>OV743720.1:108278549-113278549 GCA_928272305.1 Volucella inflata | reverse complement strand
TAAAATGTCTAACCATCAACAACCATTTTGAATTGATTTAATAATATAATCACATAGCATTCAGGTATAGCAACCAGCTGAGGTTAAACTCAACAAAGATACATAATCTCATTTATTTACTTTAGAAATCTGAATCAACAATTGCATTTTCTCGAATAATAATAACTTCAGCCATTCACTGCAGTACGGCTCACTGATCTGCTTCAAACTTATTTAATCTTTTAAGCTTGCCGATGACAAATTTGCAAGGATCCTACACAAATTGTTGAATGAAAGAAAGAAAAAAAAAAAACACAAAAAAGGATAACAACTTTCTAAATTAGGAAACCGACTACGCTTCATTGACAAAAATAACCTGGAGCTTCATCCACTTCTGCTGCTAGGTATTCCGTTTCGTTCTACCTACGCGAATACCGAGTAAATTTATTTATCTCGTTGTGGAAAAACAATCATGCAGAACGGAACAACAACCGCGATACTTTCAGTTAGTTTAACGATTTTCGAATAGTATTTTCCCTTCATTCCACGAACTAAAGAACTGGGAAACTGAGAATCAAAACATTGGTTTCCCAATGCTTCCTACGAGTACCTACCACTTCCTACCACTTTCTCCGTGCTACAACCTATCGCCCTACAGCACTTCTCAACTTCCTGTTTTTGTTTTCGTCTTTATCGTTCCGCGATTGAATGCACATTCTGAAGATTTTCCTCTCAACTTGTCTCAAATCTCAAAAGTTTCTTCGGGCGACAGTTACAACACAGTCACAACCAACAAAAGACAACAGCATAGCAACACCAATACCGACAGCAACAACACCAGTAAGAGCAGACACGATACATGCATACGATAGTCATAGGGTCATAGCTAGGACTTTTATCGCATATGAATTAAAATTTTGATTAATGAGCGGAATTTATGATAGTTGTGTACGAGTAGAAAAGTTTTCCAATAAATTGCGTGTCCTAAAAGCGACTGACATTATTCCCATACGTGGGTATAAGTACTCCTTTAGCCCGCCAGCTAGAACTCAACTTGAGTTTCGCTCTTAGGTACACGATACACATGTACGAGTACATATAAACTCATAATCATATTCGTCACATTCACATCAGAATTCATAGATGAATGACACATGGTCACGTCGTCAACAGGCAAGGGGGATTCTTATTATGAGCCCTCCGTCAGTAATAAGCCATGAATAATTGAGAAATAAAATTTATTGGCCACATGCATTAGACTAAACAGCTACATGCGCACCGCTGTGAAATATTCATAGAGAACGGCAGCCTAATGAGATATTCTCAAAGGACTTGGTCCTTCGACATCTCCGAAATTAAATTTTGAAAACATCATCATTTTGTGCCGTAGCAAGGTCGAATACTCGTACCTTTTCATTAATAAATAATCGGAAAGCTTTTCCAAATATCATTTTGCGCAATTTTCGAGGACGACACAAAAATTACTCTTTCACCTTCCCATGCAACCATCACCACCATACACTATGTACCCATACCACTCTGGATTTGGCTTTGCTTTTTTTGGCCTCCTTTCTGACTACCTCTACGATTCTTGCACTGGACTTGGCCCCGGCTCTGGCTTTGACTCTGGTTCTGGCTCCGGTTGTGCTAGGTCACAGTAGAATAAGACGAATTATTTGCTCCCATTTGAGGAGTTGTGGAATTGTGTGGCTGCCGTCTGGTGGTTAGCAACAGCGGTAATAGCCATGCCAAGGAATGGGGTGGAACGTGAGCATATAGAACACCCTTTTTGGCTTTATTCAATATCTGGCCATTATCCCCGAGGCTGAGAAAATATGGGATAGATTTTTTTCCCTCTTTTCTTTCTGTTTTTTTTTTCTTTTTTTTTTTTTTTTTCTTTTTATTCTCTAGTGGTTTTGTGTCTTTATCTTTGCAAGGGTGTATACTTTGTATGTGTGTGAAGAAAGGTCCATTCGAAAGGAAGTCCCTGATTAGCCAAAGGCTATGACATCAATATTTAATTCTGAATGGGTTGACCTTTTTCATAAATGCTTTGAGCAAACGAGCTTCTCTATCTCTCGTCCTACCTTTCTATTCCTTTTGCCTCTACCCTCATTTTCCGAATAATACCAATCCCACCAGCAAGCCATTTCAAAATCAAACGGACTCTATTTACTTTATGAAATGAAACAGACTCGCTTTATACCTATGTATATGTGTGTAGACGGCCGGAACCCCTGTGTGGGCACACTATCCTAGACGTTTCTTTTTCGAAAGCACATTTTTAATGACACGAAAGTCACAATAATAATTTTTTTAATTTTACCTCCATTGGTCAGCAGTAGAATATGTTAGTAAAAAATGAAATCCTGTCGAAAACCAGTTGTAATAGAGCATGTCAATCCTTTTTTTTGTAACAATCACTGGCATCTAATGTCCGAAGTAAACAAAACTGAATCTAATTTACCGATGGAGTGAGCTGGAACGATAGAGAGAGAGTACCGGAAAGACTCAACCAGTTACAATTAAACTCGCCAAAAAAAAAAATCACGTGGTTTGTCGGAGTGCTGT
This sequence comes from Volucella inflata, assembly GCA_928272305.1. Lineage (NCBI taxonomy): Eukaryota > Metazoa > Arthropoda > Insecta > Diptera > Syrphidae > Volucella > Volucella inflata. The sequence continues at coordinate 113,275,999 of OV743720.1, read as the reverse complement.
TTTCGATGGTTTGGCCAAGAGGCGAAGGGAAGAAGGGCTGCCGTTTAAGGCTCTGTTTAAAAGAAGAAAAAGACGTCATTCCAGCGCTCAGGCTAAGGAGCGCAAAAACAAGAGAAGTAGATCTACAAAATTGGCGTGTACTGAAACTGATCAACTTCTCGGATTGCATCTTTTTCAATCATTTTCGAACACGGCTTAGAGAAAGAAAGTTTCTTACAACTCCTCCGTCAGATGAACAGGTTGTTGAAAGCAAAAAATGTTGCAGTTCTAATTGACCGAAATTAGGAGAAACCTTCAATCTTATACACAGGAGAAAGTCAAGCGGTTGTTCTATCCGCACAGAATGTCTGAATGAAGTCGGCAGTGAAACCAGGAAAGATCGTAGCTCTGAGCGATGAGCTCAATTCAGAGTTGAGAAATGATCCTGGTAGATGCTTTTCCCTCTCATACAGCGCGGCTGCGATCAGCAAAGGTTGCATTATCGCTTTCCTTAAAAATCAATGCTTCATAGGGGAAAGGCTGGTACTGAGAATATGCTTAACGATACTGATTGCAGAAATAAGGTTAATTAAGTATGTAAACTAGCCAAAGCCGAGAATCCTTAAGTTCGATCAAAGGGTATCAATATAGAAAAAATGATAAAATGCTTTAGTCTTCAAACTCTTAAATGTCTTGCTTGAAAAATGCACTCTACGATCTTCAAGTTTTGGGGTTAAATAGCCACAGAGACTAATGTACCCTATCTTCTGGATTCCGGCGCATCTCAATGAAACGGGGAATGTGACGATATGTTCAATAACCCAGAACCCGGAATTCTCAATTCTTTTCTCGCAGCACAAGCAACAATCGAGAAAACAAGGACCGATATCCTTTCGTTCTGGCCTTGGGCCAAGCTTCTGTCGAAATCGAAGGAGAACTTTCTGATTCTCCCCATCACTTCCTACAAGTAGACGGGACAGAAAATTACACGTAAATGCTGCTTAAATGTTTTCTAAGCTATTTTTCGCATCTAGTGTTGGCTTTCGATATGAGAAACAATATTAATGAAGTCGCGTGATAGCGCCTCGCAGTCTTATATCTTTTTAGAGTAATTTGAACTTTCTTGGTCGATAGGAGTTCTCAACACGGCTGCGTACTTATGTATATGGAGTTTTCAGGTTTTTGTAAATCGGCTTAAAAGATTCTCATAACAATGCGGAACAATGTATCTTGGATGCAATGATTAGCAAAGCTGTTTAAAATAGTCTACTTTCTTTAGAACCGTACAAATATCCGTGTAAAGTACGTGTAAAGCACGTGTTCTAGATGAGACCGTTCATTTGCTGGACTTGATTTGGAACATTGTAGTCACTTTGCAGAGGTGATTTGTTTTCTGAATTCCCAATATTAACTGTGTTTTTTTCTTATGTTGCTCTAACAGATCCTATTATCTGAAGGTTTAAATAATTGAACATCATTTCAACAATAGGTTATTTTCAAAAAAAATTCGTGGAAAAATGTCCGATTTGTGTTTACCGGTTTTTATCACAGTAACATGGATTTCCGGGTTGTGACAGGCAATACTTAAGAGGCGGTACTTCTGCTGGTGGTGTATTCAGGAAGTTTTAACTGATCCGGCATCTGCGAATCCTGCGACGCGAGGTTTTGGTCAAACCAATCTGATTTCCGAGGCGTGATCAACAAAGCTCCCTTCCTTAGAAGTGCAAATGTTTCAACAATATTCTGTATATTACCGAAAAAAATTCAAATGTATGCCCGTCTACAGAAATGATATTGTGTAGATTGTTCATGCCATTGACTTCGCTGCAGATCTCTGGTTTTCATATTTCGTCTGTTCATCGAGTAGGAATTTATTAGTGACTTCGAGTGCTGATAGAACTTATGATCAAACCGTGATCTCCCGGACTTTTACTAAAGTCTTTCTCCTGCCTTGGAGCATGTCCACGTATAAGACTCTGCTAAACTTCAAGCCTTCAAGAGAGCTTAATTACACTCAACTTGTAGTATTAATTGTCAAACATGTAGATAAAACTGAGGAATTTATATTTAAAAGGGAGGCAATGCCTACTTTGTCAGCAGTTGGGAATTGATGGTGGAGAGTGGGCTTCTAGTAAACCATCTCGATACAACATTTGAAGATGCTGATTTCCACAACGGTGGATATGAAGACAACATAGCTGCAATTTGATGGAAAAACATCATTAAGAGGTGTTTGTGGATAATGAGATATAAAGAAATGCTTACAAAATTGCGCTTGAATGTCGCCTAAATGGTGCCGCCAAAGGAATGGAATTAAATATTGCAGCAATATTGGCAATACAGTAAAAGACGAAGGCCAATACATGGTGTCAACCACAATTATTTAAGGGTTTGTGATACATTATGAATTATGAAACAGATTCGCCTAAATGACTATTTTTGACAAACGTTTTGTCACACTAGCTCATTACAATTACAAACGAAGCATTATATCGATAAAATTACCACCTCCGGCTGCGCTGCAGTTATGAGTAATTTCCACTGTAACTTGCAATTGAATTTCATATTAATGGAATGTGCGAATCAACCTTTGTTTTATTGTAATACGAGTAGAGAAACTGACCAGAGGCATTTCAAATGCAAAGCAACAATCGACTACGTTCAAATATTTAACAATTAGCTGGCTACAAATGCGACTAGTTTTCTTTTTATTTACAAGTATGTGTCGGGATTCAAAGTTGTCGAGTTTTAGATTTGCTTAACAAAAATTGAATGGGGCCAGCTCTGAGTTGCTCAAACCTAACGATAACCAGTGCTGTACCGACGAGTCTCGTTTCTAACGTTTTCAAAATACGATAATCATTTCAAAAATAAATCACTCACTCTGAAATTATGCTGTTGACTAAAAAGCAAAAGTTTTGTAGTGGTCCTGTTGCATATCGACGTATTTATAAAATAAACAGGAGCGTATAGTCAGAGAACTCAGAGAACTCGACTGATGGGCACTACCGAACAAATTGGCCCCCCTTAATTTAATAATTAAATATGATGCACTCTTAAAGACGTCTTCTATTCTTATGGCTTTCGTTTTATAAGCAGGCCGTCCGATGCAATTACAGCGGAAACTTGAGGCGGTACAAAGTACAAGACCGATTTTCCCAGAAAGTTAATATGAAGGGACTTCGCGGATGGCTCCAAAACTGATACAAAATACGTATACACCAGGTCTTTCTGGAAGGCCACAGCGAAAGATTTCACTTCTCTTTATGAAAACTTTCATCTGTCTTCAAACCGAAGATACAGGCAATCGCGATGATAACGAACTACATTGTGAAGAACCGATAGAAAGGGCGGATCACTTGCATCTGCGTTTCAGCCTTGCTGAACACTCTTACGACTTCCAAGCCAATTCAAAGTTGGAAGATATCCTGGACGCAGTCGGAAGATGGAATTGATTAAGCCTTGTGTAGATCCCAGGTCACAATGGAATCACGCGAAATTAAATTGTCTGTGAATGCTCACCTTTCTGCGACTTCTCTACTCTCACTTCCCTACTCACTTAAATGTGCTGACCATATGCGATACAACAACCTGCTACGCTTGGTGTGAAACGGACACCGTACGGTACAACCTCTATGAATATCGAACTTACACTCGTTTCTGGCTGCGGACTCGGCATTTACTCGGTTGCTAGGTACAAGTAGGTCCTTCACCACTGAAGCGCTTACTTAGTTTTCTTCTAAACACTGAGAAATTAAAAGGAACTTACAGGGATTACAATGCGGTAGTTCTTCGTCTGAGTACTCTGTTTTAACAAAACTGGCGTGTGTAACATCAGACAGCTGTCCAAACACAGCCCTCATTGAAGAAGGTTTTTTGGTTGAAGCTGAATTCCACTGCTAATAAAAGCTCCATCAAAAAATGTAATCAAGGACAAAAATGAGACAAACTTGCAAATTTGATAACCTCTACATAAACGAATGGATTTTACAAAGCCATAAATTAATTTGGAAGCTAAATGGATTTCCAATAAGACTTTTTTTTTATGTAACAAGATCTGGTTGTTACTTTAATTAATAGCAACAGGATTGCCATTAGTAATGAGAAACAACATCTGCCAAATGACCTGCATAATCTCCGTTCAGATTATTATCCTTTTATCACACATCGCATGATTGCAGTAAGCAATGCATTGTGATATGCATTTCTGAGGAAAAATTTTCTCGCACAAGAGCAATGGTTTTACCATCACTAGTCATTTTTCGATAACATAATCCAAGAAAAATACATCTGCTTAATTTTGAAGATAAAGGACCCAAAGAAACCTCCTGTCTTCAATTTGACCACTGTTGTAATGGTTCGTTGCATAGCTCTTTTACTGGCTCCTCAAAACCAACAAAAAAATACATTCCAAGTTGTTCTTGTAAACAGTATCCCTTGTTTTACCCATTGTCAGGAGGAATCAGCCGTCCAGTCATCAAACAGAATCAAGCCTTAGCTTTCCTAAACTTAACTTCAGTTGCGCATATGGCACACGTCAGATTTTTTTTTTTTTAGCCAACCCCATAAGCGGAGCAGCAGCGATGCAGTAAAAATGGGAAACTCGTTACGCATAAGTTCGTATAACGAGGAAAGGGTTAATAAAAGGATAAGAAGAAGAAGAAGATTTTTTTTTTTTTTTATATATATAATTGACGCGCGCTTCAAGGGGTTTATGATACCCTTTTACTGTTGCCAGGGCGCGAGCGGAAAGATAGAAGGAGGAGAAAGGAAAGCATTGTTGTGATGTAGTGGTTTGAAACTCAGGTATATTTGGTTTCGATATTGACTGTCCAGAGTTGGGAGTCCGAATAGGACGGAGAGTTTTCTGCACTCGGAATGATTCAGGTTATAAAATTTAACGGTTGTTTTGTGCTTGAAACTCTACAACAGCCAAATCTACATGCCAGTGTTATGCCTTCACACGCAGATTTTTCTGACTGAGTTCCAATCACACACATTATTCCAGTTCACTGCATTCAGATACAAAATTCATTCTGCTTCAAATTTATTGGTCGTCGCGCTACAACAGTCGGTTTAGCTGGTTCCGGTGCCGGCGTCAGAACAGTATTAGGTTTCCTTTATGCCAGGAATCCATTCCTTCCTTGGGCTTCGCCTTTTCTGAGACTTTGGTCTATACTGTCTAATGATGGTCAGTAGTGTCGGACGAAGCTTAAAAAACACCCAAGGAAAGGATTATTATGATTTTTCATTTAAAAAACAGTTACATCTAACAAGAGGTTCAAAGTTCTATCAAAACGAAGTTTTGCGAACCACTACAAATCTGCCAGTTTTCTAAACTCCAGTCAATTAGGGAGCAAATCTTAAAAATTACCAGCACATGATAATTATTGACAGTTTGCGCCTCCCTTAGATGCGCTACTGTCCATACCTTCTCTTTTAGACAAAGGAAAACTTCTATAGGACCGATAGAAAAGCTCTAAAAGGAAGTGCGGCACTATTGATAGAGTCAATTTCATCAAAAAAAAAGGCAAGCATCAATTGTTTAATGTACTTATGTATGTATATATACAATAGAAAATCCTCTGTATCATAAAGGACTGATATTGAGCCTTTGTAGAAGTAAAAAATGTCAGCGACGACTTGTACACAGTTACATAGTACCTCATAATTCACGACCTTAACCTTATGCTATCAATCCATTACTCAATTTAAACGTATATAACCTAAACCATTAACATTTGGCATACCACGTGTGTTTCTTATGAATTCTGTGGGAGTTCCAAATTCGTGGCAGGATGAAAACCGCATGTGGCCTAAGAGCCAAATAATATTATTAGCTTAGATAACCTTAACAATTGAAAGCATGAAACGGTACATATTCGTTTGTCTGCTTTATTATGCGAAACCCAGCATGCTATCGAGAGAACACTCCTCATGTACTCGACGATAAATGCAACAATTGTCAGTGTCAAGAAAATACGCAAGAAATCGTATATTGAAATACCGATGTCAAAAAAGTTTGGCGAATTATTTTTGTTTCATCAAATTCTGTCTAAAATTATAAGAAAGGTTTTTTTATTTTCTAAATTAAGAATTTTTTTAAAAAAGAAAAAATGGATTTTCTTATGGAAGCCGTATTGGGATGAATCGCTTCGAACGTGCCCTTAAATTTCTTCAGAAATGCCCATATTGAATCCTTTTCCTCCCTTCGATTTCAGTGGAAACAAAATCGATATCCTATAAGTACTGAAACTAAGCGTTTTTTTTCTACTGTTCAATTTCTAAAGTAACAATGATGAATTCTGTTGGTGCCTAGAGCTGAGAAATATGCCTCCTGTGAAACTCGCATCTCCTTCCCTATACACCAATTCTGAGAGCTGGTTGTCTATAAATGTATGTAGAACAGAACTAGAACTTGCACCTACATATATGTATGTATGTGTGGGTACATTGGAGTTATATTTTGCATAATTTCTGTGGTTTTCGAAAAAGTTTTTAATATACCCTGTGGTTAAAAATGCGGGGCAATTGCGTGCTCTATAATGAGATAGATTGTTTCAAAATTGAACTTTTTCCACCGAGAAACATTCGAGATACAACAAGGCATTCAATTAACAGTATTTCAAAGCATTTTTGTCCCTCTTTGTGAAGGTATTTGTATGGCTATAAGTAACTTTCCTATCTTATCTGAATACAAGTGTCACAACTGTCTTGGCAGCCTGCACGGTACTAGGTAATTACATTTCTGATCCACAAATTGGGTAAAATTTAAAATTCCCTTTGACCCTCATAAAGTATGAGCACGATTACATGTAGAGCAACAACAGCAACAGTAACAGCAACAACAAGAGCATAAGCAATAGCAACTAAGCAAGCAACCACGGCAAAAGTTAAACCGAAAATTTGAATTAGCTAAATCGTTTGGGCATCTGTATGCCCCCCGAGGGTCCGATAGCTGTGGTGCTGATGTTGGCGATGAAACCCAGATAAGAGAAATTCATAGGAACCCATTAAATTGTCTTCCAACAAATTGTAAATAATAAAAATCTCATTGAAAAGTCTCATAAAAAGTTTCGGCAGGGGAAAGCTTCTCAAATGTCACCAGGACCTCATTTCATTATGACGGAGGCTGTTGCTGTTGCTGTAGCTGTTGCTGTCGCTACTCCTCCTATGCCTCTACTGCTGGTATACTGCTCTCCTCTACAGTTATGCCTCTAACGCCGCCGCTAAACTTGAATGGAACTTGGTTGAAGCCGCAAAACATTAAACTTTTTAATAAAATTTTAAAACAATGGCATGCGATGTGAAAACTTTGCCCTACTCTCACCCACACCTACGACTACACCGACGGTACACTGGCTGTACACACTGAGTGCTTCCATACTTCTAAGGCTCGTATAGTACACCAAATGACATACCCAAAATGAACCGCTCCTGTTAAGTACGACACCGGAACCACCACAATAAAGGATAGAAAAGCCATATAAAAAAAAAATAAAAAAAAAACTCAAAGTAAAACAATGAAGCCGACAAGGACTCTTGGTCTCACATCCCCTTTCGGTAGCTGGGGGAAAGGGAATTTAATTTGAAAAATTTCATATTCCAAGCGAAGATTTCCGGAGGGATTTCCGTTTGGGGCTTTTTTTTTTTTTTTTTTTTTTAACCATTGTCATTGTCTTCTACTGCGTGCATCACATAGCACAAAACGGGAGAGTCGTTCATCCACTGTTGTTGCCAACAATGCCACCATTCCCACCATTGCCACCACCGGTGCTAATTGTTCAGATACCTTGTTAATGTGGAAATGTACACATCCAATCAACTTGGAAAGTTCCATGGTGAACACAATTTTGAACAATGTCACATGGTATCGCTACACATACAAGTATGTCCTTACTAAATACTTTACCTCCACCTAGTCAAAGGTATTGCTACTCGTATAATGGTTGTGGATTTCCAGTTTAACACATTTCTATCCTCCGAGCCACTATTCCCAGTCGGCTCATGCCGATCAGAATAACTCAACGTACTAGTGACCTAACGTCGACCATTCAAAATGTTAGCGTTCACTGTTCTAGAAATAGAAAAGAAAAGATATCCATCCTGAAAATTAATAAAAATAAAATAAAACGCTTGACAGTGTACGAATACGAGTACGAGTATATAGGTAGAGTGAAGGATCTTCGGTTCAGCATCTGAGCATCCGGAAATTCTTTTCCTCAACAAACTTCAGAACTTTTCCGCTTTTTTCCCCAACATTTCACAATTGTTATTGGAAAACTTTTCTCAGCAATAAAGGTTTACATTAAAATTTTCAATGTGCCGGTTGACTTCGGCGGCATAAGAAAAGTACGAGTAATAAGGGATAAGGCAAAGAAAAAACATAGCTCTAGTGAGCCTCGGTATTCACCGGAAAAGGCACGCAATAACGCTCTTGTCGAACTTATGCCTCGCTGTTGTACAGAGGTTTTATCCCCTTTACTCTCTCTCTCTCTCTCTCTTTGTCTTTGTATATTTTTCCTCTTTGTATAATCCGTTGGATTAATAAAATTAATAAAGACCATATGGTTTTCGAAGTTGGGTTGTTTTTTTGTTTTTTTTTATGTTGTACTTTTTTATGCAGGCCAAAGAAGGCACAATGAATATTTAACATGTAGAACATACGAGTATGTAAACTTTACCTTCATAGATACGAGTATAGTATGATAAGCACAGGGAACAGGTATAAGTGATTTTTGATTGTACTCATGTATTGATTTGGTAAAATGCCACTTTTGTCATCGCCGAAGGCCTCTCTTAATCGGGTTATGAGTATTGCTCCAGGATGGATTTAAAGAATCTTCGGACTGTTGAGTTTGTTTTCGTTTCGGATAAGCCGATTTACTCGACCCCTTTTGTCAGGAGAGGGCTAGTGTAAGTGTGTACTATAGAACAAACAACTCGTTGTTGTATTTTTTCGTTTCCGTGTATGCAATTGCGACCGAGTGTTTTTTAAAGACCTTTCGTCTCAAATCAATCAAGAGCTTTGTCTATGATTAATGTTGTTTAATGTTGATTAAACCAACAACATCAGCCTGACAAACAGAAACAAAAGATTGTGCTCTCAGCCTATTCAGTCAGTTCGATCTTTTGTTGGCTGCCTTCAGTTTCGCACGCTAAGTTCTCTGAAGTCCTTCCACTTGCGTACGCCTCCTGATTCTCGATCTTTCTCTACTGTCCTGTACCTCAGGGGCGAATCCGAGGACTTTTCGGACAGAAGCGTTGATGTCTAGTCGCTCTATATCAATCATAGGACCAGCCATCTCAATCATAGGACCTTCACTCTTATGGCTAAGTCGATGTTACCCTTATCCATTTTAAATAATGTCCATGCCTCTACGCCATAAAGCAGGACTGGGATTATTAAGGTTGACCCGAGCCTCAAACAATCACTCTGTTCTTCGAGAGAGGGTTTTGCTAGTCAATTGCTTCATAATCCAAAGAAGGGGCGATTGGCAATAGTTATTTTACGGTATCGTTGTGATAGCGGAGTCTAGGTAGACAAAGTCCTTAACTACCTCAAAATTATATCTATCGAGGGTTCTGCCCGAGACGTCGGTGATGAGTGTGCTTTTTGCTTGACAACATATACTTGGCCTTACTTGACATTACGCTGCTTTCTTCCGATGATGCCAATATCATCAGCGTAATTTAACGGACTCTTGAAAGATTGTGCCTGTTTTGCTCGCGCTCGAGTTTTGCGCAATTCCTTGAAGAATGGTGTTGAAGAAAACGCATGACAGCGCATCATCTTGTCTAAATCCTTTTTTTTACAATTATAAGTCTGGATGAGATCTTTACCGACCTGGAAGGAATAGCGTGCAATCTCATCCTGCACAGAAGAATAGGTGCATTGATCTATATGGCTCGTCCCTATAGATGCTGGCATAAGCGGCCATGAAGGCCGCTGACTGTAAACCGGTGTTCGTATCTCCTCTTTTGCTCATAGAGCTAGTGAACAGTTCTAGTCCTTCTATGCAACGCCGCTTTGTATGCAACTTGCTTAGCTGCATGGGCTTGCCGGTATTCGTCATCAAATCAACGGTTTTGTTGTGGAGCTCGAGTGAAACCCAACACATCAGAAGCAGTATACCTGTTGGCTTTTTGACAGTGTTGCCACTATTCTTCGATGCTTGGTGCTTGATGCCGGCTGCATATAGAGATTAAGAGATTCTCGACCAGAGAAGAATTTGGCGATCTCTTGCCGTCTGCCACCGAAATTCCTCACACCATTTGCTCGTTTTGTTGTTTACAAAAAGCGTTTGGACATTCATAATACTGGATGAGTGTCTTGCGTCCCCTTGTGAATACTCGTGCTAGCAACGGCAATGTTTCCCCCAAATTCGATTAGCCTGAAACCGTTTTAGAAGGTGGTGTCTTACAGGCTAAACCTTTTGACATTACTACCAAAGATGCCCTTTCTTTCTGACTTTGCATTCAAATCGCCGATGACGGGACGATGATGTCATAGCCAGAGCATTGCTCGGAGGTCGTATTCAAGAGCTCGTAGGAGCTATCTTTGCTTCCTCATCGATCTCCTCTCTGGGAGCGTGCGCGCTTTTAGGGCGAATGTTGACAAATTTAGCCGGGATGCGGATTGCTACGAGGTGCTCGTTCGCACTCCGGAAACTCAAACTTCCTGCCTAAGTCTGCCTCCAACAACAAATTCCCGTCCAAATAGGTGCTGTTTTTGCAGGCGATTCTTATCCCGCAGTTTTTCACCCCTTTTTTTGGCTAACCCATCCATCGCATCTCTTGGATGACGGTAATGTTTGCTTTGCAGCACTTTAGGCCCTTCGCTAGTTGTTCGGCTGCTCGTGGTCTATCTAGGGCTCTAACATTCCACGTGCGTATTCGAAGTTCGTTATCCTTAATAAATGCTGCCAAACCTTGTCCAAGTTAAATGGTTTATTTTACCAGACCCCTGCTTCTTCTTCTTCTTATCCTTTTATTAACCCTTTCCTCGTTATACGAAGTTATGCGTAACGAGTTTCCCATTTTTACTGAATCGCTGCTGCTCCGCTTATGGGGTTGGCTAATGTCGCAGACCGCAGGACACGTCTACATAATGTTCGGTCCTGGATCGCTTCAGTGGTTAGCCCCAGGCATTGTTGCGCATTTGCCATCTGAGAAATCCAGGAATTCTTTTTACGACCTCGTTTTCTTACAGTTGGAGTGACCGTAGTTGATAGTGCCTTTTTAACCAGATCTTTGAACGTGGCAATACCAACTTATTCTATTCACCTCAAGCTGTTCGGCTACCGAATTCTTTATATGTAGACTTCCTCTTATACGCGTAGATCTAATGAAATCGCGTTTAGTGACTCCACTAGACATCCTTAACATTTTCATTTCCGCTGCCGTCATTTTGTTTTTAAACGCTTCGTACATTGTCCAGCACTGTGAACCGTATATAAGAGCTGGTCTAACAACCGTGGTGTAGAGTTTCCCCTTTAATTTAAGTGGAAATTTTCGGTCGCAAAAGATTCCCGAATTTTCCCGCCATTTCATCCATCCCACACTCACTCTGTGGTTTACGTCGTCGTCACATTTCGCTTCCATGTTAACGATTGATCCTAAGTACTTAAAGATAGTGCTTTTCGGAAGAACTATTCCGTCTAACATTATATCCGGAACAGGTCTCAAAGGATGCGCAAATGGGCACGTCAAATGCTCCGTCTTTGAACGACTTATTTTAAACCCGTTTCTCTCTAGCGCATTTCTCCATGAATCTAAGGCGTTCTGGAAATCTTCGACGTTGTCACTTAGTATAACTGCGTCGTCAGTGAAGAGAATTGGCGTTACATTTGGTTCGTGCATTCAGTCTTTTAAAAGATAGTTGAATTCTACGTTAAAGAGGAAAGGGCTGAGTACGCTTCCTTGATGCACTCCGACGTTAACTGGAAATTCTCTCGTTAGTCCAGCAGAGCTTTTAACCGCAGTTTTCACGGTTCCGTACATGTCTTGTATTATTCTAACATACGTTTCCGGTACGTTTTGAGACCTCAGCGCGGCCCATATGACATCCCTAGGCACTCGATCGAATGCTTTCTCGAGGTCGATAAATACCATGTGTAAATCCTCAAACGAATCTCGGTGCTTTCCCATTATTATTCCTAGGCTTTGGATAGCGTCCACCGTCCCCTGCGTATTGAACATAATCACCTTTAAATAGTCAGTTATACTTTAAAGTTTACCCACTGAGTTCCCATTTTTACTCTTTAACATATCTATTCCAAGGATTCTACTCGTATTAAGTTGGGTTAATAGGATAAAGCCCAGCTACATCTTTGAAGGTTTGCCGAAACGGCATTTGCTGGTCTCCTACGCCTTGAAGACCTGATTCGAAATGTCCTTAGCATCTTGTTTCGCAATGACAGCTTTAATCTACTTCTTAAAAAGTTCTATTATCGAGAATACTGGAACTGTGATCTGCACTTTGTTGTGCAGGCTTGCATTTAGTCTTACAAATTTCACGTTTTTATTTCATTTGAGGCGCTGCAGGTCCCTAACCCGAGTCCTTTGGTTAAGGTGTTGTCACATACGGTACATTATTCAACAGCGACGCCAAAGATGTTTTCTTGTCTGAATTTGGTATTGAAGAGACATTTTAGATGAGCCCACAGAAGCAATCTTTAAAAATTCTTACAAAACCATTCTTTTCTTTATAATTTCAGTTAAATGTCGTCAGTCTCTAAAAAAACACATATTTTACCGCTACCTTGGACTGTAGGACTGTCAAAGTAAGTGAGTACTTTTATTACGTACCGTAAATGTGTCCACTTATATTCGAAACGAGCTGTATTACAAGCTCAAAGTATCTTACGAGATTTCTAACTTGCACATTTCAATAAGCTAGTGCGAAGCGTGAACATGTGACTTAAGAACGCTTTGGGTGTGAATTCTTTCAAAATAATTTCGAAATAATCGACAATGAAGGATTTATTGTTACGTTTACCAATACTATCGCATCAATCTTTGAAATGCAGTGACGTGACACTAAGATCTCAATAAGCTGGCAAATGAGGCATGTGGAAGTTTTCAAATTGATAAGGTAAAACATTTTTATAATCAGAAAATATAAAGTGAAGCGACTACCTACAGAAGTCCCAAGAATAGAGAACCCCACTCGCCACTTGCAGTCAGTAGAGAAAATCTAAAAGAAATTCGAAAAACATTTTTCACGTTATTACAGCTTACCGAGACGGTATCTTATGTGCCAACTTTATTACGGATTGAGAGTTCCTTTTTTTATTTAGAATTCAGCGGTGAAAGGTATTCAATCCAATCCAATTTTCCGCAAGGCGTATATTTTATCCTTTTTTAGCTTCTTCACATGATTCCATCAATTACGTATCTGTTTCCAGAAATTTACACCTAACGAAGGGTCTTACCGAGCCCCAACCGACAATTCACACAGCCAAGCCAACCTTTCTACGAGTGTACCTACCTTCCCCAATATGATAAGTAAAACGTAAATTCCATTCGACAGGGCAATTGATCGAAAAGGGTTTCATATCCTTTTTTTTTCTTCTTTTTTTTTGTGCGGGGGTTTATATGAGGTTGAGGGATGTTTATAAGCAGCCGAATAGTACATATATGTTACATATATTCGTTTACATACTCGTATGTTGTAAACTACATATAGTATAAGAGGGCGACTACCTGTGGTTGTATCTCAATAACATTTCGAATAATTTATTCAGGATGAGTTTTCACATCAATTATGCAGGGTTATAGTCTCACCTCATTTATTAGAACACCTGTAAGAGTGCTTGATATCCAGTATCCACCAATCGAAGAACCACCATCGTTGTTGTTGCCACCATAACCAGCTTTGGTATCCCATACCATACTATGATATAACCGACGCTTCCGCCGCCTACATATCACTTTCACAAGTTTTCCCAAGATTACTTACCAAGTCGCCCGCCCCTCTCTTCCCATTTGGGAGATATTAAATGAGGATCAATAATGCGAATGGAAAATTAAATTCTTTCTTACTCCCGTATACTGTGTCATTCCTCTCAGAGGGCTCAGTCTCCCGATATACTCGTATGTATGTATGTATGTATAGTAAAAGGAGTACGAGTCGAAATATACGAGGTATGTGTGTTGAAGGTGGAGGTGGCAATAGCACTAGCAATGGCAATGGCAATACGAGTAGCATGGTAAAATGAAAGGGCAGCAGGAATATGGATACGGATATCCATAGCTAAAGGACTGAGAAATGTAAATTTCATTTTAACTCGATAAGAGTCTATAGGTGTCTTGCAAATGGGATATTTATTCGATAATATTAGTGGAAGGTTGGTTGAAGCCCTCGCTTCCACCTAAGCCGCCCATATTCCGGAGGATTTGCATAATTTGTTATGATACCACCTCATAGACATTGAAGGCGATTAGTGCCACCACCACTGCCGTCACTGTAGAGATGGTGTGCTGCTTTTTATTTAGTCGATGATGATGATGATGAAGCAACGCTAACACGACGTCTAATTTTGAATTACTTGGTGAAAACCTTGACTCGGTAATGGGATATGTCGCCAGAGGTGGGATTCATTCCTTAACGGAAATACGTACAATATAATGGTGTTACATGCTATGCCCTGGGACACTGAACACCGAGGAGCACTACATGGTAAGGGAATCAATGTCGACCTAAAATGCTGACGTAGATGGCAAAGTAATTGCTTATGAATGTGGTTACGCTGTAGCTTTTGTTAAGGTATCTTCAATGAAAACATACTTTTTTTACTTTTACTCTGAAATGAAATCCACGAAAAGTGAAAATTGAAAACTGAAAAACTGGTGAAAAAATTTTAACCTATCATACATATTTGCACATATGCAGCACACTTGGAGCACACAGCTGAAACATTGGGTCAATGCGAATGAAATTTCCCGAGAAGCCGCAAAACTCTTGATTGTAAAAGTAAAGCACTTGCCAGCTCTACGGCTCACCGGCTCCCCAGCTCACCAATTTACTCACTGCCTCTGGCATTCCATTTGACTTAACATCAATTTAATTTTTGCTCCGATCAAATTTTCAACCTCATTTTTCAGTTTTTCGTGAAATTCGTTTTTGCATGCGATGAGCACCCAGTTATAGAATTACTCCTACGTATTTATGTATGTACGAGTAGAATACCTACCCCCCCATATAGAACGAGGATTCGCACATAGTACGAGTATCTACATACTTGTATATATGATATATCATTTTTTTTTATTTAGTGGTCTCATGGTTTGTCCGTCTGCTTGAACCAGTGTGTCGGTGTCGGTATATTGATGTCGATTGGTTTTTTTTTTTTTTGTCAGAGCCGCCAGAATACACATAACCTGACATGGGCTTGCTTGATACTAGCAGTCATAGGTCATGATGACCCATGTCGAAGAATTACTATGCTTTCGACAAGTGATTGTCCTGGATCGTTCCCAATTGGTGATGGAAAACCAACAGACATGCTGTTCTAGTCCTGTGTTTGTCTGGTCGAATAATAAAGCGTTTGATTAAAAATTTCCACTTCTTTTTTTTTCCTCTTCACAACTTCTACTATTGACGTTGTTTTGGCTTGTTGATTAATTAAAGGAGGAAAATAAACACACTACAGAGCGCCACACAAAGAGACAAAGAGAGGGCATGGCAGTCACGATTAATCCATTACAGACGATGCTCGTAGATTATGTAACATTGTTGAATGAAGTTGTTGTGAATTACCCCCAAGAAGATCCGCCTTGAGCGGGTATTTCCGGCAAAATATCTTGATTTTTGGTTTGCGAAATTGAATTTTCCGCACTTGATAATCTCTCCCATATGTACACATACTCGTATGTATGTAGATTCAAGCCCAGGGTAATTTTCGGGGCAAAGATTTGATATGTCAAACACTGATTTTTGATTTTCTGCTAGACCTGTTATCTCTTAATGTAGACCTACTTCTGTTCGCATCAGTATCACTACTGATCTAAATCCATATATGTATGTTTACGTATGTACATCTTAAAACTTTATTTGTCTATAGTCGAGGTAGGTATATGAAAAAATCTCAGTTCTTATGGATTTTTTTGTGTTGTGTGACCAGTCATTCAATGATGTGATTAAAATCCGTTCAAATTATGCTCGTTAGATGAGATGAGAAGGATAGTCATTCCAATGGTTCCGTCTTAAAAATTATCGACCGCTTATACGTGTGAAAACCAAGTTACTGTACTATACAATATCAGAATCAATTGCTTTAACACCAAAAGTGTAGATAGAACCAGTAGACCTTACGATAAATGAAAATTTCTTCACAGTTACCAAAATATCAAGGGAACTACGATTGACACTTCAAATATAACCACAGAATTCGAGCAGTCGCTACTCCTTTCGATTAAAGAGGCAAATATTTATAAGCCATTTTCATTCTTCTACTTCTTGACTGTCTACCATATCAACAGTATGCAGAGAATAGTGGAGACTTCAGTTTGAAAGACAGTGAAGTCAGAAAGTATACATTCGAGATCGTCACGGAAGATCCTTGCGTCATCGCTTTCCGCTGTCTTAGAGCCATCTGTGAAAGTGAAAAAGGACTTACTTACTTACTTTAGGTGGCGCTACAGTCCGGGGTGGACCTGGGCCTCAGTCAACAAGCTTCTCCAGCCAGCTCGATCCCTGGCTAGCTGCCTCCAGTTTCGCACGCTAAGTTGGCTGAGGTCCTCTTCCACTTGCGTGCGCCACCTGAGTCTTGGCCTTCCTCTACTGCGCTGTCCCTCGGACTTTGGATCTTCTCAGTCTGTGGATCTTCACTCTTCTGGCTAGGTCCATGTCGCTGTACAGTCCATACAGTTCGTCGTTGTATCTCCTCCTCCACTGACCGTCAATGCAGACGGGACCGAAGACCGCCCGAAGAATTTTTCTCTCGAAGCAACCAAGAACACCCTCATCCATTTTTGATAATGCCCATGCCTCTGCGCCATAGAGCAGGACCGGGATTATTAAAGTCTTATAAAGGGTGACTTTTGTTGTCCGAGAGAGGGCTTTGCTACTCAATTGCCTTCTTAACCCAAAGAAACAGCGGTTGGCAAGAGTTATTCTTCGCTTGATCTCAGCGCTGGTGTCGTTGTCTGTATTTATAGCGGAGCCTAGGTAGACAAAGTCCTTAACTACCTCAAAGTTATATCTGTCGAGGGTGACGTTCTGTCCGAGACGTCGGTGTTGGTTGTCCTTTTTGCTTGACAGCATATACTTGGTCTTGCCCTCATTGACCGTTAAACCCATTTTCGCCGCTTCCGTCTCAATACTCGCGAAAGCGCCACTGACATCACGCTGTTTTCTCCCGATTATGTCAATATCGTCGGCGTATGCGAGTAGTTGGACGGACTTTTGAAAGATAGTGCCTCTTGTGTTTGCTCGTGAGTTTTGCACTATTCTTTCAAGTACGATGTTGAAAAAATCGCATGACAGCGCATCGCCTTGTCTAAATCCTTTCTGGACATCAAAGGTCTCGGTGAGATCTTTACCGACCTTGATGGAGCAGCGTGCATTCTCCATCGTCATCCTGCACAGACGAACGAGTTTGGCAGGGATGCCAAAACTAGACATTGCTCTATATAGCCCGTCTCTATAGATGCTGTCATACGCGGACTTAAAATCAATGAATAGGTGGTGGGTATCGATCTGAAGCTCATGGGTCTTCTCCAAGATCTGCCGTAGTGTGAATATCTGATCGATGGTGGACTTTCCTGGCCTGAAGCCACACTGATATGGACCTATCAGGTTGTTGACGAAAGGCTTCAGGCGTTCACACAATACGGCAGATAAAATCTTATATGCGATGTTAAGGAGACTGATGCCTCTGTAGGTGGCGCAGTTCAGAGGGTCTCCTTTCTTGAGAATTGGACAAACAATGCTGAGGTTCCATTCATCGGGCATACTTTCGTCCGACCATATTTTACAGATGAGTTGGTGTATGCTCCTTACCAAGTCATCGCCTGCCGCTTTGAAGAGCTCGGCAGTCAGGCCATCCGCTCCAGCAGCTTTGTTGGACTTAAGCTTCGATATGGCTTTCTTCACTTCATCCAGGTCGGGTGGACGGAATTGTTGGTCATCATCGTCCAGGTTGAAAGGTTGATTCTGCCTGACAGCGGTATTTGGTCCGTCATCGCCGTTATACAGTCTGCAGAAATGATCTTTCCAAATCCTCAGCATCGACTGCGATTCTACTACGATGTTCCCTTGTTCATCTCTACAGGCTTCGGTTCGGGGTTTGTTTCCGCGGCATGTTATTTTTACCTTTTGGTAAAACTTCCGAACCTCATTCCTGGAGTAGCATCTCTGAATTTCCTCGATCGCGCGCTTCTCATGCTCTTTCTTCTTCCTCCTGAGAAGCCGGTGCTCGTCTCTCCTCTTCCGCTCATAGAGCTCATGAGCAGCTCTGGTCTTTCTAAGCAGCGCCGCGTTATATGCATCTTGCTTAGCTGCATGTGCTTGCCGGCATTCATCATCGAACCAGGGGGAAAAAGGACTTACTAAGATGAAATTCGCGTTTTCTCTCCACTCATTCTGGAATTATGTGATCAAAGTCAATTTAAGTTAATTGAAGGTTGATTTCAAAGTTAAAGGTAAGGCACAATGCTATATGAAAAGATTGATTTATCCTACATTTACGATGTGATCCTCATTGATGGCAGATCAGTGTTCCTCCACTTTCAGCTTCTAACGAAGCATAGACTGTTACAGTCTATAATGCTTAGACCCCCTAAGACATTAAGGAGAGGGCTGGCGTGTACAGAGTGTCAAAAGATAGAAGTTTAAGGAAACTGGCACGAATGCGCAAAAACCTCTGCCTCGGACAATCGCTTAACACACACTGTTCCGCTCTCACACTGAAGTTGACAGCTTGGCCTCTCCTGACACTTCGCCCTTCTCGGATGAATCGGGTTCATAAACGTGGTCCTCCTGATCAATACAGTCTATGTCAGGACTCAGATGGCACCACGGCTTCATGTGGTCGCTCGAAATGACGTTGCTATAGCGCCGACGGTTTTGCGGTTTATCCGAAAGATCCTCCACCAAGTATCTGTCATGCGGCAAAACCCTCTTGACTACGTATGGCCCTTTAAAGCCTGGATCGAGTTTATGTGACTCGCCTGTAGGTTGTGACACGTAATCCATCACGATTAAATCACCTTCGCTGTATTGGTACGAAGCCTGATGTTTTCTGTCGTATCGAATCTTCCATTTATGTCTTTCTTCTGCGATGTTCTCTGCAGCTTGACTCTTTGTCGTCTCGAAATCGCTACCCTCTTGCTGCTCCTCGTCCAGTGCTTGTATCATTCGATTTTGGCTGATATATTTCACACTGAAATTAAACACTAGTTCATTTGGTGAGAATGGGTTTGGTAAAGTGAGGTCCCATTCCTTGTCGCTCCGGGTTGAGCATTTAATTGCACTTAGTAAGACCTTGTTGACCCGTTCTGCTTGGCCGTTTGCCCTTGGTATCCTTACAGCCGTTTTCACATGCTGTATTTCATAACCGGCAGTAAAACTCTCAAACTCCTTTGATGTGAAGACGGTGCCCCTGTCGGTAGTGATTCGCAACGGCTGCCCAAATATTGTCATCACTTCTTGCAGCATTGCGACCACAGGTGTAGACTTAGTCGTCCGAACAGCTCTGAGTATGGTATATTTGCTGAAAGCACAGACTAAAACGATTATGTACAGATTACCTCTCTTACTTTTAGGGAAGGGTCCCAGGTGATTCATGTTTATACACCGGAAGGGAATGGGTAAAACTTCCATCACGTGGAGTTGACTCTCTGACTTACCACCTTAAATTTTGTTTAGACAGCATTCGGGACACCCGGCGATGTACGACTTCACATATCGCCTCATTCTTGGAAACCAAAAATCTCTTTTGATGCAACCCAATGTTTTTTCGACGCTAAAGTGGCCAACATCATCGTGACACGCTATCATATTCGCCACTAACTGTGGTCACTAACTTCCTTTGACCTCCGACTTTTCGATACAGCCGCCCTGATACTATCTCGTAGTTGATTTCCGTTTGCTTCAATAGTGCCAGACTCTCCGCATCCTTTTGTGTAAGAGTGCTCACTCACGATGTTTTTAAGTTTAGCATCTTGCATCTGCATAGTGAAAATCTAGTCTCCATCCACAGAGCACACTATAAAAATGTTCTCAGCAACAGTCGTCGGTTCCTCCGGTGGTAGCGTTGGGGTACGACTCATCCCATCGACGTGATTAATTTTACTCCTGGTGGATGAACACACTTGAAGTCAAACTCTTGTAATTTGAGTCACAATCTTGCTATTCGTGGTATTAAAAGCGACGTCGCCTTCGTTGTTGCAATGCCATTGCAATCCGTGATGACCCGAAATCGTGTACCCAACAAATAAATTCGAAATCTGCTCAGTGTTTCAACAACCGCCAAAACCTCTAACTCATGACTGGAGTACTTCCTTTCTGCCTCAGAACATTGCCTACTGTAATAGAAAACTGGTTTTAAATCCTCACCTTAACGCTGCAAAAGAATTCCACCCAGGCCAACAGAAATGGCGTCAGTGTGCACTTCGTGTTTCTTCGTGGCATCGAACAATACTAGAATCGGTTGTTTACTGATGGCTGACTTTAATTCCGTAAATGCAATCTCCTGCAAATGCAACTTTCCTTCACAAATTTGTGGAAGAATCCAGTGATTCCTAAAAATCTTCGAACTTCCGTTGCACTGGTCGGTCTAGGGAATTCGCTAATACACTTTGTTTTGTCATTGCCTGGTTGTATACCACTCGAACTAATCACATGTCCAAGAAACCCCACCTTCGTTGTCATGAAGACGCATTTCGCCGGTCTTAACGTTAAGCCTGCCTTCCTCACTGCATCTAAGAATTCTTCTAACACTTTCAATCCTTGCTCAGGTGTGTCCGTGGCAATAATAACTCCATCGACATAGTCATTGATGCTGCTTTGATGTTTTAGACCTCGTATAAGCCGCGTTATCATTTCCTGGAAGTACATGGGTGCGTTTACTAAGCCAAACGGCATGACGTTATGTTCGAATAATCCATCTGATGTTAAAAAGGCTGTGAATGCTTTACTCCTTTCGGATAGTGGGATCTGATAATAACCTGCTGTCATATCAAGTGTGGCGAAGTATTTCCTGCGCTTCAGCTGCGAAAGTTGTTCTTCTACCACTGGCATTACAAATTGTTTTTTTTATGGTGACGGCGTTAAGGTGCGGTAGTCCACCTATTCAACTCTCTCCGTTAGACTTAGTAACCAACACCACGGAGGCTGCGTGAGGGGAATTGCTCGGACGGATGATATTGTGCTTCACTAAGTTTTCGACGATTGCATAAAGCGGTTTTCTTTGAGCGAATGGTACTTGGTAACGTTTTCCCAATATTGGCTTATCTGTTGTCACCTCTATCTCCGTTGACATTGTGCTGCACCGTCCCAAATCGGAAATGTCTTCTGCAAAACAATCTTTGTATTTTACCAAAAGTTCATGCACTGCTTTGCGATGGCCTTCGTTGATTTCCTTGCCAATCTCAAATGGTTTCGATTGACTCAGTTGAACCTGCATCACTCTGGATTCAATCACCATCCGCTGATTTCGTCGACATAAAAC
The DNA here is from genome assembly GCA_928272305.1 of Volucella inflata. Lineage (NCBI taxonomy): Eukaryota > Metazoa > Arthropoda > Insecta > Diptera > Syrphidae > Volucella > Volucella inflata. The sequence continues at coordinate 113,254,343 of OV743720.1, read as the reverse complement.
ATTACATCCCAAAAGTATTCCTTGAGGTCCATCTGAATATGTACTCTAACCATTTCATTAGACTCCACAATCGATCCCCTTTCAATTGTTTCACAGATGTTTGTCGTAGAGCTTTACTGGGGGTCATTAACTCTATTATCAAGGAGTAATCGCTCCCTGTGTCAATGAACGCTGAGTATGTATGTCCTGCAATGATGACTTCTTTCGTGACTGGTGGTATAAATTCTGCTGCGTTTCGGTTCAATTCGACCTTGGCTACGGTCGATTTCTTTGCACGACAATCCTTCGCCTCGTGCCATGATTTACTGCAACTTGAGCATCGTAATTTCCGTTGCGGCTGTGGACACTTTGCAGCGATGTGTCCCATTTGGTTGCAGTTAAAACACTTGATGCCTCTTCTGTCGTGTGTAATGCCCCCATCAGGAATTGATCGTGCCGATTCTGTTATTGAAGCTCGTGATGATGTTGGCAATGAGGATACATTATCCAGAGAACTTAGCAACTCGTTGGACGTTCGCAGATTCATGGCGAGTAGAGTACGTGAAAGGATGGAATCATTCAAACCATTAATAATATACGAGTTAATAGATAATTCATCCAACTCACCTCGTCTTCCTATAGCTAGCATTGCATAATAATACTCGATAAAAGATTCATCTGACCTTCGCTTCCGTTTCATAAGGTCTCTATGTACGTCGGCCACATTAACTGCACATGGGATAACTCTTTGAAGCGCGGTGACAAACTCTTTCCACGTCTGGAAAACTGGCTGTGCGTCTCGCCAATACCTTGCGAGTCCCTCCAGTTTATGTTGTACAGCGAATAGCAGCATTTCTTCACTCCAACTGTATAAGCATTGCACCTGCTCCACTTTATTAATGAACTGCTGCGATGAGAGTGTGCGCTTGAGCGGGTCGAAGTTCGGAAGTATTCCGATAACGTCTTGAGTTCTGTTGGCACCATTTAATTGCGATGCAGATGGAAGGATATATGTTGCTGGAGTGGCTGCTCTACTGGGTACTACGTTTTCAGTTTCAGCATCACATTGATTTGCGCGTATGGTTAAATCGCCGTTGCAGTTGTCTATTTGCTGCGTTGTGCCTTCACGTTGGACACTTTTTAGTTTTTGCCAAATCCAACACGATGCTGCGCAATTCGGCGATTTGAGCTGTCCACGGTTCCATCGCTTCGATTTCCTCCGTATTTATTTCATCGGTGCCCAAGATCTCAAACAGTTTAGCGATTTTGTGAGTTTTGTCCCCTTTTATTGATACGAGTACGTCGTGTGTCCGTAGCAATTTATTTAATTGCTCTGCCTTTAGCGATGCTAATTTCACCATCTTTCCTGTGTTCTACCTTTGCGTATTTTTTTCCTCTTTCCAATCGTCGTGTCGTGCTCTTCGTTGAGGTTGCGTTGTCCCTTTCGCTGACTGTTTTCTTTCGTAGTCCTCGAGCTGTCTTTATCGTTGACACATATCTGTTTCCTTTCGTGGAATTTCGTAGATATGTTCTTTTTGTTGACGCGACGTGATTGTTTTATCCTTTCTGTTGAAATTATCGTGTGCTCTTTCGTTTGAATTTCACCTTCCTTTTTTTTTGTTTGGGAAATTCCATTTTCTGAATTTCGATTATGCTCGTATCGCACTTCTTACTTGTCAAGTATATTTTATTAGAAGCACACAAAGTAAGTTTTATAATGGAATAGAATAGAAAGAAGTTTAAGGAAACTGGCACCAATGCGCAGAAACCTCTGCCTCGGACGATCGCTTAACACACACTGTTCCGCTCTCACACCGAAGTTGACAAGAGCATGTAGGTTGCTTTTCATATGCTTATTTTTCAGGCAGTGTCTAGTGACATGCGCTGTCAAATATTGTAAAAATCAAGCGCAAACACGAGGCACAATCTTTCAAAAGTTTGTCCAATTACTTATAAACCGATGATATTGACAAAATCGAAAGAAAGCAGTCTAAAGTCAGTGGCGCTTTCGCGAGTATTTAGACCGAAATGGATTGTATGGTTAACGTGGGCAAAATTAAGTATATGCTGCTAACCACCACAGTGTAGAATAACACTTGCCAACCGCTGCTTGACTAGAAAATCCCTCTCCCAAACAACAAAATTTACCCTATATGGGAACTAAATAATCACAGTCCAGCTCTATTGCGCAGAGGCATGGACATTATTAAAACTGGATGAGGATGCTACTTTCTGCTTTGAGAGGAAAATTCTTCGCGTAGATTCGATCGCGTCTGCATCAGCGGTGAGTGGAGGAGGAGATACAACGATGAACGGATGGACTCCAACGCTCCGGTCCGAAAAGTCGTGGGAAACTAAAGGCAGATAGCAAAAGATCGAGCTGGCTGGAAACATCCAGGTCCACCCCGGATTGTAATGTCACCTTAAATAAGTAAGTAAGTCCAGTGATTACGCCTATGATAGCTCTGAAATTTTTCCTGTTTTGAAAGATCGATCTTTAAAAGTGATCCAGATCCAGCTTTAGCCAGATTTTTTTGGTAGTTATGTTTTTTCACGTAAAATTCGTTAAGTGGTTCGGGAATATCTCTGTGGCCCGGCATCACACATATTTTGAAACACTTGATATCTAGCTGAAAGCTAATCGGCAGTCAAAGGCGGTTTTTAAATTTGTTAAGACTGAATCCTTAGGGAAATGACTATTCGAGAGCTTGTGAGTATTCCTAATAGATAGAAGTCACATATTTCTTTAGCCAGAACGGCACTTCTCTTATCGCTAAAATTTCCTTCTGAACAGTAATGTGGTACAACAACGGTATGTTCATGGGTTCAATGTATATGAAAATCAAATAAAATTGAACTGACCTACAGCCTATGTTCGTTGTAGTACCAGTTTCAAAAGAATCTTTTGACCTAATAACCTCTTAAGCCGATTTTCTTTTACCAGAGCTACGACTATTTATAATTTTAGCACCGATCTCATCCCGCCCGCTTACCCGCGGCATTTGTAAATGCCGATGTACTGCTGCACCTGAAGAATAGTTGGGCTTCTTGACTTCTTTTCCTTTTCAACACAATTTCAGAAATTGGCTTACTTTTATCTCTTTCAAGTTGTCAAGTCAAGTCAAGTTGTCAACAATGTTAATAGATCTTTATAAAGAACCAGTGTCTAATTTATTCACAAACAGTTTGTTCGTGCCTATTTTGAGATATATAGGTCCTCGTCACATATTTAAGAAACTTCATCAGCGTACAAATTTGTTTATGTAAAAGAATAGACACAAAAACAGACCCCTACGGCACTCCGTTGTAAGCCAGAGGAGCTAGTTACTGATATAAAAATGCTGTATCCTCTTCTGATATGAGAGGAAAAGGGTACTCGATTCCAATGAAACTTGAACTTTTTCATACGCTTTCTATATAATAGAAGCTCACGTGTCTAAAAAAATTCTTAGGCCTCATAAAAACACATCACTAGGGACCAAAACGGGCCCATCGCGATCCCTGTGGGACCAGTTGTATTTAACTTCAAATGGCAAAAATCTAAACAATCATCCAATTTCTTTACAAAAGCCAAGAAAGCCTTTGAAATCCGTGCCGTCTATTTCCTCTAAGTTTTTAAAAGAAATATTTTCCTAAGAATTTCCTCCGGCTACGCGATATTGCCTCATATTCACACAGCATGTGTGTTATGTCCTCACTCGCTTGAGGATCGCCGTGGAATGTACCAATATCCGTATCTGACAATTTGAGTACTCTTGCGTGTTTCAGTAGGAAACAATGTCCTGTCAGGATTCCAATTACTGTCCTAAGCTTATCCCTGTTTAATTTTATTAGCTCCATAGATCATTGACCATCAAGAAGTGGCCATAGAGCCTTGGATACTATATGTCCTTCAAGATTCGACCACATTAAGTTAGCAGTCCTTACTGTTTTTTTCTCGTTTGTGCCGAGGGGTGGTTTGATGTTGGTATCCTCACTATTATCGAGTATCCCTCCTCTTCTTGCAAGTTCAGTTCATTTCCCGCTATACCGCAGTGTCCTAGCACCCAGCACAGTTTCACCTGGTTCTGAATTCATAATGCTTTGAATATTGTGCCTCTGACTGTATCAGGGTTGATTGTAGTCGATTCCATTGCCATAAAAGCGGCTTGGCTGTCGATGTAGAAAGCGATATCTCTGCCGGATGAGGACCGCCAGAATCTCTAATTGGAAGTGTCCGGTAGTCTTATAGACACTCTTAGTTCTGGGTCTCCTGAGAAGATACCGGAACCTGTTTCTTCCTCTGTTTTCGAGCCATTGCAATTGCATTTGGGATGGTAAATGCATTTTCTTGCCAGTCCTCCCTGTCCGGATATACTATATTATATCATATGGAATGTCGAAGTCGATCAAGGAAGGAATTTCATCCGTTGAAATTGGATTGACTGAAAGTACTCGTAGCTCCGTTACGGTCGTACTATGTTCGGAGTTTCTGCTAGACCTCGTCGATAACATGTCAATTTCTTTAGCAACAACGAGTGATAGTTCGACATGTGTAGCATTGTAAGCAATATGAAAAGATCTTTACTTGTTTACGTAAGCGACTTCCAGTCCTGACGGACTACATACTCGTATTGCTGTTAAAACTTATTAATTTCTTTTCTTGTTGTTACAAATATCTTCTGAGGACTTTCATAAAGGCATCACTATCCGTGTTTTCCAACGAAGCTCAGTATTTGGTTGTCATCCAAGATAACAAATCTTTTTGGACTAAGCATAACCTCTTGAAAAGTTCAGAGGCGTTGTCGGCTTTCTGGTAATTTAAGTCACTTTTCGGCAAGACATGAGGCTTTCACCGAGAAGGGTCCTTTGGATCTATTTGGCTTTGATATAACCAATTACATAACATCTTATTCGCCGGTTATCTGGTAGAAAAAGTCCTTACAAATATACGCCACTGCTGCTCTTACCAAATTACAAAAAAGGTCTGTCTCACCAAGCAGATCTCCTCGTTAGGAGAACTTACTTATTCTTCGTCTTCGTTTGAGCGTCTTCCTTGCTGTGCCTTATTAGGAAAGACTGTAGAACACTTAGATACTGTAGTCGTGTCAGGGCATTGCATTGTTAAATTTGCTAGGCACAAACGGCAGAATATTTCAAATGAACGATGGCATCGCGGACCACTATTTCTGTAAGTATCTGTCCTTTGCTCGCATCTGACTGCAGGCATTCGGCGCACAAAAAGCACCGGTTTTAGATATTAACACATTATTATAAGCAAAAAAGCATCTAACTAACAAGGCATATATATTGTACATGTAGGTACCTGTAAGATTTCTTTTCCTAAATGCTAATGAATAACTAATGGAATTCCATTTGAGTACCTACTTAACTTTCACGATTTTCCCAATGAAAGTGCAAAACAAATTTACCAGATTCAACTACAAAGAAATCGAATACCGTCACCTATTTGCTTTTGGCATTTCATTTTAATTGTTACCACACTTCCAAATAAGTTTTACGGATAACATATTGAATCAAAAGTTGCATACTCTTTTCTAGAAAGAGATGCAAACGAACCAAGTAACAAGTTGATTTCTCTTTCTCAAACTCCGTCAGAAAAAAACATCTATCTACTCCTTACGGATTTAGGTGCTGAATCATTGAAGTGAAACCCTCTCATAATTAAATCCCCGGAGCATGGAAACAAGTGTGTACCGCGTCATGAAATCTATGACGTCATTGAATAAAAACAAACGATTTATACTGGAATCATCTGAACTTGTTTTGCAGCCACAGCAACAACACGTGACAATTTCTCTTACTCGAAATTGTTATCGTTAGTTTTACTCCAAAAGTCCTCAGCTCCAGCTCTGACCTCAGGCTTGGGTTCTCATCTTATTGATCAATCTGTCCGTACGCGAGTAATTTGCGAATCCATCTGTATTTATAAATTGCGACAAACTTGTTTTTAGCACTCTCTTCGCACGACCATTCGAAGAGACTGAATTGAATTGAAGTACACATTTCGAATTTGATCAGTTAAACTGTGATAGTGACTACAAAGTGTTGTGTTTCGGGTTTCTTATACAACCGAAAGTAATGAATTTTATTTTATTTTCTGGGTTATGCTTCTTAGGCCTAGCAATGGCTGAATCTAACTTCAATTTCAATATTTCAACATCGCTATTGAAGTTTACAAATAGAAATACTCACGTACAATTAGCGATTACATTCGAGGCGTTCACCCCAAGTGGATTAAGAGTTACAATTGGCAATATGACAGACATAGATTTAATTGCATTTCATGGGAACATTAATTCACCGATTATGTACCGAGATACCGGAAATTTGACCATCGATCTTATTCATCCGCCAAGAGGTAACATAGTTAAGAAATTTACCGAACCACAACTTTTATTTGGTGATGTTATCAATTACTGGGTGCGGATACAATACAGAGGTTCATCCTTGTATGTTCAAAATGAATCGATAATCATAAAAGGTAATAATCAAGTATTTTTTAAAAAACCTATTTAAAGTTAAAATTTATTTTTGATTAAATTTTAAAAACTGATTAATTGATTATTTTTATATTTTAATCAGATAAAAAAAAGAAAAAATTACCAAATATGTACTTTCCCGTAATTTATGAATGTGTGTATCCGTGTGTATGTAGATGATTACAAAGTGTATCTTGTCAGTTTAATTTTCCAAAACCCTATACATATCTGCCGATTTTACAGACCGTAACTGAACACAATCGATCGACCTTAGAGCACGAAACCTTAATGTTAAATTGGACACCAATTTTGAAACCATTTTCTCACCAAACTTTGATTTCAATAAATCAATAATATTTATAAAAATACAAATGACGGCCACTTCGATGTTAGATATATTTTTAAGCGACTTTTTGTCAGTCGTCTTTTTACGTCGCTTCTGCCTCATTTCTGCAGATACCAGCAACAAACCGCACAATAAATTCAATTTTTTTTTTCTCACTCCAGGTATGGCAAGTTTTGAGTCTCATCATTGAACACAATTTTGCTAAAAAAAATTTGGATAATTTTGGAATGGATTTCCAGTTCATTGAGCGAAGGTCCGATGCATGTCATAATCCAAAGATTCAATTCCGGCACTGTGGGAACTTTGAAAGAGATTAGTTGAAGTTGCGGACAAACAAAACCCTAACTCCTGGTCTCCTCAACTGCGGCAACATTTTCGTTGGTCTTATTCTTTTTTGTACTTAGGCCAATTATTAATATGAATGAGCATCACAGTAAAAAATTTAGAAACATATACAATAATTTCTTTGTTTCTTCAACTTTAAATATCCCTTGAAATGTGTGGGTTTTTTATGTACTCTCCTTGGTACGATGGTCGTTTATATAAAAAGTTTTTTTTACAAATTTCCTCCAAAGTTTTTTGTCTGGTCGTTCTTTTAAAATACCAATCAATGGTAGCGTTGGAGGTTTAATTTGTTTTCAATCAGGTATGCCGCAAGGTTCTATTCTTGGTTCACTTTTGTACAATTAATTTACGTTGTTTGATTTTTCAAGTTCACTCAACCGTGAAATAGCAATGATAAAGAAGACCTTGTTATCTTCCAGACAGCCAATCAAAGATATATAGATCGACAATAAACTGGTCGAATTTGTTGAATTCCGTATTGTGAATCTTGACACCTAACTTACATTCGATGAGCATACTCGTATTTAAAAAAACTTACAAAATGTTCATATAGCAATAAAGACAGACCCGTATAGGGAAATAGTGTGCATTGCCACATCTAAAAGTTACAATAGGGAGAAAACAACTACTACAGATGCTCATTATCTTTTTTTCTATGTTTCAGTAGAAAGGACGTAGCTAAATATGCGGGCCATAAAGCTATTATATTTGAACATTCCACCGATGACGCCGAAAGATTGCTTATACTTTTGCATTAAATGAATTCTTCATTTTGCTAGTTTATGACACATGGCTGAAACTGAAAATGAAATAGTTGATCCAACTGTTTCTGCCGTCGACCTTCGCGACCTTCTGGTAAGCCTAACAAATTTCAACATTGGCGCTTCCGTGACTATGAGTACTTCTAGTTAGACTGCGTTTTGATAAACCCACTGACATTCATACTACTCAAGGTAAATAAGCCTTTTCGATCCAAACTATGTGTAACTTCAACAGAAAAACATGCATGTCATTCAAATTCAACGGATTTTGATCACTACATTGGCTTACATCAATTTTATCCTTAAAACCTCTGACAATTCCTTCTTATTCCTTCTTTTGTATATTAAAATCGCAAGTACTTTATGAATTATTGACAATATTCGTCCACCATACAATATGTTAAGGCTTCCTATACATTTACTCGTAGTAATCTGATTTCTGGTTGCGATGACACTTTGCACCATATGTCGGTTTGCCTTGATGAAAGTCACGTTGACATCGAATTGATTACACTGAGCTGTCTAAATTGTTTGTCTAGAAACATAGGTTTTTTGAGATTACTCGTCCAAAGTAGTAGTTTTCGACACAGTTCTCAAATTAAGGGAACCACAGAAAACTACCAAATAAATAGAAAGTTTTTCAATGTACTAAACTGAGTATATGTCACTTCTGTGAATGGAGTCGAGGGAGAGGTAACAAAGTTCCTCTTTGTGGAACATCCACAAACTAATTAATAATGTTGTTTTAGAGAAGTAAACACATAAAAACAAAACATATCCTCGGAGAAAAGGACATACACCTTACCAAATGGTACCCTGCCTTGTACGCCATCGGTTCCGTGGATCAGTCATCTATCCGCAGCTGTTTGAGGGATATGGAAAATTATCAGCACCACTTGCCTGTTGTTCTTGCTCTCAGAGGTTATTGATCCTGCAATGTGCCTTAGATCCACTTGTCCGACCCTAGAATTTTGTACAGTCGAAGACAAGCAAGATGCAATGGTATCTGACTACACTTTAACAAGCAAGTGGTTGTCCATATCGTCCCGCCATAAAAATCTTTCGATACCCGCAAAGGCCCTAAACAAAGGCGTCCTTAAAAGGATGGTTTCCGACCACTGAAAATTAATCTTCATTTTTCGGTCATTGCAATACCGTTGAGGGTAAACTGATGTGCAATCATAACGGGACGCATATTACGGTTGAAATTTGGAAGGGAGGAATGTCAATGGCAACTTCGTCGGAGCACGGGTGTTTTTAATAGCGATAGAACAAGGCAATATTGGCTCCACGCATGAGTTTAATCGCAAGGTTCTGAGTCCTATCTTACTTACTTACTTTAGGTGGCGCTACAGTCCGGGGCGGACCTGGAACTCAGTCAACAAGCTAGGCTTGTTGATGCTTCATAACTTATGCTTTTTTAAATGGCGGGGCAGTTACCCCGGCGGCACAACCCCCAACCTGGAGGACCAGTTCCATTTTTAATGCCCCTAGGACGAGGGGTCGGTTACACCGAAGCCAGTAACCCGTTCCGGGATGTGAGCGCTGCCGTTGGCCCTTATAGGGCTCGTCCGCCACCATCTCTTTTCCAAGACCCTGACTAAGTCCTGGAAATCCTTTCCGGCCTGAGCTCCAAATTTGTCGGAGTAGCCCGGATAAGGTCTTGTTTTGTTTTTCCGACACTAATCCTGGTTAATGGCGCAGGAAACTCGCCATTTGCCCTCTTCACTTAGCAATCTCTTGTCAGATTCCCAGATGGCGCCACGGGGAGGCGTGAAGTAGGACTTATTAGCAGAGCTGCAAGATGTTCGGCTGCAGAGGCTCATTCTCGTCATTTCAGGAACCAGCACCTGTCGGAAGATGCTATTTCTACGAGGCCTTATACTAATCGCTGCCATCCAAGTGCCATGAGTCCTATCTAGCGAGTGTAAAAAACTTGCATTCATGCAGTCTCCGCCTTAACAGCAGAAATAGTTGTCCTTTAGGAGCATTCAATTTTACTCTATTCTGCTGCCGAAAACGGGGAAGTCAACCAGTGAATGAATGTAGAAAGCAGGGAGTCTTGCAACCAGGTATGGAATAAACTGAAAAACTTGACACAAACCTCTCTTAAATGCGTTTGAACTATCTCCTTTCGCCAGATTAAAAATTTTGCTTGTACTTTTCGGCCGATTGCTATAGCAACCGTACTACCGATCGTTGAGTAATCTTCGTAAGTCTTACAAACTATCCGTTTGTCAGTTGTTCACAACATTGAAATGCAATAATTAGTATCTAGGAAAAGCGAGGGGAAAAGTCGCTGCTTAAGGACGGGCTGGATAAATACATTTTTCCATCTCCTCGAAAGGGTCCTAAGGGATATGTTTGATAAAAAATTAACAAAGTAGAAGCTCTCAGGTAGGAAAACGTACAATTTGAAATAGCAGATTTGTGGAAGATCTTTAATCCTTTCACAGATTTGACGCTCTCAATTGAAGGCAGAAACAAGATACTTGCACATTAAGCTGATAGCTGGATTGTTATTTACGAGAACATTGTATTAATTTTTTCCAGGCTAGTTTATAAGACTAGACTTACTAGTCTTTTGCTATGGTTTGGTACTTTTCCCTGGATATCAGAAGCAACATCCAGGAAGTTATCGAAAAAACGTAACGACCAGTACAATTTCTAAAGAACAAGTTTAGTCGGCTATAGTTGTAATAAGAAACTTTTTCTCTAACTTTTAGGGTGTACGAGTAATAATATGACGTAACACATTCATCTGACGTGTGAAATAAAAATAAATTCAGGGTATTGGTGGTATAACTATTAACGTCAGGTATTCGTGTGGGCTCATTTACCTCTGTTTTCGACAGAGAAAATTTCAACAAACCGTCATTTGGCTCTCTATTCAGTGTGTCAGAGTTACCCAGAATTATTTAAATATATTATGCTCGCGTAATAACTATTTTATGAGAATACAGAGATTTAATTCTGTCTATAGAGTCAGACTGAACCCTAAACTTTAAAAAAGGATTTACTAACTGGCGTCCGCTAAAAATGTATTCATTATCGATCTTATAATATATACAATCGATGAGAATATTTTTTAAGCTATTGCTAAGAAATTTAGCTATAATACTACTACAAATATTTCTTTTATCATACATTAATACATAATTCACTCATACTCCCTAAATCAGATGTCAAAATTCCTTAAAGAAGTATTCGCAGTTTCTACCCTGATTTGGTGAACAATTGCAGTCTTTTTCTTAGATAAAAATCAATTTAAGTCGAATATTAAGTGTGCTCACCAAGAAAATCTGATGACTATCCGTTTAACTTTAAATTTTTTAATCGGACATAGGAACAAGCATCGACCCGTTTGCTGCAGTGAGAGAACTCTATCTATCCCTTCAGTCTAAAAATAGTTAATACATATTATAAATCACCTTTAGGACGACTATTAACTAAAACCAGGTGGATTAGCCACATCACTCCAAAATCTTTGCCCTTCTTTACGGTTATCAGTTTTTTAGAGAACAAAAGTTTTATTATTCTCAAACTAAGCATTTCACCTTTAACAAGCCCAAACAAAATAATCTCTGGTGTTCCACAAGGCGGTCATTTAGGTTCACTTATTTTTGTTCTGATTTTTAAAGATCTCAATCCTAACTGGATCTGATTTTCTTCGGATCAACGCAGATAACAAAAGGATATCAAAACCGTTCCCGTGCACCGCTGCTGCGCTGAATAAAGATGATTTGAACGTCTGCCTTAAGATTGACTATTAAATTCATTCGCCAAAAGTGGGTAGATAAATACGTTATGAAGAGAAGGCTCTTATAAGTAACGTCTTTTAGAGTATAGCCTATATTCCATCAGTCAATAGTCAAACATAATAATTCAAAAAGAGGAAACAGTATTAAATTAGCTCTCCGACATTTGGACAAGAGTTGTTAAACGCGAGGTTTATTAAACAGAGAAGTGAGCGAAAGCAATTTGCAATCACTGCATCTAGTATTCCAAATTTTAACAAAAACTTTCTTTATTCCACTTTCAAATCTGTATTTGTCATAGAAAGATTCGAGTTTGTTTTACAGGGTTTTACCCCCTGTCACACAACGGAAATATCTGTATCTTTCTCGCGCTCTTCCAGCTACAAATTCAAAGTTTAAATTTGTTGGATTCCCATTCTCTTATGCGTCCTTTCCGAAAGAGAATAGTATCATGATGATCTTCATCGAAATTTTGTTTTTTTTTTTTTAACTTGCGCCAAAAACCCATACTTTCTTCAATATTAAAGAAAAGATTTTCAACAACGAAAATTTCTTCTCTTTTTGCATCCAAAGTAAATCTAAAATTAATAAAATAAAAAAAAAACACCACGTTGGTCAGGGGAAGACGATAAGGTCTATGCTCTCCACCAAGCTACTAATCTAAGCTGATTCCTTTCGAAAACCCCAATCGGAAACGGTGATCACATATGTACATTGTACATTCTCATGTACATACTCGTAAGTACTAATGTTAAACAGAAATAAACCCATGTTTCCGAAAAGAAAAAGAACACTCGCGACCTTTGCTAAAACTGATAACATAACATAACAACCGAGTACAACTTATTCGATTATTTTTTCAACAAAACTAAAGAGCAATTCGAGTTCTCTTTGCGGCGGCTTCGCGTGAAAACGAGTTTGAGATCGCCACCGTGAAAACACATCAGCATCTTCAGTATAATTGTAAACATAGCTGGTGTTGGGTTTTCTCTTGAATCGAAGAAATTAAAAACAGTGTTTTGAATAATTCTGGTTATCGACAATGTACGAGTATTTGAAGTTAGTGCTTTTAATATTTTTAATCAGAGCTGTACACTCTCAAACATCGGACTCACAATTGAAATTAACCTTCGAAAGCAAATGCATTGATTTTTACCTCACTGTGACGGCATACACTCCACGAGGGCTTCGAGTATCTATTCCACATCGAAATGGCTTGGAGATGTATTCTTTTCATGGAAGAATAAATTCGATGTTGTCTTCTTCAGATGGCGGAAATCTTGCACAGGATATTACTGGGCAAACAAACGGTCAGTGGGTGTTCGAAGATAGGCATATTAAACTGAAACGAGGGGACATATTGAATTTTTGGATATTTCTTCAGTTTGAAGGCGATGGAGAAAGATTTTCCAATTTGCAACATAGAGTTACTAGTAAGTATCTTCACAATTTTCAACTGTTTTCTGTCAAATCAAAAAGAGAATTGCTTTTAATGATTACCTACCTACATTCGCGATTTAATAATTTACACTTTATAGGGAAACTTTGTTTTGTTCTTTTGATGCGTTGGCATCTCAAAAATACCTAAATTTTACCAAAATGTTCGCAAGACAAATGTTGAATGCTGCTAGTACTAGTAGATATAAGATGTGTTTTTGTAGGGCATTCTGTAATTTACAAAAATAATTCATATAGGTAATTGTATCAGAATTGTAATTGTATATAAAATACATTTCGGTAGGTTTTATTTAACCTTTACTTTAAGGAACTTCCTCTATAATTCATACACATTAAGGTTGAGCTGTTTTGCAATACGATGCAGGTGCTTCCCCTCATACATTAGGAATTATTGAGCAAGCTCTTGTTTAGTGTTACATTTTCTGTTTGAGTTGAGCTACATAGTGAATTGAAAGTTCTTCCTTGTGTGGCACGAAGTTGATAATGAACCATGAATCATAGTGAAATTGCAATGTCTTGTAAAGAGTGTCCCGTTAATACAACCTATTTTGAATTTTGCGCCATATTTTTGTTTGAGTCGGTCATACACCGTTGTTGTGTGCCAGCTGCCATGTGTGATTATTAAGGTTTAGTCATGGGTTATTATATGGGCCCACAATGCAATAGGAATTGTAAAAACCAACTACCGGAGCTGTGAGACTGAATTTTTCAGTAATCATTATGCACCGTCTCGTTGTACAGTAGATGAATTGATCGAGAAATTAAGACTGATCTGTTTTTGTTCGTGCTGTTTCGACTAATAAAAACTTTGAAGCAGAGGGTTGTTGACCAGAATTATGTCATCTCGATTTGCCATAGTTCTCAGAAATTGGAACTTTCATACGAGTGAGGCAGCTTATAACGAATTTTAACTTAAGATTTGAAGCAAATAGAGCATGCGCAGCGCCCAACCTTCGTAGAATGAATCTTATAGCGTCAACAAGTGAATGGTGATTTTCGAATAAAATCATTGTCTCCGCTTTTTGAACTTGATTGCTACGAGTATATCAATAAACAAAATTGTCGCATTCTTGGAGCTGAGTATCCGAGAGTGATCTATCAACGTCCCATGCATTTTCTATGACCACCTGTTTGGTGTGCATTTTAGGCGGAGTAATAAGACCATATTGCGACTGGCAATTCCGTCGCCTTAGCGTGAGATGATAAACAAATTCTTCTACCCTCAAATTGCTGAAACAAATCTCGAAGACATTTTGGTTTGAAAAGGATAACACAACTCAAAAATTGTCAGAGTAGATAACAAACCAAATAAGCGAACATCAAATATCAAAGATTGGGGAAAACCATACTCTCTTAGACACCGAGAGACGCCCGCATCTATTGTACATAGTTGGAATAGACTTGAGAAATATTTGGTTAATCGCACCAAACACACCTGCATTCGAAAATTGCATAATTTTGTGAAATGATCTCGTGAGTTGTTCTACAACATCATGTAATGGAATGCCTTCTGACTTGTTTCTTAAAGCTCTTGTGAAGGATCGAGAAGCATATTGCCTCGCGAAATTACGCAGCATCAAAACAGAATATTCTGGCCGGTAGCTGTCTAATTACCCAATAAATGTGCCAACATGTAGTCATAGATTTCAATCATCGTTTGACTGTCCGTAGAGCTAGTATGAGTGCACTTACTCTTAGGCTCATACCAGCTCATACCAAAGTAAATATGTGTTTTTTTTTATTTACATTTCATGAGTTATCTTCATATATGAGCATGTATAACACAAACTTATAAATGCAACAACTTCACTCGGTAACAAAGCGTCTAGTTTCAAAAAATTCAAATCGCAATATCTTTCTGGACAATTTAACAAAGATAAAAAAAACTGATGGAAGTGTCTTTTTTACGTGGTAGGGTCAAAAGTTCTTAGATTCGCCCAGAGAGGGCAGTTTTAAAAAAAAAAATTCTTGTAGTTATGTTAGGACATCTGTCATGTTCATAAACACCGAGTTTCGAGTCGATCCGTCAGATAGTTTCTTGCGTCCATTTAAGTCGACCAACTCGTAAGTTCTTTAAAACAAGGCTATCGCCCACTGAGACTTTTGCCGATATGACTAGTATGTTAGGTGATGATTGCCCTTCGTCCTTCCACAATATTTGGATGGGCTACAGAATTCAAACGTGACAGAACAAATGTGCAAGATGATCCCCGTTCAGGACGGCCAAAAATGGCAGTTGATCCAGAAATCGTCGAAAAGGTTCAGGTTATGGTAATAGAAGATCCCCAATTGAAAGTGTCGGGGATAGCTGAGGCCATAGGCATTTTAACTGAACAAGTACGCAAAATGTTACATAAAGAATTGGATAAGAGAAAACTCTCCGGAAGATGGGTGCCGTGATGGCTCAATTCTGAACAAAAGTGTGTGTTTTGGTTCAACCGAAATTGGACCAGCTGAAGTTCTAACTTATCCAGCACCCACCATCTGTTCCCAAAACTCAAAATTTTCCTTGCTGGGCACCGTTATTCAACCAACGTTATAACAGCTGTAAACGACTACTTTGAAGACCTTGATGACAATCACTTCAGAGAAGGGATAGCTAAGATGGAGAAGAGATGTAAAAAGTTCGTTGAGCTTAGGGAAAAATATATTAAAATGTAAACTCCTTTTGGAAAATAAAAGTCTTTCCTTGCGAATCTACTACCCTAGTGCCTTACGTCAGTAGTTAGACAAGGAATGCCTCAAAGGTTTTCTTTGGAAAATAAATATTCGTTACATTTTTTTCGGTTTCGATTGCATTTCGTCTGTAACAGATGAATAATTTGCGCGAGACAGAGCTAAAGAAACTGTTTATGTCTTGCTTTTTTCTTATAATCTCGTTACTCATAGTGAAGCACTCAAATACATATACATACGAGTATAAATAAATGTTTACTGAAAACACAAATAAAACTAAAAATTATCTGAAAAAAATGCGTACCTTCGCAAATGCTTAGAATAAATAAATTTCATTCCGTTGCAAAATTACTAATATAAATTCAATAGATTGTAAATATGTAGTTTTAGCAAACACATTTATTAGATTGATGTTTAATCAGATAAAGCAACCACTTCTGGAAGAGCACGGAGTAGATGAAGCTTAGCTTTGGGGGTGAATATATTAAATTTGTCATAGTTGTAGAATTTCGGAATTCAATAGTGCGATCGGAATACTTTTTTAACTTTCTGAGAGGGAAGTTTTGCGTTCACCTCGATAACCGAAAATAAAAATTTGGTGATACCTGTACGTTTTAAGGTGTTTATGATGTTTTTAAACAGTTTTTTTTTCTGTTGTTGAAATCTTCAAAGATACTAGTAGCTTGGCATGCACGATTCGCTAGCCTGATTGATCGATACTAGGAATACGACGACGTACTTAACCATACACTTTGTCCACTCCCCCTCTGGGGATTATATCGCAGGGCTGGTAAACATTCTATGCTATATGAGGCTATCAGTGCAAAAGTGGTGTAACCCCGATATATTTAATTAGGAGAGAATGGGGATTTTAAATTTGGTAAATATTTTTTTTAATTTAATTTCTTTTGTGAACATTATTTTAATTGTTTCTTGAATACCAGAAGGTGACTTACACCACTTTTGTGTTGATAGTTGGTAATGTAAGGAAGTATGTAACACCAAAACAGCAACCAACAAAATTGTGGGTTACACCACTTTTGCGCTGGTGGCCTCATATCATCTACATATGTTTGTTGTATCTGCAAATTTTTATTTTTTCGATGAAGTTTGTTAAAAATGTATTAATCTCCATCAAATTCTCTTCTGACAGCAACATTTCGGCAGTTATTGAATGGTATATCAGTCCCTTTTCTTAGAAAGCGTGCGCAATAGAATATTGTATTTTATTGTGTATTCCTCCTGATTTGGGTAGTCTGGGTGAAAAGGTGAGCTATTGTGCTCTAAACGGTGCAGATACTTTCGATACCAGCCTGCCCAGATGGGAACTGTGTAAGATAATAGTTACAGTTTTCAATCTGTAGGTCCATGTACCCTTCGCAGTGGTGTTCCACTGAGCCGAGTGGACATGTTAAGGAAAACATGCTTTCATTGTCGCTAGGGCCACCACCAAATCGAGGGAGCGTACAACAGGACTGAGTTCACTACATTGGATATTAATATTCTATTAGCATATGCTGGTTTTCCGATGTTTGCCTGTATTTCAGAAAATACTGCTTATAGCTTTGAGGCATTTTTACCCGAATAGTCGATGTGAGACATATATCTATTGTCAAGTATTAATCCTAAGTCAGTCTTTGACTTCATCGTCCATAGCTGATTCTATCTCGCAAATATTCTATGCGTAAGTTACAATGGCAACATCGTTAGCAAATCCGATTATTTTATTATTTATTTCCAGAACTCCGTCGCACGTGGTATTCCAAAG
Source organism: Volucella inflata (assembly GCA_928272305.1). Lineage (NCBI taxonomy): Eukaryota > Metazoa > Arthropoda > Insecta > Diptera > Syrphidae > Volucella > Volucella inflata. The sequence continues at coordinate 113,236,770 of OV743720.1, read as the reverse complement.
TAGGAGGCCCAGTACCGATTTTTCTGGGACTCCCGCGAAGATTTTTCCTTTTTTCCTTCTCTGTTTCATATATCAACCTTCTATTGCTGAAGTGGCTGCGTACAATCTTCCGAAAGTAGTATAGTGCATCCATTCTGGATAGTGAGCTTCCTATAAATAACCAATTGGCGAGGTTAAAGGCATTTTTAATGTACATCGTTATAACTGCACAGCATTGCTTTGCTCGTCATCGCTCTCTTTCGTCATTTATTGCTTTTTGCATCCAAACTATTTATTTGATAATTCTCGCTTTTCTACGGCCACAATGAGCAATTTTCAAATATTTTAGAACCATCTATGCCATTTAAACTACGATTTTGCTTATACATGGAATCTGACACCTGATCGGCCAAACTTTTATGGTGAGACAAAAATTAGGATTTGCCCGACAGGGGAGCTATCCTCACTATCCTCTGAGTTATAAGAGGATGGAACTTATTGAAACACTCTCAAAATTAATAGTATTTTCAAAATAGAAGGCAATGCTGTATTTTCAAGAAGTTCTCGCTTTCGGTGACGGGATCGGAATAGGTGGCAATTTCGGATAAACTTGTCCTAAATTCTTATCGGATATAAAATATCCAAAAACCATTGTAGAGTACTACAAGTTGTCTTTATCTTGGCGTGACCCATCGGTCGAACCCATTTTTTTTTTAAATGTCTGTAAGGATTTCGGAATTCAAGCGTGACGCATGCGGAACAAATTTATCAAATCAGACAATTTGTCACTCGCTGCTCCAGGCTTCAAAAATATTAAAAATATTAATAGATTCCCCTGATTCCTACATACAGTACCAAGAACGAAAACCCCTTTCCAGAGACTAGCTTCTCGATCCCAAAGTCCTTTATTTGCTCTCGTATCATTCCGTAATAGGGGTACTTGCATTGCAGTGAACAAGAATCGCCTTTTTTTGTAGCTACTAAGGAAAATTTTTCGAATATTTTTCAGACGAGTCTGTAGCAATAAAAGCACAAATTATGATCGTTACTCTCACGAATTTATCAGTCAAAGGTTCAATGATTTTCTATTAGCAGGTATGTCCTATAAGAAATGCAGAACTATTCAAAGCAATTGTAAGTTGCTTACGATAAGTTCGGTACCTTTTGCATTATTTGTGTTGTGAAACGTTCAGCAATCGAATGATCGCATCATAATTAAATATATTGTAGCTGAGAAACTACGAATTGCAGATTGTTTTATTCTTCCTAACCAATTTATGTTGCAATATCATAATATGATTGTTTTAGATATTTCACTATTATCATGCAATTTTCTGATAATTTTTGTCTTTTTTTATCTCTTTTTAGAACTAAGTCCTGCTCCATTTGGATGGTCAGAACTTGAAAGCGTGTATGAAACTGCAACAACCGCACGTACAACTATTTACCCTCGGCAAACAACAACTCCACGGAATCGGAATGACGAAAGCCATCGGAAAGCCGAATTTCTGACTACCACCACCGCCAGACCACCAGCACATGAAAATGCAGTCGCCACAAATGCTAATAAGGAATCCAAAGAGGCCAAATGCTCCTGCGACGAAGATATAGTTCAAGATTTGTGGACCCAACTAAACGTTACCGTAGGCAAAGTCAGTTTGTTGGAGAAAAACATCACCCCTTTGCAAAATAAGGTCGATAGTTTAGTAGAGACCATCGATGAGCTCACCAAGAACATTAACATCGGTACTAGGTTGATGCTGGTGGGAAATCTTCCAATGCGTTCAAATCCAGCAGAGGACGTTAGGTATTTACTTATTGAAAAGCTAAAGCTAGATGATTTAAGCAACAATATCGTGCAAGCCGAATACAAGGAAACTGGTGTTTCCTTTGAGATGGCATCATCCATCGACAAGTTGCGGATTCTTAAACGCTCAAGGGATATACTCTCCAAGTTGTCATACCAAATCATAGATCCCGATAATCCTAAGATTGATATTCGAACCTCTGAATAAAGATATTTCTCAAACGAATAGCTTTGTGTTGTTAATGGTTTCAGTGGTTTGTCTGAAATGTTTGCTTTTGTCTATATCTCATAAGCGAATCCTAATCGACTGAAAAAAATGACTGTACCGCATTAATAAGCATACACAATATGACAGTAATCCCCAAGGAAGCCAGTTATACCTTTCCACAACGTGGTACGCAAGCCACCGTGGTATCATCGGCAACCAACCCAACTCGCGCACACCATTGCAACGCCATCCACCAATGTTCCGCCGAATGGCAATATTTCACATTAAGATTCTCATTATGCCAAGAAGCAGGTTGAAGCTGTGGCTGCAGCAGCGGATCACGAAGCTCTAGGGATGTGGCGGAAATGTGGGGATGTGGCGCGTTGTATCCTTTTGTGTGCTCACATCATGAGCCAAAGGAACACTTAGATATGATAGTAATATTTTTGCAGTTGAAACAAAGCATTGCATTAAAAACGGTAGAATAATGTACACAGCTCCTATTTCATTGCAATGCTCGGCTGTATGCGACAATTGTTCACTATGGGACTGTGAGGCCGTGGAGGTTATGAGAGACCGGAGGTGGGTGGAGGTCGAACACATATCCATGACTCTCTCTCCAGGAATCCAGCCATCCTCAGTTTGCATATATATCCACAAGTGCTCTCTGCGGTGCTGTGCAAGTTTATTATTTGATATTGTATTTTATACATTTGCTGCTTCCAGTTGTATTCTACTCGTACCAGTCCATGTGCTGGCTGGCTGTACTCGATGTACTGGCTGTACTGGCTGTACTAGTTGTGCTGCCTGCCTGCTGCCGCTGCCATTGTTTGCAGGATAAATGAAACGATTTCCATTGTTATATCACCAACAGTTGAGTCATCGTCCTTTATGTTTTAACATTATATTGTGCTTCGTGGGTGTGTTGGTTGTACGAGGGTTATGATCCTCCGGAACATAATGAGTTTCCATGGATGGGACCCCATATTTGGGGAGGAGTAGGTGAATACCGTGTGGTTTCAGGGATTCTGCAGCTGATTGCCGCCCGAGTACTGATATGCATGCGGTTGGTCCTGTGCGGATAGACTTTTTCAGGGATTTGTCAGAGTAGATTCGAGTCGAGTCGAGAGTTAAATTGTGTCATACAAAGAACAACGACTTATTCACAAAATTTTTACTTTACTTCTGATTTCTGGTTTTTGTTCTCCTTTTTTTTTTATCTGCTGCACATTGTCGCATCGGTGCTAAATATAAAAGATTCAAACTAGGGCGATTCTGGCTGATGGTTATATTTGCCCGTGTCGGTGAAGAACAATTCCGACAGGACTCTTGAATATTTGAATATTTGAGCTTGAATAAATATAAATGTACTCACAACGTATCCGGTTTGTATGAGAATGAATCTTCTGCCAAGTTGGTATAGTTTTTTTTTTATGAAAAATAAGCACTCGATTGCCATACATCACAAAAGGTTTGTATTTTCACATTTAAACTTATAAATTTTCATATAGCTATTTCAAAACAGACAAGATTAGATTCGGCATTAAACTGGACACGGAAACCTTATCAGTTTCATGGCAATGTGGAGAACATTCATCCACATCCACTTTAAAATAATTTTCAGAGCAGATGATGCCAAGGACTTTTTAAGAGCTAAAGAGTTTATTTTTATGCAATAACAGCAAGTATAAATAAAAAATCTTGTTTTTGTTCTTAACCAAGCGTATATCTGCCCAATATCTCGCTAAATATGGTCTCCCAGAGCGTGCATACTCATACACTGAGGATTTGACATAGCCCACAAGAAGTATCTAATCTAGTGGCGTCAAATCGCACAATCTTGTTGCCCAATTCAATTCTCTATTTCGTAAAATAATGTCTGATCAGCAATGATACGAAGCAAAATAAAAAAAAAAGCGAAATTCAAACAACGTCAAATTATTTATTCAATTCTTATTGCCAGCAATCAAGACAAAATTTAATTCAATTGTGTGGACTGTTAGATGATGTTTCGAGGTTGGTGATTGCTGGTTTAAAAAGAACGATAATGCAATGCACCCGCACACGAAGCCAAATTCTCAGAGTTAATTCCGTTGTCCATATGATTGAGCAAGTGCATACAAAAGTAAATTGAAACAGAAACTATACATAGGGTATTGTATGACATGTTTTTTGGCTAAAGATAGAATTTAGCAAATTACAATGAATAGGTAACATAAGTCATTTTTAAGCCAATAAAGATTGAACTCAAGTTAGTATGCAATTTAAAGTCTCCTGCTTCGTTTTTTTGAAAATAAGGTTCCATAGTATGATCACCATGAAGACTCTGCTAAATACTCCATATATGACAATCATTTAGCCATCATCGAGCCTGTTCAAACTTCAAGCTCCTCAAAAACCTAATCTTCAAATTTCCTTTCGGCAAAATAAGTTCTCAAATTTTGACACATAGTACACCAGCAAAGCATAAACTTTTGCGATCGGCCCATTTGTTGGCCAGCACGATTTGAAGATATACTAGTACAAGTTGAAAACAAACAGATTTTAGATCAATTGCTGATGGTGCATGTAGCTGGGGGAAACCAACATGATAACGACCATCGATTCCCATAAAAGCCTCGAAAACACACTGTTGTTGGATATACGACTAAACACTTCAAGAACCCTGCAATAACTTGCAGTCCATGGCCGAACGAAATGAAATGCAGTACAACATACGAGTAGCTAAGGGATTACATACCTACATGTATACTTGAAAAAATATTATAGATTTCAACTCAATCGCGATGCTTAAGGTTGGCATCTTTATGTATAAATTGTACATACGACAAGAGCGATGAAACTTCAAAAACCAATCAAGGAGGGCCTTAACCATCGCTTGAGTATGATGTATGAAATAGAGTTGCTTAAGGCGATAAGGAAGATTGTTTTTGCCGACAAGCCGGTATATGACATGATCAAATTTCAAACCAAGAAAAAACCCACTGATCAGATCTTGAGCTTATGCATGTAGTACGGACTATCAGAGGTGCTAATGTTGATTCAGAAAATTTATTGCCCACCATTGATTATTCTTGGGGCGATGCGATATAACAAAAGCAAAATTATCTAACTTCTAAAAGCTGATTTACATATACTAATGTCAGTAGCGCATAACAATGAAATTAATAGCCGATACAAATACATGCCGCGCTAAAGTGAAGAAAAAATACTTATGTATACAAAGAGGAGACAGGTCTTAAGAAAAATGCGATAACGAAGAATTAAAAATGCAGCAAATAGAAAATATGAATTTTCGAGAAAGTAAAAGTCTTCCTAAGTTTGATGTCTCATAGAGCGTAACAATCCGCATCATGGCTTAATTCTCTAAAATCAATGAAAGTGTTCACATGATAACCACATAAAACAGTCACCTACAACAATGGTGCGTCTATAAATACCCTATACGCCACAGTAATTAAAAAATATTTTGGAGAGATTAAACGTTGAATGAAATTAATAGTATTAATCCATCCAAAACTTGAGTAGTCGCGTGTCCCTCAACATCACATCAATGGATTTACAACCTGCATTAACTGTCTCATCGATGCGACAAAGCCGTCACCAAGTCCGCAACATGGTTGGTTGAGGTTTCACCCCATAACCCGATCGAAACTATTGAGTTTAGGACCCTTATCATTTCAGTCACACTTTGTGATAAAAAATCAGATAGAGATATGTTTTAAATGCAAGATTTTGGCAAAGAGATACTGAGCAAACTCTACGAGCTGTAAAACGACATCGATCTGAGATTCCTAGGACATGCAAACCTAATGAATTTTAACCCAGTCACCCTAGAGAGTCTTTAATTTGTATACAGAAGGAAAGAGGAAATACGAAGCCATCAGCTTTTATGCGCTCCAATGGAAATAGATCTCAATCATCTGGAGGCAGTATGTCAAAGGTAGGGCTAACTCGAGAGGTTTATGGATTGGGGAGCTAAGCTCGACTCCCGACTATAGTACTATTTAAGCAAATAAGAAAGTGAGGTTTGACTAGTTTTCTAGAATATTTGGAAACAGAATTTTCCACAAAAGAGTGTTTCAAAATAAGTGCAACAGTGAGTTCTCTAATTAAATACATAATTTGCTTCAAAACTACAAATTTTTTTTTTATTTTCAAGTTTATTGAAAAATCAGACAACCACTACAATGACTTTGCTGGTACGCACTTCTTCTACCCAGTTGAAAGTTGCTGATAATTTTAGGGCCGCATCAAACAAATCTATTATACTTTTTATTGTCGAACAGCTTAGAGCATTTAGTCAACCAAAAAGCAGTGTTCGTTCCTTAAACTTTCACCATACTCGTATTTACAGAATGTTTCTAATGTTTAAATCGCGTTTCGTTATGACACATTATCGTGCTGCAATTGCTCAATTTTAAGCCGAGCTCTCTTTACTTATCTGGATAGTTCGAAATTCTAAAAAGCCGATGAGTAAACCCTTCATTAATAACCATGCAAAGCAGAAGAGGCCTTAAGATCCTGAAGAACACCTTGTTTTAAAGATTTCACATTAAAGAACTTTTGAAATTTTAGCAAAGCTAGTCGTGATTTACTTTGTTTGCTTTTCGAAATCCAGGAACCAAATAATTATTGCGGACACTTATTAGAAATCACATCTTATCATGAGAATCTATAAGACTGTGCAACAAAATTAAGCTGAAACTCGAAAAAAGCTAAGAATTTTACCAACCTCAAAGTTAAAATTACGTTTTTACTTAGATGGCGCTACAATCCGATGTGAACCTAGGCCTCAACCAATGGATGTGTCCAGTTAGCGCAGTTTCTGGCGTCACGGACTCCAAGTTGGATACATGAAAGAGACACTTTCCCCGGCACATGGCGTGGAGTTTTCCTGCAAGTATAGACATGGGTCTTTAAATTTCCCTTGATGCTATCGGATACGAACTCTAAATCGATAAAAATGGGTTGCGTATCGATTCGGACTTCTTGGGTTTTCCCAAAATCTGCCGTATTACGTATATTTTGTCGATTGGGAATTAACCAGGCCAAAAACTACACTCAACCAAATCAGTGATAAATGGCTTAAGACTCGATATTGCTTTCCTCACCTCAATGTAGTCAATTTGAGGGATCTCTTTACCTTAACTATCCAGATTGAATGGTTTATTCTGTCTTATGGACGTATTTAAGTTGTCTTCGCATTTAACAGTCTGCAGAAGTTGTTTTTGCATATTTGCAGTACCCACGTTGGCTCCACTACTTTATTTACTTGTTCGTTCTACAGGCCTCTATTCTGTTTTCGTTTCAAGGAGGCGAACGGATTTAACCCAGTGGATCAGTTATAGCGTGCCTTCTTGGCATTGATGCCACTGATCTTGTGCACTTGGGGTTGGTTGCATAGGACATGACAAGAGGTTGAGAGATACGCGATAAAAAAAAATTATTTTTTGCGTAAGTATGTGACAGAATACTTACTAAAAATCCGAACCCAAATAGGCATATAGGTACTATACCAATCATAGTAAAGGGTTTTCCAATAAGCACTTGACAAATTTTTTTTAAATAAAACGCAAACCATTTGAGATATTTCAAAAACTTTATAATCGGATTGAAGTACAATCAAAACATTTATGCATGGAACACGACTTCGTTCATGTGACCACCACGGGCATATTTGCAGCGGTCGATTCGTTGGACCCAATTTTCAACGACTCGGCCACATATTTCGGGTGAAACGGCCGCTATTTCGCGTTCAATGTTGGCCCTGAGCTCTTCGGATGTCGTCAGCTTGTTGGCATAAACCAATAACTTAACTTAGCCCCACAGAAAATAGTCAAGCGGCGTTAAATCGCACGAACGAGGCTGCCAATCCACTGGCCCATTTCTTGAGACAACACGCTCACCATACCTACTCTTCAATAAAACGATTATAACTTTTACTGTGTGGCTTGTGGCACCATCCTGTTCAAACCACATGTCGTCCAAGTCCATATCTTCCAATTCGGGCCAAAAATAATCGGTGATCATGGCGCGATAACGCTGACCATTCACAGTAACGTAACGATCGTTATCGTCGACGAAAAAATATGGCCAAATAACACCGCCGGCATACAAACCGCACCAAACAGTTATTTTTTGTGGATGAGATGGTGATTCATGAAGCACATGTGAATTGTCACCCGGCCAATAACGCCTGTCTACTAGGGCGAGAATTACGACCGAAAATTGGAATTAACGCTCTTAAAGTTGCAGTCACCGACTCCGAATTTCGGTAGCAAATTTTTATAATTTGCAGACGTTGCTCGTTCGTGTACTTTACCATGATGAAAATGTTTAGTTTACTGCATAAATTGACAGTGACAGTTTGATGATTAGTGAAAGAGTGCGTTCACTAATTAAATTCAAAGTTGTCAAGTCCCTATTGGAAAACTCGGCATATGTCACAGTTCTATATCCATTTACGTGTACTTCAAAGCGGTCAAAGGTACTCCGCTTGTTATTCGGTCTATTCAAGGTGCTAGCATTGCGTGTGCAGATTTGATTCGTCCGAATTTCGTTCGTTTTGACGGATCCGTCCTTATCCAATGCTTTGCAACAGTAAGCCTTTAAGGTGGCCGTGTAGCTTAACCCGTACACAACCATCAAGCTGGAAGACCATTTTATGACCCATAGGTGAATATTCTGGAGACTTGCTTTGTGTTTATCTGTAACCAACTCTATTTAACCACCTTAATTGTCCTGAAAAACTTTACAGACGTCAAATACGGTGAAGTAGACCATATAAGGTATCTGCCTTACTGACCGTTGAAGCCACTGTTTACTCGATGATGTTAGTTCATCCGCCGTACTTCCTCCTTCTGAGGTTTAACTATTTCTGACAGTGAATTATAGCGTTTTTATTTTAGTTTGCTATAGGAAGCCGTTGCCAACTTTACGTGGCATAAAAAAGACTGCTTCAGGCCCAGTTTCAATATACAGCCCGGAGTTTTGGGTGAAAATCACTTCCCGTGAACAAAAAACAAAAAATGTTTGGAACCAAAAATCAGAAAGTTTGTTTGCTCAAATTTGCGTGATGAAAAGCAGCCACCATGTTGCAGGGAATGCTTAAGATCTTACGCAATGCACAGTATTTTTACTGCGGACGGCCCAGATGAAAAAAAAAAGCACTGGGTTAAGCAAATATGTAGGTAAGGAGAGTGTGATGAATTTTAACAAAGTTGTTAAATAGTGTCCGGAGCTTTAGTCTTCGTTGTAGTGTTTAATTTCCTTTGGCCTTAACTGCCCATAGTCATGGTATTTATGCTGCATAATGTATGTTTATGTGAATGAGTTGCCAGATCCGAACGAATGTATACATCTTTATATCACAGCCAAAGTGCATGTATTATTCCATTTTGTACCTTATTTTCAATAATGACGCAGCGCTTGTCCAAGTATTATTACATACTAGGCCCAAGGTACAAGGTACGAGATATCCGTTCAACCAAATGCCACAACTACGAATACCGAACAAGCGAAATGGGGTCCGATCAGCTGCAGCAGAGGAATTGTGCCACAGAGTAAATCGCAATAAAAGTTTAACATGTGGAAAAACAAATTTAATTTGCAACGTATTGGGTTTTCGAATGTTTTTTCATGCCCAAATCCTCCGTTTCATGGTATTTTCTTTTTCTTTTTTTTTTTCAATTTTTTGTTCATTTATTTTTTAGTGCTCTGCGGAAAAACCTCATTAATACGAAAGGACCTTATTATCCCACGGGGATTTTCCTGTGTGTGCCTCGTATTTTGAGAGCACTGCTTCTGTTACTCTGCTGCTACTGCTGGTGATGCTGCAACTACAACTGCAACCCTTTAGGGGAATGCTAGTAGATCTGTGCTTGCGCTTTCTTTTTTTCTCATTCCATTCTCCTCTTTCCCCTATCAGGCAGCGTTTTCAATGTGGAAATCAAACAAATCAGTTTAACCAACCGAAGATTGTAATGAACTGTCATTCGTGCGCGGGTCGGGGTAGAATTATGCACTGTTGTCGATTCAAAAGGAATGAGGCCACAGAATCATGGGTAAAGCCTTGGTAATGACCGACGCAACCGACGAACGCTGTTTGGGTAGTAAAAGCAAATCATGTTTTATTCATTAAGGCTGACCAACCGGTGGAACTAGCATTTATCAAATGCTTGGCCAGGTAAAATGGTCCTGATGGTAGTGGTGGTGATGCTTGTGTTGTTGTTTGTCCTGATACCTTACCTTTGCTTTCGGCCCAGCCCGCCTTGTTCTCAATCCCACTGACGAATTTTTGAATTTGCGAATTTGGGAGCTGGGAAAAATTAACAACCGCTCATAAATGCAAATTAATTTAAAAACGCTTTTAATTTCTCCTCGGACATTATTTTTAATTCAATTTATGTTTAAGTGGCGCTGGGCTAGTGAGTGGACATCGCTCGCTCAATGTCCTGTCCTGTCCTAGCCAGTCCATTGTTGCATACCTAGAGACTACTGCATCTGACCTAGACTCCAGCTGAACAAACTCGACAACTAGCCACTTGCTACTCATTGCCAGTTGGTTAATGGTTGTTGGTTTGGTAGCACCACCGTCCCACAACATTTAACTTTACCCCTGGCTGGCGATGCAGGCGGCAAGCGGCAAGTGGCAGGCGAAAAACGCAACAAATTAGTATTGGTGTAAAATTTGTTTTGTTGGTTTTTCGCTTATTGTTATTTTTTTCAATTTTATTTTTTGCGTTTTGTTTAAATATTCGCCCTCTATTGTGGGCTGTTTGTTGTTAAATTGTCCACTTAATTATGCCGGACGATGTGGCGAGGCAGGGGTAGAAAATATTCATAATATATTTTATAAGAGTTCTCCATGAATTTTTAAGTGGCAAATTATGAAAATGAGTGGTTTCTGGAAAATATTTTTCCAATTTTTAAAGTATCGTGCAATATGCACATGAGTGCGTACGTGAAATTCATTGGCAAAATCAATTTACCCTGATTTTTAACGAGTAAATGTGAGGCTGTGAAGCCTTTTTGTTTTTTTTTTTTTTTTTAGAAAATCAGGTACGTTTTCAGTGTAATGTTCTGAATAAAATGATATTTTACTTTTGTATAAATTATAAATGTGCAATGCGTAGTTCAAGGAGTAATGGCAGGATTTTTTCCATTTCTTATTTTTTATTTTTGAAGTAGGTATTTATATTAATTAAAATTAAGTGGTTTTAATCATGTGCTACTGGCATTTATGGTACGCGCATTGCCGTATTGAGAGGACTTAAGTATGCTTTACTGTACTGGAATTACTATTTTGACGCAATGAATGTGAATAAGACAAGCGATTTTGTTCTATTGACGTATGATGAATACGAGTAATAAGCACGTTAAAGTGCCTTCATCAAAGGATTAACATTCAATAAATAACATCTCTTTATCATTAATTTTTTATTTAACTCAAGAGAAACTATTTCATGGAAATCCATTTACTTACTTTACTTTAGGTGGCGCTACGATCCGGGGTAGACCTGGACCTCAGTCAACTAGCGTCTCCAGATAGCACGATCACGATTTTGATCATTCCACTTGCGTGGGCCAAGTGAATCTCGGTCTTCCTCTTCTGCGTTGTCAAACGGGGGCAGATTCGAAAAATCTTCGGACCGGAACGTTGGTGGCTATCCACTCTGCATCACCCAGCTATCTCAGTTGTTAAATCTTCACCCTTCTTGCTAAGTCGATGTCTCTGTACAGACCATAAAGTTAGTCGTATCTCATCGTTTACTATCCATCAATGCAGAAGGGATCGAAAATCACTTGAAGAATGTTTGCTCTTAAAGCAGATAAGAGCACCCTCATCCATATGCCTCTGCTCCATAGAGCAGGACTAGGATTATTAAGGTCTTATATAGGGTAACTTTTGTTGTTCGAGAGAGGGCTTTACTAGTCAACTGCTTTCCTGGCCCAAAGCAGTAGCGATTGGCAAGAGTTCGTCTTTAACTACCTCAAAGTTATATCGGTTGAAGGTGATGTTCTTTCCGAAACGTTGGGACTTCGTTGACTTACGGTTAGCCCATCTTCGCCGCTTTCTTTCTAAATATTAACGAAAGCGCCGTTGAAATCACGGTGTTTTTCACGAATGATTGAAAAGACTTTTAAAAAATTGTCCCTCTTGTGTTGGCTGGTGAGTTTTGCGCTATTCTTTCAAAAACCTTTCTAAAGAAATCGCATGACAGCGTCTTGTCTTAATCAGGGATGCGAAAACTAGACATTGCTCTGGTTTAGTGGTGTGCATCAATCTGAAGATCATAAATTTTCTCCAAGAACTGCCCTAGATTAAATATTTGGTCGATGGTGGACTTTTTTGGCCTGGAGCCACATATTGGACTTGGGAACGGATATTGTTATCTTCACTTCATCCAGATCGGATGAACAGAATTATTGGTCTACCTCTACACCATCCAGGTTGAAAGGTTTATTCTGCCTGATAGAAGTATATAAGCGCTCATAGGCTTAGCAAGTCGAGTCCGGTTGCACACCGACCAGTACCCGACGGTTATAAGTAGAAAAGAGTTGCAACAATGGATATCGCCTGGTTGACATCTTTCAGTGCCTACTCTACCTATCTGATCGTATAGTAAACCTCCCAAAGTGATTAATTTTTTAACAAAGGAAAGAACTTTTGCCTCACACTTTAGAAGAAAATAATTGAACTACTTTTAAACTTGTTATTTAAACTTGTATATTAAACTCCCGCACTCACTCTGTGGTTTACGTCGTCGTCAAATTTCGCTTCCATGTTAACGATTGATTCTATGTACTCAAAGATAGTGATTTTCGTAAGAACTATTCCGTCTAACATTATATCCGGAACAGGTCGCAACGGATGCGCAAATGGGCACGTCAAATGCTCCGTCTTTGAACGACTTATTTTAAACCCGTTTCTCTCTAGCGTATTTCTCCATGAATCTAAGGCGTTCTGTAAATCTTCGACGTTATCGCTAAGTATAACTGCGTCGTCAGCGAAGAGAATTGGCGTTACATTTGCTTCGCGCATGCAGTCTTTTAAAAGATAGTCGAATACTACGTTAAAGAGGAAAGGGCTAAGTACGGTTCCCTGATGTACTCCGACATTAACTGGAAATTCTCTCGTTAGTCCAGCAGAGCTTTTAACCGCAGTTTTCACGTTTCCGTACATGTCTTGTATTATTCTAACACACGTTTCCGGTACGTTTTGAGACCTCAGCGCGGCCCATATGAGATCCCTAGGCACTCGATCGAATGCTTTATCGAGGTCGATAAATACCATGTGTAAATCCTTAGACGAATCTCGGTGCTTTTCTATTATTATTCGTAGGCTTTGGTGGACGCTATCACCGTCGATCTTCCTTCAACAAATCCACACTGGCTATTATCGAGCTTTATTATTTGCCGAAGACGTTCGTTTAAGACTCTTTCGGGGATTTTCATTGTGTGTGACATAAGCTTGATTGAACGGTAGTTGTTGCATTCTGGAGTGTCACCTTTTGCTTTGTATAATGGAACCAAGAAGCTACTTCTCCATTGATTCGGCATAGGTTGTCAACATTTTAATTTATTATTAAAAGTTTCAATAACCATTCGCTGCCAATTCTCTCCATCTTCGACCAAAACTCTGATGGAATGCTGTCTGGTCCCGCCGCTTTCCCCCGCTTCATTTTTCCAATTGCTACACTTATTTCTTCGATTGAAAAGTCCGAAACTTCCTCCTCGAATAGACCAGCTGTCGGCACGATATCACGTAGAAACTGTTTGTTAAGCAACTCCTTGCAGTATTCAAGCCACCGGTTACAAATTTCCTTTTCATTTGTTAATAAGCGTTTTGCATTTTTTATGTATTTTGGCGAGGTTATTTCCATCGAATTCTTTCGCCTCTGTGCAGCGAGCTTCAAAATATTTGGCACTTTAGTATTATACGACATTTGAACTTATTATATAGCTTGTCTTCTATCTGCCGATCGTGAGGATATTTGTTCCAACTCCTGGTACAGGTTTTCCGCTGCTGCCGCTCGAGTTCGAACCAGGACTCTCTTTGCTATCTTCTTAAGACGCTCATATTCAAGAGCCAGTCAAGCTTTTTCGATATCGTCACTCCGATCGCATTTTGTCCACGCTTGAAATGCATTCTTCTTGTCGGCCACAGCTCGTTTGGTTTCATCCCATACCCCATAATGGAATAATAACTCATTGATGTTGTTGAGCTCTGGCTTCCTCTCCTGTGCTACAAACTTAATAACAACGCCCTGTCGTTGAAGTTAAATGAAAGGATAAATCGCTTCTCCCAATCGTTAATAAGTTGCACTTAGCGCAGTAACTTTAACATCGTCAGAAGCAAACAGTTTTGAAAGAAAAAAGGAATTCATCTTTGGTCCCAAACTGAATTTTAGCAGAAGAATCAACCAATGATTTGTACATGCTATACAGTGAATTTTATTTAGTCCAGAGAGTATGTAAGTAAAGCTGTAAGTAAAGTAGCAGATAGTTCTGACAGATCGCTTAAGTAATAACGTGCCACCGTTTTTTTGTCTCAAATTACTGGGGCTGGGACAGTAGCATTAAAAGTGGAGGGTATCCTCCATTGAGCCGATGTCTCCACAGGAGCAGCTTAGTGGTATTCGCCCCCAGAAGATTATGGCCTGTAAGCAATCTAAGCTTAGATAATTCAGGTCAGCTTTTCAAGAGAATTTAACTTGTTTAGCAATATGTTTGCTGAACTCCAGCCATATTTGTCTTGAGACCTCGCAGGTTGGAAGGTTTCACCAAATTTTCTTTGGCTTTTGTTTATATCGTTCGCTCCACGTACAATGTAATGGTTTGATACTTTGAGCCGCCAGTTGCATTTCTAGAGAGAATCATTTTTGAGTTAGTTCTTCTGCATGCTCATTGCCTGCTAGTCCTTTGAGCCTCGATTTGATTATGACTACCGTCATGACTAAATTGGCAGCCCGGCTGTCAGTAAATATTCGTAGAATATTGCCTTTATTGCCGCAAATTTGGCGGCTTCTGCTTCAGCCAATATCTCGGTCTGGAAGACACTGCTGTAGTCATTAACTTAATGTTGCTAGTAGCAGGTAGAAGCAATAGCAGGCTTAAATGGGTCTGACGAAAACCGTGTTTGTTCATAGGATAGATTTGATCGCCTTAGTGTCCTTATAAAGGAATTGTTGCATAATTTACATGTTCTTCGACATTGAATTTTCATTGAACTGCCTATGTATTTAGCACTGTTAAATATAGATAGTCGAAGAGTGGTCTCATCTGAATAGAACGAGCTCTGTATTTTGCAGGATGATTCTCATCTGCTTGACCCGAAGACTCTAAGGGCATAATTTTGTATTCCACTGATCGTGAAGAGGAACTTGCGGTTATAAGAACAACATAATTCGTGTATGCCGTGGCTTTCATGCCTTTCTGTTCAAGAATTAGGGTTCACTAGGGTTTCTGTTGCAGAGCATGCAGATATTCAGGTTCGTTTTTGCAGGATGCACCATTTCCTAGGTTTTTTCTTGAGAAATTAAGGAGTTTCTTGGCATTGCCTGTTGTAAATTTCTATAGGATTATTTGTAAGCAGGAAAGTCACAAAAAATGTTAGAGCCTATCAAGCGAGACTGAGCACCAGCTTCTGTAGGATCGTCAGCAGCTTCAATTTAAGGGATGCCTTTGTATATGGGGACTCATACCTATTTTTGTAATATGCATCAACTTTCAAAATGGTCTGTGAACAGTTTCGAACCAGCTTAAATTCAAAGCTAAAGTATTTGTGTCTTTTCACAGATTCTGAGCTATCTAACAATGTATTTCCATTGAACTTCGTATGTTTCTAAATATTAATAAACTGTTTGACACAGCCTTGTAAGGCGTAGAGCCTTGATTAGAAGTTAAAAGTTAGAAGTAGAGTATCCTATCAACGTGGGACCGAAGACCACACCTGATATCCAGAAGATGATTTCATCGAAATGAGGGAACCTTAAAGGTGTTATTGAGATAGTTTCTCTCTTCACCATATATTCCGTGAAATCTCGGTACATCTAAGGCTGCAGTCTTCAGAAGCTGTCGGACTGATTTGCATTGCAACTGAAGAGCATACGTAGGCTATTTCAATTCTGAAGAGTGGAACGGGTATAAATTGAATCAGCCTTTTCTCAATATATGAGTGATTCATGTTACATCGAAAACAGTTCATGGTGGACCAAGGTTTTACCTTTTACTGTCAATTTGTTCTTCTCCTTTTCATGTTGTGGACAGTGAGAAGAGATCCCACAATGACAGTGGATCTTACTTGAATTGCTAATCGAGGCTGTTAGCAACCAAACAGTCAAAACTCAAAGGACAATTTACAAAATTCGTCCTCCAAAGAACATATGACAATTGTCAATCATCATGAAGGCAAAATATTCAGTTGGCGATGATTTACTTAATGTTGTTTGATTTATAGAAAATCTCATAATAATAATTAGCAGTCGAAGGATTCGTCTTCAAAGGAGCTTATAACGATAGGGATACCATGCTCGTACAATGTGGGCTGGTTTTATTCAAATCAACTAACTTTCTTTTTTAAACAAATACATGGGACTGAGTTCTGAAATTAAAGAGATATGTGTTTGTGCAACTGTGTGCGTAAACAAGGTTCCACAATTTTGAATATTACAAGCACACCTCCCAAGGTGCTTATCAATTATGCATACGATATCTTGCCATATGTAGGCGTGTAAAGATTTCCAAACTACATAGCACAGAAAGATTTATCCGCCGCCGTTAAGGTTTATATGAAGCTGTACTGTTCCTTAAGGTTTTAGTTGGGGCATGTCGTACCTATTGCTCTTGTACTAATTAATAAGTTGTACCACGGTAGCAGAGTAAATCCTATAATTTAGTTTGCCTCTGTTAAAGACCTCGCCCACATGATACCAACCTCTAAAGAGCCATCGTCGTCGCACCGCACCGCACCGAACCGCACGTTGTACGAGTACCTACTGGTATCTTCTTGAAAAGTTAACAAGCGTGCAAGTTAAGAACCAATTTGAGAATTGTTAATTCCTTATGCAAAGCACACTTACGCATCCGTTCGTTTTACAACCTCTGCCACATGTAAACCAAGAGTTTACCTCAACATACATGCATACTCGTACACCCACCTTGTCGTAGTTTGGCATAACAGTTTTCTAGTTCTCAGATCCTTAATGGGATTCAAAATTTTAATTAGCCTGTTTGCTTGGGAGCAGCTCCTCTTGATTGGCGATTACTTATTCCCAGGGATCTCATAACAAGGTGCTTAATTATCTCAACAAAAAAACTATACATCATACCATCTTAGATCCTACGTACAATTCCTTTAATACGTATCTCTCACTTTAAATGTAAAAGAAAAACTTAAAGTGGGAGTGCGAGGTGACCACGATTTGTGTGTGGGTGGGTGTTAAAGTTGATGTTGATGTTGCTACTGGTGCTTGTGTTTGTGTCACTGTCGATGATGCTCGTAGTTTCACAAAGCAAAATGAATCACCAAAAGCAACTCCATCAGCATTGCAATGGAATTTAATTAAAATCTTTTGCCGAATGCGATTATCGCACACAGCACTATCTGCACATGCACACATATACCCACCCATACATACATACTTAACTGTTTCAATTAAAATTTTTTTTGCTTCCTTTTTTTCAATTTGTTATGATTAAATCGTTTTTTATGTTCCACCGATAGAGCAAAAGACAGAACGGGAATGAGGAACCGCTATAAGCTGAAATACTTACCAAGGAATCCTTTTATGTGATAAAACAATTTAAATGTTAAAAATTTAAATCGATCGATCAATCTGTATCCGAATGATGGGCGCTTAACGCTCTGTGGAAATTCCAAACGAACAGACATAATTTGCCCTAAGGGCGCATTTACTCAAAAGCTTTCCCATCAGTTTGAGTACGTTTTTGCAAAGGGTTTTCCGGTTCACCCTTGCTGTGAAAATGTTAAGGACGCATATTGTACGAGCATTAACTACAAGCGCAGGAAGTAATGAAATTCAAAGAACCCCCAAAAAATTTAGTGTTTTTGTTTTTTGTTTGGTTTTAGATAGGCCTGTAATGGTTATACACTCATGTGCATATGAATACAGTGCATACTCCATGTACTCGTAGTACCATTCACCTCTTTCGACGAAGGACATGTCAAAAACGTTTCGTGCTATACTCGTATTCCGTCAAACCAATGGCTCTTCAAGGGAATTAACTATCAATTTCGAGGATTTCAAGGGGATTCAGCAAAATTAGTTGCATTTGAGTCATGATCCTCGAACATGTAAATTCCGGTCGGCCCTTATCCTGATTATAAAATTCGACCACATGACTTGGCAGTGGTTAAAAAATGGGGTAATCGATACGATGGAGGCCTGAGGTCACGCTTTGTTTTGGGATTCACATGGTATTTGATGTTCGCATCGAATTGCTGCCGATTCGTCATTACCGATAGTGTTAATATGAAAACATGTTATTTACACGTGGGATTACTTAACAAAATGAATAGTGTGCGTTAGCGTGTGCGCGTACAATTTTTATGCCTGTGGTGTAACGAAAAAACGTTCAGTATTAAAAAAAAAAAAACAATGGAAAACCAGAACACCATAAGGTCTGCGAGGCGTTACAAATAATTTTACATTCATATGTACGAGTACATGGGGCACGTGCAAATACAGGAAGTTATGATGGAAAGTTATGATAGTTGTATGAGAAATGAACAACAATTTGTTACAAATATAAACGCTTAAGCTATCAGTAAATCGGCCACTTTTGTTTACAATTCCACCCAACCTTGGTTACAATGATTTTACGGAACTGCTGTACCTAGATGTCTCGTGGTTAGTCATTATTTGTGCAATTAGTTAAAAAAAACTTTTATAAATAAGCATTGAAGACTGGGGACAAATGATACACTTTTCACTTTACTTACTTACCTACTTTGAGTGGCGCTACAGTCCGGGTTGGACCTGTGCCTCAGTCCACGAGCGTCTCTAGCCAGTTGGATCCTTTGCTAGCTGCCTCCAGTTTCGCACACTAAACTGGCTGAGATCCCCTCCCACTTGCGTGCGCCACCTTAGTTTCGGTCTTCCTCTACTGCTCTGTCCCTCGGGGGCGGCTTCGAAGACTTTCGGACCGGAGCGTTGATGTCCACTAGATGACTCAGCCATCTCAGTCGTTGAATCTTCATTCTTCTGACTAGTTCGATGGCCCTGTACTGTCCATACAGTTCATCGTTATATATCCTCCTCCACTCACCGTCAGACAGGAACGAAAATCACTCGAAGAATTTTCCTTCCAAAGCAGCCAAGAGCACTCTCATGCAGTTTTGATATTGTCTATGCCTCTTCACCATAGAGCAGCATTCAGAGAAGGTTTTGCTAATTAATTGCCTTCTTAACCCAAAGAAACAGCGGTTGGCAAGAGTTATTCTTCGCTTGATCTCAGCGCTGGTGTCGTTGTCTGTATTTATAGCGGAGCCTAGGTAGACAAAGTCCTTAACTACCTCAAAGTTATACCTGTCAAGCGTGACGTTCTGTCCGAGACGTCGGTGTTGGTTGTCCTTTTTGCTTGACAGAATATACTTAGTCTTGCCCTCATTGAACGCTAAACCCATTTTCGCCGCTTCCGTCTCAATACTTGCAAAGGTGCCACTGACATCACGCCACTTTCATCCAATTATGTCAATATCGTCGGCGTATGCGAGTAATTTGACGGACTTTTGAAAGATAGTGCCTCTTGTGTTTGCTCGTGAGTTTTGCACTATTCTTTCAAGTACGATGTTGAAAAAGTCGCATGACAGCGCATCGCCTTGTCTAAATCCTTTCTGGACATCAAAGGTATCGGTGAGATCTTTACCGACCTTGATGGAGCAGCGTGCATTCTCCATCGTCATCCTGCATATACGGACGAGTTTGACAGGAATGCCAAACCAAGACATTGCTGTATATAGCTCGTCTCTATTGATGCTGTCATACGCGGCCTTAAAATCGATGAATAGGTGGTGTGTATCGATCTGAAGCTCAAGTGTCTTCTCCAAGTTCCGACAAGATTGTTGACGAATGCAATGCCTTTGTAGTTGACGGAGTTCAGTGGGTCTCCTTTCTTGAGAATCGGACAAACAATGCTGAGGTTCAATTCATGGGCATACTTTCGTCCGACCATATTTTACAGATGAGTTGGTGTATGCTCCTTACCAAGTCAACGCCTGCCGCTTTGAAGAGGTCGACAGTCAGGCCGTTCACTCCACCTTTGTTGGACTTAAGCTAAAATATTGCTATCTTCACTTCATTCGGCTCGGGTGGATGGAATTGTTGGTTTACATCGTCCAAGTTGAAAGCCTCATTCTACCTAATAGCGATATTTGATTTATTATGGCCGGTATACAGTCTACAGAAATTTCCAAATCCTCAGAATTAACTGCGACTCCACTACGGTGTTGTTCGTCTCTACAGGCTGCGGGTCGTAGTTTGGGTATGTGCTTTTACTGTACTCTGCCTGATTTGCGCGTCTTTCGAGAAGCTTAATCTCTTTCTCACAAATAACATATTTCTTTAATAGAAAGTCCTTTAAGGCCGCATAAAAAGCAATCAAGCGCGTGACCTTTGGTGCCAAATCATTGGTCGACATGTAGCGTCATTCTGCTGGAATCACGTTTCGCCAAGGTCATTCACTTCAAAATCGGGAATTGTTTCTTTTTTACAGGCGCACTGAGCCAGCAATCTTATCAATATACACGACAAAAATAAGGGTCGACATCGAACTTCTGAAGAGCCCGAGTCTGTAACTGATATACTTCCTTAATCCCATTTACAAACTGGATCATTTGAACACTTTTCATTGCATTTTTCCAATTCAATACATCAAATTGCAGGATAACTAATATCTTTTTGCCACAATAAGAACGAATATATTTACTTGTGTGATATATCTTTGTTCACCCGAATTGCTGTCGTTTGTAGTTTTATAACAATTTTGTGCTGCGGAAAGCCGCTATAGCAGTTAATTTTGCAGAGCTCTTCAATCAACTTTCTTTCATCCAACCATCAACCTTATTTGTTGGTTTTACCTGTTTGTACCGAGATTTGCTGTAAATCACATCAACAGAAGGAGTACCGAAAATCTTCTTCCACTACCACGGGAAGAGAATAAGGTGGTAGCTAAGCTATGTCTATCAGAGATTATTCTGTATCATCTCGAAGGGCTTCTCCATACATATTTCTTTTTAATGTCGCTGCTGAAGGAATTTGGCTCTTATCTACACTTGAGCCGATCCGCCACGGAAAAGATTCATCCTTCGAGTTTCCTACTTATAAAGCAGCATTTTGATCACCTGCAAGTCCATTTTGATGATTTTAATTGACCGCGTCGTAGAAGGAGCCTAGGAACTCACAAGATTCGAACAGTTTAATTAGTCAGTGGCAATATTAACTAATAAATTCAAAATTAGCAGGATGAGGTCAATGTGAGAGGTATTATTTGAAGACAGAACTGGTCTAGTAGGGAGTGCAAAGATTCAGAGACAATCAGAGGTTACGGTAGAAATGTGACTCAAGTTATAAGCGGGATGCACGTAAATCGACAACAAAGAAAAATGTGACCTCTACTGGAATCCACTAATTCCACAGTTTACATTATTTTTCAAAAACACGTATCAACACTCTAATACATAAAAAATGTGCATTGTCCTAACCCTATGCGGTAGTAATGCTAGGACGCCTTGGAGTCTCAACAACCGCAGAAAACACCTTCGAAAACTTTTACATTGTCCAAAAGCATAGGGTGATGTGCGATTTCTTAATTACGAATGAAAAAATGACTGTTGAAGTGTTTTCTTAGTAATTGACGAGATTATATTCCGGTTACAGCAGCTGTTTTCTCAAGTCCACCTTGTGCGTTAAATCTTACCCATGAAACCTTTTTTTTTTGTAGAAATATCTCTATGCGAAGGCTTATAACAATTATTGCCAAACGGTTAAGATACTTCGGGAAAATAGCCGCTATGAAATTACCGCCATAACACACTCATTTTGGTTTCGACTATTTACGAACGTAAGGATTCGGCTGTTGGTCGAACAATCTCTAACGTTTGGCCACTTTAACCCCTTCCTTTATGTTGAGATGCATATGCCAGCGACAACATATCTTTCAACAAATTTAATATTACATATTTCGAAAATATGTACGAGTACATACTTCAGATGATAGATACGCATTAATGAGTTGGAATTTGCGAAAATGTTAGAACAAGGATATTTACTTTATTTTGTTTTGTTTAGTTGCGCGTATTTACAAAAGTATTAGCTTTGCTATTATTTGTGTGGATCATACTCAAAGCACTATTAGCTCCCTGAAACGAAAGTTCGTGCAATCGAAAATAAGAACTGTGTCATGTCTTTGAAAGTATGTAGTGATTTTATATAGGTTTAGGAAAATGTCCGTTTTTTATTGGTTGCGCAAAAGGGTGTTTAATTTTTAAAGATACCAACAGCCGAAGACGGCCAGCATGATGGCAACGATTAGTACGAGTATTAGGCCTCTTAGAACTAGCATCTTCCGACAGGTGCTGGTTATTTAAGTAACGAGAATGAGCCTCTGCAGCCGAATATCTTGCAGCTCGGTAAGGATTTCCAAGGCTTAGTCAGACTCTTGGGAAAGAGATGGTGGCGAACAAGCCCTATATGGCCCAACGGCATGCGCTCACATCCCGGAACGGGTTACTGGCTTCGGTGTTACGGACCCCTCGTCCTAGAGGCATCAAAAATGGAACTGGTCCTTCAGGTTGTGGAGTTGTGTCGCCGGGGTAACTGCCCGGCCATTTAAAAAAAAACTTAAGTTACGAAGCATCAACAGGCCTCGCTTGTTCTTATTTTCATCTGACCGCAACATTTGCTAGGTAGAAGTCACACTTCCCATGCCTTCGGCTTGTCCAAACGCCTATATTTAGGATTAATCTGTAGGTCCATGCGCCCTTCTCAGCAGTGTTCCACCAAGCCAAGTCGACATGTTGATGAAAACTTTCTTCTTGCCTCCGTTGTCGCTAGAAGTCCCAGCCCAACTGGGGCACCGTATAACAGGACTGAGATTACTACATTGGATATTAATATTCTTTTAGTATATGCGGGCCATCCGATGTTTGTCAGTATTCCAGAAAGTGTTGCCAGTAGCTTTAAGTCCTTTTTCACCTGAAAATCGATATGAAGCGTTAGGCTTACTATAGTCTATTGTCATGTTTTATTCCTAAGTATTACAGAGATTTTAGATCTAATGATTTGACTTCCTATCCCTATATGTCCATGTATTCCACATTTTTCCAACTAGTTATTAAAACAGCTCCCATTTTGTGATCTGGTAGTTTTAGACCAGCAGATATAAGCCAGTCTTTGATAAGGTTGATTACATCGTTCGTTCTATACCGTTCTCTATCAGTGAGTCGGATTACCGGTGGCAGTGTAAATTGCATAATTCCGTCGTACATGATAATATAGAGTACAGGACCAGTCTCCCATTCCCTTATGGGACTGCCGCAGAGATTTTATATTAGTTTTTCGCTTAGTCGATTCCATATCTCAACCTTCTATTGTTAAAGTTATCTTAGCTGGAAACAGGTGTATCCATTCTGAATAGAGAGCTTCGAGTTGGCCGCATTAAGTTCAAAAACTAATATCAGTCAAATAACCACCTTCTGAGTTGATACAAAGTTTTTTGCACGAAGAACATGCCTTCTTCAACAATGTTCCCTTTCAGGACAAAGTTTGTGATTTGTTGTGGTAAATGCAAGTAAAAGCCCCGAAGATAGAAGTCTGTCACAGTCAGATCTGTCGATTTGGCCGGCCCGTTCAAATAGCCAAAACGGGGGATCACATGGCCTGGAAATTGGTGATTCAAATTCTCCATCGTTGCCCCATCTGTGTGAGCGATTGCTTCGTCTTGTTGGAACCAACGAGCATCGATATACAATTCAGTAACAAATGGCAAAAAAACAAAAACTTTTTATATCCGTCTTTACCGCTCAACAGCTATGGTGGTACCGTCCTTAAAGAAATGAGGACCCATCTCTTTTTAAATGCAAATACCGCACCAAACAGTCACTTTGGGGGATGCAATGGCTCTTCGTGCAGTTCATATGGATTCTCCGTGCGCCAGAAATGAAAATTTTGTTTATTTTTGTTATGAGTGGTTACATCATCTTCTTCTTTCACCAGGTTTAACACCAAATTAACCTCACTCAGCAGCAATTGGAGAACTGTTTGCACTTTACTAGAATATATGAACATCTTTAGGTCTGCTGATGCCAAATCGTTGTATGGTTGGTGTTAGTGAACTCGAAGGCGTTTCAGTTTAGTCATTATAACTTAGTCCGCCGTGCCCCAAGGGCTTATGTCAGCTTCGACCCTCTAAGCAACTTGCTTCATTTTCCTTTTTAAGATCCTTCTTGCCAGTCAAAATTTGTCTAAGCGTCTAAGGAGATCGAACGCTGCACTCTCCACCAAGCTTGTAAGCAGTTATTTCTGAGTGCTTTTGTTTCTTGGCTTCACCCACCAGTACCACGATGTACCTCTTTTACTGGGTATTTGTCTGGACATTGCCGCGTCACAAGCTGTTGTTTTAGTGCGGGTGGAGTGATGCGAAAAATTTTCTGCTGTTGCGCTGTCGGCTAGCTATCTGATATTCATCACCGAACATGTCCTGGTCGAAGAGTTCATTTTTCCATTTTGGACCAGCTGGATAAGGACTTGGAATGGCCTTTCTTTCTTTGATATCAATTATAATCCCTTGATGGTCGCTGTGGCTATATTACTCGCTGACCCGCCATTTTTGGTTGTATATTAGGGAATTAATCATTCAGATAATATCGATGTTGATCCCATACTGGCATCCCTAAAAGTGTTTGCTGGGCCATTGCTTGCAATCCTTACATCCCAGCATGCGAATGTTTCCAGTGGGATACCGCCTATGAAATTAGTGAGCTTGTTTCCTCAATTTGTTGCCCAGAGATTACAGTCTCCATCTATAACCACTGCAGATCTTTTTTGAACATCCACATTTACTCTTCCTAGCAATGCCTGGAACGCACTTATTGTCTATCTTGACCCAAATATACCCATCCGTCTCATCACTGGCATCTTGAAAGGCATGTCTTCCACATGTCCAAATGCAGCACACCCGTATTTCTGCCGATATAATACCTGAAATTCGGTCAATGGTAAATAGATAAATTGGAACGGGAAGGCCTGGGCGACAAGTAGATGGTGCGTATCGATCCGAAATCCCTTGGTCTTTTCCAACATCTGCTGAAGTTTGAATAATTAAACAATTTTTCAATCCCATGGCCTGAAGCCGAACTGGTTTCGACTAACCAGATTGTGTTCGGTATGTGTTTTGTCTTCGAGGTCATAGAACTCTTCTTTAATGCTGTCGAAACTGGAAGAGTCGCAGTCGATGCTCGGGATTTGGAAAGAGCATTTCTGTTGACTATATAACGGCGACGACGAACCAAATATCGCTGTCAGGCAGAATGAACCTTTCAACTTGAATCATGTAGACCAACAATTCCGTCCACTCGACCGGGATGAAGTGAAGTTTGCAATGTCTTCGCTTAAGTCCAATAAAGCTGCTGAAATGAACAGTCTGACTGCCGAGCTCTTCAAAGTAACAGGCGATGACTTGGTAAGGAGCATACATCAACTCATCTCTAAATTATGGGCGGACAAAAATATGCCCGATCAATTGAACCGCAGCGTTGTTTGTTCAAGAAACGAGCCACTCTGAACTGTGCCAACTACGGAACCATAAGTCTTCTAAGCATCACATTCAAGATCTGATCTGCTTTATTGTGTGAACGCTTAAAGCCGTTCGTCAAGAATGTTGCCGGAACTTGGAGAAAACCCCAGAGCTTCAGATCACCACCACCAACCACGAGCAAAGCACCGTGATGTCAGTGGCGCTTTCTTTAATATTAAGATGAAAGTGGCGCAGATGGGTTAACCTTTAATCAACGAGGGCTAGACCGATTATATGCTGTCAAGCACTGTCGTCTCGGACAGAACGTCATCCATCAACAGTTAAGAACTTTGTGTACCTAGGCTCTGCTATAAATTCAGATACATTACTGAGATCAAAAGAAGAATAACTCTTGCCAACCACTGCTTCTTTGGGCTAAGAAAGATACAACGACGAACTTTACGGGCTGTACAGCGACATCGACTTAGCCAGAAGAATGATGGTCTTAGGGGACACATGCAGGTGGAAGGGGATCTCAGCCAACTATGCGGACGCAACTGGATACTATCACGATGTGTTTTGTATTATTTGTCGGTCTATGCCGATAACCGATCAGGATCCCTATCAACGTTCTTAAAGCATTGTTTCTGCTTCCTGCTTCCTTCAGGGACTTGGTTTTCTATGTACGTACGAGTACTGGGGTCTTATTTGAATACCATTAGCCAATCCCTTTCTAAAATCGATGCTTCCACAGCAAATAAAAACAAACAGTTTTAAAGTAACCATTTCCGGAATAGTGTTTATAA
This sequence comes from Volucella inflata, assembly GCA_928272305.1. NCBI lineage: Eukaryota > Metazoa > Arthropoda > Insecta > Diptera > Syrphidae > Volucella > Volucella inflata. Next base: position 113,210,210 of record OV743720.1, on the reverse strand, counting down.
ATTAATCCTCATTATCATGCAAACCACGATGCTCATCTGCTCCCCATCCCTTTTCTCGGGCAGTTAAATGTGACTCACTGAATCCGCCTTGCAGCGTTTCAATATTCACCAGCAAAAACTAACGGTTTTACGCTGCTGTTTACATAACTCATCAAATACTCGTAGTTGACATTGGGAGCCATTCGTCCTTCGGCTCTAATTACATAACTCCATGGCCTATGCCCAATTAATGAGAAAAAATCCCCCAACAAAATAAATTAAACACAAAGGATTAAAATAATGCTACAGAATAATATAATTAATACATCAAAAGCTGATCATAAAAAATGAAACTAGGTATGCACATCCTCCATACTCCATACTCCATACTCCATACTCCATACTCCATCCTCTTGCGTAGAGCTGGCAAGTGATTGTACGAGTAGTACTGTGGACAAGCAGGGTGTTCCCAGTGTTCAGGCATTGCGATTACGATTGTATAGGATAGCCAGGGAGGGCTACACTCCTCAGCACTATTATAATCATCATCTCTCTTTAGGGTCGGTACGAGAAGCGAGTAGTGAGTACTATAAAACGCTTAATTTCCATGGCGAACGCAATTAAATTAATAATAGCAAACAATGTAATCAAGGGATGGTTTTCCTGCATTAAGAATACCACCACCACCAATAATGTGGTGCGGTATGGAGGCGTGGCATGTGGTCACAATAAATTACACTGCATCAACGTAGGCGCCGCCGGTGTTGCATCACTGGGTCACTACAAATAAATTTACTATGGATGATATGGGGTGCAGACGCAGAGAATGAAACGCTTAGAAATGTTTTTTTTTATTTGTTCTTTATGTATTTTTGATTTTATCCTGTCGATTAGGTCGTCGTCTACAAAGGTAGCGGACGGCACAGAAGCAAAGAATATTGAATATTGTGATTGCAGCCAGGATAATAGTTATGACATCTAGTGAATGATAAGTGAACCAGTTGAGGTGAACAGCTTTTGTCCGCAAGAGGTCACTTGCAGCCGGTTCGGTCAGCATGTGCTCAATCCACCAGATTGCACTGGCTAATGGGGTAGTTTCACGATTTCGAAAAACCTTCGAAAGTGCTGCAGCGTTTTCGATGTATCTGTAAAGAGATGAAATTCACTTTTTGTTTTTAATTGATTTACAAATATTTAGTGCATTAGAAAAGCGGAAATAAAGGAGCATATCGTTTTTCATCCTCTTCTACTCATAATATTGCTGTTTTCATAGTGTATTTTCAGAACTTTTCAAATCGTATTCTTGTTGATTGTTTGTTAAAAGAATTCTGGAAAATCACAATACGAATTCAGGGATTAAGTATCTCATCAGGTGTCACATTGAATTGCCAAGTTCCATTCATTTTCTGTAAAGTTTGCCATTTCATCATTGAAAGAGACGCTACAACAATGATTTGAAGTTTAAAAAATGTACTTTTACAAGCAAAGATCATTTCGGGAAACTCGTAAGGCACTTTGTCAAATTTACGATAGAAATCATCGACCACCTGAACATCATATTCAAAAACACAAGAACGAAAACATTGCGTTTGGAGTAAATATTGCAGCTGTGGATGTTTATATATAAATGGGCCCTAATTTTTCGATTCATCTTCGTTCGCAGTAGCTTGGTCCTTGCATTTCCACTATCTTGAAATTACTGCATAAAGATCTTGGTGTCAAGGTTAATAAGATCCTTTTACAGCCGGGTAACCATTTATTGCGTCGGACTTTCGGTGTGTGACTTTCAATTAACTGGAAGTTAACTAAGTTATAGACGATTAAACGGCTTATTAAGCGGCTATGTTAGCAAACAGAATTGACGTATTTGGAAAGATGACAAGAAGTTCATCAGTTGCCATTGCATCAAGAGAATGACCTATATAATGCGGACCGTATGCCGATTGCATCTTCTTCTTCTTATCCTTTTATTAACCCTTTCCTCGTTGTACGAACTTATGCGTAACGAGTTTCCCATTTTTACTGCATCGCTGCTGCTCCGCTTATGGGGTTGGCTAATGTCGCAGACCGCAGAACGGGTCTACATAATGCTCGGTCCTGGATCGCTTCAGTGGTTAACCCCAGACGTTGTTGCGCATTTGCCATCTGAGAAATCGAGGAATTCTTTCTCCGACCTCGTTTTCTTACAGTTGGAGTGACCGTAGTTGGTAGTGCCTTTTTAACCGGATTTTCCGCAGATCTTCTTTGGACGTGGCAATACCAACTTATTCTATTCACCTCAAGCTGTTCGGTTACCGAATTCTTTATATGTAGACTTCCTCTTATACGCGTAGATCTAATGCAATCGCGTTTAGTGACTCCACTAGACATCCTTAACATTTTCATTTCCGCTGCCGTCATTTTGTTTTTAAACGCTTCGTACATTGTCCAGCACTGTGAACCGTATATAAGAGCTGGTCTAACAACCGTGGTGTAGAGTTTCCCCTTTAATTTAAGTGGAAATTTTCGGTCGCAAAAGATTCCCGAATTTTCCCGCCATTTCATCCATCCCACACTCACTCTGTGGTTTACGTCGTCGTCACATTTCGCTTCCATGTTAACGATTGATCCTAAGTACTTAAAGATAGTGCTTTTCGGAAGAACTATTCCGTCTAACATTATATCCGGAACAGGTCGCAACGGATGCGCAAATGGGCACGTCAAATGCTCCGTCTTTGAACGACTTATTTTAAACACGTTTCTCTCTAGCGCATTTCTCCATGAATCTAAGGCGTTCTGGAAATCTTCGACGTTATCGCTAAGTATAACTGCGTCGTCAGCGAAGAGAATTGGCGTTACATTTGCTTCGCGCATGCAGTCTTTTAAAAGATAGTCGAATACTACGTTAAAGAGGAAAGGGCTAAGTACGCTTCCTTGATGTACTCCGACATTAACTGGAAATTCTCTCGTTAGTCCAGCAGAGCTTTTAACCGCAGTTTTCACGTTTCCGTACATGTCTTGTATTATTCTAACATACGTTTCCGGTACGTTTTGAGACCTCAGCGCAGCCAATATAAGATCCCTAGGCACTCGATCGAATGCTTTCTCGAGGTCGATAAATACCATGTGTAAATCCTTAGACAAATCTCGGTGCTTTTCCATTATTATTCGTAGGCTTTGGATAGCGTCCACCGTCGATCTTCCTTCAACATATCCACACTGGCTATTATTGAGCTTTATTATTTGCCGAAGACGTTCGTTTAAGACTCTTTCGACGACTTTCATTGTGTGTGACATATGCTTGATTGAACGGTAGTTGTTGCATTCTGGAGTGTCACCTTTTGCTTTGTATAATGGAACCAAGAAGCTACTTCTCCATTGATTCGGCATAGGTTGTCCACATTTTAATTTATTTAAAAGTTTCGATAGCCAAACGCTGCCGATCCCCTCCATCTTCGACCAAAACTCTGATGGAATGCTGTCTGGTCCCGCCGCTTTCCCCCGCTTCATTTTTCCGATTGCTATACTTATTTCTTCGATTGAAAAGTCCGAAACTTCCTCCTCGAATAGACCAGCTGTCGGCACGATATCACGTGGAAACTGTTTGTTAAGCAACTCCTTGCAGTATTCAAGCCACCGGTCACAAATTTCCTTTTCATTTGTTAATAGGCGACCGTCTGCGTTTTTGATGTATTTCGGCGAGGTTATTTCCTCCGCTGCTATAGGTGATGAGATGTCGTTGATGTTTAATAAACATTGTATTTAAGACGGTTAAGCCGAACGCCCTACACGCTACAAGGATGTCTTCGCCAGCTGAATTTCTGGTTCCAAAGCCTTTACCGCCGTGGCAGTCCTCATAATCAACATTTGTTTCTCCGACGTGGCCATTTCAATCTCCGCCTACGAAGAGCATCTCCTCGATAGGTATATTTCTAAGCAAATTACCGAACTCTGACCAAAATGTATCTTTTTCCGATTGGTCGCATCCATTTTGTGGAGCGTACGCGCTAACAATGTTCCACGTTTCATTGTGTATGACGAGTTTAACACTCATCAAGCGGTCGCTTATTTTCAAGATACCATCGATGTTGTTTAGAAGATCCGCTGCAACAACGATTCCAACACCGTTTCGTCCATTGACCGTTCCGTGGTAGAACATCTCAAATGCCTTAGTTTTTAAATCTAGAAAACGCGCTTTATTTCCTGTATTACACCACTTCGTTTCCTGTACGTACAGGTAGAGTTGTAGAGTTCTGCGACGCATAATCGCTTCCAGTTCTAAACTTTTTGAGGTCATCGATCCGCAATTCCAACTTGCAAACCGAAGTTTAGGAAAATATTTTGGAAACTTCATTTTGCCCGGCCCCGGAATCCGTCGGGCTCTGACACAAGCACTTCTGCTTGCTCTGGGATCACCCGAGTGCGTTGCAATCGTGGTGCCCAGCGGGGTAGTGCTATTAATTGCGATCATTTCCATGAAGTGTATCTAAAGTTTGAGTGGTTTGACAATTGTATGCTCATTTCGAATTGATTGACTGTTCTTTTACCCCACCGGTAGTCTCCAGACGTGGGAACCCACTGATTGCATACAAACTTGTAGGAAAGTTTTAAGGTGTTAAAGTGTCACAGGCTCATTTTTGGTGTCATAGTTGCCTGTATATGATTGGTGTCCCATTTAGTCGCCTCTTACGACAAGCTGGGACGCACTGCGGCACTATTCTTTATCCGATGCCGCACGGATCGTATGCCGATTGCATCATCAGTCTTTATTTCTACAAAAATGCAAGTCACAGTCAATAGACACCGGTACAACGCAATGTTCAACAATTAGTAGTTCCCAAATTTGCATGCCATCAATGTGGAAAACATTGAGTTCCAGCAGGAGGTTGCTCCACTTCATTCTACAAACGAAAATATCGCTTTATGGAAAACACGATTTGGCTATAGCATCATTTCAAAAAATAGAACCGTCAATTGACCACCAAGATCTTGCTATTCGATTTTTTTCTGGGCTTAGTTACGTCACTGTTTTATGCCGATAAGCCTGTAGCGATTAAAGCCTTGGGGCAAAATATTGTTCAACTTATACGCGATACGCACTCCTAATAGGTCGAAAATTGGAGCTCTAGAATGCGCTTTGCACGAAGAAGTTCAAATTCAATAAACAATGATAGAGTGACAATATCAGGCCACAAATTAAACCCTGTCCTCTTTTAAGTAATGAGACCATTTATGCTGTCTTTATAATTATTATTATCGCCGCGATCAGCAGTTTGAATTGCACAAGTATGCCTAGGAGAATCTATAGGTTTATGAGCATAGTCTCTCATAAAAGATGCAAGTTTTAATGGCTGTTTTATAAGCGGAGACATATTCAATACGACAGACCTTTTCTGATAAACTCAATTTTTGGAAGTATGAGATTTAGAAGGAGGAAGTCCAGAATTGCGGTTCTCAAAACCCATCAATACTCGTCAAAGTACCCATGCTTTGAAAGAATTAATTGTTCTCACTATTTCGAAGACGATGTTGGAGAGACGGCAATGGAGCTAACAGAATACAGTACAAAGCATAGATGCATGTTTTTTTGGCATTAGAACTGGACGAAAATAGCTTGGAAAATCCCTAGCTTCAATACGATGGCGTAACATGGCACACTGCATGTGAGATAATCGATAAATTAAAAAAGATGACACCTAGTCGTTTGATTTAAAAAAAAAGGTGTGACGATACCTGTTGCGATTTTACGCTAATCCTTATTCTCAATGATTATATCTAAATTTTCTCTATGCAATAATTGTTAAATAAGTAATTTTCAAGTGCCGCATTAGGTTACATGGAAGAAGTTCGCAGTCCTTTCTGAATCAACTTTCACCACCAGCCAAGATTTCAAATAGTCTTAACGAAGGTAAAATCTGCAAAAGTCGACCTCTGATCTCATTTGTTACAAGCCCACTGCGTTCTACAACCCAGACAAAACGAAATAAATTCAGCCTTCTCGTATTCACTTAAATTTAGTGCTCTCAAGCGATTTTGTGAAAGAGTTTACGAAGATCCTAAGTACAGCCTGTCGAAGTTTGGATGAAGAACCCTTGTCTCTTCCACATATTCTTCACATTATGATTCATTGTCATTTGAATTACGTACGAGTCCGCTTGAGAGGCATATGCACACTTAACCAAAGACGAGTAAGTAGAAAGGTTGTTGTCCCTTAAATAACGACAGTGCCGTACCCTAGATTAGTTTCAAAACTATCTTTGAACAACATGGTACACACCTTTCCGGATGAGATTCTTGTGAAAGACCGTACTATTTTCAGTCAGCAAGCAAAGTCGTTAAAACTTCAGATAACTTACAGAGTACAGCCCGGGGAAATGTAAATTTGTCAGTATATGTATTTAGAACAGAGCCAAGCATAGGAATTTTTATGAAAATTCCACCATATGCATGCAGGTTCAAAGAATTCCTCTCAGTGATATCACTTGGCAAGAACTGTCTTGCACTGGCACAATATCAGCAGTTTTCGATGTGATATTATCCCAATCCCGATGGCGATGGCGCGATAGTTAGCTCATTGGACTATCATGCAGACAGTCCGGGTTCGATTCCTGGCTGGGTCACCAACAATTTTTCAAATCGCCATCACCCTTTCGGCGGGCAATGGCAAACTCCCGAAAGTAAAAAATTGCCTACGAAAAAGCTTCTAAGGAGTGCCGTTCGGACTTGGCGATAAACCGTAGGGCCCGCTCAGATGTGACAAAAATGAAAATGTGAGCAACACAAATGAGTGTCAAGAAGCTAGGCCATGGCCCATACAGAGCTGCCAGCGCCACAGTGTTTTTTTTGTTATTTTTTTTTTTTATTATCCTAATACCAAATTTACGCAAGGCTGTCTATCCAAGTACAAGCCATCGAAAGCTGAGTTGTTGAATGCACACTCAATTTTGATAAAAATATTCTTTTATTTCTGCAGCAGAAAATAAAACAAATAATAATCAGGATCGAGGGCTTAATGCGCATATAGGTTCATAGATAGGATAGCCCAAGGAAGGGTGCTTAAATGGTGATAGAATAACCGGAACAATGTATAAAATAATCATCTTTGAGGATGTATCCATTTTGGAAGCAAGGCTTGAAATACTCGTACACTGCTGAAAACAGTCAGAGGTGAGGTACATTGAAATGTAAAAGTCGACGGGGTAAAAGTAAAAGTCGGCGGGACGAACATCGGCTTCTCAGAAAGAAGCTGACAAGCGCTCAATCAAGGCAACGGAGAGATGCTTCTGAAGAAATGCTGTTCTGAAGTTCTGCCAAAATGTGAGATGAATTTGCCAAAGCGACATACATATACCGGACAGAAGTATGAAAAGTTTAAGATGCAAATTTAAAAGAAGAGTCACTGTCAATTCTTTAAATTTGTAAGGATTATTCCTGCAGACTGTTTTCGTGTGAGAGCCACATATTTTCAATTTTCAATCAAAATGAACTGGATGACGATCGACAAAACCTTTGTCTACCCGACCAAGAAGAGGTCGAGGTAATCATATCTAACCAGAAGACTAACAGGACTTCGACAAGCATTATCAATCTCGACGCAACTGGAAAAGACTTTGTTAACCTGAACATTGTTGTAAGTTCAAACACGACTCGAGAAAGGCTTTAGACAACCGCTTGGAACTAGAATGTGAACTGAGAACTAAGTCCCCCCCACTAAGAACGAAAAAATCTAGACCCTTATCACCTAGTTGTGCAATCGTCCACAAAAGCATAAACTTTATTCCAAATCCAAAGAAAATGTCATTGGTTGCTTTGAGAGAAAAATAGTTCTATTGATTCCGTCCCCTTTTCATAAGTGGAACTTAAACAAGAAGATATAACAACAAATTGTATGCGCTATATATAGAGCAACACTGCCCTGCTCAGAAGGGCAAGAATTAAATGTCTCCGATGGCCAGATTATGCTGAGCGAATTAACACCACCACTTCAGCTCGTCCTTCTTCGGAACAACAACTCGGTAATGAGGAAGACATAACAAATGAAAGCATTCTGACTAAACTTGGTGCCGATTGAAGCTATCGTTCAAGGCCCATTTTATCCCCCGGTCATAACGCCACCTAAGGTAAAGTTGGTAGATTCAAATATCCTTTCCCATTTAACCTATAGAAGTCAAGGTAGTAGTAGGGTAGTAAAGTACGAGTAGAAATATATACCTAGCTAACTTTCTGGAACAAATCTTTGGGAAAAGTTTTAAATTACTTACCTCGGCCGGGCGATCTCCCGAAAAGCTTCCAATACCGCTTGCTTAGAGATCTCCGGATAGTTAAGTATTGTCCCAACTTTTCTATTCTCAACTGCTTTTCCATTCAGAAACTGATCTCCATAAAATGGTGTAACCACAAGTGGTTTTGCACAATACACTGCCTCTGATACACCAAGCATTCCGCCATGTCCCCAAAAGAAATTTACTTTTGGATGACCTTGAAATAAAAAAACAAAATAAACCAGAGTTACATAGTAGTGTAAGAAATACAAATACGAAATGTGTAACATACATAGGAGTGCTAATTGTGGCACCCATTTAACGAAAAGAAAACGCTTATCCAGCAAAGGTACCTTCTCACTGTCCCATCGAAATATGACGCGAAGCTTAAGTTCCTTGAGAGCCTCAATAATACCTTCGAGCCTATCCTTTGCAATTGTCGAACTCTTAAGCATTGACCCAAAGCTAATGAACAAAACGGTTTCGTTGGATACATTCAGAAATGTTTCAATGTTCTAGAAAGAAAGAGTAAATATGGTGCCGATAGATGTGTGTTTCATGTGCAAAAGGCCACACTCACCTGAGGTATGGTATCTCGAAATTCTCCATTTGGTGGAATATGAATGCCACCAATTTCCTTAACATGTGTTGAAAGAGGCCTGTTCCCGCTTAACGAGTAATGTTGATTAACAAGCACCAGATTCGTTGTTTTGGCAATCTCACGTACATCGACATCAATTTTAAGATACTTTCGGATGATCTCATTGTCGTGCAACTCGGTTATCCTAAAACAAACAGAAAAATAAAAGTAAACAAACTCGTAAATTGATCGCACTCAAAAACAAATACAAAATTTGCTTACCGATAGAGAAGCTTATTTCCGTTGACTGTAATGAAATTTATAAGGCGATCTCGCAAATTTAACTCTTCGGCAAAACCGATAAACTCCGATTGAATATAAGAAGGGTTATCAGGTAATGCAACTCGATTGTAATGCCACGGCATGAGGGCACAGCTACTAAGGCCCACAATTGGCACTTGAAGCAGATAAGGTAAACCCAGATAACAATCCGTATTAAAGAGTTCCATGATAACCAAATCGAATGGTTTCTCTGCGTGCAGTCTTAAGATTTGTTCAGGATAGTTCGACTTGTAGAACACCTGACAAGAGCCTTGACCTTCTACGTGAAGGCTGTAAAATTCTTTAAACATCACCCAAAGCGATCTGCTCGGTACATGCTCTTCCAAATCAAAAACATCAATTGTGTTTTCTCCCTCGAGCAAAAGCTCTTTGTAATTCGGATGCGGATCATTGCTCTTGATGTACGTCACCACGGTAAGCTCGTGTCCTCGTTTTGCCAAATCCTGAAGAATGGGGTGGAACACTTTGAAATGACTGTAACCAAAGTGTGGGAATAATCCTAGAATATTGCTTTGCTCACTGGCACACCAACAGAGACTTAAAATAAGCACCACACTCAGTAGATAATCCATTTTTACATACTCGTAATACGAGTACTTGTCGTGTTTACCTTATGGCTCCACAACGTCCGAACGCTGACTACTTCTTCACCGCTAAGTCGCACTTAGCCGATGTGAATAGTTCGATTTATTTCTAAGCAAATGTGACGACAACACAACAATGACGGCGGCGATGGCAATCAAAACCTATACAAAGGCGGCGATAAGAGAATAACACCCCAAAGTCAGAGGCACAAAGCTTCGTACGAATGTAATTAATTGACACTCTGTGAATTAATGTTTATGTATGTACGATACGGGTTTAGCTATGCACAACCGGAAAACAAGATACTGGTATCCATGTTATAAAATCTAATATCTATGTTACTATTGTTAGCGTTGTTGTTTTGGTGTGTGGTTGGGGTTCACCGGACAGCAGCCATTTAAGTGACTGGTATGGTAAGTGAGGTTGGCCGCGGTTAGCTGTGCCAGAGAAAACTAGATTTGCATTTGATGTTTAGAAAGAAGTTAAAAGAGGAGAAGACATTCGAACGTGATACGAGTAGCATTCTGCGTAAAAGATAGAATAGATAGACTGACAACGATAGAAGCGCTACTACCCGAGTATTGTGATAAGTATGATACCCTATGTTGACCAATTTTTTTTTGTATCATATTAAGCTTTTATTTTTATATTTTAGTGCTACTATGTACATAAAAAAAATCTGTGCGTCGCTTAGGAAGATAGTTAAATTTGCGGTCCACTTGTACCATTCTATTTCAGATCACGTTGTTAAGAATTCCAAGACCTTGTGTGAATTATTTATTTTTTTGTTTTCAATATCACTGAGAGTTGAAGAAGTGGTCAAGGAGTCACTTGTACCGTGTCGTGTACAACAAGCGTTTGCGATTAAGCGCAGATTATAGATTCTGCGCATCATTAAGGTCACTCCATGCTAACTTTGTATGTATTTTCGTTTATGGTTCTCGAAACAGCCGAGGAATCAGGCACTGCATATTGTCAATCTGTGGGACTTGGCAACCAATTCAAATTATTGAAAGTTGTTTTTAAAAAAAGTTTGAAGAAGAAGACAGCATTAGACAGGGGACCATATAAGACATCATCAAAATGAACGTAGTCCTCGAAAGTCAAATTTCTTTGGTCAGGAAATGGTCCCTACAGGAATGACAAACTGGTTCCGGTTCCTATTGAATCAGTGTGCCTTTATGGAATCCACATTGGAACAGTGAAGACTGTTGTTGGGGTGACATTTCTCCAGGGTCATGGCAGTTAGAACTGTTTTATTGGCCTGCTGTATCTTTGTTTAGCAGCAGGGACACAACTTCTTTGAGGTAGATCGTTTTAAAATGTTGGATGACGCCTTCGTCTGACGGCTGTAGCTGAGATGTCGTGTTAGGAGGCACAAATTGGAGCTTGATACGGGAAAGCGGAACTAGATTGTTACCAACAGAGCAACTGTCCACAAATAGAAGAATTTTGCGTTTTCATTTTGCCATGTCAACGTTAAAATTTGGAAGCCACTCATTAAATAATTCTGTTGTTATCCACGATTTTTTGTTTGAGCGGTAAGTTGCAGGCGGTGATTTCACACTGTTGAAACATCGTGGTTTAGCAGCTTTCACTATCACTAGTTGTTTTAACTTATCAGATTCGCTCATGTTCACTGTTAGCAATACCGTTGTCCTTTATTTGCTGTGCTTGCCACCATGGCATTTTTCATTTTTAAAAGTTAAGGTTCAGTCGGGGAGACTTTCGCAACTAATCTTGTCAAAAACAATGCCTTGACGTCTCTTAAAATTGGTCAACCACCCTTCACTTGCAGTAAATCCTTGAATGCCTATCGAGGTTGCAAGCGACTGAGCTTTCTCTTTCAGCATTAAACCTCTAGCTGGTATGTTTTGTCCTCTAGTCTCAACAAGCCATTTAACTAGACCTCCCTGTAGACGGGGATACTGACCTTCTCGGCACCTTTTCCTTCATCCACTATCCTTGCATCCGACGATCTGTTCGTCCACTACTTAATAAGGTTCTTTTTTTTTATCCGATCGACAAATCGAATGTTTGAAAAAATCCCATGTATTGAAGAATTGAAAACTTTATCGAGATACTGTCAAAGGATCAAAGAAAAACTTCAATTTAATGATCTATCTATCGACAATCTATCGATAGTCGACTGTACCTATTACTTTTTAGCTCCACGGCTGTAATAAGATAGCTCTATCATCGACGAAAATAAGAAAAGTTGTTCTGCAACGTCAATGTTCTTCTTAATTTCAGATCCTCTAGTTCTTTGGTCTAAATTCATTTTACATATCGCATTCTAGTTGTATTTTTTGAGAGCGACAGATTGCACGAGCTAACTCTATCGATTGCTCTTCGAAATTGATTTTTGAACCGCATCGTATATAGGTAGACCTGATCCCCATTAAACTACATTGTCGGCTATGGAGTTTGATAGTCCGCTATTACACGGTGACTTTTGTGTCACGACTCACACAAGTGCGAAGAGGGAAAGAAGATGAGATAGCAAATCAGCAACCCTGTGAGTCTTGGGACACAATTTTGATGACTCTTTTTGACGTTTCTTCTCTCCTTGTTCGTTATTTTTCCATATCGCTTTATTCCTATTCGTTCTTCATGAAAGGTGGTTCGCAAGAAAAACGGAAGAAATATTTTGTTCGAAGGAATCAGGAGAGCTGTCAAAAAGAGTCATGACCGAAAAGTCATCGTGTGATAGCGGACATATTATGCTGTCAATTGTCCATAACTTTCTTTTAAATTTTCATTCTTTTTCACATGAATTTCACCGATCAGTAGCTGTTGCAATTTTTCGTGTTACTTTACAAGCTCTTCCTTCACTGGTTAGGCATCCGCCTTTCATCTCTTACCTGAACAAAGTCGCGAACTATTATAATCTAAGACTTTTGGTTGCCCCTCCAGTTCGATAGGTAAGTGATTTGCTCCAATTTGGTTAATTCTTTTAGTGGTTCGATTGTCCATGGCCTCTATAATATTAGTCGCTTCTTATTCATGCGCGATGGATGTGCGAATGTTTTTTGTCAGAAATATTTCGTTGAGTAACGCGTTAAGTTTTTCCATCTATTGCAAAACTCGTTTTTCTCAATATATTTCAGTGATTGAATCTCTTGCCAGACTGCCTGTAGCCTGTACATAACATGAAATCCTACACTACCAGCATCAGGCAAATCAGTTGTAATACTTCCATCAAGCTGTCGGAAATGTCGATTTTGATATACTTGATTTTGTTCAACCATTAACTTAGTGTCTGACTAAAGTCAGTTCTGAGATTGTACAAGAACACTTCTGGAATCTGTTAAATCGCATTAACGACCGACACGTCAGCTGGCAGGGAGAATCAACCATTCAACCTAGAGGATAAAAATCAAACAACTCAGTCTTACTGAAGCACTATCCATGAGTAGTTAAAATCAGCCAACAGAGGACCTTGCCTGATTTCCTTTGCAAATCTGGTAAAAGCTTACATCCAAGGACATTAATAGTATACGAATTTATTTGATAGTGCAGGTAGACTTGATATTAATAACTTGCGTAACAGACTTTCCATTATTTTTGTTTTGAGCACGGTGTAGCAAGTCTTTTAGATAAGGCTTCTGCTTATTAATAATGACTATGGCATACCATAGTAAATAGTAAGATTACTATGGAGTGGTTATATATCGGGAATGTTATGAACAGCTATTCACAGATTGCGCATTGCATAGCGTGTTAAGTCAAAAAAACAACAAAATGTCAAGTGACTCGACCGGCGTAAACAGCTCTTCATGCATTATTCTCGAATTTTCAGTGTTGTTTTTGTTTTTAAGATTCGTGTGCCTAAATGTCGCATTAAACGGCCAATGAAAACGGACTGCCAAGATAACGGGCACGAAATACAAATTGTACTAAAATAACTGAGGAATTGTTCATCAAAAACATCATGGCGATTATTCCGCATTCTTCAGGAGTACAGCGTTCTATTGCTTATTTTCTTACTATTATTTTTACTTTGTTTGCTTTAGAAATGTCAAAGTCGAATCGACATTCGACGTCATTTGTAAAATCTATGGCATTTGTCGGTAAACCTATGCATTATAGCCCACCTTGCAACACAGCACGTTTAAAACACCGCGTAGTAGTAGTAGAATACAATACTTGGTTTTTTAATGAGATTGCTCGAAAACTTATTATACAACACATAATAAACCCAATTCGTTAAATATTCGTTCACTTTTCCAAACTTGAGCAAACATAAGAGAGAACGAACTTAAGCATCAACTTCAACAGGCGAAAACAACCTGAAGCTTTTGTCGGAATTGGACAAAGTCTTTTCTTGAGTTACTTCAAATGAACAAGTTGCCTATAGTAGGATTTGAACACGTATCCATCTGTCAAGCCAAGAGAGAAATCAAATTTTATATTTCTCTTTCGTTTTTGCTTCGAAGCCTTTAGAAAGTGACCAATAGATTACCTTCACAACAACCGAAGCAACAATAAGGGTATGCTCCAACCCTCTTCTTACGGAAAGTGTAAGAGTGTAATATCGCATTAAAAATATTTTTTTGACAGCTGGTTGTTGTCGCTTGGTTTTCTCAATTTATAAAATCTCTGTAAACGAACAGAATTGGCAAACATATAGACAAGGACAATGTGGTCGTAAACAAGAAGCGCCGAAGGGAAAAGCCTGTTTAAAAATGGAATGATAAAGAAATTGGTCTCATCTTGGACTACATTGAAGAAACAGAAAATCTCGAAGTAAAGATGTTTTTTATTTCATATCTTAATTTTTTGTACGTTCACATGTTTTATTCATTATTGAGAGAAGCCCACAGCGCAGTTGTTTTATAAAAAAACTTTTAGATGAGATCAAAATTGAAGCTACATGGGAACTTGTGCGTTGGAAGATGCGAAATTCTTTTTTTTTTGCATTATGTCTTAGCATTTGATTTTAGGCTATAAGGTCACAATTATTTTATAAACGAAATCAGCTGATTTTGACTCAAAACTCTATGTTGCTACAAATATGCAAGAGTACGTTCACTCTTTGTTGTAAAAAAAATACACTTTTACAAAATCAAATACAATAAAGCCCCTATTATAAATTATTTGCTATCGTACATTTTTAGGAAGTGTATTTTACTAAAAGTTGTGCAAACTCTTAAACTAGTAGCGGGGATTTTTTTCCAAATGCTTTGCTCTGGTCTTGATGATTATGAAAATGTCTTCTTTTGATAAATTTTTTTTCTTATTATTTGCACTGAATGGATTTCAGTTTTACTGCTGAATAATGAATGGTCTGCCTTTGAATATTTCATGAAAATCACTATGTCAATTGGACATTGGTCATACTAGCACAAAACAAGAAAAGAAGCATTATTTTGTCTAAGCTAAATACGAATATATTTAATAAAGCAATATGTTAAGATCACCATCCTACACGTAAATGTATTTATATTTATTTGTTATTTAAATTTAAACAAAATCTAAAATAGAAATAATAAAACTAATAAACAATTTTTTCTTAAATAATCACCCTATTGGAGACTTTTGACATTTATTACAGACCACAACCTGAAAAACTGTATTCAGCTTTACTGTCATTGATGAACCACCCCGATGAATACTTCACTTAATTCACCATTTGTATTGTACGTGACCCGATTGTACTTCCGAAGAACTTTTTTTTTTCTTATTGAATCGTCAAAATGGTGTTGCTTGAGAGCGTGCGATGATTCTTTGAGGTAAATTCGTGAATAGGTGTTAATTTAAGGCGCAATTGTTTTTTCAAAAAAGTAAATATACGGAGATATTTTGCAAAGGTTTCAGTTTCAATGGAAAATGATGGATTTCGTGTGAAAAGTGCTGTTTAATTTATTTATCGTTGTTCGCCTATATGTAGTCACTCCGGTGCTTTTGAGTTAAATTTGCATACAACAATGGCGTCGTCGTCCTCATCGCGATCAAAACAAGAAGAAATTGCGACATCAAAAACAGTGAACGTAAAGAGTTCGGAAAATCACGCGAAAGAATCTCCGCAAGTGGAAAAAGTTTTATTAAACGGGCGCATTGAACCTGCAGTCGCTTGTCCGGTAGTCGCGGAAAAACCAAACATTTCTGGAGCCAAAATGGCTGCTGAGGTGAATCACGTAGTAGGCGGTGAAGAAAAACTGTCAAAGGAGCGCGCCGAGAATCATGAAGTTGGTGCTAGAGCAGAGCTCTTTCAGACACCAACCGAAACAAAAAAGTATTCTGCAATCGAAGATGAGAAGCAAGAAAAATGCATAGCCACCCCCCAGAAGGTGCAAGGTGGCAGTAGTGATAAAGGTAATTGTTTTGCAGTTGATTTGGCATTTAAAACTGAATGGTGATTTGGTTAATTGGACATTTTAGATGAACAATCGTCGAGGAGTCACAAAAAGAAGAAGAAGGAAAAGGATCGCTATCGCGATCGGGATAGAGGCAGGGAAAAGGAAGGAAAGGATAAGGAACGCGAGCGTCACAATCACAAAGATATCGATAAGGAACGCAGTAAAGATAAAACAGATCGGTACAACAAAGATCGTAGTCGCAGTAAGCACCAAGAAGGAGACAAATTACGCGAGAAAGACAGAAAACGCTCCGATGAACATAGCAATAGCAAACACAAATCATCATCATCATCACGGGACCAGGATAAGGTGAGTTTTAAGAACAATGCAAAGACTATGAATAGAATTATAAAACAAATATGGTTAGGATACGTAGGAAACGTATTAAGTCTTCTTCCTGCATAAATTATTCAAGCGGTGTATAAAAGAACGTTGCATACCGTGAAGTTCAAAGTATGAGAGGAGATATGATAAGGATTGTAAAGGATCCTATATTGTACTTGATTTTCTTATAAGAACATTCGCCCTGAACGTCTTTTAGTATGCTTAACAGGTTCATTATAATTGTAAGCCAGAATTCTATAACGAGAACAAAATGCAGACACGCAAGCATTAGAAAAAGAGAGAGGACAATGATTTTGAACTTAACATACCAGTATTAGTTGCCACAAAAAACCTTTTTCACCAACATTTGTCTGTCAATCTTGCGCTTGTAATAACCCATAGTTAGCGAACAAGATTGCCAGCGTTCCTACTTGTCCTTAACATCTAGAGGGCTTTGCCATGTTTGCTTGTTGACTGTACTTTGTTAAGGCTTAGGCTACAAGCGTGTAGATTCCAAAGGCAATTTCGTACATCAATTCGAACTTCTGATGCATATACTTAATCCTTTGAAAGTTTTCCAAAATATCGAAACACTAAATTAAATAAAAAAAAAGGTTTAGATGGGATTTTTATTTAAGAGGGCTACTCAGAAGAACCTGATTTTGTAGTCACTGCTCTTTACTACTAGATGAAACCTGGAGACAGCATGTGAAGACGCCTTATTTTTGTTCGTATAGCACTGTTTCTAGATGGTAGCCAATAGTGTGGGTAATAACTGTTTGTTTTTTTCTCTTATCTTCTCATAAAGACGCTACTTACACTTTTAATATTTTTGCCTTTTCTGAGTCGTCAATCCTCTTATTGTTTCAGATGCGTAGAACAAGCAAAAATATAAGATCTTTCTCAGATAGATGGGTGGCATTAAATGCTGTATTATTTTCTAGCTAAAAATTGGTACGAACAAGTTCCGATAATTGACAAATAAACGTTAAATCTTTACTCGCGCTAGACAACAACCAGTCATCGTGATTTCATTCCAGACAATTCTTTGTCACACATTCTTTTTTTCGTTCGTGTACTTCACTAGGAGCAAGTGTATCTTTTCTAATGTCACAGACTAAAACCAACTTTACAACGTCTTGAAATCGAAGAATGTCTACGGGCTTAGTTAGAATATAGCTATCATATCAAATGGCTTGAACTTGTTTCGACGTATCACCTTCCTCAGTTCGGGTTTTAAAGGTTCTACGTCGTAGGGGACTCCTTTTTTGTTAGTGAGTTTCTCAATCGCTTCTTCTTTAATTTACGCTTGCTTTTAAGCGTTGGGGTAGACCCGGGATATCCATCTTCTCCAAAGCTTTCATCTTTGTCAGGTTTTTGCTCTTTATCCTTTCCACGTCCGGGATGCCATTTTCCCAAGTTGTTCTGGGTCTTCTTTCGGTGTAGTAGGTACCGTCCGTTTTCATCGCCATTACCTCTTTAGCTTTCTTGACTTGTCAATCCTTTGCATATGGTCGAACCATTTTAGTTGTTTCTTCTCGATTTCTTGTAGGATCGACTTCTTCTGTCCTATTTCTGAGCGTGTTCTTTCGTTTCTGACCCTATTTCTTCTAGTTTTCCCGCCGACCGGGCGTCTGGAATTGCCTGGAATTTACTCAGACATTTGTCTAATAATGGTAAACACTCGCCACCGTTTAGTACTATCGGTACTGTAACAGCGTTGTAAAGTTTGAGTTTTGTCCTTGAGCTTATTTCTCGCTTAAGCCTTATTGTATTGTTTATCAGATACGACGCTACTATTTTCACATTACCCTTAACAATGGCTCCAAGGAACTCATAGGATTCAACTCTTTCTAATTCTCTGCTGTCGCATAACATGTGCCGATTCTTTATACGCATATTCTCTTTCTCTCAATCGTAATGAAGAGAAAATACGCCAAAACGAGGAGAGCAAGGCCGATACATTTTTAGAAAACATTATACCTTCTATGTTCTACGTTTGATACAGTCTCGAATGGAAGATTATATCAAACGTAGAACGGCTAACAAAAGCGAGTTTCTACATGCACTCGTGTGTATAAAGCTTGGACACTACTAAATAATATTGTAAAATAAAAATATTCATTGATGCATTGGAAAAAAAACCCTTGAACTGTACTGACAAGAGGTTTGAAAAATATTTTTCCACTTGTGACTATTAACACAATACTCGCTTATTAAATGTGACACCTTCGCTAATCGGCCCTCCATTTAGCTAACTGGCATTTTAAACTCACCTGATGTAATTTTATGTCGAGTTCATGGAAATTGAGCATTCTTAACATTGTCCATTTATGAACGAAGATAAATTATGATTTCAAGGAGGACATTTTAAAACTTGTGGTGAATTGTGAAAAATTGCTGGCACTACTAGTGGCAGCATTGGCATGTTAATCGATACAATCTTTTCCTATTAATTCGTTAACTTCAGAATTCACGTTGTATTAAACTACATTATACATAAATGTTTAGCTGGCTTTGTTCTCTAATAATTAAATTTGATCGGTAGCGAATGAACATACATATGTGACTTCATTCCGAAACAGCTTTTCTACTGCTTTATAACTTGGTTTTATGCACTTGTGATTCGCATCAGCCAGAAGTAAATTTTTCGAAAAGAGTAACTTATTCCAATCTTTGATTTCCCCTGTACATGCGAATTTTGCTGGCATTACTTACATATGCGGCTCTTCACCTTACTTTTTTCTACCCTCCTACGCGTACTATGCATCGAGGGCACATTCATTCATTCATTCCTTCATAATTTCGCCAGGGCAACTTGTTAACGTTATAAATAAATCGAAAAATACTTCAGATATGGTGGAAAGGAAGCTAGAGTTGAAACAAAATGATCTTAAACTCTTTATGCATGGTCTAATACAACTCGCAGAACAAAAAGATAAACAAATTGGAATATCACACACCTCAGAGTTATGACCACAAAAATAAAGACCAATATGCATTTCATTCAATATGTATGTGTATGTCCCAACGACCGAATGTTTATTGATGCATTTTATAGTTGCCTCGAACAAGCGTTAACACTCATTAAAAAGATTGAAATCTTACTCGTAATAGGTGACTTTAAAGCTCAGGTAATGAAAATTCAAATCGTTATGAATATAAGGTTTTATTTGTTTACGTTAGCCGTTTTCCCACTCTATTATGATCGAACAATCATTTTACAATTTAAATTTATTCGATTGGTTAATATAAATCTCACTAAAGCTGCTTTCATTTTTAATATTCAATGGCAAAGAATTCACCAATCTACAACCTTTATAAAGAATATTATTTTTAGAAAAATAATCAGGCAATTCGAAGCCGTCCCTAATTCTAAATTGGTACGGCTGAATATCTCCAATAAATTGTATGTTACTCTTCAAGTAACTACGCAATAGCCCGTATTTTAATTGAAAAATAAAACTTAAAGTATTGACTATAATTCTTTGATTAACACTTAATAGGGAATTTATCAAACAATATATAGATGTACTCGTATGTACATCTATTGCACTTCAAAACTAGTCTTAGCTGCTGGCAGCTCTGCCCGTGAAACAGATGTGCAGATATTTTTTGAAGTTAATCGCATCGGTTGCTGTCACTTATGTGTGACACTGTCGACTGCAGCGAATTTAGAACTAGATATGTGTTGCAGAACAGCGCTGCGTGCAGCAATTATACGAGGGCGGTTCAATAAGTCCGTGACTTTTTGAATTTCTGATCTCTTTACTGAAACAGCAACACTGCTCCTGTCAACAGGCATCTGTCAGTTGACTCCTGTCAAAATTTAAACTTGCTGCGTCAGTTAGTTTGTGTTTGACAGCTATTTTTATCAGACTACTCACTAATTTGAGGAGAAAATGGAAAAAAGTGAATTTCGTGTGCTCATTAAGCATTATTTCTTGCGAAAAAAAACCATTACCGAGACCAAGGCTAAGCTTGATAAATACTATGGGGACTCTGCACCATCGATTTCAATGGTAAAAAAGTGGTTTACTGAATTTCGTTGTGTCCGTACAAGCACTGAAGATGCCGAACGTCCTGGACGCCCAGTTGAGGTCTCTACACCCGAAACAATCGAAAAAATTCACGATATGGTGTTGGCCGACCGAAGATTGAAAGTGCGAGAGATTGTGGAAGCCGTAGGGATCTCGCATGGCTCAGTGGTTTCAATTTTGAATGATCACTTGGGCATGAGAAAGCTTTCCGCAAGATGGGTGCCGCGTTTGCTCACAGTCGACCACAAACACATGTGCAGTTGCCATGGCAAAAATCCATGAATTGGGCTATGAATTGCTCCCTCATCCACCCTTTTCTCCAGATTTGGCTCCGAGCGACTACTTCTTGTTCCCAAACCTGAAGAAATGGCTTGGTGGAAAAAGATTTGACTCCAATGATGAAGTCATCTCGCAAACAAAGGCCTATTTTGAGGACCTCGACAAATCATTTTTTTTTGGAAGGGATAAAATAATTGGAGAAGCGTTGGACAAAGTGTATAGAGCTCAAGGGAGACTACGTTGAAAAATAAAATTATTTTTTTATCAAAAAATCTGTGTTTTAATTCAAAAGTCACGGACATATTGACCCGCCCTCGTATGTAGCTTCGCGAATTAAAACATGTGTATTCTTATTTCACTGCACACAAAATTCTGCTCATGTGTTTTGGGCATAAGTCACTCGCAAAAAACCATAGAATTTATGGAAAAAGTGTAAGTCGACTTAATTTGTAGTTTCTTTTTGCCACAGATATATGTATTGCACTTAAAGTAGTGACTCTATTTCGGATCTTAAAAGAATTAATTATTTTTTCATACTTTTTTTCGCAAGCACTTTTTCATAAGTTGATAAGGTGTTTACAGGTCTGAAGTCTTCGCATTTGTTAGGTCCTTTTATTTTTGCAATTGGTGTTAGGTATAATCGATTATTTCAAAGTGTCAGGAAATATTCCTGTAGACAATGATTAATAAGTCTGACTTACACAAGGCCAACCAAATTCATTGTATCAATCAGCATTTTTTCCTTTCTTTGGTTTATCGATTTTAATATGACTTCCACGTTTTTATATCAATTTGTCTTAATTTGAAAATAGTACTTAAGTTAGATGGCTTTGGGTAGGATGGAATAGGGGGAATTGATTTGTGAATATCGGAGATACCCTTTATGGAAAATTTGTTAAACTCATCACAAATTAAGTGTTGGCCCTTAATACATACATTATTAAAGTATACGTGTTTGACTATGTCCTTCTTTTCATTAAAAATACGAGCCTTAATAATTCTACACATTGATTTCTGGTCTATTGCTTTGTCAATTTTTTTTCTTAATGCTCTCATTTTTAGCCTTTTCCAATTGCTTTTTGTACTTGTTTCTTAAAAAGCAATAACTAAAGCAACTCTCATGACTATATGAAAATTTAAACTCCTGGTATATAGCTGTTTTTTCGCGTCTAAATACCGCCGCTGGGAACCCTTAAAACAAGCAACGGATGTTAAAACTAAATTGAATAGGAAAAATCTTATTCAAGCGCTTAGGTTAAAACTTTGAATAAATAATATTGAGAGATTAGCAAACGAAAGAAAAATAAGATTGACATTGAAGAACGTAGAAACTCAAAATAACATTATAAAATAGTTAAAAACAAAGTGACTCAAGGAGATACGGGAATAAATGTACTAAGTAAAGAATCTTTCAATCCCAAGTGCACAGAGATAAAAAAAAAAAATGTTAACAAGCTCGAAACACCTTTCTGAATCAGAAGAGTAAACACGAATTGAATGGATGACAAACCAGATACTGGCACTGACGGAACAAAGAACACAAAATAAATCAAGCGTGGGTAGACATTGGAGAACCAAATAGAACAATTAAAACCAAAATACGTGCTTTCAAACCATCAGCTTGGAACATACTCGTAATATGGGGGATAAGAAAGAAGACATTTTCGCCCTTCATAGAAAGTTGAGATCTCGGACATTAAAAAAAAATAAAATGAAAACATTTTGCGATGTTTGTGATCTATTAAACACTAAAGGAAAAGTACAAGGATTAAAGGAGTACTAAGAAAAGGTTTCGGAACCCAAATTACCAACAGAACTTTGGAAAGTCATCGAGAGAAACACTCTCTACCTCTTTAAGCAGATTTTGAACGGTTATTATTTTAACACTGATGAAAAAAATCGAAACTAAAGGCAAGTAGCTTGATGATGCACGCTTTTCAATTTGTTCTTAAAATTTTTCATCATCAAAGTGGAGGAGGGCTCAATAAAGCCCTTTAAAGAGTTTCAGTTTCAATGAATTAAACAAAGGTTTTAAGAAACTCCACGCAAGAATAGTTATAGTCAAAAGGCGTTCGACAAAGGACAGCACAGAAAAATGATTGAAGTGTTAAAAAAAAAAAAAAAATTCCTTGTTGAAGGCAATAAATGGGAGGAAATATACACCGACAGAGCTGTAAAAGAATGCAATCATTTTATCATTTAACTCATTTGACTTCACATGGATTTGTTTCAATTCAATGACTTCAATTAAAAAAAAATAAATCACCATTCATTCTGAAGTCATGATTTAGCAATCATTTTTTGCAATCATAATTTTGAAGTCAAAATTAATGCAAACATTTTGAATGCTCTTCATTCGTTGAAGTCACCTTGAAATCGCTAGCATTCACTACATTCACTTGAAGTCAGTGAAGTCGTCTTTAGCGCATATGCCAATTACCAATATAAGATACGCCGATAACTGTATGATACTATTAAGCGACATTAAAGGAAAAACATCTTAAAAGTTGTAGTTCTTTTTCTCAATTAATAAACACAGAAATTGAGTCAAAAAAAATTCTATTTATTATAAAGAATTGTTCATAAAATTTTGTGTCGAATAAGAATTCAGGTATAATATTGTTGATTGTTTTTGACGAAGCGCGTCTTATCGGTCTGACTTTAGAATCGTTCTTGCGAGCATTCGAGGACTTATCTCAAGTTCTAAATTCTCTTTAAAAGCCTGGTATGTTTGTCTCAACATACCACAAATCGCGCCACCATTCGGCATATAATGTTGAATCAAATCCTTAGTAAGCCAATGGCATTTGAAGATGACCAGTATGGAACGTGAAACATCCTGTTAAAGCCAGATCTTGATCATGGAACAAAAACGATAACGATAAAGTGTAACCGAATTAGGCCCTCACGTTGTGAAAAAATGAAGACCGATGATCCATTTTCATTTGCATTTCATTTGTTTATTGGTACGTACATTAGGATTACATCTTTTTGGTACTTAGATTAAACATAATTGTCAGATATAAATCCGATGATAATAATTTCACGGAATTTCTCAGGCTTTAGAAGAAAGCTGCGTAAGTGGTCCTACAGTACTAGGGTCCACATCGTCATCCTCGATGCCGCTGCAGTTTTGTTGCAGTCTTATTGAGGGACAGAACAAGGGTCGCTGTCTTTTTAAAGACGTCGGGAAGGATTCGTTTAATCTGCCGCCCACCACGATAGTCTGTCAAGGGAGACCCTAATCGGAGATGTAGGCAGACCTAAAGTATGTTTGAGTTCTGAAAAAAACCCACTTTGATCGTTGACTGAAAAGTTTATCGGGAATTTCGTTTCTCGTGATCTCATTGTGATCTGGGACTTAGCCAATACTCTGCGAATTAAACTTTCCATCCGCGCTTAGTGAAGTCTTGGATTCTCGAATTAACTAAGAAATCGTAAATGGGTTCAAGAAATCTCTAAGAGCAGCTTGGCTGTCACTACAGATGAAAATTTTTCGTCGTCTTTACAATATAATGACGTGACCATTAGCATTGCGTATATCTCGGCTTGGAGGACAGACGCAAGTGATTTACGAGGAGTGAAATAGAATGTTTTTGTCCTCCAAAAAGGGACCAGAGGTGCATCTTAATCAGTTTTGAAGACGTCCATGAAGACCCGACTATATTTTTTTCTTAGTACAGATTCTGGTACAAATCAGTCTTAGTCACAGGGACAATCAATTTCGTATTTTTCACAAGAGCAGTTCTAGTGGTGTCATTACAGCAGACATAAGACTAGAGATATCATAAGACAGTTGGCGAAAATGGTCTTCAAAGCTCCAGAGATTGTTGTACCAAAGACCATTTCCATTTAGACGGACGTCGTCTTTGCTAGACGGTGGATAAATGCTTTTTAGTTTATTAATTTGTTATACAGGCCAACTCGCTCATCTGTTCTTGAGAAGTGCCATTCGGAAATTTGAGGAGACAATGTCAGTGAATCAGAAGATATTTAAAAATGTCATGCAATTGTAATGTAAACACAGTGAAAACGGTAAAACTCTTAAAAATACATATACTTTTACTTTTCCGAAAAGTTGTCGATATCTTATTTCAGAAAATATATTCTCTACACACACTGCTTAATTCAACATTAGCGTTTACAATTGCTAATAGACTTTTTCATTAATTGTTTGTGTATTGTCAGAACCTGTGAGAAATGCATTAAATATTAATATTTTACTGATTTTTACTGGTCATACTCGTAACTGCGGCTTTTTTATTCATTAATTGCTTATCTCACTTTGAATTCTTTCGTAAAGGCGACTTTGAATACATACGGGTTTTCCCAGGTGCAAGAGACTTAAGCAATTCATAAATGTTTCGAAATGTATACCATACATCTTCACACACTATTGACTTTGATTTTGTTTATTGCAGTTTACACTTTGTTTTTATTATAATTTTAAGATGAATCAATAATCTTTAAATACATGACTGAGCATCTCAGGATTTCAATGGACTTCTTTCGTTTATCAATCTGATTTTTTCTTCCCTTACACCGTAATTTACAACAGTTAGCTGTTAATTGAAACCCCTCACGAAGAGATAACTCTGCTGTGTTTCTTCTCCGGGATAGATTTGAAGATTGCGGACCGGATTATTGGTTTCCATTCGATCTACATGTCCTAGTTAACTCGGGCAGCTGATGCGCAGAGAGAATGCTAATCTTAAATTTTGCCAAAATATACTGTAGTGCTTTTCCATTGCAAATCCATTTTTTCTCCCACCATTGGAGGAATGAACAATGGTTAATATTTTCATGCAAATGTGTAATTGGCAAATATTTTTTTAACATACGAGGACAAGGTAAAGAGTTCTCGGCCTGACGCAGAGATAGCGTTCCAATCAGTAAAAAATTTGTGTTTCCTGCCTGGATGCACGTGTCATTAGTTTGTATAACAAGCTTCAACTTGTTTTTTCAAGTAGTTTGTTTATACGATGTGTGGTGCCGCATTTGCTGAATGCCGATGAAAAGCAAATGCAAATATGCAGCAATCTTTAGACCGATTCAATAGGGATTCGGTAGGTAGCAAAGGATCAAGCTGGCTGTAGATGCTTGTTGACTGAGGCCCAGGTCCACCCCGGACTGTAGCGTCACCTAAAGTATGTAAGTAAGTAATCTGCTGTAGCACTGTTTAAGCCCAATCCTTTGCTCATCTTTCGTTTTTTTTATTCTTAAGTTCACTTTAAAGGGTGCGGTTGATTGGCTCTTGAAGACCATGTGCTGACATTTCGTTGCCGAATTGTCGCGTCAAATTTTCGTTTTTTCATCATTCGTTTATACATTTGACATGCATACATACATGTACTTGTATCTGTAATTTTATCTTATCTTTAGTGCCACCTAGACTTTTATAGACGCAGCTTAAACCTTAAATATTCTATACAATGTATTACACTTATCTTTGACAAGGTAAAGCGTTTCAACTTATTTATGCGTACCAATTCAAATACTCCAAAATGCGTCGATGTTGTGAAGTATTTCTTTTGTAAATATTTTGCAATTATCTCATTTAAATTTCGTTCGAGAGAACGTAGACCTCTGTTGACAGCCCGATTTAAATCGCCGTAGCGGTTACCCTCAATATATGGTATAATATGCTCTGGGGTCTGGATCAAATTTTAAATCATCTCAGAAAGCCAGGAGGTTAAAATTTTTCTCGCATACTTGCTGTGTTTTGATAGTTGAAATGTTATAAGGGAGGGCGGAGCCCTTTCAGTTTTTATTATAATATTGTTATTTATTATAATAAAATGTACTGTTTGTGACATATACGTACTGCATGTATGTATGTCTTCTGAATGCAAATCAACAGATAGTTATTTTATTTGCTTCATTGGATTTTTTTGATTTTTTTTTTAAATGATCGCGGTATATATTGTATTAATGCTAAACGCCTTGTGGAGTATAAGTGAGCACTTGATGACCGAAATGGAATTTTGAAGTCATTCTCGTAGTTACAGTCAGTGTATACTGTCCTATTATTCATCGTAGTTTGTTTGTGTGAACAAACAACTGACGGTTATTAATTTGTTTGTCAAAATTCAACTGAATAGAGAGAAGGAAGGTAGACGCGCAGTACCAGTTTAGGAATAGTTATATTTTAAGATTCTACTGATTGAATAAGCACAAAAAATCGATATACGTATTAGGGAAAACACTTTTTATTATTATTTAATTAAGCTGCAGAAAAACTATTGGCGATAAGCAAATAAAAGCTTCTCTTCATTGTAACACGCACTGTTTATTTGTTTGGCATTCTATTCAGAATTAATAGCAACAAAGAGAATTATAAGTAGACTTCGAAGGCGAAGAAAACACGCTTCAGCTGTTTAATTTACGGATGAATGAATTTTAAGCCAATAAAGAAAAAGTCTTTAAAACCCCCTCACAGGTAGGTTACAGATCATTGTTGTAAACTATTGAAAGAAAGCTTGTTTGTGGCGATTTAAAGAAACATTAAGACAATTACGTGAAATTAACTAGTTAGAACTTGCATTTAACAGTTGAAATCTAGGGTAAAAACATTGAAATAAATACGTTTGTGGAAAATCTGACCAGAACCTCATTGGCAATACTCTCGATAAAATCTGAAAAGATGCCAAATTCATTGCCAACCGTGTCATTCATGTGATGAAATTGGTTTGTCTGGTTTTTCAGCCCTTTTATGGAGAGACTCATTGCACAGTTTAGATTTTGGATAATAATTTCGTAGTTTTGGGTAAAACTTGTTCGAAGCGGGGACAACATTGCAATGTTAACTACTTATCTAACTTGATGCGACAAAAAGTCAGGATAGTTTTAATTGTCTTTACCCCTTAAATCGGACATTTTAGATCGATTTAATAACAATAATTATAATCTTTATAGAGAACATTCGTGTCAACAAATATAAATTGTGATGCAATTTCAAAAGTTACATGCCATAAAGTAGTAAACTGTATTTGTGAAATCTACGATCAAACTAAACAATGCGAGTATATGCAAATATGTTTATATATGGGGTTTCATTATTGTTTACAAAGGAAACGCGTGTGTATGTTGAAACAAGATCTACTTGTAATAGGTGGGGTGAAAAGTAACCTCCCAAAAAAGGTTATGGTGCCTTGAAGTCCGTTCATATTTAGGCAGACATGCCAAATTTCAGTGCGATACTGTCTTTAGTTTCGTTTTGACAGCTGATTGTTGTTGACGTGTTTAGCATTATGTTGAGTATAAAAAAAACGATTTTCGTTCTCTCATAAAACATTATTTTTTGAGCGGCAAAACGGCGAAAGAAACAAAAGAAAAGTTGGATAACTATTATGGGGCTAATGCTCCGTCAGATTACACCGTCAAATATTGGTTTCGAGAGTTTCGTGGTGGCCGCAACTCCACTACCGATCAAGTCCGCAGCGGTAGGCCTTCCGATGCGGATACAAAGGAGAATGTCAGTAAAATACATGAAATGGTGTTGGCTGACCGGAAAGTGAAGGTGCGCGAGCTAGCAGATACTACAAAGATTAGTACCGAGCGCACACGCCATATTTTGGGCAATATTTCTGCATATAAAAAAGTTATCCTGCCGCTGGGTGCCGCGCATGCTCACTACTGACCAAAAACACGAACGCGAGAGCACTTCGAAAGAAAGAGTGTTTGGACTTGCTGATGCGGAATCGGGCGGACTTTTGGCATCGATTGGTAACTGTTGATGAAACCTGGATCCACTATTGCGCACCAGAAAACAGAATGAGTGTCCGGCAATGGACTGATGCCGGCACGAGTGCCCCGAAGCGGCCGAGGGTGGCTCAGTGTGTCGGAAAAGTTATGGCGTCGGTTTTCTGGGATTGTCATGGCATACTCTTCGTGGACTACCTCGAAAAAGGAAAAACCATCAACAGCGAGTAATACTGTACATTATTGGAGCGATTGAAAGCCGCAATCGCTGCAAAACGGCTTCACATGAAGCGAAAAAAAATTTTGTTTTTGCAAGACAATGCGCCGGCGCATAAGAACATCGCAACCACGGCTAAAATCAATGACTTACGGCTCCAATTGCTGTCGCATCCACCGTATTCGCCCGATTTGGCTCCCTCGGACTATTATCTCTTCCCAAACCTCAAAAGATGGCTCATCAATAAGAAATTCAGCTCAGGCGAGAAAATCATCGACGCTACGGAGGAGTATTTTGCAGACCTTCCGGAAAATTACTTTTCGGACGGGATCAAGAAATGGAAAATCGCTGGAATAAGTGTATCAAGCTAAAGGGGACTATATTGAATAAAATGAAAAAGTTTTTTTTTCATTCTTAAGGAAGTTACTTTCCACCCCACCTAGTATTTTAGTCAATAGAAGACGGGTTTGCTACTGATAAAGAAAAACAATATAAGTCAAATGTTCTGCAGGATTTCTGTTGCACATTCAGGCTCTATTGATCAAATTCTCGCACATTTGGGGCCCTATTTTGTCGATTACAGCACTGATATTAGCTTTGAGACTGAGGAAATTTGACATAACCCTCATGACATGAATAAAGAAGTGGCACCGTAATAAATCGCATCATCTCTGCGTGCAATCCATTCTGATCACCATACCGTCTTATTGCAAGAAAAACGTCATCAAATCCGTACTTAAAAGTTTCGCACCTCAAAAATTACAAACCCCGTTTCGATAATGCAATTATTTAACGTTAACACACCCAGTTCATTTTCAAAGAATCAGACCTTACAGGTTCTAAACACATAGTGAAAAGACCATCATTCTAAGATTTTCTTATACCTAAATATGCAAATTGTGTTGTATTGAAGGTGGAAGTCTTCATCAACGCCCAGAATAATTTTTACATTGTTTTTGATAAATTCAATGCATTTTTTGGTTGGCTATTTCTCATTCGTTATTTATTACTGGGCTCATTTAATGTTGTGGGCTTGTTGGCATAAAACATTATCTAAACGTAAACCGCTAAATAGAAATCCAACAGCGTTAAATCGAATGTTCGAGGTGGCCATTCCACCAGCCTATTTCTCGAGATTATTCAATAGCAGAACTTTTCCTTTAATAGATCAAGTTTTTGAGCAGCATATGTTACCATCTTGTTGGAACCAAAATTGTCTTCCAACCAGGATGCCAGTTGCCGATGACCATCACTGCTGGAGATGATTTTTCGATGAAATACAGAATTTTCTTTAAACTTTTGTAGAGCTCAATCGGATAAGTTTCGGCGCTTTAAATGATCAAGAGGCTTCAGTTCTTGACTGTAAAGGTTTGGCTGGTCAAACTTACCATCTCTAGGTTTGCCATATATATGTTTGTTTATGTTACCCATTTTGTAGGTTAGTAAACTTAAAAATAATGGAAGATGAGATTAATGAAAGAATTCTAGTAACACTTCATAACCAAAGTCACGTAACAAACAAAATATAACTTGAGAATAATTGAGCACGCAGTCTTTTCACCAATGCTGGTTCACTTCGTCGAATTCTCTGCAATAGAATTAATTAAAGGAGTAATCGGGAAAATCATTATTATTTTGGGCTTCTGAGAGCAATTCTTTAGCGATGTCGCAAATGTTGTCAATGTCAGCCTTCGCTATTACGAGGGCGGGTCAATAAGTCCGTGACTTTTGGATTAAAACACAGATTTTTTGATAAAAAAATAATTTTATTTTTCAACGTAGTCTTTCTTGAGCACTTTGTCCAACGCTTCTCCAATTTTTTTATCCCTTCGAAAAAAAATGATTTGTCGAGGTCCTCAAAATAGGCCTTTGTTTGCGAGATGACTTCATCATTGGAGTCAAATCTTTTTCCACCAAGCCATTTCTTCAGGTTTGGGAACAAGAAGTAGTCGCTCGGAGCCAAATCTGGAGAATAGGGTGGATGAGGGAGCACTTCATAGCCCAATTCATGGATTTTTGCCATGGCAACTGCACATGCGTTTGTGGTCGACTGTGAGCAAACGCGGCACCCATCTTGCGGAAAGCTTTCTCATGCCCAAGTGATCATTCAAAATTGAAACCACTGAGCCATGCGAGATCCCTACGGCTTCCACAATCTCTCGCACTTTCAATCTTCGGTCGGCCAACACCATATCGTGAATTTTTTCGATTGTTTCGGGTGTAGAGACCTCAACTGGGCGTCCAGGACGTTCGGCATCTTTAGTGCTTGTACGGCCACAACGAAATTCAGTAAACCACTTTTTTACCATTGAAATCGATGTTGCAGAGTCCCCATAGTATTCATCAAGCTTAGCCTTGGTCTCGGTAATGGTTTTTTTTCGCAAGAAATAATGCTTAATAAGCACACGAAATTCACTTTTTTCCATTTTCTCCTCAAATTAGTGAGTAGTCTGATAAAAATAGCTGTCAAACACAAACTAACTGACGCAGCAAGTTTAAATTTTGACAGGAGTCAACTGACAGATGCCTGTTGACAGGAGCAGTGTTGCTGTTTCAGTAAAGAGGTCAGAAATTCAAAAAGTCACGGACTTATTGACCCGCCCTCGTATTTAAGATGTACAAAAAAAAAAAACTTTTAAAAGATGCAGAAGTCTCAATTTGACCGCAGCCACATCACAATTTTATCTAAAGATTTAAAGATTCCTATATTACAATTTACCCACATGCACAGCTAATCGAGATTGATGTACTTGAAAGCCTTTTATGGCTTCTAGATGTTACAATCAAAAATTGATATATTTTCATTATTTATAAGCGGGCTATGGGCTTTATCATCTTTCTGTTTGGGGAAGTAAATGTTCTTAAATTTATGTTCAGGCATTTTCACTTAAAACTTATTCTTGTCACTTTCACAGGAGAGAAGACGTAGTTCGGAGAGCAGTCGGAGCAATCATTCTTGCAAATCCTCCAGCTCATTATCATTCAGTAAAAGTGATATCAATGAAAGAAGACACTCACAAGTACTAGAAAAAACTGATAAATCAAATAAATCGATTAGTTTGAGCATCGACTGTTTGAAAAAAGAAGAAAATTCCATTAAAATTGAATCCTCAAATGCGGTAGCCAAGGGGACTTCTGCTTACGGTAAAATATCAGAATCAACAAGTGCTCTTGTGAAACAAGAAAGAAAAATCGATCCAACTGACTTGAAAAATACGAGTTTTTTGTCGAAAGTACCTATAAAATCAGAGTTAAATGATTTGAACAAGGAACCAATGACAGGAACTGGTTTAAAGCTGGAGATATTTGCTATTAAAACCGAAAACGAAGAAATCCTCACACCACATACACCTCCACCAATTGAAAACAAAAGCTGTTGCATAACACCTACTAGTATTGTCAATTCTTCTTCAGAAAATAAATCCTCGAGTTTGCCATTTTCAAATGAAGTACATCCCGATGTATGTAATGTGGTTTCTTCGAACGTGCATGCCACACCGGGAAAAACAAAGCCAGCCCTTAATGCGAACAGCCCTGAGCCAATGGAAGTCGGCGAGGTCCCACAGCTTAAACTTATACAAAAGAATACACCGTCAAAAGTTAGCAACTACTCTTCAATTCCAAATGAAACTTCCTTATCTGTGATTGTTAAGAACGAAAACGTACAATTTTCGCCGTCTTTAGAAAACTTAGAGGTATCAGGAAAAAATACAGGGGATATCATACCTAAGTCTAATAAAGTTGAGAAGACTCGCGACGAGGTAACAAGAGTCTTAGATTTCAATAAAAGTAGTGCGGCGAATGATAACAGACACACTGCAGTAACTGCAATGAGTTGTACTCCAACTTCTGCAGTGGTCACTTGTGATTTTGATAAACAATCACAATTAGCGGCGACTGCTTCTAGGTCGGTTCCTGTGCCTGTTAACCACAATAACAATCATATGATGAAAATGTCAGAGAGCAGCAAAATCCAATCGGAACCGGTTCCCCAGCAGCCAGTTAAAAACCAATCGAATACTACACTTCAAGCCACACCAAAGGTTAACCATGAGACTAAAAATAATCATTCCTTATCGTCCTCCTCGCAGAGCAATTCACATCCGCGTAAGAGTAGCACTGGTAATAGCAGTGGTGGCACCAGCAGCACAAGTCACCATAAATCAGGAAAACACACTTCCTCATCGTCATCAACGAGAAGCAGAGAATGTTCCAAATGTTACAAACGATCGAAAATTCGACGCACTAGTGTTGGAACGCAATGTATGCAGCATGCACCAGATGTGAAAAATGCCGAAAGGGTTCCCATAATTCATCGCGATATGAATTGTACAAGAAAGGGTTTGGAGTATCTGAAGTATGCGCGATTTTTCCGAATTGAAGTGCATCCTAACGGCGGTGCAACAGTTGTTCATCTGTATCAAAACGAAATTAATTCATTAACACCCGATGAAATGGAAGAACTGGTAGAAGAATTTTTTAGAGTGTGCTTTGCAGAAGATGATGATGGGTATGCTCATCATGTGATGGGAATCGTTCACGACTCCGCAGCCTATTTGCCTGATTTATTGGAACATATGGCAGACAATTATTCAACATTAACCGTAAAGGCAGGAGTTCTTGGCCGTAACTCAGACATTGAAACATGTACCATGAGTCAGTACAATGAGCAGGTAATTGTTTGCATTTTAAACCATTCAAAAACAGATTTCTTGTAGCTGCAACTAATTTTTTTAATTTTTTTTTTGTAGGTAGTGAAGAATTATTCCCAAGGAACCTTTCGATTTGGACCACTACATCAAATAAGCTTAGTTGGCAAAGTTCACGAAGAAGTGGGAGGCTATTTTCCGGATCTCTTAGGGCGTATTGAAGAGAATCCATTTTTGAAAAAGGTATTTTAAGATTGGCAAAATATTTGGAAATGATATGAGGTTAAAAATTCTTTTTTTTAGACAATGCCCTGGGGTGCAAGTTCAATTTTACAAACTGACCCAAGACTATCCAACGATGGTCCTATTTTATGGATTCGTGCCGGAGAGCAGCTTGTACCGACGGCAGAATTAAATAGCAAAACGCCATTGAAAAGACAAAGGTACGTACAACGCAACGGTCAGAAACTGCCCAAAATCTTAATGCTAAGGTTAATTTATTATGAAGAAGTTCAGAAATGCAATAAAACAGACCTCTATCTTGGTTTTGCGCTTTCTGTGTAAAAGAGTTTGTGGATCTCTGTTTATGGTTACCACAAAACTTTCGAATGTATCAATGCTTATTCGGTGGATCTATACCATCAGATTTATTCCCGTAATGCCTTGCTTACCATACGGCCTAAAATTGTCCATCATTAAAAAGTAGAATGACTTATTATTAATACATACATTAGAAGAAATAGTCTAATTTGGACGTGTGGCGAATTTTTTTTTTTTAATAATCATGTCTTGGGCCAAAGACCTATGCTCTGCTAAGCAATACTATTTTTTTTATTTGAGCACAATGTTTAATTTGTTTCAGAACGCGAATAAATGAGTTGCGGAATCTGCAATATTTGCCTAGATTGTCAGAGGCAAGAGAGACAATGATCGAAGATCGAACCAAGGCACACGCTGATCACGTTGGTCATGGACACGAGCGGATAACTACGGCAGCAGTTGGTATGCTTATTTATTTAAGGAAACGACTTATTGATTAACTATAAATCATATTATATTTTTCATAGGTATCCTGAAAGCTATTCACTGTGGACAACCATATACACAAAATCGTGTGACAAAAGATGTGGTCGCCTTTGCGGCTCAAGATTTTAATTGTTTAGTAGAAAAGTTGCAGTTAGACCTGCATGAACCTCCCATATCCCAGTGCGTCCAGTGGATTGAAGACGCAAAGCTCAATCAATTGCGAAGAGATGGCATTCGCTATTCCCGAATACAGTTATGTGATAACGACATTTATTTCCTACCCAGAAATATAATTCATCAATTCCGTACGGTGACGGCTGTCACCAGCATAGGTTTGTTAACTATTAAAAAAAAAATCGTATACAAAGAGAAATAAAAAATAAATTGTATTTAACTTGTAGCCTGGCACCTTCGTTTGAGACAGTATTACCCAGGTCAAGAGGTAATTAACGAAAAGAACAACCCTATCCTCGCTGAACCACCTCACTACAAGGAAAAACAAACAATACTCCCACATCCAGTTTCACTGATTGAAGATAAAAAGTCAACGCCATGCAAACGGTCACATGATGGAAAATTAAAGAAATCAACTGAAAAGAAAATAATCGACTTTGACAAAAGAAGATCCAGCGAAAGCGGAACAGAAGAGAATGCAAATAAAGAGAGTGGGGCTATGTCTCCGGGAGCAAAGAAAAAAATTTCCAAAGAAGAGGCTAAGATTGATATGAGGAAATTAGTTCTTGATCCACATAAAACTCACAAAACTCCAACGTCTGGAACGGCATCTTCTCACAAATATAAAAACTTGGCAACGCCGACATCATCATCGTCGTCATCGTCAATTGGCAAATCCAGTGGCAGTTCTAGTAGTCATGTAAGAGATGGCAAAAGCATTTTAAAAAATAATGCTAAAAGCAAAGGGAAATCTTCATCATCTACACATTCTAAGAGTAATAGTGGCAGTAGTAACAGTTTACATCGACATCGAGATAACAGTCGAGATAAAAATGAAACGACGCCAACCACAGTACACGAAAAATCACAACAGAACAGTAGTAGCCTTAAAAAAGTTATTTTAGGTACAGTTCCGGATCCTCATTTAAATGCCGTTGTCGTTGAGACAAAGAGAACTCCCCCGAAAATTCCAGAGCCACCACCACTGCCCACACCATCAGTGTTTGCCCAAAAAGATGCGTACCTTAACAGCTTAAATCAAAAACAACCCGAAATAAAAATCCAAGTACAAATTATTTCTGACGAAAAGGTACACGCCTATGAAAGTTGTGGCAGTGAAACTACTACGAATTCCGCTATTGACTGCGAAACAATACATGTTAGCGGTGATACAAATCAAGGTAACATATTGGTTACACAGCAACATCAATTGATCGTGGACCATGAAGAAGAAGTAATTGTCTCTGAGGAGATGATCGTCGATACAATATCCCTGCCTCCATTGCCTCCACTTCCTCCTCCACAAGCGTCTCCTCCTCCTTTGCCACCTGCACCTGCCTCTCCAAACTTAGCCCCACCTATACCACCACCACCACCACCACCACCGTTACCTATGACACCAAATAACAGTTCCTTCACGTTAGGAAATTCAGTCGTAGCCTTAACAGAGAGTCGGACAAAAACTTCCATTAAATCACAACCGTCTCAGTCGCAGTTTTTGTCCTCACCAGCAACTATGTCAATTAATAAGAGCAATAGCAGTAACAGTGGCCCAGCTCAATCAGACTTGCTCAGCTCGATAATGGCAAGCATGGACAGCACAACGGCAACGGCGCGTAACATCACCTCTTCCTCTTCGTTTTAGTTTGGAACCCCTTTATCTTCCCCTTGTCCTTTTCCTTCCCCTTTCCACACGAAAAAAAAACATGCATTCTTGTTCTAACTTATTTCTTCACCCTATTTTCCTTAATACTTATGCTGTACAATCTTTCGTGTGCGGCATCTATCGAAAATCACTATCAGCTAATCAAAATCATAAGTTATAATTGATACATGTAAATAAAAGTTACAAATACACACACACACATACATGTATATACATATATAGATATATGTATACATGTGCATATACATACATATATTTATATATTTATATATATATTTATATGTAGCTACTTAATACTGTTAAGCGAAATATTATAAAGAGTAAATAAAAAAAAAATATTCGTCCACATGCGTACGAAGTGTTTACTATTAGATACAAACAAACAATGTTCTTTTCTTACTCATCATCATCACACGTTAGCCTATTTGTTGCATTCCCTAATACGATGTAACCTCTACTGCTACGTTTTGAGTGAACAGCTTTTTTTTAATTTAATTCTCGTTTAGAGTCGTCGCTCCAGAGACTTTCTTTGGGTTTCTGACCGAGTGCAGCTGCTTCTTATGGTTCATAACTTCATATAAATACGATACAACTTATTTTTCAACTAACCCGTTTACAAAGTTGCATTTACTTTCTTTCCTCAGGGCATTGTGGAATTTTTAAAGCAGTTTTGGCTTACACTAGTATAATCGCGACCAAAAAGATTTTATTCATCAAAAAATAATAACGACTAATTTTTCAGTAAGCTATTGCTTTCAAGAAATCAAGAAAAAATAAAATAATGGTTCGTCCAAGGTAAATATCTATTGAGATATGAAGTAAAATTGTTTACCACCAATAAATAGGTAAGTCCGAAAGGGATGTCGTCTAGGAACTTAATATTACTACATCTCATGTCCAACGATTTAAAGAAGATAGGAGCAGTGATCACATACGGGAAAAAACACAAGAAATACGTGAAGAATTGAACAGGAATAGAGATTTATTAGTATGTATTCGTTTTGTCAAATAAAAGTGCTTGTACCATTCATAGAATAGGGACGGACAGAAAAGGGTGCTTTCAGCAGATTCGTTCAAACTGGTTTTGCAACTTATTGCACGAACAAATGGGTCTTAACTTCGAACTTGAGTTCAAGCTCTCCGTAGAAGACGGAAAAAGGAAACGTGTTAGTCGTCACCGTTTGGCTACCATTGTCTTTGAATTTGAACTTTTTTGTGCGATCACTTTAACAAAAGTTCGCGGGAAAGTATTTTTCTTCACCGGTAACATTTTGGCAGTTTTATAGCTGCTTTAAAAAGTCTAATTGTTTTTTAGATTTAACTTATTGCATTCAAAGTTTGGACTTTGTAAGCGACTTTACATATAAAGGGTGCTTTCTTTTTGGACATGAAATGTATGCAAACTTTTAAGCAGTGCCTCAATTATTGGTAATCCTTTGTCATTTACGGGTATGCTCGATATTCTTTGTTAATCATGAATACACTTACATTGGAAGAACTTTTCCATGTCATTCACATAAAACATTTAAAGGATAAAGTAATTTGTTTACTGTTCTTAACCAACTGCGCTTGCGATTCGTCGTATTGCAAACACTACAAGACGAAAAACTAAACAACGCGTCAGCGTAATGTGGGTGAGAGTGTGACGGAAGATCTGTATTTGCGAATTTGGCCTTGATTCAAATATTTTAGCTTTTGTCTGCCGTTATGTAACTGGTGCGTTAGCTAAATCTACAAGGCCATGGGTTGCGACAGAAATTGGGGTATTAGGTTAATAAGCAGCTTGAAATGACGAGTCTCACTTTTGCCTCAATGGGTTTGCAAACAAGCAAAATTTGTGTGGCAAAACCAGAAGAATTCTTTAAATTCGATTCTTCTCTTCTTCTTCTTTTTTAAAAAGAACAATGAGCAGTGATTATTTCTCCGAAAATTGAAAATTTGACATGCGGTTCCACGTGCTATACTTCATGTGTAGTTCAATTGACTTACTGAAAACTCGATTAAACAATGTCACCATGGCTAAATGGAGCAGTGAATTGGCCACCGAGGTCGAATGTTACGAGTATGTCAGTCGATAACTTCTTGTAGAATTATGTAAAATCTTTGAGTATGCTGTTAAAAACCAAACAATTCATGCCTCGAAAGTCAGTATTCAGCTCATTGAGAGGGAGAAATTTCGTTAAATTTTGATATACTACCACGACAATGAGAAGTCCGCGGAAGTAGGTTAACATTTATTCTGCTTACGGCGGAGGTACTTTATCAGAATCCGCAGTGCGAAAATGGTTCGCTCGCTTTTCTTCTGTCAAGAACAAGCCTTGCATAAAAAGGGGCTTAGCGGCTTGGCGAATTGCTCATGTGGAGCTTCCCATGAAGATTGGCTGCACGTTCTTTGCGAGCGCCCAAATTATTCGGAAGTTAGGGACTTGCATGCTATGGGCATCACCTTCAATGGTGAGACCTACGATGTCAGTGGAATTCTAACTGACACCGTATGGTTCGAAAGAGCCTGTAGCTTTGCAAGGGAAGTATTTCTTAGAAAACGCAGTAGAGAGCTAGCGGGTTGATTGTGAGAAGTATAAATTGAGGTACTAAAGGCCGTTAGTCCTGGGCAGTGGGGTGCCCAACTGGAAGTGACCGCAAGGTTGCGAAGCTCGACCGGAAGCTATATTCTGGTACCACGGGAGGTCAGGAGCCCCTGGAACTATTGTTTCCAGCCTGACCTAGGAGTTGGCCCCCTTGTGGGAGTATCGTGGTGGCTGTGGTTTACACCCAAAGTCGCGGGGAGAGTAGAACAAATGGTGCTTGGACATCTCATGGTTGAGATGTGCTCATCCGTTTGATTGCTATTGCAATCATTGGTCTATTCGATGTGGAGTTGCACTGCAACCGGATGACATGATCCACAGAATGGCTGAGGTATTAGATAGGCCTCGACCCTTCACCAAAGGGGAAGTTCGTGCCTTACACACGACTTCGAATCTGGAACTGGTGGGGGTATCTTTATCACCCGAAGGGCGCTGATCAACGCTTTGTTTTGATATCTCGTGCGAAGACGCACCGTAGGCTTGAGCCTTCACGGCAGGTACCTACGTAAAAGACATGTGACATCTGTCAAGAACAAGCCACGCTCTATTCGCCTAATAACCCGTAAAGACTTATGAAGCAGCGTACAACTATTTCAAATTCCGCACAACACATTTCTTTCTCGTTATGAGAGTTTAATGATTTCCACTAAATCACGTGTTCACTTGTTTTGGCAACCATTCAAAATTAAACCGAACCAAAATGTAAATAGTTTTTCCTTTATTTTTAAAATATCAACAGTACAAAAAATATTATCAAATAATCAAGAACAAAAAACAAAAAACATACAAAAATACCAGTCCCCATGCATGATATGGAATGCAGTTAAAAATATAATTTATAATTTTGCTTTTAAAACATCAATACGGTTCTGTGCACTTCGCTGTAGATCCATTAGTTTCATTGCCAAGCCCATGTTTCCTTGTATTTTTACTTTGCCTTGGAAGAACGCTTTTTGTGGTGGTAATTTACCGGAAATTAGTTCAGTAACATCATCATCAGCTACGATGAAAGTGATGTCTGCCTTATCTAAATCAAAATTAACAATGTTTGATTAATAGGTCAATTTTGCTTCAAACGAATTTTCAATTTAACTTTACCTTTTCCATTGTAAGTTATTTTTCCTTTGCCCTCCTTGGCGTTGATAACCCAGTAACCTGTCTTACCGTTTGGTCCGTTAGTAACCCTAAAGCCATAAACTGCACGAACTTTTTCAATCAAATTATCTTGATCTTCGGCCATTGCTTGTTCGAGAAGTTTTAATAAAGGTGCCACCTTGAATCCATCAGGGCTGTCGGCTACAGCACTGGTAAGGTTTTGTGACACGGTTTTGTTTGCATTGGGGAACCCTAATCTGTAGAGTCCTATAACAACAGCACCACCCAGTCCAAGATTATGTTGCAACGCTAGTTTAGCATTTGGCACTTGTCGCTTTTCCGCCTGTCCTCGCAATTGCCAAACAAGTTCCGAGCACTGAGCTAATCCTGTAGCGCCCAAGGGATGACCTTTAGAAATTAAACCACCGCTTGGATTGATGACATATTTTCCGCCGTATGTATTGTCACCATTATCAATCAACTCTCCAGCCTTACCTGGAGGACAAAGGCCAAGAGCTTCATATGTAATCAATTCGTTGGCTGAAAAACAGTCATGAAGTTCAACCACATCCACGTCTTGTGGTTTGTATTGACTTTTAGCAAATAGACGCTCTGCAGCAATCCGAGTCATATCATAGCCTGCAATGTTCATCAAGCTTTTATTCTTAAAAGTAGATTCAGGATCTGTTGCCATTTCCATGCCGATGATTTCAACAGCCTGAGCCTCAAGCCCATGACGACGAACGAATGCTTCGGATGCAATAATAGCAGCAGCAGAGCCATCACTTGTAGGACAACATTGCAGCTTAGTAAGAACACCATGAATCTTGGGCGATTTTAAGATTTGCTCCAATGTATACTCATCTCGGAATTGTGAGTATCTATTACAAAGATATTTAACTTGTAAATTTTAAAAGTAAAAACAATTTTTGGTTAATAATACTTACGGGTTGTTTACCGAGTGCTTATGGTTTTTCCAAGCGATCTTAGCAAAATGTTCCGGTTTGGATCCGTATTTCTTAATGTGTTCTAAGCCAGCGTTACCAAATATTTGAGCTGCCATTGGTGCAGCCTCAATATCAGCCAGTTCACTCATATGCTCAATGTGTTTGTCCATGGGATTCACGCGGTCGAAAAACTAAATTTAATCTCAAAGTAATACGAACACAAATTATAATTAAAATGAGCAACTTACCTTAGCTGCCAGTGAACCTTTTTCCATTTTTTCGAAGCCCAGAGCAAGAACACAATCAACATTACCGGCTTCAATGATTTGTTTCGCTAAGAAAATAGCACTTGATCCTGTCGAACAATTGTTGTTTACGTTGTAAACAGGAATTCCTGTCATGCCAACTTCATAAACTGCTCGCTGCCCCGATGTGGAGTCCCCATAAACATAACCCACGCAAGCTTGTTGCACTTCATTATAACTTATTTTTGCATCAGCTAAAGCCTTGGTGACAGCTTCTTTTGCCATGTCTGGATAACATACGTCAGCACGAC
The DNA here is from genome assembly GCA_928272305.1 of Volucella inflata. Lineage (NCBI taxonomy): Eukaryota > Metazoa > Arthropoda > Insecta > Diptera > Syrphidae > Volucella > Volucella inflata. The sequence continues at coordinate 113,168,860 of OV743720.1, read as the reverse complement.
GACCTGGCTTTTCGAACTAACGAAAAAAATAAATAAAACGAATAAAGTGAAAACCCTATTTATGTAATAAACTTGTAAGAATTAATCCCACAGTTATGGAAGAAAAATACTTGTAGGAGTCAAAGTGTCTGAAAATCAATTGGAAAAGTTTCTATTTGTATAAAACAAATTCTGCGTAAGCCACCCCTCTGTCTGGCACCTGTTTTCTTTTATTTGCGGTAACAATAGCACTATTAAAAGTATACTAAATCTGACACCGGAAATATTTCGACATTTTAAATTTCTCTATAATGCCAAAAGACTCAAATTCAAATTGAAAAAATTGTCATGTTTGGTTGATTTGATTGGGCTTACGATTGTCGCATCCAAAAATATTACATAGACGCATTCTCTTGCTTAAGTCACGCTACATGTCGGGTTGAAGCTGCGCCTTTAGATCCATCTACTACTTGGTTTCCCCGATTTAGATTTGAAGATTCTGCGGGCCCGAGCAATGGTGTCCATTCGCTCTACATGTCCCAGTAATGTAGGGCGACTGATGCGCAGTTTTTCGACTAGGTCGATTTTTTTTTTTTCGGGAACGAATATGAAAAACAGAGAGTACTGTCGTCAGCAAAGGAGTTAATTGGATTAGAAGTAGCAGACAAGAGATCATTGATGAAAATTAAAAAGAGTGTCGGAGACAGAACGGAGCCCTGGGGCACACCAGCATTTATTTTGTGAATATCAGATTTGAAACCATCCAAGACAACTTGAATTGATCGTTCCGAAAGGTAATTTCTAATCCATTGAAGAACAGAGTCATCAATCCCAAATGCACGTATTTTCGACAAAAGAGCCTGATGCCAAACTCTGTCAAATGCTTTAGAAATATCAAGTGCAAATATCTTGCTTTCGCCAGATTGATGTAAACTTTGATTCCACTTTTCGGTGAGACATGCTATCAAATCACCAGTGGACCTGTTGCTACAAAAACCGTACTGCCGGTCATTAAGAAGTTTTCGTGTTTCGAGATATTTCATGAGCTGACGATTTATCAGCGTTTCCATGACCTTGGAAGGAAGGGACGTAAGTGCAATGGGTCTGTAAGAGGAGAGAGAAGAAGATTCGCCTTTTTTAGGGACGGGCTGGACAAATGCTGTTTTCCATCTGCTCGGAAGAGTAGGATCGATGGAAAAGCTTACGCAGTGGTTTTGCCAGCGTAGAAGAACACCTCTTCAGAAGAAGGAGGGATATACCATCTGGACCAGCGGATTTGTGAGCGTTAAGATCTTTAAGTACTCTTGCTACTATACGAGTGCGAAAGTGGATTTGTCCCATTGAAGATTCGGCGCACTCAAGTGTAGGCGGAGACAAAGCACAATCTGGAAGCGTTGAGCTGGCCGCAAAGTGTGCAGCAAACACATTGGCTTGTCGAAAGAGCTTACAGCTGGAATGCCATTGTAAATAAGCGTTGGGATGGAGGATGAGGCAGAATTTCTAATGTTTTTGACGAACGACCAAAAATGTTTACTACCTTTGGGGCATTGTAGTATTTTTTGCCTCAGTTTTTGGTCGTATATAAATTTGACACGCTCAAAAAAGGCGTTGCAGTCATTCCTGGCTCGTTTGAATTTTTTCCGGTTTTCCTGTGGGGTTGGTCTTATAAGCCCGAAAAAACATTTCTCTCACCCTGACAGCCTCCTTACAGCTCGAGTCGTACCACGCCTTTTCCTTTGGTCTGATACTCTTTATCCGATGAGGGATAAAGGATCTCATTTCAAAGAGAATAGTGTCTGTGATCATATCAGCAGCGGCATCCACGTTGTTATCGAGGAAACATAACGACCAGTTAAAATTCCTAAAGAAGGTGTTAAGTCCGCTCCAATTGGTTTTCTTGTATTGCCATACTGTTCTTTTAAGAATTTTTTCTCTAACTGTGTGGTCAATGTACGAGAATTTAGCTGATATGACACAATGGTCCGACGAGCCTAGAGGTGAGAACACATCAACCGTGTACTTATCAGGGTGAGAGGTTAGAGGGTGTTGGCGGTATGACTAACGAACGCAGAAAAATGATTACTTTTTAGCCCGCGAATATTTGCTATGTTCACTCTGAATGTCTGAACCATCACAAGAAAAAAACAAAAAAAAAACACAAACACCGACGGTGCCAGCCAGCTGTGTTCTGCTTATTACGTCGTCATCTGAAAGAATGTGCTGGAGGCAACACTGGACACGAACACTGGAGGTGTTCGCTTGTAAATTTTGCAAAATATGTTCAAGGATAATATTAAGGGAGACACACCTTTTCTAAAACCATTTTTGATATCAAAGATCTCGATTACATTATAACCGACCCTGACAAAGCATTGAGCGTTCTCAATCATTATTCCGCAAAGACGGACGAGCTTGACAGGGATGCCAAAATTCTATCATATGCGGCCTTAAAATGCTGAAAGATGGTACGTATCGATTAAGACTTCTTGAGTTTTTGGATTGGTCTAAAACGGCAATGATAAGGGCCAATTAGGTTGTTGACGAAGATATTTACGCAGTTAGGCAGATGTTTCTCTTTGTTTCTTTACAGTCATTTCTAGCAGTTTCAATACTTTGGACGGTAAGCCATCACATCCAGCTGCTTTGTTGAATTTCAACTTATACACGAGTATTGCTATCCTTATTTCATTTAGGTCAGGTGGATGGAAGTTTTGATATTCAGCCCTATCATGAATAAATATTCCCCCGGAATTTTTACCTTTTGCGAAAACTAGGTATCATGAACGAATTTCGAACGGGGAACAAAAAATTCCGCCGGAAAAATAGCTATTGTGTATGCCATTTCGGGGAAAAAAATTTGTTGATTTCCCCTGAATTATTTCGCTGTCCTTTTATTCGGGAACAGCGTGAAAGAATAAAGATGTAAGTAATGTTTACCAATAAATGTTGAAATTTAAGTACTTATTTCATTACAGGTCAAATGTTACAAATCAAAAACAGTTGGAAATATTGATAGATCTGATGGGAAAGTACCCAGATATCGCTGCTGGATAGACGAAAAAATAGCTTCACCATTGGAGAAAGTGCGAAGGATTTTTTTGTTTGTGGCAATGAATGTGAAAGCAGCTCCAGCAGGTACTTAAACATTGGCTTGTCTAAGGGTAATATCAATGAAACCTTTAAAATTAAAAATATTTATACATATTTCAAAATTGTTTCGATTTATTTTATCTAACAGAGCTTGGTGTAGTTCCAAAGGATTTGATCTATCTCTTAAACTCCTTCTGATGGATGTTTGTTCAGTTGTCTGCATTTCCTTGTTTTCTTCGATCGCCAATATTATTGCAACACTTCTTAACATTATAATCAATTTAAAAATCAAACTAGACTGTGTTTTTGTAAAAAAAAAAACATTAAAAAAAAAGAAATTCCACTAAAATTTATTTATCTTCAATGAATTGACCTGCCAAAACAATCGAATATAACTTCGAATACACTTTTTTAACGTCCTTATTATGGCAATACTGATTATGTCGGAATGTTATTCCGATTGAGATTCACAATAGCGGCATTTTTTCCCCGGGAATAAAATCATTCGGGGGAATTAAAATTCCGCCGGAATTCATCATAGGGCTGATTGTTTTCTTGGGTCGATTGACTATTCTGCCTGACGGTTTTTCGTGGTTATACAGCCTGTAGAAAAAGTTTTTGGATATTCTCAGCACCTATTGTGATTCTACTACTTGTAGGGTCTTCTTTTTTTACCTGTTGGTGAATCTTCCATGTGTTTATCATGTAGCACAATCTCTCAATATCTTCGACTGCGCGCTTTTCGTGGTTTTTTTGTTTTCTCCTTAAGACCGATATTCTTCACGGCTTTTCCGGGCGTAGAGCTCAGCAGCTAATATCATTCGCAGCAGCACTGCTTTGTGCGCTTCTTGTTAAAATGCATGTGCATGCTTACGCAGATACATGTTGTGTCGAGGAGTCATATAAACATTCTTTCGTGGCATCGTCGTTGTCTTCCGTAGAGGTATGAGCGCAAATTAGGCTTATGTAGGCGAATTTAGCCTTGATGCTGATTGTTATAAGATGCTAGGTCATTTGTCGTAAGCCTAAGACTAACCGCCAAAGTCTGCCAAATATAGCTAATCCGCACCCGAATAAGCTCTGTTTCTTTTTTCTAAAGTAATCACATTAGTCGATATCAGTTTTTTTTTTTTTTTTATCGCACTTCCCTGATGGCGGTGATATCTGTGTGATAACAGTCAAGGGCCTCTTCTATTCGCTTGATTGAGTCTGCACTTTATACGTGTAGATCCAGTTTGTCTTTTAAACTTTTGCAACTTTCATCAACAGTGAATCCATGTGTATCCGAGTTCATTAATATCCGAAGTCAATTCGCAGCCCATGCATATGTTATCTATCGCTTATAGTTGATAACTAACAAAAACTTTGAAATCGAAATACACGTTTTTTTTATTATTTTTATATTATTTGCTGACCACCCGATAGTATAGAAAAGTTAATAATTAGCTGTCTTATATTTTTGGAACAGATAAGATTTTTTTCGAAAATGAATTAAAGGAAAAAACAAAGAGATATCAATGCCGATCAAACGAACGAATAGCCAAGCATAGTATAAAAAATTAATTGATTTCACATTTTTTCTAACACACAGATAAAGAGCTTTATAAAAAAAATATCTGCAAATTAATGTACAAAGAAATAACATAGAAGCACTAAGTAAGTTGCAACAAATGCGACAAACTTCGAATATACCTATAATGGTGGAAAAATAATTAGAAACGATGAAAAAATTGACATTACTTTTTTTCTGACCTTTGTTTGCATAATGTACACACATGATATCTGCACCGGTAAATTACCGTTTTCTCGCTGCTGTCATTACCTTTCGTTTTTGTTTGCTTTTGGTCCTCGAAATTATTTCACAAAACAATAGTTCATTTAACAAGTGGTGTCGTCGAAAGAGATAATTAAATTTCGTGGAAATATAATTAGAAACGACAGATAATATTTAAAAAATTTTATTATTTGACGGTAAATTTTTTGGGTTGCATATTTTTTCTGTTCATATTACTAAGCCCTTTTATCTAGTTAGCCAAAATGGGTAAGAAAAAACATTGTTCACCGGAAATGAGAGAACTAATTGTTCATAAGTACTATCAGGAGAAGGCTTCTATGAGTACTATTGCCAAGGATCAAAGGTGTTCTAAAAAGATGGTGTTTGGGGCTATAAAGGTGTATAAGAACAAAGGAAGTACAAATACCCCCGAAAGAAAACCACGAAAGCGGAAAACAACTGCCAAGGAGGACAGGCTCATTTGCCGCCAAAGTAAGGCTAATCCTTTTTTTCCAGTAAGGATATACACGCAGCTTTGTTGGCAAAATTAAGCGCCAAAATAACAACGAGGACCATCAGAAACAGATTGTTAGAAGCAGGTTTGCGGAGGTGCATTTAAAATTTAAGAAGTCGGCTAAAATTTGCTAAGGAGCCTGCAGAAAAACCCCTTGCATTTTGGAAAAAGAGATTTTGGAGCGAGGAATCCAAATTTAACATGTTTGGATCTAATGGTAAGACTTATGTAAGGTGGCCTGTGAACAAAGAACTGGATCCTAAGTACACCATCAAAACGATCAAACATAGTGGAGGAAATGTGATGGTTTGGGGGGGCCTTCTCCTGGTACGGTGTTGGCCCTATTGTGCGTATTGATGGCCGAATAGACCAGTTTATGTACAGAGACATACTAGTCAATACTATGGAGCCGTACGCATTTGATAATTTGCCAGTTTCATATATTTTTCAGCAGGATAACGATCCTAAACACACTTCACGTCTGGTGAAGTGTTAGTTTAAGGACGAAAAAATAAACATCTTGAACTGGCCGGCTCAAAGTCCTGACCTCAATCCTATTGAGAATCTATGGGCGGATGTTAAGAGAAGTTTGACATCAGAAACTTCCAGAAATTCGGCAGAATTAGTCCAAAACATCATGGAAGTTTGGAGGAATATCCCTCTCAACTCCCTGCCAGGACTTGGTAGCTAGCTTACCAAACCGTTGCTCAGCTGTGATACGAGTAGCTAACAAAGGGTACACAACAAAGTACTAGTCGCTATTTAATAAAAAAAAAATCTGAATTTAAAAAAAATTAATTTCATCTTCCTTTTTTCAATTATTACTTTATGTCTTACTTGCTGTTTCTAATTATATTTCCCCATATGAAGGATAATGTTTTATGTTTTTTTTTTAATATCCTTTTATTCTTTTTATTATTTCTAATTGTTCTGTTCGGAAGTACTAACAGACATGATTATTTTGTTTTCATAATAATTTTTTCTCCTTTTCTCCTTTTGAGAAATAAAATACTGTTTCTAATTATTTTTCCACCACTGTTATTGCATTTGACAAACAACTCATACGATGGCGAAGAAGTTCACATGTTCGCATCTAATATAGTATTTATTTTCAAACCTTCTAAAAAAAAACCCCCCTAAAGAAAATATTCTGAGAATGACGGCGGGACCATTATGCATACACATACATTATGCCTTGCTTCTGTTGGTTTGACTGTCTCCAAGATATGTAAAATTAAGAATGTATGAATTCTACATCTGTATAAACTGGTTCCTTCAGTTTCTATATTCAACTTCTAATTCAAACTATAATCTAACGTTTACCTTAAGGTGTTTAAATTACAGTCAAAATAGTGTGAGGCAATATAAATTGCGGATGATATGCAGGACTTTTCATACACTTAATGCCATTCAAAGTACAAAACTCTATGAAGCTCTCTAATTAAAAGGAGGGCCGTTGTCCGACACAATAGTATCAGGAAGTCCAAAATAAGGAAATTTTGACGCGCCTAAATGGCCTTCTAACATTCTTAGAAGCAGCGATCATTTGATCGCTTATCAATAATTTTAGGCTATGAACAGCATATTATTCTAAGTTTTTAGGGACTGGTACTGGTAACTGAGAAAGCCCATCCACGTTTGACATTTGAGATGCTTCCTATATTTTATTGTGTACTGGTACATACATAAATGTTGCAGCAATCGGGAGGGCAGATTTACTTACTTACATACTTTAGGTGGCGCTACAGTCCGTGTATGCTAGCTGCCTCCAGTTTCGCCTTTTTGTCTGAGGTCCCCTTCCACTTGCGTGCGCCACCTGAGTCTCAGTCTTCCTCTATTGCGTCCCTCGGGGGCGGATTCGAAGACCTTATCCATTCTCTGCGCCATAGAGCAGGACCGGGGTTATTAACGTCCTATATACGGTAACTTTTGTTGTTCGAGAGAGGGCTTTACTAGTCAATTGCCTCTCAATTCGTTTGATCTCAGCCCTGATGTCGTTGTCTGAATTTATAGCGGAGCCTAGGTAGACAAAGTCCTTAACTACCTCAAAGTTATACATGTCGAATGTGACGTTCTTTCGGAGACGTCGGTGTTCAGTGTCGAGGAGCAGATTTATTCGAGTTAAAAATTTCTATTAACGGCTGGTGATCACTATAAATAGTGAATGGCATACCAAGTACACATATATCTATGAAATTTCTTCACTGAGAATATAATGGCCAGGGCCTCTAGTTAAAGTTTGGAATAGTTTTGCTCTGCAACACTAAGAGTGCTCAAAGCGAACAAAACAGGATGTTCTACACCATTAATTGGAACTAACAAATTGTTCTGAATTAAAAAGCGTTTACCTTGCTCGAATGCTCGTTGACAATCGTTTGACCAAACGATGCCAAAATGCTTCTTGTCACTGGAAAATATTATACATTTGTTTTTGATTCGACCTGGTTTCAACTGAAATGTGTTAAACATAATAAGATAATTAAGTCAGTTAGTTAGCCAGAATGAAGCGCTTAGACAAAGAGCTATCCAGTGTACTCCTTTTCATTTTCCGTTTTGTTAAGATTCTTTCATAAAATAAGTTATTGCTTTGGTGCTGAATTTCCGTTGGAGGGCTCAAGCAACAAATAATCTTACAATCCACAAGGATTACTTCAATCTTCGTCTAAGTTTAGGTCTGATTTAGGTGTCTGACAAGCGTTACGTTCTCGAAAGCATTCAACATTGATGAACATTTCTAATGCGTGCTCTCTCTACTGCCCATAGTGAACGCCAAGGTTTTGAATCAAAGTCGGTGGTTAGTTTCGGACAAGTATAAGTTAATTTTCGAAAACAAAACAGATATCTTTGTAAATGTGAATGAGAATTATTGTTAATATTGATAACGTGCAGAGAAGCAAGGTAACGTCATCATCATACTCGTACACTTTTATGCCTGAACGGAGCAAATGTTTAATAAGGAGTAGATCTACTTGTTTATTTAACTAGAGGACAAGTTCAAGCATATGCAGTTAGGAAGCAGGTTCACGCTGATGAGATACATGACAAGGTAACAAGTTTTAGGATATAACTTCACATTAAAGCTTAGAGCAAATCGACAAGACACTACCAGTCACCAAATGTTTTTCGTATAGGTATTGAAAGAGTTATCGATAGATCATAGAAAACGCAAAGCTTTCGAAACCATCAGAAGGTATGTCGACACAGTCGCGAAAGCAGGACAGTTCCACTGGACATTTCTAAAGTATTTGAAATCGTTTGGTATCCGAATCTCTTTTTCAATGGACTGCCAATTACCTTTCGGAACGTTCAATTTAAATTGTCTTGGATAGTTTTAGGTGTGATATATATGAAAAAAATTGTGGCCCGCCCCACTAATGCGTTCTGTCTCCGAGACTCATTTTATTTTTTGTTAACATCCTCTTGTCTTATATTTATAATCCAATATATTCCTTTACTAATGGCAGTACCCTTTGATCTTCATCATTTTCGGTTGTAGAACTAGAACGGCAACGTACGCTAAGCTGATTAAATTCCCATATAAATAGCATCACTAAATGGGAAATCACTGCCTGCTGTGATTAAACGAATCTGAATTATGGTCATTCCACATATTTGATGAGTGGAATGTTTAGGTTTCCTTAAGCGATATAAGGAATATTTCACCTCCTCCGATCAGTCCTCAATACACAAAGCTGTAAAATCTGTCGTCGCCTAATATGTTGGATTCAAAACCATCCGATAAAACTCAGACAATCCAAATACCACTCAGTCAATAAGCACCTCGAACATCGATGTAATGACTCCTGTATCACCTTATTTATTCATCACCAGTGCTCCTCCAATATTGCCAGTACCATTTCAAACTTCAAACCTTCAACTGTAACACACATCCACTTATCATTGCCCTCATTAGTTTACCCTCAAGCCCACTATGGGACGTACCCGGAAATAATGCGAATCTTCTTGCCGAACTCTTTATTTTCTAGTCATAAAAAAATTGCCAATACGGCCACACGTGATAACTTAAAATACTGTTTCAATCGACAATGTAAGAAAATCTATAAGACATCGATAAAAAACTACATTTCGGTGATAGTTTGTTCTGTATTCATTTAAATGGTTTTTGCAAGTCGCTAATTTGTTGTGTTTTTCAAATTAATGGTGTTACCCACGAGAGGTAAGACAGTAAAAGTTCAACACCTAATGCGAGATACATTGGTATCGTAAAAAAAAAATATTGCATTGTCATGCTTGGGTAGGGGTAAAATAGAAGTAATTGTTGTTTTATAAAGAAACAAGTTAAAAGACAGATTTTACTATCGAAATGGCTTCAGAATGCAAGTGGAATCTCTAGAAGACTATTTTCTGTACAAGATATCTCTAAGCAAACCGTTTACACCAAGCAGTTTATCTGAAAAGAGGAGTTATTGTTCGTCGTTGTGAAGGCCGTGGAATTCCAATTTTAAATTTCTAGCAAACAATTTCGATTTACGCAATTTCATTCTTTACCGGCAATAATACTCGTAGATTACAATTAAAATGAAGTGATATCTACAGCAGAAATCAAATTCAAATTCTTCATTTTGGATTTATTTTAAAGTGAAATTGTCAGCGTACTCGTATCATGGAAGTATACGTGTACTGCAGCGAAGAAAGGAAAAAAAGATAATTTCAACAAAAAAGGTCATCGCTTTAAACCCTACAGATTATATAGAAAAATACTGTACTGTACTTTTATAGTGGCAATGTCTCGAGAAAATGCCAACACTGTGCTCATTAATAAAAAGTACATTTCTAGGTATGATCCCCAACGAGTTACCATATAGTTATAATTAGTATACTTCTTATACTCGAAAGGCTTATCTTTGCGATACTAATCACGGTATCAAAGAACAAGTTTGCCAGTAGATTGGGTTTTAATCAAGATATGCCGAGACCAAAGTTCAGTCTTAAATGCATTAAAGCTAAGGCTCATATTTGACATTAAAAACAAAATAGTTAATACATATTAACCAAAACCTAAATTAAGACAAACTGTGTTTCTTTAACATAAAACCACTTAACAAATACTTTACCTTGGTCATGCCAACCCCGACAACGTATACTCTTGTTTTGGCCATTTCGCTATAAAGTGCGTAGTCTAAAGTAAATTGTTGATAATGACAATTAATAATAATTAGCAGTAGAAATAAAAATCTCACTCTGCGCAACAGAGAAATTATTTTAACAAACTCAACCCGGTCGACTTAACTTGAACTAATGCAAACTGTAGTGATGACTTGTTTTGTTCGTTGGGGTCGACCCATCATAAAATCAAGGCAAGTTACTTGCGTCAGTTTGACACTACTCATGTATAGTGACGTGCACTGTGATTTAACGAGTACTCGTTCGTGCTTAGATATGAGAAAAAATCTTCCCTTAAAAGAGTTTTCTTTTAGATAGATATTTGCGTAAAGTAAGAATGGAAAACTAAATTTATACATATGTAGGCATATATCTATTTTTTTGGTTAAATAAAAGATCATTGAGGTTATGTAGAATAATATTTAAGTCAATAATGACACTTATGCTTGATTAGAAAAAAGAAAGCAAAAATGAGGAGTAAAGATGAATTCAAGCGAGAGAAGGTAAGAAGAAATATAGTTAAGCCGAAAAATATAAATATGTATGTATATCAGCCTGTCGGAAAAACAAAACAAGACTTTATCCGGGCTACTCCGACATATTTGGAGCTCATGCCGGAAAGGATTTTCAGGACTTAGTCAGGGTCTTGGAAAAGAGATGGTGGCGGACGAGCCCTATAAGGGCCAACGGCAGCACTCACATCCCGGAACGTGTTACTGGCTTCGGTGTAACCGACCCCTCGTCCTAGGGGCATTAAAAATGGAACTGGTCCTCCAGGTTGGGGGTTGTGCCGCCGGGGTAACTGCCCGGCCATTTAAAAAAAATTAAGTTATGAAGCATCAACAAGCCTCGGATATGGACGGATCTACTGTTGACAACCCACGCAAACGATTTAAGGACAATGAGCTTCGGATATGCACGTGGAATTTTAGATCCGTTAATAGACCACATGCAGCCGAGCAACTAGCGGAGGCCCTAGACTGCTGCAAAGCAGACATAACCGCCATCCAAGAAATGCGATGGGATGGGGCGGACAAAAAGAAGATGAAAAACTGCGACATCATCTACTACGGCAATTGCTATCGACGGCAAAAGCAGCGCTTATTTGGATGCGGATTTGTTGTCGGAGGCAGACTAAGACGAGAAGTCCTCAGCTTCCGGCATGTGAGCGAGCGCCTCGTAGCAATCCGCATCAAGGCTATATTCGCCAACATAAGCCTTATATGCGCGCATGCCCCCACAGAGGAGAAAGATGACGACACCAAGGGTGCCTTCTACGAGCTCCTCAACAAGACCTACGAGCAATGCCCTAGCTATGACATTAAAGTTGTCCTCGGTGATTTTAATGCAAAGCTAGGAAGAGGGGGTATTTTTGGTGGACCAATCGGTAAATATAGCCTGCACAACACCACCTCCGATAACGGATTCAGGCTAATCGACTTTGCGGCGGGGCGAAACATTGTCAATGCTAGCACGCGGTTCCCACATCTCGACATACACAAGGGGACTTGGGAACACCTGATCAATCAACAGTCAACCAGATTGATCACATTGCGATCGACGCAAGACACTCCTCCAGCATTATGGATGTCCGTACGTTCCGAGGAGCCAACATCGACTCGGACCATTACCTTGTTGTAGCCAAGGTACGGTTGCGGATATCCCAAACTACGCCAAGACAAACTAATGCTGTGAGAAAATTCGACATCAGACCGCTACAATCGCAAGAGATCGCCAAGTCCTTTTCCGATCGAGTGTCTCTTAATCTCTTAAGAGGTCCAATGCCGCCAGCATCAAGCATCGAAGACCATTGGAAGCACTGCCAAAACGCCATCAGAGATGCCGCTTCTGATGTGCTGGGTTTCACTCGTCCACCACAACGAAACCCCTGGTTCGATGATGAATGCCGGCAAGCACATGCAGCAAAGCAAGATGCATATAACGCGGCGCTGCTTAGAAAGACCGAACCGAAGCCTGTAGAGATGAACAAGGGAACATTGTAGTAGAATCGCAGTCTATGCTGAGGATTTGGAAAGATCATTTCTGCAGACTGTATAACGGCGATGACGGACCAAATACCGCTGTCAGGCAGAATCAACTTTTCAACCTGGACGATGATGACCAACAATTCCGTCCACCCGACCTGGATGAAGTGAAGATAGCCATATCGAAGCTTAAGTCCAACAAAGCTGCTCGAGCGGATGGCATGACTGCCGGGCTCTTCAAAGCGGCAGGCGATGACTTGGTAAGGAGTATACACCAACTCATCTGTAAAATATGGTCGGACGAAAGTATGCCCGATGAATGGAACCTCAGCATTGTTTGTCCAATTCTCAAGAAAGGAGACCCTCTGAACTGCGCCAACTACAGAGGCATCAGTCTCCTTAACATCGCATATAAGATCTTATCCGCCATATTGTGTGAACGCCTGAAGCCGTTCGTCAACAACCTGATAGGTCCATATCAGTGTGGCTTCAGGCCAGGAATGTCCACCATCGACCAGATATTCACACTACGGCAGATCTTGGAGAAGACCCATGAGCTTCAGATCGATACCCACCACCTATTCATCGATTTTAAGGCCGCGTATGACAGCATCTATAGAGACGAGCTATATAGAGCAATGTCTAGTTTTGGCATCCCTGCCAAACTCGTCCGTCTGTGCAGGATGACGATGGAGAATGCACGCTGCTCCATCAAGGTCGGTAAAGATCTCACCGAGACCTTTGATGTCCAGAAAGGATTTAGACAAGGCGATGCGCTGTCATGCGATTTTTCACCCTTTATAAGACTTTAATAATCCCGGTCCTGCTCTATGGCGCAGAGGCATGGACATTATCAAAAATTGATGAGGATGTTCTTGGTTGCTTCGAGAGAAAAATTCTTCGGGCGATCTTCGGTCCCGTCTGCATTGACGGTGAGTGGAGGAGGAGATACAACGCCGAACTGTATGGACTGTACAGCGACATGGACCTAGCCAGAAGAGTGAAGATCCAAAGACTGAGATGGCTGGGTCATGTAGAGCGCAAGGACACCAATGCTCCGGTCCGAAAAGTCTTCGAATCCGCCCCCGAGGGACAGCGCATTAGAGGAAGGCCAAAACTCAGGTGGCGCACGCAAGTGGAAGAGGACCTCAGCCAACTTAGCGTGCGAAACTGGAGGCAGCTAGCCAGGGATCGAGCTGGCTGGAGAAGCTTGTTGACTGAGGCCCAGGTCCACCCCGGACTGTAGCGCCACCTAAAGTAAAGTAAGTAAGTATGTATATCAGCCTTCATTTCTGTTTTTTACATAAGCAAACGGAAAACGTGGGTTTTGGAGCTAGTGTTGCAGGCTTAATTTTATCTGTGAATTTATAAAAACACAAACCTGAAACCCAATACGAACATTGATTCTGGCAGTTCAGGCAAAATCTTATGCGAAACGTTCCTTGCGTATTTATGTACATATAAATACTTGAAATATATATAAATAAATACGAGTACTTTTACTTTAGCTGTCGTTATAATCTGGGGTGAACTTGGGCTTCAATCGACAAGCAGTTCCAGCCAGCTCGATTCACTTCCACTTGCTTCCGCCACCTGAGTCGCGATATACCTCTACTGCACTGTAGGGCATATTCAAGGCCTTTTCGGACCGGAGCAGTGGTGTTTGGAATTTAACTCTTCTCTTCTCTTAAGTCGATGTTGCTGTACAGTCCGTACATTTTGTCGTTGTATTTTTGGGACCGAAAATCACTTCGATAGTGTTCATGCTCCTGCGCTGTAGAGCAGGACTGGGATTATTAAGGTTGACCCGGGCCTCAATCAATCAATCAATTTATAAAGGGTCAGTTTTGTTGTTCGAGAGAGGGCTTTGCTAGTCATTATAAGTCAATTACCTTCTTAACCCAAATTACGAGTAGTAGCGATTGGCAAGATTATTCTTCATTTGATCTCAGCGCTGGTGTCGTTGTCTAAATTTATAGCAGAGCCGTATACTTAGGCATATATCTTGCTCATTACTCGCGAAAGCGACACTGATATCATGCTGCTTTGTTCTAATGTCATATCAATATGTCAATATTATCTATTGAATATCAATATCTCTTGCGTTGACACGTGAGTTGTGTACTATTTTTTTTAAAAATGAAGTTAAAGAAATCGTATCACAGCACATCGCGTTGTGAAAATCCTTTTTTGACAACCAAGGTTTTGGTGCGACCTTTACCGACGCAAATAGATCAGCGTGCGTTCACCTGCTTTATCCTACACGGACTTACGAATTTGGCTCTATAAGGCTTGTCTCTATAGATGCTGTCATAGTAGTAGTTGGCGCAGTTCAAACAATCTCATATTTTGATCTCCATTGGTAAACAATGCTGAGTAAATGTAGCAGTTTTTCATTTTTTTTTGCCCGGCCCATCCTATAATATTTGCTTTGCAGCAGTCTTGGGCCTATGCTAGTTGTTCGGCTGTTCTATTTTCGATACCTCTAAAACGAGGGGTCGGTTAGACCGAAGCCAGTAACCGTTCGAGGATGCGAACGCTGCCGTTGGTCCATAAAGGAGCACCACCTCCTCTCCAAGACCCTGACCTAGTCTCGGAAATCGTTTCCAACTTGAGCTCCAAATATGTCGGAGTAGCCCGGATAAGATCCCATTTATGTTACTCCGGGATTGCATTTTACCTTTGATTCCATCTAGGGAAATTCATGCGTTGTCTCGTTTATAGTGCTCATATTTTTTTCTTCTGGTTGAGTCGGACATTTATCAGTACCTAATAGTTAGCACTTGCAGGTAAAATAATCATACCTCCAATTGCACTAGGTTGCCCAGGTTGACACCTCTCAGCGCCTACCTTCTTTCTATACAGGAAGAAGCAGGAAGTGTTTTAACTTGGCCACAAAAATTATAGTAGTGATTAGAAATAAAATGACTATGCAATGCGCTTTTATTTAGTTGGGCTAATTTTGTTGGTATTCTGAGTGTTGCAGAACTTTTCATGATAAATTTACGATATGCGGATCTAAAATCGATTAACTTCGAATATGTTTTTGTATATAGTATCGCAAAGAAGTCTTCCTGTACACAAGCCCATATTTTGTCCGAATCATCACTGTATATGATGATCATTAACCATTGTCTAGAATGACTCACATTTATTTTACTTATATGTACTTCTTATCATAAGCAAGTTCGGTCTGTATTTATGCCTAATAATAGAAAAAAAAAAAAACGACTAGTGTTTCAAATACTTTTGAATACTCGTATACATATACCATATAGTCGCTAACCTTTAACAGTTTTTTTTTCATCAGCCGACTCTAAGTTTAATCTTGAATGATGAAAACATTTTTTTAAGAAATTTTTGACAGTCATCATCATGACACTGAAATTTTGGGCATTTTTGATTCCGGAAAGTGTGAATAAACAAACAATTCACATAATACTTAAATAAAATAAATATTATAAAAAATGCGGAGTATTGATTATGGGAAAAGCACTGATGCGCACGTGTTTTATAGAAAAGTACTAATCGGATTATGATTCTTCCTTGACCTATGACTTCACTTGCTTTATCAACATTCAAATTTTTGCGGTTGGTTTACTGGAGAAACGTACGAAAGTAGTATTCTCTTTTCTTTATGTTTTTATTTACTAAAAAGCCTTAAATTAATTATAATATCTTAACAAAAGTAATTCTTAACTAAGATTATAGCCATTGCCTCAGTTTGGTAATGATACAAGTTAAAAGTGCACTTGTAAGCGTATTTATAAATTATAATTTCTTCTACGCACTATAATATAACTAATTGCTTTTAACCTTACTGGAAGGCCTTCTTCTTCCACAAAACTTCTTAAAAATCCAAATCCAAGCTAATGTTGATAAAAGGATTATAAATCCAAATAGAGCGTAGACGTCTAAAGAGTGGTAAACAAAGCGTGGCAGGCGTGTTGAAATAGACTTTGTCAATGGTGCACCATCGGATTTGATCACATGTTCTACCCACCAAATTGCCGTCTCTAAGGGAGTTCTTAGACGATTTCGAAATGAATAGGAAACGGCTTTTGCATGATCCATGTATCTAAGAAAAATTGGATATGAACATAAAACATAGAAATACTTATGAACAGAGTCTACTCACTTTTTCTCAAGAGCCTTGCGAATTGATTTGACAACAGTTGCTTCTGAGATATCTTCATAATTTAATAGTACTCCCATTCCACGCTGAACTAACGAAGCAGCGTTTAAAAACTGATCGCCGTACATGGGAGTCACAACAACAGGAACTCCACAGTAAGCTGCTTCTGTGCTGCCCATCAGTCCGGCATGCGTCATAAACACTTTCACATTAGGATGACAAAGGATATCTCTTTGTGGCAACCATTTAGCGATAAGTACGTTTGGAGGCTGCTGGGGCAAAGTATCGTTTTCCCATTTCCAAATCACCTTCTGCTTTAAACGCTTTAGAGCCTTAAGTATTCCATCACGTTTCGAATGTGGTAACGAATCAGCCCTTATCATAGAACCCCAACTGATGAGAACCACCCCATGCTCAGCATTATCGAGGTAGCGTTGTATGTTCTTAAATTTGAATAAAGTGCTTTTAGATAAGAAAAAACAAAACATACTGCTTGCATATGCATTACCACATCTAGAGGTTTAGCTTTCTGAATGTGAATTCCGCCAAGTTCTATCACAGAAGGAGACAATGGCTTCGCTCCGCTAAGAGAATAATGCTGATTCACAAAGAATAAAGTAGTTTCTTTAGCGAGTTCTTCAACTTCTGGCATATCATGTCCAAACTTCCGTCGAACCAAGTCTGTTGCTGTTTTATGTGAATATTGTCTAGAAATATAAATAAAATTAATTACTGTTACTTTTATTTTAATAAGTAAAGTCATTTACTTGTATAGTAAATTCATTCCATGAAAAGTTATCCAATTGCCTATACGTTGATAGAAGTTCATATTCTCAGATTGACCCATAAATAACGCTGGGATGTACGATGGTATTATAGGATTTCCGATGCGTTCGTAGTGCCATGGCATTAAGGCACAACTGCTTAGTGCCACTACGGGTACCTGTAGAATATGAGCGACGCTCATTAAGCAATCCGTGTTGAATTGCTCCATCAAAATGATATCATAACGAGTTTTCTGCTTGAGGACTTGCGCTAAGGCTGGTGATTTAAGTGTATGATTACAAGCATTTTTGCCCCATTCGTAAAGGAGAAAAAATTCCAAAAAATGGTGGTAGAATCGCCGGTTTTCAAAAAACTTTACATTATAAAAGATACATATATTTTTTTTATTACAAAGTAGCAATTTTAAAATAAAATTTATTTTTAATGAAGTTTTTCATTTACGAGTATGTAAGCATCTTTCTGTTAATTTTTAATCAAAAAAGAAAAATTTATAAACTGGCTTAAATACCTACAAACTGGCTTAAATTATCAATTCTATTTACTGTAGTGCATTCGAAAAGGAGGTGAATGGGCTCTTAAAATTGCTACTTTAGTGTTTGTTTTTGACACAATCAAACAATAATATTTCGTATCTCGTATCTTAGGCTATTTAAAAAAACACTTGAATTGGATTGCATAATTGCGACTACCCTTCAACATTTTAAAAAACACAAACTTTTGGGCTCAAAGATATTGATCTTGATCTAACAAAAACATTTCAAATTGATAAAACAATTTTGAAAAAAACCTGGAAGGTTTTTTTTTAAGCTTAATGGATCTTTTTTTTTTTAAAAAAAAAAGAGTGCTGACTCCAGTGAAAATGATACTTCTTATCTGGAGCTTTTTACGAGAATATTTTTGTGTTGAATCTGACATTGTATAGTAATAATTATTACAAGTAGGAAACACCGTGATGTGCGACAGATATCCATCAAAATCATAATCAAGTTAGATAAAAGGTTGCATGCAGGTATGATAACACTAGATCGTAAACAACAGAACAGAAATGCGCTCTGTAAAAATACAGGTATAGATACAGTCTTTAATATTCATTTGTTAACAGTGTATTCAAAATTATGGGGTTGTTAAGTTCATCATTTACTCGTACGTACATGCATACGTATAATCGTTCACTAAACTGAGGTAAGAAAGATAAACTCTTGTGTATGGTTGTATTTCCACGAATAAGGTACACATACACAATATTAAACTAAATGTTGTACATACATTTTCAGGTAGACATCGTTCAACTATATTTAACGTTCAGAAATGCGTTATTACCAGAAATTTGTGCTGCGTACATTTAAACACATGTTTTTAGGAAAAGGGGTTTTTCTAAGCATTTAACATATGCCTCTGTATCCCCGCTAATTTTCAAATAATCTTTAAAAATGATGATTTGCTTACAATGACTTACAGTCAATGGTTATATTGGTGAAATAATACCAAAACTTGTTAATTATCAAGGGCGCATTTGACTATCAATAAGGCAAATAAGACTGTTGCATCACTGTTTATAAAATTCCAAGCGAAAACATCGTTCATTGAAATAAAACTAAAATCATTCAGATGGTTAAACCATCTTCAAATCAATATATATCCAACTATCAAGAGCATCCACGCAGACATCGTTGTCAAAGCATTTAAGCAATATTGATCAAGTATTCGTTCGCCTTGGAAAATCTATACAATGAGCTGCTGGTTTTATGCGATTGATACTAAGTACTCGTAGGTTACCCCAGTTCCCAAACATGGTACGAATCAATAAATGTATGGAAATGTTCCTATCCTCAGATACGTATGAGATCATTTGTGAAAGAAAATTATGTGAAGTTTTTTTTTATCTGCGTTTAGGAACGTCAACAAGTAAAAAATTTTTTTTTTCTTAAAAAAATATTTGTTAAAATTAGAAAAAAAAAAACTGATGTTTTCTAAACTGAAAGAGCTCGTACTGCCTAAGATGAATGGAATTTCGAATTTCGATCGATCAAAGAAAGATCGCTGCGAAAGGGCACTGGTCAACTCGATGCGTCCTTCAAGTAGTTGCAAACAGTTTTAAGAATCGGATTGAAAATGTTTCCATGGAATATCAAATTTGGGCAAAAACATTCGAGTTCACTTATCAAAAAATGATTTTATTCATCAACTGATACTGAGTGATAAAGCTTATGTCCACTGGGGTATTGAGCATTTGAAATCTTCTTCAATCTCCTTCGAGACCATGCCAATGTTCAAATTCGAAAATGTGGTTTCAATAGGACAGAGCAACTCGTGCCACCATGGCGATACCAAATGAAATTTTTGCCGGCCAAATGATCTGCCACAACTCAAAAGGACTTTATCGCAATTAGGGGAAAATATTTGTGCTGAAATA
Organism: Volucella inflata; assembly: GCA_928272305.1. Classification (NCBI taxonomy): domain Eukaryota; kingdom Metazoa; phylum Arthropoda; class Insecta; order Diptera; family Syrphidae; genus Volucella; species Volucella inflata. The sequence goes on along the minus strand of OV743720.1, from coordinate 113,149,060 downwards.
GTAGTTTTCAAAACGAAATGCTGTTGAAAGGGCTTAACAATGAGTTCGGCTTTGTTAGGTTGAAGCTGGTGCTTATTTAAACAATGTTACCTGTAGAATTTACTTTATCTTAACTCGTGTTATATGTTAAAACGTGCAATTAGGGGACACCTTCCTATCGATATGTAATCGTAACAATAAATTGAGTAAAAAAAGCTAAAAGTATCGCAATAATTGGTAGATCGATTCGAAAAGTTTCACTATTAATTACTTCAAACTAACAAATGCACACCAAATGTAACACCTTATGATGATTTGCATAAAAGAAACTAGTAAACAAACTAAAGTAGTAAAAGTAAAACAAGTCATTTTAGAGGAAATGAAAAATTTCGCAACCGTAACTTAAACTAAAGTTGTACTCGTAAATACGAGTACTCGAATGTACATACATGTACATATGTATACGTACATTCATTTGCTATTAAAGATGCTAACAACTCAAGTTGCAAGACAAGTGAAAAGAAAAAACCGGCTTCATAGTGGAGAAGTACGAGTACTTCACAAATTATCTGCATTGAGGTGATTAAACTCTTTCGATCTGCAACTACTCGTCATTACATGACCTGACCTACTCATACCATATCTTTTTAGATAAAAATATTACTTACTTTTAAATCCACAGAATTTGTCAAGGTATCCACTCCAGTTAGTACCAAATCCTTGTAATGTGCTGGTGGACTCTTGTCAGGAAAATGACTTATGACTGTAACTTCGTGTCCAGCTTCTGCTAATCCCCGCATAATTGGATGAAAAAAATGAAAGTGACTGATGCCGGGGTGTGGAAATAGACCTAAAATGTTATATCCATGGCTGGGACAAATGCACCCAAAGAGCGTTATCAGTAACACTCGCAAAAACAGTTTCGTCATCTGTCGAGAAAATTATGATTATTCAATTAGTTGCCATTCTCGTAAAGGTGTAACGTAAAATAAATACGTTTTTATATTCATTCTTTTATGCGGGCAAAAAACTGTTTTGAAAAGATAAGATATTAATTGCACAACAAAAAAGAGCAAAAACACCACCGTTCACAGATGTATGTTACTAAACCATATATGTATATATTTAGATTGTTATTCAATTAGAATTCATTAATGACTACTCGTAAGATCCTTATGTCTTTACGTATTTTCAATTGCATTGCAGATACTTGTAAAGTCAATTAAAGTTGATACGAGTACACCCATTCATTAGCTATGGCATATTATTTCAGTAAAGAAAAAGCGACACAGTTTTCTCATGTATCCGCAACAGAGTATTTTTAGATTGCCTTCCTGACACAGACGGTCTAAAAGTAATATCTTCTACGTTTTAAACAACAAAAAATAAATCACATTCGCAACGTTTCACGAATTTGGGGTCATCGGCTTAGGTAGATATAAACATACGAATATATTTACGCATAGGACTTATCTGTCTGCGACCTTGAAAACTCTGGCACATGTTGTGCAATTTTAAATGTGCCGGGTTAATGTGCACTAAATAAAAACGGCCAAAGTATTAAGTGGTTGAATAATATGCTAACCCATGACGATACGAATACTCTTTGTACCAATTATTTGACATTGCTTCTTTTACTAAACATAGTGGGAATGAAATAAAATAGAAATTATCGCGAATTCTTATATTTTTTTGATTGGAAAATACACCACTGACTTACGACCATGAATTGCGTTTCACTTGTATGGTAATCTTGCCTAATCCGCACTTTTGTTGGTTGCACGTTTTAGATAAAAATTTCAACCGATCATGGATTATATAAATTTAAATTGCATCATCTATATATTATCGTAAGAAGTTATTTAAATAAATCCATAAGAAAAAAATATTCATCAAATTAAATTCTAAAATAAACACGAAAATCCAGAGGTAAAGCGAAAAAAAATAATAAAAAATTCACAAATCTACTGGTAAGTATGTAGTTCTTTATTTCTTATCCTTAAGAAAAGAATTAACTAGGTTTTGCTTTCACAATTTCCCTACCTCCAAGCACTTTGCGCTTCAACGAATGACTTCTGACTGCCTAAACAAAAATCACATTGAAAAAGTTTGAATGACGAAAGTTGTAAGAAAGAAGAAGCGGCAAGTTGATGTTGCACACTGAAGAAATCGAATTGTGATTATGTACACATATACTCGTATGTGTACTCTTTCTTATCTACGATTTCTAGTCTTAAAAAAGATCGTTGAGTTTCATGTTTGCACTGTATGGATAGGTTTTAAAGGCCCTATAGAACTTTATTCTGTTTTTTTGAATTTAAGTATTAGTCTATACCACTGGTACTAGAAAACAAGATAGGTCGCATTTGTTTTTCATGAACATCATCTTGGACGCCCAATTTTGAGACATTTCTTGAGCAATGATCACGTTTTGCCATACAAAAATATTGTTTTAGCGGCATGTATTGGCTTGCCAGCATGATCCAGTGGCTTCACGGATCCCAAAGAAAGTTATACAATTGACAGGCGTTCTTATAAAACAAAAAAACTTTTTTTTTTAATACTAAATGGGAGTAGAATAAAGCTGGTCTTTTGTAAAAGGATATTTAATTGGAGTGACAGATGAACATAGGATTTGACTAGCTAAATATTTTGAATGCCAATACTGCGGAGGAACCTTCGGCAAATTGGTATTTGCAAAGGAGGGAATGATAACTGTTCGCTAAATCCAAATCAGCTAAATGCACATTTTGTTGACAATGCAATGGCTGGTGGTATGTTTGATTTTCATCCGAATGCCTTTATATCAGTGCAAAGGCAAGTCGATTTTGAGGTAACAACTGAGACTGATGTAATTTCAATCATTATTAGTCAAATTAAGTCAAATGCAATTGGTAAAGATGGTATACCAGTCAAATTTCTAAAAATAATTTTACCCAGTTTTGTAAGCCACATAATTAACTCGTGTATCATGACATCTACCTTTCCCCAGGCTTGGAAACATGCACGGGTTATTCCGATTGCCAAAAAATCGAACCCAAGTTCTGTTAACGATTTTAGGCCAATAAGCGTTCTCCCATACCTATCAAAACTATTTGAGAGAGTCTTATCCCGCCAGATCAAATGCCACTTATCCTTCAACCCTCTATTGATTTCTTCTCAGTCAGGCTTTCGAGAAGGGCATAGTCGTCAGTCGGCAATGGTGAAAATGTTGGATGATGTAAGGCAAGACTATGACAAAGGGCTCGTGACTTTACTTTGCTTTCTCGATTTTTCGAAAGCTTTTGACAAAGTGAATCACAAAATTCTTTTATGGAAGGAGTTCCTCTGTTTTGCCCTTATTATAAGGTGTTCCTCAAGGTTCCATCCTTGGACCGATTTTATTTTTCATGTTTGTCAACGATTTGCCATTGGTATGTGTCAGATGACGTTCAATTGTACACGTCTATGCCTATGAATCGGCTTGACGAATTAGTTTTTTGTTTAAATAGGGATTTGTCAGCGATTAATTACTGGGCAGACAAACACGGGCTGCTGTTAAATCCTTCTAATTGTCAGGTACTACCTATATCAAAAAGCAATTTCGAACTGAGTCTGGTGCTAAATATATGCATATAGGAATCGAAAATGGCGATAGTGGAGTCGGCTACTAACCTTGGGTTCGTAATAAACTGCAATCTGTCCTGCAACAACCACATAAACTACGTCATTGGTCGCATTTATGGTTGTTTGCGTAGACTGTGGTTGGCTGCAAACTTCACACCCTTTGAAACTCGACGGAAGCTAGTCCAAGCCCTGATACTTCCCATAATAATATATGCCGATGTTGTTTTTAGTAGCATGGATTCGTTGTCACGTAATAAGTTACAGGTAGCCTTCAATGATGCAGTTAGATACATTCATGGACTACGCAGATACGTAGTATCTTTATAGAGATAAAGATTAATGTATATTCAACTCCTCTTTCCCCTACTTCTTACTTTTCATCTTCGTCCTTTCTTTTCTATTCTTTTTTTTTTTCTTATAAATTAAAATATTAAATATTACATGTTACTTGTTAATTTAAACATCTAATTAAGTTCTTATTTTAACTCTCCAGCCTAAGTACTATAAGAGACCTATGTCTTAATAATAATAATAATTACTGGCCAGCATCACATGAGATACTGGCTTGTAAAAGCATACTAATGGCTAAAAAACCGAAGACTGGAACAACAATATTTTATATCTCAAGAGTATTTTTTGGCGGACACGCTATTAAAATATATTTTTGCGCATTCTTTTAGTAACTCGTACCATCGTGTCTATATTGCCAGGTATTCAGGTTTTCTTTACTGTGGATGCGAACGATAACTTGTCTGAAACTTTTTAAAAAACTTTTCAAGGAACATTAGTAGCTAGAATATCTGCAGAATGAAATACCATATATAGTAGTAATCAATATCACCATTAAAAAAAATACAATCGTAGTTTATATTTAACTAACTTCGAAACTTGTATACTTTTCGTCGCATGATCATTGGATGAGCCCAATCTAAATTATAGCCTATGTCAAGGCGTACATAACGCTCAACCAAATGGGAGCACTGAAGTGCAAAAGTAGTTATAGTACATATAAAATTGCCGATTTACTGATATACGAGGGCGGGTCAATAAGTCCGTGACTTTTTGAATTTCTGACCTCTTTACTGAAACAGCAACACTGCTCCTGTCAACAGGCATCTGTCAGTTGACTCCTGTCAAAATTTAAACTTGCTGCGTCAGTTAGTTTGTGTTTGACAGCTATTTTTATCAGACTACTCACTAATTTAAGGAGAAAATGGAAAAAAGTGAATTTCGTGTGCTTATTAAGCTAAGCTTGATGAATACTATGGGGACTCTGCAACATCGATTTCAATGGTAAAAAAGTGGTTTACTGAATTTCGTTGTGGCCGTACAAGCACTGAAGATGCCGAACGTCCTGAACGCCCAGTTGAGGTCTCTACACCCGAAACAATCGAAAAAATTCACGATATGGTGTTGGCCGACCGAAGATTGAAAGTGCGAGAGATTGTGGAAGCCGTAGGGATCTCGCATGGTTCAGTGGTTTCAATTTTGAATGATCACTTGGGCATGAGAAAGCTTTCCGCAAGATGGGTCCCGCGTTTGCTCACAGTCGACCACAAACGCATGTGCAGTTGCCATGGCAAAAATCCATGAATTGGGCTATGAAGTGCTCCCTCATCCACCCTATTCTCCAGATTTGGCTCCGAGCGACTACTTTTTGTTCCCAAACCTGAAGAAATGGCTTGGTGGAAAAAGATTTGACTCCAATGATGAAGTCATCTCGCAAACAAAGGCCTATTTTGAGGACCTCGACAAATCATTTTTTTTCGAAGGGATAAAAAAATTGGAGAAGCGTTGGACAAAGTGTATAGAGCTCAAGGGAGACTACGTTGAAAAATAAAATTATTTTTTTATCAAAAAATCTGTGTTTTAATCCAAAAGTCACGGACTTATTGACCCGCCCTCGTACATATACTCGTATGTATAAAGTTACTTATGTGGCGTGAGATTTTGTAAGGCTATTAAAGAAAAGTTATGTCTTAATGGGGAAAAGGGTCGGAAAATCGATATTTTTCTGGCACTTCACCTTATAAGAAATATTGTCAGAAAATTTGAAGTCATTAGGAGCAAAATTTTTCGAGTTATAGACAATTGAATCTTTGGGCGCTTAGACTCCTTTGACCGTCATTACGCTCGCCGCGGCAACTACTTTGTAGCAGCTCCTCTTCTCTGTTTCTCTCTTTTTCATTTCATGAGTCATGAATATACTCCTTTGTTGTTATATTTTTAAAAAATATACCTGATTTTAAAAGGATTGACGATTCCATGTAAGTTAAAAAAAAATTGTTTTCTCTATTTTATGCATGTATCAAACTTTAATTGCGTTTTTTCTCAAAACTTTTTTTTTTAAGTCGGTAGTCAAAATTTGCTCGAAAACCTTTGGACCGATGTCGCCTAAGCTTTGCACACTTTTTTTTTTGCATATTTAATACCCAGGTCTGAACGAAGAATTTTTTTTTCAGTTGCAACTTATTTTTTAATTTAACAAAAAGAGCAATTTGACAAAACAAAAAGCAGAGTTTTTTGATTGCACCCTTACCAAAAATTCAAAAAAGAAAAAAAATATATTTTTTAAATTCCTATCAATCAGAAAAAAGAAATAGTTTTTAGTATCTGGTTGGACCGCCATTGGCATCGATTGGTTTGAAGACGTCGAGGCATTGACATTACTAAGTTTTGAGTGATTTCTGCGTTTATTTCAGACCAAGCATTTCTTAGTGCCTCTTTTAGAGTTTCACGTCCAGTTATGGCATATTTTCGAAATTTTTGCTCAACTTCATCCCATATATTCTCAATGAGGTTTAAGTCCGGCGATTGTAGTGGAAAGTTCAGCTGCTGTGGCACATTTTGTTGCAACCATTCCTTAACTATTAGAGCAGTATGTTTTGGATCGCTGTCATGTTGAAGGATCCAATTTTGTCCTAGGCCTAAATGCTCCACAGATGTTGATAAATTATCTTCCAATATATCGATAAATTTAAATCTATCCATGATCCCATCGATAAATGCCACATTTCCCACTCCCAAACCATGAGGCTTCCCCAACCATGCTTAACTTAACTGTAACTCCAAGGTTTTTTTTGTATAGCGCTGTATTTTCTTTTCGCCATATCTTTTACCCATCTGATCCGAAAACATTGTATGCATTTGCTTTTATCTGCAAATATAACTCTTGTCCAGAAGTCAATATCCACATTTAAATACATTCTAGCAAAATCTAGTCGCAGTTGTTGGTTTTTGGGAGAAATTAGAGGCTTTTACCTTGATACCCGGCTTCGAAATCCCGTCCGATGTAAGAATCTGCGAATGTTAATTGGGTGAATAACTTTTTTAAATGAATCCGCGAGCTGATCGACCAATATTGGAGAACTTATTTTCGGATTTTTATCAACTTCCTTCAAAACTGCTCGAATGTCTCTATTTGATAGCTTTTTTGGACGTCCAGACCGACGCTTACTTTGAATAGTTCCACTTTCATTACAATTTCTAATTATTGTCTGGATAGTACTTCGGCTTAATTTTAATATTTTTACTATCTCATTGTATGATTTCTTATCTCTTCGATGCTGTATTACTAAATTTCTAACCGAAATTGAAATTTCTTTACGACTTTCCATTTTTTTCGTTAGAAAAATTATTTGCACGAGACGAGAACATATGCAAGACTGCGACTAGCACGCGATTTACAAAAACAGGCATTAAAAAACATAACTTTTAACTCAAAAGATAAGAAAGATGAGCTTTGCATAGTGGTATTAAGCTGTATGTAGATTTTGGTTTCACTAAATTTGAAATATTTCGTTTATTTTTTTTGGATAAAATAGTAATATTAAACTTACTTACTTACTTTAGGTGGCGCTACAGTCCGGGGTGAACCTGGGCCTCAGTCAACAAGCTTCTCCAGCCAGCTCGATCCCTGGCTAGCTGCCTCCAGTTTCGCACGCTTAGTTGGCTGAGGTCCTCTTCCACTTGCGTGCGCCACCTGAGTCTTGGCCTTCCTCTACTGCGCTGTCCCTCGGGGGCGGATTCGAAGACTTTTCGGATCGGAGCATTGGTATCCATGCGCTCTACATGACCCAGCCATCTCAGTCTTTGGATCTTCACTCTTCTGGCTAGGTCCATGTCGCTGTACAGACCATACAGTTCGGCGTTGTATCTCCTCCTCCACTCACCGTCAATGCAGACGGGACCGAAGATCGCCCGAAGAATTTTTCTCTCGAAGCAACCAAGAACACCCTCATCCATTTTTGATAATGTTCATGTCTCTGCGCCATAGAGCAGGACCGGGATTATTAAAGTCTTATAAAGGGTGACTTTTGTTGTCCGAGAGAGGGCTTTGCTACTCAATTGCCTTCTTAACCCAAAGAAACAGCGGTTGGCAAGAGTTATTCTTCGCTTGATCTCAGCGCTGGTGTCGTTGTCTGTATTTATAGCGGAGCCTAGGTAGACAAAGTCCTTAACTACCTCAAAGTTATATCTGTCGAGGGTGACGTTCTGTCCGAGACGTCGGTGTTGGTTGTCCTTTTTGCTTGACAGCATATACTTGGTCTTGCCCTCATTGACCGCTAAACCCATTTTCGCCGTTTCCGTCTCAATACTCGCGAAAGCGCCACTGACATCACGCTGCTTTCTCCCGATTATGTCAATGTCGTCGGCGTATGCGAGTAGTTGGACGGACTTTTGAAAGATAGTGCCTCTTGTGTTTGCTCGTGAGTTTTGCACTATTATTTCAAGTGCGATGTTGAAAAAATCGCATGACAGCGCATCGCCTTGTCTAAATCCTTTCTGGACATCAAAGGTCTCGGTGAGATCTTTACCGACCTTGATGGAGCAGCGTGCATTCTCCATCGTCATCCTGCACAGACGGACGAGCTTGGCAGGGATGCCAAAACTAGACATTGCTCTATATAGCTCGTCTCTTTAGATGCTGTCATACGCGGCCTTAAAGTCGATGAATAGGTGGTGGGTATCGATCTGAAGATCATGAGTCTTCTCCAAGATCTGCCGTAGTGTGAATATCTGGTCGATGGTGGACTTTCCTGGTCTGAAGCCACACTGATATGGACCTATCAGGTTGTTGACGAACGGCTTCAGGCGTTCACACAATACGGCGGATAAGATCTTATATGCGATGTTAAGGAGACTGATGCCTCTGTAGTTGGCGCAGTTCAGAGGGTCTCCTTTCTTGAGAATTGGACAAACAATGCTGAGGTTAATATTAAACTAATTTATAATGTATTATAAGGTCTAGCCTCAATAAAAGTTTTCATAATCTTTTTTATTTCGTTTTTTTAATATTTCATTAATTACAAAGAATTTGAGGGGTGTATGTAGACTTATGTTCGATAGTGTATGTACTAAAGAAATCTTTTTGTTTTTTCAATATTGATGAAGCAATCATGAATTATCCTGACTACCGCATGAAAACTTTTTTTTGTTAAGTTACTCAGTTCTTGCCACTCAATATTTTTTTAAAGAAAATTTATCAGAGTATTCTTAGAATAATGCTTAGTAATGTACAGAAATTATAAAAATATTAATAAATAAGGTAAAAAATATTTTTTTTTACTTGTATCTCTGACCCTTTTCCCCCCTTAAAAACGGCAGTTCAACCTTTCCTTCAATAAAGAATACTCTCACTAGTAGATTTAACTGCAATATTGAACGGAGCCGCAACTACTCGCGAAATTATGGCATTCAAATTATCCTCCGCGATGCAGAGGTAGGAAGAGCCAAAGAGAAATATATTATTGCTCTCTACGCACGGCTGCTACGGAAATTCAAACTAAAGATCTTCAACCAGGGTTAAGTAATTTATCCTAGTTTTACCAAACAAAAGGAATATTCCTATAGTTATTCTAGAGTCAAGTGTGTACTTTAATTGAGATGTTATACAATATTTGTGGAGTGTAATAAAAATGTGATCAATATGTTATAAGAGTTGATGTATGATAAACGATCTTACACTATATGATAACAATAATATCGCTCCAAATATCAATATTCATATCACTTTAAGCAATACTATTCTAAATTTGTTTACTTTTCAAAAACTCATTTATGTTCAGTAAAGACACTTTTACTCAAATCATCAATGGTTATTCACCCTATAGTTTGATAGATATAGTCTCCCATATCATTTTGATTCCTATTTAAATATCCTATTGTTCAATTATTATCATGAAACGGGTATAACGTAACATGCCATCAGCACAGCCGTCAAAGACAACAATCAAATAATTTGCAAGCAGAAGAGTACCTGCTTTGCTGTTGGCAATCTGTGATACTCTTCGTGAGGAAAGTGATCGATCTCGGTCCTTTTCACTAGCAACCGACGTTGGATAAAAATATAAAATACTTATAACTTCTTCGCATTTGTTAAGTTCTTTAAAGAAAAACTGCTGCACCAATCGTATTATAAGAATTACCATACCAGGAATATTGCAGTTGGATAGTCATTCACCGTGATATAAGTAGATCAAAGAAGGTTTAATAAAGCCAGCAAACAATTTGAAGGAATCAATATGAGCAACGAAGGAAATAGGTTTTTTTTTCTCTTAATACGGATATCTTGATTAACATTTTTTTTTAAATACACATGGGTATGAATATCTACACTTATGATGCCTCAGCATGTGTTAAGTTTTTTGAAAAATTGGACATAGAGAGAAAAAAGGTGTTTGGACTCAGTGGTTATTTTGCTCTATGGGTGGCAAACATCCAACATTTAATGGGGAGACTAAATTGTTGATCACAACTGTCTTGTTGTTGTATTCTAGTCAACTACACATCTTTATTGATCGAAGAAATGCAAATCTTTCAGGCATGGCTGGAATTTGAACACCAAACCTTCCGATATGGAAACCACTACCACTTGAGTCACGGCCACCCACATAAATATAATAATATATTGTAAATGAAGTTTGATTGGGATTTGTTAATTTTTAACGTATTGGATAAAATTCGTTTTTACAGTAGTAATGGAAATTATTTTGTAAGTTTATCCTATTTATCTTGTTGTAGAAGCACCGAACTTGTTTTACACCGTTTGGGCAAACCGCATGTGTTTTTAAATTACAGAAATAATATGCATGCATTAAATAATCAATAAGCCAGTTCTGCTAAACTCAGCTGAACCGTTCGTATACATTATTTTCGGGAGAAAATTCGTGAAAACTCGTGATTCCAATTCACCTATATTTACCACCCCAAATAAAGTTAATCAGTTTAGACTTGCTTTAAACAATTAAAAATCTGAAGGTTTAGATAAAATTTCACTTCATCCTGCGAAAATGTCCTTATTCGCTCGACCATTTTCTCTCACTTTTGTTTAACCACTGTATAAATAATGGTTACTTTCCATATAGCTGGAAAGTGGCCAAGCTTTTACCAATAGCAAAAAAAAAAATCCGCTAAAGAAGTCAAAGATTTTCGGCGCATTTCATTGCTATCAAACGTGGGAAAACTTTTCGAAAGAGTACTGGCGGATGGACTAAATAGGTTTTGCGATGCAGCAAATGTAATTCCAAATAACCAATTCGGTTTTATAAAAGATCACTCAACCGAACATGCATTCATTACCTTGCACGACAAAATTATTCAAAACCTAAGGAACAAAAAATGTACAGTGAGTTTGGATCTTGATTTTGAAAAAGCTTTTGACTCGGTTTGGCACAAGGGACTGTTATTCAAAATCATAAGGCTAGGGTGTCCGACGTGGACGACACGATTAATTTACAGTTTCCTTCAAAACAGAACCACTTCTATCGTCATCGGCACAGAGCAATCGGAATATTTTAATGTGCGTTCAGGTGTACCACAAGGGTCTGTCCTTGGGCCAATTCTTTTTAATATATTCCTCAACGACTTTCCTTTTAACCACCCTATCATAGAAGATTCTGGCCCTATTCTCTACGCCGACGACACCACAATATTGACCAATGGAATAAGACCAATCGATGCCATTAAAAAGATAAAGGATAAAATAAATATCTTACAGAACTATCTAGGGAAGTAGGGACTAAAGATAAATACCCATAAAAGCGGCTTAACATGTTTTAGAAATGCTAGTGGAAAAGGTCACTATCTTGCAGTCAAGGAAAGCAAATGGTTAGAACTTCAAATTAATGGAAGTCCCATTCCACTGCGAGTTGAAACTAAATATCTAGGTATTCATTTTCAAAATAGACTTTTGTTTAACAAACATGGCCGGAGAGCTCTAGCCAAAGCAAAAATGTTAACAGGTGTTCTTAAATCTCTGCTCAATTCAAAGCAACTCTCGCAAAACACGAAGATATTGATATATATTATTAGGCCAATTCTGACCTACGGTTTTGCATCTTGGTTTACAATTCCACCTACAGTTGCCAAGGAAATCGAGAGTTTTGAAAGGAAAATACTACGCTTTTGCTGTGGTAAATTTAGAAAACCAGATAAAAAGTGGTTCTCTAATAAAAAGCTCTACGAGACAACGAGAATGACCCCCCTGATGATTTATCAAGCAGAACTTCTACTCAAGAAATTGTATCGAATAAAAGAGCATCCCAACCCACTTGTGAGAACTGAGAACCTTGTTAGACTTCAATATTGACAGCTGCGTGAACGATCATTATTATCTTTCGCCGTTTAATCTCTTACATACCGCATCGTTACAGCTTTTAAGACCTGAGGCAAGTGGAGGCTTAGTCGTTCCCTTTTACGAGAAAGCATCTCCATGTAACCTTAGAGGTGAACCAACCACTCAGTGTTCCATGGACTCCGGTCTCTGATATTAAACAGTATCCAATCTCTTTCGTTTGTAAACTAACTTTGTAGATCATTAATGAGATTGGAAACTTTAAAACCCAGTATTTCGTATTTTTAGTTTAAGTTGTTTTATGTTTTATTTAGTATAGTTTTGCCAAAAAGAGCATCATTGAGAATATACTCGTATGTCGGGAGCAAGCATATACTTATAAGTATTGAAATTAAGTAGAATTGTTCATTCTGATTGCATATGTAAATGTAAAACATACATTTTATTCAGTTGTAAATAGCCAGGCATACTTGCTTAAGTCGGCCACATTTATATACTTTGTGAATACAAAACCTAACTGATCGAAATTTTGTTATGTCTCAATAAAGTTAAATTGTAAATTGAAAAAAAAAAATTGCATTAAATAATCAGAATGAAACAACATATGATCGTATGTATCTATTTTATTATTGAGTTCCGATGTTATTGGTTTTAAAATAATGTAAAAGTATTCATCATTTAGTAGAGATGACAAAAGAGGAAAAAGTGATCCTAACCTTTGTTATATCTACTACCTGTGTTTGACATATTTAAAACGTTTTATTATAGACAACGCAATATTATTTTGTAGTTAAAATATTTTAAATAGAGAGTGTCGTGTTAGCACCATTCAAATATTTTAAATTATTATTATACACGTCTTTATAATTAACCTTGATGAAAAATGGTGGTTATAAAAAAAGCCTTATGCATATTGAATCCTCCTAGCCTTTCGTCGTTATAATTAGATATAGTGCGAGTTAGTTGAACCATGGCACAGTTGTGGAATTGATTTTTAAAGAAAGTACATATTTTTCTAAAAATAAAATAATTAATATTTTCTTGCGTTGGTTTTTAAATATTAAAATATTACAGTTTATCAATTATATGTAGACATGAGCTCTATTAGATGTTTAATTAATTAATCATTTAGTTTTAATTCCTAAATTAGCTGAACTCTTGTCAAGGTATAAGGAAAAGCTCTGGTTATATGCCAAACCTCAATTGTTTCATAATTCTTGTTGAGAAGGATGACAAAAGTTCCATGTGTTTCGACATTTCAACCTTCTAGATAAAGTAGAGGTGTTAATGAAATCATCGTGTTTCTTCGAAAACCCACAGTAGAGGGTTTCTTTAGCCAAGGAAATGTCCCATCCAGTTAAACATGGGTAAAAAGTTAAAAACTTTAACTCGATGTTGATAGCTCCTCATACAATGACACCTGATGTATGGCTGTGATGGCTTTTACACAGAGATATGTTTTTTTTTTTAAATCGTGACAATAATTGTTACGATAAGATTTGTTATAATTCAACCATTTTTCACAAAATTATGTCCATATTAAGAACATAATTTATTTATTTATTTATTTATCTAAAATTAATCTATAATTATTAAAATCAACAGATTTGGGAATTCATAAGCAAAAAAACTTTAAAACTAAAACAATATGATATAGTTAGAAAGTAAAATTAAAAGAAAAAATAAAATTAAATAGTAATAATACATTTCATTGGTTAGGAACACATTTTATAACATTTTTTAATGAATTTTTGGGCAAGAATATATCTATTTCTGTGCAGTAAATGTTAAATAACTTGGTACACAGAGAAATAGGTTCACATTGACCATACAGCGTAGAGTGACGAGACTCAACTAGCAATGGCCTACTCCTTAGAACTCTAGACGAAGCAATCAAGCTCAGACTCATAAGAAGATTTTCACCATCAATAGTTGCACATAAAATGTCTCTTATAAACATAACACAATATATTTTTCTTCTTGATTCAAGAGTTTGAAACCCAAGAAGAAGACATTTAGAACGATATGAAGGATGAACCTCGAACTGATTATTACAAAACAAATGACGTAATGCAAATCTTAAAAATTTATTTTGAACACTTTCAATTCTATTTATATGAGACACAGTGGTAGGGTACCAGACAACACAAGCATACTCCAGGACAGGACGTACGATATTACAAAACAAAGCTTTAAGAGTACAAGGATCTATAAAATCAGATGAGTTCCTTTTCATGAATCCTAAAAACTGACTTTGGAAATAACGTAGTTCAAATGGAGATGAAATCTAAATTTACAATCAAAAACTATATCGAGGTCCTTATATTTGTCAACTATTTTTATTTGTTTGTTGTTAGGCGAGTAGTTCGGAAAAAAATATTAAAAATAGTCCTATTAAAGCTCATGCAAGTACTCTTGTCAACATTCAGTCATTTAAAATGCACCATTCTGAAAAGAAATTTAAGTCTTTTTGAAAAAGCAAAACGTCGTTCATTGTCGAAATTACTTTAAAAAATTGTATATCGCCAGCATACATTAGACAATGACAATGTTGTAACATGCCAGGGAGATCATTAACAAAAAGTAAGAACAAGCATGGCCCTAGATGACTTCCTTCAGGGACACGAGAAAAAACTAAAATCTCCTTAGAGAAACAATCACCAATAGAGACATACTGTTTCCTTCCATGCAAGGAAGGAACATACGAGTAATTCGCCTAAAGAAAATATACAGACAACTGATGGATATACTAAATAAAATTTTCTGCTGCACCTAGAAACGGCGCATGTTTACACTAATGATCGACTTCAGCTTCATATCGAAGGTAATGGCACTTCGACATTACAGGCTTCCCAAAAATGTAGCAACGTATTTTTGAGGGCGTAAGGCACAGTGCTTCAGGGAATGGCCGAGACTATTTGAAGTGCACAATTTTCACTTCGCTGATGAAGATCCTGGAGAAATAATTTTCATCTTCTTTGGGATATTTCTCGTACCCTTCAACATAACTTAAAATAAAACAACGATTTTCATGACGACTCCAGCATATATACGTTTTTTACTATTTTTACAGCGAAAATTGAGATTATTCACTCGAATTACGAGTATATGCCACATCGAACCTATCACGATGCGGAATTCACACTTTGCAACTAAAACACGAGGGAGAATACTTCGCGTTGCCTAAGCTAATGTCTAGCTCCTAAATGTACAAGACATGCTCATTGGGGAAAAGACTGTTTATCGCTTAGTGAAATTTAAGACACCATGGATATACAGAATTGGTCAGCTATATTAAAACTGCTTATACCCCTAAGTATCGTACGCAAATAATTAATAAAGTTTTCTACAAACTTAGTTATTGTACACCTCATTCTCTTCTCTGGCTGATAGCGAAGGCCAAAGTAATACAAAATGCTAAATTGTAAAAGAATCACAACTTCTGGAAAAACAAAAGGAATACTGAAATGTCAATATGAATACCCTTCAAGTTGTCATTTATTTTAATTATTGTATTTCTCTGAACGTTGAGGTACTGTCTGTTATCCAACTTTTTGACTTAATGTAAGGTTAGCCATAAGATTAAATGTTTTTCTTGGTATTAACGTAACGTAACGTGTTCTTTTAATTTTTTTATAGTTTTCGAAATTCCCAAGGTTGGAAAGCATCTAATTAATTTTTTCTTTTCGGGATCAAAGTGTTTCCATGCTTGGCTAGAAGTTTTTAAATATAATATTTCCAACTTTGATTTAAAACAAAAAAAAAACGATATCAATCAATCAATCGAGTGATGCATCTCTTTTTATTCTACTTTCGCAGTTCGTTAACAGCGTAATGACGATGATTATTTTTAATTACCCCTTCTATTGTTCGGCATTGTAAAAAAGCGTAATCCAACGAATAGTGTGGAAGTTTTTTTATTGAAATAAGAAACATCTTCATTCAATGTTGAATCTCGGTTTATTACAGTTATGTGGGGAATATAACATCGATCATAATGGCCAGTATTTGGGTTTCAAAATTTCAGCAAATTCAGCGGGTCAGAGGTTTAAATTTGAATTGTTCTTTGGATTGTCGTCTGCGGGCGGGCAAGTACATACAATCCAAGTGGTATAAGAAATGTCCAATTATTAACATCGGCGACAAATCGAGGTGTAGTTTATTGATATCTTGCCTGATCCGCAGTTTAATCATTTTCTTTGAAACGAATAACCATTGCACGAGTTCTGTTGACCGAAAAAATTACAAATCTTGCGAAATGCGACTTTCACAGCTATTTACTTACAGATAATTTACATGACTGAATAAAATATTTTCTAAGGGTATTTTATAACATAATACATCAGCCATAATGGTTGCAAAAAAATGTACATACTCGCAGTACATTTAATTACGAGATGCAGTGTACAAATTACTTCTATTTAACTCAAAAAACATTTAACTTAAGAATGCTGAAATATGACAATTGTTGGGACACACAATTGAAGTATTGATTTAGGTGGTGCACCTATATGCACCTATATCACAGCCGTAGAATCATAGATACACCATTGATTTATGCACATTTAGAAAGGGAGATAAACGATCTATGAATAGATAGAGATCATGACTGTATTTGGATTTAATTTGTTGGTGACTTTTCCATCTGGTTTTACCCATAAAGCTTTAGTCTTAATTTAAAATTATCGTGAATATCTTGCCTTTGATAGGTGTTCCATTTTATTGGACACATAATCCATTTGGGTATTATTTAAACTTCTGAGATTAGTTTAGCTTGTGTTTGTAGATATGTTACTTTGTGTGCCTTAAATGAAGTCAATTAAATTTTAAAGATTTTTCATATTATAAGACTATTTCACTACACATGGAGGTCCACCTGTTCCGCTGTATAATTACAGATTTCAATCAAACGACTTTACGAATAAATTTGAAAGTGAATTTAACATACCAAATCGTATAGTCTATGACAAATGCTGTGACAAGAAACATTTCCAGATTTTCCAGTGACTTGTCTGCTTCGATATTAAATACACACATGACATAGTAGTAATATGTACTTTTATGCATAAATAGTCAAATTTATGTAGATTTAAAATCAGTTTGTTTATTTGTCCTTTTTGTTTCTGTTGTTCTTAATTTTGTCGCTGCTAAAACGAGCGAAGATAAATTTAAACAATTGCACAGTAATCCATAACAAGAAGAAGCTAATACAAAGTAATAATGCATAAACATCTAAGGAATGATAACTGAACGGTGACAAGTTTGTTGATGTATTTTGCACTAAAGTCAATCCTTTATTACGAATCACATATTCAACCCACCATATGGCCAATTTTAATGGTGACTGAGGTCTGTTGCGGAAAGAGTTTGATATGAATTTTGCATTCTTTCGTATTCTTGAAAAAAAAAAAAAAAACATAAATCAAAAAAGAGTTAAGTATTATAAACAACAATAGCAACTTACTCTGGATTCAAAGCTGTTATGATGGCTTGGAATATTTCATTATCCTTCATATCCTTATATCGTAGAATGGTGCCAATTTTACGTTTTTTTATAGCCTCTGCGTTTAAAAATTGATCGCCGTAAATTGGTGTAACCACCATAGGTACTCCACAATAAACTGCCTCCGATGTACCCAGTAAACCTCCATGAGTAAGGAAAAGAACAACATTAGGGTGGCAAAGGATCTCCCTCTGTGGCATCCATTCTCGTATAATAACATTATCCGGTCGATTTGGTAATGATTTGTCTGACCATTTCATAAGAACAATACCTTCCCACCTGGAAAGAGTTTTCAAGAGGGCTTCCCTCCGATCATCTGATATTGTCTCCGGACGAATCATAGAACCCCAACTCACGTAGATGACCCCCTTCTTGGCTGTATCTAATAAAGCTTTTAGTTCCTGAAAACAAAAGTTAAGTATTTTAAATGTAAAACTAAATATATGAATTGTTTTACTGTATCTAGAGGAACAGGATCTTGTATTTGTAATCCACTGATTTCAACAATTCCTGGAGCATACGGCATCGAACCTGTTATTGAGAAGTGTTGATTGATCAACATGGCACTAGTATGCTTGACAAGTTCTTCGATTGGCGGGATGTCATTTCCTAAATATTTTTTGATCATTTCATTTGTAGCTTTCTGTGTAATTTGACTATTTAGATAAAGGAGAAGAAGAAGAAGACAAATAAGAAAACTTCATGTCAATTTGAGGAAACACAATTACTCGTAACTTACTCGTAAAGGAAGTTCATGACGTGGTAATGAAAGAGATTATTTAGTCGATCAACAAATCCCATCTCATCAGAATGTGGTAGGATATTGACGGGCATAAACGAAGGAATAAATGGGCTGCCCATCCGTTTAAAGTGCCATGGCATTATCGCACAACTGCTTAAAGCCACCACAGGTGCCTGCAGCACGTGCGCCATAGCCATCATGCAATCGTTGCTGAATTGCTCAACGATGACCACATCGAAATGCGGCTTCGTTTTAATGAGATTTTTTATGGCTTCTGAGTTGAAAGCAACCTCGCAACCCTGCTGGCCCCATCCATTTAGCATGAAGAAGGTTGGTACCTTAAAGGTAAATATGTCTTGCCCATTTTCAAATACCTTCAACGCAAAAAAATATATTAATTGATATATTGTATGTTTGCTGATTTCAGTTAAAGGTTGCCAAACTCAATGCGTACTTTCAAGTCAATGTTGTTCGCAATAATTGGCATTCCATTGAGCACAATATCCGTATAGTTAGCAACGGGTTCTTTATTTGGAAAATAACTAATCACGGTCACTTCGTGGCCAGCTTCAGCCAGTCCTCTAAATAATGGTCGAAAGAAGTCAAAATGACTTTTGCCTGGATGTGGTATTAGCGCTAGTATCTTGGATCCATATGTAAGCGAGATCGTGCATTGGAGCAAGGCCACGATCAATGTTGAAGCTTTTGCTTTCATTATTTTTTTTTTTCTGTAAGAGCGTAAGTGAAGTATACGTTAGTTGGGAAAATTTTAAAACGATCTAAAGAGTGAGTGTACTCGTACATACATATTCGTATGACCATAATAGGAGAATAAGTCATGTTGAGTGATCGCGCAATCGTTTGAAGTAGATTAGTAGACACTAGCCGTTGGTGGCAGTGTATTAATTTCAATACATTTTTTTTTTACCCGTAGTACCGTTTGTTTAAATGTCATATGATCGTTTTGGTAACTTTTATTTTATAATTATAATAAAAGGCTTGTTAAAACGGAAAGTGTGCAAGTGGTATTACGTGGAATCGCATCGTATGGTTGGGACTGCAGGTTAATGTCAACTTATAATTTTTTTTTACAGAGAATGTGATGAAACTGATCCCTTATGTTTGTCCAAATTATTTTTTTTATTGACAAACGGCATGTTGAAATACTTTTAAAAGGCAATTTGGAATGAGATATTGGGGGGACCGCTCAAGGTTTGTAGTTAATAGCCAGCGGCCCAAAGTAATTGCCATTTCCCAGCAGTTTCCCAGCATGTCTCAAGTGGCAATGCAGTGGCTTTCCATTGAAAAAGTTTGATATTTCACAAAATTTATGAAACCTAAAATCTCAAAGGGAGAAACTAACACTCTTCCTGGTTCAGCTCACTTTCAATAGCAAACTGGATCACTTTGTAAAGTTGGGAAAATTGAGGAGAAGCGACAGCATTTTTGAATAAGGTCGCTGCCAAAGGTTAGGGGCACGTAGAAAGGATCACATATCTGAGACCACGCTCCATGTAGGGAATGAGTGACAGATAGAAGTCAGTTCTGGTGTACTTTAAGCAAGCACTCGGGACAAGCTGCAAACTATTGGGGTTGTCCTGATTTTCAATACATAAAGAGTGTAAATCTAGCTCGGCAGCATATTCAAGCACCAGACATCATTGAAATATAGGAAACTTCTCAGGTATCATCGTTTAAACATCGAAAACTGCATTTAATATTCTTGTTATCCGGCTCTCAATTCGGAGACATCGACGCCACCGAACTCAACTCCGTTCTACGAGGTGGTGTTGCGATTGTTATTAGAAATAGCTTCCGATTTAAAGGACTGTACAGCCTACGCAGGGTAATGCTTAGATTTCAAGTGATTGAACCATGTAATGTGTAGGTACATCCCTCTCCGCAGTGTAAGACGTTTGTATATAGTTTTTCTCTATCCACCTGAAGCTAATTAATCCAGCTTATTTATAATGTTACAGAACTAGAAACATTTTTTCTACTCCTACGGTCACAATCGGATGAGAATTGTTCCGAAAACACCGTACGTCAAACATAGAGGTTGGTGAAATAATACTTTAAACACTGTAGGTAACTTATTACTCAAATAGTGGGGTCAGCACAGTGTTATTTCCGACTCGGTCAAAAGCGACGGATAGTTTCTCGTTTCCCAGACAAAGCTCCTATCTGGATCTACTGCTGTTCGACACACATATTCAAATTACTGGCACGACTAAGCACAAACTATACACGTTCATATATGGCAGTGACAATAACCGTCTCAGTGACGAAATAACCAAAATTGAGGAACTGGAGCAGTTTATTGAAAGGTATTCTTACAATTATAGTAGGGTACCTTGATCACACTTCTCAAGAATACACTCTCTTTAAACTTACTTTAACCATTGTTCAACAGTAACTTGTTACCCAGAAAGATGACATTCGGATAACGAAGACACAGTTCTTATGCACTGCACCAACACAAAAATAGATTGTTATTGTATATACGGTTTACTGACAGATATAATTCGGAAGTCATGACACTGAAGTCATCGATCAAAAACCTAGAAGTATTAAAAAATTAAAATCACGGAATATATGTGGTTTTGTATTGGAAAAAAATATTTGGGCTGTAAAAACTAAGAACCTAAATATGTTCTGCAAATAAATAAAATATTTCGGAAGAACGAGCGTCCGGAGGAGAAGCTGTCAATGTTGACAATTTCTTTCTTATTGACGATTCTTAAAATAAGGTACTCTTAGATGCAAACGGTGCAATTTTCTTAAGGCAGTTTATAAGACGAAGGCCCCACAAAGCCGGGTAATATTGAACTATTACCACCTTCGAAATGATATGGAGATATGGCGATTCGAGAGCCTAGGATTCACTAAGTTTAATAACGAAAACCGAAAAACAGATGATGTCATCGTCAGTCAGAGGGCACTACCGCGGTTTATTTAGAAGGAAGAGCTCCAAACAATCTTAGTTATTGCTTCGAAATAAGCGGTGGACATTTATACCACCTATTAATAATGAAATAAATAATGCCCATTATGCAGCGCATTAGAAAACAGCGGTTCTGCATTCCATTCCCAAGAGGGATAAATACAAGTCCAATCCGGCGAATCTTCGGTCGAAAAGTCTTCTTCTTAATATCAGGAAGGTATTTGAAAAGGTAATTAAAGGATTCCTTGCCAAGTGCAAAGCCTCTGCGATGCAAGGGGACGGTAGTGATTTGCAATTAGAGCTATGTTGCTCGCCAGCCCCAAAAATGTTGGTGGATTGCTGAAGGAGAGGTAACTCTTTCGTTGTTTCCTTGAAATTCGAGATACAAACGGCAGATGTCAAAGTCGGCATGCTTAATTCTGTAGCTATTTCTGGCTTGCGTGTCGTTTAGATAGAAATAAGCTATTTTTAATAGAACTTGAATACAACTTCTAATGGTTCTCGATTTATATAATTAAATAAATAAATAAAGAAATAAGGGCCATTATATGAAAATAAACAAGAGTATTTATGGTATGGTTAAGCAAGTTTTTGAGCATTTTGTCGTATAGATTGTAACAGTAAATCAATTTAATTCAATAAATATTTGTTAAAAATGAAAATTCATACTACTGACCCGCGAAAAATCTAAAACCAGGGCTCTGACATTAACTATTGGTAGAAGGGAAATTGCGAAGACTATGTTGTATATAGAGTTGGTGTGGGGTGGCTTAGATGGAGCAAACATGAGTAAGAAGAAAATGTTATAAATTCCTTCCCTTGTGAACAAAGAGTTTAAAGAGTTTATTAGATACGCAAATATCCTATGTGGGATATTATTCCTAGTTGTCGCTTTTGAATGTTGGTATAAATTCTCATAGTATGATTCGAATCCATTTCTTATAGAATGGTCTTGAAAATTTTGTGGAAATACAATTAAAAATACACTACAGGTGTTTGCATTGACGTTTTGAGCACGAATTTTCAAGAATTACGTGAGAAATAGGTTAACGGGGTAACCATGCTAAATATAATGAAGTTCTTTAAAAATAGAAGCACGCAACTTTTAGGGCGGCCAGGACAGAGCCCTGACATGAATCCAAATTAAAATCTGTTGAGCATCTTAGACAGTGTAGTTTCTAAAGGCATTTGAAATCCATTCCCTTGGGAAGCGCTCTAGCAATTGCTAGAAAGTAATTCAAATGATTCACCTTAAAATAGTAAAAAATTAAAAATCAGAGGAAAGCTTCATAGTCATCCATTGAATTTACCTTAAATTGGTATAATTATTTATAATATAGACTGCATTAATTATTGTTGCAATTTTTAACTGTCTACTGTAGGTAACGTACATGCTTAAGGAATCCCCACTGAGTAATCGTTTTCAAAACGATGTTTAAAACATATTTAACAAATCTCTTTTAAGCAAAACCAATTGCATACCGGGTACAGTGGCAGAAAAGCCAGTTATATATTAATATTATTTAATTTTTCCTTAAACTATAGTTTTTTACTTGGTTGACAAAGTACCTTGACACATATGCTGCAGATTATAAATTTAAATCACAACTAGTCGAGTACTTTAAATTTTTATTTCTTTCTTAAGCCTTTACATTCTTATGTAGTCATTATTTCAAAATAAATTATTTTTTTTTATTTCATTTCAGAGGTAGGTTTTAGGTTTATTCATCTTAAAACAGTTGCTTTCTCTTAAAAATTGATAAACATCTGGGTTTTCGCTTACGTTGTTAAATAATCAATTTCGTTTTATCAATTTGATGTGTTTAAGTTGCTTAAATGTAAATTAACCGTCTTTATATTTTGTTGCTTAAATGCGTTGTTTCGTTTTTAGATAATATTCAACTATTCACGTAATTGGAGTATATGTGTGATGAATTCTTAAATATAAACTTAGATGCGAATAACAGACATGAGTATCACAAAATTATTTGCAAAAAAAAGCGATAGTAGTTGTAGGAGTATCTTCAACTTTATTTCACTTATGTAGAAGGGATTGAAATGGTGAAATACATCTTCATAGATATCTACATAAATCCGTAGATCGCATGTCCCGGAAGATCATTGCCTTACATTTTTATTAGCCTCCATTATCTCAAATTACTTGGACAACTGAGTTTCGGATCGATAATTAAGGTATCGTAACAATCGTAACATTACCGGCCGCAATATGAATGCTAATATGTGGGTATCTATGGTATAGCACATTCTCTACTCAATGGAGCAATAAGAAGCAACAAATAATAGACATTTTCTTAGTTTCCCTGGGGGTTGTTATCGCGTTGATAGATTTCACAAAAGTCGTGATCATGTTTTATATATTCGTAATTCCAACCCTACCCACAACATTAGCCAAGACCTTTCAGATAGTTTTACCTTCATTAAAAATACACCCATTTTTTTATTTATTTTTTTATCTTAGTTGTATCTCCAAAGACTCAAATTCACTTCAGACACAAGACTCGAGATACGAGTATCATTAAAAAGTTCATACAACACTTAATTGCTAAAAGAAAAAAAAAAACAATTTATTTTTTACCAACGTATTATTTTTTTTATTTTTGTCCGCGTGCTAGAATTGTTTTATTCTTTAATATAATAGTAAAAATAAAACATTAGAACTATGCACTTTGATCTTTAAAGTGAAATTAATCTTTTGTGCTGCAGAAGGTTGAAACTCATGCGTTTGTTTTTAGATTAATTTGTATTAAAAGATTTGTCATTTTTCACCGGCTTGTGCATGTACAAGTACACTGAATCGTCTAATTGACGAATTCTATTTATTTTTTTAATTCACACATACACGAGATAATATTTGGGAAAAGTAGATAAGTTATGCAATCCAAACAAATAAATCGGTGGAATGAAATTCAAATCATCGCACAAAAAGAATACTATTAAAAATAAAAACTCTTTCTGCGATAATGATGTTATATACTGACATCGGTTTGGTTGTAATCCTAATCAGTGAAGATGTCGATTAACTTTTAAAGTAGCGCCGGGCAACTGCTCTAGATACATAAAACAAGAGTAATAGTTCACTGTGGAAATCTTCGCGCTGAAGATCGACTGCGTTACCGATGATAGCCGCAAAGTGACTAACTTTACGCTGAAGGCTGAACTATTGTTGGTACGACTCGTCAAAATAAAATGCAATCTCGAGCTTTTCGGGGGGTGCGTAGCCGTGTGTTTTGATAGAGACGGGGTGTGTTTTTTTCTTCGCTTTTCTCAGGTAGGGATCTATTTTCTAGTATCCGCGTAAAAGATAGTATACTTTTGGGACAAAAAACCGTACCTTATGCAATGGATATGGAGAAAATAATGATGAGAGCATGATTTATGAGTATGTTGATATATTTTTAGATAACATAAAGCTGCTTTATTGAAATAAATCTTCAGCTGTCAGCAACAATTTTAAAACGTACGTTCGAATGGGTTTGATTCTCATAAGAAAATGCGATAAATTGAACTACGAGGGCGGGTCAATAAGTCCGTGACTTTTGGATTAAAACACATATTTTTTGATAAAAAAATAATTTTATTTTTCAACGTAGTCTCCCTTGAGCTCTATACACTTTGTCCAACGCTTCTCCAATTTTTTTATCCCTTCCAAAAAAAATGATTTGTCGAGGTCCTCAAAATAGGCCTTTGTTTGCGAGATGACTTCATCATTGGAGTCAAATCTTTTTCCACCAAGCCATTTCTTCAGGTTTGGGAACAAGAAGTAGTCGCTCGGAGCCAAATCTGGAGAATAGGGTGGATGAGGGAGCAATTCATAGCCCAATTCATGGATTTTTGCCATGGCAACTGCACATGTGTGCACCCTTGCATTGTCTTGGTGGAAAATAACTTTTTTCTTGGCCAAATGAGGTCGTTTTTTTTTCAAATCGTCATTGAATCGGTCCAATAAGTTGGCATAATATTCCCCATTGATTGTTCTTCCCTTTTGAAGGTAGTCAATGACAAACCCACATTGGCCTTCTTTGGCGCCGATTCACCCTTAGAAACCCACTGTTTTGACTGTTGTTTGTTCTCTGGTGTGTTGTGATGGATCCATGTTTCGCCCACGGTTACAAAACGGCGCAAAAACTCCTCCATATTGCGATTAAACAACGCCAAACCTTCCTGTGAAGTTGTTACACGATTGCGTTTGTGGTCAACTGTGAGCAAACGCGGCACCCATCTTGCGGAAAGCTTTCTCATGCCCAAGTGATCATTCAAAATTGAAACCACTGAGCCATGCGAGATCCCTACGGCTTCCACAATCTCTCGCACTTTCAATCTTCGGTCGGCCAACACCATATCGTGAATTTTTTCGATTGTTTCGGGTGTAGAGACCTCAACTGGGCGTCCAGGACGTTCGGCATCTTCAGTGCTTGTACGGCCACAACGAAATTCAGTAAACAGAGTCCCCATAGTATTTATCAAGCTTAGCCTTGGTCTCGGTAATGGTTTTTTTTCGCAAGAAATAATGCTTAATAAGCACACGAAATTCACTTTTTTCCATTTTCTCCTCAAATTAGTGAGTAGTCTGATAAAAATAGCTGTCAATTTTGACGTCGATTTCCTAATCGTGTCGCGCCAACTGGGCAAACATTCTGGAGCTGAGCTACTCGACTCGAACAGACTGGAATCACAGGAAATCATGCAGGACGTGGCCGCCACCGGACTGGTCGTTCGGCCGAGAATATCGCGGCAGTGGCTGCCGATGTCGCTGAGAACGAAGAAACCCTCAACCAGACGACAGAATTAGGCATCACCAGACGGACCCTACAGCGCATTTTAGTGAAGGACTTAGACATGTTCCGTACAAAGTGCACTAGTTAATGCCTCCTGACCGTCAGTCGCATGTGAATTACTGTCAAGCCATTCTCAATCTCAACAACGAAAATGACGATTTTGTATCGAAAACTATCATGGGCCGCGAGGCACATTTCCACTTAAGCGGTAACGTCAATAAGCAAAATCTTCGTTTCTGGGGCATTGAAAATCCGCGTGTTATGCACGAAGAGCCATACTAAGGCATCCACTTAAAGCCCTGTTACTGGCGAACGCTACAGGGCCATGATAAACGACTTCTTACTACCGGAATTGAATGAGCAGGGCTTGGTGAACAAGAACGGCATTCACAGTACGAGCCACAATAGATATTGTGAAGCAAGCGTTTCCTGGACGCGTAATCACCCGTTTTGGCGATTTGGCATACCCAGCGATTTAACCAACCCAGACTTCTGTCTTTAGGGCTACTTGAAGTCGCGGGCTTATTCCAACAAGCCTCAGACAATTACAGCCGTTAAGGACAATATATTCGACAGAAATGCCAACAGTTATCACCGAAAATCTTGCGGAAAGATATGGATAATGCGATAATATAGTCCCCTTTTAGCTTGATACACTTATTCCAGCGATTTTCCATCTTCTTGATCCCGTCCGAAAAATAATTTTCCGGAAGGTCTGCAAAATACTCCTCCGTGGCGTCGATGCTGAATTTTTTTTTGATGAGCCATCTTTTGAGGTTTGGGAGGAGATCATAGTCCGAGGTAGCCGAATCGGGCGAATACGGTGGATGCGACAGCAATTGAAGCCGTAAGTCATTGATTTTAGCCGTGGTTGCGATTTTTTTTCGCTTCATGTGAGGCCATTTCGCAGCGATTTCGGCCTTCAATCGCTCCAATAATGCACAGTAATACTCGCTGTTGATGGTTTTTCCTTTTTCGAGGTAGTCCACAAAGAGTATGCCATGATAATCCTAGAAAACCGACGCCATAACCTTTCCGACCCGTTGAGCCTCCCTCGGCCGCTTCGGGGCACTCGTGACGGCTTCCGTCCATTGCCGAGTACTCATTCTGTTCTCTGGTGTGTAATAGTGGATCCAGGATTCATCAACAGTTACCAATCGACGCCAAAAGTCCGCCCGATTCCGCATCAGTAAGTCCAAACACTCTTTCGAAGTGCTCTCACGTTCGTGTTTTTGGTCAGGAGTGAGCATGTGCAGCACCCAGCGGGAGGATAACTTTTTCATATGCAGAATATTGTCAAATTTTGGACGTGTGTGCTCAGTACTAATCTTTGAGGTATCTGCTATCTCGCGCACCTTCACTTTCCGGTCAGCCAACACCATATTATGTATTTTTTTTGACATTGTCCTCTGTAACCGCATCGGAGGGCCTGCCGCTGTGGACTTGATCGGTAGTGGAGTTGCGGCCACCACGAAACTCTCGAAAACAATATTTGACGGTGTAATCTGACGGAGCATTAGCCCCATAATATTTATCCAACTTTTCTTCTTTCCTTTGCCGTTTTGCCTCTCAAAAAATAATGTTTTATGAGCGAACGAAAATCGTTTTTGTCCATACTCAACATGATGCCAAACACGTCAACAACAATTAGCTGTAAAAACTAATGACAGTATCGCACTGAAATTTGGCATGTCTGCCTACATATGAACGGACTTCAAGGCACCATAACCATTTTGCAGTAGCAGCGCATTCTGGCGGTCAAGGTGATACTTTTCACCCCACCTTGTATATGCGGATAGTCCTTATCGCGCCAGATCGAATGGTCTCATTCTTTGTAATCGACGTACTAAGTTTGTCTGTCTCGTCCAGAATTTGGAGTATTTTATTATTATAATGACCATGAAGACGAATACGGAGTCTGCGAGCAAAGTTCATTATTTAGTCCTCCACCGTAACTATTCCTAAGTCTCTGTGAATATCACGGTTTCTGATGTAACATGAGTAGATTCGTCTCGTTGGTCTCGTTGAGAACAATTCGCCATATCTTTGTCCACCAGTAGATTTTATTCAAAGCCATTTGTAGCTGTCCATTAGCTAACTCGACTGAAGTATATGTAGCTAGTATCGCCGTGTCGTCCGCAAACGTGGCTACTATAGTACCTGATTCTTCCGGTATGTCTCGAGTATAGAGTGAAAGCAATACCGGGTCAAGTACTCTTCCTTGCCGAACTCCAGGAGCGATTTCGTTAAATTCCGAGTATTCGGTGCCATGTTTAACACGCAAAATTCTGTTTTCCAGGTACGATTTCAGAATCGTATGCAGTTCTCTCGGAAGAACCTGACTTAGCTTAAAATTTGAACCTACTTGCCATACTTTATCGAAGGCTTGAGACAAGCGTTAAGAAACACGGTAGAACATATCTTTTTCCCCTCTAAGGCTTTCTCAATTTCATTCGTAATTCTAAAAACCTGGTAAATTGTGGAGTGCGTAGTTCTTAAACCGAATTGATGTTCACGAATTAGACGTCTCTCTTCAATGATCGGTTGCAAGCGCTTCAATAGGATTTTTTCAAATATTTTAGATATTATCGGCAGAAGCGATAGCGGTCTGTAGGACTTTTTTCATTTAGAGATTTGCCTGGTTTCGGGACCTGTAAAGATGAAAAAGGAAATTATGTATTAGAGTCCCAGTTGGTGCTGAGAATTCGAAAAACTTTTTTTGCAAACTGGATAACGGTAGTGAAGCCAAAAATTCTGCGTTAAGCAGGATAGCCTATTCAACTTGGATGATGATAGCCAAAACTTTCGTAAGCCCAATCAAAACGAAGTAAGGCTTACAAGCCGAGGTATCCAAGGCCGCTGAAAACGATTTTGTGGAGAGCATACACCCACTTCTCAGAAACGTGTAAGCCTGACGAATGAAATCTCAGCATCGATTCCCCGAGCCACAAAAAATTAGACCCCTTATACTGCGCCAATAATAGAGGTATACGTCTTCTCAACGTCGCATTCAAAATCTGCTCTTGATTGTGAAGTGGCAGAACCGCAGTGCATCCTCCGATGCCTTGCAAAATAATCTTTTACAATAAATGGTTTGGTATCCATTTTTCTTACTTTCTTGGTGGCAATGGATAATTATATGGTTACGTTAAGTTCCCTGGCGAGTAATCGTTGAGTACCTAATAGTAAAAGTTGTTTCGAAGGTTAACTTCAAGAGCTCATCGTCTAGCTCTTCTCTCTACCCGAACGAGGTTCGTCCTTTAGCTCAAATTTGTCATTACTTAACTTTGCGAACCAACATCTATATTTGGACTCGCTGAGAATACCCTCTTGGGTCTCTTTACTGGCCCCACTTTCAATTAGATTTTCATGGAACGAAAACAATGAAATATGCCGAAAAAGCATTCCAAAATTTAGTTGAAAATGATCTCATAAGGAAATAAGAAAATAAAGGACAGGAACCTACTTTATCAATTTATAATGTAGACTTTCCTCCTAGATTATAAACCGTCAGATTCGGGAAATTCAACATGGTTGTATACATATATTTTTTAATTTGTTTTCTCAGTTCCATTGAGGAATTTAGAGATAGATAAGTTGCATGTAGATTTATTCCGGTCAGCTAGACGTATTAAATGCGTCTATTTTTTAAAGCGAATGTTCAATCCACCTGATCGTGGCACACCGATAATGTAGCAAACTAACATTGGTTTAGATCGACTCCTGAAATATCTCGAAACAAGAAAGCTTTTCGAAGAGCGATAATCGGCTCACTGTTGATCTGATGGTATGTCTCACCGAAAAGTGGAACCAAAGCGTACTTTAATCCGGCAAAGTAAAATAGTTGCACTTGGTATTCTGCCACTTGGCAGAGTTTGTCACAAGGTTCTTTTGTCGCAAATGGATGCATCGGCGAATCTCTTCTTCAATGGATTCGAAATTACTTCTCGGAACATTAATTTCAAGTTGTCAAGGATGGCTTCATGTCTGATAGTCGCAAAATAAATGCTGAAATGCCACAAAACTCCGAAACTCATTCTTATTAATGATATCTTGTGTACGAGTACTACTTCTAATCCAAAATATTAATTTGCTGATGACTGTATCCTTTGCTATCGTTTCATATTCGTTCCTGCTCTTCGTCTGTAGAATGCGAACGGAGGCGTATGCTAAGCTCATTAAATTCTGATATTAACAGGATAATCAATTGGGGATTTTAATGCTACTTTTCGTTCTCGGTATGTATGTAGACGACAACCTTCGTTGGAATGACCACATATTCGATGTCGCCAAAACGTCCAGATTTTCAAGCGATGAAAAAAATATTTTACCTTCATTGGTCTGGCCTCAATATATTAGAGATTCATCTACCCAAAAATTGCAGTACAATGCCCACATTTGGTCAAGTGCTCCTATCACTTCTCTACACTTGCTAAATATGATTCAAAATTGTGTGATAAAATTCTGAGGTAATGCCTACATTACGCAGTCAATTGACACCCTCCAACACCGACGTAATGTCTCCTTTTTCACCTTGTTCTATTGCGATTTTTACAACCAGTACTCCATCGAAATTGGCAGTTGCATTCCGCCCTTCAAACTCTTAAACGTAGCACCCGCATCACAATGAATGGTCGATGGTATTCCTTGAAGCGTACTGTTTGACGTACTTTGAAGTATGGTAATTTGTTCCTTATTGGGTTATTGGTAGAGTCCTACTTTACTCTAAGTAACTAAGTAAGCTAAGGCATTCGAAGTTCAGATTTCTGTTATAAAAATAAACTAAATAAATAAAATAAACTGGCCTAAACTCTATTGGGTTTTTTGCTTTATTGTCTTTTTGGCAGCTGGGCAAAATATTCTCCTCACTAAAAGCCTAGCACCCATAAAAGTCAGCAATATGGTGATGAATAAAACTATGTAAACATCAATATTGTGATAAGTAAACCAACACATTTTGGATGAAGCATTCACAGCTAGAGGAGCACCTTTGGTTCGAATTATGTTTTCCACCCACCAAATTGCCAAATCCAGTGGTTTTTGTGGCCTATTTCTGAATGACTCAGAAATAAATCTAGCACGCTCTTGCATCCTGAAATGGTGTTGATTGAAATAAAAAACTTTTTATGTATGCATAAGATATCTTACTTTGGGTTTAAGGCAGTTTGAATGGCTTGAACTATATTTTCGGTTTGCAAGTTTCCATAATTAAGAACAACTCCGGCTCCACGAGCTTGAATTGCTTGTGCATTTAAGAATTGGTCACCAAAAAAAGGTGTAACGACAATCGCTGTTCCGCAATAACATCCTTCTGTGCTACCGAGCAGACCTCCATGGGCCATGAAAACTTTTACATTGGGATGGCATAAAATGTCCCTTTGTGGCATCCATTCGCGCAAGTAGAAATTTTTCGGTGGATTAGGTATAGTAGTGTTTGACCATTTCATAATAATAAGTTGATCTGGAAATTGGGATAATGCTTCTACAAGAGCCTTTAACTTTTCACTTGGAAGCGTTTCTGGTCGAACCATAGATCCCCAGCTGACGAAAATTGCTCCTTTTTTCGCATTATCCAACATTTTCTGAATTTCCTAAAATAAAAAAATAGTTAAAATGTATTTAAAGATATATGTATGTAGTTGTATATTGTTATGTTTCCTAACGAAATCTAAAGGCTTTGCCGGCTGTATATGGAGTCCTCCTACTTCAACAATGCCAGGAGCATATGGGGTAGGGCCATTTAATGAAAAATGCTGATTAATTAGCATAAGACTCGTATTCAAAACTAATTCCTCAATCGGTGGAATCGAGTCTCCGAAGAATTTTTGAACCATTCTGTTGGTAGGACCGTGGCAGAAGAAGCTATAATTTGAAAACTATAAAAGTTATATAAACTGATCTTAAAAAAAATTATATACTCATGTAAAACGCTCAATAAATGATGGTGCAGAAAATTATTCAATCGCTGCACAAAGCTCATCTGATCTGAATGGGGTAGAAAATGATTCGGCATAAATGACGGTATAAAAGGGCTTCCCATTCTCTTATAGTGCCAAGGCATGATAGCATGGCTTGTCAGTCCAATCACTGGTGCATTCAATTTATGACTTATTGCTAACATACAATCATTTGTGAAATATTCTATCAATACGGCATCGTACTTTTTGTCTGATTGTAGAACTTGCTTTATGGCATTCGACTCAAATGCAGCTTCACACGATGTTAGCCCTAAGTGGTTAAGCAAGAAGAAGTTAGCTAATTTTATACCTCTCATCCAAAATTCCATTTGCTCTATTTGCTAGAAAAAAGAAATTCAAATTATTATTTATAAATTCAGTAGGTACATTGTGATATTGTACTTTAAGATCCACAACATTGGCGATAACCGGCAGCCCATTCAACACAAGATCAGTGTAGTTGATAACAGGATCCTTATTTGGGAAATAGCTTACGACTGTAACATCATGTCCGGCATTTGCAAGGCCCAAAAAAAGTGGTCGAAAGAAGTCAAAGTGACTTTTGCCCGGATACGGGAAAAGACCCAGTATGTTGGCACTGAAAACTGCAGTCAATGTGCTTGTAAGGCACAAAAATACGATCAGACAATGGAGACTCATTTTAGGAAACTAAAAATGACAAATATAAATGTAGAAAAAAGTTAGAAAAATGTTAGTTTTAAAACCATAAAAATAAAAGGTTAGTCCGTTCCACTCACAATGTTGGTTGACTTCCCAATTTAAGCAGAGTGAAACGGAAAGTTGTAAGTTTTGTCAACACCAAACAACACATAGGTCAAGCCGGGGATTTTACTTTTGGTCTGTAGTTGCGCGTTAAAAGATTAGTAGACACAAAACTACAAGCTGAGATTTAAGTCCAAACATTCTTGGGTAGTGGTCAATAAATCTAGCTATCGGAAATCAAATGTTATCCACAAATTAATTCAATTCCGCATACCGAAATAAATCGCTTGCTGCCTGAGTGCTGTATTGCCCGAACAGTGCGTTTATTGAGAATACCTTTGACTGAATAGAAGAGTCCACTTTACGCGAGTTTGTCCAAAAAGTTTGTCCAAAGATTGGCTTACTTGTGGACAACACCAACGGTCCCAGTCATCGTGCCCTAATCAATCCAGAAACAATTTAACATATCGCGCTGCAGCTTGATGAGTATTTTGCACAAAAATTTGGGATAGTAACTTCAAAAATTCCAATTGACTTAGCAATTGAAGGCAAAAGACCATCCGCTTCGTTATAGCGTCTCAGTTTTGAACTTATAGCAGCTCCAATTGGAAGACAAGCTTGGCTATAAAAATCATTTCTTCTGTCAAGGCTATGTTCATGAAAAGTACCGCATCTGGAGATTGGTAATCCCGCTCGTGATTGTCGAAAAGCCAATGAATCCGCAGAAAGTGGCAGTTTAGTGTAGATTTAGGAGTGGTGGTCCATTTTATTTCGAAAAGGCTGCTGGAACGGCGAGCGCTACAACATTAAGATTACCGAAATTTTGTGGGCTGAAATTAAACACATGCACTAGATGTTTATGTTGCCAAAAAATAAATGGAATTGTTGGCCATAAAGGCTTTTTCCTCC
Organism: Volucella inflata; assembly: GCA_928272305.1. Classification (NCBI taxonomy): domain Eukaryota; kingdom Metazoa; phylum Arthropoda; class Insecta; order Diptera; family Syrphidae; genus Volucella; species Volucella inflata. Next base: position 113,115,326 of record OV743720.1, on the reverse strand, counting down.
CCGTGGGTGAGTATCGGTCATATAATTGAGACAAATAGTAAAGGGCAATGTAAGGTTGGAGGCCCCATTTGTTCCCATTGATTTTCTTGCAAGAGAACGAATCTATTGTAATGTTTTTTTTTATCACGTTTCCATTTAAGTTTGCTTTCAAAAACAAGACTTAGATAAGAGGACCAGATCAGCATTCTGGGAGTTTGACACCAATCTACATCGATACGCTCAACGGGTTAATTTGTCAAAGAGTTCTTGATTGGTATTAAAATGCCTTGCTGAGACACCTATACGAATGTCTTCTGCATAGGCTTAGCACCCAACGAATTAACCTAAATCGATTTCATTTGCTGTGGAACCAAAGAACCATTGAAAATAGTAAGCTAAGCCTGACTAGGTTAAGAAGATTTTAACCGAAGACACAATTTAAAATTTTAATTAAAAAAAAAAAGTTATTTAATGTCACGATCATTACAATTACAAAAACCCCCTTAATTTTGTATACGAAATGTATATTTGAACTTTAAATACAATATTTTGTTTAAATAAATTTTGAAGATGGGAAACCCAATAACTCTTGTAGAAAGCCACCTAACCACTGTTTGATTGCGTCATCGGATTGCGTGAACAGATCGCTTTTGGAAACTATGTAGTTTAATGGCTCGAAAGTCCAATATGAACCAAATTTCTTCCTTATATTGGATACAAGAAAATGTGCCGGTAAAATTGACTCTAGATTCTGCAAGCTACCATGCTTCCTGAATCTAAAAGATCACATTAAGTTTGAAAGTGGTATATGTAAAAAGACATTCAGTAATTACCATGGCTCTCCAAATGGTCCAATTTTGAATCGTGGAAAATTGAAAATTTAAAAAATTGATAGCAATAATAACGAAAAAAAAATTCAATCTCGGTGAGTGATTTAAATAACTTTTAGTCACATAACTACAAACAACCGAACAATACAGTCAGCACATCTGGTGGTGCCGAATTTGTGTAGACTTCATGCCCGGAACAGCACAATGGTATTAAAAACTGAATGTCAGTCAACAAATTAATTTTTTGACTCAACACATTTGTTTACATCTCGAAAATTCACACTGATCCAGCAGAATTAAAAAAAAAACTTAAACGAGTATATAAATTATTATAAGTTGTGGCCTACAGTTCACATGTAACAATGTCTCAGTCCCTTGGACCCATGTTACTGCATGCTCTCTCACTTTATGTGACTTCTTTTACTATCTTGCGCTGCATATGATTTACTTAAATACAAGCTCGAACTGAATTAACTTATGAAGTTACCCGGATGTTTTAGAATGAGCCTCGTTAAAATCTTATCTCTTGGCATCAAGTGGCATAAGAATCCAAGGAACCTTATGCTCTATCAGTTTTATGGTATCACATGTAATCTACATGCGGTTGTATCAATCAAATTATAAACACTGTAAGCTACTTTCGGTAAACTAGACGCTCAAAAATGCAAGTCATTTATAGTTTCACAATCAAAACAATCTCCAGAATCAAATTAAAAAAAAAAAAAAATATGAAACTTAAAGAATTGATGTAGACACGATTAAATCCATAAGATGTATGTACTCGTATGTATCTGTTTCTACTTATATACATTGAAGCACTGTAATATGTTGTTTTGCCAAAAATTATAGTAAATTAGTTTTATAATATTTAATATCGTATTTTAAGTTATAAATATCGCCTCACCACAATCAGATAGCATTAAAAAAGAAAAACCGCCAAATCGAAGAACAAAAACAAATCGAGTGTTACGAACAAGTTCTTTCCACGAACACTACCTAGCAATCATATGGTCAAACGTGGAACTAAATAAAAACACTTTTCTGATAAATAGTTGCAATGAGCTTGAGTGAGTGAGTTAAGAGTTTTTTTTCCATAATTAATAGCCAAATGTAAAGCTTTAATAGTTACAAAGAAAAGCTTTAAAAGAGTTGCCATATTTTGCAATTTTATTAAAAGAGAAATAAATTTCTTTGAACATTAAAATACATATATACTATGTGTATACGTTTTTATGGTCTCGTAATTTCGAGTAATTTTTTAAAAAAATGTTTGGATTCTTACCATCATTATTAATGACAGAAATCTAGCTTGGATAAAAAATGTTTATTCATTAAAAAGTAAGCTTCATGACGTGTTTTACGCACGACTTCATGCATATGCCTTCTCGGTTTTTTTTTTGAAAATGCGTACTATGTCGGTCAATTGTGAGCTACTTTTTGGATCATCTGAGGCTTCATCTGACCAATAACGGACTGAAGTAGAGTTAAATAGCAAGATACTTGTTGACAGTTCATGAATACATGTCCTCAATATCTCGCTGAAATATCGTATCTACTTCGTCGTTATTTTCCATCAAATAGCATTGACTACGAGTATAATGCGATGTTAAGCTTCAAAGTGCTCTTTTGCGGATACAAACATAATTAAGTCCCATGGATTTATTTTTACATTTGGCTCATTCCATTAATGGTAGTTTTATTTGTTGTGCACAAACCTATTAAGCTTGAATGGTCCCGTCACTAAATACCAAATTTTTCGATCTATTAACTCTCATATGAGACCTCATATCATTTTTTTCTGCATCTCTTCGAAAAATCTTTCACGTCGTGTGCGGATAAAGCCAAAACTCCTTCTGTCGACACAAAATTAATAATACCGTCAAATTTTCAGTCACAGCGATACATTATCATCCTTAAGCACATAAATTTGACGGGTTGCGACCTGTAGAGTGTGCATGGTACGAAATTTATCGACAGCACGACTAATTGTGGGATAAGTTAGTTAAGACTTGCTTTATAACAAACTGGGAATAGTGCTTATGCAGGGATTCTCTTTGGTCAGTTTTTGTCGATCATGATGAGCAACTTGGTGATTGTGCGAATCAATAAAATTGAGAAGAGCGATCGCATACCAAGTCGATCATTGTCATCATTTTGTTTGGGGAGTTGGGCTTTAAATCTCATGGTTTTCAGAAAACAACCAGAGCTGATTTTTTCATCTCTGCTCGTAGAAGTGCTTACATTGATTCAACGTTCCGACAAACCTTTTTGTGCACATTATGTCATAATGCAACGTATACAAGACATATAGGTACATATGAAACTCTGTTTCCGGGAATGTGCATCTCGTCTCGTCACTGACGATGATTTTCTGGCACGCTCTCTTATCGGCTCGGCAACATTATGGAGTATAGAGGTATAAGCCGATTCGAATGTTTTAACTAATATCATAGTTATCTGACGTAACGTAGTGGTAAATGACCAAGCTGCATCTTAGAAAATTGACGAATTCACTATAAAATTTGTTGATTTCATGACTTGGCTTTCTATTTCAATCTCAGAATAAACGCTGCTGAACATACAATGTGAGCAAACGATAATATTTTCGCAAATAATCTAGTACGTCCCCTTAATCACTCTATAGGCTTTGCAGATGATTCAATATCATACAGATCAGGTCCAATCAAGAAGTCATCAAATCTCTTCTGCAACATGATTTCGACCATAATTAAGGCGTATTGCCTTTGAAAATAAATTTTCAAGAGTCGGGAACAATTTTGATTAGGAGTCCACTGAGATGAGCTTCTAGAGGTACCAAAAATATTGTAACTGGCGAAATTTAACCATCTTTGCACAATACGGACTTTCATTGGCGGTGAGAAGCGTAGTGAAATACCTTGGTATCTGACGCGATAAGTAATTGTAAAATATTTTGACAAACATAAAGATGCTTGCCTTGCTGGGATAAAGAAGTCTTAAGCCGCGACAAGACTGCTGTTTCACAGCAGCCAACTCGTCTCCAGAGTGAAGGTTATAAGCTATATGGCCTTAATCAGGCCAGTCATCGCGTATGGTTTTCCTGTGTGGCTTAATGTAGCGCCGTATCAGATGGAAAGGTATTGCTAAGAACATGTCTCTCAACAAAACTTTATACGATGGGGCTAGCCTTAATTTCTATTTCCTGATTAAGGTAATTCGAACTAAGGTTTTGAGGGCAATAACTGAAGACAAAAGCCCGATCTTTGGTGTTAATTACCCCAAAGAAATGTAACACGAGAACTTACTTCTGCTGCTTCGTTCGACTACCGCGATTATGGACAGTGATCGGGTTGATACCGAAAAACAGTACACCGAATTAAAGTGGCTTCAAGAAGGCAAGCTCTCCTAGATCGTTACTTTACCAAAGTAACATACAACACCTAGTTGTAAGTTAGATTAAGGATGGTTAAGGAAATTTTTTGATATTATCAAAGAGGGAGCCTTTGAGAAGTTACCCCTGCTTTATGGCATTGGATAAGTCTCAGTGGTGTTTATGCACAATGTTGTCGAATGCCACGTGCCCGAAATCACAATTGGAATGGAGGATGACCACGAGACGGATACGAGACGCTACAAGTGCTTATCATCCTGATAACAGTTAAGTAAGGCTATGTAGCTTACGTAGGCTAAGAAGAGTAGAGGTATAGTTTTAAGTTTTTTTTTTTAAAATAACAAGAAAACGATATACCATCTAATTTTTGTTTTTACATTTATTGATATACAGTGTCATTCATTTCGTTGTTTCAAGTTGGCAACGCTGTAATTTGACAGCTGGCAAACTCAGCTGTTATTTGAAGTGTCATAATATTAGATGGATGTTTGCTATTTACAATAATGGATCGCTTACAAATCAAACAACGCGTTAAAATTATTAAAACTTACTACAAAAGTGGTTATTCGAACGTAGCCACTTTTCGCGCATTACGCGATGATTATGATCGTCACAATCGACCGACTACGCAAGCAATCGGTAAAATTGGGAAGAAATTTGAAGAGAGTGGAAGCGTTGCTGATGTCGTAAGGCCTGTGAATCATCGTAATGCAGGCTCAGTCGAAAATATTGCTGCTGTAAGTGCAAGTGTTGCTGATGATCCGAATTTATCGTTTTCCCGAACGTGTTGTACACTTCACTATGGCGTATTTTGAATTTGGATATGCATCTCCATCCTTATAAAGTTCAACTTATGAGACAATTGAAGCCTACTGACCATTTACAACGCCGTTGATACGCTTCTTGGCTGTTGGAACAACAGACAATAAACACCGATTTTTCGAACAACATTTTCTTCATTGATGACGCACATTTCTCACTCGGTGAGTATGTAAACAAATAACATTGCCGCCTATGGGGCTCAGAAAATCCACAAGTGATCGAAGAGGTGCCGTTGCATCCAGACAAAGTGACTGTTTGGTGTGCCATATGGTCCATATTTCTTGGAAGATGCCAATGGGCGGACGGTTACAGTCAATTTGGAGCAATATGGTCGAATGATATCCGACCGTTTTATTTTGGCTGGCGATTGAAGATCACGACTTGGACCACAAGACAGGGCAACAAGCCACGCAACACGACCAATTATGGCTTTATTGCGTGAGAAGTTTCCTGGTTGAGTAATTTCACGTTTTAGCGACATCAATTGGCCACCGAGATCACGCGATTGACACCGTTAGATTTCTTTCTGTGGGGCTACGCAAAAGACCGTGTTTACGTCCCAAACTCTAGACGCATTTAAAACCAACATCACTCATGTTATTGCCGAGATACCGCCCGAAATGTGAGAAAAAGTGGTTAAAAATGACATCAAAAGAATCGCATGCTGCGAATCTTCCCGAGGTGGCCATTTGAACGATATTGTTTTCCACACTTAACGGCAAAGTCCAAACTTTATAATGAATTAAAATTTTCATCAAAAATGTATCGCTGTTTGTGTTTTATTTAACTTTACTTTCGAAATCGAAAAATGAATGACCCTTAATAAGTATAGTATAAGTAAGATAGTTCAGGCCTGTCATTGTCAAAAAAATTTAAGCATATTTGTCAATAATGTAAATAATAATGAAAGAAACAATAAAAATGAATTTAAAAGTAAAAAATAACAATGAGAGAATACCGTCCAAATATGTCCCAATTAGATTTGGTAGAAATTGATTTAAGATGTAGTAGTGCCAGATTGCAATAAAATTCAAAGTGTGGTTTAATTAAATTGTATTTAGTTTATTATATATCTATAATATATGTTTACTTTAAAGCACATTTAATTCTGTTACATTACACTTGTATAATCTATACAGAAATAGTCAAAACTTTTATACATTTTTAATTTGATTTTTTTTTTAAATAGTTTTGTTATTTATATTCGCATACAATTATTTAAAAAAAAGGCCCAAAATCCATTTATATAACAACACATGTACACATGTATAGGTATTATATATTCAAGCTAAATTTCATTGTATATAATGAATTAATTTTTTTAAAAAACAAAAAACGTATTCCGTCCCCTTTTTGTAAGTAAATGCTTATTTTGCTGGTAGAAAACTTGAGAAAAAAATCTCATATTTATTTATTTATTTCCTTTTTTAGTTTGGATTTTTGGTTTTGTTATAAATTTGCATTATGGCTTGAAACCGCAGCTAAAAATGTAATTTGAGATCACATACTGGAGTAACACCTAAATATATAATTTATTTAATGTCTGTATATAAAACTTTACACATATGTATATATATGCATTAATATAATATTCTTCAGTCGATGAGTTTAATTGTATTCTTCTGTGTAAACAGAAAAATAAAGCAAGTAATCACTTCATGTTAGTAGCTTGCATTGCTACCTCGAGTTGATATACTCATTCGGCGTTCAACTCGATTCGAATGTGGTAAATCACATCCTGGAGGGGGGTAACGCCAACGCCTTGGTCGCGACAGCAATGTTCCATCTGTTGAAGCACGTCCTCGAAATGGAGCTTCTATTTCACCCCTTGAACTGCATAAGCTACTCGTACCCATTTCATCACCAAATTCGTTATGGTCACTACGTTCCTCAAGGCATGTATTATCTACAAGAGTACTTAAATTTTATATAGTTCGATAAGTATTTTAAATGCTTTTGTCTTACCAACTAAATAAAATGGCCTTCGTGAATCGTTTTCAGTGCAATACGTTTGGTAGAAAGATACTCCAGAATCAGGACTTAAAACCATTTCAGTTGCATTTTGAACGTCGCTTGTGGAACGCTTGAGTTTTGGAAATTTACTAAGTACTCTCCAGAAACGACAAACATCTCGAAAAACTGATTGGACCTATTCAAAACAATTAAATATGGTTGATCTTTATATCTACTAGGTGCTTTACCTGATCAACACTTTCACGAACGGAAATCTCGTGGAAACAAACACAAGATATTTCGCGAAATCTACGTTGTCCTTCCTCAATGGAGACCATGCGGTCGCCCCACTGATCAGTTTTGTTGCCAACAAGAATCACAGGGACATCTGAAATTCCATCCTGAAAACCATAAAGTAAAATTTAAAGTTATAAGAAAAAAATCGAACTTTGAACACGAACAGAATACTGCGATTTGCGTCATTCTTGTCAGATTACATGCACCACATATTATCTATTGCTTTCAACCTATGTGCGCGTAGATGTGTATATTTCTGAGCGGTATTAAGGGCATGAACCCCAGTTTTATACAAATCTATACATATATAGATACTTTTTATAGCATGCAGAAGGAAATCAGGAATTTAATTTATATCATTCCATTGAATGTAATTGGACAAGAGGTTTTACAAGTAATATTGAAATGTCGGCATTTCTTTTAGATAAAACGATGAAAACAATTTCAAATTGTTGGTCTCGTCAGCCAAGTGGCTCTGTTTTAATACCACAACCAAGGAGACGTAATCGTATTTATAAGAATATAAAATTCCATGTTATTTTGAAAACAGCGCATTTTCAACACAACGCAAGGGGGAGGGAGGGTCTATGGTACTATATATCCATGCCAATGGATATTTGCTTTTAAATTAAGTACTCGTATTCTACTTGACTTACTTTAGCAGTGGATCCTAGTTTACGACGTCGCTTGTTGTAGTTTATGAGAAATTTCAGACGATTGCACTCGTCAAAGCTGCATTTATCGGTAACTGAGTACATAAGTATGAATGCATCTGCCCATCGGATGTTGGATTCCAGCCGCACAAATTCAGTTTCCTATGTAAATGAAATCACTTAATTTTTTTTCGAAATCTGATGAAATATTAACTATCTTACATTTGGTTGACCGGCAGCATCAAGGATATCAAACTGTACCATTTCGTTGTCCACCATCGTTGAACATGTGTAGATTTTTTCTAAATTGGGATCATATTCGCCGATAAATCGTTTTGTTATAAATCGCACAACCATTGCTAAAATGAAAAAAAAAGAAGAGAAGAGCACAATGAGGCCATGTATTCATTCATACTCGTATACTCGTAAATCTCGAGAATAGATCGATTATTCCCTTTCATTGAGAAGTAAGTTGAATGTGTTTTGGCCTACAATCGGTGTTAAATTTTTATTCATACTCAACTTATGATAAATGGGAGAAAATCATTTTTGGCAACCAGATACATCATCTGTCTTGTTGGTTTTTTTATTACCAAACATAAATGAAATATCGAGGCTGTAACAGCAACTACTCGAAAATAAAGACGTGAAGTGAAATTAAGGTTTTGATTTGATGATTTGATGATTTGTTATGTATGCCTTAAAGCTAGAGGACGTTCACTGTTTTCGAAAACAATTTTGTTCAGAGATGAGGCTCATTTCTGCGTGTCAATAATCAAATTAGCAGTGTATGGGGTGGAGAGCAACTGGAAATGTTCAAGAGCTGCTACTACATCCAGATAAAACAACGGTTTTGTGTTGCAAACGGCGCCTGTTATCGCTCCATGATAACGAATTATTTGTTGCCTGAAACTGAAGCCTGTGGTCTCGACGACATTTGGCTAAAACAAGACTTGTGACACAGCCGTTAAACAACCTCTTTATTGCGAGAACGATTCCGTGAGCAATTAATTTCACACTTTGGACCGATGAATTGGCCGCCTAGATCATGTGACATTACACCTCTTGACTTTAGACAGATAAGTCGTGTACAATTAAAAAACTGCAGTAAATAATTAAACACTATTCGTAATTCTTAAGCACATCATCGAACTTAAGAAAAAATATAAATAATATTTGAAAAATAAATGTGAAGAATGGTTCTTTTGTACGATAATAAAGATAACCCGATAAAATTTAACTTTTTGATTGTTTCTTTATTTTTTTTTATAAAAAAATAACTCTTAAAGAAATAGCCTTTGTGATGTCTCAGAAAAGAATCAAGTTCGGCATGAGGTGCATCCTCTAAGCAACTCGTTCTAAGCACCTTTGCATTTCGATTTGTTGCCACATATTTCAGGTGGCAAAAGCGGAATTTCACTTTCGATTGAAGTGAAGTGTAAAACCTGCTAGGGATATCAGCTCTGTACTAATAGCCAATTACATAAAATCATTTCGTATTAAAAAGTGCACTTTCATTAGCTGGGTGCCTGTTCCGATTTGAGTTCTGTTTTTTTTTTGTTAAGTTGGTACATCTGTTGTTGATATTCCCTCTAAATCTTAGCGTAATAGCTTGATATTTTCAAAAGTTACGTAGCCAAGAGTACATCTATCTCTGTGTGTGTTGGCGATTTTTTACAATTCTATAAATGAATTTTAATTTGCAACAATGAACTTGTATAAAATTTTGCGTAAAAAACGGATTTAATGGTGCGCGAACGTTGGAAATGCTGGAAAAGTGTTTCGGCAACGATTCTCTAAAAAAAAAGGTCATTTACCAGTGGCACGAGCGGTTCGAAAGTGGCCAATCGAGTCAATCGAAGATGATGAACGCAGTGGCAGACCAACGACATCGAATTTTTGCCAGAAGGCCAGACAGTAAACAAAGAGTATTATTTGGGCGTTATGAGATGTTTGCGTGAAGCAATTCGTCGAAAGAGACCAGAATTGTACGCAGAAAACTTGTGGATTTTGCACCATGATAACGAACCGTCGCACAGTGCCATCATTATTCGTAAATTTTTGACGAAAAATCCAACAAATATCATCCAACAGCCACCGAATTCACCTGATTTGGCTGCCTGGGACTTCTTTCTGTTCAATCGCGTTAAAAAAAACCACTACGAGGAACGTGTTTCAGCAGCCGAGAGGAAGCAATGGAAAAATCGTAGGAAGCACTGATGGACATACCGAAAACCGAATATAAAAAATGTTTCGAGGATTAGATCAAGCGCTGGCATAAGTGTGTTGCAGTCGATGGGGATTACTTTGAAGGGGAAAATATAGATTTAGATGAATAAACTTGTATTTTTAATTTTCTGATCAAGGTAGTATAGCAATACCACTAGCTACACGCAAGCTCAAGTTGATGTGAGACATAAAACAAACTATTATTGTTTCGAAGACACAACCTGCAATCTGTAAGGATACATACATATGTGTAGAGTCTCTTTTTATATGAAAAAGTCACATCTCGTAGAGAACATCATCAGAGCCCACTGTTGGAATAGGAAATGAATATCTTAATATAACTGTATCAATAATCTAAAAGCCTGTGAGCTGACTTTGTCTTGGACTGTATGCACACTAGACTATCCGGCGGATTATTAATCCCAAGAAGTTCCAAACTTAAGGATTTACCAAATATGTTTAAGACTTTTATTTTATTTTGGATGCCTCCAAGAAATTTGGATAAGGTCTATTTCCGCCTCGTGTCTACTTATATAGGTATAAAATATTGAATATTTTGAACTTTTATTTTAAAAATCAACACAATAATCTTGTACCTGTGCAGTTTTTAAATTTGTACTTCAATTTACTTGCATAGCCAAAGGATCGGATACCAAGTTTATAAATATTTTGGCTGTATAGAATCTAACAAAGATTCAGATAATCATACAAATTTATTCGATATCGTGTCTAAATAATGATTTCCTCCGATATTTTATACTTTAGAATATTATTTATAACATATGTACGAGTATTTAATTTTTATGAAGTACTCGTACTTCGTTTTTTGGCAACTACTCATGCTACTTTTAAAACAAGTTTGAAGTACCTTCGTGTCTGACACCACTTGTTCTAAAAAGAAAAGCTATTAAAACAGATTTTTATTATTATTATTATAGTTTTATTTCCCTGCACTCTTCAATAAAAAAGTTAAAGTATACGATATACTTCGATGTATAAATGTAGATAAACATCTTACAGAACAGCATCTCTTACGCATAGTTTTCAAGTAGGAATAAAACGATTTCTTTATCATGACACCTGTCTGCTGTTTTGCATTGCGCATATCTATCAACAAATCCCCTTTTAGTTCTTTATAAACACATGTTAATTGGAATTTTTATCTTGCAAATAAAGGGGGAGTGAAAGATATATCAAACAAAATACCTGGATAAAAGAATGTACGTTATATCTATTGATAACACCACTACTAGAAAAGACCTTGAGCTAAGCTGTACTCTATCATTTTTCAAGAATTTATCTTTTATTAAAAATTATAAATCTAGTGGGCTTGATAAATATGATAGAACTTGTGAAAATTTTATTACGAGAATCTCCAAATCCAAACAAACCAATGGTTGTATGAGTTTTAAAATTTATTCCTTAAAGTATTTGCATTAAAGACGGATGTATTTGAATTTGAAATACAGAACTTTTATTAAAGAAAAACGTAAACATATGCATTGTATATACTACTCATTCAAGTGGTTTTGGACATAAAATGTCTTGAATGAGCTTAAGATGACGCAGATACTTGCTCTTATTGAATTTGGAATTTTCTTTCTTTTTCAAATATTTAAGATAACAAACGAGTATATATTTTAAACGCATGATAAGGAAAGATATTTCCGCAGAAATATCTGCAATATTGAATATACAATAAATGCGCCCACCTGTTATGTGCTGTACTGAAGATATTTGGAAATTTATCATCAAGAGCGTGCGTTCTAGCATTTACATTGCTCCAAAGAAAAAGAAAAAGCAGCAGCTGGTAAAGTACTTTACTCATTTGAATACATAGTGTGTACTTTTTTTTTAAAAAATTGCGTTTAAAATGACCAAGCATATATTCATTCGCTTTTACTTACGACCATGCTATGACTTGGATGATGTTAACAAAGCCTTTCTACCGAATTGCTTCAATAGCCGAGCCGAATAAGACGATATCCTAATCCTAAAGTAGATGTCGATTGTAATGTCGGGAGAACTCATCAGACGTGCTGTATGTGGCATCGCTAAGGAAGGGTTTTTTTTCCAGATGGGAGTGTTAGCTTCTGCTTTTCTAATGTGTACGGTCTAGATGGCAATCTAGATGGACATGAGCGCAAAAGCAGGGTAATTTACGAGGGTTGTCTGAAAAGTGTCCGACCGCAACGTAAAGATTGCGGTACTCGTCAATAAAAGCTAGTGAATACTAGATGTGCATCTTTTGACAGTTACTTACCGAAGTTTCAGTCATTTTGGATGCGCCGTTTTTAGTTGACAGTCGTTTGAGTGAGTCGATGTGAGTGTTTTTTGTGAAAATGGAAAAAATCGAGTATCGAGCTATTACTAAATTCTTGTCTTTGAAAGGCAATACGCTTACGCAAATCAGAAATGAGTTGGACTCTGTGTATGGGGACTTTGCACCATCATTTATCACAGTGATATTTTGGGCAGTTGAATTTAAACGTGGCCGTAAGAGCTTGAGAGATGATGGACGTTCGGGACGTCCAAAAACTGCAACCACTGACGATAACATTGCTTAAGTTCACCAAAAGGTGTTACACGACCGCCGAATTAAAGTGAGAGAGATAGTGGAGGTTATGAAAATGTCCAAAGAACGTGTTTGTTACATATTAAATCAAGATTTAGGCATGAGAAAGCTGTCCGCGCGTTGCTTACGTTAGACCAAAAACGTGTTCGAATGAACATTTCCAAGGCTCTGTTGGCGCAGTTTAGGCGCAATAAATCCGAGTTTTGGCGCCGATTTATTACTGTAGATGAAACTTGGGTACACCATTATTCGCCCGAAATAAAAATTCAGTCAAAACAGTGGACTGCAAAGGGTGAACCGGCTCCAAAAAAAAGCAAAAACTGTTTTTTCGGCTGGGAATGTGATGGCGACTGTTTTTTGGGGATAGTAAAGTAAAGGATTATCTTCAAAAAGGAAAAACCATTACAGGAGCATACTACGCATCATTACTTGCCAAGCTGAAGGCATAAATTGCGGAAAAACGGCCACATTTGCAGAAAAAGAAAATCAACGTACCATGGCGAAAATCTGTGAATTACGATTTGAACTGCTTGACCATCCGCCTTATTCACCAGATCTAGCTACAAGCGACTTCTTTTTGTTCCCTTATTTAAAAACTGGGCGGAACTCGGTGGGCAGAGATTTTCGTCAAATGACTACGCAATCACCTTCGTGAACAATTATTTCAGAGAAAATACCAATTTCCCTTTGGATGGGTTAGAGAGATGGGAGCATCGCTGGGAGAAGTGTAGGGTTACAACGAGACTATGTAGAAAAATAAAAAAACAAATTTGAGAGAAAATGTCTTGTATCAATGTATAATTCCTTTCAAGATTTAGCGAATTTGTGCAGGCTACCAGAACTTGGTTTCAAGCTCAGTCTGGTCTTCCTGATAATCGGAAATGGCCCTTTAAATGCATTTTTGCGTTAGAGAGCCCTTAGCGAGGTGGCAGATTGCTAAGTGTTAGTAGTAGTAGTAGTAGTAGTGATAACTGAGTAGTTTTATAACGGTGGCTGTAGAATAGGTTAATATTCAAAATCGCTTGGAAAGTTACCCACAGAATGGCGAATGCATTAGATTCCGAATTGAGGCATTAACGAAAGCCAATTCATTAAAGAGCAAACACCGTATTTTGATTCCTTAAATTATTTCTCAAACCAATCTTTAAATATAGTAATCACACTTCATCAGCATCAAATACAAAAGTATACCATATATACCTAAAACTGTATACGGATACATTTACTCGTAGATGCGAAATTCTGTCTTCAAAAGATTTTTGATAATTCCATAGAATATATATTAAACAGGCTTTCAAATTATACAGGTGGCAGGACTACCTGCTCCTCATAGCGAGTATGTATAATGATTGATTTGTGATAGAATCCATTAGGGCACACAAATGTATATTATTTATATGTATATACCATATGTTCGTATTTGTATCTTTTCGCGTTTTGCTTGTGATAGCAATTTTCAGAAAATTATGAAGGAAAATCGATTCGAAATCGATTTTTTTCTAATTACCTTCAATTGGAAGTTGGTAATCTTCGGTACAATTAAATTGATGATTTTTCACACACAACCTGATGTATTCATATCTATATCTACATATTTATGTATACATGTAATCGTATATCAACATATGTTCTTTGAAGTTGACCTAGTTAATCGTCCTTGTTTTTGTTTATGTTAACCTCATAGATACATGTGTACTATATTCCCGCATATGAACGTATAAAATGAGAATTTATTCCACATACAAATGTGAGCTTCTATAAATGTCTGTTAATGTTCAACTGATAATGAAATCTTCTGCAACAAAAAAAAAAAAAAGGAAAAAGAGCTCACGTTTCATTTTATGCCCGAAATTGCTGGGCTAATTAATAAAATTCCATTCCAGTACACGTAGGCAAATTGTTTCTTCGCAATGTTTTTATTTGGATTAAGATATAAATATCTTGAAACATAGGCTGGAGCTGGTATTATACCTATATTAAACCAGGCTACACCCTAATAGAAACGTTAAAACACGTACTAAACGATAGTCGGAGTCTTATCAGCTTATCACCTTGTTATTAATCATGCATTATTAGCTACACGATGATTATTATTACAAGTATGTATAAACAAACATTTATTAATATTTGAGTTATATGCACGCCGATGTACTTTAGTATATGATAAGTAGACGTATCGAACGATTGATGCACGACATCCGATGCAAATAAATTTGAATGCTCTATTAGAAATATTCCGTGAATACAGGGTGTGAATGCGATATTAGAAAGATACGTATAATGTCTGCGGTTTTAGCAGGTTTTAAATACGATCGTCATCTCGCAATGACTTTTACTTAATCAGTCAGTAAACGTTGTAACAAAATATAAACTTATACTTGTATTCAAGGTTTCGAGAGATTGACTAGTGGTTTTCGGAATCGGTATTTGTTTTCTGCCCTTAATGGTGTCAGCATTAGTTTTGGCAGAATATTTTAGAAAAGGTTGTAATTATCTTTTGGGATAAGAGAAGCGAACGTTCGACGAATTTTCGATTTCTCCCACAATATTTCAATGTTTTGGTATCCAGGTTATGAACTTTTGGTCCTTGTGTTCTACAAAGAATTGCTTCGAATGAATGTTGTCTCATCGGAAAGTTTGTTAAAACAGAAACTCGTATAGTGGGCTGTGTCGAAATATGATGATGACAAATTTGATTGATCAAGAGACTTTGTGGAGGTTGAGGTGTGAAAAATGCGTGGTATTTCACCCGAGCTATATTCATATACTCGTACGTTTTCGAAGTTTGTGTCAAATGTTTTCAAAAAATATTGCGAAAATTCCCTTCCTATTGTAGAAACAAACACGAATTCAGGTTCATGCTTGGGTCATTGCTTGTGTGTGGCATCTTTTAATGAGGCTTTTGTTTTCTTGACTAATAGCCAGAACCTTCTCCTCTGACTACAAAACCATATCCGAAAACGAGGCCTTCTCTATAGCTGTTACCATAGTTAAATATTCAACTTCAACTGTCTTTTTTACAATAATCTTGCGAGAATTTGGATGGAATTTCGAAAAACAAAAATGGGACTAACAAGGATATCCAAATAACTGATGGGGAAAAAACAATGAAAGAAATATACCAACACTGTTTCCAATTAATGTTTACAATGACTGAAGTGATTTTCCAATTTAATTTCCCAACACTGAATTTCATTTCATTCCAATTAATTTTTTTTTATAATTCTTTATCTCTGTATGTCCGTTTAATTTACATATCCTTTAATGTTGTTAACGTCGACGTTTCTAGGCATTTAGTATACTTGATACCGAATTCATTACAGCTTTTGGCAAACGTAACTTTAAACTTTACTGCTTTGTAGGCTGGTGTTGTTGCAACACTGCGAACCCAAACATAGTAAACAGTGTAAACAGTGTCAACAGTTTGCATTCTCGGAATGTACGAATACCTTGAATGAT
Organism: Volucella inflata; assembly: GCA_928272305.1. Classification (NCBI taxonomy): domain Eukaryota; kingdom Metazoa; phylum Arthropoda; class Insecta; order Diptera; family Syrphidae; genus Volucella; species Volucella inflata. The sequence goes on along the minus strand of OV743720.1, from coordinate 113,099,159 downwards.
ATTTACATTGAGTGCAATGTAATTACTTTGATTGACAGTTTGTTGATCTGGTACAACTGGGCACCGGAGTCTTTAACTTATTCAAATACTTTTATCCTACTGCGGGTTTTTTTTTGTGGACTAATAGAATCATTTGTTGAGAACTGTTTTTAAGGTGCATTAAAAAATACAAATAGACATATGGTTTGTCAGGGTATTGCTTTTGATAAATTTGCTAGGAAAACTAAAATAGCAGGTTCCAAAAGAGGTGCAATTTGAAGGTCCATAATATAAGAACTCGTTTTAAAAAATAAGGCGAGTAGCAGATGTAACTATAGGTGCAAAGATACAGCTGCACCCAAAAGGCAAGAATTAAAAACCACATTCCAAGGAAACAATTTTGTAGTATTCCAATCGAACTGTTAAACGGCGCAAATGCAGGCATTGCGAACAGTAAGTGAAAGACCTATCTAGCAGAGAACTTTAAATGTAAGTAGAGGTCTACGATCTATAAGATATCAAGCAATTAAATTAAGTCTTTCTAAGCAAAAAATAGTTGAAAAGGCAAAGCAATTCGGTGCAGAGGATCATATTCTCAAGATCACTGTGCGCCATCTGGTGGATTCCGATGCGATTAAGAAAAATGGTGTCATACTCGTATATCATGACAATTTTCGCTTTACTTGACATTATCATGATTTTCACTAAAAGAGCAAAAAGTGAGAAAATAAAGACAACTCTTCTACTTCAGTAGATTGAGGCAAAGAATCTGTCAAGGTTATTACGCCCAGGTTTGAGTCAAGTCCATAAGAGACATTAATTTTCAATAATATTTCTAGCATTTGACTACCTCTACAATATTTGTTCGAATTAATCGTTTGCATTCCAAGCTACTACTGCTTTTCTACATTCATATATTGGCAGGTTATTGGAAAACCTCTCATAATATCAATTCAGAGAATGTCATAATAGCTTGCAGTTATGTAGGCTTAGCTTCCAAATAGTTCGGTATGAATTTCGCCAGCAACACTACCGTCGAAGACAATATTATACTTTGATATCAAGAATAAGGGGCTTGTAGAATATATTTTGCGATGCTAGTATCCAGAATACACTATTCAGCCATGATGAGTGCATCTCTTGCATTTCATAGACGTGGTCTTGCATTTCCGTCAGAGCTGAAGAAGGGATATTAAAGAAACTCCAACTAGGTATAGCTTAAGGTGGGGCCAGGGAAACCTGTCAAAACTGCAGAACTTCTTCTTAATTCAGATCAGGATAGATGGTAGGGAGGATTTAGTTACTATGGGATCGTATAAAAAGAGGTAGTCAATGGTCAGGTCCTGAATTTTTGTAAGGTTTTCCAGAGTTCTAGTGCAGACATTTCATTGTAGAATGCAAGACATTCCTGAATGTACTCGTATGTAACTCAAATGAATGCTACGATGTTCTGAAAATCTACGATGAAAAGTCTATGAAAATCTTAAACGTTAAAAAAAAGTTTCAAGCTGTTAATGCACTTTTAGAAAAACATTTCATAGTGTGCCCTTGTTATACATAAAAAATTGTAGCAATTGAGTAGTGCATTTAAATGATGTTTCCTTGTACGCGTTTGCTCGTATGAATTCACTCACTGTAATTGGTATGATGTGGGAATAGAGTTGAAAAATACCCTGTGGAGAGTATAACTGGTAAGAAATGGAGACACAAGGAGTTAAAAACAGATCTATTTGTGCATTTATATCTATATTATATTTCTGAAATGTTTTCTTAATGTAATTTCCGAGAGAAGTTCAAAGTGCTGTGTTTAAGAATTTTTCTTCCAAAGTTCTTTAGTAAGGTTCCTTCAAAATTGGCTGTGGATTTTCTTCTTATATTTTACATAATTTATATACAGTTACGTTCACATAGTGAATCATTTATTTATGATGTCCAACATCAGCATTTAAATGCTATTTTTGGAAGAAAAGAAAATAAAATAGTTATTGCATTGGATGGCCTGTAGAATGTGCGTGACCTCTCTGCACAAATTATCGCTTTATTGACCTTGATACACGTGTATATGTGGCACATACACGTACGTTGAAGGTAAGTAAACACATAAATTTTCGTTTCGAGAAAAGAACCATTTTTGTGTGTGTTTTTTTTTTGTTTTCGTAAGAAAAAGTGGTAAGAAAACAGTAAGTTACAATATTGGGTTTTACTGCTTCTATAGTAGATGCCAAAAATAAAAGTAAATGAAACCAGGACTAATGAAATTACTTAGCGTATACGTCCAATTTTCGTAGGTATTTTGTTAGTCGAGACTGATTTTTAATTGATGCATTAGGATAACCATTAACCCCATGTCACTGTGAAGAACTTAGTCCTAGTTAGTCTGAGAGCATTTGTTTTTGTTTTTGCATTTTCAATTACTATTGATACAATTTCAGATTAATGTTCATACTATACATCTAAGACTTTTAAAAAGTTACTGGAGCTATCAGACAACAGGTATGTAAGTCTGATTTTTTATAAGATTAAGATAAACATTGAAAACAACGAATACGGGGCAGTCACCGGATGTTGTACGAGTATTTCATTCAAAGCGTCACAGAACATAACAAGTTGGAAGCAAAGCTAAAACTTATTATAACCCGGTGCAGTGCCAAACTTTTCTATTGAAATGCATCTTTTAATGTGAGTTTATCAATACTTGCATGAACAGAACAATTTGTTCCATAAGTAAATGTTAAGGAGGTTACAATAAATAAATTTGCAAACAAATTATTGACTAAATTGGTCGAGAGTCTGGAGTCAACCCAACTATCTAAATATATCAATAGGAAATGCATACCTATATAAGAAGAAGAAAAAAATTTTTTTTCTTAGTTCACTCACCTGTTTTTCCAACGCCACTCTGCCCGAGAACCATGACCTTAATTGATTTGCTTTTAGAGTGTAATCCAAGTTTAGCTAGTGAAGACTTTGGTGATGTTGTATTCATTTTAAAGGCGCTAACTAGTTTGATTCAAAATGTTTCTTAGAGGTTACATTTTTGAGAGTTATCTCTAAAAAAAAAGAAAGAAAGAAAAACATTAAGCACACTGCTGAAATTTTGATCATAATGATGACTATGCAAATTAAATTTTGAACAACAGATAATTGAAGGCAGAAGCAGCAACTTAATGATCTGATGTCCACAACATTATGGAATTTTTTCATGCCATTTATGAACTTAAATATGAAGACAGTGTTCAAGGTCCGGAAATTTGCTATAAAAGTAGTAAAATTTGCAATCAAATTGTTGTGTTTGGTTTGGTAGTAGTCTTGTTGAGTGATTAGTTTGGATGATAGACAACGAATTTCGTAAGATACAATTAACACTACGATGACTAATTAAGTAGCATTAAGGAATTAGTTAATGTTAAAGAAAACGATATGCACTTCATGAAAATTTATGTTATGAAAAATAAATTACAGAGTCTTGGCAGATGCGTCTAATAAATTTAAAAGGGGCTTACAAATGACGGATTTCGGTTGTGCCGATGCTTTTCAATTAATAAATCATTGCCTGCTAGCCAACTTATTTATAAGTGTTTGCCTTGCCCCTTTGAATAAATTTTTGTTAATTAATTATCCTATCTCAAATAAATCAAGTTGAAATATGTATTAAACATGTTGAGATATCAGTCAAGTACGGGTAAACAAATATGATAGTACTCGTATTTAGTTGCTTGGACTACAAACAGCGTTTTAATCAAATTAACTAAAAATTTTATTAAGCTTTAAATACGCTGTTGCTTTCTAAGATTTCTTCGAGTCATATGACGCCGATAGAATATATCCAGCTTTACTATGAAAAGGTGTAGGCTAGCTGCAGCTCTGCAGTGACCTTTATACTGAAGTATTGAGAAAGGTGACTGACTATCTGTATATGGTGACATCCAAGATGCAAATCCTATGAGACTACGCTTTAGTGGGCAGTATAGAATGTGCAGAGCATTTACTTCGCTATTAAAGAAACTTTGACAGAGCAACTTGTGACAGAATGTATAAATATATAGGCTTGAAAACACAGCGTAGACGAATCAGTTCTTTTGTGAATCAGAATAATGCTGAAAAAGAGAACAATGTTACGAAATATTTTTTCTGCAATTTATTTGGAACATTCTGAATGATTCACTGGTTAGCGTCTTGAGTAATTCTAACGGCCACATGCAGATAATATTAGGTTATGGTTAGGTTATTTCCTCAGAAATCGACTTTTACGCAGTCATTATTGAATTATTACCGACGAGCATCTTTTTGATTTACACGACTACGATAAGGCCAATTGTATCCTTCGGCTATCTGGTAATACGAGTACCTTAGCGCTGTTTTTACCGGACTAGGTCTGCTTCGATGGACTGGGAGCTTCCCTAGGACCACTGACTCTGCTTAAGATGCATTGATATTGTTTTCGTTGGTTGAAATTTCAAATCTATCTTATGTAGCCTTAGGAACAACACGTACTGAAGTAACTGAAGTAATCTATGCGCTGTCTTTGAATTTTGCTCTTATGCACGCAGGACACCAGAACTTATGTTGTAGTAAAAGAAAAATCTACTTCACCTGTGCCCAGGAAGAGTTTAGGTCAGAATCTGAAACAGGTAAAGAACCGCTCTGTAACCGCTTTATTTTAGGATGACAAATATAATGAGGAGTGAAAACTTACGTCTGTTCCTTAAACCGAGATACATTTACGAGTATGTATATACATAATCTTTATGGCAATGAACTATATGAGAGAGAATCGTGGAAGTGGATAAAGCTAACCTGCATTTAAGTTTTTACTGAGCTTTCTCATCTTATCTAAGCTAAATTCAGAGAGGTCTAGACTGGTTTCCGTTTCAGCATAACTGCAGATAATACATCTCCCAGGATGAGGGCCGACTAAATGCTTTGCTGATGGCAGCAATTTTCCAGATGTCCTTTCGTAGTAAAGACTGTAAATTACTACGTGACGGAATAGGTGATTTAACATCCAGCGATGGTTGTTGTCAGATAACAAATTTCTCTTTGAGTGTCTGGTCAAAATTCATATGAAACGGGAAGTACTCGAGGCGAATGTTGCTCATCTTTCTATGAAAGGTTTGAAAATTCAAGTGAAAGCAATAAACTATACAAGGAGTACGATTTATGACTGAGTAATCTATTTTAACAGAAAATAAAAAAAGGATTAATCTTTAGGGAGGGGAAAATCGCTTCAATGCTTCTTGCAGTAATGACGGTTTTTTTTACATTTATTTTTGGATAACCCTGATTTCAGGGCAATATAACTTTTAAGTCTGAAAGCTGTGTTCTTCAATGCTCATTTACTGTTATACTATATGTTGACGTTTCAAAAACATTTTTTGTTCTGATTTATCCATTAAACATTTGGAAATTTAGAAATGTCATTATTATTTGCATTGACCGTACGAAACTCAGATCTGTTACATGAAGCACCTTGAGTTTTGATTTATTATTTAGGGACTTGAAGACAGTATAAAAACGTTTCAGGCATTCACACCAGATTACCACAATTATATGACTCGTTTGGAATAAAAACCTGTTTGAACAATACTCGTACGCTTACTTCGATCAATGTCAGACCTGAAACCATCTGATGTGAATTCCCCATGAAATCAGTCATCGTCAGGATGTTTTTTTAAGATGATTCAATGACCATCTACGTTGTAGATCATGTTATTCTCGTAAATTTTCTTGCTGACAACCTTTCAAAACAAAAGCAACATATTATGTCATTATAAAACAGAATGGATAGCAAAGAAGGTGGACATGATCCTAGAAAGATAATGTCATTGCGGAAAGTCGAAATATTTACTCTGCTGCTGGATTTTTGAAAAAGTTGAGTAAGCAGACTCAAATCTGCCTGTTGATTGAAATTTCGCCTTTGGGGAACGATACGGCCGATGACGTCAAATTTATCTCTGTCAGATATGATGGACACTAAATGACACTTGACGTTCTAGTCATATAAATAGATACCTACAAATAGTTTTTACTATCATACAAAGCATCATCTTTCTGAGCAATTTTAGATTAGTTGTAAATGTTATGTTGTAATTATTTTTGCTTAGATTTTATAATTTTTTAGCATATAAAGTTGCTAATGCAGCAGGTTATATTAGTGGAATGTGGTAATACTATTTGGTTGTACTGTGCAGGTTAGAGTAAGTGGAAATGGCCTTTGATTAAGGTTGTGTCTAGTTTTTATAATCGAAAATGGATTTATTGTTTTCCAAAATAGTCGCAATGAAAATCAATACACTTTTGCATGCGTTTGAACCAATTTTCGAAGCACTTTTTCCACTCCGATTATGGTACTTCCAAGACAAGTGATTTAAAAGTATCAACCGCTCCTCCAGGCGTCGGAAAACGTTGAACTCGCATTTTTGTTTTGATCTGCGGGAATAAGAAGAAATCGTTGAGTGCCAAATCAGTACTATACGGCGGATGACCTATCAATTCGATGTTAAGAATGCTTGATGAATGAGTCGAGGATTGCCGTGGTGGAGAATGATTTGTCTTCGATTGGTTTGCCTTATATTTCCGGCCGGACACTTCTGGCAAACAAATGATGGTGTATCACGTAGAATTAACCCTTTTTCGTTAATCTAATAGAACGTGGGTAACATGTCCAATACAACAGGCGACCAATTGCTTGAAAGTGCTTCGTGAGCGAACAAGTCTTGCTGGATTTGGGTTGTCTTGAAAGACCACACGGTCGATTGTTCTATAGTTTCGGGTTCATATGCTCATGATTCGTTGCCTGTCACGATTTTGTGGACGACTTTTGAAGCACCGCGATTGAATTTTTTCAACATTTCTCGGCACTTATCAACGCGAGCCTTATTTTGAGCCATTGTCAAATTATGTGGTATCCAACGCAAACAAATCTTTTTGACGGCCACATTTCCATGCTCTACTATAAATTAAAGCACAGCATTGATTTTTTTTCTCGTACAGTAACCGATTTTGGACAACCTTCACGAAATTCATCCTGTAACGAAGTTTTGATTGAATTCGGAAACCAGCGAAACAGGGTGGCTCGAGACGGTATTTCATTGCCAAAAGTCGAAGAGAGTTGATCGGCACATTATTGGTTTAATCAACGTCGAAATTCATACAAATTATTGCACGAAAATGTTCACGATTTAATTCCATTTCTTTGGAACAAGATAAATGTTTCAAGGGTCTTTAGACAATACAAATAGCATTCAAATGGCAAAACATTCTGAGTACGATTATATTGACATATTTACACTGTAGTTGCCTACATATATGAATAACATACTGGTTCACCATAAAATAACAGAAAATATATAGAGCTATGTTTATGTCGGATTGTCCCTAGATTTTGAAAAGTAGACAAACTTCTTGTGCCCCCCCCCCCCCCAAAAAAAAAAACGAAAAAGTCGACACGTATGTAGGTTGTGAAAATAGAATAGAATCTTAATTGAAATCGAAGACAGATCAACACCTACAAGCATTCTAATAGATCTTGGTTCATTGGGCCAATACAGCCAGCGGATTGACACCAAGAGCAAAACGTGATTTGGAATTCAATCTTTATCTCTGCATTTAGTATTAAGCAGAGCTATGCGTAATATTTATTACATATAAAAATCTCAATCATGCACTCCGTGCCTAGACTGAAATAAAATTTCGTGGCAAACTATCTTTAAACTTGACTTCAACGTCCGGTAAATACTTCGGTTTTTCTGGTTTTCTGAACTGGAAAGCAACGCTTAGTCAGATAGAAAATCTGAGCTGCACTTAGCCAAGGAGCGTTATAGTGCAACTTGTTGAGGCAAATCCTACATCAAAAGCCCAATTATCCAAAGAGGAGGTGGAAAGTTTCACAGTCGGTGCAAAGGCGGATTTGATTGGACCCACCCTGGATTTATGAAAAATTATGGAAATATACTGAGGTCTGGCTGTGCAATTTGTTCTACAACATGGATGGGAATCTTACCTAAACAGTTTAAGACAACGAAAATGGGGATGGTACTGAAACGAGGAAAACAAGCCTCGGGGAATGTTTACTTCCGTTGAAATCAGTATTTTGTGCCAAATCAAAAATTTGAAAAAAAAATTGTTTGTTTCAAAAACTTCTAAGAATTATGGGTTCGAATCGCCTTAAGTCAGTCAATCTTGAAATTGGTCTTTATAGTTCTGACATAGAAATACATATATCACAAGCGATTAAAACTAACAACATTTTTATTTCTAGCCAAAAAAGGCAAAATAACAACATTATGGTCAAAAGGTACGAGTAGTAAGCAGACTAATTTGTGTAAACATTAACATAGGTATGTATTACGTGAAATTCCGCATTGTATAGCCGCAGTGCAACACGTATTATACCTATCTACATACATACGACTTTATTACGGTTAAGAGTTGGTATTTGAATTCAATCCATCCCCACCTCAACACAGTAAGTATCGATAAATTGTTATTTGATGTGATTTCCCGTGAGAATTGTTGTTCAATAAAGCAGCCCTAGTTAACAGGTGTAAATTGAGCGCAATAATCATTAAGACATGTCGCATTGAAGGAATAGTTACTAACAAAGATGTAGAACATTAAGTCAAACTGATGTCAATAGCAACAACCCCAGCTGTGCCATCGCAGCAGACGTCCTTTGATTTTAATTGTGCTTATCGCTTGGATACTGTTGTCATTGAGGTTGTTTTCTTTCAACATCTCTCGCCCAAGGGGGGCATTTACCTACACTACATACTCATACATAACAAAAGATCCTGCATTACATTCCAAATACGGCTTCACGTAGAAAAAAAAAAACGTAACAAGGAACAAAAGCACGGCAAAAAACACTCACGAGTCAAAATACTATATTGTATCTGTAAACATTTACGCAATTGACGGCTTTATATTTCTCGATTGGGTGGTTCCGAGGTTTTGTAAATACAGGTACAGGTACCATTACCTACCTTTGTTAGTAACAAATGTAATGTTAATTCCTTGGATTTGAAATTGAACGTTTACATGGACGCACACTATTCACTTATGTAGAGAGGTTCCCTTAAGGAGTTAGAAAAACACGATAAATTAAACATTTTCCTTTTATTATTCGTATCGCACTTATTGTAAACTATGTATGCATATGAGATGGTAAATACAATTAGTAAGTGATACACTCGGTTAGGTATGACAATTTAAAAATGCACCAGCTTACACACTATGTACGAGTAGGTGTACATCTTTTCACGTCAATTGCACGAACAAAGGAATCTATCTATCTATTTTAAGTTTTTCTTTTCTTTGACTTGTTTATACTTGTAAATTATTTTTATACGTCAACACGTTGCAATTGTCTACGGTTAAACAGTTTCGATCAACAGTTGATGTGCGATTAATATTTAATCACCCGGTTCTTCAGCGTTTTATATGCGGCTTATCGCGACATAACCAACGACATCCCCTAGCACGAGTACATACTACCTACTCGTAATATGGATGCTTGGAAACCACTGGAGCTGCTCCCGTAACACACAACTGATACCGTTTACACCGACAGACTCTCTGCGATTATGTGCCTTTACTGAGCATTTTGCGTTCATGGCTTGTGGGAAAACGCGTTGTTGCTGCTGCTGTTTGCTTCTATTCTAGATACATAATGAATAGGTTAACTTGCTTAGCAACATTTTGTTGCCGCAATAAAACCCTTAGCTTTCTGTCAGTAATTATATATACACATACGAGTGTGTGTGTCATTTTGATGGGGGTTGCATTAACTTAAATGTACGAGCATACTGTCCACGTGACGAACAGAAAGTATTGAAACAATCGCATTGTATCTGAACAAAGCCGGCGACGCGCAGGACTTTCACACATATACAAGTCACTGGTGAATAACACACGTATTCCACCACCCCAAAGTTAGTTATAAATTTGACTGTTTCACAAGCGTTTATGGCCTGACGGTTGAGCTATTTATTTTTGAAATAGTATAACTGTTTGCTTAATGTCAGTGTAAGAAAAGCAAAACACAACAATTTGAGCAGCTAACTAGCGCTTGGCTTGTTTACATACGTATACTTCACATGATTTTTCTGACAGTTGAGGTCATAACATCATGTAGGAAATTACAAGCAATGGTCAAAGATGTTTTGATATTCAGTAATCGGCAATCACTTGTTTCTGAACAGAAACAGTCGGTATTCTCCATGGTCTAGCATTGAGGAGAAACATTTGATTTATCGAATTGGAGCGTTTGCTGAAGTGAGTGTTATGAGCTGTTGCCTAAATTAGGACGATTAAATTGATGGGCTAACGATAAATTATGATAATCGATTTGTAGTTTGTGTTAATTATGTATGTCTGCTTTTTACTATGACAGCAAATTAGCCCAAATAATAATTAAACTGGAACGTGTCTACATTTTAAGAGTTTCTTGTTGGCAAAGTGTTTCATTTCTCATTTCTTCAAAAGAATGAGATACGAAAATGGGTTGTAGTGAATCAACAGTTCTTTATCACTGTAATTGCTTACCAGCTATTATCTCAGAGGAATGCAAGGAATCTTATCTGCATTGTTATGTGTGTACATATTGTAAATATTTTAATTCCTTTGCTGACTTTGGGGACAAGTAGGTATCTACATATATTTTGTCCTTTCTTATTGTTTATATATTAACTTTTTAATTCATAAAATCCAACAGAATTCGAGACTCTGTTTTCTTCTCGTTGTGGCATATTAGTCCGGAAATCGGTGACGTCCCGTTTTTTTCAAAGTTACGCAGTATCTTATCTGCATCGCTTAAGGAAATAGGAATGCAAAAATTAACTGAGCTTGGAGCTTTCTTAGTGACATTGTTCAGGTCATCTTAAATTGAAAACTTCCCACTTGAACTGTACTTGAAAGAACTGGTCCTATCTGTGATCAACAATTTTATCAGTTCTACGGCCTATTTGACGTCTAGGTATCATCGTAACCGGTTTCTGGCAGAGTGTCAGGCTTCTTTTTATCGCCTTTTCTTTATTTTTTACTTTTCTGGCCAATTTATTGTAATTTCGGTGGATTCGTTTTTCTTTCATCTTAGGTCAGCGGATTTCATTGCATTACATTGTAAGCAAAAGGGTTTCTAATTTTTGCAACTTCTAACGTAGGCAGTAAAAGCATACATCTGCCACACAGTGATTTGATAGTCAATTAGGTTCTAAAAGTTGTCTTTTAGACGTGTGAAACAGACGACGAGCCGACATGGGTTTGGTTGGATCATCGCTTTATAGTAGTTCCATTTAGTACGCCAACAGCTAAGTACAAGCAATCAACAACTCTCTGCCCACAAAAGAACAATGGAACGCTGAGAAAAATGTTTTGACATCTGAAGATGTTTGGTAGATGGAAGGCAACACATAGTACGTGGCCTACCGATTTGTAGATACCCCAGCAGTAGGGAGGAACGATTTAGGCTCTCTATATAGCGTATGACGGGACCAACTTAACTATAATATATCGCAGCCCTGGCCATAGAAGCAGATGTAGCGGCGAACAGGTATGATAGCAGAACCGTTTAAAGAATCACTGCCGTTCAAGAGATAGAAAGAGCATTTTTATACTGTGCTTAAGTGTGCATTTGCCAGCAAACTGCACCCAAATCAAACTGAGCTGCTTGCAGAAACAATTTCCCGAATTCGCACTTTCACTGCCAGTAAAGGTTATATCGCTGCTGCGATGGGCTAGATGGTATTCCCGTATAGCTTCTTTGAGCCGCTCCAAGAACATGAGCAGAGTTTTTAAATCCTCTTGTTGAGTAAACTTGAGAGGCATGAGGATTTCAAGCATTATAATAAAAGTAGTCTCGTAGATGAAATCTGAAGAGGCATTTGCGTCTTCTGCAGAGCCTTGTCTACAGGGAACAGATAACTTCATTGGGCTCATCATTTACATCTGTAAAAAACATCTGGACAACGCTGATGACATGTGTTTACTTTCTCAAAGGGTTATGGATCTACACCAAATGACAACAAGAGTGAAGAGGCAGCTTCTTGGGAGCTTTGGCCCTACTGAAGGTGGGACCCAACAGGATATTATTAACCGAATCGCCAAAGCAGAATCTGCGTTTGGAGTTTTATCTATAATACGGCGAAGCAGTACAATCAGCTTAAAATCAAGCTAAAAATGTCCCACTCAAATGTTGAACCTTTGCTGTTATATTAATTAATGTAGCATTTGGAATTTGACCGCTGCTATAACGAAGAAAATTACCAACGTTGTTAAAATGTGCCTACGGAATATCTTTAGGGTTTTCTAGACTATTTTTGAATGAACAAATCAGGAACCAAGAGACACAAACTTCTAAATTCGTTATACACCTCGAAAAGGTTTTTTTTTTCTTAAAGCTAGTACTAACTTTTGATTTTATATTATTTGTGTTAAGTCCAGGGAATGGACTCTGTAATTAATTTTTAAACACAAATTAAAGCATGTGCCGCCCACGGCTGGATCTGGGAGACAAGGTTTTCGACCACTTCTTCAAGCATTTGTGGCCGAATGTCCTCAATAACACGAATAATGTTGCCTTCCAATACGTCAAACTTTGCTGGTTTGTTAGCGTAGACCAGTAGACTTTACGTATCCCGAAAGAAAACAAGAAGAAAAAGGCAATTAATCACAAGATCTTTGACCTAATGCCAGTTGGTTTTGGGCCCATTCGCTGAAATTTCGACGATGGTCATTCGGCTTCAATTCTTGCACGAACTGAGTTTTGCTAGTCTCCAATCCAAGATTTAAGCGAATGGTAGATAGACAAAGACCAAGCTGTTCTGAATGACGTCGAATCAATAAATTTTGATCTTCTTTAACACTCTCCTGAACGGATGCACTTTTCCCTTCAGTAACCACTCTTCTTACTCATCCCGGTGCAACTGCATTTTCCTGTAGCGACTATCGGTCTCAGATGGTCGATTGAATTGGGTGTAATATAGTTAAATTGTTCAGTAAGTTTTGCAGACAGAACAATAATTTTAAAACCAAATTTCTTAATGGTGGCGGTGGCGCGATAGTTAGCTCATTGGACTATCACGCAGAGAGCCTGAGTTCGATTCCTGGCTGGGTCACCAACAATTTTTCAAATCGCCACCACCCTTTCGGCGGGGCAATGGCAAACTCCCGAAAGTAAAATTGCCTACGAAAAAGCTTTTAAGGAGTCGTTCGGACTCGGCGATAAACCGTAGGCCCCGCTCAGATGTGATAAAAATGAAAACATGAGCAACACAAATGAGTGTCAAGAAGCTAGGCGCTGGCAGCCCGCAGCGCCATAGTGTTTTTTTTTAAATTTCTTAAATTTGGTAATGTTGTTGAAGCTTGGATGTCCTCACGATAAAATTGAAAATACTATTTAATAAAAATGACACTGACAGTTTGCTAACTTACAAATAGTTTGACAGATGTCTAAAGTTAGTACTGGATCAAAAAGTTCCCGGAATAACCACCGTGTGGCGCACCCATTGTTCCGATTTGAGTTCTGTTTGTTAAGTTGGTACATTTTTTGTTGATATTCCCTCTGAATCTTAGCGTCATAACCTGACATTTGCAAAAGTTACGTAGCCAAGAGTAAGAGTACATCTATCTTTGTCTGTGTTGGCGATTTTTCACAATTTTGGAAATGAATTTAAATTTGCAACAACGGACTTGTATTAAATTTTGCGTAAAAAATGGATTTAATGGTGCGCGAACGTTGGAAATGTTGGAAAAGTGTTTCGGCAACGATTCTCTAAAGAAAACGGTCATTTACCAGTGGCACGAGCGGTTCAAAAGTGGTCGTGAGTCAATCGAAGGTGATGAACGCAGTGGCAGATCATCGACATCGAAAACTAATGAAAACATTGATGAAGTAAAAGAAATGTTGGTCAATAACCAACAGACAGTATACAAAGAGTATTATTTGGGCGTTATGAGACGTTTTTGTGAAGCAATTCGCGGAAAGAAACCAGAATTGTGGGCAGAAAACTCGTCGATTTTGCACCATGATAACGCACCGTCGCGATAACAAATACCATCTAACAGCCACCGAATTCACCGAATCGAGTTAAAAGACCACTACGGGGAACGCGTTTCAGCAGCCGAGAGGAAGTAATGGAAAAATCTTATGAAGCGCTGATGGACATATTGAAAACCGAAAACCGAATATAAAAAATGTTTCAAGAATTGGATCAAGCGTTGGCATAAGTATGTTGCAGTCGATTGGGATTGCTTTGAAGGGGAAGATCTAGATTAAGATGAATAAACTTGTATTTATAATTTTCTGAATAAATTCCGGGAACTTTCAAGGTTGTATACTTCATGTACCATTTGCATTGATGTAAGTTTTGAAGTTGTTTGGTTTACTTAAACTAATACCACGAGTATTATGCTTCAAGAGACACTACTCCTCAAGTCGAGTTATTGTTATGATTTTATTTTTGAATTTTAGTTTGATATATTGTATAGTGCAGTACGAGTATCATCATTCACTGAAGCACAGATAGCGTCACTGGTAGGTTTATGTTTATGTTAGAAGGTCAAAATATCCGAATTTGCATTAATAAATTTACCATATTACGAGTATAGGCAAATTCCCGCAGATTTCTATATTTCACTCATTAAAATAAAAATAGTCTCAATAATCAAAGAACATTCAATTATCGCTATTGAACTATTACTGTTGCATCCGGCATTTTTCATTTTAAACGATGTAAAATACCTGTGTATGAGCAGGTGATAAATCTCCTTTTCCGAAATACTCGTAAGGTAAAACCAACAATTTGTGAGTAAACATAAACAAGAATTTGTTCTAAACAACTTTTGGCAATACTTGTTTTTTGTTTTGTTATCTTGGTTTTGTGTGTATTTGTTTTTGTTTTTGTTATTTAATAAAAGGTTAATGACGTTTAATGCTCTCTGGGAGGTGGTTTTCTTTATTTGTTTAAAAATCCGAGTGGAAGAAACGATTGATATTGTTTATTTATGCATGATAATTGCAAATGAATTTCGTTTGCAATTGCAGAACCTACAATTGTATTTTTTCTTTAACACAAACAAGACAAATAAAGACTTGTAAAATACGATTTTCTTTCATTCATAAGTACGAGGGCAGGTCAATAAGTCCGTGACTTTTGGATTAAAACACAGATTTTTTGATAAAAAAATAATTTTATTTTTCAACGTAGTCTCCCTTGAGCTCTATACACTTTGTCCAACGCTTTTCCATTTTTTTTTCCCCTTCCAAAAAAAATGATTTGTCGAGGTCCTCAAAATAGGCCTTTGTTTGCGAGATGACTTCATCATTGGAGTCAAATCTTTTTCCACCAAGCCATTTCTTCAGGTTTGGGAACAAGAAGTAGTCGCTCGGAGCCAAATCTGGAGAATAGGGTGGATGAGGGAGCAATTCATAGCCCAATTCATGGATTTTTGCCATGGCAACTGCACATGTGTGCACCCTTGCATTGTCTTGGTGGAAAATAACTTTTTTCTTGGCCAAATGAGGTCGTTTTTTTTTCAAAGCGTCATTGAATCGGTCCAATAAGTTGGCATAATATTCCCCATTGATTGTTCTTCCCTTTTGAAGGTAGTCAATGTGGATTATCCCGCGTGCATCCCAAAAAACAGTCGCCATAACTTTATTGGCTGACAAACCCACCTTGGCCTTCTTTGGCGCCGATTCACCCTTAGAAACAAACTGTTTTGACTGTTGTTTGTTCTCTGGTGTGTTGTGATGGATCCATGTTTCGTCCACGGTTACAAAACGGCGCAAAAACTCCTCCATATTGCGATTAAACAACGCCAAACCTTCCTGTGAGGTTGTTACACGATTGCGTTTGTGGTCGACTGTGAGCAAACGCGGCACCCATCTTGCGGAAAGCTTTCTTATGCCCAAGTGATCATTCAAAATTGAAACCACTGAGCCATGCGAGATCCCTACGGCTTCCACAATCTCTCGCACTTTCAATCTTCGGTCGGCCAACACCATATCGTGAATTTTTTCGATTGTTTCGGGTGTAGAGACCTCAACTGGGCGTCCAGGACGTTCGGCATCTTCAGTGCTTGTACGGCCACAACGAAATTCAGTAAACCACTTTTTTACCATTGAAATCGATGGTGCAGAGTCCCCATAGTATTTATCAAGCTTAGCCTTGGTCTCGGTAATGGTTTTTTTTCGCAAGAAATAATGCTTAATAAGCACACGAAATTCACTTTTTTCCATTTTCTCCTCAAATTAGTGAGTAGTCTGATAAAAATAGCTGTCAAACACAAACTAACTGACGCAGCAAGTTTAAATTTTGACAGGAGTCAACTGACAGATGCCTGTTGACAGGAGCAGTGTTGCTGTTTCAGTAAAGAGGTCAGAAATTCAAAAAGTCACGGACTTATTGACCCGCCCTCGTATATTAAGTGAACAACCGAATTTCATGGAAACATGTTGTTGGCAAGAAGGTAATTCCGGCTTTTACCTGTAAACTGGTTGAGTTGTATTTGTTGATTCTCGCTTTTGTAAGTATTATGATTTATTTTCTTTTGATTTTTGATAGCAGTTTACTTCAAAAGCAAATCGAGCTCAATTTTGCTTACCAATGTAATCACGTTGTCAATTTAAGCACAACATCCGAAAGCGATTATTATCTACATGTTTTACATGTGTTTTGCCTTTTCATTTCCGTTAAGGCAAGCTACTGAGGGTCAAAAAGAGATGAAGTTTATAATGACCTAAGGAAAGACATAATTGAATCGGATCGTTTTAGAAATCGTAGAGGTTTAATACGCCACACACAACGGTTAAAAATCACCTATATCGTCTTGGACTCTTAAAAAAGATCAATATATTGATTCGTTATAAAGGAGAATCAGTAAATCAATATCGAATTAATATCTTAAACAAAAAAATCACTGGAGAAGAAGAAGGTATGTTGGCTAGATGTTAGAGGTATCCTGTATTTGAAGTTTCTTGGAAGGAACCAAACGATCAATTCAGATGTCAACAACTAATGAAACTGGATGAAGCAGTCGAAGAAAAACCACCAGAAATGATAAATGGTAAGGGAATCGGATTCAACCGCGACAAAATCAAACATCTTTACGATTGGACTTTGGTTGGGAAGTGATATCACATCCACCATCAAGGATTGACCTGCACCATCAGATTTTCATTTGTATTAAAGTTTGTAAAACTCCTTTTCATCAATTTTACTTTTCAGGATTCTTTTAAAATAGATAAAAAGAGGGATTTGTGCAGCCCGTCCTGTTGCTGTTTCCTCCAACAGGCTTGTTGTACTTTTGGCCCTCTAACCAAGCTAATAAACTGTCGGTTTATGAAATATCCCGCCGAAACACCAAAACTTCTTAATAACCGTCGAAATGATTTTTGTAACAATAGGTACATTGGCGATTTGATGACATGCCTCACCGGAATGTGAATTCAAAATGTACTTTATTTGGCGCAAGTTGCACTTGATATTTCTGAGGTATTTGACAAAATTTTGCTCTGTTGCAGTTGGGATCGCACAGTCTCTTCTTCAATGAATTAGATATTACCTTTCGGAACGTTAAACTCAAGTTATCTTGAACGACTTTAAGTCGGATTTTCACAAAATAATAAATTCGACACTCTTTAAAATTTTAAAAATGATCTGGTACTTTTGATTCAATGTAGTCCTTTTCTGACGACAATACTCTCTGCTTTTCACGTCCCTGCTGTCGGGCTATAGAATGGGAACGGCATACTAAGCATACTAAGCCCATTAAATTTTGATATCAATACCATAACTAATTCAGGAACCATCGACAGAGTGTAATTTAATGCATTCAAAACTCAATGCCATCTGCTTTCGTTTAACGGAAAAACTGTGTGTCGATGACAACTTACGTTTAAATGATCACTAATTCTAAGTGACTTAAAAATGCCCCGAAATGCATAGGATTTCTCAAGCGATGTAAGAAATATTTCACTATTTCCGATCTGGCTTCAATATATGTATAAGGCATTAATTCGCCCAAAATTGGAATACAAAGCTCACCATCTGGTCTTTGCTCCCATAACATCCCTGCACCTAATGGATAGGATTCAAAACCGTGCCATAAAACTAATATTCGATGCCAACATTACGCAGTAAATTGGTAGGCTCGAGTACTGACGTAATGACTTCTGACTCACCTTGTTCTAATGCTTTTTTCACCATCAGTGCTCTATCAAAATTGTGAATAGCATTTTGCCCCCTCAAACACTCAACCGTATCGTTTGTCTTGCTATAAATGCTCATTTTAATATCCTCAAGCTTACTTTTGGACGTACTTTCACATGGCGTAGGAACATTCCTATACATATGTAAGTTCCCGGGACGATGAATTAGAAGAACAAAGTGGGACTTCGAAATATTTTGATTTATTCCTAAATCGTATAATTCGTTTATGCAATGCTCTACCGAGCTCTTTATTTCCTATCATTATGGCCTTCCAACATTCAAAACCAACGTACATCGGTACCTCTGCTTTTTTACACCCTATCTTCCTTTCGCCCGCGTTATGTGCTTTAGGCAAAATCCTTGAGCCTTCGTGGTACAAGTAAAATGACTCAGCTACACAATATACGTGTGTGTATATACATAGTAAGGGTATGAATACGAGGTACAAGCAATCCTAAGGGGTCATAGACGGGATCCGCAACTGGGTGAAGTCTTCTCTTCCTCTTCCCCAGAGAATAAGATAAATTCAAAACTGTCCTCCTGATGTCAATGAATAAGAGCTTCTCATTGGATGACATTTGCCAGTAAAAAAATCACGTATCGTTATGCATCGTCGATCTAACTTACTTCCTTTAGTTGGGGCAACAGTTCCTGGTCGACCTGGACCTCAGTCAGCAATCGTCTCCAGCCAGCTCGCCTTGCCAGTTTTTTCTCCCTAATTCATAGATACATCACCCGTTTTTTGATTGTAATGTCACCCAGAGGTGTATAGAAGATGTTCTTAAGATATCTCTTATGATACCAGATACTTATGGTATAGAAACCAGAAATTATGAATTTTTTCCATGTCTGCATTCCGTTAAGCAAATTAAGGCGTTCTTATTTTTTGTTTGCATTAGCTTCTAGATTAAATGTCATATGGCACTTTATAATCTTGTGTGAGGGAAGACAAACAAATAAAATCGTCAAAGACTAGGTGTTTAAGCTGGATTATCATTGTCAAATTGATATCCTTTATTCTCTTATTAATATTCAACCACCTTTTCTTCCCGGATGGACTAGCTGTTTTCAGGTATAATAATTGTACGTTCATTTCACTTTGTTAGACAGTGTTTGGTACATTTAAAGTAAATCGAGACTACACTATTGTCGACCAAGTTATCTATGTAAGCCTCTCGTCCTGCTCCACCCTCCATAACAGCTCCTTTATCTTACTTTCAGAAACTTCCGCGAATTCTACTGCTCGTTGGGTTCGTTCTTTAACTCAACTTCAAACTTCTTCTCTCTATAGTTTTGGGATTAGAGATTATTTATAGTTAAGGCATCTATTCAATGTACGAGTATAATATAATCTGACAAATAAGGTGAATTTGTTCCTTGATCTACTGACAACGTTCCGTAGACAGTCATTTATTGATTTATTCCACTTAACGAACATTATTGAATTATATTTTAGAAAAAGATTTTTTAAGTTAAGAACCTTATAACATGTTTGAAAGAAAAATAGATTCCCTGTAACGTAGATGAAATAAGTTCAATAAGATTTAAAAGAAAAATAATTGTACATACTCGTACATATGTACATGAAACTCATTTTATATTACGCACTTAAATTCAGAAGAGTTCATCTTTGTTTTTTATTAGTGAGTTAATAACGTCTTATTCAATTTATATCCAACACGTTGAGCACATGTTCAACGTAAACAGTGGGGGAGCAATGACGGTGATATCCCGTCAAATATTCCAGGGCTAAGAGCAACGTCATGTGTTTACATATTTCACGTCTCTTTGGTGTGAAAAGTCAACTATCCAATTATGGGCACCTAATTTGTTAGGACATAAAGGTAATGAGCACAACAAAGTTGTCAATATGATAAAAACCAAATCCAAATGTATGCAAATATGATATTATTGCTCATACACATGAATATATTGATCGATCTAAGCCGATTAATAGTTCACGAATATATTATTAAAATGCATACATACGAGTATGTTATATACAATATAAGAAGGAACCAAGGTTGGAAGTCTCTATTAAATTCAAATGAATCATAAAGCATTAATTTAAGATTTTGACAAAATAACGTTTTCTCGTTTTCTCGTTTTTCGATAACAGGACGCATTAGCTGATTGTTCACCTTTGTGACTTATTGCTTTCCAAACACGTGTTAATATTGCGGGTTATACTTGACGATTCGTTGATTTTAAAACTTCTTTTGAATGAAATCAAATCAATATGTAAGAAAGTTGTGATCGTATTGGGATTCCCAAGTTCCGATTCTTCATCGCAAAAATCTGTCCAATCAACTGACGTAAATTGTTTACACATGCAACTTATAATTTATGGACAAAAAAAAATTGCTGTTTTCCAGCTAAAATTTAAAATGCCACAACCAGTTGGTGACAAAAAGTCATACAAATCAAGTGGTTAAAACCAATTGCTTAAAAAATGTTTCAAAATCAAAGTCCGATTAGTAAGCCAGATGCTTTTATGTGCCATGTGTGGAAGAATAAAAGTACAGAACATTCCAGTTTGAGGTTTCCACATTCAATTCAATTCGTCTGTGGCACAATTTGAAGAGTTCCATATTCATTCCCATTCATGATTTTTATTTTGATTCAAAAAGTTACTCAGATGTATCGTTTTGCTCTGCATATCCTTTAAGAAAGCGGCTACAATCCAGAATACAAAAACAGCTAAAAATTTAGTCTCGCATTTAAGCTTTGGATGCAACCTTTAGTGGGAAATAACCATTTTATCTACGCAACTTAAAACTAAAAACTAAAAAAAAAAAATATAATATTAATAATAAAAGTAATTGCCTATTTGATCTACTTTTCCCCCAGAAATTTTGGTCTTATACATGATTCAGATTCCAATTACATATTTGCACAATTGTTCTTACGTAAAAATATTCCGTAAATCAGTTAGGCCTGGGTAAAAACCTTTACTTCATCTCTTAGAGTAGAGAACAACCATTACATATGAGTTGCATTCTGATCCAGTGGACCAACGTACAGCATAAGCAAAGCCCTTTATACTACTCCCTCACTGAATGGCACTCTATGTTCTGCTTCACTTGGCTACCCCCGATATTTTCAGGCAGGCAAGTAGATACTAACGAAGCTTTTCACTAAAGCAACAGTCGACAAATAAACTGTTTGGCCACGCTAATATTCTTAACGACCTAGGAATCCTTTCAGAGAACAGCGACTACACTAACGCCAACCTTTGGTTTGATGAAGACTTTTGTGTCCCTCTAGATCATTCTTAAAGAAAGACGCAGTCATGGACGACAAGACAGTCCTATTCGTATAGATCCAAGCCTAACAGCGGGGTTAGTGGTGATCTTTTCTCCTCCCAAATCATAGTAAAGTATTCCAGGCGGAAATTTTAGCAATTACGGATATCCTATCCTGGTTGAAGAATTACGTGATAACTGGAAGGGATATCTACAAGTTTCGTATAGTCAAGTCGCTATTAAATTCTGGGACCCATTCTTTCTGAACTCTAAAACCATCCTAGACTGCCGATCGTCTCTCATAGAGATGTCAAGGTAGATCAACATTCACCTATCTTGGGTTCCGTGGCACTGAAATATTCCAGGGAACTGTAGGGCTACTATTATTCGTATATCCATCCTACCTGAAAAGGGTATCATATGTATACCAATCGCTTCGTGGAAACAAATTCTAAAGATGGACGCTAACAAACCTACACCCAATTTTGTACATAATCAACATATGAGCCCAAAGAATGAACAACATTCACTTACGGCCTATTTCAACAATGACTTAATGACCACTCCTCCAACAGTCATTCTAACCTAACCTTACCTAATCGGACCAATCAATAGTTATCTAAGTCTTGTAATAAGGGCACCATTGCTCTAGTATAGGATATATTGAGTTGAAGGTAAACTCCCCCTCGGATCAGTGATATGGTATTATGTCTACGCAAATGATAAAAACTACGATGGAAAAGAAATAATTGAGAACACTCGTACAAATCCTACAAGACACATCAGGCTAATCAGGCTAATCAGTCTGTGAACGGTCAACACCAGAAAACGTAGTTCAATATATGTTGAAATCCGAAGATCTTTGGGCTGCTGTGAACCATACAGAGGTACGAATAATGTGCGATCTAAGGAATTTAGAACAGCAGCAGAACGCGAATTCATCCCTCGCAAATTAATACCTAACGGTTGGCAGGTGGTTTTAGTTAGTAAGAATCTGACACTACCAATGGACGTCGGACCATTGGTTACTATGCAAAGTTTCCACCTTCCCTCGCAAAAAATAAAAAAATAACATCAGGCTATCATTCTTAAAAATTCCCGTTTTTGCATCTGTTTTTCGTTTGAATATACTTTGCTTGAACAATTCGCCGTTTAAACTTTTGAAGAACGATCCTACATACATTAACAACTGCTAAACTGTGTTGGTGAAAATTGGTGTTGCGTTCTTTGTATACAGAGTTTGAAAAAAATCCGCATCCACTTGAAATTTGAGATTACTATCTTTGTATGTACATATGTTTCCTTTAAACTGTGAAAGATTACACCCAAGACCTCCTGTTTCGGGCATCAATAGCAAATGCAACGAGAGTGCAATAAAAAAAACATATTATGCGTAAGTCTTATAATGAACCTACCTAAACGTACTGGATTTACATGCATCCTCTTATCATAAGTATAGTTTACATTTTATCTATTAACGACCAAAAAACCAAAAGAAATTACGTTACAAAGTGTTTATTATTTAATTTTATTGCGAACAGCAGATACATCTGAATGAATGAAATACTCCCCCCACTAGTTGAACTTCTTTTTTGATGGTCTGACACTGAAGAATACATTTTTTTGTTTTCATCAAATATATATTGCCTGACATCTTCATAGAACTATTAACATTTGTATTCATGAGTACACATATTATGTTTGACGAGTAAGTATGTACGTTAGCTCAAAAAAATCTGTCGACGGGTCCCCTGATCACAGAAGAATTGATTAAATACAAAGTGGCGAATATTTTTTTTTTTATTTTTTTTTCTGTCTCAGTGTTTTTTAATTTGCTTTTAATTGTAGAGCTACGCACCGTACACTTAGAGACAGAGGAAAATAAATTGCCTATTACGTATGTATATATTTCCTTCGTGGAAGATATGAAATTCTTTAGGTTGTACGAATTTAATAAAATTGACTTTTTTATTTTATTAACTTAACACTCAAAACACTGAAAAGAGTATAACTACTTTCAAATGTTTAAGCATGTGTTAAGATTGTTTTAAAAAAAAATTGTCTGGCCTCAGTGAGTTTCGCTCAATGGGTAGCATCCAACATTTAATGGTGAAACCTAATTATAAGCGTAATTAGACTTCTTGTCTTATAAACAGCCGATGTTCTTTAGTTGCCTGATAAAACAAAAACGTCATTTGGGGCGGTTGGAATTGAACACCAAAACGTAAGTACACTACTACTTGAGCCACGGCCACCCACATTTGGTCAAATTTGCTGTTTTTTAGTTTACAGTAGTACTACAGTTGAAATCATTGGTGATGACTTTAAAATGATGACTTGATGTGAGAGCTTTTTCAGGTATATAAACATATGACATCTAAGAAAAAGTATAAATCTTTTATATATATGGCTATTCTTTACTCCTGCGCATCGATTGATCGATAATACGAGTAGTTGACTGTCCACTGAGCCAGTAGTGCAAAAATCAACCTTACATTCCCGATGTGGTTTCTAGTTACTGAAAAAGTAAACTCTTACTCAGGCTAAATGGGAGGGCGTTCTCGGACACTAGCAAATTACTGACCAATGCCATCATATGGCTCACAACCTTATGCAGAAAAGATTGTCAATGAAGAAATCAACTAATGGCCTCGGATATAAGAGGATTCACTGATGGACACCCTTTCAAACTTTTAAAGGACAACGACCTTCGGATCTGCAATTAGCGGAGTCCCTCAACCACTATCATGCCGATATCACTGCCATCCAAAAGTGCTATGGAATGTGCCGTATATGAAGAGGATGAAATACTGTGATATCAACTAGGATGATTGCTATTGGAAAACAGCGCTTATTCAAATGCGGTATTGCAATGTGCTTCAGACTTAGGCAAGAAGTCTTAAGCTTACGACATGTGAGCGAGAGTCTTATGTATGTCGATCCGAGTCAAGGCTAAGTTTGCTAACAAAAGCCAAATATGCGCCAAAATAAGAAAAAGCGCAATGTCCAAAGTATGACAGGATGGGGAAAAGGGACAGCTAGTAAGCACAGCATACACGGCACCACGTCTGCAACGCACCTAGGCTTTCTGACTTTGAGGTTGGATAAAATATCACTATAACAAACACATGGCTTATTTTATCTCAATATACACAAGCGGACATCGCGATCTCCGAATCATGAAACACTGGATCAAATTGGTTACATTGCAATAGACATAAGAACGCCTGCAGTATTCTTATGTCACGACGTTCCGGGCAGCCAATATTGATGAATGCGTATTTCCCAAGTGCCGCAAGAAGAACTACTGAATCCTGAATCTTCGCCGAACGCGGATACCGAAACTTCCCAATAACTCCTATAGCACGAGTATGAAGTACTGAAGCCTATTGGCATCGCCGCCATCGGGCCATTAAAGACACCATAACCGATGGACGGAGTTTCACCGAACCACCAGCAATAAATCCCTGATTTGATGAAGAATGCTGGCAAGCACATGCATCTTAACAAGAATATTATAAAGCGGCACTGCAGCGAAGGACGAGAGGCACTCGTAAGCTCTAAGAGCAGAAGAGATGAGAAGAACATCATCAACAGAATAGCACGAGAAGCACGCTATTGAAAATATTGAGATCTTGTACTCCAGAAATACACAAGCCTGTAGAGATGAAGAAGGCTATATGGTTGTAAAATCAAAGTCTGCACTCGAACTATAAAAAAACTATTTCTTCAGACTATATGTATAACGGCGAATAAGGCAGAATAGACCATTCAACCTAGACCATGATAGCCAAAACTTCCGTGGATATACTTGACCAAACAACATCCAAGCTGGAATCAAAGAAAGCAGCTGAACCTAGTGTCTTTTCGACAGAGGTATTGAAAGCTACTAGAAATGAGTTTGAGGAGAGTATATACCAACTCACTTCTAAAATTCGGCCAGCACGGACATGGTGGATGGAATCTCAGTATCGTTTGCCCGGTTCAAACAAAATAAGAGTCCCTCAACTACGCCAACTAAAGAGGTACAAGATGAGTCTCTTCAACATCGCATAGAATTGTGCGTACCTCTACTAGAGTACGCTGATAAAGTAGAAGCTGTCAAAATGGGTTTAGAGGTAAACGAGGGCAAAACTAAGTATATGGTGTAAACAAGAAGCGGCATACAACATCAACAAATTGACAGGACGTCATGTAGAGCAAAGAACACAAAAGCCCCAGCCTTGGTGGTCTTCAAATCTAACCCAAAAGGAGGGAGATCGAGGGAGACTTCACTTTAGGTGGAGCGCACAAGTAGAAAAAGTTCTCAGCCGACTTGAATTGCTCAACTGGAGGCAGTTAATACCGGGACCGAGCTTACTGAATAGGCTACTCAGTTGAAGCCCATATTCACCCGAAAAGTACCGCCACATTAGTAAGTAATTAAGATACAAGATTTTCCAGTAAGGCTTTTGATATTTGGTCCTGGCTTGAAAATAATGCGCTATCCCATTTTCAGGCTCATGCTTTGCTTGCAGATGCCAGCTCGCGCTTGTATTTATGCAGAAGAATTTGTACATGTCCTTTCTAAAGTTCACCTAAGGGCCATCAGCACATACAAAATTCGAGTAGTCTAAACCACATATAGAATGTTTTGTAGCTCACAATTGCATCTATTTTTTTTTTAACTTAAAAAAATATTTTGCCTCATCTCTTTCGACAAAATGCTGCTAATACGAGTACGTTACGAGTTTGCCAAAGTTTTGTAAATTTTTTTCAAATATTCGTTTGCGAGTAATCACTTATGTGATTAAAATTTGTATAATATACATAATATTTATATTTATGTATGTTAATGTAGATGTGAAACGTAATTCAAGCATATTTTCTAGGAGATGAAACACAGTAGTATAACTATGCAACTTAATAGGACTTGCTGAGTACGAGTATGAGTGCTTAGTTGAGCACATACGTCTTATCAGCATGACCATGAAATTGTTAGTTCTGTTTCAAAACTAATTGTATAAAATTCAATTCAGTGATTAGTCTTAAGTTACTTGTCGTTGTGTTCGAAGTCAATAACAAATAATGAACAAGTTTCAAAAAAGTGAGTCAATTTACCTGTTTACAATTTCGCAGGCCATGGTTGTAGTCATTCACGTGAAGTATTAATGCTTGGATAAATAAGAATATGATATAAAAAACCTGATAATTCGTAGAACGTCTCGTACTTGTTATTCGGATTTGTCAATTGTTTTCCGAGTCCTCAAATTAATTTGATGACATAAATACTCGCCTCAATGGTGTGTGCTTGCCCATTAAAGAGATATGTACGAGTATCGCTGTTATTACTCGTATCAGGCATGTTAATAATCTGGAATTCAGAGATGTCAGAGGGAATTAATTTTGGGACAAAAATGGTCCTGTCGTGTGTACAAGCACCAGTAGTAGTATGAGTATACTCAATCGTATGGCAGGCACGCTTAAAGGTCATTTGGATTTATTGACCAATTCCGGTTGTGTATCTCTCCTTCACAAGTGTATGCGTTCATTGTTTTAATCAAAACGACCTTGGAAAATTGCCAAATATAGCAGATGAATGCGGTCTGCATTCATCACAATACCCTGACCACGCCGAGGTGACAAGAACAAACGAATAATATTATAATATATCCGAACAAGTCATACAGTATCGTAATATTCGTTTTTAAAAATACTCTCTTCATCCGGAAGAATTTCCAAGTTTAATATTTTTTCGCGTTTTTATCGTGCAGGTGCCGTTTATAGTACATATTTTCGTAAACTTGAAAACCCACTACTACCATTTACGAGCACATTGAAAGATGTTAGCCAGTTTCTGGCTGATGTTGCAGAATTCTGTGTATGCACATATATACATGTAGGTACGACTACACTATACAGTGATTGACCTCAGTAGTGATTGATATTTATTAAACTCTTTCCGAGTTTTGATCTGAATTTGTTTTATTCGTCCAGTGACGGTGTGTCGTTTGGTTGCCTTGAATATAACTTTCAGGGGCTGTTATCACTCAGCATTTGTGTCGTTATCATTGCCTTAGTTTAGCTCATTGAGAATTGTGTGTTTTCTGTCACAGTAACAAATTTCGTGTGAAGTACTATACCTACACTACATACTCATAATTGTAGACAATCACTTGATTATAAAATAGTTTTATTCAGTTATGAATCTTCTTTGAAACGAGCGGTTTTGTGCGGATTTTCAAGAGTGTTTATAAAGTATGCTGTAACGCTTGAAAAGTGAACAGTTTGCATTTGCATTTCAGCATTATAGTCGTGCAGTTTAATCGATTTTCTTGATTAGAAGCGAAATTGATTATCAGGCAATTCGACTTGTTTATTTTAGTGATATTGCAGATTGCTATTGCATATTTGGCATTTTTAACAACTCCTGGTGATAGTGTGAATCAAAACGGAATTATGACACAAAAACGTATCGCTCCAACTATAGCCAAACCCGAAGAGTTTGAGCAAAAATTGCCGGGGTAAGTTTCAATTAGTTCCTATGTGCATACATAAACAAATTTATTGAGATACATTATGTATAAACTGCAAGTGCTCAGTTGCATTGTTATCCAAAATTAATCGTTATTATTTTTTTTTTTTAAAAAGTGCAGTAGATTTGCTTCCATTGTTTGTGTGTTTTGTGTATGACTTTGATTACTGTAATTTGACTTTGAAAATAATTTCATTATCAGTACTCGTATTGTGTAATGAAAATTTAAAGTTTTTGTTTATTTTGAAACAAGTTTATTAAAATAGGGATTAAAGCCTGCAAATAGTGTGATATAAACCCGAATGCGTGTTTTTGAAATACTAAATCTAATTATGTTTGTTGAACTATCATTTGTATCGAAAATTGGAAAATCGAGATTTTTTTTTATGATCTTTGTCTGCTTATCTATGAATCTATCAGACTATTAAGTATAAGGGCGGACTTTTATATCTACGTGATGATCTACCCAAAAAGAAAAATCATATTTTTTAATTGTACAGTGCTGTGCAGTGCAAATTTGTGTGTTTCAATTGTGCTTTTAACTTTATTGTTGTTTATAGATGATTATCAGAGCAAACACGTTTTATTGTATTCCATTTTACAATACTCGTACTTAAGCCATTTGTACTAGCTTTGATAGAAAGATAATTGAGTGGAGTGGGAACAACATGTCTTGAATTTCAGGGTATAGGTCAACAATTTTATATGATTTCATTTTTTTTTTGCCGTTTTTATAGATTATGTGCTGAATTTGTAATTTGAAAATATTGTTCAAAGAACTGAATCTTTATGTACGCTTCCCTTATATCAGTTTTTTATGTGTAATAAATATTTAAGTGATCTTTTATTGCAATCAGAACTGATGTTGCTCAAATTTTTAGCAGTATTTCATGAATGCTTAAGAAATGATTGATATAAAACGAAATAACAAAAGACTTGTGAAGTTATGACGAGTATCAAGGTTTGGACTTTAAGACTCGTAATTGCATTCCTGGCGGATTCCAGTTTTAACAACAATTTTATTGAGTAGTCCTGGCCGTTTAAGCATTTTCCGTTCCAAAAGCACAACCCATGAGACCTCTTATGAAAAGTTTTGAGTTTGAAATGTTGTGATCCGATGAGAGATTACAGCAAGTGATTGCTCTAGCGTTTTCATCCATGTCATTGTGCCAGTGAATATTAAGTGGGATTTGAATTCTGAGTGCCAATTATGAACTCATTTAATTTGATTTTGTATAGAATTTCTTTTCATTTTATATTGTATTAACCAATAATAAAAAAAAAGTGTAGAAATCTCTGCAATTTCCCCAGGTTCAGTGTTATTTCGGAATTTTTTTTGTCCCTTTGTTTTGTTAATTATGGAGAAAAAGCGCTAGAAATTCTTACCTTCATCACTCCCTCAAATCAGAGAGGTAGTTTCCTGGTTTCTCGACCATATCCGATCTTTCTAATATGCGGTTGTTGCCAGCAGAGAGGAGTGTTGGCTATTATGAAGCCTTCAGTTATAACTGATCCACTACCACTTGCTTAAGTGTATAAGCGTCAGTTAAAATAGATATGGTTTAGTCAGAAATTTGTCTGGATGAAACATCAGTACATAGCGAACCATAGAACCATACTCTTCCATAAATAACATGAAAATGGAAATTTGGCTTTTCTTCTTACTGTCTTTTCGTCAAGGATCAATATTGATAAGGGAACCATCTCCTAGTTCTTTACTTACAAAATATGTTACTTTTTATAGATTACGACGACTACATGTCATATCAAGAGATAATAATATCAATTTTGTAACTATACACGGATACACGATACACGAACAGATATCAGGAAAATTTATTCACATTCTTGGTTAGGGCCTGTATTTTCTTATAGCCACAAATATATCTTCTTCAATACTCCCTATGTTGGCTGAACTCTTTTCATAAACATCACTTTCGATCATATAATTTATTTGAAATATACCCAATACCCAAGAACCTGATGTCGTTGTCCCGAAATTCGGTTTTTATTAGCTTTGAACAGTGTTAAAAATCGTAGTCTTGCTAATATACCCAATTATGTAAGGTACGTGTTTCAATACATTTATAAATGAACTTACCTGACCTCCATTCGGTAATGATTGGATTATATTTTTAGTCACTTCAGCACTTCAGAGATTAGAAATGTCTCTGATCAATGTATGACTGGCTTGATAGTTGGATCCTATAAAAATAAAGCGACACGGCAATCAAAATCGATGAGTTTTAAGATGATGCCTATAGGGCACAAATCCGTCTAAAACATACGATTGTTTTTTTTACTACCAACACAAAACGTGCCAATGACTCCAGATAATCGGTAACAAAAAATGAGTTAAATAAAAAACTTAAGCCAAATTTAAAAAGTAAAAAAAAAATAAAAAATTACGAGTTCAGTGTAGTTCAACCGATATCTAAAAACAAAACACAAGAAATTTTCTCTAACACAAGAACTGAAAGTGACGACTTAGGATAGCTAAGGGTAAATTAAGAAATGAATGGATGGATATTTTGAATCGGATCTCTCAAAGCCTTGTATTCATTTGTTTGAATGTTTCTGTTCTCACTGAATAACAACTTTTCACATCGATTTGCAAGCCAATGTTTCAACTTCAACGAATTCATCCTGTACCGGCGCTCGACAATAAGTTTGCCAAATACAAAATACTCCCCTTTTTCTTTGAGTCAGTAACTGGCTTACAACTTATAAAAATCTTCCTATGGAGTTGATGGCACTTATTTTTGATTAAATTGTTTTCAATGAAGTGCTTCCCAAAGCCCCGATGTGTACGGCTGTCATACCTCTTCATAAAAAGGACCTATCGATGAGTGAACTGATGATACGATCACTATACTCGTATTAGTTCAGCCCAATTCGGATTTGAAAAAGGTAAATCCGCAGAAAATATCGTCCTGAAATAAGACAATATTTACAGTTTGGTTATTTGTAGACGTTACCAAGTCTTTGGAGACTTATAACTTCTTAGAATATGGTCACTAATTCTACAAAGAAAATGAGATATCTAAATGCCTTAAGCTTAAACTGTAGAACTGCTATTTAGAAGCTTTTAAATGTCTGTACTGCTTTATTGTTAAAAAAAAATGTTTTTTTTTAGATTTATATCCGAAAATACGAGTATTGTACTAATCCTCTTTAACCAAAGCTCTGCGGAATGAAACTGGCCGTGGCTCAAGTGGTAGTGTATTGACTTTCCAATCGGAGGGTTCGGTGTTCAATCCCAACCGCGATCGAAAGACACACTTTTTTTTCAGGCAACCAAAATCATGTAAGATGAGTGGTTGTCTAAAATACAACAACAACAAGTCAATTTACACTAATAATTAGCCTCCCCATTAAATGTTGGATGCCACCCATGGAGCGAAATAATCACAGAGCCCAAAGATCTTTCTCTCTCTCTCAATCCCATTTTTCGAAAAACTTGACACGTGCTCCGGCATTTTAAGAGTGCTCATACCCTCTTGAGTGTTAAGTTCATTAAAAAAAAAAAAAAAAAATTGTTCGGAAGACTATTTCTAATTTGATTTACTAGAGTTGCTGTTCTCGGAAAATAATTAAGATAACGTTTGCAGAGTAAATTTTTATTTCGAAATAAACAAAGTAGTTTCGACTCCACTTTATAAACTTTTACCATTAAATGATTATCATAAAATATTATTTAATAAATCAATTTAATTAGGTAAACGGTATATTTTCTAAATAATTTGGAGGTAGCAAAACACATTTTGTTAAATATAAATTTTCCTTAAATAATAATTGAAAAACAAAATTTTACTCAATAGTTCCTTGCGCTCCTTAACCAATTATTCCTTTAAAGTATAAAAAGCAGCGAAACTAGTTTTACTGCATTTTAAAACTTATAGTTTTTTCTTGTTAAAATCATTTCATCAATTTTATATTTTTAATTTTTTTTTATTTATAAGAGAGATAGTAATCTTGTTTCATTTTTTAAACATTTGCTTGTTTTCTTATTTATTAAATTTTAATAATAATTCATTATTATTATGTAGCCTCAGCAAATGTCAAATATCAGTATTGCATTTCCTGATAAAAGAGTAAAGTTGCTGTTTTATGGCTGTTTGTCAGTATTATTTTGGCCCCCACTGTATGTCTTATACAGTGCTGTTTAGTATATTAGAATTGTACTATTCTTTACACCTATATACTGCCACACTCGTTTCGAGTTTGTACAGTGCGCAAAATAACTATGCCAAACAAGCAATTTGTAAACTATATTGTCCCATTGTAAGTAATTTTTAGTTGTTTCCCCGTCTTTGAGTGTGTGATCCGTAAGGTGGTGGTTGAAAGCGGTGGTTTTTATAGTAAAGCGAAATAAATAAAACAGACAAATACTTATAAGGTACTTTCTTTCAGTTTAAAAATATTAAAGTGTTAAGTTCATACGAGTAGGAAACTTAATTATTTAGGGTTTTCGATTTGTTCGTTAAGCTAATAGTCACATTTTTAGGAAAACTTTATTAAAATGCCTAGAGGAACAACGTTAACGGTTGAGGAACGTACTAAAGTTCTATCTTGTAGAGAATGCAGGACAACAATACGCAATGAATTTGAACCGGTATAAAACAACAGTTAAGAATTTCTTAAAGGATCCTGAAAAGCATGCGACAAAGAAAAGACCTGGACGTATGGCAAAAGTCAGTAACCGGGCTTAAAGAGAAATAAAACGCCTACCGGTTAACCAAAAGCTCAGCCCAACGCAGATACGACTGCAATTGTCTTTTCCTGTAACTACAAGGTGGAGCAAAATTAATCATCCAATTTTGTTTTTGAATTACTTTTTTACTAAAAAAAAAAACATGATTTTGAGTGATGGAAGTCTTTATTTGGACACTTACAATTTTGTCTGTTAAGTGGAAAAGATGATGCCGCCAGTGTTGATACACATTTGTGCCCATTTTATCGCATTTTCCATGACTTTCCGCAAGATTTCCGGTGATAACCGTTCGCATTCCTGTCTTATATTCTCCTTTAGGGCTGCGATTGTTTGAGGCTTGTTGGCATAAAACAACAACTTCAAGTAGCCCCAAAGAAAGAAGTCTGGGATGGTTAAATCGTGCGATCTTGCTGGCTATGCCAAATCCCCGAAACGGGAGATTAAGCTTCCTTCACAATATCCATTGTGGCTCGTGCTGTGTATGCGGTTGCACCGTCTAGTTGAAACCACATGTTCACCAAGACCCGCTCATCCAATTCCGTCAGTACGAAGTCGTTTATCATGGCCCTGTAGCGTTTACCAGTAACAGTGGCCGTATCGCCGATGGCGTCCTCAAAAAAATACGGCTAAATCACTCCTCTCGCGTGAACACCGCACCACACAGTGGTCATTGAGGATATGTAATGACTTTTCAGTGCCCCAGAAACTTCTTGCTTCTTGACGTAACCGCGCCTTGTTTCTCATGACAATTTTCGACACAAAATCGTCCTCTCGATGTTGAGAATGAGGATGGCTTGACAGCGGAATATAGTTACCACGTTAGAAATCCGCGAGTCTTGAATTCGTGGAACAGCATGAATTTCGGAAAGAAGGATGGCATTCTATTATATTTAGTGATAAAAAGAAGTTTAATTTGGATGGGCCTTGAGGATGCCAAAGTATTGGAAAGAAATTCGACAGGAACGTCGAACGGAACTCGGCATTCACGAATTATCCAAGGAGAAAAGAGTCTAATGTGTTTTCTTAGACACAAAATGTACTCTGAAAACTATGATGACCTATTTGACGGAGTACTTATTGAATTTGGAGAGGATTTATGAAGAGACAATTGGGTATTTCAGCACAAAAATGCAGCTATACATTGCGCTAGGAACACAGAAGAGTTTTTATGTCGAGAAATATTCCAATACTGAAATAGCCTGCCAGACTTAAGCCTAATGAAAAGTTTATGGGGAGAGTCACAACGAGTTTACGCGGGTAGTTGACAGTTTGACACGCTATTGCAACTATAGAAAACAATTCAAATGGAATCGGAGAAATTGATACATCACTGGTCCAAACTTGGGTTGATTCAATGCTTCAGCGTTTAATTAGAGCCATAAGTGACAAATGCAGGTGTAAAAATTATTAAAATAACCTTATTGCACTTTTATGATGCAAAATACGAGTATTTACATAATTACCTTTGTAGAGCTCTGTCTCGTATAAATATTTCATTCATTGTTTTCAAGGACTTAATTTTTTTTCCGAGTTACGATTGAAATAATTCAATGAAATTTTGTTTTAAATTTATGTTTACAACAGTAATCAAAAATATACTAATATTTCATTTGTTATCCATCTAGTTTTAAAGTTTCGAAATAATTTATTTTCTCTGTTCTCTGTATTTCGCACACTGTACTTCTCTTTTTTTTTAGATTTTCTTTGGTAAAATATTCTATTGCTCGTAAGATTAAAAATTAATTCGAGAGCTAAAGGTGTATTACATTCTCGTGATCAAATAAATTGTTAGTTTTAAACTTCCAAAAGCAAGCTTGTCACTTGTCATATGGTAGTAACATCTATTCCAAATATCTATTGGTGCTTTTAGTGTATAGAAGCAATTAGCAGTGAAGTTAAACGAAGAAAGATATTTCCAAGTATTAACATACAGACTGTCACTATCGAATTTTAAAGTTATGTTTTTAATAACATACATAAATACAATGATTTTGCTGTTCTCATACAAAATTGAATTTAGTGGTGTACCTAAGTACTTATCCAACCCAAAACAGAATAATACTCTGTTACGAATGGCATAGCTACAATATACATTATATTGTTCAGGTTGCTCAGATTCGGATGAACTTAATTGTACTCGTAAAAGGTGTTTATTTATTTATTTGTCAGCTTAAGCTTATGTACTTCAAGTAACTTAACAACTGAACTTGAAGTTTAAACCGTGTTCCGTTCAGATGTGTGGATTTTTCCTAAAAATAAATTTCAAATAATAATTAATTATTTCAATCATTCCAGATTTGGTTAGTTAAAATATTAATAACAAAGGTAAATGAAATTAACGACAGACAAAATTTTATTAATTCCTTGCGCTCCTTAATCGATTATTGCTATACTATAGGTATACCATAAGAACCCTTACAACAAATTTTGCTGTATATTTTAATTGACTGATTGTTTTTTCCCATAAATGCTATGACACTGTCGACTTTATAATTGCTTTTACATTTTTTTATAAATTTTTATTTAGATTCTCAGTATATCTCGTTGCTTAAAAACTTTTATTAAAATTAAAAAAAATAAATAAACCATTTTTTTTTCCTTATCTATAAAAAATATTCTAGATTCCTTAACGAAAATGAGACCCTATCTATTCTTCTGGATTATGATGGCACTTTGGCGCCCATTGCTAGTAATCCCAACAACACAGCCATGTCTCCAGACTTAGAGGGCATCTTACGAGACTTGGCTGAAAACCCAAAAGTCTTTATGGCAATCATTTCAGGAAGAGGAATATTAGATGTGCAAAAGAAAGTTGGAATTAAAAACATTACCTACGCTGGAAATCACGGTATTGAAATTCAAAATCCTGATGGAACTAGACAAGATTATCAATTACCTGAAGATGTCCAAGAATCCTACAAAGATATGGTGAAAGAACTTAATCAAAAGGTATCTCCAAAAAAAAAATCATCTACTGAAGTTGATATTTACAAAAAAAAACTATAATATTTCATTTCATTCTGTCAGCTTAACAAAAACGGTGCGTGGGTGGAAGACAAGAGAGTATCACTCACATATCATTACAGACACTCACCCGCAGATTTAGTAGAACAGTATAGACAACAGGCTATAGAAATCATTGAGGGTCACGGTTTCCACGCAAATCAAGCTCATGCGGCCATTGAGGCAAAACCCCCTGTAAACTGGAATAAGGGTAATTTATATCATTTCTCTGTTTCTGACTTAAGATGTAACCATATGTACGATATCTTCTTTCTATGCTGCAGGAGAAGCTGCCTTATTTATACTCAAGAATAAATTCGGTGATGATTGGCACATGAAGACAAAAGTTGTATTTGCTGGTGATGACACCACCGACGAAGATGCCATGAAAGTGAGCACATCATTTGTTTTTTCTGTCACCAATGATTAATTACCTGTTTTTTTTGTTTTTTTGTTTCCTATTTTATGCTACAGGCTCTACAGGGCACTGGTAAATCATTCCGAGTTGCACAAGATTCTACAATACAGACATATGCCGATTTTAGACTGCCGAAGCAAGATTTGATAAGAGATTTACTAAAATGGATATCAAATACCTACCAATGATTTAGTTCCCCTCAAATTTATTCTATCATAATTTATTCAACTTCCCATCCGTCGAAATGTTATTTTTCAGTTTCTCAATTTTTCTATTTTTCAATTTTTCAATTTGCCAATGATTCGTACGAAATAATAAATATACAGACAAACTAATGGGATTTATTTTAATGTCAAAAACATGTATCATCTAAATTACTCGTATTCAAGTATGATTATGTAGAAGAGGTATACCTACGAGTACATACGGTTTTATGCAGATGTTTCGAGTAGGTACATTTTGGCAAATGTAACATTCACATTCAATTAAGCTGGCAAATTCATTTAGCAAGTGATTTGTCAAGCAATTGAATTGATGGTTGTACACCGGTACAACATTAATTGCTTATTTATCCGAATGCTGCTCCGTCTATCTCGAGAAAATATATTTTAATTGATTCACCATGTATGAGGTGCAATTGATTTGAAGATTTTTGTTTTTTACCTCACGACTAGACTCAACAAATCAGCAAATATTGTTGGATAATTATATTTTCTTAAGGTTGCCATAGAGCATGTCGCCATTTATAATAAATAGGCGTACGAGTGCGATAGGTACTTATGGATGTTTTTTGATTTTCTGTTTTTAATTTTACACCATGTTAGAAAACAGTTTCCATTAAAATGTATGATATTACGAGTAGAACGCCCAGACCGCGAATTATCTTGGCGACAGAGTTTCTAGACGCTAGACATCAAAAAGAGCTGTCACCCCTTTTAACTACCAATTCCTTCATAAGTTCTGTTACAGAATTTCCAGCGCTTATCGTTCAAAACTTCTCGAGGGAATAGAATCGTTAACTTTTTTTTTCAGAACACATGCACTGATCAGTAAAGAATACTAGTCAATTTGGTTTCAGTTTGCAAATTATACACATGGAGTGGGGCGTTAAAGAGAATCGAGTTGCGGTAAAAGCGTTGCATAAATGCGAAAAGAGTGCTGGCCAAATTTTCAATTTGCTAAAACCACTCAGAATATCGAAAACACTCGTTTATCGGGCTATTGCACGTTTCGGTAAATTGTCTGGAGTAGAGGACAGGCCAAGAAGTGGTCGCCCGCGCGTCGTACGTACGAATGCGGTAGTAAAGGCAGTGCGTGAACGAATTCGAAGAAACCCCCTTAGGAAGCAAAAGATCATGTCCAAGGAATTGGATATATCAATCAGATCCATGCCTAGGCTGATTCGGGATGACATGCATATGAAAGCCTATCGTCGGTCGGGTCATCTTCTGATTCCTCAACTAAAAAAAATTAGGCTGGAAAGCTGACAGGCACTTTTGCAATGGCCATGAAAACAATGGCAATGAAAACATTCTGTTTACGGATGAAATAATTTTTAACGTGGAAGAAATTTTGAACAAACAAATCGACAAAATTTATGCCACTTCATCTAAGGAAGCGAAAAAAGTTGTTACAAGGGTTCAATGTGCACATCATCCGGCTTCCGTAATGTTTTAGTGGGGGGTCTCTCACCATGGTATCACATCCCTCCATTTCTGTGAAAAAGTCGTAAAAACTAGTGCAAAGGTTTACCAAGAAGATGTGCTGGAGGGTGTTGTGAAGGAATTGACCAATACCGTTTTCAATGGATACAGATGGATCTTCCAACAGAATTCTCTGCTCCAGCGCACAAAGCCAAAACCACGTAGGTGTGGCTCAGGGTTAATATTCATGGCTTTAAAGCAGCAGAAGGTTGGCTGTCGGGGAGTCCAGATCTGAATCCACTGGATTATAGTTTATTGTCAGAATTGGCTTTTTTT
Organism: Volucella inflata; assembly: GCA_928272305.1. NCBI lineage: Eukaryota > Metazoa > Arthropoda > Insecta > Diptera > Syrphidae > Volucella > Volucella inflata. Next base: position 113,061,095 of record OV743720.1, on the reverse strand, counting down.
TTTAAAGCGTTTTATATTTGCAACAGAACTTATGGCAGGACAAGGTATAAAGTACTTAATACACTCAACTGTTGTGGCTTTGGCACTTTTAACGTTCTTGATGGCAATTGATTCCCCTATTCAGGAGGAACCTTTTTCCAGAGAGGGCAAATACTCGTACTATATTTTATTTATGACTCATACGCTGCCGAACCAGTATTATTATACTTATTTGAACGCATTAATACCATTCTCGATCGATGCTTGCCTTGTTGTTTTTATTATAAGAGCAGAACTCTTAAGCATAAGTCGAAAATGTGCCAGTTGGCGTGTTTCGAATACGATGCCACCTATGGGCTGCAATACTAAAAGAGATAGGGAAGACTCTTTTGCCGGACCATCTGAGAGATCTAGCCCTAGCCTCAAAAATAAAGCAATTCGTTTACTGATACCAGAAAATTCGGTCAGACAAACTGGAAGCTGCGTTGCCGAGATCGGAAATGATGGAATTCGACCGCGGCGCTTTTTAAGTGACCCAAACCCAGTTTTTCATATCTCCCAAGCAAGCAGGGACAAGAAAAGTAAGTACGAGGATCATTTTAAAAAAACACTAATTAGTGTATGACGCAATCTTAAAACAAGTTACTTCAGTTGCAGTTGAATACTTGAAAAGTGAACACGCTTTTGGCTTATTGTATAGTCTTGCGCTTTTAATTCGGTCATAGATAGAAATGGCGTCTGCAGTTGGTTATATGTCTACAGAAATTCAATTCAATGTATGGACTTTGGTCCAGTGTCCCGATGGATAAGGCGCTTTCAGGAAGGTCGTAAAAGCATAAGGGATAACTCACGCTAAACAATAGATCAACCAATGACCGAAGTTTGATGCCTGGTTCAGATTTTCTTAATAGAGATCGTTATTAAGAACGATCCGCTTGAGAAAATTCTTGTGCTTCAAGGTTTCAAGAGTACCTTTTTTCCGCGTTTTAGGAAATGCCCTTTGAGTCCCTCACTGTTTGACTACTGAACAATGCGTGATCTACGTTTTCTTTCTGTAAAAAACTTTCTGATGTCGTTATCTTCCGTATTCGACAGTTGAGGAGAAATGGTGGGCGGATTGGCGTATCCATTCCAAAGCGTTGATTTGCAATGATTGAGAACCAGGAGCACTATTCTGGAGGGCTGCAAAATGGGACTGCATAAGACAAATTTTAACTAAACTTCCTATAGCGTGTTTTATGATAGTTTTGAAATAACACTGACATTAATACGCAGCTACATACTTAAAGAATTTAATAAGGCCAATAACCTAGAAAGGAAAATAACAAAACACTTTACCTCTATAGGTCCATGAATGATGCTTTTTGATTTTTATACTGATTTTGATAACATGGGTTTTCAAAATTCGTTCGGAATTAGCGCAATTCAGCAGCTAATTTTGCACAGCTTTATTCAATTCACATGTTTTTATTATGCAAATTCGTATTTTTAGAAAACATGTGCCGCGGTTATAAACACAATCCTCGTTTAGATAGTAGTACACAGGTTATCAACTCAAACCTAAGTTTGATTTTGAGTTTATTTAGTGACGCAATCTTGGCTTATAGAAATCAACGCGAAAACCGTTTCAAAATTTGACTTTGTGTTAAGCTATTGAACTGTAAGAGATAACGTTTGAATCCTACTCAATTAGGAGGAGAGCAAACAAATTAGTACTCCATGGTTAATTATTTAAAAAAAATATTGTAAGAGGAGAAGTTTCTAATATGATTTTGAACTAATTGGTGATCAACTGGCTTAATAGAAAAGGCTCTAGGAAAAATCTCACAAGGCTCGCAAGAAATAAGATCAACTATGATTATAGAAATATTTAAAAATCATAAACTTAGCTTTCCACATTCTACCTTTGTCATAAGCTTTTCAATTCATAATTTTATTACTTTAGAGCCTCTGTAAATATCAGATATGAGTTTTTATCTACTGCCCCATATGAACGCTTGACACCCTATATCAACAACCTGATAGGTTCTTGGCGTTTTAGTTTTATATCTGGTAAGATTGAGGAATCCAGAAGACGATGATTTGACCCCAGATCCTGGAAATAGTCCAAGGCCTTCAACTCGGTACTCACCTTCCATTTTTTTGTTTCGAGAGAGCATATAAAAGGATTTATTGGGACGAGCTATATATTTATGTGTAGTGTCTATATAGAATGGTAATAATAATGCTTGCTGGTCTAACAAAAGTCGGTAATGATGCCAAATACACGCATTAGTGTGATTTGTTTAACATCAGCTGCGTTTTTTTGCACGCATGTTAGCTAAGTTTGCAAAATAACGATCCATCCCCACTTAAGAGTTCATCATAAAAACTTGGTAGCACAGACATCTATATGGCATTTAGTGGTGGCTCATTTGTCGGTTGGTAAACAAACTTAAATTGTTTTGAAAAAAATTTGTAGGCGAATGGTTGACATTTTTGCTAATTTATCGGAAAAATTTATCCGAAACGAAGAAAATATGATTTGGAAGCACTGTTTTATATCCGCTTAATAGATAGCGAGGATAAATTGACTTAGCGTTGATCGCTATGTTATTGTTGTAATTAATATGCAAATTGCTTTTTAAGCGGATAGCGGATTCGCAAAAAAACACGACTATCATCCCTGAAAGCATTGTGTGAAATGAGTCAATCCTCATTACATAATATGTCTGAAGTCTTACCGTTCGCGATCATTAAAGCTGACACAGCGCAGGAAATGAAGCGGGTAATCATAAGCTATTGACACAAGAAAAAACTTTAACTGATGGTTCGGACAATAAATTGAGAAATAAGCCTCTCTCACGAACAAAGGAGAAGGCACTGCAGCAGACTCATACCCTTAGTTGCTTCAGGAAAAAAGTTCTTCAAGTGATTTTCGGTTTCCTCTACATAAAGGGAATCAAGAGATGACAATAAAAAACTGTAAAAGCTGTGCGATGGCAATGGCGTGATTGTTAGCTCATTGGACTATCACGCAGAGAGTCTGGGTTCGATTCCTGGCTGGGTGACCAACAATTTTCCAAAACGCCATCACCCTTTCGGCGAACAATGGCAAACTCCCGTAAGTAAAATTGGCTACAAAAAAGCTTCTAAGGAAGCTATCGGACTCGGCGATAAACCGTAGGCCCCGCTCAGATGTGACAGAAATGACAATATGAGCAACACAAATGAGTGTCAAGAAGCTAGACCATGGCCCATACTGGGCTGCCAGCGCCACAGTGTTTTTTTTTTTTTTTAGACTCTGCAAGGACACTGACCTCATTAAAAGCGCTAGTATTCTTCCAATCCGATGGCTTTAATTAATTAAATACATTCTGGAGGAATAGATCGTCGTAGATGGCTGTAGTTAAGTGGTCTCAGCTAACTTTGCGTGCATATCTGCAGTTGCTTACATTAAAAAAAAAGAAAGCCACATATGTGTATTTCTGTATTTTATTTGCGAAACGGAGTTGCCATCATCTTGCCAGAGTTATTAATTTTGAAGAAGGGCGAACGACAAACTACTTTAGCCAATACCGACTTTTGCTGACAGAATCCGTCATAGTGAAACCAGAGGAAAGATAACGTCAGCGCTGAGCAATAAACGTGCGAGAATGGTATCAAGGTATGAATGTGGAGCAACAGGAAATGCAAAAGTTTTGTGAAACGTGGTAGTGGAACGGTGAGACGAAAATGTTGATTTGCACTGAAAAGCAACCCTTTCAAGTAATGAAAAAAGCAAACCTATAGAGTGTGTTATTAGTTGGACTACGAGTGTTCCAAAAAAAAAAAGTTGATAAAAGGGATAACTAAAACAGTTGCGGTAGAAATAGACACATTATATCGGTTTTTGTAAAGCTGGAAATTCACAATCTATAGAAAATGTGAAACATTTAACAATAGGTAAACAAAACTACGGAACAATGAGGAAGAAACATCGTTTGAGAGTTAATCGCCGAAAAATATTGAAAACGAGAAGTGACGCCGAAGAATGTCAGATTTTAAAGAAAATGAAATTAGCGGAGCAGTAAGAACAATGAATCGGGGATATGCTGTACGGTGCGACCGAATATGCAATATAGCTAAGCGACAATCGGAAATTTGTTAATGTTAACATGGCTTGAGATTTCAATAATGTGATGAATAGTGAATAAACATCAACAATACGAGTTCTCAGAGATGTTATCTGAACAACGGTAGGTTCTCATATTGTATCCCAAAATGTATTTAAATATAATACCAATATAAACGATGACGTTATAACGATATGCACAACAGGAATAACTCAGAAAAATTGGAGTTAAAGTTAGAGAACACCAATTGTTGTCAAAAAATTTCTATTGAGGTACTTTTACTCTAAACGACTTCTTTTTCTTGGCCGTGACAGACCTTCAAGTAACTCTTTTTGACTAGACAAAGCTGGTAGATGATAAAGAATCAGTCGAACTGAGACCGATATCTGTATTGTCGTTATTTTAACCTGGAAACCCAACTCCTGATATGCGTTTAGAATTAAATGTTGTACCGAAGTTCGAACAGTTGAAAAAATGTCTGCGGATGTGACGAGCTCCACGTAAAGAAAACGAAAATAGATAAATTTCCGGATTGTCAAACCAGCTGGTTTTGGCACCTTCAAAAAAGGTGATCTGAAAATCTGTCAACAAACCCAATTTAAATGGAAATTTCTACGGTAAAGCAACTTATATTTAACTGCAAAAATAAGTCAACATTTTGACTGAAAGTATACGAACATACTGGTAGGTAAGAATTTTTCTAAATATAACCAAATGGCTCACATATAAGATCATGGGTTAAGCAGGTACCTATTCTAAAATATCCATTATAAGCTAGGGTGTGAAGAATATTTATGAATTTTGTTTTTACATTTCTATATCACATTATAGCAATTAATACAAACATGTATGTATGTATGTACGAACGAAGTTGTAAGCACGTACTATTCTCATACGAAATATAAATATTGCATTTGGTACCTATGACTCATGTAACGAGTTGACGGATTCATAAGAAATGGTGCTGAAAATTTGTTAAGTTCAAAAAAATTTAAAAATAAATCTAGACATCAAAAATTGAGATGTTTCTATTGCCACGGATAAATACTCATTTACTTTTCGTAACAAATAGACACTTGTCCAATAATGTCTGCTCACAATTTTTGTTTAATTATTTTATTATTTATTTTTTGCTGCGAAATAAATTAAAAAAATAATCGTAAATAAGTTTTAAGCAAGAATTTAAATCATCCATTTGTATTTATGCATGACTGTAGTGATGTTGTGATTTATCAACATCAAATTTGTTTTTATTTGCTATCTGAAAATCTTAATACAGATTAGCGACAATAAAATGTCGTAATTTTTGCTCCTGCTTAATAGTTTAAAAACAAAAAAACAACAAAAACCACATCAAAATTAAGAACACGATTTTTAGTATTTTTCAGTTCTTAGATACACACACGCACGAACTAATACAAATTGCCGCACATGCAACAGATTTAATGGCATAGAATTTACACTAACAAATTTTGCTATGGAATATTCATATTGCTATAGAAAAATACTCGAAAATTTATATTTTGTATGTTCATTTTGATTTTCAATAGCGAAGATATAATTTGGTTGATTAGATTTCTGTGTGATCAGGCTTGGAATGCAATAACTGCAAACCTTGGCAGTGTGCCGATCAGTATATTCTACGAGAAGAATTTGAAAAAGTTTCAAAATAGACATTGTCAAGAAGCGACATTTGTTTTTATATTTAATATATTAATTATATCTATCAATTTTACGTATCTATGGGTTTTCAAAGTTCAAAATTCCAAAATCAATCGTAATTTCTTAGTTTTGAAAAAGTAGCTCTGACTAGAGCCAATAGATGGGCCCAAGGGAAGCTGTTGAATTAATGTGGAAAAATCACAGTGAAATGAAAGGAAGTTGAGAAAAATCAATTGAAATCTCAGAGAATCTGTTGAAAAATTTTAGCCGAAATTATTGCTCATGATTAACATGCCTGTGAAGCTTTAGTTATTCAAAGTTGTTTTGCCAAGTAAAACTACACTATACATAAACTGCCATGAATTTCAATATAAAAGACATTTCCGACGAAAATCGAACACCATTGATCGTTGACTGATGAGGCTTAAAGAATGAGAAGTACCTATATTCATCTGTAGCAATGCTATGACATGAAAAGTCGCGTTGACGGGCAGGCACAGAAAGTTGTCGGTCGGATGTTCAGCTTTCTAATATTATCTATCTATAGTTGGAAAGATACACATTTAGTGTTCCGTTTTGATAAATATAGTCAACCGATTTTTTTTATATAACATTTGATCCAATTGAATGAAGCAGACGTTCCCACAGGGAATTGTACAGGCTGTATAGCGATGCCAACAGTACTTCCGGCCGTATACGAGGCTTGTTGTTGCTTCGAAACTTTTGTATTTTTTCTATGTTCAGGTAGGACCAGTTTAATTTTTTGATACCCCTAGGACGAGGGGTCGGTTGGACCCAAAGCCAGTAACCGGATCTGGAATGTGAGTGCTGCCGTTGGTCCATTAAGGGCTCTTCTGCCATCATCTCTTTTCCAAGACCCTGACTTAGTCTCGAAAATCCTTACCGGCCTGAGCTCCAAATATGTCGGAGTAACCCAGATAAGGTCTTATTTGTTTCAAGATTGTTTCCACCGTTGATTCCATATGGGGGTTTCATCCGCTGTCCCGTCTATAGTGCTGCTACTTTGGTCTGCTGGTCAGTATTCGCACTTATAAGTTTAGCAGGTCCAGTCCGGGTGGACATTGACCAGTACCTGGCGTTACCACGTGAAGGTATTGTAAGCCCAATTGATGTGCAGCAGATAGTTGCAACACTGGATATCGCCAGGTCGACTTCTCTCAGTGCCTACCCTATTTCTATAGCACCCAACCACCTTGTTGGTGGTAATTGATTGAGGCCACGTTTCTTCCCGGACTGTAGCGCCAGCTAAAGAAAGTAAGTAAGTAAAAAGCTCATCAAAAAATCCAGACAACAGATATAAATGGCTTGAACGCATGGACACTAGCGCTCGGTGTTGTCGACCCCACCAAGGTGCCACGTACAATAAGAGGCCCGATCTCATCGTGTACAATTACAAGCAGATGGCAAAAGATCGCGCTGGCAGTCTAATTAGGCACATATATAATAATCTATTTTTTAATATTATTCCGTGGATCATCCATTTGTTCGCAACGAATCCAGTTCTCTCAGGAAAATTTTAAAGCAGTCATCGATTCACATAAATATTCTAGGTTTGAATTGGGTGGTGTCAAAAATGGGCTGGGAGATTGTTATTATTTATTTTTTATGTATATTTATACCTAATATTTATTCTTAGCATTGAACAATAGATATTCATCTATGTGTACAAACAATACTATACATTGGATCCTGCTGATAATGTCGAACCTCGTAAAACAAATTACTGTCCAGTGACAGATCTCCGACAATATTTCAGACTTCCGAATCATCGCGGAGATCTTCACGGCAAAGTCAGAATATCGATAGCTTTCGACAGCTTGGATCGAGATGCTATATAGTTGGCCTTGCGCAGGAGAGGAATCGAGTGCATTCATTGTCACGTCTTACACAAGAGTGCATACTGTCACCAATACTGTTCTTAAATGTTATTAGTGATGTACTCCATATAGCAGATTATGATATCTTACTTTAAACATCTTGACAACTCTGACCACTCCATATCATGGCCCACAATCTAGAAGCTGAGGTGAAAAAAGTAGGGCTCAGAATAAACACCTCCAAAACAAAAGCCCTCTAAAACCCGCGCTCTGCTTAACATTTCCGAACAGGAAGTCAAGAAAGGAAGCAATTAAGGAAGTGCGGTCTCGGCTAACCGCGGTGTCACCGAACTAAACGTGTGCAGCAGAATCGGCAAGGCAAAATTGACAGCGTAGAATCGGTACTGCTGTATGAGCGCAATACCTGGAAGGTAGACACCATTGACACCCACAAGCTGGAGATAAATAAGTGTATAAGACTATTGAGAATTGAGAATCTTCTGGCCGAACCGTATCTCAAACAAATAACTTTATATGAGAACGGGCTAAGAACTTATAGACATTACTATGGGAAGGAGAAAGTGGCAGTAGATTGGACACAAACTACGCCGCGAAGGTAACTTCATTGCAAAGTACGCCATGTAGTAGAATTCAATCACCTAGACAGCCAGGAAAGTGGGACACCACAGGCAAACGTGGAACAAAAAGGCAGCTCAAATACTTTTGCAAAATAGCGCTATATGTTGACGCATATTGAAGTATTTAAAAAAAGTAAAAAGTCAAGTGTCCAGCCGTGATCAGGTCACTGCTATCTAGCATTACAAAATCTACATAAAATGGGATAGCTATCGGTACAGCCTCATCCTCTCTTGGGATCATAGTCATATTACTATACCAGGCTAGACTGGTTGATAAATTAGTCAGAATGGGCTAAAACAAAGTTATTTCTTCGATATGATCTTTGAAATACCTTACCTTCGTCCCTTGATGAACCATCTGGTGGGATCCTTATCAGGAACAAAGATGGCACAAACATTTATCGGTTTATGCGCTCGTATTCGATGGCCTGAATAAAACCATCTCTATCAATTCAGGCAACCACACCAGCGAAGAATAACTCATGTCAATCTTTGCGCTAAAAAGGCAATTGATTGGCAAAGCCCTTCTCGAAGAACAACAGGCCACCCTACTGGGATATGACTTTAATAATCCCAGGCCTGCTCTATGGTGCAGAGACATGGACCTTATCAAAAACGAATAAGCGTGCTGTTAACTGTTTTGAGAGAAAAATTATTCGGGTGATTTTCGGTCCCCACTCCATAGACGGTGAATGGAGAAGGAGATACGAGTACAACGACGAACTGTAGGGATTCTACTGCGAAATCGACATAGCAAATAAAGTGAAAGTCCAACGAGTGCTGGGAAGAGCATTTGGATCCCAACGCTCCGGTCCAAAAAGTTTTCGAATTCACCCCAGGGAGATAGCGCAGTAGAGGATGAAAGGTAATGGGCTCCATAGTTGGGTTGTTTCTCAAGTCCCTTGCTCATGGTATGTATGTACTTTAAAGTCATCCAATTATAGAAATACTGTTGGCAGTATTTTTCATGCAGCCTACTAAGGACTCGAATTCTTACAAATAAACTTATTTCCACATTGAACCAAATTTGGCATCTAAAGTCTAGCATGAGCCAGAAAATGACAGGTTACTTCACCTTCGTTACGAGTCGGCTGCTATGAAAGTCTGTTCAAAGGCAAAAGCAACTGGTCACTGTAAGCTTAAATTTCGCACGTAACTTTATATGTACCATCGCGTATAATTTTGTTCTTTTGAAAAAAAAAAGTGAATATATACCGGTACGAATTCAAAAATAGGGCGCTATAAGATTGTCATAAATTTAAGCAAAACCAACAAATGTATACACCGCGATGGCTTATTTTTGAGTTGCTATTAGCAAAGTACATCTGTGAGGCGTAAATCCTCACATGGATTTCAGTTTTCTTCCAAAAACCACTAAATTCTATCGATGCTTTTCAAACATAGAGCAGCAGAGATTAATGAATTTTTCAACACAATAATGTTTTCGAATTGTGCAGAGCTTTCTCGAGCGGCACTACCAAACACAACGATCACCCGAAATATTACGAAAAAAAAAATTTTATTTTTGAATAGGAAAGGAAAATAATTATTTATGTGCGCACGACGCCGTTGCCTGAGAGAAAAAAGTATTAAAATTAGATCTTTTGAGAGAATATGTGGGATATGGATACCTAGATACGTTGGGGATACTTTTGGTGGAAAACACCCGCCGCTAGGATGATTTTAAGCGATCGGAAATTTTTTTTTGTCAGTTGTGCTGTATCCGTCGGTGGGCGCACTTTTCGTTAAGACTACACAAAAACAAAAAGAATGGCTGAGCAAAAGAAAGCTCCAATCCTTAAGAAGGAAGAGGATTACATTAAGAACCTGGAAGGGTATGTATATCATAATTTAACAAAAATAAAATAAAATTTATTTTTTTGTTTTTGAATTATTGTACAAAACGAAACAAATTTATTTAATATAGTTTCATTAATCCTGCTGAGGATCAAGTTGCCCTTCTTTTGGATTACGATGGAACCTTGGCTCCACTTACCGAAGAGTTGTCCGTAATGCCAAAAGACAATGAGATCAACATCAAGAAGTTGGCTACGAATGAAAAAATTTTCCTCGTCATATTCTCTGGTCGTGAATTGGCCGAAATCAAGAATCATTTGAAATTGCCAAATGTCACATACGCTGGTAATCATGGTCTTGAGGTTGAGTACCCCTCAGGTAAGAAATTCAAGATTGAAATGCCAGAGGAGCTACTTGAAAAGCACAAGAAACTTGTCGAAGAACTCAAAGAAAAGGTAAGGCGCGGCGTCAAAATACATATCTTTCAAGAATTTGATAATAAAATATAATTGTAATCATGCAATAGGTCGTTTGCAGTGGAGCATGGGTTGAGGATAAGAAGATTTCCGTGACATACCACTACAAAGGTGTCAATGACAAGTTGAAGACAAAGCTCATCGAAACGGCCAGGGGCATCATTCAATCCCATGGATTCCAGCTCATCGAAACTCCATATGCCTTGGAGGGCAAACCCAGAGTCAACTGGGATAAGGGTAAGTACAAACAAATTTTTTATGTATTGTAGGCAGTTCATTAAAATTCCTCAACGGCTTTCGAGGAATTTGTAGAATGTCTATTTTGTCGTTTGCACCTGTAGATACAAGGAATTTTAATTTAACGGCTGCTTCTGTTACTCAGCCATTCTAGATATTAATCTGTCGAGTTTCTCATAAATAAACAACCGTGGGCGTATTAAAAAAAAAATCCAACCAGTATTCACTCAATCATGAGAAAAAATAAATAAAATAAAAAGCATTAATGTAGGTATACATACTTTTCTCACAAGTTTCTTAAATGCGGTCCATAAATCTGAGAGTATGAAATTTTCATTTTCATTTTCATTTTCATTTCGAAATTATGTTGTTTTTATTTTTGAAACATATTCCACCATGATGGTGTTCCATTAACGTTTGAAATTTCAAATCGGTTTTCTGCTATTCTGCAGCGGAAAGCAGCAGAGATGAGTGCAAAATTTTCTTAAGTGGGCCGCCCAAATATGCAGGATATACTCGTACTCGTATCTAATAGTATTTGTTCATACGTAAGCCAAGAGCGCGCCAGCATATCGTTATAACATGAATCATGGTATTAAGTAAACGGGCACGTCGCGTATCTCTATCTATCTACTCGTATCTATCTAAACGCCTACTTTCTTCGCTAAAAATAACACATTTTGTTTTCCTCCTATTCGTATTTCACTTGTGCTGATTTTATTTTGGATATATTGCCAATGGAAGGAGATCTTTAGAAATGTTTAAATGTTTGCGATCGGTTTTCGATGTTTTCTCTTCAAAGTTTTGTAATGATTACAATGACAGAAATAATTTTAAGCAATTCCACAGATATGCACATACTCGTAGATGGATAGATACATTTGTATTTATCGAATCTATGACGATTGTTATTTTTTGTTTTGTTTTTGTTTTTAAATCTAAAATGGATATTTTATTTTGGTAGGTGAGGGCACCAAGATGATTTTGGAGAAACAATTCGAAGCTGATTGGGCTAAGAAATTGAAAATCATTTATGCCGGTGATGATACCACAGATGAGGATGCCATGAAAATGCTCAGCGGAATCGGAAAAACTTTCCGTGTTTCAGAATTACCAAATTTGAAGACATACGCTAACTACCAAATTAAAACTCCCGAAGAAGTTGGCTACCTCTTGAAGTGGCTCCAAAACTTCTATGAGAAAAAGAAGAAGTTGTAGATTTTCATCGTTCTACCAGAAATATTGTAATTTCTAATGTTTTTGGTTTTCATTTCTCTCTCTCTCTCTCTCTCTCTCTCTCTCTTTCTCTCTCTCTCTCTCTCATTTACATTTGTATTGTATTTATTTTAAAATTAAATGGAAGAAACATTTTATCTACATCACTAGTTTATCTTTGGCTTTACTGGCTAAATAACATGACATATGTGTAACATTTTTGTAACTACGAGTATAATGTATAACAAATAAAGAAATTGACTTTTTTAGCTACCATAATGATTTACGAGTATAAGTGCATTTGTTGGTGCTAGGACCTCTATTTCTCTATTGGAAGGTAAGTAATCACTTCAGGGTGAAAATCTGAACATTACCACGACAAGGACAGGTTGTTTGCTGCGATCGTAAACTGCAACAAGAAGACGTTTTTGGAAAAGATGTTGCTAATGTTCAAAACAATGACAAATTTAGGAAAACCATTACACCCCAGCAAGCTATTACTAATCCCTATGATTCCTTGTTTGACTTTGTTTTACATGCAATGAAAGCCCTGGCTGTAGAGCCAAGGTTAAGCTAGTAGCAATTGTATTTTGGATCTCATTTTCCATAATTTCAAATGCATACTTGCAAGGCTGGACAAGCTTAGCAATCCGATTAAGTTCAAAAATTGCTTGCATACATAGGCTATTTTAAAAGTCATATACCCGCCTGTAGCAGGCGCCAACGGTACCAGATTTATCTGGAAAAAAAGAAGAAAAAAAACAATCACTTTTTCTAAATGGACATGTGAATTGTTATCTTTCCCAAATGAAACAATTTTACTTTTTGATTTAGTCAGTCGTAGCTGGAAAGCCGTTTATAATGTCCTTTTCACTAAGTTCATATTTAAAAGATTGCTAATTTTGATCTTCATATTTTGCACTCAGTGCAGACAGTGTATTATCAAGAGTCAACAATAAATTGTTGCTTTTGTTAAATTAAACAGAGGACTGAAAGTAAACACTGTAGTATCTATCAGGTAAGGAAATTCTACCGTATGTGTTTTTTTTTTGCACTATGATAATTATTTTCACTTGTTCGTTGCGATTGTGTTGGTTGTAAGTATTTGATACAAGTTTTTGGTATCGAAAAAGCAATATCGAAGTCAAAATTATGAGCTTTTTTTCCAACAAGCAACAAAAACCAGAAACCTTGAATAACCTTTTATATAATTGTGTTGTAGCAAAAATTGTTTTCAAGCATTTAAAGTGTTTGACATCCCACTTGTTACAACATTATCATCAAATCTAAACATGCCAACGATCCGCAAGTATAAGGCATACTTTTTGGAGAAATAAATTCTTTTTTAATTAGAAAGAAACAGAACTTGCACAAGATTTGGCACCACTTTTAATTAGTCAGAAACTTTTGACATTTGCAATCAGTAGAGTTGTCATCATAACAGAGTAAATAAAATAATACAAAAAAAGTATGTTAAAACTTGCTTAGTCCTCTAAGCAAAGAATAAAAGTGTTTTAATTCTTAACAAAATGGATACAACACTAGAGGTAAATTTATCCAAAATTGTTTGCCACATGTATATAGTTAAACAAAGAATTACTCTTTCAGATGTTTGATGACATTCCGCATAATCTCGAGGGTAATATGTCTGTGCCCTCGAGAAACAGAAACACGTCACAACCGGGAGCGCCTGACTTTAACACTCTTGATGAACCCATCAAAGAGACCATCGTGCGTTTGAATATACTTAAACTCTTCATTTTTGAATGCAATTCTTTGTTCATTTTAGCTTCGTGATATCCGCGCGGTCGGTGTAAAGTTCTACCATGTTCTGTATCCCAAAGAAAAATCAAGTTTGCTGCGCGACTGTAAGATGGTTTATAACTTAATTAAATATGTGTTACATTGTTCATTGATTTCAGGGGATCTGTGGGGTCCATTGGTTTTGTGTACGTTTATGGCTACAATTCTTCAAGGATCAGCAGATGTAAGGTACGATGGAGGTCCAGAGTTTGCTCAGGTGTTTGTTATCGTATGGATTGGGGCCGGAATCGTCACTCTGAACTCAAAACTTCTAGGAGGAAACATGTAATTACCAAATAACTTTAAATTAAAACTCAAAATTGCTTAATGAAGAAATTTTTTGTTTAGATCCTTCTTCCAATCAGTATGCGTATTAGGTTACTGCTTGACTCCAGTGGCGATTGCGTTAATTGTTTGTCGGGTAATTCTGTTGGCAACGCAATCGAAAGTTCTATTCTTTTTGCGACTATTGACTACAATGGGAGGATTCCTGTGGGCAACATACGGTATATTAATGATTAATCTTTTAATCCCTCATAGCCTGACATTTTAACTTGTTTTCAGCTTCATTCATATTTTTGGGCGACAGTCAGCCACCGCATCGCAAAGCGCTTGCCGTTTATCCAATATTTTTATTTTTCTTCATAATATCGTGGCTTGTAATATCCCACAATTAAATAAATTACATTTCTGTTGTCAGTCCATAACGAACTTATTTGTACTATGTTGCTAAAATATTGCACATCACGACGGTATACGTATGTACATATACTCGTATGCAAGTGAACTTACAAATATTTTATATGAATGAAAGGTGAGAGAAAACAAAATATATCAATTGGCTATGAGTGTATATTATATTATCTTAGAATAAATGTATTAAAAGTGAATATAATGTGATGAGGCACATTTTGCTTGATATCTAGCGATAAAACTGCATTTATCTATGTAAACATGGGTGTTGTCTTCAGGCAAAGAGCCAACTTTTCAGTCACACCCCCCACTAAAACTTCTTTTCTTCTGCAGTGCTTATCTCAAAAATGTACTCTAGATATGATCACCGAAAACGAACTTTCGGAAGCAGTAAACTCGTAAGTCTTATAAATTCTATGTGCTATTCAGTTTTCGGAAATTTGCTATTGTTCGAAAAGTTTTTTAACTTTGAAAAAAGAATCGAGAAAGCAAAGTCTCAGTGCTGAATTTAATGCTGCAAGCTAAAAGTTTCTTTAGCCAAACAGATTTGGGGTTAAAATAAAGGGTGTACTACGTAGGAAGGACACATTAAATTTCATTTTTCTTTCAAAAAATAAGGATATCTTGATTTCATCTTTAGATAGACATGTCCCAATTTTGTATGGAATGACATGCGTAACGTGCTTTCGGCGGGCAATGGCAAACTCCCGAAAGTTAAATTGCATACGTAAAAGCATCTAAGGAGTGCCGTTCGGACTCGGCGATAAACCGTAGGCCCAGCTCAGATGTGACAAAAATGATAACATTAGCAACACAAATGAGTGTCAAGATGCTGAATTTGTGTGAATCCCTATTCGAGGGTGTGGACTAGTTAACATTTGATGGAAGGCTGAAGCCTTAATTTATTTGGCTTAATGCAAGCTTATTACAGACTTAAAAAAGAACAATTAAATGATGGAGGATATCTAGTTTGAGGCGAGGTGTGCGCAGGGCGAAATCAAAAGCGGGAAAGTTTGAGTTGGCCTTTCGTAGCATACGGAAGATTGGTTCGTTATGACCATAAGAGGTGCGGGAGGCCGGTGTATAGAAGAGACGAGGACAATGTAAATTAAATGTGTTGGTGTTGAAATAGAATCGATGGAACCTTGAAGCAGTCGATGAATGAAAAGAATGTCAGCTATATTTCAATTCAAATTGATAAGTTTGAGGTGGCCCTTACGAGGAGGTAAGATTTAAGGGTCATTCCAGGGTAAAGCGGCTGAATCGACGTGGAATACCTTCGATTCAGTAAACATGAACTCGGTAAAAGGAGGAACATGACTGACTGGCATACTGAAGCAGGTAACATAGAGTAACATTCAGGTTAAATACGGGTTGCAAAATTTCTAGGACCATCGTTTAATAAATCCAAGTAATGAGTTGGCTTTAGGGATCATCTTGTCGATATGCGAACACAAGTTAAACTCACTGTTGCAGAGATTGGACCAAGGGAATAGCTGAACATAGAAAAAGCAAAGTCGGGGAAGAAACGGGTGCATTTACGTTTGAAGATTATAGGTTGATATAGGTGATATTAGGCTCTAGAAAACCTACCGAGGTCTTCTTGAAGAAGGGTGAAGTCATAGGGAGTATAATAAATCTCTCAAGATCGCTTATACACAAAATGATGACAACGGGACCAAAATGGCTGCCTTGTGGAATCTCAGAGGAGGCCAGGAAAGCGACTGAAAAGTCGGGTCTAAACCGAACACTGTAATATCGGCTTACTAAGTAAGAAGGTATTCATTTTAATTAAACAGCAGTCAGTCATTGATGAAAAATCTAACCAAAAGCTTTAGTGAAATCGGTTGCTTTTACATCGATTTCTTTGTTATTTTCTAAGGCTGTAGACCAAAGACCAAAATTCAAATAGGTTTGTTGTGGTAATCCTACCTTTCTAAAAAACAATATTGACTCGGCGAAATGAACAAAAATAGTTTGCGTAGAAGATGTTTTATATCGAGAAAAGGACATGGATTTGAATATCTCCTTGTGAAAACAGGAGAGGGCATCAACCAGCGGCGTATTAGTAAATTCGAAGAAAACCCTGCTTAGATAAGTGGTGAATTTTTCGAAAATTAAACAACTTGGAAACCGAAACCCCAAATCACTATTTTATCGGTCATTCTGTGTCGTCTAAATTGAAAATTGTAAGTAGATATGTTCTGTTGCTATCAAATGTCTTCGACATACCATCCGTGTGAAGCACAGAAAACTTGGTTGTCATTCTCCATCACGGTTCGTTCATTCCTAGCAGCGTCTTCTAATAAAAGTGGTCCAATGATGCCTTCAGCCCTATGCCAACACGAAACCGTGGCATAATTGAGAGAATTTCTTTCTTAAAAAACACATTTGTGTTCTTAGTGATTTCGAGTGTTGTGATTTTCGTAAGTATATGCTGTAAAATAATTATTGAAACGTTTAATTGTTAAGTGAAGCTTGTAGGAGCTGAGTAAAACAAAACTCCGACCTTGACGAAAGTGACTCACGCAAGTGTAAAGGAAAGCTATCGTAGAACGTTATTTGTTGTAGCCGTATTCTCACTGCATAGAAGTACATACAAGAACCACAGGCGTTTTATTTTTTGTTTTTTTGTTGGTCGAAGAGAGAACCTACATGTCTGCATACCGTGAAGATGCCATTAATGGACCCTGGAAAGGTTCTTGGCTAGAAAACATGGGCTTATTAGTCGAGTTCTCCTATTTTGTCACTTTGTTTGCTTATAAGGTCTCCTGGATGTTTGTTATATGTGGATGCGAATCATGGAGTGGATTTGTGTATCAAAGTGGGTAAGTATGGATATGCGGGAAACAGTCAGAATGAGGTGTGTGGGTGTATGCCTGTATACATATGTACATATAAACGTCGGGGGGAAAAGAAATGAGAGTTTTCGGTCTGTGCATGTTGCACATAGTTGCGACTTTTATTTGTGCATGGGTTTGTGTCTTTATCTCCGTGTGTTCGCGTTCCTGGAGAATTTTCGATTGTCACCATTATCCTTCCTTATTTCACGAGCTCCTTAGTATATTGTTTCATGCCTACATCTACTTTCACAGGCAATATTAATACCTTCGTTATTACGATTCGGTCGTCAAGAATCTTTGCAGTTGAAATAGTATGACCGGTCACTTCATTTTTCCTCTGGTTATGAGTCTAAACTTGTCTATATTTTCCGATTGTTCCACCAAAGATACCTTCTCTTCCTAGCTTTGCATTAAAATCACCGAGGACAATTTTAAGGTCATAGCTAGGGCATTGCTCGTAGGTCTTGTTGAAGAGCTCGTAGAAGGCATCCTTGGTGTCGTCATCTTTCTCCTCTGTGGGGGCATGCGCGCATATGAGGCTTATGTTGGCGAATTTAGCCTTGATGCGGATTGCTACGAGGCGCTCGCTCACATGCCGGAAGCTGAGGACTTCTCGTCTTAGTCTGCCTCCGACAACAAATCCGCATCCAAATAAGCGCTGCTTTTGCCGTGGATAGCAATTGCCGTAGTAGATGTCGCAGTTTTTCTTAGACTAGACAAGGCGATGCGCTGTCATGCGATTTTTTCAACATCGTACTTGAAAGAATAGTGCAAAACTCACGAGCAAACACAAGACGCACTATCTTTCAAAAGTCCGTCCAACTACTCGCATACGCCGACGATATTGACATAATCGGGAGAAAGCAGCGTGATGTCAGTGGCGCTTTCGCGAGTATTGAGACGGAAGCGGCGAAAATGGGTTTAGCGGTCAATGAGGGCAAGACCAAGTATATGCTGTCAAGCAAAAAGGACAACCAACACCGACGTCTCGGACAGAACGTCACCCTCGACAGATATAACTTTGAGGTAGTTAAGGACTTTGTCTACCTAGGCTCCGCTATAAATACAGACAACGACACCAGCGCTGAGATCAAGCGAAGAATAACTCTTGCCAACCGCTGTTTCTTTGGGTTAAGAAGGCAATTGAGTAGCAAAGCCCTCTCTCGGACAAAAAAAGTCACCCTTTATAAGACTTTAATAACCCCGGTCCTGCTCTATGGCGCAGAGGCATGGACATTATCAAAAATGGATGAGGGTGTTCTTGGTTGCTTCAAGAGAAAAATTCTTCGGGCGATCTTCGGTCCCGTCTGCATTGACGGTGAGTGGAGGAGGAGATACAACGACGAACTGTATGGACTGTACAGCGACATGGACCTAGCCAGAAGAGTGAAGATCCAAAGACTGAGATGGCTGGGTCATGTAGAGCGCATGGACACCAATGCTCCGGTCCGAAAAGTCTTCGAATCCGCCCCCGAGGGACAGCGCAGTAGAGGAAGGCCAAGACTCAGGTGGCGCACGCAAGTGGAAGAGGACCTCAGCCAACTTAGCGTGCGAAACTGGAGACAGCTAGCCAGGGATCGAGCTAGCTGGAGAAGCTTGTTGACTGAGGCCCAGGTCCACCCCGGACTGTAGCGCCACCTAAAGTAAGTAAGTATGAGTCTAAACTCGTTGTTGCTGAAGAGCATGGAGATAATGGTTGAGCCTCGTATTGAATGAACGGTTCACGTGAGTGCACAAGATCTCATATATAGATAGCAATCCTTCGAGTGGGGGTGGCTGTAACAATATTGCTGATGCTTAATTTGCAGCTAAAAAATCTCTGAATTCGATTTTGAGATTGCTGACAAAGCTGGAAACAGTCACCTATCTCTAAACGTGGTAGCCATAGAGTTTACTATCCTGCTTCTTGGCTTTTTGTTCATCGAAACATTCGAGGAAATGTGAATCTGTTTATGTTATGTAACTTGGTTCTACATGACCCCTCTTACACGTGAATAGAATAGTGAATGAAGTAAAGTAACAAAATTAGTGTTCATGAATGCATTCTTAAATTCTTTAGATGACTGAAAGCATACGCTGTAAAGCTTATGATTATCAAAAGAGATAGTACAAAAGATAGTAAAACGTATCTAAACTGCAATAAATGCCTATTTTAAATATGTGCATGCATAACATACTGTATTTAGGTATGTATATTCAAAAAAAGATTCACTTAAACCCAATCCCTACACAGTTTAGGAGAATTTATTAGACTTGTATAATCCTCTGTAATTGAACTAAGACCCAGGCAATTCATGCAGCGGGATAATTATACCAACATTACACTTGCATTTACGTATGTACCTAACATGCTCACCGTGTAACTGTGTAGTTCCACCAAAATGATAACTTTGAGTTCAATGTGATTTAGATCTCTGAATCAGCACAGATACACGAAAGAACGTCAATAAATTTCCGGACAAATTGAATCACGTTTTTTTGTGACAATAATCCGTGATCGTTGCATGAAGGTCATTCTGTTTTAGATTGGCTTCAGCTGGTATAAGCTCCTGGATTTTGCAATGTGAAAATATACCAAAACAAGCTAAAGCCTCATACTGTTATGAGAATTAAGTTTTAGCTGGGTATACTCCTACCCTTTCTTCATTAGATACGTAGTCAAGTGGAAACAGTGTGAGTCTTATCGCAAATACAATTCATATGGCGGTCATAACAAGGTTAATACAATCGCATCACTTATAAATAAATAGTTTCTGTTTATTATTGTCGTGTTTTTTATTAGCAAATTGTTATATAAATTTATTTGAGTTTGGAAAGCGAAATCCGTCTACCGAGTGGGATAAGTACTTGCACAATAATAAAAACAAAATCATATACCTACTTCATATGCACATACACATGAATGTATCTATGATTTTTATAATTTACTTGTTAATAAATAAAACCGGGAATATTTTGCTATGATTAATTATCTGTCACTGTTTTCCAAGAAATGCGATCGTACGGACTAGACAAGAAGACTGTTAAACACTACGATATCTGCTATGGCGTTTTTTAATCGCCTTTTTCGATATGAATTTACCATTTAAAGCAGACTTAAACATAGAGTCTTGTACTTAGATATATGTGACAATGACTATCCGTAGCAGGGCTAAGTTCGCTAATATTGCGCAGGACAAAGTCGACCTTTCCAAGTGAAGCCTCTCCCAACTTCTAGAGAGAGCCTACAGATGGACTTAACGGCTGTTAACTGGGAATACATAGAGATCAAGTTACCAGACATGAAAGACGGAAACTCAGCGCCTGCACCTTTCGAGGTATTAACACTTTTACCGTTGGTTCGGAGTTATTAAAGTACGAACTTGGATATCAAAGGTGCAAATCGGGGCGGTCTTAGAGCTGGTAGGTCCACAATCGAACAAATCTTCATTATGCGTTAGATTTTGAAATTTTCAGCGAATCTGCGGCTAGGCCATGTAATGCGAATGTACACCGGTGCTCCAAATAAAAAGATCAAGTCATAATAGATCTCGAGATTCTTAACTGGCAGCACATACGAGCGGCTAGGGATCAAGTTCTGGATACATTGTTGGGCTACTCATAAATAGAATTTGTGTGAAGAATCAATGCAACGTTTTACTTCTAGAGAACGGCGTCCGGCTCCTACTAGTCATTCAATGCGGCAATAAGCGGAACGACTTTTAAAGACTGGAACAACACTCGACCTCTTGTTCAAATGAGAATATCGCTGCCGTGTCTGAAAAAAATCGTAGAGGCTCTATTAACCAGGTGACGTGCCATTTAATTGGCCATTCCACACACATCTCTTCGGCGTATTTAAGTGAAAGACTTCAAGATATTTACGAATGAAGGGCAAAGTGCAAGTGTTGGATTTTAACCTACGCTCACGCCCTTCTGAATCTCAACAACGAAGTAGAGGGCTATTTATACCTACGTGAACTCGTGAACAAACTGATGTATTGATCTGCGACTACATGATTGGTTTGCGCTACAGAGCCAAAATCAACGATTTTTGGGACTGATGGGCATGTGGTTCCAGTGAGAGGAAATGGCGGATACTGTACGAGCCAGAACTGACATTCTTAAGCAAGCACGTACAATATTGACTTTTGACGATTTGCACAAGCTCGCAAGATCATCCGCCTTAGATTTGTTTTTATGGCGTTATTTAAAGTCACGGGTTTTTGTGGAAAGCTACAAACTCTGACAACCTTCAAGGTGAACATCCCCAAGAAGTGGAAAACCTATCGCAAGCAGCTCAGAAGAAATGCAATACATCACTCAACGCAGTCGGAAGGCTGAATTCACCGAGTTTTCTCACAATTGTATTACGGAAAAAGAAAAAGCCCATGAACTTGCCGGACAAAGCTCAGAGGAGAGTATTGATAAACTCGAATGTACATTCGGTCTGCCTACGTCCTCAGTTAAGGTTTCCATTGACAAAAACGAATGCTCTATAAGGTCAGCGGCCTTCCTTCTGTCCCTCATTTAATTCATCTCGAATACGGAATACTATATCTAATAAAGGCACAGAATTAATAATCATTTTGGCTATTCTAATCTGAACGACATGTTTACGAAATTAGAAAAAAAATGAGAAGAAAATGAATTTACGCAGCGACTCTCGCGACGCTCACTCTACTATAGATGAATATGAATGTAAGTATATATGGATGTGTACATTATCTGCTACCCTAGCGGAAGTCTCAAGGCTTGGGAATCCTACCACACAAACAGGTTTCGAAATGAGATAATTGGTGTTAAGGTGCCTGAATGTGATTTCCACCATATGCCATGGATAATGCCCAGACAATAATTTTAAACATGGAGCTAAGTTTAAAAAAGGGGTAAAAAAGTTCAAGATTAATGAAAAGCGAGTTTCTAAATTCTGCCACTGAAGAAAGAAAAATGAAGTTATCACTAAGCGTAAAAGGCAAAACAGGGTTATGCAAGCCCTTCAAGCCGCCATGAGATGCATTTTTGACGCCCCTAACTCATAAAACTTTTTTTTCCTCCAACTGTAAGAAAACGAGGTCAGAAAAAGAATTCCGGGATTTCTCAGATGGCAAATGCGCAACAACGCCTGGGGCTAACCACTGAAGCGTTATAGGACCGAGCATTATGTTGACGCGTTCTGCGATATGTGACATTAGCCAACCCCATAAGCGGAGCAGCAGCGATGCAGTAAAAATGGGAAACTCGTTACGCTTAAGTTCGTATAACGAGGAAAGGGTTAATAAAAGGATTAGAAGAAGATCTGGAACGTAAAAGGACGGTTCGAGTCTAACAATAATAGAAGTAGTAGTTTTGCAGTAGTGTTTTTGCTCTTGCAAGGACTTCTGTTGAAAGATTTTAGCCAAAATGCACACATTAAACCGTCGCATTCAAAGCATCTATACGAGTTATTTTCTTTGGTTTTCATTTACAAAGACAAAATTAATCATCCAATTTTTTTTTTTAATTACTTTTTTGCTGAAAAAATAAAAAAAAAATTTTAAGTGATGAAAGTCTTTATTTTGAGTTTTCTGTTAGGTGGAAAAGATGATATCCGCCAAGTGGCTGCCGCCAGTGTTGATACACATTTGTGTCCATTCTATCACATTTTCCATGACTTTCCGAAAGATTTCCGGTGATAACTGTTCGCATTCCGGTCGAATATTCTCCTCAAGGGCTGCGATTGTCTGAGGCTTGTTGGCAACTTCAAGTAGCCCCAAAGACAGAATTCTGGGATGGTCAAATCGGGCGATCTTGCTGGCCATGCCAAATCGCCAAAACGGGAGATTACGCGAACAGGAAACACTTCCTTCACAATATCTATTGTGGCTCGTGTGTGCGATTGCACCGTTTTGTTGAAACGACATGTTCACCCAGCCCCGCTCATCCAATTCCGGCAGTAAGAAGTCGTTTATCATGGCCCTGTACCGTTCACCTGTAACAGTGACAGTATTGCCGATGGCGTCCTCAAAAAATACGGCCCAATCACTCCTCCCGTGTGATCGCCGCACCATACATTGGCTTTGAGTGGATTGCGGATTTTCAGTGCCCCAGAAACAAAAATTTTGCTTATTGAGCGCCTCATCGCTCATAATGATTTTCGACACAAAATCGTCCTTTTCATTGTTGAGATTGAGGATGGCTTGTCAGCGGACTATAGCGCTCCATTGCTTGTCTGTTTGTATGCTGCAGCTATCTAGTTCAAAAATGTCAAATATGATTAACGTACGAACCCATTTGCAAAAATTATAACATCTTCTGATAGGATGATTGAATTTGCGCCCCCTTGTACTTATCAATCCCACTTTGTGACGTAAAAGTTTGAATATTTCTTGGGTACATACATTTTATCATACATTGTGTGTAAACGAACAGATTAAAAATATTTTTTATGAATGCAAGGATTAAAATAATGGTGTCGTGGCGGTATGGCATGCATGTTTACAAACCCACTGTATCGTTGTCACTTATCATCACACTAGGGTCGAATTCAAACTCCTTAAGGGTGAACACCTGTCGGAAGTCATTGGCTCGTGGCTCTGGTTCTTAGTACATCACCTGTGTAATAAATACCAAACCGTAGCGATGAACGCTGATTTGAGATTTCCAGTCTTCCGCAACCTTTTTGCTCAATGATGACAGTTTATCATGTGCTCGTATACACATAAAGTTGACGAGTTGCTGATACAACGTTATGTTGTCCCGAAATTTATCTACAACACGAGCTCAGTTGGTTGATTATGAAGACCAAAAAAGTCACGTAATCATTAAACGAAAACAAATTTTCAAAACAACTTTAAATGATACGGATAAATTATACTGGTGTAAGTCTACTCATGTTGTTTTGTCAAGTGATACTGACTGTAAATGTCAAAAATTCCAGCACGGTTCGAGAATTATCCCTATTGAATGATCAGTCAGAATGATCAATCAGAATAAAAGCACCCTTGATGATGTGATTGTGTTTTAACTACCAAATATGGGTGTAGCTTAAATCTTGAAACACAGCCAAATCAATAAAATATTATGCGCTTTTGATTTAGTTTAAAGAAGAACTGCACAGCAAAATTATTCAACGTTCAAATTATTTAAAAAGGAACAAAATAAAAAAATTTAAAAAAAATGACAGCATACGTTTTTTGTTCGGCAAATACATATCTCTGTGCGTTTATTCTCATAGTTTCTGCGTATTATTCTGAAAATACAAAATAAAAGAAAAACGAAAAAGTTATCTGCGGTCGGCCTTTTGGACATAACAAGTTACGTTACGTTATGGCGCTTACATCCGTTTCCATACAACGTGTCTACCACATATTCAAAATTAAAAACAAAAATTTTGCGACGTGAATGCGTCATAAAATCATTAGCTATGGATTAGCTAAATATTTTATTTATATACTCTTGAACTGTGTAATAACTAGATCCACTTGTGCACTCATTAACCACGTTCCAGTTGAAGTTCAAATATTCATTCTATAAATCGACAATTGCAAAACATTTTGCTCTTTATTACAAATTGGTTTCTTCCAACTGAAACTGGTGTTATCAGTTTAACACCAGTTAGCATCACTGTACACGAGATAAGAAGTCATCGTTCACAAATACACAATACCAATCCGAAACTATGGGCATTTTCGAAATATTATATATATGGATTCATTTAATAATTCAATTTTAAGTCATTCACGACTCTTGAGAAGATAAACATTAAGTTCAATCTACTCGTGCACACGATAAATGGAATATGTAAATATGTTTACAAAATAAGAGGCTCGTCCGTAAAATTTACCCACTGAGAGGATCAATCTTTCAAGTCAAATAAGATTTGGCCGATTAGTCTTTACTCGAGTATATATTTAATTTAAAAAAAATAGGAATTTATAATTACTTGCATATGCTCTGGCATGTAAGTGAGTTTGACGACTAATGATTATAAATACATAAAAAAGGTAAATGACTTGTCATCAGTAAAATATTGAGAAAAGCTATATTGAAAATTTTTCTTGAAAAGATTAACATCTACTCTCACATATTGTATTATATAACGTCTCGTGTTTTACGTTAACACATGTCTTGAACACATAAATTCACGGGATGTCCATACTTCCATGGGAGCAAGGATATGCCTTGCTATCGCTCACCGTCAATTCCTTTGTTGATACCAATTCGGAACTGTGTTGAGGGTACAGTTCCACCCTTGGTATGAGTCGAGCCCCATTTAAAACCTCCTGCTGATTTTAGGGTCTCAGTGCCCGGTACTTATTGCAGTGAGACCAGCAGGTGCACCCTCCTTGCGTTTTAGATTTGAACCACAGCCATCGCGACGCTTCCACAAGGAGGCCTTCCTCTACAAGCTTGTCGCGGGCCGAAGTCCGGGGGGTTCCTAGCTCCCTTCCTGGTATGAACTACCGGAGGTCTTTCCACTCAACAAGATCTATGACCTGCAGCTTGTAACTGAGCAAATCATAGCAAAGCAACCATCAGTGGTGTAGAGTCCTGATGATGTAATAGATAAGTCCAGTTTTGCTCAACCCCGGCTTTTTATAATTTGTACTGATGGCCCAAATATATTATATGAATGGCATTGACCTAAAATCAAGAATCCTGAGCACAATTAGAAAACTTAAATTGGACGGACAGAAAATATACGCGGATACAAGTTTCATTTGACTTTTGGCAGTTCTCAAAAATTATGGAAACTTGTTATTGAAATGTGGATATAAAAACCCGCAGATATAATAAATATACATCTAAAATTGAATTGTATATTTCACAAATAAAGTAGATGTCAATTACTACTGAGACGTGATTTATTAGTTGGGTTAGGGTAGTTTTTTTTATAGTAAATGATGAAGCATTGGTCGGCTGAGGCATTTAAATATATCGATACTCGTACTATAACGTCATTACCTTGGTAGACAAGGCACCACGAAAGTAAATTGAAATAAAACACATTTCTGATTTAGATTGGGATACGACTTTTATTTCAATATTTTTATTTGGATCTTGCCATTGTGAATGGAATATAACATTAACAGACCCAGATTTGTATACATCCTCTTATACCAGGTCTGTAAATACGAGTATGAAATCCCCTTATAATATCAAACTGCGTCATTATTTCGTTTTGAGATATCTGATTTTGAGAGTGATCTTTTGTTGGCATTTAAAGAAAAATGCTGCAGCATCGCATCGAATACTTATCGAAGGCTACGGTGAGCATGCAGTGCTTGATTCAATATTCACCGAAAAGAGAATTGCAAGCATTGTTGGGCGAGAAAAACGCTCAGAAACTGCCAACAACAAATGGTCGAATTGAATCAAGATTTGCATGAAAAACGACGAGAATATTAAAAAAAGCAACACAAAGTGATTTTACTTCATTGCAATGCACGATCAAGGCAAAATTGACCAAGTAAACGATTGAGGTGTTAAGTTGGAAAATACTTTCGCATGCGGCTCAAGGATCAACCATAATAGGCGAATGTAAGCTGAAGCTACTGTCAGAGCTGGACGAAAAGTTTCTTTACGTGACTTCAAATGGACAAGATGCCCATAATAGGAGTTCGAAAACATATCAATCTGTCAGGTCATGTTGTCATTTGTCTTGTTTTGTGAAAACTTTTAATTCGGTGCGGATTAAAATTGAAAAATTTATTTAAGCAATTTTTGTTTATAATATTTGTTGAAGTAAAATGTCGAAAACAAATATGTAAGTTGTGAAATAAGTGCTTGAAAAATGTTTAGAAATTTCGTGCTTTAAAAAATGTAAGCAAAAATTAGGATTCAATCTACGGAAATTTTCAGTCGCATTTCACTGTCTCGGATATTGTCTTGTTTAACTATATATAAAAACACAACTTTCTATTATACACTTTTCACTAAATATTGAAAGGAAATAAAACAACACAATAATTTCTTTATGTAAGTGCTTTGTTTAGATACATTTTTTAAAATACGATTCTGTTCAAACCAAAATTTATAAACACTTCACAACCAACTATTTCTAAGCTTGCATATTTGATGTCGACATCTTAACTCAACAATTACTTTTACAAATTTTCGAACCGAATTTAATTTTTTTACAGCAATTTGTTCCCACACAAGCTTTCTGGAATTCATCTCGCAAGAAAAAGACACAAATTCACAGTTAAAGCACTTTGGATGATTGTGAAAATCAAATATATGTGTTTCCTTCTAATATTTATAAATGCTTTTGAAAGAAATTACACCTTTTTCGCAAAAAACACAGCTTTTTGAATTATTAAATTCAACAGATGCTTAGCTGTCAAACTTTCGCACGAAATGCGGTCCTGATCGCAATTTACGTACGAAAGCAAAAGTGAACGAAAAATCGACGAAACCGAATAATCCGACATTATGGGTGCGAGATACAAATCACTTGTAATCGCACATTTACGTATGTAGTCGTACGGGTCCTTTCGCTTATTATGGGTCTGCCTTTACTCACCAGAACGGATGGGAAAATGCATAGCTAACGATGGGCAATACTTCGAAACAAATATCTTTTCATCATTTTACATACCTGGAATGTATTATTATACAACGATATACGAGTACCTTATCCGATTACACAAACGGCTTATAATTCTTTCAAATTCATTTCATTCGCTTCGAATAGAATACACTTATGCCAACGATTTCATTGTAGTTGCTTAAATTGATTTTTGAAATATCCTTCACAAACTTTTCCGATTCCTCATGTACGACTCAATACGATGTCTTCGAAGAGTTTTTTTTTATTTTCAGGGATAGCGATGAGTCAGACGCAGCTAAATCAAGCGAATGAAGCGGTTGCGGAACTACACGAGTCGCCTAGATAGACAGAAATATTTGCTTCATTGACGTTTAGTTTTAGAAACTAACTAACTATTGTCCACCAAAACAATATTTGAATGATGTCACCAAAATGACTAATTGTAATCCCACGATTTTTCAGTACCAAATCCTAAGACTTCCTTGGACTGCTGGTCATTGGTGGAAGTCGAAAGATGGTCAGGATCTTCATTATCTTCAAAGTATTCCCTAATTTCTTTAAACAATTTTTAGCAGACAAAAATACTCTCTCTGGATAGTACATTGTCAAGCAAGCTAAAATTCGACTTTTGACGTTGGTGCAATTTTTTTTTAGAATTTCGTACTCATTTTAAAAATTGGATAATGCTCCTTGGTAGAAGAGAAAAGGTATCTCATTAACAATTAAATATTAATATACGACATTTCACACAGATGTCGGATAGGATGCTACCAAACTAAAAGAAAATTCTCACTTGTATAAGTCTGCATATATAAACGAAAATATTCTTTAATAGAATAAAGAGGTGTATGACGTTTATTTAAAGCAAACCTAAAAGGCTGTGCCTAAGTATAATTAGAATATTACTCTATTTCCTCAGTATATTCTATAAAAACACAAACGGAGTATTATTCTATCATCGTCAAAAGTTTGAACTCAAAGCACAGATATTGGGGAAATATCGTCAAAGCAAAGGATCGCCTGTCCAAACAAAGAATGGCAAAAAACAGGATTCGTATCTATACCTGTCATCATTACCATGAAGCGCCATCATTAAGTCAGCCATCTTACACAGGTCTGAAATTAGAAGCTTTGGGCTACGATGCAAACTCACCGCCACTATGGGGGAGTACTTTACTTTTTTTTACATTTTATAGCTGTCACTTTAAGCTTACTTACGAAGAGCTTAAATTTAAAATGAATTTCAAAACGAAAATGTTCGACCTATGTGCGTTAAGACTGCTCAAGCATGCAAAGGTAGTCCAAATGGTAGATAAAATGAAGTTGCAGACTAAATCAAAGTACTAATTGAATTATATTGTGTCGAGATTGTGGAAAGGTTAAGTGCACCATACAAAGTACGAGTAATTAAAAATTATATAGAAAAAGGTCAATATTTGGGTTCGACTTAAATAGAAAGGAATTCGCTTAATATAGGAAATCATTATTGGCGATATGCATTTCAAAGATGTCTCAAATTTGCGTTATGATAGGTCTATTCGGGGTTGATTTCGGTTTCCATCGTTTGATTCTATACGATATTCCAAAAACCTTCCACGAGATAGTCTTCTCCAGCGTTTGAGTATTTTGAGTGTTCCATTGATTACTTGCAAAATCAAACGCGGTCGATTCAAGACGAGATAACATTCTAGATTTTTCCAATGTAAAGTGAAATCCGTTTCTAATGACTCCTCCTAGTACAATATATTGACCAACCGCTTAATATGAAGTAATTGCAGTGCGTAGTTTGGTTTTCATACAAAATTCTTTATAACAAAGTATAGTTATAATGACCTATTTTTAAGAAATCATATCGCTTGTTTTCGTGATCCTCCCACCCCTTTCCCTGCGACGACGTTTAGTGCGTGCTTGGCGCGTGGCTCGCTTTTGTTCTGATTCTTAGTGACGAGTTGATAGTTGAAGGCTACGAATTGTTAGTGATTTGTGCAGAAAAAGACATCACAACGTGGGTTGCAAAGCATTTACCATTAAAGAGAAATGTGCAATTATATGCAGACTAGAAAATGGAGAGTCAAACTCATCTCTTTCAAAGAAATTTGGGGTTGGAATCGCTCAGTTTTGGAACCGAAGTGGCTGCGAAAGTCACGACATCAAAATTTGGATTAATTCAGTGGATTTAAACTACGAGAAATAAATTGTAGCGGGAACAATTGCCTGTGAATTCTTGTCTAGATATACATATACAATTTGTAGTTTTTTCTCTCTATAAAACTTAATACCTAACATTTTTGTAGACTATGCTTTGTGTAATGTCCTCTTAATATGACGTGTTTCTCACTTCCTTCGATGCCATTATAAGCGGAGTTGTTGATTCGTTGATTTTAGCTGTCCATTTAATGGTGGTTGTTTTTTTGGTTTTCCCCAAACAAAATTTTTGAAGTAGGTTATGGGTTATCTATACCGATTCTCTCTAGACAATTGCAGCGTCCTTCCTATTGAATGATAACCAGCGGTTATATTTCAAGTGTTTCATTAGAGCTGGCTCTATTTATGAAAAGAAATTTTATACCTATAGTAAATTTATGTAAGAAATTACTATTTAAAATATTCTAGCTACTCGTATTATGATCAAATCAAATCAATCAGATGACTTTGCAGTATTCTATCCTGTGGACCCAAATTTTTTAATACATTTTCGATAGTTTCGGCCCCTAATTCACGATTGACCAAAATTGTTTTTGAGTGCCTGAATCTAGTGGGGATTATTCACATTGCATAGGTCATTAATTGTTGTCTTGGAAGAAACATGAGCCAATAATGCCGTCTCTTCAAAGACCACACCAAACACTCACACGTTCAGGATGCATTGGCATCTATGACCACAAATGGATTTTTCGAGATGGAAATGAGCCTCATCTGTAAAGATGATTTTTTTGAACAAAATTTTGGTTAAATTTGATCTAATTTCTGAGTTAATTGGACTATGTAATCGAATAATCCGAGATCTCTATGTAAAATTCTCCTCAGGTAAGTGCGAAGGTCAGTTACTGAGATCTATGGCGCGTTGAGGCGCAAACTTTCGGCAACACCTGTAATATTCTCCGTTGGGCGCATAAGACGAAGACGAGAATGTATTCGGTTATCAATCAACAAACCAGTCTCAAGAACTTTCTTCAGAAATTTGCGTATACCAGCTCCAGTTAGTGCATTATGTCGATCGAAATCTGTTTTCAAAATTCGCACTGTTTCGACAAGACAGCATCAGCTTTAGTATTTTACTATTTTTAGTATTTTAGTATTTCGTGCGGTTTTTTTTTTCAAAATTTGAACGTTTATTTAAGAGAAACATGTACAATAGTATTATTCAAAGTATTGCCCATCTGAAGCTATGACTTTTTCCCATCTTTCTGGCAATTTGTGGATCCCATCCCAAAAGAACTGCGCCGGCCTGGCAGCCAAAAATGAATCAAGCCAATTTTTGATATTCTGCTCTGATATGAACCGTATTTCAGTGAGGGCGTTCTGCATCGACTGGAACAAATGGTAGTCAGAAGGGGCAAGGTCTGGGCTATAAGGCGGATTGGGTAAGACTTCCCATCCACTGTTTTCCAAATAGTTCTTAACCGGAATAGCAACGTGAGGCCAAGCGTTGTCATGATGGAAAATTATTGCCTCGTGTCTGGTCGCATATTCCGGGCGTTTTTCGGCTACTGCTCTCTTCAAACGGATTAATTGTGTTCGTCAGCGTTGTCCATTGATAGTTTCACCCGGGTTTAGCAGCTCATAATACAGCACACTCATCTGATCCCACCAAATTAAGAGCATTACCTTCGTGCCATGGATATTCGGCTTTGCCGTTGATTTGGCTAGTTGGCTGGTTGGCCGGGTTTCACATATGATTTTTTGCACTTGGGGTTGTCGTAATGGATCCATTTTTCATCACCAGTAATAATCCGATGCAAAAATGACTTCCTTTTGTGGCATTCCAGCACCATTTCGGACATGCGAAACCGCCTTTCGACGTCTCTCGGCTTGAGTTCATGTAGGGAACCCAATTTCCTTGCTTTTGAATATATCCAGCTGCTTTTAAACATTTTGAAATGGCTGCTTGAGTGACACCCAAAGATTCTGCGAGCTCTTCTTGTATTTGGCAACAATCTTGATAGAGTAATGCTTCCAGTTCTTCATCTTCAAACTTTTTTGGCTTCCAAGCCAAAATCATCACTTTTAAATCATGCAAACGACTTTTGGCACATTCGCTCAGCTAGCGCATGTTCACCATAAACTTTCACGAAAATACGATGACTTTCGGCAGCAGTTTTCTTCATATTAAAGTAATGAAGAAGAACTCCCTGCAAAAACACTTTTTCCGGCACAAAGTTCGATATATTTTAGTGAAAAAAAATTATTGTTGTTTACGCTCCTAATGAATGACTTATACTGAAATGACTACAATGACAGTAGCTTTCCAACGCATGTTCCAATGAAATAATAACAATGTAATATTACAAGTTACGCCATCTCTTAGCAAACCGCACGAATTAAGTTATAGACCCAATATTTAATGATTCAAAAAGAAACCAATAGATGGCCCACCCTTTATTTTCTATTCCATATACAAGTTCAAAGTAAATTTATTCTCTGTGGGTCTAAATTTAAGAATAAATTAGAGCTAAAATTAAATGTTTTTATTTTACAGTTTGACTACTCTTAAATCTAATATAAAAATAAAAATTAATTCTTTTCTTAAACAATAGGCATTGTACTTTCATTCTTCATACTTCGTTGATATGAAAAGCCTATAAAAAGTTGTGCTATAATTTTCTGGTTTTCAATGTCATTGGCAATATTAAACAAAAAAAAAATTGTAAAATATAATATATTTCGCAATGTATTTTAAGAATGTCTTACTGTTACCTAAGATTACTGAGACCCCTGCGATAATTACAATCATCATTATGATGCTTTCATGTGTTACTATCTGCCTACTTTACGAACTAAAAATCAAAATTCTAATTATGATAACCATCACCCCTGGTATTTGTCACAGCATGCAATCAGAGTACATGTAAGCTCGTCTTTTTTTCGAAATGCTCTCTGACTGGCTCGGAGATCGTTTTGAAGATTAATTTTTCGTTATGTTGTATGACTTATTAAAGGTCGACTTACATGCGAATTAGATGAAAGAACAAGTGTTTTCGAATCGAAGACATTTAAAATGTCAAAAGTTCTACGATAGAAAACAGCTTTGACTTGTTAGGATTCGCTCGTAAAATGCAAAGGAAGACTTTGGAATTCCCCTTGTTGATTGTAAGTGAAAAAAATTTAAAGAAAAACGGTATTAAAATAAAACAGTAGCACACTATATAGCGTATTCATGCAGCTAATTACACTAAGAAACGCTTATAGCGCTCCCAGACTGATAATGAGGGATAGCCAGAATGTCAATGTATGCGATTGCCAACTTTGAGGTATAAATATTAAGCCACCAGTGAATAAAAGCGATTTTGATAGGGAGAGTAGTAACATTTGGCGTCCGCAGATTTCAGTCAATCAGCTCGCCTATCTGAAGAAGATTACCGGTCACCACTTGGGAGAGTTTTTAAAGATAGAAATTGTATTTTGCAGTGATTAGGTCTATCGTTTAGGTCCTATAAAATTAGTTTCAAATCATCAGTAAAGACTGATGGATCAAACATAAAAAAACATTAAAATTAAAAAAGTGTTTATGTGTTTGATTGAGCTGAATTCAACGAAAAACACTGTGAAAACGCGTTTTATTTCGCATATATTACACGGATATACGGATTGAATTTGTGCAGTTTCTGTTTTTTACTTTTTTACTTTAAATCTAAGGGCAAATTCTATTTTTAATTTTATTATTTTTTGTGGTCCTTAAAGCATTATGCTTCAGTTTTTATAAGCTGTTTGGAAAAAAGAAATTAGTCCTTTCATTTACATACAAATTAAAAAATCAACAAAAGAATGGCTGAACCAGAAATTGTCGTTACACACCCAAGTGAGCTGTCATCAAAGGCCAGCCTCATTGTGGTTTCAAATCGACTTCCATTTGTCCTAGTGCGAAATTCAAAAACTAACGATCTCGAAAGAAAAGCCAGGTAAATTATGAGAATATACTGAAATTTTCAAAAATACTACGTAATTTTCTGTTGTCTACTCGTATCTTAAAATAATTTACAAATTAATCTGTTTGAATATCATTTACAAAAGTCAAGCGCAAACAAATATTTTCAACAAACTTACGTGTTACATTTAAAAAGTGTGAAAACTGAGATAAGATACTATTCTCTTTTATCCACGTTAAAATACAATAATAAGGATTATCAAGAACTTGTGCCATAGTTTGCACGCGTATTGCAATTTTTTATTATTCCCGATGTCGGCATTTGATATGCATTCGTTTGTACATCCATAGCATACTACTCGTATATGTATGTACGAGTATGTCAAAAAATAATCTTTGGTCTTTAGTCGCCCCCTGCATCTGTTGGCTGTGGTGATTTTACAGTCAGTCGGAGAGCTTCAATTCTACTGATAACCGTAATTCAATTTAAAAATCAATGCTTTCACTATCAAAACTATATACACTTGATATTGACATGTTTTGTCTTCGTGTTGTCAGAGTGTTTTTAATTTTAATAGTTTCGGAATAAGCAAAGGTCTTGAGATTATTTAGTGATATGCGCATCATTGTCGTCTCCGTCTGCTACTTGTTTTTTCCGAAATGCTATAATTGCTTGCTCGGGCACTGATACCAAACTTAGCTATATTTACATGAACATGTCAATAAATTATCAAGAAAATAACGATCGAGATCATTCCTCCTTCTCCACTAATACTATTTATATAATTTGCAAACAATCCTATCCTGTGGGTAGCTAAAGATTATTACTTTACGAATCAATAGGCAATATTAGAAGATTTTGATAAATACTATATATAGTATAGATATTTATGTGTGTACATTAAAAATTTGCAATATTGAATTTTTTTTGTTTATGGTATTCTTTTTCGCATAGTGCCGGTGGTCTTGTAACTGCAGTGTGTCCTGTAGTTATCAAAGGAAAAGGTCTCTGGGTTGGATGGTCTGGACTGCATTTAGAAAATCCCGATGAACCCATTCCTGAATCTAATCCAAATGACCACACACCAACCGCCGGTCTCAAATCAGAACAAGTGAGTAATTTTAAAATATTTGAATTTTTCTATGCATACGAGTATATTCGGTCAAGTTTACCAATTATAAAATTGGGACAAAGGGGAATAGGTCAATTTAGTATATACATATGTATGTAGGAGATACTTTGGGAATAGCAAGTACTTATGGAAAAGTAGAATAAGAATTTTTGAAAATATTGATTGCATAACTTTTATAGATAACTAACCTTTAAGATGGATATTCTTCTTTCAATAGAAAAAAAAGTGCCAAAATATGTGAAGTGATGTAAACAAACTAAGAACTCAGTATATAGTAAAAAATGAGAGATTTAATTACTCAAAATGTGAGTTCCTATTTATACATATACATAGTAGATATGTTTGTATGTACTTCTCGTACAAAATGAAATAACTGACAGATAAACGATTTGCATGGCTTTGGAAATTTTGATAATGCAAAGCCGCTGAACATTTTGTTTGGACCTATTAACCTTGAGTAGGTTTTTAATCTTTGGTTTTTTTTCGAATTTTACTTCACGGTTTTACTTCATATATGTATGTTCATACGTATGTACGGGTCTGATTAAAAATTATGAATAGAAATAAAACTCTTGTCAAAACACGTGACACATCTTTCGGCTTGTCATTTACAAAGGAATTCCAAAAATGAGTCTATTAACCTACATTTTAAGTCCACAGAAGACTGACTTTTTATGCATTTTTTTTCGGAAAAAAATTAAAACAAAAATTTCAGAATTTTTGAATTATTTAAACGGTAAAGTTCACCGAATAATGCTTAGTGAATTGACTAGGATATCAGAAGAAGTTTTTGTAACTATCTCAATGATATTTCTACACTTTTTCTTCAATTTTGAACTGCAGTATATAGTTGTATGTTGCCTGAAACTTATGTTAACTTTAATTGTAAATTTTAGTAAAAGTGTTTTGTAACGACAAGCCAACAAATTGCATTTAATTTTTTTTTAATTTTATCAATAATAGCTATAAAAAACTGGATACAAAGTTATTCTGTTATTCTGTAGACGGTAAAAAAAGGGAAAATCTAAATCCATTACATATCCTTTTCCTACTCCAAAGTTGCCCGAGAGCAACTTAACTTATTTATCGGTGGATACCGAAAGGGCTGATTGTTTTTGTGTTAAATGTTAGTATGTATCAACAGATAAGTATCTTCGAAAAGAAAAACAAAGCTAGCCCCGCAAATTTAACAACAACTGTTACTGTGGCCGCTCCTTGCAATGTAAAGATAACAGCGTAAATTGAAGGTCAAATAAAAAAAAATAATAAAAATGATAATCAAAGAGTTTTTTACAAACAATAAATAATACCATTTCGAAAGCATGTTAGTGTCTTAGTTCAATATATAAAGTAGAATTTTTGAAATTGACAAGTGACACAAGCTGTGGGCAACTTTGGGGAATTGTGGCATAATTTTTTTTTCTGTTTTTCTTTTTTTTTTTTTAAATTCTCACTTACCAATTGCGAAGTAAAGCACTTTGACCTAAAATATTTTTTTTAACGTTTTCGGTGAACTGTAGTTAGGCTAGTATGTTTTCTACCTTCCGGTTGATAGCACTACCAGCGTAGAAATTCATTTATTCATTGGTGTCGAATTGTTCCCTTAATAAGATTTGCCGTCGTATTCCGTTGAGGGCTGGCCATCCACAAAAGATTTGCTCAATTGTTTCGCCTTGATCAAGACAAAATCGGTACTCCAGGCATGATGTTGTTGACATGATATTTTTTTACCTTGATACCCTGTAAGGTAACCAACTAAGTTGTTATGCAGACTTAGGTGTAGACATCTATTGTCATTTTTGTTGAAGGTCAGGATGTCTCGTTTGGCCTATCTAAGATCAAGGGCGTTGGAAAAAAGGGTACCAAAAAAACGCTTTCTAAATATACATAGACCGAGAGTTTTTGCTTCGCACAATAAAAACATCGCTGATGCCGATCTATCTGACATGCTCATATTGCGGTACAAAGTGAACCATCGCTCAAAGAAGTGGTATGTAAAAATATTTTACAGCTGCCTAGGTATATCCATTGTAAATGCTTGACTTCTTTTCTGGAAGCATTTCAACTTACTTGAACCTAAAGAAAAGCTTATGTCAATGATAAAATTTCTTTTACAGTCGACCTCATATTTCTCAGATATTGTTCAAAAGAACTGAGGACGTCATTTCGCCTCAATTATTGAAAATCCGACTTTGTCTCCTAGTTCTCGTTCAAGCAATATTTAAATCTCAAAAAATATAAGATTGCACCGACCCTTTCTAATACAAAACGCTAGTTTTCCCTGTAACTTTTCCTTCGAACATCAAACAGTTGTGATATATTGCAATATTATTAAGAAGTGGAGTAATATATACCAATAGTTGTCAAACATGTATAACAAAATTATGCTACAAGAAATAAGAGTTAAAGTTGTAGAAGAATACGTATCTATTTAGTTTTTCTACTGTGCAAGAGACAGATATCACCTAAAGTCATTATAAGTAAATTATTTTGAATACTTGTTAGGTAGTTATCGTTAATGTTTTTTTCAAGTGTGCCCCCCAAGAAAACATCTTTTAAAAAAGCTTTTGAAGAACAATTGAAAATACTTGTAAAAAATTATTCGTGCCTGATTGGATTCATTAGATTCTATTGTGAACAGGGTCCTTAAGAATTTAAGATTTAAGAAAAGGCAAGTTACGAGTACATAACGATCAAGGTTCATGTGATCTGTTCTAAGCCACTGGTTTATTGAAACCTCTTCCATGGATTGTGATGAATAAGAAGTGCTATAATTCCGGTTTCCAAAGAATTTAATAATTGCTTTTGCATTCTGCGCATAAATTTATACAATTGTTGGTGAAATATCAAAATTGTTGCCCAAAAACGAATAATTTTACAAGTGAACAACAGTGAACAACATCTCATAACTCCAGACGCCTTAATTATTCATTTAGTCCTGACTCTCAAAGTAAATGTGTTCAAAATAAAATCTGCCAATGGCATATGCTACTATCTGACTTGAATGTGTTGGTGTAATTTAAGTGAATTCCAATTTGAAATCAGAATCATCAAAATATTTCAGGGAAAAAAAAAAACCATAAACTGTTTTCAGATTTTTAATTTTAAATACTGTTGTCAGTCCGAGTGCGTTTAGTGATTGTACTTTTGTTTTTGTGTCAACCATCAGTGCTGCACGAAAAGCGCTCTACCAACACTCTGTACTCTGTTTTAGGGGGAACTTTCCACTTGCCTAGAATTGGAGCCGAAATAAGCAAAGGGTGCTGTCAGTACGAGTAGTTGTATTTTGCTCAAAAACCTTAACGTTGGACTTTTTAGGCCTGCTTGCTTAAAAAAACCTACAGAAAGAAAGAAAACCAACTCACGGATTTTTTTACAGTGTTATGCTGTTTTTCTCAGATTTTTCTAGTATTCGCTTGGACTCATATAGGTAATAATGATGCGGCCGGATCTGATGACGCAGTATACTATAATATCTGTTTTCAAATTGATAGCGATAAACCAGTTGTCTGGACGATTTTTTAGGTCAAAGATTCAAAAGAAGTAGAAGTTAAACATTGATCTTCTATGTCCACTAATATTTATAATTTTTTTGTGTACAAATAAATAGGGTTAACATAGAGTTCAAAAAGTTCAAGCGAATTGCTTACATTCTTATCCAGCATTCGAAAAATAGAAAACCTAGGCCATTAATAGTTGTTTCATTGT
Organism: Volucella inflata; assembly: GCA_928272305.1. NCBI lineage: Eukaryota > Metazoa > Arthropoda > Insecta > Diptera > Syrphidae > Volucella > Volucella inflata. The sequence goes on along the minus strand of OV743720.1, from coordinate 113,022,381 downwards.
TGTCTCATGAGGAACGTTTTTTTTTTTTGTTTAATTTTTGAAAGGTGAAAAGTTAATCGATAGGAAAGATTACATTTACGAGTATGAGAGAATATTTATGGAATCAAATGGAAAGAATTAAAAGATGAGAAGCTAACAACAAATTATTATCAAGAGTGTGAAATTGTTAAAATATTTTCCATTGCATCATAATGGCAAATTCAGAATCGTTAAGCATTTTTTTAAAAGTTTTATGTTATAACATAGTTTGATTTTAATTTGATATTTAATTTTTTTTTTTAAATATTATAAAAATACTGAATGTTATGTTTATTGTTTGTTTCTTTTCCTTAGGTCGTGTCAGTTAATATTGATCCAATTGTATTCAACAGCTACTACAATGGATGCTGCAATAATACATTTTGGCCTCTGTTCCACTCAATGCCGGGGCGAGCTACTTTCGGAGCAGATCATTGGAGAAACTATGTCAAGGTGAATAAATTTTTTGCCGCCCGTACAATTGAGGCTCTGGAAAAATGCTTGAAAATGAAATCAGCTAGCAGCAATGGAAATGGCGGGGGTAATGGAAATCCACCAATTGTCTGGATTCATGATTATCATCTTATGCTGGCAGCGAATTGGGTCCGAGAGCAAGCTGAAGAAAAGAATCTTCCATGCAGGCTTGCATTCTTTCTACACATTCCATTCCCGCCATGGGATATTTTCCGTCTTTTCCCATGGTCCGATGAGATTCTTCAGGGTATGTTAGGCTGTGACATGGTTGGCTTTCATATTCAGGACTATTGCCTGAATTTTGTTGACTGTTGCCAAAGAAATCTAGGTTGTCGCGTTGATCGCAACAATCTTCTAGTTGAGCATGGTGGACGTACAGTACGTGTACGTCCTTTACCTATCGGAATTCCTTTTGAACGCTTCGTTACGTTGGCACAAAAAGCTCAAAAAGTTCTTCAGAATACAAATCAACAAGTGATTTTGGGTGTTGATCGACTAGACTACACGAAAGGACTCGTACATAGGCTAATGGCTTTCGAAGCGTTGCTGGAAAAATATCCCCAGCATAAGGAAAAAGTTAGCTTACTTCAAATTTCTGTCCCATCTAGAACGGATGTTAAGGAATATAGGGAGTTGAAGGAGGAGGTTGATCAGTTGGTCGGTCGCATCAATGGTCGTTTCACAACAGCAAATTGGGCGCCAATTCGTTACATTTATGACTACGTTGGACAAGATGAATTAGCTGCTCTCTACAGAGATGCTGCCGTTTGTCTTGTAACTCCCTTGCGTGATGGAATGAATCTTGTAGCTAAGGAATTTGTTGCATGCCAAATAAATTCACCACCGGGAGTTCTTGTTATATCACCATTTGCTGGTGCTGGCGAGATGATGCATGAGGCATTGCTATGTAACCCATATGAAGTGCATGAGGCAGCTGAAGTCATTCATCGGGCTCTTACTATGCCAGAGGACGAACGTATTCTTCGGATGAGCCGACTTCGTAGGCGTGAACAAGAAACAGATGTCAGTCACTGGATGCGATGCTTTTTGAAGGCTATGGGCACTTTTGACGTTGATGATGTTGGTACAACAACCATGCAACCAGTGACCGTTGATGATTTCGATGATTATTTGCTCAAGTAATAATAGTTTTGCAGCTCAAACTCTAACACATATATAATAATAATTTAATTTGTATTTCTTAGATATATTGGGTATAATCATAAATTAGCATTACTTCTTGACTACGATGGAACTTTGGCTCCAATTGCACCGCATCCTGATTTAGCTACTCTCGCACCTGAAATCAAAAATGTTCTTTTTAAATTATCCAATCACTCAGAAGTTTACATTGCAATTATCTCAGGCCGTAATGTTGACAATGTGAAGAAAATGGTTGGCATTGAGGGAATAACTTACGCCGGAAACCATGGCTTGGAAATTCTTCATCCAGATGGTAGCAAATTTGTTCACCCAATGCCAATTGAGTATGATGAAAAAGTTAGCCAACTTCTCAAATCACTACAAGACTCGGTAAGAAAGTATTTTTTTATATTTGTAATTTTAATGACTCTGTGTTGACATTATTTTTTATGCAGGTCTGTCGTGATGGTGCTTGGGTTGAAAACAAAGGTGCGCTTCTCACATTCCATTACAGGGAAACGCCTGCTCAACTGCGACCAGCAATGATTGAAAAAGCCAGGGCTTTAATAGAGAAATACGGATTTAAGGCCACCGAGGCACATTGTGCTTTGGAAGCACGTCCACCTGTCCAATGGAATAAAGGTCGTGCATCTATATATATTTTACGAACATCTTTTGGCGTAGACTGGAGTGAACGTATTAAAATTATTTACGTAGGTGATGATATGACTGATGAGGATGCAATGGTGGTAAGTAATTTGTCTGAAAACAAACACTTTCAAAATTTCACTCTGTTTTAATATATATGTATATCTTAGGCCCTCAAAGGTATGGCAAGAACATTCCGAGTAACTTCATCGGACATAGTTAAAACAGCAGCAGATCATAGGCTGCCGTCAACAGATTCGGTTTATACCATGTTAAAATGGGTTGAACGTCACTTTATGGGCAGGAAAGCACGTGCAAATTCTTTAACCTATCGAAATCGTCGTGAGGATGGTGTACAAACGCAAATGACATTAGAAATATCACCTGCATCTGTAAATAGTCTTGACAGTGGGAAAGTGTAGTTTGCTTTGCTTTGCTAATTGAAATTAAGTTATGATAAAGAAATTCTTAAACTCCCAATTTCTGTAACTATCTGAACTGTGTTTTTTTTTTATACCTGTTAACTGTTTGTTATGTCCAATGTTTTAAATTTAAATGTAGCGTTATATGTACGTAATAAAATAAATGTTAGATATGATCACCGATTTCGACGTATCCTATGTAGAATTTTTTTTTTTTTTTTTTGTTAAAAGAGATCATAAATTAATTGCTTACAGTTAGTTAGGTTTCCTTGATTATTTTAAGAAAAACAAAATGGATTTAAATAGGTACTGATGTGCGAGTAGTTTTGGAATAAAACATCTTAAATAATTACTTTTGGTTTTATTATTATTATTATGAAATCAGCTTTAAACAGTGACTTAAGACTGATCCTGGCCATACCTATGTATGTTAAATTATTGGAAAACTAGCGTTGTAAGTCTTTTTAATTTCTGTTTCATCTCCTAGTGAGAAATTTGATCAGAATATGACCAATTAAACAGTTTATGGTAATTTGTGTCTTGAATATCTCCGAGAGGTCTTGAATTGGATGAAAGTGAAAGCTATCCATATACGACCCATTAGGCTTCCTTTATCATGTCCTTGCTTGACAGTAGGTACATATCGCTCATTTACTTGAAGACTTTCATAACTCAAAAAACGCGAATTTTGAGCTTATGATGCACAATTATTCGCTTTATCATGCTTCACATTGTGTAAAAATTTCATATTTATAATTTGTATGTACCAATAGTCAATTAAAAACTTAAAAAATGCGATTTTGCAGGAAACGAGTTTAGAGTTATGACAGTCTTCAAGTAAATGAGCGATATGTATAGTATGTGCATACAAAAATCTGTCACACAGCCAATATTTTTGTAATCAGCATACTAAATTAGCAGATTGTAACAACAGGACCACGATAGCTGTTCGGACACATCAATGCACACTGAAACGGAGACTGTCTGCCCTGCTGGTAGTTTTCGGCTCGAGCTTGTGTATGGCGTTCTCGTTTAGAGCTAACCCAGCTGAATACACTTTCGCAGCTGCAATAGATCAAAATTGCTTCTCATTTGCTTCTCATAAGTCCTGTTTAGATAGTACTCGTAACTCTCGACTACGAGGTAGGCAGTCATGTAGTGTGTACACACTGTAGTGCACTACTTTGTAAAATTATAGGGGATATGTGAATTGAAGCACATCTTTATTAAACAACATCAGTTCTTATTTTAAAATTGAAGTTAAGGACGAATAATATTTAAACCCAGACACGTTTGAATTAATTAAGATAAGTTTTCCGATAATTTATCCCAATTAATGCCACTTGTAAATGTTGCTTTTAACTACTAACTTAAAATATTTACATCTTCCAAACTGAGTGTCAAAAACTGTCATTGTTATTTTAGTTTTAGAAATTTTGTTCCAAAATTATGATTTCTGTGCGTCAAACTTAAAGAGCACTTGCACTTGTCGTACAACCGTCGCAGAGTAATCGATCATCTTCATCAGTCATCTCAGATCGCTGTTATCGCAAAACATTTTCTTTGAAAGATAGAGTGGCACTAATACGCATAAGAAGAGTGCGTACTGACGAAAATGTTGCATTCGTTAAGAAGAGTGTTAAATAATATCCAAATTTGCCGATTCAACTTCGTTTACATCATTTTTGTCATTGTCCGACCACTTTATGGAATATTTTATGCAAGGGTCTTGGTTTGATGGCGAATAAGATTCAGTTTGTGAATGAATTGAAGCCGAATGACCATTTTGGAACGAAGATAATTAACATGAGATTATTGGAACGTCGTTACATCCTGCAAATGCACAGATTGGTGCGGTTTGTGGGTTAGTGGTGTCATCGGATCATATTTTTTCAAATATTAAGCAAATCATCGTGTTGGAATCAAGGGTATTCACTACAGAGCCATGATTGATGATTTTTTCGTTCCGCGAAGAGATGTAATTTCTCGTAATGCCTCCAAGATTTGATTTGCAATTTGATGCCTTTCATTATTTTCTTTGAGGATACGTATAGTCGCTAGTCTACTCAGACAAACCAAAAACAATCGACATATTGAAGCCAACAATATTCATTTTATTGAGAACTTACGATCACAAATGCTTGAACAAGTCTTGTTTTTTCAATTTCAAATAAAAAGAAAGTGTTTTGGCAGTTTTTTTTCAAAATTTTTCCAATTTTCGTTCCCTTCTATGAAAAACGAAAAAAAATATGAGTATACGAACGGATTTTGTAGATTTTCGTAGTTTTGGACAGTACGAGAACAAGCTATTTTTTTTTATTATAAGTTAAATGTGTTCACATATTGACTGATGAACTGTCATCAAATGTCATAGATATGTACATTTGCACTACCAAGTTTTTATAATAAACGTAGGGAGTCCGCCAACGCACGGAAGACCGCTGTTGCTCGGCCTTATCAGGTCGGACAGGGTTGGGTCTTGATAAAAATCCAAATTTTTTTCGGGCACACAAAAAAATTTAAAAACAAAATTCAAAAAGACTTCGACTTAACCTGATCTTACTCTACATAAGATGTTAAAAAAATGGAAATCTAATTCTTCATCTATATATACAATAACTACACTAATTCAAAATATTCCAAATATTGGTTTATGACAATTCACTTTTTTGCAATTCAGTCTAGTTGATGTAATTTTTGTTGTAGTCTCTTGTCGATATTGATGTTGTTGTTGCGATAGCTACCTATGGAACAACGACCTTGAAGACGATGTTTAGCTATCAACTTAACTGCAGCAAAAAGCCGCAAGACTTTTCGTCCACCACAAAGTAAGCCTTTGTGCCTTTGGGATTAACCACACATATAGATTAAAAGCAACGTCTTAATATTTTAATATTTATATATAAATTGTTTTTTTTTGTTTTGTTGGTGGCGGACATTAGCCAACCCCATAAGCGGAGCAGCAGCGATGCAGTAAAAATGGGAAACTCGTTACGCATAAGTTCGTATAAGGAGGAAAGGGTTAATAAGAGGATAAGAAGAAGTTGGTAGTGGACATTTTGGACGAATTTTTTCGATCGCGTTTTTGTTTTTACACAGAAATAAATTTTTTTTATTAAACACATACGAATACATAAGACCAACAATGAACAATGCTGTGTGTGCAAAGTACGATAAGATAAAATGAAATAGTAAGGATTTGTTTAGCAGCAGGACTATATTTTCTACCCAGATACAGATTTATTAAGTGCTGGCTTGTTAGTTCTCCTGGGCGCTTAGTCACCAAAACCGTTCTAAGTACAATCCTGGCGTTTTAGGGCGTAAACAACGTCTATAGCAGTCAAGGTCCTAGGATTGGCGTGCTCAGTATAAGTGATGACATCGCGAATAGCATTCTCAAGAAAAACCACGAGTTTACTCGTAAATTAGATCCGAAATACGTTTTACCCCGCCACGACACGGGCCAAACGACGAATAGCTAGCTTGGTGATATAAACTCGTAACAGAGTTGGTAATTTTTTTTTTGACAAAACAGTAAAATTTGATGTAGGTTCGAAAAAACATATAACGGTAGTAATATTTTTTGAAAACTGTTCCACAGATAATTTTTCTTTAAGGCACATTTTCCCGCAGTTTGTTAAGGTTCAGTTCTTAATTGTTGTTAAGAAAATGTTTTTTATAAATATTATGAGTGCACGAGCATTGTCTTCACTCGTATCTATTTGCAAAAAAATATGTTTTTAAAATCAAAACTCGGTGAAAAGCTGATAAATGCAAATCATTACTTAATATGCTAATAAACTTTAGGTAGGACAACTCCATTGAATTATAAAAAAAAAAAACATTTTTCTCAAAATAACTTTGTGATTATAAAAATTTATAATTTATATTTTTTAAATTTTTTTTCATTGCATGTTACAACCCTCTTAAACATATATTAATTCTGTTTTGTTTGTTTCTATCACTTATTTGCTAATATTTTTATAATTTATTAAGTAATTTAATAAGTGAAAACTTTGCATTTAAAATGTAATTAATTTTAACCAAATATGTAGCTAACACTGCTAGTAAGTTATATTTAATAAACGCTAGGGTGTGATAAATATAGAAAACAAAATATTGAAAAAGGGAATACAATAGAGAGACAGAATGTTTTCAAAAATAAGATTCTAAATTTTACACCTGAAAGATAGATAGCTGTTTTTCTACACTTTTGTTCAACAAAGTAAATGAAATATATATGCAATTGCTATACCAATTCAATTGTATTTGCAGTAACTGTATTATTTATATATGCATATATATATTAAAAAAAAAAATTAAAATCACTAGAGGTACATTCTTGTATTGCAATTGCACTTTCATACATAGTTTGTGTATCATATTGTTGTAACATCGTTAGTTTTATTATATGGTTCAATAGTATAATTTCTTTTTCTAAAATTCATTGTATTGATACTTTTTGGTTTGTGAAATTGCAGCTCAAAAATTCTTCACAAATTGCCATTTGATTGTTTATCATTGAAATTATTTCGTTTACATTTTCTTTTAGGCTCTCTCTCTTCAAATCGAAAGAATTATTTCGTTTTTTTTTTTGTTTTTATGTAAAAAAGAAACACTTAACATTGTCTATGAGTAAGTAACCATTTGGTTCTAACACAGTAGATATCGTCTTGATAGCAAAATTGAAAAAAAAATTGTCATCTATATATGTTATGTATGTATTGTATATAATGTATGTTTATAATATTTTTTTCAGTAAAGAGTATATTGTATTATTTTTATATTTTATACTTTGGTGGTTGCACATATTTCTATTACTATTGTTTTGTTTTTTTTTTTGTTGGGATCATGATGAGCGCGAATTTGAAAAAAAAAATAAATGTATGCGTGTTAATAAGGATGTAGGCGTTTGCTGTTGAGTTCGTTGTCTAAATCTGCTAACTGTTGGAGGAAACCATCATTGGGCCGAATATCCCGTCGCATCCGAACTGTTCGTATCGCTTCAATAGCTGACATTTTCCGACAAATCATTAAATATGCCAGCACACAGGTAGCTGATCTAGACATTCCAACTAAGCAGTGGACCAGCACTTTGCCTACAAAAATAAAATTTTCAATCAAAACTAGAAAATGTTTTAAAAAAATTCTTCAAATTTGTAATCACCTCCACTGGAAATTGCATTCTCTATAAATTTAGATGCTACATAGAAATATCTTGAGATATCTGTTGTTGGTAGATCCATCATTGGGAAGCCCATATATCTTAAAATACAAAAGTCTATTTATGCAAAACCTTTTGACATTGAAAAATTAATAACTCACCTAACGTTGGGCATGTCTCTATAGTATATATGCCCAGTATCAACTTGTCCATATCTACATCCTTCTGCTGCATTCAATACATGTGTAATACCCATAAGTCGAATGTATACTTTATTTTTGGCAGCAGCCCTATTGTAGAATGATTTCAATATAAAGGTACACATTTACATAGTTTAAGTAGGAAGACCAAATGTATATAATACTTACGCGTCACCCACATAAATACCGGGATACACTTCATCACAGTCTACATCATGAATGGCACATTCTAACCTCCGAAGACCTGGTAGTGGCCTACATGGTGTTCGGGAGTAGTGAAGCACTGTTTGTAGTTGGCGCCTTGTAGTTTGGTCCGTCGGGTCCATTCTACTTGGTTGCTATAAAATAAATCAGAATTTTAATGTGTGAATGAATGATCTATTCTCTACTCATATGACTATGAATCTACGTATGTTATTTTGATTGCAAAGAAAACTCAGTATATGTACAAATGTCAACTATATGTAGGCACTTCGTTGCCAAGAAATATATCGTTCCATTTTAAAATATCCATCAATCTATTTCTTTACTCAGAACAACAAAATACCCATCACATTACTGAACAAATAAAATATCTTCTTAAAAGAAGTAAACTGAGATTCTGGAAGAAATTTATGGAATCAATTTCAAAGACCAGCGAAGATTCCTGAGTTTTACGAGTACCAAATGAATACAGTTTCCGTATATTTATTAAATTAGACGGAGTATCGGGGTATTAAAATGGAAAAGAAAACATCCAAGGTAATTCTATTCAAAGATAACAATCCCGAGTCACTTTTACGGAAAAGGTGCCTAAAAAACATCATTAGAATACCTTATCAGCATGAAGAGAATTAAGCCATCTGCAATCTTCTGTCTCCTAGCAAAATCCCCGACAATCGTTAATAGTTATTTACATACATGTGGAAACTGAATCTAAGACGGGGCTATATCTCCATTCTATAGGGGAAAAAACAGTCTAAATTCTGTCGCTTACACTAGTTTTGTTTGCATGGCGGTATTAGACATGGCAAGACAGTTCAAGGCCAATTTATTTGTTATACATATGCTGCACAGTACTCAAAGTATTATACGCGTAGAACTGCATCAATCTTTAGCATAGTAAAACTTATTTGATGCAAATGCTATGATGATTGTTATAGAGAGTAGAAGCAGTAGAAGCAAAGTCGGCAAGTGCATACAGTGAAAACACAAAAGACTACAAGAGGGTGCTGCAAAAAGGGAAGGTAATTGCTCTATGAGCAAAATAGACAAGAGAAATATCAGTTTCTTAGAAGGAAGAAAAAACGAAGCAGAGAACCGGTCGATCAAGGCAATTCTCCTGCGAAATAATATACGGACGTTCTACCAAAAATCTGAAAAAATTTGCAAGAACGTACGTAGCGAACAGTAGGTTGTTGTAATATTGGAGTCACAGTTGTAAGACTTACTTTTAGATGTTTTTTTTAATAACAGACACAACTAACATCGTGCTGTTAACAGGGAACCAAATCTTTTATATTACCTAAGCATAAAAGTAATATCTTAACTCAAGACTAAAAAGGCTGCAGGGGCAGACTGACTGTCTTTTTCGCATCGCGTTCAAGGTTTTACCTACTGTTCTATACCATATCTTCAATCTGATAAGTTATTATAAGTTTAGCTTTAAGTCTGCTTAAGTCCTTATTGCAAAGAACGAAGAAAGCACAGTCTAGGGCCCTTATTTTGTCAGTCCTACTGTATGGTACCGATTCGGGGATTTTATTAAAAACTGATTTAAATGCCCCTTGGTTCCGCGAGTTATATGGACAAAAAGGCAGTATTGAACTTTCCAGAAAGGCTAGAATTAATCGGCTTAAAATTATAGGATATGTGGAATAAATGAACACTACCATACCGGCCAAAAGTGCCTTCCAATTTATATTTGGGAAAACCCATTAGACTAAGATTTTATCTCAAAGAACTGGAGGTGATTAGCGCTATAGGACACTAAATAGAGTGTCCTGTTGTTTGGAGATTAGTCAAATCCAAACTGTAATGCCAGCTTAGGCAAGTAAATTAACCACGTTAATTCGAATTATAAATTGCTTTATGCTGTGGGGTATTACTTTCATCATTATTATTTGCTTATATATTTCATTAACTTCACGTTTTCGTCATCTATTTTAAATCCCAGTAATAGGTTATTTTTAAAGAATTGCGAACGTGAGAGGAATAGATATTTACATCTAATTTGTTACTTGGTTTTTAGCTATATCAAAATAATTAGCTTTTTTATATTGGATAAATATATTTTCTATTATATGCATATGAGTAAAAATAAAATGAAATTGCCTATTTCCCATTTATTATAAACTACTTTAATTAGATACTTTTAAGGTTTATAAAATTATTTTTTATTTGCTTTTAAATAGCAACGTAGAAAACGTAAACTCTTTTCGACTGTCTTTCCAAACAAAAAAAAACGTATCGATGTCAATACAATCCTATTGTCCGGTTCTTTTCCATTTGTATGAATTTAAAAATTTTTTAATAAAGAAGAAATTTCTTTGAAATTTGAAAACAATTTCGAAAAATAATTTTCCCATCAAGAACAATTTAAGTTGAAAAATTGAAAATTTCCTGGCAATTTCACATTGAATTTGTCAACAAAAACCATTTGCGAAATTCCATTGAGTTTTCATAAAAGTTCTTATATACCTTTAAGATATAAAAACGAAAATTAATTCTATAAATAATTTTATAAGGCAATCAAAGAAAATTAAAAGTGAAACACGGGCGGCAAGATTGGCATAATTTTAGACAGCTTTTAATTTTCTTGGCATTCCTGTAAATATTTTCACACAATTTCAAGGATTTTCATTAACACCTGTGTGATTCTGAGTCATCTTCGCGAAGATGACTTGCGCATTTTATCTTACATTAGTAAGATTTTTTTAAAAGTATTCCCCAGATGAATAAATTTATTTCCCATTACGAGTACATTCAGAGCCAAAATAAACTTATATTGAAGCATAATTTCTTCGACGTATTTATATAAATGTATTTTATATGAGTATCTTTACGAGTGTGAGCAAAAGTTTGTTTGTCAAAGTCCCTAAGGTGTTTTGAAGTCAAAGTACTTTTTGAGGAAAATATGAGTAAAGTTAATCAAATCAGGAAGGACAGTTATCACATAAAAAAGTATCGATACTTGTACTTGGTACAGAAATGTTTGTACTGCTTTAAGTTTTCTACAATCAAGCAAAAAATGACCTTGTCAACATCACGTTTTTCGCACGTTAAGGGTGGATTGGATGTTGTTGCATTTCCATGGCATCATATACTTGCGGGTTATACTTTTACCCTCGTTATGTCAGAAACCTTTCAAATGTTCGAGAATTTATTTATGAAATACATACTATGATATTATCTATTTATTTAGAATAAAACGAGAATACAATTGTAAATACAAATGTACGAGTACTATATATGCGAATGTTATACATAGGTGGATAAAAGCTTAAAATAACCTTGACAGTCATGTACTCGTATCTATTTCTTAAATCTAGGTCAATGGATATACATATTTTGCTTAACGTACTTATGTAAACGTGCGCCGTCGGAGGTAAGGGATGCTGTATAAAACACAATTTCGTCAGAATATGGAAAATATTCGAATACGCATAGTCTGAGATTTTTTTCAGACAAAACTGATATAAAACCCAAGAAAGTGCATTGATTTTAGGGTTTTTTTTTTAAAAAAAAAACACACAGAATTTCAACATCCGAGTATATATAGGAATATGAAGAAAGATGAATTTTTAAATTTAACGTGTAAAAGAAGATGCATTACAGAAATAGATACATTTATAAAAGAAGCATTCAAAAATAGAATATAGTAAAAATAATAATCGCTTTGAAATTAGACGTCTTGACGAAATCCAAATACATAATAATGAATCATTAGCTTTATTTTCATCTATGAAGTGCCTTTGCTTGGAGCATTCTCCGTCTAGATTTTGAGTCATCAATTCAAATCCTATATGTATATTAAACATTAAAACCAGAACCAAATTAATTTTTTTAATATTTTATTTTTAAGTGTCCATAAAACTAAAAACCAACAATTTTGCAAATTTATAATTTTTTCTAAAATAAAATAAACATTTAACTAATACTAGACATATTTGTTAAGTGCAATATTCGACTTGGCTTACCGAATTAAAAAAAAAAATCATAAGCATATAAAAAGAACTCTGTTTTTATTTCCAGAAAAGTAAGGTAAACAAAATCTTTTTGATCTTTGCTCTATAAAAAATATTTATGTTCACATAAGTATATTTTTTGTTAAATATAAAAAAGATGAACAAGAAAGATGATGGCAGGTATGTGTTATAAGATCAACGAATTTTTTTTTGTTTTTAAATATTGATCTAAGATTTTCAGTAAATAGGAGGTATTTGAAAAATATAGCGCCTGCATTTAATGAATCATGTGATATATAATTTTAAAATGCGTTTGTGATGCAACCAAAATTGTATGGCATGTACTAAATCAAATTACTCGTATCTCTTTATCTCTCTATCTATGGATAGTTCAATAAAATGCCCTTTTGTGGAAAAATCGAGAAAAACAAATTTTTTTTTAGCTTCTTTATTTCAGACGAATCTAAAATTGTTCTCTATTTCGGTTATCGAATATCTAAACTATTTTAGAGTCATTAAAGGATTGATTTAAGGCTAAGATCATTATGATTGTTATGACGAATGGTAAAAATACAAATGCTGTGGAAAACGTTTAAAAACTAATTTATCTAATATGGAGAACTTGTAGAGCGCTGTTAATATCGCTAAGATAGGAAGAAGATATCCGAGTACCTTCATCCCGTTAAAGAAAATCCAAGGCTTTTGAAATAGGCTTTAGCAATAGTAAATAATCCTCCGAATATATATATATCCGTTGACTGTTATTATCCTTAAATTAATTGTGTTACAGAAATCTAAAAGATGTAAACCTGATTAGTACTTTAAAAATTCTTGTTAGCCTTTATTTGTATAGAACCACGGGCAAAGCAAAGATTAACGGTGAACAAATGTTCATGTTTCTTTTCTGGAAATAAAAATTGAATTCTCTTTTACATGCTTATGTTTTTGTTCGTTGTATTTTTTGCAATAATTGTAGTACAAATGATTTAAATTTTCAAGAAAATAATTAAAAAACTAAATGAAAGTTCTTACATGTGGTTTGAATTACAACAAACTTAATGAGATTCAAATACTTTAAAATGACTGCAAAGACTTCAAAGATTTCACTGCATTTACAAATTATTGCCTTCAATTGACTGCGATCTGTGACTTTACTAAAATGAATGCCAAGTTATTGACTTAAAAATTGATGTTGAATTCATATTTTGAAATTTCAATAAAAATCAAATAATTTCAATTCTTAAATGATTTCGTCGTTCTTCCAATCTGCAGAGTGCCTAGGTTTATTTGTGGATCAACTTTTCTTTGGGAGTGAAGACCGATCCCACAAAAAAAGAGCAGTTAGCTTTTGTCATTTAACAGTGCAATTTTATAGAGTTCCAATCATCTTCGAGTATTTTTCTAGTTATGAAAAAAATGCTGATAAAAAATCTCTCGAAATATAAAAATGTTTCTTTTAATCTCTGTCAGATAGACATTGCTAAGTAAGTAATGAATAAACTTTTAAGGCGGCTAATGACAGCCCACACTTCCGTCAAACAAGCCGATACTCTTCCTAAGTCTTTTGCTTTTAGACCGCACGAGCTGCTATCGACCAAAATCAAGGTTTTCGTTTAAACATCAAAAGAATTTTGGGAACTATTATATGAAACCCAAAAGTACATACCCATTGGGAATTGCGAGACTCCTATGTTAGATCTCATACCAAATAAGACACTTAGCCAGCTTAAGATAAGGACTGAATAACTTTAAGAACTTTGTAACAAGTACAATAGATTTTAATGTACGCGGGCTAAAATAGTGACAATAAGGGAAATCTCTGTCAGACTATGTTCACTAAGGGTGTGTTGTCCATTTCGAATAAAGTCAGATGATGCTTTATTTACCACCGCTGGAGCTTTAGGCGTACATTTGTTGGTAAGATGTAAGATGCCGAACATCAATCAAAGTAAAGTACTATATGAGAGTATTGAAGCAGAGATGGAGTCAGTCTTCTATCCAGAAAAGTGTTTGAAGAGTACAGGACGTACGAGTATCACTGCATCGAATGTTAAGGTTTGCAAAATGCACTACTACTACTAGGAAAGTCCAACATTTGTTGGTATTGTAAGAGATTTTTAGGGAAATAAAAAAATGCGATATCACAAAGCTTCAAGCGGCTTGTTATAATTGTAGCCATTAAAGGTTTAATCTCGTCAGGGTACTTGTATTTTTATGTATAGGTATACCTCTTATGCATAAATATTATTTGTCGTTCTTTTATGAGAATATTATCCCAATCAACTTGAAAAATCTATCACAGCTGGCCTCGGCTATAAGTAAAATTTAGAACGATATACTATAAGTGATGCTTTTGATGGAAGATAAGTACGGATTGTTTCCATGCAAACCTTCTCAGTAGACTAATATATTTTCGTAATCTCAGTTGACAGGTAGAATTTCTTTAATTGTAATGAGTATATTGCCAATGCTTAAATTCATGAAGTCTATTTTCTGTTCAGCTTTATCTAATAAAGAAATGATACAAAATTCAAAAGAGGGGAATTCCATGAATTTGTTCAATATAATCTTCTCTTCTTTTCTGCATGCCACATTTTCTTTCTATATTTCTAGCAATAATAATATAACACGCGCCAACAACACATTAAAATTGCTAAATTTCGCTAGAAGGAAAGTTACCAGCCCTATTCTGCTAAACGACGGATCGAACGTTCGATTCACCTCTTCGATTTACTTTCATTCAACTTCGCTATTCTGCTAAATGGGCGATCACTACCTTGCCGACATTAATTCGAAATTATTTCGAAAACGACTATCCTGTGAAGTTTTACTTACATTTGTTTTGAGGAGATTTTGTTGGTGAAGAATAAAATAATTAGAAACGAGGAACGATGCAAATAGAAGGGTACGAAGTAACATCCGTAAAAAAGACAAGAAATATGAATACAAATAGATTGTTTTTTAAGATTTATTTAACCATTCATAAAGCATTCAGCTCTCTTTTATTTAAAGTAATTTTTTTAATATTAGATTTGTAATCCCTTCAAACCCAGTGCCAAAAAAAATATTTCAATGCAAATTGAAACTCCTCTCTTTTTACTTTTTCCACATAACGACTTACATGGTGGGTGGACCTAAGCAATTTTTTTTTGTTTTTCAATTCTTCCTATTTTTTTTGCTCCGAAATATTTTTTAGTTTCATTTTCCTACTCATGAATAATCACAAACGCAACAAAATACTAGCGGATGCCTCGATGACAGATTGGTATGGATAATTCGTTTCGATCGTTTAGTGTGATAGGAAACTAGCTTACCGACGGGGAATGATTCCCTTCGAATGTTTAGTGGAATAGAAGTTTTCGATTTTCGAACGATCATTCCCCACGACGTTTAGCAGAATAGGGCTGTACATTTGACACTTTTCGAGAAGTTAATACGAGTAGTTATATCAGTCGACGTAAAGCTCCTTCTCGTCCAGGAATTTTTAAATTGCTCCGAATGTGAGCTATGTTATTGAGATTGCATGGCAATCTTAGAAATTGGGCATGTCAACAATGACACTCCACTGAATTTCGAATAAGGGGTTGGGTCATAAAGCCTGTAAAATTCAATTCAATTGTCTTAAATTTTTGCCACAATTTTTTATTAAATTCAAGAAGGGTTGCCGAGACGCCTCTCTATCCATAATACGTAGATTATTGAACCTATTTCTTCGAAAACTAATCAGGTGAGTTGCTAATCGTACCTGGAAAGTTTCCTGGATGAATAATTGTTCGAAATCGACCAGAAATGTTATACAATTTATGTAACTCCGTGCTTTATTTTGCGCCACGTAAAAGAGAAATTGTTCCAAATGAACGATAATCTAACGAATAATTTTTTCAAAAGAGCGTAAATGCACAACAGAGTAATGTGAAGGTTATTAGGCTAATTACTTTTAATTTTCTTATTCCATTGTTATAATTAAAATCACATACTCCCTGAACTACGGAACAAAGACGTTACAGGAGGCGATTGATATGTATCGAAAGGCTAAAGATGCATTTTTGCACATTTCAGTACTTTCGTTGATGATTTGGAGCCCTGACTGACAATAAATAATAATGATGAGATTGAATTTTTCCAATTTAACATAAATTTCGAAATGAGTTTCATGGTAATGTTAAGAATTACAATATAATATATAATATTTGGTTTTTTTTTCCCAACAAAATTGAGCTCTTTTCCTCTATAATCCAACCTGGTTTATGTAGTCGAAAAGAAGCTGAAACATAATAAAACAGTTTGAAACATTAGATTAATTTATATCAATTTTTTTTTTTAATATTAACACATAAACACTTACGAGCAGAAGATATATATCATTCTGACAGAACATTAACAGAAAACAGATAAATCTCAAGATTGTATCCTAACCTAATAGATATCTAGACGCTTTGAAGCAATTTTTATACAAAGTCTAAATTGGAAATTCGTATAACTACCAGCGCTAGATCAACTCACAGCCCACAGTAGCGATCTTATGAGATGAGTGAGTGTTGCTGAAAAGTAATTAATCGCATATTTTGTTCTAAATTAAAAACTACGTCGCATTTACTGCCGTACACACAAGTTTACATATTTGTCCTACATATATCCAATATAAATACTTTAATATAACACAATTTAGAACTCATTCAAGTGAATCATTCTACGTACTGCAGATACTTACAAAAAAAAGCATCTCATTTGATTATTCGTAGAATACATCGTTGGCATGTGGAAAATTTAAATGTCCCGCTTTATAGAAACTCAATTGTGAATTGAATATTTTAGACTGACAATTGGTACAAGTACTTGGACAGTACGTTCAAGTATTTTATATACGGAGTTCGTTTGGCATTTTATCAATTTAAGCCCCTTCATTCACGTACATACGTATAGTATGTATTGTATACCTATCCGTGCTTGCTCGATTGTAAAATCACACCTGGATACATGAATATACGAGTAGGTACTATAATAGAATTTTTGCAAAAACTTTATACCCTAGAGATAGACGGCATCGATTGATTAATTGCTGTCAGGATCTATGCTTCAGTGAGCTCTTTACATTTGATTAAATCTAATCGCAAATCGTTTACTCTTGATATAGCAGAGCCCACTTAGGGGAAATAGATTCTACTTTTGCAGGTAATTCTACTCGGATATGTTCGTAAGCTCACTCACACGTCAACAGGTGAAACAAACATACTTAAATAATCAACAGTCAACAACAGAACAATCAAATGCCTGAACTCCTTCGAGATTTCATTGTCGCCCAATTTCGTGGCTTAAAATAGATTAATTTGCAAAATCTTGTATTGGCTACGAGCCAGGAGTTCATGATACTTGCGTGTTGTTTTAGACTGGCTGATGAAAGCATTACGGAATGTGAATATCTTACTCATATCCATGAGATTCTTCGCAAATAAACATGCGGAGGAAAATTATTTTCCAACACATTACGTGTGAATTGTGGTGACTGTGTGCTTGATATTTCACCTTGTACCTTGGAAAATTGTTTTGGAACTCGTAGGTACCTCAATCTGCGGAAATTTGAGAAGAAACTTATCTTTCTTCTTTGACAGGGTAAAGACGGAAAAGTTTTTAGTGTATTTGTGATTACACCTGAGACGGAATGTGGATTTTAAGTTTGACCCTGACCGAATGATTTGGTTTTTTTTCTTAATTTTAGATTGATATTGGCACCTTGCCATAATACATCAGAATACTCTCTCCCCCATCCCTCCAACTCACAGCCGAAAATTCCCATCTTTAGATGATTGGAATATATCATTTTTGTCTTTATCAATGTAAACATGTAGGTGTATACGAGTGAATACATGTGACGTCTTGATTGGGAATAAGTGATGAATTAAAAATTGAAATTGCAACGAATCACGAAGAGCATTACTTTGATGATTGTTGAAAAGTTATAAACAACTGTTTATTATGTTTACAAAAAAGTGAGCACATTAAAATGCAATCGATGTACTTTATTGTATATGAAGTCAAGATTATCAATCAAACAATTTGAACTATGTTGTCAATTTTCTGTAAATCCTAATGGTGGTTTCACAAAGTTCTTATTCTGTAAAACCACGCGACCTCGTTATCATTAAAAAACATGACACGGTGCCGTCTGCTAAATTAAAATTTTCGCGAGAGTTTTCTTCAGATTCGAGTAAACAATAACAAGAACGTAAAGAATCAATTTTTTAAAAGTTTGTATTTAGGAAGCTTAAGCGAAAAAATACAATTGTTACTGAATAAGAATATTTTTGTTCACTTTTACACGTCGAATTAGAAAAGTCCTCAATCAAATTCAAATATGTATTAATATCACGGCCGCGTTAATGGTTTCTTTAAAAAAAAAATATCTACCATATATTGGCAAAATTGTCATCTATTTTGACGCTGCATTTGGGAGTCACCTGTCATCATACGAGTTAGTTAACCTCAAATGCTTTCGGCGATGTTTATCTTTACTATGGAAATAAAATACTGAGCAAAGAGATTGTTTGCAAATTTGAGTTGCGAACAGAATTTCTTTTTCAGGCGCATTGAAAATGTTAGAGAAAGCCCACGGGGGACTCTGTAATATCAAGAACAAGAACATTTGACTGTTCAAAGAGGACCGTGAAGTTGTTGAAAACTTGCCTCATCTGAGACGGTTTTGTTGGCTGTTTTTCTCGATATTCGTGTTATTGCTCACTCAGAATTTCTTAGGGTGGGTCAAACAGTAAATAAAAAATATTTTTGAAGCGTTATGAAGCATTTGTGGAAGAGTATCCGCTGAAAAAGATCGGAAGTGTGCCAGAACAATTCTTGAGTTTTGCACCACGACAATTTATAATCTCACAAATCAATCATTGTGAGCGAATTTTTGGGCTTGGAATTTTATACTGCACACATATTATCTGAAGCAAGCGCTGATATTATTCATGATATTCACCTTGTGAAGGTACGAGGGCGGGTCAATAAGTCCGGGACTTTTTGAATTTCTGACCTCTTTACTGAAACAGCAACACTGCTCCTGTCAACAGGCATCTGTCAGTTGACTCCTGTCAAAATTTAAACTTGCTGCGTCAGTTAGTTTGTGTTTGACAGTTATTTTTATCAGACTACTCACTAATTTGAGGAGGAAATGGAAAAAAGTGAATTTCGTGTGCTTATTAAGCATTATTTCTTGCGAAAAAAAAACCATTACCGAGACCAAGGCTAAGCTTGATAAATACTATGGGGACTCTGCACCATCGATTTCAATGGTAAAAAAGTGGTTTACTGAATTTCGTTGTGGCCGTACAAGCACTGAAGATGCCGAATGTCCTGGACGCCCAGTTGAGGTCTCTACACCCGAAACAATCGAAAAAATTCACGATATGGTGTTGGCCGACCGAAGATTGAAAGTGCGAGAGATTGTGGAAGCCGTAGGGATCTCGCATGGCTCAGTGGTTTCAATTTTGAATGATCACTTGGGCATGAGAAAGCTTTCCGCAAGATGGGTGCCGCGTTTGCTCACAGTCGACCACAAACGCAATCGTGTAACAACTTCACAGGAAGGTTTGGCGTTGTTTAATCGCAATATGGAGGAGTTTTTGCGCCGTTTTGTAACCGTGGACGAAACATGGATCCATCACAACACACCAGAGAACAAACAACAGTCAAAACAGTGGGTTTCTAAGGGTGAATCGGCGCCAAAGAAGGCCAAGGTGGGTTTGTCAGCCAATAAAGTTATGGCGACTGTTTTTTGGGATGCACGCGGGATAATCCACATTGACTACCTTCAAAAGGGAAGAACAATCAATGGGGAATATTATGCCAACTTATTGGACCGATTCAATGACGATTTGAAAAAAAAACGACCTCATTTGGCCAAGAAAAAAGTTCTTTTCCACCAAGACAATGCAAGGGTGCACACATGTGCAGTTGCCATGGCAAAAATCCATGAATTGGGCTATGAATTGCTCCCTCATCCACCCTATTCTCCAGATTTGGCTCCGAGCGACTACTTCTTGTTCCCAAACCTGAAGAAATGGCTAGGTGGAAAAAGATTTGACTCCAATGATGAAGTCATCTCGCAAACAAAGGCCTATTTTGAGGACCTCGACAAATCATTTTTATTGGAAGGGATAAAAAAATTGGAGAAGCGTTGGACAAAGTGTATAGAGCTCAAGGGAGACTACGTTGAAAAATAAAATTATTTTTTTATCAAAAAATCTGTGTTTTAATCCAAAAGTCACGGACTTATTGACCCGCCCTCGTATGTTTTCTTGAAAACAGGCTTCTTTTCGGTTATAAAACTAAGCGGATGATCTATTTCTCTGAAAAAATTCTAAGAATTGTGTTACTCTAGAATTTCGGGCTCTATCTGAAAAAAACTTAATGATCGAGAGTTTTGTGACTGTTAAAGGTTCATATACTTATGTATTATTCCTAATGAAAATATGACTTGTCTTGAACATATCTAAGTTCGAAACAATAGATATCTACTGTCTGAATTTTAGAACTTATACAGACGTAAAAAACCATAAGTTTTAAAATAAATAAGTGGAACAAACTGTTGAATTCGGTTCTATGGATTAAAATGTTCAAATTCCTCCCGCTCAAGCATTTCAACTTATTTGTTAAAGTTCTTCCTTTTTATTTCATAAATGGTGGCGAAGATGGTACTCGTAAATTTTGAAACAATTCAGTTAGTATTGTCATCTATGCATCTATCTCATCGCAATACTTTTAACTCCGTTAAATCCGTAGATTTTTTACTCGGGTTCTTACTAACTTACTTACTTACTTACTGAGGTCGCCCTACAGTTCAGTGAAGCTGGGCCACAAATATCAAGCCTCTCCAGTTATCCTAGTCTTTAGCTTACTTCCTCGAGTTCCGCACTCGAGGCCGGTTTAGGTGCCCTTTTACTGTGCGCGCCACCTAAGGTTTCCTTCCCGGTTAGATTCGAAAATTCTGCGAGAATGTAATTTAGCAGAAAGGCCGTATCCCAAAACATTAAAGACGCTCTATGTAAGACCTTGATCACTCCAGTTCTTAAGCAAGCTTAAATATGACTCTTCAGATTCGATGATTACCATTGAATTCTGTTCGTTCCAAGCTGCGAAATATCTTTGTAAAATATACCCTAAATACTGTTTGTTTAATTAATTTAAATATTTTTGCGGCGAAAGCTACCTAACCAAATAAATAATTTAATTAAATTTAAAAAGTAAATAGATAATACATTTTTTACATGAGTGCAACGTCTAATAGACATTAAAAAAATAGTTATTTTACAACATTGGCGAAAAATTGCCTAAAATTTGCAAACATTTTAGTAATTTATTGAGCTAGCAATGGTCTTGTTTTAAGAAAAAATGCTAACACTTCTTTTAAAAAATTCAATTACATGTTCCTGAAGGGCAAAAATGTCATTATTACAAAGATTACTACGAAAATTACAATATAAAAACGGCATTCCATGTATTTTTTGGAAATACCACCATTTTTGAGGGCCTTCAACAACGTACTTAGCGTGCTAAGAAATCTGTTTTTTTTTTTCGATTTTGTTCTATAGAATTACTATTGTGTATAAAAATTAAATCTGATTCAAGGTTTATGCCAATCTCATAATTATTGTCACACGGTAACCTTCGGTACGGGTCGGGTTTTACTTGAAAAAGCTCAAAGCAGTGTTGTGGAAATGTTAAAAATTTTAGGAAGAAACTTTGGCTCAAACAATGTATCCACATGCTGCTACTGCTGGTAAAGGAAGATCGTAAAGACTTATTATTAGTAAAAGTTCATTGAATGCGCGCAGAATAGAATTTTGCTGCTGTTGTAGAAAGTATGCTCTTACTATCGCTACTAATTCCAGCAACTAGATATTAGCCGAACAGGGGACTGGCAAGAATTCTTGATAAAGGCTTCGGATTTTTCGCTAAAAAAAGTCAAGCTTACTCAACAAATTTAAGTAAATTGGCAAGCCTCTTTGCCTCGGGTTCTGTGTTTGGCTCTAGAACTGCACAAAATTGACAAAAAGCAAAGTAGCCGAATTTAGGACTCGTAGGATACGGCAAAGCTTCCTTAGCGTGTTACTCTTTGATACTCGTATATCTACTGGCCCATCTTTCATTCAAATAAAAAGGCAAAGATTTTAGCAATATGACTTGGTCTATAGGCTTTTCCTCATAAAGTAGTTTCATAGATCAGTGCTATAATAAACAAGTAAGTATGCATTAAGTTTGTCTCCTTTCTGCAGTTGTTTTCAAACTTCATATAAATGACTTCTAAATTTCTTCTAATAGTACCAAAAGTATCTTTTTTTCGAAAAGATTTTATAACTAAAAATATATTATCTTTGTTTGAATTGCCATCTTTTTGTCCAGTGTATTTAACAAAAAAAAAACACTGTGGCGCTGGCAGCCCGGTATGGGCCATGGCCTAGCTTCTTGACACTCATTTGTGTTGCTCGTGTTATCATTTTGGTCACGTCTGAGCGGGGCCTACGGTTTATCGCCGAGTCCGAACGGCACTCCTTAGAAGCTCTTTCGTCGGCAATTTTACTTTCGGGAGTTTGCCATTGCCCGCCGAAGGGGTGTTGGCGATTTGAAAAATTGTTGGTGACCCAGCCTGGAATCGAACCCAGACTCTCTGCGTGATAGTCCAATGAGCTAACTATCACGCCATCGCCATCGCCCAAAACAATTTAACAAAAATGGAATAAAAAGCATCAGAACTTAATGGATTAACATAAAACTGGAAGTGCAATATCTGTGTCTGAAAATGTGATTTTATTTTCTTTATCTTTTAAGAATATTGTAATAAATCTAATAAAATATAAATTATTATTTTCTACCCCCTTCTGAGCAATCAAAAAGATATTATATAAGACACTGAACAGCTCAGTAGAACTCTACACATGGCAGACGCTTACGGCCCTTCAAGAGAAAAGCCGCTCGGATAGTTTTCACACTCGTTTGCATTAATGAAGAATACACGAGCGTGGATAACTACAGAAAAAACCTATGATAATCCGGCTTAGAAAGCTAGGTCACTTTGAGTGCATAGACACCACTGTCTCAGCCCGATTAGGTTTAGACTCATCTCTCATCATCGACCCTATGTTAGTAGACAATTGAAAGGGACCTCACCCAATTCCATTTGTGCAAAAGACCAAGGTAGTTGGAGAGGTTTTTAGCCGAATTTTTCAGACTGTAACGCCAACAAAGTAGGTGAGTAAGGAAATTTACTAAAAACAAAATACGAAATGTGTATCTTATAAATTTTCTTTCCAAACAATGTTTTTGTAAATGCAAACGAGTTGATGATAATGTGTTGTAAAAAATCAATTGGAATAAAATCTCAACCATATTTGCAATATCCAGTGATAATTTACAAAATGCGAGGCTTTCCTAAATTTCAATACACCAAAAAGTTATGAATACAACATGTATTTATTTCAACATCATAGTGAAACTGACTCAGAAATTGGCGCATAAAAAAATAAAAAAACATAAAATACTGCCATACCTGCATCTTTCCCAGGAGAAAAGCATAAATTAAAACTTCAAGGTGGAATAGGAAGGTTAAAAGGTTGATGATTCACGTAAAATATACTCGTACGATACACATTCCTACGCAATAAACTGTGGTGACAGACTGCGAGAGAACATTCATCTCTGATGTTGCGTCGCATCAGATATCCTTTCACGAACATGGACTTGAAAGGACACACAAACCGCTGACAACCGTAAAAAAAAATAACACCCCTACTACTTGTATGATTTATCCTACAAGAATCCAAATGTGGTACTGCTTCATTTGTCAGAGAGTTGTGGTAGCAAAATCGACGATTTTAAAATAATTAAATCCTCGTCTACGGAAAATAATTATTTTTCGCTACATGGACACAAAAAAAAAATCATTACGATGATACTGTAGTTAAGAACATGTCAGGAGATTAAGTAATATTCTATATAACTTGCAGTCTCATTAATATGCAAAAGTTACGAGTATTTGAATTCAAAGGTCGCGAAACTCTAGTTTAACCTTAGAAATCTAGGAAGTCGTTATAAAATACTAAAGCGGAAAAAATGGATGTTATAAACAACAAAATAGCAAAGAGCAATAATTTCATTCCTGGAAGTCTAAGAAAATACCTCACTTTCACAACTTTCAGTTTAGGAAATATAAAATGTGTATCGCCCACTGTTGCAAAAACATCGCTCTACCCCCTATGCAGGCGAATATTTCTTCTGTTAATAGCAAATTAGCGAATAATATTGCAGTACATTGGCGTAGATATTAATATTGACGCGGGAGATACGAGGGCGGGTCAATAAGTCCGTGACTTTTGGATTAAAACACAGATTTTTTGATAAAAAAATAATTTTATTTTTCAACGTAGTCTCCCTTGAGCTCTATACACTTTGTCCAACGCTTCTCCAATTTTTTTATCCCTTCCAAAAAAAATGATTTGTCGAGGTCCTCAAAATAGGCCTTTGTTTGCGAGATGACTTCATCATTGGAGTCAAATCTTTTTCCACCAAGCCATTTCTTCAGGTTTGGGAACAAGAAGTAGTCGCTCGGAGCCAAATCTGGGGAATAGGGTGGATGAGGGAGCAATTCACAGCCCAATTCATGGATTTTTGCCATGGCAACTGCACATGTGTGCACCCTTGCATTGTCTTGGTGGAAAAGAACTTTTTTCTTGGCCAAATGAGGTCGTTTTTTTTTCAAATCGTCATTGAATCGGTCCAATAAGTTGGCATAATATTCCACATTGATTGTTCTTCCCTTTTGAAGGTAGTAAATGTGGATTATCCCGCGTGCATCCCAAAAAACAGTCGCCATAACTTTATTGGCTGACAAACCCACCTTGGCCTTCTTTGGCGCCGATTCACCCTTAGAAACCCACTGTTTTCACTGTTGTTTGTTCTCTGGTGTGTTGTGATGGATTCATGTTTCGTCCACGGTTACAAAACGGCGCAAAAACTCCTCCATATTGCGATTAAACAACGCCAAACCTTCCTGTGAAGTTGTTACACGATTGCGTTTGTGGTCGACTGTGAGCAAACGCGGCACCCATCTTGCGGAAAGCTTTCTCATGCCCAAGTGATCATTCAAAATTGAAACCACTGAGCCATGCGAGATCCCTACGGCTTCCACAATCTCTCGCACTTTCAATCTTCGGTCGGCCAACACCATATCGTGAATTTTTTCGATTGTTTCGGGTGTAGAGACCTCAACTGGGCGTCCAGGACGTTCGGCATCTTCAGTGCTTGTACGGCCACAACGAAATTCAGTAAACCACTTTTTTACCATTGAAATCGATGGTGCAGAGTCCCCATAGTATTTATCAAGCTTAGCCTTGGTCTCGGTAATGGTTTTTTTTCGCAAGAAATAATGCTTAATAAGCACACAAAATTCACTTTTTTCCATTTTCTCCTCAAATTAGTGAGTAGTCTGATAAAAATAGCTGTCAAACACAAACTAACTGACGCAGCAAGTTTAAATTTTGACAGGAGTCAACTGACAGATGCCTGTTGACAGGAGCAGTGTTGCTGTTTCAGTAAAGAGGTCAGAAATTCAAAAAGTCACGGACTTATTGACCCGCCCTCGTACTCTTGAGATTCTGATAAATTATTTAAAAAACTGTCCCGAACTAAGTTGAGACCTACCAACAAGTAGATGAGGAGGTGGTCGCTTTTGAAGACCTTTTTAAACAGACCTGGATTGGGATCCGACATGAAAGTAGCCAAAATTCAAAGAAGGCCCACATCCTATGACACATAATAAAAATCACGATTATTGATCGTTTTACTTAAAGTAAAAAAATAATCGCAAAATATCATTTCGATGTTACAGGTTCATTACGTCAGACATCAATCCAACAACTAAACATTCCCAGACCTCATACTCCTTGCAAGTTACTTTGTTTGTTTTGATATGGAAAACACTCACACATTTATCACATTAACCCGATCTAGTAAAGAAGGCTTAGCATATTTTTATCTTTTTACTGAATTGGATAAATCTTTTTCGGTGACTAAGGTGAGAGCTCCTTGTGCAAAACCATACTCGAAAACATTATGCATCACTGGCAAATGATTAATATACGAATATTAAGTAATTGAGATCGAATTTAGAAAATGAAATAAACACATCCTCGAACCTCAAAAATACCACTCATTTACTGTTTGCATAATACTACTTGTAGTCTCATTTTACGAAATCCTAAAAAAATAAACAAAATTATATTGTTATTGTATTGTATCTAAAAAATCTGTATTCAATTGTTGGCTCACTCACTGTTTAGAATGAAGAACAGCAACAATTTTTATATTCAGAAATCTACCCGTGCAAAATATATGATGGTTTAAAAAAAAACGAATGCTTCTAAAGTAACTTGTTGAGTAAAATAATAGGCACATGTATGTACTCGTATCTTCGTACTCGTGTGTATAAAAGATATGTTCCTAACTTTTTAGAAAAAATGAGTTTATTTCATTCGTTGAATCGAGTCGCATATGGGTACGGTATATCGATACTTTATATGGTTGGAGTTGCATCAGGCAAACGACTTTATATACTCGTACTTACATCGCGTGTAATACGCTCTTAGTAATCTCATTCCACCTCAGATGCCATTAATGTGCGAAACTAATGCATTAGTCATGCAATCTGTATGTATATCATCAATACAAAGCTCGTAAATATTATTTGGTCATTCTACATATAACATACATATGTAATTATGTCCATATATTATTACAAGACGAAAGGTCAAATCAGATTTTGCAAACTGGTAAGTAAACTGCTGCCATTGTAGTTCTATTGTACCATAGTTAAAGTCCTGGCAACCCAATGCGTGACTTTCAAACAAAAACCATTTAAGATTCAATATGGGCTCCCCCTTTCAACCAAGTCTTACCTTCAATCAAGTCTCCCCTAACCCAATGTATGTATATGTGTATTGTATTATATCAAGAACACCATTTAAGTTTAACTTTGGAGCTATAGTACGTGTAGTATCAATAACTATGCCACTGAGCAGTAGACTTCCTCAAGCTACAAAATATTATGCACACAAAATAGGGAGTGGGATATTATATAACAGCCTACCTACCCAGAGACAAGGATAACTATGTACTCATAAAATTTATAAGGGAAAGATTATAGATACGAAAATAAAACGATTTTTTTCAAGTAGACATCTTCAGGACCTTGACAATGTCTTCTTTTTTTTTTTTTTTCTTTACTCGTACATACGACAAGATGTTGGCAAAAAAAAAAAAGAAAAAAATATTTTTGTTTTTTTTTAATGGAAATAAGATGGCTTCTATGGGGACAAAGGCAAAAGCAAGTCACACAAAATGCTTGTAAATAAATAATTATATCTCTCTCCATGCCTAAGTGGAGGTTCCACTTGATGTGGGCATAGATTTAGTTCCTGATGAAATTGATTGCTTCTCAGCCAAAAACTAGGTTATCAGGGCAATTGTTCAAGGCAGAAGCACGTACTTATATATAACGTACCTACTCGGCATAACGTTATTCGTTTCATACTCCATATGCATACTTTGGTAAGACCTGCCTCTTCTCCTTTATTTTGGTTTGAACTTGTGTCTGACAGCGCCTGGTAAAAATAAATTGATTCTCATAACGAATATCATACTTATATGTTATGATATTGCAGTTTATCGCACATAATGGCGGGAAAGACGACGACAACTAACAATGAATACGGGTAGCACAGTAAGAAAACAATTTCGGGACTTGCACGACACTTGAACAAGCTTAAGTACATCTTTTGAGCACATTCCGATTCACAATTTAAATTTTGATTATTTTTGTTTAAGTTTATTTTTTTTATTTTTTTAAATTGACAACATACCGCATATCTCCATGACATTTTAAAAATGAGTTTTATTTGTCTGCTGTTGGGGGTAGGAAGGTACTATGTTTTGGTAGGTACTCGTATATCTAGGGTGCAAATAATCCCGATGTCGAAAAAGCCTAAACACAGCAACAACTATAACAATAGCAGCTATGTCCTTGCAATACAATGTTAGCTCAATGTGCTCGTAGTTTTGTCACGGTGTTGCACTTAACAATAGTCTACTGGTGGTCGAATCGAAAATAATCAAAAGACGCAAATAGAAAATAGCAGGAATAAAACAGCGAAAAAAAACTGCGGCGGAACTGTATCTATCACACGGCTGTTTTTAACCCCGCAACGTTCTTTATTTAACTAAAGGGGTTGTCGATAGATTCAGTGAGAAACCGATTAACTAAGCTTTTGACTTCTTGATTTCGGATTTGGGGTTCGCTATGTATGGTGTTTTTTGCCAATGTGATTACTGCTGACGACAACGAACGACGACGACGGTGGAGACAACGACCGACGACGCCGCGTTACCTATAACTACGTAGGTGTTTGATTTAAACGAAAAGCGACCTCCCAAACCATGAGTATCTGTGGATTCTATTTGAAAAGAGGGACAAAGCTTTGCCACTCGCGAAAGCTCATTTTCAGTATCCAAACTTAAAACACAAAACTTCACTATAGTATGAATGAAAACGAAAACACGCACATTCAGCCATCTCATCTAGATGTAAACATCCAAAGATACTCCTATAATTATTGGTATGTAGTATGTACCCGTTTGTATGTTGATACGAGTATAGTGCAATGTGATATACGGTATACGAGTACCTGGCGGCAGCGGCAATTGTCACTGAATACGTCATTCGCCTTATGTAGATATATATTTACAAACTGTGCGATTTTTGCATCTCAAGGTCAAAACAAACTTACTCCAGATTCAAAGGGGTTTTTCTTGGATACCCGTACATTTTAGTGTATGCGGTTGTGTACGAAGTATGATGCTAGATGCCGAATAATAGATGTTTGCGTGGGAAAATGGCTGTACATCGACAATAATATACTCGTATACCTAGTATGAGTATACATATGTACATACACTTTTATGTAAACTTTAAAATACGTCATAGCTCTCGTAAGTTGATGAAATTGATTCTATTAAAACTAAGGCTCTTCGGAATTGCACTCCATGAATCATCAAATAAAAATTACGAACCCTCCTCCTTCACATTTGACAATTCGTTTTACAAACTCACCATGTTTGGATCAACTTCGAATTAAAACATTAAAACAAATAAAGCACTTCAACTCTGTCTTCACTCGTAGTTATAATATTGACACTGCTATTGGTGAATAATAACTCCCAAGTAATGAAAATCTGAGAGTGATGCGGAGTAAAAGATGAAAAAGAAGATGAGTTCTGCACTAATGAGCAGATAGAATGCTACTAACCTAAACAACGATGAAAGTTAAACGTAACTTTCAATGTTAACTTTTAAAGCTTTTGTTTTCGATTTCGTTGAAACTATGCTTTGTGAGAGTATCTTTTACGGCGTTTAATTCAGATGATTGTGTCGCCAGTGGTTATAGAACTTTTCCATGAAACTGCTTCTGCTGATTCATTCATACAGAGACTCTGCCGTAGAAGTCTATTTTTGTCCTTCAATTGGAGAGATGTACTTAACACATTGGTAAAAATTATCAATCCCAATAAATGTATGTTACAAATGTTACTGTAAATTATATGTAAAACATCCCGACATCGTAATGTTGAAACTAGATCAAGTTGGTATTGAAAATCCATTTTTATTTTGGCAGACTGTCTACCGTACTTTCACGCGAAGTTGGATCATAATTTGTTACAAATCTAGAGCACTGTTTCATCAAATACAAAACTGCCATTTTCAAATTTAGGTTATGTTAGGCTTAAGTGACTGTTGGAAGAAAATACCAACCCATTTAGACCTTTTGGCCCGTTGTGATACCACGTGGATCTGTGATCCTCCTACTCTCGAAACCATTTTGAGCTTTTGACAAAGCGTAGAAGACTTTTAACGTCAATGTGGCTTAGATCGCTTTAGCCGTTGTAGTGCTGTAGCTCCTAAGTGGGCATGTACAAACACGCCGAGCCTTCTTGCATGCTTACCTAAAAGGCAGTGTCCTGTTATGTCACCTGTAATGGTGCTAAGATGTTTCCCATTTAGAAGGATCAAGCTCTTAGAGCCATTCGGATCCAGTTTAGGCTACATTTGTTTGATTGCTAGACATGTTGATCCTACCGTTCTTCCAAGAGCATTCAGCCCTTAAATTCCCCGAGATGTCTCTATGTACCGGCACCCAGCAGGACAATTGAAAGGCAGTCTATAACGGTTTTTGAGTTAAAAGAACATGAATCCAGGGAGTTGATAGCGGCCTGACTATCGGAAAAGATGCAGATTCCTTACAGATATCACGTTTTTCTTTAGCCAGGACTCCGATAAGGAAGGCGGAATGAGAGGCTTACGAGGGCGGTCCCAAAAGTACCCGACCCAACAAAGAAAACACAAAAATTTTGATAAAACAATTATTTATTTTCCAACATAATCGCCTCTCAGCTCTATACACTTTTCCCAGCGATATTCAAAAAGTTCTATACCCTTTTTATAATAAGAACTGTCTTGCTCTTCAAAGTAGACATTAACTGCCGACATCACTTCTTCATCGTTGGAAAATTCATTTTTTCAAGTTTGGGAACAGAAAATAGTCCGAGTGGGCTATATCTGGCGAATAGGGTCTCATGCACCCTAACAATTCAAACTTTAATTCATTAATTTTGGCCATTGCAATAACGGATTTGTGAGCTGGTGCATTATCTTGATGAAACAACACTTTCTTCTTAGCCAAATGCGGCCGTTTTGCTTGATTTCTTCGCTCAAACGTTGCAATAAGTTCACATAATACTGGCCGTTGATAGTTTTTCCTTTTCAAGGTAGTCAATGAAAATTATCCCACGCACATCCCAAAAAATCGACGTCATGACCTTGCCTGTTCTATTGTCTGGGGTGTAAATAGATGAACCCATGTTTCATCCATTGTTATGAAACGGCGCAAAAATTATGCTTTGTAGCTGTGAAACTTCGCTAAACACTCAATTGAAATACCTTCACGACACTGTTTTTGCTCGAGTGTGAGCAAACGTGGCACCCATCTTGAACACAGCCTTCTCATGTCCAAATTTTCAAATAATGTGCGATGTACCGCACTTTTTGAAATGCCTACAGTGCTAGCTTGCGCACTTTCAGTCGACGATCATCCAGTACCGCTTTGTGGATTTTCTCCACCATTTCTGGAGTCGCCACCACATTTGGTTGACTTGGCAGCTCGTAGGGCCTCGTTTAAACTCAGCAACCCAAAATTTTACTGTTGCAAATGAAGGAGCAGACTTACTTAGAGTAGAATCCAGTTCAGCTTTTATATTGGTTGGGCTGAGGCCTTTCAAATAAAAGTATTGTATCACATAACGATGACCAATTTTCTCCATTTTCACAAATTCACCGACAACGTTCACTATTGGTGACTGCCAAACAAATACTAAACAACATGGCGCTTTCAATCTTAAAACATATGCTTTATAGACTGCATACTTTCCAATACAGTTATATTTTCAAAAAACTACTGACATACCTTGGTCAGGCCGGGTACTTCTGGGACCGCCCTCGTAAATTAAGCTTATCCGCGAAAACACCGCCACCAACCCCACTGGATCGATTCGTTGTCCAATAAGGCATTCTCCTACCAGAAGTGTCTAGAGGAAATGCTAACATGGAAGTTTTTGTCAAACCAATGTAAGGGGACGGGGAAGTCGATGTTTGTAATACTCGTATTCAATCTTAAGACCACATATTAATTATATACATTTTATACAAACACAGCAACTGTGCCACTTCTGTTTTTCTCCTCTTTCCAGCAAGGATAGGTGTAAATCTTGGAGGATCGCAAGCGCGTGCTCATAGAAGTGTTAAATTCTGACTCACTAGAAACGCCTCCCTACAGTAGATATGTTTATATTACCGAAACTAAGTTTTGACTTAACTCTATTTTATCTTAAAATAGACTCACTTAGCAGGTGACTTTCCAATGAATATTCCAGCATGTTCTGCTTGTTAACGCGGTTTCATTTTATGGCGCTAGGTCCAAAGGTTTGGTTCTTTAAAGGCGGCGCAATAGGTTTCTCTCGTCCAAAATGTGTAGACTGTATTGTTGGTGTGTCCGTGTTTTCTTGCGAAGATTCTTGTTTCTCTTTGCGCTTTAATTTCAAAAGTTTATAAAATATACCATAGGTCCACGCCAAGTACTAACTTCAGACATCTGTCAAACCAATTGTCATAATGTAAATTTTTAT
Source organism: Volucella inflata (assembly GCA_928272305.1). Classification (NCBI taxonomy): domain Eukaryota; kingdom Metazoa; phylum Arthropoda; class Insecta; order Diptera; family Syrphidae; genus Volucella; species Volucella inflata. The sequence continues at coordinate 112,989,866 of OV743720.1, read as the reverse complement.
GCAGTAGTCTTTGGAATTTGATTTGGTGACATACAATTTTTAAAAACTTAAGAAATTTGTTTCCAAAATGAAGGTTCTGTTCTCCAAAATTATCGAGCACCTTCACCATCTTATACTCGGCATAATAAATAATCTAAGACCTCTTCGCACAAGAAGATGCAGTGGCACCGAGACGGATAAGAAATGTGTAAACTGATTAGAATATTTCATCCGTTCAGTACAGTATTGAAGATTCAAATTTATCGATCCAACACCTTGGTGTTTGTCCATCCATTTTATGGAAAATTGTGCACAAAGATGTTGGTTCGAAGGCTTACAAGATTCAGTTCGTGCAAAAATTGAAGCCGAAGGGCGGTTGTTTGTGTAGAAATTCCAATGAATGGGCCCAAAATCAATTAGCATTGGATTTGCTGTTTTATCAAAAAATTGTGTTGATCGCTGGGTCAATGGGTATATCAATAAGCAGTTGTCGCATTTGAAGCAAAGATAATCTACATGAAATTATCAAAACGGATTTACATCCCGCAAATGCACATATTTTTTTTAAAAAATGGAGCTAATCAGCGTGTTAGAATCAAGGGTTTTCGCTATAGAGCCACGATTAATGATTTTTCGTTGCCCGGAGAAATGTGGTTACAGAGAAGGGCTACATGCCACCCATTTTTTCCTATACATTACCGCACTTATGTGAGTTGTGTTGCAACATACCTACTCTTACCTTTCATCAAACAACACATGTGTTGGTGTTATGATATTTCTGACGACTTCTCGGCAACACTTGATGCAGATAACATACGACTTGCCGAGCGGTTCGGTTATTCATGGCTTACCTTCTTTTTCTTGCGTTTAAGTTGCCAAAGCTAATGTCATTGTTAAGACATTGCTCGTTAGTTTGGAGATAAGCTCGTAGGAGCATCATTTGATATGTACTCGAAACTTCTGTGTTCGTATTATTATTGAATTAATTTCTCAATCTTTTTTTTTCTCGTTACTGTGTTTTTTCTTTTTGTTAAAACACCTGATACGCCAAAAATTAATACAATAAATGTGCGCTCAATAGTTAGAGTTAACGTACACGATACTAACCAAATGTCTGATCCGAGTGAAGTAATTTAATTTAACTTTCAACTTAAATACATATTGCAATTGAAATTGGAACTTTAATCCACAATTAAGAATAATGCATAAAGCGTCACAAAAAATCACTTCAAAAGTAAAATGGTCTACCAATTAATCTTCGCATTGTTTAAATAGTGCAACTCAGTTTACAACCTCAATTTATCAAACTTATGTTACCTTGCGAACACAACCATTTGAGAAGTCGTTGCTCACCGTAAAAAGCTAAGCGCTAAGAATGCCAAACGTCAAATGACATCTGTTTGAATGTTTGTTTATATGTCTACATATAAGTTTTATTACACGTCCCAATCACCAAGTTGCTTTGTTACTTTTGCCGAGGTTTTCCAGAGTGGCGGCAAGTAATTGATTTCGATTGTAAATTAAAAATGAGACTTCGATTCCGCCAACTCCGTAAACTGTGGCTTTTGTACCTGTTTCTGTTGTTCTTTGCTTTCTTCATGTTCGCGTTGAGCATCAATGTTTACTTGCAAAGCTTGCACACAACAGATCTCCGATTAAGGTAGCAGTCTTTGATCATTCCTATCGTGCCTCCATTTATTACACCCAATCTCATTTTTAGAAAACTTGAAGCAGCTAAATTTAAACGAGAAAAGTCCACAACAAGTGTCGTCGTCGCACATTACATTGGTGCTGGAAATCTTTTTGGAAACATGACCAAAGGTTTTAATAATACTCTTCCTTCCACCCACGATTCTCGGGGTGGTGCAACCTTTTTATTGCGAATTTTTGATGAGTATCATAGCTAATGTGTTTGCTCTTTTCAGAAGAGTACAATGTAAATAATTTCAAGCCAGTTCCAGAGGAGGGAGCCATGGGAAGGCCTGTAGTCATTCCAGCAAGGGAAAATTTCAAAATGCAACGTCTCTTTAAAGTGCACAGCTTTAACATTTTAGCCAGTGATAGGATTCCTCTCAATCGGACACTAAAAGACTATCGAATGGAAGAGTAAGTCGCGTTCGTCGATGTATAAGTAAAATCTGTTCCTTTTGACGCTGGATTTTAGGTGCAAAGCCATCGAGTATGATATTCAGAAAATGCCAACAACATCAGTTATAATTGTTTTCCATAATGAGGCCTGGTCTGTACTTTTACGAACCATATGGAGTGTAATCAATCGTTCGCCTTCCCGCCTGTTGAAAGAAATTATACTCATCGATGACGCAAGCGAGAAAGGTATTTCCAAAAACACTAAACTTAGTCATAATTGTTGTGAATTTTATTTGTTTAGAATATCTTCAGCAACCGCTCGAAAAGTATATTGTAGGACTGCCTGTACGGACGAAACTATTTAGACTCGGATTCAGACAAGGACTTGTACCAGCACGGCTTTTGGGGGCTGCAAATGCTGAGGGCGATGTTCTGACATTTTTGGATGCTCATTGCGAATGTTCGCGAGGTTGGTTGGAGCCGATTTTAGCTCGAATAAAAGAAAATCGAAAGAGTGTGGTGTGTCCTGTAATCGATATCATTTCTGATGATAATTTTGGATATACGAAGACTTTCGAGAACCACTGGGGAGCCTTCAACTGGCATCTGAGCTTCAGGTTTGAATTTTATGTCTTTCGAAGAAGATTGTGGTTACAGTGCGTTGTCGCAGGTGGTTTTCATCTATTCTTAAGGATGACGAGAGTGCTACTAAGCCAATTACCACTCCAGGTATGGCTGGCGGACTGTTCTCTATAGATAAATCATATTTCTTTGATATGGGCGGCTATGATGAGGCAATGAAGGTGAGTTTTGTTATCCTTTTTTTTCCTAAATTTTGTCAGCATATTTTTAAATCTTTCGGACGGGCGATGGCGATGACGCGATAGTTTGCTCATTTGACTATCACGCGAAGAGTCTGAGTTCGATTCCTGGCTGGGTCACCATCAATTTTTCAAATCGCCATCACCCTTTCGGCGGGCAATGGCAAACTCCCGAAAGTAAAGTTTCCTACGAAAAAAGCTTCTAAGGAGTGCCGTTCGGATTCGACGATAAACCGCAGGCCCTACTCAGATTTGACAAAAATGACAACATGAGCAACACAAATGAGTGTCAAGGAACTAGGCCATGGCCTATACCGGGCTGCCAGCGCCAGTGTTTTTTTTTTTTTTTGTTTCGTTCGGGAAAAGTAATATTTATGCATCTTTGAAGATCTGTTCTAAGGTTTTTGTTCATCGCGTAACATTCCGATTCGTATACCAAAGTCGGATAGAAGATTGCGTAAAGCATATTTTTGTGGTTTTATTGATTTCCAAGGACCACGCCACTCTTACTCGATGTGTTTTATTGGACTTTAATTGACTATCTTAATTTGAAACCTATTTTCGAGTACCTTTACCGAACTATTTATTGTTCACGACTTCATTATGCAGGTAACCTAGTCAGAACCGGCTAACAAACATTTCTGTTACTGAAGTTGCATATAAGCTGACTAACATACCACACCGTAGATGGTATATGTCATCAGTTGGGGTGACTATTATACTCTGAGGCGTAAATTGATGACTTCAAGTCTTCTGGTACCGATGGCTTATATCCAAATATGCTACAAAAACAGGGCTTAGAGCAAGTACTGATATTTCAAATGCTGCTCTGGCACTGGCATACATACTTGTGACTTTGAAGCAAAAAATCGAAGATTATACGCCCGACAAGAGGTTCAGACCAGTCAGCTCTAACTCCTTTATATTGAATATTATGAAGAGAATAGATTCAAATGCATCCCTTGCCCAATACTAATGCTGCCTACCAACTAAAATTGAAGCCGCTTTCGACGATGCAACTACATGTGTACAGAGCACAGTGTAGTCGAATCACTAGTTTTTGTACACTTGTACAACCCTTAGTATAAATGCTGACTACCACTAATAGTATACATATTATTCTCGCAAGGTGGGTTTTTGCGTAAGGCCCAAAATATATGCTTAGTCATATACAGCTGTCGCTATACTTTTTGGCGGGGCATTTCCTCTCAAGCACAGCAGAAGTAATCGACAAGTCGATTTTCAGTCAACCCTCCCTCTGTCGTTGTCTTTACTAGAAAGAGGAAGCTGACTAGTCAAACTCATCTATTTGGGAGTCATCCCTTATAACAAACTTCTGTGGACAAAGTATGTCACGTAGTAGAAACCTTGAATGCTTTGTCGAGCTTCTGACAGTGTAAAGGAGGACTCGGCAAGACATGGGGCTCGTCACAGCTATAACACAGCTATAAAACGATTTTTTAAGTAAATAAATCACTGCTGCTTTCATCAGACAAACCACGTTTTTGGTGCCTCGTATGGTTAGATTGATGGCATACCGATACCGCGTAATATATATTCTGCAATTGTTCAGCCTACGTTGCTTCAGTTATTTATTGTTTCGTTTACTTCATCTTCTGTTTCGTTTGGTCTAACGAAATTCCTGTATAACCTCCTTGACTAGTTTCTTTACGAAGAACTCTGTCAGAAGAGAAAAATCCTGTCCTGACTCGTTAATGGTTTTCAGAAGATTAGGTATTTATCATTTTGCGCTTAAAATAAAAAATAAATCTTTGTGCATTGGGAAAAAGGGCTACGATTTGTTGCTTATTTCGAACTATGAAGGAACGCCACTTGTCAATCTAAGTTCCATGGCTGCAGCGATGAATTCAGAGGCGGATTTAACTCCAATTTTGGGATACTTTCAATTTCGATTAATTCCAGAATTTTCCAACATCTACCAGAACTATAAAGTAGAGATGGTGATGTTCTCACCAAACCATCAGCTACCTTTCATATAATAACCTCCTTTATGCCGGACTAGACAATTATTGTAGCTTTATCTGAATAATGATATCTAAACTAAAAGCTTATACAGCTGCTGGAGCACAAAGTATGTGTGTTCACGGCCAATACTGAAAATCAAAAACAAAGATTCTATAATGTCCACCTTTTTGGCAGGCAATAGCAGAACTTCGATAGGGAAATCGTTCTCACTAAGGGAAAGTCTTTCACTAAGTTCGGAGTCAGCCAAAATTGCAGATCCCTCGCAGTTCGCTCAAAACTATAAAACAAACACTAGTTCTTTGTTCTAATGCACTGCTGCGCCAGCATACACTGAATTATTTGTCAATATGGTCAGATACAAGTGTACCTGATGAGTGGAATCTCAGTAATGTATTACCCATACATGATCCGCTATCAACAGAGCTGATATTCCTCAGGATATTTTTTCAAATTCACAACCACGAATATGATCTTAGGTTACTTTGCCATCGCAACGATTGAGTATTTCTTACAACGATTTTTGCAGAAACTGAATGGACGAAGAGGAATATGTGGGAAACTTTATTTTGGAACTGTTCAGCTTTGAGACGCATCACAATGCAATGTGTAGGCAGCTGGCACTTGCGTGACCTAAATTTTTATAATTTTTCGTACAGTCCTGTCCTGTTTTCTTGTTTTTGCACTATTTTAACCATTCACATAGTAGGTCGGTGTCGTCAAGGGTTTACATATAACTGAAGCAAAGTATGTAATTTGTTCTCATTTCTTTCAAAATAGAATTGGGTTTGCTGGTTTTGAAAAACGAGACGTTCATCGATGTGGACTTATAGTAAAAAGAATTTGTAAAAAACACTTGGGAGACAAGAGCTATTTACGCTGTCATTGCAAATCACTAATTTAACATCGAGTTCTCCATTTATTCCTGGCTTTTATTTTCGTTTGCCGCCTCTTTACCGATTATGAGGGAGCATTTTTCAAATCGCAATCCAAGACATATTTGGCTATTGCTGAAATTACCGCTTCTTCATTGTTTTGTTCCTTTTTGTAGCCATCGTATTCTATTTTAAACTTTACCCAAGGAATCCCTCTGTGTTAATCACATCTGAAGGAAGGCTTTACATTTTGTCCTTTACCATCACTTTATCAAGTTTGTTTGTTAACATGGTGGAGGCTTTCTCATCACTGATCAGAATTTTGGCTCTGTTCATATACATTTCTACGATTATCTATGTAACCTTCGCTCTTTGTTCTCTAATAGATGTCAGTTTTCCGTTGTTAATCGGTTCCACTGAAGCCCATTTCGATGCGATCCAAACATGGGTAAAATATATTCAGTTTCGTGGTACGTCTGTTACTTTTGCAAAGCCATCGAAGTTGCGTATCAACACTGGTACTTTGTAACACTGGTAGGGGCTAAAAAATTGCCCATTTTATTTAATTTATCTTAACTTTGAGTATCTACTGCATTGGTAAATAAATTTATCGCTATCATTGTCCTTAATATCATTTCAGAACTGAGCCATTGAAAAGCATCTCTGCTTCATTTGAATGGTCTTAAAAAATAGCTCTATAAGGACTAATAGAAACGATTCTTATAGATTCTCCAATTCACTATGTAAGTGACCTGTACGGAAGTAATTTTTAAAACGATTGCACTGTGTTAACTTGGTAAACAGCTTTCTCATAATCTTGTTATGTTTTCCGAAAGTTCACTTCATGTCTTTGTTTATTGATAAGTTCGTGGTTTGCTACATAGCGTTACCACTATTATTTGAAATATGCACTTGCATTCTCATTTTACTCGTATACATCCATTCCATACTCAATCGATGCGTCGGCCTATAATACCCGTCAAGACATTATTGCTTTATGTATTCATTTTTGCACTGTACCATAGCGTATCCATGAAAAAGAAGAAAAAATGCTTTTGTAGGCTGCGAATTAACTCAGTTTATTTTCAATTTAGATATGGGGCGGTGAAAATGTAGAGATGTCATTCCGAATATGGCAATGTGGTGGCTCAGTTGAGATAAGCCCATGCTCACATGTGGGTCATGTATTTCGAAAAAGCACACCATACACATTTCCTGGTGGTGTAAGTGAAATTTTGAGCAACAATTTGGCTCGTGCTGCGCTAGTTTGGATGGACAAATGGCAAGATTTTTTCTTCATATACAGTTCTGTTGATATGAAACTCCAACATTCGCTCGTAAGTCAAATTTAAGTCAATCATAGTTAACAATAATGGAGTTGATGATTTCTTTTTAGAATGTTACCGATCGGCTTGCACTACGGAAAAGACTTAACTGTCATTCGTTTGAGTGGTATCTTAAAAATATTTGGCCCAACCATTTCTTTCCTGCAGATGATAGATTTTTTGGAAAGATCATCTGGTTAAATGGTGAGACTGAACTAGCCAAAGAATATGAAAAAATTGTGAGAAATATTCCCGACCGATTGGTTCCAACAAAACTTTCGCGAGTTTTTGATGAAATTCAAAAGCACAGTGATATATCGGTTTTCTTGGATCTCGATCGAGATTCTTGTTTGCGTAGTTTAGATGAAGAGGAAAAGAGCTTTTCGACATCGGTACTATCGCCTTTGGAGGTTGGCAACTGTTTACCGGATGCTAAGTTACAAGACATGTTTGTCATAAAGCCAAATGGACAGTTTATGACGAATGAAAACATGTGTCTAGATTACTATGAACACAAGAACTCAAAACTTAAGCAGGGAATGAATGTGCAACTGTACGGGTGTACTGATCATGCACGTCAGCATTGGCACTATCACCTTGATGTAAGTCAAATCGTTTATTGTTATTTATCACGTAAAACAATTCAATATAAATCTCTTTAACAGACTCAGCAAATTGTTCATATGGAGTCGGAACTATGTCTTACCGTCAATCCAGCTGCGGATCACTCTCGGATCGTAAGCGTAGAAAAGTGCAAACGAAATGAAATCACTCAAAAATGGGGTCTGATACCACTACCATGGAAGTTCCACTAGATTATTTTGTCTTTAAGTACAAATTAAACATGACTGCTCGTAATTGTGCTTTATTGTGAATGAACGGTAGAAAGTGAAGATAGTTTATCTCAATTGAATTTTTTTGTAAATATACATAGGTACATTAAAATCTTAAAAATTTCTTATGATTATGATTTATTTTTACTTTTGCGGAGCTAGAGATAGCTGGCAAAAGACCACTCTTTTAGGGGCTCTGTTCCACCCCGGACTGCAGGGCCATTTAAGTAAGTAAGTGCGCATCACAACGGAAACATTTCCCCTGAAATAGTTGAGATGTTAAAGTCAAGAGAGAATTTAATCTCAACTTACCTAGAGAGATGTCTTAATCCCAACACGCAAAGGTACAAATAAAAAATTTTATAAGGTTATGCATACCAAAACCAAAAACCGCAGAGGAACTCCTCAAGATTAGGTCATCCGATCTCATTTATAGTTAATGCTTATGATCAACATTGCGCAAAGGTTTTAAACAATTGGATACGCCGATGAAATTCGTGATATCGGTTCCTGAATATTTATCCCTATGCTAACCCGTTTCCTCTCAGGGTGAACCCAGGCAAAACATAAATTAATTATGCTATTTACATCAAAGAACTCGACCTAAGTTGAATGGATAACTCAATACGATCCAATGGTAAGCACGTTATTTGATCCAGGGCTTAAATTGATGCTAAATCTCAGAAAACGGGCCAAGAAATCAAACGGCTTTGCCGCCATAAACAAGAAATATAACATGAACTGCTTGAAGAAGATCCGCAGGGCAGCTTATCTAGAAAATACCAGGGCTTGTCCAACAGTTGCACTTTCGTTATGTTTCACCTCATTTACATTGACCTATTCATTAGGAATTAGAGACTTCATGTGCTGCGCGGACCGAACGACACTCGTCGTCATCCCGAGCGACTTATTATTGTAAAAGTTTTTATGGTAAATTTTCAACCAAACAGGTATGGATACACGAAAAACTGATAGGAGACGGCTCATTAAACTCGTTAAACCCTTTTTTTTATTCCTTCGATTGAAAGCTGAAATTGAATATCACTCATACGAGTAGAACCTTGGATATTGGTTAAAAGTAATTATAATAGTACGGACTTTTGTAGAACTTTTAGCAATAAAGTGTGTTATGATTGATCCCCGGCAACAATCACAGTTGCCCCGAATCAAAAATAACATTGGAACCAACTGTTCCAACCCGGGTTCGAATCACCTCCAGGTAGCGCTTTGATGGCAGCTACACCTGGGCAACAAAATCACAAAAAAACCGAGTTGAGCGCCACGTGATTTTTCCCTTGGAATCACGAAACCTTGAATAAAAGAAAAAAAAAAAGACCGAATCTAACCAAAATAAACGAAAATACTTCCCGAAGAAAAGCAACAACAAAGTAAAACACCGGACTTCTCCCCACGTTATAACGGCTCCGTTGGAGCTCGACGATTTATTTGTTAAATAAGCGGTACACTCGTCGACAGAGTGACCCGCTATTTACAGTCCCGAACACACAAAGAGAAATCTAACGGGTCGCGTGTCTCGTCTATTCTCGAGATTTTTTGCACGCGCGGCCTACCGGAGTCTTAATTTTCCAATATCAAAAAAACGATTTTTTTTTTCTACCCTTCACTGCACTATGTACACTATACTTAGCTTTATGGCGGTTCTGCGCCCTTGGCTGGCACAGTCCTATTAATCCCTTCGTCCTGCTATTCCCTTTCCCTGTCCAGATCCTGGTTCCTTCTTTTTATCCCACTTTCCCGGCCGTTCTCGAAAGAACACTCCGCGATTTACTTTACTCGTTTTTTTTTTTTTTTTTTTTTACAGAGAAAAATTGCTTTTCGCAATCTAACAACACAAAAAATTCGCACTCAAAAAAAAACCTTGATTGACCCTCTGACAGATCTTTTCCTTTCCACCAGCTCTCACTCACTCACACACATTCATTTGGCCCTAGTGAACCCAACAACGGGGTTTCCAGCTACACAACTAGCAAACTTTGCTAGTGTGTGCTCCCGTGTCCAACTAGGCCTACACACATTCCAATTGTTTCCAATTGTACACTTTCATTCTAAACTCCTCAGACGCTGAGTTCTCTCCCGCTTCCAGTGATAACTGGGAACTCCACTGAGCGAGTTTATGAGAGCTTGTGGATCCTAGCTATGCCTAGCTATTTCCCTAGACACTGGAACTACATTGAAAATTGCGAGAAGCAATGTTTCTCTCATTGCTGATCCCCAGTTAATTTTCCCCCATCGAACTAAACAAAATTGCAAAATAACAACAAACGCGAAGGAGAAAGAAAGTATGATCGAAGGTCAATGGAGTGTTGGGACGAAGGAGGAAGGTTGTGTGGGTATAATCCTAATCTGATTATACCCCGGTTTAGCCATTCTCTAAACCGCCGCCCCAAACAGCTAAGTATATGTGTCTCTGTGATATATTACCCCGGGTCCCTACTTACTTCGGTGGATCGGCGTTCAGATTTGGGGGGAATGGGGGGACTGACCAATAGCGGGTCATTCCTTACAATTATTTCGTTTGATGGTTATGCTGCGGGCCTTTCTGCCCGCCTGGTGTGTTTTTATGCATTTTGTTTTATTATGTTAATGTTATTGTTTATATGTTGTTGTTGTTTATTATTGTTGTTTATTATTATTGTTATTATTATTACTTGTTGTCGCTGGTTGTTGTTATTGTTTGTGGTGACTGTTGTTGTTCTTGTTTATGTTTGTACATTCCCTCATCGGAGGCTGCCTAGTAGCTTGGCCGTCCGCCTACAGCCTCTGCTGCTCCCTTGGTGCTCCATCGGTTGGGTGCTGGCTTGAAAGGGGTCGTCGTCCCTTCACCCATCGAACCTGACTTTTAAAGTTGATGCGACGTTGGGATGTGTCTTATTATCTTGGCCGTCCGCCTGCACACCACCGTCGCTCCTCCGTAGCTCCCAAGTTGGGGGTGTAGCTACAAAAGAGATCGTCATCTCTTCCCCCTTAAACATTTTCTGCTTCCACATCGATTTCGAGATGCGATGCCGTTTGTCTCCACATCGATTGTAGGATGTGGAACTCCTGGAGCCTTTGTGTCTAAGGCTGTCGTTGGGGTGTAAGCTCCAGGGATCGTCCTCCCCCACCCATCATCATCGTGTTGGGGTGTCTGGCTTACAAGGACCGTCCGTCCCCACCCGTCGATGACTTTCAGACGTCCTGTCTGATACTGCCCGTTGCGAGTCTCCCGTCTAGCCTACGGGCTCCGACAACGGTGGTCTTGGTGGACCTCCTGTCGCACCCTGGGCTCCTGGTTCGTCGTGAGTCTCACTACCGTCCTTAGGGCTTCACCGACCGAACCACCTCGTCCTCCTCTGAGGATAACCGCCCGTAAACCTATGTGGGTTCTTTCCGAGGTCTGTGGTCGGTAGGCCAATGGCTGATGGGACCATGGCTGCCCTCCACCTCCGCCAGAGCTCGGTCTTCCCACTCAAAGGAAAGAGGGAACGAAGGGACAAGAACAGGGAAGAGGGTAAACCTTGTTGCGGGAAAATTTACCGCAACAAGTGATATTTATTATAAAATAATCACTCATCAGTCTTTTCTCAGACCCCAAATTATAAACAACTTTGTTGCTGAAAAAGAGGACTGCATGCTCTTTTTTAAAATCAGATTAGTGACTAGATTTCATATTCTTGTCGTCGGAGAATATTTTTATTGGTTCAGCTATTGTAGTATTTGTTCGAAGAGTTTTCAAATGTTGGTAAGCTTTCTTTTTCTAAGTTGGATCTATTAAATGGTTAATACTAATACAGTAGTAAACAGTAGATTAGAGCAGCTTATCGAGGGAATGATAGCAAAATACGTCTTCGGAATGTTTTTTTTGTTTTTAAGGCAAAGTCTACAAATTTGGATATGGGGATTTGTAAAAAAATCATATATGAGGGGTTTGATGTGTGCTGGGTTAAGAGCAGCAAAATTCTTGTACCGTCGAGCTAACTTCGTTGCTTAAGTTACTATGTATCATGTATTCTGTATACAAGCTGAACATAAGTCTTACAAGACCATACTTTTTGACTGAGTGTCAGTTGTCTTTTTGACCAAGTACATAATGAGTGAGAATATATTTAGAGGTATCAGTACCAATAAAAATTTCTTTCATTGATTTTGTAAATTCTCTTCAGCCAGAGTAATATGTTTTGTTGTCTATTCTTAAATTTTTAATGTTGGTCTTTGATTGAAAAGACCTTAACTCTCTGAATGATTAGTTTGCAAAGACATTGAATTCTAGATGAGAGTAACTTTATTGTGATATTTGTGAAAGATGTTTTTTGACCATCTTAGCCAGAAGCCCCGAATTTTTATAAATTTGAAGGAAAGTTCCGCTATGTTTTTGTATTGTATTTATACCCTTTACGTTCACATGTGACTAAGTTAGTATCTTCGACGACAGTTTTTCTTTTGTTTTTTTTTACTAACTAGCTATACAATTCCGGGGTGGGCAAGGCCTCAGTTGCTTACAGGAATAGTCGGAATAGAAATTTGCAAGGATGAAAAAGGAAACCTCATAGTGTTACAACAAAACAACTGTTAAAAAACCTTTTCCATTTTCAATTGGTGGAAACTGGACCGAAAATAACCCAATACACTTTTCTCTCAAAGTGGTAGATAGAATTTTCATCAGGTTTGGCCAAGGTCGAAGCTCCTGCCCCTTAAAACAGGACTAGGAAGACTAGAGTCTGAAATTTAGACAGGTTGACTACTCAATTGCTTGGAGCTGTGGTTGGAGCCTTGGCAGATAAATTCCATTACCACCTTAAAGTTGCAGCTTCCTACCACTACGTTTTGTTTTAGTCATCAATGTAGTATTTCCCTCTTTATTGACAGGATATACGTTTTGTTCGGCGGATCGGTAAAATCATATTTGTCGGTTCTGCTTCAATGGCTGCCAACGGACCATTGACAGCTCGCCGTGTACCTCCAATTATGCCAATATCTTTTGCATATGCGAGTAAATTAACAGAATCCTTTTAAGAACGATTTTTAAAAGTCGCGTGACAACTAAATGAGTTGTTTAAGTCCTTTTATGGCAGTGCAGGTCTTGTTTTGTTTTTCTTATTGAAGGAGCATCGTGCTTTCCATCATCATCTGCATTATCGAATGAGCTTCACAGGAATGCCAAAACTTGAAATAGCTCTGTATAGTTTATTTTTATAGATGCTGTGTAAATTGATTTTGAACTCCTTGGTTTGACTTTTCTAGTCTAAGACCGTTTCAGTGTGGGCCATTTCCTCAGACAGGCAGGATTTGATTTGCTAAGTTGAAAAGACTTATTCCCCAGTAGTTGGCGCAGTTCAGAAGATTTCCTTTATTTAGTATCGGACAGCCAATACTGTGATTCCATTCGTTGGACAGACTTTCTTCGAAAAAAATTTTTTTCGATGACATGCTGCTGTAAACACCACGGTGGTTAAATCACGGGTTCCAGGTGAACTGAAATGCTGTCCATCTTCGTTCAGGTTGAATGGCTGATTCTGTCGAATGGCTGTTTGGAATGTCAACTGTGGTTCTGCGGTTGTAACACCATGAGGTTTTCTTTTTTATCCTTCCAAATTTCTGTTCGGACCTTACAGCTTTGGCCTGTACCTTTAATTTGTTGGTACACAGCTTCCGCTTTGATTATGTTGTCTAATCAAATTGTATACATTACGAGTATTTAATTATTATTATAGACAAATTTATATTTTAAACAAATTATAAATATAGTCATTCACATTCATCACATGTTTCTTACTGTCGCACGTAGTTCGCTGATGGATTTTCCCGTTTTTTGCAGGAGAGATCTTCGCCAGGTCATCTGTGGTCTACCGCGGGATCTAGTTCCCTGAGAATTCCATTCCAGTACTGGATGAGGGGATCTTATCGCATGTTTTACGGATCGTCTGACCCAGCCAGCCATATCTTCTTCTTCTTATACTTTTATTAACCCTTTCCTCGTTATACGAACTAATGCGTAACGAGTTTCCCATTTTTACTGCATCGCTGCTGCTCCGCTTATGGGGTTGGCTAATGTCGCAGACCGCAGAACGCGTCTACATAATGCTCGGTCCTGGATCGCTTCAGTGGTTAGCCCTAGGCGTTGTTGCGCATTTGCCATCTGAGAAATCCAGGAATTATTTTTCCGACCTCGTTTTCTTACAGTTGGAGTGACCGTAGTTGATAGTGCCTTTTTAACCGGATTTCCCGCAGATCTTCTTTGAACGTGGCAATACCAGCTTTTCTATTTGCCTCAAGCTGTTCGGTTACCGAATTCTTTATATATAGACTTCCTCTTATACGCGTAGATCTAATGCAATCGCGTTTAGTGACTCCACTAGACATCCTAGACATTTTCATTTCCGCTGCCGTCATTTTGTTTTTAAACGCTTCGTACATTATTCAGCACTGTGAACCGTATATAAGAGCTGGTCTAACAACCGTGGTGTAGAGTTTCCCCTTTAATTTAAGTGGAAATTTTCGGTCGCAAAAGATTCCCGAATTTTCCCGCCATTTCATCCATCCCACACTCACTCTGTGGTTTACGTCGTCGTCACATTTCGCTTCCATGTTAACGATTGATCCGAAGTACTTAAAGATAGTGCTTTTCGGAAGAACTATTCCGTCTAACATTATATCCGGAACAGGTCGCAACGGATGCGCAAATGGGCACGTCAAATGCTCCGTCTTTGAACGACTTATTTTAAACCCGTTTCTCTCTAGTGAATTTCTCCATGAATCTAAGGCGTTATGTAAATCTTCGACGTTATCGCTAAGTATAACTGCGTCGTCAGCGAAGAGAATTGGCGTTACATTTGCTTCGCGCATGCAGTCTTTTAAAAGATAGTCGAATACTACGTTAAAGATGAAAGGGCTAAGTACGCTTCCTTGATGCACTCTGACATTAACTGGAAATTCTCTCCTTAGTCCAGCAGAGCTTTTAACCGCAGTTTTCACGTTTCCGTACATGTCTTGTATTATTCTAACATACGTTTCCGGTACGTTTTGAGACCTCAGCGCGGCCCATATGAGATCCCTAGGCACTCGATCGAATGCTTTCTCGAGGTCGATAAATACCATGTGCAGACCCTTAGACGAATCTCGGTGCTTTTCCATTATTATTCGTAGGCTTTGGATAGCGTCCACCGTCGATCTTCCTTCAACAAATCCACACTGGCTATTATCGAACTTTATTATTTGCCGAAGACGTTCGTTTAAGACTCTCTCGACGATTTTCATTGTGTGTGACATGAGCCAGCCATATCTTCTTTTGCGGATTTCTCTTTCAATCGGTGTTTGTTCGCATAATTGCCACATCCTGACGTTGCTGATTTAACGAGGCCACCAAACGCGTAGGATAATCCTCAGACAGCGATTTGGCTTGTGCTTCCAGGTCTAGCATCCATACAATAGGACCGATTTACTCCAAGCGTCGAAGATTTCTATTTTCGTTTTTTAATTTGATGTTGTCTTGCCGCCATATATTTGCAAGTTGACCAAATGCGGTCCCAACTCTCTGAATTCTGTGAGCTACGTCAGCCATGACGCCACTAGATTTCGTTATTTGATTGCATATGTAGATACACGAACTGTCTTATATCTTCGACGTCATTACCTTCAATTGTTAGTTTTGCTATGTTGGTAGCGTTATACGCAAGGTTTTTGTTTGTACAGCAGTTTATTTTGAGCTGTTAAGCTGATTATGAATATCTGAGAACCGACTGCAAAAGAGAACTACATCATCGGCGGACTCGAGATCTCCGAGCTTGCGGTTGAGTCTCCAGTTTACCCGGGGTTTCCAACTTCAGTGGCTCCCATTATCAAATCCAGTATGATGACAAAAAGCAGAGGTGAGAGGCCACAGACTTGTTTCAAGCCGCTATAACGAGTATATGCAAACGGTTCGCTTAGCTCGCCACAGTGCAAAACGCGACAGGTGGAACCATTCAAATACGCTTTGATGATGTTTATGAACTTGCTGGGCATGCCTTTCGCACTATACGAAATAGCTTCTCTCGACACCGTATCGAATGCTTTCTGAAAGTCGATTAACGCTAAATATAGTGGAAAGTTTAGTTCAACGGATTGCTCTATTATAATGCGAACTGTGTTTATCATATCGGTGCACGACCTTTGCGCTCGGGGGGCAGCCTAGTTGGTTCTGAGAGTTTAATTAAGAGGTTTGGAAATACGACTAAGAAAGATTTGATTAAATACCTTCAGAACAGTTGGAAGCAGTGAGATTCCTCTCCAGTTAGAACATTTCTTCCGGTTGCCTTTTTTCGGGAGTTTATTGATAATAGATTGGGGGACCACATCTGAAATCCACACAGTCCTTATGATGTATACATATGTACCATAGTTGTTATATTTTCCAATATGTTCGAAAAGCGCAGAAACAGATTTTGACATTTTTAACAGGCTTTCTATGAGTGTATCTTGATTAGTCTTTTTAATTATCAAAGTGTGTTGCCTCAAATACTTTTTCAAACATTTCATTCTTTTTTCTTTTACAACATTCAACAATATTTTAAAATGCAAAATAGATAGGATGGAGATATCTTCTAAAACAAGCTAAAAGCACTCTTCAAGTTATTTAATGAAAAAAATAAAAGATCATTAGACACCAACACTAAGAGGTATCAACGCCCCCAACTGCATTCACTTCTTGCATTGTGAGTGAGCAAAGAGTGGATATCTCCTAGCTTGTGGCGCCAAGTACAGTTCAATTTATCATAACTGATGGGTGGGTGGTTGCCTCGGAAACATGTTTACATCTCTATGCGGCTCTGCCGTACGTTAATTAAATCAGAACAATGCCATTAAATCATATCACATAGTGACAGACTTTGACATTTGTATCAAAATTGAAGTTAACCGAGGTTCATTAGCATATGGTTGCAACAAAATTGGATCGCGAAAAAAAAAAAACGGGTGTGGGTCAGGACAATTTACCTCAAGGCAGCAGACTTCAAATGCCACCCGATGTGATGGTGTTACCGATTAGCTAATGGCACTACAAACACCATAAAAGACAATAACCCCACAAGCCGGATTCATGCTTCGAGCCGGAAGTACTCTCCAGTAACTCCATAACTTGCGACA
This sequence comes from Volucella inflata, assembly GCA_928272305.1. Lineage (NCBI taxonomy): Eukaryota > Metazoa > Arthropoda > Insecta > Diptera > Syrphidae > Volucella > Volucella inflata. The sequence goes on along the minus strand of OV743720.1, from coordinate 112,972,842 downwards.
AAGTATGATAGTTTAAAGAAAAGAAAAAAAAAATCACACCTCCGTCATGTTTAAAATAAAAAAAATTTATTCAAATAAACAAACATTCACTTCTGAACAATAAAATCAATAAAATTCAACAATATTTCTCTACAAAACATTTTTTTTTTTATACAATTATATGGTAGTTGATTTTTTTTAGGCTAAAAACGGTCTATTACTATACCAAATATAAAAAAAATAAAAATAAAAAAAATAAAATAGCACCCATTTTAGAACATCTATTTTTACATCCTTTGCGCGATTACTTTACACAATATAGTACAGGACACACTTGAATGTGTATGTGTGTATGTTTGTTTTTCTTAATTACATATTTATTGCTTTTCATATAACAAACAAACTTTGACGCGTTAAACTTTCTAAGAGATACAATTACTACTCGTATAATACTAAAAATTTTACTTAGTTTAACAAAAATAAAAACAGAATAGGTAACTAGCAAGTGGAAGAGTATTGCGATTTTTTAGCGCTTAATTTACCGTTTAACTTAAGGCATAAACGAAGGCAGAATCGTTCTATTACAAAAAAAAAAATAGTAATAATTATACAAAGAAAAACAATAATTTTGTTGTTTCATTAAATAATTTGCTATATGAAGCGTAGCCCAATCAAAAAATAAAAAAACAAATTGTTTCGGAAAAGAGCAAGATACACAGGAAGAAGGGAAGGTACATATTTGAATTTGAAAATGCTTTGGCAAAATTCCGTTTCGCTTCGTGTTTAATTATTTTAAATTAATTTACCACCTGACTTACAAGCTAATTGGCAAAGAACACGTTTTGTTTCCTTAATTATTATTATTTTACACATGATCTGTAGCTTAACGATTATACTATAGAGGCTAAACTTAGGTAGTAACATTACAATTAAACATTTAATCGAATAGAAACAGTTAACATTGCTACAGGTTTAAATACTGTAGATCTTATAATAAAATTTTCGAGAAGATACATACATTCATATATAGTATAGTAGAGGAATTTATTTAGTTGTACACACCTTGGTTAGTTTTAAACAATTTATAACTAAAGTTATAACATGGTTTTTAATTTTTAATTTTTAATTATTTTTTTTAAGTCTACACTTATTGGGGCGAGGAAATATCGAAACTTTTTGAGATACTAGTTTTGTGATAGGAATGGTGTAAAAGAGACTAAGTGCATTGGTGAATGTATTCTTTGAGGGACGTAAGTTCGTATTGGGCGGTTACTACTCTATAATTTCGTGTTTCACATGTTGGTAGTCACGAATCTATATCTAATGAAATATTGCTTATTATTTATATGATTAATTTGAACAGGAATGATTATAACGACTCATTGTATGATTTGGTAAAATAAGCCACGTTAACGTTTATCAATTTACATAGTTGCTTGAAATTAGTTCCGGGAATGTACTCAACAATTCACTATGCTGCTGCTGGCTTTACCTTAGGAAATAGTATTCTACTTTTGAATCACAAAACTAATTCGACATATGGGTTCCACAATTGCATTTTCCTTTTTGTTTGCTAACTTAACAAAGTGGTGGATTGCTTTACAATTTGTCTTCGAGAGTTCGGAGAAGTGGTTTCAAGGTATTATCAGTTGTTTAGTAACAATAGTATTGAGAATGACCAACAGATATTTTTTTCATGCTAAAGACCTTATGAACACCCTAAACTAAACACTGTGGCGCTGGCAGTCCAGCATGGGCCATGACCTAGCTTCTTGACAATCATTTGTGTTGCTCTTGTTGTCATTTTAGTCACATCTGAGCGGGGCCTATGGTTTATCGCCGAGTCCGAACGGCACTCCTTAGAAGCTTTTTCGTAGGAAATTTTACTTTCGGGAGTTTGCCATTGCCCGCCGAAAGAGTGATGGCGATTTGAAAAATTGTTGGTGACCCAGCCAGGAATCGAACCCAGACTCTGTGCGTGATAGTCCAATGAGCTAACTATAGCGCCTTCGCCATCGCCACCCTAAACAAGGGAACGTAAAATTACGAAGGAAAGATCAAGACATGCCATTGCTTATTGGTTTTGAATGTATGAGCATTTGAATGGCAGGAAAATAAAGAGTTTTGCAGGGTCCTTGACAAACGAGTAGTTCTTTTTAGAAAAGAATCACGATATTTCAGTGTGACTTAGGTCAGTACTTTAGTGGAAGATCTAAACCTGTTCCAGTAATAGTAGCTTCATGAAAATACAAACTACTATTTCATACTTGTAAATACTGAGAATACAATAAAATACGGTTTTACCTTTGTATTTATTTGTAATGGTTTGAATTAAATTTTGACTTAACGACGGAAGACAGTATTGTGGTTAAAAAAAAAAACATTTTATTATGATGTATTGATGGTTCCACAGTCGGAGTATGTTAAAACCGGAATTTCGTGGGACTAAAATAACCTGTATAATTAAAAAGTAGAGCGAAGTCGTTGACGAATAAGTGTTAGAAGATATGATGACATCATTAATGAAAATTAAGAAAGATTATTGGGGACTAAAGGCATCCCTGGGGCACACTAGAATTCATTCGATTCGAAACGCACCCATTTTCGACAGAGGAGCGAATGAGCAACTCTGTGAAAATTGTTTAAAGGTATAAAATATAAGGTGCAAATAACGATACTTGCTTTTAAATGATTGATGTAGATTTTGATTTCACTCTTCGGCAAAACATGCCATCAAATCACTAGTACACCGTCATTCTACAGCCCAAACCGATGTTCAAAGAATTTGCGAAATCTTAATAGAAGATCGATGACGGCCCATTGGAGGAGCTGTGGGGCTTTCTAAAATGATTTGTAGTTTAGATTAGCGATTTTGGATGGAAGATTTGGGAATGAAAAGGGTGGCTGCCAAATTCGTGCTTGAAAGAAGAAATCCGCAATGATCCAAACTTTTTTTTCAAGGTCATTACAGATTATAAGCCAATACTATAATATAATTGAGCCAAGGGGAGATTTCAAGATCGCCTCGCCACAAAAAAGCTCGTCTATATATTAAAACGTGTTTTAGATGCGAGAAGGGACGTCCATTCAGAGTGTGTTTCACAGCTAGGCTTTCTATCTGGATGTTTTAAAAAGATTGCGGAGCAATTTGTGTTTGGAGAGACTTGATTTGCATTCTTCGGGCGATTGGTTTTTTACCATCACAATGCCGCTGCTCACATGATGACGGTACCCCGTTAATGGTCCCCTCATGAAAAAAGACATAAAAGGAAGGTATTTGGCCGACTTTGCTGGGCTAACAAAAATAACTATGGAGGCAGTTTTGGCCATTACATAAGACGAATTAGAATAAATGATTTCAACATGGAATAAAGAATTAAACAAGAGTGTCAGTGCCAGTAGAGAAATTTAGATAGAATAAATAAGGCTTTTTATTCGGAAAATAGAAAAGCTTTAGGGAGTTAAATATATCTGCAAAATATAGCCGAGGCACATTACGAGAATTTTCTCTTTGGATTGGCCTTATACGTTTGAGTCCACTTATTTAGGATAAGCAATACTTTTGTTCCTACGAGTCAAAGTGCACATATATTATCTGTAGATGTCATTGGCAAAAGGGCGAGTCTCTGGTTATATCGTACGAAGATCTTATACCCGCTTTAAATATTCATAAGTGTCCACGAACTCTTTTTGGAACATGTTAGAAACGCAATACTTCTTTTTGGGTCTGGATTAGTCAATTGCATCTAAATTTGTAGCTTTTGCCTGGAATTAAGTTTTCTTTTGTTGATTTGTTGACTTCTATGCAACAAGGCGCGATATAATAATATTTTATTTGGATTCATCACACGCCTAAAAATAATTCGGTTTTTATTGAGACAAAATGTAGCAATTCGAATAAGTGAATCTCCGATGATGTTCTTGAAGTTTTTATTCACATATATTATAACGAATTCTTCCTTGTGAAGCAGTTAGATCATCTTATTAATTTTAAGCGACTAGTCTCAAAGGAGTTTAGTTTTTTTGTTTTTTTAAAGAATATTTAAGTAGTGAATTTACTTAAAGTGATTACAGCTTGAAAATATTGTACATCGCCGTATCTTTTGAGCCTCAAACAAAAGTTCTATGATTTGCATGTGAATTTAAAATTAATTAAGTATCGAACATTTTTTTAAACTTAGCTTAAATGGCACGTTATTTTGAGCTCTAGGCTTAATAAGCTTTCGTTGATATTCGTTTTTTTTTTTTAAATAACAAATTGACTTACAACAAAGTTTACCTTCACTGGAGATACGACATTGAAGTAAGTCCAAAAACGGTCTATTCTTAGCCTGCTCAAGGTTTGTAAGAATTTTGAAAAACATCATTAACAATGAATTCAAACATCTTACCTAAGTTCTTAGATTGTTTTGGGATTTGGTGTTCCTGAGGATGCAGGAATCTACAGAAGGATTAAGGATGAAAGGTTGGTAAAAAATATTTATTCAATATTTTGAACTGAATGGCCAATTCCAGAGATAAAAGTGAATCAATCGAGGAGAAAAGAGTTTTTTTTTTCTATGAATGACATTTTTGGGAGCTGCTTTCTTTTCTAAAATTTGAATACCATTTTTCTATGTAATTAAGAATTGCATTCGCATCTTTTTCAATATTTTAAATTACCGACTTTTTAAGAACACTATCGCTCATATGTGTTAGCTAATTCGTTCCTCAAAAATACACCTTTACCACGTTGCACCGAGGATTTGAGAGTTAATTCATTTACTTATTTAGAATTAGTTTCATGTTGGGTTTTCGTTAAAAAAAAAAATAAAAAAAAATTGTGGAAAAAGCTGAGTTTTAGGAATTTAGGTGTACACGGAAAGGTCAGGTCACTTTAATATGATCTTCGTTCATATTCGTGGTTAAACTTTCAGTAGTAACTGCATTGGTTGGATTTTCACTAAAACAATTATTACTTAAGTGAGCGCTACCTTCTTCTTGCTTGATTACCTGCAGACAATGATTGCTCTGAGGTGATGGCGGTGGTTCAGATGATGAGGAACTTCTGCTGGGTGAGTTAAGCTCAGTCGATGAGGACAACTGAGTTTGCAGTGGTATAGGAATCTGTGTTACTTTACCCATAAATGATCGAATCTCCTCAAAATAGGATTCTTCTTGTATGCCTCCACGATTATTACGCCGTAAACCACGTAATCGTTCATCGATGCCAAGACCAAGTGACGCCGCATCAGCCTCATGCTTTTTAAGATGTCTATCTAGATTGGTTTGCTGACCAAAACAACGTTCACAAAGGGCACACTTAAAAGGGCGCTCCTTATTATGAATATTGCGCACATGACGCTGTAAGTTACTCGATATACTAAAGGAACGTTCGCAGTATTTACATTTGTATGGTTGTTCGCCTGTATGCGTTCGCAGGTGTCGCGTTAAATTAGCCGAACGTGGAAAGACTTTTCCACAAAATTTACATGAGTATCGATCCTTGTTCTTAATGCTTACCGTTGTATTTTGATTCGCATTAGCTATAGCCTCATTATTATTATTATTGTTGTTAGTATTATTATTAGTACTAGTAGTATTTGAGGTGAGCCGAGGATTTGTTATCGATGACGCAAGCTGTGGCAGGGAACGTAGCAAGTCCTTTTGTTGTGGTCGCAGTAATTCGAATGCATTCGCTGGTGGTCTCGGTGGCACAAATGGATTTCGATACGGCAAAGGTATCGCTTTAGCCATTGCTTCTAACATAAGCGGATGAAGCGTAGGCGTTGGGAATGGCAGACTCGATCGCTGTTGGTGATGAAGGGCTCCTTCACTACCCGATGATATTCGTAATTCCTCTTTCAGCAGCGACTGATTAAGCGTGTTGTGGCGAAATTTCTTTTTACAATCGTTGAGACTTATCAAAAGGTTATTGTTGTTGTTGTTGCTGTTATTATTATTGTTGTGATTGTGGCTACTGCTATTGTTATTATCAAAGTTCTTATGACTAACAGGACTTGGGCTTCGATCAGAAGTCGAGGTGCGGTCGTTTTGTAGAATTAAATTGCTGTTTTCGTCTTCGAGAGGTTCATCGTTGCTGTTCGGTGAATTCTTTTTATGCTCCAATCTAAGATCGAGCGGTTGATCTGGCGAATTAATACTTTGTTGAAAATGGCTTGATGACGATGACGTTCGAGTTGCCGGCGACAAGTCGTAAGGTACATGAGATGCATATGTGACGGGTGTTTGGCCTAACATCGGGTACACTGACCCTTGCTTTGGACTAGGAAGCATTTTTCTTGGTGAATGATCCTTTTCTCGCATTATTGGCCGCCGATTTATCGTGAATGCAAGCTTCGCCCTTGGTTTGGTATACCAACCTTCTCGTCTCTCACTCTGTTTACTTGATGATAATGACCCAGTTGTCCAGTTTGGATTCAAATGTCCCAGCAACAGGTTAATAGATCCATATTTCGGCTGCATTCACAGCGATCAGCGTTAAGCAATTCTGAAAAGAAAACATAAACAGAAAAAAGGAAAAGCGTAAGTAAATTTATGAAAATGAAAGGATATGTTAACATGGTCGACACAATTATTCTTGTAAATTGTTTGTGACCTTATGTAGACATGGAATTTTTTTGTTTTAATTTTTTTTTTTTTTTCTTAATCTACTTGTAGTGTGAAGGGAAAGGGTAACTAGTAATTAACGATTGTAAGCTTTAATTACTGGCGCGTGTACTTGTGTTACTTTCATATCTAAAGGCAGAAACTATAAAAATACGAGCAAAACACAAGACACACAAAAAAAAAACATCAACCTCGTGGACATCAAAAGTAACAGTGTTAATTTAATTACCGAAAGTCAAACAAGCGGATCTTGGTCTTCAATGCCATTTAGCCATCATCTTCTGCAGTGCACAATTGCAACCAGCGATAAACTTAATTACTTTCCCTTGTCAGTCAATCTGACAGAGAGATCAAAAATCGCACATTACCTTACGAAACTCGAAAGCATCCTATTACGGGTCGGGTATGAGTATGGATACAAATAAAGTTACAAGTGTCGGTGTTCGTTTGCAAAGTGTATCAGCACAGCTTAATCGAGTTGCGCAGTTTGGTGGCCGCATTCGAATTACGAATTAATCAATGACGATAGCTTGTGACAGCTGCTCTTGGATTTGAATTAATTTTTTTTTTTTTAAGGTAGTTTGAAAGTATGAATGCAGGCCACACTCTCTCAATAATTTCTAAGGGGCTCTTGCTCTACGACAAATGATGTTCAAAGTCTCCCAAAGGCAATGTCCGCAAATCATGTCCAGTATGGCAATAGTCAGTCAGAGTTAGAGTTAGAGTGTAGGATGAGCCACTACCATTAATGACAACATTGACAACGAAGAAGAAGACGAAACGACTATGACGAACAACAAAATACAACTCCCGATGTTCGAACTAATGATGTTCCTACTTCAGGTCGGGTAGCATTCAACAATGCTCGCTGTACAAAAAAAAGAATGAGTGGGATGATGTGTCTTGTTCTTGCTTGGAAACTAGCAGTTAAGACTGGAGTAACATGAAGACGTGCAATGCACGATTTTGTTTGTACCTACCTCTAGGCTAACTATTGACGGTAGTGCAGGCGTTGGCTGTGCGCCGCGCCGCTCCGGAAGAAAACGAAACGAGATCAGAAGACTACCAGCTGAGGTTACAGAGATCGATGTGTGTGAGCATTCTTACGAGTATGCGCATTTTTGTTGATTGAGTAGTGCACTTCTTGGCTTACCAGTTAATTTCATTCTCCACACACGGTTTGCCTTCTACGAAAGGAATGTCTATTCAAATTGTGGAATCCTTAATTTAAGCATTGCGATCGATCGGCAAAGCACTCGGCAGCGACATACCTACGTAAGAAAGAAAACCTCAAAGATTTCGTCCATGTTCTGGATAATACCTTTTTGTGCCGATGACGATGGCGATGTAGATGACGATGACGATGTCTAAAGCAACTGCAGTTACTTCCGCAAGTTAGTTAATGGTCGTGTACTGGTACAATAATACGCGTTTCATTCAAAATACAAGAGCGTGTATCTGCTGAACGATTTCTGTAGTCGGCGGGTACAATACCAATCCAAGACCGCGATATAATGATGCATACACTATCAATTATATTGTTGTAGGACAAGATGTGAAGCAGGTAAATCAATCACTGCCACAAGATATGAGCAAATTACTGGCAAATCTGTTCTCATTGCAAGGCAGAGAGCTTCTGTTAATGATGTTGAGTACCAGGTTCTTGTAGTGACGCGTGCCAAATGCGATTATGGGTAACAGATTGAGAAAAAAAACAAAACGCGTTTTCAGTCTCCTAAACTCAGCACCATCGTTAATCATATGAATGCATCGTAGAAAATCCATTTACCATTTAAGGAGACCTTAGGCCCGTGTAACTTGTTATTGTTTTGGCATGCAAGGAAAGATGCCAAAGATCTTATGACGAAAAAGGGAACTTTGGCCCACATTTTACGCAACAGCACCTCCCGTGCAGAGGAGAGCGAGCGAGCGATCTAATTAGGAGGATGACCCGAAATGGCCAAAAATTTCCATTAATTTATTAGATGAGTGATTGCAATGGTGGTAGCACTAAGCGACCGATCGACAATAACGACGACGACGGCTTCAAAACAACCTTTCACGTTAATCTAGATAGAGATCTACAAAGAGCTACAGCTTCGTGTTAGCATCGCAATCATCATCATCGGCCAACCGACCAATCGCCAAATGTAATGTCGGTGTGCTGTTGTTAGCCGTTGTCTGTTGTGTGTTATGTTGTATGTATGGTGTGTTTGGTGTGTGATCCATAAAAGGTTAACAATGCACGTCAAAATGTATGTTTGGTTACCCCTAGAGCTACTATTTGCTGGTTAATAAACCATCTAACAGCCTAATAAACAGTTTTTCTGGAGCCGCAGTAACTCTGCTCATAGTGTGGATCTAAGGATTTATTGTGTTTCGATACTAGAATGATATACGAGTATCTTTAATGCATAGATGTATTCGTACATTGTACATGTATGTACGTTTAAATATTTTGAAATTTGCGATTCACATTACCAGGTAGGCCCATCTACGTCTTTCTTGGACTGTGATGCTGCAATTTCTACTTGCAGTTTGTGGGGTTGTTTATTGTTTGCAATGGTAGCAGTTAAGTAAAAAAATAAAAAAAACACAAAATACTTTTACAACATATATGTCGTCCGATTTATAGATGAAAATCGGAGCAACATCACTTTTTATTTCATTGCGTTACTAATAGAGAGTGGGTATGCTGCAAGCGAACAAGTGCACGTTAAAGCAAATGTTCATCGTCTTGTTACAAGGAGAAAGATATCTTATTCGAAGTGGGCTTTACTGTTGATTAATTTTATTGAGAAAGGATGTTTTCGAGTACAACTTTGCCTACACTCGTGTAATAGAAAAACTTTCAAAAACAAAACAAAAAACGATCTGAATCTAAAATGATAATTAATAAATTTCGAACGCAGTTAATTTAGTAAGCTTTACTATTGACCTCGAGCACACTTTAGAGATTGATCTGCTGGAACTAATACTCTTCAACTACAATATTTCTAACTGTACATCAGTGACAATAACTACAGTGCTTCAGAAAATACTCATAATCGAATTAGTTTAATTAGAAATATGTGTTTCAAAGCCAAGAAATAGGGATGAATTTCGAATTCAAATTTCTTTTTGATTTTTAAAAATATATTTAGTGCAAAAACTATACATACTCGTATATATACATCTCTTGTCAGCTTAAGTGCAAGTTTTGAAATGTACGTATCTCGTCTCAGAGTTAAGAGGGTAAAGCATTGTTTGATTCTCCGATGTAATTATCAAGAAAGACTATGGCTGCTAACATTTTAAAGCAATCAGTTCTAAGGATTATATGACAAACACACAGACAGATGGAGGTTGGAGGACGTCAAGTATAGTTCAACCAACATGCGCCCAAAGCAGCATCCTTAACCAAAGTTCGCCCTTAGGATTTTGCTTTAATCAGCTTTCATAGGTAATATTACCGTGGAAATAGTACTCTCTTTATTTCCAAAGAAGAAAGAGTAAATCTTTTGTAAATCAATTTTCGTCTTTTTTTACATCGGCGATTTTCCTGCAAAGTCTGATTTCCTCGTATATTCTGGGCATCTTGGTTTAGAAATTCCATTATTGCAAGGAGTTTGAGAAGTCTTCTTCCTCTTGTGCCTGTTCTAAACAGATGCAATAGAAGCAGCTACACCTAATAAGGATTGATTTGTCTCAAGTATGCGACTTCATTTGATATTTTCGGGGCTGAGGGAGTGTGTCCACATCTTCTAGTTGTATTTGACATCGTATACTTCTTCTTCGTCTTCCTCTAAGTGGCGCTACAGTCCGGGATGGACCTGGGTCTCTGTCAACAAGCTTCTCCAGCCAGCTCGATCCCTGGCTAGCTGCCTCCAGTTGCGCACGCTAAGTTGGCTGAGGTCCTCTTCCACTTGCGTGCGCCACCTCAGTCTTGGCCTTCCTCTACTGCGCTGTCCCTGGGGAGCTGATTCGAAGACTTTTCGGACCGGAGCATTGGTGTCTATGTGCTCTACATGACCCAGCCATCTCAGTCTTTGGATCTTCACTCTTCTGGCTAGGTCCATGTCGCTGTACAGTTTGTCGTTGTATCTCCTCCTCCACTCACCGTCAATGCAGACGGGACCGAAGATCGCCCGAAGAATTTTTCTCTCGAAGCAACCAAGAACACCCTCATCCATTTTTGATAATGTCCATGCCTCTGCGCCATAGAGCAGAACCGGGATTATTAAGGTCTTATAAAGGGTGACCTTTGTTGTCCGAGAGATGGCTTTGCTACTCAATTGCCTTCTTAACCCAAAGAAACAGCGGTTGGCAAGAGTTATTCTTCGCTTGATCTCAGCGCTGGTGTCGTTGTCCGTATTTATAGCGGAGCCTAGGTAGACAAAGTCCTTAACTACCTCAAAGTTATATCTGTCGAGGGTGACGTTTGGCCCGAGACGTCGATATTGGTTGTCCTTTTTGCTTGACAGCATATACTTGGTCTTGCCTTCATTGACCGCTAAACCTATTTTCACCACTGACATCACGCTGCTTTCTCCCGATTATGACAATATCGTCGGCGTATGCGAGTATGAATTCATGAATTCCTCTGCGCGATTCTTAGGCGGTGACCTTTCGGGGCACGCTTCTATCGATTTCTCCTAAATCAAAGCTTCAAAATTTGAATTACGAACGAGTCGTCTGATGATTTTAATATATCTAGTAACTGACTGCTCTATGGTGTCAGCCCAGCTTACAAAACTTATCGTAGAAAAGGTTCTAGGAATCATAACAATTAAAGGACCATGCAATTTAAAGGTCGAGGTTTGGATATATCAGTTGGGGCAACCAGAATCGATACTCAAAAACCTAACTTTGTACCTTGTCTAGCCATAAACTCTGTTACAAGATTTCAAGTACCCCTTGCTCATAATTTTTTAGAAGCTAGTTCGAACCAAATTTTCGAACTCCTCAAACCACTTGGTATATCGAAAATGTTCATTTATTCGAGACGATCTGCATATGAAAGCCTATAGTCGAGCAACGGGACATCTCTTAACTCCCAACCTGAAAAAAATAAGACTCGAGAGAAGCAAAAAATTGTAACAGTGGCACGCGGTAAATGGACATGAAAATATTTTATAGGGTTTTCCAATAAGGACTTGGCAACTTTTTTTAAAAATAAAACGCAAACCATTTGAAATATTTCAAAAACTTTGTTATCGACTTGAAGTACAATCAAAACATTTATAAATAGAACTCGACTTCGTTCATATGGCCACCGCCGGCATGTTTGCAGCGGTCGATTCGTTGGACCCAATTTTCAACGACTCGGCCGAAACGGTCGCTATTTCGCGTTCAATGTTGACTCTGAGCTCTTCCAACGTCATCGGCTTGTTGGCATAAGTCAATGACTTAACGTAGCTCCACAGAAAATAGTCAAGCGGCGTTAAATCGCACTAACGAGGCGACTTTGTCACTGAAGATGATTTTGCGCTGAAATTCACCATCTTGGCGCATCTTCTCCAGAACCCAATCGGAGAACGTACGTCGCTTCAAATGGTCCATTGGTTTCTATTCTTGAGTCAGTTTGATTTTGTATGGGTGTAAAACAAGACCCTTACGCAAAATACGTCATAATGTGGTCTAAGCGATGCCCAATTCTTGAGAACGCCGTGGAATTTACTGATTTGGATCGTTTTCGACACTTCGACCAACCCGTTGTGTCACTGACACGGCAACATCACACAACGAATATGTAGACTCAAATTTTTGCACTAAACTTGTTATTGCTTGTCTATTAGGGCGAGAATTACGACCGAAAATTGGAATTAACGCTCTTAAAGTTGTAGTCACCGACTCCGGATTTCGGTAGAAAATTTTTGTAATTTGCAGACATTGCTCGTTCGTGTACTTTACCATGATGAAAATGTTGAGTTTACTGAATAAATTGACAGTGACAGTTTAATGATTAATGAAAGAATGCGTTCATAAATTAAATTCAAAGTTGTCAAGCCCCTATTGGAAAACCCGATATTTACTGATGAAAAAATGTTTACCATAGAAGGACAAACAAACAGAATGACAAAGTGTATGCAACGTCATCTAAAGAAGCAAACAAAGTGGTTCCGGGGGTTCAGTGCGGACCACATTACGCTTCTGTAATGGTTTGGTGGGGGTGTCACATCACTGCATTTTTGTGAAAACGGTGTGAAAACAGGGGCAAAAGTGTATCAGGAGTATGTTCTCGAAGGTCTTGTCAAGGGCTTAACAAATACCCTTTTCAACGGGGAAAGATGGGTCTTCCAACAAAACTCTGCTCCGGCACACAAAGTCAAAACGACGTAAGAGTGGCTTAGATGCAATATTCCGGATTTTATCGCCATCAGGAAGTCCTGATTTAAATCCGCTGGACTACAGTCTGTGGTCAGAGCTGGAGAGCATGGCCTGTAAGACTCCCCATCGAAATTTGGCTATAGAACAATAGCCACAACGTTTAAAAGCCTGCATCAAAGCTAAATGCGGCGCTTTTGAGTAAAACTTTTTTTTCTTCAAACTTTTATAGTGTGAACTAATGTAGGAAATAAATTTCATAATAAAAGATTTACTATTGTTTAACGGTAATACATGTAAATTCTTGGTTTACGAAGGAAAATTTATCTATAAAATTCAATCAATATTGTCACGATAATAACTAAATGAGCAAATGATTGCCTGGCGTCAATTCTTGCAGCGATTGAATCTTGTAATCGTAAAAACCAAGACCCTGCCACAATATCTTCCACAAGGTCGATGACTTCTTTAATATCGTGCTAAGCCTCACTGTTATCCGTTTTATTTCCAGCTACTTGATACCTCTACATCAAGAATGACATGAAAGTCGATGACCATTGCCATCAAATCGTTTTGTATCCACCTTCATGGCTATTGAAAAGTTAAACGAAATGCGTTGCTTTTCTTTTTCAAACTAAATTGTTGCGCTATAGATCATAAGCAGCTTCCTTTCTAAATTCTTTGTGAAATAAAAAAGTTTGCCAAATATTTCAATAGTATTCAAGATGCAGATCGAGGTAGGTAGAAGAAAGTAGTTGCGAGGCCAGAACCATAAAATACAACACAACTAATTGAAAGTCAGGGTATCTCAAACAAGCATCTTCCATGGATTGAGTAGGGCAAAATCAAATAAATCTGCAATCTAAATAAAAATAAAGCAACAGAGAAACATATGGATACAGATGTGGGACGTCGCTAAGCCTTTCCTCTCTATCATTGCCGCAACTCTTTAAATAACAAAAAAAGACGACCTTTATAGGGTCGACATTCATTCCTTTTTTTGGGATGATTCAGGATGGCTATTTTAGAAAATCTTAAACTTTCTTTTATTCAAATACAGACAGAGATTAGAATGGATCCATTTTAGTTCACTTACAAATAAAGTAGTTCATAATGGATATAAGCCCCTTCACCACACCATTCAACGGATAAAAGTATCTTTAAAGTGTTTCTTTCTTGACTGGGGAATGTGTGAAAATACCACATTTCAACATAATGTTAATAAATGAAATGTCTTATTTGGTAAATAATTTCTTAACTATCTACGAGTACTTTGCACTTCATTCTACTGATAGGAGAAATTTCATTCGATATACGAGTATTAAGTGTCTTCACTGAGGTCTTCAAATCTCAAATACTATTTCTTGAAACTTAATCGGCCAGTCAACAACGGCCGAGAGAACATTCGTTAAGTTGCTTTACGATAGTATATTATTAGATTGACATTAGCCAAACGAGCTCCAGCACCACATTATCAGTAGCAGATAAACCAGAAAAAAAAAAAAAAATAAAATAAAATTTGTTGTCCTACCCACATGAGTCCGGCCGATCGTATTTGTATTTATGCATGCGGTAGCGAAATACACATCGCAAGATCCTTGAGTCCATAGATCCCCTTACTGATAAGGTGTGCATTTGCCAAATGGTAAATTGGATGGCACACGACACTCTCCTATGACGTAGTCTGGGTCTTAGATCTTAACATGCTCCACCAACTACCACTTTACCGCATACTCGTATACGAGTACGAGCCAGTATGAAACGAATACGGTGGACGGTGGTTTTTGATCTACAACGAGCAGTCAGCTAAGCGACCAAAGGAAAGAAAGGAGCTCATTCCCGACACAGTCAGTATGAGTATGTACAAGAGTTGACTTTAGCAATGGTATGCGCGCAAAGAGGTTTATTCGTATATAGATACTCGTACATGGTACAGGAAGATGAACGAACGGATAGTGAAAGGGGGGACAATGACGACGAAAAAAGACGACGACCGCAGCTAACAAATAAACCGAACACCAAACTGGAGCAAATAATAGTAATTTAAGAAAGAAAATTATTTTTGTCGAAGAAACATGCGGCGGCGCGCGCGGTTATATCGTTCAGTTGCATCTAGCATCCAGCATTCAATGTCCATGGTGCATATGAAGCTCTTAGAAAGTAGAAAGTGGCTGCCTCTTTGCTGCCTGTTACATATTTGTTTTAATGATATAGCATGCGGTAGCTCCGTCAACAGCAGCAGCATCTCTCAGCAACCATCACCATCACAATCACTACAGTATATGGTATGCGAGTACGAGTACAGTAGAGGGCACAAGGAAAATGAGGAATACGACATTAAGACAGCCTCTGGTCAGGTTGTGCTGTGATTGAAAACAGATCGCTGTTGATCACCTGGTGAGCCAGGCTTTAAGATGAGCTTGGTCGCACGTCATTTAACGGTTTTTGCATACTTGAGAATTGCATATGCACTTTCTTGAGTGCTGTTAAATCCAAGAGAAATAATGAAACCAATAGCATCCGATACGATAGAAGCGTTGAAAGCACTCCAGTCATTTTCTGCCATCTAATGAAGTGTTTTGGACCGATACGTTGTCTTTGTTTATAAAATAAATTTATTATTACTTTAAAGCCGATGATGGCGGCTTATCCTGGTGAAGGGCTTGCTTATTGGAAATCCTCAGCTTAATCTGACAGCACATTCTTGTTCATTAAAGTATCTACGATCTTTGATTTCAACTGGATATCAAGTTATCCGATTTGTTTCGATGCGAACATCCGTTTGATGCACGAAATATCATTTTGATCAGATTTAAATCGAATCATCGAATGCATTTTACTATACAAACGTAGTGTCAAGTGTCATTCATATGACATGATTCTCTCATATTCAGGGATTTAAAATTGGGCACCGAATGAGTGTAATAATGGATTCTCGTGTTATCTCTTTATGATTCCTTTAGCTACCTGACCGCCCACTTTCCTTCTGTGTTCATATGCTCGTGTATGTTCGATAAAATTCGACACACACATCACACAAAAACTATAGAAGTAATCTATTATACTCGTAGTTGGATGAATGAGGGGTTCAGTGGAAATGTATGTTCTTGTATTCGTATTGTATCTCAAGATCATTTCTCCTTAAATTAACTACCCGTACATGCCAATGCTTTGAATCCATGTTGGGTCAATGATTTTGGGTATTGACAGTGTACAGGTTTAAGGTGATCATAATTGTTTTTTTTTTGTTGTTTTTTTTTTTTTTTGAAAGAGTACAGTGGCTTGACACATGACTTTGATGTTTGTTGTTTTGTTATAGCTTTTGATTGATTATCGTACGGACTTAAAACAAGGTAAGCGTACCCACCTTTAAGTACATGTGATTACGAATAAAGTCTCCAAGAAAATTATCAACAAATTGTCTGTAAAAAAAAAAGAAAACATTCCTAAAGTCGAAACCGTAAACATATTAATGGAAAACACAATGTTAGACACTACTGTTTAAGCCCATCTTCACCCTTGAAATATAAAAATGTTTCTTTATGAAATTTGACCAAAATAAGGCTATGTACCTATATGAAGGGAACTTATAAGTTTAAAAAAGAGGGCTGAGATTGATGTCTGCGCAGCTATAAAGTTTTTCACAAAACAATACCACCTTGATCAAAAAGTTTATTCATCTAAATCCATATTGTCCCCTTCATGGTAATCACCATCGAATGCAACACACTTATGCCAATCCTCGAAAAAAATTTATATTCGGTTTTCGGAAGGTCTATTAGTGCTTCCTGCGATTTTTCCATTACTTCCTCTCGGCTGCTGAAACGCGTTCCCCGTAGTGGTTTTTTTTTAACTCGATTGAACAGAAAGTAGTCACAGGGAACCAAATCAGATTAATTCGGTGGCTGTTGGATTGTATTTGTTGCATTTTTCGTCAAAAAATTACGAATAATGATGGCACTGTGCGACGTTGCGTTATCATGGTGCAAAATCCACGAGTTTTCTGCCCACAATTCTGGTCTCTTTCGGCGAATTGCTTCACGCAAACATCTCATAACGCCCAAATAATACTCTTTGTTTACTGTCTGTTTTGGTTGGTTTTCGATGTCGATGGTCTGCCACTGCGTTCATCATCTTCGATTGACTCACGACGACTTTTGAACCGCTCGTGCCACTGGTAAACGACAGTTTTCTATAGAGAATCATTGCCGAAACACTTTTCCAACATTTCCAACGCTCTCGCACCATTAAATCCGTTTTTTTTTACGCAAAATTTAATACAAATTCGTTGTTGCAAATCAAATCGGAACAATGGGAGCGCGGTGGGTGGGAACGTTTTGATCAAGGTGCCATGTGGAATGGCTTATTTAGTTAAAGATTTATGAGAAGATGCTGACCTCCAAGTTGAGGTTGTGCCCGGATGTAAAAAGCATCCTATTGTGAATGGTCTCGAAAAAGGTGCATTTGATGTTGCAAAATGAAAGAAAAAGGATCTGCACATGAAATGTTCGAACTTTCAACAGGCCATGCTCAGGCGAACAATTGCCGAAAACTCTAAATTGCTATATAGCTGATGTTGCCGCAGGTGTCCAGAAAGTGCGATGGGATGAATCGACAAAAAAATTTTTTCTGAAACATATGTAATTTACAAATACTTCAAGACATTTTTGAATTTCTGTAAGTAAGCTAACGAATTGTAACCAGGAGCGAAAACACTCTGCGTGCCCTCACAGAAGCTTCTTGTCAAACTTTTACTTTTACGCAAAGATCCCGGTGAGGGCTTACAAAATTCAGCTCGTCCAATAATTGAAGTCGAATGAGCATCGTTTCTGTTATTGGGCCCAGAATCAATTGGAATTGAATCCACATCTCGAAAGATGTTAACTTTGGTGCAGATGAAACCTGAAAATTAAGTCTATTCCCTATAGAGGCATGATTAATGACTTTCTTGTTCCACGATTGAATAGCATGTGTGTGGTTCTAGCAGGATAGCGCTACGTGCCATATAGCAAACAAGGCAATCAACTTATTGAAGGAAACATTCAATGAAAACATAATTTCGGCTAATGGAACTGTAAATCGGTCTCCAAGATCTTGCGATTTGATACAACAAAACTCGCCAACATTATTCGTGTTATTAAGGAAAATGGCCACTTATGGTTGAAAACTTTGTCTCTCAGATGACATTCATTAGATCCAGCCGTTGTGGGCATATGCCTAAAGTTGTATTTATTTCGAGTGACCAATGTACACCCAGTCCATTATCTAGCTGAAGCCGAGGTTCATCTACAGACATCCAAAAGCTTTCAAAAACTGAGTATTTAACGATTAACGCCTCGTAATCGCAATAATGCTGGCACTAAAACCAGTAGAGTTTGTATGTTTTGAACGAGAGCTGACAAAAATTGTCTTTGTTTGTTTTACAATGCTTTATAATGTACAACTGGCTCTTCAGGATGTTGCCGATGAAAGTATATCGTTTGTAAAAATCTCAACGCGATAAAAGTAAACTTCGACATTCATTTGGAGATCGCTTCGTCGGTTTAAAAACAGACGCCAATCGTTGGAAGAAGTTTAAAGGGTGGGGATGGCTCTCCACACTCTAGCGACGAGAATGATAAATAGTTAAAATGTTGTATTAGCTTTTTTTGAAATGAATACGACGCAAGCGACTAATTCTTGCCTGCACATTCACCAAGTACATGGGTAAAAAATCAGCTTCTGGTTTCAATTAACAACCATATTCGTCAGATCTAGTCCCGGCCGACTTTTTTATACTCCCTTAACCGGAGACTGAGCATTTTAGAAACAGGGCAGATGGTGAGAGGTGTCAATCTGGCGTTACCCAGAATCGCAACTGTTTCTACACATCAATTGTGCTTATTTTGTCCATATCCTTCTGGACTCGACTTGCAGTACTAATAGCTAAAACCTGGAACAAATGGGACTTTTCCGGGTTACTCTGATTTATTCGGAGCTTAAGCCGAGATTAAGTCAGGATCTTGGAAAGGAGATGGTGGCGGATAAGCCCTTAATAAGCGTTCACATCCCCGAATGGGTTACTGGCGTTGGCCCAGTCGATCACTCGTTCTAGAGGTATCTTAAATGGAACTGGCCCTCAAAGGTGGTGGTTGTGCTGCCGGAGTAAACGCCCAGAATTCAGCCTCGGACACGGGCAGATATACTACGGAAAACCTCTGCAAACGAATCAAGGATAACACCATACAGAGGATGAAAAACTGCGACATCTACTACGGCAAAAGAAGGTCAAAAGCAAAACAGCGCTTTTTTGTTGTTGGAGGCAGACTTAGGGAAAAAGTCTTGATAGTCTGGCTTGTAAACGTAATTGTCAGTATCAGGTTTTCAAGTTGTGACGATTTTTTTTTTAAGTTGGTACCACCCTCCGTCGAAGCGAATCTTGAAATGTTAGGAAAGTTATCCATATTCTTTGCTTTTTGACTCTGGTATCAAGCGACGGATAAACATAGTGATCATAGTCATGGTGCTCAAGATTGGTTATAGGGCTTCTTTCTCTTCTTCTACATCTTCTTGATAAAGAGCTGTACAAATTACTAACCAAAACTAAAGGGACGAACATCACCTTGAATCATCATCACAAGTTCTTCGGACAATGTTGGTTATTACTATGGCAATTGCAAGAAGAACCCAAGTGGCACGCTAGACTTCACACTTTATTTGATTGGTTTTCTTTCAGAGCTTCACGCAGCTCTTCCAAATATTGTACTTTTCACTATTTGAACTTTTACTTATAAGGTCTCGTTTGAGTGATTAATTTAAAGATGCTCCTAACACACAAAGGGGAGTTGATTTAGGGACCTTTCTGCTAACGTGACATAATGATTTCTTTTTTTTAAAAATTTGAAGATCGTGTCTAGAAGCGCTTATAAAGAATCAGCCAATCTGATATATAACTGCCACTCAAAAAGTGCCTGCTTCAAGCTGCTGAGTAAACAAGCGTTGTTTGTACATCGAGGTACAATTTGAAGCAATAGCAGTCGACATATAATTTTTGTCTGAAATGTTGAGAAAATACTTCCTTACAGTTGTATCCCTGATTTAATTGAATCTGTCTTGAAGCTTTGCTAAAATGTACGAAACGCCAGCTGAGTTGAAAAATGTTAACTTGACTTGATTCCACTTTCAATTCATAGCTGAAAGAATATTTCTCTTTTTCTTATAAACCGGCTCCTTCTAAGTCAGATCAACAGAAAATTAGAAAAAATATTTTTCATTTTTTTCAGCCATATGCCCAAAAACAAATTAAGAATTATTTTTTGACTGAGTTGCTACTGGCAAATTGAACAAAATTCTTGGTACAGACGAAGTCAGAACAAAATTACGAATTCCTTGGCATAACAGACTGACAGCTTGATTATTGGAAAAAACAAATTTTTTAAGCGCAATTTCGGAACATTTTTAGTTGAGAACTTAATCTGTATTAAAGTCTTTGATTTAAAAATTTAATTCAATTAGACAGGTACCAGTTCATTTACAGGCTTTTTCCAAAAAGCCGTTCACCGTAAATGTCATCGTAACTATCAACCTTTGGTGATTGCACAAATTATTATTATTTTCCATAATAATTGCATAATCTCAATTTAAATATTTTTTTTTTGAAAAATATTACCTACTATCTTTTTTTTTGTCGTTGTACTGTAAAACTGTGAAACTGTGAGTTGGCAAAAAAAAACAAAACCTCTTAGAAATCATCTACGATCTAGCATTCTTCTGCTTCACTAGCGCACATCGATACTACCCCATGATCTCACCTCATGTGGGCTAGCCATTGCCGACGAGGATGACGACAGTTAGCGGTTGGTTAATATTCTTAAGCTGTATCTGGAGCACTTTTAAAGTAATTATGGAAATTGCGGAATAAAACGAGTTTTTCGTGTGGTTGCACTGTGAGGCATTTTTCTTGTTCGCTCTGCCTATCAACTGGTCGCGTCTATGAAATGAAACGTTCGATCTACTTTGTGCAACTCAGGTTGCAAAATGAAAGAGAAATTAATTGAAATTCTATGAAGTACGAGCTGTCCCCGTGTAATCATCGCAATTGGGTCATACAATTAAATGTAAAAAATCGAAATCGAAAATCACTTATGAGACTTGGTAGTGTTTTTTTTTTGCAATTCTGTGCGTTTTGTCCATCGTGGCAATTATTTGTGAACCTTAACATTGCATAAATAAAATAGATTGTAAATCCCTTAATTTTGCAGTGTAGCACTTGCCAAATCACGAATACCTCATTTAAGCTAGACTTCCCAGAATAGATATCAATGATTCATCGTTGCTTGGTTAACTTGAACTGAACTCCAATTTGCGCTCTGCGTATCTAAAAAATAAAAAAATAAATAGAAGTCGTTTGTAACTTCCAAGTCATATTTGCATTGTTAACGCGATTAACAAATGGAGGTAAGGCAACCGCCAATTCAATTGATCGCAGCAGCAACATTGAAAATTTAACACTTTGACCAATCCACAATGTATAGGCAGCTGAATCCGATCGATGCGAACCCGCTGGGGCTTATTTATCAATCGATTAATCATAAGCCAACTTGCCCCACCTTTCCAACATCTGGTATTTTCATCTACATATTTCCATCTACGAGTATTTCCAATTTCAACAGAACAATTGGCCTGCGCGAACGTGATATGACCGTATGATATGGAATATGAATTCTTGAAGTATGGGTACGTGCAAGTATGTATACATACCCGTAGTGCTATTTACGCGCTTTACCAATCTCTACAGAGCGTTTGGCTTGACCCAATGAAATCATAATTATATCCTCGTTATTAATCTTTCAAACATAAATAGATGATCTGCATGTGCATCACGCCATCATCACCGTCATCATTACTACGTTCACTCAGTAGTGGCACTCGTAGCATGGACTTACCGACACATAACGAAGAAGGGTCATCCATTTCTAGGCGAGTAAAGAGAGAGAAAAAAAAAATCAAATAGTTGACCTGTATCTGCCACTGAGATACTATCGAAGAACCAATACGTTAAAAAAAGAGTGCTTCCTGTCAGTAAGTCGATCCATGTGCACGACCACTCAATATGAAGCTCAATCTGTTCAATCTGATGGATGGTAGCACGTCTATCGCTGCCATTGCCATGCATTGACTACTGCTGCAACCAACCATCCAACGGGAGATCGATTTGGCTACATACTCAATCGTATACCGTTTCAGTCTCTTTCTATAATTTATTGGCTCTTTGCGAAATCATAATCATAACAATAATGAAATTATGGTAAAACATGGGTCTAGAGATCAAAGCGCAGAAAGTGTCGAAATCGATCTGGGAGAGTATCCTCTAAGATAAAGACGGTAACTACGACGACGTCGAGTGGCAGTTGGTATCGATATTGGCGGTAGCTGCAAAATTGGCACAGTTGTACCTCTAATCACACTTAATAACTCTTGAAATTGAAGTCAGCTAGTTCGACGATTTTGATGTACCAAACAAGCTCGCCTGAGAATAAGCACTACATAGCCCAGCCCGTAGTGTACGAGAAGGTACATATAGTATAGATATATACGTGCGCAGATACGGGTATGGGTACAAGTACGAATACTTGAAGAGATTAAAAACGGATTCGATCTTGGCCTCCACCTATTTACCTGATTTTCTGAACGCGAACACGAAGCGAGAAATAAAAGAAGTTCCCTGGTGTACGAGTAGTTTTAAATTTTGAGTTCACTTTACCAATTTGAAGGCTATGTCTTGGTCTTTGATGTAATAAAGTTGTGAAGTGCACACCGAAGTTCCATGAGATCAGTTCGATATGCAAACCCCTAATTACTTCTGACTAGGTCTATACCCTGTTTTTTTTGCATTTTTTGCAATTATCTGGAGAAGTTTTGTAGTTCACGAAAAAAAAACAGCAATAAAAGAGATTATGTAGAAAAGGGCGTTGGTGGTAACGTTATGTACTTAGAACTGAATTATTTGCAATGGAATTATACTTTGATTTGAAACTTGAACTGAAACATGTGTATCTACAAACACATATACTTAAAAAAAGGAAATCACACAAAAAGGCTTGGATTAGATAGCATCCTGAGCTTACTAATGTGCCAACAATTAAAATAGTTGACTTATCCCAACGTCTTTCAATTTTTTCTATCTGTTCCTTCATTTTTTATACGACCTATACCTTCGAACGAGGGTTGTCTGAAAAGTTTCCGACCGAACAATGATACAAGACATTTTTTCTCAATTTTTTTTTTATTTTTCTACATAGTCTCCTCCCATCTCTCTAACCCGTGCAAATAGTACTTGGCTTTTTTCTCTGCAAAATAATTGTTCACGAAAGTGATTGGCTGCTCATTTGACGAAAATCTCTGTCCTCCGAGCGCAGTTTTTAAATGAGGGAACAAAAAGAAGTCGCTTGTGGCTAGATCTGGTGAATAAGGCGGATGGTCAAGCAGTTCAAACCGTAAGTCATGGATTTTCGCCATGGTACGTTGATTTTCTTTTTAGTATGCTCCTGTAATGGTTTTTCGTTTTTGAAGATAATCGATTAAGATAACTCCTTTACTATCCCAAAAAACAGTCGCCATCACATTCCCAGCCGAAAAAACAGTTATTGCTTTTTTTGGAGCCGGCTCGCCCTTTGCGGCACTTGCACTGTTTTGACTGAATTTTTGTTTCGGGCGTATAATGGTGTATCCAAGTCTCATTTACAGTAATTAATCGGCGCCAAAACTCGAATTTATTGCGCCTAAACTGCGCCAACAGAGCCTTGGAAATGTTCATTCGAACACGTTTTTGGTCTAACGTAAGCAAACGCGGAACCCAACGCTTTCTCATGCCTAAATCTTGGACATTTTCATAACCTCCACTATCTTTCTCACTTTAATTCGGCGGTCGTGTAACATCATTTGGTGAACTTTAGCAATGTTATCGTCAGTGGTTGCAGTTTTTGGACGTCCCGAACGTTCATCATCTCCCCAGCTCTAACGGCCACGTTTAAATTCAGCTGCCCAAAATATCACTGTGGTAAATGTTGGTGCAGAGTCCCCATACATAGAGTCCAACTCATTTTTGATTTGCGTAGGCGTATTGCCTTTCAAAAACAAGAATTTAATAACAGCTCGATACTCAATTTTTTCCATTTTCACAAAAAACACTAAAAACTGCGCGTCGAAAATGACTGAAACTTCAGTAAGTCACTGTCAAAATATGCACAACTAGCATTCACTAGCTTTTATTGACCAGTGCCGCTATCTTTACGTTGCGGTCGGAAACTTTTCAGACACCTCTCGTATTTTGGAGGATTAGACAAATTTAGTGAGTTTTAGTTTGGCTTAGTTAGGGTCAGCCAAATGCCCAAAGATTTAGACTTAGACTCCGCACCACCCCTACGGCAGCATTAGACACCTTCCTATACCTAACACCGCTTGATTTACACTACCAGGCAATACTATTAAAACGGATGAAATCTCTTTCTTAATCGATTTCGACATTCCGTATGATATATTATATCCGGAGAGGAAGGACTGGCAAGAAAATGCAGTGATAAGATCAAACGAAATTGCAGTTTTCACAGATGGCTCGAAGACAGAGGAAGGAACAGGTTCCGGTATCTTCTCGGAGTACCCGGAACTAAGAGTGTCCCTAAGGCTACCGGACACTAGTAGTGTCTTCCAATTAGAGATTCTAGCTGTCCTCAGGGTGGCTGAGCTGATGCAGATGAGATCGGTATCCGGCAGAGATATCACTATCTACATTGACAGCCAGGCCGCTCTTAAGGCAATGGAGTCAATCAACATCAACTCTGACACAGTCAGCTGTCGCACAATACTCAAACCATTATGCGTTCAGAACAGGGTGAGACTGTGCTGGGTAAAAAAGGAAATGAACAAGCAGACGAGCTTGGAAGAAGAGGAAGGCTACTCGACAATAGTGAGGTTGCTGATGTCAAACCACCCCTTTGAACAATAAGGGGCACTATTGAAGAAAAAACCATAAAGGCCGCCAGCATAAGGTGGTTGAATTTGGAAGGACATAGGGTATCAAAGGCTCTATGGCCACTTCTCGACGGTAACAGATCTAGGAAGCTTATTAAGCTGAATAGGGACAGATAGCTGCGGAGATCTACAAGCAGTTGTGGAAATAACACACATACTGTGTGAATGTGAGGCAATATCGCGTAGCCGAAGAAAATTCTTAGGAAAATATTTCTTTGAAAATTTAGAGGAAATAGACGGTACGGATTTCAAAGGCCTTCTTGCTTTTTGTAGAGAAATTAGGTGTTTTACTAGGGAAACTGTTTAGGTTTTCGCAAATTGGAGTTGGTTTCAACTGGACCCACAGGGGATCGCGCTGGGCCCGTTTTGGTGTCTAGTGTCTGTGTCTTATGGCACACCCTATTTTTTCTAACCCAACCTAGACCATATAAGCTCCTTTTTTGAACCAACGTAAACCTATAAAAAGTCATCTCTATACCTATAAATCCAGATGAAGCTTCGTATAAAACATTAAAAACTTTAGTCTTCCATCCTGCTTATGATTAGAATTTGTGTAAATAAGCAATGGAACACTATACTTCTAAAGAACGCGAAATAATTATTTTTGATTAGAAATCCGTCACTGATTTTGGTGCAACGCTCATTTGAAGGTGTTTTCTGATAAAGTAGAGGCTGTCTAACCTACGCTCACGCCCTCCTGATCTTAACAACGATGTGGTCAATTTTACGTCAACAATAATCGTGATGTTCCCCCTATTGGATACGATGACAATCAAATGTTTCAGGGTTTCAGTGCCCTGAAAGTAATGAGCACGAAGGTCCATTTCATCAATTTAAACTCTCTGCATTGTGCCATTTGGGTGGCCACTGTGGATGGTAAGCGCTACAGAACCATGATCAATGAATTTTTTATCCCTCAATTGGTTGAATTGTGACTTAAGAACATATACTCGTATTTAAATCTAGCAGGACAAAGCAACAGCATTTGTTTTCCGGTCGTCTGGTATCGCTATTTGGCGATTTGACGATTTTAACTCGCACACAAGATCACCCGATTTGACCGCCCTAGTCTTCTTCCTTAAGTTTTTAAGGTCACGGGTGCATAAGCAGCCCTCAAGGGCATCCGTCAAGAAGTGTAGAGCCTATCTATCGATGTTCTTACAAAAAATTTTGTAAAATGCAATAAAAGAATAAGGATACTCTGCCTTGACATGTCTTCTTAACTTTTATTTCTACATGAGCTGGGAGCTTGACCAAATTGAGACAATGATAGTGTAACTGAGCTCTTGCCACAAATTTTCCAAATCCCAACACCCTTCTAGGAAAGCGAAAGAGCTCAGTTTAATTCGGTTATCAAATGTTAGTTCATGAAGACATAGATTATACCACGTACGTCATGTAATTAATTCTGGTGATTTTATATATCGTGGCGTAGTGGTTAAGCTCGTCGATTACAATGGAAGAAGTTTTTGGTTCAAACTCTCGGCATACACTGATAGTGAAAGTGTAAGATGAGGTAACAAATAACAATTTTAACAAGACAACAACTCATTTGAACCATGTTTCTTATGTTTTACTTAAACGAGCTCATATTATCAATTCAATTATATTTACTCTAAACCATATTGAAGTATTTTTTCAATCATTATAAAAGAAGAATACTGATCGAGACTTACAGCCGTACTAAAACAACATCAAAACTCCCAAAAAAAAGTGCATACATACGAGTATACTGATATTTAAATTTGGTATTCCATATATAACACTTGTTTTTGTGCCTGTGCCTTTCGAAAAACCAACATTAGTCAATCAATCAGTACAGCTGTTTGGACTCTGTTTACTCTGATGTTTCCACATCGATCTTAAAATAAATTCAGTCTTTCTTTGACGACACTGAGCTATCGTCTATCTGGATACCTGTTGAATTGCTTGCTTAAAACAAACAAATTCCGAAATTCATGTTTGCATAAGTGTTGCTTACTATACAATGACAACACGCACCGAGCTCTTCGCTTACTTTAAACAGTATTTGCGTCTGCCTACGCAATTGACATGTTAAAGTCTGTTCTACATCTGACGAGGTTCTTCTAACAGTACCAGCTCGTTTAACATTTTAACAAGTTCGACACCAAATTCATCTGCCCTGATATACGAGTATGTACTATATAAAAATAAAAAATAAAAAATAAAAATGTAAACCGTCAAATAGAATTCAAAATTGTAAATTCAAAAACACACCAACCTAACCCAATTTGATAGATGGTATGCGCCCATTCAACATTCAGCAACCTCGATGTGAGGTTTTTTGCAACTTCCTACTTTTTTATGCACATTTTTTAGATGCAGATGCAGATACGAGTAGTATTTGCGCATAAATCCTTATCAAATCATCACACACTGACTTTGAGTTTGACGAGATGGTAAATAAATCACATTTGTCAGGCATTGAGCATTGTGGTTGTTGTCTGAACTACGAGTAGAAACTATCGCTGAAATTCTTTGGAAAATGTTAATACGAGTACATAATTCCATAAAACGGGCGTTGCGTCGCGTCCCAACACTTCTCGTCAAGCAAACTGTACAATATGTAAATTGTACAGAATTGAAGCATTATATGCACTATAGTTATGCCATGATATAAAAAGATAGCTAAATCTACAGATGGATCAAACTATACGTAGGCTCAAAATATGTCCAAACAAATTGCTCTGTAAAGCGACAAAAGATACAAAACATCTGAGCATGGCTTGAAGAATTGATTCTCTTGTTTTCGTGGTGGTGGTTTTATAGACGACAAATTTGCATTTTAATGGTAATAATTTGTTGTTATGCTCCAGCTATGGATTATAAATTGCCAACTCATTCATTGCACAACATGTAGAAGGTTGATCGGCTAAGTTGAGTTCGGTTGTCTTAGTAGAGCCTGGCTGTTCGTCTGATCATTTGATGGTCCTAGTGGTGCCATGCCGGACAAGCTTTGGTATTGCCTATTTTGGTCTACGTACGAGAGAATTTAATTTGTCTCTTGAAATACATGTGGGGGCGGTTTGTTCGCGCTTTCATTGTTTTTTACTTGAAGTTTATGTTTGTTAGGTTGCTGGTGATTAAATGCAACGGCGGCTTTTGCAGCTATAGTGGTAGAGACTTGGAAAAGAAGTTCAAAGGGTAATAGCGTGAGTGGCGTACATCTTGGCTGATTTTCCACAAAATTGAAGAATTGTAACTACTGATTCTAAATACATACGTATAGCCCTGTTGTTCGGATGACTATGTCCATGTTGCTGTAAAGTAATTGGTTTTTGACATTATGAATAAATTATTTTGTTTGATCACATGTTCATATTCCACTGTCTTATCAACGTACAAGGTAACAGATAGCACCTATCTAGAGCTGAGTTTTTTGCAGAAACATTCATAAGTTTGTACGTCAATTTATTGTAGGGCAATGCATGGTAGTACCGTGCATATTAAATTGAACAGGCCTACGGTACGTAAACCAAAACACGCTCGGATTACAAACGAGTTGTACGATTTCAAGTATAAACTGCTTTCGGTAGATGAATGATGAATAATGAAATAGCATTGAGTGGCCGAATATCTCTAGAGTTGGGAAAAATAACTCACTAATTAGAGCAATCGCAGAACATCGGAAGTAGTACTGCTAACAATCTGAAATATGGCGAGTTGAAAAGTTGGTTGTAAACCTGACTTGGATGAGAAGAAACTCTCTCTACTAGAGTAAGAAACTTAAGTTACTCAGGGAACATTACGCACCGAAAAATACATTCAGTCTCGGAGGGAGAAATGTCTTGCGGCATTATGTGCACAAATTAGGGACATTTTACAAAATTATATATAAAGGGTTTTCCAATAAGGACTTGACAACTTTTTTTTTCAAATAAAACGCAAACCAAAAAACTTTATTATCGGCTTGAAGTACAATCAAAACATTTATGAATGGAACTCGACTTCGTTCATATGGCCACCGCGGGCGCTGCGTTGGATCCAATTTTCAACGAATCGGCCATACATTTCGGCCGAAATGGCCGCTATTTTGCGTTCAATGTTGGCTCTGAGCTCTTATAAAGTCATCGGCTTGTTGGCATAAATCAATGACTTAACGTAGAAACGTAGACACAGAAAATAGTCAAGCGACGTTAAACCGCACGAACGAGACGGTCAGTCGACTGGCCCATTTCTTGAGATAACACTCTCATCATACTTACTCTTCAATAACTCGATTGTAACGTGTGCTGTGTGGCTTGTGGCACCATCCTGTTGAAAACACATGTCATCAGCTTGATCTTGTATGGTTGTAAACCAAGATCCTTACGCAAAATACGCCATAATGTAGTCTAAGCGATGCCCAATTCTTGAGAACGCCGTGGAATTTACTGATTTGGATCGTTTTCGACACTTCGACCAACCCGTTGTGTCACTGACATGGCAACATCACACAACGAATATGTAGACTCAAATTTTTGCACTTAACTTGTTATTGCCTGTCTACTAGGGTGAGAATTACGACCGAAAATTGGAATTAACGCTCTTAAAGTTGTAGTCACCGACTCCGGATTACGGTAGAAAATTTTTGTAATTTGCAGACATTGCTCGTTCGTGTACTTTACCATGATGAAAATGTTGAGTTTACTAAATAAATTGACAGTGACAGTTTGATGATTAGTGATTAGAGTGCGTTCACAAATTAAATTCAAAGTTGTCAAGTCCCTATTGGAAAACCGATACATAAATATCAAAGCGCTTGGAAAACGAATTGAAACATGTAGGATTGCCAACTCCTGGCAGATTAAGAAATTATTAAGATTTGTGTTTTAAATTGGAGATGATAGTACATAAACATTTGTCGGATTAAATCTGGTGTTGGTGAAGTCGTTAAGTTCACCCCGGCTTGATTCATTCATTTCATATAGGTAATTACGAGTACAACACTTTTATCCTTTACTGACTTACACCAGACTTACCATCAAGTAAATATTTCTGGGCCTTAAATTTACTCACAAATATTCTGTTTGGTGTGTTTCTGATGATGCAACATCCCAACAGAGTATTCATCAATTTATGGGGCAAAATTGAAGGGAGACTCAACACTTCGCATTTTTATCGTCATGTAGGGCGCATTTGAGAACACAACTTTTGATGGCGTGTTTGACTCTCGCGAATAAAAACCGATATGTTACGCTTGAGGTAAATAGAAAGTTGATTCCTGTCTCTGTTGCATGCTAATATAACATTCACTGCTTAATGTGCTCAAAAGTTCTGACCTCTAAGCTTAGGCAAATTAAGATGATGTAGCTATACTCTCTGTTGCATTATGCCTACCGAATATCTTTTCTAAAACTCAGACAGCTCTAGATGTCATCGATGATTGGTGCACTAGTAGTCGGCTTCTCTTAAAAGTGAATCTAGTACACGTAAAGGAATAAGGAAGTCGCCTGGTTTGACCCATCTTGGGCAGCTTTGGGGCATCATCATCCGTTCTTCACACAAGTATTTGCAAGTCATCCTACATAACAAGCTACTTTAAACCCAAAATATCAGCTCGAAGACCGAATGCTACCGGCTTTTTAGCAGTGTTAAGCAGGTTTCGGCAGGGCATGTCACAAAACAATGTCTTTTGAACATACAAGGTTTTAATAAGGCCTATAAACAATTTATTACGAAAATCACCTCTGCTGCTTTTACAGACTCTATAGAACGGACGGTTCTATACGCACTGATGAATCCCCCTAGATCTAACATTATTATCACATCCTGCATCTTTCTTTTATAAATAAGTGGTAAAATAATGGTTTCTGCCAGTGTCAAAGGCAGTCAAACAATGGCTCTTCGTGGATAGTTCCAGCACCGATTTGGAGTCCGGCTGGTGTGTTTCTGGAGGAAAAGAACGTTAGATTTCACTTCTCATTAGAAAATCTGGCGTCGTCTTTCAAGCGGTGTATACACAATTCTGATATCAATGAACTAAATCGTAAAGGTAAGATGAAGTGGGTGATATAACTGCGTCTGTAGAAACTCTCAAAATTCAATCCGTGTTGAGCTCCCACGACTTGCAAGCGAAATTAAAAATACAGGGTTTCTCTGAATGAAATTGGAACGCAGAAGTCTTGTCTGAAGGTACAATGTTTTGATGGGAAATGAAATTCCCAGACTTTACTTTGGGTCGGCCTACGTTCTAAGTTAGGGTTTTACATGAGGATTACTTCAGATGGCATGTTCCTATCCCTCAGCTGATTACTGGCAGGGCACGATGCGTGCTGGGCATAAGCTATGAAACGCCCAGCAATACTTGATGTGTAAGTGATGACGACACCATGGAGTACTACCTCTGTGAGTATCTGGCCTAACTTTGCTTAAGGCTTCATGTATCGGCACTAATGTGGTGGGTGCTGGTTCTGTACGAAAGATTAAAAAGGTTCGCTATTGCTTAGGTTTTCTAATAAAATGGTAAGGCTAGCATTTATTTCTAGACCTGTCTACGTTCGTAAAATTGAACAGTCTCAGATGAATCAAACAATATCAAATTGTTGTCCTTTGCATGAGAGTGATTTGTTTATATGAGAGCTGACGTCAAGGTCAAACCTTTCACCTTCGATATTTGCCTAGAATTTGAGATTAAATGAGTCTACGAGTGTTGCAGCATACTTGAAAGAATATGACTTTCTAAAACTATCAAACTATGAAAATGGAATAAAAAAAAAGTAATCCAATTTTTGCTTTCGCTAGAGAATGGTAATTATCTCTGATATATCCTACATGGTAATTCCTCCCAATACTTTTCAAAAAGGTTTAGCACATACTTTTATACCTACGAGCACATATCTGTAGTATATTTGGATTTATCTCAGAAGATTTTCGTAATAGGTCTGCTGATTTGAGCGCCAAGAAAAGAGAGCTAAAAAGTTAGCAGTAACTAATTACAAAAAGTTAATTGATAATGAGATATCTTAGCGGTGATTCTTACGATATCTCATTAACAGACTTTCACTCAACATTACACAGGATACTCAAGATAATTCCCCAAGTATCTCTTTCAATTTAAGGAAATGAAAATTACCACAAAAACAAAAAACAAAAAAACATTCATTTACGAGTGTGTACGAATATGTTCAGAAATTAGCTAGTGAAATCAGCTTTGTCCTATTTACTATACTCGTATCTGGCACTGTTTTAAATTAACTGCAATGCAAATCTCTGCGAAATTGAAACTGAAACTGAAAGTTAACATCAACTCGAAAATCACTCATTAATTTTATGCACACTTGTCCGTCATTTGATTCATTTGATAGAGCTACCTACCAAGTTCATCGCGTAATTACGCTACCTATCACTGCCCCATCTACAAGACATAAAAAGAGCGAATCTTTACGTCGCGTCATTCTAATTTGGCAATTTGTATGCAAATTCTTTGTAACCTTTAAAATAACGATGGGAACAATGTATGCAGTGGTTCCATCAAAACTGTTGAATGGATTAGGGCACACTGGCACATTGCGTAACATAGGGGCGGTGCGGCAATGTGGTAGCTCAGCGCACCGTATATATGGTGAGAATTGTAATAAATATTTCAAGTGTGCCTATAAAGACAATGCGGTTTGCAAATATGTGAAAAACAAGCGAAATTGAGGACGAACCTGATTGTAAGAAGCAATACTACTATGGGAAATGGAGCAGTCTTTAATAAGACTTGCGCTGCCATCGTCTGTCTAACTGACGAAGAAGTACAAGTTAGTGTACGAGTACGAGTATGAGTAAGATCAAGAGTAAGAGTATGTGTATGTGCGCTGATGGTAGTGCTTTAGCTTCAACAAGGTGGTGATGATTCACATTGAGGTAACGCAATTTAGCAACAAACGAGTGTTCTTTTTGTGGATCCCGACTCTATTGTTGGAGGCCTGGTTAAAAGATACATTACAAAAGCGAACAACTTAATTTCAAGATGAATCTGACACTTAACAAATGTTGAACACCATCAGCATCACCACTGTGCCGAGGTTGGTGATGCTTATGCTGCCGCAAACATTGCCACCAAAGTAGTTTTCGTTTGCAGGGATTTTTCTTACGACATTCTCGACTGGTTGTTAAGGTCTCGATCGTTACAATTTGATCTTCGGTGCCTTTGTCTATAACAAAAGAATAACTCAATCGTCCGATAGTAGCTATTGTTTAGTTGCTTAATTCGTTGGACATGAAACCTCGTATGCTGCTGTCCCAGAATAGGGAAATAGGAGTTGGTAAGAAGAAACAACGCATTTGTCAAAATGTGGCAAAACTGGGTTACATAACAAGGAGAATATTTAATCAGTTTATTCAAACTGATGAAAAAAAAAACACCATCGGGATGTTTTTATTAAACTGATAAAGAAAAGATACATATATTAAGTACGTAAGTTAAGAGCGTCATACATAGAGTTCGGGTGGTGTGTTCTAGAACACTCTACATAATGGCGAGCAACAAGCGAAAGCCCTATGTTGTTATCGAAATCACCACCTATATCCGGGAAGTACAGTGAGATAAGCAGGAGAAAGGGAAGAAGCAAACTACGATGAACGCCATAAGAAACAAGAGTCTGAATTCTATGTTATCGGCAGTCTTAAGCAGGAAGAAGCAAGAACAAGACTTATTGCGCCAACATTAGTCTGAAATTCGAATAGCATCAAGCCAACCATACCATTGAACCCTAGGGTTGGCTCAAGAGCTACACTCATGTAGCAAAACAATTGATCTATGAAATGAGACAACATGGAAAGAGAGAGATTTGGAAATTTCACCAAAGTGTGAACAGAGCGTATTGGGCCAACACAGCCCTATCTACACTAAACTAAGGATAAAACTTTTGCAGATTGTATTACAGCAAAGACGATCCGAATTTCGTTTTCGGACGTGAGCCTAGGCCAAGAAATTCAAGCCTTTCATTCCCTTGTCTAAAATGGAGTAAAGATAGCAATATCTTGCTTAAAACAAGGCTTGTGGATCAAATATACAAAATGTTAAGCTATTTGAGGCAACAGGGGATAAATTGATGGACGGCATCGAGCAACTCGTTTCCAAGATTTCACCGGGATTCTTTGATGTCAAAAAGTGCGTTAGGCGCTGATGCGCAATCAACTGGCTTTCCTAACATCATATTTGGGTAAATTGGTCATATTGAAATTCATTCTAGCATCTGCTCTCATTATAATCATTAATAGAATGCAGCGAGCTGTCAGAAGTAGAATTTAAGCTACTGATATAGAAATGCCAAAAATATGTAAGCTTTGGAATGGGGTCAGACTCAATTTACAAACGACACAAGAGACCCACGAATCAGGCAGAGCGTCACAAAAAGCAGCTAGAACTTTAAAGTATCTACTTTGGGATTTTGAGTATCTGCTTCTGCTCTAATTCTGCTTTATAGGGTAGTACCGCGGACTTTAGCCAGAGAAATTTGAGATATCATTCATCTTCTTGAACTAAGAGGACTTCAATCACATTGAAGTGCGCAGGTCTGATGCATTTGACTAAGAGCTGATTTAAAAATTTATTCCACTAGTTATAAATATTAGTCAATGATTGACTGACTAAAAGTAAGATCATGCCAAATACAATGCTGGGTAAAATTCCATTAAAATGCAAAAGACATAATTTCCTTGTGAATGTTTTCATAAGTGCTACGCATAACGTTGAAAATGTTATCTGCATGCTAATTTCTTATAGTCTTTAAGGAAAGGCTGGTTCCACATGTACAGATGAGGTTGGTCTTGTTTGATACAGCTTAAATACGCTCTCGTCGAAGAATCGTTGTATCTTGTCAAAAGCATTCAGGTAATTGTACTTTGCCAAATCTGTGGCAAGTGCAGCACGTGCATTAAATATTTACTGCGCGTTTGCTTCCATGAAATTGAAAGCGGCATCGAATGGTTTGAAAAGAAAAAAAATCTGCTCCACATAAGATGGCTATTCTTCTTGCTATCGTTTTGTATCGAATGTGATGTAGAGAATCCGGTTCGAATGAGGAATTTTTCGTCACTCAGTTAGCATTATATTTCTTCTTCTCTACTAGCTGGCTCTGCATACTTCTTTGAATATTAGGAAATGCTTTCCGCAGTGAACAAGGATTTGAATGTTTTATAAACATCTTACTGCCAATAGCCGATAGTATCTGCAGCAGAATCCAATTGTGAGCAGCATTTCAACTTTGACTACAAGTGTTGAATTTGTATTTGAGTCCGCTTTCTTTCATTGTAGTAGAATTTGTGTAATGAAATCCTAGGTGCGTTCCAAAATAAACATGACTCTTAAAAACTAGAGCAAGATAAACCCGATATATTTCTTCAAAATAGTATCTTTCCGGCTCAATATAGCGATTATTATGGCTTTAAAGGCTGTGGACTGAGTGTTGTGAAGGGATATCCTTTAGAATGTCGGTACATGCATTTTGAGTGTCGCCTACGTCTGATATTTTGTACTTTGATGCTTGGTTTATGGATCATATGTATATCATCACCAGGCACAATGTTGTAAAGGTAATTTTTTTATTCTTTTTGACCTTTTTAATGAATGTTATTCCACTGAGGATAGATTTCCCAAAGTAAGGTATAAAATGCCCTCCATTTCTATTTCGCGCCACGTAGTGTAGCTGGGCTGCGCATAATGGAGCGAATTTTTCTTTAGCTCCGTAACGGATCTGGGTATATAAAATTAGAAAAAATCCAGAGACGTTAAGTTATCTTCAAAAGTGACTGATCGCAACGAATTCATCTAAGCGAATTCATAAGCTAAATGTCTTCGGAAATTAGATAAAAAAAATTATTTATGATTTTCCATACTTTTCGCTAGCTCTTCTGATTTAAAGGCATATTATTCCGTTCGTTGATAAGAAGTGGAGTTGAAGTTGGAGTTTAAATTGCATAAAACGTTTTCTTGGAGCTAAGTAGCGACAGTTTTTCTCATTAACTTTCCCATTTAGGTAGAAACAAAGTTTTAAAAAATGTTTTTGTGTAAATTATACTCATATGAATTTTATTTGTAAAATTCGATGCAGCCGCCTTTTTCAACAGTTTTGTTCTACCTCAAATATTTTCAGTCGCCAAACCTTCATCCTTCAGTAAGATCCATGGGCGAATCTGTACACTTGGCCCATTGGTCAATCGACGAACACGGTATGGTGAATAAACTTGTCGGCGTGCATTCACACAAAAATCGCCAATTCTAAAAAAAAAACCCTTTGAGAGCGAAAGTTGTATGCCCACCCGACCACTGCGACATTGTGATTGACAAACCTGTTCTCTTGATGATTCAAATCTCTTACCTAGCATCGTTTGAAAAATTCACATTTTAAGCATTAATCTTGCTCTGTACAGCCTTAAGCTATCATCCTCCTACGGATCTGTCATTGCTTCAATAAACACATCAAAGCCAGAGGGCAGCTATTTAATTATTTCAAAGCCGACTGCCTATTATAACTGCAGAAAACTAAAATCATGTTGTAGTTTACAAAGATAATGCTGTCAACTTACTGTCTTATCGAACAGCGAAAACTGAAGTTCAGATATGCAGTTACAGACTTTTGTATCTCAATAGTCAGCGGGAGCAGATGTATATGTAAGAGCACGTTTTTAAATTTTACAATAAATTGGTTGTAAGACTGGAGGACGAATGCGGCGTTCTTAAAGTATCTTAAAACTTTTTTAAAAAGAGCACCACCCTCAATCGGAAATGACTATATTCATGTGTGAAATTGTATAGATAGTACAACTTTTAGGTGCGCACTGAGTACGAGTAAATTATTGTTTGTCCGCCTGTGCAGATTGAAATGCTCTAGCGCTCTTTGATTCCGTATCTCTTAGAAAAAATATAATCTAGCTAAACAATTTTAATTACTTTCACTCTACTTATCCTCATCCTTTAATACGAGTATATAACGATTTACTTTCCGATTTACTTTCAGTGGCTTTCTCTAACCGACGGCTATGACTGGCATAATTCATTTCTCTTCTGCTCGCAGTCTAATTATTTTAAAAATCATTGCATCCGTTTATCGTTCCCAGTACGTTGTGCACCAAACTCATAAATCTCAAGATGTCAACTCCACGGGATCTGCATGCATTCGGGCAGCGCGGCGTGGTTTTTTTCTTTTTATTATTATAAACCTATTTAGCTTAGTTGGAAAGAAATACAGCTATGTATGCTCGACGAGTGCATCCATGGTCATGATTAATAAATCTCTATTCAAAAAATTTGTCATATCCTAGTTTAATTCTTCTCCTCAATCTTAGGCCTGCACACATTGGGCTTAGAGCCGGGCGCTTCGTCTTAGATCTCCATACGTAGTCCAGCTATTGTTGCAATCAATTTCCGTCTCGCGTCTATCCATAACGAATGGACGAGATGAATTTGCCACACGTGATATTTTAAGTAATCACCGATCATGAGGACCGAGCGAGATGAACTTGCGGTCAACTAACTGAATCGACGATGATGATGTGTGCAGACTGAGAAAAAACAACATGCTAATGTAAAGCCACGTACAAGAGATTATTTAATCCCAGTGGTAAAGATCATCGTCGATGTCTCGTAAAAACGTTATCACATGACAGACATGTAGATACGAGTGTAGAAAGTGAAAACCTCCTGGAGAAGATGTAAGTCAAAGAAAGTCAGTTGATGGAAAATAATAATTTACCCTAAAAAAACAAACAGTCAAGAGTATACCCTTGTTCGTTGGAAATTGTATTAGCGTAAACATTAACCTGGGACAGAAATCAAAAACTAAAGAGATACAAAAAAAAAAACCCCCCCGAAAACATATAGTTTCTCCTCCCAAATACATACCATACATTCACTCGAAGTCGGCACTTAAATTACAAAACATATGTACGTATAAACTCTGCCACTGATATAATTACGATGACAATTTCCACATTTGGAAACTAGTTCAACATTTGTAATAGCGTAAACACTTAATTGACGAACGAAGAAACGCAAAAAAAAAAAAAAAAATAAGAAAAACGTCCAATGATAATTTGTTTATAGGGGCTTGAATAATAATGGGAATTTTTCGGAAGCAGCACTTGTGGTTGTTCCTCGATTCGCATTGTACTTTTATTTGGAGAAGAAAAAAAAAATGAAGAAAAATTACGAAATAACATAATGAATGTTTAAGAATGCTTCGCTCGGATAAACAATGTCGTCGGTTTTTAGTCACGTCGGAACTGGGTTTAATCCACATCCCAACATTTGTTCAGCTGTCGTTGGAGTTTTGCAATTGCGTGAATTTGATGTTTTTTTTGTTTTTGTTCTTATAAGAGTAGATCTCTTCGAATGGGCTGTAACTAAACAATACCCTATTCCTTTAAGTAAATTCTTAACTCAGTTACATACTTAAAATTATGTTAATCTGATTATTTAAAATTCTATAAAAGATTTCAGATCTAGAAAGGGGGATGCTACTGAACCAATTGTGATTTTTAAGCTCAAACTTCACTTCTTTCTTTCAAACCATACTTGCTGTCAGATATCGGGGTAATCTCGAAATATCCATCTTCTCGAATTACCTCGGAATCTTTTAAAGGTTTTGCGATTTTTCCACGTTCTTCGGGGTCTTTACAACGGTGTAACTTAGTTTCAGAATCTGTTTGACTTTTCATTTAGCGTCCATCTTTGCAAATATCAGGACCATTTTATTGTAGATTCGATTTCCTATGCCCCACTTCTGCCCATATTATTTCATTTCGGACTCTTTCTTCCCTAGTTTTCCTGTGACTCTTCGTATGAACGTCATTTCTGTCATTTGTAAATTGCTGAGATGTTTTTGCAATGGTGGTAAGCTCCCAATACCGAAGAATGATATTGGGAGTATTGCAGAACGTGAGTTTTGATGTTGTCGTGTTGTTGTCGTTATCGTTCAATATACTCGTAGCTAATGCTTGTTATACTCGTATCCAGATTTTTTGTGGACCTTTGCTTTAGTCAAATTTATACATACGAGTATACCGCTTACCTTTTCTGGGCAAATTATTGAACCGATTCTTCAATTCTTATCGTTATCTGCCTGGATTGTTTGCTATGACAACAATATCTTCTGTAAATAAAAAGAATTGCAGGAAGATAGGCTGGAGTCTACGGTTCCATCCTTCTAAGGATTCATTTTTCATTCATTTTTCTATGATCTCTCTTGGTGTAAGATGTGGTGTGTTATTTTTCTACACAGTCTGAACGCTGCCTACTTCCCCTTTATATGTTCTCTTAAACGCTTTTTTAGCCTTTTTTTGTGTTAACCACTTCTTGATCATCTTTTCTACTAAGAATACTTTTGCCTCGTATATGGCACTTCCGTGTTTTCCTTTCGGTTTCGGAATTTTAACTATTTTCCAACAAGCCTCGGGTACATTTTGCTTTAGCTATTTTATAGTTTCTTAAATTTTTCCAGCTAATAACTTGTATCCACGTTAGCCACAATATCAATCGCTAGTTTTGTTTTGAACCAATTAAAAATGTTGCTTTCCCAAGCGTATCATCAAAATTCCAACAACAATATTAGTCAAGAAATAAGCTTTGCGGAATTCATAACAAAATTGCCCATGGGAACAGAAAAGGTTCTAATATGCAACACTTTCCTTTTTTATCTTATTTTAATTAATTGTCTGCTTAATCTGAAAAGGTACATTAGTGTGTCGCATGTAGTTGCTCATCATACTGCAGCCTCAGGCAAAACGGGCGTATCTCCATTTCGGTAGCTTTGAGTAATTTAAGAGTTTTGCTAAGTGCCAATCTGTCTTTTGACTTTTCAATTAAATGTGATTGAAAATATATCCAACATATGTAAGTAGTTATTAGAAAGTAAAAAAAAAAAAGATTAGATAAGAGATTTTTGCTTATAACGTAAAAGGACAACAGAGTCTCCTTACTTAGAATAATGCACACGCCAAATATGACAGATACTTACAACTTCACGATTATGAATATGCAATTTTTACCTTTATACCATCTTTCTCTAAAACTCGATACGAATCATTCTTAGGTAACGCTAAAAAAAAAGTATTTTTTTGACTCATTTACCGGACGCAGATTCAGTGTAACATGCAGCGTCGTCTTGAAAGGAAGACACGACTCGTAAGGCATTCGTTTGGTACTTAATGAAAGTAGATTCTCAATAATTCTAAGCTTATTAAGTAAATATTTATGGATAAAGATACATATGTATCATATAGCAGTTGTAGGCATCAACTTTTTTGAAAACAGTTTAAAACCGTAAGAATCTTTCTGCAAATGTATTGAAAACGTGAAGGCGACTTTGAGTGATTTTTAGCCCACTTGTAGTAGAGAGTTTTGAAGGAATTCTTCGCAAGACTTTTTGTTACTTATAGTCTTGTAAAGTGATGACACTTTGACATATTCGGAGCTCAGATATATAAAATTTGTAACACTTCGTTTTTCTCGGGAACTTTGCAACGCAAATGAATAAAGACATCTTTTAATCGATTGAAGATACATCTTATCATTCTTCAGGTACAAATTTTCAGACGTCCAATAATTCACTCTGAATACTTTATTTAGGTATTTCAAGCATACCTGCCTATAGTGAGCGCCTGAAAGTCTGAAAAAAACTGCCCGTTCTGAGTTATTTTGAGCTGTAGATTATAATTTAGCATGCAGCATATCATTAATAAAAGGCTGAAAGCAAACCTGAATCGACAAGGTGGCTCAAAAGTTGTCAAGAAGTTCTGTGGCTGTTATTTTGTTTATGAATAAAAAAATGTAAGTTCTGCTTTAGATTATATTTATTTGATGTCTTGAATTTTTTTCCATTAAGTCGAGAAAATGATATCGACTAAGTGGCCGCCGTCAGAAATGATGACCATTCAAACTCGATTTATAGCGTTTGCCATCACTCTTGCCAGAACTTCTGGCGATAGGTCCTCGCATTCTTGACGGATATTTTATTTGAGGGTTTTAAGAGTCTAAGGCTTTTTGACATAGACTCCTGTCTTCAAAAAGAAACCACAAAAATAAGTCTAGGATGGTTAAATCGGGCGATCTTGCCAGTCAGTGCAAATCGCCAAAACGAGAGATAAGGTGACCAAGAAATGCAGCCCTCAGAATTTCGGTTGTGGCTTGTGAGGTATGCGCCGTTGCCCCATCCTTTTGGAACAACATGTTCTCCAGGCCCAATTCATCCAATTGAGGAGGAACAGCTGATGCACTGTCTGCACTTTGTAAGGGAACACCTTACAGTCTTTCACCAAAATTCTCTGTAAAGACCGCTGATTGATGCGATACTCCAGGGTCCTCTGGGACATCTTCGCCCACAGCTGCGATATTCTTAGCAGAACGTCTACTCTGGGGCCGACCAGATCTGGCAGCATTTCGTGTTGTCCCACACTCTTCTGGACGAGCGGCTAAGCGTCATAGTGTTTGTCCAGTTAATGTCGGACGATCGGAAAATCTGCACCGAAACAGACCTGACGAATTATTTGGCTTTCTGTAGGAGTATAGCTATCTGTGTCTCATTGGCATGTATTTTGTATCATTTACTTCACAAATGTCGAAGTAGAATTTACATTTGCCGCCCTTTGCAAAAATTATAGCATCTTTCGCTAGGGTGATGATTTTTGCGCCACTTAGTATCTATACCACCTACAATGAAGACTATCCTATATTTCGCATGAACTGTCAAGATATTTACTCAAATTTGGGAAAACCAAGATGGAACTCAATCCATACGCATGTCTGATCCTCTTATTTAAACTTTATAGTGTATCTATAATATGATAGCCAATAGAGAGAAAAGCGAAAATGTGAAGTTGGTTGAAGTTGAGACCACTTCGGAATATGCATAAAAATATCTTTTTTTTGAGTGCGTTCGCGAATTATCACATCATGAGCAGGTTCGCAAAACCTGTTGTTTTTATACGATTTTAGGACTCGATGTTTTCCCTACATCTACTTCGTAGTCAAAAAATCAAAAAAGACATCTCCACAATTTTCACCATATCGATCGAATGCTTTTGTCTTCGAAAGTTTCCCAACCGTTTAAATCAAAATACCAATTCGATACTCATCATGGCTTAAACATTGCTTGTAAAAGCCTTTATGTAGACAAGCTATATGGATTTATGTTCAACCTGGGGATCCCTGTCCAACACGGTTGTGTGGCGGTCAAAGGAGAGCTTTCATTGCTCTATCCAATTCGGAACAAATACCATTGAATCTTTTGATGTCAAAAAGGGTCTCAGACAGGACGACGTACTTATTAACAACAGTGCTTGCAAGAATGGTGCCGAAATCAGTCGAACTCTTCGCATGTGCAGATGATATTGGCAAAACCGGATCAAATCAGGGGACATTGGAGAGAATTGTGGTAGAAGGAGCAAACATGGGTCTGGCAGTCAATAAAATAAACTTAAATATTTGCTGTCATCAAAGAAGTTCAATTAGTACCGAGTCATGGTTAACAAGGGCAATTATAACCTTGAAGTGGCAGAGGTCTGGCCAGTAATCTTGTTCTTCTACCATCCTTTCGGCGGCAAACCACTAAAATTGAAATCGTCAGCCCCTCATTCATCTACTTTTCAAATTCACAAAAGTGTAAATCGCCTCTCATAATACAAGAAATGACTTACTTACTTACTTTAGGTGGCGCTACAGTCCGGGGTGGACCTGGGCTTCAGTCAACAAGCTTCTCCAGCCAGCTCGATCCCTGGCTAGCTGCCTCAAGTTTCGCACGCTAAGTTGGCTGAGGTCCTCTTCCACTTGCGTGCGCCACCTGAGTCTTGGCCTTCCTCTACTGCGCTGTCCCTCGGGGGCGGATTTGAAGACTTTTCGTTGCCATCCACAAGAAATGACACGGTAACTAATTAAGACGGATAGTTTACCCCGGAACTAAAATGCTCCTTGGTCAACTCCAGTAATGAAACAATAGTTCTCGCAGTACTCAACCCAAGAATAGCCCTTGGCAGCCACTTTTTATGTACTCAGAAGTCAGTTGAGCAAATAAGCCCTATCTATGCAAGATATTTATCATTGCTACCCAGTTAAGCGGTACAAAACTGTGGATACTCTAAACGTTAAAGATCTTTTAGCTGCTTTGAACGAAAGATTTGCTTTGTGACCTTCGGCCGAAATGTGTACAAGAAAGTATAACGAAGAACTATACCGTCTCTATAATGTCAAGAATCGTGTTAGAAGGCTTCTTCTATAGCGAATGGGCACCAGATCAACCGGAAAGATCTTCGAATCAACCCCAGTCGTAAAAAGAAACATAGGGTGACCTTATACATGCCATAGGGCACTCTCAACGGACTTTGTGTGCATAACAGGATCTAGTTAGACAGTAAGATATAGGTTCGAGGTGTACATAAAGTTTTGGTCTCCCTTTAAGAAACAATTCACCGCGCATGTTAGAAAGGTTCGTAACGACTAAAGAACTTTAAATTTATTAAACTTTATTCTAATTGTGTTACTATGAGAACACTCTCTCTGAGATGAGCTGTTTTGTTTCATCAACGGTCCTGCATTTACATATACGTAATTTAAGTAGTAAACTGGTTACG
This sequence comes from Volucella inflata, assembly GCA_928272305.1. Taxonomy (NCBI): domain Eukaryota; kingdom Metazoa; phylum Arthropoda; class Insecta; order Diptera; family Syrphidae; genus Volucella; species Volucella inflata. The sequence goes on along the minus strand of OV743720.1, from coordinate 112,929,387 downwards.
TTCATTAACTACTACAAGTCGTATACAAGTTTAAAAGTACTCAAAAATACGTGACGACGATTTAATAGCCATATACGAGTACGAGTAGTTATTTCTATATGATTTCCTAGATTTCAGATAACAAAAAATCAATTTATTCAAATCAATCTTAACACTAATTTATCAAAATAACCCACTTAGTTAAGAGCAGTTCTAAATTGGCATTTCTTTCGATTAATTAAAGATATCCTAATCCATAACATAACAGAAGATCGGAAGTAATTCGTACACAAATACAAACTTGAATAAAACCAATACTCGTTCCTTAAACTAAAGAATCATGCACGATGAGTGTGATTGCTTGTATGGTACTCGTATTAATAAAATTCACTCTCAGCAACGATGAAACTACAGTGATAACACAAGCTTTAGTGCAGACAAACAGTTAATAAAATAGCAAATAAATTAACAGCAGTTCGCTACTTGTTGTTTTACGCTGATTTATGATCACTCTTAAGTGTGTGCGATGATGAGATATGGCTTTAAAATTTATTTCAAGTTTATGGCTCGGCTCGGCTCTTTCGAGTTTCGAGTTTTGAGTTTCGAGTCTTTCTGTCGTTTCTTTTTATTTTTTATTTTTTTTTTTTTGAAATTATGTCGTTTTTCAGTTGTTGGCCAAGAAGAATGCGTACGGATACGCAATTGTGATGGATGTGATGTGAAAACTCAAAATTAGCAACTTGAAAGCTGACGTTGTTGTCTGGCAGGTGCTACGAATAATCGTAATGTTACGCAATTGGGGCAATAGCATATATGAGTATGAGTGTGTTCTAAAGGATTACGAGTCGTCAGCTTATGCAATGCAACAGCAATGCATAATGGGCTCAGATTTTAAAGACAATCACCATGCATTCCCACACTTCGATTCGATGTGTTCTCATTTATGATTATTTCATCATTCAGACAATAAAACAGTTGTCTCAACTTGTTCTAGTCGGTGGAAGTGTATTCTCGTATCTTATCTGATGATCGCTATTGCCATGAGTATCGTTCTGGTACAAAACGATGCTAAATGCTCGTTGCCGCCGGCCAAGGGCGTGTGAAAAATGCATGTGTACGAGTATGTATGAGCACTTGTATGGTTTATGCAGCATAGTCAGCCCTCAGGTGGGGCAGCTTTAGCAAAGCCATGATTATTCTGCTGGTTTCTAGTTTCTGACGATTTACAATAGCTTTCTGCATGTAACTGCTATTGAATGCAATTTCATATCGGTAATGGTAGGAAATATGAGATATGTTGGCTTCTTACAAGACTTAAATGCTTTGAAAGCTCATGAAATTACCCAAGAAAAAAATAATGCCTGGAATACTCGTACAAGAAGCATGTGAATGAAAATTCAATCAGACAGTGTCGAAGCTCAAAGGACTAAAAAGACTACTCTTGAAAGGATAATGTGGTTATGGAGTTCAATTCTTTTGAATTGTCAAAATGATCGTGTGGAGAACTGATGGGAGCTGTTTCCTCCTAATAAAAAACTGTGAAAACCATGAAATCATAGTTCTAAACTAGAAGGAGCTGCTGGTGATACCATATTTTGTTCTACGTCTTATGATTTGCACGAATATACCTACGTATATCCAACCGAAAACGGCTAAAACAAAGGCTTCATTTCCCAATTCTGAGAACTATTGCGGCATAAAACTAAACTTGATACACTAAGTGTAAATATCCTGCCGAAAGGAATCAAAGCAATAGCAATAGGAAATAAGTAAAGTGGAATGCTTGTATAAGGAGGTGTTGGATAAACCACCCACTATTCATCAATTCTCAACCCAACTAAGTCTCAGAATCAAGTACGACTATGATTGTATGTTGCATATTCGTCCTCAACAATAGTTCGTATGCAGTCGGTCATCTGGGAGACATGACTATTTCAAACAACATCAGAGATCCTTTTATTTTTATTTTAACATACATATGAGCACATCTTAAGGCAGATATCGAAGTACCTAGAAAAAAACTTCTAGATAATAAGACGAGGAGCGTTTGGGTACGATTTGAAATAACTCTTTTAATTGAATTTTGAAATTTTATTTTTAAAAGCACTCCCGCTTAAAATGTTCGGTGGCTTTGAATGTCGCAAAAGATACGCGTATATTATGCGGTTTCTTACTTTCTCAATTTTGCAAAGTTTTGGATAAAATTTTCGAAGAATATATTATAGTTAAGGAGATGTACAGTGCAAGAGTGGCTAAGCAACTTGGAAAATTTATTAATCTTTTGAATAAAATATTTTGTTTGGTTGTTTTTGCTTTAATAATTGTGATAAACTACAGCATTGCCAATGGATTATTTCAACCCAAGGAGCTCATTAGCATCAGTTTCAGGTGCAAAATTTAACTCTATGAAGAAGATTCTGACACTGGTAGCACGATATCACCATCATGGGGTTTCAGCTCGCACTGAAGCCAATGTTGAATGAATTCAGTTTTCCTTTTCCTTGCAAGTATTGTTGAGATTTTAGAAACATCCATATGAAGGTGCCTTAATGTGTCCCCTCATTGTTGTAGAGAATAGTTCCCATTCGATGCCGAAAATCCAAGATTGATTTAGCACCAATTTGATTGTCCCTGCGTTAAATCAAACCCATCTAAGGCTAGTACTCACTTATCTTTTTTATCCAGCAACAAGAGGAACAAAGACTCCATTAACCATGCTCTGTCAATTTAAAAAAAAAATTAAAATAATGAACATCTGCAAAAGTTATCACTTAAAATAAGTGACAGTAACCGAAAAACAAAAAACAATGTTTCAAAAAATTGCCGTGGAAAAGCCGTCTTTCCGTAATAAATCCTAAATGTGGGTGCATGTAACTAAGATAGGATTGCATACACTCTAATTAAATTTTATATTTGAATTTTAGGCTATGATTCACAGTGTTTTCTTTTTCTACTCCAAAACGTAAGATCAGTTTCGAACACTTCTTCTTATCCTTTTATTAACCCTTTCCTCGTTATACGAACTTATGCGTAACGAGTTTCCCATTTTTACTGCATCGCTGCTGCTCCGCTTATGGGGTTGGCTAATGTCGCAGACCGCAGAACGCGTCTACATAATGCTCGGTCCTGGATCGCTTCAGTGGTTAACCCCAGGCGTTGTTGCGCATTTGCCATCTGAGATATCCAGGAATTCTTTTCCCGACCTCGTTCTCTTACAGTTGGAGTGACCGTAGTTGATAGTGCCTTTTTAACCGGATTTTCCGCAGATCTTCTTTGAACGTGGCAATACCAGCTTATTCTATTCGCTTCAAGCTGTTTGGTTACCGAATTCTTTATATGTAGACTTCCTCTTATACGCTTAGATCTAATGCAATCGCATTTAGTGACTCCACTAGACATCCATAACATTTTCATTTCTGCTGCCGTCATTTTGTTTTTAAACGCTTCGTACATTGTCCGGCACTGTGAACCGTATATAAGAGCTGGTCTAACAACCGTGGTGTAGAGTTTCCCCTTTAATTTAAGTGGAAATTTTCGGTCGCAAAAGATTCCCGAATTTTTCCGCCATTTCATCCATCCCACACTCACTCTGTGGTATACGTCGTCGTCACATTTCGCTTCCATGTTAACGATTGATCCTAAGTACTTAAAGATAGTGCTTTTCGGAAGAACTATTCCGTCTAACATTATATCCGGAACAGGTCTCAAAGGATGCGCAAATGGGCACGTCAAATGCTCCGTCTTTGAACGACTTATTTTAAACCCGTTTCTCTCTAGCACATTTTTCGATGAATCTAAGGCGTTCTGTAAATCTTCGACGTTATCGCTAAGTATAACTGCGTCGTCAGTGAAGAGAATTGGCGTGAAATTTGCTTCGCGCATGCAATCTTTTAAAAGATAGTCGAATACTACGTTACAGAGAAAAGGGCTAAGTATACTTCCTTGGTGCACTCCGACATTAGCTGGAAATTCTTTCGTTAGTCCAGCAGAGCTTTTAACCGCAGTTTTCACTTTTCCGTACATGTCTTGTATTATTCTAACATACGTTTCCGATACGTTTTGAGACCTCAGCGCGGCCCATATGAGATCCCTAGGCACTCGATCGAATGCTTTATCGAGGTCGATAAATACCATGTGTAAATCCTTAGACGAATCTCGGTGCTTTTCCATTATTATTCGTAGGCTTTGGATAGCGTCCACCGTCGATATTCCTTCAACAAATCCACACTGGCTATTATCGAGCTTTATTATTTGCCGAAGACGTTCGTTTAAGACTCTTTCGACGATTTTCATTGTGTGTGACATAAGCTTGATTGAACGGTAGTTGTTGCATTCTCGAGTGTCGCCTTTTCCTTTGTATAATGGAACCAAGAAGCTACTTCTCTATTGCTTAGGCATGGGTTGTCCACATTTTAATTTATTTAAAAGTTTCGATAGCCATTCGCTGCCGATCCCCTCCATATTCGACCAAAACTCTGAATGCTATCTGGTCCCGCCGCTTTCCCCGCTTCATTTTTCCAATTGCTATACTTATTTCTTCGATTGAAAAGTCCGAAACTTCCTCCTCGAATAGACCAGCTGTCGGCACGATATCACGTGGAAACTGTTTGTTAAGCAACTCCTTGCAGTATTCAAGCCACCTGTCACAAATTTCCTTTTCATTTGTTAGTAAGCGACCGTCTGCGTTTTTGATGTATTTCGGCGAGGTTACGAGTATTTCCATTGAATTTTTTCTCCTCTTTTTCGAACACATTTTCAGTTTTTTACATTTTCTTATTGTTTGTTATAGATGCCGATATCTACAAGAATTTAATAATGAGAAGTTAGATCCTATCAAATAAGGATTTTGCGGAAAATCAATAAGTCAAGCTTAAACAAAAAAATACCAACATACAGTTTACCACAATTTTGATAAATCTTTACCATATGGCTTTCGAAAATACACAAATAAATAATTTTTTTATCTAAGCGATCCTTAGTTTTAAAACAAATATTAGAAATTTTATTTGGACAATTTTAATACAGCATTGAGCTACCGTCCAATGTATGAATATCTATCGAAAGGGGTTTTATGAGTTCACATGGAGCAGAGGCCAGTGAGGACCCAGCCGGAAGGAAACAATTTGTTTTAGAGTTTGATGGATCAGAATTGTCGTATTTATTTGAAAGTTATGTAGTTCCATCTAACAACCAATGAGGTAGGGTTGGACTTTTTAGCCGTGGTTCAAATTATCCTCCTCCAGATATTTAGATTTGTTGAAAATGTTGATATCTTTGAGTACTAGCTAAGTCAGACTTGAGGGCTACTCTTAAGCACCAGTTTAATCCAACTATCGGAGGTAATCATCGGATTCGAAACATCCATTTACTCGCTAATCATAAATAATAAAAGTCACGTCTAGATGGCACTTAAAAATCATGTCCACCACTAGCACGTCTACTTGCTCTCATATCAACACCAAAATTTGCACGGATTCGATGACAAATTACCGCATTAAGTTCATAAATTTCCGTCCGAATGTTGACGTAAAAAACCGTAAAAATAAGAAACCTTCAATCATCTCATATCGCTCTCCATCGACGGCATCAGCTCTTTCATATGCATTTTCGAAGAAAAACGGACCAATGATTCCAGCAGTCCAAAAACCACATTAAACAGTATATTTTTGTGGATGGAATGATTTTTCTGAAAATTTTCGAAGCTCTTCTTCTTTTCAGATGCGACAATTTTGTTTTCTTCCGAATTCATTCAATATGAAATTAGATTCATCACCTGAGTTGATTTTGGTTGAAAAACCAGCAACCAATTTACGAGAGTTCTGTGTCGATTATGACCTGTTGGCTTCAATTTTTGTGTTAGTTCGATTATGTAAGGATGCAAATCTTAATTTAAAATACGCTAAACAATGGATGGATGAACTTTATCTGTGACAAGGTCGTGATATCAAAGGTTGAAGTGTTTTCAGTGACAATTTGTGATACAGCAGCAATGTTCTCAGTGAAGCGTCCACTTTTTGGTCTAGCAGGCCTTTTTTGATCCTTGACAGAAACAGAGCTTGATTTATAAGTTGAATGTCTTAGCAGATACTCGTAGATTATGCGGAGTTTGCGGAATCTGTTTCTTCGTAAATATTCGATGCCACCAGTGGAGCAAAGGCATTTCGTCTTAAATTTTACAGAATACTTTTATAATGAAAGCGGAGCAAAATACGATGCTGCAAATCAAATCAGTGGCGTAGCTATGTAGCTATGTAGTATGGGTGGCACCCGGGGCCGATATCATCTTGTATCTGTGTAAATTATTTTTGAGGCAATTTCTTCCTACTAGAATTTTGTAAATTTTTTTTTTTAAAACGAATGTCATCCCTAAACCTTACGCCTTCACTAGCTACGCCTCTGCTGCAAACTAAGAAGGAAGACAGAAATATTTGCAATGAAGAGGCTCCATAAAATTAACCTACCTTCAATTTCATTGCTGCCTCATAGAACGCTGATTTGGACATAAGTTTAAGGTCTTTTTAAAAAGCGCAAATGTTGTTGACATCTGTTTGTAAGAGACTCGGCGTGTCTTCTAAGTATTTTTGCATTTTCATGGAAAAGCCTTTGGCGATTATCTTGCCAGAATTGTCTATCACTTGCGTTCTTTTTGGATTTTTTCGAATTCTTTTCATTGTTTTTACAAGAATTGTATTTTCTTTTCATTTCAGGAGAAAGATTATTGCTATATACTTAGCCAAATTTATGGGACACCAACCTCGTATTTGAGTGAATAAAGTATGTACCCGTATATATTTGTAGTTCGCATTGGATAAACTATCTTATACGGTTAATTCCTTTGCATCGTTAGTACCATTTCTGAAAAACATTGTCGTAGTTTTGTTGTCAAGAAGGGTAAGACTTTACCTCCCCGTATTTGAATTCATCAAAGCGGATCTACCAACATTAACGACTATTCACATTAAGCTTAAGAACCCTAAATTGATAATAGTGATGTGGAAAGATAAATGTAAAGTTATTGATAAACCTTTGCAAAAAAAAAAAACTAAATGGCCCACTTCAAATCCTTCATATACTCCTAACAATCCTCTACAATGAAAATGTCTAGCTTCCTTCAAAAGAAGGTGAAGACATGGTTTGTTAACAGAAGCACATTCTGTTTTCATGACAAGTAACTTGCCACAAAAAAAATCAACATCATTCGAGTAGCTAGCAATGATCACCTTTTAAAACCAGTGTGATGTCATAATTACGTTCTCAAATATGGCAAGTAAGCAAAAATCTTGCCATGAATATCTCAGAGACATGTGCACTAAACAGCAGCGTTCAGCATATGACAAACTTAATATGAATCTGAACATGAAAACTGTTCAATGCAAACACGGACATGGTGTTTAAGGAGATATACTACACTCTTTTTCACTTAATACGTTTCACACTTTTATCTAAATAATGGAATTGGGGCAACCTGTAATATTTGTCTTCATTTGCGTTATTGTCATAAATTTTCATAAAGAAAAAAAGTTCCTCGATATCAGTAATTTCATCTTAGCCAGAGACTTTGGGCCACTTTGCATCGCGCAACTAAACATTGTTTGGTGTAAGTATTTTGTGTTCACATTTCCTGTGTAGTGGGAGAGAATTGCAACTTAGCCATCTGCATAAATGCGAATTAACAGGAATCCAAATAGCCTCAAATTGGTATCATTAAGACAAAATGGCAGGATAGCGCAATGGTCACATTTTAGCCTCGTACATTCAGTCTGCAACAGAGAGTCAGCCAGTCAAATGCACACTTTTCTGGCTGCTGCCCCAGCATTGTTTTGTAATTGTAGTTGTGCTACGAAAAGCCAACAACAACGAAAAAAAGGAGAAAAAAAAGACAGCAATAATAATAAATAATGTCGTCGTGAGGGACCAATGCAACCACTGGCAGAGGTGCAGATGCTGTCCAATAACTATATGAACGTCATCTAACACTATCGTCTCGCAGAGATCTTGCACCGAAAGAGCCAAGAGCTAAGAGCCTTATAATTTTTTTTTTTTTTAAACCGTTTGACTTGAGTTTCCTAATGTCCTACGAGTCTACCTTTTTAACTTTGTAGGTAGGTACTCCATATCTGGCTAAGATGGGTGATAAGGTCATAAATGATATATCAACGCGCGCGCAAACAACTGTAACAACAGCTTATGAATAATCTTCACGATAGTGCTTAGCTTTATATGCAAATGTTCAATGCTGCTGAACTCATAAGCTCATAAGGGATGAACTTAGCTACTAAGAATGATGGGACTCCTCGCTGCGCCCAGGAGCAAACTGGTGCAGAGTTTTTACTTTTTACTTTTTACTTTTAAGTTTTTACTCTATCCATGCACAGGCAGTCCTTTTGTTTTGACTCAAACACGAGTAAAGATCCTTATCATCGGATAGAACCGAGAGTTTGGATAAAAACCATACTACACCATGGTACAATGCAATGGTGCGATGATGCGACTGCTCTATGCAGCAAAAGACAACTTGTTAACGTTGCTTTTCACAGGGCAAACATTGGTTTTATAGTTATTTGGATCCACCTCCTTCGATAGGCGAAAAGTACGAGTACCATCATCAGTAAGTAGAACACCGATGTCGGTTTGGTTCCGGTTAAATTGGAACACAACGGTGTACGAGTAAATTGATGGAATGCGCTACTCTCCTACACAGCACATACCCGACATCCTACGGAGTTGCCTGCAAGTGGCAGGTACGCCTCTCACCTCGTATACCATTATAAACATTCCTGCTACCTTACGAAATCATGCAGATGATATGATGGGCATGAAGCATAGATGAATCAATTATCTGCGACAAATGTATGAAATTAGGCGCAACTGACATTTCACTGCGCACCGATTGCTAATTTATGTGCTACATCTGATTTGAGCTAATTTTCATTAGGCATCCGCGCCCTATTCGTACTCGTACTCGCGTATTCTCGTATCCGTGTCATACTCGTACACTGTTGTACGCTTACTTCCCATGACAACTGAAGAAGGAGAATAAAAAGTTGAACCTTACGATGGCATATTGACACCTCTGCACAGCATTTTGTGCACAACGACAGTCTTTCATTGTCTGACTGCTTGGATGTTGTTAAGCGTGGGATACAAATACAAGTACTCGTATTCGAAGTCGTACTCGTACCTACTATCACATCATCTAGAAACATATCACATCCTGCGCCAGATGAAAAGCAACTGATTTACAGCCGAATCCGATGAGTTTCTTGTGGAGATGTTAATAGTCTTGCGAATTCATCTACTCGTCGTATTCAATAACTGAAGAGGGGGGTAAACTAAAGCCTCGTGGTAACAGGACTACGAGTATGTAGTAATGTTGACAACGTCGTTGCATTGTTTCAAACCAAATGAAACAGAATGTCATTCGAATCTAATTTGTTAAAAAAAAAAAAACAACGTAAAACTGAATGGAGGATGTTGACTGATATATACGCGCAATCAGTGCGCAATTATAAAGCTCCAACCCTCGGTTCCAGTACGAGTGGGTGGTTGTTATTATGAGACGTGCATCAAGCGTATTCCGTAAGTGAATTAGTTAATTAGGCAACCGATTTGATGCTATGAGTACGAGTATCTACAAATCTATTTATTATTTGTGGGGTAAGGATTTTATTATTTACCAGTTATAGTCTCATAACGTTGCACACAGTTAGCACTTGCAAAAATTGCAAAGAATTCTTTGATCAGTCGATACCTGAAGCCATTGAAGTGTGCAAGTACAAAGTGTGCACTGCGGATAATGATGCTACATAGATTGTTCGGTTTCATTGGGTGGAATTCACTCGGTGAAATTGGCTTGGAAAATTATCCCGCTCCTCAGCATTTCAAGCACGGCTGGTATGCTTTATTATTATTTGTGCAATTTGAACTGGTTTCGGTGTTATTGCTACCATATATTGCTGTCCGAGAGAAACCCATCGGACTATCACTTTGTGAAATGTAATTACGAGCTTAAAGTGGCGCTAAAAAATTGCGAATGGACTGATGTAAAGTAAATTTCACGGATGAATGATTTTTGTATGACATGAAATTATGAAGGGAAGAGTAGAACTGCTGACTCTTGGAGCTTCTGCATTTATGCGATGTTATTTTCCTAACTAGAGCACATTTTTATGGTCTTTTTTGTTGGAGAAATTTAGCAACGACATTTTTTATTTTTAAGTTTTCAAAGAGTGTAACTAAATCAGTCAGCGAAAAGATTAGGTAAGCTTTAATGATTTGGTAAACTAATGAAGAGGAAGAATATTACGTAACTGAGTTATTACGCAAATATAATTGAAATCTGAGTTGAAGCTATTTACAATATAACAAAATCAGTTGAAAGAATCTACAAAAATCTCTCTTTTTTACTGTACCATTCTATATTTATTAAGTAAGAGCCTTTAAATTCTTTATTCCTCAGTAGCGCAGTTTATAACGTTCCAAGTTTTACTTTCGACCATAATTTTTCATTATTTTTGCTTCTCATCTTTTGGCTTTCTTTCAATGTTTACTTTGATGTGACAGTGCAATATTTTTTACACAAAAATTCCTAGACGAACGAATAATAAACGATCTTTATTGCCTACAAAAGTCTAACAGGTAAACGGCTTCAATCAATATGATTTGAGTGGCGAATCTGGGGTGGTTAAAAGGGGACAAAAGCAATACTAAAAATCTTGATTTTATGTTAGCTTGGCAAGGTAGAAGAAGCCGAGTAGTTGAAAGGCTCTACCGTCTACCTTAACCTTAAAATCATAGTCTTACACAGCTGGTCAATGATAATGGGGGCAGTCGATTTTTTGTTTTAATTTAAAAAAAAAACTGATAAACATTTATTTACTGTTTCTTAAATGACTACGCTACTTGCCGAATGATAAAGGATTGCTTTGGTGCGGAATATAATTCTTTTTCAAGATATAGAATCTCGAATGTCGATGGATAATAACGAAATTGTTTAGCGGTAAATAGAGTTGTCTTCGAAGTCCTTGTCAATACCTAAATCGTGTTTTTAGGTTGATTTGAAAACAGTTTATTTAGGTGCATAACAGCTAATGTATCTAGACAGGAAGTCCGAAAAAAATAGTTCTCTGATAGAATCGTAAAGATAGAATAATGTGGCCTTATGACTTCTTGAATACTGCAGCGTGAATCAAATGTAAATTATGGCCATAAAAATTGCTATTTAGCACTAAACATGTTGGTAGGCCCCTTCAACGTTTGTTGTTGAATGCCAGAGCACAGAGATATCATAGTCGAATCAAACCTTTCTTCCGAAATATAGCACTTAAGGTCCTCCTATCGTTACCCGTAAACTTATGAAGCTAGACCCCATCGGAAGAGCAAATTTATTGCGGAATGGTGGACATGACTTTGACGCTCAAGCAGTTTGATCTGTAACAACAAATATCAAAACAGAACTGTGGGTAAGCATTTACCAAATCTTGGCAAGCATTCAAATGATTTTTGTAGAAGCTAATTTACTAGAATTGCGGCTATTTATCACCTTCTCTATATATAACCTGATTTTTACAAGAAAAAAAAACTTATACTCATATACCTAGTCAAGTCATAAATACTGGTACACAACTGAACTCACTCATTACGAATGCAACACTGGGCGCATCCATTTCGTGTTGATTGCGATTTGACAGTTGATATTTATTCTTCATTGTGACGTAAAAAGTTGTTGACAATAATTGCTTACAATCATGGAATGGGGCGACATCGAAAATCGTATTGTTGTAGTTGGCCTACTTAAATGCAACATGGAAAAAGGCGATATCTTTAGGACGTTGCGACCGCTTGGAATAACCCGCAGTTTTGTGTATCGTGCTGTGAAGTTGTTTGAGAATATTGCTGGAGTACGAGATCCGGCCGTTCGCACACTGTGAGAACTACGAAAGCGATCAAAGCCGTGAAGAAACGAATCGACCGAAAACCGGGTGAAAACAGAAAATCTTGTCGCGGGAAATACGAATTTCACTAAAATCCATGTCTCACATAATCAAAGAAGATTTAGGACTCAGCGCGTACAAGCGACACACTGGACACCTGCTCACGGCCGCATTGAAGGAAAAACGCAAGCGAAGATCGAAAGCGTTAGTTAGCCGGAACGCGAAGAATGCTCACAGACAAATACTCTTTACTGACGAGAAAATCTTCTCCGTAGAAGAATTGTTCAATAAGCAGAACAATCGTGTGTATGCACGGTCATCCAGAGAAGCATCCCAACTCATCCCGAGCGTTCAAAGAGGCCACCATCCCGCATCTGTAATGGTATGGTGGGGAGTGTGCTACGATGGCGTTACCAAGCTCCATTTTTGCGAGAAAGGAGTGAAAAATTCGGCCAAAGTATATCAATTGACCGTCTTGGAATTCATTGTGAAATCCCTCAACCAATCAATATTCAACAACAAGCCATGGACTTTCCACCAAGACTCACCTCCAGCTCACAACTCAACTGTGGCTTAAAAGCAACGTTCCGGACTTCATATCAACGGATGATTGTCCAGCTGGTAGTCCAGACCTCAACCCGTTGGATTACAAGTTTTGGTCCGTATTAGAGGGCATAGCCTGCTCTACTCGACACTCAAATATAAAGTCGTTGAAGCGAGCCCTTGTCCGTGCAGTGGACAATTTCCCCATGCATGAAGTGCGTCTCGCAACCGATGAGTGGCCACATCGTCTTAAGTCGTGCTGGAAGGCAAATAGAAGTCATTCCGAATAAGTTGTTCCAAGATTTGTAGCCATTAAATAACGTAATAAAAAAAAAAAAAATTTTCTGTGTAACAGTATTTATGACTTGACAAGGTACTCTGTCTATATATGTATGTATCAGTGCCGACCTTCTTGCCAACTCAACCTTATGTTACTTTACAGAGTCCTACACTTTCAATAACTGTAAGCCGTGCCGGAACAATGCTACATGCCTTTACCAGCTACAAGTACTTCAAGTTACTTCAACGCTACGAAAATTTGCTATGTGGGAAGAAGTAGACAATATGGTTTGATTTGCGGAAGTAACGATTTAAGGAATTTCTAACTAGAAAGTGGAGAAAGGAATTTTTGAGGACAAGAATTTTGATGAGAGTTTTTGTTTTCGGAGCTACCGCTAATTGCTAACCGGCAATTGGTGAGTATCGATCAAGCCGCAGCAAGCGACTAAACTTTTGTTCATCCACTATCCGAAAAAATCGCAGCTAAAATCAACGCTTATAAGATCTAACTGGTGGACAACTTAAGAAATTTTTGTGCAATAATGAGGCTCATTTCTGGTAAGCCCGTAAACGTTTTGGAGCGAGGACAATCCTCAAGACGCCTTTGCACCCAGAAATTGTTCACAAAGGTGCGGAATATAGGCCAGTGGCATCATCTGTTCTTATTTCATCAAAAATAAGTCTGAAGCCCAAGAATCTGTCAATAGACATTGGTAAAGTGCGGTGATCAACGATTCCTTTCTCTCGAGTTTTCGTGACACCAATTGACAATTGATTCAATTCGAGAAAGAGACTCTTCAATTGGCCACCAGGATCGCTCGATAAGACACGATAGTAGACAATGATAAACCAGCAATGACTGACGCTTCTTAACAAAACATTGTTCAAATAATGCTCGATATATGCCCTCGATTGGTGGGAAAATTGGATTACCAAATGGACTTTATAGGTGGTAGGCAGGAAGTAGTTTTTCGAATGAATTTAGGAAATTGTCATCATAAAAGAGGACTTATAGGTAAAACCTGAGGTATCTATTGACTAGAAGTATTTCGTTCCGTATTTTCCGTTTCATAATAGATATGCGACTGTCTTAGTTTCATTTGATTGGCTCTTTTTTTAGTTTTTTTCATAGGACAACATATCATCCTCTTTACGTTGATTTAAAAAAAAAAAAAATACTTTTTCATTACTGACGAAGCACCATCCTCTCTCAGTTTATGGTAGCACCAACCCAATAGCTTCAGGCAAATTAAGTAATATCGCTGAATCCGGAGTACCTGAAAACACAGCATGCAGAGCGATTGTAAATCAAGGTGTGCTTAGCTTCCGCAAATAAGAAAAGAAAAACCACATCAACCTCAGTTCAGAGGCTCATTGATCCAATCCATTAGTCCGATTAATTTTGCTACTGTTCTCACTATACGAGTATGTTTGTGTTTTATCATTAAAGCCAATACAAGCACTTAGGCCAAAACAATCATCAGTAAATAGCCAAAAAAAAAAAAGAGAATACGAAAATTATTCAATTAAATCTAATGGACAGATCCGGTTGGTTATGTTGATATCGAAACCAAAGCGTTGCGTTAATCCCATTAATCATTATTCGGAGGAGAACTGGTTAATTGACTAAGCATCCGCCAATTAAAATAGCAGATTTTCTTTGGGTGCGCAAACATATGTAGGACCTCTCATTTAACGGCAAGTACTTCTCACTAATATATGCTGAGCTGAGTTGAGAATTTAATAATACACTTATTTTGTGTGATTTGATTTAGCTTTTTTTCCTTTGCCAGAGGGAGTTAAACTACAGACGTACCTATACAATAAAACCTAGTTCGCTGCTCAACTCTTTTGTTTTTGGTGCTGTTTTATTTTTTCGTTTCATTTCAGTGTTTTGCGCTACCTTTGCCGTTAAAGTGGCAGACTGTGTAATATGGCTATAGGAGAGCAACATACTATGCAATATAACACAAACAAGTCACGGTTCGATTAATAATTATCATTTACGTATCTGGAAAATATTTTCATTGGGCGTAGTGTGGCATGTACGAGTACGAGTACGACTATGACTATGAGTACAGCTCGAGTTCGTGCTGTTAGGATTCATTTACGATTCTGTGGATTGTAGAGCTTTTGTGTATCTATGTGTATGTGTACAAGTGAAGCTAGTTGTGATAATAAGTTTCGTTTTCAGTTTTTTTTTTTTTTTTTTTTTTTTATACAGGTGTGATGTTAGCAACATGATGGATTGACCAGATTGGTCTAGTATGCGATGAGTTAGCCAATCACATCACGAGCATCATTTGAATGTGGTGGGGAGTAGCTATGTTTTAGAGAGTAATCTGTCATTTAAATAATTTATCTGTAAAACTGCACACTCTCAGTCACAAATAGTAATTGTAAATTACCTTGAATAAGTAAATAAGTTTTCACGCATTGTGCTTATGCAAATCAACTCGAGATCACACCTATAGTTGTGTACTCTTCTCT
Organism: Volucella inflata; assembly: GCA_928272305.1. NCBI lineage: Eukaryota > Metazoa > Arthropoda > Insecta > Diptera > Syrphidae > Volucella > Volucella inflata. Next base: position 112,914,163 of record OV743720.1, on the reverse strand, counting down.
ACTCAAGTGACTTTATTCGTTTATCTCTCCGCCTATTGATGTACGTATGATGGAACACAAATATTTAAAGAGTATTTTTTTTATGTTTTTTTTTTTTCTAAGAAAAATAAAACAGTGCGTTGGTTGACCGTTTGTGTACTCGTATATGTATACCAGTTAAATTTTTGATTTATTTATTAGCATGAAGAATTCATAGTTTAGAAAAACCAGTCTCAAGCGGAGACATCTCAGTCTGAAGAAAATCGAAGTGCTACGTTAAAACGAATCAAAAATGTTTTTCTGTCTTCCGTATGATCATTTCATAGGAAGTCAAGGGGTATTAATGGCCCGAAACGATGTAAGCAGACAATTGAATCGAAGATGAATCCAAGGGCTAGGCTCTCGGCATTTACGAGTACACATACGTATACAAGATGTAAGTATAGTAAACTGGTAAAATCTCGCAAGTCATATGTTGTTTTTTTTTTTGTTGATGTCTTCAAATAACACTTATGAACGGTTTCTTCAATGTCTCAATCAGAGTAAACACCATCGAAAATGCTTGATTAATACGAGGGCGGGTCAATAAGTCCGTGACTTTTTGAATTTCTGACCTCTTTACTGAAACAGCAACACTGCTCCTGTCAACAGGCATCTGTCAGTTGACTCCTGTCAAAATTTAAACTTGCTGCGTCAGTTAGTTTGTGTTTGACAGCTATTTTTATCAGACTACTCACTAATTTGAGGAGAAAATGGAAAAAAGTGAATTTCATGTGCGTATTAAGCATTATTTCTTGCGAAAAAAAACCATTACCGAGACCAAGGCTAAGCTTGATAAATACTATGGGGACTCTGCACCATCGATTTCATTGGTAAAAAAGTGGTTTACTGAATTTCGTTGTGGCCGTACAAGCACTGAAGATGCCGAACGTCCTGGACGCCCAGTTGAGGTCTCTACACCCGAAACAATCGAAAAAATTCACGATATGGTGTTGGCCGACCGAAGATTGAAAGTGCGAGAGATTGTGGAAGCCGTAGGGATCTCGCATGGCTCAGTGGTTTCAATTTTGAATGATCACTTGGGCATGAGAAAGCTTTCCGCAAGATGGGTGCCGCGTTTGCTCACAGTCGACCACAAACACATGTGCAGTTGCCATGGCAAAAATCCATGAATTGGGCTATGAATTGCTCCCTCATCCACCCTATTCTCCAGATTTGGCTCCGAGCGACTACTTCTTGTTCCCAAACCTGAAGAAATGGCTTGGTGGAAAAAGATTTGACTCCAATGATGAAGTCATCTCGCAAACAAAGGCCTATTTTGAGGACCTCGACAAATCATTTTTTTTGGAAGGGATACAAAAATTGGAGAAGCGTTGAACAAAGTGTATAGAGCTCAAGGGAGACTACGTTGAAAAATAAAATTATTTTTTTATCAAAAAATCTGTGTTTTAATCCAAAAGTCACGGACTTATTGACCCGCCCTCGTATATAGAAATGTTGAAAAGAAGAGTTGAATTCTGTTTGTGTTCGAGGTTGTTTGCGCACAGAGAACGACCAGTGTTGTGCTACGTGATGGCATACTCGTGACTCTCATAAACAATAAATTGGTTTTACCTAACGCCAACGTACTTTACATTTTTTCGGCTTGCAAATTGTTTAGATGACGGAATCAAAGCCTGTTTTTATTTTTTGCATTCTTCATGTTGTACGTCTGTAAGCAGGTATACAGATAAGATTCATCTTTGCTAGACATTCAGATTTAAATAAAATCAAATTGATAGCGCGACAGTCTCTGTCAATATTAAATTATCAATTTAACGCTTATCTGATACGCTAAGGAAATAACAGGTTGTAAAGTACTCTTGTAGGCTTCCATGCATATTCCATTGAACTTGGAATCGGATGCGAAGTCTCGTCCATCGTGTAAAGAAGAATTAGAGAAAAACTAACTGAAAACGCAGAGCTAGATAAATCCAACACTAAAAGCGATACAGAATGGAAAGGGTGTTGTTTTTATCCCTCTACTACCTTTAGAGTACGTTCTGAATATAATATTGCTCAGCAGGGTGGTGAAGAAGACCCAAATTTATCGATTCGAGGTCGATCACAACAGCTTAATCCTTGTACGTCCACTTAATGGAAAAATTTACAGAAAGATCTAGGTTTGTTGGCTTACAAGATACAGCTCGTGCATGAATTGAAACCGAATGACTATCATTTGTATCGAAATTTTTGTTATTGGGCTCAATATCAACTTGCAATAGCTCAATAGAAATGCCAATAAGCAAAATTGTCGCATTTGGAGCGAAGATAATCCATGAGTTCATCGAAACGCCGTTACATCTCGAAAAATACGTAGTTTGGTGCGGGCTATCAGTTGGTGGAGTCATCGGACCATATTTTTCCTAAAAATGAAGCTTATAAGCATGTTATGGTCACATGAATTCCATTTAGTGCTATATTGAATGACTTTTTTGTTCCTCGGTTAAATGGCATAAATTTGGAAGAGATGTGGTCCCAGCAGGATGGCGCTACCAGTCATTCACCAAACGAAACAATTAACTTATTGAAGGAAACATTTGATTAATGCGTAATTGACCTGTAAGTTGGCCTTAAAGATATTGTGATTTGACGCCCCTTGAATATTTTCTTTGGAGATACGTTAAGTCGCTAGTCTACGCTAACAAACCAACAACAATCAACATTAATCATGTAACTGAGGAAATACACGGTCACTAATGCTTGAAAAGTAGTCGAAAACTTTGTCTCTAGGATGACACTCATCATATCTAGCCGTGGTGAGCCTATGCCCAAAGGTGTGATTGAAAATTAATTCCAAGATGTAATCTCGCGACTTAACACAAGCAAGTATTTAATGAAATTGCATGCATTCTGTTCAAAATCAAAGTTAGTACTAGCTAAAAACAACACAAAAGGAAACTGTTCAGAGCATTAACTATAAATGCTCTCTGACATCTACGATCAGGCATATGCAGCTGATGTTGCCTTTAAATAGTTTCCCTAAGAGCGTCGATAGCCCTAGGTTAGATAAAACAGGGTACCATAAGACACACCCTGTGGGTCCAGTTGAAACCAACTCCAATTTGCGAAAACCTAAACAGTCTCCCTATTAAAATACCTAATTTCTCCACAAAAGCCAAGAAGGCCTTTGAAATCCGTGCCGTCTATTTCCTCTATGTTTTCAAAGAAATATTTTCCTAAGAATTTCCTTCGGATACGCGATATTGCCTCACATTCACAGAGTATGTGTGTTATGTCCTCAACCGCTTGTAGATTCCCGCAGAATCTACAAGTGTCTGTATTTGTCAGTTTTAGTCTCTTTGCGTGTTTCAGCAGTAGACAGCGTCCTGTCAGTATTCCTATTAGCGTCCTAAGCTTATCCCTATTCGGTTTAATAAGCTTCCTAGATCTGTTACCGTCGAGAAGTGGCCATAGAGCCTTTGATACCCTATGTCCTTCCAGATTCGATCACCTTATGCTGCCGGCCTTTATGGTCTTTTCTTCAATAGTGCCCCTTACCGTGCAGAGGGGTGGTTTGACATCAGCAACCTCACTATTGTCGAGTAGCCCTCTTCTTCTTGCAAGCCCGTCTGCTTGTTTATTTCCTTCTTTACCGCAGTGTCCTGGCACCCAGCACAATCTCACCCGGTTCTGAGTGCATAATGCTTTGAGCATTGTGTGACAGCCCCTGACTGTGCCAGAGTTGATGCTGGTTGACTTCATTGCCTTAAGAGCAGCCTGGCTGTCGATGTAGATAGCGATATCTCAGCTCAGCCGCCCTGAGGACAGCTAGAACCTGGGATAGCCCTAAGGTAATCAACAACTGATGGGACTGGGAGAAATTGACAAGTCTTTCTTATATTTGTAAGACTAAAAGGCATTTCCATTTGTTTTAAAGTTGAATGAAACATGTGTTGTCGAAAACCTCCCAGAAGATTTCAGGGTAAAGGCCTGTTAATAAGGCAAATTTTATCCAAAATATAGGTTTTTTTTATGGAATGAGGCTTATGTACTTTCTGTTTGTTGCCGGGACATCTGTTGCTGTGAAAACATGAAAGCAACTTTCCGTATGCTCTAAATTGTTTCGAAATGGATCTTTTCTTTTTGGGCCTTCGGACAACTTGCTGTCTGTCTCTTGAGCGGGCATGTATGCAATCCTAATGGTAATAAATGCATATGAACTGGTGGATGGTGGGGGATGATGAACCACTTTTAGTCTAGCTTTAAGGAGTCTGTGTTGTTTTGTTTGGATCCTAGGCCACAACTAAACCAAATAGCCGATGGACTGTTGTCATTTCCATTAAGAGCTTAGTCTCATGGGCTTTTAACTGCAAGCGATGTAACTTTCCAGAAGGTTGGTTGACCGAATGATTGCCTTCTGACGTCTCTTAAAAGCAACTGACTTACTCGCAATAGAAACTGCTTTCTGCTTCTAAGCATCGGTTACTATCCGTTTGGAGAGCCCCCTTAATGTGTTAGACATATGTAACACAATATCTTGCGATACTTGCTGTGAGACTAATAAAGACACTTTGAAACATTTCCTCTCTTAGTATCGGCCTATTTTCGAATAAGCCTGTTGTGGGAAGTGATTCTCTAAGCACTTGTTAAACGGTCTATTCTGCCAGGTCAAAAATCATAATTATCATCATAATATAGAATTTATACTTAGTTTGAAAGAGAGAAGGCGAACACAGTTCCACGAAAATGCATATTTACATGCAAGTAAGTTGATGGAGGCAATTTAACATTCCTTAATTCTCGTTTAGTATTAATATTTGCATTCACCCACCCTGTGGCGAAAATACGGATAGTTGTTGCCCATAATCCAGTTAAGCAAGTGAGTGAAAAAAATAATTTCGCCCGAAAATATCAAATTTCTTGCACGTCCAGAAAATGCATCCGAAAATTCATTGCGTAATTTTGTCAGCTTCTTGAAATTCCTCTTTTTATATCAACTCAGACGCAGCCCATGTAATTCAATATTCATAACTGCTAAGACGATAATAGCATATGACATCTCTGCACCTTCTCGTTTCATTTAAGTCACAAACTGTGAAAATGATTTGCATATATGTATGAGTATAGTCGTACACACTCGTACATCGTTTATCGTAAGAAAAAAAAAATTGTTCTCCTCGCCTTCGGGTGTAAGGATCACCGCTTGTATACGAGTTTTGGTTGAAGTTTTGTTGGGTAAATAGTAGATCCTAAATCATTTAAGACCACGCTTCGTAGACAGTGAGGCAAGAAAGATGTCATAACACTAGAAGCATTCATCTTTTCTTATTTGCTTTCGTCTGCAGTTGAGTTCAGGCTGATAGTTGGCAGTGTCTTGCAATATCTTATTCAGGCCGTCGCGTCGGTCGGTCGGCTGAGGCGGTCAAGACACTCCACCCAATTGAGTGCAAGAAATGAATCCTCAGTGCCGGCGATCATCATAGTCGTCATGGTTTCCCATTGTTCACCGACAGATCACCTTTATAGATGAAAACAAAGCAAAGAAGGAGAAATCCAAGAACTATATGGACCACCCACTAGCGGTTTGTCTCGTCCCTCTAATTCACTTTTAATAAAGTCAAAATCCATTTCATATGCACGTTGATGGGTCTGCTGAATTCAATGCCTGTTTGTCTGTCTGTCTCTAGTCAACAGTCAGTCGACAGCGCACAGATGGTCAAAGGCACCTCTCAATGCAGACCTTTGGTATCTTAAATCCAATGCGGAAACTTTTTTTTTTTTGCTTTTCAAAGCGTCGCGATGAACCCTTGAGGGTCATCACGATTCAGAATTTCTGATCATCCCTGCTTGGAGTTTACAATGAATCGATGCAACTCTTCACTGAGTGACTTCCGTTTAATTGAAAACAAATATTGTCTCACACATAGATAATCACCAACAAGGATGCTTTTAATATTAATTCCCAATGCAATCATTAAGAATACCTACAGACATTAGTACCGAATGTGGCTGTTGTAGTAATTGTGTTCCCTAAATTAGCAGTCGTAAATCTTTACGATCGATCATTTGGGATACCCTGCCAAATAGAGCACCACTACGCAGCTATGCACGAATGGTGTCGAATTAGGAGAAATCACAGGCTACCGTGCATTGAACATAAATCGCGCCAAATACACATTGCCGCAAATTGAACGACGTGTAATTTGTAATGCTTCACGTCGTACCGTATTAAACTTGAACTTTCTCAAATTTTCCTATAAACAAGGCTCAATGGCATGTGTTCGACAGACAAGTTGCTGCATGGATCATGTTTTGGTGAGTACGCGGTTAAATATCTCACACACAAGTACGAGTATGATTTTGGTACTTGTACTCGTATCTGTATACTGTAATCGCAGCGGCGCTAAAGAATGACGAAAGTTACAGTTTGTGGTAATTTACTATATTGAATGTCTTGAATACGAGTATCTTTAGATAATCTGAAAAAGTTTTTGTTTTGTGTGACAGATTACCGCATTCTTTGAATGGAAAGTGGAAGTTTTTTTTTTTTTTTTTTTTTTTTTTTTAAATTAAGACCACGAATGTGCAAGTGGACGCTTGTCAAATGCCACAGGCATAATCCAGTGCTTCCGACAGCCTTGAATTAGCTAATGGGATTTATTGATTAAGTAGGAGAGCAGATTAATGTGCGCACTGTGATTTCAAAATGTGCTCTTCAAAAATGTGTCAACTTAGCAATGACGCATCCTTCTTTATTTAGCAGATTTTTTAGTACAATTGAAGCTTTACTCGAAGCAGTCCACACATGTACAATGATGATGTTACAGGTGTAGCCGCGAAGTAATAGGATTAAGCTTCATATACTCGTACGTAGGCAGCTACGAGTATGTAATCCCCTGGAAGGTCGGCATAGCCACTATAATACGCAAATTGACAAAACTAATAGTACAATGAAGAACTCTGTTTTAATCTTGGGCAAAACTGATGTACATACATACATATGTTCGTGCGTACATGTAGCTGTTTAGTGCATATTGTAGGTATTTGAATATTTTATGTAAGAAGTGCTATAAAACTTACATGTGACGTTATAAAATTGTGACAGTTTTTATTGTTACGTAAGTTAAACTACTGTTAAGAGATAAATTGTGAATTATCTAACAATTTGTAAGGTTTACAAGTATCCAGTAGGAGAAAACCAACTATTTGTTTAGCTGTTGACACAGTATAAGGTGGACCTGTCCTTTTTTTCCCATTGTACTTCCAGGATGAATCCTTATGCTTTTCAGTCTTGCTGGTCAGCTCAATGATTCCGTGTACCTAATGCAGTAAATTATGTTTCTTTAAAAATGACTGAATATTTTGGGGAGCTATTTATTGGTATCTTTTTGAATCTTGTTATTTTGACACCGACAGCTATTACGCGCTCAAACTTTATACTTTGAACTCGTGGTACGAAATGAATCGGCCTACGTTTGAATAGAGTTAGGAAACATTGCTTTCAAATTGGATGCTATTTTGCCGGAACAGCGCAAATTTAAGAAAGAAATTTCGGTCGAAATCATGCACTAGCACTAAAAACTAATTTTTTTTTTTCATTAAGAAAACCTTCCACCACCCTCCAAAGGCTCCGAACTATATGCTCACGCTGGAAACAGGACTATCTCCGCTATTCATTAAAACACTTAAATTGCAGGTAAACCACATACTAAGGGTTATAAATATGTCAGACAACCGACTTCCAAAGATAGTGTAAGGCACACGCGATTCGGAACAAAATAGCATGGTTCGAAGAATGGCTGGAACTAGCTCGTGAATGTGGAGAACTGGGAGAACTCACTACACCAGTTCATAACGAGAATTGATGAACAGATCAGAATGAAGTTTGTAGAAGAGGCGACGTAATACGTATAGCCGGTTAAACCACAATCTTGAGGATAAAACTACTTCAAAGACAGCCATAGCGTTCTCAAAATATCAACAATGTTTAAACTCCGTAGAGAACTCCTAAAACTCAATTATATCCCCCATAAAGAAGATCTTTCTATATCCCGTAGTATGTGAAATTTGGAAGAAAGAGAAGATACCATGCATTTTCTAGGTGAGTGCCAATTCCTAAGGGAAATGAGCAGAAGTTTCTTGGGAAAAGAAATGATATCCCTTCTCAACGAAGTAAATGTTGCTTAACTATACAGATACTGCAAAATTGCATTAAAATATCGAGAGAGTATATTAGCAGGGAACTTCTAAAAATGTTGGTCAATGTATCTTAGTAGATATAAATAAATGCAATACTTATTATTAGCTCTATGGTCCATCTGGGAGACGGCAATGCCATGTTAAATGATTTTATATTATTACTATTACTAACTGTAGCTGATGCACTCAAGTTTGTGAAAAAAGTTAGTGAATCTGGTTTGCTAATTGATAACCGAACACAAGCCCGAGAGCCTCAACTTGCCAAACGTATCAACAACTGAATATCAGTCGTGCTAGCCTGAAGAAAATTTTATATAAGTTCTTAGACTATTCGTTTAAAAGGTCCAATCGCCCTGCTCTATTTGTGTTTTAGAGCAGCTCGAAATTGATGACAGTTTTGGTAAAAAATCCTCTTTTTAGGAGAGGCGCATTTTCATCTCCGCGCTAACCTAAACAAGCAAAATTGCCATATTTGTGGTGTGCAAATACCACACGTAGTTATAGAGAGGCTAACGTATGAATGTTTGGTGTGGATTTTGAAGTGGCGGCATTATTGGCGCATTTTTTTTCCAAGATGACAATGGATGAGATATTACAGTCAATGGAAAGTGGTTGAAGATTTGGACTTGGGGTAGCTATTGGTCTTCCAAGACGGGACTATGTAACTATCGATTTATTGCACACAAAATTCAATAATCAAGTTATCAGTCGTTTTCGTGATGATACTTGGCGACCACGAAGCTACCATTTGGCTCGTTTGGACTTTATTTGTGGGTGTGCCACTAGGGATAGATGCTATGCAATGCAAACGATCCAGAAACAGTTCAATCACTCAAGGATAATATTGGTGAAGTTATTCCTTAAATAGAGGCCGAAACCATAGAAAATGTATTCAAGAATTGGATTGACAGGATGGCCTTCTTCCGAGCAGTCATTTGAATGAAATAATATTTCTGAATATCAAACGCTGAAAAATATTTAACAGTGTTTTTTATAGCCTTTTTAAAAGGAAATAAACAGTGGACCCATCCTATATTTTTGTTTGTTTCTAATAAAGCCCATGCATCTGGGCCACTAAATATCACACGAATATAACTAGAAGGACATATTTTCTTTCTTAGTGCAACAAAACAGCAACTGCCGGGAGTATCGTTTATTGAGTTCACACCAAAGAATAACTAGTCAAAATGACTTAGTACCTCAAAGCCTAGCAATCTGTTAGTATTTGTATTGAGCGACTGGAATCAATTGCATGAAGAGCTCACTTTCGTATGACCAAACTGACTTTCCACAAGACCCTGATCATCATGGTCCTGCCCTATGGCGTTTCTAGAAAGAGATATTGCCTGTGATATTCAATCCCCTGAGCATTGACAGAAAATTGAGAGAAAACTAAACCACAAACTGTTCAACCTAGCAAGGTGGTCTATGATGAATAGACGATGTTGAGTGAGTGGACATTTCTGCTCCAGCTCAAAGAGTTTCGAAAACTCTCGAATCGAATCGAATACTACAGCCAATTTGAAGTGCTGCCCTAAAGGAAGCAAGCGAGAAATCATTCTGGGTGGAGATGCTTATGTGTTAAAGCCGAGATACATCCCGGTTTGTAATATCATCTTTATGAGTTAGTGCTTTAGATAGTTCGTCAGTATGCTTGTCTATCGAGGCAAATTTTCAAATAGAGCCAAATTCTGTCAATCGCCGTGCACGCTAAATAGCTCATTCAGCCTAACCGAGGGACGTTGGTTTAACCCTATAAGACAATCTATAGATGTAGTTCATTTGGGTTAAGGGAATAATTAATTCATTTTCGAAGGTGGCCACTAAATAATGTTTTTTTCCAATGCTTATGACAGCGTTCGCATGCTTGAGCAAAAATAACTTATAGAACCAATCTTAGGTAAAGCAGACTTCTTCTTTCTGTGTGGCCAATATAGCTTTAATACGGATTGTACTCCAGCGTTTGGTAACTTCTGATATAGAACATTCTGGACGAAAAAACACACTCGCTTTTCTTACCAAAATAGTAAATTCTATTTACATTTCTTATACGTATTATAGATAGTTTCATTTGCACATTATCCTGTTAAAATTACATTATTAGGAAACCTATCTATTCTCTCTTTCATAAAATCAATCGCCATAAGATGGCGCATCTACTTTACCATGTTAGTACTTCACAGATTAATTCTGAATTTCACACTTGCTCCTCGAATTGACTGAAGTCGATGTAGAACCCCTTCAACGATTGGTAATCTTTTCATTTTGATATGAGTGACAATAATCGGTCACTTAAAATCTTTGTTCAAAAGTGAAATCTACTAATGATAGCCTGAGACGACGACGACAGGAGACCAACCACGCTGCAACGCTGTTCTGCTACGTTACTACGAGTATGTACGTGACAGTTTCTATCACCGCTACACATAATGAAAATTATCGAATTTGAAAGCGAGAGTGCATTTCCTTGGAAATGCTGTCTTTGTGTTACATCAGCAGAAGCTCAACCGACCATCTGGAGCGAGTTTAACTCTCGGTTGACCAGAGGATCACAAAATATGGTACTCTTCAAATGAAGCACACAGTAAAAGACGTTCAACGTTGGTCGTCCCGGTGTTGGGAAAAGTGAAACAAAAACCAAACCAAACCAAACCAAACCAAACCAAACCACAACCGTAATTTGCGAATATCTCCATGACGGAAAGTGTAACAACCAGCTCATTCAAAAAGTGTCCAAGATAATTCCCATCACTTAAAAGTGCACACTGCTGAAAGCATCTATACATTGTATATGGTATATGTATAAACATTTCTAGATCCATACAATGCATGTAGCATCAACTGGAGGCCCACGTCAAATGCTACTCACCAACAGAGAGCTCTACAGGTTTGTGTGCGCGCAGTACCTATATATTTGCAATCATTGCATAGTATCAAATAGATACGACGATCCAAACTTCATCCATAAGAGATGCGAAATTCCAGATCTTCCTGTTTGGTTTTTCTATTCGCTATTATGTTTTTTTTTTTTTTTTTTCTCTCATTTCCTTTTAGACGCACTAGAGCGAGCGGCTGAAACAAGACATTTTCCAAGCAAAGAGTTGTTGGGAAAAATAATATCCATTCATATGTGAAAGAAATTTTCATCGTTTATTCAATGATCGATCGATCGGGTTTTCATCTTTTCTGTTACTCTGGTTTTGTTTTGTCGCCAAAAGCAGGAGTACACTTTGTTAGTGATGCGTCTGCCTGCCAGAGCAAAGATGTTAAGATGTAAAGATGTGCTGTGCTGCTGCATTATGATACATATAGTATGCTGACAGTTTCACTAGATGAGAATCGCCTTTGGTAACTTTCTCTGTTTCAATCAACCCTCAATTAATTAAATAATCTGCTAGCGTTGGAATTTAATTGAGAGTGAAAATGGAAATCGCATCAGTGTCAGTTTTATCGCGATGCATTGCTAGAGAAATTTTATTGTGACTTCCGTAACAAAGAAACGCTTTCATCCGGCTGAAAATGCTCTTAATACGAGTATCTGCATGAACAGATTTGATTTAAATTGAAAATATCTAACTTTTCTTTATCATTAAGATCCTGAGCGTGGTTTCTTATACCTTCGAATTCTTAGGATATATTGGGGTTCCCAAGGACGCTACCTTCTGTATAACTTTTTCTAATGTGTTTCTTTTCTGTTGGAACAAAGCACTCAGACAAAGAATTAGTCCAATAGAAGGTCCTTCTAATGGAATTTCGCGATCCTTCGAAGAAAGACGAGTTAGCGCTTCAGTGACAAAATGCCTGCAGAACTAGCAGCCACAACGTACTCGTGAGTCGGGCTGTCGTATTATTCCAATATTTTCATTACTTATTCCTAGCACATTAAAATGGTTAGCAAAAGTGTATTAGCCCGTCACGACGATAGTAGGCAGTCTGTAGTCTTTTCTAATGAGGGGCAGTAGGAAGGTCGCTGCCTCTTATAGACACCAGAAAACTTTCGTTTCTTTTACCGGTAGCTTACAGAGTAATGCCATTCGCATATGTGCTCGTACGAAACTGTTGAAGCCCCAACCAAAAATATAGGCAGACTTAACATAGTTTCAAGTCTGCTCTGAGCCCTGCCTAGCAAGTTCATAAGCGATTCCAATATCTGTAATCCCACTGTTACATGGGACTCAGACAAGTCTCACACAAGGCTCAGACGCGTTCAGGGAAGTTTTGCATTCTCCAACTACCTTAGAAGTCAAAAGAGGGCCCAGCAAGGTTGTGGCTGCTTCGCCCTGCGTAAGTAATCATTCTCTCTATGCTGTTTCATATGGAGGGAATCAGACTTATAGGAATATAGTAAATCTCTGGGTGAGAAGGTGGCCCTCTTCTAATTTTCGGTAAAAAAAAATACTTTTCTCACTGTTCGATAAGTATGCCTGTGCTAGGCCACTAGTGAAGAATCTCTTTAAAGTTAGCAGCGGTCAATCTACAACTTTATGTAACATGACTGAGTATATGTCATCCGTGCCAGGGGGCTTGAAGCCATCAACGGAAGCAACAGTATGTTTAACAGCCTCATCAGTTTTTTTTTAACCAAAGTCATTTACTTTAAAGTTTGAAATGATGTCACATCCCATTAGTCAGATCCACAAGTATTTATGTTAAATGCGGGAGCCTAAAAATCCTGATTTTGTGCACACAGAAAACAATCAGTTGAAGATGGACGAGAGGACAAAATGATGGCTTGATGGCTTGATGGCTTGCCATTGTTTGTCGAAAGACTTTAGAGCTAAGGATGTCAACATTTTCTAGTGGTTCCGAGTAAGATATTATTCTGAACACTGATTATCTAGTCTAGTAGTCGACAGAGCTAATTGAACATCTTATTATGAAAATGCACTTGTCTCCGACGATAAAGAACATATCCAATTCATTGTGACTTGATTTTAAATTGCTAAGTCCTTAATTCTTAATTTTCTAAATTTTGTTCATTTTTTAAACGATGCCTACTATCATTATCATTTCCCTTCTTTAAGTTGAGATAGAAGTATACCAAACAGCCCTAAAGTCCGCACGAGAATATCAAATAATCCTTCTTCAGCAGATCTCTTCAATGACTTACAGGCCTCCTATGTCTAGTTTTGTTGATACTGGATGTCTCTATCACGCTTAATTAACTGGAATAACCAGGGAAAAACTATAATAGATTCGGACGTTAACCTTAACTAGAAGCTGAGAATACTGTCATCAGGTGGAGTGGTAGAAAAAAGATATTATTTTAAAGAAAATTTAAAATGGTGTCTGAGTTATGTGTCACTCAAGCGCTAATTTTCTAAATACCTATACTCTACTTCAAATGTACGCAATAACTTTAGTTTAACGTTCCAAAGAAGTTAATATTCATCGATCACAAATACCTGCATTTTTATCGAGTGATTCAAACACTTAAGTATGCAAAAGTGAATTGATCTTGAATGTAAGACGTGTTCAAGTGCAACCGGAGTTATAGCACTATTTAAAGGAAAGAGCTAACAATCAGAATTTCATTTAAAATGAGATTTGGAATTGCAAGATCAGGCGTAATTCTTATTGTTATTCGAAAAGGTAACAACAATTCAGCTAATATTAGTACTTTTCAGACACAATAGTATACGAGTATTTAGTCTATATTTTTGGTCATACAAGGTCAAGTGCCGTATGTTTGAGATAGGTGTTTCAATCTTTTATCGGATTTTTCAGTAGCAAGTTTCATTTTGAATAGCTTAAGATGTGAAGAAACAACTGGGATTATTGATTTTGTTACAGTATGGTCAAAAGCCGCGGTTTGTTGAAGCATAGATCTCAATAATTGGACATATCACATAAACAGGACTTCACCGAATTTTGATAATTTGGGTTCCGAAAATGCGTACAAATCATTTTGGGCGATGAAGCACATTTACATCTTGAGGTTTTGTTAGCAAGCAGAACTGCCGAATTATACTATAATTAATGAGGATAAGGACAATCCTGTAGAAGCCTGTTGAGATGAACAAGGGAACATCGTTGTAGAATCGCAGTCGATGCTGAGGATTTGGAAAGACCATTTTTGCAGACTGTGTAACGGCGATGACGAACCAAATACCGCTGTCAGGCAGAATCAACCAAATCAACCTTTCAACCTGGACGATGATGACCAACAATTTCGTCCACACGACCTGACTGAAGAGAAGATAGCTATATCGAAGCTTAAGTCCACCAAAGCTGCTGGAGCGGACGGCCTAACTGCCGAGCTCTTCAAAGCGCCAGGCGATCACTTGGTAAGGAGCATACACCAACTCATTTGTAAAATATTGTCGGACGAAAGTATGCCCGATGAATGGAATCTCGGCATTGTTTGTACGATTCTCAAGAAAGGAGACCCTCTGTACTGCGCCAACTACAGAGGCATCAGTCTCCTTTACATCGCATATAAGATCTTCCGTATCTGCCGTATTGTGTGAGCGCCTCAAGCCGTTCGGCAACAACCTAATAGGTCCATATCGGTATGGCTTCAGGCCAGGAAAGTCCACCATCGACTAAATATTCACACTACGGCAGATCTTGGAGAAGACCCATGAGCTTCAGATCGATACCCACCACCTATTCATCGATTTTAAGGACGCGTATGACAGCATCTATAGAGACGAGCTATACAGAGCAATGTCTAGCTTCGGCATCCCTGCCAAACTCGTCCGTCTGTGCAGGATGACGATGGAGAATGCATCAAGGTCGGTAAAGATCTCACCGAGTCCAGAAAAAATTTAGACAAGGCGATGCTCTGTCATGCGATTGTTTCAACATCGTACCTGAAAGAATATTGCAAAACTCACGAGCAAGCACAACAGGCACTATCTTTCAAAAGTCCGTCCAACTACTCGCATACGCAGACGATATTGACAAAATCGAAAGAAAGCAGCATGATGACAGTGGCGCTTTCGCGAGTATTGAGATGGACAACGACGAACTGTATAGACTGTACAGCGACATGGACTAAGCCAGAAAAGTGAAGATCCAAGGTCTGAGATGGCTGGGTCATGTAGAGCGCATAGGCACCAATGCTCCGGTCCGAAAAGTCTTCGAATCCGCTCCCGAGGGACAGCGCAGTAGAGTAAGGCCAAGACTCAGGTGGCGCACGCAAGTGGAAGAGGACCTCAGCCAACTTGCGTGCGAAACTGGAGGCAGCTTGCCAGGGATCGAGCTGGCTGGAGACGCTTGTTGACTGAGGCCCAGGTCCCCCCTGACTGTAGCGCCACTTAAAGTAAGTAGGTAAGGACAATCTGTAACATGCCACTACATGCTACTAAAGTCGCGATGAACCAATAGAGTAAATGCTTACCGATATCTTGGTTCGGACAATTTTAAATTTCAACTCAGAGTGGAAGCAGGAAAAAAATTTTCCCTGCAGGTAAAACGCACAAGTTGAATAAGACCTAAATAAATTATGTGCGCTCCGACCAGGACTAACTGGAGAAGCTCGATGGCTTGGGCGGCACACAAGTTCAGGTTTTACATGTATTTCTTTACATAAATGTTACAATATAAAGTTTTTAAAATATCCATGCTAGAATTTTAATGTAAAGCCAAATTTCATAGTACAGTCCAACCTGGATAAGTGTAATCCATTGGGCCATTTGACCCAGTCTCGCTTATAGAGCTATTCCAGCTACCCAGTTTCTCACTTAACAAGGTGGAGCAAATACTTGTTCCAGATAAGGAGGTCTTCGAATTATTTAGCAACAAAAAAATTCATTATTACATAGGAAAATGTAGGTTTAAGTAAAAAAACAGTTATGGCAGTAACAACCCCTTGCAAAAATTGCGAAAAAAACGGTTTTTTCAATTCGTCTCACTTTTAGAAGTTTGAATGGAAAAATTTAACTTACCTGCGAAATACAGGTGCGCCACAATTTGGCCCACTAATTCAGGTATTCCGCTTAACCTACCGAGGTTCGCCTGTATTACACCGTATCTCCTATTCATATTTTCATAATCAAATGTTGCCTTGTAATAAGGTAAGGACAATGTCGGAAGCCAACGAAGTATTGTGCAAACTAAGTAAAAACAGAATGAAGACTCAAGTTTTGTATAAGCGTGCTCTTTTTAAGTTCTGACAGAACCGCTGAAATATTTTAAGTTAAAAATCCGGCTGCGGTTATGATTCATCTTCATATATTTATTAGTGCACTACTGCTGCTGTTATTGACATTAATATACGAATATGAATTGTTCTGTAAATTCTGTGAAGACAGCTACATCAATAGAATAGGCAATTGTGAATTAACATATCAATTAACTAGTAAAGCCTCTTCATAAGGACAGCACCAAGCGTCGGTATGAAGTCACTGGCACATTAATATACAAAACTTAGTGAATCGCAGACACCAAAAACGCAAATTAATCGGCAGAAACGATATCGACTGAAACCTTAACTTGATTCAAATTCTGTAATAACACAGATGCTGGAGTTCAGGCTTAAGTACCATATTGAGGGATATAAAAAGCAAAATCCTAGCAAAGATGCAGAGATGATATTGGACATAATATTTTCTATTATTCGCAGTGCGAGAAAAATGTTCTGAAACTTATTTACAAAGACTCATATGAGGAAGTAGATCTACATATGGTAAGTTGAAAGCAATTTCGCCAGCTATGATAGTAATCGGGAATAAGCAAAGTCAAGAAAAGAACGATAGTTCAATAGAGTAGAGCTGGAGCTTTCAAACATGATCAACACCTAAGACATTTTTACCGGACTAGAAGCATTATCACACTTGTTCATAAAAACAGGTGACAATTCTCAGTCAATTATGTGTTACGAATTCTACTTATTTAAGCGTTTGCAGTTGAAGAAGGGGGGGCTTCCAGTTCAATGCTTAAAGAAGACGTTAAATGATTCTGGACATTAAGTAACAACATGAAAGTCAATCTAAAGTTAATAGATTCCCAAAAGATTAGCTTGCTATAGTATTTCCGTAAAAGTAGACTCAATGCTCGTAGTAATGTAACTACCATGGTCAAAATTTTTGTTGTTTTTGTTTTAAGTTGATTACCTAAGTTGGGCCTACCTTTCTGGTTTATCAACAATAGTTACAGTATAAGATATCCTCATAAATAAGACGAGTGCACTTCGATGTTTAAACCACAATCCATGTACACAAACTTGATCGGATGTGATCTGTTAGAGTGCTTCTTTTCGTCTTCTTCTCGACCCCTTTCTACTCTTTGTCCATTTCTCCACAAATTGTGGGTATGCCATAAAAACAGATCAACGCGCAGTCGTTGGCAGTTACTTGCCAACATTCAAGTTTGCAGCCAAATAGTATCGTTACGCTTAATACTCGTACCTATACGATGCGGCGGCATATGGAGCACTTTCACTTTATTTTGCGGTATTTTTTCTCCTTCTCTAATTCCTTGTCCACATGTTAATACCAGTACATGAGCACATCTATGTATAATCTCGATTTCATTTGTATACATACATACGTACATACGTACGCGCGCATGTGCTGAACTAATAAATCCAAAATTAATTTAATTTAACTCAATGAATCACCGGCCAAAACCAGATACAAACGGATGTGCAATGCAAGGAGGTGGAATCCACTACAAACTAGAGAATACCCAGTTGACATGACATGACAGTTTTAATAGTTTTTTTTTTTTTTAATACGACTATTTCAAGTTATTACACTTTAGATTAGACCAAAACGCATTATCTTTTTGTCTTTTTGTTTTTTTCTTTTATTTTTTTGTTTGGAACAACCTTGACAAGTCTGGCATCCGAAAAAAAAAAAATTGTTCATGGTTCGCATAAGTAGTAAGTAGTTTTTTATGATATAATTTACCATAACAAATGTGTCCATCTGCATTGTTTGATAGTGATTTTGTGTGTGACTGATTGCGGTTTGAAGTAACACATACTCGTACTTGGACATTGGACAAGAAAGTGCGTAATTGATGACCCAATTTTATCAGGTCGGCATGGATCAAGCCCTAAATGAAGAAGATGATAGAATACTATACACTCCACATTATTTTAGCCAATCAATTTTTTTTCACATTCAGTGGGTTGAAAAAATTCAAGATAGATTTGGAGATACGAGTAGATCTATTGGGTTAATTGAAGTGAAGCACTAGGTGTGTGCCTATGCATGGTCGACCATTGATGGCTAAATTAACATTTCGAGATGAAATTGTACTTTCCTCCACCGCCTAGCATCGCTGCCACCACAACCATCGAAATCATCGACATCATCTACATCATCGACATTACCACCACCGTCAACTGACTGAAATACGTATTCGTTATTATTTGTCGGCGTCTCTTTGGAGGAGCTTTGTAATGGTTTCACTAGATATACCTATTGTGGCCTCGGGCAGTAGCACAATGTACCAGAGTTGCGTAACAGAACATTTTCTGTGCTTAGTGGGTATTTTGTTTTCTTTGATGCCCCAAAAATTTCAAGAAAAATTAAAAAAAATAATCAAAGAAAAATATTAGCCGTGAATTGCCGAAATTATTTCGTGTTGGTTTTTTGATTCGATTTTGACTTTGGTTGTGACTTGTTTGGATGTGTAATTGGAGCAATATTTATGAAAGCACATTGATTAGGATAGGTTTTAAGTAGCCTATAAGTAATGGATTAACGACAAGTGTTCACTTAACGAAATGCAGACTAAACATAATTGACACTGCAATCGGCATTTTTTTTTTATAACCATATACGAGTAGGTATATAGATATGACGACTTGAAAGGTGCAATGTCGTCCGTGAGTCGTGAATCTCTGACCTTGAGGCGGGTATTTAGTAAGACCAACAATTTCAAGTGAATAAATTGGTACTTGAACATGGCTATTGTAAAAGTTGCTTAGTTAATAAATCTCAGAGCAACAAAACAAAACGATGTCAAGAAGTAACTGGTTGCTTCCTAATAAACAAAAGAGTTGACGTGCGAACTACGAGTATGCATGCTTAAACAAATATGGAGCCTCCATCATAATATGTACGTATAATACGACTACATAAATGTTATAGTACTTTGTTCAGTTCCAGTTAAGAGGGGAGGAGGACAATCATGTCATGTTTAAGATATGTCGTAGCATTGAATTTTCCTCAACTCAATTTTATTTAAATTGGGAGAAGTGTGCGCACCATTAAAATCTAGCGAAAGGCGTCCACTCACAAAACTCGAATTGCCGCCGGACATATTGATTTATTGACAGCGATTTTAGAAAAACAAAAAAACTAAACCGTCACAAGTCATTAGTGTACGTACTCTTTGCATGGGTACCGTCCTAGAATGCCGCCTCTAGCAATGCCAAAACTTACACGGGCACACACATGTATTCGTATAAAATAAAAATATAATTTAATAAGCGTTATGAACGAGTGATGGTCACAGACATTTTTACGACAGACTTTTAGTGCTCAAGTTGAAACTAAAAATGGTAGCGACTGTCACAGTCAGACCAGTGGAGAAGGAGGGTGAATAAAAAAAGGCAATTGAAAACCGCCCAAGAGACATATGTACTCGTACTCGTATGCGAGTACTCCTCCAGCTCACCTTAGATTTGCAATTCCTGTTTACCTCAGTCGTCACCATGATCGCCACTCTGCTCTCATAGTCGCGTAGTGGCGTTTCGAATGCGAGTGCGCAACAACTCGCGACTGATGTTGATGCTTATTTATTTGTTCATTTGGTCCACATCGAATGAGTACGCCACAATAATAATAATGATACGGATAGTAAACGCGAACGCGAACGCGAATGCGAATGCGAACGCGTGCATACTGTGCTCTATCAAATAATGGTGTGTCTCTAATGGCGGTGGATAAGTACGGCACATTATGCACTCGTGTTGCATTGGCCATGGTATGTGCCACATCGAAATACACTGGTGCAGCACGTGCTAGTGATGTGCGCTACCACAGCTTAAAAGTCATTTGTGGTATAGGTACACAATAGCTTGTTAGGCATGGCATCGTCCCATTAAAAACTCCCCAAGTGCATCTTGACGATAGACTAGGAACCTTTTTGCTATTTTTTTGTTTTTTTTTTTTGTTTGCTTCTTTATTCTGGTACTCGCTCGATATCTTGTAGGATGTAAGGAAAATATATTCGTATGTTCACCTCATCGCAGAAGAATACGAGTACAAAGTCTATGTAGTACATTTAAAAAGTAAAATCAAACGAAATCTTGATGCATAATTGTAGTCGTCCGTCCAAGCATCTGGTCCAATGCGTTACAATATAGCAACATGGACGACCGACCGATATTTAGTCAATTGAATCTTCTTACCTTAGATAACCAATGATAGGTGGAATTTGATAGTCGATTGTAATTGTTGGTATTTTGCATTCCTTGTGTGGACTCTACTCTAAAAAGTACTCTTAGCATACTACTTTGTCTGCATTGAAAGCGGCAGATACAATTTAGAGCCATTGCTTAGTGGTGATCGGACGATCGACAAGGAAATGTTGCACTGAAACGAGCAAAAACGAGAAAAATGGGACTAAAGACATTTTCAAATCATTCC
The DNA here is from genome assembly GCA_928272305.1 of Volucella inflata. Lineage (NCBI taxonomy): Eukaryota > Metazoa > Arthropoda > Insecta > Diptera > Syrphidae > Volucella > Volucella inflata. The sequence continues at coordinate 112,893,452 of OV743720.1, read as the reverse complement.
GCCAAAGTAGGCTAAGAAAATCGCTGATCTTTTTGGCCAGAGTTTGGTTTATTTATTTACTTTTTCCTTTTTTATTTTTATTTTTTTTTTGTAATTTCGATTTGCATTGTGCATAACTTATGACAAAACTACAAAGGGGTATGCGGATATTTTACTAACTGGCAACTGAGACTTGCGCATACATACATTGTTTGTTGGCACTTTTTTCTCGGGAAATTTTCACTTAACATTATTGAAAATAAAACTCTACACATCCGGAATGCTTTGTTTTAAATGGAGCAAGAATTTTATGTGACATACGAGTATATTACAAATTAAAATTTTAATCATTGACTAATGAATCTTGTGATCTTGTTCTTGTTCTTGTAGTTGATGAAGAAATTGTTTGCATGGCCAGCTTTGTATTTAGTTGAAAATATCTCTCTAAACCCATTCACAGCCTCCTTTGAAAATAGACTTATGTATGCTTTTCACTACATTTAGAACAGAAATAAATGATTTAAGGGTCGGTGCACACTTAATTTATGCTGCCTTTTCGTCGCCCCTTGTCTCGACAATTTTACAAGATTTCTCAAGTGTTTCATTGCTTTTATAGAGTTAACCAAATAGGTGCAAAATGAGTTATTTGTTTCACACCAATTTTTTTTGGCTGTCGTTTTGGTTTGGCTCCCACTTGTCGGTTTATATTTGTAACACGAATGGTTGATAACATTTTATTCAAAAATATCACATATTGCAAGAATGTGTAGAAATTGTTAAATTATTTGATAAAAGTAATTGAAAATGGAATGAGCAATTTTGAAAACTTGAAAACACTGAAAGATAAACAAAAGTCTGGGCGACAACGTAGCCTATACTCAGCAACTTAAAATTGACGCTGCGCACAGGAATCAGGAATGTCTTCTTCGTATTTGTTACAAATCCAATTATATCCATATAACATTCAATTAACACGACAGTTACAAAAACCTCTGGACAAGATTGAAGTTTTCGCGTTTGGTAGCACCTTTTTAGGAAAAAATCATTATGAGCGACAAGACATATTTTGACTCGTATGGCTTTATGTCGCTCTTGGGTGATTAAAAGCGCTTACTACAATAAATTGGGTTCGAAGATGGTTTAAATCACATTTTAAAAGAATTTCTCCTGGGCGAATAATGGCAAAAAGTTGTAGGTCGAGCAGTAGATATTGACCCCTGATTTGACTGCCACCAATTTATTGATATAGGGATACTTAAGGGAAGGATGTATATAAATAAACCAACTCTCATCCTGATGCTAAAGAACAACATCGAAAAGTCAGCATCTAATGTATCAAAATATTGTGTGCTGTTTATTTAAAATTTATTCAGTATCGGAACATATGGTTTAAAAAGCCAAGAACAAGTTGTTTAAATAAAAAAGGCAGGCTAGTCCTAGTAGGTTTCAAGCAACTTTGAGGATATGTCAGAAACAGGTCGTGCTTCTCGTGGCATTTCTTTAGACAAAATATGTGCATGTCGAAACTTAGTGAAACAGTTTCCTGTCTCTAGTAAAAGGGATATCAGACAAGGAGAATTTCAGCCAGTGGTCATCCTTTTAAGCTCAACAACAGTGTATATACTATGTCTACACTGTTTCGATAATTCACTCGTAAAATAATTATTCTGTCTAGAATTCTTTTTAGAATGATATTTAGAATGATAAATTTGATTTTCACAGTAGTACATTAGACATGAAAAATATAAAAAAAGTGATGCAACACAACAAAACAAATGTACAAATAGCATTTCTATTTAAACTTACAAAAAAATCCTCAAAGTAAATTACAGTCGACACGGCTGTACTTATACGAGGGCGGGTCAATAAGTCCGTAACTTTTGGATTAAAACACAGTTTTTTGATAAAAAAATAATTTTATTTTTCAACGTAGTCTCCCTTGAGCTCTATACACTTTGTCCAACGCTTCTCCAATTTTTTTATCCCTTCCAAAAAAAATGATTTGTCGGGGTCCTTAAAATAGGCCTTTGTTTGCGAGATGACTTCATCATTGGAGTCAAATCTTTTTCCACCAAGCCATTTCTTCAGGTTTGGGAACAAGAAGTAGTCGCTCGGAGCCAAATCTGGAGAATAGGGTGGATGAGGGAGCAATTCATAGCCCAATTCATGGATTCTTGCCATTTGTTACACGATTGCGTTTGTGGTCGACTGTGAGCAAACGCGGCACCCATCTTGCGGAAAGCTTTCTCATGCCCAAGTGATCATTCAAAATTGAAACCACTGAGCCATGCGAGATCCCTACGGCTTCCACAATCTCTCGCACTTTCAATCTTCGGTCGGCCAACACCATATCGTGAATTTTTTCGATTGTTTCGGGTGTAGAGACCTCAACTGGGCGTCCAGGACGTTCGGCATCTTCAGTGCTTGTACGGCCACAACGAAATTCAGTAAACCACTTTTTTACGATTGAAATCGATGGTGCAGAGTCCCCATAATATTTATCAAGCTTAGCCTTGGTCTCGGTAATGGTTTTTTTTCGAAAGAAATAATGCTTAATAAGCACACGAAATTCACTTTTTTTAATTTTCTCCTCAAATTAGTGAGTAGTCTGATAAAAATAGCTGTCAAACACAAACTAACTGACGCAGCAAGTTTAAATTTTGACAGGAGTCAACTGACAGATGCCTGTTGACAGGAGCAGTGTTGCTGTTTCAGTAAAGAGGTCAGAAATTCAAAAAGTCACGGACTTATTGACCCGCCCTTGTAGTTTAAAATCAATTCAGTGAACGAGGTGTTGTTAAAAGTAAAATCAACAAGATAAACATTTGACAAAACGTCTGTTAAATTTATTTTTTATTTAGAAAATCTATTTAAAAAAATGTATGTTTTATGTTCTTTCAAACATGGATACAATTCCAGAATAAAAGCAGTCTATAAGATAATTAGTCATAAACATAAGTATTGTCATATGTGACTTTCCAAAAACTTTGTACTTTCTGTACCAGGAGGGGAAAACTGATAGCAGCTTTTGTTGCTAGCAATACTTAAAATATTCCTTAAGTTACCAACAAAGTTATTGCGATTTTTCATGCGGAAATAACCTTTCTAATATACAATAGATAGTTGAAAAGTGTGTACAGTGATTACGCAAATACTTTGACATTTATTAATAACGTAATAAAATAACATCAACTGAAGTAAACACATCCGGCAACGATAACTCTGCCCCGTTCGTAGTGCACACCCAGTAATAAAGTTGGTCAATCCCTTTTAGTTTAACTGTTTAATAAAATTTAATTTAAAAAAAATAAATAAAAATCAAAGTGACAATTCACTTTTCCTTTGTTTGTATGTAGTTAAAGGTGGTAATTAAAACTTGTCTGTGTCGCCCATGTGTGGGCATATAAATCAAATAATTGATATTCATTAGGGGTTAAAATAATTTTAATTTACCGACCTTTACAAAGAGCAAAAGAAGATTACACTATTATTATGAAATTAAGTTAATTTGTTATTGCATACTCGTATGTACATTCTGTATTTGTAAATTTGTTCGAATAAAAAAAAATTTGAAAGCTTTTGTGTGTACAAGTAAGTGAGTAAGATATTTTTTAAAAAAAAGGCATTTGAAGGCATTGCAATTTGCCACCTTTTGTTTTTTTTTTTGATATTTGTTTTCTATTTATTTTTGTTTTAAATTTCTATACACAGAAGCTTAAAGATTCTAAATTTCCCAACAAATCGTAAGACTATAGCACTTGAATAGTTTAATAATTGTGCAGTTTAAGATACATTACTCTTTACTGTGGCTATCTACACTTCATGTATATGTGGATAATACGAGTATTATACCTGACTTTGATATATTCTATATAACAATGCTTTATTACTTGATATCTCAAGAGTATTCAATTAACTCCAGATTTGTTTTAGTTTAAAACTTCAATGAATGGTGGTGCCGATAGTGAGATTAACTTTCGAGTTTTCTTTAATGTGTGCAGTTATTATTTGGGTTATTCGCAGTGTGCAGACATGCCTTATCGGGGCTGTATCTACTCCACTCTCTATGATTGATTTTCATGAAACTAAACATGTGTCTATGAGACAAACAAATACAAAGTCGGTATCGAATAGTATGCCGTTAAACCCATCAAAGGCGAAAACTATTACGATTTGTATTTTCTGGCTATACTGGCTGATGCTCGTTATTATCATAAAAGTTTTCCATATGTAAGGCTTAACAACTGACATGAGTGGTGAATTAAATGTTATAAATTTTAACCTTATTCCTTCAATTTTGGCTCTATATTCTTCTATCCTTTAAGTATCTTCTGTGTTCATATCATAGGGCCTACTGATCTTTCAAGAAAATCTTACATAATAATGGCAAAAATTGTACAATATTACTTTTTGAATAGGAGGAATGCATAAGCGCGTTCTACGAAACATTGTAAATTTACATTTTGTACTTAACTTTTATAGATTTAGTTTAAGTTTGTTGTTTGGAACAACTTTAAAGGAATACATTTTGCAAATTATCTGAGAAACAGCACATTTTATGGTAAATGCGCTTAAAATATTGCACAAAACTATTGTTACAGAAAGTAGATACGTTTATAGTCTTGAATAATTACTATTTAAATTAACTTTTGATAAATAAAAAATGTACCATTTGGAACTGGCTAAGTACTTTGCAACGCGCTGAAAGGCTCATAGGTAATGCTTATATCACCTTGTCAACTGACGACCGAGAACCGACAAAACGTCTCTTGTCTCACTTTGTTCTATCGCTATTTTCACCACCTGTGCTCCACTCAAATTGTTAATAGCATTCAACCCCCTCCACCATAGTACGCACCTTCCTATATAGTAGGTATAAATGCTCGTTAGTGTACCTTCAAGCCCATTTTGAACATACTCTAAACCGAAAAACATCTTTATGGACGTCCGAGTCCTTTATTTCCTAGTCATTACAACCTGCAAACATTCGAAAACAACGTACCTCCCTTTCTTAAATCCCTAATTTGCAATCCCCTACGCTGTGTGCAAACATCTTATGGGTACGTAAAATCCCTTGGCCGCTCCAATTATAAAAAATAAAAACAAAATGTACCATGATGAAAAAGTTTACTAAAATATATTTTTTAGAATGTAAATGAATGTGTCTAATTTGCTAAACCAAACTACCCAACTATATCTAACAATCTACGAACTGTATATTTATAGTACGAGTATTATATCAAAAAAAAAAAAAAAACGGACGTGGTTACGAATTCTGTTCAAAACCGTCCTGAATACGAATTCAATCAAAGATATTAAGGCTGTCTTCAAAAATTGTATTTCTCATACAGACTGCCTTCTCACACAATCTAGTTCAAACAATCCCATTTATTCTACCACCGTTGTCAATTATTTCAGCTTTAAATGAGTTCCTAAATGACATTAATAAAAGTGCCAGATTAAAATTTCCAAAATTCCACAAATAGTCACAAAGATGTCAATTCATACTCAAAAGCAAAATAATTGGTTCTCATTGGATGGGGCAATGTATCACACAACAACAAGTAATCTTCCCCTGGGGAAGTAATAGAAGTAATAGTAACTATTTTCTTAAATTTGAAGCACTTAAGAAAATCCACTGCAAACTATTTAAACAAATACCCATAAAACAAACTTCATAATTCGGCCAATTGCATAAAATGCGCACAATATGGTTTTTTGTTGGCAGTTTCTCGATATAGTTTATATTTATACATATATATATATATATATGAGTTATACAATGTATATTTTTATACTTCTGCTCCCAATTTGTTCCAAAAGCATCCAACAGTCCTGGACGAAAATAAAAAATGATGGACCCTTAGTTTTGATCCGATGTTATTAGCTCTCCATTAGTTCGCAAAAAATATGAAAACTCCTTCATTCTTCTGAAATGAGTTAAGGAGCTTGATGTTGCTTCTTGGTTAAGATCTAAAAAAGTTGGAAACGTAGTCTGTTGCCAACCAAAAAGGCTTAGTCTTTCTTCTCACTTGGGGTTTCATCATATCATTTGGAGTTCGGAGACAATAATCACTATTTCAGCCCTTCCCAACGGACATGAGAAAGCTAAGTTTTAAATAATTGTCTATTACCTATTTAGAAGTAATTGACTATTGGTATACCATATTCAACGGTATTCGACGGTATACCATTGTTTGAACTCAGAATTTCTGATGCAGTAGGCGACGAACTTAACTCCTTCGCCCAGCTAGTGCTATTAAACACGAGTACAACCTTTATAAAGTCAGCTGCAAAACACAATCTAAAAATCTGTATAAATACAAACAAAATGTATTTCGTAAGGTATAAGTATGTACAAATTTAGCACGAATGAAATAGCAACAAACTGAATTATTAATTAATTAACTCATCACAGCAATTTTGTGGGACTTAATCACTGTATTTACTTATTTTTGGAAAAACGCCTGGGAGTCATGGGTGATTTTGCAAATTGGTAGATGTACACATGATTAAACAGATAGTATTTTTTTTATCCAAATTTGTATGATATACTAACAGATACATATGTACATACGATTTTATTTGGGCTGTTTCTTCTGACAAGTTTTCTTTTACACTCATTTCATGTCGTTTTTAGTGTTGCGTATGTCCGAATGAAAAACAGAACCCTTATAGGATCACTCGTGTGTCTGTCTGTCCGTCTGCCACAGTCAATTTACAATTTGGAATTTGGTACACATATGTATTTCTGTGACCTAAATATCTACGCATAACGTAAATAAATTAATTTTGAACATGGTGGTCATTTTTAGGGGGCAAATTAAAAAACTAAAAAAAAAGTTTGCAAACTGTACTGATTTTTTTTATAATTTTAAAATAAATAGTTTTAAAGTTATTTAAGAAAATAGATGAAAATTGACCCTTCCCCCTTTTATCGGCGAAACTACTGAACCTTAAATTTTGGGAAAAAAATATTGAAAATAGTCCGGTAGTAGTAAAACAAAAACAAAAAAAAACACTGTGACGCTGGCAGCCCGGTATGAGCCATGGCCTAGCTTCTTGACACTCATTTGTACTGCTCATGTTGTCATTTTTGTCACATCTGTGCCGGGCCTTCGGTTTATCGCCGAATCCAAATGGCACTCCTTAGAACCGTTTTTATAGGCAATTTTACTTTCGGGAGTTTACCATTGCCCACCGAAACGGTAATGACGATTCAAAAATTGTTTGGTGGGTGATGCCGGGGATCAAACCATGGACCCTCTGCGTGATAGTCCATAAGCTAATCATCGCGCCATCGCCACCACCAGTCCTTTACTTATAGATTACAAGAAGTCTATGGTGTAAACATAACGTGGTTAATCTTTCAATATTTTAGGTTCAAATTTACATTTGCCATTTGAATGTATGGGAGAATGTTTTTGTTTTTTCAATTAGAATGTTAAATTTGTTCTTGGGATAAATTATTTTAGTTACCACAAACAACTTTGGATCAGATTTAAAAAAAAAACGTGGTAACATATTCAATTTACGGAACCCTCTCCATGGGAAGTCAACTCGCACTTGTCCGCTTTTTTCAGTTAAAACAATTTTACTTTATTTTGGTGTTCTATAACCTGTATCCCTTATCCGAAAGGAGTAGTGTGCAAAGTCCCACAAAAGTTTTCTAGGGTATGTTCGATGGGACGTATGGATTTTGCTTTTGTCTCTATCAAATAACTCACAATTGCAATATAAAGACAAAACAAGAAGAATAGAATCGATAAAAAATGTCAATAATTGTCTATGTAGAACTACATATATATATTCATTTCAAATTCGTGGTTGTTAGTCCTTAAACAAGCTGATAAAAAACGGGATACAGTATAAATACTATAAGTAATTTTTTCCTACTGAAAATAATTCTTAAATAGCAAAAAATAACTCTTTATCATTCAGGGATGTAACTTATGACATCTGACATCTATCTGATGAAATGCAATTCATAGAATAAAAGACAAGTCATGCAAATTTAGATTTTCTCCGAAAGGCTGAGCCAGTATTTAGGATATTTACACCATTAAAACAAACAATTAAGTCGTAATACTCGTCTTAAGCATATTTCCACTTTGACAAAAAATATGTTGGAAAATACTTTCAATAAAATGCATTATTATAAGCATATTCATAAATGCAATGTGTTTCTTAAATTAAATAAATCGAATAGGAGCTTAGAATCGTGTACATTAGTATAACATTTTGGAAATTAAATACACTCGTGAATAAAAAGATGTCCAGCTCGTATAACAGAACTCTTTTCAGGCAACAAATTAATTGAGAAAACGTTTTAACTATGAGTAATCAAAAGGATCAAAATACGGTCAAAAGCCAAAAACAAATAATTACAACCCCGTAGTTTGTTTTGGAACAACCAAATACAAATTTCTGCTGCAATTTAAACATATTGCTTTAAAAGGATTTTAACAAAATGTTTCTTTTTTCAAATTGACATGTACTCGTAATAACCTTCACTTAGTTGGTGCAATAGGATAGTGGTGGCACCGACACCTCCCAAATATCAATTGTTCACAACAATTCAAATATCTAAAACTCCGTCGGAACGCTGGCCGATCAATCTACTTACTTACCGTTTAAATGTTCAGCTATTGGAGCAATTTCCGTTTCCTGATATTGGTGGCTAGTTATCCTTTTTTTATTTTATGCTTTCAAGTGAATTTCCATTTACACATCTATCTATAAAAATTCACGAATCTTTTTTTTTCTCTTCGATTTTCCACTTTCATACATGTTTTAATATAACTCGCTTCGCCTTCATCAATCTCATTCTGATTAACGCGAATTCTATTGAATAATGAATATCATCAGCATCACACATCACTTGAGAAACTTAAATACCAAATCATTTATGGCAATTTTAATTCATTTACTCGTTATGTATCCACAATTATCACAGTGTAAACAACATAAAATAAATTATTTTAAGAATTAAAAAAAAAAAAAACATGAAAAATTAACTACGGGTAAGCAAGTGTAAACGAAATAATTTTTTTGAAGAAAAAAAAAGGAAAAATAAAAAAATTCAAGGTTGTCACATGAATGTTACGATTTGGGGCACGTGAGACTGATTGCACAGTAATTTTAACTTCTTCCTCTTATTTATTCTTTAATAAAAAAAAAAAAATAACAAATTAAATTAAATCAAGAGCACACAAATTATCCTTTGGCTTTGTCTCCTTTTCCGTTTGCGCTCATTAGTTATTAAGTTCACTTCCGGAAACATAAAAACAGATCACTTCCTGTGGCGAGTAGAGCAAAATGGAGAACAAAAAAATCACGAAATGTGCAGAAATTAAAAAAAAAAAAAAAATAGAAATAAATAAACCGCACGCTAGACCTCCTTCTGCGATCCTGCGCCACTTGTACACGCGGCGTTGACAAGCGCGAATGATAACCGCTGCTGCAATAATCAAATCGACCACAATACTCGAAATTGAATGTACACGGCCAAACGGGCAAACGGCCAAATAGACTCTTCCGATAGATGCTGCGCTGCGCTGCGCTGTGTACCCAATGTAATGTACTCAATGTATCCAATATACCCAATGATGGAAGACGAAAGGCTCGAGTGAAACACTTTAAGGCATCATGTGCACCGTTATCCGTATACTGTGTCGTCTGCTACAAGTTCGAGTTAAGGTACTGAACTGAAAACGATCGTAACTTTTTAGCATACCCAAAGTTGCGGGCAGTTCAAAAAGACATGCCTCAGCTTCAGCCTCAGCCTCAGCCTCGGTCGGTCGCTGGGCAGAAAGAAGCGAGGAGGAATAAAAAGAAGAAGAAGGAAAAAAACCTCTATAAAACTGTTACAATAAAGTGCATGGAAAAGAAAAACAACAAAAAAGCAAACTGAAAGAAAAAAAAAACGAGAAGCAAAACAAAAGAACAAAAAAAAAACAAGAAAACAAAACAAGAGTAGCAGCAGCAGTACACAGCATCGTACCCGTACTCGTACTCGTGTAGTCATAGAAGATCAGTTGATCGTTGGTTCATTGAAAAGTGCGAGGGTTGCTGCTGCTTCTGAGCGGCAGCGGATGGACGTACACGATATACGGCCCACGAGTTCGCGGTGAGGCACGCGCATACAAACACACCCAACGTTGAAATGCATAAGAGCATTTGAATTAAATTAAATCAAAAGAGAGAGAGAAAAAGGGAACGTACCTAAAAAGTAAGAGCAAACTGACCATGTGCTTTTCTACCATTGGCAAAGCCAGTCTTAGAAGAGTAAATCTAAACACAAACAAGCCTAGATTTTTTTTAGAGACTATAAGGATGGGAAGAGACCCCCACGAGACGCCACAAGAACTGGAGCACAATTTTATGTAAACAGAGAAACTATCAGAAAAGCTTTAAATCGCGGAAGAGAGAAGAGCGTTTTAATTCTCTGTTTACCTTTGCCATAAATGTATGCCAGGCCAGTCATAAAACTCTGCATACAGATACAGACAGAGTAGGTAATGCGATGCGACCGATAATTTCAGACATTTAAGCTTGTTTAAAGAGAGAATGAAGCTTTCAGCTTCTCAATGTATTGGAGAGTCTGCTTATAAAGCAATATCAGATGATGTTCTCGTCATTGCTGTTAAAACGTGTATGGCCTTCAAAGGTGCCTGAGCGATTCGGAGGTGGGGTCTGACGTTTGAGTCTGACACATTCGATCATTCGTATCGTAAAAATATGAACAAATGCAAATTCAAAGAAAATGGAGGAAATAAATACATACATGCAAATGTATCTTAATATGAAAGCAGTTACCTATTGGTTTTCGGAAAATTACAAGTACTCGTAATACGGAACTGTTAGGTATATTAAAACTAATTTACGAACTCGTTTGCGGATATTCTTTTCGTCTTTTCTACAATTTTGCAAGGCTCCTATTACATATGCATATCTCAAATAACAATTATACCTACTCGTATTCAAAATTTCTTTTTACGGCATACGTTGTCGTTGTTTTAGAGACGTGCTTAATTTTATTTCAATAGAGTACAGTCTTTCGATCTCTATTTTAAAAATTTATCAAACCAGGATACCGTTACAGAACTTAATGTTTGGACTTGTCTTTTGGGCAGCAAATTTTTGTTTGATACGAGGGCGGGTCTATAAGTCCGTGACTTTTTGAATTTCTGACCTCTTTACTGAAACAGCAACACTGCTTCTGTCAACAGGCATCTGTCAGTTGACTCCTGTCAAAATTTAAACTTGCTGCGTCAGTTAGTTTGTGTTTGACAGCTATTTTTATCAGACTACTCACTAATTTGAGGAGAAAATGGAAAAAAGTGAATTTCGTGTGCTTATTAAGCATTATTTCTTGCGAAAAAAAACCATTACCGAGACCAAGGCTAAGTTTGATAAATACTATGGGGACTCTGCACCATCGATTTCAATAGTAAAAAAGTGGTTTACTGAATTTCGTTGTGGCCGTACAAACACTGAAGATGCCGAACGTCCTGGACGCCCAGTTGAGGTCTCTACACCCGAAACAATCGAAAAAATTCACGATATGGTGTTGGCCGACTGAAGATTGAAAGTGCGAGAGATTGTGGAAGCCGTAGGGATCTCGCATGGCTCAGTGGTTTCAATTTTGAATGATCACTTGGGCATGAGAAAGCTTTCCGCAAGATGGGTGCCGCGTTTGCTCACAGTCGACCACAAACGCAATCGTGTAACAACTTCACAGGAAGGTTTGGCGTTGTTTAATCGCAATATGGAGGAGTTTTTGCGCCGTTTTGTAACCGTGGACGAAACATGGATCCATCACAACACACCAGAGAACAAACAACAGTCAAAACAGTGGGTTTCTAAGGGTGAATCGGCGCCAAAGAAGGCCAAGGTGGGTTTGTCAGCCAATAAAGTTATGGCGACTGTTTTTTTGGGATGCACGGCGGATAATCCACATTGACTACCTTCAAAAGGGAAGAACAATCAATGGGGAATATTATGCCAACTTATTTGACCGATTCAATGACGATTTGAAAAAAAAACGACCTCATTTGGCCAAGAAAAAAGTTCTTTTCCACCAAGACAATGCAAGGGTGCACACATGTGCAGTTGCCATGGCAAAAATCCATGAATTGGGCTATGAATTGCTCCCTCATCCACCCTATTCTCCAGATTTGGCTCCGAGCGACTACTTCTTGTTCCCAAACCTGAAGAAATGGCTTGGTGGAAAAAGATTTGACTCCAATGATGAAGTCATCTCGCAAACAAAGGCCTTTTTTTTAGGACCTCGCCAAATCATTTTTTTTGGAAGGGATAAAAAAATTGGAGAAGCGTTGGACAAAGTGTATAGAGCTCAAGGGAGACTACGTTGAAAAATAAAATTATTTTTTTATCAAAAAACTGTGTTTTAATCCAAAAGTCACGGACTTATTGACCCGCCCTCGTATTTCTTTGCGACTTGTTTACAGAAACTGCATCTCAGATGTCCTATAGAAATAAACCTACTCAACGAGCGAGGTCTTTACAATGAAAAGCGGCGATGGAACAACAACTAGCCTCGGATGTGATTTCTTCAAAAATGGCAAACAAATGACTATTAACTAATGAGTAAACAATGTACAGTCGAGCAACAAGTACAGGTGTTCAACCCTCTTAAAATATAAATTACGGCTAATTGATAAATAATAAGGTATAAAAAGGAGTAAGAAACTGTGACAGAAGTGGCGCAGAGAATGAAATCTGGCAGACTTAAGAATCTTGTTGGAATCTTTTATAGAAATACTTTGCTAAATGATGTTTTTTTAAAGGGATACTTTTGTTTTTATTAAATAAAACAACAAGAATTGATTATGAATTATAATTAAGAGATCTTAATTTATTGATAAAATTGTTTCATGATAATACTCGTATGTCTTGGATTTTCGGCACCTTTGGTGGCCTTGAAGGCGAATATCTTAAGTCCAATTTTGTGCCAATTTGTAAGCATTTGAGAATATATCTTAGTAATAATGTACAGAATATTGTTTTTTTTAAGGTATAAAGAGATACCTGGATATCAGGATATATTGAATACCAAAACTAGCTTTGAGTCAATCCGTCAATCCACAATCTTTTGGTGGTCTATTCATTGGTCTAATTGCGATAAATACATGTCGTAAATAACAATAACAATAACAATATGTCTTATTAGGTAAGTGTTATAGCTGGCTATTGTTACGTTCCTTCCATTAAGATGATTAAACGAAACATTCCTTAGCGAATACGAGTAATTCACAGATTCTTGAAAAATTGGGACTTTGGTGTCATGCCTCACTAATTTTTTCGAGAATGATGTTTAAAAAAGTCCTTTGAGAGTTTGAGAGCTACGGATAGATATGATAATTTTATTTGACGTCTAATCGCAGACGATAATAATTGCGAGAGGAGGTAAGAAATATGGGCATCTACAGAAAATATGTGAAAACTAGCAGCCACTAATAGCAGACTATCACAAATGCTCCATCTTGTGTTCCGAGATTCAATCGGTCGCCATAGCGAAAGCCCTGGTTTAATAGCAGACTATCACAAATGCTCCATCTTGTGTTCCGAGATTCAATCGGTCGCCATAGCGAAAGCCCTGGTTTAATGACAATCCCTGGAGAACAAATAAAGCAAACAATATGCATAAAAAGTATCCCTACGCAAGAGGGTAAGAACAGTGAGCAGATGTTGAGAGATGCTGTAGGAGAAATAATTTCCAGAATTCATGGCAGAAGCTACGAAGAATGCCCGAACAGCAAGGGAACGGTGCACTTAAAATATTCGGTGACAGCTAAGTTGTCCGTTGATCCAATTGGCTTACATTTAAAAACAGCAATTATGCTTGAGATGATAGTCTATTTGCAACAAAATGTTAAGTTACAGAATACCTAGACATACGGAAGAGAGTCATCATGTCATGCACTATCTTAATTTATTTGATCAAGGTCGATCGACACTTTACTAACTATATTGACATAATAATTCGCCTGTAATATGTATCATTTGAATGCTTCAAACTGACGTTGTCGATCGTTATTGGCGGTATCGTAAACCGCAACAGCCCTTTACCACCTAATTCTTCACTGTGCAATGTTTTTCTGAATTAAGCCTAAGATCTATGCATTTATCTATTTATCGATCTTGCAGTCATTTACAATAATCTTACTTCAGACAGACCGAAGAATGAGCTTTTACAAGTGAAAAATTCATCTATCTGTGAAAAATTACAACGGAGATTGCAAGCTGTTCCAATAAAATCGGCATTGGCTATAACATTTTTTAAATCATGAAACAAGTAACAAGTTATTAGGACTCTTAAAATGTTATACATTGCGTCGATGTTCGAGGATGTCAATTGACTACATAATATTAGCTTAATAGACTCCTTACAATTTTTATCGCATGGTTTTACAACAAATCTAGCAAGTAAAAAGATTTCCTAGGGGCACCTGGAAAGTTGTGGTCATCGAACTCTAATTTCGGATGAAGGAATGCCTTGCATATTGAGACCAGATCGCAGAGGCAAATGTATTTTTTACATCGTTTGAGCACACCTACCCATTGCCCTGCATTTTTGGTGACATTGAATTGTCTCCAATACCGAAAATGGTTTCGGTTTCGCCGATGCAAGTTCCATTCATCGATGGTGACTGTATGTTTTAATTCATATTTAAAAAAAAAAAAAAAAAAAAAAAAAAAAAAAAAAAAAAAAAACACTGGCGCTGGCAGCACGGTATGGGATATGGCCTAGCTTCTTGACACTCATTTGTGTTGCTCATGTTGTAATTTTTGTCACATCTGAGCGGGGCCTACGGCTTATCGCCGAGTCCGAACGGCACTCCTTCGAAGCTTTTTCATAGGCAATTTTACTTTCGGGAGTTTGCCATTGCCCGCCGAATTAATTCATACTTATAGAAGCGAATATGGAAAGCAGAGAGTACTGTTGTAAGCAAAGGAAGTAGTAGATAAGAGATCATTAATGAAAATTAAAAATAGTGTCGGGGACAAAAGGGAACCCTGTGGCACACCAGCCAACTTGAAAGATAATTTCTAAACCACTGAAGCAACTATTCGTCGATCGCAAATGCACACATTTTAAAATAAAAATGACTGATGCCAAATTCTGTGAAAAGTCTTACAAATTTCAAGACCAACTATCTTACTTTCACCAGGTTGATGATACTTTGGTTCAACTTTCTGGGAAACTATGTCATCAAATCGCAAGTGGACCTGTTACTACAAAAAGTCATCGTGTTTCGAGATATTTCATGAGCTGACGGCTTATCAACGTTTCGACCATCTTGGAAAGAAGAGTCGTAAGTGGAATGAGGCTGTAGAAGAAAAGAGAAGAAGATTCGCCTTATTTGGGGACGGGCTGTACAAATGCTATTTCCCATCTGCTCGCAAAGTAGGATTGATGAAAAAGCCAGTATTTTTATCAGGCTGGACTAGACCCTTCAGAAGAAGGGGAGATATGCCAACTAGCCTAGTGGATTTGTCAATGCTGAGAGCCTCCAAGTACTCTTACTACCACACAAGGTCAAAAGTGAATTAATATCATTGAATAGCTGACAGGTAGAGTGTCATTAAAAAAAATGCATTGGGATGAACAATGAAACATTTTTACTACATTTAGGCCATTTTGGTTGTATTAAATTTTCCTGGCTCAGTACAACTTTTGCGGTCTTCCTATGTTGGGTTTGCCTTGTACAAATGACCGAAAAAGCAGTTTTCTAATGCTGGAAACCTCTTTACAGCTCTTGTTGTACTATGTCCCCAACCCGATACGTAATCAATCATTTAATTCAAAAGGGAGTAGCGTCTCCTATCATACCAGCAACGGCATCCATGTCATTATCGAGGAAACGTAACGACCAGTAAAAATTCCTAGAGATGGTGCTAAGTCCGCTTTAATTGGCTTTCGTGTTTTGCCATTCACTTCGTTTAGGAATCTTTCTCTAACTGTTTAGTCAGTATACAACAAATTAGCTGATATGACACAGTGACCCGAAAGGCCTAGAAAAAATAGCACATCGACCTAATACTTATCAGCCTGAGAAGTTAAAAATCGTAATACTGAATAATTTGTGGACCCTGTGCTGTACAAAGACTTTTCATTTTCAAATGTCTAGTGTAATACGACGAAAAAAATCACCGTTTACGACACATGCCACTACTTTCAGTTGAATTGTCTCTAGAAGAAAACACAACTCGATGGTTTTTCTCCAGAGGCACTCATTTGGCCCAACTTGATTTCAGTCTTTTGCTATCCGGTACCGTGCCTAGAAGATATCCTTAAAAAAGATCAAAACATTTAGAATGATTTTTTTATAAAATTGCTCGAAAGACTAATTTATGAGATTTGCCTGCTTATATTTTTTTTACTTATCTTTTCCTAAAATCGACTAAGTTTAGAGGGCCAATCACTAGACCAAGATCTGAGTTGTCGATTCAAGCCCAAATAAAAAAACGCCTTTCATTTGATCAACAGCCACGGGTCATCGCAATATTTATCCTTAATCATTCTTTCATTCTTGGTATTACTATCCTAAGTTCATTGATGCACACCTCAACCACTTGGACATACTTTGCAATCACGTGTACTACGTTGATCTTTTGGTTGAGTTGTAAGCTACCCAAATTATGTTGTATGCTCCAGTAGACGAGTATATGACATCACATGATTGTTTTGACAAAGAAGTGCACATTTCAAGTTGTTCTTGAGTGCCCACCTTTCCTAGCTGCAAAAGATACAATAGATCGGATACTTCATCGCCTAGATAAAATTTAGGTAAATGATTGGTATGAAAAGTTCCTTTATGATCAAGAAACTTGATCAATAGACTTTGGATGGTCACTTTTTACGTACGTAACTTTCTAAAACTTTATTGTTGGTGTTGCACGTGCATAAGTGTATAGAAAACTGTTAAAAGTTTAATGTAAAAACCGTAACCTAGAACGTCTTCATTTTATTTTTTCGATATGTCATACTTTTGTGCAGTCATCATGGTTTGGTTACTCAGAATGACGATCGTTTTTTATATCCAGTTGCTACATTGCATTCTAATCGGAATGCGATGGATTTCTTCTTGTCCAACTAGTAGGAAACACGGACATCTGTTATCTTTTGTATCTGTTAAACCATCCCAGTAGCAGACAATCGTTGACGTTTTGATAAACTACATAAATAACATCGCTCAGCCGAGTCAAAGAGTGATTTTCTACTAGCGTATCATCTCATTGTCCAATGATCTAAATTGTGACTGTCATGTCTAAATGTCAACATAATTTGATCGATTCGTATGCGCAATGAAAGACAAACGGCCAGATTACGGCTTCCATGTTACAAGCGAATCGAAAACTACCTGCCTACTTTTGCCACGACATAGCCATCACTCTGATCAGTAGGAACCTGATGACGCTAAAGATCTGTCTTCTTTCTGCAAGCTTACTGCAATGATCGTTGCAACAAGTGCTGCCATGGCATCAACATCAGCATCAGCATCAGCAGCAGCAACAAGCGGTGTTTATTGAACTTGGTACAGCCGAATGCACTTGTCTCGCAGTAGTCTCCGTTGTTGGCACCCTCTTAGCTTGAGTGGATTTACCATTCGAAAGGAGGCAGGAGAACAGCATCTCTCTGTCGGAAGTGTATTCAATCATTTAGAAAAAAAAATCACCACAATTCCACAAGGGATCCCGCTGCTCTAAATGTAATACCGACCACAACCATCAAGTTCCATCAGTTTAATCGAATGCGACTGGAACTGAATTACTTTTGATTAATAATCCGGATTCACAAAAAAATGAATGTGGAGCGAAATGTGAAAGAATGGCATCAGGTGAAAAGAAGCCCGAATAGGTCAATTCAATTGTATGCCTGACTTTCTACTCTTCAAAGTGAATGTAGGTACATACGTCACGTTGACAGAACTCGAGTGAAATATGAAATCCTCAAGCCGACATACTCGAACGGCCAGCTACCTAAAACATGGCATTACTCTGCCATGGACCTAAGTAGTACTGTTATCATTGTCAACTCGTAAATATGCAGACACCCACAAAGACAGCTAAGCCGAACAGCTGAACAACTAAACAACTGAACAAGCGAACATCTGAACATAGCACAAAATTTGACTTTCTCGCAAATGGGGCTCGTAGTACTCGTACATTGGTTGCTATCTACCTAGCATCGCTCCATTCCGCAGGATCTCTTGTACGAGTATGCATAAAAAAGTGTCAACATTTTAACGAACCAACGAAACTCTGACCAACATAAAGCAATCTCCTTCCACACACATTCAGCGACCAACGACCAGCAATCGGCGATCGGCGACCGGCGACCGGCGACCGGAGACCGGAGATCGGAGACCAGAGACTGCCAACATACAACGACATCTATGGCTAAAACCGACCACGAAAACGAAAATAGGAAGCAAAACAAAGCAAGACAACAACAAGGCAAATCCTCCAGCGCGCTACTGACCACTTGATATATTTCTACATTGCGAACGATCCGAACAAGCAATATTACACGATGGTGTGGGCGATACTTTATAGCAATGGATTTGTAGTGAAAGATCTCGCATTTGGCGCAAGACATCGTAAATAAAAGCCCAGGAAAACTGATCACATTTTTTTCTAAAGCAACAATCGTGTCGCATAAAATTCGAAAAGCAATTCGCCTTTTAGACGACCAACCGGTCGACAGAGCGACAGATAGACCGACTGACGCGACGGACACAAACATAGAAGGAACACCATCGCATAGATTGTATCATCGATCTAGCTGATCTATCTGATGTACGAGTATCCCCTTGCTTAACAGTCGACGAAGCAAGTATCCTATTTTGGAGGTGCTACTTGTCAACCCAACGGCTTAGGAGAACCGAAAGTGTTCAAGTGATGCTGTCGGTCTTGGTAGCGGCGACGGTGACGCGGCGGCAGCAGTTACAACCGGAACCGCACCCACTTACTTTATGAATTTTTTTGTTCTCTGCAGCTTTTTTCTTTATTTTTTTGATTCATCCCCAGAGTAATGCGACTCCACACAATTAATCCAATAAAATTATAGAGGCAATCAAAAGATGGCCAAATGTAACGAGTAACTGGTGATTGTAAAATCAGAACGACGGCGGCGGCGGCGTTGAATGCAAATACCCGTAGATTGACGTAAGAAGGTTGTCCAGTTTATGTACGCACTAGCACCAGTACGAATGCGAATGAGTGGTCAGGCGGCGCGCGGCGGCAATACTGGCTGGGTGGGTATCGCTTTTTGAGCGCCTAGTTGACATTATATTTGTAGGAAAAAATTCACCGTACAGACACGCAGAGGCGACCCATCGACCGACACTGACATCGACTCCCAACAGAGTTGTATGACACACAGTCACAAGCACAGGCGCGGGCACCACCAAACTTTCAACGCGCATAATTTAAAAAGGCAAAGGCATTGGAACTGGGCGCGCATGTAGGCGACATTTCTATGAATTTTATAGATACTGTCTGCTACTAAAGACAATGAGGAAGTCTATGTACGAATATACATTGAGCTGTGCTCTGCTGTGCTGTGCTGTGCTGCGCTACAGCTAAGGTGCTGTGCGATAGCGATTACCATCCGAAGGTGATTCGGTTCTATTTTCGCTTACGTAAATTAGATCTTAACAAGTCACAATGGGTTATGTTGTGGCTCCGGTATCTTCGATCTGCACCGAGGAAATGGGCGGATGAAAATGAATAACATACGAGTACAAATACGAATACGAGTCCAAGTGCACGCACATTCACATTCGTAATCACATTCGCATTCGCATTCACATTCAATTGGATTGTGTTTGCGTGTCCGTGTCCGTGTCCAAGTCCAAGTCCTAAATGCGCTGAAAAATCACTGCTACAAATAAACATCCCCGTCCCCGGTTATAAAAAGTGAAGGATGGATGGATGGTGTGGAAATTGGTTCAGCACTCATGTATTGTAGCATTCTTAATCCGGTTCTCCTTCCGGACTGGTTTTTCCTCCCGATGCGTAAGCTATTAAGTAATATCGGCATAGCTGTGGCCATCTATGCTAGTTTATAAATGAAATTGAATTGCGTACCGAAGATACGAGTATAATGGTTGCCTGACGATAGATGGCAGCCGTCGTACTGACTGTGAGCACTTTCTTTTGCAGATATTCTAGCACTGAGCCAGTTATGTCACCCGGTTTTGTTTTTCTAATTGGGAAGAGGTTCACCTTTGAAAGGCATCTTATGGGGCACATACTGGTATTACTTTCCTCCCTTTCTGCCCACTACACAGCCCAGTCATATGGTATAATTTACACAGTCTATAATAGCAGTAAAATTCAGTTTTGGAAAGACAAAAACAACAGTTTAACGAGTATGTTCGAATTGAATACATATGTGTATTAGTACCCACCTACATATATTACAGCCGTGGAGCAATGAAGCAACCTAACTCCTAACTGGACCTATGTACATACACATGCCATGTCCTATGGCGTGTATAGATACTCTGCTATTGATGCAGCAGGCGCGATGACTATGTATGTTACGGACAGCGGATACAACTACGATGACTTCGACTTCGATAGCGACAACGACAACGACAACGACAACGAGCGACGCGCTATCAGATATAAAAAGTGAAAACTGGAGCAATTTGAGCTACAGATGTGCTTATGCGGTAGGTAGTTCGGCGTCGATCTTACCCATAGTCACAGCTGTACTCGCAGTCACAAACGTAGCCGTAGTCTTCGTCTTTGTCGTTGAATGTAAAGATAGCCGTGGTCGTGGTCGTCAATAGACCTGGTTATGTGCCTAATGGGGGATACACCTCTGCCTCACAGTTCACTCACCTATATAATCAAAAGTGGCCGTTCGAAAACTGGATGCTAGAAGAGCCGGTCAGCGTCAGCCAGTTGTAGCTGGCAACCACGCATCGCTACTTTTGCAAATGTAATTGCACCGTCGGATATCTCCGTTAAATGTTCTAATACAGAATAGCAAAGCATCAGTATTTAACTGGGTTACTATTTCTACATCAAAGAAAAAAGTTTCGAACTAATGACCATCGCCATAGAGAATAGCTACATAGCTATTCTTAAGACTGAACTTAGTCACCTCACATGTGAATGGTATTTCCCTTAATTTTTCGACTCAGTGTTGTAGTTTTGAGTATCTATTGTAAATGCTTCGTTAAGTTAAGGCGTATAATAAGAAGAAAGTTCCTCGGTTTGTTTCCTAATTTGTGTCGCCTTCATGTTGATCGGTTCAAGTGAAAACTAGTACTTTTTATAAAACCATTCTGTCAGATATGTAGAGTATATAAGTATTCTAAGCGGAGTTTCATCACTTTCTATAGTGGTGTGAAAAGGACAGGAAGATATTTTCTTTTAAGATTCCATGAAAACTGAAGGTGGGCCATGTGTTGGCATCTTTTTAAAAACGCTGACTCCCTCGGCCTGCCAACCCTGTTTTTCAATACAGTTTCGATGGTTTTGAATAGCTTGGCCTGCATTGTTCTTGAGTACTTGATTTGTCTCTGGATTATTCAGATATAGTCGATCTTCAATGGCACCCGACAAAAAAGGTCAAACGCTGTCAAATTGCGGCTCCGCGGCGTTCATATAGCATCACCAAAACGGCTGATTACACGAATATTGAACTTAGTGTGCAATAAATCGATAGTTGGACGTCTTGTGTGGAACGTAGCCCCATCTTGCTGGAATCATAGACAAAATCTTCAATTTTTGGCAATTAACAATCCATTGTCATGCCTCGATAGCGCTCTCCATTGACTATAACGTTTCTTTCATTGTCGTCTTGGGGGAAAATAGGTCAATAGGTCAAAATAGGTCGCCACTTCAAAAATCACAACAAACAGCCACACATTCAGAATGCATTGGCTTCTCTATGACATCATGTAAATTTTCTGAGCCCCAAATATGGCGATTTTGATTGTTTAAGTCGCTGCCAGGATGTAAAAGGGGCCTCATCTGAAAAAATGATTTTTTTACCAAAATTGTCGTCAATTTCGAGCTGCTCTTAACGCTAAATAGCAGGTCAATTTTGACCTTGCAAGCGAATAATCTGAGGTCCTTATGAAAATTCTACGCAGAGTAGCGCGACTGATGTTCAGTTTCTTAAATCTTTGGTAGGTTGAGGTTCTCGGGCTAAGATGCACACTTTCAACAATAGCTGTCATATTCTCTGTTGAGAGTACAAGACGAAAGCGCGAATATGTTCGGTTAACAATTAACAAATCAGTCTCACTAAATTTTGTTGCAAACTTGCGTACACTAGCTGCAGTTGGTGCATTCTTTCCAGTAAGTTAGAGCCTTCGTACACTCCCTTGTTGTTCTCCAATTTTAACATCGAATTCTTCAGTTATTTTCATTGCGAATTCAACATCGCAAACCATTAAAGCCAAACATTTCTGAATATCTTCCTTCATCTATTTCGAATTGCTTATGTCAATTTTTGTTTCATCATTACGCTACTCTTACATTCCGTGTTTGTTCTTCCTCTTGGTTTATGCATCAATTTTCGCAAATTTTAATCCTAAAGCTAGGCTTTTTCCCTCTTTGTGTTGCGCGAATCTCGGGTTTTTAGGAAAAATTCTTACAAAAAAGTCGGTGCTCACTTGCTACCTGAGTATGGTTTTAACCGCTGCCATATGTTATCAATTGGCACTCTTGCTGAATTAATATCTGGGAGTTCATCTATCAAGAAGATGGAACCTCCGTTCCAGTTATATATATTTTTTTTTACAAATTTAAATAGCGGGCCCTGCTTTCTAGACCTCGTATTATCAGTAGACTTTCATGCTAAATTATATTCGTTCAATTTTACCCCTTTTTTTAGTTTGGATTTCCTTCAGGCCAAAAAAATTAACTGCTTTCGTTGGCACTATTATCCGAGGTGGACCTGGCCCTCAGTCAACAAAGCCTCTCTAGTCAGCTCCTCTTCAACTTGTGTGCATCACCTATAACGCGGTTTTCCTCTATTTTGATGTCTCTCGGGGGCGAATTCGAAGACTTTTCGGACCATCCGCTCTAAATGGTCCAGCCATCACAGTCGTGATCTTTACTCTACTGGCTAAGTCAATGTCGCCTACAGTCCATACATCTCGTTGCATCTCCTCGTCCATTCACCGTCTATGCAACCATCTGACGTCGAACAGTTTTATCAAAAGCTTGCTTTTGTACTGTTCGGGATATCCAAAATCGCACCTTGACTACAACGAGGTAATGGGTCGAATCGATCTGGCTCCTCGGAACACATCCATAATACTTGAGAAATATCTTTCATCGATCACAATGTGGTCAATCTCGTCGCTTTGCATTAAAATTGCCGGGGACAATTTCGCTTAGACGAAAGTCAGTAACCTGTTTTGAAGATATGAGCGCTGCTGTTGGTATTTAAAAGATCCTAACTTAGTCTTGGCAATCCTTACCCCCATGAGCTCCAAGTATGTCGAAATAGTCCGAATAAGGTCTCATTTCTTTCGATCCGGGATTTTACTCCACCGTTCCACCGTTGACTACATCTAAGAAATTCATCCGCTGTCCCGTTTAAAGTGCTGCTATCACGCAAGATTTGAATCTAACGTCATTGGCGCGGTAAAGTATTGCTTACGAAAAAAGTAAGACAGCTGGACAGCTGACAGTTAAGGATTATTAAAAATAGAGCGCTACATGAATATTGATTTTAATTCATTGACCGTGAAGAAATTAAATTGGAAATTCAGAGAGACTGGATCAATTAATGATCTTCACGTCCCTCAACAAGACGATCAACACAAAACATCGAAGCAATTTGGGAGAGTGTTGCTAAGAGTCCAGGAACATCAATTCGGCAACGTGGTAAAGAATTGAACATTTCGAGAAGCAAAAGTGAAATTCAAGAACTGAATCCTTCCGACGACACCCAGTGAAGAGAGTTCGTAAAATGCCTAATCGGACACCAAAATTTGGATACTTATTTGTCAAACACTATCATCACCAGCTATAAAGCACATTTTCGGCTTGAGTTCTTTTTAAATCACCAACATTGTCGAATTTGGGGATTAGGAAATCTAGGAGTGATTGTTGAGAAACGAATGCGTCCACAACGTGTCACTATTTGGTGCAGATTTTAGGCTGCAGATATCTTTGAAAATGAGGCTGGTCAGGAAATAACAGTTAATGGCATTCTCTATTGTTGCATGATAATTCAGTTGTTTGTGCTTGAATTGCAACATTTGATTAGACGGTGCTGCCCGTCCAGCCCAAGAAACAATTCAGTTGTCAAATTTGTTATTTTTTGGTTGTGTAAAACAATTTACAACAATTGTTGTAAAAACGAAGTAGGCGACAGGCAGGGATACCGTCGACCACGTCCTTCAAATTGAGTATCTCACTTACGATCTCCTATATGTCGCTTAAGGGGAACGGCGAAGGAAACAAAAGAAAAGTTGGATAAATATTATGGGGCTAATACTCCGTCAGATTACACCGTCAAATATTGGTTTCGAGAGTTTCGTGGTGGCCGCAACTCCACTACCGTTCGGAGGGCGGCAGGATGCGGTTACAGAGGACAATGTCAAAAAAAATACATGAAATGGTGATGGCTGACCGGAAAGTGCGAGAGCACTTCGAAAGAGTGTTTGGATTTGCTGATGCGGATTTGGGCGGACTTTTGGCGTCGATTGGTAACCTGGATCCACTATTACACATCAGAGAACGGAATGAGTGCCGGGCAATGGACTGAAGCCGGCACGAGTACTCCGAAGCAACCGAGGGAGGCTCAATGGGTCGGAAAGGTTATGGCATCGGTTTTCTGGGATTGTCATGGCATACTCTTCGCGGACTACCTTGAAAAAGGAAAAACCATCAATGGCGAGTATTACTGTGCAGTATTGAACAGATTGAAGGCCGAAATCGCTGCAAAACGGCCTCACATGAAGCGAAAAAAAAATTGGTTTTTGCAAGACAATGCGCCGGCGCATAAGAGCATCGCAACTACGGGTAAAATCAATGACTTACGGCTCCAATTGCTGTCGCATCCACTGTATTCGCCCGATTTGGCTCCCTCGGACTATTATCTCTTCCCAAATCTCAAAAGATGGCTCATCAATAAAAAATTCAGCTCACGTGAGGAAATCATCCACGCCACGGAGGAGTTTTTTGCAGACCTAAAAGGGGACTATATTGAATAAAATAAAAAAAAACTTAAAAACAAATTTTTTTCATTCCCAAGGAGGTTACTTTTCACCTAGTATACATTCAAAAGTTATATCGGTTCTTAAATTCTTCAGTATTCCTGTAAATTCAACTTTCGCTGAAAATCGGCAACTTTGTCAGCCACACCCATGCTAAAAATATTTGATCCTAACATGGAGGATGTGCAGCGAACACATTTTGACAAGAACTGGGTGCTGAAATAGGAATGATTGCAGAGAAACTTGATTGAGTCAAACGCTAATGGGCTCTTGATTTTTTAATATTCTGACCCTTTTTCACGAGGGGCCCCCTTGGCTGCCTCTCAGCTTGGGAGTGGTGCTTGAGGTTTACTGCCCCAGCAGAAATCGATGCCATCCAATAAATTTGTACGATATGTTGGAGGCAAACAGGGAGAGAAACTGATACATATATATACTTCGTTGATTGTTATAGACAACACAGGAGGGCGTCTTTGGTAGTACATTTGAAAAGCACATCCTACACGATATCATGCTTCCAAATAGGTTAAGGCTAGTTGACTTTATTGCCGATCAGCTAGCTAGCACAAGATTACTACCTAGTTGCAGATATTCCAACAACAGCAGAGAGAGGAATATATTGTAAGGATATTCAACATTAAACGGGTGCAATCGATATAAACCGCCAGAACCTTTTTAGATCGCTAATCCTTTAACCTATCGCCAATGGCCTTACAACCCACACAAAAACTAAGCTCAGTATAATCGATGCGAAACAATTGTCGAAGTGCAAGTAAGCAGATACAGGGAAAGCGTCGATTGAGGAAATAATTCCAGAACAACGTTCGGAGACTTTTTCAAATTTCAAAATTGTGCTGAATGATGACGGGCAACGCTCACTGCTTGGTACGGCTCGAAACCAATCTCACCGAGACTTTTTATGTCGATAAACAGTTAAGATTAGTTGAGGCCTTTTCATGTGACTTTCTTAACATCATATTTGCAAAACATTCGAGCCCGGAACATTTCTCTAGCCAAATATGGAGTTTTGAGTTCCAAGGTTTGGAGAATACCATGAAGTAATATCAGTAAATCTTTGGCCTCCAAAATCAGGCTGCCTTTAGAATGGAAGTTAAATAAGAAATTATGCTATAATCATTCACATTATTGATCTTATATACGAATATTAATAGGCTTGTAATGTCGAACAATTTGTTGGGACCCATATAAAATATTTGTTACAAATTGTTCCAATAAGTCTTCTCCTTACTACTTTATCTTCGAGCACAGTCATGTGTGTATGTGGGAAATATTTCAAGTCATGCCTTAATATTCCGTCAGGTGGCTATCAATATTCATCTGTAGTTTATTTTAGCTGCAATTGTCGCCCACGCGAATCACCTAACTACACAGAAGAGGAAGACGCCACAAATCGATTATTTCTTGACACTTTGGCCGCCGTTAATCTGCAGTAGCTCCAAGCTTCTGCACAAACCAATTCGAATATACACTTCTGGGCACACTACAAAGGTAAACATCATGTCTGTACCCAAGTAAGATGTGCGCTGTGACACGCTACAGCATGCTAATCGCCTAATCATGCTCCACGCCACACCAACAACTATAGACACAACAATGTCCGCCTCAAAATATCTCATGCTCACATAATTTATTCCCCTACCCAATAGCAGGAAAGCTATCTATTTACAGCGCCCCAGCCAGTCGAGTTCCAAGCCCCATCAATTGTCCCATACATGTTTAGCAAAACACATACTGACGGCGGAGGCGCGACGACTGGGTATGGAGATGGAGATGGAGACCACCACTTAAGCGAGTGGCATTCTCGATGCGAACATGTAACTCTTTATCGATTATATTTCTGCGCAGTTTAGTAGATACTTAGTGCTCCCCACCAAACGAGCAACGCGGTCGGCGATGAGACGAACAGCTGGCATCAACAGCAAAAAACAAAAAAGCAAGTCTCTTCGCCAAGAATGGTTGGCAGAAAATGGTAAAATAAAAAGGTAAATCACACACATATTTTCGTTTGAAGAGGCGGGCGGGACTACTGTCTGTCCGTCCGAATTCACCATCTACCATCTACACTTGGGTGAGATACGGATACCAAAAAGTAAATACGAAAAAAAGCAAAAAACAACAAAAATAAAACAGAAAACCTGAGATGGTGGTTCGCTATTCGACATGTTACACCATGTGAAGACGACACCTCTGCCTCTAGTGGCACCCAAGCACCCAAGCAGGCACGTTAACCACCTTGCAGTCCTCTTCTTTTTTTCTTCCTCTTTTTAATGCGTGCATTTTCCCATTTGCCCATTTACTATGCCGCGAAAGTACCCAACCATTGGAGAAGAGTCGCTGCCGCTGTTGGAAAAAATTAACATAATTATGTTCCGTCCGACAGCCGATTGTGTAGTACGGTTCGTCTGATTGTTGGCTGACGATCGTCGTTGTTATGTGTTTGTTGCTGTGCGACTGCGTGCTGGGGCTTCTAATTGGTGGAAGACTGATTCAAGTCTTTACATAGCGATTAGCAGGCGTCACTCTCGGCCAATTTGAATACATGAATACATATTTACACATTCGATCAGACTATCTGTCATTTGATCAGTCGCGAATTGTTTTCAGAGAAATTCCACTGCCGCTGTCACTGCCCACTATTGGTATCGCAGCACCAATCGATCGAACAGCGATCAACGATCGACGATCGCCGATGATCATGATTACCACAATGGAGTGTGAGCAGAGGTAGTGTGTTGGCTAACAACAGCGGTGGCAGAGGCAACAGCAAGGCGATTACACTTCAAGTCATTGAGCTGCCCGATTTGATCGACGAACGGTAGATTAGTAACTTTCATTTTTTGAAAGTAATTCAGATTAAGCAGCCTTTGACGGACAGAACCACTAAATGACTGATATGTATGCACGTAGAGCATAGCAATAACAAAACCATTTTTCTCACTTACATACATATATGTGTACAGATACATACATATAGTATGAACCTCATTTAACCGAAATCCATTAAAGCATCTCATTGCGCGTACGTGCAGTTATTTGTTTGGAAGCTTTGACAAGCATCGCACTTTTCATGGGCAGAGCGGCCTTAAAAGGCTTTAACCGAAACTAATTGAAGTTTCGGGTCAAACAACGACCCAAACTCGATAGATGCGTGTCTAAATCGTCGTAACCGTAAGTGCTGCTTGCACCATCTTTAACCCTTTACTCGAGTGCTTTTTTGACTTAATATACTAAACAAAGCAAAAAAAAAAAAAAAAAAAATCAATTTGCTCTGCATTGTGTGCACTTAAATTGAAGTAGGTAACACGGAATCCATAAATGAAATTGAAAAATAAAAAAAATGGAAAAATCTCTGTCACGCTTAATTGGCCCTGTCAGGATTACAGTCTGACATGGCAAACATCAAAAGTGAGCATAACCGAATTCGGTGCAATGAATTTACCACAGAAAATGAAAGTGATTGCAAGCCGGACAGACAGACGTGAGGATTTCACGAAGCGTTAACTTAAATGGCATGTAGCCAACTAAGAAGGGATGCTTTACGCTTGACACTTGATGCTTGACAGTCGTGAAAGCAGAAGTTCGAACGAGTTTCATTTTTATCCAAAAGTAAATAATTTTTGCTGATATTTTTCAAAAGTTGCGTAAGGAAATGTTTTTTCGAACATTCAATGTAAAGTCATGTATATGCGTGCCACCAAGTTGACATTAATCTTTTCATTTTAACTACAATCATATGTCGGAGAAGCATTCAACATTCAACTTTGTATTCAGTGGTGACGACATCATATTTTTAATATCTACCACAAAGGATCCTTTATGCCATTTTCGTTAAAAGGAAGTGAAGAAATATCGGCTAAACTGTTTTGCCACTCAATTTTCCATTAACTTTATTTTTTTTTTACCGACATTGAAGGATAATCGAGGTTATAAGGCTTTTAAGATTGTCATACAAATAACTGCACAAGGTAATATCCATAGTAGAACCAGCTTGTCCTGTGTAGCTTTAAGTGGTAGTTGCGCTGCGATTTCCAACAATTGTTGTTACGGTAATGTGTCCGAATGTAAAGCCTTCCAAAAAGAGGTTTCATCTTTGCGGTAAAATATACCAGAGCAAGCCGGATTCTTTTTCCATAAAACATCGCCTTCTTCCTTTAAATAGTTGATATTTTAAAATCGTATGAAAATCTTGGGCAGCCATCAGCACTCGGTGTACTTTCGCAGTATTCTGGAAGGATGAGGTTTCCCGAAGACGATCTATTACACTATGATCATATGACGCCTAGAGTCAGATGGGCAATCTGACATTTAACCCATACCAGTTGCCTAGATTCAGGCGAACTGTTTGCAACACTCTGAAACAGAGCCAAAACGCAATAACACAATATCAGGCGAAACACAAAAGAAAGACAACAATAACCAAAATACAAACATTACGAATTCTAAAACAAACAAAGCTTATTAGTAATGTAAAGAATGGGGCGCAATCTAATATTCTTCTTTCCACCCACCCAAATCTGCACGGAAGTCTGCCGGGGCCATAATGCCTATTTTTTTAAATACGGTTAAGAAAAACTTCCTTTTTTCCTTGTCACAAACGTAAATAATTTGTGCAAAAGTCTCAACTTGAGATCCCTAGATCCTGACTTGGTTCCCCTTTACTGACCTCAAGGAGAATAAAGATTTTTTTTGGCACTTTGACTTATTTCATGGATAAATTTTGAGAAAATAAGGGATGATTTGAACTCAAGATAATTCAGGGTAAATGTTTACACAAGATAAAATAAATTCCCAGAACTCGAAAATATCGACGAGTATCTGAGTAGATAAAGTGGCACACTTCGGAGAACGAAAGAGCGGTCTAGCTAGGCTCCAAGACATGGTTACACATCCAGCTAAGTAGCGAAGCGCTGTACTTATACATAAGATACTAGGCTCGCTAGATCCGATTGGACGGAATGAATGGTGTGAGCGGTCATAGTTTGAATCAGAACGGCCACTTCTTGGTTAACCGTAAAACTAAAAAGAAGTTTCAGGAAAAAAATAAGTCTTAGAGCCGAAGAAAACAAAAGTGATCAAGAGTAGTAGTAGGGAAAACGGGACAAGATAGGGGACAAAAGGACGCTCCAGGACAGTAAAGGAATACGAAGAGTAGCTTATATCAACTAAGTTATTTATTGTAATTTCGTAGTGAGATCCCGGTAGGCCTTCTTTCGCGTAGATAAAAAAAAAACCAGTTTCCGTATGAAAAAAACTGGACACGCGACCGGCTGAAAGGGATCATTTTTCAACCATTAGGGAAGTCGAAATATAGCAACCCATTTTTAAGCGGTTTCCGTTCCCCGTTCTGGTAGTTGTAACTGCCATTCATTTTATCTTAAATAATACTTGTTTTTTGATACCGCTCACTGCATTGTGAAATAAAAATTCTGGGCAATAAATATTGTAATTATAACGTAACCTTTGGCTGTTACTCGAAAATAGATGGCGTGGCGCGTACCATTTGTGTATTTTCTTTTTTGAATTTTGCTATTACAGTTTTTACTTTTTATTGTACTACAAATCCACCCCGAGCTAAGCAAGCGAAAGCACTAAGTCTGCTGAATTCTGCAAATCACTTTTTAGAGTTTTCTTTACTGACCATTATCGATAATACCACCCATGCCACGTCTGGTGCGCGCTCGTTTTTTTTCTTTCCGATGAAAATTGTTTGATTTTTTTGTATCCTTCCTACGGCAGACTAGCTACAGATTAGTAAATTTGATTAATTTATTTTAATTCGGGTATAAATAGAGTAAATTTTGAAACAATTGGCGCCCAACGTGGGGCTAGTTGAAAGAAAAGTCATAGTTATCAGAGAAGTGTGTCGTTTTCTTTACTCTGTGTCCTTGGTTAAGTGTTATTTACTTTCAATTATTTGCACTGGTTTCAGTAAAGATTGGATTAGATTAGGTGGAAAAGTGTGTCCCGTGGAATTTTTGAAATTCGAAATAGATCAAAGAGGGAATACATTGAGTCGAACCCAATCAGAATTCACTGATCTACAGAAAATGTTAAATAGTATTTTTGATGAGAAACAAATATTCGGAAAGATTTGGTCGGCAGCCTAGACAGATTTTAACAAAGCTGAATTAGAGGATTTGCATTAATGTAGAACAAATGCATGCTCGGCTGGGCTATCAACATTTCTAATAAGAACTAGCGAATTATATTTCAGTGAAATCTGTCATATAAGATTGGTTGAACTTTTACAATTTTTTGGGCAACACTTATCATCATCAATTAATCATATCAATCACATAAAAGCCCTTGTCAGTGCAGTTTCAGACTAGGAAAATCCACAATTGAGGAAATCCTCACTCTGTGACGAACCCTAGAAAAAACTCAAAAAGTCAATATCGACTAGAACGAGTATCGGGACGACTTGATCGATACCTTCAATGTCAAAAAATGTGACTTTAATAACGTCATATTTGAAAGAATTGTGCGGAACTCACAAGTAAACACTGCAGGCACAATTACACATTCAATTGCCAGAACTAAGCGGACTGCCATCGGTGCGTTTGCTAGTATTGACACCAAAAGTGCCAAAAAGCACTACTTTAGCGGAAAATCAAGTCTATACTGTCAACAAAAAGTAACGTACATATGGGCCATGGCCTATCTTCTTGACGCTCATTTGTGTTGCTCATGTTGTCATTTTTGTCACATCTGAGCGGGGCCTACGGTTTATCACCAAATCCGAACGGCACTCCTTAGAAGCTTTTTCATAGGCAATTTTACTTTCGGGAGATTGCAATTGCCCGCCGAAAGGGTGATGGCGATTCGAAAAGTTGTTGGTAATGCCGGGAATCGAACCATGAACCATCTGCGTGATAGTCGATTGAGCTAACCATCGCGCCATCGCCATTACCGAAAAAAAAAGAATTCAGACAACAACTATCTTGAAAATCGCTGGTTCCTTGAGCTAAGGCAAGGCCCCATCTCGATCACATCAGTGTTACTTTATGGTGATGAAGAATGGAGTCTATCGAAAGCAGATGAGGACGACTTAATTAAACGACGAATTTTACGACTGGTACAAACCTAGCCAGAATACTGAGATGGGTCGGGCATGCAGAGCGACTAGGCAACAACGTTCTGGCCCGCAGAGGTGAAGAATACCTTACCTTAGATAGCGCGCACAAGGGAACCTCAACCGGTTGGAGTGCGCAACTGGAGACAATTAGCTAAAAAAACAAGCTAACTTCAACAGCTTGTTAGTTGTGACCCTAACTATAATTCCACCAATGTTAAGTAAGTACACGGATCTGTAAATGCCACAACAGTTGTTCATCGAATTAAAAGCATTAAATGAGTTCTGCAAAACGATGCCTGACTTCACAATATTACGAAAAATGATTGATATATTATTATTTCTCATCTGTACTTGGTGTTCACTCGATAATTCTTATCAGAACTATTCCTTTCGTCATTCTTCAAGAAAAAAATACTTTATCGCATCTTTGGTACACTGTATTCAAAGTAACAAGCAGAAGAAGTTTTAACTGACGTAGAGGTAGCCTGGATCTTTGATTTAAGGATGTACCGATGATCATAGATGCGAGACATTGCAATGTCACAAACAGCTGAATTCATGAATTCATCTTATCTCTGACAGATATTCTCAATGAGTATTGAACCCGTTCTATAGAATAAACACGGCATTTACAATAATATGCTTCAACTATATTTGTTTTTTTAAAATATGTAAAATTAAAACTCGTTGACGGCATTGGCAACAAAAATTTAATAACCAAGATTCAAGCAAACTATATATAATATTAAATAATATATAAATATAAAAGCCCGTAAAAGATTATTGCCGTAATGGATGACAACAAACTTTACCTTAAGTATTGTCAAAAAAATAAAAATTAAATAAATTAAAGCATAGTTGTATTAGGTACATGATATACCCACCCATGATACTACATCTACTTGTAATGTTTGTGCCTTATTTGCACAATCTATTTTGCCTAAGCTTATATTATCCGAAAATTGCGCCCCAACAGCAAAGAGTAATTGAAAGCAAGATGATCAGTATCTCTTCAAATGACAACATTGACATGATGCCCACTTTTATAATTTTAGCCGGATGTTTCCTTTCTTCTAGCATGACACTACTCAGCGCACCGCTCCAAAAAGACAATTGAGATTTCGGTGATTATTTTGAGTGGAGGAGGGACCAATTCCATCATAAGTAGACATATCATTAACATCGACACCTAAACTATTGTTTGTGTTCATCAGCATCAAACATCGAGACATATTGAAGAGGTGGATCACCATTGACGCGTTCCAAGAAAACTTAAAAACAAATTGAAAACGAGATTAAAAGATACGTTTGCGGCTATGAACATAGTGTACTCAGGGCAACCCCTTTGGCTAAAAGAAGCATGAAGCCCATCAAATCATTTACACTGGCAGCAGGTCAAATTGTATATCAATAGGTTTCACCTATTTGAGTTCCTTACAACTGCCTCTTTTGGAGACATCGAGAGCTCTCATCATCATCATCGAACCATCGGGGCAATGTGATATTTTAATCATAGCGACGACGAAAAAGACAACGACAACGAGAACGACAACGATAGCAACAGTGACAGCGATGGTATGCTGTGTAGGCGATGGAAACATCAAAACCGAATGAAAGCGAATCATGACAGACGAATTCCTTAAAACATGTCAATGGATCACCGATATTCAAAGCAATTTTTTGCTTCTCTTGCCACCTCTCCTAAGAGGTGTTATGTAAGATTATACAGAAATAGAAACACCTATAGTAGATATACTCGTAGAAAGACCGATGACTTAACTAATCCTTTGGTTTATCACAAAGACATCAAACCACAAATATACTATTGTATATGTTTGTATACGAGTTTTTCTGTCCTGTTGCCTGTTAAACTAACAATCTGTAGCATGCAATCAATTTGACTGGATTTAGTGAGTGCATGCATGAGATAGTGTACTATGTATGTACGACTATACGAATATACTTCAATCGGAGAGTGGCCAAAGTTTTCCGGTGCCACTCTCCCCAACCCAATGCCCAGTATAGATAGATCTGATCAACGACGAGCACTAGGAAATCCAATAAAAGATTGCAAACACGGATACGTACGCATCTTGGCTTGTTAAGTGCAGCTCTAGGGCTTCGCCACTAACCAGGGTACTTGATGTTGCTTGGATGCGGTATATTGGATATATCTCTCCCTTCTTCACATACTCGTCGCATTGTGGGCTAAAAAAGAAGACGAAACAGATACGCTGCAGTTCATCGGCTCAGAAAAGAAAGAGCTTGCCGTAACAAATCGCTGATAAAGTCAATTTTTAGGTACTCCATATCGTACTGCGCATAGTTTGAAACTATACCTATAGTACTCGTATCTGCAAATATGTGCGCAGTACTAAACATTATTCCATCGACCGAGTTACCGCGAAGGTCTACGAGTATGCTTGCACTAATCCATGGTTTTATGTATGGATTCTTATACGACTATGAATACGAGTCGATTTGAGTACGCGAGTATCTCTTGTGTGGCTGTGTTATGTTTGGTCCGATTTGCAAGTCCATTCAGCTATGCAATATTTCCTATAAATGGTATCTTGAGTTATTCACCTAAAATAAAGTACTCTAGTTGTTTTTGCTCGTGGCAACATCAGCAGCCGTCGATCTTCATTCACGAGGAGAAAGAGGCACATAGACAGAGAGAAAGAGAAAGAAGGAAAGAAAAAACAGTTGGAGGCTTAAATGTATTTTACTATCAGTATGGTGTTTCCGGAGGATCGTAAAGGTAAGAATTGTTATGGATGTTGCAACAGCAGCACTGTCTCAACCAGCTGAGTGTGGTCAGCGAATTTCCAATCTATTCGATGGGGATGATAATGATGGTGTTGGTAATGATGCCACCACTGATGATGATCGAGTAAATGATAATGATGATGATGGTGCGGATGTGGATGCGCCCAGAGGTCTGGCTGAGGTCAACAATGTGGGTACATAAAATTGTCTTAGCAATGTGGTCCAGTTAACTCGCATTCTTCCACTATATATGTACATATGAATGTATGTATTATATATGCATTCTCGTTACAATGCTCAGTTGTACATCGGTT
Source organism: Volucella inflata (assembly GCA_928272305.1). Lineage (NCBI taxonomy): Eukaryota > Metazoa > Arthropoda > Insecta > Diptera > Syrphidae > Volucella > Volucella inflata. The sequence goes on along the minus strand of OV743720.1, from coordinate 112,858,065 downwards.
AAGAGAAGCATTGCTGTTGTCCGCACACAGTGTTCCCAGTCCACCTCTAGTGGACACAGTTCACTGATCCGCTTCATTATTTCCTAGTAAACCTGCAACTGAAAAAACAAATGAAAAAAAAACCAAAATGGAATGAAGATTTGCGGTCTTGGCAACGAAGCGTCCCAATACCAATTTCTGATTTCTGTTTATAAAATAGGACACCGAACGTTCGAATCAGATTTAACACTAAGACATCATACCTCATCGATACATCTACGAGTACACTGGGTGAATTCCATTGAAATTGAATTGGATTGGGGATTTATCAATTGCAGATGAAGCACGAGTATTTGATACGAAACACGGATATCCTTGAGTAGCTTCGGTATGAACGCGAATCCGGAATACTCGTATTTGCGTTCGCATACTGAGGTGATTAATACGTGACAAGCGACACCAAGCATACTAACACTTCAGTATGAGCGCGCGACTGCTTGACAAATAATATCACGGCTTAATTAGAATTTAATTATAATAATAACCGGCTGTAACGATTTGTTGTGCACAAATCGTATATTCCGATTGATGTATTGTATTTTTATAATGTCACCCCTTTCGTTTAACACCCGAAGAATTGGCATGAATGAAAGAACGATGAGAGACTCATTAGCTCTGATAAATCGATTCTAATTAAAGCCTAGCACTGATTTCAAATTTCCTTTCCGATCTATGGGGAAAACCTGTCATTCATCAATAGGTTTTCGACATCTCAATCAGAATTTCCCTTGAACTCGGTTAGAATTTCGTTTGAAATTGGACTGAATGGCACTTTGGAATCCGAAATGGAATTGCACATCCTGAAGTTCAAATCACTTACAATTGGTTCAGAGCAATTAAGATGGATTGGGGGTTTTTTTTATCTCTAATCGATTGATACGGAAATTCACATTTTTTCGTCATTACTATCTACAGTATTGACAATACTATCTGTATTACACGGATCAGAACAATAAAACCACATCTGATTCGTTTGACTGAATTGGAAATCTTGAGCAATTTCTTGATGTGGTCGTTTGATTAGTCAGCTTTGTATCTTATGTCTTTGAATGTCTATATATATGCACGGATATCTACGGCATCTACGACATCTTATCACCTATAGCAGCGGAGGCCACGAAACGCAAATAGATCTTCACCTCTGCAAAATGTCGATGAGAAACCGTGATAAGGACTGTAAAGTAATACTTGGAGAATCGCTAGTAAGCCAACACCGTCTGCTCATTACTGAATTTTTTACAGCGGAACCACCGAAAACACGGGCATCGTTTGGAAAGCCAAAAATCCGGTGGTACGAGTATAATCTATCGAAGGAACGATGCGTAAGATTTATCGCACTGGCTAAAGAAGTACTTCAAAATATAAATGGTATAGCAGACTCACTTAGCCCGCAAGAAATGTGGAACAGCATGCACGAGGAATGCATAACACTCGCAAAGTCCCATCTGGGGGATATATCGAAATACCATCACGTCGGCAAAGAAACATGATGGTGGAATGACGAAACCAAACGAGCTGTGGTCGACAAGAAGAGTGCATTCCAAGCGTGGACAAAATGCGATCGGAGCGACGATATCGAAAAAGCTCGACTGGCTCTTGAATACGAGCGCCTTAAAAAGATCGCAAAGAAAGTCCTGGCTCGAACTCGAGCGGCAGCAGCGGAAAACCTGTACCAAGAGTCGGAACAAATATCCTCACGATCGGTAGATAGAAGACAAGCTATCCAAGAAGTTCAAACATCGTACAATACTAAAATGCCAAATATTTTTAAGCGCGCTGCACAGAGGCGAAAAATTCAATGAAAATAACCCCGCCGAAATACATCAAAAACGCAGACGGTCTTTTACTACTCGTAACAAATGAAAAGGAAATTTGTGACCGGTGGCTTGAATACTGCAAGGTGTTTCTTAACAAACACTTTCCATGGATATCGAGCCGACAGCTGGTCTATTCGAGGAGGAAGTTTCGGACTTTTCAATCGAAGAAATAAGTATAGCAATTGGAAAAATGAAGTGGGGGAAAGCGGCGGGACCAGACAGCATTCCATCAGAGTTTTGGTCGAAGATGGAGGGGATCGGCAGCGTTTGGCTATCGAAACTTTTAAATAAATTAAAATGTGAACAACCTATGCCGAATCAATGGAGAAGTAGCTTCTTGGTTCCATTATACAAAGGAAAAGGCGACACTCGAGAATGCAACAACTACCGTTCAATCAAGCTTATGTCACATACAATGAAAATCGTCGAAAGAGTCTTAAACGAACGTCTTCGGCAAATAATAAAGCTCGATAATAGCCAGTGTGGATTTGTTGAAGGAAGATCGACGGTGGACTCTATCCAAAGCCTACGAATAATAATGGAAAAGCACCGAGATTCGTCTAAGGATTTACACATGGTATTTATCGACCTCGAGAAAGCATTTGATCGAGTGCCTAGGGATCTTATATGGGCCGGCCTGAGGTCTCAAAACGTACCGAGTGTGGGGTGGATGAAATGGCGGGAAAATTCGGGAATCTTTTGCGACCGAAAAATTCCACTTAAATTAAAGGGGAAACTTTGCACCACGGTTGTTAGACCAGCTCTTATATACGGTTCACAGTGCTGGACAAAACAAAATGACGGCAGCGGAAATGAAAATGTTAAGGATGACTAGTGGAGTCACTAAACGCGATTGCATTAGATCTAAGCGTATAAGAGGAAGTCTACATATAAAGATTTCGGTAACCGAACAGCTTGAGGCGAATAGAATAAGCTGGTATTGCCACGTTCAAAGAAGATCTGAGGAAAATCCGGTTAAAAAGGCACTATCAACTACGGTCACTTCAACTGTAAGAAAACAAGGTCGGAAAAAGAATTCCTGGATTTCTCAGATGGCAAATGCGTAACAACGCCTGGGGCTAACCACTGAAGCGATCCAGGACCGAGCATTATGTAGACGCGTTCTGTGGTCTGCGACATTAGCCAACCCCATAAGCGGAGCAGCAGCGATGCAGTAAAAATGGGAAACTCGTTACGCATAAGTTCGTATAACGAGGAAAGGGCTAACATTTCGCTTCCATGTTAACGATTGATCCTAAGTACGAGTACTTAGAGATAGTGGTTTTCGGAAGAACTATTCCGTCTAACATTATATCCGGAACAGGTCGCAACGGATTCGCAAATGGGCACGTCAAATGCTCCGTCTTTGAACGACTTATTTTAAACCCGTTTCTCTCTAGCGCATTTCTCCATGAATCTAAGGCGTTCTGTAAATCTTCGACGTTATCGCTAAGTATAACTGCGTCGTCAGCGAAGAGAATTGGCGTTACATTTGCTTCGCGCATGCAGTCTTTTAAAAGATAATCGAATACTACGTTAAAGAAGAAAGGGCTGAGTACGCTTCCTTGGTGCACTCCGACATCAACTGGAAATTCTCTCTTTAGTCCAGCAGAGCTTTTAACCGCAGTTTTCACGTTTCCGTTCATGTCTTGTATTATTCTAATATACGTTTCCGGTACGTTTTTAGACCTCAGCGCGGCCCGCTTTCTCGAGGTCGATAAATACCATGTGTAAATCCTTGGACGAATCTCGGTGCTTTCCATTGTTATTCGTAGGCTTTGGATAGCGTCTACCGTCGATCTTCCTTCAACAAATCCACACTGGCTATTATCGAGTCGCAGACGTTCGTTTAAGACTCTTTCGACGATTTTCATTGTGTGTGACATCAGCTTGATTGGATGGTAGTTGTTGCATTCTCAAGTATCGTCCTTTCCTTTCTATTATGGAACCAAGAAGCTACTTCTCCAATGCTTCGGCAGAGGTTGTCCACATTTTAATTTATTTAAAAGTTTCAATAGCCAAACGCTGCTGATCCCCTCCATCTTCGACGAAAATTCTGATGGAATGCTGTCTGGTCCCGCCGCTTTCCCTTGCTTCATTTTTCCGATTGCTATACTTATTTCTTCGATTGAAAAGTCCGAAACTTCCTCCTCGAATAGACCAGCTGTCGGCACGATATCACGTGGAAAGTGTTTGTTAAGCAACTCCTTGCAGTATTCAAGCCACCGGTCACAAATTTCCTTTTCATTTGTTAGTAAAGGACCTTCTGCGTTTTTGATGTATTTCGGTGAGGTTATTTCCATTGAATTTTTTCGCCTCTGTGCAGCGAGCTTAAAAATATTTGGCATTTTAGTATTGTACGACGTTTGAACTTCTTGGATAGCTTGTCTTCTATCCGCCGATCGTGAGGATATTTGTTCCAACTCCTGGTACAGGTTTTCCGCTGCTGCCGCTCGAGTTCGAGCCAGGACTTTCTTTGCGATCTTTTTAAGGCGCTCGTATTCAAGAGCCAGTCGAGCTTTTTCGATATCGTCGCCTCAATCGCATTTTGTCCACGATTGGAATGCACTCTTCTTGTCGGCTACAGCTCGTTTGGTTTCGTCATTCGACCACCATGTTTCTTTGCCGACGTGATGGTATTTCGATATAGTCCCCAGATGGGACTTTGCGAGTGTTATGCATTCCTCGTGCATGCTGTTCCACATTTCTTGCGGGCTAAGTGAGTCTGCGATACCGTTTATATTGTGAAGTACTTCTTTAGCCAGTGCGATAAATCTTGCGCTTCGTTCCTTCGATAGATTATACCACAGGATTTTTGGCTTTCCAAACGATGCCCGTGTTTTCGGTGGTTCTGCTGTGAAGAATTCTGTAATGAGCAGACGGTGTTGGCTTACTATCGATTCTCCAAGTATTACTTTACAGTCCTTAACACGGTTCCTTAATGACATTTTGCAGAGGTGATAATCTATTTGCGTTTCGTGGCCTCCGTTGCTATAGGTGATAAGATGTCGTTGATGTTTAATATACATTGTATTTAAGATGGTTAAGCCGTAAGCTCTACACACTAGAAGGACGTCCTCGCCAGCTGAATTTCTGGTTCCAAAGCCTTTACCGCCGTGGCAGTCCTCATAATCAACATTTGTTTCTCCGACGTGGCCATTTAAATCTTCGCCTACGAAAAGCATCTCATCGATAGGTATATTTCTAAGCAAATTACCGAACTCTGACCAAAATTTATCTTTTTCCGATTGGTCGCATCCATTTTGTGGAGCGTACGCACTAACAATGTTCCACGTTTCATTGTGTTTGACGAGTTTAACACTCATTAAGCGGTCGCTTATTTTCAAAATAACAACGATATTGCTTAGAAGATCCGCTGCAACAACGATTCCAGCACCGTTTCGTCCATTGACCGTTCCATGGTAGAACATCTTAAATATTTTAGTTTTTAAATCTAGAAAACGCGCCTTATATCCTGTATTATACCACTTCGTTTCCTGTACGCACAGGATTTGAAGAGTTTTGCGAAGCATTATCGCTTCCAGTTCTTTACTTTTTGAGGTAACTATATATTAAATCAACAATTTTGAGTGTTGAAGGGAAATAACAAAAAACACCCTTCATTCAATGCAAAAAAAAAAAATAAAAATTTATTACTAAAAATAAAAAGAACAAGATTTACTAAATGAGTAAATAAATAGATAATCGAATAAATAAATAAATAAATAAATAAATAAATAAATAAATAAATAAATAAATAAATAATTTAACAAATACATAAAGACAAATATTTAAATTAATTGGAACAGAAATTGATTAACGGATATAAAGAAGTAAATATGATAAGTAAATATATAATAAATGACCAAATAGAAAATTGACGTTACAAGACTTTTGGTTGCCGAAAACAAATGCGACGAAAAAATCGCTGTGTCGTCAGCATACATAGCTAGTTCACACTGACGTAAATCTGGTACATCTGATGTATACAAATTATATAATATAGGTCCCAGTACGGAACCTTGCGGAACTCCAGCAATTATCTTTTTTAAACAAGAGGTACTATTATTGACATAAACTCTGAACAAACGGTTTGACAAAAAGCTTTGGATAATTTTACATGAGTACAAAGGGATTTTCTGAAGTTTTGTATAATAAGCCATTGTGCCAAACGCTATCAAAGGCTATCATTATCTTCAGTTCTCTAAAACAGTGCTAACCAACTTGTGCGCCAAATGTGCCTTTTGTAATCATTATAGCACTATCACTGAATCACTGAATATGATTTTGATGTTATTCTTTACACAAATTTGTCTCTTCATGATCCAGATATTTGCTTTTGACGAAAGTCATAAAGGTTGAAATGCGCAGTTTTGGGCTAGATGAATAAAAATTCGAAATCGTTAGTTGCACATCAAATTTATATATGGATGACCTTAATGACTATCTTAGTAGTGATTCATTAAATGATCGTTGGTCTGTCTACTTTCATACCATTCCATACAACTTCAACAGTGGCATCCTGCACATCCATTGAACGTCGTAGCATGTTGGTAAACTATTTATGGGTCAATTTGAGGAACATTTAATTCCAAAAATGCACACATTACAACAGACAATCAATTTTTTAAGAGACATTTTGAACATGACCTAATCATTGCAAGAGTTTGTATCCAATTTGAAATGAAACACAAGCGATAACATTTTAAAGAAAACAATTTTACTAATTAATTATTCAGTCCATGTTTTTTTTTATAACCATTTCCCAAAGTTTGACAAGCTTGCGATCTCCATTCTCAGAGAAACTGCGTGGTTTGAATGGACCGAAACCGATGAAAATCTGAAAAAGCAAGGTCTGGGGAATACGGTGTATGCTGAATGATCTTCTATTTTGGATCCTTGAGTTTGAAAAGTTTTTTTTTTGGGCCACATTTGGCCTAGTGTTAGCATGATGGAAGATGATTAGTCAAAACCGGACGTTTTACTTAAACTGCCTCTTTGACCAGGTGAAATAATATCCCTACAATCCCACCAAAAAGACAACAGTATCCTCATTAGATGCAAGCCAACTTTCGCAACGGTTTCTACATCTTCACCTGCTTGTTTGAAACTCATTTTTCGTTGCACGTTGGCACAGAATCCACTTTCTTCACCAGTTACGACAATTAAAATTAGGCATCGGGTAATTGTGGTTATGTCGATGGTAATGCCCTGAATAGTAGTTTTCTTACATCTCCAGTGTCAATATTTCCAAGCAGCTCCACAACCTTACCTCAAGACTCAAGCGAACCTATGTATGAGAACAATGTTCATCCCGTTCAGTTTTTAGAACCGGAGAACTTGTTTGAATTTTCGGGAGTTAATAATCTTGACGTAGTTGAGGCTGAATAATTCGTAAAATCGAATGCGGTCGGGGTCGAGGGTATTCATTCAGTACCTATAATTTTGCCCTATATCACAAACATTATTATATTTTTACCATTGGAAATTGACAAAAATGATCCCAACACCGATTGCACTGAATTTACCCTTTCTCTATACTTCCTTTTCTATCTAAAGTTTATGAAAGAATTGTGCAAACACAAATTAACAAAAATTTGAGCGATTATGAACTTTTAAAAAAAATACAGTCTGGTTTTATTTAAGTCATAGATGACATACCTATTGGCCTTGACACCGACGACATTAGCTTTCTAGTATAGTACTACTCGATTTTTCTGAAACTTTCGATATGGTCGATCACACTATCTTATGTAATGACTTGCGTTATTCCTTTGGTTTCTCAGGGTTGTCAATAAAGTTAATGTTTAATTATCTCTGCGGTATAAAGCAGGCAGTGTTTGTTCAAAATCCCTTGTCTAATTTTCTTCCCGTTCGTAACAATGTCCCGTAAGGATTAATTTTAGGCCCACTTTTGTTCACGAACTACAGTGTTGGTCAGAGAATTAGAAACGATAGGAAAAATAAATGATCGGCAAAAGTTATGATTTTTTGCACGTCACTGTAATACCTATAGATAAGTATTGTGTTTTTGTTTACCGCTTATCAGCTCTTCAGGTACAGATGTCCATAATGGCTTACACGGGGTACACAGTTACCATTTCATATATTATTGTTAAAGTTGATGAACGTGTGTGGACAAAGAATTAGAAAGGATTAAAGAAATATTTCTTTCTCAGCAGCTACAATAGTTGTTGTAAGTTCACTTTTGTGTTGTTAAATAAAATGAGGAATAAATGTAACATAAGTAATAATAGATAATAAAATGGACAAAAAAAGTCGTGTACCCCAAATTTGCGGAAACTTTTGGTAGAGGCTTGGAGAGACAGGAAGGAATCAATGGCAGCAATTACGAAAAGATTTGGCTGCTCTAAGAAGATGGTTTTTGGAGCCGTGCACACTTTTAAGAGAACAGGGAGCTATGAAAATCCAAAGAGAAAAAAAATAGGCAGAAAAACAACAGTAAGTGAGGACAGATTGATTACTCGAGCTTCGAAAGCTGATCCCTTCCTGACTTCTGTCAAGAAATACCAGCGAGAACCATACGGCGACGACTGCTCGTAAATGGCCCGCCAGTTACGTACATTTTCCAGCACGATAATGCCCCTAAACACACCACATAAGTTGTGAAAGAATGGCTTATGGAGGAAAAAATTAACGTTTTAGACTGGCCAGCGCAAAGCCCCGATTTAAACCCCATTGAGAATTTGTGGGCAGATGTGGAAAAGGGACTTAAATATGTGAAATCTAAAAATGCTTCAGATCTTTTCCAAGATATTCGAGAAATATGGGAGAGCATACCTTCTTCAAGATGTCGGGCTTTGGTGGAAAGTATGCCCCGAAGACTTGATGCAGTTATAGCGAACAAGGGTTTTCCAACCAAATATTGAGTTTTTTTATTTATGTTTTTAATTATTTATTTTTAAAAGGAATTTTTATCTTTTCGTTTCTAATTCTCTGACCAGCCTTTTACTGAACTATTTTTGTTTTCTATAAATTTTTGTTTGTTAATATTACCGTAAGGATTACAATTCAAATGAATAAATAAGTTTTTTGTAACAAGACTTTAAAATAAAGGGTTTTTTTTTAAATGTCGCTAAAATAATAAAATAATCAAAAACAAAACAAACAGAAAGGTCCGTTTCTAAATCTCTGACCAACACTATACATTATCGAGTTTCCCAGCATAGTTCATAATTCGATGATGCATATTTGCACCGATGATGTCCAGGTTCACCAAAATTGTCCTCTTGGTCTTATTGAGAACTGTGTTGAAAGTATAAACCAAGACCTAAAAAACATCTCTGAATGGTCCTCGCAGAACAATTTAACACTAAATCCCTGTAAATGTAAATGTCTTGTTATGTCTCGAAACAAATTGGATCTTTTGCACTTTCCAGTTATTACCTCAAATAATTCATTTATTCAATACGTCGATTCAGCTAAGAATTTGGGTATAGTGTTCAACCGGACCTTTACTTGGAACGGCCATATCAATATCAATGTGGTAAGACCTACGGAATTCTGCGATCGCTTTGGACAGCTCAAACGAATACGTCTCTACCAACTAGAATGATGTTAGTCAAATCTTTAGCTATTTCAACACTCTTTAATGGACGTGCATTTTTTTCTAATTGTGAAGCCGAAAGTTAAGAAAGCTAAAAGTAGTTATTAATAGGATAATACGATATATCTATGGACTTTGCCAATATCACATTTATCTAAGAACATGCTAAGCATGTCATTAGAAAATTTTGTTAAATATCGCACAATGAAGCAATATTCGGTAACAGAAAGACAATTTTTTTTTATAGCTGCCACTACCACTACAAAGAGAAATCGGTGATATGCGAATTTTTATAAAAAGTAAAAAGTTTACACTCATCCTTTTCCAATCGTAGCGATTAACGTTTATCCTTTTTATGGCACCTTTTCTTAATTTTGATTTTCTTTATGTTTTATTTATTAACTTGTTAGTTTTCAAACTTGCTTCAGTTTTATTTTATGTACACTTTTTTATCTGTAGAGTTCACTTTTAAATATTTTTTCAAAATTGTTTTCCATATTTGTTACTACACAAGATTATAAGATTTATTCTTAATGTGTAAGAAATATCAGGAATAAAATAATAATAATAATAAATTTCGGACTATTTTTCATTAAGCCACGTACAATGTCGTCATTAACCTCGGAAGGATGTCTTTTAAAAAAAATAAATGCTAAATAGCCCAGTTAAAGTAGACATTTAAATCGAGCCCAATTCGCATAGAGCCAAATATTGGTCAAGGTGTTAAATACACTATTATAACTGCTATGTCAACTATCCCCAAAGATCTTATTTCGGCTAAAAATAGAGAAGCATTCGTTAAGTCTGCCGGCATCCATCATAGTCATGCCATCTGCAGATATGCTCATATAAAATAAGACCAATGCAAGCCCACATTATATCATTTTCATTTTCAATGCATTTTTATTATATCAATTCATTAATTCTTACTTGCTATACAAAAACAAACGCTTAAAAATTAGCTTAATTAACTTACAATTTATCTTAATTCTAACTTACTGGCCCCATGCGGACACTCTAAGTTAAACCTAATAATTAAATATGTCTTTCGACGTACGAACATTATTTATTATATTGTTCAATACTAAATATACCTAAAACTAAGAAAACAATTTTATTATTTCAAAAAAAAACAACTTAGTAGATGGATTTGTTTTGTTTATATATAAAACTTAAGACTAAGCTTAAAAACTAATCTACAAACTACTTAATCTACTTATACTAATATTTCGTTTTGTAAATATATACAATTTTTTTTTTTTTTTTTTTAGAGTATTACAAAGAAATTGTTACCCATCTCGATTATTTTTATTTTTTTTATTTTTTTTTCTCTTATTTCTAACTTAAACCTACCTAAAGCTATGTAAGTCGGCCACGGCTAAAGAATTAGGCTGACCAACTCTGCTCCCTAATGAAGCTACTCTGTACTAGAGGAATTTGACGATGGAGCTTCCTCCTCCCCCACAAGCCACCAAAATTGTTGGTGCTGCCGAGCAACATCTCTCATGTCGCGACTCCCTACCGCCCTACTGAACCGGAGACGCTCCGCACTGCCGTGTGCGACGTCTCTGTCGTAGTTGAGTCGCCTGTCCGCAGCTGTTCGAGCGACTTGGAAGCGGCACTGCTAATCTGTCCTGGATCAGACCTTTCATATCGAGGTAGAGGAACGCTTCTGGAGAAATAAAGCCGTCAAAGCGAACTCTCTCATGATACAAATAATTGGGGTAGTAAGCCCTGGAGATCAGGTTGTTCGGCGAGTTCATTGCTGTTGCAATGTACCTTCGAGTCAACTTAATAACAAAATTGTCCACTCGTATTAGGTTCGCCCTATTGTACAAGACCTCATTAGGATAGAATTTTATGTACTCCGACTCTGGTGTTCTATATAAGCGAAGACAAGCCCTAAGGCAAGCCTTAGACTTGCTCTCACGTTGAACCACACGGGACAACCAAATGTAAGCATAGGCCGAATAAGGGCCACGTAGCAGATCACCTTTACCCTCGCATCGAGTTGCCTGCTATAAAACAATCTCTTTGTAAGGGCAAAAGCACCTCTGGCTCTGGCCAGAGCAACATCTATATGTTTGTTAAAATACAGATATTGATCTAGCCAGATCCCAAGGTATCTGACTACATTTCGACAAACAAGTGGCTGCCCGTGTTGTCCCACGATCTGAAACTTTCGCCAATTCTTTCTGGTATCCGCAGAGGCCCCAGACAAAGGCGTCCTAAACAGAATGATTTCCGACTTCTGAAAGTTGATCTTCAACTTCCAGTCGTCGCAATATTGTTTAATTTTATCGAAGTCATGTTGCAAAAGAATGTTTATAACCTCAATCTTTGGTGAATGAATGACATCATGCCCCGCCTTGAAACCGAATTGATTATCCGGAACTATATTTCTGTCCTCAACCCACTTAGTCAGGACTCTATTGATAACTTTTTCGAAAACCTTACTGATGTTTGGAAGGAGACTGATCGACCGGATATTCGCCGGATTGGAGGTGTCTTTATCCCTTTTGGGGATGGGATGTACCACCGCAGTTTTCCAATGCGCTGGATAATGTGCATTATTCATTGCATTGTTAAACAGGGTGGTATAAATGTCCACCGCTTTTAGTGGGAGATGTCGAAGCACAATGTTCGGTATTCCATCGGTTCCCACTGATTTCTTACTTCTAATTGTGTCGAAGATCGTGTGAAGGTCTTCCTTCGAAATGAACGGGGGTTGTTCCCTTTCATTGGCGATGACATTATTTGCCATATTCTCGTCACTGAACTGGGTGAAACCCAAGTTCTCGATTCGCCAATTCACTATTTCATTTCGAAGGTAGAAATAGTGCACAAGAACTCGATTTTCCAGGTCGTGGTTCGGGCCAATGGTGTCATTCGGCTTGTACACTTCCTGGAAAGTCGCTCCTATAGCTTCGACCTTCTCCTGCGGGTCTTCGATCACAAAGAAGTCGTCATCATCAACAGCTTCATTTGGATCTATGCCTGCTGTTAAGAGTATGCGTTTGTTGTCAGTCGTTGGGGCGATTTTTAGACATGAAAAGTCGTTTTGATCTTTCCTCCGAAATATTTTATTTATTTGCGGGAACATATTCGGGTTGCTGGTTTTCACAGCCCGAATTTTATTGTTCCAATACAAACTTACAGAAGACCTGTAATTTTCTTTTATTAATGTTTGGAGGTTTTTGATCGACGACTTTAATGTCATAATCTCCGGGTTATGTCTGTCAGTAAACTGTCTGTACAAGGTCTTCAGTCTTGAGAGTAGTCTACTTTTATGTCGGTGAAGTGCGTCAATAGTTGCGTTACGGAATAAGTCTTCGTTGTCAGTGTGTTGATACCGAGGTATCGTTTTGTCCATAGTCCGTTTAATTATCTCGTCCATTAGTTTTAGACACCTGTCAATCTCCTCGTTTGACAGATTTCTGTTGGACGGTGGGTAGAACGAATTCGAGGAGAGTGATCTAGTCAGTGTCCTGGAGAAGTGTGTCCAACGCACTCTACTATAGTTGTAGGGATGCCTTTGAACATACTCATCCAATTCCGCATTTTCGTTCGGAACGGTTATTTCGGTACTAAGACCGCAGTGGTCACTGTCATACACAAAAATGCGAAGACAGTTTACAGTTTGTCGGTTCGTACCTGTCAGTTGTATTCGTGTGTCGAATAACAGGAGATCCAAATAGGAGCCGTGTCTAGGAAACGACGGACTATCCGTCGCCTTTAGGCCGAGTCGGTACATCACACTGTGCTGACCCCACCAATTGAATAGTAGGTTCCCTCTAGTATTTGGTGCATTATTTCCCCAATCGCTATGTTTGGCGTTGAAATCTCCACCGAAAATGAAATAGTTTTCCTCCAATTCCAGTCTCAGAAATCGAAAAAGTGTCTCGAGCTCTGAGATGAATTGGGTGGATTGAGTAGCCTTAGGTGCATAAACAGACACCATGTATAACCGCTTTCCACTGCGGAGAGGCGGAGAGGGATATACATGATACACGCTTCTAGCACCTGAAACCTAAGCACTACACGACTGTATATTCTTTTAAAATGTATACCTTTTCTTACGAAGATTGAAACGCCTCCTCCTTGTATGGAGTTGGCTCGATTTCTTCGCATAATATTATACCTTCTGTGCCTCATTTTGTGTCTTTTAGTTAGCTTAGTTTCGCTAACCAAAAGCACATCAGGGGCTTGGTCTTTAAGCAACTTGAACAGTGTGGCTTTTCGCTCAATCCTAATCAGTGAATTAACATTCACTGCAAGGACCTTCAGGGTTTGCTCCGCCATGTACGTACCCATTACGACTGAAGGTGCGTTAGGCTTGGCAGCAGCGCGTATATTTGATCTACCTGCGTAGCTTACTCGGTAATTTGACGTTGCAGCTGAGCCATCTGCCCCTGGATAGAGAGCAAGATAGCTAGCATGTCATTTGCCGGTTCCGGTGCTCTAGGCGCTGTGCTGTGCCGTATTTCCCCTACCTGCCGCCATTTGGGCGTAGGTGACCTGGGGAGTAACGGCTGGTGTTTGTGGTAGAACAGGTGGACGCTTAACTTCCACCTTTTGCTGCCGAGCCAGATTTACTCTTTTTATGTACTGGAATTTGGGGCAACCCCGATAGTTTGCGGTGTGCCCCGTGTTCTTACATAAAACGCAAGAGAGTTGGCTTTTTTCTGACGCTCCATCCCTACCCAGAGCGCATTCTTCTGACTTGTGGTTCTTACCGCACTTGACGCATCGTGGCTGCATTTCGCAGTTCGACGCGGCGTGCCCGAACCTATGGCAGCAAACGCATTGTAAAATGTTTTCGCTCCGTTTTACTTTTTCCCATGACACAATCTGGTAGTCCAGGACTTTAATACTCCTTAGATCATCCAGTTTGCTATCGGGAGTCAGCTGAACCAGGAAGAACGGTAGTTTCCGTTTCTCCCGTTTGGCTCTGGCTGTAACAAATGGCTTAACCCCCACGAATTTGAAACCGTCGCATTCTTTCTCTCTGAGCAGTGCGAGGAGCTCCTCCGGATTAGTAGACGGTTCTAACCCCCTCAGCAGCATGGTTTGCAGCTTTTCCCCCTTCGGGGTGAAGGAGAAGAACTCCGTCGTCGAATCCCTTAACAGGTTTTTTATTTTATTATAGCGTTCCACTGTATTACAGTGGATCACATGCCTATCTACACTAAGTCTCTTAACAAAAAAGTTTGAGCCAATGGCCGACTTACATAACTCAATCGTGTCCTTGAGTTCCATCTTGAATGTATTTATGGGTGGAACCCTTTGTTTCTGCTGCTGCTGCGGTTTTTGTTGCTGTTGTTGTTGTTTCTGTTGCTGCTAGCCCTCATTCCATATGCAGGTTCAGATTCTACCTCCGACTGCATCTTTAGTGATCCCATGAAGAGACCCAAACATAATTCAGTGAATTCAGTCTTCCGAATGCGTTCAGAGAAACCCTGCATTCTCGAACTAGTTTAAAAGTTGTGAGACTCATGACTCATGACTCATGACTTATAGTGCAGATTGGCTGTCGATACAGACACAGATTTTTCGCCCTCTCCATCGATATTTCACAAAATAGTTTTCCAACAGGACTACATACTCGTATATGTGTCTGTATACATGCCCTTGGAAAACAAATCCACTTGCATTCCCTACGAGGGGTGAATACAACAATACAAGCTCAAATAAAATAGGAGAGTTGATTTGGTGTTATCGTAGACGGTGTTTTCATAAAAACGGAATCAAAAGATGAGGAACAGCACTACACTGCCAAAGGCCAATTCCTCTTCAAAGGAAACATTATATTGAGGGGGGGAGGAACATATTTTCTCATATTTCAAAAGTATTTGACAGAGTTTGATATCAGATTCTTTTGTCGAAAATATGTTCATTTGGGATCGACAACTCTCTTCTCCAATGGATTAGAAGTTACCTTTCAGAACAGCATCGAAACCGAAACTATTTTCAATATGTGTGCCAATGACCACTTCCGTTGGAACGACCACATGTTCCATGTTGGCAAACAATCTGCAAAATGTTTGGGATTCCTCAAATGATGTACGAAGTACTTTTTCCCTCTGATCTGGCCACAATATATTTGGTGTTTATATACCCAAAATTAGAGTACAATGCCATGAAATGTCTCCTGTCCTACCTCGTTCTTTGGCTATTTTCACCACGAGTGCTCCACCAAAATTACCATTTTGCTCCTTCAACTTTTCAACAGTAACACCCGTCTCACTACTAAGCCGTACAACTCGCTTTTGGAATGCCCTGCTAATCTCTTTGTTTTTAGTCATTATAAGTTGGCAATATCTAAGACCAACCTACATCTTTATCTCTATTCTATCCCCTTCCTTTCTTTTCACCTGCAATACCCTTTAAGAGAACGCAAACTCCCTTGAGCGCGCGACAATTCACTAGACATGATCCAACATACAAAACAGAATTATAATCTATATGTTTCTACGCGTAGACGTTGGAAATTTTAGGAGTATTGAGCAGTGATCGCAACAACGTGCATCCGACTACAGAAGTGAGTGCAACAACATCCGACTAAAACGGTCGGGCACAGGAAGCATCCACAATGAGGGCTGTTACTTGTCCAACTTCTAAGCTTGATTGTTGGAGAGGAGCAAAACGCAACACCTCTTTTGCGTCCTGCATTCATTGTTGAAGATCAGTTGCATCGATACCACAAGCCGACGTTGATATGCTGGGTGAGACTTCTAGTTTGATGAATGATGACAGCAGGCACACGTTTACTACAACTCGACTATGCAATGGCGGTGGGTAAACGAACCAGACGAGCTCGTATGTTCTATGTTCAATGGAGAAGAGAAGAAAGTGGGCTTTTCGGGGAAAGGGGCCCCAGAAACGAGCCATCGAAAAAATCGAGCGGTGCTACTTCAGGAATAACGTTCTAAGAGGTATGAAGAACGCATAATGCCACCATGACTCGAATTGGAGAATTTAGGAAGCATAAAGCGACTCATTTCAAAAAATTTTGTTGAAGAAAATATGCCTGATAAATGGATTATTTTCATTGTCGACTCGGTCCGTAAAAATGGATACACTCTTAGTTGCGCCAAAGGAAGAAGCATCAGCCTACTAAAGCTACATTGACTGCCGGGAAGAGTCTTCTTCTTCTTCTTCTTCTTATCCTTTTATTAACCCTTTCCTCGTTATACGAACTTATGCGTAACGAGTTTCCCATTTTTACTGCATCGCTGCTGCTCCGCTTATGGGGTTGGCTAGCATAATCGCTTCCAGTTCTAAACTTTTTGAGGTCATCGATCCGACGTTCCAACTTGTAAACCGAAGTTTAGGAAAATATTTTGGAAACTTCATTTTGCCCGCCCCCGGAATCCGTCGGGCTCTGACACAAGCACTTCTGCTTGCTCTGGGATCACCCAAGTGCGTTGCAACCGTGGTGCCCAGCGGGGTAGTGCTATTAATTGCGATCATTTCCATGAAGTTTAAAGTTTGAGTGGTTTGACACTTGTATGCTCATTTCGAATTGATTGACTGTTCTTTTACCCCACCGGTAGTCTCCAGACGTGGGAACCCACTGATTGCATACAAACTTGTGGGAAAGTTTTAAGGTGTTAAAGTGTCACAGGCTCATTTTTGGTGTCATAGTTGCCTGTATATGATTGGTATGGTGGTGGAAGAGTATTGTAAGAATATTCTTAAATTTATTGGTTGATTGCCTAGAACTCCCTCGTATATAGTATTTTGAAAATATGCCACATTAGCGATCGATGGTTGTTGCTAAATGATCTACCTCTTCTCATCTCTCATTGTCCCTCATTATTTAATTGAATAAAGTCGCGAGCTCCTTAAGCGTTTTCTCTATGTATGCGATATCCGAGGGGATGTTACTTCGCAAGAATTTACGCATTACAAAGGACTTACAATCGTTCAATTACCAAGTAGGAGTATTTTTTATCTCCGTCCTTTTACGATGCAGCAATCCTTTATAATATATTTTCTGTTGAGTTACAAATTCCAAATAATTTCATTAGCATTACATTTGTAAATTTTGTATAAGATCCAAAGGTTATTCATGAGATGCTTCATGAATCGTTTGCCAACACCCACACACAGGTGACACTCAAATCCAGGAAATTAGCTAACTCATCTCAGTCCACAACCGCGCCGGGTGTATAAAATGCATGCGGTATCCACACAATCTGTACCATCGCTGCAAGAAATGATCGAAACAAGAAATTAATCAGCACAATTTCTTGACAGAATTTCATTAATTAGCAATGTCAACGCAATTGGCTATCACAGCAGGGGACATCAAGCTCAACGTTGCATCATAGCCACATAGTCACATAGCCACATTGGCACATTCTTTTTCGTGTTGCCAATTTGTTCGGATGTATATACATTAGTATATACGAGTATATAAACAAACATATATTTGCAAGTACATACATATGTGTAAGATAAAAACCCGACTCGTATTATACTAGACCACCATCAGACCATCTGCGCGAGCACAAAGCAAAAGCGCCGCTATCTTCATACACTCGATTTTTCACTCTAGCACCATACAGCGTATCGAGTCTAAGTCTACCAGCTAACAATTTTACCCGCCCGACAGTTTGTCAAAAGCAACAACGCGACATGCTCGCACGTACCCTTGGGTTTTCATCTCCGAGACAGAAGCGCACACAAAGCGAAAGCCTCAACACCCAACACTGCGCAGCCAGGCGACTTTTCCATATTTTGTTGCACTAATTTAAAAATGTTAAACTGGACGCAAATTATAAGCGTCAACATTAGCGCAACTTCGCCCCAGTGCCAGAGACGACTTGGGCGGCTTGAACAACTTGGATGACTTGGACGATTTCAAAAAGCAAAAGCTACGAAGTTGTGTAGCAGAATGGTGAAGCAGCGGCGGCGGGGCGTGGACAAAAGTCCGGCTTTCTGTTAGTTATCTTGCACTAGTGCAACTCCTAATGATTTTCATTAAAGCGCTCTCTTAGAAACGTGTGCATTCATGGACGTGATGGTGGATGTGGATGTGGACGTGGACGTGGACATGGACTTGGAAGTTGCTGGTATAGTTGTTGCAGTTGCTGTCGCAGTCGTCGGTGTAGTTGATTGCGATTGGAACTCCGATTCCTTGCACTTTTAATGTACACAATTACTACTGTCTTCAGCCGCCTTATTTTTTGCACCACATATTTATTGGTAGTAATGCCCACAATTGGTGCTCTGTGCAACAACAACGGTGCCAACAAAAGCAACAACAAATACTACTCTGAATACTGTGCGACGACTATGACGACGACGACGACGACGACGACGACGACGACGACGACGACGACGACGACGACGACGACGACGACGACGACGACGACGACTACGACGAGTACGACTACGACGAGTACGAAGACTACGACGACAACATTAACAACAGCAATAGCATCATAAGGAGCTACATACTTGTACTTGGGTGAGACGGTGGCAGTGGTGGTATTAGAGCGGTGGTACTGGAAACTGCCCTGGGGCTTAGGTGTGGTCTCATTCTAGAAAACTACTTTCATATTTCCAAAGCATCCGATACGGTCCACTCGCTTTTAGTTGTGCTGGTCGTTTATTTTCGATTTCGGTTTCTTCTTTTTGCCTGCAATGCTGATTGCTCCAATAAAAATCGAAGCCAAGTGCTTACACAAAAGCGGGCGGACAAGCGTCAGCCGACAGCAAAATACAAGTACGAGCACCAAGACCAAAATACGTGGAGAACGATGCTCTAATGGTTTCAACAATATTCGTGCGCGATGTTGAAATGTGAAGAGCCAGATATACGGTACACTTTAGGCAGCCTAACTTTTATGGAGTACTCACGCAAGTCCACTATAAGTAGAAGTCCTTAAACAACACAAAACACCAGTCACTTAGAATGTAAGCATTGGTGATTTGTCACCATATCATCTTCAAGTTGAATTTAACGCACAGACATACTCGTATGAATAAACGTGTATCTGTACTGATGTACCTACGTCTGTTGGGTACATTACATACATACGAGTATGCCAGACTACAGAATTTAGATTTAAACTGAAAGTGCCACGGGAATTGCATAATATACGCGTTTTCGTTTTTACAGTACGACATACCGAGTATGACTTTGGCTTGAGGCAACCACACCCCACGGTGCTGCTCAATTAAGACTTAATTATGTTCACCGAGATTTGATTGAGTTAATTTCAAAAAGTGTATCGATTAGGAAGGCCGTGGGATGCGCGGCTGAGCAGAGATCTCGAGCTGCTAATAGCAAATACCTGTGGTCAAGCAGCCACAAAGTAAAAATGATAAAATTGGGTTAAGTACTCTGGACTGTAGATCTTATGGATGAGTGGACAAAAGGTAATCTTTTGGTGATCTAAAATAGCATCAATTATTTTTGGTTTACTCGTAAGTTGTAAAAGTGGATGCTTCTCGTTATGGAGAAATCAGCATGAAATTGGCCTGAGTTTATGTTTTAATTTAGACCGAAATGAAAATGAATACTTGAAGGCAGTTAACACCCCAGCGTGCGGCACAAGAGCGGAAAGTAAATCCTCTTTCAAACTTAGTCAACAAATCTACACACAAGTATATGCAGATGAATTAGGTGAACTGGTATCTATTCGTATATACCTCGCACTTTGGAAACATGCAAATTTAGTCAATTTTTAGTGATGGGATGAGAAGTGGGTAAAAAAGTCAGTCAATCGCCAAACACCAAACGCCAAATGTACGAGTACTTGTAATCCGCAAATTGGAGCGCAAGTCCTAGTGCGCTGGCACGAAGGAAGACCAGAGAAATTAGAAGTGATCACCACACAGCGCCGAGTGAGGCTTTACTTAATCTCCACTTGATACGAACGCCTGGGCATACTGCACCACATTAAAATAAGTATCTCAGTGGAGATTTATTGCCAGACGTACGCCCTGTCACGAATTTCGCGCGTGCTGCACATTACGAGTGATTTTGCCTGTTCTTCGTAGTCGTCGTCATCGTCGTCGTCGTCGTCGTCGTCTTCGTCTTCGTCTTCGTCGTTTTTCCAGTTTGTTTCCTCTCCTCCTTTAGTTGATGTTCACCAGCATCGGTCGAAGGTAAAACAGTCTTTCGGTCGGTCGGTGCGACAGCCATAGACGTTTGGCGTTCAGTGTTCAGCGACTAAGCAAGTAACCCGTAAACCTTTGGATTCGACATAGCCACCCAGAGCTGCTAACAGTTCGACTTGATGCTTGAATGCTTCGATTTGGGCGGCTTTTACCAACTTTTTTTTGTTTTTTGTTTTTGTTTTTTAATTCTTCGGTTTTGATTTGGTCTTCGTGGTCGCGCTTTTTGTAACATCACTGACGTTTTGGAACAGCGTCAATGATGTTTGGTCGATTGGTTTGGAGAACTTTCAGTCGCAAAAAAATGTTCACATTGCTGTTGAGAAGAGTTTTAATGAATTTAGTTCTTCTCTTCTTGGTTTCTGCTCAAAGGGGTAAAGGAACTGCGAAAAAAGGAGTTCAGGTGATAGGTGACTTGACATTTGCTTCGTGTTTATGTTTAGTCAAATGAATGCAATTTTTCAAAAAAGTCAATTAAAACAATTCTACTCTACAGTAAAGACTTGAAAACATTTTTCACTTTGCGGAAGTTAGCTTGTCGCTAAAAATGGATGTTTACTGGTACGATACAGTAATTAACGAATTTGTAGATGCCTTACCATCTCTCTCCAATTTACTAACCAAATATTTCATGGAAAATCCACTCTGCGAGGTAAAATGCCCAAGGCAAGTAAAATAAAGTCCTAGATAGTCCCTTTGACGTTAGGACGAAGTTAGTGTACAGCATATGCGAACATAGACTTGCCTTCGTTTTCCCATGATGTTTAAATCTCCTTGAGAAATTAGCAAACGAGGGAATCTTTTTTTACTGTCATTTTCATTTCAAAGACATCCCAAAACTTCACTTGACGCTTTTGAGTTTGATTCTGCTACTGATGCCATATCGGGGCCGCAGTTTTGTTCAATTATTACTCGTAACTTATCGAGAAGAAAAATAAGATGGAAGTCCATTTCTCTAATAGAATCTAAAAAAAACATTCTGCGGAAACTCCATAAATTATCTAACTTCATCGTCAATAAGTCTGTTGTGCCACACGTTTTGTGGCAAATGGCATAGCTCTGTTGAAAGCATATATCCTCCCAGCCGTTCAGTTCCAATTAACATTGAGTGATAGCAACTTCCATTAACTGAAAACGACCCGCCGGGCTTACCTCGGAAGAAGAACTGCCTTATGACACCTCAAAAATGGAACTACCCCAATCGGAAGGTGCGGAATCTATTAATTGAGGTCTTAACTTAAAGACTCAAGTACAGCTGCTTTTTTCTCTTCATTTTTGACGTTCCGCTGTCTAATTGATCCTGCCACAATTTGGAGTGAATAGAATAAGACCATTCGAATCTCTTCACTGAACGTCAAATTATTCGCTTGTAGTTTATTATTAAGTTACTATACGTTCGATGTAATATCTACTACCTATTTCTAGTACCTATTTCAGTGGGGATTCCATGAGGGATCACGTATGCTTCGTGTCACACTGATGTAATATTTTCTTTTAACATTGTTTGACAGAACTTCTCGGAAAGACTTAGCTCAGCACAGCATCTACAAATTATTCAACTGTATTACGATAATCAGCATTCTACGAGGATTGTGTTTCGTCTGCTTAGAGTAACTTATGGCCCACATTATCAGCCTACCGAATGTACAGTCCGCTATATCACCGAAAACTTAAAAATTCAATTCAATTGAGATTGTACGCGATAGCCGCGAAAAATAGATTTTTAACAGCTTGGCTTGCCATATTCAATAAATTGGTGTATTTTATCCAGGCTTAAAAGAATACATAATTCAGTTCCGGCAACCTTCCAAATCATCTCCGTTTCACTCAAGCACTGTTTTCGACCAAAATTTTGTTCAGTGATCGAGAACTGTCATTGCATCCAGACAATACCGTGATTTGGTGTGGCTTATCAAATCGACGGTCGATATTTTTTCCAAACTATGGCCTTCCGGAATGTTACTGTGAATGGTGCCCGTTATCATGCACTGGTAGTGGACTAATTACTGCCAGAAACTGAAGCCCATGGTTTCGACGACGTTTGCTTCCAAAAAGATGATGCCACACAGCCTGTTAACAATGGCTTTTTTGCAAGAAGGATTCGGTAAACAATTAAATTCCCACTTTGCACCGGTCCACCGCGGTAAACTAGCCTCCTAGATAATATGACATCACACCTCTAGCCTCTTTCCTTTGAGGCTTACTTACTTATTTTAAGTGGCGCTACAGCTTCTCCAGCCAGTTCAGCACGTTAAGTTAGCTGAGGTCCTCTTCCACTTGCGTGCGCCACCTGAATCTTGGCCTTCCTCTACTGCGCTGTCCCTCGGGAGCGGATTCGAAGACTTTTCGGACCGGAGCATTGGTGTCCATGCGCTCTACATGACCCAGCCATCGCAGTCTTTGGATCTTCACTCTTTTGGCTAGGTCCATGTCGCTGTACAGTCCATACAGTTCGTCGTTGTATCTCCTCCTCCACTCACCGTCAATGCAGACGGGACCGAAGCAACCTCACAAGTACCAAGTACCTCAAAGTTATATCTGTCGAGGGTGACGGTCCGAGACGTCGGTGTTGGTTGTCCTTTTTGCTTGACAGCATATACTTGGTCTTGCCCTCATTGACCGCTAAACCTATTTCCGCCGCTTCCGTCTCAATACTCGCGAAAGCGCCACTGACATCATGCTGCTTTCTCCCGATTATGTTAATATCGTCGGCGTATGCGAGTAGATGGACGGACATTTGAAAGATGGTGCCTCTTGTGTTTTCTCGTGAGTTTTGCACTATTCTTTCAAGTACGATGTGGAAAAAATCGCATGACAGCGCATCGCCTTGTCTAAATCCTTTCTGGACATCAAAGGTCTCGGTGAGATCTTTACCGACCTTGATGGAGCAGCGTGCATTCTCCATCGTCATCCTGCACAGACGGACGAGTTTGGCGGAGATGCCAAAACTAGACGTTGCTCTGTATAGCTCGTCTCTATAGATGCTGTCATACGCGGCCTTAAAATCGATGAATAGGTGGTGTGTATCGATCTGAAGCTCATGGGTCTTCTCCTAGATCTGCCGTAGTGTGAATATCTGGTCGATGGTGGACTTTCCTGGCCTGAAGCCACACTGATATGGACCTATCAGGTTGTTGACGAACGGCTTCAGGCGTTCACACAATACGGCGGATAAGGTTTTATATGCGATGTTAAGGAGACTGATCCCTCTGTAGTTGGCGCAGTTTAGAGGGTCTCCTTTCTTGAGAATCGAACAAACTTTGAGGCTACGTAAAGTTCAAAGCCTACATAATTGAGCTAGCTACGATTGAGGAATTAAAGGAATTACTCAAGACATTGCTCAAACACCACTCGTAACGCCCGAACGCGTTATCGAATCAGAAAAGACCATGTTAGCTGCAGTTACGGCCAACATAGAAAGGAGTAATCTTTAGAATTAAATGTGAAGAATGGTTCTTTTGTATGAAAGTAAAGTCTATCCGATAAAGGTGAAGTTTTTAATTGTTTTTAATTTTTGATATAAGAACCTCTAAGAGAATCACCCATTAAAACAGTAGTTCTGAAAATGGACTCAAACTAATCGATTTCCGCAGCCATTAAATGTCTTATAGATAGCACACATTTCTCACACCTCAACATCTCGAAACTGACCTGCAATACACTTTATCAGAAAACCGTCAATGAGATTAGTCACATTGCGAGCAGTGATGTAGTATATACTGGCAACAAGAAAGATCACCCAACACGCCACAATGAAAAACCTTAACTTGATGTCATAAAACATTCTGTTTGCCCCAGTTTCGATGAAAATCTAAGCCACATTTAAATCGAAGTATCAGACTAGCTAAAAATTGTTTTGTAAGGATTTAGAAGGTCACTGATAATAAGTCCCTTTCCCGCAATATGTGCTGAGAGCTACTGTTTAAGGCCTATAGTCACTCCGTTCTGAACATCAAAATGCGAAGTTTTTAACGGATATCTCAAATCGTTTTAAAAACTCTCAACGGCAAACGATACTTCGTTTGTATTCAAAAGATATCACATACAAGTTTCTCTCTCTTAGTTTCAGAACCTATTGTTCTAGGATTTAGCCATCATATGGATAGAACTCATAAAAAATCTCAGTTGCCATCATAGCGTGATAAGCCCGAGATGAGGTAAAATTAAAAAGTAACAACGCAGGCAAATCAATAGACTGCCTTCGTCAAAGCCGTCAATGTTTGTGACCTTTGTTTTTGGCAGCAAGTACCCGTTGAAAGTCCTGCTCATTTAAGATTCTTTGGGGTGGTTTTTTAAGAGCTTGAGAACTTTTAATTATAATACAAGACAGCAATATTATTGGAATGAAGTTTTTATTATTATATTCTGGTAGACAATTTCACTTTATTCATTTTTTAAATATGACATCTGGCATATGCAAGCCGCGGCTATAAGTTACATGGTCCATGCGATCAGTCCAATTTTTCACTATTTTTTCCAATAAATCTGGCCATATGGCGTCAATGGTGGCTTGAATATTGGCTTCCAATGCTTCAAGAGTTGCTGGTTTGTCAACATAAACCAATGACTTAATATAGCCCCATAAAAATTAATCGAGAGGTGTTAAGTCGCACGAACGAGGGGGCCAATTAACAGGATCACTTCTGGAAATAAACTTGGCACCAAATTGATTTTACAATAAATTGATGGTTGTCCGCGCCGTATCTTGTTGGAACCAAATGTCGTCGATCTTTAGCTGATTAATTTTTGGAAACAAAAAATCAGTCAGCATGGCTGGATAGCGCTCGTCATTCGCAGTAATGGCGGCGAAACGACATTTAGGCGTCTGCTTCAACACTTCGCGCTACAGCAGCAATATTCTTTCGGTATGCACATATGGTTGTCTTGTTGATGGTTTTGAATAGGAAGAGTAAAATTAGTGCGAAAACGATCAATAACTGCACGGATTGCTTGCTCAATAGGCCGATTATGTTGACCGTAAAATTGACGAAGTGCTCTATGAACTTCACGAACAGAATTTTTTCAAAGTAAATTGCCACAATTTGGAAGCGTTGTTCTGGCGTTAAACGATTCACGATAAATTGCCAAACCTTACTGAATAGAAATGTCAACACAGTTTGACATTGACAGCTGTCAAACCATAGACAACAGCCATCGAAACTTCTCATGCAGCTAAAAAAACACGTTTTACTAACAACAGTGGTATGATCAATGTAGAAATGATCTCATAGAAAAATGTTGTTATTGACTATCCTCATTTTTTGTTTTTTTTTTCCCCCGAAAATATTATTTGCATTTTTGCTGAAGCGATCAAAAGTTTGGTAACGTAGCTTATTAAACCCTTCATAGAGCCCATAAAATTGCAATAACGACCAGAGGAAGTTGGGAATTTGTACCGGACCCTCGAAACTTTTATTTTGTGAATTTAATCGATAACCAAATTGACACCCTCGAATTGAGGTTTCCTTTTCATTTAATTCATTTCATGACCAGACCCACTCATTTGAAATGTTTTAAATTAATTTCAATAGCTGGCCAGGATTTCACTGGCATTAGTATTCGTAGTTCGTACTAGCTCAATTCTAGTGGTGTTATTGATTTATCTGTCAAGATATCCCGCCATGGCACTAGGCGGACATCCAAGCAAGACCAAAAAACTAAAAAAAAAAATAACGAAAAAATAATAATGAGAATGACAGGACAAGGCCCAACAAATCGTTGGCGGGACCAAGTGAGTGGCACTCGCGCTAAGCTACGAGTATCACCGCAAACTAGATTGCACTAAAGGTAACGCCATCAAAAGCGAACACGATGTGTAAAAAGTACGTTCAGAAGAAAAGAACATAAAAAATAAATAAAAATAGAAAAAGGAATTAGAAGATGAAATAGAAGAAGTAGAGTAAAATGCAAGAAAACGCGCTGCGCAGCACAGCGCAAATTGGGCAGAGGCACGAATATTTTCAGCTGAACCAAAACCTAAATCAGCTCTTTGCGCCATAAAGTCATACAGTGCTGCTGCAGTTGCAATTCTTGTAGTATTTGATCTAGCTGGCGCACAGGCGTTTTTCCCTACACCGCACTGCTAACGTACCCAAGCGACGAAGGCGACAACGAAGACTATGACTATGACTATGAATACGTCTATGAGTGCGACTAGGAGTACGACGTCGACGACGACGACGAATGGAGCTCTCGATAGGAGACATAAAAGTAATGGAGTGCGCGGGTGTGGTCGCCATTATTGCGCCGCAAATAGCGGTACTCAAGGTTGTGCCATGGTACGTTTCGTTTAATTGCAATGCAGTCGGCGATCTGCAATATTGTGTGCTCCTCCAAGCCGGTTCATGTGTATGTGTATTATACACGAAATACGAACAGCACTCTTATAGTGGTACACGGCATAATAGCTGTAGGGTTTCCTAAGCACTCAGTGCTAGCTGGCTGGCACACTGGTTCAAAATGATTATGAAATCGCACGAGCGGTCTTCACCAGGAATTTCTTTGTTGGTTAACGTTGGCATCGTATACTTGATTACATACTCGTGTTACTATACGCGGGATGCATGAATATGTGCCTATGTATTTGTGGCTTGTTGCAGTCAAGTTAGGAAGATATGGAGTTGGGGTTGCACTTGGGCTGGTTTATCGTTCTAACTCGGGCGATTCGTGTGGTATACGTATACATACGAGTATGTACGGTAATATGCCCCTTTAATGACCACAAACGTGAACTAGTTCATTTAAATTATTGGACTTGTTGTTGCTGCCTAAGAATACATACATACGAGTATGTATATTCATGTAGGTATGAGTACATTTGAACAATTTCGATTCTTTTGTTTTTTTTTTTTTGCTCCACTGTTTCGAGTAATGCATTTCTTATGACACCTAAGACGATCCATATCTGGCTCATTCGGCATTACCTGTCCAGCAATTCATATTCGGGAGATAAATGATGAAGATATTGATTGATTGATTGAGTTGCTGCGTCTTGTTCCACTTTCGAGTGGGAGGCTATTTTGGTGTTTATCTATTTAATATCTGAGTAGGCCATTCTATTGCAGCAACTTTAACGTCCTGTGGTCATTGTTGCATACACGTATTCGTATTCGTACTCGTACTCGTACTCGTACTCGTATAACTTACCCCAACCTCTTGAAATTGGTTAAAATTCTATCTATTCAATTAATGATATCGGCGTTGGAGTGCTCTCTGGTCGATTTCATAGTGCTAGCACTCATTGATGGGGGGCACCGAGCTATTTCCAATGAAAGAAGTTGCCGAAACACTACCAGTTTAAGTGAATGAAAATTGCACGAAATCTGATCATCAGTGCGCGATTCGGTATGATTCAGACTTGGTTGCAGTGTACTGGCAGCAGACTGGTAACTTTGTGGCAGAAGAGAAGGAGTGGCAGCAGTAGCTTATTGTGGAAGACCTTTGAGGTCTAAGTTTTTTACAAATTGCTATAATAGATAGATTCCAATGCTGTGGATGTATGAATATTACCACTCCATGACTGGGAGTATTGATTTTCTTTCATTCTCCTCCCAGCAGTTGATGGTGCAGCTGCTGCTGTTTACAATTGCATTTGCAACTAACTGCCAGTCGTTCACTTCCAAATGATGCTTCGTAGCGAATTTATAAAAATGTGGGTTTTTTTTTGTATAGATATTCGTGAGGGGTATTTCGTTAAAAAAAAATCGTTAACTCCCAAGTCATGGTTAATTGCTGGTTTTATTGAGATTTCGAATACGTATTTTCAGTGGAGCTATTGTGAGATTCACCGGGAGCATAAATGCCTGAGCTTTTCGGGTTTTAAGGCTACCCCGGCAAAGAAAAAAAGTTGTCATTAGGGTGGATTTTATTTTTCTATAAAGCAACAATCATTGCTTCGAAGTTCTGAGCTGGTATGAGCTCCATTAGGTTTTTTTCTTTTGCTAAGCATGTCTTAGAGCATTACTTGATCCTCAATTAATTTTACTTTCTTATTCTCTGCGTAACAGAGCACTTAAACAGTGAATTCCTCTGCTGTGTTCCTTTTTCATTTTTTCAGTCGCTCAATATGATGAGTGGTTGTTTCAGTAATGAAGTGTCTATAGTTCAAGCACCCATCACATCCGCGCCTGTTATTTGCTTCCGATAGTCGGAAGAGATAGTTTCATGTTGGTCAGATATGTTGGGATATTCGCCTCCGGGCCTAACTTGTAGAGGTAGGCCCCCTTGTGGGAGCGTCACGGTGGCTGTGGTTTAAACCTAAATCGCAGGGAGGGTGACCCTGCTAGTGCTCAATACCCGGAGTGGAGTGGCTATAAGTGCTGGGTGCTGAGACCCTAAGACCAGTAAGAGGTTTTAGGTGGGCCTCGACTCATATCAAGAGTGGATTTGTGCCCTCAACACATTTCCGCATTGGTATTAATTGTTAATGTAGCAAATAAGTGATGGCAAGTCGTACCCTTGGTCCCATGGATGTATGGGCATCCCGTGAGTTTAAGTCTCCACGACAGGTACTCACGATAAACACATGTGACAACTGAGGCCAAAGTAACATTATATCTATATGCCTTGTAAACTAAAAATATTGATGTAACCAGAAGATCATTGGGGATTTCACTAAATTCAACAGATGTGGGTGCTTTTGTGGTCTTGCGATTACACTTCTTACCCATCCTTTCGCATTCCATAGAGGTCCCACACTAAGGTATTCTAAAGACAATGATATCCGACTTTTGAAATTTGATTTTTCACTTCTAGTTCTGCAGTAGGTCCTAACCCTATGCGTTAGTCGCGTTGCGTAATAACCCCGATCTTTGGACCTGATCTGAACGCTATCGACCCTGCTAGCGACCCTACGCTTTTGAGATAGATATTCTTGTATTGTGTTCTGAACATATTGGTTGAAAGGACTTTGGTTTTGATAGACGTTTGTGCGGTTTTTGCACAACGTTTTTGGACTGCTGTTGTTACAGATGTTGTTGCTGCTGTTGTTCCTACTTTTAACAACAGTTTTTGATGTTTTTTTCTGTCGAGGTTGAATTGCTATTGATCCCGCTACTGAGGGCTCTGGTGTTGTTCTTGTCGCTGCAGTAGTTGTGTTACTTTCTTACATCTGACAGCTACTTCGATGTTCTTGTTGTTTCGGCTTTTATTTTCAACACATAAGTTCCAGCTGTTAAAGCTTATTTGTAGTGAGTTACTTTTCAGGACTGTATATCTGCAAAGCTTGAAGAAGATATTAATCGAATCTCAAAACATTGCCACTTGAATCATCACACATCCTTGAAGACTCCCAGACGAATCTTAAATGCTATCACACACATATAACTCTTTATTGCTATTCTATTAAATAAGATTAGATCCACAAAATTAAGTTGAAGAAGGTAGTTTCATTGATTTATTTTCCTTCTTCTGTTTTTTAAACGTACCATAGATAGAATCCAATAGAAATCCGTGCAAGGTAGGAGAGAATCGAAACATATGCTCCAAAATAACTTTTGGTATACAAGATAACTTGACCATGGTCTTTGCAGATTCAAATATTTGTAACAAAGTTTTTATTTTACAGAAACTCCTTCTAAGAATAGTGATATATTCTGTTAGTAAATTGGACTAGGACCAAAAAGGATAGGGCCGAGAATTTTGGAGACAATTTTAAAACAACGGCTTGTGCACCGGCGAAGTACTAGTCTTTGAGTGTGAATATTTAACACGCAAAGCGTGTCGGTTTTTGAAAGTAGCTTAAATAATTCCTTTATTATTTGAACTGTTCGGTAAGTTGTGTTTGACTTCACAGAAAAATACTTCGAGAACTGAAAGTTTTTTGATAGCATTTTTATGTTTTTTCTATTATCATGGAATAAAAGGGGAAAAAGAAAGTGATTGCCGTTCAAATTCAAAAGGAGATGGCGTCCATGAAGTGCCAGTTATCAGAATAAGATGAAAGGGTCACTGTAAGCAATAGGGACTCAAAAAAGAAGTCATTCTCGCAATCTCGGTTGTAGCATTGAATTTGTTTTTCATTCATTTTCAGTTACGTAGGTTCGTGGCAAAGGGAAGCGCTAGTATCTGAACTGAACATTTAAGTTTATTTGTTATGTCGAACATCGTGGCAGAAATATGTTAGTTGTGGAATGGCCATATTAAAGTAAGTTCAAACAGTAATGAGATGAAGTGATGAAAACCGTTCTTCATTCTTTAATACACGTGTACATGCATATTTAATACTAAAGGAACATTGAATAATAAAATACATTCACATACATATGCGTACATCAACTCGGATTTATTGCTTTTCAACAAACTTTTTGAAAGGAAGCAAAGTAAAGTGCTTAGCTCCATGTTCCTATGTTACTTACTATGTACCTTATCATCACTTTGTTGCAAAATAAAATATAAAATATTTTTTTTATTGTTAGGACTGAACATATTCAGTTTATTTATAATAGTTGAACAAGTAAGAACAAAATATTATACATTCGTTTAATTATGAGCTGGATTTCACTGTGTAAAGGGAGCAGGGTATTTTTTCATTCTGAAATCCAAGCTCTATGACCATTAAATTGAAGAGAGAAGCTTATATGCTGATGACCCATCGCTAGGTAGTTAGACTCCGCGAACAATTAATGCTGAATACCTCATTCGTCCTCTTAGACTAATGTTCCGCATTTTTGATGGAAATTTTGGCTATAAAAGGGTATCTCTCTTGATTTAAGGGAAATGTTACAATAGATATTCGGTGGCGAATAAAATTTAGTATTGCAACTACTCAATAAGTGGGGAGAAGAGGTCCACAGATGAGGTATCGGTTGACGGACATGGGTCAGTAGTCGAAAGCGTTCAGTAGGTTCGCGGTACAGCAACAATTGAAGAGCTATGAATCACTGGCCTGTCAATATGGCACTTTTTGCATTTACTTCTGAATTCGAAGATAAAGTGTAGGGCTAAATCAGCACAGAAATCACTTAGTCCTTCCTTTCATATTTCCCCAATACTCAACGTCGCCAAAAAATGTTGCTAAGGCTCTCGCCTAAATCACGCGTAACCCACCAATATTGATGAGAAAGGTTACGAGTATGATGAATAAACCAAACACGTATTGCTCTTGACTTTACAGGCTTAAATACGCCAGCATGAACCTTAAAATTTTCTCTGAACTTCAGTGTATTGTTCGATTTCTGCAAAAGGGGCCACAAATGTTCGATAAGTTCTTGCTGTTATAACTGCCGCTGTTTGCTGAGTACAAAAGAACGACATTCCATGAGGACAGTGCCACCTTGCATACATAAGTTTAGACGCCTAATCTCATACTATGTGATAGCTTAATTCGCAGTTTAACACAAAAAAATCGGCGAGCGGTTGAGGCCATACAGTGTCATATTCGCTTTAAAGCTGTGGCCACTGCACCTACGTTTTGTTCTCGAATGATACGGAACCTAAATGTGCAGCTGTAGTAATGTCTTGAAAGAAACTGTCGTCATTTGTTCGATATGTTCTCTCAAAAAAAAATTCCATATAGTTAAAAAAAAGTGTTTTTTTTTTATTGTAAATATACTTTTATGTTCTATCGGTAGTCAAGAAAGTACATAATTCCTAAAATTCTAATCATTCGACTTGACATCTTAACATCTCAACAACTACATTTGCTATGTAACTTGTTATCTAGTTATTCGCGAACATGCTGAAGCCAAAAATGTGATCAAAGACACTGTAGTCAGTACCCAAATGGCACAACCTACAACTTTACCATACAAATTTTTGTCAAGTTTGTAGGCACAAAGAGTTTTCTATCTATTATGACTCAGCGCTTAAGTAAGCCATTGTGTAGTTGCTTACCAATAGACTGCCTTTTTTTCATTGAATTTCTCTGTGGCTATAGGGAGTGCAGACAATAAAAGAACTCATCTTGATTGTTTCAGAATTGTTCGAAATGTTGGTATAAATACTAGTACTTCAAAAATTGCAATATTTATCGGTGTTCGACTCATACCAAATAAATTTTTTGCAAACTAACTATTTATGACAGCAATATTCTCTGCATTAGATGCAAGGACAAATCGCATTCTCTGGACAAAGACACAGTTAAGACAATTCGCGAAAAGCCTTTAAGAATTTTCATAAGGCTCGTGTGAATAGTTTCCCAATATAACTAATTGTGGAATTACATTACTTGGTTATGTGCGCCACTAAAATTATATTCAGAGTATAGTGTCACAACTGCTGAGGTGGTAAAACACAAGCTTAGCAATTTCCACATATTCACAGAAGTGCTTTTCTTTCAACATGAAATCGGTTACATTTAAGAAAAATTATAGACCTAACAATCATTCAAGCTTCTTCTTCCTGAAATTTCTTCACTTTCGAGTCCCGTTTACATATACCTGCACGATGTTGACAGTATTTCCAACAATACAATCCTTTCGTAATGAGAATGCGGTCACCTTTCATCTCTCAGTCTCTTCCATGTATGTTTAAATAAAAGGAGAAAATAACAACAATAAATGTATGTTTTGTCACATACATATCCTTTTCTAATTATATCACACCACCAATGGAACCGAAGAAATCAAATCAATCAATCACTAATCACGATACCATAATAAGCCCGCATTTCCAATTAAAACCATCTACAACATCTATCACCAGTAAAAGTGAACAGTAGCCCCTAATACATAAATTGATTAAAAGTAAAAGTGTTAGTACGTAAGCAAATAACATAAAAAATATAAAAAAAAAACACGGAGAAACAAAAACAAACAAGAAATCGCTCAGTAATAAAACCGTGTATAAAGAAAAGCAAATGGCAAAACAAGAATTGAAGGAAATAAGAGCAAAAACAAGATTTTTCATACTCGATTTAGAAAATAAATAAATAAATACAAGTCTGTACAGTCGTCCAGGGGTATACTCGTACATATGTATGATCTCGTATCCTATGTAAGCCATGGATATGGATGTATATTGTTGGGTACAATGAAGAAAATCGTACGCCAGCCAACAGCCAAGGTGAAAAAAATTAAATGAAAATGTAATCACAATCCACATCATGACATGGGTGTGGTGCCATAGAAGAGTTTTAGACATTCACTTCATCCCCATCTAATGGGGTTCTCCTGCCCCGCCACAGGTTACTGGGTACTGGTTACTGGTTACTGGTTACTGGTTACTGGTTACTGGTGCCGCCGATACTGTTAGTTGTTCGAACAACTTTGACTGCCGCCTTCATCTATTTATCCATCCGCATGTGAGCTCTTGGTCTATCCTTTTGTGCTTCTCTTTCATGATTTCATCTTGTGAATTGTACGAAAACGAGTACGAGTACGAGTGAGTAAAAACAAAAGAGTTGAGGTGAAAACTCGATTGCTCAAGAACTCACAAACTCAGTAAACACAAATAGTCAAAGACAAAGAGCAAACATAACGGAACGGGAGAGACAGAGTCTTATCATTAAACGGTTTCCATAAACCAACCGTTACTGAGAAATTAGAATTATGACAAATACCACTTCCCTCTTAAAGAGATTCCGCCAATAAAGAGAGAACTTCCCCAAAGAGCACTCGAGTTGAGTTTTAAATAGCTTTCTCTTTGACGGACAGCCTCGAATCGGGTTCGGATTTAGATCAGATTGAATCGGATCACACCCTACAAGCGAATTTTATTGAAAGCAAAAGTTGTATTTTAACTGAGAGCGACTTCCAAAGCAAAATATTGCAAAACGTGTTTTTCTTTTTATAATTTTTATTTTCTATACTTTATACATACGAGTAGGTGCGCTTTCCCTAGTTGCTACCATTTGAGGCGCGGAAAGTGTCGCTTACTTTACTCTACTCGTAATTGGATTGAAACTATTCAAGATGATAAGACTACTTAAACTTTCAGCTCAATTACAGATACTAGTACAATACAATTGTGAATACGAATTTCCATCCTGATCCAACGTCATAAAGTTGACGAGTTATGACCTCAGGAAACATCCAACAGAACACTTTATGTCGGCTCTGGATAGCAGTTGTTGTTGATCGTATTTTACGGTTTTATGAGTATATTTCAAACTCGCAGCAATCACTTGACGTTTATTGAATTTTATGATTGCTTTAGGCGAATCTTGTGATGGACTGTCTCTGAAGTTATGAGTTGACAGGTTGTGCAGTCGTATAAAAATGTCAATCGATTGTCATAAAATTTAATTCGACTTGCTTCTGGTCGATTATTATCGATTACAGATTACTGATTACTTAAACGGCATCGAGTTGCTTTATGAAGAATTAATTTTCTAACTGCTGTTTATATTTAATTGCTTGTGGCAATTCGTAACAGACATTTTGTAATTCTTGTTCTTTTAAATATGAAATGATGAGTAATTTTAAATGGAACTATTTATTTTGTAAAGCAGTGACAATGTTCTCTTGACCTTTACATGTTGAAGTAAATTATGACTATTATATTGGTATTCAAAACGCACTTAAATGGAATTATAGAAAATATTTTTGAATTAATGATTCTGATATGAAGTACCGGTAGATGGTATTTCCTCTGCTCTGGACGAAAAGATAAAATTAGTAAGCTGTTAAAAAATCGGTACTAAAACAGTTAGAACTAACCCGGCTTTTCTTCATTCGCATTGTATTTAAGAAAGTAAATAATAGAGCACTGTTTAAATAGGCAATCGGCATCGATTAGCCCGCAAGAAATGTGGAACAGCATGCACGAGGAATGCATAACACTCGCAAAGTCCCATCTGGGGACTATATCGAAATACCATCACGTCGGCAAAGAAACATGGTGGTCGAATGACGAAACCAAACGAGCTGTGGCCGACAAGAAGAGTGCATTCCAAGCGTGGACAAAATGCGATCGGAGCGACGATATCGAAAAAGCTCGACTGGCTCTTGAATACGAGCGTCTTAAAACGATCGCAAAGAAAGTCCTGGCTCGAATTCGAGTGGCAGAAGCGGAAAACCTGTACCAGGAGTTGGAACAAATATCCTCACGATCGGCGGATAGAAGACAAGCTATCCAAGAAGTTCAAACGTCGTACAATACTAAAATGCCAAATATTTTTAAGCTCGCTGCACAGAGGCGAAAAAATTCAATGGAAATAACCTCACCGAAATACATCAAAAACGCAGAAGGTCCTTTACTAACAAATGAAAAGGAAATTTGTGACCGGTGGCTTGAATACTGCAAGGAGTTGCTTAACAAACACTTTCCACGTGATATCGTGCCGACAGCTGGTCTATTCGAGGAGGAAGTTTCGGACTTTTCAATCGAAGAAATAAGTATAGCAATCGGAAAAATGAAGCAAGGGAAAGCGGCGGGACCAGACAGCATTCCATCAGAATTTTGGTCGAAGATGGAGGGGATCAGCAGCGTTTGGCTATCGAAACTTTTAAATAAATTAAAATGTGGACAACCTATGCCGAAGCATTGGAGAAGTAGCTTCTTGGTTCCATAATACAAAGGAAAGGACGATACTTGAGAATGCAACAACTACCATCCAATCAAGCTGATGTCACACACAACGAAAATCGTCGAAAGAGTCTTAAACGAACGTCTGCGACTCGATAATAGCCAGTGTGTATTTGTTGAAGGAAGATCGACGGTAGACGCTATCCAAAGCCTACGAATAACAATGGAAAGCACCGAGATTCGTCCAAAGATTTACACATGGTATTTATCGACCTCGAGAAAGCATTCGATCGAGTGCCTAGTGATCTCATATGGGCTGGCCTGAGGTTTCAAAAGGTACCGGAAACATATATTAGAATAATACAAGACATGTACGGAAACGTGAAAACTGCGGTTACAAACTCTGCTGGACTAACGAGAGAATTTCCAGTTAATGTCGGAGTGCGTCAAGGAAGCGTATTTAGCCCTTTCTTCTTTAACGTAGTATTCGATTATCTTTTAAAAGACTGCATGCGCGAAGCAAATGTAACGCCAATTCTCTTCGCTGACGGCGCAGTTATACTTAGCGATAACGTCGAAGATTTACAGAACGCCTTAGATTCATGGAGAAATGCACTAGAGAGAAACTGGTTCAAAATAAGTCGTTCAAAGACGGAGCATTTGACGTGCCCATTTGCGCATCCTTTGATACCTGTTCCGGATATAATGTTAGGCGAAATAGTTCTTCCGAAAAGTACTATATTTAGGATCATCGTTAACATGGAAGCGAAGTGTGACGACGACGTAAACCACAGAGTGAGTGTGGGATGGATGAAATGGCGGGAAAATTCGGGAATCTTTTGCGACCGAAAATTTCCACTTAAGTTAAAGGGGAAACTCTACACCACGGTTGTTAGACCAGCTCTTATATACGGTTCACAGTGCTGGATAATGTACGAAGCGTTTAAAAACAAAATGACGGCAGCGGAAATGAAAATGTCTAGGATGTCTAGTGGAGTCACTAAACGCGATTGCATTAGATCTACGCGTATAAGAGGAAGTCTATATATAAAGAATTCGGTAACCGAACAGCTTGAGGCAAATAGAAAAGCTGGTATTGCCACGTTCAAAGAAGATCTGCGGAAAATCCGGTTAAAAAGGCACTATCAACTACGGTCACTCCAACTGTAAGAGAACGAGGTCGGGAAAAGAATTCCTGGATATCTCAGATGGCAAATGCGCAACAACGCCTGGGGCTAACCACTGAAGCGATCCAGGACCGAGCATTATGTAGACGCGTTCTGTGGTCTCCGACATTAGCCAACCTCATAAGCGGAGCAGCAGCGATGCAGTAAAAATGGGAAACTCGTTACGCATAAGTTCGTATAACGAGGAAAGGGTTAATAAAAGGATAAGAAGACCGGATTCCAACCCATTGATCTTTTTTGCAAATGTCATACTATCTTTAGCAATTCATGGAGTTGTTTACCAAGCAAAAACGTATTTTTGTTTTTTCAATCCTATTACAAAATTGGGCGATCTGTAAAAGTTACATTTCGTAAATTTCGGGAATTTGTCGGTCAACATAATCACCCTAGTGGATCCAAAAACTGGTTCGGTTTCGAGTCAAATTCCATATCAGCATGATCGGCCAGGACGTACGTGCCAATGAATCACCACTATGAGCGAAAGTGTTCAAACCAGCCAGGCTCCTTAATTCGTAGCCGAAGTCAAAATCCAAATTACACAACAAGTGAGCACCATCTACGACGATGAAAATTTATTAACTAGATGTTGGATCGCCAAGGCAATTTGTCATCGAATTTGATCTTTTCCGATGAAGCCCATTATTGGATGGATGTGTACGTAAATATACAAAATTGTAATTTCTAGGGACCGAAAAACCCATACGAGATTCACGAAAACCAATGCATCCCAAAAAAGTCACGGATTATGGGTTGATGGCATCATTGGTCCGTACTTTTTCGAAGATGATGCTGGAGAGACAGTTACAGTGAATGGAGAATGTTACCGCAACATGTCGACCAAATTGAGTGAATTTGGTCTGGATGATCTCTGGTTTCAACAAGATGATGCTACCGCCCATATAAGTCATCAATCAATCAATTTATTGCTTACGATGTTTGAAGATAGCATAATTTCGGTTACAGAAGAAGTTGATTGGCCTCCAAAATGTTGCGATTTGACACCACATTCGACTTGTTCTTCTGGGGTGATTAGACGAGTAAGGTATATGCCAATAATACAGCATCAATTCAGGATCTCAAAACATAACATCCAAACTGAAATTAACCCTATACTGCACAAGAAGTCATATTTGGCTTTTGATTTTTCGGCGACGAATGCTTAAACTGCGTTACTGCTATTGGAAAATAGTTATTACGGCCGCTTAGATAAATCATTTGTTAATGTTAATTTGTTAATTTGCTTACCTTTATCTCTGCACAAATGCAAAGGACTGCGGTCAATACAACGCCCCCTTGTAAGGGCTCAGTGCAAAAATATAGAAAAAGAAATTTCTTTATTTTTTTTTTATAAGATTTGATACTAGTTACTAAAATTCAAGCGTTAAATTTTCATTTTAAAATGTGCAATTCAAGATACAACGCGTTTCTTGCAACGTCCATATATGGCTCCTTGTGTGTTTACTGAAATATTCACCAAATTTCAGGGTGCCAAATATGGAACCTTTTCTATGCGAATAAGATTTTCCGAGTTCCTCGTTTTTTCTACAGTGACTAAATAATGATTCCATCACGTTTGTTTTACAATCAAACGAGATTTTGTACTATTCCTGACGAT
Organism: Volucella inflata; assembly: GCA_928272305.1. Lineage (NCBI taxonomy): Eukaryota > Metazoa > Arthropoda > Insecta > Diptera > Syrphidae > Volucella > Volucella inflata. Next base: position 112,819,302 of record OV743720.1, on the reverse strand, counting down.
GGATTTCAGAGTGAAGACGAAATTCTCGAGTCAGAAGGTAGACTCGACTCTAGCTACCTCAACGGGTCCTACAATAGGACGGCGTCGTGAATTTTCGCTAAATTCCATTCATAAGGATTCAACTGACCACATTCCAAAATGGCAAAAACAAGATAGCAATGCCAAAATGATAGTCCATACAGGTCTTTCATTACATGCAAAGTCAATCTGTGCCTGAACAAGGACCGAAATTGCTTTGCTTAATTCAACTTATATTTTTTTCTAAATTATTTCCCGTATTTAATGTTAATTTTTAATGAATAACGATTCAAAACAAAAAACTGTTACTTTTGATTGGATGAAATGCAATATTTCGCGAATTTTGTTTTAATTGAAAAATTGCCAACTGCACAACCGAGCATATATGGCGAAGTTTTGTGATTTTTTTTAATAAAAGCAAATTTAATTTTTTTTTTGTTTTAATCCTGTCACTTTCCAAAATAGAAAACAAAAAAGCAAAAGAAATGTTTTTTTTTTCATTTGATCATAATGTGAGCAGTAGACGGTTAATGCCACTTATTCTTCAATCATCAGCATTTGTATTAACATTTGAGACTAAGATAATGATATTTTTGACAACAGATGGCATCAATATGACTAAGGCGATGGTCATATATAAATAGAACGATAAACGAGTAGGTGACAAAACGGCAGCGAATAACAATAGTGACTTTCGTGGCTTATTACTCCATTGTGATATGTAATGAGAGTACACTCCGGTGGGGGCTCATTCCGCCAAAAGAGTTTGAATATTTTTAGAAGTTTGTGTGGAAGAATTAGAAAAATACATTAAGGCTTGGTTAAAATATAGAGTGAATATACCAAGGCAGTTGCAATAATAATATGTTGGACGTTACAGTTGGTTTTTAAAAAGCGAAATGTCTCAACTATCACGTAAAACACTTCATAATACATTAAATTTTTTTTGTTAAATAACTTGCACAATCAAATTTAAGAATAAATTCTAAGGACTACGTTACTCCAAGTTCGACACAACTGAGTCAGCTCACTCTGTATTGAATTGAAAAAATTGTTGAAGAAGTGTTCAATCTTTTGAAAGAAATGTTTTCCCGTCGTTCTATCTCTTTGAATAGTCGGTGAGACCACCGCATAAAGGAAGTAGATGTTTGAGGAAATTACTGCCATACACCCCAATATGATATATGAATGAGCTGAGGTAAACTTCAGAAATCGTCTCAATAGTGTGCTGCAGCAATCCGTCACCGCCTTAATTATATTGTTTTTGGAATCATTCCCCGAATACACATAAACTTTGATTGCCAGCCAGAATTGTATGCATAATGATGATTTGAAAGCAATACATATTTGGGCTCAATTTTGTTTTTGAAGATTCTTTGAATGATTCCAGCCTTGCTGAGGAGTCCAACAAATATGAACATACTTTTTCCATGCACCTCCTTTACTAGATCTTGGTTTCTGGATCGAGCAAACACCAGACAATTATCAGAGTTGACATTTGTACTCAAACATACGTATACGAGTATGAAATAGCAGGTGGCTGAATTTTTTGTGGTTTCACTATTTGTTTGTTATTTGTAAATTTAACTCACCACAAGCTTCCTTTTATATATAACTACCTTCATCAGAAAGTTCCCGGAATAAACACCGTGTGGCGCTCCCATTGTTCCATCTGTTGTTGATATTTTCTCTAAATCTTAGCGTCATAGCTTGACATTTGCAAAAGTTACGTCTCTGTGTGTTTGGCGATTCCGGGAACTTTCTGATCAAGGACTATGTATTATCGTTTTGTCAAGGCTTTCTTTGCTTAATTTTCTAAAAAAAGATTTCATTTGTAGATACTTTCGCATAGTTATACGAGTATGCATGTATCTAAATGATCGAAAAAATAATTTGGAATAGGTTTGTCACATGCGTCGGCCTAAGGATGTTGATATAATAGATGTTTAACGAAACTTTTTGCTAATGTGGTCTTTAACAATGTCGTCGCTTATCAATTTTTATTGCAAGACTTTCGATTTTGCCGAACCCCTAAGAGGAACATTCATCTCATCGCATTCAGTATGTTATTACCACTCCAGTATGGTTTCTGATAGCTTCTTGAGGGAAGAGTGTAATCACATTTCCATAATATGCTTTGGTTTATTGACCATTGTTACACATATCTGCATTGCTAATGTGGAATTGTGTTAATTTCCGATGCAACAGACATTCTGCACGACGCCCTTTAAAAAAAACTGTGATTAGTTCTGGAAGTTCGTTGATTTTTACTTGAGTGGTCCCATTATCTTTCCTTACGGCTCCTTCTTTGAATCTCATCTGTGACTTGCATTTCTATTGATGTTGAGACCTGATTTGCAACAAATCTCTGAGAGTATGCCAACCGGCCTTTCTAATTTCCAACATATACATGGTCTTGCCCTCGTGGACCATTAAAGCTATTTTTGCCGCTTCTGTCTTAATACTTGCGAGGGCATCACTGACATCATGCTGCTTTTTTTGCGATTATATCAATATCATCGGCACATGCTAGTAATTGAACGGACTTTTGAAAGGTTGTGCCTTCTTGTGTTTGTTCGTGAGTTTTGCACTATTCTTTCAAGTACGATGTTGAAAAAATCGCATGATAGCGCATCGCCTTGTCTAAATCTTTTTTTGAAATCGAAGGTCTCGGTGAGATCTTTCCTGATGTAGCAGCGCGCATCCTGTTTGGCAGGGATGCCAAAACAAAACATTGCTTTGTGCAACTTATCTCTATAGATACTGTCATGCGTATCGAATTGGAGGTAATGGGTTCTCTCCACGACCTCCCGTAGTCTGAATATTTGGACGATGGTGAACTTTCCTAGCATGAAGCCACACTGATATGTACCAATCTGGTTGTTGACGTATGGTTTTAGGCATTCACACAATACGGCAGATAGGATCTTGTAGGCATTGTTAAGAAGGTTTATGTCTCAGGAATTGGCGCGGTTAAGAGTGTCTTCTTTCTTGAGAATTGAACAAGCAACGCTGATGTTACAATTAACCGACATACTTTTGTCCACAGATGAGACATCGCATATTGCTTTGAAGGGCTCGGCAGTCAGGCCGTCTGCTCCAGCAGCTTTGTTGGATTTCAACTAAGATATGGTTATCTTCACTTCATCCAAGTCCGGTGAACGGAATTGTTGTCTACATAGTCAAGGTTATTCATTCTGCCCGACAGCGGTATTTGGTTCAACATCACCGTTATACTCGAACAGTCTGTAGAAATGCTCTATCCAAAGCTTCAGCATCAGCCTCGACTCTATTTCGATTCTCCTTTGTTCGTCTCTACAGGCTTTGGTTCGGGGTTTCTCATGCTTCTCATTCTCTTTATATTTGCTCTTGAGAAGCCGGATTTCGTCTCCTATCTTCTATTCATAGAGCTCGTGAGCAGCTCTATGCGTCTTGAATCAGCAGCATATCATAATTAGCATCTCTGATGGCTTTTTGGCAGCGTTGCCATTTGTCTTCGATGCTTGATGCTAGCGGCAAGGGACCTCTTAAGAGATTAAGGAAGAGTCGATCGGAAAAGGATTTATCAATTTCTTGCGATTGTAGCCGTCTGACGTCGTCTCACAGTTTTGGCTTGTCTTGGCGTTGTTCGGGATATCCGTAACCGTACCTTGGCTACAACAAGATAGTGGTCAATCCCCGAGGACAATTTTGATGTTATAGCTAAGGGTGTGCTTGTAAATCTTGTTCAAGAGCTCGTTGAAGCTATCTTTGGTATCGACACCTTAGCTGGCTTCTTTCCTAATTTTCTTGGATAATGCCAATCTTTGTTACGTTTTCCCTAATTTCTTCATGGAGAATTCTGTCAGTAAGAGTTGGTGCAAACTTGATAGTTGTTCTTTAAAACATTGGCAACCGCATAGGGCTTATATCTGTTTGACGGCATAGAGGCTCAATTTGTAATTCAATTCCATTTGCTCTGGCGCTCTATTAGTCAGAGATAAAGTTCCTTTTGTGACAATCTAGTTGGAAGCAGATGAAACATAAAGACTGCGTGAACTCGTAACAGAGATGCCGCAATCTCTCTTCCAATACTGTGATGAAGTCTTGTAAAACCTCAATATCCTAGCTCCGAATGCTTCAAAGCAGCTGTCTTCAAAATCTTTGTATATTCCTTCCTAAGAATACTTACTTCTGACAAACTTCAGGGACTTTTATAAGGGCATTAACCACTCTTAACTATTCTGACAATATTCTGACATGACATCGTACATGGTAGGTACGCTATAAATCTATCTGAATTCGAATTCCCTTATTATCGGTTGTCAGTGTTTTCGTTTATGATTACTCGATTATACCTTAAACTCTGTTCATAATATTGATCTATTCCGCTCCACTGTAAGAATTATAGTTATTATTGTTAAATTTACAATAACTTGTATTATAGGCTATGAATGGATGAACTTACACCTCCAGACATGCACTCTCTTTTCACAATATAGATAGTTGCCAAGTCTTTAAGTGTCTGCTTCCAAACCAATAATCCGAGCAGTCTTCAGCAATTTTTAATGAACCAAAGGATTGTAAAACCTTTATGATGGATGACGAAGCTAACATTATTAAAAAAAAAAATACCGTGAACATCGTAAATCAATAACAAATGGTATACGAGGACATTAACTACAATACCAGAAGCTAAACTACATCACGAAAAATTATATTGCTGATCTTTGGCATTTGTCAGAGAGATGTTAATGAGTTAGGACTCATAACCGTTACTGATCATTGTTTGAAAACAATAATTCAACACACACATCATTTTCGTTGCAGAAAGCCGTTTGTGCTATTCACCTAAAAATAAATAAAATTTCCTTTGTAGATCACCAATAGTAGAAATAAAGGAGAACACAAAAAAACAACAACAACAAAATTAGAGTGATTTTTTGCTTACAAAATAGCCCGAGTATAAGATTTTAACGATGCTATTCGGCTCTGTTGGTTGCCCTCGTAACAGCAGACGGCTATAACGGCTGCAACGGCTGCTTTGGCTGCTTTGGCTGCTTTGGCTGCTTTAACTGCTGCGGCTGCAGCAATGGCTGAAGCAGATTGACCCAACTATAGAGCTATTATAGACATTTCTTAGTGCGGAATTTATTCATGCCCAATGGATATCACGCGTACCTCTTTGATCCATAAAGACCCCCAATGTTGTTGATGGGAAAAGAAGAAGGTGGCGGCAGCACAAGAGCGGCAATATTGACTACAACCGCGGCGGTAAGCTTAGCTCTGTGAAACAAGTGAACGCGGCGCAGATGTCAGTTTTGTTGCATGCAAAATGGCTTCAATCTTTGCATATCCATTAAACAGAATATACAAGTAAACGAGTATAGGAGTATGCCCACGAACTATGAAGAACTGTGTCTGATTCAATGGGCGATGCAACAAATGCGATAGAGAGCACAGCACGGCTGCTTTGTGCTTTTCTGTGTGCGCATCCTCCGGGAGTAGTTTTGGTGCAATCAGGATGTAGCCAGACTTGTGATCTGCCTAAATTAAACGGGGCGAAAGTTTCTTTCGATCGCATAGAAGGAAATTGTGATCCAATTACAAGGAAACCGAACGAACGTTGAACGAAATACAGAAATCCGCTTGCAGGCTCTAAACTAAATTGCTTTCGAGTTGCATCAACGCAGACCTTTGTGCCAATCATGTCATTGGGCAGCAATTGCTGCTGATTTACTGTCCTAACGGGTGTTTAATGAAACAACCAGCCTGCTATAGAATGTACCATCTGACTGATTTCACCTCAAACTTCAAATACCTAAGTATATTTGTATGCCGTTCTTTTTCTATGTACTATAGTCCAACAAAATCCTATTAACATGACAACCTTTTAGTATGAGCCCTGCGAATCTACACATATGTATATTCATGTAAACTTTACTCCTCTGTATGACGTAACTATTATTTATGACTCTTGATTTGGTAGTATTCCTCGGCACATGTCACATATATCATACACGAAGAAAACTAAATGACTATCAGGACTATCATACGCGTATTCACACATGCCAGTATTCGTAATCAAATCAAAGTCATTGGTGAGTACGCGCACATTGGTGCTGCACTTTTCGAAATCAACAATTTGCACCACAATCTGAATTAAATCTTCAAAAAGCAAGAATCAAAAAAGAGTTATCTAATCTTTATGGCAACAGGAAAATGCTGACAACAACTAGCTCACCTCTGTGGTACGAGTATATGTATACATTGAGATGAGGATGCGGAGCTGAAGCTGGAGTCAAAGCCGAAGTCAATGTCGGAATCAGAGTTGAATTCAAAATTGGAGTGGCGTTTGGCCGAAGGAAGACGCAATGTGACAACAACATCTCCAAAGACTTAGCTGGTGTAGTGCTGGTAATGCGACTACGGCGACAACAATCAACGAAATATAATCGTATTTCTTTCGCCCCGTTAAAACGATTCCTCTTCATGGTACTCCAACTATCCAGGCATCCACTAGTTATCCAGTGCTTTCCAGTCAGCCACCTTCATACGAGTACGAGCAATGCATGTTCGGCTCTTGGATCTTGAATCTCCCTAGGCTTAGGAAAATTTATGTTGATGCGTGGGCTTGAATTATGTCTCGAATGTCATCATGAGATTCAATGCGAGAGCATTTTGCATAAATTTAGCAAGTACAACGCAAAGAAATTAGTTCCACACTGTGGCTCGTTGGTCCTAGCTATGTGTATCTATATATGTACAAGCACACACGAATAAGTATCAACTTTTCAATGCGGTTGATGCCATATGCCTTATTCAAAGCCGTACTCCTATGTTGCACGAGTTAAGAAAGGACAATGTCTCTGTTCGTCGTTATGTTGATGAGTACAATTATACCATGATGATGCCGCAGCTCTATTTAGATGTTTTTTTTTTTCATTTATTTTTGGTTTTGTTTTTTTTCGTGTGTTCAAATTTGCCTTAATCTGCTATACCCACATTCATTTACATTATACTCGCATCGCTTTTAAGTAGGTACTCGTACATATGCTCTTTTCATCCACTGAAACTGCGGTGAGATCAGTAATTGAAACTAAATTTCACACTTAGTGTCTTATGAGAGGTGGCCGAACAAAATAAACATTTGTGAGGAGTTGTTCAATAAGTACTGTTGGCGGTAGTACTACAGTCATCCATTAATTATCTTTTTACCAAAATCGCTTACATTTGCTGGTTATTTGTTAGTGAAATCATTAGTTAAGTCAGTTTATCTAATTTAGTTCCATATAGATACATACTCAGTAAATTATGATCAAGTAAATTTTAACAAAAAATAGAGGTTTTATAGGAATCAGCTAAGTATTAGGTCTACGTTGGTGACAATTTTTGGAAATCGTTTGGATGAAAGACGGTGAGGAAATCTCCTTGTTATTTACACTGCATTTTTGTGTGTTTTGGTTTTTTGTTTTTGGTTCCAGATTCCAGGTTCTGTGTGTTTCGAACATACCGTTTTGCTGTAGTCAAAGCAGTGACTTTTGTTACTTAATTCGATTTGGTTATTTATCTTATTTGCCTCACATCAAGGTTTGGGAAGATGTCCACTGCGTTGTTTCTCACGATATTGTAATTTTCGTCCTTCTAAAGCATGTACATATCGATACTATCAGCAGTGGGCCACTTTTCAAGGAACAACTTTGGAATACCGACTAACACTGTTACTAATTGAGTGCAGTACCAACACTCATCACGTCAAAGCCGAGTATCTGCTTCGAGCTTAGCCAGAAGAAGTGCTCCGCCGTGTCCTTATCACTTTTAACCAACACTTTTAGGTGTTTAGGGAAAATGTATTGCGCCGTCACTGTATTAAGCATCCTGCAGGCGTTCCTACAAAGAGACAGCAGGAAGGCGGTTGATCCCTACAGATATCGGCAAGCATTCATTAAGTGTTTCGGTAACCTAAAAAGTCATGACATCTGCAGTCGTACTCAAATGAATCCCTACTCTCAACGGAAAGCCTAACAGAGCAAACAGGCAGATGTTAAGTTGGTTCGGGTCCTAGTAGTGCCAGTTAAAGGCAGTATCCACAATCAGTGTCCTATTCGTTCGTATTGCGAAAACAATTTTTTGTTTGTGCCATGTTGCTTGGCCGAGTTATACATGCTGTTAAAAGTTGGGTTTTCGAAACCACCCTCAATGTCGATGAAAATGCCAAGCGCGCCTTCGATTCTATCTACCAGATTTTGAAGCACACTGTCTTAGATCTTCAGCACTGGTAAACATGTTGCATCTTGAATTTCTTCAGTTCTCTTGAAGGAATTCAGACTTTAGTAGTCAAAGTGCCCAGCAACTGGTGTTAATCTCTTTGTAATACAACTGGTTAAATGCCATTGATGCCAGCCAACTTGAAACCATCAAAGGAAGAATCACCATGTTGAATGGCTTTATGTGACACTACAACTAATGAGGTATACTAGTTACTATAGTTGTGCTATTTAGCTTACTACCAGATCCGTTAATAGGAGCTAGTTGTCAGATGAAACATATAATAGTAGTGTACAAACGTCTGGAAAAACTTTACACTACACTCACGGGCAGATCTAATTAATTTAATTTAAAAATATAACTATTGGTGTTCCACGAAGGTATGAAAATGATCGAAAAACGGGGAAAAGGCTGATCTTTATATTTCTTTTGAAAATTTAACAAAACTCATGACAATATGAAAAATTAAGCTGACGGAGACCTGGAACTACTTTTCATACCTAGTGAGTTGCTGCCCTTCTCTATGTAGTTGGTTTTGGATTTGTTTTTTATTTTTCTAAAATATTTCATTGTCTTCAAAATGTTATAGTTTCGTGTTTGTTGAACAACTATTCAATGGAGAGAACTACGCCTCGTGGAAGCCCCAAATGGAGGCAGTACCTGCACAAACGGCTAACTGACTGCATCAATGGAAAGATTTTGAAACCAGCGAGTGAAAGTGGAAACCAGAAGGCTTGGGATGAAAAGAATATGGATGCAGTTCATATCACTGGTGAAGAACTGATTCTAGCCATGAAGCCCAGTATCATATCACTGGAAATGATAGAATTTATGATAGAAAAGGACAGAGGCAAAATGCGAAAAAGTTCGGACACCTCATAAATACCAGGATGGGATCAGCTCAGAACACGGATACATTAGGAAATTGAAAGCTATAATAAACAGATAACAAGAACTGGCTGCTACTCTCGAAAATGACATAATTGTGGCAATTCTCCTGGATGGGTTATTCGGAGCCATACAAAAATGTCCAAGTAGCGTTTCACGCACAAAGTTGCTATTTAGATTTTGACGTTACACCCGACTACTCGAAGTAAGTGGCCGAAGAAGAACTCCAATAGCCAGGGACAACCCGCTTCTCAATGTGCTCAAAAAGTAGAAACAAATTAAACAAATTCTCTTACAACAGCAAAACAAGTCGTCCATTTTTATTCAACTGTCATATTTGTAGCAAAAAGGGATACATGGCAAAAGATTGCTACAGGAACAAGATAATAACAGACGGACTATGGTTTCTTAATAACGGAAAAACGCATATTAAAAATCTTAAATGATTTATCTGGTGGCTCGATGTGCTTCTTATATGTGCTCAGCCCGACATATATTGTATACACAAAGAATAACTAAAATAGCAACCAGTGCAACAGCATTTATACCCCCAAACTTGAGCTACATCGTGCAAGAAATTAAACTTTAAAAAGCAATCCAATCGGCAATAGAATTTACATTATCAGCGAACGACAAATGGATCTACTATAAGACAAATGGAAGACTATAACCGTCTACATCGATGACTTATAATTAGCAACGAACGATACCAAGGAACAGTCTTCAGTCTACGCAAAGCTGTCAGACAAATTTGATAATGAAAACCTGAGTGATCCAGAACTATGAGTAGGACTTGAAATCTTTAGAAAGAATGGAGCATTAATTATTGGACAAACAGGCTACATTCACAATTTTTTAAAATCATATAATTTAGGTGAATCAAAACCATCACGTTTACCTGCGCAAGGTGAAGTAAAACTTCAACGGGGGCCGGACAAAGAATGAAGGACTGGAACCGTCGACTAGCTAATCGGACGCCGGACAATACTTGTCGGTCTTTAGCAGGCCAGATATCGCATTCGTGGTAAATGCACTGTCTCAATACATCGAGGATCATATTCACCAACACTGGATCGCGGCGCATAACGTTATTAGATATTTTCATAAAAACTTTAAGTACAAGAACACGAATCAACAATTGCAAGCATTTTCGAATTCTAACTGAGCTGCAGATACGAGCCATAGAAAATCATAATCTGGATTTACTTACCTTTACGCTGGCGGAGCTGTCCATTGGGGTTCTCGAAAACTAATAATCGTTACCACGTCCAGTATAGAAAATGAATATATTACACTGACATCCGTGCAGCAAAAGATGCAGCATGTTTTCGCAACATCGTGTTGAAATTTCACTAAGGGTAGATCGACATCTACACAATTTACAGTGACTCAACTTTTTGATCATATGATTAGCACAATAAAAGACTTTTGTTCATAACTCTTTTATTTGTGCTTATAATTCAACGAAATTTTTAACGAAAAAATAAAATAATATTATAATTCAGCATAAAAAATAATGAGAAACAAATTTATCTTTTAAAATAATTTAATACAATAAAAGTAAAAATGGGGCATTTGATCAATTTATTGACTTTGCGAAACTGTTCTTACGTAGTACTTCGTATGGCCTCGTTTTGCTTTGAGGACCGCTTTTATTCTTCCTGGCATGGATTCTTTTAACTTTTTACATTGATTTGCTGTGATTTTTTGCCAACCAGTTTGAGTGCGGTACCATAATTCATGCAAATCCGAAATAGCACGTTTAACCTCAACCCAAAGATGTTCAATCGGATTGAGGTCTGGAGAATGTGACAGCCAATCAAGTATTTGAAATTACAGATTTTGCAGCCACGCTTTTGGCTGTGTGTTTCGGATCATTATCTTACTGGAAGATGATTTCCGACACATCTTTATGCCACTTTTCCACCAAACTTGTAAGGAGTCCGTGTTCCAGGATGGTGATGTATTGAATGGCGTTCATGCGACCCACCATTCTAATGCATTCACCAACCTCTTCCTTGCACATGCATCCCCAAATCATAAGATTTCCTCATCCAAATTTTAATGCTGGTTTGATTTGGCTATCGCTGATTGGCTCACCTGGCTTTTTCCAGATCCATTGGCGACCATCGGACCCAAGACGGTTTATTCTCATTTCATCCGACCAAATTACCATTGCCGAATCATTAACTCAATAATCCTTATATTTATGGGCAAATTGAAGCCTTAATTTCTTATGTCGCTCAGTCAATAGGAGTTTTTTAATTTTAGCGCGTCTATGAAAACCGTTTCTGCGCAAGATTTTTCGTACATCCTCAATTGTACTCAATTGTATTCTTTCCAGCGTCAGACTTCAAAGTTTTGCGTATTTTGGATACAACTCCCACTGAAACTCCAAGTTTTCGAGAAATTACTCGATGAGTTGTCTTTGAAACAATGTCAATGAAACAAGTTCTGCTTCCTTAATTTTGGAGATACCAAGTTCTTTCATCTACCATCAAATTTAAAACAATTAAAATGCCTCTTTAAACTGAAATTTAAATTTACCTTAGGTAAGATTCTTTTTTTAAAACCTTTACTATTTTTATTTTTAACAAAAAAACAGAGAGAAAACTCCGCACTTGGCCAAAATTTATACTCATAATATGCAACTGCGACAGTGTCAACAAATTGATCATATGCGTTGCCTAAGAACTTTTGCAAATTCTCACAAAATAACAGTGCATTTTCGTTTGCTTTTGCTGTGCTGATTTATAATCACTCCCTTTATTTGGAGTGAAAATTTAGTTGCTCTAACTGTTAAACTACCTTATCCGGGCTACTCCGACATATTTGGAGCTCAGGCCGGAAAGGATATCCAGGACTTAGTCAGGGTCTTGGAAAAGAGATGGTGGCGGACGAGCCCTATAAGGGCCAACGGCAGCGCTCACATCCCGGAACGGGTTACTGGCTTCGGTATAACCGACCCCTCGTCCTAGGGGCACTCAAAATAGAACTGGTCCTCCAGGTTGGGGGTTGTGCCGCCGGGGTAACTGCCCGGCCATTTAAAAAAGATTAAGTTACGAAGCATCAACAAGCCTCGGATATGGACAGATCTACTGTTGACAACCCACGCAAACGATTTAAGGACAATGAGCTTCGGATATGCACGTGGAATGTTAGATCCCTTAATAGACCACGTGCAGCCGAGCAACTAGCGGAGGCCCTAGACTGCTGTAAAGCAGACATAACCGCCATCCAAGAAATGCGATGGGATGGGCCGGACAAAAAGAAGATGAAAAACTGCGATATCTACTACGGCAATTGCTATCGATGGCTAAAGCAGCATTTATTTGGATGCGGATCTGTTGTCGGAGGCAGACTAAGACGAGAAGTCCTCAGCTTCCGGTATGTGAGCGAGCGCCTCGAAGCAATCCGCATCAAGGCTAAATTCGCCAACATTACCCTTATATGCGCGCATGCCCCCACAGAGGAGAAAGATGACGACACCAAGGATGCCTTCTACGAGCTCCTCAACAAGACCTACGAACAATGCCCTAGCTATGACATTAAAATTGTCCTCGGTGATTTTAATGCAAAGCTAGGAAGAGAAGGTATCTTTGGTGGAACAATCGGAAAATATAGCCTGCACAAAACCACCTCCGATAACGGATTCAGGCTAATCGACTTTGCGGCGGGGCGAAACATTGTCGTGGCTAGCACGCGGTTCCCACATCTCGACATACACAAGGGGACTTGGAGAACTCCTGATCAATCAACAGTCAACCAGATTGATCACATTGTGATCGACGCAAGACACTCCTCCAGTATTATGGATGTCCGTACGTTCCGAGGAGCCAACATCAACTCGGACCATTACCTTGTTGTAGCCAAGGTACGGTTGCGGATATCCGAAACTACGCCAAGACAAACTAGTGCTGTGAGAAAATTCGACGTCAGACGGCTACAATCGCAAGAGATCGCCAAGTCCTTCTCCGATCGAGTGGCTCTTAATCTCTTAAGAGGTCCAATGCCACCAGCATCAAGCATCGAAGACCATTAGAAACACTGCCAAAACGCCATCAGAGATGCCGCTTCTGATGTGCTGGGTTTCACTCGTACACCACAACGAAACCCCTGGTTCGATGATGAATGCCGGCAAGCACATGCAGCTAAGCAAGATGCATATAACGCGGCGCTGCTTAGAAAGACCAGAGCTGCTCATGAGCTCTATGAGCGGAAGAGGAGAGACGAGCACCGGCTTCTCAGGAGGAAGAAGAAAGAGCATGAGAAGCGCGCGATCGAGGAAATTGAGAGATGCTACTCCAGGAATGAGGTTCGGAAGTTTTACCAAAACGTAAAAATAACATGCCGCGGAAACAAACCCCGAACCGAAGCCTGTAGAGATGAACAAGGGAACATCGTAGTAGAATCGCAGTCGATGCTGAGGATTTGGAAAGATCATTTCTGCAGACTGTATAACGGCGATGACGGACCAAATATCGCTGTCAGGCAGAATCAACCTTTCAACCTGGACGATGATGACCAACAATTCCGTCCACCCGACCTGGATGAAGTGAAGATAGCCATATCGAAGCTTAAGTCCAACAAAGCTGCTGGAGCGGATGGCCTGACTGCCGAGTTCTTCAAAGCGGCAGGCGATGACTTGGTAAGGAGCATACACCAACTCATCTGTAAAATATGGTCGGACGAAAGTATGCCCGATGAATGGAACCTCAGCATTGTTTGTCCAATTCTCAAGAAAGGAGACCCTCTGAACTGCGCCAACTACAGAGGCATCAGTCTCCTTAACATCGCATATAAGATCTTATCCGCCGTATTGTGTGAACGCCTGAAGCCGTTCGTCAACAACCTGATAGGTCCATATCAGTGTGGCTTCAGGCCAGGAAAGTCCACCATCGACCAGATATTCACTCTACGGCAGATCTTGGAGAAGACCCATGAGCTTCAGATCGATACCCACCACCTATTCATCGATTTTAAGGCCGCGTATGACAGCATCTATAGAGATGAGCTATATAGAGCAATGTCTAGTTTTGGCATCTCCGCAAAACTCGTCCGTCTGTGCAGGATGACGATGGAGAATGCACGCTGCTCCATCAAGGTCGGTAAAGATCTCACCGAGACCTTTGATGTCCAGAAAGGATTTAGACAAGGCGATGCGCTGTCATGCGATTTTTTCAACATCGTACTTGAAAGAATAGTGCAAAACTCACGAGCAAACACAAGAGGCACTATCTTTCAAAAGTCCGTCCAACTACTCGCATACGCCGACGATATTGACATAATCAGGAGAAAGCAGCGTGATGTCAGTGGCGCTTTCGCGAGTATTGAGACGGAAGCGGCGAAAATGGGTTTATCGGTCAATGAGGGCAAGACCAAGTATATGCTGTCAAGCAAAAAGGACAACCAACACCGACGTCTCGGACAGAACGTCACCCTCGACAGATATAATTTTGAGGTAATTAAGGACTTCGTCTACCTAGGCTCCGCTATAAATACAGACAACGACACCAGCGCTGAGATCAAGCGAAGAATAACTCTTGCCAACCGCTGTTTCTTTGGGTTAAGAAGGCAATTGAGTAGCAAAGCCCTCTCTCGGACAACAAAAGTCACCCTTTATAAGACTTTAATAATCCCGGTCCTGCTCTACGGCGCAGAGGCATGGACATTATCAAAAATGGATGAGGGTGTTCTTGGTTGCTTGGAGAGAAAAATTCTTCGGGTGATCTTCGGTCCCGTCTGCATTGACGGTGAGTGGAGGAGGAGATACAACTACGAACTGTATGGACTGTACAGCGACATGGACCTAGCGAGAAGAGTGAAGATCCAAAGACTGAGATGGCTGGGTCATGTAGAGCGCATGGGCACCAATGCTCCGGTCCGAAAAGTCTTCGAATCCGCCCCCGAGGGATAGCGCAGTAGAGGAAGGCCAAGACTCAGGTGGTGCACGCAAGTGGAAGAAGACCTCAGCCAACTTAGCGTGCGGAACTGGAGGCAGCTAGCCAGGGATCGAGCTGGCTGGAGAAGCTTGTTGACTAAGGCCCAGGTCCACCCCGGACTGTAGCGCCACCTAAAGTAAGTAAAGTAAGTAATATGCAACTGCGACAGTGTCAACAAATTGATCATATGCGTTGCCTAAGAACTTTTGCAAATTCTCACAAAATAACAGTGCATTTTCGTTTGCTTTTGCTGTGCTGATTTATAATCACTCCCTTTATTTGGAGTGAAAATTTAGTTGCTCTAACTGTTAAACTTGAAAAGTTACAACTAAAAGTTATACTTTGCTCTGAACATGTGATCAAAACCTTGATTCACTGTAAGTGCAAAACATCAGGCCAAATAAGGAAGGACGGAATATTAAAATAAATAAAAAGTTTAACTTTAACTTAATTCTTATTTCATGTCAAACCGATTTCATTTTTTTTATTCATTCTAAATGTAAAGTATTTACAGCTTTTATTAATGCTATGTTGCTGGACATACCTTTGTACACTTTTTCAAACGACATTGTTCTGAGTAAAGTAATCCATAAAATATAAAATAATCTTCTTTTATTTCCAACAAAAGAGATATCTGGAATTGTTTAAATGATTCTTAATAATTAACTGTTAATACAGAAACTGTCATTCGCTGAAATGATTCGAAGCAGAAGACTGAACGACTACAAAGATTTCCATTTTACTATTTTCCAAAGAACAAAAGACATTTTCGGCCTTGTAAAAATCGCACACTATTAAAATGTCTTCAATATGCAATATGATTTCATAAACCAACATTTGGTGGGAGAACAAATCAAGTGATATTAGCAAAACTCTGATGACGATTTCGCTAAATCTAAGACAATTTCCTTTTACGACCATGCTTTCATAACCGAGGGATTTTTAATATTTACTAACTAAAAGTAACTCTTAAACTTTAAGCAAAACCTTCACAATGGATTCGTTTCATTGAATCGAGCTAGAAAAAGTCACCTCCAAAGTTACCACAATTCCGAAAATTACCCATAAATACGTTTTTTTTTATTTTTTATTTTTTTTTGTCTTTTAATCGAATCCGCTTAATTCTTCCAGGTGCACGATTAACTTAACCATACAATCCACATTAACAGCATAATATGTATGTAGATGTATGTTAATCAGCAGTTGGGCGCCTTCCTAGCAGTACTCGTATCTATTGCAATTGCACAGATGTACAAGTATACAATGCGCAAACTTCATGTATGTTGCAACATATTGTCTCCCCCAACGAACGAAAAGTTTAGGTAAGTATGCCACTATAGGCAGGGCGTTGCTAACCCATTTTGCAGCTGCAACACCATCACTTCAATTCCGAACCAATCCTATCTATTTCATCGGTCTGCTTATAAAGTGTCTGTTTGAGCAAGCAGCTCATTCTTATCTTATGGTAAGAGGTATCTACTTCGCAACGCGTGATTATTGGATTGGGTGTGGTAAAATGCCTGGCGCTACGTACCAACTACCACGAATCGTTGTGCATGTGCGATGTCCACTATCAAGGTCAAAACAAATTTATATATTGTAGAAAAAAACAAATAACACAAGGGGGGGGGGGGGGGGAAGAATTGCAATTCCGGACATCAATGCTCGTTAAAGATTGGAAAGAAACGTCCTTGAAATCTTAAGAAACCAGAAGTATTCATACTAAAGGCATCCATTGTGTAACTGGCTTATCATTTGGATCTGAATTTGCCCCTAGGTACCCCGGACTTAGTACATTGAAAGCCACCGCTTTTATTAATAGTAAAAACTGTTTGCAGTTGAATGGTAGCTCACTTGTATTTGAATTTTTCGCCAAAGTCATCAGAAATTGAGCTTGAGGAAAAAACAACCCAATGCTCTAAATGAGCATTCATCCAATGATACGAGTACACTTCCTTCATATTCATATGCACAAGTTCATCGAATAGTCCTATGAAAACGGAATAGTAATCCGAAAACAAAAAGGACTGATCACGATCTTTCCGGTGGGGTGACTTCACGGAATTATAAGCATTTCTCATAATAACTTTATTACAAATCACTTAGGACCATTATGGTTGGTGGTGCAGACGAGTGGAGTGGACTAGTAAGAGCAAGCACAAAATCTCAAAGCGTATCATCATCCCAGAAATCCAAGATCATGCACGTGACTGGGGATTCATTTTGTAATGGGATCACCCTAACAATAGAATGATTTATTGCGAAAATTTTCAAAGTCTTAACATTGGCGCTTGCTTTGAGAATGTTTCTTTTTTTTTCTGTTTGTTTCGTACTTTTGTATATTTTCTTCTGCTTTTTCTTCTTCTTCTTCTTCTTCTCCTTCTTCTGGTGCTCTTTGTGTTCCCTCTTAGATCACTGATCGTGAGGATTGAGCTGTTTGTGAAATCAGCACATACGATATTACAAAGTCATTCCCAATCGCTGCTGACTCATTCATCTAAAATGAATTTTCAGTTATTTGTCATGTTAAAACAACTTATCTACACAATTGTATTTATTATGGTTATGATCAAAAACAAAAGAGTTGAGTAGCGAACTTGGTTTTTGTTATTGTCCAATGGTAGATCTTACGAGTACACAGGCTACCGCGCGCTACGCATCATTTAAAATAGCACGTAATCTCTGTCGGAGAAAATTAAGACATCAACGTAGTTCAGTTAAATGACGCTCATTATGGACAATATATTTTATAAAATTACACTCTGTTGGTAATGCTCGCATTACGTTCGATTGCACATTGGACATCGTAAAATTGAATTTAATTTTCACATTATTTTCATTTAACGATATGAGTTCGCACCGCGATATTATGTGTAGTGTATGGAGACTGTGAGTTAAGTCTTATCGGAATCGTATCGAGGTTCAGATAGTCGTACAAAAATATATGAATGTGTGTATGTGTGTCGTAGCTTGAGTCGGACAACGGTAGAGTTTACACGCTTGGTTAACTGGTTAAACAGAGTGCACCGATAGGCAAATATTCATTTTCGATGGTCAATCGTCGACATACTACATACATATATAGCCAACTAAGTGGGCTACGTATAAAAGCTGTCTACATAAGTTACATATGTGTCACGCTGCAGTACCATGTACTGTAGCTGTAGTGCCTTGAATCTCAATGAATATGAGGAAGTTTAAGATATCGATGCACAAGAGACCAATAATAACAACGATGTGCATCGTCGTTGCTTGTTTTTTTTTTTTTTTTTTTGTTGTTGTTGTGAGTTGCTAGATCACTTCCACACTAGATTGGTGTGTTATAATTCTGGTGGGTAATTATCCAATCGATGCTTGATTATTATTGTAGTGTGGTAAGTTAGCTTGAATTAGCTGCGAAATAAATTATGTCGTTGGAGTCAAGTATTACTGTACTTGCACATTACCAGTGCATTGGTACACCTGCAAAGGCACACCAAACACGTTCTGAGAAAAACTATTTAAGTAGACTACCAAAATCTAACAAAGCTGAAAAGTATTCTAATTTCATCCAGATCTGGTTTATCATGTTTCTTAATTTGTTTCCTTCAAAGCCGTCTAGTATGAAAACGAATCCAAGCTAAAAAATTAAATTCATTAACAAATGATGTTGATTTTTTTATAATGCTGCCGTTAAAATATTTTTTTCTTCATTTACTGAACGATAAGGCGAAGCTCGATATTTTTGAAAAAAAAAAAATGTGTAATATTATTTTAGGTATATATGTACATATGTAGGTCTTTTATGCTAATAGTCGAGAAGCCAATATACCTTTAAGATGATCTGGATCTTTTAACAACACCATAGACCAGCAAACCTTTACCTACCTGAATGTTAAAAAATACCGTAAGACAGGAATTCAAAACAATATTTTTTTGATAGTATTCCAAAATGTCGTAGGATATAACCCATAGGATATCACGCCAACTATAAAACCCACCAGATATCGTTCAACACTTTGACAGATCTTTTGAAAAAGTCTCTCATTCTCCTGGCATTGAAAATAGGCAAAAATTCTACAGTGCTCTCATTGCGCAATTTATACAATGCAAGATCTAAATGATCACATGAATGAACTTAAAATATGTTTTTAACTTCTGAATAGCAGTAGATGTGATTATGATTCCCAAAATAAGAAAAGACTCTCAGTAGCCATCATCTAACAGACCAATCTTTCTTCTTATCCGAACATAGGCAATCCTTACTGGTTAATATACGATTCTAAAACTTAAATTTGGTTAAGAGATTGACCATAAACCAAATACAGTGAGTTGCTTACTACATTAATAAAAGCTTTGAATATTGAAATAGTATGCTCAGCTCTCTTTTCAGACGTTGTTATAGTTTGGTAATTTCATTTTTCTTCTATGTTAAGTTATTTAATTAAATTGTAATTTTTCACGAAAATACACAGAAGTAGTATCTGATTGGACATTTATTTTAGACGAGTGCTCCGAGGAAGATTATGCGTTCTACATGCTTTCGTTATGTAAGGTTATCGACGCGATTTTTTTGACCAGCTCCTTCGCTCGTACAGGTCGTTGACATATACGATTAGGTATATCTTCTGTTTCAGAGCCCATGAAAGTCATCAGGATCAAAAATCAGTACTGAACTGAGTGATCAAGAATACGAGAATACATCTACGCTTTTATGCCAAGAAGCAGGATTTGGTTTATTGTGGGATTGTATATTGTAAGCCGGCTACGGATAAATGAAAAAAGGAACTTAGGCTGCCGACTCTACTTTCTAAAGAAGTTATCTAGTACTAGATGAATTTGACGATGGAGCTTCCTCCTATTCTTCAAGCCACCAAAATTATTGGTGCTGCCGAGCAACATTCCTCATGTCGCGACTCCATACCGCCCTACTGAACCGGAGACGCTCCGCACTGCCGTGTGCGACGTCTCTGTCGTAGTTGAGTTGCCTGTCCGCAGCTGTTCGAGCGATGTGGAAGATTAACGGCACCGCTAATCTTTCCTGGATCAGTCCTATTTTGTCGAACGCTTCTGGAGGAATAAAGCCGTCAAAGCGAACTCTCTTGTGATACATATTGTTGGGGTAGTAAGCCCCAGAGATCAGGTTATTCGACGAAGTCATTGCTCTTGCAATGTGCCTTCGAATCAACTTAATAACAAAATTGTCCACTCTTATTAGGTTTGCCCTATTGTGCAAAACCTCGTTAGGATAGAATTTTATGTACTCAGGCTCTGGTGTTCTGTAAAGGTAAAGACAAGCCCTCTCAAACACCTGAATCTTTTTCAAAAGACTTGCTCTCACTTTAAATTACACGGAACAACCAAACACAAGCATAGGCCGAATAAGGGCCATGTAGCAATCACCTTTACCCTCGCATCGAGTTGCTTGCTATAAAACAGTCTCTTTGTAAGGGCAAAAGCATGACAAAATAAGATACCCTATCCTATGCAGCGAGAAAGAGCTGGTAAGTGTCGATCTAAACTTTTTGGTTTTCTCTAGGTATGCCATAATGTACATTTTAGGTCGATTGTGGACTTTTCATCCCAAAAGCGCACTGGTAAAGTTAAAATGGGAAAAATCTAGATGCCAAGCTTAGATGGAGAGAATACGTAGAAAATAAAAAGGCATAAATTAAATCAAATTAACTGGCTCGTTGGTTGGCCATCGCTTATATTCGTATAAACAAGAAATAAACTTTTTATTTATAAAAACTGAAACTATCGATTGTCCTTTTCAAACGAATATTGCTACAATATAGTCCAGAGGTTGTAAACCAAAGTGATAAATGACAACGTCAAGGCATCTTGTGAAGAAATGCCGAATAACCTCGCGAGCCTAATCTCGAAATGGGAGAATGGGCTACCTTCAAACATATGGGAATGAGTTTCATGAGAATCGCAATCAACCACCCATAAGGCTGAGTGATACCACGGCTCAGACTCAAAATTTATACGAAATGTGCTTACAAGAACACTCACTGTACAATGTTTTAAAATGCAGGCCATTAAGGGCTTGCTATGTTTTGCTTCCTTTTTGGAATTTTTTGTTGTGGGGTAACAAATATAATATCGTTGAAATCAAAGCTCTTCAATATATATATTCCTTCCAATTCTGTTCTTATTCTCGCAACTGCCTTATCAATTTTACGATTCAATTTATACAATACTATATTCTCTAAAGAGTTAATAATATTATCCATGCGACCCATCATACAAAATTGATGGTGATGATCTACGAATTTTTATAGTCGGAACATACATATGTTTATATTCAGGAGAGAAGAGATGGCTCAACGTTGATATCTGAATTCCTCTTTAACTAATTTGGCTAGCATATTGGTATACTTAGTACCAGCAAATGTTTTGATAGACAATATGAACACCTTTAACTGCATGACACCGTGAACACATCCACTCCAACTTGAAGGCTATTTGACAAGTGACATTTATGAAACGTTCCCGCGTTAAAAGTTTTTGACGTCAGTTGTAACATGTTATGGAGCTCACTCAAAAATCGTGTTGTCGTTAATGAAAAATGCGGCTACCAAAAAATGTGAAATATTTTAGATGTTGCAGCCACTGAAAATCACGCGTGATTCGTAAAGTAGTATTTTTTTTTGTCTGTGCAGTTTGCGAACGCCACACGTCTTCAAAGCCGTGGAGACTTGAATTCGTCGAAATCCGCGAACAGAAACTCATGTATCGGGAAATGGACATTAGAAAAGACAGCATGTCCTGCATCTTAAAATATGATTTGGCCTATTTAAGTCAAAACCGAAAGCCTTGCTTCGCCGTTACGCGAAGAATAGTCAGAGAGGAATTATTTGTACTGACGAGAAAATTTTGAGCGTTCAACAAACAAAACAATAGAGTATTTGCTCTGTCATCACATCGTGCGTCTGAACTTGCTTCGAGAGTTAAAGGTGACCACCAATACAACTTCTGTGCTGGACTAGTAGGGTGTTGCCTAGGATCGGGTCACCGAGTTTCATTTCTGCTGGAAAAGTGTCAAAGCCATTTCGCAATTATACATATCACGCGGAACGTTGTGAAGCACCTCAATTCAACACTTTTCTCTAACACGGGCTATAATTACGGGCTGCTTTAGTTGACAGCCAAGTATTGAGAAAGCATGATATGCGTACTGCAATCAATAAGTGACCAGATCAACTTGACCACAAAAGCGAAGATCTACAATTTGTAGGCATTGAATGGGAAAATGTGTTGAAAAATATTCATTCATTTTGATAGCTTTGCGAAAAACCGTAAACCAAAACATTTGACAGTACTAGGTAAACCATACTTGGTCCAGAGATGAAAAATTTACAGAACGGTGGTCAAAATAGGTTAAGTCGTTACAAAAAGTCTCTTAAAAAGAAAGCGCATATTCGTAGCAACCTTGATATTCACAAATTCGACCGACCTTCAACTTCTATAATTTAAGATATTTGAAATGCATTATTCATCAATTAACATCCTACAGATGAGATTATTAAATCATAAAAACTATTTAAAGAGCAATCAAAAGAGTTTCCTACATCTTCATAGGCTCTTTTGTCAATACCTATTATCACCCTTGTCATAAGTTATAAGATACAAGTACATACAATTTGATCGGGGCAGCTGCCGCATGGGCACATTACCGGCTTGCGAATGCCAGCGGATATGAGTCATAAAAAAACTTATCCATCGGCAATCGGCAATCGGCAATTGACCATCACCCAGCGCCGCCACAGAAGAATGCTACTTTTGCTGCATATCCACAGCCAAGTTGCGTTTACCGTCGTCGTGCTCGGATCGCGTTATTTATCACTTTTATTAATTAAATTCCATTTTGGACGCTTCATATGTGTCGAGCTACTCCGTTCATCAGAGCCAAAAAGGCGCTTGGCATTGTGCATGTCTCATACACATTCTCATATCACCTTATATTAGTCGTCGTTAACAAAAACATCTTTCCGTGTGTGGCACTCATTGAGATAAAATTTTGCAAAATCGCATCTAATGACCGTGTGCATGGGTATGAGTTTGCATTGCCGCATACCTCAGTCGCTCAGCACAGCATTGCACAGCACAACACAGTACAGCATAGCACAGCACAGTATCCAGCCGATTCGATCTAATCCAATATCCATTATAGAGACGATTGCAAAATCAATTTTCTATCGAAAAACGGCCGGAGCAACAAAAAAAAAAAAACAATAACAATCGAAAAAAAGTACTGCAACCATCTGTACGAGTGTACGAGTATTATATCAACGTCCGTCCTAGATGTTGGCAAAGTCATTGAACATAACCATTAGCGGGAGTCCTCGCAACGCGCAACGCGACGTCCATTCAACATCAACATATCCGTCGTGCGCCTCTGAGACTCACTCATTCGGAATGAAAAATGTATATCAGATAGACGTAGCGATAGCGCGCAGCAGTGGCGGCAGCAATAGCAACAGCAGTTACCAATAGCTACAGTTCTTCGCGTAGCATATTGCTCCAATACTTCTAAAGGTATGTACCTTAATTTCATGGAGTCATAGTCGAACCCACCACCTCAGGCAATGGACTATTGGTTTCCTTACAGTAGATTGCAGCTACTGCCGCAGCACCACCACTACTGCAACTGTTAGGCCAAAACAATTTTTCTTGCGACCGCGCGCACTAAGAAGAGAGTAAGTGTCGCTGAGGCGGGCGATGGTCGGCAGTCGACTGACATCTGTTAGAAGGTACAAGCATTAACTATGAGTACGAGTACGAGTACGAGTACGGATACCAAGACCGCAGCTTCAGGAATTACGAAATATTATATAGCTCGTTTCCAGTACTGATACTGACCACACCTTGTCTTCGACGAGTACGACTACGAGTACGAATAATGTAGCGCGCACTTGGTACAATTTTTATTTTCTATAGCAGCTTAAGCTAAGCTACTGAGACTGAAGCTGAAGCTAAGGCTAAGGCTCCACATGATTACACTATTTATAGTGATGCATTTTAGTTTATGGTCTGTAGCTACCGCAGCTGCCCGCCCAACTCAGCCACTATACTCGTACTAACCATTCCACTTTCGCAAGAGATACCCTCATTCACAAATTATACACATAAATATTGAGGTATGTACCTGAACTTTTTTTTTTTTTTTTTACAAGACGATGGTCTAGGAAGACATATTTGGTCTAGGTATACCATATGTGTATATTTTTGTGTTTACCATAATAATATTTATAAATTGTACAATAACTGTCGAGTCATGTTCACGCGTTTCCTCCTGTCCAAGCAGATGCTACCTTCAGCTTCCGCCTGGTTTTTAAAAGTACAAGAATTGCCGATGTCTTTTCATGTCTTTTATAGCTTTCTTAAAATGAATTATGAAAGAAGAATAATTAATTAGGTAGAGAACGAGGTTGAATGTGGAATGTGAATTTGTAAGAACCATGCAGCCCGCCTTACCAGTTTAACTCCATTCGTTGTATGTTCGGCTCCCTAATATCGTCTTCAAGGAAGCCAAGAATGTTTCAATGACAATATGAGTATGTGGTACCATCCTAGTGACAGTTATCATCTCTACCCATCCAAAGTCAACTTTAAAGTAATTTTCTTTAAAATCAGGTGTTTCAAGTTCAGTGATAAAATTTTCGACAGTAAATTGCCATATATCCTTGGCGAAGCTAAGTGGGGAGAATGTACTTACCCAGGGGGTTTTCGACCCGTTCAAAGTTATTTTTGACTTTGTCTTTAGTTTGTTTGGTAAAGAAACGCTCGTTTTTAAAGAAATGGGTGTTCCTGGGTTTGGATTCATTTTAGCAAACCTTGACTTGTTGTCCCAAGTCGCTTGAACACATCATGCATATGCTTCTCCTATGTAAGGCACACGGGGGGCATCTGTTATGAAATTCTCGCTTCATTTCGTCCATTACCCCTTTGGTCGTTTGCAGAGGGTTACACAAACCGAACGGCCGCACATTGATGTACCATAGTCCATTGCTATTAGTTAAAATCGTTTTTCTCTTATCACTTTGACCCAATGAATTGGTTCCTTCTAAAGTTTCCAACCGTAAGGCTGCGGTTCTAAAATACTCTCAGCTAGACCATTCCACCAATTCCTTCTTTCGCTTTCTCCGTATATAAAGCTAAGTATTGCAACCAAGTATTTATGAAATGGAAATGGTACGATCAAGGTACCAGTTGCTACGCTTCTTACTAGAGGGAAACTTGCTGGTTCTTCACAAAAGTTGCTCTAAAATAACTAGAGCTGTGAATGATGGATGCTACCATGGCATGAGGTATAACGATCTGATTTTACGGGTAATATAAGTTAATTTAGCCTCCCATAGTCGGTTGGGGAAGTATCACCTTCAGCTCTGCGTTATATAGTTATTTGTTTCAGTGCCGGGGACTCTTATTGTCTCGCAATTGCTGTGCTAACCCGTTTTCTGTGAAGAGGATAGGGATTTCCTCATACTAACTATATCAATCTCTCTTATTAAAAAATGAATAAATGCATGCATGGCTTGAGAATCAAGAATGAACCATAAGAATTCACTTTTAATGATTTTTCAGCTTTTAGCTTTGATAAAAAACTTCTTGCGTAGTTGTCGCCGAACTTACTTATGATGCCACTCCACCACCTCTCTCTATAACTTACTTAATATGATGCCGCTACAGTATAGGGTGGGCCAGGGCCTGAACTGACATACCTGCCCGGCTAGCTCGGGTTTTTGCAACTTAAAATGAGGTCGTCCTCTACTTCGTCGTCCCTCTGAGTTGGGGTCAACACTTTCCGGGTCAAGATGCTGCTGTTCATGGTGAATTAGCCCTCTTAGCGAGGTTATGTAACCTTTTCTGACGAGGTGCCAGGGAGGATTTTCAACCACTTTCTTCAGTGTCGAACCTCCTAAGCCGTAATCTGTGCAGATGATCAATATTTTATAAAATGTCGCTGTGGTTCCTCTAGAGGGGAAATTACTTTCCAATTGCCTTCTAGTCCTAAATAAGCAGAAATTTGCAAGAGTGATTCTTCGCGGATTCGAACTGGATAAAGTCATATTCTATGCCAAAGCCCGAAGTTTGGGCTTAAGATCAGCAGCATTTGTAGAACTGCACAGAGGCGAAAAAATTCGTTGGAAATTACGTCGCCGAAATACATCAAAAATGCAGACGGTCACTTTCTAACAAATGAAAGGGAAATTTGTGACCGGTGGCTTGAATACTGCAAGGTGTTTCTTAACAAACACTTTCCACGTGATATCGAGCCGACAGCTGGTCTATTCGGGGAGGATGTTTAAGACTTTTCAATCGAAAAAATAAGTAAGGCAATCGGACAAATGAAGCGGGGTAAAGCGGCGGGACCAGAAAGCATTCCATCAGAGTTTTGGTCGAAGATGGAGGGAATCGGCAGCGAATGGCTATCGAAACTTTTAAATAAATTAAAATGTGGACAACCTATGCCGAATCAATGGAGAAGTAGCTTCTTGGTTCCATTATACAAAGGAAAAGGCGACACTCGAGAATGCAACAACTACCGTTCAATAAAGCTGATGTCACACACGATGAAAATCATCGAAAGAGTCTTAAACGAACGTCTGCGGCTCGATAATAGCCTGTGTGTATTTGTTGAAGGAAGATCGACGGTGGACGCTATCCAAAGCCTACGAATAATAATGGAAAAGCACCGAGATTCGTCTAAGGATTTACACACGGTATTTATCGACCTCGAGAAAGCATTTGATCGAGTGCCTAAGGATCTCATATGGGCCGCGCTGAGGTCTCAAAACGTACCGGAAACGTATGTAAGAATAATACAAGACATGAACGGAAACGTGAAAACTGCGGTTAAAAGCTCTGCTGGACTAACAAGAGAATTTCCAGTTGATGTCGGAGTGCACCAAGAAAGCGTACTCAGCCCTTTCTTCTTTAACGTAGTATTCGACTATCTTTTAAAAGACTACATGCGCGAAGCAAATGTAACGCCGATTCTCGACGCAGTTGTACTTAGCGATACCGTCGAAGATTTACAGAACGATTTAGATTCATGGAAAAATGCGCTAGAGAGAAACGGGTTTAAAATAAGTCGTTCAAAGACGGACCATTTGACGTGCCCATTTGCGCATCCATTACGACCTGTTCCAGATGTAATGTTAGACGGAATAGTTCTTTCGAAAAGCACTGTCTTTAAGTACTTAGGATCAATCGTTAACATGGAAGCGAAATGTGGCGAAAATTTTCACTTAAATTGAAGGGGAAGCTTCACACCACTGTTGTTAGACCAGCTCTTATATACGGTTCCCAGTGCTGGACAATGTACGAAGCGTTTAAAAACAAAATGACGGCAGCGAAAATGAAAATGTTAAGGATGTCTAGTGGAGTCACTAAACTCGATTGTATTAGATTAGATCTACACGTATAAGTGGAAGTCTACATATAAAGAATTCGGTAACCGAACAGCTTGAGGCGAATAGAATAAGCTGGTATTGCCACGTTTAAAGAAGATCTGCGGAAAATCCGGTTTAAAAGGTACTATCAACTACGGCCACTCCAACTGTAAGAAAACGAGGTCGGAAAAAGAATTCCTGGATTTCTCAGATGGCAAATGCGCAACAACGCCTGGGGCTAACCACTGAAGCGATTCAGGACCGAGCATTATGTAGACGCGTTCTGCGGTCTGCGACATTAGCCAACCCCATAAGCGGAGCAACAGCGATGCAGTAAAAATGGGAAACTCGTTACGCATAAGTTCGTATAACGAGGAAAGGGTTAATAAAAGGATAAGAAGAAGAAGAAAGGGTGTTTTTTCTGAACAAGGTTAGGTACAGGGTGCAGCAAAATCTATGACACCTGGCGTATCTGTCATTCAAGATTGTGTGCACTCATATTCCACCCATACGCAACCTAAATACCTAATTAGATAGGGAAGACAATTTTAAGAAATACCTGTACAGCTTATATAACAAGCGCGGCAATAACCAGCACAGTGTTGCCTTCATAAACGTATCAACTTGTAGCGTTCCCGGGCCGAAAACATCATCGCTGCGATTATTAAAATTATCAAGAGCTCATAAATGTAGCACTATAAGAGAGAATTAATTTCTTTCTTAGGTCTTTCCAATCAAACGTCAAGTAAAATTCGATCACGAAAGATGAGATACGAATATAACCCAAGAACCTGACTGCAATTTTCAAACTAAAAACACCGTCGATGATACAGATTTTTCGCTTTATCCGTTATCTGACTACCCACAGGCAGTTCAACTTGTCCCTAATTTTAATATCTTCTAGCCCAACAACTCAGTTATAAAGTAACTAGATCTGATAGTAAAAAGTCGACACATGTGAATGTAGTTCAAGTTGCACACTAAAAACTAAAATCCTTATGCCTAGACTGAAAGTAAGAGAAGGAATCGAAAACGAAAATGGAAATGATATATTGTCCGTGTCCCGTGCCGCTTGCGTGTCTTCGAATTATATAATTGCTCCAGATTGGCATGTCTTGTTGGCATGGACAGCCTCCTTGCATTTCTATCATGTGCTCCCAGATACGAATATCTGTGACTCTAATGGTGTATAAATATTAATAAAATAGCTCTGCTCCAGTTCATGTTCACAGATTTTCTTTAAAAGACATTTATCTATGTAAGTTAGTGAGTGTTCGAGTATGTGTGTGCATAATTTACCGAGGCCGCCACTTTGAGAGTCATTACGAAATATTTCGCCAACTCAGTATTTGACGGCTAGACATTGATAGCAGCACTTCAACTGATGGTTGTGACTCAAGAGACTCGGTATCTTGTAATTGATCTCAGCACATGGATAATCTATTTATTTTAGAATTTGGTATGGGGATAGAACTGAACCTGAACATGGCAATTAATCAGAATTGTCTTTCGTAGTAGGTTAGCTTCCGGCTCTAAGTTAATAACCACGCATCAGCGTCCATCTCGAATGTACTAGTAGAATTCCCTGAAAAGGCAGAACAACGACACCTTCGTAAAGCGCTAATTCACTTTCGTCATCGTCTGATTATAGCCTTAGATAGTGTGACTACGGTCTATCAGTTATTTGCTCTGGTTCCAGATATTGCTCGTATTTTTACAAAACATTGAAACTGAAAGTGAATTGAGTAAAAAGAGATTAATGTTCGCCAGGGCGACTATACCTTACTACGAGTACAGCAGGCAATGGGCTATTTGTCTCGGCTATCGGTCCAACAGTCGTCGCGTCTGTCCAGTAGTCGAGAACTCCACACCGCGCCTCCCAAACGGGTTTTACAGTATTTGTAGGCAAATTCCTCCACGGCAACGCAAATCATCTAATCCCAATTTAACAGCGCACGTAAAGTAGCTCGTTTTTTCTTCTCGTTATTTGTTTTTTTTTTTTTTAACCGTACTCGTATCTATTCATAGACATGTACGAGTACGAGTATGTATCTCAGAGCGGTTGCGATTTATTTTGCCCCTTGCGAAGCCAATCAGACATATTTGCCTGTGTGGCGCGACAGCGATAGTGGCGAAGGCGGTAGTGGTGCGGTGTAACAATGATGATGTTGGATGTTGGTATGCTGGACCGATAGACAAAGCGAAAAGCTCTCAATCTAAGTTACTACGGCTGTTCGGTTAGTGGTTGAGTACGGGTACGAGTACAAGTACGAGTACGAATACGAGCATAACTTAGAGTACTCGTCCATTTGCGGGATGCAAAACCGACCTCATCAGGTTTAAGTTTAGCCTCAGGCTTGGGTGTGGCCCATATGGTTGTCTCATATCGTATAGGTTATATCTGCTTTGAAGAACTGGCCAAAACATTCAGCCATTCTATTGACGGCAACTATGACTACGACGGCGACGACGACGACGACGACGATGACGGCGGGAACATGAGTTGTTAGCTAACGCTGGAGACCTTAAGGCTAAACAAAAATAAACTCAGACTCGAGCTCGAGCTCCAAGAACAAATAAACTACTTTCGTTTGAAAAGCAAAATACTCGTACCCTCTGCTATGACAGGGGAGTGACGTTGTTAGGTGGTAGCTCTAAGATAGCATTGCAAAGGTGATGCAGGGGTATATCTGTTACTTGTGTTGTACCTTATTGAATTTGTTTTTTTTTTTTTTTTATCTTTTGCAGCACTGGTATTCTTGGATATTTGCTGTCCGATGTTGCTCTATCTGGTATCAGTTTGCTCGATTGTTGGAGTGTATTGGTATTTGAGAGAAAAGGACACATTGCTCGTGTGTCCCGAAATTAAGAGCATCTATGAAGTTCCTCACAAAGGAGCAAATATAAAAGATATAACATTTCGTTTGCTATATCTTTATAAAACCAATCCAACTTACAACATAGTACTTTATTTGATGTAGAATCGAGAGGCCGTTGCAGGTACACGAATTTATTTCGTTGCAGCGAGGGTTGGTTTGTGCTCGCATTAAGATGTCCCCTTTTTCGATTTTTTCTGCAAGTTATTTATTGAGATGCCTTTCGCGGTTAGATTTCTTTTAATTGGTATCTTTTCATTTGAGAAACCCGGAAACCACACTTTAAATTGTAGTAAAACGTCTTAAGAATTTAGTTAATGAACTAATCGAATGCTCGAATCAAATTGCAGTAGCCAGAAATCCTTGATCTTGCCATTAACAACTGCCGAAAAAAATTGGCAACAAATTATCAAAAGTTAAGTAACTGAACATGTTTGCAAGTATGTATTAAAACAAAGCCGTGTAGAGGGTAGAAAGACCTCCTTTAGTTCGTTTAATAATAAGTCCATCAGAGAAGGGCGCCACATGACGCAACATTTTAAAAGGTATGAGGTCAGCTTACATGATATCTATTTTGTATGTATATTTCACTATTCTTATCTCGCAAAGAGTATTTTTAATTATTTTCTTTTAATGGAGAGGACAACCTTGATAAAACTTATGCGCCTAATAAATTTTTTGTCGATTTTTTTAGTAGAATGTGGAGTCTAAATTCCACTTTAATGTTCTATTTTCGGGTTTTATCACTTAAAATTAGCAATTAGTTAATTGATTTTGGTTCCTTAATTCCAATAATCAAAAATTTTTTGTGGGGCTCAATTGTTTTAAAAAAAATGTATGAGATTCGATATGATAGTGTTGCTAGACACCATGAAGTATTATTTGTTAAATTTTTTTTGTATATTTCAGGAGTGTTTTTTTTAGAGTCGAAGAACTTTAAATTGAAATAAAACACAGAAAAATATTTTTAAAATCCATGAAATTAACTTTATTTGACAGATAATTTTATAGCATTAATGTAGAAATACGTTAGGCGGACTGAGAGATGTCAACCTGGGAATATCCAGTGTTGCGACTATCTTCTGCACATCAATTGTGCTTATTATATTATATTCGATTAACTGGACAGCGGATGAATTTCCCAGATGGAATCAACGGTGAAAGAAAATCCCAGAGCAAGTGATACCTTATCCGGGCTACTCCGACATATTTGGAGCTCAGGCTGGTAAGGACTTTCGACACAAAGTCATGGTCTTGGAAAGAGATGGACCAACGACGATAGCACTCACATCCCAGAACGGTTTACTGGCTTTCGGTCTAACCGACCCGTGTATCAAAATGAAACTGGCCCTCCGGATTGGGGTTTGTGCTGTCGGGATAACTGCCCGGCCATGGAAAAATTCCAAAAAGTTCCGAAACATAAACAAGCCTCGGATACGGACGGATCTTCTGATGACAACTAATGCAAATGATTTAAGGACAACGAACTTCGGATATGCACGGCGAATGTTAGGCCCCTTAACAGGCCACGTGCAGCAGAACAACTTGCGGAGGCCCTAGACGGCTGCAAAGCAAACATTACCACTATCCAAAAAAATGCGATGGTATGGGCCGGACAAATAGAGGATGAAAAATTGAGACATCTATTACGGCGATTGTTATTGACGGCAAAAGAAACCCCTATTTAGATGGGGATTTGTTGTTGGAGGAAGATTAAGACAAGAAGTCTTGAGTTTCCGGCATGAGAACGAGCGCCTCGTAGTACTCCGCATCAATGCTAAATTTGTCAATACTAGCCAGATATGCGCACACGCCCCTACAGACGAAAAAGTTGACGACGCCAAAGACCTTCTATGAGCTCTTGAACAAGACCTACGAGCAATGCCCCAGCTATGACATTAAAATTGTTTTCGGGGATTTTAATGCAAAGCTGGGAAGAGAGGGCATCTTTGGTAGTACTGTCGTAAGAGGTCCCCTGTCGTCAGCACCAAGCATTGAAAACCAGTGGCTACACTGCTAAAAAGAGGGAAAAGAAAGAGCATGAGAAGCGCGCGGTCGAAGAAATTGAGAGATGCTACTCCAGGAATGAGATTCAGAAGTTTTACCAAAAAAGAAAAATCATGCCACCGACACAAGTCCCGAACTGAAGCCTGTAAAAGCGAACAAGGGAACATCGCAGTAGAGTCGCATTCGATGCTGAGGTTTTGGATACGGCGGTGGCGAAACAAATACCGCTGTCAGGCATAATGAACCTTTCAAACGATGGACGATGTAGACGAACAATTCCATCCATATGACCGGGGTGAAATGAAGATAGCAATATCTAAGCTGAAGTACAACAAGGCTGCTGAAGCGGACGGCCTGAATTCCGAGCTCTTCAAAGCGGCAGGCGATGACTTGGTAAGGAGCATACACCATCTCATATCTAAAATATGGTCGGACGATAGCATGTTCGATGAATGGACCCTCAGCATTGTTTGTCTGATTTCATGTCTCCTTCCATGAACTGCGCAACAGAGCCATCAGTCTTCTTAATAGGCACAATCTTTAAAAAGTCCGTCCAATTACTCGCATACGCCGACGGGACTGAGATAATCGGAAGAAAGCAGCGTGATGTCAGTGGCGCTTTCGCGAGTATTGAGATGGAAGTAGCGAAAATGGGTTTAGAGGTCAACGAGAGCAAGACCAAGTGCATGCTCTCAAGCAAAAAGACACTCGACACCAACGTCTCGGACAGAACATCAACTTTACCAGATATAACTTTGAGGTATTTAAGAACTTTGTCTACATAGGCTCTGCTATAAATTCAGACAACGACACCAGCGCTAAGATCAAGCGAAGAATAACTCTTGCCAATCGCTGCTTCTTTTGACTAAGAAGGCACTTGACTAGCAAAGCCCTCTCTGGAACAACAAAAGATACTCTATATTCTTCTTTAGGTGGCACTACAGCCGGGGTGGACCTGGTCCTCAGTAAACAAACTACTCCAGCCAGCTTGATCATTTGCTGGCTCCCTTCAATTTCGCATGCTAAGCTGGCTGAGTTCCCCTTCCAATTACGTGTGACACCTGAGTCCCGGTCTTTCTCTACTGAGCTGTCACTCGGGGGCGGATTCGAAGACAAGGAGATTAGATGTCTAAAAATAGATACATAACACGATGAATAAGGGTAAGAGATGAGGAGAGGATGATCCCTGGAGCTTACACCCCAACAAAAGCCAAATGACATTAAGGCTGACGCAAACCATATTTGATTTGAGAGCGACAAGCCAGCGGGCTAGCAGAGAGCATGGCGATTATTCTTTCGATTATTGTACACTAGATTGATGTTGGAGTATTGTTTATAATAAAATCAAAAAGATAAGGTAAAAATGCCAGACCTAACTTAAGTTTGGGTAGCCGTTGACAGTTCCATAAAAGGAATTGCGGACAATATCACAAACAGTCGTGATACAGAGACAGGTCTCCAATATTCTCAAAGTTTGCAAGTATTTTCCGAATCTGTAAAAATGCATAAGAACCAATAAAGGCTATAGCAAAGAATCGTGGTCATATGCAAAAATCGGATCCAGCGATCCACTCGTGCCACCGGTTCTTTGGTTAAAACTTCGTTATTTTTAGCTATGTTCTTTAACAATTTTTTTGAACTAAAACCTAGTGTTCTCTTAAAGCTTTCGTCAGAATAATTCCTCATATGATGCGCTGTCAAATTTTGCTTTTGTTGCATCTTAGGTGTGCTCTATGTAGAAAGGGCTCGTTTTCGAGCTGTGTTTCTTATTGCTCATTCACGCAGACCAAAATTATCCATCACAACTGCAGCAAAATATCTCAAAGATACCAAGGAATTGGTCGATACAATTTAACAAACATGGAAACGTGGACAATTTGCGTAAAACAATAAAATGTTATTGGCAAAAGTCTTACCTTCAGTACTTGAAAAATTATTCGAGAAAACAATGTCAAGATAACTTCTAACTAAACCAAGCTAGTGTTTAGAAATAGAATTGAGTAGGCCCCTCATTATAAAGGAATGGATTAGACCAACATATTTTCATTTATGTAGCTTACACATTTTAGGTATTCTCTTGTTTTGTCTGTAATGGTGAGATATCTGGCAAAAGTGCATGGTAATAGGTTTTTTTTTGTGCAGCTGGATTCGGAAAATTTGGTGGCCTTTAGATGCAGAAAATAATAATCCAATTGTACAAAAAGTTATTGTAACCATCTGCTCAAATGCTATTCGGATATCAGGACTTAAAAGAATAGAGTGTTGTCATTGTGTTTGATTGCCGATCTCAGTCTTCTGACGCCAATCCAATTGAAAATGAACAAGGACTTATGAAGCACGGAATTTCAAAAAAAAGACCTAAAAGCAAGGCAATAACTTAAACTACTCTTAAAAAGCAATCGTTGACAATTATCTCAGAACAATACAGAAAATTGGTTGTATCAAACACTTTACACGTTAAGGAAATGTTGTAGCTATAAAATTGAAAGACTGGTTATTTCGCTCTTTTGTTGGCATCCAACATTGAATGCAGAGACTTAATTATAAATTAAATTCGACCATTCATCTTATATGATTTCAATGAGCTGAAAAAAAAATACTTTTAAGCTCGGTTGAAATTAAACGCCAAACCCTCAGACAATACACTACCATTTGAGCCACGGTCTCCCACAATCCTTGTCAATCCTTTGTCAATCCTTGTCAAAACTGCATGCATTTCCAATCAATATATAGAACATATTCCTGTTCTATAAGATATGGAAATTTACCTTCTGAGAAGTTAATTTCAAGTTGTTTCAAATGAGTTTAATTCTGATATCAACAAAATAAATGCTGGTGTATCTCAAGGTATCTGTCTCCGACATTATTTTTTATTCTTCTTAACGATCTCCTGTCTGCCACTTCTGATTCAATATATTTCTTTTCAATGAAATACAATGTCAAAACCTTAAACATCCTCTTCTCGCTATGTGTATCAATGACAACCTAGATTGGAGTGCAACATATGTATATATAAGATGTCCTCAAAATGCTGCGAAAATACCTATATTTTGAAAGAACAAAAAAGGGTACCCTCGATATTCATTTGTAAATTTTGTAAGTATCAAGTAACGATGTTCTAAACCGCAGCCAAGTCAATCAACTCAAATTCTATTGCAAAGGTAGTGTCGTTTAGACTAAACTCTCGACTGATGGGGACTTATCTGGCACTTACTCGTACAACAGATCTGCAGCAAAAACGACTGTTTCTGTTCCTTATAGTAGTCACCGTAATGACAGTTTTTCAATCTCTTTTCTTGGCACATTTCATATGAAGATTCAATAGTCGTTGTCCTTTAAATTGTGTAGGTTCGTGAACAGTGAATCAACAGCAAATGAAGTGAAAATGGGTGCAAACGTCGCAATGTTTATGACAAGTATCATATAGTTGAGAGGTACGTCTCAAAGCTAAACAAAAACTTCTTAATTCCAAAATAGTCCCATGTTAAGCTCATCAACTGATTTAATCCTCCGTCGGACACTTATTTTAAAAACCTTCCAACGGACACGTGGTGTCTAGCCAGACCCCTATAAATTTACATGCATTTGTATAGAAATATGTGGCACTTACAAGCCAAATTTTAGTAAGATGCAGGTATGTTTTATGAATTTTTTACCTTACTTAGTGGTTTAAGCATATATTCAGCTAACTGTGAAAGTAAAAATAAGTCCTAAATATTTTTTTTAAATAAAATAGTTTTTTTGTTCATGTTAATCCTTTATTTTGAACTAAATCTAACATTGATAGATATGGAAAAGAAAACATGCAAATTGGTTTGCTTATTATATGCTTGAAACTCTTTTATGGGTTCTCGGTAACGCAACTAGAGCAGATATAGTCCACTTTCGAATGCTGTTGACATACTGGATTTAAACACTTCACACGAAAAAGCGGGTTTTACGGCGTAGGCGTAATTTTTCAGCTTCTTGCAAACAATGTCGGCAGTCTCTTCTTCCTGTGAGCGTCTCAGGCCCACTTTGTTGTGAAGTAATATTTGATTGATGGTTGATTCTTTTACCAAAAAACAATTCAACAGCCAAACGAGTAGTGAACTGGGAAAAACCGTGTGCATTATTCATTCGATTTTGAATGATTGAATGCAATAAGCAGCCAATGCCATATTACCCAACATGCTGGAAAAAAATGCATCAGTCCATCGTCTGGTTGGCCGTTTTGTTGAAAAATGCGTTATCATTTGATCCATGCAATCGACACCAGCCTTATTTGTTGTAGAACAAAATTGCTTCCGGCTTTTGTGCTTCGCTTTCACAGTTCTTCGAATAATGCATTGTACATACCTAGAAAGTAAATTTACTACCTTATTCTTTTTTGGCACGTAGTTGCAAATCGAAACCAAATTGTTGTGAAAACCAAAAAGTGAAGAAGGTACAGGACGTGGCGGATGTTTTGTTGGATCTAATGGTGGCAACCAATGCGAGACCAATACCAAAGCAAGTCGTTTGGCTCCTTGTAGGTAATGTTGTGAAAGAATTTTCTGATACCATTGTTCGGCCAGTGTTAGGTGTGTAATCCGCATCTCCTCCATCATTGATGGTTGGATCTTCTTCATTATCATCGTCAACATCATTACTTCTACTTTGTATATCCATTACTAAAGCTGATTGTAACTCAATTGACGGAATGAAAATCAACACTGAGATTTCTACCCCGCAATCGCGTGTTGTAGGTCTATAACTTAATTCGTGCGGTTTGCTAAGAGATGGCGTAACTTGTATTATTCCATTAAAACATGCGTTGGAAAGCTACTGTCATTGTACGTCATTTCAGTATATGTCATTCATTTGAAGCGTAAACAACAATAATTTTTTTTCACTCAAATATGTCGAACTTTGTGCCTGAAAAATTGTTTTTGCGGGGAGTTCTTCTTCATTACTTTAATATGAAGAAAACTGCTGCCGAAAGTCATCGTATTTTGGTGGAAGTTTATGGTGAACATGCGCTAGCTGAGCGAACGTGCCAAAAGTGGTTTGCACCATTTAAAAGTGGTGATTTTGGCTTGGAAGACGATGAACGTCCTGGGCAGCCAAAAAAGTTTGAAAATGAAGAACTGGAAGCATTACTCTATGAAGAGTAAGAAGAAGAGCTCGCAGAATCTTTGGGTGTCACTCAAGCAGCCATTTCAAAACGTTTAAAAGCAGCTGGATATATTCAAAAACAAGGAAATTGGGTTCCACATGAACTCAAGCCGAGAGACGTCGAAAGGCGGTTTTGCATGTCCGAAATGCTGCTGGAACGCCACAAAAGGAAGTCATTTTTGCATCGAATTGTTACTGGTGATAAAAATGGATCCATTACGACAACCTCAAGCGCAAAAGATCATATGTGAAACCCGGCCAACCAGCCAAATCAACGGCAAAGCCGAATACCCATGGCGCGAAGGTAATGCTCTGTATTTGGTGGGATCAGATGGGTGTGCTGTATTATGAGCTGCTAAAACCGGGTAAAACCATCAATGGACAACGCTACCGAACACAATTAATCCGTTTGAAGGGAGCAGTAACCGAAAAACGCCCGGAATATGCGACCAGACACGAGGCAATAATTTTGGCTGCCAAGAAGGCGCAGTTCTTTTGGGATGGGATCCACAAATTGCCAGAAAGATAGGAAAAAATTATAAATTCAGATGGGCAATACTTTGAATAATACTATTGTACATGTTTTTCTTAAACAAACGTTCAAATTTTGAAAAAAAAAAACCGCACGAATTCAGTTATATACCCAATAAAAAAACTCAACTTTGTAAAAAATGTAATTTTTATAAAAATACTAAAAAGGCAAAAATAAAGCGCATAATCAATGTTTTATATGAGCACTAACTTCTATTACTTTTAACATTCATTCGAAAACTGACCCGTAAAAAACTGGAAGGAACACAAAAAATAAGAAACAAGCAATAAACACAAACATTAATTAGACTATTTGCGTTAAAAAATAAGTAGAATTGTCAAAATGCATGATATTCCATATATTTACATACAAAATATAAAGGGGTCCAGCCAGACACCATGTTTTCGTCCGAAGGTGCCTTTTTTCTTTTATTTTTTTTGCTCGCTTCTAGGCACCCGTTAGAATGGAGTTTTCCATTAGTCAATTGGAAATAAAATTTAAGGAAGCGACCTGGAATTTTAAGTCGATAGCTTCATTAGAAATATCAGTAAATAACGCTTAAAAATTAAATGTGCCCAGGTATTCGACGGAGGTTAGCTTGTTGACACTAATCGATCGAAAATTTTTAGAGTGCGGAACTTTAGGAAGATCCACCATCATGGGGGTTCTCGATTCTTAAAAGCCTTCATGGCTTTCTTAATTCAATTTTTTTTCAACAAGATTCCTATAACATTATGGTTCTATTAAAAGGTTAGAATGTAGATCACTACAATCTTTGAAAGACCTTGGGATTTTCCATCATAAATCTAGAATATAAAGAGCTAATAGTTTTTTTTATTTAAGCAAAACTAAATTTATGATGATCTATAAACGGGATTTAACCAAATCAACTTTTAATCACAATCTCGTGTGAAGGGGAGCACAATGTGGAATGCGAAATACGAAATACGATAAACGGAATGCAACCTTGAGCTCTAGACTATCGAGGATCAAAGCATGCCACCAAACTCGTAAAAATCTTTTGTGTCTACATTTCAATTTAAAATCTAATTTCAGTTAAAATTACGCGATTAATTGTCTGATCAGATATTAAATTTAGCAATTACTGCTCCTCGTGTAAGTGCATATACATATCTATGTAATTAAACAAGATACCAGCACCCTTTCGCTGCAGCCGGTACCAAATTCAAATCAAATCATGACAATGTGACAGTAGGTCACAGAGCCGCTTCTACGAAAACAGAAAATACTACTGGAATACATACATACATAGGTACATACATATGTATGTTTGTTGAGGTTTTCTTGTCGTTTTTGTTTTTTTCTGTTATTTTTTCAATTTTTCACTTCGAAACAAGGTCAAATGCTTACAAAACGAATTAAAGGATTTTTTTTTGTATGTTGGCTAAGTTGCTCATGCTAATTATGAAAGCGCCATTAAATTGCAAATACCCTTTATGTGCAGATAGTTTGCCCACTACCGCAACCATAACATTGCCACCACTACTAATACTTCTTGTGGGATGGTAATTGACATATCACTCTTTATTCAATTAAAATGAGGCAATAAAGTAGCGCAAGTAAAAAGCCAGAAGAAACTAGAAATCATAAAACAAAATATGGGCATGGCATGGTCACTTTTCTTTTCCTCTTGCCATAGCACTGTCTGCAACGAAACAAAACGGGCAACACAACTACAACAACAACAACAACATCGACGACTACGACCACGACTGCGACTACGACGACGACAACGACTACAACGAAAATCGAAAACGACAGCAGCAGAGGTCATTTTGCGAGTAGCAATTACTCCGGTCACACAACCGGCTGGCCGTTTGACAATGCTGGTCCCCTTACTAATCACACCTGCGAATGCGGTGAGCGCTGAACAGCCGAAAATTTATGCCCCAACACAAAAACATCAACATGCGGTCGACCATATAAACCAGGCAATTAAACTAATAATACAATAAAAATTAAATTAATTAAACCAATTGCGCGACCTTTCTCTTTTGCTTAGTCAGAGCAGAGCTCTTTAGTCTGAACTTCGGGGGAAGCACACTTGTGGTTTATCCAACTGAATGCCTGACCATCTGACTAACAGGCAAACAGATTGACTGACGTTCAAGTGGCACACTACTATATATCCGTTGATCACCTATCTTTGTATGATGCGTTTGATTGACTTCAATAAAACAACTCATATCCGCTCTTTAAATCTACACAAATCTATACAAATCTCCACAAATCTTGCCAAATTGCTACAAAATCGAATGTTTCGAGATGTAGAAGCTCTGCCGCCGCCGCTACTTGTCTCTGTTGTCTATGAGGCACCGACAATTTAATGAAATCAAAATCGAGCCGAATTTTATCGATATGCAAGGCTCTAAATACTATAACAAAGCTGCTACTGTTGGCTATGGTCATGGCCACATCGATCATTAAGCTCAAATGAAAGTGTCCGACGTTTAGTTTAGTTTTTTTTTTTTTTTTTTTCTAGAGCTTGGTGCTAAGTGTCTGCATTCCATTAGTGGCTACTCGTAGTGAATGCTGTTTAATTAGCCAACTAGGCACGTACCATCGGGCGATCGAGCAATCTGGCAATCGAGCTGGGCGTAGCAGCTTACCAACGAAAAGGTAATTAGCTGATTCGTCGTTACCTTGCATTAGTTAGCTGAATGCTGGCAGCTATCATCCGTGGCCTTAGTGTGAAAATTGTTGGACTTAGCATCATCATAATTCATGTTTCTGTCAGTTGGGATAGCTGGCCAACGCCAGCGATGGCAAGTGCGTGGGATCTTAAAGGTGGTGGATGCGAAGCAAATTATTTCGTAAGCCAAAGATTTATTATGAAGTATGTTAGCCGGCAGGGCGCTTGATACAATTTAAATTAATTGAGGTTTTGATCTACATCTAAAGGCATTGGAAATATGAATCGCGGCGAAGATGTGAATTAATATATTGTAGCATTCAGGATGACCGCAACCTTGGCAAAGGTTTTATAACCATTGTTTCGCTAATGACTTGATGAACCTTTAACACGGACACTAAGAAGGAAGTAATTAACAATTTTCTAATGAATTTGAAAAAAAAAAAAAACAAAACAACAACTCATCTTGTTTGATTGCATATAACAATGTTTGCTGCAAACCTTGGAATTGCTTTGCCCTTACGAATGTTATAAAAGTGCACATGGTAATGTAAATTGAGATATCATCTTCGCACCTTATAAAATCAAGATGTTACAGAATTTCAGAATACGAGTAGTCTATTTTAAC
Organism: Volucella inflata; assembly: GCA_928272305.1. NCBI lineage: Eukaryota > Metazoa > Arthropoda > Insecta > Diptera > Syrphidae > Volucella > Volucella inflata. Next base: position 112,777,992 of record OV743720.1, on the reverse strand, counting down.
ACAGGGCCAATTGAGCGAGGTCTTGTGATATATGTTTCATTTTTGTGCCATCGTTGGAAATATTAAATTAATTATTACTCATCAGTTTCATTCCCTCTGCGTGTTGGAATTCCTCAAAAGCTTTTTTAAATAATTCCATCAGCATCTTGGATTGTCAATTCAGTATAACCATTCGTTTTATTGACAAAATATTATTAAAACAATATCTCACCATTTCATAAGCGAAGTTGTTGGCAGCAATATAAAAGCATATTTCCAAAACCAGAGCTTCCCATTCATTATAATCTGAAAACCTATCTTAACAGTCGGCATAGACTCAAATCTAGGACATTTCCTACCAGATACAAGTTAAATATTGCAGGAGAGAGACCGAAAAAAACATCAACGTAGAAAACTGCTTTCCATAACAAATTTATAACAGTGACGGTACTAACGTTTACAATGTTCGAAGAAACCATGTTTGTTGTGCTTTCAAATTGCTCTATAATCTCTAGGGTCATCCAATTCGTGGTCAGAATTCGACATCCCTGCGTCAAGCGCAAACGTCAAACCGAACTGTCATCCGTGACTGTATATATTTAATTTAAGGCTTTCCATTCTATAATATGGATCGTTTAACAATTGCTGAATGTGGTAAAACTGTGAAAATTTACTACAAAAATAGTGTCTCTGTAGTAGGTACGTTTCGCGTATTATGAATAGATTACGATCGTTATATTTGTTCATCTGTGCATACTGTAGGCTGTAAATAGAAATCGAAGAAACTAGCTCTGTTATAGATCCCATAAGGTCTATTGGGCCAGCGCACACTGTACTAACTTTACCCCGGGGTTAAACCGGCGTATCTTTTAATTCAATCGTACACGGGATGCATAATTCGGGGTAGAATTGTGTATACTATACATATTAACCAATTTTGTTTGTAGTGGTATTTCTGATAATTTTCTTACCCTTAAAATTGACAACTTATGAGTGTATTTGTTTTATCCTGATGTTCAACCGCTTCATTTTTGGATGAAAATTTTACCCCGTTTTCTCTTCACACTTCATCTCCCTCTTCTATAAAATCAGTGTTACCCTGGGATAATTAATCCAGTGCGCGCCGGCCCATTCATCTTCAAAATGCACGCTCTACAGGAAAAAATGGCTGCCGTTGGTGAAGGAAGAAGATTAAACTTGTATTGCAGAATATTGCGTCGTATTTTGCTTTTGGATTTGCATCTACCTACACCCTTATAAAGTTTAACATACTCAAGAATTGAAGCCAGCTCACCACGGAATACGTGAAACACGCGCCGTTTGGGTGCTTGGATGACCAATTTTCATAGATGAAGCTCGTTTTTAACAAACAAAATTGTCTCATTTAGGAAAGTGAAAATCCACACGTAAGTATCGGTAGATACGTAAGTAGACCATTGCACCATTCACAAAAAATCACTGTATGCTGCGCACTTTGTTCTGGTGGTGTTATTTGTCCATACTTCTTCGAAAATTAGGGATGTGTCACCCTCAATTCTCATCGCTATAACGAAATGAAACCCGAATTTTTTGTTGGCCTCAAATCGAAGATATGAATGTGGAAGCCATATGGTTTCAACAAGAAGGTGTCACATCTCACACAACACACAATTTCTTGGGCAAGTTATTTCGCAATTTCGTGATGTAAAGTGGCCACCAAGATTGTAAAATTTTTTCGCCGTCGGATTCCTTTTCGTGGATCTATGCAAAGAACTTTATTATGAACACAATCCGCAAACTCTTGACGCTTTCAAAACGAATATTCGTGAGGTTATGGCCGAATTATTTCCCGATATGTGTCGAAAGTCAGAATAAAATCTTTCAAAAACTACCGTGAAGGACACTTGAATGATGTCATATTCTACTCATAATAGCAAGATCCAAATTTACCTACTCGAAATCTAAATCATAAATGTGTTTCATTTAAATTTACTTTCGGAAGCACAAAATGGATGACTCTGTTGAGTTTGTATAGGACAACGAAAGACTATCCGACATAGTTCACCAGAGTACCCATTGAAGTCATTGGAAGGAAGTATGCGCCTTAGGTATCCACTACGGTCCCAATTATCGAATTAAGATTTGGAAAAATAAAAGATAAAGAGGGAGCCCATATTTTATGCTTACGTACTTAAAGTAATGACAAACATTTATGTAATCAGTTCTCAATATAGACATGTTAATTGTTGTGTGTGCAAGTGTACACCACATACTAAATATAAAAGAGGTAATATCACACTTATTTCCAAATTATATAGAGTCCAGTGATTGAGGAAGGGGTGGAGTTCAAATATCATCAATCAATCTGCATTATATTTTACGGTATCTTCACTGAAGACTTTACCACGTATCCGTAAGTAGAATGACCAAACAAGTACATGAAATTTTATAATTAGGTAGTATTTGCCGCCTTAAATGTCACTGAGTATTGTATTTCCTCAAAGGCCAACAATGTCTCGATTCACTGATTAAAATATATATAATACTAACAAAAAAAAAATATTTTTCTATGATGGGTTAGATATTTTCTAGTGCAGCTCCGATTTTTACCACGATAGGAGGTACTAATTGTTTGTGAAAAAACATAAACCCCAAGCCTAATCACTTACAATGGAAGAAAGTTCCATAAGTGGATAGCGTTAACAAAGAACTGTCGCTCAAAAGTAAGCCAGAAGTAACTATTTGAGCTTCAAAAATCTGTTTGGGGGTCGAAAGGATAGTCGTTCAAAAAGGCTTCTCGTTTCCTGCTTCTGAATTATGTTGAAAAGGAATATCAAATACGTGGTTAAGAGTAACATTATAAATTTGCCTGCTATAAAGCTTGAGACACGGTCTAACCTACGCAACCCGAATATATATAGTGCGTAGTGTTGTTGAAGGCCAGATTAAGCTTTCTTTGACTAAGGCCATCATAATCCCAAGGTACCGCAAATCCGTATGTACCTACAGGTAATGTGCTCTGACAAGGTTCATATGCGTTTTTGTAGAAATATAGTGCTGCGAAACCCGTGATGAGTGAAGAGCACTATATTCTATACAATACTTTGCCCATAGTAGCATTAATGTGAGAATCCCAAGACATGTTAAAAATCTTGCCTCCGTTGTTAGCACTTTTAAAATATCCGATAACAGTATGGCTAAGTATAACTTTAGGACATTAGGATACATCTTGATTTTTTTTCCTGCAATCATTAGACATTTCGACTTTATTGGAAATATGTTGATTTTATAGCCACACTGTTGTCCCAGCGGACTACTACTACTACGTTTGGATATTTTCTGATCTTATTATAGTCGGAAGTTCTTTAATATACAAGAAAACGAGAGGAGGTCCTGATTTTGTGGGGCATTTGGTTTGCTATTTTCTACCACTTGTCGAAAAAATATTCTCACTTGGAGGATGACCTCCATCTATTCGGTCACATTGGACCTGATGGAGAAAACGAAAACTTTCAACAACGTCAGGTTCATCGAAAGGTGACAGCTGGAAGAGTTCTTCAGAAGAGGTAGATGATTCAAGCAGGATTTTTGAGTTGGTAATTCAATAACACTTTATTGGTGTTGCTAACAAAAACAACGTCGAATAGTATGTTGGAGTTTTATTTCGCTGGCAAAGTACGAATTGATAAGGGTGGTGACTTATTCTTATTGTCTTTAGAAATCCTATGTTCCTTGCACTAACTAGGCCCTAAATAAGATTATAAATGTTGCCAGCAAGCAAGTGGCCCTTCTGAATTTCACTCTAAATCTGTCGTTCGATGAAAAGTGCCTGCTTTCCATGCAACAAAAAATGGGAAAGAAAAAATGCTCAAAAAGTAGCTAAATTTATTGATACCATTTTATGAAGAGTTTCTGCTCCCATCAGAGCGCTTTTTCTAAAAATCTTAGTGTGTGAACTAAATAAAGCTTACAAAATACTTGCATTTTACAAATTTTCTTATTTCTTATAGAAAATTTCCTATAGGAAATTCTTATTTTTGTTTTTGTTTTTGTATCTAAATTCTAACTATAGCTAAATAATTTACGGAAATTGTTGGTGATACCGAGTAAAATCCTTCTTAAAGTGACTCCCTATAGCCCTACTTGACTGGAAGCGCTCCCCATTGCCATGACATCTGTAGTTGTTGAGTCGACTTTCTGCAAATGCTCGAGCTACGTGGAAATTTAACATAACCACTAGATTGCTTTAAAACGCACACTCTCGCCATATATTGGTATGTTAGTTAATTTCCTCTAAGAGCATGAATTTGGCTATACAGCCAAACGGCTTTGACGAAAAAATACCCATTACCCAAATACCCATTGAATATCATATCGAAATCACAAAGCGTTATCCTGATGGAATCAAACACCCCTTCGATTAACCAAACCAACCCGTTATTGCTCTAGTGCCGCTTACATTGGCTCGTAATGGATTGTTCCTTTAGCATCCCACTATATGGACAATAAATCATTTAGCAAGTAAAGTCCGTTGTGCTGGTTTGTCCTCTCAACTAAGCTCTTGGTGGCGACATTTTTCATCTCCGGTAACAAACCGACTCAATTGTGACGCGACTGAAACACAGTGCAAGCTTTGATACTTTGCTCTGAATATTTCGGAATAGATAGTGTGGTAAATATTTTCCCAACTTTATAGCTCTTTCCATAATTGTTATGTATCCAAAGACTACATTTTGACAAGCAAATACAATAAATAGTTGATCGTGTTGACCCACGGTTGGAAGCTTTTCCTAATACTTTCTGCGAAGGCCCCAGACAACGATGTCATTGATGACAAAGATGAAAAATGATTTCCAACTAATGATCTTTATCCTTACGCTATGGCATGTGAGCTCACAATTTTTTTTTGTATATACGTTGAATTAAACGCACCTTGTTACAGACCCTTTTTGATGTCAAAGAAGTCACATCGCCATTCTGCAAGATGAACTGTCTGCTAGTGAGCATATTCAAAAATATTAACATACATTAGTGGTTTCCTTACGCCCAGCCTGTTCAGCTTTAAAATGAATTTCTCTAACCATATGGTGCCAAAAGCCTTCTCCAAGTCAATAAGGCAAGCACCAGTCCGTGCATTGTTTCTTGCTTTATTCCACTGGATATCAGATACTGGCTAAGACGCGGCATATGAGATATCATACTCCGCTTTGAAACCCAATTGATTCTCCGGAACTATGGGTCCCCAACCCACTTAGTGAGAACTCTATTGATCACCTCTTCGAATTCCTTTCGGATTATCAAATGACAGACAACGAAAGACAATTGGGGATTTTCAAACAAATTGGTGTGAAAATCCACGGCTTTTAGTGGGTGATGTAGAAACACAAAGTTCGAAATTCCATCGTTTCGCACTGATTTGTTATTTCTCAGTGATTCGCATTTTTTCGTCATTGCCAAATTTTCGTCATTGAACTGAGTGAAATCTGAGTACTCGAATCGCCAGTTTTGTTTATCATTTTAAATGTAGAAAATTTGGCGACCAATACACTTCTGGAAATTTGGTTCAATGTCCTCCACCTTCTCCTGCCGATTTTCTGGATCTGCTATTAGAAGTACTTGTTCGTTGAGCGCCGTTAAGGCGATTTTTAGACATTAAGTCGTTTAGATCTTTCCTTCAAAATATTTTATTGCCATTTGCGGGAACATTTTGGCATTCCTGGTACTAACAGTCCGAATACTGTTGTTCCAAAATAAACTTACAGATTCTCTGTAAAGACGACTTCAATGTCATGATGTCCTGGTGTCTCTCAGTAAACTGCATTTATTGTACAACAACGATAGCAGTCAGCTTTTGAATTGGTGCACTGCTTCAATAGTTTATAGAATGTGATTCCGAAGCATCGTACGTCTCGTCCATTTGCTTAAGGGACCTGTCAATCTTCCCATTTGACAGATTACTGTTGGACGGTGGATAAAGGGAGTTCAAGGATAGATTTCAACAGTCTTTTTAGAAAAAATTAAAAAGTGGGTGATCGACAAAAGTGCAAATTTATTCACAGATTATTTCCTAAATTTAAAAAAAAAAGCGAAAAATTGTAAAGTACCCCTTCAAAAGGAAGCGGTCGTTTGGACAGTGCGAATGGTGTTCGGCTTAAGCCAGGCATTACCAGGTATGGTCTAATAACAGCAGACAAACATAGATTCTTCGCGTGAATGGCAAGCTCTTAATGAAATAAAATTGTTCAGGACCAGAGTCAAAACCGGACAGTTTAATCATGCTTAATACAAACGTATAACTTGAAACTTTACATAAATGTTCTTACAACTTCGGAAAAGCAAGCCGTCATGCGGATGGAGAAAGAGAGTTGCGAAAAATGGTTTTGCTGATGTCGAACCTATGGACCACAGTTCGCAGCATTCTAGTCAAAGGTTAGTTGCAGCTATCATCAGTTCAGTAAAGTCGAGGTGGAAGAGGAGTATAGACCTAAGGTAACGTATCAATACCAAAATAAATGCCATTTGGAGTAGGGTAGGGCAATCAATATAACCAATGAATAATTGATGAACAGAAACTTTTCGATGTTTTTTGGGAGGCTAAAGATGTATATTATATGTAGATATCTACACAAGGTAGACCATGTCATGCAAATCGAATAAATCTACGTTGAACAGCTTCGATTCCTCTAGAGTGGGTATCGTGGCAAGGGGACCAAGCATATAACACATAACTCGCTTAGTAAGGTGGCAGAGGATTTTAACTCATTGTCTTTGAAATAGATCCTTGGAGATGGTTGCACAAATTTACGCAAACAAGCTATAGTATGAAATTTGCTGGCATTAAGCTCCAACACTTTTTTTTGTCATCACCTCAAGTTCCAGACCATCTTGTAATGCTTGAGAGTCAAAGAATATAGAGACATAAAAATAGTATTATATCTTGCCTTGCAAGATGTCAAGAAAAGTCACATTCTAACTTAGCATACTGAAGATAAGGAGTTGTCTCATCTAATATATTTGCTGCATTTTTTTCGAATGTCTGTTCATTTAAAATTTCTTTACTACCTGTCTTAGATTCCGGTTGTCGTTCCAGTATAAGGACTTTACCTTTAAAAATACATTGGCTTCCAAATTGTTTGAATTTTTTGTGTATGCTTGTAATGGCATTCCTCCTTTCATCCAATTTACTAAGCCATAACTAATTGTTCATTACATGGTGGTAATGGCTTCAACTGCAAGTAACTTCAAATCTATCTTCGATAGCTTATATGAATGACTTTTCCACTGAAAGGTCATCAAGAAAAACGCGTGATCTCCTGTAACCTTTAGCCAAGTGCACAGTCAGAAATTTATTACATGGAGAAGCTTCCTACTTTCGAACCAATATTTCGATGAAAACTCAATTAGTAGCGATAAATCATCACGATCTGCCAAGAGTGAGGTTTCTGTTCAGAGTAAGTACATCCTGACATGTTTTACTACGCGTACATGCTTGTTGCCATCTTGTCCGCCTTCTCCTTTCTTCCAAAAAAAAAAAAAAAATCAAACGAGCTCCACAATGCAAAGGTTGAAAGACTTGAGAGGAAAAAATAAACCAATTCGCATTTAAACAGTCGAACCGCGTACTTCTACTCTGGTAAGGTTCCTCTCAGTTTCAATTGTTAAATATCTTCGCTTCGAGATTAAGTGTACGATAACGGGCAAGAGCTCCCGACAGATGAGTGAGTTTCAACTCAGGATGGAGCTGCATTCGAACTTCGCCACCAGCATCGACACCGACATCGGCATCGGCATTGGCATCGGCACCGGCACCGGCACTGGTACTGGCACTGGCACCATTTATAATTGAGTAATCTTATCGCCTAACTTGAGCTTTAGCCATAATTCAGTCATGACTACATGAGTGAAGAACTGAAGCAGGCTGGCGCTTCTTCTGCATTCGACACAGTTACCATTCGTTTGACCTATATTTTTGGGTTTTGGCGCAAGGCGATAACCTGCTATCTGCCAACCAGCAATCATTCAACTGTGTAACCTGACAAAATGTTGAATTTTCCTCCTCCTTTTTACATTCGTACTCGTACTTTCAAAAACAAGGTTCGCAAAAATCATCTGCATTCGGATGACAGCGGACGCTTCCATTTGAGATGTTCTGCTGTGTTTTGGCTTTTCATTTGTATTTCTGTTTGTTGTTTCTTGTTTTTTTTGTTTTTTGTTTTTTTTTTGCAATCAATTTGACATGGGTCGAGCTAACTCATCCAACACAAATTGGTCGCTTGGTCGCCTTTCATTTTTTATTGGTCCTTCGCACTCTGTTTATGAAATAAGGTTGAGGTTGAGGAAGAAAAATTTAAGACAATTTGAGAGATGATGGCTGATCGCCCTGATGGCAATGATGAAGCGGCGCGGCGTCATCCTCATCATGTTGATAAAAAGAAAAAAGAAAATATAATTTCTGGGTCCAAGTGAATTTTTTGATAAAAGCTTCAATTATTTTCCCTGCCTCGGTAAGGTTGTTAAGCAGGCCTTTCTCTTGGACTTAATTGTCTGGATTTATACCTCATTTGTATCGTGATTTCTCACAATTTGAATGCTTGAAATTTTGAGACAAATTAAAATTGTGCTAATTTGTGTAATTTTCTTGGTCTTGATTAGACATTCTTACTTATTCATGGTTTAGCAATAGATGAAGCAAAAATATACAATACAAACTGCGGCAGTAATCTACAGTTATGCAACTATGCGCCTTCTCTGCGGTGCGAATTCAATTCAATGCTGGATATGTCCTAGCTAGTAAAGCCGAGGGAATCAAGCCCTTCTGACAATGTTATTTTTGATACGGGTATATAGTCAGTAGAATTCATTGTTCTATACGTTTTTTCTCCAAATTCTGCTCTTGTAGATGGTGTAGCTTTGCTTATTTTGAATGTCTGTAAACAAAAATGAATAGGAACTACATTAAGAACTCAGAGGGTATTTCATAACAATAAGAATATAATATCAAGCTGATAAGCATTCCTGATAAGGTGGTTTACAGCTCATGACATTGCATCAGTGTCCCAGATATTTCGGGTGTTTCCATATATTTCGTGAGCGTTTCAATGAACTGTGAAAGTAAAGATGTTAAAGCAATAGATCTGTGGGAGAAGCGAGAATATTTGATCTACTTCGAATGCTTCTGGTAGAACTAAAAATGTACGATCCAGCCGAAAAACGATTTGTGTCGTTGAAGACTTAACGCGCTCAGGTGTAGGTGAACCTGCCACAATCAAGTAAAGTAGCAAGTAGATTGCCTTGTTCAAAGACCTTACAGCTGGAATGTCCACATATTATAAATGAGCATTGACTAAAATGATGGAGCAGCATTTCTAATGTTTTGCAAAAGATAAACAAATTTTACTCGTTTTGGGACAGGGTCCTTGTCTTTAAGTCGAAGATCGACTTATCAGCCTTGAAACCACACTCATGAAGATCCATTTACTTGTTAATATATGGTTTTAAACGTTTATATAGTATGATGGATAGGGCATTGTTCGCGATTTTTAAAAGTCTGAATCCTCTGGATGGCAACGATTAGTATAAGGCCTCGTAGAAGTAGCATCTTCCGATAGGTGCTGGTTCTTTAAATGACGAGAATGAGCCTCTGCAGCCGAACATCTTGCAGCTTTGCTAATAAGTCCTACTTCACCCCTCCCCGTGGCGCCATCTGGGAATCTCACTAGAGATTGCGAAGTGAAGGGGGCAAATGGCGAGTTTCCTGTGCCATAAATCAGGGTTAGTGTCGGAGAAACAAAACAAGATCTTATCCGGGCTACTCCGACATATTTGGAGCTCAGGCCGGAAAGGATTTCCAGGACTTAGTCAGGGTCTTGGAAAAGAGATGGTGGCGGACGAGCCCTATATGGGCCAACGGAAGCGCTCACATCCCGGAACGGATTACTGGCTTCGGTGTAACCCACCCCTCGTCCTAGGGGCATTAAAAATAGAACTGGTCCTCCAGGTTGGGGGTTGTGCCGCTGGGGTAACTGCCCGGCCATTTAAAACAAACATAAGTTACGAACCATCAACAAGCCTCGGATATGGACGGATCTACTGTTGACAACCCACGCAAACCAAACCCTTAATAGACCACGTGCAGCCGAGCAACTAGCGGAGGCCCTAGACTGCTGCAAAGCGGACATAACCGCCGTTCAAGAAATGCGATGGGATGGGCCGGACAAAAATAGGATGAAAAACTGCGATATCTACTACGGCAATTGCTATCGACGGCAAAAACAGCGCTTATTTGGATGCGGATTTGTTGTCGGAGGCAGACTAACCCAAGAAGTCCTCAGCTTCCGGAATGTGAGCGAGCGTCTCGTAGCAATCTGTATCAAGGATAAATTCGCCAACATGAGCCATATATGCGCACATGCCCCCACAGAGGACAAAGATGACGACACCAAGGATGCCTTCTTAGCAAGACCTGTGAGCAATGCCCTAGCTATGACATTCAAATTGTCCTCGGTGATTTTAATGCAAAGCTAGGAAGAGAGGGTATCTTTGGTGGAACAATCGGAAAATATAGCCTGCACAACACCACCTCCGATAACGGATTCAGGCTAATCGACTTTGCGGCGGGGCGAAACATTATCGTGGCTAGCACGCGGTTCCCACGTCTCGACATACACAAGAGGACTTTGAGAACTCCTGATCAATCAACAGTCAACCAGATTGATCACATTGCGATCGACGCAAGACACCCCTCCAGTATTATGGATGTCCGTACGTTCCGAGGAGCCAACATCGACTCGGACCATTACCTTGTTGTAGCCAAACTACGCCAAGACAAACTAATGCTGTGAGAAAATTCGACGTCAGACGGCTATAATCGCAAGAGATCGCCAAGTCCTTTTCCGATCGAGTGTCTCTTAATCTCTTAAGAGGTCCAATGCCGCCAGCATCAAGCATCGAAGACCATTGGAAACCTGCCAAAACGCCATCAGAGATGCCGCTTCTGATGTTCTGGCTTTCACTCATCCACCACAACTAAAACCCTGGTTCGATGATGAATGTCGGCAAGCACATGCAACTAAGCAAGATGCATATAACGCGGCGTTGCTTAGAAAGACCAGAGCTGCTCATGAGCTCTATGAGCGGAAGAGGAGAGATGAACACCGACTTCTCAGGAGGAAGAAGAAAGAGCATGAGAAGCGCGCGTTCGAGGAAATTGAGAGATGCTACTCCAGGAATGAGGTTCGGAAGTTTTACCAAAAGGTAAAAATAACATGCCACGGAAACAAACCCCGAACCGAAGCCCGTAGAGATGAACAAAGGAACATCGTAGTAGAATCGCAGTCAATGCTGAGGACTTGGAAAGACCATTTCTGCAGACTGTATAACGGCGATGACGGACCAAATACAGCTGTCGGGCAGAATCAACCTTTCAACTTGGACGATGATGACCAACAATTCCATCCACTTGACCTGGATGAAGTGAAGATAGCTATATCGAAGCTTAAGTCCAACAAAGCTGCTGGAGCGGATGGCCTACCTGCCGAGCTCTTCAAAGCGGCAGGCGATGACTTGGTAAGGAGCATACACCAACTTATCTGTAAAATATGGTCGGACGATAGTATGCCCGGTGAATGGAACCTCAGCATTGTTTGTCAGATTCTCAAGAAAGGAGACCTTCTGAACTGCGCCAACTACAGAGGCATCAGTCTCCTTAACATCGCATATAAGATCTTATCCGCCGTATTGTGTGAACGCCTGAAGCCGTTCGTCAACAACCTGAAAGGTCCATATCAGTGTGGCTTCAGGCCAGGAAAGTCCACCATCGACCAGATATTCACACTACGGCAGATCTTGGAGAAGACCCATGAGCTTCAGATCGATACACACCACCTAATCATCGATTTTAATGCCGCGTATGACAGCATCTATAGAGACGAGCTATATAGAGCAATGTCTAGTTTTGGCATTCTTGCCAAACTCGTCCGTCTGTGCAGGATGACGATGGAGAATGCACGCTGCTCCATCAAGGTCGGTAAAGATCTCACCGAGACCTTTGATGTCCAGAAAGGATTTAGACAAGGCGATGCGCTGTCATGCGATTTTTTCCACATCGTACTTGAAAGAATAGTGCAAAACTCACGAGAAAACACAAGAGGCACCATCTTTCAAATGTTCGTCCATCTACTCGCATACGCCGACGATATTAACATAATCGGGAGAAAGCAGCATGATGTCAGTGGCGCTTTCGCGAGTATTGAGACGGAAGCGGCGGAAATAGGTTTAGCGGTCAATGAGGGCAAGACCAAGTATATGCTGTCAAGCAAAAAGGACAACCAACACCGACGTCTCGGACAGAACGTCACCCTCGGCAGATATAACTTTGAGGTACTTGGTACTTGTGAGGTTGCTTCGGTCCCGTCTGCATTGACAGTGAGTGGAGGAGGAGATACAACAACGAACTGTATGGACCTAGCCAGAAGAGTGAAGATCCAAAGACTGAGATGGCTGGGTCATGTAGAGCGCATGGACACCAATGCTCCGGTCCGAAAAGTCTTCGAATCCGAAGAATCCACTAAGAAATTTTAGAAATTATTGAAACGAACAAATAAAAAAACATCGACAGACGCTTTGGTTCAAAAACGAGGTGATCCAAAATACAACGGACTATAGAATGGTTCTAAGACATACAAATTTAGCCAAATCTGCAAGTGGAGCGATAAACAAGTGGGGTAAATGTCCAGCATAAGATGTATGTAACTATATGCGTAACATAATTAATAAAAAAATGAATTTAATAGGGCACGCAATCACGCCACTGTGACAATACGTTCATCTAAATTGAACTATTATTCTTCAAAGCTCAGTTCCTTCCTACCTGCCAAGAAACGCTGGAGCAACTTAAGGAAGATCGGAATTTCCGAGAGCAATGATTTCAAATGACATTTTGAAATATTCTGAAATAATCACTCTGTGCAGGTGACTAATACTAACCAAATATTGGACACAGTGAGTTTTATACATAAATTGGAGGATTTCGAAGTAGTTAGTAAAGATGAGGATTTTAAAAGTGTTACGGGTTGGTGAGGACAGTGTGCCTATTCGCTCTATTAAACTCATTTTACCCCAGATTATTGCCTATCTCACCCATATTATGAACTTTTCCATGGCTACGATACTTTTGTTTCAAATCGCAAGAATTCCTCCTATTGCAAAGAAAACAGATGCCAATTCTCCTGCCGTTTTCAGACCAACCAGTGTCTTACCTTTTCTCTCTAAAGTCTTCGAAACTTGAATCACAGGATACTTTAGTGGAAGCCCAAAAACTTCTTCGGCTTCAGTGACAGGGCAATCTTGTTGGTAGCTATTTGTCTGGCAGATTCCAGAGAGTTATCTTCGGAGACAGATCTTCCTTAATAATGGTAGTAAGAAAAGGAGTTCCTTAATGGTCGATTCTTCAGCCAATATTATTTTGCATGTTGATTAACGATCTTCCAGCAGTCTGTATACATACCTCTGAGTCAAACCATTTGATATAATAGATGAACTTGCTCTCCTTGTTTATGAGGATGTCAGCCGAATTTCAGCTTGGTCCGTGGCTAATGGGTTACTTCTTAACCCAAAAAAATCTCAGGTTATACCCATATCAAAAAGAAATTTCGTTCACAGCACTTTACCTGATATTTTCGTCTTTAATAACAAAATCGAGGCTGTTGAATGCAGCACTATTTTAGGATTCTGTATTGATCGTAACACCTCAGGCTAAAATGACACTAATTGGTCTTATCTATGGTTGGCTACGTAAATTGTGGCTAGCTTCGTATTTTGCGCCTGTGAAAACTAGACGTAAATAGGCATTAACGCTAAAATTTCCCATCATTACTTATGCAGAGGTTGTCTATAGCACTATAGATTCACTTTCCCAACGTAAACTACAAGTAGCATTTAATGATGCAGTTCGCTATGTATACGATCTTCGAAGATACGATCATACCTCTGAATATGATCGATTTGAAACTCGTGGACCTTACCAAGGTCTGTCTTAATTTAGAAATTTGATCTGTGGTGACATTATTCGGCCTAAATTGTACAGAATTTTTCTAAGCAAATCAGAGATAATTTTGGATTGTATCGTGTTAAATACGAGTATCTTAAGGGTCTACCACCTGGTTGTAAAGCGAACATCTGCACTCATCTACTTAAACCAAATAGGGCCCACCAAAGATTTATTTTGATTTTTGCCTAAAAATTACACTATTGGTAAACATTATCGATACCTGCCACCAAATTTTTAGAATAAATAATAGCATAAAAGACAATCGTGATATAGGGAAATCGACAGGAATGATACTGTTCGACATCGAGAAGGCATTTGATTCTGTTTGGCATGATGGGCTTTTACACAAAATGCTTGTCTTTAATTTTCCAGCGTTTATAAGCAAAATAATTCAAAGTCTTTTGTCAAGTTGTTGCTTTGAAGTGTATGTGAATAACAGCCATTCGAATCTGGTGAACATAATTGCAGGTGTCCCACAGGGTTCAGTTCTTGGCCCAATATTGTACAATTTGTACGCAACAGATTTTCTTCAGTTACCGGAATGCAAATTTGCGGTATATGCTGACGATACTGCGATATTTTCGTCGCATGAATATGGTCTTAACATTAAGACCAATCTATTAAATGCGGCTGAGATATTAAATGAATATTACAATATAATAAATGAAAAATCAGAGTGAATACGTAAAAACGCAACCCAAATGACACTTAATGGTCTGCAAATCAATTGGGAGATGTCTGTGAAATATCTAGGAGTTCATTTAGACTCCACATCAACCTATACTTAACAAGGACATTACATAAAATAGGTACTGCTATCAAAATGCTATATCATTTCATAACTAGAAATTCTCAACTATCATATGAAAATAAAATAAAAATATACTCGTACAAAGTTATTTTCCAAGAAATATTACTGTACAAATGTCAAGTGTTGGGTAAATGTGGTAACTGTCACATCAAGAAGTTACAAATACAGTAAAATAAATTACTAAAAATTATGTTGAAACTTAAACTACCGATTTACACAAAAGAGCTAATGTTGATTTGGTTTCTGTTAGAACAAATAAGCTTATTGAAACTTTTATAATCAGATGCAAGTACTCCGACAATCCTTTGGTTAACAAGTTAAGTAGACTAAACTAATTAATTATTTGTTTTTTTTTTATTAATTTATTTATTTATTTGTTTATTTATTTATTAATATATTTGTTTAATCATGAATTAATTTATTTTATTTTTTACTTTATTCATTTATTTATATATCATTGTTTTTTTCTTTAATATGAAGTGCTCATTCATTCTTTCCCCTCAAATGAAAGCAATTAATATAAGGAAAATTCGAATTCGATTTCCATAAAAGTTTCAGTTGAAGGATATTGTGAAAATCTGCAATATCATATCCCTGTATTGTAAATTGTGCGGTGGCTTGCCTTTGTTAATTTAAAAAGGGAAATTTAAACTAAAAAAAAATTATGGAATTGAAGTATTTCACTGTATAGCTTGCATGTCTATGAGTATTCATCAATACTTTGAACAACCGTATTACCGTTGACTCCAACTAATTAGGCAGAGAAAGCGCATTGCTCTAAAAAACAAAACAACTAATGCCAAAATTTCCTGTACTTGTTTTCTTAGTCTCATTCCAAGCATTGTCGCCAGGTGTTACTTTCTGTAATTGTTTTCTTCGACAACGTTATTAATTGTGATTACCAATCCCGGTTCTCGGCATCATATGGATATCCAAAACGCAGTAAGAGTGCTAAATTTGCTTCAGGACGGAGAGTCTCAAAGGTCTGTCGCAATTCGTATCTGAAACCGAGAGTGTAGCAAGGAGACCTGGATTGGAAAGAATCAGAGTCACAACTGCGCAAGAAGACCGTTTATCTTTCTATAAGTATTTAAATCAAAAAGCCTTTCTTAAGGTCCAGAGAACTCAATATCCATAAAATTTCATTAGAATCGTAAGAAAATAAAATAAACAAATAAAAATGATGTTAAATTCAAAAATTAATTTTATTTCATCTGCAGTAATAATTTAAGATATCTAGTAGTAGAGTTTAGTAGATAGCAAAAGATTTACATTAAACTAGCTGTTCTTAGGTATGTATTTACATAATAGTATAGTGCTAACTGGGATGTAGTCCATGCTACAACAGTAATAATTCATATCTATATCTTTTCTTACAAATTCATTCAACTCAATACAATACAAACAAACTATCTGAATTATACCTATACAAACCTCGATTGCAATTGCAATTGCAATAGTGTTTTTAAACTGTCTCTAGAGTTATGGATGTACCATGTATACTTATATATTTATGTGTCAACAAACTTTCGATGTATATCTCTTACCAGGTGTTTGTATTAATTTATGTATTCGTGTTTGTGTTTGTGTTTGTGTTTGTGTTAGTTTCTTATTTACAGTAGAAAATATGCATTAAATATCATAAAAAGGTTGTTCGATTGTTGTTGGGTTTGTCGTTGGGGGCTTACTCCTGTAAATATCTGTTTGCAAACAAAGAGATAGATCTAACCCCGTGCGACATTTGTAATACTTTAATAAAACTTATAACGAGAATAACAACGAGTAGGGAAATGTAAAATTCAACTACAACAAATCTAGTCTAAGGCATTGCATCCTATCTATGTGGTGACTTCAATGGCGGCATCATTGTTGTTTATGGTGTCTTTCGTACTGCTGGGCGTTATATCATTTTCAACGTCACTGCTGCATTCGGTGTCATTCTCTCCGCCGCCAATACTTGTTGGTGTGTATAGGTCTTCATTATAGGTGACTTGACCCATGAAGGATCTGATTTCGTCAAAGTAAGAATCCTCACGATCGGCCTCGTTGGATGATGGCGAATCTCCTATTCCGATACCAAGGCCGGTTGTATCAGCTTCATGCTTTTTCAAATGTCTATCAAGGTTTGTTTGCTGACCAAAGCAACGGTCGCATAGATGGCATCTGAAAGGCCTTTCTTTGTTATGAATATTTCGCACATGTCGCTGTAGATTACTGGAAATGCTGAAGGCTCGGTCACAGTACTTGCAAGTGTATGGCTGTTCACCGGTGTGAGTGCGCAAGTGTCGGGTGAGGTTGGCTGAACGGGGAAACACTTTGCCGCAGAATTTACACGTATATCGATCTTTTATTTTGCCCGCTGCAGCTGTAAGGCCTCCAGAAAAACCTCCGGCAGCCATTACAGCTTCATGAAATGTGGGCTTGGGCGGAAACGGTCCATTACGATGAAGCAAATGGTCAAAACTTGGCCGTCCGCCCATTGGTCCTAAAAAAGGAAATGGCCTTGAGAAATCCGCTCCAACACCTAAACCAGCTGGTCTTGCTTGACTATAGATAGCCATGAGCATTGGATGAATAGGACGAGGACATGCCATGGCAGCAGGCCCGCTATTAGGTGGGGATGGTGATGGCGTAGGTCCAGGTGATACAGATGGTGCAGGGCTGTTAATTTGATAGGTTTGATGAGAAACTTCTACAGATGGCGAGCGCTTTCTGAGTGGTTCTTTATCTTCACTTGAATTAGGTCGGTTAGATTTTGTGGCGACATTGGGCACTTCTTCAACAGATACATTGACATCATCATCTCGCTTACGTTTTCTCCCCAGCGAAAGGTCTAATGGTTGTTCTCCATTTGACGTGGAGCCATCTTCCGGGATAGGTGGTGATGGAGTTGTCACATTTATTGATTTCTAAAATAAAATCAGATTAGAAAAGTGTGTAGAAAAAAAAATGTCACTTATTTTACCTTATCATCAATTGAATCTTGGTCCTGGTCTTGGTCTTGATCTTGGTCTTGGTCAGGTTCTGTTTCCAGTTCTTCTGATTTAACCACACTTTCACTGGGTTTAGTTTCGATTAGAGATGAACTCGTCTCATCATCTGAGACTCTTGAATGGCTATTGCGTGGAGAACGCACCTCGAACTTTTCAGGCTTTGGTGAGATACGGGGTGGCAACACTATTGGTTTCACATCGTTTCGCTCTCCATTCTCTTGGCAATGCATATTCATGGCATTCTGTGTAAAATAATTCTTATCCATCGAGTTCCTTCGAGTATGTGGCAAATGTCTCATTGGGGGTGAAGTGGGCTCCTTTTCCAGAGGAGGCATACTCATTGGTACCTTGGGAAACAGAAGCGGAAAACCGGATGGTTGTGCTGGTGAAAATAATCCATATGGTGAGAAAAAATTATGTGGTCTTTGGAACATGAGAAAAGGATGCGGTGCTGTCATCGTTGTTGGTGGAATTCCCTGCAAGCCTCTCGTCTGTGCCGAAGGACTACAATGACCCGTTTGATGGTGCTGCATATGAGGATGTTGGGAATGATGCGGTGGAATTCCTGTAGGCGCGGTTGACGTTGTTGAATCACAGAATCGTTTGTGCTTTGAAAGCGATGTCACAGTACTAAAACTCTGACCACACTTACTGCATTTGATTTGCATACGACAATCGGCGTGCATTCGTTTGTGGCGGCACAAATTCGAGAATTGAGTATACGCCTTAAAACAGACCTCACACTGGAACGGCTTCACCGATGAATGGATGTGCGTATGCTGTTTCAAACCGGACGAAGTAGCAAATGTTTTACCGCACTCCGGACACGCGTGACTTCTAGCACCGACGTGGTGGGCACGAATATGTCTCTGAAGATTTGATGGATCACAAAAAACCTAAAAATGTTTAATTGTAACAACATTAGTTATGCCATTAGGCTCATACGCACTCAAATTTAGAGCGGAGACCAGCTACCAACTATCAACTATCAACTATCAACTACCTGCTTCCAGCTACCAACTGCCATTCGCAGACCAACAGCGTGTGTACAACCATTGTATCGGATTTCATGCAATTTTCATTCAAATTATACGACAACAATCGAAAACACCAAACCAAAACACATACAACTAAGTCGCGTACCACCATCAATCATTAGACCAGATACATACATACATATATAACTATATTTACATCTAACAGACGGATCTCTCGGGTGCGATAAAGGCTGCTGCCGTCAGAGGATTACGCAAAACTGCGCTCAAGCCACTGTCAGCTACGAACGCCAGTTGTCTTTCTCTTCCCGCCTCAAAAAAAACACAGAAAAAAAACCCAAAAACAAAATCTGTTACCTTCCAAACTGATTTCCATCCATCCCCCCTTCGAACTCTATCAGATATCAACAAACAATGATCATTATGCCTAATCACACTGTCATAATAAAATTCGAACCGAAGTCGAGCTTACTCGCGCGCAATCTTCGTCCAACAAAAATAGCAACAACAACAAAAAAAAAGTGTCTCAATCAATCGACGCCTTCGGCATTGATTTTGTTTCACTGAAACTAACTACGAACTTATGGCTGCTCGCTTTTTGAATAGTGAACTAGGAACCCATTAAGAGACAAGAAGCGGCAGCACCTACAAACTATGCATGAGTGTACCCAAGCCAATGTCTTCTGCTCGAGCGACAAATGGGGGTAAGGAAACTACTTAATGTTGTACTCGTACATAAGTGATCTCCAATCTTAAATTCAATCTCAATCCGCCTGATAAAAGCGATCAAAGATGGGATTTCTAAATCAAAAACTCATTTTCATCCGAGATCGATCCATCAAAGGAGTATTCCATGTCCGTATGCCTAAGCATCTCTTATACCAAAACTCTTGGACTCTTTAGACTGTTGTTGAAATTTTTGTGGCTCTTTGTGTTAGTCTGGCCTGTTTTTATTTTTATTTTTTTTTTTATACTTTGTGCGCTACGGTATACATTTCACAAGTGACCGAAATAATTGTATCTTCGGAGTGTGTGCACGCCCTAATTTCTAACAAACTCTCAATCAATCGGTTCGTTGAGTTAAGTTGAGCTAAGTTGAATTGAGTCGAAGCGGCTTGTATAGCGGCTGCCCGAACCAGTGGTGTGGCGGCAGCCCATGTTGGTAGAAATCAAAAGTAAATGGAAGTGAGTAGAAAGATGGATAGACATAGGGTTCGACATTATCTGCTCGATTACTGATCAATTAAGCTGATAGATAGCTTGCCGAACAAGTGGCGATCGATTTACTCTCTTGTTGTGCTTAAGTTGTTCCATTACCCCGCCTCTTGACAGCTTCGATATGGACTTGGACAAGTACCAGTAGGAAAATTGTCACCTAGATTCGTTCCATTTCAGTGCAGAGAGGATGAATGGCTGAGTGGTCGACCTCGCTAAATAAGTGTTTTTTTTTTTTGTTTTTTTTTTTATCATGTGCACATTTGTCGGGATTTACTCATTTATTGTATTATTGTAGAAGCGGATATACTAAAGAAGGTCATCACATTACAAAGAAAAATTGAGTCTTTGAGAAGTTGTAAATCGAATCGACAACAGAAATTACAATTCAGACAAACATTCTTAGAAGTAGCCAACAAATACATACCAGAACCAGAATTAGAAGAAAATTTCAAAATCTCTATTCACACTACTCGA
Organism: Volucella inflata; assembly: GCA_928272305.1. Lineage (NCBI taxonomy): Eukaryota > Metazoa > Arthropoda > Insecta > Diptera > Syrphidae > Volucella > Volucella inflata. The sequence goes on along the minus strand of OV743720.1, from coordinate 112,757,496 downwards.
ATCTTCTACAATACCTATAGTTTACGTAGCAGCTAGTCTCCGTTATATGTTAATATTCAAGTACATAAATTTATTCACCTCTTCACTTACCTTGGTGCAGTTTTCACAAGGATATTTTCTGATATCGTTATGAACCAATGCACGGTGCTTCAACAAAGACGGCCGATAGCAAAAGCTCTTAACACACAAATCACAGCTGTACTCGTCCTTGCGGTAGTGATGTGCTGTCACTAAATGCTCGTCCAACCTGTAACCAAATATAAAAAACAAAAAAGATATTCCTTTTAATACTAAGTCCAATATATCAACCAAAAGTGAAATAGTAATTTTCGTTGATAGACAACATATGGGTTACTTCACATACTCATTCTTAACCCACTGCCAGTAGCCGTTACAAAGACTAAAGGCCAGACACCAAAGAACGAAAGAACGAACCAAAAAAAAAAAAAAAAAAAATGACAACAAAAACTGATTTATGATAAAAAAAAATGCCAGGAACAGGAGAGACAATTAGCCAAATGATGTTCAATATTTAATGTTCGATTAGATCCTGGGCGTATGTTTAGTTTCGTCCTCGATGCGAACAGCGATGACAAAGATCTTAATCGTGGTGCGCTGCCTTGATTGTGCTATTGAACATTTCGCGGCCGCCCACCACGCTGAGCGCTGAGCTGGAGTGCCTGTGAAGGGGGCGGTGACTTTAGCATCTGATAATGGCCATGCACACTATTCCCTCAATGTTCTTGATGGTTTCAATGAATCGAAATCATCGCACGTTCGTGTGTGTATCTTTGGGTAAATGAATAGCGTTGTGGTGTTCTCATCAATAATGCAATAGCTAGAAAATGTCATCGTTTTCGACTCGAAACAAATCACAGGTAGATTTGCGTGTTCAGATTTTCATTTCATAATGGGAGAATTGAGGTTTTTCTTTACACCCACTGCGCTACCCAGTACCCAATTTTTTTTTTTTTCAACTTCGTTTCGTTTAGAAAAAACGAGTTGAAAGCTCAGCAAACAATAAGTGATTCCAACACCAATGTCGAAGGTGACAAACGTCCTCTTGTTTACCATTCACTCAAAGTAATGTGTGTGTAGGGACATATCCGTGTTGTCTTAGTGGTGCGATTATTAGATTTAATTACAGCTTTATGCGTCAATTCACTAAATGTGTGTACCCTAGGGACAAATTTACAATGGACATTTCTATTGCAAACACTTCAACACAAATACACATAATTCAAAGTTGGTAAGTACGAGGAATAGTACTTGCATATTGAAATCGATAAACAAGCTCCTGATTGTTAACAATACTTTCGAACAATTTAGCTCATTACAATTGTCCTGGATCTTCATCGCAACTATGGCATTAGTATTCGTATTAGTATTGGTATTGGCTATTATTACCATCGCAGCAACTGACATTTGTTTACAGAAAAGTCGCGCTAATAAAGAGCTATTCATGTCGATCAACACCCTTCTTTTGTTCAGAGTCATTTTCATGGGTAAATTTACTTAGCTAACTGTAATCACAATGAAACTATGTTACTTCCTAATACTTGAACCTATTCAAAATAATTATCGAACAATTATCAACATACATACGAGTATATATATATGAATAAAGAATAGAGAAAGGGTTATCATGCTTAACTATCATAGCCAAAGGAATCCCAGGGCAGAAATTAACACAATAAGGCGCACGTTGGCGCTATTTCTGACTGCTACTACCTACCACTATTACTGCCACTGGCTCAGCCACTGCCCACCCAATTAACCCCACAGAAGTGTTAAGCCATGAAAAATATATGCGAGTCCCAATTAAAAGACTCACATGTTGTCAGATCTAATCAATTAGTGATAAATTAGTAAGCGCACTTGAATGTCATCAAATGAGAGGCGGTGCGTTATAACAAATGTTAATTACACTTGACAACAAATTGAAATTTACGAGAACTACGCGCTATTTTTACTCGCACACAGGATTTCCTACCAAAACATGGGGGTATTTCTAGTAACTAAATTTCATTGATTATTCCAATTAGAAAAAATTATAATTTATACATATTTTGTAGACACAAAAAACATTGTGGACAAAATAGCGCATCATCATAGGTGGAACAATGTAATAATAAGCTCGAAGGTATCTGAAAGGACTCAATAAGATACTAATTCAACCAGACAACATCTCATTATCAATTATAAATTTTACAATAATGACGCCTTTTTAATTTCTTCAACAGGAGTCGAAAACTTGTGCCTAAATACAACATAATTATCGGCAAACCTACATACGGTCCTTTGCAACAGTTCGACATATTTTTATTTTTACAGAAGTCTCTGGTGGAAAAATCAGTGACAGATCTTTGCATCTTTCTATTAATAGTTACTTTGTCATGATTTAGGCTCGAGTTCAACCTGTTCATCAAGTCAATACTAAAAAGATTTTTGTTAATTCGGTATATCGTACATATTGTGATTGAGATCTTTGGCGTCCATCATTTTCAAATCGAATTTTGTGAAATCTTTAAATACATTCGTCAAACGATAATTTGTCAACTTTAATATAATGGGATATGCATAGCTGCTGGACTCACACGTTTCGCCATCTAGAGGAAAGCACACGGAATCGCATTTAGACTATTTGTATGACTCTGAAACTGCATTCCAGACAAGCATTCTCATGACTTTTTATACACTTTTCTTCAATAATTGAAAAGTTTCTTTCTAAATGTCTCTCTTTTGCCAACGTTAGAAATACCTTTTAATCTGAACAAAGCTAATAATGTTGGAGGACTCTGGCTCTATGATTCGAGTAAGAATACCGAGAAAACCAGTTGACGATTACTCTATAAGGAGGTTGATTAACCCATGATCAATAAACACTCAACCAAATCGATTATGTTTCTTCCAATTTAAGACATTCGTCCTGTATTCTTGATGTCGGAATGCCCCGAGGAAACGTGTTTGACTTGGACTGTAACAGAGGTATCAATGAGGAAAACTCAAATGACACTATACTCGTATCATAGAAATGTGCTAACTCTATGTTGAATAACAGCAATCGAAATAAATCTTGAAATTCTTTATCAATCAAATGTTGACTTACTCGATGGTATCTATGGTAACAAGCTGTAACAAATGTCTCTCTGATGTTTTGACTTTTGCCTGATCACTACAAAAGAAAAACTGCACCTTCAATAAAGAATGGTACCAGCATGCACAGGGCAAAACCAGATACCTACCTAGGAACACGAAAGTAGTTAATCAGCTTAATGAGCACTAGAAGAAAACAGATCGAGGAAGCGAGCGATCAGAGGCACGATAGATCAGAAACGGTTTGTTGTTAATTTATCCCCAGAAATCAAAGTTCGAGACGATGATACTAGAAATGAAGCTGGTAGTAGACTTGCAGTCGATTATCAGAACAATCCATCGCTAAACAGTGAAAAGCCCGAGGAACTGGCCAGAAAGTGTTCAGACACTCCCTTTAACTAACCTGAACCATTTTTCTACATCCCCAAAAGTGCAGCCAATGTAGTTATAATTAGCTGGGAGTACTCCTCATATTGAGAGGATACTCCAGATCTGAGACAGGCTAAGCGAGTTGTCCGGACTTTCAATGAAAATGCTAATAGAAATAAAAGAAACCTAGTAGAGTACCTTACAGAACATCACGGTCTAAGATATCAACACAATAAGACTAGTCGACTCTCCGGAGTGCCGACTTTGTCTTGGAGAAGACGAAACAGCTGAACACATTTTATGTGACTGTCCAGGCCTTATGGAATGAGGCGGAATACCCTCCAGGGATTAACTTGACACCACTGAACTAAGGGATTCGCCTGCTGGTTACTTACTAACTTCATTCGGAAGTTAGAAAACCAACTAACCTAATAACAGTTCTGATAAACGGATACAAAAGATCTTTTTGGTCTAAGTGTTTCGCAGTTTCGAAATCGACGGGCCAGAAAATTAAAAAAAGAAAACAGTAAAAATAATACTATTGTGGTAGTAAATTCTAAAGTACGAAAGCTTCAAACCGACGAAAAAGTTAATTAGAACAATTCTTATAATAATTCTGAGTTTGCAGATGTTATCGATTCATATGATTTGGAAGGGGCCTACTGAACATCTCTGAAAATTATAGCACATTCAAGTTATGGAAGTGGTCATACTCGTAGCATAATCACATTTTCGAATTTCAAAAAATTAACCGAAAGAAAAGAAAGCACGTTGATTTTGAATATTTGTAAGTTACAATGGCACCACGAATAAGGAGCTCTTTGTAAGCAAAAGGCTTAGGAAACAAATTACTGGATTTTAGGTGGGCTTTGGGATAAATATGAACATTTATTGTGAGATGTGCCTTACCTGATTCTATCGCGTTTTCCAATAGGGACTTGACAACTTTAAATTTATTTGCTAACGCATTCTTTCACTAATCATCAAACTGTCACTGTTAATTTATTCAGTAAACTCAACATTTTCATCATGGTAAAGTACACGAACGAGCAACATCTGCAAACTATAAAAATTTTCTACCGAAATCCGAGTCGATGACTGCAACATTAAGAGCGTTAATTCCAATTTTCGGTCGTAATTCTAGCCCTAGACAGGCAATAACAAGTTTAGTGCAAAAATTTGAGTCTACATATTCGTTGTGTGATGTTGCCGTGTCAATGAGACAACGGGTTGGTCGAAGTGTCGAAAATATCGCTGCCATTCAAGCGTCCGTAGCAAACGATCGAAATCAATCAATTCCACGGCGTTCTCAAGAATTGGGCATCGCTAAGACCACATTATCGCTTATTTTGCGTAAGGATCTTGGTTTAAACCCATACAAGATCAAGCTGACTCATGTGGTTTCAACTGGATGGTGCCACAAGCCACACAGCACACGTTACAATTGATTTATTGAAGAGTAAGTATGGTGAGCGTATTATCTCAATAAATTGGCCAGTCGATTGGCCGCCTCGTTCGTGCGATTTAACGCCGCTTGACTATTTTCTGTGGGGCTACGTTAAGCCATTGGTTTATGCCAACAAGCCGACGACGTTGGAAGAGCTCAGATCTAACATTGAACGCGAAATAGCGGCCGTTTCGGCCGAAATGTGTGGTCGAGACGTTGAAAATTGAGTCCAGGGAATCGACCGGTGCAAACGTGCCCGCGGTGGCCATATGAACGAAGTCGAGTTCCATTCATAAATGTTTTGATTGTACTTAAAGCCGATAATAAAGTTTTTAAAATATCTCAAATGGTTTGCGTTTTATTTTTAAAAAAAAGTTGTCAAGTCCTTATTGGAAAACCCTATACAATGTGGGACATACACATGTTTTAGTATGGTAACTTAGTACGCAAAGTGATCTTGGGAGAACGTCAGCCCATTCAGCTTGTACTACAATTGTATCCGAATTAATTAGATCAGCAAAGGGGCACAACAGCATTTATTTTATGGATATCGAAACAGTCTGATCCAAACTTTATCATTTGACTTAAATGAAACTACCTTACTCCTTGGATTGGTGCTGACAGTGACTCTACTCTAGGGAGACATGTCAGTGAGACATAACATGAAATCACAAAAATAACTACGAAAACTGTCATTCCGGTCATTGAGAAGGTTTCGCGTCTCAAAATATATTTCATGACCTCGAAACGAAGAGACGTAAGAAGAATATTCACCTTTGTAAGGACGGGCTGGATATGTGATCCATTTTCCCAGGGATACTGCTGCTATTTCGATTTGGCTAAACAATAAACAAATTTTGGAAAAAGTTTTAATGTATGTTCCACAAAACACAAAACAAATTGAAGTAAATAACTCGATCACATCAAACGAATGGACAATAATGCTCCAGGTTCAAGACGAAAAGAAGACCGAATTCGCGCACTAATACAAACAAGAGATCAGAATCGAAAAGGACTGAAAGTCTTATCTTCTAGTTAGGAAAGCCCTTTAAATAATGCGTTTGAAGATTTGTTGATCGCAACTTCTAAGGGAAAGACTTAGTAGAGTTTTCTAAATAGACATTTAAAAAATAAATTTAAAAAAACAGAAACAAACGACAGGGCTCAACACCGCCTGTCCATTGTTTGGAAATAGTGAGAACAATCTAAATATAAAAAAAAACTGACTTACGGATCTAAATCCCGGAATTGTCTATCACAAACTTCACAGCGTATATCGATGCCGTTCTCGTCATCCGTATCCGGTTGGTCACCGGATGTTTTATCACTTTTATCAGCGCTTCGGATATTATTCTCACTTTGAATATTATTATCGTGATCGTTTGACGGAGTATTGAATTCGTCATCACCAGTTGTATTCCCACTGTATTGAGATCCTGCAAAGAAAACACAAAATGAAAAATGAAAAATGAAAAACAAAAACCAAAATAAATTAACAATCTACTTGTAGATACATAGATAGATAGAAAAGATGCAATTAGTAGTATTGCCCTATATATTTTTTGTTTCTTCTTCTTCTTCATAATAACAACAGAGAGAAACATCATCAACAACAATCGGAGAAGAAAATTTCAACACGATTTCAAATTATGATTCATTCCAACCACCTGGGGGTTTTCAGTAAGCCACAATGCACCAACACACTGGTAACTCTGCTTGCACCGATTTCCTGAAAAGACCGCTATGGTGCTTAATGCCACTGGCACCATCAACAACGATAAACCTTTTACTGAGGTAAAATCAAGTAGTTGCAACATCGTTTACACGCCACACAGGGGTCAATTGACCAGTAACTCCTACCACAGACAAACCGACAAACCGACAAATGGACACACCGGCAGAACGACGCCCGGCTCGTTGTGGTTTGTGGAAATCTCTTCCAATTTCAATGATTCGACCGATGTACATAACTAAGTGCCTCGTTTGCACCACCCCCTTTAAGTAATGATGATCCATGAACAAATCTAGCGTAAGCGGAAAATATTATCAACCCGTCTACACGTAAGTGGAGGCATTAAATTTTACCAGCTTCTCAACTGTGAGTACCTTTAAATTAATACTTAATGGATACACCACCACACTGAACCACACTTCACTAAACAAAAATATTATTATTAGAACTCACATTTAATTTGATCAAACTGATGGCGTTCAATTTATTTTTCTGTTGATGGGATGCAAAAAGGAAGACATCCGAACTCTTCATCGGCTCAAAAACAAGTGGCTTTAGTAGCTAAAGAATCCTTTCAAGAGTACCTAACCATCAACTAGCCCACAAACACAGGCATAAATTGAACTTTATTACCCTACCTACAAACTCTATCAAACATTCAAAGTTCACATTCGGTGTCCAGTCATGGAATACAACAACAACAACAAAAAAAAGGAAAAAGATAATTACACACAATATTTCAACCCCCACCTCTGAAAAACTAAAGGACCAATACAAGCATGAAAGAGCGCCGAGCACAATAGTAAAGACACAACCACATCCAACACGGGGGAATAGAATAAAACACCTGAATTCAATCAAAGGACACTCAATTAGAATGAATACATTTCACCTCCACAGGTGAAGCGGCCAAGAACGCACTTTCGACGAAAGGCAAAAAGGGATGTACGATTCCTGATTCCTGATTCCCGATTCCGGACGAAACTTAAAAACTCGCCCTCAAACGAAATTATTATTTTCTAAAATGCGCACTCATATGGTATGTATAAGGGATGATTTTTCCAGGGGTCAACTGCTAGTGATGGACAGGACCATGTGCATGCTATAGGTACAATAGTTGGTATGGCACCCTTTACCCATTGGCACGCTTGAAAAGGCACAGTTCGCGGTTAAACGTCAACGAACGGTTCCAGTGAACTACCTCGGAAGTCATATACCACCTTACCACAAGTCGATACAGGTGTTGCAATCAACTAAGAAACCACCTCTTAAAGGACCCCAATTATCGTTGCCCATAGCCAAGTCCTTTAAATCTTCAGTCGAAGTAGAAGAAATTTTCCCACGTTGAGAATTCTTCATGAATCCATAATGTTCTTGCGAAGCAGCGATCCTTGACTTCATATCTTAGTATTTCTCATACTTGACTCATCCACATAGTGACCATATGTTAGTTGCGTCTTGACAGAAGCTTGTGCGTGGGAAAACACTTTGTTGCATCCTCTCTCGTGTAACCTCTGACATCATAAGACATTCTAAACAACCAGCACGTGTGTGATACATCAAAAGTCAAACCCAATTTTTTGACTTCTTAACAACGTTCAGCAATCAAAGGCCACCCTCCACCAATTGTTCGACACAGGGTCTAATCGACAGCAGTTTGAAGGAAAATCTGTCTGCCGATTGAATATTTTAGAACGTTCACTATCAGTCACCACCGCCAGCCGAGGACATGTGAAACCAGTTAAAATATAGTCACGCAAACCTCTGTCGAATGCAGTATGCAGTATGAATGCAATGTGTACTCGTATCGTACATATAATGCAGCTACCATGCTACACCTTTCGATTTTCACTCTCAAGCGATTAATCATTTCTGTGTGCGGAGAAGAAAAGCCCGTTGTCAGTTCCCCAGCACCAGCACCAGCACTCCACGTGTCGCCTTGACGATTTCCAAAAGCAAACACAAAAAATCCATCTCAATGACATTTCTCTAGAATCAAACCGAATGATCACTCTACTCCTTCTACGGTGATGGTAATAGTGTTTTTTTTTTTTTGAAATTACTTTGAATTGGACATCCGCTTGGCGTTGCGTTGTCAATAACATCCCTAAATGGCGAATAATTCACGTAAATCTTGCACAATAATCCACAAATCAACCCTTTCCCGCATCCCCTGGTGAATTAAACTCTGTGTTAAATGAAGACATAATGACGGCACGGATGAGTCCTGTCTACGCCTTTGTACAGCTTAGTGGCATGCGTTTGATAAATGAGAGTCAGATGATGCGGCTATCCATGAGAGGAATGTGCTTAATCAATAAAACATCGTAAACGTGTGGATACGTGTAATTACGATCGAATATGATGAGCTATTGATTGATTGATTGTTTTTCATTTAGCAAGCCCTAAACACGCTTATTAAATGGTTACGGCTTATAAGGGTATACACATAAAGGATATTCGTATCCATCAAAGGGGTAATTCTTGGTGTTGAGCTGTTCTGAACGCTGCTTTCTGATTTATCGTTTTTAAGGTTCGCGCCCCTTAGGAATACTTGTCTTGTGCGCGGTTTTCTATTTATTTTGCTTTTTTTTTTTTAAAATGATCCATTCTTTGTTTTTACTAAAAATTAAGTCAAAGACTCCTGATACTTTAAAATTATCTAACATCTTGTCAGCCACTTGTAACTCAAGGAGTTGGAAAAGTTCAAGTATCTATGGGTTTTAGATTTTACTCACTAGTGACCGAACAGGCAATGCCGAGATATACTACTCCAACTCGCAACAATAGTTAAATAGCTGTGTAATGTTCGAAAGAATAAAATTAAAAATGCAAGCATTCCAAGAAAGCTGTATCTTTTGGATAGACTGAATGGTGAACGAGACCGATGAACTCTCCTTTGAGCAACTCTACCGAAAGTTACAAGCAACATTTCAATAATTTTGTTGATTGTACTTGATCTTCACGACTTGATTTTCAAGACTCAAGGCAAGACAACAACGAACTTTATTTCTACATAGGAACCCGTTTTAATTGTCTTTAAAATGAAATCAACCTAATAGCTGGAGGTTTGTTTCATAAATATTTTACAATAATGCGCCAAGATTTCTCAAGTAAATGCCAGGAGAAGCCCGGAACCAAACACTTACATAGGAAAGTTAGGACTTTCAAAATTCTCACTTAGTTTCCTGAACAATTTCCAGGTTCACTGTCCTATGATATATGTAACATTTAAAGCAGCGTGCAACGGAAGCTCCTGTGAACTTCTAGGACATTTACTCAAAGCAGTAAAAAGATATGAACACTGGCGTATATGGACTTTTACCAACCAAGATAAGGAGAAAAATGGGGATAAATTCCCAATGAAAAACGAGTGAACTTTTAGTAGCAGAATGGTCACGTCTTACACAACCTACGAGACATAACTTTTAGAATCGAGCACAGGCGAATGATCTTTGAAAGTGGACAGAACATCTACGCTATTCGCCTGTCTGAAGTCAAAAGCGCACAAAACACGTGAAGCCAGATTTATCATACTACGATAGATGGAGAAGCCTTTAACGCCCGCCTGCGAAGATATACCCGGGAAGTTCGTAATTGCGACGCAGTCGATGTTTCACATATGGACTTCAGCATCTTATCAGTCCAGTTCTGAAAAAAAGAGACCCACTGAGCTGTGTCACATACTATATAATGCAAAACGTTCTCATTGTCGTATTATGTAGATCTCTTACTCTGAAGACCCAGGAATGCCACATCGATTCTTATTACCTCCGCACCAATTTTTATGTTGCTTATGATAGCCCTTTTGGAAACAAGCTATGTCTAGTCTGGTTTTGGTATCCTTTTTAAGCTCTTTTGGTTTTGTAAATTATCAACGGAGATCTCTTGTTGCTCAATCAAAGTCAGAAGAAACATAATCAAGCTTTTGCATGTTGAAGAAGAGTCTTGTACAAAGTGGCACGCCATCTTACGACTTCTTAAACGTCATACTTGAAACAATTCTGTGCAAGCAAATATCGGTAGGACAATATTTTAAAATCCACTACTCGTACATGCAGATGATATTGACATTTTCGAAAAATACTCAGTGGGGTGAAGTAGCGCATTTGGCAATATTATGAGGAGGCCCTGGCGATCAAGCGCAGATACCAAGTGCAGAAAAGGTCTTGTCAACCAATATCTCTCTGCGCTAAAAAAGCAATTACACAACAAAACGATATTTTGACGGAAAAGCATTCTGTACAAGACCATCATCATCCCTGTAATGTTATACCACGCATTCTGAAGGATGAACTGATTGAGACGAACGACCAATACTATGCAACGATGTATTGGGCAGAACATCATTACAGACAGCCTTAGGTTCAGGGCAGTGAAAAAGTCACTGGCTGATTGGAAAATCATGAAATTTCCGCGTTTCATTATTTTAAGGCAGTTTTAAAGTGAATTTTAGAGATTTATTATTATGGACGACATCCCTTAAGAGAGGATATGACTCACTGTTGAATGTTGATTGTTTTCTTGGAAGCGTTGGGATGACTCCAATACGGTGCGACCCGCAAGTCGTTACAAAGAGTTTAAAGACGCCGATCGATGATGTGTCCATATAAAATTCAGTTTCTATGAAAGCTGACATCATCCCCAACAATATGATGGTTACGCAGTGAATTCGCTGAAATGTAATTATAACACGATGATCTACCGGATACATTACTCCTAATTTGGCACTTTTTACCTATTATCCCTAAATTCCTACCTCCGAGATTTTGGATTCACCAGCACTGGTCTTTGCTGTGAGGATAGTACTAGGTGACGCAAAAGTCATCACCCTATCGGAAGATGCTATAATTTTTGCAAATGGCGGCAAATGTCAATTCTACCTTAACAATTGTGAAGTAAACAGATAAAAAATACACGTCAACAAGACATGAATCGCTATACTCCTAAAGAACGCGGAATAGTTGTTACGATTTTTTGCGAAATAATTCGTCGATGGTGTTAGCGGCGCAGATTTCACGATCGTCTGCCACCAATTGGGCAAACACTTCGAAATTTAGCCGCTCGCCTAGAAGAGTATGGGACAACGAGAGATGTTGCCAGGTCAGGCCGACCCCGAGCTGTGGTTGAAGATGTCGCAGAGGACCCCGAATTATCGACCAGCTGACATACCACGCAATTGGCCATCAATCAGCGGTCTTTACAGAGAATTTTGGTGAAAGACTGTAAGATGTTCTCTAAAAAAGTGCAGAAAGCGCATCATCTGTTAGCTGTTGACCGTCAAACGCGTGTTTCCTACGCTCAAGACATCCTGAATCCCGAACGACGAGGCCCATTTCCATCTCTATGGATATGTGATGAATAAGCAAAATTATCGTTTCTGTGGCACCGAAAATCCACTTATAACCCACAAGGAGCTATTACACCGGCTGAAAAGTTACTGCATGGTGTGCAGTTTAAGCTGGAGGCGTCATCGGGCCTTAATTTTTCGAAAACGCCGCAGGCCAAACGACTACTGTGGACGGTGAGCACTACAGAGCCATGCCCAGCGACTTTCTCCTTCCTCAATTGCATGAATTGGGACTGGAGAACATGTGGTTACAAAAGGATGGAGCAACGGCGCATACTGCAAGAGCCACGAGCGAAATCTATCGTTTTAGCGATTTGCACTGGCTGGCAAGATTGCCTGTTTAACCCGTCCTAGACTTCTTTTTGTGGGGGTTTCTGCAGTCACAAGTCTAAGTCAACAAGCCTCCGACTTTTAAAGCCCTTAAAGAGAATATCCGACAAAAATACGAGGGCCTTTCACCGGAAGTTATGGCAAAAGCGATGGAAAATGCCATAAATCGGGCCCGAGTGGTCATCAATTCTAGCGAGTTCGATATCATTTTCCGAACTTAATGAAAAAAAATGTAAGATATCAGATAAACATAATCCAAAGCAGAATCAGCCATACAACATCGGGTGACAACATTTGTGCCACCTTTTTTTAGGAACTTTTTCTAACTCGGCACCACTAAAAGTGACATATCGTCGGAACACAAATGGGGAGTTATACTTACCAATGTCCTTCCATTTTGAGTAATGAGGCATTCTCAAGAAGCACAAGTTGGGTCTACTTATAACCATATAACACCAGCGCTACTCCTTGCTGCAAAAGCAAACCCATGATTATGAGACTCTCATTTATTCTAATAATACTTTGGCTCGACTTAAGGCATAGGGCTGCCTTTGACGAAACGCATCCTATCGATTAAAACTTAAGCCACCGTTTCGGGGTTCTACCTTAGCAAAAATTACTAGAAAATTGACTTATTGGCCCCTTTCACGATGTAATGTAGTCCTTAAAACGAGTACTCATTAACTCAATGGTTTCATGGACAGTATGGGACACAGCTCTATGGTGCTGGATCCAATAATCGTCTACATCTATTAAGTCCATAAGTCCATTGTCATTAAGCATTGTATTGGCCCCATTTTTAAAAAAATTAAGGGCCGATGATGCAAGTTATAAGTCTTTAAGTGTCATGAACCGTTTTCTCCAGACGCCACAACTTTGCTTATTCACAAACTCATTACCTAATACCTAATAGGACTTTGCCAGCTGGAAGATATTTCTTCGCCTATAAAAATTTGCCTATTATCTACTTAAAATGCAAATCAAAAGTAATACACTACAAAGTACAACGTATATGTATCTAGGTAACGTCCTTCGCTTTCTCATTTGTCCAGGTTGTCAGTGGTGTCTGTTCAAAAAACGTAGGGGCATGATCAGGATCCGTGACAATTGGAATTTGCGTGTGTTCCCTATGTCATGACCGTAACGCAGCACTAAAAGAATTTAATTATGCACCAATAAGCCACACACAAACAGGTGCACAACTCCAGTTGAATAATTTACAAAAGAATGAAGCTTTGCAGGTGTAAAAAAAGAAAGAACATGTAACCGTCTGTAACCGTTTGTAACCGTCAAATTAAATTGTGAATGTGAGAACTTTTAAATCTGCTGCGCATACTCGTTAATATTCATAAATTTACTTGTAGATACAACATATGTAGATACATAGAACATAGAGCCGTGCCCATTAACTCGTAGGCTGATTCTCGTACACATGCAAAATCAACAAACACTGCGGATAATTAAATATCAACATTTTCCCATCGGATTAGCCATTCAGTTAAACATTCGTCATAAATCTCATCCTCCTATCAACGCCTTACGATCGAGAAAAGCCATCCGAATCGTTACAGTGCTTCCAGATGCAAATGCCTGTAAGTCACCCTAAGCGCCGGCAAAACGTTCCGAAACTGCCGCCTGATGGTGCAAATATGGCACAGGGTTGACATCGAACAATACCACCAATCATAACTCTGCTGACGCGCGATTGAAATCATTCGATAGTGTCAATCTGCTAGGCTTAGGATTAAATTGACCGTGAGCGTATGAATACAAACTGCAAGTACAACTGCAAGTACGACTACGAATACAAATATGAGCTGAAATAAAACATGTGGTTAAGACGCAGCCAATCATTATGCACAGTTCCTTCTGAACAAAGCCCACAGACAATTTATATAAATCCCACAAACAAACAAAGAGAATTGTCCTTTTTTTTCCACTGGCACCACATAGATCTACAGATGATGATGATGATGATGATGATGATGATGACGATGACATCTCTATTAGGGTGTTCGGTAGCCTAGGAAGACCCTCATGATGCTCACACCACAGTTGCCTGCTTCCGTTGATATTTATCCGTTTTCGTCAATAATGCAGCAACATTACGAAATCAACGCGGTGCCGTAAACAAATAATTGTGTAATTGATCGTCAACACTATTCGTATGAAAGCAATTCAGCCAGCATCGTTGTGACCAACTTAATCAACCCCCGTACACGGACGTGGACACAGATACGAACACCAACCCCTATGCAAGGTCTAATCATAATTGATACTTCTGCGGACGACGCAATCCTGTCATACTGTTTCATGTCATGTTCACTTCGATCATATCCTAGATAAGTAAGACACAGTATCCCAGCCAAGGGGCACGCATGTAACGCGTATTTGTAGTCCAAAAAGGATTTAACTTTGTCATTCTGGAATTATGCAAAGAACAACAAATCACGTAGGGCACGTCATCACATCACCCAACCGATGCCGATTCAAAAAAAAAAAAAAAAATCCAACAAGGTCGTCTAGTTAGCACGAGCGAAAAAAACGTAGCAAATTGGATTTGCGTACAGCGACCCAAAGCAACGAGGGTTGAGAATAATTAACAACACCCAGAGTCCAACAAACAAAAAAAAAGGGTTACCCACAGCTTGTTATCCAATGGATTGTAGTCAGGGTGACTGAAGCAACTACAGATACTATCACTGCCGGGATCAAGCCTATCAAATTTCGATTTGTTTTACTGCCGTGCCACTGACGCACGCCGCACTCGCGACAATTCTTTCAACAATAAAAAAAATTTGAAACAAAAAATTAAAGAAAAAAAAAACAATGCAACCAGCAGATGAGTTGTTAGTGAGATTTTTTTTTTTAGATTTGTTTGCTTACCATTTTCCTTTTCACTCCTATCGTCCGCGTTGAATCCGGTGACGGGGAAAATATCATTAAAATGCAGCAGAGCCTTGGATTCCGAATCGACGGATATCTCTTCTCCCGCTGGAATGTCCCGGATCGCCTCATACCACAGCTAAAATTAGATAAAAAATGGAAATTTATTTTATTCCAAAATTGAAAGAGGAAATTTCGGATGAATCATTGCACTCACATATCCTTCAACGATGAAATTGTGGAAGTTAGCCTCTTTGGCGTTGCGAATTTTTCGAAGCCACGTAGAAACCTCGGGCATCGGTTCTAGCCAACCCCTAACTGGTGTGGCAACAACCTGAAACAATAAAACATCGTTAATTACAGTAAATTTCGTAGAAAAAAAAACAAAAGTTGCTGGTAAGTTGGTAAACAACCGGAAAATGCAAATTCTTTTCAGAATAGCTAGTGCCACCTGGCGAACATTAGCCACATTGGAGTTTAAATGCGGTTGCTGTATTCGCTTGTGTATCGAATATACAAGTTTATAACAGTTTTTAACAGGGAACAAACAAGGAAATTTCATAAAAATTTTCTCAATGTGACTACATATTTGATTGCCATTCTTCTAAAAATTCTGACCACAGAGCTGTTATGTATCTATCTGTTTGAAGAGCATCTCTGCACTTATTTAAATAACAACAACTTTTGGTGTTACACTAGTTAAGAAGTAAAGAAGTACTTTTTGAATCAAAAGTGGAAATGAGAAAAGAGACTAGCTCACGGCGCAAAACTTATGAGATTGCTCCAGAATGCCACAAACCGGAGGAAAACCAAGAACAAGTTCAAGGTGTTCAAGGTGTTGGTGTTACAAAAGTTCATCCCACATTGATTAGAAAAAAGACGAGGCTTTCAAAGGTGTACTGAGTATTGGGAAAATAAATTGATGCGTCTTGGAAACAAATGCTGCTGCGCCGAATCGGGATGGAGAAGAGGCATCCTTTAGACCAGAGGTTTCAAATTCTTCTCCGCCACGGAACCCTAAATGATCAAACTTTTTTTTGGCGAAACCTCATATTTATGTTAACAGAAAACATCGTTCCTTGTAGTGCGGTTGTCACCAATTATTTTGACATGCAGTTAGATAAAACAGCCCCTACCTACATGTACATACACAAATTTGTATACCCACATGGCACTCTTCCCAATAGGTACGCAACACCTATTGTGACACCGACACAAAAAATTCAAAATATTTTTGTCGATGACTAGATGTATGAATTTGTTTTATGTATGAATTTCGGTGCGACGCGACGGCAGGATTATGTTTTTTTCTGCGGAACCCCTTTGAGCCTTCCACGGAATTCCAGGGTTCCACGGAACACCATTTGGGAAAAGCCATACAAGTGCAAAAAAAATGCTTAAATTTTGAAGATTATGGTCAAATTGGGAAAAACTCTCAAAAGATTCGAACACCGAAATATATTGGAGATGAACCAACAAGTGTGTTACTTTTCGCGAAGAATTGTTGTTCTAATTGCGGCAACTACCGATCGGAGAAACTAATGTAAACTATCTAATTCAGCGAAACCTACGAGAGGACTCAAGACAGTCAACAAAGTGGTATCTTTTAACTCTATTAGAGCCAGGTCTACATGTAGCCCTGTCATAAGCAACGACGTGACATCTCTTAATAATATGATAAAGGTGCTACAGTATAACGAGCTACAAATCAGAACATTCTGTTAAATGGTTCTAATGTACACAAAAAAATATATCTTCTGTGCAATAATTGTATTGTACGCGTCACGTGCTGAGGTGCTTAGGTGCTAAGGTTGGTTGCTTCTTGATATCTTAAAATTAAAAATAAATAAATAAAACTCGAATAAACAGGAAAGTAAGAAGTAAGAAAGAAAAGTAAATTGGAATGAAATTTCTACATCTCTACTTCAAATGACTACAGGTTTATTGATCTTGAGATATAATTAAATAGAATTGAAATAGCTCATAAACGAATAATAAATCTTAAAGCAACGTTTTACGGCACACTATCGTAAGGTTCTTCAATTTTTTGTCGAAAGCACTCTGACAAATAGATTTTTCGTTGTACTTCCCTTAGCTTTTTGTTGAAAAATAAGAAATCACTTCATCAATAAGGTGCATAAAGTCCGGGATCTACCTAATTAAAGTAAAATCTCTGCAGCATTATCGAGCACAAGTTTAAACCTCATAGAAAGTCGCACTCATGACAAAAAGCGCAGGAGGTGATGTAGTTCATGTTAAACACATTTACATATGTGTGTGGGTGCTTAGTAAAATGTTACTGATTTTTTTGGTTTTCTGATTCGAGTCTATCTCCTCTTACAACGTTGCTAACAAGAAACTCAGCAGTCATTTGAAAGTCTAAACAAGGACACTGATCCTATACCATGCATATCAAGTTTATCGACGATACCATTTTCTCACAATTTCAGGACCTGAAACTCATAGTCATCCACTTTGTTCCACCAATTTCCTAAAAGAGAAAAACAAATACCCTAGTGATGGTTAAGCCTAAAGCTACACTGCGCAAAAAAGATGCCACAGTAGTACTGACTGTGCTACAATGCCCGGAGTGCTAATAACGACTGCCTTAAAGGATAACCTCAGCGTTTCCTCGTGCAACTAAGTAGACAGACCCATAAATAAAGAAAACACGTGAAGGACTCTAGACCAGTAAAATTTTAAAATTTCAGTAAAGGAAAAATCTCTAAATATGAATATATTATCTGCGATCGAGCAGAACAATCTAAAAAAAAATGTAGAAATTCATCAACAAACTTATTTTGTAAGACAAAAACGAATAGCCAGACTGTAGTTGAGCAGATCCCTTGATCTGTTTATTTTGGTCAGATGGTGAGCTGAAGACTCGCCTAATTATATAAATTCTAGTTAGAATCATTATTGCAGTAAGAAGATTCTATTAAAATTTACGTAACAACGGAAAGCTGTACCGAAGCAATGCCCGTATAAAAATTCATCTCGATTTGCAGAAATGAAAATATTAAACCATTAAAATTGTGATAGTAGACTCTAAACATAGAAGTGCAGGCTATTTATTAGAAGTTTCAGTTCAGGGTAAGAACACTTGTTAATAGCTACAACCTTCAATACCTACTCGGGACTCAGGACTTTGCAAATCATCATGAATACTCTTATGCACTTTGATCTTCAATAAAGATGGTAAAAGTGTCTAAACGTCCCTTCTCTCCAGTTAAAAGATATGAAGGTACATACATATATTTAAAATTTTAACAACATAAATACTTTCCAAAAGAAACACTTTATTTCTAATTAGTCAAATTGAATGGAAAATATTCTGTGGAGACTAGATTGAAATTGCATAAAATTTTCGAAGGCAAAATCAACTCGAAAATGAAATATACTCGTACTTTCCTGTACTTTAGAAATTTAACAATCGTGAATTGTTCGGCCAAAGTAAAGAAAAAAGTTGCTATTTCATTTCTTAATTATTTTCTCATATTTTTCTTCTATTCAGATAATGTCAACCTAACGGTAATAAGAATCGGATTATTAGAAAAATCAATGGGTCTCAACTTATCCATCTGCCGTCGGCATTTTTCATTTATACCTCATAATCCAAAATTAAACATTTTGTTTACAAATATTTTCAACTACACTCAACTTCATTGCAAAAATAACCAATTAATTAATAAAATGTTTATTCTTGAGTATTTCATACATATATACGAGTATGCACCTACATGTGTACTGATACTGTCAGCTAAATAGTAATTTATACGTCAATTCGCAATAACTTGATAAAGGACACAAAACAAAAATAGCAACACTGATATTAAAAGTGATAAAATGTGTTCTCGGAAGTGCTGCTCTTAGATACGTGTTAATTATCAGATTTGCTAATTTCGCATAAACAAAAATACAAAATAAAATATGGTTAGATCGTTCAATATTCTTTTAAATTGTTTAAACCATTTGAGTCAGCATTTGTAATGTAGAAAGAATTTTTTGTAAATATAAAAGTCTGTGAATGACATCGTTTCAAATTTTAAATCTGTGCGTTTATATAGTATATGATATATTGTTTGAGATCACGGTCGAAACAAATTATAACGAATAACCGTCTGACAATAATTTGAATTGTTGGACTACTTGCTAGCTGCCCATGTCGAGATACGAAGCAAAAACTCTTCGAATTTCTAGGCACCCTCTAGCCATTTAGACTAGTTCAGGGATCTTTCAAGCTGAGTCCCGCCTTTTATTTTGTTACACAATTTCAATGGGTCATTGCTTAAAATAAGACTCTTTACTCATTTTTCAAATCAAAATTCAAAGTTGCAGGTCAAATTTTGTCTATTGTCTGTCTTTCGAGCTGTTAATTGCTTCAGCTAAGTGTCATAAATAGAGTATAGGCCAAGAAAGTCTGGTAATAATCCACCAGATTTATGTCAAAATTTATTCGAGATGATCTCCACATCTCTTAAGTCCTCAATCATTAAAAATTAAGCTGGAAAGTTGCAACGTATGCAGCGGCCATGAAAATATTCTGTTTGTGGTTGATGCGATTTTAACCATCGAAGAAGCCTTTAACAAATAAAACGATCTATGATACGTCATCAAAAGGAAGGGCTCAATTTGACCATTATCCTGCTTCCGTAATTCTTGTATCTCACCAAAGTGTCACATGTCTTTATTTCTATGAAAATTGCGTGAACACCGGTTACAAAAGTTTACCTAAAATATATTCTAGGGAGTGTTGTGAAGGGTCTCAGCAATACTCTTTTCAATGCCAAAATGATGGATATTTCAACAAGAATCTGCTCCAGCGCGCAGGGCAAAAAACACAAAGAGTGGCTCAAGGTCTGCGTTCCCGATTTTATAGGAACGGAGGATTGGGCGTCGAGAAGTCCAGATTTCAATTCAGTGAATTACCAAAAAATTTCAGCCATCAAAACGGCATTTGGAAGCACTACTTTTTCTAATAACTACGAGAGTAATAACGAAAATATATAATGCTTAACTTTTTTGTACAGTGTTTTATATTTGTAACAGAAGTTAAGTGGATGGTTACAAGGTAATATCGCCTTTTCTATTCATTCAGTGTTCGAGTGCAAGCGACGTATAAATAACGAGGCAAATAAATTCTTCCTGATATAAAAAAAGGGCTGATTCGGGTAAAATGAATGCCAATAAACTATTTACAAAAATTACGCCATGTACAATTTGTAGGCTAATTTTCAATTAAATTACTTCAAGATCAAAAAAAAAAGGATTTAAAAACTTAATCCAAACTACCACACGTTCACCTTACATTTTCTTTTCTACTATTAAAAATTTCAGTTAACATTTATTTCAGATCGGTTAACGACATCTAATCTCATTCACTTTGCATCTAACACCTGAAAAGCACATATCAATCCGGGACTACTCGTATCTGCACGGGCTTCGACGAAGCATTTAGTTTTGCTTAAAAATCAGGCTTTCCCTCAACGATATTAAAACAGATCTCACCATTTCTAACTGCGGCATTATACGAGTAAGTAGTCTGCATCGATAACGATAAAAATATACAAGAGAGTTTAGGAAAATTGATAGCGCGAAATATCACCGAAGAATTGGAGTACACCAAGGCAGGTTGCTTTTTAATGTAGTTTCAAGTTTTCTATTGAAGCAGCACATTGGCACGTTTGAAAGCTCTTCTATTTTCATAAGCAACGAGTTAATAGCCTTTCGGTCGAATCCTACATAAATCAAATACCTGCATTTTCGTTCCTCTGAACCCGCAAACTAACTGCTCGTTTGTAAAAAATTTAAATATTTCAGCTATGTGATGTAACATCAGGAAAACTTCTATAAAGATGCCGCACATAAAGTTAGCGAGGAGGGGTTCAAATGAATTACAAACTCTGCAATATTTTGTGACAGAAAATAATACTTTCACTTAAAGGTTAATCAAACAATATTTTAATAAACCCATAGCAATGTTGAGCAATCTATGAGGAATAAACCTGAAAAATGCAATGATGAAAATTAAAGTGTTAAGAAAATCAACAGTGATGGCTAAACCTGATCTAAAAGGAAGTACGATTCTCCACATTGAAAGCCCATAATTAAACAACTTCAGGCTACGCAGGTTAAGTGAGGCCTTAAAACTACATTGACTAACTTTTGACCTCAGTTATGAGATGATCCAAAACAGAGCCGCCTGTAAAATGGTATAATGGTCCATGATGGCACTATCGAGGAAAAGACAATAAAGACTGTCAATATTAGGTGGTCGAATCTAGAAGGACATAGGGTATCCAAGGCTCTATGGCCATTTCTCGATGGTAAAAGATCTGAAAAGCTTATTAAACTAAACAGGGATAAGCTTAGGACTTTAACAAGACACTGCCTCCTGCTGAAACACGCAAAGAGACTCAAAAAGACAGATACATATATTTGTAGGTTCTGTGGCGATCAACAAGCCGTCGAGGACATAACAAACATACTGTGTGAATGTGAAGCAATACCGCGTAGCCTAGGGAAATTCTTAGGAAAATTAGGAAACCTTAGAGGAAATAGACGGCACGGATTTCAACGGCCTTCTTGGCTTTTGTAAAGAAATCGGAGATTGTTATGTTTTTGCCACTTGAAGTCAAATTCAACTTGTCCCACAACGATCGCGATGGGGCCGTTTTGGTGCCTAGTGATGTGTCTAATGACACACCCTCTTTAACCTAACCTTAACCTACACTTATGGTATTCCGCAATCAAGTTATCTACATCCTTTGTTATTTTATAACTGGCGCGCGCTCAAGGTACTCAGTAAATGGACAAGACATCATGTTTTTAATTGACAATCTGTGTTTTACATAATATGTCCCACACAAAATAAATAAAGAATTCAATATAAGGTAATCAAATTAAACATATTTGAAGACAAACAACTGTAAGAAAGTTTCATGGATCTGGCCAAAAAGTCAATCAAGAACTAGTGTACTTTCCGATGTCTATGCGATAGAAATTATTTTTACCAAAAATGGAGTCTAGCACTTTTTTAGGACTGAGGAGTAATCAATAATATTTTTTTAATAAACAAAACCCGTGATTTCAAGAAACCACCTTTTGTGTTGGATGTTTCACTATAAACTGTTCCTCTTTTCGAAAATCAATTACAGCAGATCAAGAACTGCAGCATCTTCTCAAAAGGCCCGGATATATTCAATAGAAACGGAGTGTATGAAAACATTGACTGCCTTCACTTACCTACCCAAATGAGTTTCATTTGTTGGTTTATTTCACAAAACTTAGTTTGAACTGTCAGTTAAATTATTTCTGAAATACTGAAGTTCAACATACCTGACACTCTTTGAAAAACTCATTTATAGAAATAATCTGAAAGATAAAACGAGAGATGACTTGCCACACTTAATTTCAACAATCTTAAGCACATACCAGTTCAAAAAGTAGTTAATACATTCTGATATTAGTATGACAAATACAAAAAAAAAACAATTTTAGAAAAAACGTGTAGAATATTTGACTCAGATATTTAAAGAGCAAAGTTAGTGAACATCAACCATCCCTAGAAATTTTTTACAAAACAAATACAATTTCAAGAAAACACGTTTTTACAAAATTGCAGTGCCGCCTCGCTTTTGAAATGTTGTAGGAGATAAAAAGATACATTTGCAGAATTTTCGATTTGTTTGATTAATTATCGTTGCTAAAACACAATCAATGAGATAACAACCGAAGGAGTTGAACCCTATAAAGGATTATAACAACTTCATTTTGGCAGAAAAAAAGGAATCCATCCCGACATCATTAATTTCTGTCAGCTTTGGTACGTGTGTTAGCACATGAATGAAAGAATACTTTACTCTTCTCCTAAGTAACTGTAAAAAAACAAATACATACTCGTACAAGGATAATCATAATTGATTCCTTTAGAATTTTTATCCTTACTTAGGCACATTGTCAACGTGTGTGACTACGATGTGTAGGAAGCATCCTAAACACAGCAAATCATAAAGCAATCATCATTATCCTTATCGGAGCATAACATATGCGTAAAGACTACTACACATAGGGCACAGCAGAAGAACAAAACAAAAAGGAATCTTCTTCTTACCAAAAGCCGTAGAGGACACATAAAAAACCGGACTAAGCACAGGATTTTGGTAATTGTCTTGTCTTTTGTTTGGCGTCACGTATTCTAACACCTCTGCAAGGAATAATTTTTTCAGAAGCCAACTGAAGTGACAATAATGTAGTAGGTGGAATTCGCAAGGGACTGTAACATGTCCGCGAAAAGAGAAAAAAAAAAAAAAAAAAAACAACACAATCTCTCCTTGAAAATACGCAGAAGCGAAAGGACGACGTCGTCGGTTGGTCGGTTGTAGTCATCATCAACGCATTTACCTAGTTGAAGTACTGTTTCTCCTTCTCGTATTTCTACATTCGTTCTCGTATTTGTACTTGTGCAATCCTAAGGCTATTACAAAATTCTAAATGAGCAACAAAACAGGATAATTTCGGTCGGGTGCGCAAA
Organism: Volucella inflata; assembly: GCA_928272305.1. NCBI lineage: Eukaryota > Metazoa > Arthropoda > Insecta > Diptera > Syrphidae > Volucella > Volucella inflata. Next base: position 112,733,753 of record OV743720.1, on the reverse strand, counting down.
TTCGCAGCAAACCCACTCGAGATGATATAGAGTGGAATAACAACTCGAAATTACATTCATACGAGTGGGGGCTTTAACAACTCGTATATAGCTATCAACCTACCTACCTAAGATGGTCTTATCTAGCAAGTCATTTGGAAAAACGACATTTTAATTGAGTGGCTCTTGGACTAACGAATTTGGGTTGGTGGATTTCTAGCTTTCAACAACTCCACACTCTTCTTCTAATGGCAATACAACAGTATGAGTGGTGGCGATTCACGTTCAAAAAAAATACATTTAATTAAGGGAAAAGCTAGAAGCGCCATGTAGTACTATATATGCATGCATGTGCCTAATACTTTTCTGGGACTGTCTTCGATTGGCTAAAAACAAACCGCACGGGTGTCCTTTGTACGGAATTCATGTGAAGTGGGTGCTTAGCATACAAAGTGGTGGCTTATGGAGAGACTTTTTTTCTTTAAATAAAACGCTTCCTTGCAGCTGCAAAAACCACAAAGCATCTCTCGATTAAACTGAATATTATAAAATTTTCAACCGCGAAGGGTAGGGTAGTTATAGATTTATTGTTTTTGCGTACGTACGTACTTCAACGTAAAAATTGGTCATACATCCCGCATGAAAGTGTGTAAAACAAATAAACACATATGTATGTATGGACATGTGTGCACTATGAAATCATGACAATTTGCGACAATTTTTGCTAAAAATGCTGTGCCCTCATTTGGAGGAAGAAAAATGTGATTCCTTTCTTCTACGACCGGTGTTCAGGCGATTCTGTGATCATATTTTCGAATTGGATTGTGCTACCACTCGTCGATGTGCTCTCATTTTCAATGCAAACATACCATCAGCATCAGTCTCGTCAATTCTGACAACGAACAGATCATCTCTAATCCTAAGCCATTGTCATGTTCCTTGGCATTCAATTTTCTCTTTTCTCACCTTATGCTCTGTGGAATACGATGCGAGTGACAAATTATTTGTAGCGCACGCACATAATCTTCAAAACTCACCCGGGCGTGTTATTGATCAGAACGACAAACTAGACCGATATACTCGTATGTACCTATGCATGAATATTTGTACAAACTCATATGTATGTTTGTACGGGTAAGCCCAGGAGCGCTCTTACTTTTGCTCCTGCTCTGGTGGAGTACTCGAGTTGTAAGAGACCGATCTTACCAATTGAGATGTCAACATCAAGAAAAATATTTGTCTACCTGCTGTAAGCGGTCCTTATTCACACCTTTTCTTGTCGTCTTCTTCAGCATGTTATGAGGATGAATGTATCTAATCTGATCGAGAGACGATACGAAAAATAAAAAATAAAACATACGAGTACACAACTCGACACATGAATTTCTGTATGATACAAAGGGACAAAAATATGACAGAAGAATTGTAAACATATATACTTCTTCGTCTAGTCCTCAGAGATCTATTTTGATTGCCATCGAGGAGGGGTAGAAGAGCTCCTTAATTGAAATTATTGCCGTCACCGATTTTTAACAGTTGAAACCGAATTTAAGTCTCATTTAGGGGGCATTTTGTGGATTTACGCTTGTTTGCTTCTGGTCGATGTTGAAATTAGCCTGCAATTCCGGCCAGAGGATTATCTATACGGCATAATGTAGAAGGGCTCTGTGCTGTCTGCTATGTGACAACTTCCTACTTTTTCATTGTTCCCAATGCTACCGTCACCGAGCTATGATGATTGACAATCGTGTGTCGGGTTTTAATCAAATATTTTCCCAATCACTTAATTTCTGGGTGCGACATATAAATTTTTTTTCTTTTTTTTTGCCAATTTCTACCCAAAAAATTCACCCAAAAATAGAAAGAAAAAAAACAGATAGATGAATGAAACTTTGTATAGATTTCGGTATGCAACATTTGATGGGATTAAGTTACATCGTTGATTAGATGCATTTCCTTTTTTTCACATGAAATTCGAACCTTTTTTACCCAAAAAAAATATAAAAAATAAAATAAAAATTGCGAAAGGATTATTTGTGAATATTATACTCGTATACCACTACTGTTTTAGTAACGTACTTACCTCCCAAGCTAATCTTCTATCCGTTGGCTCATTGCAAAATTTCACAGGAAACGGTCCAAATCGGGTACCCCTTCTCAGGAGAACCTTGGCATACACACCGTTTTCGCGTATGTCCAAATCACATATGGGTTCGTGCAGGCGGGCCATTTCCGATAAAAACCGCTCAGCTGATCTCTCATGTAGAGACTTAGTGTACAGTTGATCTATAGGATTTATGGAAATATTTTGGGCATTTGCGTAGCGCCGATAATCCTGCAATTCGTGCTCCTCACCCTGTTGAGTTAGATTGTGTGGATTGTGGCGATTAATTGGCTCAAACTCATCACCACTACTCCCTAAAACGAAATCGGACAGCACAAAATACACAATTAATTATGCGACATCAATCGATTAATAAGATTGTTTTAAATTATCTCTACGTAAGCTAAGGCTTAAAAGATAGAAAAATACAACTTAAAATAACCAAAAACACCTTTCAGAGATAATAAAGTTGTCGACATTTGACAAGCACAGACATTTTGACAGTAAATCAAAGTGAGTTGACATTATCTGGCCCCACATAGTGGCAATCTGCATGGGAATACAACACCAAAATACATCCCCGTCAAGAAGCTTACTTGGTAAATAAATTAATCGAATATCGTCATGTCAAGCAGATACAATAGTCAGATAAATCCAAATCCGATTGACAGTGCCCAACTGCTATCATCCACTCGCTATCTTTTGTCAATTTTATTTTATTTTTTTATTTTTTTTTTTTCGTCTATTTTTATTGAGGAAATTGTCTACTATTATAGATACTGATTTAAGTGAAATAAACATTAGACGAGCATTTTAAATATTGAAGAAAAAAAAGTCTACACTCTTGCAAGCGGGTCCTTTGAATTGGCATCCATCGGCATGATACTCTCATACATACTCGTATCTCATAGATTTATGATTTTTATTTTTTTTTTTTGTTAAGTTTTAATTTACGAGTATGTTTGCATTTGAGGTGTGAGAAACATAAGAGTGCGGTATCAAACAAATGACGCGGTATTTGTATTTGTATTTGTATTTATTGAGGACCTTCAAGGCGGTTTCTGTCTTTCCGGTGAGATTCGGATGCAATTTCATCTCAAGGACGCATGCGCTATTGAATCGCACTTTTAAACCACAAAGGCAATCAGGAAGGAATGATCTTTTATCTTATTCCGTTTTATTCTTTGGTCTTCTTTTTCCAAACAATATGTTGAATGCTCATCACAGCAATATAAAAAGATTGTTATCTAGTAATAGAGATACGAATTTGAGCGGAGGTACGCAAGTATTCGAAAAAAAAAAAAATATGTAAGCGGACATAGGTTTTTAGCATCGGATTTCATGTGAAGACCTTATCCTTGTTTGCCCAAAGTGGTGTGTGCCTTTGTTGATACGTATACGATGAGGATAAATACTCAAATCACTCAGTACAAATATGCAGGTGCAATCGAAGAGAATTTTGAAATCCAAATCTATTAGCCAATCCAAAAGATACTTGAGCGTAAATACAAGTGCCAACACAAAGTTTAGCCTGCTCTGGACTAGTTGTATACCTATATAGATAAATCGTGGAACCTGTAAAATTTCTACAGACGTGCAAACATAAGATACTTTTCATTTAATGAAGATCCGATATCACACCACAGATAGAACTTTCCAATCAATCGTGGATTTATTCTGACAATGACTTTCACATTTGTGAAATTCGAATTAGATAATTGCTTTGTGTAATACAGCGAAATAATAATAATGAGTAATGATTGTCAGTCACCTCAATATATACTGCACATGTGATTATAATCACACTCGTACATCTACGACGATCTTCTGATTAAGTGTCAAAAATTTGTTGCTGTTATCTTTGAAGTTTTCCAGCCGTTAGAAAAGTATCCTTATGTCTTATCACCTATTCGACAATTTTATGAGATATTGTAAATATTATTGATACAGATTCATGCGAATGATTGCGAATAGGCCAAGACAAATTGCCGGTTCTATGGGTAGCTCTGTGCTTTTGATCAGTTTACCTTTGTATGCCTTAGTACCTTTGTTTGCCTCTAGAAAAGGCATTAACAAATAAACTTGAAATTATCTTAAGAATCTATTAAAAACCATCTATTATTGCAGGAAGCGATTATTTCAAAATTTTATAATGAAGCGGTCATATCTATTGTGAAGAATTTATTTAGCTATAATTTTATTGATAAGATTTAGTAAAACTGTTTTGTTATAACAATGAAATTCAATAAGACAAAATTTAAATTAGGCAGATAAAACAAAATTGAATCCATCAATGAGATGATGAAACAATCAAAAGTAAAATGGAATTAAATTTCATCGAAAAGGTTGGTTGAAAGTCCAGCCTATAGTTTCTTTAATTCCAATATGAAGCTGGAGCAGCCTTATAATTTCGCCGAACTCAATACCATTTTACAGGTCGCTCTATTCGTATCTTGGGTTACAGCGTTAGTGAAAAAAATTAGTTTTCCGATGATTTCGCACTGAAGTGATCCAGATATTTTTCCTCGTCTCATTCATAGAAATTGAACTGGAATTTGGCTCCAATTTCTTTCCGATTGCGACTTCCAGATAAGCTATGTAGGTTTACTATTTACACAGAAAGAGAATTGATAAGCCCAGCCTAAAGCATTTGTAACCCAAGTTAATCACGGGCAATCTAGAATTTGAAAAGCGTTTACATGATTCCGATTTCATGTAAGGTAAAGCCCCAGAACGGGATATCTTCAATCGAAACTTGCTACTAACTGTTAGGAAAATCGTTTCTGTGCATGTAAACTTTGACGAACCGCCTCATTTGGATTATAAAGTTAGAAAATTCATCTGTTTCATTCACCAACTGCTTGAATGTGAAACTTTTATAAGTAGATCTAACGCTTTTTTTTTGTTGTACGTTATTGTATTGTTAATTCTTCGCTTATCGTGTTGGCTAAGGTGCAAACGTCAACGATTTGAAAAAAATTGATTTGGCGTATTTAAGAGGCTAATGGTTCTTCAGAATATCCATGTCTTGTAACCATAACCTTTGTATCGTTTTAGTATCAAACCACTTTCAGAAAGACTTTTATTACATTGTAAAGCTTACGTATTTAGCAGTACGAGCATATATTAAAATATTATGGCACCGTATAAATCTTATAAATATAATAATGAGCAACGAAATGCACGATTTGATTTCGTAAAAATCGCCAATTCTTAAAAAAGGAGATCATCTGAACTGCGACAACAACAGAGGCATCAGTCTTCTTAACAAGATCTTATCTGCTGTACTGTGTGAACGCCTGAAGCCGTTTGTCAGCAACCTGATTAGTGGTGTGGCTTCAAGCCAGGAAAGTTCACTATCGGCCAAATATTCAGACTACGGCAAATATTGGAGAAAACCCATGAGTTTCAGATCGATGCATACTTATTCATCAATTTTAAGGCCGCGTATGACAGCATCTATAGAGACGAGCTATACAGAGCAATATCTATGTTTTGGATCCTTACCAAACTTAATCCATCCGTGCAGAATGATAATGGAGAATGAACGCAGCTCCATCAAGGTCGGCACAGATCACCTCGAGACCGTTGATCTAAAAAAAAACGATTTAGAAAAGGCTTTACGCTGTCATCGAATAGAGCACAACTCACGAGCAAACACAAGAGGCACAATCTTTCAAAAGTCCGACCAATTACTCGCATATTGACATAATCGGAAGAAAGAAGCGTGATGTCAGTGGCGCTTTCCTGAGTATTGAGATGGAAGTGGCGAAAATAGATTTAGCAGTCAACAAGGGTAATACCGAATATATGCAAAAAGGACACTCAACATCGACGTCTCGGACAGAACGTCACCTTTGACAGATATAACTTTGAGGTAGTCAAGCGCTGAGATCAAACGAAGAATAACTCTTGCCAATCACTGCTTCTTTGGGCTAAGAGGCCAATTGACTAGCAAAGCCGGGTAAATTTTTACATTAATTGATGCATTTTGAAGTTGAAATCGTGCGATTTCAAAAGCCCTAGTACTCGAACATTATTCGTAACCTTATTGTATTCCACAATTGTATCTGTTTTCTCGCAGGTACTAGTTGTTGGAATAGCGATTAACAACCCAGATTTTGTTATAGATTCCTTCCATTGATAACTTAAGAATTTGTCTTAAACTTTGACTTTCTTGTACAAGTAGTCTTGTAATCCAATCTTAGTAATGAGAGCTCAGTTTTTAAATTGTGTAGATCAGATCAAAAAATTTAATAAACTACACTAAGTGCTAGAGGGCAGGTTGGCCAAACATTTCATTTTGCAATGCTAACATAAGATTTGGTAATTTTAACTTTACAAAAATGAAACCACGATTTGTTAAGATAATTAAAAGCTATCTCAATGTATTAAGATTGTATGAGCTTGTGAGGTTGTACAAGAAATATTTGAAAGCAGTATAAACTAACAGTAGAACTCTGAAAAAATCACTAGAATTCGTTCTTTCACGAAGATAGAGGACGCGTCTGTATCTATTGTAGAAGCATTGGCTTCACTGTCCTAAATCAAATGATGACTCTGCAAGTACCTTTTTAAACATGGAGCAGTTAACTTCTCCAATTCACAAGTTGTGTTCACTTTTTTTTTTACTGCATCTAAAGAAGATTTTTGAATTAGAAATATGTGCAACCATTCTTCAGATTCAACAAATTCTCCTAGCTTTTATTTCGTAAACATCTAAATATTTCGGTATTAATATCTGGAATACAACGAACTAATTTAAACTTTTTCATAAAGGCAATTTTTAAAGTGCATTATTTGATACTGAACTCTATAATTCACTTCGCAGTTAGGTTATTTATTGACAAATATATATTGAGCTACTCTAAGCAGACATATACGAGTACATGAACAATAAGGTGCTTTATAATATATTTTTATAAAATCAAACATTTTTCAAAAAGTTTCTTACGATTTCTCTTTGGTATCTTATGTTACAAAGCTTTGGTTAAGGAATTTTTTTTAGTTCAACTTTTGTATGTTATATCAATTTATTGGAATTATAATGGTGTAGTGCTTATTAACTAAAGTGCAGAATAAGTTTATTGGGTCAGTAGTTCAAATTTGGTTCGAAGGACCAGAAAATGTAAACAATTGTATTCAATAGAAAAAAGAGACTTTTTACAAAAATATAGCAAAATGCTGAATTCAAATATTTTGGTCAGTTTCGGTTTCGGTTGTTTTGTTAGGAGAAAGATGGAAAGAAGATTTTGCCATTAGTTACTGACTTTGAAAATAATATAGTGGTGCAGGGGATAATGAAATTTAACACGATTGATTTTCTGAACAATATTTCCTCAACTTGAATGAAACAAAATAAATAAACAAACATCAATTGATTCCTTAAAAAAAGAAACAATTTTGTTCAAATCCCTAATCTGAAAGAGTTTTCATCAACAGACCTAAACAGAGGCATTTACTCTCATTGAAACTTGTAAAAATGAATTTTAAATAATAGAAGTTCGTAAATGCAGATTCGCTATTGATACATGGAATTATCCAAAACGCGTTTTGGAACTATTTTAAAATATATCAAGAAAAAATAATCCTTAGTAGACATTCCCATTTCTTCTAATTGCTTGTTTGATTTCCAGAGTTTTACCTCTATCAATGTGGATAGATTTAATTTTAATAAAATAGGGAGAATTATGTAGATAGGTACATCGAAAAAAATTATCCAATCCACGCTTAGAATAAGAAGATAAAGGTCCCGGAGGCATCTCAAGATATTTCATCACACTACGTTAGTCTCACTAATCACACTAACTCAAGTAAATCTCATAAGACGAAGCTTTAATTTGACATACCTGACATTGCATACCGATCGAACAACATTTATACAATTTTTTTTTTCAATACTATCCACTAGGAGAAAATTATGATACTTTGTAAGTAGTTAAATTCTTGGATATCTATGAAACAGCTTATCTTTGGTTTTTAAATTTGTTCACACTTTGGGAGCGTAGCGATTACATTTTCATTGAATTTCACACACTTGTACTTGTGTACTTTCACTTCTATCTTCAATAGACGAACGCGATTTTCGACCACCTCAAGGGATTACTGGGGTTAGGTATATCGCCTATCGCTGTAAGAGTGGAAGAAAAAAAAAAACATCTAAATCGAAACGAAATTCGCCATTTTTTCTTGTTTCTTCTTTTCTTTTTATCACAAACACTTTTTCATTTGAATTACAACAAAACCAATATGTTATCTTAGTTTGTTCAGCAAAACATTATCCGTAAGAGAACGGTTTTAAATACGCCTAATCAGGAAGTCACAGTCCGAAATCGAAATGTAAGTACTCGAACACACACGGATATAATAAAATGTCAACACGAGATGCTGCGACTGACCGATTACTGACGAGAGAACATGCACAATTGACAGACAATCCAATCCGATGAAAATCCAATGAAAAATCCGGCGAGCAACAACGACCAACAAAACAACCCCTAGGCCTGTGAGAGAGAGATGTTGTCTGTCTGACGGATGCTTTCGCTGGACTAAAAATTGTGTTTTGATTCGATTGTCAAATGAACGGTAACATCCACAAACAGCAGGGGATGTGTTCTTCTTATCCAGTTCTCATTCGTATTCGCATTCGTAATCAACCACCGCGTCAGCAATCGGGAAGAAGAGTACTGGTGGTGGTGATACTGCTGCTGCCGTTGATGCTGACGATGATGATGATGATGATGATGATGATGGTGGTGGTGGTGATGGTGATGGTGGAAGAGATCCTTCCAGGAGTAAAATATCCTGATTTTGATGCTGGGTGTGTATGTATAAAAACGAATCATCTGGGTTATCTTTATCGCTATCGCCATCGTGCATACACAAACACTGTCGGTTGCTCTCGTTCTCACTTACACTGCCAGGGGCAGAAAAACGTTTATCCGTACCATGCCGACGGCGTGCTGTCCCGACCGATACCAGAATTCGTATCCAGAAAATGACATTTGTATACCCTCTGTGAGTCACACTGTTGTGTGCTCTTTGTTCATTCTGTGTTCACTAAAGCGAATGAACACCACCAGAAGCGCGAACAGTCGGTAGTCCTTGCCTTGCAAAGCAACGTTTCGAGTTGCAGCAAGAAGAAATTCTGTTATCCTGCAGGCTGCTATCGCATTCCAATTGGAATGAACACTATCTCTGGTTTGAAGTTTTGAAGAAGTGAATGAATGTAATTTGACGCCGCACATACCACACACCATGGCACACATATATCACACAATTCATATAGATAGAATAGGTATCTGTGTGGAACGATGAATCTTCAGCATTCGTTGTATCCTGCTGCTTCGGCTGCTGATACTCTGTACGAGTAGGTACTTTGGTGTTTTGCTGATGCTACTATTTGTGCACAGACTATAGAGTCGTTCTCTCTCTATGGCATTGCCTTTGCCGTTTCTTTTGCCTTTGCTCTGGCCCAGGGATTGTGTCAGGATACAACCAACACAAGGGAGGAGCATAAAAAGGCGGGATCTCTGACTCTCTCCCTAAATGTTGTCTGAATTTCAATTCAATCTCCCTGGTACACAGCACACAAAAAAGTGATGCTGCAGCAGAAGCCTCACATTAGTAAACACATATATAAAGCAAATTATCACTGTGTAGTCTCTGGTAGACGACGTCCTTCCACCCTCCTTCCGGGGATCCTTCTATCGCCCCTCTCCCCCCCCCCCCCAAACCTTCTCACTAACCAAAGAACCTTTACGATTCCATACACATCATTGTCGACTTTAGCTTTGTATGTACGTAGACATGCCATGGCATCCATAACCATATCGTTTTGCTTTGCTGTGCTTTGATTTCATCCCGTTATAAATGAATCTACGAATGTACCCATAGTGTTTGCTGTTGCTTTTTTGTTGGTTGAACTTTGTTTTCATCCCCCGCTGTGCTTTGTACATTGGTGGCTATAGGTGGGCAGACAGCAAGAGATAAAGTACTCGTATTTGGTAAGCTTGCGCAATATGTTCGGGTGATTCCTTAGGCAAGTTTCAGTCAGTCGATAGGTCGGTCGACTTCACTACTCTCGTATATCGTATGCGTGTAGGTTTGCTTCTTTTTTTTAACGGTGTGGCGAGAGTTTTTGGGGGGTTTTGTGAGCGATATGATATATCTGTCGGTTGGTATCCAGGCTAAGTTCTAAGGGCTGTTTCTATTTATTTTCCTTCTTTCATTTTTTTTTGTATTTATTTCTGTTCCTTTTTTCCCATCCATATAGAGCTCTGTACAGAGCAGTCAGTGTATTCCAAAGAAATGGGCTACAACGAACGATTCTCGGTTATGGATGAATTGAATAAATGCTGCCGCTGCTACTGTGGCTGAGCAATAGATAGTTCATAGCTTCAGGTAGGTAAGTAGGTACCTATGTGTATATATTTATATGTGCTCCTGCATGTTTGTAGATAATAGCGAACTGGTGGCGCAGAGGTGGAGACCTGAAAGATGTGAGTTGCGATCACATCTACGAGTAGCTTCACAACCATGCGAAGGTAGGAAGGAATCTTGGTAATAGACGGAGTATATAGAGCAAGGAGGGTAAGCTATTTTCTTTTTTCTTTATTTTTTTTTACGTTTTTATTTTGACGTTTTTTAGAAAACCGTAACGAATTGGCTTGAAATGGGCGGAAAGGGGGTGACATTCGGATAACATCAACTTCCTCATCTTTCTTTGGTTCTCTTTTGAAATCATTTAATGGACTTTGCCAATATTTTCGTCTGCTATTGATGCTACTGTTATTGCTGCTGCCGTTGCTGCTTTTATCGGCCTAGTGCTCTGTTCTGTGTTTGCTGTGGCAAGTTTATACCTACTCCTAAATGGCTTTGCATTCTAAAGAAAGCCCTTGAACTGAAGTCAAAAGAAGCATTCGATTAATGCAGTCTATGAGGATATTTGCAACCCTTTTGTTGTACCCTAGCGAAAATGTAATAAGAAAAACTATCCGATTAGATAATAGTTTTGACTTTTATGCGTCAATGAATTTTAAAAACCGTTAAAGTGTTCCATTTTCTATGCGAACGGGGTTGATGGGTAGATAATATGTTATGCATTGCATGCAAATAACTTATGTTATCTACAGCGCCGTACCTACCTACCCTTCATGTGACAGTGTCGTTCAACCCCTGGTAAAAATCGTTCTATGCCAGGGGTTGAGACATCAACGAAGATGATACATGACAACGTTTAACACCAATATTGCCTTAATTTTGTTGTCTGGCGCGCGGATGAGTTTGTTAGCATGACATTTATGATGGTCGAAGGGTTTGTCGGGCTTGTCGAGGTGTTATTTATGACCAATGAAACAATTATCACAATCGTTTTGCATTCCTTCCTGTTTTACATGACAACCGGGAACTTGGTGTGGCACATCGCCGTGTGGAAGGATACGCTCTTTTTTTTCATTCACTTTAACAATGTGCAGGGCGATAGAGGCAATGGAATTTGGTGGGGTGAAGTTCATACCTAATTATATTTATGATGGCATTTGATACATGACTGTCTTGTCTTGTGTTCACAAAAAAAAAAAATTAATATTTTTTTATAGGTTGTGGAAGATATGTCGCATTTATGTCGTATTGCTGAGCCTGTGCCTGTAAACGCATGTGTCTTCATTTTATGTTTGACTGCAATCGAACAAAACTATAAAAAAAAAATTTTAAGGTAGATATGTAATTGCTTAATGTACGAGTATTTCTAGCAAAATTATTTTTGTTTGGCCTGATCTAATTTCCTAAGCTTGAATGTCACATTAATCAGTCGTTTCAAGTGACTAAGGAACTAGCTTAGTTCATCTTTAAGCTGTCGTAAATATATAAAATCTAAAGCATAAAAAAATATGTATCTATATCAACTTTCTATTCTCCGTATGTGTATCAATGACAACTTACGTTGAAATGACCACATATTCGAAGTCACCAAAAACGCTGCGAAATGTCTAGGTTTCCTTAAGCGATGTAAGAAATATTTCACCCCCTCTGATCTGGCTTCAAAATAAAAGGCTTTCATCCGCCCAAAATTGGAGTACAATGCTCACTTCTGGTCAGATGCTCCCAAAACTTCTTTGCGACTTGCGATTCAAAACCGTGCTATAAAACTAATAGGTGAGGCTAATATCACACAGTCGATTGACACCCTCGAACACCGACGTAATGTCTCCTGCCCCACCCTCAATATCGTGATTCTTTCCTAAGCCAAACAACTCGCTTATGAAAGGCCCTGCCGAGCTCTTCATTTCCTAGTCATTATAACCTCCACACATTCAAGACCAACGTACATTGGTACCTCTCTTTCTTTCCTCCCTAACTTTCCATCACCAGCGCTGTGTACAATCATTTTAAGGGTACTAACAACCCCTTGAGCGCGCGCTAATTATAATAATAAGAAATAAATATCTCTATCAACAATTTGAAAGTTCTTTACCAACGGTTTGGATAGTATAGATGAAATGAACTGTAGTCAATAAAGCACTTTGTCTTACGTGCAATTATAAAACGAAAAATCACTGTTTCGAATCGCTAGTATTCTCTTTACTACCCTCATTGGCATGTATCATCAGTGAAGATGGTTAGCGCAAGATCGCGCAAATTGGAGATAGGTTGTAATTGATACCATTCGGAGATATTACGAGTACAAACAATGTTATAAATAGGTATCAACAAGAACCAACCTCTCAGTTATATAATATTCATATCTCAAAAACGAAACACCATTTACACATATCATATCTTTGGATTAGATGGCTAAGACGTGCAGGGCTATAAAATATCGATGTAAAGCCTTAAACTCATTGTTCAAAGATGCTTTTTCTGGCCATAAGATCCACAATAATATAATATCAAAGTAGACCAGTATTCGCGTAGAAATCTTTAAAACAATCGTAAGTGTTGGAAAAGGGCAACAATTCAATTACTATTGAAACAGGCTTCTGTGCTCTGATAGCTTTACCTTTATTTCGAACACTGAGTGACGAAAATTGACACTCCTTAGACTATGCCTGACTGATCAAATTAGGTAAACATACGTTGGTAGAGCGAATGGTCAGAAATATACCTTTAAAAGGATTTATGTAAAAATGCCAGAATTATGAAATCTATAGAATTTATACATTTATACAGAAACAAAAAACTTTACAAGCAAAAATACTAATACTTCAAATTTAGATACCAATTAGACTTTAACGAGCGCAATAATATAAATACATTCATGAAACAAAGTGATAACCACTGAATGTTAAAGGGTATGAAGACAGTGATAACTACAGTTCATTGACAAACGCCCTTAATGACTTGGCACAACCTTATATAACAAAAGAAGCATTACCAAACATTCAAATTAATTCTATCAGTTTAGGGCGCATATCTTGAATGTTTCATAGCAAAAAAGGAATCTTATTACTCGCTTTGGAAAATACTAAAAGGTACCACAATATCTGAACCCTAAACCCTTTGAAAAAATAACAGCGAATGGGCGAATGGGGATAAGAAAACTTTATGCCCTTCGACGGTCAAGCACTTATCCATAACCAAAAAAGGCTCCCAATTTTGTTTTAAAAACGGGAGGAGTCCTAAAAATGCTGCTATTTAATACCGCATTGATGTTACAATACGTTCCTAGTCAGAAGACAACTTGCTAAAGTCATCATTGAACTAAAACTAGGAAAAAATCCAAAAGGCAAGAAGTCTATAAAGATCGTTTTCAAATCTTTGAAAAGATAATTCTGCGATGCTTACTGCTAAATATGGAAGCAAAATCTCAGTTTGAGTTCAGGAGTAAGCATTCCACTATTGATCGGGTTCATGGAATCGCTTACGTAATTGAGAAAGCTTTGGAAGAAACTAGATTTGCACTTGCATATTCCTTTGACAAGGTATGGCATACAGCTTAAAGTCCTAATTACAGCAGCTCTTGCCACTGAGCTTTAAAAATATATGTACTGACAAAGTGTCTTGAGAATTGAAATTTCCCTGTCACCGAATAAAATATAGCAATTCTAAGAAATTTTAGCCGGCGTACCGCATACAGGAGTGGAGTGTTTTCGGCCCACTGCTCTCCAAATTACACGAGAAATACCACAAGTAAAGGGGACCGTTCTAGCTACGTTTTCTGATGACACTGCTATATTACTAGAAGGTACACAAAAAAAAAAGAAGATAGATATAACCCAACTATATTTTCATTACTCTGTGAATAATTTGGCCACTTTAAAAAACAGCATGAAAATTGGACCGCAAACATTTTTACTCTGAAAGTAAACTAAACAGCTGTGGCTTATATTATTAGGTAAACAATTTTTTAGGAAGGGAGTTTTTGCAAAATAGCTCTGCTTATGAAACTGTAAAAAAACATTGAAATTCTTTTTTTGGAGAAAAATTGGCAGATAGGCATATATCACAATTAAAAGTGTATTCCGTTTTGTAGGAGAAAATGCAATAAATCAAGAGCATACTGCATAACCAAAAGACTCACTTAAAATTGTAACCAGGCAAGAGTACGTTTCAGTTTCGTGTACTTGGGATTTCATTCGATTATTAATGCTCAATAGAAAGTTTTGAAACTTAAATATAGAATAAATAAATCCCACATCCATATAAAAAAGGTCCAGCAACTTGAATTCAATATTTAAAAAAATATCGACAGCAGATATGTTATAAAGATAGAAGATAGGTTTGCATCGAATATCAATAACCTGCAACAGGTTCATATGGTAGAAGAAAACAGAAGCATACCTAAAGAGACAAAGAGCGGTTTTCCTTCACTCATTCTATCGAGTTTTCCAAAAAGGACTTGCCAATTTTATTTTTAAATAAAACGCAAACCATTTGAGATATTTCAAAAACTTTACTATCGGCTTGAAGTACAATCAAAACATTTATGAATGGAACTCGACTTCGTTCATATGGCCACCGCGGACACGTTTGCAGCGGTCGATTCGTTGGACCCAATTTTCAACGACTG
Source organism: Volucella inflata (assembly GCA_928272305.1). Taxonomy (NCBI): domain Eukaryota; kingdom Metazoa; phylum Arthropoda; class Insecta; order Diptera; family Syrphidae; genus Volucella; species Volucella inflata. The sequence goes on along the minus strand of OV743720.1, from coordinate 112,718,661 downwards.
GGCCACACATTTCGGCCGAAACGGCCGCTATTTCGCGTTCAATGTTGAGTCTAAGCTCTTCCAACGTCGACGGCTTGTTGGCATAAACCAATGACTTAACGTAGCCCCACAGAAAACAGTCAAGCGGCGTTAAATCGCACGATCGAAGCGGCCAATCGACTGGCCCTATCTTGAGATAACACACTTACCATACTTACTCTTCAATAAAACGATTGTAACGTGTGTTTTGTGGCTTGTAGCACCATCCTGTTGAAACCACATGTCGTCCAAGTTCATATCTTCCAATTCGGGCCAAAAATAATCGGTGATTATGGCGAGCGATGCCCAATTCTTGAGAACGCAGTTGAATTGACTGATATGGATCGTTTGCTACGGACGCCTGAAGGGCAGCGATATTTTCGACACTTCGACCAACCCGTTGTCTCACTGACATGGCAACATCACACAACGAATATGTAGACTTAATTTTTTGCACTAAACTTGTTATTGCCTGTCTAGGGCGAGAATTACCACCGAATATTGGAATGAACGCTCTTAAAGTTGCAGTCACCGACTCCGGATTTCGGTAGAAAATTTTTATAGTTTGCAGACGTTGCTCGTTCGTGTGCTTTACCATGATGAAAATGTTGAGTTTACTGAATAAATTGACAGTGACAGTTTGATGATTAGTGAAAGAGTGCGTTCACAAATTAAATTCAAAGTTGTCAAGTCCCTATTGGAAAACCCGATATTTATTTTCAATTTTGTAACAGTGCAATATTTATCAGATAGGCCTTAATCTTCGCAGTAATCTATAATTTATAATTTTTAAAAACCTTAACTTACAAATAAAAATAAGCAGCGTAAGAACCTTATTCACCAACAACGAAATAAAATAAAATGTTTCGTGACAAAAAGGGGGATATGCATGCAAATCTTCAACATCATTGTGTATTTAATTGAACAGAGAAACCTATGCACTTTTGCAGTTATTTAGCAATAACTTAACTTAGAGACATCTAAAATAAAACATGTACTCGTATTTCTTGTTAATTTTATATCCACGAATTTTGCTGACCTTATAGGCCGCTCTATTGACGATCTCCGCATTGGTAGGACCAAACAATCCAACATCAGTTTTCAAAGGGTTCTATTTGAATAAATTTAGCATTTATATGCGGATACTTAAAGGTATACAAGTATGCAAATTTGGGAAAGCTTTCATATTTAGTCATCTTATTTTTTCAATAAACTCATTTTACTATTGTATTTATATATGTACATACTTATACCATATTCAAATGTACATTGAACATATTGTTACTTTGTTCAGCAATTTCTTAAGCCAATCAATGATATCCCGGTATTCGCCTAAGGGCCGCAATCGAAATTTGAAATTCATATTAAAACACCAAATGCCGAATCAGATCGATTTCTATTCTTCTGATTCCCGCGCTTTATTCTTTCTCGTCTTGATAGGACTCTAAGACTGGATAGGACACAATGACAAAACTAAGTCGCTATGTCCTTGAAAATACGTACATTTTTGACTTCAGAATATCATACATCGAAAATGAACTCGAAGGGGTTGCGTCAACAGGACAGATCAATTGTTGATCTCAAAACTCCCTTCAAGATCTATTGTGTTTTTTTTCTTCTTTTTATTTGCTTAACAAAATCATATTGGGAATGGCGTATGGGAATGACGTTCAAATATTGCCACTGATGGACTATTTCTTTTGACATTTGATGATGACTACAACGATGACGATGACGACCCATAATTAACTCGGCTGGAAACCGAAACTTTATTCTCTTTTCCTTGTAATGATGTCAATAGTTCCCTTCTTGTTTTTGCCATCAGTTCTCTATAGACTATCTTAAGTACTGACAATATCCGTAAATTCATGTTCTTAGCTGTTGTGAAGAGCCAACGATTTTTGTATTACAAACCGACCTCCTTTTGCCTTCAGTCATTGTTTTCTGTTGTGAATTTCTCTCTGTCGCGTCCTACATAGCCATAGTCACATACTCGTACTCGTACGAGTATAACGATAACAGCCCTTTGTACATTTTATTTTTTTTTTTTTTTCAAAATGTAAGGAAGAAACCAAGAAATGAAAAAATAAAAGAAGTACAAATGAAAAGTTAAAATGGATCTCAAGTCAACGCATACAGAAGTCATCGTGGAATCCATTCAGGAATTGCAAGCGGAAGTCGCGAAGAGTGGCCGCTTTAAAGAAACAAAGACAAAAGCCCCCTCCGAAATAGTCTAAATGCGGTGTACGTTTTAAAGGACCCTCTCTCTCTATAAACGTGAACCATGCCATGGATGGGTCAGAGGGTAGAAGACCGCGTTAACTTATTGTCAGAGGACTAGGCAAAGAAAAACAAACATCTGACAACACCTTGACAGTTAAGCATTCAAATAGAATTCTCAACAATCGACTTTCTCTGTTAGTGAAGTAATTACGAGTGCGCTGCTGATACACACCGAATGCCGTAGGTTCTATGCAGAACCATTGCTCAATGAAATTCAATCCGCATCTATGCAGAATGCAGCGGTGACACGATGCATGTTATTCCTAAAGAGCATAGGTGATATGCGGCACCATTTGGTCTGGAGCATTTCCCAAAGCAAAGTTAGTTGCGTTGGTTGGAGTACACGAAACAAAAAATGAAGGGCGTAATCGGGGGTAGGTCCTATTGTTGGAAAATGCACTCAATCGTACCTCGTGATAATCGTACATAGTTTGAAGTTAGACGATAGTACCGGAAGCATATTGACGCGTGTCTTGGGTCCTCTTGCTGCAATCTAATAAAAAAAAAAAAAATCGTCAATAAATTCTCGCGGAGTTATCATCTGCTCAACCCATATGGATTACGCACTTTCGATTTTAGCAATTCAAAAGAATTGAAATGCCTATTTATTATCCTATTCATATACAGATCCATATACTCATAGTACAGGGATGAAATACATTTTTATAAACGTACACACATATGCAGTTTAGCAATATTGAATTGTTCATCTAAGTTGTTAGACACTTATTTCGAGTGTTTGCTGAGTCCTAAGACAATAAAATCTTGAACGAGTCTTTGGTGCATCTACAGTGACTTCTTATAACAGTGAAAACGAATCAACCACCTGTGAAATCAAGCAATTCATTTATTTCAATAAACTTATAAAACCAAAAGTAAATATTGTAATTATTTTGAGCTTGACCGACGGCTGGAGCGGCGCGTAACATACTGACCAAAAGTGAGCCATACAAGGTAAAATGTTCTCTTCAGCTGTTGATATATTGTTATTTGGTGTCCACGGTTTCATTTGAGCCCGACCTTTAATGACGTAGACTTACAATGAGAACTAAAATCCTAAACACTTTAAGATCGACGCCATCTATTGTTGCTACGATTTGACCAGTACTAGCGTGTATCCAGTCACAGGTCCTGTTGAGTGGCACTACCACCGCTATCCCCCACCAGGAGTTAAAACACACTGGCGTGGAAATCAGGGTCTCCCCACTTTGGGCTGAGCCTTACTTGTTAGGAAATCGTCAGAATGACACATTAATTTTGAGAAAAAGTTATGTGAATAATCGGATCATGGCAGACCCAACAAACAAAGGCTATTAGAAAATGTTGCAGCGCCTTTCAAGCTGACTTCATGCTATTAAAAAATATGCTTACATCATCTTTGAAACAGGAATCAAAAATGCCCGCATTTCACAAACCTACAGACAGTTGAGCAGCTCTGAGAGCATTTAGCTTAAACCTCATTGACTCCTCAGGAATTTTAAAAACGAAACAAGTCAAGCTCCCGTTGGTACCAGGCCAAAAGAGTATTGAAGTAAATGAAAAAAACCGATGAACTGGCTATAAAAGGTTCAGCTCATCAATTCAAGCATCCCATAGCAATAAATTCATTGATCAAAAGTTGAGATTGACAGAAAAACATCTGTATATTCTACCGTATCTTCAACAGGCTGAAACAGCCATGAAATCCCTCCAAAGTAAATGCAAAATTTCTCTTAACTTCAAAAGAGATGATATAAAAAGACTGGTCATTTCCCTAACAGGACACTGCCAATTTAAAAAGATTGAATCTTGCCTTTGGATAAAAAACGATAAAGTTACGAAACCCATTCTATGTGAATGCGTGACTCTATGCAGCAAAATGAGATATTATTTTCATAGAAAAATCATCCTCATTTTTATTCTCAATATTATTAAGAAAGTCCATGATTATGTGGAATCGTAAACTGATACACAATAAATCTTTAAGGTCTCCGTGCAGATTGCAACTTGAAAGTCAGTATGAAAAAAAAACAATTTAGCAACAGCTAGAAATATGGTATTTCCTAAATTTCTTCTCTAGCTCTATGATTGAGCGTAGATCATCTGTCGGTTTTATGAACATTTGGGGAACATCTTTCGAAGTTGGAAAAATATTCGCCCGCAATAGAAGTTATATAAATCCTTCAGTAGCTCATCTAAGAGGTCCTATGAGTTCTGATAATCTTGATCATTAAATATGTTAAGTAATTAAGCTCTTTCAATTTATATTTTTAAATTTTGATGTGTGGACAGCAGGGGAATACCCGGAAATAAAAAACGGTTTCATCATGCCTAGGGTAAATAGAAATATTTGATAATCTATGAAATGAATGTAATTTTGCCAAAAGTTTGTTTGAATTTATCCAAAAACTTAAAGGTTGATTTCATAGCAATACTTATCATTAAATGGAACGATGTAGGAATGGCGAAATCGTTATGATTTTTGTCCCTATTCCATACATAAAACTAACTACACAACTTATAGCAAAACATCACATTGCACATATCACATATATTTCTGCTCCAAATAAAATGCAAATAAACATAACTGTACGACGACGCTTCGCACGTCACACCGATGAAACAGATGTGTTTCCCATTTTAATTCATAAATACGAGTTTTATCTTTTTGTTTACCCCGAACTGATAGTTATTTAATATACACTTTCTAATGAACTGAAACCAGATTTCACAAAACAGATATATGCATTATATATATATGTGCAATATGTTTATCATAGAATTTCAAATGACATAGCTGACCATTTTCCTCAAACTACGGAGATTGTTATTTAAAAAGGAATTTAGAAATCTTTATGATCTTCTGTTTTACTCGTAGAACACCCATTTGTATATTAAAAGCTTCAGATGCGAGTATGTCATGTGCATCTCTATGGATAAATAAATAGATTTTATACCGATTGTTGCTATGACCTCTCAATAAGTAACAAATTTTTAATTAAAAGAAAAAATACATCACAAAAATATACTGTCATTTGTTTGAAAAAAAAAAAAAAATAATGAAAAAGACAATCAACCATAAATCACTGGTAAGGAGCATCACTTCCAAAAATAAAAAATAAAAATCAATTAAATGTCATGTCCTTCTGTCACTGGCTTTACAAAACATTGAGGATTCATATTATTTTTCTTTTTTCTTCCAAAAAAGGGTTAATCACAATTAAAATGAATTGAATTCACCGCACTCAGGTAGATTAATCCATCAGCAATAAATACAAAAATCAGAAGACAAGACAACCGATAGCCCCTAGCGTGAGAATTTTTTCACAATTGAGTCATTCTTACCGACAAAGATGGCAAATTTGTTTCAGATTTTTTCCAAAAATACTCGTACACACGTTCAAGTATCCGTATCCTTTGGAGCTTCTGTTAACAAACGGCGCAGCTATCAGAATTTTTAAGTATTGACCGTCGGCGAGTTTAAAATGCCATGCGTCTGCGATGAGCGTACGTTTAAACAAACAATGTCATCGCTGAACTTGTGCTATCCATTCAAGACATTTTGACAGCAAATCGAAATCAAAAAGAATAGAATAATCGAAATTCACACAATTGAAGAAGAAAGTATGTGAGTAGAGTATGTCAAATTTGAAGGAACATGCATATCTAGACCTGCTACTATCTTCAGTTTTGAGACAATGATAACGATTCACAAGGTACAATAAACGTCGAATATGTACTTGTCTACTTTACATTGAAGCTTAAATGAATTTTTTTTTTTTATATATAGAATTTTTGACTCAAGTTGACTTACATTAGTATCATCAATGGGAAGGAGGTTTAAAGGAATATTGTTAAATTATCTGAGCACAGGGAAGACAAATGATTATTGATGAAGAGGAACAAAGGTAGATTGGGTTTCGAATACTTGAAGAATAAAATGAATGTACAACACAGAGATTGACATGATATTCCATATATTTACTGTTTGAGCAAATGAAGAGTTACAAGGGCTAATAAAAAATATAAAATATTTTGATGCCACATCTATCATCGACAAATTGGCTGATGGAAAACACATAAAACAAGCGACGATACAAGACTTTATGTTGACTGTTGATTAACTATGTTTTACTTGGTTTTACTGACAACAAAAGTTGTTAGATCATACTTTACTTTTTTATGGAATTTTGTTGAGCATCTGTGACAACTTGAGTAGGACCCTCTATTTTGGAACTAGAGGCCAGCTCTAATGTAGGTACTAAACAACTTTTAGGGTTGATGCACTGGTCTATAGTTACGATGTCTTCAATTTCGCCCTTCAAATTTTAGCCAAAACTCGTACTTTATTTGCCTATCACTCTGGCCATCGATAAGTTTAATTTCTCACAAAGTGTAAAATCTATAAAATACTTAGTGGGTGCGAACCACAAAGGTTTCAGCGAAAGATCACCGCTCATATTTTTAACGATTTTTGTGCCAACTGTGGGTTCTTATGGTAAAGCAGAAAAAATATTTTTCTTACGTCACCAGTCTTTTCGAAAGTTGAGTTCTTACTATTGGATATAGATTACTAATACATCGCACTAACAACCTTTATAATGGAGCCATTGTGTCTAAAAACGAGAAATCTAAGCACCTAGCCCCTTCCATAAACATCAGGATTGTTAATAAAATAGTGTTATCCTGTAGTATATTGTGATAGAAAAATATCGCTTTAACTTATAGTTTTGGAGGTTTGTAGCAGTTAGTAATTACTTCATATAGTAAATCCTATATGGATGGCAACATTGGTGAGCCTGATCGGTTTTAGCTGATAACGCTTTCAACTTTAGGCTTTCGGTATGTGAATTGTGGTGGGCTCTATTTTCGATAAGAATGTGGTGTTTATTTTCCTTCTCCAGTTCATTCTCGGGCATCATTCATCTCGCTGTCACTGCCACATCCACCAAGAGCAAGGACCAATGTTTGGTTTTCCAATGAGTTCATCGATATTCGCTTTACGTCATATTTCATTAAGATGCTGGATTTCATGGATTACTGTTTTCAGTAGAAAGATTGGTAAGGCAAAACAGTTGATTTAGTTATTGAATGACAGCACACATATTACCTGCTCTGCCACACAGGAAAGTGTCCAATTGGTGAAAGAATTCAGGCATTGCTATCCATTTGGTTTTATGCCTTACAATGGACAGCATTGATAGTGTCCACCACCCTGCAACTGCATTATGAATGGAATAAATGGTTCAAGGTATGATCCTGGCCACATATTTACTATAATAATTCATATTGTTACCATTAAAAAAAATCACACATTTAGATGTAAAATAGGTGTAGCAAGTTAAGCTAAGCAATATCTGTTCTACTCCTGCGTATCAACTAAATTTTTCGGGGGTGCCATATACCCATATACCGTATATCGCTCAATTGATGTATGAACATAAAACCTACTCAACGTAGGCTATCTTTTGCATCAATGATAGAAAGTCAGTCTATCTTTCAGTGCCTAATTCAAAAATAAAACCATAAATATATTAATAAAAAATTATGCCAACAAACTAATAAACCCATAAACGTGGCAAGTAATTTGTTTGATGATATCATCCCCACATTATCTACATGATTTTCGATAATTTGATTGATTAACCGTGTGTACAACGGTAATGATCATGTCTCTTACAGTTACTGCTAAAACCCCAAAAAAAAAAAAACAATTTTCGATCGTTTCCATAAGATAAGACAACAACTGTGTAGGACAGAACTTTATGGCTGGGTCCGAACTTTATACCACTCAAGTGGATGATCACATTGACAGTAAGTAATACTTACGAGTATAGGTCTATTTGTTGGATATCGTTTCATGGTGAGTAAATTTATCTGATCACTGATCACAGATCACTGACAGTTACCATGCAAATAAAAAAACAATCTACATGAAGGAATATCTTCACAAAGCAGCTAATCCTAAAATTGACGCGCCAAGTCGAAGAAAATACCAAAACAGCGATTATTAAGATTGTCTTCGCCTTACATAAAAAATTAACACATCGTTTACTGAAATCTACACGGCGCGATAAAGAACTCATTTTTGAACGCCATAAAATCATATTTGACGATCGGTTTTGTAATAATTCCAGGTAATAGTTTTCCTAATTAATGGCCAATTGATGGTTTCTTGCAATTGCCGATAAGTTTGCGAACCTAGATATGATGAACAAATATCTAAACATACGTATGAATATAAATATATATATTTTTTAAATCACCTAATCTTCTTTAATAGCAAATAATGACAAATGTGTTGCGAATTCAAATGTTGACACTGGATTGTTGGTGTGCAACACCGGTGGAGTGGGGATAGGAGAAGGGATATTCGTATTACCTCGATTCGATGATCTAGAGCTATGACCATTGACAGGTTTATGATGACAAATAAGCGATAAATAATATATGGACGAGCTTATTAGATTATGGGGCGAATTTGAAATAATGTTTACGTATTTATTGCGCGATGGCAAGTGCTGACATTATCAATTCTTGTTTTTGGGCTTAGAGGATCTTGTATGTGAAATATTTTGTGATTTTATTATTTGACATCTTGCGTAGCACCTAGAGATCTACTCATATCTTGTAATTGTACTGTCAGTGAATAATTGGTAAATGATTTCATGAGACATTTTGTGAGTGCAGCAGGTACGAATAGTATGATTTTATAACATATTTGATTTGGTTCTTTACAAGCATTCTTGGCAATTGCAATTCTTATTAACTGATAACTTACATCGCTCTAATATTAAAATTTCTGACGGCATTCGTGTTTTTTGCGCCAAGTACTACTATCTGAGTTACCGAAATAACTTTCACGACAGCGATGACATCAACTTTGTTTGAAGTGACTTCAGTTAAAACACTTTCGTGTTGAGTACTACATACATATATGTATTCATTTCAAATAAATATCTATTAGAAGTAAGATTCTCTATAACTTTCTTACCTTCGTATTCTCGACAAGCTCTTAAACTCTATGTGGGTCATAATTTGCTCGTATGACCCTAAGCCAAATTGCCATCGATTTTACAAAATGCTTGGAATTTCAATTCGGTTTTAACAGTTGCAAAACGAACAGAATTCGAATTTGTGTGAAGAAGCAATGAAGCACTATACTTCTGAAGAAAACCGAATAATCGTCACGACATTTTGGATGAACATTTTGTCAGTGATACTGTCGCAACGTGCATTTTGAGCTTGTTTTTCTGGCCGCCTCGGTGGTCCTTTGATTCGGCGTTAAATTGCATGATTCTTATGGACTGGGACAACATGGCACCTATCAAGAAATGCCTCGTACGTCTCGTACGGCTGAAAATATAGCTGAAATGGCTGAAAATGTCATAGACGCTTCATCGTCATCGAACAGATGAGGTGCCACGCAATTGGCTATTCCACGCACCTCTCAATATTTTGAAAATGTTTCCTTATAAAGTGCAGACAGTCCAGTCGATAGGTGTTGACCGTGAGTCGCGTCAATCATTCTGTAATGTCCTCCCTAATCTCAACAACAAAGTAAACGATTTTGCGTCAAACATAATCATGAGTGACGATACCAATTTTCACTTATGTGGATATGCGAATAAAAAAAAACGTACGGTTCTGGCGCACTGAAAGTTTGCGAGTAATGCAGTAAGCGCCATTAAGGAGTTGCTGCATGGCGTGATGATTTCACTGGAAGAATCATTGGAACTTTTTTGTAGAACGGCGCTATTCGAACGGTCACTGTGAGTGGTGAGGGCTACAGAGCGGTGATCAATGAATGTTTCATTCCTCAATTGGGACTGGAGAACATGTGAAAATAAGTTGGTGCGATTCAGTAGAGTTTTGTGCTTGCAATAGAAAGTATGTAAGATCCTTTTCACCATATTTTGCTTTATTACTCAAAAAAAGGGAAGAAGATACTGAGAGAAAAAAATTATAGGAAAAGTTAACGGCAGAAATGTCATTGAAAAACAACAGTATCAGAGCCGGCTCGCACGATTTTGTCATGATGATTTTTCAGTTAAAGGCGCACATCACTCCGATAGGCCTTCCAAAATTAATGAGGATAAAATCAAAGCATTGTTCTAAGCAAACAAGTATTCAATGGTTCGAGATCAGATGAAAGCCAAAAAGATCTGCTATTAACTCGCCCAATGCGAAGAAAACTATTCATTTCTGATAGATATGGTATATGATATATACGGGCGACAAGGAATGCACTACCCCCAACAAAATCAGTCAAAGAAAGGTTAGTGCAGGTAAGATGAAGAATAGAGAAGGCAAGTAGAGGCCGGATTTCCAAAGAAAAATACAATTCACTTCGATGTCTAATGTACACAGAAGTAAGAAATCAACCGCCTTAGTGAAGCAAAAAAGTGTCTTGGTCAAAGAAATGGCACCAATTACCCCAAGATTACATCTACAAAATTAGCTGGCACCATTTTACCTAGCATATTCAGGTTCTTTAAAAAATGTTAATTAATATGCCTCTAAGAAGTCTACAAAAGACACCAAAAAAGTCGCTGATTACTAACAAAGTTCAAAAGCATTCATTATAGTATATCAGCCCATCGCCGGCAGTGTCATGTTACCCGTCATTGTGCTCATAAAAGACCCAAATATCAATAGAATCCCTAACAGAGGGCACAGGCAGCTCCAACATATGTTTATTTGCGTCCTTAAGAATCCATTGCAACATGCGACCCAGAAAAAATTCAGTTAATTCATCTTTTAAACTGCGTCCGATGAAGCCTTACATTCTTAAATTCGTTTGGAGATTGTGAGGGAGTTCAATAAGGCCTTAAGTGAGGTTTGGATATCGCTACAGATGCATACATTTCGTTCCCCTTACATGTTTCTTAAAATATAAGTGTATGTACTTTATTGCCATCAGGATTGTGAATTCTTTGCGTGGAAGACGGACACAAGTTTTTTGAACGAATAGTGAGGACGAACATTGTCATCTTCCTCAAAGACGTCATAGTAACATTTTAAATGGGTCTTACAGCCGTCATTGAAGATCGGACTACATTTTTTCTTCGATATGGCTATGGCCTACTTCGTTTTTCCCCTAGCTAACGACGGTAGTCTTGGGCACCGAAAAAGTTGTTTTATTGTTCTTGCAGCAGTTGAACATATGATTTCATTGTAACAGTTTTTATCCACAGCGGAAAATTATATAGGTAAATTCGAGTCATGGTAATAGCTTACTAATATACTCGTAGCATACATATCTCATGGATTCGAATTCTTTTTATAAAACCAATGCTTTGTTATTTAAAGCAAGTGCTGATGAAAGGGTTTGACCTTCATTGCTCACTGGAAATCCACAGAATTTTCTTCGAAATCCCGGTTTTGCAAAATTCCCCAATAAATAAAATATTTTTGAAAATATTTCTCCATAATTTCTAACTAAACCTCTTGCTTCTCAAGCGGTTGATAAGAAGGCCATATACTCTCGTGTATGATATATACAAACATATGTATATATCATACATTCTCATATACTATAAGTAGATAATGAGAAACTACATTATAAGGAAAAATATGCCACATGTCTCTTTGGAATCCTTCTCGCTTTTAAGCGATTATAGATAATAAAATCTCAGCATAGTGAATTGCTCATATGTAATTGGTCATCAACTTGCAAAAAAAAAACAGAGTCCAATAGTAACGTACGTATCCATATGAGTAGATTGCAAGCTGGTAGCAGCTCACGGTACCCAGAAAATCCACAAAATAAAATATCTACTGGGACATGAGCTCGTTATCTCTGGCAACGGCTTGGAATTATCCAAAAATAAGAAATTCCAAATTATTATAATTATACCCACAAAACCAAAGATACCGGGGCTGGTTTCAGAGTGCTTCCTTTGGTTTATGATAAGAACCGATGGGAGTTGCTTAAAATATGAGGAATGAGACATGAGAAATCGGCAACGTCGCTATTGCGCACTGGGTTACAGATTTATCTCATTTTCTCATGGATATTCCTCTGAACAGTGGCTCGACACATTATCAGAGCATAAATAGTATGTGTCGAGGCTTCTCCCATTGTTTTTTTTTTTTATTTTGCTTTTGAACCACAGCTTATTCAATTATGTCACCATGTGTTCGGAAACAAATCTACAAGTATGTACGAGTATGTACGCTTATCTAAGCTAAAGTTCCAGTTTCTTTCTGTTTTCATTCTTGGTATTTTTCGCCTCGAAAACTGTTTTCGCAATATTTCATGGGCAAATTTCTAATTACGATTTGCCTTTGGAATTGTTGCGTGGGTAGATCTTATGAACTTCCTGTGGTGGTTACCCGAATCGTAGATAACGTGTACGAAAGATAAAATGTGAAGCTTGTCAATGAAATACACATGTAAGTGGTATTATTCATTTTCAGATTGAAATGGACTGTTCCCTTATTTTCAGAGATAATCTTATCCAGCCAGGCTGGAAGGCAGCGAAAATTTTGGCCAATCGTACTAAAGACTCATTTTTAATAAAGGCATAGATCTAGCGACATTGAATTCATTTGAAGTAATAATCAAAGAAATATTGAGATGTGATTGGAAAGGCTTGGCTCGTTACGCATTCATCTTCAAATCGATATTAATCACATTTTAATAGCTCAGAACGGAATATTTTTTTTCATCAAAAGTGCATACCTACCCATCAGAGCTTCTGAAACAATGATTTCCTTCAAAGCAAGTCTCATGGTATAGGTAGGATACCTACGAATTTCCTGTCTTGGATTTGACTGACCAAAATACGTAAAGTTATATTTTTTTTAAATCGTACACACTATAAAAAACGATTTCAATTTCCTACCTTCTGATGAACATTTTAAAGGATGAACTTCGTACGATCCATCAAGATTTTTTAATTGGTATTATCAGAATTCGTCTATCAAAAAGACAGTATTGAGTTGCAGAATTGTGTTAATTCAGAATTCTATATGCTGGCGTAAAATATTGCTTATCATATGGATATGGACAATTTCCATGGTAATTGTGCAATAGAAACTACTGAACCCAATAAAGAATCACTCTCGTTGGGCTAATTAAATCATAAACACTTTTATCGTGGTTTTTTTTAGAAGAAACCCTTTATCATCCGTGTTCTATTGTGTGGTGCAGAAATAGTAAGATAACTTTGTGAATTTATTCTGCAGAACAACTTGGAATAGATGCATTCAGGATCACCATTCTAATCGCCAAATAAACATGTAAAGAAAATCCTCGGAGCGAATCGAAATATACATAGTAGAGGGTTATTTGGTCCTACTTTTAGTGTGTCGAGATTTTCCGTCCATTCTCGATATAAAAAAAATTATAATGCCCAGCGAAGAAATTGTTTTTGGGTAGCTCACGCTAAGGGTGGTTAGGTTAGTTAGGTTCAGGACTACGATTTTCTAGTGATTTTCATAATTTTTTCTTGAATTCTTCTTAATTCATTGAAACTTTGAGGACATTTTATACATACATATAAATAAATGAAATAAATGTTTTAAATATTGCAATGTTTCTGAATTATTTTCTCGAAAAATACCGAAGATATTAGCTGCCACCCATCGGAGGTCATCACCCTGACGTAGTTGTTTGTGTTTAATTCTGGTGGCCACCGTTTTCAGCTGAAATCAGTAGAGTTAAGAATCTACTCTACGAACATGACTTTCTTCTAAATGAATATAACTCCTCGAAAAAAAATTTGAAAATTACATTTTTTTTTTAGAGGTATTTGAGCAACAGAGCATTTTTTTGCAATTTTTTTTTTCATACCTTCTCTTCCAATAACCAACTATAATACTTTAAGCAATGAAATATGCCTTAATATAGGTTAATATAAAGAGTAATTCTATCGGGTTTTCCAATAGGGACTTGACAACTTTGAATTTAATTTGTGAACGCACTCTTTCACTAATCATCATCATCATGTCAATTTACTCAGTAAACTCAACATTTTCATCATGGTAAAGTACACGAACGAGCATCGTCTGCAAATTATAAAAATTTTCTACTTCTACTTCTAATTCGGAGTCGGTGACTGCAACTTTAAAAGCGTTAATTCCAATTTTCGGTTGTAATTCTCGCCCTAGTAGACAGGCAATAACAAGTTTAGTGCAAAAATTTGAGTCTACATATTCGTTGTGTGATGTTGCCGTGACAGTGAGACAACGGGTTGGTCGAAGTGTCGACAATATCGCTGCCGTTCAGGCGTCCGTAGCATACGATCCAAATCAGTCAATTCAAAAGAATTGGGCATCGCTCAGACCACATTATGGCGTATTTTGGCCCGAATTGGAAGATATGGACGACATGTGGTTTCAACAGGATGGTGCCACAAGCCACAAAACACACGTTACAATCGATTTATAGAAGGGTAAGTACTCGTATGATGAGCGTGTTATCTCAGGAAATGGGCCAGTCAATTGGCCGCCTCGTTCGTGCGATTTAACGCCGCTTGACTATTTTCTGTGGGGCCACGTTAAGTCATTGGTTTATGCCAACAAGCCAAAGACATTGGAAGAGTTCAGAGCCATCATTTAACGCGAAATAGCGGCCGTTTCGGCCGAAATGTGTGGCTGAGTCGTTGAAAATTGGGTCCAACGAATCGACCGCTGCAAACTTGCCCGCGGTGGCCATATGAACGAAGTCGAGTTCCATTCATAAATGTTTTGATTGTACTTCAAGCCGATAATAAAGTTTTTGAAATATCTTAAATGGATAGCGTTTTATTTAAAAAAAAGTTGTCAAGTCTTTATTCGAAAACCCTGTATAATAAAACGAAATACTAATGTTCAAAGTTAATGCTCAAACAATTTTTGAGCCAGAGTTACGTAAATTCAAAACAAATTGTTACACTTTTCAAAAGAAATTTACCTAAATTACTATTAGAATACTAACTTTCGAGAAAGGAATATTTTACGTGGCTCCCAGAAGTACTTTAGTATAACTAAAAACTATTCGGATAAATTGGCATTCTGTCTGCAGAGAAGCGTGACCGATGTAAAATCCAATCCGTCCATCTTATGGGGTTCAATAGTAAGCAATTCATATAAGAACACAAAGAGAGAGCACGCGGAGAACGTATAACATTAATGCATTAGATCCTAGTGCGCCTCTTGATCTTCATGTCAATCTTGCCAAGAAAATCACGTTTGGTTATAAATCACATTTTCACCTTATGAGCCACATAGAAGAGCTATATTTTCGCAAGAAAGTAAGTCACCTATAGCAGGTTTGCTGTTTGGTTGTACAGTGAGCAGGCCATTTATTTGAAAATTATTAACAGATTCTTTGGGAAGCCCAGTTCGTAATAAATTAAAAAGCAACAATGATAACCTCTTCCGAAGCCATTCACGTAAATTGGTGTATTTTCGAATTGAAATACTCCACGATGTTCATGTTTAGGTACAGAGCAATGATTCAGTAGGATAAGATTCAGTGGTTTAATTTTATTGATTTTACTATTCCAAAACAGATGTCCGACTAAAAATGGATTGAATTCATTCTAGATACATTAGTGAAAGTGCGTTTTGAATTGTACAAAGTGTCGTATATTCTTTGTCGCCCTTTCCTGATATCGAAACTCTGAAACTCGTTGAATGAAAGATCTCTACATTTAGTATCTAACGAGCTATTCTCATTACTTCCAAAGAAAGATTTGCAATGATTTATTGTACAGAGCGGGATGCTCATTTTATAGTCTTTTCTTTTGAAACAAGAGATTAAGAATTTTATATTATAAAGAATTGAAAGTAGAGCATGTAATCTAGTAATAGCTCTTTATCAGAACATTTGTGCTCTGAATATCAACATACTGAGAAGACTACACACACAATAGATTGCAAGAAATGAAGTGAGCCAGCAAAAACCAGCCTTTGAGATACTAATAGTTTAGATAGAAACATATTCATATCTTTTTGTACATTTCAAGTTTCCAATTAAATCTTATCAAACAAAGACATGTCAATTATGATGAACACACAATTCCTCAGACCAGAAAGGTTCCAAAAGCCTATTCTGAATTATTTTAAGCTTGTTTGCGAACAATTTTTTTAAAAAATAAACAAATACCATAAGGTCCAAAGAAGCTTAAAATGATGTTTAACTCACAATTCTTAAATACTAGAAACAAATCAGATGTGCCTACACATATGGTATCCATAAAGTAGATAATTGTATTTTAAGGGTGATTGTAGTCGTTCTAAGAATGACAGACGAACTCACCTTGATTCAGTTTCCTAGCAATCGCTTTAGATCGCATGATTTGTTCCAACAGGGATATCATAAAGCTCGCTATTGGGTACTTACTATCCACCAAATTGAATAGCCGCAATCAACAATATGACATTATCACCCGCCGATTGTTCCACTTGATTGTCGTCGTTGTAGCTAATGTCGTTGCGTTGAAGTTATTGTTCACTATCGTTATAGATGTCGTAGACGTCTCCTTCGTAAAATCACTCGAAAATATAATTTATGGCACTATCGCAACCCTATGGCACATATATGGCAATAGAACAACAAATCCATGTGCAATAAAAACAACTTGTTAATCCAATCATAATACACAACACACTATACTCGTAGTCAAAGGACTAACGACATCTTATCGATTCTAGAGGTGGGGTTAATAATGACGAAGTCGTATTAGTACTAAAATGGGCGCTGAGTAATAGCCAGCTCCGTACAGAGAGTAAATGCAAGAGGAACTTTGAGGTGTGATGTTGATTAAAAAAAAAAAAAATAAATAAATCGAACCCAAATATCCGTCAGTAGCGCAATCTAATAAGTTCGACTGCTACGAGTATTTCTACCATCGTCGTCATCATCAACATCATCATCATCGTCATGTGGAAACAAAAGTGAAAAGTGAAACCACAAGGTCAACGATTTAAATTGAGGCAGCTGCCGCTTAATTTTCCACCGTATTGGCTTTTCCGCGCGCTCGAATAAACGAAGAACTTTTATTCGCACATACATATACACAAGTGCACACACATACACAAAGTAATTCGCACAACAAAAAAAATTGCAAAAAAAACCAAAACACAGCACCAAATACTAACACAGCAACTACCACGTAAAAATCCTGAGGGTTGTGAACTTCAGTTTACTGCTTGGCAAACATCCCGACATAGGTAGTACACAGATTTGTACAGCGCGTCGCGCACCACCAGGACTGTAAGTTCTTGTTGCTGCTACTGCTACTGCTTCTCTCGTCCAAGAAAAGGAACAAAAGAAAAACTCCTGTTTCACGTCGCACCTGTTTTCATTAAAGCACCTCAGTCGCGACTGACGAGACTCCTCGACAGCAAAAAACTTACCGACGACACAAAAAATTGCTAAAGAAAAACTCCCAGCACTTGCAATGAAACAACGGGGCTAGAAAAAGTTACTACCGAACAAATTTCCATTCGAGAACCTAATTAGATGGGTATGTTTACATAGACCGAAGAGGGTGGATTTTTTTTTCGATTTTTTTTTCTTTCTCTCCTCAACTAGACCGAACTTTCAACCACCGCAAAATGTGCTCTGCCCACCCCCGCAAAACACGTAAGAAGAGGGTGTCAATTGTTTTTCTACTCCCCGTTTCCGTCTTTCTTAGTTTTGAATATGAACCCAGAACGTTCACAACATAATTACTTGTGAATTAAATCGTTGCGCGGGAGGATGAACTTTTGACGAATCGCGACAAGAGGATGATGTAGGATCACGGCGCGTATGCGAGTTGCGGTTAAGAATGTGCGGCTTGTTGAAGTAACCTCACGAATGTGACTTAGCATATGCTGTGCTGTACAAGACGACTTAAAAGTGTAAACAGAAACAGACATCGACACGACAGTGTATGTCGCTGTGAAAATTGAGTTGCTTTACTGCTTGCACGAAAAGTGTGACTAATGTTGTTAGTATGGGTTCGGGCGACTATCAGTTATACGACCCTTGCCAACTACTGATGAATGAGATGTTGGGCATTCTCCTTAATCGTAAAAAAATACACAACACACTTAAATTGTTTGAAGATACAACAACAATAATTTTCGTACTAAAAAAAAATCAAATAAACCATTACATTTGAGAAAATATCTGTAAGAGTAGATATGCCCTGTACTCAGTTCATTTACGCTCCTATTTTTCAAACGTACATAGATATTGTATATATAGGTGGATACATTTTCTTTTGTAAACAGTGAACTCAGTCAAAGACTTTGATACATACAGTATCTGCAAGATGCTTCGCCTAATTTTTACAATAAAAAAAAACCATTAGCAATAATCTAGATACATTCTAAGGTCTTATATCTAAACTAAAATTAAAAAAAAAAAACAATCAAATCTAAAACAGATTACAAATTCCAATATTGCCGCTTAATAAATATTTCGATAATCAGATACAATAACACGTAACGAAAGTATCGCAAATAGGCAATGTTATCTACTCCATGTACATACTCGTACTTATGAAACCTATCCACATTATTGTCATTTTTATCAACCAAAAGGCGGAGATGGTGGAGATGGCGGAGCAGTTTAACATTCACTTTTCTTGGGATATAGAGACATTCCGAGAATTGTAGGACCGACGAACTTGCTAAAATTGGAACCACTATACCTATTACACATGAAAAGGGTAACATTGGTATATCTATCGCTATGTGGAAATTAGAACTAAAGGTGAATTTTAATAGAAAAACAGATCATAGGTGAATGGTTGGACATGCTTAGCGACCAAACAATTCTGGCCAAAACTAGATCTGAATCGCTCCATGAGTTTAATCCTCATCTTAGCGCCATTATAGGTGTCCTCGCTGGACACTGCTTTATAGGTAAACATGCAACAAGGCTTCGCATGTTTACTAACGACTTTTGCAGAAGTTGCTTGGACGAGGAGGAGGAGGAGACAATCCCTCACCTCCATAGTACAGGTCCAGCTTTCCCCAAAGAAGAAATCTCCACCTAGGAGCCTTCTTCTACAATGACTTAAATGACCTAAGCAACACAGATATCAAAAGTCTCCTATACTTTATCAAAAGCTCCAAATGATTTCTGGAGTAGGAGGATCTCAGATCCACGTGGCATCACAATGGGCCGATAGGCCTAAGTGGGTTGATTTTTTTTTCCAACAGTCACTTTAACCTCACCCAACCTAACCTATCAACCAATTTAAGGAAGAAGAACTATGAGAGATATACAACTATAATTGAAGCAGCTGAATACACTAAATAATTAACTAAGGTGTTACGTTGGTAATTTGACTCCAACTTATTCGTTGGCAAATATTTCTTATCCGATCCGGCAATTTTTCAATGCATAAAACATTTATGATTTTTGTGGCCAAACTATCAGTTTAACAGTCCAAACAATTAATTAATATTTAATGATACAGGCACAGATACATACGAACGTAACTAAGCTTCTTTCACCCCTTTAACCTGCCTTTCTAGGCACTTATAAAAGATCATCATCCTTTTATTTTATAGTTACTGACTCACTTTGCACTGTTGCAGTTCGAAAACCTCGCAAGTTTTGAATTAAAGGATCCCACAATATGCTAAAAAGATGAAGAATCCTTCCTGCAAGGTGTGGTTGAAATTAACAGTTCAAAGTTGCTTCCATTTAAGAATATAGGATCGTTTGACGTCTGGCTCGAACATAATCGACGTTCTTTCAAGTATGATGGTATTGACTTTACTCACCTTCCTTGTCGTGAATCTGGCAATGAAAGATGTTGTCGTTAATAAGGAAGATACATTCTATTCTCTCGCAATCAGCTTTTGTCTTTAGTGATTTTTTCTCTTTTGCTACAGAATTTCGTTTGTATTGAAGTTGGTACAGACCAAATATTCAACTATTATTCCAAAGGATTTTGAAAAGCAAAATTGATCTTCATCAACATGTCGAGTGTAAACGGCTGCAGTGATGAAAAGGACAACCCAAACTATGCAAATAACATTAGAATTTGATCGGTATAATTAAAAGACAAAGAAAAAGATATCTGTAAGAGTCCTTACATAGAGACTTTACTTCTTTAATCTCACATTTAAAAACTACTGAATCTACGTGCAGGTATGAAGATCGGTGTCTGCATTTTACAACAATATTTCAGATCGATCTATAGATATCCGCTATTTCATTATTAAATTCAAAGCATAAAACATTTCCAGCGATACTGCATAGCCGGTTAACATCATAGATACAAATAGGCTACACGAATAGAAGAAATATAAATCGATTTTTAGGGAAAGATGATTTATAATCAATCACACCTTCAGAAATATACTAACTGCAGCTTGGTTAAATCAATCAGAAGCTATACGTACATATCGTACCAGAGGATTCGAATGGCAACGATCCATTTAGCTATATATTTTGGGAAAATAGATTTTGGCAATGCTATTGAAGAACTAAATAGAGTCCTTTGTTGCTATAAAAAATGGCTTAAATTAGGAAAAGATTGGTATAGAAGCAAAATTTAAGAAAATTAAATTGGCTTCATTTCTAAACTAGACTAGCTCATCACAGAAATTACATATTTCCGAGAAGAACCTACTGAATTCTTTCATGGAAACATACAATATGTAGTCGTCATATCTACAATCTGGCAGAAGAAGTTTGTTGCGTATATTTTGGCAAATCATCACTGAAAGATGTTTAAGCAAATCATTTACCAACTTCATACTGTTCGCGAGAATATTAATGTTCCTTTTCTTTTTAAAAATGAGGCCGAAGCTCCCATTCCCGTTAATGGAAAACGTAACCAGACTATGCTTCGTGAAACTTATTTTCAAAATTTAAAAGAAATCGACCCTGACAGGAGACGAGATGTACCTTTATGATTTGACGAAATTGGCTTCTTTTTTGGTATACGAGATCATGCGATTTGATATGTCTTAATATTAGGTTCCAAAAAAAGAACACCATTAACCGCATGAATGAGAGCAATAATGTCTGTCAGTTTATGGGCAAATGTTCAATTTTGCAAGAAATAAGAGGACTTATCTACTGAAGAAATGCCAAGCTTGAAAATCAGGCTTTTGGGTCTTATGTTTTTACGGGGCTGCAGCATCCAACTTCTTTGACTCAATACTGACTTACTTACTTTAAGTGGCGCTACAGTCCGGGGTGGACCTGGGCCTCAGTTAATAAGCTTCTCCAGCCAGCTCAATTCCTGGCTAGCTGCCTCCAGTTTCGCACGCTAAGTTGGCTGAGGTCCTCTTCCACTAACGTATTTAGTTTTTTATACATAAATTGCAAAATAGAGATGTGGATGGCATATGGTTTCAAGAAGAGGGTGCGGCATGCTAAGAAACGATTTAATTATTGAATGAGTTAGTTCCCGGTCGTGTAACGTAATCTTTTGTTCACAGATTTAGTTTAATCAAATTTTCAGAGGGACGAAACATCATTGTAGCTAGCACGCGTTCCCCCCATCTCGATACTCACAAGTGTACTTGGAAAACTTCTGATCAATCAACCGTCAACCAGATTGACTACATTGAGATCGGCGCAAGATACTCCTCCAGTATTATGGATGTCCGTACGTTCCGAGGAACCAACATCGACTCGGATAACCCAAACTACGCCAAGACAAACTAATGCTGTGAGAAAACTCGACGTCAGACGGCTACAATCGCAAGTGATCGCCAAATCCTTTTGCGATCGAGTTTCCCTTAATCTCTTAAGAGGTCCCTTGCCGCCAGTATCAAGCATCGAAGACCAGTGGCAACACTGCCGAAAAGCCATCAGAGATACCGCTTCTGATGTGATTGATGTGATGGGATTCACTTGACCACCATAACGAAACCCCTGGTTTGATGACGAATGCCAACAAACAAAACGCACGTAATGCGGTGCTGCAAAGAAAAACTAGAGCTGCTTACGAACTCTATGAGCAGAAGAGGAGAGAGGAACACCAACTTCTCAGGAGGAAAAAAAGCCATAAGTGCATGAGAAGAGCGCGGTCGAGGAAATTGAGAGATACTACTCCAGGAATGAGATTCGGAAGTTTTACCAAAATGTAAAAAAACATGCCACGGACACAAGCCTCGAACCGAAGCAAGGGAATATTGTAGTAGAGTCGCAGTCGATGCTCAGAATCTGGAAAGTTCATTTCTGTAAACTGTATAACGGCGATGACGAAACAAATACCGCTGTCAAGCAGAATGAACCTTTTAATCTGGGCGATGTAGACCAACGTGAATGAAGTGAAGATAGCAATATCTAAGCCTAAGCCCAACAGCAGCTTTGTTAGGAGCGGACGGCCGACGGACGACCACCGAACTTTTCAAAGCGGCAGGCGATGACTTGGTAAGGAGCACACACCAACTCATCTCAAAAATATGATCGGAGGAAAGTATGCCCGATGAATGGAACCTCAGCGTTGTTTGTCCGATCCACAAGAAAGGAGACCCTCTTAACTGCTCCAACTCCTGTGGTATCAACTTTCTTAACATCGCCTAAAAGATCTTATTTGCCATTTTGTGTGAACGCCTGAAGCCCTTCGTCAACAACTCAAAGGTTCATATCAATGTGACTTCAGGCAAGGAAAGTCCACCATCGACAAAATATTCACACTACGGCAGATCTTGGAGAAAACTCATGAGCTTCAGATCGATACACACCAGGATGACGATGGAGAATGCACGCCGTCAAGGTCGGTAAAGATTTCACCGATACCTTTGATGTCAAAAAAGGATATAGACAAGGCGATCAGAATTAACTGCCCAATTTTTTGTTAATTGGCAGTGGGCTGCCACCCATGTCTTGAAGCAGGAAATCAATGAAATTCAGCCACATTTATACAAAACTTACGTTGAAAAATTAGACAAAAGGGTGCGGATGTACCAGCAAAGCCATAGAGGACATTAACCCTACATTTTACACATATAGTGTGTTTCCCCAATGTTTTTTGTTTTAGCCATAAATGCTCCCAATAAATTATGGAATATTGTGTTCACCATCCACTATAGTTTATAAATACTGAAAATCAGTGTGCAGACTGTATCTCAGTCAACTGAATAGGTGCCGGCAAGTGTTAAATTTACATTTACGCCACCAACTGTTAGGGTGAGAGAATAAACATATGATAAAGTACTCAAGTTCAAGAGAAATCTAAGGCATTTTGATAAATGCCAATCGCCCGATCCGCGATAATCACTGGTCACAGCAATTTTATCAAATTTATTTTTAGCTATGTACAAATGCACAAGCTTTGATATTCAAGATAAATGTGAAGACGTTGTTTTTATTTTTAGATCGTGACAGTTGAAATTTTGTCAGCACGGATAGATACTTCTCTTCACTACTGTGATTCACAATAACTCATAACGTAATTGATATTCTTATTTTGTGACTCATGTGCTAGTTATGATCAGTTGGAGTAGTAAATTTGAAACTGGATGCCAATTCGATGCACCTGAATGAACGTATAGGTACCTTGGGGCACATGTCTTATCAGCAAACGAAATTCACCAAAGTAGACACACATAGCTAACCTTCAATTCAAGATGCACATTATTTTCAAATGCATTTTCTATCGTACAAGACTAATGAGTTTTTCTGACATCCATCCAATCATACACAAATACAGGCTCGTACTTGAATGTTCATATGTAATTGCTCTCGAAAGGAACACACCCGATCTGTAAGAGATACTAAACAAATGGCTTGCAAGTTCACCACAACTGTTTTGTTTGATTTGTATCGCTTGCTTTAATTTCAAATATGTGATAGGTAGCACGCATTTTCTGGGAAAATTTAAAATTGAGAACAAAAAAGTTATATAATAAGTCTTTGGTTGTTATTAGTTTACCCTGACAAAACAGACTTCCCCAACACTAAGGGAACTCAACTGAACTCATCACACTTACTATGCAACCTAGTACGTATTTCAAAGTGAATCTCTGCGTCCAATTAATTGTAATAGTGGAAGGGGACAAAAGAAACCCCATCTATAACTTTTCATCATTCAGATAATGGAAAAATTAAAATTTTATTATTCTCTCAAAACGGGATAGGTGAACGCACAAAAAGAGCAAAAGCCACCCGCTAACCAGCCCACATTCAACACCCCATTAATTCAGTATTTCCCAACCATTCATCCCCTACCATCACCCACTCAATTTCTGACGACGACCATTCAGAGGTCGTATATCGTTGATCGATTGAATTTCCACCCCCCCCCAAACAGTGTATAAATGTGTGTGTGCATGTGTGCGCGAGTGTGTAGATTTTCGTCGAATATCATCTCCCCACCGACATTTGACAGTACCAGCACCCAAGAGTGTGGACAGAGTGCGGTATGACTCTTGGTTGCTCTTATCTTCTTCAATTATCTCTAGCTTCGCCTGCTGCTGACTACTTCACTGAATTCCACTGACTACTACAGGCTACAGACAGGGCGAACTTTTTTCGCGTCTGCGCCCCATTCAAATCTTTTCTAACGACTTATTATGGGAGGAGCTTTCCGCCGCCGCAAATTTTCTTCTTCTTTTACCAACAAATTCTACAGATACGGCTACTGCCGCTGCTGCTACTACTTACTGCTACTGTTTCTCTACTCCCGATTTCTCTGCTCCAGAGAAAATGGAGAAAATGGATGTAAATTTGAATTTGCACTAAATTTCCCTCGCAAACGCATAAAAATCATTGGAAAATGCTCAAGTTAATGAAGTGTGTACTAGTACGAGTACGAGTAAGAGTACGAGTACGAGTATTTGGGGTGCATTTTGCAAACGGCAGTAGGTAATCGTAGCAGTGACGCTTGGCCGGCGGTTTAATTAGAAAAGTCCTTAGGCGCGTCAACGAGCTGATGATCCCATAACTCAGGTCATTGAATATTTGAAAAGATTTTGTCGTTCCGTCGGTGGATACATTTGGAAAACAAAAAAACAAACAAACAAAAAAAACAAACAGAAAAGAATCTACTTTGGGGTTGATATTGTGCGGTGACAATGATTTTTATTTGACGAGGCAAAGTTCAAAGGCGTGGCATCGCAAGAGATATCTACGAATACGAACAAAACAGTATCATATCTCTGTGCTTTTCTACCTTTTACTAAAGTGTGGTTTATCTATTCTCCTAGGTGGGGAAATGAAAAAAAAAAAAATCAAAACAAAAATCAAAACACAAAAAAAACTTATAACAAAATGATGGAAAAAAAACAGAAAATAACTAGGTATCGTCTAAAGTGTTCATAGGGTTCACCCTACCACCCCCATCAAATTGTGTGACAAAGATGTGTGTTTGCTTACCTTTAAATCACAGTACATAGCATACCTCTACATACTCGTACATAAACAAACAAAGCAACAAAAACTATGAACTATTATAGGAAACCCCGGAAAACTTTCACTATCTAAACAATGTGTCGAAGGGACCGATGGATGGGGCGGTTGGTCTGCTAGGTAGTAGGTTTTAGGCTATTTGTTTGTCCCTTACGAAATTTTCTCTTCGGACTTGTGGAATCGACTGGGTTTCGAGTTCATGGAATGACGCCGTTTTGTCTTGTGTGGCGACGGAATCCCGTGAATAGGTAAGTGCCTAAGTATGTCCAATACATTATTGCTAAAAAAAAATTACATACTCGTACGAGTATTTTACTACTCAGACTTGTTCATTTCAAATTCACTTTTTTCGCTAAGATGTGTGATTTTGAAAGATATTTATAACTGGCTGATGTTGTTTAACATTCATTAGATGCGCCCCAATTTGTTTATAAATAAAAAAACGTGATTGGAATGAAATTTTCATTTTTGATTGAAATTTGAGCGGACGAGCGTCAGGACTATTTCGGAAAATAAAACGATCACCGAACTTGGTATTCAATAAGTCGATGGTGGCACGAGATGTGTGATAAATTTATAATGTACTGTAGGGATCACGTATCTATCCCCCAAACCTCTAGCATCAAAATAATTACGTCGAGTGATGACAGTCTACATTGATATTGAGCGACTCGCCGGCAACAAGTTCAGCCCAATAACACCTCAAGCATGAAAAACACAATAATCATTTTAAAAACGTTTGCATATTCAATTTTTTCATACACAATCGTTCAAGCTGAAACACCCCAAACTGTTCACTTGACCAATTGGGGCAATTTTGTCACCATTTAATCAAAACGTGGCTTGCCACTGTGTAGATGATCTCCGATCTCCTTCAATCTTCTTTGATAATGCGAGACATGGATTTTTGCGAAATTTGCATTTCCACCGACAAGATTTTCTGTTTTCACAGCGGTTCTCGGTCGATTCGTTTCTTAACGGCTTTGATCGCTTTCGGAGTTCTCAAACTTCGCGTACGGCCGGATCTATGACGGTCTCGTAGTCCACCAGTATCCTCAAACAACTTCACAGCACGATACACAAAATTGCGAGTTATTCCAAGTGGTCGCAACGTCCTAAAGATATCGCCTTTTT
Organism: Volucella inflata; assembly: GCA_928272305.1. Classification (NCBI taxonomy): domain Eukaryota; kingdom Metazoa; phylum Arthropoda; class Insecta; order Diptera; family Syrphidae; genus Volucella; species Volucella inflata. Next base: position 112,691,936 of record OV743720.1, on the reverse strand, counting down.
CCATGTTGCATTTAAGTAGGCCAACTACAACAATACGATTTTCGATGTCGCCGCATTCCATGAATGTAAGCAATTAATGTCAAAAACTTTTTGCGTCACAATGAAGCATAAATATCAACTGTCAAATCTCAATCAATACGAAATGGATGCGCCCAGTGTTGCATTCGTAATGAGTGAGTTCAGTTGTGTACCAACTAGGTATTGACTTGTCGAGATATAACCAAATTAGAGAAAAACGCAATGATCGAATCGACCCAAGAGTTGGCTATACGTCTGTCAAAGTTCCTATTGACTTGGCCATACATTCGTATAAGGTCAATATGATATGTCGCCACACGGGTGATCGAGGGAAACCCTGCTCTTGAGAATGGGCCGAAATCGATTGAAGGCAGTCTTGACTAATTGACTCTTGTCCACCCGCAATATAATCTTCACTTCCGGTGCTTCGCTGTCTCATGGCATTGTTCTGGAGTGAATAAACTAATTTGAATTTTATCACCAAACGGTGAACAATTACTAATCCGCCCAATGTGTTTTCTTTACCAATTTTGTCATTGAAGTCCCAAAGTACAATTTTAACCGTATGGAGTATAGGGATAGACTCCAGAACGTACAAGCCAAGAGGTCATAGGTCTTTTTCTTGATAGAATAGTCAATTTCACGAGTAAGGGCGTGTGCAGGTTAATATTTTCGAATGATGCCGTGATGGTCCACTATCGTTGACCGCATATAAATTTGTATTAACTAAAAAGTTGTTGTTTCGTTGAAAAAATATCCTTCTGTTTAGTTGTTGACTTTTTTCTACTTTCGTCACCCCACGAATCCTGCATAGCTCCAAAACAGATCATCAAGTGTTGCACCATACCCGTATTAGTGCTAATTTAAATGACAAGTTTGGTGAGAAGCATATCGAAGGAATAAGTGTTTCTTGAACACATTTTCAGTGTGTATGGATTCGTGCCCATAACACATGGTCCAATCAAACATCGGGCCGAGCCCAATTAGCCCAAACACGTTATAGAACGAATCGGGTGGAAAAGTTGGTAATGGTAGGACATCGGTTCAGGGTAAATACTTAAAATTTGGTTGGTTACTGTTAAGAGAGAGATAACTGACAACCGAATCGAAGGGCTTACTAATTTTCTTATAGCTTCGCTTAGGTGGCGCTACAGGCTGACAAATACTTCTCTCCATCTAACTTGATCTTGCGATTATCGCTTCAGTTGGGCACATCAAGTTGGCAGAGGTTTCTTTCCCTTCCACAGAGTCACTTGTTACGTTTGATTGCCGGGAACTGTTATCGTTGCCCCGAATCAAATCTAACATAGCTTGAGCTCGATTGTTTATTTTGTTCTACAATGTCCGTCGATAAGATGAACCGTAATTTAAAAAATCTAGAACACAAATATACATATATTAACTGAGTTCCGTATCTCGCCTATTCACGAGATTTTTCATATGCGCGGCTGGCCTATCTCAATTGAAAAATTCGCAAAACACCTTTCTATACTTTTTTGCAATACACTACTTCCATTTTATCCTTTGACGGTGCTGTACCCCTTTCTGGCACAGTTTCTAAATCCTTCTGTACTCTGCTTGATTTGGGTATTTCGTTTGCCATCGCCGTTTTACAGTCTATAAAAATGCTCTTTTTTAACTACGACTCTACTGCTTTCTTTACTTGTTCGTCCCTACAGGCTTTGATTCTGGGTTTGAATCCGTGAAATGTTTCTTTAACATTTTGGTAAAACTTCCAAATCTCATTCCTGGAGTAGACGTATGTAGAGAAGCCGGTGTTCATCTCCCATTTTCTGCTTGTTGAGTTGATGACCAGCTCTAGTCCGCCTATGTTTTTCCGTTTGGTTTTCATCTTGCTTAGCTTCATGAGCTTCCCGACACTCATCGTCAAACTAGGGCTTTCGTTTTGATATTCACGTGAAACGTAGCACATCAGAAGAAGCATCACTGATGGCTCTTTGGCAGTGTTGCCAATGTTCTTCGATTATTGTCAGTGGTGGCAGATGAATTCTTAATAAATTAAGCGAGTCTCGATCGAAAAAGGATTTGGAGATTTCTTGCAACTGTAGCCGACTGAGGTCGAAATTCTTCACAGTATTAGCTGTCCGCAACCGTACCTTGGCTACAACAAGGTAATATTCCGAGTCGATTTTGGCTTCTCGGAACGTTCAGACATCCATAATATTAGAGAAGTGACTTGCGTCGATCGCAATGTGGTCAATCTGGTTGACGGTTGATTGATCAGAAGTTCTCCAAAGTCCCCTTGTAAATATAGAAATGTGGGAACCGAGTGTTAGCAACAACAATGTTTCACCCCGCCACAAAGTCGATTAGATTGAATCGGTTATTGGAGATGGTGTCGTGCAGGATATACCTTCCGACAGTGCTACCAAAGAAAGCTAAGTATTTAAATAGCTGAGAACAGTTTTTGTGGCATAGCTAGTGCATTGCTCAAGAGCTCGTAGAAGCTATCTTTGGTGTCGTCTTCTTTTTCTTCTATGAGGTGTGAGGGCATATAAGCCTAATGTTGGCAATTTAAGCCTTGACATGGACTGTCAGGATGCGCACTCTCAGTGTGATTTGATTGTATTTCGATCTATGTGCGTCTTTGAACGAGTATAGTTTACATTGACGCAAGGGAATAAAGTCATACCTCTATAGAAGTCATAAAAGCTGGAGAGATTTGGATATGACAGTATTACTTTTAAGCCTGCTATGAACACTTTTTCTACCTTTAATATACTTATTGGGCCAAGATCGGAGCTAGTACTATGCTACAATTATTTGTAAGCAAGTATCGTCCCAACAAGGCTGCAAGCAGCGAGTTTTCTAATTGTTTTAATGCCTGAGGTTTATTGTTTCCATCAGCCACTTATGCCCGTTTCATTTGCTGTTCCAGTTTTGTCTCTTGCTACCCAGTGGAAGGAAAGCGATGTTATCCTTCTCTTACCAAAATGGTTGTTTGTTTTATACCTTTGTCCAGGGCCATAATGTACTATGGAACTGTATAGTCCTTTAAGATCATTAGTTCAAAATACCATAAGAATCACCTACGACAACGATTAAGTCATTATTCAGAGAGTAGATTGTATACTGTTTTATGTGTTGCAATTATAAGGTGCATTAAATCATACACACCAATGGCAGTAACATTTACATCATGTAGTTAACAGAAATATTTAATTTTATTGAATCCCAAGAGCAAAAACTCATAGTAAACTCAACTAGTAGTGCAGTTAAACTCAAAACAAATATGACAACTCATTTTCAATACGAGTATCTTTTCTAATTCTAATTCTTATTTCCAAACTGGTAACATATGTATTGTATTTGCAAAATGAATATGTTCCTTGACGGTCGACTGACAAGCCCGAGCTAAAGAAATAATAATTACATTATTAACGGCTGATTTCAGTACTCGAATTCAATTTATTTAGGTACATGTGATGTCACATATTACGATTCTAAACAAGAAATCAAATAAAACCACTCATCTTGTTGAAGAAGGCGTGTTTAAAAGGTGAACGGAAACTGAATACCACTAGCACAATGTAAGGAACAAAAATCCTTTTGTTAGGCGAACATTTACTATCCCTCTAAGTGAGGCAGGGTTGAAGTGCGATGACGTTTGCTTTGTTGAAATTCGAATATTGTTGTATTATGCATGCATCTGCTTAGGCAAAAGTCGGTAATTTCTCAATCCTGCATTTACACTCGTTTATTCATTTCATACCAAATTATATTCAAACATCCTTATATCCTTATTTGTCTGTCTTTTATATCCATACCATATACTCATAAATGTAGGTACTACTCATGCTTGCACAACGTACAACGTCCGCAAGGAGTCCGTCTACAATGAACAACACTTCCCACAATCATGTGAAACATGTAATTGAACCGAGCGGCAACGACTAAATCGTCCGGAAACTTGGAAAATTGCTTAACGACTTTATCATTGATTTAGGGAAGATCTAGCACGTACATACGAGTACGAGCAAGAGCACTTCGGTACGCCTCAACATGGTTTCAAATTGGTTAGAACACCCACCAAAACTCGAAAACGTACATAGGAGCGAAACTGAATGAACATGAAAATCCGTGGAATCGTTCTCATACTCGTGCTCGTAAATCATAATTTTCCACATCGTTTGATGCGCACATGAAACGGGCAAGATTCAGAGGCAGACCATTGCTAGAATAGCACCGCCACAATCGCCATCTTCATCACTCCCCTGAAGAACGAGCTACTGGAAAATACTTGTAAGGAAATCCGAAGAAGCGAAATCCATCCATATGCAGCAGGTAGGTGGAGATGTAACATCTGTTTTTAAGGATTTCCCAATTTCAAGGATATTATTCGTTCTCGTATTGTAAGAAGAAGGCGCCCCAGCTAGATGGTAGAAGACGGCAGACGTTCAGTTCGACGGAGCGCTAAACGATAACAGTTTGTGGGAAGTTTGATTATGAGCACTGTCACTGTGAGAATGAGTTACGAGCAATGAAATCGTAACCCAGGTAGCAATTACAAGTGAAAACGCTCACCGAGGATCGCAATAATTCTCGATTAACGTTGGGGTGGTGCCCAACTCCAACTACCAACAATAATGTCAAACGTAGATCCCATAAACAAAACCATAAACATGTCTCCTTATCCCATGGTTTTGCCCAAAATGAGAAATAATAAAACATCTCCAGCTTTCACAAACTCCCTCTCAGAAACCACCACCAACACCACCGCTAGCATCACAAGGCAAAAGTATAAGTAGAAACAGAGAGAAAATCCAAAATGTAAAAGACCTTCACGAATCCGCCATATTGCGCAAAAGTTATTTTTGATTTATGTGCGAGGAAATTTTATGTTGCCTCCCTGAGATTCCTGAAGTCAAAATAAAAACCGAATCGGTTTCCCGAGCATACCAAATTGATGTCACTACTATTCGCCCGGAAGAGGGGCGTTGGCCTTTGTCCGCAATAGGGTCAGGACAATTCCATGCAATCTGTCAGCGATATAAATAATCTCAGCTTTCTGTCAACTATCTTTACAAATCTCCCCTCAGCTCCTCAGCACCTCACTTGACCTAAATCAGTAAAGGAACGTAATTAGTGAATCTATATTCAAGGAATGCCGCCTCTAATGCCTGTGGTCGTTAAGAAAATACAGGTTGTATTCTTAGTTGGTAGTGGGCAGTGGGTTGGTTCACTTTCCACTTGCGGAAAAATTATGGAACACCAGAAAGAGCACTGAAATCTGACGTCCACCTGACCAACTGTTATTAATCCTTATTTTCTGTCATAAAGATTGTTATCCTGAACAGGGTCTTGGCAAAGTCCTAGGAATCAGAATCATTCGAAGACGACGATGGACGATGGACGGTGGACACCACCATCACGTCGTCGGCCGGTCGGTTACTGCTTTGTGAAGGAGGTAATGAGGTGAAATCAAAGTCGCGTGTTCCGTATGAGTTTAGAATGTGTGTGCGCGTACTCAATTCTGAATTTCATTACTAGTCGCGGCCTCGAAACACGGTCGTATTTATCAGTGCTCTCATAAGTCAAATGCTGGGATAGAGAATTGTGTCACGACAGGAAGCTAGATAAGACCATAATTTCGGAAGTAGAAGAGACCCGCTCGTCGCCGACGACCACAACATGAAGGTGTCCTATGGACACTCGCAATGACCCTGGTGAAGTAGCGTTTCATGGAAACATGCCTACATTTGCATGAAATTACATTCTCTTCTTGGTAGTGAGCTCATATTTATCCCCCGATAGCAAGTCTATCGAGTGTGGGGCACGTGTCCCATTACTTTGTGTCCTTAATTACTTTAGCCACAATTGCTGACCACAAAGAATCTATGCATTTCCTTGACATGATATCTCTTCCCAAGTCATGGTCAACTAAGAAACATGTCATCGCCCTGAAGATGTCTTTCTAAAGGCAACTTGTCTACGGAATATCCCTTACACGACGACATCATTCACTTCGAAGCAATCGATTGTACGTGACTTCATCTATATGTTTTTGGCAGTGGAGCGAGAAGCAATCGGTAGTGAGCGATGACAAATCTCAAATGCCCACTGCAACCGGATACTTCTATTCTATTCAGATCAGTAATGAATTTTATGAGGTGGTAGACCCATAAGATGCCTGCTTGGTAACCCTTTGTTGGCATAGGTTATGTCTGAGTGTCAGTATAAAGTCGCGTTCGTCATATTTGCCTTTTCAGTTGATGTTGTTGTTATTTAGTGCTTCTCGTCTTCCAGTCGTTTTAATGAAGACATAAAGTCAAGTCGAGTTGAAGACGGCAACCGTGTCAGAGCTGTTTGGAGCTCCAATTCGTTATGGTAATTTGAGCAGCGTACATACTATATGTACATATTTAGTGAACAACAAAAAAAAATACTGTTTAACTGTTTTCATTGAGCTCTTTCAGATTCGGATGCGTATGTTAGAACAATACAATATGAGTCATTTGGTTTAGCAAATTTTATGAAGCGAATTGCACCTACGACATTTTATCGCACTTTCGGAGATATGCATGTTATGATATCATATTCATTTCAGAGCCAAGAGAAGAAAAACTCACGCTTGTCGAAGTTAATCAAATTATCATACTCGTTCACAGTAAGTGTTTCCCACCAAATGTGTGGCAATCGGCGAGCTATTGACAGTGGTCTTTTATGCAGAGAGTTAATGGGTTAATTTAGGTTATGCATGTTTCAACGTTCCCCTGTGGAAATTGTATGTGAAACGTTGGGTAACTCAGTCTCCGTAGAACCAAATATACTAGACTATATAATATACTAGTTGAAGTATGGCTTCACGCACAGCTCTAAATGATATTTTAACGTTTAAGAATTACGGTTGCTGACTTTAGTAAACGACTTTCGGCTAGGCATGCGTAAAGTTCAGAACCTAAATAGACAATGGGGAAATGAATAATTGTCAGAAGTCCTAGACTTTATAGGGCGGATACCACTGCTATGCTAGAAGTGGGATAATGAGGCTTGGGCTAAAGAAAATGACTGATGAAAAACTATAACGCCTTATACGGTGATTTTCATAGATAACTGATACTATTTTTATTATTATTTTATTTATTTTATTATTACATATAAATTTCATATAACAGATTTTAAGAATTTAATTGAAATAGTTGGGTACATTCTATTGCAGTGACAAGTGGCGAATGTACAATACATTTCGTAATTAAAATAAATAAAAAAATAATTTTATAAATATGGTTTATCGATGGGGATGCGATAAAATAGAAAATAAAAATAAATGAAGAGAAAATAAAAATTAAATTACAAAGTTATTAGAAATTGGAAAATTGAGGGAAAAAAACAAACACAAAAAGTCTCCTGAACACTTCAAAACAGGGAGTTTGGCGGTTAACCTTGCATAAGATGGGAACAGTATGTTTCTGTTTAATTAGCAAAGGCTCAATTTTATTAAAATGCGTTCCACCCAAACAAGATATACCATACTGCAGCAAACTGCAATATTGACTGAGTAGATAAATCTGTCTAATAACATTGTTTGGATAATGCTTTAGGGACGTAGTATGCTCCATCCAACTGAGCTTATAAACAAGATTAATACCTAAATACTTGAAGCTGTCTACGTGTTCAATTTTAAAGCAGTCGGTTGCGCAACGGGCATGGCAATCAAAAGTGGGTTTGTCAAGTTCGTGTGAACAACTGTTGATCAAACTGAATCTATTGCAATTGGATGAATGGTATTGTAGAGGCATGTCATCACAAATTTTACCCAAAATATTAAAAATCATAAACTTTGTTTTGTTACTAATGATCAATTTGCGAAGTTTAAACAACCTTCGCATTATTTCTAGGTCAAAGTTTACATCCAAAAAGATGTAGAAGTAACTCTTACCATAATACGACAAAGCAGTGTCGGCAAAAGCTGTGACTTTACCCATAAAAGGCTGACTGAAAAGAGAGTTTACGAAAATCTAAAAGAGAATAGGACCCAAAACAGAGCCTTGTGGAACTTCAATGCGAATGAAAATCTTTGAACTCAAACAATTTCGAATCCTTATTCTCTGACTACTATAGAGGTTTCAGACTACTTAATATCGTGTTCAAGGTCATGTTTACCTAGTCCTGCCATAAGTTGTGTTACACAATTTCCAGCGCTTATCATTCAAAACTTCTCGGAACACATGTACTGAACAGTGAAGAACACTAGTCAGCTTGGTTTCAGTTTGCAAACTATTAACATGGAGTGGGGCGTTAAAGAGGATCGAGTCGCGATAATAGCGTTGCATAAGTGCGGAAAGAGTGGTGGCCAAATTTTCGAGTTGCTAAGACCACTCAGAATATCGAGAATATTCGTTTAACGAGCTTTTGATCGCTTCGCCGAATTGTGTGGAGTAGAGGACTGGCCAAGAAGTGGTGGCCCGCGCGTCGTCCCTACGAATGCGGTAGTAGTAGTAATTCGGAGAAATCCCCTTAGGAAGCAAAAGATCATGTCCAATGAATTGGATATACAAGTATCAATCGGATCCATGTCTAGGTTGATTCGGGATGACCTGCATATGAAAGCCTATCGTAGGTCCACGGGTCATCGTCAACTAAAAAAAAATTAAGCTGGTAAAATGCAAGCGACTTTTGCAGTGACACGTGGACAATGTCTATAAAAATATTCTGTTTAGGGATGAAAAAATTTTACAGTGGAAGAAGTTTTCAACAAACAGAATGACAAAATTTATGCCACTTCATCTAAGGAGGCGAAAAAAGTTGTTTCAAGGGTTCAGCGTTGACATCATCTCGCTTCCGTAATGGTTTGGTAGGGGGTCTCTCACCATGGTGTCACTTCCCTCAATTTCTGTGAAAAAGACGTAAAAACTAGTGCAATGGTTTACCCCCTAGAAGGTGTTGTGAAGGGTTTGACCCATACCCTTTTCAATAGATACAGATGGATCTTCCAACAAGACTCTGCTCCAGTGCCCAAAGCCAAACCCAGAGTCAATATCCCTGGCTTTATAGCAGCAGAAGATTGGCCGTCGGTGAGTCCAGATCTGAATCCTTTGGATTATGGTTTGTGGTCAGAATTAAAGAAAATGGCCGGCAAGACTCCCCACAGACATTTGGAAAGCCTGAAAACAGCATTTACCAGAGCAACATCCACGATTTCCATGGAAACCGTACGTGCCGCTATAGCCTAATGGCCACCCCGTTTGGAAGCTTGTGTTAAAGCAAAAGACTGTCATTTCGAGTGAATTAAATTTTTTTTAATAACCAATGTTGTAGTCTAATAAATGAAACAGTTTTGAATACAATATGTTTACTGGAGTTTTTTTTTATATGGTTTTATATTTGCAACAGAACTTATGGCAGGACTAAGTACTTCGTAGTAGTGTAAACTATGCGAAACTCTCACGTCAACAGCAAAGTATCAAATCAAATCACACCAATCATTCTTTTTAAAGATGGATTAAGATTTTCTAAGAAATTTTGAATGCAAAATTCTTCGATTGAGTTTTGATCCCGTTTGCATCGACTGGCTTATAGAAAAAGAAATACAAAACCAAAACCTAGAAGAAGTATGATTTAAAACATGTTCATGAGTCGCCTTAAATGGAAAGGACATGCAGGTTGAAATAATATTGATGCTTTTGTCCGAAGGGTCCTCGAATCCGACCCAGGGGGACAAGGCAGTAGAGGAAGACCTGGCCTTTGGTGGAAGGGGATGTAACCCACTTTTCAAACGTGTACCTAGAAGGCCACAGACCGCGCTAAGTGGATAGGGAGTGCGAGTTCCCAACAAAGATTTATGGATAAAGGTATGAGAAATCTCTCAAATACGCGAAGTCTCTTACTGCTTACATCAAGCGCTGAACACTAATTGTGACACATTACACCGAAGTGCTCGGTTTAATTCCACTACAACAGTGAAATCCCTGTTTTGCTTAATAGGGACAAAAAGTCAATGTTGCGGAACAGGCTAATATTATTTGCTTCATAGGAAAGATGAGTGGTAATGATCAAGAAGTATGCGATTTCTTTAATATCGTATTTCTGTATTTACGAGTAAGTCGGTAACGGATGATTCTTTGAGAGATACTTTTTCTAGTCGGATATTTGATATTTCAGCATTGAAAAACATGCCATCGAACTATTTGGAACACAATTACCATAATTGGATAATACAACACCAAATAGATCACATAGAGGACGTAGTGAGATTGTAGTAACATATCGATTCTGCGCGGTTCCCAACAGCTTGGCTTGTCGTATGCGAAATCTTGGCGTATTTTACGTAGGGATCTTGGTTAAAAAGCATACGAAATTCAATTCGTGCGAGATTTGAACCCCACTGAGCTTTCGAATGGTCTCTGTTTCAGTGGTATGACTCTTGAAAAGTTTGAAGAAGGATCCACTATTTTCGACTAAAAAATTTGTTCAGCAATTAGGCTAACTTTGGCTTAATAGCTACGTCAGTAACAGAAGTAGCCATATTTGGGGTGCAGACCAACCCGAAGAGGCTCTAGAGCTGCCATTTCATGTAGACTTAACAACGTTTTGGTGTGGTTTATGGGCTGTTGGAATCATCGATCCATATTTATTCAAAGCTGAGACCGAACGTTACTGCGAATGGCGTCCGTTATCGTTGCGTAATAATGGATTATTTTCTGCCGAAAATTTAAGGCTGTAGTCTCGATGACATTTGGTTTCAAAAAGAAGCGCCACTTGGCACAGAGGCGGTAAAATCAAGGATTTATTGCAAGAACGACTCGGCAAAAAATTAATTTCACGCTTCTGACCAATGAATTGGCCGCCTAAATCATATGACATTACACCTCTTGGCTTTTCCTTTGGGGCTTCGTAAAGTCCAAGGTCTTCATAGATAAGCTGGCTACGATGCGGAATTCGAGGCCAACATTACTAGAGTCATTGGTTAAACAACACTTTAGACTGGACCATGTTACGGACAAAACTTAAAAGAAATAATCTTAAAAAAAAATATATAAACAATATATCTTTTTTTCAGCTAAAAAAGATTTCCCGATAAAGTTGAACTTTTTTATTTTTCGCCTCTTGTCCTTTTTTGTTTTTTTATAAATATGTCACAAAACATCTGCATACTACAATATAGTATATGACCAATCATGCGACGCAACAGTTAATAAAACAGTTAAATGGTTGATATGCTCCGATGACATTCACCATGTTTCTGCTTTATACCCAAGTGTAGCAATTAAATTGCCAAAAAATAAAAACATAATCAATTTTAGTTTCGATTTTTTTTTTGTTATTCCTCAATCAACAATCGAATGGATATTATTCTATCTTTCAATACGAAGTATGTACTCTTCGCGATTGCGATGGAAAGTCACGTTCCACATATTTAAATTCGACACCGAGATCATCTCTTATGTGTTTCACTGTCTAGATGAGGCAAATTATCAGCAAAGATCAGATGGAAAATTATAAACATTTTTGCAGATGCGTGCGCTTCTTGAATTCTTTAACGCAAAGTATACAATTTCACAGCTCACATCCAAAAACAAATCGCCCTACATGTTATTATGAGTCAGACAAGATTAAGACTGAATGTTTTGATGCAGTACGATTAAGCCATAAGTACAATACGAGTACATTCATGCTTCTGAAATTATTATTGATAAGATCAAATGGTTTTGCTTCTTTTTGAAACTGTCTGGTGGGAAGTTTCACGCTTTCATATGAAATCGATAAACTCATCAGTCACGTACTGATTTTCCCTCTTTGTGAGAATATTTGGAAGTTAAATTCAACAATGATAGATGGGCTGGGTGATAGCTTGATAAGATGTTAGTTCTATCTTATAGAGCAAGGAAAGTTAGTTTACTTAAACTATTTTTTACTTAACTGGTCATAACCAGTTGGCCTATTGGATTGTCTGGAACTACAATCAGACAGTTCGAAAGCAAGAAGAATGTACAACAAATGCGGTTTTCGATGTTGAATTATTCTTCCAATTTAGAAAGAGCTCAACTATGCCATGTTCTTTGGTCTTTTCTAATTTGGCGCATCTTATAAGTTAGATAGTCTTAAATCGAATTTTAAGGAAATCGACTAATTTTAACTCTGACCAAAACCATGGAAATTTTAACCAAGTCGGGTCAAGTTTTTGGCGTTACAATTTATCTTAATGTTACTAAACTCAAGAAGCTAGAGGAGAATGATGTAGGACAGGCTGCCGATCAAACTGTTTCTTCTATTCGGATAAAAACGTGAAGTCAATGGTGTTGAAACCAGATCTGACATCTTATCATTAAGACTCCGTTAAAAAATAGTGCGGGCTTATTCGATATTAGGACTTTGTCTGTCCATTCCGTCCTTGAGAAATAAAGACTTGAGATATTTTATTGAAATCAAAGTTGATTGGTTATTTAACCAAAGTTCCAGTCTAGTCGGGTTCAATTTTTGTCGAAAAGTTTCTAATTTCATATAATCTGTCAACGAAGAGACAGCGTTCTTATGGCAGCCTTCATCAATTTTTTGAATTTTGATACCAAGGTATATATGTGGCAATAGATGCCCAAGATGATTTTAAATTGTCGTCTCGTAAGCTCATGCTAAAATCACTCTCTTCGTCCCGTCTTTAAGTATTAAGGTTTACTTACTTGAATGGCGTGAAAGTTGGGTGATAATGAGCATGAACTAAAAAGTCCTTTTAGCTTGCTGAGGTTCCTTCATACTTGTTCACGACACCTAAACTGGGTTATCTCTCTGGGTTAGATTCGAAGTCTTTGCGTACCGAAGCATTGGTGTCCTTTCGCTCTACGTGACCTAGCCACCTCAGGCGAGTTTGTTGTCCGTCAAGTCAAATAATACTAACAATTTTTCAAAAGATCCCTTGCAATAGAGAACATGCTTCAGCGCCATAAATTAGGACTGGGATGATCAGATGAGGAGAAAAAAATCTTTAGTTTTTCGGGATACGAACGTACTACTCAATTACCTTCCTAGCTCAAAGAAACAGCGATTGACTAGAGTGATTCTTCATAGTTCATAGTATTTCTGCTAAGGTGTTGTTGGCAGAATTTATAACAGAACAGAAATAGATAAATTCCATTACTACATCAAAATTAATACAGTCGAATACGATGTCCTGTATGATTTGTCGATGTTTTCAGTTAACCTGATGCTGAGAGGTTTGAGTACATCTGTTGGTAAGCTGTCACGTCCAGCTGCTATGTTTAATTTCAGCTTATTTATTGCTATCCTTACTTGGTTCTGGTCGGGTGTATAGAAGTTTTGTACGGTATTTTGGAGAAATAATGGCCTAATTGAGTTGGAGTGGTGGCACTGTTCCTGCATTACCGTGATGGGATGTGAATGAAATATTTTGAATAAGATGATGATTCCAATCAATAACTGGTTCATTAAAGTTACATTTGCAGTATTGTGACATTTTTTAGTTGTGATTTCATCTATTTTCATAGTGGAGAGATATACGAAGTGCAAAACAAAAAAACCAAATTTAGACGACTTCGATTTCTCGAGTGTAAATTTGTTTTAAGGGCAACTATATAAATGAAACATAAGGAGAAGCCTTATAAGAGTTATTTTCGTAACATAAGGACTTGGGAATTCTTACCACTAGCTATTGACACAGCCAAGTATAAAATAAGCTTCATTGTTCTCTGTTACAATTATACTAGATGCTGTGGTCTTTGGGTGATAAATGGTGCTGGAATAGGTTATCGCTTTACACTTATTCGTGTTCCTATTAAGTTCCAAATTTTTTTGATTGCACCGGTTTAAAAATTTATTTGTTTGGGCGTACACACGAAATCAATAGTTCAACTTATTGAGCTGTGGGAGTTTTAATGTCAGTTTAAAGGTTGTAGAAGTAAACTTTCAGCTTTTTCGTGAATCAGTTAATCGTCTTAAATGCTAAACCTACCCTTTGATTTGATAAATCACTTCAGGATATTCCTAATACGAGCATAGTCATGTGGCCAGCCTACGAAATCAGTTTTTCGTTACAAGTTTATAAAGATTTTGTATAGAATATCTCGTAGTTATGCATCTAGGTGTTGTTTTTTTTACATTATAAGCCTATGTCTTTTGTTTGGTTTTTAATTGCGCATTACTTATTTGGAATGTAAAGATTTTTATTCCAGCTCGGTGTGTATGACTATTTTGCTTAACTTAATTCGGGTTAGCTAAAAATGTTTGAGCTCATTCAAATATATTTTTAGGCTAGGGGCGAGTATTTCTCTTAACCTTTTTACCAAGCAGATTTAAAAGAGCTTGCAAAGAGAAGAAAACTCCATCAATTATCGGTAAAAAAATGTTGGAATTGTAGGTATACTCGTATATGTACTTATCCCAGCTGACTACTCTACTACCAGTATTGGTTCTTATGAAGAGAATATGAAGAAAGTCCTTACAAAAATGTTTCTTGGCAAGAAAAAAAGGCTAGAGTATTTCACACATAAGCTGCAATACAGAATTCGAATTCATAACAAAATCACTGTGATATACGATTTGTTAGAATGTACTCTGATGGTAAGTTGTTTGTAACAATTAATCGACTGGCAATCAAAATTTATGTTGTTGTCCATTATTATTCCGGAAAGAGTTCCAATTTTTGAATGTGAATTTCCTCTACTTTTGTGATAGAACTATTTGAGTAATCGGGCCTGTTTGTATAATTTAATGAGAGCTTGTGATCTCTTATAGTATCATTATATTTATACAAAACGCTTTGCTTTATCATCGTGTTACAAATTAAAGAATTGATAATGACTCCGTTAAAGAATTGATCAGAAATATTTACTTGGTCTTCAGAATAATAACCTCAAGGCACATCATGATAAAATGAAACACTGCATTTTGAAAAGCGTAGTATGTAGTATGCATTAATTAGCTCACTCGTACACTAGAAAAAACAGTTGTGTCAGTACTACTAGATGATCTGTAATTCATTTTTTAACTACTATTGTTCCAACTACAGAGGCATCAGTCTTCTTAACATCGCATACAAGATCTTATCTGTCGTATTATGCGTATTAAGCCCTTCGTCAACAAACTGATTGGTCCATATCAGTGGCTTCGAGTAAGGAAAGTCTACCGTCGACCAAATATTCACATTACAAGCTCAAGCTTTTGGAGAAAATCCAGAGCAATGTCTAGTTTTGGCATGCCTGCCAAATTCGTCCGTCTGTGCGCGCTGCTCCATCAAAGTAGGTAAATTTCTCACCGAGAGTTTAGAAAAGGCGATACGCTATCATGCGATTTCTTCAACATCATACTTGGAAGAATAGTTCAAAACTCACGCGTAAACACAAGAGGCACTATCTTTCAAAAGTCCGTCCATAATTGGAAGAAAGCAGCGTGATGTCAGTGGCGCTTTCGGGAGTATTAAGACGGAAGCGGCGAAAATAGGTTTAGCAGTCAATGAGGGCAAGACCCCGACTTCTCGAACAGAACGTCACCTTCGACTGATATAACTTTGAGGTAGTTAAGAACTTCGTCTGCCTAGGCTCCGCTATTAATTCACACAACGACACCAGCGCTGAGATCAGGATACAAAAAGAGCAACTGTGTGGACTGTAGAGCAACATCAACCTAGACAGAAGAGTGAAGATCAAACGACTGAGATGACTGGGTCATGTAGAGCATATGGATATCAATGCTCCGGTCCGAAAAATCTTCGAATCCACTCCCGAGGGACAGCGCAGTAGAGGAAGACCGAGACTCAGCTGGCGCACGCAATTGAAAGGAGACCTCAGGTAACTAAGCGTGCGAAACTGGAGGTAGCTAGAAAAGATCGAGCTGACTGGAGGCGCTTGTTGGCTAAGACCCAGGTCCACCCTGAACTGAAGCACCTCCTATGATAAGTAATGTTGCAACAATGGATAATGATGATATCTCCAGAAATATTGTAGAATGCTGCTGTTCTGTTACGATTATTACTTCAATTATTTTATTTTATCTAATTTAATGTTGTCAACGAAAACCAGAAGTACTCAAGTATAACTTGCAACAAAAACTTTTTTAGAGCCACTAAAGAGAGGTGCTCCTTTTTCTAGATAATTGGACGAGAAACGTTACGTTTTTTTTTGTCCGTTTTTTACCTTTATAAGATTTTCCTTTACTCTGCAAGCACAGACGAACTTTCAGTTCCAAAAGCAGAAGGAAAGAATAAAGAAAAATTATTCAACCCTTTCAGAAAAGGAACCTCTCTACTGGAATAATCGCGCAATGTCGTAATATCCTTATCAACCCAGTCACTTGGAAACTTCTATTCGCTGGAGAGATTTTCGCAAAGAGCGCTTCTTTCTAGAACGCAATATTATATATGTTCATATGATTGTGTGTTTGTTCATATATATATGTAGGTTTGCAAAGACCACAGGCACATTAATCGCTTAAAAAGTTCTCTCTCTCTTTTCTTTATTTTTTTTTATTATTTTTTTTTTTGTATTTTTTTTCTCTTTGTGACTTGCAACATTCCCTTGAACAGAAGAATAAATCAGAAATCTCTTTGCCCAAAGAGACATACTCGTACGAATATGGTTTCCAAGTTCCGATCGAGAATGGAATGGCAATCAACATAGAAAACAAGACGAAAACATCGCACTCACCCTGCTGATTGTTTTTCACTTATACACCCCCCGGGGCTGGATAATAGCCAATACCACGGTCACGGACAAGCTATGATGCCACACCATACCATACTATATAACAACACCCCGAAGCAGAGTATAACAGAAAATTGAATAGCACAGCCCTGCACAGCACAGCACAGCAGAAAATACAGATACAAAGCCCATTGCTGCTCGCCGCTGTTAGTTCAGTTCCCTGCACTGGTAGGGGTCAAGTACGCACTCCTGGAATTGATGGCTCGTTTATGATTTATTGACATCCTTTGTGCTCGATGTCCTCTGAGGTAATCATATTTGGAAATCAGCCCAATATGGATATCATTACCGTTTTTCACCCCCAATTTGCAATTCTGACATTTTATCCATGATGTAACAATAATGTAATATCCTTGTTGTTGCTCTCATATTCAATACCTATAATACTGCATTTAGGGTTGTTCCTGTTTGGTTCAATTGGGTTTAATCACTGTGTGCACATCGAGATCGAGGGTGGTTTTCGTCGAGTATAATATTTGGTGGCAGCACTTCAACCAATTTGCCTTTTTGTGGGACTGTCATTGAGTTATGGTTCTCCCCACATTCACTCTGGCAACGAACAAGTTATCTTCATCCTTTGTGGACATCATAAACACTTTCTTATAATTAGAACTGATAAAACTAAATGGGTACTCGTATCTTTTGTTGTTTGTGTCTTATGAAGAGTTGATCTCAGTGATCACACGGTGCCGCCTGACCATGATGTCATAGTAGTACGTCTCATATTTCTATGACAAACCACTTGAATTGGCGTGAAATTGTAAAGAACTTCTTGGACGCACTCAAAATTCCTTCGAGTTGAGTCGTTATCTACTAGAATTTTGAAGAAAAAATAAGAAGAAGAGGGAAAATAACATGTAAATGATGAGTGCGTGCAGTATAAGCATCTAGAGCGGATAAGTACCCTTTCCCATGCACGTTATGTCATAATCTCAAGTTGAATTTTGTTTTAGTATCGCGGGCTCGATAAAAATAAAAAAGAAATCAGTGTAATGGCCCGATGATGGAGGCAGTTATTAGCTTTCTGGCAGGAGCAATAAATATCTGCTATGACAACAAAAACACTGAAGCCTTATCAGAGTTTCCGTTCGTGACGGTTTTTTCACATAGCGAAAAACATGCAAAGACAAGGACTCTTTCCTTTAGCCGCAACCACAACCACAACCACAACCACAACTACAATTACAAATACAACGATGAGGACTACAATGAAGAAAACCCCTGCTTTAGCCTGTTTCCGATGTAGGTGACTTGAGTGGTTGTGTCCTTTAATGTCCTCGACTTCGTCGAAGCGGTAAAGGAGACTGAAGAGGAAGACAGGCATTCAAGGCGCATTTGGAAAAATACGAGGACATCTACGATGAACAAACGGTGGTCAAGTATCACGCAACCCATCACCTGGACGACACGAACGAACGACGATTGGGGCCACTTTGACGGACAACGAATCCGACAACTCGCCAAGGGAAGGAGTCTCTATTCTCCATACTGGGAGCTCTATCGTGTCTCCGCCAATGGAGAAACCACAAAAAAGGGGATTAGAGAAATTGTTCATTATTCATAAATATGGAAATGAGCCGCCATATCGCCAGATATAAATCGTTCATTCCATTCACAAGGATAGTTTGTGGGCGGTTTTGTGAAAGGGACAGAGCGACGACGCTACCAGGTCGTTTCTAGAGTCTAAATTGCTTGTGCAGACGAAAAAACGTATAAAAATCACGATGGAAGATATCTAAAACGAATGACGAGTAACGAGCAATTTATATGCTAGGAGTCTAATGACCGAATGAGTTGTCCTTTTTTTCTTATATAGGTAGACTCTAATGTCCAGTGTCCCTTATCCAGTGTGCAGTGTCCTGTGGCTTGAGACAATCACGTTGGCAGACAATTTATGTAAATTTTCTCAAGCATGTGTCTTTTGGACGAGAAATCCCTTCTTGCTCGGTCACCTGAACGGTCAATACCATGGGCTACAAATGAAGTTGATGTGTTTGAAAAAGGTTCTGAATAGATAGCTGACTGTCTACATAAAGGAAGTCGGCGGTAGTTAAATCGTAAACGACCAAACTGGAAAAGTCTGGGCGGAAATGCGTGTTTTACATAGGTATTGCAGCCAAGTATGAATGATTTGTATAAGTAACACACAGGCATGTGATGACTTATGCAGCTACTGGCTAAAATTTAACACCAATCTTAATTGAAACTTTAAAAGGCTCAAGCTGATGGACAGTTCGGGCTCGCAACCCAGGAAATCTTTACTTTTTGCTACCGTTCAAAATCTGCAATTTTTTATTTATTTTTTTTATATGTGAGGAAGTCTCTGTAAATTTGAGAACAATCAAAATTCTTATGGTATACCTATACATAACAGGATTCATAAATAAGAAAGAAAAATGAAATTCGATACGAAATTTGGTAGTTTTACATATTTGGATATTAAAAATGAAAGATACAAGTTTGTATCTGTTGATTTAAAAAATTAAAATACAACAATCCTAGTTTCTAACTAGAGCATTTCCAATAACGTGTTGAATAATAAATAAAAAATGCTGGGGGAGTATTTAGTTGGCGGTAATCGATTTCAAAGATTAACGTCATGAATTAAGAATAGCCTGGGAGATATTAAACAGGTGTACATACATAGATAATCTTGAGGTGACGCGTAGATCGGTTAAATGTAAGTTTACTATTTAAATAAGATATCTAGTTCTCATGGATTACACTGCTAAGAAAAGCGCAGCATTTTTATTTGAGAAAATTTTTTAAGGTGCAGCCGAGCATTTCTTCTTATATTAAAAACAAAGCGTCCAGTAGAATTCAAAGCCACGCTAAGTTTCTGTGATGCAATAGAATCCATCTCAGAGAAATCCTCACAACCATATGTTATACGAGGGTTGTCTGAAAGGTTTTCGACCGCAACGTTAAGATACCGGCACTCGTCAATAAAAGCTAGTGAATGCTAGTTGTGCATCTTTTGACAGTTACTTACCGAAGTTTCAGTCATTTTGGACGCGCAGTTTTTAGTTGACAGTCGTTTGAGTGAGTCGATGTGAGTGTTTTTTGTGAAAGTGAAAAAAAATGAGTATCGAGTTGTTATTAAATTTTTGTTTTTGAAAAGCAATACGCCTACGCAAATCAAAAATGAGTTGGACTCTGTGTATGGGGACTCTGCACCATCATTTACCACAGTCAAATTTTGGGCAGCTTAATTTAAACGTGGCCGTAAGAGCTTGGGAGATGATGGACGTTCGGGACGTCCAAAAACTGCAACCACTGACGATACATTGCTAAAGTTCACCAAATGGTGTTAGACGACCGCCGAATCAAAGTGAGAGAGATAGTAGAGGTTATGAGAATGTCTAAAGAACCTGTTTGTTACATATTGAATCAAGATTTAGGCATTAGAAAGCTGTCTGCGCGTTGGGTCCCGCGTTTGCTTACGTTAGACCAAAAACGTGTTCGAAAGAACATTTCCAGCTCTCTGTTGGCGCAGTTTGGGCGCAATAATAGATTACTATAGATGAAACTTGGATACACCATTATACGCCCGAAACAAAAATTTAGTCAAAACAAAAAAAAGAAAAACTTTTTTTTCGGCTGGAAAAGTGATTGCCACTTTTTTTTTGCGATAGTAAAGGAGTTATCTTAATCGATTATCTTCAAAAAGGAAAAACCATTATAGGAGCATACTACGCATCATTACGTGAAAAGCTGAAGGCATAAATTGAGGAAGAACGGCCACGTTTGCAGAAAAAGAAAATCCTGTTTCACCAAGACAACGCGCCGTCTCACACTCAACGGTTGCCATCGCTAAAATCCATGAATTACGGTTTGAACTGCTTGACCATCCGCCTTATTCACCAGATGTAGCCCCATGCGACTTCTTTTTGTTCCCTGATCTAAAAACTACGCTCGGAGGACAGAGATTTTCGTCAAATAACGAGGCAATCCCCTTCGTGAACAATTATTTTGCAGCGAATGTGAATGTATAGAGTTACAAGAAGACTTTGTAGAAAAAAAAAAATGTCTTGTATCTATGTTCGGTCGGAAACTTTCCAGACAACCCTAGTAATTGGGATGATAATTTTTTTTAACCAATTTTACACTTGCATTCAAGGGGAGAACATTTTTGCAAATGGATACCTTTGATACAATACATTCCAAGATAAACAGATATTAAATATAATACCAACATTTTTCATCTTTGAGACGTTTTCCACTTTTGCATCATTTACCAGAAAAGATCGGAAATATCCAACATTGAGATCGTGTTTCTAAATAGCCTTTGTTTTGGCGGGAATTAACAAAACCTTATTATCCAATGCCGAGTTATTAATAGAAGATATATTGTGGTTAATTTTTGTAACAGCATCCTCAGTATAGTCAGTTGTAGTATAATTGCACATCATTCACACAGACATAAAACTGATATTAGGACACATCACATAGCAGGTCATTTATAAACATGCAAACAGTAAAGGGCATAGAAGTTATCCCTGAGGCACACCACAACTTTACGGAGAAGGAGAGGATAATAGACGATTATGTGAGACTACTTGCGTTTATTGCGTGTGATAATTGTGTGGTGATCTTTATCTATATTTTGGCGAATGTCATCAGATATTTTAAGTGGAGCAGTTTGATATGCAAATATTACCTTATCAAAAACCAGATGGAAGTGGGCAGATAAGATTTTTGGACTCAGTATATAGGTATATTTTTATTTTATGGCTTGCAATCGATTCAAAGGCTTTAGATATTGCAATCGGCCTGTACCCATTAGATTTATCTTTCTTTTGAATTGGTATTATTTTGGCCTGTTTCCAATGATATGGATAGCTCGAGGAAGTTATAATATGTATGTATAATAGCATCTCTATAAGTTCAGTGTGGATATCATCCACGCCGATACATTTTGCTTGATTTCGAAGATAGCTTTGCCGATACATAAGGCGTTAACAGTGGAAAGAGTAAATGTATCGTCATGAGGATTAATTATTATATGTTGGTCATTATTTTCGCTTAAACTTGCGACAGTAAATTGTCTGTGTAAGTCCTTCCTTTAGGTGGCGCTACAGTCCGGGGTGGACCTGGGTCTCAGTCAACAAGCTTCTCCAGCCAGCTCGATCCCTGTCTAGCTGCCTCCAGTTTCGCACGCTGAGTTGGCTAAGGTCCTCTTCCACTTGCGTGCGCCACCTGAGTCTGGGCCTTCCTCTTCTGCGCTGTCCCTCGGGAGCGGATTCGAAGACTTTTCGGACCGGAGCATTGGTGTCCATGCGTTCTACATGACCCAGCCATCTCAGTCTATGGATCTTCACCTTTCTGGCTAGGTCCATGTCGCTGTATAGTCCATACAGTACGTCGTTTTATCTCCTCCTCCACTCACCGTCAATGCAGACGGGACCGAAGATCGCCCGAAGAATTTTTCTCTCGAAGCAACCAAGAGCACCCTCATCCATTTTTGATAATGTCCATGCCTCTGCGCCATAGAGCAGGACCGGGATTATTAAAGTCTTATAAAGGGTGACTTTTGTTGTCCGAGAGAAGGCTTTGCTACTCAATTGCCTTCTTAACCCAAAGAAACAGCGGTTGGCAAGAGTTATTCTTCGCTTGATCTCAGCGCTGGTGTCGTTGTCTGTATTTATAGCGGAGCCTAGGTAGACAAAGTCCTTAACTACCTCAAAGTTATATCTGTCGAGGGTGACGTTCTGTTCGAGACGTCGGTGTTGGTTGTTCTTTTTGCTTGACAGCATATACTTGGTCTTGCCCTCATTGACCGCTAAACCCATTTTCGCCGCTTCCGTCTCAATACTCGCGAAAGCGCCACTGACATCACGCTGCTTTCTCCCGATTATGTCAATATCGTCGGCGTATGCGAGTAGTTGGACGGACTTTTGAAAGATAGTGCCTCTTGTGTTTGCTCGTGAGTTTTGCACTATTCTTTCAAGTACGATGTTGAAAAAATCGCATAACAGCGCATCGCCTTGTCTAAATCCTTTCTGGACATCGAAGGTCTCGGTAAAATCTTTACCGACCTTGATGGAGCAGCGTGCATTTTCCATCGTCTTCCTGCACAGACGGACGAGTTTGGCAGGGATGCCAAAACTAGACCTTGCTCTATATAGCTCGTCTCTATAGATGCTGTCATACGCGGCCTTAAAATCGATGAATAGGTGGTGGGTATCGATCTGAAGCTCATGGGTATTCTCCAAGATCTGCCGTAGTGTGAATATCTGGTCGATGGTGGACTTTCCTGGCCTGAAGCCACACTGATATGGACCTTTCAGCTTGTTGACGAACGGCTTCAGGCGTTCACACAATACGGCGGGTAAGATCTTATATGCGATGTTAAGGCGACTGATGCCTCTGTAGTTGGCGCAGTTCAGAGGGTCTCCTTTCTTGAGAATCGGACAAAAAATGCTGAGGTTCCATTCATCGGGCATACTTTCGTCCGACCATATTTTACAGATGAGTTGGTGTATGCTCCTTGCCAAGTCATCGCCTGCCGCTTTGTAAAGCTCGGCAGTCAGGCTATCCGCTCCAGCAGCTTTGTTGTACTTACGCTTTGATATAGCTATCTTCACTTCATCCAGGTCGGGTGGACGGAATTGTTGGTCATCATCGTCCAAGTTGAAAGGTTGATTCTGCCTGACAGCGGTGTTTGGTCCGTCATCGCCGTTATACAGTCTGCAGAAATGATCTTTCAAAATCCTCAGCATCGACTGCGATTCTACTACGATGTTCCCTTGTTCATCTCTATAGGCTTCGGTTCGGGATTTGTTTCCGCGGCATATTATTTTTACCTTTTGCTAAAACTTCCGAACCTCATTCCTGGAGTAGCATCTCTCAATTTCCTCGATCGCGCGCTTCTCATGCTCTTTCTTCTTCCTCCTGAGAAGCCCGTGTTCGTCTCTCCTCTTCCGGTCATAGAGCTCATGAGCAGCTCTGGTTTTTTTTTGCCGCATTGCCTGCTTTTTGCTTAGCTGCATGTGCTTGCCGGCATTCATCATCGAACCAGGGGTTTCGTTGTGGTGTACGAGTGAAACCCAGCACATCAGAAGCGGCATCTCCGATGCATAAGCAAATCTTTCAGTGCTTAGGTGATTTATCCATAAAAAGTTTATTTTAAAAGTTGATATACTTGGATTTTCTTATCATAATGCATATTTTATTTTTAAGACTTTTGAAGTTTGCACCCATACATTTTCCAACGACGATATTGAGCAATTCTTAAAGCAATGGAAACACGAATTAAGTTTAACATCCACGGTCTATCATTATTCTTTACAGGGCAAGATATAATTGCAACGGAATTTCTATACAAAGATATTGCTATTAAAAACTGCTCATTTGTGTCAGAAGTGGCATTAATTGAAGACCAATCGAGATTCTGCAGATTTATATTACGAAATTCTGGAAAAAATTTCGACAAAAGTATCTAGGATACAAAGAATAAGATCATGGTACGAAAATTCTTCCGCGCACGTTGTTGTTATCTAACAGATAAGAAATTTTGCTCGGAGCAAAGTGTGGCATCAGAAGAATTTACAAACAACAAGTTGAGAGCATTCATTGAGTCTTCAAACAGAGGAATAAAAACAAGTGACTCGAAGGAAACTTCTCCCTCTGTGCTATTAGTGTTTAGTTGATTAAAAAAGGAGTATGAGACGGAAGCCTTTCGGTGGGAGTGCTAAAGAATATATTCTTCGACAAGAATATAATATTCAGTAAATGGAAGATGTTTTCAATTTAATGTTGACGAACAAAACAATCGAATGAATAATATAGTTACAGTCTCACTCCTTCACCTACATCAGGCCAAAATTCGACTTACCATGGGTCACGCCAAACACAATAGAGCCTCCCATGCCGGTCTGGAAATTTACGATTTCAAGACAAATATAAGAGAAGGTTTTAATATTGCCATCCAAGCAAGGATAACCGTACGTATTGGAAACATCTTTATACACCTGGGATTGCCAAACGAGAAGCAGGATGGGAAGCATGAACACAGCGGATGCCCTGTAGAAGACAAAAACAATCCGTTAAACCTGGAGGACCTATAGGGCTTAGAACATTATGTGACGGAGATCTGCTCATTTATAGTGCGTGTTCAGAATGAGCTGAAACCGTGAAAAGAACCCAACAGCTGGAGAACACAAAACAAAGGCGAAGTTTTGTCGTACAATATTCTCTGTTTAATGCAGTTCTTCTTTTTGCCGATGATAGGGCGATCATAACTAATCAGCTGATAGTCCTTAAAGCTTCTTTTGATAGCTAGACAAAAGCGCTTTGGGTACAAATTACTAGTATAAAGACCTTATAACTGCGTTGCTGTTATTTATACGCTTATCATTAAACACATCATCTCAATGTGCGGAAATGTAAATACTCGTACTCAGGCTTTGTCGTTAACTAGGGGACAAATTACGATGATGTCGCAGTCTTTCATCCTGGCTTCATATATGCATCACGTTGTTGAACAATGAACGATAAGAATTAGGAATGGAAATCGAAGTCACTAACGAGATGACCTAACGTAAAAAGAACGGCTTGTAGAATGGTACTAAGCAGAGCTGGAATTTAAGAAAATTATGTGGCATCAGATGTACTTAATTAAATGTGATACAGTCGAAACTGGGTAAGTGGGATCTGTTAAAGCGGAATATCTCTATAAGTGGGCCGAATTGTGGCGCATCTCCATTTCTTTTTCAACCTCTGTAAGTGAAACTGAAATTTTACTAACCAATCTCGGTAAGTGAAATTTTTCCATTCAAACCTCGAAATCGAGACGAATTGAAAAAAATAAAAACAGTTTTTTCGCAATTTTTGCAAGGGGTTGCTTTTATCATGACTGTTTTTTAGTTAAACCTTCATTTTTCTATGTAATAATGAATTTTTTTTTGGTAGTGTGTTGCCAAATTACTCGAAGGTAACTGGAGTACCTCTATAAGCGAGACTGAGTCAAATGCCCCAATGGATTCCACTTAGCCAGGTTCGACTATATTTATATTTCAACGGGAAATAAAGGAAGAAAAAATATAAAATAAGGTTAAGACTCCTTAATGATGTATTACCCGTACGCTTTCTGGGGGAACTGCCCCCTCAATTTTCTGCTTTAGTGATCTGAAAGTGGAATAGCTAAATAGCATTTTTTTTCCGATTCTGGTTTATATCAATTAAGTAGAGTCCCAATCCTGCAATCACAGACAACTCGATTTTGTCTCTATAACTGATACAGGTAACTGCATTGTTTCAGAAAACTACTACTTTCAATACCAATGGGATAGTAATCATCTACCTACCAGTCCCTCACATTTTCTCATAGTAAGCTAAATAAGCCGCCTTATATTACCCTATGACAGCTCTTAATAATTCTCTTGCATTCTCTCACCCAGAGATTTTCAACTGCCTATCTCAATCTTTAACAATTCTACCAATATACAACTTTTCCCATTTACGACTTTGGTACAAAAAAGTGCTTCTCTCACTTCGCAATAAAAAAAAGCAAACCTAGCCTCAATTGCGTGTTTAGATTGCCCTCTAAAATTTATTTCCTTTCCAACCACTCTGCCTATATTAAATTCACTGAATTTTGCCAATGGTGGGAGCATCGCTTTTTGAACCAAATGCGCAACACCCGTATCACCAGTCTCACACTTTATGGACATTGAAAAAAAGTTCGACCTGACCATTTTTACCTACTACATTTCGTACACTGAAATTAATTAACGTAGCAATTACTCTACTGGACCGGATGGAGTTGCCGCACTACCATTGGAAAATGAACAATTTATTTAACTCAACGCCTTACAGTTCTCTCTCAGCTTTCCATTTCCGAAGGAAAAACTCTTATTTAATTCTTAAATAATTTCTAGTTACCGACCCATTGGTAAGTTTTCGTGCGTTCCCAAGCTGCTTGAGAATGTTTTTTCATTGCAAGTTTACAAAACTAATTCGAATTTCTGGAACATCAACAAATTTTACCGAATTTTTTCGAACACTTTCTGTGCAATTTAACACGGGTTAGAAGTTGATGTGATTCATACCGATTTCAGCAAAGCCTTAAATAAAATCACAATTCTCTAACTGAGGAAGTCTTTTAATATATGTTTAGTATTTCTTAGAAAATTGACATTACAAGGTTTTATTTTCAACCTCTCCTGGAGTACCCCAATGTAGTCATATTAGGCCGTTATTTTTCATTTTAACTATTAATAATGTTGACTCTATCATAAAAGGTTCATGTTCATTCCTTTTCGCTGAAAATGTTCAGACATATCTCGTCTTAATAACCCCGCTCACTTCGACTTATCTCTCTCAGAACAAACCCACTTAATCTAAGTCCCTGGTCCTTCTTTTACCTCACTCTTCACCGAACAAATTGTGCATGCTTAAACCAATTTATAGAATGCTATGTGGAGGTCAAGGATGTGCAACTTCTTTTCGACTTCCACCTTAACACGCCACTTCTAAAATATTTCCTACTTACGGCCCTCCTCCCTGGTTTTAGTTATAGCTTAGTTTTAAGTAAATTTTGTAAGTTTCAAAGTCTTGAATGACCTTTAATAAATCTGTACGGACATATAACGGGCCTCAAATCATATCTCAGCTGTCAGGAACACACTGTCAATCTATTATATCATAAATGCCTTGTTTAGGAAGAAAAGGCGTCCGATTATTTTATACCAGAATTCACATAAGTTCGTATAACGAGAAAAGGGTTAATAAAAGGATAAGATGAAGACACTTAACTAGAAAATATGTAATTCTATTTCACATAAATAAAAAATAATCTGTCACATATACTTTGTAAGTGTGTTCATAGATCTGCCTTACTTGTACTAGAACTAGTCCGGCACATACATCTTCTATGAACGATTTTACACTACACTCCCAAAAAATATATATTTTGCTACAATTTAGAATCTCTTTGAATATTACTTACTTATTTGGTTTTACAGTCCGGGGTGGACCTGAGCCTCAATCAATAAACTTCTTCAGTACGCTCTGCCAGGTAGAAATCAGAGGTTTCCCGAGCCGAAGTCCTAGAATCCATTTATTTCAAATATCCAACCCATCTCAAGCGATTCCAATTCGATGGTGAAATATACGAGGCCGGGTCAATAAGTCCGTGACTTTTGGATTAAAACACAGATTTTTTGATAAAAAATAATTTTATTTTTCAACGTAGTCTCCCTTGAGCTCTATACACTTTGTCCAACGCTTCTCCAATTTTTTTATCCCTTCCAAAAAAAATGATTTGTCGAGGTCCTCAAAATAGGCCTTTGTTTGCGAGATGACTTCATCATTGGAGTCAAATCTTTTTCCACCAAGCCATTTCTTCAGGTTTGGGAACAAGAAGTAGTCGCTCGGAGCCAAATCTGGAGAATAGGGTGGATAAGGGAGCAATTCATAGCCCAATTCATGGATTTTTGCCATGACAACTGCACATGTGTGCACCCTTGCATTGTCTTGGTGGAAAGAACTTTTTTCTTGGCCAAATGAGGTCGTTTTTTTTTCAAATCGTCATTGAATCGGTCCAATAAGTTGGCATAATATTCCCCATTGATTGTTCTTCCCTTTTGAAGGTAGTCAATGTGGATTAACCCGCGTGCATCCCAAAAAACAGTCGCCATAACTTTATTGGCTGACAAACCCACCTTGGCCTTCTTTGGCGCCGATTCACCCTTAGAAACCCACTGTTTTGACTGTTGTTTGTTCTCTGGTGTGTTGTGATGGATCCATGTTTCGTCCACGGTTACAAAACGGCGCAAAAACTCCTCCATATTGCGATTAAACAACGCCAAACCTTCCTGTGAAGTTGTTACACGATTGCGTTTGTGATCGACTGTGAGCAAACGCGGCACCCATCATGCGGAAAGCTTTCTCATGCTCAAGTGATCATTCAAAATTGAAACCACTGAGCCATGCGAGATCCCTACGGCTTCCACAATCTCTCGCACTTTCAATCTTCGGTCGGCCAACACCATATCGTGAATTTTTTCGATTGTTTCGGGTGTAGAGACCTCAACTGGGCGTCCAGGACGTTCGGCATCTTCAGTGCTTGTACGGCTACAACGAAATTCAGTAAACCACTTTTTTACCATTGAAATCGATGGTGCAGAGTCCCCATAGTATTTATCAAGCTTAGCCTTGGTCTCGGTAATGGTTTTTTTTCGCAAGAAATAATGCTTAATAAGCACACGAAATTCACTTTTTTCCATTTTCTCCTCAAATTAGTGAGTAGTCTGATAAAAATAGCTGTCAAACACAAACTAACTGACGCAGCAAGTTTAAATTTTGACAGGAGTCAACTGACAGATGCCTGTTGACAGGAGCAGTGTTGCTGTTTCAGTAAAGAGGTCAGAAATTCAAAAAGTCACGGACTTATTGACCCTCCCTCGTAGCTAATAGAGTTCGCTTTTAAACCTTCTAGTCCAAAGCCAGTTAACGGGAACGGAACCAAAAATCACTCGAGGAATCATGAGTTGAAAATCGCCGAGAAACAGCGATTATTCGTATATTTTACGCTATTAACTCTGGCAACGACAGAAGCGAATTACCCTATCTACTCAAAAGTTACGTTCTGTTCGTTTCGATAATGTTTTGCTTTCATACTATGGTTCCCGTATTTTAAAATGCACTAGTAACGTGTCGTTGCTATTTAAGAAAATTCAAAGATATTTAGAAAATGTCGATGTTTTGCAGAGATGTCAAAAATGGATTTTGTCATAAATAGTCCCAAAATTGATAAAGTACCGAAGTGTGGGTTTTCTTAGGTCTGTGGCAGTCTGGGCTACCTGGACTCAGAACTGCACCAATCAGATCGTTGGCAATCAGATTTCAGGCAAATTGGGCTGATATTGGCTGCTGTTCTCTATAGAAGTCACAATCTTCGTAAAGGTCTAAGCTCATATCATCCTTTATCACAGCCAAAGCACTTTTTAGATTGCATTAATAATTGCTTGTTTCGGCTACAGGTAACAACTTTACATATGCAGATCAGATTGCTATGTTCTCGATTTGCAGAACCTTTAACATTCTAAGGCCCTTAGTTGCTTTGCAACTGCGGAAATTTCACGTAATCGTAGGGTTAACAGCACATTAAATAAAATTTCATAGTTTGTTTGTTTGTTCTTTGCTTAAATACGACACATACATTAGTTATTGTACAATAATAAGTTGTCATGAATGATTGCACTTCTACGAACAATATCACTCTCTATACCACAGTTATAAGTAAATATCTGTAAACACCGATATGTGAAAAGTAGTAAAATAACAAAACTTTGAAAAAAAAATTCCGATAAACCTGTTAAAATAAACAAAATTACTTTCCGCTTTCAGTCAAATCGACTGAACTCGTACATATGATGGTTTATTTTTTCGGGTTAATGAACTCAGATTCCAATTTGAGTTATCTGTAGATGAAACACGGACAGAATGCTCTTGTTCTTGATTTTCTGGGCTAATGAATGTGGGAATCTTTGGTGATACAGAGATCATCTCTTCTCGTCTAAAACAAATCTCAACGAGTATGCCCTCTCCAGCGCAAGGCCAATTTTTGCCACCTGAATTATAGTTTGCGGATTCCTTAAATTGAACTTTTCTTAATTTAATCATATGCTCATACTTCTTCATATGACACAACCTTTTCTGTGAGTAATCTCATATCCCTTTGCTTTACTTCCAGATGATGCAGGGAGTCCATATGTGTGGCTGCAAACAAAACACCGGATCTGGTAGTGGATATCACTGGATGTGGAGCGACGCGGACGACATAATGAGAAACCAGGCGATTATGATGAAAATAATAGAACGATGAACAGGATGTTTCTGCATTATGAACGGACATTGTCTACCTTGGTCGCAGTAGTCAAAGACGAATGGCCTGTGAAATGATTTCATGTAGTACATCCGCTAACTACGAGTACATGCCCTACAAATGAAATAAACAAACAATAAAAAAAAAAATATCACACACAGATACACTAAGTAGATGTACAGATGTAAAAACGGTCTCGTAAGGAAATAATAATAATAAAAAAGAAAAAAAAACAATTTAGGGGATATTTTGCGGTCATCTTTTTCGTCAGTCTGACACAAACGCCTGTCAACGGCATTCGGCTTTTATTTTATTTTATTTGATTCTGGTTTTTAATTTTAAGTTTGTGCGACCTACAGTGTATGTCATTTCTTTTGAGTCCTCCTCCGACCCTCAAGGTGGAACACATCAAACTCCCTCGGCATTTCTAAGGCTCTAGGTGTGATCAAATATTGGACACAAAAGAGCTTTAGATTCTATTTCGTCATCATAACGACACGTGTTGGACATCTTTTTTTTTTTTTCCAAAAAGGAAAATAACAAAATTTAAACTTTTCCATCTGCCCTCCCTGTGGGGGCAACGCAACAATATTACCAGCAATATTCTTCGGCTGTCTGGCAAACAATGGAACAGAAAATCTAACCATTCCATGGAATCCTTCGAAGAAAATTCAAATGAGAAAACTGAACTCAAAGAAAAGGAAAACCCGGCGTCATCAACGAACTCATAACAATGGCATTATTCTTGGCAGACCATCATCGTATTTGTTGCGGGAAAATCTCAATTAGTTAGACACAAAAGCTGACGTGTTTACATCAGTCTTGTAAGGATTCACATCGCCGAGAATGATTGCGCACCTTTATTTACACCCTTCAAAGCATCAGATTCTACTTGTTAAGACGACAGAGAATCGTATACGCGTACAAACCTCTACTACTCTCAATTATGTTAAATATAAAATCCAAAGAGGGTGGTAATTGTCTTGGTTATCACATAAATTAGTTTAAAATTTCATTAAGACAAATTATTGTCTATCAATATGTTGCCAGGAGCGTCACAACGAGAAGGGGTGTACGAGTAAAAGGAGATTGCAGTGGTGGCGGTAAAACAATGTACGAGTAGTGCACCCCATTTGTCCTGAGAAACAATTGAACGAGCATTCAGGGGGTGGTAGAGAAATCATGAGAATGCCGACGGCATTGTTGTTTCAATTCTGACTGACTGTGTGGATTTTAGTGGGAGTGCGGCTTGTAGTGGGATAACTTGCGTACGTATGTCAGCAGTAATTAAACAATTATAACACGAAACCAAACAACCCCCGATTGCTGGGGGCGATAAATTATAACTGTTCCTTAAGTTGTATTAACTTAACATGTACCTCTTTATTGGCTTTGGGACGCTGTTGGTTAAGCAAATATTCACCCCGTGTAGGTACTCATAAGCGGCATTTGGATGGAAATCTTGAGTAGATTTCGAATCGAATTCCATGCCGCACTGACTGACTGTTGACCCACTGCTGAATGCCGCAACTCAGCCGGGAGTGGAATCATATTATGAACGATATTTATGAATTGTTTTTGCAATGGATATGCGAAATTTATCCACCTACTTGTGCTGGTGAGCCCGAAGCGGTGTTATGTTGTGGTTAGGCTTTACAGCGACGTCGTTTGCTACCAATCGTTTACTGGTGAGCGTTGGATCGCCTGCAGATGGTTTTTTTTTGTTTTTGTTTTTTTTTTTTGTTTTGTTTTTCAAAAACCATCCTGCCATGTAATTACATTAATTTTTGAACACTGCATTTATTTTAATAATTTACATGAAGTATAAAGTCGGCTTGGGTCTTTTGAATGCATACAACTCAGTATAATGTGCTGCGACACCTCGGGCTGAATACACATGAACCAAGTACTGACTGGCCTAATATACTCGTAATTTGCTCCTGTTTTAGCAATCTAAATAAGAATGTTGCTATTTATTGAGTAAGCAGTGCAGTGCATGCGGACTTCAATTGAAATGGTTTTGAATTCGGATTCTGAACATATTCCTGGAAACATGTGTACCAAAACACAAAACAATTGAAATCTTTTGGGAGATCAACCAGACAAATAATTATTTTAAAACACATTTAAGATAGAAAGTAAGCCATTCCAACAATAAATCATGCTTAATGTCTTCTTCGTGTTACGATGAGCGTAGCGTTTGAAGCATAAAATTAAAAAACGTTCACCTTTTAATGTTCTCTTAGGTATCAACGAAATGTCCGGAATTTATCAAGGGAAACACACATTAAAGAATTTGGTAATTTGATAGGCGCAATGCATTCTACTGATTGCAATAAACGAGCTGAGTTCATTCTAAATACATTTGTTTATTGATAGCCTTTGAATACATATTGTTTTAGATCCTTCCCTGTGTTTCCAGCGACACTAGTCGGGTCATTGCTTCACGTTTTTTATTCCATCCAGAATGCTTATTGATGTCGATCAGTCGTTTTCTATAGGAAATGACAGTTCAAACACTAAGCCATCTAAAGTTTTCACTCGCGACAGTGCCACATATGTACGTCAGACCAAGACCAATATCCACTACAGCCTTGTCAAACGTAGCTCGTTGAGGTTTACTAACGGTGATAGTTTAAGCCACACGAAGAGGGAATTGTTTTCTTGTGCAAGTTTCGCGCGATTTCTTGAAACTCACAGTCTATGCAACAACAGAAAGAAGTCCGTCGTACAAGCTCGGTCCGGTTTAGTTGTCGAATCGTACCAGTACACAAAGAGGAAAATCATTGACTGGATCATCAATTTCACCGCGTTTGTAGACAACATTAGCAACAGTTTCCCCTTTTGCGTCAACATTACACAAGCGCCAGCAGCCAACCCGAGCAAAGGTTCAAGTCTTTGTTTGTTGACATGCTATTGCACGAAAAGTGTTTTTTCTGTTATTATTCATCCGCGGTATGTCCGATTTCAATTTTTCTTTCAACATCCTATTACGTATGATCACCCGCATGCACGTGATAAATTCTATAGAATTTCAAGAAAAATTTGAGGAATAAGTGCGATATTGAATTTTTTTCGGTGATTATTCCTTAAATATGCACTCCTGATCATGTCCACTACCTTTGTGCCAAATTTCAACAAGATCGGTCAAGCCCTTTCGAAGGAGTTCGATCAGAAACGAAATACATCTGTCACCTTAGAACGAGCCTCGTTAAACACTCAGCTCGATTACCTCAGGACTATGTTAAATATTTGTAAAGATTAGAGATAGTATAGGAGCATAAATATTTAGTCTTGAAACAGGGCTATTGTTGACTCTATGTCAACATGAGGTAATTTCACCTTTACTTACTTATTCGCGCCACAGTTCGGGGTCAGCCTAGATTTCAACTAAGGGTTTAATTCCTGGTGTCCATTCACTCTACATGTCCAAGTTTTCTGGGCTCGTTTAGTTCGCCATTGGATCTTCTTTTTCAAGAACCCGTCAACCTAAACGTGATTGAATATTTTTCGAACGATTTTTCTCTCAAAGACCGATGAGAACTTTGTCCGTACCATGGTCCCGTACCATAAAGTAAGACTCGGACGATCAAAATTATATATAGAGTCTCATTTCTTTTAGAGATTGGAATTTATTTCACACAAAAAAAGCGAAAAATACTCATTAAACAGTGTAATTCTTCACTTCTTTATGAGGTATTGTTGGCAGAATTTATAGCAAAACCAAGGTGGACAAAGTATCTAACTGTTACAAAATTATAGCTTCCGACTGTGACGTTCAGTCAAATTCGTCGATGTTGAATGTCCCTTTTTATACATATGGTATACACTTTGCCAGCATTTACACTTTGTCTGCTCAATGCTAGTTAACGCTCAGCTAATAAAGACAGTCTGCTGTGTGCTCCCAATTACATACATATATCGAAATCATTAGCGTATGCGATTAGTTGCACAGACTTTTGATTGATTCATTCATTTTTTTCATTTTTAATGCATTTTTATTTAATTCAATTCAGGAATTCTTACAAGCTAGACAAAAAAACGCTTAAAAATTAGCTTAAATAACTTAAAACTATCTTATTGTAACTTACTGGCCCCATTCGGGCACTCTAGGTTAAACATAATACTTAATCTATGCCTTTCGACGTTTCTTACAGTATTTTATTTTTTATTTTTTTTACATTAATTAAAACTAAAACTAAGAAAATGAATTTTATTTTAAAAACTTAGTACATGGACTTGTAGACTTTTGATTGATTGTGCCTACAGTGTTCAATTGTGAGTCTTACACTATTCTTTCAAGTATGATATGAAAGAGTCGTTAGACAGTGGGTCACCTTGTTGTAAATCTTTCTTGACATCTCAGGTTTTGGCCAAGTCGTAACCGACTTTGACGGAGGAGCAAGCGTTCTCAATCGTCATTCTCCACAGACGGACAAACTTTCAAGGACATGGCTCTAAAAATGCTGTCATACTCGACCTTAAATCCGATGAAAAGATGGTGTGTATCGTTTGGACTTCTCGGGTTTTTTCTAAGATCTTCCGGAATGTTAAGATTTGGTCGATTGTGGATATTCCTATTCTGAGAGCGCACTGATAAGGGCCAATTAGGTTGTTGACGAAGAGTTTCAGAAGTTTGCTCAATATGGTTAACTTGATCTCATATACGACATTGGCGAGACTTAAACCCCTATAATTGGCGTAGATGAGGTAATCTCCTTTTATACGAATTGCCCAAATGATTTTGACACTGCATTGCATCACGCATTCGGTCACATATCAAGAAATGAGTTGGTGCATGTTCTTCACAAAGTCATTTTTAACAGCTTGAAATGCATCGGTAGGTAAGCCGTCACGTCCAACTCCTTTATTGGATTTCTTCTTAGATATTGCCATCCTTACATCGTTTTTATCAGGTAGGGGGAAGTTTTGTCTATCATCGTCTCTAGGCTAAATGACCTATTCTGCCTGAAGGTGGAAGGTTGGGCTTTTTCGCCGTGCGCAGAAAGTTTTCCATATTCGCGCCACCGACAATGAATTTACTTCTTCTTCATATCTACAGGCTTCTGCACGGGTCTTCTTGCTTTGACACGTTAATGTTACTTCTCAGTTGCCTTTTTAGACCAAAGAAATAACGATTGACAAGTGTAACTTGCAGTTAAATTTTTGACATGACGTAATTATTAGTGGTATTAGCGGAGCCGGTGTCCTTTCTTTTAAATTAAAACATCAGCCAATAACTAACCATTTGAAAGTTGAGGAACAGATACAAGTTCATAGTTTTGAGTTTATTTAGGCACCTGCAGATCAAAGTAAGCCTGATGATTGGAGGCTCATAAGCACTTTGCCAATGTAAAAAAAGATATGAACTAAATATAAGTTGAAGAGGCATCAAAACTTCTTCTATACTCATCTCCAGTTATCAGTAGGGTTTTAAACTGTTGAATTCAATAACTTATCGAATATTTTATTTGTGTCCCAGAAAATTTTGAAAAACCCTCTCATCTACAAAGGTGGCGCAAAATTAATCATCCTATTGGAAGATGTTATAATTTTTGCAAATGGCGTCGTACGTCAATCATATTTGACATTTGTGAACTAGACAGCTGCGGAATACAAACAGACAAGCAACTGAGCGCTATACTCCGCTGTC
This sequence comes from Volucella inflata, assembly GCA_928272305.1. NCBI lineage: Eukaryota > Metazoa > Arthropoda > Insecta > Diptera > Syrphidae > Volucella > Volucella inflata. Next base: position 112,655,764 of record OV743720.1, on the reverse strand, counting down.
AAGCCATCAATCTCAACAACGAAGAGGACGATTTTGTGTCGAAAATCATCATGAGCGACGAGGCGTATTTCCACTTAAGCGGTTACGTCAATAAGCAAAATCTTTGTTTCCGAGGCACTGAAAATCCGCGTGTGATTTACGAAGAGCATTTACATCCACCCAAAGCCACTGTGTTGTGCAACGTTCACGAGGGAGGAGTGATTGGGCCGTATTTTTTTTAGGACGCCGTCGGCAATACGGTCACTGTTACTGGCGAACACTACAGGGCCACGATAAACGACTTCTTACTGTTTCAACAAGACGGTGCAACCGCACACACAGCACGAGCCACAATAGATATTGTGAAGGAAGCGTTTCCTGCTCGCGTAATCTCCCGTTTTGGCGAATGGGCATGGCCAGCAAGATCGCCGGATTTAACCATCCCAGACTTCTTTTTTTGGGGCTAGGACAGGAATGCGAACAGTTATCACCGGAAATCTTGCGGAAAGTCATGGAAAATGCGATAAAACGGGCACAAATGTGTATTAATACTGGCGGCAGCCATTTGGCGGATGTCATCTTTTCCACTTAACAGAAAAAATTGTAAAGGTCCAATTAAAGATTTTCTTCACCAAAAATCATTTGTTTTTATTTAGTAAAAAAGTAATTCAAAAACGAAATTGGATAATTAATTTTGCGCCACCTTATATAATATAAAATTGTTTAAGGGAAGCAACGTTCAATAATGCTTTTGTTTCAAAAAAAAAAAGCACAGTGAACACAGCACACAGCTGTCCGAAGATGGCTTGCAAATTTAAGGTCAAATGAAATGTGTTAAACTTTTCTGATTAGAGGAGGAAGAAACACTTTTCTAACAAGGCTAAGTAATAAAATCAAAAAAATTAGAGATCAAATAAAGAATAATTCTTTCAACCACTGCAAACGAAATTAAGTAACAAACCCTTCTTTTAAACATACGAAATAACTCTCCATAAGGTGGTCCTGCTGTATGATGCAATCTGTACTATATCAAAAGTATATGACCCTGGTAGTTTTCGAAGGAGATAGAAGTTTATACATTGAGAAGTCCAGTCTGTATTCACCGTGAGTGAAGTGACATACTCGTTGAGAAGAAACGCACTTAATTAGAGAATTGTAAAATGAACTCCGAAAAGAAAAGTTAGAATAGGAAGGTGGCACACCTATGAAAGTCCTATGGAACCTAACCACTGAAGACTACTGCACCTTCCAGCAGCAACGAGTCTAAGCACCATTTTCTATGCCCAAATTTAAGAATCAGTTACAAATTCCTAAACTTGATTAAATTGAATCGTTTCTAAACTCGAAGACATGTAATCTGACTACTACACTATAATCTAACCATCTTTCAATGCTTCCTTCAATTACTCTAAAACATGTGCTTTTGTTTATCATATGGGTTTACTCTAGCTCAAGCCTTCTGCTGTAACCACCGCGAAAAACAAAATCACACCTTTCAAATCCAAACTCGTGCCATTCTCCTTTAGAAGAAAAAAATAAATTATAGCTTTACGCCTTCTTGCTGGAACCCTTAAATCAAATCTCGCAATCGCACAAGAAGTGCAAGAAGCCCATTTATTAATGTCTTGTCTGCTTGTGCCTGTGACAATAGAATGTCCTCCGGCACCCTTATTAACATTTGATAACATCTTCAACAGCAGGCCCACCGACAACGCCTGCTAAGAAAAATTCTTAAAAAAAGAAAGAAGAAAGATATACTTGTACCTACAAGTCCTTGCGAACGCGAAGTATAAAACCTGGTCATAGGATTATCAGATGACAATTTGCAGCCCATCAAATTGTAATTTTCCCGCTTGCACATCGCACGAAGGCGAGATACGTTCTCGTTTTTTGTCAACGACTTCCGACAGATGTTAGACGAGAACCGCCACAACGACAGAAACATACTGGAAATACATACCATATATATGTAGTACTACCAAGGCATGGTGATGGCATAAATCCTTTCGAACTTTCGAGGTGGAAATGTGTATATATTCATATAAACCAGTATCTGTGGGTTGAAGTGAAAATAACATTTTTGCAGATGACACATTTTGACGCAAAGATATTAACTTTCGACTGCCAGCCAACGTGTTGATTATGAGTTTATAATGGAATGCGTGATAGCAATTTTCTGGAATCTCCCCATAAGGCAGCAGAAGGTCATTAGAAAATTTTGGCGAAGATGAGAGCCAACTACAAAGCCACAATCTGTAGATTTTCCTTAATTGGAATGATAATATCTGCATTAACAACTTGAGAGGACACTTATGCTCTCAAACAACATTAAAGTGATTTTCCTCCGTACAAGCGTCATTTTCATATTTGCATTGTACGAGTATATGTATTCCTATTCGTAGATAGTCGTCAATGTGTGTTTTAGTCGTATGTAAAATGTGCAACGGTTTAGCATAAGTACTAGCAAATGTTTTCGTATTGTTTAACACTTTAAGCAACCCTTGCCTCAATCGGGGTTAAAAGTACACATACTCGATTCGAACCACCGAGGAGACATCATCGCAGAACTCGACCTCGAATTTGGTTCGCACAAGTACTAGTGCTAGTAGTACTAAAGAACAACGCTACCTAACCTAACCACACCAACAATGGAACGCTTTACGCTAAGAGTCTACGTTTCACGACATACTCAAAACCGAACCATAATGATCCGGCAGCAGCAGCAGCAGCAGTAGCATCAGGAGTAGCGGTAGCAGTAGGTTAAACAAGATGAATATGCTTCCGAGGTTAAAGGGTGTGCACTGTGCACATATGAATATAATTGCGCTCCGAGCATTGTACATCTATGTTGGCATGAACACGATTGAAAAGACATCAAATATCCGGCCCAGAATCACATATCCGATTCTTCTTGCTACTACTATTGCCATTGCCGCCGTTGTTGCCACTGCCTGCGTCTACTATAGTATAAGATTGCCGCTCATTTCATCCCCCTAGCTATCAATAATTGCAAAACAACCAGAAACAAAACCGCGCGGAATAAAACAATTTGCTGTGCTTTTAAACATACAAAAAATGTTAAACGCGATATACGAGTACGAGTACGAGTACGAGTACGAGTATGTGTAGTATGAACGAAGCCGAACACATCCGTATGTACGAAACGAATGCAAAATGCCACGAAAAATGCGAGTAATCCCGTTCCGATTATGTGAACGAGGGGGTTGGAGTGCCCCGAGTATTTCGAGTGCTCGACGAATGGAAAAACCATTTAAACGATTTCTTTTAGATTTGAACAAAACTCGTCATAATTGTTTGGTGGCCTTAGAACGATGAACTCGAGTGATGATGCTCAATGGCTGGGCAGTTTTTTTTCCATCCTTCCTTCAATTTTGAAATTACCAAGCAACAATGCAGACAAAAAAAAACCCATTTCTAAGGGGGTGAGCTTTAAAAGGACGACAGTTTATTTGGTGCTGTGTCGCCGATGCTGAGACCTTCTTTTACATAAGTCGGTAATAATTTAGTGAAAAGTCCATTGGGTTGCTACAAGATATTCAAATTTATGACTTGACAGCTGTCGATCAAAAAATTATTGCCCTTTATAGATTGGTTATGCGATAGATATGATGTTTATACATAAGTTGATGGCTGTCTATGAAAGTCGGGTGGTCTGCGATTATCCCTGCTATTGTTTGGCAATCTCATGAATAAATTATGAGGTGTGAGTGTACCTATAAATTGGAAAATAATTATAATATTCCAGAATTCTTCCTACTTATGATCCATCGGAATTGTATCAGCATTTTGAAAGTGATACTCATACGAATGAGATTTTCAATTTCAATAAAAGGATGCAGCTCATAAATATAGGTTTTACAGTGTTATACGGGTACATAACGATAGAAGTTTTCGACCCTGAAGACGCAGAAAGAAATTGCATCGGAGTACAAGTATATGGGAGCTTGTCAACCCATAGCATGCCTCACCCTTGTCTCCAATGATAGTTAATTTAATTATTTTCTTTTTTATAATTATGGGTTAGCAGGGAAGTTGTTTCGGTTTATGTTTGTTGATCCTGGCTTTTGTCAATGTTGTGATGTAATCTACGAGTACAGCAACAGTTTGAACATTGAATACATAAACAAACTTTTTCAACATACAACAGTTTTCTTTTTTATTTCCATAAAGGCATGGAGCTACTAGGTCTCACAAAGTGATACATAGTTCATGGTGTTGACTGCTTAAAGGCTTCGAAACTATCTGTTGATAATGCAGATCGACCTCATCAACTTGACTCAAAAAGTTTAAGGAATATTCACAGAATTCAGCATAGAATACATGCTGTTCTGTATTAAAGGCTGGTATACCCCAGAAACACCAGGCATAAGGCACTTTCACGCCAATCGTTGAAAAAAAAGAGCATATCAGCCTCATTTTCCTGTACAAAATGCAGCCCTTTTGGGCACTAGTTAAACGATTTCATGAACAAGTTTTAATTGATTTTCCTTAAATAGAATGTAGCGATAACTTATAATCCTGATAGGTTTTGGAATGATGGAGCTTGCTTTTGAGCAGACCGGCCGCTGTTTAGTATCATTTTTGGCAACCAAATAATTTTTAAAAATTCAAACTTTAGTGATGCCCAATAGTTAGGGTCCATCGGTCGTCACAGCGGCCAAAACGCTGGAGCTCGATTTCTTGACTTCTGGTGGTCAATCTAAGGTTCAAATATTCGTATCACCTTTCCGTCAAGTAAACACGCTCATTACACGAATTGTTCGATTGGGAAATTTGTTTCATCAGAGATCACGATATTCGGCAACTGGTCTTGGCTTGGTTAGATTTTGTCTGTGCTAACTTTAGCCCAGCAGCCATTTTCCTGCCACTCCCTCCAGGATTTTATTCAATTCAAGCCTTCACTTCCCAAACCACTTCTGGCGTTTATGCAGTTTTTTTCCGATTACTTCCATAGCAACACTGCCAGTTTTATTATAATATGCTTTAGTTCGATACACGAACGATTAATTCATATCGCGGTGTTGGCAGGCTCTTACTAAAGCCATTTGTGACTTTCCACTTATACGAGTACATACATAGCGCTTTCATACTATGTTTTTTAAGTCTGAATTTTATTACGAAAAAAAAAAGAAGCTGAGACGCAAGTGCTTCAGCAGGTTTGTAAACAATGAGTCCAGTTGTTATTATGGAAATGTAATTGGTCAATATTTTTCCGAGGACGGCGTTTGCATCTTTGGTGCTGTACCAAATGGGGACTATAAAACTGTGATTAACAACGCCTCACTAACCCTTGGGACGTGCAACTTGCATCTCATAAACTTTTTCTTAAGTTGAGAAAGAAAACGATCTTTGTCCGTTCATTTAGGGATCAGTCTATATCCTAGGCGTTAATTTGCATTTCGCAGCTATTAAAAATGTGAGGTATAGCTACCGATGTCATAAGCTATCGACACATTCCTTATTTTTTAACACAAAAGGCGCTTTCTTTACTTTATTCACTTTGCAATCTGTTATTAAGCCACTAGCTCGACTAGATTTAACGTTATTGTCTCATATCACCCTGCTAATATACTTCAATCTCCGTTCATAGGTATGCATTAATCCCGATATTTTCCTTGTTCTATATGACGCAGTTCTTGAAGGTTACATAATGCCAATACAATGCATTTAGCCCGAAGACTTTGAAACGAACTTTCGCGACACCAAAAGTCAAATCTGCTCTGCTCTCACCTCACCATTCATAGACGTTGTCATGCAATAACAGCTCCAGTTTTTCTTATTCTTATTAAACTCACAATTCGTTAGTGAGTTTCATTTTCCTTAGTCTATAAAAACTCGAGACCGAAGAATTCCTTGATGGCCTCGTACATCTGATTCGGCTGAGAATATGGCTGTCGTGGCTTAAGATGTCATAGAGGCTTCGTCGACATCGACCAGACGATGTGCAGTGCAGCTGAATATTCCACTTATGTTTCTGCCGCGCATTTATCAGACTCGAAGGTGTGCCCTAACCAAGTGCAGAAAGTCTATGAGTCGATGGGTGTTGACTGCGATCGTGTCTTACCTAAGTTGATGGGCTCCGGAATCTTTACAACGAAGTGGATGATTCTGCGTCAAAAAAAATCATGATAGTCATTTTTACCTATGTGGATACGTGAACAAACAAAATTTGTGGTTCTGGGGCACTGAAAATCCGCGATTAATGCACTGTATGGTGTATGTGTGAGGTAGTATTGACCCACATTTTTTTTTTGTGCAGCTCAGACCAAACGGTCACTGTGAATGCTCTGGACATGTAGTTCCAGTAGGACGGAGCACCGGCACATACTCCGCGAGCCACAACCAACATTCTAATTCTAAAGCAGGCATTTTCTCTAGACTTTGTATGGGGTTATTTAAAGTCACGATCTTATTTGAATAAGACACCTACTCTGGCAGCGCTTTAAGGAGAACATCCGCACAAGGTTCTTAAGAACACCATGAAAAATGCCACAAAAAGAGCCTAATTGGTAATTCACAATGGTGGCAACTACTTAGGGGGCATTTTTGTCAGAGCAAGATGGAGACAACTTGAATGCCCGAAGAAACATTCAAAAAACGGTCTACCTTGTACTTTCAAAGTTTCCTTAGTCTTTCTTGACAACGCCTTATTAATCATCTACTTTCTTAAGCCGAAGAAAGAGCGTTCTCTTTACTTGATTTCTGCTGAAAATTAAAAGCGGGACCTGGCTATGTGGCTGGATACGTATGAAGGGTGTAGTGTAGACACTTAGTTAGGTCAACCTCGCGGTGCTCAGTGCTACCACCATAACAGCACGCCAGTTATGCTCCTTCAGTAGTGTCATCGAATTAAGCGTGACCTGTCAAACTTGTGTACGAGTATATCCCCAAGTAGGTACTCGTATTAAGCAAGAGAAAATTTATGTATGCACTCGCACCCATTTTAGTAACAATGTTTTGGCTTTTATTCTAAATCCACTCTTTCGATGCCACTGCCAAGAATTAGAAAAGCATTATAGACCCAAGACTTCAGTGAGAGGACACAAAAAAGTAATGATTTACTGTTAACCAAAGTTTGACAATAACCGAACTAGGTGTATTGTGGCTTAGGTAATTGTAATAAATTCAAAAATCTAGTTACAAGAGCGACTACACCCGAAATAACAACAAATTTTGGGGACCTTCAACTCAATTCAATTCAATTCAATTAGTGATCAATCAAAATTTAAAACTACTCCCAAACTTATGCTGCAGAATTTCAAAAAAAATTATTTACATTCATCCTGAAGATATGCCAGTAATTGAAGCTAACACAAAAAAAACGCCTAATTGAATCGATCGATTAAAAACTAAATATAACAGATTTCCAACACACTGTCGGCATCCCCACGTACTGAGAGCACTTTCGCATAACTGTAACTAATCTCATCTCATCAGTCTGTTGACACGTTTAGATTCACTTGTTCGAAAAGAAGTCTTCTTTCCACTCGAGTAGATCCAGACAATGCTTAGGCAGTCGTTGGCCACAAAAAAACATATGGAATTCACATCCCAGCGCTAAGCAAAACTCTGATGAGCGGAACTAAACCAAAAAGTTGCAATTTAAAGCGACTTTTCGTGTCACGTGCTTTTGTGTAATCATTCTCAGGATTCCATCCCACTGCAATGATGCCTCAAGTGACACGTGCACAGACCGTGTACCCAGAACACATTCACGGCTTATTTTCGTCATTAGTACCGGCACCTATGTAAGTTAAAAATTGATGTCCTTCAATTCATCAACACGCACATTTCGATTTGTCATCACAAAGAATAAACCAAATGCGAATACAGCAAATGACCACAGCGTCCAAGGCAGATCCACATTCAGCACCCAACTCAACATTCCTATCTCTGTTTTTGTAGAAGTGAGACAATCGCTTCTAATTTATTTTGCACAGGATGTTACTGACTGCTGACATAAATAGGTACAGATGTACATATACTTGTACATAGACTCGCATACCCAGACACAGTGGTAATGTTTAAAATTGAAATTTATAAATTTCTCGACGAGCTGTTCACTAGGATAACATACCTATTCATCCAAAAGTTCAACCATCCACCCACTACTGTGGTGGATTTTTACATTAATTTTTCGGGCGATAAATGGATGTGTCAGAAATCATTACCGCAACACGCAAGGCGTGAGTGGCCTTTGATGCTCACTGCGGGATGCTTCCTTGTTTTCTCCAATCCTCTACATTGTAGCTAGTGTACGGGTGTGCATGCAATTGAAATATCTTTGCTCTTTCAGACACTCTGCAAAGGATTCAATCAAAGATTACACATCTGCCTTGTAATAAGGATGACAGGATAATCAAAATGCTGTTCCTTCGTCATGCTTTGCCTTGGTTATAATTAAAACATCTCCACAGGTGATCTGTGATGTCTTACAAAGTGTCAATGGCAGATCTACGAATTCTGCTTTCTATTTCTTGGTTTCATTTACAAAACCATTTTGGAGGAGGAGGAAGCATCCTGATTTTAAATAGCCCCAAGTACGTAGGTATCTTTATTAATTTGAAATCACTCTTGCTGTAAGGATAGAAAGAAATAAAAAAACACAAATCACATACCCCACCGTGTATACATCTCTATTAAGAGACTATTAAACACTTATTTCAGACAACATTCGTTTTTTTTTTAATAGAAGCGAGTGTAATCCTTTTCCATCAAACCGTCAGCAAATATGTTTAAGAGTTCATCCACTTCCAAATGAAAATATCATCCCTTGAAGAGAACGATAAATCACAGAGACATGATAATAGCCGTCAAGCACGTGCCACCCTCGTCACAGTTCTCGCCTTTTCACTTGCAATACACTCTGATACAATATACGAGTACGAGTATGTATGTAGTATGTTATTCGGGCATGCTATTAAAGAACAAGTGCTACCACCCCTTTTTTTTCGTTTATTTCAATTACAACATTAACCACCCTCGTAAGAGGATAACTCCTTCGTTGTCACAAAGGCGATTGCCCCGTCAAGGATATGTACATTGTACTTTCCTTCACACTTTCAGTTGGTCTTTTGTGGAAAACGGCAAAGCGTGGGATACTTTTGATACTTTGAAGACAGCAGGCAGGCAGAAGTTGAAAAGGAAAAAAAAATAACCAAAACTAATTCCAGGCAAAAGGCCAAACGGTTCCAAGTGAAACACGCGAATTGTCAATTACGACAAAATTAACTCTTCTCGAAGGCGGGTAAATATACAATCATGCCTTTGGATGAAATCTGATCACAGTCACAATTTCACCGCTGTCGCTGTGCTATGCCTAATAATTTTCGACAAAAAATTTACGAAATCCAAAAAGTTTTCGTAAATTCGAATAATTTTATTTATTTTACTGCCAAAGGTCCTGCCATCATCTCTCCACCAATGTGAATGGGTGGGGGGCAAACTGATTAAGAAAAAATTCGTTATACTGGAGCACGTTAGCATGCAGTGCTTGTCTGTCATAAAATTAGCTGAACTTACGATGAAGATAAATTCAAGAAATCGTGCAATTACCAGTGAAGTCACAGTAAACAGTCTGTGCACTGAATTAACTGCTTTCATCCACCCATCCCTGTTGGTTGGCTTCTGGGTTTTGGTTTCCTTTTGGGGTGAAAGTAAGAGTATGCTTCCTAATAATTACTCGTACTCGTACTCGTACTCGTACTCGTACTCGTACAATCTGGAATTTTATTAATTATTATTGTTATTGCTTAAGCCCTATTGTTTATGCCAGCATCTGGTATTGATTGCCAGAGAACCAAATTTTGGAATCCAGATTTGTCCCCTGCCATGGAATCTAAGAATATAGGTATTATAGCAAAATCGGAATGGGAGTCCATTGATACGAAGGATAACCATCGAGAATACCCATGAGAAATGATAGCACATTGAACTGGTTATATTCCTTAAACGTGTCGTCGTCCGGTCATTGTGCCATTCAAAAGGATTCTGTCGATTTAAAATTTAAATTGCACACATGATAAAGAAATCTATTACACTCTGCGTGTGTGTAAATGATAGAAAATCTATTACGATAGTCATTTGGCACATGTTTCCAAAGGTATCGAATCAGTTATAAGAATGTTCCTATTCATAGATGTACATATGTATGAGTATGCATCGGTTTAGATTTAGAGTAGGATGGCCATTTGACTGGATGGTCTGCTGGCGATAAGCAATGAAAATGTCTTAACAAAGAGTTGCCGGTCGTTAAGTTTAAAAGCCTTCTTTAAATTCATCGCACGTAAGACCACCCTTTTTTTCCTGCAAAGAATGCGAGCACATCCGTTGAACGATAAGAAACCACTCTTGTTGGGAAAGATGTATTCGCATTCTGACTGTATGTGAATCTTTTGATCTTAAATAAACGTTTCTCTTTTAATGAGATGAATACATCTTCCGGAAAAGTACCAAAGTACTCGTAAGTAACTTTTAAGGTTGCATTGTTTTCTCTTTAAGGTTTGTTGGATTCGGTTCGGTATGTATTAAAGTGAAGCAGGCGATTATATAAACCCCAAAAGTTAAATTTTCCTTAATACATCCACTGATAAACTCGGCTTCAAGGACTAAGTGGATGCTTCTATTTTAAAAGTTTATTTGGCTTTGTATCACTCAAAAAAGATCCTTTCTCTTGAAGGGTCTTTTAATCGGTACCCAGCTAACTAATTACAATTATGAATATTGAGTTGTATGGGTTATTGAGTTGACATATAACCTACATATGTATATTAAGTGGCGCTATTGCCCGGAATGTATTGGTATAACTTCCAAACATTATTTCTGTAGAAGTTACAACTTATCGCTTCTCAGCTCATTTTCTTTTACTTTTGAGAAACTGATGTTGTTTGCTCGTTGAGCCGTGTAAGCCAGCACTATACTATAGGTAAAACCTAGGACATTAGATGCGGTGTGTCTAATGTCTTACTGAGAACGTCGGTACTGCAATTCGGTATCCAAAGTGATGTAGGCTTCTTCAAACGTTCAGAAATGTCTTTCATCGCAGCATGATCAATCTGGTCGACGGTTTTTTGATTACAAGATCCCTTTGAGGATATTTAGATGTGGGAAAGGAAGTTTTGAAATCGAATAACCTGAATCCATTTTCTGAGGAGGTGTCGTCTTTTTACAACTGTCCTGCAAGAGATGTTCATCTTTACTTGCTTTGCATTAAAATCACAAAGGAAGATCTTAATATCGTACTCTGGATATTTTTTATTCATCTGTCTTTGACAAAAGTGGTTCTCTTCCTCTGTTGGAGGCATAAGCGCATATCATGCTTATAAAAATTTAACCTTGATGCAGATGCCTTAAACTAATGCCTTCTTGTTTGGGCCCTTTTTCTGATGCTACTTCTGCTCTCTATAGCAGTAATTGTGAAAGATACACGATTATCTTTTTTTCTCTCTCTTGTTACCCGATTTATTTTATCCACCTTCTTGGATGGCAGTTATATCGGCTTTCTAGGGGTCTATTCGACTGTGTGTAACCTATTTAGGGCCCAAAAATTAAAAGAGCAGTGCCAAAAGTCGCAGTCCATTTTCGTTTTGTTCATAAACAGCAGATGCCGATGTCGTATCTGTTATTTCGTTCCTCCATTTGAGAGCCAACAACTTTTCGAACAGGTGCTCCTTGACCAATGTTAAAGTTTTGTCAAACGCTATTCATACAAGGCCGCACTGGGATTTTGACATCACGTTTGGATATTGTTGCGGTCACCTTATGTTGGCGGGTATATGGGATTGTTGGCTTCCAGTTTTGTGCTGTACCATTCTGCCGGCTCAAGCACTAAGCCAATTATCAAGGTTTCGCCCATTAATGACGTAGTTTAACAATGAATGGGGCAAAACAATTTCTTGGTCTTATCGTACACGTCTTCAAAATGAATTTACCCGAAGGTTGCTAGCATTTGACCAGTAACATTTTGAGCGGTCGTCCTAGGGTCCTATTGAGTAGCATGGATTACTGGTAATCCCTACCAGGACTTAAAAATCGGAACCACTAGTGGCTTCTTCATGGTGGCTGTGGTTTATACCTTAATTCACAGAAATGGGTTTCCACTTGTAGTTGACACTATGTAGAGTTGCAAAAGTGCCAGATGCCGTGACCTTAAGTTCAGCTAGAAGTTTTACATAGCCCTCGCTTACACCAAGGGTGAAACCTGTACTGAATTTGTATAAATAGAATGACGGAGAGCGATGGTCTGACGCACATGGATATATGGATATCCCGTGAACTTGAACTTTCTTGATAGATGTTCACGTTAAACAACTGAGACGTTCTATCTTGACAGACTTCTATTTAAGTTTTATATTCCTGGAAGTTCTGGTTTTGTTATGCTAAAATTTTCGATCATCATTCTTGCTATAGTACTCCTCAATTTTCTTGACAGCGGACTTCTCCTACTCCTTCGTTTTTTATGCAGAAACTGAAGCCCGTTCATTCCATCCTGTTTGTAGAGAAGTCGTATGTAAGCTGCTTTCTTTCGCTTTTTAAGGCCGGTATGCATGCGGTTTGATTTGCTGGCATTTGGATCAAAGAAAAAAACGAATGAAATCAAGCACATTATACGCATTTTTCTGATAGCTATGCTGCTAAAAGACATTTAATGCTGACGGTAAAGAAACTAAACTTTAAGTAAATTTATTTCGGTAACTCGGATAGTAGCCGCCCAAAGTCTGTCTAGACATTCAGTAGTGATGCTTTAAACTCAGAAAGTGTTTGGTGCTGCAGTGTAAAGATATGTATATAAGCCACTAAGTTTATTTCTTTCAAAAAAAAATTAAGTTGATAGTAATATAGTTACTCTTCTATCTGTTGTTTTACCCTCTATTACTTTTTGTGATATTGAAAAACTTATTGTGCCTTAAGCAGAACAAATGCGCGTTCGTAGGCTTTTAATATAACTGCCCTTGTTAAATTTGTATTATTTCCCGCGTTTCGCCTGTCTGTATTAAGATAGAGCTACAAGCGAAACAAGCAATTTGTATTTCAAATCGTACAGTCATTTGCTGCTTCCAAAATCAGACTGGAAATTACTTATAAATTCTTGCGACACATTTTATTTTTTGAAATTAAGGAAAGACATTATGTGCACCCTCATGTGAAGAAAAGTTTAACTGAAGGTATAATGTAAAATTTCTTGCATATGGCATGCGAACGTTTGGAGAGGAAACTAAGGTCAATAATAAAAATACTTTTTGAAGAACTGTTTGCTTTACTTCGCTGTGCTGCCAATATGTTTATTTAAATTAGCAATTTCTCCAGAAGCTATCAAGGATGTCAGTAATGTGCTCGGAGATTATTCAAATTCCTTAAATTACTCCTATTTTGACTAGTTACAAGTCAGTCCATTCAGGACTTCTAAAACAAACAATCTCATAAAATAAACGCGCCTGTAACTTTGCGGAAATGTATCTCAGTTTAAGTAAAAACTCTTCAAATACTTTTTTCAATCATATAATTTCTGTTTCTACTAGTTTTAGGTAAGAAGCCAGAACCCTTACTCGTACATTGGAAATGTATCGATTTACTACGTCAAGCTCATACCGTGACGTTAAATCTGTATCGCATTTAATTACTGTCTGCTAGTTTCCCTTTCAACTGTTTGGTAAGAAACGAAATCTATTTCATACTCTCCTCTCCTCCGGAATAGAAAATGCAGACGAAAGAGCAATTTTATATTGAAGTTTTCCGGAAATTGTATTTGTTTCCTTGAGGAGTGCATGAGCCTCTCACGTGATCTATCAGTTCGGTGTCGTGTAGCAGAAGGATTCCTGAAGCGAAAATTCGCAAAAGGGATAAAGTTTTAATTCTGATACTTCCGTGACAATAATCAATTTATTTCCTAGTTCTGAACTTCTTCCATGTACATACGTATAAGATATGATGAGGAGACAACACCGGGGAACTAAGACTCACTCTCTTCTCTATCCCCAATAGTCGAGTCTTCGATTATTTCCAAGTTCTATTAATTTTCCGAATCACCTTGCTGACTTCTTTTGTCCGAACAACAAATCCCTCTCATTCCATTTTGGGGGGGATAATGGTGGTAAAATATAATCAATCTTCATGTCTAGTCACTACTCGTGCTTTAACCATCAAAATGAAAAGCATGCGCTTGAAACAGGCAATTTCCTTCAACTAACACAAGTATTAATATAAGAGCATCCTAAAAGGCTATATGACAGGATCTGAATCTCAGCGGTACACAGAGCCAAGAAAATAACCAAATGACCATGCAGAACTTGCACAAAAGGAAAACGCTGTAATGACTGAGTAAGATTGGGATGTTTTGCAGGCAAGTAACATCACTTCTATTGAGCCAATAGCTGTTCGTATTCGTAATTGACGAAACGACAACCACCACATTGTTGTCGTTCTAATGATGTAATAATGCTACAAAAGCATTTCAGCAGGGGTCAAGCATCGCTGGGGTCCTGGAACCGATGTTTCGATTATGATTTATGGGCAAATCCCTTTGCATTTGATGTCCTCTAGGATGGAATGGCATCTCCAGAGCCACAAATCGTAAAGTAAATCAGATCGACAATGACGATTATGTAATGTGTTCAGTCGCTTGTGGTATACTCGTACATGGAACAAAGTACAGAGCCAGAGCAAGAGCCATAGCCAGTTCCCACCCTTTTTAGTTGGGTGAATTGTACCCTTGATGTAATAACCATGTTCAAGTCATGTAATGCGGGCAGCATATTGGGGTGTGGATAAGCGAAATTTTGAATTGTTTTGAAGTTAAGCGTGTGATAATTTAATGACTGCTGACGCCGGCAGAGCAGAGCCGGCCATGTCTTATAAGGGGTATTTGCCACACACGTATTCGTACCAATCTAGATAAACACCCACTCAACCGAAAACAAGACAAGTGTAGCAGTACGAGTATATGTATGTATGTACACCGCCGTTTGGCACACACTCGGTGGGAAGGCATACGTTTATTGTATTCCTTAATTAGCATTGTTTGTGGGAATTGTAGACTTCTTGCTCTGGCTTCACATTGGTTTCACTTTGTGAGTCTTATCTTCTGTTCACAGATATTTCAATTAAATTCAACCCAACAGATGTTGAGGGTATGAGAGGGTTGAACTTTGATTTTGAAGACATTTAACACATTTGTCACTCAATTTGGGTACGAACCTTGCCACACGTGGCATCATGGTTTCAAATAAACAAATCAGTGCAATGACACCTCTACAAAGACACCTCTATTCGGCTTATTAATAATCTTAATCGATCGGAAATTTCCACTAGAGCCCAATCCTTAGCCGATCTGTAAAATCCACACAGCGAAAGTGGCTGATGCAATAAAAACATCTTATTTCGTGAGACATTATAATGACAGACAAATTCAAATGAGACCTAAACTTGAAGTCGTTGATAGAGTCGTCGTAATAGAGGTTAGTTACCACAATTTGCATTTCCATTGCAAGTGCATTAGATGAGTGAATTGTGTGGCAATTTGGGGTCAACGTATTATTTGACACTTGAGGTGTGCCACAATTTTATGCTAAGTACCGCACAAATAAGAAGCTCACACGCACACAATTACATGAAATTTTGTGATTTATAGATGCCGCCGCCGCCGCCGTGCCGTTCGTACGCAGTTAAATTGAAAACGAAATTGAAATCTGAAAACTGGAATGGAATGGATGGCGTCGATAAAAAATAGCGATTTTCAAATTATAACATAATATGTGTATGATATACCAGAAATACATGTACCTATGTACATATTCGAATGCATACTATCCACAGTACATGTGCGATATATCATTATGAATTTTTTAAATTGAATTAATTTCTTCAATGCTTGCTACTAATGGGAATATTTATTGTGAAAAGTAGCGGCAAACCGCATGACACGTGCTACAGATTTTGCGAAAAATTGCTGCTGAAAATTTTTTTTTTTTCATTCTATAGGCATAACATATGTGTACATGTGTACACAAATGCGCTCTAAACCTCAAAACGGAAACGTTTTATACTTGAATTATTCGCGTATATGGTACGAGTATATATATGTATTGTCTATGTTGACTTCCTTCCATCAGGAGCAAGTTGATATTTCGAAGATTCTTCAAAACGACTCTTGGATCTAACACTTAAACGGCATAACAGTTCATACTTTTATAAAAAAAAAATGTAAACCTGATACGGAAAACGACGTTTGAGTATATCCCTAAATTGTGAGTGGTCTGACAAGACTAGGTGTTCTCCAACCACTTAAGCGGATAATCTCCAAGAAATGCGTTGGATGGACCAGACAAGAGAGGAACTTATACTGTGGTGATTGCAATCGCGGATTTACCATTACCATTTTATATACAAACGTAAGAAGTAAGTAAAGTAAGAATTTTGGCAACTTTCGTGACAGATAAGAAAGGAAAGTTCCCGTGGGCACGCACAACCAAAACCTCAGTCATAACCAGATGGGTCACATTACCTATATTTGATAGACGGTAAAAAGCATTCTAAATACACTTCCAAAGGGCCAGCATTGGCTCAAACGACTATCTAAATGAAGTTGAATTGTGCTTAAATCAATATAGTGCCAAGAAAATACATTCAGAATGTTAAATACCGGACTACTGAAATTGCTCAAACCAGAAAAATATCAATATCCCAGGCAGCCAAGAGAAAATGTGGTAGACTATTGGCGATGCTACTCGTATATGGATTGAATGTGAATACCGGCGAGTACTTGTCGCCAAGTAAAAACCACATTATCAGAAGCTGGATGAGATAATTCCGATAACTCAACACAAACTTCTTCAAAGAAATAAGACAGAAGTTCTGAGTTTTCGATTGCATGAACGATGTGGGGAAGGGTAAAAAGGATGTGTTCGAAGTTCGGACAATAAATAATTCACGAAAATATCATAATAGGGACAAAAATAGTGATGACTTTGGATGAACCACTACTGGCGACTATTCAATAACGATAACAAAGAATACTACCTTGATCAAAGAGTTCCCGGAATAACCTCCCTGTGGCGCTCCCATTGTTCCGATTTGAGTTCTTTTTTTTTTGTTAAGTTGGTACATCTGTTGTTGATACTCACTCTAATGGTTTGATATTTGCAAAAGTTACATAGCCAATAGTACATCTATCTCTGTGTGTGTTGGCGATTTTTCCATTACTTCCTCTTACTTTTTTAACTCGGTTGCACAGAAAGAAGTCACAGGGAGCCAAATCAGGTGAAATCGGTGGCTATTGGATAGTATTTGTTGCATTTTTCGTCAAAAAATTACAAATAATGATGGTACTGTGCGACGGTGCGTTATCATGGTGCAAAATCCACGAGTTTTCTGCCAAAAATTCTGGTCTTTTTCGGCGAATTGCCTCACGCAAACGTCTCATAACGCACAAATAATACTCTTTGTTTACTGTCTGTTGGTTATTGACTAACATTTCTTTTACTTCATAAATGTCTTCGGCGTTTTTCGATGTCGACGGTCTGCCACTGCGTTCATCATCTTCAATTGACACACGACCACTGGTAAACGACCGTTTTCTTTAGAAAATAGTTGCGAGCCACTTTGACAACATTTCCAACGTTCGCGCACCATTAGATCCATTTTTTACACAAAATTTAATACAAGTTCATTGTTGCAAATTTAAACTTCAAATCGGAACACGGTGGTAGGTGGTATCAAGGTACTCGTAGTATTCTGCTGATATAATGGTAAAAAATCAGCAGACGATCGATGTAGCATTTGTTTATTATGTTAACTTAGTATCTACAATCAACATTACACTTAGACAATATATTTTAAAAACCCTCTCAATCTTTTGCCACTCGAAGTTTTTTAAGGCGAACAACACAGTATGTAAGACAGTTTAGTTTTTTTTTAAAGAATTTGTGTAGCTAGGCTTTGCATTGACAACAGTGCGGAGTAACGATGCCAACAGCTGCTCTTATAACTTATGAAGGCAATCGAGTAGGAAGGCTCTAATTTGTGTAAGCAACTAGCTCAACAAGATCGTTGTCATAGCATTCCTATGATAAAGCACAAGATCATGAACGCACGTCAGAATGGATAAATTCTCTTGGCTTAAACAACGACAGTGATTGCTCGAGCGATTTTTACATGCTTTGGCCCAGAATTCAAGGTGAGCTGCATTTGTAGTGACTGTAATATATACTCGTATCAAGTGAAAAGGATGCGCTTATACTGACTAAAATATTAGTTTTGTGTTAAGTTGTAGGTGGCACCCAATTTTATTTTATTTTGGGCGAAGCATAGTCTTATATTGTTTTATGCAATCATTCGCTCACGTGGTAATTATGAACTGTAGGTCATACCCCAAAGTGTTTGTATGCAGCTTGTTTCGTAGGTCCCACATTCGAAGAATATCGTTTTATTGTTGAAGGTATGCATATGAATGTTGAAGGTTTCGAAGATATATTGTGCTTGGATTGCGACTTGTAAGGCCATAGAGTAACTGATCCATTTTCTGTCTCATAGCGTTGGACTTTCTTTAACCGCATAACAATTTTTAGTTGCAGAAAAGATTAATTCCGAATTTTTATAAGCCCACAGTCCTGAAAAGATATGGCACATAAACCAACAATCTCGAGTACCATTTGTGTAGTACTGCTTGTCCTTGCAGAGCTTTCCAATATCTTACCATTTCTTTCTATATATTTGAGTTGGGTAGTACTTAAATTACAAGTAGATACAAATTTATTTATTTGTTCACAACAACTGTTTTTTTTTCTATGGTGAGATCAATTTTTCTTTTATGTAACTGCTGGCACGAAGATTTCGAAATTTATTTCTGTTTTTTTCAATTAAGATACAAGAACTTTATGTCTTTTATCTTACATTGAAAAGTAGGAGCAAGGAAATTATTTTAGTGGCCACAAATACAAAAAATAAACAAAGTTCTAGTCAAAAGTTACAATAAAATAATAAAAAATCTTTAAAATATTCTAAAGACAAAATACATTCAAAATAACTTAAATACTAATCTGTCTTTGTTTATTGAATATTTAATAAGTACTATTTTGTAATAACGCTTTACAGATACAAATACTCGTATGTAAATAATTCTTAAAATAGTTCTCTACTTGACAACAGTCACGTAGCTAAACTGGAATATTTTTGTCGTTTCGAAATTGCGTCTTTTGAAAACAAGAAAATTTAACTTCTACTTTACTTAAACTTGTTGTTGGTCACCATGCTGCTTATATCTGTACATTATACAATAAAATAACATAAATTCGGTAAACAACTATACGCCAGTAGTTGCATCTATAAAATTGTAAAAACAAAATCGAAATACATTAGTAATGCTATAAAGTTTTTCTTTTCGTTCAAAATTCTAGCTCATTACGTGGACATCCACTTAAAATATTTTTTGAGTGAACAGATTTTACACAAATAATCCCGTCTTGCGGCATCAAACATAAAATCATACTTAATGATACGAGGGCAGGTCAATAAGTCCGTGACTTTTTGAATTTCTGACCTCTTTACTGAAACAGCAACACTGCCCCTGTCAACAGGCATCTGTCAGTTGACTCCTGTCAAAATTTAAACTTGCTGCGTCAGTTAGTTTGTGTTTGACAGCTATTTTTATCAGACTACTCACTAATTTGAGAAGAAAATGGAAAAAAGTGAATTTCGTGTGCTTATTAAGCATTATTTCTTGCGAAAAAAAACCATTACCGAGACCAAGGCTAAGCTTGATAAATACTATGGGGACTCTGCACCATCGATTTCAATGGTAAAAAAGTGGTTTACTGAATTTCGTTGTGGCCGTACAAGCACTGAAGATGCCGAACGTCCTGGACGGCCAGTTGAGGTCTCTACACCCGAAACAATCGAAAAAATTCACGATATGGTGTTGGCCGACCGAATATTGAAAGTGGGAGAGATTGTGGAAGCCGTAGGGATCTCGCATGGCTCAGTGGTTTCAATTTTGAATGATCACTTGGGCATGAGAAAGCTTTCCGCAAGATGGGTGCCGCGTTTGCTCACAGTCGACCACAAACACATGTGCAGTTGCCATGGCAAAAATCCATGAATTGGGCTATGAATTGCTCCCTCATCCACCCTATTCTCCAGATTTGGCTCCGAGTGACTACTTGTTCCCAAACCTGAAGAAATGGCTTGGTGGAAAAAGATTTGACTCCAATGATGAAGTCATCTCGCAAACAAAGGCCTATTTTGAGGACCTCGACAAATAATTTTTTTTGGAAGGGATAAAAAAATTTGAGAAGCGTTGGACAAAGTGTATAGAGCTCAAGGGAGACTACGTTGAAAAATAAAATTATTTTTTTATCAAAAAATCTGTGTTTTAATCCAAAAGTCACGGACTTATTGACCCGCCCTCGTAGTTTTTTTATAAATCAAAGTATCAACGAGAAGTCTTTGGTTTCTAATGACAATGACAATAATAATTTGGAAAATATCGATTTAACGGACGATCACGATAAAATAGACGAGGACATCAAACGTGCTTTTGAATAATTTTAATGCTAAAACGGACGACACAATTTTTTTTTGGATTGTTGTCCACCCTGCGTGAATACAATCTCAGTCTATAACTTACATTGTGGTCAAAGTATGGGGTGTCTAGGATGCTCTTCGAACAGTTGCTTCTTTCAATGTAAAAATTTTAATCTAAAGTCTTGCAGGATATCGAATAAGGTTGCAGTGAGCAATAATTAGTGTGAATGGAAATATAAAACAATCACTTCTCATTGAGAATTTTTAAACAACTTAAAACTAAACAACATCTTGATCTCTGCATGCATCAGACCTATGTTCTCACCATAAATCCTGCGAAATGTTTGGTTTCTCCAGCGATGTAAAACGTTCTTTATCTCTCCTTATCTTTAACTTACGTATCTTCACTTTTAAGGTAGGATTCAAAACAGTTTTTATAGATAACACAAATTTAATCCAATGAATTGGCATTCTCTTACACTGACGTAATGCCTTTTGCTTTGTATTGTTTCATCGCTTATTCTACCATCAGTTCTCCCACGAAATTGTTAAATATTGTAATTCTTTACTAAGCTGTATAACTTGATTATGGAATTCTCTGTCAATACAACATTCAACATTTTGAGACTAGCGTCCATAGGTATCTTTCTAACCTAGCTAACTCTCTTTCGCCCAGGCTGTGAGCAACAATTTGAAGGACATTCATTCACCCTTGAGCGTGAGCCAATTATACAGAAATCAATGCTGAGCAGTGTCTGTTGGGATAACTCCACTCAGAGGACACAAATCACAATATTGGGATTTCGTGATGTTCTAGAAGAGGTTGTGCCTATACGAGGGTGGGTCAATAAGTCCGTGACTTTTGGATTAAAACACAGATTTTTTGATAAAAAAATAATTTTATTTTTCAACGTAGTCGCCCTTGAGCTCTATACACTTTGTCCAACGCTTCTCCAATTTTTTTATCCCTTCCAAAAAAAATGATTTGTCGAGGTCCTCAAAATAGGCCTTTGTTTGCGAGATGACTTCATCATTGGAGTCAAATCTTTTTCCACCAAGCCATTTCTTCAGGTTTGGGAACAAGAAGTAGTCGCTCGGAGCCAAATCTGGAGAATAGGGTGGATAAGGGAGCAATTCATAGCCCAATTCATGGATTTTTGCCATGACAACTGCACATGTGTGCACCCTTGCATTGTCTTGTTGGAAAAGAACTTTTTTCTTGGCCAAATGAGGTCGTTTTTTTTTCAAATCGTCATTGAATCGGTCCATTGAATAATAATATTCCCCATTGATTGTTCTTCCCTTTTGAAGGTAGTCAATGTGGATTATTCCGCGTGCATCCCAAAAAACAGTCGCCATAACTTTATTGGCTGACAAACCCACCTTGGCCTTCTTTGGCGCCGATTCACCCTTAGAAACCCACTGTTTTGATTGTTGTTTGTTCTCTGGTGTGTTGTGATGGATCCATGTTTCGTCCACGGTTACAAAACGGCGCAAAAACTCCTCCATATTGCGATTAAACAACGCCAAACCTTCCTGTGAAGTTGTTACACGATTGCGTTTGTGGTCGACTGTGAGCAAACGCGGCACCCATCATGCGGAAAGCTTTCTCATGCCCAAGTGATCATTCAAAATTGAAACCACTGAGCCATGCGAGATCCCTACGGCTTCCACAATCTCTCGCACTTTCAATCTTCGGTCGGCCAACACCATATCGTGAATTTTTTCGATTGTTTCGGGTGTAGAGACCTCAACTGGGCGTCCAGGACGTTCGGCATCTTCAGTGCTTGTACGGCCACAACGAAATTCAGTAAACCACTTTTTTACCATTGAAATCGATGGTGCAGAGTCCCCATAGTATTTATCAAGCTTAGCCTTGGTCTCGGTAATGGTTTTTTTCGCAAGAAATAATGCTTAATAAGCACACGAAATTCACTTTTTTCCATTTTCTCCTCAAATAAGTGAGTAGTCTGATAAAAATAGCTGTCAAACACAAACTAACTGACGCAGCAAGTTTAAATTTTGACAGGAGTCAACTGACAGATGCCTGTTGACAGGAGCAGTGTTGCTGTTTCAGTAAAGAGGTCAGAAATTCAAAAAGTCACGGACTTATTGACCCGCCCTCGTACATATTTACTTGAGTCAAATGCTAACATGGAGTTAGCTATTTTGAAGAAGTATACCCAGCTGTGCTATGCTGTGGATATCGATATTAAGTAAGGATGCTGCTTTGGTTCAGCGAAAGTAATTTACATAGTTCTAAACTCTCAACTCAAAGGACCGCAAAGTTAACTCGGTGCTTATCGTCCAACACGTTACTGTGGCCTTGGCGAGATCAGGGTTGTTCGGACCATCACTCTTTCTACTGAGACAATTTCCTAATATTACAAAAATTGAACCGGATTGGCTAAGATCTTATGGGTTTATGATATTTTCTTAGAAACCAAAAGAAAAAAAGTTTCTGGCATTCGTTATTTCCTAAGCTGAAAAACTACGAGTATACATTGAAAAGCATATTTTTAACTAAATTTTGTACATTTGAATATTTTAGGCACTGTCTTGGGACAATTACCGAGACAGGATTTTTGGAAACACTAAAATCAACTAAAAGGAGATAACTATCTTTTCTACGGTAGAAGCAAGGCAAATTTGTGATGTTGGAAAGCTCAAATTGCCTTTCTTTTTTACACGTGCAATTTAAGTACTTAAACATTTTTACAAAGTACAATGAAAGTTATTTAAAGCTTTGTAACGCGCAAAACATTGAGTTTTATTATACCGGAATTAAATAATCCGGTTCGATTCTGATTTAATTCCTAATTTAATGGCACTCAACTTGTTCAACAAGTTCTTTTAATTTTAGGCTGAGTCCGACGAATATTTTTTTTTGTTTTGTTTGCTTCAAAATCAAAAGTGAAAATTAACTTTAACCAAAACAACCAGATGACATTGCCAAATATCCTATCTACTGAAAGTCTTGCATAAGTTGGTGAAATACAAGAAGATTGGATGCGAAAGTGCTAGAGTTTCCATCTAGTGAAAATGAAGTGTTGAATCTTGGAGCACGTGCGAATTGAATAACAATCCCTATGAACATGGAGTTTCATTTTTCATCAGTAGCAATTTAGTTGTCGAATTCAGAGCGCTCGCTGACTTGATAACTCGTAAATATAAATAAGTTTTCTTATAAACAATTTATTTTCTTAAATCTACAACATTATCATTCTTGGATAGTGATTTAGCAAAAATGAAGATTGTTAAATGAATTTCTATCTTTTGTGACCATGTTTGAGTATTTCCACTTGTCAGCCTCCACAGCTGTGTTTTTATCTATCCTGGATACATGTGTAGGAGCTGCTTGTTTCTGCACAAGGCGCATGGGGCTAACATCCTTAGCGATGGTATTCTTGACACAACAATGCTTTTGAACCATGGTGATGATGTGTTTCTGTTTCTTAAGGTAAATCAAAATTCAATGTAACTACCGTAAGGCAATCAAGGTACGTTCTGTATGTAGTTTAATACTGAATTTTCTAAGCAATTAGCACAATTGCTAGTTCTAGATCCCTTTTTGGATGAGAGATGCTTTGATAGACTGCAAGTTAAAAAAAATGTTACAATTATAGATTTTGAAAGAATGAAATTTGATGAGAGAACTTACCTCAAATTAGCAAGTAATTTCACCTTCGTGTCTGCCCGGTTATTCATTGACACATTCCCTAGTAAAACTTCGTTTTGTTAAAATGTCTCGTTGTTAACTGAGTAGCTTTCAAAATTGATTTGTTAAGATTCACTAACGGCAACTCGTTTTTATACCCCATCTTCAAACAGGTACTATCTATGAATAAATGTTTAAATTAAAAATCTAGATTGGTTTCTTTTGAATTATTTGGCAAAAGGTAAGGTATTGTATCGTATCATGGAATCTTACTTGTTTGTTTGTTGACTCGAATGGGGTTTTCTTTCTCAAAGCATAATTTGAAATCACCGAATGTGGGCTGAACATCTGCACAAATTTGAATTTGATCAAAATATTCAACAACTTGACCATGACGTAAAGCAACTTGGGATAGGAATGGCAAACGTGATCAGCTGAACGAAGATGAAATGGATCTTGTTTTTAATGCGTATCTACGAGGGTGTATCTATAGGTAATACAAAAAAACAGGATTGATTTACATAGAACTTAAGGGGTGTTGTAGGTAGACCTGAAAGAGGTTGCTGTGCAGGTGGTCTGCACCGTTAGCGAGGAGGGGTAACCGATCGCAAATCTCTTGGGTCCATTTTATATCAAAATAACAAGTGGAAGTCTCCTTGAAGCAGCGGACTAACAACAAACTTTTGCCCTAGGAATGACTATTATAGGCACAGTTTAGGGAGAACACTCTATCCAGAGCGGGTGCGTCAGCTTAACACGAATAATTTTCTGAAGGATGTGCAAAGATCGAGAACAAGAATCACGATCCACGTGGAAATTAACACATCGATTGAAGATGTTGCATTGACTCTTCAATCGATTTCAGAAAGAAGGTGTGGCCTTTTGAATAGCACCTGTGGTGAAGGCTGGGTGTACCACTACACACCCGAATGAAACAGCGGATATGGCGTTGGCGTTGAGAAAGAGCGGCGAGAGAGCACAGGTGAAGGCAAAGAGCACAAGAGTGATTCTTCGACATGACAGTAGGATGGAAACCGCGGGACCATCCACCTTATAATCCAGACTTATAAGCTTGGGACTGCCATCTATTTGAACCCCTAAAAGAAGATATTAGAGGTCAGCGTTTCAGCGATACACCTTTGTATATATCATATTTGGGGGCTGAAAAATATCCATCAATTTACGATTAGTACCTTCTTTGACACTAAACAGATTAACATACAATTTTGATGGAAGACTTTGTTGATGTCCTCAAAAATGAGATCCCAACATGTTTACCAATTTGCTTGGACAAGTTTCTTATGGTTTTCATAGCTGGTTTTTTTGAATCGTTGGGTCGATGACGATGTTATGACGTCGATTGCGTTAAGACAAACTCATGTTTATTAAGCAGGTGTCCAATAACTGACGCATCATTTATCGGGTTGCTAAGCAACTTTAAAAATGCGGTGAAAAGTTGCCGTTGGGATTACATATTTTTTTGCATGTCAAGAAAACCAACAAAGCAAGGTCCTCCATTCAGCTATTATACAATATATTTTATATTAACCTCATGTTGTTGATATATGTCATAAAGTCATGAAACCGGCTTATTTATAGCAACATTTATGTACAAAGTCTAATTTTGAAACTAGTCATAGGTTTTACTTTTCTTTTAATTGACTCGAGCGTGTTAGTTGCATTATTAAAAATTAATTAATTGAATGCATCTACGAGAGGAACTATTATTCAAATTTTTTCTAGAACCTGTTTAGATAATCAATTAAACTTAGTAACAAGAATTTATGTATTTATCAAGTTTCTCATGTATCTGAACATGCACAAATTCACAAAGTTAAGGCAATGGCTTTAAACTTAGAAGAGCTAATAACACAGATTATTTGTGGAGTAATATACAGCGACGGAGAGGGCTAATTCCAAAGTTAAAAAAGGACAACTAACAGATTCTTGTGATGTATAGATTACTTAAAGATGAATTGTCATTTATGTTAAAGAGTATTTGAACGAGTTTATAAGTATTTAAACTATCGTATGACTAAGCGTTCCGAAAATGTTAAATAACGTGAGTCATTGAAGCTTTTAAAGCCTGTGTCTACCACCGAAATAACTTAGATGTTATTTGCAATCGTTCATTCCGTGTCTCATACAATAATATATTTGACTCGAGTGGGGATCATAATATGATGATTTTCTGACAGCTCCATTTATCCTCCGACTCTGAAACTTCTTAAACAGGATCTAAAATAGATCTTTCTTCATTCTCTATCCCTTTTTGCCCATCATATGGTCATGCGTTTGGTTAGCAATGCCTGCTTGTGCATTAAGATCTCGCATCAAGATGGCGATAACTCCGTTTGATATTGTTTTGTCGGAAAAACTCAATTGACACAAAAACGTTGTCCTTTTTGTACTTTATTGCACAAGAATTCTAATCTGACGTCTATTGCTTTAGTTTGATATATAAAGAGAGTATTTTTTTTTTGTAAGCCCAGTATTTACTGCACACATTTATATCTGTCAAACCAATTGTTAGATTACAAACTGTCAGTGTCATTTTATTCAGTAGTCATACACGCTTCAACAAAGTTGCTAAATTTGAGAAATTTTGTCTCAAGTTGATGATTCTGTGCACCAAATTTACGACCATCTGAGACCGCTATTCACCGTATAGTTGACTATCCACGTTTCTCAGTGGGACCGATAAGCATAGGAAGAGTGCGTACTGGAAAGAATATTGTATACGTTCAGGAGAGTCTTGAAGATGATTTGAAAATTTGAATATTTATCGATTTGACATCGTTCACAACAGCTTGGTCTTTGTCCATCCACTTTATGGGAAATTCTATTCAAAGATCTTGGTTTGAAGGCTTTCAAGATCCAGGTAATGACCATTGTTTGCGTCGAAGTTTCGTTGAATGAGTCCAAAATCAACTGGCATTGGATCCGCGTGATGTAGATATAACAGGATAGCACTACCTGCCATATAACTAATGAAAAAATCGACTTTTTCAAGGAAATATTCGGTGAACGCACAGTTTCGAATAATAGACCCGTAAACTGGGCTACAAGATCTTGTCATTTGGCGCCTCTTGATTGCTAGGCTACGCTGACAAACCAAGAACAATCGACGTATAGGAAGCCAGCAATATTCATGGTATTGAGGATATAGGGCCACAAATGCTTTATAAAGTGAAAATTTTGAAGTTGTATTATAAAGTTATTTGCAGAAGATATTCTCTCGATTAAATACA
The DNA here is from genome assembly GCA_928272305.1 of Volucella inflata. NCBI lineage: Eukaryota > Metazoa > Arthropoda > Insecta > Diptera > Syrphidae > Volucella > Volucella inflata. Next base: position 112,628,341 of record OV743720.1, on the reverse strand, counting down.
AATAAATGGCTATTTAATGTAATTTCATGTGTTTTGTTTAAAATCAAATTTAGTACCAGCTAAAAAAAAACGCCCATAACATAGATACAAAGATGCCTCTCCTGTGATCGCATAGAGTAGAACCAATCACTTGAAAGCTCAATGTTTTACTAAATAAACTCACGTTCTAGTTAGCAATACCTGAAATAGCATCACTAGGGGCACTCTCTATGCCAAAATTAAATTTTGTTTGGGTTTAATAGCGAACAGTTGTCATCGTTTAGCCGCTCGTTTTCCAAAGGCGTGTCACATGTCTGTTTTTTCTCAGATAAATTTTTGTTACATACAAAGAATGCTAGTCTACATGTAACTTTGCCTACCGATAGACTGTTTGCCCTTGCAACTAGACCAACAGTAACCATGCAAACTTCCAAAAAGAAGGTTTGGGGACAAGGTAAGAGTGGCTGTTGGAGAAACATTCTGATGCTACGTGGATCTATCATCCTCACGGCGGAAGCCGTAAAAACACCAAGCCATCATGCATGCTTGCATTTATAATAGCGCTGGGATGTTCCTGTTTTGAAGGATTATACCCCTAGGGCGATGCAGATCTAGATTTGTTTAGTAGCTAGACATGTTGATCCAACAGTTCCACTAAAGTTTGTTATACTATAAGCATCCAGATTTAGTATAAGTGCGATTGTTATACCGATGGTGCCCTTTGCAGGTAAAGCAATTCAAATTTTGGCGAGTTCGTCGGCCTTACAGCTCTCTAAAATATATGTGTGCCCAGACACCCATATTAGGTGAATGTTGAACTCCGCCATCCCCATGAAAGATGATCGACAGCCAATGGCGGTTAAATTACTTTGTACGGTTGAGTTAAGACATTTGATAGCGTCACATATATCCGTTATATCCCACGGCAGGACTTTGTTAATTGCCTAAATTTTCGCCTGGAATACAGTACTTTGGAAGGTGGAACGAGAGGCTGAGAAAGAACTAGAGGTCTTTGTCAAACCGATGTTGGGGCGGAGTATTGTCTAATGGACTTACGAAGGATTCCTACTGTGCTAACAATGAAAGCGTAGCTAAATAGTTTATTTGTCAAATGTGTAGTTGTTTTAAGGATGATAGGTATGTTAATCGTTTCCACCAGTTTTTTGAGCCATAGATACAAGTCGTGGATCAATTGTACACCGTAAATATCGATATCGATCAGTCGTTCTAGAGTTTTCAAAAGAAAGATGATAGAATATTAGGTCATAGGTCCCTTGGGACTTTTGAGCCTTTTTTTCGCACCTCCCCATGATTTCAAAAAGAAGGAAAATATAATTTTGAAGTATGTAGAACAGTTGTTTATTCCGCACAAAATACAATATAATCATGAGAGCAGGCTTTGTTTCGTACGTCATATTAAAATTCATTCGAAGCTAATTGAAAAGGGCTTCCCAATTAAACATACTTCTATAATTGAAAAACAATGCACTCACAACTTAGGAGACCAAGCAACAGGTTAAGCAACATTTTTAACAGCATTCATCTATACCATTGAGGGTAGGTGGTTCATTCAAAAAGACCACCAAACAAAATTTGGTTGTCAAACTTTTTAAGCCTTCTCTGTAGCCTTAAAAATGCAATATAACGTCTTTATTAGTATTTAGGACAATAAACTCACTAAAGGTTGATATCTGACCCAAGAGTAAGAAATCATTAAAAACGAAAACTGCTGACCTGTGCCTTAAATGTTTTAATTGCAAAACTTAAGCTGGCTACCTCGATTTTATCTGTCACGTTTATGAACAGAAAAGAAGAGGAATTTCACTTTGTGGCCCATTAATAATATTCATTAGTTCATTAAAAAAAGTCACGAGGAGCCATTTTGTTTGCCATACAGCTTCACAGTAGATTAATCTCATTCGTAAATAAATTTTAACAGAATTCCAACTTGAATGAAGATCCCTTCATTATCTACAATACCTACATACTCGTGTTTCATCAATGACAGTATATCTGACAGATATTCCGGATTGAATAAAACAAAAGAAAAAGAAGAAACCTACGTGTTGTAACAGTTGAGGTAGCACTCCTTTTTTAAAATATGTACGCCGCGCGTAAATCTCTCCACAAATAAAGGCTGATGCAATGGCCCCCGTGCATTTCATCAGATTCAAATTAAGCCGATTTAACCTGAATGTTAGCCATAAAATTATTGTAATTTATTCTGCAGAGTGGCATTCACAAAATTATTGATTATTTTCATCTGAAACAATTGTTTGTCTAAGGTTAGAGCACATTTTTTTGCAAATTGTTTTTTTCTGTTTTCCTGACTCATTCCAACAAAATTCTACAAAAGATACATGTAGATACGAGTACTTTTTTTTTTGTTGGGTCTGTCTGTAAATCATATTACGAACACAACAACACTGGCGCTATCTTCATGTAGAATGCAGAATACAAAACGCCTCGATCCATGAATTTCAACGACATGTATGCATATTGAACGTGATCATTAACATGTCATCAAGCGTGCGTAGAGACAATGTTGCAAGTTGCAACTTATCTGGAAGTAATGAAGCCGGTCGTCTCCATGTGGCCGCTAATTCGCAAACCGGTCGGGCAGAATTGCGATTTGCCGGAGAATATCTGGATAGCACGACGGCTTGGTATTTAAGAGAGTGCCAAAGAAACTTAGTCAATTAGTAGCTGTTTGAGGTTCTGAGAGTACGAAGATTGGATTGCAGTGCACATTACAAGTAGCTTTTTAATTTCATCACAAACTTAGACTGAGAGTGCTTCTCAAAGGATTACAATTGAATTTTCCATTTGGACAATCGTCATTTGACAAATGGCAAGGAATTCGATTAGTGTCAATGCTTAATCCCAAGTACAACTATACCACGCAGAAAATTGTGAAATCCGCCAGGTAAGGAAGAGAACCGTGTTTCCTCATTTTGCATCTACGAGTATTTTTCATATGAATAGATACGACTGAATTTTTGATTTTCTTTTTGTTCAGATTATCGAAGAACCTATCTTCGAGGAAAGGCTCTCGCACTGGAAACTCGGCCAATAATTTAGAACTGCAAGTTCTGACACTTATCGAATACGTACCCTGACCTATCTAGTCCCAGTGAAAACAATTAGATTGATCAAAAATGGTTCACACAGAGCGCACCGACAAATGTCCGCCAAATAGCTCATCGGCTGTGGTAAAGAAACAACCTGCAACAAGTTCTTCCTACAAAAGTACGAGCACCTATGACAACAGCTACCGAAATGCGAGCAGCAGTACGAGTAGTAATAGCAGCTCAAAAAACCTCGACGAGGATAAATGGAAGTACAATCACATGGTCAAGGATGACCGGGAGAAATTTAACAGCCTACACCATTGTTAGGTTCTCCTAATATTGGTTACATTAACCAGTATTTTATCCCAACTGAAGGCTCGATGTAGTGATACCACGGATTATGTAAATACTTTTTTTTTTTTTTTTTGTATAATGTTAGTTAGTTTGTAGTTAAGTTAAGATAGTTTTAAAACGAATAGCACAAACATATATAATAGTGATGATGTCTTAATAAAAACAAAAGTTATTTGTATCAGAAAATGTTAAAAAAAATGAGAATTTCATTTAAATGTGCTTGAATTTCAGCTAAATGGGAAAAATAGTGGAAGCAAGCGGAAAAGATTCACTGAGATAAGTTATTCGATCCCTGAAACTCAATGCTGTCCGTTTAAAAAGAAAGCTGGTTCTCCTTCTACACGATGTTATGTCCTTTTTGGATGACCGATTTCACTGATATTTGATCGATATGATAGAATTTAAAACAGTGTAAGAGCTAAGGTGTAACAAAAAGAGTTTTAGTACCTAGTAAATATTATTGCGGCAAAACAGATACTAAAACCTTGACACTTCGTCTCCCGAAGCTTATTGTACTCTAAGAGCGTATTTTTCGTTCATTTACAGCCTTTTTTTAAAAGGAAAATGGAGAATATGTTGCTTATTTGTCAATAAAAATAGGTCTCCAGTGAAAAGAAGTGTGTTTTTGACTCAAATATTTATGCAAATTACAAGTATTGAATCGCTTCGAAGATACTTCGAATGTTCATTATCAGCTTCATCTTCTAAGCGCTTTTATTGTCAGCACTTCGTTCTAAGTTTTGTATATTAGGGTGTTTTTTTTTGGTTATCTATATAGGCTTAGCAAATATGCACAAAAAAAAAAACAACTATCGATGCTATGCCATGTAAACTTCAAAATTTGGCAGCACTATGTGTGAAAACATTACTTTGGTTTTATTTTTGTTGATTTGTACAAATTTCAACAACCCCAAAACCGACTCCCTTGCTCATAATTTCCATTTGTTTAGTTAAAAAACAGAAACAAATGATCAAATATTTGTATTTGTTGTTTTAAATTCATGTGTTCTCAGTTTTTCTGGCTTGAATGGGATAATTTGGCAGCACCAACACTTAATTTGTCCAAAAAGTGACACATGTTGCACAAATCATCGCTAACATGGAAAAATATATCTACCAGCAATGTCGCCATGAGCGTTAACGCCAATAAATATGTTGCATAAAGGTAGAGCGTTGATATAGGTTAAACTGTTAGTGTAATTTACCGTGCCAAGAAAATACGCCTATTGTGACATCTTTTAAACTGATCAACGTGTCTTCAGGTCTTTACTTGACATTAAGCTGTTAATTGAGTGTATAAAGTATGAACGAATAAACACAAGAAATTCAATTTGTTTTCACGAATTATACAACAGCAGCGGTCGAGCACAATTGGTATCCACATTGAACAGCAACATAAAAATCCAACTATTTTGAATGCTTGGTTTTAAGATAACCAAGTACAGTTCGGAAGGAAATAAATTTGAAACTGTAAACAATCCAGTATTACAGAAGTTAAATTTAAGTCTATAAATTATTGGTTCGTGTATAGACAAAATGCACACCTAAATAAATCCAATACCCAAACCTTATTATGAAGGCATCAACAGTAGCGGCCGCAAATTAACTCAACTAAAATAAATTCAATAAATATTTAAGGCGACTTATGAATCAACATTTACAATATCTAATACATTATAACATGATTCAAGTATTAGCAGACTTTCAACCCTTTGATTGTATTGTAAAATGTGTGTCTGTATTTAATAGATAGAACATATTTCTTTTGATTTCATCGTTTTACCCAAATCAGAATGCAACAATAATCTACAATTTAACCTAATTTATCGCTTTTATTCACCGACTTGCTATAACTCTTAATTGAACCACTGTATTTCTTCTATTAATAAACTTTTCATTTTCATCAGGGGTCAGATCAATGCTGGTTTTTATATTTCCTGTTATCTTTCCAGAAATTTCTGTACTAGCCAGCTGTCAATATTACTTTCCTTTTCTCTAGAAAATGTTGCTACTAGTTGTCAAACATTTTGCATTATCTCTTCAACGATTCAGTCTTCTAATTTTCATATATAGATGTCGCTGTTCACATTTAAGTGATTATCATGATGTGTACGAATATCCCGTAAATTAAACACATAAAACGATTTTAGAAAAATAAACTCAGAGTTTTAAATTATTAGGTAGACGTGATCTAGGCGGCCATTTCACCGGTCCACAGTCTGAAAATTGGGCTTCAAATTTATGTGGAACATACTCGTATGTTTCTCTAAGCATACGACACGCATTACTTGTAGAATGCTGATTTTTGTAATATAGCTCAATAATTTGTAGATTCTGCGCCGTGATCTCTCACGAAATCCACATAAAAAAGGTACCTCTAAAAGAATCACATTTTACAATGTTCGAACTCCGACATTTTATCACGTTTCAATTTAAAAAAAATAAAACGAACAAATGCGACCAAAAGCTCCGGTTTACAGCTGTAATCGAGTTTGGAAATATGCCATATTGCAACATAAGAAACCAAGATGCTCTGGAAAATATGTTGTTTAGCTAACCAACTTAATACATCAATACATGAGTTTAGCAACTGTAGCGAAACTTAAGGCATATAATACTAGAAGAATAAAACAAAACTTTTAAAATATTGGAGGATCCAGGACTTATCAGGCCTTATAATGACAAATAGCATTGATATAGTTGGAATTATCGTATGTATTGATGAATGAACTCAAGCTGCTTCCGATAATATTGCTCACAAGCGATGCAGAATGGCTAAGACTTTACCAATTCCCTTAGATCAAACTTCTTTGGAATTCAAGCCAATCCCTATTATCAAAAATTGTTATTTTCATAACAAAATTTCATATCACCCAAACAATCCGGCTTTTGAAGAAACACACTAACACCACTTTTACACGTCATTTACGAAATGAGGTGAGCTTTGGAAGCAGGAAAGTAGCTTTTGGATATCAGTTAGGGTTTTAAAACGATTGATCATATCAATTTGTGCAGAACCCTTTAGTAACTGCAGAATTTCTCATCCAAATCTTTAAATATTCCTAGCTTTAGTGCTGGTGAAATAAATGACAACCTCTCAATATCCCTTGCAATATCCAGAGGAGTTCCTTAGGGATCAATTCTCAGACCACTTTTGTTTTCGTAACGCATTAATTAACTTCTTTCAAAAGAAACCGAGTCATATATACAAATATATGCGGAAAATGTCCAATTGTACACAATTTATGCAAATGTCGCTGAGTTTACTGAATAAGTAATAAGAACTTGCGACGCATTCTTGGTTCCGAGACGTCAATAAATCGCTGGACACCATTATATTGGTGAAACCAAGAGATGGCAGAGCTAGGCAGCAGTTTCCAGAAGACTATTCCAGCGATCTAGAGGTGTGCTCACCCACCAGGATCTATAGATGCAATAGAAAGATAGGCATAACGGCATGAAATAAGCGATCCGGAAAAACAAAAGCGACAAAAAGTGAGACAGCACATGGCAACAGTCATGTAAAGGCTCCAAAATCTAAAGTTGTTCTCTTTACAAGAAGCAGGAAGCAGACTGGTCTGACTCATGTGTATATGTGCCTCAGCATGGGTGCCCCAACAAAGCTAAGTTTTCAGGCGTCAGCTTAGATAACGAGCTGCTGTTAATCTTCGGCAAGACGTGGGACTTGCCACCGAGAAGGGTTCTTTGGACCTACAAATATATAATATGACAAGGACAATTATATTAAATGCGTCGGTGGAATAAGCTTTTACGATAAAACAAACATCACTGCTGCTTTTACTATACACCAGCTTTCTCTAGCTCGCCTGTCATGGTTTCGGTCAGAATCCGACCCAGGAAAGGAATGTGTTCGGGCCTTCATTGATTCTTTGAAAACCGATTTAGAACACGGCTCTGGTGTCTTTCTATAGAACGACAACCTTCAATTTAACTCGTTATTAGCAAAACTGAGGTCTGTCTTTCTTTCATTGCAGGGAGCAAACCATTTGCATCTGTAGTGGCAGCCAAGCTGGACTTTATACCTTACTGTATCCTCTTCCTTAACTGAACGTAGTCAAAATTCTGAATTCATTGGGATGGCGTGAGCTTGATAAACAAGGCTTAGATAAAGTTTTTCATGACTCAAACCCGTGTTACAACTGCTAACATCTAACATGAGACAAACTGCAGATGGCATGAGCTTCCAGGTTGCCGGTAGACCAAACGAATGCTTTTCAATATTTCTAAGGAAATGACTGCAGACTGCTTACTGGCGTTGCGGAGGCACCCTACGCTTTTGCTTACCACCTAAGTGAAGACACCGTGGGGTACTTTATCCGCGAGTTTAACCTGTACGATCGCTAAAAGCTTCATCACTGAAATGCTTACTTACCCTTTTTTGAACGACTAAGAGAATCCAGTAAACGGAACATTCAAGGAGCACAGTGGACTAGTTCGCTGTATAAGTGCTGTCAAAAAACATGATACCCAGAGAATTTGGCTCCTGAAGCTGGTGGTAGCGGCAATAATATACTTTAAGAGTATAAAGAAAAAAATACTATAATTAAGACGCAATACCTTTCTCTATAAATTTGTTTAATTATAAATGTTCACTGTTTTACACAGTTGAAGGTGCGCGAATATTTTCCCTCTTTCATGGTACGCTGCGTATTATTGAATGACCTAACGCAAGCATCTTCAGTTGTAAATCCAATTTCAGGTTTATAATTCATTCAGAACTTGTATAGCAACCTTGACAAAGTGTCTATAAAAATATGATCTACTATCTACATATATCTATGAACATATGCATGTGTGTGTTACCAAGTTCATTGAAAACCATGTCATTTACTTCATTGCCGTTCAGGTCGGCTCATGGCTTTATGATTCTCTCGAAATGGTGTTTGAGTAATTATATCTAGATTTATGTTCTTAAGAAATATGATGTAATCTTTCAAGTCTGTTTTACATACTTATACACGTAATATCACACCAGTAAAGTTGCTGGGTTTCTAAAAATCATCGTGCAGCATGTCCACAGTGGACTAGTGCATGTTTTATATCGTTTCCATTTTATGTTTATAATTTTTTATGTGGACATTGCACCCGACAGCGGATAAAAACAATTTCAAAATCAAGCTCTGGTATTTTCTGTGGAGTTATGCATAATCGTACATACAACCCAAACTATTCAACGCCCGCTACAAGTATCAGATCTTATTCAGAAATAACTTGAGTACTATACGAGCAAAGCACGTGACGAATGCTGACATCGAAAAATACATCTGAAGACACAAAATCAACTTGTCTGCGCTGCGCCTTATTTATTCATACGATTACTACGTTTTACTGAATTTTTTTAAAATAAAAAATAATTTATGCAAAATAGGGTGGGCGCAGGCAAGTGATGCTCTTTCGTTGATCAATTTTGGGTTTCACTAAAGTCTCAGTAAAGTCCTAGAACTGAAATATCTTTGTCAAAATTCAATAAAGGAAAATATAGCGCTTGAGCATAATCTGGATAGTAAATATGATATCAGCAAGCATTTTCGCCCAGATCGTGGGTTTTCTTCTTTTTGTTTTTGATTTTCAAGGTACTCGTACGTAGTTCGAGATGCTTAATATCTGAAATGAAACGGCCGGCGCACACTTATTATACAGCAAATCTCTTTTATTGGAATTTCAACAATCATAAGAAACGCGGCTGAAGGACGATTGAAACTTTATTAATTCAGGGCCCAACTGAAGTTAACTTTTTGACTTTTTTAAGAAAACTGCGGACGTCTTTCATCAAAGACGTCATGGGTTCCTAATTTTATGTGCCAAAACCGTGTTGTATATCGAGAAGAGAAGAAGAAACATATTCCGGTTGCTGTGTGTGGAAATAAAAATTGTCTTCTTGTCGGACAAAGACAAGACGTCGTCGTCCGCTCCGGTGTGTTTTCAGCCTAACTCAAGGTGCAAACATTAAGTTTTATCGGAACCGGGGGACAGACTTGTGTCATATTTTGCGACTGAAGGAATGGTCGTTTGAAAGCACAATTTAATTAAATTACCCCTGGTGCACCAAGGCCAAATGGTTTTGTCATCGCTTTACATAATTTTTAATTGGGCATCATAAGGGAATTTGTACAGACCCTTGATAAAAGGGATGAGTGTTTTGCTTATCTATCGATCAAGTTTCCCGAACTAAGCACCGAATGATTAAAAGCAGGTATTTTCGATGGACTACAGGTTAGGCTGCTAATAAACGACCCAAACTTTGTCGGTTCAATAAATAAGCCCAAGAGTAGATCCTGGACCTCAATTGTTTTAGTAATACAACATTTTTTGGAAACCATACATCGCACAACTGTGTTAAAATTAGTCGAGAACATGAAGGATCTGGGCTGCAACATAAGCATCAAACTCAATTATTTACATTCCCATCGATCCCTTGAAAATCTTGGTAGTTTACGTGAAGCGCAATGGTACGCACAATGGAAAACTCGTATCAAGCAAGGTGGAACGTTCATATGATGACCGATTGCTGTTGAAGTCTCTTCAGGGACCTAAATCGAATAAATCACTCCCGGCAACCAATAAAAAAATTTTCAAGTGATTCTCTGTGACTTATGCGAAATAGAACCATTTTCAACATTGTAGGTTTTTGTTAGGACTAAGGAAAAAATGTTAGTGTTGGGCAGCGTTATCTTAAGTTCACATTTTCCATATTAATTAAGTCTGGGATGTGATCAAGTTTTGCCCGCATAAAAACATTATTAAACAGTTCGGATGGAGGCATACTTTACATTTGTATCGATTATTGAACTGACTACGAGCTCAAACGCAAACTACATATTCGGATGGGCTAGTACTACGGGATTGATTAACAGGTTAAAATGATTGATGTCTTTTGTCACGGAATTTACCCTTTTTTTTAATTGCAAAATAGTCGGCCCAAGTTTCTCCCTTGAAGTGAAGCGTTTATTGTTGAATTACTTAAGTGTAGGTGTCTCATATGAAGCATACACTGATTGCAATTACATCAAAATTCACTAGGCCAAATAATTATCGGAAAACATGCGCAAAATAATTATTTAAAGTACAAAAATCAGTTTTGCAATATATAATTGAAACTATCGAGGTTTTCAGTTCGAAATAAATATATTCAAGGAAACCGGGATTGTGAACTTGCTGATGACAACTGGGACTTTCAATTGTTACAAATCGTGGCGAAAGGGCTTTAAAAAGTGGGGAGTGTTATTAAAAATAAGCTTCAAGAGACACCTGCATTCGAACAAATTCGACAAAGTTATTTCCGCTCGAAATTTGTTAAGTTATAGCGGTCATGTTGTTAAAGCAACTTCTTCTTCTTCTTATCCTTTTATTAACCCTTTCCTCGTTATACGAACTTATGCGTAACGAGTTTCCCATTTTTACTGCATCGCTGCTGCTCCGCTTATGGGGTTGGCTAATGTCGCAGACCGCAGAACGCGTCTACATAATGCTCGGTCCTGGATCGCTTCAGTGGTTAACCCCAGACGTTGTTGCGCATTTGCCATCTGAGAAATCCAGGAATTCTTTTTCCGACCTCGTTTTCTTACAGTTGGAGTGACCGTAGTTGATAGTGCCTTTTTAACCGGATTTTCCGCAGATCTTCTTTGAACGTGGCAATACCAACTTATTCTATTCGCCTCAAGCTGTTCGGTTACCGAATTCTTTATATGTAGACTTCCTCTTATACGCGTAGATCTAATGCAATCGCGTTTAGTGACTCCAGTAGACATCCTTAACATTTTCATTTCCGCTGCCGTCATTTTGTTTTTAAACGCTTCGTACATTGTCCAGCACTGTGAACCGTATATAAGAGCTGGTCTAACAACCGTGGTGTAGAGTTTCCCCTTTAATTTAAGTGGAAATTTTCGGTCGCAAAAGATTCCCGAATTTTCCCGCCATTTCATCCATCCCACACTCACTCTGTGGTTTACGTCGTCGTCACATTTCGCTTCCATGTTAACGATTGATCCTAAGTACTTAAAGATAGTGCTTTTCGGAAGAACTATTCCGTCTAACATTATATCCGGAACAGGTCGCAACGGATGCGCAAATGGGCATGTCAAATGCTCCGTCTTTGAACGACTTATTTTAAACCCGTTCCTCTCTAGCGCATTTCTCCATGAATCTAAGGCGTTCTGTAAATCTTCGACGTTATCGCTAAGTATAACTGCGTCGTCAGCGAAGAGAATTGGCGTTACATTTGCTTCGCGCATGCAGTCTTTTAAAAGATAGTCGAATACTACGTTAAAGAGGAAAGGGCTAAGTACGCTTCCTTGATGCACTCCGACATTAACTGGAAATTCTCTCGTTAGTCCAGCAGAGCTTTTAACCGCAGTTTTCACGTTTCCGTACATGTCTTGTATTATTCTAACATACGTTTCCGGTACGTTTTGAGACCTCAGCGCGGCCCATATGAGATCCCTAGGCACTCGATCGAATGCTTTCTCGAGGTCGATAAATACCATGTGTAAATCCTTAGACGAATCTCGGTGCTTTTCCATTATTATTCGTAAGCTTTGGATAGCGTCCACTGTCGATCTGCCTTCAACAAATCCACACTGGCTATTATCGAGCTTTATTATTTGCCGAAGACGTTCGTTTAAGACTCTTTCGACGATTTTCATTGTGAGTGACATAAGCTTGATTGAACGGTAGTTGTTGCATTCTCGAGTGTCGCCTTTTCCTTTGTATAATGGAACCAAGAAGCTACTTCTCCATTGATTCGGCATAGGTTGTCCACATTTTAATTTATTTAAAAGTTTCGATAGCCAAACGCTGCCGATCCCCTCCATCTTCGACCAAAACTCTGATGGAATGCTGTCTGGTCCCGCCGCTTTCCCCCGCTTCATTTTTCCAATTGCTATAGTTATTTCTTCGATTGAAAAGTCCGAAACTTCCTCCTCGAATAGACCAGCTGTCGGCACGATATCACGTGGAAACTGTTTGTTAAGCAACTCCTTGCAGTATTCAAGCCACCGGTCACAAATTTCCTTTTCATTTGTTAATAGGCGACCGTCTGCGTTTTTGATGTATTTCGGCGAGGTTATTTCCATTGAATTTTTTCTCCTCTGTGCAGCGAGCTTAAAAATATTTGGCATTTTAGTACTGTACGACGTTTGAACTTCTTGGATAGCTTGTCTTCTATCCGCCGATCGTGAGGATATTTGTTCCAACTCCTGGTACAGGTTTTCCGCTTCTGCCGCTCGAGTTCGAGCCAGGACTTTCTTTGCGATCTTTTTAAGACGCTCGTATTCAAGAGCCAGTCGAGCTTTTTCGATATCGTCGCTCCGATCGCATTTTGTCCACGCTTGGAATGCACTCTTCTTGTCGGCCACAGCTCGTTTGGTTTCGTCATTCCACCACCATGTTTCTTTGCCGACGTGATGGTATTTCGATATAGTCCCCAGATGGGACTTTGCGAGAGTTATGCATTCCTCGTGCATGCTGTTCCACATTTCTTGCGGGCTAAGTGAGTCTGCTATACCATTTATATTTTGAAGTACTTCTTTAGCCAGTGCGATAAATCTTGCGCTTCGTTCCTTCGATAGATTATACCACCGGATTTTTGGCTTTCCAAACGATGCCCGTGTTTTCGGTGGTTCCGCCGTGAAAAATTCTGTAATGAGCAGACGGTGTTGGCTTACTAGCGATTCTCCAAGTATTACTTTACAATCCTTAACACGGTTTCTCATCGACATTTTGCAGAGGTGATAATCTATTTGCGTTTCGTGGCCTCCGCTGCTATAGGTGATAAGATGTCGTTGATGTTTAATAAACATTGTATTTAAGATGGTTAAGCCGTAAGCCCTACATGCTACAAGGATGTCTTCGCCAGCTGAATTTCTGGTTCCAAAGCCTTTACCGCCGTGGCAGTCCTCATAATCAACATTTGTTTCTCCGACGTGGCCATTTAAATCTCCGCCTACGAAGAGCATCTCATCGATAGGTATATTTCTAAGCAAATTACCGAACTCTGACCAAAATCTATCTTTTTCCGATTGGTCGCATCCATTTTGTGGAGCGTACGCGCTAACAATGTTCCACGTTTCATTGTGTATGACGAGCTTTACACTCATTAAGCGGTCGCTTATTTTCAAAATACCAACGATATTGCTTAGAAGATCCGCTGCAACAACGATACCAACACCGTTTCGTCCATTGACCGTTCCATGGTAGAACATCTTAAATGCCTTAGTTTTTAAATCTAGAAAACGAGCTTTATTTCCTGTATTACACCACTTCGTTTCCTGTACGCACAGGATTTGTAGAGTTCTGCGACGCATAATCGCTTCCAGTTCTAAACTTTTTGAGGTCATCGATCCGACGTTCCAACTTGCAAACCGAAGTTTAGGAAAATATTTTGGAAACTTCATTTTGCCCGCCCCCGGAATCCGTCGGGCTCTGACACAAGCACTTCTGCTTGCTCTGGGATCACCCGAGTGCGTTGCAACCGTGGTGCCCAGCGGGGTAGTGCTATTAATTGCGATCATTTCCATGAAGTTTAAAGTTTGAGTGGTTTGACACTTGTATGCTCATTTCAAATTGATTGACTGTTCTTTTACCCCACCGGTAGTCTCCAGACGTGGGAACCCACTGATTGCATACAAACTTGTGGGAAAGTTTTAAGGTGTTAAAGTGTCACAGGCTCATTTTTGGTGTCATAGTTGCCTGTATATGATTGGTGTCCCATTTAGTCGCCTCTTACGACAAGCTGGGACGCACTGCGGCACTATTCTTTATCCGATGCCGATGTTAAAGCAACATCTGCCAAATTTGTCGGGAATTCTTCAATGGTGTATAGTAAATCATCATGAAAGGTTGTAGTGCTGAACAATATCTACAAACCATAACTTGTTTTTTAAATCCGTTCGGGACATTTCCTGCCGATTAGAGTATTCGACGTTTGGTGACATTGCCATAACCGTCACCGATGAGCCCTAAAGATCGATGATAATCAACTTCTTGTAGCCTTAACTGGACTGATATATATACCGACGACATGTGGTTTCAACAGGATGGCGCTACATGCTGCATACCGCATGCCACGATGGACAATCTGCACTAGCGACTCGGGGGCATGGCATGGCGTCTCACGTCACAGGTCTATGCGAATAAACCGCAAATAACTGATGCATTCAAACGAACGCCATTAAGCAAATTTAACCAGATTTATGCGAAAGAGTCAAGTTTCTGGATATTTCATAACAAATTTGTGCCTTCACAATTAAAAATCGAGCGCCCTTATCAAAGACCCTGTATTTAGATAGAAACTTTTAAAATCTCAAAAAATTAATCATATGGGCATAGGAAGAACTACTTATAATTTCTTTTGTAAAAAGAAACGATTAAAGGGACCTGGCGATCATCAAAACTGGACGTTGAATGTACAATAATTTTGAGCGATGAGTCTCAATTCGTGGTAAGTGCTTGGGGACTCTATATCATGAGCCTTAAGGATAACAGCTGAAGTATTTAACTTTCGAAGAAAAACCAAAGCTTCAGTATGGTATCGGGATGTACGTCATGTTCAAGGGGTGGGCAATATTTGATTCATTGACGGTACTGTATGTATCAAGATATTTTATTGCCTCAATTTTAAGGCCGCGAACAGAGGACGACAGTTTGAAGTTACAGCGAAGCTGTGAGCTAACTTCAAGAGCACAAAATTGCAGTTAGCCCCGACTTTTCTCAAACTACACAAAATTGAAATAAACTTTAAATTACTTATTTCACTTTATCAATGATAATCTTTAATCGTCATGCTTATGAAAGCAAATGTTAGGCAATTGACTCCAACATCTAAGATGTTTAAGTTTGTTTCCTATTTTTACTTCATAATTACTGTCACGATGTACTCTCAACAGAAATTGCACTTCAGCAAGTGAACGAAATAAAGAAATTTACCAAAATAAATGCTTTTGGTTACATATCCGATGTAATGTATAAAAAGATAAAAAATGTCTAAAGAGTGGCCTGATTGGTAGATGGCCCAATCATAAACTGAAGTACGCTTTTGAAAGATTCAAAAAACTCACTTTAATGGCTTCCGAATTTTGACTGATAACACCAAGAATTGCTGCAATTCGATCCTATTGGAAGCTTCATGGCTTATACCTAAAGTCACAGGAAGGTTCCTTCACAAATTGGTTGACACGATATAAAGTTGCAAGTGTACTGGGTACCGTGACCCTAATTTCGGCAAGAGGTTTAGATCGGCTTCGACTGATACCTAGGATGGAGTCCGTGCCCTCCACACGGGTTTCGAATAGTTATTAAAGGAATGCCAGAGAGCGCGATCAGTTGTAGACTGGCCCAAACGGATGTATTAGAATCTCTTCAAACCACTCTGAAGGTAGTAGATGTGCGTTGTTGCTTTAGGCACTATCTTGTTGCAACGATTTTGTGCTCATCCTACTTCGAAAGACTAGATCTAGGAACTAAATTCAATAAATAAATAGTTTAAAGAGCAAATCGACTAATTTCGTATATCAGTGTTTTGCAACAAACTGAACAAAAATAAACATGTAAAAACGAATCTGTACTTAAACTAATAAATTTCAACATTTTCCATATAATAGTTACCCTCTGAGCTTACCAATTTGATTGAGAATATTAGCATAAGCAAATTATTGTATTTCGTATGAAGGAAAGTAACCTCATTAAAGTCAAGGCAGAGTCAAGTGATCCAACATCACAACGTCAAAGATTCAAAAGCTATGATTTACAAAGTTAAAATAACGAAAACAAATTAATAATGCAAGACCCGATTTGGAGGAAGGCTTAGTCACTCTCCTTACTGTATTGTTCGTCTTGTCGCTAGATGACCAAAAAAGGAGGGGAATCTACGATTTTTGAGGATTCCAAACATAAGAAAGGTGATAAGACTTTATCATTAAAAGCAGATTTCACTTTTGAAAGTTTGTTATTGCCTTTTTAGTGAGTATTAGCTATGTTTTGAATCCGAACCAATACATCTTTTTTATTATAAAACTTGAATAATATATTCTATTCTATGACTCATTATTTTCTATTTTATGTGCTCCTGTCTGAGGCTATGAGTAACTACTTCACTTAATTGCTAAATGAAATGGAACATTTGTCTTCGGTTACCTCATCTGAATACATCACGAAATAAAAAGTTGTTGCTTTGTTACATATGTACGAGTATGTATGTATCTATCCTGTGTCATAAAATGTAATGTGTATGTATTTCCTCTTTCGTATATGTACACCTCCACATATTTAAATACGACGAACTTCTCCAGAAACCAAAAGTAATCTCTAGAAAACAAACAAACAATTGCAAATCGTGCAAAAAATTATCGAAATTCAATTACGTATAAGATCACACAAATATTTGCCCGCAATTATTGGAGGTTGCTTCGCCCAGAGCAAGTGCAGTCTATAGAAAGTAGCTCAAAGCAATTGTGATTGATAATCACGTCATTTAAACTGGTTAATGAAGTACGTTTGTACAAAAAGACGAAATTATTACAAATTATTCGAAACAAATAAAAAAAATGCATATCAAGCCTACGCAGCAAAGTGCTAGAGGTTCACAACCAGACATTTTTTTTATCGATCTGTAATGTTGGCTCAGTAAACAACGAGTTCGAGTATGTACCTATGTGACTTTACAAGCCTGGGTAATACAAAATATCTACATCCATACAGTGGTAAAATGCATATTCCAATGATCCCCTCTGAAGTGCGATTTTCTCATTACAGTGCGAAAATATCGTGACATAACAGACTGAAGGTTATCCACCGAAATCCACTTACTCTGGTCTGAGCTGTGCGTTTATCGCCAGTCGAGCAACTCACTTCCCGATAACTTCTTCACATGAACAAATCGAACACCACTTGACCTACATATCACGATCACAAAAATCTGTTTATCACTTTCGAATGTCACAGAATAAATACTCGTATGAACGGGCCCAGATGACGACATACCAAACCGACAGATGTCCACCGATTCTCAAGGTTATCTACACATCAATACGAAAACAAAATAACAATAAAACAGACTTTATGACTTTAGCACCCGTCAATTCTTATAATTACGTAAATAGATACACAAAATTGATAAATAGATATTCGCTGATACTAACATACTACATATGTATATGAATACAATCACTTTTATTCTTCTCTACCGATAGTCAGGGACTAGTTCCTTGTCCCCGCATAGCTCATTGCATTCCTCTAGCGTCTCGAAATTATTCGCATTACCTGCACATCCACCGAAGAAGAAAGGTGAACACCGATTCCGGTAGTAATTGAAGTAGAAACGCTTCATCTTTGCTCTGCAGTAGCCAAAGTCCATGGGAAGTAGGCATCTATCAGGCATGTCTGCAAGAAAGTAATCATTTTGATTAGAAATCACTTGTCCTCGTACATATGGGCACATGTACTCGTAAAAAGGAAAGTTTTAATAAAAAAAAAATCAAACAAACAAAACAAAACACTTAAAACACTTTATGGCACACCTTTATAATGATTCCCGATTTTTCCACTTGTCTCATTGACAATCATTAAAATAAAAACCAGGATCAAGGTGATGACAAGGGTTATCTTCTTCATGGTTGTTGTTACCCGGGATAACAAATTTATCAAGTGGTGAACGAGACACTATCAACAGTCGACTACTAGCTGGTGCCGAAAGTGGGCCAGATTGACTGATGTACTCGTAAACTCAAAGTCGTCCGTTGTTGTTTGGTAGATGATTACCCACAGAACTAGTTTGTCGATTAATGCAGTCTTTCAACTGTGTTTGCCTGTTTATTTATCTTTGTATGCGTGTCAGCAGCACAATTTTGTTTCACTGTAGAACTTTTCTAACTGAAGACACAAACTTCGCGCCACTCTATAAAATACGAAATCAAAAATACGCCGAAATCGAAGTCGAAACTAAAACTAACATCAAACATATGATAATGTTGTCTAAAGCTTAAAAACTTTGGTTGCGCAATTTAATAAATGATTATTAGCGAAAAATTAAAAAAGAAAAAAACAACAAACAAAATGCCTTGGCAGTTAGTAATACTCGTAGCATACGAATATAGGGCGTATTTAAATTTAAAAAGAAGCTTGAAATGGTATGAAATTGTATCTGGCGTTGGTGTTATTGTCTATTTGAGATTGCTCTACTCAATTTAAAAATAACTTAATTACAGGTAGATAAATACTTCCTAGAATTCTTTTAAAGCTTAATTTCCAAGCAATGAAAATGAGAGTGATTCAAAATTAAGACTCAAAATATTGAATTTAATGAAATGTATAAATTAAACATATGCTAACAAAGAAGTATGAGCATTTGAATGAGGTCTTCTTGATACTTGTAGTATGGTATGTGCTTGAGAATTAAGTCTCATTAATTAGGTGTTAATAAATTAGTTGTTTGGAATAGCTAAGCATTGATCTTTGAACAAACACTGAATACTTTGAATGTATAATATATTCACAACCTTAGCAGCTAGGAGTCCTTCAAATCAAAATCAAAGTTGGAACTTAAGCATTTTGGAAATACTAAGTCCTCCACTAAGAGCTTATCCAATTATACGTAGCAGAAAGTCCCTTCCTTGCTTGTAGATCTTTGTAATATCACAAAACCGACCAAGGAAACCTTCCACATCTGTGTCCTCCTAATTCTAGCAGCCTTACGAGTGCTGTTTTAAAATAAATAATAATATATCTGTAAAATAAGATACTATAAATGACATTATGCTGCATTATGCTAAATGAATGGTTCCCCCGTATCTTGGACAAAGCGGATTGTGTCGGCTCAATATTGACTTCCAAGGACTGAGTAGTTAGCTCTACAAAAAGTAATGGAGTGGCGTCAAATCCCACGATTCCGGTGTTAATTCACTGCTCTGTTTCGCGATTTAATGTTGTCGCTGATCCGAGTCATTAACGAGCGCCATTCTTGAAGGAATCATACATCGTCCATATCTAAGAAATCATTATCATCACTGCCCGAAAACGATTCCTACTGACTGCAAAGCGTGATTTGCTTTAATTTTTGAGAAATAAGGACCATGACCACAACAACCAGTGTAGTTTTCTGGGTGAAAGTAAGACTCTTTGACTCACTCCAGAAACTGCTATTTTGCTAGTTCACAAACACACTGAGCTAAAAGTAGACTTCGTCACTTAACAGGATTGTTTTTCTTTAAAAAAAAAAAGTGTCCTCAAGTGGTCAGTCCGCGTGTTCCAGCCGCAAATCATGGTTGCTAGTCAACTAAAATCTTTGAGAACTCTGCAAGACCTAGCGAAATATTGTTCAAAAAAGGCTTTAACGTGGTCTTTTTGAAAGAAATAGATGAACGATGAACGAAGTCGAATGGCGAATCCTCTAAATAAACTTTCCGAGATACAATGATAATAAAACAGATCTCGCTGGCTCCTGACTCTTGAGAAAAACTAACCTTCTTTTCGATATTTAATAGAAGACGGATGTTTCTTCCAGTTCCAGCTCACAGTCTTCCGCAGAATTATGTATAAGTATAATAAATATAATCTGTAAATTAAAGGAAATATATCTTGGCCACCTTCAAATATACAGAATGATCTTTTTGCAACGGAAGCATCAAAGCAATTGTCGAATTTCATTAGAAACAAAGGATAGAAAGCTATCGTAGCTAGTGGATTGTTTCCATACTTAAATCTGGAATTATTAGAGAAACACAAGGAAACACAATCTTACTAAAGACATCTGAAACACTTTAAGGCGGAAGAGATGCCTCTCTGATGCTCTGACTTTCAGTCATAAATAAAACCATTTTGAAACGTCAATAGCTAGAGAAAATATCAAGATAGTCGGCTATGTGCATGACATGGTGATTTCATTGTCAACTCATGAAAATTTCTAGAGTAATGCGAGTAGCTAGTCTCAAATGGAAAATATTAGCTCTATGGATGAACAAGCAAATAAGCCAAATCCTCCTTAAGAACGCTCAATCCTTATATCACTAATGTGGTGGCCAGTTCTTAACAAAAAATATCACATCACCGATTTTTAAAAGGTAAAAGTAACAGCATGTAAAAGTACCACAGCCGTAATGAAAACTAGACAGTACATAGCGCGATCGAAACCATGCACAAAAGATAACATCACTAAATATCTCAAATTCGCATCTCGAAGCTAAAACACCGTCACCACTAAAAACTAAACTTGCTCCTTTAACCATTAAATTAAGTTCATTTAACAAGACCTAACGATAGCATTTTTTAGGAACACATACGAGTATCTTTTTTTCGCTAAAATAAATTTAGACATTTCCTAGCAATGCCTCCAACAACCATTTCAAGTGATTTATGGTGGAAAATTAGCATTTAGTACTGATTGCTTTCTAAACTGCCACTTCTGCTTGCATACACAG
Source organism: Volucella inflata (assembly GCA_928272305.1). Classification (NCBI taxonomy): domain Eukaryota; kingdom Metazoa; phylum Arthropoda; class Insecta; order Diptera; family Syrphidae; genus Volucella; species Volucella inflata. The sequence goes on along the minus strand of OV743720.1, from coordinate 112,607,511 downwards.
ATTCCTAAGATACGAGTACTAAACAAATGATTGATGAATATTTTTTTTTCATTATTTTATGATCTCAGAAGAAAAATTTCTGTCGGATAGCCTGTTAGCACTTTAGTGAGTCAACTTTTATCGATACCAATGGTTGCAAAGATTTTGACACTGTCCCATGCCTTAACATTCATAAAGAGCGCTTTCTAAAGCATGAACTTTTGGAAGTCCAAACATTCCAATAAGCCAAAATTGGCTAGGAGCTAACAAGTACCCAAAATACTGTATAGTTTCCCCAGTTGTTATCAAAACTTGAGGGATATTCGATGTTACTCTACCCCAAGACATATTTTAATATTTATTAAGTTAAGCTTTTTAGTATCAAACATCAAATAAAAGATCAGCAGTGATTTGGGCTAGCAAACCGTAACTGAAATAGCATTTCATGTACTACATTTAAGACACTAACTTGAGGAGACACCTGGTATGAAGAGAAATACAGTCAAACGCAAGTGCTTAAGTTTGCATTGTAATGAAAGATGACTCAGAAACTTTTCGATTGAAGAAGGCGGAACAAGAAGCGCAATGGTGTTTAAAAAATTTAACACGAAAGTTGAGAAAAAAATAACAAGGGCGAGGCCAGAAATTGACCTGTAGATACTGGATCCCAATCGGTTCTAATAATGTCTCATAGGAATGATGACCAACCGTAAAACCTGGGCGACTACCAACAAAATTTCCATCTACCTGTCCAAGAAAAACGTTAGTCAGCGATCTAAATTTGTTGCTTCTAAAGATTCTATTTTTCAATACATCTCATCAAAGAATATTTCTGCATGTGAGTTCCCACGAAATAGGAAAATGTTTACATAACATATCCGAATACTAGTATTGAACCCATTACATATTTGGAGGTTACAAGTTTCACTTATATAAAATTTACGATCATCATTAAGCCCACGAGAATATTTTTCCTCAAACTCATCAAAATTAGCGTATTTTACTACTAACTTGACAACAACTAATTATGTAAGAACGGATTTAAAAAAAGAAACTTTACAATATTTATTTATTCGCTATGGGTGTTCAGTTTCGCCGAAACTGAGTCACTTGTATTCGAGTGTAGTGATATGTATCTTACTTGTCGTGAATAATTACGCTGCAATTAAAATCCTTTCACAAAGGGGTTGTTTTAATGAAATGTTAAATAAATATAAAGTGAGTAACCAAGATATTGAACCCGGTTTCAAGGGCAAAGTTGATGACTCTCCACTAGGCTTCGAAGTGAGAATTTTAAAAATTAAGGGTTTCTAGACATTGGTGGTTGGGTGTTGTAGAAATGAAATAGGGAAGGCACTGAGAGATATCAACCTGGCGATATCCAGTGTTGCAGTTGTGCTTATAATACCTCCGCGTGGTAACCGCCGGGTACTGGTCAAAGACCATTCGAACTGGACTTTCTAGACTTATAAGTGCGAGTGCCGACCAGTAGACAAAAATAACAACACTATAAACGGGACAGCGGATGAATTCCCCAGATGGAATCAACGGTGGAAGTAATCCCGAAACAAAATTAGACCTTATCCGGGCTACTCCGATATATTTGGAACTCAGGCCGGTAAAGTTTTCCGAGACTAAGTCAGGGTCTTGGAAAAGAGATGATGGAGGAAGAGCATTTAGTGGACCAATGGCAGCACTCACATACCAGAACGGGTTACTGGCCTTCGGTCCAACCAACCCCTCGTCCTAGGGGTAATAAAAAATGGAACGGGGTAACTGCCCGGCTATGGAAAAAAATAAAAAAGTTAAGAAGCACCAACAAGCCAAGGATACGAATGGATCTACTGTTGACAACCCATGCAAACGAACTTCGGATATGCACGTGGAATGTTAGGTCCCTTAACAGGCCACGAGCAGTCGAACTACTAGCGGATGCCCTAGACTGGTGCAAATCAGACATTACCGCCATCCAAAAAAGCATTGGGATGGGCCCAGCTATGACATTAAAATTGACCTCGGCGATTCGAATGCAAGTTAGGAAAAGACGGCATCTTTATTTGTACTGTCGGAAAGTAGAACCTGCACGACATCACCTCCAACAACGGATTCAGGCCAATCGGCATTGGGGCACGACGAAACATTGTCGTAGCTAGCAAGCGGTTCCCACATATTGATATTTACAAGAGGACTTGGAAATCTCCTGATCAATCAACTGTAAACCAGATTGAGCGCATTGCAATCGACGCAAGACACTCCTCCAGTATTATGGATGTCTGAACGTCACGAGAACCATTACCATGACAAGCTAATATTGTGAGGAATTTCGAAGTCAGACGACTACAATCGCAAGAGATCGCTTAATTCTTATTAAATCGAAACTCTCTTACCGCCTTCATCAAGCTCGAAGCCATACCGGTACTGATGCGCTGGGTTTCACTCGATCAAGTTAACAAAACCCCTGGTTTGATGACAAATGCCGGCAAGCACATGTACTCGAAGCTTGGCAGGATGCATACAAGGTGGCGTAGAGGACTAGACCTGCTCACGAGCTCTATGTGCAGAAGAAGAGACGAACACCAGCTTCTTATGAGGAAAAAGAAAGACCATGAGAACAACAATAAAGTGAATTTAGCGATTTTTACAATATCTGATTTTGTTGAACAAAGAAGTTGTATAAAATTTTGTTTGCCTGATGTTGGGAATTATGAATTACGAATACCTTACGCCTGGGCAAACTGTTAACAAGGAGCATTGTGCTTCTATTTGAGAATTATGTATAGTTTAAGTGAAGCTATTCGCACAAAGGGGCCGGAATTATAAGCGGACATCTCTTTGCACCACGATAATGCACCATCTTACACTGAATTGGTTCTTTGAGCTTATTTCACAACCAGCGTGTTCGCCTCATTTAGCAAATTGTGACTTCTAGGTATTCCTTAAGCTCAAGACACTACTCTGCGGACACTGTTTCGACATGTTTGAGGAGATAATTTATAATTCATTGAAATTGAAAAATCGTTGGCATAAGTTTATTGTATAGGGAAGGGAGTTCTTTGAAGGCGATGAAATAGATCTAGATGTTTCAAGATCACAGTAGTACTCGTTCTTACATTACTCGGTTTTGAAATGATTTGATTAAATAATTAAATGAGTACATCCTAGTGTACTAGCTTATAAACGTGTCAAACAAACAAATCTATTTTATGAAATTTAACAACTTAGCACATGAATGCAAGTGAGTAATTTCAAACAATGAAGCCTTGTTACATTGTTTGGTCGCTTCTCATGGGAAATATTTACTCAATTCGCATAAGCTTTGTTAAATTCAAGACTCATTCTTGATTAGAGATAAGAATAAAATCTAAAAAAAAACATACTTTCTAATAATAAATATGTATGTATTTATTGTCGCTAAAAAAAATATTTAAAAATAGTTTTTTTAAATACGTATATCAAAACAATTTTGTCTAATTCAGATTTCTTGAATGAAATTAAATGGGTATTAACAAACTTTTGACATGCGATAAAGTCTATCAATCTTTCAATCCATTTCGATATGCGTTCATGAGGGCGATTTTGGAGCACACACAAAAAATCTGTCTTCGAATTCTGTAATTTTTAATTTTATTGAATTACTCCATTTTCTTTTGTCAATTTAGCTAAATAGTCAGAACTCGCCTAAAATAATATTTAATGCATCAAATTGACCAGATTTTCTCTCAATATTCATAAAATAGAGCGAATAATAGTTAATAGGTTGTGAATAAATCACCTCACATTGGTTTTGATCAACTAATTAAATGAATTTTCGTGATGGCTTGATGGTATGATATTCCTAAGTTTATTCAAACCTTCTGTTCTACACTTCCAAATGGTTGAGGTGCATTCTGCGTTGTCTCTCCGAGAAGCAATCGAAGACTCTCCAAGCAGAAGAGTAAATGTCCATGGTTCTGTCATCAGAGCAGGACTTGGGGTATTAAGTGTCTTGCTAAAAGTATCTTTGTTTTTTCTAGGACGGGCCCAACTATTCAATTGCCTTTTTACGGCATACAATATAAACTGCAATTAAAAAGTAAATAGTGCTAGCAACGAACACATTCGTTATAAAGGACTAATGAATGCAATCACTCCAACTCGACGGCTATTTATGCAAAGTCCCCAGGTGAAAAGACTTTGAAGTTGGTCTTTTCCAATCATTCAATGGGGATCGCTCGAAAATCGTCTTATTGTAATTGGGCTACAAAAGAGCAACTAAGAAAAGATGTATTCTTGCGGCCACTGAAAATCACACAAAGTGTTGGGTAACGTACTGTTGGAATAGTTAACCTTGCAAAATCCGTCTGTCCTCGTACTGTGCGAACGACACAAGTCATCAAATCAGTGGAGAATCGAATTCGTCAATGCATGTATTCGACATGCAATGCATGTCTTGGGAGATATCAGCAAGGACCGCATGTCACGCATCATAGAACGTAACTTGAGACTCAGCACCAGCAAGAGATTCATCAGTCATTTGTTCACAGAAGCATTGAAACAGAAACATAAGCTAAAATCGGAAGCCTTGCTCCGCCAATACGCCAAGAACGGGCACAGAGGAATTCGTTTTAGTGGCGAGAAAATTGTCACCCTAGAGTATCGTTCAACAAACAAGAAGATAAAGTGTATAGGGTCAGTTGGGGCAAATGTAAACGTCCGTAATTTCAACATTTTAAAACAAACTCTCGGAACCCAGACAAATAAAAAATCAGAATATGAAATGTCGCGACATCAGTGCATGTAATCTCTTGCAGCTGGCTGTCGGATTTTGTTGAAAAATTTTATCGTGAAAAGAACCTCAACCTGAAAAGGAGATTAATATCTGTTTACTTTAACCCCGTACGCGAACTCCTAGCACTTAGGAGACGAAAGTAAGATGTTCCCATCTATTTTTAAAAATTATGAGTGGGAGTCGTCCACTATGGGATCACAAAGTTCCATTTCTGCGAGAACTTTGTGAAGCTTGACAACAAAACACTATTCGCAAATAAGCCATGGACTTTCAACAAGATTCTGCGCTACCTCATAAAACAAAAACGATTCACATATCACGTCCCGAACTTTATTTCCACGGATGATTGGCAATCTGATAGCTCAGACCTCAATTTATTTGACTTCAAACTGTGGTCCATTCTTGCACTACTCGACATTTGATTATTGAGTCCTTGTCTAATTAAAGGAAATTAATTAAGGGATATTCCCCATGCATAAGGCACTTACTACAATCTGCAAAGCAAATGGTGGCCATTTCGAATAAGTTGTTCTACAATTCTTAGCCATTGAGTGATCTAATAAATAGAAAAGAAAGAGTTTTGAAAAATATTAATTCATTTTGATTGTATTAGCCAAAAACCCTTTACCAAAACATGAGTGACTAATTGGTACGTTCATTACATTTCATATTAATTGAGATTATCGGAGTTAATAGCGCAACTCAAAGTGATAACTGCTCATTTGAAGTATGATATTGAAGAATTCCTGTCTGAACTCTGTTTTGACCTTAAAACTCTGCAAATTGTGAGCGTTCTATTCAATTCAATTTTCAATTCAATATATTCAATTAAGGATGTACAAATAAGACTTAGTCTTTTATACTCGTAGTACTTAAAATTATGGATAATATACAGGATTCAGTTTAATATTTATACTTAACAAAGAATAAGCAATACAATTATTTGGAGAGAGACACAAAACGAGGGATAGTGTAAAGGAGGGGAATAGAAAATAACAAGAAATAGTCTGCTGTTGCATTTTTATAGAATATGCTGCAAAATAGCACCTTTAAATTGTTTGCCTCCAATTATTTGTTTTAATGTTGTGGGTAGAGAATTCCATAGTCTGGTGGCAAAGACGAAGAACAGACGCGAGGAGTTCAAATAGTTCGAGGAGGGAGTTATAAGGCTGTATGTTCTAGGGGAACGAGCGAACTGAAGTTTTTCAAAAAGGTATGGTGGCGACTTGTTCCGAATAATTTTGTGCATGAAGATATAGCACCTGACTTGCAAGAACTGCTGCAGCGTACAACAAGGATATTTTTATGATAATTGGATATGTGGTCGTGTCGACGAAGCCCATACACATACCTTACCATAACGTTAAATGTCACAGTAAGTTTATGCTGAGATAGGGAATCAAGTTTGCAGTACCCTGCTGATGAATATTCAATATACGGAACAAGTAATGTTTTAACAAGTCTCAGCCTCGTATTAACAGGAGTAAAACTAGAGAGCAGCCAAAGTTTGCGTAGACCTCCGTAAATTCGTCCCACAGTGTAATTGATGTGGCTAACACAGGAGATAGAGCGGTTTATCTTAAAACCCAGGTTGGTTACAGTCTCCACGAACTGCAATTGCGTGTCGTTGAGGTGAATGGGTGGCAGTAGTTCAGTATCGTGAAGTTTTTTTGATATTAAAATCAACTGAGACTTTGCTGGGTTGAGGGTTAAACAATTACGTAGTGACCATTGGTAGATTGCGGATAGATCCTCATTCAACCTGCAAGCAAGATCCTCAACTAGACCAATCGGTCTAGATAAGTATATCTGCGCATCATCCGCATAGAAGTGAAGACTAGCGTTAGAGCAAACTTTGGGGAGGTCATTTATAAATATGCAAAACAATATTGGACCCAGTATTCAGCCCTGTGGTACTCCTGCATGTATGTTCCTAATACGAGAGGATTTGTCACCAACCACAACCCTTTGACAGCGATTACTTAAGTAATTAGTTATGAGTCTTGCAGAACTTTCACTTAAACCAAAATACCTTCTTAGGATAGAGTGGTTGACTGTGTCAAAAGCTTTGGAGAAATCAAGGAGGCAAAGTATAGTGAGGAAGTCCAAGTCATAGTTGATCCTTATGTCATCGAGAATTTTAACCATAGCTGTAAAACAACTATGGTTGGCTCGAAAACCAGACTGGACCGAAGCTAGTAGCTTATGATGATCTAGATGACTTGAGATTTGCTTGGCAAGGACTTTTTCCAAAACTTTTGAAAGGCAAGGTAATATACTGATGGGTCGAAAGTCTGCAGCCAAAGACGGTTGAGGTTTTTTCGGAACGGGAATTACTTTAGCCAGCTTTCAACTAGACGGAAATGACGACGAAGTAATGCAAAAATTAATAACGTGAGTAATTACACCAAGAATGTGGGTTAATACCATTTTGACAAACCGGATAGGAACTCCATCCTCACCATGGGCATCTGATTTGAACGATCGAATGATATTAATGACATCAACTTCCGATACAGCTTCGAATTCAAAAACGGTGGGTGTTTCAGAAAAAATGTTGAAGGTTGGGTAGAGAAGTTGTACTTTCTAATGAAGTGGATAAGAAAGCATCATTTAGATCATCAAGATCAGATAAGACGTCTATAACATGGTTTTTACAAACACCAACCGCGTGTAAGTTCTTCCAGAGCTTTTTGGGATTTTTGTCCGTTCCCAATCTAGATAAAAAATATCTTTTCTTAGAAAGTCTCGTGATATAAGTTGAGAAATTACGTGCTCGACAGAAATTTACCCAATTCATATTTGTTGAATTTCGCCTCCACTTCGAATAGAGTTTCCTACGAACTTTTATGGTATTATGAACCTCAGACGTAAACCATGGACAAATTCTATTGCGCACTACTACTCTTTTTAAAGGCACATGGTTATTGAATAGGTGAAGTATTTGCAATTGCAATAGGTCAACTTTATCACATACATCTGAGACAAGATAATAATTATGCCAAGGGATTAAACTCGCCTCTACTTGCAGTGCGTAGTTATCTACTAAAGCGAAATCTCTGAATTGGAAAGTTGATGGTATAGAGGTACGAGATAAGTCAATGTTATAGGTGCAGAAAATTAGATCGTGGTCAGTGACACCTTCTAATGACAACTGGTCCTGTAGTAACACATTTGACAGATCAGATACCAACAAAAGGTCCAGAAGACTTGGAGAGCGGTTAGGTGCAAAGCGGGTAGCATATGAGCTGACAACAGTTAACGCGGAACTTGCAGCTAAATCTAAGAGTTAGATATGCCATTCTTTATAGAAGCTGTCATAGGAGACATTGGAATCTTGCCATCGTTTCGTAGGAATACAACAGCCTTGTCATAATTAAGTGCATATATCACATATACATATTTCTATATTCACTTCATATTCTTGGCTGGACATATACTCAACACAGAGTTTAGTAATAAATTTCTATGCTCATCTTTACAGGTTTCTGCAGAGCTCTTGTTAAATTAATAAATGATAGTTTGAGGGGCAACCGATCATGCAGTGTATTGCGATTGCCACCATTTAATGCTAAATATACTTACAGTATTTTTTCGGTATTCTGTCGGTTATTTGACAAAAATCACCTACCAAGTATTCCTTCCAAGAAGTAATCTGCTGGTGTGCCCCAGGGCTCCGTTCTGTCTCCGACACTTTTCTTAATCTTCATTAATGACCTGTTGCCTGCTACTTTTGATCCAATATAATACTTTTACATGCTCATCGACTGTAAGACAAGGACGGTAGCGTATCTTAAGCTCATTACATTCCGATAATACCTATAATAGCTTTACCATTTTGATAAATTATAAACAGAGTGAAACTTTATGCTTCCGATATGCTATGCTGTCTGCTGTCTGCTGTCGTTGTAGCGACCTAGACTCAACTTTAAAAATAATATCCAAATTTGCATTTCGGAAAGAACCCCTATCGATATACCAAATATGAATCTTCACCGACGACGGCTCCAAGATTGAATGCAACATTCACGCAGGTGCCTTCTCAGCGGAACTGAACGTATCAAAGTCGTAGCGCTTTCCAGACTCTGTCAGCGTGCTTTGGGTGGAGTTACTATCAAAAAGAGAGACCTACAAAATACTTCGTCTCAGTTCCATTACCATAAACAACATAGGAATCTTTCCTAACTGCCAGACCTCACTTAAAATTCACTCACTTACTTACTTCGTCTACTTAACTAGTTGAGCAGTGCAAGGAAATTATCACGCAGGTAGGGGCTCGGTTTAATATCACATTCCTTTTGGTAACCAGCTATAGAAACGTAGAACGGAATGAGAACCTTCAATGTGTCTCTTGTGGCGTCAAAAGTCAAAACAATAATTGCTTGAGATTTCTAAAATAAGATTCTGCAAATGTTGTTTTTATAATTTTCTGAATTCCGCAGGATGAATCTGAAAACTAGGATCTCAGGTCACGGGAGTTGTGTTATCAAAACGGCGTGATAGAGCTTCTTGTGTTTTTAATAGGATCTTATGAAACAAACACTTCTACCTACTTACATATTGTGCATACCTTCTTTCAAAACGACAATACTTACTGTTACGCTCAGCTTAAAGTTTTCCACTATCTGTTCTTAACGTGGAGGCTTTTGCGAATACGCGTTCTATTTTTAAATCAGGTTGTATAACATTCGCTGGGTTATAATCACTTTCATTTCCTGTATACATATAGTAATTTGGTGATAAATCGACGAAATACCATACTGTTGCAAATAATATAATCTCGGGAAGTAAAGAACCTTGGCACCTGGTTTACATCTAGTCGATAATTGACAAAACACTAATAATGGAAATGATTATCTAGTTGTAGGACTTGCAAATTCTCTTCATCCAGTGTAAATAACTTAATAATAAATGCACGAGTGTATCCATAAATAGAATAGAAATGTTTTGTTAGCAAAAAAACACTTAAGGATGCACGTTGTATATTGCAGTCTTGAACCATTGAATAATTATTGATAAAAGCTTATCTATGTCGAAAATAAAATTGATTTTGCTGTATCAACGCGTACAATGATATTTATTCATCTCAGGTTCACTTGTCGCCCTTGGTTTTTTGAAGGTTTGTTTTGAATGGAGCTGTTATCAATTTGTAACTTTTCTTTTATTTTGTAACTTCTATTGCATTAAGGAAATGGTAGATAAAGCATTGCTTTTATTTTTGTTTTTCAACTTATTATCCTTCAAAATACAATCGTGCAATCGTTTACATAGCTATTAGTTTAGATTGTAGAAGTACAATCATTAAAATTAATGAAATAGAGCACAACACTTTTTTAATTAATTAAGAAATGGAATTGAAAACCCATGAAACAGAAGTACGAATATTTATTTAAGTTGAAACAACAAAGATTAGTATTTACCTAAATCTGCAATTATGAGATCGATTCGTATCACGTATTCGTATTGTTGAATGACGGACAACAATCCCAAAAGTGTAGTAGGCTTAAATATATATATAAAAACGGAAGCTTGGAAAAGGAAGGATAAAATTCGGTTCACTTTTGTTGTACTATAACTTGAGAATGGGAAAATACGAGTATAAGCAGCTTAACCCACACAAACGCCTAAAATTTTATAGCAACAGCTTAAAACCTAGTTTTTTCGTTCTAAGCTATGCATATGCAGGGTGTCCCAGTTCAGCAGTATAATCCTCTAAGGGCATATTCCTGAAGTTCCGCCGAACAAAAAATAATAGACCGAGATGTAGCCGCGGATGGATCCCTTACATTCTACATACAACATTTTACAAAAGCAGAATTTTAAAAAAAAGAAAACTTTATTTACCTACATACTTCTTACGCACAAGAAAAATGTTTGTTTGCAGGGGACATTGGTTAAAGTAAAAAAATTGTTATGGATAAAGTTTATTCATTACTTATTCTCTGAAAGGTTTTACTGGTAATCTTCCTAAGAACTTTCAAGGTTTTAAAGTCCGAAACCCCATTTTCGCTCGGTATTGTCGCCAAAAAGAAAGCAGTTTTAGATATAAATAACTATACAACAATTGTAAATAATATAGCAACAATTTATGTTAAGATTAAATATCCCACACAAATACACACTTATTTTAATATATATACGAGGGCGGGTCAATAAGTCCGTGACTTTTGGATTAAAACACAGATTTTCTGATAAAAAAAATAATTTTATTTTTCAACGTAGTCTCCCTTGAGCTCTATACACTTTGTCCAACGCTTCTCCAATTTCTTTATCCCTTCCAAAAAAAATGATTTGTCGAGGTCCTCAAAATAGGCCTTTGTTTGCGAGATGACTTCATCATTGGAGTCAAATCTTTTTCCACCAAGCCATTTCTTCAGGTTTGGGAACAAGAAGTAGTCGCTCGGAGCCAAATCTGGAGAATAGGGTGGATGTGGGAGCAATTCATAGCCCAATTCATGGATTTTTGCCATGGCAACTGCACATGTGTTTGTGGTCGACTATGAGCAAACGCGGCACCCATCTTGCGGAAAGCTTTCTCATGCCCAAGTGATCATTCAAAATTGAAACCACTGAGCCATGCGAGATCCCTACGGCTTCCACAATCTCTCGCACTTTCAATCTTCGGTCGGCCAACACCATATCGTGAATTTTTTCGATTGTTTCGGGTGTAGAGACCTCAACTGGGCGTCCAGGACGTTCGGCATCTTCAGTGCTTGTACGACCGCAACGAAATTCAGTAAACCACTTTTTTACCATTGAAATCGATGGTGCAGAGTCCCCATAGTATTTATCAAGCTTAGCCTTTGTCTCGGTAATGGTTTTTTTTCGCAAGAAATAATGCTTAATAAGCACACGAAATTCACTTTTTTCCATTTTCTCCTCAAATTAGTGAGTAGTCTGATAAAAATAGCTGTCAAACACAAACTAACTGACGCAGCAAGTTTAAATTTTGACAGGAGTCAACTGACAGATGCCTGTTGACAGGAGCCGTGTTGCTGTTTCAGTAAAGAGGTCAGAAATTCAAAAAGTCACGGACTTATTGACCCGCCCTCGTATATGTATGTATATAATATACAAAAATTAAATTCAATTAAAACTAAATATAGAATCAGACTTAACAAGCGCAAGAAATACGAGTCAAGCAAAAATGTTTTCAATTCTTTTTATTTCAATTTTCAATCTTTTTAACATTATATACTCGTATTTCCAAAACTTCTAGCATCTCCTGGAATCACCTTCTACAGTTTTATCTATGGCGTATAAGTTAAAGAAACGTTGGATCATCCATGTAATGAAAGAATTATGTCCTCCTAAAATTGCGTTTACATCTAAGACTTTAAGGGACGAGTTCGTAGGTCTTAAAGCTTTACCAAGGCGGTGCTGTTGATTTAATATTCTATCCATACTTATTTTAGTCGCAATTTCTAATGCCAGTATCCGGTATATAATGCGCGATTATGTTAGGGAGTAGTTTGTTTACAAGCATTTGAAAACTTGAATACTTTCTAACATAAACTATCTAAAAGAGTGAACTTTTGACTTGTTAACGCAGAATATTTATATACTCACGCCATAAGAAATTCTCTTCGATAGCTACTCCTAGATGCTTTATTTTGTTCATTACTTCTTTTACTTTGTTCTAAGCCGTATATGGAGAGAAGACATTTCGGCGAAGTTAACTGAAAGCTTCCTTTTACTTTAACTAAGATGGTGTTCGTAAGTTCATCTCCTTTATATTCGCGGCATAAATATATCATCTTAAGTCAAGGCACCAATCCCACATTGTAACGAATTCCTGCTAAATGCCTTGTTAAAATAACTATGTTTGACGACAGCTGCTATATCACCTGTATAAGCGCAAGATGTTCACTTTTTGAATAATACTAAAAGTAAATTTGTTTAAAGAATGATTAGCGTCGAACCTAATTTGGAACCTTTTCAAGTTAAGCCTTTCTTTGGTTATGGTATGAGATGCCTTTACTTTAATCTTTTATATCAGTTAAATAGTTTCGATTACGCTCACACAAACTTTATTGATGGTTTCAATTAGCTTTTTATGAGTTATGGATCGAAGGTGTTTCTAAAGTCGATAAACATTCCAAGCGCATGATTATTTGTATGTATGCCTTCATTGACCGTGTTGTTAAACTCTTCTTTTAATAGTCTTTTACTTTTATTCTTTTTAAAACCGTCCCTGTCTTGGTGTAATAATTAATGTCGTTTCGTAAAATTGTTAAGACACTTTTCAACAGGCCACAATATTGGGTGCCGTGAAATAATGCCGAGCAAAATAACGCCGAATTCCAAAAATTGGCGTTACTTCGCATTCATAAAGTGAGCGACTAAGCCCTGCGTGAAAAAGGGTGAAATCCTGCTAGCGAGCGAAGCGAACCACCTACCTCAAACTTGAATTGAACCAAATTTCTGGGCTGGGTGGCTCGCTTCACTCGCTAAAAAGGTTTCACCCTTTCTTCACAGGGCTTAGCTGCTCCACTAAGGGTATGTCAACAACTGTCAGGCAGGTGCCTATAGCTTTCTCTGAATTCGGCTTTATTTCACAAGCGATGGACGGCATTATTTCACTTTGTCATTGTGAAATATAGCCGAATTTAGGAATTTTCGAATTCGGCGTTATTTCAAGGCACCACAATGTTGATATTGGACGGTTATTCTCATCGCTCCTCTCTTTCAAATTAGCCGAATAGTTGAAGTTTTCGTTAACCATGCAACATAGACGTGTGTGTAACCTTATTTATTATCGTGTGTATGACTGGAGCAGGCAAATGGGCATTTAATTCGGTTGGTTAAGAATCGTAAGCAAGAAAACTAAGCTGAGTATGATTTATATTTTCATACGTTATCCATAACCCGCACGAGCCAATACGGGGAACAATGTTTGGCAATAAAAGTGCAGCCAATATCGCTTTTACTGTTGACTACTCCAACAATCGAAATTCGAACAACGATTTTCGGATCTGTAGGTACATTTTTAGGACCCCTGATATCAATATACGACACTATGCCTGGTATTGGACTTATGCTGGCCAATTGTCCTTCAAAGTCCAACATTGGCTAAAACGATAATTCATTGGTAGTCGCACGACTGCAATCGCATCAAGATCAAGAATGCGTATGAGATGTTAGATTGCACCACGGCTCTAGAAGGGAAATTTTAGTTGAACTTAAAATGTCAGAAAGCAAGATATATATATTTACATAGCGAATAAAACTATGCCTGCCTACTTCAAATGGAAATTTTAGTATTTGCTTATAACATTACTTTAATTTGTCAAATATTGATAAAGACATTTTATTGCAACATCACACGAGCGCAAACCTTCTCTATCGCCTTTGCTAGTACCTATGCATGTAATTACTATTTTAATCTGATGATTTTGTTGTTGCATCCATCAGAGCCGTTCTCTTACCATATTTTTAGTTTATCTCTATGCGGTAGAAATATCTTCTTATCGCTTCAAACTATGAATTTGCAAATTAATGTGAATAGGTCGGTCCAAACGGAACTTCATACAACTACACACTAATTTTCTATTTAATTAAGGTACTCACAAACACATGTGTAATTATATTTTTCAGTTATTATTTATAAGCGCAAAAAAAACAATAGATACAATTACGACAATTAAAGGGAAAGTTAACGTTGTTCTACTCATAAGTTATTTGCAAATCATGTGTTTCTCATTTGCATATATCCTCTTTACAAATATTTTTAGAATCTAAGTATCTAAATAATACGAGTATGTACTTGAAGACAAAATAAAAATAAAAACAAACAAACAAGCAAACAAATTAAGTGAGAAACAATATTGTGGCAACGGATGTCATTTTTCAGATTATCCGTTAAACCGGATCACAATTTCAAGTTTGTCCGATTAAAATTATCTCAGATCGCCCGGTTTTGAGACCGCACTGAAATGTATCTGTTCATAATTTTGAAGGAAAAACCTTTTTTTTTTTATAAGTTCATGAAATCAACGATACGATTACGTCGATTTCGTTGTATTCTTTACATCTTTGCAATGCAAATTATATTATAAAACACAAACAATCTTTACTTTCACTGATTTTTGCTTATTTTTTGTTCACAAAGTTCAGGTGAAATTATCAGCAGATGTGCTCACAGCGAAGTAGGGGTTACCTCAGCCAATAAGTTCCAGATAAATACACAACATACGAATTATTATAATTAAACTTTTGTTTTGTTTTTTTATTATTTCATTTCATTTCGATTCACTTTGCTCGATATCTTTCATTGCCAAATTATAAGCAAACCTTTTCGCAGGCCCCTACAGTGTCGAATCGGTTACCATTGCCTTTGCAGCCGCCATACAGAAACTCTTCGCACTTCTTGCTTTCAGAGTTGAAGAAAAAGCTTTTAGCTGATCCACGACAAGGTCCTACTTCTTTTGGAAGAGCACATACTACAGGAATAATAAAATGAAAAACTTGTTACTCGAACCAGTCCTTGAAGGATTCGTAAAATCACAACTTACCCGATTTGTCCACATCAGCACGAACGATGAAAACCAATGCAAAAATAGCCATTAACGCAAATAGGACCTTCATTGTGATATGTAGTTTTGAGATGTGTTATCAAGTTGAGATGCTGCAAGAAACTTGTTTATGGTTACCGGTCGCGATGCTACTGATGTTTCACTGGAAGTGGTCAATGAATTTATACTTAAAATCTGTTGACACGATTGTGTTAATGATATTCTTTCTTATTTACGTATATATATTTTTTTTTGTGGTAGATCCCACTATTCTACTTCAATGAGCTATGACGCTGTGAATTCAATATTGACACTAATTTTAAAATGATATCAGTGAGTCAATTCTACGAATCTCTAAGTACACTGTTTGTGATTCTAATAATCATGAACCATTGGCAAATTATCTGTCCACATCACAGTACAAAAATACAAAATTTGAATCTCCACCTAGTTGTAAAACTAGGAAAGCAGCACGAACGTTGTATTAAATAAGCAAATACTCAAACCGTATTAGTCATAATTATGGATTCTGCTATAACTAGGGTGACCATACTTGTCGAAACAAAATAAAAGACAATTAATCTTACTCTGCTCATCAATTTTATCGGTTAATACATATGAAATTCCTAACGATCAACAAACTCTACTATTGCCGGTACGACGCACAAATGTTTTTTATAAAACAGCTGGGTGAACTTCATTCCATAAGCAACAGACAAAGGTAACTACGAAGCTTCAGTTATAGGTATATCCAAGATGAAATCATCAGCAACTGCAGTGCCAGGTCTAATGAGCGATAATCTCATTTAACTTACTGCTCAATCAACAAAAGTTCACTGATTAAGTTGCACTATAGTAGCATCAATGTTTACTCATAAAGCAGAAATTATTCATAAATAATAAATAAGTAAGCTCAATAGGATAGAAGAAAGAGCATTAGAAGCGCAAGGTCAAAGAAATTGAGATGCTACTCCTATTTTCGGAAGTTTTACCAAGTTTTTACACTCCACGGACGCAAACCTCGAACCGAAGCCTGTACCGACAAACAAGGGAAGACAATAGTAGACTCGCAGTCGATGCTGAGGATTTGGAAAGAGCATTTCTGCAGGCTGTATAACGGCGATGACGAACCAAATACCGCTATCAGGCAGAATGAGCATTTCAACCTGGATGATACAGACTAAAAATTCGGTCCATCCGACCTGCATGAGGTGATGATACCAATATCTAAGCCTAAATCCAACCAAACTGCTGGAGCAGACGACCTGTCTGGCCAGTTCTTTAAAGTGGCAGGCGATTACTTGGTAAGGAGCGTATATCAATTCATCTTACAAATATGGTCGATAAAAGTTTTTCGATGAATAGGACCAAGAGGAGGAACCATTGTTTGCTCGATTTTTAAGAAAGGACACCCTTTGAACTGCGCTAACTACAAAGCCATCAGTCTTATTAACATAGCATACAAGATCTTATCTGCCGCATTATGTGAACGCCTGAAGCGGTTTGTCAATAACGTGATTGCTCCATATTAGTGAGGCTTCAGGACAGGAAAATCCACCAGATATTCCCACTACGGCAGATCTAGGACAAAACTCATGACACATACCATATATTTATCGATTTTTAGGCCGCGTATGACAGCATCTATAGAGACGAGCTATACAGAGCAATTTCTAGTTTTGGCATCCCTGCCAAACTCTTTCGTCTGTGCAGGATGACGATGGAGAATGCACGCTGCTCTATCAAGGTTAGTAAAGATCTCACCGAGACCCTTGATGTCAAAAAAGGTTTTATACAAGGCGATGCGCTGTCATGCGATTTTTCAATCGTCATACTTGAAAGAATAGTGCAAAACTTAAGAGCAACCACAAGAGGCACAATCTTTCAATAGTTCGTCGAATTACTTACATATGCCGACGATATTGACATAATCGGAAGAAAGCAGCGTGATGTCAGTGGCGCTTTTGTGAGTATTGAGATGAAAGCAACGAAAATGTGCTTGACGGATAACAAGGGTAAGATTAAGTATATGCGACGAACTGGAACTGTATGAACTGTACAGCGACATCGTCCTAGCCAGGAGAGTGAAGATCCAACGACTGAGATGACTGAGTTATGTAGAGCGGATGGATACCAAAGCTCCGGTCCGAAACTGGAGGCAGCTAGCAAAGAATCGTCAATGGCTGGAGACGCTTGTTGGCTGAAGCCCAGGTCCACTACGCACTATAGCGCAACCTAAAGTAAGTCATTTTCTTTGGGGCAAACACATCGACAAATTGCACATTGATCTGAAAAACAGCTCATATGTAAACATTAGTTAATTTGAGTGATCAAACTACACTGTCAGTCCTGGAACAAATATATTTCGCTTTGTTATGTTTAACTTGCATGGGCGATGTAGCAACTCCTCGATTTAGCGATAATATTAGAGTTTCCAAATGATAATCTCCTTACTTGATCAGTCAATCGCGAAATGAACACTAGACGACTTGCCTAAGGTATGTTACATGACCGAAGAAACTTTGACAAGTTTAAAAGACGTAAAACTTGCTTGAACCTCAAAGTTTTTTTTTGTAATATAATCTTTCAAAGAAAAGCTAGGGTGTGTGGGGAACCCTTATACAATTCATTAGGTATAGAAGAAATAAATAAAAATATTAATAATTATAATAAAAGACATTAATCGGTCTAAAGATCAACATATGATACATCTTCTATATTCTGAATGTGAAAAATCGGGCAGCTATATTATTGTGGCACTGAGGCAAGGCAGCGTTGTAAATTCAAACAATATCAAAATTCTCCACACTAAACAAGTGATATCGAAAACCTCCAAATGCTCTGACAGTGCTCTAAACGTACTGATGAATCTCCCTCTTTTAAAATGCGCCGTTGGTGCCTTTTTGGAGATCAACAACGTTAGATTTCACTTTTCGTTGGGATGACCCACTGAAACTCACGCAGGAGGCGATAGTTCACGTAAATATCTGCATCTGTAATGAGTGCCAAGGTGCGCTGAACACTGCTTATTAGCATTGCAAGAGGACACTACGCTTTGTCATGCACCTAGGTAAACGATTGTACGGATATGTTGATTAAATGAAAGCAACCACTACGGCAAAGAGGAGAGAGAGAAGACGTCGATTTAGGTAACACGTTTAAGTAAAGACAGATCTCAGCCTCCTTGGTGTATGCAACAGGAAGCGATAAGAAAAAAAAAGGAGCTTTAATATAGTATGACTGTTGCTTTAGGTGCAGATCCACTCTGGACTGTAACGCCACATTAAAAAAAAAGGAAGCAAACTGCTAATAAAAATTCAGACATAGTTTAGCAGGTGAAATCCCTTTTTAAGCACAATTTTGACGCTAGAACTTCTGCAAATTGTAAATACACTTCAAATTTTCATCCAATTGTTAATACAGATTCAAGAATAAACAAAAGTCGACGGTAACAAAAAATCTACACATACGTTTATTCACAAATATACTTAAATAAAAATAATTTTACAAAAACAAGGTAGAGAACTCGTAAATTTAAAAATGTGTTACATGTAAATTTTCTGAACAACAATTGAAATTTTTAAAATTTTTTAAAGTATATTTAATAAATTCATATTTTTAACAACGACACAGTAAAGTTAGTTAGGTTTTTAGTTTTCATTCTAATTATGGTATATAAATGTTCTAGCAAGAAATGGATATAGTTAGGTAAGTGATAGATAGCCTAGTGTTATTGCATGGCGTTTTTGTGTACACTTAATCACGTAGGAATATTTTATATCAGAGAAACATTCATAAACACCGCGTACATACAAAAAAATATAGTCCATAGTATTCGATTTTTATATTTAATTTCCTTTTGTTGATTACTCGTATTTGCTTATTTACATCTATTTCTGTGTCACAGTGCTGACTACTTTAGGAAGACAATATACATATTGATGACGCCCAAAATGTATCAGTGTTCCCGAAAATCTATCTTCTTAAATGAAATTTACAGATTCGTAACATGTTTTAAGCTAGCGAAAAATTGGGACTGACGCCGCATTCAAAAGTCCTTGTCCCAACCGGTGGTGTCATCTGGTGGAGGGCCATCTGGGTCCGGTGGGTAGTCATCAAAGTTTGTAGTGTCTATCACACTTTTCACAGTTGGTAAGATTGGCGGCTCCAGACTGCGATTAAGTAGCCCCTCCCAGTAAAATCCGTCAAACCACCTATGTAAACAAAAAATAGTAGTTAATACTACTCGTAGATAAGCTTTCATTCCAAATTTTGATTAACTTACTTGTGCTTTTGGATCTCACTGATTCCACCTCTCTGGTAGCCCAGACGTTCGGCAGGATTGTCACGGCATAATTTCTTAATAAGATTACTGGCATTTCGGGTTATATTGCGGGGGAATTCTATGGCATCGATTCCCTTTAGAATGATGTTATAAGTGCGCATTGGATCGGAACCAGTAAACGGTGGGGTGCCTTTAAAAATAATTATGTTTAGATTTGATAAACAATAATAAATAAGATTTCTGTACCTGTTAGTAGTTCAAACATAAGAACACCCAACGACCAATAGTCTGCGCTAATGTCATGGCCACGATTTAATATAACTTCTGGAGCAACATATTCAGGAGTACCGCAGAAGGTCCATGTCTTTCGACCTGATTGTAATTTTTTAGCGAAACCAAAGTCTACCAGTTTAACGTAACCTTTTTCGTCTAAAAGAAGATTCTCTGGTTTTAAATCGCGATAGATTATGTTTCGCGAGTGCAAATAATCAAATGCTTCTACTACGCATGCTGTATAGAATCTCGTGGTTGAGTCATCAAAATTGCCTTTATCACGAAGAATTGTCCACAATTCTCCACCCAAACAGCTTTCCATTAACATGTAAAGGTACTTTCTATCCCTAAAGGTTTTGTATAGCTTAACGATAAATTGACAATTAGCTTCGCCCATTATTTCTTTTTCCGACATGATATGCTGTTGTTGACGTGTTTCCACAATTTGTGATTTCTTCATTTGTTTTAGAGCAAACGATCGGCCCGGGTCAGTAAGTATTTGAACCAATTCAACTCGGCCGAAGCCTCCAACACCCAATGTGGCAAGAACTCGAAGATCAGATAAACTAACATCACGGAATTGTTCATTGATTCTAAGAATAGAAAAGATGGGAAAAACCATAAATTATTATTCTGAATAAAATTGTTAATTAAATAAATAGTAATGCAATCCACTTACTCAAAACTCTACCTCTGATTGCATGCCATTTAAGAGTAAAGAGAATGTAAAATGTAAAACAACTTATTAGTGGATAAAAACTTTGTCAATATCTAACACTGTGATGTATCTTATGCATAGTTTAACTATTAGGACCGACGAATTGATTTGTTTTGCAACGGGTATCTCGTTACATACCATACATGTGCTAATTACGCTAAAATAAAATAAATCAAACATGTAATGTGTACCTATTAAGTGTAGGTACATTAATTTGCATCCCTGATGTAACTCTTCCAGATGGCGAAAAAAGTAGAAATTTCACTTGAAGCGAATTCGTGACAATGACGGGGAACTAATGTCTACGAATTTTGTTGAGTAGCCTATTCATCAAATATATTTCATTAATCACAGTAAATGAAATGAAAACTACGATGTGAAGAAAGTATAAAGGTGATTTAAATGCAACAGTTTTTTTTTTTAATTCTTTCAAAACTCTGGGCATTTTATCTTGAAAATACTGTTGCAGAAAACTAACAGGTTGTCTCCTCGACAAATTTTTATGAATACACACACCTAATAGGTGAGGCCCGACTATAAAGTTCCTCAACATTAGCTAAACTACAATAGTCCTCCTAGATAAATATATCTTTTTACTGATCTTCAAGATCTAATGTGGTTTCAGTACGGTTTGAATATTAATAAAAAATGCTTTTAAGTTTTGTCTGTAAAAACGTCGGAATATTTCAACATTTTAGGTGATTTAAATTCAGCAATCCATTTCTACGATCGGAATGAAAATCGTCGAAAGAGTCTTAAACGAACGTCTTCGGCAAATAATAAAGCTCGATAAAAGCCAGTGTGGATTTGTTGAAGGAAGATCGACGGTGGACGCTATCCAAAGCCTACGAATAATAATGGAAAAGCACCGAGATTCGTCTAAGGATTTACACATGGTATTTATCGACCTCGAGAAAGCATTCGATCGAGTGCCTAGGGATCTCATATGGGCCGCGCTGACATCCCAAAACGTACCAAAAAAGTTGAAAACTGCGGTTAAAAGCTCTGCTGGACTAACGAGAGAATTTCCAGTTAATGTCGGAGTGCATCAAGGAAGCGTACTTAGCCCTTTCCTCTTTAACGTAGTATTCGAATATCTTTTAAAAGACTACATGCGCGAAGCAAATGTAACGCCAATTCTCTTCGCTGACGACGCAGTTATACTTAGCGATAACGTCGAAGATTTACAGAACGCCTTAGATTCATGGAGAAATGCGCTAGAGAGAAACGGGTTTAAAATAAGTCGTTCAAAGACGGAGCATTTGACGTGCCCATTTGCGCATCCGTTGCAACCTGTTCCGGACATAATGTTAGACGGAATAGTTCTTCCGGATGGATGAAATGGCGGGAAAATTCGGGAATCTTTTGCGACCGAAAATTTCCACTTAAATTAAAGGGGAAACTCTACACCACGGTTGTTAGACCAGCTCTTATATACGGTTCACAGTGCTGGACAATGTACGTAGCGTTTAAAAACAAAACGACGGCAGCGGAAATGAAAATGTTAAGGATGTCTAGTGGAGTCACTAAACGCGATTGTATTAGATCTACGCGTATAAGAGGAAGTCTATATATAAAGAATTCGGTAACCGAACAGCTTGAGGCGAATAGAATAAGCTGGTATTGCCACGTTCAAAGAAGATCTGTGGAAAATCCGGTTAAAAAGGCACTATCAACTACCGTCACTCCAACTGTAAGAAAACGAGGTCGGAAAAAGAATTCCTGGATTTCTCAGATGGCAAATGCGCAACAATGCCTGGAGATTACCACTGAAGCGATCCAGGACCGAGCATTATGTAGACGCGTTCTGCGGTCTGCGACATTAGCCAACCCCATAAGCGGAGCAGCAGCGATGCAGTAAAAATGGGAAACTCCTTACGCATAAGTTCGTATAACGAGGAAAGGGTTAATAAAAGGATAAGAAGAAGAAGAAGATCGGAATGAAATGGATATTTATATTGGTACTTTCATTCTACATATAGGCAGATAAATACAGGGTAATAGGGTAGTCTTAATGCGTTGACATAGACTATTCAGTTAAGGCATTGATGCCCGAATTATGTTTTAGTAGAGGTGAAAAATATTTCTTTTAACAATGGAATGAGTGATAGGCAAAAATCTGTCAGTTCACATACTGCAACTGGTTTTTTTGAAAGGGGGAATGTAATCGGAAGATAAATAACGGTTTTTTGTTTCGTTTAAAATCTTGTTGCCGTCCATACGGCAACAGTGGGCATCAAAGCGTTAAGGAAATGTCAATCTCAATGCCGAGATGATGGGTCCAATATAAATCTGTAAAGTGAAAAGTATAAGGTTTCTGAAGGAAGACTAGTGTGTTTTTCAAGTTTACTTGTACAGTGGATTATTAAAAAAAAATATATTTTATTATTTAAAAAAAAAAACAGAAAAACTCAAGGAATGGATACCTTAAAATTTTGTACATATGAGGCGCAAATGTTAGGAACAGCTGTATACTAGCTTTGTTCAGTGAGAAAAAATTAGAACAGAATAGCACAAATTTGTGATTTTGTCAGATCAAGTTTGAACAGAAAAGTACAGCCACATGTTAGCTGTTAAAACAAAAATTGTTAAACTTTATTATTTCTATTTAGTTTTGTACTTGGTATTTTCTAAATTCTGTCCTGTATTGGGGAGCACTGAAACACTACAGATTGCAATTTTTTAGATTATTTCGTTCTGTTCCATCGCTGAATTCAAGTTCAATTACCTACAGCTGTTTGACACTTCTCATAAATGTGTTCTACTTCAAGAGTGGGTGCAGGAAATGCTGTTCCGATCTGTTCGGAACATGCGATACAAAGCAGAACAGTTTCGGATAGAAATGTTTCTCATTGAACAGAACAACTTGAATTTTTCTATTCCAAACTGCTTGGGACCAAAGCTGCTAATTTTAAATGGTTGTAGGTGATAGTGTCTAGGAAACACAAAATTCGGTATTATCCGTATTTCATATTCGTATTTCATATTCATATTATCCGGGTTTTCGTTCAAAGTGTCGAATCATTGAGCATTATTTGTGTGAGTTGTAAGTTTATAACATACAGTCTGTAAATCGTGTTCGTATACTTCAATTTTGGCGGATGAAATCTTAAATATACATATGCATATCAGATCAGTCGGGGTAAAGCTTCATCTTCCGTTGTATTTTTATTATTTGCAAGTTTATTTTTAATTGGTAAACCAAAATGTTTCAGAAAGTTTGTCGATATCAAAATGGCGAGGGAAAATCAGACTGGAGGACAGCGTTATACTTTGTCTGTTGATCGCTTCCTAATTGTTTATGGTGTAAATGTCAGAATTGAATGTTCTTAACTGCTGTCCCGTTAATGACACTAGCATGCATTTTGTGAACAATATTAAAAAAAATAAACGAAAACAACTCGAATTAACGAGAAGATCTATCGATCTCAAAAGGATGCATTTGCGACAGAAAATCGGGAATGCAGACTTTATCATATCTATAAATATTAAAGGCATCTCCATTCTTTCAATCAGATTGGTTCTACTTTGAGGGGAGACATACCATCATATCACTTGGAGAGCTACATATAACAACAAAAACCACAACGCCATTTATGAGTAGTTTTCATATCCTGTAAAACGAGTGATTTACGAAGCTAAAATTTGTGATTTCAGTGCATCCATTAAGGAAAGTGCAATAGGTCGGTATATGAAAAGAGAAGCAGATCTGTATTTTTAGGCCTTTGCTGTTTTTTATCTACTTGATATGCCTCGATACAAAGCCTATACGAAGGTTTCTCCAGCCTGACCGCACATAAAGAAAATTGTGCTCTGCTTTTAGTTTACAAGTGTTAGTTTCTTATAATTTAACTCTGATCAAGTTTGTTTTGCAAGTACATATGTACACACATATATGGAACACCTCTTTCCAACTGTCAGGGCTTTGAAAAAGAAAGTAAAATTGATTATTTATATTAAAGCAGGCAATGACTCACTGTTGACACTTAATCCAGTATCGAATTTGACGGGTTTATTTTATTTCCAGTTACCTACTCAATTTCAAAGATTTCTCGCCAAATGGTGACATCATTGTCTGAACTTTGATTTTGTTGTTGAAGGCTTCATGAATGCCTTTGTAAGTATAG
This sequence comes from Volucella inflata, assembly GCA_928272305.1. Classification (NCBI taxonomy): domain Eukaryota; kingdom Metazoa; phylum Arthropoda; class Insecta; order Diptera; family Syrphidae; genus Volucella; species Volucella inflata. The sequence goes on along the minus strand of OV743720.1, from coordinate 112,582,847 downwards.
AAATCTCGAAGTGCAAGCTATCTGCCGATACAGAGTGCCACTTTAAGTGTTTATGATTTAATTATAATAATTTTTTACCCTCTGTACCTTTCACAAAATGTTTAAAATATTTCATCAGTTCCCCTGTTCTAATCTGTTTTGGGTAGGGTTTGTTAACAGGTTGGTATTACGACAAGTTTCATATATCAACCTTTTAGCTTTCAATGTTAAAGTGCTCGCTAGAACATATCAAAGAGAAGAACACATGTAGTTTCTAACCAATCTAAACTAAATACTTTTATATAATAATGATGTATGTTACGTCGAGAAATATTGGTGTTTAATCACCATGCCGTGCAATAGGAACTTAAAAATGAAGATTTGCAGATACTATCTAACTTAAAAATCATACTAATATAGATATGTATATATCATACGTATATAGTCGGGCTGCAGACAATCATAATTGAATTATTAATTCTATCTGAAATCCTGTCAAACAAACTGCAGTGCACTGCTACTGCAAAACATCTTCTAACACTTTATGTTCTTTTACATCCGCTTACATGTCCAAACATATTTTGTTCTAAATTTACTGAAATGTGTGTAAACATCTTTCTATTAAACGCAAACATCTGCTTCAAAACGATTCTTTAAATAGCCGCAAAGGCTTTAAGCAGCCTTCATCACTTTCATCATGAAATATCATACTCGTACACTGTGCGTTGCTGAATAATGTTTACATATACTAATCAATGTGGTTGCTTCCATAGAAAGTACAATTTAAATCGAACTTTAACTTAACACATCAGGCTGATAACTAGTGAAAATGCAAATAATAAACGTTTGTACATACACATGTACATACTAGCACAATGTAACGAAGTCAAATAGAAACAATTGCACATTCAACGTGCCGCTGACGGTAGACCGACGACGTGCTAATGGAATACGAGTACTTACTTTTTTCTCTCGAGTGTTCCCTCGTCATCGTATCGATGCCGTATCTCGTCCAGATTCGATATGAGTTGATTGAACGTTTCCCTGTCAATTACCAGACAAGTGACACCATCTGGAGAATCGCAAATAATATTTGCGGTACGTAGATCATCTCTGAAAAAAAATAATAAAAATAAAGAGAAACAAACAAAGTTTTAAAAAGTGTACAAGTGCAACATTGTCAAAGTATACTCACCCTTGTAACGCCTTCTCGCCAAAGAAGTCTCCCTTGCCTAAGGTGCGAATGAATTTCTCTTCCTGGGCATCCTGTTGTTTGATGGTTACGCGCACTTGACCTTTTGATATTATGAAGAAAGTATCGCCACGAGCTCCTTGGCGCACGATGTAATCGCCCTGTTGGTAATATGTCTCCTCCAGTACGTCTGATATTTTTATAAGAGTATCTTCCGGCAGATTCTTGAAGATTGGCACACTGTAATAACGAAAACGTGATCATTACATATTTGTTTATTTTTTTTCTATTCCTTATTTATTTTCATTTTATGGTTAGTTTTCTTTTTTGCATTTCCGTGTGGTGGCAGGCAGGTAGTGGCATCGAACTTGTTAGTTCGCCTTCAACGGAGAAGAAAGTTTTGCACCTTGAATTCTTGTGACATTCACCGACAAGTATTACTCAATCAAGCGGATTTACTTTTATGAGTATTGAGACCAAATCTGCAGCCGATTGGCATTGATTAACCTGATATCAACGCAATTAGCCGTTTGACTTGTCTATCCTGGCTGGCTACTGTGCGACGCGCATTGAGACTAATCGGCTATTAGCTTGTGCGCCTTAGTGAAAGTTGCTTCATGTACTACATCGATGAGTACATTGCAACCTCTATTACTGTAATATGTACGAGTATACCCTGTAGAAGTTGGTAACTTGTAAATTTGCACATGATATTGCCATTGCCTAATAATCTTTTAAGAGGGTTTCAACGGTCACACACGCACGATCAGCCGCAACACGCTTGAGCGAATTTTTCGTATCTGATCGGGATATACCCATACTCGCAACGACTACGAGTGCATGCATTTGTGTTTGAGTTAAAAAAAGAAAAAAATCAATCGACTTTGGAGCTAATGGTTGCTTCTTGTTATGGAATGCTTTTTCTATTTTCCTAGAGTTGCACTTAAAGTGCGAAATAAACATTGCCCAACGCAGCAAATACAGGCAGAGTAGCAGAATTGCTTCCATTTAATGCTCTTCATACTGGCACAAACGATTAACGTCAACTGCACGCCTGATGATCGATACACATTCGTACGTTGCCCTCTTCACTGCTGTCTGTTAATTATAGTTTAGGATGATTGTAAACCGCTCGGGCGAGCTTTCTAATAGCCTGTTGTGGATTTTACTAATTCCCAGTAATCGCTTCACTTGTTACGCTTGCGTAAGTGAAATTTGAAGTGAGATGCCTAAACAATACGTGAAGGAGTAACGATGTCTTGCTGTGTAATGGGATGAAACATCGTTCTGAGAACTGGCTATGAATCATAGTTGGCACCATAGCAGAATGATAAATACGTACGCCTGATACAACTGAAATTCTGCCAGTCTGGTGCAAGCATAAACACAAATAAATTATTAAATTCCGAGAAATTTATTCTCTAACAACATTCCAAGCGTTATTTTTGAACGGAATTGAAGTAACAATGCAATTTTTTTTCAGTGGCAATGCTCTGCTCTTTTGTCGAGTAAACAATTTTGACCACTGCAAGATAATTTTTAATTAATAACAAGCACGATGAGATCTCAAGGTATGGAGCAACATGAATGTAGATCCGAAGAATTTTTGAATCCGCGCTTAAGGTATAGTACAGTAACCTTAAGTCAAATGAGAAAAAGATCTCAACAATTATGTAAAAAGGGAAGGCTGGTAACTAACGCAACTGAAAATGATTTTTTGTTAAAAATTTTACTGTTCACAAGTCGCGAAAAGTCGAAGAATTTAAGAAAAATCATCAGAATTATGTTGGATTCATACTTTCGTGCTAGTAACAACCGCTGGTATACAAAGTCCGGTTTAAGAGTGTGCGCTTCTTTGAATACTGTGAAGGGACCAGTAGTAGTGGTAACTGGAAGCTTTGGAAGTGCGTATCAAAAACGTTAGCCTAATGGACAAGTACACTTCTATGGTAATCTGATAATATGTTTTAAAGTGTTTTGTGTTAGTCCACATAAGGCCATATAGCTCTTAAATTGAGAACTGTAAAACAACATCAGGAGGCTTATCTTGTCTAAATTCCATGTTAAAACAAATTTTCAATTCTAGCTCATAACCAATATAAGAAGTAGAAATGATTCTGAAATGATAGACTTCCTGCTCAGAAGTGAACTCAGTATTGCTATTCAGGTTCCTTTATTTTCATTTATTTTCAGCCAAAATTATTTTAACTTTCTTTTTAGTAATGCAACTTTAAATATAGGGTCATGATCCTGAATTGAACTAATTCATTTTACTGGTTAAGGTATCAAACTGCAGCTGAACTTTGCAGATAAACCGATGTATGGAGGTTAGTATTTTATACAATAGCAACATTCACTACAATTAGATACATCATTCATTAATCACAAAGATTGTGAGTGTTCAAATGAGCTCTTGATTCATTTTCTTCATTTTCAAGTGGAGTGTATTCCGGTCACGATTTCTTTAAAAGAAAATTGATTCGATTAAGCTGACAAAAATATTTACCTACTTTCGATGCAACTTTGAGTTCTCGATTTAAAAATCTTACAGAAACTTGTTTACGGTTTTCTTAATCGTGAGTGAAACTTGTATTATAAAAGAAAACATATGAAGTAGTAGAGTACGTTCGAGGAAGGAGATAGCACGTTTGACAGTCCTTAATCATATTTATAATATTATAGCCGTTGGTTTAGAGTTTAAACCAGCTTTCGAAACAAATTTTGCCAGTAGCTATATTGCGAGGTGCTCAAGTAGAACAAAACGGTGGGCGTAAGTGCCAACTCAGTCGATGTTTTTGACAGTTGATCTTTTATACTTCCGCAGAAGATATATTCCATAACACTCATTAAAAAGGCTACATATAATTAGGGTATAGAAGGCCGTATTTTCCACGTGCCAAGTGCAAACTCTAATGTAGTCATTCGTGGATCCAAAACGAAGTACGATAGGGTTTCTTTTACCACCCGTTTCTTCGCTGAAAGGTACGTCGAAACATCTACCTTATTTGATGTAGATGTTGACATTTGTATACACCATTATAGGTGATAAAACCACAATAATTCGAGTTATATTTCGAACTTGTTTACTCAGCTAGACAATGAAGAACAGAATGCCTAATAAACTCGTATAATTGTACAATATACAAAGAGTTTTCAGGACAGAGCAAGAGATGACAGTGGACGGGTCATGCTTTAAGAACTGAATATAGCTTCATAATGAAGGATGTATGTCAACAAAGAAATTTTAATGTAAAATGTGATAATAACAACACAATCCAAAAGACAAGGAAATGTATTGCTTATGAAAATAAGAAGAGCCAGTGCTTTTTCGAAGCTACAATTATAAGGTTAAATTGACATTCTGCTTTTTCATCGGTAAACCTGGCCAAATCAAGCAAGCAATCGGAAAATGCCGAAAAGTCTAGCCTTCACTATGTGCGCAGCCGGCAAAAGCCGGAGGTACTTTTCATGCGTGCACAAAGCAAATACTGTACGTACACATAATGAGGGTTAAAAGCCAAGAACAAAAGTTGACTTAATCTATTGTTGACTGTTTTCAATCCTATTGGAAGAAGTAAAAAAGAAAGCAACAAGTAATTGTTGCAGAAGTATTTTGAAGCAGATTTCCAAACCAACAGAGTTTTCGACACTCGGATGTACTCGTATACTCCCATAAAACGTAAATTGACGCGGATAGAATACAAAAGACTATTACGGTAACACTGCAAATTTCTCCAACACTTCTGTTAAATCTAGACAAACAATGAGTTAAAGCCAGTGATTATTTGATATGACAAAAAAAAGCAGCTTTAACCCAAAATGTAATTGCCATCCCAGCTAATTTGTGATTTTATGAAATGCCGCATTAACCTCCTTTAAAATAAAATACAATATCGTACATTGATCAAGCAACAGCTGATTGTTTGTCACATCACATAACGCAAGACTATTCCAATTATTCAACACTCCCCTCATTCTTAATCGCATTACCCCGATGCGGCCATTACTATAGCTATAGCTCTGGTCATAATAATAAACTATCTAACGAACACCGCAAACATTGTCTCACTCGTACTGGTCACTCACCTACTAAGCTCTGATCTAATTTCATATTTGAGCTTGAAATCCGAGAATCTACAATGTCCGCCATGCACATACTCTTCGTAATATACTTTTACTTTCAAAACTAAACTTCTTGAAGTGTAACGCAAAACGTGCATTGTATCGAATGTAATCAGGCACTGTTCCAGTGTTTTATTTGTAACTTTAGACTTTTCGTATCTATTGCTCTTAATAGACGATCGATTTCACAAATGTGACTTTCCTTTTCATTCGATGCAACTAAGCTATGATATGAATGTACATTGTAACAAAAGTACGAGTGCTTTCATACCCAATTTAATGGTGTGGGGTAATAGCTTAGCCATAAAAAACGGAAGTTATGGGTGAAATTAGCCGCAAATAAAATTGACAAACCGTCAGTGAAGCAATTCATAGTCTTCAGTGGGGTAGGTCGTCCCAACATGACCGATCGCACATTATGCGCTTCCATAATTCCAGACATGTATAAGGCATGGTAACATGAAAACGTTCCAAATTAGGAAACCAAAACAAAGCGCACAGCATGACAGTTTGACATTATATAAGACGATCGACTGGACAAGCTGCAATCAGCCAAGTGTGCATTCGAAATGTGCGCGTCCAATTTCACTAAAAAAAAAACAAAAAAAACTAAAAAAAATTCCCAAAGTCGAATCTTGAGTTTTGATGGCCATGCGTCGGTCGGTCGTTACCTCACTATTTTATGTATTAATCATTGGGCGCGTTCGCATTGCTATTTATTTATTTATTTATTTATTTATTTTTATTGAGCAACATAGCTCTTTTGGATTGTGAGACAGATTGGCCCACTGTTGATATTTAAAAATGTTTTGCTCCTATATTATATGTTGTATTCGCAAATTTGTTGAATGAAAACAATGTCGAATTACTTTCAAAATGAAACTTACCTCTTAAGGAAGTCCGTGTATTCAGCTTGGCGGATCAAGCCAGTGCGCATCATTATTGTTTGGAAGCATTGTCGCTCTATGGCCCATAACTTGCATTCAGTAATAGCTGTGATAGTGGCTGTTCGCTGGCAGTTATAAAGAATTGCCAATTCTCCAAGTACCTTGGCTCCGGACAACGTCGACAAATATTTGCCTTCACGGGAGACCTCGACACGTCCCTCTGTAAAAAAAAAAAAAAAAACAATAATTACCACAATTAGTTATACACATAGATACGAGTACAGCAGAAGCCAAAGCAAGTTAAAGGTACAGTGGTACAGCATATACATAGTGCTCCTGTCCCATGCATACCTACGGGTAACGTGAAGTATGTATGTAAGTTTGCTCTAACAAAGAAGGTTTACCATTGCCTAATGTCAAAGTTTGAAAGAAAAAGCCAAACCTGTGTGATTTCACTTGAAACGAGTTTCTAATCCGTGACGTCTGACGCACGGTGATGGATCTCCGTGAGTGGGGCAAAGCCACAAGTATCTACAACCGTTGAAGAGCAATGCGGTTGTAAATTCCTTAACATAGTCAACTAGTCAGTCCATCGGGGAGTAGGTACATAAATGAATTTGTCTTGTCAGTGTTGGAGTCGAAGTCAGAGTTAGATTCAAAGCCATATACTGCAGCATCAACGCAATACACACGACATTGCATCGTGTTTCTCCTCCTTTGTGGCTAAGATCATGTCTATAGCTCTAGCTTTATATGTGACTCATTTCTTTTACCACAGAGTAGAACATAACGCGAAATTTCTCCCCTAATTAAACTCATAAATGAAGAAGAATATGATTATAATTGTGATAGTACAAGTACGAGTACGTACTGGCTTTGGCTAATGAAAACCATTAAACTAATTTGCACTTAGCGTGGCATCGATGTAAAGATCATGGGGAACAACACAGCGTAAGCCCTATAGCATCAACCTCTACTTGTACGAGTATAGCATTATTCAGACAGATAGATGGCTAGCGAGGTTGAAATCGAAAACACTCAGCAATTATCTTTTTGGTTAGGTTTTCATGTTCACACAAAGTATCTTTGGAGGTTATTTGTTGTCGTTATCTTAGATAGAGACAATAAGACTGCTACTGCTACTGCTTCTGCATTGAATGGGGACGCTCCAGTTTGAGTGTCTTAATTGGAATTGTGAAACGTGAATTCTTTCAAAACACAATTCACTATAATTGCCAGGCCTGTTACTAATGTTGACATTGATGTGACAAAATGAAAATTACTTAATGAGAGAACGACTTTTCCTATACACACGGCTTGCTTTTGGTTTTGGTTTCTGAGTTTACAGAGGAGGTTGTTTTGAATTCGATTTTTGTTTTGCTATCGCTTTTCCGAATGTTGGGAGGGTGTTTAAACTTTATGGCAACGAGCAAAACGGATATCATGACACAAAAGACATGAGATATCTTGACACAGATAAAAATTTGACACTCTTCTAGTTTCCATTGTTTTTGCACTTCACTGTCTGATCCTCAGTTGCAATCTGAAGCAATGTATGTAGTTGCCATCAAACAACATTTTACACTCAACACTACTCGTACTGTTGGTACGAATCAGTTACGGCAATTTGATAAGCTCAGGAGACAGAAAATAATTTTGATTTTTCTATCGATTGTGCTACCACAATGTTGATAACTTTTCAAGCTACCACGAATACTTTGTAGCCTCGAAAGGGCTTTGGGTCACCTTTTAATTTATCATATTAATTGTTTATTGCGGTTACAAAGACTGATATGCATAATTGTAACTAGACTAGTAGTCAAGGTAAACATGTATCAAAGCAAAGACATCCATAATTGCTGTATGTTTAGTGCACTTTTAATGACTGGCATACAGAAAATCACTTGATTGTTTGCTCTTTGTATGTCTGCGTATATGTATGTCTATGAATGAAGTTATATTACTTGTTTAAACATATCACAAAAAAAAAACCGTTTCCCGGCAAGGTCGAATAGTTTATCTGGCAAAGTTTCTTAGTAATAACTTTAGATAAAAAAATACTGTTATAGTTTCAAACAAGTTGTTATAGTTTGTTTACATTTTAACCATCTTGAACATTTGTTTTAACGAGATTTGATGAGTAGTGAGTCGTCAATGATGCTTAAAAGGAATACCAAGGCGTTCAAAATATATAACCTTGGAGTATGCCAAACATATTTCATTTATTGTACAGTATTCGAAGTCCAACGCAACTACGCCCTTTCAGCTTTGATTCTTGTTTCCTACATAGGACTTTAACAGATCTAAAGTAGGTAACTGGCATACTTAAGGTGTTGAGTTTAAAGCCTTCAAAACCAACACATATGTATGTAGGTACATACCTATCTTAATGATGATGAATGATGAATTTGAGATATGTACCTTGCTTCAATATAAGTTAAAAACTAACTGTCGCCGCTTTACAGAAGATAAAATGAGATTGTCGAGAATAAGATATCAAAAAACTGCAACTTTAGTTATGACTTCCGGTATGCAGCCCAGGTTGCAACAAACTAAAATAAGACCATCGTAACGACAGGAATAATATAAAAAGCTTTAGTACTCAAAACAATGGGCCATGGCCTAGCTTCTTGACACTCATTTGTGTTGCTCATGTTGTCATTTTTGTCACATCTGAGCGGGGCCTACGGTTTATCGCCGTGTCCGAACGGCACTCCTTAGAAGCTTTTTCTTAGGCAATTTTACTTTCGGGAGTTTGCCATTGCCCGCCGAAAGGGTGACGGCGATTTGAAAAATTGTTGGTGACCCAGCCTGGAATCGAACCCAGACTCTCTGCGTGATAGTCCAATGAGCTAACTATCACGCAATCGCTATCGCTTTAGTACTCAAAAGTTATAAAAAGAAAGGTAGATAATTTGGTTTTAAAAGTCTGTAGTTCGAGGGACTCCTTTCGTTAGAAGGTAGAGGCCTAACACTCTACTATGATACACAATATAGAATTCATACGCTGGCTATCAAAAAAGGGAAAGAGAAATGGCCAGTTTAAATTGATTTTTAATGACTGATCTTACCAGAACTTATATGCCAACGGTTATTTAAGAGAAATGCCCCAAGGTTAGAACTTAACGTCGACAGTTTTTATCAGCTTTTGAACCGCTAGCAGATGAATGTGCACGCAGCTCTGCAAAGTGAACAAATTTCGCGTGCGTATAGAGAAAATGATTGCTGCTGTATCCGCCAGTGTTAATAAATACCGTGATTTGTACATTCGTCGCCATTCGCGACTACAGGAAGATTTTCGGTTAGAGAGCCTTAGAAAAGCTCAAGGAAGATCATTGTATTCAGCGACGGAGCTCATTGCTGGTTGAATGAGAATGGACAATGGTCCAATGAGTAACCTCAGGCAATACAATAGCCGGAAAAATGCACTGTTGGGTGCGGTTTATGATCCGGCAGAATCATTGGCCCATTTTTTATAAAAATATAATAATGAGCACAACGTCACCGTCAATGCCACCCGTTATCGTATAATGATTTTGAATTTTTTTTTTACCCAATACGCACGAATTTAACCTGGTCGACATGTGGTTCCAGCAAGATGGCGCTTCATGCCATACAGTACGCAATTCGATGGAGCAATTAAAAAACGAGTTCGGGAAGCAATTTATCTCTTGTTTTGGACCGTTGAATTAGTGCGATTTGACGTGACTAAAAATTGGGCTCGAACCATGGACCATCTGCGTGATAGTCCAATGAGCTAACCATCGCGCCATCGCCACCTCCTGGTCAACATTTGTATAAAATAATCTTTAAAAAGTAAATGGCAAGCATTGATTTATCAACTCAAACAAGAATTTTTTGACAATTAAAAACCAAATGCTTAAAAAAAAACCCGCGAATCAATTCAATCACGAACTATGCTGAACTATGTTCTGGCAACGGAGGACGTCTGTTCGCCAGACATCTGATGTGAAAAAAAGAATTTATTTGAACAATTGTGGTAAAGTCACGTCTTAATTTCTGAAGTACAATATTTGAAAAATCTGCATACGTCAACGACATGCCATGAGATGCAGAGAAAAATCAGCTTGCTGGTCAATTAGACGCTTGCGGTTATTGAAACAGAACCTGACATTTCGCGGTCGCAAAGGTCTATGCCTATCAGCTGAACCTCGATTCCAGCCTAAACTGCAGCTCCACCTTCAGTAAAAGTTGAATGGGAAACTAGCTATCGTTTCAGAGGCATTTTTGTTGTGCATATAGGCAACAAAACGATCGTATATTGTGTTGGCTTCCTCTTTATAATTGATACAAAAGTATTCCCTCTGCAAGGATTGTGTTTCAAGAAAAAGTTGAAATTGTTCCATGTTTTGGAAAATGGTGAATTCTTTTAGTACGGCGTTCCTTTTGTTGGATCCATGAAGTTGTAATTGTTCCCTCAAATATGTCCGTGTTGTTTTATTTACTGATCACATACCTATAGATCCATTTTAATTTACTTCAGCCGAATGACATTTTTTATCACTTCAGATAAAGACGTTTTTTTTTGTTTTCGAAACCTTAAATTTCAAGGACCATTCTTAATGCGTTTGTATAATTATTATCAACTCCCATCACAAGACGTAAATCAATTAACTCAAATCAAGAGCTAACAATATGGGTAACCAAAACTACTACTTTCTAGTTGTTAAACTTAGAGAATTCACTAATCATCATCGCATTCGAATGTACGAAAAAGTAAAATTAATAGAATTAACACATGTTAGGGTTAAATTCAACTTTTTATTCATGATTTAGTCACGAATGTGTCGTTTTATTAGTGTTAAGAGAGAAAAGAAAATAACTGATGCAATACATGTATTGTTGTATTCACTGTATTGCCAACCGCAGGGAAATACTCTTACATACGTTTGTATACACACGCAAACATGGAATCCAACTTCAAATTTTGATCACGAGTTTTTGCTAAACTTTACTGTATCGCATCCAAAACTGAAACGAAAATTCAAACAGCAACCAGTTTGGCATTTAGCATTTAGTTTTGATTGTCACTCTTTTATTTTTTCTTTTGAGAAACTGACAAACGACAAGTGACTGACTTGAAGGCGACAATCATTACTAGCATCTGTCGCAAAAGATCGTCTCAAAAGTTGATTTTCCCAATTTTTCAAACTACAAATTTCAACTGAAATTCATTATCTGTTACCTCATAGTCAACAGTATGGCAATTCAACTTTGATTACTTTCCAAGTTTATCCATATCTTGTTCTGCAACCTACAACATCACACATAACCATTTGACAAACTGATTTATGTTGCAGATAAAATGCAAACACTGCTGACATTTAAATGCCACGGAAAGTCGCCATCATAGGCACACCTTCGCGATACGTGATTGTAGTCAATTTGAAAAAAAAAAACAAAAAAATTTATCTTTGCGCACATATGCTTGTGAGTTGAGACCACAAAGAAATGCAAATTTTCCAAGCCCGTTACACATCAATAAAACATGTACTCGTATATATTTATAGAACGAGTCCCAAAAGGAAAGAATAAGTTTCCATTTCGGTTTCCATTCTCTACGATTTGTGAGTAGGTTAGGTATCCGTATATGCGAAAACAAAAGTAAAAGTTAATTAGAAGTCTTGGAAAGACAGATCACCCGCAGTGCCAAGACGCCGGATGGATACTCGTTGGTGCTTATATCGAAAAGAACACGCCAACCCGATCACAGCTGTGTGCAAATTAATCTTGTTCCGCACGGGCAACGGCAATAGCAACAGGAGGGAAATGGCGAGGGAATGAAAGTTGCTCTATTTCGTGACCTAACGATCGGATCTATCCAAATAAGTATCTATAGATATACATATATTGGTTAGTTCCCGTGCTGTACCATTTAAGGTGATGTATGTATATCCAGTTCTTCATGAACCCACAATATCCATACCTAAAACACGATAGATGCGGACAAATTTTGGAAGACAAGTCACGAATGTTGACTACAGAGCAAAAAAAAAGCCAACCATCAATACCGGTTTCAAATTTGCGAATATAACTTGATCGATAAAGTTGCAATACAACTACTAGCGACCTTCTGAGCCGCTACTCTGAGATGATGTCATGCGCTAACGCTGAGGCTGACTGGGCAACATTGCTCCATACTTACCATCGTCTCGATAGTCATCGGTGCGGATGGTCTCAATGTCCTGGTCTTTGAGTAAATTTCCGGTTCTTCGCTTGCGAGCATATGTGTGGATGGGAACAATCAGTCTTGGCCGAGGTATGCTGAATTGATCATCCGAGTTATGGGTGCTGTTCGATGATGACGAACTTCCGGGTTGACGACGACCACAATTTTCGTGAAGAGATAGTCCGCCAAATGAAGTTTCCGCTTGCAATTGCAATGATGGATCATTGAGGTTTGTGGTCGATACACTGAGCCTAGCTTTGCCAATGTTTTCACTTGATTCCAACTGAAGTTGCGATTGCGAGTGTAATTTATTAAGTTGGTTAATGTTGTTGTTCCTGTTGGGAATGTTTGTCCGTGGAGGAGGTTTAGGAGGAGTTTTCCGATTCAATGGAGAAATCTGTTCATGAACATCAGTTTGTAGTGTCACGCTTGGAACGCGTACACTCTTTGCACGTAAAATTGATCGTGGTCTAACTGAGGGGGTGACCCTTTCGGCTGGCTTTGGAAAATTCTTCTCAACGGTAGTCGAAACAGACTCATAGTTTACGTTATTGCTAATCCTAGTATCACAGTTTCTTATTGGCGGTGGTGGTGGCATCATTTTCTGGCGAACTGGCTGAGTTGCTATAACCTTTTCGTTCGAATTTTGCCTCTCTGCAAAACTCCTCTCTCGAGACAATTGTCGACTTTCGGTCTTCCACGACCGTCTTAGGTCTTTGATGTCTAAAGTGCTGCATGCAGACGAAGTTTTTGGTGAGTATACTACCGTATGGGATCTCCGCAGTCCTTTTAATGGTGGCAGATCAGATTTTGGCAAAACAGGTACTAATTGCCGTGGTCGTTGTCGCTTTTCTGTTGGATCAACTACATAATGATTTCCTAAATTTTCACTTTGTATTTTTGTGTTTATCGGAGGATTAACTTTCTTTGTGGCTAAGTTTTCATTAGCTTCAATGAGTTCATCCCAACCAGGATATTGCTTTCGTGGCTTACGTCTTAATGTTGATGGCTTGTAACCATTTAGATCTTTGATAGCTTTGACAATTCCCTCATCTTTCTTCTGTTGTTCCAGAGCTCGAATTTGTTCCAGAGTTATTTGGTACTTACTTAATACTGAAACACCATCATTCAGGTAGCCATTACCTGCTGTCTGGAGTGGTTCAGAGTGCACATTATTTATACTCTCATGCGCCTGTAGCCAGTTGGCTTCGTACAGAATACCCATGGCATTCGTTTGATCCAGGGAGAGGCTGGCATCCACTGCTTTACCAGGATACCGCTTGATCCGCATCTTGATATCTTTCTCAACACTTGGCGGTGCTCACACCCAAATTTCACATTATTCGTAGAGCTGCAAACAAAAGTTAAAGTCTTGTTAAAAATGAATACCAAAGCAAATGTTGGCAACGTCTTTGGGTTTCTTTTGATCAAAACACTAGTACAACCACTAACCAGAGTTTTACTTTGATTTGGACTACTAACGCAACGTTCGTTTTGTTTTTTTTTTGAGGGAGGGGGGAATAAGAAACAAAGTTTCTTGGTGGCTCGCATTCGACCGTGAAGCAACGGATCATATTCCAGGCAACAATAATGTTTCGCTCCAACACACCGAAATTTATTTCATCACAGAAGAACACGGTAACGCTCGTTGTATTTTTACTATTTTATGACTGTGGTTATGTTCATTATGGGAGGTCAGCGTTGACAATGGGTTCATGGTACCAAACCCGGAGTACGGAATATGAGTTTGACTATGGTAATACCTGTATGATAGAGAACGCATTCTAAATAAAGCCGCTTTGCTTAGCTAGTAATGTCTGTTGGTAATTTTTGTTATTGTTATTGTTTGTTTTTTGTTTTTTTTTAAGCTTTTGCGCAAATAAAAAGCTAAGACAACCTTCACACGCAATTCAATCGCGAACGTGCTCTCATTGCAAATTGCGTAACTACTTAGCGCGATAATCAACTAGCACGGACAACGTTTTTTTTTTTTTTTTTTTAAAAATCTATCTGTGGCTTGATCTAAAGCTGCCGAGAATTGAAAATAATTGAAATATGAGTAATCTCCATATCTGCTGAATAGAGCCAGTATGAAAATATTGAAAATCTATTCAACTGTCTTTTATTTATTTATTTTTATGTTTTTTGTGAAATGCATAGCGTGACACAGAATGGGGTCAATAAACTACCTTCAAACAACCTGCCATTATATTTTACACTCTGCAAAAAGATAAATTTCTTGACCTTAATTTGACAAACATGTACGTATTGAGTAGTATATTATATCTACTACGAGTATACGCTAAACAGTTTCCCTAAAGCATTCCAATGACTGATCTCTTTCATTGTTGTAGCGGTGATTAATTATCAAAAAAAAAAAAAAAAATATGAAAACTAGCTAAATTACATAGTGAAGCTCGGAAGTAAAAAAATTTAACATAAACGATTTTTTTTTTTTTTTTTTTTTTTCAAAGACAATACAAATACAAATTAACTGTTGAACTTTTGCATTTAAACAATTGTGTATTTCAATGCCAAATACTTTGTCAATTGATTAAAGATGGCCTTAGGCAACAACCCTGAAAGAATCAAAGTAGCAGTGTTTGCTGCTTTCTTTAAATTTCTTTCTCATCGTTAGCATGATTTAAAACACCCATTACCAATTTTTGTTTTGACAGCTACAAATAATTTGCAATATCAATCAATTCAATTGGAGATTAATGAAACTTTCTACCATCTGAACTGAGGGATAATAGACTTAAGCACCAATTATGTATTCAGCAGCGACTATTAAAGTGTATTGGAACAAGTTAAAGGATTGCCGTAAAGGAGGAGTAATTAGAAGAGTATTGAATTACAAAAAATAGATTTTGTTTGCAATTATGTATAGTACAGCTGCTGTCACTTGGATCCTGCAAAAAAATTAAATTTCTTCCTGTACTCGAGGAATGCCTCAGACGTGCATATGATGCTTTTACAAAAAAAGCCAATGCTACGCAAATTGATACGTTGGCACAATGCCAGATAAGATTTATGAATTAAAATTGAATTTGTATTATCTTATCAACCAAAGTGGCGGTTGATAAATTAAGTGTTTCAAAAATTAGCACAGTTTACTGTCTATTAAAATAAGAAATTCCAGATAAAACGTTAAATGTGGGCAATAAGCAGTAGCAATTCTCGCGATCTTCGAACAAAGCCAAAATGGAACAAATGTTTTTATCGCTTGAAATATGAATACTCGTAAAATCGTCACTCAATAATGAATCTATCCAGAATTCCGGTAGGGGATTTGAGGGATTACAAAGTTTAGTGGTAAACAAATGAATTGTTCACGCGACAGCGAGGGGTAGATTACGGCTTATTCTCTCTGATACAGTGTGTTCTTGGACAAGCACAGCTAGAGGGGACCTACTATTTTTTTCTTAACTCTGAACGGCGGGAGATAAAAGTGAGAGTTATTGGTAAAGATTTCACTTTTAAAGGTTTGCCTTTCGCCTGCCGAATGGATAGTGATGAACGAAAAAATTTATTATTATTACGAGTATTTTTTGTTTTATTTTTAGTGTTGACCAAGATTGGAATAATTTGGAATATGAGGGGTTTAGTCATACCTAATTTGAAATTTCGGGAGCTTAAAATAGCTAGGGAATGGCAGAATACTTCTTTTAAATGGAAATAATAACATTTGCAAAATTATTTGACTTTAAATGGAATGTAAAGACGTCATTAAAGCCACCGCTTTGGCCAGTTTTGGCCACCTGAACAGTATTGAACAGACTGAGTCGAAAGATTTAACCGTCACCTTCAATTCTCGAAGATATGGATGTGGAATTATTTTATGCTATCTACCACCGCTGGATTTCTTTTTGTGACGCTATGCAAAATAGTTATTGCCCGATATGTGTCGAAAAGTCATTATCAGAATCAATCTTGAAAAAAAATGCAGTGGAGAACATTCGTAATGGCAAGATCCAACCAATACATTGAAATAAAAATTTGATCGAAATCTAAATCACAAACGTGTTTTATTTAAATTTGCTTTCGGAACAACAAAATGGATAAGCCTTTATACAAGTTTTTACTTAATTTAATGCCACACTTAGCACACCCTTAGCACGTTGCAAGATGCTTAAATTGTGAACAAAACTTTCAAATTAAAAAAACTTAATTTCTAGGATCAACGTAATATAGGAAAAATTATTTTCAATGTTGAAACTGGGTCATACATCTTGTGACCTTTCATTGCCAAATTATTGCTAAAATTCTGAATATTTTGGAAGGGTTATAGAAAAACATAACGAAAATGTTAAAAGGGAACACGGTGTACGATCGGACTAAAAAGGAAACAAAGAAAACCAGAAACTAGACGACATATGGAGCCACTGCATGAAGTGTTGAGACAAAGGTATAAAAACAAGCAGGCTTACAGTTTAAAGATTCCTCTTTACTGAAAAAAATATTCAAGTTTTAACTTCAATTGTACTATTGCAAAAATATAAACAATCTCACTGCCTAATTGGCAATATGTATGTACAAATTTAGAGCCTGCAAATTGTGCAACACTACAAGCGATCCAGTAGTAATGTAGATATATGGGAAAATTACAAGTACATTGCTTGGTATCTTGTAACTAATACAAAATGGGGAAAAATAGGAAGATTCAGGCAGTAACAATCAGAGAATTTTTATGAAACGTTCGCTCAATAATCAAAGAGTTAATGCATATAAGCCAAATGTTTTCAACTCAACCAAACACATTGCCTTTCCGAACCATTCATATAAGTGTTTTCAAACATGTTTCAGATGATGTAATGAGAGCTAATAAAGAATAAATTTCTAAAAAAATTTCATATATACGAAATTTTATTTTGGGCGCAGTACGCCGTTCGCGATCTCTGCAAGGTTTTTCCTGAGGTATGTTAACATTCTAAAATGCACAACAAAACAAAATATTTTTCCGCCACAGGTAAATAATCGACACTCGATTGAAGCCTCGGCCGCACGTATTCTCAGCTTTATTTATTAAAAACAGAGAAATATTTTATAGTGAATATTAAGAGATACTGTTCGCAGAAGCATAGAGGCAAATAACTACTTTCAACATAAGATGTGAGTTAACGCTTATCATCTTATTATACACTATAGGGTAGTACTGACATTAAGATAGAGCTAAGCCACTTTTAAATGCTTATTATAAACACAAATCTATGTGCATGATGGTCTAACTACAAGTTTTTTTTTACAAATAAAATAGAATAAACAAAAGTTAATTATTATCGGTATGTAATGGCTTCATTAGAATATGCAAGCATTCCGATTAGTATGAAATACGATTATATTCATGTGGCTGCCTAAGTTGGTTTCACAGTAGCGCATTCTCTGAACCCAATTTTCCAAGAACTTGTTGACAATTTCTGACTCTGTATCACGAATGGATCTAACGATATTCGCTTTAACGGCTGGATTGTCCACATAAGATCGATCTTTAAGGTCACTCACATAGAAGTCTTACAGCGTAAAATAACAGCTCCAAGGTGGCTGACAATATGATTACTGAACTTAGCGCTCAAAAGTTCGATTGGCTGTGTGTGACACCAAAAAATCGTCCAATACATATTTTCGATTTTATCTCAGAATTCGGTAATCATGGATCTATAGTTCCCACAGTTAACTGAAATGGTACTTCCAGCATCATTTTGGATATAAAATGGGACAAAATCTGCACCAAACTGTCACTCTCTGCGGATTCATTGGATTCTCGATAGCCACGTGCGGGGTTCCCAATCATCAGACGCGGCAATTTTGTTTGTTTCACATACTGCTGAGATGAAAATGCGCCTGGTCAGAAAAAATCATGTCAAATGTCGAGTTGGAGCGATTCGATGTTCCTGGATTAAGTTGCATCCTCTCGGCCACACCAGCTCTCTACAGGACGACGACAAGAACCGAGATTCAAGCCAGTCTCATGAATTTTTTCAACAAACTTGCATATAACACAGGTGCTTCATTTCGGCCAAAATTTATTTTCAATTAATGTACTTTTTGGATGATGCGGCACTCACTTTTGAAGCAAGTTCGGAATATTTCCCATCGTGTTGAAGCATAAAGGGATTCATTTCTTATGCGGTAAAGAGTTGTAAGTGTCAAAACAACATATGATTCAGAACATGAACATTCATAAATCAAAGTTAGAGCACTGATATTTATGTTTCAGAACTCCTCGTTAATAGTCGTTTAGAAACCACCAAATTACAAACCTTACGATGTATCCGAAAAAAATTTAAAAAAATCAAAAGAAAGCTATGGTTATCGGAAAGAAACAGCACCCCCAGAATATGCACAAAAAAAAATACTAAGATGAATCAATCGAACAACCAAAAATCATTTTTTTGATAACGTTCGAAGTAATGTGGCCTTAATTTAAGTTTAAAAAAAACATGTGGCACATTAAAATCGCTTTGTAGTACGAGTATATGTGAAACGAAATAAATTCATGCAAAATAAGATGAAAAAATATCAGCAGCTGAAAGGAACTACTTATTGTACACTTGGTGTTTTTTGACTAAATGCCTTGGCTGAGGAACTGGTTCACATTCAAGTGAAAAAGTGAAATTCCTCAATCTTAATTCCGCCTACATGAATATGTACATATATCTTAACTCTGTCTCGTGGCCAGATTCTAGTTGATAAAGTGGTAAGTATTACTATCTAAAGATACAACTAAAGTATAAATTTCACATAAATTCACTCGTATCATAGCGAAAAATATGCAAGTTTATAAAAAGATAGAAATTCATATACAGATTTCGTGCCAAAATTGCCTGAGGGTCAAAATTTTTGTTAATAATTTAACTCTTCTACAGCGATAGTTATAAACAAAAATGAAAAAAGAAAATTTGCCTGAAAGTGACAAATTCCCAAATGATAGTTATAAAAGAGGAAGAAGTTGTGAATAACAGAACAACACAACTGAATTAGATATACATAAGTATGTAAATAAAAACTTGTAAACTGCATTTTCAATTTAGGACTTTTTTAGCAACCAAAGCGGGTTAACATATTTTTCTTTCCATTCCACAATAGATCAGTTGAAACAGGTTGTGATTGTGTGGCGATAAAGCCGGAAATGTGAATTTAAATCGAAGCCTACGCTCACTTCAAATCGTAGCCCAAATAAGAACCCAACGCATAGACACAGACGAGTACTCACATACACATTCGTGCATACGAGTATGTATCTATTATTCAAATATCAAAATTCGAAATTATCCATGTTCATTTGAGGTTATTGTACATCTGGAGGACGTTGCTAGATGACTCTGTCCTACGATTTAATTAATTGCAAGCCCTCAAAAGCACTCCGCACAACCATTTGCATCTCATTGGAGACTATATCGAAAGTTTTATAGTATTATAGTACATTGTTTCACCAACTAGTTTTCCATCTGTATACAGACAATATCTGGTGTGTGATCCAAACCTGTTGACCTTGTGTTCAGATCAGATTTTATGCAAAATTTTAATTCAAAGGAACAAATCAACTAGAGGCTTAAATGTGGTTGTAACGGTCTGCAAACACCTTTCTCTTTTTATTTGTATCTGCCCCTGCCCTATGGCATTTGTAACTATTGGTCCAACGATAATATTGCAGTTGCTAACTACAAGTACTCAGAAAGCCAACTATTCAAAGATTTTCTCACAGCAAAACTATTCTGTGTCATTTCTATTCTATAGATCAAGTTAAAAGTAACTAAGCCATGCACTTAACATGCATAAGAACATTTCAAAAGGCATTCAAGTTACCGTTTTGAAAGGTATAGTTCCCGTAAATACATAGTTGAGGCAAAACGGTAGCAATTAGGTAAACCCGATTTTCTTGTACGATTCGGAAGCCGTGGTACCTACGTAATACTCAAAACATCGTCAAAACGAAAAGCGGATCTTCGTGTGGTTGTACAAAGCTACAAAGCATTCAAGCACATACTACACAATGGTCTTAGTAATAGTAGTTGCATAATGGAATTTTTAAGTTCAATTTAAGAGCATTCGACGTACATACCTACAACAGTTATGCTTCATAGACTGTCGAACAATTTTATTTTAGCACTCTGATACTACAAGTACTAAGTAAGTTAATATTTCTTCCGGTTAGCTGCACGTCACAATGTTAATGGCAAACCTAATTTCGAGTCTACTTCAAACTAGATTGGTGAGCGATTTTGACTTCGATTTAAATTAAACTTGAATAAATCAATTGAACGAAAACAGACAATAATAAAACAAAGAAAATTGTTATTAAAGTTTATTTTTACTCTGTCTGTGCTATCTACGCTCACACGATTAGCTGTCTGATGAGAACTATAGGCAAGTGATTTCAAATGTGTGGACGCATACATTTTAATTGGTTTTCACATCTGTGTGAACGTTTTATTATTATTAACAAAAAAAAAAAAAAACTGAAACAGATGTGACCGTTGAAAGTTTCTTTACAAAAAATTTAAAATCAAAATCGTTCATTTACAATTTTGCGTCTAAAAGAGTTAATTATGAAAATTGTTCAGATGTCGTCGAATTGGGTTCCAACTGGTCCCAAGGTTAGCTCAGTGAAATTCGAATATAAATTCGAATTACAATACATTAACATATATATCGAAATAGGGTATAAACCACTTGATTTTGCAACACCTGCTGTAAGGCTTAATTGCATTGGTAAGCATGGTTGGTAGATGATCCGATCCGATGAAGGAAAACTAATAATTATTTATCTCTGACGGATTTCCCAAAAATCTGTCCATAACTGGAGATAATGCTTTGGTGGAGAACATAACCCAACCACTACTGATGATAGCAACAAGAAAAACTGTCATTTACCATACATACAGGTAGAAAATTCGCAAGAAAATTCAATTTGCTTACTGCATACAGAGGCTCTATGTGCCCCTTAGGAAAACTTGCATGAAACACACATGAAAAGGCCAGTAGCTCTGCAATAATACCGTAGGATGTGGTATTCCTTTAGAAAATTAAAATTTAAAATTTCATTACTTCTTCGTAGTTTAAAGTATTTGCAAGGTTTTAAGGAATTTTTCAAATTAAAAAGAGTATATTCAATTGCGACTATTTATGTCAAGTATTTGGCCCACGTTAACAAAATATGCAAAAGCTTGATATGGTTTGTCATAACATTTAATTTATAGCAATATCCAAAGATGACCCATTTAGTTATTCAAAAGCAAAATTGCGATTGACCCTGCTCTTAAATTTAAAAAAAACATAAACATTACCCAATTGTGCAATTGGTAGACCATTTTCAGATTGATTGGTCAAAAATTCTTATACATTGTATATTACAATACATTAAAAACTTAGGTACATTGACTTAGGTATCATTTACGAACAAACAGAACTGGGAGAGTCTTGTTGGGATTGATGAAGAAATTTTCTCCATGCTCTGTACCTAAGACCTAAAACACGATGTAATTTTGATGAAAATTTAAGGCTAGGAAGTGGAACTCAAGTAGAGTTTAAGCTTCCTTATAACGTTGTAAGGTTGTAACTTTTAACGGCTAGGAATAAAAAGGAATCCATCTACCTTAGAGTAAAGTTACAATCGCAGTTGCCATATATTTTGCTTGAACGTATAAACAATTGGAAAACCCAGGGGGGCGTTTAGAGCAGATTAATTCAATCGACCGGCGGTCCATTAAGAAAATTAGTTTCAGATTTTAGTATTAAGTCATACGAACAAAATTACTGACTGACATGGTTTAGTGTAGTACGTTAGCTAAGTTGGCTGAGGTCCTCTTCCACTTACGTGCGCCACGTGAGTCTTGGCTTTCTTCTACTGCGCTGTCCCTCGGGACCGGATTCGAAGACTTTTCCGACCGGAGCATTTGTGTCCATGCACTCTACATGACCCAGCCATCTCAGTCTTTGGATCTACACTCTTCTGGCTAGGTCCATGTCGCTGTACAGTTCGTCGTTGTATCTTCTCCTCCACTCACAGTCAATGCAGACGGGACCGAAGATCGCCCGAAGAATTTTTCTCTCGAAGCAACCAAGAACACCCTCATCCATTTTTGATAATGTCCATGCCTCTGCGCCATAGAGCAGGATCGGGATTATTAAAGTCTTATAAAGGGTGACTTTTGTTGTCCGATAGAGGGCTTTGCTACTCAATTGCCTTCTTAACCCAAAGAAACAGCGGCTGGCAAGAGTTATTCATCGCTTGATCTCAGCGCTGGTGTCGTTGTCTGTATTTATAGCAGAGCCTAGGTAGACAAAGTCCTTAACTATCTCAAAGTTATATCTGTCGAGGGTGACATTCTGCTCGAGACGTTGGTGTTGGTTGTCCTTTTTGCTTGACAGCATACACTTGGTCTTGCCCTCATTGACCGCTTAACCCATTTTCGCGGCTTCCGTCTCAATACTCACGAAAGCGCCACTGACATCACGCTGCTTTCTCCCGATTATGCCAATATCGTCGGCGTATGCGAGTAGTTGGACGGACTTTTGAAAGATAGTGCCTCTTGTGTTTGCTCGTGAGTTTTGCACTATTCTTTCAAGTACGTTGTTGAAAAAATCGCATGACAGCGCATCGCCATGTCTAAATCCTTCTGGCCATCAAAGGTCTCGGTGAGATCTTTACCGACCTTGATGGAGCAGCGTGCATTCTCCATCGTCATCATGCACAGACGGAAGAGTTTGGCAAGGATGCCAAAACTAGACATTGCTCTGTACAGCTCGTCTCTATAGATGCTGTCATACGCGGCCTTAAAATCGATGAATAGGTGGTGTGTATCGATCTGGAGCTCATGGGTCTCTCCAAGATCTGCCGTAATGTCAATATCTGGTCGATAGTGGACTTTCCTGGCCTGAAGCCACACTGATATGGACCTATTTGTTGTTGACAGGCATTCACACAATACGGCGGATAAGATCTTATATGTGATGTTAAGGAGACTGATGCCTCTGTAGTTGCCGAAGTTCTGACGGTCTCCTTTCTTGAGAATCGGACAAACAATGCTGAGGTTCCATTCATCAATGTCTTTACTACTAGAGAACATTTCTATATATTATATTAGTTAAGAGGGAAATTGATTTTGTTTAATTGGTTGTCTGCTTTCGCCGACATCTTTCAATTTCCTGTAATCTGTTAAAGCGACGAAATTGTAACCTTAAAACATTTAATGAAATAATGAGAGATCGTTAAGAATTGAAATATTTTTCTGACAATTTAGACGGCTATATGTGGATGAAGCGTTTAATTATTAAGAAAAAAACCAACGCGAATTTCAATGCTCATGTCCACATGCATAATGTCTGAGTATAAATAAATAATCGGAGATATTCCTCTGCTATCTCATATTACTAATCGTTCAGCTTCACTTTAATTGTGGTTTCATAATTCATACTATCGAAAGTACTCGCTGGGTCATCAATTTAATTCGTGATCTGTAAAACTTTTATAATAGAAGGTACACACACAAGCTTACTAGATTTTTCAGGAATTTCCAATCTCCTGGCTTTCCAATTATTTATTAAATTCTGAAACGCGACACAACAACAAAACATCACTCAAAAACCATCTAAGAGATACAATATAGTATTTTACTGATTCCAAAGCTTTAACCGATATGAATGCTTGGTTAGAATTTCAAAAACAATTACTTCCAAGCGCTATGAGATGTGCAAGTAGAGTGAGCTAAAACTCAATATTCTTATCACAAATCAAAAACCCTGTACACAGTTCAAATGTAATCAGTCTGGGCAAGTCAACAATATTGACGCATTTATACAGGGGTTCACACAAATTCCAAAGAAGAAAAAAATACTGATGTTATTTTTAAAAAATTTGCTTGGCTATGATCAATGGGAAGTTTTCCAAAAAAAATCCATTTAAAAACTGGGTCAGAGTCATATTCCAGGAAAATACGAAAATCAAAAAACAAAAAATACAAAACTGTTCCCAAAGCAACAACGAACAATATTTAGAATCATCTCTGCTACTGGATGATCTGCAACAGGAAACAGCTGCTACATAAAATCAGGTAGGTGCCTACTACTTCATCCTTCCAAATCAAAAGAAACCCACAGACTTCACCAGCAACAACGACCTGCCATGGCCTCTATTCTTTACTTACACATGTTAAGAGTATAACAAATATCCATTGCGACCAAATCTTAAATATGCATTTTAAAGTTGCACGAGTAGTTCCAGTTGCAGATGCAATTTTCGAAACCGTCACACACACAATGAAACTCCTGTGGCATTTGCATGCACACTTAATCGATATAACACCAGAAAACGAAGCGATCGCGAAAACCGGAATAAAATCGAGCTAGCGAACTACATGCAATAGAAGCGGACCAAGTAAACACTATTCTCGCAAACGGCTAACAGAATTCACGGTAATTTTACTTTCAATGGGAAACTGCAGGCAGACACTATAGTACACTCCTGCATCCTTTGTCACTCGCTCATCGACTTCGGCACTCTTTATATGCGGAACAAAGAATTTCAGAAATACTTGGTGTGGCAAAATGTTAAACACGATTTAAAATTCACATGTGCACAGCACGATGATTATTAAAAGTACAGTTTTTCTTTCACGCAGAAATGCAGCAGAAAAATAAACACAACAAACAGAATCCACTAGATACGGATACGAACGACACTCGAGACTTCGGATATAACGTAACTCACCTACGTCGCAACCACACTGGATAGAGTTTGAGTCGCGAATGGGCGAACCGCACTTCTCATACGGTTTTGTGTACCTACATCGAATCGAAATCGAAAGCAGAATTTCGAGTTCGATTTTCGAATACACACAAGCCCAGTTCGCTTTGAGTTTGCTTCTTTGCAAAAAGAAGGGATTTTTTCTCTTCTCTTCGTCAATGTTCTCTTACGTAGGGTTGCCAAGATTATTATTTTTTTTTATTGGTGTTTTTTTTTTGTGGTGAGAAAATAAATGGTTGCAAATACATAAACCTCAGTATAGTACTGTTTGTTTAGTAATTAATTTAAACATCAAGAAATTGGCATTCCTACAATATTCTTAGTGCTATGGAATAAGCAAGAAGTTACATTTTTGCAGGCAACTGAAACAGAAACTGAAGATCTTTTTTTCATTGCCGTGTACAATTGACTTGTCACAGAATAGAGTCGAACATATTCTACAAATTCTTCTAAAATTTGAAAAAAATTAACAATTTTGAGAAAACCTTATGTGGACGCGGAAAGGTTCAACTACCATTCTCATTAAAGACATTTGAGAATATTTTTTATTTTTTAGGTACGAACAGATTCAAAGCTGCATATCTTGCCCTACGTATTGGCCATTCGATAAAATTGTCTTAAGTTGAATACCCATTTATTGTTGTAATCATTTATTTACCAATTCAAAACAGTTTCTTTCGAATAACTTTTTAAGGTTTGAAAGAAAAGTGGACGTCATTTCAAAGTTTTAATTTAGTAAGATTCACGTTCTTATTGTTCTAATGAAATATAACTTTCCCCCAATCCATCCCTCTTTTCTTATTCTTGTTTATTGAATACGCCCAAAAGTGTCAAGAAAAATTTTACCATATTGTTTTGTGAATAAATAAACTGACTGGTAACTGCGATAGAAAATAGAAGTATGTAAAACCTTTTTTTATATAGAATTGGCTATGTGGAGCTGAGCACAAACTGAACCGGAGCTAACTTTAGCCTTATCTGCGTCCATGATTAGAAAATAACTAGGACTGTCCAAGAAATTGTTTTCTTAAGTTTCACAATCAAGTATTCCATCAATTACGTAAGCATGATATTAAACCTGTTTTTGGTAATTTAAAAGTCTGGTAAGGTAAAAACACACACATATGGTATTGTAAAATAGTCCACATGGCATCAAATCCGACGTTAAGCTGAAGAAAATTTTACCACTTCAATTACAATTTTATGCTGTACTATCAATAAAGCACACAGTCGATTAGCTTATTCAGATGGCTTAAGGAATTAAGGAACCGAGGTGCATTTACATGTGTTTGTTATGGTAGCCAAATGGCTCATGGTTTCAGAAATGGTTGGACCGATCTTACCAAACTTTTCACACGGTAAATTAGCCAATGTCAATTTTTGTCTATTTTCTTAAATAACTTTAAAACAATTTGGTTTTTTTTGATATATAAAAAAAATATATTTAAGATCCTTACAACAAAAGCCCTTTCAGTTTGCATATTTTTTTTTTATTTTCCTGATTTGCCCCCACGAAATGATGGTGTTCGTTGTCGTGACATGATAACCCCGTTTTTAGTGCCTAAATTACAAGATATGGATGTGACCAATTTGTGGTTTCAACAAGACGATGCCACATGCCATACAGCCAGAGAAATAATTCAATTACTGCATGAGTCATAAACGTGTAATCGGCCGTTTTTGCGATCAGAATTGGCCATCCAGATCTTGCCATTTAACGCCTTTGGGGTTTTTGGAAGTCAAAGGTCTATGCAAACAAGCCCAAGACCACCAACGCCTTGAAACATGAAATTGAGAGGTGTATTAATGAAACTCAGCCACATTTATGCGAAACGGTCATAGAAAATTTCAATAGCAAGTACATACAGCAAAGCCATGGTTGCCATTTATCCGATGTGCTATTCCATACATAACCCCAATCTGTATACTCTATGAATCAATAAAAAAACTAAGTTTTCTAATTAAAAATCTGTATTTTTTATCAAAATTACATTTGGCGTGAATTATGGGACACCCGATAGTTCGAAGAGCTGTTAAGTGCTGTTTTAGCGAAATAAAAAGGAGCAAAAAATGATCGGTAGAAAGAGATATGACTTCAATGATCGTATCGCTGATACTAAAGCATATTTTGGAGGATTGGATAATCAGTTTATAACAAAGGCACAGAAATAGTGAAGCGGCACTGGAATGAATATATCACTCTTCAAGGAAACTTTATTAATGAATTACACCGAATTTTGGGACACAATTGTATAAAACATATGTATGCTAGTTTTGGGACTTTTCGAACTGCCTTTTGTGTAAGTAAATAGTAATCACAAAAGATATTGATATTTTTATCAATGTATGTAAATCACTTAATTCAGTAGTAAGAGGATTATCAGATATTTACGTGTGATAATAAACCTTTTAATTATCAGTTGCGTCCTTATTCTATCGGAGATCAATTTAACGCCAGAGCAATTTCAACAATAAGGCAATTTTTTAATACGACAAATTTACATCACACTTTCCAATTTTGTTTAAAAAAAACGTTTTGTGTATACACAAAACAGTGAAACAGCTACTGTTATATTGAATAAATTGAAAATAATTATGAATGCCATGCACCTTGACCGGAAACTTTGTAGCATTTTGCGGAAGAATGACAGATTTTAAATATTGTATAAAATCCGCTGTAAAAAACATACTCGTAATTTCAATACCGTACAGTATCGGTATAATTGATGAACAAATAAAAAACCAGCTTACAAGGCTCTTACAATCTGGCTGATATTGCATGGCGCAGATATATTGGCTTTATTATCAACGGAAAAGAACGCTCTTGAGTGTTCTGTGAAAAACGTGCTTCGATTTTTTTTTTTTTTTTTACAAATGGAGGTTAAATAAAACAGTAAAGCAAGGAATTCTATGACTCTTGTTTCTCTACTCCATGGCTTTTAATTGAAAATTCAAAACCATCGCCAAGACGAACTTTAAAACTGTTCTGTTTAAAATTTAGCTAAATTCATTTGAACCAACAATTATTACCACGGAATGGCTACAATATGCTATAAATAATCAAGTCTTTAAATAACCTGATTATTAGCGATAAATTACATTTCCATTTAATAGATACGTACACCCTCTTAGATGGCACTGTTTAGTGTGAAATTAAGGCCGATAGATTTTCATAATCGTTCCCAGACTCATGTCCTGTTTTTTGCCTGTGAAATGGGAGTAGCAGCATAGGTTTACCTCATTAAATTCCGCTACTTAGAGCACAATTAATTGGGAAACTAGCAACAGAGTGAAATTGAATGCTTCCAAAAAAACAATACTGTCTGCTATTATTAAAGCTTATTTTAAACACGCAGCCACTATCCATGAATAGTACTTACATGATCAAAACCGAAAAACTTTTCATTGTCGGTATGAGTGTCAATGAAAACCTTCCTTGAAAAACCCATATATTCGATGTCACCAAAAAGGCTACGAAATGTCTAGGTTTCCTAAAACGATGGACTATTTCACCTCTTCAGATCCGGCCTCAAAGCTCAGATTTGGTCAGACGTCCCTAAGACCACTTTGCACTTGCTAGATAGGATTTAAAAGCGTGTAATAAATCTTATAGGCAATGCCAATAATACACATTCAATTGACACTCTCGACCACCGAGGATTTTTGTCTCACACTATTTTCAGGAGTGGCGCTCCACCGAAATTGCCAGTAGAATTTCGCCCCAAATTCGTCTCGCTATGAGTGCTCATCAGTACAATAGAAGACCAATTTATATATTATTTGAGTAAGTTTAGAGGAATTAGCTTGGAAAAAAATGTATGAACGAAGTGTTAATGTGGTTTTTTTTTAGCATTTATCAATTGCCTCCAAATGTTATGAATTTACTTTTCATCGACCAAGAACTATCTCTCACTTGCAGTTTCTAACAAAGTTCTTACAATTTCTTAACCCTTTTCTTTTCCTACTTAAGGTTAGTTTTTTGAAACAAAGTACTCGTATATTGTAAGTTAAACACTGCTGTCAATCCAAAAAAAAACTTAAAACGCATTTATAATCTTTCATTAATCATTCATATTTCCAACCGGAAATTTCCTGGTAACTAAAAAGAAAAAGCAATTTATATTATTGTCACAGATACAATGTCATCATTGCGCAAAAACAATTTGAATGCACTCAAAGCGGTGTCATGAGTCAGTCAAATGAATTTATTTTGGACATACGCCAAGCTCTGGAGAAAAATACATCGATATCAGGTTACACCTAGTCCGGTTTGCCAAGATCGCCCCCGGAACAACTTTGAAAATCGCGCTTTTGCAAAACAACCGCACCGTCGCCATACACAACGTCAACGTTCACTTTTCATTTCGTTTGAAAATATATTTATGAGGACATGAACTGTGCAAGCATCTTATAGAGAACAAATGCAAGGAAATGCGAATGAATAAGCACAAATTTATTTCTATTCTAAGACGGTAGCAATTTCTTATAGTTTTGATATAAGAAAGATTTTTGCAGGACAATTTTTTTAAATACAGAATTTGGGTGAGGTGTAAGTAAAATATACTGACTGTGTAAATGTAGTTTAGCTCAGCTTGCAAACACCAGTTTGCGTGAACTTGACTTGATTTTGGAAGAGAGGTCAAGGCTTCTCTACGTTGGGTGTGGGAGCGAACGGGTACTTTCATTATTAAAGAAAGCAAATAATGTTACGTTGCATGTTGTGGTCTTATATTATAATAATTCCAATCTTGATGAACCATCAACTAAGATAAAGATAAGATAATTAAAAGTTTCTATATTTAATATACAAATATCGGGAATCTTTTGGTATCGGATTCGGATTCGGTTGGTACCGAACCTGTGTAGAACTGACTTATTAAGCAGCCATCACACAAAGTAGGCACGTAAAACTTGCCAACAGCTGTCTTTCTCTACATCAGCGAAATCGAAATGGATTTTGTACCGTAAACTGGACATGGACATAGTTAAAGCTGAGTCATATACAAGGTATGGACAGTATGTTTCAACTTTGAATATGTTCAAATCAACTCTGTTAGCAAGACATGGCAAACGATTACTATTTAAGTGCAGTAAACTAAAGTCAAAAGGACCTAAGGCAACTACCTGTAGGTAGCTACCAATCGATCCAGCTGACTTGAGAGAATTTGCATTAGCAAATAAATAAATAACTTTTTTCTACCGTTTGACCATCAAATGTTATTTTCATACCGCAGAAGGCGGTTAAAATAAAGTAAATAAACAAGTTTCGACGCAAGCCGTCATCCTGGGGACAAGGCTAAGTTATGCATTCATCATAAACAAAGTCTAACCTACCACATACGTCAAGCTATCACGTGTCTTAATTAAAAACTTATATACATATTTGAACCCCAAAATACTAAATCAACTCACGCAAAACACCTCACACAATTTCGTCTCGTAGACGTGACATATTTTGCTTCTGTCAATCTTTGAAACGTTGGTTATGTCACAACGTTGGTTGTGACTCAGTTGTGAGTGGACATGTGCTCATGTCTACACTTATCCGATAACAATGATTTTTGGGGGTTTATCCCAATAACCTTACCTTGCAACGTAAACAAACATAAGGCTTAACTATTGTAATGCGTTTAGTTCGAGTTACGAGTATTGTGTAAATGAAAGAAAAAACAAATAAAAATGTAAAGAATGTGCTGCATAGTTTTAGGAATACAGTTAAGAGTGAAAGACTAGCATACTATTAGGTACTTTGGACAAAACATAAACATACGTCAATGGTTGCCATCTTTCAGTTTATTGCGACAGTTTATACTTAAATACGAAAACAATTAAAGTGTAGATCACGACAGTGACCATTAACAGACATACCCAGTGGGCATGCTCACTTTCCTTCACGACCACAACACCACTCAGTCGCCTCCAGTCAGTTGAAAAGTGAACTGTATAAGTAACAGTCTTCAGATTCGTTAGATTGAGCGAACAAATTAAAAAAAAAAAAACAAATTAAAATTTTGTTTAAAGCTTGGGGATCTTAAGTAGTGATGAGTCTTGGGTTTTTAGGTACCACCTCGGAACGACCTGTGATTCGCCAATTTTCTTACTGTTCTGACCTAGCTCCCTGTTACTTTATAGTTTTCCGTTTATAGTTTTCCGTAAGTTAAAAATCTCTTTAAAAGGGACCAGAAAAGGCTTTCATCAGTGGTAGAATAAGAGTATGCCCACACTTGTGAAAATCTGAATTGTAATTCTTATTATCAATAAGCACTTCAATATAGACTTGTTACCAATTTATATTGTTTCTATAAATAGTGCCAGTTATGTTAAATAAAGAATTCATTTTGCTGGCAAGATGTCGTAATTGCAATTAGGGCTTAAAAACAAAGCATGTTGGTGGAAGTATATCAAATTTTAACTATCTCTGAAATATTAAAAAAATTTAAACCGTGGTATACAATTTGAAATTTGTGACATCAAGCAATCCCTTACTTCTTTTCCTCAACAGTTCAACCCTAAGCACAATCTCTACCTTATTAGTTAGTAAAAACTAATTTATAAATATTTTTGTGTATCGTAGTTTTGAGGTTATTAATGCCAAATCATCCATTTTATCATTTTGTATCTAAGTACTAGATATAATATATTTATCAATAAATGAAAAATGAAATGATCTTCAACGACAGCTACAAGTAAGAAAAAGCGGCTGGTTCAGTAGAAGTAAGACTCGTTAAAGCTAAGCTGCCTGCAATTTAATCATTTTAGGCATTTTTAGACAGAAACTTTTACTTAATACTCAAGTGATGTAGAAAATGTCATTTTACCTATGATTCTGTCAAACGTACGGGAGGGATTTCTCTCAGTGTTTAACGTCTACGGGGGATACCGTTAAAGGTGTTTCCATCCAGGAATAATAATAATTATAGTCTAGACATAGGATTGAAGTCAATTTTCTTAAATTGTTGGGCATAACCTGTAATCTTTTTATATAGGATCATTCCATTTGTGGGCCAGATTTGACATTCCTGTTCGCGCCAAAACGAACTGTCATCCGGAACTGCATAAATATATTTAAATTTAATTTCGAAATAAGAAAATAGATGACCCTGATATCTCAGTGCATTAAGTTGAATTTCTCTTGCATTGTATTTACATATTTTTTTTTAGATATAGATATAGATATTCTACATATAGCTTTTAATCTTAAACACAATTATTATCAAATTAAATTATCAAATTCTGGAGAGCAAATTGTGCTTTATGGTCTCAGTTCATAATATTCTTTAACAGGATATTGCTCCATGCTATACTGAGAAAAATGTAAGCAATAAATATTCTACGCAAAGTATATATAGACAAAAATTTAATTTAATCAACAATAACCGACAATTCTCAGTGAAACGAGGAGTTTCAAAGGAGGGTACGGAATAAACTGAGGCCTGAAGGATTTTCCACTTATGCACGGGACCAAGCCTAACACAGGAAAACTATTGAAAATCTCTTCAATAAAGTCTGCAATAACAACATAAGGATGGCCAACAAAATTTTAATATTAAAGATAATGTTTATGTGTAGTAGAGGAATAAATTTCGGTGCCAGGTTCAAACAATCCCCTAGCTAAAAAACTACGGTTCTTCTACAGACTTCTTACACTTACACTGCAAGTGAAGAAAATATGAATTTAATAAAAAGTCATAAGTCTTATAACGATGCAACTGGCTAATCCACCTATACCTAATCCTCGCCTTAGGCGAACTAATTTGAAAAAAAGAAGATGTTTTTCGTCTTCATAGCGTTGTCCCAAATATTACTCGTATATTTTCTAGAATATCATTTACACAAAATAGCTGATTAATTATTGTAGTAAAGTTTAAAGCTTTTGCTTGCGTTGGCCTCGCTCGAATGGGCATCAGTGCATTCTTCTAGTACCCAGTAAAAGAACAACTGTTAATAGGAAGGACAGACTACTAAATCATTTTACATAAAGAACTAGATCGGTGATGTGCGTAGACACCAAGACGCTAGGTCAAAATACTCTAAGTGCTATCATAACAAAAAACTTCCAGCAGGCGGTTCTTGTTCTTTATGTTGTTTTGTTTCTTCAATTAGGTAGTTTCCATGGCATTAGTAGTGAGAAGGCATTAATTCCATCGACCGGATTTATTCCAAAGACCTACCTCTTCCCTTCAGGTGAATATTACTGGGTGGAATTGATGGATCCCTGAACGTATCCTTATTAAAAGTTGATTGTAAAAATGACCCGATTCCTCTTCGTCTTCTCCAACGAACTTACGATCACAGATAGCATTAGGTAGATCTACAGGGTGAGTCTTACTTTAAATATCCATAATAACGTGTAGCAACAGTTGTCCCTCGATCTACACTCGTAAAACTTCAGCGCCATTCCGAATAAGCTAGTTTGCAGTTTAGATTACGTGCCAAAAATATAAATATATATAACTTGTTCTAAATGTTGATCTATTGGGGAGGACTGGTGTTTCAATCGCATAAGCCCACCAAAACATATCGTCAAGGGTTAATTTCAGTAGATAATCTAAGCTCGGGCCGAAGGAAAGAGTAAAACAACAGCAAACACGAGATATATTCCTCATAGATCCGCATGCTTGTATCGATGAGGAAAAGTGCATGTGTGGTGTGGGGTCCGAGTGAGGTGCCAGGCATTTCTTAGTCGACAGTCTCATGCATATATTGTAGTCTTTAATTGCAATTGCCATAAATCGAAAAATTCAATTTCAATTTCAATTTACTAGAATTTTTAATTGGACATGAAGATGTAGATCTTTTATAGTTTTTAGACCTAACAAAGTTCAGCAATAAGAAATACATAAAGAAATCGAGTGAAGTTATTTTTATTTGTAAGCCATTCAAAATCTAAGGATAGAGATCTGCTCCAAGGTGCACAATGTGTTTTATTTTACAGCTCCGTCTGCTGCTTAAACAATTGTTTCCTCAGCGTATGTTACTCAAAATTGTTTTTACACTAAATAGGGTAATAGCTATAATAACGTTGGCAAGAAATAAATTTTATTTTATTTTTTTTGTAATTACGATCATTCAAATATCTTTAAGACGGTTTCGGCTTCTCTTTATTCGAAGTATTGTATAATATCTAACTTTCATTGCGGTTTATCAAGAGGACAACATAAAGGATAAGAATAAGACTTGTCTATCTTGTTGTCTATCCAATTGCACACCTTATACCACCTTTTCCGGGATAACCACAGTGTGGCGCTCCCATTGTTCCAATTTGAGTTCTGTTTTTTGTTAAGTTGGTACATCTACTGTTGATATTCCCTCTAAATCATAGCGTCATAGCTTGACATTTGCAAAAGTTACGTAGCCAAGAGTACATCTATCTTTGTGTGTTTGAATTTAAATTTGCAACAACGAACTTGTATTAAATTTTGCGTAAAAAACAGGGTTAATGGTGCGCGAACGTTGGAAATGTTGGAAAAATGTTTCTAATGAAAACGGTCGTTTACCAGTAGCACGAGCGGGTCAAAAGTGGTTGTGAGTCAATCGAAGATGATGAACACAGTGGCAGACCATCGATATCGAAAACCGACGAAAACATTGATGAAGTAAAAGAAATGTTGGTCAATATTGCAACAACAGCCACCGAATTCACCTGATTTGGCTCCCTGTGACTTCTTTCTGTTCAATCGAGTTAAAAAACCACTACGGGGAACGCGTTTCAGCAGCCGAGAGGAAGTAATGGAAAAATCACAGGAAGCACTGATGGACATACCGAAAACCGAAAACAAAAAATGTTTCGAGAATTGTATCAAGTGCTGGCAAAAGTGTGTTGAAGTTGATGTGGATTAGATTTAGATGAATAAACTTGTATTTTTAATTTTCTGAATAAATTCCGGGAATAAGCTCTCTGCTTGCCATTCCTGTAATAATATTATTTACTATCCAGACAATTTAATACACCCGGAAGGTGTATGTATGAAAGCGATGGTGTTCCGGCTTATTTATGGTTCTACTCGCGTAAAAATGTTTCTTCTATCTCTCACGCAGAAATGAGTATATTATAAGGCAAAGCCTTTGACCAAATAGTTGGTAGTTTGGTCTTGAGTCAACTAAACCATATGGGCTTTACGAGTTCGACGAGTACAAAGTATTAAATTAAATGAAAAACTACCATGTATTTTTCAAATTTCTGAAAATCCACATATTTTCTACCGTATGGAATGTACATACAATATATTTACCGCACTACGATGGAAGATTAAAATAAAATAAAAGTTTTAACCTTTGAATTCGTTAAATAGTACAATAATACATGACACTTCCATTTTCAAGCAAACGGTAACAGTATTTCAATCTACCTCAGTAAAAAAAGAGAATGTTTTACTATTGGCCACGAAAACCATGAAAATCAAAACATTTGCAACCAAACAAATATAAATAAACTCTTACCTTCCATCACGTAAACAATGCTGCCCACATCTCCTTCTTTGATAATGAGACTCTTTGCCGCATATTTCACCGGATACATACAATCCACGATTTCCCGAATTTGTGTTATGTCCAGATTCTTCATAAAATCGTTATCCAAAATCGCAGATTTAATGAGTTCACGAGATCTGAAAAGTTCAACACAAAATCAATTAGATAAAGCAATTATAAAATTCTTTAAGCTACGAATACGAGTAGGTATACGGATACGCTTACGCATATCTGTAAGCGTACCAGTATACCCAACAATTTTAACAAAACAACAAACATTCTTACACAACTGATTTGGGAATTTTAATGAGATCGCTTTCGGCTCCGGCCATTTGAGATAGCGGCTCAGCACTGTACCCTTGCCGTTTCAGACGTGGTTCTGTGGTATCCAACACTCTGCTGGACTCCACTCCAGGCGCCCAAATTGAAAAGTCTGCATTCATGTTACGCTCCAAAAATGCCTGTGTCAGCGGTCGCACCACTTGACGGAACTTATCTATTTGATTCCGTAGGTCAACAATCATGGTTTCCTTATCTAAACAGGACTTTTCGGCTAACGACAGCTCATTAGTCAAACGAATTATCCTCTCATTGCATTCAGCAATCATCTTGTCTTTAATTTCAAGCTGCGACCGTAAACTCATATTTTGATTAATTGAATCTGCACTGCGAGTAACATCAACAGATGGTATATCTGACAAACTTCTGCATGAAATTTGACCCCTACTGTGCTTCCGCATATCACTTTTAATGGCATTCAAATCGCCACGAGTGTTCAACTTTGACAGTTCCCTTCGATATAGGCTTGTTTCACTCATTTCGAGATTCGGGACAGTTTGACAGTTAAATTTGGCGTTGTCTTAACTCGACATTATCAGTCAATCTCGATCGAAAGACAGCGCTGCACTGTTACGATATGGTAAATGGTATATAACCCAAAAAAAAAAACGGCAAGACCGAAGTACAAAAAAAAAAAAATTAATTTAAATGGGAATAACCGACCGACGTTAACATTGACAACGCTGTCATGTAAAGGAAAAGCACTTGAATTTGTACGAATATTCGTATCTACGTGCGCGAGTTTGTTGCAACGTTACTGTTAATACGTTTTCCCCACTTTCATTACGTCAACCGCTTGTCACTAGGCTTGCCATTGAGCGTACACAATTGTGCGTGCATTTGCTAACTAACTGTCAATGGATGTCAATTGGTAACTATTTAGCTTGGCCTAATACGAGCAAAACAAAAATGAACAAAATCGATAAATTTTGAATTCCAATCTTAAGCTGAGGTTGAGGTCCGTCTCATCATATATAGGTAGTCACTGCACCCAATTTCGCGACACGCACACGGTACGATATGTAGAAAAATAGCTCTGCCACTGTTGTCATTTGCTTGCGATACGAACACCGCGAAGTGCAAAGATACATTCAATGGCGACGACACACGATGCACTCCCAATCTGTCTTGGCACACGGCACATTTTCGTCACTACGCCAACACCTACACCGAATGGAGGCAGGCAGTAAACAAAAACAATTTTAGCTTTTATAACTTATTCAAGTGCACCGATCGATTATGATGCGTAAATTCACAATCCCACCATGACCGTACCGTGCCTTACGTGTCGATGGATAGAAAAAGATTTTGGCAAGAAAATACTCCTACCAAAAGGAAAAGCGTGTTCTGTCGTTGGATTCGTTAAATTCTGTTTAATTTGTATGTCAGTCACCATCGGTAGCAATTAATTGAAAAATATTTTTATCCATTCGATAGATATGTATCACTTTAATGGATTTATTGCAGTTGTGGTGGAAATTGAAAGGTGGATATATGAGAGGGAAAGGGAAAAACAACTTCCGTTAGTAGAAATTAGTGCGACCGAACAACAAGTATGCGTACGAGTATATATTTATTCGTAATTATATACACGGAATCACCGTAGACAAGCAAGATCGCGGCCGCCACTCGTGGCCACCTCGGCGTACAGACTGTTTGGAAAGCGCGATGTTCTTCTCAGCATAAGCGATCCACAATCCACTGATGGCGGAACGCTGTTTATATTCTACACACTTTGCTGCGGCAGCCTCTTAGCCTCTTAGCCTGCGAATATGTTTTCATCGGCTGATAAAATCGCGATACATTTAACGTGTCGATCTTTTTTTCTGTTTTTCTTTTTTTTTTCGGTCCGACTTTTTTCCATTTAGTTTCGTTTAATTTTTTTCTTTTTTGTTTTGTGCTTGAGGCTATCAGAAGGAGGAGTACGTTAGCATTAGATTAACGCATAGTTTATTAGGTAATTCATAAAGTCGAACAGAACTTGCTCCAGAAGTAATGACTCGTTCTACGTTAGCTAGATTGTTTTTCTTGTCCCTAGATTATGATTGACGATCAATCTCAGACTATGCTTGCAGCGGTTAAGAGCGATTTGCGATGAATACTCCTCCACACATACTATATGTAGTAGCGGTGCATTTTTAATATCTACCAGGTTCAGTGTACTGCATAAGTTCATTTTAATTATTTTGTTTGCGGCAATAGACAGTGTAATACGGTTACGAGTATCTAACGCAACGTTTTAAGCATAAAGTGTAATTTGTTATAGCTATTTTCATGAAAAGTGGGGATCGATCATATGGTTAAGGTTAACGAATTGCCTACAATTATGGTCGATTTTTTTTTCTTAAAGATTTATTGAGTTCTTAGAGTATCAGCAGCAGGATTACTATAAGTTATTACCTGTCAATGTGGTGTGGGTAAAGATACACTGGTAGCATAAGGCGATTATCTGTAATAATTTTGAACTACTTTCTGAGAGCAAAAAACAATGTTGAAACATTGTTGTTTAGGAAAACCACAACAGTAAGAGAATCTCCAGAAATCATGTTTAAATCAGAATGCGATCTTTAACTTAAAAAAGTGTGTGAAAAGATCTGCTACAATATTTAAGCTCTTTATTGTTTTTTTTTTTATTTTTAAATATACTCGTACTTTAAAAAGTCATTGACAGCATTACAGAAATCGTTACGTTAGACTATTGAATCTTGAGGCTAAGGGTCATACTTTAAAATCGGACACTACGTGAGGTACAAGTTAATAAATTCCACAATTTCAAGAGTAGTTGGCAGTGTTCAAAACAAAGTTGGACGAACGTATTTTCTATTGTATCTACCGAATGCGGAACTTTAATTAATATCGAACCAACATTAACTGGTAGCGTGACCATTGCCCCGGAAGAAAGATGGTTTGATGTTTGGATATACATATGTAATGAACGGGAGTTCTCATTTGTTGCCTAAGACCTTGAAATGGTATCCCCTGATTTACTTATTTAGGTAATTAGACTTGTACTCATATACTCGTATAGGTGCGCAAACCTATATGTTACCTATTTTGTTTCTTTGAGAAAACAAGTCATTAGAGTGCCACATACATATATGTACGAGTAGAAGAAATAAAAACAAAATTTTCAAAACAAAAACATGCTACGTATCATTAACAACCACGAGAAAATTAAAAGATAATTAATTTTACTTAAAACATCTCACAGGTTCTAATAAACCATTACTCGGGCGATACCAAAAACAATACAAAAAAAAAACAAAATTTTAAGTCATGGCGTAATGAATAGAACATACGGATAAGTGGTTATGAAAAGTGGAAGTATAACGCTCCCAAGATCATCGCAAGGTCCGCAGGCATTCCAAAACATGGAGAAATGGAAGTACTCGTAATTGATTTCGATCTCAACAGAGTGTTAACCTCTTATCTGAGTGTGGTTCAACCCTAGGGCTACGAGTACGAGCTTTTGGTTAAATATCGAGAAGTTCAGTTTTTTCATGAATTTGTAATGCTTATTAGTGGCATCAAAGGGAAAAAGCAATGTAGACATTTATTACAGACGTAATAAAAAAAGGTGTCTACAATTACGTTTTTTTTCAAATAATTTTTGAAACGCCTGAAAGTAGACTTTTGGACATAACATTCATCAAAGTTTCATTGACAAAGGATCTTAGGCAACAAACTACAGTATTAAGAGATCAATAGGGGAGCCTAGAATTTTATATAAACGTAAAAAGACACAAGCATAGTTAATTTGGTGAAAGGAAACAAGAAGGAAAATGTAAAAAGAACGTAGATATAGCTATCAAAGTACGTAACACTCCAAAAGGCATTCAATGATTTTCCACACATGGTACCGCATAATTTACCGACCAGGCAACTAGGTCGCGGCAGTGCTTTAGTCTTCAATTTGGGTTTTAATAGATTTACAGGAGAGCGATCAAATAATCACAAATGAAAGTGATCCTTCGGCACACCAGAACATTCTGCGAGATATACGAGTATGCAGTGCACTATTTCCGGGAGAGGATGTATGAAAAAAGATGGAAACGGATTCTATTATCGTTTGCTTGGATTCCGACTTGCAATTATCGATTTTCCTACAGGAAGTTCTTGCTTAAGGCTGCAATGGAAATGTAAATGGGATCGATATCTGGTAGGGATATTACCACCAACATACATCGATGGTCAGATAGATTTCGTTGATAACTTTTCTGATATAATCAGAAGCTGTCGCCCTATTCACAATACCGAAACGAGGATAATGATGATTGCCAAAACATTGCGGAACGAGAAGGATTTAAGAACGTAGAAATGAAAACTTCACATTAGAGTAATACAAGCTCATAGTAAATAAATGATAGACTTAAAGAGTAGGCCGAACGAAGGAGAGAGAAAGTCATCCAGGGAAATTCTCAAAATTGGGTACGAGTACACAAAAACTTTGACGGGGATCCTAGGTGGAAGGTCATTGTGTCAAAACAAAACTTGTCAAAAGTCTCATACTGCAAGAAATAGGAACCTGCAGATTGAAATCAATATGAAATATGAAATTGAAGAATTTATTTTTAATTAAACGAAAAGAGAATGCAGAAACTATGTATGAAGCTTACTCAGATTCTATAAGGAAATTGGGGTTTCTTTAGTGTCTAGTGGCGTATAGCAATCAAAGCCTTTTTAAATTAACCTAGAACTAAGATGAGCTTAATGCGCTCTTTAAATTACTTAAATTATCAATTTCATGGTAACATGCACTTCATACCTGTACTTATTCGAGTATATACTTTAGGTGGCGCTACAGTCCGGGGTGGACCTGGGCCTCAGTCAACAAGCTTCTCCAGCTAGCTCGATCCCTGGCTAGCTGTCTCCAGTTTCGCACGCTAAGTTGGCTGAGGTCCTCTTCCACTTGCGTGCGCCACCTGAGTCTTGGCCTTCCTCTACTGCGCTGTCCCTCGGGGGCGGATTCGAAGACTTTTCGGACCGGAGCATTGGTGTCCATGCGCTCTACATGACCCAGCCATCTCAGTCTTTGGATCTTCACTTTTCTGGCTAGGTCCATGTCGCTGTACAGTCCATACAGTTCGTCGTTGTATCTCCTCCTCCACTCACCGTCAATGCAGACGGGACCGAAGATCGCCCGAAGAATTTTTCTCTCGAAGCAACCAAGAACATCCTCATCCATTTTTGATAATGTCCATGCCTCTGCGCCATAGAGCAGGACCGGGATTATTAAAGTCTTATAAAGGGTGACTTTTGTTGTCCGAGAGAGGGCTTTGCTACTCAACTCTTAACCCAAAGAAACAGCGGTTGGCAAGAGTTATTCTTCGCTTGATCTCAGCGCTGGTGTCGTTGTCTGTATTTATAGCGGAGCCTAGGTAGACAAAGTCCTTAACTACCTCAAAGTTATATCTGTCGAGGGTGACGTTCTGTCCGAGACGTCGGTGTTGGTTGTCCTTTTTGCTTGACAGCATATACTTGGTCTTGCCCTCATTGACCGCTAAACCCATTTTCGCCGCTTCCGTCTCAATACTCGCGAAAGCGCCACTGACATCACGCTGCTTTCTCCCGATTATGTCAATATCGTCGGCGTATGCGAGTAGTTGGACGGACTTTTGAAAGATAGTGCCTCTTGTGTTTGCTCGTGAGTTTTGCACTATTCTTTCAAGTACGATGTTGAAAAAATCGCATGACAGCGCATCGCCTTGTCTAAATCCTTTCTGGACATCAAAGGTCTCGGTGAGATCTTTACCGACCTTGATGGAGCAGCGTGCATTCTCCATCGTCATCCTGCACAGACGGACGAGTTTGGCAGGGATGCCAAAACTAGACATTGCTCTATATAGCCCGTCTCTATAGATGCTGTCATACGCGGACTTAAAATCGATGAATAGGTGGTGGGTATCGATCTGAAGCTCATGGGTCTTCTCCAAGATCTGTCGTAGTGTGAATATCTGGTCGATGGTGGACTTTCCTGGCCTGAAGCCACACTGATATGGACCTATCAAGTTGTTGACAAACGGCTTCAGGCGTTCACACAATACGGCGGATAAGATCTTATATGCGATGTTAAGGAGACTGATGCCTCTGTAGTTGGCGCAGTTCAGAGGGTCTCCTTTCTTGAGAATTGGACAAACAATGCTGAGGTTCCATTCATCGGGCATACTTTCGTCCGACCATATTTTACAGATGAGTTGGTGTATGCTCCTTACCAAGTCATCGCCTGCCGCTTTGAAGAGCTCGGCAGTCAGGCCATCCGCTCCAGCAGCTTTGTTGGACTTAAGCTTCGATATGGCTATCTTCACTTCATCCAGGTCGGGTGGACGGAATTGTTGGTCATCATCGTCCAGGTTGAAAGGTTGATTCTGCCTGACAGCGGTATTTGGTCCGTCATCGCCGTTATACAGTCTGCAGAAATGATCTTTCCAAATCCTCAGCATCGACTGCGATTCTACTACGATGTTCCCTTGTTCATCTCTACAGGCGAGTATATAGGCACACTTAATAATCTCGTATTCGTATCAAACCTTTGTAGGGATGGATGGGGGTTACTTTCTTCCGAGGATAGGAATTGTGGAAATTGATAATAATATTCCTGATGAATTGTTACTTATCCGTCCATAGAACATATTTCATTTGTCGAAGATAGTAAACACTTGGTTAATTTTTCACTCAAACAAGATGTGAGTCTCATCTCTCGTCTCCCTCAACTCGGAAGATGCCCCGATACATGTGTGTACTGTCAGTTGGTGCACTCTGATATTCCAATTTTACTTTTTCATCATTGCCGTGGCAGAAATCATAGATATTTACTATGTCTGCGTATACCTGTGTTGAAGTCTTCCATGTTAAACCCTAATATTTCTAGATTCAAAAAAGCAATAGCGTAACGAAGTCAACAACAGTCAAAAGTCGTGAAGATAAATGTTTACAGAAAAGAAATCTCAATCGGTGACTTCATGGAATCTGATGAAGAAGTCTTAAGTCGCAAGATCGTCTGGAGCTAATTAGCAGAAATAACATTCTAAATATACGAGCCTCAAATTGATTTTTTAATCAATCAACTTCGGATTTAGTTTGGTCAATATAATATTGCTTGTGAACCATATGATGTTGTTGATGGCGGTCACACGTACTAGCATTAAGTACTAGCATTAAGAAATTAAGGCATCTTATACAGGTTTGGATAACAAAGAATATCAAATTTCATTTACTAATGGTCAAATGTTTTGACTCAGCATGAACAAGAAAGAAAGAAACCCGGGTGATACCAAAAGACCATGTACATAGCAAATGGATAAAAATATTGAACATGTGCCGGAAATTGTTTAGGATCGAAATATCAACAAGATAGCTTCGAGTTAACTTGAACCAAAGTTGTACATAATTTCATGTCAGGCTCAAATTGAGCAAGAATCTTACCTGAGGAACAAATAGCAGATTGATAATGAGATTTTGGTGCAAAAAGCTGGGTAAAATGCCGATTTTTTACACAATTCGACAATGATGACTTTAGCAACTCAAACTTTAGATTAAGGAAAATAATCTTTTCGTAAAGAGTAAATGAAATATTTTCAATTTTGGACACATAAACTTGCTGAAAGGCACGATTATGAATGGAAATTTAACTAGAAGAGATGAAGTCCGAAAAAAGACGGGTTACGTTTATATGATATGACAAAAGATTGGTGACGATAAGGTGTGGATAGTTTTGCGCTTATAAATAGAAAACCCGTCGATGCTACCATGAAATAGTTTGGCATGTCGAACTTTAGTTTGGACATACAATTTAAAATTGATGACTTATCGTCTAGAAAGATTTTGTGAAACCAGTTGTAATAGCAATAATCCTTTAATATACGAAAAATATAAAGGAAAAATGACAGCGGCGGCAAAAAAGTATCAGGGGAGTAAAAAAACGTGATCTAATACGCACACTGCTCTCCACTGAGAAACCAAACTACAGGCTTTGCAAGAAAGCTAACTTTGCGATTTTCATGGAAGGTCGTCAAAAAATCCCGGCCCCGAAGTTATGGGTATCATATTTCAGCCGAGCTTAAAAAAAAAAAAAAAATTTGCTTCACTCAAACATCAGCAAATTATTGACCTCACTAACGAGATAATCTTAATCAGAGTGGCCTGTATAATAGTTTATGGTCCATAAATCTAGCCCACCCCACAATGTAGTTACATGGCAAAAATATGTAACATTCCATTTAATTATACACTTTACATATTTCAAAGGCTTACAGTGACGCATGGCTTTGAGACATGTATTCAGAATGTCCATGATTATTTTGGTATACATTGTTCCGAACAACTTGTGATCAAAAAAAAGG
The DNA here is from genome assembly GCA_928272305.1 of Volucella inflata. NCBI lineage: Eukaryota > Metazoa > Arthropoda > Insecta > Diptera > Syrphidae > Volucella > Volucella inflata. Next base: position 112,538,584 of record OV743720.1, on the reverse strand, counting down.
GTTTTAAGCCAACTTTGACAAATAGTATGAAAAATATTAAGTATCAAATCAGAAATATATGCATAGCTGGAAACACAAAATTACGATCAGAACGAAGTCACTGCTGCACCTAAAACAAAACCAATAACAAATGCGGGTGCATATCGTACATACAAATTTCTATTCAATTTACTTTCACTTTGGTTTCGTGTTATCTCCTAATTTCACAAGTGTATTTGATCAAGCGACGTTATGCGGGCAAGAACTAATTCCCCAATGAAATAAACTACTTTTTTTTATTGAACAAAAAGAAGAAAAACCATCAAATCTATCATGAATCCACACTTTTCATCGAAGGTCAAACCCTAGTCATTTACTGAGAGATACAATTTTGAACATCTCACAGAAATTTGTTTTGATCGATGAGTGCAACTTCAGTAACAACCGACGATTTTCTATTTTTAGAGACACAGACATGAACAACTTATAGCATCGCCAAGTGGGGACAGACCCTCAAAGAATCAATTGAATATCATTTAAGCAATTGAAATCGGCTGAAAACAAAAAATCTTAAATAAATGCCTTGTTGAGATCTTCACAGAAAATAAAAAGTCTACACAAATGAAATGAAAGACAAGTAAAAAATAGCCGATCGGGATAAAACGTGGAACTCACGTGCGCTATCTAATTGCCGCGAATTGATCAATGAAGTCAACACAAATTCCAGGCGATTCTCGTCACCGTTTAGCTTTAAAATATGTCACAGAGACCAGGCATTAAAATTGGCCTTTTTTGAGTAATAACCGACATACTCGTAGTATATTAAATACAGACTTGCATTACGATTGAAATATAAGAATTCAACTTTAATAAGAGAGTATGGTTTTCTAAGAAAAGCGAAGCGTTTATACAATTAAAAGAAATTAATTGAAAAGGTCTAAAACAAATTCATCGGCTTAGTTAATGGCATTTATTACTGCAAAATGAAGCTGAGCAAATTTAATGCAGCAATTTCATTCAACATTTTATTACATTTATTCCCACCCTACATTTCAAATTACTCTAAGGCGGCGACTTTGTTTTTTAAATCTCTTAATTGCTGTACCAATTTTTTACGAGTATCATCTAGTGGAGGGATTACTTCATGTTGAAAGGACTTTGATTTTCTTCATACTTCATGTTTGGTGTCCCTTAGTTACTCAGCCACTGCTCACTTAGAACAACACTTAGATTCATTGTGACCATTTTGGGTTTCTTTCCGAAACCAGTGGAGAGATCACTGATTAAGAAACATCTTGAAGTTTTTAAAATGTCTTCAGCTTGAACTAGGATAGGCGAAGAGCTAAAAGCTATTCGTTCTTGTCATTTTTCTCTCCAGTCGTCGCAATGCAAACCGCAAGATTTTGAATTGCGCACAGTGGCTGTTTAAAAGGAAATACGTAGAACTTAGCCCTGAGGATATCTAAATTTTATAAATGAAGAAAATCATTTTTATCTGGTATGTACCTATTCGTATGTATCCATATTGCTGCAAAGCATAATGTATTTAATCATCAATAAGTAAAATAGAATAGGTACTCACAAACGAGGGAGTGTTGGATATTTAAGGTATTTATTCCATACTTGGGACTTCTTCCGGTCTTTTAAAGCTCGGGATATCATATGACTTGGTCTCATTGAAATATGTTATATGTACATTTAGTTTTTGACTTTGGTCTTAAAACTTGGTCAGTCCAAAGTATTGAATGGTTGGATATCTAAGTGTAGAAAAACGATTATTGTAATAATTTTCTTCTTTCAGCTTCTGGCAGCCTGAATAAGCATTATGATTTCAAATACTATTGTAACATATAGCAATTCCTCCACTTTCTTTAGTCTAAATACAGACTTACACCGAGTAAAGATTTTGCGGGATGAGACCCAGCATAGTCCCAATCTCCACTAGTTGAATAATGACACAGTGGCCCTGACCTTCTTTAGAATCTTGTGATGTAAAGGGAATGCCATTACTTATCGGGTTCTTCAATCGGATATCAGATGGGCCCCACAACAATGGAATGTAGTCAGTGTTCCACATAAATTTTGAATTCTAAGTCCCATAAAAGCCTTTCCCCCGTGCATAGAAGGCTATGATTGCTTATTTTCTCTCACGAACTTCGTTTGTAAGCGAAGTGCATTTCAAAGTATCGTGCTGAACAAGGGAGTTAATATAGCCCCCCATTTCCTTTGTAGTTTGAACACATACCATACATATATCGGAATTCTCATGTTGAAAAGAACAATCCCTGTTAGGGCTTTATTCACGGACCTCACAGATCTCACAGAGCCCAACTGCTGTATGCTGTTAATATTTGATTGATTCGCTTAGTCCTGGAAGAAATTAAAGCTGCAGGCTAAGAAAAATCTTTTTGCCCAAAACACATGTGCAGAAAATCTACTTGCAGTACCGCTGGCAGCTCTGCCCATGAAACAGAAGGGCAGATATTTTTTGAAGTCAATCGCATCGGTTGCTGTCATTTTACTGATACTGTCACCTTTGTGTGACACTATCGATTGCACCGAATTTAGAAATAAAGATGTGTTGCAGAATAGTATTTATATGTAGCTTCGCGAATAAAAACATGTGTATTTTAATTTCAATGCACACAAAATTTTTTTTTTGTCGATTTGACTGACAATTCAAAAATCTAAATTGAGCATTTTCTAATTATGGTTTGGAACTTTGCCCTACTTAATACTTTATACCATATTTCAGGGGAGTGTTACTTTCCAATTTGTTTTTGCAAAAATGTCATTCAAATTGGAGAAAAAAGATCCAATAATAAAGAGGATAACAAATTTTGAAAAAAAGGAGTTCACAAACCTTATAAATTTCAAACTGTCAAAAAAAAAATCGAACTTGAACAAAAGATTAGCCATAAAGGAGAATTGGTATTGGGACAATTCAAAATATTCGTGGAGAAATAGATTTCTGTGAGAGTATACCTATAGTACCGTCCCTCACATAAAACACCAATTCAAATACTTTTGAATTACCAAGCTTAGACATACCACCTCGATCAAAAAGTTCCCGTAATAACTGTGTGGCACGGATTTAATGGTGCGCGAACATTGGAAATGTTGGAAAAGTGTTTCGGCAACGATTCTGTTAAGAAAACGGTCGTTTACCAGTGGCACGAGCAGTTCAAAAGTGGTCGTGAGTCAATCTGAGATGATGAACGAAGTGGCAGACCATCGACATCGAAAACCGACGAAAACATTGACGAAGTAAAAGAAATGTTGGTCCATAACCGCAAATTAACCATCAGAGAGATAGCGGAGGACTTGAACATTGCCTATGGATCCGTCCAAGACATTTTGGTTAATGATTTGAATTTCCGTCGTGTAGCAGCAAAGTTGGTGCCAAAAGACCTCAATTTCATGCAAAAAAAGAGACCGTGTTGACGTCGCAAAAGAGATGATTTGCGAGGCTGAATCTGATCCCACATTCATCAAAAGGATCATTACTGGAGACGAGATGTGGGTTTACGAGCACGACACGCAATCCAGACATCAGGCAAGTGAATGGCGTTCACCAAATGAGCCGAGACCAAAAAGAGCACGTCGTTTTCAGTCAATAAAGAAGGCAATGCTCACGGTTTTCATGGGATACAACGGTGTAGTGCATCATGAACTTTTGCCAGACGGCCAGAGAGTAAACAAAGAGTATTATTTGGGCGTTTGCGCGAAGCAATTCGCCGAAAGAGACCAGAATTGTGGGCAGTAAGCTCGTGGATTTTGCACCACGATAACGCATCGTCGCACAGTGTCATCAATATTCGTAATTTGTTGACAAAAATGCAACAAATACCACCCAACAGCGTCCAAATTTACCTGATTTGGCTCCCTGTGACTTCTTTCTGTTCAATCGAGTTAAAAAACCACTACGGGGAGCGCTTTTCAGCAACCGAGAGGAAGTAATGGAAAAATCGCAGGAAGCACTGATGGACATACCGAAAACCGAAAACAAAAAATGTTTCGAGGATTGGATCAAGCGTAAGCATAAGTGTGTTGCAGTCGATGGGGATTACTTTGAAGGGGACAATATAGATTAGGATGAATAAACTTGTATTTTTAATTTTCTGAATAAATTCCGGGAACATTTTGCTTTGGCGTCATATACTATTGGTTGTGTGAAAATGTCTGATGTGCCAACTAATCGTTATTTGTGGTAAGTTTTGATTTTTTTCTTTCATTCGAAGAAAACGACGGCTAATGCGCATCGAGAGCTTCAAAAAGTTTACGGAGATGCTGCTCTAAGTGAAACAACGTGCCGTGATTCGTTCCATCGCTTCAAAGACGGTGATTTCGGTGTTGACGACCGTCCGCCTGAAGGAAGGCTAACATTCTTCGAAGAGAATTGCTGATGAGGATCCACGCCAAACGCAAGAAGATCTTGCTTCAGTCTTAGGATTTACCCGCCAAGCCATTTCTAGGCGACTGCATGCGTTGGGAATGATTCAAAAATAAGGAACTTGGGTTCCTTATGATTTGAAGCCAGGGACGTTGAACGTCGCCTGTGAACAACTGCTCCACCGGCAAAAAAAGGAGGGTTTTCTTCATCGCATCGTGATGGGTGATAAAAAATGGAGTCACTTCAGCAACTCAAAGTCGTCGGCTCGGCCGAATATTCACGCTGCGAAGGTTATGCTGTATATTTTGGGGGACCAGGTCGGTGTTATCTATTATGAACTGTTGAAATCCAACGAAATCATCACTGGGCAACGGTATCGACTTCAATTGATGCGACTAAGTTGAGCACTTCGCGAAAAATGATCATAATACGAGCAGAGGCACGAAAAAGTGATTCTACAGAATGACAACGCTCTGCCTCACGTTGCAAAACGCGTTATAACCTTTCTGGGAACGCTCAAATGGCAAGTCCTACCCCACTCGTTATATTCCCCCGATTATTACTTGTTCCATTCGATGGCACGTGGTCTGGCTGATTAGTAGCTCCGCTCATATCAAGACATCAAAAAATGGCTTGATTCGTGGATAGCCTTAAAAGATGAACACTTTTATTATAACAGTATTCGAGCTCTGCCGGAAAGATGGGAAAAAGTTGTAGGTAGCTAGCGATGGGCGATATTTTGAATAATTCATTTGTAACCATTTTTTCACAATACAGTTGCATTTTCATCAAAAAATATATAGTTGCGCACCTAATAGTTGTTATTTTAAGTATAGTTCACAAAATAATTATTTTAAAAAAAATAATATTGTGTGTATTCGTCCAGACTCACATAAACCTCGAAAAACTGTTTAGAAAATTTCTTGCACAATCTTTTGCAATTTTAAATAGTACAGTTAGTTGCCTACAATACATCGTTTATTAAAAGTATTTTAATAATATTGAATTTCCAAGAGCGAGCCTGGGTTTTTTTTCCAATTTGGAAATTTTTTTGAAGTCATACATTGCACAAATGGGAAACTTGCGCATTTAGTTGAACGAGGGTAAGGTGAAAAGTTCTCGACAAGAAAGACAATGAAACACTGCGATTTTCAGTAAAAAAATGATCGTATTTTTCTCCATAATCTCCCTTGATTTCACACACTTGGTCCAGTATTTCGCTAACATCAGTATTCCTTCTCGCTCAACTTCTTGATTGGATGCGCTTCCCAGAAACAAATTTCTTCACGTTTGGGAACAGATAGAAGTCGAAATGTGTCAAATCAGGAGAAAAGGGGGGAATGTCGAGCAAATCGAACCCCAAATCCCGCAGTTCTTCCATAGTCAACGCACCTTTGTGTGCAGGTGCATTGTTCTGCTGAAAGATGATCTTTCTTCTTCAAGTCAGGCTTCTTCTCGCGAATTCTGGCATCTAGTTGATTCGTAGTTAATTGGCTGTGAAAGACGAACAGACAGATACACGAGTGATACGGAAGCCTTAAAATTAACAATTGACAACATAGACTGGTATTCTTGTTGAAAGCAATCAAATCATCCTTTCAGAAAACAAACAGTACAAATATATTCCTGCTCATCAAGCTGGATAGTTTTATAGCAAATACATGGGTGGTGTTGTGTGCAGAATCATTTTGCTGTCAATAAAGTGGTATGAAAAAATATTTTTTACTGTGATGGATTCTCAGTAAACGCATGGATTCTTTGGCCCTACCTCAATGACTTCAACCTGCCATTATATGACTGTAAGCCTACCGCATCTGAGTATTTACGCAAAACAAACAAACCACTTTTGATAAAACGCGACTGGCCTCAGGTCAGCTCCAGAAGCACAAGGAACTACTACAGGAGGTTGCCACAATTCCTAGCGAAGGCGTCATGTAAGACATAAAGACTTCTTCTCATAGCCCTTAATGTATACAAACCATACATGGCTTGTTTTTCTCATTTTTTTTTACCAATTAAAAATATTAAATTTCAATGAAATCCTTAAACCAAACCATTTTTTTCATGCAGTAAAAATTCAGTAATTTGTGATTGTAAATATTTCATTAAATGTTGGGCAACATACTGCAGCAAGACAATTTTTTCCCTCATCTGTCAATGGCTTATGAAAAATGGCTTTTTCCATTGTCCATTCAACTTGAAAAATTTTAATTGGGAACTTGCCGAAAATAAATGCTTTAATGTCTTGGCTTTTAACCCATCTCTGTTCGTTAAACACGATCAAGTTCCGAAATTATGTGTCCATGTCCCTGCTCTGTATCGAAGATAAATCAGAGAGCTCATCGATCTGAGCATCCATTACGTTCCCTCTGCTTAGTTCATAGCAGCGTGAGGTATCAATGTGATTTTCTCGCCGCCAATTCATATTGTGGCACTAATTTGCGAGTTAACGCACGAAAACTTAAGTATCCATAATGAATGCAAACTGAATAACGCGACCCACTCGTATATTTGTATGTATGTATGTATGTATTTCCATACGTACTTGGCGGTTTATGTTTGTTTATCGGTCGTCGAACACTAATTAATTATTGTTGACAATCCTGATATTGAACAGAGCCGCTAATTATGACGCCAAACGCACATGATTGCCGAATAGGTACTGGCTTGCTGCATTCAACTCATTCACTCATTGTGCAATTGAACAATTTTCTGGTGTTCGATATATGAACCTGTCAGGCTCTCAACCAAAATACGATAATTGCGATGAAATGTGATCAATCAAAAATATGAAAAAAACCCCACTACATAAAAAGTAAATTAGCGAACGAAAAGTGAGAGTAAGAGTAAGTATGCGAGTGGAAGTAGGTACGTAAAATCGGAGCTCCTGTAAGTGTCATTAAGTCGCAATATACTAGTACAATACTTTTTCCCAGACCCCAACCGCCATCTGTTATTCAATAGACGATTTACTCTTTGTGGCGAAAAGCTTCTTTGCAATGCGCATGATTATGTAAGTAAGTGATCAGTCATTCCTCATACCAACTAGAGATTTTTCCTAGCAGAATCGAACAGGTGCAAGAGACGTCTTTGAAAACATCTCGAGCTTGAATTGTTCATCAATCATGACATGTCACATGGTAGCGCTAATGAAAAACTACGCATCTCTCTACATGCTAAGTTAATATGTGTGAACAAAAAAGTCTGTCGTTACATCTATTTTTAGACGCATTCTAGTCGCTGTGTAAGCATTCAGTTAACAGCTCAATTATAGGTTTCAGACACAACTGGCGCGCTTTGTGCTGGCTCACACAACTTAAGCCGTAGAGTTTACACACAAGTTATCAAAAAATCATGGCAACTCTGTTATCTGGTAACAAATCACAATCGAACAAACCCTCAACATAAATTTCTATTACATATACAAAGTTAAAGATATTTCACAGCGTGTTAGTCACAGTGGCACATTGTCCGCCATATCCAATTCCGTATATATGTATGGATAAGGGATTACTGGCAGTTTAATGTCAGTTAACTCCATCAACAACATTGCAAAACATTGTACGTCAGTACCCAAGATAGACAGGAAAAAATAAAGGCGAGACCCCACACTAGGGCTTGGCTTGTTCTATCCACCAAACACGATGAATCTTAGAAAACATAAATCAATCAGTGGGCTTATCTGATTCAATCAATCAGTTGTATCCTTAATCTTGTTAAGTTGACTTTACGCGGTGCTGTCACTGGCGAAGCACTCGTGCTGGTTCTTGCACTCGCATACTTGTACTTCAGCACGAAGGTGTAAAATAAATGCGTGTTGCGCATACATGCGGAGACGCCTGCTTAACTACCAATACTGGATCGAATCATTTGGGGGTAATCAATGCCGAGACAACGAAAACTAGGAGTGGCACATGGGTGTCTTATTGAGTGAATTGCCTCCTAATTACCTTTCAAGAGCTTGTTACTAGCTTTATCCAAACTGTGCTTATATCACAACGCCTTTGGTTTGACTTCATCCGACTGGGTGACGATATGTCATGATGAAGCGTATCAATTAGTCAGATAAGTTGCGTGAAATGTTCACTAATGACTTGGCGTTGAAGCGTTGAAACGTTGACGCACTTCTTGACAACAGCTCCAACTTTTGGATGCATTTGAGTGGAATCGAATTAATTGGCTGCAAGTAAGTGCTCCTAATACAGCGTATAACATTCAATTCGCATCATTTGAGTAATACTTGAAACCGCTTACGTTCGTGATTAACCGCTTGAGACAAGTTGTTAAATGGATTCGTTTAAATCGTGACCACCTCAGCTACACTCCAACTTGAGCTCCACCGGCACAATTAAATGCGCTTGTTAATCTTAAGGGAATTAAAGTCTTGAGTAAGATTTACAAATTAAGTTTATCGCGTGCTCAGAAACAGGAAAACGGTGAGCACTCCAATTACTTACTGCGGATTACAAGGAGTTGATTTAAATTGAATTTTCCAACCAAAAAGAAGGCTCCCATGAATAATTGCGCACCAGGTTCGCATTGAATATTTATCGTCTCTTAATGACGTTCGTGTGTAAGGCTTAAGGCCCTGAATGTTGAAAAATTATGTCTCCTAAATCAACACTATACCAATCAAATAAATTGATATTTATCTTTTATGAGGACACTGTGAATCTTAGCACTTAAGCGCACATGCAACTTCTATAAAGATAATGGACACTCAGCAACGAACCAGGTGGCATTAAAGTGCCATATTGATAGGTGGCCTTAATTTTGATAAAAAATGAATTATATTTTATTTACATATTTTGACAAGGCTTCAATAAATGTGTGCATGTGACTGATGATAATTGTTTTTGCATCTTCAGATCAATCAGATTGCTGGATGGAAATATACACGAAAATGTCGGCCGAACGATTCACAAGCTATAAAGACTCTTTTAAAACTTTCAAATCACTTAGAGTGAGCACGTTTTGTCAAAAGCAGCAAAACCATCAAAACGTTGTAATGTTTACTACGAAAGAGGGTTTTGGTGTTTCAATGTCAGGGAAATCAAATCACCAGCGCTTTACTGGCAATACTCATTGAAGTCAGTTGATACGTTGCCGGTTTTTAAAAGTGAAAAAGATTACATACAGTCCGTTTGATAAGATCGTATACGGCAAAACTCGTTTATGAAAACCGGTTTGAAAGTGGCATTTGCATTAGCAGATAAAAAATACTTCTGCTAAGATGCTTTGAATAAAAAAATTTAAAGAGTGTTCAATTTTTGTCAGAGACGGAAGTATTTTAAAATGAGTGTCGCGTTTGCATCACGTTATGAAGCAGTATTCTTGTGCACGCATCAAAAACGACCGAAAATGTCATACGGAGCAGCTGCTTAATACATGAAAAAGTCAAAAGCATTTGTTAGCATTTGTTTGTTGTGGATGATTTGCGGGATCGTGGGTCTACGCCAAAAACAACAAAAAAGCAGGACAAAATGATTCTACGCGTTAAGTGGAGGACAAGGGATTTTACGTAAAAGGGGTCTAAATATGTGTTGTGATACGATACGAAGACGTTTACTAGCCAATAATATAAAATTTCGAAGCACAATAAAGAAACCACTACTGTCAAAAAAAACACCTAGAAAAACGACTCAGTTGAGCCAAGGAGAATTTGGACAGAGATTGGAACAACGTTATTTTTTCGGATGAAGCTTCTTTTTGGGCATGGTCTTCTATCACTCATACCAGATGTACACAATCCAATAAATTAATCCAGCGGACCGTCAAACACTCGGCAAAGGTGCACGTTTGGGGATGCTTCTCAATACAAGGATTTGGCAGTTTGTTCATGTTTACAAATAACTTAAACGCACCCAACATGGTCAAAATTTATAAGAAGGCTTTATTACCATCTGCCCAAAGGTGGTTTAAAGAAGGAATGAGAATTGGTTACTGCAAGAAGAAAATGACCCGAAACATCGCAGACGTTTGTGCAGTGCGTGGAAACAAGAAAATGACGTCGATGTTTTAGATTGGCCATCACAGTCGCCGGATGCAAATCTCATTGAAAATGTTTGGGCATTCATGAAGCTAAAGCATCTCGATGGTCAAACAATTATCACAAAAAATACGAGTTTTATGGAGATCTTTGTCTCAATATTATGCTATAAGATTAGTAGAAACCATGCCTCGAGGAATCCAAGCAATTATTGATAATGGAGGAGAGTGGACAACATTTTAATTGAAAAGCATTCAAGTAAATAAACAAAATAAACCAGTACAATTGATTTTTTTTTATTAATATAAGTTCTTCTTTAATTTTTGCCGTATTCGATCTTATCAAACGGACTGTACGCTGCATGTTTTTGGTTTTTTAGTGCTTTCTACAGTTCAATTTTTTCACCCCCTTGCAAATCAATCAGAGCCAGAAAAAAACTTCCAAAGGTCGAGGCAAACCATGGTTAATAAGTGATTACAGGGGTAAGTTCAGGTAGTCAACAAGTTAGTTTTCTGTGTTCACATTAATAGTGTACTGTAATGACCTCCCCGGTACCAATCCCTAATATTCTGCTATCTAAGATAAGGACTATCCAGGCCTTATTGATCTTGCTTTTTATCGGCTTGTTCTTCTTGTCTAAGACTATGGTTCTTGTTTTTACCTAAGGAAAGCAGTCGGCTTAAGTGATGCACATCAAAACTATCAGGGCATTCAGGTAAATATGGTCTTTACTTCAATAGAAGCTCAACGTCATCTTGGAACGAACATGTTTTATATTCGAATAAAAGTTGAAAGGAAAAGCACTTAATGGATTATGAAGCCAAACTAACAAAACAGTGGTGGAGAAGATTTCGAAGCAAAATTGTAAGGACTTTTATCAGCTTCATGGCTTTCTGTCATTGTTATAAAAAATTTAAGATTGCAAACCAATTAAAAGGATGTGAAGGATACTGTTTTACAATCTAAGACTTTCTCCTGCTTCACACGAGTATGAGATGGAAGTGAACACAGGTGCCACAAATAGCTATTTATTCTTTGAATTCTGTTGAGCACAAAATGAACTATAAAAATTACAAGGGCAGACCTTTATGATTCAATGTTTAAAGATACTACTATTGGCCTGATAAAGACACCCTAATTTAAACAAGATAAAGACAGTCAGTTCCTCAAATCGTTTTTCTTGAAAACTACTTTAAGAATCGGAACTGGCTTCATAAGTCAATCGACATGGCAATGAGGTAAGGTAACTTATCAGATTCTCATTTCACAATGAACAATCTTCTAATACGCCAATGTAGGAACCTATTGAATTAAACGAGCTAAATGTTTTAAGCGGATCGGGAGACATGCCATACGAAAAACTGCACAAGACCAGCTAAGAACCATATTCCGTGTTCAGGAAAGCAGAACGGTTTCATATAAACAAAAGAAGGGGACAGTTTATATCCTGCTATAAGCTTTATTCAAACGAAATAACTCGTAATAAGACAAATTAAAATAGATTGTACATTTGAATTTAAACAATTTTCCGCCAATCTACGAGGCGTTTGTGACTCAAGTTACACAATATAAATATAATCTTGAAAAGGTTGACAAATTTGTGTCTCTTATGGCCTTTATTCGAAAACTATCAAATCCAATTACTCATATACGTTTTCTTATAAACTACATCAAGTGCACAAATATAAACATCACTCTACCTCATGCATTTTCAATTGACCAAGTGTTTACTTGCAATTAATCCCAAAAGCTTGAAATCTTTAAAATAAATCACAACATTATTTTAATAGATTGCGATGAAGGTTAGACTTGAGGTGATTGCGTAAGCAGGGCAAAAAAAAAATAAATTTCAGATTATTGAATCGTAAACAATGATAAGATGGTTTCATCAGACAAACAGACAAAAAATTGTAGAGTGTAATACAGTGGAGATTTGCTTGTTTATCAATGGCCTGCCTAAAAAGAAATGGGGAAAATCAACTGAAAGTATTGCCTTTCCACAATCCTTTTACTGCTTGTTATACACTAAGCCTTGTAATATTCAGTTTCCTATAAGCAATTAAAAAAAAGCTAATCAACTCTTTTTTTCTTTTGCATTTTACAGATAAGTTGAGGTCCTATATGCCAGTATCTGGAGGATGATCACAGCAAAGGCTGCTAGCTACTTGTACCAAACGAAGTCCAATGCATTTTGTGAAAACAAGGAGAATCAAACTTAATATAATTCGATAATCTTAAAAAATTCGGAACTCTTGGAGGAATGTATGCCTGATGAATATATGTAGCCTTAGCGCCGTTTGCCCGATTCGATTGGCGGTCCACTGCCGCCAGGATCAAGCATCGAAGACCAGAGGCAACATTGTCAAAAAGCCATAGAGATGCCGCTTCTGATGTGCTGGGTTTCACTCGACCACCACACCGAAACTCCTGGTTTGATGACGAAGGCCAGTAGAGGCGAACAAGGCGACATCGCACTCAAACTGAGGATTTAGAATGAGTAGTTCTGTTGACTGTATTACGGAAATGAAGAACCAAGTATCGCTGTCAGGCAGAATAAGCCATTCAATATGAACGATGAGCACCAACATCCACTAGACCTGAATGAAGAGAAGAAAGCCACATCTAGTGCTTCAGTCCAACAAAGGTGGCGGAGTGGGCATCCTGACTATTGACAGGCGATGATTTGGAAAGTAGCATACACCAAATCATCTCTAAAATATTGCCGAACGAAAGTATGCCCGAGGAATGGAACCTGTTGTTGTGTTGTTTGTCCAATCCAAGGAGACCGTTTGAATTACGTCAACTTTAGAGGCATCAGTCTTCTTAACATCGCATACAAGATCCTATCTACCGTCTCTGCAAACGCCTGAAGATTAATACATATCAGTGTGGCCTTAGGCTCGTAAATTCTATCTTCAGACTAAGGCAGATCTTCAAAAGTAACCCATGAGATTCAAGTCCGTACACACAGCAAACTCATCGATTTTAAGGCCGCGTATAACAGTATCTATATAAATGGACTTTACAGAGCAATGTTATTACGAACTCGTCTGCTTATGCACGATGACGATGCTACATCAGGTCAGTAAAGTGCTCAAAGATTTAGACAAGGCGATTTCGTTAACATCACTCTTGAAGAATAGTGCAAAACTTACCTACCAAGAGGCAACATTCTTTCAAAAGTCCGTCGAATAACTCGCATACGCCGACGATATTGATACTCGTATAATCAGAAAAAAGTTTGATGTCAGGAACGCTTTCACAAGTATCGACATGGTAGCAGCGAAGTTGGATCTAATGCTCAATGAGAGCAAGACTAAGTTATGCTCTCAACCTAGCAAGGCCCTCTTCCAAATAACAATAGTAACCCTATATAAGACCTTAATTATGCCAGTCCTGTTCTATGGCGCAGTGGAGGGAAAAACTCTTCGAGCAATCTTGGATCCCGTCTGCATACACGAGGAGTGGGGAAAGAGCTACAACGAAAAATCCGTTTCAAAAAATTTTTGAATCTACCACCCATGTTTAGCGGAGAAATGGAAGACCGCGACTTAAGTGGAGCACGCAAATGAACGGAGACCTTATCCAAATAAGCGTGAGAGACTGGTTGCCGCTCGCTAGATCTAGCTGACTGCATCCAAGCCTGTAGCGCCAGCTGAATTAAGTATGTAAGTGAACTTCAAAATCACTAAAACTATCGTAATGTTTTGTAGAAGCTCGAATATGGTTAAGACTACTCAAGCCTCCAACTAATTGGTGAATGTCTCAATTTCCAAGACAGCCTTAGTCCTGAGGACATTATGTTAAGAAGCTAAATATAAACCCATGGGAAAAAGTCGCGACCGCTAAAATAGAAAAATGTTGCTATTCAGCTTCATTATAGAATTCGTTCCAGATAATTCAAGATATAAGTAAATCGGGTTGAACTATTTGTCATAAAACATTTTATAGACGGAAGAAATTTATGTATAATAACTCAAATCACGTTAAAGAATTTGCAACAAAATTAATGATTTCTTGAATGACGTTAACTGATCTTTTGACATTTTTATTACTGCAAATTGAAAATGTAATTTATATTCACGACTAGCACTTCAAACTGGCAATATGTTGATGCAGTTCAGCTACATAGACATTTTTCAGATAACTTACATAGTTTTTAAATGGTTGCAGTTTATAAATGTTTTTTTTGTTAGGATCATTAACAACTGACAAAGTCACTTAAAATATCTTTCCACTTCTAAACAAATGGTCTTCATGAACCAATTGATTTGAACACAAATCGGCCAGAACAGTATTTTTTTTAATTTTAAAAATAATCAACTGCGACATTTTTATGACAGATAATTTTTTAGAACATCCGCATATCGAACAGTATTCACATAACCCTGATCTACTATATACAATACACATACCGATTTAGCGAAAACCATAATGCTTATTCATTTATTTAAACAACAGAAATCCAAATTAAGCAGATAACCTAATAAAAACTTTTCTAGTTTTAGATGGTATCACAAAGTGATAAGTCGATTTAAAAATAACACATATCAAACAATTGGAAAAGGTGCAGTGACAGATAAGTTTTTAAGTAACAAAGCCAAACCATCTTGTCGGTTTATTTTGAAAATCATTCAAAGTTTCACCTAAAATTGTTCCAAATATTTTCTTTATTTTCGTATGTGTTTGCTTACCATGGTTGGTTCACTCAAACCCAAAATTTAACAATAAAGGCGTAGATAAATTTTACTGTAAAAATCTGGATGTAGCATTACCCGATTTCGATGGGATGGTAAAAAGTCTCACATCAATTTTGGATTAATTTGGGTTGTAGACCGAACTTCAACGAACAGTCTTGTTTGCAACATTTTTTTTCACCACAATTTGCTGCCAAAGATGAGACGTAGGCGTAGAGTACTGAAAAACTATGAGTCGGGAGTTAGCTCAGGTGCGTTGATGCAGGTGCCTGAGTTTTCTTAATAAGTTATTGAGTATTCAGTAAAAAGTTATTGACATTAATTGCTTACAATCATGGAATGGGGCGACATCGAAAATCGTATTGTTGTAGTTGGCCTACTTAAATGCAACATGGGAAAATGCGATATCTTTAGGAACGTTTGGAATCACTCGCAATTTTGTTTATCGTGCTGTGAAGTTGTTTGAGGATACTGGTGGACTACGAGACCGTCAAAGATCCGGCCGTCCGCGCACTATGAGAACTCCGAAAGCGATCAAAGCCGTGAAGAAACGAATCGATCAAAAACCGCTGCGAAAACTATTGTCGCGGGAAATGCAAATTTCGCAAAAATCCATGTCTCGCATTACCAAAGAATTGAAGGAAAAACGCAAGCGAAGATCGAAAGCGTTACTCAGCCGGTAAGAAGAATCACCGTAGAAGAATCGTTCAACAAGCAGAACGAGCGTGTGTATGCTCAGTCATCCAGAGAAGCATCCCAACTCATCCCGAGGGTTCAAAGAGGCCACCATCCCGCGTCTGTAATGGTATGGTGGGGAGTGTGCTACGATGGCGTTACCAAGTTTCATTTTTGCGAGAAAGGAGTGAAAACATCGACCAAAGTATATCAATCTACCATCTTGGAACCCATTGTGAAGTCTCTCAACCAATCAATATTCAACAACAAGCCATGGACTTTCCAGCAGGACTCTGTTCCAGCTCACAAAGCAAAAACGACTCAACTGTGGCTCAAAAACAACGTTCCGGACTTCATATTAACAGATGATTGTCCAGCTGTTAGTCCAGACCTCAACCCGTTGGATTACAAGTTTTGGTCCGTATTAGAGGGCATGGCTTGCTCTACTCGACACTCCAATATTGATTCGCTGAAGCGAGCCCTTGTACGTGGAGTGGACAATCTCCCCATGCATGAAGTGAGTCTCGTAATCGATGAATGGCTACATCGTTTTAAGTCGTGCTGGAAGGCAAATGAAAGTCATTTCAAATAAGTTTTTCTAAGATTTGTAGCCATTGAATAACCCAATAAAAACAAAAAAAAATTGTTTAAATATTACTTCCTTTTCATTTGGCGCTGATTTTTCTATGTACCAGTATTTATGACTTGACTAGGTATGATTTGATCGAATCTCTACAAAGACCACAACTTCGTATCAAAAAGGAGAGAATATCAAAGACATATCGAGGAATATTAAGAAGTGTCCCTAGATATTAGCGGTAAGAAAAAAAAAAATTTTCCATGCTTGTGATCATCAAAAGCTACTTAAGCTATTACATGAGATGACTCCGTTTGGTTAGTCAACATACCACTTTGATCAAAAAGTTCCCGGAATAACCAGGTGGCGCTCCCACACAAATTTGATTTGAATTCTGTTTTTTTTTTTTGTTAAGTTAGTACATCTGTTGTTGATATTCCCTCTAAATCATAGCATCATAGCTTGACATTTGCAAAAGTTACGTAGCCTAGAGTACATATATCTCTGTGTGTGTTGGCGATTTTTTACAATTTTAGAAATGAATTTAAATTAGCAACATTGAACTTGTGTTAAAGTTTGCGTAAAAAAACGGTTTTAATGGTGCGCGAACGTTGGAAATGTGTTTCGGCAACGATTCTCTAAAGAAAACGGTCGTTTACTAGTGGCACGAGCGGTTCAAAAGTGGTCGTGAGTCAATCGAAGATGATAAACGCAGTGGCAGACCATCGACATCGAAAACCGACGAAAACATTGATGAGGTAGAAGAAATGTTGGTCAATAACCAACAGACAGTTAACAAAGAGTATTAGTTGGGCGTTATGAGACGTTTGCGTCAAGCAATTCGATCTCGGGACATACTGCAGTGATTGGCAAAGGTTATTGGCACTCACAAATTTTGTATCAAATCCTTACAGGAATCCACAAAACATATCCCCAACATTCGTCTGATCTGATCTGATGTTTGTTTGAGCGTCAGCGACAATTAGGAGAAACAAAATACTTTCCTTAAAGCTCTGACCAAGTAATAATAATACGAGTACGAGTATAAAACCAACGTAGAAAACCACATGCAGGGACTTTCACTTTTGCAGTGAACTAGTCTGGATGGTAACAAAAGAAAAGCCATTGGACATTATCAAGTTTCTCTCTGTGGTCAGGCAGAGAAATTTTTTTATCTTTAGAGAAGTGCATGCGCAAAAATTGGTGAGGATCATGACAATGACAAAAACTGAAATTCCAGTATAAAGATTCATTTAAATACCTATCGATGAGATGCTCTTCGTAGGCGGAGATTTAAATGGCCACGTCGGAGAAACAAATGTTGATTATGAGGACTGCCACTGCGGTAAAGGCTTTGGAACCAGAAATTCAGCTGGCGAAGACATCCTTGTAGCGTGTAGGGCGTACGGCTTAACCGTCTTAAATACAATGTTTATTAAACATCAACGACATCTCATCACCTATAGCAGCGGAGGCCACGAAACACAAATAGATTATCACCTCTGCAAAATGTCGATGAGAAACCGAGTTAAGGACTGTAAAGTAATACTTGGAGAATCGATAGTAAGCCAACACCGTCTGCTCATTACAGAATTTTTCACGGCGGAACCACCGAAAACATGGGCATCGTTTGGAAAGCCAAAAATCCGGTGGTATAATCTATCGAAGGAACGAAGCGCAAGATTTATCGCACTGGCTAAAGAAGTACTTCACAATATAAACGGTATCGCAGACTCACTTAGCCCGCAAGAAATGTGGAACAGCATGCACGAGGAATGTATAACACTCGCAAAGTCCCATCTGGGGACTATATCGAAATACCATTACGTCGGCAAAGAAACATGGTGGTGGAATGACGAAACCAAACGAGCTGTGGCCGACAAGAAGAGTGCATTCCAAGCGTGGACAAAATGCGATCGGAGCGACGATATCGAAAAAGCTCGACTGGCTCTTGAATACGAGCGTCTTAAAAAGATCGCAAAGAAAGTCCTGGCTCGAACTCGAGCGGCAGAAGCGGAAAACCTGTACCAGGAGTTGGAACAAATATCCTCACGATCGGCGGATAGAAGACAAGCTATCCAAGAAGTTCAAACGTCGTACAGTACTAAAATGCCAAATATTTTTAAGCTCGCTGCACAGAGGAGAAAAAATTCAATGGAAATAACCTCGCCGAAATACATCAAAAACGCAGACGGTCGCTTATTAACAAATGAAAAGGAAATTTGTGACCGGTGGCTTGAATACTGCAAGGAGTTGCTTAACAAACAGTTTCCACGTGATATCGTGCCGACAGCTGGTCTATTCGAGGAGGAAGTTTCGGACTTTTCAATCGAAGAAATAAGTATAGCAATTGGAAAAATGAAGCGGGGGAAAGCGGCGGGACCAGACAGCATTCCATCAGAGTTTTGGTCGAAGATGGAGGGGATCGGCAGCGTTTGGCTATCGAAACTTTTAAATAAATTAAAATGTGGACAACCTATGCCGAATCAATGGAGAAGTAGCTTCTTGGTTCCATTATACAAAGGAAAAGGCGACACTCGAGAATGCAACAACTACCGTTCAATCAAGCCTATGTCACACACAATGAAAATCGTCGAAAGAGTCTTAAACGAACGTCTTCGGCAAATAATAAAGCTCGATAATAGCCAGTGTGGATTTGTTGAAGGAAGATCGACGGTGGACGCTATCCAAAGCCTACGAATAATAATGGAAAAGCACCGAGATTCGTCTAAGGACTTACACATGGTATTTATCGACCTCGAGAAAGCATTCGATCGAGTGCCTAGGGATCTCATATGGACCGCGCTGAGGTCTCAAAATATACCGGAAACGTATGTTAGAATAATACAAGACATGTACGGAAACGTGAAAACTGCGGTTAAAAGCTTTGCTGGACTAACGAGAGAATTTCCAGTTAATGTCGGAGTGCATCAAGGAAGCGTACTTAGCCCTTTCCTCTTTAACGTAGTACTCGACTATCTTTTAAAAGACTGCATCCGCGAACCAAATGTAACGCCAATTCTCTTCGCTGACGACGCAGTTATACTTAGCGATAACGTCGAAGATTTACAGAACGCCTTAGATTCATGGAGAAATGCGCTAGAGAGAAACGGGTTTAAATAAGTCGTTCAAAGACGGAGCATTTGACGTGCCCATTTGCACATCCGTTGCGACCTGTTCCGGATATAATGTTAGACGGAATAGTTCTTCCGAAAAGCACTATCTTTAAGTACTTAGGATCAATCGTTTACAAGGAAGCGAAATGTGACGACGACGTAAACCACAGAGTGAGTGTGGGATGGATGAAATGGCGGGAAAATTCGGGAATCTTTTGCGACCGAAAATTTCCACTTAAATTAAAGGGGAAACTCTACACCACGGTTGTTAGACCAGCTCTTATATACGGTTCACAGTGCTGGACAATGTACGAAGCGTTTAAAAACAAAATGACGGCAGCGGAAATGAAAATGTTAAGGATGTCTAGTGGAGTCACTAAACGCGATTGTATTAGATCTACGCGTATAAGAGGAAGTCTACATATAAAGAACTCGGTAACCGAACAGCTTGAGGCGAATAGAATAAGTTGGTATTGCCACGTTCAAAGAAGATCTGCGGAAAATCCGGTTAAAAAGGCACTATCAACTACGGTCACTCCAACTGTAAGAAAACGAGGTCCGAAAAAGAATTCCTGGATTACTCAGATGGCAAATGCGCAACAACGTCTGGGGTTAACCACTGAAGCGATCCAGGACCGTGCATTATGTAGACGCGTTCTGCGGTCTGCGACATTAGCCAACCCCATAAGCGGAGCAGCAGCGACAGTAAAAATGGGAAACTCGTTACGCATAAGTTCGTATAACGAGGAAAGGATTAATAAAAGGATAAGAAGAAGAAGAAGATTCATTTAAATACTCACAGCCAAGTAAGGTAACGACTATTTTAAAACACACTATTTTCAAAAACTCATTTACTTTATTTACTACTGAGAAAACACTTTAGTTGTGGACACTTAATTATAAAGAAACAACTCCAATCAGTCACAGTGTGAATGGCTAACTTCTTTCACAGCATTTTGACAACTTCTTATTATTCAGGGTTATCTTTTGAAGTATCAGACTACAAGTTAATTGCTAAGCATATAACTAACTCCATATCCGTATCGGTAGCGTATCATTCCAATTAATTTTAATTGGTCCTTATTCAGAACAACGCTGTAACATGTCATGCAGTAGTACTCGTAAGTAAGGATTCGGCAACTGATCTTAACTCCAATCATACTCGTACCAAAGCAATTCAACTCTAACTCTTAGCGGTTAGTGCTCTGATGAAGTCATTTGGCAAAATGCCATGTCTAGCCGTGCCCACATTCAGATCCGTAGCATTTTGGATGAAAAATTTCTAAGGAAATTCCGTTCAGATTGACCATGTCTATGAAACACCTGGCTAGCCCATTACCGAGACTCCATAAATCACGCTTACAAAAATAAATTCGAATTATTCCACTGCAATCGACAGATAATTTACGAGTTCGCAATTCGCATTTTAAGTTGTAAATAGGTACCAATAACTGTAACTGAGTGTTCACTTGAACCACGTGATTGAGTTCAAATATACAAACGACCGCGACTGTGATTACGACTATGACTGCGACTGTGGCTGCCTCAACGATAGTAACACCCGCCCCATTGAATGCTTTTACTGTCACAAAGCATTTTCTGTGAGCCTCATAAAGATCAAATTTCTACGCATGTTGTCTGCACTAGGTCCATGACCGAGTTTGCCCCACGTCGTCTCGTCATACTCTGTGTACGCACCACCACAAGTCTTAGATCATGAGTGTGACATTTTTAGAGACGTTGCATGTTTCAGAGGAATGCAAATTACTTCGAAGGCATGCATTGCATACGAGTATAGGAGAGAAACAAATTCGTTTACCAGAGTAATTTGTCGATATGTCACAAATTGCCATCCATTGAGATCATGATCATCAGCGCACTAACGAATGAATGAGCAAGAAACAGTGACAGCAAACAACACGCGCCCAAAAAAAAAACCACTTACGCTTAATGGGCACAAGTTCTCATACACATTTGTATAGTATAGTACACTCCAAGCCCCTTCTCAAATGAACAATCTAGTAATTCCGCAGTTGGTGGTCTATCATTCGACTAGATTCGATCTAAGGGAGTCGTCAAGGTGTTTCTAAGTTGTCGGTTGCTGAGCCACATACTCGATTTTCGATAACGATTGGCAATTGCATTTTGACAAGCTGCGATCGCTTGCTGTGACATATGATTAATGTTGCATGTTACCATTTCACCTGTAACACCAAAGGTAGAACATGTTCCACCAGCAAAACGTCTTATCTGGCTGGATGAGCTACGTTAATCTACTGCTGCGATTGGTACGGTTATGCAGACACACCACACATTACGGGTACATGCAATGAATAACCAAAAGATGGAGGGGTTATGAATGACCACTGCCCATGGGCTGGCTCCACTCCAAATCTTGTTTGACAAGCAAAAATTAATTACTCGCGATAAATTTTGTTCGCCTCTTGGCGAATAAATCGCCAAACGAATTCGGCATCACACATGGTCTTCTCACCAAGTCGCTTTGCGAGATATTGTATCTTTAAAGAAGCATTTTTGATGTTGCTTCACCTAGCTAGAATTCAGTTAACGAGATCGTACTCTAAACAATGTAGAGAAACAGATTGTTTATCAAGTTTATGTTTAATTCAATGAGTCGGTTGGTCGACCTTCGGGTCACGAATCATTTTGATGCAACGTAGTTACCTAGTGGAAATACTTCCCAACGATCTACGTAAACTGTGCCAATCAAAACAAAAACGTGCCGCGTAGTGAAATTGAGTCGCACATACCTATACTCGTATACTAATAATCGCCAGTCTTTCCGCTCTAAAAGGTAAAACTTAAATGCACTCGTGCGTCGTCTGGCTATATGAATTTGTTTTGTGAAACTAGCATCGGCCCACACATCACGACAGGTATGGATATTGAGAGATAAGTAATAAAGCTGTCACTTCTGCTAACAGTAGTCAACAATTCAGGAGGTGGTCTGTGTAAACATCTGTGACGTCGCAAAATTAATGAACAATAAAAACGAAAACGTAATCACTTGTCCTCCTAAAATTCGAATATAGGAGCAAAAATAGGTATTCGTACATATACGGACACGGGAAAAAATGTAAGAAGATAATTGGGTTTAAATTAAGACTTACCTTTCATCCTTGTCATGCTTCTGGAAGGTCACATGGAGTAGCGATTCGCTTTGAGGTTCCGCAGAAATACCTTGGGCTCGTTGTCGCTGTGTCACAACTCCTGCTTTTTGTACAGGGACACATACAGGCGTTGTAGCTCCACCAGAAACACTTCTGCTAAATGGGAAAACACTTTGGAATTTATCAAGGTGAGATTTCAGTTCGGCTATCTCCGTGTCCTTGTACTGGAGGGCCATTTGCATTTCCTGGATCTTCAAGTCCTTCGCCTGTATGATCTGCACAAAACGTTGCTCTTGAGGTGTTTGCGGTACAAAATTCAAACTCATCATGTTAACTGGAGCGGCTACTGTGGGCTCACAATTGCTGTTCTGCAAAACAAGTCCTTGCATTTGATCAGATAATAACTTCGCACTGTAATCAGCAACAGGGTTATAAAGTTGGGGGACTGGCTGAATTGTAGGCGTTGGTGTTGCACCAAAAATTCCCTGCGTTTGGGCTTGAAGTTGCTGTAGTTGGTGATAGCGCTGTTGAATTTGTAATTCTTGTTGTTGCAGATAGTTGAGAGTTTGTAAATTCGGATCAGTGTGTATTTGCTGAGCACCCGTGGGCACTGTTCCATAGATGAGGGTATGGGTAAGTACGTCTGCTTGCGCCGCTGGACTATTGTTGTTCACTATTCCCAGCTCGGGCTGGAACTGAAAATTTGCGTTCGGTTCCTGCTGCATCTTGCCGTCGTTCGTTTGCTCTGGATTTTGTCCACCTGTCGGACTTATTTTTCGCACCTCGATGCTGCTTTTGCGTTTGCTTTTGCTGCTGCAGTTACTGCTGCTACCGTTCACTGGACTATTAATATCTATGTTGTTGCTATTTGAGTTGCAATTAGCGGCGGATGTCAGCACCAACGTTGCACCAATGTCTGTCGATATTGATGTTGATGCTGATGTTGATGTTATTATATGCGCTTCCTTTTCTCTTGGTGTGCCAGATTCAATCAGCGCATTCGGGGGTGTTATCTCAGATCCTTCTTTCCTGGTTTTAGGCGGATCGATGGTATTAAGAGATGCTTTACTTGTATTGTGATCACTTTGATCTGGTGGATCCAATGCATTAATAGAAGCACTATCAAAGTGTTTGGCGGCTTTGCCGTAATTGTTGCCGTTTATATTTACTCTAGAGGTGCTGTTGCTATCGTTAGTAATATTTTTTGTGCTATTTTTATTCGCACTAATCGCTGGATCAGCAATGGGTGGCGGTACTGTGGGTGCAGGGGTGGTGGTAATCACTCCTTGAATATTTGGTATTTGGTTTGTTTCTGATGTGGCTGGCCTCTTTGTTGCGAAGCACAGCCGATCAAAACAAATCCGCATGCAAGCGATTTTGTTGAATCACCACAGACCAGAGCAAAAACGAAGTTCCCTTTGGCGTCTCCCTAAAAAGAAAAAAATTAAAAAAAACAAAAACATTATTATAAACATTATCGAAAAATACTCATAAATATGTAATTTAATTTAGGCGTGCCCTTTGGATTACGAATGCAATCTAGTAGCAATCCAGCAACGACAACGATTTGCATTTTCTAAGATTACGTTACGTAACTATCTATCGGTCTGTTTACTTATCGAAGCAGCTGCTAACATATTTCGATGATCATAAGTTCTACGTGTTAAATATTATTCGCAAATTCTGGACACATTTAAATATCCACATATAAACGCATACTATATACTCGTATGTATGTACGGATGACAATACCCAGATACTGGCGGCGCGCCGTGCTTACTTTCAATAATTCAAGTGATAAGGCGGCTTTGAAGTACGAGTACTGACGCTGACATTGACATACATTATGTCGGATACGTAGGAAATTACCGAGCGAAATAACCTCAATAACGCGCTTCAATTAATTATACACCACGAGTGTTTTCGATGCGTTAATAGGGTAATTAGTGATGAGTATTCATGTAGCTCGGGGTAATTTATATGTGCCGCTCTCAAGACCCAATTAGGATATGCAAAGTACTGGTAAAACTTCGAACACAATAAAATAGATAAGCCCAAGTAAGGTGGGTTAAAAATAGTGGTACGCCATGGTTGTATCCATTACTCATAGGAAGTTTTGTATTCCACCTTTGTAGCAATCAATTTAAAATTGGTGATGAGAGACACGACTGATAAAACTCTATACACTTCTTAAACAAAAGAAAACATAAATATATGTATATATGAGTACGCATCTAATTTTGGGAGGTGTTCTGAAACGTTTTATCGAGCGGTAATTGCTTAAATTATTGGAAGACAGTACTTCGCGAATGTCTGTGATCGCAATTTAAATTTATGAAGAATTATAACGACATGGTAATTCATTTCTGCCTTTTGAAACGAAACAACGTTGTCGACATGATTATTGTTTGCAATTAATTTAGATTCTACACACCTTTCAAAGTACTCGTAAAATATCAGAGCTATGAATGAAAATAAAAAAAAACATCAAAGATTCCTAATTTGATGTTTACAACATTTAAGACACACCTTACCGTCGGTTTCGGGGCGAAATATTATAGTTCATCTGCACATAATTAATCAAACAAAGAAAATGGATGGAGAAATGTGTTTAGTTAGATTTGTTAAGGTGAAAATGGCTCAACCCCATCCTATCAATTATCAAAAGAGCGCTGATTGTCACCCGATCTTGAAGCGGCCACAAAACTATTAAAAAACTAATCTTTGCATTTGGATAATCAACAGTTGTCGGTATTAATAGCTTTAAAAATTTATAATCTGCAAGATAATTAGATTTAGTTGCTAATGTGAAACTTGACTCGTTATTATGCGTCGTAAAGTTTAAACGCTTGCCATAAAAACAAAAAAATAGTTGGCTACCTAAAATTCTTTCTACTCATAAAACGGTCTATAATCTCAATCAAGTTTTATGTAGTGCAATCAGTTTTACAACAAAATTTTATTTTAGGAGTTCGCTGATCTGGATGAGGGATATTTATCAGTAAAATGGTCAAATATGGCTAACTTACTTATTTATTTATGTAGTGGGGACTTTGGCATCCATCAAAATACATTTCGCGTTAGCAAGATATTTCGCTCGTCTGTTAGGTCCCTGTACACTTGTACATGACACTTGAGTCGAGGTTTTTCTCTTTTTCGTTGTCTATCCGAGTAGAAATCCCAGAGCTCTACGAGAAGGTTTTCATAGCTGATTGTGATACTCGTATTCTAGTCAATTAGTCGATATTGAGCGCCCCTTTAAGTTGACAGGATTAAATTGATTTCGCATCTATTCACAGCTAAAAACTAGTACTACCATAATCACAATTATCTCTCCATCGTCATACGGTATAATCCTACGAGTTAAAACTACACATATCTCTGTATAGGTCGTCTCTACAAATGCTGTCATATACGACCTTCAAATCGCGTATCAGTCTAGGCTTCTTGCCAGCTTGATCAGTTGCTAGCTGCCTCCAGTTTCAAACGCTAAGTGGGCTGAAGTCCCCTTCAACTTGGGTGCGTCACCTGAGTCTCGGTGTACCTATAGTGGGTGGATTCAAAGACTTTTCGGACCGGAGTATTGGTGCCCATTCGTTCTACCAGACCGAGAATCGCTTTGTCGCTCGTGAGCAGCTCTAGTCCTTCAATGCAACGCCGATTTGTATGCATTTTGCTTAGCTGTAGGTGCTTGACGGCATTCGTCTGTACATCAGTAGCGGCATCTCAAAAGTGAATCTCTTAACACATAAAGTAAGTCTCAATCGGAAATAGGATTTGGCGATCTCTTGTGTTTGTAGCCGTCTGACGTTGAGATTTCCCACAGCATTAGCTTGTCTTTTCGCTATTCGGAATATCCGCAACCGAATCTTGACTACAACAAGGTAATGGTCCGAGTCGATGTTGGCTACTCCGAACGCAATGTGATTAATCTGGTTGATTGATAAGGAGTTCTCGAAATCGCCTTGTGAATTTCGAGATGTGGAAACCGCGTGCTAGCCTGAAACCGATATCGGAGGCAGTGTCGAGCAGGCTACTGCCATCCGATATTATTACCAAATATGCCCTCTCTTTGTAGCTTTGTCGAGGAAAATTTTAAATGAATCGATCGCTGACCAAACGTCAGCTCGCGCTCACATTGCAGGAAATAACAACTGGTACGCGATTTTAATATAGCTGACGCATCTATAGTTGGAATAGTTGAATGTCTGCCCTTTCGTATGAATCTGACAAACGATGTTGAGTTATTATACAGAGGCATGTGACCAAATGTTAGAAATATGGTACATTCATTCTACGAAGTCATCCTCTATTCTTAAATTGCCCGGCAGGTGGGCTATTCAACTATATAAGTCTAGATATATCTCTTCTTATTCCATTTCATCCATTTTAGTCGAGAGGACGGGCAATTATCGAGTTTTGAACCTTTGTGGGTGATATGCGATTGGGGCTAGTCACTTTAGGGCTTAACTGCCTAATTACTTTTTGAGATTTTAGGTGCATCTTCTCCACATTACTGAATATTTGACTCTGAGTTTCTTAGAATTTGGACTATTTGACGAAATTATGGATTTCAGACAGAGTTAATGTACGAGTATAACTTGATTGGGTTCAATATTATTTTGTTAATGGGGAGAGTCAAGTTTTGCTTGGTGTGTGTGTGGTTGGTTAACACTTTACGATTCGGTTGAAATTTCTATTCAGGTATGTATTAGCAATGTTGACTGGAGCAAAGTACAGCATTCCGCTCTTGGAATGTTGGTAGATGTTGGTCGTTTTTCGTATTCCATAAAAGAGCGCGATAATACAACTTTAGGCCATATACATACGAGTATGTACAAATAAGTTCAATACCCTTTTGCCGATGAATCTACTTATTAGAAATTGAAATATCTTCGTGCGAAAGCAGCTCCGACTTTCATATATGACAGCGGTCCCGGTAGTCCGTCTGTTTTGACATGATTGAAAGTACACAAGAAAGTCCCTAGTCTTATCTATAGCACATTCTTTGAGCATTCTCAGTGGAAACTACATTGACCGCCACCTATAACCAATTCTGAAGATTTTTTAGTTTTCAACAATGAAAATGGGGGTTTGTCCTGACGACTTATATAAAATTAAGATGACAGCCAGACTGTTATATTAAATCGGGTCCAGGTACTAAACACTAAAAATATCTTGAAAAAAAACTGTTGCCTAAACACATACAACAACGGTTTTAATCTGCAATAAATATTCGAAATAGGCACTGAAACAAAAAAATCTGTTTTACAAACCTCAACCAGTGTGGAACACAAACTTTTGATTGTCACTTACTCGTAAAATTATTCTCGTTCGTATATCGCTGTCTTAGGACTGACACTAAAGGACTTAAGGTTAAACCTCCTGTCAAAAATTATTGCAAGAGAATACACGAACGATCATTTAATGGAAATACTTTTTTATTTTGCAGTTGTAGCAACGAAAGTGGACGTCGAAACAGGTTCAACAAAACTCGTATAATACAAACCAACATTTACGAGTACGTAAAAGTGGGAAAATTCTCGCGGCAACATGCTGTGCAAGAGGGTGTTATCTTTTATGATGCTCAACTTGCTTAACAGACACGATTTTTGCTACTACATACAAAGTGCAAAACAAATGTTTAACAAGGAAGACAAGGCACCTTAGCCCTTTCGTAATAAAACTTGCTCCAAGGATGCAACTCTGTGCTCTTTGATCTATATCAAATATCGTACAACAATTAATGATTTTTCACCTTGTCTCCTGGTAATGCTATGGCTACATACGCGGAAAGGAACTTTAGATATCGTTGCATCTTCCTGACAAGGTTTCACGGAATCGTTTTTGTTAATTTCGTATCAAATATCAGCTTTATGTGTCAATAGCACTTAAGATATCTGCAAAACCCTGAAGGCCGAAACTGCAAACACAAGTTCATAACATAAACATACATGCTCGTATGTATATTCGTATGTATTTAAATATTTTTCTCTGCTGCTGACTTCCTCATGTGTCAAGTCTGCGACGATAATTTTTTTTTTAAGTGCAGCGTAATTTGTAAAGAGCCCAACCACAAAGATAGTTCAAGCTCTCTTCCACAGGTTTCAACATTCACGTTTGCGTAACAAAAATCGCAGCCACTAAATTAAAGAATTTTATTTTCGTTTTATTTTTAACTTAGCGTGTGCCTGCAACACGTAATTGCAAATGCCTTTATCTGAGTTTATATTCCTGATGCATCATAAAGTCTTGTCTGGGTTGAGTTGTGAAACAAAGCTGGACACTTGAGGTTAGTTGACTTCGATTGCCTCATAGAATTGCACCGAGCACGGCATGTGACAATAATTTCTTGACTCGCTAATTGAATGCATTCAAGTGGATACACACGTTCATACAAAAATACATTCGAATACTCATACGAACTCATAGTTTTCTTTATTGACTACTCAATAGTGCTGGATGTGGTTTTGCTTCCCAGTTTACCACCCTGTTTGTATACTGAAAAGGTGATCGGATTTTTGTATACTCGTAGCTTTCCTTGGATTCTCTGATGAGCCAAAGTATGTGAGTATGTCATAATTTTTGAAAGGTGTTTGTCCTTTAACGCTGCTAGCTGACTGACTGAATGGCAAAGTTCCAATGGCTTAACAACTTTTCGATGAGAAGCTGTTGTGACAGGTGCTGTTCAGAAGCTTGCGCTCCATCAGCAGGAGGTCGTGTCTGCACAGCAATAGGTGGAACCTGCATCAGAACACAGCACAACTGCAATGACATCTCTGATCGATAGAAGGTCATATTTGAGTCAATGTCTGAGCCAGACCAGTTAGACGAGTGCAAATTCGACCGCAGCGAATATGATTGGAAAAGACAAAAATATACTCCAGCTAATGAGTTCATAGATTGAAAATCAAAACTGCGAGACTAGCACATCGATTGCCACAATTGGTCGGATTGCTTGCCCACACAGTCGCGATCGAATCAAACTAGTACAACGCAAAGACCACTTAATAAGTAGCGATTACATGACCATGCCTGCGTCTAGCTAATAATATGTGAGTGCTTAGAGCATACCAAGCCATTACATATGGCTGCGGCAGACACACCTTCGCAAGCCAATTAAATGCTGATCGCTTCCAATTGGATCGACTTGACTCGAACTCAAATTCTTCAGTCAATATGGCAGGCAATTAATCCGCACGCATCGTTTGATGCGACTATACTCGTAACTGGTATAGCCACATCCACATGCAAATGCGTTCACATCTTGACGACACCGATCAAGATTTTCCTTTTAGCATGTTGATGTTGATTTTGATATTGCTGTATATCATACCTCCTGTACCCGTATTATTTATTAATTGCTTTCCACCGTTGTCGGTCAAGCACCTTTCGCTGTCTCCCTCCACTGGGCTCCACACTGCACACTCCACGCTCTACAAGTACATACCGGCCGGTTATGTGTTACGCTGCACTCCTAATGGGCGGCGTATAATTACTCTCGGACCAAGTAGTAGCGTACCACGCACCTGAGAACTGGTTACACGTAAATTAAAAGAAAGATGCATGTTGACATGTGGACACGGCGACACTGGACCTAACACAAAGGCAAAAAGTATGCTTGGCTTTTGCGAAAGCAAATGAAAAAATACAGCAACGGCACTGCCCCATTCATCATCCCTGCGGTGCCTTTAACCTTGGGAGATTTATTTTTAAAATTTCATGCTCAACACCAGATTTTTGTTTTTAACAGGTTGGCCACTGATTGACGTACGGGGGCGGATTAATGATCTACAACTCCGTGTTACCTCCAAACTTACAGGTTGTTATTTTTCGCTTGCTTTCCGTATGATTACTGACTACTGACAAGTAGACAGCCTGACAATGGCTTTGGACACCCTGAGACCTTTAAGATGGAGATAAAGTCACGCCAACTTTGGAACAAATAAAAAAAAAAAAAAAAACGTCTTTCAGTGGAGTTCAAATACAGGTAGTCCGGCAGTCAATCAAGTATACGAGTATTTTTCTTATAGTCGATATGGTCGATCAGATTATTCGATTTTGGTTATCGCGATAATAAGCCTACAAGAAACTGAACATTTACATAAAATGTAAAATTGAGTCACAGTTATGTACATTTATATGAATTTTTTGTATAACATTCGGCGGATTGGATGTCTTAATTGTTATTTATGTAATAATTAAGACTGTCATAAAAATACTACCAATTTATGGACAACATTTTATTATGCATTCGGATTAAAACCGTTGATATTCGTACGATATGTTAAGAGCAACTTTTAAGTTGTGGGCATTTAATTTATGAATAAATTTATTCTAGAGCAATATCCATAAAGAAATGGATAAATATGTAAATAAATATA
Organism: Volucella inflata; assembly: GCA_928272305.1. Lineage (NCBI taxonomy): Eukaryota > Metazoa > Arthropoda > Insecta > Diptera > Syrphidae > Volucella > Volucella inflata. Next base: position 112,507,643 of record OV743720.1, on the reverse strand, counting down.
TGAGTATGTTTGCCAAAGCAGATTACACTGCGTAGTCACTTTGTGCTAAAAGTAGTTTTGTCACAAACGAAAGAGGTTTTTCCTTATTCGAAATACCAAAGGTGACACTCTGGAAAGAAGCTTTCGTTCATTTTGAAGCTGTGTAAAGTTGTCACTTTTGTATTGACGTTTATATTAAAGATCATAGTGTTTGAAGTTCATTCCTAAGCACAGCCCGGCAAAATATATGAGACGATTTGTTGACCTAGGTGCATACTTTTATAGCTTTGAAATGAAGACCAACATTCTATGATAACTGATCCTCGCAAGTCATCCTCATACTTGCATATACTAGGTGGGGTGAAAAGTAACCTCCTTGACCGCCACAATGCGCTGCTACTGCACAAAGGATTATGGTGCTTTGAAGTCCGTTCATATTTAGGCACACATGCCAAATTTCAGTGCGATACTGTCTTTAGTTTTGTTTTGACAGCTGATTGTTGTTGACGTGTTCGGCATCATGTTGAGTATGGACAAAAACGATTTTCGTTCTCTCATAAAACATTATTTTTTGAGAGGCAAAAAGGCGAAGGAAACAAAATAAAAGTTGGATAAATATTATGGGGCTAATGCTCCGTCTGATTACACCATCAAATATTGGTTTCGAAAGTTTCGTGGTGGCCGAAACTCCACAACCGATCAAGTCCACAGCGGCAGGCCCTCCGATGCGGTAACAGAGGACAATGTCAAAAAAGTACATGAAATTGTATTGGCTGACCGGAAAGTGAAGCTGCGCGAGCTAGCAGATACCACAAATATTAGTACTGAGCGCACACGCCATATTTTGGGCAATATTCTGCATATGAAAAAGTTATCCTGCCACGCATGCTCACTTCTGACCAAAAAAACGAACGCGAGAGCATTTCGAAAGAGTGTTTGGACTTGCTGATGCGGAATCGGGCGAACTTTTGACGTCGATTGGTAACTGTTGATGAAACCTGGATCCACTATTACACACCAGAGACTGAAGCCGACACGAGTGCTCCGAAGAGGCCGAGGGAGGCTCAATGGGTCGGAAAGGTTATGGCGTCGGTTTTCTGGGATTGTCATGGCATACTCTTCGTGGACTATCTCGAAAAAGAAAAAACCATCAGCAGCGAGTAATACTGTACATTATTGGAGCGATTGAAAGCCGCAATCGCTGCAAAACGGCTTCACATGAACCGAAAAAAAATTTTGTTTTTGCAATACAATGCGCCGGCGCATAAGAACATCGCAACCACGGCTAAAATCAATGACTTACGGCTCCAATTGCTGTCGCATCCACCGTATTCGCCCGATTTGGCTCCCTCGGACTATTATCTCCTCCCAAACCTCAAAAGATGGCTCATCAATAAAAAAATTCAGCTCACACGAGGAAATCATCGACGCCAAGGAGGATTATTTTGCAGACTTTTCGGAAAATTACTTTTCGGACGGAAATCAGTTGGAAAATCGCTGAATAAAATAAATGAACATTTAACATTTACACCCCAGTTAGTATGTAAGTTATTATAGTTGGATGTTTGTAATACCCCACTTTTGTCCTACAAAAATTCTTGATAATACTTCAAGTCAATGTGACAGAATTGGAGGCACCTAGTCCATCAACAACAATTTGTTTAGATGCAGACTTTTTTTTTTAATAGCTGTGGAATCCTTCACGTATTTATGGATTCGCACTGCACAGTCTAACACAGTATAATTTTGTACCATTTAAAAGTTTGCTGGCATCAGCTTCTGGCAACACTGACCGCATTGACATAGTTTGTAAACATCATATTCTCTGTAATCCAGCACTATCAAGAATATATTTATTTTTTTATTTTGCTGTTGCATTTCTGCACGCACAACAGGTGGTAACACGCAAATTATTGAATTGAAATCTGATCCAATCTAAAATATATTTCGAACAAGAAACTGTATACAAGAATGATCGAGATACTTGTTATGCTATTTACGATAATTCTGTGTAATTTTCTTCAATGACGTGTTTAGATGGTGCTTGTATACAATTGCAACTTGTAGCACAAAATAATGATAGCCCGAATGTCTCTCAATTAAAGAAACATATGTACGTACATAGATCCGTAGGTATGCATACATATTATCTCAATTTGCTCATTGGAAAAAACAGGATAGAGGATCTCATTGCACGTCAACCATGCCGTAAGAATGGAAAGTATCTTATAGGAATCTTTTTCATAAAATTGAATGCAAAGTCTGGATTTGAAAGCCATGTGTCGCCTTTATGACAAGCTTATTAATTTGACACTTTCTTGAAGCTCAAGCGCCAAAGACTTAATAACTGTGGAAGCTATAATCCGTACCGAACGGAATTTTTTTTGTACTTTAGTTTGTGATAATTATCCAGCACAGATTACTAGAATACGTCATTACTAGAATACATTGCAAATCGGTTACAACCTCAAAAGTATAGTTATCCATTGTTATATTCTGCCTAGGTCATCAGTTGTCAATTTCCTTTTTCAATGACACATTATAATTTGTTTTACGTCTATAGATCGTCAGATCTAATTTTCCTGCATCTGCCACGTCTATCTTAAGTTTGTATAAAGTCGCACCCAGTATGTTGTTGATGAGCAGTTTTAAACGTTCACATAATACGTCAGGAGGATCTGGCAAGCGATATTTATTAGGTTTTTGCTATTATGGGTGAAGTAGTTCAGAGCGTCTCTTTTCTATAGGACCGAACATACTCGTATGATGCTCCACAGAGAGACTTGCTTTATTGCTAATGTATTTGCTTCGCAATCGGAACGTTTGGATCCCGCCACGAAAGTAATTAACTTTTTGACTTAACTTAGTCAACAAATGTTCATTGCCATCCACACAGCGAAATAACGTCTAAGCCCAAACATCTTTCATCTTTCTTTTCGAGCTATTTTTAATCGGAAATGTTTGTTTTGTGTTTTTTGCCTCTTTTGGTAACAGCAGCTCTCAGCCCAGATCCAGTTCTCATCGTTAGAGGCGAAATTTTTACTAACCTCTTTGCAGCATTAATCATGCCAGATTATGGGAGTAGTTAAGAGATGTAGTCGACAAAGGCCTTGGCATCGCAATACGCAGTAAATCTGGCTTGTTGAAAATGTACTTAACTGTGATTTTGAGAGATCCGGAAGAGGAGAGGGAGACGCGTACTTGCCCCAACGATATTCTGTCCACTTGCAAAGTCTATCAGCATATCTTATACTAGGCGGCTTTTGTCTTTTTTTTTTAGTATATGAAGGCTAGGGCGCGGTATTATTTGGGGATCAATACCAACATTAATTGCTTGCAGCCGTAAGACAATCTTGTCAACATACTCGTATATTCATCCCTTGTCGAATGCAATTACGACTGCAGCCAGAGTCACATTCACATTGGTTTGTACCAATACTCATACTATCATCTCATCCGATTTGATATCCCAACCCCCCAAGTCAACCCAGATGGGCAAAAGCAGTTCATTGTTCTCAACTGAATAGGCTTAGTAAAGTTGATCCCATTTATCAGATATATTTATGCACGACAAACATTTTAAAAATTAAAAAAAGAAGACGAATCCAAAATAAAATGAGGGCGCATTTAAGATACTCTTTCATTTATTGTCATCAGTAGCCGGCAAATATTTCTCAAGTCTAAAATCTTAAATCCTGCGAAAATGAAAATTTTTTTTCTTTTTTGCGTGGTCCATCCAATGATGGACATATTTTTTTCGTTTAAGTTTAAAAAAACAACCTATTTGGTATACAAATTTACCGTAGAACATTTATTTGGACAATATAGACAAGGGAACAGAATATCTGTTAAGCTTCAAACTATGCACATATTTCGCCATTCAGGCCACGAAAGTTTACGTAATCTTGTGAAGATTTAACATAATTATGTACCCCATCCAGACTCTAAATTTTATTCGGTTTACTTCAACACAATGATAAACCCTTTAAGATCCTACTTAGGCATATTCACTTGCAACTGAGTTTTCTAATTGCACACTTCACCATATCGATAGAAATTCAGTGTTGTTTTACTTCAATGTTCTATTGGACCGGATGTTTTTGAAATCCGAGATCGACAATAGCGGTCAATTGCGTATGACGCAGGTAGAAGGTCATGACCTGACATAAAACGCTCTGACAAATATCCGCATTTTTATGATCGTTTTAAGTTGTTAAGCAACGTCGTTATACGTGATGCATAAAACCAATTAGAGGCTTCAAATTTACATAAAAACATAGATTAGTGTTGGATAAAAGTTTTTAGTTCAATACAGGTAGGCACGTAAACCGATATCGAAGCCCGGCACATAGGTTTGAAGCGATACCACAGGTCTTCGGTACTTGATGCTGGCGGCATAGGAGCTGTTCAGGGATTCCGGAATACGCGTTCGGGAACAGCGATCTCACAGTTATTCTTCTTTATTGTGCAACTTGGGAAATCCGCGTTCTCACCTTCGCTGCAACAAAGTGGGTATGCGAGGCAGTGTTTGGACTCATATACTAGAGACATGCCTTTGGTCTATTGCAATCTGTTCAGTTTGCGATATTTCGTCCTGCCGCAATGTTATAAAGACCAAGTCTATTGTCGTCCTTTCTAACTTACTTTTACTTTAGATGGCGCTAAAGTCCAGGGTGGACCTGGGCCGCAGGCAACAAGCTTCTCCAGCTAGCTCGACCTTGTGCTAGCTGCCTCCAGCTTCGCAAGCAAAGTTAGCTGAGGTCTCCTTCCACTTGCATGCGCCACCTGAGTCTCGGTCTTTCTCTACTGCGCTGTCCCTCGGGGGCGGATTCGAAGACTTTTCGGACCAGAGCATAGGTGTTCATCCGTTCTATATGACCCAGCCATCTCAGTCGTTGGATCTTCACTCTTCCGGCTAGGACGATGTCGCCGTACAGTCCATAGAGTTCATTGTTGTATCTCCTCCTCCATTCTCTTTCAATGCAGACGGGACCGAAGATCACCGAAGAATTTTCCTCTAGAAGCAGCCAAAGGAAACCCTCATCCATTTTTGATAATGTCCACGCCTCTGCGCCAAAGAGCAGGACTAAGATTATGAAGGTCTTATTCCATATAAAGTAACAAAGTGGACAAAGTTCATAACTATCTCAAAGTTATACCTGTCAAAGGTGACGGTCTGTCCGAGAGGTCAGTGTTCAGTGTCCTTTTTTCCTGACTTAGTCTTGCCCTCATTGACCGCTAAACCTATTTTCGCCGCTTTCGTCTCAGTACTTGTCAAGGCGCCACTTACATCACACTGATTTCTTCCAATTATGTCAATATTGTCGGCGTATGCGAGTAATTAGACGGATTTTTGAAAGATTGTGCCTCTTGTGTTTGCGCCTGAGTTTTTCACTTTTTTTTCAAGTATGATGTTAAAGACATCGCATGAATGCCCATCGCCTTGTCTAAATCCTTGTTTGACATCAAAGGTATCGGTGAGCTTGATGGAGCAGCGTGCATTCTCCATCGTCATCCTGCACAGACGGACGAGTTTGGCAGGGATGCCAAAACTACTATAGATATTGGTATGTATAGCTCGTCTCTATAGATGCTGTCATATGCGGCCTTAAAATCGATAAATATATGGTGTGTATTGATCTAAAGCATATAAGTTTTCTCCAAGATCTGCCGTTGTGTGAATATTTAGTCGATGCTGGACTTTCCTGGTATTGAGCTGATATGAACCTATCAGGTTGTTGACGAACGGCTTCAGGCGTTCACACAATAAGGCAGATAAGATCTTGTGCGCGATGTAAAGAAGACAGATGCCTCTGTAGTTGGCGCAGTTCAGAGGGTCTCCTTTCTTGAGAATTGGACAAACAATGCTGAGGTTCCATTCATCGGGCATACTTTCGTCCAACCATATTTTAGAGATGAGTTAGTGTATGCTCTTTACCAAGTCATCGACTGCCTCTTTGAAGAGCTCGGCGGTCAGGCCATCCGCTCCAGCGGCTTTGTTGGACCTATGCTTCGATATAGCTATCTTCACTTCATCCAGGTCCGGTGGACGGAATTGTTGGTCATCATCGTCATTCCGAACATTCCATAGAAATATTCGTTACTAAGGTCGTTCACACGGGCAGTTATTAGGCTTATGTAAGCGATTTGTCGAAAGTTCAAAAAAGACTGCGCCATACGGCAAATTTAAATCTCAATAAACACTGTTTCTTTTCCATATAGCTATCACAATAGTACTCGTTTATATCACAGTTTTTCATTCTCCTTATGGCCGGCCCTATACATCGCACTTCTTGGATATCAGTTAAGGGCGTCTGTTAATTCCTCGGCTGCACGTGACCTGTTTAAAGTCGAAACATTTCGCGTGCAGATGCAAGGGTCATCAAGAGCGAATACATCTATATCAGAGGCCATTAGTTGTCTCATCACATCACTAAATCTCTTCCGAATAAGGTTGTGAGCCCTATGGCGTAAGCCACTATATTGCTCCTGGCAGACCATGTATGACTAATAAAAGTATACAAACTAAAAACTACTTTTAAACTACGTAAATAATTTCGAATGTCAATTTTAAAAATTGAACAATTTATATAACCGTTTAATTAAATTTACTTAAAAAAACAAATGGGTAAGCATGTTTTGCTGTTGTCCGATTATTTATGCAACACTGTTTGCCCAACAATGATAACCCTGTAAATGTTCTCGTAATTTGTGTTATCTTTCACACTCAGGCCTTTGGTGACACTTAACTATACGAGAATAAAACAATTGATGTGACGTAAATTTTAAATTAAAACTTACTATTATATGGTTTGTATATGCATACATACTCGTCAGTTCATTGATAATTTTTCTAAATATTAGAAATTCATGCGAGCTTGATTATTTCAGATTTCACTATGGGAAAGTCTGTAGATTCTAGTACATAATAGTAGTTGCAACAAATTGTGTTGTATTATTCATGCGTCTCAATGTATCCATGTTTATATGTGTACATATAATCTACTCGTATATTAATCTCTCGAACAATTCAAACTGGTTAACGTGAACTTAATGCAGAACAAAAAATGGTAAAATTGCTAAAAATGGCACATGTTCCTCTTTATCAATATGTTATATTTGGACAAAACTAAATTTAGATCATTTCAGTGTATATACTTAGATTTATACAGATATGAAGCTATATTTACTTAGTTATCAATAAGATTATTAATATGTAGTTTAAATGCTTTTAAGTAAATGCTTTTAAAAATATTCTATTTTAATAAATACTTTTGAGGTTCATTTGAAGATTAAGTGTTATAAAAATAATTAACATTTAAAGTAACTAGCTGAATTGATTGCCATCAATGGGTCACTACAAGAGAACTTGCAGTATTGTGGCATTGTTTTTAATAATGTACATCATATTTGAATTTGAAAATGCTGATCTTTATTATACTCAACCTGATTTGCTCAACAGAGAAATTCAGGACAAACGCTTGCCTTAGTAATCTTTTATCAAGACAACGCAAGACCAGCCAACAGTCAAGATATACTCCTGAAATTCTCTTCCAAACCTATCAGCCATAAAAGTTTAACGATCAGATCTAAGACTTTCTCTATTTACGGAATCGAAGTTAATTTAACATTAAAGTATCTCAAGTTTGTTTTCCTTAAATGGCTTATTGTTTCACGCCGAAAAATTGAAACATACACACACACACAGTCGCATACAGACATTTTTTTAAGACCTGTCTAAAAATACTATAGACACCTTAGAACGTAAAGATATCACAACATTTTTGCTTTCGATGTGAAGTATCGAAAGAAGTTAAAAAAGACATTCCTAAAAAAGCTCCTAGTCCATTTAATCTTATTTGAAAAAAAAACTGACGTACTGATATCTAAAGAAGGAATTTACTGCTAATACCCGTCAACAATAAATGACTATCCGTAAAAACCATGCATTATTGTAGCACAGTGTCAAAATCTATTAAAAACTATGAAAATCATAGATCGGTTCTTGTGGCACAACGTCCTTATGATCTTTATTATGTGAGCGAGTCACATCCATAATTCATGACAAGATGCCCATGTTCCCATATGCGAGTAAAAACAAATAGTGGTAGAATTCAAGCCTTCTGGATTGGAAATACCACAACAGAAGTCCCTTACCAATCGAATGGCTTCATTAACAAACAATTTTTAACGTGATCCAAAAAAAAGTGCCTGTAGAATGATTTCAATGTCCGCAAATGCAGCCATTATAGATAGATAAAAGTTATTTCATGCGGTACATATTTCAAAGGTTGATAAAAGAAGAAGACGAGAATCCAAAAGCAATTTATCATTTTTTTTCGGCCTTTACCTTGGATAAAAATTGACCTTTCCGGAATGGATTTTTAAATATAAGTACCACTCCCAGCTGATGGGTTCAACTCTATTGAATGTTAGTTGTTCTTATTGATTTACGTTTTAAAATAACCACCGACATTCGTAATATTTCTACCTCCATTGTTGTCATGTTTTCTTCATATCTCTCATGCGTCGGCTGTTAACCAAAGTAAATTTTTAAATATAAGACTTTGATGTTTTTATGCCATCACAATTCGTCCCCTTATGCAATACTTTCATCGCACTTTATCTTATCACTTAAGGCTGATACTAGATATTTAAATTCTTTAAACTTCAAAATGACAGTTGATTTTAAGCTGTTTAAGCTGCTACTTCTGTGTTTAGAAAAATGACAAAAAAAATATTTTGTTTCAATACCTCTTCAGTGTTAGCCGTTGATTTTTTATGCCTCAATATTTTGTAATTATTAAATTTCTGGAAGATACCCACCGAAATGAGGACAAATTTCTTTGAATTTATGTAAAATTTCAATAAACTCAAAATGATTGGCGATTTTCCATGCGTTAAACTTTGCAAGGCATAGTAATTCTGACTCCTGCACCCACTTTTGTTCTTTCAAGCGTAAGGGAATGTTTTAGTTTAGAAATTAAAATTCGTTGTGTTCCTTCTCATCAGATAATAAGTCTCTCATAAACATTTGCTTTTCATCAAACGCTTACTTTACAAATATTAACCGGGTCATTTGTATAATGACTTGAAACTTGCCGGCTAAAAATTAAGTCTAAATCCCTGTAAAACAACTCCCCCGTTTATTTCGCATTTATAGAATCTACGCACCCACTTTCCTCCCTATTTCATCTGTCCATCACACAAGGCTAATTCCCCCAAATTTGGAAGACCTCTTTCATAACCCCGGTTCACAAAAAGAGATTAAAGAACGAAGTAACCAACTAGTAACCAACTCACATAAATGTTCGAAAGTTTTTTATATGAAGGTCTAAGCTTTCAGTGCAAGTCACTTATATGAAGCAGTCAGCATGGATTTCTGAAAGGTAGATCAACAACGACAAACTTAGTTGAATTCGTATCCTTTGCACTTTCAGTCATAGAAAATGACAACGAAATCGATGTTATTGCTACAGATATGCCAGAAATATCACATCAATTGATGCTTTTAAAATTGTCTTCCCTCGGTTTTGACTCTGGAGTACCGTTACTATAGCGTTCGCTTTAGATCGGTCTTCTTAACCCCGTTCTTAGTCACTTTTGGTGTCCCACAAGATAGCCATCTAAGTTAGCTCTTTTTTTCATTTTAACTGTAAACGATCTTGACAGTCCAATCAATCTCCCGCTCGACTGTATTTTCGGCATGAACACCCTGTACCCCAGGTTCAATCCCTTCGCAACATTGGAATATTATGCGATAGAGAGTTAAACTTAATAGCCAACACCATAAGCGGAGAAGCAGCATTGCAGTAAAAATGTAAAACTCGTTACGCATAGGTTCGTATAACGAGGAAAGGGTTAATAAAAGGATAAGAAGAAGAGTTAAACTTCCGTTTGCATATTGATGAAATAATCCTTGAAGCCAACTCATCGCTCGGTTTTACCAAACGATGGTCTAAAGGATTTCGCAACCCTTATGTGACATGATCACTTTACATTATCCTTGTCGGACCCCTTCCCAAATATTCCAACCAAGTGTGGTGCCCCTTTCAGCGAGTTCATATATCTCGAATCGGGAACATCAAACTTCTTAACCTGAATACCCTCGAAAAACGCAGAGACGTAGCTGACATTCTCTTCCTTCATCGACTGCCCTCTGGTTCTGTGGAATGCGCTGCCGTTTACAATTCTATTTTCTTCAACACCAACCCCCGTAATTTACGCTGTCTTCGTCTCTTCTATATTCCAACCCACCGTATCTTTTATGGTTAAAATGAACCAATTTCCCGCATGCTCCGTAAGGTCAACTCAAACTTCGCCCTTTTTAATTTTAACCTGTGCACTTCTCGTCCACCATTCCTTTAATTCTTAACCTTTAACTGTTGTTAATTTTTTTAAGTCTTAGTTTCTTAAATTAGTTTAAGCTTGTATAAGCACCCACCAAAATTAAAATTAAAATATTAGAAATGTCCTTTAGATATTAACCCTTTAGATTAAATGTATTCGAATCAAATTCTTTTTTTTTTTTAATTTCAAGGCTGTAACGAAAGATGAAACTTAATCTTTAAATACTATTGTTTGCAAAGTTGTTTTCTAAAAGCTGATTTACATGAATAAAAATTAAATAAGCTTGGCTTATACATATTCATACCGTAACATACTCGTATGTAACTTCCCTATTCAAGTGACTATATTGACGAAGGTGATGGAAGCTCGTTAGGCGGGTAATGTATAGTAAATCTCAAACAGGAAAACAAACTGCTGATTATTTTTCATTTAAATCTTTAGGGCAAGTTACATAGTAATAGAACGATCACGACTACCTATACATGCATACATAAATGAGATACCTGTCACAAAATCAATTGATTTTGACTTCCATTTTGCATAGTTGACCTACACATTTAGAAGTACTGAAACATTCGTATCCAAAAAAACCAGATCAGATGATGTTTAATTGGACCAAATTGCCCTTTTTCCAATTTGTCTATTTTCGTTCGCTTTTGTTAGTTACTATTTTTTTTTTTAATTTTTTTTTTTTCAAATTTGTCATGAGCTTAATTGTCTATTTGTTATCTTGTGACGCCTTGTCATAAAATAGACTAAAAAAATGTACAGTGTTACATAATCGTGCATATGTTCTTATGTATGAGAACATGCTTTTATTTAAAATAATATCAACTGCCTTTTTGGTGTCAAGATTCTCAGTTTCAAGAACTCATTTTTTAGCGGCTTTGTTGTCAGATACACATTATTTTAAAATTAGTCCCGTTGCATCTTCTCTTGACCAGAAAAATCTGAAAATCAAAACCGGTTAAGGGTAGTCATTTAAAAGTAATGAAATGATTCAGTTGTTTTCTTTTTTACTACTTCATAGTCACTTGAATGCAAAGTCGTGGTTTTTATATTTCTGAACGGAGCTAAAGCGAACAGCTACCGCCTATGCGGTTTTTAACACGCGAGAACAAGTACATACATATGTATGGGCTTGTAATTATGGATTTGATTTAAACGCATAATTTGCTTATTTGAAAATGTGTATTATTCGGACTTAAAGTGTGGCCCCCAAGCAGTGTTAGCATTGCAACTTACGATGGCAATTAAAACGGGGACAGATCGTATTTGTCAACTGAGTGTGTGTTCAAAATAAATAATTACTTTCATACGTAAAGTCAGCTCATTTTTACAACGAAATTGCAGAAGAGATTAGTCAAACCAAAGACCAGTAAATAAGAACATCAAATCATGGCAAGTGAAATGAAAACTTAATCTTTTGAAGCATATTTTTCGGCATATTATGCCATTTATATATCCGTGGTTACAAGCAAAAATAGCCTAAGTCGACTTATGTCGAAATTGCGTTTTTTACACCACCGGATGCGCAATATTCGATTCTTTTTGCCATATTTTTATCTTATTTTTATCTCTTATGCTTTTTGAATGATAGAACAAAGAATAACAATAAAGTAATTTGCTATCCAGTTTGCACACACACCTTTTCCATAAGTTCTACCGTTTTTTGCGATGGCTATTTTTGCTTGTGACCACAGATATTTGCCCAAAAAGGCCACAGACATTTAACATTATCCGCGTTAAAAGTTTTACGATTTTACGAGTCGTCATGTAAAATGTTTAAACATCTATAATATGTAAAGTTTGACGGATTTTACGGAAACGAAAGTATCAATAACATCCCCGTTTTATGACAATAACCAGTATGAATTTTTGGCCTGAACCTATAAACCATTTAAACATTTTCTTATAAAATCTAGGAAACCAGCCCGAAAAAAACAAGTGCAACTTGGTTTAAATATGAGATTTCATACGATTTCTTGTCAGCAGACAATGGATAGCAAATTTTTTTTTTGATTATTGGCTACTTAATCAGGTCTGGTATTTTATAGCTGTGATGCTCATGTCAATGAATTTTTTTTGTAAATAAACTAACAGTCAGCAGGGGATGCCCTTTATTGCTGAAGTACCATATGGTTTGAGCGGTAATAACAGTGTTCAGTAATTATTGCGATCCATAGACGGCAATAACATATGGCTAGAACGAATAAATTATATTAATTGCCAGCACCTTAAAATCAAGTCACTCCACCCACTTACCCATTCTGTGTTAGACAATAGACAATACTTATCGTGTATAGGTTAAGATACTTTTTCATAATAAGAAAATTTCAGTCGTTTAACACTGAAAAGAGGGTAGTAAATTCAAAAAATGCTTATATATAATAAGCTTACGTACTTAAGACATTTGTAGCACACTCAACTTCATATTTTGGAATTTTTTCAAAATCCAGAAAGTGATCTACAATTTGCATGTACCTATTATAAAATTTAACTTTTTCAGATATTGTGCTGGTAATTAATGGGGATATATTTTGGGTAGAAAATAACATTAGACACGTTCGTTCAGAATAATTTAATAAACTTCGCAGAACAACAATATAAACATTGAATTTTTTTGGGGTGAGCCAAATCCAGACAAGACTCATGAGACTCAATCACATCCACAAAAGTGTTGGTCTGGTTTTTAAACTTGTGGTGTCATCAAACCTTAGTCGTTTTTTTTTAATTATGTCGAATCTCACGTTTAGTCAATGATAACGCCTCGCGCCATACTGCTCATGAAATCCAGGAATCACTGAGGACTCGATTCAATAACAGGTTATTTCGTAAAATGAACCAGAAAATTGGCCATGTAGATGATAAAACATTAAACCAACCTCGATCGACAGCTCATTGATTTGTGCTGAAAAATCATATAAAATATTAAATGAGCTAAAATAATAGCTTTTTGGCTTATAGGTTTTGCAAAATGGATGATTACGGTTCTAGGCATGATTAGCGGTGTTATTACCATTCAAGCCAGAACAGTATGTATTTCTTGTTTAGGGCAACATTTTACATTTTTACATTTTACAGAAATATTCGTTTGGTTTGTCTGCATCTCGAAGGATAGTGGTAGGTATTATTGTGTCTATAAGCGACCCTTCTGTAAATGGAGCCCTATAAAAGGAAACAGGCAATGAATTGAGATGTTTTTCCGAACCAAGCTAAATAAGCTTGGGACCTAGGTCCCAGGCAAGGCTCAGGATATTCAATGTCCCAACCACGTTCAAAAAAGCTTCACTTTTTCGAACTATTCTAGAGGTGATGAAAAAATTCAGTAAAGTCTTAACCGCACACAATATGTTATATTTATTTTAAGCGTCTTTCTGATTAGGCAAAACAAAGTATTTTCCTAAGATACGTACAAAGATTGCATTTCTCAAGGGGCTAGGGGTTATGTGATCCTCAAGGTTTATTCCAATGTTCTATCACTGCTTCAATAAGGCACACTTTCACGCTTGATTTGCAATACAATCATTAAAAGCTGCATTAAGCTTGATTTGCACTCCATAAACTAGAACTATTAAAATTAAGATCTGAAATATTTTTTTTTTTTTAATTTTCTACTCGCCTATTGCGAGATATGGCACTTCGACCTAAAAGATATTTTGTACCAGTTTGTCAGAACTGTGGTTAAGCTTATAGGTTTTCTACCTTCCGAATGAAGTAAGTTACTCTTCCAGCAGGGGAATCGTTTAGTTCAGTGGTGTCGGGCTGTTCCCTGAAGAAGGCATTCCGTTTGATATCGTTAAGGGTTGTATAGCCACATAAAATATGTTCAGCTGTTTCGTCTTCCTCAAGACAAAGTCGGCACTCCAGACAGTCGACTAGTCTTATTTTGTTAAGGTGATATCTTAAGCCGTGATGTCCGGCAAGGTACCCTATTAGGTTTCGACTTAGTTTTAGACATCTATTGGCATTTTTATTGAAGGCCAGGTCATCTAGTTTGGAGTGTCTTAGACCTGGAGTATCCTTCCAATATGAGATGCATTTCGAGTGCTCTCAGCTATTTCCACTGCACTTTTAGGGATGCAGTAAAAGGGTTCTGGTCCGTTGAAAGAAGGGTCCGACCCCTTTTTGGTCAGTTCGTCGGCCTTTTCATTACCATCAATTCCATCATGTCCAGAAACCCACCATAGTTTAATCTTCTTGGACTGTTTTGAAGCAGTACTTGACTGATTTGGAGTCAAAGATGTGCGAGCTAAGGGCATTTATAGCTACTTGCAACGGCAGGCCCACAAAGAGTTAGTTGCTTTAGTTATTGTATTGTTTAAATGAGAGTTCCAATATAGCCTTTTATCAAGGATTACTCCCAGATATTTTACCTCGTTGGAGTACTCAGGGATCATGTCATTAAAAGAAACTAAAAGAAACTAAACCTAGGTTTAAGTTTCTTCTTCTAGTAAAGGGAACTATGATATGAAATATAAGGCAAAAGCAAACTTGACGAGGATCTTAATGAGCGAAATCCACAATACATGATACTTTTTTCAAAGTTACTGTTAGCTTATATATTAGATGGAATAATCCCAAGAAATTTGGAAACTGTAATAGTCACACAAAATTATAGGCGAAATTAAAAAAAATTGTTAAATTTAATGAACTGTATTCTGCATTCAAAAAAAAAATATATAGATACATTCTCATCCATCTACATCTAATTTATGTACGAATATACTTAATAAACAGTTTCTATTTTTTTGTTAACCAAATAGGCTCCTATATTACAGTGTGCTTCTTCTCAGTTAAACAATTAGAAGCTGTAATGTGTATAATTAAATGATATTTGTCTATGTAAAAACCATATGAGTAGATCCGGGCTGAACAATTGATTGATTGTCAAGGGGAGGCAATCATGATTGAGTCACTTCACAAAGAAAGCCCTTATTCATTGGATAATTGTTGATTGATTATCTATGCATATTTGTTTAACTCAAGTGAAGGATATATTTTTTTTTTTTACAAGCTCAGTTGTACAGAAAATATTTCAGACTTTATCTATGTTTTTGATTTAGAAAATATTTTAAAATACAATAGCTAAGGATAAGAAATTGCCATCTCAATTTTCTGTACAATTCATGCCAATCTTGTGGAAAAAAAAAATTAAAAAACAATCTTCTAAACGGCAAGCACACGAAGAACATCAGCGGCCTTCAGCAAAAAAAACTCTGAATCTAGAAGTATTCCTTCCTGA
The DNA here is from genome assembly GCA_928272305.1 of Volucella inflata. Lineage (NCBI taxonomy): Eukaryota > Metazoa > Arthropoda > Insecta > Diptera > Syrphidae > Volucella > Volucella inflata. The sequence goes on along the minus strand of OV743720.1, from coordinate 112,492,069 downwards.
TATCACGTCTTATCTTTAATAAAGTAGTCGAACACAAAGAAGAAAGAATTTAGCACCTATATGCATACCGTTTACCAAGCTTTCCGAAATAAAAAAAGTTAAAAAGGTGTTGAATTTAATCTAATTGGATTCTTGTAGCATGAATGTTGAAACAATTTGCCACGATAGCATACTCCTGTATGCGATACTCGATGTTCGGTTCGATATTGACGTCAATGGAAACGAGATGCCAATAATATGAGTATTGCTTTGAAACCATCTTAGTTGGATACAGATACTAGTCAAAGACGAAGAAAGTGCAGGTTACAACAAAAAAAGAAAAATTAACAAAAATCACTTCATATACTCGTATATAAACTATATCACTTTGAGGTGGTATGTTACTTTATTTATCTAAAATTCGTTTTGAATTCTGATATTGACACCAGTACTGAAATGAAACGAGAAACAGCTTTTGCCAATCGCTAAGACGAACAACGAAGACAATTGAGTAGTAAAGCCATCTCCCGAACAACTCACATAAGCGACTTAACTTAAAACCTGAATAATCCTAGGTCCACACCGTGACGAAGAAGTTAGATTCAACGAGGACACTCCAGGTTGTTTTGAATTTTTTCGAGTAATTTTCGAAACTATACCCTGACACAATCGACCACTACAGTGGCGTTTATATTTAGAGCACGTAAATTCTATCAAACCGACTTGAAGAATTTTTGAGTGTTCACCTGGCCGATGTAAAAGGAATTGTTATAATTGTCATTACTCGCATAAGCATCCAGACAAGTTTAAATTATTTAGACAAATGCGTTGGAGCATAGGGATACAAATCTGTATTATTAATTATTCTGTATCGATGTTATGACAACTCTAGACATCAATTTAAACCGAGTGGTGATCCTGAAACATGAACAAATTAATTTCAAGGGTTGACGACATAATGTTACATACGTTAACAGGTGTTTCTAAATGTTATTGTAGAATTTTCGGAAACTTATCTTATCCCATAAGAAGTGGTTGCCACTTTTTCCATAGAAATCACAGTGCACAAATAGTCTTGGGACGTAAGACAATACATTAATTACGAACTTATGACGTAGTTTGGTTTGTTTTTTTTTTTATATTAAATAAGTGTACCTGAAAATTGTTCATAAAACGCTGACAATATTCTTTTGAAATCACACCGCAGTAAAAAAGGAAATTAATTTTCTAGTGAAGGCACTTGACATACAGATTTCAGTCTAGACAATGATATATAGCACTTTAAACAATTGTTGGTGATCAAGCTAACAATGTGATTGGTTTAATGCATAGACCTAGTTTGGTAGTGATGAAAGAGCCAATGATCTTATTCACAGCCATGCAATTCTTTTCTATTTGATACTTGATAGACTATCATAGAAAGACAGCCCCTATCAATGAAAACTCAATACGGTTTGAAGGTGTTTCGCCATTAAAAGCTTCCCATTAGGGTTTAGTTCTGAGTATTCTAAAGGTCGTATTCTAATATTTAGGTTTTCATCGGAGCAACATTCTTTTGACTTATTCGTTGAAAAGTATCAATATCTTCTTGAGACATCTATCTGCTGTAGCTATGGACTCTTTATAGTTGAGAAACTAGTTAACAACTAACTAAGGCCAACAACAGTCCAGGAGATAAACTTGCTTGGGATGCTTATTTTACGAAAATAGTTCCAAAATACCATAAACTAAGAAGAAGAACTAAGCATATGATACTTGAAACAAGCTCGATAAAAAAGTGTAGGAGCAGTTCAAAGGCTCTGCTCAGTGTTTGAATCAGCCGAGTTCACACAAAAAGGGAGACATGGTAGTGCAACGAGGATATAAAAATAGGGGAAGTAAGAAATAACGAAATCGATGCATCTCTAGTTATACTATTGTAGTTTGTAGCCGTACATGAATTGTATCGAAAATAAGATGACATGCCCTCATAAATGAACCCTTATATATACAAACACCAACATAGGAGCAACATACAATAGATAGAAACGTTTTTTTTTAATGCGTGTTGCTTAACATAGCGAAGTAAGCGGATGGTATCACTTACCATCCAAAATATAGACGACTATAATTAATCTTAACCTTATTTGAATGGAAACTATTTTATTTTAATTGCAACAACTACTGATCGAAGAAGATTATGACAAAAATACTACAAAAATTTTAGTAAGCCCCTTGGCAGTCAACGAAAATTTGTGAGGCAGATCGACGTATGAAGTTTGCTGACGAAGAATATCAACGTATCATCGATGTGGAAGAAGGAATTTAGAATTTTGTAACCAGGAATCCTATATCTTCAGCGGGGAATGTATTGTATATAACAATGATACACGATATAAAATATATGATGACGTTAAGGTAAAACGAGTATAAGAGTACTACAAAGCAGTGTTCAACTGCAATTTATAATAGTGTGCAAGTTTTTGTATGTGGTCCGGGATGACTTCTCTCCTTTTCGCTTATAATTGCACTACATAAGCAATGAATTGGCAGCCTTTCAGCCAACTCTTAATATTTGCATTAAGGGGCTAGAACATAATGGGTTAGGATGCAGTCATACTAAGACCTAAAATCCGCATTCTCGTTTTTCTGATTCTGGAAACCTATTTCCTGACATTTATTTAGAAAAAGGTTCTTAAGTGCTGTCATTACATCCCAAGGATGATAATCTTTTTCGTAGACTTATGTATATTTTGTAACAGGAAATGTCACTTTAGCTTAAAGGTTTGTTAAACATAATATTTGTTAATCCAACTCTATCATTCGAAACGCAGTGTTGGACGATTTCGAAAACTGCAAAGGAATATTAACTTAAGTGAAAATTGTACGATTTTCAGCGAATGTGATTAGACTAAACGAAGTCTAAAAGGAAGTATGCACATTCACAAAAATCTCCACATTGAGCGTACTTACTCGTACAGTGGAAACACGTCAGAATTGAGCTGCTTTTGACATGTACAGCGAAGGTTGTCAAAAAACCCGGTTCAAAATGAGCCTTAAAATAAAATATTCAAAATCCAATAATATATATATTTTTTTTACTTTTTCTGAACAGGATTTATTCTTCCACAGATTGACATTTTAACGATTTTGTATTGTAATACGATATTTCTCTATTATTGATATTTTTTCTGTTTTTTTTTTTTTTTTTTTCTGTAACTCTAGCTATGCAATGACATGCTCCTCTCACTTTATATTTTCTGCCAAAAAACTCACGTACCACATATTTTAAGTATTTTTGTTATTTCGAACATCTTAAACAGGGCGCTTTCGGAAAACCGACATTCGCAAGAAGTTTGATGTTTCATACGTTGGTCTTAGGAGTCTCAAACGTATGAGTTCCATATTTTTCTACACAAATTGAAGGTGTATAACACTTTGCTTTTGGAGTTTTCCTATTTTTTCTACATCACTTCGTGTAAAAACCGACATTCGCAAGAAGTTTGATGTTTCATACGTTGGTCTTAGGAGTTTCAAACGTATGAGTTCCATATTTTTCTACACAAATTGAAGGTGTATAACACTTTGCTTTTGGAGTTTTCCTATTTTTTCTACATCACTTCGTGTAAAAATCTATATCTGTTCTATATATTTAACAAGCAACACTAAATCTTTATTACCAAGGACTTGCTATATAAGTGAAGCCATTCCGAAATAACCATCTTTGCAAATCAACAATTAAAAAATTTAAGTTATTTCCCATCATCTGCTTCAGTTGTACATTTGTCGTTAACCCTCCTCCTTCCTTGCGAGGTCACAATTATCTTGCCACGTTTCCATACAATTTTTAATTGACCATGGATTAAGCCTCATTCACTTTACGACCAAGATGTCAGTAACTCCGGCTTAATGTATTCTTCTTGCTATATACAGAAATACGCATTCTAACAGAAATACGCATTCTAACGCTTTAAGGCAAACTGAAATATTGTTTGGAATTTTGAATAAGTAAATGTCCCATGGGTTTTTGCAATTACAAATAGAAAAAAAAAAATTATAATAGAAACAAATAGTAGCGCAATGGCGATAGACAATGTTGTCAAAGTATATCGCAAGAATACTGGCACCACATAAGGGATCCAATCAAGTATCGGCAAACTGTGGTTTGTTGCTTTCAATCACAAAATAAAGAACATTATAATGTAGAAGTAAATAAATATTTTTGCCATTTATAGCTATTTGTATGCATGTAGAAATGTATTCGAAATAAAAACGAAATAACAGACTTTAAGCATGATCATCACCGACAATCCAAATCAAGTTATCGAGGTCGTTAATGTATACGTTATATGGATACTGCTAAGCATCATTTGAAAAACCGAGCAGATAAAAATTCTGTATTTACCTTCTGATTAGAGAATCAATGAATGACAGTTAAAAAAAATTATCAAATCATTCTGACACAGTATTTTTATCTGTAATGCCATGCAAATACCACATAAAATAGCTCCAAACGAATGGAAAACTGTTCGCTTATAATCAGATAAGTTTTTCATTCAAAAATAACTTAATCTTAGAGGAGATAAGGGAACATGTGTTACTAATTGATTGCTTGTTGCAGCACTCCATCATCAATTAATCGCAATTGCTAAGGCAATGCCACGCTTGCGCTTGCCATATTGAGCAGCAGAACCCATCGACAAAACAACTTTGAGTGTTCTTCGTCTGCTTAACCATTCGACATTATCAGTCAGCTGATATAGGTATGTATTTCATATAAAATAAAGTAATTATTTTTAAATTTGTATTTGTTATCAATTGCAGGTACAAAGAGATATACCGTACTGTTTAAAAATACACAACCAACCGGCATTTAGATATCAACTAAACACAAACAAAGCTCATCACTAGACTCGTCTATAAGGAAGAAAGCACTAGCACTAGTTTTTTTTTTTTTTTTACGAAACCATCAATCACAAATTCATTTGATTAGCACTTCACGTTGGGCCACTGTAAAGGGAAATCTCTGTCGCAGCTACAGCCTCGACCACTAATCAATAAATCAATATTTTCCGATGAACAAGAACAAGATCACCTTTTTCTTTTAATTGACCATAAATCAGCAAACATTGTTTTACATACAACCAGCTATTATAAAGGAAACTGATGTTGTACTGCATTGTCACCCTTTGGCAAACAGAGTTCCTTAACGTTGTGTACTTATAAGACAAAGATACAACGAGAAAAACCCAAACAAATCAATTAGTTGCGCGCCATTCGGATGGGGCTAAATGTATCAATAAGTGTAAATATTGGAATACAATATCACATGATGTACGAATTCCCGTCTCTGTCATTATTGGCGTTTTGTCGTCGCCAAATAACGGGCCCAAGACAAATTATATTTCCTCACAATTCACATTCACTCTGCGCATACATACTCTCGTACAGATACGAGACTCTTCAACTTGAGAATAACTCATTGATTTGATCAGAAGCTCCTGGAAAACGATGCACATGACGGAAACACAATACTCGTCGCTCACAATTTTATTATTGCTAATTATTTTACCTGATTAGCAGTTTTCGCACGATTACCCCAGGGTAACGGCAATTCGATCCAATCAACGAATTTATCTATCCTTCTGAGAAATATGGTTTAATCCAACGAAATATGGTTTAATGCAAGAAAGTACAAGCACAAGTGAGCTCAACAAAGGACACGACGTCGAATCTTTAAATATTGATTGTAGCACTTATGGTCTAGAAACCGAACCGATCTATCGAACTATCCGTTATCCGTACTTCCTTATTGATAACGCCAAACCGAACTTGAAGAATGCTAAAGATACACTGAACCGATTGGCAAATACCGAAATGGTTTTCGCCCCCCGTCAGATAATCGCCAGTCAATATACCAGTTTCAGGCTAACGCAGCAACCTGCCAAGCCAACCACCCTATTAACACCACGATTCGACACATACGGTTGGCTGGCTATACTACTGCCGGCATCGACAACCCACGTTGTTGTTGGGCATTGACGTTAAAACTTGCTCGATGTTCGAGCCGATCTAAGGTCGAGCATGCTGTAAGGAGGTAGTCTTGTAAACAGGAATTTCAAAATTTTTTATCAAGCTTTGAATTGGGAATCTGGCTAATTGCACCATGAACGATGTGCCAAGATGAATAGTTCTGAATTTAATCCATGAGATAAAAATTGGTATATTGGTAATTTTCAAAATTGGAGCAATTTGGACATATGTATTTCCAACCAATTTTTTCAATGTTGACATTTTGTATCTGATTAAGTGCAACGTAACACAAAGTGAAATGCGCCGATAAGAAAGCCTCTAACTTGATCTCTTTACTAATAAATAGTCATTCACTCTTTATTCAGCAAAAACGAGAAAAAGCTTTCGATGGAAGCTTTTGTGTATCTTTTTAAATTTATTACTGAGAAGAGCAATCGTTGAATCTTAACACATTTCATTTTTTAATATAAAAAAAGTGTTCAATTGTATCCGCTTTAATTGGTTCTTTATTTTGATTTCATTTGACATGGCTTTCTGCCCACATACACAATATGGCAAATAATATGCCGGACTGGCTCTAGAAAACATAATTAAAACACGATTTAGGTTTATTTTTCGGTGTTTTTATTCGAAATATTCTCCTCCCCACTCAATACACTTGTTTAAGCGATTCAATAGTACCTAATTCAAATGCCTGCTCTAGCTCATTTTGCGGAATTTCCTCTAGTGCCCATATTAAATCTGCTTGACTGTTCGGAATGTTGTCAAAAACATCCTTTCAACCTCAATTTCAATTTCAATTTCAATTTCGGTAACATAGAGAAGTCGCACTGTACTAAATCAGGTTAATACGACGCATGATTTATAACACCTGTTATACTCAGACAATCGTCACATTACACTTGTTGCATCAATCGGAATGTTTTTGATGCATTCTTACCAAGTTTTGCGTGGAATTTAATGACGACTCCTTATTTCAAACAAAAAGGTGTTCTGAAATAATTGTTAAATGGAAAGAAATGTCATAAAATTTTGAAAAATAGGACAAACAGTTGGCGCTATCGGTTGCAGAAATATGGCTCATGTCCGGGATATTATTTGCCACACTGTTTATATAAAGGCAACTAACTAAAATAGTATTGTGTTTAAAAAATATTTTATTCGCTCAGGCCCAGGTTTTCAGTGCAGATATAACAATAGTTTACTTTAAAACGAAGATTAAAGTGGCCGATAATATTTTAATTGAAAAAGGATGAAGGATAAGAAAAATGTGGAAGAACAGTTGTAAATCTGCCATTCGTAGATGTTTAATAAACATGTAAAATTATAGAGGGCCTAACATGGATCCCTGAGGGAAACCCAATTCTGTATGTTTCAGTTGAGAGGAATTTGGAAATTTTTTTTTTAAGGCATTTCCAGTTTTTTTTTTTACCAGAAAAAAAGCTCTTTATCATATGTGGATTTCTCTAACTAAAATCAAAAAGATGTTGATATCGTGACTAATTTTAACCAAGTCCTGTAAAATATCAAGCTAACCAACAATTGTTACTAAGCTCCTATCGAAATCGGATCGAATATCACTGAAAATATTGACAACTGGAACAGCTTAATATATTTCTTTTTCAATGTGTACACATAGAATTTATGTGCCGCGTCAATGTTTTTTAAAAGCAAAGGACCAATGTGGAGAATAGTTGGATAACTTTTTTAATAACTAGCTCGCGTTATTTTTCTTGCATGTAATGGAGGCTAGGGAAATTTAGAAAGGAACATAAGAAGAAATGCTATAGTAAGGCAAGATCCATAACATCGTTGTTGGAGATTCTCAATTGACTTTTAAACAAATGCATAGAGGTTAAAGGAATACTTTAATATATTGCATCATTATAACCAAATCAAAAGATTTGAAGCACTTCATACACTACTTGAGGAAACATCAGCATTTGACAGAATTCGCAACGTAGGTTTTTATTGATAATTCGAGACTATAAGTGCCACTAAAGGACAATACAATTTGACATGAGTTAACGTGTGTCGAGATATTTTATGAACTGATAATTTATCAGCGTCATTTGGGTCATTTTGAATCGATTAAGAAAAGTGTTATAGTCATTCTTGGAACATTTGGACTTCCTTGGTTTTTCAGTCCTGTACATACTCTAAACAGACTCTTTACAACTCGAGCCATACCACCAAGTTTAGATTCCTTAAAAATGGTACAAAGGCAACTGCAATTGGGTTCCTTGTGTTTGAATAGGCTTATTTCAGGAATATTTCACTAGTAAGTAAACGGTAAATTAGCTGATATGACTTAGTGCTCCATTGAACTTATAGGAAAGATTATCGACTGATCGTGAGAAGTTATTTGTATAGAATTTAGTATTTACAAATATCTCCAATAATTATATGAAAACAAGCACGTACAGTTCGGAGTCAAACAGTGCTTTAATGTAGTAAATATAGGTAAATATTTTTTTTTTTAAAAAAAAAGTCATCACCATGAAGGGGAAGGCAGTTAGTTTTTATAATGCAAAGACCATATGGACAGGCTAAGAATTTGCGTCTGAACCGATAGCTTAGCTCCGGATAAGGCCGTATCGAACACTTCCACCACTTCCAAGATCTCAGGAATATAAGATTCGCTGATAATATTCAGACACTGAATATACTGGATCTGCACAATACTTTTGTCAAGTACCTGATTATGCTAGAAATATGTAACTTCCTTCCTGTAATGCTTGCTGTGAGAGTGATAATATTGTTACACAGCACAGCACTTGTTAAAGTTAATACTCATAAGTCTATTGCTAAGATTCTTTTAGTATAATGTCTAGCTGACGCTCCATCATACCACATCAACTAGGCACTGATATAATGATGCATGCGTTGATATTCAAGCCAACATTTTAATCATCTGTCTACTTTAAGAACGGCGAAATACATTTTACACCACATTCATCAGAATATATTACTATGATTGCTTTCGAAGCGGCAAATTTACTAAAAACTAAATCCTTACGTTTAGACAAATATTTTAAAAAGTCAAATAAAAATCATTCTGCAATAACTGATTGGATAATAATAAATAAAAAAATCAGCTGATCATCTTTCAATGATCGACATAGCTATAAATTTTAAACAATCAATGAGATCAGCTACTTCGCACTAATGGTGAAACCAAAACTAACAATTTAAACGAACATAAGTCCCAAAAAACGCGCTACTCACGACTTCGGCATTCCATCTGGGTTTGAATTCTTCCACTTAAAAAAGGAAATTAAAAAACAGTTCTCTGTTCTACACTAATGGGCCAAGCGTTGGAACATATCCAAAAAAGTGGTCGTTCAAAAGGAAAATAGTTCGATGCATGTTCGAACCGACGCACGAGAATTGCAAACAAAGACAGAACTGCGAATGGGAAGAATACAGGATTGATATGTAGCATGTCCTAGATATTTTATTAGAGAAGTTCTTCAGATTGACACTTTTAAGGCTTGACGGGCGATATCTGCTCGTACCATTAACAGCATTCTCTAAAGGTTTCGCTTATCGCGTCACCTTCATATGTCGTGTGTCTAGTGAAATTCAGAGGTTAATCCATGCCTCTGTCCTTTAACAATAGTTCCTCCAGTAACATCAGTGATGTTCTTGTTCGAAGTAAAATTGAAAAGTTTAACTCAAAACCATTTTCAAAAAATGAACAAATACAGAACAATGTTTCATCTAAAGAGCGCACCATATTTGAGGTTGTGGGTAAGTGCCTAAGTGGATTGAATGATTTCTCTCTCACCTCTCATTCTCTTTCTCTCTACTCACACTATCTCATTCATAATCGTATACATATTTGTGAGTCGTGAGCGTAACAGCAACACCAATTGCACAATTATAATAAGAACAAAAACCAACAAAACAAAAAAAAAACAAAAAAAAATAGCAAGAATTTGTTTTTCATGCCCTCACACAAGAAGATGTGTGTGTGAACTACTCTCTCGGATATGTGTTTGTTTTGTTTGGTTAAAAATAGAATTCCATTTAAATTATTAGCGGGTCGTTTCGCAGTCATTCCCTGTCTCATATGAGACCTACAATATCGGCTGCAACAATTGCCCATATTTTTGTGTTTGATGTAGAAATGTAAGTAGATGCCACCTGAATGCTAAAACATAAATCGAGAATGATAGAATACCCCTTGTTTTCTCCCCCCTGCATAGATGGTTTCACATTCAGAGACCAACCACACATACTATTAGTCAGATAATCAACAGAATCAAGACTAAATACTACTACTTAAACAGTGTGACGTGACACGCGATCAAAAGTGACAGAACAATCGGAATTTCTACCGGAGGCCAGATCAAAACAGGTTTCGAGTTCGTGTCGGCCTATTGAGAAGGTAGCAAAATCTGTGGCAATATCTGACATAAACATCTGGTAAGTCCAACTACAAATTTTTGGATTCGAATCCCCCGTGAATGCCACACTTCACTGTTCAAATCTTTCCGTAAATCCCTATCTCTATTTGCACGATAACTCCATCGGTATACATTATCGCCATGCCATCTCGACATGTCTCCAAAAATAGCCCTTATCAGCGTTGATATTCACCTACTTTTACACGACAGCCTCTAGTCCCACCACTGCTCCTGTCCATCCCTCTCTATGTGTGCTCTGGCAAACTGTTCTTGCTATTTTAGTGTTCTAGTATTCTATTCGTATTTCGTATTCGTAGTATACAATTCAATAGCGAGATTCTGATAAGAGCCGGGCTGTTTTTGTAGTCTCACATAATTGCGCAGATAAGGCTCGATGAATTCTCTGTCGGTTCTATTTGCCTAAACTCGTAACTCATATGCTTTGGCATGGAATTTGCCTATGCTCTTAAAATGTGATTCGATAGCCCGGTAAATTGGGCATGTCAGTGCGGTGTTATAATTTACAAATGTGCGTTCGATCGATGGGCTTCTTTAACCGTGGAATATGACGCTCATTTATGTCGGCACAAACTGTTTGGATTATCGATAAAGTCGTGGTATTACAAGCAAACTAGTAATTCGAGCTAAAAACACACATTGAGTAATGGCCATCGTTGCTGTCATTGTGGCCGTTGTCGTTGTCACTGTGGTCGTTGTCGGCTGTCGAGTTTTCTACCGGCCTGTAGAGTCACTGCATTCAAGCGGCTGCATAATTTAACTTGCATTCGATTACATACATATTTGTATTGGCGAGCAAAAAACTTGCACAAAAATGTCGACGCAGTATTGGTATGGTGCATAGTGCAACTGGTACACCGCATAGACTATACGAATACAGTAGCGGAAATAATTAATGTGCATTGCGATTGATAAAGTTGTCGGTTTTAAATTATTTTAAGACAACTGTTGGAACGTTAAAATGCATGTTATTGGGGTTGATTACCAATTTAATGATTAGTCATGGTATCACATAGCAGTTTTCTATTTATTTATGATTTTTTTTTTTTTTACGTAAAACCACATTTGACAATAACAACTGACATCGTCTAAATGCTTAATTAGAAAGCTACGCAGCAAACAACAAATGTCGCCCACACAACAACGTTGTTATAGAAAATGATTTGAAAACTAATCAAATGTATTGTTTAAAAATAACAGCCGCTGACATAAATTTTCTTTTAAAAGTTTGCCACAAGAAAACGAACACAGCCGCATTGGAAGACAATAAATTAAACACAATAAGCACTTGCATACACATAAAGAGAAAATGTTTTAGAAATATCTTTAAAGATTTCAGATTTTCCAAATTACCCATTGTAGGTAAAATTGTTGGCCTTACTGTAAATAGTATGACTAAATTGCATTGAGGAAAATTCTGATATATCTCGGAGAAATGAGCACTTGTAGTCCCCTTTAAGGACCTGGATAATCGACAACACTTTCAACTTTATATAGTCTGAAAATACCATTCAAAGGATCCCTAAATTCAGGACGCTTCAGCGGGACATAAAAGCCGATAAATCTGACAGTCTGTTTTGGAGTTTAAACGACAACAAAAACTTGACTTGGGAAAACCATATTCTTTTAACACTAAATTAATGCGCAAAGTATTTCTCTGCTGCTCAGTATCCTTCATTTCTAACTATAACTTCACTCTTTTGTCAAATACGTACTTGGAATGCCCCACTTTCGGCATACTTACTTTACTTTAGGTGGCGCTACAGTCCGGGGTGGACCTGGGCCTCAGTCAACAAGCTTCTCCAGCTAGCTCGATCCCTGGCTAGCTGTCTCCAGTTTCGCACGCTAAGTTGGCTGAGGTCCTCTTCCACTTGCGTGCGCCACCTGAGTCTTGCCCTTCCTCTGCTGCGCTGTCCCTCGGGGGCGGATTCGAAGACTTTTCGGACCGGAGCATTGGTGTCCATGCGCTCTACATGACCCAGCCATCTCAGTCTTTGGATCTTCACTCTTCTGGCTAGGTCCATGTCGTTGTACAGTCCATACAGTTCGTCGTTGTATCTCCTCCTCCACTCACCGCCAATGCAGACGGGACCGAAGATCGCCCGAAGAATTTTTCTCTCGAAGCAACCAAGAACACCCTCATCCATTTTTGATAATGTCCATGCCTCTGCGCCATAGAGCAGGACCGGGATTATTAAAGTCTTATAAAGGGTGACTTTTGTTGTCCGAGAGAGGGCTTTGCTACTCAATTGCCTTCTTAACCCAAAGAAACAGCGGTTGGCAAGAGTTATTCTTCGCTTGATCTCAGCGCTGGTGTGGTTGTCTGTATTTATAGCGGAGCCTAGGTAGATAAAGTCCTCAACTACCTCAAAGTTATATCTGTCGGGGGTGACGTTCTTCGGCATAGCTCTAGAAAAATCGTGTTAAATTTTTTTTTTGAAAGTCTCTAGGGGTTGTTTAAAAAAACACGAAAGTTTCATCAAGTATAAGTCCACTCAAGTATTTTTAGGTTAACAAAGACTTGACCATAATGGTTTTTTAAACAAGAACCTTTCCTGAAATAGTTTTGCGAATACCGAAGAAATCTGATCTCCTTTTCTACAATTTTTTTTTTGACTTTGGGATATACTCTGTTGAAGCTGTGACGGATAAATTTGGTCCCATAGATGAGACAAGAAACACATCTTCAAACGGAGTTTTGTATTGGACATTTACTCTTTGAAACTTGCAAATATGAGATGCAACTGAAATACGATTTTACTGCTTATAAAAGGAGAAACCGTTGAAAGTATAGACTCTTATATGCTGTGAGTTCATTCTACACGCTCTTGTGAAACGCAATGTATGTTGGTTACCGTAAAGAGCTACATCAGTGAACATCTTGCAATGTTTTTCAATAAAAATGTAATGGTTCATATATAAGAGTATCTGCTTCAAAACATACGAGTAATAACTACAATATTTTCTTTAGAAAACAAATTTATTTCTTTTTTTTTCGCCGGTAAGACAATAACAAACCAAAATAAATAATTTGTAATAAAATAAAACAAACAATTGCGAGCTATAAAGGTAAGAATATATGGCAGATGGAAATCGTTCACATTGTATATACGGCTGAATATTACCAAGAAAGTTTATAGAAAGAGGCAGACGATTGTAGAGTGTGGGCCATCTATTGGTTAATTTTTAAATCATATTTAAATAATCATGACAGAAACTCAGTATAATATTTCCGCGATACGAAATGGATTGATTTAGGCTTAAAAAACGTTGGAAAATATTGTAAAGTTAATTTCAAAGTGGATGCTGAGTTCCCGAAACAGTGCAAATTTTGAAAAGAATTTTCAATCGAAATAATACACTAACTATAAGAAAATTAATGAAACTGGTCTTCTGATTGATAACCGAACGTATTCCCGTGTTGCAGCTGTTGCCGGAAGTGTGTGTCTAAACACGAGAACCTCAACGCGCCAAAGATCTCAGCAACTGAACATCAGTCGGACTAAACTGATGACAACCAACTCAGGAATTGACGAAAAATCACCATCAGCTGCTCAAAAAATCATCTTTTCAGATGAGGCGCATTTCCATCCCGCCAGCTATGTAAAGAAACAAAATTGCCGTATTTGGGGCTTAGATTATCCACACGCAGTCAATGCATGCTGAACGTGTGACTATTAGGTGTAGCATTATTGACCCATTTTTCAAGGGTCAAGTCAATAGAGAGCGTACATGATAGTCGATTTTTTATGGCCACAAATTGAGGATTTATACCTACGTGCCACACAAGTCGTCCAACAATCAATTTTTTGCATACTAAGTTCAATAATCGTGTAATCAGTGGTTAGACTTTTTCTTTTGGTTTCTTAGGGTGCCATTAAAGACGGATGCTATTCGAACAATTAGAAACAATTCAGACACTCAAGCTATTCGTGAAAGAAAACGATTTAACTAAATTCACACATATATTAAACGTGCACGTTATAGTTGTACAAATATTGTACTTATAAATTGTCTTCATAGCCTAGTACGAGTATGTTTAAAGCACACAAAAAAAAAATCGACGAACAGTTTTATTACACCATGCGTAGATTTGCATTGCACTATACGAGTATGCCGAAATATTGTTGGTAATCTGTTTTAATATGAGGTCAACATACTTATTAAAAATCTGTTTATTGTCTACACCTTAGTATTAAAGTTTTAAAAACTGCTTCTAGTTCATCATTCTGAATGGCTGATGCATCACTATCATTTATTGCCATTAATTGAGTTTTTGCAACGTTAAATTTCAGCTTATTTACTTCAACGAATTACCCAAATTCACCAACTGGTTTTGAACGTTCAACTCTATTTCCTGTAATTTTTCATCGATTATTAAAAGAAGAACATAGGCCATAAATTTTGACATTAACCAATTTTTCAATATCTCGTTGGTAATACCGTTTAAATAGAAACAAAATAATATTGTTCCCAAGACCGAAACTTGTGGCACACCGGTTCTTCCACTTATTTTTATGAGACCACGCCATTTAAAATTTTTCTTAAAGAGCTTTTTGATTAGATATGTTACTATCCATCTCAATGCTCTACCTATTGTCTCACAAGGAAAACACAAATTCCGACAACCATATTAATTACATTCTCACAAGAATCTTGTTGTCTATATCCTGTCTTTAAGAATCTGTATAGATCAAGAGAAAGAGAATTTACATCTTCTCTTAATACATTCAGTATGTATTCTCAAAACATAACCAATATCAAAATAGATAACTCTAAGATTTTATTTAACCTTTACCAAGACGAAAGCAAATACTAACAGGCTCGTATCTCACTGCCCGTAGCATATCGTTGCAACCTACCATATTATAGGTAATCTATACTTCCAATTTTGAAAAGCATCAAGATAGTGTCAAGGGTTTCAAAAGTCATCATACATCCTGACAGAAAGCACAAAAAGAGTGGTGATGCTGTAGAAAGACATTGAATGGGTGCATCTTTGGATACATGCCGATATGATCGAGTTCGTTTTGTCATATCAATGCATAGGTTTAATAAAATAAGCTCCTCACTGCTTCTTCAGCCAGACCCCAAAAAACGTATTGCTTTTTTTTGGAATATACTCGTAATAACAGACCATGTATTGAAAAGAAGGTGGAAGGTAATCTGTGACTATCTTAAACTCTTTCGAACTAGTTTGAGATGGCAAGGCTTCCGTAAATATAATAAGATATTTGAAATTATGTGAATGAACTTGCCAAATAGATTTTTCTACCTCTACTCGCGGATAGGTCTTATATTGATGTTAATATTACAGTGGGCACAATTGTAGATAGCATAATCCTGTAAGTAGTAGAGGCATCAACAAATGTTTCCCAATATCTCAAAGAAGTCACTTCTCAGCATAAACTTTTAGTCTCTAAACGTAAAGGACTTCAAGACAAAACAGAATCAAGGTCTCTGAGTCCAAAGGACACAAAATAGTCTATTTAAAGCAACGAGCAAATAGAATTGATGGCGTAATTTGTTTCTATTGCAATATAAAAGTGCATTTTAATATATTCCGCTTCAAGAATTTACAGATAAGTAGACGCCCCCATTTGATCGCTAAGGCACCAATAATCCTCCTTAAAATGCGTACTAGTATGTCTTATAAGCCCAATACAATACAGAGCTTTCGTTCCTTTATCATTTTTCGGATTATCGTCAAAAACAATCCAAATGCATGCGACTTCAATTGTTGCAAAAATTCAAATGGAAGAGAACCGTATGAATCTTATCTTGTTTTTGCAAATACTCATATTCCACTTAGTTTTCAAGTAGCTGATAAAATTCTATTTAATTTTCAAACTATTTTTAGAACTGTCTCTTCAGCTCAAAAAAAAAAGTATTAACAAATTATCACTCAATAGTACGAGTTTAAATTGAAATCAGTTTATTGCAAAGTCCTTCATGCAGAGTCCAACAATTACAATTGTATTTACTAACTTAAAAGCATCTCCAAAATCAATCAATCAGGAAACATAAATATGTACATTTGATCGTTCGATCACTTTCAATCATTGAAGCAACTATTCATTAGACTTTCCACGTAAGTTAAGTTTTTGTTGACTAGCAAAAGTGGAAATCACATCAAAAAAACATTCTAAAACTTTTTGACCTTAAAACCATTTTACAGATCTAAACTATAAGCTAATGTTACATTTGAACTTGAACTTTAGTTTCCGATATTCCGGATTTTATGACGATTTTCGTAAAATATGGATTATTATTAGCATTCATTTACTTTACCGGTTTTCTAGTATCAGTTTCTGTGAACTTACTTTTTATTACTTCCTCTTTGATATTATTCTAAACATTTGCTTTTTAGATACCTTTTCTTTATGCTTTTAATACATCGTTTAACATTGGATGTATATGCAAACGAATTGTCTGTCTTAGCTTAAGAAGTAAAACTAAAATTTAAAATTGACTCTTTCAACGTCGGTTTTTTTAAGTTTAT
Organism: Volucella inflata; assembly: GCA_928272305.1. Classification (NCBI taxonomy): domain Eukaryota; kingdom Metazoa; phylum Arthropoda; class Insecta; order Diptera; family Syrphidae; genus Volucella; species Volucella inflata. The sequence continues at coordinate 112,475,146 of OV743720.1, read as the reverse complement.
TATCATTTCTAATACTCAGTATGATTCATACTCAAAAAGTTTCACATTTTTGGCTGTAAACAAGAAAGGTGTCATTCGAAATCGCTGGTCTGCGTCAACAAGCTTATCAGCATAGACAATTTGAAGAATAACACCAAAACAACGAAAAAGACAGCATGACGCCTATAATGGAAAGTAACAAAAGACTTTGTAAAAGTTAAATCGTGAAACAACGTTCTCGATGAATTCTAATAGATATCACTTTACGAATACTCTAGGGGGAGTAAAAACAAAAAAAAAATCAAATTAAGTCCTGCACAATAGAGTCAAGTTTGTATTCTCACAACTAGAACCTCATTTAACTCATCACTTTGACTGCTTTTAGCAAAGAGAGAAAAGTTTGTAAGAGTGTGGACTCATGTTTGACCAATGACTAGAGTAATGTTGGCCCTTAATTCTTCATCCATAGCCGACTTATCCATTTACACTAATGACTTTACGTAGCCCCAGAGGGAAACGTCTAGACCTGTGATGTCACATGATTTAGGCGACCATATCACCGGTCTAAAGTGTGAAATTAATTGTACACCGAATCGGACTCGCAATAAAGCCAAGATTTTACTGGCTGTGCGGCTGTGTTGGTAGGAAATGTCGTCAAGATCACGGGCTTTAATTTCAGGCAGCAAATACTCCATTATCATGGCGCGAGAACGGGCGCCTTTCATAGTTACATTTCGGTCGGCCTCAGATTTCAAGAAATATAGACAAACAAATTCACCAGGCAATTAATCACACGAAACTGCTGTTTTGTCTGAATGTAATGACATGTCTTTAACCTCTTTGGGTTGCTCCTCACCTCATAAATGGCCATTTTCCTTATTGACGTAGTCATTTTGGCCTCATTGGCCTCATTGCTGAACAAAATGTTGATCGAAAACAGTGCTTCCTGAAGCTTTGTAAGAGGAAAATAACTGTATTTTGTTTTGTATTGAATTTTATATGCATTTAAACTAAGATGCTTATGTAAGGTAAAATATGTCAAGTTGTCAAAAACGGGGCCGAATCACGTATCCTCTTCAATATCGCCGCTATATTTTCATCAAAAGGGCCAAAAATAACAAAAACTTGCTTTACAACTTTATGACAAGTGATGAAACCTGGTGTTTTCACCAGAAACTAAGAGACAAAGTGACGAGTTAAAGGCCCCAAACGAGGCAAAACTCAAAAAATCTCGTTTGAAGAAATCGAAAGTGAAGACAATGTTGATTTACTTCTACGATTGCAAGAGGATTGTCCTCAAAAAGTTCGTTACACCGGGCCAAACCGTTAATGCAAAATTCTCTTTTGGTGTAATGAAACGTTTGGTGTATTTTTCATATTCGGCCAGAATATCACGCAAGAGAAAGTTAACGTTTGTGACCGATTTTTTATTTGAAAATCCAATTTAAGCTGTTAACAACTTCCAATATTCCCCTTACTTTAACCTTTCGGAAAAATGCATTTGCCGTTGAAATGAAACCGTTTTGTGGCCGTAGGAGCCAGTCAAGCTTGTACCGACCTCCTGAAACACATAAACACGATCTAAAACTCTCATTCGACATGCTTCTAGAGCGCACAAATCGATGTATAGGATACAAAATAAAATAAATGTTGGTTTTTGTTGTTCTTATTTTTAAAACTTCGTATTTCCGCACCTTGTAGAGTTGTCGATCAATTTAATACAAAACTACTGACCGAAAATCTTTTATTTTTTATCAGCTTGGAATACAAATTGAGCGAAAAGCTAAATTTGACGAACACCTTTTACTTGGGCTACACAGGCAGCTGAGCAATAAAATTCCTTATCCTTTATTCTTACAACAAACAACCATAACCATCTACAGATTACTGAAGACACCGCGGAGGAGGAGGAGGCAGCTCCAATTTTGAGCGAATTTCACTTTTTTAGTGGAAAATATTAGCAAAAAGGTGCTCTATCAATTGGTGCCAGAACGAGTTAGGTGCGTAAATTTATTTAGATGTTATAAGGAACATATTTATATCCCCTTCATCCATTCTATGCAAGAAGAAGGTAGCTCCAGAGCTTCCAAGTCTTTACTCTGGGCCATTACCGCTCAAGTGCTCAAAGTATCTTCATGTAAAAGAGCTGGCAATGAAATACGTATCTGCAGACTGATGAATGTGGCTTTACAACGGGCTTAGTTATCAAGGAGAAGAATAGCTTAACCAGTCTGAAGACAGCTTCACAGATGCTTAAATTATAGTAATAACAAAGTATAATTATTTTGTAACACTTTCATAAATAAAAATGTTTAACAACTTTTGTTTTCTTATGATGATTAATTGTTTATTAAAATTGGTGGTAACACTTTTATTTTCTAGGGGTTTAAATTATATATTTACATTTACTTAAAATAACTGATAAAATATGAGTGTAAGAATTTTTTTGTTGCAAGAATTGCCACGATGAGAAGCCGGAAAACAACTGCCCTCATACTTTGAGTGCGTCTTTTTTATATCCTGTCTCTCATATTCCTCCGTGACAGTGTTGCTGATTGCCCACATTAGTACAGTCCCCTGAAAAATTGATGAAAATGAAGCTACCCCCTTTTTGTACCGGTGTCTTCAATTCTTATTTCTTGGGAAAGCAACCTATTTTTTATATTACTAGACTGATTTGTTCTATATGGTTAATTTACAATCCGCTAAATATCATCACCAATTTGCTCAAAACCGCATGAAGTTCCTCCTTAATAAAAACAGGATGAAGGTAGTACCGAAAGAAAAATATCTCGGATAGTTTTTGATCCCACTTAGAAAAATAATTGTGTCCTCAAGCAAACTAGACAGTCAAATGTAAGAATAGATAGGTTATTTACACTGCCTCGTAGGCTACACTTTTTGAAATCCACTTTAACTTCAGCAAAGACTCAATCTCCTAGTTCTCAGTAGGTCCACTTCTATTTTCACAGATGATTTCAAAATAGCCTGGAGCGTTAGACGACCATGAGAACCTGCATCTGAATCTAAGCAGGCATGTACAACATTCATAAGGCTGCTGCTAAGCCTAGTCTGAATTTGACAAGCATTTCGTCAATTATAAAATCGAGAGAAGCTAAATACTGCCCCATATATAAAGGACTTTATCTATAATATGTAGTTTGCCTTTTTACATTGGGATAACAGTGAGATATCTAGACTTCGCAAAAAAGAAGAAAGTGAAGAGCAACCCTTTATACGTATATCGTTTCCGCAATCTTAACTATTTATGCGCTAAAAGGAACAAAATACGCTTACACACTTCAACATGTATGTTCTACATACTAACATCAAGGAGATGTTTGACATCTACTCAAGTTGCAACCCAAAACCTATGCTAAGTATAAAATAAATTATGTGAAACTAAAAGTGATAAAAAACTAAATTCATACCATTTAAAGAAAATACTGTACCTAATCAGAAAAAGCAAATACAATTTTTGCATCGGGCATCTAGTCGGAGGCGGAACAACGAGCCCCTCCACAGGTCTTGCTGAATAGTATTTTAATGATCTTTAAAAGAACAAAGGTCGTCTAATATTTTCTGGTTGCATCGATCTCATACCCGAATGCCTTACACCGCGATATGTATAAAATAAGATCTTTTCCACTGTTATACCAAAGAACGCAAAAAGTGACAGGGGGTTTAGTGCCACACAATCGGCGAGATATGCATATTTGTATCTTAAAGAGAATTTTAAAATAAAATTAATAAATAGAGTAATTCTACCCAGATTTAAGATAATCGACGATGACGACAGTTGGAACAGATTCCGTATCTTAAGGGACTTGCACAAGGCAAAGATAAGAAGACACTCGTTTAAAGGAGTAGAAGAAACCGACCAATGGCATACTCTTTAATGGGATGATTTTTACACTGCCGATGAGTTTAACAAGTTTATTGGAAAACGTTTTTCGGAAATTAACAAATCGATATTATGTGTGACCTAGGCAAATAAACTCAACATTCCACTTAAAAAAAATAAAGGAGCTGAATTGATTTGCGTTTTTCTTAAGCAGAAGGTTGCAGAGAAAAAAAGTTATTGGATGTATGTAATGTAAAACACTCTTGGTGTGCCCCAAGGTTCCATTCCTGGACCATTGTTCTTTCTTCTTAGGGATTTACGAGAGATCACGCATGCATCGTGCCACACTGATATGGTATTTTTGGTCAATATTGTTCGACTTCTCACCATGGAAATACTTCGCCGGGCACAGAGACCATAAATTTTTCAGGTGTTTTACGAAAATCAGAGTCCAAGTTTCATTATTGGATAGTATTAGATCAAATAGACCTTTTAATACGTTGCAAAGAAAATATAGCCGCTGTAGTGGAGAATGCATGCGATGAATGTGATGAATCGATTTGGCACCATTCTTAAGAGCTTGGCTTGTCGTATGCAACAACTTGGAGTATTTTATGTGGGGATTTTGTTATAAAATAGTACAAAACTCAATTCTTGCAAGAACTGAAACGTCCGACCTTCGAATCGACTCCGTTTCAGTCGTTTTGCTCTTGATAAGTAACCGGCGACCGATTTGGCACTAATCTACGTTTACATTTCCCAACAGCGTTCTAAATGTTGGATGTTAATGTGATGCGTAAAGAAGTATTTTACTGTCTTAATTGGATGGCATGGTATTGTAAAATATGCTAATTCAACGAGAAATCTCCAACCATCACATATGTAACATATGTAGCATGTAAACAAATAGTGTCATTGTGGAGGAAATTCTCAAGACGCATTATCTCACCAAATAACGCAGTCAAATGCCCGCCGAGATGTTGAGATTTACAACCATTAAACTTCTTTCTCTAGGGCTTTGTAAAATTCAAAGTCCATGACAGCTAAATCGACATAAGTGCAGCCCGAATAATGCCAAAAAGTCATAGAAAATTTTGATGCGCCAATCCTGCAATTCCAAACGAAACGTGTATGAATAGTGTTGTACGAAAAAATAACATAAACTTTACAACGAAATAAAAGATTTTCAAATCTTTCTGCGCTCTACTTTTCATAACTAAAATTGTTTTATGTAGATTTTAACAAATACCTACAAAAAAAGAAAAGAAAATAATTATCACTTTGTTAAATCTAAGCAAGCATGTAATGCAAGCTTCCTCCAACACATTTGTGCGAGGAGGAAGAATTTTCTAGCAAGTGCCACAGTCCAAGCAAAAACTTTGTTTACACCAATAAAAACAATTTGGATAGATTGCATCCAATGGATGCGCTAATGCAAAAAAAAGAGCTTTTACAACTTAGAGATGCTGTGCTGGGTATAATAATAGTCTGACGGTGGCCATAACTTCAAAATCCAATTGCATCATTGGCACGGGCGACGCTAAACGTTATGGCATGGATCGAACAAATATTTTTACTGATTGTAGGTAAATAATTCACAATGATCCAGCGGCGAAAACAAGCGCCACAAAAATAGCAACCCGCGCACAATAAATAACCAAATTCCCGACCGCTGCCACGGAAACCTCTGCATGATCATTGACCAACCAACAGACAAACCAGCAACAGCACTTATTTTCCATTTTTACGGGCAGCCACTGTACGAGATCGCGCGCACAGTTCTCTAGTTTGGCTGGCTGGCTGGCTAACTGGCTGGTTGGTACTCTGTCAGGCTGGTTGGCTTTTGCACGACTCTGCTCAAGAAGACGTGAGGCGACAAGCAATAGGAACACGTTTCGTCTCCGCAGAGAGATCAATGTTCCAAAAATAGAAAACAAGTGGTTGGGGTTGCCTTGCTCGATGAAGAAAACCACACTCAATGGCTGAAACAAAGACGACACAACAGAGAAAAAAACAATTTTTGTGAGTGTCAACACTCGCCCCCCGCATAAATTAAAATTACAAAAAAAAAAAAATAATAATAATCGTTTTGTGCTTACATTTTTGTCAGATCAAATCAATACAAGTTCCCAGTAGAACGACGTAAACAATAAAAATAATCCTCTGTGTTCGTGGCAGATCTGAAGCACAGGCCGCTCCTCGGATGTTGTTCCCGGTATTTTGGCTTCTGCAACTCTCCTTCGATTGGTTATAAATCTAATCACCAAGCAGCAATACTGATGCGCGAAAGTGAAAGCGCACTCTGGCGTTGAGATAAATATATATATATATTTTTTTTTTTCTAGCACAACACTTGCACAAATCGCTCACTGACCGGCAGGTAAGTGCTCGTACTCGAATAGTTGTCCAAAACAGGTTGATACCGCGCACGCCTGTCTTTGGTGCCGAAATAGAAAATGGAAGTACGAGTAGTTATCGATTAACCTATCAGCTATCCTAGCAGCCTGATTGATGATTGCCACTGAGTGAAAACCGTTGTGTGGTACGAGCACCCGCACACTATTTGTCACAGTGATGACAAAGATGGACACAAAGCAGATATTAATACCAGCGATCGAATGCAGCACAGGAAGCACAAAATTAGAAGGAATGCACGCGAGGAAACAGAACGGTCGACCCGACTGACCGACCGATGACTGGCTACCAACGTCCAACGACCGACAAACGACGAACAGCGACCAACGACCAACGACCAACGAACAACAACCAACAAACGACAACCGACAACCGAACCCGAACCAGATACAATACTTTGTCAATGAATTCCTCGCGTAGTCGTCTCGCTTGGATTTAATAAATTCACTTAAGCTCACTCACTTGTTAATCTAATTCGATTGTTCGTAATCGTGGTAGTAATGGTGAATGCTGAATTGCGTGAAAATAATGGAGCTAACGCGTAGAATATCCAGAAATTCGGGATCACTTACGAGCAAAATTCGATGTTCTTCCCGGTTTCAAGAACGCACACTCTTTATTGGTTTACGGTAATAACACTAAAGACGTTTTGGAATATTTTTTTTCTGCTAAATAAAGGCCATCAACTCGTGTAGAGCAGCAGCTACACCTACAGATACAGAAAAAGAAACAGAAACTGAAACAGAACCCTCTCCCTCAGATCGTGTTCACTTGCTCGATGTAAAAAATCACACTGCTGAGGTTATCACTTTTGAAGCCGCTCTCAGCTCAGCTAATGTGACTTGACTATGTAGCTGACCGGCGTGCGTTTGTGTGTTTGATTTCTGTTATTCTCCAACACGCTGATAACTATATTAACTAAAGTAACTGCTCGATTTTAGTATAAGTGAGAACGGTTTCTCTTCGACCTACAGTTCTTCGTATACAGATGCGTCACAATTCAGCAGTCTATTTCCAGATTGACGCAGCGCAGAACCACTAGCACCAACAGCGGCAGCAGCAGGTGGATTTTACTGTTCAACAGTACAATTTTCCAATTCTACAAGATACAGTAATTTCTATTCAACGAAAAGTTTTTCCCTTCAAGGCCCCTTGTAGCTACGGAAATCTCTTTCTTTGATTTGAGTGCAAATCGAAAGAGAGTCTAGAGTCTACCGTCAGCATCAAATCAGACAACTTCACCTTATTGCTCCACTTGATCATAGGTATGAGGTCATAGGTTTTTTTTTGTTTTTTTTTTCCTTTTTTGTTGGCTACACACGTGTGTACGTACGTTGAAACTGCGATTTTGTGTCTGGAATGAAGTATGGTGAACACTTTCGCAATGACAATCTGGTTGTTGACTCTGTAGACAAATAGATAACTTAACGCTGACCTTCCACACCCGCATACAGCACAGCACTTATGTACGAGTACCAGTTCATAGACGGCACATGTAGTATTAAACGGTTGCTACCCTACACTAGGAGACGGGAGATGGATCTGCCCAAAGATGTGTCACACTGTCTGATGATGATCGAATGCGCAATCTGGAATCTAGAAATGAATAAGCAACACCTCCGCTGATCGTCAGATGTGAATGTGGACCATATACTAGGAAGACATGCTCCTGAAGCATGCTATAGAAAATGCATCGAAACAGCTCATACAACGATTCCGTTTATCACCCACAGAAACTGAGACAATTAATTGATGCAATAATTTATTAACGCAAACAAAGGCCAACGACGTGCACTAAGAGTACTCATATGTAGCTTCATTAGCTTCAACAATTCCATTAGCCCCACCAGCACGTACTCGTAACTCACCGAATTGCAGTAATGCTGGCATCAGTGTGACCAATTTACCTAAACTTAGCACAAATATTTTATTTTTAGCACATTTTTTGTTTTCTTTTTTCAAATCCATTATTGTTAGTTTGGATAGATTGAGCTGGATTGTGGTTTTGATAAAGTGTAAATTGCAATAATAAATTTTCCTTTTCCTTCTGTTTTTCAGACTTAAAGAAGTTCTTGAATGTAAATTAGAACCAGACATGGCTACCGGGAAAAAAATAAGAAAAGACCAACTGCATACATTCCGCCACTTAAAAACAGCTGTCCAAACTGTGCAAAAATAAACAGACAAGAGGAACATCTTGAAAACGTCTTCCAGCCATACGATGGTAATGATTGTTTACAACAAACGGAAGAAATGTGCGAAGACGGCTGACTAATTCGAGCAGTTACCTCTAAGAAAATAGTCACAGAAATAAAAGAAGAGATCAATCCGAAAAAGCTCCTGGGTTTAATCTTATCACGGGTGAATTTCTAAAAAAAAACTGCCTAGTAACAAAAAACAAAAATAGCGCGGATAATAAATGCAGCGCTTAGAATAACGTATGTTCCATGTATGTGGAAAGTCGCGGAAGTTAATATGGTACCAAAGCCGGAAAAATCGCCCATTTAAGTTACCACAAACTCTTTGAAAAAATTCTTTTGAAACGACTTCATCCGATTATATAAGAAAAGTCACTGATACGAGTACCAAACCATCAACAGGTACTCAACTATAGATCGGGTTCACACAATAACTGATTTAAAAAAAAAACCTTAAAAAAAACATACATGCTCTACCATTTTCCTTGATGTAACACAAATATTAGTTCATATGCTACAATTATATCTTCCGAAACAATACTCAGAAATACTGGAATCATATATAATCTAGCGATTATTTAGAATTAAACAAGAAGATAAGTATTCCGCATTGCATTATACAAAAGCTGGAGTACGGCAAGGTAGTGTGGTAAGACATGTACTTTTCCTTCTATTTACGAATGATTAACTGCTGTACTTGGTGTCAGAAAAACCATGCAGGAAATTGCAGAATAACTGCAAACGACAGTAAATGATATATTTCGACCAAATGACAAATTAAATTACATTATCTGAAGTCAGTTTATGTTAACTTTACTAATAAAAGCGTCGTACACATACCTGTGTGCATAAATAACAAAGGAGCTCTGCAATCGAACTCAGCTAAGTTTTTAGGTATGACTCTAGATGCGCTGGAAAACTCATGTCCAGAAATAACATGACGAACTTAATATAAGATACGACAGAGTGTATTGGCTCATAGGGAGGTATTCATGTCTCGCAATACACGCTAAACTGCTTCTCTATAAGCAAGTTCTTAAGCTCACATGGACAAATGGTCTCCAGCTTTGGGGGTGCACTAGTAAGACAAACCTGCAAAGCATCCAATGCTTCTAAAAAAAAAAACACTACGCAATACTCGTATTATTAATGCTTCATGGTACATATATAACGCTGTTTTACATAGGTATCTAAGAATTGGAATGTCAAGAAGGACATGGTCAAGAAGGTCGCAAGAGCACATGAAGGTAGACTTTGCAACCATGCTAATTTAGAAGTAATCTAACTTCTTAATAACAACAATTTCTTCAAAAGATTATGAAGAGTAAAACCATTCGACCTAGCTAACTAGGAGTAAAGAAAAAAAATGTATTTTACAAAATAGTCAAAGTGATAACGAATTAAAAAACAAAAGGTTAGTTCTTTTCAACATAATTTACATATATTAGAAACAAATTGCTGATAAGGATACCGACTAGGTGTGATTATTGGAAGGATGGTAACACCCTGCTTTCTCCGGGTGTTTACAGTGGATGGGTCAAGTCCTACTCTGTCGCATGGCACGCATGTGATCTTAGCCAGCTACACGTAAAAAAAATTTGATTCAGAAATGCCTCTAATCAAAATCCTTATGAAGAGCTATCAAATTTTGCTATTTTTTTTTTTTATTAAAGTTAGTTTTTGAGGTTTTAAGTAGGTTTTGAGTTAGCATATACAAAAACATGCGTCATTGCTATATTTAGGATTAATTTAAGTATTGAAATGGTCACACTGGCTGATACATATATTCCAAATACGAGCATTTGCAATGCACTCTTTCAATGGTAATAAATCTGTAAATAGTTACGAGAATGCATGAAACAATATGCCACCATGACACTCTATTATTTATTCATCGTTTTAATCGTTAACTTTACATAATTATAGATTGCAGTTTATTTGCACTATTGAATAATTTCGTTATGCACTTGCGAGTAAGTGACATTGAGTGGCATTTTTATATAGATTCAATTAACTGTTGTCAAAAAGAAAACAATTCGATTTTTTTTTTCTAAAGCAACCTTCGCAATGAGGTTACGAGACAATGTGCATACAGTCCTAACTCGGCATTGAATTGGGTATAATATATAAATCTTGGTCTTTGAAAGCTGCGAAAATCTCTAACCCCTACTTTTCTTCTTTCTAGAAGAATGGCGCGCGCTAAAGGTGATGTTTGCACTCAGCATGAGAGCGAAGGAATGTTATGGAGAGAAAAAGCAGAGGTACCGATCTACGTTGCTTTTGAATGTTTGTAAGTTATAATTACTGGAAGGTAAAGAGCTCGGTAGGGTAATTCATAACTGAATTGCACGGCTTAGCAAAGGATCACGATATTTGAGAATACGTCCGAAAATGGACTTGAAGGATCATTCTTGGCGAGACACGTATTACGGTTGAAAATTTGGAGGAGTGTTCCACTGGCAATTTCTGAAGAGCTCTAACTGAGAAATACAAGAGCGCGTTCTGTACCTGTACCGCTAATCATGGATAACTTTCTTCCTCGATTTTGAAGCTATGACAGAGTGTGCGAGCATAAGAACAGGTCCTATCGAAGTAACCCTCAGTAGTAGGAGACCTAAAACTCAATGACGGCAGTTATTCAAAGTCCATCACTGAAACTCTGAGTGAATATTTCATCTAAGTAAGGGCACTAGAAGAAAATAGAATCAGCTGAGCTATAGATTACTTCAAAGCAGTAGCCATGGCTTGTCCGGAACAGCCAGGATAAGGGAACAAATCTTCAACATCTTCTACCTGACAAGAAAAGAAGATAAATTCAGATGTTTTTTTCTATCATTACAGTACAATGAACCTTCAGCAGTTAACGAAATCCTGTGCAATCAGTAGAAGCTCGTGCTGGGCTGCGACGCTCATCACGGCTTATAGACAACTTCTCTAACCCTAGCGTTGGGTCAACCTTTGCTTATCTGATAAGTGCCTTAGCGCCATCTAAAGTAAGTAAGTACGGATCAAAACTTTTTCGGTTTTCTTATACCAAATTGGTGTCGTAAGGCTGTTTCCTAAGCTCTCCTTTAGCCTTGTCATATTGACGTACATTTCTTTAAGAAATCCTCTCTCTCTTGTTGTCTATGTCTGTCAAATAAGCTGATAAGACACAGCGATCCACAATAGTGTACTGACGGGTGTTGGCTGCACGACTGTAAACGTCGTGAGTTAATTTACCCACTTTAGTTGTTTTCTGCAATGACGATCTCATTACACCGTACTTTGGGAGTCTGTACCGAATACCAACGCCGCCGGCCGCCTTAAATTGTGTTTACTGAAATTCTCCAGATTACCGCGCAGATCTAGTTCGCCCGAGCAACCCATTTTGTATATGTTTATAGAAGGGAAGGTTGCAAACAGTCAGCTTTATGCGCTGGACCATATGAATAACAATCGCTTGTAGTAGCATGTCCTAGCTGACGGGTAGTATTTGCATGAGGCTGGATGAGCGTTGAAGGTTATATATCTGGTACTGAGCCGGATCTACGCATTCAAACAATAAGAACTTAGTAATTTTCAGTGTGTTGCAGGCCCATGAACGCTTGGTTTTTAACCCATAAAGCATGTCTAGCGCTTCAATGCACTGCAATTTACTGATGAGTGTGAAGTGAATCAGGAGGAACAGGAACCTCCGCGTCTTCAATTTGACTCTGCTTAGGTCTTTTGGATCGGTTAATGTGTCTCTCTCATCCATTTTCAAGAATAATTGCAAGTTTTTCCAATACGTTCAGTAACAACTCTTCCCCCGAGTCTTCTATTAGCCATTAAACAAACGGAGATTCAATGTCCCTTTGGCGCAGAGGATAGCGCGTTGGACTTCTAATCCAAAGGTCGCGGGTTCGATCCCCGCAAGGGATGGTAGCGTGCGTAAGCCGCTTCTTTTTTTTTCATTTTTTTATGTGCTCTGTCTAGTGTCGGCAACACTCATATATGACCGTTATTTGCTATGTAGCATATTATTATGACGTGCTCAGTTACATTTACGATTCGAGAACATGTTCGAAAATCTTTCACCGAAAAGTTATGATTTCGAAATGAACTTTGTAGAAGAGTAGTTTAGGTTTGTGGACTGAATATTCCCTTCTTCGGTTTGAGTAGCAGATAATTCCCCTCCTGGAAAAAGGGAATTTTTGGCGGGGAAATTTATACACTCAACTGTATCAAGCGCATCAGCTGGTGTTTGGAAATAAAATGGCGATTTCACAGCGGGGAAATTAAATGGCCACACCTCTCTAACACACACTACATAGCTTTTCCACTCACTTAACACATTACGACGATGGCCGACGGCACGTGGTTCCAGGCGCATTCCATATCATCTTCACCGTGGTGGGGGAACTTGATTAGATAGATTTTTTCTTGTTTTTAATCACACACCCTTTATTGAATCTTTGAGAGCATTAGCAGTTTTTGCTTTGGCGTGTCTTCAACTCCGCAAAACCTGGCGCTGGCAATGTCGAACACTTTTCTACTTTTTCTCCTTGCGCACATTTTCAACGAAAAGATTTTCCCGGGTTACCTACTAGTACAGCTTTGTCTTTGACGCTGCTGTTCGGGCATCTGTCCGAGTATCTTTGACGATTTGTCTTCTGCAAATTAGAAAATTAAATTTTTTCAGTGACACCTTTACGAGAGTGAGGTGCGTGTTTTCCTAGAAGATGGAATATAGTTACTCAGCTCAGATGGTAGCAACTAGCGAGTTATCGGTGCCACATACTATACAAATTAGTCGCTCTTCTCATTTCTGGATTTTTATGCCATCGCATACGAGCTGGTGCAAACGCCAGCACCAACGTAAGCACTAACGATGATGTTCCTGATGGAAGTGATGGTGGATTGAGAAAGAGTTGGATGGTTTCTGTGTGGATCCACAAGGGAGTAATACAATGATATATCACATCCCCAAGTGGGGTGGGTGGGATGGACGGGCGCAATAGCGAGTGGGGCTGCTGTGTGTGTACTGCAAATGGAATCAAATAAATTGCGCCATCAAGAGAAAAGATTAAGCAATTTATATTTTTTATTCGCTTCGTATCTTGTGCTGCTGTTCTTCCAACGGATGCCACTTCCGAAGAATGGAGGGGTAATCAGGCGATTAATGTCCGTCGGTTTCTCTTCTTGGTTGGCCATAAATGAATCCATTTAGAATGTTTTGTTCAATATATCTTGTTGGTTAGCTTCTTGATTTCTCTCTTCTTTACTCCTTCGTTGGATATTGTATCTTTTTTATCTTGGAAATGTAATACGAGTATGTATAGGTAGTTTATTTTTTATTTTTTGTTTGCTATTAAATTGAGTACCTAGTAGGTATTTTAGTTCCCATCTATCAAATTAGATCAATAGCGTTGTATCCCTTTGATTACCTTAGATGCATAGCTAACAATTTTAATGATTCAAATGAGATAATGTATAATACCAGAGGTTTATATCTGTAGTTGCATTATTTGCACTGTAATATGTTTAGTTATTTTCCTAAAGGCCTCTGCATTAAAGTGTAAGACTCGCTTATAAGAAAACGAGTAAGTAAGCCTGCCAAACTCAAGAAAATTTTGTGAGCTTTGAAGTCTGCCCGACCATAGGTGTTTTGCGTGATGACATGAAAAGTAACAACGATAGAGAGACCGCAGAAACATAGAATCAGTGAATTTATTGAATACACAGCAATCATTTGTCATTACAGGATCCGGATAATTGCGATATTTGATATCCGATTATCTGAAGCAAGTGTTGAACGAATTTTTGCAAGCTTTGTAGAGAGTCCAGAAACAAAATGGCCCTTCATTTAATTCGGTGTATTTTGACGGTGGTTGAAAATAGTATCGGAATCACAGATGTTTCCGTACAAAATACAATTTGGACCTAAGTTAAGCCAGGGACATGCTCAATAATGTTTTGCTTACATAGTCCTATTACAAGAAGTGGCAAAACAAAACATTTTTAACATATTCATCATCCGAAATGAGTTCGTAAACATACGTACTGAAAACCCAAGATTTATTCATCTGTGATATTTCCAATTCATGTCCATTGAGTGGTATGGGCTTACTGAAGTAATTAAGACATTTTCCTTTAAAGGCGATACTGGCAATATCAGGATATGATTAAAAAAAATTTAAGGCAAGTGATTGCTGCTCGTCCTGAGAAGTGATTGCACCAGGATGGAGCTGCTGTGCACATTGATCGCCCTAGACTTTTTTCTCTGGCGAGATATGAGAGGGTAGTGTGCATAAGTAACTCAACATTTCGTCGCCAGCTAAAGGAGAATTTTCGTGCTGAGATACTAGCGCAGGACCAAGATTTTATACAAAATGTGATCGAGAACCATCTAGAAAGAGTTTGTGTTTATGAGGCTAAAACTTTTGTCGCTTCGAGAGATACAATCTTTTATAACGACCTATAATTACCATTGTGCATCAGTCAGTAAATTTTGCGCCAGCTGTACCTTGAATATACGCCATATTCATGGAGCAGGTATTCGGCGATAGGGGTTACTGCCCGACAGTACATTTTTTTTGGGAAATGGCTCAATGCTAACAAATGTTTGCTGAATGTTTGGAGTTACGTAGGGAGATAATGTCAGGTACATACATTTTCCAACTGTTAAACTCACAAATGCGATCTTTTTTCATTACACTTATTTCGCTCGGAATTTCACTACTCTCGTCATGAATGTTTTGTGTAAGTTACTCAACTGTTTCTAATTTGTTGTTCAATTAACCTCACAAAAACAATCTCGGAGTTGTTAAAACCAGTGACTGGAGAGATCAATCGACTTTTACATTTCTTTAGATAATTTGCTGTAAAACGCATATCTCTAGTGATGTAATTAATGTCATTGTGGCATTGTCTGTATTTGAAGTAGTATTGCTGGAGCTACTCGTATAAATTAATCAAGCCAATCGAACTCTTTCTTCAGTAACTTCTCGCGTAACAATACTTTCATTTTGAAGAAGTACCGCCAAAGATTCCTCCAAACCTTATAGCGAATCATACTGTCACTTTCAATGCACGCAAAGTTAACTGAAAGATAATTTGAAAATTGTTTATCGTCCCGAACCGACGACTTAATTTATTAACGATTCATTTAAATAGAGATGTTTCATCACTGATTATAAGCTGTATCATTTCGGTATGGCAACTTAAATGCTTTTAGAAGAAACTTAAATGCCAACACAATTTTTAATGGATTCAAATGCAGATCTTTATGCATTTCATTTTCCCTCAAAGTTGTTGTCTTGAGTCTAAGTTCTTAAGCATGATATCGAATTAAAGTCGGTGTATATTTTTGAACACTCACTAGGACAACAGCACCCTCTAGGACGTCACCAAAACAATATCATTTTCATTGCTGTTCTGTTCTGTGTCTAAAAGAACTTTCTGAAAATTCAGAATGAGTTAGATTTTGTTGAATAATTACGAGTATTTAAAGTACATTTACAGCTTACGAGTAAGCTCCATCAGAGAGCATCTATTTTCATCTTTTTTGGGGCCAAGATTCGTCAAAAAACAGCTTTTCAACGCGAAATCAAAAACGTTCCCAGCATTCGATGAAAAAGGTGCATTGAAAAGTAAAGTAAAGTAAATCTTGAATAGAGCTATGCGTTCAATTACTATTGCTAACGTTTTTAAAACCAGAAATATAATTCGAAAGAGTTCGGTGGGTTTTAGTATTGTGCGCATGTTTTCCGAAATGAAATTCACAATCGACGATTGTGGCATAGTCTTCATTTAACTCTCACAAAATGAAAAGTTTTCTCCTCTGGTGATTAGCTTTGCAAAGTATCTTGATTCCAGCCCCTTCACAAAAACTTGTTAAACTAAACATGCGTCGAAAACTACTAGGTCATTATCATTTGGTTTTAACGATATACCAAGATACGAGTACTTGTCTTAGAGGGTAGACCTTTAGATCCACATTACGGTGATAAAGTCCAATGTTTTCACTGCATCCACTGTTTAACGGACCAAACATTTACTGAAACACATTGCTATTGGTTTCAGGGTTGTTCAGGTTCTTCTATCTGCAATTATCTCAGCTATATAGAGACTTCCCTAGCAATCCTGCTCTAAGTACTAATAAATTTCTGTTCCTGCCAATGCCATTTTCCAATTATAAAGAATAGCTCTTTAGTTATACGCATTGGAATTTCTACTGTTGCTTGTTCATATACCGAGAAGATATCTCTGTACGTTTTTGGATGGTCATATATCGTCTTTTTTTTGGATTTAGTCTAATAAAATCTGTACGCAGTACACCTTTAAGCGGGTGATTTTATACTTTTGTTTTTGGTTGAATTCCCAATAAATTGCATGGGAAATGCAACTAACTAACGTGCAATTATCCAGGAATTACGGTATATGTACCTACCCAGCGGAAATATAGCGACGGTGTCTGCAGTTAAAATAAAGGCGGTGAAACGAGAAGTCTCATATAAAGCGGCGGGTTTTAGCACTGATCTGCCTCATGAATATGAGGTGACTCCCAAGGCCATTGCGTACGTGTGCTGTCTAAGTCGATGGTGTCCATCGTGAAGTGCAAAATTCAGATTTGGAGATGACATCAATGTTAAAATACCAAATCAAATGTTGTAGTCGAAAAAAAATGGAGTAAGCTGTATAGGTACTTATTTATAGAAGATGGTAAAAACGTGGAAGATATTATGTAAAATTGTCCCAGGATGCTGTAAATTGATCCGAATTCCAAAGTGATGGCAATGTCGTTAGTAACTACGAAAACTCCCCTACTCATGTTGTTTACTCCTTAAGTGTCCGTTTCATCTTTTTCGCTTGCAATCACAAACAAGGATTTATCCTTTATAAATCCCTTATATATCTATCCAGTTTGACCAAAATCAAACTCAAAATCAAATCACTAGGCATTGCTAATAGATAAACAATCAATTGGACTGAGTGAGTCTTGGGGCCCTGTGCCTGAATCTTGACAAGAGGCAATAAGGTGAAACTCATAATTTAGACATGGCTATATCAAATTCCATAAGACGTTACACCAAACATGATTGATTGATGATGATGATTATTAACTTTTTCAAAGTTGTTGTCGGCAAAACTTTCGGCGGCGATGATTTGGTTCGCTGTGAGGCAACATGCCTAGGGGCCAGCCTATACAACTTTAAATTTACGTGTAAAGTAGTGCTTATAATTGGGTTCAATTGTCGCCAATATGATGCAAAAGCCAAAATTCGAAATATTTGAAATAATCGAAAACCTTGCTTGGGCAAAACGCGAAGACAAGTCATTGACGAATTTTTTTAACTTACGAAAAAATGTTAAAATTTGAGTATATGCTCTGTCATCACCACATGCGTATCAACTCATTCCAAATAAATCGCAAATAAACCGGCAAGAACTAATCAAACATGGTTCAAAACCAGGTTCCGAACTTCATTTATTTATTTATGATGGATCTGAAAGCCTGGACCTCAAACCATTAGACTTCAAACTATGGTCCCCTCTGGAGACTATTGCTTGCGCGTCCTTGAAGCGCACCCTTGTCCGATCAGAGAAAGATTTTCAAAGCATGAGGTGCGTACTCCAATCGACGTTTGGACAGACCGACTTCGCCGTTGTTGGAAGTCGAATGGGGACCATTTTAAATAAATTGGTCTACAGTTTACAGTCATGAAGGGACCCAATAAAAAGGAAAAAAAGTCCCAAATATTCTCATTTGAATGAGCATCAGGTATCCCATGAACCATCAGAACCGAAACTTTTAATTTTTTTTTGTGGTTTGTTAAAAATATCGGATAAGAAGTTCAGAGGACAAGAGCCATCCCTTACCACTACAAAAATAACACTGCGTTTCTCTCTTTAAATCTCTCCTAACAACAGCAAAAACCTAGAACCAATCTGGTTTATGCGGGGTTTCTTTTCAACGGAGAAAAAAAAGACTTAACATACTCGTAAAGAAGGGCATGGAGTTGGTTTTTATAACATTATCGTATTTACTTTGAAGTCTAGGCCATATGTGTAGTTGGAAGCGAAATAAATACAATGCAAACTTACATTATTGTTCGAGACCGGTAGGCCTCTATTTTCTCTTCAATTCGTAGTAACAGATATGCACAACAAGTCTCTTTGATGTAGAGAACTAGTGAAACTTAGCGATCTACTGAAAATCCTTTTAATAAATTGCTTCTTTTTGCATTTTACATTAAAATTTTTTTTTATCTCTTAGGTGTCGTTCAAATGGCATAATCTGCCTGAAAATTTGGCTATTTATTGAGTCAATAATGACTATTTTTCCTAATCTGTAGGCTAATCTTTGCCCTATTGCGAATATCAAATTCTACATTAATTTTAAAAATTATAACTTTTTTTTGGATAAACAAAATCACAGGAGATTTTTTTTATATTCTTTGCGCTTTTAAATTGTTTTTGCATTGTAGCTCAGCATATTTTAAGTATTGGAGTTATATCTCCAAATTGAAGGTGTCTCACTTTAACTACATATTGCTTAAAAGCGAACCTTCTTCTAACAAACCTCCGATATTAGTTTCACTGAAACTTCTGAAGTCTGCAATTAGCAGATTATAATCCATAAGAGGGATACTCACTCTGTATCTGAATACAAAGTCTACAGTGAAGTAGCGAGCACTTTTATGAATGATTTCCAGCAAACTACATACGAGTACATACGAGTATGAGAGTGTGGAGGAGTGTACTTATGCTTATATATTGAGGATGCATAGATTTATCTTGTTTTTTGAAGATTTGGATGATGTACAGAAAAATCAAAGCTCTTACCTGTTGCTTCAGTCACTAACTTGGACAAACTTTTGTAAATTTCGAGTATATTGTACGAAACGGAATTTGGGAGGAAACCTATGTAAGTTTAAGGCTATGTTAATCACGCATGAAAGTGATCACTATTCCCGCATTAAGTATCTGTACTGTGCTGCAAAAGAAATAGGAATTGTACAAAAATATTGGTCTGTGAGGACTTGATATTTAGACGAGATGTGGTTTCACTAGAATGGGGATAATTACCATTCTGGACGACAATGTAAAAAGACAAGCCATAAGCTATCACCATAGCGTGTAATCTCAAGCACTGGTAAACCGAGCTGGCTACTGATCTGCCTAATATTGGGTGTTATGAGGACTTTCGTTAATGATAACAAATCAACCACTATTTTTGAAGTCAGCTTTTTATTTTAAACGCCAATAAATTGGCAGCTGAGTTGTTTGAAACCTCCTATTTATGAAAATGGTGACACCAGAGGTTTTGATGAATCTTATTTTAACTTGAAAGTTTGTTGACATGATCAGCTATGACCTGGCTAAATTTCTATGAAAAAAAATTGCATAATACGTGATTTTGTTTCCCAGACCCCCACGTTTTGAACCTGCGCGAATGTCTAAATTATTTTCATACTTTTCAATAAAAATCGAAAATAATTGAAACTACCTATCACAAGTTCTTAGTATCTTGCCTACAGCTAAAGATAGATACGGTTAAAACTTGGCATGATGCACTCTGTTTTCGAATATTTTTATGCTGGAAAATTAAAGCTTTCTCATTTCAAAAAGCAAAATATACAATTTTCACAAAAGCAACAGCTGCTGATCAACAAAATTAATGTTGCTAAAAGAGAATTATGATAGTTAGTACAGCCTTGTGTAAAGCAGGTTAATATATGACCCAGTTCGAAGTTTAAACAAAATAATGAAGAAACATCGCGTCCGCGTCGATCTTGGATCTTATTTGGACAGATCCAGATCCAGACAGAAGACAATTTGCATGAAATGCAGTCATATAACACTGGGCAACCAAGAAAGTGATGGTGTATGGAATCGTGTTTCATGACACTGCTCACACCCACACAAAATTTGATAGCTGCTGAAAAATTATTGAAACTTGTTTCGGAATTCATTTCACATTTATTATTCCATTATTAAATTTCATTTGTTTCAAAACAAAACACTTTGAGGTTAAAACTTGCACCAATGATGGTGACCTAAAATCAAATGTTGTCCAGTTTATGCTATAACAATAAGAATCAGAAATTTCAAAAAAACGGATTCATAAAATTGCCAGAAAAACGGGGGAAATAAGATCATCATCATCACCTAAATCCGAAATTATCCTCTTGCTAACAAAAAATTAACGGAATTGCCTTAATCCACACGTTAACCTCTTAGTAGCATCAGTATCAAAGTTCGCCGGACATCTTCATCCACGTTAAGGATGCCTTCTGCAACGCAACTATTGACGGCATCTATAGGTATAACTTCATCAGGTAGACTTCACTAGTTTTGGGGATCAAAGCAATGCTGGTGAATAGGATATTGATTTCGGCCAATATGTGATGGCAGGGGTAAGAAAATCTTACCTGCAAGGTGCCATTCTGTCTCTACTTCTAGGATTCATGTTAGTCACTGCTTAATGCGCTCAATATTTCTGACTTCTTTTCAAAAACATCTGCATCATCTAGCAAATGTATACTCTAAAGAATATGCAGCCCTAGACATATTCGTGGTGCACTTGAAATGGGTTCTTAGTCAATCTTCTCAAAACCGCAGTTTTCTCTTTACGAGAAGGAAAAAACAGACTGGTCTGACTCACATAGTGGTTTAAGGCGTCAACATCCAATTCTGTAAAAGAAGCCAAGTGTTTGGGTGTCATAATGGACTGAACATGCTATTTCGAAAGCCTGTTAAGCGCTTCCGAGCTTCTGGCAGTACAAAAGAGCTATAGTTATATCTAATTTGGTGGTTGCCTGGTGCAAGAGGCTCTCACAAAAATTATTGCTTTTATTTGACTTTAAAAAACTGTCTGTCTGTGCTGCACGGAGGATATCAGTAGCACGACTGGCTGCGCTCACGACGAATGCATGAATCTCCCTCTCCTTGAAGCTTATATCATATTTTTCTGCACTTTCAAAACTGGTCTTTGCACTGAAACTTTGATGATGGTCTAATGACTCTGATTTTATGGACATGCAGTCTGATGCAATTTTGCCAGAATTCCTGGTTCAGAAAAAATAAGAAATCGACTTTCCTGTGTCCAGACCCTGAGCCAGGAAAGGAATGTAGTCAGGTCTACACGAATGGATCCAAAACCAATCTAGGATGCGGCGCTAGTGTGTTATTCAAGGATGATAACGTTACATTTCACACCTTGGGCTTGTCTTTCAAGTGGTAATTTAGCAAACCCTGATGGCAACGATATAGTTTATCTTGAACAGTCTGTGGTTTGGGCCGGGTTGTGGCTTCTGTAGACAGTTGGATTTCATATGGATGCAACTGCAGATGCCCGTAGACCAAATAAACGCTTTTCAAAGTCTCCAAAAGGCCATCGGATTTTCTGCTGTCCCACAGTACAAAAAAATTTCAGACGTACTACACTTTTGCAAAGCACTTGACACTGCATTATGCAACTTGAACAATGGACTAGCTCTTATAACAAAAAAATATTCAAAAATAAAAATACTACATAGGACGTAGTTTTTACATTTTTTAATCAAAAAAGTATGTTAACACAGAGACAAGCAAAAATTTGCAAAGGCGGTCAGTTTCATTCGTCTTTCTTCAAGTCATTGCGATTCAGTCTTGAAAAACTTGACACCATAGGCAAATTAAATAAAATGAAACAGATTTCCATTATAATAATAAAGTAGCTAGATTGAGGTTGAATTAATGTTTGGCATAAGTTGGATAACTCCTTTTGGCACATTTACTCTTGCCACCGCTGGTATGTACAAAGTTTCGGCTCTCAAGGCTTACTAATTTTGATTCCATGCGTAACTCATATCGTTGATCGTAAATTTTTATTAGGGATTATAAAGTTGGGTATCAACGACAATTTTATTAACACTTGCCCTTTTGCGATGTACCTATATTTTTACAAGTCTAAATAAAAATAATATGCCGTCGTTTCGTATAGTTGATTGCAATAAAAAAATAAAAGTCAACTGTCATTGTATGGAATGACACGATGAATGGTTTGCCTTTATTCTATAGGTGAACGCAATAAAACCGCACGGAAATTTTATTTTGGCCAAATTCTGTGTAGCATAAAAGAAAGGAAAGTGAGGAGGAAAAAAAACTGTGCCGCGCCATAAGTCTTCCGGTCCGGAAATAAATACCTTCAACAGTACTTAAAAGCTAAAGCAGCTATAAAAGTTCATCATTTCGATGGGCATCGGCGAGAGAAACCAATGGGCTGGGTTAGTAGTACTCGTAGAATACGACGACTTAAAATTTACTGTTATTCTCCAAGCCCACTTAAATACCCTTATCGTCTTGCCATAAGTGAATCCTTGCTGCGTCCATTTTGAATAAGCAATGAGGATCGTCTTTTTCGTGTCCTTACGTTCTTACGTTCTTACGTCCTTTCAAAATAATCACATACCTACATACATAGGTAGATACGCGCACAGTACCTACTCATTTTGAGTACAAGTAGACCCATCACCCCCCCCCCCCCCATCCCACCCCACACACACAACAGAGCCAGTGCTGAAAGTAATGGCCGCGGACGACCCACCGAAGAAATGAAACATTTTAACCCTCAACTGCCGCACAATAACTCACGCAAATGTACCTCAGTCTACAAGTCGAGTTTGGCTATGGCTCTGGTTCTGACTATAACTTGGATCCGCACTTGGCCCTGGTCCGTGTTCCCATCGTGTCGTGATGCTGATGCTGATGCTGGCTGATGCCGATGCTGATGATGTCGGTTCCGGCCGTAAAATAAAACCATAAACGCAGTCGGAATGAAATTAATTATTTTCCATTAAACTTAAGTGTAATATAAAATTTCCTCGAAAGGCAATTTAAACAGTCAAGTGCCCATATAAATTACATCAGTTTCGCACAAAAAAATAAAATAAACGATTAAGGGTTGGTATTTGTGGCATTGCTGACGGTGGTTGGCAGTATTGGTGGTTGTTGGTTGTTGGTTGTTTTGGGGGAGAGAATCGAAGAAATAAGAAGCTCAGCAGCGCAGTGGCAAACAAGTAAACAAGCGAACGGGATCGTTTATGCCATTACTCACCGCCACCGACCGTTTATCTCTTGCCCCTACCAATACCTATAATACGAGTATACATACCTACTTGTACGCTCCTTGGGATGATGGTGGTTGTGCTCCCAACCACCCACCTAATCGAAAGTTATGCCAGAAAGCCGTACATCGAAATAGGAAAATTGAATAGCTTTGTGGGGAGCTCCTTTTACCGATGTAGTAGTGGGCGTTGATACTCGAATAGAAAGTCTCCCTTGCCATTGTTTTTCTGTTGCTGCGACAGCATAGGGAAAACTTACACCCATCCTTCAGGATACAGGATATAGACAAAAAGAAGAAAGAAAGCTAAATAAAAAAGGTAAATAAAGAAAAAAAAAATAAGGGAGTGCTAGGAATACTCGTATTTCCTTATTTGTGCATTGTTTCTTCCCCTGAAGAATGATTGTGTGTGTGTGGATAAGAATAAGATTCTAGCTTTTTCGTCCAGCACTCTTATCCTTGTTTCGTATAGATATTTTTGTACCTACTTAGAAAGATACGATATATTTCATGTCTTAAATATTGCAATCCTAGAGAAGTGTGTGTGCATTTGGATGTGTGCGAATTTAAGTGGGGCGAGTAGGGCAATCTAAATCTGATGAAATTAAGGAAAATTGATTGTGGCTCTAGGAGCAGATAAATTGAAATGAAGTCAAATGGAAACTGAATACACTTGGCTTCAAATTATTTTCCCCGGTTCCTTGATTTTGTTTTGTCACTTTGGTAATTTTCCCTCTAACAAATATTAATGATTCGTTTCTCTTGGATGGGGATTTCGATGAAGGGCTCTTGGCCTTCGATTTTAAATCTTTCAATTGTGTCAAATACTCGAATGAATCTATTGTACATATTTACATAGTCAGTGTATAGGTTAAGTACCTATGAGTTTTGAATACGGCAATCAAAAGAGATAGGAAGAATATTCTGCTGGACAGACTTAAGCATCCTATGGCTTATTAGGACTTTACCACGTTCATAATTGAATATTCACATGATCCGATCACCCTACAAAACCCACGATGAAAACTATAAGAATATCATCGCACAAGTGTGCAAGGATAGTGCTTGATTTACTCAGAGGCTGTAGTGTCAATCCGAAACAATACTTTCACACTTGCCAGTTACAGAACTCAAAATCGAAAATGAAGTCAAAAATCCGTTAGACCATGTTACGAGTATTTGTGAAGAATAATTAAAATTTTTTTTTTTTTTTTTTTTTAATATTTTTAATCACACAGGCAGGCAATGGCGAGAACGTGGTATGCGTAATAAACAGAAGCTCGGCATTGTGTGGCCGATCTACAAGACAGGAGCCCCCTCACCCTGCATACATAGAATTTGTAGATCCTGTAAAATACTCCGAAATTCCAAACCGATCCTTACCAATTGTTTATAAGTCACAAGCTACACAGAGACATGTTATGTTTAAGCATCTCTGCCAAATTCGTGAAAATGCAGATGATGAAGAACACTTGCATTTGGCCGGCCTTTAATGTTACAAATAGTTAAGAAAAGATGATGCACTGCTTCTTAAAAATCATAACTTAGTAAATTCTAATAAAACTGATAAGCCAATGTTAATAGAAAATTTTTCCAAAAGTTCGCATAACTTTAAAATCATTTACCCAACCTAGGAGGCTATCACTGGTGTGGTCTGTGAGTATTGGAACATATAAACAAAATACACTATTTTAATGTGAATAACACCAAAACCATGTATGCATTATCAACATTATCAACAAGAAGGAATGCATAGCATGACTTTGATTTGATTTGATTTTTAGGTTGATAGTACTGTCGCTGAAATCTGTATTAAATTTCATGTCAGCATTTTCATTTTTTTCAATAGGTACACACGTGTTTTATGAACAATAAAAAGCGATTTTTACAACATGTGATTTTATGCTGCTGTGGAAATGTTAAGAATGTTGCAGAAGGCCTTTGGTGACCAGGCTACGTCAGAAAAAATATTTTGCAAGTGGTATAATCAGAAAAAAAGAGAAAACGTTGAAGGCAAAGATCGCCATTGACATCAAGTGATGAAATTAATGATTTGGTGCTCAAAAATCGTCGATTGGCACTAAGAGACTTCGCTGATACTGTTTACATTTCGTTTGGATCAGTATCATTTTGAAAGATATTCTGTGCCTAGAAAAAAGAAAAACTCCTAAGTTCAAGTGACGGCTCCGGGGACAACATTTCAACACGATTGAGGAATTAAAAACGAATCACTGTGCGCTTTGAAAACCATTCCAAAAATCTAATTTAATAATTGTTTCGAAATTTGAAAAAACCTTTGGCATAGGTGTACTAGGCGGGGTGAAAAGTAACCTCCTTGGGAATGAAAAAAAAAAATGTTTTAAATGTTTTTTTATTTTATTCAATATAGTCTTCTTTTAGCTTGATACACTTATTCCAGCGATTTTCCAACTTCTTGATCCCGTCCGAAAAGTAATTTTCCGGAAGGTCTGCAAAATACTCCTCCGTGGCGTCGATGATTTCCTCGCGTGAGCTGAATTTTTTATTAACAAACCATCGTTTGAGGTTTGGGAAGAGATAATAATCCGAGGGAGCCAAATCGGGCGAATACGGTGGATGCGACAGCAATTGGAGCCGTAAGTCAATGATTTAAGCCGTGGTTGCCGAGGTTACTTTTCACCCCACCTAGTATAGTATCGGGAGGGGAGTACTTTGAAGGCGATGAAATACATTTAGAAGATTAAAATAAAGATTTTAGAAATTATTGACAATTTAACTTTATTTTTTGATCACAGCAGTATTTATATGTATGAACCTTTTTACTCTAGATTTATCCCATGGTTTAAAAGCATGAACATTGGCGAATGCGGGTGAAGACATTGTTGGTCGATTTGAATTGAAAACTCTTCAAGTGATTTTTAGTCGCAATCAATTTGGTGGATTTGAATTAGAAGATGTAACACAAAGTCTTTTTACTCTACAGTCCATCCTTCTAAATGTCGCCTTAGATGGCTCGACATGTAGAGCCATAGGCAGCAGGGGTCCTAAAGTCTTTCATTCGCACTCAGGGTGTAGGTAAAGCATATAAGTAGAAACAGAAAATAAACTGCCCAACAGCAGCAGAGAACCACGCTAACACACTCCGAACTGCACTATCATGACTATGTTAGTAAGTAACCTATAATAAAACATTGCGAATTACTATTCATTTTAGGTTAGATATAAGTTCTAGAAAATAAAATTTATAAAGGAGGATCTATAGGTTTAACTTATAATTAAGGATTTCACAATTTAAAATTGGTCCTCTCAACAGTGAAATCGTTAAAACACTTCAATCCTAGGATTATAGAAATTGGATCACAAGTCTTCCTTATTGTTAAACACTATTTCAAAAATGAATTAGGTTTGACCTCTACTATCCCCAAACCGTTGCAAATATCTATAAAATGAATATTCAAAGGAATCGTGGACACTTTCTAGTAGCTTAAAAAATTTAACTTAAAACTACAAACCATGTACAGCGAATATAGTTCATTAGTCGATTTATTGAACAACAACTGAACAGTGCGTTTTTAAACAAAATCGTCTTCAGCGATTTTAATGTTGATACATAGTTGGGAAAGAAGTAAATTTGTCGAAGGTAAGTTTATGCAACATCGTGATTAAAAATTTCATAAAAAAAAACCCAAATGTTGCAGCAAATCCGAGAAGGGTACCTATTTATTTGTGGTATCGTTTCATACATAGTTGATAAATGTTTTCTCTGTGTTAAATCAAAATTTAGGAATTTTATCAAAAAAAAAAACTTATGTTTCAATTAAAAAGTAAGCTAAGGTCTATTTCTGTTATTTAAATATCACAATTGGCGCCAGTTCCAATTTTAAGTACCTAAGCTGACGAAAACGTCTGAGTTCCTGGGCTTTTTCTCTCCTATGAAGCCTAC
The DNA here is from genome assembly GCA_928272305.1 of Volucella inflata. NCBI lineage: Eukaryota > Metazoa > Arthropoda > Insecta > Diptera > Syrphidae > Volucella > Volucella inflata. The sequence continues at coordinate 112,447,715 of OV743720.1, read as the reverse complement.
GAAGCGTGTGCCTAACTATTAGAGCAGCTCTAGTCATTCAGTCCAAGGATTGATTTTTTCATCCGAAATCAAAATATTGATCTTCTTTCGTCTAAATAGTTAATTCTATTAACTTGCCTAACGTATAAATGCCTCCACTGTTAAGTCATTCTTTTCTGAAATGGCTTTGAAGAACCAACATATGACGTATCAACTTTTGGATCGCAGCAGCAAGTGAAGCAGCAAAATCAGTTTATGGGGATATACCAACGATAACATCTTTTTTTCCATCACAGTAATTGGAGAATTTCTTGATTTACACATTAAAAGTCGAGAAAGTTTCGCAATTAACCCGGAAACAACAGATTAATGAATTGCACAAGCCCAGTCCTACAGTCTAATAATCCTATGCATAAAAAGTTTCACTAAATCCGTATGCTAACAAGGGAGCTGAAGGAAGTCTACAATATTTGTATTAGTGCCCTATTTAAAGCTTAGAATAAGGTCAAGCTCGAAATTGAAAGAAGATATCTCGGCGGGAACAATTTTCGTATAAAAAGTAAGCATTTGATATGATAACGAAAAATGCAGCAACGTCTACTTACAGATACGTTTGTACGATCATGCGATTTGGTACCTACTATACATACATTGCCGGCAGACCTAAACGTAGTAGATTCGATTTGCAGTTGCTATTATAAATGCAAGCAAAAATGGTTTAAAATGGAGACCTACCTGATTTCAGTAAAATATATTCATACTCGATTTTCGTATCCTGACATTCGAATTTTTCAATTTCTTTTTTTTTTTACCACCACACAGAGTCCGCAAATGGGAAATTTGCCCAAAAATATCCTAAGCCTATGCAGGTTACAGATATCTGATCTTGCAAGCACCAGCAGTGCGCCAACAATGAATTTTGCGGAAGAATTGTGGGCTTTGCTTTGGATAGAACAGCAAATTAAGATTTTACCAACATAATAGCTCATAATACGGATATGTTTGGAGAGATTGTATCTGCATAGGCTTAGCTATTGTCACCTGGACAACGACAATGACATAAAATAAAATATCTAACATGGAATGACTCTGATAATTGCATATACAAAGAATAATTTCAAATTGAGGAATTTTCGAAGACACCGCAGAAAGAACGCTATAGATGCCAACTTCCTTTTAGAATGGAGCTTGTAATGCTCTGCATTCTATTGCGACCAGTATTCATAGGTCCATTTTCAACTTCTGTATTGAAAATATCGTCATACAATTGGCTAAAGTAAAAGGAATCGTAGGTCTCTTATCTAATTTTATGATTCCGAATTTAGACATACACCTACAATACATATATGTATATTCTCAGATATACTCGTAGTTTTGCTTTGTACATTCACCTATACAAAATATCTATTACATTACACATTTGTAGAAGACTACTAATTATACGTCATACAATTGAAAACAATAATTACCATTCAAATTGAGTACTTATCTTACTTATCTACTTGCTTCATATCTACCATATAATGTAAGCCGTTTCCAAGAAAAATCCGTTTTAAAGAATCCAATCAGTTCTTCGCTTTCTACGACACCACCGAAAATAAAAGAAATTACCAAAGAAAAAAGAAGTCACGTAACAGTAACAACAACTCATTTTATTCCATCGTGACACTCCTTTCAACCTCCTCAGCCTCCGCAGCCTCCTCAACACTTCCTGCAGAACAACAGAAGAAAATTAATACAAATAAATTGAGTTGTCAGAAATGATCTCCCAAATAAATGCCTTTGTGAGTAATTTCTTCCTCCCCATTCCCCAGTGGAGCCTCATAATGCCTGTAGCAGCAGTATCACTACACTACTAGGCATCACGACCAGAACCAGAACCAGCACCAGCGCCAGCACAACCACCAGAGTATTGCACAGAAATCTCTTCGCAATGTTGCCAACCCCACAAATTGAGTGAAGACCAAGGCAAACATACTCCCACTTCCTTTGCTACCAGCACTACCAGCCACCCCCAACTGCCGTTGTTATTCATCCTACCAATTCGTTTCCATAATGCAAATTGAATTTCAAAGCGAGGAAAACGAGAAAATTTTCTTCGTTTAATGGCGGCTCCATAGGTGGTGTAGTAGCTCATCCGTGTTGGGGAAAGCCCAAGAAAACCGTAGAAAACAAAATAAAAGCTGCCACTCCAAGTCAACTAGGACACAAGGTATTTTCAGCGCAGACTCAAGGCAGGGGAAATACCGTGTCAAGCAAAAGAGCAACACTGTAGATATTTCTTAGATACAGATGCACACACACATTTAAACAAGTAGGAGGCGTGTCTAACGGTCCTCTGTTATACGCGAGAGAGCTCAATTGGGGTGAATTGAGCAAACAACCCCATTGTCATTATTGCCATAGTGGTGTGTGGTATCGTTGGCATCAATGGTCTTATTGTCGTTGCTGTAGCCGAAGCTGTCCGCCATTCACATTAGGATGCTTTAGAGTGAAATAAACCCTCGTGACAATCGTTGACGTGGTTGATTTTATTCGTAGACTCGCCCCGAGAAGGTCGTCGCAGTTTGTTCAATCTCGTTCCGCAGTGTCTTTCGTGTACGGTGCTCGTCAAGCAAGCTCTAAGCGGTTTTATAATTCTATACTTTGCTGCGTGCAACAAGCGATCTTCTTTATTTGTGATTCTCTTATGTAAGTCTATTTCAAACAAAAGGCATCCTTACCTAGACGACCAAGTTGGGAAAGTCGTCATACCTTTACCCAGACCCATTCCTGCGACAGCAAAATTGGATTTATTCGTACCTGTACGAAGGTAGTGTAACTTTTGAAAGTAACTCGGTGTACGGTGTGTACGTGTACCTGTATACCACAGTGTTGTGCCGTTTTTCCAATTTAAAACTTGAGTGAGTGCAAAACTTTTTGGAAAAGTTAAATTGTTTCTTACACGACTCCGAGTACAACGAGCAACTAACATACACATATCGACTGCATTAACGACCTATGAAAGCGGTTCACTTGTCTCTGGAACACCGTAAACTTGTACTCGTACTTATTCGTTCGTATTCGTATTGTGGTGCTCTTTTCGAGGATAATTAAGCACTTTATTGTGCGAAGGACAGATCTCATCCCTATACAAGAACTTGAATGCCAAGAGGTTGTTTGAAAAGTTTTTGTTAGTGTTCACATCGTTTTCGGGAAGGACGACAAACACTGACGAAGAATAATTGCATCGAGCAATCGGTGCATACACCGTTGTTTACTAATTAGGAGCGCACTTTTTTTTCCAAAGCAACAACGTGCGGCGGGGTTTCCTTTATAGGAACCCGCTAATCAAATTTCGACAAAATTTTCACGGACGGGAACAAGGTAATTATACTTAACACGAACACCAATAATATTTGGAGCACACACATACTTATTTGTACTGTAGTGGTATTGTATCTGTGAATTATGATTAACGTGTGTACATTTAAATGGCTCAATTTTAAAATACATAGCTTTAAAATGTTAATGAAGAGCTAAGATAGAAAAAACCTATTGCAGAAGGGACTTTTGCTGCATTTTACTGGATTTTATAATATTGATTAAATATGTATCATGTATGCATTTTCTTTAACCACATTCTTAGGCACCAATGGTGATAATTCTTCTTCGCATCCTACCAAAGATGCTGGTATTTTAACAGGAACGTTACTGTATTATAAAAATTTTACTTAACACTTGGTTCAACGTAATACATACAAGCATTCAAACAAACTGGATAAAACCAGGCCACCTGACATCTGGAAATAAATATTGTTTCAGCATTATAAATGGAAACTAAAGAACTAAAGGGCTAAAGAAGGTTCAACATTGAATGTATAAGCTAAGTGGTTTTGAAGATGCGTAATTCGATTCAACTAGCATTCAAACTATTGCATTCAGTTGTATCTCCATCTAGTTAAACTCTTAACGTTATGCAAATACATTATGACAAGTAACAATTGAAAGTAAACTAACATTAACTTTATAACATTAACTACCGAATCAATTGCGATTAATTGTTTCCTCTATGCAACTGATTAATTGATTTTTATAAATCGATAAATCGAAATAGGTCCAGGCTTAGAAAAATATGAATGTTATGTGTTCTTGCTGTTCTTGTTTAAAAGCAGGATGCAATTTTAAACAAAGAAGTAATACTTGGAAAGAAAGTCTTAAAAAAATGTAATTTCTGTTCGCAGTATGATTTTTCGGCACAGAAAAGTAATATCTACGTTATTCAGGCTGTAGTGTAAGATTTGTAGATCATTTTGGTAATGAGACGATGAATTTGGAAGCAATCGACTTCACCTTCGAAGAAGTTGTGCAGAAAGTTCTGAGCTTCAAGTAGAAAAGTTATTAAATACGATTTCGCCGAAAATTTTTAGCCCAAACAGGAAAGAAAAGACCCTAAGACTTTTAAAAAGCTTATGTATCTGTATTTAACGAATTTATTTAAAATCTTCATAAAAATACTAAAAGATATCTATTTCAAAAATTTAAGTTGACGTTCCGTTATAGTAAAAAGGTATGACGAGCATTAATATTTTTTTAATTCGAGTAGGCGAACGTTCTCTGTTTCAGTTTTTCGGCAATACTTAAAGTGCTACCTAAAATAAAAATATTCAATTTTTGGTTTTAATTTTTGAGAACTCTCTGCATCTGGATTTTTTTATTCGGCAGCTGATTCGTATAGATTTAGGTAATTCCTTGCACTACCTATAAAATCAGCAGAAAATGCAGAAACTTTCATTGTTAGATCCATTATATAGGTATTTTTCTGTAAGTGCATGCCTAGTTTATTTCATAACTTTTGGAAGTGCACTCCATGTAAGAGTTACTAAAGTTAACTCAAGTTGTTCTTTTGTGAGATTTTTGCGGGTTGATATGTGCTCACAGCAATCGAGTGAAACCCTTAAAGATATGTTTGCGACCATTGAGCATAGCAATTACCTCATCTGCGCATGCGGATTTCCTGGTTTCAGCAAGCGATTGCAAATTATTTGTACTAAACCACTCTGTCAATATATTATAATGTTATCAATACATTGTTTATGATCGACAGAAAAAGTGCGACACTCATTTATTAGTTCTAAGCACCCAAATAATTTTCGTAGTTTTGCGATCCACAGATTTTATTGTTTCGTGGTGACAAGTACTCACAAGTACTCTTTTAGCCAACAATAGAAAGACCATACATTCCAGCAATAATTTATTTGTGTTATTCATTGGGAAAGCAAGTCATTGTCTACACGATCAATCATTTTGATTTACGCAATATTATTCACCACTAATTAATCTCATGTTTAGTGGCAGCATCATTATAAATAAGGCAGTTCACATGTGTATAGTTATCCAAGTTCACGCAATCGTCAATTAACAAATTATTATTATTCATTTTTTAAGGGAATTCAAAATACATAGAGTTCGGATTGTGCTTCATGTACCCTTAGGATAAGGACGAATTTTTGCAGCTATTCAGAACCAATATTGCATCTATTTTATTAGACAAAACTAAAATAGAACGTCTCTTACATCTCGTATTCTTTCTTTTTCATAACAAAATCCCTTCTTATGGATTTTTTTTGTAACACTCAAAGGTTTTTGTAGGTTGACATTAGGGAATTGTGTATTGTACTTTGTACTTTTTTTTTCACTCAATCCATGAAATGGGGCTGGTTTATTTTTTGATAGATCGTGAGTTGAAGCACATATACAAAATGATCTTTCCTGCTTATATATTATAAAATGGTCAAAACGAATCTTTGCAAATCCAATGCAGCAATACAGGCCGCTAAAATTGGCATAAAATAAATAGACTTTCACGGCAGCAACCGCCTTTTCTTTTGTCGACTCTGCGAAACATTTTGCGAAAAGACCTCGGCAAACACCTGTAATAAATCTAACTAGTGCTGAAGCTATAGCCACGAAGTAGTAGTTTGCGATGGAATTTCACAGATTGAGCTCTTGAGTAGCTTGAAATCGATCCCTATAGACTCACTTTTGGTATAATCAGTGTGTCAACAAGCAAACTGTCATACCGTACTGGCCATGAAATCAGTGAGTTCTTGAGGACTCAAATAAGGGACAACATTATATCGCGAAGCAGACAGGTCAATTGCGATTCGGTATGGTGCAATTTCGCTCCCTTTGATTACATCTTTTTGGGAAATTCATTCAAAAGCTATTTAGGCTTTGAAAGGCAATATTCCATTATGATAAATAATTCTTCATAACGCATAAAGACTTTTGATTCTAAATCTTACCCACTTTTTTCACTGTGGAAAGGAATTTTATTCTCTGATGTTTAAACATACCTATATGTAATATTAACAAAATACTCAAACTAAGAAATTATCCTTTTTTTATATAATACTTTTTTTTATTGCTTTAACTCGTGCAAAACTCTATGAAAATTTGTAAAGTCAATTGCTTACAACAATTGCATTTCAATAGGCACGCTTGCCCCGATTTATACTTGCACTCAAATAGTTTTTGAACTTTTCAACATTAAAAATCGATGCTTCAAATAAAAAGAATGTTTATAAATATGGACCCAAGATTGATAGCTCCTCTAAAATCTTCCAACAACATCTTAGTCAACTATTCCATCATTGATAATCAATGAAATGAAATTTGCTTAGATTTTGGAAATAAAGTGTCAAAAGTCTCTCCTTGTTCGAAAAATTTTGACTTGAAGTTACTACTCATAATAATAACTTTTAATATGTTAGTACTATTATTAACGGCGTACCACAGGGTTTCGTTATTGGCTCCGAACTGTTATTAATTTTAAGTGGAGTTTGTAAGCCCTTTGCGGAAGAAGTAGGTTTTACATATCGCGCTCTATGATGGTATTAAAAAAATGTTGGGAAAATTCTATAAACCTTGCCATCGTTATCATTTTTCTTCTATTGTTTTAATGTTGAATAAATTGAAACAACTAATCTCTTTTAGCTGTTAATCAAACGACAAATTAAATTTACAAGACACAACTGTCACAAAAGATAAAAAAAATCATTTGTTACACCTATGGTATATCACAAGCTATAGTAGGCTTTATTATACATTTGTACGACATTATTCAAGTGTACAATGTGGCTAATGGGGCGGGATTTTAACGACTGAGAATTCAAGTTGATACTCCCAACGTCAACTGACCTCGACTCGGACGCATGCTTGATTCAGTCGCTATCCTGCTTACTGTCTGAAGTCGGGATCAAATAGAAAACATTAAATACCATGCAAAAGGAATATAGGTAGAAATCTGCCCACAAAAATGTAAGTTGTCCGATGCTATGCCAACCTTTTACAATGAATTTGATCCTCCTACCTTCTCATTTGAAATATTGTCACCGAAAAAAAACTTGACGCGCTAGTGATAAATAAATAATGATTTTAAGTTAACTAAGTTTAAATAAAAATAAATACGTTTAAATAAAAAAAATTAATGAGTTAATTGTTAGAAAATTAAAACAAAAAATTATTTGCCCTTGAATCACGGCACTCGCATAAAGCAGAATACACTTTAAAACACGGATTTTCTACACACAATATTTTTTAAAACATTTTTTTACATTATCATCTGTTTTCTGGCACATACTGCGCATTCGCAACTATTGAATAAGCCTTTGAGGGTAATAGCTAAAGGACATGCTATGAGAATAATACTTGACTATTATCAATCTACTTGTTGAAAAAAATCTTGATGAAATTGGCTCACTTCACAAATTTTCTTATTATAAGTATTAAATCGACGAAGGGTCGTGTCTTTCTGTTAATTTTCAAAGCTCTGTTTTCTATAGACATCTTACAAGAATGTTTTTAAAACATCCATGGATACTTTAAAGCCATGTTCATTGATTTATACTGTGTTAATTTTTGAGTACTGACCATTCATTCAAGGCTTTCCAATTAAATATTCGCAGGAACTTCACAACAAAAAATATTAATTAATAAATAATTACTTATACTCGTAATGTAAGGGCTATCTACTTACCTTCAGTTTCCTTTTGTTTGGTATTTCCCATGCAGATTTCTCAAGTAAGGTTCTAATTATTTCGTAGCATTTTTTCTTTTAAAATTCGCCTGAGTAACTAAACAAATAGGCTGTCAAGAGGCTCTCAATATTTATGGATTTTCTGTGATCCTATGTGGTAGATCTTTTATTTAAAAAAAACCTTGGAGCACTTAAACTTTCTTAACTCCGGATTTATCAGATTCGGATTTTCAAAAATACTGATAAATATAAGATTAAAATCCACGAAAAAAGAAAATAAATCTTACAAACAATATTGTACATATGTGGTAGAGGCATATAGGTTGTATCAATGTGAATTCAACAAACATTGTAAGCAATTCAAAACGATTTCATAAATCAATTTTTTTTTATTGCTGTCGAAATTCCTAACTCGTATGGTACCGTGTATAATTAAATATACATTCCTTTAACTTGAATGCCTGTTTATATAGGAGTATATATTTCATTATACAATTTTTTTATTGTTTTCAAAATTGTGCTACTTCGGTAGGAAGAAAGTATGACAGGATTTTTTAACAAAAAAATTTGCATTATGTTAATATATAAATAAAGAGGGAGTACTATAGAGGGTTCAAATTACTTTTGGTTTTCGTGACGATATTTACAAATTAGTGCTATGCTGTTATTTCTCAATAAAACTGCAACAAACTTGATCGTGATGCTCGGCTCAAAAATTCAATTAGTTCTACAATGTTTGCTTAATTGATGATTTGTTATCTTTCAAAAAATGCAGCGTTTTATTGCTTTAGTTGTTAAAAATAATTCAATTAAAATAAGAACAAAGACTATTTTAAGATAAACTATAATAAAATTATTAAAGCAAATTTATAACTGAGAAACAAATTGCTTTTCAAGTTTATAAGCTGGGCTAAGCTAAAAAAAAAACGCTTCTATATTAGACTATACAAATTAATATTAAAAATGAAATTTGAATTTTCAAACTATTAGAAAGAATTGACCAGCAAGTTTAACCCATGTCCTCATCTGTTTGTGTGGTATACAACTTGCTTGCACATGCTTTGATATACCACCATAGTGTATCTAAGTACGATAATGTTTTACATTCCATTTGTATTTATTTGCCCGGGGTTCAACTGCAGCGAATTATTGTTTACGCTACAATAGTTGATGATCGTCAAAGTGCTTTGACAAGTAGGTCATTAGGTTTGGATATTGTTGCAATTCAAGAAACCAACAAATGTCCAAAGATCAAGGTTTAAATATCTGGTGGGAGTGAACTGGATTCAATAAGATAAATACATATGAGTTCTCAAAGGAATTAAACACTTTGTGGTTGATGGTAACCAATAACACACAATTGTCGAAAAATTAAAATGTGACCAAGGTATTTTGAAGCATCATCTGGGTATTTATGGGGTTCAGACACAGCCTTAGGAAAATTCGAGGGAATTTGACAATTTTTTTAGAAAGAACATGAAAAGTTATGAATTGTAAAACCTACACTTATAATCTTAAAACTATCTCTGAGAGTGATACCAGATTTATCAGGAAAAATAAAAAAAACTTCAACATTAAAATATATCGTCTATGCTGTAAGCCTGATTTTCAAAAGTGAAAACAACTTGCATCCTCTCGTAAAAGTAACTTTAATTTGTAGAGCTATTGATATTTGAAAACTTACATAGGTACACAGGGCTATGTTCCTCTTCTTTCAATAAAAGTTAAAGCATTTGAGAATGAATAGCAACAAAACGAGAGGAAATATGACAATAAGGACAATTAATTTGTTTTCTTTTGACATAAAAATGCATTTGTTTAAAGCTGGTCATTTACAAGAACTGCTACCATAAGTCTAAGAACCCTTTAACAAATCTCTGTCAGAATTAAAATCACTTTTCCTAGATTGTGTTACGTTGTTGTATTCACTGTTGAAAATGACAAAGATAAGAGGTAACTTCGATGAACACAACCCAATACATAGATGAAGCAATTGATATTCTTCACAACAGCACCATTGGCCGTCGCAGCTTCAGGGAGTTCTTAGTGAGATATGTCATCTTACTGAAAATCTCTTATTAAATTCAATTAATTTTTCCACTCTTGGTCCTTGCACTTCATGAGTCATAGCCATACAAATACTCGTATGTATTATAATAAAAGTTTTTCACACGATACTACCAAACAAAAACAACTATTTTAACAATGTAGTATTCAACAAGCTTCTAAAAAAGTTTCTAAGAATCTTGTCTCTAAACTAAATCTCTCTAACTATCTAGTTGATCAGCAGGTAGTTATCGCAAACTGTTAAAGTACCCCAACACTTCCTTTTCAATAAACTTATTTGTTGTTTACTCTAAACAAATAAAAAAAAACCTTTCCGCTTCCCCTTAAATATAACGACATTATAAACTACTCATTTTGGATTTAAGCCCTTAATCAACGATAACATCAATAAACTCATTATCCCAGATCCTCAATGCGACAAAAGAAATCGTCTCAAGTGGTGGACGACCTGAAGAAAATAATCTTCAGATTCACTGAAGTGTTTTGTTTCATACCTTGCCTGTGAATTTACACGCTCCTCTCAAGTATCTGCCTGTACCACTTTCCACAAAACAAATTCGTACTTGTTGTCGTTATTGATAAAATCTTTTCGAAGCTAACCAACATCCTTTGTTGTTGTTGGCAATGTCGTACTATTCATCCATTAATGAGTTTATTTTGAATTACAATAGTCGCTATAATGAAAATTGTCCGCTTACCTAAACTAATTTATGGCAATTAAGCGTTTTTCGCAAAAGTAATCGATTAAATGTGTCCTAGTATTCAAAAGCGATTATGTAATGATGCGCACCATTCCAGTTTAGAGTGAAATCCGCCCCTGCGGATACAAGGTTTGCAATATTTGCAAGTATAAGCCCCTTTGGATGCACAAGTACAATACGAGTAGCGCGGGTAAATCCTTAAAAATTGCATGAGCAAAATCGGATTAAGCGGTTCGGGCGGCTGGCGGTCGACATGAAGGCTTAATTAAATAAATATGACTCGACGTCGACATATGGTACTTGTTCGCATGAACATATACTCGTATGTACAAACATATATTTATAAAATATAAAATGGTTGGACGCAAGCTTTTCCACTTGATCGAAAATTCAATCCGAAAAGCCAAAAAGTGATCAATTAAAATGCAGTTTGAATAATTGATTATAATTAAACAACCCTTGGGGGCAGGCGATAGCAACAATGGTTCGTTGGTCGGTTAGTCGGTTTATCTGTTTGGCTGTTGGACAACTAGGCTACAAGTCTAGAGGCCGCCCATGGCAAAAAGATGGCGGGATTCGTGCCTATAGCACAAGCCATTGGAAAATTGCCCAACAGGAGTTCACCATCATCTACCAGAAGTAGCAAACCAACAAGCAGACCAACAGCAACGATGTGGATGTCATCACCCCATCGAAGTGGCTTGTATAGATAAATTAAAAAAATTGTTTCATTTCATCGAAGATACGAAGATACACAGTAAAATGAAACGCAAAAACCACCGCCACCACTGCCTTGCTGAATTGAATTGATAAGCCACAAATTAATTAAAACTGGCGGCGGTGACGGTGGCAGCGGCTTCGGTCAGTCCTTTTGGCGGACGTTTTTCTGTTCGATTACTCTCTATCTTTTTTTCTTTTTTTTTTCTGAATATTTATTTTGCTTTCGCTTACTTTCGCAATTCAATAAAGAAATTATTGAACAAAATTGAGGAAATTCGATTAAGCAACATAGACTTGGACATTGCCGACGTCTGGCAACGGTTTGGTTTTGGGTTCGAGTTTTATATTACCATTTCACCGTGACCCGTAGTGAAGTTTGCTATCCAAATTGCTACTTCAATGTTATCTCATTGAACTCGGTATGTATAAAGGGGGTGAATTACAGTAAAATCAAACACCCTTTAGAAAGCCACATTATACTCCGTTAAACCCTTAACAATGCCAGCTAAGTACACCAAAACTCTAAGAAGCTTTAGCGAGATATTTTACTCAAAGGATAGTTGCTGAATAGAATTGAGAACTGCGAATAAGGCTGTGTAATTGACAACATAAGCTGCAACTGAAGACAGTGTAGGTTGTCTACGAGTATCAGCAATCCAAATCAACTAACAAACATTACAATTCACAAGCCAACAGAAGCGAAAAGTGTCAGTGGATTTTCGTGTCACACTCAACGGATGAAAGCACAACGAGCCCAGCGAAAATTATGTCGTTACGGGCCGTAATTGAATTTAAAATTTAGCAAACGTCGCGAGTATCGTTGTCATAATCATAGCACTGATGAGGGCCATGCCGCCCGCCATGCATGTGGTGTATGAGGTTATAGGGTAGAGGGTAGCTTTTCGAGAGACAGTCCGAGACCAAACCACCAAAACTCAAAGTGACCATGCGCTTCACGTTCACGTTACCTACGCTCAATTGCCACAATCAAATTCTAAAACAATTGCCTCAATTTAGCAGACGACTACAGCGAGGCTGCACATACTCGCATACATATATATGTTTGTAGTCGATCCAACGGACAATTTTCGTAGTAGACCAACTACGACGGATGTCGGATATGAGAGAAGTGTAACACCGTCACCATCAGTGTGTACTATTTATGGCAAATTGACTATTGCTAATGGTCTGGCCAGCCAACATCAGGGGATGCAAGTGCACAAATGCATCAGAGTTGCCACCGCAGCCGCCGCCAAACTTATATCTGATTATGATACGAATTTTCATTTTGCCAGATTGCAGGTCAGTTCAGTTGTCCAGACCATTCCAGTCCAGTCCAGTTCAGTTGAATTCAGCTCAGTCATATATTATTTCTATGCCCACTACTTGTAGTCGTATCTAGTGGAAATGTAGGCTAACTGGCAGAGCTGCCGGTAGTGTTGATTCCTCTCTAAAGTCCAAAGTGAATTAAGTGCAATATCAGTTCTGATGCCATTATAGAATCGCACGTGGATTGTAAATAATCTCGGTGATAATTTGCACTTTAGATTTTGCATTTGCATTTGCATTTCCATTTTCACTTATCTGGGTTAGGTTGCCCACTACTTACCACTACCATTAAACTTTTATCTAAATCCGTACAGATATGCATAGATTTTAGAGAAGAAGTAGGCAAAGTAGGAGTAGATTTTCAATGACAGTAGGCGATAGCCGATACTGACCCTTGCTGCTTAATTGAAATTGTCACTATTTTGTGTGATCATCTGCTGCCACTCTCTCTTTCACTCTGTCTTTCACATGTGCATGTAAATCAGTATAACGAGTATAGGTAAGGAATATCTTTTTGCTGATTTTATGCATATCTATCTATGTATTAAGGGTAAAATCTCAGGTTTTATCACGAATCCAGCAACGAGTCATATTGGGAGCGTTGAAAATATTCAATAAACGCATGGAATTAATATCAATTTAGGGCAATTTCATTGAGTCACACATAATTCGTGTTAAGTGTTTACATACTCGTAAAATGTCATTCAAACGCACAGCAAACGCCTCTGTCTTCACCACATCACTGCGGGGCTATAGGTGCTGCGCTGAATGTTTCGACTTGCTTTTGCTTAACGAATTTGTTTGAGGGGCTTATGGGCATGGGCACACTTTACTAGTACCGCTACTGCTACTCGAAGTTAACATATACATATATTTTTGAAGTAAAGCAGAGCAATCGTGATCGACGTTGTCGGGAGAGAAAATGCAATTAATTTGTGCCAGCCAATTGATTTGTTTAAGGACAATTTAATCAACGGCGTTATTATACAGAGAGAAAGAATGATGCACTGCACCAGAATAGCACTTGTGCAACCAATTGCATTGCACTCGTACTCCCGTGCAGCAGAAATTCTTGTACTGTCTACTGCTGCTCCTGCTAACGCCCCTGTTGTAATGCTATTGCTGAGGCAGCCTCATTATTTGCAGCCAAATGAAGCGTACTCGTGTGGTTTCTGCGCTTAATCGAATCGTATAGAATGCATTTGTCGTACGCTCAGAGCACCAATAATTTCTAATTGAATCGAATTTAAGGTGCAATTGACAGTAATAATTGAAATCTGATTGGCAAAGGATTCTGACTCTGATTGAGAATGTAGTTGTGACTGTGACTCTGACTGTGATTCTGCTTTTGTTTCGGTTTCAAATTCAAAATTGAATACTTGGAAAATGCATGTCTGTGTGTGAGTGTATATTTAAATGATGACCTTGATGTACTTTGTTTTATTTATTGATAAAAGGGATGTATATCATGTTTATTTATAAATTAATAATCAATTCAATTAAAATTGTGTATATCTATTCGTATGCAAGTAGGGATGCATATGTAATGCATTAAATTAGGTTCGAATTGGCAAATAATTTATTTCTGAGTTATAAATGGAATACTCGTGCATAAGGTTAACTACAAAAGCAAACAATTTTTGTTTTTTTGTATCACAAAGTATTGCAGATTAAATTCGAAATGGTCAACCGAATACATATATCTATTGCATACGTACGCGTACACGCACAATATTGTGTACATAAATGCATTTTTGGTTACCGAAATCTTCATTTTATCTATAGAATAAAAGTGTTTAAAGCTTCATTCCTTCCTATCTTTGCTGGTTGTAATGTCGTCAGACAACGTTTAAAAGCTGGAATTCTCCAGTTTCCCATCAAATTGTTTTGCTACCAATAGTTATTCACTATCACTAAATATACTTCCAAATTCTTCAGGTTAAGACTGATAAATGGGTGATCTACTTTCTGGACCATACAAGCGCAACGATTGATTGGAATACCGTTGACTCTCATGTAACTTGGATTGGGCTAGCAACGCAAAGTTCGTAACAAAATGCTTGGCTTGCATCCTAATGGTGGCTCCCTGGTAAGGGTTTACGCATGCTCAGCCAGTAAAGTTCTACGCGGTAATGGGACTCGCAACCTTTTTTGGAAGAGATTAAATGATGTGACGAACCAACTTAGGGCCTCGGATATAGTTGACTACCCTTGCAAACGCTTAAAGGACAACGATCTTCTTTTCTGATCGGGGAATGATTGGTTTGGTAAAAGGTTACATGCAGCCAAGCAATTAGCAAAGCCCTTTGACTGAGCTATTTAAAGAGTTTGAGTAGGGTTTGCACCGTAAAAGACTGGAATTGTAACAGAACAACTCCTTGATTTTTCACTACGATAATGCACCATCTTACAAATCCATCCTTGTGAGCGACATTTTGACCAAAAACGACTGGAATGTCCGTTGGACGGAACGTACTGCTTCAAGTAGAGCCTATTTTGCAGACGACAGAATAAATTTTCATGATTAATTGGTTTGTGTTTTGTTTTCACTGACGCAGCTCTGATTATATTTCGACAGAATGTGCACAAGGGACATGACAATCTCCAGGAGATGGAGATCAATCAAAGTGATCTCATTGCTATAGACGTAAGGCATGCCACCAGTATTTTGGAAGTCCGAACATTGCGGGCATCTAACATTGACTTCCATCACCAACTTCTTACAGCCAAGATGCAAATACGGATTTCCCATGGGCGATAACATTAAAAGACAATTGTAAGATGGTAAGATGTAGAAAATCTATAATCGCAAGAGATCGCCAAAATCTTCGCTGAATGCGTATCCAAAAATTTTTCAACCCAAATGACGCCAGCATCAACTACATACTAGTTGCTGGGTTTCACTCGACCACTTACAAAAAATCTCTGGTTGCTCATAAAGCTAAGCAAGAATAGTATAAAGCGGAAGCACGAGACGCGCTCATGAGATCTATGAACAGGAGGACACGGGAAGTACATCGATTTCTCCAGATAAAAGTACGAGAAACGTGGGATTGAAGATGTTAAGATATTGAACTCGAGGAATAATTACCAATAAGAAAAAGAAGGTGTCAAGGCAAGAAGACACGTACAGAAGCCTGTAAAGATGAAGAAGGAATCTTGTAATAGAATCAAAGTCGGTAATGAGAATATGAAAAAAGTTTTTCTGCACTCTGTGTAACGCGAACGATCCGATCCCAACATCCCGCTCTCAGGTAAAATAGACCACGCAACTTAGATAACGATAGCCAAAATCTCAGTCCTCCTGATCAAAATTAAGTAAGGATAGCAATATCTAAGCTGAAACCACACAAATCAAATAAAGCAGCTGGATCTGACGGCTTACCGGCCGAAGTTTTCAAAATTGCTGGAAAAAACTTAATACAGAGTTTACTCTCATTTCTCAGTCAGAAGAGTGTATGTATGATAACTAGAGTCTTAGCATCATATTCCCACAAAAAAAAGAAGAGGTATAAATCCTTTCGACGTCGTATATGAAATCTTTTCTACTATATTTTGTGAACGTCTGAAACCTTTTGTCAACACCTGATTGGCCCCTATGAGTGCGGTTTCATACAAGAAAAAGCTACAATCGATCAAATGTTTAAACTCCGGCAGGTCTTGAAAGAAACTTGAGTGCCCTCACCAAAATTGGTTCAGCGGTAAATGGTGGCAAAACTAAATATTTCTGTCAACAAAAATGGACATACAACATCGTCAAAGTAAGAAAGAAATTGAGTTGTAAGACCATCATTAACCGAAAATTTAAGAAAACTCTATACGACCGTGATCATCCCAGTTCTGCTTCATGGCGGTAACTTGGATGAGGAAGTTAGCTAAATACCAACTCTAACTGGAGAGGCTTATTAGGTGTGGCCCGTGTTTACTTCGAACTGGAGCATCTTGGCCACATCGACGGTGTCTGGGCATCATTCGACAGAGTTCCCAAAGTTCTTATATGGACTGTGTTAAGATCACAAATATAGGAATGTTAGGCCAAGGTGGTGTTCAACATCTGTTGCTTGTATGACAAAATTTGTTTTAAAAAGTATACTCATTCGATTTGGAATACACATTAGTCAGCTATCACCGTAGCATTTAACGTAAAGGTATCGAACATGAGCTTCTCTGAGATTCTCAACATTGAGCGCATTAGTCTCCATATATCATTATGCTCAAGGAAGATAGTAAGGACGCCCTGCGATAATTCCATAAAATCTCCATAATTGGCGGTGCTAGCCTCAAATTGACGTTTGTTTTATGTGGAAACTTGTCTCGTGTTGTTGTTTTCTATTAAGAAGAAAACCTTCTTCTACAATCCAAAAACGTTAGAATAATTTTATAGGTATTCTATACCATTTCTTAGAATTGACAAATCTTTTCGCAATTGCTGACCCATTTTCGAAGGCTAAAATTCGTAAATAGACGATCGGAGAACTGAAAGCTTGTATTTTGCTACCGCTTAGATTACAATTTCAACCTCAGATTCAAGGAAGAAGGATCAGAGAGAGAATGGATCATCCAAATGCAATAGCAACTGAAAACTTTTTGTATCCCTTTTATACTCGTATGTTGTATAACGCCCTCTTAAGTAACACATCTGTACGAAATTGTTTCAAAAAAAACCTGAAGGAACATATCTTTTATTCATTGTTTCAGTTTATACAGTTTTTGTTTATTTTTTTTCTTAACTATTGTATTTGCAATTCACATTTCATAATTTATCTAGTTTTTGCAGGTGGGCCAATTTATCAAATGCGATATAAGCTATTTGCTTTCAAAGCTGACAAAAAAAATAATATCCTAATTGAAAAAAGAGGATACAGATAAAAAAAACAGGAAAACCTGTAACAAGACCTTCCCACACCAACCCAGTGAAGTTTATTCGAGCTGTGTACTCGTAACTCTAAAGTTGCAGACGATTTAAGTAATTGCACACTAGGCAAGTCCCATCGGGGGTGTAACCACCACCCACCCTGATCATCACTCTTAACAGTCCACACAGTCCAAAACAAATGTGAATAATAATTTTTTTAATTTATCTGAATTATTTTCCGACTTTTGTGAATTTATTACCCAAACATGCTCTCGCTGTTTCTCTCAACTGTTTCAGCTTAATTTGTGCGAATAATTTGCACCTGAGCTTGAGCGGAATGATAAAGTTAACCCCAAAAAAGGTAGATAAAGCTGAAGAGGAGGAGGACAGCAAACCTCCCTGCATGGCCACACTGATTGTCAAGAGAACGACGACGACGTGTGCAAAGGATATGGTGATGATATCAACACCAATACGAGTACCGGCAGCATCACCATCCGCTAGCACCACCACATAGTCGTAGCCAGGAAAACCTTCTATAGATTTTCATTATGAAATGAAATTTAAAATAGCAATTTTTGCATGTTGCTCCCGTTTGCCCCCACTGGAATTTGGGTTTTTCATTTCATCCCTTTTTGGTGGAGCACTACCTGCATGAGTTTTAATTTGTAACTCTGTTCAATTGTGTTTGTATTTGAAGTGAGTTTCGTTTTGTTTTTTTACGGCAAAGTCCATTACACAAATGCACGCTTAGGAGGGCAAATAGTCGACCCTCTTAGGGTGAATTACTTTGTGAATAGAGTCCGAGTACACCGCACAATACTACAATATAAGCAAATATGTAGGTGCACTTGTATTGGGTTTCCATTTTCATTTAACATTTCACATTTGGCATTTAGGTTGGAACACTGCTCATTGCTCACTGCTTTTTGCCTACGTTCATTTAATCATCGCTGTGTGGTGATGATTTTGTGCGTTTAAAATGCAATTTCCACTCAAATCTAATCCGCAGTCGGTCTTGTCACCACGCTTGTACGTTTGGACATTTGAAAAGGCAAATAGCAGGAGCGTATGGCAAAGGACAAATGGTAATGCAACCGTGTGACAAGTGCGCTCGACATCCACATCCAATTTACGCGGCTCTGTGGCACATCTGTTTACCTGGAACCGACCAGAGTTGGTTTCGGTATCGGTGTCAGTGTCGGTGTTGGCATTGGAGTCGGTGTCAAAGCCTGTGTGGATGTCGATAATAGTGATGACATTTCACGAAATTTTAGCAACAAATTACATTATTTGCCATGATACCTGAGCATTAGCGATCACAGGCAAATGGAATCAGATTTTGGAATCCGAAATGAGCTTTAGGCCGACACATGGCCACCACTGGCACTCGCTACACTCTGCACTCTATACTATGCAAGTGTAAGTGATTGAGGGAGGTACGAATAGTAAGGCCCCAACATGCCACTGTCACTATCGTAGTCATTTACGTAGTCGTCGCCATAGTCGCCGTCCACATCCAATTGAATAATTGAAAGTTTTAAGTGTGACTATTTTAATCTTGTCTATGAGTATCTAGCTCCATGGGCTAGGTTGCGATGATACGAGTACGTTGTTGCAAGTGCAGCAACATATCTCTGACAAGGTCGTTTGAGTTGCCAGTGATCTAGTGGAAAATCGGGTCTAAGTACCGGTAGCTTCGTGGGTGGATGACTTAGTGATTTATGATCATTACTTGGCACGAGTGTGAGTATATGATACCTCGGCTCGTCGTGAAGCATTCGTAGATATGTACGAAGGTGTATAGGTAATATTCAGCTCACCACGTAAGCAAACGGGAAAAGGATTCACTCTTTTGCTAGACTTTCATAAGTAAACAATTGCCTAGGCTAATGATGTCATGTTGGACAGCGGTCGTTCTATTAAATTCAAAATGTAAGTGAAGTAAATGGCAATGGGGCCTGCAAATGTGCATCCATCATCCGGATGACAATTTGTGAAAGCACTACAGTCCAGCTGCCGGATAGGAGAATAGCGAACAATAACATCAACAGACTTGTGTTTCATTTTAATTTAGTTAATTCAAATTAATCAAGGAAATTGCATTTTACTGCATGTGAATGCGCATAAATTAGAGTAATTGGCGTTAGTTGATGCAACATGGAAGGAAGTTACCCACAAGATTCCCATCCGATATGCATAATGAAAATGTTTGATGGATTTTCAAGAGCCACAGATCCTTTTGTCTGTGAGTAATGCTCACCCATAATGGCATAACTCCCTTTTTTTTTTAAACTATCTTTTTACGGAGAAATGTAAAATTCCAGAGCGCAGAAACATCTGCGTCACTTAAGCTTTAATCACAAAATTAGCGACACGAGTCACCGCACTACTGGCGTAAATAGCACAATTGAGAGGCACTAATCTCATTAAATTAACTTAACTGGGACAGTGCGCGGTCTTCGTACTCGTAGTTTAACGCTCCATTCCATTGTTTTTTTTTGTTTTTGTTTTTTTTTTTTTAATTCTGTTTGCCCAGCATACATATTCGTATAAGCTAGTGTGGGGAATTAATGTTAATTCAATAAAAATTACGAGCCTGTGTACGAGTATGTTGCGTGTTGAAGCGCTGCTTGGCCCTCGAAAAGCAAGGGTAAGATCTCAGTCTGGAGCAGGGCTCGACAAGTGCTCTTAATCAAAATGTTGAATATGTTCCACTTCAAGTAGAGTTTTTTTTTTTGTTTTTGTTGTTTGTTTTTTTTGACAATATTTTTTTGTTAGGAGCAACTGATTGAATGTAGAGCTTGCTTTTTTATGACACTGAATGCGATATGTTCATGCATAATTTTGAAGATGAGGGCAATTATAAAACGTTACTAATCGTAAGCGCACTCAATTTACATGCCAGTATAATTGAGAACAATAATTGTGTTTCATTTGATCGGAATAATGTTATGCAGCAATTTTTCTAAGTGATTACTGGTACACTTACATTGGTAATCAAATCTTTTAACAGAAGAAAAATACTTTACGTACCTCGGGATTAGTCTTGCTTTAAAACAAATTTTACCATACTAGCTTTTAGTTATCAAGTGTACAATTAATATCCAGACTTCTAGCTTAAAATAAATATATCGATTGAATGACATAATTTCAACACAAATACATATATTACGAGTATAAAGGGTGGGCCATCGTTGGTTTATTTTTGAATCATATATTATTTTGATACTGACATAAGACCGCTCAAAAATTGACACAAAGTTAGTATAATCAATATTTTTGCGGTACGAAATAGATCGTTTTACACTTGAACAGCGTTGGGAAATATTTCAAAATTACTCCTAAAGTGGATGCTGTGTTGCCAAAACAATGCGAATTTTCAGTCTAAATAATGCACCAATTACTATTTGGTGTACTTAAGTTTGTAAAGAAAGTTCGTGAGAAGTTTGTAAAGAAAGTTCGTGAGGTCCAATTTAGAAATTAAAGCAACATGAACACCCTTTTCGTAATCGCTTCTCTGTTTGGGCTTTGGAGCAACTCGAAAATGATAAGAATTTTGCTCAAAAATTATGATCTTTCTACCTCGGTGGCTACGAAAACAAGCAAAATGTTCATATTTGGGGGCTCGCAAAATCCGTAGGTAGTCATAAAGAAACATCCTAAATATATGACTGTTTGGTGCAGTTTTTGAATTGGCGGCATTATTGGCCCATTTTCGTCCAAGACGACAATGAAAGAAACTTTACAGTCAATTGAAAGTACTTCCGAGCCATAAAATTTTCGGAATTGAAGATGGGATTAAGTTCCAAATAAGCCGTCCAACAGTCGATTTATAGCACAATAATCATCTAATCAGTTGATTTGATGGTGCTTCTTGGCTCCCACAAAGCTGACGCTGTTAGACTTCTTTTTTTTTTTTGGGGTGACATTGAATAAAGAAATACATATTGGAAGATTTGGCCGACAGAATGGCCTATTGCCAAGCCAGCCGAGGCAGAGGAAGGTTTACTCTTTGCAACAAAGAGTTGTAACAATCGTTAAAAAATATTGATCAGCCTCTTAAAAATAAACCAACAGATGACCGAGAGTTTAAAAGGCAATAAGGTTCACATTACAATTACTAACTAACTCGTCTAGATCGCGCCACAGTCTTCGTTTTAGTGATGGACTTTATAGTAGTAAAGTAAAAGCGATTAGTTCCTCGATATAGGGCGTGTTTTCTTATTGACAGCACATACCGTACCACAAAGACCTATTTTCAAAGCATTTGTTTCAGCACGCTGCATTTTGAAATTGATTTCACTGTCATCAGTACATGCAAATATTTGAAGACAAGTTTTTTTCGACTTTGGCACCGTTTTTCCTAAATTAGACATGGTTCTCTCTGAACTTATAAGATCTGCTGTGGTGTGAATATTTTGTTAATTGTAGCGGGTATTCATACAATAAAAGTGATAAGTACTCTCACGAAATGCGAAGGAGATTAATGCATAAGTAAATAATTGGCTTAATTTAGAGGGCCTCAGGCCAAACACGCTAATATTTCTTTCCTCAGGCATACCTTCCTCAGAAAAAAATGTGAAAATGATTTTATATATGGATATACATAATCGTATACATTCATTCTCTACTAAATCATATACTTAACCACTTTATAGTCGAGATGTTTGCTCCAAGCTTGCCTTTTGAGGTTCCGTGTGGATGATTGCAAGTTCTGACAATTTTCTGCTATTGCATCCGATCCAACATCCAAACACTTACCTGAGTTGCGACTTGGTAATGATTGGAGTCCGTAATGAATATCTTCAATGCAAAAGGAGTCGATCGCAACATGATCATTTGGTTGTCAATTTGCCTAAACCTATTTACAGACGTTCTGCCATGTAGTGCAAATTGATTTCCGATTCTACTATACTACTAAAGACTTATTTTCGGCATTCAAATTTTTAAAACATCGTACCTTGGGCGATCCTCATTTTGTAGGTTTTGTCTAGGAGTTCGTAAAAAACATTTTATCTTGATGCGGGTTGTTGCAACTGTTCGTTTTGTTTTTCAGGGTTGCATATTCCTCTCTATATTTCTGGTGGCTTGTTCTGAAAATCATTCATTAACTTCAACCTCAAATAAGCAAAAGAAGCTCACGTAAAAAGATTGCCATGCGGACTGTTGATCACTGATTCAGTTGATTAATCATAGACGAATTCATTTCTGTGCCACAGCGATCACGTCATAGCGAGCTTGAAATCGATGTAAAGCTGGTTGATTTCAACCTGGAAATGTTGGGTAGTTAAGGATGGATAGATCGTTTGTCAAGAGTTTTAAAACTGACAGCTCCTTAGTTAACTCTTTTGTATGTGATTCGGCAACCGACTGAGATTAAAATCATCTGGCATGATACCGTCACAATTTTTAGAATTATCAACTATGAACTTCTATATTCCATATACCATTTCCTTGACAGTGGAACTGTTTCTTAAACTCTAAAGGCCGGATACAAAATTTTAGCTGAGTATCCGTGTAAGTTCATTTAATGTGAGGAAAATTATCGGTATACTGATTGTACTGATATGGTTTCAAGTGGAAGGTCAAAAAAACAAACTGAGGATGTTTTGAAAAATTTGTTATTTCTGCTACAGTAAGTAGATCCGAATGCAACTCTTCGGAACAGGACAAGTTTCAAAGGCATCACACCTAAAATAAACTAAATCATTTGATGTAAAGAAGCTCTTTCTATGTGCTTTCTTTAGGTGGGGGTGGGCCTGGACTCTCCCTATTAAATGCAGTATTGTGCTAATTGCCTTCAAAACCATACATCTCGTTGTCTGGGATACCTTGCAACAGGGTCACATAACCTTAGTCAGGGTCTTTCTTTACCACGTCTCTTGGAATTTTCTCTTTGTATATATCTTTCTCCAAAAATTAATTTATGCAGTCGGGAGAGAAAATCTTTCTTAGAAATCTGCTTTCAATGTAACTAAAGGCATTTTTATCTGCTTTTGATTAAGATGATCCATATATTGTTGCTCGTGAGAGAAATCTATTTCTCCGTTGCTGGTAAAAACTGTAAACGAATATGTTGAATTTACATCAGAAAAGGTGTTATTACCGAAATTTAATCCCAGAATAATGGTACTGGTACATGGCTCTAAAAGGCTTGTCTCTTTAAATTCTGTTATATTTGACCTCAAAATCCAATAAGCAGGTGATGAGATGTGAATACCCGGTCGACTGGACTTGACTTGACCGATAAGGATCTATTAGATTGTTGATATATAGTAAGGTGCCATCGAAGTTTGAGATTGTTATCCATATCGATTGGTTCTTTCTTACTGATACCAGCTTTACAGTCATCTCTGCTTACAAAAAGATTAAAGAAGTAATTCTTCCAAATTGTCGGCTTGATCTTCTTGTTTCGCTACAAGATTTTAAAAAAAATTTAAAAACCCGATGGCATAATTCCTCAGCAAGTAAGAAGTTCCTTAAAAAATAAGTGTCCGTTGCCCACTACGGAAGTACGAGTGATGTGCTTAAATCACTGAAAAACTCCTTCATAAACATTTCCATCGTAAAAGCCTGGCAAGATGTCACAAAATTCTCATATGATCTCAGCTCGGGTACACTGTAAAATGACTCCCCCCCCTTTTTTTTTATCAGTGGCTTACGACTAGCTTGGACATTGAAAATTCGGCATAAAATACTGATTTAAGAACCATGTGGGGCATCAGTACTTATTTTGTGAATATTTTAATCCGTTTTATACAATTTAAATTAAAGTGCTCGAAATTTTGAAAGAAAAAAGTGGTTTCATGTTCCAGGTTTTGGTGTCTCTGTCTCTTGGTCCGGTTGATGCAAAACCCATACTGCCTATTGAGAGTGGTAATTGTCCTTTTAAAATAGTTTCGGTCTCATTATAGTATATCTTTATACCATTATATTTTGGTACATTTGCGTAAAGATGATACTGCAATCATTTAAAACTTAAGTTGACCTAAAAAGATTTATTTTCCCAACCAAGAGATCCTCTATGCAACTCAAATTGTAAAAATTAAAACAACTCACAGTAGTTACTGTTTATTTAACAAACAATAAGCGCAAAACTTAAATGAGAAATTGCTTTGTGTGAATCACAAGCACATACTAAAACGGCATACTATGAAGCTCCAGTATGCGGAAGTGCGGAAATTTATCTGAAGCTTGACCGTCCACCTGAGCTCGGCACTGCATTACATTCTGTTTCGTATTATTATTTTTCTATTAGAGCTCTTAGACACATTTCATTTATATTTCCTTTAATCTACTCGTGTAGCAGCTAGTCTAGGTTAGGTCTCGGTGTAAAGTATGATTAAAAAAAATTCGTCCGGCTGCTGAGATGCGTATACGGCATTATCATTATGAATCGCTTTTAGAAACGCAAATTTATTCATCAAATTATTTTATACATTTAACATTGTAACAGTATACCTACACAGTTAACAAATATCTATATTCATGTCATAAAGAAAATTTAATTTGTATCTTCTCCATTATGCTTTTTTGTGTTTTTTCTACAATTTGTTGTTTTCCTTATTTCTTTCAGCTGGGTCCTGCAGCGGCGGGAAGAGGAATGTTCTGCTACCACTGTCCACCAGCGTTACATCCAGCCGGACCCCATCCACCACGGCTGCCATCTCTGGAATATCCTTTTGCTGCCACACATCCATGTACGTATGTTACCATTGGATTTTGATAATGTTGTTAGATATAAAGTTCTAGATAACATCCTTTCCACAGTTATACGAGTACCCCATCCCTGATGATGTGCCATGCACACATTACCGAATTATCGAATCAAAGATATCGAGTTACGAGCAGGGCGTTAGGAGTATGTGCATATGTATCTGTTAAAACTAGATTTTTGCCTAGAGATAAGCTAAGATATGATGAGCACTCAAGTCTTCGTGTTATCTATTGATTTATGAGCATATGTACGCTGAGATATCTACGAGAATCTTCCAAACACTTAGTCGTATTAGTCCCAGTATAACTTTTCCTAACCAAGTTAGGCTACCTCTCATGGATTTTGCTAAATTTCCTTTATATTTAATACGCTCCCAATACATGCATAATATACATACGAGTATAAGTAAGAGAGAGAGAGAGAGTTCGGTGGGTGATGTACGATGTGGGACTTTGTTCATCACTTTTCGTTGGAATTAACACAAATTAAGTTCGGAAATTTGTTCCGATCTAGATTGAGAAGACTTCTCGCCCAAAGGGATGAAATTCGATATCATTTGGATAGACAAAAACTCGATTAGATGCAGTACTCCAGTAGGTACCAATACCAGTAGCTGCGGCAATGTCAAAAAGTATATCCATCTACATACATTTGTATACCATATGTGTATGTACAAATATGTATGAACGAATATTTTTGCTCAACAAGTTCTGCCATGTAACATACGAATACTAAGTTTCTGTCAGAATGTGACAAAGTATCAGGGGGAGAAATTCCAACTTTTTCCCCAGTAACAATCCATAAACGATGTTAGAAGTTTAATTTTTATATTCAATTTGCCTTTTCTCTACTGGGATTTGGAACAGACGGGTCACTACACTACGCTTCATTTAAGGCTTACTCGTAAGTGTCTTTAAGACAATTAGTGTCTCAATTTGCATACAATTCGATGGCATTGTTTTGACTGTCCATATCCACGTGGACAAAAACTCATCAATGGATGCATGAAATCGTAAAATTGTATCAGGCAATAAAAAAAAATGCAAATTCTGTTGCTTTCACGCTGAATTAAAGGTGACAATTGATTGCATTACATTCGTTCGTGAAATATGTATTTCATAATTTGCGCCTGTCGCCCATTCGATGAATTCCATTAGGACTGGATTTTATTTTTGCTGTTTTTGCTTTTTGTCTCTCACCCAGCCCATGAAATTCCATTCCAATTTCCAAGAAAATGCCTGCATTCCTTCCGAATCGATCGATACGAGTACGGATACGAATACTCGTACATACATAGCGTAAATCACTGACAGTAAAGGAATGTGCAGGTGCGTCACTATGTCGACGCCACCGAGCATCGGTCGGCTGCTTGCATCTCAAAGGTATTGGAATCCCATTACAAGCGATTGAGAGTACGATTGCACCGAGATTCCGATCCATTTCCGCGAATTATTTAGCATGTAAATCGAGCTGGTGTGTGTACTCATAAAAAATTCCTTTAATCAAATAACCAAATTGATGTTGTCTACGGTGTACTCGTACAAATACCTACACCAGAACGAGTAAATCCAAATAGAGCGCCAGTGCCAACATTAACGTGGGGATACTTTACGTACAAGTTACCTTGATTGTACTATATGTGCAACTGCAAGAGGGTGCGGCAAGTCCTAAGTGTTGAAGATTTCATTAATTTATAGTTTATGTAAGAGTCTTAGCTAAGCTCATGCACGAAGTACCTATCACCTTTCAGTAAGTTATGTAGAGGTAATTGGTGAATGTTAGAAGGGTGGCAGGCAGATAGTAGGAATTACTCTTCGTATCTAATCGGAGTAAAGGTGTCGGAATTTGCAATAGAGCATCACGACCTGAATGCATTAGTAATTATTCAAACACCCCTTCGTCGGTCTTACTCGGCTCTCCAAACCACCAGTATTTAGTTGTTTAGAAGGATATTTAGCTTGCGGCCATTAACATGTACTTGGTCGTCACCATTTCTTCAGAGTCAGACATTCGTCCAGACAGTTTGCTCATGGTATCCCTGTAGATGTGGCCACTTTTCCTTTTTCACTTACACCCAATACACAAACTACTAGCTGTGAATTAATGAGATAATCTCAAGAACTTGTGTAAGCGCATTAGCAAGAAATGCTAAAATTAGTTTACCCTAATGGGTATGTGTCCAACCAGGATGATGGACTCCAGTTTACTATGGAGTCTGGTGTTCTCTTCTAATTAATTCACAACTATCTTTATATACATACATACAATGATACTGTATAGGTACTATAAGATTTATAGATGAATTTACTAAGAACATGGGATCGCTCAAAGCAAGGTGTTAAGTTATTGCATTTAGTGTCTGAAATCTCAATCATTTATGCGAAGGTATCATTTCTCTGCTAAAAGGGAGTGACCTGATCTACGTATCTTTCACAAATCAGATAAAAATCATCCATCCTTTACTGAAATCCCACCACCCGATTCGGGTATAAATGTCATCGACTACTTGTACCAGCTACGACAAGGAAAAATCAAAGAAAACCTGATTTACATTTCAAATTGAATTTTTTTTTTTTAAGGACTCTACTTCTGTCCCTGCCTCTGCCTCTAACTCTTGTTGGCAAGGCAAGAAAAGAGCTCTAATGCCCCGATTATGCCAAATTCAATTTGTGATTGAGAATGTGACACTTAAAACATTTTATTTTATTTGGCTCTCATGATTTCGAGTCGGTAGTATACCTTTTCTATGAACACAAAGTCTCTATGATAGAGATACAAACATAGCACACACATAAATATTATACATTCACTTAACAATAAAGGGTAAAAGGGTGCAATGGTGAAAATGATATTCATCACTTCATGATTGAAGAGATTGTATCTATAGTTTGTAGCAGCTAAAAGAGCAATACATTTTTACAGTAAAATTATAAATTTGCATACGCATATACTCGTAACTCTATTAAAATTCATAAAAAGAATAAAAAATAAGTGAAAGAACTTACTATCAATAGGGGTATACAAGCGGGGTGAAGTAGTTGCGACATCAACTTAGGGTTGAGACTGACTAGTCTATTGACAAAATCATCCCTTCGTTCAGTCACTCCGCAATTATTACCACCTTCTCTAAGTAGAGCACTCATCCCATCTGTGTTTGGCAACGAGATTACAAGCAATTTTCATAACGAGCGTTATATTAGTTTTGGCCTAAGTCCTTGGCGAGGACCTTTATCTTTGTGTATATGTGTAGACTTTGGCTTCGTGTGTATAGTGTATCAAATGATGATGCCCTGCTTCTGCAGCTTTAGAAAAGGGCTTAGCAATCGTGGTCGTGACATTCGATACCAATGAACACAATTACATACATCCACACGGAAGAGGATTGATTCTCGATTCTCTTATATTCTGGCGAATCCTTCGAACTCAGTATGGAAATTCAATTATTCACCGGCAGGGAGGGTCGCCGACTCAAATCCTTTAATGATGGTTATACCAACTGTCTGGAAATTGAATTACAAGTCCTTTATGTAACGATAATCATCAACAACAAAATGTATACACTATGTCCTTCCTAATGGTGGCGATATGATGAGGATGCTGGTAATGATGATAATGACGGTGATGTTTCTACCACCTAAAGTTGTTGGCCGAATGAACTTAATTCGGAAGAACGAAGATAACAGTGGTGATGATGATGGTGACGGTGGCATGGTAAGGGACAAAGACATGTGTTGAGATAATAATGTTTTACAGGGAATATTTAATCTTTTGATTTATATTGGTTTGACGAGAGAGAGTGTTATAAGATTAGTGCTTGGAGTATTAAAATGTTTTTATATGTATATTTTTTAAGCCGAGGCCTGCAGTTGATAATTGTTGCGACATAATTGCTAGAGTACTTGTGGTGAATTGTGCAGATTAGTTGACCTTTTTCAATGTATTATGAAGGGTATGCAGACACCCTTTATTTGACATGATCGAGAAAAAAAGGTTTAGCAAGGTGTGACAATTTGCCGAAATATGTACAGGGCCAGAATGTTTATATTATAATTTTTATTTGGTTGCTTTCAACTTTATCAAGTACCTTTGTTGCGTTCATTGTCTTACGTATCCACCAGTTACACTTCGAATTCCACAAACAGGATTTTTGATGATATCGGTATTGTCTTCGACACTCTTCTTAATTTTCACCAATGATCTCTTGTCTGCTACTTCTAATGCAATATATTCCTTTGCTGATGACAGTACTCTCTGCTTTTCATATTCGTTCCCGGACTCACGTCCCTGCTCATCGGCTGTAGAACGGGAACGGCAGCGTATGTTAAGTTCATTAAATTCTAATATTAACAGTATAACCAATTGGGGAACAACCAATAGAGTGGAATTCATTGCCCATGAAGTGCACTTGCATTGTTGAAACCGAAAAACTTTCCATTCTCGGTATGTGTGTCAATGACAATTTACGTTAGAATAACCACATATTCGAAGTCGCCAAAAATGCTGCAGAATGTCTAGGTTTCCTTAAGTGATGTAAGAAATATTTCACCCCATTCTGATCTGACTTTAATACATAAGGCTTTCATCCGCCCGAAATTGGAGTACAATGCTCACATCTGGTCAGGTGCTCCTTAGACTTCTTTCCACTTGCTAGATAAGATCCAAAACCGTGCGATAAAACTTATAAGTGATGCCAATATTACACATTCGATTGACGCCCTCGACCACCGACGTAATATCTTCTGTTTCACCCTGTTCTATCACTATTTTCACCACCAGTGCTCCTCAGCAATTTCCAGTAGCATTTCGCCCCATCAAACCTCCAATCGCAACACCCGTCTCACTATGAATGCTCATCAGTACACCCTCAAACCCACTTTTGGACGTATCCTGAAATATCGTGATTATTTTCTAAGCCGAACAACTTGCTCATAGAATGCCCTGCCGAGCTCTTTATTTCCTAGTCATTATAACCTTCAAACATTCTAGACCAACGTACAGGTACTTTCTTTCCTCCCTAACTTTTCATCGCCCGCGTTGTGTGCAAACATTTTAAGGATACTAATACCCCCTTGAGTGCGCGCTAATTATAAAAAAAAAAAAAAAAATCTGTAAGAAAAGTTGCTTTGATTCCAGCGATTTGGGTTTAAAATTTGTTGTTAAAACCAAAAATGAAAATAAAGCTGAAAATGTCAATCCGCAGTGGTTCAGTACTAGCACAATTCACGCCAAAATTAAGAAAAGAGTAAGTACGAAATTTAATAACAAATTTGTGCTGTTGTTTTGATTTTTTTTCGTTTAACAAAGCAATCAAAACAAGCCGAATTGGGTGCTACCCATATCACACAAATAGCTGGTAAAGAGAAGTTGGTTTTCCAATATAACGGAAAAGAATACCGGAGTATGAAAACTTAACCCAAAAACGGTAGCAAAAAAAAACATATGAAGTCTGATTTCTAAAGCTTGAAAGGTTATGGCAAAGCTAACGGCAGATCCATAATAGGCGAAAGTATCCGTACGTGTACCTACGTAAATATGCGAATACAAGAGTTATGATAAACTGCTCAGTTTCGTCGAGTTATCATCCACTTTTGCTTTGTACTTACCTAAAGGCTCAACCATAATAGGCGAAAGTGAACTGAAGCTACTGCCGGAACTGGACGAAAAGTTTCTTTACGTTACTTCAATTGGACAAGTTGCCCATAATAGGAGTTTGAAAACGTATCAATCTGTCAGGTCATGTTGTCATTTGTTTTGCATTTGTGAAAACTTTTAATTCGGTGCGGACTAAAATTGGAAAATTTGTTAAGATAATTGTTGTTTCTAATATTTGTTAAAGTAAAATGTCGAAAACAGATATGTAAGTTGTGAAATTAGTGATTGTAAAGTGTTTAGAAATTCCGTGCTTTAAAAAATGGAAGCAAAAAGTAGGATTCAATCTATGGAAATTTTGAGTCGCATTTCACTGTCTCGGATATTGTCAACACAATAATTTCTTTATGTTCCACAAGTACTTTGTTTACATTTTTTAAAGTACGATTCTGTTCAAAACAAAATTTCTAAACACTTTACAATCAACTATTTCTAAACTTACATATTTGATGTCGTAATATAAATTAACTCAACAATTACTTTAACAAATTTTCGGATGAATTTAATTTTTTTAAAGCAATTTGTTCCCACACAAAAGCTTTCTGGAATTCACCTCACAAATCCACAGTAAAAGCACTTTGGATTATTTTGTTGATCAAATATATGTGTTTTCTTCCAATATAAATGTTTTTGAAAGAAATTACACCTTTTTCGCAAAATATAAAAACAGTTTTTTGAATTATTAAATTCAACAGAAGCTTAGCTGTCAAATTTTCGTACGAAATGCGATCCTGCGAGATACAGATCTTGTAATCGAATGGGTCCTTTCGCCTATTATGGGTCTGCCTTAACAAACTGATCGCTATTTGCAGTGGTTTATCTTATAAGAAGGAAATTTATTTCTTTAGCAACCATTACTCTTTGAAGGAACATACTAGATTTCAGTTAAGATAATAAAAAGCTTTATAAATGATTAATTTCTTTCATTTTTCATAAACGACTGAAAATAGTTTTTGCGGACAAATGTACATACATAAAGCACAAATCAAATGAGAATTTGGCTTAACAGATGGATACGTTTTCAAAATCTTTTTATAATAAACTTGTCCATTTGATGAAACTTAAGAACTAAATTGTTCGTTCAGTTTTAACATTATATTCAGTTTTCTTTCGCCTACTATGGTTGAGCATTAAGAAGGAAAAAGTGTGGCATTTGGATTTATCTTTCCCTTCCGCCGAGCAAGAAAATGTTAAGTAAATACTTGAAGTGACTTCAGAACAGTAGCCTTTCTTCTTCTTCTTTTTGTTAAAGAAATGTATTGGAGATGTATGATTTAAACCTGATTAGCCTGGCAAACCGATGTTTTAAAATAAATCTTCTTCTATGATACATCTTATCATAACATGTTTCGTTTAAATAAAAAAAACAAGCATTTTGTTAAAAGGACAAAAGTAATATCAATATGTGCCATTTTATTAAAAATAAAAAAAAATCCCTGCTTTCACGAAACGTTTATTTAACCCTAGAAGACTAATGTTCGTAGATTCGGCGACGTCGCTTTATCTTTCTCTTTTGTAAAAAGTTAAAACTACGTTTTTTTTTATTACAAAACACTTTCGTAATGCTTTAGAGAATAAAAGTAAAATTATATGTACTATAGAAAACTACAAAAAAGTAATTTTTATTGAAGGTCGTCGAATCGACGAATAATAAGCTTAGCTTTCTAGGGTTAAAGGTGTGAAATTGATGACATTAAAATAAAAGAATAAAAATCGATCAAATGACCTTCATCTAAGCTGATCCACATTTGTGTTCGTCTTACGAGATTGTGGATCTGGCTCCAAATTGGTGATTTCTTCTTCAATGTTGGCTTTCAAAACTTGCAAAGTTTTTAATTTATTGTGGTAAACGCTAGATTTCAAAAAGTCCCAAAGGGGGAAGAAAACTCGTTTTAACGTCTGGGTGACCGTGGCTAAACTGGTTGTGAGTTGACTTAAATTCAATTTATACTAATAACTAGTATTTCCATTAAAATGTTGAATGAAACCTATGGGCGAAATATCTACTCGTACTTAGCTCAAAGACCTCTCTTCCTCTCTCTCTCATTTTCCTAAAAACTGAACACTTGCTCCGGCACTTAAGGAGTAATCATACCCTCTTGAGTGTTAGTTTTTTTTTTTATAAAAATTAACAAGTCTGTAGCGTTCACCAGTTACGGCAACGGTGGTATCATCGGCGTCCGCAAAGAAATAAGGACTAATCACTTAGTCACTGCAAACAGTCACTATCAGTGGATACAATGGCTCTTCCTCTGGGAAATAACAACTTCAAGAAGAATATAGGGCCACAACTCCGGTCGGTGTTTTGAATAGCCAACTTAACACTTATCTTGAAACTCGTAGTAAAGGGTAAAAAAGAAAGAATTTAAAGATTAGACTTAATGCAGAGCAAAAACCAAAGAAATAAGGCTCGCCATTATCTGCAATATATGAGAGGAAGAAGCGAACCAAGCGACAGCTGCAGCACACACTGTATGCGTATAGGCTTTATATGGGGACATGAAAATTGATCCTTCCTAGTCCATAGATACGCTAAAATTCTCATGAAGAATCGCTCTTCAAAGTACAAATAGTTGAGCTTCTTCTTAAGACCAATATGGAGAATGTGTTTTTTTTTAGTTCTGAGCGTTCTTATATAAAAGGAAAGATCCGAAAAAAGTAGCGGAAATATGCATATGCACGAATGATGTACGATTTGTATGATGACTTTAAAGCAAGAACAAAACAATACAAGACTTCGAAGTTATAGTTGAGGTATATCAGGGAGTTTTAAAGTTTTTTTGCTTTTAAATGTCTTCGTTACAAAAATCAAAGGTTGTCTCTGACCGAACATTTTTTTATTAGACTAATGAATCCAAGTTCAAACTGATAAGGACAGAAGTTCTACAGAAGAAATTGCCCCACAGCAATGTATTTTACCTCGCAAAGCATTTAGCTCGATCGATTCTGGTGTGCTGAGTTTTTTTCTTTGCCGATACTATCGATTACGTTCCTATCCAAAGCATTCTAAGCAAAGAAGACTATAATTTCATTCTAAAACAGAATGCTATTTAAAAGATTCTTCAGTTTTTTATTTTGTTTTTCAACAAGGTAACAACTCAAAGTTGTTTTTAACCTTTCTACAACACCACCAGTATTCTCGTTTCTATCGTATATTTTAACAATGCCTATCCTTTTCTAAATACACCTGTAAATTATCCAAGCATTCATTTAATCCGCTTAGTTAAATAAATAAATTATATTAAATAGACTATAAGCAGAGGAAAACTGATAAATCACCCATTCCTTCGGTTCCATCTAATAAGTATTATTGTATTTTAAATTTTAATTGTATCACGCAAATACAACAATATCATTTAGCGATGAAATTTGACCCGTTTTCCGTGTGGTATGTAAATTATCTGTTTTGTGTGTTTTTTTTTTTATTTGATTTTCAGTAGACTTGCATACCCATACACATGAGTATATTCCCCGGGAAGGGGTAATTTTCTGCTGCCATTAAAGGTTATACCGAAAAATACATAATTCCAAAACAGTTGCCCTTCAGGACCCAACTAATACGTAATTACGAAATCCGATTATACCTGCCTGAAGATATAGGGAGTGGGCGGTGTTCTATGCTACGTTTAAGAAACCACTGGCACACTACAATTGAATTTTGTAATTTGCTTTTACTAATTAATTATTTAAGCGAAATTGAAAATTAATTTCCAGAGAATTTAAGAAGACGACCTTTGTTGAAGGGCTCTGTCAGAACTTTGGAATTTTTAATACTGATGCCCGGTACTGACTTTCACTTTTCGCTTTCATGGCAAGAACTGATGTGGGGTGTTTTGATGTGATGTGTAGCTATTTAAGTACAACATTATCTCTTGAAATAATTACTTCGAAGGTGGGGTAAAACGGATATTGTGCCTCTACTTTGCTTTATAGCTGTTGCTAGATTGTCATTTGTGCAGAGAGAACAATTAAGTCAATCTCGTGGGGAAATTATAAAGGGTTGAAAATTCGCTCTTAAGTACTTAATGTGGTCAAGCAGCGGATGAGTTTATTTTATCTTTAGTAGAATCCGACCACTAGAGAATTGTTTACTTAAATGTATCTTCGTTTTGCTGCATTTGTTTTAAAGGTGTTTATTTTGGTTTAAAAATTGGTAGTTTTTCCTTTTGTAGATACAAGTTACTCTTATCATCCTGCCATACATGATGAGACATTTGTCCGACGAAAGCAGCGTAGAAATCGGACGACGTTTACTCTGCAACAAGTAAGTATCTACGAGTGTATTTCTTATCATTTGACATGAACTGGCAATTGCTCTGTGTCTTTATAGCTCGAAGAATTGGAGACTGCGTTTGCTCAAACTCATTACCCGGATGTGTTCACACGCGAAGATCTTGCCATGAAAATCAACCTCACGGAAGCTCGTGTACAGGTAAGACTAAGTTTATTTTTAAATTCCATTTTAAATATATTGAAAATGACAATTAAAAACCAAAAGTCAAAATATTAAACCAACAAGGAGATGCTAATCTGAGCGCGAACTTGCCAAATGGAACTGTTAGGAAATGCTGCAGTCCAATTGGTGAACGCCGAGCGGGTTGGATATCAAACCCTCGACCAATATTTTTTTTTTCAATTGATTGACCGATGTGTTTCAAATTGTTTTTTCTCAGTATTTTTTATCAGCTTTGTGACTATGAAGACGATAAATTCTTCTTAATTTTTTCGAACTGGCAACAATTTTATGGTATTGAGCGGTGAGCATAGATTATAAAGCACTACATCAAGAACCCGTCACAGGGAATGATATATGGCCTTGGCAGTTAAATAATTTCAGATTCATTTGAATACTATTCTGAAAATTTACCTAGCCTCCCGCACCCAGTCAAATATCTTCGAAATATCAAGTACAGCAAACTTGCTTTCGCCAAATTGCTGATGCTTTGGTTCTACTTTCCGGTGAGGCATGCCATCAAATCACCAGTAGACCTATTGCCACAAAAACCGTACAAATGCTGTTTTCCTTCATAAAAAGAAGGGTATATGAGAAAGCTTACGCAATGGTTTTGTTAATGTGGAACTGCTCTTCTTCAGAAGAAGAGGAAATATACGAGTATCATCTGAACCAGCGGAATTGTAATTGAGAGTGAATATTCGACAGACTCACCCCTGCAGACAAAGCACAATCTATAGTTTTGAGCTGACTGGCTTACGAATGATCAAAAATGTCTTCTTCCTTTGGGAAGTTGTAGTATTCTCCTGCAGTTTTTGGTTGATTTGAAATTTTACACGATTATGACAGGCTCGTCTGACCGAGAAAAGCATTTCACTAACCCTGACATCCTCTTCACAGATAGAGTCGTACCAAACCTTACCCTTGGTTAGATACTCTTAATCCGATGAGGAATAAAAGTTCAGTTCCCAAAAATGTTTGTAATCATATCAATAGCGAAATCCACGTGTTTTAATTCCTAAAAAAGTTGTTTACTCGACTACAATTGGCTTTCTCGTATTTGCGTACTGTTCTTTTAGCGATCTTTGTTAACCGTGGGGTACCGTAGGGAGAATAATCTGATATAACACAATGATCAAAAAAACCTATCACCTCAATGTTGTACTTATCAGGGCGAGGAGTTTACGACAAGTCCGGGGTGTGGGCGGTATGACTATCAATGTCTGGTATTCGCGCTGGCTCATTTACAAGTTTGCTCAAAATGTGTTGCGCAGAAAAATCCTCAATAATTCGTGATTCGAGTATTCAGATTGCCGAAACCTCTAAGAATTGTGTTTATTGAAATAATATGAAATTCCGATTCAGACGGCGCATCGGACTGTTTAAAGTTTGAATTTCTGTCCATTTTGCAGCTTCTGTAAATCTGTAGTAGGGATAATTTGATTAAGAAGATTAAATTTTGCCCACATAAAAGTGAATTAGTTAGGTAAGCTACATTACTACGACGTAAATGACGAAGCCACCGTAACAATAGAACTAGTTTGTAGAGCTTTAGATTAGAGTGATCTGAGAGGTTTGGCTGGGGATTTACCTGCGTTCTTTTTATTTTTGTTTTTGATTTAGACGTTTACGTACGTGTAAAGGTGGTTTGCTTTTTAATTCACGTACATTGCCTATGTCCACCATAAAATGTCGAGTCATAATCGCAAAAAAAAATACAAACACCGATAAGGTGTTGAGGGTGTAATGCCCATTAAACAATAAGAAGCTGTGTTCCACCGATAAGATGTTGAGGGTGTTATTCCCATAAAACAATAAGAAACTGTGTTCCAATCAAATTAACACTTATTCAGGTAGCTGTTACATACGCTCGGACATTGCTTTTGCCGTATTATATAACAACTCCAGTGATCGAGTGCAAGCAACAGCCCCATAACCAAGAGCAGGAAATGTGGGATTCCCGCACTATAATATCTATTTTTTTCTTTTTTTCAATGCACAGTATTAAGCATTTTTATTTAGTTTATTATTATCTTTTTAAATGTTTTTGCATATTGAATTGATATTGTGTTTGTTTTGGTGGGTATTCACCCGAACCGGTAGTTCTTCCGAGGACAACGTGATGCACGTTTTTTTTTTTAACAACTGTATCTACAAAAAGATTTCTAAATCATACCCAATTTTAAAATTTATCCTCAGGAAGACTTGATATAGATTTGCCCATCCCTTAGTACTTTGACACTGTGATTTTTATCTAAATTCACAACGGATGAATTGTGCAATAATTTCGACATTCATCAAACGGAATATTTTCTTCATTCGCTTCATTTATCTGTCATTCAATTTCCATATTTTTTGAGAACGAAAATTACATTTCCAATAACATGCATCTTAGCTGAAAAAGCAGCAGAAGTTGGTATAGCCATAAACATATGTAATTCTGAAGTGGCATACGCAAGATCAGTGGCATACTTTAGTTTCAAAAATCCGGTTCGAATTTAATTAAAATGAATATGGTTTAGATATGTACATACATATGTAGGTATTTGTCAACCTTGTTTCGGATGAAAAATAAAAAAAACAATTCTAATTATCCAAAAAATTCAAGTTAATCGAAAAAGAGGTCCGATATGCTAAGCCCATTGGGTTTATTGACTCTATTCGCTATAATTCTTTGACCTTTGACAAAACATTTAAATATTTCTGATGCAATCTATATTAATAAAATGATAAAAAAGGTATGTCGTTATTACACATGGAAATTGAAATGAAAATGAATCTAACATTGTGAGAGCAACACACTTAGGACAATGCAATATGTTGCCAGTTGTGGGATTTGAAGATTTTGAGGTTCTTCAAAATTATGACGCTTCTTAGGACTGACACTAAGTTTTTTTTATATTAACCTATTGTATTCATGGGGAGGCGACTCTATGCCAAACCTAACCTACAATATGATAAAATGCCAACATTCATTAAATTTGGTTTGAGAGAACAAATAATCTCCGACTGTAGCTAGCCGATTAAGACATTACAATGCGTCCCACGGAAAATTTGTTTAGGAACTCTATGCCCTTTTTCGAATTTACGGTCAACTTGGAAATACTAGGAAATCATGTTGTAAAAATTATTAAACGTAGGCAAATATCAATATAATAATAGCAATGCATTTTATTAGATAATTTGTTTTGAAACTTTGTATAGAGTA
This sequence comes from Volucella inflata, assembly GCA_928272305.1. Lineage (NCBI taxonomy): Eukaryota > Metazoa > Arthropoda > Insecta > Diptera > Syrphidae > Volucella > Volucella inflata. Next base: position 112,409,014 of record OV743720.1, on the reverse strand, counting down.
AATGCGTAAATCCCAACGATCATCTATTGTATATTTTTGTTAATTTAATAAGATCCTGTAGTTTACTTTAAAATAAGGGATTTATGTTATCCCTATCAGAAATCGTGTAAACTGCACACTGTGATTATACTGGACTTCTGCGAGTTAATTCGCTGTTGTGTTTTTAGTGCTGCTATTTTGTATCTTCTATGACGCACGAATATCGAGTCTGTAAAGATACCAAACAATACCTAATGGGTATCATTTGGGCTTAATAGAGGCATAATTTATGTGTAGTTATAAAGGATTTTCCAATAAGGACTTGACAACTTTTTTTAAAATAAAACGCAAACCATTTGAGATATTTCAAAAACTTTATTACCGGCTTGAAGTACAATCAAAACATATATGAATGGAAATTGACTTCGTTCATATGGCCACTGCAGGCACATTTGCAGCGGTCGATTCGTTGGACACAATTTTCAATGCGTTCAATGTTGGCTCTGAGCTCTACCAACGTCGTCGGCTTGTTGGCATAAGCCAATGACTTAACGTAGCCGCACAGAAAATAGTCAAGCGGCGTTAAATCGCACGAACGAGGCGGCCAATCGACTGGCCCATTTCTTGAGATAACACGCTCACCATACTTACTCTCCAATAAATCGATTGTAACGTGTGCTGTGTGGCTTGTGGCGCCATCCTGTTGAAGCACATGTCGTTGAAGTCCATATCTTCCAATTCGGGCCATAATGTGGTCTGAGAGATGCCCAATTCTTGAGAACGCCGTGGAATTGACAGCGATATTTTCGACACTTCGACCAACCCGTTGTCTCACTGACACGGCAATATCACACAACAAATATGTAGACTCAAATTTTTGCATTAAACTTGTTATTACGAGTACCTGTCTACTAGGGCGAGAATTACGACTGAAAATTCGAAATAACGCTCTTAAAGTTGCAGTCACCGACTCCGAATTTCGGTAGAAAAATTTTATAATTTGCAGAAGTTGCTCGTTCGTGTACTTTAACATGATGAAAATATTGAGATTACTGAATAAATTGACAGTGACCGTTTGACGATTAGTGAAAGAGTGCGTTCACAAATTAAATTCAAACTTGTCAAGTCCCTATTGGAAAACCCGATATTTATATATTAAAAGTCGAAATAAATTTCAAAGATATCTTTTGTTCGAATCAATGTCTATGACAACGGTCCCCTGTGTCGCAATGATATGAGAAGAATCTGTAAAAAAAAAACCTACACATCTCGAGCAATTTGTAAGTGAAGAATCAGACCACAGAGGCAAACCAATTAGCACAATTTTCCATTTTTATCAGCTATTATTGTAGCACTTTTCCAACAGTGGTTGTCGTTATAATGACTTTAATAAGTCGGTTCATTGCATACAATTTGTTTTTGTTTAAATCACAGCAGCTACACATTTCTAAGGAACTATCCAATTAGTGGGCACTTCCACTGCTGTTGGATATGTAGCAGAGAGCAAAAAATTGCCAAGTGGTCTTGGCAATATGTGGCAATTACCTCATTTCCATTTCTCACATATGAATGTGTCAAATCACGTACATAGGTAGGTAAATCAAGAAAATTATCACCAAACGAGGAAGCTTACCCCTTTTAACATAGGAGACTAATGGGAACTAATGAGAGCGACATGTGTAGTACCAACCTAGCTACCCATAACCTCTTGTTGTAGAGTCTTATATTTCCGGAGCAATTACACAAACATTTTAAACAACAACAACAACAAAAAGTACGTACCTACAAAGATTTTATGTTTCAATTCTGTTTGTTGTGTTGTTTCCCTTGATGAAGTTCTTTTAGTGTTAAAAAAAAAATGTCTGATTATGCTAAGGAACGCAATTACCCAAAGCCTCATTGAGATTGGAGACGCCCTTCTAACAGAGTGGTGGCCCTTCAAACTTTGTTTTTGTTAAAACAATAGAATCTCAAAAAAATAAATTGAAACATTCATCCACTAACAAAATAAAATATGTACTTGGGAGCACATTCCGGAAAGTTTGAAATTTGAAAAGAATTGCTTCCAGTAGAAGCAGAACCCTCCAATATAGAATTATTGTTTACATTTCCGTGTAATTTTCGGCAAATGCAATTTTCAGTTTCATTGAAACCCGTTGCTTTGTTAAACTCACACTGGAGTACGAGTACTCGTATGTCGCTACTCGAGAAGGGTGCAATGTAAATATTAGCAGGCGCATGTGGCACACTACGATTAATTAAACAATAAACTTTCCACCAATTCTCACGAATTAATTGTCGAATTGTGAACCATGTGTTGTTGGCTGTTGTCGCCCCGATAAGTCGCATAATTTTCCGGTGGTTTTCTCACCACTTACCACTCGAACCATTCCAAGCGACAAATTGACAAATTTTCATTTTGTCCCACCGACTTAAAAAAAATAATAAAAATAAAATAAAATAGAAAACCAACTTGTGAAAGTGAATTAAAAGGAGAACAAGGATTTTGACACTTGATACGACGAGCAGCTTCTTACACGTGCACGTGTCAAAACGACACTCTCACACATGTGGCTGAACGAGTGAGTATCCTTGTTCCTTAATAATATCAGAATAGCCCATTTCAAAATATTTCACAATTGACTCCTGTCACAATCCACCAAACCACAAAAGCCTCCTTATCAAATTAACTAAGATGATGTCTTGTCTAAGGAGGACGGGATGCCACAGAGTAATTCTTAAGAAGGTTTCTTCTTCGTGTTTTGCTGTTTTTTTTGTTTTTTTCAATTCACCTAAAAGGGGATTTAATAAAATTCAATGATGGTTCCTTTGGTCGGTTATATGTATCTTTCGAAAGTTCGCTTTGACAAGGGTGAGACGTTCTTGTAACAGTTTGGCTTCTTGTAAAAATATAAAAATAGAAAAAAATAAAGCAGAATCCATTGGCCTTCTGCCGAATCCATTTGGTAGCAGGAGTACGCTGCGTAGACGCGCACACGCTCTTGAAACCTGACACCAATCTAAATTGTTGAAAATGGTTTTGCTACCTTTACCACTGTGGTGGTGGTGGTGCTGGTGGTGCAAAGGCTATTTGTACAAGTATTGTATAATGGTAACAGGTTCATATAGCAGCGCGGTTCCACAAAATAAAATAAAAAAAACAACAAAAAAAGGAAACGAATAAAGTTCGAGGAGATTTATATTGCATTACGCTTATTTTCTTCTTTTTTTTTTGCTTAAGAAGAAAATATCTAATTTTCCCTAATAGAAATGGACATTATAATTTCATTTCCATTCCAGTTTCTTTTGGTTTCTTTTCCGTACTGTCTGTCGGTCTTGTTTTTTGTTTCTTGTGTGGAGTTCGGAGTTTAGACAAAGTTCGGGGGATTTTATAATCTCGTTGCAAATATTCTCAATGGGACTTACATTTAATAATTCACGTGAAGAATGGAAAATTGCCCGCCTACGATTCTTGTCGGCTTGGTTATCTTTTTCTCTTCATTTTTTTTTTAATTTCATGTATTTATGTATTTGGTTGGTATGAAGATAATTTCTTATTCAATTCAAATTCAGGTTTTTTGAGTAGGGATTGGTTTATTTTTTTTCAGTTGGGCTTTCAAATGGCTCAATGTTGTTTAGAATTAATCCTTTTTTGATATCTTTGGGTAGGGTTGGGTTGGGTAGTTTGTATATTTTATTTTTCCATAACGATTGCATTAGTGAGGAATTGTAAAAAATAAATAAATAAATAAATATTAATCTCTTACCTTAAATTCAAAGGCACTCTCGACGAAGTGACTTTCTTACTTTAAATCCTATTTATGTATTGTATAAAGTGTAAAAGAGGTTTATATAAATCTGCCAAGACAGTGATAACTTTAATTTGAAAATATTTCTATATTATTAAACAAACTTGACACTTTTGTTTTGAGAAAACGAAATTTCTTTAAAAGCGAAACGGTTTTAAGACAAAGAACACAATATCAGCCCTAAATTGTCGATCTTGATGGATAGAAGTGAATAATTTTTACTTTAATATATTTAGATACTCACAAGAGTTACATTCCGGGGTAGACCTAGTCCTCAGAGCGTAGAAGCTAGATCCTTAGCAAGCTTTTATGTTTATCTATGTTAATAATTTATTGTTACTTATTTATTGAACATTTGTATATATATGAACATCTCTATGTATGTAGTATTGTTTTTTTTTTTTGTAAAGACAATTTAGTCATATTTGTTTCTCTATTATTTATTTATTTATTAATTTATTAATTTATTATTTATTTATTTATTTATTTATTTATTTATTATTTTTTTATTATATACATATTCATGTTCTGTATATTTATTCACACTTATTTATGTGTTCATTCATCGCTTTATGTACATACATATACGTAAATTTATCCCGATATGTATTTCTGTATATGCATATCTTTTTTTTTTTTTTTTTTATATATTGAAGGATTTGTTTTCGTTTTTTCTTCAAATTTTCTTTTTTTTTAAAAAAATAATGTTTCAGTAGAAAGATAAAATGTCAAATCCTCAAATCTCTGTTAAATGTGCAATTACAATATTTCTGTAATATATTTGAGTACGAAATAAAAATCTATCTATCTATCTTAAGCAAGCTGCCTCCAGTTTGCAAGCCAAGTTTTTGCTGAGGTGTCCTTCCACTTGCGTTCGCCACTTGAGTTCAGGTCTTCTTCTACTGCGCTGTCCCTCATTGGAGGATTTGATCACTCTGAATTTGGTTGCAGTCTAATTAGACCACGTTGTACTGATCGATTGGGTCGAGCTGGACTTATAACCTTTCGTCCTGTAGCTCCTTTTTGTGAGAGAGACCAAAATAATTTTCTGATGTTTTTGAATTGGAATAATCGAATTTTCTTTCTTTCTTCTATTTCTTCGACCCGCGGCTGAAATTTGTCTCCATTTATCTTTAAATTGTAAAATCAGCTGATCTGCTCAGTCTAAAGATGTTGCATTTTCATTTATTAAATTCATTATAATCCATATTTTATAGGCTGTTATTTTATGCCCAGCCTGTTAAGCTTGAAGAAGAGTCTTCCTAAGCAAAGAGTATCAATCATGTAGGCATGGTTTTGTTTCATTCGATGTCGGATACCAGTTTAAAAGCAGCATGCGAGATATCATAGTCTGCTATGAAACTGAATAATTATCCGAAACAAGATTTTTGTCCTCAGGGCTCTATCTATCAGCATTTTGAAACCATTAATGATACTGGAGGAGTCTTATCTATCGGAGATACGCCGGATTGGAGGTATCTTAATCCCTTTTGGGAATTACCTATTAATACGCCACCGCTGCCTTTCAATGCCATGGATAGTGAGCATTATATAAAGCACTATTAAACAAACACTATTTGTGTAAATGTCCAGTGATTCGAAGATCGTTTGCAGGCCTTCCATCGAAATGAAGTGGAGTAGTTTCCTTTAGTTCCCGAAGGCGATGACATTATTTTCTACAAATTCTTCGTTAACCTCAGCGAATCCTGATTTCTTGAATCGTAAATTCTCCATATGATCCCGAAAGCAGCAACTGTTCAATCGTGGCCCATACTTCGGAGGCTGTGGAATCCTGTCCATCTCTGCACATCTCTGGTTTATTTTTTTTACTTTTAACTTCAGGTTCCGTAAAATCTACCAATTCTTCTTCATAGTGGATTAAATGTTACTTAGCGGGAATTCCAATTTTAACATATCTATCTCAACTATTCGAAAATTTAATTATCCTTTATGTCCTCAATCAGCTTCAATATATGATATTTCAATAATCGAATTCCTTGTGAGTTTTTTTCTTAGTAATCCTCCAACTTGAAAATACAAGCTAATTTGCATGCGATTTTAAGTTACACTTCGCCTCTTTCTATATGCCTGTTTACAGGTTATAACTCACTTTATCAAATCCACCATATTTGCTACACTTAATCTACATTTGAACAACTTACCGTTTCTTATAATTTCTTAGTTTCATTGTCACGTGTTTTTATATGGAGTAAGCCTTTCGACATAAGGAATTTTGAAGTTATTCTGACAAAAACAGCGCTCATGGCTGGCCTTCTTTCTTGCTTAAATTGCAAACTTTGTCTTACTTATGCAAATGCAGTAGCAATCAGTATAACACGGATTGCTCAGAAGATGGATATGTTGGGAAAGTTTCCAATGTGGTCTTTTGTCTAGTTGAGAAAGATTTTTCTAATATTTTGGCAACTCCAGGAAACACGAAAATTCTCTCCTGTTTGCGCGTCCTTTTGCTTTTTTTTGGAGTTTTTAATTTTGTATTCAGTAAGAAGTTTTCCAGATATTTAAGCACCGCTAATACAAGTTATTATACATCGATTTTTGATACAAAGACTGCAGTCTGAGTGAGTGACATCATTTGATGGCAAATTTGCACGGAAAACATACATCATGAAACCTTGTTAACAATTATCTAGACGCATATTTAAAGCTCGTAGTTTTGTGAAAAGAAATTCTATTAGTAGATGAAATAGCGCACCCCTTTCAGGACAGTATAGGTAACGCAGTGAAAACGTACTGGAATCCAATCTCTGCCATGACTGTTCCGAGCATCTATTGAACAGCCTCTATTGACGAATGATCGATCTGGTTTCCCTTATTTCCCTTATCTATGGCACTAGTTCAGGAGAACTGAAGAGCTGTGATAGATATCAATGATAAACAAGTTTAAAGTAAATTGACTGAATATTTGAATTACAAACAATAAGCACCAACCATTTAAATCTCTTACCTGCTGTTCAAAACTTGCGAAAATTTGCATTCTAAATTACATTTTCAAAAATTTTTAATAAGTCAACACTCAATATAATCAACGAGATAAAAGAAGCTAATAGCACGAAGGTATCTTGACTCTAAAGGCTTCTAATTGTAAGAATTTCAGGTAAGGCATTCATAGGTTGTGTTATAGAGCTTAAAACTCACTTAAACAGATATTCGATATTCCCAAAATAATAAAGAAAATACTAAGAAATCCTGACTACTTTTAATGTCATCGTAACTTGCACTACTTAGCTCATCCTATTAGGATGCTTAGCTTAAAATACAAATCATTACTGGGGTGCTAGACAATCATACACTTGATTTACCACTTTATTTCATCTTTGAATACCCATACTATAACCATCCCTCTTTCGATAAACTTCAATTATCCCCTTTCTTAGAAAAATTAATGATTTATTAGACAAAAGAGAAAAGTATGCAATTACAAAAATTAGCCCGAAGTTATTCAATGCATCATGGCAAATTGGTCGGTCGGTCGGTCGTTTGGTTAGTCGACAGTAGCTATGTCATGTGAGAAACCACGGAAGCCATTGGGCCTGCTCGTTATTCAAAGGTTTTTACTCTGCCGTAAGCAAAAGGGGTTGTTGGTAATTGCATTTGGTCGAATAATCCTTTAATGCTGATGCTAACTGATGGCTAAATTCCAAGATCGAAACTCACCGAAAGGGGTACACGCGTTGTTAACACATCTGTTCGCTTATTTAACTTGAAGTGTATTTGATACACAGTAGCAATATATATATTCGTAAGAGAGGCTGGCTAAACAGAGGGTGAATACTGTTCAATACTCGTGAATTCTCTGCACCAGGGCGCAAAATTTGACTGTGGTTTAAGCGAAACACCCCTCCGGGCAACGATTCGATTTTTCGATTGTGTAACAAGAAAAATACACATGTAATTATATTCATGATCCCAGTATGATTCTGTTGGTTTTGTCTAAATTACCCGAACCACTTACCTACAGCTTGACAAGTATTTGTTGTTGACGCCACCAGTCACCACCCTTGACAGAGTTCTGTCATTATTTACAGATTAGTTTCTGTTTCAGTTGTTTGTTTGTTGTTTCTACTTTATTGTTTGTGGTGTTTGAATAAACATTGGCAACAACTGGCGGCCGACAATTGAGAAATATAGAATTTATGCACTGGATGTCTGAATTGATTTCTGGGCACCATCCTAGGGTGAATGTCTTCGGGCGTATTATAAATACTTCATGTTGTGTGTACCGATCATTAGAGCGAACATTTTTTTGATAGACTTTCTGAATCTCTACTTTATTTGCTCACATGGATCTGGCTTCGATATATTGTAGTTCCCTATATTGAGTATTTTACAAATCTGAAAGCTGGCAAACTTTGTGCGATGATATATTGGCCTAATTCATATAAATTTGTACTCTTTCGCTTTTTCCACAAGCTCATTAGGAACACCGTAAATGGTGTACTGCTTAGCTCTAAGGCCTGGCTGAATAATGAGCATCTTATGATTTAGTGGAACAAAAACTAGCCTGGCGAGATCTGAGAATATTAACGCAGCTCCTTACCATTTTTGTCATAAGAAGAACTAGAGGGTAATAAATAATCTAATGAGTATCCAAAGTCTGTGCCATCGAGTTTCCACGTTTGAGACTACAGGTGGTGCAAAAGAAAAGTCAGAAACACATTTATATATTCATATATAACAGCGCTAGATAAATCGGTACGGAAGTATGGCACTATTAGAGTGAACATACTTACATATATCAGCTGTATAAAATCCCACCGGGACTTTCTCCTTCACAGCAGTGGAGTGAACCCAATTATATATATTCGTCTCAGAGCTCTATGGTTTCTTCAGGCTTTTCGGAAACTACGCATCGCAAGTTCCAACTTCATTGAACGATAAAAGTTGTTGACCAGAAAATACTTTACAGCAACTTAAAATCGGTAAAATATGCGTTAAAGAAACTAAATAACGAAATTTAGAAAAAAGGTCCTTTGTAGAACAAAACAAGAACGGAATTGTAACAATTTTGACATCAGAGCAATGGAATGACAATGTAATATATCTACTCATCGGGGCTAATTTAAACGGGGAAGGGATCTAAGAATACAAAAATTGCCATGAAGGAAACGGTTTCGGAACGAGGAACTCATTTGATTAAATATTCAGAACCGGGTGAGACTGTGCTGGGTACCAGGAGACTGCGGTATAGAGGGAAATGAACAAGCGGACGAGTTTGCAAGAAGAAGAGGGCTACTAGAAAATAGTGAGGTTGCTAACATCAAACCACCCCTCTGCACCGTAAGGGGCACTATCGAGGAAAAGATCATAAAGATTGCCAACATAAGATGGTCGAATCTTAAAGGACATAGGGTATCCAAAGCTCTGTGGCCACTTCTCGATGGTAAAAGATCTATAAAGCTAATTTAACTGAACAGGGATAAGCTTAGGACATTAATAGGAATCCTGACAGGACACTGTCTCCTGCTGAAACTCGCAAAGAGACTGAAAATGGCAGATACATACGGTTGAGGACATAACACACATACTGTGTGAATGTGAGGCAATATCGCATAGCCGAAGGAAGTTCTTAGGAAAATACTTTTTTGAAAACTTAGAGAAAGTAGACGGCATGGATTTCAAAGGCCTTCTTGGCTTTTGTAAAGTAATTGGGTGTTTTACCAGGGAGATTGTTTAGGTTTTTGCCACTTGAAGTTAAATTCAGCTGGTCCCACAGGGACTGCGATGGGCCCGTTTTGGTGCCTAGTGATGTGTCTTTTGACACTTCCTGTTTAACATAACCTAAGCACGACAGCACCAACTTTGGCTGACAGAATCTTTCGTAAATAAACTAGAGAAGAAGGCCAGCTTGGGCTGCAACATTTGAAAAAAATTTCTACAAACCAAATTTCAAAATCAAAAACTTTAAGGAAAAATGTAAGATTAGTGCGAAAACTCTAATTTTCTGGTGGTGGTGAAACAATAATTCGAAAGGCGGTTAGGAAAAGGCCACTTAATCATTGACCTAGTGAAGCGGAAACCGATAAATAGGTATTACATCAATAGTGAGAAAAGGTTTTGTAACAATATATAGGCAGACTGCAAGTAGTAGAAGGAGTGGAAGCACTGCAGCACTTGCAGCACTGCCTACAATTTTGTGGAACAACGCCGTAAGAAATTTCGCAAGATTTAATCCCCAAAATAATTGAAAACGAGTGGGGATATTTACTAATACGAAACGCGTTGTTGAAAAATAAATCCCAACGCAATATTATTCCCTTGGCTGTCGCGTTCGATGGAGAAATGGACACTTTTAAGGAACGCCGAACTCGCAAAGAAGTAAAAAAAAAATGGACCGCGGGCATGCAGCCTGCCCGGATCACGTCCCTTCCGAAGTATGGGCACCAAATAAAAATCTTCGGCTTAAATTGCTCACGAATTTGTTCATTAGAATGATAAAAAAGAATCGAAAAACCCTACCAATCTGGGGAGAGCTTTCTTTTCTTGCTCCATTTTTTTTTAAAACAGAAGCGACACGAGAAATACCAACAACTACCGATGAGTGAAAGAAAAAGTCTCATAGTATGAAGACCTGTTTGGCAGAGTTGCCAGAGCTCTTTTTTGGACAGACTTTGATTACAAAATATGCCCGAGAAGTATGTAAGAATAATATGCTGAATGAACGTTGAAATTAAAATTAAAGTCAAATGCACAACAAAAATAACCAAACAATTCAAAGTTAAAGTTGGTGTACACCAAGACAGTGTATATTTGTTATCTCTAATGAGTCCGACAAAACTTAAAATAAGCCACCTTGACCACCTTTCAGGCATTTTCTAAAAAGGGATATAAGTTCTAAACCACAAAACGCTACGAATCATTTGTACTAAAACCGAATATCTCCAATCAATTAAGAAGGTGTTATCGTACGGAAGTGCGAATAAGTAAAATGCAGATACATAGGCTATGTCTCTAGACACAAAGAAAATTATTATGGCGATGTCGCAGAAATGGCTAAACTCTAAGGTTAAGCCACTTTAACATACGCATAGCAATGTTAGACAATGTACAAGAAATATAAATGAAAGATGACAGCGATGGAAGTGAAGATGTTGCAAAAGTCAACCGGTGTTACGAAACACCCTCTGATAAGAAGTACGCGTATTCGCGGAAGGTTTTACGTTAAGAACAAATTTCAAGATGAGGAAATTAGTTGCTTTTGCCAACCAAAAAACCCGGTTCAATGAAGGTTCAAGCCGAGGTTCGAAGAAGAATCAGAAAGAAAAATAATCAAGTCACGCTCATAAGAAGACATTAGCCTATTCTTAGCCTCAGGCACTTGTAAAATAGTTTTTTTGTTGTCGTGTTGTCAATTGCCATATTCGACTAATTCAAAAAATTCAAAGTTGATCGAAACAGCTTCACCGAGGCGTTTACGATCGAGTTATTGCAGAAAATAGAGCTACAAGTCAATGGCTTACACACGTTATTTATTTAAGAAAAAAAAGTGATTATTTTAAAGAGATTAAAAATCTTGGATGATATTGTTCCTGACAATAGTTCTAATAGGAACGCGATATGTTGTCCATTTTCTTATCGAGGACTCGATATAAAGACAAATGGACCAGTGAATTGCCCAACAAGATCGCATAGTTTGATTAATTCTTGTGAGGTTGTGTAAGGGTTTTAGTGTACCAGTACATTGATAAGTTGCAAGCTATGAAGCCCATGGAAGCCAAATTGGTGGCGTTTTGTCAAATATAGCCAAAAGAGTTACAAGTCGGCAACCTTCATCATAATTAATAAACTCAATGTTGTTACTTATTTACCAAATTCTCATAGAAAACATCCTTCACAAACAAAATATAATTATTCTCTTTACAATTGCATTGATTGGTATCCAATTAATAAAAGTTCAGGATTTCTTCTCTTTTATACAAAAAAGAAAAAAAAAAAAAAAAAAAAAAACGAAAATCGAAATAGACATCGTTGACAGTGAGCAGAGCACAATTCCCTGAATAATTAAATTTTTTATAAAGTTCATTGAAATATGAAATTGGTATAACTCATTTTGTAGGGAAGCCCTCTTTATTATCTTTGCATTTATTATCGAAACCCATAGATGGCTGGAAGGCAACTCTCCACCCACGAATGTCTTGAAACACAATAAATTCCAGGAACCCTCTTCCTCCATAGCGTTGCCAAAAAACCGGCGCTCCGTAAGTGGAGGGCGTATATCTTGTTTACCATTACCAAATGTGCTATTCCCCCACAAGTGGGTGGGTACCGACCGAAAATCCAGGAAAGATTTTATTTATTACAATGTACGAGTAGAGAAATATTCATGCGATGCAGGGGAGAAATCCTTTTCAATTGTTTAAGTCCTTTTTTTTATGGTCATACTGTGTGTATTCAACCCCCAGCCAGAGGGGTAATTGCGCTTCACCCCCAACCAACCAATATCATCCCTAATAGAACAATTGAAATTATAGCCATGATTACGACTTCGAGACACCACACCCGTGAGCAGTGTCGTTCTGTTGTTAGTATGTGTACTTTATGTACATACGTATAAGTGTGTATCGATGTGTGTTTGACTTCAAGTCGTATGATTGTTTGCGTTTTAAGAAAAGCCCGGGAAACTTGGAACGGCATGTGGAAACATCCAATTTGAATTTAGATTAGAAATAACTTGTATATTGACTTGAGCTATTTGGTTGGTTGTATTGCAAAGCCAAGAAATAAGAGCAAGAAGATAAGGATAACAATGCGAAAAGGAAGCCATTCTGCTAAGAAAATGATTGTCTCATTAGTTAAATAAATAATTTGTGTTTCGCCTCGAAGTGCTGCTTTGTCAAGAGTGGAATCCACTTGCGGTGCGACTTAATGCCAAAATTTATATCTGCATGTAAACCCAACCATTGTACTTCTCGGTGTAAGGATAATGATATTGTTTTCATAAATTCCGTTGTGAAAACAAATTGGATATGTGAATTTATTTGTGTGCCTTAGAGAGATAAAGGCATACAGATAGAGATCTAATGGAATTGTTTTCTTTGAAACAAACTCAGAAACTCGAAATTGTGTAAAGTTTTGAAACTCTAGAGGCTTATGAGTCTTCAAACTTTTCCAATCATTGCGACATGATATCGAATGCTTCGTTGAATCTTATGGACTTAGACTTTTTTTTAGATATTGTAAATGTTAAATTGTTTTAAATTTTGAGCACCAATGTCTGCGCCATAAAAACTGAAAAATACATTTTTATATGGAATAGAGTTAATTAATTTGATATTAATTCAAAACTCGTGTTGGGAGCACATATTACACCCTTGGTATGAGTCGAGGCTAATCTAAAACCTCTTCCTGATTTTAACTTATTACAACTCTATATCGAATTAAACCAACAAGTGCACCATTCCTGCGTTTTAGGTGCAAACAACAGCCAACGTGACGCTCCCACAAGAGTGCCTACCTTTTCAGGGCAAGAAGAAGTATGACCGGCAGCTTATAACTGCTCAATTCTTAGCAACCTTCAGAAGCGTTAAAACTAGAAGCTGTTATCTATTAGCCCAGTATTATTCGGCTCCCGCTTTTTGTTAGTCAACGTCGTTAATGGCATAAGCCTTAATTTTTAGGCAGGAGCCCAGAGAGTCGTATAGGTAGGTATAAATTTCTAAAACTGTTAGAAAAATTATTTTGCGAAAGATCTACACTCAACTATCTACCTACCTCAAGCTATCTAGTTCTTAACCTTATTCTTCCTTCAATTGTGTGAATCGGGGATACATTTCGATGGCAGCAGTTATATTGTAGAACAGGACGATAGGCCTAAATGTTACAGCCAATATAAAAGTCCTAAACGGAGTACGACAGGGACTAAAACTCACATCATTACTATAAGGAGCTATTATTCGTGACATGGTCCTTGCTACATTTAGGAAACGCTAGGTTTATCAAGAAAAATGGCGAATATGATTGTCGTCTTATATATACTTGTAAAACAGCAGGTCCACAAATTCAGCAAAAATCTCTTTAATTGCTGAGCAATAAACGAAGAGGTTGCTTATTCTTTGTACCTATAATGTTGCGAATATACTTACCTTATTAGATATAACCAAAAGATCAGCTTTCTACAGAATGCTTTTAAATATCTGCATTAACAATAAAGGGCACAACATCAACATCAAACTGTATAGGATATTCTATCCAGTATATGGAAAATGACCACCGTATGGAAGAATATCCTCTAAGTTATAACATTAAAATAGTTTGGGCCTGTGGCTCGCATAATCTTATGTACCAGGAAGTGGCAATTGATAGGCCACATTTTCCAACGTAAAGATACGAGTACTTTAGTGCAGCGTAATAATACCACTCATCTTAGCGGAATGTCGTTGAATTGCTAAGGAATCATTTTATCTGAGGATACGTTGACATGGCTTAAAAAGGCTTAAACTCATTACAGAAAACGGATTTGAGTCTACAAATCTCAAGCACGGGGAAAGAACTTGTACATTACTTTGTAAATAAAAGTACACTCTTGTCTACTCCTTAAACGCTTACAAACAAAATGGTGCAGGACAATTTAATCGTACATTCTGCCATTTAATTACAATATTATTATACTATACAATGAGCTGTGCTAAACACGAAGCCGTTCCTCTTGAGCGTCGATTGCGCTTATAATCTGTGCTCTTCAAATAGCATAGATGTCCATGTAATATAGTGCATTGCTATGAAATTTTTCCCATTCCCTTTTCCTGACAAATTACTCATCATCTTCCAAATGTCACAAATATCATATCTTTTTCAAAAAAAAGTCAAGTCAGCTGTCAAATCGGCGAGCTATCAATATTTCGAGAGGCGGTAATGGCGTTAACATGTAGCCGACAGGGCTAGTTCCATTCTATTGTACAAGGTAAGTAGCAACTGCTAACTGTCATAAGCATCTTATTGTAATGTCGCCATTCACCTAAATTAAGAACTCAGCCATTTGTAAGATGCAGAAACAACAAAAAGAAAACATTGGTGGAATGATCACTTTATCAGTTCAAACTATTTTTAAACTTGGGTTTTGTAGGCTGTATGCTTTCGAGATAGGCAGACTGCCAGTTTCTCCCTGGCTGACGCATGCTCACAACTTACAACTATAAGACTTAAAACTAAACGATCGTTTCAGCTTTTTAGCATTACTGCACCGATGTGGAATAGGTAGATTTTTAGGATGTTCTTAGCATTCGAAATCGAATTCTTGGATTATTGATTGATTTCTGTTTAAGCTTAGGTTTTCTCTTAAGTGTTGAACTAAAACTCAAATCCTTAGCGAATTCACGGCTGCATAGTTTTGGTTTTGACATTAAAAAGACACGCATACTCGTGCAACTTTCATTTTCTGAAAATGAGGTAAATAGAAAAATGGGAGCTTATATGCAGTAGCAAAAAAGTTATTTTTGTAACATTTTCGTAGCACAATTGTTAAAATGTTTTTCGCCTCTACGGGTTGGTGATGGGACAAGAAACTTGTAATTTATTTTCCTTTAAAATACTTGTAGACTTGGAAGAATTGAAAATAGGTTCTAGTAAGTGTTTAAGCGTGTGCAGCTGACGACTTCCTACACCTTCGAACTGGGTAAAAATTTCTGCAAGACTGTAAAAATTTTAAAATTTTTAATTTTTCAGCCAAGAAACGGCAGGACAGTAGTCCCAATCCTAGTACAGATAAATTTAAGAATGCCAAAGACTAAAAATAGTATTTAGCATAGCCCTACTTCAAATTTGTTTTGTAGTTGTATGTAGTTGTATACTTGCCATTTATAATAATGGATAGCTTACAAATCAAACAATGCCTTCAAATTATTAAAACTTACTGCAAAAGTGGTGATTGAAGCGTAGCCACTTTTCGCACATTACGCGATGATTATGGTCGTCAATCGACCGACTACGCAAGCATTCGGTAAAATTGTGAAGAAATTTGAAGAGAGTGGAAGCATTAATGAGAGTTGTAAGGTTTATGCATCAGCTTACGCAACAATTGAAGCCTGCTCACCATTCACAACGCCGTAGATACGCTTCTTGGACGTTGGGGCAACAGACAATAAACACCAATTTGTCGAACAACATTTTTTTCAGAGATGAAGCACAGTTCTCACTCGGTGGGTATGTATGTATGTTGGGGCTCAGAAAACCCACAAGTGATCGAAGAGGTGCCGTTGCATTCAAACAAAGTGACTGTTGGTGTGCTCTATAGTCGAAAGGTGTCATTGGTCCGTATTTCTTTGAAGATGCCAATGGGCGGACGGTTATAGTCAATTCGGAGCGATATGGTCGAATGATAACCGATTTTTTTGGCCGGCGATAGAACATCATGACTTGGACGATATGTGGTTCCAACAAGACGGGGCAACAAGCCACACAACACGACCAATTATGGCTTTCTTGCATGGGAAGTTTCCTGTTCGCGTAATTTCACGTTTTGGCGACATCAATTGTCCACCAAGATCATACGATTTGACACCGTTAGATTTTTTTTCTCTGGGGCTACGCATAAGACCGTAGCTACGCGAATAATTCCCAACTTTAGACGCATTGAAAACCAACATTACTCAAGTAATGGCCGAGATACCGTCCGAAATGCGGTTGAAAATTAGCTTAAAAGATGCTGAGAATCTTCCCGAGACGGCCATTTGAATAATATTGTTTATAACACTTAATAGCAAAGTCCAAACTTTATAATGAATTACAATTTTCATCAAAAATGTATCGCTGTGTGTGTTTTATTTAGCTTTGCTTTCGAAATCGAAAAACGAATGACCCTTTTAATGCATGCAGTAGAGGGTTAAATGTATTCCCAATGACTTTAGGAAAGGTGTTTCCATAGATATGCCTAACATTTTATGATTTTGTTTACAAATATCTTGGGAACTTCAATAGCAAAATTCTTTGACTTACACACTTACAATAGTTATTTGAAATCTAATAAGAACTCAATCTTAAATTCACAAAAATAAATAGATTTTGCTCTAAATTAACTGAATGGTAAAATTCTTGTAGGTTTGGTTTCAAAACCGTCGTGCAAAGTGGCGAAAAGCCGAACGCCTTAAAGATGAACAGCGCAAGCGTGAGAATGGTGGTGATGGTTCAGTTTCCCTCGACAAGGTTAGTTAATTTCAAATATAACCAAAACAAAAACATCCTATTTTCAAACTTTTTTCAATTTTTTAGATGGAAGACAGCAGAGACTCATCGCCCGATATTACTGGAGAAATCGATGATGATCCCCGTAGTTCACATAGTCCGCCGCCAACAAGTCCTCGAGTCGATTCAGATCCCGAGCGACCTTTGTCTTCAACGCATCTCACTCAATCAGCCTCACAATCTGGCGGTTCAATAAGTGCAGGCTCACCCTCACCTGGTGTACGAACTCCTCAGAACTCTGGTACAAGCCCGACCAATTCGAACAACACAGACTCACCAATTGAGGTCGGTGGGCCAATGTCTTTAACATCACGTGCTTCACAGTCCTTGTCGACTTCAACATTTAGCAATCACATATTTAACAGCTTTACGGAAAGGTGAGTAAGGTTAAACAAACTGCCATCTATTGTAGTCGATATTTTCACATCACACATGCCACTTACTTTTAGTGGAGACTAAATGTGCCTTTTATCCATCCGGTTGCTGTGTATTATGCTGTTTGATTAAGCGTAATGATCTGCACGTGCCAGCAATCGAAATCATTAGATTTGTGAGCCCAAAACAAACGGTATGTGAGTCTGAGCCCTATACGAGTACATCTATCGAGTTGGAACAACGCTCGAGAATGCACACTTCCTTTGCTCACATCCTGTGCACAAAACTTTCGGAAAAGAAAAATGAAAAAAAAAAAAAAAAAAACGACAACAACAACAGGAGTAGATACGAGTTATCGCAAAAACGAAAAACAAAAGCCAAAAGTCATGCAACGAACGACCGAATAAACAAAAGAACATTACCATTACCAATGTCGCTTCCGTTTCTACCCTAAACCACTGTCAGAGCAAACAATCCAGCAGTAGCATATCCATGAATGCCTGGGATTCGCTTCTAATGTCATTACAGCAAAGTAGGAAAATTCACATAAAATGGTGGCAAAATGTTTTGGTATATAAACACGTAATTGCCGGACCGCCCGTTGGGTGAAACGCGTGCGCAACTTTGCCAACAACGCAAAGAAATCTATGGAATCTTTGCCAAATGCCACCCCCCAGGCTATGCGGTATTTGTATTCCTTTTCTAAGGGATTTTTCACATTTTCGATGGGCTTGTATGAGTTTGTGTTTATATATACATATGTATGTATGTACGCACTTGTACATTTGTGTATGATGTTGATTTCATGCTGGGTGTGTATGGTATAGCAAACACTTGAAGGGATGAAAATAGAAAAACCATCCGCCTTCAGTTGAGTGTTCGTTTGTTGGATAACTGTCTTGATTGTCTGGGAGGAAATGAAATCAGGGTTCCTTTATAGTTATCTACTTTCTTTTGGATCAAACGTCCTTCCGTTTTGTGCCCGCACGATGTGTTTCTAAATCAATTGCCAATCGTCCTGATGTGCTTATGTTGTATTTATGGTACCTACCAGTTAACTTCTACTCATATTCAACTCATCCACTCGTATCTGGTCTTATCCTTGGGGGTGACAACGGGCCAAAAAAAAATGTCACAGATTGTTCTGAATATTTATGAGCCGTTGATGGCTTTACTGCACTGAGGCTACTGATGATGAATGAGAAGTCTTCTTATCTATCCTCTGTGACAAAGAGAGGCTAATGATACGAACATAATTAGCAATCATTAATGAAGTTGTTGTCTCTTCTTTAGGGGTGATGTCACTTCATTTGTTTGCCATGTAATTGCAGTGGAATTTTTAAGTGGACGTGGGCAAATTGTATAATTGAAAGGTAGTTATTCCTGTTCTGATATTAACATGTTCAGAGTTATATTTGAAAAGATTTTAGTCCTTTGCTAATGGTAAAGGAGATGTTTTGGGGCTATCAATCGATACCAATTGTTATTGCCATACAATTTGTTTGCTTTAGAAGAGATTTACATGAAACAAGGGACATTTGCCTTGCAATGACGCAGTTTTCTTATTCCATAAGACTGTAGCATACTGATATTATATAACATAACTTGCCTACTACGGGAAGAACTCAAACCAATACATCGTTCATTCTTATAGTAACGCACTCACTCCAAATGGTTTCATTTCTTATTGTGCACACCTAAGGCAAGAATTTTTCCTGGTACTATTCTGGCCCTGGGGGTCAGCTTTATAATCAAGAATTTCCGGGTCAACAAAGTTTCGTTTTCATTATTTCTACATATGTTACCCGTCTTAGGGGTTTATTGAAAACATTGACAAAATCGAAGCATCTTTCTCTCGAATTCCCTTTTTATAAAAGCCATACTTCAACCCCATATCGCCCCACTAAGATAATCAGCTTTTTTTACAGGATGTTCTTAGTTTTTGCGCGATCGAGGAAATTGAGAGATGCTACTCCAGGAATGAGGTTCGGAAGTTTTACCAAAAGGTAAAAATATCATGCCGCGGAAACAAACCCCGAACCGAAGCCTGTAGAGATGAACAAGGGAACATCGTAGTAGAATCGCAGTCGATGCTGAGGATTTGGAAAGATCATTTCTGCAGACTGTATAACGGCGATGACGGGCCAAATACCGCTGTCAGGCAGAATCAACCTTTCAACCTGGACGATGATGACCAACAATTCCGTCCACCCGACCTGGATGAAGTGAATATAGCCATATCGAAGCTTAAGTCCAACAAAGCTGCTGGAGCGGATGGCCTGACTGCAGAGCTCTTCAAAGCGGCAGGCGATGACTTGGTAAGGAGCATACACCAACTCATCTGTAAAATATGGTCGGACGAAAGTATGCCCGATGAATGGAACCTCAGCATTGTTTGTCCAATTCTCAAGAAAGGAGACCCTCTGAACTGCGCCAACTACAGAGGCATCAGTCTCCTTGATATCGCATATAAGATCTTATCCGCCGTATTATGTGAACGCCTGAAGCCGTTTGTCAACAACCTGATAGGTCCATATCAGTGTGGCTTCAGGCCAGGAAAGTCCACCATCGACCAGATATTCACACTACGGCAGATTTTGGAGAAGACCCATGAGCTTCAGATCGATACCCACCACCTATTCATCGATTTAAAGGCCGCGTATGACAGCATCTATAGAGACGAGCTATATAGAGCAATGTCTAGTTTTGGCATCCCTGCCAAACTCGTCCGTCTGTGCAGGATGACGATGAAGAATGCACGCTGCTCCATCAAGGTCGGTAAAGATCTCACCGAGACCTTTGATGTCCAGAAAGGATTTAGACAAGGCGATGCGCTGTCATGCGATTTTTTCAACATCGTACTTGAAAGAATAGTGCAAAACTCACGAGCAAACACAAGAGGCACTATCTTTCAAAAGTCCGTCCAACTACTCGCATACGCCGACGATATTGACATAATCGGGAGAAAGCAGCGTGATGTCAGTGGCGCTTTCGCGAGTATTGAGACGGAAGCGGCGAAAATGGGTTTAGCGGTCAATGAGGGCAAGACCAAGTATATGCTGTCAAGCAAAGAGGACAACCAACACCGACGTCTCGGACAGAACGTCACCCTCGACAGATATAACTTTGAGGTAGTTAAGGACTTTGTCTACCTAGGCTCCGCTATAAATACAGACAACGACACCAGCGCTGAGATCAAGCGAAGAATAACTCTTGCCAACCGCTGTTTCTTTGGGTTAAGAAGGCAATTGAGTAGCAAAGCCCTCTCTCGGACAACAAAAGTCACCCTTTATAAGACTTTAATAATCCCGGTCCTGCTCTATGGCGCAGAGGCATGGACATTATCAAAAATGGATGAGGGTGTTCTTGGTTGCTTCGAGAGAAAAATTCTTCGGGCGATCTTCGGTCCCGTCTGCATTGACGGTGAGTTGAGGAGGAGATACAACGACGAACTGTATGGACTGTACAGCGACATGGACCCAGCCAGAAAAGTGAAGATCCAAAGACTGAGATGGCTGGGTCATGTAGAGCGCATGGACACCAATGCTCCGGTCCGAAAAGTCTTCGAATCCGCCCCCGAGGGACAGCGCAGTAGAGGAAGGCCAAGACTCAGGTGGCGCACGCAAGTGGAAGAGGACCTCAGCCAACTTAGCGTGCGAAACTGGAGACAGATAGCCAGGGATCGAGCTAGCTGGAGAAGCTTGTTGACTGAGGCCCAGATCTACCCCGGACTGTAGCGCCACCTAAAGTAAGTAAGTAGGTTCTTAGTTGTTTTGGTGGTGGCGATGGCGATGGCGATGGCGCGATGGTTAGCTCGTTGGACAATCACGCATAGGGTCCGTGGTTGGATCACCGGCATCACCAACCATTTTTCGAATCGTCATCATCCTTTCGAAAGTGAAGTTGTCAGATGTGACAAAAATGACAACACGAGGAACACAAATGAGTATGAAGAAGCTAGGCCATGGCCCACACCGGGCTGACAGTGCCACAGAGTTGTTTTTTTTTTTTTGTTCGTAGTTGTTTAATTTTTAATCGATGTGTAAGCCCAAGTAAAGATTGATTTGCAATATATAACATTTGTTGTCCCTACTAGTTGACGTGATCATATTTATTGAAAGGCACTATCTTTGTAAGTACCAACTTGAGTCTTGTTGGTGTAAGAGACGAAGTAAGCCATAGTTTACGTAAATATTTGTAGATACGACGAATAATTGAGTTAGTATGACTAAAACCCAACAGGGTACGTTCACTTATAAAACTTAAACAAGTGCAGTTTTCACTCTCTTTCAATCTATTAGCGACCGATCAATCAGAGAATTGGGTAAGATCCTCACTAACCAGGAGGGTTAGTTCATTCAGCAAGAGGTTTATCTATATGAAGTTGTACGTCAAAGCATAAAGACGCACAGAAGTGTGGGTAGTGACTGATGGGAGGTCGGTGGTAAACATGCAGAACAATATTGGACCAAGAATTGATCCTTGTGGAACTCCTGGCCTACAGTGAACTAGATGTGACTCTTAATTTTACAGCCCTACCACTCAGAGCAAACAAGTTTTATAGCTTTCGCCTAAGAATATTGTGATCAACTTCATCGAAAGATTTCGAGAAATTAAGCAAACAAAGTAGAAGTATATGACTCTTCAGCAGTCTTGCCGTGTTTCATCAAGTACGTAAATCTTATTTGCTCTAAAGCCATATGGTTTTGGGTAAAGCAAATTTTTGATTGTTTCGTGGCTTTGTATTTATTTTTCTAAGATTTTCGATTGACAAGGCAGGATGTTAATTGCCGTGAGGCAAGAGGAAGAATTCGTAAAATTCGGAAAAAGTAAATAATGTTAGTGAGATGGGCTATGATTCGTGGTAAAATGGATACGCCCTACTGACCGAAGCGGCAGACTTAAATGCCATTATTCATTTACGAATTTCATCTTCACATACAACTTTTAAATCCTCCAGGCTATGCACAAGGCTCATCAAATGCCCCGATATTCGGTTAATATCAAAATTACCGCCCGAGAGCTGTTCGCCTACGAAAAAGTTATCTTTAATAGATTATCTGATATTAAGCGGGATATGCCTGTGTTTGTCGAACATTAGAAATCAATAATTAGTGTATGCACTCGCTCAAATCATCTCAACTTGCATTGAACAGCTCTACAAGCTTACTGTGGGCTTTTGGGTTTGACTAAGGATATTGTTTCCCGCTCTGTATTTTGATAAGGACAGTAGAAATGCTTACTATTATCCCTTTATTAGTTTGATTAACTTTTCAGCAAAATATCTTGAAAAAGCAGTCGTTCCGACCCAACTGTGAATAATACCGAATTTTTACATTTCTCCTTTTCTTAATCCGCAAACCTAATTCATCAAATCTAAATAAAAAATAGTCATGAAGTTGTTAAGCCCTATTTAAACAATAAGAAGAGGAATAGACTTTATTTAGTAGGAAGAATGCTTCAAGATATGTTTTTTATACACGATTTCAGCCATACTCGTATGTGATTTTTGGCTGTTTTGACGAGCCTGAGTCCTTGACTTCCAAGGTTCTAATAATTTTCCTTTTGTCAGCGTACACCAACAATTTTACATCGGTCTTCAGGAACTAATTGAGAGGCGATATATCACACAATCTCTGTGGTCCATTTGGCGATGAATCAAGTCAATTAAACAATGGTTCTGTGGGTAGCATTGCAAGTAGAGCTATCTAGCTGGGATCACATGCAATGGCTAAGAAATAATCATTGATTGTATCGTTACATTGGCAATCGACTGTAAGCGACCTGCAGTCTCATTTTTGAAATGCAACTTCCGTTGTAAGTCAAAGACTTGTGTCTGCAGTACCTGCATCTTCTGGGTCTCGTATGTATGAAGGCGAAGATATTTTGGCAAAACTGTTTATATTTTGCAATTATTGCGATCTACGACGAATTGACAAGCTCAGCTCGTCATACCTTAATACGTTATTTTCTTTGCGACAAGTAGAGTGTATATGGTACAAAATTTAATAATAAGAAAAAATAAATTTTAATAATAAAGCAATCTTCTACGTTACGAGGATTAAAGGCTGATTTTCTTCTGGTGTAAATCTATTTATACCAACATGTCGAACAATACTAATGTAAAATGTCTCAAAAATGACAGCACAACTTAAAGAATGTCTCTATCCAAAGATCCATCAGTCACAAAAAGCACAATTTTCTTAGGTTTACTCGTAAGCGACCTGGTCGATGAAGCAAAATTTTGTAATAAAAAAAAGCTCAATTATCGGGATAAAGGATAAAGAGAATATTATTAGATCACCCTCTAAAGGTTTTTTGATTTGGTTGAATCTGGAATAAATCTTAAGCGTTGTTACTGCTGTGACAAAAATTTTCTTCTACGAACATTGGAATATTTAATATTTCAGTTTAAAATAAGGCGAATTTTCAGTATGAATAGCTAAATGTATTTAGTGTGGAAAGTGAACCTTTGATACCACTTGCAATACAAGGATCTATAGAAAAACATGTGTATTTCAGATATCTTAGAACGTGTGCTGTTGAAGATGACACATCATGTACAAGAACACTCATAAATGTTTGTGCATGTGTACACACACAAAAAAACCACTTTAATAAATTTCAATTAATTAACCCAATTAAATGGAAATTCAAGAGAAATGCCGTTACTGTTGCTGCCGTTGTCATATGAATATGTAACCAACTAATTCATTTTGTCGATTAAACCAATTAAAAGAAGACACTTTCTGCTAAACTTTCTCATCACATTCCCCACAGCCCGCCGCCATGGTGTTTGCGATACAATTTCATTCAGCTTTAGCTTCACTCTTAAACAACTACGAGTATATAGTATGTATGAGTATGCAATGAATAATATATAGAGTTGAGACCGCGAAGCCATTCGACCTCCATCACCCCAACACAGTGAATTCAAAAAGTAAAACATCGACATCGTCGCACAGTTAAGAAGCAAAAATCCTTTTTTCCGTTTTTCATGTTTTTGCGCTGCCAAAAGATCAAGTGAAGAGTTAAATTAATTTCGAATCATGGCAGTACATAGGAGTATAAGGAGTTGGTTGGGGTGACGAGCTTTGAAGAAGATTAAGACTAAATGAATTATTGAAAAGTACAAATCCTTCGTTCTGAGGTGAAAATCCTATTTCGGGTTCTTTTCCTCCTTTTCCTCCAAAACAAACTGCCAAACTGGAATTATAAAATTTCGCAAAAGTTGAGGAAGAGCAAACGTGTACATGTTCGCACTCGTGATATGGAAAAGTTTTCGGAAGTTTCTTTTAAATTAATTTTCCACTCTGCAAATACACTGTTGTCAGACACATGCGCTAATTAAATCGTAATCTAAACTTTTTTAATTTTCCAAATTTAAATAAAATCAGATAGCTGTCAGTAAATCAATTCAAAATATTTTCTCGTAAACGCATTTCTTATTTTACCCTTAGTGGTCAAAATTGTCAAAATTACTGTTTGTCATCCTTAGATAATTTATTAGCCCATCGGATGTCCGGTGTTACACTTCATAAAAATCACATATTGAAAGGATTTTTTTTTTAACGATTACAAGAGCTATTAGAATAAAAAACAAATCAAGGGAGAATTGAAATTACCAATTCAAACAATGCTACAATGGCAATTCGAATGCGTTGATGCGAAAATAACGACAGGGTAAACACCCCTTAGATTTTGTATTGACAATCAGGGGAAACAAACAAACAAATCTTGTTTTTTATAAGGGATTGTATTATCCTTACTTACGAGTACTTACCACCCCCATGGAGTAGAAATCTTTTGGTTTACGTTTTGTTTAGCAAGTCGACGCGACGGGAGGAAGCCCATTATACTAAGGCGAAAGACTGGTAACAATGGGATAAAAAAGCGCACCCGATTTCGGTTTATTTTTGCCATAAGTTTTGGTTTTCCTTTTATTGAGTGTTTTTTTTTTTAACGCCTCATTTAGTTTAAATGTGAAGAGTGTTTTTATTTAATATTTCTTCAAATTAATTTCTCTATACAAGCAGATACTTTTAGAAAAAGAACAGAGAATTGTCGAACATTGCTTTAAAAATGAAAAGGCGCTTGACACAAGCCTTAACATTAATGTTGATCCTTACTCTAAGCTTATAAAATCCTAAACGTTTATAGGTCACTATAGAACGGAAGACACGCCTCTAGTATCTAGACTTTTCCATATCACAGTCTGTGAGATGTCAACATTAACTAGGGCCACAGCGCCAAGAGAGTATTATAAGAGAGTTTGACGTCGGACGGCTACAATCCCCAGATTTTTTGGCGACCACTTTCTGTTCAACCCGCAGGTGGAGGAGTGGATTGTATGTGATAAGTTTTACAAATCGGCAAAAAAAATAAATAAATTCAACAACAACGGAAGGTATAGATATACTATATATCACAACTGGCTGGATAGGAATTGTTGCTGTTGCGTACCGGAAGAGAGAAAGATAAGCTTCTTCGAAGAAAGTGGCTAAGATACAGCTTTCGAAACATGTTATTTCATCAAAGGATACAAAAATGGCATATGTGAGGGAGTGAGGATCATGTTCTAACTCATCTGCAAAACCTGATCAGAGAAGAGCATGTCCGATTAATGGCATTTAAGTTTTAAAAAACCAGCAGAACTTTTTACATACGAGTATGTAAATGACATTGTTATGACTGGGAAAAATCACCGGCCTTGAGTTATTTGTAATTACAGACAAAAACTCACCAAAAATAGGCCTAGAAAACAATTAAAGTAAAACATAATGTATGCAATATAATGCCATCAAAAATCAACAACTATGCATCTAAGGTAATGAGGAAATTAGCTCTAAGACGTCTACATTATGAAGGGCATATTGGCATACCCCGCAACGCGGCTCCAACGGATCTTCGAATGCAGCCCTTTGGATAAACGCAGCAATATAAAGGCAGGGCGAATGCACACTGGAGGCAACTATTCAGGGTTCGAACTGGGTAAAGACTGAAGAGCCATATTGATTGGAAAGCCGAGGCCAAAACCATATGTAGAGGCTGCCATCCAATACAACCTTGCATCAAAATACCTCTTGTGGACGCTTAATCTTAAGATAGTTAATGGAAAATGTTGAAGAACTTTGGATACATTTTTGACTACCGGTTCATCTTTATTAATCTGCGAATAAATTACATAAATGGATCGGTTTATATCAATGTAGCTTTTGTCATGGCAAGAAAGAAAAATCAAGCAAATCTCGGAAAATACGAATATGAATTGTATTTATCTTTTTACCGTCCCGGTGCTCTTAACTGTGATTATTAAAAATTCGCAGAAATTGCCTTATACTCGCACTCAACAAATCCATAGGCTAATGGTGTTGTATACTATATAGCCAGCTACAGTTGCATTGTCGAAGCCAATTTTGAATTTTGAATGCTCGATTTCGTCTGCTGAACGTAATCTTACATGATCGTAGGAATATTGCATCTTATAGAGAAAGTTCGTTCGATCAGGCAATCTCATGCGCACTAAGTTCGATAATTACCTTCTCTTAGTAGCAAAGAAACCTTATGGATAGATGATTCTTTTACTAAGGCCAGTGTAAACAAGTAGTAAATATTATTTTCAAAAGGGTGCGTTAGCTGTTTTTTTTTTTTTGTAGAAACACGAGACAAATGAGTTTTGTCTACCAGAGCCTTAAATTTCAGTGCCTAACCTAAGACTAAAACTTAAGATTAGGGGGAGTGGTGAATGAGATTAAAGGAAAAAAAGGAAATATTCTGCCGTAGATAGCCAAATGGTGAATTTTGATTTGACACTGCACATTATGGTATATGCGAACTTGATTCATTGGAACCATAAGAGATGTCGTGAGTTGGTGAATAGAAAAGACGAGGGCGTCACAAAGTTACAAATTAACTTGAGAGAAGTTTATGGATGACCCGAATCTCTGCTACGTAACTGCATTATTCAAGGATATTAAAATTAATAAGGTTTAGAAAGACATAAAATAAAAGCGCGGTTCCAAAGAAGATCTCAAAGACCAAGTTAAGGAAAACGACGTTGAATGTTGAATGATCATGTTAAAAGAGGGCCAAGTTTGACTGGCGTACTTGAGCAGAGGCGAACAATGGTACTGCAGAAAGATCTGGTCATGTAAGCACTTGAAAGCTTTTTAGATCACCATTTACCAAAATCCAATCCAAACAATATATCAAAGTTGCAACGATATTGAACTAGGGTTAGACGTTGATGGTGGGAAAAATAGAGTCGGGATGAAGAGAAATTATACTTAAGCGATCCGGAAATAAATTGGCATTTGGCGACGTTAGGCTTTGAACAATTTTTGAGGCAGAAAACCTATCGAGCGGAAAAGAAGACTTAGATTACTATCTTGTGCTACACTGGTGGTGGCTAAAAACGGGACTGAGAATGGGCCTAAAACGCACCAAGAGAGAACATATCAATTTTAACAATAAGCGTCCAAAACCGAGGGCAGAAATTCTAAAAGGGATTAATTGAAGAAATATCTTATCAACGGCTTTAATAAAACCAATTCAATTTCATTGCCATTGCTAAGAAAGCGAAGAATACAAATCCACGGATACCATTAAGATTTTTAAACTGTTGTGACTTTTCTTAGATACAAGAAGCATCAATGTTTGATAGAGAAAATGACCAAAGGAGAAGTTAAGTACCTATGTACTACCTTGATCAAAAAGTTCCCGGAATAACCACCGTGTGACGCTCCCATTGTTCCGATTTGAGTTCTGTTTTTTTTTTTGTTAAGTTGGTACATCTGTTGTTGATATTCCTGATAAATCTTAGCATCATAGCTTGACATTTGCAAAAGTTAGGTGGCCAATAGTACATCTATCTCTGTGTGTGTTGGCAAGGTATGAAATGTAATAAAAGTATAAGAGACCGGTTTGAGTTGGCATACGATTGTACGCAGGAACAGGGGCTTAGATAATGTTTTCCCGCGGGAATGGAGATAAAGAGAAATAGAATTTAATAAGGACAGATTGGTTAATTCAATCGAGACATTTTAAGACAAGAATTTATTTAGCAAACATTTGCTTTATGAATGTTGTAAGAAGTGAAAATTGGGGAAGGAGTGTAGAGTTATGCAAGTTTGTATCTATAGTTGATAGAGATATGGACACACGCTACTGAGGTATTAATGAGTATATCTTTAGCAAACAAAAGGTATTATTGTTTATCCATATATCTTAAGGCGCTACACATAACGTATAAAGGCCCATCAGGGAGTGTCATTTCTTATCACAAGGTGAATCTATCATATGGAATGTGCGATTATCATCCCAATAACTTCAAAGAAAGAGCAAACAACTCCTGGTTTTTTGCATAAGATTAGGTTTAGTTAGAGGACATAAGATTCGCGCGCAACGGCATGCGTTTGAGAAAGCAATCCTGCTAGTTTTTGTAATAGAAGGTGAGAAAAATGCTTTTGCATAATTTGTTAGGTACTAATAAATTAATCGTGGTCAAGTCGGTTGCTTAAGTGTACATAGTTGCCAAGAGCAGCTAGATCGTCTGTAACTTTTTGGGGAGGCTACATAATTTGAATTTAGATTTACTTGCTAACTAATACTATTTTATGGTTTTAGCTGCGTAACTCTATCCTGCTTTTGGCTGGAATTTCTCAACAATTTTCGGGCGCGTATCTTTCCGAGACTGATACTGCTGCTGGCTGGCTTATGGAATAACCATTTGTACTTAGTCATAAGATTAACTTTGAAATTGCGCTTGCTTTGGTCTTGAGATGTTGGTAGCAAATTGCAGTAGCTGATGGTAATGCCTTATCGGTGCAAGTTTGTATTTCCTACTTTGCCATTCGGAAGATAACCACGTTGAAACAAAGCGATTGATAAGCTTCAGTGATGTAACGCCTTGAATTGACGTGGAGTTGTTCTCTGTTGTCAAGTTGAGGAAGCTTCACAGGAATTAGTATGTTGGAAGGTCCACGGAAAACTAAGAAGTGGAGGCAAGCGTGAATCGATTTTCGGTTCCATTAATGAGTGATGGTTTATAGTGGACATTCGGGTTAGGCTGCAGGCGGATTGGTGTGCCATCGATTTCACTATTTATGATTGCAATGTGCAGTTCAATATCATACGTAGCCGATCAATTAACAGTTATTTCATCACCGACACTGTTCCCTGCATTGGAAATAACCTGCGCAGAAGAGTTAGCTTTTATGTCATTTAACGCTTTATCAAAGTGACGTAAGGAAGCTTCTCCATTTCTTGATCTTAGTTCCGTTCGATTAGACCTCTACATAACTCTGTAACACCGTTGACACTGTTTTCAAAAATCGAGATTTTGCCCGTAATTCTTTTTGCGAGCGCATCTTGATATTGGATTGAAATCGCTTAGGCATATTATTACCAAAACCGAGTCGGCAAAACAGAGATACATGAACACAAAACTGCATTCAGTGCTAATTAAAAAGAAAAATTAAATTAAAATATGTGGAACGAAAAGAAAACGGCACCGAACGCAATTGCAATCAAAATTGAACATTTAGAGAGACATTGCAGGTTTCTGAGCAGGGGAGCCTACTTTATTTTACTTACATATTTAATCTTCAGCAAAACTAACTGAATTAAGAACTTTTTTTTCTACAATATGCACCATCACAATGCTAAGTTACCTCTTTGACGTTTATATATTGAAAACTTGAAGGCATGTACATATGTCTATTTTTCAAAAATGCGAGTAATTTACCAGCAAATCTAAAGCACAACACATCCCTTGAACATTACTAAAGATTTGTGGATTTGGTAATATTTTCGTCCTTCTGGATTCCATTGCAATGGTTCCGGCTTTTGTCAGTTTCGCAAAGTTGGCTTTTCCAATATATGAAACTCCTCCTAGGATAATGAATTGATGCTTCTTAAGTTAACGAACGAAATTGTACACCCCTTTTAGGATTTGCATTCACCCAACCACTAAATACGTACGTACGTACATATGTTTGCTTGAATATGCGAACACATGCATATCTAGAGAAGTAGATGAGCGTCAAAAGCGAAACAAGGAGAAAGGAAGTCTTGATAATTCGACTTGGATTGTTATGGTGCAAATTGCGAACTTTTGGTGTAATTCTGGGACGCAACCCGATTTGTCTGGAATAGAGATAGAAAAGTTTGCATCATTGAGATCATTGAGGCACTGTACATATTGTACGTAACAACCCACCCTCCCTTTTCTGTTTTTCGTCTTTCAATCTTCAAATGCAAAGGATCTTCAACATGCTGAGTGGAATTTCTCATTTCTCTTCCGGCATTAGAAGGACACAGACCCTATTGCTGCCATCCAACTCGTCATAGCCATCATCGTCACCGTATGCATTCTGTTGTTTTTTTACTTTTTTTTTCATTTTCAGTTCCAGTTTCACCCTGTTCGGGTACACCCGTTGTGCATGAGTAAGAACACCATATGAGTGTATGAGTATTTTAGAAAAGATTCCTGAATAATTCCTAAAAGTGTTTTGTTTGTCCCGTCTTATCTTTTGGTCGGCAAACTAGACTGTCGTCGACTTTGCTGACTTTGTATATGTAGGTTTTAAAGCACTTGCAACCATAAACGAGTGCATACTCGTACGTATCTATACATCTGCTTTCTCGTATTCACACATTTACCGACGTCGACATTGGTACTTCTTGGTCCTGGTCTTGCCATCGGATGATGGTGGCAAATGTGAGAAAATTCCATAACAATGCGAGGCTCTTATTTCTGTTTGTTTCCTCTTTTCTGATGAAGCACAACAAAGCTAACATGCATATGAATTTACTCGTTTGTACGAGTATGTGGATACAGAGCCCAGCTTTACACTGTTAAATGGAGCGTTGAATGTTGTTGTGGACTAGGACTAGGACTAGGACTGGGCTGTACGATTTAGATGTACTCCTTGAGGATTTTTCTTAATTAACAAAAATTGCTCCAAGGGTAATAGACGAATAAGAGTGAGACTTGGAGAGCTGACAAATGGAATAAAGCAAACAACAAAAAATTAACAAACAAGAGCGTAACGACTCTGCTCCTTGGGGGCATAATGTGCATGCAAAATTAAATTAAGCAAGAGGATGAGTGCTTAATTACGGACATTTATCGTCGCAAGAATTTCCCTTAATTATATGTACTCTACTTTAGCCAAAAGCCTACTCTTATGCGCTTCAAAGTCGTTGACACTCGGGTGAGGGAGCATTCACAGTCACAGTCGCATTCGTTTTCGTAGTCGTAGTCACAATCGCTGTCAAAGCTGGTGCTGGAGCTCGTGTCTCGACCTTCCCTCGTGAAAACTACGAGTATTTCACTTGCTGAGATTTGTCTTCCCTTGTCGCTATCACTTTAGCTACCACCACTGATTCTACATTCCGCAACTAAACGAGTCTTGTTGCCTGGCCTGCGAATATTTTTTCAGTGTGCTGTTACTGCTATTGCTTCAACCCCTGTCTGGGCAGATTAAGCTGATAACGTAAAAACTCACAAAGCCATGTTGTAAACCTCTAATAGGATTTTCATTTAATTTAGGGCTTTTGGGCGACACATCTCTGCATGCTGGCATATCGTCAAAGCACACTCGAATCATTTTCAAACACACACTGGTAAAATCCTCCCTTCCTGTGCTCATAGGTAGATACGAGTAGTAGAAAATTCAAATCGGTGGCCAGCACAAAAAAGTAAAAAACAAAAAAAAAAACAATATTTGAAAAACCTTCGTTTGCCACGAAAATTGTGTTTCCAAATTTATTCATGTGGAATCGTCGCCGACCAAAAGCTGCAAAATAAGGCAAAACGTCCACAAATTTGCTTTGCCCTGGACACAGGCTGATGAAATTTTCATTTGTTCGTGGTCGCGATACACATACACTTTCAGGACACGCTCGCAGGTAGTCTTGCTCTGCCCGCTGTGCTATAAAGTTTTGGTTTTGTTCCTTTTTTTTCTTATTTCCCCTCTCTATCTCTTCTCTTAGCAACAAACGTAATAAATTTTTGAATTTTAAATATCCTACGGGTTTCCACTTAACTTTCGTTCCGACCACAATTGCGAGGGAGTAGTCGGACGTATACCTCCTGCTGTGCTTATTTCTGTCTTCTAAGCACCAACCAACGATTGTAACGAACACCCCTTTCTTCGAAATCCTACTGTGGAGTAGTGCTACCATTGTACATGGGTAGCTTAGGTAGGTACAGGTACCTACCTACATATATACTCGTACATTTCAGCACATAGTGGCCTTGTCTCAGTCTGCACAGGTACTTTTCAAATTTAATATTCCAATGGAAATTATTATATTTCCCCCGAAAATTGCCTGACTAATAATGTAGGAACTCCTCTATTGCCTTTGCTTCGTTCTGCAGTGGACCGTTGGGTGAGGGCAGGTCCGGGCGGCAAAAATGAAAGAAATTTGCAATAAAAAGTTTTATTCTCATGCAAAATTGATGTGGCTGCCTTAATGCGCCAAGGATATCATCATATTATTCATATCTACGTCGGTTGCCGTAGAGGAATAATGGCAGACGCTCTGCTCTGACTCCTGGTTCTGGCAGAACTTGCGAGCTCGAGCTACTGGGTTCTTTGCATTTTCAGTTTTCACCAGTTTCGACGTTGGAAAATGTAAGCGCACAGGGGAAAGCGTTTTGGGGTAAAATTTGAAAATTGCATTTTCATGTTGCTCGGTGAAAAATTATAATCAAAAAAATGATTTTTCCTAGTTTGCATTTCTATTTGCATTCGGTAGCACTGACTCTGGTGCTGGCTCTGGTACTGGTAGTAGTATTGTTCCTTTCACATACAATGGAGGAAAAACAGGCAAAAGGAAGTGGCGGCGCAAGATTGGACGAAATCTACAGTGGCTGCTGTCTAAAGCGTTCAGCTTTGCATTCGTTAATGTGAAATGCGCTGCGAAAAGTTTTTCAATATTTCCCACCATACTCGTAGATACACACGTATGCATGTAGGAATATACGAGTAGTTGTGAAGCTACACCAAAGAAAGCAATGAAAAAAAGAATTAGGTACTAAAAAAACAGATGTTGGTTTAAGGGGATAGACGGGGATAGAAGAGCATCTGCAGCCTGCCATGTCAGGGTTTCAATGAGATTTTACTTTTTAGCATTCTTTTTCGCTTTTAGAGTTTGTGCTGATTGAATTTTTAAATTTACATGAAACGAAAACGACTGCGGACGCTGTCGGATGTCAGATGATGTCGAAAGTGCGGTGGTAGTGGAGTGAAGTTTGTGGTAGTAACGATGATTGCAGAGGAATTAATTAGTTTGGGATTTTATCACTTTTTAACTTGATGATTTCGCAATCAATTAAAACTTGATGGTTGGGATTAAGAAAAGTTTTGGATTGAATAATAGGTATGGTCTTTGGAAAGCATTTGCATGAGAAAGGCCACATGCATATAAGCAAAGGATACTTAAAATTGCTCTCAATGGAGCACGTTCTGCTCTATGCAGTTGCTTTGTGGTTGACTTCTGTTCTTTTGCCAGTCAATCAGTGGATCGCAAAGACACATGTTTGCTAATTTGCTTTTCTATTTTATCTATGCAATATTTTCCAATGTTTTCTGGAAAGATGTATTTTTTTTTTGCACGGGCAAGAGCACAGTACCAACCACATCAGCCTCGAGTAGATACAGGCAGCCTGCTGTGAGTGTAGGCCTGACTTTTGCGAAGAAAGTCCTTCAGTCATCACTTTTACAGCAAGCATTGCAGAATTTTGTGTCATTTTTACCTATGAAACTGAAGTGTTTAGCAAAAGCAATACATTGTCAGCTATCCTTCCAACTGAGAAGCAAGAATGAGCCGGTGTAAGCAGTTGCTTGACCTGCCGGCAACTCCTGGGGAATTGTGCCATCTGTAGTTATGCTTACAGGAAATACCTTGAGCGTAGCTGGTCCACTTTCAGCAGTGCTGCATATACATACATCCACTTGAAAACCAGATGTAACAATTATTTAGAAAAGAGTAAAATCCATCGTACTTTTGCAAAAACAGACATTTTGATGTTCTGTTTTGAGATTTCAGCTCGAGAAATCTAGACCTAGGAAAGTTTCCATGCACCAGACAGAGCCCATTTAAGATAATTATTGGAAAAGCATTCGTTCTCTTTATAATATATATAATAGGAATAATTGCCAAAAAATAAAGCACAAACTGAATTCCGTAGACAAATGGGAGATAGAGTAATTGACTCACAGTAGGCTGAAAATGTGGAGGGAAAGCTTCTAATTGCAATGAGTTTGGCTACTGTCTTTGATGTTGGTGGGCGTACCGAGTACCGACGTCGTTAAGAGTCATGTAGCTGAACAACAATAAACGTTTGGTGTTCTTCGTATTGGGTATATAACTTAATTCGTGCGGTTTTTTTTCTTCAAAATTTGAACGTTTATTTAAGAAAAACATGTACAATAGTATTATTTAAAGTATTGCCCATCTGAAGCTATGACTGTTTCCCATCTTTATGGCAACTTGTGGATCCCATCCCAAAAGAACTGCGCCGGCTTGACAGCCAAGAATGAATGAAGCCAATTTTTGATATTCTGCTCTTATGTGAACCGTATTTCAGTGAGGGCGTTCTGCATCGACAGGAACAAATGGCAGTCAGGAGGGGCAAGGTCTGGGCTATAAGGCGGGTGGGGTAAGACTTCCCTTCCACTGTTTTCCAAATAGTTCTTAACCGGAATAGCAACGTGGGGCCGAGCGTTGTCATGATGGAAAATTATTGCCTCGTGTCTGGTCGCTTATTCCGGGCGTTTTTCGGCTACTGCTCTCTTCAAATTGATTAATTGTGTTCGGTAGCGTTGTCCGTTGATGGTTTCACCCGGTTTTAGCAGCTCATAATACAGCACACCCATCTGATCCCACCAAATACAGAGCATTACCTTCGCGCCATGGGTATTCGGCTTTGCCGTTGATTTGGCTGGTTGGCCGGGTTTCACATATGATCTTTTGCGCTTGAGGTTGTCGTAATGGATCCATTTTTCATCACCAGTAACAACCCGATGCAAAAATGACTTCCTTTTGTGGCGTTCCATCAGCATTTCGGACATGCAAAACCGCCTTTCGACGTCTCTCGCCTTGAGTTCATGTGGAATCCAATTTCCTTGTTTTTGAATATATCCAGCTGCTTTTAAACGTTTTGAAATGGCTGCTTGAGTGACACCCAAAGATTCTGCGAGCTCTTCTTCTTACTCTTCATAGAGTAATGCTTCCAGTTCTTCATTTTCAAACTTTTTTGGCTGCCCAGGACGTTCATCGTCTTCCAAGCCAAAATCACCACTTTTAAATGGTGCAAACCACTTTTGGCACGTTCGCTCAGCTAGCGCATGTTCACCATAAATTTCCACCAAAATACGATGACTTTCGGCAGCAGTTTTCTTCATATTAAAGTAATGAAGAAGAACTCCCCGCAAAAATAATTTTTCAGGCACAAAGTTCGACATATTTGAGTGAAAAAAAATTATTGTTGTTTACGCTTCAAGTGAATGACATATACTGAAATGACGAACAATGACAGTAGCTTTCTAACGCATGTTCCAATGGAATAATTCAAGTTACGCCATCTCTTAGCAAACCGCATGAATTAAGTTATAGACCCAATACTATTTGTAGCCTATGATTGCAGCAACAATATCATGCTAAAAAATGACACAGTAACATTATTTTTCAATCCGCTCATCATCAGGTGATGTATTATATGAGCACAACCTCATATTCAGAAAATGCTCTGATTTAATTTTAAGATTGGATATAAGCATGGAAAATATCGACCTTTACATGCACTTATTGGAAGAAATCCAAAAGAAGGAATATCAAAAATAAAATATATTTCATTTTGGACCTGCTTAAGATAAAAAAAGAAGGGATTCACCAGTGACAGTATCGCATTTTTGTTATCATCAGAGTCTAAAGTATATTACCTACTAAGGACTCATGGTCGGTGCAAATTTTCGAAACGACCTAGGTGAGCAGAATGTGTAAGCATTTAAGCAATTGCAGTTTCGGATGTTTGCTTTCAAGATATTTAAATGACTGACTTGCCAGCATAGACCAGAACTTTTGTGTAGCCTTAACGAAAACCGTCCAAATACGGTATAACGTACAAGCGGGGCAGAAAATGAACAGGGCCATTTTTGCCTATAAGACCATCACCCAGCTTTCCATCGGTAAGTCGATTATGGAAAGTAACACCGTCCTGTTGAAACCAATGTCTTCCAAGATTTTCAATTCAAATAAGTTTATTCCCAAAAATCTGGTTAACACGCAGAGAAAATGGTCTTCACTGATCGCAAAACTAGTTGCCAGCATCATCTCGACCCCGTAACACCTTACAATAGGTGCTATTCAAACACCTCCAATTGTTTGACCGAGTACGGCGCTTTATTTACTTATTATACAAAGATATTGAACCGGGAACAATCCGAATGATTTTCACCTGGAATAGAGCCCAATCAGCAAAAGTTTAACGTGCACGGTGGTCATTTGGTTTAAGCTCTTGCACTAACATTTATTTGTTGGGATAAACTTGTGCAAACTCTTCTCCGATTAAGATGAGTCCAAAGCTCATCTGTTATCTACCATAATTAATCAATTTAAAACTGTTAAAACGTCATTCTCTCCTTATAACATACTTTAATCCATGACGGGCATTGCGTGTTTGTATGTATTCTCCTGACGCATGTCTCATCATTATTAATGCAATTACAAAACATATTTCAATTACTCTCAATTAACAATTAATTGAATGTCTTGCGCGCGAAAAATTAAATTGTATCCAAATAAGATGATTTCGGTTGAAATTATTCCACATGCCGGAGAGGAAGATTTGATAGATGACAGCATTTATGATGGTGGTATAAATACATATCAGATTGTAGCATATACTCATACACTCCTTGAGAAGACACACATCATTTGAAAAGGGTTTAGTCATGCAACACTATAAGCTAGGCCCGCATGCCATGTCGGGTGTCAATTATGTCAAATAGGGAAACAAACATTCTTCTTTGTCGGCTTATTGCGACACAATAACTCGCTCATGCAACAAAAATCTCATCTCAAACCGATGTATTGCTCCTGTAACTGTGGTTGAGCTAGAGTAACATATCGTCATCATCATAAGTGGCAGTGCCACACACTCAGACCTGACATAACTGCCAGCCTATCCATCCATTTCAATTTCACAAAATTAAATAATTCATATTTAGGGTAACGGCACTGTGGAAAATGCTAATTAATTTCAGTTGAAAATTAATTAATTTTAATTTAATATGCGCGACAATTGCCAACTCAATCATGTGATTCCTCTGCTTTCCCGTAAACTCTGCATACTGGTAATTCGTAGCTATGTGCTGTGTGTTGTGCAGAGGCAGACTAATTAAACCGCAACTTTCAAAAAGAGCTCATTAATGTTGACTAATCGAATTATTTACTTTTGCTTACAGCAATGGAGGTTTCCGGCCGGTGCTAGATTCGACCACCCAACGATCCAATCAACCGCTGTTTCTACCCCATCACCACTTGGCATCGTTGAGTTCACAATTTTCCCAACCTCTGTTTCCAGGACTAAAAGGTAAGTTCCATTTTTCCACCCTCTAATTTTTTTTTCGTTTTTTTTTCTGTTTTTGTTTATTTCTCAATTCAATTTTCGAATACAAACTTTTACTCATCCACTACCACCACTCGGTGGTGGTTGTCATTGAAGCAGAAGACGGATTAATTCAAATCCAATCGGAGTAGCTATACGAGTATGTTTAGAGATTTGATGGCTGTCAATCAATGCAAGCGATCCGGTTTTACGTCACATCGCACCGCAATCCACAAACAGGAGAGCTTTCATATTTGATTTTCCCATGGAATAATGACAGCAGATTTTACTCCATTCCATTATGGAATATTACATTTCATTTTATGAAAACCAGGGAAACACCTGACACTTACCCCGGCAGACAGGTTTCATACTTTATGCCAGAAATACTCACTCCCACTTGGTTGTGTTTTGGTTATGTCGCTGGTGCGAGTACTTGCTTTTTTGTTGTAATTAAATTTCATTACGAGCAGCTTTATCAAATTTTCAAGGAATTTCCCCGTAGAGTAGTTTAACTTTCAGCGGGGCACTTGCTTTTAGTAAAATTAACTTTTAATGACAGCACTTCTGTGTCTGTCCTGTCATCGGCAGCAGTTTCAGTACATAACAGTATCGGTATCAGTATCGCACCAGGTGCAGCCATCGACCTTTATTCGGAGATTTATGAGTATTTACATTTTTATTTTTTTGAGTACAAGTACACAGATGCACATTCAGTTCAACAAACGAAAAAAAAAACATAAAGAAACTATTTCAACCCTTTTTTTGTATCTATTTCCTCTTTTTATAGCCTTCCCGGGACTGTGTTCCTGCTGCCCCATAAAACCACCCTCTGGACCAGTCTCATCATCAAACTCACCAGGGTCTCCACCACTTTCTGCTCATTCTGATCCGCGGTCGAGCTCGGTTGCTGAATTACGACGGAAAGCTCAGGAGCATTCAGCTGCACTACTTCAGTCATTACACGCTGCTGCGGCTGCCGGATTGGCATTTCCAGGTTTACACATTCCACCGCTCAATTTGCATCATGCACTCAATAATAATCGTAAAAATGAAGCACAAGACATGACTGCTACAACAATGAATGGCATGACAAACAACAATAATGCTGCTGATGTCCATCATCATCAGCACCATCAACATCAGCCGCAACCATCAGCGCATCCTTCAAATCAGAGTACTGTAGCCGAAAATGTCGAATAGGAAATCGACGATTGTGTACGAGTATCCTTATGTATGATATTGTAACATAGTATAAGTAATTAAGTGGTTTTATAATTCTAATTTAGTGCGAGTATAAGTTAATTCAGCAAATTTAGGTGGAGATATGGAAGATGATAATGTCAAAGTGTATTTGAATCCGATAGATAATGGATATTCTATTATTGGAAATAAACCTTTAAAACTAGGCAGTTTTCCAAAGTCATGCTTTTACAACTTGAAGGAAAACTGAAGGTACAAATACGAGTATTTTCTAACTGATTATTCGATTATTAGGTGTGTTATAGGCATTTTTGTTTTTGTCTTAATTAATTTGTAAACACTTGTAATTTCTGAAGAAATAACTCTTATTGCCAATAATATAATAGCGCATTGATACTTAACTGATGACAACTAGTGTTTCTAAATTATATAAATGCTTTGAATGAGCTGCTTCATCCGTATATGTCCTTACGGCAATAAAATACTAAAAATGCTTAAGCATACGTTAATCGGTGAGAATTGGTCGGATGAGAAAGAGTTTTGTATAGCAATTGATGCAACTTCTTTATTGTTGTTATGATAGATATTGCCTCGCGTTAATATAGAGACTATAACCATGCCTGCTGCTTAATTAGAATTCTCATGTTTTAATTTGAAGCAGTAAAATGTAATAAATAACACCTTCTATACGCCAGCAAGATCGTCATCGTAACCGTATTTCAATGATGATTTCGCATTACCATGTGTTTTGGGCTCCAAAGCCACTATCCAGATCGTCGATGATTATCCTTAAATATCCTATTTCCATCGCACGTAACGATTATACGCATATGCACAAAATTATCTCTTTAATACCGAGCAAGCAGTGAAGAGCAAACATATAGTACAATAGGTGCATTTTATTCTATTCTGTTAATTTCTTTTAAACTCATTTATCAAAGTTTTCCAATTTATCAATTATGTATTTTTCCTAATCCAGATACATTCGATTTTTTTATAATCGTTGGCTTAAAGATAAACGTTGAACTTCCTCTATAAAGCAGACACTGTTAATAATGTACACTCTTCGATTCTAATAGAGTTTGGAGTTAGGCACTTCTTTCAAAAATACGTGCATTTGGGATCGACCAATCGCTCTTTAATGGAATAGAAATAACATTTTGGAACGTTCCATTCAAGCTGTCATGGAGGGTTTAAAAT
Organism: Volucella inflata; assembly: GCA_928272305.1. Lineage (NCBI taxonomy): Eukaryota > Metazoa > Arthropoda > Insecta > Diptera > Syrphidae > Volucella > Volucella inflata. The sequence continues at coordinate 112,368,634 of OV743720.1, read as the reverse complement.
CTGATAATGACCTCCAGTGGCAAACTGGCACTCCAGTATATTTGTTTGCTTAGGCATATGGCATTAAATGCACAATGCTCGCTGGTGTTCTTAAGGCGAACTTAAAGTATTGAGTCATTGTTCAATAAAGAATTCCACTTGCGCCGTCGAAACGAAACATCTGAACCGTAGCGATAATAGCCTGCCTATTCCAACACATATTTGATGTCGCTAAAAATTCTTTAGGTTTTCTTAAGCAATGTAAGAAGTATGTTGACTCCGTAGACCCGATTTCGTCCAAAATTTGAATATTATAAAACTTGTAGGTGACGACAATATTGACTAGTCAATTAACTATCTCCAGCATTGACGTAATTTCTCTTACCTTACCCTATTCTGGCGCTATTTCTACCACCAGTGCTCGTATGAAATAACCAGGTCTGTTCAGGTCTTAGACCGCAACATCGATCTCTCTATAATTGCTCTTCAATTTACCCTCAAGTCCACCGACAATTCGCTGGTGGAATGCCCTGCCGAGCTCTTTATTTCGTTGTGAAGGAAAAAATATTTTTGCCTGTCAATTACTGTCATTTACTGAATTCAATTTGGTTGATCTTTTTGACAGATTTCATAGAATCTTTGGCAATTTTAGTCATGCAGTCGTTTACGCAACGACTCATTTTTTTTATTCAATCTTATTACGAAAATGGGCTTCCTGTAAAAGTAACATTTCTTAAAATTCCCTAATTTTTCGGACTACATAATCGCCCTAGTGAGTCTGGAATCCGTGCAATGGTGAAGCGTTTTGAAGAAACTGGTTTGTAATCGGGTCAAACTCCATATCAGCATACTCGGCCACTTTTACAATTTCATCACCAGTGTAAGCGAAAGTGTTCAAATACAGGCAGACACCTCAATTCGTCGCCGAAGTCAACAATTGGACCTCACTTTTGGTACTTTACGGCAAATTTTAAAAGTTGATCTTCATTTGCACGCCTATAGAATACAAATTAAAGAACAATTGAAGCATTTAGACCATCCACGACGTCGCTTATTCGTTAACTGGATATATGTTGGATCGCTAGGACAATTCGTAATCTAATTTGATCTTTTCCGATGAAGGCCATTTTTAGATAGATGGGTACGTAAAGAAACAAAATTGTCGTTTCTGGTGATCGAAAAACATAAAGTGTAGGGTGCGTATTATGGTTTGGCGGCATCATTGGCCAGTACTTTTTCGATGATGAGGTTGGAGAGGCAGTTCCAGTGAATGGAGAACGTTACCGCAACATGTTGACCGGCTATTTTTTTTTTCCAAAATTGGATGAATTGGGTCTGAACGATCTTTTGTTTCAACAGGATGGTACTACCGCCACAGAAGCCACAAATCAAGCAATTTATTGCGTACGAAATCTAAATGTCGCATTATTTCGGTTAGAAGAGCAGTTGATTGGCCCCAAAGGTCATGCGATTTGACACTTTTAGGTTAGGTTATTTATAGAGTAATGTCTATGCCAATAATCCAGCGACAATTCAGGATCTTAAACATAACATACAAGCTGAAATTGCGGACATTGTCTCACTTATTCTCTCAAAAGTCATCGATAATTTTGACTTTCGGATGATCGCATGCAACAGAAGCCGTGGTGGTCACATGAACGATGTTGTGTTCCATTCAACATTGGCATAGGCTAATAAAATTCTACACTGATTTCACAAGAGATATGTGGTTAATTTAATGAAAATTTCCACACTAGCTGTTGGCTCACCCTTAAGCTACGCGTGATGAGAGCATTTATGTTTGCCCATACATATGTAACCTTTACACTAAGGAGTGAGACGTTTCTGTTTAATGTACCGTCCCGTTTATGAAAGTCGATTGTTGCATACAATTCGTTTTAGATATACTTTGCAAACTTTGGTAGATGTTATAAAGGGAACGCCTTGTGGTATAAGAAATTGTTTTTTGCATAGCACTTTACATAGAAAAAAATGTCGGTATACTTTAAACTTGATTTTTTCATTTCGGAACCAAATGAGTATTAATTCCCGCTTATCAAATGTTTTGCTAAATTTTGACAAGAAATCCGTTTTTTAGACGATGACAATGCCAATGCATTCCTTAAGAAATGAATAAAAAAGAACCTCTAAAGAGGATGACATTAACAGCTCTCCTATCTCCAATTATAATTTTTTATTTTTTATTTTTAAATCGAGTTACTTCAGTCGCTCTTCAGTATTATAGATTTTTATTGACAAGAAAATATTTTAACATTTCGTTAAATAGTCTTTCAATTAAATATTGCACACTTTTCGATATTTGCAAACCTTAATCCTTAGCTATTGTACAATGCAAAAGTATAGAAAATAAAATTAAAATTCAATAAAGCATGTTTCACTGAAAAAATAACATAATAATAATTTAAAATTACAAAATAGAAATTCAATAAAATAAATGACTAAATCTTAAATGTTTCATTAATCCAGCTATACTACATATTTACTCCTTGCAAGCTGCTTCACAATCGCCTTTACTTGGGAAACGATTGTCATTTCCAAGGCATCCACCGTAGATAAAATGCACACATTCGTTTTCTTTCGAATTATACGACCACGATGGGAAATAGGCTTCGCACTCAATAAGACCATTACCGCTCACGGAGTGAGGCAAAAGACAAGCGGCTGAAAAATACAAAAACCGTTCAAATCTGTTGAATATTTTATATGTGTACGTTATATTGTAGTTATATATTTAATTACCTTGTTTTTCAGATGCAATCATGGCAAAACAGCTTAGAAAAACTACCAAAAATCCAATAATCGGCCGCATGGTGCTTCTAAAATTTGAGAGCACTTTCGTCTTCTTATTATTAAATCTAACAGAGGACTGAAAGTATTGACATATTTATTTTCGAAAATTAAAATTTATTCAAATTATGAGTGAATTTTTTTGATAAGCCAACGTTTCGTTGTGCCTACTGAAGATAAGAATGTTTGGAACCAAAAAACTTATAGTCGGATTGTTAAACATCATAGTTTAAGTATGTTTCGGCAGATTTTCATTCTCTGCAATGAGATAACAGACTACAACTACAATACAAAATAAATCAGTGGCAATCGCTTAATTTCGTCGCTACGATCTGCGATTGTGAAATTGCTCCTTTGATAAGAATTCACTTCAATGTTACTTTTTTCATTTCAAAGCTAATACTTCAAAGTAAACAAATTCAAAAATCTACTAACAAACTTCACAAATTCAATGTTTGATACCTGCTACTTGCAATATGAGCCATTTTGTGCAAAACATATGATGAATCCTAGAAAGATTGTGTTGTGAAGGAGCATTCATCTATACTCATCTTATTTCACACTTTCAGGCCAGATAAATAACCATCGCTTATAGAATACTGTAAGGCATAGGGTAAAAGACTGTAAAGTGTTCTTTAAAGCGAGCACCGACTTTTATGGATAGATCACCGAAGCCCCTACCATTCGATCAAATAAACTGTCATAACTACAACTGAAATAAGGAAAGACGAGAGGTCTGTCTTGACGATCAATTTGCGAGAACAGCTCCAATATGCCACAAACCAGGGGGGATAACTATGCGCACAAAAAGTGTGAACCAATGTAAGAGTTTTGTAATAACCTTGCTCGGTGTTTCGAAAAACTGGCTTCAAAAAATTAAAAAAAAAAAAAACGGAGTGTTGGAGTGATAAGACAAAAATAGCGCCAAGCCAGCTGCAATGCAGATACTTGGGCTGTTGAAGTTAAAATTTATGTTGTTTGTGTCCATCTCTTTCTTCATATTGATCAATTGTGTGTGCGAAATAATGCTGTTGGCGGAAATTTTCTGCTTTTGTTATACTATTTCCTTACTGCTGCAAATACATTCCTCTCTAATTTGTTTCCTGTTGGCATTGTAGACTGTTTTTACTGTTCAAAGTCATAACAGCTGGTTTTTATAAGAGAAAACATTCTTTTTAAAAGAAAACATTGCATAAACATTAATCACTTCATGTATTGCGTTCGACCGGAGAAGGCAGCTTCGTTTTTTATTATGAATCTTTATATTTTGATTGGGATTGAATTAAGGGGCAGTAAATACTTAAGTTGGTTCGATCACCCTGTTCGTCTATACTCATAAGTGTCGTCTTCTACACTCTCCAAATTCCAAACTGTTGCACCTATTTTAGTGTTTTTTTTTTTTTTTTTTTTTTAATTCTCATTATTATTTTGTCAATAATAAAATTTTCTAAATTTCCATTGTCAAGCGGCAGTCTGTGCCGATACAAACATCAAAAATCGGTTTATCAGAAGTACCTCTGTTCATGTTCCTTTTTCTCCAAAATTATTCATCACGACCCCAAAATGTTTTTGCACATTGTTCACAACATTGTACTATATAAAATTGCAGCAACATTTTTTTTATTTCTTCAATTCAATTTTTTATAAAAATCATAAAATTCAATTTTTGGAAATTTTTCACACACAAACAAAAAATAGTTTCCAAAAATCCTGCTAGTATTGTACGTCTTCAACCCTAATGGAGCACACAAGAAAATTTTATCAAAAATGGAACATGAATACCCAAAATCATAAGCTTTTCTGGACGAACCTTTTTTGCTGACTTTTTTTTTCTGTGCTACGCATCTTTCTCCCTTTTTCTGTGTTTTTATTGAGGCAAAGGAAAAGTTGTACTGTACTGTTTTTGTTATTGCTGATCCACATTATTTTTCCAATCTTACCTCTCATGATGATGAAGTGTCACCAAGTTTGAAGGTTTTTTGTTCACTGTCAAGTTGATAAAGTTAGATGTTTATTATAGTGTTTTGCCGTCAATTTTTCGTGTTATTTCAATATACTGACTTTATTTGTGTGATAATGCTTAAGCCATAAAATTCGGAAACCGTTCCCGGCAAAAAAGCAGCCTGCAGTCTACACAACTCCCAGAAAAACACTTCTTTTTCACTCTATGGAAATTTGTCAAGTTTAGATTACAAAACACGTTGTGCTCTGTAAACATGTAAACTGCAATCTAAAGAAATACTGAGACCCAAGGAGTAAAAACGCAGAGAAGACCACCTTATCGAATGGGGCATTGAGGAATCATCAAGAGATGGTCTAAGAAGTCACTATATCGAGATATTTCTTCTAAATTGTTAAAAGACGACTTAATGAAACTTGAAATGCCAAGGACAAGTCTTAGTTCTCAGGGGCCGATGAAAATAAACGACTTGCTTTGGGGAAAAGGTATAGAAATTGGCAGCTTCAGCTTGGATGCAGGTTTTACGATCTGCACTATAGTTGGTGGTAATAAATCACAATGTTGACTGTAAACATAAGAACATGATTGTACTCTCACCTTTAACACAGTCTTTTCCTGCTTCTTTTCAGCTTTTCAACTCTTCTGGAATTTCGAACCTAGACCAGCAAAATGTAGTTAAGGTATAAGAATGGCCCACTCAGAGCCCTGTTGACAAGGGTGCATACATCCTTTCTTTTTTTAAAAATACCTACTTCGGGAGCTGATTTGAGTAAAAAGTTTTGCAACTCACTTATGAAATTTGCTCTTGTCGTCAAAATAAAAGTTTTTTCCAAAGTTTCTAAAAACACAGATAGAATTACAGTTTCTAGATATAAGAATAACATGTAATTTTGTTTAGAACTCGCCAATGGAAGTAATGGTTTAATGATAAAACACTGTGCATTAATGAAGGTTTTATAATTAAGTATTAATGATTGATACATATCAAAAGTTAAAGTATGTAGATATTTATAATTGCATATGTTTTCGGTGGCTTCGTCACAGAACGTCTACCTTTTTTTTTTCAAAATCAACCATTTGCATCTCCAGAAACCATAGCCATGCAATATTTTTATTTGGGTATCATTAGCTGCATACCATGTTCAGAATAAGCAAAAGGGCAATGTCATCAGGGCACATTTGTGTAGAAATCTGTGTTCAAAAGTCTATAAATAAAATCGAATCTATGTTCTTATGTCTATTGTCAAGATAGACAATCTCATCACCCTATTGCTGGCGTGAAATTGTCAAAAAATCGAGTCAGAAAGTGAAGCAAAGTATCCATCCGCTTTGTTATCGCTTCTCTGTTTGTGCTTTGGAGCAGCTCGAAATTGACGACGGTTTTGCTAAAAAAAAAATCATCTTTTCAAGTGAGGAAACCTATGTTTCCTAATTTACAGCTCGGAAAATCCAAAAAGTGTCATAGAAAAGCTTATCTATTATGAACGTGTGACTATTTGGTGTGGTTTTTGAAGTGGCGGCATTATTGGTCCATTTGTCTATTAACACGACTATGGAACTACGGTGAAGTACTGATTTTGATTTTAAATAAAACACATGAAATTTTATCGAATGTCCATTTATCTGTATTCACTCGGGAGAAAACGATTTGCAATTAATTTTTAAATACCACTTCCAGCATATGCCACGGCTAGATCTGGTAAAAGTCATACGAAATGCAAAGTTTTCGATCACTTTTTCAAGTATTTGTGGCCGTATGTCGTCAATAACATGAATAATATTAGCTTTCAATGCTGCTGAAACAACATCACAGTCAAGTAGGGAATGAAAAAGTCATTAATCATGGCTCTATAACGAATACCCTTAACAGTTAAATGCTCATTACCTTCATTTTTGGAAAAAAAAAACATGGTTCGATGATTCCACGATGATATAACGGCGTTTGTTTTAAGAATCTCATTTAAGTAAATTTTGTCGGGTGTAATACTCGTATAGTGCAAGTGTTCTAGAAGTTTGGCGCACAGAACTATGATTTTGGAACCAAATTTTTAAATCTTTTACTTTATTGTTTACATTCTTAGAAACTCGATTAAAGCTAATAATGTTGTTTTACTGTGTTCCGAAGGCGGCGAAAATTGCAAATGTTTTTGCTCTCCTCAAATCTTAAATTACGAGTAAAAAATACATTTAGTTAATTTAAAGAATTCATTATGTATTACATATTTACCTTAACGTCTTCTCACATCCCTGTACGAACGATATTATAAATGTGATGAACCAAGAAATGGCCTCGAATCTAAATATATCACTGTTGACGACCCTTGCAATGACAACAACGACCGGATCTCCACGTGGAATGTTCGAACCTTCACCAGGCTAGGTACTGCCAAGCAATTATCCGAAGCCCTCAAATGCTATCAACTCGTCTGATAGCGAGGCTCACTGCTCCGTCAAAGTCGATAACAACGACGATTTAGGGGGTGGCCGTGGTGTAGTGATACTAGCCATCGCTTCTCACTCGGAGGGTCAAGGTTCGAATCCTACTCTTGACAAGTTTTTCATTTGTGTAATTGGAACTCAGTCAGAAAAATCTGCGTGTGAAGGCATAACACTGACATGTAGATTTGGCTGTCGTAGAGTTTCAATCACAAAACAAACGTTAAAATTTAGAACCTGAATCATTCCGAGTGAAGAAAAACTCTCCGTCCTATTCGGACTCCCACCGCTGGAGAGTCAATATCGAAACCAAATATATCTGAGTTTCAAACCACTACATCACAACAATGCTTTCCTTTCTCCTCCTTCTACCTTTCCGCCCGCGCCCTTCCAACAGTATAAGGGTATCATAAAAACCCCTTGAGGCGCGCGTAAATTAAAAAAATAGAAAAAAAACAAAGAGGAAGACCTCACCTTAGATGGCATGCATACTTGTCTTGGAGAGCGCAACTAGAGACAATTATCTTAAGACCAGGCTAACTGGAGAAGCTTGTTTTTTAAAGTCGCTTAGAAACGTGGATCTCACTATTTTAGGCATTTTTTTAGACTAACGTTGCACTCTTTGAATATTTGCATGTCAATATAACATCATATGAGTTGGAAACAGGAGTTCTTTAATGAATCGTTTAGATCGGCAGTATACATGACAAGCAGCTAACAGAGAACAATATGATAATAAAAATGCATTGAAAATGAAAAAATATTAAATGACAGAGAGCGACATTAAAAACCTCAAAACCAGCTCTTCTGTACCTGTTGGTATACTCGTAGGTTGGTATATCTGTTTGAGTTCCGTATCAAATAAAATCTCCACAATACTCGTACAAGTGCTGTCTGGAAGAGAAAAAATAATTTCCTTACCAAAACGCAGTTTTGCAGATAAATCACAGATTATATACGAGTATATCCATTCGGAATGAAGAAGTGGGATGTTCTCCATGTTAGTATCATGAAACTACCGAATATGTACACACATACATCATTTTATCAGAATATGCTCAGTATTATAGGTGATTAGAAGAGCTCAATGGGGTAGACATATATGTCTATAAACATGATCCTTTCGATCTTAAATTGATAAAATAGTGCTAAACAATGAACTCAGTTACAAAACTTACTTCTAATTATCCTGCTATAAATTGCGAATCTCTCTATTCCAGCTGGCCACAAATGCCAATGTTCTATGCCGTTAAAAGTGGATTCACGCCAGAAAGATCAAAAGGCATGTTACGCTTATATATTTCATTGGGTTTAGGTTATAATCTGATAAGCTACATCCGGATCTATACAAGAATGTGCATATTTATGTATGGAAATTGAATCTTAATATATAATTATTTAAAACTTTAAGACAATCACAACTTTTTATCATACAACGGCTTTAATTATCATATCAGATAGGGTATCTAATAAATCCATGGCAAGGCTAAACATTACATATTATTTAAATAACAGATAGATGCAAATCATTCGAATACGAATTTGGTCTATGAAAATATTACCTTCTTCTAGAGATGTGAGCATTTCAACTTTGAAATCATGAATGTTTCAGTGATGTAATTTAACCTTATTTTGTGCAGAATGTCTAAATTAAAACACAAGTTAGAGAAATGACAATAATTCTATTTTAAATCGAACATTCGGTATATTTAAAACTTTCATATTTGGATTATGTAAGAATTCGACGGTTATTTACAGCTCCTTTCGCATGATTCTTTAGATGGGAATCGATTGTCGTTTCCTTGACACCCGCCATAGACAAATTGTACACAACTATTCTGTGCAGAGTTGTAAGACCAAGATGGAATGTAAGCTGCACATTTCAAAACACCATTACCGTCCTTTGAGTGGGGTAAAAGGCAAGCAGCTGCAAAGTATCAATTAGATAGTTTGAAACGCACCTCATCGAGTTTACGTAAATGATTTTACCTGGTTTAGCTGCTTCAATTAAGGCGAAACAGCTTATGATAGCCAAAAGGAGTCCAAACAAAAATTTCATTCTGCTTCCGAATTAAGTACTTCTACAAGATTTGCAGTTTAACTAATGATTGCGAAAAGATCCGTTTTGCAACATCTAAGCTATACCTTAGCCCAAAAACACTGATAAGCCGAAACGATCACACACATTATGGGTCAGAGAGGAGCAACCGCTGACGATAAGGGCATTCTAAAATATGAAATCTCTTGTTTGTATACAAAACTATACGCATACAAAGTGCTTGCTCTCTTCACACTACTTTCAATGCGAATTCGTCTCGTATTTTACTCCTATTAACGATGCCAGAGTTACAGATAAGACTTATCAGCTGTTGGGCGATAACTTAAAATGAGTATGTTTCACGAGGCAAGCCGATGCAAGTACCCAACGAAAGGGGCAGTCATAGTACCAGTAAAACTTTTTCCCTCGAACGATATCTATCAAGGGGAACATTAATTCTAAATAATGTTCGGTCCATTGGGGTGCTTTTTATTCGTGACAACATTGGTGTCCCTGATGCTGACACCCACATCGGTGTTCAGTGCTCAGGTTTATTCTCGAATTCCTTTGCCCGGTAAAAAGCGTAGCTTTGACCACAAGCAAACTTTTGAGATTGAGATTGAGATTGTGATTAATGGGTGATTCCTTAGGCTATTGTAAGCAACCACCGCCGAGATCAGAAGGTCGGTCATGTACGATCGATATTGAGGGTTTCTACTATGATCAGAGGACAGAAGATTGCCAGCTTTATGAAGTGGGCGGATGCCGTACTATTCCAGGACAAAGCTTTGGTTCGCGTGACGACTGTCTTGCAACTTGTGTATATCGTACACGTAACATTCAGGAACTATTCACAATTAAATAATGCTAATCGTGTGCGATCCAATTATAACACATATTTTATGTATCACTCTGTATTTTCAATAAAGACTAAAAGCATCTTCAACCTACGATACTCGTATAATAGTAAGACACACGGCAGAGAGAGTCAGCAGCAGCCTAATCTACTCGTACTCTCAACTGATAAGTGCAAAGTTTAATTTTTTTTTTTTTTTTTTTTTAGTTTTTTTGTTTGTATTCATTCTTTTAGGCCAGGATGAAGTGAAAGATGCGCAACAATTCTGGTTTATGGTGGAGTAACCACCAGTTCTAGCTAGTATGAGGGAATTATAGGCAGCCATTGTTGTTATGTGGGGTACTTCGCTTTTGATCAGTTTCACGTTGACAGCCGTGGTCCGAAGGCATGGTGAATTGTTGAATCGTATAGAAAAGCATCTCTCACAGTCGATTGGATCTACCAGTGCATACACATATATTTAAAAGTGATGATTTTAGTTTTATTGGGTTCATTCGGTGTATCTGACGACTTATTTTGTTGTGGGGTTGCTGGCTTGAGTGATTAGGTCGAAAGCTTGATTGTATTTCTTTCGGTTTCCTTTTACGGTTTCTTTTGTTTATCAATGTGACGAATTGTTGGTCTGAATGGAGTTCTCTTCTGTATTGGATGCAGCGATAACAAATTCACAGACAGCCGGAGAAGAATAAATTAGTTGTGGATTGAAAAAAAGGCAAAGTTAGTTAAAGAACCGTGATCGCATCAAGATCAGCTCTTACCGGAGACACTACCTAATAAAACTTAGTAATACCAACTAATCCATACTATCAATTGAAGTGCACAACATTCATCACAATGAAGCTGATGATTTTCTTTTTATACGCCTTCTCCTGTCTTGCTACAGTATGGTCCAGATCAAGTAAGTACTTAATATTGTTGTACTCGCACCAACTGAATGAATCCTTAACGAAGACCATCCTTAATGTTTCATTATTCCAGAAATCTGTGAAAGAAGACCAACAATAAATGGACTTTGTGTAACGTCAACATTAGGCATATACTATGACGAAGAGACTGAAAGATGCAAGTACTTGGGTTGTAGTACAGACAAAAGGGTATTTACTACCCTGGAAGACTGTGAAAGGATATGTAATAGTACACGCAGAAGACGTCTACGACGAGTCCAATCAAAAAACTCACATCATTGATACTAAGAATATAATATGTACTTAGCTTTTAGTCATAGTTTAAGAGTAAATTATATTAAAATCTTTTCTTAAAAAAATTATCTCTATTGATTTCAATTACCCAAAAAACACTCTCAAACTTTTCAAAAAGCTTAATGGATAAGTGGATTCCAATATAAACGGTGTAAACACACTAGTAAAAAAGGAGTACCGCCATGGGTTTATAAGGAAACAGCCCAATTTGATATGTCCCCTTAGATCACCGCCTAAGGAACACATTACATCTACCAAATAAATATGTAACAAAGACAAGCCATAGGTTTATCACAAAGACGATGTGCGGATATGCTTTAAGCTAAGCGAAAAAAGAGTCGCATGTAGGTACCTACACAATGAAAAGTGAAAAAGCTGAAAACTTAGTAAAAATAGTAAAGATACTCTTTTTGTTTTTAATTATCAAAACTACGCAGTTTGTGTACGTTCGAATAAGTTCATGTTGTCAATGTTGTCATAATATCTGAGAAGCTTGTCATTTACTATTATACTTTCATATGCGAGGACACTTAAAACTAGTGTTGCCGAGTGTCTTGTAGGCCATCGCTACCCTGTATGTCTCTCAGTTCATCCTCTTTTCTTCTTTCTTGAGTAACCAAACAAGAATTGAAGGTATTTACTTTTCAGAGAGTTTGTCCAATATACGACACCTTTGTCTTTATTTTTCAATGTCCACACAATTCTGAGAAGTTTTCTCATGTTGGAAGTACAGTTCAACAAAATACTCTCAGTTTTGACTAAGGTTGATTCCCGTATCCCCAAAATGGTCTACTGACTTTGGAATATCTGGTTTCTTTTACCCAAGGAGTGATAAAAGGGACACCCCTCCATGTTGGAAGTTGTGTCATAGTTGCGAAGCAATTCCGTATAATGGCGTATCTACAGTGGACGATCCTCAAAAACGAAATACAGACAACTACGTTTAAAAATGCATATTAGACATTCTAACCTTGTCCAGATTTCGTTAGTCAAACAACTGTGATAAACACTACAGCAATTGCGTGCAGAGAAAACAAACAGAGCCTATTTGGGTACGGAATTGTAGAAATCTTGAGCCTTCGACGCCTAAGAGAACACCTTAAAACCATACGCCTTAACGTTTGTGGTCAACATCGGCCTGAAATGCACTCACGCTCCACAGATGACGCAGTGTTTGTTTGATCAATGATGTCTGATCGTGTATGACTTTAAAATCGTATGAGGTGATTTTACTCTAAAATAAGAAGGAAGGATAATTTTGTGGGTGCAGCAGAGCATGCACCACACCAGATCTGGGAATAGATTAAGGTTAATTGTCTTTTTGCCCCAAAGTCTTTGTTGATCGCACATCCCTAAACCTCTCGACATGTTCTACACAACCAACATCAAGTGCTGACGACAAATGGCGGTGATGCCAAGAAGCCATTAGAACAGAACCACCATATCTGATGAGCATAGTTTGATGAAGAATAGGGGTAAGTAGGGAAACAGCTCGTCTGCGGCACATGTAGTTATAACCTTGCTTATACAAGGTTAACTTGGTTATTGGTATCTGGAATTATCACTATGGTACAATCTTGTCAAGAGGGTCAGTTAAGCAGATGAGTAGTCCGCGTTACTTAGATTAAAAATCGATACACCGTACACACCCACCATCTAAGCCTACAGAGTGTTTAAAGGATTTATGAAAAGTGGTAGTCGTAGTTCCCAGGGACCAAAATCTTAGGTAACCCGAGCGCTTTATCCCAAACACGATTGCCACACTACTAGATGAATAAAATGCTCATAACCCACCCTATCGCATGCGTTTCAGGTAAGGTCAGAAATAAATGTTTGATACTGTTTTCACAAGGCTACCATTGTAGTTGACGATTTCAACAAAACCTAACAGTTTTTGTTGGTTTTTAGTTTTCCTGGCTCTAGGACAGTATGTATGGCAAGTGCAAATAACACTTGAGACATCAATGAAACCAACACTGTCTCTCTATGCAGACATTTGCCATTGCCGGAACTTGTCCCTTAACAATTAAATGTCACCTTCTTTTGTATCAAGTCCTAAATGTTAGAAAAGTCTAAAAGACATAAATCTTCGCAAATATACGTACTTCGTAAAAGAGATGAACTGAACTTGTTTGGTATCAATAGAAGCACACTGCATAATCTTACGACGTTAATGGCTTCAAAGTATGGCACGATAATGTATTTAGTGCTCCTCATGTCATTAATTTTACAAGCGACACATTAAACTAAAATTAATTTTGATGGCTCTGCAGAATGGGGCTGTTTGTATTAGTTGTAGTTGGATTCTTAAATTCAATGTTTATTCAATTATATTCAAAGCCTGTTTGAGCGCTTAAAACTGCTATCGAGTAGCCCATATTGTCAACCATTGAATTCTGTTTTCATAAGTCGAATAGATTAAGTGCGATGTATCTGTTGTTTTTTATAAAGCGGACAAGAAGACAGGCAAGAAGTTTTAGATTGGCCTCGATTCACAAACTAAGGGTAGAGCCTAGTGCCCTCAACAAGCCAGCTTAGCAAAGGCCAGACGAATATCCTGGCTCCAATGGATGTAAGGGTATTACATGAATTAAAGTTTCAATGTCAGGTGCGTACGCTTAACACTAATTTTACATTTTCCCTACGAAACATCATGCTTTCTTCTTTTTGTATTAGCGTTATTCACTCAATATTGTAAGAACATACCTACTTTAAAAGTTCTGAAACATAAGAAAATATTTTCCCAAAAAAGTGCGCAGTAGATGTTATTATAATTGACGTAGCATGAGCCTTGATCAAGCCTTGATACTTTGCGCGTATTATCTCAATCTAACAAGAAGGAAATACCCTGGACTACTAAGATCATTAACCTTTTTTCCTTCACTTATCATGCTCGTAAATGTTCACCTACAATGAATAAACAAATTTTTTTTTTTGACGGAACTGTTTATAACGAAATCAAGGTGCAAGTCTATGAAATTCGTAAGCTTGTCTGGATCAGTAAAAAAAAACATTATCACCCCACATTTTAGAAAATTGAACTTATAACCCGGTTGGTTGATTGGTTTATGGCGGTTTGGAGATACTTTCAATCATTTAGACGACGTTCTGGGCAAGTCGTGTTCTCTTTTTAGAAGATAAGGCAGTATGTAAGTTAAAGGTAAATAGCAAGCTAAGATTAAGTATGATTCTATAATACATTTGTATATAATATGTTGTTTCATGGCCCTGAAAAAATTTTTAAGCACACTTCACATTGATACATTCACTTAGATCAAAGAAACAGCCTGCATTTTTGGGTGGTGCTAATTTAGCGCTATCTTTGGTAACTTGTGTGTTCGAAGTTTGAGGTTAAATATATGATTTTCAGTGTCCATCTAAGTAATTTTTTTACGAGTAATAAATAAAATAATAAAGCACGGTCTAAGAAATTGGTCGGCTTTAGCTTATCGCGATGGATAGGTTTTTGCCATTAATCCATATACCCTAACTCTATTTACCCTTTCGTCTCACCCCGAAAATATCAATAAAGAAAAAAACATACATTTATACATATATAGAAAATTACGTTACTTTAAAATAACTGAACGGATGGATTCAAAAGAAAAAAAGAGATAAGGATAAGAGTAATTGAGGAAACAAACTTACAACCCTACCTCATACTTTAATACTGTCAATTTAATTTAATAGGCTGTATTTGGGGTGGTACAACAGTTCTTAGATCCCAAGAAATGACACCAGTGATGGAAATATCTACTCGATATCGAATATTTCTTAAAGCGATAGCACTGCGGCCCAGAATGGGTCTGGGACTGAACAAAAATAAAAATGTATCTCCCCGGTTGTGGCGATGGCGATGGCGCGATAGTTAGCTCATTGGATTATCGCGCAGACAGTCTGGCAATCGAAGTAAAATTGCCTAAGAAAAAGCTTCTAAGGAGTGCCGTTCGGACTCGGCGATAAACCGTAGGCCCCGCTCATATGTGACTAGAATGACAACATGAGCAACACAAATGAGTGTCAAGAAGCTAGGCCAATGGCCAATACCGGGCTGCCAGCGCCACAGTGTTTTTTTTTTTTTTTTTTTTTTTTTATCTCCCCGGTTGCATACCCAAAGATTATTGAGGCCCCTTCCATTTGTGCGTACCACCTAATGAGAAATCGTTTTCAAATGCGCTTTTCCTTCAAAAGGGAATTAAGGACTTCTCTAATTGCGGCATCCATTTTCATTCACTCTATTCGTATTAGTTTGTAATCACATCAGGCGACTGATTCGGACATTTCTGATTAGGTCAATTTCACTGTAAAGCTCCTAGTGATCATTACTATATTTCCACCTCCAAAGCCAATCAACGTAAGCGGATACAAAAATCATTCGAAGAGGCTTGACTTCAAAATGACCAAAGATATCTGCGTCGGCCCTCGCATTCCTTATCCGCCCATAGCCCTGCGAAGAAGAGTATGGCTGTGATGGTAAGGATCCTTTATAGATAGGGAGTATTACTCATTTGCCTTTCGGCCGAAGAAACAGCGATTGGCGTATGTTACTGTTAATGTTACCTCCAAAATGTAGTATAATTAACGAGAATGAAATGAAACAAAAAACTAAAGATAGCCAAAGAGAGTTGAAGGCGGAATCAGTGTAAAAATTGACAAAAAGCATACATAGTTTGAATGGCAAGCAAGGATGCAAAAAAGAAAGCTAAGAAAATTCGTGAACAGAGAACTAAAGGGAAATACAAGATAACGTAAATGAGTTCGCTGGGGGGGGAGGATAAAAGCGATGCTGGAAAAAACTAGCTTGCCAAAGGAAGCTATTTGCGACAGAAACAAAAATGTTTTGAAGAAGAAGACAAAACCCAAGATAGGGCTTCAAGGCCATAATTTGTTCTGATTTCAATTGTTTCTTCTTTTTTTAAACAATATTACAATTAATCGGTAACTTTAAAGTGTCTTTTTTTTAAGTCACTGCAATATGTTCTTTGGATTACGAACCTTGTAGTCCTATAGTTCCGACCCATACCCTTGCATTGCATATTATTTTTTGTATACACTACAACTGGTTGTACCAACAAAAGGATTCAAGTCGTCTCTCATGAAAGGCCGAACGAACCGCTGCTCAAACTTCCTGGCGATAACAAGACTAACCCAGTTTACGTATACCTGTGGCTATAAAAAAGACTGAACCAAACTACACTATGTTGAGCTCTATATTTAGCTCAAATGTGCGTAAGGCATAAGTTAAAAAGCTGATTAAAACCGACTTAATGTTTCTGTTTCTCATTCGTATCTCGGTGATATTTGTGCAAATGATATTTGTTATAAGTAAAAAAATGCCAACAATAGAAAAATATGTTGATTCATTTTATTCCGTATTCCTGATACGATACGAACCTACGAATCCTAAAATTCTTAAACGTCAAGTACACGGACCACTTTATTTTATAAAAAAAAGAGAACTTCTTATTTCCGACCAAATATATTTGATCAAGTCCCACAAGTTTTTAATTTTGAAAAGTACTACGCGCAACTAACTTTTGCTGAAGTTCTGTTTGGTGGTTGATGCAAGTAAACTGGATTTTCCTATCTTTTAGAACTGTCAATTCAAAAATATATATTTCAACTGCATTTTCACTTAATTTTTCAACTGGCTGACCACGAATACCTGAGTTAGAACTTTAACCCACTTTAGACTCGATATTATTCTTAATACTTACCAATGCAATCCGTTTAGGAATCATTAGGGCCATTGGCCGGAGACAGTGAATCCAATTATAGAATCGCCCAACTTTCCATAGACATAACTTTGCACCTGATCTTTTGACTATTTTACTTAGGGTTATTAGCAGCCTTAAAAATGTTGGCTCATAGTCCGGGCGATGGAAAGAGAGGTACCGACATACGCTGGTTTAAAATATTTTTAGGTTCTAATGAAGGGCTCCACAGGTCAATTCACAAGCAAATTGTTTGGTTTGAGAGTGTACAGACCAATGAATGAACAGTCATTGCCACGCATACTAAGAATGGAAAGCTTTTTGGTCTCGAGGAGGCAGGTGCCATTTATAGATGACAGTTGAGTGTTCGAATTTCGCTTTGGAAGTGTTTGTTCTCCATTTGGTTATGATTTTAATATCTAAATTTAATGAGCTTAACAAAGCCCCAGTTCCCGTTCTACAGGTGAAGAACAGAGATATGAGCCTGGGAACAAATATGAAAAGCAAAGGAATGTGGCGATTTAGAGATAGCAAACAAGAGATCATTGATAAACACTAAGAAGGGTGTAAAGACAAAATTTAGCCCTGTGGTACATCAACATTTATCATCCAAGACATTCTGAATTAAACGTTTCGAAAAATAGTTTCTAATTCCGTTTTGGGAAAGAGTTGTCGATCTTAAATACACGAATTTCGACAAAAGGGAGAAAGAAGATTCGGCTTTTTTAGGAACAGGCTGGACAAATGCTATTCATCTGCTCGAATAGAGCCCCAAACAGTTGGATTGATGAAAATACTTATGCACGGATTTTGCCCTCATGGAAGAACACCTCTTCAGATGAAGGGGGGATATATAATTCAGACCATCAGATTGATAAATCTTAAGATTTTTAAGAACTCTTGCATACTACACGAGTGCAAAAGTGGATTCGTCCCATTGAAGATTCCGCGCATTCCAGTATAGGTGGATTCAAAATACAATTAAGAAGATTTGAGATGGCAACAGAGTATGCAGCAAGCAGATTTGTTTTTTTTACAGTTTTTGATTTTTTTGCAATTGTATACACTTAAGAAAGGATCTGCAGGCATTCCTATCTCGTATGAACCTTTTCGGTTCACTTTTGTTGGGTTGGTCTTGAAGGAGCATAAAAACTGTTCCCTAAACCTGACAGCCTCATTACAGCTCGAGTTGCCATACGTTTTTTTAGAAATCTTTTGTTTAACTGTGTACGAATATTGTACGAAGATTTATCTGTGTTTCACTTAGTACAAGCAGTGGGCCTATATTTATGAACGTGAGCGTACGTAGAAAAGTGATTACTTTTTAGACGGCGCATATTGACAACATCCACCACCATCTTCATTTTACGACTTCTGCGGTGTTTTGGAAAACTTTCAAACCTCTTGAAATGTACAAAATTTTGACTGCTCCTCCTGACCTCTCTTAATGGATCTCTCGGCTTAGTTTTCTCCTAATGCAATAAATGGGTGGTATCCGGCAAACACCATGAGGAAGTAACGATGTTACTCGTACTTTGTTCGAAAGAAAACGGTAAAATCGATAAATCTGACACATTTCTATGTTAATGAGTTTTAGTCTAACACATCCGTTACTATTCTCTTTCAGTAAATGGGCACTTATTGAGAGCGAAAATCCAAATGCAGTACACTTCCTCCATTCAGCAACAAGCACGAAGCTGTTCATACCCAAAACAAGATACAATCTTATTAAAATCAAAGGCACGTTGGATAGGTATAGGACCCAATTTGAAGCGTGACCAGTGTCTCAGGGCAGTATCTAGACTCAAGCTTCATCCATCATCGATGACGTACATATATGTATGTATGTATCTATAAAAATTGAAAAATAGCTCACAAACTGTTCGAATGGGACATCTGAAATACCCATCTAATCGATTGCTCAATTAAAATTCTAAAAACGAAAGTTTATCTCTAACCGCTTCATTAGATATTCCAAACATGATCGCAGTTTAAAGCTCACTGCTCGCACCTGTCTGTCTGTCTGACGGTCTGTCTGTCAATTGAAACTTGATAAAAAGCGCCCAATCCAAAAGATCACCTTAAGCTTAAATTGACACTCTTCAACTGTCTGCATTCAGTTGATTATGGCTAATTCGTGGGCTTGATCTTTATTTTTTTTTTTTCTTGTGTGTGTGTTTTGTTTGCTTACCAGTTTTATTATCTTTTTGATTTTTTAAGCAAACTATCAGTAAGTTGCGGTTGTGGCTACTCGTACTTGTTACGCCAACACCTTGTGAAATATTGTGATTGAGTTTCGAATAATTAATACAAATATCTGAAGCATGAAGAATACAAGTAATCTAGTCTTAATAGTGTCAATAGTGATTTTTGCCGTGATCCCCAACAGTAATTCACTTTTAAACAGAGGTAGATTATGCTTTTATTCTCTATGAATACATGTGTGTGTGTTGTTTTTTTTTTTTTTTGCTCCAAACAAGCCCTTGTGACAATTATCCCATTATTCAGAAAGGTGTCGCCAACCTATGGTAGCTGGCAGATGCTTTGGAGACGTGCCCAGCTTTGCTTACAACGCAATTAATGGAAAGTGTGATGAATTTATTTACGGCGGATGCGGAGGCAACGAAAATCGCTTCAACACTCTCAGGGAATGCAAAAAAGCATGTAGGGGTGTTTGAGGTCTTCAGTTCTTCCCACTGTAACAGAATATTTGAAAAAAAAATAAAGGCGATATGGAAACAGCGATAAATATATTACATATATGCTTTTTTTTAACGTTCAAGTTCATTAGTCTTCAGATTTTTTTCCCAGATAAGGTTTCATCAGGCAATGACTCTGTAACCTATGCAGTGCGTTGATACTGTGGTATCTCTAGCGAAGTGCAGTGTACCTTCATGGCAAGTTCCTTATATCGAAGGAAAGGCATTCGCATTGTAAACGCGACCTGAAAGCTTGCCACATCGATCTGATTCAAATGGATTCCTTCAAAGTACTCGTAGCTCTGTTTCTATTGGTAACCCTTGGATGTATTTACTCCTTTGAAATACCAAGTAAGTTTTTGTATCACAACCAAATGTTTAAAACAATGCGAATACAGATATATTCATTTCCATTTAATTACTAACTAAGAGTGTTTGTTTGTTTTTAGAAGAATGTGTTGGAATGGAACCTCTTGCTGTTGGAGTCTGCCGAAAAACTTTTTCCGGTTATTTCTTCAACATAATTACAAAGAAATGTCAAAAGTATGAAACCGATGGGTGTTTTTTGAAATCAGGAAATGCACATAGTTTCTCAACAAAACTGGAATGCGCATGGAAGTGCAAGGAACTAATCGAAGCTGTCCGGAGACCAGAATAGACATTCCCCATTTTCTTTGTGGTTACATTTTAAGATTTCTACCAAGCGTTACAATTAATAAAATTAAAGTTCAATATCAACCTCAAAAATATACTTGTGCATCCGTGGTTTTTATTCTTTTTTACTTTGACTTGCATATACGAGTATGGTATGTATAATGTAGGCAAATGTTTTATTAAAGTGAATGAGCGATCAATACAAATTAATGTAAAATAATTAAATGAAAATTAATTTAATACTTTTTTATTGAAATAAAATTTACTTAAGACTCACATTTTTGCTATGTGACGGGATTTCAGATTGCAATTTGAACTCAAACAAATATTGGATAGAGTATTATAGAAGGTTCTCTATAATTGAAATGGTGCCTAAAGAGTTGGGAATTTTCGTCAGTCCAACTACGTCAATTCTACTGATATCAAGCAGACAAAAGTAAGCCTTTTTGAAAAAAAAACAATTTTGGCGCCCATTTACTGAGGGTCCAACGCATCGCGTGATAAAGCGGTTTCGATTCGTTCACCAATTAAATTTTGCACGGCCAATATTCTTTTGCAAAATGTTTCAAGTTGATAGTCGGAAACCTCTTAAAACAGATCTAAAGTACTTAGTGATGTATTTATAGGTACTTAGCAGATTTGCATTTAACAAACACCGAAACAAGAAAATTTTGCCACAAAATACTCAATTGTTACTTTACGAGTATAAAACCTTAATTAGATCGATCTTAACATATAGTTGAAGCTCTTGGCAGCGAATGAAGTTGACGCTTTTGAAAGAAATTTGCTATAATTTTGCAGTGGAAGATGCCGAAAACTTAGCACTTAGATAGCACCGCTATGGTTTAAATGACCTTAAGCTTGTAAACTGCAATGCTCGTCTTTCAACTCTCATCTGCTTATCAAAGCGTCGTCGGATGCTAATGCGAACACTCTTACTTGTCACCTCTCAGTTTGATCGATACGAGGTCGCATTCTATGTTCGAATAAGAGTCTCACATAAGATTACGATTTTCTTTTTTAGAAAAACATTCAATGCCGAACTTGAGAGGAAAAACTTTAGTAGGTATTGCATTTTGAAAGGGCTTGTGCCGGCTTTTTGTGACTTGACCATGGTATAGGTATATAATCGAATTTAATCAGGACATAAAGCAAGTGCATCCCCCTTTTCACATATATGTCCATATTTAAGATAAATTAGTTATTAAGCTTTATTTACTAATTCTAACCTGGTCAAATTCCGAAACTATGCCGGGAGCAAGCATTTTTATAATAATCTTCTCTAGAATAAAATACTATTTTTGTAATTCAAATTTATATCTTTCTCTATATTTTAACCTAGCTCAAATTAGATTGATTGCTTGAAAAAAAGGAATGTAATTAAAAAAGTAAAAAAAAATTTACATATGTGGCTTAATAAATAAATTGTATTGAACTGTAAATCATTTGATAACGAATTGTTAGACTTAATGGAAAACAAAAACATTGACACTTGATTTCATTAATCAGACAATCATTACATATTATGCCAAACTTGTAACTAAGAAAAGTAATTTTCCGCAGACAAGGTTCTTTGTGGTTACATTTAAAGATTTCTACCAAGCGTTACAATAAATAAAATTAAAGTTTCAATATCAACCTCATAAGTATAATTATGTATCCGTGATTTTTGTTCGGTTACTATAACCTCATTTTAACTATGCAACTATAACAATGAGTTACTCAGAGATTTTACATACCTCTAGGCCGTTATTAGGTTTGCTTTTGTACTTTCCGAGCTACAAACCGTGTGATGAGGGAAACCTTTGGGTGAAAAATTTAAAACATTATGTTAGTAGCACGGTAGTAGCAAGATCCCAATACACATAAATCCATTGCCTCAAACGGTAGATCTTCCCTTTTTCTATACATCTTACCTTCTACGATGGCAAAAATATTGCGAAGGTTTTTCATCAATCCTACTCTAGGAGACTCTAGTGGTAAAAAACTATCCCCTTAAAGGCAGTGAGAATACGAGTATGTATTTCATTTCCATCTGTAATCGAGTAGCTTCGTGTTTCGAAGGGAAACTTGAAATCATAAAAGTGAAAGCCTGCTACACTACATTTTTGACAGTTAGTAGTTCTACCATTGTAGTTAGCACTATTTCTGTATCCGATGAGGAAAATTCCATCAAATCCCAAATTGCTTTTATGTTTTTTCGCATTACAAATGTATCGATGTTATTCACTATGTTGAAAGCAATTAGGCAAGTTTAAGGCACACTGTGGACAACAACAACCCTCCTATATTGTACCTTGTCCTTTTGCTTTTATTAATGCTTGTTTTCGAGCACTTAACTTTGTCAAAATTCTTAAAACTTAAAAACTTAGCTCAAGGACTTGATATGTATATATCCCTGCGTTATGTACTATACAAAGTCAGAAAGGGAAAATTATAATAACAGCTATAATAGGAAAACTGAAAATTCACTTGCCGTGTATGGATAAGATAAACTGTATGCATATAAAACAAAATACTCGTACATTTCAAGGCTACTACGCCGCACGCCCCCCATTTCAAAAAATTGATATTAAAATACATTTTTAACAGACGCATATAATTATGTATGTAGTTCCTTTAATAAGAGGTCATTTATTTATAACAAGATAAGAAGAGACTTTGCATTGATTTGCTACCATGTTTCATATAATCTACAAATTGTTCTTAGGAAAAAGTTTGAAGCAGTTTTATGTACACGTATATGAAACAATTTCCAACAAGTGGTTGTTTGTAAGTGAGCAAACTTGTTGTGATGAATAGAACAACAGCATGACAGCACATATTTAAGTAGCTCTCAGTATACGGTAAGTTGATATAACCGACATTTATTACGGAGTGCAGCGGATAAGGTCAAGCGCCTTAGACATTCGAACGACTGGTCACAATCTATATCAGGGCGAAATTTTTTAATACAAACATTGTAGGCGCAGATCCCTGAGTAGAGGAGAAAGGCAACGCTACGATAGACATATCAAGAATTCCAAGAGAAATTGGAATGAATTGTGTCCTAACAATGACGTAACAATCGTCCCCGGCTACCCTAATGTCAAAATAAAAAAAAATTTTTAGAAACGCACACTGGCCGATAGAAATTTGCAAGTGAACGGAACACCATATTGGCAAGCGCACGTATTCCCCATAAAAGACCGTAAAACAGGTTGGCTATTTGTACGATTATATACCTTCTAACCTGGACCAAGAGTGTGTAACTTTCCCTCACCTTCCAAAGCGAAGTAGGGACACAAAATTTTAGCCTGTATTAACATATATAGCAAGCGAGTAGCAAATTTTTGAAGCGCGAACAAGCGCGAGCTCTCCCCTTTATTTTTTTTTTAATGTGGCTTGAATTGCATTTACGAGTACAAGCTCGCGCTTATATTGCTCGGTTGCTGAAACCTTCAGAGAATAAATCAAAATCTCAGCATTGTCCGTTCGGTTCAGTAGCGCTAAAAAACACATCAACGCCTACCAACTTTTCATCGATTTTAAGCATCTACAGAAACGTCCTAAACAGAAACACATGCGTCGATGAAAACTCATGCTGGTCTACATATGAATGACAAAAGAAACATCAGCAATCCTTTAAATGTTAAAAAAGATTCCTCGACTGAGCGCGCCGCTGTTATGTGACGTTGTAATTGAAGGTATTGAAGGCATTTTTGTGCCTTTTGAAGGCAGCTAGCTAAAGATAGAGATACATGTTGGCTGTGACCCAAAGCCAACAGAAGCAAAATCACTACATTCATATTTTTTTTTAAAGTTAAAATTGTAATTACTCGTAAAGTAACATGGTGGGGTATCGTCCGACAGGTATGGTTAGTAAATTTGCCAGTAGCAATGAGACACTGATTGGGAACATACCGCGCGTTAGCGATTGAGCATTATTTAAAGTACAGTGATTCGTTTATTAGTGTCGTCGCCCGTTTTGTTCCTATTATTTTCATTATTCGACAAATAAGTAGTGGGCTGGCACGCAACTTATATGGTCGTAGGTTCAAAAGTTTAGACAAATACGGACAAGGGTTAAAAAAATATCCTCCGGGGCGATCAATGTCAGAAGCACACCAGAACATGTGAATGAAGTTCTAAGCAAACCTATACGCATTCCGGGTTAATCGGTAAGGAATATTGCGGCCTGTATTGGAATAAAAAAATCAACAGTGCACGTAGGTTTGAAAATGGAAGTAAAGTTTCACTCTTACAAAATGCAAATCATGCATTTCTCCAAGAAAAATTACTATTCTTTACCAGAACGATCTTGGATCATTTTCCAGCAGCAAGAACACTGAAACACATATTGTTTACTGATGAAGAACATTTTCATATTGATAACCATAAATAGAACATGAACGGAACGGACCTTACACCGTGCGACTTTTCTTTATGGGAATACCTTAAGTCAAGGGTTGACAGCAACAATCGCCAATCATTTGAGGGCGTACAAGGAAATATCCGCCATGAAGTTGCTGCCATAGAATCAAAGCTTTGCTCTCGCATGTTCATATATTCAAGAGTCCAATTGCAAGTGTGTAATGCGACAAATGGACGGCATATTGTTTTTAACACATAAAATCCGCTTTTCAAACTCAATTTTGTTTAAATAATGAATATGCAAATTTTTTTTCATTTTTAAACTTGAAAAATTTCCTCTGCACACAGTTAGATTGTAAAATACAGTTCTTACAGAATACAAAATATTGTTTAAAAACATTAATAAATATCAATTAAATCCAATTCAGAGGTTTTGGGAAGAGAACTGATCTTCCTCATTATCTTTCGCAATTAACCTAGCAGATAGGAATAAAAAAAAACTTCCTATTTGAGTTATTTCAACGCAATTAGTTAAAGAAAAGTACTATCAAAATAATGATTGAAAACGAATTGTTGTCAGCTTTGAGGCATTTTTTTGTTCGTCTATTTAACAAAATTGAAATGAGCTTCAGTATGAATATGAACAACTTAATTATCTCTGCCTTGTTGATGTTTACCAAATATTTCACGCCCAATTATTCAGAATTGGGTATATATATTCAGTCGCCGAAGTGATTAATGAAAAAGTTTGCCATTTGAATTTAGTCTCAGATAGTGCAGCTAACCAATCGTACCTTCAAAATGCGTTCTCGATTGTTAACAGTTTTTTGTTTGTTTATAGTCATGGTTCATAGTGGCATTTGTGCAAGACCAGGTTTGTGAAATTTCTTGACCTAATTGAGGAGGTTTAATTACAATTTTTTTATTTCCATTTTTCTGATGTATTCATAGATCCCAAGTGTTTGTTGCCAATGGAAACTGGACCATGTCGGATGAAGCTTGTTAGGTACTATTTCGACGCGGCTACTAAGTCCTGCAAGACGTTCTCATATGGTGGCTGTAAAGGCAACGATAATAAATTTGGCACATTGTCTTCCTGTGAGATCACGTGTAACCGGTCATAGAAATAAATATTACCTTTCATTGTGTGTTGTCAGGTTTTTTTTTTAATCAAACTTCACTTAATTAGAAATGAATTCATACAAATATTAAGAGATGCTAATCAATGAAGATAATTATTTCTTGCAAGCAAGTTCACATTCAGAAAGTTTATTGTATCGATTGCCATTGCCCTCACACCCGCCATACTTGAATTCTATGCATTGCTTCGTACTTGGGTTGTAAGCCCAAGCATCAATATTGGCCTTGCAAGGTCCTTTGAACGGCTTCGATGTGCAATCTATTAGAGTTTTTTTTTTGAACATCTTCGATTCGAGCTTTGGTCTTATTTTATTCTTTACTTACCCTGTGCGGATACAGCTGCAATCAGGAAGAGTAATTTAAAAAATATCTTAATATTCATTTCAAAGCTACTGCAAATATCCGAATTTCGCAAGGGAATACTGCATAACTTGATTGCTCGCAACCTTAAATAAGATTTAACATTCAGTTAATTGACCGCTTATTTGAAACCGTATAAAATGACTGGAAATGTGCGATTGTATCTTGATTAAAAGTATGATTAACAATGCTTTTTTTGATCCGATCGAGAACGCTATTTAAATAAATTTAAAGCTGCGATTCCAAGGGTTGAATTGGAGACAAAAATCTGACTACATTCTCTTATCTACTTTGCACGGAACACACAATATGTTGAATGTACAAGTATTAACCAAAATATAATGGGAGATGAAATCGAATGAGACCACTTTGTTTGTATTTATGGTAATGTAGGGCATATACGAATTAAGCAACAGTTCTTTTCAAGTCAGCTGAAATAACAACAAAATATCATAAATGATTTTGTAAAACTTTAATTGTTGTTAAGTATTAAAACGGATATTTACTGTGGCTTCTGTTAACTTAACCTTATTAGTCGAAAGCAATTAAAACGATATTGCTGATGTTGATGAATTAGGAACAGGACTCAATTGACTTGAACACTTGAAGACACAAGCATTCCCCAATCATGAGAGCGATGGATCCTTTGAATACTGAAAACTATATATCGTCTTTCTGATTTGATTTAAAATTGCCATTATTTACAGATGGTGATTGAATGGCCGGTCTCAACCGGGTTGTAGGCAATACTAAGAATTTATTCAAATAAGTATCCACACAGAAATATGACTATCTTAAATGTGTTTTTATAAAAATGTAACTATCACATTTACCAAGGAAAAGGGGGTTTAGTCAACAATTTGTAGAGCAAGTCATCTCTCATCTGAAATTCATTCGTTCTTAATTTGACTACTTAAATCTCAATTTAATAAAACGTATGTATGCCTATTTTTATCTGATGTCTTTAGCCTTGATTTGTTTTGTAGCTATTAAATTATTTAAAAAATCGAGTAGGTATATGTCTTTCCCCACTTCAAATTTGGTCAGTTATTTCTGAACAGAAATAATATCGGAGTTCTGTGTGCACAGCAGCAGAACCTTTTGTTTTATTGCGACAAACTCAACAACATCAGAGATAATTCGTTGGAATTAGTCTTCTGTGATTGTGTCATCTCAGTTTCAAAAATTTGGTTTAAAAGCTTCAACAACATTCTTCATATTTTGTCTCGTTACAAGCTCTATGTTACTTCTTTGAATTGAATGACTTTTGGATTTGGTGGGATTTTCCTTGTACCATACATATTCCATAAACATTGTTTCTTAGTCTATGATGATGTGATGAATTTTGTTTAAGCAACTTAATTTTCAATTTAAAGCTAGCTTTGAAAGAAGCTATATAAAAATTCACAAATGTTCGAAGTAAATCTTACCTATGCACTCCACTACCCGTGGAGCTCATTATCTACAGAATTCATTCAAATATGAATTTAAACAAATCTTAAGATATTTTTTTAATAAGAAGTTCTTTGATTTACAATTTCAACTTAAATTATCATTTTAGAACACTTCAACGACAGCCCCAAGAATCAAAGGTATTTCAATTAATCGTGGGATATTGCTTTCGTAAACATAAAATGGTCCAAATGCCTACCTTATGTAGGCAGGTATCAATCGGGTAATGAACCATTTTGAATTAAGATGTAATTGTATTTTAATAAAACTCTTAATCGGTACCCACCATCTCTTCATTGATCATATGAAAGCATTTATAGAGACGGACTAAAAGAGCCATGTCTAATTTTAGGATCCTTTCCAGGATTAAGAACGCTCACTGTTCCGCCAAAATCAGTAACGACTTTCCCGAGACCATTGATTTAAAATTGTATGAAATTCACAAGCGAACACCGGAGCCACAGTCTTTTATAAATCTGTACAACTACTTTCTACTACTCGTTGAGTGGTAAATAAGGGGGAATCTCAGTATATGCTGTCAACAAGAACGGACATACAACATCGAGGAATTGGACAAAACATCACAGTTGACACACTGTATATAATTTCAAGGTAATAAGGAACTTTTTCTACGTTAGTCCTATTTTATATTCTGCGAACAACTCCTAAGCAGAATTAAAATGAAGAATTACTCTTACCAATCGCTGTCCTACTTTATGGCGCTGAAGCATTGTCTTTGAATCTAACCCGGATGGACAACGCAGTATAAGATCTTACCTAAAGTAGCGCGCACAAGTAAAAACAGACCTAAGCCGACTTGGAGTGCGCAACTGAAGCCGATTAGACCGTAAGTATAACGTACTAACCGAAAAGGATTGTTAGTTGAGGCAAAGGTTTAACCCGAATATTAGCTTCAAATAAGTAAGCAAGTAGGTAAAATGAAGTGTCATGTAGGAAAGGAACCAAAAATTACTTCCAGAACAAGCTTTTAGGGTCAAATATGCAGCGACTGTCAACTGTAACTCATCATTTTATTTCTGTTTTCACGGTTAAACAATCTGCAGATGTAGTTATTCAATAACGATTGTAACTCTACGATTAGATTCCCTTACTCCTGGTTGATCGAAAATTTTTTTTTTTTTGTGTGATACTTCCCATTGGTTATTAAACAGGGAGATCAAAACAAGCGCACTAGAAACAGTATTTCAACGCATGAATTATTTTTTATTGACATTTTCACAATCTCATACTTATGCCTATCACATTCCTTCATAAATAAAACCTTAAATTATAACAAATCATTCATTATGATATCTTTACGCACAGCGTTGGTGAATCCGAGTTTATATTTGTACCAAATAGGACTTTTAACGACTGGATCAAGTTCAGCTAAAAATAATAAAACAATAACAAAGCAAACCAATATATTAGTAACAACAAATGAAACATATCTCAACTACATACCTTCTTTCGCTATCTCCTCTGCTGTTTTCTCTACTATCCTGCCGAAGAAATCTTTACGGACCTGCAGAAAAAAAAAATTAAATAAAAATCTATATCTTATACTTTGCCAAAGTACTGTACGGAATTTGAGTTGAATTGGGAAAGAAGTATAGGTATGTACCTTACGTACATATGTACATACCAATGCAGACAATTCGAAAATTGAACTATATTGCTATGGACGCCATAGCCCCGAGCAGCAAATATCCCTCGCTTCGAAACAAAAGGATTTATTTTCAATTTAACTTTATAATTATGTTTGTGGAAGCCGAATACTTGAATTTTCCGCTTCAGATGCTAGAATTTTTGCAATCTTCTTGAACTACGTTCTAACTGAACATGAACGATACAATGATATACTCGTGGCAGTCTTCAATCTTGATGAAGGTATATACAATAGAATACTTATGTATGTACGTCTATGATTCGGAGCAGCAGAAATAGCAATTTGTTTTAATTTTCGTTACGATTCTTTTGGACTTTGGACGCTTTAAAATGTGAAAATATGGTTGTTTTTATAAAAACTAATTTTGGTTTAACAGGTTGCTTTCATACAGGAGAATGTCAGAGCTCAGGCACGAGCATGACCTTTGGATTTTTGCGTCCACTATTTGGAACATTTTACAGAAGAGTGTTGTTCATTCATAAAAGATTCAATTTGAAGCTGTTGGATCATTGTATACGTCGAACCTTTGCTGAATGTACTTAAAGCTAATTTTAAGAAGATTCGGAATTATAAATGATAAAATAAATGAAGCAGCCGCCAATGGTGATCGATACAGATCTATATTTAATGAACATTTATTTCCAAATTGATGTGGCACCGTGGTGAACAGTATGCAACCGACATGTCATACTGCAACTAATACCATTGATTTATTGAAATCAAATTTTGGTGAGAAAACGATTTCTAGATAGGGACCTGCAAATTGGTCACCAAGGACTTGCAGTCTAAGGAATATTTTTTGTGGCAGTACTGATGGTTGACATAGATGTACAAGAAGGGATGTAAACTTTGGAAGGAAATCTACAACGAGTTTTTGCGGATGCACTGGCGCAAAATGGAACTGGTAGAATACACCTTGTAATTTCTTGTTGCAGAAATCATGTACCCAAAATCGTCTTGATGTCTTTAGACCAAAAGGCAATGTTGTGTATTTTAATTTCAATATATTTTCAGGATCCTTAAAAACAAAAATACCCTACATTACGAATTAAGTTTAGACCTTTGTCCTCAATTTTATTCTAATTAATTTTAGATGTTCATTAATCAATTGATTTCATTTCTAGGTGCATTGTTTTATTAAATACATATATGTTTACAAATTAAGAGGAATTTGCATGACGAATAAGCTTATTCTACTTGAATCAAATAGCCCTTTCTTTCTCTTAAAGCACTAATACCACGCGTGCAAAGTTATGGGTAAGAGCTAGATATTCGTATGTTAGTTCATCCAAGATTCTAAAAGCAAAAGCTCCAAAAGCCTCCTCCAAGACAATTGGAACAGCAACACCTGTGGGGAAAAGGATCAACTCCTTAAACGAAATTAATGTTTTCATAGATCTTGCGTATACTCTTATTCATTCGGTAATCCCGTATTATGGTCGAGTCATTTTTCAAAATCCCATCAGGGATTTTTGGATTTTAGATACAATGCATCCGACGTCTGCGGATAAAGGCAACACACCCTTCGGACAGATGCTACTTTACCATTTGGCAATGGAAATACCAACGCTGGAGTATAATTGATTTATTGGCATTAAAAACAACCATTGAATTGTACAGTTGTACAGTGCAAATAACTTCTGCTTTCTGGCTGTGATCCTTTTAAGAGGGAAAATCAAATCCAATGTGATGGAATTTATACTCGTATAAGACGCCACGAGAAGTCAACGCAAAAATGCCAATACCTAAAATCTTTGCTCCCAAGAGAGCAAATGGATTTAAGTTTACGAAATCAAAGTATTATACTTATGCGAACACAAGTATATACCTAAATATAATTAATGTAACTTTAGCAGAAAATATAATAAGTAGGTTGGCTATGTACTGGGCAGGGTAATGCCAAAATCTATTTCCGGTAGCACTGACAGTTACATTTTTTGTTCACAACATCCTTTCTATAAATTATGCTCGGTTATCCTGCAATTGTACATTAATTTGAGGGGCGGGTTGATATAAATATCAAAGGGGTTGAAACTATACATCAAAATTGGACTGCAATAAGGGTGAAATTTATGTATATGTACGCCAATGCGTTGCGATGCCTTTTTCTTACCGCCATTGTGGTTTTTGATGTAATATGTAAAGAAGGTTGAAGGGAACTCAACTGCTTTTGCCAAGTTCAATTTGAATTTTCCCTTTTCATGAAACAAGTAAATTTTGGCTTTGAGTCAAAAAGGCTTGTTAAAAGTTTAAATTTACTTTTTATTTTGATAATGATTAAATTCAACATATTCGATATATTGTATTCTGTCTGCGATATTTGAATGATTCATTGGATGCATCATAAGTAACATGGAAATATAGGTTAGGATACAAGTACATCGGCCATTCTGCACATCGAATTAAGTATAAAAGGATTTTGATGCAGAAGTATGTACACCTGGTAAAATTAAATTCATATGGAGGTCAAAATTCTAATTCACATAAACTATGTCAGTTTAACTTTTTAAACAGCATGGGTTGTCAAATCGAATATGTTTTCTTAGTTAGGAATGATGATAGACATTAAAAAGAAATGGAAAAATTGCTCGGGTTTGCCTTTCAACTCTACAAATATGTACTCATACGCACATGGGGCGAAAATCGTTTATTTCTGTGCACTGTTGTGTAGTGAAAATTGATAGGAAATTATCACATGTAATATGTTGATCTTTTACCAAATCTACTTTGGAAAACTTGTTTCACCGTCCCTCAGAACCGGAAAATTGAATCAACACTTCGCTGGTTTGAATGGAATGAAATATTTAAACAGACATAGCCCACGATATTTGACTAACTACTAAATATATATGGTAACACACTCACATGGGTTATGTTTCGTAAGTTAAACCACCATCTATTCCAAAAATCTCAAATTGGAAGAAATTTGCGGCGAGCTTGCCTTTCACTCGTTGAATTATTTTTTTTTTAACCGAAGACTCCTAGTTATGTTGAAAATCCTCAAAGGCCTCTTCGTATAAATGCAAAACGCCCGAAAGCTAAAGCAGCTCAATAAAGGCTTGAATAAAAATAACAATAAACTGAACAAACGTCGGTTCTTCCTCAGTAACCCCAGAAACGAGTAACAACATTCTGAGTTGGGCGTGGAGTAGTACTAATAAGGTTTTCTGTAACTTGACGATCGGCAGTGGAAATTCTTATCGGGCATGAATAAAATAGAAATATTCTCCGAATTGTGATTCGCTTCAAGATCCTCATCTGAACAGTCCATTTTTAAGAAAATTCACGTAACCAAGAATCTGAAGTTTCCAAAAGATAATGAATCGTGTCATGCTTCCCGGAAAAATAAAGCATTTTTAGACTCCTGAGAGAAAATTATTCCTTATAGCGGTATAAAAATAAAAAAACCTGAATTCACCACAAAAACCATAAAAACGTTGTGGTTTTAGTATCATAATTTAAGGATGCTCTCCTCATATGGTGTAAGACCAAATTATTGAATTAATCTGAAACAGCATACGTGGATACACTTTAAAAAATCATCATGCTGCTATAGGCTGAGGACGAAATGCCAGTGAAATCTCTTTTCCAGCAGAACAAGAACCCGAAAAACACCAGCAAAAGAGCTACGCAGTGTTTTCAGGACAGTAGAACTAAAGTCATGGAGGGGCCTAACGATGTTGATCCTACCGCAGTTACATGGGCTGATAATAAAAAGATATGTTGGGAATGTGAGTGGCGGACGCCAAAATACAGGCGTGTGACTTTTTTAAAAGGACTCAATATATTACCCATCAAAGTCCGTTAATATACAATATATTGTGAACAGATATATTTATCTTCTAAAACAAGTAAGTGTTAATGAATTAAAAAGAGAAATGAAAGGTATGAGTAATTACTTTTTGACTCACTAGTACAAGATAAATGATGAACTACAGCAAAACACTTAAGCTAAACTACACGCGAATGTGATGCTCTCTTAAAATATAATTTCAATAGGTTAACCAAAACAACAAAACAAAACAAAAAAAACTGTGGCGCAGGCAGCCCGGTATGGACCATGGCGTAGCTTCTTGACACTCATTTTTGTTGCTCATATTCTCATTTTTGTCACATCTGAGCGGGGCCTACAGTTTATCACCGAATCCGAACGGCACTCCTTAGAGGCTTTTTCATAGGCAATTTTACTTTCGGGAATTTGCCATTGCCCGCCGAAAGGGTGATGACGATTCGCAAAATTGTTGGCGATGCCGGGAATCGAACCACGAACCCACTCAGTGATAGTTCAATGAGCTAACCATCGCGCCATCGCCACCACCAGGTTAACAAAAACAACTTACAATACTATCTGTAATATTATAAGAAATTTGATAATACACATACCTTTGGCTGCTTAGGTTTCTTAGCTTCGATCTTCAAAGGTTCCATTTTCTGATTAGCAAGTATCTGTTTGCTATTACTCTTCTTCTCATCTTGCGATCTTTCTGGTCCATTTAACTTAGGTGTTGATCTTCGCATTCGCTCCAATTCTACTTCTCGACCGAGCAATTGTTTTCCCAAATAACTCAATGTTATGCCCGGGCAGCCTACATTCGTAAAGTTGGTTTTAATGAACATAAAAATGTATATCATATTAATTACCAGGAAATTGTGCCAATATATCCAAATCTGGTTCTATTAAAAACTTGTAGGTACCTTCTGGAGTCCTTATTTGAGTAAAACTTATTCCTAAATCTACCATTATATTGATTGTGTGAGAAAATTCCGCCTTCTCCCTAACAACAAGATAATCAAAAATATAGTACGTGCACACTGGTATGGAATAATATAAGGTATAGTATCATAACAAACATACTTACTTTTCGGTTAATAGTTCCGCAGCAACAGAACGCAATTTGGGTGATAAAATTCTTTTTAACATCGG
Source organism: Volucella inflata (assembly GCA_928272305.1). Taxonomy (NCBI): domain Eukaryota; kingdom Metazoa; phylum Arthropoda; class Insecta; order Diptera; family Syrphidae; genus Volucella; species Volucella inflata. The sequence goes on along the minus strand of OV743720.1, from coordinate 112,334,393 downwards.
CACAGTTTCAACCAGAATAACTTTACCTTGTCCAATGCCAGCAGCACTACAGGTAATGCCTCTCCTCAGCGATTGAAATATTTGACTCTGTGTCGTGGTCTTTTGGTTAAACTAAAATAGAGAAAAGCTCTGTGATTTCCTGTCTTTTTAATAATTTCATCTACATGCTGAATGCACCCCTAATTGCTAGATGCATTTTTAATTTGCCACTTATATAACTGCATCAGAATCAAAAATGCTCACAGCCCACAGTTTAATTGTGAAATTTCTCTCTCAATTTCAGCAAATTGTGCAAACATCCCCGCTCATCATTTATTTAACCAAAGAAATTCTTTGTTAGGGAATTTTTATGGAAAAATCTTTTCAAAATAATATGATGACATGTGCTGTGTACACAGTACACAGTACACAGTACAAAGTATAAGGTATACGGTATACGGTACACAGAACACACGCGGGTCCTCGATTTGGAGCTGATGACGCTCTATTGCTACTGGTGCGCAATACCAGTGGGACCTGGGCAGAGGGGCGAGAGCGCACGGTGAAACAGAAGAAAATGTTCATTAAAAGGATAAAGACATAAAAGGATAGATTTTATTTTCGTCATTTTTATCTCACTAAAGGGTAATGAAGATTGCATAATTTATGCCCCCATCAGCATTTGGTTCCCAGCATCACCACCATCTCCACAACTGATGTTATGTACGGTCTATCTAAGCAAATGGGCATTTTCTGCTGACAAACAAGTGTATGTGTTTGTATTTTTGTGTACGAATGAATAGCGAGGCTCAATGCATTTGCACAGTTCTGTTTTGCTTCAACAATATGATGTCGAGGTCCCCCAAGTATGTGTCAGTTCCTAAGCAAACAAATGTAGACTCAACATACTCTTTTCAGCATCGTGGTGGATCAGCTTAGTGGTGTAGCATCATGACCAAAGTCTCTAAATGAACTTATTTGATTGCAATGCTCTGTTTATAACAAAATCGCTGGTTAAGGATGAGAAAATTATATTCCTTTGATAAATGGATATCTCCGAATATACATACATAATCATTTATCAGTAGGTTTTTCTAGTGCACTTTTTCTCGAAAATGAATGAATGTGTGAATTTCTTTCAAATACTATTAGTATCTTTATATGCTTAAGAATAAGAGGAGACTTAATGAGTTTTACCAGAGTAAATAAATTGTTGTATTATCAAACATTAATAATGCAGAAGATTTTCATACTAATAGAAACTCTACTTTAAAAATTTGTTTGTTTGTTCAACCTAGAAAGCAACAGCTACAGCCGTCAAATAATCACAACAAATCTGGCAATTTTTCATTAGTTGAACTTTGGACATAACAGAAACTACAAGCATTTAATGCGATTCCTCGCAAAAGCATAGGCTTCTACTTAAAAGTATTTAAATCATAATCTCTAATTATACCAGAAGTATTAATCAACCTGTGGTAAAAAGTAAAGTTCCCAAATATTTGACATTCTTATGAACATGCGTTTCATAGTTTCATTGTAAATGAATTAAAATTGTAACTGCTTTGTGAACAAATGCACCATATTGTAGCAGACACATAGGTAAAGTATACAAAATGGATTATTTAGGATGCTTGTTTTCTATTCATTTTCTTGATGTGGTTTGACTATGTGAGATATGGTTCGGACCAGAGGTAAATTATTTACATAACTTAAGAAATGCCTGACTATAATATTTTTAGCAATGATAGGGCAATATAATAGGCTAACGTTAGCTTTTTATGGTAAATGCACACTCAGATGTGAGTGGGAATATAAGGTATTCTGTCCATAAAATAATAATCGAAACTGTTTTAGTTTAGCTGTTTTAGCGCTCTCATCATTACATAAACAATAATTGTTTGCGATAATTTCAATTATGGAATCTTGTCTCTCTTGTGGGAATAAAAAATATCAACAATAAATATTTAGAACGCTTTGCCAAGAAATACACCCCTGATTCACTCCCCGATTATCGATTACCCCCTGTTGTCGCAAAATATCTTCTTACCCGAAAGTTACAGTTTGCTAGAAAATGGGATAATCTATGCCACGAACATGGTGTTACGCTCGCTGTAGATAATTTTGCCTCACTAAAGCGATCTTTACAGGAACTTCTAATAAAAATAGATACCTGCAGATCTCTCTTTGAGCAGAAAGCACGACAAAGCCTGACTAGATGCACGTATAGCACTCTTACCTATGACCTAGGAGACGAAAACTACTTTAAAGATCAACAGAGTGCAAAATTTTCCTAATCTTCAAGGCGCTGGGAGAGCTGCTATATTTAAATGCAAGGCCTCATAGAGCAGAAGGGAATGATGAGTGTGCTTTGTGCAATCTCAGGACAAGAGAAGACATTTACCACTTCTTGGGTGTATGTCCCATTCTAAAAGAACCACGAAGAGCAATTTGGGGAAAGAACACGCTGTCGTATACAGAAGTCCTTGCTGCACTTAATGCAAACAACTGGAGGGCATTGTATCTTTTTCTAAAAAAGCTTTAAAGTATAGGCAACAAATTTTGAATGAAGCATTTTAATGATATGCCTAGTTTTAATGGTATTAAATAATATGGGAATATATACGAAAGAAGCAATCAAATCTCTTTTCTGGCTGCCGGCAAATGCCAATGTTAACATAATTTTGTGAATTTCAAAGAAAAAATGAATGGAATAATAATACTACTTCACCCTGGATATCTGGATCACCCCATAGTATCTGATCAGATTATGGGGCTTGCCTTTGATCAACCATTGTTTAATTTTACTTCTGTTTATGATCTCATCTTTTGTACATATGATTTGCACTTAACTCATTCTGCCATAATTTTATCTTTTTCGTTCCTAAATTTCTTCCCCATGGGCCTTGATGTCCTTCAAATAGCTATAATCTGTATTACTTAGGAGCAATACCGGATAAATCCTTCTCCGGGGGAAAATCTAAAAACAAATCAACATGAATGCTATTGTATGTAAAATTGCGGAGCATTTTTTGGAAATTCGGTGTTTCTGTTGGTAATACAAAAAAAATACAAAATATTTTACCCACAGAACGATGAAATTATTCTTCAATTTTCTATATAGAAATCCAAATAACTTTAAACTTAGTTTCAGGAATGTTCATACACATCGCCGTCCTACCTTTAAGTTAAGTGGGACGATAAAAGAGTAAAGTAGTTAATTTGTTGCACATTGACACAACTCCTTCGAAATAGAAGCCAGGAGTAAGGCTTGCTGATTCAAAAAAACAACAATACAGATATTCTGTGATACGCGACCCTTATCTTAGAGTGTTTTTATCTATTTGCTATAGGAGAGCTAGGAGTCGATCTGGACTTTTTAATAGGCATCTAAAAAAAAAAATCTACCTTGGTGTAATGCCACTTTAAATTCTCCTTTAAATTCACCGATTATTCCCGCTGTGCATTTAATCCTCATAGACGTCTCGAGTAGATTCTGAGATCTTAGCGCCATCAAATTAACACGTCTAACGACTTTGTTATACGGTTTGCTATATTTTTCTTTCATTACGGCCTCATATGTTTACCTGCCTCAACCAAAGCCATGGGATTTAAAAATATTGTGTTGTCAACTATGAATCTAGAACTCTCCAGTTTATTTTCATAGTATGCGATACTCGTTTAACCTATCGGCAATTGTTGCAATTTTTCGTGTCACTTTTTAAACCAAAAAAAAGTCTACTTCTACTGATCTGATTGGCTTTCATCACCTAATTAAATAAAATCGGGACCCTTTTTTTGGCTTTCATAAAATCTGCCGTTTTGTTTTCGTGCACGACATTAGAGAGAATTTTTAATTTAGCACCGTTCTTAAGTACTCTTTACATACATTACGAATTTTGTTGTTACCCAGTTGTATGTAACAAACCAAATTCCAGCAAACACCTATCTGGGTTTGATGTTTACCGCTGCAATATATAATTGACCGCCGCTATGATTTTATAAATAGCGTATTTCAGTAAGATTTGCATGACTTTGCTTTTGTTTCTCGTTCCGAGCCCATCTTCTCCACGTCAGCCAAGGTATTTGTAGTTTTATCTTCCAACGTGCCAGGTTTTGTTTTCAACAAATAAAAACCTGTCCTTCTTGGATATTCCATTTGTTGAATTATCAGTTTTATTGCCATTTCCAGTATACCTATATCTGTCTATAAGGCAAGCAATTCACATTTTGTTAACTTGCATTTGCATGTTCTAGTGTCCGACCCCGTTTACGGTATTACACTGTAATACGTTTTCTCTTTTAAAACACTCCTCCGCTGGAGGGAAATGCAGTGCGGCGAAATTCTATACGTCGAATTGATGTGCGTACTCTCAATGTCAATTTGGACTTACATATATCAAATTTAATAAAAAGAAAACCAAATTCTGTCTTAACTTACCTCATTTCCTCGTATAGGAAAGCTAACATTTGGCCAAGCCAGGCTGGCAAATAGCAAATGCCAAACAACAAATCCATACTGCAAATACGGAAAGATTGTGTAATTCTGCAGATGCTTTATTTGTTGTTGCAAAATATCGGAAAAACAAAACCAAGATGTTGCCTCAGCCACACCGTTCATATTCGCATCTGGCATTTTCTGATGAAGATAATTTTCAAAAACACCTTGTGTTAAACTAAAAAATAAATTAATTAACCTGAATGTTTAACATAGGAGTTACTTAAAACTTACATGTTATAGTCGCCTCCTGAGTGTACAACCTCTAAAACATGACGCATACGTGTCGCGTTACTCATGTTTGTCATTGTTACCAGAGGACCGCCGTCGGTAGCTCCCGCAGTATCTAGTTGCTTCTGAGGTCTTTGAATCTGTAATAATTGCAATTTCTAGTAAATACAATATAATATAAAGTGCAGATAGTACCTTAAAAATGGAGGTCCACACATCAAATAGACCCCGATGACGGTCTTTCAAACCAAAATTGCTATTCAACACATCGCATAAAGAAATTCCTTTTTTCATTGCACTGCAACAAAAATTGAAAATAAGTGTTAAGGAAGCAATAGGGTAATAGAATTGTACTTAAAGAACTGCATAGTGGAGATACAAGAACGCACATCATTGCCCGATTTCTCTGCCAGGGTGATTAAAGTTCCAAAATCAGTCTTGATTCGTTCTTTCCTAGCTATCTCTCCTAGTCTTTAACAGAATTTTAGTCTTTCTATAATCTTCAAATTGATAAGCATATATTATTAATAAAATACCTCTCAGCAAGGCGGGAGGAATTGATTGGTGGGAAAGTTACAACATATGCGACTTGGCGCAATTGTCTAAGTGAGGGTTCGTACAAATCATTGCAAATGCAAATAATCGGTCGTCGCAATAGTTTCTTTTTTAGTTTAGCTCCTTTTTTTGTTGATTTTTCTACGACATTGTCTGATATGAAACGAATTAGAAATTCAATTGACTGCCTGGGAGCTCCATCAATCTCATCTGAAAGAGTAATTTGCTGTTCAATTTAAAAAAAAATAGTCAAAGCGGTAGAGCAAACCTAAAATTATGCAGTTCGGTCGTTTATCGTTTGTTAAGACAGAGCTCATTTGAGTACCGTTTTCGAGGGCTGTTTGAAAAGCTTCAGGACTTCTATCATCTGAAGCATTCAATTCTCTAACTTGGTAGCCAGCGTGTTTAGCTATTGTATGTGCTAAAGTAGTCTTTCCTAGTCCAGGAGGGCCGCATAACAGAGCAATTTTTTGCATTGGCCTACCGAGCGTATCAATATTTGTATTCAAATTCTTCTTTTTATTTCGCTTCCATCCTCCGTTCACCTCAAACCTTCCAGTCACTTTGTTAAAGGTGCTGTATCCTTTGGTAGAAACTTTATCTTCCTTCGGTATGAATTCTCTAAAGATTTAGAATGTTTTGTATGTTTTTTGTGGGTGTGCAATCACATATGGCAGAGACAACTTACTTGCCAAAAACGACTTTGTCCCACATTTTTAGCCAGAAGAGGAGGTTTCTATTGGTGCCTTCATCGGAGAGCAGATCTATATATTTTCTTGGTTTGTACTTTTCTACCCACAAGTTGCCTCCTCCAATCAGACCTTGCTCCGGAACGTCGATAGGAGCAGATGATTTCTTGGTTTGTGAGCTACCCACTGTCATCCTCCGTAAAACCTATAAGAATTAATTTGAACAAATTCGTTCGGAGTTTATTTTTTCATCAAGTCTTACAATTTCTCTTGCTTCGTTCCAAATATCTTGCTTTGACTCTCCTAGCAAACCACCATATCCTTTGGCGAATACGTTAATGTCGTTTATGTGCTTCGTTTCATAATCCTTCGAATGATAGCGGCAATACACCCTTTCCTGATCGCTGCGCTGAATTGGAATGAATGGCCACCTAAAAGAATAGCTAAATGCATAATCCATTATGGCGATGACAAAAAAAAATTACTGTGGCACAGTATAGGAAAGATTTCTCATCTTGAACTCGTGTATGGCATCCAACTGGTTTAATTTGGGCTTCTTCAGCGCATTAGACAGTGCCCGTTGCAGCCGTCTTGCTTCCAGCACTTTTTCAATCATTTCTTTATCACGTTCCTCCTCGATCTTGGCCTTTTTCGCTTCTGGATCAACATATGTAACACCTCCATCTAGATCGTCGATGTCACCAAAGAGATCTCTTTCCAGTCTTCGTTTTTTATTAATTCCAATATTTTGAAATTCTTCTTCGATTATATCTGGTCTAACTAACTCATCAATGGCATGCATTCGTTTTGTTATGGGTGTCGAGAATGCCCTCTTTGTCCCAGTTGGTGTTCCAAAGAGACGACGATTAACAGCACCCGAAATCTGTGAGAGCTGAGGGGAATCTAGTAAGCTATTAGTTTGGGACAATGATGAAATATTTTTGGAGCACCCTGGCAGGGGTTGGCTGTTAGAGACGTATTCTTCTGGAACTTAAAACCATTGTTATTGAAATTACTCAAAATAAATTGGCAAACTCACGTTCATCAAGCATCTCCAACTCTTCTTGGTATCGGAGTTCATACTCCTCATCTTCAGTGGGAAATTGATCCATGGTGTTAATTCAATTTTAAATTATTTGCGAAGACCAAACAGTAAGGAAAATCGTTTGTTTACAAGAAATTTTGTCTTTAATTAATAACACACTTTACCGACTTGGATTAAAATTCCCGCGCGTATTCTTTTTGAACTGTCAATAGTTTGGAACGCAATCAATATCTAGTGTCTGAACCGTAAATTTAAGCGACATCTCTTGGTCACTAGACATTTTAACAGTTTTACAAGGTGCTTCGAAAATAAAATAAGTATCGCAAATGACCTAACTATTTAAATCTAAAGATACAAACTAAATTTGTTTCCAAACGGTCCTTTAATAAAAAAATCTTTAATACCGATAATGACAAGACATGATGTAGCAACAAATCAATGGCGTAATGGTACTAAGAGACCGAAACTGATGTAGGATAAGCCTGTTCCAAATTAAAACAATGTTGAAAATAAATTAGTTGTAGATAAACGGTTTAAACTAGTACACACCATACGTTTTGCAAATAGAAAGCATAGGTATGTGACAACTAGACAACTACAAGGTATACATCGGTTGCAACCAGTGAGCAATGGAGGAGAAAGTAAGACCAGTGCTATTTTCTTCATTCACCCGCAAAACTAGTGAAAAAGCAGTCCTTATCCCATGAGACTCATTTGTTTTTTACACATTACTGTAGATTATATAAGAATGTCACTATGTCATTGCGGCCACTGATTGCTTCCAATCAAAGTTCGTTCGAGAACCACAATAAGGCCCGCATTGCGGTTGTCGATCGTCGATTCGACTGATTTCATGTTTGGTATTGTGTAATTCAATCGACAAAGGATTGCATTATTGTGAATAAAAACCAAAAAAGTGACTATTGTGAACACAATTTTGTTGTTTGCTTATTTATTCATTGCCGCAATATTTTTGAAATAACTTAATAAAACGAACTCTACCGAATTGTGTACAAGTGATTCAGACGATGAGAATAACAATAATTTTAATCCAGAAATGGCCAGATTAAGAAAACTGATATGAGATGCTTCGAACCCCTTAAAATTGAAGGGAAGGATGTAAGTATTTCATTCGAAAAATCACATTGGTACATACATACATAACTACAATTTAACTTCTGCACTTTTGTGAAATATTTCTGATTTTCTAAGCTAGCATCCAAAAATCTCTTTACGGAAATAGAAACTATGCTTAAGCCAACTGTAAGAAACTCTATTATTTCAAATATTTTGCTAGCTCTAAATTCAAATTATTGTTTTTTTTGCACTAACTTCATGTTTTTTTTTATAAAAATCCTCACATTTCAATTTATTTTTCTGCAAGCCACAGACCAACTATCGGGAAATTTCGATTGACTAAAAACTGCTATCAAATCGACAATAGTCGTTCACAATCGACACTCACAATACCGAAATTAAAAATCAACGACGTGGAAGCGAGCCTTTGTTGATCAGGATAAAACCAGGTGGCTTTGTGTATTATATCATATATTGGGCTATTGTAGTCCGTTGCTACCTAATACGATGTTTATTGGTGTGGCACAGTCGATCAACCTTACTCTTTTGTCAAAAGATTGGTCATATAAGCTAAAATGTATCGGATGATTAAGCTTATATGCTCAATGTTCGTTGGCCTAGAAGTGTGTGCCATTACTCGTATCTGTGCTTAAAAAATGCGTAAAAATAATCTGGTCAACATCATTTTTCTCATCCCACAATGTGTATACATATTTTTTTTACTAATGAAGTTAATGTTGAAGTTCTTCGGAAGCTTTTCATTGACTAATGTGAGCCGGGAGATACATCTCAAAATTCCTCATGGAACCAACTCTATCATGTCCACTGTATTTTTTGTAGTCCGGATACATCAGCCTTATAAATAATCGATGACGATGAAGATGCAAGCACCTTTCCCTTTGTATATGTGGACGTTCAAGGCTAAGCCTTAATTCGTTAAACCGATTTACTTTCACGAGGTCCTTAACAGAAATAGGGGTAATTGTATTAGACAGGTTCTTACCTTAGCGAAATCCAAGCGGCAGTTTAAAAAGTACCTAATATGCTCGGTATACCTCTATGGAAAGCTACTCATATAACTTTCGAGGTATTTAAAGATAAGTAGGAATCATTGTTAGAAAGATTTCAACATTTAAATATTAAATTATCTTTATTCAAGCACTTATTAACTAACGAATTTATGTAATCGGTTTGACATTAATGTAATATCAATCAAGTAATAGGCATTTTAAGCTTAAAGATAAATTTAAAGTGTCATTTGCATTTACAATTTACAATCTAATGGCACAAGAGTTAGAAACTATTTCATTTTTAATTTTTATTTAAAATAACCTTAAATACTAATTTTTTGTTTAGTGAAATTAAAAATAATAATAATAATAATAATTTACGAAAAAACTAATAGTCAAGTGGTAGACCATCCAGCAGTCACCTTTTAGGTGAACATCGAATATCGATCGTTTAGGATCTCTCGTTAAGGAACATATCACATATAAGAAAAGCAGCCTTCTGCAGGTTGAAACTTTTAAAGAACAGTCTCGTTTCCATATCGTCCGAATGATTGTGGAGGCACTTTATAACCATTGCGGGAAGAGCCTTGTCTCGGCATATGGGTGGAGGGATATTTTCTTGCAGAGGAGTACCTTGAAATTTTGTCCATAGAGATGGCTGTACTTGGTGACTGCCGTACGGTTTGATAGGATGTAGTGCTGTAAGCAGGTGCTGGAGGATATTTTGTCGAAGTGTGCTTGCACTTTGGAGTCATTTGATTTTTGTACATATTTCCTATTCGTGGTCCTAAAACCCATGATGATGAAACAACGCCTAGCATAAGCTCCATAAAGGCTCGAGTCATAAATGGCCACATTGGTGCTTTCACAGCTGATACAGGTTCATAAGCAGGAGCGGGAAGATTTAACCAAACATCACTGTTGGCAAACTCATAGAATACCGAAATTAAAAGCAAAGCACTAGGAATGCAATAAATAAACAAGAATGTCCCGACGCCTTTCATGTTGACGGCTTTCTGATTCTTAGGATTAATTGCTGAATTCGGCTGTCCGTAGGCTGTTGATGCGGCGTCATTTCGGCGATGTACCAAATATCCGGCAAACAAATTAACCGAACCGAAAATCCAGTAGCAGAATAAAGGCATTGCCACCAGTATTCGGAGCCCTCTGTCCGACTGATTACCCACAAAACACGCACCTGAAAATATAAGAAAACAAAATAGATAAATTAATAGGAAATAGTCACCTGATACTTTAACGCATGAAAGGGCATAAGGCATAAAATAATTTCAAATTGCTATCCTGCAGTAAGCACATTCGCTAGTAAAACATTAACCGACAGAACTAAGAAAAAAATACTGAAACAACCCTCATGTTCGTTGATCGTTGGTCGGCACAAAAAATTAATTCATTCGAAAACCGTAGACGAAACTTCTCCATGAATAATTTCCTGTGCTCGTAGTGAGGTATTGAGTTACCACATTGCGGAGCAGTAAAACAAAGGATTCCTTTCACAAGAGCTTTTAAATGAATACAAATATATTTGTAAGCAGACAGTGCAAATTAAAGAACAACGACTTCGATGGACGCCCAAACAGTAAGAAGTATATAGTCGTCGAGCGGCGACATAAGAATATTCACCTGCGAAGCCATTCAATTTCGGATTATTTATAAAGTACGGGTGTCGTACTTAAGACCATCTCCTCAATCAAGACTCTCTCTCTAAACATGAAAAGGGTTGCAGCGGGCCGACTATAAGGCACATGAACACAAGTATATCTGACTGACTGGCAATATAGATTTCAATGCTAAGGCAGCATATGGAAGCAAACATCTGCACTTCATTATCCATGAAACTGAAAATGGGTATTATCAGTTCACACTCATCGGCCTTGAGAAGTTGTCTAATCTTTCGCAATGTAATTAGTTTGCCACAAAACCAATGCACGGATACATACAAAAAAAAAATACTCCAGATGTTTGCATTTTGATCATTTGTATTTGGACATTTTTAGCTGGTCGAATGTTTCCGACAGTTTTTAGTGGTCTAACATCTAAAAATAGTCTTGTGACAGATGATCGTGCGATTTATATGATTTATCTGAGAAAAGTGATTTCAATTTAGAACATCCATAAGAACAGTCCAAAGTACTTTTTTTTAGCTTAAAATTACATTTCTCAACTTTTTTGCTATTTTTATGAATTTTCTGGAATTGTCTTGTTTTTTTCCTCATTTTGAGATTTCTAATCCATCACATGATTAGTTGCTAACAACACAATGTTATATGGTACTCTTCAAGAAAACAATAAATTAATGAGTCAATAATGTTGCTTCTACGAAAAAAAAACCGTTTAAGATATATGATATGGGGATCACAATTAGTAATCTGCTCGGCGCAACGTAGTTAGAGATAGAACGCTTCAGTTTGTTGACGATTTTTGATTATAGCATACGGAAAGCGGTCGTAATCTTGAAGGTGAAGGCTTGTGAACGACACGGGTCGCCGGGTTGAATGCAACAAAACTTTTGGATGGTAGTACTACCTTTTGCCACAGAGAAAAGACTTACCTAACGCTGAAACGTTAACAGTCCGTTTGACACTCAAACAAAAATGGTGAACGGTTTGTTGATTTCTGCAATGTGTACCGCTGCCAAAGATAAGCAAGTTTTAATTTGATAAGCAAAGAATACCAACCCAAAATTACGTAATTGCGATTAGGGGTGTTCTTTAATTTTACTAGGTGCTGGCGTATACGATCACGTCCTTCTGAATCTTAGAAACAAAGTGGACGTTTTTACGTAAAAAATACGAGTAATAATGAGTGATGAGGCTGAGTTGAACAAACAAAATTTCCAGTTCTGGAGCACTGAAAATCCGCAAGCGCGAAGAGCCATTGCTCAAAGTCACTGTATGGTGTACTGTTTACACTGGAGTAGCCATTGGACCACTTTTTGTTTTAGAACGGAATGGATCTAACGGTCACTGTAGATGGGGAGCGCTATAGAGCCAAGATCAATGAATTTTCATTCTTCAGTTGAATGACTTAGGAATGTAGGACTTGTGGTTCCAGCAGGACAGTAAAAACTGAGCATTCTGCAAAAGCAATGTCCGACATTTTAAAGCGGGCGTTTCCCGGTCGCCTGATACAAAATTGTTGCCACTCGCACTGACCTAGACGATCACCCGATTTGATTGCCTTAGCCTTCTTTCTAGTCCATTTAAAGTTACGGACTTTTGTGAACAAGTCACAATCTTTGGCAGCTCTTAAAGAGAATACCCTCCAAGAAGTGGAGAAACTATCCCCCGGAGTTCTGAAGAAAACCATGGAAATTGCCATCAAAAGAGCCCAAAAGATAATCAAAACGTGAATGCCGAAAAAAAACATTAAAATAACGCATTCGCATAAGCCTAGGAAAATAGGGTCATACACTCTGTATTATAACATTTAATGGTGCTAGAAAGCGTGTAGGGTTATTCAAATTCATGGAGCTATAACCCTATAACTCTTGTCAATCGGTGCCTCTTTGAGCGAAAAAGGCAATTAACCCTCTTGAACAACAAAAGTATACCCTAATACTCCCGGTCCTTCTCTATGGTGCAGAGGCACACACATTACCAAAAGTAGATGAGGGTGCTCTTGGCTGGATTGAAAGGAAAATTCTTCAAGTGATTTTCGGTCTCATCTGCATTGACGGTGAGTGGAGGAGGAGATAAAACGATGAACTGTAAAGACAAGACTGTAGAGCGACATCGATCTAGCCAGAAGAGTGAATGTCTAACAACTGAGATGGCTGGGTCATGTAGAGCGGACGGACACCAACGCTTCAGTCAGAAAAGTCGTCGAATCCGTCACGAGAGACAGCGCAGTAGAGGAAGACCAAAACTCAGGTAGCCCACTCTACTTAGGGTGCGAAACTGGAGGCAGCTAGCAAAAGATCGAGTTGGCTAGGGACGCTTGTTGACCAGATCCACCCGAGACTAAAGTGCCACCTAAATGAAATTAACCTTTTTTACCCTCCATTTTGAATCACTTCGCTATATGATCGAAAGAATTTGCCGCTGTTTTGGGACTTTAATCCAATGCTTTCTTTGGACCATTTTTCAAATCTCGGCTGAAGCAAAAGTCTACAACTATACTTAGTAGTATAGGATGTGAATCATATCAATGAGCGTTACCAAATTCTCAAATACACACCAGCCTCTCTCATATAAGAAAATTAGAAAGTTTCAAGCCACGGTAAGTTTAATAAGGCGAAGGACATTCGCAGTATTCTTCTAAAATCTCTCAAAATTGTGTCAAAACGAGCGTTTCGTAAAGTAAAGTAAAGCAATTAAGCTGCCCTTATAAATCTGACAGACTGTCGAAACTGATAGAGTTTCAAAAATAGGTTAAGAAAAAAACACCTCGATTCTGCTCCCAATGTCAAACTAGAAGGCTTTCGTTCCGGTTCTTCCAAGATCGGCCATATGGACTTTACGAATCATGAAAGAACAATTCACTGAGTATAAATCTTCGCTTAATCTGCTCTTTTTTAATATCAATAATGATCTCAACACAATGTATCATGAATTTATATATAAACACTTGTACAACCTGTCAAGATCATCACTATTATTAAGTGTCCGTCTCTGATCTGAGGAATAATAACGTCGTACCTTAAATGTGTATGTAATCCACGATGACGATATTCGTCTGGTAACACATAGTTGACCAGATAACCCCATATTAACATCCAAGACCAGCAAAGCAAGAACAAAGATGAGTGCGTGTAAAACCTAATCCTATAGCCTCTGAAGTATTTTTTACTAAACTCTACATTGCCAGAAAATACGTCGAGTAATTTCATAGCTTTTAATGTCTATGAAGCATTGGCTCAGCTATAATGATGGCATCGCACCCGTGAACCGTGATGGCAAACAAGTCGAAGTTCTATGTCTAAAAAGCAGATCTATTTTTCTGCACAAAAACTCGGTTACACTTTTCAAAGTTCGTCTCCAATATGTACTGTCTTATGTTATTATGAGGATTTTCTGGCCAAAATGTATCTGCAAGGCACAGCTCTAAATGAGAGCAGTGAATTATTTTAGGTCATCCCATGCTTTAGAATACCCAAACCAAGGATAAAAGAGTGGGATGTCCTAAGCAAACGTGTGTAGTAGACTTAAGGCAGACCATCGAGGAATTGAAAACTCGCCCATGTATGGGCCTATGGCCTATGGGTCCTGTTTATTAACAATAAGACAGAAGGACCCATAACTTGAGAAGAAAATTGTTATTAAATATTTTTATAAATTTATATTACTATGAAGAAAAACGAATGAAATATAATAACTACATTCTAATTTATTTACTCACCTAAAAGTTCATCTGCATCCACAAGACGTGTTACAAGAACAGCGACAGTCTGTAATGCTGGAAGTCCCCAAGCAGCTACTTGTTCAATATTACCAAACGTATCCTGATTCTTCCGCAAAGATTTGGTCGTGCTTTTAGCTGCCGTACGTTGACAATTCACTCCACCAATAAGACCTAAAGCATTAGCTGGTTCACAAAATTCACTTCTCGTCTGACGAACGCCTCTGTGCCATTTAAGACAAAGTATGGACCACCTACAAACAAAGGTTAACAAGACATTTATCTATTATTAGTCCACAAGAAAAAAACAAATAATTTCTACTACATATCTATCATGGCTAGAGTGGAAGAATAAAAACCTTGAGTATAGCGTTAGCATACCACCCATCGGCAACAGCACTCCTAACTTTTCAACCAACAAATTTGTCTGCTGTCGATCGTTGTTGATGTCAGGCACCCTTACGCGATACTTCAGCAAAGGAACAAGCGTCAGACAGCGTACGCGTTATTGGGTAAATATTTACTCACAAAGGAAATAATTTTCAGTGGCGGTATTGGGGTTCCGGCCCAAAGTAAACAAATCCTCTATGAAAGGTACTGCAAACACCAGGCTACACGTGCATGCATACACTCATATACATATTATATACATTTGTATGCACATGTGTTTCTATGTAGAGAACTGAAAACAAGAAACGTGGTCCTGATACAAAACATAGAGTTTTTAACTTAATGAGCTGAGCCTAATCGGAATGTGCATGTATCGTATTCGTGCTAAAGATTGGCATCACACTGTGAAATCATCTTCTTTCTGCACTCTACAAGAGTTAGCACGGCCAAGATGAAGATTGTAGAATGGGCACGCATTATATTCGTATGTTTGAGAGTTAAAAATGGAAAAAAAGCCAACATCAGAACCTGCTATAGCATCATCACCTCATCAAGGCACCCATTTAACTTGCAAAGAAGGCCGGGCAACTCGGAATTAATTTCGCCTACCTCTTCTACTGGCAGTGGTAGTGGTACATACATAGGTACTGGTATTGGAGTCACTGTTGCTGCTGCTGCTGCTGCGTTTGGTGTTGCTGTTTTCCCTTGTATGTTCTCCATTTGCTGTTGACTGTTCCTCTTGCTGTTTGTTTCCCCCGGCCAAATGTGGTCATAACAATCAAGCGATGTAAACCGCGATCCATGCACGAGATAAGTGAAGTATATGAACGAAATTTAAACGAGCTCAACCGCTCCCTACAACACGAGTACGACCTAAGCCCCCATCACACCACACATACTGGCACTCGTATATTAAAAAAAGAATATGGCTCAGGAAATTCAGAGAATGTTCACCTTATCTTAATTACAAGCGGTTTTATTGCATTTCTCGACAGCTGAACAGGAGGATCGCAGCTCCGGTAATCGTAGAACTGTCACAAGTGACAACACATGTAATAATTAGGTTTCAATGCATGCACCTATCACAAACTTGTATCCATGCATCTCGGAAACGATTCCTTTCGAAGCAGACCAGATGACCAAAGGTTTGAATTGATTCCAGGTGATTTACAGGAAGACGCGTGTGCTTGTACTCTTATTTTACCCTCTACACTAATTTTCGTATCTCCTCATGTCATTGTATAACAAATAACAATAATAAATAAATATTCAAGAACGTCTATACCATGCGTATGTACGAGTAGGTGTATGTTTATATGTGCCCACTGCTCACAGCTCACAGCTCACAGCTCGCAGCTCGCAGCTCGCCCATTCGCTCTACGCTACGTAAACAGATCTTGTGACTCAGCAGCAATAATTTATCTATTGACAGTTTAGTTACTGTATCTGCTGTTGGTATACACAGTCGTCCCCATAGTACACCGTTCACTGTACATACAATTCGACGCCTCGTGTCTTATCTTTCTTCAACTCACTATACGTAAATATTATATGTAAGTATCTTTCGTAAAAACATATAAACGAGTACTTGTACAATTAGCAGCCAACGGCTGCAGGTTGATGATCGCGAACGCGATCCAACATCTTCCGTATTTTCCATGTTCGTTTAAAATTTCCTCGATTGTCTCGCATCATCAGGTCGTACAGATACTCGTACTCGTAGATACGAGTAGATGTTGAATGGTGTTGTGTTGGAGCTTTATTGTAAATTACTCCTCGTACGTACTCTGTTATCCGTACAAATTTGGAAGGTGTAGAACACGTATTCAAGTGCATCTTGGTCGATTGAATTTGGCATCAATCTTACTCCTACTCTTTTCCCCTTATAATCGTATGTAACATATGAGATCTAATGTAGATCATTTGGGTAAAAATAGTCAGAAATAAACAAAAATTCGAAATAAACTTGATGGACATACAAATCAAAGAAGAATGTGTAGAATCGATTTTTTTTGTTGTTCCTTTCACAGCAGATATTCGAATTTGCAGCCCCATCCCCCCTCAAGTTGGTTGGTATTTTAAAAGAAAAAGAAAAACTAGACACTAATTTTTTTAAACATTTTTTGAGTGATGACAGTCTGTTTGTTGATTTTGTGAGAGGACTCGAGGAAAGCCTCCCTTCTAAAGTAAATTAATGGGGAGCGAGACTAAGGTAACCATAAACATAACCATGCCTCGCTTCCAAAAATTTATTATACAATCGATTTTGTAATTTCTAGTGTTTGTTTGGCTTAGCATAACTGAACGGATTAATTACATCTAATTAATTGTAGTTGCTTATCGTATGTACAACGTACATACATACATATGTAGGTAGAACGTTTAAAAATATGGAAAGATTCAACGCAGTTGGTAGATACTCGTACAAAGAGCGAGCAAGAGTATGATAGAAGAACGATCGCACGATCATTAGACCGGTATGCTAGAGCTGGTGTTTTCTCTGTTTAAATTGCTGCCGGCTAACAAGGTACCCCGCAGATCGTTTTACTGAAATTGAATAAAATTTAAAGGAAATACCAGAAACATAATATATTCTTCGGATTTTATGTTTGTCCATTTAACAAGAAGGTGCAGCGACTAAAAATCCAATTATTTATGCAAGCGAAAAACCAGTATTTGGAATTCTAATGAGGATGGACCAAAAGAAGACGAAAGAAAATGAGAGAAAATAAATAAAAATAAGAACAGAAAAAAACAATTAAATCGGAGAGCTATAATTTATAACCAATAAACACGATCAAGTCCTTCGGTTTACCTGGACAAAAAAATGTTCGAATCGAAAAATTTGAAAATGAAATGTAAACAAAGATCAACTGTAAAGAACTCGAAACTCTGTTCCAATCTTAAGAACATCACCGATGTTATTAAAAATACATTAACTTTGCATCTCTTAATTTAACAATGTCGTGAAGAAGCAGATTATTGCATAGGAATTGAAGGAAACTTTAATATATCCATTACATAAAAAGGGTTGTACGTTCGAACATGCGAACTATCGACACATCTCAAGCCATAAAGCATTCCCCACAGCTCTCCACATGTTTTGACTCCAACAACCTACGTTAATAATCAAACAGGGTATAGATAAGGATATTATTCCACAATCGATTAAATATGCGTACCAAGGAGAATGGCAGTATCTCGTGAAGCAAACATTTTTTTTTTACTTAAATCAATCTTCGACACTGGATGGTTTAATTTATAAGTTGTAAAACACGAGGATGTCTTGGGAATTCATACGGGTTTAAGAGAATGGAGAGACTATGACTGAGCGGTTAAGAACGAGGTCAGGAGTCAGAGAAAGTTGTGTTCCCTAAGCTCAGCTTTATTCCCACCGTCTATTGAGGATTTACCTGAACATATATTAAGATGAAGATACTTTTGTAATACTCAAGCTTAACAAAATTCAACATTCAGAAATAGATAAACATAAAATAATTAATAACTAAATAAAGTATTACAATTAAATAAAGGAGGAAAGGAGGGTTGTAATAATTATAAAATAAAGCGGGGGCTGTTTAGAGTTCTGTAAGGAATTTAACGAAGGGAGGAGAAATGGCGAAGGACTGCACTTTTAAAGCTTGTGGCATTAGAAATTGTTCTTAGATTTATTGGTAGAGAGTTCTACAATTTGATATGGTGAATATAAAATAAACGGGAAGAGTTAAGGGAACGACGATGTGCTAATATTAAAGAAGACGTTAAGTTGTTCATACAAATATACAGGCGTATTATCTTCTATAGTTTCATATACACAAATGCAATTCCTGAGGTGAAAGTAGTGTTTCAGGGACATTTCTAGCAAGCACTTTGAATGGTGTGACACATCGTCATACCTTTGTAAGCGATGGATATATCTGACTGCAGTATTGAATGCTGGAATAGAGTCAATACAGCTGCATAATACCTCAGCATATATGATAATGGGCAGTATTAAAGTTTTGATGAGTTTTTGTCTGGTATTAGTTACGGTTATCGAGTGTTTGCGAAGGCAAGTGCATATACTCGCTTTATAATTGTTATGAGAATATGACGCTCACGTATGGGGATATAAATAATATGCTCTATATTTAAAGACATCAAGTGCAAATCGGCTGTATAAAGGATGTTCTTTGAGCAGTGGGACAAACACTCCTCATATAATAATGAGGGTGCACAGATGAAAATTATGGCACCGTTGAGGGCAATGTTAAGGAGGTCTACTTTTCTTTTAAAGAGAGAAAAATCTGCAGGTGAACCATCATCAGATACAAACGATTGATTAACGTTTTTTTTTTGTTTTCTAGGCTTTTAGTTTCGACACATGCTACTCTGCCGGAGAGCCAACAAGTCATTGAAGGAAGTTTCCAATGAAAATATTCTCTTCAGAAATAAACATGTGATCTAGCCTACGAAATCGTGTTAACTTACGCCCGGGAACTGTTTTCTGTGGGGTATTTGAAGTCGTTGGTCTATATTCCCGCTTTGGAACTTTCATCGAATGCACCTATCGTGAAATATAACCACGAATGCTCCAAAAATTGATCGAAAATTTGAGCCCCAGGATGAAGTTTCTGCCAATATGTGCCAATATGTTTTAAATCAATTTTTATCACCAGTGCCATTGAATTATCTCTTGAAGAAAATAAACCTTCGCTTGTTTGCTCAAACTGTGTGTGTTTTATTTCGATTTCAAATCTAACAACCCTTAAAATCCACTTTACACATCTTAACACGATAAATACCCAAACAAAATGTATGTGGATTAGTCAAATAGCTACATAAAAAATCTGTGGGATGAAATTAAACATAAATCTCGGACACTCTACGGAGTTTATACTCTTAAAGTACATCATAAGTGTTGATGAAGTTTTTGTGTAAACTATGCTAAAAAAGCATCGCTATCTGCTCATCGGCCTATCTGCAATCAATTACCTACAGGACAGATTTTTTTTTTGTTTTTAATAATACCATAAATGAATCTAAGAGATCTCGATGATGTTGCGGCTAAAAACATAAATTAAAAGACTAAACTGGTGTCCCTTATGAGAAAAATGTGCAAATAGGTTTGCAGTGTGTGACGATCTCTGAGGAGAGTTGAAAAGACATCGATCAATTTCCTTAACAAATAAAGCGCCCGTAGTTATTACTATATTTCAAAATATCAGTTTCTTACTGTGAATAATACCTAAATAGGGAATGAAAACTTTTAAGAACCATCTACATACATATTTCTAAATATCGACTAGAATAAAAATGAATTAAAGATCTTTTTCTCATTCAAGAAGGTGGAAAATTGATGTTCTGATTAATTTTTGAATTAAAGAGAATCATTAGCGCAAAAACATTCAATATGATAAATTTTACTAAACGCGATTGCATTAGATCTACGCGTATAAGAGGAAGTCTACATATAAAGAATTCGGTAACCGAACAACTTGAGGCGAATAGAATAAGCTGGTATTGCCACGTTCAAAGAAGATCTGCGGAAAATCCGGTTAAAAAGGCACTATCAACTACGGTCACTCCAACTGTAAGAAAACGAGGTCGGAAAAAGAATTCCTGGATTTCTCAGATGGCAAATGCACAACAACGCCTGGGGCTAACCACTGAAGCGATCCAGGACCGAGCATTATGTAGGCGCGTTCTGCGGTCTGCGACATTAGCCAACCCCATAAGCGAAGCAGCAGCGATGCAGTAAAAATGGGAAACTTGTTACGCATAAGTTCGTATAACAAGGAAAGGGTTAATAAAAGGATAAGAAGAAGAAGAAGACTCATAAATTTTACAGCAGATATACATATGTACATGAACATAGCCATAATCTATGTTATATTTACATGCTAGTTGGTGGTATTTGCTTTTTCAGAGAGCATTCGTAATGCAATTAATTTCTAACACGCTGAGATATAATACGAATATCCTAGAACGAATGAATTATGAAGCCCAAACATTAATGCGAGTCGATCCTTTATATTGACTACATGCCCGCCAGATCTCACCCGATCTGCTGCTCTTCTGTTGCCTGGTTAGCTATACTACAAATCTGTTTCGAAGGCGTTTTGCCACTTTTTCTGTTTTGAGTACTTTTGCATGCGCCCTATAAATTTTCCATCCAACAAATTCGATTTATCACTGCTTCGTTAGCACACCTAGTCAGACACTGCAACTGCATACCATTTACGGGTATGTCTGTCCACATGGTAAACAGACATAAATACATACCTACCTATGGCAAGATGATCTCTTCTCCCCACAGAATGATCGAGTTGGTACCAGCAGCTTGGTATCCATTTTGTACAAAGTCTGCCTCAGAGACAGCCTCGACTGTTTATATTCTTTAACAAAGTTGGGAGCACCAGAAGGCACCAGAGAGACCCCAGACTCAGCTGGAGCTTAACGCAAATTTATTTATTCTGATTTCTGTATGCACCTACTTGGTTTCCTTATAAAAGGCATGAACATGAACACGGATATTGTTAGGAGCTCGGCTGCACGTCTCGACCAAAAAATAAAACCGACAACAACAACAATAACAACAAAAGTAACCTGGCATTCCCTGTTAAATGCTGATATGTATCTTTACCACGGGGTACAACGTACAAGTACCTTCATCTCATCGGCTTTATAGTTTAGAGATTGTGTTGTTGTAATTCTTTTCCATTGTGTGGTAGAATTGAACGGACAAGGGATACGGGCTACATATCGAGAGAGAAAAAGATGCTGACGATGAATATGGTCGTTTGAACGAGCTGCTTGCTGTGCTGGATACCCGTACCTACGGGATTTTGTACCTCTCGGGCATTGCTCGTTATTATTATTTTCTTTTTTTCCTCGTTGGGTTCTTTTCTTATTTTTATTTTATTTTATTTTTCCTTCTTGGGTTTTCTTTTTCTTTTTTTCACGTAAATTGTTCAATAGGAATGGGAAAACATCTTGCAACAGCAACAACCTCGTCTACATCTCGTTTGAATACATTCTTTGAGGCCCTTTTTTGTTTTTACGTGCAATAAATTCTGGACGAACTACCATGGACAGACCACGAACCAGTTTTTTTACGTGAGAGTTTTACTGAGATTTGGACTGTATTGATAGTTAATGGACATTCGTTGGAAATTTTAGTACATCTTGTCGCTTTATATTGTACAGTGTTTTTTTTTTTATTTTGTTTTAATGTTTCACGTTTCTTACTTGCACAATGCAGTGGCCACAATGTTGGACTGTTCAAAAGTAATTTTGTTGACAAAAATGTTATGCGCAAGCAATGTGTTTTACATAAAAAAAAAACCGAAGAAATATTTTTGTTAATTTAACGTACAAATTCAACACGCATACATATGTAGTTTGGAAGACCATTTGCTGGACATCTTCAAATAAGAAAAAGTCATTATAAAAATTAACTTATTTTATACCAAGCGAATGACCTCTATTGAATATAAAGATTTTTCCATTCCATAGCAAATAACTTACTTAGTACATAGGTACTAGCAAATGTTTTGGAACACGGTTTTTGACTAATACAATCAAAAATGAAAACGAATGAATATTTTTCAAAAGTTTGTTTTTTTTTGTATTGGGTCACTGAATGGCTACGAATTGTAAAACAACTGATATCCATATTTGCCTTCCAGCAATTGCCAACTCAGTCTGGCCGATGAGTAGCCGGATGCAGTACAAATAGTTTGTAGTCCAATGGATTAAAATCTGGGATACCAATAGGCCAATCAACCGTGGATGAATTAGACTCGCTCTTCAGATCTTTGATGACTTTTGGGGTTCGCGCAATACCCACACGTCAAGTTTCGATAATTCCACTAGTATTCTCAAATAGCCTCACGGTACGATACGCAAAGTTTCGTGTAGTCATTTTCAAAAGCAACATCCAAAAACTGTCGCCTTTTTCGTAATCGCATTTTTGCAGGCCAATTACGACAAACTGAATTGTCGACTGCCACTCGCATAGTTGTCATTATTGTTCCCATTTTTGATGGGAAGGGACAAGTTGGCCTAGCGGGTAATGAAGTCTAAGGCTGCCACCTTTCAGAAAAAAAGTCAACGTCATATCCTAGAGCTGCTGCGGAGCTACGGAGAAGATTGGAACTCATTCCTTTCATGGTCGAAGTAAGTGAAAGTCGATTTCGTATTCCCTTGTCAACCCATCTGGAATCCAATCAGGCCCGTCCATAATATGAACTTTGAGAGGAGGAAGACTCATAAGTGCAACGAAAGCAATTGATTTGAATTCTTTTTTTTCGTGGATAGCACAACCTGATTTTTGAGGATTGTGAAGACTGAAGACAAAGGGCGAATAACTAAAAATTGGCTTTCTAACAAAATATTTTACTAAGTGGGCATATTGATGAAAGTGGAACGACTTATTTTTTTTCTTCGATGAGATCGCTGTTACCATTCAAACAAATTTGGTAGATGCGCTTAGGAATAGGCCAGTTGACGAATATCACCCCACATCAAACATTAACATAGAATGAATAATCCCTATGAAGTGTCAAAATTTAAGTATCATGGTTCAATGATACAATAATTACACACGACGCTTAATTTAAACGTAAATCATGGCTCTGATGAATTGTCCGACAAGTTGAATAATTTAGAAAAATACAATTGGAAAATACTCGTAGCAACGGCAGAGATGCAAATGTACAGCGAATTTAACTAAATCGTATTAGTCTCTACATTGAAGATAGCTTGGGAACGGGGGCATCAAACGCCTTTTACTCCAAGACCCAATACAGCGATTTCTTGTATTCCCAAATGATTTATTTGATTGAAATTTATAGATAAAACCTATATTAACTTATTGCTAAATAAAATTAAAAAAGTGTTGCAAAATATATTACAACCCTACGAAACCCGCCCGCAGATGGTAAAAATCAAAAAGGTATTCTTTTTCATCGGAAAAACGACAAACCAATGCATCCGAAAAATGTCACTATATGGTGCGAATTATGGGTTGGTGGCATCATTGGCCCGTACTTTTTCGAAGATGAGGCTGGAGAGACAGTTTCAGTGAACGGAGAACGTTACCGCAACATGTTAACCGGCTTATTTTTTTTTTTAATTTCATAAATTGGGTCTGAATGAACTCTGGTTTTAACAAGCAATCAATCAATTATAACGTACGAAATTTGAAGATCGCATTATTTCCGTTAGAAAAGAAGTTGATTAACCTCCGAGGTCATGCGATTATCTTTCGCATTGAGACGCCATCAATATGTAAGTTTCTTTTTTTTAATAAATTTATTTAAGTCATAACAAAAATTAAGTAATATCTTAAAAGTTTTTGTTTTTTATGTTGGATTTTGTGAGAGTTTTCGGAAACGGAAGGGATTTCCTTTCTATTTGAGATAAAGTTGTTTTTTTCTTGGGGAAGACCTCAAGTTTATACTATAATGAGGCAGATTTATGATTATATGTGAAGACAGACACAAAATAAACGTTTTTCTTATTAAAATAGTTTATTTATTAAAAGTTTAAAAACAACTCTCTTCAGAATATAACTCTATTTCATAAACGCCTTAAACAATTTAGAAAGCTTTTTTTTTGCCGCCCAAGAAGAAGTAAAATGAGTTCTATATATAGCTGGTTTCTGGCATCATGAACTTCTTGAATTAAGGAGCTCCAGATATTTTTAATGTCGAGGTATAAAAAAAGCGTCTCCAGTGCCTTAGTCCAACGTGGTTATCATTGTTTGAATCAAGAATTATCTATTATCTTTCGTGCTGCTAGACTGTTCAAAACTTTGTACTTGAAATTTTGTTTCTCTCACTTTCAAATAGTCGTTTGAATTTTTGAGTGTTTTGATTTTCCTTTTCTATTGAAAAGAGCTCCCTTAAACAGTATTGCATAGATCTGACTGCGTCGGTGACCCAAGGATTTCAATTCCTTGGTTAAGCCGTAAGAAAATTGAAAAAATCCATCTAGTTATCATAGAAGACAAAATCCTTTCAGTGGCTACTAGTGCATTAATATTATCTTGCTAATTTTTAAAGATATACTTGATGCCGAAAGGAAGAAAATTTTTTTTCCAAGCGTAGCTGTTTCATATACTCGTATTACAATTAAATCTTTTTTATAAAAAAAATTGCCAAGGCCTTATAACCTCCATTTTTAGCTGAAATTTGATGAGCACTGACAGCAGAATTTAATGAATCTCTTTAATAAGTACACAGTTAAATGTATTCACAATTTTTGTGGCATAATGCATATTTATAGCTTTCTGACCTAATATTTGGTAAACAAGCAATGAAACCTGTATTACAGAAGTCAAAAAATTATAAATGAACCCAAATCTATCAGCAAAAGCATACCTATACCTTTTTTTGTAGGTTCCTGAATTCTTCTTGACCATTAAAGTTCTCCGTGGTCAAATGTTTTGTTGAATAAATTTGAACAAAGTTCAGAACTCAGATAAAGTTTTGCAATGAATGTTCTTTTGGTACAGTGCTGAGTCCTGTGCTGTTTTCGTACGATCATAGATTACAATCAGACCTGCATATCATTCTACTAAATGAAAGGAGAGTATTCCTGCAATCTCTTCTGTATTTGTGGACAGACTTTGCCCGGGCACAGCTATTATAGGTGAATCTGATGGATGATATTGCTGCGTTACCATTCTGTGCAACCATTATAAAATTGTTTATTTTCAAACACATATCTACGGATACGCATACTCATATTCAAATCAATTTTCTACTGTTTTATGATTTCAGAATGCAAAAGTCTTTGCTACGATTTCATGTCCTAACCACACATATGCAAACATACATACATACATATGTATAAGCTGTAGTCATGTATAAGAACCTTAACTTTTTACTTCATTGAAAATCTAATCCAAAATTGTGTTCAAATTTTGTTTTCTTGAGGCGGCGACATGGCTTTTTTTAGAAGCTTAAATAAATATTTGAAGACGTAGATACGTTGGCTTCCTCGATCGTCAGACTCTGCAACCAATAATATGTCCTTATCTGTACGTTTTGAAATCAATACCAAAGGGGAATGTTTGTGTCGACTGACGTACTCGTTCTTTATCTACCTACGACTATTTCAACAATTTTCTTTATCGTTATCATAAAACAAACTCAAATGGTTCCAAGCAAAACATTTTCGTTTTTTTACCTATTTTTCATATTTGTATACGATTTTCGACAGTGTTTTAGGCCTCGACTTTATTGCGATACCTGAATGAAATCGAAATCGATGGAAGAGAAATAAAAAAATATAGAAAAAATAGAAAATATGGAGACGGGGAGACTTTATCTTCATTGCGCATTTGTGAGTGTGTTTGTACATATAATTAAGAAGGAAACCATGTTTTGATTATATCTAATCTAGAAGTATGTTGCTTATTTA
Source organism: Volucella inflata (assembly GCA_928272305.1). Lineage (NCBI taxonomy): Eukaryota > Metazoa > Arthropoda > Insecta > Diptera > Syrphidae > Volucella > Volucella inflata. The sequence continues at coordinate 112,308,149 of OV743720.1, read as the reverse complement.
GGCAGTGGTCGACGGTTGCTCACTGCTAAGCAATTATAATCGTATATTATTGTACACAAATGCGGTAACAAATAAATCGAATATTTAACTTACCAGACACTAGCGGACATGCCAAAGTAGTATCGCAGAAGAAACGTAGCTGCACATGATGCATTCGACAATCCATCGATCAGCAATAATGATACATTCGGTAGCTGAGGATCATAACCGCAAGCGGTTGTATTTCGTCCTGAAACAAATCTTACTGTCCATCCGACTGCTACAAGACTATGACAAGTTACTAAAGGTGTTAAGATGCGATCCCACTTTGTGTCGGAAAGAATTAAGCAGAGTGTTGCTATGACTGCAACTCCCAATGCTGCATAACTCCATGTGGTCACCCACATTTCAGCCAAATGTTTCTCTTCTTTGTCGAATAAAATATCTGCCTCACAAAACGGAGCACAGCGACCCGAGCGATTAAGTCGTATGTACAGATGAGACTTTGTGAGACCTTGGCATCCCGGCTGATGAAATGATGTTACCTTCGAAACTGGCGGAGCCATACCGGCACCTATTTCTCCAGGCCCTTCCATGCACATATGTTCGTGATTATTCTCCTTGGGAAAGCGATTACAATCTAATGCAGGCGGCCAGGGAAAGCCAAAGCCTTGCAAGACCGGGTGACATCGTGTCCGCACCGATTCACATAAGCTCCTACATGGACCAATTGGAACTGGCACTTTTGGTGTGCACATCGGAACGTAGGCGGCACATAAAAACAATTTTAACTGCGTACTACAGATATACTCTATCAGGGGTGCAAATGTTTGTAAAGTAAAATCGACATCAGTTTGTAGTTCATGTCCCACCATATTAGGCATAGAAGTTTCATTGTAACCGATACCACGACATAGTTCAATTCGAATTGGCTCACAGACTCTTGGAATTAGATCGGCGATTGCAAAATTCCCACTCCAAAGTACCAGCACAAGGGTATAAAATGTTGTGTGTAGCTTGGCCATAACTTGTTTTGTTTTAAAAAAAATATTTATATCCAAACGTACGAAACCAAATAACACATCCGGAGTAATTTATAAAAAAACTCAAATCCGCCAAAACAAACACAGCACAAACCCACTCTAACTTTGATTTGTACGAGTTTTATAACACGTCGAATTCGAATTATTGATTTCGAGAGAAAAAAAAACAACAAAGTCCATGAAGTCAACGCACTACGCACTTTTAAGGAAGCGGCACAAGAACATCATGCTGGAATTTTCTCAAAAGATCTCTTACACCGCAAAAAAAAAAATAAAAAAAACATCTCATAACGAGTTGATGATGCTGATGATGAGGTGCATATTGCGAACAAGCAGCTTCTTTAAACGCTTTTGTGATCAACAGCCGAATACCGTCGTTATTGACGTCCGTCTCGTCTTAGTAGTCTTCGTGTTGCGTGTATCTATCGCTCGGCAAAAACAATTTCCAATCAACAACTACGAAACTATTTCAGTACAAATCGCAAACTAACTTCAAGTACGATCACAAAAAGGTGAGCTAATTAGGTCTGGAACCCCACGTCACGACGAGGCAACAGTTCACTTCTGACTGAATAGGACCGTCATCGTTGAACGTGTAGTTGCCGTTGCTGTTGCTGTTGCCTTGCCGCCACCGCCGCCGCTATGGTGAAGAAGTCAAGTGGTTCTGTGCCTGTTCGATACGATACGAATGCGTCTACAGTAAGCATTTCCAATAAGAAGAGGAAACAACGATATATTTAACAGTGCGGACAGAAAGTATTGCGACTAAAAATCTACAGGTAGTCAAAGATAAGTGTACATAGGGTACATACAGGTACGATTACGTATATTCGTATTACTAGTGCCACATTAATTAAATTTCATCTTTGAAAATATGCATATGTATGTACCTACTACCTGCATACATGCAAAAATTTATACATACCTATATATAAGATTAAATCAGTGTTTACTTCTCTGTAAGGCGCGGCGTCAGACTTTGTTTAGATTCGCCTTTTCTTCTCAAAAACAAAGAAGATTTCAAAATTTTGACCATAAATATGTGCTTAGGGTTTTTGTAAAACCATTCCTAAAGGTAAACATAAGCACTCGTAAATCATGCATACCGTCAACCAGTAAACAAAAGAAAAACTAACTCCGACTAAGAATATATCATTTGAAATTATGATCAGATGACTGTTTCTGATAATAATATGTACCTTGCTTGAGGGAAGTTAGCAGACTAAGTATGACAAGACTGACAAATTTCATATGCCTTCTTCTCTACAAATACAATTTTAGTATTTCAAAATAAAATATTTTAGGTTTCGTATATTGTAGAATATAGAATAATGTGAAACAAAGGTAAAACAGATAACCTTAAAAAAAGCTAGAAACTTCTTAAAGCTATAGCTTGGCGCAACATTTTTGTACCGGAAAATACAAAAAAATTGAAAATTTTCTAAAACTTCTCTTACCGATCCTTCTCTCCGAATTTGTTAGTCAAAGTTTCGGTAATGTTACCAAATACACTGAAACAATATCAAAATAAAGAGATTAATAAATAAATTGGGAATATTCTACTCATCAGACCGTCAGGATCCAATACATTGTGTATTGGGACTTTCTCTTTCTCAGCTCCGCTATCATCTTTAAACATGTCATATGGTCAGGAGGAGTTACACTTTTCAATCACTGTTTCTTTGACCAAATTTAACGAGTAAAGGTTTGTCAGGAAGCTTTATTGAGGCTCTATGAAGTAACAATGCCAACTCATTCCTGCTCTCTAACGTACACATACGTACATATATCATAGACATTAGCGAAGGTGATATGGTTATTTTAAAATTACTTTCCACTGATTTTCTAAGATACATACCTTTGGCCATCTGTGAATTGTCAAAAACGTCCAGATCACCCATTAAAAGCTGGGGTGTGTAGTTTATAATTATAACATATGTCTTAAGAGACTTTTGATTATTAAAACATAGTAGAGTCCATTTATGTTTTGAAGTAAGCGCTCTTTCCGTGGAAACGGACATTTAACAATTTAAAATATGTATGCAACTTGAGATATTATCCATCCTGGAGACGGATATTAGCTGTATCACGAAATGTAGTGCCATATTTGAAAGCTTATGAGCAAGTTAGGTCTTCATTTGAACTGCATTGTTGTATGCTTAGAATAATTTTTTTCTCCTGTACTTTTTTTTTTATCTAATCTAAGGGATCCAACTACTCGTACATCCTTTTCTTCAATACACCTTTTAAAGTTTAAAAGGAGACTATGTACAATTATAATGAGAAAGTACAAATCCAAATGAGAAATATTGTAACAAAATTGCATTACGAACATTCAAAATGGTAAATGTTAATTCAATTTGAGAATTCATAAAATCAAAATAAGAATATTTGCTTTTCCACTTGTTTTTTGTTTAGTACCAGGTAGGGTATCATTTTTAAATTAGAGAAACAAAATAGTATCCAAACAAATTTAAAAATTTTGAGCCGCAAAAAAACGAGTACGAGTTATAATTGTGCGGTTTATCTCACAAATATGAGATACGAAAATGTCTGCATATTTCTTTATTGAAATCATTTGTTCCACTCATAATGTGTGGAAATTTTGACGGTTGGTACGAGTATCTTCACATGCTCTATTTGTAAGGCAAATATTGTTAGAAAGAAAATTGCTGCATGTATTTAACATACATATTCACCAATTTTGCATCCGTGAAGAGTGCAAAAATACGGAGCAAGATCGTCGCAGGTTGGTGACTGCTGCAACTCATGAAGAAGATCGTGGTTGAAAGAATATGGTAGTCGGACTTTTAAGCAGGTGTCGGAAACATTTGGAAATCACCTTCAGTACAGAATGCATAGTTTAAAAAAAATTGTTTTAATAAACCCCAGCAGAGGATCACTTACAACTTAAGCTTGTGGAGACACATAAACCGTTGGTGGAACATGGAACATAATGCACGAGATCTGGCTATTGTTTGCGACAGAGCATCATGGCATGTAACGATTGATACAATAGTTTTAGAGCAATCGGGAGACGCAGTTATCGTATCGCTCCTAGCTACGAATATAAAGTGTCTTCCAATAGGGACTTTCGAACTTTGACAGTTGATAATATTACCATACTGTTGTCAAATTGACTGCCATCATTTATTCAGTCTATTTTGTCAAATCACCATGGACGGATATATCGTGTGTTCTGTTCGAGCAACGTTCCGCGCTCTTCGCCCATTTTACGGTCCCCATAATCGTCCTACTGAGGGGACTATTCGCATTGTGGTCGATAAATTTGAGTCCACTGGTTCAGTTAACGATAAACCAACACCCGTACGTCGACGAAGCGCAATATCTGACGAAAACATCACCACTGTCCGTAAGAGTGTGCAGAAGAATCCAAGGCAGTCGATTTCGCGTCGTTCACAAGAACTCGGCTGTTCGCAGACCACAACTTGACGAATTTCGTGTCGTGACTTGGGCCTGCACCCATACAAAATTCAACTGACCCAGGAGCTGAAGGTTAACGACCATAGACAACGACGTTTGTTCGCTGAATGGGCTCATTAGCGCTGAGGCCCATTTCTTCATGATTGGGTACGGCAACAAACAAAACTGTCGAATTTGGGATGATGCCAATCCACATGAGATCCAAGAGCGTCCAATGCATACCGAAAAAGTCACTGTTTGGTGTGGATTTTGGGCTGGCGGCGTCATCGGTCCATATTTTGAGAACGACGGTGGCCAGGACATCACCGTCAACGGCGAACGAGGATGATATGGACACCAACGACATGTGGTTTCAACAAGACGGCCCAATAGGATTTTTCTTGTGGGGTTTTCTGCAATCGCAGGTCTGTGCGAATAAGCCACAAAGCACAGCGGCCAGAGTCATGGAAAATTGGACATTGAACGATGTTTTATCCCATACACAATGGTATCGATAGGCCTTTCAAACGAATTAAAAAATTCGATGATACCTCACACACACTTTGTTTTATTTAAGTTTAAGTTAGCCAAAGCTTAATCCCATTGCAAACATTTAAGCAAAAAATAAAAGGGAGGTAAAATAAATCACCGCTTACCTAATGTCCATGCTCCCGGGCTGTGCGAGAGGCGTTTACCTTATCTTAAAGGGATAATAGATAACGCGAGGCTGACAGTAAATGGGGGAAACTGCCCCTAAGATGTGCAACACAGCACTACATTTAATGAGGATGCAATCGCCTTAAAGTGTATGCCCACAGGAATTTGAATGTTTTTAACATGACTTAGGTTTTGTGATTATTCGCGTTCATTTGATTTTCTTTATATATGTAGATAGTTTAACAAAAATGTTCTGACAATACACCTTCTTATGCTTCCCATTAAATTTAACCAATTTGACCTAAGGGATCGGAAAAGGAGGTATTGAATTTTTTTTTTCTACGCAGCTATTAAACATAATTTTAATTTACACATATACATATGTAGTAGTTTTATGAATTTGAAATAACAACAAATAAAAAAAACATTAAGGAGATATGAGCCATTATGGAGGACACTCTTGCTGATGGCGTATTCATTTTCTCTGACATCCATAGTTTGAAAAATAAAAAAAAAAATATTTTTTTATTAAGAAAGGTAATTCCTTAAATGTAGCCTAAGAAACATCTTTTCTTTAATTTATATGGAAACGAAAAAGAAACTCTTTTTAAAAAAATTAGTGTTGTAAACTTTATCAAATTAGATCTGAAGATCTAAGATATCTTGTAAAACAGTTTCATAAAAGTAGTTGGTGAAAAACGATAAAGAAACAGTACGGCGCCACAAAGCAAACTGATTCTGTGATGTTGAATGTTCTGTAAGACTTAACTAGTTTCAATTTTGGGTATCTGAATTGCTTTAAATTTTCAAAATTCCTCAAAGAAATTATTGTAGGTAATAAACGTCTGATCTTATGAGGAATGGCCTTTGTCAAGGGTGGACCTTTTCTGCCGGTCGGATTTCTACCTCAGTTTTGGGCCAACTCTTTGCCTCCACTTCTAATTGCTATAACTTCCGAATGAATTAAAACTGTTGAAATCGTTAAACATTTAAAATATTGTTTAACGTATAAAAAATGTATCTAGTGAAGGAAAGAAATAGATCGATGTTCTAAAAACCTCAAAGTGAACATCCCTTAATATATCCTCAAATTGAATTTACCTCTTCTCATTTTGAATCTACTCATTCTCCATACGAAAGCCGTACAAAAAAGGAAACTATTCATCTTAATACACCTTTTTCTTAATCGTTTGTTGTCTTACAACACAGACTGTTGGAAAAATACATCCAATTGCATTTTGTATCTTAAAAGTTAAAACCCACCAACGGCATGGAACTGAACGGGTGGAAGTGAAGGTGATGGGAGCTAAAGAGCGGCAGGAATTGAGTTTGGTGTCTAACAAGTTTGCTAATCACCTTGTTCTTCCATGTTTTATGTGTCTGTGAGTATACCCACCTCATAGTCTGCCCTGTAGTACAATGAGGCTTATTGCACTCGCTCACAAATCTACAGATTATATGTGAATGTGTATGTATGTTTGTATACGCCTGTGTATTAAAGTTACCTGAGATTCGTAAGGAACGACTAAACTGAATCTGCTCGCAGTGGCAGATCGTATTTCCTTCTTTCTTCTCCCTTGCTAGCTAGTTAGTGTAACCAGTTCATTTAAAGCTTTAACGAGACGACAAGTAGATCCAGGTTTTGGTTTGGTCTCTGCTTGTTATGTATCCATATACTTATATATTTGTATCCATCCATATCCATAACATAAGAAGCTAGCACTGGCCTTTTATCTTTTTATTTTTTTCAATGTTTTCGTTTTGACATTTTTCTCTGCCAGGTTTGAAACAAACCTTAATCACTTAAGGCGACGCAAACAAGACTTGTTATTTTGTTGTTGTTATTTCGAAGTAAGACGGTGTGTAGGTGTTACTGCGTTGAACTGTTATGATGTTTCTTAGGTGATGCTGTATGCTGTTTATTTTTCTGGTGTCACTGAACGAACACACGTATAGACGTGTGCATATCGATAATACATTAAAACGGAATTAGAAATGTATGTAATACTCAAATACAAAACTAAGATCTTAGATAAATGCTTTAAAAAAAATCTCATGAATAATCTGCGTAAAAAAAACGCGATCAACTTTTTTTTTAATAAAGTTTTACCGTCTAAAATTGATTGTAAAGATACATATTCATTAAATTTATATTCGTATTAATGAAATGGAGTCATTTTGTATATTTAGTTAGAAAAATATTTGTATGTTTAGCTAGATTTAGTCTGTCCGAACACTGAACAACTTATAGAAAATTTGTATAACTTTTGTAATTTTCAACTTTTATTTGAGTTCTAAGTCTTACATGGAAATGTTGAATCTTGATCTACGAGTATTTAACGATTATCAGGCCTGTAAATTTGAAACCGGAATTTGCCTATAGATGGGCCTAGCTGACTATGTATTTACCATTATACTGTTGGGTTTTCAACCCACAACAACACAAGTTTCATACAACCGCATAGTTTGTAACAGCGTTTAGCATGTCGAATTTCGTGCCTGGAAACTACAATTTTTCCAGTGTTCAAAAAAATGTAGAAGACCACCGAAAAAAATTAAGACAGCGAATTCCAAGCATTGCTCGATAAGGATGTGACTCAAACGCTAATACCTGACGGAACCCTTAACTAAATATTACTGACAACAAACGATCGATTTGAATCGGGCTTAAAAGAATTTGAAAAAAACCAACAGAAAGTGTTTTTCCTTCATGATAATGCACCACCACACAGTAAAACGGATCAAGGAAACGTTTAAGGCGTTTAGTTAGGAAATACTTTTGCATGCGATTACCTTATCAGACTTGGCTACGTTATTATTTGCATCTATGAGGCGAGGCTTCATTTCTTACGAAAATGACTCGACTGACTGGTCTACATCAAAATAGCAACAATTTGTTTGAGTTGCCATCCTTTTATTTTATCATTTTCATACAATAAACGTGTTTTTTTTCTTTACAAAAATTCAGGTTTGGCAATTACAGTAACAAGAAAACAGAGAATGGCGCATGATCAGATTCTTAGTAACTATGATTAGTTACTATTGTCCGAACCGAAAGCTTTTAGGCAACGCATACTCATTTAAAGGAAGACTAACTCAGTTAATGCTTTTATTGACCGTTGCGTTTCATATGAGTATAATTGCCGTCAAACAAAACGTATGCTTTCCGATGTATCTCAGAGGTCAATGTTTTTGTACTTTCTATACAAATATAAGCATCGGGATGGCGCAGTATGCTTTTGGTAAACACCTACTTGTAAGTGTGCTTATATCGTAAGACGCTTATACAGCACTATCTCCGTGAGTGGCCAGTTTATGTTTGCATTAGACTGCAAGTTCTGGGCGATTATGTAAAGGTTGCTGGACTGTTAACCACTAAAGCGTTCACGCATTTTTTTAGGACTGATAAATCCCATTCAAAGAAACATATTACCAATTCAGGACTAGAACTTTAACTGAATGCTGTGTTTAGACAGAGAAGAAAAATACATGGAAAAAAATATTTTCAAGTGATAACTTTTTAAAAGTATTTCGCATGACGCCACGCAGGGCTTCTGGCTCCAAATTTTCCAAAAAATTATTAAACGTAATATCCTGAATTGTAAATGGCTTGTAAGCCCGTCTCTTTAGCTAGCCACACAAAAAAAAAATCAAATATACTTCTTCTTCTTATCCTTTTATTAACCCTTTCCTTGTTATACGAACTTATGCGTAACGAGTTTCGCATTTTTACTGCATCGCTGCTGCTCCGCTTATGGGGTTGGCTAATGTCGCAGACCGCAGAACGCGTCTACATAATGCTCGGTCCTGGATCGCTTCAGTGGTAAGACCCAGGCGTTGTTGCGCATTTGCCATCTGAGAAATCCAGGAATTCTTTTTCCGACCTTGTTTTCTTACAGTTGGAGTGACTGTAGTTGATAGTGCCTTTTTAACCGGATTTTCCGCAGATCTTCTTTGAACGTGGCAATACCAACTTATTCTATTCGCCTTAAGCTGTTCGGTTACCGAATTCTTTATATGTGGACTTCCTCTTATACGCGTAGATCTAATACAATCGCGTTTAGTGACTCCACTAGACGTCCTTAACATTTTCATTTCCGCTGCCGTCATTTTGTTTTTAAACGCTTCGTACATTGTCCAGCACTGTGAACCGTATATAAGAGCTGGTCTAACAACCGTGGTGTAGAGTTTCCCCTTTAATTTAAGTGGAAATTTTCGGTCGCAAAAGATTCCCGAATTTTCCCGCCATTTCATCTATCCCACACTCACTCTATGGTTTACGTCGTCGTCACATTTCGCTTCCATGTTAACGATTGATCCTAAGTACTTAAAGATAGTGTTTTTCGGAAGAACTATTCCGTCTAACATTATATCCGGAACAGATCGCAACGGATACGCAAATGGGCACGTCAAATGCTCCGTCTTTGAACGACTTATTTTAAACCCGTTTCTCTCTAGCGCATTTCTCCATGAATCTAAGGCGTTCTGTAAATCTTCGACGTTATCGCTAAGTACTCGTATAACTGCGTCGTCAGCGAAGAGAATTGGCGTTACATTTGCTTCGCGCATGCAGTCTTTTAAAAGATAGTCGAATACTACGTTAAAGAGGAAAGGGCTAAGTACGCTTCCTTGATGCACTCCGACATTAACTGGAAATTCTCTCGTAAGTCCAGCAGAGCTTTTAACCGCAGTTTTCACGTTTCCGTACATGTCTTGTATTATTCTAACATACGTTTCCGGTACGTTTTGAGACCTCAGCGCGGCCCATATGAGATCCCTAGGCACGCGATCGAATGCTTTCTCGAGGTCGATAAATACCATGTGTAAATCTTTAGACGAATCTCGGTGCTTTTCCATTATTATTCGTAGGCTTTGGATAGCGTCCACCGTCGATCTTCCTTCAACAAATCCACACTGGCTATTATCGAACTTTATTATTTGCCGAAGACGTTCGTTTAAGACTCTTTCGACGATTTTCATTGTGTGTGACATAAGCTTGATTGAACGGTAGTTGTTGCATTCTCGAGTGTCGCCTTTTCCTTTGTATAATGGAACCAAGAAGCTACTTCTCCATTGATTCGGCATAGGTTGTCCACATTTTAATTTATTTAAAAGTTTCGATAGCCAAACGCTGCATATAAACGGAAAGGCATAAAACACATAGTTTCTCAAATAATTCGGTCAAAAAAGAGTTATCAAAGATTATCTGTTGTCGCCCTTACGGTATTTGTTTTAGCTCTATTTTGCTGCAACTAAAGTGAGGCTTATCTGTGATTGTTGCAAAAAAAAACTATTTAATGCGGGGCCAGGTATGGTTTATTGGTATTCATGGTCATCTTCTGGCTATATCATATTCTATTCTATATGGCACAACTTGATCTCCTACTTGTGGTAAAAGGGTGTTTAGTGAGGGAAAACCATATCCTGGTACTTAAATATCAATGACAAGCCTGAGGCACAATAACAATAAACAGAACTATCCGTCTCTCTATCCATGGTCAGGTTCTTATTTATACAGACTGCCGGTGGCCCTCTGTTTATTTAGATACAATAAATATTGAATTTATATTTTGAAGAACTTCAATAAGTTACAATGCACCATTATTTGCTATCACATTCTGCCAGTTTTCAGTCATTTTCATAATATCGGTTTTCACTTATCTTTTACTTCATACAATATATTTAATTGAGAGCAGTCCTTATCGGAATCAATGGTTTGGTTATGCAGAATGAGCGTTTGCAATTCCCAAGGCTTCTTCACAAATACACTGTAAGCGAATCACCAACACTTATGCAAGTCTTTAGACTGCTAAAATCTGTTAGAATTAGTGCAATTTGTACTATATGTATGTAAAATGGGTGACGTTTTCATAAAATATGCGAAGGGAATTCACATTGTTTGCAATTCAAACGCATTCGCAGACAGGGTTTTTGGAAAGACCAAAACCTATGTACATAAGTTGTATGTAGTAGTAGTAGTAACTGCATTTATTAGCAGAACAATAACATATATTATAAAATCTTTCAAATATATGTGTCAATACAATTTCAACATAATTTTATTACATAAATCAGTCTTTGATTGCAGTACTTATAGTTAATTAATAACTTAGTTTAACATAGTTTATGCATTTAGTTTTAAATAATCGCTTTTTATCATTCGGTAGGTTATTAAATAATCGTATTCCCTGTTACACAAGTTTGTGTTGTTGAACTTTGCCAAAGTTATCTGTAATCATTAATACTGCGCAATTGGTAAGGCTCTGATTTTCCTATATGTCTCTTTCCATTTGTAAGGTACCTCGGTGCGGCTCCTTGTTTCATTTTGAAAACAGCAATCATTGTGTTACGTTCTAATCTTTGTTTAATCCTCAGCCATCTGTGTTAGTAAGTTTATGCTCTGCACAGCGAAGGTGTGATGCTAGGACGAATACAAACATTCATAGCAGAGCTCGACAGTTCCCATGTGAAGGCAGACGACGCATTCAGGAAGACCTAATTGGTATTACAGGTTGGAATAAGTAAAAGTTTTGAACTAGAAAACGTATAACAGCTATGCACACAGCGATCATGTCTGTTTTCGACATTCGTTCTAAACTCGTTAAACTGTACAAATTAATGTCAGAGAATGCATACCCTCATGCAACACCTCACAAATCTGGACAACCACTCGCTAATGCGGACAATACTGACATCCATGTCACAATTATGATTGCAAGAATTTAAGCAGAGGCGGTGAAAATTCTTCCCATTGTAAGTGAAAGTACAAGTAAAGCGAAGTTTACACTTTCAATAAAAATGACAAACAACATTAATGTATTTAAAAAAACATTACCATAGACAAATAAAACTTCAAGCGGATGAGGAACTTCAATTCATCTAGGCTCGTATAACGTATAATAACTCAAACATTGTCAATGGCTATTTCTTTCAATTGGGAAAACAATTAATTAGCAAATGCATCTCCTGTCCAACAAAGGTCCTATTATAACATCATTGTCACATATGTTCGACAGGAGTTTAAAACGTATTTGATGCACGAGAGGTTTAAATATACATACAGATATATAAACATTAAATGTAAAATAACAAAAATAAATAATGTTTCATAAATAAAAATATATATAAGTACGTAATATTTGGTAGTTTTCAAATATTTATAAAATACATACATGAATGAAATGTGCATCTATTGCTGGGTTTAACGACTACATTCGAGCAAACCTGATCATGCCTAGCCTTAACAAGAAGACCAAATAACAAAATTCATTACTTATGGTATTTTGTGAGGAATCAATCAAGTCCATAATAGTCAATAAACAAATCAAAGACATAGGTGTCAATGTGGAGAAATGACTTTTTGTGACTTGAATACAAGTGGTTAATATTTTTGCCCCAAAATAAGGTTTCTTCGATCTTTTGGTGTTAAATAAACAAATCACATATGTACGTGATGATCTAATATGTCAGTAGTTGAAAATCGGATTGGTATTTTTAGTTGCGTTTTTTGAGAATATTAAAACATAGAGGTGTGAGGAATGAAAAAATATATTAAATCTGTCTTATTAATGTTTGTATTAAAAGTTATTGTTTTATCACAAGTATTTTTAGTTGGGATTAAATACAATTAGAATCGGTTAGATGTGCAATGTACTTGAACCAGAGATGCAGGTAAAAATCGTTTGTCCTACAAAATACACAAATTTATTTAATTCTATATACTTATTTGCATATTGGCCAAATAGAATTATAATTTTTTCCAAATTCCTTAAATTATTTTGACCGAAAATCTAAGCCTCAGCAAAAAAATATTTTCTGCTACAGAAAATTGTACTCTATATGTATATTTAGACTTGAGACCATGTATTTTTTTGTCCTTACTAATACTTTCGCCACTTATACTTAGCAAAACCTAAATTTTAGCACGCATCTACTTAAACATAGAGTATACATGGCATTACTTACAGAAATTTTAATGTTTATGTAAAAATATTTCTTTCGAATGGCTATTAAGGACTGCAAAGTTCTCATCCAAATTTGTTATCACTATTAAGAAGTGTTATTTACTAAAGCAGTATTATTATGCATCGTCCAACTATTTATCATTTCCTGTGCTTATATTTCTACAATAGTTATCGGTTTGCGAGATAAAAATGGGTAATCACTCCCGCTGTCAAAAAGATTATTTATTTTAAATAAATATAAATGAACTTAATGAATTTAAATGTAAATTCAGATACATGCGTATGTTATAAACTATTGGCAACATTATTATTTTATTTTGGTAAATTCTAATTTCTTAAGCTTTATACTACTTGTATAAAATATCAATCTTATGAGTTAGTTTCTTTATGTGAAAACTGAACTAAACAAACCAGCTTAAAATTATAAAAAGTTAAAACTATAACAATAATCAAAACGAAAGCCAATAAGTGCTCATAGATACTTTTGTTACTTAAGGCTTGTACTTTTAAGTGCTGGTGAAAATGTTAATAGTTAGCCATAACAGGGCTGTTTCAGGGTTTTCACAAAACATGCAAGCAATAAATTTGGTTTGAATTACTAAAAATTAAAACAAAAAGTAGTTTTGTTTATTCAATTCATTGGTGAATTTCGTATTATTTGAATGTATTTTACAACACGAAGTTGGGAAAAGTCATTTCCACTCAAAAGCGCAACCTTGACTCCACCTCTGGGTTGAATACAAAAAATTGTACGGCTACGGCCCTAGTGCCCATGTGCTCAATGGGGACTATCCATCTAAGCCAGCTTATCAAAGCTTTTTTGACGAGGTCAACCCCAACAGGGGTGGCCTTGAAGTATGCTATTGGGACGTCTTATCCATTCTGCATTAATGCAAACAGGCCCGAAAATTATCCGAAGAACTTTTCCCTCGAGGCAACAGAGATAATTTTTATACGCTTTCGTTAATGTCCGAACTTGTTTGCCTTAAAGCAAAGACTGGGATGTTCAGTGTCTTGTATAAAGTATTTTTTGGTTGCTCGAGAGAGGGCCTTGGTCCCATTCTTCGAACACGCTTTCGTAATCCCAGATTTTGGAAATAAATTAATGTATGCTCCTTTATTTGACAGCTTTGCAATTTTAGCATCTTCATTTTATTTATTAGTACGACTTCTGAACTTCACTATTCCTCTAGGGCCTCGATCGGGTACTTCCCTGCTCTTTCTTTTCTTTCCCTTCTCTTCCAATCCCATTAAGAAATAAAAAAAATATAAGAAAATGGAGCGGTACGGAAATGTTGTAAGTGGAACTGAGCTTCTTTGCTTCTATCTTTTTAAGCTATTTAAAACGTGAAAATCTTCACTGGTAAATATGAGTACCTACTGGGGAGTGTAGCTTTACTTTACAAAATATTCGACGATGACAAAGCTCTGGTCTGGTATTCATTTGCTAACTCAGCTAAAGAATCCCAGATGCCCAGTGGTTTATAAAGGTGCATAAGAATTCAAATACGTACATACGTTGGGATTTGTTTTATTGCCCAGGTCCAACTATGTTACAAACTGTTTTTGTGGTAACGTTGGTGATTATAAAGGATTCTTGATTAGTCTACTGGTATAGTTCGCTTCATAACAGTCTCAATGTGATGAAGTTTTAATAATAGTTCCCTTCACAGTGTTTGAGCTGTGTTATGTTTTTATGCGTAATATATTAATTGCACTCAGCCTTCGATCACTGCCGCATTGGCGTTACTACTTCTTAATTTTTCACAGATACAATTTCGTTTATTTTCAATAGAGACAAAGACTCCGTTTATTTTGAGCTTATTCTATGATAATTGCCACTAGTATTGTATTAACTCAAGCTGATGTCCGGGTTCTTTAACTGCAGATTTAGGTTCTTTGTGTGACTGGTAGGAAAGCAAACACATCAGGTTTTTTTATGCTTTGTGATGGTTTTAAGTCAGGTTTTCCTCTGCATTTTTAAGTGAATAATTTAATATATCGATGATTTCTTTTTCATAAGTTCTTCGAACATATTATATTTTATCTCCTCTGAAATTCAGAGTATCATACCCAAAGCAAACGATTCAAATGACCACCACTAAATAATTAACATGTTCCTTTGCAAAAATCTAAAAGAAAAAAAAACGTTGTTACTTCAAACCGCAAAATTTATTATTACAAAAATGATTTATACAACGGTGAAGATCAAATAAAATATTTGTGTAGCTCAAAAAAATTTCCCAACACGAAAATTTCGGAACCTACAACTTTCTTACTTTTCTATATAAATGTTGTGGAGACAAATTACATTTCAAAAATGCAAACATGGCTTAATGTACTTAGAGCTATTTTAAAAATTAACGATATGTTTTTATCATAACTCAGATTACTACTTTACGAATGGATTTCAAACAGTTTCGCAACCTCGCTGAGATCTTTATAGGCTTTATTCTCATTGATGATAGTTCTTGCGAGACCTATTCGATTACAAACATTCCACAGAAGAATGCCCACAATCTTATCGTCCAGTAGATAAAAAATGACACCCTTGCCATACTCGATCTCCCCCTTCGAGCTTGTAGGTATGGGAAGGTTAACAGTCTTTAATTCAGGTAATTTAATTTTGTCAGGACTAGATTTTTGGGTGATTTCAGTTATTGTTTTCAAAGGCGCCTCTAAGTTGTCTTTTATTCGAACCTCATCTGACGCTAGTGCGAAAACACCAACAGTTGGTAAAGATGCCTCTGTCATTCCAATCAATTCGTACCCTACTCCAGGTGCTAAATCAGACCAGAACATGCTCTGATGATTGTATGGTTTTTCTTACAAAAAACTACTATTAATTAATTCCCTGGAAATAACTTAAGTATACCTACTTAGGTTTCCCTTGCCTACCATATTTTCTCCAGCTAGTCGACCGGATACAACAGAATGATCATGATGCTCCAAACGTCTTCTTCCTAACAAAGGATCATAGAAACATGATGCATCTCCGGCCTTAAGCAAAAACGAGATAAAGACGTATTCAATATTATTAAAACAACAATCATAGAAACATACCACAAAAAGATCCTGCCTGGCTTCTAGCTCAGCATTTACGACAAATCCGCCTATATTTCCATCTACTTCAAGCCCGGATACACTTGCAATATCAGTGTTAGCCTCACATCCAACACAAACAACGGCAACGTCAGTAAGAATTGTTTGTCCATTGCTAAGATTCAATTTAAGCCCATTTTGATCACGGTTCACCTCCTTCACTTGTACTTCCGGAACAACACACACGCCTAGCTGCTCTACTTTCTTCGTAGTCCACTTACTTAGGTATTCAGGAAGTACTTTCGACATATTACCAGATTCTGCGTAAACCTGAGTAATTTTCACATTTGAAGCTTTTGCGTAATTAGCTAGAGAGCAACTCAATTCACTGCCTAAAAATCCATTGCCAACAACTGTGATTGACTTCCCCTCGTCAACGAGTTTTTTTAGTTTCTCAAAATCGTTCGGCGTCCGATAGAACATAATCTTATTTTGTAAATTCTTGGGTGCATTTGCGAATACCGGCAGATTTTTAGGTGTACAGCCTGTAGCAAGAAGGCACTTGTCGTATTCAATTTCTGTTCCATCAGTTAGAATTGCTATTCTTAGCTCCGGATCGATTTTCTTTACTGCATAACCATGTGCTATGGCAATGCCACCGTTAGGAGTATCTATAAGTTTAGTGGGGTCGACGAAGAACTGTTCCGTTTCAAAGTACAAACTGTGAAATAATTGTTAGGTCTTTGTTCAGAAGTGCAAAACAAAAGCTTACCTTCTTTCGCCACCAGTCCACTGTTTGAATCGGTAGTCCTTAGGCACTTCACCAGGTTCAGATGCATACCACAGTTCCTTTGATAGCGGCGGACGCATATATGGCTTTATAAATTCATTGCTGATAATAAGAACTTTAGCTTGGGGATCATTTGATTTAATAGCCCGAAAAGCCGAGAAACTAGCAGTACCACCTCCTATTAACAAATAAGGAACCTTCTTGGGCAGATCATTGGAACTGGCTGGAACTGAAAACCAAAGCTACGTTAATTCCTTAAAAAAATAACTCTATGGTATATTTACAAGAAAATTGTCCTGTCGACATCTATCAACTACAAATTGCGGATAGCTACATATGAAACTTTTCTTTTACTTACTTCTTTTCAAAATCCCTTTTCCACTTCCTTCTCCTGATTTACGTTCGCTTCCATCGCTAGATCCACCTAGGAAGTAAAACCCGGCAGCACCAATTCCAGCCACCGCTAAAGCTGCCAAAAGGAGTTTGATATTCTTATTTCCATCCCCTGTCGGTGGTACAGATGAGCTTCCACCACTCGATGTTTTACCATTATGACTGCCCTGACTACTTCTGAAATTTTTCTGAAATGGAAGTGTAAAAATTTTTTCTAGTAAAACCAAAATTCGTAAAAGAAGCACTTGGGTTGAAGGATTTTCACATTTGATCGGTTTGTTTGAAAGATCGGGACAGGGAAGATATTCGGGATGGTCTTTTTTTTTCAACTTTGAGCGAGCCTCGAGCGCTCGTTTTTTTTGCACTTCATACAAATTTCGACTAAGGACCAGTGATGAAATAATTTTTCCATCAGCTGAAATTGATAAAACAAAAAATTATTTGATCATTTAAATTAAATTCAATTATATTCACAATTCAAAGAAAGAATTCTTCTGCGGCCAGCAAAACTAATGGCCAGGCGATATGCTTGAATATTTTTTCCGACAAATCTTGCACATATCATTATCATTTACAAATTTTATTTGAAGCTTAAATCTTAAATTCTATACAAAAAATTCGGAAAAAAAACGTACGATCGAGCAGTGTTATTGTGAGCGGGCGTCTTCGTCAAATTATTTGATTCATTCATAAAGTAAGTGCGACTCATGCTAAAAAAAGTCGAAAGTCATAAACTTCCAGCCTAATCAATCAAGAGTGAGTAAATTTTAGACTTATTATTTGTAATTTTAGAGATTGGGTTATGTACTGTTAGGAACTGAGAGCTGTCAATTGTGGGCTTATCCTTTTTGTGTTCTGTATAACAGTTGTCTGCCGTGTGAGATATTCGCAAGCGGTGATTGCAAGTAGCATTCCGCCCCTTCAAACCTTCAACTGTAACATCCGTCTCGCTATGAATGCTTATTAATACAACCTTTTTTCTGAAATACTCTGAAATACCGTGATTCTTTTTTAAGCCGAAGAACTCGCTTAGCTCTTTGCTTTCTTAGTCATGATAATTTGCAGGCATTAAAACTAACGTACTTTTCTTTCTTTCCTCTCTAACTTTCCATCTCCTTAGCTGTGTGTAAACATTTAAAGAGTGCTACTACCCCCTTGAATTCATTGGTTAAAAAATTTATTCAACAAAATTGGGAGAACACAGAGCATATGCGTTCGATAGTATTTAAACAGAAGCTGGCAAAGTGGGTGCGGAGGTAAATGAGGGCAAAACTTAATATTATAAAACATATATGTTGTTAACAAGAAGAAACATGCAGCCTAGACGAAGTGGACAGAACGTCAGAGTCGACAACTATAATTTTGATTAAGGAACTTCGTCTACCTTGGCTTTGCTATAAATTCTGCCAACAATAGCTTAGCAGAAATAAAACCAACAATCACTCTTGCCAATTTTTTGGGATAAGAAGACAGTTGAGTTCTACGGCCGTATCCCGAAAAACTAAGTAGAATCTATTGTATATGACCACTTGATCATTCCAGTCCAGTCGTTTAGAGATAAAGATCCTTCAAAAAATATTCGGCCCCGTTCGCCATGACGGGCGAACGACGAACTATACCACGAAGTAGAGAAAGACCTCAATTAAGATGGCGCGCACAAGTAACTAGTGATTCTTTAATAGTAATTTTCCAGTGGGGATTTCATGAGAAATCACGCATCATGGAGAGACTTTGCCCGGGATAAAGTCTACAAAGTATTTGGTTGAATTACGAAATTCAGCGTCCTGCGAGAAATGTGTGTATGGTTCTATAGAACGCACAATTCACTAAACCACCTTTGAAAGCAAATTTGCATTATTGTATTATATGCGATTAAAAAAAATATAGCAGCGGTAGTGGAGAGTGTACGACATGACCGTGATTCGGCGCTGTTCTCAACAGATTAGCTTGATACAATTTGGTGTATTTTTCGCGAGGATCTTGTATTAACAGCATACAAACTTCAATATGAGCAAGAACTGAAACCAGTCACCTCCGGTGGACTCTTGAAAGATTTGAAGAATATCCACTGTTTTCGACCAAAATTTTGTCCAGCGATGAGGCTTATTTCTGGCCTAATGGCTATGTCAATAAGCAAAATAACCTTACTTCGGTTTGGTGTGGGTTATGGGCTGGTAATCATCGGTCCATATTTTTTCATCGAAAATTTGAACTTCAGAATGCACCATGTTAGCAACAGTTACGGCCAACATTTGAAAGAAATAATCTTCGAAAAATAAATGTAAAGAATTTTTTTTAAAAAGAACTTTACCCTCAGGCGGATTCTTTCATGTATGATATCCAATAAAATTTAATTTTTATTTTTGAAATAAAAATATCTGAAGAATTGCCGGCTAGAAAGGCACAACTCGGAATCCGCAACTGGAGGCAGATAGCTAAAGACCGGCTTAACTTGAGAGGTTTGTTAGTTAACGCCCAATTTCACCCCATTGGATGAGTCATCTGTTGTGGCATGGTTAGGCGCGTGCAATTTACGTCGCACGATTGCTCAATATTCGCAATGCAGCAAAGTCTGCAATTTCTCTTATTTTTCCAGCTATGCGAAGCTCTATTTTATAAGCGATTATGAATCTGAAATTTAAATGGGTTACATGAATCCGCATGAATCTTCGCTCACTTGCGACTAATGATTCAAAGTTTCTGTAATATAAAAATCAACATCAAATGTTTTGTTGTGGCCCTTTTATTGTTTTTAATTTGTAAATGGAGTTTTTTAAAATTTATCATAGTCTATCAACTTGTTCTAGTAGAAAATCTAAAACATAATTTGGAGAAACAAAAATTTGCAAGTGCGTTCGTAGTCATTTACTGTTGCGACCATTTCTTTGTCGCAGCAGAAAATCGCTTGTGCGCGCCTAACCTGAAAGGTGTTACGAATGATATGATTTCCGATTGTGTAGAAACCCTTTATACGGGCCAACCCTCACGAAGCGAAAGCTGATTTCTTGCCTTAATTTGCCCATTACAATAAATATGCAACTTAAATATAAACTACTTATGTTCTCTACAGGAGTTCCCATAGTTTCACAGGTTTTCAAAGTCTTCTTGCCACCGCCCCCTTCGGGTGCCTATGTTAACATTTTTTTTAGCATTCTAGAGCCTCTGTTAGATATACAATACAAGCTGACTCTGGTCGCTGAATGATTTATCAAGCACCTTACCTCTTCCAGACTAGTTTTGAAAAATCCATTTTTTGGCCAGCTCAAAATAAGAAGACAATACGAACTGAGGACGGATTCAAATTTAATGAACAAAAAATACATATATTGATATTACTTTAAACGCCTCAATTTATTATTTATAAATTTGCTTTATTAGTAGGCGTAAAGAACAAAACATAAATTTCCCAACAAAACACTTATGAATGCTACTTTCGCTAACGCTTTATTTTATTTCATTAACTTCTTTTCTTCATAAAAGTTGTGCAGAGAAATTGCCTCTCAAAAATGCAAATATCGCTTAAATGTACTTAGAGTTATTTTTAAAATTAACGAAAAGTTCTTTACCTAATACACACGTAACAAAGTCACTACTTTCAAGAATGAATCTCAAACAGTTTCGCAACCTCATTGAGATCTTTATAGACTTTATTCTCATTGATAATAGTTCTAGCGAGTCCTATTCGATTAAATACATTCCACAGTACAATGCCCACAATCTTATCACCCACTAGATAAAATACGACACCCTTGCCATACTCGGACTCCTCCGTTGAACTTGAAGGTGCGGAAAGGTTTATAGTTTTTAATTCAGCTTCTTTAACTTCGTCAGAAATTGATTTTTCTGGGTTTTCAGATTGTTTTCCCACACCAGACACCTCTAAATTGTCCGATGTTCGAACTTCGTCAGACGGTAAGGCGAAAACACCAACAGTTGGTAACGAAGACTCCGTTCTTCCAATGCCTTCGTATCCAATTCCAGGTCCTAAATCTGACCAAAACATGCTTTGATGATGGTATGGTTTTTCTAATAAAACGACAAAAAAAAACAGCAATAAATTCAATTCGTAAAGAAAACTTGTTAACACTTACTTATATTTCCCTTGCCTACCATATTTTCTCCAGCTAGTCGACCGGATACAACAGAATGATCATGATGCTCCAAACGTCTTCTTCCTAACAAGGGATCATAGAAACATGATGCATCTCCGGCCTTAAGAAAAAACGAGATTAAAATGTACCCAATATTATTGAAACAACAATCATAGAAACATACCACAAAAAGATCCTGCCTGGCTTCTAGCTCAGCATTTACGACAAATCCGCCTATATTTCCATCTACTTCAAGCCCGGATACACTAGCAATATCAGTGTTAGCCTCACATCCAACACAAACAACGGCAACGTCAGTAAGAATTGTTTGTCCATTGCTAAGATTCAATTTAAGCCCATTTTGATCACGGTTCACCTCCTTCACTTGTACTTCCGGAACAACACACACGCCTAGCTGCTCTACTTTCTTCGTAGTCCACTTACTTAGGTATTCAGGAAGTACTTTCGACATATTACCAGATTCTGCGTAAACCTGGGTAATTTTCACATTTGAATCTTTTGCGTAATTAGCTAGAGAGCAACTCAATTCACTGCCTAAAAATCCATTGCCAATAACTGTGATCGACTTCCCCTCGTCAACGAGTTTTTTTAATTTCTCAAAATCGTTCGGAGTCCGATAGAACATAATCTTATTTTGTAAATTCTTGGGAGCATTTGCGAATACCGGCAGATTTTTAGGTGTACAGCCTGTAGCAAGAAGGCACTTGTCGTATTCAATTTCAGTTCCATCAGTAAGAGCTGCTATTCTCAGCTTCGGGTCGATTTTCTTAACTGCATAACCATGTGCTACAGCAACGCCACCGTTAGGGGTATCTATAAGTTTAGTGGGGTCAACGAAGAACTGCTCGGGTTCAAAGTACAAACTGTGAAAAATAATTGTTAGAACTTTGTTCAGAAGAACAAAACAAAAACTAACCTTCTTTCGGCACCAGTCCACTGTTTGAATCGGTAGTCCTTAGGCACTTCACCAGGTTCAGATGCATACCAAAGTTCCTTAGATAGCGGCGGACGCATATATGGCTTTATAAATTCATTGCTGATAATAAGAACTTTAGCTTGGGGATCATTTGATTTAATAGCCCGAAAAGCCGAGAAACTAGCAGTACCACCTCCTATTAACAAATACGGAACTTTCTTGGGCAGATCATTGGGACTTGCTGGAACTGAAAACCAAAGCTATGTTACTTCTTTAAAACTATTTCTCTATAATATTAACATGAACATTTTTTCTTTCGACAACTATCAACAACAATACATTTGAAACTTATATTTTACTTACTTCTTTTCAGAATCTCTTCTCCACTTCCCTCTCCTGATTTGCGTTTACTTCCATCGCTAGATCCACCTAGGAAGTAAAACCCGGCAGCACCAATTCCAGCCACCGCTAAAGCTGCGAAAAGCAATTTGACATTCTTATTTTCATCTCCTCGCGGTGGTATAGATGAGTTTCCAGCACTCGATGTCTTAGCATTATCACTGCCCTGACTACTTCTGTAATTTGTCTGAAATGGAAGTGCGAAAATTCTTTCTAATAAAAATAAAACTCGTACAAGACTTCGATTGAATGATTTTCAGATTTTTTTCAGTTCGTTAGAGGGATCGGTACAGAGCCGATAAATGTTAGTCTATTTTCTTTGACTCTTTTCCTTTCATTTTTTTACCGTTTGATATATATTCCGATTTAAGATGAGTGATGAAATAATTTGTCTTTCAGCTGAAATTAATTACAGAAAAACGATTTTAATTATTTAACTGAAATTCAAACTAACCTAAAATTATACTCACAGTCCAAAGGAAGAATTCTGCTGCGGCCAGTAAAACTAATGGCCTGGCGACATGCTTGTACATTGTACCCGAGAAGTCTTGTACATATCATTATAATTTAGAAATTTTAGTCAAAGTTTAATTCACAAGGTCAATAGAAAAATGCAGTAAATATACAATCGAACAATGGCAATAAGCCTCGGCCGCTTTGTCGAATTATTTTATTCATGTAATGTCAAAATGCAGTGAGATGAAATCATGTTGAAAAAGTCAGAGTGACATCGCCGACTGATAACAAGTGTCAAACATGTTCACCACATGTGGTGGTAATAAAATGAAAGTGTACAGAATATTTTAATTTAAACTATTTGGGATACCAATAATTTATGATTTAACAGTAAAATAATTTAAATATTTGGACAAACTAAAAAAAGTATATGCTTTATTTTCCAAATCATAACTTTTCTGTTCACAAATTTTGTTATTGCATTTGACTGGAAAATTGATACGATGGTGATTGAATCGAGTCATAAGCCCGAAGTTTAAGGACTTACCTATTATTTCAAGGCTTTTGCACCTGTACACAAGCTTTCAATTAAAAGAAAAATTGGCTTTTTAAAGAAGAGCCTCCTTAAAACTTAAGATCTGAAACAGTTTGTAATACTAAATAAATGAACCATTAATCAAGGTATATTTAAAAAAAACTTGCTAAAGTCTACTCTTAACGTTATATAAAATTATCGCGGTACCAGTCTACAGTCATAGGTCTCTGCGTATTGAGTGATTCGTCAGAGAGAAATTGTGATATTCATACGATCGAAAATGTTGTGATGTAATTACTTTTTTGACTTAGCAATGTTTCGTTTGGCGTAGTGTCTATCCAGCTTTTCGCTGCGGCAAGCAGCACAAATTCATATGTTCCTGCTGCCAATATATTTATTTTGTGTCTATGAGTTTGTTTACCGGACATTTTCGATTTGATGTGCTAGTGTTCCACAAGCCACACTTTGATTAATGCGTTTGTAAGGGTCTTCAATATCCTTTGAGTTTCCTACAGTCAATTGTGTTAATTATGCTAGTTAAGTTAGGCAAGGAGCACCTATGGCAAAGATAAAACCAATCTTACTATTTTCCCCGTTTGCGTTCTCAAGAAGATAAGCTTCTTGTCAACTCTGTCGCTAGAGTGCTACTGCAGTGCCACTGAAAAAATTATGGGCTCGCACCTAAGTATTAGGTCTGTTCTTCTGTTAAATAGCCCGGTTTAGTAAATTTCCTCTATTTTTCCTATATTTTCTTGCTTTACTGGTATGGTGGCTCTTTTTTTATAATCATAACTGTATGTATAAGACAACAATGTCTACAAGTATACCTACCAGATTGTACATTCAGACATAAAGAAAATGAATCTAAACTTTTAAAGTCTATCTACCTCTTCTAATGAAATTAAAATCGATTTCATATTGCACTTGCATTTCTCGGCGAAAGAATCAATGTCTGCAATTGGCTTCTATTGTTTAAAAAAAAATATGTATAATTTAAAGAAATTGGAAAATTCTTTACAAAAATACGTAAAGCTGAGCTTATAATGGACGACAAACCTATCATTAAATGGTGAAGCAATTTCTATTTGTTCCACTGCTGTCCTTTGAACGCACATCAATTTTGTAATGCGAATTCGCATTAATAAACAAAGAAGCATGTTACTTTATTCCGTCTTTATTTACAAATAAATAAGAATTGTGTATAAGGCGTTGTAGGAAAATATTAAAATTACGACAAAATACAGAAATGATAACGAATATTTTGGGGTGCAGTGCGGCATATGGTTTTATCATGGTTTTATTTCCTATTTTCTTTAAAATAAATGAATTTTATTCTAAGCCCAGGGCCCAGTTTATACCCTGTACTATGAAGAAAATAAGAGGTTGCCATGCAACCAGCCACCGGATCCAGTCCAATAAACGTCCGTACAACACATGTGGACGTTCCCATCTAAAAGTCGAAAATAATTTCGTAGAGACAGGATTGAATTAATATCAAAGTAACTTACGGATTGCGAAACATTTTCTTGAGATCGACCTTTTCTTTACAATACGGACAAGTTTGCTTTTTACCAACGATACACCAGCCTCTAATACAGAATTCGTGAAAAACATGATTACATGACAATTTGTATGTGTTTTCGATGATTCCTTCCTCCTTTTCACTAACGAATAACTGATTACCACACACCGCACATACATTATCCTCAAGATGTCTTGTTGGCATCCCTTGGGGAGTGTAGTACTAAAGTTAAACAAATAACAGTTAAACTCCACATTTAGAAAATTTTTTTTTAAAATCACTTACACCAATATGAGAGGCCATTTTATCTGAGCAAATTTCTGATATATCACGCCCTAGCACACCGATGTAGAGCCCATAGAAAACACACAACAACCCAACATCCATCCATACATTGGGAGGTTGATTGAAAATGAAATTGAAACCCAGAAATGTTGCCATCATAATCAGATAGCCTATAATACCCAGACCATAACTCAGTTTGTATATAAAGTAAAACCACTTGTAGACAAGCCTATAAGCAATGGAAGTTAATAAAATGCTTAATTTTGAAACAAAAAAAAAAAAAAAAAACAGCATTGCTCACCTAGGCGTTGTGCCTTCTATGGGTTTACTGAGGGCCTTTCTCATAACGACAGCAGTAATCAATGAAAAAACCAACCAAATGCTAATAAATCTATACCAAACGTAGAAAAATGATATGACTAGTGGTATAATCCACATTGCCAGCAGAGTGATGGCCTGTAAGTAAAATTTTAATTTAAATATTCCATTTGAATTCCACGTATATTGCATGCTAAAGTCCTACAGAATATGATTTGTAATGACGCTTTTTCCATTCGACTAGAATTATTTGTGTTATGATGAGAGTGACGAGCATTATCAGCACCATCTCAGAATGCATGGATTCATGCCCTTTATGCTTTTCGTGCATAAGTTGATGTTCGGCCCTTAAATATGAAAAAATCGTTAAACAAATTAAACTTCCAAGGGTGTGCATGAACCCAAGCAACTTGCCTCATTCTCTCCTCGGGCGTCATGTCGTCCAAGGACTAAAAGGTAATTAAAAAGGTTCAATTAAATATCTATTGTTATCTTTAAGATTATCTTTCCGCACCTTATTTAGGTCCACCGGCGCGTGTAGCTCAGGGATTTCCATCTTTGTTTTTCGATGAACTTACGGATGCAAAACGAAAATGTTTATCTGTCAAAAGTGTTGCAACAAATCGAAATCGATTTTATGCAAAAACATCTAGAAATTAAATAAAGAAAACTACATTCCGAAGCGATAAATACGCGGCTGTATAATGAAGAAAATAAATATTCTTTTCTTTCCAGCTTTAATTTCAAGTGTCACGTCACAATTGACAGTGCGAACCTACAAATGTCAATTTTCATACATCTTAGGTAAGGTAGAGCGGGATTATGATACAGTTACAACCGAATTTCTCAATATGTCCATAAGTAGATATGGAAGGGTATAGGACACTTAATTGCCTGGAATGAGCTTAAACGTGATGTGGAGCTCCGAAAGCAATTACGCGCAGGCATTTTTGATGCTTTATGCCACACGATGTGTAGAAAACAATAAAAAATGATAGAAAGGCAAAAACAAGCAACGGCTTGTTTACTGGGGAAAATTTTGGCTTTTTTATTGGCTACTCTACAGAAATAAGGCGAATTTTTCTATTGAAAAAGTGAGAAGAGCGCCAATGGAAATCTTTGATGTGAGTTTTTTTTTCTCTAGAGTGACAAAGGTTTCTGTCGGCCAATGAAAAAAGCCATATGCCGTGATTTAAATAGGATCCTGCGAATGTTTTTACTTACGTCTGTACCATATAGGAACTCGATAAATATAAAGGCAATTCAAAAAATTATAATTTTTTATTCATAAAGATAATGGCAAGGCCCTTAGGAAAGAACTAACCATTCATAATTATATTTATTTTAATCAAGGAGCTATGTCCGGTATTACACGGTGACATTTGAGTCACGACTCACACAAGTGCAAAAGAGAAAGAAGATGACATAAAAATCACCAACCTTGTGAGTCGTCGGGCAAAATTTCAATGACTCTTGTTCGTTATTTTTCTTAATTGCTTTATTTCTATTCGTTCTTCATGAAGGGTGGTTCGCAAAAAAAACGGAAGAAATTTTTTGGTCAAAGGAATCAGGGAAAAATTCAAAAATTTTTTAAAAGAGTAAATCGTTTGTGCTATAAACGAAAGAAGAAATAAAAGGGAGTTGTCAAAAAGAGTTGTGTAAAGAATAGAAAATGAAAAGAGAACTGCCAAAAAGAGTCATGACTCAAAAGTCACCGTGTAATACCGGACTATTTATGTAAATCGATAGAAACTTAACGATAGGTCCCATTTTCATATGTGAATAGGACCTACGGATAAACTACTAGCAACAGGTTTTAAACCTTAGAGTATTACTGTTTTTGTCGCCAAGAATTTATTTCATCTTATTTGAAAAGTATCTTCATGCATATGATAAAAATTGTCGAGTGTAAAAAATAAACTAAAATCACACAATCATCGAATCACAATTTTGTTTTGTTATTACTCAGTGAATTGACATCGGCTTTCCGATAACATAAGCTATGTGCTCATGACACTACGGTAGACGCGGACATCTGCAAAAATATTTCCAGGAGTTCCTTCACAATTACCTAGTATGATTCGTGCGGATAGTAAGAGGAAAGAAGAGCATCTTTATTAAGACAGTAGGTAAGCACAGCCTACTTGAGATCACGTTTGGTAACGAACTAAGGCTTATAGCTAAGAAAAGTTGCAGTCGAAAGAGACCGCCTTCATCTTCATCGAACGCGTATCTTTCGAAATCATCTAGTACTGATGACTAGTAGCAAAGCTGTCAACGTATCATCAGAAACGGTGCAATTGATCTGGTAGGTTCCGCTCGCCCACCAGAAGAATGTCGGATAATTGAAAGAATCTCACGGAACTCACGAGCTTACACCGGAGGTACAATCTTTCAAAATAATATCGACATAATTCAAAGAAAAGACTCTAACGAAAGCTGATGAAGACATTTTCATACGTTTCAAGATTAAAATTCTTCCAAGAAAATTTGGTTCTTTTGCGTTGACTGGTATGAATAGCAGATTCAACGACGAACTACAAGAGGTTTTCAGCGTCAGTCAGAAAACTGCACATCTGCAGTCACCTAAAGTGATGCAGGATGCATGAACACCAATTCTAAGGAGATCTCATATTGGGTGGCGCGCACAATTGAAGGAAACCCCAAACTATTTAGTGTGCGCAACTGGACGTAGTTAGCTAAGAACTGTAGCGCGAACAAAGTTAGTATACATGAATAATGAAAAGCCTTACTATGAAATTTTACCAAGCACGACATTTTTCGATGGATTGCTCGAAATTATAGACTCATATCCTGATTATCCAATATACCTGCTGAACACATGAAACTGCACGACAGTACGTTATCATATCAAAAAGTCATAGTTTATAATAACCTATGTCAACTATAGTTCTATGCACTAAAAATTGAATTAAACTTGTCAGTGATAACCTATTTTGTGCATGAAAAACCATTGGCCTCCACAATTGACATAGAAAAATATTAAATAGATCAAATTCAGATTCTTCATTGTCCCAGTAAACTAGAACCAACGTATGTAACTCTGCTAATCGAATAAATCATTTTATTTAATTTAATAAGTGTTCAAATTATGGCCCATCAAAATCAAACACTACCGTTAATACAGTCAACATTGACAAATCTAGCCCCCTGCTTAGTGGGAACAGTTTTATGTCAAATTGATTCGCAAAAGTGATCCCACATACATCGCCCATAGATAAGCCCAGTGAAACAAACAAAAATAAACAAGAAATTAAATTAATTTAACACTACTCCACAGTTAGCATGTTGTTGTTAATAGATTTCGCGAGTTTTCTGTGTTGAAGCTCAATCAGTTGAGCAGAATTTCGAAAATCGCTTCATCGGGAACAGCGACGGAAAAGATCGACGACGGACACAAAAACGTAAAAGTCCAACAATTAAAACGCAACAAAATGTGCATAAATTAACTTACACCTCAATTTTAAAGTTAACTTTAATTGCAACAGTGATGTGGATGTTCGGATATCGTCCAGAAACGAAGAAAATCAACTTCATTTTACCTTGGGTGTTCCATGTTTGCGCCCATTTATTCCTCTTAAGTGATAACTTTGCCTGGGGGGAAAGAATAGCTCTGATACCGTCCCCCACCCATTTCCAACCATGCGATAGAAGTAGAAAAGTGTTTACTGAGCCCTTTGGGGAAATCTCAGATGGGCCCGCCGGTTCTAATTACACCCAAGATTCACATTGCGAATGGTTAATCAAGGCTCGCAATGATAGTCAATTCATCACACTTACGTTCCATAGCATGGGAACTGAATGTTCGTATGACTATATTTATGTGTACGACGGAGACTCCTTTAATGCCACTTTACTTGGCAGTTTTAGTGGGCGAACGGAGCCTCAACGTCTGGTCGCAAGCTCAGGAAGTGTAAGTTTGATAAGATATGGCTTAATTATGATAGTGGGTCGAAGATTTTATGGATTTATTACAATAGAATTATTATTATTATTATTTTTTTTTTTTTCTAGATGCTGATATTGCTGTACAGTGACACAAATTATGTGCTAGATGGATTCCGAGCATCATACTACATTTCGAATTGCTTAAATAATTGCCATAATCATGGGAAATGTGTAGGTCATCAGTGTGTCTGTCATGGGGAGTGGGTTGGACCCGATTGTAAGGATGAAGCTTGCCCCGACAAATGTGGAGAACTGTTTGGGCGAGGCAAATGCATAAATGGAATGTGCAAATGTGAAGAGGTGAGTTTAGAAAGTTTTAAGTGAAGTGACCAAGAAAAAAAAAAAAAAACAAGTCAATCAAAACAACACAACACAACAACAGATATTCAACAAAATCGACAAAAATCGAAATTTCAACAATTTGCTTGAGTGATTAAAATCTGAAAAACCAGTAGAGAGTGAAATGACAAAAGTTTTTTTCCGCATGTTATTGACTTGAACAGTAGTTGACTCACCTGATTAGCAAGCCAGATCATTTGCATATTTAAAATGTTGAAGTGAAGTTGGATAATGGGTACGAGTACATACATTTGAAAGAATTGATGAACACTGTATCCAGTTGTGTTCCAAATTTTTTAGATAGAAAATCCCCATTTGGTAGTATTTAAGGCGTACTTGATCGCCGCAAATGGCTAAGACGTATTTTTATTTTTCGTTTTTTTTAATAGTTTTATTTCGTATGCTTGTATGAGATTTATTTTTTTTTTTTTAATATAATTATCGTTGCTGTCATGCATTTTCATCCACACAACTAATAGGATTTAGATTGCTTTTGCGTCAATAGAATTATGCTATTTGCTTAGTATAGGTTTAGGTGTTTTGTTTTTTTGTTTTTTTTTTAATGTTTGCCGACTAGATGAGCGCTTAAAATCACAGCGTTAGTGAATATGTAAACATCAATCGTTTAGACTTTCAAAAATAAACAATAGTGTGAGGAATTCAGTATTTATTTGTACTTAAACAGTGTTGCGAGACCCAAATAGATTTGTGTATCATATTTTATAAATCATAAAAACTGTCGGAAAGTTTTGGTGTCAGTGTTGTTTTTTTTTTTTTGAAGCTATATGTACATAGCCCCTCTCTCAGTATTATGGAACAAAGTGAAATAATTGATTATAAAACATGTTGATGGTTTTTATACAGCTATCTTGTTTTTCATCATACTGGTTCTTGTAAACTGGAACATACTATGCGTTCCTACGACTTGCCAACAATCACACACACAATTTCTAACTTATGAGAGAGAGGAAATCCGATAATATCTTAATTGACTCGAAAGATTGTGTTTATTCTTCATTTTTCTGAATTATAGCAACAAGAATTTGTCTACTTAAATCAATCAATAGGTCTACAAGTTGTTGTCAGAGACGGAACAACGATAAGCTTTTACCTAAAGTAATTGTTCAGTTTTTGTGCGAACGGTGTAATATCTGACTTAAATAACATTGCATTATTAATTCCGATTGCAAACTAAACATTGAATTAAGTAGCCTTGTTGTCCGATTTGTAATTATCATTTATTGCTGAGGTAAGATTATAATCCGCCTGATAAATCAATCAAATGAGTCTTTCAGTTTAGACTGGCAAATCTAAGAGTTGTTGTACTCAGAGTGAGAAATAAAGACATAACTAAGTTCTAGTAACGATTGGACATAGGAATAAAACGATTTCTCAAGATTATTCGTTTTCAGATCAAAGCTCGTGCAAGTGTTTGTGAATTTCGACCATGAAATAGTTGTATCCTTGCATAATTCTTATGATTATGTTTGTCCCCATAGTCCATTTTGTGGAAGAACTGAATTTACGATGTCATGGCCTGCGAGAGGAAATGCGGAACGGGCTCTTGGCAGCTTGGATTCGACCCTTATTTTTATTGAAAATCCGTTTTTACTAATTATGCTCATTTTGAAGCTTTTATGACAAACACAATTGGCTTCCCAGATGATAGTTTTGTTGCTTCACAGTTCACACTATGTGATTGTGCTGTCGTTGGATTCATAAACTTTTTGATACAGTATCCTGTTACTCTTTAATTTCGTATTCGCGGTGTACATTTCAGCTTATTTATTTCTTGTGTTTTTAATTACCTAATCACTGTCCGTAAAATATCTTCTAGAACTCAACTTTATAAAGATCGCAGAAACTTGCGTTTTTATCCTCATCCATGGTATCAGAGGTTTATCACTAAACAAAAATCATTCTGCAAATCTTGTAATGAAACGCCATCCCTATTGTTTTCCGTTAGTAAAGGGCCATTATTGCCTTTTAAGTATTTCGTTGACAGGATCCCACTGGGATCTTTTCTTCATTGAACAGCAATCTTTAAAATATTAGCCAGTTTCCTAGTTCTTTCATGTAGCATCTCCTCTGAGAAATGTATCTTACTTGCCGATAAAGAGTTTGCACCTTTAAAATCGTCTTAGTTATAATCCATAAAAAGCTTTATATCCATTTTGCTTGCTTGTCTGTGGCCGAAACTCCGAGGAGATTTTTGACACCATATGCAATTTTTCTCGAAATTATTTTACATATCTTGCGCACTAAATTTGTTTACTAATTTTATGAAACTTTGGAATCATAGTCGCAATTTACTGATAAGAGTTGGAATTATTTAATTTGTTTGTGTATTTTGTTGTATATTTTGTGTTTATTGCTGCAGTGCGTTACTTTGTGCCGCTCTTGATTAATATGCTAAGATTTAACAATATGTGTCGTTTGTATGAGATAAGTCCTCAAGCCAAACATCCATATTCGATTTCCTAATATTCGGTTTGAGTACGACTGATGCATAGCCCATTATATATACTCAACTTGAATTTCTAATCTTCCGTTTATTCCCGATGTGCTTTTAACTTTTGTTTTAACATCGCGCATCATTCTTTTGATAAAATTGTGTGGTCGACCGCCTAGTTTTTCTGATCTGTAGTTCTTGCATTTGCCTTTCTTCAGTGTATCATTCATTCATTAAGTATTCGACAGCCTCCCATCATTTCATTGAAAAATAGAGCGCTATTTAAACCGAAGATTTCCGATTGTTAAACAAGTTTCGGAGGGTATATGATCCGGTAAGACTGTACGCTCCAGGACAATCATTTTTGCAGCTTTGCTAACTTTGGCTTCCATCAAGTCTTTCACGCTAATACGGTATTGAGCTATTCTTGCAAATAATGTGCAAATCTGTCCTCTTTCCTCATTCAATGGTGTCAATTTGTTTTTTTTTTTCTCTAACGATGACAGTTTTCGTGAACTTTTGTCTGGTTTCTGTACCAAAAATTCTTAGAGCGATGAAGGTATTTACAAAATTCTTCATTTTATTATAATAGGTCTACGTCATCATATTTTCCATCATTTATGCGTACAGATCTTTGTTTTGTCCGGATGTCAATGCCATTGTATTTGCCTACATAAATTAAATTTCCCCTTGGTGTAGGTAAAATCTGCTTTGCAGCGATTTGTGGTCAACTTTTTAGGTGGGTAACCATCATATCGTGGCTTGTTTTGTTTCATTATTACTTACTTACTTATGTTTCCATTAATTTGAATTTTAGTGTACGAGACAAAACTTGGAAATTTGCCAGATTGCGTTTTTGTCCAATTAATCCTCGAGTCTTAGCTTTCTGAACTACCATTTAAAGAGTTCAGAGTCCGCGGTTGTGGATTCCCTCCCATTCGTCCTCATTGCAAATAAGATCTACAGTGCAATGAAGTATGTTTTCCTTCAAAGCGCCTCAGTATCAACTCCGGCTTTTACATATCGTTCAATATTTTCCGCCGCACAAAATAAATATACGGATAAAGGTTTTTTTTAGAGTATTAGTGAGACACAGTCGTTTTGCAAATCAAATCAATTACATTTTAGCTGTTTTTTTTTTTAAAGAATTATGATGCATTGCAAATAGCTTTCAACGATCTCCTCTATTTTCGTGTGTTGCAAATTATCAAAAGCTTTTTCATAATCTACAACGGAAGTAAAAACACATACGACAAACTGGAAAGTCCATAAACCATCAAAATCAGCTGTTAATGTTCTATATATTGGGTACAATGAAAGTCCTATAACTTTTATCTTGTACTCATACTAGCTAAAAAATTGTGTTTACCTTAGCTAAGGAGAAAGATATCTGAATATATTTGCTAAAGCTAAAATGGCTAAAAAGAACATGCATTAAAATACTCATCATGTAACTTTTAGGGATATGCTGGTAAACTGTGCGACTTATTCGTTAATCCAAATGGCAGTAACTGGCGTTGGTTAGCAGCAGATTCCGAAGGAATGACACCAAGAGCTGCTCACACATCAGTATATGTTGAAGAACAGGATTCCCTGTACGTTTTTGGTGGATATGACTTAAACTATGTTTTGGATTCCCTTCAGGTAAATCATTTTCCATTCATAAATGAACATTTAATTAAAAAAATAAAACATATGTAACTTTGTAGATATATCGTTTCAATACAAGTCAATGGGAAGATGAATGGGGAATCCCACTGCATAACCGGCACCACTTTTACCAGCCACAAAAAATCGATCGAACATTGCTACAAGCCGTGCTGTCGAATCGTAACGAAGATGAAGCGAAACTATGGGGCCTAAATAGTAACGTATCATTTTTTACGAATGTTTTACACACTTTGGCAAAAAGCAATTTAAACCAACGAAGAATTCGGTCATACACCAATGAAACAGTTGAAAATTTAACAAGTTTTTTCGAAGACATTTTGGAAAATGTAACAGATAATAAGCCTCTAGCTAGATATGGTCATGCAGCAGACAATGTACCAGGTAAATGAATATGACATTTTCTAATGATTTCATGTTCATTG
The DNA here is from genome assembly GCA_928272305.1 of Volucella inflata. Lineage (NCBI taxonomy): Eukaryota > Metazoa > Arthropoda > Insecta > Diptera > Syrphidae > Volucella > Volucella inflata. The sequence goes on along the minus strand of OV743720.1, from coordinate 112,273,462 downwards.
CTGGATTTATTTAAACGCAGATGGGTTCGTAATTTTTGGTGGAAAATTAGAAAATGGGAGTTTTTGTAATGATCTTTGGTTTTATAACACAACCGAGAGTGGTGGAAAATGGCGACTTATGGCTAAAAATTCAGCACTTCAGCCACCTGCTGTAGCAAGACATTCTATAAACCGTGCCGGAGAGTATTTGTATGTGTTTGGTGGAACTTTGGAAACGGGAGATTTTTCTTCAAGGTGAATTTCTTGTAAATGTTTTATATTTTCCCTGTCCCTCAGTTTCTATTTTTAATATACATAAATCAATTTGTCTGTACTCGTTTTTCAAAATTTACGGAGATTTTCAAAATGTGCATCTATTTCATAAAACTAGCTGCATAATTTGGATAGGAAAGTTTCCGTGATTGCTCTTCCAGATGTTGCTTTCAAAATACTTTCTATCTCGCTTTTGCTCTATGACGGGGCCTTCGTTTAAATGCTAAATGCAAAAGTCTGGCACGCACATTTGACGTTGTGGGATATTAAGCATTATTAGATTGATGTTTGTTTATTTAAATTGAGAGAAACATTTTTTCTTCTCTTTGTAAATACTTAACTTGAAAAATGTCAACACATTCGAAGATTTTGAACATATATGACTAAATTGATTAACACAGCTTTGCAGACGTTATTTCAAATTTCAAACCTGCTGATTTAAGTTGTATTAAAATTAAGAAATAGCTGTATAATGTATTCGGTTCACTACTGTTTTATAATATTTGAAATTTCTTCCTTTTAACTTTTAGGATATTTCGGATAAAAGTACCGGATCCTGATGATGTTACAGATGAACAGTGGAAAGAAGTACATCCACGTGGTGGAAAATTGTTGGACGTCCGTTTGGCAGCTCATTCGACTGTCTACTATCAGCATTCGAACTCACTCATCGTCTTTGGGGGTATCATGACTAGTTTGGCAAGATTTTCAAAGCTATCCGATCGCATATACTCGTTTCAGTTAGACAAATTTTATTGGACGGAAATTCTTTATCCAAAAACCGCCCTTCGCGATACAAATATACCAAGAGAACGAGCATTCCATACAGCTACCATATCAGGCAATCACATGATTGTATTTGGTGGGTATACTCATCGTCATAACAAAGAGGAAATCTGCTACGACAACCAGATGTATTGGTATCATTTGAGTTGTCACATATGGATAAATCAGGAAGTTTCAAACGATAAACGTCCATATCCTAAGAAGCAAGGAGTTTTTGCACATGCAGCATCCCTTAGGTTAAACAACTCACTACTGATTGTAGGCGGATATCATGGAAATGTCAATGCTGATCTTTTTGCTTATGAACTGCCGCAAGTACTACGGGTGCAGAACGATATTTATAATCCAGAAAAATCATGCAGATTACATATATCGCATACCGCCTGCCTTTCGGATCCAGAATGCGGTTGGTGTTCAGCTGATAGTAGTTGCTATGGTCGTACAATAGGAGCGAACTGTACGACAAATTTGCAAATCACACGATGTCCCGGTATTTGTCCTTCACTTGGTGATTGTCATTCATGTTTGGTACACGGAACCCAATGGTCCACATCAGCGAATTACTTTAGTGTGGCAAGTAAATTAGGACTTAACGAGTGTACTTGGTGTGTACAAAATGCTAGATGCCATCATAGGGATGATAATTATGGAGTCTGTGGAGAGGATACGCCATCTCACACGCCAGGTTGGTGGGGCGATAAAGGCACCGAAGTTTTAAGCCCAGAGAAATGTACATATCAAGATCGCCGACCAGGACTTACATATATTAAATATCATTACCCAGTCAATCTGACAATGCCAGACTTTGTTTCCATTGTTAATGCGACTATGGTTGACTTTGCATCACCTATTGCAACAACTCAAATGGAACAACAATTTAATGGAGAAATGCTAGCACGTTTAATGGGTTTTGTGAGACCTCCAAAAAATTGGGAGCCTACAGAGTTTCAAATATGTACTAGCTATTCATCATCTGTACTTAGAGCGGGTCTAGGTACTACTCTAGATTCATTGGAAGACATATCTAATCAAACTACAAATCAGTCCCTTTGCAAAAGTGTTAAAACACCTAGTATGGAGCTACCATTTCTAATAGATTTTCAAGCTAAAAGAAAAATTAATGCAAACATTCAACCTAACATTTACAATACAAATCCAAAAAGTCAAATGGAATTGCAGCATTCTAGTCATGGTAACTTGAAAGCATTTACATTTGAATACCTGGAGCCATACTTCTTTGGTAACTGCGAACAGTATACAAATTGTCTGCAGTGTCTGACCGATGCGGCATGTGGTTGGTGTGAACTAAATAATAAATGCTTCTCGAGAGCAGTTAACGAAACAAAGGAATGCGCTCTGAACGATGTTGAGGTATCTTCGTGGCGATATTTAATAACTCGGCCTGGGCAGTGTAACAACTGTTCTAATTACATTTCATGCGAAGAATGCATAGGTACAGGTCTTTGTGAATGGTGGGCTGAAGATGCTCGCTGTTCACGGCTTGGAAAGTCTCCTACCAGCATAAAGGAAATTGACAACTGTCCAATGCCATGTCGACTAAGGATTTCTTGTGCTGAGTGTCTAAATGAACGTGGTCGTTGCGTTTGGTGTGAGGCGAATTCCCAGTGCTTTAGTTTCGCCGTTTATACAAGCGAATATCAGTTTGGAATGTGCAGGGAGTGGATGGATCAATCGATTGTTCCAATGTCGGTGGCTTATGAAACACCTTCACCGGCGATGGCGAGTTCACTTGGAAAACCTAAGCCACAACAATGTAAATCATGTTCACAACATTCAAATTGTTCTTCCTGCTTAAAAACCTTAAATTGTGGATGGTGCTTTGACAGAGATAACCCCATAGAAGGTGTCTGCATGCAAGGAGATTTTAGTAGGCCTTTTGGGAATTGTTCGCTGATGTTAAATACTTCAAGTTACGATGAAGCTGAGTGGGCCTATTCGCAGTGCCCTGATGTAGATGAGTGCGGTCTTGGCCTTCACGACTGCCATAAAGAAGCAAAATGTACAAATACTCACGGATCCTTTAGCTGTCACTGTCGTCGTGGATATGTTGGAGATGGCAGACTTTCTTGCATACGTACGTGCTTTGAATCATGCTCACATGGTCATTGTTCGGGATCTCCAGACTATGTATGCAAATGTGACCTAGGCTGGACTGGCGATGATTGTTCCGTAAATTGCGGCTGCAACAATCATTCAACATGCAATGAGCGTATTGGAAAATGTGATCAGTGTCAAGCATGGACAGAAGGTGAGCGATGTGAGCGCTGTCGACCAGGAAGCTATGGTAATGCAACCTCTCCCGAAGGTTGCCATCCATGTGAATGCAACGGTCATGGAAATCAAGATCTTGGTATTTGTGATGCACGCAATGGGGAGTGCTTTTGTAAGGATAACACCGACGGTTTTAAGTGTGATGTCTGTAACCAGGACTATTATGGTGACCCTCGAGATGGAGGACAATGTTATTTTCAGTGTGAAAGTCGTGGTATATTAAGTGCTGTAGGAAACCACGGTATTGGTTCATATCAATCATATAAGAGCCCATGGGGTGGTTCCGAGGTACGGGAATGCCTATGGCTGGTGTCACCCGAACCTGCAGTAGCTGAATCTGATACAATCATTCAAGTGGAATTCGAATGGACAAGTTTGGTAATGAATTGTGATGAGAATGCCGTTTATATCTACGACAGCCTTCCTGATCTGACTGGAAATAGTCAACAGCGTCAGTTAGTTGGAATCGTATGCAGCCCTTATACATCTCAAAGAATAATTGAAGCTCGTTCCGGATACTTAACTGTGCATTATAAACAAGGTGGAGAAAATTTTGGTTTTAATGCTCTTTACAATGTTAAAAACTGCGCAGCCAGAACATGTCTCGATCCACATGTATGTGATGAAATGGGAAAATGCGTTTGTCCGTCAGGATATGTTGGATCAAAATGTGAAATACGCATCTGTCCAAACAACTGTAATTCGGAGCTATCAAGGGGTTACTGTGATGTACAGTATGGACGATGTCTTTGTAATTCAAATTATGGTGGACCTGACTGTGGAACTCTCATTAGAACTAATCAGCTACAAGTTACCGAGTTATTTAATACGCTATTTATAAGTGATTTCTTGGAGCATTTAAAAAAAACAATACCCCGTTTCGGACATTCCCTTAGTGCTGATAAACGTGGCTCGCTATGGATGTTTGGCGGCTATTCCCTTTCAAATGGACCCCTTAATGATATTCGGCAATTTGATACAAAAAACAATACATGGGTTCAAGTGGCAGTGGAATCTACTCCAGATGCAAAAATGCCGCTCGGAAGATATTTTCATGCCGCCGAGATTTATCTTGCCAAACAAACTATTTACATCTATGGAGGACTAACTCGCATCGAAAAAAATAAATCGTCACGCACACAGGTTTTGGAAGATTTTTGGCAATTTTCAATTCAAAATCAGAGATGGAATGAGATAGATTTCTACACCAATGAACGCCCACCGCCACTAGCAGGTCACACTCTGACATTTATTAAGAAACACGATAGAGAATCTTTACTTCTTATTGGCGGCATATCATCAGATAAGATTGTTAATCAACTGGAGTTGTGGGAATTTAATTTGGATGCAGTCCGCTGGGAACGATTACTTGCTCTCGGAGTTCAGATGCCTGTACTATTTGGTCACAGTGCTGTTTATCATGCTACATCGAATATTGTTTACGTGTTTGGAGGATATGCTTCTGGTGAAATTCAAAACAAGTTATATGCTTTGAATCTTCAAAAGATAACATGGACGGAATTACCAGTATTTCGGGAATTAAATAGACCAGAGAGTAATCTTCCTCGTGGACGTTATTTCCATTCAGCGGTCACAACAGAAAGCTATATGATTATTTATGGGGGTCGAACTAAACCATATAATGCTAGTGATGTGCTTGTGGCATACATCTATGAATGTAATCAATGGGTGCGCCTTACGGAAGATGTTGATATTTTAGGCAAGCTCCCTCAGTACACCTTTTCCGAAGGAGTTAGCATAGATCAAGATAATAAAGCGATATATGTAGTGGGTGGTTGGGATGGCAGTACACAAAGCCAGGTAATTAAAGTAGGACTTCCGGACGATATTTGTCAGTTTTGGAGTGGGGGGAAATATTTGTGCCGACACTATATGGGTTGCAGTTTTTGTAGTGTGATGGCGGAAGACGAGTCAACTAGCTATTGTTTCTCCGAAGGCAATTCGGATATTTGTGATGCTGGCAATGGAACTCTTGTCTACAATAATGGTGCACTTTGCGATGATGCTTGGATGTCTAGAAGAAATTGTTCGACTTTTACTACATGCACTTCATGTCTCGCATCGTGGCCAACTCATACAGAAATAACACCGGTTTGTCAGTGGTGTGATGATTGTGGAATAAAAGGACGATGTGTACCCGCAGGAGCAAATTGTGAGAGACAAAGCACATGGTGCACCAAACACACGAGTGTGGGCTTACTTAGTCTCTGCCCTCAACCCCAATGCCACACTCTGAACTGTGAGAATTGTCTAGCAAATGATAATTGCGAGTGGGCATTAAATGACTTTGGTACCACCGAATGCATTACAAAAGAACTTGTTGAAAAAAATCAGTATAAAATAATTGGCAGCTGTCCACCAGCTTGTAGTAATTTTACCAATTGCAGTAGCTGCCTTACAGCTGAACGAGAAAATCCAAAGAATTGTAGATGGTCAGCAATGCTCAATGCATGCATATCTCCTAGAACACAACCTCTCTTCTGCGCAGGTGGTGTGTGTGGTCTTGTACTTGATTCGAAGGATATTGAATATTGTCCTGAGCCCTGTGATGTGTACACACAATGTGCGACTTGCCTAAAACATGCACACTGCGGATGGTGTTCCAAAGATGGTGAGAATGGTGAAGGTGTCTGCACAGAAGGCTCTTTGGAGGTATCGTTGGAAAATCAATCAGCTTCAACATGTAAACTTATTTATCCAGCGGTGAGAAACAGTTCGTCATTGAACCTAACCGGAACATTCAATTGGAATTATGTTCAATGCCCAGCAGAAAATGAATGCACTAATGGTCATCATAATTGCGATCCTGTATCAGAAAAATGCGTTGACTCTCACTTTGGATACCAATGCACCTGTGCAGAAGGATATCGGGAGGAGAACGGTTCATGTGCACCGGTTTGCTCACAGGGGTGTGTACGAGGAAAGTGCGTTAAGCCGAACAAATGTGAATGTTTCTTTGGATATGTCGGTGCAAATTGTAGCATTCAGTGTCAGTGCAATGGGCACTCAAATTGTGAAGGACCCGATAAATTGGACTCGTGTACAAAGTGTCACAATAATACAATGGGCGCTCAATGCGAAAAATGTCAACCGTTGTTTGTTGGTAACCCGAAAGAAAGCAGAAACTGTATACCATGCTTAGACTATTGCAATGGTCATACCGATGTATGCGTTAATCCCGAATTTGATCCCGTAGTATTTAACATGACAAGAGTGGAGTTAGAGAATATCCTACCTCAAGGTCCAGAAGCAAATGCGACGTGTTTACGATGTAGTAATTTTACGGATGGAAGTCGTTGCGACACATGTATAACAGGATTTTTCCGCGGAACTGACGATTTGCACAAAGAATGCAGACCTTGTCAATGTCATGGTCATGGAAATATATGTGATCCAGTCACTGGCGAGAAGTGTAATTGTGGAAACAATACAGAAAGTGATGCTACATGTACAGCTGGCGGTGGAAAGAACTCAGCCCAACTATGCTGGATGGTTCAGTGCTCGAAGTGTCGTGATTCCTATGCTGGTAATCCAATCGATGGACATCAATGTTACAAACAAATAACCGTTGAGTCGAGAATGTGTTTCGATGCCAAACCTATTGGTGAGTAAAATATATTAATTATATGTGAAATAATTTATTAATAATTGTTTTGCGATTCACAGAAGAGTGTAAGGCTAAACCAGCTCCGTTGCGACCGGGTCAAACTGTATTTTTTGTCATACAGCCTCGATTTATGAATGTTGATATACGGATTCTTATTGATGTAACTCAAGGCGAACTTGATGTATTCATGTCACCACAGGACGATTCATTTATTGTGGAAAGTAATGAAACTACTGGACATCATTCTGTCTTCCTGGATAATCGATATCGATGGGTATCGAGGTCTCCACTGTCTTATCCACTCAACATTGCTCAACCTAAACATGAAAACGTTACAATAAAAACAATGATCAGCGAGCAAAAACTATTTTGGACCCCACATATACACGACTGTAAATCTCTTGGTGGGACAGGTTTTTATGTGAAGGACAAGCATGCTAGAGAATTAAGTACACACGTTACGTTAAATCAGTGCAATACTCTTCTACGACTGTTTGGGCTGAAAAACAGACTTGTTCTGACATTGCCCCAAAACGCGCACAATTTAAGTGCAACTCGATTTTTTATTGCACTACGAGCCAGCGCCGGATCAGATCATAGCTATGGATCGATAGTGTTTCGACAGGATCAATTACATATCGATTTATTTGTATTCTTTTCAGTATTCTTCTCTTGTTTTTTCCTCTTTCTTGCGATTTGTGTAGTCGCTTGGAAAGCAAAACAAGCTGCCGATTTGCGGCGTGCTAGACGTCGTCATATTGTTGAAATGCTTCACATGGCTAAACGACCATTTGCATGTGTTTTCCTGACTATGTGCAATGATACTGAGAGCCCAATGCCGTTTCCCCGTCGAGGTCGAATTAAAGTCCTTACTTCATCTTCGTCATCTCAGTCCAACAATCCCCCAATACGACTCGTAGCAATTGAGCCGACTTATGACAACTATGCTGCAGTTGGCACGGTATTTGTCAGCCTTCCCGGTAGTCAAAAAGCACCTAACACGCTAGCTATGGGATCTTCTCTGATTCTATTTCCTCGGCAATATCCGATGAACTCACGTAACGTGCAAAGAAATCGACGTTCCAGTTCTCACCAGCAACTGCCCGTTAATTGAACATATTAACTGACTGATAAATTTTTTGTAACTATAATGGGGGAGAGGGTTCTAGGATTTTGGGATTTTATAAGATCCTCTGTAGCTTATTATTTTATACTATTTTTAAAAGGAGGTATGAATCTCGTAAGGAATTTTTGAAACTTGTTTACAATAATTGTAGTTTACAGTTCTAAACTATCAGATAATAATATGTATAATCAATATAAGCACCTAATCGTGCAGACTAACTGTTGAGTGTTATACAACCCTTAAATGTGATGAAACCGTTTAAACCTATAGGTGTTAATAGTCAATGTATAGGTAAATTGTATTTAACTGGTAGGAAAACGCTAATAAATTGAAGCTGCTACCGAATTCGTTTTGTCAGATGTGGCCCTAGTATTCGCTTAGTTCCTGTACCTGTCGATATGTTAAAATCTACTTTTTTTTGTTTGTTTTGTTTCTTGTTTAGGCGAGATGGTCAATTAACTCGGTCCCAATTCGGTGAATGTGCTCGATTATTGTTTTGTTTTTAAGAGATATTTAATTTCTTCTTTTTTTTATATATATTTTCAATTCATGTATTTACTCCTTGTTTATATGGATGTGGTTAGGTAACTTTTGTAATTTTTTGTAAGATATTTTTCTATTATATTTTTATTTTATAGTTAATTTAATTTTAATTTTATATACTTTGTTTTATTTTTTGTTTAAGATAAAAAATAAGTTTATTAAAAGTGCATGAAACAATGTGACTATAAGTATTGCAATAGGAATGAATGTTTATCTTTATCTGAAACAAATTTTCTATAATTTTATAAAGTTTGGCTATTAAATGCTCACTTATAATAATTAGCTCAATGTTAGTTTTGAATAAGAACAGAGACGTCTTGATTTTATCTGCTCAGTTTGTAAAAATCCACTTTTTTGTATTCGTATTGATATTGAAACTTAAAGATCTCGGATAAATCTTTTATTTGATATATTTTGAAAAGTGTATTTCTGATTTTTAGTTTTCTCTTCGAATGTACTTTTAAAACTTATTTTTGTAAATTGTATTTGTAAAATAAAATAAATATGCTATCATAAGGTTGGAATAAAATTAAGATATAAACAAATTGTGAATAAACAAAAATGTTTTTCTTTTAAATTTTATTATTTCTTTAAATTTCTAAAAATAAAACAACTATTTATAAAGGGTGGGCCATCTGTTGATTTATTTTTGAATTATATGCTATGTTGACACTCACTCAGTATTATATTATGAAATGGATCGATTTTCGGTTAAACAACATTGCAAAGTTATTTTCAAAGTGAATGCTATGTTGCCTAAACAGTGCGAATTTTGAAAATAAATTTGTGTTGAAATAAAGCTTCAACTGCAGCTGGTGTACGTATGTTCGTCCCGTGCACCGTTGTCGAAATGCTATGTAAACAAACAAAATTGTCGTATTTGAGGCTCGGTAAATCCAGTCAAGGATTTGGACTTGTGCGACCTATGGTTCCAGCAAGATAGAGCTACGTGCGACATAAGACGTCCATGAATTGATTTAGAGTACACTAAGCTCAATAACCGTGTAATCAGTCATTTTGGTTATGTACTTAGACGCCACGGAGCCGCGTTTTGACGCTGTTGGACTTTTTTTTTGTGGAGTGCGCTTTAAGTACTTAATGGCAACATTGGTGAAGCTATTTATGAAATATTGGGCCGAATTGGAATGATGACCTACTGCCAGGCCAGCCAAGGCAGTAATTGGAGTCTTTTTATAGTCTTTGAAAAAATAAACCAACAGGTGGCCCCGCTTTTACTTCTGATATTAATTAAAACAATTCACTTAATTTTACAAGGTCCATCAAATTAAGTATTACCAATTCAAAATATGGTTCTTTCTGTCGAAATATTTCGGGCTTTTCTCAATGAAGTGCTGAATTCAATGTTTCCACACTATTAAAAATATTCGCGTTAAAACTTTAGCTTCCAAAATGGGCGATGTGGAGAAGCTCACCGAATTCAAGTTTGGCGTATATGAAGGCGGATATTTTATATTCTATTTAAAGTTAGAGTTTTCAGTTTTATCACAGAAGCTGGTGCTTGTATTTTCAGCAAGTTAACTATGTAAACTATGTTTTAACTTGTTTTGCAACCTCTTTCTTAGGTATTGCTAAATAATAAGCAATTTTCATCGAATATACCAGATCTGAAAAATTACCGGCTACTTGTAAGGCGTGGATTTATTTGAATTTAAGCCTTTACTTTTTGATGATGTTGCAATTTTTAGGACCACGCCGAAAGTATTTCTCGATGCCACAATTTTATTGACATGCATTTATTTTGAATTCAATTTCAAATATTTCGCTTAAAGTACGATCTAGAATGCTTCCTTATGCATTCAACAACTGAGTAGTGTCTCAATAGACTTATGTGAAAATATGAATCTACTATCTCTGTCATCTGTACTGCTAATGTAAAGTGGAAAACACTTCATTTGTTAGATCCCGTACTAACAACTACTTTATTTTTTGGGAACACCAGGCAGATTATTTTACAATTTCGATTATTTCGACCTAAGCAGCCTATCGGCATTATTTTAATACGCGAAATCCAAAATCTCTTTACATGTAATGATCTTCCCCGAACGCCAAGACTTTTCGCACTGTCCGTATTGAAGCGATGGAGAGTGCCGAAATTGGATATTCCGAAATTGAAAACAAGTAATTTTGATACATATTTCCAGTCAATATCCAATTTGGGAAAGAGACAAAATCCGGAGACCCTCAACAAAGTGTTGTTCGCAGTTCCTTAACGAGAAATGACAAGACAAGAAATTGTTAGTTTTTATCATTAAATATTGAGTGATGGTGCTCATTTCTACTTAATTAGATCCAATCCAAAAACAGAGAATATTGTCGTATATGGACTACTAGGAACCCAGATCGATTCATCAGCAAATATTGCACTCACTTAGTCCACAATAAGTGTTGTCTTGCCATAGAAAAGTATATTCGGCCGTTTTTCTTTGAAGATGATGCGCCAATACTGTAACCATAAATCGTAAAAGATATCGGGCTATGATTTAACATTTTTTGGTACCAACGATTGCTGATAGTCTTAAAATTGCGTTCAACGGGATGGAGCTCATAGTGCTTGCACAATCGACGCTTTAAGATACAATTTTACACTACTGATAATTTTCAAACCTTAAGGACTTAATTGAGATCAGCGTTTTCCAGATTTGACAGCATCAGTTTTTTTTTCTATGGGGCTGTTTAAAAGAACAAATTTACATCAGCATTTGCTCGTTGAAGTAATATAATCTTTCACAACTAGCTAGGAAACAAATCTATCCATGGACCAAACAGGCAGAAGTCGAAACAGTGTTTTTCTCGACTTTGGGCAAATCGGTGGATCTCTAGGCCAACAAGGTTTTATGGATAATTCTTTGGAATAAACATCAATTACCTTCAAAAGGCAAAACCAATCAACGGCTAATTAATCTAAACTAAACAATTCACTAATTAAATTTTACTCCACGTAATTTTCTTCATTTTGCAGATTGCTTTGTCCATTCTCTTCCAAAAACAAATCCGACGAATAAATGAACTAAACTAGATAAGAAAACTTTCTAGATTTTGGCCGTTCGAACAATATCCAGAAATATTGTTGTTTTCTGGAAAACACAAGCTTTTAACATCGATGCTATATTTAAATCCTTTATTAGTTTTAAGATAAAGAAGATGACGATATCTGATAAAAGTGAATTTTATATAGTAAAGCTTTGCTATAAAACTATTATGCTAAAACAATATTTTCTTAAGCGAAACACTTTTTACTTCATAAGTATTTCAAACATGTAAATAAATAAGAACAAAATTAATCATATTCAGCTCCAATAGTAATACTTATTTTTCCAGGCAGCACAATAGTTTGATGGTACCATTTGTTCGTGTCTAAAACAACTAAAATAACTTACTTAACATACATTTCAGGTATACGAAAATATATGCTTTTCTTACTTATATCACCTTCATCCACAACAACTTCCGTTTGGCTACACCAAAAATAACACTCTGGCGGAGGCATTAAAATCCATTTTTTACTTCCGGAAAGTTGGGCCTGCCACGATGGCAACCGAACGTTATCCACCTGCATTTAAAATATTAAATACTAACATAATTGATTTTGTAAAAAAAAAACATACATGCATATGTGCTCCTAAACCAGAGTTTCCCATAAAGATCCAATCAACTGCATTATTCTCTGATGTTTCTGGAAGAAAATATGGTCTGCCATAATGCTTTCTAAGTTCCTCTGCAGTTTCTGAATTACAATTACTCCAGCCGAAGTACCATGCCTTTTTGTTTGAACTGAATTGTTCCGGCGGGGTTTCCAAAGCCTCGAATAGGTTTTTGAATCCAGATTTATACGGGAAAAACTGACAATCCAAAATTTTATACTTCTGTTTAGCACGGTTGTAAGTTTCCTTAAAGAACCAAAAGTCAAAATTCTATGAGGGTGGGTTAATTAATTTGTTCAAACACTTTATTTGATGTATATACCGTTAAGGCGGACCAGTTTGCAGTTGCATCGGTAACAACAACTGGAATTCCAGAATATGCAAACCGTTTTTCAAATTCCTCACGAGAAATCTTCCGCAATTTTTGAACATTTGAAACATCCTGGCAAAACTCACAAGTAACTGGTGGCCGAAAAATCCTTCGCACATTATCAGGAAGACCGATAGAACACTTAAATATGTATGTAATATGTATGTATATGATTAAAAGAATATTTAACTTTTATTCACTTTACCTCAGAACTGCGTGGAATAAACGGAACTAGTAAGTAAAAAACCGAAGCAATAATAACAGCTATCAATAAAAAAATGTCTTTTCTTAACTGAAAGCAGCTGTGATTTTTATAAAATTGTTTTGACGATTTCAGCTCCCACGGATTAATTTTTGATTTCTTACATTTTGTAAGAAGTTGTATTAGTTGAATCGAAGCTTCCTCCATACTTAAAGCGGACTGTACTTCACGGATGACGAAGGAAAAATGACACTTTTCAATCTCAGTAACCCTTCGATTCATCCTACTTTCATGTAGTGTGTAGCAAGCAATGAACAGAGATTAAATTCAATTTGAGCACAATAATTTCACACTTCATCGATTTTGCTTATCAATTGCTTGCAGATGGTTCTTTTCATTTTGTCCTTTGATTAGAATACAGCTGGCATTGATTTGTGCTCCATGCTTACATCTCATATATTTAAAAACGGTAGTTAATAAAAATGTGCTTTATTTTAATCAGTTTGTCTACCCGTATACGAGTAAGTACACATTACTCTTAAGTTTCTTCGCATTTTATTTTTAATATATAAAATGAAAATAATCCCAATTTATGCAGTAGAAACATGTTGTTATAACGTACCCGTATATGCAGTTAAAGCACTGAAAACTATCAAGCTCTTGGAATTTATTCAACTTGTATAAGTAGTCTATACAGTTTTGTTTTTCCTGATCAATGACTTTATTTTCTAAAAAAATAGCATGAGCTGCACCCTAAACTGGGAGAACATTTTAATCAGGCACCTTTACACTGAAGATGAGTCTTAAAAGCAATAACATTCTAGAAACTGACATCTTTATGCGCCATCAAGCACCCAGACTGGAGGCTACTGGTGGTACAAGAAACGTTTTATATTTATACATATATGTATTTACGGATACCATGCGGGGGTAAGGACAGTAGTTCAAAAAGTACAGCATCGTGGAAGAGATGATATGTTAGGTTATGTTAAACAGGGTGTGTCATAAGACACAACACTATACACCAAAACGGATCCTTCGCGATCCCTATGGGACCGGTTAATTTTAACTTCAAGTGGCAAAACCCTAAACAATCTCCCTTGTAAAACACACAATTTTTATACAAAAATCAAGAACGCCTTTAAAATTCGTGCCTTATATTTCCTCTAAGTTTTCAAAAGAATTTCCTTCGGCTACGCGATATTGCCTCACATTCACCCAGCATGTGTTTTATGCCCCCAACCGCTTGCAGATTGCCGCAGAAACAACAAATGTCCATATCTTTTATTTTGGGTCTCTTTGCGTGTTTTAGCAGGAGACAGTGTCCTGTCAGGGTTCCGATTAATATCTTAAGCTTATCACTGTCCAGTTTAATTAGCTTCCTAGATACCCTTTTTCCTTCAAGATTCGACCACCTTATGTTGGCAGTCTTTATGATCTTTTCCTCGATAGTGCCCCTTACTGTGCAGAGGGGTGGTTTGATGTTAGTAACCTCACTATTGTCGAGTAGCCCTCCTCTTCTTGCAAGGATGCCGATCTCATCTGCCGCAGCTCAGCCGCCCTGAGGACAGCCAGAAGCTCTGATTGGAAGACACTGCTTGTGGATACTCTTAGTTCTGGGTCTTCCTGTTTCTCATCTTTTTTCGAGCTACTATCTATGAAAATTGCAATTTAATTTAGCCTTTTTCTTGACAGTCCTTCCTCTCCGTATATATTATGTCATACCGAGTGTCGAAGTCGATTAAGGAAGGGATTTCATCCGTTAAAATAGGATTGCCTGGCAGCAGCTCTGCTAGGATCGTGCCGTGTCCCAAGCTAATGCTCTTGAAGTGACCCAGATTAGTGAGTCGAATCGCACTGTTGCAAGCAAGGATACATGATACTTATATATGAATATAGTACATGCCGGGCAAGTTTTCCCTACAGAAGAAGAGAAATTCTAGAGAGAATAGCAATATTCCTGTAAAAAAGTGACGGTCCCGGACGAACAATATGATGCTTCTAAAAGTAGAATTATTCCAATCTTATTCCAATCGACACACTGATGGGTAAATGTTTTGAGCCAATAAATCTGTTGTGGCAGCGTTAAATAGATAAATACGCGTTCAAGAAAGCAAATGATGTATGATATTTTTGTTGATGTGCTGTATCGGTTCTAGAGCCACCAGTGAAGATCTGAATATATTCCTTTTCTGGCTCCGATTCTAGCCGAGGTCAATTCTGTGTATAGAGAAAGTTGCCATCTCTTCCCCGCGACAACCGCCATTCCATGAGATCAGACTTAAATGGCGCACAGACTTGCTAAAGACTTCTTATATTTAAACAGGAGATGTTTTTGAGAGTGGTTATTTTAAGTGTGAAGGTAGCAGCTGAGGCAAATACACAGTTCTTTTAATTTTAGTGAAGAACAAGTGTTACCTATATAAAAGTCGTGTCGATCAGAGGATCCTCCTCGGTAACAAACCGGATGCAATACATGCTAAATGCTCTCTTATACTGTGAGAAACTTGACATCGTCTTCAATGTACTCGACATGCCATATTTAGTCAATTGCTGTTTGTAATCGACCAGATACTTAGCTTCTTTGCAGAAACAGATGGTTTCCAGATGAGCCCTGGCTGAACTCTTAATCCTGGGCTCACTTCATCCTTCAAGTGAAGGGAGTTAAAGATTGACTAAAACGCATATTTTTTTTAATTATATGGTAAAATACAGCCAAATGGACAGCCCACAATGGACACGATGACGAACAACGGTCACAATTGACCTAGAGGAGAACAATCTTGATTGATAGTTAAACAAGGCTAGATTATTGTCAAGAGATAGAAAAATTTGGGAAAAATATTCGTACCTATGTAACCGCTTTGAACTCTTAAAATAAGAACGGAATAAAAAATTGTACATAATCTGATTTCTTTTTGCCAAAAAAAAATATTATATTCATATAAAATTAGTTGTACAACTATGAAGCAAGTAGCTACAAATACACATATTGTAAAATTCCATAAAAATTCACACCCTAAGCTTCTTTCACTCTCCTTCAATATTTGTCCTTTCTTCAAGAATTATGTGCTTACGAATTAAGTGTTAACATGTCATTTTGTGTGCTTACAGCAACAGTGGAACAAGAAATAATAGGGACAGAATTCGAAATTAAATTTTTCGTTTTTTTTCCCATTGTGTTTTCCTTAAAGTTCATTTTTATTCATTGAAACATCGATTCGGTTTAGTTTTCGGTTGATCAAATAAACGGCGTTCGTATATGTCAGGATCACTTAGTAAGGAAAAGCTGTGTGTTTATACAGTAAAAGGCATCATGAATTGTAGTATACATAGAGATAGTACAGAACATAAACATGATGTTGGTGTTACCAAACTTTAGCTTTATTGAACAAGTTTGGGGAGGCTTTGGGAAGCTGCAAAACATAAAATAAGAAATCGTAATCGAAAATAGTAGTAGAAAACTAGTAGTGCAATTAGAGCAAGGGCGGTGCTTCTAAATAGTTATGTACTTAAAAATTACAGTAACATATAAGCAAATTTAAAATACGTTCACTGTTCCTTTTAATTATTTTTAACTTCAATGAAGAAGCTTATGCATTCGAGATAAATGATGAAGTAATGTCTAAAAGATTCAATAAGTGCAGAGTAACGTACAATTCCATTTTTATTCAAGGGGGAAAGGTTTAGAATTGTGTTGTCCCTATTATTTTTTCCACCACTGTAGACACTCGAATGTATTAACGTTCACCTTTTGCTTTTCTTATGCTTCACACAATATCAAATTAAAGAAAATCAATAGTTTTCGATTTTCTAATATGTAATAACGAGAAAATAATGGGGCGATATACATTTGACACATTCTTAGTCTATTTCCCTCCCCCTTGTTCTAATATTTCCACGCACGTACATACAATATTATTCTAGATAGTCCAGTTCTTATTCCCAAACCTTTTTTTAAATATTTGTTGTTAAAAAGTGAAAAAAAAATATCTCATTATTTGAGAAAAAAAAAGATGAGAAATGACAACTGCTGAGCATTTTATATGATTGAGATACGAAAACAATTATGAAAGAATAAAAATAGTAAGAAGAGAAAAAAAAACAAAACTTTGCTGAAAGATGCTAAATAAGTTCACACATTTGTATGGATGTATGTAAGTTCATATATCTACATAAGTAAATGTGAGAATTTCACCTTTATAAAACCGCCTTGTATTTATCACCTGCAAGATTATTATAATTAAAGAGAGCTCCGAGAGAATGTAACAGTAAGAGACGTTAAGCCTCGTTTTAAACACTCACCGCTCGTCCAAGTCCTATTTAGTAGAAGAATGTAAATCGAGCTTAATTTACGCTTACATGAGCTGAAACTGACTTCTTTGGATTCTCTTTACTCAGTATGTACGGATGGATATATGAAGGTACAAGTACCCACCTACCTACCTAGGGTAAGAGAGCGAAAGTTACCTTTTTTTGTAGCTTCTCCAATTTAACATTCATACCTGCGAAGTATGGCAATAATCGGCGTTTCTTTTTTAATTCGATTGTCACGGCTTCCAGTGTTCATACTGAGCTGGCATTTAATTGTGAATGGGAAGCTCAGAACGAACTACGAATATTCCGATATTCGCCGTGACCGGAGAGAACACCTGAGAAAGTCTAGTGAGACTCGGACTCCAGTTGTGAATTCGGTTTGGGTGTGGTAGAAGGTTCGAATAAAGTTACTCCGCTTTTATCGGGCAAACAAAATTGAATTAAATTAAAAAAAAAAAAAAATATATCAAAGCTTTTTTTTTACAATTTATAAGATAAATAAAATTCGTCACATTAAATCGGGCTAATATAAAAAAAAAACAAAAGGTTCAACTAATCCAAGTGCAATGAACGATCCGTTGAGTGATAATAAAACTGAAAAACCTGACGACTATCAAAACGGTCATCAAGATATCCGGTTGACGGAAGGAAATCCCAATTTAAATTCAGGTATTATTAACCCAGTGGATACAGGCACTAATGTCGGAAGCAGTAACAAAAGAACTTGGGTGAAATTCGATGATGAAACAGAAGAAGAGAAAAACACATCTGAAAACCCTGTATCTAACGCAACGAGCGCCACGGAAAAAGCACTCACATCTACACAAGCAACATCAACATCACTTGGAGCAAACAAGTTATCTCCACCACCACCATCGCAGAGAAATCTAGCTAAGCCAGCAGTGCAACAGAGACAAAATTCCCCATTGTCTCTAAATAAGCCCTCACAGCTAGTGAATACACGATCAAAATCACCTGCACAGGTAAGTCGTTCTATGGTATACTCGTACAAAACAAATTCACTTGTCAATTGAGTTTGTTCTTTTTTATTTTTCTATTTGTTTTCTGTTTTTGTTTTTTACTAAGAAAGTAAACAATTGCTTTCAAATTTCAAATCAAATACGAGGACTAGTACCTACGTCGTACATAACAACATACATACTAAACTTTTTAGTCTAATTTGTACGCGCTTTTTGCTGATCTCACCTGTTTGTGACATTTACATTTCTACATTTTATTTTATTATCTTTACAAGTATGCTGTTCGTAAATACATTTAAAAAATATAATATTCCTGTTTGTGATCACGCGTTTGTTATTAATTCCGGCCAACAAATATTATTTGATTGTCTAAAGTGTACGAGTGTAAAATAAAAATCGTGAGGGGTAGCTATTGTCTTACCCCTAATTGGATACAGAAAAACAGCAGCATACCGATATTTTAATGTGTTTGGTTTAAGGTACGAGTATATTTTTAGGTTAAAGTTTCTGAAAATAGGCAAACGGAAGACATTAAATGAATTTTAAAATAATTCTAATCTAACGTTTTTGGGCGTCAAAACAATAAAAAAAAAAATTACAATTCATGTCATTTGTCACGTGCGTTTCGAGATTTCTTCTACATACAGTGAGAGATGAAGTTGGAATCGATTACATAATAAAAGTGACTAATCGAAGAATGGAAGTCGAAAGTAGACTATCTGCAAATAATTCAGACAGGTTTCTCTTGACTTTAATTTGATCATACAAATATTCCCGGTTTACTATTATTTTTAATCTATGTATATTCATCATATCTTGACTTGTATTATACATATGTATACGAGTTCATTTACATGAGTACATCAAGCCGTGCTTGAATAACCTCTGATTCAACCTTTGAACGGAAACCATAATTGCAGTAATGTTTGCACTGCATGAAGCCTTTAACGACACCATCAAACTCTCATTCTATAACAGACCTTCTCTTTGAAGGGAGACACATTAAAATAATTGCTTTTCAAGTGCCAACACTTTTCCATATACATAATTATGTACATATGTATATTTTAGGATAAATCTTTCAAATATGTTTTCAAATAAATACCTGATATATGATATATGGTTTTTGGCTGACTGCTCTAATTTAAATCTAATATATCCGCTCATTTACTTGAAGACGGTCGTAATTCAAATGAATTACGGGATATTCTCTTCTAACGAGGAGAGTATACAAGATATAAATATGAAATTTTTACACAATGTGAAGCATGATAAAGCGAATAATTCTGCATCATTAGCTCAAAATTCGCGTTTTTTGAGTTATGACAGTCTTCAAGTAAATGAGCGATAAAAAAAAAACTGTGGCGCTGGCAGCCCGGTATGGGCCATGGCCTAGCTTCTTGACACTCATTTGTGTTGCTCATGTTTTCATTTTTGTCACATCTGAGCGGGGCCTCCAGTTTATCCCCGAGTCCGAACGGCACTCCTTAGAAGCTTTTTCGTAGGCAATTTTACTTTCGGGAGTTTGCCATTGCCCGCCGGAAGGGTGATGGCGATTTTAAAAATTATTGGTGACACAGCCAGGAATCGAACCCAGACTCTCTGCGTGATAGTCCAATGAGCTAACTATGGCGCCATCGCCATCTCCATGAGCGATATATTGTTTGAAAACAAAAAAAAAAAAAAAACGCATTTTTGAAATGAAAACTAAAATTTAACACACGAGGAGTGACAATTAAATGGCTAGAGTTGCCTTATTAAAAACCTATTACAAATAAGAAGCCGTTAATTCTCTTCCAATCTAAGCTCTGTTCAATTTTGGGAAGGAGTCATGCAGGATCTACTGAATGTGAGAAATGCAAACTACTTTACACCAATGGTGTGACCTGGTGTGTTGTTTTTGAGTATTAATGAATTTTTGTTTCACAGATCTGCTATTCTTTTCCTCGTCTTTTCTCTCAGATTTATTAGGGCTGTAGTTTTTTACTTCTGTAGATATTTTTTTAAACTTCACATTTCGACGCTTAACTTAATATGTGAACAGAATTAGACGTTTATTTGCACTTAAGACATACGAGGCATCTTCTTGAACCCATTTCATCCGAATAAGTCTCGTCGATTAGAATATTACACCTTTTAGCCTTGTACTCTTATATGTAACATATGTATGAGTATTAAGGAGTTCCTCAATTTCGAACCAGAAAGAAATGAATTTTAAGTTTTGCAGCTGCAGCTGTAACATAATTTGGTTTTACAATTATACTCAAAACGATTTCTTAATAGGAACTCGAATGTGCGAGTATAGATAAATATACAAATACAAATTCAAAGAAGTTAACTTGCCTCGAATAAATTATTTCGAAGCCACCTGATTGCGATTACTATACGAAATTCGATGTCGCTATAATCATGTTAAGGCCAGAAATATCATGAGCTTAATATAAAGTACTTATTAAATTGTTGCACCAAAGATAAATAGTCGTAGAAATTCACATTCCTGATTTAATTTCATTCATACTTTAAGAGAATGGCCAAAGAAATGTTCTTTTTTGCTAAAAATCATACGTTCTCCACTAGAAAGACATAGGTTTGGGAAAATCGAAGTTAAAGTCTTTCTACCATCATGCCACCAAACTGCAATCACTGGGCTATAAAACTGGCCTGTGAAATACAATTGTAACTCTATGGGCTTCTATTGCCTCTTCTTAATAATTTTTTAAAAAATAAGGGAGGCATTGCATATATCCTACGCATTGTACTCGAGAGGGAAATCGACAAAAAAGTTTTTTTAAATTTTAAAAAATGTGTTATCCACTAATGAGGTGCTCAACAAACATATATATGTATGTATTTAAGCTTTTATCATTTTAATTGGAATTATTATTGCATTTACTCTTCTACTTTATTTATACTGAACAAAAATCCAAACAGATAAAAACACCTTTATCTTAGATTTAAGCTAAAAAAAATACATGCCTTATCGTTTGAGATATTTATGTCACTGCTAAATTGATAAAAAATATTTGTCTCGTACAAACATGATGATAGGTTAGATGTGCGAATACAAAAATATACAAGAAGGTATACATAGGATTCTGCATAACTACGAATTATATACAATCTGTAAGCCCTACATCGTTTCTTCATTAAGTTCTTCTATCTTAGCCTTATTATTCATTAAAATACATTTTCCGTCAATAAATATTTTTTGGACACATATGCATATTGCCAATCTTTTGTCATAACGAGTCAATTGTTGTAGTTGAATTATCTTACTTAATCAATCAACTGTTGGAAAAAGTTCTTTTAAATTCTCTTAGAATTGGTATAATTCAGTCTGGAGTAATATCTTTAGCACAAGGAAGGCATCACAGAATTGAATTCTTAAAGAGACCAAAATATAATTTCGGTCTAACGGATTAAAAGATACATGTAAGCTTTTCTATTATTTTCTTTGAAATTGAAGCCAATTATTCTCAATGAGGAGGTAAACTTTACATTTTACTCATGGTTAGTGAAGACAAAGGCATACCTATGAATATTGTGAACAATTAGTGGACGAGGTGAAGCATTTAGAGCGACGACAAAGCTAAGCTGCACGTTGAAAACGCAACTCCAACTCCACTGCAGTTGGAACGCTAAATTTACTGAGTCTTGTCTGTGTCCCAGGTCACAACTGGATCGTGGGAAGCGAAATAGAACATGGACTTGGTAAAGGAGCTCAACCCACACTGGGTCGGCCTGGGTTTTCATTGACAGTTCGGTTTCATATGGCATGCTTCTCCAGGTTGCTAGCAAACCAACATTCCCATTGTAAACATATTCTCTGCTGTCCACACTTATGCTTTACACTTATTTGCACTGGGCATAAGTGGCATAATATTAAGAGACTTACAAGGGTTACAATTGACTAATTCTCTGTCTGAGTGCTCTGTTTCTAAATACCAGAGTAAGGAACTAAAATTAAATCGCATGTGTTCACCTAAACAAATCAATGGAAATCAACTTCTTGTAGAGTCGAGTCTTTAAGGCGCTACATATGATTCCAAGTATGTCTTGACTGTAGTCAAGCATATAAGTTTGTCAGTAAATAATTGGTATAGGTTATTGACGAAAGAAACATAAATTAATATTATTAAGAAGATAAAGTAAATTAAATGATTGTAACCATACGATAAGACTCACAGAATTCATGTTCGGAGTATTGTCGAGTGGCTTTTATCAAGTCTAGAACAAAACTCCATTCAATATCTATGGAAGAATGATAGGATTGCCTTTAACTTTGCAAAACATAAGAAGACGATCCTAACGTTACAGTCGAGACTGCTTGGAAGACCATTTGCGTGAAAACGCATTTATTATTTTCTTTTTCTAACATGTCCAATGTTAATCTATTGAATCTTATTCATTCTCTTTTTCTTTGAAGCACATTTGTACGAGTACATTAAAATTATTTTATTATTTTCTGCTTATATTACAAATACTATACCTATTTTACTCTTTCATGGATGACTTAAACGATTTTTTTTTGTTAAATGGATCATATATTAGGTTAAATTATATTTCCATACTTAAAAACTTGACCTTAATAAACCGATCAACAAAATTTGTTCAAGTTTCAGGGATGACATAAATTTTTCGAAAATATTTTCCGTACCAAACTTCAATTGTGTTCGCATAAGTTAGTATAATTTATGTGATTAAGTGATTTCTTTTATAGATTTGTTTACATATGTTTATGTTTGTACAGTTTACTTAGTTTATTTTTCATCTTCTTATATTGGAGTACATATTATATTCGCAAAGCAGTAGTTTCAGTATTTCTATCTGAAGCCATAACATGACGCATTTAGATAATATGATACGTGCCAGTTTCAAACAGTTGTAAATAAAATACATGTCATCGTTAGAGTATTTACTGGCTTTATCTAAACAATTTTAATTTGTTAAGTTTATAATTACGAACATATTTTAACATCACTGTGAAAAGTGTATAGCCTTTGCGCGTATTTTCATTAACATGTACGACAGATAAATGTTCTATTATGAATTACTTGGTATTGACCGCCGTGTTCCTGATTGGCATGCAAATATCTCATTTTCCCAAATACAGTTAAGAATTTCAATTTCAATAGCGTATTGCACAATTATTCATTTTTTTAAGTATTTGTATGCACGAGTATATGTATGTATAAGAAATAAAATCGAAATACCATGATATTCGCTGAAATTTAACAGATAAGACACAACGTACTTCAAGGTTGTTGCTGTTCTACGAAAATTATTTTTCTTCTGACATGCATACAATTAAATAGACATGAAAATGTACGAGTACTCGTATACCTAAATACGAGTAGTCAAGGATTTGGTTTGCGTAATTTACTTATGACCATATTCTCAAACTCAATTGTGCAGATACTTATATTCATATCAACAAAATATACATTTACCTTTAGATATAAAATATACAATACATACTTTATATACTTAATCGGGACGTTCGAAATTTGTACGAAATGTTTATTTAAACTAAAAAAACTAAACTTAAAAGTTATTTATAATTCTCATAATCGCTTTTGAGGAAACCGTGTTCCAGTGAGCTAAAAAATTAGAGTACATTTGTGGTTAATTGAATTTTTTAAAAAATAAAATAATAAAAATAATAGCTTTCAGCCATAAATTCTTATTAGTTGAAAATTTGTTCTTCCAATTGCACGAGTAGTTTATAAACTCAAGCTCGTTTTTTTAACAAAACCAAATTAAGAACTAAACATCAGAGTTTTGGTATGGCTACTTTTATACTTGCACCTTCCTACGAGAAGGATTCAGTTAAGGTATTGATTTCATATATTGGAGGATTGTCCCCTTGAATCACGAAATATTCCCCAATAGACACTCGCCTTGGGAATGATTATATCCTTTAGCATTTGCTTTTCCATTGGGTATCCATCTAAGCCCCGACTAAACAAGAAATAACATCCTTATACCACCTTGATCAAATTTATTCGGAATTTATTCAGAAAATTAAAGAAATTAAAGAAAATAAAGTTTTAAAGTTTATTCATCTAAATCTATATTGTCCCCTTCAAAGTAATCCCCATGGGCTGAAACACACTTATGCCAGCGCTTGATCCAATCCTCGAAACATTTTTTATATTCGGTTTTCGGTGTGTCCATCAGTGCTCCCTGCGATTTTTCCATTACTTCCTCTCGGCTGCTAAAACGCGTTCCCCAAAGTGGTTTTTTAACTCGATTGAACAGAAAGAAGTCACAGGGAGGCAAATCAGGTGAATTTGGTGGCTGTTGGATAGTATTTGTTGCATTTTTCGTCAAAAAATCACGAATAATGATGGCACTATGCGGTGGTGCGTTATCATGCGTTATCACTACACCGTTGTAATCCATGAAAACCGTGAGCATTGCCTTCTTTTTTGACTGAAAACGACGACGACGTCTCGTTTCCATTAATGATCCTTTTGATGAATGTGGGATCGGATTCAGCCTCGCAAATCATCTCTGTTGCGACGTCAACACGGTCTCTTTTTTGCATGAAATTGAGGTCTTTTGGCACCAACTTTGCTGCTACACGACGGATACCCAAATCATTAACCAAAATGTCTTGGACGGATCCATAGGCAATGTTCAAGTCCTCCGCTATCTCTCTGATGGCTAATTTGCGGTTATTGACCAACATTTCTTTTACTTCATCAATGCTTTCGTCGGTTTTCGATATCGATGGTCTGCCACTGCGTTCATCATCTTCGATTGACTCACGACCACTTTTGAACCGCTCGTGCCACTAGTAAACGACCGTTTTCTTTAGAGAATCGTTGCCGAAACACTTTTCCAACGTTCGGGCACCATTAAATCCGTTTTTTACGCAAAATTTAATACAAGTTCGTTGTTGCAAATTTTAATTCATTTCTTAAATTGTAAAAAATCGCCAACACACACAAAGATAGATGTACTCTTGGCTACGTAACTTTTGCAAATGTCAAGCTATGACGCTAAGATTTAGAGGGAATATCAACTTCAAATGTACCAACTTAACAAAAAAAAAACAGAACACAAATCGGAATAATAGGAGCGGTGGTTATTTTTGATCAAGGTGGTATAGTTATGCACGTTTGGACAAATCTTAGAAACAGTTTGGTTTGGTTTCAATTGTAAGAAAATTGGTCACCTTTTTTCTCTAATCGTAAACCATACTATGGCAGCAATGACATTATAGATTTTTTAAGATTTTTCAAAAGGTTTTGCTTTATTTTTACAATATTTGTATAGTCTAGGGTATACATAATCTTAATGTATTTCTTTCTGAGAATGCAAGCTAATTCGATTCTACCATTTTTAATAAGTCTTTATCATACAGAGACCTATGAATTCTTATTCTTATTTTGCAGTTGGCGATCAAAACTATAAAATACTTTTATCGCAAAATAATTGAAAACAAAACTTGTGAACACCAAGAAATTTTAAAATAACAGATGGTTGCATTTGCACCGCTTTCATATTAAATGACTTTGCCACAATTTGTTCTCTCAATAAATAAACAGAAAAATAGCATATGTTTTATATGTATGCTTTAGTTAGAAAAATACCATCTCCTTAAGCCGACATTTGATTTTATTTTCGAAATTTTTATAATACATTTGAATAAAACCTTGGCAGATCCGGCTGTTCAAAAACAGACTGTGTATCATTTCGTAAACACAAATGGAGCGAAACTTTATGCAATAATAGGAAAGATATTTAAAAATTGATTTAATTTAAAAAAAAAAAAAATATGCTTGATTGTTGTATGGTAGTCAATATTGGAATTCTGTTTATTTCAGTAGATTAAGCAGGAGATTGAAGTAGTATACTCGAGTGTATATAGTATAATTGAGAGGTTTTAACTTTATCGTAGTAGACATAAACACAAATAACTATAAAGGCTTAGCAGTTATCTTTATTGCGGAAAACATCAATGTAATCCATAATAGGTTGAAAAACTATTAACGGACGAAATAACGTAATAGTTTCAAATTCGAGAGAATATAACATTCTCATTTCAGAATGAGGAGCTTATCGGTAAGAATAAACCTACGATTGCTAGCAGTCAACTAAAAACCAATAGTATGGAGATTATAACATCTAAAAAGTACGAGTAATTGTAGCTGTGGAAGAAATATCAATATATAGTATACTAGGAGATACTTGAAAAAAACTTGTTGGCGAACATTTTGCATTAAGTTAATTTAAAAATGGTTAATTAAATAAAAAATAGAATAAGGCAGATTTAAATTGTTGTTGAGTAAATCAATATAACAAAGGCTGAATATCTTCAATACCTCGTCAAATTTCCTTCTGATGTAGGCAACCAATTTAAAATGAAAAAATTGCGCTTGAAATGGTTATCAGTATTATGACCGGGCATTGCTATTTCTTGAAATGTAAGCCATAGAAATTAAATTGTAAAATTCTTTTCTTTTCGAATACTTCCTCCAATAAAGTTCTTCATGGGAAACTTGATCTGAAACTTGACCCCACTCATTCAAAGATTTTTAGAACTTTTTTTCAAAACAGTAGTATCAATTGTGAAGAATGGTTCTAGACATTAAGTTTCGAATTGGGCCGAACGGACACTTTCGGTACAATTTTCAGCAATTGGCATCCAATTCAGCGTGCTGAATATTGGCATCTAAATCCTGAATAGTTTGTGGTTTTTTAGTATACTATACACCAAACACTTCACATAGCCCCACAAATCACATGATCTCGGTTGGAAATGGATACGTAAATTGTATTATACTCATCAACAAGTATTAAGCATATATAAATATCTATGAATCTACAAGAGAACTATGACTATTAGTCATATTGTGCATTTTGTTCAAAAATTACGCTTGTATATATGATAAGGTATCCAGAAATCAGTAAATTTGGCGAATTTAAGAGCTTAAATCAATGTTTGTCTATTGTTGCTTATCATATTTTTCCAATAATAGGTCCACAGATGTACATAGCAGCTCAGTGTAATAGAGAATAAAACAAGATGATCTATGTACGAGTACTTTATTGAGTTAACTCACAGCAAAAAAAAATCGAATTTCTTTATATATTTAACTAATCTTTCACTTTACTTTAGTATTTTGTATTCATAATCTTATTACTCGTATTTCTTTGATTTTAGAATACTTCTGCTAATTCAACAAGCATCACGCCTGCAGTATTAACGACAGAAAGCACACACGTTAACCTTAATAATGTATCCTCAGCACCAGAGAAACCAATTTCTTCTACTAACATTACAAATTCTACCAAAAATACCTCAAATAATGCGCCACCATCAACGGTCGCCAAAAACGATGTTTCCATTCCAATTAGCTCAACAATGCGCACCATCGAACTCTCCACTGGTACAATTCGTGAGGGATTCGGTAAGATACGATTCCTTCTCAGCAGATTGGTATTTATCAATTTTCCGTATTATATTTTAGCGAATGGAGATGTTATAGTAACATTGCTTCCTTGTAATACCAAATGGCCATGGATAACACCCGCAATTTTCCGTCCAGAACTTGTACCAGAAGAACTGATGGCACAAGGATTAACGGTAAATATAAAACGCAAAAAAAAAATCATTATATTATTATTGATAATTATTTAAAATATATTTTAGCTTACTGTCGAAGAATATGTTAATGCCATGGAAACTCTAGTAAACGATTATAGATTTACAATGTACAACATCTGTTACAAACGCATTCTAGTGTGCTGGATCATGTTCGCTTTCTGTGTCCTGCTTACCATGTTGTTCTCAGGACTACAAGGTGTTGCCCTATTCTCTCTTGGAGTAGGTTGGCTTTTCCTAAATGCTGCAGCCATATTCTTATGTATGTGGATGAAGTTGCGTTTATCTCGTGGCTTGGAAAAATGTCTAGCGCGTGTCAATAAACAGTTAATTAAACATAAAATCCTACTTGTTCTGGATGATAGAGGAAAAATCTCATGTCACAAGGTCAACTTGTGTTTCTTGTACTTCGATTCGACACAATGCGTAACATTCCTTAATAGTTTCCTAGAGCAAAGCGAACAAAATGGGCATAATCTTCAATCTGGATGGGAGTCCAAATTAGACTTGGACGTAAATGACATCGTGATACAGGGAAGTAATCCCATGAGGCTCTCCAGAAAGCAGGTGCGTTTAACAAATTTTATTACACTTTAATATAATTTAAGCTTCTCCTTATGTGTGACAGTATATCTGTAGACGGGCTTTTAACGCTAGAGCGTGTCACATTCATTATAACCAGTAATATTTTTCCATTAATCCAATAGGCAATAGCACAAGAAATTTACCTCAGTTACCTTCAACGTTGGGGTAAAGATTTTCTGAGAAGGCGATTGGATTGGACCGTCCAAGAAGCTGGCGTTCATGAGACTCCTCGTCATTTACAATCTTCCATTTGTCCGTGCCAATATGAAGAAGAGCTCCTTCGAAACAAGATAAAGACTCAAAGCCAAAGAAATCAATGTTGTGGCATAAACTGTTTAGGATGTTGGCTTTAATCCTTGCAATACGTATATAAGACGTAGATATATTTATATTTAAAAGAAAAATAAAACCTTTCTCTTGTTTTGTTTTAGAAGATTTTTTAGTGATTTACAATACAATAAAAAATAATATTAAAACAATTTCAATGATTAAAATGTGTTTTTCTATTATAATTTTATTATTATCTATATAGGGCTATCTTATTGTTTTTTCTAAATTAAAAGGTATTTATTCTATATTCATACGTAAACGATTTTCAGGAATTTGGATGGCGTATATACTTGCGTTATGCATCACGGTGGGGATGTGATGCTCTGCGTGGTTTAGTGGATGTAACTGCAAGTCAACCTGGTCGGCATTGTAATAAATACATTTGCCCCTGTCAATATATAATCGATCACCTGAAGTGTAAACCTCAAGGCAAGTGAAGCTTTCTTCTTTTACATGTATGCACATAATTATATTAAAAGTATTAAGGCGACACTATATTCGTACAGTGGAAATCGGTTTTAAATAAATTAACAAGTTTGCAATATAACAAAAATATAATGTATTTTTTTTTTGTAAATCTAGTTTAATAAAAGCCAATGTCTCATTAGTTTGAAACAAATCAATATCAGATAAACAAATTCAATTGTAACATAGCAATCTTTGCAGGATATCCATGCAGTTGTATTGCCTATATGTCGGATCCTCAGTTCCAGAATCGTTATTAAAAGTTGAAACTCCTCGATCATTGTTCATTATCACATTATGGTGCTTGTTAAGTTAATAAATAATTTTTATTGCATTTGTTTTTAATTTCGTGAAGTTTGAATACATACACATCATACCCATTATCTCAAATATTCCTTAATTAATCACAGAATTCTTACGTTGTAAAGTGTTTTATTCGTACATACCGTTAAGATAGAAAGATGCTTCTGTCAAAATGATGTTTAAGAGTTTTACAACAAACTAAAATGAGCTACTAAAGGCATGAAGTCAGAACAGAAGCCGGCAAGAATAAGAATGAGGATGTACTTAGTAGCAGAGGCACATTCTATACTTACTTTAAGAAAGCCTTCAGCGGTTTGTTAAAATACACATCGCTATTTTTTTTTTTATCAGAACAAAGCACTCAGGGAAAGAGCTTATACGTTGTACATAATTTGCTGTTAGTCAAAATGAATAATCAAAGGTGAATGGCGATGGCTTTCCGTATTTTTGATCAAGGTGATGCTTGAAAAGTTATATAAAAATTAAATCAAGGTAATCATGCCATTTTTAGCAACTGAAATGACGATTTATCTGTGAAATATGAACTCACAAAAGTATTTGATATTTGTTTATTATAATTAATACCATTGGTAATGAAGTAAGGTTTAAATATTGGATTGGCCATAAAGATACTTTTTGTTTTATTTACAATTGAAGATTAAATATTTACTGTTGGAATGTTTGAATCAGTTCTATGTGCACCATTATTTTGTACCACATTCTGCCATCTTTCGGGCGATATATTGTAAACTATAGCAATTGCTATACCAGATAGCCATTATTAAGATAAAAGCAAGGGCTTCATAACAATTATATGGGTGTTTTGGCTCACAGAGAAAAACTATAGTACAACATTAATAACAGAAACATATTGGCAATTTCCTATTCAAGAATATGAAGCTAGAATTGTCTTGATCTTTTTTAACCTAGAGCTAAAGATGGGGAGTACATTTTAAGGTACTCTTAGAAAGTATAGTTTATACGCTACCAACCCTTACCTTTTAATAAATTAGATTGATACATTGCGGTGCAAAAGAGCTCTTTCAGTATGATGGATGTCTTGACTTTTCAAAGAACGAACATTAACGTAGACTGCTATGTTAAGTAGCGATATTTAAAAGCTATCAGAAACGACACCTTAACTTAACGGTAACTTTCCTTCTCTCGTCCATCACAACAGAGCTCCTTGTGCAAAGGGTAATGCCGAAAAAAGGTAAAATCTACGAGCCAAACAAAACTTAATGAATACCAGCTATTAAGAATTAACTACATGGTACGAAGAAAATTTCTTACTTCAGTAACCGGTCAGTTTTTTTTATGAATAAACTTTAATTCTATCCCTGTCTGCTCTTCATGTAAGTCCAGCACTTTAAAGCCTGGATTATAAAGATTAATTGAAAACTTTTATGTTAACAATAAATGAGTACATCTATGACGACAATTGTCAGCCGATAATTGTTCCGATGATGGTTTTGCATCATAAATCCTGCAAAAAATATGATCGTCCTTGATTGAATGTTTGCGTCATATAATGCGAAAATTGCCAAATGCAATCAACCAAACGATAGCCATACGCAATGTTTTAAAGTAATAACATACTTACTCGAACCCTTCCAACTCCTCCATTATATAGGTAAATTAGTAGTAAAAAAAAATCTTATTCGTTATTATAATAGTTTTTCATCATTTAAGCATAGCTTTTCGTTTTCATTCCTTAAAATAAGTTTTTGTTAGTTTCGGAGGATATTTGCTTGTGATGCAAGTAACAACAACAATTAAAAGACTTTCAAAACATCCCAAACTTTAGTCAAATTGAGCAATACACGACTCGAGAGTCTTGAGTTTACATATTGCTTGATATGTACAGACAATTTCGAATCAGGGTATCGCACAATCGCCTCCTACTGTATGATAATGGTCTACGATTTCATAGCCCTTTTCTCCTTGATCCATTCCAAAATTGACCTATCATATTCCAAATCCGACTAGAATAAATTGTGATTTAAGATCCAGTATTAAAAATGCGAAAAAGGTATAGAAGGCTGTAGTGAACATTTTTCTTTCGGAACATGAAAATGAGGGTTATTTTGTTCAATACAAATTATCAGTGATCACTGTCCCTCTCAATTTATTGTCTTATTTATGTACATTAGCACAAATCCGTAATTGTTTAAAAATTCAACATCATGTCCCATCTATCTGCTGACTTACTACGATGACAGTGCCCAATTGTGCTGTCAAGATAATGAAGCACTTGTTTACATCAGCATTTCGCTAAACAAAAACATTTAGGCAAGATGTTTAAGAAAAATAAAAACACTATCCAACCACCAACTGCACCCAAAACAGATGAAATTCTGGAAGACATCGCAAGATTTCAAGTAGACAGACCACTTACAAGTAAATCTCGGCGAGTAGATACTAGTAATAGTCTCCCCGATTGGTGGAAGGCGTTTGAGATTTTCGTCGAAGATGTAGAAGATTTAACCTCTGTGCAGACCGAAATAAACGGATACAAACTCAAATTCGAGTCCACTAAATTAGATGTTGAAACAAGGTCTAAAATTATTAAAAACGACATTGCAAAAGCACTTCCAACAATTAATGTGGATCAAGTTAGTTAAGCAGAAAAGGGTAAAAGTTGATTGATTGTTAATTCAGTAAATAAATTTATACACAAGAAAATTTAATTGATTGTAATCTTTTTTTTATTGGGAATATTTTTTGTTTTAGAAAAGAGAGAAAAACTGAATAAACCTCTTTCAATTTTGATTGGTTTTCTTTCAGTCGAATTTATGATAAACAAGCGTAAAATTTCAAAGAAAACGTTTTGGTTAACTTAGGAATATTCACATTTGAAGCATCAAGGTGTACGAAGTTAAGAGCTAGAAGTTTCACACCTTACAAATGTTATTTTTGCTTGGATGTTATATATCTAAATTCTTTCACAGCAGTCAAATAGTGTCAAAGAAAACCAGCACCTAGAACACAACATTTAGGAATGTTTCGATTGCCACCATTGACTTAGCTCACCACATTATTGTATCCTAGGCAATGGTTTGGAGGTTCTGTGAAGAAAAGCTGTAATCAAAAGAGGCTATACAGCATTTTCGAAGAAGAAGAAAGAATATCAAAAGATACGGGAATAGTATCGGCTTCGGCGCCGCAGTTGGTGCTAAAAATCTAATATTAGTAAAAAAAAATTCAAACTGTATGACTACCGAAAGCAATTCTGTTAACCTGAGTATCTTTAACTCATTGCAAAACTAAGCTAAGTTCATTTAATCAGAAGTATACTTTAAAATGTGGCTCATCTTCGCACGATTCTAAAGAAAATCGCTTATCTCAACCAACCAATTTCAAAAAAAATTAATTCACTTAATGATGCGTTCAAGATCCGATGTACCATATTTTCAAACTTAATGTAAATGGGTAAGTAAACAAATATAATAAGTAATTCGCAGAACTCCGGGATTGTTTTATATACCCTACTGTCCGCTTATTAGAAATAATTATTGGAAAAAAAACGACGCAAATACATTGTTGGAGAAATACACCTTTGCAAAATACCGACTAACGATCCGTTGAAACTTTGTACTGCAATTATTTTAGAATGAAACTGTGCAATCAGGAGAAATCGTGCGTGCCTAAATCTATTTGCCAAAATTGTGTTATATGTCTGCAGCAATAGTCAAATGGTAAAAGAAATGTTCTTAAATTTAAAACACCGATGAATTGTCGCTTCATCAAACATCAAGGTACAACAATTACGTTGATTCGGAATAAGAAAATAAATTTCCTCTTACATTTTGCGACTGAAAAGAATTTAGTTTAATGCACTGACGTAAAAGGTGTGATTGTGATTGGCGTTTTTTTTTATAAATTGCAGTAAAAGGGACTTCAAGAAGGATACCCAAATTGGAGAGAATTAAGTATCGGGAGCATTACTGGGTTATTTGTGTTGACCTCAACACTTTCTCTGAGAACAACAAGGTGACTAAAACAGTAATTGGACTTCAAATGTACATATATGACCGTTGGAAAGCATTATGCTATTAATTTGCTACCAGTGAACAAGACCGTTTTACTAATTCATATTAAATTAGGCATCATGAAACAATTCGTAAAATAAAACCATGATCAGAATGATTCTTTTTTTGTAAATTTTATTTTTTGATAGGTCATGGGCATATACTAGGGCTTGTGCGGACTGTAATAGGACGTTCGCTCACGTGTCAAAAACGTTAGACATCTCGCTTTAGTCTAAACCTGCATACGAATAGGCGCTGTTTCTTTTCCTTAAAGCAACCACCATAGTAAAATATTTACTCGTATATCACAAATTTAATCCTTCGACATCCCATAGCTTTTCTTGGATGAAGTTGATATCTGCTTGATAGCTGTCAAGGGTCTATGCTTGGTGCTCGTCTGCACGTGACCTGTTAAAGTTCCGAATTTCCATTAAGCGTTTGAAATTCAATCCAATGAATCCATTTTAATATCTTCCGTAGAGGGTTGTGAGCTATATTACGGCATAGTTAAATGCGCCTTCAGACGTTATCGACATAAGTATTTTGTATTTCACTTTGAAATAATTTGCGTAGTATACATTACTCGAATGCTTGCGTCCTTTTGAGTTGCCATATGAAGCGGAGCTTTCAGTTGGAGTCGTTATCATATCTCCTAAGATGCATAGACATGCGACCCATTGAATCGTATCGCATGGCATCATAGAGTGTGATTGCATTATTTGATTTTACAACAAGTATGTGATGTTGGCGCTTAAACCCCAATGATTTGCCTAACAACTATTTTGTTGTCCATTGGTTTATAGCCTTGTTTGGTGTTTCGTTGAGATGGAGTTCGCAAATAAGTTTTTTGTACTTAAGATTACATTAAGATACGCGTTTTCTTAACTTGGGAAATTTGGCGAATAAGTCCAACAAGGAAATCCGATTCTTTCGTGTTTGTACATTGTTTTGTTTAGACAAAAAAAGACGATCTGCATTAGCCATGATATATGTATGTATTTATAATTATTATCATTGTGTTTGTGCTTGTCCAAAACCACGTCTTATGTTACCTTTTTGCTTTTATTTTTCTTCAAATTTATACCAATTAAATCATTTTAGCTGTCATCAAAGATAACTCATACAACTGCTTAGTTAGTTGTCAAAAGTTTTTTTTAAGGCTAAAATTTATAAATTCGGAAATAGACTTTAAATAATGTGAAAATATTCAATTGGTTTTAAATGAAATTTAAATCTAATTAACAAAAACATTACATTTATTTCGATTCTTTATACTTTCTCCATTTCACTGCTTAAAAAAGTGAAATCCTACGGAGGTAGGATCTATCAAATCATTTAGGAAAAATTAGAAGTGCCCTTTGGGGTTATATGTAAATTGGTGAAACTAAATTCTAAAATTTCTTTTTTCAGATGAAACTATCAGTATTGGTAATTTTTTTGGCAATCTTTTGCTGTTGCAATAGATTTGCCAAAGTAAGTGCTGACAATACATTTGAGGACAGTGACTTTGCTGAATTCGAAGATTTCGATACTGACGAGGAAGAGTTTGATGGAAACGGAGCGACACTCGGTGATTTTAAGGAGAACATAGCCGATTCGTCAGCAAAAGATGTGCCAGTGCAAAATAAAAAATCAGATGATTTTGCAACTATTAATGATGACGATGACGATGGAGTTGTGGAAGATGATGATAACGAATTTGAACATTTTCAAGATGAGGAAGAGTTTGAAGGATTCGATGGAGGTGATGTTAAAGATATTCCAACAGACCAAAAGACGCATGAGCCAAAGTTGACAGTGGCCAAGATTCCTCTACACTTTAGGTAAGAAAAATGTCCTTTTATTGTTTTATAAAAAAAAAAAAAATAGTTGACTTTCATTCAGATATAAAGTCCATAAACCATAACTGGTTTGAATTCTCCATATTAGACTGGAAAACGTGACTTATTGGTTAGAGTTTTTGTTGTAGATAAAGAATTTATTACACTTTTGGTAACCTAAGATAACAGATTTCAAGTAGATTCAGAAAAAAAAAAAATGATTTCAGGTACCTAACCTAGTTTTTGGTGTCTTCTATTTAAAATTAAAATGGTAAGCACATATAAAAATATTTAATGCTACATATTTTTCCAACGTTAATGCCCGGCTTTTGGTGTAAGATAAATTTGCGAAACTTAGAATCATTCTTAGTACCATTCAGTTTGGTAACGTTTTTGCATTCATTTAACATATTCAATTAGACTTAGACGAGAATGTTATTTCCGCGCACTTCCAGCTTATAAGCCTTATTGTAATTGGATGTCTGCAGATGAGTTAATAGGCGAGGAAAAACGTCAGTCCAGATTTTTAATCAAACGAAAATGCCCACTTTCCAGACTGATCGATATGATCTCTTTGAAAAGCAAAGGTTTTTGAAGTATCTTATCGAACCTCGACTTAAATTTCAAATTCTTCGGTTCTTCCTGCTATGGATGTTTTTTTAGTTCTTTTCTATTTTAGCATTATTATGACGTGAAAGAAAAAAGCGGCGTCCATATGTTGGAACTGGGTGGTTTATCTTTTCGATGAAGTCGATATGCAGACATTTCGCAGCGTCCCGTCGTATATCAAACTGCATCTCACAAAAATTTTGTATAAAATTTGTTTTTGTTACAATTTTGAACGTATTATGCAGAACAAAAAAGCTCTCACTACTACTGTTTAGGGTCCAATCGTTTCATTAATTTTATTAAATAAAATCGCGGTTGATTTGAGTACAATCCAGTACGCCTGCCCGTCTTTTGTAAAACTTGGAGTATCATTTTACAACTATTAAACATTTCATTATATTTAGTATACTGCTCATCTTGACAAGCACCACTGTTATCTTTTGTTCTTTTTTTCGGTGTTAAGTATTAAACGGTTTTTTTTTTTAAAACTACGTTGGTTTGCTATGATTATGTGTCTGCTTATCGGACCATGCTAAGAGGAGGAAATTATTTTGTAAAATTCCAATATACCGCTAATATTTCTGATTTTTCTGACATTAAATGATAGTAATACCATTATGCTCGTACTAAATTACTTTTTTATGCAATAATTTGATATTTATGTTTTGAAGAACTCATTGGGATTCGTATTGGATGGAAATGCTAATGTTAGCTGGCTTGATGACATACTTTGCCAATTTCTTTTTTGGAAAGTCCAAAAACTCAAAGTTAGCGCACCTATGGCTAAATACGCACAGATCATTGTTAGAAGATAATTTTGTCTTAGTAGGTATGGTTTCAGAAATAATAAAAAAAAAATCATTATCTATATTTGTTGAACTTTGCAGGAGATGATGGAAAAATTGAAAATGAGAATCCCAGCTTAAATAAAGAAAGCGAAAGTCTCTACACTCTATGGTGTTCTGGACGAACATGCTGTGAAGGCATGTTGGTGGAGTTAAAAATGATTAAACGCCAAGATTTAGTCGCTTTAGTAGCTGGCCTCATGAGACCACAAAACGATCAAATTCACATAAAAGTTGAAATCTCTAAAGACGCAATGGATTCATTTGTTTTTTGTGTTGGCTCGAAGAAAACTGTCACCAAGTTCTTTAAAGAACTTGCTGATCTGGTAAGAAGTTTTTATTGTTTGCTCATCTATGTAGCAGTATTTTATGATATTATTATTTTTTTTTATTTTCTAGAGTAAATACTGTATTCTAGTCAATAAACCAGAAGATAGATATAATGTACCAAGTGGATTTAGCGTGCTATCTGAGATACCTGAAGCCACATCGGCGCTGTTAGAGTCACGTGTTGTAGCCGTGTTAAGCAAATACCAAAACTTAATTGATTATATTCATATTTCTGATCAATTCAGTGGACCTGTTCAACAGGAAGATCCAAATAATTTAAAGCAACCTGAAGTTAAGCGCATGTTAATGGCTGGCTTTAATTTACCTAAAAACTGCGATATGGAATCTGTTAAGCCTTTACTTGTTTTGGTGTTCTATATTATGGAGAAATTAAAGTGTTATCGATTGTCAAAAGATGTAAGAAATTTATTTGGATCTTTGAAATCGTTGTTTATTGAACATTTATATATTTTAGGGCAAAGTAAAAGCTGAAAAAAATCGTCTGCGTGTTGAGGAAGAGTTTTTGAAAAGCACACATGCAGCCCGTGCTGAAGCTGCTGCACAACGCCGAGAAGATAAGCGCAAACAAGAAAAAGAACGTGTTCTTGCCGAAGACGACCCAGAAAAACAACGGCGCTGGGAGCTAAAAGAGCAAAAGAGGCAGGCAAAGAAGAAAGCCCCCAAAATGAAAAGATTGGCAGTAAAGTCACTATAATTGCTCATTTAATTTTGTCTAATTAAAAGATATTAATATTTATGGAGTTGGTTTCAACAACATTTGTGTCAGTTTAACATTTTATTGGAATACACTGATCATTAGACAAAAAGGAAATGTGGTTTTTAAGTGTTTTAATTTGTTTTTGAGCAGAATCGAAACTGTATGATAGAGTGCTTAGTTGAGTTTGCATTTCTTTGATAACAGCTTCTCGATCGGTTATTGAAAGACAGGCATTTGCCCTGCATTGTGCCAGCTCTTTTTCAAGAATATCTATTCTGGCAGATAATACATTTTTAGTCGATTCATATCGTTCTTTTGTATTTGTGATTATTTTTGCAGATTCTGTTCGCATCGTATCTAATTCTAGTTTGGCTTTCATCAATTCTTCGCAAACAACTTCTTTATCCTTTTGTATTTCTTCCAATTTACTTTGCTGGAGGATTAATTCGTTTTCACATTCAGTCAGTTTTTGGCTGCAATCAGGTTTATTATTTTCTTTTGAAGATATTTGCGACCTTGCCGTTTTTAACTCTTTACAAACTAATCTGAGCTTTTCTTCCAGTTCATCTTTTTCTTTGCAGGCAGAAGCTAGCTTTACTTGTTCATTCTCTAACAACGATGGATACTGAGCAAATTCGCTCAGTTGTTCCTTGAATTTCGCTTTAATTCTCTTGATTTCCCCTTCAACTTGACTCTCAATGCGTTTATTATTTATTTGGATTTTCTCCAGCATGCCTTTTTGTTCTTCAACTGTTTGTTGCGCATTAATATATTTATTACGATATGCTTCCACCTGTTCTGCTTGTTCCTTAATTATGCACGTATATTCCTCCTGTTCGTCACGTAAGTCATTTACTTTCTCGCGCAATATTTTAAGTTCTGCTAAATCAACATTAGCATTTTGGCTATAAGGGTTCGCATTGCTTGCTACACTGCAATGTCCTCTAATACGACTTTCCATTTCCTTTAACTGACTATCCTTCCTTGAACA
Source organism: Volucella inflata (assembly GCA_928272305.1). NCBI lineage: Eukaryota > Metazoa > Arthropoda > Insecta > Diptera > Syrphidae > Volucella > Volucella inflata. The sequence goes on along the minus strand of OV743720.1, from coordinate 112,234,661 downwards.
ACTTACCAAAAGCTGAGCATAGTCCTCCTTCAATTTTTGTAATTCTTTACCTTTTTTTCGACCTGGTTCTCGCTTTTGAGCTGCTTTCTTATCAAGTAAAGTTTCTAAATCGCTTTTTAATATATCAACCGTACATTGCATGTCGGCTACGCGATCGTTAAAATGTTTTTCAAATGAATTTAATGGAATTTTGTTTTGTCTCGCTTGGCGATGTAAACAAATTTCTTCCTCTAGTTGGTTAACTTTGGCGTTAAGGCAATTTATCAATTTGTCTTTGATTGTCATCTGTTCGAAAAGCTTACATGTTTCATAATCAACAACATCGTCAAAATCAGAACAGGTTTGATGCTTTTTTTTTAACTTTTTAGAACACATGCAATTTTTTTTACTCTCATGTACTTGTCCTTCTCTGGGCGTAATGCCTAATGTTGCCATGATATGATAATTGCCCATAGTTGGAAAAATGTCATCCTCAATAGTGGTAACTATTGGTATTTCTTTCCAACAGTGACTTGGTAGATCGTTTTGCATTCGAATAGCTTTCTGTAACACGCATTGTAGTTTTATATTTTCTGTTTCCATGCAAGCGCGAACTTTTTTAGCTTCCCTTATTTCACATTTCGTTAAACATGGTATTTCGCAAATTTTTTTAAGTTGATCCTTCAGTTGTTCAACGATTTTGTTCTGGGCTTCTATTTCCTTAAGCAATTGTAGATACTCTCTTTGGTGCTCCTTTTTCTCAGCTGCACTCATGCCAGTAATCGAATCACTCTGTAATGAAATTGAAACCTAAAGTAAAACTAAAGGACTTTGACAATATTTGCGTTTACCATATCATCTAACTCTTCGCCTTTTTCTGCAGGCTCTATATGTTCAGAAAAAACCTCTTCTTCCATCATTTGTTCTCCCGCTTCAAATTCTACTTCATGTTCTTCCATTTTTTTCTATTTTTATGTTGTTAATGCACCAAAAAAAAAAATTGTGTAAAAGTTTCGCTCACGGAAAATTTAAAATTCTTTTATAAACTACGATTTTTAAAATAATTCTAAAATTAATAATTTTACTGTGGATTGCTGTACAAAAACTTTGATTTGAAAATAATTCTCTAACAAGTAAAGAAAGCTGGAAAAATGTAGGTATTTGAACTGCCTGTGTCCCCGGTTAGAGCTTCCATTGATATTGAGGTTTCGTATGAGCATAACTGCAGATGACATGATCTCCAGGTCCAGAGTAGACCAAACGAATACTTTCCAACGTCTAAGAAGGGCGATGCTTCTGATGGGAAGACGTAAGATGACTGACATGCTTAGACTTTCACCAAAAGAACTCTACCGTATCATTCATTTATTTGGGAATTCGCCAAACGTTTAGAAGATACGGTGATTTTGTTGATCTCCACAATCATCCGATTGAGCTTGCTCTTCATTGTACTATCGTAATAATGTGGCATTTGTGCTTCGACTATTTTGGAAAATTTGCCTTGAGTTAAGCAACATTTTTATGAGCGTTAACTGGTGCCATATTGCCTATGACAAGACCTCAAAGGCCTTCATTTTTTTTTTCGAAAAATCATGACGAGGCTTACTTTTGGTTCATTGGGTTTGCAAATAAGCAAAACTGCAGTTTGTGGAATGAGACAATCTCGGGAAAGACCCACACCCACAAAAGTTAGCTGTTCCGTGTGGTATGCTTGCTATTGGCTTAAATGGTCCTTAAATTTCAAAAATTAGGATGCAGCCCACCAAACAATAAATGGCCAACATTACAGGATAATGATCAGTAACTGTATTCAATTTAATTTGTCGAAGTCGCATTGTAGGAGTATATTGAAGATCAATTAGTGTCGAATGCCTTATGCAAAACAACAAAAATCGTTTGTTATTTGTTGCTTTTATATCATTGGATAAAAGATACCACTTTAAACATAGACTCCCTGCATCATTTATTTGGGAATAGGATACATATATTATAATATATAGACTTGTTGATGTCCGAAGATGACGTATCGGCCGAAGATTCGCTGGACCTGACCTGTCTTTATCCTTTTTGGGAATGGGATTCCTCAACGCTGCCTCCCAATACTCTATATATTGGACATTATTAAACATGGTGGTGTAAACGTCAGCCAATTTTAGTGGAAGAAGCCCCTTCTGATACCACTGATATCTTATTTCTCAGTGATTCGAAGGTCGTGTATGTATGTATGAAAAAAGGAAGAGAAAAAAATATGCATTACCAAAAGAAGATACCAGATTTTCTCTCCAAATAACAACATATGTACTCGTAGATGCACTCGGAGATATAAGTTTGTTTTCGTAATTTGATTATGTGCTCCGGTAATAATTAAACATTGCTTACCTCCAGATTTCTTAGAGCAAAGTTCTGATAAAAAAAATTGTAAATATAAATAATTACTAAGTAAACATATATTTATTGCCAAAATAAATTACTAAAACTACATATATACAAATTAAAATCACATTTGTTCGATGAATTATTCGTAATTAGAATTCAACTGCTCATAATCATGTATCATTATTTTCGCCCACAAACTTAAGATGATCATAATAACAATTGCCAGTTGTAGGTGTATGCTCGATTATTTCTTCATAAATCCTAGCTGCATTATTAAGTGGTGTTTCCTCGTATGTTAGATTCACTTTACTGCATTTTTTATCACCATGATCAGTGCAATTGCAACCTGTCAATGGTACTTCGTATCCTTGATTAGAGCTTAAAGACAATGTGGTATTATTATGCGGTAATTGACGAACAACATCGAATCTCTCCGCTGATCCTCGCATTATGGGAAGATTTCTATAATAGGACCAATGGAACACTTTTTGACAGTTGATCCATAAGTACAGCAACAAAAACAAAAGTGCTATTCCCACCGGAAGCATAAAAACAATAACAAGAGCTTCAGCTTTTTGATTGCGCTTAGAATCTCTCGGTGCCCCGTACATTATTGTAAAAGCTTGCGATACGTTTTTCTTAATACCTGTTAAATAATCCGGACCACTATCTGCCGGGTAAGTGGTGCATTCTAGTCCGTTGACATTAATTTTTGAAATGAATTTCTCGTAACGAAATACACGATACTGTTCTGGCATTAGATATGACACATTCACCAGCCAGATACAGTTCCAGGGATTCCCATCGATGAGAATACGTAAATATGAACTAAATACCAACGAATCTGTGATGTCATCTATGTATTTCAAATTATTCCATCGCAGGTCAATTGAATTCATGTGCGTAAGTGAATTACCGAAAATCGGAATCGATAAAGTTTTCAATTTGTTATTCTGCAAATAAACATAGTCCAAGTGGACAAGCTGAACAAACATCGAATTCGATAAGTGCGTCAAATTGTTAGAACTTAGATCCAAAATCTGTATATGTGTGCAATTTTCTAGAGAGAATTCTTGCAGTAGATTTGCGCTTAGATTTAAACGTACAAGCATTTCATCCCCTTTAACGATGGCAGACGTCAATGCGCAGTTGGTTATTGTTAGGTTTTTTAAAGTTGTCGGAACAATTACATTTAATCCATCACTATCAAATGGTGCTCCATCAACCGTTAACTCATCCAAGTTTACCGGTAGATTAACAAATAATCCATTTGTTATCCCATCGACACTATTCACATAAATTCTCTCAAGTCGAAGCAATTTTTCGAATATTTTTGGAAAACTTATGCGGAGATTCGTTTCGTATTCTATTCTAATCTCACGTAATCTCTGCAGGTTACTGAAAGCTTCTTCATCGATATGCCGAAGATTGTTATTGTTAAAATGTAAGTATTCGATATTTTTTAGATTTGCAATACTAGCCGAACTGATTCGCGCAAATTCATTATGCTCGAAATAAATGTTTTTTAACCCTATACCAGATTCACAGATGATCTCATAGATTTCATCGAAGTGGAAGTTCTTCAAGTTCAACGAAGTTATCTTGTCACAATTGGGAATATATTCGAATCCGAATGTGTTCGCATTCAAGGCTGTTCCACAGCCATCCAGCGTGACGGTACTTATATTTTCGTAACGACGCTTTAAAACGATATGAGTGATTTCGTCGACAAGCTTCTCAGCATTTGAACAATTCACTGTAATTGGTAATATGTTGCCGGAATAAAATTGTAAATTTGCCGCAATAAGACAATCGTTTGTACTCCAACAGGAATTGGTTGTAAATTCATAATCACTTGTACTAGTCGGTGTCGTAATTTCGTCAGCGTTCTGAGTTAAACATCCTAACGTGAATATTAACGCGAGGATACAGTTTAAAATAATTGTCGATTGACGAACCATTTCGCGTGTTCTCGATTCGATTTGCACTGGCCAGAGTATCGAAGAGTCCATCGAAACAGAGTAAGAACTTTGATTTTTTTTTAATTTTAATTTTAATGAAATTCGGTCAGAGCCAAGGTGTCGACAGAGGAAAGATACTACAGACCACGATGGAGGCTAAAAAATTTCCTACACTTTGAAATAAATTAAAACATTTAATGAGTTGTTTTTTTTATGAATGTGGAAACAGACCATTTGACATTTTAATGGAAGTCATCATGAGCGTTTAGACTGAAATATGTAAACGAAATTAACGGTATGTGTCTCAATTTTTTAGATTCAGTACTAAATACAGAGTGTCTTATTTCTCAATTGTGGTACAGATTTTCTACAAATTAGAAAATGGGGGTTGATTGGTTCTGAACAAAAACTCTTCGAAAGGTTTTTTTACTTCTTTTTATGGTCTCCTGCAATTCTTGCGATACATACTCAAAATAATGCTGACCCCACAAAGTGCGCAGCACATGTAAACAGAGTGTGAAGGCAGGTTAGTATTGGAGTCTCAGTCCCTCAATAGCAACTACTCTTATGTCTCTTTAATAGGAAAATCCCAAGCTCCACTGAAGCCCCAAAGTAATCGATGTGGAACATCACAATCACCTTGTAAGAGTGAAAACCCACTGTCAATAAGATAAAAGCATTTTGATTTGTGGTCGAGTGCAATGTTGCAGTAATTTGATCTTAGTGTCCGATTGCTAAATAAACAATAAATAAATAAATGATTGATGTCATTAACCTTTCGATAAGCAATGGAAAGTCTCAGAAAATTATGTTGTCTCTCATGCTTTTCCTCCTCGTACTTTGTTTGTTTATAATACGAAAAATCACACAATCACTAAAGGTTCTAGACTGTATTCTATACTGGATAACCAGCGTTATCAAAAGGAATATTTCAAAACACTTAACTACTTTACTCAAAAAGAAACAAATAGGTACGTAAATATTGCTACTGCGTGTGACATTACTTTCAAGTACTACTGTAAAAGTTTCGCACTACTGACTGATTAAAATTTTCTCAGCATGAGTTTTCCAGACACCCCTTTCCCCGTTATCATCTTTTGACCATACGTTTACTCTCTCCAAAAGCGCCACATCTAATTATAGAACCCACTGAGATGTTTCCACCTTTCATAACAACTACTCTCTGAGTATTTTTCAGATCGTTGTTCAAAGTAAAATATTTCCAATTTTTCGATTTTTGCAATACGTCAACAATTGATAAATTTATTTAAACAAATTTTTCGATATATTTACATATCATAAAATGACCGATTTATGTGATGTTGAAAGATTACAATACCTTTTGATATCAGATGCCGTTGGGACAGTGTTGTTATCAAAATATGTTGTAAAAGAAAAAACAACAAAACTAATAAATAAACTGAGTCGCTCCTATTAAGTAAAGAAGATACTCGTATCCCATTTGCTTTATGGGACCAATAAGTTTTGGTGATTTGTTTTGTTTTTTGTGAAAATAATTCAAGTGTCTGGGACACATGTAAATAAGCGTCTCACTTACGACACTTGAATTAACCTCACAAAAATCCAAATCCGAGACGATAACAATACTTGTTTATGGTACTCGTAAATTTATATAAAAAAAATGCATTGCCTAAAAAGATTTATCCAATTCCCGGTTCGGTTTTCCTCCAAGAGTGTAAATATGCTTTCTCAAGGTTCTAATGTGTTTTTGAGATATTTCAAAATTATGCACAAGAGTGTTCAATTGGATTCGTAACTCTTCAATTAATCCGTCACGTTCTTCAACGATAACACTTGCCGAGTTGCGACTTTGATTAAGTTCTAACTCCAGATCGATGATTTTCTTTGAAAGCAATCGCTGCTGACTTTCAATAAGTTCTTTTTGGCGTGTCATGGTCTTGGAGCTGCTTGCCTTAAGACTTTCATTAGTGTTTTTAAGTTTTTTCAATTCCTCAAACAAATCGCGTTTTTCTGTTTTAAGAATGTTATTTTGATTTCGAAATATCTTCAAATCCCTTTGGGTGGTCTTATGCTTATTAAGAATATTGATCTTTTTTTGAGCCATATCTTCAAGCTTAGCTCTGTTGAGAATATTTTCCTGCCTGACTTCTTGAAGTTTTGTTTTTAAAATGCAATTTTCATTTCTGAGCTTTTCGAGCTCTGATTTGTTAGGTTTCACATCTTGCTGTGGTTTTCTCAGTTTTTTATTTTGAAATTCTGTTCTTAACGTCTCCTTAGTTAGGTTCAGCTCTTTTTCAAGACGTCTATTTTCAGAGAAGAGTTTGTTTACTTGGTTTTTATGGGTTTGAATTGTGGTCTCCGCATCTATGTATTTTGATTGAAATTCGCTGAGTTGATTTTGTTGTTTTTGCGCGATCATTCTCAATTGTTCTTGGTCTACCTGAAGGGTTCTAATGGATTCATGAAATTCCTTTAGGTCTTTGCTTTTTTTAGGAGCAACTGAAGGGGAATCGAATATTTTCTTTAGCGTTTTTAAAATCAATCTTAATTCTTTTCTTTCGCTATCAAATTTGTTTTCTTGGTCTTTGTAAGAGTTTTGCGCGCTTTGTGCAGACTTATGATTTTTACACTGTTTTCTGGGTGAACTGTTATCTCGATGGAAAACCTGTGTATACTTTCTTTCCAAAAGATTTTCTGAACTATCAGAACACATTTCTGTCACCTCTTCATTGTTATTTACGTATTGGTTTTCTGAGTATCTCATTTGGCGGTTTCTTAAATATTTGTATTTCTCATAATTGTCTTGATGGCTGTCAATGCAAGAACCATTTAAATACAATTGCTCCTGAGGTTTATCAACAGATACTCTTTCATAATCTTTCTGAGCCATGGTTGTAGTGGAATTTGCAGCGGAAACTGTTATCTTTTTGTTAAGGTTCGTTTCCGAGACATTTTTAGAACTCCTCGTATTATTTGCTATGTCTTTAAGAACATTTCGTTTTACTAATTTACAAGCATTACACACGGACACATTGTTTACTACACACAATCTGTGATTAAAAAAATTACGATTTTGAGATAGCGCCATTTTAAGGTTTGGCTCATCTTCTATCTGCACGCAGTTGAAATTTTGAGATTTCTTCTAGTTTAAACCGAATAAATGACTTATTAATATGGAATTTTTAACTAAAATTAAACTGTTGAAAATATAACAATAAATTTGAACAATTTCACACGACAACAAACGACATTAAAATCGCTGTTACTTTATTTAAGATCTTGTTTCTTATTATTATTGTGTATAGACGTCCAGCGTGATCGAGAAGTATTTCTTTCAAAAGGTCTGTTAAAGCGCAACATGCATCATTCGTGAGCTACATCCGCACACATGAAACGCCGACGGCATAGCACAAAAGCCGACGGCTTATCAGGATTGTCATCTTTTTTTTTATCATCTTATGGATCAGTAGGCTTACCAATCGTTTAGCCAAAAATTGGGAGAGCATGAACGATGACACAATTCCCATTGTCTCTCTGAAAATTGGTTTTCAATAGTTTAACTTTTGGCCCCTCTTACAATGCGATGTTTTTTATTGTGCATGTATGCAATTGCCAATGATAAAAAAACCTGTCGACAGATTGGCATAGACGAGGAATCCCGCGATGGTTCAATGACCTATAGCTGGACCATCGGAGCAATCAGCTGACCCAGAGATTTCTTGGAGACGATGACGATGCTGGCAAATCATTCACAAGCCGATAGCCGTGTAACTGAGATAAAATAAATAAAACAGAAGAAAGACTTAGTTTTTTATTAAACACTATTGAAGCAATTTTCAAATAGTTTAGTTGTGGTCTGATAAACTCTTTTTGGTTTCTTTGCATTCTCCGGCAAAATCTGTAATTTGACTCCGCAACCTTTGACTGCGGAGGATACAATTCGTGTTCCCATTTTTTTATCATTTTAATTGCTAATTGTCCTTGCGGCAAACAAGGTCAAATACTTACGACTAATAACTGTCCTTATTGGGCTACGATAACTTCGGAAACATGGGATTTCAAAGCGGACAAAACGCCAAAAAGTTCACAAAACAATAACAGTTTTAGCTTTATTGAATAAAATATAAATACTAAGATTTGATACCTTAGTCAAGGGATTTCTTTGTGAATTATCTGCAAGATATTGGCGCACTTGGCATTCATCAATATCTTGCAAAGATAGAGATAGAACTTAATAAAATAGCGGTTCCACGACATATCTATCGTTTAATTCATTTTCCAGTGGCATAAACCACACATCCTAACTTACTCTAAATGACTGAACACTTTAAGAAAAGGTCCACTAATCATTTTTGTGTTGCAACCAAATTTAAAGAAAAGAAACCGCGAATGGGACAAAATAGAGAGTTAGCCTTGAACGCTTTAGTGCGCCTGTAATTATCAGAAGCTTTTGATTGAAACAAAAAAAAAATTAATCTAATTTTAGATACAAAATTGGTTTGCATACACAGCAGATTTAGTAAATCTATGATTTTGATTTCGTGTAGTAAAAAATCATCACGAAATAACTTAAAATTCGCGACCAGAGCAAACTAGACCCAACAGTGAAAAATTGAGAAAAAAAGGGGCACATACTAAAAGTTTGGACAAAAAACATTGAGAATCGTTAAGAACCGGATTTTTTTTTAAAACGACTTCACTTAAAATGTCGGAGCACGCATTCTATTGGGCTCAGTGGTTATTTCGCTCCATTGGTGGCATCCAACATTTAATGGGGAGCCTAATTATAAGTGTTAATGAACTTGTTGTTGTATTTAAGGCAACCATTCATCTCACTTGATTTTAATTGCCTGAAAAAAGAATGTCTTTTATGTGCGGTTGGGTATGAACGCCGAACCCTCCAATTGAGAAATCAATACACTACCACTTGAGCCACGGCCACCCATCTACGAGTATTATGTAGAGATACTTACATAAATGGAATGTTTATAAGAGTTTGGTCTTAAATGTTAATATTCATTCGATCAGCCATCTACGAGGACTCTTGAGCTTTTCTGACCATTTTACTGACACCAAAAATTATTCGAAGAATCGTGAGTTTAAAACGACCAAAAATACCCTCTTCTGATGTCAATATAGGAAAAATTTGGGGCTTAACACCTGCTATGATGTGCTGGCTATATACGGTAGCCTTACATATTTCGCACTAGTATGGTGAACAAATAAGCAAACGATTTACGGGAAATTAGCGGCGGTTCAAAGAACGACTTCCACAGCCATTACAAGTGCGTTCCGTACCACCCCTACGGTAGCATTGGACAACTTTCTGCACATAACACCGCTTGATTTACAGATCGAAAAACTTGTTGGCAAGGTATTTATTCGCTAACCTCTACCGGTCACTTTTGGATAGCTCTTCGAACTGTCAGAATACGTTCTGAAATTATTTATATGGCTGGAGCTGAAGAATTGGATATTGATTCTAGAATTTATTTCCAGTCTTGTTATGTTATTGCTCTTCCAGTTCCTAAGTGACAAGTAGCGTATTTATGTATAAAATTGATTCACCGAAAGTGGTTGAAGGTAGAAAAAAAAAAAAGGCACATTGTGTACAATTCTCAGGATCTTCAGAAATCTGTAGGGTAAGCCATAATGTATCACCATAACTCCCTAGGCTAGAATTTTCGGAACATAATAAACAAGCATTTTTGTTTTGAAAATGACATCGCTTAAATCCATTGTTGCCATCGTTGGTGGTTCTAAGGTTTTTTTCAGAACATCCGACGTTAGATTCTTCATTTCTAAATGGATGTTCCCCTTGAGGGCCGACAGAGTTTGTGGCTTGCTCAAATAAAGTCGTAGTTTCTAAATACCCGATAGAAATAATTCTATCCCAATCGGGTGATTGGTTCAGTGCAAAATCGACAAAAAGTGATATCTAATGATCAGGAAACGCCTGCTCCATTCTCCAGACCCAATTCATCCAATTGAAGAATGAAAAATTCACTTATCATAGCTCTGTAACGTTTACCATTCACAAAGGCCATTTGGTCGGCGTCATTCTAAAAACAAAAACAATGGTCCAATGACCAGCGTAAACAGTACAACATGCAGTGCCTTTCAGCGGATGTAATGGCTCATCGTGCATAAGTCGCGGATTTTCAGTGCTCTAGAACAAACATATAGTGTGAACATAGTTGGAAATGGGCTTCGTCATTAACAAATTGTTAATTTAAAAAAAATCATCATGACGATTATGTCGTTCCATTGCTTATTAACAAAAATTTTAATTCTAATTGACATTCGACGCTATTTGTGAAATCCATGGCACTGTTCGATGGGGTCATACACCCTGGACAATAACTATCTGAAAATTAAAAAATAATAAAATGACGACTTGGAATTTGAGTACAAGCTTTAATATATTTTTATCATTTCATAGTATTACGAATTTAATTAATTTTCGACGAAATGATATTAAAGGTCTCTGTAGAGTACAGTAATATATGTAAAACTATGTAAGATACAATAGGTAAATGCACCAGAAATGCTTACTGATGCTTTAGCGAATAAAAAAGAAATTAACAATCCAATTAATAGGTCTGATGTTGATAAACATTTGGCATTTGCATATTGTAGGTAGCTTTGATTGGATATAAGGAAGATAAAAATTATCACTATGGAACATAAGGTTAACTTGTCTCTTTTTTGATTCTTGGATTTACAAGAATTCTTTTGACAATTACGTTTGATTTAGTTCGAGTTGATTTGCAGGTGAACTTTTGCTTGGCGAATTGATCAGAAACTTTGGATATATCTGTTTCGGCAAAGTGTACAGTTTTATCATTATCATCGAGGATATTCCTCTTTTTCACCAAAATTGATGGTATTGGTTTTAAGTCTTCGACAAACTCAGTTGATGGGCTTAATTTAGACTCAAAAGAGACATTTTTGGCACAAAATGTTGGCAGTTTGTTAGCTTCGAATGGCGAATTGTTTATGTTTTCTTTATTTTCGTTGCCATTCAGTTCATTCCATAGGCTATTTGAATCAAGTCGCAATGGGTTTAATGAGATTTCGTCTGACATTTCAGAATTTATTTCTTTCTTTATCGTTGAAGTAGCTTCTTGAATTTTTCGCTGCTCTTTTATAATGAATTCATTGGGATTTTCATTAAAGTCGATACTGTGCTCTAGTTTGATTGTAGGTACTTCTATAGTTTCACACTTTTCTTTTTTTATTCTTATTATTGTATCTGCAATACTTTCCTCTTTTTTATTGTATCTACAATTATCATCTTCTATTATAATTGTGTCCTTTTGTAAACCACCTTGTCTGCTATCGTCTGTTTCAACATTCTGTTTGGGGTTTGTAGTATCTAAGCTGTTCTTATTTTCTTGCATTGAATCTATTTCGATTTTTACTGTTTGAGGTTCTTGACTTTTAGCATTTTCATCCGTATTGATATTATTATTTTTGGACTCTTGACAAGTTTTATTTGTATGATCTATAAGTGTGTCGTTACACTCATAGCCTATTTTAGGTCTTGCACTCTCCATTTCAATCGATGTGAATGCTACATCTTTGTTTGTAAAAATTTTGAATTCGATATTATTGTCTGTGAGCAAACTCTCACGATCAATTAATATACATCTTGTTTTTAATGCTTCAAATCTCCACCTGTGATTGAAAATATTAATTGCATATTGATTGCTCAAAGTAAGAAGATAATTTGAAACATTATTTACTTAGCCAGGTCCTGTTGGGAGTTTCGCAGACGTTCCTCAAGAATTCCCATCTGTATTCGATTGCCGTGAAGTTGTTTCTTCAGTTCTTCGGTCTCTTGTCTTTAAATTAAATATTTTTGATCACAGACGAGACATTATTTCATTATTCTATTTTTTTTTACTTAAAATTAAATACATAAATTTGCTATGTAATAAATAGTAACACTTAACATATAAGACATTAGGACGTTAAAAATTAACAAGCACTTAAACACTGACTAATTACATAAGAAATTTGGTAAAGGAAATGTGAATAGCTGTTAATCTTAGTTGTTGAGCTAAATAGAAAACCTTTGAAAGCGCATACTTGCAGAATAGTAACATAGAGTCTAGCCATACAACACCCTTATCGTTTGCTATCGAAATGAGTTCCTGCTGAGTGAATGCTAGTTTCTTTTCCAGGTCTTCATTTTGCTTCAAGAGTTGGGAAATCCTTTCGTTTAATTTTTCTGAAAATATAGAAGCAAGAAAAACATCTGAACAACAGGAAAAGAATTTCACATAAGAAATCATTATGGCTATTATTACTAATTTAGAAAAGTTGCGCAAATGTACCAACGCAATACTTATACACATCTGACTTAGACGAGTAGACTACTTCATCATCTTTCGACACTTTTTAATATAATACATATAATTTTCCCATTTTCTCATTTCTCTGTGCCACAATAAGATTAAGAAGATTAGAAAGGGGCTTATATTTGGTAGTACAGTTAGAAAATCAACAACTATTTAACCTGGATAATAATTGTCAAAATTTCTTCTTATCTAACCTTGACGAAGTGAAAATAGCCGCATTCAAAACCAAGATCCAAAAAGGCTCCCGGTATTGACGGCTACACGGGAAATGACTTTATGAAAAGCATGCACCAACTCACCTCACTTGATCGAGTGAAGATATTTAAGCATTGTATCCTTGATCCAGAAGAGAAGAAACTTGTCTACATACAAATCAGTGTCAATAACATCACCTAAAAGATATTTTACGCTGTACTATATGATCGCCTAAATTGTTAACCAACTGATTAATCCCAGGAAGCCTTCATGTTTGGAAGATTTTTACATTGAAGAAGATTTTGGGAGAGAACCTCGGATTCCAAATCGATTTTCACTACATGTTTGTCGACTTTTAGTCCGCGTAAAATTATACGAAGCCATGTACAGTTTTGGCATTCCTTGTTTACTTGGCAGGATGACCATGGTGAAAGCTCCCTTCTCCGTGAGAGTCAGTCATAATTTCATCCTGAAATTTGATACCTAAAAACGCCCCCAACAAGGCAAACAATTTTCGTGCGATTTCTTCAACATAGAACAAAACACACACATTTTCAAATGTCTGCTTGCATATGAGGATGATATTGTCAGCAGAACTCAGCATTTGCCACTGTTGGAGCAGAAACGGCGAAGATAATAAAAGAGAGAAAAACAAAGTACCTACTGTCGTCGAGAAAAGACATTAAACATTCACGACCCCGACAATACTTAACAATAAAGAGATATAACTTCGACGTAGTGCATCTTGGCTTCGCAATTAATATAAACAACGACACAAGTGTAACTCTTGTCAATCGCTTGTTTTTGTTTAGTTCAGAAGGCAATTGAGTAGCAGAGTTCCATATTGGACAACCAAAATGCGCTCAGACTTTGTTGTCCCAGTCCTAACTATATGCCTCTTTGGCACGAAGGCATGAACTTTATCAAAAATAATAAGGAAGTGCTTATATCATGTATAGACGGGGAGAACACGAACTGAATTCATTTCTTTAAATATATGATTAGCAGCACTTTAGCTCCGAAAGTCATCGAATTCATCACCAAAGAAAGAAATAGCAGAGTTAACGTACGAAATAAGAAGCAATTAGGTAGCATAAACGGTGGGCTTATGTCCAAACCACACTGTAGCGCCGCCTATGTAAGTAGTTTTTGTTTTAAGAACTAACGGTTAACAAAATTATAAAATATTTGTTAGTATTGTCTTCAAAACAAGACTTTCTTGGGTTAAGGCTAACAGACTTTATAGTAGCGGATTCCTATTTTGCTGATAAATGACCTCCCGTTTTCATTAGCCATAAGAGGATTTAGAAGTGTGCCCCTACATACCGATCAACGAAAGACACTCTCTCAGAATAGCAATTTTTTGACTTTTGATAAGCTATCAGCTAGCTCAACACTTCCAATGAGACGAATCCCCTTTCACACTCGTTTAGTGCTTAAGAATCTTAATTAACACAAATTCGCTGGCCCAAATGATAAATCTCCTCTTCTTCTGAAGAGATGTTCTTCCAAAATGGCAATACCATTGCATACGTTTTTTCACCTATCCTATTCTTTACGTTACTTGCTTCCAAGTTCATGAAAACGTTGTCAAAACAGTCTCTTTACTAATTATATCGAAACAACGATTATTTCTCAATGACGGCAGTATGGATTTCATAGCAACAGGTACACTGATATTTCGATGGCATGTCTCAATGGCGAAAGTAATATATTTCCAATTGAAATAATGGGTTCCAACCGACCATTCCCATGAAACCCATGGTTTGTGAAATATTGAAAACTCGTAGGAAATACGTATGTATGTGTTACTCCCGGAACAAACCAAGATAGATGGCAATATATAAATGTTAGTTAGTTAGAATTAGTACTGGACACCAAGAAGGTTCTTTTATATGTACATGTATATATATAATCCCAGGATGCCATAAGCGTTTTGGTAGCAACCTTATTTCGACTTTACTAATTTTTTTTATTATTAATATAATTTATCCGTCTGCAATACCAGAAATGTGAACAGCTTATGGATATATACACCTCGGTCTAGAAAGAAGTTTTCGAACGGAAAAAAACGGTCTGTTTTTATTTAACTAGATTTTTACCTGCTTTAGTATCTTTAAGTTAAGTTTGTTATTAAAAAAAAAAAACTGAATCTAAAGATTGTTTCCGGAAAGAACCAAAATATCTACAATTAATAATAATTATATAATTAATAATTCAATTAAATATTTTTACCTTTATATGTTTTGCCGGCACTGCAAAAGATGGAACTGCATGCTTGAAGTTCATTATGCATTGCAACGTTTTGTCTTTTCAATCTACGAATCTCGTGTTGACTTTCATCATAAACTTTCTTCATATTTTGATAGCCCTTCTTCTGGGCAGCTAATAGTTGTTTCATTGCCTGTCTCTGATCATCAACTTCAGCAAACAATGAATTTCCCTTTCGGTCTGTTGTTTTTTTTTTTTTGAAAAAATTAAATTATGCACTCGTTGTTAAAATAATTTTGAAACAACTTACCAGCATTATCTGGTGCTGAAGTGAGCATAGCAATTTTAGCATTCATATCTACAATTTGCTCTTGAGCACTTTCTAGCAAATGTGATTTCTCTTCAAGCTCTTCACGTTTGGATTGGAAATTCTCTTGCAAACAAAGGACTTGATCATTGAGGATTTCAATGTATTTCTATTGAAATGAATAAATGTCTTACAAATAACTTAATTTATTTTCAAACTAATAATTACCTCTTTTTCAGCTAAAGACATTGTAAACTTAACAACACTTTCATGTGATTCGTCAAGTTTAGCTAGGAGCTCCAAATTTTCCGTTTCAAGTCTTTCTCTTAAATCAAGGTGTTCCTTTGGAATTCTATATAAAACTTCTGCAGGTTCAGATGCTTGAGTGAGTTCTTTAATTTTATGCATTAATTCTGCATTTTCGGTGCGCAAATCAGCGATATCCTGATGGAGTTCCTCATTTTCCGTGAGAAGGGCACCTTGCCTCTTCTTTAAGTCGTCAATTTCGTTTTGCTTTTTATGTAACAATGCATCGTCCTGCGACAATTGAGCTGATGATAGCTGCTCAAGTTCTTGAGTGAGATATGCCTCAGCAGCAGTTAAGGTTTCCAAATTTCTTCGTAACTCATAAATACGTTGGGTATCCTGCTCATTGGTGATGCTTAGTTGGGCGCATCGCTCTTTTAATTTGAGATATTCCTCCTGCAGATCCTCAAAAGTGATTGTACTTAGATCTAGTTGGTCGTCCATTACCGACAATTAAATTAATCTAATTTATTTAATATTCTGGAGGAAAAGAAAAAATTGTATACGCCTTCGAACTTCGATCAGCGGCCTAATTATTGTTTGACAGTTGACAGTGGTTTTCTTTTTAAAAAGTAAAACATAAGTGAAGCCAATCTCTTTTAGAAATGTGAATACTAAAAGGCTGCCATCTAGTTTTCATAAACATAAATTCAAATATATCAAAGGCTTTCAAACAACTGAAAACCGTAAAATACAGTTACATATATTTTTAATGAATTATTTCTGATAATTAAATTCTGAACAGAATGAAAACATACATTTTATATATATATTATATCTTTCTCGTTCCAGTTTTATAGTTTCCCCTCTTTTGGCATCAATATCAGGGCTCATTTACACTATACTCGTAAATTACACTAACAAATTATTCTATACGCGCTAATGCAGTTAAAGCATGATATTTATCGGCGTTTACGCCATAAACAAATCTGTTGTTTAGGTGGCGCTACAGTCCGGGGTGGACCTGGGCCTCAGTCAACAAGCTTCTCCAGCCAGCTCGATCCCTGGCTAGCTGTCTCCAATTTCGCACGCTAAGTTGGCTGAGGTCCTCTTCCACTTGCGTGCGCCACCTGAGTCTTGGCCTTCCTCTACTGCGCTGTCCCTCGGGGGCGGATTCGAAGACTTTTCGGACCGGAGCATTGGTGCCCATGCGCTCTACATGACCCAGCCATCTCAGCCTTTGGATCTTCACTCTTCTGCCTAGGTCCATGTCGCTGTACAGTCCATACAGTTCGTCGTTGTATCTCCTCTTCCACTCACCGTCAATGCAGACGGGACCGAAGATCGCCCGAAGAATTTTTCTCTCGAAGCAACCACGAACACCCTCTTCCATTTTTGATAATGTCCATGCCTCTGCGCCATAGAGCAGGACCGGGATTATTTAAGTCTTATAAAGGGTGACTTTTGTTGTCCGAGAGAGGACTTTGCTACTCAATTGCCTTCTTAACCCAAAGAAACAGCGGTTGGCAAGAGTTATTCTTCGCTTGATCTCAGCGCTGGTGTCGTTGTCTGTATTTATAGCGGAGCCTAGGTAGACAAAGTCCTTAACTACCTCAAAGTTATATCTGTCGAGGGTGACGTTCTGTCCGAGACGTCGGTGTTGGTTGTCCTTTTTGCTTGACAGCATATACTTGGTCTTGCCCTCATTGACCGCTTAACCCATTTTCGCCGCTTCCGTCTCAATACTCGCGAAAGCGCCACAGACATCACGCTGCTTTCTCCCGATTATGTCAATATCGTCGGCGTATGCGAGTAGTTGGACGGACTTTTGAAAGATAGTGCCTCTATCTGCGGGCAGATTTAGAACATATGTCACTTTTTGGGCAAATTAAATCTAAGTACCCGATAGTCGTTGGGGTCTGAAAACTAAGCGCTGATACCGATGCCAAAAAAATACACCTAATGACAGTAATTTATACACGTAACTTATGTGGATAGCGTCGATATTTAAATGTGAATCGTATTGACATTGTTGACAATTCACACGAAAAAGCTCATTTAGCGGAAAGTCGTCTTTGAAAGTGCCAACACTTGGAAAGTTCTCCATCTATGTTATGTTAGTTAATTAACAATTGTACGATTGGTCGATGCCTTAAACTTGCATCAAGAAATCAAATTATATATAATCCAAAAGGATCATATTCGGTTTGAAATTAATTTCATTAGGACATTCGCAGTCTACACATTTTTGCAAAAGAAAAACTGATTGATTTATTATGTAAATAAGCGTGGCAGTATTTTATAGCCATTGTCTTAGCTGTGGAACAGCCTGTTGAGCAACCTGTTGTCGAACATTTTTCCAGACTGACGTTAAAACTTTCCTGTTTGCCAACCTGAACGTAGAAGTGTCAGTTTCTGGTGTGTTATGTAAGATTCTTAATGGATCCTTTCTATTTAAGCGGCTTATTCCGGCGAATAAGTACCAAAAAGTCACCATTTGTTGAAACTTTGACTCAGGATGATACTTCGGATTTTTGGCTTGATCTAATGGCGGCGTCAGTTCGTTTTTTCATCGTGTGTAACAATCTGATTGCGATTTTCACCTGCCGAAGACTTTTCGGAAAATCGCTTTTCTTATTTGAGGTTTATCTGTATTTTTTTTTTTGGTTTCCGTAGTCGTCACTAGCATTCTAGGACGTAAGCATTATTTTACTTTACAATTCTTCGTGCCATTTTTGTATAGGATTTTTAGTTTGGGAAACCTATTAAAAGCTGGGGAAATTATAGGGTCTTTTCTCAGTGCAATGTTTCCAAGCTACTGGTTCACAGTTTAAAAAGCTATTTAAGGCTGTCATTGATTATCTTCAAAGTTTTGCAACTACTGCATGCTAGGAAATTTATTTTATTTTAAGGACTACTCTTACGGACAGCGCACAAACACCAAAAAAGTATTGCGTTTCGTTATCAAAATGCAGGCCGATTTCCTATCAGTTTTGGAAAAGGAACAGCAGAATATTTCATCAGTAACAACATTTCAATCAGATGATCTAATTGAAAAATTAAAATTACTTAATTACGAAAAGAATTTGCTAAAGGAAATGAAAATGAAACCACTAACCAAATTCTATTTTGTAAAATCTGTGAATCCGGGCGAGCAATTTTTCATGTTTACATCGGTCTGTGCGTGGCTACTAAGGAAACTGGGTAAACATCTAGACCAACCGCAGGAGTATGAGGATCCAAATGAAATAATAAATCGAATTCTAAAGATTCTTCAGGAAATTGTAAGGAATCTGGTTCTATTGCAATCAAAGAAAATTTTAATAGTTTTGCATTCTTAAAGGATATTGTAATTGACGTGCCAAGTAGTAAATTGTTGCAGGGGGCAGGACCAATTTGTTTGTACATACTTGATTCCCTAGCAACACAAGCTGCCAAAGTATCGCAAGTAAGTGGATTGTATATAGTGGGTTAAAAATATAGTCAACAGGTGTCAGGTGTCAGGTGGATTATAATAATTAAAAACATTTTTCTTCAAATAAATTGTAAATGGAAAAAAGAATTTAAAAAATTAATTAGCTCTATTTATGTGTTAATTGCATCCAGAGATAGATGGCGTTCTCTGAATTCAAATGCTTGAACGAATACCGGACGCATACAACTGAAAATGACGTTATTAAAGTGAACCTTTCATATTCAAATTTTTTAAAACATTTTGTTTATTTATATTCTTACCATTGAATAGTCAAGCCTGGTAATTAGCAATTTAATTATTGCATAGCCTTTTCTCTTCATAATATTTAACATTAATTTTCTGCGTAGCTTTAGAATGCAACATTCTAGACAATGATGAGTCCTTTGTTGATTCTGTAATACGCTGTTAACCTTAATTTAACTAACTCAATTCTAATTATCCACTTTACGAGTTGCAAGACCACGTTTCTTGACCTTTGCATTACAGACAAATGCCAAGATACTTCCTGTGATAAAACATCAAATTCAAAAATTAATTAAAAAAGGACAAACAATTTTGGGCCAACCTAAATGCAAAGTTAAGAAATTTCGCAGCTCACCAAACTTCTGTCCAATCCCAGATCTGACACTCAATGTAAAGCTATTGGAATTGGTAGTATTTGTCTTCAAAGTAATATTACTATATCTGTGAAACACTTATTTGGATGTTTCGATCTGTTTAAAGACTTCGGCCTTTATTTAGATGGAAGATGGCATACATGTTTCAGTTGTTAATACAGTGAGGTTCTTCCAAGTAATTCAATAACAACAATTTCTGTCCGAAACCGTTCTTCATTGTGTTCAATGAACGTGTTCCGAAAAGATTGGAACAGTATCTGGACCTACTCTTAAGGGAAAACAGATTTGTGAGAAATGCCAAAAACAACTGTAGGTAGTTGATTTTGAATTGATTTCAGCGATTTGTGGTTTTATTTTTTGGTAAAGTTAAGCTTGGAATAGATAGAAATAATGTTGAGAAACGACATTCTTTAGTATTTCAGTTCTCGCCCAATATGGACTAGAATTTAGAAAACACTAAGTTCAAAACTTTATGGAATTAAACATATTTTAACTTTAAATGTGTCACTGCTAACATTTGGATATATTTTTTTAGTTCAAACTTGACCTGACATTTTTCAAAAATTTGTACTGTTCTGTTGTTTTTTACTGAGCAAAACTAATAACTCGATTTTATTAGACTTTTCCATGTGGTTTGATAGGGTGGATCGTAATCGCTTCGAAGCTTAAAATACTGTAGGTACAAACTTTCTCTCTCAGTAGAAAAGTTTATTAATTCTTATCTAACGTAAAGAAAACATTGCATTAGCAACGAGAAAGATGTGATCTGACTGATCTGTGACTGACTTGGAAATTGTTTCTTTTAGTAAAACATTACACTGTATGTTTATCGCTTAAACCAATCCTATTTTGGGAATAACTAATAAAATCAGGTATTGACATAAAGCATCTAATGGAGAACGAGGGAACAAAGGGAATTTTTAATTGCGCTCCAAATCTTCCCAAATTTTATCCTGAAAATCAAGAATGAGGACTGTTGTTATTATCTTCAACCAGGTAGGTACCACCAATCAGATGCATCGATTCCTTTTTTTCCATACCTCGATTGGAGTCGATCTGCAGTTTACTACTCTGCTGGCGCAGAATCGCAGACGCCAGAAATTCCGTTTACCTTAAGCCTTTCACAATATATCTTAAGATTTCATTTCTATGCTTTGTATTTGTTTTCGTAATTTTAAATTAAACAACATTTACATCTCATTATCGTTAAATACTATAACAGATACAATTTAAACGTCATCACATAAAAGAAGAAATGGAAATAGCGCCAGAGTTTCTTGAAGATAACGCTGAAATCATTTTAGAGAAATTGGAAGACGAACAAAATGCATTACTAAGTGACGACAGCGATAACGGGGGAAACTCTCTGAAAGACCTAAATTGGTACTCAAACAAGAATACACCTTCTAAACCGAACAGCGACTTGAATTATGGAGGTGACAATTTTACAGAACACGAAATATGGCGGTTAGAACTCGAAAGAGTTTTACCACAACTTAAAGTTGTAGTTAAAGCTGACTCCAGAGATTGGCGTTCGCATCTAAACCAAATGGAAAATCTTAAAAAAAATATTGACGGGGTAAAATTTTTGATTTAATAAAGATATGTTATTTGATAGCGCTTTTTTTCAATAGATTTCTGAGGAAACTCAATCTCAATTGAAAAAATTACACAGCGAATTCACATTTAATTTGGATAAAATAGAAAGCCGTGAAAAGCACCTGAACAACGAATTGGGTAATTATATCAAACAGTTTAAAGAAGTCTCCACTGAATTGACGGGGGTTCAGCTTGCTAACAAACAAATTAGTCAAGACTCTGAAGCACTCACATCTGAATTACTAACGATTGTACAAGAAAACGAAAACAAAAAGGCAAAAATGGAACAACGGGGGCAAATGATGTCTGATGGAAGTAAGTGTTTTTTTTTTGTTCTTTTTTTATAGTTTTTAGAGTTAAGATTTTTTTTTTGAATTTCCAGGCTCAGTGGTTCATATAAAGAAAGCAATTTCAAAACTGAAAGAGGATATTTCACATTTGAATTTGGAAATTGGTTTACTTATACACGCATATGATCACGATATCATTCGACAATCGTCTTTATACAGTGAAGCGTAAATTTTTTCAGCTTAGATTTACTCTGTTTAGATATTTACTGCAATGAAATACGGACTTTTTGAGATCCCAATTTTAATTTTATTTGTAAGTCCTTTTCTTTTGGACACAGTATTAAATGCATCGATTTTGGGAATAATATTGTTTGTTTTTTTTTTTTTTTTTTTTTAAATAACGTTTCGATCGAATGATTTTCTAGTGCATTAAAGTTCGTTCGTTTTTGTATTAATTCGAAAAGTTTACGTTTTTAGTTATTTTAGTAGTTTAAATAATAGCGATAACATAGAAAACAAATAACGATAATATTTTTTAAATTTTATTTTATAGTTCCTAGAATGATGTTTTTTATTAAATTCCTAGATGCTGCGGTTAGACCATTGCCTTGCTCTTTCCTTTCCACGAGTTATAAGAATTTTCTGATCCGGAGCTCAATTGTCCTTTGCAGCGCATGAAAATAAGAAGATATAAATAGTAAATGATTAACTTGTGTTATAAAAAAAAATAATACAATTTTCAATAGTGCAATATGCTAAACAATACACTTTGTTTATGTTATGTATGTATTATAATAGTTAGTAGCTATGATAACATAAAACACTTGGTTTTATGGTCAATGGCGATTGAGTATATATAACTGAAACTATCTGCAACTACAAAAATTAAGATCTTAAAGGAATCCCAATAAAAA
Organism: Volucella inflata; assembly: GCA_928272305.1. Classification (NCBI taxonomy): domain Eukaryota; kingdom Metazoa; phylum Arthropoda; class Insecta; order Diptera; family Syrphidae; genus Volucella; species Volucella inflata. Next base: position 112,212,143 of record OV743720.1, on the reverse strand, counting down.
GAATAAATATAGCTTTTCTGGCACATTTGTGAATTTTTAAAGTGTTTCCTAATCTCGGTTTGTCACATAAGTGAGTTTATTTCAGTGATAAAGCGAATCTCTTTCGTGCTATAATTGATTTCAAAGAAAAAAAATTAAAAACGATAAATCACATGATCTAGGCGGCAGATTATGGTCGTTTAAACGTGAGATTACACGCATAGCGAATCTCCCATGCCGTTGTTTTGCTTAAGTGTGGCAAATGGCTCGTGCTGATGCAACTACGTGCCTTCAAAGTTCATACAATTAAATTAAGCAACAACTGTGCATTGTGCTTTCCTGGCGACGTGCTCGAGGGAAGATGGTCTAATGGCACAAAATCCACATAAATTTGAAATTGGCTTCAACGTTAAAGATGATTTTGTGGTCAGGTAAACTCACTGTTCAATGAGTTTTCAATTTAAATTCAAAATCGTGGAATTCGTTAATACTACAACATTGTGAACATCTTTAACAAAAAATAAAATGTGCTGATTTTATAGACGCATAGATTACACTCCCAATCTGCTTTCGCAGTGTTAAGCCATTAATCAAATCTTTATTAAAAAAAAAAGAAAATGTATTGAAAATGTGAATAAGAAGAGAGACCTTAAATTGCACTAAGCTATATGTCTTCATACGATCAATACACTATAACTAAGGTAGTAAATAGGTAGAATCAACAGCAGCACTGTAACATGTTACTGTTAATGTTGGGCAAGGTTTTATACTTTCTACTTCTATGAATTCGGAACGACTTTTCTTTTCGCTAATGATAGTGGAGCAAAGTGCAAACAATTTAAGCACATCGACCCAGCAGCAAAGAATCAGGAAAATCATGACTACAAAGACACTACAACAACTTTACATTATGTGACAGTTGTGACAAAAAAAGTTATAATGGTTGACGCATAGGTTGACGGACTTAAACCATTTTAGTTACAGGCATACACACATACAAGCGTATGTGTATACTTAACAAGATAATTAATTTACAATTACAATTTTCACTAGCAATGCTAGTTTGAATGGAATACGTAAAGCAAAGAGCAACTACTTGTATGCATTTGCGCACTTAAGGCAATTGAGTAGAAATAAAATCAGTACCATCAAAAAGAGTACATGATAACTACGTCTCCTTTGCAATCACATGAATGCGGAAAGAAATAGGAAAAAGAAAAACCATTAGAATGTACTGTAAAGTAGCCACTGAACATATTAATTCATCTGAACATACTATAACGACAAAGAAAAAACGTACTCTTACCTTTACTTGACTTTTTGGGCCGATCCATATTCTGGCTATTAGATGATTGAGGAGGTGGTGAATATGCCTTGTAACTGCCCGATCTGGACCCGGACCGATGTGTTCGTTCTCGTTTACTTGGTGGAGGGCTAAAATCTGTTTCCGAATCATAATTTGATATCAGTCCTGAATTATACATATATCTGTCGGGAGAGTAGCGATAACGTGGCGGTGAATATGAATCTCTCCAATGACTACGATTTTCGCGAATTTCATCATCATCATCATCGTCGTCAATGGGTGAATATCTGTGTAAATGTGTTGCTCCAGGTGGAGGTGGTGGTGACATTAAACGACCCATGGGTGGAGGGCGCATTTCCCCTGGTGGCATGAATGGTGGAATTCCCATAAAATGCGGAGGTGGCGGTCCCATAAACGGTGGTGGTATAAATGGCGGAGGTGGCAAACGACCTAACATTGGAGATCCAGGCGATTCCATATGTACTGGTGATGGTGCATTATTCATATTCATATCTGTTGGTGCAATATTTACATCCACTACAATGAAGAGATTTATTTAAAAAAAACAAAACACAACAAATTAACTGAACTAAGTCACTTACGATTGTTTTCTTTGGTTGGATTACCACCAGCGAGGGAGGTTAGTTTTCGGCGCAATGCTGTTGCATCTGAACGTGCTTCTTCGTATTTTCTTTCCGATTGCCTGGCAGCTAACCAAGTCTCATGTGCTCGGTTTTCTAACGTTCCAATCTGGGCTTTATGAGCTGCCAACTGCGCTTCGATTTCCGCGCGCAAAGAATCATTTTGTGATCTATAAATAGATTTTATTAGATTTGTTAAAGAAACAAATTATACCTCACTTACTTAAGAGTTTGGATTTCTTCTTGCATACTTGTTACCCTATCAACTGTACTAGTTGTTTCACCTTGCTGCTTAAGCCACATAGCTTCTTTCAAACTCAATTCTCTGAAAAAAATAAAAATCATAAAATTTAAATATTTTTCTTTTGATATCGGTGCTTTCTATCACGTACTTTTGTAACTGATTTTCCTTATCCTTAAAATAATTTGATAGAACTTCTAAACGAGTTTGAGCTTCCAACTTGTCTTTTTCCGATTGGTGAAAGTCGTGTTTTAACTGTTCAATTTCCTCGCTATGGGATTTGACTTGTTCTTCTAGTAGTTTTCGAGTATCCTTAGAAATGAAATACAAATCATTTTTAATTTTATCTTTTTTAATTCGTTCACTTTGCGTACCGATTCAAATTCAAGTTTCTCCTGAAGTGAAGTTCTCTGACGCTTTATGTCAAGCAACTCAGCTTGCACATGAGCCACATCGATTATTTGAGATGCTTTTATACCAGGATCCCTTTTTACGGCTTTCAAACAGTTTTCTAGTGCCTAAAATGAAATATTTTGCATTATTTCTTCATCTATAACAAAAATGAAAATCAACACACCTCTACTTTAGCTTCACTAGTTTGCCATTTTCTGTGTTCTTCTTCGGACTTGGTTCTTAAACTAACGATATCTGCCTGCAGTCGTTGGATTTCAGCATTTTTTCCTTCCAAAGCCTTTGTTATGCTTATTTCAAACTCGCTCTTTATTTCCTCTATTTTTGAATTCAACAGACTTTTTTCAGCTTCCAATTCGTCATTATCTTGTTGAAGAGATGCAATTTCACCACCAAATTTGGCATTTTGTTCAGCCAGCATCAATTGTAATTCGCTGTTTTCTCTACTCTTATCAGCGAGAATTGCATTAATCTCTAGGATCGTGTCTGAAAGAAAATGTGAAATGTGAAGTCGTGTATTGTTAATTTACTTAAATTTGCTAATATTCAATTGTTGGCAACTCAACGCCTTTGACAAAATAATGAAGTTAGGATTTATAGTATGCTGAAATAGCAAACAGTTTTACACAAAAAAAAAGATAGATAGGGGTCTACTTTAGTCTACTTTGAAGTAACAGAAGTAGTCTGATATGATCTGAATCGGCATCCTCTAATCGAGGTATGAAAAAAAATGAGAAAGTTCTCACGAGTCATTTCTGCACAATCAAATCTTTGATTAGTAGAAATTTTCGGGATTCGATATGGTATTAAAAGGAAAATACTAATTTCAACCATTCACTATCTGTAAGTTCCAGCCCAAAGTAGTAATATCTTATTAAAAAATTGGGTATATCAAGAACAAATCTAAAACAATATCTTCATAAACAAAAAGACGGATGAAGATCCAAGTAACCGTAATCTACAAATTCGCTGTATGGACATGTCCTGTCAGGACATCTCCTGCGAATGAGATTTTTGCGAAAACATCAAGAAAGACTCAGAAAAATCCAATGACAATCACGAGAGATGAAAACAGAAACTGTCGGTCCCACGCTCGATACTTATTTTCCCGATAACTTGATCAGGACTGACTCACACAACCAGCTCCAGTGCAGATCGACGTACTTATAGCTGGTATCTGGCATCAGATGTGATGACATATAAGAACACTAGTCTACTTTCAGTCATTCGTTTCATAAACGAGGTGATTCCCATCACGAGAAGAGGAAACTGGCTAATCTGAGATTCACCTACAAAAATAAAAACGTTTCACACCAAGCAAGAAGGTTTGTACAGACCTAGTGGTTACAATCGGATACAAAATAGTCAAAGACTAATTACGATGGTTAGCGAAAAGTTAGCGACAGTTAAAGCATATTACAAGAAATTGTTTGGTATGATATATAGGAAGTAGGAAGTAGGAAGAAAGATACAAAGTTACATTTGAAAAAAATTAAAAAAGTTTATCACTTACTTTGTTGTTCATTGAGTTGCCGTTGAAGCTCCTCTACACTACTTATGATCGACTCATCTCCGCTTTGATTATTCAATAGTTCCGATACGATTTTGTTCAATTCCAATCCAGCTTCAGCAGCATTTTCCAATTCCTAAAAGCAATTGCATTTGTCATTCAAACGTTTCTCTAACAGATTCATGTTGCATTGAAGTTACCTTCTCAAGGGAAACAATCTGCTCCTCCAATCTCGCCTTGGCTTCCTCAGAAATTTCCAATTCCTTTTTTATAGCAATAACCATATCATTCGATCCGAATGAATTGTTTTCAATACTTGCCAATTTGCCACATGTCTCACCGAGATCATGTTTCAAAATGGAAGCTTCCTTACTCGAAGCTAGTAAACTTCTTTCGACCACATTTAGCTTAGCAATGAGTTCATGTTCTTTACGACATTGAGAGAGGCAATAGTAGCCAAATGTGAAAAGTAATGTAGCTACAGCTGAGATAGCCATACACGCTAGTACGTCGAATAATTCAAGAATTTTCTGTGAAATCCCATCAATGAAATCCTGTTCCGGTGGGTGAGCGCCATCGTAATAAGGTGGTAAACTATTTGACGGATTAGACTGGCAATTAGTTTCCTTCTCGCAAAATTCGTCACCCAAGACGTTTTTATGCGAAGGATTAACGGCTGATGGGTTGTTCGCCTTTTCTGGGAAGAGTATTCGATCGAGTTCGTCGCTAAATCCTGTGCTAGGTGTTGGTTCTTGAGATGGAAGGAAACCTTTAACCGTGCTTAAAATTGTTTGGAAAAGGCCAGCTTGTTGCGGTTGAACTGGTGGCTGAACATTTGATTGTATTTTAGGCGGCGCTACTTGAGGCTTTGGATTTTCTGTTGTCGCATCAAATGCCAATGGATCATTGTCCAAGTATCCTAAATCGGGTTCAGTTGGTGCCGGTACTGTAATCTGTTCATTCAGTACTTCGGATGGTAAAACATTGGTAGTCGGTACAGTGTTTTGCATTTCCGCGCTCTTAAGCAATTCATCTAAAGCCACGGGAGGCAAAGCATTTGCAATTGGGTCTTGTGGAACAACCTCAGGTGGGTTAGGAGTAATATTGTTGGTTAAATCATCATCTTTTTCTTTTGATATTTCGGATGGCGTTGCAGTTTCAGTAATTATATTGGTTGGTGGTGTTGCAGTTGGTACGTTAGTAACTGTTTGTGTATCTAAAGAATTTAGAGAGCCCAAATTAGTTTCCTTTTCTGTTTGCTCTGGTGTGATTTCGGGGGAATGTTTAAAATTGTTTTCTAACTCTGTGGGGGCGTTTTCTACGGTCCCGGGCTGCACATAAGACATTTTTTCAGTGACAATTCTTTCGTTTGCATTGTCTCGTTGTAAGGTACTTTCGCCTATAGAAGTTGGTATGTTTTCTGTAATTGGTGTGGCTGCGGTTGGTGCAGTTACAGATTCCATTAAATTAACCTTTTCACCTTGTGAATTACCTAATGCATTCTCTGGATCATTTTCTTTTTTAGCAATTTTTGTTTCAATATTTTCAGTTTTCTCTTCTTTTATTTCATCGGTTACAGTTGGAAGTAAATTATTGTAAGTTGTAGATTCCGCTTTAGCCGGTGAATTTTCTGTAGTGCTGACCGAATTTATTACTGTTCCAGGAGTTTTTGCATCCGCAGAAGCGTCGCTAGGATTTTTCGCGCTGTCAGTAACAATTTGTGTTGGATCTGCTGCTAGAGTTTCAATTTCCCCTTTAGATTCTGATTTATTTTCCGAGTCAGGGATATTTTTTTCAGACGAAATCGAATTGGTTGTAGAATTGCCAATTTCCGCACTGCCTTCTAGTTTAGGTGTAGATTCTAAACTCAGGTTTATTTGATCTTCTTTTAATTTGTTCTCACTAACAATCTGTGCTGAATCAGCTGCTTGAACTTTAATCTCCTCCTTAGAATCTGATTTATTGTCCGAGATTGGAATAGTTGTGGTGTTTTCAACTTCCCCATCGATTTCTTTCTTTGCTACAGGTTCTGAACTCGTGTTTATTTGCTCTTCTTTTAATTTGTTCTCACTATTAATCTCTGTTGGATCAGCTGCTTGAGCTTTAATATCCTCCTTATAATCTGATTCATTCTCCGAGATTGCGACAATTTTTTCAGATGAATAAGGAATAGTTGTCGTGTTTTCAACTTCCCCTCCGACTTCATTCTTAGCTACAGATTCTGAACTCGTGTTTATTTGCTCCTCTTTCAAGTTGCTCTCATTAACAATCTCTGTTGGATCTACTACTTGAGTTGTAATCTCCTCTTTAAATTCTAATTTATTCTCCGAGATTGGGACGTTTTTTTCAGTCGAATTAGATTCTAAATTTGTGTTGATTTGCTCTTTTATCAAGTCGGACTCTTCAATTTTTATACTTAATGGCATTATAGACAACTCTGGTTTGGGAATTTCTATGGTTCCACTTCGCACTTCATCGGGTTTGTTTTGAGATTCACTGTCACCAACTGCTTGAGGGTCTTTATTTTTGTCTTCAACTTTGGGTTCTGGTTCTTCCGCCTTATTGAGAATTTCAGCATTCGCAATGTTTGCAAAAATTCCAAAAGGAGGAATCCGTGGTTTATTTTCAACTCTTTTTTCGGGAACTGCCAGCGGAACTGGCTCAACTGTTGGCACTTCTGCTTTTAATGGAAACGGCGTTTCTGGAAAAATTTCATCATTTTTTTCTTCTATTAACACATCATCGTCCTCGTCCTCGTCCTCGTCATCGAATTCTTCATCATCTTCATCGTCATCTACAAAACTAAAATCATCCTCATCATCTGTTGTGTTGTTAGACACGATTCCAACACTTTCAACTATACTTTTGTCTTCACTGGCATCATGCAAGGCCTCAGCCAAAGTCTTTACTTCTGCTACATTCACAGGGATTTTTGTGCCATCTACAACTTCAACCGTTTGACTTGGTTTTACATCCACTTTATTCTCCTGAAGATTTTCCTTCTTATTTACATCGGTAACAACTTTGTCGCTACTTGATTCAACTGGAAGGGGTTCAGTCGTTGTAATTTTGGCAGCTGGCTTTGATTTTTCAGAACTTTTCAATTTGGACCTATTTTGCTTCGGTAGCGGAATTACAGGCACTACTGGTTTCAAGGAATCCAGCTTATGAAACACTTTGTACTCTTGAATAAACATTTTCGGTGCGTAGCCATTTTTGCCGTCGATTTCAACGCCATAATATTGAGAATGCGACTTGGACTTTATCTTGACCTCGGAGTTAACTTTAAACGATAGGATGCCTTCTTGGTGGGGAGCATAGCTCTTTATTGCTCTCGCTAATGAGATTACCTCTAAAAAAGATAATTTTCTTTCTGAAACTGAACAGAGGCCGCATACAATTGGTACTTACCAAGGCATTTTTCATCCACACACAGAATTGTGTCTGCTTGACTGTTATTTTGTACAATTAATGTAAAAATTATCAAACAACTTAATAAACTTGCTAACTTCATCATTTTACATTGTATTTCTTAATAATTAAAATACGAAAATAAATATTACAATTCAAGCACTCAATCGCCACATCACAAGCAAAATTAGAAAGTTCGAATGTTGGTTAACCTGTAGAGTGACAACTCTGACATCAGCTGTTGGAATGGTGGCCATCTGGTGGCGAGACAATTTAAGAAAAACAGAATTCACAGGGTTGTTACTGGAAAGAAACTGATAAATCTTAACACATGATTTATTATTCGTATTTCGTCGTATAAGAGAACTAAGATTTAAGTTGTTGATGTGTTCGTTATGTACAGAGTATGTTTTAATGTTTGGAAGTCATTAATTACTTTGTATGACACGAAATACCGATAATGAGCATATGCACTGCGTAAATATTAAATTGACACCAACAACTTTAAAATCGATTTAAATAAGTGTTAAGTATTTCCACCGAAGGAAAAAGATTAACATGGCGTATCCCCCTCTTACTTAAAAAATAGGTGCTTAAATGTTTACAATTGAAGGCTAGGTTTTGAAGAATGTGAAAACAATTAAACAACTACATCGACAGCACATATGCAATCATAAAAGCTTGTTTTTTTCGATTTCTCTTTTAATGTCAATGATGCCATAAATAGTCAATGAATGCAACATTTAAGATGCAACATTCTAGCACTAGAAACATAAGATACGCAAGTGGAAACTGCTTAGAAAAGTTAAAATTTGTTTCATAAGCATTATGACTAATTTATTATATAAATATAAGCACATAAACATAACACATACAAATTTTATATTCATAATCCACATTCACAAGAAAAAACACAGTGAACAATTAAAACTAAGATTTATTTATATTTGATATTTGACAATTGATTGTTTTGAATTTTTGATTTCTCCTGCTGTAAATTCTTTTCTGTAAGAGGTATGTTTGATTTCATAATAATTTTTTACATTTTAGGTTAGCCTTTTCCGCTGAGGGACAGTAGGAACGCCGCTGACCTCTTAGAAACATCGGGAAGCATTCGATTAATCTAATCTGCACTTGCACTCATGTGAAATCCAATTATCAATCGCAACCCTTACCGAGGACAGAGGTAGATCTAAAGAAAGCTCGGGTCCTGAAGAACGCATCAGCAATTTTAGTTCCCGTGATTCTGCGATCTACGCGTTAAGCAATGCTTAAGCTCAGCTTAGCTAAAGATGCAAATGCATCACCGCTTCGCCGTTTCTTCACAATAAAGTTAGTTGCCCTCAGGATTGCGTATATTTCCGCTAGAAAGACAGACGCAGTTTTTCCTTAGGAGGAGTTAAAAATACCAGGTCCTAGATCATAGTCCCGAATATTTGCCGAGTCTGTAAGATGATTTGATGATTATATTTTGTTAGTAAATCAGACCACATATTCGGTGTGCACAAAATTCTCTGAAATGTCATGGTTTCCTAAGATGATGTAAGGAGTATTTCACGTCCTCTGACCTCGCCTCAATATATAAGACATTCATTCGTTTGAAATTGGAGTGTATTGCATTCGGTCAGGTGCTCCTAACACCTATTTTTACTTGCAAAAACGGATTCAAAACCCTGCAAGTAAACTTATAGGGATTTTTTTCCCCGAAGAGGGCAGGTGAATATCTTCTATAATACTCGTATGTCCTTTTAGTCGATTTTTATATTTTCTCGGTCAGATTTTAGTTTTGTGTTGGTGTAAGTCGTCATTTCTTATGTACCACGGTGCATGACAATTCCCATTAACATAATGATAATGGTACAACCCCAAAGTCCACACCGGCTTTATATAGCAGTGGCATCGGAAAATGTAGCTAGATCCGTCCACACTTCTTGTTGTATGTCTCAAGTATATAGAAGATATAAAAGTGGGTCGACAATACTTCCCTGCGGCCCCTCGGCTAAGATCTCTTTGAATTGTGATACTTGGTCTCCGAATCTGAAACACTGAAATATAAGACAAGATACTTTGTCAGTATATTATAATATGTCAGTGGCAAGACCTATCGTAATTTAAACTTTGATCCTTTATGCCACACCTTTTTTTTCTTCCAAAGCAGAAAGCTTTGGTGATTCTATCCACCTGATCAATAAGTTGAATGATTACTCCTAACCCCAAACTGGTGATTAAGGGCAAAGTTTTCCCGTCGATAATTGGCAATTTAAATCTTAAAATTATCCTCTTAAAGATTTTCGATAAAATTGGGAGAATTAAAATCGGTCTAAAAGACTTTTTGTTATTCGGACATTGACCTGGGTTTAGGATCATTTTAACTTCAGCAACTTTCCGCTGACTCGGAACTTATCTCAACATCAGTGCGGCGTTAATTATAAAAAGAAGCTTAATCAATACCTTTCTAGGCAGCATTTTAGAAGCTTTTAAGGTTATTATATCCTTATTTCATTGGTATGTTCTGTTAGTGCTGCATTTGTCGCTGTGTGATTGTCTAATGCTCTCTCCAATTCACTGATGCCTATGCCCATTCGTCGTTATTTTTTTCTAATTTGTGGTATGGAGGCCTTTGGTCTGTTAGTAACTTTTCTTGATTTCCAAAACAATAAACTCGATTCCCTTTTTGCGGTCAGGATTTCTAGATACGTGTCTACTGCACTGGTTTTAAAGTTTTTAATTGTCTCTCTCAGCAGATTAAACAGATTATTCAAACATGTTTTATGCTGTGAAGCACGACTTCGTTGCCATTTCTTACGGTATTTTCTTTTTCCCTTTACCATTTCTTTTATCTCCGGCGGATATTTTAGACCGTAGATTGTTAGTTTCTTTCTCTGACAACGTGTGTTATGCAACGCGACGTTTTGAACGATTTCAACGAAGTGATCAACCTCTACTTCTGGTTCCATACGGTGTCTTAAGTGATAATGTTCAGTTCTACATTTTTCTCAATCTTCCTTTAAGTCTTCCCAATAAGTATTTCTGCCAGCTAGTCTTGCTCGTTCTTGTTTTTTTAATTAGAGTTTCACCTGATTGTCGAACTCATAGGTGATGATAAATGGGAAAACTTAAGCGTTAGGATGAATACCGTTGGTATATTTTTCAATATATCTTCAAATATTGAAAATAAGTTAACCGTCAAACGCACTAAATTTTAGTAGGTATGCAAAGGATGAAGTTCCGCTAAGAGTTTTCAATCGGAGCAAGCTTAGAGGTATCGAAGCAGCAGAGACATTGATTAAAATGCAGATTGTTTAATATTTTGAGAAATCATGTTGTCGGATACGTATACTTGTTTTTTTTTTTTTAAGGACTTATTAAGTAAATTTTCCTTTATATTTCATATCGGGGTGGGTATAGTAGTCTTTTCAAAGCTTATCGTTATAATCCTGTCGTTTTCAGGACTTCAATACAAAACGTCAATAAAATATACTACGACCTTGGGTAAGTTATAATTATCAGCATCTCTTCGCAATCGTCTCCGAAAGACTTATTTTCCTGGCAGCTAAAATCACGTGAGATAAATGGTTGCCTTAAGTACAACAAGAAGTCAATTAACACTAAAAAAACAATTAAATTAGCACTGAGCAGAAATATCATTCTCTTTTCTCATTTCAGATTCAGTTTTCCGAAAAACTTAAAGCGTGCACGGTATTTTTGGAGTAGTCACACTCTCTAAGTGTTAAGTTCTTAAAAAACGAAAAAGCCAGTACTGCTTAATGACCCACATACGAGTATTTAAATGGCGCTACTACTCGTATCTAGAAGAGACCAAGATCTCAGCCAATATGTCTCTATAGCTGCATCCTGTTGCGCACAAAAGTTGGTTGAGGTCCTCCTTTACATGTGTGTGTCATCTAAGATGAGGTCGTCCTCTGCTGTGTTGTCTCTCTGGGTTGAAGTCGAAAACTTTTTGGACTGGGGCGCTGAAAATGACTTAGAAATCTAAATCGGGTTATTCGAGTTTTTTGACGACATCGGCATGCCTGTAGAGCCAGCACAGTTCGCTGTTTAAACGTTTTCTCCGCTCTCCATTGATACAAACATGACTGAGAATGACTAGAAGAACTTCGAAGAGCCAGAAAGCTTATCTGCTATCGTCAGTGGCCATGCTTCTGGATCGTACAGCATCCCAGCAGGACTAAGATTATCAGTGTCTTCTTTGGTTATTCGAGAGTACTTTACAAAAAAAAAGGCGACACCCCCACTTTAAATATGAATCTATCGTGGACTCCAGGGTGTCCATCTTGATTAGATCAGATTGAATGCCGTAGCCTACAAACAAGAGAGATTAATCATTCAGATCACTTGTATCAAATAAATATTTTCTACGAAATACCAGAGTTTGACATGATCTGGGCCGTAAACGACCACCTACCTAAGACTCTGTGCTTCGGCAGAAGGTTCAATATGGAGATCCCAAGCCGAGAAGCATGGAACTAGAAAACCTCACCCCAAACATTAAGGGTATCAAGTAGTATACGGATGGAACAAGGATGGACACAGAGGTTGGCGCTGGCATATTTGATCCAAACACCTGAATTTAGCAACCTATGGGAAAAAGTCTCAGTATATTTTAAAAGGAAGTGCGCATACATGCCATACATATGTGCGCAAATTTTATTCTCAAAAAGGGAATAAAAGGAGTCCGCATATACTTACAAACAGTCAGGTCAGCATTAAAGCTTGAGGCCCAAACCTCTTTGACTCCAAATCAGTCTTGTACTGCTTCAATACACTATCATGGTGATGATGATCACAGAGGAGTGGTTCGATTTTAACAGGAGACTGCTATCTTCGATATCAGCAACAGGTGATGTTCAGAAAACTAAGTGTCGTCTTTGCATGAAAGAAGACGAAACTGCCGAACACATCTTATGTAAATGTATGGTTCTAAATGCCCTAGGGAGACGATACTTCCTCAGAGAAATCCTAATCCCTGCGAAGCTTCTCCAAATCTCCACCCAGGAAATTCTCAATTTCATCAAAAGAGGTGACCCTCACTTGGACTCCTAATACTGATTCTGTGGTACAAAAGAATTTTTGGGTTGCAGTGCTCGCCGAAATTGGCGGATCAGATCCCTTATAAAAAAGACCGTAATACTCGCTCTTATTCGCAAGCAATCACTTTAATCTAGCAGCCGTATTTAAAAAAACAAAAAACAACATACATACTATACAAATATTTAAAAAGTCATATTGAAAAAAACAATATGACAAATGTTGATCATTTCAAAAAGAGAGGTCCTAAACACTTCACATTTCTAAACGGAGATCAATATCATGGAGAGTACGCTGCTGATGTTATTCAAAAGAAAATCTATCGTCATGGTTGGGGAACTTATATCACTGCAAATTGTTGCATTTACCAAGGAAAATGGAATTATGATAAATTGGATGGGTTAGCTAGTATAAAATATTCTTCCAATCAAACATTCGTCGGACATTTAAATTCACAAGGTGACTATGAAGAGGGGACATTCGAGTTCGAAGATGGCTGTAAACTTCAAGGAAAGCTAGAGGACAATTTCAATCTTGTATTCTTAGATCGAAATGACAATGTTTGGAAAGTAGTTAAGACTGACGGAGAACTTATTGTAACAAATTCACAATAAAGCAAATAAAATATGTATATAGTGTCGTGAGTAAATTTGTTGATGACAAAAAGAGCAGTTTTCTTCGTACAATTTTCATAAGAAATTTAAAAAGATTTGAGAATTTAGTTTCAGACTAAACACCAAAGATTAGGTCAATGGACCGCGTTGTAAATATGCTGACTGATTATTTTGACAAGGAATCTTTGAATTGAGTGTGAAAATGGAGGAGTATTGCCGGTAAGATATGTATTTTAAAAACATCAAATTGCTATTTTTTAACAAACCCCATCAAGTGCTACCAGAAATTCAGATGAGGACAGTTGGCTAATATTGTGTTTTACACATAATAGTATGTAGTAGTAGCAGTAGTATAAATGTTTTATTAAAAAAGAAATAAAAACCCTATCCCTATACCTATTAGATTTAGAGATCAGAATTTTCGGCCGAAATAAAGCCGTCCTATACTCGTACTCGGAGATATAGAACAATACTGCGGACTAATTTCTACTGAGAGGACTGAAACGTTTTTATAAAACAAAACATTATTAATTCTGAATAGTCCTCCATCTTAACTTAAAGTTACGATTATATTGTAGTAGGAAGTTCATGACAAAGCCAACAGCGTTGGTAAAACAATGTCGCTCCGGAATATATTGTTTTTAACCGGAAGAAGAGTGATAACATGGTCATCGAAAGCGGACAACGACTGGTTGTTTAAACAGTGAAAAATTCAAAAAGTTGTTTTTTCAACTGTTGACTGAATTTCTGTAGTATGATTTGGATATAATGGGGATAAACACACAAAAGATGAATTCCACAAGCCAACAAGAAAGTAGGAATATCCATAACCATCGATAAGTTTACTCTGCATATTAGATGGATTCTAATATGAACAGATCAATAGCCTTTTTATTAGCAAGGAGTTAGGGTAAGTAATCATCCTGAATTATCAATTAATTCGCAGTATACTTTAGCATGTTAAAGGATTAAATTTAGAGAAGAAACTTCGGCAAACTTTTTTCTTAAATATAGGTTTTTTGTAGCTTATCCAGTGCCCTATAATATTTTAAGCCAAAGGGGATTGAAAGTGCACAATTTACTTTTTTATTTAGCCTAAGCAGTTAAAATTCACCTCCTTGTTTCTAAGATATGTGAATATTGAAATACGAGTACTAACTAACTGAAATCTTTATTGAAATCCAGGATAAGGCACTCCACTCTGGGATTCCGGCTAGAACCTTCGATCGTTCTCTTGTGGAGTTGTGGGTCGAATTCGCCAACACTCTCTCTTTCTTTTGTCAACTATAATATATAGTATGTGTGTGACAATCTGGGAATCTGTATCATATTTAGACAAATATGGCCCGCTGCGTGATAAAAATATGTAGAGTGACTTATTCAACGGACCCCGCACCGAACCAGCAAGAATCACAGGAATTAGCACGGGTCACTAACCAATTGGGACAAATGTTGCAAAGTAAGGTTCCTTTTACCCTCAGTGCTGTAGCTGTAACAATTCACACGAAAATAAACTTTCTCTGTTACATAAAAAAAACAAAACAAAAAACAGTGGCGCTGACAGCCCAGTATGGCTCAGCTCCTTAACACTCATTTGTGTTGCTCATGTTGTCATTTTTGTCACATCTGAGCAGGGCCTACGGTTTATCGCCGAATCCGAACGGCACTCCTTAGAAGCTTTTTCATAGGCAATTTTAATTTCGGGAGTTTGCCATTGCCCGCCGAAAGGGTGATGATGATTCGAAAAATTGTTGGTGATGTCGGGGATCGAACCACGGACCCTCTGCGTGATAGTCCAATGAGCTAACCATCGCGCCATCTCCACCACCCTCTGTTACATAGAGTCCTGCAAAATTATTAATTTTTTTCAACATAGAATCGACCTACGTTAAATAGAGGAAACATGTTGTGCTAAGTGAGCAATAATATATTAACGTGAAAGTATATTCAATCAGGCACCTGATTCTTATTTCAAATTAGATTTTTTTTTCGACTCAAAATGGTTCGTAAATAAACAAGTTTATTAACAACATTAAAAAGTTTATTAGCAACAGTGACAACATAATACGAGGGTTGTCTGAAAATGTTTCCGACCGAACAATGATACAGGCCATTTTTTTCTATTTATCTACATAGTCTCCTTGTAATTCTACACACTTCTCCCAGCGATGCTCCAATCTCTCTAACCCATCCAAATAGTACTTGGCGTTTTTCTCTTCAAAATAATTGTTTACGAAGGTGATTGCCTCCTCATTTGACGAAAATCTCTGTCCTCCGAGTGCAGTTTTTAGATGATGGAACAAAAAAAATTCGCTTGGGGCTAGATCTGGTGAATAAGGCGGATGGTCAAGCAGTTCAAACGTAATTCTGAGGTGTGAGACAGCGCGTTGTCTTGGTGAAACAGGATTTTCTCTGGACCTCTACTATCTCTCTCATTTTAATTCGACGGTCGTCTAACACCATTTGGTGAACTTAAGCAATGTTATCGTCAGTGGTTGCAGTTTTTGGACGTCCGGAACGTTCATTATCTCCCAAGCTTTTACGGTCACGTTTAAATTCAGCTTCCCAAAATTCCCAAAATGATGGTGCAGAGTCCCCATACACAGAGTCCAACTCATTTTTAATTATTTGCGTAGGCGTATTGCCTTTCAAAAACAAGAATTTAATAACAGCTCGATACTCAATTTTTTCCATTTTCACAAAAAACACTCACATCGACTGACTCAAACGACTGTCAACTAAGAACTGCGCGTCCAAAATGACTGGACATTCTTAGTAACTTCACTCCATCACTTAACATTGCTGTATAGTATTTAATAATTTTTATTATAGTAAAATCTGCTCACAGAAATTGTTGCCGCTACAATGATGGTGAGGTGTACGCAGAAGCTTGTCCTAAAATTCCATCTTTCTTCAGTTACAGAACCACGGCGTGTACAAGTATCCTTTCCATGGTTCGTTCATCAATCGCTTATGATATGCAAAATATATGCTTCATCAAAAAATTTGATTCAATAAGAACAGGTGAATTTCTTTTTAAATGCGTTAATTTTTGGAAAGTAAGAATTGAGTTGGTTGGAACAAATTGGAAAACTAAATTGAAATCGATTGAAATTTATTTCTACCAAAACACAATAATATTTTCTTTCATTTATATTTAATTCTACATATTATGTATTTCCACAGCGTACATGTATGGTATGCATTGCTATAGCACAGCTTGTGGGACTGACTTTACGGACCTCAGAACCATTCTACTAATTACTGGTCCTTTTGTATTTTCATTTGATTCAATTATCATGCTTCCGAACTCTGTTTTGAAACTCGACTGGAATTTAAGACCATATAGCTTTTTGAATCGAATTTTCTTACGATCTTTGTTGAACATGGCAGTTCCAGCTTATTTTCTCAGATTGCAGGTTTTCTTCTATCGGTTTCCATATTTAGATAATTTCCTAATGCGCGTAGTTCTAGTTATGATCTTTTGTTAAACTCGGGTTAGTAACATTTTACGAATAACAAAATACTGCAGAGTTTTGTGGTGTTCAAGACACTCACTTATTTAAGGAACAATCCCTAAACTACTAGAGCATGTGCATTCGATTCCGTTTTCTTCGCTTTATTGCGCCATTCATAGTCTAACACACAATGCACTCTATCGGTTAAGCTACTTCCGATTTTTGCCTTCTATTCCTTAGCGCAATGTCCGTTTCACTACCTCGTTTTATTTATTTATTTGGAACTGGTCTTTTAGAACCCCAAGTAGAGTGTTTGCTTTCTTCTAATTGCTCATCATCGCGCGAATTCGTACTATCAGTATTCTTAATTTCATGTTTAATTACCAGGCTTTATTTATAAGAGTCGGCAGCCAGTTTTTTATGCGCCTAATATCTTATCCTTCAGCGCTTACCTTCGTAATTTTCGATATCTTTTCCAATCGTTTTCATTTGTTTCCCACATCTCACAACTAACCCACTAACCTTTCTCCAAATAATGTTAAAAATAGTTCATCGGAAGTGAATTGCTTCCAATAAATGTAAAGCTTATATCCACGCGAATTTGAAGTATGAGAATCGTTCTTGATCTGGTACTTGCAAACCATCTCTCCAACCTCTGAATAAGGTTTGAAGTTATGTAGTGAAATGAAATGCCGACATATGAATAAATTGAAACTATTAAACTACGATGTAGTTGGTTTTGCTTCAAATGATTTAAAATTCATTCATGTTTCAACGAAATAGCCAGGAGCAACACGTAAGCTTAACCTCAGTTACCAACAATTACAGTCTTTGAGTCTACTTTAAAGTAAAGTGATTCGCCCTTTTAAGGAGCAATACACTTGGAATATTTAACATACTCGTAACTTTTCTCAGAAATAACAATACTCAAACATTTGGAACCAAAGTAGGTACTTACATCAGCAACTTGCGTATTTTATTTTATAAATTTTCAATCCCATACTGAATTTACCTACGAGTATTGTAAGGGTGCTCCCGAGCACTAGATGAACAAAATACTCGTATATAAAGATATAACAAAACAGTATCTTTTTAAATTTTGACCAAAGTGGGATCATTAAGAATTGATTAACCTTGTTTCGTAGAGGCTTTCTAACCTAAACAAAGGATTCTTTTCAAAAGTAAAATATACTATATTGTAGATATTCGCAATATAACTTATTCTTACTTGTTAACTGGTATGGCGGAATTAAGCAAAAGCAAAAAGCACTATCGCATTCTACAGAATTTATCAAAATTAAAATAACCATGCCGCATTGCGCATTACTGGCTTTATTACCTTTATCATCACACTGGTAAATAGCTAAGCAAATACGAGTATTTCTGTTATTTTAGAATGCAATAACAGTTTTATTTTCATTTTTAATTGCAACCGTTAAAAACCTTCTCTTATTAGAAAGATGAGCATGTACATATGGTTGGTGAGGGAGAGGCGTTTACAAATTTAGACTCGGTCATTTGCACAAACTCCTAGAATTTACTGGATAATTTATATGATACTAAAAATATTTTTTCTACTACAAGATAAGCTTTCAATGATAAAATTTAAAAAAAAGAAAAGTTTCAGCCAATTGCTGAGCAATGTTCAACTGATGGCTATCATCAATTAGAGCGGTCGGTGGCAGTATGAAATTAAATTAGAAGTGACCAATTTTTATATCATAAATTACTCAGTAGAACACTATCTTGAGGTGTGTTTGAGGTACGGAATATAATTCCAAGTATTACCTCTCAAAACATAACAATAAACCAAAAATAACAAGCGTGGAAGAAGAAAATGGTGTGTGGCGTGTTAAATGCTGAAATGAAAGAGATACAATGGAATTCTGAATCAGGGAAAATTTAAACAGATCTTTGAATCACCAAAGCCGGGCCTTTCCCCGAAAGTTGTGATACCAAAACCATAAGCTATTTTGTGGCTTATCCTCCGGCACTATGAAAGATTGGATTAAATGAGAAATGCAACATTACCAGATGGAACCAAAGCGAAAGGAAACATATCAATCCTAATGAAAAAGTTGTTCAATAAAAAGAAGCAACATCCGTAACATAACAACACTTGCAGAAAGAAAAGCTAACTCTCCAACTTAACCAAAGTACAGGGGGAAACTTTTCTAAGGATCTTAGGGTAACAAAGAACTTTAGCCACATGAGCTATGAGGAAATTTCTTGGTCTCATTCTTCTAGATTTTTACTGCATTTTAAATAACAGTTGGTCGAGGAAAGCTGTAGTGTAAGCATCTCTCCCTGATCATTAATTTTGTCAACTTAACTGAATAAAAGAGTTAGAGGAGAAAGAAGTAGCTTTTCGAGCTGTTACGCTTGCTCGAACACCACTTCAGGGAACAATATTGTCTTTTTACTTTGTGCATGTTGTAGCTCTGCATACAGTATCGAAATCACCCCTAGAATGCTTATATTAACTAAGGCTGTATGATGGAAGTTATAAGAGGAGAAGTAGTGGCAATTGATAGGGCAAGCGTATTCTGGACCACTATAAAAACTTGCACAAAAACTTAGTCATAAAGACCCAGGTTCAGCACAATGACCGATCTTTTGTAAATTCCTGTTCATTACAACGCTCTCCTTACAGCTAAATGATTGTGGAAGTAGACAGCGAGTGTTAGCGACAGAATACCCATCTACAAAACATTGAAAGTAGCAATATTGGTAGAAGCTTGCCTAAATAACTTTCTGTAGTTTTCGTCAAATCCGGGAATGTTGGAAACATTTAAGAGGCGGATTGTGGCCTGGAAATTCCGAGAGAAACGCTTACGCTTAAACGATTACCCTTAGGATCTAGGTACCCGTGTACATATGTGCATTTATTTGCTTACGAAATTTAAATTAACTCGATGTCATGTAAGTCGTTAATGTTACCTGACTAATTAGAGAAATGCATATATATATATCGGGTTTTCCAATAGGGACTTGACAACTTTGAATTTAATTTGTGAACGCACTCTTTCACTAATCCTCAAACTGTCATTGTCAATTTATTCAGTAAACTCAACATTTTCATCATGGTAAAGTATACGAACGAGTAACTTCTACAATTTATAAAAATTTTCTACCGAAATTCGGAGTCGGTGACTGCAACTTTAAGAGCGTTAATTCCAACAGTCGTAATTCTCGCCCTAGTAGACAGGCAATAACAAGTTTAGTGCAAACATTTGAGTCTACATATTCGTTGTGTGATGTTGCCGTGTCAGTAAGACAACGGGTTGGTCGAAGTGTCGAAAATATCGCTGCCTTTCAGGCGTCCGTAGCAAACGATCCAAATCAGTCAATTCCACGGCGTTCTCAAGAATTGGGCATCGCTCAGACCACATGGTGGCGTATTTTGCGTAAGGATTTTGGTTTACACCCATACAAGATCAAGCTGACTCAAGAATTGAAGCAGATGGACCATTTGAAGCGACGTACGTTCTCCGATTGGGTTCTGGAGAAGATGCGCCAAGATGGTGAATTTAATCGCAAAATCGATTGGCCACCTCGTTCGTGCGATTTAACGCCGCTTGACTATTTTCTGTTGGGCTACGTGTCATTGGTTTATGCCAACAAGCCGACGACGTTGGAAGAGCTCAGAGCCAACATTGAAAGCGAAATAGCAGCCGTTTCGGCCGAAATGTATGACCGAGTCGTTGAAAATTGGGTCCAACGACTTGACCGCTGCAAACGTGCCTTCGGAGGCCATATGAACGAGGTCGAGTTCCATTCATAAATGTTTTGATTGTACTTCAAGCCGATAATAAAGTTTTTGAAATATCTCAAATGGTTTGCGTTTTATTTAAAAAAAATTTGTCAATTCCTTATTGGAAAACCTTTTATATACCAAACATACATATTGTTATTTGTTTCCACATTTTACTAACGTGTTGTCTCTGTTTTGCTAGATACGAGTCGTAGGCTACTACATTCACGATTGAAGCCTTATTTATGATGGTGGAGTAATGACTTTGCGAAAGATCTTAACACAGTTTTTATCAATCCCAAGACCTCTACTATGAACGACGGTTAGACCCCAAAGAAGTTTTTTAAGAATGATGTATATTGAGCTAAGCAAGATAGTAAAGTGCAGAACGAGTATAGCCAAAGAACTGAACTACACTAAGTCAAGTCAAGCTGACTGCTACTTTTTCACTTTTCACGCCAGATAAAGGAGAGTTTTTAGTATAAACCTGAGCATGTGAATAATTGTGGTTTGGTGGCAAACCGTCCCCGCCTCGGTAAAATATAGTGTGCAGGTCTATTTCGGAAAGTCTCTCAGAAGCCGCCAATAATATGGAATGAGTTTATGGTATGATATGGGTTGCTGCACTAGCACAAGATCATCATCAAATAAAAAATCCAACCTCACTTTCGTGCTGTTTGCGTCTGCCGAATAATAAAACAAAATCGTTCTGGAGTAAACAAACCGACCGACCGGCCGATTTAATATCCTAAAGTTGATTACTTAGCAGAATGCTAACAAAAAAAATGCATTGACTTGGAAAAAGCATCCGACAGAGGCAATAGTGATTTTTTTTTGGCTGTCTATACCAGAAACAATGGAATTAAATTCTAACTATTTTAAGCCTACCTACGATGAATCGAAATTGACGAAAGCAACCGGAAGAGTTCATTGTTAAGCCATTCGAATGTGGTCGATAGTTTGAAAAAAGTTGTCTATGAATCATATTTCGGATTGTCTGTTGGAGTACAATTGAATAAACAATTCAGATCACTATACTAGTAGGTATCATTATTCATACATGGAGGTATGATTGGATTGTGGATTGTGGATTGGATATACTCGTACATACACACATACGTGCACTTCAAAAAGATTACACCTTAATTGCGATCACGTTGTCATGTGATGAATTGGAACTGTTAAACATGACAACCGAATGATATGATTAATAATTTAACACTGTGTTTAACTATCATGCCAAACATGAGGCCGATCGGTTCGTTAACAGCAGCTGATTTAGTTAACCTCACTTTTTTACAAAAAATTTTAATAAAAATGTTGAACGAAGAGTTTAGTTTAAATTTTGCGTCGTGAACGAATTTTCATGTACTGAATTGCTTAAGATGTTAGAAAAAGCTTATGAGAAAACAGTTACATCAACAAACACGACATGTACTTATTAATCGTACTAAGCGTTCAAGTAGAGGCAAGAGATCGTAGATGACATGCCTCGTTTTACTATGTTTGGTCTTTGACTTTCTCAACTGACAAAATTAACGAAAAAGTTATAGAAACTATGAAACCGTGTGTGACAATCACCATTCCACCTCGTGATAACAATACCTCTACGAGTCCCTTTCTTTCGATTTTTGTACCAAAAGAGTTTTGTTCTTTACAAAAACAGTACCGACAATCGGCATCAGGAGATCTGGCCACGTGTGACTTTTTTTTCGAAACAAAATTTGAAACCATAAAACGAAATTCGCGATAGTAGCGTAGGGCCATACAGGAAAACGCTTATAAAAGGTTTTTTGAACAGTGGAAAACACGATGGCATAAGTGTGTTGAATAAATGAAACGAACTTAGAAGGCGACATAATAAATATTAATTTTAATTTTTTATTTAAAGAACTATAGTTACGTAATGTTCATTTCGAAAAACGATTGAAGAAGATTTATGGTCGTAGAAATCAACTAGTCAGACTTGCAGCACAAATGCAGAAACTGCACACGATTACGCATGGGATTAACAAAAATGGGAATTTTATGGGAAACTACAGAATGTAAATAAATATGTAAGCATATAGGTGAATGGACTTATATTTATATACCTTACTTCTCTACAAAGTTTCAAAACAAAATATCTTATATTATATTTTATTTGATCTTTATTAAGTGCGTCATTAGGACTCGACTTTCAAAACAAAAATGTGCCAAAAACATGCATTAAATTGAGAAAAATCTTGGATACATAGGTCCAAAACAGTGGCTGATTAACGAAAGAGAAAACAACAAAAATCATCTGATCCAGCTGACTTTGGCAACGAAAACGAAATGTCAAATTAATAAAGTTGTAAGATAAATTTCAAAATGTACCTGATAAGATGAGCATTATTGTGTCACAAAATTGAACGATCTCTTAACTTGATTCTTCTAAGAAGAGTATAATGATACGAGGCGTTGCTTTATTTTCGAATAAATTTAAAAAAAAAACACACCCACATGTGACACTTAATCGTGTCACGGGATATACGGGATCGCTGGCGTGAAAAACAGACCTACTCTATTAACAATCAGCAGATTCTCGTTTTCAGGACCAGAACGCTCGCTTTCGATTCTGTAGAGATCGTGGTTCTGTGTGTATTACTTATTTTATCTTTCAGTGACTACGCTGCCTGGCGATGGCGATGACGATGGCGCGATAGTTAGCTTATTGGACTATCACGCAGAGAGTCTGGGTTCGATTCCTGGTTGGGTCACCAACAATTTTTCAAATAGCCATCACCCTTTCGGCGGGCAACGGCAAACTCCCGAAAGTAAAAATGCCGTTCGGATTCGGCGATAAATCGTAGGCCCCGCTCAGATGTGACAAAAGTGACAACACAAGCAACACAAATCAGTGTCAAGACTCATATCGGGCTGCCAGCGCCACAGTGACTACGCTGCCAACGGCATCTGCTTTAATTGGCTTTCTGAGTTTTTTGAAATTAAGAAGTTTGTTTTCGTATTCAGCTGCAGTTACCTACGTACAACTTTTTATTCTGAGGCATATTACCATTTGCCTCCATCTCCATCTGCTGTATTTGCTGAATATCCCCATAAGATAACTTTGCCTGGCCATAGATAAAATCAGTTAGGTACATATTTCGTCTTTTTAGTAAAGAGCGAATGCCAGGAAACTACCTTCTTAGAAGCGGTTAAGAGAGAAGCTGATCACTCGATCAGAAATCCTTCGATTTCAGTTCAAGACAAAAAGTAAATGGTTTTATTTTCCAGCACTGACGTGTTCTATTTTGAAATCCAGGAAACGGAAATCCCGCTCCGTTGTGTGTCTAAAGCTTTTTTTGAAAAAAATAAAAATAAAAGAAAGTTAAAAAAGCCAATACCGTAATTACGAAGAATGCATTCTCATTCATTTTGTGTTCTGTTCTTCTTCTGTTTCTCCGAATAATTGATTACGAATATCTTCTCTTTTGATTCATGTATACTTACAGAAATCTCAGAAACACCAAAACACCTCTTGCCTGAATGTCGTAAGGTAAATCAACGCGCTAAAAAATGTCCAAATCCTGAAGGTGCGAGTAGATATTAAAATACACAAAATTGTTTTTCTTTTTTATTGTACCTATATTGTATGTTATTCACCCGGTTTTTAAGACTTCTGATTAATTGAAGGTTAATGAAACTTATTTGTTAATGGTTGCCATCACCAATGCTGTGATCTAGCTATGTAAAATTGTATAGTGCTAACAAAGACATTAGCATCAATGATATACGTAGCTATAAATGTAGTTAGCATTGAGGTGATTATTCAATTTCAATAAATATATTCAAAACAAGAATATTATAATATTCAAATTTACCACTAATATTACAAATATCTATACCTAACTCATTCATTGGTTCATGACAACCAGCATTTTTCATTTAAAAGTTAGCAATTATGAAGTAAACAATTTGGCTGTTATTTTTTTCCCCACATAGCACCAAACTTTTTATTCAACATAAAAATATGCCCTTCTGTATTAAGATATTGGAGTGAAGGACTAGAATATAAGATTTACAGACACAGTAAGTACACAATCAGTTTGGAGATCAAATAGTTCCTATACCTAATACTTATAATATTCAGAGGACACTGATGCAAATAATTACGGACACGTTCCAGGGTTCCGGTCTCCTTACAAAAACCTAGGTCGTATTATTGTCATCAAAATATTTCCTCCGCAAGAAACGGCATTAAAATGTATAATGTCTTTTTTATTTTGAATCTGATATTCAGGTAATATGTTTTGCAAAAAAAAAAAAAAAAAAATTTCAATAAAACTCCTCTTTTTTCTGGTATCAGTTTGATACAAATAAAATCAAATACTTCTCATCTACCTCCCACCAGCCATTTGGGCATAGTACCTCGGTGGTACACTCCATACGATACAAATTTATTTGTATTTTTGCCTTCGTAAACAAATAAATAAAAATCTACCTCTCAATTTAAAAGCTACTACGAGTACTTATTCAATTTCTTAAAAATTCTAAATCCTACTGCATGTGCATTTATTTTAACACGTTTCGATTCGATTTTTCGAGGTCTTTCAATTAATTCTCGACTTTTTAATTTACAGATATTTAATTTTGGAATAATATATTGTGCTGATTTTGAAGATTCGCACTAGATAGGATCTAGTGTCTAGGTCTAGGTCTTACCTCCTTAAAAGCAAAACAATAAATCAACATTTATCATTTAGTTCTCTAGGAGACTTCATAAGGTTCACTGATTTCAGAGGCTTTAACAGTTTCACAGGATTCTTATGGTGATTTCGGTGATTTCCTCTTTAATCGAATCAGCTTTTACGGGCAAACATGTTGTAAAAACTAGAAGATTTTACCTACATAACGTGCCTGGTTTTCACGACGTTCTGTTTAGTTTAGTCTTTCCTCATGTACTTATGTATCTCGTGACTGGATCTCTCGAATCCTGATGTGGGCGCTATCTTTCAATATTTCTATACGTCTTTAGTTGGGAATTTGAATTTCTCTTCACTTGTCCAGCGAACGACAGATAGTTTGCTGTTAAACTGTGAACCCAATTTCGTGGTAGCGTTCTAACGTCTAACCGGAAATTGCCAGACGGGAATTCCTTTAAGGTTTTGTTGAATCGTTCGTTCACCCTGTTCAGTTGGGGTGGCGTTGAAGTCACCTTATTTACTCTTTGTTGATAAACTAACTGCATTCGAAAAGATACTACATCTGCAGTTGACCATTTCCTTTTCAGTACACTTCCTTATACATAGAGCGAACATCACGGCTCTTATAGTCCTTCTTCAAAATTGGCTTCTTTCCGTTGTACTCGTAGATAACTATCCAGAAAGATCAGCTGTTGCTTATGCATTTTCCAGACTAATAATCTGTTACATAACAAAGTTTGACTAATTCATAATGAAATGTATAATAATTTATTATTATATCACATAATACGTGACTAGGTATATCCTAAAGTGAGTCTCTGGCTAAGACTGAAAATTAATCCGATTTCAACCTAAAACTGTGCCACCACCTCTAATTTCCACAAGCTATCCGCAATTAGCTTGCATGTAGGACTATGTAGCGAATTATACCTTTTCTGATTGATTTCCTGAAATACCAACAACAAGCTACGTTATTTTAAAATAAAACGTTTTTGTTACATTCGCTTGTGTTGACGCATGAATAGAAAAATTTGTCCCATTGAAGAACAAATATTGAGGAGATTGTTTGTATTCAAAATTTTTTTTTTTTTTTTTCGAATATAAAATATTTCGAAGGCAACTTCACAAGAACATAGATTTCTGTAAAACAAAAACTGAGGCGTTATATTATCACACTTTGACGGGCTTACGAAAGAAACCGACATCTTCTACAATCAATAAAAAAAATAAAAATAAAAAATAGGTGGGGATTGCAGATAGTGCATACAAAGTTCTCAAAAGAACCGCTTACATTGTTTTGTTTAAATTTGACACCGGAAGAGCAAATTTCTCTAATAGACACGCTATCCCATAATTTCTATCTTTCGCTACACTACACTAAACTAGATTTACTCGTACTTACGTACAGACATACATACGTGTGCCCTTCTTCCATAATACCTATACAAAGTATCTCTATTGGAGTTATTCGTAGGCCTTAGATGTTAGTTGAAATCCAAATACGAATAGGTATGTACATAGGTATGAAATGTGACAATTTTTTGACACGTCTCCACTTCTGTTATGCACAGTATTGTTAGCGGTTCGCCTGTGACTTAATCGGCTTAACCCATTTTTGTCGCATTGCATCCCTCATAAAAAAGAAAAAAAAAGAAAGAATTCCACATCCACTCCTAAGTATGATAGGTACCGCCAGAGTAAAGATGGGGAAGTATGAGGAGCAATTTCTGGGAATTGCCAGTGAATATTTGTCGGCACACCGACAGAACGAAAGAGTTTATTTGCTTCGGCCATAAAAACGCCGACCGATGACATTAGCGGCGCTGAACGTTCCTTTCTGTCAAAGACCGCACCGATAATATTTCCAAAGGCCCCACCTCACAAGGACCGCTTATTCTTTTCTTATCTCATAGGCGCTATCTCATTCTATCTCATTTACTCATTGCACAATATTTCTAGTCAAATAGAGCAATAGAGAATTTGAATTTTAATTGCACCTGAATGAAGACAAGACAAGCACTCCTAAACGAGTGAGGTATCCACTTCTAATTTGAAGGAAGTTTCCCAATTTGATTCGCAAACAAGTCGAAATCAAAATTAGAAGATACGAAGATACGAAAAGAAACGAAGAGATACGAGAAGATACACGAATGCCAAATGGCTGGCTATGGCTCCATACAAATATATGTGCATATTAAAGCATTTCCCACGGCGTTGCGTAACAATGGAAGTCGCAATTATTAACAGAGCCACAGCTCCTCGTGTTTTCTCTTCTTCTCACTTTTCTCTTTTCTATCTCTATCTTCCTGAGTTTTTTTCTTTTTGTTTTGGTTTTTTCGTCATTCAATTTATTCTTTTTTTTAATCTTCTCTCAACTCTGCCATTAAATGAGCAAATAAGAAAATTACTTACACTATTGCAAGGGGTGTGTACTGTGTACTGTGTATTGTGTACTGTTGCCAGAATAGCGACAACAAAATGATACTGAATTTCGGCAAGCCACACACTTCTGTATATAGTAGAGATACATAAGTTACTGGTTTGAGATAATGGGGAGCTAGCTAGAGCCACGCCTACTGTGTAAGAGTGTGCGTTCAAAAAAGGCGGTACTTTGTTCATCTATACATTTGAAAACTTGTTTTCATCAAACCCCTCAGAAGATGTGGTTTGACGAGTACTGGCTACCGGTTTTCAATAAAATTTCACATATATCCGGATACTGACAATGACAGTGGGCGATCTTACATTTCAAATTCTTTCATGTATCATCTACCTTTTTTTTTGGTTTCAAGGGAGTCAAACTTAAATTGGATACAAAAACGAAAAACGACTTTGAGATGACATCTTTCGATATATTTCGATACATGTAGATACCTACCTGAAATTTCATTTTTGTAACAGTCGTCCGATGTCAGGAGTAAGACAGTAGCTCTTTTGCGGTTGATCCGTTGATCCTGGTTGGGATCCGCCCTTTGCACTCGATCTTGAGTCGATCGGCGCCACTGCTATGCACTGATTCTTCTTCTTTAAAAGTGAACTCGCCAATCGGCGGAATGTTTAATACATAAACGAAACGTCGAATCAGGAAATGTAAATTATAGGTCCGCCGACACTACTACCTGTAGCCAAAGTAACCACCAACCACCACTGCAGCATACATTATCTATCACTCAACCTGTGTCGGTATGTGTGCGGACGATCGGGTTCCCAAAGCCGCCAACTCCAACTTGAAACTTGGCTTCCTAAATGTGCTCGTCGGTGCTCTTCTCAGACCTCCGCGGCTCTGACTAATAGCAGGAGGAGGAGGTATATGCTTAAGTCTACATTTTTATTTATTTATATCGGCGTTGTGTTGTGTCTTCATACGCTTCGCTTCAACCAACGTTCACGTTAATGTTGGAATTCTTTTTTTCACGTTTTTTTTTGTTTCGCTTTTGTTTTTTCTTCTGTTCTGTTGTTGGTCCGTCGTCGTCATCGCTGTCGGTGTTGTTGTTGTTGCTTTATCGTATGACTGCTGTGTGTTTTTTTGCGGCCTCAGCGCGATTTGGAGGCAGCCAACAAGTAACCAGCCAACCATCTGAGCCAGCCAGCCAACAAGCAAGCAAGCCATCCAGCCATTCAGACATCCAGCCAGCCATCCAGCCAGCCAGCTAGCAGCAGCAGCAGCAGCAGCAGCACCACCAGCAGCAGCCGAGCGAACACAGGCAGCACTTAACTATCAAGCTGAAGTTGAGATCGTAACTTTGCAGTTGGCCGTCGTGCACGGAAGCGTTCGGAAGTGGAATATACTTTATTAATAATATTTAGAGTTGATACAGATTTGAATAATTCAAATTCGAAGATACTCGTACTACCTTAGTATACAGTCGTACACCATACGGGCAACAGAGCTCACCTCGCATTCAGTCAGTGATTCAGATATAGATTCAAATTCAGTTGTGGTTCATCCGTTGTAAAGTCGCTATTTGTTACCGTTGCTGTGACGAGCCGTCGTTAATTCAATTTTCATTATCATTCGCGCATTTGCATTTCAATTTGATTGTTCCCGTGCCTTATTGAAATTACTATCGATATAAATATACATTTACCGTCGCCCTTTATTGGGACTATACCTACCGAATCATAAAGCATATTGGTATTCGTTCGTTTTCATATTCGAACTCGAATTCGAGTGAGATCCGATCAAATCAGGAGATTCAGATTCAACCACGTACATTCCATTCGCATTCTACAGAATTTAAGGTAAGTTGGCCTTGTTGGATAGATAGAATATTGTTTTAGATAGATTTTATGGTGTGGTGCGTAACAACCAATGGTAGCTCGTGTTTCGCACACTCATTGTCGTGATTCGAAAGTAGCTACTGTATAGGAAGCTACTGTGAGTTGGATGGAGCTGAGCTCTTTATTAAAGTGTACGTATTCATTGGTATATGGGGCGTTTGAAGTTACTCGTACGAATAGTGTTTGTTGAGTTGAGTTGATTTGAAAATGGGGATGTGTTAGTAGTGGAAGGTATGTGTTGGTGGGTTATAGCTACTGGGCTTAAGCACCTCCTTCTGGGTAAGACAAGGAGTAGACGGAGACCGAATGCCAATGCATACAGGTCTCTTTGGTTGCCTTTGTATTTTTTTTTTGTATGAAGTATATGCATATGTAGGTATCTAGATATTTCTATTTGCCCAGCAGCAGTTTGTCGTTGCCGTATTCGTAGTTCGTAGTTCGTAGTCGTCGTTGTGTTCTTCATAGTCGTCGTCCCATTCATCGTTTTCGAACGAATTGTCGAATTCGATTTCACCTTCGGTGTTCGTTTGCTTTTGATTTTGATTTTGGTTTCCTTATGCGTAATTTTCACCCATACTCATGTGATGAGAGCATGTGGCATGGTGGTGGTCGTTGTTGGTTGTTCGTTGCGATATGGTGTAAATGATTTGCTGGGTGTTTACCAGCAACAGCAAGAGCAATATGTACAACCAGGTGAGGGCGAAGGTGGAAGAGATGAGGCCGCACAGCTGGTGGCACTCTGAGGTATTAGTCCATTAGTCGTCTAGTCGATGGAAGTGAGGCACTCGCAGCCGGAATTGTTTCATTTTTCTCTTCTTGCTCGTGAGCAACACACCGTAATTTGAACGTATACGCGCGCGCACAAATCAATACGACCAGAGCGAGTACAAGAACGACGAGTACAAGTACGAGTACGAGTACAAGTGCCAGTAGGTACAAGTAGAAAATACGAGACAACGACAAGCGAGTATCTTCTTTCTAATTTGTATCTGTCGTTAAACCAGTCAGTGATGTGCAATTCTTCTCAAAGTCGACAAGTAAAGTGTAATTTATTCAACAGTACCTAAGAAGCGTATGGTAGCGGTAGTTTTCGAGGTGTGATTGCCCCGATTGGTGAGTGGTTGGTAAGTTTTCCATTTTCTGACTTTTACTTTACTTGAGTGATTTTCTTGAGCGAAATGCGCAAAACCCCCTTTTAGTATGCGCGCTAGTGTGTGTAGTTTGATTCGACCACGGACGACTATGGAGTAATGACTGGTGGTGTGGGTTGATGTTAGCCTGTACTACCGGTTTTACGCGTTCTTATTGGCGAGAGAATTCTTTTCTGAAAACGATGACGGTTGTGTGTGATATTTACCCACTTGGAGAAATTCTTCGATTGGCTTGTATCGCTAAACCAATCCGCTTTGGGAATATGTTTTGTTCGGTGTGCTTTTCTGGTAATCAGTCAAATCATTTTCAGTTGAAAATGTTCGTTTTATTTGACTTGATTGAAAATACAAGGAGGAGCTCTCCTCTGGTCTAATTTTTTTTTGGAAAATGTTTAGCAATATTAGCCTTTTGGCGGAATGTTTAGATATTCATATTTAAAATCTCTGCATGTTTGCTGCCACTTTAGAAGCACTTAGATAACAGAATATGCAGCGCAGTTTATAGCTTTGATCTATTACTTATAACAGACTTCCCTCTTTTATAAACCTAAACCTTGCATATGATCCAGTCGTCGGAAGATATCGATTTATACTAAAATAGCATCACCAGAAAAGATACTTTGGGTTGGATTTGCATATTTCTGAACTGTTAAATCTTACCGAGATTGATTGAGTTCACTGTTTTCCTTGAAGGTTTTTATTTATGGTTTCATTTTTAAGTAGCATATGTACTGTAAGTCTTATTGGTTCTTCCCATTCTTTCATTCTTCTATCAATTTAAGATTTAATAATCGCGGTAAATTCATCCATTGTTTCATGTTGTTACATTTGGATTTTCTGAGTTGAAAGGATTATTTGTACTCTTGAGCATTGGTCCTGAATCTATTCTATTGAATATTCTATATAGTCAGGATAATGATAGTCCACGTTGACCTCCTTGTATAGTTGTACGGTAATATTTGTTCCGCTTACTTAACATTAATTCGATGTTTTTATACCCACTTGTTTTCCTCTAAAGTTAAAAAGCAGCAACACCTCAAGAATAAGACCAGCAACCAAGAAAATTCTCTGAAGCTAGCCTTGGCTAAAGTGTAAAGAGCAGCAAGCTCAAGGTTTTGGCCTGTTTTAAACTATAAAGACAATCCTTCTGATTGATTTTTTTTTAGCCTGTCGTAGTCCACTCATGCCAAGTTTTTATGATTTTAAACAGATTTTTGGCAAAGATATCTATAGTCGTGAAGAAGACTCTATTTCTGAATTGAGAGGCCACTGCTTTGAGTCATCAAATCACTTCTTTTTTTTTTTAATGATTGCAGGTCTTTCATAAGTCTAACGATTACAAATCTTTCATTTTGCACTTTTGACCACATTTAGCTTGTCCTGTGAGTGGATTTGCCTTCAAGTAGGTATCCCCAATTGCTTCCTATCTTTTGGTAACAGTAAAATGCTTAAGGTGTCGTAATTATGTAGATGAATAATCATTAATTAGCCTTAAAACAAGGCTTGGGAGTTTTCTTTTCTAAATGAACGATCTGTCTGACTATTTTATGTGCTTACTCATAGTCATACACTTATCGTTCAGTTTTTAAATTTATCAACACGATAAGGAGAAATATATTTAATTAAATTACCAAACAAAACAATGAAACCGATTTATCTCAGAAATCTAGAATTTGAGAATAACAAACTGATCGAATATGGTTGATACAATGCAAAGTCAAGGCTTTGTTTTAAATGCTTAAACCGTGATTTTGATATTTCTAATTAAAAATTCAGAGTTTTAGAGTTTGTTCATGTTTGAATTGAATTCTAATAATTCATATGATTCCAAAGTCCTCAAATTCATGTTTTCTTGTTGTTCAATGCGAATGTTCATCCCCACAAAGTGTCTAAGTGTCTTTTTAAGACATTGTATGTATCAGTGGGTAAGATAGTTCTGATTCAATTCTCATATCTTCGAAATACAAAAACGCAATAGTAGAAAAGTTAATACAAATTGTGATGGAAAATAATTGAATTGGATATACTACAACTTAGATTGTTTTAACTCGATCGTTCAAAGATCTTAATATTGAGATAACTTTGGATTTCGCTGGCAATTTTTTACTATTTTACTTTATTTTAAATAATTTTATTTATATTTTAAAATTGTTCAATCACAGTTGATATTCAGTATTCAGATATACATATTTCAAGACATCTCAAATATTTTGTTCTGCATTACTATTCGTGATCGTTTTTAAAGACGGCCGCCAAGCTGCCAGACTTAGTAAAACTGACCGTAATAGGTGCTACACATAAGCCCTAACATATCCTTTTGCGTGAAAATTTAAGTATGTATTTTTTTTTTTTTGATTGTCCCTACATTACTGTCGAGTAAATGATAAATGTTTGTGATTATCTTAAAAAAAACGGTTGTGCAGAAGAACTGAAGTTATTAGAAACGACTTTAAGTTTGTTTTCTCGATAGTTTACTTTTGATATTTCTTCGATGCAAACCTTTTTAGTTTTTGCAACTATAGTTTTTCTTGGCAATAACAGCGCAAGAGAAAACAATTATAATTTGAAATTAAAATGCACAATAAGCAATAGTACGACTAAATGCTAAGCAAAAAAATAATGAATTTCTAAAGACCAGCGTGTACTCGTAAAGGAATCAATTTTGAGAATATCGAGTTTAGAGGTTTAAGGCATTCGAAATTCATGGATCTGATTTTGAGTTTTTATACGAAGATACAGAGTGTTGAATTTAAAACAACATTTTCGCTTTTCCCGAAAAAATTTAACTGAAAAATGAAGTCGTTCTTCCTATCACATCTACAAGTAATTGTTTTGGCCAATTTCAACCCTAATATGAAAACTATTTGTGTTTGAAAAAACCAACTAAAGGATATCATTAAACAAAAGTCTTGCATTGAATAAGCTTAATTTAATAAGACATACATATGCACCTTCATCTACGAATTCATAATTTAAATTCTTCTTATGAATATTCACTTTATTTCTTTCTTGGAGCCGAACAAGGATAAGCTTCTTGTTAAAACAAAAAAAACAAAAATTTGAGAATATTAATTTTAGAGATCGTTCAAAGGTTTTTGTACAATATGTTTATTCGTGAAGTCACCTTTTTCATGAAGTTCTCAGAAGTCTTTAGAGCTCAAACCTAAAAAAATGATCTCTATTGTGTATCAACTCATTTCCTTTTTATTTTATTTTGACTACCATGCCATCTTACATCGCTTTGAGGATAAAATTTTACGAATCATTTCCTAGAATAAATTTATTAATGTATAGGTTTTTTCTCTATTGAACTTTTACTCAATCACAACATTATCTCAAAGAAAATTAGCTTATGCAATAGAAGTTTTCTTGGTTCTTTCATTATGATTTTGTATTACTGAAAATCGTAAATTTTTCAAATTTGAAATTGATTATGTTCAAAGCAGAGTTAAAGTTCGAGAGTACTTTATTTATAAAGCAATTATTTCTTTTTTTATTGCATTTTTAAATGCAATATATGTATCAGACTATGTACAAGATACAGATTTTATGAAAAAATCTATAAAAAGCGATTTCTAAAATATCTATCTATAATCATTCAAATAAGGTAACGTGTACAAGTGGGTACAAATATCGTTTTTCCCAACATTTCGCCATTACTGGAAAGTTTTAAACGCAGTCTATGGACCACTGAATTCTGGATCATGTCATCAGCGATGTCGAGAATTTTGTGAAATTGTTGAATTTTAATAATCAAACTAACTTAATTAAGCCGTTTTGTCTATTTAAAATGCAAACCTTGACTAAAATTAAAGATATACCATATTCCATTTACAAGTTACCAAGCCACAAGGACAATCGAGTCTGACTTCAGATATTCGTGAAGAAGAACTAATTGTAAAATTATGAAATTTGAATTGGAAGTTGCTTAAGAGGTAGCTAAGGTTAAAAAAGAAGACACTGAGGTGAAAAATTAGATATAATCCAAAATGTTTATCGAATTCTACCCGAAATTAATCTGATTAGCATTGCTTTTAAATTATTGTTGCCTTTTCTAATCTCGATCGTTAATCTATCTAATCGTACACGATCTTATACTCGATCAAATCATAAACGGTAGAACTATACACGATCTGTTAAATAAATTATTTAAAGTAATTTCGTATTTAATAACTTAATTGAATTCCTCTTTGATAAAATAGTACAGTTTTCAGTTAACATTAACATGACTTCACATGTATGTACCATAATATCATTAGGTACCTATTGAAAATTCAGCCAATTGGGCTTTTTGTGGATTCCAATTCAAAATTTATCTTTAAAGTCAAAGTTGATGACTAGTACCACTAAAGAAACAAATAAAACGAATTTAAATTTTATCAACATTAAAAATAACATATTTGATGTAATAATTTTGTATCTTATTCGACATAGCGCATATGACAAGGTTTCTGTCCCTTTAAGTGCAAAAATCGGGAAATAAGGCTTGAAATTGCTATTCAAAATTGTTAGAAATACTTTTGCTGAAAATCTCACTTGGTTTATCGAAATGTTTCTTCTCCGTATAAGATAGCTTGCCTACGAGTATGTATATTATGTTTGTGGTTATAATTATAAATTAAAATTTTTACGACGAAAATATGTCAATGACATAAGTATTTGTTTCTTAGTTTCTATTTCCAATTTCCATTGCGAAACTTATGAATTGTAAGGCACAATACTCAATTGCTTAATTTCACCAAACCGCAAGAGTATGACCAAACTCATTAAGTACCTGGTAGCAGAGTCTTTGTCACTTAATAGAACACCAACGATTGAGATTAATGTTTAAGAAAAAAAAAAATCACTCGGCCCGCGCTTCATCATCAATCTTACCATCGATCGGTCAGCCAGTCCTAAAGTGTAATTACCACCTTTAAAGATCGAAATCGTTTCTTTTTCCCTGTTATATCCTTAGATTGCGGCTGCGAAAATCAACACACACAACAATGAACTCAATTTTGATTCATTGTTGTGTAGAGAGGTTCACTATCGTTTCTAAGAAACCAATAAACAAAAAAAAGGAGAGCTAAGATTTCGAAAAAATTATCTCACAAAGTCTTTGAATTTCAGAATTCGTAAATGTTCGAATATATCCTGGGAGTTTTCTTTATTTTGCCCTTATTTTCTTCGTTTTCTATTTTCCTATTTTTTTTTTGTGTAGGGATAACAATGGCAAGAATATAAAGAGAAGAATGGAATGCATGAAACTCGTTTTAATTTTGTGATTGCCACAGATCCACCTCTTAACAGAAAAAGAAAAATCAAAATAGGTACTTCTGGTACGAGTAGGTAACCGATAGGGAATTTAGAGGTGGCAGCATCAACACCATATTCTTTGTAGAGAGGGTGGCTCTGTGAAAACAAAGAAAAAAAACACAAATATGTATTATGACAAATTCAATATGCACACGCGTACGTAAAAGTGGTAATCAGATTCTGGCAGCAGTTCTATATCGGTTACCTGTACGATATTTCAAATATTTCAAATACCAAAAAGTTACAGGGGTTTTCCTGTTTTCAATTTTGTTGAACTGTGTTGCTCCCTATTGCGAGTTAAGAAACCAATTTTCAATGTATATTTTGCCATGTTTTCATTGTATTTCTCAAATCTAATTTCACGCAGCATTAAAAGAACTCTCGGCATAAACATCAGTAAAATGCTGCTTCCTTCGCCAGCAACATGCCCTGTATGCCGCATTCTCTGGGATTACGATAATCGTGGCATTTACGTTTGAAAAATTCTCTCTCTGCCGCTGTGCTGTAACAACAGCAAGCATTCGAAACAAAAGCAATGTTTGCAAATTTTTAATGGATTTTCATTACCTTTTCGATAGGGAGTGAGAGAACGAAAAGTCATCTGACTCAGATATAAAGAAAACTAATTACCTGATGGTCAAACAGCTACAGAAACACATCGGATTAAGAGGCCCACAGGTCTCATGTGGCGATGTTTCTGCAGCTTAATTTACTTGCCACGTACCATGACCAAGTGAAGACAAAAAAAAAAAAAAAAAAAACCGAAGTAAAAGACGAAAACGAAGACGACACAACGATGACAACGACAAAAGGGTATAAGTGATGCCTATGCCCATGGGCCTATACACATTCTGTCACAATTCAGGGCCCAATCTGCCTTTAGCGCCAGATATTCTATTTGTCTTTTGTGTGTTGGACGGCTTTCTCACAGTCCCTGATAAATCGAACAAAGAACTCGACAATGACTACGACTACGACGACGACAACAACGACAACGACGGCAAACAAGGCGATCCGGCACCATCAGCACCACCAGTACCACTAGCACCATAAAAACCGGCCAATACAACCAATAAAAATAAAAAATTACACAAAAAATTATGGAACATAATTTGAATATTTTCGTATTCTGATTCGATTCGACGCAACAGTTTCCCTTCTTACTCCTTTACTCCACTATCCAGCTGTGATTTCGGTAATAATTGCGCTATGACTTTGTCCCCTACCTCGTATGGCATTGTCATCTTGGAATTCCACATTCAGTGATGACCAAAAGAAAAAAAAAAAACACACACTCTTCCTCTGACCATGGGAACCACATCGCTGTGCTTATTAATCACACCGAAGAACCAAGCTAAAAAAAAAAGAATAAAATAAAACAAAACCATGACAAAAAAAGAAATTAATAAAAGAGAAAAAAAAAAAAAAAAGTTGCCACCAACAGCCATACAGCACACTAAATCTTCGGCCACTTTGTCAGCCGCAGTAAATGTCAATACCTGACTTCAATTTGTTTTCGATGTCAGCACCAATAATACATGGCGGGTGACAAGCCCAAAAGAGTCGCCTAAGCTTCCAAAAAACCGTCATCGACAATAGAACTCAAAAACAATAAGCCAAAATCACAACAACACCACCAACGAAAATATCGTGGGCTGTAGTGGGTTGTGGTGGGTTGTGGTGCGTTGTGGGATGATAAACAAATTAAAACGATTTCAACCAAACTGCAGCAACAACAATAACAAATGGCTAATTGAACTTTTAGTCAGACTTGGGGTGCCATATGATGTATCTACAATGTACATACTCGTATACTTGTAGATACACACGAGTATGTATAAATGGGTAAATATACTGTATGCGCTTCTCTTCGCTGGGCTGGCTGCTATATTCATAATCAGGTAGTGAGCCGTTTATGTATTTGGAGCGGAGGCGACTCGTTTATTTCACCGCTCAGCAGGGGGTGCTGCTTTATGCTGTTTTTGTCTGATGGGGGGCTCTCGGGTATCAGTTCCGCGAATCGCAATTAGTTGCTCCGACTGGTGGTGGTAATACTGATGGTGGCGACTCTAAAACAATGGCCTTGAGGTCATTTCCAACTGCCAGTATCATCATCATCATCATCGGCGATATCGAATTTCTTTCGAAAATATTGCCATTTTTGCCAATACAAATAAATACATACATACGAGTATACTAACATGTAGGTATTCAATTGAATATATTTTTTTTCCTTCTTTTTATTCCAGAAAAAGCTAGCTAGAGGTGGAAGAGAGAGTAGGATATAACGAGAGGAGAGATAGAGGTGTGTTCATCAAACCTGTGAGCTGTGCATAGACAAAGAAGACAAAATGTTTGCTGTAATGCGAATTGACAACGACGACTGCAGGTCGGACTTCCGTCGTAAAATGCGACCGAAGTGTGAATTCATATGCAAATATTGTCAGCGACGTTTCACCAAACCCTACAATCTAATGATCCACGAACGTACCCACAAGAGTCCTGAGATCACTTATTCCTGTGAGATTTGCGGGAAATACTTCAAACAACGTGACAATCTACGCCAGCATAGGTAAGAATTATACCCAACCCTAACACCTTCCCCTGGTTCACAAATGAAACTCATCAACAACCTTTTTCCTTATCCCTGATGACTCTTGATTACATACATACATTCCTCCTAAATACGAGTACAATATCATTTAGGCCAATGGGTCCTGGGAAAATTATACGGATACAAACTTTTGATTTTCTTTCGGTGTTTTGCACTGCATGTCTAAAAATTATTTTTATTTTCAAAACCGGACCCAAAGGCTAACATACTAATCCATTGACCAATTTTTCAAAACCCTCTTAAGTTCATCTTGAACTTTTTGTTTGTATTAAAAAAAAAAAAAAAATGTATCTATGTTTTCTCTTTTTTTGTAGATGTAGTCAGTGTGTTTGGCGATGAATCTTGCACAAAACTTATAAAAAAATAAATAAAAAAAAAAAAAAAAATAAAAAAAAAATATATATCTTGTTGCACGCACTACTACTCATAAGAACACTGATGTGAACACTGATCTCTGTCTATATTGGTGATGGTGGTGTTGAAACAAACGAAAAATAAAAAAATAATTATTAAAAAAAATTTAAAGAAAAAAAGTAAACAATTTCCAGTTCTAGAAAAAAACAAACAAACAGATTATACATATACATATACATATACATACTCGTAAATAGATACTTTGAGTTGCATTAAAAGAAAAAAATTAATAAAAACATTAAATTACCTATTATCATTCCTAGTACACTCGGGATTTATCTACATAAAAATACGCGCGACATCTCAAAGTTTCGTTCTACCCTTACCTACGCTCTTACTCCCTTAAGTTACTCGAAATGAAATAGTTAGATACTGCAGTTGTTAAATTATCAAACAAATTTAAATAGAAAAACAAAGTTTCCATTTTCCTTTGGTGTGTGGTAATGAAACACATAAATATAAATTAAAGAAAAAAAGAAATCTTACCTAAAAACAAAAAAACCTATCTTATAAGCAAAAAAGAATTTATATATATATATATTTTTATAAACTATTCAACTTAGTGTTAAGGTTTTAGTCTATTTTAACTGATACTGATACTTATAACTGATTACTGATTACTGATGTTTGTTGAATGGAGAAGATGAAAAAAAAAAAAATATATAATAAAAAATAAAAAATTGTTTCAGGTTTATAAGAAAAGCTAAATTGTACATAGAACTTTCTTATTTATATATTTTAGAATATTAAAAAAAAAAATCTCTTTACTAACAACAACAAAAACAAAACGTTTCTGCTCTTTTATTTTTTGTTCTTCTGTTTCATTTCACTTTGCTTTTTGGGTGGTGCATCATATTTTGCTGCATTACCCTCTGTTTGAATTTTGCGTGGTGGTTTCTTTCTTGGTTTTTTTATTTTTTTTTATTTTGATTGGTAATCTATCTGCAGAGCACATATACATTTAAACAAAACAAAGACAAAAAAAAAAAAAAAAAAAAGATAAAACAATGTTTGGATGAAATTGCGAAATTGCAACAAAAAGAAATGGTTTTTTATTACAAAAATTGATTACACTCTACTTTCAGAACGATACACGTGGATGCGTACGGTCGCACTTACTAACCACATCGGCCTGCAAGCTTACAACAATATTCCACTGCTTAGTTCTTAGCTATTTTTATAATGTTCCTCTATTAATGTATCTGTCGCTCTGTTTCGGATTTCAAAGGATTAGGATATATACTCGTATGTAACCTGTAATCCAAAACAAAACAAACATCAAAACACCACAGAGATTTTTTTTTTTTTTTTTTTTTTAAGAAAAAAAAACACGTTTGCAGATATTTATTCATATTTTGCTTGATGAAAAAAATGTCGCAGTGTTGGTGAAAATTTTTCTCTAGAAAAAGCCAATTAAGTGAAATTGGTACCACTTGTTGGCTTTTTTGAAAATGAGAAATTTTACCACCAACCAGGGGGGGATATTTATTTTTGTTTCCTCACAGGGTAATGCATTTTTTTCCTTTGCTTATCATATTTTTTATTTTTTATTTTTTATTTTTAAATATATGCATACATATATATTTTTTCCATGCCAATTTGAGTATTTAATTTTTTAGTTTTTTTTTTTTAATTTTTGAAATATTATTTATTGACTATAGTTGTTTGATTAAGAGAACCAATCTATCTAAAGGGTAAACTTCGATAACTGAGTGAAGTGCTATAACGAATCCTTTTTTTTTTTTGGCAAAATTAATTTAAAATTTTTGTAAAAATGGACGAAACAAATACAAATAAAATTATTACACTAATAAGTTTGTAAAGAAAAAAAAAAAAGTGAAGACATATTTATAGATTATATAATAAAACATCTGTTTTTAATTTTTTTATTTTTTTTTTAATTTAACTTTTTGAGTTTTAAACAATAAACATACTATTTAAATGTAATAATAAAAGTTTGGTTTTATTTTATATTATTATCTGAGGTGGTATTACGATTAATTTTCATCAATGCAATGCAATCAAAGATGTAAGTATTTAACAAAAAGATGCTTCCGCATATACGAAAGCCTATCCAAATGCATAAGCCTCTTGAACGTCGACTGGTTTTCAATTGACTTTCCGAGTAGCTTCACGTCATAAATTAATAGGAAAAGGTACCTATTCACTGGGACAAACTAACATAGTCTACCAGTTTGATAGTCTATGAATTGAATTTTTTTGCCCTTACTCACAAGATGGTGACATTCTACTGTAATTTTGGGCTGCTTAAAAAGCACCTCTTGTGAAAATTAAGACAATCTTAGCGACATTAAATATGTATTCATTTCAACGACCCAAATACCGGAATACAAAGTTTTCAGCTTAGACAATGAAGGACCTATTCATTGATAATAGCAGTGTATTTGAATTTTCCTTTCCCTACAGCATTTTT
The DNA here is from genome assembly GCA_928272305.1 of Volucella inflata. Taxonomy (NCBI): domain Eukaryota; kingdom Metazoa; phylum Arthropoda; class Insecta; order Diptera; family Syrphidae; genus Volucella; species Volucella inflata. The sequence goes on along the minus strand of OV743720.1, from coordinate 112,170,910 downwards.
GGTAACTCCTCAATTAGCTGCTGTTAATTTCAGCGCTTATAGACACTGCCATTACTGAATGGGGGAGACTGATGTCAAATGCCTTCGAAATAACAAATATCTGTGTTAAGTTAGATATTTTATGAGTTCAGAGTTGATGCGCGTTTCAATTATGTACCTTGAAATGAAGAATAAGATCAATAAGTATATACGTAGGAGGAGAGAGAAGAAGATTCGTCTTTTTAAGGGAGGATGGGCAAAAAAAATTCCCATGAATTGATAAAAAGGCTAATGTAGAGGTTTTGCCAGGGCGAATGAACACAGAAGAAGGGGACATACTATATACAAGATTAGTGTACATTAAGATCTATGAGGAGTTTAGCTTCTACACGAGTGCACAGTGGATTCGTTTCATTTGAGGCACAATCTGGAAACGTTGAGATGGCAGCAAAGTGTTCAGTTCACAGATTAGGAGTTTCTTAAAAGCTGACAGTGGAAATGGCACTATGAAACAGTATTGGGATGGAGGCTGAGGCAGAGTTTCGTAGTTTTTTAATGAATGATCAATAATCGATTCTACATTTTGGGCATTGTAGCAAATTTTTGTAGCAGTTTTTGGTTTTTTTTTTTGAATTTTACACGCGTCATTCTTGACTCGTATGAACTTTCTTCGGTTTTTCTCTGTCAAATTGATCTCGTTAAATCGAAAAAAATACTAAATTTTAAGAGTCCTTACACTTTTCGTGCTACCTACTTTCTTTTTTCTAAGATATCGTCCCTTGACTCAACAAGAGCGTTACGGTTCCAGGCTCTCTGTTGGCATCTTTCGCATTGTTTTTGGCGGTGTTTTTTAAGCACAAAATTGTACTCCATCTCAACTACAAGTTATATGATCACTTGATGGAATAGTGAGAGTAATTGCGTCAGTAAGACAATGCATTTAGTGGGGCTGTCTAGAAAGCCCCAATGGCTTAGAATATGTAGATGCTATGAATAAATTATGAGATGCGATAGGGGCTTAGATTACTTGTTAAAAAAAAAAAACAAAAAAATAAAAAGGTTAAAATCTACAACGAAGTCGCAGGTCAACCGCTTCTGCAACTGTTTTTGAAGTTTTTAGCATTTTACTCGTAATACGAGTATCATGTAAAGAAAAGGTCTTGTCTTTAACAATCTGGTTAATCCGGATTGGAATAAAATATATCAATGATTATGGTCAGCAGCAGTTGAGCACAGTTGGTAGATGCCAACCTAAACTTGGTTTTGCATATAGGTGTTGTTGAAGGCAACATTCATTTCAATAAAGATATAGCGGGTACCTATCTGTTCTAGTATTTACTGGAGTGTGAAAACTTGATCCCTATGAGCCGATCAGGCTATTAAGAAATGGTTTAAAGCTTTCTTACGCTGGGCACTGTTCTTAGATTTCAATTATGAGGCATACGAATATAGGAATGGGTTAGAACATGCAAATTACGAAAACTAGCTCTTTTGGAACCCATCGCACAATCTTCTAGATTATGATGTTTATGAAGTTACATAATTTGTATCGATCTACAATACATTATGTTTTTAAGGATCTATATAGTGTAAATATTTGGTCATCGTTGATGCGGGTAAATCACATTGTTGGTAAATGGTATGAGGTATCCTCACAATTTGACAGGCGAAATCTCGAACTTAAGGAAACTCTATCTACCTCCAAAGTTATCGTAGCTGAGGTTGTTCGTTTTTTGTGTTGGTAAAACTTTCGATAGAATTTATCGAAAACTTCCTCATGGAGTAACACTTCATTATTTCTTCTATTGCGCGTCTCTTGCTTTTAATTTTTTCTCCGCAAAAGCAAATGATTTTATCTCCTCTTTTGCTGGTAGAGCTCACTTCTACTACTGTGGCTTTATTGGACTCTAGTTTACGCTTTTAGTGAAGAAAGTTGTTTTTGATTATGGTACACGTTGAATGATTTGGTCTGCCTAAAAGTGCAATGACGGTCGTGTTGACCGAACAATGGTTTGCAGTTGAAAGTTGCTCTAACTTTTTGTGGAATCCAGGGGCTTCGATATTGTGGTCCGGCGAACCTGGTACATCAGGCTGCTTACTGTCAGCATAGAATAGGTGCTTAGAGACTCTATCGGAAAAGTCTGCAACAATCCCTTACGACTGTAGCAGTTGAATATCGGATCTAAGACATTTGCATTCGCACTTTGGTTACAACGACGTAGCGGATTGTGATATCCAAAGAGCAAAAGCTGTACTTGCATTGGACATAACGTGATTAATCTGGCAGACATTTTTTTTTTTTGATTTATTTGACTTCAGGGTCCCTTTATATATGTATGACGAGCAAAAATTGATCTTCTTCCACAAATCTTGGGAAAAATCCTGTTATTCTTCAATGAAACAGATTGTATACCTAGGTACTTAGGAGTTCGCTCAGATGCCTGAAGATCTTATTCCTTAATTCTTTCTTTTATTAAAACCACATCCAAATAGTCACTATAACGGCACGACTTCTACAGAGAAGAGTCAATCGACTTTGCTTCTTTAGCGGAATACCATAGTTCTGAAATGTTTAAAAACCTAAATTGTCATCAAAGATAAAAGTCGTACGTATTTTCTACTTAAATTTATTATTTTTTCTGTATCTAAAGTTGTTTTAATGCCCATTTTAACAACTTAATTACATTACCAATCTACTGGGTATAAAAAAAGAATTTCGATACAACAGTAACCATTACATCCGGCAATTAAGTGTCCAAGACTCTGTCATCACTTAAGTGCTACTGATTCATCTTGCCAAAAATTGTCTGACTAATACTTATCAATATCAATGCGACCGCAAAAACCCCTACTGTATATCGATTTCAATTTAACTTGAAAATACGAAATTAATCATCGATGTGAAAAGCACCTTCGCTACTGTTAATAACTAAGTTGCACGTTTGATTAGATACGCCAATACCACTTATCGACTTTGGGGATTGTTGAGATAATCGCCTGTTTATTGATCGCTAGGTTTGTGATCAAAACACAGACCTCTTATTCTTGTTCACTCTAAGTGTTTACCATCAAGATTTAAATGAAGACTCACTCATTTGTTTGTATTCGACTGCTTGCTGCTAATTGTGTTGTCACATTACCAAGTAAACAAATCCTATTCAGTGTTGATAATGAGCGAGCGCAGTGGAAGAGAAAGATTCGCTTGGACCCATTAAATATGTATGGCAAGAAAGCTTTTATGTAGATCGACATCATGATCAAAAGAACAGTGGCTTAAAATTTGTTGAAACACATTGTGTCACATTGTGTAAATGTGTTTACTACTCGAATATGGTATTAAAAGTTTCCACTGAAAACATATTTGCTACACGTGAGTGAATGCTTCTGTGGCGGCAATCCGACATTTATTTGCACCTTGTTTGGTACCCCACCTAATAATTATCACTTAGCGAAGCTGATGCCAGTAAAAGCACAGCAAAATTACTCGTAAAATCCAATGAATTGCCACTAAATAACTTCATTATCGTGGCAAGCAGATCTAATAAGGAAGCTCAGTGACAGCGAGTCGCGCGTTCGTGCCGCAATTAAGTTAATTCCAGGCCATGGCATGCTTTCGAGCATGAGGCAGACTCGTATCAGATCAGATAAAAGTCTCGATGACAGCTATCTCGTAAATACCAACGATGACTTTGACTCTGGTCGCGCACCTACCCCGAATTACGAAATGGCATCATACTCATACAAAATAACAATCCATACACTGGTACTCGTACACTACACTTTACCGCATACAGTACATTGTATCCATTCAATGCCTGCCTACACCCATGCGTTATGCCATTTTTATGATTCGGGTTTTGGTTTTGGGTGATGATGATGATGATGATGATGTGCCTGTTGCCAAAGTTGTCACTCACGTCGTCATGTTTACTGATGATCCTTATCTATAAAGCAGCGCCGTCTTTGTCCAATGGATTATTCCTATCTGTGAGGAAAAGTTTCCCAAAAAGGGCTTAGATTGATTATGGTAGATGAAACTGAGCTTACCTGATGATGATTGTGACTTAACTCCGGTTCATTCGCATCGCGTATTGCGCATCCATCCAAGGCATTCCACCACTGTGAGATATCTTACGCAATAAGTCATCTCGCGGTTGGAATATTATCCGGAGCTACCAGAAGCTGATTCACGTTTTATTTCACAGTGATGCTGATGTTTCGTAATACGAGTATGTAGGTGAGAGAAAATCTCCACTGACAGTAGTCTTTCACTGTAAATTTGTGGTAAAAATTGAGGTCGGCGGCATTCTTGTCACATTACGCGCATCGCATAAATGCAGATACCACTAGCTCTGGCGGCACTGATTGTTGGCTATTCTATGATAATTTTATTCGATCATTCAACATCACTACCATATGGTACATACAGGAGCTACACATAGTTAATATCGAATAATCGAGGCAATTATATGTTAGACCATGGAACCCATAATTGCAGTAAATCCATGTCCATGTCCCGTCGAAAATTTAATTTTGGAACGTGATCTCTTCACTTTTATCCGCCCCCATGAGCATCGATCTTCAAATTTAGGTCCTACCTACCGATTACTCCGGCAGCTTCAATTTGGACCTACGAGTTATTCTGTTTGCGTCTGGGTTTATTGTGGGCGCGTAGAAAACTGTTTACTATTCTTCTGGAGCCGAAGACTGTTATTAAAATGTCAAGAGAGAAGAAAATAATGCATCTTCTTTGGCTTGAAAATTCCAGACCGCTTAGAATGATGACTTCAATTTAGAGGATCTCTGCGTATCAGAAGCAATCCTAATTGGGAGTATTTTTCGGTAGAATTTCGATGCCCATTTCACTTCTTTTTTTTTTTTTGGCTTTGGTAAATTGTTAATCCCATTTTGTCTGTTTTCTTTGTTTTCGTTTACAGTCTTTAATAAGATTGACCGTGTGAACTTCTGGAAATGTCCGTAGACGACCGGCAGACAGCCGGCAGGTCAATATGGGTATTTGAGAATGCGAGCTGGGTAGTCGAGTTAATTTTGAAGCGAAAAGCGATATATGAGTAAGAAATTGGAATTGCACCAGTTTCGATGATTCCTTGCAATTAAGCGTCTGATAGAGTTTTGTTCTTAAAGATAATTGTGCTGCTCGACTACCTATATTATATTTGAAAGTGTCGCATCAGCTTCTTTTGACTGCGTTCTATACCCAATAAATGAATAATTGTGTTGAATTGTTGTAGGCACTTTTGCCGTTTCGGTCACATTTGCATATCTAATACCTGCGTAAAATATGTGCACAATGCCTCTGGATAACTGTCTCTTGTTCCACCAGATCAATCATCAAGAAGGGATTGATATTTCTCTCCTCCTCGTAGAAATAGTATCCTCCAATGGATCTATAGATAAGAGGAGGGTAGTCTTTAAAACATGTATATCCACATGTCAATGAAGGTAAAGTGGCACACTTATTAACTTATTTACTTTATGTGACGCTACAGTCCGGGTTAGACCAGGGATTCAGTCAACAAGCGCCTTCAGGCAGATCGATCCTTCGCTAGCTGCCTCCAATTTTGCACGCTAAGTTGGCGGAGGCCCCCTTGATTTTCGCTCTTCTGGTTAAGTCGGTGTTGCTGTACAGACCGAACTATGAACTCGTTGTATATCCTTCTGGACTCACAGTCTATGTAGACGGGACCGAAAATCACCCGAAGAATTTTACTCTCAAGCCAGCCAAGAGCACCAGCCAAGATCACCAGCTCAAAGTGATATCTGTCCAGGGTAACATTCTGGCCGAGACGTCGGCTTTGGGTGTCTTCTTGCTTGACAGATTTTGTTGAAAAAAATCATATAACAGCGCATCACCTTGTCTTAATCCTTTTTTGTCATGAAAGGCATCGGTGAGATCTTTACCGACCTTGATAGAGCACAGCATGCATTCTCCATTGTCATCCTGCACAGACAGACGAGTTTGGCAGATATACCAAAGCTCTGTAAAGTTCATGGGTCATGGGTTCTCTCCAAGAACTGCCTTAGAGTGCAGCTGGCTCACTAATGATTTAATTCTAGCCCGCTGCGTGTGAAGTTTCACTTCCGACTATTTGTGGGTTAGGTATTAAGCCATGCAAAAAAGAAAAAGAACTTGAGAGTGCCCCCTCCGCTGCGCCGATATCAAATGACGGAGCCTCTTGGGCCCTAGTGGATGAAATAGTAATCGGTAGGACTTCTTTTGATATCTCAAAATGGATTCAGACACAAGAGACGAACATAGACTCACAAATATCACCAGCCAATATATGTCTTAGGAAATCTTATGAACAGATCTCTTTTGTTTTGATTAAAAGACTTTGCCTGAGTTGCTCCCTCTAGTAGTAGATTGCGCCAGTAGCTTTTTTACCAACGCTGTTACCAAGAGTCGGGTGTGTCGTAGAACAACTTTTGGCAGCAAGCGATTTGCTGATTATGTAATAGTTCAGTGAACAAATCACTATACCGCCTGCATTTCAAATAGTCTCCGTCGAATTTTGGCAGAGTGATCTTTGTAAGGGAAGCGGATGCTTTTACTTAGGATGTATTCGGTTAATCAGTCAACTTTTCCAACTTGGTTCTTAGAGCAATAAAATGGTTATTTACTTCGTCCTCTAATTTTAGGTATTTTACCATCTGGTAGCCTTCTGCAAGCGGGTCTTCCATCAGTTCTGTGAGTATTTAATGCACTTCCTCCATCTGTCCCCAATGTTTGTTTAAAATATTTATTTTCAGGTTTTTACTGAAACTTCTCTGATATTGGTAAAAAGACGTTGTAATGCTTGTGCAATTGAATTTTTTAGTCGAAGGATTTTGACAACTTTTGCTCTTGGTTCCTGCGATTGGGTAGATCGAGTTAGTGGTAGTGGTATAAAACCAGACTGGGCCTCCTATTTTGGTGGTCGAGCCATGTCTGTAGCTGCGTCGTCCGGAATCGATGTGAGATATAGTTTTATTTCCTCGTAGATCTGTTTAAGCATCACGAAGGTGTTCTCTTGGACATACTATATGTACTATCCATATTCCCGACTTCTTTGACACGTTCGTGATTATTAGTGAATTCCAGCCAAAGGCTTTCAATTATATGGAGCCTATTCTCTCGGTAATTTGCAGTTTTTCTGACAGGACCAATGTTGATTTTGAGTTTTTGTAGCTCCTCTGCTATGGCCTTTTGCCTGGCTGTGATACGAAATACTTTCATCTCATCCATGATAAATGCTTCGGATATTCCGAAAACTGCTGATGTGATAGATTCAATTCCGGCGACTGCTTTCTGGTGGTACCAGTGGTTTGACGTCCTGATAACGTGTGTTCCAATTTGAGCTTGTAGCAAGTGTTTTGTATGTATCGCGACATCGACGTCGGGATCACCAAAATGAAGAGATCTCTTTTGATCAAATTAAAAAACTTTGTCTGTTCGTGACAAGTGACATTATTTGCAAAATGTATCAGCTTAAATACTATTTTAGAATTAATAATAAAAATAAAATGAATCATGGGATTGTGGGAAATGAAAAGTGCATGCTCGTGCCAGACGAAATGCGACGCTGCATTTTGATTTCCGCAGGTATCAGATGTAGTCAGTGCATTTCTAGGGGAATTTTTTTTTTTATATTTAATTGGATATGATCTGATGTTCTCCCTTTACTGCTATTTTGGACCCAGTAAGACCACAATCGACAAAATATCTAAAAGGAAATCCAAGGGGGCTACTAATGGTATCCCTGCCAAAATAACGACTAAAACGGTCGACAACAATCTCTCCGATGTCTGTTGATGTAAGAATTAATTTTAACATTACCACGCAAGTCAGCATCAGAAGCAGAACTCAGCGAGGTGCAATCAAACGATGAATTACTCTTGCCAATCGCTGTATCTTAGGCCTTATAAGGTCAATGAGTATTATTGTCCACAAACACTAAGGAAACTCTATATACGATCTTCATCAGACAGTCCTGATCAGCTAATGCCAAAATATGGAATTTAGCTTCGAATGCAAAGTTCTTCAATCCCTTTTTGATTTCGTTTGCATTGATGAGGGCTGGAGTAAAAAAGCTAACTCCATTAGCATTGAACTAATCGGAACAGTGAACATTAGCTGTCTGAGACAGCTAGGTCATAAAAAGCAACTGAACACCAATGGTTCAGCCTGAAAACGGTTTGAATCCACATCGAACGGGCAATGCAGTCGGGGAAGACTTCGACATCGAAGACCACACTTACTAAAGAAGCCTATTTGCTGAGGCACAGTTCAACCACGGATTGAAGCGCTTTCTAAGTAAGTAAGTAAGTAAGTCTACGCCAAACTTTTTTTTCTTAAAAGGTCCACAGATGAAACAGCCTTCAAAGAAATTCTGAGATTCTAAGAGAGCCAACTTAGATAAAAATCCCTCTGCATAGGCCTTTAATAGTAGCATAGCTGGTTGATTATCTCCACGGAATTAGTTCCCATGGCCTCTAAACTCAGCGTTGGTAGAAACAATAGATCATGTTGTTTAGAAAACCAAGGATCCCTGGACCCTCCACTCCAAAAAAAAAACAAGAACCGAATATTTTTCGAAACATTTTTCTCTTGAAACCATTGAGGATATCTTCATTCGCTTTTAAAATAGTGCATGCTTCAGTGCCATGAGGTAGGACTGGGATGATCAAGGTCTTATATCGGTACTAAGATTCGCCTTAGTTTTTTGGGATAGGACCTTATCATTCAACCGCCTTCTTAACCCAAAGAAACATTGATTTGCATAAGTGATTCGTCATTTAAATTGTTCTGAGGTGTACATATATGATGTTGAGTAGAGTTATACCTTTATAATTGGGGCAGTAGAAGGGATCTCTGTTTTTGTGAATCAGGCAAACGATGCTAAGTACTATTTTAACGTCATATTAATATTTCTTGATGGCGTTATTTTAGAGTTCCGCATGATCGAGGCAGCAGATTATTGCAGGGAAATGTCTCTAAGGTCCGTCTTTACAGTCACTTTAAAATCGTCGAAGTATTATTTGTCTTCAGAGGCCTATAGGGAAGAATATAACCGAGCAAAACAGCACATTTTAAGAACTAATATTGTTGATTGGAGAGACAAAAGGACTTAGCCATGCAGCTACTTGAAAAAAGTATTCAAAACTCTATTAAATATAAATCAAAAATCACACATTTTCCGGTAATAGCTGTTCGCAATCCTGTCGAATATTCTCCTTAAGAGTTCCGATTGTCTGAGGCTTGTTGGCATAAGCCCGCGATTTCAAGTAGCCCCAAAGACAGAAGTCTGGGATGGTTAAATCGGACGATCTTGCTGGGCATGCCAAATCGCCAAAACGGGAGATAACGCGACCAGGAGACGCTTTCTTCACAATATCCATTGCAGTTCGTGAAGAAGTCGTCGTTCGTTTATCATGGCCCTGTAGCATTCGCCAGTAACACTGACTGTATTGCCGATGGTGTCCTAAAAAAATACCACCCAATCACTTCCGTGTGAACGCCACATCACACAGTGGTTTAGAGTGGATATTATGGCTCTTTGTGCATTACACGCGAATTTTCAGTGCCCCAGAAACTAAGATTTTGCTTATGGACGTAACCGCTTAAGTGGAAATGTGCCTCATCGCTCATGATGATATTTTCGACACAAAATCGTCCTCTTCGTTGTTGAGATTGAGGGTGGCTTGACAGTAATTCACACACGACTGACGGTTAGGAGGCATTGACTGATGCAATGTTTGCACTTTGTTCGAGAGCATGTGTAAGTCTTTCACTAAAATTCGCTGTAGAGTCCGTCTGGTGATGCCCAATTGCGTGGCCCGTCATCTGGTTAATGTTTCTTCGTTCGTAGCGATATCGGCAGCCACAGCGATATTATCGGTTGAACGCCCTGTCCGGTGGCGGCCACGCCGTGCATGGTCTCCTGTGGTTCCAGTCTGTTCGAGTCGAGTAGCTAAGCGCCGGAACGTTTGCGCAGTTGGCGCTACACGATAAGGAAATCGACGTCGAAATTCACGCTACGCTAACACCACCGACCGATTATTGGTCAAAAAAATCGGCACAATTATTCCAAGTTCTTGCAGAGTATAGCGCTCCATTGCTTGTCTGTTTGTATACTGCAGCTGTTTAGTTCACATATGTCAAATATGACTGACATATTCCGATAGGATGATTAATTTTGCGCCACCTTCTATAAATTAGAAAGCAGAACTAGAAACATCACACGTTGCTCTCACTTTAAATGAATGTTCTTCTCATTTTTAGGAAGATTACCATAGGTATTTGTAATAACATATGGACGAAGTAGGAATGTTAAATACGATACCCCCTTAAGATAGATTTAGGACGTTTGCAAAGTATAACCTTGAAGATGGATGTGATACTTGCCAGCCGCAGGACTTTTATCCCGCACATATATATTGCATTTCGAATGATGGCATCCAATTAAGAATTTTTATTAACTTTGTTTATTTTTTTTGGGGGGTGGGGATGGGAATTAATCAGCACCATAACCATCATTATCGTCACCACCACCCATTCATAAGAATATCGTTTGTCACACGAAAACTCCAGAGGAGACTTCCCCTATACAAGCAAACCATTCACGCTATCGCAAAGGAATAAATAATCAAAAGTGTTTGACTTATCTTTATTGCCAGACTTGGTGCCAAACAAAACCACAAAAAAGCAGCAGCAGCTAACAGCTAACAGCAAACAGCAACCAACAAACACAAAGCAGCAAGCTACAAGAGCCTCTAAGAAACGAATTACTTTTCACCAAGCGTCCAAATAAAGAATCTCCAAAAATGTAACCGCTTTTGTTGGTGAGGATTTATGACCCACGAATAACATTTCTTTTTGCATCCCCAATTTCATCCCCGTTACGCCTGTTCTAAGCTTTGATGAAATTGGAAATCGAAAGAGCTCTTGCGCTTCATTTTCGCCTTCGAGTTCAAATTCTTGAAGGCTTTTCGTTTCTGTCTCTTTTACTACATACGGATACAAACTCGTATATTATAGATATCTACTTACTACTACAAGGGCGAAAAGATTTGTCGTCACAAATAAGTTGAGATCGCTTATCGCGGGAGGCCAGTTCATTCTTCTTGGCAATGAGTGCGAACAAATATCTTTGGATCTCCAAACTGTTTGGAATGCCGATAAGTATCGGTTATAAACGACAAAGTCGACAAGAGCTCTTGTGATGGCTCTGGCACTGATTCTGGTATTGGTAATAGCAAGGCGATGACTACAACATTCAATGCGACTTATACGATGACATCGTCGACAATGAGGACGATGAGGATGCTGAAAAGACATTTGTGTCCAAATCCAAATCCATATCCAAATCCGACTCCAAATTTAAGTCCAAATGTAAGTCCAAGTCCAACGCCGAAGAGTGACGTGTGCCAAAGCAATTTCGATTCTGCATCAGCATCAGCCTGTGCTTCGATCTTCTCAACATTTTCAACAGCCAGTCGATTCCTACCGGTGTGGTGTCGGTATTGGTATCGGTGTTGGTGGTTTGGTGGTTTGGTGGTTTGGTGGTTTGGTGGTTTGGTGTTGTTCGTATTCTTGGACTCAGATTTGGATTGGAATCGGATTCGGATACGAATTCCGGTGGTGATTCCTCCACTCTGGCGGCGGAGGTGCTCCTAATGGGAATAGTATGTTAAGTATGCCCAACCCAAATGCTTGCACCGTAATAACTAGGCTCTGAGTTGTAAGAAACAAGGATCAAACAACATGCAAGACACCCAGAGCAAACAAGCTCACACTGGTAAGGTAGGTAACTCGCTTCGGTGGTGAACACCTCCCAGGCTGCCGCGCAGACTGCCCGGCCCCCGGCGTTGCCCCCATAAGAACAAAATCCAAATTTCTTGTTAGATGAATTCCGACAAGATGTTTTCTGACACCTTTGGAAATTTACTTAACAACACCGAAACACATGCCCGCAAAGTTGCATTCTCCTTATCAGGTTTTTCTTGCTCCTGTCACGGCTTAACCTTACGGGGATTGTTGTTTCTTTATTTATTTATTTTTTTTCCTCCGCTGCTTTTGCTGCTTTTGCTTTTGTCTTTTTCTACCTCGTTTTGCTTATTTTAAGATGTTTTCTCGTTTTCTTTAATTGTTTCTTTTTTTTTCGTTTTTTTTGTTTATTTCTTTTAAATCATTGCCTTTGTTTTGCGCGCTAATTTTATGGCCATTTGACCGCATGGTTATTTCTGAATGAAGCCATGGATCAGATCGTGTGGCAACTTTTTTGCGTTGCACAAGTAGACCTCACTCCGGAGCTTGGCCAGAGTCGTTCGTCAAATTAATTATTGGAGCTGGACGCTGCTGTGCTGCTGTGATGAATCCTGCTTCGTAAATCCGTATTGAAATGTCTGTGGCACTTGCATGCAGTGTGTTTGATTTTCAATTTGCCATTATGCCATTGTGCTTCCGGCAAATAGTTTTGGAGAACTTTATAGAGTGCATGTCGCGCGATTAGTTGGCTATTTATCAAGCGACACATTTGGCCGCGGGAAATGTGTAAGTCTCTGCCATAAATTATGTTACGATCTAAGAGTAGAGCAATGCGGGACTCCTACACCTACTCGTACGTGTATGTAACTACATATGAGTACCTATGCTCACTGGAGTTACAGATATTTTAATGTCAGCGTTTTATGTACTTGGCAGCAACGCACAATGAAGGATACAACAACTTCGATATAATGGCACATAAATATTGCTCGATGTGTCATAGATCGATCTTGCGACTGTCAGCCACGCCACAGTGGGGATTATATTATGTACTGTACACGTATGTATGTAAATTGAAATAGAAAACGACGTTTAGACTTCAATTGAATGTATTCCTGTACGAATACATGCACCAGATAGACACGCAATGAATCAGAAGCTTATGGACAACGAATCAAACGCTTATGCACCTGTCTATTGAAAATAAAAAAGTGTTAAATAGAAAATTTATTAAGTGTATTAAATAAGTACAGAAAACTAGAGAAGCCAACTTATTTAGATAGGGCTATTACCTTCTCCTCCAAAATTACACTTAGAATCCTGCGTTCTTAATCAGGCTTCGCTAATGTCCATAGTTCTAATGCCCAAAAAATATGAGCAGAATTCTGTGTGCAGTGAAATAAGAATACACATATTTTAATTCGAGAAGCTACATATAAATGCTACACGCAGCGCTGTTCTGCAAGACGTTTCTATTTCTAAATTCGCTGCAATCGACAGTGCCACACATAAGTGACAGTAGCCGTAAAATGACAGCAACCGATGCCATTGCCTTCAAAAAATATCTGCACATCTGTTTCACGGGCAAAGTTGTCAGCAGTACTGCAAGTAGATTTTCTGCACATGTGTTTTGGGCATAAGTTAGCCATATTTTTGCTACTTTTGTTTGAATATTTACAATCGAACCAGTCACAACGCGTTGCATTTTGTTAATGATTCCAATGACAAAGTTTTACCATAGGTGTTGACTTGTGAGTTTTGCAAAACTTTGTCAACTACAGATGGTGTTAAGAAAGAAACCTTTCACCTAGGCTTAACATTTTTTAAACCTTAAGGGTTTCAGAAATACCAAAACTAGCGATGGCCCGGTGTAGCTTGTCTCTGCCAAAAACACTGTGTTGTGCGGCTAAGAAATCTGCGAGTATTAATCTGGGCGTTCTTCTTTCTCCCTTTGATCTGCCATAACATGAATATTTAGTCAATAGTAAATTTACTTGAGTAAAAATCGCACTGATCTGGGCTTATCAGATAGTTCAAAAACGGCTTAGAGCGTTCACACAATACGGCACACAAGTTTTTGAACGCGGTGTTAATTATGTTTTACTTGCCTTTAAATATTTCTATCTTTGCTTAATTTTAGTTGAACATCTTTGGGTCTTATATGCGGTTTAATAGTCTGCTCATTTCCGTAAGTTTTCGTTCAAGTTTTGTTGACTTGACATGTTCGTTTGTCATGTTGGTATGCTTTCCAAACGATTTATATGGAGTATCACAACTTCTTTTCCTCAAACGCTTGCTTCTCAGACTCTTTTTCGTTGCTCATGTTTTCGTTCTTCTGTATGTAGCGCTTAATAGGCAACTAGGCTGTTTTGCTACATATTCTTGCCTGTTCCATTTTCTGGGCTTCAAATCAATGCTACGGATCGTCAGCCCTAAATGCAGCTTGCAAATGCGTTAGCAAAAGATTGGGCGTGATGCGATCGGCGGAGTTCCTGGGAGTTGCGATTATGATCGTTCAACTCTAAATATTTTCGTAACAGTTTTTAGTTATGGTGACATCTAAATACATATCTGTAGACTCACCACTGGCTGCAACGATGTTCACACTGGCTGCTCAAACTACCTTGCATTAATTGCAATAATATCAACTTGTTGTGGCACCGGTTTTACTACCAAATATGTCATCTTTTTCTATGTGTACATCCGAGCGCCATTGCCCTTTTTCAATTTCGCAGGCTTGTAAACAGTTAGCACAGATAAGCAACCTAAATCTTTATATCTAAGACTTCGTAAGTTTCGAACAAATTTATTGAAAAATGATTAGAAACAAAGGCCAGAAATGTTTGGTCTTAAGCCCCGTTTTGCCCCTTTGGAGCATGTGATCTTTCAAATACATGTCTAGGCTCTAGATTGGCACAAGGATTCTCTTCAAATAAGCTGTTACCCGTGAGCAGTTCGTTATCCTATATGATAGTAATTTATTATGTCCAACACAATGCGAATGTTTGAGCTTTGATTTTTGAGTTCGATGAAAAAAAAAAAATTGGAAAGGCTTTAAATTTGCCTTGCGTCCAAAGTTCTGAACACTCTTCAGCCCTTGAAGGATCTTCAACAGTTAGAAATAAGCAATAAGCATGAGCCACTGACTGCTTCTAGTCCTTGCAAGGGTCGTTCATATTATGTGTGATCACTGATGTGTGGTAACAGCTTTCACCTAATGTGGGGCACAACAAAGAGTGGTGGTAAAGTGGATGTCTTGTTACACTTCCATAACACGACAACTGGATTGCCATTTTGTTCTCCATGTTATCATGTTTTAGCTCTTTGTTGCCAATATTTTGTTTGGTGCTGCATTGTAATTATTAAAAATTCATGTTTAAGAATACTTTATCACTGATGTGATGTTTTTACTCAAATTCGGAATATAAAATTAAAACAACAACTTTTCGACGTATTCATGGTTTCTTCCGGTGAGGTTTCCGAAGTAAAGTTCAAAAGTTACTTATTTTGACAATGCGATGTATTTACTTACTTACTTACTTTAGGTGGCGCTACAGTCCGGGGTGGACCTGGGCCTCAGTCAACAAACTTCTCCAGCCAGCTCGATCCCTGGCTAGCTGTCTCCAGTTTCGCACGCTAAGTTGGCTGAGGTCCTCTTCCACTTGCGTGCGCCACCTGAGTCTTGGCCTTCCTTTACTGCGCTGTCCCTCGGGAGCGGATTCGAAGACTTTTCGGACCGCAGCATTGGTGTCCATGCGCTCTACATGACCCAGCCATCTCAGTCTTCGGATCTTCACTCTTCTGGCTAGGTCCATGTCGCTGTACAGTCCATACAGTTCATCGTTGTATCTCCTCCTCCACTCACCGACAATGCAGACGGGACCGAAGATCGCCCGAAGAATTTTTCTCTCGAAGCAACCAAGAACACCCTCATCCATTTTTGATAATGTCCATGCCTCTGCGCCATAGAGCAGGACCGGGATTATTAAAGTCTTATAAAGGGTGACTTTTGTTGTCCGAGAGAGGGCTTTGCTACTCAATTGCCTTCTTAACCCAAAGAAACAGCGGTTGGCAAGAGTTATTCTTCGCTTGATCTCAGCGCTGGTGTCGTTGTCTGTATTTATAGCGGAGCCTGGGCAGACAAAGTCCTTAACTACCTCAAAGTTATATCTGTCGAGGGTGACGTTCTGTCCGAGACGTCGGTGTTGGTTGTCCTTTTTGCTTGACAGCATATACTTGGTCTTGCCCTCATTGACGGCTAAACCCATTTTCACCACTTCCGTCTCAATACTCGCGAAAGCGCCACTGACATCACGCTGCTTTCTCCCGATTATGTCAATATCGTCGGCGTATGCGAGTAGTTGGACGGACTTTTGAAAGATAGTGCCTCTTGTGTTTGCTCGTGAGTTTGCACTATTCTCTCAAGTACGATGTTGAAAAAATCGCATGACAGCGCATCGCCTTGTCTAAAACCTTTCTAGACATCAAAGGTCTCGGTGAGATCTTTACCGACCTTGATGGAGCAGCGTGCATTCTCCATCGTCATCCTGCACAGACGGACGAGTTTGGCGGGGATGCCAAAACTAGACATTGCTCCTTATAGCTCGTCTCTATAGATGCTGTCATACGCGGCCTTAAAATCGATGAATAGGTGGTGGGTATCGATCTGAAGCTCATGGGTCTTCTCCAAGATCTGCCGTAGTGTGAATATCTGGTAGATTGTGGAATCTCCTGGCCTGAAGCCACACTGATATGGACCTATCAGGTTGTTGACGAACGGCTTCAGGCGTTCACACAATACGGCAGATAAGATCTTATATGCGATGTTAAGGAAACTGATGCCTCTGTAGTTGGCGCAGTTCAGAGGGTCTCCTTTCTTGAGAATCGGACAAACAATGCTGAGGTTCCATTCATCGGGCATTCTTTCGTCCGACCATATTCTACAAATGAATTGGTGTATGCTCCTTACCAAGTCATCGCCTGCCGCTTTGAAGAGCTCGGCAGTCAGGCCATCCGCTCCAGCAGCTTTGTTGGACTTAAGCTTCGATATAGCTATCTTCACTTCATCCACGTCGGGTGGACAGAATTGTTGGTCATCATCGTCCAAGTTGAAAGGTTGATTCTGCCTGACAGTGGTATTTGGTCTGTCATCGCCTTTATACAGTCTGCAGAAATGATCTTTCCAAATCCTCAGCATCGACTGCGATTCTATTACGATGTTCCCTTGTTCATCTCTACAGGCTTCGGTTTGGGGTTTGTTTCCGCGGCAAATTATTTTTACCTTTTGGTAAAACTTCCGAACCTCATTCCTGGAGTAGCATCTCTCAATTTCCTCGATCGCGCGCTTCTCATGCTCTTTCTTCTTCCTCCTGAGAAGCCGGTGCTCGTCTCTCCTCTTCCGCTTATAGAGCTCATGAGCAGCTCTGGTCTTTCTAAGCAGCGCCGCGTTATATGCATCTTGCTTAGCTGCATGTGCTTGCCGACATTCATCATCGAACCAGGGGTTTCGTTGTGGTGGACGAGTGAAACCCAGCACATCAGAAGCGGCATCTCTGATGGCGTTTTGGCAGTGTTTCCAATGGTCTTCGATGCTTGATGATGGCGGCATTGGACCTCTTAAGAGATTAAGAGACACTCGATCGGAAAAGGACTCTGCGATCTCTTGCGATTGTAGCCGTCTGACGTCGAATTTTCTCACAGCATTAGTTTGTCTTGGCGTAGTTTGGGATATCCGCAACCGTACCTTGGCTACAACAAGGTAATGGTCCGAGTCGATGTTGGCTCCTCGGAACGTACGGACATCCATAATGCTGGAGCGGTGTCTTGCGTCGATCGCAATGTGATCAATCTGGTTGACTGTTGATTGATCAGGAGTTCTCCAAGTCCCCTTGTGTATGTCGAGATGTGGGAACCGCGTGCTAGCCATGACAATGTTTCGCTCCGCCGCAAAGTCGATTAGCCTGAATCCGTTATCGGAGGTGGTGTTGTGCAGGCTATATTTTCCGATTGTTCCACCAAAGATACCCTCTCTTCCTAGCTTTGCATTAAAATCACCGAGGACAATTTTAATGTCATAGCTAGGGCATTGCTCGTAGGTCTTGTTGAGGAGCTCGTAGAAGGCATCCTTGGTGTCGTCATCTTTCTCCTCTGTGGGGGCATGCGCGCATATAAGGCTTATGTTGGCGAATTTAGCCTTGATGCGGATTGCTACGAGGCGCTCGCTCACATGCCGGAAGCTGAGGACTTCTTGTCTTAGTCTGCCTCCGACAACAAATCCGCATCCAAATAAGCGCTGCTTTTGCCGTCGATAGCAATTGCCGTAGTAGATGTCGCAGTTTTTCATCTTCTTTTTGTCCGGTCCATCCCATCGCATTTTTTGAATGGCGGTTATGTCTGCTTTGAAGCAGTCTAGGGCCTCCGCTAGTTGCTCGGCTGTACGTGGTCTATTAAGGGATCTAACATTCCACGTGCATATCCGAAGGTCATTGTCCGTAAATCGTTTGCGTGGGTTGTCAACAGTAGATTCGTCCATATCCGAGGCTCGTTGATGCTTCGTAACTTAATCTTTTTTAAATGGCCGGGCAGTTACCCCGGCGGCGATGTATTTAGTCCACAGAAATCACTGTTTGTTCCCTCCAGTTTTCAACACTTGGTCCTGCGTTGTAGATTTGAGAACTCGTCCACGAATGACCTTGATGTTGATTCGCTCAATCTATCCTTATCTTTCGGAATTTTTACCAGCTCAGCATCACTCTACAACCTATACATTTCAAGGTTGAATCTTCTCATTTAGATAGTATTCAAACGAACTTGATGAAGTGAGTAACATACGAGTATACAATTTCTCTTTAAGCAACAAACAATTTTGATTCCACGTTTGGTAAGTATGTGTTTCAACACCATAAAGCTGGGCAGAGATTTACTGTTTTGTTTTAAGTTTTAAGTTTTATTATTGACGGCTGGGTGCTGTAGAAATAGGGTAGGCACTGAGAGATGTCAACCTGGCGATACCCAGTGTTGCAACTGTTTCTATACCACAATTGTGCTTAAAATTCCTCCACGTGGTAACTGCCGGGTACTGACATTTATAAGGGCGAGTGCTGACCAGCAGACTAGGATACGGGTGGATCTACTCAATCTACAACCCATACAAACGAATTAAGGACAACGAACTTCAGATAAACACTTGAAGTCTGGTCCAGCTGAACAAGTAGCGGAGGCCCTAGAGTGCTGCAAAGTAGACATTACCGCCATCCAACAAATGCAATGGGATGGGCCGGAGAAAAAGAGGATGATAAACTGCGACATCTACTACGGTGATTGATGCCGACGGCAAAATCAGCGCCTATTTGGATGAGAATTTGTTGTTGGGAGCCTACTTAGGCAAGAAGTTTTTGAAGAGAAAGATGACGACTCCAAAGCCGTCTTTACGAGCTCTTGAACAAGACCTACGAGCAATGCCCTTGCTATGACATTAAATTGTCCTCAGCGATTTTATTCCAAGGCTAGGAAAAGAGGGCATCTTTGGAACCTTGCCGACTGCGCGGCGGGCGAATCATTGTCGTAGCTCCTCTTTATCAATCAACCGTCACGTCAACTTGATTGACCACATAACGATCAACGCAAAGCACTTCTATTGTATTATGGGTGTTCGAATGTTTCGTAGGGCCAACATTGACCGTACACAAACCCCGAACTAAAGCCTGTGGAGAAGAACAAGCGAACATCGTAGTAGAGCCACAGACGATGGGGAGGATTTGAAAAGAGCATTTCTGTAGACTGTATAACGGCGATGACGAAGGTATGCCCGTCGAATGGAACCTCAGCATTCTTTGCCCGATCCTCAAGAAAGAAGACCGTCTGAACAGCCCCAGCGTCTTCATGTTAACTCGCTTACGAAATCTTATCTGCCGTATTTTGTGAACGCCTGAAGTCGTTCGTCAACAACCTCTAAGACATGCCATGCCAGACATTAGCATCGACATGCTTTCTTTACCTTAATCTCCTGTAAGTAGCCTCTAGGAACCTTGCACCACAAAATGGATTCCACTACACTCTTCTCGGTTTACATTCTACTATTTTGTAGAAACAGTGTTTATCCCTCTTTCGCAGTTTATTATCCATTCAAGCAGTCCCCGACTATAGCAGCAATGCTTAGTAAGCGAGCTTGTTGCATTCTTCAACAAAATAGGAGGATAGCTATTGTAAAGAGTTTGTGTAAGCCTTCGTCTTGATTTTGATTCTACTCGGTCTGACGACAGGTCGATATCCGATTAACAACGATATATAGCAGAAAGATATTTGTTGATATCATGCCTTCAACATAAAAAAAAAAAACATAATTACACTATCCCCTGTAGGGACGTGCTTTAAGGAATGGGTCACCACATTAAGAATCTTAAACTTAAAGTTTGTAATTTATACAGCATAAGCCTTGAGCTCTCGATTATTCTGATCCATTTAAAGATACATTCTGGAATCAGACAACAAATGCTTACCTATTGCTAATCACATTTACTTTCCTAATTTTATAAAGGGCTAATGTAATAATATATGAATGTCTCTAGCTAAGATGGAAGGTTTGAACAAGTTTCTTTGTTAATCAAACTATTTGGTGACTTCAGTCTTACCTCGGCAATATTGTGCAGATTTTATCATAAAACAAATGTTTATTCATTAACGACTCAGGAGAAAAACGTAAAGCAGCCTATAAAAGTGGGTACACTAGTAAAACCACAATGTGATTAAGGTCTTAAAGCCGTTGAATCTTTCTACTACTCGTAGTACTGAAGCCAAATGTCCAATTATGGAATAAATCTTATCGATCGTTTATATTTGCTTTTTATTGGGTTAATTAAAGATGAACTACTTGACAGTTGAACTGTCCTGTGGCGACATCAAGGGTACCCTTCAGGTATAAATATATCGAAACCCCAGGCAAAACTCTATAAATAATCATCAAGTGATTTCGGCCTCCAAGTTGATTTGGGAAGGACATACGAGTGCCACACATGCATGACACTGGCACCATTACAACCACCACCATCGTAATTGACAACTACCAGCACCAGTACTAGTGCAAACATCAGCAACATTATCAGCACTCCAGAATGGATCGACAATCAACGCACGAAACAGGCACAGGCACAACGCATAATCGTTTCAAAAGTGCCGATAAACCATCGAACCGAATATGATGAGGGCAGTGCCGTCCCGGTATGTTGTCGTCGTCGCCATCACAATCACCAACCATTTCACATGCGATGATCACGATTGCGATTCTGATCCGATCAATTCGACTACGAAGAAAAGATCGATGCAAGATCTCGCACTATCCACGCAATACAGACAAACACCGTGCTGTTGCCCACTATACTCCGTAATGTCGCGCCAACCGCCGACCGCGCTGCTCAATCCCAAGAGAGTCCCAGTGAAAGATTTGTCACATGTCAAAATCAATTAAAGCCAATCCTCTTCACAGGGGGTTCGCAATGGCTCACGGTCGCCTCATATCGCATCGAGTCGGGGGGAATAAAATTGATGAAGTTAGGTCAGCATGCTTACACGATTCAGCGAACATCGGGGCTGTTTAAATCTCCAACTTATTCTGCGGATTACTCGCTCGAGAGTAATCCCAACCAGCAAATGGCAAACAGCAAACAGCAAACAGCAAGCAGCAATCCAGCAGAGCCTAGGAAGCAAACCAAGCCACCACTTCACTCCACTGTCAAATTATTGTTCGCACCCAGTCTCCCCCAGTAGGTATGCCTAGTCAATAAGCAAGGTTTCGCAATCGCAAGCGCTTTGACCAGACTATAGATATTAGCAGCAGCAACAACAGCAGCGAAGGATGCGGACGCGGTCGCGGTCGCCGGCGAAGACGTGGCCGCTGCGATTCAATTTAACATTTCAACATCGCGGATAATCTCGCTATCACATGGCATATTTAGCCCACTGATGTCCACGTCGTAGTCGTTGTTGTTCTCGTTGTCGTCGCTCAAGGAATTCGGAATTTTATCTGTGGTTCCGTTCCGTTCTGGTGATGACGGCCGGCCGGCCAGCCGACTGACCAAACGAGCGGCCGCGGCCGCTTGCTTGTCTGGAATTCCGTTTTTTAATTAAGTGCGTTTGCCGTTTTCACAGAATTTTTGTTTTGATTGCGCGATGATTTAAGTGAAATTGAAAGGCCAAATCAGCAAAGATTTGGAGATTTGATACCCTCCGGTCTGGTTAGAGATTTCAGCTGGGTGGCCGCTGTCAATGGCACAGCACAATCGAATAAAGGAAATCATTTGTGTCTTCCATTGCAACCACGTTCGGCAATTTCAAAATAAATTTTAATTTTTGGGAGTTGATTTGCGATCGCCGGATGACCAAGTGACAGGGTGACAGGGTGACAGGGGCACATCACAGCGAACTGCTGTAAGCCCATGCGAAAATGCCCATGATGGACGAGAATGTATGCGCAGTGTGAGCTAAGTAAGTGTGGTACGAGTGATACTTTTGTATACCGATACGGTAATTACGCATTGCCGTTCCGGTTGTTTCTATTGCTTTGGTCAATGCCAGGCGGTTATGACTGAGGTAGGTATAAGCTGCATTAAATTACCACTGCTTGGCCGTAACGCAGCAATGCGTATGAATATACGAGAATGAAGTTTTAATCGCATTTGGCAAAACTACACTTCATTTCGTTTAAATCGTTTAAATCGGACAACTGCACACCGGTCGCTGTACTGTGATCTGGTGTTGTGTGGTGCTGGTGTGATGTGATGGTAGCGGCGCTGGTGACTATGCCGGAATATGCGCATGTCATTTAAGCGCGCGCACACCGTAATACTCCAAGCAGTCAAAGCAGCCATCAACATCATCATTGGCAGTCGGAGTCATAGTAACAGTCAGCAAAGTCAGAATCGGAGTCGTCTTAGCGTGGCATCGGTATCACCAATCCACCATCCGCCATCCGCCATCCGCTATCCGCCAGTCCCTAACCGCTTACAGCCGTCTGCCGTTTGTCGTCCGCCGTCCGCCGTCCGCTAGTTGCCATCCGCATCCGATCCGCCAAGTAACTTAGTGCGGAGATGTATACGATTTAATTTAAGAGATCGTGATTAAAGTTGGAAGCCGCTTGATTTATTTACCTTTAACATTTCAGCCGCCGACATAGGCCATTCGCATTAGATGCCGGTTCAATGGGTTCAGTCAGAGGCACCATCGTTGATGGTGATGGTGATGGTGATGGTGATGTGGATGTGGCTGGTGTACTGTGTGGCAGGTAAAGCCTACCTCCTTGTAGCGAATTTTTTCAGAGTTATCCTGGGAATGTCTTCTAAATGGTGTTGGCGCTGAAAGTATATCTTCATCGTTGAAGCAGCTACTAAGTACATATCTTCAGCTGACATCTATGGCTTGATGTCTTTATACGAATGCCATAAGCTCTTGGATGCATGTCCAACCTATCACATATCAACGCGCTTTAGATATTCGTAAGTCTCCGTACAGTTTCAAGTCGCATTAAGTCGCAATCTCTTCCATCCTTGATCCTCGATCCTCGATCTTCTCTGACTGCCGGAGGATATTAAATTGGAAATGCGTGCTACAGGGCTTACTATTGAAAATACTTTACTTAGCTGGCAATGTCTCTTCTACTGTCGTAGTGGCTATGTTCTGGTTTTTTGAATAGTTCGCCTTGATGACGGCCAAGGGGGACTAAATTACAAAGATTTAGTCTTCATGTTCATATTGATTACGATAGCATTCAATTAGGGATCTTGTGAGTCATTTACCTGACAAGTTTGCATGCGCAAGTTACGAGTATATTGCAACTGCAACAATTTACAGTGATATGTCTGGTCTCTGGTCTGGTTGCTGGTTGCTGGTTGTTGATCTTGAATCTGGTCATCTTTTTATATGAAAACAAATCTACAAGGATGGAAAGTAATAAAGGTTAGCTGTGTGCGCATCTTATTTTACTGCGATTACTGCGATTCGATAAGGCAACACAGAGCCAAATTCTGTTGCAGAGTCAGAGTCATAGAACTGTAGTTCTGTGCAAGGGTAAAGTTCAAAGCTACGGATATGTTTATGACATTTGTTTCATCTTAAGTGCCTGGAAAATATTGTCGACGTGTCATCTGTAAACGTGTGATACAACATGCGATAGCTGTCGCAAATTCAATGAAGAACCACTTGAATAGTGCTTAACTTCACCCACCGAATGGACTGAACTACTTGCGGGGATACTCTTTAAGCACATATCAATAGTGAAGCTTTTAAAAGGGAGTTTTATCATTGCAGTTTGAATTAGCCAGTTGATAGCTAGTTGCAGTACGAGAGTTGAGATTTGAAACCTCGTTCTTTTGGTGGGGATAGCTTGACAGAGAGTATATACCAAATTTTTTCTAAGGTTTGATTGGAGGATAGTATCCCTGATAAATGCAACTCCAGCATCGTTAACCCGATCCGTTAGTATACTGTAATCAATCAAAAAATCGCACAACATCAACGAATCCTCACCATAGACAAATTTAACATTGAGGTAGTTATGGATGCTGTAAACCTCAGTTAATCCAGTAACTTTGAAAGACGAGAGAGAAGAGCGGACTCTACGAGATGTATACTAACCTTCGACTTGGTTAGAAAAATATGCATCAGCCATTCAAAATGGTTATTATACATAATGCAGAACGAATGAATATTAAAACTCCAGCCCGAATAATCTTCAAGTCCTACTCAATCGGTAGCGAACACAAGTAAAAAGAGATCCAAACCATCTTGAGTAATTAGAAACATTGTGCCGAAAATCGAGCTTAATGGAGGGATTTACTGGTTTTCCTCCCCATGCGCAATCGAAGTAAGTGGAATAAGTCTAATATTTTTAGGAAGATGTTTGCTTTAAGTAAAAATGGATGAAGGTGTTCTTGCTCCGAGAGAAAAATTCTTCGAGCGATCTTCAGTCCCGTCTGCATTGAAGGTGAATGGAGAAGGAGATACAACAATGAGCTCTACGGACTGTACAGCGACATCGACCTAAACAGAAGAGTGAAGATTCAAAGACTGAGATGGCTGGGTCATGTTGAGCGTATGAACCCCAATGTTCCGGTCCGAAGAGTCTTCGAATCCGCTCCCGAGGGACAGCGCAGTAGAGGAAGGCCAAGACTCAGGTGGCGCACGCAAGTGGAGGGGGACCTCAGCCAACTTAGCGTGCGAATCTGGAGGCAGCTAGTGAGGGATCTAGCTGGCTGGAGACGCTTGTTGACTGAGGCCGAGGCCCACCCCGGACTGTAGCGCCACTTAAAGAAGAAGTTTGCTTTAAGTTGAGGTCATAATTATCCAGAGCAGCAATGCCAGTAAGTTCCCAGCTTCATGGATTTTTCTTGTTTCAATCGCTTATTCGTAGTCGAGCTAGTATGAGGTGATCGAATGAGGCGATTCTAAAATTCCTCAGACGTAACGAAAGGTCCGGTTATCTTCATTGACAGTTGGCAATTGCGCTAAACAGCATCTCACATTCTCTTTATTTTATTCTTGCGGTTTGCTGTTGGTGAAATCCTCATAGAATGTATCTATTTGCATCTTGTTGAGATTTAAATCAGAAAAACGATAGCAAAATAGCCCTTGTGGGCACCACATAAACTCTACGTACCTACTACGTACTGGATGTACTGTACGCACACATATATATGTATGTATATGGTATGTACATATCTGTTAAACTCAGCATGATCTACCATCGAATTGAAATAATTTAGCAAATGCAGCCTAAACAAATACCTCTTGCCCTATCGCTGAACCAATCAGTGCAATCTGCACATGAGAAGATGAATGGACCTTTTAGTTGACATTATCAGTTGGCAACATCGGATGCGATTTGAATTAGTACCCATGCTGAAGTAGTCTTCACATTGCTATTGGTATTGGTGAATCTCCCAATAAAAATCTGCATTCAATCACCTCTCATGATATAATGGATTTGACGACAAATTGCCCTCGGATGAATCTGACTGTAAAGTACCTATCCAGCCCAGTATCCCCATACGTATCCAAAGGTACGACCACAACTGGGACACTGGGCACTGGAAGAGTTATTTTGATTTTGGGCACAGATATCGCGTCACCGAGCCGATCGAACACGATCAGGCTACAGAAGAACCTGACCACATTCATCCATGGTGATAGCCATCGTGAACGCTTCTCAAGCCATTGGCATTATTCGTATTACTCGTAAGCTTTTCTTTTTCTTCTATGCAATGGGAAAGGCAACATCTCAATACATGTCTGCTTCAGGTTCGGCATCGCATCGGCATCGTTCTTGTTGTTATCATCATCGTATTGGTTGTCGGTCGGATGGTTAGCTGATTGTTTCGTCCGTCGGTTTGGGTGATTTTCTTATTTGTTCAGACATGCCAACTTGCCTCTCTTTTCCCTTCAGGTAAAAGTTTTCACTTAAAACCTACGGTTACCTGGGCTGCCTATGCCCACATTCTGCGGCTAGAATGTGTGATTTATTTCAATTTCTTATCTCTTCGGGAACCTTTTAATTAATTTACCTCCGCACTAATAGTTTGCTTGTTTGTTTGTAAAATCCCCGTGTTTGTTAAATATATATTCTCTGGTGTGGTATGTTTTTCCTCTAATACCTCCATAGGAATTGTGTTTACCTCGACATTGTGCATATTTGCATTCTAATCCGGCGATCGTGCCGAAGCGCGTGGTTTTGACGTGTTTCGTTTTTCGTGTTTTTTTTTTTTTTTCTTTTTGGGTCAATGTCAATCGGATGTGGCTAATGGATGTCCCTTTGTCATTGTCCAGCAAAAATTACAGAAATGTCAACGAACAAATGGTAAAATGAACAAATGTCCTTTCAACGCAACATTTCCTCTGGTGAAAGGGACAAAGTAATCAAGTATCTATGTACAGTCGTCGATTTGTCAAATCGTGATATCCTAAATGATTAGAGCTGCGTCAAAAGCTGGGTAAATAAATTAATTATCCCACCTTCGCTTTGCGACAGTTTTGACTTAAATGCCCTCTTCTCTGGGGTGTCACCTGACAAATTGAATGATTTGATAATTGCGTGAGAGCTGTCGGATTAAGGTGTTTCGTTGTTCATTGTACTAACCGCCGATGACTACGACAACGACAACGACAACGACAACGACAACGACAACGATAATGACGACAGTCTAACCACAACAATGGCCCTTTTATGTCTGGAAGCAATTTGTCAGGTCAGGTTGGTGGGAAAACTTATACGGACAATATCCCGGATGAACGCGCACTCTATTTATGTTCTTATTGTCAATCAATTACTCATTCTTTCCTCTTGCCCATACTCGAACGTTCGCACTGGCACTGGCACTGGCACTGGCAGAGGAATACGTCCCCATACCAAACCTAACAAAACCTACTTGGTGAGCTTAAGTATATTTACTTCAGTGTGGAACGAAAGCAAATTCCTGACCGGAATCAAATTTCAACACCACCAATATGTATTAAAATAATTTGGCTAAATAAAGAATTAAATATTTCACATTGATTTACGGATGATCGTATGTGCTATGCTCTGTGCCGTGTGCTGCAGGGCTATCAAGATACTTTGCGCTTCTGACGCCCACTCATTTGCGAGC
Source organism: Volucella inflata (assembly GCA_928272305.1). NCBI lineage: Eukaryota > Metazoa > Arthropoda > Insecta > Diptera > Syrphidae > Volucella > Volucella inflata. The sequence goes on along the minus strand of OV743720.1, from coordinate 112,143,535 downwards.
GAGCTTTGCCAAACCGGCATTCTGTCATGGCCAAGCAGGCGCTTCAGCTGTAACACATTTCAAATTGGCAATAGTCCAAGTGAATGCCAATACATATATCCACATCCACAGTCCATGCTTAAGATTGTTACCTTCTCCGGTTAGCCAAGGAAGCACTTTAGCTTCAGCACATTTTGTCAGATTACACCTCCTGGCGAATGTGCTGATTGCCTCCACTTATGTGAAGCCTAATCTACAATCTACACGGCCATAGGCGCAAATTTCACAAGGCAATAAAATTTCTCTTGTCGCCCTCTATTGGACACTGAAATGAAATCCATGTTCACAGTTTGTACATTTAACACAATCATCTCATCAATGGACACCAGTTAAACATATGTGAGCAATGGATTTTATGCCCAAAAACAACGATGACGACGTACGGAGCTCTTGGTGTAGTGGAGTAGTGCGACCTGAAAGCCAGAACACCCATAAAAAAAGAAGAAACAACAATAAACCAGGGTGGCAAGGCAGCATGGCAACGACACGGTGACGGCAGCGGTGGCGGTGGCATAGGCGGAGGAGCGAGCGACTGAAAAAGGTTGAATGAAGCTGGATCTGGAACTGAAACTCTTGCCTTTGCCATGGCTCTTGGTAGAACAAGTTTACTCCTTTGGAGCTATGAAATTGCGTTTTGTGTGAATTAAAGTTGAGTTCCGTGTCTTGGGTTTAGTAAATCTGGTGGGTCTACAAACTGGGACTATTAATTGTTTCGAAACGAGAGTAATTACATCTGAATTGGGCTTCAAACTGGCGAGACTGATGAACTGTTGCATTGGTGGACTGCTAGAGTGGTGGATTGGCGGCTTTCATTGAATTCGAAGTGTGGATGCCATTGTTAATCGGCTATTAAAATCCGATTGAGTTACATGTCACTTGATGTCACTTCGATTGGTGGTGCTCATCTGAAGGTGGGACTCTTATTTCAAGAGTATATCGATAGCATTGGAATTTCAAGTTGTCAAGGGTGAAGGGGAAAAGCTGAGCCTTGAAGTATCATTGTGACCTGGAGAATGATAAGTATGAATCCGTGATAAAATCAATTTGGATTTCACAATAGAGATAGGTTATTCGGTAAAATTTTGACATACAAATTAAATAAAAAGGGAGAGATCACTATAAGATAGATGGACTCCCAGGGTTGCAATATCTTATTGGTAAAGAGTAGGTACTGATGAATTCTAAATTAATGTTTCGTTATGTAGTGTGTAGGTTTCAGCAGGCGGTAAACAATGGGCGATGCAGATGTATATAAAGCAGCTACTCAGGTGTGGTAAAATACCTTTCATTCTAATCCAGAAAGGAGTTATCAATTCTTGAGGCAACCAGTTGTGAATTGATTTTCTGTAAGCCCTACTTGCCAGAGCCATAATATGTCCTACGTAGCATGTGTGGCTCCATTTCTGACGATTCTACGACTTTGCAAACATTTATATTTTGAGAGGCAATAGAATATTTGCTTCAATAAGGGCATCTTTCCTGAAACACAGTTACAGTCTAAACTTATTTTCTTATTTCTTAGTGGTAAACGATGATATTATTATCACGCAGAAGGTTCGTGGTTCGATCTCCGGCATTACCAACAATTTTTCGAATCGTCATCACCCGTTCGGCGGGCAATGGCAAACTCCCGAAAGTAAAATTGCCTACGAAAAAGCTTGTAAGGAGTTTCGTTCGGATAAACCGTAGGCCCCGCTCAGATGTGACAAAAATGATAAAAGGAGCAACACAAATGAGTGTCAAGAAAATAGGCCATGGCCCATACTGGGCTGCCAGCGCCACAGTGTTTGTTTTTTAATTGGGTTCTTCATGTGGAGACTAGCGTCAAATAATCAGTGTGAACATTTGGACATATCTCGGAAATATGTCTTTCCATAAGTAAGTAGCATAAGTTGAGTTGCAAAGTAAATCGTTTTAGAAGTGCAAATTAATGTGTATACCACCTTGATCAAAAAGGTCCCGGAATTTATTCAGAACATTAAAAATAATAGTTTATTCATCTAAATCCATATTGTTCCTTCAAAGTAATCCCCATCGACTGCAACACACTTATGCCAGCGCTTGATCCAATCCTCGAAACATTTTTTATATTCGGTTTTTGGTATAGCCATCAGTGCTTCCTGCGATTTTTCCATTACTTCCTCTCGGCTGCTGAAACGCGTTCCCCGTAGTGGTTTTTTTTTAACTCGGTTGATCAGAGAGAAGTCACAGGGAGCCAAATCAGGTGGCTGTTCGATGGTATTTATTGCATTTTTCGTCAAAAAATCACGAATAATGATGGCACTATGCGGCGGTGCGTTATCATGCGTTATCACTACACCGTTGTAATCCATGAAAACCGTGAGCATTGCCTTCTTTTTTGACTGAAAACGACGATGACGTCTCGTTTCCAGTAATGATCTTTTTGATGAATGTGGGATCGGATTCAGCCTTGCAAATCATCTCTGTTGCGACGTCAACACGGTCTCTTTTTTGCATGAAATTGAGGTGTTTTGGCACCAACTTTGCTGCTACACGACGGATACCCAAATCATTAACCAAAATGTCTTGGACGGATCCATAGGCAATGTTCAAGTCCTCCGCTATCTCTCTGATGGTTAATTTGCGGTTATTGACCAACATTTATTTTACTTCATCAATGTTTTCGCCGGTTGTTTTCGTCGGTTTTCGATATCGATGGTCTGCCACTGCGTTCATCATCTTTGATTGCCTCACGAACCACTTTTGAACCGCTTGTGCCACTGGTAAACGACCGTTTTCTTTAGAGAATCGTTGCCGAAACACCTTTCCAACGTTCGTGCACCATTAAATTCGTTTTTTACGCAAAATTTAATACAAGTTCGTTGTTGTCAATTCAAATTCGTTTCTAAAATTTTAAAAAATCGCCAAAACACACAGAGATAGATGTACTCTTCGCTACGTAATATTTGCAAATGTCAAGCTATGACGCTAAGATTTAGAGGGAATATCAACTACAAATGTACCAACTTAACAAAAAAAAAACAGAATATTCCGGGAACTTTTTGATCAAGGTGGTATTGTCCTTACTGAAAGCAGATATCCGTTGTATGGCAGCACTTTCCAACAAGTTTACCAAAGATGTTTCCTTTACCGAATGCGATTTGGAGTTTGCACGTAAGACAAGCTTAATAGATTCATTCTTTTCGAAAAGCCGCTAAAGTTGTCCTTGAGAAGGCACTTATGTTCAAAAGTTTGGTTCTAGTTCAGATAATATTGACTGCACAAATTTATAGAGACGTAGAATTTGCGCTCTTTATGAGGACCTAGTGCTAAAATGAGCGGGTGTTGTTTCCGGGATACGGCTTCCAATTCAACATACACAGTAGCATCTGGCATATGCTCACAGTTAGTTCGCTATTTATCAAGAAAGCGATTTAATCTAACACCCATGTAGCTTATGACATTGTTAGAGGTTTCAGAATCAAGTACTGTATAACGTTGAAATATAAAAAGCTATAGAGATTTTGCCGCTTCTTTATACACTAATTCTGTAAAGTATATATACTTCTCAAATTTTGTCTGTGGAAAAGAGTGTGTGAATTACCTTTTGATGAAAGTTAAATAGTACAAGGGTTTCCAAATTTTGTTCTCTTTCTTTAAGAGTTACTTTTCCGAAGAGTGTTCCCAGATATCTTCAGAAAGACGTTTGACGTGTTCTGCGATTTAATTTATTTTAAAAACTCATCCAGAAGTACGCTTACAGTAAAATAGTGAGTAAGCCTCTGGTAACCATCCTCTTATTGTAACCAAAGTTGTCATACCGCTCATCTGAGTTGCTTCTATGATCGAATTGCCTACAACAACAAATTCAAATATCTCGTTAATTGAACATTCAGATTAATAACATTCCGTAAAATAACAGTAATTGTGCTACCTAATGAATGAATATTTTATTGGTGCGCCTTCCTTAGATTTGCGCAACTTAATTACCTTTATTTCACACAAAACAGCTACTATATTCCGTGTGGAGCAGTGTGTCATTATTTATAAGCAAAAGGACGATACATCGTAAGCATGATCATGGTCGCAAATCTCAATGCATCTCTCTTGCAAATTTATTCCCGAAGATTAAGTATTTTTATAGGCCAAGCCACATGTAGTACACGCATGCGCAACGTATTTATTTGCATTCCATTGCTGTGTTGAATGTTGATCTGCCGCCAATCGGCACCATCATCAGAAGTAGCAACCAGCAGCAGAAACAGTTCCATAGACACCCGTACGCACATCTAACATGGATCGCAGTGGCAATAAAATCATCCATCCGAGAGGCGGCAATGGTCCAACAGTGGTCCAGCTTTCAATGGTTAAACTGATGTTGGCAAAACTGGTGGTGATGGTGGTTGCCAGTATCTCAGTAGCGATGTTCACTTAAGAATTATATTTATCGTTCACCCAGGCAAATTAAGAGTCGTAGCCCGACCTTTTTGTATACTATAAGTGAATGCCCATCCGAAGCACAATTTTGATTTGGCGCTTAATTTATATCAGAGTGTATTATTCTCGCTTGTTTTAAAAATCATTAACAGAAGTAAGAGAACTCAGATATCTGATCCCTCGGTGGGGGACCTGGCCGCTTTGCTCTGCTAACCTACCTGGACCAAGTATTATGATTTATGCGCGCTTTTGCATTGCAAATGTCCAACAGGAAAAGTTCTTCCTTCGGGATCTGCTGAAACTGCATAGGGACTGTGGCCGGCCTTAGTGCGTCGTATGCGAGCGAGTATCCTCACAATTACGGCTCAATAAGAAAGTGTTAATTCGCCTCTCATATGTACAAATTGTGTTCATTCGCGTACAAGTGTTTAAATTTCACCTTTCGGTCGAGGGATCACGATCACAGGTGAGTTACAGACAGCTTAAGCAACAACAGTAACAGCAATAGCAACAGCAACAGGAATAACACACAATCTGTCTGATTGGCGAACTGGCGAACTGGCGAACTGGCACACTGGCTGGTTGGCTTAGTCAGCGGATAATTATTTTTGCTTCGATAGTTCGTTCCCCATGTGTCCATGGTTAAAATATATTTTTAATCATGTCCCAGAATGCGGCGAGAGGAAGATGAGTACCCATAACGAGCGCTGAGCAAATGCATTTGGTGGTAAGATATACGGATATTCGCAGGAGGATGCCCCGCTGAGAGAACATTCCTCTACTGTGCAGAGTGGGGAGAATTTGCAAGTTGGGCCACCATACTGTGTGTGTTTGGATCACCCCCAAGACACGATATTATAAATTTCATAATTCACGAAATATGTTAAAATGAGTGCTGTGGCATATTTTCGCTGGAAACCCTGGAAATCGCTTTGTATGGGTGCGAGGCGATAGGTGGGCCATTGCCAAATGTCAAAACGAATAACAAAAAGCAGGCAGCAACCAACAGCCAGCAGCAAACAGTCAGTAACCGGCAGCAGCAGCAACAGTGGTTACCAAAGTTAAGTCGAAGTTTGTAGAATCAACATGAAGGAAGGAATCCTTCCAATTATTGTATTATACTGAGCCGAGATTATTAGGGCCGCCAATATGGATGGATATACTGTCGAAAAACACCCCTGCGGTTTTTGTTTCCGCGCAGCGAGACAACCACTGCGTGCACAGTCAGCCACTCAAGGAGGAGCTGCTGAACAAATGTCCGAGATGAATATACTCGTATATGAAAATAAATAAAAACATCATTTCCGTTTAACTTGCATTAATATGATGTTTCTGAGTTGGTTGCGAGCTCCCAGGACTTGAAATGACTTTTAGGACGACTCCAAGGAGTCACATTTGCAAATGCTCAGTCGGAGCAATGCAGCCAAATCGAATGCAATTAATTTAACCTACAGCTTTGGGAAATGTTAATATTTGGAGTCGGAGTTTAAGTAAGGCATCCGTCAAGTTCTATGCAAAGCTAGTTCTCCTGGGCATGTTGATGAATCGCGTCACGATACTGAACCCATATGTTGTCTCATTGATTATTGTAAACGCTCCAAGGAAATATTATTTGGATGTATCTTGTGCCTCCTTAGATACAAGTACATGTTGATGTACTCGTAGTTGTGTCTGTGCTGGGTTGATTCATTGAAAAATGCTTTCACTTATTGATTTATAGTGCTGGCGCAAGAGTGTTATCTTTGATAGACAGTGATTTGGAGATGGTTAAAAATGGGATACAGGTCAAGTGGCACTGTTGATGTACTTTGCAATGTTTTGACCACACTTTTAAAAACTGAATGTCGTAGCATTTGTTTTTATCGATTTTCATAAATTTGAAAGCAAAATACGAGTAAAAATGCCAGAAAAGCTTGTTAAATCTGAAATGTCTTTGAAAAATGAAAAATGATGATCATATCACTCCGAAGAAATTCTATAAGTATGTGTACTTTTGGCTACAGTTAAATCAAGGTTTAACAACTTATAAGCTGAATGTCGATCCAACTGCTTTCCACCTTCATTTAAGCATTGAGGGTTTTATTTACTACAGGTGGCGCTACAGTCTGGGGGGACCAGGACTTCAACTAACATTTTTAGCTATCTGCTTCCAGTTTTGAACGCTTAGTTCCCTGAGGTCGTTTTCCATTTGTGTGCGCTACCTGAGCCTCGGTCTTCCTCTACTGCATTGTCCCTCGGAGGCGTATTCGAATACTTTTTGTACTGGAGGGTTGGTGTCCAACCGCTCTACCCAGTCGTCTCAGCCGTTGGATCTTCACTCTTCTGGCTAAGTCGATGTCTCTGTAAAGTCCGCGATTAGTAAGATCTCATATTGGGTCAATTTTGTTGTCCGAAAGCTCAATTGCCTTCTTAGCGCAAAGAAGCAGTAACTACGAGTAACAAGAGTTGTTCTTCGTTTGATCACAGCGCTGGTGTTGTTGTCTAAATTGATGCTATATCTGTGGAGGGTGACGTTCTGCTGTAAACGTTTGTGTTGGCTATACACTTTGTTTGACAGCATATACTTCAACTTGTCCTAGTTGATTGTTAACAGGAAATTCAGGCGTTGCTTTTGCCGTCGATAATAATCGACATAGTACATGTCGCCGATTTTGGTCGAATTATTTTCCGGCCCATCCAATCAAATTTCATAGATGGGGTTAACATCGTTCAGAGCCTCAGCCTATTAAGAAACTCTGTCAAAGCCCGAAGTTTGTTGTCCTTGTTTCGTTTGCAGGGGTTGTCAACAGTAGATCCGTCCGTATCCGAAGCTTCTTGTTACTTCTTAATTTTCGTCATGTTTTCAAATTCACACAGCTACCGCGGCAGCACAACCCTCAAACTGGAGTGCCAGTGTCATTATAGATAACGGAAAGGACGAGAGCTCGGTTAGACCTAAGCCAGTAACCTGCATGGGGATGCGGCGGCTGCCGTTGGTGCATGAAGGGCTCATCGGCCACCATCTCTTCTTTAAGGCTCTGACTTAATTTCGGAATTCCTTACCGGCCTGAGCTCCAAATATGTCGGTGTAGTCCGGATAAGGTCTCATTTGGTATACTGCCTTGATCACAAAGTTCGCCAGCACACACAGAGATAGATGTACTCTTGGCTACGTAACTTTTGCAAATTTCAAGCTATGACGCTAAGATTAAGAGAGAATATCAACAATAGATGTACCAACTTAACAAAAGAAACAGAACTTAAATCCGAATAATGGGAGCGCCACACGGTGGTTATTCCGGGAACTTTTTGATCAAGGTTGTATTCCGAGATTTTACTTCAACGTTGATTCTATTAGGGGAATTCATCGAATGTCCTGCTTAAAGTGTTACAAGTTGAGTTAGGGTGGACATCGACCAGTATCCCAGCAGTTACAACACTGGATATCACGAGATTGACACCTCTCAAACGAATATCATATCTCTACAGCACCAACCAGTTCTTTTAGTACTTTCTACTAGATCTATGGATGTTTTTTTAAGGTTTCCAAGAGATCTTCAATCGGACGTGCTTTTTCCAAGAGAATAAACACAATTTCGAAAATGAACTAGCTCAATAAAGTCTGCAATGCGGTCGGTATTACTGCAAAACTCTGCATATTTTATTATTTCTAATGCATTGTGTATCTAAACACACTTTCCAGCTGCCCTCAAAAGCTTTGCTGAGCGTAAATCCTGATTGGTTCCTACTCTAATCTTTATCTCTACTAATTCTATCAGAAACTTATCAAAGTTTGTCAAACAGGCCAGATATTAAGGGCAAAACGGTCTACTAGCTCTGGATAAATAGGTTAACTATTTAGCCCTACTAAAGGTTCAAATATCAATCTGCCTGTGTATCTATAGGGTGCTTAGATCTGCATGCTTCGCTGCATTGTGCATACATTTTTATCCCCTTGTCTTTTTTAAAACCAGATCGCAACCTGTACTGCCAATCATCTTAGGCCTACCTTTCAGGGAACCAGTCTTCCAACAGACCACTTATTTATCCCAAAATAAGAAAATACCGACTATTTATATATATACATAAATACGTCGTTCGATAGCCTGGAAAGCGAATATAGTGTCATGATATCAATCAGCGGAGTTTGAATGAGTAATATTTCGTTTATCAGAGAATGTACACTGAGTACCAATATTCGCCTTTCAATCCCTTGCATAAAATTTCAAGCATTTTGATAATTGCAGAGATTCTTATGCACCTGAAATGGCATATGATATCTTAGAATGGCATTTGTATTCACGCTGAGCACGGTTATGTCAAAGATAGTTGGAAACTGTCGCCCCTATCGTGCGAGATGCCAATGAATTTGTCAAAACTAGCACAGCCCATCCATTCAAGGAATGCTACTTGCTATATGTAAACTCTTCCTCAAACTGGCCTCATTAGATGACACAACTTGAAGAAGTAACTTGCAATCTGTCCAGACTTTTCTTATCACTCTTCATTGGTTGTTGCAATCTTGGAAATCTATCCAAAATAACCGTCAGTAGACTGCTCAGTTTTGAAAAGCATCAAATTGTTCTACCTCTGATTTATTCTCATAGCTGGATCTGCTGGTGTGCTGACATTGAAATCCTGTGGTATCACTTAGTACCTTTTTGGTCCTTATGTGACTTACTTATTTCAAAAGTTAAGAAAAGAGAGTCTGATCGATTTCTATACCGATACAACTAATGCAATTTACCAGCAATACGAGTAGCTTTAAGTGAGGTTCTGTTGGATTTATCTGTATATTTCTACATATGTACATATATACTATATGTATGTACTGTATTTTCATCTGAAGACCTTGCCAAATTTTAAGGTCAATACAAGTCTCTTTAATCAGGCACTGAGAGTCATTCACACTTATCCATTCATTCACACCGGTCTGATAAGAAATCTTCCAGAAGTTTACAGTTATAATTGTACATTTGTGTATTGATATCAGTTGGTTTAAAGAAATGAGTTAAAAACATATGTAATCATACCTTAAGATGCGGGGATCAAGTTCCTATATTTCAATGAGTTAAAGCCAAGTAAACATCATATTATAATACAATTCAGCAAGCTTCTTTATTTTATTACTTACTCGGATTTTATTCGTGTAGATAAAATTAATCCGTTGCTTGGCATTTTATTTATTTATTTATTTTGTTTTTTTTTTTTTTTTTTTTTTTTTTGAACAATAAGAATCCGATCATATTCAACAGAAGTTAATTAACTCTCCTTGCCGCTTGTCATAATTACAAGCCATTGCTGCTTATCAGTCAAGCTTATCGCATAACCAAACCTCTTCCAAGAGAAAACCATTCCCGATAAGATTAAAGCTTGTCGAACCATATTTTATATCTCAATCTCATACAGGCCGAATTTCATGAGGAACATGATCGTGTCATTTTGATATGAGTACAAATACTCATGCTGATGTGAAAGAAAGAAATCCGACTTTACCTTCTTCGTCTTACCTTTTGTATATATGTATGTATGTACTCGTAACTATAAACACATTCGTATATGTAGATATGTATAGTAATGATGACAACTTACTCAATTTGAAGTTTGGCGAGGGATCACTTAAGATACTTAATCTTTAATGACTTATTAAGCAATATCTCTTTGGGTTGGGTATCTACTTCGTATCTAGTTAAATAGTGTGTAGCTAAGATTTTCGAAATGTTATGACCCAAGAAGAATCCTAGAGTTATGCATAATCAGGTACGGATACGGGTACACCCTGAGTATCTTCCCGTAGTCGCGTAAGCTTTTTGTGGTATGGTAAATGCTGGTTGACGGAATCGTGAAATGGTGGAATGGTGGAATAGTAATAGTGATTTCCTAAAACACTGTCATGAATAATACAATGGAAATCTACCACAATCCACAAGAAAATAATTTGCGTTATCTAGTTATATATCAAAGTTTTATTGGCTCTAAATAATGGGTATTTGCTGTAGAGGTAGTATCGTCGTCGTTGTCACCGTTGTCATCGCATCGTATGTTTGTATGTAAGTATAATGAATCCACGAAATGCTTAATTTACCCCACTGCTAACGTTTTCATTTGTTATACTCACTGTCGATCCCAAAGAATATACGAGTATAAATAGTATTCCGTTCGTTCGTCGCATTTTGTAAAGAGGGTACGGTAAGGCACGGTGTATGGTCTATGGTATATGGTGTATGGTGTATGGTGTACGGCTAAAGTGTTGGATCTGAGTATCAGTTTATGGTTATTTTATCTTTATGGTGCGAGATCCCATTAAACGTTTTATTCGTATTCTTGGCATTTTTCTGTACTCATTCAATAATCCGTTAAATTTTCAATGATTTGTTCGTTCTAAGTTTGAACTTGTGAGATAAGTCATTAACACCGGCTGAGCAGTTATTATCGTAGCTTTAGATGACTTAAAACGGGTCACAAAACAAGGTGTGTACACCTACACCTACACCTACATCTTCACCTAAATCTACACCTACACCTACGACCGCCCTGACACCTATACAATCTATAACCAACCATTCAAGTTAGTATTTGCGGAAAATCTATTTTTAAAAATTGGATTCTTGCCAGTGAAATAGAGTTTTAGCGGTCACTCTAAGTAGGACACCTAAAAGCTTTAAACGAAAATAAGTATCTAATAAGGACACAATTATTGATACTATTCTCTTTTGAAATCAATGCATATGATTCCAAAATGCACATTTGCTTGACAGTTACAGACATTTGTAATGTGTCATAAGATTTCTTCCATGCGTCAATTGCAGCTGATATGTTTTATCATTGAGTCCATTACAAGATCGGTCACAGTAACTCTAGCCGCATGAAATATTTGTTGGACTTAAGCTATTGAAGTTTAGATTGCTTTCCCTTCTGGAAGCTACGAATCTTATTGTAGTGAATAAACTGCTCAAAGCAACGTCTGATTTTTTAGCGAGATAACATTTTGATATATGCATTTAATGACGCTTTAACTAAGCCTGTGGAGTTCAGTAAATCAATATTGTTATTGAATGCTAAAGATGTCTTAACGGTCACCAAAAATAGACATCCACATGTTAAGTTCCGGCCAATGCCATACATCTACACAGGAAGTAAAACAAGGCTTATTTTCGTGTGTTGTACCGTGTTTGAAATTTCGCTGCATCCATGCTTATTGTCTAGTGACCTTTTCTACTGTCCACAAGCTAAGCGACGTCAGAACCTGTTTTGTTTATATGGATCTGTTCTAGAACTAGACGTATTGTATGGATAAAACAAAAAAAAAAACACTGTGGCGCTGGCAGCCCGGTATGGGCCATGGCCTAGCTTCTTGACACTCATTTGTGTTGCTCATGTTGTCATTTTTGTCACATCTGAGCGGGGCCTACGGTTTATCGCCGAGTCCGAACGGCACTCCTTAGAAGCTTTTTCGTAGGCAATTTTTTACTTTCGGGAGTTTGCCATTGCCCGCCGAAAGGGGATGGCGATTTGAAAAATTGGTGGTAACCCAGCCTGGAATCGAACCCAGACTGTCTGCGTGATAGTCCAATGAGCTAACCATCGCGCCATCGCCATCGCGTATTGTATGGATACTTCATGTAAAAAGGACGATTCATCAGCTTTTAAGTCTTATGCCCAAAACACTTCACAATTCACTAAGCAGAATTTTGTGTGCAGTGAAATTAGAATATACATGTTTTAATTCACTAAGCTACATACAAATGCTGCACGAAGCGCTGTTCTGCAACACATCTTCTGAATTAGCTGCAATCGACAGTGTCGCACATAAGTGGCAGTAGCTGTAAAATGACAGCAACAGATGCAATTGCCTTAAAAAAATATCTGCACATCTATGGTATGTCAGAGTTGCCAGCAGTACTGCAAGTAGATCCTCTGCACATGTGTTTTGGGTATTTGACTTTACTTTTTTCTTTTACGAATCCTAGAAGAGTAGAGGCACCTATGGCCAGTTTGTTGGCCTTCCCATTCTTCATTGATTTTTAACGGCCGGGAATCTAGTTTTTGTTTTTTAAACCATAGCTAAATCGTGATTGTTCCCTATATAACTCGAGTTGAATTCAGAGGCTTAATTGCGGCCTAGTTGTACGAGTATGCGATGATATTTTGCATGCTTCTATGATTAACAAGTTCTCTTTCCAAAGATGTTGACAAGTTAAGGTAGATGGAAATAGTTAGATATGCTTTTCCTCCAGGTCAACAATCCGTTTTAAAATAAAATTCGATACTTTTAACTCTTAAGCAACTGTTTCTCATTTCTATTCAGTGTTAAATGGGAATAGAATAGAAAAAATTTGGTGATGCTTAGTTTGGGAGTGTGTACTTAGTGGAGTGGTACAACATTGCTGAGTGGTGGATAAAGGATTTTTGTTGTATCTTACAGACCAAGATTTCATTCTTCTATTCTAATCGTGAGACAATGGTCTTTACTTTGTGAATCAAGAACTAGGATATTGGAAGCTTCAATCGGACATGATTCCTGTTTCAGTTGACGATTGTTCTCCGCTATTTCTGACGAGTTTCCTTTCGGATAGGAGTATTGAGATGTAAGTGTATTTTTTTTTTCTGTAGGAACACAGCACACAAACAATGAACTTCATTGTACTGCTTGTGAGATCCTTTCTTTCTAATGGAATCTTTCAGTCTTTCGAAGAAAGATAAGTTAGCGATTCAGTGATAAAGTGCCTAGAGTACCAGCGATGTCTTGCATTCTAGAGCCAGCTAAGAAGTCGAAGAAGTTTTAAGAGGCTTTGGCTGGGGCTTCAAATGCAAATTATTGGGTCCCTCTACCCTTTATTTTATAGTTATTTAGTTATTTAGTTACTGTAACGTAGTCGTTCATATCATTGGTATCATTGCGTCAGATGGCATATCCATAAGTCAAGAGACAGCCGTCGTGCTAAGTTATCCAAGCTCCAGTGAGTGTGGTACTACAGACTAAATCTTCTTAAGTGGTAGATGGCTTTGAGAATGTGGCACATGATATGAATATCAAGGGAAATGACAAATCTGTTTTTAGGATTTTGACAACAGCATAACGCATTTCATCAGACCTTATTCCGCACAAACAAACGACGCATAAGATGATGCAATTGGCCTTATAAGAGCCATGTAGATCTAGAGGAGCTTTCTCGATGACAAGTCCCATGCCTTGCTGACAGCTCTTTTGGACTGCCCGAAAGCCGACCGACAGCCCATAGAAGTTTGTTGTTAAAGATGACACCCAAATGCTTTACAGTAGCTTAGCCAAGCTCATTTAAATATCTTGGTTTAGGATTTGGAAGCCTTCACGAAATGGAGGCGTAGTATAATTTGATATAGCTTTTGTACATGACTCTGTTCCCTGAAGTTAAGCTTATTGTTACTTCTTCCAGTACAAATTCCTTTTATGAGAGTAAGGTCTAATATAATTTGATGCAATATCGAAAGTCTTTCCTGCGCTATACAGCAGGACTGTGGGACGTAGTTGACATGATTAAATATATTATACAAAATTAATTAATTAATTTGGATTTACATAGTTTCCTAGCTTTCCTACTTCTTATTTGTATGTTAATGTTGCGGCATACTGTGTGAGAAGCTAGTTTTGATCCACATTCTCCTCGACAGCAACTATTTCGATCTGTCCTACTAGAACTCATCTTAACCATCCTTATTTCGAGAGTCAGAGAACTTATAATTTAAAGGAATAAACATAATCCCAATATTATCAGCGTATGTGTATGTGTCAGCAACTCATACAGTCTCCTTTCCTTAAAACTGGACAAATGATTCCATATGTTACTTGCATCTGGCTCAACGTTATGCAGTTGTTTTTGACCGAAATTCAGGTTGAATCGTTCTTTCTGCTTAAAAGGCGAATATTGGGCATTATCACCGTTGCAAAATCTGCAGGGTTAATTTTCAAGATTCAAATAAAGCTCCTACTATGACTCTTTTTAGTTTCTGGCAAATTTAAAACATTATATTTGCGGTGACACTTTTAAATGACCTATTATCAAGCAGTCATCTTCGTCATTCGAGTCATTTGAATTCGAAATAGAATATATAGATATTTGTTTTGATACAAAGGGCTGAAATACACATTCAGGATCAAAATGTGTTCTTGAGCTCTTCGTAGTCTACCTATGGCTGGCATTCAGCTGTCCCATACGGGGGTTTAACAACCGATTGCACGACCAAACCTCGAAGATTTGGGTGCAAATCGGAAGTTTATGTTTAAATAGTTCGCAATTTCTTTTACAATAAATTAAAAAAAGTAATTGGATGCTTGGAAAGAGAGATCAATGGGTCCACTGTATAAATCCAAGTGATGCTCGTGGATTAGTTCCTTAGAATCAAGGCTCTTGAGAAATCAAAACCGCCTAACTTAATTCTACTTATTAAGAAGGGACTAACAAGTAAGAAACCAGCTACAAAGTTATGGTGAGAACTTTAATAAAATGTGATTTGATAAGAACAACATATATTCGCGTAAGTCTTCATCATAAGAAACCGAGTGTGGCTGAGTGAATATGGCTTACGTTGCCATATTCAAAGAAGGACATCGGAAATTTCATTCGGAAAAACAAGAGGCGAAAAACTAAAGCGAACTCCCCGCCTCACTCCCTTCCTATCCGCAGAAGAGGAAGACTTACAATTCTAGTCTGTCATTGGAGTGGCGTTCTACACAACATCTTCTCTATCACGAGAATGGAAATTTGCATCACAAAAAATCTCAATGTCTGTATTATGTATAGGCTTAAAAGGGTAGAGTAATCCGCTGTTGTGTTGACCCTGGATGATATAACCTTTTAGGAAATCACCGTGGTGAAATATTTGTTTACGAGCAAACCCTATTCTTTTCGTTGCCTTCCTCTACCTTGTGCATAAACACGGAACAAAATTGTATAGAACTTTAAGCCAATCGCACAAGTTGTGAATTACAGGTGAGTCGACACTGGGTAAAAACTAACAAGAAAGCTGGCTGAGAAGATCTTCATCATCAGTGGTGGTATACCAGTTTAAGTAAAGGCATATCTCACACATACATATATTAGTCCTCTTCAAATTAAATTGTTAATAAATGCATTCCCATCGAATCATAACAAGAAACGCACATACATTTATACGTATTTATTCTACGAATTTCGAAGCAAACTTTATTAAATTCATTTCAATCGTGCCGACAGTATTCGTATCTACCACTTGATCCAGGGTATTCAGGCTATTCATTCTAACCTCCTTTCTATGCGCGTCTATGAACGAACAACGATCAACGAACAACAAATTGTGTTGTTTTAGTGTTCACAAGTGCCTTTTTGATTAAAATAACAATAAATCCATGCACCAAAGCAACACACTTCGCCGTCACCATCAATCCGACAATCTGATAATCCAACAAACCGATCCATTTCGTTATTGATCTTAATATGAATGATCTCGATCGATCGGTTACTCTATTTGAAGCAACTTTTGTGTAACAAATCAAATTTTACGACTCTTCAAATTGTATTGATTGGTTATTGATCATGTTAACTTTATGAATTTTCATAACTTTAGACAAGAGTATCCGAAAAGTTGGGTTAGTCATCTCGAAACGAGTCATCACCTCACCGAAGCAAGAAGAGGAGTAGGTACCTATCATCGGCATCAGCAAGAGCAAACTGAAATACATATATATAGGTATATTGTAGTACAATAGATAGAGGGGGCCAGACCAGAGGCCCACCCAAGTTGTGTCCGCACATAATGGTAATTGGGGTGCGGTATACAACCTGCTCTACTCAGTTCGCCTGAAAATATCATACGAGCATATCGATAATTAAATGAAATACTTTGTCGTTTAACAAACGAGACGACACCTCAACAAAGATCTAACGAACATCTATTTCCACTTAACACAAGTTTCCGGATTCGATATTTGGACTTGGTGGACTTGGAGCTCGAGTTAACTCAAAATGTTAAACACACAAAAAAAATTAAAAAAAAAAAAATAATAATAATAATAATAAAACAAAGCGAAGCGCGCACACAGAATGACAGGGACAGAACCCCAACAGAATTAACACTAAGAAAAATCTTTAAAGAAAAAAAAACAAAAAAAAAATGGAATGCCAGGGATCAGCAATATTTTAAAGTATAATTCCGAAACCCCGTAGATAAACTTAACATAACTATTAAACATTTGGAACCTGAAGCAGACACCGTACAAATTTCAATCAATTTGAATGCAAATTTAATCTAATTCGAAACGCCCAACGTCCATTCAAACCGCATGCGGTATGTGATCATTCACCCGCTCTAACGAGGTAGGTAGATACACTCGTAACTACATACGAACACATGTATGTTTGTAGATGCTCGTACAATACAATAAAAAACACAAATTTACATTTGATACTGACTTGAGGTGGCAAAAACTACTCATAAACGGGACAGTGGTCGCTTCGCTATCGTCAGCGGCCTACCATCACCATCTGGTGATATATCAGAGAATCTGTCAACGAATCATCATCATCATCATGGTCGTCGTCATCATCATCATCATCATCATCATCATCATCATCAACATCGATGAAGTCAGTACCTGGAATGAGGTTACCAAAATCATTGATATGCTGATGGACCGATATGCCGACATGCCGATATGGCTATAAAGCTATGAGGCTAAAAGATGATATAGCGATATGACAACATGACGATTCCATAGACCAAACCAAACAAAAGAATGACCGACATCTGACCCGGATGTGCTGTGACCCTTTGGTCACAGATCCACAAATCCTCCTCTTCAAGGGAGAAGGATTACACCAGACGCTGGCTGGCCTAGCAGGATAGCAGCGATTTTTGCCAGCGTTTGTATGGATTTATGGCATTTCACCCAGCCAGCATTGGCTGCTCCAGTGCTTTTTGGCGAAAAGGACACTCTTGTCGTAGGTGTACGAGATTTGTTCGACGTTGGAACGCCTTCTCATATTCCTCAAAATACAATCGACTATGATGCCCGCAGGCCATACAGAAAAACCAAACGCCTACGTCTAGCAAATTGAATGAATACACTCCGGTAAGACTTGTGTGCTGTTGGAATGTGGCCCACGTTGTTGATGCTGTTTTTTTTTTTTTTTTTTGGTTTTTAGTTATATATTCATCTAAGAGCAGCTGCCATTGCCAATGAAGTAGAGTTGTAGCGTCACCATGAGTTTACCATTAACATTGCGCAGCGGAAGATGATCGTACTGGTAATAGCATCACGATCATCATCGAGAGCATATTCGTTGAGTCGCCGCCATAGTCGTTGCCGTTGTCGTTACCGTCGCCTCACCAATAAACGGTGGCAAGCGAAATATAGTCGTGGCCCTGAAAATGGGCTTGGTTGGTGCTTTCTACGCATTTATTGTACTTTGGTTCAATATCAACACACCCTTTGGGTGATTCCTTTTTATTCCGAGTACCTACGAGTACTCTCTTCGGGGATGAGCATTTAATTTCTTGTGATGATACTGATGGGATTAAATTTGGCACAATTTTCAACAAACTTCCGACGGATTTTTGAAAGTATTGTATTATAGTACTCGTATATCTTGTTGTTTCCGTGGCGAAGAAGATACACAATATCTGAAGATGGACTGAATTGCTTTACATGCAAATTCATGTTTTTATTGTGTAATCATGTAAATGAGGCAAACCGAAATCGAAATTGATTGTTAGTTGTGCATTGGAATGAAGGTCGAAGCATTGCTTTTGTCTCTATTCATCTGCAAAAGACTGTTTATGATGTTTGCTGATGCGATGGTAATTTTTAAAACTAACTTGCAATTTAAACCATCAGCTGTTGATGGTTTCCTATGGTGGAATTGTCAGAATACAGATGTAAATAAATACGTGTGCGTTTGTATTATATACCATATCCAAGTTCTTTAGAGATGAGCAGTTTCGAATGACGTCTCTCTGATCAGAAATCCAATATAAGGACGTTAATGAACGTACATACACGTAAGAAGAAATTGCTTGTTTTAAACTCAGTGTCAACCTTATCTAATATTGATGCATAACGACCTCTCAGTTTTGCATTGGATCATTTGATCATGGTAGGTACATATATGCAGATATGATTATAAAGGAGGTTAAGTTGCTTTGAATTGTGATAACACAAAATTAGTGGTCATAGTCATAGCGATTTGCTTTCGTCAGGTTCGTTTTATGATTTACGCAATTGGTGCTTTTAGCTAAACCAAGAGTAGGTAGGTATACTGACCGTTATTTTTGATAGTTGTTCAAGACTTCGGAGAAGAAGTGTTTTATCTTGGGTGAAAGGTAGGGCAGGTATGTAAGAGATGAAAGTGCTGCCTTGGGTTATTAAATGCGGCAAAAATGTTTTAAGGACTGGGCAAGTCTATAATCAAGCCCGGGAATCGTGCAATCCGACCACCCGCAAATGGTTTCATCTATCACATCTAGTTTTAGAATATATTTAAATATAGGAAGTCATGACAATTTCAGCAACATCCACCAGTTTACCGAATGTCTTTGTGACAAAGATCCTGCAAATGTGGTTTACCCTATCTAGTTGAGAGAAAGAAGACAGCCCTAGACTTATTCTAACGTTACCAAGATCGAGTTCAGGAACTTTTTTAATTGCCAAATTTTTATCTTAACAGCAGCATCCCCAACCTTCATTCGATTTTCGAAAAACAATGTTGGGAAATTTTGACTTTGGCACAGTCTTTTCTACCTGCATTCTTAACAAATTAAAAGCCTTCTCGGAGCTCCTTTCAGTACGTCTAATACAGAGTCCATGAAAGTAGTACTAAGAGCACCGTCATCTCCATAGAAAAGTAATTTACACACTTTCTCATCCAGAAGTCTAAGTATTGTAGAATATATAATGATGCTGAACGCGAGAAAAACTAATACATTGCAGTGTGCCTCGAATGAATCCATATAATCGTTGGATGAAAGATCTTTCATGTGACAATTCGGTTTCACAATAGTTTAAGTACCAAACTCACAATGTTTTTAAAGATATCACAATCGCTTTCAATATTTTTAAAACCACTCCTAATGTCAAAGATGACCACCATGTCATATTTCTTTTCAATCCATAGTAACTTGGAACTTTTTGAATTACTCCTTCAGCACTATATGCATAGCGAGATAATTAGTTGGACTTGTGTTCTGAAGGAGGGTGTAGTTATTTCTAAAATCAATCTGGGAGGATAGGATAACTTTTAAATATCGTAAAGCTATGTCGATGGTTTCTTCAATCACCGCAAAAAAGATGACATCTGCTCCTGATATTAAGGTTTTCGAGAAGCTATACCTAGCCTAGTTATAAATTCTGTTACAAGATTTCAAGTACCCCTGGCTCATAATTTTGAATAGGAATAATCCCGTTAATTATTTTTTTCTTAACACGTGTACTTATACCATAAGTAAATAGTGGGGCATCAAAGAAAATGGTATCGCTTTGCATACATAAGTGTGGAAAAAATTCGAACTAAATTTTCGAACTTCTTAAGCCACCTGGTATATCGAAAATGTTTGTTTATCGGACTATAAAACGTTTTAATGAACTTTCAGAAGTAGAGGACAGACCAAGAAGTGGTCATCCACTCGTCGCTCGAACGAGAGCTGTGCGTGAACGAATTCGCAGAAATCCTCTTCGGGAACAAAAGATGATGTCCAGAGAATTTGTTATATCTGCTAAATCCATGTCAAGGCTTTTTCGAGAAGATCTCCTTGTGAAATTCTACCGTCGGGCAACGGGACATCTCTTAACTCCCAACCTGAAAAAAATAAGACTCGAAAGAAGCAAAAAATACTTACAGTGGCACGCGGTTAAACAGAAGAAGTTTATAACGAACATAATGACAAAGTTTATGCAACTTCATCTGAAGAAGTAAAAAAATTTGTTCCGAGGGTTCAGGGCGGCCACCATCCCGCATCTGTAATAGTTTGGTGGGGGCTATCACATCAAGTTGTCACATCACTGCATTTTTGCGAAAAAGGTGTGAAAAGAGGGGCAAAAGTGTACCAGGAGACTGTTCTCGAAGGTGTTGTCAAGGGCTTAACAAATACCCTTTCCAACGGGGAAAGATGGGTCTTCCAACAAGACTCTGCTCCAGCACACAAAGCCAAAACGACGCAAGATTGGCTTAGGTGCAATATTCCGGATTTTATCGCTTTTCAGATTAGCCAACAGGAAGTCCAGATCTAAATCCACTGGACTACAGTTTTTGGTCAGAGCCGGAGTACATGGCCTATAAGACTAGAACTATTTCTAAAGTCGTGACTCTTAATATTCCATGCATTAGGATTCGGTAAGCCGCTAAGGTCTCCTCGAAATCGAGCAGGTAGATTTATTACAATGTACAAACCTCTTAAAGGTATTGCTGGTCTCGTCCCAGTCTATCTCCCCATGAATTCTAAGGACGAGCTAGATGGGATGATGGTTATCTAGTCTTTAAACGATGTACTCGTATATGGTCCGGAAATGAGTTGTGCAGTGATTTCCTGCAGTCTTAAGCCATCTTTTTCGTGTTGTAGAGGGCAAGGGTGTGGGCCCTCGTGTCGTTTTTCAAATGACAAAGAAGGATACAGTCTAGGCAGTTGCTGTTCGAGTCAAATTATAGTTTGAGCGTATTTTACCGAATTTGGAAAAACCGTAATTTCTTGAAGGTACAGTCTCTTGGTTTTTCATTGCTTTTTGTACTGAACTTCATGCTCAGTTAAAGCTTGCGCTAGTGATACATAGTACGAAGCAAGACTCTTGAAGATGTTGACAGATCAAATGAATGCTTCTTAACATCTGTTAGAAATCGACATCATTGTTTTTGACTATCATTTAAACAGGCATCAGACTGAAGTAAGTAGTACTTAGGGTAAGTAATGACATTAAAGAGTCAGATAACATGGATGAGATTTTGTTTAGTTACTCTGTTTCGAAAGAAAAAGTTCCTTTTTTCATAAAGAACTTGGAAGTCAAGCTAGTATTTTGTTTTACATAAAGAGTCCTGGGTTTCTGATAACAAATTACTTTGCCTGTCTAATCATAGATTCCCGTTTGATGTACCTAAATTTTTATTGAAATGGAAAAGTTTAAAATATTTCTTTGAATTGAACAATTTTGAAATAAAACGAGAAATCTTCAAAAACTTTTAGTAAGCGTATAGTTCGCTTCAAATTCCAAACACAGCGAATTTGTATATAATAATTTAAAAATGATAGCCTTTCAAAATTGTTTATTCTTTTCATGGCTCTAATCCGTTGATTTGGCAGCCAAATCCAAAGGATTTAAGAGGGTTAAAAGCCTCTTTCTAATAAGCGAAATTTCAACAATTGACAAGGAGCTATCGTTTGCATTTCAAATAAGATGTTTTGTCTTTAAAATCATTCTAGTCTTTCAAATATTTCCATGTGGCTATAGGCCACTAACTTGTGTTTACTATAATAAAAAATTAATTGAGATAAAAGGGAATAAATTAAAGCTGTATCTAAGACCAGATTTCTCTAATGGCTCCAAAGTCGGATGAGCAAAAACCTAACCACGGTGAAAAGAACTACAATTTCGACGCCTTTTGTTCACAAAGTCATCTATGTTACTCGCGTCAGGGTCACTTTGAAGCGATAACAATGACAAATTTATTACTAAATCGCATTCTAAGGTCTTCATTAACTTTTGTCTGTGAATGAACTTTAGATAAATTCTCTTTAAATATGTAAACATGAAAATATCGAATAAGGATGTTAACAAACTGAATAAATTAATTTTTTCGGTCAGACCACCAACGTTAACGTTTTGAGTCATCCCATCGATACGTAAATTTTGAGCTAATAGAATAAGAATATCAAACTCCTGAAATGACTAAGGCCAGCAAATTTATTGTATCTCATCGTTTATCGTCTGATTAGCGAAATCCTAACAGAGTGTTTGTTTACCAGGTTTTGTGGTTGGAAGTTTTGCTTCTTACCTAAGTGTTTTGTTCTGTTTTTGGTTTTCGTAGAGGAATTGATTTACTGTGTGTGGCTTTAACATGCATATTTTCTTGTCTCCTAATATATCATGGTATCTTCTTTGTCTCAAACTAGGAGCTGAAATATGTTCTTGGGAAAAATTCTAGTCAAATAAAACGGAACGGATCGGTTTTTGTTCTATCATGTCAGCTATTAAATTAAATAAACAAATTATTTTTTTTTTAAATGATTTAAATGAATTTAAGGAACCTTTCTTCGATCCAAGCGGGTAGCGCCAATGTTACTTTTCGGCGATCAACCTAGCTCAGGGAAAGAAATTTGGAAGAGCCATTTACTGATACAAAAAGGGAAACCAAAGAAAAGTTCGTCCTTTCATTCACTTGTTTTTTCGATTGGAAAAGTTTTTCATTGACAAATTTACAATAAATTTAAGCTAGCAACCAGAAGAGCAGGAAGGCAAGGGGGATGCCAATAAGATTTTCATAAATGATTAGATAGATAAAACGCAGTAACAACAAGGCAGAGCTTATGAGGAAGGCCCCAGTAAGGAGCAACGGAAATCACTGCGTCTTATAAATATGAATTTGAATATCACATCAACTAGTACCTGTATATCAATAAAATGGAAATTTGTTACTCGATCTACTGCTGAAAAGCGTTAAGTATGGCGTTATTCTGCATCTGCAAACGATTGTTGTGTCAAATATGTTGAAGAAGTTGAGTCTTACAATGAGATTCAATAAAGTATTTGTAAATTCTAAATACACAAGTACGTACCTAAATGCGAGCACGCATGAAGTGTTTTTTTTTCAGCTGCTTAAAAATGTCTGAGGGACTATTATGCCCAAAACACATGTTGGGAAAACTAGCAGTACTGCTGACAGCTCTGCAGGTGAATTAGATGTGCAGATATTTTTTGAAGTCAATCGCATCGGTTGCTGTCATTTTACAGCTACGGTCACTTATGTGTGACACTGTCGATTGCAGTGAATTTAGAAATAGAGATATGTTGCAGAACAGCGCTGCGTGCTCATGTGTTTTGAACATTAACGTCTATGTAACACGGGCAAAAAATTTTCCAAAACTGTTTGTGCAATTTCCACGAGTCTTAAATCGGTGTGAATGATTTTCTTTTTACAGAAAGGATAATAGTAAAAGCAGCCCCTAACAAAACTTCCGTCCCCCTGACCAAATTGCAGTGAGGATAGCAATATCTAAGTTAAAATCAAATTGAACCTGATGAAAACTACTTTAAAGAGTTATGCCCTCTAATTTCTCAAATTTCGTCTGAAGGTTGTATGCCTATACAGGCAACTATGACACCAAAAATGAGCCTGT
The DNA here is from genome assembly GCA_928272305.1 of Volucella inflata. Classification (NCBI taxonomy): domain Eukaryota; kingdom Metazoa; phylum Arthropoda; class Insecta; order Diptera; family Syrphidae; genus Volucella; species Volucella inflata. Next base: position 112,119,784 of record OV743720.1, on the reverse strand, counting down.
GACACTTTAACACCTTAAAACTTTCCCACAAGTTTGTATGCAATCAGTGGGTTCCCACGTCTGGAGACTACCGGTGGGGTAAAAGAACAGTCAATCAATTCGAAATGAGCATACAAGTGTCAAACCACTCAAACTTTAGATACACTTCATGGAAATGATCGCAATTAATAGCACTACCCCGCTGGGCACCACGACTGCAACGTACTCGGGTGATCCCAGAGCAAGCAGAAGTGCTTGTGTCAGAGCCCGACGAATTCCGGGGGCGGGTAAAATAAAGTTTCCAAAATATTTTCATAAACTTCGGATTGCAAGTTGGATCGTCGGATCGATGACCTCAAAAAGTTTAGAACTGGAAGCGATTATGCGTCGCAGAACTCTACAAATCCTGTGCGTACAGGAAACGAAGTGGTGTAATACAGGAAATAAAGCGCGTTTTCTAGATTTAAAAGCTAAGGCATTTAAGATGTTTTACCATGGAACGGTCAATGAACGAAACGGTGTTGGAATCGTTATTGCAGCGGCTCTTCTAAACAACATCGTTGGTATCTTGAAAATAAGCGACCGCTTGATGAGTGTTAAACTCGTCATACACAATGAAACGTGGAACATTGTTAGCGCATACGCTCCACAAAATGGATGCGACCAATCGGAAAAAGATACATTTTGGTCAGAGTTCGGTAATTTGCTTAGAAATATACCTATCGATGAGATGCTCTTCGTAGGCGGAGATTTAAATGGCCACGTCGGAGAAACAAATGTTGATTATGAGGACTGCCACGGCGGTGAAGGCTTTGGAACCAGAAATTCAGCAGGCGAAGACATCCTTGTAGCGTATAGGGCTTACGGCTTAACCAACTTAAATACAATATTAAACATCAACGACAACTTATCACCTATAGCAGCGGAGGCCACGAAACGCAAATAGACTATCACCTCTGCAAAATGTCGATGAGAAACCGTGTTAAGGACTGTAAAGTAATACTTGGAGAATCGCTAGTAAGCCAACACCATCTGCTCATTATAGAATTCTTCACATCGGAACCACCGAAAACACGGGCATCATTTGGAAAGCCAAAAATCCGGTGGTATAATCTATCGAAGGAACGAAGCACAAGATTTATCGCACTGGCTAAAGAAGTACTTCACAATATAAACGGTATCGCAGACTCACTTAGCCCGCAAGAAATGTGGAACAGCATGCACGAGGAATGCATAACACTCGCAAAGTCCCATCTGGGGACTATATCGAAATACCATCACGTCGGCAAAGAAACATGGTGGTGGAATGACGAAACCAAACGAGCTGTGGCCGACAAGAAGAATGCATTCCAAGCGTGGACAAAATGCGATCGGAGCGACTATATCGAAAAAGCTCGACTGGCTCTTGAATACGAGCGTCTTAAAAAGATCGCAAAGAAAGTCCTGGCTCGAACTCGAGCGGCAGAAGCGGAAAACCTGTACCAGGAGTTGGAACAAATATCCTCAAGATCGGCGGATAGAAGACAAGCTATCCAAGAAGTTCAAACGTCACACAGTACTAAAATGCCAAATATTTTTAAGCTCGCTGCACAGAGGAGAAAAAATTCAATGGAAATACTCGTAACCTCGCCGAAATACATCAAAAACGCAGACGGTCGTTTACTAACAAATGAAAAGGAAATTTGTGACCGGTGGCTTGAATACTGCAAGGAGTTGCTTAACAAACAGTTTCCACGTGATATCATGCCGACAGCTGGTCTATTCGAGGAGGAAGTTTCGGACTTTTCAATCGAAGAAATAAGTATAGCAATTGGAAAAATGAAGCCGGGGAAAGCGGTGGGACCAGACAGCATTCCATCAGAGTTTTGGTCGAAGATGGAGGGAATCGGCAGCGAATGGCTATCGAAACTTTTAAATAAATTAAAATGTGGACAACCTATGCCGAATCAATGGAGAAGTAGCTTCTTGGTTCCATTATACAAAGGAAAAGGCGACACTCGAGAATGCAACAACTACCGTTCAATCAAGCTTATGTCACATACAATGAAAATCGTCGAAAGAGTCTTAAACGAACGTCTTCGGCAAATAATAAAGCTCGATAACAGCCAGTGTGGATTTGTTGAAGGAAGATCGACGGTGGACGCTATCCAAAGCCTACGAATAATAATGGAAAAGCACCGAGATTCGTCTAAGGATTTACACATGGTACTCGTATTTATCGACCTCGAGAAAGCATTCGATCGAGTGCCTAGGGATCTCATCTGGGCCGCGCTGAGGTCTCAAAACGTACCGGAAACGTATGTTAGAATAATACAAGACATGTACGGAAACGTGAAAACTGCGGTTAAAAGCTCTGCCGGACTAACGAGAGAATTTCCAGTTAATGTCGGAGTGCATCAAGGAAGCGTACTTAGCCCTTTCCTCTTTAACGTAGTATTCGATTATCTTTTAAAAGACTGCATGCGCGAAGCAAATGTAACGCCAATTCTCTTCGCTGACGACGCAGTTATACTTAGCGATAACGTCGAAGATTTACAGAACGCCTTAGATTCATGGAGAAATGCGCTAGAGAGAAACGGGTTTAAAATAAGTCGTTCAAAGACGGAGCATTTGACGTGCCCATTTGCGGATCCGTTGCGATCTGTTCCGCACTATCATTAAGTACTTAGGATCAATCGTTAACATGGAAGCGAAATGTGACGACGACGTAAACCACAGAGTGAGTGTGGGATGGATGAAATGGCGGGAAAATTCGGGAATCTTTTGCGACCGAAAATTTCCACTTAAATTAAAGGGGAAACTATACACCACGGTTGTTAGACCAGCTCTTATATACGGTTCACAGTGCTGGACAATGTACGAAGCGTTTAAAAACAAAATGACGGCAGCGGAAATAAAAATGTTAAGGATGTCTAGTGGAGTCACTAAACGCGATTGCATTAGATCTACGCGTATAAGAGGAAGTCTACATATAAAGAATTCAGTAACCGAACAGCTTGAGGCGAATAGAATAAGCTGGTATTGCCACGTTCAAAGAAGATCTGCGGAAAATCCGCTTAAAAAGGCACTATTAACTACGGTCACTCCAACTGTAAGAAAACGAGGTCGGAAAAAGAATTCCTGGATTTCTCAGATGGCAAATGCGCAACATTTTTCAGTGGGGTTAACCACTGAAGCGATCCAGGACCGAGCATTATGTAGACGCGTTCTGCGGTCTGCGACATTAGCCAACCCCATAAGCGGAGCAGCAGCGATGCAGTAAAAATGGGAAACTCGTTACCCATAAGTTCGTATAACGAGGAAAGGGTTAATAAAAGGATAAGAAGAAGTTGTATGCCTAATGAATGGAATCCTAGCGTCGCTCGGCCTCATACTCAAAAAATGAGAACCCATCACTCAACATAGCATACCTGATCTTATCTGTCATATTGTGTGACCATCGGGAACCATTGGTCAACCACCTGATTGGGCATCACAAGTACGATTTCTACTAGGACTAGGAAATTCAATTATTGGCAAATATTCACACTCCGGGATATCCTAGAAACAAATTTTTATAGATTTTAAGGGTCGCATATAACAGCATTTATAAGGACGGGTTTTATAAAACTATGTCTCTGTTTGGCATCTGCGCTAAGCGCGACCTTCTAAACAGAGACCTTTGATAACAACAAACTATTGTGCGAAACTCACAGCCGAATACTTCCTAGCAGCGTAGAATCACTTTTGTCAATCGCTTTTTCCTTGGCCTACGAGGGCAATTGAGAAGTAAAGCTCTATGCAGAAGAACTAAAGAGACTCTTTATAAAACCTTGATCATCCCAGTCCTTCTTTATGATGCTAAAAGCGGATGAAGATATCCTTAGACATTTCGAAAGAAAAATCCTTCAAACAATATTCGGTCCAGCTTGTGTTGATATTAAACGATGAACAATACGATTGGTACGCTGAAATCGAGCTATCGAGATGGCTAAGACATATAATGCAAATGGCCACAGAATCTATGAAGCTAACCAAAGGGACAACGCAGTACAGGGAAACCTTTCTTTAGATGGCATGCAGAAGCTAAATACTGCAGAGGTTTGATAGTTGAGGCACAAGTCTATCCTGGGCTGCGGCGCCACATAAAGTAAATTTTATGTAATAAGACGAGCTGATACGTTAAACTTTATTTTTATTTTTGGTGTCTTAACATGGAAACTTCCGTAAATATGTTTCTTAATTTGAAAAAATTTGTTACATCCACTGGCTTTCTAAGATTTCTAGCGTAGTCGATTTTCTTCGTATTTTCCTTTATTTTTAAAAGCAAGTAGTTTTGTACAACTTCTTGCTGCACCTTAAAAAATATAAGACACCCAACTACCGTATAAAACACCCATTACTGATTGCATGACCTTTTGATGGTCAGATTAGGGAGCACTACTGTAGCGCTATTTTTAACACTCCATACTGACATTTTGACAAAATTTTCGCCGTGAATTTACTTATCTCACTTTGGTTTGACAATTTTTTTTGAATAGTTGCCTGAGGTTAAGAAAAATGGCAATAAAGATATTCAGTCTTTGCGTGACTGATCGTTGAACATTTTGCTCTAACGCCTTACACTCATTATTTAATGTGATTCACAGTGCTGATACATCAATTACTACGATTAAGCTGTCATCGGTGAAACAAAATAAAGTGTCATTCTGGATTTAAAGATGTTCATTTTCAGTAGAATATCCCTCTTACAGAATAGGAGATGCTCTACACCAGCTGTTTGAGCAACGAGGAACATGAGCAGCATCGCTGATTTGTTCTCAATCAGTCCATTACTATCTAATTAGAGAAGCGCTCCGGGGCTTATGAATCTGTTTCCAACCACGCTCTCATAATATACATAATTGGTGTAATAACCATGGGATATCAGATTGTTAATTGCTTTTGCAGTGTGGCTGTTTTCGAGTCAGCTTTAAGACATTAGGTGTGTTTTTTTGGCTTCGGTATCAGCGCTCATTTACACTCTATGTGGAAATTGCACTAACAACTTTACCTATATGCGGTAACTTAATGCAAGATATTTATCGGAGTTGACGCGGATAACAACAGATGATGCCAGATCTATGTTTGCATGATAACCAAGGCTTGTATGAAACGTTAAAACATATGTATAACATTTTTTGGTTGTATTTACTACCAAATCTGACGAATTTTAGTAGTTAACGTCGATAGTCGTTTTTTGGGCTCTGATGAAATGAAGCTCTGATACCGTTGCGAAAAAACACAACCATTATTGTCAAGAATGTACTCTGACCCTGATGCAACCGTGAAAACGAAGTCAAGACTGTAAGCCATCATAAAAACACAAATCATTTTCAATAAAGTTGCTCCTAGGTTGAACCGCACAGAACACGGAAATACAAGCGTAGTCTGGGCAAGGCAATGTAGCAGACTACCTTCATCCTCGAATCGAATTGGTTGCTATAAAACAGCTTTTTTGCAAAAAGCCAAAAGCACCCTACGGATAGATATTGATCGATTCAAGACATCTGACATCTGAAAGTTGATTTGCAGTTTCTAGACATCCCAAGATTACTTAATCGTATGGAAACTAAGTTGCAAGAATATGTAAAGTCTCCCGACACAAAATTGCTTATGTAGATATTGAATAGAACCCGATGTAAACTGCGTGTTGCAAGTTCTGTTCAGCCTGAGGAAGAATCCTTCCAACCATAAGTCGTCTCTAAATCCATCAAGTAGGATTCCCCACATAGTATCTTGCATTGTTGGATTGGATATCGGTTCCTCGCCTTGACGCGACGAGAGACATGAGACCAAATTGCATGGCCGGAACTATATTTCTGTTCTCAACCCATTTCCTTTTCATATACCCACCTTTCTTTTATTTGGGAGGAAAGTTATTGACCGAGTTTTTGACGAATTGGACATCAACCCTTTCAGGATTTGGATGCATCACTGCTGTTTTCGAATGCGGTGGGTAGTTGCGATTATTCAAATCATTATTTAGCAGGCTCATATGAGTGAGAGATGTCAAGGCTGTACATCTCAATGAATGAAAATGAAAAAAGGTTTTTACTCAGTTAAATTTGAATTGTCGAGTCGCAAGTTCTCTATCTCATTTTGAAGCAAGAAATTGTGAATAAGATCTAGATTCTCTAGAAAATGCCTCGAAAAAATTACATCTTATGCCTTATAATCATCCTGAAAAGTAGCTCCTACCTTTCCCTGTGGATACTTTCGACGGATTAGTATGTGTTATAGTATCTGGTATCACCTTACCTTAATAGAGTGAAACAAAGGCGTTTTTCTCTCTGAACTGTTCTCATCAGATATTTTTAATATTTCACACTAATGTATGAGCATTCGATTCAGCCAATAACATGACATAAAATGACAAATGAAATGTGAATTAAGGAGTTAAATAGGATGCTCTGCGAGTTGAGAGAAACTTGCCATCTAATTTAAAGATCATTTTGAAAGGTAGTACTCTGTTAGTAAAATTTCACATTGAGAAATATGTACAAAAGAGAAAAACTCGCATTCTTTCAAATGGGTTTCTTATAGGTATTTTCCAACCGTTGAAAGAAGGCTGCTGCCTTTCCCTTTTCACTTAGCCACATGTCGTATAGAAATACGGATACAGTTTACCACTTCTTAATACCATAACAGTACGTTTATTTTAATTTTTATTTTTTTTTTAAGAAATACATAATAACCACTTCGACCCTTGAAAAACAAAAAATCTCGTGTCCTGACAACAACAGATGCCAACAACTCCTGACCATCATTTTACAAAAGTTCCCGTGATGATCATCAGCTATGATTTTCCGCTTATCATCACTCAGATCGGTCACTAATCTGACATTTTATTCGCTATTACATTAAACCAAAACTGGCAATCATATCTGGCTAAATTACAAAGGGGCGCCCATTTCAAAATCTGAAAAAAAAACGCAGGGCGTGGCTCAAAAACTATTTAAAATATGCAAAGTCTTGCAGAGATAATTGGGCATCTTCTATTATTATGTGAGTGCATGTACCAGCATCATTCAACTGTCCTTTGTGTCATTTTTGACAAAAAAAAAAAAAAAAAAATTACTCACGCACCCTTGCCGCCAGACAGGATTAGGGGTTGAACAAGGTTATGTACAACCATCTGAATATACTCACTCGTAGATGCCTAATTAAATTAATCTTGCCAGAATACAGGGTTGAAATTGGCCTCTGAAAACGAGTAGCTTTATCGTTAATCCTTGACAAAGCGCACCCTTTTCTCCAGAACAAGGAAAATATCGACAAATCTAAAGAAACAACATCATCTTTCCATATCAATGACAGGAAATGTTCAAACAAAAAGTAAATATAGGTACAGAATGGCGACCAAAAAAAGAAAAAAAAAAAGCAAAAAAGAATCTATAACACAAGTTTGGCGATCTTTTAATGCCGGCAAACTTGTGAAGGCTTTCAATCAAACACATAACAAATTGGCGGTGTAATTACCTTTGATGTTGATTGTTTTCGGTTCGGTTAATCAACGGCTGCCGCACCTTCCTATACTTGTAGGTACCTATACCATTACCTAGTCGTTGTTGTCGTCGTATGTAGAATTTGGAGTACTCTTCATACAAACGTACAACATTCATACATATATGTTGTTTGGTATGAAGACCTTATCAGTCGTGTAAGGCAACAATCAAGATAAGATACCATCGGTGTTTGTCAGCGGGTAATAAAATTTCATAAAATAGATGACTCGCTTCAAAAGATCACATCCATCCGTCAAAGAGCTGCACACATGCCTCTATTTACAGAAACCTAAAGTCAAATTGCATCAACCGACCGAATGACTAGTGAATGCGATGCATGCATCAAGGCGGCATAGTACCTACCAATAAACTTGTGCTTTACACCGTTTACTCGTTGCTGTTTAGCACGGCAAATGTTGTCAGAGGTTTGTCACAGTGTGCACTGCTGAAATCGGTATACTCGTAGAAGAAGATCCGACGACTGAAGGGAATTTCCCAGAAATTTCCAAATTCAAATAAAAAATCCCCAAATTAGCCTTTGACTTTACCTTTGGCTTTGCCTTAGCCCTTGTCTCTTCTAGGTCGGGGCGACTTTCGACGTGCAGTTCCGCCATCCTACCTATACTCGTACTCGTACATATTACGAGTATCATCGCCACCGCCACCAACAATTTATTGTACTTGTGCGGCATTCTTCAAGCCTAGATACATAGACACTTGAGGACCATAATTGTTAGTCAAATACAAATATTGAACTATCATAATTTTCTCATCGTTGCATCGCTAACAGGGCCATCCGAATGAACTGAAGCGACGAACGACTGGTCGGTTAGTTGGTTGGTTCGGTTGGTTGGTGCGGCACGAAGGAAGAGTCCAAAGTTGCGAGAGCGAAAAATAAGCATGACCCTCTTTGTGCGTCGATCGTCTACACACCGTGTTGTAAGTCAACGTTAACATTATGATGGTGTGAAAATATTGTCCATGATCATACTCATACGAGTAATAAGGATGATGATGATGATCGTGAGCAACTGTTAGTGAGATACTTTTCGAATTGGGTAAACAGTGCGCCTTGCGCACGACCGGATGATATAGATAATTGTTGTCTTGTCGGCTTATTGTCAGATGTCTCTATATGCCATGTTGTAGAAAATGACAACGATGGTAATGATGAAGATGACGACACAACAAAAGGCGATCAGTGCCGACTCTGATTCCCACTCCGTACCATATATTACGAGTATTTCCCCAAAATTGTTTCATTTGCTTACTTTTCCCATCCCATCCGTCAATGTATAGAATAGGTACACCATTCGCTGAGCAATACCGGGAAATGCTAGCTGTAAGGTTCCAAATATCTGGTCGTTATCTTTCTGAACAGGTCGGTACCGGGACACACCTTACTGCAAAAGTGTTATGGTGGACGCGACTTTAGTCTGGTAGTACTTTTGTACTCGTACCTACCTACTAGCAAAGTAGCTCCTTTGAACTGACGGTATTTCTGTTTTCTGGATTCTTTTAGAATGTTATCCAACAAGAGGCGATAAGAAAAGAAGACATCCCCAAACCCATTCCTACTCTGGTTTACAGTGAATCCTGGAATTTATGGGCTTCGGCCTTTTAGTCTTCGCTTTCGTCTTCGTCTTCCACTTCATCTTTCAGTTTCGTCTTCGTCGTCGTCTTTGGATATCAAAGACACTGATATTGTCGATTCTGACGACGTATTTATATTCTCTCTGTTGCTAAGAACTTCAGACAGCCAGCTTCTTCCGTGCATCCCACGCATGGGTCATTTCGAATCGTTTCGAATCGTCTAACACGACTTTTAAATTAGGGTTTCTTTGTTCGAGACTGAAAGCTCCGCATACAGCTACAGCTATGGCTGCTGCTGCGGCCATAGCCACGGCCACTTACGGAAGATTTGTGGATGTTGTTTCAGTTGGTCGTCGCGATCGCTTGGGGAATTTGCAATTACGTAGGCATACACTTAAATTAGTCATACGGAATAAAGAATGAGTTTTTGATTTCTCTGCTGTCGGACAGGTTTGGTTTGGTGGAAATGGATGCATACATCGACTGACACCACTCTTCATCACAAGAGTACAACAGCACAAGAGCACGAGAGCACAGGAGAGAGGCACGTGCTCAAAATGACCAAAAAGTATCGAATTTCAATGTCCAACCGTCGTCGATCACTTTATAGTTCTGAGAAACCAAACCAAACCAACATTTCTGAAATAGATACGTTACGTACCTACCTATACTCGTACGTACATACTCGTACATCTGAATGACGATCAAACAGAAACAGAAACAGAAACAGAACCAAATAACATTTCGTCGAAGAAGTTAAAATGGAAAGACCAACATCTTAAAGTCTAACTGTAAACATATATATTTCATCTTTAGATACATTCACATCGCTTAAAAGATAGCCTAACCTAAATTATTTGAGAAGCGTCCGCTGTCCTAACCTACATGTAAACGAATAGCAAATTCCGAGGCACTCTTGCGCCGCACCTCGATTATATACAGTCTATGTCAACATAGTGCAATTGATTCCAAGTATCGATATCAATAGATCGATAGATCACAATGCCGAGAGAAAAAGAGAGAACTTTAGTCGAGTTAGTGTGTTTGAGTGAGTGAATGTTTGGCATATCTATCTACTCAACTTGGTCCTTCTCAAGAGAATCAACATTAAAGTGCTTGTCATTGATGCTGACCGTCTCTTGGGAGTCATTGAGGCCAGTAGCTCCTGATGCCAGATTATGGGTGAGGCTATGACGCCGGAGATCACAATTCCTGCGGAATACTTTTCCACAGGAGCCACAGTTATATGGCTTGATGTTAGTATGAGTAAGTAGATGCGTCTTCAAATTCGATCGCTGATTGAAACTACGATTGCATACGGGACACTTATGTGGTGACTCTTCCATGTGCAGGATTTTATGAACGGCTAGTGTCCGAGACTGGCAGAAGCCCTTTCCGCATTCGGTGCATTTGAATGGCTTCTCCTTCGAGTGGATGTACCTGAAACGAAAATTCAATTAGCATCTCAATAAACAACAAATAAGAATCAGAATGAATATGAGAATGAGAATGAGAATGAGTATGAGAATTGGTATCGATTTTGGTTGTCGCATAACAGGTTTTAGGACCTTTTAGCCGCAATAAATACCCCGAGTTATGACAAAACGAAAAGCAAAAACAAAAACAAAAACAAAAACTGGAAGGCCCTAATCACAATATGTATAGTAAGTATCGGCCAGCCTCTGCATTTGTGCATGTGTTGTAGGGAGAGACACCCTATAAAACCGAAAAACCGATGGCGCCCCATGCTTCGTAGGTGTTTTCTTTTCAAATTTATGACCCGGACCATCTTATGAATTTTTAAACTTAAAAAATTTGGAAACATTTTTATATGACAATTATTATTTTTATTTATTGGACACACGGACAGAGGCTGAATGGGCATTGTGGAGAATAAGAACAGAGATTGTATAGGTAGTATGGAGACTAAAGAATATACTCGTAGAATGTAGAATATGTAATTGAGTATGGATTTATTAAGTATGGCGGATGGAAGCCCATTTGAAAAGAGGATCGACTATGGTCACATGCATTTTTTTATTGGTTTTATCCACGGATGCTGGGGGCACATAAATAAAGTATCTCCACGGTGCGCTCGCCCGCCTGACTCATTGGAAGTCAGTTCAGGTACCTACCCAAGAAAAAAAAAAAAAAAAAAAAAAAAGCACCAACAACCGACGACGATTGTGTGTTCTAACATTGTGTGTGCCGCTTTCAATGATGATTTAAGAAGGATTAAGCCTTTTTCTCCCAGGCGACATAATGACCCAAAACACTATGAACAATTTATTAGGTCCAGCAACCTCTCTTTCTTTTTTATTTTATTTTTTTATTCTGCTCATAATGAGCTCAAGATTTATGGAGGCTAAAACTTGTTTTGTTGTGGTTTTGCCGTCGGTTATTGCTATAGGAAGCGCCCCGTAATATTGCTGGAATCCATTGAGTTGGATGACTGGCAATATGTCGATTACGTGCGACTTTTGCGAGCTAATTATGCTCGAATGCTATTGTCAAAGAGTGCCATCTCAATTTCAACTTCATGAGTTGGTTCACAGAATACAATGAGAGTAAGAGATTCACGCTAAAATCGCTTGTTGTGTGTTGTTGGAGTTGATAAATGTGTCGATTTGACGGAGATAAACACAACAAGTGCCGTAAATACTCGTATCTGAGAATTCAGAACTAAGAACTGAGAACTGAGAACGACGACGATGACAACGATGACGGGTGATTTATGCCGCTGTAATTATTCGGCTGTCTGGGGTTATTAATGGGATTTGGGGGCAAGAGCCAAACTAAACTGAAACCAACAAGAATAAGAGAATAAGCAATAAGTTAAAAGCAAAAGCAAAAGCAAAAGCAAAAGCAAACAAAGGATTTGCATAACCAACCTGTGGTCCCTGAGATGATCCTGCCGGCGGAAGGCCTTGCCGCAAATATCACAAGAGTAGGGGCGCTCGTCGGTGTGGGTGCGCTCGTGAATTAGCAGGTTGTACGATTTCGTGAATTGTCTATTGCAAAATTTGCAGATAAATTGCTTCTTAGATCTTTGCTGGTTGCCCATGACCGTTGTAGCTGTAGATGCCTGTTGCTGCACTGTAGTTGATGTTGTGACAGTTGATGAGGATGTAGCAGTTGCAGTGGCAGAGGTGCAGGAGGAGGATGATGTGCTAGGCAGGTTCTTGACGGATGACGCTGACGACGAAGAGGGCGGGTTACGCTTTGAGCTGGACGACATCTGAGTCTGAGATGAGTTAAGAAGCATTTTGTCATGCAACATTGCTGCCTGTAGTGTATCTGAATGCGATGGATTGTATGTGGTAGAATTTGTAGTATTTATCATTAAATTATTATAAGTTGTATCGAGTCCTTGAAGGCCGTCAACTGTGGTGGCGTCTATCGCTGATTCAAATGATAGCTGCTCATCTGTTTCTAAAAGGCTGAGATCATCACAATCGCCAAGATCACTGGTTAAATCCGATTTTGAGTGCTCTTGATTGCCACTACGGAAAACATCCGATTTGCCAGTTATACGCTGTAGAGCGAGATATGATTCCAATGCTTGTAGATTAAGTGCAGCTGCAGCTGGGGAGTTCATTGGAAGCATTGCTGCCTGCTGCAGACTGGATACCATTGTTCCTTGCAGGGAGAGAACAACTGCAGCAGCTGCTGCCAGATCACTCGTCGCATTATTTGAGATTGTTGAGGTTCCTCTTGAGGGGAACAGTGTGGGGGAATTCGCATCAGAACTGACTTCACCGCCGCTGGCAGTAATAGTAACAGGTTCTGTGATTTCTACGACTGATGCCAGATTAGTGGCGGTGGTGGTGGTGCTGGTGCCGCTACCTCCTCCGGTTACTATATTGCGCATTTTTCCACCCACAATTGATAAGCAATTGTAGTCTGTGGCAGCAGCAGTGTTCGTCGTCACTAGACTCACAGTGCTCTGCTGGTGCTGCATATCGCTCAAGGCAATTTGCTCCATAATGTTCCGTGCACAGCAGGATATCCACTTCTACTCGATGTTCAGTGTTCAATACAGCGCCGCGCACACCTACGCACAGACATAGACAACCCAGCTAAGGACTACTTGGATCACTACGACGACGACGACGAACGACGACGACGATGACGATGAACATGAAATTCACAGATGACACGCGACCATAAATCACTCTTCAGACATCGACCAGAGGTTACAAGCCAAGTAAAATAAAATCAACTATTTGTCCGATCGTTTAACAAATTCCGCTCAAATCACGGCAATAAAATTAAATATGATTGAATTGCCTACGAGTCTATGTATAGTTAGGTAGATAGATAGATACACGTACTTTGTGTCTGTGGCAAACAAGTGTTTGTTGTTTTGATCAATGACAAGTTGAGGATTTAACAAAACAATATACAAGTATCTGAGATAATTCATCTGCATCTGTCAGACAAAATCTACATCACATGCCTCAGAGCACAAGGCAAACAAAATAACAACAACAAGCACGGCATACTAAAATATATGATACATGATACATGATACAACGTCGCGATACGACAACGATGATGACGATGATTACGACAATGACGACGACCAAATATTGTATGAAGACGACCAACACGAAAGCAAAGTTAAACAAAGCAAACACTACCCTATTTATTGACTTTTGTCATCATCAGTGTGAAAGTACTTGGCTCCCGACGACACGCTCGTCGACATTCAACACTCGACACGGCACAGCACAGCACTACACAGCACGGCAAATACAAAGTAAGGCCGAAAGCGCAGTGAAACGTCCTTGGCTGATCGCCGCTGATGCGTCTTAAAAGATCAAACAGCTGAAGCTCTAATTAAATGTGTGCACAATTATTATTTTATGGAAATTAGTCGATCATCGGTTGTTTAATTGTTGCCACGCACTGTACCACCAACTGACTTTGGAGAGCGTCGATTTTGTGTATATGCGCGCGCAATGTTAACAAAGTCCACGATACAACTAAACGTCCATCGTACCGTGTACTCTATACGGACCTGTGCTGCCCCCTCTCTCACTCACACACCGCTGCGGCATGATCGACGATCGAACCAAAGACTCCATATAGCCAGCACAGACTGGCACAGACACACCAGCAACCATACCAGTACTATTGTGATCGACAATCAACAACACCATCGCATTCACCATTCCACCATTCCACCATTCCACCATTCACCAACCACCAACACTCAACTCAACTCAGCTGAAGCACTAACACGTACGGATACGAGTATGCACCAGCACTAGCACCAGCACTAGCACCGTCCAGCACCAGCTCTTAGCAGAAGAACGTGGAACATGAAATCGAACTGACAAACGTGTGCTGGTTACTGGTGCTATGACTACGCTAAGATCAAGATGCCTGTGGTGAGCAGATAGATCACTTACTCGAGTGAGCCAGTGAGCCAGTGGTGGTATTACTGGTAGATGCGGTATGGTATAGCCGATGTTCGTGGTACCTACTATTCCTTCACAGATACGGATATTTCAGCAGCTGCTTCTGTTACTGCTAGTGCATTAGTGGTAGTGGTAGAGCGAATTGGAATTGGTGTGGGTTAGAAGGGGAAGGTTTAATGAATGTAGATGGTCGATTTGCTGGAGGAATTCTTACTTCTTCTCTTCTGTTGGTGGTATCATGATAGGTGACTTTGTTGGATGATTGCTTTCGACAAAAAAACCTGTGAAGCTTATGGCATTCTGCAGATATTGCTCATGTCCACATTTGGGCACTTGGGCACCTTGACGACCGACCGACAATGCCGACGTCGCCGACATTGTCGACATCGACATCGACATCGACATCGAAGTCGCTGTACCTAAATACGTGTGTAGTGAGTGTTTTACACGTTTTCAATTCGATTCGACAGGTTGGTTGTTGGTTCGCTTCGCCGACACAGACGGTTGATTTTGTGTCCAGCAATTCGTAGGCAGAGACAGCAAGCCAAACAATGCTACGGTTTGAAGTGTGATTCGAAGCGGCATGAAGAATGACATTTCCCAAACAAGTTTTCCCATCACGGTATCGTGGCTGCTCCAGCTCCCGCTCCCACTGCCGCTGCCGCTACCTTTATCGCTTCTACTGCCAGCCGCCTGCACTCCACTTTTTTGCATATAAAGTTCGCGGTTCGTTCGTTCGTTTCGCGCAAGCAGTGAGAGCTGATTTACCAATAATTTTCCGGACACCTCTTAGCTTAAGTACGAGTATGAGTGCGAGTAAGAGTTGATGCACAATTTACGTTTCCATTTGCCGTGTGGCGCAAATGCTGATTTGGTTTAATGACTTGTAATGCAAATACATTTACTCGTACATCTATGATATGTTGTATAAGTATACAGATTTTTATGTAAGTATGTACATTCATACATATTTAAAAGAAGGCCATTTACCTTTGATGGAGATGGTCAAATGTAGAATTTTGTTGATAAACTTAGTCCACTCTAGTGATCCGATGAACTCCTGAGCCTTTGGGAATCGACTGCGCCCATAATATAACAAAGTCGTAAATTTTCTGGTAATCTAGGAAGCAAACTTATGAGAAAATCTTCACTGACAAATGAGTGAAAGAGTAACTGGACATCTAGAGTTACATATTTGATTCGAACGAATTCATTAAGTGACACCTGTATACTTCGACTCTGTTATGTTAGATTGAATGTTAAGTCCATCATAGCAAGACGTTTTATTTCTCTGTATTACGTTGTGACGTTTGTTTGTGCACCGGCGCCAGTGGCTTCAGGGCAAGACACTGTTTTACCTAAACATAAACTATCCACGTTATCTTTGCCTAGCCCAAACTTTTGTTAGCTTAGAACAAAATAAAATGGTTTTAAGGTGTGATCTCCGTGAGCAGAAAAGTTTTCTTAATAAATGGATTGTGTCACACATTGTTTGAGGAAATTGTTAATGTGTTTTGGTAAATTCCAATTTAGCTGAGAATCGAATGCGAATGTGGTGGTAGAAAAGAAAGATACAAATGTGAGTTCACTAAGTTCCTCGTCTTAGTAGCCTACCTTCTTTGCAACTTCTTAAATGATTGCCTTGCAAAAATTGAGGAAGTGTTGCTTAAAAGAACTAATTTGATCTTGAATTCGAAGAAATATTAATAGGAAGTACCTTAGTGTTAGTATGGAACAAATTCAAACATTGCATGCAATCCATGCTGTCCCAAGTAGGGTCTATAGGTAGCTGCCACCAAAAAAATTTAATTCAATGTTCCCAAGCAAAGCATATTGAGGTAGTATCTAGCTATCTTGGCCTCATATTGCGTATCAAAAGAATCTAGAGCCTGGAAGATATGTTATGCGAGACTTTGTTAGCACACAAAGAGCTTATAACCCAGGTAACATCATAATAAAAAGTCTTGACGGTACTTTGCTGTAAGCGAATGAAGACCGATTCACAAAATGAAGTGAATACTTGATTGCCATGCCGAACCAACAGATCGATTGTAGTACAAACTTGACCATTGACGACGGCCCTTAACAATAAATTTCCATGCACGCCCCGGACTAAAGTTAATGCCAGATGGACACATGGAGAAAATGTATAATTTCCTGCACATATGAAGTTTTCGGGTTTAACGGTCTTACCTTGATCCCCACGCTAAACAAAAATCTGTCAATCTCTCAGCATGGATTTGGTATGCAAAAGTGAGAAGATCCACAAATAAACTCAGCTTGATGAAAAACCTCAGCATTGTTCTTTGTCCGATCCTCAAAAAAGGAGACCCTCTGAACTGCGTTAACTTTATTATTGTGTGAAAGCCTGAAGCCATTCGTCAACAACCTGATAGGTCCATATCAGTGAGGCTTCAGCCCAGGAAAGTCCATCACTACGCCAGATCTTGGCGAAAGCCCGTAAGTTTTAGATCGATGCACACCACCTATTTATCGATTGTAAGACCGCGTATGACAGCGTCTACAGTGGCGAGCTATGCAGAGCAATGTCTAGTTTTGGCATCCCTGCCAACTCGTCCGTCTGTGCAGGATGATGATGCACACTGCTCCATTAAGGTCGGAAAAGATCTCACTCATGTTTTTGATGTCAAAAAAGTATTTAGACAAGGCGATGCGCTGTCATGCGATTTCTTCAACATCATACTTCAAAGAATGTTCCAAAACTCAGACGCAAACACAAGAGGCACAATCTTTCAAAAGTCCGTCCAATTACTCGCATACGCCGACGATATTGACATAATCGGAAGAAAGAAGCGTGATGTCAGTGGCGCTTTCGGGAGTATTGAGACGGAAGCGGCGAAAATGAGTTTATCGGTCAACGTGGGCAAGACCAAGTATATGCTGTCAAGCTAACTTTGTCTACCAGGTCTAAACTATAAATTCAGACACCGACACGAGCGCTGTGATCAAACAAAAAATAACTCTTGCTAATCGCTGGTTCTTTGGGCTAAGAAGGCAATTGATAAGCAAGGCTCTCTATCAAACTTGTTTTGTGAGGTGACAGATGCAAATTTCCAATGGTTGTCAATAAACTGTGACATAACGGTAAAACCTTGTTGCACACATATGTAGTTGCTGGCGATTGTTGACATTTTCGCAGTACAGTCCGACCAGTTTGCTTGTTTTGGGAGTTTTTTCGTCTGTGTTTTGTGGTGCTTTAACTTCGAATTCATTTTGTTAAATAATTTACCAGAAAAATGAGTGAATCCATTGTAAAAATGAGTAAAACGTATCACTTTCACGATGACTTGTAAGAAAAATTTCATTTACTATGGTAAAATCGAAGTGTGTGTCTAATATGTGGGTCCAGTATGGGGATTCCCAAGAAAGGCAATGTAGAACGGTATTTTACTAGCATTCAGTCATTTTAACAAGAATTTTCCATTAAAAAGTTTGATGCGCAAGCAAAAACTAAAGGAATTAAAATCCCAATTAACCACCGAGCAATCATTTTTTGTAAGCCCCATTTTAAAATTTGAAGGGTCCACAAAGGCATCCTTCCGTGGGTGTCATTATTTCTGTCATTGAAGACATGCAACTTGCGCGTAGAACTGTAAGGAACTATAATTTATTTGACCAAATGAAGAAAGATATCAATCATCTGTGTTTGTTTTTCAATACAATTCGATGAATCTACTGATGTAGTCGAAATTTCCCAGACATGTGTTTTCATAAGTATAATTTTTAAGGACCTAAGAAGAATTATAAAAGGGAAAACAAGAGGTGAAGATATTTATGCTGCTTTTAAGAAATTCATACCTACTTGAGAAAAACATTCCAATTTACAAACTTGTTACAATCACAACGGATGGAGCGCCTTCAATGACGGTCAGAAATAATGAGATCGTAGCATTATGTAAAAAAAATTACGATTTTCCAAGGTTTCTATCTTATCATTGTAGAATTCAACAGCAAGCTCTGTGCTGTAAAGTTTTGAATTTTTCTCATGTTATTGATACATTCAATAAAATTGTCAAATCTGTCCGTGGTAGAAGCCTTCAAAGAAGACTCTTCGGAGCTCTATTAGAAGAAAACGAGTCCGATCATACGGACCTGGTGTATTACACTGAAGTTCGTTGGTTAAGTCGGCATCTATTTTTACAAAGATTTCGGGACATTTTCGACGAAATAAAAAAGTTTCTTCTAACCAGCAATGAATTACATCACGAACTTTATAATGAAGAGTGGCAAATGGATTTTGTCAGATATAACTAACCATCTCAATAGCTTGAAAACTATTACTACGTTCATGGCCTACCCATTTGGAGGTGTTGATGTCGAAGAAGTTGCGAGAAAAATTACAAATTCATTTGCACTAGATTTAAATGAAATTGAGAGCGAAATTCTGCTCCTTCAAAGTAATGTGCTCTGCAAGGCTCGAAGCTCGGATCCCGAGGAAAGTTTCTGGAAGTTTATGACCGAAAAAAGTATGCGAAAATAAAAAAAGTTTCTTATAATTTAACGTCATTCTTCAGTTCAACCTATTTATGCGAATCAGCATTTTCAACAATGAATGCTATAAAAACAAAACATCATAACTGCATATCTGATGAAAACTTGGAAGCCTGCCTGAGACTAGCAATAAGAAATTATACGCCTCAGTCTGCAAACATAGTGGACGATATGCAGTGCCATGCTTCAACTTCTAAGAACTGCTGAATTTCCTCATTTTTTCTGGTGTAAGTAGCAGAAATGATTTTTTGTTACAGAGGAATCCGGTGTCCTGGAGGAAAGCTGAAGAGCCCTCAAAATGCTTACAAATAATAGAACACAAGATGCACAGGTGTGGTAGTCATTCTATAGTCCCTGACGGGTAGTAGCATTTTCAAGGCCAGAAGCCCAAATTAATTTCAATAATCACCACTTTTGTGGTTGATTTGTGAACACAATGCAAAAATTGGTACGAATAAGAAAATGTTTGCCAAAGCCATTGCGTGGAGAATAACTTTTTAGTGATATCTCGGCGAGTTTTTGAAATTCTAAAACACAACACAGACGAAATTTGCTATGCACACTCAAACTTAGTGTTATGAGGTAGTGAAATCGTCCGCGTTATGTAGAGCTTACCACTTTGAAATGAAGTTTTTACGAAGAGACACCTTTCTTGGCTGATTGACCGCTTACTGCAAAATCACAAACTCGATAGGAAATATACAACGGTTAAAGATAATCTTCTCATTTATGAGAATAAAAGTACGCGCACTTTAGGTATATATACAGGAGTTACTCAACAAAACGTACATAACGACATTAGCTGCGATACCAGAGATATCCTTAGTGAGAACTGCCACGCTCGTTAGAAAACATTGGACATTGCAACATGAAATATTGCGTATATATAAATGGGTATTTAAACAAATTGGCTTAGATCGAAAGTCCTGAAACACAGTGTAACAAAGCTTACCGGAAATAAGGAAGAGGTGGAGGAAACAACTTTTGCAGTAACCAAAGTGCAGGTGGTTAACAACAAAATTAACTACTGTTTTCGGGTTTTGTTCGTACGCTATGAGGAAATGTATTGAAAAAGGTTAAGACAACACTAAGTGCAAAAAATTGAAAGCTGAGTGTCTCATATAAAACAGCTGAAAAAGGCAGTTCTAACTCAGAAATGTTCCTATCCTAGGAAATACGATAAATAAGCAAGGCTCGGGGCGGCAAGAATCACGAGAATAAGTCAAGCTCTTGAAAAAGAGATGGTGGCGTATGTGGCCTTCATTGATCAACGGGCCGGACACCAAAAGGATGAAAAACTGCGACATCTACTACGGGGATTGTTTTCGAAGGCAAAAGCGCCACCTATTTGGATGCGGATTTGTTGCTGGAGGCAGACTTAGCCAGGAAACCTTTAGTTTCCGCCATGTGAATGAGTTTCTCGTAGCAATCCGTATGAAGAATAAATTTTCCAACATAAGCTTATATATGCGCTCACGCTCCCACAAAGGAGAGGTACATAAACACCAAATAAAGCTTATACGAGCTCTTGAACAAGACCTATAAGCAATGCCCCAGCTATGACAAAAAATTGCATTTTAATGCAAAGTCGTAAGGTATAGCCTACACGAAACCACCTCTGACAATAGATTTAATCGACTTTGCGGCAGAGCAAAATATTGTCGCGTCTAGAACGCAGTTTCCACATCTCGATATTCAAAAGGGAACTTGGAGAACTCCTTAAATAATTAAAGGTCAAATGGATTGACCATATTGCGATCGACGTAGGACTCTCTTCCAGTATTATGGATGGCCGGACGTTCTGAGGAGCCAACATTAACTCGTTGTCTTAGCCAAGGTAGAGTTGCGGATATCTTAAACAGTGCATGGTAAGCTAATACTTTAAGAAATTTCGACTTCCGACGGCTACAATTGCAAGACATCGTCAAATCCTTTCCGATCGAGTCTCTCTTAATCTCCGAAGAAGTTTACTGCTGCCGGCATTAAGCATCGAAGACCACTGATAATTGTGCCAAAGAGCCATCAGAGGTCGCGCCTCTGATCTGTTGGGTTTCATTTGACCACCACAACGAAATGCCTGTTTGATGACGAGTGGTGGCAAGCACTTCCAGCTAAATAAGATGCGTACAAAGCGGCACAGCATAGAAGGACTAGAGCTGCTCATGAGCTCTAGGAGCAGACGAAGAGGAAAAGGAAAGGGTATGAGAAGCGCGATTCGGAAGATTTTTTCAAAAGGTAAAAAAAACATGCCACACGAGCACAAAGCTTCAAGACGGAAAAATAAATAAATAATATTTACAAGTCCGAAATTTCCACATTGCCACTTGTGTTTTCCAGTATTTCGTGGTACATCTGGGTAAGCTTCGAAGGACCTGGAGATTTAACACTCGTCGTGTAAACCTTTTGTTGATGAGTATATATCATATGGTGTGCAGGTGGAGTGCCTCATCTCTCTACAAGGTTAATCCGGGTATAAGATGTGTTGAGACTCATATATGTTTTGGTCAAACAGTAACGTCGATTCGCTGTGGCTGTCAATTAAATCTTAAAATGATATCAAAATAAAGACAAAGAATTACTGAAGGTTTTCTACTTGTGCATTAAGTCAGTGGCAGAAATTCTGCCAAAGATATAACTAATTCAAAATCACCTTGGAACAACCAAGTATGTAGGAAATTGTTGCGCCAAATCTATGTTAAAAGAGACGAAACTCTCATTCAACACAGAAGTACAAGTTATTTACCTGAAACGTTCTCATACGCATCACCAGTTAAGCACCGCAATCATCCGTAATTGGAATACCCCAGTGGGGAATTCATTAGGACCAGGACTAAATTACCACTGTTCCTTTGCCGCTTTCCTTGTTTCCTCATTTTACTGCACCGCCGCGCATTGTACCGTGCCAAGTCGCTCTGTTGGAATACACCGCGCCATAGCATATCCCGTCCAATTGGTAAATTGGTAAATTTATGTGCGCGCAAAGTGGAAGTCTCTTCGACAAGCAAAACGGTGACTATAAAATTTATTTTCAAATTAAAATGCCATTTTGTCGGAAAATAATTTTTAATTGATGGTGGCTCATTCTCTGATAAATGTGACGTGATCATGGCATTTGGTCGTTTAATCCACACCACTGATTTGTTAGCATTAATTCCA
Source organism: Volucella inflata (assembly GCA_928272305.1). Taxonomy (NCBI): domain Eukaryota; kingdom Metazoa; phylum Arthropoda; class Insecta; order Diptera; family Syrphidae; genus Volucella; species Volucella inflata. The sequence goes on along the minus strand of OV743720.1, from coordinate 112,097,592 downwards.
CAAACCCATAGAAGCTGAAAACATTTTGATTGGCAATTTTCAGCTTTGTGCGCAATACTTAAGACGATTTTGCTTTGTATTTTTCTTTGTTGCTTAAATAATACAAAAACAACACAAATTTGTGTCCTAATGAAGAGGTTTTTTCTGACATGCGTAACTATTTGAACATCATAAGTACGGGTATGCTTAAGTGGTATTCTACTGATACGTGGAGTGAGCTTTAGACTAATATGTATTTACTATAAGGATATTATTCGATTAACTCGTGTGGGAAACTCTGCACGATTTTTTGAAACGTCGGGCTCAAATCGGGGCTCAAAGCATGCGGTATAACCTTTTGTTTTTGCATTGATACAAACACATAAATAGGACTAAGGAGTTTGAAGAATTACATGCGAATGATAAAAGATTTTGTCGTTAAAGTGTGAAATATTTTTATTTTTATCTTTAGAGATAATCTGTCACTTTCAAGTGAAGATGAGTGTATGAATGCTTTAAATGTTGAACGGCCAATATCGCAAGATACTGCCACCGCACATCATTTAATCCCTCTCAAATTAAGGGGCACTAGTATTAAGTTCAGACCACAATGGTTCGGAAATGACAATTAGAGGGCAGTGATACTGATGAAAGAGCAGGGAAAGCCTTTATAGAACTCTGTAGATAAGCATTAGCCAAGAAAATGCGACTAGTGTACTCGTACTTCGAGATCTAGTGAGGATCATCCTCCAGCTCTCATTTGTAAGATTTTGGATGAATGAAATGAAGGCCATAAGTCTGCCCAATATTGCATACAAGGTCGATGTTGGGCGATTATGTGAACATCTTTCGATTATTCATATCAACTCGATTTTGGTTATTGGAAGATAACCACTCTGGAACAGTTACTGGAGAATACTCAAGGATATTAAATCGGTACCCAATTTTGCGAAGGCTTATGATAAAATCTACGGATATTGCCTACATTCATTTGTGTAGTTTTAGTATAACTTCTTAGGTCCTCTCAATGCAGAGAATGTTAACGAAAATAACCACTGCCCTTTAAAACACGGGCGAAGTAACAGTAAATCTTACAATTGTACTAGGTGGGGTGAAAAGTAACCTCCTTGACGGTTAGAATGCGCTGCTACTGCAAAAAAAGGTTATGGTGTCTTGAAGTCCGTTCATATTTAGGCAGACATGCCAAATTTCAGTACCATATTGTCTTTAGTTTTGTTTTGACAGCTGATTCTTGTTGACGTGTTTGGCATCATGTTGAGTATGGACAAAAACGATTTGTGTTCTCTCATAAAACATTATTTTTTGAGAGGCAAAACGGCAAAGGAAACAAAAGAAAAGTTGGATAGATATTATGGGGCTAATTATACTGTCAAATATTGGTTTCGAGACTCTCGTGGTGGCCGCAGCTCAACTACCGATCAAGTCCGCAGCGGCAGGCCCTCCGATGCGGTTACAGAGGACAATGTCAAAAAAATACATGAAATGGTGTTGGCTGACCGGAAAGTGAAGGTGCGCGAGTTAGCAGACAGTACTGAGCGCACACGCTATATTTTGGGCAATATTCTGCATATGAGAAAGTTATCCTGCCGCTGGGTGCCGCGCATGCTCACTCCTGACCAAAAACACGAACGCGAGAGCACTTCGAAAGAGTGTTTGGACTTGCTGATGCGGAATCGGGCGGACTTTTGGCATCGATTGGTAACTGTTGATGAAACCTGGATCCAATATTACACATCAGAGAACAGAATGAGTGCCCGGCAATGGACTGAAGAAGCGGGTCGGAAAGGTTATGGCGTCGGTTTTCTGGGATTGGCATGGCATACTCTTCGTAGACTACCTCCTTAAAGGAAAAACCATCAACAGCGAGTATTAGTGTGCATTATTGGTGCGATTGGAGGCCGAAATCGCTGAAAAATGGCCTCACATGAAGTGAAAAAAAATTTTGTTCTTGCAAGACAATGCGCCGGCGCATAAGAGCATCGCAACCACAGCTAAAATCAATGACTTACGGCTCCAATTGTTGTCGCATCGACCGTATTCACCCGATGTGGCTCCCTCGGACTATTATCTCTTCCCAAGCCTCAAAAGATGGCTCACGAGGAAATCATCGACGCCACGGAGGAGTATTTTGCAGACCTTCCGGAAAATTACTTTTCGGACGGGATCAAGAAGTTGGAAAATCGCTGGAATAAATGTATCAAGCTAAAAGGGAACTATTGATTGAATAAAATAAAAAAAAACATTTAAAAAAAATTGTTTTTTTCATTCCCAAGGAGGTTACTTTTCACCCCACCTAGTATAATGTATTGTAATAAAATTATGGGCTTGCTTGGTTTGATTTATTTCAAAGTTTATTTTTATCTTATCAGAGCATTTAAATAAATTTTTTATTTTTTTAGTTTTCGTTGAACATGTTTCTAAGTCTGTTCATTTCAATTAATGCACCATTGTTGCACGGTCGCTTGCCTGTTAATTAACTGAAACCTAGTACTTCTATAAGGAGACCTTCCAGTGACTTCACCATACTTAAACCACATATGCTTGGCCAGCAGCGAAGAATGTTGAGGCTAAATAGACAACGGTATGGTCGGCAGTACTACCCTGCATTTTTGCCAGTGCAGTGACTACCTATATACTCATATATGGCCGGAAACTGCACACTTTTGGGCTGAATAATGTGTATACGGACGGATCATATATTAGTTTCATACATCAATGCTCTCCGAAAGCTGGACCATATGATTTCTGTAACGTGTCCAATGGCATCATTCACAAGACCTTTTGACACATTTACATTGTAACGCAAAAAGAACTTGTATGGGTCTCCGGTTGGTGGTGTTAAATTGTTTTTGTGTTTTGTTCCATTTTACCTTTGTGCTGGGTGAAGTTCACCATTAATTTCAGTTTGAAACTTAATTGTGCCTAACGAAACAAAGTTCCGGATTTGATTTTAGAGGTTCCTTGTCCTAGACAGGTTACAGGCCAATGTTAATGACGCACATCTCACCAAATCACACAGGCCATGGTTGTGGCCATATTGAATTTAGTGTGATGTTACTTACTTTATCGGTTTCTACTCTTCAAGCCCTTTCATTTGGTACCCGTATTGAGAGGGTTGGAGAAAAAAATACATCATCCGCCATCCTTTAGAGGCGGCCATTTTGAAAATATTACAATATTGAGTATTGCATATTGTATTGTCACCGAAATTAAAGGTGTATCCGAAATTTCAGCTCGATCGGTGGTCAAGAAGTGGTTCTAATTCAGCTGGCAAGGTTTGATCTAAACAAACTAACATACATTGCAAGTTAAATAAAAGCTTGTAAAAATTGTGCTTGACGCGACTGACAAGACAACATGGGAGGCGTAATTTCTAAAAGGAGAAAAAAAAAAAAAGGGTTCATCCTCACACCTTACCCTCTACTTCATACTAAATCTGTTGTTCACCTCATTACTTCCGGCACAAATAGAGGGACTTATACCGGGATAAATGTCGTCTCCAAAATTTGATAGAGCGATTTTTTCCCAGGGTTTCCATTGCCTTCTGAAAAAGTGATAAAATTGTTGTTGTGCTTTCTAAAGTTCGACTTGCGACTCGAACCCAGTCGCGCAGTACCACCAATGCACAACTTGAATATTAGAATGGACAATGCATAATTTTCCAATGTTTAACAACATCCACAGCTGACAACTAGTTCCCTAAGTAATTTTACGTTGTAGTCCCAATTTCTTCCAATGGATTTTCTAAATGCAAGTACAACCATCCAGGCTTTGATAACGCTTTGCTGGAGATTGGTCTACCAATTTAAGTTCGCAATTGTTTCCAAAAAGGGTTCCTTCACTACTAGTTGCATTCCCCACTTAATGAGTTGAGATATAGATTTTTGTTTTTCCTGGTGAAAAGGCCTTCTTCAGCTCTACGACCAAACCAGAATACATCTGGAGATTGTGTAAAGGGCACTTTAATTACGATTTCATAACATATCCAGGGATTTGCCAATAATACCTACAACACTAGCATCTAAACACCATTTGCGGTGCACTCTGACTAGTTTTTTTTTGTGAGAAGTTGATTTATGAAGACACAAAGAATAATCAACTCACAGACCTAATATTGTCCCATCAATGTCGGGCAAGGCCACCGCATCATATTCCAAGAGACCCAAATTTCTTTCCATTAGACTTATTTACTATTGAATACAGTGAAGTTGTTACAAATGTTGCTCTTGCCGTATGCATATTGAGAAGTCGAGAGCAAGGTCGAATCAATAATCAGAGGGTTATTCTTCCAAAGACTTCAGAAAAAATCATGTAAGGCGGATAGGTCTTTAGTCATTGGGATAGACATGGGAACTTCTTTCTTTTTCCTTCTCAACGAATGAACACAATATTGACTGCCGTCTATGACCTGTGAATGAAAATCAATCCTAGAGAATGATGAGAATGATAGAATGATGTTTAGTCATGATAGAGATATGATGGAAGTATACGTATATTAGATATGAGCATGAAGGATAAAATTTAGTTGCGTGGGCAAAAGCAAAGCTATTTATAGCTCAGTTTGCTTTTGATCTGGTGACCAGATTGTGTTGATTGAGATGTGGCCTCTCCAAGAATTTTCATGAAGCTTGTAGTGTTTTACCACAACACTTCAAAAACTACAGAACATATGCAAACTATTTGTTACTTTATTAAAATTAGTTAATGTGGTCCTTTGCAAGTATACAGCCCCTTTGTGTATTTTTGATTTTTGAGAAGATAGATTGGCTGCAACATGTAAACTATCCTTCAAGACCGACTTATGACAATAAGACTGCTAAATGCACAAGAACTTTGGAAAATTGTTGGCGCAAGCAAGTAGGCTGTGGGCAGAGACGAAAGGAATATTTTGGTGCGACATTGATGAACTTTGAAATGGAATGCAAGTGTCAATAAGGCGGATAGTAATGTATCCAGGGCATGCATCGGGCTTATGAATGTATACGAGTACATCCCGAAGTAGATTCGGTGTTTTGACAGTAAATTCTGTTTTTGCTAGGGAGTGTCGCAAATGATGCGATTTGTAGATTTCGGGTAGGGTGATGAAGAAATATGGTGATGCTACACGCACAACTTCTTTGACTTGGAACAAGTTTAGATGAGAGTATATTGAGTTGGAAACTTCTTCTGTTCTTTTTGTCAATGACAAGGACAAATTTTAAAAAATTTAAACAGTCGTACAGTTTGCAAACTTAAGCTTTGACGCTAACCACGAAACAGATTGCGATAACGATGGCGCGGGTAGAGTTTGAGGTTCCTTGAATGGTACGAAATCTTCGCAGTAATTTGTGGCAATAAAATGCCACTCAAACTTTAAGGACGATATACATAGGCAAACATATATAACTGTAGTACTTACCAATCTTTCACGATTTCAAAACTAAATAGCAGTCATAGCAGCAGAACATCGTAAACAGGTTTAAAACATTTGATCGAGTTTTTTATAAATACGTACGATATACATACCTTATACGAAACATCAAAATATAATATAAATTGGGAATATTTTACTTCACTAATCGCTAGAATGGCTCACAGAAACTTTATCTAATTTCGTTAATCAAAACAAATTTCTGACAAAACCATTGATATCTCTAACAAATCCATATCTTCAGTTATCCATTTTATCGTTTATCGAACGATAAACGATTTAAAATACCTACACATTCCTGAGATCTTGTAAAACAGGTAGGTAAATATAAAATGTTCAAAATATTTCGCTGAATCATTTATCATTATGTGAATTAATCGAAAATTTCCTTTTTAGCATTTTTGGCGAATAAAAAATAGAAGAAAACAAAACATACTCGTATCAGTGACGTTGACAAGCTATTAATAAAAATTCTACTAATTTGTTAGAATCGCTTTTGGCTTTCATTATTCATCTTTGAATTTCTGCTCAAAATAAGATGGATTAAGTAGGTTTTGAGTCATTGTAAGTTTCACTTTTTAATTAGCAAAATTAGTAGCACAATATGAATTAATTAAAACTGTCAGAATGTTTAAGCTGAATTTTAATTCTTCTGATAAAAATTATATCGAACCAATGGTTTTGGTGTGCTTACGAGTGAGTAGTTGTCTCCAGCTGGGCTTAATTATTCATGACATAGCAACATCGAAAGCTAGACAGGAATTTCTTCAACGAAAGTACGTTTCAGTTTTGATAAAAATGAAAAAGAACTGTGTGACTCTACCTATATTTATGAGTTTGTTCTACAATATAACGACGATCTTGAGAATAACCTTGTGTATGACTGCAATTATGTCTTAAAATTCTCAACCATTTGATCAGAAATGATAACACAAACACAAATTTAAATGCACACGCACACTTGTAGAGTGCACTCCTAAAACCAACGAAAGATAAATACTTAAAGAATTTGGAATTCCGTCTTTGGATGCAAGCGCCTGTGATTTGCAGCTCAAATGTACAATCTGTACGGCACCATACGGACAGATGGATGGCAAACTATGCAAAATGAACTTTGGCGGTTTTGCGGACTTCAAGAAACATTTCAAAAGTCATCGGGGTCAACTTTATGTCTTGAGGCACTCAATTCACAGCAGGTTCTTCCGCCGTGGTCCATGAAATTGTATACACCGACCGCACCGGCAGGGATCGCTGACGAGCATTCATATCGCACACTGCACACCAATGTTCAGATGTGATGATGCCAATGGTTCGTTCTTGTTGCTGGATTCTTTTATTTTTGCATCGCCATATAGACGTACATATGTTAGACGTACTTAGGAAACATGTAGATATCAATGTCACAGAATATAGTTTCGTTAATTAAAATCATATCGTACCTACAGTCCGAGTAAAAATATTTTTTGTAAATCAGTAGTTGTATAGAATATATTTTTATGGGATGGAGTTTGTTTTTGTTGTATGAGCTGCATTTATTTCTTTTTAAATATTTGTCAAGAACCTCATGTCGATATGTAAGTGAAAATTGTGAGTGGTACATCAAGGAGACAACCACGGTTGGCCCTTTGTGCAATCTCAACTCGATTGGTTCTGATTGAAATGGTTTCGCAGAGGAATAATGTTGGACATTTTAGTTTGCTCTGTAGAATACCAACCTAAAACTTTATTTTTCATGTCGGACAACTCTAACTTGAAGCACCTTCTAGCCCTTAATATGCTTAATTCGGGGAACTTCAACCATGCCTAGTCGTTTTTGTTCGATTCCTCATTCATAGCAACAACTCTGACATCCAAAGAAATGTGCCCAGAGCCTTAAATAAACAAGTTAACACCAATTAAATGTTAGTTATGGTTAACCAACAGATATTCTAGCAACAAGGCACCTTCCTAGGTACTGTGTAGCGATTGTAACTCAAACAGAACGAAGATGACACAATACCACTGTCAACCGTTTAGATATATATCGCCGAAGTTCAAGGATTGTGTTAAACTATTAGACTACGCAGACTGACACTGACATACTGAAGTTTCTCTTTCTTAGTGCGGCAACTACTCGTATTCAAAAGATGTTTATGTGAAAGTAAAAAGATTCAACAACTAAACAATTCCAACCACCCAACCACAACATTAGGTCAGTTACTGTGACAAATATTCCAACCCAGTAGCGGAAGATATTGTTGGAAGGATTGCAATGAAGACAACAAGACGTAGCATTCTCAAAACTTTCGATGATTGATCAAAAAGAAGCAGGCCCTCTTACTGCTAGGCCTTGCATTGTTTCACCGAAAAAATATGAGAAAAGTGCAATGAAACGCTCGATGTAATAAGCTTAGCAAAAGCATTTTTTGTTTTTTTAAATAGCCATGACACAATAACGACAGAAATGAAGACTGCATCAACAATTTTTACTCTTTTTGGAGAAAACTTCAAGGATATAACATCTCAATATGTCTTTCGTTATATGGTTTCCTCGACTGTCTTTTACGAAGTGCATTCCGGCTACCCTTTCGAGCATTTTGGGACAATCTCACCAATCAAGCTTAGTATTGGCTTTCAAGACTTTAATAGTTTGCGTATTATCAACTTCTAGCTTCCAAAGAAGATACAGTGTGGCGTCAAATCTCACAATCTCGGTGGCCAACTCACTGAGTTATATTAAGAATTGCGTCTTCAGCATGCCAATGGTTTCATAAGCAGAATAGCATGTAGCGACATTATGCTCGAACCATATATAATCCGAATTGAAAAGGCAATCACTGATCATTGTCTACTAGCTTTGTTTAATGACAGCAGTGCGAATTTACCTACAACACGACGAAAAGAGAACTCAGTAAGTCGATTACTCCAAAAGTAATCAACAACATAACTTTTCTTCTTCATTTCGCCAGTGCTATAGGCAATATTTTAAAAGTGTTTGAAATTTCTTAGGGCACCCGCTAAAATATTTGCAGATCCACAGTATCATCTTCTAAACAGGGGCTAGCAATATGAGTTTTTCCAAAGGAGTGGACAAGTGCAATAATATTGAAGCTGCCCAAGAAAAGAATTCAATCTTAAAGTGGAGATTTAACAAAGATTTTTCTTTTCACCAATAATAAATTTATTGGTAAAAAATAATGTGATCCGAACCGCGGAGTTTACATTTAAAACATTGGTTTCAGACAAAAATCGTAACTCGACCTAGAGATCTAAAGCAGATTAAATATGCTTGGCCCCATTCCGCCGGACTTATACTGTCTAGAGTCTCCTCTAAAACTCTAAGAGCTAACTGCCCCTGAATGCAAAAAGTGCTCTCTGTCAAGCCGAAGTACCATCACTACCAATACCACTCTTATGGAAAAGATAACCTTAAGAGATGGATTTCTATGTACTAGGGCAGCGATAGAACAGATAAAGTTTTGCAATCAGCGATAACGACGTCAAGAATTGTAGAAACTTGCAGGGATCTTCTGAATTAGGTATCGAGTGCAGATGACGCCCACACGAAAAATTCTAAGACGTATATATGCAATAGCAAGCACTCTTTGGTCTGCATACACAAACAAGACCTCACATTTTAAATTTAACTTAGTTTCTGCCGTACAAATAAGACAAGAGCTGTAGACTAACAGATATGGTGAATATAATCACAAAGAACTTATCGGAAATAGAAATTGCCAGTAGCATTCCGCCCTTCCACAATTCCAACCGTAATACCCGTCTCGCTATGAATGCTCATCAGTACACCCTCAAACCCACTTTCGGATGTAACCTAAAATATCGTGATTCTTTCCGAAGCCGAACAACTCGCTTATGGAATGCCCTGCCGAGCTCTGTATTTTCTAGCCATTACAATATTCAGACATTTAAGACCAACGTACATCGGTACCTCTCTTTTCTCCTACCCTAAATTTCCTTCGCCCGCGCTATGTGCAAACAATTTAAGGGTATACAAAATCTCTTGTGCGCGCGCCAATTATAAGAAAAACAAAAATAATTGGTCATATCAAGCTTCGACAAAATAATAAAAAGGATAATTTTGATGCTAGTCTAGAATAGAATATAATTACACTGAGTTTGTGACATCGTCGATGCGAAGTTTTCCACATTGGCAACATATATGTTTTGTTAAATATCTTGGAGCATTGACTAAGAATCAATCGTCGCCCATTATTTGATAAAATGTCAATTACTCGTATTTGTACATCTGAAGACAGCTTAGCCTTACTGGTCCAATTTTAACTGAACCAAACTTAGTGATTCCTTCTTAAGCTGCCAAAAGGTAAACAATCTAGTCTTACTTTCTTATTCGTATATAAATTTTCAAGATCAAAAAGATACGCTATAAAGAAAACAGAAAATAAACTCAATTTTTGGAATATTTATTTAGCCAACTAGCTTACTTACTTTAGTTGGCGCTACAGTCCGGGGTAGACCTGGGCCTCAGTCAACAAGCTTCTCCAGCCAGCTCGATCCCTGGCTAGCTGTCTCCAGTTTCGCACGCTAAGTTGGCTGAGGTCCTCTTCCACTTGCGTGCGCCACCCGAGTCTTGGCCTTCCTCTACTGCGCTGTCCCTCGGGGGCGGATTCGAAGACTTTTCGGACCGGAGCATTGGTGTCCATGCGCTCTACATGACCCAGCCATCTCAGTCTTTGGATCTTCACTCTTCTGGCTAGGTCCATGTCGCTGTACGGTCCGTACAGTTCGTCGTTCACCGTCAATGCAGACGGGACCGAAGATTGCCCGAAGAATTTTTCTCTCGAAACAACCAAGAACATCCTCTTATAAAGGGTGACTTTTGTTGTCCGAGAGAGGGCTTTGCTACTCAATTGCCTTTTTAACCCAAAGAAACAGCGGTTGGCAAGAGTTATTCTTCGCTTGATCTCAGCGCTGGTGTCGTTGTCTGTATTTATAGCAGAGCCTAAGTAGACAAAGTCCTTAACTACCTCAAAGTTATATCTGTCGAGGGTGACGTTCTGTCCTAGACGTTGGTGTTGGTTGTCCTTTTTGCTTGACAGCATATACTTGGGCTTGCCCTCATTGACCGCCAAACCCATTTTCGCCGCTTCCGTCTCAATACTCGCGAAAGCGCCACTGACATCACGCTGCTTTCTTCCGATTATGTCAATATCGTCGGCGTATGCGAGTAGTTGGACGGACTTTTGAAAGATAGTGCCTCTTGTATTTGCTCGTGAGTTTTGCACTATTCTTTCAAGTACGATGTTGAAAGAATCGCATGACAGCGCATCGCCTTGTCTAAAACCTTTCTAGACATCAAAGGTCTCGGTGAGATCTTTACCGACCTTGATGGAGCAGCGTGCATTCTCCATCGTTATCCTGCACAGACGGACGAGTTTGGCAGGAATGCCAAAACTAGACATTGCTCTATATAGCTCGTCTCTATAGATGCTGTCATACGCGGCCTTAAAATCGATGAATAGGTGGTGGGTATCGATCTGAAGCTCATGGGTCTTCTCCAAGATCTGCCGTAGTGTGAATATCTGGTCGATGGTTGAATTTCCTGGCCTGAAGCCACACTGATATGGACCTATCAGGTTGTTGACGAACGGCTTCAGGCGTTCACACAATACGGCAGATAAGATCTTATATGCGATGTTAAGGAGACTGATGCCTCTGTAGTTGGCGCAGTTCAGAGGGTCTCCTTTCTTGAGAATTGGACAAACAATGCTGAGGTTCCATTCATCGGGCATACTTTCGTCCGACCATATTCTACAAATGAGTTGGTGTATGCTCCTTACCAAGTCATCGCCTGCCGCTTTGAAGAGCTCGGCAGTCAGGCCATCCGCTCCAGCAGCTTTGTTGGACTTAAGCTTCGATATGGCTATCTTCACTTCATCTAGGTCGAGTGGACGGAATTGTTGGTCATCATCGTCCAGGTTGAAATTTTGATTCTGCCTGACAGCGGTATTTGGTCCGTCATCGCCGTTATACAGTCTGCAGAAATGACTGCCATTCTACTAAGATGTTGCCTTGTTCGTCTCTACAGGCTTCGCTTCGAGGCTTGTTTCCGCGGCATGTTATTTTTACCTTTTGGTAAAACTTCCGCACCTCATTCCTGGAGTAGCATCTCTCAATTTCCTCGATCGCGCGCTTCTCATGCTCTTTCTTCTTCCTCCTGAGAAGCCGGTTTTCGTCTCTCCTCTTCTCCTCATAGAGCTCATGAGCAGCTCTGGTCTTTTTTTGCAGTGCCGCATTGCCTGCTTTTTGCTTAGCTGCATGTGCTTGCCGGCATTCATCATCGAACTAGGGGTTTCGTTGTGGTGGACGAGTGAAACCCAGCACATCAGAAGTGGCATCTCTGATGGCGTTTTGGTAGTGTTTCCAGTGGTTTTCGATGCTTGATGCTGGCCGCATTGGACCACTTAGAGATGTAGAGACACTCGATCGGAATCGTACCTTGGCTACAACAAGGTAATGGTCCGAGTCGATGTTGGCTCCTCGGAACGTACGGACATCCATAATGCTGGAGGAGTGTCTTGCGTCGATCGCAATGTGATCAATCTGGTTGACTGTTGATTGATCAGGAGTTCTCCAAGTCCCCTTGTGTATGTCGAGATGTGGGAACTGCGTGCTAGCCATGACAATGTTTCGCCCCGCCGCAAAGTCGATTAGCCTGAATCCGTTATCGGAGGTGGTGTTGTGCAGGCTATATTTTCCGATTGTTCCACCAAAGATACCCTCTGTTCCTAGTTTTGCATTAAAATCACCGAGGACAATTTTAATGCCATAGCTAGGGCATTGCTCGTAGGTCTTGTTGAGGAGCTCGTAGAAGGCTTCCTTGGTGTCGTAATCTTTCTCCTCTGTGGGGGCATGCGCGCATATAAGGCTTATGTTGGGGAATTTAGCCTTGATGCGGATTGCTGCGAGGCGCTCGCTCACTTGCCGGAAGCTGAGGACTTCTCGTCTTAGTCTGCCTCCGACAACAAATCCGCATCCAAAAAAGCGCTGCTTTTGCCGTCGATAGCAATTGCCGTAGTAGATGTCGCGGTTTTTCATTTTCTTTTTGTCCGGCCCATCCCATCGCATTTCTTCGATGGCGGTTATGTCTGCTTTGCAGCAGTCTAGAACCTCCGCTAGTTGCTCGGCTGCACGTGGTCTATTAAGGGATCTAACATTCCACGTGCATATCCGAAGCTCATTGTCCTTAAATCGTTTGCGTGGGTTGTCAACAGTAGATCTATGTATTTTTAATCTACAAAGCTAAGATTTTCTTCTTATTGTTAGAATTGTTGAAGTCATTTCTTGGCTGTATTTATGTTTAAGCCAAAATTCGTGATGTAATTGAATTTCGGTGCCTTGATAACTATGGCTTTTGCACATGGCCATTCCATGTTTTTGCAGAGCTGTAACACTGCAGACATTTTAATATATGTATTGAAAATGAAGGGAAAAAGACATTTGTCATAGGAGTACCTATGTGAAGTTAAAGTGAAAACACGAATCTTTGAAATCCATATATCAATGCTTTTCTTGATCACTTACAAACTAATAAGTTTAAAATAAAGGACCAGAACTAAGTACGGGAGATTTTCCCTCATGAGTCTGAAAGCGTACACAATGCAGCAGCAAAATTAATCAGAAGCATTATCAACACTGCACCCAGAGAAAGCACTGTTGGCGATTGAAATACCCGGCGATCGTTTGGTTGATTTTATGCCATAATGTGAAGTTAGCCATACAAAAAGGCATCGTGGCCTCGTGTTTGAAATATTGCAGAACAACTATGGATGCACTATTCAACAGTTTTTTTGGTTTTGGAAGCAACTGATTGAGATAAATAAATTAGAGAGATTCACGCAAATCGCCGAAGGTGAACAAAATGGGCCTCTTTTTTGCTTACTTGGACGGCATGCCAGAGCCATCTCTTTACACAAAGAACACAGGGTCATTTATATCACTCTTTGCGGTGCAAATTTTTCATGAATTAGGCTACGAAACTCTACCTCTTTCCTCAGAAATTTTCCCAATAGATAATCATTTGACAACAATCAGATACTTCTTTGAAGAATTCATTGACTCCGGGAATCGTAGTTAACAGGAAAGGCATCAATGCATTATAATATCATTGGCAACAGTTTATTAGAATTTGAATTAATAGTACCCTTTTAACAGTTTCAAGTGTTAAAATATGCATAAACCTTGGTTTTTTTATTTAGCTTCTTATTTTAGATATAAATGGCCAACTACGGTTTTATTAAAGATCAGAGAACAGAAGTCAACAAAAGTGGAAAAGGCCTGAGCACTTGAGGTAGACGAACTGGGAAACCTAAGCACCTTATTTTCTTAAATCCCTTGGATCCAAAGTTCTTGGACTTGCAACCTGCGCCGTATAAGTTCATAAAGACAAAATCTAATCATCCGACTCTAATTTTGACTTTACCATGTAATCCCTTAAGCAGACTTAATCCTGTTCCTCTTTCAGTTGTTGAATAAAACAGACCTACATACATCCCATTACGACTCATATAGAAGATTTACATGGAAAATGCCAGATAAGTATTCCAAATAGAAGGGACTTGATCTGCCGATAAATTCCGCGTAATCTGGTCGAGAGCATCTATCAAATAGGTGTGCTCTGCTTGCCAAATGGATTAAACCACAAAAAAAAAATAAAAAATAAAAAATTGTTGGACGTGACACTTATACCTAACAACGGGCACAATGCCCACAATTCTTTTCTATTTACACCTGATAAGTGGTTCACTTCGGATTGTTTGTTCCATTATCCCGTCCGACTTTGACCCTGACTCAGGAAAACGAAAAAGGATGTTCAATTGTTGTGGGTTCCATCGAGAATAATCGAATCAAATATTTGACAACACTAACACCAGAGCTGGAAAATTATCCCATTATTGCTGAAGGTCTATTAGGGGAATTTATTGGGGTCTGAGATAAACACCGTGCGGGCGGGAAAGTACTAATTTGTGCTGAATAGATGAAGGACCTGGAAGTCACAACGGAGTGAGATGATCTTTATCAGTCTTGGGAAACCATCGAGAGCAATAGTACCATAGCATGGATTACCTGCTTCTTGTTGAATTTAGATTATCAGAGTTTACCCTAATAGCTGGCTTGACTTCGATTACTGGTGCTGGTGAAGGCTATGGCCAATGGTACTGGTGCTAATGAGATCAAAACCGAACGACTGTAAATCGTTTCTTTGAATTTCTAAGAAATGCTTCTCTGCCCAGTGTTTGTATTGGATTTTGATGAACGACCGACGTTTGCAGTTGAAGGAATGAAAGACCAAAGCCGCAGCGGCTGCAGCGGCGGTGGCGGCATTGTCAATACTTAATGGCAATGTAGCCGCGCGGTGGTCACAGATCAGATGTTGTGATGATAAATAAGAATTAAGCCTTGTCATGGAAATTATTCTTCCACAACGAGAGTGAAATACATAAATTAAAGGACTCGATGACACAACAGGAAGATTCACTAAACTATACACCATCGTATGCCCTGTATGGTACAAGTATTCGTATTTCATATAGTGGCGGATAGTCAATGAGACTTTTAGATCGCTCACCGATGCAAGCGATCAATGCTTATTGATCGCATTTTATCTGCTCCCTCATGGACAGCGATTTCGAGTACTTACAAACAACTCTATAGGGGGCTATTTACGAAGCTAACTTAGCTAACCATAAGTCAACCCCTTGCAGTGAACGCAGTCATCGATGGTACATAGGTACGAGTAGTTGCTAGGTAGGTGGATGATATTCCGATATTCCGATATTCCGATATTCGGATGGCTCGCTGGCTCGATGGCTGCTTGTCGTCATCGTTGTGCGGTTTGGCGTTTAGCGTTCGGTGTCCACCATTCGCCAAATGCACTGTGTGTGTGCGCGAAAAAAGCCTAATGCTGGACGTGATTACAGTCGATGTTCATTTTAGAATCAATATATCTTGCAATGGTCTTGCACAGTTCTCCTGCCTGAGTTATCTTTCCGGGGTGCTTTGCTCTGCGTTTTCTGCAGTGTGCTTTTGCTGTCGAAAAAATCAATAAATAAGTGCATGCACTGAGAGCCATGGCCAAGAAGAGGAGCTGGTACACTGACTGGTTCGCTGAATGGCTGACTGGATAGCTGGATGGCTGCTGCTGTCGCGGCATATCCGGCGGTATAAATTTTATGCGCTCGCCCATTATGCAAGTAAAATTATCGATCAGTTGATCCTAACTGACACTCGCAAAGGACGATGGTATTTTTTTTTGTTTTTTTGTTTTTTTTTGTCTTTTTGTTTTTGTTTTTGTTTTGTTCTCGATTACCGTGCAGGCAGGGGTATCGACTCTAAATCAAATAAACGCAATGATGACGTTTATCTTGTGCTTGGGTTAGCAACGTTTACATCTGCAAATAGCGGCGGTAACCACTAGACTTTTAACGAACACGTGTGAAGTCGCTAGGATCAAATAGGAGTAATCAACTGACTATTAGTGAATCCCTAATCCGATCGGCAGTTTGCTCAGCAGGTATTCGAATGTAACCGCGTAATTTAGATATTTCGGATGGCAGTGTAGTGCCGCGTTTAGTGTTTGCTATTTGTTCTGCGGTAAAAACTAAGAAGCGTATTGAATCGAATTGAACCGCATGGTGCCACTAAGGCAAATATGAATACTTAGCTTGGAAATACCGATATACACACTGATGTATAGCATTATCGATCATACATCAATACAAATGTATGTATATAGCCATGCATCGATGCTCTCGTCCACAATGACGCTCGCTTGATTAAGTCTTTGATTTTTTGTTGATTTCATTTTTAGTCGATTTAATTAAAATGTAATCCCGCGACATGGCTTCGAAGACAAAGACAAAGACAAAAACAATTCAAAATTCGAAATGGATTTGTAGCCGCAGGCAAATGAACAGGCAGAGTACCCTTGGAGACACTCCCTGAAAGGAAGAGAAAATGAGCCTCCACCCTTCGCGCGCTGGCAAGCCCAACGCGATTTCATTGATAAATTCGTATGGGACCATCCTGTGAGTGAGCGCCCTGCACCCAGTGCAAACGCAACACAGCACCAAGATACCATATCTAATGATGGGATGTTCACGTCGTCATCGACAAGAACGTCTTCGACTTGGACGTTTAAAACAAAACAACAACGATGCAATCGCGAGCCCATTTACAAGACAATGCTGGAGCGCGAGCACAAGCGCAATAGCGATGGTGACGATCAACATGGCCAGACCCAGTTGAACGTCGAAATTCTTCAACCCTCTCCACTTCTCCACTCTTGACGACCCCATGGTCTTAGCAGCCGTCATCGTCATCGTCGTAATCGTACTCGTAGTCGTAGTCGTAGTCGTCACTGTAGTCGATTTGAACGTCGTAATCAACATCCTTGTCGTTGCTGCACGCTGTACTGATACCTTTCATTCCAGTGCACATGTAGCAAGAGGCTTCAATTTATGCGGTCGTGATCATGTAATTTCAGCCCACGCACTTACTTTGTGCACGCATCTTGTGCACTAATTCGCCATTTAAGACGATCACTCGGTCAGCCAAACAGTCAGCCAGCCAGCTTTGTGTTCTGTGTGCATAATTGATGACAGCGCGCTGAAAGACCCATCACACACATTTGGATTAGAAGTCGCCTGGGTAAATGTTTACTATCACTGCTCTGCACTGTACTCTGTCCGCTCCCCACCCATCCGTCCGTCCACGTCTTCAACATGACCGAAAACTAAAATAATTGAATAACTTAAATGGGGAACATAAAACTTGTATCGAAGTGGCCGCCTGCCACAACATGAACTACGACACCGATCTAAGGATCGTCCGATGATGATCACCGGGTTTGTCGAAAGAAAGGATGAGCCTGCTCGGACAGGCGGACAGGCAAAGATCCCTAAGAGTATCTACAAAGCGAACAGAAATGCTCCACAACCGTGGTGGATCCATAGATTTGCCAAAGTGTTTGGCGACGGCCAAACAAACGGACACACTTTGAAGAGTGCCGCAGCCTTTCAAAGAGAGGAAATGGCGTTGTGATCCATTGTAATTGATGTCAATTTTAAATGTTTGGAGTTCTGTGCTGCCACCGCCTTCGCTCCTCCCTTGGGGCTGGACTCCTTCAACTTAACATCATAGTACGAGTAGTATCTACATTTCGTAGTAAGGATTGGCCATGCAGAGCTCTTAAACGATAACAAAACGTCAATCTTTGTTGATGGTTAGCAGCGGTTTTTCATATCAACAGCAGGAGCAGTTTGGCACTAAGTGAAGCGTCAAATTGGCAGATTGATAAAATGCACCTCGTCTCTTTGATGGCATAGCATGGAATGATCATATGATGGTAGATTTGGTACACAAGCTGGATCAATCGACCACCTTGACGTCACACTAAATAAGTTGTTGAATGGTGCCTCGATGGTCGATTGTCGATTATCGGCTATCGGCTTTCGGCTATCGGCTGTCGGTTGGTTTTCTTCTTGGAAGCGTTCTGTTCAGATTCGAGTGCCATGTTCGTCACCTCTTCCCCATCATGGTCCCATAAGTCGATTATCATTTTATTTTTGTTCACAAGAATACGAGTCCAAGTGTATCTTTCATTCGTTCTTTTGTGTGATTCCAACGTGTAGTACATACGTTGGTATTGTTCTGTCGCTCAGCACAACTTCTAGGGTTCTCTGCTTCTTTTTTTTATTTTTTTTTTTATATCGACATTTTTATTTTGTTGTATGTTTTGTTTTGTTTTGTTGTTTTTTTTTGTTCTGTCGAAAACCTGAATCAATGCATTCAATTCATATTTCAATGGCAATAACGAAACAGTATTGTTTGTGACTCAACAATAGAACTATACAAATCGTTTTAGAACAATTTTTAATCGAAATCAAAACAAAGTTACACATGAAAGTGTGTTTGAGTACCCAAAGACTACGAGTAGTTGAGGATAGATTTTTGTATTCAACTTTTTGGTTCTGAATGTTTTGTTTTGGTTTTATTTTTTCTTGTCGAAATGGCTTTTTGTGTTTGTGGATGTACGTGTGGTGGACCAGATTGTGACTTATAGATACTTAATCGAAATTGGGAACATACATTTACAATTCATGGATATAGAGCTTTTGTTCTTTAAAAGATATTAGGCATCATGCCTAGAAAGCCAAGCAGGCAAATACACGTGTTGTGCTAGACCTTACTAAACTCTCAAATAGATATTCGGAGATTACACGTTTATATGTTGGTGAAACAGCTTCACCTCTGGTTATTGAAACTCTCTCCTTAGCAACGAAATACGTCTCGGATTAGTTTAAATTCTGAGCTTGAGAGTTGCACACTCCAGATATTTTACAGGACTTTATGTTGACGCTCTAGTAGGGATAATTAAAGACAGAGTTGAAAATGTTGAAGTCCCAAGCTAAAGTGGTTTCAACTCTTCCTCATAATTGAAAATTTGTGAAAAATGTAATATGGGTGGTGTGTGTCCTTAAAGAACTCCATTCTGTAGCAAACAAAAGAAAAGCTCCCAGAGATGACAGAGTCTGAAACGAGTTCAATAAATACTGCAGCTATGAATCCATATTTGCACTCGTGGGGCCAAAACGGCTATAATCTTTCGGAAAATTACAGTATCTTTCTGTCAAGTTATATATGTATGTATTCATGCAAGAAACTTATCACTATTGTTTGAGCAATGTTTGCAAATAACTTGAAAATTTTGTATAGGAAATGCTGTTTTTGGAGAAATTACAACGATGGGAGAATAAAGCATGTAAACTGAGTGCATGACCCTCTCTTCTGTTCATCAGTGACATATCAAATGCTGTTAAGGATGCATCCGAGCTAACTAGTCCATAAATTCCGGCGGTTGGCATTGTTTTCGTTTCGCCGATAAATAGGGCGGCGGTTACTCTCATCTGGGTGTGAGCGTCAATACGACGAGAGAAATGGTTCTGAGGTAGTGGCGAAAGACATGCTCAAAGCTGAAGTAGGAGGTATTAAGATGAAAGAAAGTATTTCGTAAGGAAAATCACATGTACATATTGTCACTTACGAACTTAAATCTAAAGAAGCATCTAAATGTCAAATTATCTGAACAATCTCTTCAGTATGAGCAAAATGCATCCACATTGAGCCCCAACATTTCTGATCAACTTTTCTTATACTGCTCATTGGTTGAGCGTATTCTTTTTTGCAAATGCAACGTCTAACTTCGCTTTAAGAAACCCTAAAATTACATTTGACAACTAAAGGGTCAATTTAAGAAGTTATTTTTCTCAAATATAATAGTTATATTATAAATAGTTATTCACTCAAAAATCTGACAGCTGACACTATATTTTACAGCGGCCAGCTTTACCGTTGACGTAATCGACAAGCCACTGACAAAAATACGCAGAGTACGCACCGTTGAAGTCAGTTGAGGAAGATCCCAATTCATCGATTCGTAACGTAAATTTGGGCAGTGTTTATCGGGTTTGTTAAAGATTTTGGTTTGCAGGCTTACCAAATTTAATTGCTTGAAGACAAGCTATCGTCATTTGAAAAGCGACTTCGCTAATTGGATGCTTGAATAGTTGGAGGTAAATTCACTTTTTTACCGTCAAATGTTGTTCTGTGATGTGGCTCACTTCTGTCTCAGTAGCTTTGTTAACGGGCAAAATTGTCAAATTTTAATCGAGGAAATTCTAAAGATGAAACTTCAACCGCCGATGCACCTCGAAAAATTACTTCTGCATCCCAATGGCGAAACCATCGAGTTTTTGAATAAAATGTTCGATAACAACATTCACAACAGAAATGGGCATGTCGCCGGGCCTTCACGATTTTGTGATTTGATGGCGCTTTACTGTTTTCTGTGAAAGTATATGAAATCATATGTTAACGAACAAAGTTAAACAAAGCAAGAACGATTCCAATCTTGAAAGCCAACATCATTCACAGCATTCTTCGGAAAAAGACCCAAATGTTCAAAAAAATGATCCGAAATAAGAGACAAGAAAGTGTGCAAAGAAAGTACACTCAACTGAGTACGAATACACTTTTAATGCCGAAGCATGTGTTAAGGTTTTTGTGGAAAATTGGAGAAAAATTGCTTGGCTCGGTGGTTCTTTTTTGTTACATGAGACTAAATTGTTAGTGAGAGCTGGCTTTGCTGTTCTGTTCTAGTCAACTACACATCTAACTCGGTTTTTGTTAACTGGAAAAATGCAAGTCTTTCGGGCACGGCTGAGATTCGAACGCCGAACCTTCCACTTGAGCCACGGCCACCCTGCATCGGACTGTAGAGCGTAGAGCATATGCATTGTACTCGATGAAACACAGGAATATCTCCTGTCGACGCACATCCATCATTGAATACTTCTGCTCAAAGCGAACTTTCCAAACAGATCGGGTAAGTCTAAGATCTAATATCAGAGATCGCCACTGAATTTGAATTCGATTTCTCACTGTCCAGATCTACATATTTTGTTACATAGATTATATTTTTTATAACAGAAATATTTTATGTAAGGTTAGGTAGGCGTGACTGTTGGAAAAACCAACTCATTTCGGCCTATAACGCCACATGGATCTGTAATCCTGCTACTCTTGAGAGCGAGTTGGGCATGTTAAAAGTAGTTGAGAGCCTTATCTCCCCCTCTTTCTCGTTTATGCTGGTTCTGAAGAAGTCGGTTGTGAAATGCCAAGTTTTCTCGCATGCTTTCTTATAGGACAAAGTTCAGGGATGACACCTTAGATAGGAATTGATCCAGAGATTTGTTAATGGCCTGAATATGCGAAAAGATGCGGACATCCCTTGCAGATGTCACGTTTTCCTTCAGCCAGGACAGGACTTCTTTTATCGTCAAAATTTCCGCCCGGAACAAACTAGAGTGACTTGGAAGATGGAAAAAAAGGGCTAAAGTTGTATAACTAGATTGGCTTGTCATACAAGAAATCACCCACCCCCCAGAAGTTCTACATGTTCTTTCACAAATCTGCCCGTTTCTAACTGATGTTTGCAAACGCTTTAATACGCCAAAATATTATATTTAATTGACTGTTTATCTTTCTAGAATGAATTATGCATCAAATCCCGAATATCAAAGCAAACAATGAGCATCACATTAATTTTTGACTGACTGACGGGGTCAAATTGGCGAATATTGAATTAATATTGATATGATCCAGCATGTCTAAAAAAGATTTGCTCATAGCAAATAGACTCCTTTGGTGCAAGCTGTGCAACGACGGGTCTTATACACAAAATGCCCATCAAAACCGAACGAACAGACTTGTAAGAAATATTAAGGTCACGAGATATCTCGCGTAAGCCAGATTTCCGATATTTTGTAATCGTTATTGTTTAGACTCCAATTCTGAAATTTTCATCTGTCCCTTCTCGGTTTGCAATCTGGGCCGAGCAGGTACGCTTTAAGGCTATCTTCATAGTTCTGGTTTCAAAACAAGCATACTACTGAATTTAAGTTAATTTATTTACTCAGGAAAGGGCGATATATCGAGAGTATCCAAAACTAATTGATGGGCCTTACAGAAGAGGTTATCTCAATATTGAAAAAGCTTTTTATTACACCTATGGAGCCAATAATTTCTTATCGAACAAAGGTCTTGATCATCCAATCAACTTGATGGTAGCGATGATATATACCCAAGGAATCATAGCAACAATATCTGTTAAAATTGACGCCCTAACCTCTTTGTGGTCAATGTTGACTCATTTATTTTCGATTCAAAGTCATTTGATATCATCAAACAATCATTCTTATAAACAAGGTTGAAGGCAGCATAACATTATGTCTCGCCGATGTTTCCACAAGAGAGAAACCTCGTCCAGCCAGTCCTCAACTAATTTGGATTTTGGTGTAGGGGAATACATATTCCCTATCCTCAATTATCGTTGACAGAGATGGCTATGTATGTTTTGGGTGGATGTCGATTTGCTTCCGCTTATGCTGGATATATTGAGCAAAATCTTAGGAATGGGACACTATATCCAGAAAAGCTATCTTGAAGCTGTCTTGCACAAACAGTCACCGCCGATCGAAGTACTTACTTAGGTTGCACTACTGTTCCGGATAAACCTGGGCCTCAACTAACAAGGCATTCCAGTTAGCCCGGTCTTAAGCTAACTGCCTCCAGTTTGGCACCACAAGTCGGTTAAATAACACTTCCATTCTTAGACTCTGTGGGTGGGAGCATTGGTACCCATTCACATTCCATGTCTAAGCTATCTCAGGCGACTAATGCACCGTTGTCTAACTAGCTCGTTGTTGTTGAATATTGTCCTCGAAAACCCGTCAACATAAACGAGACAGAACTTTTGAAGGATCTTACTCTCGAAATGACTGAGGATATCTATATCTATTTTCGATAGGTCCCATGCTTCAGCGGCAAATACAGACTGTTTTCACTTTTTCAGGATAGGATCCAGCAATTGCTGCTGCACAAACCGACGCACTGGATATGGCTCTATATAGCACGTCTCTAATTAATGTTGTCATATGCGACCTATAAATCAATGAAAAAGCATTGGGTATCGATTTGGACTTCTTAAGTTCTTCCACTATTTGCCGAAGTATGAAGATTTGGTCCGTTATGAACTTTTCTAACCACGCTGATATTGCCACAATATGATAAGACAAGGTATTGTGTGTGACTTTGAGAAGACTCATACGACTATAGTTAGCGCAGTTGAAGGATCTTCCTCTTTGTGGGTCGGGCAGACAACACTAATATTCCATTCATCAGGCATACACTTTTCTAAGAAATCTGAAAAATGAGTTAGTGTATGCTCGCCACAAAGTCATTTACAGCAGCTTGGAGTTCGTCGGCCGGCTGGTAAGCCGTCTGGTCCAGCTACTTCGATATTGCTATTCCTACATCATCTTGGTCAGGTGGATGGAAGTTTTGGCTGTCATAGTCTAAGTTGAATGTTTTATTTTGCTGACGGCGTGATTTTGAACTTCTTCGCTGAAAAAATCTTTCAATATTCTTAACACTGATTGTGACTACCACAATATGTTCTCTTCTTTATTTCTACAGGACTATGTACATCATTAGATTAGAACACCATATTTGGTAGCAGCTCCCTTCTTTTACTTAAAGTTTTCATATAATCTAACAAAGCTGTATTCTCTTATAACCCTCAAATGTCCGATATTTATTGATTGACTAATTTCGTTGGTCTAATATGCGAGTAACGTGCCCTGCGGCTTACTGAGTTCGCACTGGTCCTTCTTTAACTTGGCATGACTCTGAATAATTTACCTATATGCTTATGAATTCTGCAACACTGAAGTCAAAGTCTTTGAAATTCAAACTATCTACTTCATTACATTATAAAAGTGTTCTTTCGTATTAATTTGGTGCTCATTACTCATTTCTGAAGTCATTCTTACCTGCTGTGAATAGCGTTTAGATCTCAAGATCCATACAAAGATTGTTTAAAATTAAGTTGACTTACGGATTTTTCAGGATTTTTATAAAACTAACATTCACTTAGGACCCAAAGAGATATCTCAATTGATTCGACAGTCTTTGATTCTAGCACCATCGAACACATTTAACTGATCTTTCTACCATCCGAAGGTAATTTATTCGACACTAGAAAACGCATTTGGATGCAAGTCGATCGTGAACAAATGAGAATGCAACAAATTCGTAGCCAAGCATTTCTTAATTTATTAACAACCAATTACCTTAATGACTTTTTAAGAAACCATTAATTATTTGATCATAAATATTTAATTAATTGGCCAGTATTTCCATAATTTGGAAAAAAAAAAACAACAAAAAAACAAAGAGAGAAGAATAAACAACGCCTATTTTGTCTGAAGTTTCAGCGAAGCGTTAGCGTCTTTGTCGGTAGCAGTTAATCGTTTTGAATTAGTAATTAAATTGTAAATCGAAATATTACCTGGCAAATCGATCAAGCTATTTATTCACTTGTGAGTTACGAATCTGCAATCACTTAATTAATCGACTAATGCACTGATGTGAAAAGGAGGGATAAAATTGAAATTGTTTACCAAGAAATTACCAATCAATCAGGAATCAGTTCCCAGGCTCATTCTAGGTCACGACACCATGCAAAACACACATAGGGATTCGAAAAACGTCCAAACTCATCAATAGCCCATGAATCATCAGCGTTCAGGTTGTACTCGTAGTTGCCGCATCGTAGCCCCAATCGAATTTCAATCCCGAAATACCGAGTTTCCGCCGAACCCATCTGCGAACATGTCAAACACCCAATTATTCAATTCGACACGTATACATGTAAATTGCTGGCAATTCAATCACAAACAGAAACCGTCAGGAGGGATCGCAGATAGGGTAGGATAAGGTAGGGTTCGGTTCGTCATTTGCTTCCCATGTTGGCAGAACGATTGCGGGTTTCATTTTCGAAGGGAGAGCAAGATACTCGTACGAATACGATACGAATACCTTAAACTCAATCAGAGATCGGACACAGATACGATGTCCGTTGGGTCATTGTTATGTCCATCACAGATGGCAAAAGCGCGCAAAACCTTCACTCAATTACCTCAAAATCCCCTCAACTGTCGAAAATGTTTATTTGCTCCAAATGGGGGCCCAATTCGAGTGTATTTCCCACGATTCGTTCACCACGTCGGTCGGCCCTGCCAATAATTTGCCACATTTATCCATTTTCATCGGGGCGGTCATCCTGTACACCGTGTCACTGTGATGTTCAGTGGTGTTTTGTGGCATTTTCTGGTGAGCTATCTGAATCTGGAATATCAGTAAGTTATCCTGCATCCTTCGATGAGACTGGCTATGGCTACAGCAATGGCAAATACAACAGCAAGGGCAATGGCAACGGCAGCTATCGCAGTGGCGGCGATGCATTCATAACTGGCTGCACGATTAATAGCTTTAATTATTGACACAGCTTGGTAATGATGCGAGCATTTTTTATGTGTCGATTGGAACAAGGCCGAGAAAAATGATCACAAATGAACCCCTGATCCAACCGCGACCGGCTGGCGGTCCCGAAATTCCATCCAAATAGACTGCGACTGGCAAACACAACAAAAGTCAGGCGACGATCAACGAAACAAAGGAAAAATGTGAAAGCATCGAAAGAGATAAATTGTATTGGCACAGTCGCGCAGAAGTATCAACCTAATGTACATTTTCTGTGGGACGTTAATGTTTAACGAATTAACGAAAAGAAACAGCGGCGACTGATCAGATCATCACTTTGTCATACTCGGCAGGGGTTAAGATGGGGGCCCCCTTTAGATCGACAACAACAACAACAACAACAGCACCAACGACAACGAGGATATGACGGGTATTGGGTCGGCAAAGTGTATAGACAGTAGATCTTACCGGTACCGGTATCGTTATAGGTATCAGTATCAGTATCGGTATCGGTATCGGTATCGGTATCGGTATCGGTATCGGTACCTGGTTTCGTTGTCCGTGTTGTTATGATCGAATAATTTCGCTTTGATTTCATGAAGATCGCTTCCCGACATGAACAGATCATTTCGAGATATCGAATTACAATTAGCATATGAGCTCTGAGCTCTGAGCTCAAGGTATTTGCATGCGCTAATCACCAAAGAAGCAAGTGTGTCCTAGGTAGATAAACATCTATATGAGTACACTTATCCAAGCTGACATCAATATCGATATCAATATCAATGACATTGTCAATGACGAGGATGTGTTTGTTTGTCTTGCTTACTTGTACCTGCCTGTTTTCATGTTTAGTCATCACACCGCTCGCTCTGGCGGTCTATGAAAATGTTGAGTAAAACATTAAACAGAAACTAAATGTGGCTGCAGCCGGACAAAGTCACAACGTAGTCGTACATAAGTGTGAGCTGGAGCCCAGCGCCCATAAATCACTCCACCCATAGGGTTGGTGGATGATGCCAAAGGTTGATTTTGAGTCATAGCGGTTTCGGCAGAGTGCGCGCATGCCCACACAGAAGACGCCGATGTTCATGCTGATGCTGATGCTGATGTTGATGTTGATGCTGATTCTGATGTCCGGTGCTCTGTAGCTGAGAGCTGAAAGCTGACGATGACGATGACGATGACGAAGACGAAGGAGATGACGACAACGTTGTTGGAAGATGGTGCAGGTGACCGCATGTGATAATCACATGGTTGCCTCTTGTAGCAATTAGTGGTCCGTCGCCATAAAACCTAAATTGTGGCGCTGCGGTTTTCTCCTGATCTCCGGCCATCAGTCTTCGTTTTATTAACGCAATTTATTCAACGGTCCGCAGTCGAAATATTGCGGTCAATGTGTGAGGTTTGGTTTCATTTACGGAAATAAACAACAACGAAACAACAAAAAACAAAACACCAAAACAAAAATGAGTGGGATGTTCGGTCGTAACCCAAACCCAATACTATGGTATTACAGAAATATGGACAAACAACAAAACATGGACCAACAAACTAAAATAATGGACAAGTCTACGCAACAGCAACACTCTTCAATTCAGTTCGCCAAGACGACAATGGGCTAATTGGTAATGAAAATGTGGTAAAATTTATTGCGCAATTGACACTGCTGTAATAGATTCGCAATTAATCTCCATAGATCTTGATGTGAAAAAATTGACTTGATATGTTAATTGTATGACGTTCATTATAATAGTTATCGACTACCGGTACTTTGCTATAACAAATACTTCCGCTAATCAATATAAAATATAGTTGACGGCATAAATCGCCACTGTCATTGTCACTTAAAGTCATAGAAAATAAATTGTATTTCAATTGACTTTCCGACTTCCAATTATTAGTAGCTAAATTGTCAAGTGACAAAACAATTATTGAATTTGTGATTTGAATTAGGCCACATTGATAGACGAACTGTTTCTTGAAACTCAGTTCAGTTGTAGATAGATACAAGACAATTTTTCCGATTTTTACTTGAGCATTAGATAACTGTCTGAGTGCATATTATCTTACGTTTATTTAAGAAGTCAGAACAAGCGAAATTATTAAAAAAATAAATAAATCATAATAGATAGATACTTTATACTTACCTTGTTTACACCACGATAACGTCGAGTATTGAAGTATTCACTAAATCAGATAACAGCTTACCTAAGTTTATACCTTTATAAGAGAAGATTCCATGTAAGAGCTCAATAAGACAACTTGTCTACGCGATACTTATCACGTATGCATATTTGAATCACTTGATAAGTATGTACATAAAACCAGGACTACTGAAAGATTAGTTACTTAAGATAAACTTATACTAGGGGCTATAAGTTCTTAAATCATTCAACAGATAATAGCTGAACAACTTGTTTTGCAAGTTCATTCTTACCGTAGGTGTGGTGAATTAATTTGAATAGAACTTGCTTCAAACCTATTGAATCTCATCAATTTATTTGAGTTCTCTTTTCCACTCGATATTGATGATCTTTTTTCTTTAAAAAAAGATAAATAAATGAGTAAGCTTATATTGAAAATTACGGTATCACGAAACTGACAGACCTCTACATAAGCGTGGTCATCAAAACGCTGATCTCTGAATTTTGATGTAATAAATCCTAGTAGATCGTCAGTACGTGTAATCTTAGGGCAAACTGCTGGTCAAAAAATCAGTTTAGAATATAAAAATACAGAAGTAAAAAAAACTAGGACCAAGGACGATAGGGCTCTTGTTGAGTAGTTTTTTTTAGATGTTCATGAGGGCGACTTACCTTCCCTATTCAAAGCAAAAACGCAACTAACAACAGTTATTCTTTATTTGATTTTTATGGTTGAGTCTATACTTGAGCCAATGGAACTTCCTTGGGCAATATACAAACATTACTAAGAAATTGTTTCTCGTTCTGGGTGTTCTTTCTTGGGGTATTATATGAATATTCGTCGATCGTCTTCTATTTAAAGCATGCATAAGCTTTCCCAGTGAATATTTTCATTTTAATGTCAGAATAGACCACTCAAACAAGGAACTGGTATATTCCTGTAAGCAAAATTTATCAGTCTTCCATAGAAATTAGCAAGCGCTACAGAAAAAAGGTGCCTTTAGTACCAATGGCCACCAAATTAGCACCTGCAGACTGATGCATGCGTAAGCCGAACACTCACAGAGATATTGCTCTAGCTGCCTCCAGTTTCGCACGCTAAGTTAGCTGAGGTCCTCTTCCACTTGCGTGCGCCACCTGAGTCTTGGCCTTATTCTCCTGCGCTGTCCCTCGGGAGCGGATTCGAAGACTTTTCGGACTGGAGCATTGGTGTCCATACGCTCTACATGACCCAGCCATCTCAGTCCTTGGATCTTCACTTTTCTGGTTAGGTCGATGTCGCTGTACAGTCCATAGAGTTCATTGTTATATCTCCTCTTCCATTCTCCTTCAATGCAGACGGGACCGAAGATCGCCCGAAGAATTTTTCTCTCGAAGCAACCAAGAACACCCACATCCATTTTTGATTATGTCTATTCCTCTCCGCCATAGAGCAGGACCGGGATTATGATGGACTTATAAAGGGTGACTTTTGTTGTCCGAGAGAGGGCTTTGCTAGTCAGTTGCCTTCTTAGCCCAAAGAAACAGCGGTTGGCAAGAGTTATTCTTCGCTTGATCTCAGCGATGGTGTCGTTGTCTGTATTTATAGCAGAGCTTAGGTAGACAAAGTCCTTAATTACCTCAAAGTTATATCTGTCGAGGGTGATGTTCTGTGCGAGACGTCGGTGTTGGTTGTCCTTTTTGCTTGACAGCATATACTTGGTCTTGCCCTCATTGACCGCTAAACCCATTTTCGCCGCTTCCGTCTCAATACTCGCGAAAGCGCCACTGACATCACGCTGCTTTCTCCCGATTATGTCAATATCGTCGGCGTATGCGAGTAGTTGGACGGACTTTCGAAAGATAGTGCCTCTTGTGTTTGCTCGTGAGTTTTGCACTATTCTTTCAAGTACGATGTTGAAAAAATCGCATGACAGCGCATCGCCTTGTCTAAATACTTTTTTGACTTCAAAAACATCAGTGAGATCTTTTCCGACCTTAATGGAGCAGTGTGCATCATCATCCTGACGGACGAGTTGGCAGGGATGCCAAAACTAGACATTCCTCTATATAGCTCGTCTCTATAGATGCTGTCATACGCGGCCTTAAAATCGATGAATAGGTGGTGGGTATCGATCTGAAGCTCATGGGTCTTCTTCAAGATCTGCCGTAGTGTGAATATTTGGTCGATGGTGGACTTTCCTAGCCTGAAGCCACACTGATATGGACCTATCAGGTTGTTGACGAACGGCTTCAGGCGTTCACACAATACGGCAGATAAGATCTTATATGCGATGTTAAGGAGACTGATGCCTCTGTAGTTGGCGAAGTTCAGAGGGTCTCCTTTCTTGAGAATTGGACAAACAATGCTGAGGTTCTATTCATCGGGCATACTTTCGTCTGACCATATTTTACAGATGAGTTGGTGTATGCTCCTTACCAAGTCATCGCCTGCCGCTTTGAAGAGCTTAGCAGTCAGGCCATCCGATCCATCAGCTTTGGCTTCGATAACTATTCACTTCATCCACGTCGGGTGGACGGAATTGTTGGTCATCATCGTCCAAGTTGAAATTTTGATTCTGCCTGACAGCGGTATATGGTCCGTCATTGCCGTTATACAGTCTGCAGAAATGACTGCCATTCTACTAAGATGTTGCCTTGTTCGTCTCTACAGGCTTCGTTTCGAGGCTTGTTTCCGTGGCATGTTATTTTTACCTTTTGGTAAAAAAAACTTCCGCACCTTATTCCTGGAGTAGCATCTCTCAATTTCCTCGATCGCGCGCTTCTCATGCTCTTTCTTCTTCCTCCTGAGAAGCCGGTTTTCGTCTCTCCTCTTCTCCTCATAGAGCTCATGAGCAGCTCTGGTATTTTTTTGCAGTGCCGCATTGCCTGCTTTTTGCTTAGCTGCATGTGCTTGCCGGCATTCATCATCGAACCAGGGGTTTCGTTGTGGTGGACGAGTGAAACCCAGCACATCAGAAGCGGCATCTCTGATGGCGTTTTGGCAGTGTTTTCAGTGGTCTTCGATGCTTGATCCCAGCGGCATTGGACCACTTATAGATGTAGAGACACTCGATCGGAAAAGGACTTGGCGATCTCTTGCGATTATAGCCGTCTGACGTCGAATTTTCCCACAGCATTAGTTTGTCTTGGCGTAGTTTGGGATGTCCGCAACCGTACCTTGGCTACAACAAGGTAATGGTCCGAGTCGATGTTGGCTCCTCGGAACGTACGGACATCCATAATACTGGACATAATAATACTGGAGGAGTGTCTTGCGTCGATCGGAATGTGATCAATCTGGTTGTGTATTTCGAGATGTGGGAACCGCGTGCTAGCCACGACAATGTTTCGCTCCGCCGCAAAGTCGATTAGCCTGAATCCGTTATCGGAGGTAGTGTTGTGCAGGCTATATTTTCCGATTGTTCCACCAAAGATACCCTCTCTTCCTAGCTTTGCATTAAAATCACCGAGGACAATTTTAATGTCATAGCTAGGGCATTGCTCGTAGGTCTTGTTAAGAAGCTCGTAGAAGGCATCCTTGGTGTTGTCATCTTTCTCCTCTGTGGGGGCATGCGCGCATATAAGGCTTATGTTGGCGAATTTAGCCTTGATGCGGATTGCTATGAGGCACTCGCTCACATGACGGAAGCTGAGGATTTCTTGTCTTAGTCTGCCTCCGACAACAAATCCGCATCCAAATAAGCGCTGCTTTTGCCGTCGATAGCAATTGTCGTAATAGATATCGCAGTTTTTTATCTTCTTTTTGTCCGGTCAATCCCATCGCATTTCTTGGATGGCGGTTATGTCTGCTTTGCAGCAGTCTAGAACCTCCGCTAGTTGCTCGGCTGCACGTGGTCTATTAAGGGATCTAACATTCCACGTGCATATCCGAAGCTAATTGTCCTTAAACTGTTTGCGTGGGTTGTAAACCGTCCTTATCGCCCAGAGCTCCAAATATGTCGGTGTAGCCCGGATAAGGTTTTGTTTTGTTTTTCCGACACTAAACCTGATTTATGGCGCAGGAAACTCGCCATTTGCCCCCTTCACTTCGCAATCCCTAATGAGACTCCCATATGGCGCCACGGGGAGGCATGAAGTAGGGGTTATTAGCAGAGCTGCAAGATGCTCTGCTGCAGAGGCTCATTCTTGTCATTTAAAAAACCAGCACCTGTCGGAAGATGCTACTTCTACGAGGCCTTATACTAGTCGTTGCCATCTAAACAGTTTTCATTCTACCGATTGTTTATTTCCATCGAGATTGTGTATATCATACTTTTATCGTGTTATTTTTTCTTCCTCGAGAGAAGCCGATGTTCTTCCAGGATCTTCTGCTCGTAAAGCGCACTAACGGCTCTCGTTAAACTTTACATCGTTGCTTTATACACTTCTATCTGAAGCTCAGCACATTAGTTACTGCATCTCTGATGGCATATTGGCGGAGTTGCGACTGGTTTTCAGTCATTGTTACTAGCGGCATAGAGAGAGTTCCCTTGCGATCGCAGCTTTTTACGTTGTATCTTCTCACAATTTGTTGTGACGGTTGCGAAATCCGCATTTATTCTGTGGCTGCAAGAGAGCTCCTGCTCATTTATCAAGGTTTCTTCCATCAATATTCTTGTCTAAAAAGACCACTGGTGATCGATACCAGGACTTGAAACACGATACCGTGAGAGTGAGTTGCCCACCGGATTTCGGTCCGGGCCTGATTTGAAGAGGTAGGCCAGGCCCCCTTGTAGGAGCGTCACGGTGGCTGTTGTTTATATTGAAAACGCAGGGAGGTTGCACCTGCTGTTCTCACGCAATGTGGAATTGCAAAAAGTATTTGGTGCTAAAACCCCAAGATCAGTAAGAGGTTTTAGATGGACTTGACGACAAGTGTCGTCGATACGATATTCCATTCCCAGAACGTTCGAACACTTAGAATACTGAAGGCAGGCCTTACGTCGATCGCATTGTTATACATTTGATTTAGCTTGCATTGGTACGAAGACTGCCATGGCCGCTTGAGTATATTAAGATGTGCGAAGGACTTACTCATGCAGTTAATGAGAACCAGCACTGGGAGGTAAAATGGAAGCACTACGCTACGAATAAAGTTGTTGCGCTGCTGGCCCAATACTGATTATAGTACAGTCAAACAAATCCTGAGATTTGTATAGATTTAAAATTTTAAAATTTTTTACAAGATTTACCCAAAGGTGAATATCTGAACCATGGTTTACACTGGTTTAATCAGATTTAAAGCCTTATTGAGTATCGTCCAATTGCTAGTGTTGTAGGCCTTCACCGAATAGTAATTGTGTAGTTTCCGCAGTTTGAAAATCCTTTGGAAATCGGGCAAACGATTTTGAAATTCAATTAATCAGAACTTTATATTCTTTTTGCTGCTCCTCCGGATGAGTCGTTACCAATCAAGTACATAAATTTCAGAAACGAAATTGCATAAAAGGATAGGAGATAAGGAAAGAGTTAAAGGTTTTTTCAAAGACTCAAATAGCTCAATGAGTGTGGAGCTTAAGTGACAAAATATGTCGCATAATCCTCAATTTTAATTTACCTACACAACGAACATGCCTTCGGCTGTTACTTATATCAGATGGTTTGACAAACCGTGATCTAATGGAAAGTAGATACGCATACGGAGAAGTTTCATGTTAAAAATAATATGACGAAACAGCAAATCAGAAGAGACTGTGACTACTTACATGCTTTTGTTCAGCTTTTGTATATATTGCTTTTGCTTAATAAATTCTCAATGGCAATGACAATAATATTCGTAGATGTTACAGTTTTTTAGCCTTATTTTGACATGCACAAGCGCCCACCTTCTATGCAGGGAGAACATTTGTTAGATCCATTTTAGTTATTACTTTTACTGATGATTTTTGTGCAATTGGTACTTAAGAAATCTGCCGGTCCCAAGCCCGGTTAGAGGAGGAGGGATATCCCAGTGGGGATAGAGGAGTAAAACTCGAAAATAAATCCCTAAATCCAAGGTGGAACAGCAAACGCCGAAGGATGCATGACTACGAGGGTGGCTAACGGATAGTTTGCAAACTTCGGTTACCTGGCGACCTCCGTTTTTAAACCAGCCTTGCTGTGGTTATACGGGTAGACCACAGGTGACCTACTATCTCATTTACTCGTGGGACCAAAATAGATCCGAAAATAAATTTAACAATAGAGAATGCTGCCTCTATAAATGCAGCATCAACAAGGGATGTTTCAGAACAACCTGTTGACATCGACATGACCTCTGGCACTCGGGCAAGGTCACTTAGCTTGGATCTGATATAGACGACCTGGAAAGGTATCAGTTCCTCCTCAGCGACTCAATTTCACAGACCAGCATAGCAGTAAATTTAGCCATTAAGCGCTAGGAGCACTCAAAATGCATCTCATAAGGCAGGCCAAACCTTACAGGACACAACGGTTTAAGATATCACCTCAGCACAATAGAAATTATTGACTCCGCAGAATGTCGACCCTATCTCAAAGACGAAGAAACAGCTGAACCCATTTTATGTGACTGTCCAGCCCTCAATAAAATCAGGCGGAACGCCTTCCTCAGAGAACAACTCGACATCTCTGAAATAACGGACTCCCCTGTTGGTAGAGTTGCTAACTTCATTCGGAAGGTGGAAACCCTACTAGCCTAATTTTCTTTCTCACTCCTCCAGCACAAAAGATCTTTTTAGGTCGAAGTGCTTCTCAATCGATACTAGCGAGTCAGGTTTAAAAAAAAAATAAATTACATATTGTAAATTACACTGGTCCATACTTAATACTGTCCTACAGAAATGTTCGACCTCTTCATATAGTTCTTTCGAGTTAAATTTGTTTGTTTTAGAAGGTACAGGATCCCCTATCTTGCATGTATGGCATCCAAAGCTAAGGATGCAATCACTCAACAAGGCTTGATCCGCTAAAGAAAACAAGGTCTAAAGGTGTTATGCCAGATAATCTAAGCCACCAATTAACCGATCCAAAGCGTGGAATTTAATATTTACCGAATGGTTCTCGCAATAAAGCCATTGTCTCACGGAAGGTGTGGGGCCTCCGTCTTGTTAAAACCAGATGTCTTCAAAACTGCGGGCTTCAATTTCAGGCAGGAAAAGCATCTTGCAGTTACGTTCCAAGCGGCCTCAGTTTCATATTTCTTGGACCGGTGATTCCAACAGCCCAAATGTTTGTCTGGCAGTTTTTGAACTTCTTCAAGTTGCCCTGCACCTCAACCATTGCTATGTTGCTTATTAATGTAGCAATTAAGCAATACTGTAAGCTTTTCAAGAACACAACGACTGAAACGGAGACGACTCGCAAGGTCGAAAAGCTTCAACTAAATTTTGTATGCTTTTAGTTGTTGCATATGACATGCCAAGCTATTGAGAGCGGTGCTTAATCGATTTATGGTTGTTTTGGTTTGGTTTAATAGGTCGCGATCGGTAGGCCGATTAAATGGATCTGACTTGCTCTAAGCGTACGAAACACATTCCTCGTAGAATGCTGAATAATTTGTAGCCGCTATGCCAGGCTAAATCTTTCCACCATGGAATTTCAAACAATACTGAACACAAATGCCATATCAGTGTAACCGACGCGTGCGTTATCTCTCACGGAATCTTCACTGGAAAAAATATCCCTAAATTAATCACCTCTTATAAAAGAATAATTGCTTATCTTAGTTTTAATTGATGCGGTTACTACTCCATGATAATGTTACTGCCCTAATACAGATTTAAAAGATGCGCACTATCGATTGTGTTGCAATACTTTCAAACTAATGTTGGTAGCCTATCATTGTACATTTTTACATTCTACTTTAACTATTACTTCCAGAAAACCAACGTTCTTATCATTGTCCCGGTGAAACTCTTCATTACAAGTCGCATTTAATTGAATCAAATTTTAGTTACTTAAGTCATCATTATGATTGCCTCTTCTTGTAAGGACCATCG
Source organism: Volucella inflata (assembly GCA_928272305.1). Taxonomy (NCBI): domain Eukaryota; kingdom Metazoa; phylum Arthropoda; class Insecta; order Diptera; family Syrphidae; genus Volucella; species Volucella inflata. Next base: position 112,062,193 of record OV743720.1, on the reverse strand, counting down.
TTTATTCAATCATGCTGTTCAACCCCTAACGTGCGTCCGACCATTCGGTGCAGCTATTAAACGGCTCGCGTCCACAATCAAGCCGGGAGGGAGATACGGATACGGATACGAGTATTTTTTATTTTATTTTTATTGTTATTTCCATTTAATTTTTCGTTTTTGCCTCAGTCAATATGGAACCCCTAATTAAACGGTGGCCCTAAAATATGCATATGCGGTTGGCTTCTTGTACCCATATTTCATCTGGCCAGCGATATGTCAGCCTAAAGGTTTCACTTTGCATATATTTGCACCCATCCTCATTTCAGCGATTCCTTGGAGCAATTTGTGCGTTCCTGCCATGCCCACATTTAGATCGTCGTTTGTTTTCTGTGGAGCATTTGCTTCTGCTGTTTTTGCTGTTGATGCCGCTGCTGCCAGCGGCTTAGAAAAAAGTGTCGGCTATTTTGGCGAAAAATGGACAGAAAATGAAGAGGCTGTGAGAGATGGTAGCAGCCCATCCCTCCCAGCTTCCAGTTAAATTAAAAAAATATACATTTGCATGGCCATGAGCATAACAACAACAATGACGACGAGGATGACCATGATTGTCTGTTGGGCAATGTTAATGTGAAAAAGGAGGACACGCTGGTTCAGATGCTGACGTCTGTTCTCATACCCTGAAAGCTCATTAAAAATCGATAGACTCCTAAGTTGGTCGGCTGTCTTATAACTCATTCATTGCGCGACGCAACGCGCAAAACGACTCACCGACTCACCGACTGAGCGACTAAGCGACTAAGCGACTGAGCGATGTCCCGGCACAGTTCCTTTAGCCAACACAATAAAAACGATGGCAGAATTCATTTCGGATTCTGCCTCCGGGCTTATACTCAATTCAGAAGCACAGCGGGAGTTCTAAGTAAATATTATGGCCATGTGATCGTTCTTCGTATTCTGATTCTCGCATAATCTTCCATTATCCGCTTTCAAATTAATAGACAATCAGTTATGGCCATTTTCAGCGGTCTCATTCGATATACGAATACGAATACGAATTAAGGATTATGCACGATCCATGTGCGCAACACATATTCAGATACTGATATGGGATACGGATATCCCGCATAAATTAATATTCTCACTATTTCGATTGGTTTCACAAAATCATAAACTAAATAAAAAATGAAAAGCAAAAAACAAAAAACAACAAAAGAAACAATACTCGTATTCATAACAAAACAAAACCCCAAACGAGAAAAGGATTTCATTTCATTTCATTTCATTTAATTTTATTGGAAAAGGCGTTTCCACCTTTCGTTTTCATTTGCAGGGACACATCGGCTTCGACAGATGCTGTGGTTCCAGCCTACACCTATCTTATTTAATGAGGGTCATCATGGCGATCATGATGATCGTGGAAATCGGAAAACCAAACTAAAGTCAATTCATGCACGTTATTGATACGTGCGCATTAGACAGTTCAACATACATATGAGTATCCAACTGTGTTCCACCTAAAAAAACCGGGATTCCATCTTTTAACCCTACAGGAGTTGGATGCCACTCTCTGCGAAGACAAAAGGATACCGCTGAACGATCATCGTTTTATTGTTTCAAGGGTCGTACATAGTTGCGGGTCGACCAAGTGGTAGTCAGTGGTCCCTCATAACGAGGGTGCAATCAAACATTTCATAAAAACATAAAAAATAAACGTTTTTCCAAAATACGAGTAGGTAAAGAAGACATAAATTATTTGTACATAAATACCGACCGATATCATGGCATTCTAAAGGATCCGCGTTATAGATATTCAATATGAGTTTTCCCAGCATTGTCGCGTTTTTATAGTTGACTTGGAACGATTCTTCATCCCTTTGATATTCGATCGTCCCTTAGTAATACTCGTATGTAATAATTTTCTCCATTTAATGAACAAAGACACGATATTTATTTTTTTGTTTGAATAAGTATTTTGATACTTTGGAGGATGCTCACGGGAGAAGATTTTTCTTCTTGATATTCAGTAATTTAGTAAGAAGTAGGTTATGGACCTCAAAATTATGGAGATACAGAGTTTATATCGAGTTCTTTAGTCCTTGTTGGTAGCAAGGGAATTTTTCTTTCTTACTTACTTAAATCCATACATCTGAGTGGCATATTGGATCATAAACTCTTGCGCATCATAAGGAGTACTGTACAAGAAAGAAAGTTTATTCTTTCTCAACTCCTTTGCTCTAGTTCTGCCTATTGAGTCCCGCAGTGCATGGTGTAGTCTTATCCACTGATAATCTCTCTCTCTCTCTCTCTCTCTCTCTCTCTCTCTCTCTCTCTCTATCTCTCTCCGAAAAATAGTGTTTTAGCTCTGAAATAAAATTGGAGATACGCCTGGGCCAAATGACTCTGAAGATAAATCTAAGATATCTATTCATGAAGGTCTCGTCTGTTTTTTGAACCCTTCTTTTCAGAATGTGCCCCCACATATTAGCAAAGGTGATTCGTCGTTAGCACAGAACAATCGTAGATACGAGCATTGCCTGTTCTAATTTTGGAAAGCTTGCTTTCTCGATGCTACTGCACAGTCCCTTTGTATTAAATTCAGCTGAGTCCCGCTGTTAGAAGTGCTCAGTGCTTTTGATTGGCATATATCAATTTTTATTATTAGGTGTATTATTCTTACGATTTACCCGAGTTTCTAGAATTTTAGCCCTCAGATGAAGATATTTCATCCAATATAAAAGTAAGCACACTTCGTCATTGTGGATGAGCTTAAGGCCCATCTTAAGTTAATCTTATTCCATTGTTATCTCCCGTCAGTGCTGCATGGAGTACATAGTTGATGACCATCAAGAACATCAGCGATGACAGTATATATCTCCGAAATACTTTACTTTTGACTTTTTTCAACAAGTTACGATTGTCTAAGATACTTACTGCTGTCGTCTGTAGTTTAAATAACATTTATGAATTTTCCGTTTTTCTTAACCTTCTTCTACACAAGGCTGACTAGATAGTTCCTTTAGGAAACCCTGTAAAATTCGGTAAACAGTATATGTATCGATGACTTGCACTCGACGTATTTAACTGAATGTTTCTCAATCTGACTATATGCTTTAGCTATTATTTACAATCCGAAAGGCTTGATGATCATCTCTCTCTTCCCCTCCTGCGAAAATTTCCCATTTTATTCATAAAAATGAGTGTTGCTAGCGGTGTAGGAGTACTTAGTGTCGCTAGAAATGTTAGTTTGGCAAAGATGCCGTCCATATCCGCCGCTTTGCTTTTCTTGGGGGACGTTATTGCTGTTGATATTTAGTTTTATGAAAAATTCTGTACGAATTTGGAAATAAGAATTACAATTTTCTCTCCCCCCTGATGAGCTGATCTTCTTCCAAAATCCGAAGATTACCACTCAAACTCTTGCCTTTGTTTACCTAGCTGCTGGAGAATGTTCACACTGCTCATTACCGACGGCTTACAGGCAGAATTGAATATTTCTTTACAAAAGTTGATGATGCTGATTGTTTCTGTAACTACATAACTGAGGCAAGTTAGTTATTAAAATCGTTGATATACTTGGTAATGCATGAACTAGTCGATATTGTACCTGATAATGTTGAGGAGGTTGGAACAACATTCATGAAGGAATAACGAATGCATATTCGCGAGATATGAGATGGATTTAGTTTGATGGAGAATTATGGCAAGCACTTGCAAATAGCCAAAAAGCTTATAAAGCAGCGGTGCAGCGAAGGACGAGAAATCCGCGTTTGCTCCAGAAATAATGTACAAACATGTGAAAAAAAGTCTGTAGGCAAAAAGACCCGTACAAAAATCTGAAGAAGGAAGAAGGAATACTATACTTCTAGTAGAATCACAGCCGGTACAGAGAACATAGTATATGCTATGACCGTTAGGCAATATAGGCCATTCAACCTGGACGATGGTCCTACTGACCATAGCTAAATAAGAATATTAATATCTAAGCTGAAATTCAACAAGCAGCTGGACCTGATGGTTTTACCGGTCGAGGTAAAACGAGCTAGAAACGACTTTGTAGAGAGAATTGACCAACTCTGTTCCTCAAACCTGATCTGAAGCATCGATTGTGCGAAGGAGACTATCTACACTGCGCCAACTATAGAGATCTTTTATGAACGTCTGAAACCCTTCATCAACAATCAAGCCTTCACACTCCGACAGATTCTAAGAAACATTCAAGAAGTTCAAATCAATACGTAACATCTTTTCATCGATTTTAAGCTCGTCTCTATGTCTAACTCTATGAGCTCTTAATAAAGCGTAGGAGTCCTTTAATGTCTGTGTTGCTTTAGTCACTTAAGTCGCTGTGGAAGAAGGCTCCTAGGTGGAGATTTCTTCTTTGGGAGAGAGCTGGACATGTACAGAGGAGGTAAGGGATTGTCTCCCCTTCCTACTCCTCCATGCAGCTTCTGCAAAAGTCGTTAGTAAACATGCCAAGCCTTCTTGTATGTTTACCTATGAGGCAGTGTCCGGTGATGACACCTATAAGGCGCTTTCTATTTACTATAGAAGAATTAAACTCATGGAGCGGTTCAGATCTAACTTTGGCCAGATTTGTTTGGTCGCTGAGCATGTCGATCCAACCGCCCATCTATGGTTTGTTCTTCTGTTAGCATCCAGCTTTATTTCTTGTTTGCACATAGCGATAGGTATACCTATGTTTTCCTTTTTAGGTGTGATAGGTATAGTGCTTCCAATTTTGGCAAGTTCGTCCGCCCTGCGATTCCCTGGAATGTCTCTATGTTCCGACACCCAGCAAAGTGAATATTAAACTGCTCCGCTATCTCCATTAGAGATGATCGGCAGCCCATGACTGTTGAATTTAGAGAGCATGAGTCCAGGGATTTGATAGCGGCCTGCCTATCGGAATAGATGCGGATATCCATTGCAGATATTACATTTTTCTCCAGCCAGAATAGGGCTTCCTTAGTTGCCAGAATTTCCGCCTTGAACACGCTACATTGATTGGAGAGGCGGAAGGAGAGACTAAGATTAAGAATTGAGGAGTAAGGGTCTGTCGCAAAACTAAGGATACTCTATATAAGACCTTGATAGTCCCAGTTCTATTTTATGACGCTGAAGCATTGTCTCTGCCTAAGCGGATGAAGATATCCTCAGTCACTTCAGTATTTGCGTCGAAGAGTTTTAAAAGAGAAGATTCGACGATGTACCATACGAGTTTTATTGCAACATTGACCTACTCAGGAAACTATACATCAGCCGTTTCAGATCCTTAGAACATATAGAGTGAATGGACACCAATACTCCGGCCCGCGGAGTCTTCAAATCTTAGTAATCCAAATTTGCTCAATACCCTGTGGCTGACCACAATGTGATCAAATGGATTAGAAATTGCTCGGCCTGAAAGTAATTACCTGATTGATGTTGAGAAAGATTCCTGCCTCCAGGGACATGATCAATCTCATCACTTACTAAGACGTAGCGTTGACACTATAGATAGCATTACGTTCTCCATATTTGGGCGTTTGTCAGTGTGTCTTTAAAAATTGTAATAACTCTGCCTTGTAATCTAGGCGAAAGTATCCTCCGAGATGTTCCAGCTGGTGTTCCGGTAGAAGTTGACAATATTCTTTAGTGATAAGTGCTATTCCGCAGTATCGAATCGCCTTATTTCACTCAGCCACAACATATCATATATCGCATTAACTCACGTGGCGTAATCTGACGTGTTGAGATCTTCCTAGAGTGAGTCGTTCTACGTGAACGAAAACTTATGTCCGCTAACTAAATATTCCTTCGTATCCAATACAAGTGTCATCGAAGAAATACATCGTCAGACAGAACGATGTTTAAGTGCTCAAACAATCAATTGTCATTAAACATAAACGAGATATAAACTCATACCAATATAACGAATAAAGATGAGAGAAGCTAAGCGTATGGTCGGGTATAATTAACACAAATACCTCAGCCTTTTGATGCAAAAGCAGAATAAGTACAAGAAATGTAAATGCAGGGATTGGAGATGTAGACACATTCTGCTGAAACTCTTCCCAGTTCGTTGCAAAATTAAAGTAAAGGATGCTTAGAATGCTTTACTACTTAACATTCCAAGTATGAACTCGCTTCTATTTCAAAAAACAAATTACTAGTGTCGACTCTCAGTTCCTAAATTGACATTATCAACTCATTCGAATTATGCAATTTTTGCAACATTGAAATAAAATCCGTAAGCAAGAATTAACACAAGGACGAGGGATGAGCTCCCAACAAATAGGTTCCAAAACCAGAATAGACCTCACTCATAAATTCTTCAAGTTGCGGCCACATGAATAGTCTTCATAATCATATCCATGGGTTGCAGCTAACTCTGACAACTTAAGTAACTAAAATTCGTTCCAATTAAGATCAGTGGCATGTAAAGGTAATGAAGAGATACAGTCCTTCGAAGGGCTGCACAAGGTAACGTCATTATTCTATTGTTGTTATTTCAATCGCGCCTGTAATGCTTATGTTTTTCCCCGAAAACATGATACTCCTACAAGCAAATGCAACAACAGAAATGAGAAATCAGAAAACAGAAAACAGCTGAACAGATGAAAGCTGAAAGAAGAAGAAAAATGGTGAGATATTTCGAAGAAAACCACACGAAACGAAATCACATTGTATCCGTATCTGCTGCCCTTTTTATTTATTTTATTAACAATTTGGGGTATGGTGTGGCCGGCTATCCACACTAGATTCCGTGGTCAACGTCGGTCGACGACGCCGACGATCGCGGTGTTCTAGTGCTACACTCAAGCACCCGCTTGCGTTTAAAACCAAACAATACACTAAACACATCATGCTATCCGATCCGATCACCACTTCTGATTCTGATTCTGATCCTTTTCTCTCTTTTTTTTTTTTGGACCAAATATAAGAGGCTATCTATTCAACAGCACCAATGTCCTATAAAAGACTAAAGACCAAACACTCAAAGGCTGAAAATTTGAAAGGCTGGAGAGTGCATGTTACAATAAATTTCACTAATTTCTGTCATCCGACTCAAAGCGGCTCATTGGTTTCCATTTTCTATCGTCCATCACTTCGGTGCCAACAACAACAGCAACATCACCAGTAACACCACCGAATAATATCTACATACAATGAGTTAAGATACAAAACACAAAAGTGAAGAAAACTAAAATGAAAAAAGATAAAATAAAAGACGAGAATAATAGACAGCCTAGGCCCTCTCAAGTATGGCATGGTACCCTGGTCGAGAATGAAAGTTATGTGTTATTTCGTCTTTTGGAGTTCCATTGATCCGTCATTGTGTTGGAGGGACCTTATTGAATCGAAATGACCAAACATTTTTGTAAGCACAATGGTCATTGTCTGTTCCGTGGGATGGCACCCATATAATGGACACAACTTAAAGTCAGCTTGTCATGAACCTACGTTTGTACATTGTTGTGCCTGAAATAGAGATAGAGAAATCTCAATGTTTGTTGAACAAAACACGACGATTATGTGTGTGGGAAAAATCTGTTCTGGGGTGGCTAATTCGTATTTTGTTTCCCATCAAATGGTCATCTATTAACTCGTACTCGTATATCTTGTTGGATCACCAAATCAGCGAATCACTGTTAAGTCTTCAATTTTACCCAAAATGCAATTAGAACTTCAGTAAGAGCTATTGTTTCGGTGAATTTATGAGTATGTTGCAACAGATACAGCAGTTGGCATGCGTGCAAAATTTAGATTGGCACACGGTTCCAAATTGAATGGCCAGCGAATGGGGCGAAATCGAACAGCGACTTAAAATCGATGAGTTACCTTAATAACACCAATTTGGTAACTTCCATCAAACCGAGTCATAAAACTCAATGAGATATGCCAAAAGTACGGAGTCGGCTATGCCATGAGGATATGGGTCAGGCCGATGATGCCTGAGATGCCCAAGATGCCCGAGATGACTGAGATGCCTTTTTGGCTGATTTCTTTGTGCCGAACCGACAGCTTTGAGTGGCCCGCTTATTAATGCACGCGGACAATTCCGGGTACACTGTCAACCGTCAGGAGCGTATCACAATGACGAATGTGGTACTTGGCGGATTGGTTCGAATTGATTCGATACAAAAGGATCGGCAATTTGAACCCTGAATGGATTGCGGTTGCTTTAGCATTTAGGAGACAGAGATGGGGATGAAGATCCAGATGGAGATAGAGAGATCTCCCGCGAACAATCGCTTGTGGTTGATACTCGTATTCGTACTTGTACTTGTATCAATGGAACGGCCCTTCCATTGTGCCATAGTAGACAACTATTGGTGCTGAAGTGGGAGTGGTGAGCGGTACCAAGAAAAATGATATATGGAGAGGGAACATCGAAACGAAACTTTAATGAAAAGAAGCACAAACGGAATATGAAGAAGCAAAAATACAGAAAAAAAAAAACAAAACAAAACACAATAAGAATAAAAAGAAGAAGAGTCTTGCCTCCCCAAAAGTGGATTTGGTGAGAGCAGCACCTTTTATCTTTGTGGGAGATTTAAAGGCTTGGTACTGCATGAAGGTAGGTATACTATATGTATGAAGATGACTGGGCGCAAACGATGATCGCTGATCGCTGATCGCTGATCATTGATCGGTGATCGGTGATCGGTGATCGGTGATCGGTGATCGGTGATCGGTGATCGGTGATCGCTTCACCGTGATCATTGGCAGACAATTTGTTTTTCTTCATCAGTCAATCTCAAAGTCATAGTTCGATGTGTTGACCTCTCGCATTGAAACATCAGTTCAGCTACAGCTACAACAACAGCATCACTACACCAACAAACAAGATGAATGTTTCTCGAGTGCGACTCTGGTTCACTCACTTTGGGTTCAAATCACGCTGTGTAAAGATGTTTTTCATATTCCGATGTTCCACCAACGGTGATGATTGCTAGGGTGACAGGAATGCGCCACGTCATCCTTAGGGGAAGGGAAAAAAAACCTGACCAACTGCTGCGTTTGTTTCGCCAAAAAAAGAAATACAACTTAAACTCCCACTCCGCTCCATTCAAAAGCCCCTGGATGCCAACTGTTCAGGCTTCAATTAAAACATAGCTCAAAATTTACGTCTTCGTCTTGGCTTTGGTTATCTTGGCATTGTCTCGCACATTATAGGGGCCATTCAAATTTTATGTGACACTGATGTTCAGGCTGTAAATAACTCTGAACAATATGGGGGAGAAGAAATAAAGAAATCTATTGTGACATTGTGAGGCGAACATTCAAATGGAAATTATTGGACCTTTTGATAGAAGAGCGCCACTACTTCAGACCACCTTAGACCCTCCGGTGGTCTGTGAGTGGTCAGCAATAAAAATTAACTGAATAGTTATAAATTATTGAAATACAATTCCAACACGGTCGAGTAGTTTATTGCTTTTTAACGTGTGCATAGTCCGATGGAGCGCTTATTAAAACTTCGTTGATTCTTTGGAAATTTTAAACCTGTTTCGAAGAGACTCTGTCACCCAGCGATTCTCCAATTCTCTCAAAGAACATTAAATTGGTCGCCGTCCCAGAATGCTACCACTTCGATCGAGATATCTCAGATATTCCAATATTTCGATAGACTCGTACTCGCATCGAGATCTACCTGATTGCGCTGGGATTAATCCTATAATGCCAGCAATTGATTGTTAATTGTAATTGTTGTGCTGTCCATGTGTGTCAGAACACTTCAGGATAGTGGCTCGAATAAAATGGGCATCTAACATGGTATCTGACTACGACTCAATTGTATGGCAATAAATTAGATGGGTACTTAGATAGGAGCTGCTGCACTTGGGCCTTCAGACTTGAGACCGGAGACCTGAGACCAGAGAGCTGAAACTTGCGACTTGAGACAAGGGAGCAGGAATTCAGTAGATAACATTTCTAGAACCTGCACACGATCACTTCGTATCACTTAACAAGTGAGCGTGGGGTCCAGTGAGCTATTTTTTTTTTTTTGCGTGGAAACGCCCAGTCAGCATGCAGAGGTTGCGGTTATGGCTGTGAATGCGTCTGGTGGCATATCAATTCCGCGTATTCACGACCGATATGAGACACTCATTCTCTCAAGGAAACTGCTTGCCGTAATGATATTAATGGCATGCTTACTCTGGGTAAGGCTCTACAGGGATTTTATTCATTTCACCAACTAGTTGGGCTCTACTTGTCGATGAATGCTATCAAATTTACTGGACCAGCATACTGTTTCCTTCCTACAATCGGCTTTTTGTCGGACAATTTACATCAGAATACAGTAGGGTTTAAAAGTTCTTGCACTATCTATTGGAAATCCGGATTTGCTTGGCATATCAAATAATTGAATTTCTGTTGGTTTTGTAGATTGCTTCTGCCTAAGATTTTATTGCGTTACGACTGAGAAATTTTTAGCTTGACCATATTTGTATGTATCATCTTCTATTGAGTCCGGAACACAGTGTGTGTATCGGAAATATGTGAGTTTACGATAGTTTGAACAAATTTGAAAGCTCTTCTACAATAGACATCGAGCCCCTTGCGGACCTCTGTTTAAGACTGAGAAAAAGTTTGTGGGTCAATCATCGGTGACGATGGTCAAAAAGTGATGAAAACCGAAAAGGTTGGCTTAAGAAGAGGTTACTCGTAGTTGAAATCATTTACACACCTTAAGCATATTAACCCATGGTTGACAATTTGGAAAACCTTCGAAAGCCATTGGTTTGTTTAAACACCACGGCGGTGGTATTTCCATCTAGACATTTAGGTCGTCTGGTAGAATTTAAGTTGCAATGATTGAATTTAGTTCTCTTGACCCACCAATTTTTAATTCTTAGTATTGGGTTCCTCTCTGCTGGTGCAACTGCCTATATATACCCTCATATCATCTCCCATACGAAAACTAAGTGTTGCGCAATACATGCCTCTTGCTAGGTACAAATCTCGACAAACCACTAGCTTTTGTTTGTTTAAAGGCACCTTGTGAAATCTACGACATCAGGGCCGGTACCTCTGATTGTTTCTTGGCAACATCGTCATTAGTTGCTTTGACCTAGATACTGGAGGTCCTGGACCTTAAAAAAAGGTGGAGGAAAACACGTTTGAAAAAGGTTTCTTCCGGTGGTAGTCTTTCGACAACCAATCCTTTCACAATATTTTCTAGGTGCCCTACAGCCATTCATATTTTCATATATTCATACTGGTTGCAGGCAATATTTACCCAAAGAAAATGATTACGTGTACCTAGAATACTACACGCGTACCTTTCAGCTATCACATAGAAAAAGTCTAGGTTGCAGTGCGTTGATTAGAAAATCGTAATATGCCTTTAAAGTTTTGGAGAAGGCAATTAGTAACAGTAGCTCACCTACATGTCTTAAGCATGTGACTCGATGAGGAAATCGGTTGAACGAATAATGAATCAAGGCAGCTTTAATTCTTCCGAAATTGTTTATTTCATTTAGAACATGAGCGTACTAAAGCTACTTAAAAGTATTATAAACTTACTTACTTACATACTTACTTTAAGTGGCGCTATAATCCGGGGTGGACCTGGGCCTCAGTCAACAAAACTTCTCCAGCCAGCTCGTTCCCTGGCTAGCTGCCTCAAGTTTCGCACTCTAAGTTGGCTGAGATCCCCTTCCACTTGCGTGCGCCAACTGAGTCTTGGCCTTCCTCTACTGCGCTGTCCCTCGGGAGCGGATTCAAAGACTTTTCGGAGCATTGGTGTCCATACGCTCTACATGGCCCAGCCATCTCAGTCTTTGGATTTTCACTCTTCTGGTTAGGTCGATGTCGCTGTACAGTCCGTAGAGTTCATTGTTGTATCTCCTCCTCCATTCTCCTTCAATGCAGACGGGACCGAAGATCGCCAATATCCATGCCTCTGCGCCATAGAGCAGGATCGGGATTATTAAAGTCTTATAAAGGGTGACTTTTGTTGTCCGAGAGGGGGTTTTGCTACTCAATTGACTGCTTAGCCCAATGAAACAGCGGTTGGCAAGAGTTATTTTTCGCTTGATCTGAGCGCTGGTGTCGTTGTCTGTAGTTATAGCAGATCCTGGGTAGGCAAAGTCCTTAACTGCCTCAAAGTTATATCTGTTGAGGGTGACGTTCACGCTGCTTTCTCCCGATTATGTCAATATTGTCGAAGTATGCGAGTAGTTGGACGGACTTTTGAAAGATAGTGCCTCTTGCGTTTGCTCGTGAGTTTTGCACTATTCTTTCAAGTACGATGTTGAAAAAATCGCTTGACAGCGCATCGCCTTGTCTAAAACCTTTCAACATCAAAGGTCTCGGTGAGATCTTTACCGACCTCGATGGAGCAGCGTGCATTCTCCATCGTCATCCTGCACAGACGGACGAGTTTGGCAGGGATGTCAAAACTAGACATTGCTCTATATAGCTCGTCTCGACCTTAAAATCGATGAATAGGTGGTGGGTATCGATCTGAAGCTTCATGGGTCTTCTTCAAGATCTGCCGTAGTGTGAATATTTGGTCGATGGTGGACTTTCCTGGTTGTTGACGAACGGCTTCAGATGATTCAACGATAGTGTAGCTTTGCTACAGTTCAAGGGCTGTTCGCATGTACATCGGTTTTTCAGAAAATTGAAGTATAAGAGATGTTTTTCAGAACTGGAATACTAAAACATCTATAACGTCGTGGTTGAAGCCTTTAAGAATGGTAATTGGAACACGATCGGAAGTAGGGGTTGATGGTATAAAACAATCGTCCCTGCAGAATATCTTCACCAGCGACGATGATCAAAATTTCATTGTCAAGCTGTATGAATTATTCAACATGACTTCAATATTTAATAATACAGTTAGATATAATAAAGCTATAACAAAGCTAGGACCAACAAAGCCGCTGGAGCTTTAAAAAACTTTCCGCCAAGCCACATTAAGCAGCGAGAGGTGACTTGGTAAGAAACATATTGGTCAAAGATATAGCCGGGGTATTCCAGTAAAGCAAACTTAGGGCGGCAGGTAAATGTGGAACTTAATCAACCACCAGTCGTCAGTATTGCATTAGAGGTCACTCTCATTCTGACTAACTTGCTCTCCATCTTAGAGTGGCTGTGTCAGTTACAACGTTATATGAAGAAACATATCAATCCACTGCCACCGGGGCTAACGAATTTCCTTTTGTTTTTGATATGAAGATTCAGGAGAAGTTGTCGATGATAGCAATTTCATTATCATTGGAGATCCTGAGGAGAAGGTAGGGATCATTGAGAGTTTTTTCCAGAAGATTTCAAGGCGAATGATTTCTATTTCACAACCACGTATAATTTGATATAGGAATATATGCTCAATATTGGTGACTGTTGGGGGTTTTAAGTCATTACGTAGCATCAACAGATAGTCTGTTAAAAAGACTCTGGTGCTGTCTGGTATTAAAATCGGTCTTAAGGTCGAAAAAAGCAGAATTCTGTATTTATTGTCCAGTTGTGGAGACCTTCTGACAATTTACTAAGTAAGCCTTCCTAACCAAATTAAATATTGTAGATCACAAGATTCGACCTACATTTCTTTGTTATTTTAATTTAAAGTAGTTTAACGAGCTACTCAAGGAATATCTTATGAAAATTTATGTTTAAAAAGTAAAAAAAAACGAGTTCCAAACGGGATTCGATGAAACAGTCGATCGCGTATTAATTGGATTACATACGAGTAAATGCAAAATCATCTCCGAACTCTTGGTGATTCATGGTTCTAAGGTCCGTAAAATGAGCCAACCTCACATGCGGGGCAGTTCACATACGGTGAGAAAATAGCTATTGTATCTCAGCAACAACAATACGATGCACCATAATGACATTATTTCCGAAAAAGTAATATCCTTTCGTTTTTGCACTTATGAGAGAACTAGAAGAAACCCTTTCATTACAAACGATTTAAATACTTTTTCTACCAACTGTTTAGATAAACCTATAATAAGTATTATCTATACTCACACACACACATACACAAACATATACAATTAAAATATATCCCAGCCGATCATGTATCTAATACCGTGTTGCAAACCTACACCACTCTCATGCTTACTACATTTTTAAGGCGTCCTGAGCGCTGGACATTAGCCACAACTAATGGGAATGATGATGATAGCACTTAAACACGATATCCGTTTCAATTTGTTTGGATTTCTTCAATTTAAAAGGTGATAATTTTCTACTTTATGGCCCCTGACATGTGGGCCACCCATAAAACTGATATCGCAACCCGATGTTATTCACACTTACGAAGATTGTCGCCGATACTCCTGCATCGAAGAGAAGACCGATCGTCCATTGCCATTGGAGCAGGGTGCTGGGTATTGCAGTAAGATGCCATGGATGCGCGTTGCGCGATCTGAACTGTTGCTTTTGGGATATGACCATGGTAGTTGGAGCAAAGCAAATACCACCAACCAGACCAGCAAGTTTGGACTCAGATAAGACCAAGACCCTCAGATCCAAGGTTGTTCCTTTGGATTTTTATTGAGTATCGCTCGCGCAACTCTATGTTAGAGCGTATTCTTTTATGGAATTGACTTCATCATCAATATGCTGCTTTAGCCGCAGACGCAACCAATTGACTTCTCTAAAAGATGCTCTTCTTTGTGCACAGACGACAACAACTTGGCGTTATGGTCATATTTAACTTATGACGACATAATGTGTATCGACTGCAAGGAAGCGAAATCTAATAGTTCGACTGCATTATACGAGTAGTATGAATCAGAAACAGAAATTCTTCTGGTTGGAGGTGAAGTCGAAGATAATTAGCATTTTGGTGGGGTCTAGTTGACCCAGGGTCGTGCTCTTCGGATTTTCATTTACTGAGAATGTTGCTTCTTTATTCTCGCTGCTGTGCTTCTCGCAGCATGATTCTTAGCAAAGAAATTCGTAAGGGTTTCCAGCCGGTTTCGGATTGTTTTGGGTTATTTTGATTATTGGTTGTTGTTTGTTAGTTGTGTGGAATTGTTAGCTGGCGGTTTCGTAGTTATTCGGTGATTGATGATACTCGTAGCTGTTGCACACAAACTCTGCTTCTCTCCAAGTGACTTAGAGGAAGAAATGTTAATTAAATTAAAGCCATTCTTCTTAGCTACTCTGCTTGATGATGCTTGTGACACGACGGGGATCTGAACTGAATTTGTATCTTTCCACAGTATTTCTTAAGATCAGTTTACGGGAATTTATTTTTTTTATTTTTTTTTTTGTTGAAAATCACAACACGGTGATGCATAATTGATGGATCAATTGCTCCCCCTTAGGTGTGGATTTTCACGCGCTCTCTGGGGTCTCGGAGTCAATGAAACCCCAATAGATTTCGATTTGGATCCCCAGTCAGTTGTAATCAATTCCACATTGTTCGGCAATGTTTTTTATGAAACAAAAAAAAGAACAACCCATTCACTGAATGCATGATTTTGTTTTCGGAACAAAACACCACCATTAGATTGTGTTTGGCTTGCATTTGTCAATACTTACGATGCGAGATACAGAATTTGTTAAAGTGTTTGTGTAATGTGTGCCTTGAAGGAGTATCTGTTATGATAGCATTTAAGTATTTGAAGCTGTTTGAATTTGTTATTCGTCAAATAAGCACATTGGAAAGGCGGCTAACTGTAGCACCTCCACAATTGATGCTGAGGGTGCTGCTTAAGTGAATCAAGTGTATTATTTTCATTTCACTTGGATGGAGATCAATCAAGTGCGAATGACTAAGTGATCGAGATATGTTTCCCTTTTAATTAACAAATTTGAAACAAATGTACGACGCAATTTCTTATTGAGCGGTTTGTGAATTAGGCATGCCTTAGTGCTTGTGTTTATAAGGAATGGGAACAGGCATATCAGATGCAAATTTACTTTCTGCGGATTCTTTAAATGACGTATTGATTGAGAATTGTGTAACAGTGATAGGTAATTTTTTTTAAAAAAGGTTATATATGAAATGACATTAACCTTCAAGTTAATTCTTAGGACTAGCATTTCCAATGAGGGATGTGGTTATCGCTCCTATGCAAAATAAAGTGTCTTCATGCCGTTATCCTCCTAAACAAGTGTGTTCTCTCGGCATATTTATTTTGTATTCTCTTCTTGGTACGTACAAAACGGCCGGCGGGTGAAATTGCTTCACCGTCTCTCCGCCGTACCCATATACAAAAGTGACCTAATAATGAGCATATATGAAGGGTGGTAAATCACTGCAGATTTCCATTTCACATGTGGCTAGGACCACGGGTTTTAAGCATACACCTGACCAGTGGAGTTTTTGAAAGCTAGAAAGGATCCGACAAATCGGGTCGTATTTGAATGTTGATAATAACAAGAATAAACCTTAAATATGCTAAGCTTTTATGTTAGCGAGCGAAAGGTAGAAATCTCTCTCATTATTGCATCAACATCCTTATCACTAGCAGCGAGTACGGACTACTGGAGATGTTTTCACGGGGCCAAGAGATGGAGCCATGTGCTAAGATTCAACAGGCGATAAAAAAACAGAAACCCGTGGCTCGAAGTAAGAAACTGGAAACGTATCATGAAACATTACATACAATGCAAGAAGGTTATTTAAAGGGTGTTTATAAACAAGGAGTCAAACCAATCAAAAAGTGATGGTTAGGGAATACTGTTAGGAAATTTTACTAAAAGCTGAGAGCTTTAAGGATCTAGTCTAGTATAGTTGGCGACGAGGAGCATGAACTATCATCTGATGATGAAAGGTCTTAGACAAAGCTACGTATTATTGTACAACAACGTGCTTGAAAAACTTGAGTTGAACTTATAAGCCTCTACCAGAGTCTAAATTATTTAGGAATTTGTACAAATTTTTGCAACGGATTTGCTCATCCGTTGCGACCAGTTCCAGATATAATGTTAGAAGAAATATTTCTTCCGAAAAGCATTATCCTTAAGTACTTAGGATCAGTCGTTAACATGGAAGCGAAATGTGACGACGACGTAAACCACAGAGTGAGTATGGGGTGGATGAAATGGCGGAAAAATTCGGGAATCTTTTGCGACCGAAAATTTCCACTTAAATTAAAGGGGAAACTCTACACCACCAATGAAAATGTTAAGGATGTCTAGTGGAGTCACTAAACGCGATTGCATTAGATCTACGCGTATAAGAGGAAGCCTACATATAAAGAATTCGGTAACCGAACAGCTTGAGGCGAATAGAATAAACTGGTATTGCCACGTTCAAAGAAGATCTGCCGAAGATCCGCTTAAAAAGGCACTACGATCATTCCAACTGTAAGAAAACGAGGTCGGAAAAAAATTTCTATATTTCTCAGATGAAAAATGCGCAACAACGTCTGGGGTTAACTACTGAAGCGATCCAGAACCGAGCAGTATAGTATGTTCTGCGGTCTGCGACATTAGCCAACCCCATAAGCGGAGCAGCAGCGATGCAGTAAAAATGGGAAACTCGTTACACATAAGTTCGTATAGCAAGGAAAGAGTTAATAAAAGGATAAGAAGAAGAAGAAGAAGATCCATTACCGAAAGAAGAAAGTGCTTTAAAATACTTTTCTCATCATTATCCTGTCTTGGTTTCTTGAGGCATGGACTATCCTTGGAAGAAATGAAAAAAACACCCATCTGGATGCTTTGACAGTTGTCATAGAGCCTTCCTAGTTGGTCGCACGAATTAATATAGTCCAAATCTTATGCACGCATTATAGTGGTTTACAAGTCTATCATCTCAATGTATAATACAAAGCCTACAAGCGAATTTGGAGAATTTTTATTTCTAGTTTGCAGGTTCTCAGGTTGCATGGATATATTGTATCATAGTTGAGAGGTATCATGGTCTATCCACAATTGTGGAATGCAGTTTGGTTTTATCAATGTTACCTGTGACTTCAACAATATTCTTGTGGGTCCTGCAAGCCATACAATTTTCATGGACCGCTTCAGATATTATACTATGCGGGGACCTTAACTCCAACCTTCCTGTGATGAAGCGCAATTTACACTCGGTGATCCGAATTTTTACTAACTTTTCAACGTGTTTATTTATTATGTTATCGGACCAAAAAAATAATGCAATACCTCTATTCCTACGCGAAATTTGATGTTCTTTCAGAATCTGAGCTCAAAATTTCGATTAGACACCGAAAAAAAATATGGTCGATAGAAACGTGAAAAAAGTGAAAATTTTCTAAAAAAAAAAATTTTTCGCATTTTTTTTCACAATGATACCGCAAAGGTATCAACTTTTTACTATGACCAGAGGTGATCATGACACTCGGACATTAAGAGGAATTTTTTTCAGAAAATTTCATCGACGCGTTTTTTCAATATGGCGGCGAGAATTAAAAATTTTTATAAAAATCTTAATCTATCGTTAACTTAAAAACTATAAACTCTAGAAAAAAAATTTTAAGAAGAAAAATGTCTTTGAATTAGTCAAAGAACACTCTCAAATTTTTCCAGAATTTTTGAAGACATCACTATCCGAATAATCTGATTCATACTCTGCATGCGATAAAGCTGAAGTTTTTGAACGTTTTCGTGACATAATAAATGTATTGAAAAAGTCAAAACCAATATTTTTATTATATGCTTTACTTATAATTTATGTACAAATAGAACATATGTGTCCATGCACAAGAGAAAGGATGTACGAGTTTGTTCGTGAATTTTGTAGTGGTAGATAGAAACAAAATTTTATGTACAACTCAAGAAAAATGTTTTTTTTTTAAATATTGTTCGACTGCCATGATCACCTCTGATCATAGTAATAAGTTGATACCTTTGCGATATCATTGTGAAAAAAAATCTGAAAAAAAAATTTTTTCGAAAATTTTCACGTTTTTTACGTTTCAATCGACCATAATGTTTTTTTTCGGTGTCTAATCTGAAAAAACATCAAATTTCGCGTAGGAATAGAGGTACTGCATTATTTTTTTTTGGTTCGATAACATAATAAATAAACACGTTGAAAAGTTAGTAAAAATTCTGATCACCTCGGCGTTAACGGGTTAACTTGGTTCACCCTACCCCCTTTACGGAGTAATCAAATACAACGCTCGACATAATTTAAGTAAGTCAACTCCCAGTTACCAGCTGGATCTAACCATAATCTTCTATTTTTGACCATAGAATACAAATTTTACCCTGGAGCCTTGAAATACAACTATCGAGATGTTTAGAACATACATTTTGAGCGTCTGTTACGGGATATTCATGTTACAGAATAAAATTCAATATACCCCTTACAATCCAGTAATGGTGAAGCTCTGAAGCTGTGAGCGATAAGCAGCGTGCTATGTTTAATATTAATAAGCATGTTCCATTCAAGACTGCCCTTTGGTTAAATAATGACATTATGTAGTTACAAGATATCACATACCGTGGCTGGGAACGCTTTAATGCATTTTGCATTTGTCCGATGAAGATATACATAGATAGTCGAAGCACTACTGACTTCATAATCAAACGCTACTGGTGTTGACAACAGCGACCCGGGTTTCTTTAAACTCTGTTTCAGCTTTGTCAAGGTTGAAAACGGTCAAAATCATAAACGATCGCGATTTTAGCCCTGTAGCATTTTTGCCGTTCCGTAGCGTAGTCTTTGAGATGACAAAATTCATACAAGTTTAAGGTTATCATATAGAAAGAAAGCTTTTGTTTGCTAATCATACTAGTTTCCTTCTGAAACACAGTTGCAACACAGCTCTGCTCTTAGTAGTTGATAACGTAAGAAGATTTAATTTTCGGTCAACCAAAAATACCACGTACCGGCTATAACAAAGAAATCCTTAAGACTAATACACTCATACAATTCCAGATGACTAGCCTCAAGGATCAATTCTTGAACCGATTTTATTTTTCCTTTACATTAATGAGCTGGCCATTGCTGGTCATCCATTAGCCATTTAGATGAGACTAGATCAACATCAGTACTCGATTGTCAAAAAATATTTTTTTTCTACCTAAACACAAAATATCCAAATGCTGGCTATCCATAACGAGACTCCAAACTTGTCCATCTCTTCACTGTGTCTTTTGCGCCAAAATATGGGACATTTTCGGCACTATCTGTAGGGAACTCTGGCATTATGAACTGCCCAAAGAGAATAATGCTGTCGAAAATATTTTCGAAAACAAAACCGACCTTAACTATAGCTGTTTTAAAGTCACATATAACAAAATCATACGATATATCTACTTAAAACGCATTTCGGCTGCTCGTTTGATGTCCAATGAAATATCGCACATTAACCGTTCAACATACATCACATTATGCAAACATGTCAACTTTAGAGTCATTAGAATCTCAATATAGTAATAGGCTAGATTTTGTCCAATATCAGCACACATTTGCACTCATACAACAGTGGTATTCGTGCTCAACAACAGACCGCAGTTTTTCGTTCATACCACTCGTCTTAGACAAAACAAATATAAAATATTCAATCCCTAAAGGGCCAAAAATAAAACGATATTTCAGCTCTTTAGTAAAGCTGGCACTGAATACCGCTTTAATCCGCCGTCGGCATATTATTTTTTTTGGAAGCGGTTGGTCTTAGATTCGTCAAGCTTCACCTTTATCGTTTTATTAATTTTATTGTTGAGGCTCCATATGCTTAAGAAATATGAGAATCTTTCTGAAAGAATGGACGTGTGCCTCAACTCGTAATGGAAATAAATTCACATCGATTATATTCCTGGGAGTTGCTCTAAAATGTGTACGTTTTTCTGAAACAGCTATTTTTTCCACCATCTTGCGCCTTTTTGCAGGAGCTAAATTGGCGCACCAAGTGGATATCTATCCGATATCTACCGATTATTTTCCCAATAGTCAACATCTAAAAATCCACATCTCTCTATATAGAAATACTATGCAAGGCCTGACAAACAAAAAGCCATGATTGATGATGAGACTATCAATTAAATATCAACCAGCTACACTCATGCTATTAAATTTCAACTGACGCCCCATTCAATAGTGAATATCCTTAGGAAACTCAATTAGCCTAATTGAGGTTCACACTTGACTTGCATACTCCTGGAGCGTAATTATCCCAGTCCAATATGTCACAAATTGCTGCTATTATGCAAATACGAAAACATATTACGCTGAACTAATAGTATGAGAAAAGAGCTCCCCTAGCTCCAACTTAAATAACCTGCCAATGACGAGTGCAATCATATTAAGAAGCAAATCTCAAGACATTTTCGCCCATGAAAAAAGCAAAAATAAAAAAAAAATACAACAAAAAAATTGCAATTTCTGTTGGACTGCGGACTACGAATAAAGTCACGTAATTTATTCCTAAAAAACTCTCACGGTACTTTAAATATAATTTTCCGTTCACATCGCACATTTACTACTCTGCAGTTTCATTGCGCTCCCCGCCGCCGTTGTTTTCATCTACGAGAAGTGAATCAGCAACATCAGCGATGAGGACAACGCACAACCACCAACTTGAATGAAGTAGAGAGGTTCCATCCAGCAGACATAAGTTCACCAAATAAAAGCCCAACACTGGCACAAAACTTGAAATTCTTCTACGTGCGAGGATTTCACCCTGCGGCTATTTCTACCTACTATCTCTTCACTGTGTTGCATTGTAAAGAAGCGAAGCAAGCTGGTGCGCGCGGGGCTACATCAGATTGGCGAGTGCAATATGGTTACTTGAAGTAAGTTTATTACTGGTTACGCTCGCAACGAAGCTAAAGTTGCGGCTTTGCACGGATCCATAAGGCAACAGCCAACCAAATGAATGGCCAACCTTCCAGTTTCACCGCACCGCATGCTCGTATATGAGTACGACAGCAATAGTCAGAGCAACAGCAGCTCTAAGATCGAAGAGAGGTCAAAATGAGGAAGACCGAAACCGAAACTGAAACACGAACGCGCAGACCTACCCCGCGATCTGGTATAACCAAGGCACCAAAACACCAAAGCACCAAAGTACCAAAGCACCGAAGCACCGAAGCACCAGAGCACTCCGAAACAGCAGACAGTTCAAAGGAACAGAGTTATTTATAAGGGGCAGTAAAATAAAATATTTCACCAGACCGACCGGCCGAATGAACTCCGAACAGATTCCCATAAGAAGCCGCCTGCTAGAGCATCAACGATTTTTGAATTATTACCTTCGTTTACTTCTTGTTGGCAAAGAGTCAAATTGGTCGGCACACGCTCGCGGGCACACGTCATTTCCCACGGATCTACTGCAGCCACGGTTGCGCTTGCGCATTGCTAAACACTGAGCAGTGCATGTCAGATGCATGCCTATAAGAGTACATTGTTACAACTACAGCTACAGACTGCCTTAAACATTGTGCACTATGCACTGAACACCTTACACATGTACTTCAATTTAGATCTAGTATGGTAGGTAGATGGGTGAAAAAATCTCAAATCTGCCAACACGGCTAATCAAACTGACGACAGATACAATCCCCTGAAGAGTTGCTGCGTGTCACCCACTGAGTTTGCTCATTTGAAAACATAGTGCATGTCACCAGACAAATAGCTTGACAGCGTGTAAACAAATTAGTCGCATTATTTCGTGTCGCATGCTCGCACTTAACACGAATTCTTAGTTGAAGCATCATTAATTAGTCCACGAATCCCTCTGTTCTCGCTCGATGTAAACAAATTAAGTTAGAGAATAATTAAATGAACGCTATTCTAAAGAGGTGCCGCAGTTGACCCAGCACTAATGTAGGGCAACGAAAGCCCTTGAATGATTCGCTCAAATCGACATGACATCCTGTATGTGTGAAAGGTGATATTGAAACCGGATCCGCAGTACTCACCCACGTACAATAAAAATGAATTCATTGTCAAAGAGAAATGTGCTCCACTCCACTCCAAGCAGAATGCATCTGAAATATATACGTATTGTCTGGTTAATGGAAGTATCTTGCTGGCGGGTCGTTTTAACGTGTCACTCACTCATTTGGTTCCTCAAAAACCAAAACAAAAACGAATTAAAGCCGAATCAAAGGTGGTGGTCTTGCCACGATAATGTTATTTGGGCTGATAAACCCCAAACCATGAAACATAGTTCCGAAGACGTAGCGGAGATAAAACAAGCGCACAGCAAAGCCTAACAATACTCGTATGGTGCGACAGTCCAGACTGCATGTAGTAAGAGCAACCCTCAATTAATTTCATTATCACGTCCCCAAATTGATTTGTCGATTAAGTCCCCTGATGGCCAAACATCTAAATTTGTCTCCTGATACAGATCAACATTCCCATGCGACATCAACATCGACGGTTGGATGGTCGTCCTCTTCATGGTTTGTCACTGAAAGGATGACAACAAATTTGACCTGCCCAACCAATAATCGAATGGTCGCGTCGGTCGGCCGTATACATACTATAGCCGTATGACCGAAGGCAGAAACGATGACTGAAACTATTAAAACGACTTAAGCGACGACCGCATGATTGAGACGACTTTATTGAGATGATGACCACCACCGTACAGGAAGATGCGGCAGACAGGGAAGAAGTTCCAAATCGAGCCAACTATTTGGTCATAACTTACAACGAAACAATTTCGTAGGCTGTGTTCCTAATTAGCCCACACGGACGGGCGACGTGAGAATTAATAGTTGACACTTGTGTTGCCACACACTTTCTTGTCGTTCTGTTGGTATTTTCTTCATCTCTAGTCCCGTTGGGATGCTGTTCTCTTGCCATGCTGAGTTGTGTTGTGTTGTGTTTTCATGTGCTGCGACAACGACTGACACTGGTGTTGGAAAGTGTCACCTGCTTTATCTAAACGATGAATCAGTATCACCAACTGCCGTGGAGGTCTGGGCTCTTCAATCACATTAAAAACTTAATTGTAGTAGACTCCTTGGACGCGCGCACTTTGGACAAAGATGATGAGACAGAGATGGAGACGGTGATGGAGACGAAGATGGTGGCAAGGTGATCCGAAGATGGTGTCTTATGGCTTCGTTCGCACTTTAATTCTGCCGACCACGTACCACCTACCACCGACTGACCACAAGTCAGCCGTAAGGTTTCTCGTTTCCCCATTTTATTTCTTACTTATATAGAAGTCAATTACCATTTCGGTATCAGGATGGATCTAAAGGTTGGTGGTTAGCATTACGGATGCATGTGATCCTTTGGTAAGACGCGCGCCCGTCTAACCACACGTATGAGTAGTTCTGGCGAGTATATGGAGTCGTACCTTAAAAGCTGTTGCTGCTGCTGCTGCTGTTGCTGGTGATGGTGCTGGTGCATTGCCTGCCTACCCATACAACCTGTTGGTAATTTCTGTCGAGCAGGGTAGATTTTTCAGAGTTCCGTTTGTAATTTATTTGAAAACGATAAAAAGGGTGTGATTAATGAAGATTTTTCCTGTTTTGTTGTGCTGGCATTTCTATGTGCGTTGTAACATGCTTTACGTTGATAACGATAGAGAGATTTTCATTTCTCAGTCAATGCATAGTGCATTTAGTGTTTTGGATGCTGTCCTATCCTAGCTGCATTGGATGCGTTTAAATTTAGATTACTCACACAACTGTATTTACAGACAATTATGTTGATTGTCATTCTGAGTAGGTACCTGCGTATTGTAGCAAAAAATTGTGTGTACACAGAATAAAGCTTTTCAAGATTTCTTTTGGAAGCTAGACAAATACTATAAATAACTTTCTCTTTAAATGCAATTCTTGGATGTTGTTAAATTTACGATGCTCACTACTCACGATATAGTAAGTAAGTCAAACCTAATCAAATCCAACCTGTAGGAAAATTCATAGAAAGCATCTTTGGCTTTTACCACCCAACTATCCAACTCGTTAAAGGTTGACAAATCCAACTACTTGCGAAACATGTTCCTTTAGTTGTTGGCACACAGGAAGATTCTATATGCGGCCAAGGTTATATCTGGAAATCCTTGTAATGTTAAGAAGTCTTGTTAGTTAATCGGTTTGTAGTATCAGAGCTAACGTCCACTAATCTGACGTTGACGTTCAACAAAACGAAAGAGACAATACGGATATTACCAGTTAAAAATTGAAGAACTATGTTCTTCAAAGCCAGTCGATCAAGATGGTACCGGTCCAAGGAATTTCCCTTCATATAAATCAGACAAACGTCTCCTACACATCTTCTACAGGCAATATATGGTACATATGGTGTAAAGAAATTAAGTAAAGTTTGGATAAGGGAATGCCTTTGACTAAATGTTTAACAAGCCGAGTATATTGTCATGCATGGAAACCAAAGTTCAGTTCTACACTATATCATGGATAACCGGTCGTTATGCTTCCTTGACAACGGCGTACGAGTAGATGCTACTGCTGAACATCAACACATTAACTTTTCTCTTTGAAATAATAGGGTTAAGAGATGACGTGGAACGACTCGAGCTGTAAAGACGCTATCTGGGTTTGAAAAATATTTGTTGGGTTCAACAAGACCAACCCGATATAGAAAACTTGAAAAATGTTCAAATGAACCAGGAATGACTACAACGTCATTCATGTACACTTACAATACGACCAAACGCAAAGTAAAAAAATACTATAGTGTCCCATAGGTAGTTACTCACTTAGCCCGCAAGAAATGTGGAACAGCATGCACGAGGAATGCATAACACTCGCAAGGTCACATCTGGGGACTATATCGAAATACCATCACGTCGGCAAAGAAACATGGTGGTGGAATGACGAAACCAAACGAGCTGTGGCCGACAAGAAGAATGCATTTCAAGTGTGGACAAAATGCGATCGGAGCGACGATATCGAAAAAGCTCGACTGGCTCTTGAACACGAGCGCCTTAAAAGATCGCAAAGAAAGCCCTGGCTCGAACTCGAGCGGCAGCAGCGGAAAACCTGTACCAGGAGTTGGAACAAATATCCTCACGATCGGCAGATAGAAGACAAGCTATCCAAGAAGTTCAAACGTCGTACAATACTAAAATGCCAAATATTTTTAAGCTCGCTGCACAGAGGAGAAAAAATTCAATGGAAATAACCTCGCCGAAATACATCAAAAACGCAGACGGTCGCCTATTAACAAATGAAAAGGAAATTTGTGACCGGTGGCTTGAATACTGCAAGGAGTTGCTTAACAAACAGTTTCCACGTGATATCGTGCCGACAGCTGGTCTATTCGAGGAGGAAGTTTCGGACTTTTCAATCGAAGAAATAAGTATAGCAATTGGAAAAATGAAGCGGGGAAAGCGGCGGGACCAGACAGCATTCCATGAGAGTTTTGGTCGAAGATGGAGGGAATCGGCAGCGAATGGCTATCGAAATTTTTCAATAAATTAAAATGTGGACAACCTATGCTGAATCAATGGAGAAGTAGCTTCTTGGTTCCATTATACAAAGGAAAAGGCGACACTCGAGAATGCAACAACTACCGCTCAATCAAGCTTATGTCACACACAATGAAAATCGTCGAAAGAGTCTTAACCCAACATCTTCGGCAAATAATAAAGCTCGATAATAGCCAGTGTGGATTTGTTGAAGGAAGATCGACGGTGGACGCTATCCAAAGCCTACGAATAATAATGGAAAGCACCGAGATTCGTCTAAGGATTTACACATGGTATTTATCGACCTCGAGAAAGCATTCGATCGAGTGCCTAGGGATCTCATATGGGCCGCGCTGAGGTCTCAAAACGTACCGGAAACGTATGTTAGAATAATACAAGACATGTACGGAAACGTGAAAAATGCGGTAAAAAGCTCTGCTGGACTAACGAGAGAATTTCCAGTTAATGTCGGAGTGCATCAAGGAAGCGTACTTAGCCCTTTCCTCTTTAACGTAGTATTCGACTATCTTTTAAAAGACTGCATGCGCGAAGCAAATGTAACGCCAATTCTCTTCGCTGACGACGCAGTCATACTTAACGATAACGTTAAGATTCGTCGAAGATTTACAGAACGCATTAGATTCATGGAGAAATGCGCTAGAGAGAAACGGGTTTAAAATAAGTCGTTCAAAGACGGAGCATTTGACGTGCCCATTTGCGGATCCGTTGCGATCTGTTCCGGATATAATGTTAGATGAAATAGTTCTTCCAAAAAGCACTATCTTTAAGTACTTAGGATCAATCGTTAACATGGAAGCGAAATGTGACGACGACGTAAACCACAGAGTGGGTGTGGGGTGGATGAAATGGCGGGAAAATTCGGGAATCTTTTGCGACCGAAAATTTCCACTTAAATTAAAGGGGAAACTCTACACCACGGTTGTTAGACCAGCTCTTATATACGGTTCACAGTGCTAAACAATGTACGAAGCGTTTAAAAACAAAATGACGGCAGCGGAAATGAAAATGTTAAGGATGTCTAGTGGAGTCACTAAACGCAATTGTATTAGATCTACGCATATAAGAGGAAGCCTACATATAAAGAATTCGGTAACCGAACAGCTTGAGGCGAATAGAATAAACTGGTATTGCCACGTTCAAAGAAGATCTGCGAAAAATCCGGTTAAAAAGGCACTATCAACTACGGTCACTCCAACTGTAAGAAAACGAGGTCGGAACAAAAATTCCTGGATTTCTCAGATGGCAAATGCGCAACAACGTCTGGGGCTAACCACCGAAGCGATCCAGGACCGAGCACTTTGTAGACGCGTTCTGCGGTCTACGACATTAGCCAACCCTATAAGCGGAGCAGCAGCGATGCAGTAAAAATGGGAAACTCGTTACGCATAAGTTCGTATAGCGAGGAAAGGGTTAATAAAAGGATAAGAAGAAGAAGAAGTCCCATAGGTAGTTAGCAATTTTGATCATTCGGCAGAATTTCTGCCGCATCCTAGAGCTCATTTATATTAACATTTCAGCTGTCAGCTGTTGCACAAGGCCAACCTGATTGCTGCGCACCTTGCGGTAGCAGCTCAACGCTTCCAAATTGTGTTGATTGCCGTCTAAAGCTGAGTAAGTCGAATCTAAAATGGGAGATATCATCGAATCGGCTGGTGCATTTGGCAATAGATAACATATTCCAAGCAGGAACTCGGGCACAATAAAACGCAAAACTTGTGTACCAGAAAATGCATTACGGCTACGTAAATTTGCTGTATTCATAATATGCATTCAAGAAACCGGGTGCCGGAAATTCGAAGATATCCCCTCACAACCCACATAGCCCAAAAATGCAACGATGAAGCGAGAGCCGAGGCCGAGCATTCGAATTGGATAAAATTCCTCGCAGATTTTTTTTTTTTTTAATGAAATGATAACATGCTGTCGAATGTCTCACTTATTTATTTAGGAGGGGCTGCAGCTCATGGTAAACCTGAGCCTCAGCTAAGAGGCCAACTGCCTCCAGTTGTACACTCTTAGTCAGTTAAAGTCTCTTTCTTCTTGTATGAGCGACCATAAGTGTTAGATTCGAAGACAATCCGTTCTGCAAATCCTGGTGATCTCAGGTGACTTATGCTCGGTTTACTGACTAGGTCAATGTCCCTCTACAGTTCGTATAGTTTGTAGTTGAACCTCATCTTCCAAGACCTGTCAACGCAAATGGAACACATTACTTTTTAAAGGATTTTTCTCTCCCAACAACTCAGGATATCCTCGTCCGCTTTTGTTAAGTGCATGCTTCAGCCCCATAAAGCAGGACTGGGCCTATCAAGGTCTTATATACTCGTAGATTTTCCTTAGTTTTTCAGGATTGAGCCTTAATACTCAATATTTTTGCTGAGGTGTTGTTGTTGACAGAATTTATAGCATAGCCGAGTTAGATAATGGCTATAACTACTTCGAAATTATACTTGTCAACTGTGACGTTCTGTGCAACTTTGTGTGTCCCTTTATGTTGGCATCATATACTGGGTGATGATTTGGAATTCTTGAGTTTTCTCTCAGGATTTTTCGGTCTGAAACAGCTCTGATAGCTGCCAATCAGGCAGTTGGTTTTAACTTCATTTTGGTTATGTGGGCAAAAGTTTCGGCTGGCTTCATCTTAATTCGATGGTCCTGCTGCCTGACTGCAAGTTGTTAGACTTCTTCAATGTAATAGAGTCTACCCGAAAAGTTATTCCATATTCGCAGTACCGACTGTGTTTCTGTGACACGGTTTTCTTCTTCAGTCTGTAGAGATGCGCGTTTATGAGTCTTCCCGCATTGACACGCTATTTTTATTGCAGCTTTTCGACGTTATAACTGCTTGCGCTAGTTCTTTTTTGTTGTGAGGCTTGAAAAATTCACACTCGCACCTTGGCTGGACGAAGGTGTTGATCCGAATCAATGTTTGTTGCACGAAATGGTCTTGGATCTATAGCAATTACTAAGTGTTTCCTGATCCGGAGACCATCATGTTCTGTTTATTGAGCTTGCAATTGCATAGATCTCTTATTCTGTAAAATGACTACATCACTGGGACAGCACTAGAGACCTTAGCTAAGCACTTAAAAACTTTAAAGACTATTATTAAAAAAACAGTGTTTAATGTGGCATGTATCATATGTAGTAAGATATTAAGACAATTATTCCATATAAGAAGGTTGCAGTCAAATGCAACAAAGTCACAACAATTAGTCAAAAATAAATCTCTCACTTCGCCATTCAAAAAACACGGAAATGTAAAATTCCATGAATTCGTAAAAAAAAGAGTTACCGCATGAAATAACGTTTAATTTATAGCAACGCAACTTTCGAAAAGACAACTTAAATCAACTAAATAATGTATCATTAAGCATCGTTTTCCGTTTCCTAAAGATGACAGTTATACTCATTTAAGTGGCACTGCAAGTCAGTCGAATGCAGCCTTGCTTCGTTAATGATTCATATGCGTACTAACCTTCTTGTGAGGAGCAAAAGAAATGTTTACCTACATACTCGTACAATGCAATGGGAGAACACCTCCAGAAGCCTTCGTTGTCTTGTCCTTTCTACTTTTGGAACGCAAATGGACTTTTAATGCCCTCTGCTATGGGAAATACTATACTATAGAATTCAAGTGTACAAATGTACCAATGTGTACAAGTATCCTATAATATCTGTTGGATCTTCTTTTGCAAATACCTATACACACACACTACAATTGGAAATTGAAACAAACTAAACATTTTACCATGAGAGCTGGTAAGAGCTAAGAACTAACTACAGATTTGCGACCGAAGGAAAGTGAAGCACATAAATGCCTCAGCTCAATCGCAGTCTCAGTTCCAGGTTGTAGCCAACATTCCAGGCCACAACACACCTATAATTAAGGCAGTTGCAAAGTTTTCAGCGTGGGCTGAGCCTATTTTGAACATTTTGTAAGAACTTTATGATCAGCGATTACATTTTGTGCCTTCGCATCATCATTTTGGTGAAATTATAGCCCTTGGCTATTTGGATTTGAAAGAGTCGCACGGGTTGTGCGGCAGCGGCGGCAACCACCAAAAGCCAAAACACCAAAAGACCTTAAACGAATACCATCTATATTATACTTATATTATACATATGTTTATATGTATGTTTAAATATGCATATGCGCATTTATATATTATCGAATCGCCCCCGACAAACTCCGCAAGCATTTAGAGGCGCGTCCCCCTTGCTGACGCTGCTCCTGATGTTGCTGTTGCTGTTGCTGTTGCTGTTGCTGCGGATGCTGCTGCTCATTTGGACAATTTAATTTCTCGTTGTTGTTTTGCCTTTTGGAGCGTTCTCCGAAATCGCCCCCAATTTCGACATCGGCACTGACTACGACGGCAATCCATTGCCGCTGGTATCGTATAGTGAGAGAGCTAGCTAGCATATAACGCATTTAAAAGGTCATTTGCTTGACTCGTATCGCCAGTGGCATTTTTCGGAATCGACAGTGAACGATTTTGTTGCCGTGCTCCTACACCCATATTGTCTCTGAAGTAGCGTTCAACATCGCTGAAGGCTTCACAGCAACCCATAATTAAAATGAAACAATCTTGTTCTTTATGGGAATCGCGCAGAGAATTAGGCAATTCGAGGTGGAATCCAATTCTATCCACTTCACTCTACGTCAAGTGTGTTTATTTCTTTCTCACATAGTTACAATATCTGCGCCAGCCGCTCCGCCTCGGTCCACCTCGACAGATGCACGTTTTATGACAAATGCCACTCAGTGGTGTCGGAGCTGGGGTTAAAATTGATGCTGGATCCGGTGTTGGTATCGCTCGAAACATTGAAATACAGATTGCCGCCAAGTGTGTGGTGGTAAAGTACGAGTATGGTGGGTAACCTGAATTTAAATTTGCGTTCACATTCGCTGTGCAATGTGGTAAATTGTTTTGGGCTAACAGCATTAATGCATGGCATGCATGCATTTTCTCAGTCAGCCCAACCATTCAATCGTGCATGCTATAAACATCCTTTTCAGTTGGTCACTTAGCGACTCCCAGCTCCCCAGCCGACAAACAGCACCGGCATAATTACCAGAATCACTGGCTCCCATCACCATCAACATCACCATCGCCATCGCCATAGCCATCGCCATAGCCATCGCCATCACCGACAGCCCAAACAGTCAGCCAGAGTAGGCAATCAAAGGCAATCTCTCTCGCTTACCCTGGGTAGAAAATTGTGGGAACTTTTACCCGTTTTCCAGTGCTATCCGCTCCTAAACAGAACCAGCACAAGAAATTAACTGAACGTTTACTCCAATAATGTACCACCGATTGGGGGAAGGCGCACAATTACAAAAAAAATCAATCCCCTACCTCTAGACTTTGATTGTGCTTACAGAAATCGTTGGATTCCTGGCGGCAACATGGGCGGAATGCCTCTGGAATGCTGGCCACACTAGATCCATCTGGAGCCAATCATCACTGGCCACTTTGTTATGCACTGAAGTTCAGTATTCCGTTGAAGGCGAATCGGTTTGTTGAATTTGGGTGCATAGTCTTACAAATTATCGACTGAATGTGTGTAATGGATGGAAGTGCTGCCATGCCGGCCGATCAGCCTCATCGGTCCCTGTCATTGCTTCCCAATACATTCTGCAACTTCCAATTAAGTAATTTTATAAGGCCGAACTTTCATATGTTGCAGATTGGCAACATGGGTGTCGTTGAATAACGAGCAGGACTTCAATTGCTATGGAGTTTGACAAACTTTAATTCAGAATTCGAATAAATTTATTTTGGTACTTTCTTAATATCATCGAAATAAAAACAATTATGAACCATTGAAATGAGTTCACAACAATCGGCAAGAATGCTCATAACACTGTGCCTGCCTATCAGACGAAAACATATCCTTTAATTATGCCTCTAGCGTTTTGGGTATGGTCTATAAAAGGAGCGGATAGATATTCCGCTATTATTAAGCCTTAACATATAATAAAGTCATCTCTTGGAAGAGTGTTGAATGTTGCAGATCCTTAAACCATTTCTTCTATACAAAATAGTCTGTTATGAATCACATTATCAGTGAGACCTAAAGTTTGTAGATGTTTTGGTATTTGGATGAGGCAAAAATTTCTCCTGTGGACTCAACTCCAACTCTTAACTTGAGCTAGAAGTAATATTGTGTTACATATGGCAATGCCACCTGATCCTGTCTGGTTTTGATATTTTTCATTTTCGGATTGCAAACTCAGATACGCTGCTCCTGATAAGATCAGGTCTTTGAATATTAAGTACCGTTAAATTTGATTATGATGCGCAGTCGACTATTATATAGCTCACATGCAACACAAGAATTATAGGTACAATCTGCTATTGTTACAGTTTTTTGTTCCTTTTCAGACAGTTTTGCTTAAATTAAATACCAAAATGTTATAATAATTTGATGATTCGATTTATTATTTATTATTTTATGCCATTGAATATTTAAAAATAGTTTCGAGCATATGTTTGCGGATTTTATTAAACTTTCTATAACACTGATCCATGGCAAATCTATTGAAGAAGTCTCAAAACAGTTAGCACAAATGGGTGTCAGTAAAATACTTTGAAAATTATTTATCAAAAGGATCGACGAAGGTCTTGTTTAATATATTATTCAGCACGAGTTTGTACAAAGAGCCACAGGTTCCAAATGCTTACAAATGAACTCATCAAAGTCTTCAAATAAATGAGTGCTGAGATCTAAACTAACAAAAACGCAAAGGAATGGTTACATTCGCTAATACTTGTTAAACAAAATTATACATTTACAAGTGCTCTTAAAATAAACAAAACGATGTCCAAAAAACGACAACCCCCAAATATTTCGAAATAAAAATTGATACAAAACAAATAAATAGTTTTTGGCGCAATTAAAGAGCGCTATTCTTGGGATGATCTTCTTCAAGAGATTCAATGATGTCCAGATGCAAAAACTAGTCTACTACCATCTATTTGAATCCCGCATAAGATGCGATAACGATCGCAAAAAATTAACATCGATTGCTAAAACCTTCAAAACTATCAATATCAATCTCAAGGTTCTGGATGTACCTGCCATGTAAAATTTAACAACATTAACAACACGTGTAATCTAAAACCTAAAGCATATTATGAAAAAAATAGAACGCCAAAAAATTTTGAAGAGATTATGCGTAGCTTAAAGCCTTTACAAGAATAAAGAAAAAATCGTAGTTTCATACATATATGTACTACCTTTGTCCTTTATTTCATGTCATGCGTGCTTTTGGGATCGAGGATTCTCTTCTTCAATGGATTAGAAATTACCTTTCGGTACGTTCAATTCAAATTGTCTTGGATGGTTTTAAGTCTGATATTCACAAAATAAATGCTGGTGTTCCCCAGGGCTCCGTTCTGTCTCCGACACTCTTTTTAATTTTCATCAATGATCTTTTGTCTACGACAGCATTCGACAGAACGGGAACGGCAGCGTATATTAAGCTCATTAAATTCCGATATAAACAGCATAACCAATCGAGGAACTACCAACGGAGTGTAATTTAATGCTTCCAAAACACAATGCTGTCTGCTGTCGCTTAAGCGAAATTCAAATACCCAGCCATTATCCATGAATGGCACCTGCATCGTTGAAACCGAAAAACTTTCCATTCTCGGTATGTGTGTCAATGACAACTTACGTTGGAATGACCACATATTCGAAGTCGCCAAAAATGCTGTGAAAAGTCTAGGTTTCCTTTATTGTTGTAAAAACAAATGTCACCCCCTTCAATATATAAGGCTTTCATTCGCAAACAATTAGAGTACAATGCTCACATCTGGTCAGGTGCTCCCAAGACTTCTTTGGGCCTACTAGATAGGATTCGAAACCGTGTGATAAAACTAATAGGTGGTGCTAATATTACACAGTCGATTGACACCCTCGACCACCGACGTAATATCTCCTGTCTCAACCTGTTCTATCGCTATTTTCACCACCAGTGCTCCTCAGAAATTGCCAGTAGCATTCCGAGCCTTCAAACCTCCAACCGTAACACCCGTCTCGCTATGAATGCTCATCAGTACACCCTCAAGCCTACTTTCGGACGCACCCTGAAATATGGTGATTCCTTCCTAAGCCGAACAACTCGCTCATGGAATGCCTTGCCGAGCACTTTATTCCCTAGTCATTATAACCTCCAAATATTCAAGACCAATGTAATCGGTACCTTTCTTTCTTTCCTCCCTAACTTTCCATCGCCCGCGCTGTTTGCCACTATTTCAAGGATACTAACAACCCCTCGAGCGCGCGCTAATTATAAAAAAAAAAAATGCAATACTTGCCGAACACAAAATAAAGGCAGAAAATGGAAGGGTAGCCACGACCAATCATGCGCTCAAGTATAAACGTAGTGAAGCCCCAATAAACCATAAGGATATTAGTAAATAAAATAATAAATTAAAATAATTTCAGAGAGTGAACATGCTTTACTTATTAGCCCGTCCTTCGCTTTAAGGCGAATGATCGAAAAGAATTGCCAGTCTCAGTCAAGCTGCACAGTGATTTCATCTTGGATGAAGAAGCCGGCACTTACCGAGCTTACTTGAGTACAAAGAATAAATTGACATAAGCCATCAGGTTTTCGGATAGGACACATACAGAAAATGCTCATAATTCATAAAACTAAGAGAAGGCATATCTGATAATATTCCGACAAAAAGGAGAACTCAATAAGCAAAACGATATTAGTATATATTAGAGAAAGACTGCTTTGACTGCTATTCGAATATTTCAGCCGAAATTATCCACCTGATAATTTATAAGATTAACTTCTTTTCTTAGATTACTCTTCGTTAAAGAAATAATTTGGAAACCATATTAATTGTATTCCTGTATTCCGGCATTTTCTTCAAAATAATAGGTGGCTTCTTTATTTTAAAATTAAATTGAAGAGGAAATGAATCATAACTCTACTCTTGCGTAAAATACCGGGACACGATCAATCGCATTCATTTTATCTTGACTTTAATTATTTTAAATGTGACTAGCATACATGTAACATTGCCGCCAATTGTATTGGCAGCAGATTTCTGCAATCATGGAACAGGACATGAGATCTTTTAAATTATATGGACGCTCCTTATGTATTCGACTGTGAAGTTGTTAGAGATGTGGGCATTTGCGGGCTCCACTCTCAAAAATCTCAAGAAGAACATTCACCGACGCATTTTATTTACAGACGGGAAAGTCTTTACTGTTAAGTATCTTTTAAAAATCAAAACGATTAGGTAAAAAATGATCTCTTGCGAGAAAGTGGCTTTTGACCCGGCGTAAATAAAGGGTGAGCCATCAGCTGGTGTGGAAGTTTTCATTAAATTAAACACATATTTATTGTGAAAGTAATTCAAACATGACATCGGTCATGTGACCACCATGGCTTCTGTTGCAAGTGAAGGTCAAAATTATCGATGACTTTTTGAGGAATAAGTAACCCCAGAGGAAGAAGTCTAAAGGTATCAAATCGCATATTCTTTGAGGTCCATCAACTTCTCCTCTAACCGAAATAATGAGATCTTCAAATTTCTTCCGCAATAAATTGATTAATTGATGACTTGTCTGGTCAGTAGCACCATCCTGTTCAAACCAACGATCGTCCAGACCAATTTTATTCAATTTTGAAACGTTCTGTAACGTTCTCCATTCAGCTAGAGACTGCTCTCTAGCATCAGTTTCGAAAAAGAAGGAGACCAATAATGCCGCCAACCCATAATCTTCACTTTTGAGATGCGTTGGTTTTTCGTAAATCTCGTAAGAGTTTTCCGGTTCCCAGAAACGACAATTTTGTTTACTTACATACGTACCCATCCAACGAAAATTTGGGGTTCATCGGAAAAGATCAAATTTCATGACGAATTGTTGCGGCGACCCAACATCCAGTTAATAAATCGTCGACGTCGTAGGACCTAAGGCTTCAATTGTTGATAAATTTGGATTTTATAGGCGTGCAAATGAAGGTCAACTTTTGAAATTCGCCGTAAAGGGCCATAAGTGAGGCCGAATTGTTAACTACGAATTGAGCTGCCTGACTCGTTTTCAACACGTTGGCTCAGAGTGGTGTTGCTTTGGGATGTACGTGTTGGCCAAGTATGCTGAGTTTGACCCAATACTGAACCACTTTCTTCAAAACGCTTCGCTATTGCGCAAATTTCGAACTCACTTGGGCGATTCTGTTCAACGAAAAGTTCACGAATTTTACGAAATGTTTCATTTAAAGATCGCTTATTTTCAGAATAAGATAAGAAAACCAAAAATGAAGACTCCATGAAAAAAATTGTCAAAGATATATGACACTGTCAAAAAGATCAACAACATTAAATTCAGTAAATGACAGTAATTGACAGCCAACATCCATATCTGCTGTTGGCTCACCCTTTTTTATATGTTAAACAACTGCTTTAGTAAGCAGCAGATAATGCTCCTTAAAAAGTCATGGACATCCAAACAAGAAGTTATCGCAGCTCAAAAAGTCAAAACCACTCAATAGTGTCAGTAAATGATTGACCAGCTGGAAGTCTATATATCTGCTCGTTTGTTAATGGCCGTTCCATTTAATACCGAAATATTCAATTTTTAAAAGGAGTAGTCGAAAAATTTTCCATCTAATTGATGTTGCGATTTGTAGCTATTGAGTGATCCAATAAATAAATCAAATAACCAAAAAATACGAGTTATAATTGAATCTCAATTGAAACAAATTCTTACTTGTAGCAATATTTGAAATTGGACCATGTACGAATATATTTAAAAACAAAAAAACGCACAACGACTGATTAGTGTAGAACATTTCATTTGCTTAACATACATAAGAAAGTTTTCAACAAAACTTTTAGTAATCAACTTTTTTCGATGGCAATTTTTTTTTCACTACTCTTCGTAAACTTACTCTGCCTTCGCTATTTAAGAGGCAAGTGATGTAAAATCCTATGTAATGAAAATTATATATATATATATATATCATATATCTATATATGAGGTATTCGTTAGACAGGCCATCTATCTCCTAGGCCACATTTAATGATTACAATTCAACCCTCTCACGCTCTCGCCGCTGATAAGGAATCTCTATACATTGTCTTCACTTTCATCTTTACCAAGGGGTGCAAGCGACAAATTATTTATAACCACTTACGGTTTCCACACCTGTACAATTAATTTTCCATTTGAGCTCTAACAAAGAACGACACAACAAGGGGAGTTGCCACTTCTTTCAATTCGGCAGTTTCAACAGTTTCGGCGAACTAAACGCACACGGTTCTCTTATTAAGCCAATATTCCATGTCCTTGCCCTTTAACTACCAAACTACCAAACTATCAAACTCCTACTTCAACTCACTAGACTTGAAGGTGTCTTTGCGGAACCCATTTATTTCAACTATGACATTGTGATGTAATTTATTTTCGACAATATATCAATCCGCACACATTGTCTTTGCTCTGCACTGAAGCGTGTACCTGTAGTATATACCTGAGCAACATTTACGATCTAACCATGCCAGCTGAGTACGCGCCTCCTCGTACAGTAGATTCCCGCACTGGCCTGGCCTGCGATCGTTTCGAACAAAGAGCCAAATGGGCCAAGAAAATAAGACATTTATTCGTACACTAATACTCGTACTCATACCAAGTGCGACAAAGGTACTCGTACCTGACACTGTCTGACTCAATATGTCTATTTTTTAACATCCACTCCTAGAGTTGCTAGCTAGAATGAGTGCCGCTATCTGTTTTGGTGTATGGTATGTGTAAATTTTGGCCATGTCACTTCTATTCAGCCCTTTGTTCGCATACTTGCCGCCCATCAAATAACATTGCCATCTCTAATGGGCTGGGAAATTGAGAGTTATGGGAATGGGTAAAGCAACTGCGGTGCATAACGAAACGGCTTCTTCAAAGAGACGATCTGGGCCTCAAGGATCCTACAACAATTGGTCTCACAATGTCTAGTGTGAATGTGACTTGATTTCACGCATCACTATGGAGCGTGGTTGTCACTTTGTCGAACTAATCAGGGCGTCAATCACTCTAGACGGAGATCATTCCGGAAACCAGGCTGACTGAAGCAAGTTGGACAGCTTTCTCCACGCACACATGTCAACAACCGACAATCGACAACTGACAACCAACAAACGATAACCGACAACCGACGCGACG
Organism: Volucella inflata; assembly: GCA_928272305.1. NCBI lineage: Eukaryota > Metazoa > Arthropoda > Insecta > Diptera > Syrphidae > Volucella > Volucella inflata. The sequence continues at coordinate 112,023,725 of OV743720.1, read as the reverse complement.
GCCCACATGAACATGAACATGAGCGCCCACGCTTTACTTGCCGAATAGATCTTTGTTTATAGCTCCCGAGCAGGCAGCTCGTGTGGTGGTAACCAGCATAATAATTTAGAATTGACATAAATTCCACCTTTGGGCATCAAACAAAAAAAAAAAATTAAAAAGAATCAAAAAAATCATAAAACAAAAAAGGCCACACAGCATACCATCAACTTCCATAGAGTGCGAACAGGTTTCCTCTGTTCCACTAATTGGCGGATGAACGTTTACATCACTGCGCTGATCAGAATCATCAGGCTTTATGACGTTTATCCATAATTATCTTCCAATTAATCTGTTGATTCGGAGTCAGGGCTTACAAATAAAAAAAAACGAAATATCCTCAGCCAAGTCGTCGAAGACGCGACTGCGACGTTGAGAGTAAATATTCGGGAATTGGTTGTATCCACAAATGGGCGAAACTACCGACAACAGATGTCAAGACAATAAAACAGAATTGAAACTGAAACAGTGGGAAAAAATCAGCTAATAGATAAAATATCTATTATTTATTGGTTTCTTTAAATGGTCACAGTCGACCGATTTGGGATATCGGTGCCATAACTCAACTAAGGCGTGTTTGCAAATCAGTTTGTCGTCGTTGTCACTGTATCACTGTAGCCGTCATGGGGTTTCATATCGTGTCAATGAATAGATGAGATGACACGATGGCTTGAAATTATGCTAAAATCGTTATCTTTACGGAAACATCAGACATTTGGGCTCTATTCTTTGCTCGTTTGGCATTTACGACGACTACGCATTGCACTATCTCTGATCGAACAACTTCCGTCGAATTTCTCTTCTAGTTTATGGCAAATTTCTTTGAGTTTGACTACGACGATGATGGTGATGATCTTGAAATATGTATTTGAATCAGGCCGTGTAACACTAGTTGAACCAGGGATTCTAGTTAACTTTCCATTCTGAGCAACTGAGCATCTCGTGCAACTTGTGCAATTAATGAGATGAGTTCCAGCTTTGAACTTGTCCTTGCGTGTATATAGGTACATCCGACATTAAAATTCCCAAATAAGAGAAGTCAGTTTAAGGAGGGAAACATGAAGAGACTTTTGCAAATCTGTTCCTTACGTCTGTAACGTGTCGCAAAATATTCTAAAAAATGGATACTTGCCTAGCTGTATTGACTTTTAGTAAGTCAGTCGTTCAGATTCTATATAATTTGCGAAGGGATCTATTGAAACCCCTCAAAATAGTTATTGTGAACAAGGTAGCTAAAACGATAGATTCTTTCTCACTCTTAGGTAGCTTAAATTTTTTTTTTTACAGAAAACAGGGACTCTAAGTACAATAGTTTCTGCTTTGGCGAGATGAAAAACTGAAGTAATTGATCTGAAAAACCCTCAGATACCTATATCTAACTCTAAAAAGTTCCAAGGCAGTATGTTCTGGGCTAAAACATACAATTTGTACAATTAGACTCAATAAGCAATTCCCTATTAAAAACTGACATTTGAGAAGAAAGGGAAATAATTTTAACAAAATGTTGAATTGGTAAGGTTCAAAGTTATTGACAACTGACAGGCAATTATTGTGCAGACATCTGTAGACGAAGATAATGAAGATATTATCATATTTTCACGTCCGAACACCATGTCAGCGATGCCAAAAGTAATTTGTTGTACAGTTGGAACATGTTTTCAGCATTGAGACTTCCGCTGAAGATCCCCAATTTTCCAAATCTCGCCCCTCGCCAGATATTTTGCTGTTCTTGAACCATGCTTCAGGGTCGATGTTATTACATCAGGATATAACTCATGATTCTGACTACTCTTGTAATCCCATCTGGGACAGCAAACCTCAATCTAGATCTAGATAATTGGCATACGCCTGCTCTGCAAACACCATTTGGCTTTGCATGTGAAGATAGTGCAGATGTAGTCAAAAGTCGATGAAATTCATCCAGTTTTTAAGTTTTAAAGCCATTCTACCGTTGATCCTACCATATGTGAGCCATGTCATAAATACTGTTATTACAACAGGAATGTTTCCACATCAGTGGAAAATGGGGACGAATTTCGACCAGTTTCCATTTTGCCATTCCTTTCCAAACGAGTATCTTTCCCACAATAAAATGATAACCCATGTACAATAAGGCTTCCGAGCAAAACACAGCTGTACAACGGCCATGGTAAAAGTCGTTGAAGATATTCGATCTAGCTTAGATAAAGATGAAGTAACTTTGTTTATACTTCTAGATTTCTCAAAGGCATTTGACATTGTCGACCACGCTTTGCTCTACAAAAAGCTACAACATTTTTTTGGGTTTTCTCCATCTGTTAAATTGATTTCATCTTATTTAAGCAACAGGAAATAAACTGTTCTGGTTAATAATAGCTAATCTGATGTTCTTAATTTAACTCGAGGGGTACCTCAAGGATCAATTCTGGCTCCCCTCTTATTTTCCCTTTATATGTATAAATAAGATACCAGATCTGATCGCGTACTCCTCAACACACGTATATGCCGATGATGTCAAAATTTATCGAAGATACAGGTTAGGTCTCATTGAAAATTGCTGCCTTAAAACTAATCAGGATCTTAATCGCATTTTTGACTGGTTTTTGCACTCAACCCTAACAAGTCCAAATGCCTGGTTATATCAAGAACGAGATTTGATCTGACATATTTCCCACAAATCACTTTAAACAACTCCCCCGTTAAATTTGGGCAATATATTTAATAGATTTCTAACATAGAACGTCCACATTAACATCATCGTAGGGAAGGCTTATGGCGTTTTGCGTACCCTTTCTAAATCTGAACCAATTACACCACTGGATACAAGAATCATATTGGTAAAATCACTATTCCAATACTTGCGCAAGGGTGTGAATTATACGGTAAATGTGATTCAATATGCACACAAAAATTACAAGTAGCCTTCAACAGTTGAAAATATGATCATGTCTCACATCTCTCAATAAAAGTTTTGAAAACTATATTAAATTTCGAACTGTGGTGTTCCTCTTTAATATCCTTAGAACACGACAGCGTTCCTACCTCTACGATAACCTGCAGTTCCCAGCCTCAAATAGATCCACCTATCTTATCATCCCGAGATTTAATTACTTAATATTTGAAAGACAGTTCTTTATTTATGCCATCCGTCTATGGAATTCACTACCTAACTCTTTAAGAGCACTAAGCGATATACATAAGTTTAAAAAAGAATTACTATACAGCATTTTCTGTCATGTCAAAACAATTGATTTCTGTTTATTGTATTATTTATTTCATAATTTTTGTTCTTTTTAATAGCTTTCGAAATCATATCCTACTTTTCTTCAATTGTTTTTAAATTATTTTATTAGTGCTGAGTCTATTCATTCCGTAAACGCATTATTCATATCTTCTTATCCGAATAACTTACAATTAAAATAAATAACTAATAAAATGTTAATTAAAATAAATTAAATTATAACAAAACTGAATTGTAACTAAGTACATATTGTAACTAGCTATTGCAAAGTTATAAAATTTATTCTTAATGTTTTAGCTTTTATAAAATTTCTAATAAATAAATAAATAAAAGTTTCTCTTGTTATACCTTCAAGTTTTCTCCATGTACAGGGTCATCCATCATGTTCTTCCGAAAGTAAACCTAAATTAAACACATCTCTGAATTAGATTTCGATCCAATTCTTTTTTCAGTATATTGTTTAGATATTGACATCAAATGTCCTCCACGGCAGATCTGACACAATAATTTTCGATGACTTTTCGACACAAATCGGACAATAACTCAGCCATAACTTGACGAATATTCGTTTTCAAAGTGGGATTGTGTGGATAAACATGATCTTTTGCATAGCTCCACAAAAGAAATTCAATGGTTATAAATCACACGATCTTGGTGGTCAGTTCACATCAACAAAACTCAAAATAACTCGTCCAGGAGATTTTTCTTGCAATAAAACCAAAAATGGTCGTGTTGCGTGAGATGTAGCGTCGTCTTCTTGAAAGCACATGTCTTCCACATCAATATCTTCGATATCTTTGGTTTGAGGTAAAAAAAAAAATTGGTTTACCTTTGACTATAGGGATGAAAATTTGTGATGACGCGTACATCTTCCGGATTTTAAAGAAGTATAACCTAAGCGCGAAGTACCAGACCTAATTGCACACCATACAGTGACTTTGTGGATGCAATGGTCTTTCGATTTGTTTGCTAATGTATTCACCGAGTGAAAAATGGGCCTCATCGCTAAAGAAAATATTGTTTAAAAATTGGTAACTTAAAGCTAAACGCTGGTGTTCAAGTAGCCAATTGGCGTATCTTCTGCGCATTCCATGATCATCTTGCTTCAATTCGGAGTGAGTTCAACTTTATAAAAGTGTAGATACAAATGCCTTATATGCCATAAACTGTCGTAAGACAAACCAAAGACAATGCTCGACGTGAAATCGATACATTTGAATCTTCTTCAACATTTTTATTAGCGGCAGCCATGTTTTCCGTCTGTGCAGGATGACCATCAAGGTCGGTAAAGATCTCACCGAGACCTTTGATGTCCAGAAAGGATTTAGACAAGGCAATGCGCTATCATGAGATTTTTTCAACATCGTACTTGAAAGAATAGTGCAAAACTCACGAGCAAACACAAGAGGCACTATCTTTCAAAATTCCGTCCAACTACTCGTTTCTTTGGGTTAAGAAGGCAATTGAGTAGCAAAGCCCTCTCTCAAACAACAAAAGTCACCCTTTATAAATTGATGAGGGTGTTCTTGGTTACTTAGAGAGAAAAATTCTTCGCGCGATTTTCGGTCCCGGCTGCATTGACGGTGAATGGAGGAGGAGATACAACGACGAACTGTACGGACTGTATAGCGACATCCAAAGACTGAGATCCGGTCCGAAAAGTCTTCGAATCCGCTCGCGAGGGACAGCGTAGTAGAGGAAGGGCAAGAGTCAGGTGGCGCACGCAAGCTACCCAGGGGTCGAGCTGGCTGGAGAAGCTTGTTGACTGAGGTCCAGGTCCACTCCGGACTGTAACGCTACTTAAAGTAAGTGAGTAAGCCATGTTTTCCATTCAGTGTGCAGTACGATGGCCGATTATGTCGACTATAATTTGCTTGTAATGCGCAAAACATACCTACTACAGCATAATTTTTTTTTAGTAAGTTTATACAATTTTGTAAAATGACGAACCTTAAATTAAACATGCATAGTCAAAAATAGCTCAGATGTTTCAATCTTAAACAATTTGGATTAAAACGATCAATGTCTTGCAGGTCAGGTCCCCGCTTAAAACTCACAGGATCGTAGGAGATTCTGTATGAAAGCATATAATTTTAAATTCCTACAGATGAATCTATTGTACAGTCATTTAGATTTTAGAATCTAAAAACGACTTAATAAAAAAAACTATAAGCCTTTTTTTGTCCTGCTGAAAATTACAAAATCTCAACGACTGTGCATACGGATGTTGTTGTGATAAAAAAAAAAACTGAAGCTCGTTTTCAAAAAAAAATGTCTCGTCGAATTGAATTCCTAATCGAAACGACAAATATGGCTTCTTAATTGAACCAGTATCTCTGTTCAATATAAATTCTGTGTTGCTCAAAAATTTACATATTTTAAGTGCTGAAACAGTTGTTAAACATGAGTTTGTATGTATAAATATTAATAATTCACAATTAATTTATTCGACATATTTATTGACATTTAATTAAAAGTGACAAATTTGAAGATCTCAATCTTGACGTACCTCATTAAAAGTTAGTACGAGAATGTCTCAATAACTTTGCATATCGAAATTATTCAATTAGCAAATTTTTTTATAACATAAAAAGCACATCTATTTAAGAATTTTAAAATTACTGAAATGCCAAATGAACAAGAATACGAGTATGTAATGTACATAAATATCACATTTTAGTATTTCAAAACAAAAAAGTGTTGTAGTTTCATTTCAAAATGTGTTTTCTATTTGAATGTTATATTGGTTATATAGGTAAGTTAGGATCTTCCACTCGGAGCATGATGTTATTTATTCCGCATCTAAACTGGTTTCTGATGTCGAATGGAATAAAGCCCAAAGATCCAAAAACAGTGCACTGGTGCCAGCCTGATTGACTCGGAGAAGGCCTACGATCCGTGTGGTTAGAGGGACTCTTCTACAAGCTGAACAGGTTGGGCATAAGTGAATGACTGCTGTACATTCTTTTCAATGTTCACTTCGCCATGTCATAGCGCACGCAGACGAATTAATCGCGAACAGATCAGCTCCAAAGATTGAGGTCATTAACCTACTTTTGCAACGTGACTTCGATCAAATTAAACGATATTGCGACGACTGGAAGTTGAAGATCAACTTTCAGAAGTCGGAAACCATTAATTTTAGGACGCCTTTGCCTGGGACCAAAAGACAAATTTGTTATTAAGTTGACTCGAAGGCACATTGTAAGAGCAGATGACCTCGTCTAACAACTTGATCTCGGGGCTTACAACCCAATTATACGAGTATGTATCACGAGAGAATTCGCTTTGGCGGCTCTATTCCTCCAGCGTTCTTCTACATCGATATAAAAGATCTGATTCAGGATGTCGCTCGAACAGCTACGGACAGGCAATTCAACTAAGACAAAGACATCGGATAGGGCAATGCTTAACGTCTAGTTGAATAGAAAGGTAGGAAGTCGCGACAGAGATTCTGAAAGGGTATGGGTAGATTTAAGAAAAAAATTTAAAAAAAAAATCGTTAGGAATAAAATAAAACAACATAGGTTACCCTATCAAGTAACTTTCTCTAAAATAAGTGGTGATCCACACCAAAAAAATAATACCTATGCAATAAAATGATTTAAGTAGGCAATGTAGGTTTAACATTTATTTTTAGGTTGTTATGTATAAGTTTTAGTTTTAGTTTTTAAGTTTTATAATAAAATAATATTTAAAAGAAAGTATTCGTACAGAGTTTTATAATAAAATTAATTTTCTAAGTTCAGTTTTAAGTAATATAAAATGAATATACGAGTATATTGTAAGGATCGGTTGAAAGACATGTAGAGTATGAATTACGTTTAACCTAGAGTGCCAGCATGGGACCCGGAAGTTAAAATAAGATAGTTTAAAGTTATTTATGGTGATTTTGAAGCATTCGCTTATGCTATACAAGAAAGAATTAGAGAATTACAAAATCTAATGAAATAAAAAACAATTTAAATGAAAAGAAATGATACACAAAGTTTTATGTACGTCAGCCTGTTTGTCAGATCTAACCTAGCATTTTATGAATTGTTTACCAAAACATGTAATTATTGATTAATATATGTAAGGAGACATTGAATGACTATTTTGGGTAAAATGAGGAACTGTTTTTTTTTGTTTCGTTTTTTCATCAAAATAATTTTCGTGCAATTTTTTGTGTCGTGTCGATGCAGAGCGGAACTAATTTCAATGTTTTCGTATTTTGTAATTTTGAAAATTAATAAGGCTTATTTTGAATTTAAAGGCTACGTAAAGAAGCAGAATTGCAGTGTTTGAAGCGAACACAATCCTTAAGAAGTTTGCAATTGCACAAAACAAAAATTCACTGTATGATGTGGATTGTATGCCGCCGGTGGGATCACCTATCCTTATTTTTAAAAACACACACACACGCACAAGTCACTGTCATTAGGCACCGATACAATACAACGATCGATTATTTGTTCTCAAATATGCGTGACATCAATGTACGAGTAGAAGAGTTGTGGTTTCAACATGTGAAAACATAGCTTTATGGATAAAATAATTTAGCAATTGGGCACCAAAATCATGCAATTTAACGCCATTGGATCACTAGTCACTAGTTTATAAACCAATCGTTTGCGATACATGCATCCAATAGTTTAAAATAATGGTCTTTGTACGAGGAAGCCGTTGTGAACATATGCCCACAACTACTTTCAAGTATGTAATGGCATGAAATAATCATTCGAATGAATTTAATTAATTGTCACTACACGTTAATTTCTATGATAACACCTTTCGTAATCACTTCTCTTTTAGAAAATTACATATTTCGGTTCCTGGCTATAAAACCATTTCACTTCCTTTTTTCCTCAGTTCAATTAGATTTAGAATTAGCATAGAAAGTAATTGCCTTTTATTAAATCATTCTGATTCAGGGATCAATAACAATCTTTAAATGTTTGTTTTGCAACAAAACAATAAATATTGCAACATATTGAACAATGAATACAGAATCAACACTATTTGTTTTTTAGTTAACTTAGACCCGGAGGTCATCTGCAATAGTAAATATCTCAAATAGCTCTTAGAGTTGAACATTTAAGATCAATGCAAGTGTTAAGTATCTGCGAATACTGTAGAATGAAACGCCAATCTAAAACTACGATGGAAAAATACGACCTGAAAGTTCCAAGGTAGCAAGAAAGAAAAAAACAAGGCATAATATGTTGCAAAGGGCGGAATTCGACAAAGCCCCACTGAAAATCACTTTATGGTGTGTTGGTGAATATGAATAGATAAGTGTGATATTTATCAATACACAACAGTCCTCCCCTCTGAACCGAGAATACTTGAACTGCTCCATCGATGTCCTGATGCGACTGCTTTTTCAAATAGATGCTACTCTAGCACCTTCGTGCTCACTTTGTGTTTCCTTTTTATGTTTTGGTTAGAGGGGCCACTGCCTGAATCTTGGCACATCGGAAAAGACTCATCTCTAGTTGTTTTAGGATCATTAGATACATTTAAGGTTAAACTTTCAACGAAGGGATTTCCATATCAAACTCTTTTGGTCCTTGTAATGAATCGGTTTGGACCAGTAAGCTTCTCCATTAAATCGTCGACAGTATGCAGAACTTGGGGTCTTTCCATACCGCACAGATAATTAGAAGATTCATAAGCAAAATTTTTTTTTATCATTTTACAGGAACTACTATCATATTTTAAATAAAAAGCCTTCAGATTGAACATTTATTGCAAGGTGGTATGGAGCTGTGAATTTATGACTGATTCCGTTAGCTTTTGTGAAGCTTTTGAATTCCGCTAAGGTAAAATTGGGCACATTGCCATTGACTACAGTCAACGTTAGACCGTATGGAGCGAAAAGGCAACGTTTTTCGATTTGGATGGTCGTGCTGCTTTTATATTGGTTATTTGAAAAATGTTATCGAAATTTGAATAAACATCGGCCACTATGACTTCAAAGATGGGTCCAGCAAAATAAAAGCAAAAAAGACGTAAATTCTTTTCAAAGCAAAGAACAATTGCCAGGCATAAGCGATGGGACGATCCTGCCCGAATAGGAATGTGTGTAATGGTACAGCTCCTAGTTTATATGGACTCACAGCAGTAGCCAGCGAGATACATAGATTTCGATTTTATGCACATAGAATAACGGCCGAAGTTTTTTCCAATCGTATGGTTTCAGGCTCCTTCTGACTCAAGTTGAAACTAAAACAATTTGCAGCAAATTGTAAAGAGGAAATAGCTCTGAGAAGAGGTTATTCAAAAATCACTCATATTATTGTATCAAGCCCAGCTAACTTAATACTTCCGTAATATTTATTGGAGCTGGTGCATCGGTTATAGCCTGTATTTTATCTTTCGTCTTTTAAGTCCCATTTCAAAAATGTCTATTTTCATAAGCAGATACGCTACGCTCAAATCCAATTGGTAAAAATTTCTTCTCCACGCTTTGACTTCGCAAAAATGTCTTCCATGTGAGGAATCAAAGAGTGATAATTCTGAAACATTTCTGATATATTATTTTGTTGTTTTTTTTAATTTTAAGAGCGTTTCAACAAACGATCACGGTCGTTTGATATCTCGTTTTGGGGATTTCCTGCAAGATCATCCGATATGACTAGCCTAGTCTTTTTTCCTTCTGTTTTTTTGAAGTCACGGGCTTATGTGAAGAAGCCACAAACTCCGACAGCACTCAAGGAGAAGATTCGGAGAACCCATCGCCAAAGGTTCTCAAGAAAACCACTGAAAATGCTATGGAAACAGCCCAAATGTTAATCAACAAACGCCGTGCCCACTTTAGCGATATCATTTTCAAAACATGAAAAAGAATGACTAAGTAAAAGTATAAAAATAAAATTAATTTCTTTTTGCTATTCTAAAGATAAAGCCTAGAAAAATAGGATAAGAATCACCTCATATCAGCTCATTCCCTAATTTGTCAATTGGACTTAGATCTAGTAATTGACTAGGCTATTAAACTGATCTCAAAACCAGCCAGAAACAAGATACGATGTGTGTTTCAAAACATTCACTCCAATACTCCAATGGAACCTCATTATTTATTAAAATAAGATCTTTAAATAAAATATGAAATAGTTCTACAGTATCTTCGCGAACAATTTTATTGCCCAAGGGGTACATACATACATATGTACATGCGAGTATAAAAATAAAATTCATTTAGCGGAATAGAAGTTCCCCCGAAAGTTTTATTTAACTATTTAACACTGTTCAAACTGTTTTTCACTAATTTGATAAGACAATTTTCAGCGAAAATTGAAATGAATCATTCTTGCATTTGATAAGAAACAGCATAAATGTAGATAATCTTCTACATAACCCTACAAATGAACTTTGTATCTACACATGTAGCACACATTCTATCATATTTTCATATGAAGCTTTCACCTTAAATGTTATCTACGTATTCGTAGGGATTTTCTATAATTTCATCTTATTTCAATGAGCACTGTTAACATCAAGAAAAATCGCCTTCTTAATCTGTATACAAAGAAAACTTGGATAAGTTTATATTTACCTTTTTTTCATGAAGACCTACCACAAAGTGCTTTTTAATAGGAAATCTTATCTCAAATAATAACTCAGGCGGTTTTTATATCTAAATCCAAAATTGAAATCCAACGATTTACGTATGTAGCAACGCAAATGCGGATACTTAAGCACGAGTAAGATATGGCCACTTTCAGACCACCCTAACCGACCCGACATTATCTATCGGTAGTGACTGGAGGAAAACGCAATAAAAATTACTCAATTGAACTACTGTTAACTTAATAAGCACTTGAGACTTCAATATAATTACCTATATAAGCGAGCTTTGAATTCCCTTGAAATCGCTTTGATCCTCAGCGGTAAGGGTTAATCGAAATTCGAAACTCGAAACTGTTGATAAAACTAAAATATGTATAAATACACAATTTACTGTGTGTCCATCCATATATTTTCGTTCATAGATAGCAATAAATATGACTTTGACTACATACCGACGAGTTGTGAGGTAGAAGGAATAAGGGCCCTGCAATAACCTACAACACACAACTCAATTTGGCAATCAAACAACATCGATATTCATTGGTTTCGTATCTGTCAAGCAGCTGAAGGTGAAGATTTTCTATTTCTTTTATAAACTACTCGTACAAAGACGAATACCTTAAAGTGATGGTACGAGTATTCTCCTTAAAGTGAAATGTTTGTCGATCTGTCATTTGGCTTGCGCGCATGCCATAAGTTGGACATTTGCCCTCATTAGGCTGGACATGTCTATGTATTTACTCCCAAGAGACTCTATGAATAGACCAAGGAACACGGGAGCTGTCCCGTTGAGTCCAAATTCGAATACCACCCTAGTTGCGGAGAGAATCCTTTTGAATTGTGACACCAGCATATTTGGTGGACAAAACAAAGACATTCTGGCCATCCTGGTTGTCTTGGTTGTCCTGTTTGTTGTCATTTGTCTATTTGTTTGTACAATAAATCTGCATGGGTTTTTAGAGTTACCCACAGGGCGTCCTACCCTCTTGGCAGTTTGCATTGATTCTAGGCACACACACGCACTTAACATACCTTACCTGCTGCCGGGAGATTTAGATTTTTCAGGAAATGCTGATAAGAATGCATTTAATTGTTTGGTAAAACACAAATTGCATTCACCCCATGGTGTGAATAGCAAACTCAATGGGTGGTGACTGATCCGAGCAGAATCATGACATCACGTCTCAGCATCCGGACGGACAAGCAAAAACGAAAGATCTCATTAAATTTGCTGGTATAGGGTAGGCATTGACAAGTTTCGCTCCCGGGTAACCTACTGCGACTGACACTATTGTTTAGTGTCCCTCCTTCGACTGGTAAGCCACAGTGTGGGTGCAGTAGTGTCGTCCTTCGAATTGGGAGAGAAAAAATATAAAAAAAACGAGGGAGTGATCCTACCGCTGAGAACATCATCGAAGCATTCTTCTAAATTTGCAAACAATTTATTTTTATTTTTTTAATTTATTTCATTTTTAACTGAAGCTAGATAGATCTCACAATAAGTTCAAACTATATATATTCAAACAACGACGGTAACAGGTATTTGTAAACGAGTATCTCATGGAAAAAACAACGCGTTACTGGGAACCAAACACGCTGCGATGTCATCGGCAGCAATTGAGCTTATCAGGGGGTTATTGGAGCCGCAGCAGTACCGCATTTAGAATTTCAGAACTCGTAAATATCATTATCGCTTCCACCAGGTTTCATATACATATGCATAGGTACATACTTGAGTGAGGGAATGTATCGTTTATTCAAATAAAACGACAAAATACGAGTATGTATCGATTTTGGGAAAAAGAAGAAAAATTGAATTGAACATGTGTTATCGGTTGTCCGTGTTAAATTCGATTATTGTCGGGTGTTTGGTTCGAATAGGCGTTTGATCAAAAATATAGCTTCCGCTGCCGTATCTCATATCTCGTATCTCGCTCGTATCTACATATGTACATACATATGTGTGTATGCACATACTTGCACCTACATACTACCAGAAGGTTTCTACGTATCTACGAGTACAAACGTCGTAAAAAAATACACTTTGGTTATATTTCTGTGTTTTTTCATTCTTTTTGCATTTTATTTTTTATACTAAATTTTTTATTTTGTTTTGTTTTTCATTTTCATTTTGACATAAATCTTTCATTTGCGTACTATGTACAACGACATTTGGTGTCGCTTTGTGGCTATCCGTTTCGATCAAACCGTTTAAAACGGTGAACACTAAGCAATATACAGAAACAGGAACAGAAACAGAAACAAAGTACATAATTGCTAAACGGTACTAGAAGTCATAATGATAATGTTAATAATTTACTACTCTTATATTTGCTTATGGTTAGAAATGGGCTTATAATTTGTTACTACTTAACATCTAGGGTCTAGCTAAATCAGTCTTGGAGCAAGGAACGCTCCGTCATTAGGTACTAATAAACAGTTTCCTATATCTAAGCAGCTAATCGCGTGTAATACTCGTTATAAACTTTGGCATAGTTGTCGAATTGTTGTTTTTATTTTCTTCTTCTTCTTTTTTGTCGCTAATCAGGTGTTTTTCTTTCTTCAGGAGGTTGACGATTGACGGTTGAAGGCTAACGATTGACGATTGACGGTTTATCCTTTTCTCCGACCTTTCAATGGCCTGGGGAGAAGTCGCTGGTATGGTGTTATCTTGCAACGAATCGCATGGGCTGGTGCACCAAACGACAGAAACAATGAGGTCACTGGCAGCTTTGGTTTGGTTTCGGACTTGAAGCCAATATCTTCCGGCCTTCGGCTGGAAGACCACCCCGTGGTCTTTACCTCTTCATAATTTCGTCGATGGTGAAGCCAAGTGTCCGCTTTGGTTTGTCCACCATGGAATGATGGTGGATAATAGTTTTCTGCGAAAGGTCCAGTACAGGTGATGGGACCTTCGCATCGACTTCAGTTTGTGGGGACTGCTCCTGGTCAGGGACACTGTGACTCTGCATGTGAGTTTTAAGGTTGGCTCTTTGGTTGAAGGTGCGGTTGCAAATGGGGCATTTATGAGGTGCCTCCTCGAGATGGGTAACTTTGTGGACTGCAAGCGTACGAGACTGACAAAATCCCTTGCCGCAATCGGTGCATTTAAATGGTTTTTCTTTGGAGTGGATATATCGGTGATCTCTTAGGTGGTCTTGTCGGCGGAATGCTTTGCCGCAGATATCGCACGAATAGGGGCGCTCATCTGTGTGGGTTCGTTCGTGGATCAGCAAGTTGTACGATTTTGTAAAATGACGATTGCAGTATTTGCAAATGAATTGCTTCTTTGGTCTGGTTCCATTTGGTCCGGCAATTTTCATTGGAGGCATACCGGCCATCACCCTGGCGGCTGGATGCATTCTCTGCATATCCGGATATGGACGGATTTGTAGATGCTGGTGTTGATAAAATGCAGCACTGCGGATCCATTGATTCATCAACAATGCTTGGTGTTGGGCTGCTTCTATTGTAACACCATTCGGAGTTTGATTATATGCCAGCGGATAACCATGGTGTTGCTGTTGGTGTTGCTGTGCCTGTTGCATTTGTGCTTGTAGCCACAACCGGTGTTGTTGTTCCTGTTGAGCTTCAATATTTTGATGCATCGGCACTGGCACGCTATGATAGTGCATGGGGTGCTGTGCCGATTGCATGTGCTGCTGTTGCTGCTGTTGTTGTTGCAACTGCTGAAGTTGATGATGGTGGCGCATTTGCTCCATTTCGTACAGCGGGCTGTGTTGTATTTTTCGAACGCGATCTTCCGTCGGCGTATGTGGCGGCGTCAAAATCGGTGAAATACTTGATGCACGTTCTTCTTTGATTGTGATGTATTCCGGAGAAAAATCTAAACATATTTAAACATTTCATTAGCACCAAATTCAACAGACACTTTGTTTAAATTTAACTACATACCTTGATCTCTAGTGTGAATCTCGTCGACAGTGATGTTACTTATTGGTGAGGCAGATGTAGATGACATAATTATTAGCGTATGTGACTTTGGGGATCGGTTTAGTTCATTCAGTTACTCGTACACAAACACTTCTCGAAGTCAGTATTATTTGTTCTTATATTCACTTCACTTTATGCGAAAGTATCTTAAGGTCTACCTATGCGCTTATTTCACACATTGCGTATTCCCGACGAACTCAGTTACACTACTAAATTGGTTTCCTCAAATTGGTGGCAGAACAACCCTCAGTTCAAACAAAAATGGAAAATAATAATAAAAGTCAGCTACGGCAACTACAACGACAACGGTATACGTAGACGGTCGGTAGTGCGGATTGTAGAAGAATAACACAAAGCGAATGAAGGAATATGAGCGCACAAGAAATTGAAAAGAAAAAAAAAATAATGATAAATCAGAAGTCTCTTCACTCTTCGGGTTCCGTGAGTAGACTAAATGAAAACGTGTCTTGCCTCTATCGTATCTTGTTCAGTAATAACTACTTATCGTCAGTTGCGGACCCGTTTAAAGGAACTCGTCACGCTGTGGTGGGGGTTGTTGGTGTGCCACTGTGAGAATGTGTGCGAGGGCTAAACAAACAGTTTCAGTAAAGATGGTGACTGGGAACCGCCTACCTAAATGCAAATAACGACTGTATACGAGCTCGGATTGGCTAGCGTTGCCTGCTGGCTGGTAAGTTGGTGGAAACTGTTGGGCTCCTGATTGTCAACCGGGTGGCAGGCAGCGTATAATACACACGCTTCGGTTCGTCGAGAGCCAAATAAACACAATGCTGGCTGAGCTGTCAGGCACTTTGCTCTATTCATCCATCCGCCCGTTTGTTCGTATGATTAGTGTTTGTGCATGTGTGTGGTTTATTATAAGGGTTGGTGTGCGCTGTGGGTTTTCTGCTTCTTCTTCAGATTCATCTGCATCCCTTTTCCTGAACAGGATCCTTGTGGTTAGATATTGATTTTTTTTTTTTTTTTTTTTTTTCGTATTATATCGTACTGTTGTTTGTTTTCTATTATCCTTGTTTATTCCACGTGTCGCTTCCTAGGAAGACATAAAAATAGCTGCCAACCACTGTCGATGCGAGCCAGTATAAAGAGACATTTTGCACCAAAATTGAAATTGGTCGGGCTAGATGCAAGAAAGCACCTGGTGACGGCAATGGCAATGGGTTTGGGTAGATTCCTGCAGTCTTTCCTTTTTGATTTATCCCCTATTAAGGATCAGTGGAGACAGGTGGTGGTTGACACTAATTGCCATGTTCCTATAATACGCAATTGGCTGAATGTATCTATTTATTAATTAAGGACTGTCATCAGATGTCCATTTTCTGTTGAAATAAGTAGATATATGTATGTATGTATGTATGTATAAGCCCATGCATACGGATGAACATATTTATTGTGATGTAGATTCTATTATTAAAAACACTTTTAAATAAAACGAAAATATAGGTAATGGAAATAAAACAAAAATCTTCTGGAAATTGTTGGTATCGACGTATATTTTGACGCAAATATGCATCTGTATATCCTGTACACTTATATGTAAGCAAAGGTAGGTAATTAATTTTTATTTGTGAAATTAATTTTTTTTTTTCTGTAGAAATGCAATGAAAATATCTTTAATCATTGAATCGTAAAACACTTTGTGGTTTTTAACAAGCCAAGGCTTATCTGTTTGTAGCAGTTAACGTTTTATGAGCCGTCTTTGATGTGAGATACATTTATAAATAGTTACCTAATACATGAACCTATACATATATGTATGTATGTACTTATGCGATCGTACAACCCTACTTACAGGTTCTTAATAAAAAACTTAATTCTCGTGCTAAAAACAAAATTTAAAAAAAAAATTTCTGTAGGTATCTGAAGTTGCTTTCTTAACCTTGTAGATACAGTGTATTTGTTTAGTTTTGTTGTTTTTTTTTTTGCAACCAACTATTATTATTTTTAAAGTTTTTGTTTGACTATACATATTCTAAAATTTGTTGGCAACGATGGAGCGGCATTTATAACAAGCCTGCTAATGTTTGAACAGAGCGCGGTTGAAGGAAAAAGAAATGTCGACAAAAGTTGGTTTTGAATGCTTCCAGATTATAATGACTAGAAAATGAGGTGATTGAAAAAGCATTATATAAGTGTAATTCAAAAAATGGATGTATGTACATATATAAGATTACTGTATTATCGCAATACGTCCGATAGGTACACTTAAGTGCTTTCGTAACGTGATGATGATGATGTTACAATTGAACATTTGAAGAGTGAAATGCAACTGACTATTGTTCTTTCTAATAACGGGCGTATAAACCTTCTTTTACTGCGTAGGTGTATTCAAAGTATAATAATAATTCTTGTATTCTTGTACAACAAAATATTAACTGGCATTGTAGCATACAAATGTTGGTTAACATAAAAGTTTGCTTGTGTTATGTGATGTGCAAGAAAGTTTATAGAAGTGAACATGATATTATTTTATTATTTTAGCGAACTGAGTGACATACGATCTATCTAATTTGTTTCCTTATTTTTAAAAAGATAATGTAAAGATTTAACCTGAAATCTAATGATTATGTAAAATATCATCTAAAAGCAGAAATCTCAATTACAAACGACGGTTTCAAAAAGGAACGATAATTGGAGCTCACAAATGTAAAAATCTCAGCAAACTGTTGGTCTCTTTCCTGTGAGGCTCAATACAAACAAAAATACGGTCTTTGAGAATAGTAGATATTAAAATCCATGAACATAAGCATACCCACAAAGAGGGCAATAGCAATTCTTGCATAAGGATGAAATATTTAGTTCAAAAAGAAACTGTCACAGATATACATAGTTGCGATGAGTTTTTATATACAAAACTCTTATATTATTTGCAATATGAACCCAATTGTGTTCCCGATCATATCCCGAATGCCATGGACCGTATTGAAGCGATCCAAAAAAGGGGTAACATGACTAGAAAGGAAGAAATATATTTTTGTAAAATAGATGTATTATATGAATGGTTCTAATAATAAATATCAAATATCATCCTTTAATGATTTAAAAAATCCATCTTAATCAACTATTTATAAGCGGCTCAGCAATAAGAAATATGTATCCTTTAAAAAATATTTATTGATATCCATTTCATTGACGGAATCGAATACTGTTAAAGCCAGTTTGTTTCTCCATTTCTGACTTGTTTTGTTGCTTAGACTCATAAATTTGTATATCCTTTCTTGGAGACGTCATACGTACTAGTACCATACGGAAATATATACATCCCAAATTGACAACAATCTTGAAGTGGACAAGTATATGGTGAGTGTAAATTTTAATTTCATCTTAGACTTCAAACAAAATTGAAAATAATATTTAAAATCAAGAAGGCACAAACTAAATAAATTACAACATCATAGGTACCTATTGCGAATTGGATTGTGTTTTTTTAAAAACACTTACCAAAGAAAATACCCTTCATAGACTATATTGGACAAACGACGTTAAAGAACTCATACGAAAATTAAAGCGTCATTTGATATTTTTGCCCAATGCAGTACTTCTCCTAACTCTCATTTATGATATATGGCATTCGAAAAAAACTCTTGAAACTTCAACTACTACGAAATGTTCAAAAATGTTCAATATCACTCATATTTCCAATATTTGCAGATATTAGAACGGTAAATTCTAATCACATATTATCAAAACTATGGTTCCTTCCATGCTTTTCAACGTTAGTTGCCTGAATTTAAGGTGTTTTGAATAGTGTTACTTATTTCATAGATAAATTTTAGAAACATGTCAAACCTATTCTTCTGATAACTCACCATTATATTATATATTTGAAAATGATATTTAATCTTGAAATCTATTCATGCTTATGTTTAATTATGAGTATAAAGAGCATAGATAAATTTTGTTGGTACGGATATCAATACGGGCAATATTAGTTACACGGGAATTAAAACGAGTATCTGCTCTAACCAAACGCATTGCCAAAAATAGCATCTAACTATTGAATATACTCACAATATTCTGTAATTATTTCGAATTTTTCGATGGAGAGGTATGTAAGTGTTTTCGAAAACTTAAATCAGACATATGAATAGGAGAATAGTACGCAAAGTATTTACAAATTAGGAGGGACATTATGGAAAATAATTCTTACTTATTCTATTCTTATAAATTCTAAATTTAAGAATAATAAATTCCAGCTTATATCGCTGGTTTCTTATCTAACTTTACTTTCCTATTTAGGTTTTTTTTTTTTTTTTGTAATACACAAGCATTTAAGTATTTTTTATTGAGTTAGTAGCTTAGCAAAGATATTACATTCAAATAAATTCCGACGGTTAAATATAGCCTTCTTAATAGTGAGCTAATATAAATTTGTATCTAAAAGTAGTAAGCAATAAGGAATGTCCAATCATTCAAAGGTTTAAAGTATTTGTTTTTCGAACAAGAGAGAGGATATACCACAATATAAAATGAGAATCGTGAGAGTTGTCCTCGTATAATAAGATGAATGGGCGTAAATAAGAACAATATAGAAATAACACTTGCCTGTATATTAGTGCTTGCATATAATCATATTATAAACTACCCCATAAAATCCAATAAAAAATTCATTCTAATAGTAAAGAAGAGTGTATTTTAAAAGATTTGTGTTTATACTTATTATTAGTTTAAAAGCACGACCAATCTTCCTACCAGTGTTTTAGAATCCCAAAATCCATTCTTTCCTATTATTTACTACTATTGATTTGGTACAACTTTGCTTTATTTTCTATAAAGTGTGAGCAAAAAAGTTACACATGTCCTCAGTTAAAATATTATGCTTTCATTCATAAATATAATTTTTTGGTTGTATATGCATTTGAAAAAACTATCGCTAATGTGTGTGATATAGAAAACAATATGTGTTACTCCCATACCCTCAATTTTTTGTAAGCAAAAAATTTAATGTCAAGTCTTTCTAAAGCTTACTTTCACATGTTTTACAAAACTAAGGTTTTTTTTTAATAATTATATTTACTTGACAGCATTGGTAAAATAGCACTTCCTCGTAACCCTAGTGATCCGCTCATTCCAATTTCAAACAACTTTTTCTCACTACAACTCTGGCGTTCTTTTTTCATCGACAATGAGCTGTGTCACTTAGGAATTTTTTGCGACAAAAAACTTAACTTTCCTTGTAAAGTAGATAACATTATTGCCAAAGACACCAAGAGACTCAGTTCGGTCAAACCCTGGTCAGAAGAATTGTCCAACTCTTATGTATACAAATAAATCTATTTACGACTTCCTTGTCAGGCCTATCCTTATATGTAGGAGCTAAGTATGATGCCTGCCCTATAATATCCATACTAAACAAATCAGGCGAAGGTTCACTCATTTCGGTTTACGCAGTATAACATATAACCCTTTAATTAAATTAGTTACAATAGCTTGAAAGCCGTTGTGATATAACTGACCATCTTTTTATTCAAAATAATCGAGTGGTATTAAATCGCATGATCGCGGAGGCCAATTGATAAACGCTCACCGTGGGATGACCTAGTCGCCAAATTTCTCCTTCACAACTTCGCTTATATGGCATGTAGAGCCATCTTGTTGAAACAACAGCTCGAGTATATTGATTCTGTCGAGCTCTGACTACAAAAAATCGGTTAACATCATTCTATTCGTTAGACCATTGACGGTAACGGTGTCCCCTTCCTCATTTCGAAAGAAATAAGGTCAGATGATGCCGCCATGCCACAAACCCCACCAAACAGTCAATCTTTGTGGATGAATTGATGTTTGGCTGAACACTTGTCGATTGTGTTTGTTCCAATAATGGCAATTTTGCTGAGCCAATAATGGGCCTCATCCGAAAAGAGGATTTTTTTTTGGCCAAATTCCGAATCTCCGGCCAAGAGAATTGTGTCAGCATAATCCTGTAGGGGTTGACTCCTTGGCGATGTCCATTTCAGCTGATCACCGCCGAATTTCTGGGTCTTCTTTGATACTGGCCGCTACGGCAGCTATTTTTTCTTCATTTCGCACCAACTCTGCCTGGTTGGTGGCTTAAGATCCAAAAGAGTGTACTCACGCTCGAACTTTTGCACATTATGTCGAATTGCCTGCACACTGAAGCCATAATGATGATGAATATTGCTTGCGCGTCCAATTTTTTTCTATTTTTAGTTATTTATTCCATACACTTATTTACAAAATAGGCTTACAGATTTAATCAAAAGCGCCATGACAGTCATTGGTAATATCATAGCGACATTAAGCTCGAAAAAAAGTAAATAAATTCTTTACAAGACACAATTTAACAATAGTTTCTGAGGAGTGTGGGAGAAAAAGCAGGGATTACACCTACAAATTACTGGGTACTGCTTCTTAAGTATTGAGTGTCAAAGCTAAGTCCTTAGAAAGTCAATGTTAGTAAAGAACGAGTTTAATTTAACTATACACCGCATGCAAGACATACAATTATTGAATTTTTCTTTAGTAAGTAAGCTCTATGCCAACCCCAGTTTAGAAAGCATTATCTTATAGAGACTATAAAAGTAGCGAATGAAAGATTGCAAAATTTCACCTCAAACTAACCATCTATTCTGCCTCATATTCCTGTCGACGATGAATTCTAAATGTTTAAAATGGTAAGCATACTTAATTATCGTACATTATATACATCATATCCTGGCGTTGAAATAAGTATTCGAGATCCGATCAGAACATGTATCAATGAATTGTCTAAATAAAGAACAGTTAGACATACGAAAAATGACATCGACCATCGAAGCTTCGTGTTGCCTTAAGTTTAAAAATATACCTTTCGACTTTTTTAATTTCCACTTAGATGGTTTTCAAGAAGCACATTCTTAGAAAGTAAATTCAATGCTAGATATTCGTCGGTTAATTTAAATTGCGTGTAGAATCTTAGGCAATGCAGAATCACCTGCAAAAAACCAAACTTTTTCTATCAAACGCGGTGACAAGATTGAGTTAAAATATTCAAGAGATAGAACTGGACCAAGAAAAGGTACTAGGGAAACACCTTTTTGCATTTGAGTGATTGAATTATTTGCATGCTAATTCGAGAGAGCACTAGCTTCGAGGGCTTTCGGCTCAATTCCAATGTAAAATGCGTATATCTTACTATTTATTAGATCACGTATTGTTACACTATATTGTCATTTCCGATGCTCTAATATTATGTTAGCACTGCAATGCGTATATCGAAACTGAACAAAGACATCCTTATATAGTAAACCTTCATATGTAAGTAGATTTTTTTCATTACAAAAAACCTGCAATTCATGTACGATAATTAAACCAATACACGCTAACGCTATCAAAATTCCATTCAAAGCTAAAGATGGAGCCTAAATACAATATTTAAATTTTTGCGATTCAGTAAAATGTCCCTTCTACAGTAGATACGAGTGGATGTCAGCAGTTAGCTTTTCGAGTTCGCATCATTACAGATATTCCTTCTTAGTAAAACTGATTTTGAGCCCAACATATTCGAATGCCTTTATCCTATTATAAAGAGTTGTACTCCAACGTGAACTTTGAATTCTCCAGTTGTTCCTGTTGTTCCTGTTGTTCCTGTAATTGACTTTTTTTTTATAACGTACGTATCATTCTTATATAGGGTAGTCTGGGAACTATAACGAGAACATTTGCATCCCTTTCAAAGAATCATCATAATCAATAAATGTACATTTTAAATCGAGTCATTTGTTGACCTGCTTCCCCAAAAGACGCATTAACTCGACTGGCGTTTGCAGAAATTCTTCAGGAAGTTCTCACACTATTTTTTACTGGAAAGAAAATAAAATGCGAGCTTACAGTTCGATGAAACTGTATTACTATTATAATTAAAACTGAGAAAATAGGTATAAAAAAATCAATGCCAGCCGACTTCGTCGAGTGACATACATATATCAGAAAGCGAATGTTAATCCGTCGAAGTAGGCTTGAGGTAAATCATACAACGATGATTTAAATTTCTCCTTTGATCTGTTGGCTTATCCATTCCTCAATATTCGTTAACAGTGTTTATCCGCATAATAATATTCTAACAGTAAAACAAGAAAGCTCTCCTTCGACTCGTTAGGCT
The DNA here is from genome assembly GCA_928272305.1 of Volucella inflata. Taxonomy (NCBI): domain Eukaryota; kingdom Metazoa; phylum Arthropoda; class Insecta; order Diptera; family Syrphidae; genus Volucella; species Volucella inflata. Next base: position 112,000,836 of record OV743720.1, on the reverse strand, counting down.
TTGGGCTCACACCAATCCTGCTTTCTTAGATTAGTTGCATTAGTCCCTATAATCGTTTTTTGACATGCACTTGAACAAAAAGAATGTTTTTATTCACCATATTAAATCAAAAATGACACCAGCACTTGACTGAGTGTAAAAAGATACAGTCAGTAAAAAAATACGAAGGAGCAGCATCTGTATAAAATCTAGTCACAAACCGCACGAGACTAAAAATTTATTCATTAGTTGAGATATAAGAAAACCAAAAACAAAAATTTCCAACAAGAAAACAATACAGAAATTGTTGTTCAATTATGTGTATTTAAAATTTCATTTAACAAAATGCCAGAAAGGTCATTATCAAAATTTGAACAAGTACAATATTATTTTGATATCCTGTCACAATTTTCCGTGTTGTCTTTATTACTCACGCGACTATAGCATAATTTGTTTTTAAGTCCGAAGTCAAATTTTAACGAGGTCAAAACATACGATATTAGTGGCACATTGACGTCTTCGAATACTGAAATCAAACGACAGTTGAAGTGTAGTGTAATGCATCAAGTTAAGCTTTCCAAATTCTGTCCACAAAAAATCAATTGTCATTCTTATTAAAACAATCCAATCCCTTCACTATGAACCTACTAAAAATCCACGTAATGGTTCTTTATCAGCCGGTAAAGGATCTTCATGTGGTTCGTTTAAAATACATCGACCGTGTCTCCACCGTAAAACCATTTTTCTTTTCAAAAAGTGTATAGGTAGCATTTTAATTTTTTTTTAAGAAAAAGCTGAAAAAGTTTAGATGAAATAGGATTTCATAAAAATCATCGTTTGGCGAGTATGGAACGCGTTCAAGTTGATCTAAAGTCACAAACATTTGTATTTAACATACGAACATATCCGCATTACTACATTGGATTTGTGGACCTTAATATATATTATGTTAAAAGCCCAGTCATCGTCGACTGAGTGTTTGATGAAGTTCTTGCAATTAAATTATTCTTTGGGCTCTTCCTTAAACTAAAGTTAGAACTTGTGTTTCAACTGGCTTTTGTACGACATTTTCTGGTGAATAGTTTTTGGCCATGGCGATACTAGCAGAGCCCAGTTTTGACCCTTCAGCGTGTCTAATTCATCACATTTTGTACACCTGTTGACATGCATAACATTATCATCTATTCCCAAATATATAACAGTCGTGTAATGCAATCCTTTGACCTTCGGGGGAATTTTTCCGTCAAAAGAAAAGAAATCTGGTGTAATTTCCATTACAACTTTTCTAAAACATTACAACTGAACTTAAGTATTTCAATTTATTCACCCACCGGAATAATGACTCTTCCTTAAAATATGTTTTGTGTTGAAGCCTTGAAGAAGGGGTATGAACATATTCGGGGTTCATACACAAATGAATAATCCGCATCTTAAGTGTAGTCTGAGCACTTCTATCACTTCACCACTTAGAAGTTATCGTCGGCGATAAGTAAAGAAATTTTTTCGGATTCATCGTTGTGTTCATTTAGTTGAAAGTATTGCGAGATGTTGAAAATTGAATAGTGAATGATGTTAAACACTATTTTAGTGTACTCAAGTGCACTACACTGCTATTGCTTAGATTTTGATTCTACATTTCTTCAAATCACATAGCGTATCTAACTTTGTTTATTTCACCACTATTATTCAATGGAAAAGAGCACATCTGCCTCGCTATGAATGCTCATCAGTTTACTCTCAAGCTCACTTTCGAATGTAGTCTAAAATATCTTGCCCTATTTCCTAGTCACTATAACTTGCAACATTTAAAACCAAGATAAGTAAATACGAGTACATCGGTCCCTTGGCTGTTCTGTGTGCAACAACTAATTCTCTTAAGAGCGTACTAAGTAGACCACAATTAAATACGATACACTTATATAATTTCATAGGTATTCAATGATTCAGCACAATATCTTTAAAATTCTTGTATAGATCTTCGGTAGGATTTGCTTCTTGATGTTTAATATGTCTGTATCACCATTAAACAATAAGACACTAAGGAGTAAGCAAGTTTTTCTTTAATTTGTTAACAATTTCTCAACAAAATCAAGGATACGTTCTCTGTCATGGCATGAAACACAAGACAATAATTAAAGATTTAGACGCAACCATTAAAATGCATCACTGAGAAAAATTCACTTACTCTTTTTAAGTAAGAATTGGTTATTCATATTCATAGAAGGTGTGTATCGTAGGTTCACCATTCAAAATCTATGCACGAGTAGCTGAATATGCCATTTTAACATAATATTATTGACAACGTACAAGTAGATTTACATATAAGCAAAAATTGCAAAGTTCATTATTTGTGTATTGCAACCAAATTGCTAAATTTGCAATTGAATGAAAGTATGATTTCCACCACATGTGTGTTATTGAGAGAAGAAATCTGTAAAGACAACACACGCTTATAAAGACCGATTATATTAAACAAGTGTTATTATTGCTGATTTAGGTTTTCACCTGAGTTAAAGTTGTTATAGCTCCTGGGGGTACAAATATGAAAACATCAAAGAAAAATACTGCACATATTGTGAACATCCGTTGCCACTTGAATTATGGAAACGTAGTTACTAAATCTCATGCCAAGTCAAATTTGCACATCTGAAATTGTCAAGAGGTGCTGGGAACCTGTGCAAAGAAATGGCGTTCAAATTTAATCACAATTTGTTATTTTAGCACCATCTGATAGGTTTTTTTTCCCCAGTGGTTTGGTTTTCGGATACTCTACTAAATGTGAGAGAAATTCCCATACGTTTACGCATCTGAAAAGGATTAGATATGTATAATACTTTACCAGGTACTTTGCATGGTATTTCTAAATAGGGGTGGTATTTCAACAAAGTTATTTGCAACCATATTGGATATGGGTGCGCACGATTTGCAGTTTGTTCACGTTGTTTCACCCAATTGCCGTGATGTTGACAATACAATGCGCAATTTGATTACATAGTTAGATATTGAAGTTACCTTACCAATACTCGATACACAAAAAAAAAAAAAAAATTCCGGAACAAAGGGAGCGCTTCTTTTCGAATTCTCATTCGATTTCGCAGAACTGATACACTGATACGCCAAGATATCGCGGTGTTTTTTTTGAAGGCGTTGCGGATGACATTCATTAGTACTTCCATTTACGCGGGTAAAACTACTTTTTACTGTCACCTGTTTGGCACTGATAAGGCAGCCGCCCGCCCCAAGCCGCCATGAGTACTCGGTATGCCGACATGTCGGCATGTATCTTGTTAATGCTTTGATCATTGACATTGTGAATAAATTGGATCTGCAATCACTCATGTTTCGCTTTTTTTCTTCTTTTCTTTTTATTAGAACGGGCATTTTTATTGGAGAAAGGGTGCGTTCGTTGTGACATTATCTTTAAAGCTTGTTCAGCCGTCATAAAAGGCGGCAAATTAAAGTTAACAATGTTTCTAACCTGCTACACATACTCGTATGTAGAGGAAGAGCACTCCGAAACAATACTCGCATGTCGCATTTATTCTTCACATCGAAAGCAAATTTATTTGAAAATTTGAAATAAATATGTATCTAGGGGATATGATCACAAAATGTTTTTTTTTTACCTAGAAAAAAATATATAGAAGACCACTATTTAGCATAGAGTCATAAAATTAAACGATCTTAAAAGCGAAATAAATAAAAAACGCATAAAACATGAACCATTTACAAAAAAGAAACTAGAACAACGGTCAAGGTTGAGCAGTAATAAAAAATATACCCGTATATATATGTTTTTTTTTTTTTTTGAATTTTGATTTTTTTAAATATCTACTTGTGTTCCCTGAATTGGAAAATGTTACACTTAAGAAGTTGTAAGGATAATTGCTGGAAATAATGAATTAGGGGCAATTAAAAAATTGGACTATTACCAGATATTCTTATTTTTTGACTTCTGAAATCTACCTAAAAACTTGAAACAATAGAATTTCTGAACTAGCAGTAATTTTTTTAAGAACTAGAAATTACTTGTTGAAATTTAAAACTATTTTATGCTGTCGTAGATAAATTTAAACTCAAGAAACTTCACACCGTTTTGTCCAATAAATTTTATTTTTTGTAGAAGACTACAAAAATATCAACCACCGTTAAGTTGTAAATTGTTGGCAAGTGAAAATAAAAGGAGGAGGGTTACTCACAATTTACTAGATATGGCTTTCCTCTTATAACTTTTGGGATTAGCATTAAAAAATGTCGGGTTTCAACACCAATCTATTATAATTGTCTATTTATTAGATTTGTGTGGAAGGCAAATGAGACATTTGTAATTCTGAATTATGAAGTAATTTACTTAAAAGGCGTGAGTTGTGTGGGGAAAATAACAATCACTACAATTGAAACCAATCGATCTTTCAAAAACTTTCAAATCCTTTCCTACTTCCACAAGCAAGGCCAAAAGAACATCAGGGTATATCAAAATTGAGAACCCTGTAAAGGTGTCCTTGATGATCTAAGAATGCACACAGTACGGATATCAAAAAATGTTTGGCTGCAAGTGGGAGTCGTTAGAGTGAAATTCTTTAAGCTGTAAATCTGTACCTCTTAAGAATGACTACTTTCGAAAATATCAAGCTTCCCAAATTCGTCGGCATTATCTGCTGGATCCCGCGAGTGGCGAACCTGCTGACTCATTTCTATTCCTTTTGAGGGTGCAAAATTTTTTTATTTTAAATATTTTGGCTATACTTTTACGAGTACCTTATATTATAAAATCCAGCACAAATAGAGTAACTTACTCGCACTTGCAGCAAGTGCAGTGCAGTGCCTCCACAGCTTCCAGCTATCGCATTTATTGCAAGTTACATCTAGTTGTGTAGACGAAGATGGTTGAACTCTTCTCGTTTTCATCATTTAAGATGAGGTTGCCCTGTACTGCGTTTCCCTCTGGGTTAGGGTCAAATACTTTCCGTACCAGTACCTGGTTCGTATGCATTCAAAGTGACCTAGGCATCTAAATCGAGTTATCCGAGCTTTTCCGACAACAATTCAAATAAGACCGACAATCTATCGAAGAACTATTCTGCAGAAGCCCCAGCTCCATTTTCATCCACTTTCATCAATGCTCTTCTACTCCGGAAAGCAGTACTGTCATGTTTTTATAAACTTTTTTAAGTTCAAGTCTCATTGTTTCTTCTGTCTAACCTCGCAACTTCTATTTTATAAAGTAAATGTGCATTTTTAAATTTACTAGAAATAAATGTTGATTTTTTAACAAAGGGATAAGTTCGTCTTTTCACAAGAAAAATTTACAAAAAACATTTTAAATGTTGGAAGCTTAGCATTACTTCACATGTCCTTGATAGTTTGGACTTTCGATGTGTAACTTTTGCCAAAGTCAATATCGCCCCATTGTTGTTGTTGAATTTACTTCTCCAGAACCGATCAATCTAGGCAAGAATAAATATCTTTTAAAACATATTTTCTTTCTTCAGAACCGACTGAGCACCTACATACATCGTTATCCTTTTTTGAAAGACAGTACGCTTTAAGCCTCTTTCGTTTCAATACACGCAAACATACAGAGGATGATTTCCTTATAGATAGTGCCGTTAAAAAGTTCTCTATTCTTGTGGATCCGGCAACCAAACGACGCTGAAACCCGTATAAAGAGCTGGGCGTAGTTAGTCTACTGTTATGCGGGAGTGTCAGTGGCTTTCATATTCCTACAATCCCTATAGAAATGATCTGTAAATATAATACCTATATAATGAGATTATTTTAGATATGTTACTTCAAACTCATGTTGTTAAAATGATGAACAACGAACTTTTTAAATAAAATCTCGCGATTCACTGCCGTTTCTTAAGAGTGATCATCTGATCTCACCTTAAAGATCTGCAGCTACTGTGTAGAATTCTCAGAACCGGGGACCTTGTTGGATTTGAACTACAATATTACTATCCGCGCTTCAATTTGATCAAGACAACGAACGATGACTTTTGTCTATATTGATTTATATTTCCTTTCAACGGACTCTTATGTGTTTATACCTATAGGTGCTTCTAAACACATATCACCTTTTTGCATCCTCATCCCCATTCTTCGATGCTAAGTCGTTTTGGATATTCACATTCATCTGTTTCTAATTGCTCATGTGTACACAACAGTCAGACTGGTGGGTCAGGATTTTCATGGAGCACTTGACATGTGATATGTCGAGCTCAGTATAATTGTTCCTTAAAGTTCTCTGTGCCAAATACTCCCGAGAAACTCATATAAGACGTTAACTTATTAGTTTGCTTTGACTGAGATTATTTAATTTTTTTTTTTTTAACAGTTATTCAGTGTTCAATTGCTAACGTTTATAATCCGATGATTTACATGATTTACATGACATGTATGTACATCATCAAATGCGACTCAGAGGAGGCTATGAACGACAACTTGCTGAGAACCATCCAACAGTCACATGTCAGATATGAGCATTGTACATCAACTGGCTTATATCCGAGTCAGATCAAATATTGTAGATTATTTCTTACATCACTAAAAGGAAAGCTTAACATTTGTCAGACGGATGTCATTGACACACTTACTCGTACAGAGAGTAGAAAGTTTTCGAGATTGTTTCGGGAGTTTCGGGATAATTATTATTATTAATATTCGCCTTATTGGCAGCAAATAAATTTGCGTTTTGTAAATATTATTTCCACTCTGTTCGTGGTTGATAGTATTTCCAAGTATTGTATGGCTTTTCACTTGTACATTGTTGCATTTGTAAATTGTTATTGATGCTCAAGCATGCAGCATGTTTTGAATATATTATTATTTATATTATTTATGTACACTAATACAAAACGAATTCTGTACCTTTCCAGCAGAGATGCAGTCGAAATTGACAAACTCCAGATCCATTACCAAAGTGTACAATTTACTTTTGTGGATGAGTCTGCATTTATTTAACCAAAACGAGGAAATGGAAGCAATCCTGTACCCGAAAAAGATTGCTGATTTCTGTGATCAAGCCCCCGTCTTCTTATAAAAACTTGATTATCATTTAAGTTGCAATATTTTCTCCAAGTATCTGGGCTACTCCGCCTTATTAGGAGCACAGGCCGGTAAGGATTTCTGAGGCTGAGTCAGGGTCTTGGAAAAGAGATGGTGAGAAAAGAGCCCTTTATGGATCAATGGCAGCTCTCATATCCCCGAACTGTTTACTGGTTTCGGTCTAACCGACCCCTAGTCCTAGGGCCATAAAAAACGGAACTGGCCTTTAGGTTGAAGGCTGCGCCGCCGGGGTAACTGCTCGGCCATGGTAAAACGATGAAAGCTACGAAGCAGAAGCAAGCCTCGGACATGGTCTAATCTACTATTGACAATCCATACAAACAAACTAAAGACAACGAACTTCGGAAATGCACGTGGAATGTTAGTCCCGCCACATTACCACATTACCCGACATTACCGCCATCCGAGAAATGCGATGGGTTGGACCGGACAAAAAGAGGATGAAAACGCCTATTTAGATCCGTATTCAGACTAATCGAATTTACGGCGGGACGAAACATTGTTGTAGCTAGCACGCTGTTTTCACATCTCGATACTCACAGGGAGATTTGGAGAACTCTCGATCAATCAGTCATCAACCAGATTGCAAACATTGCGTTCGACGCAAGACACTCCTCCAGTATTATGGATTACCTAATGTTCGGAAGAGCCAACATCAACTCGGACCATTACCGGTACGGTTACGGACTGTCAGGAATTACAAGAGATACCCAAATGCTTTTCCGATCGAGTCTCTCTTAATATCTTTAGTGGTCCACTGCCACCAGCATCAAGTATCGAAGACCAGTTCCAATACTGCCAAAAGCTATCGGACCTATCTAATGTACTGGTTTTCAATTGATCACCACAACGAAACTTCTGGTTTGACGACGAATGCCAGCAAGAACATGCAGCTCAGCAAGATGCATACAGTGTGATGCTGCAAAGAGAGACGAATACCGGCTTCCCGGGAGGAAAAACAAAGCTGCTGGAGCGGACGGCCCAACCGCCGAGCTCTTTAAAGCGGCAAGCGATGACTTGGTAAGGAGCATACACTAACTTATCTGTAAAATTTGGTCGGACGAAAGAACTCTAAACTGCGCCTGCTTTAAGAAGACTTATGCGTCTGTAGCATAGAAAATTTTATCGGACGTATTGAGTAAGCCGTTCATCAACAACTTGATAGGTCTATAATAGTGTGGCTTCAGGCCAGGCAAATCCATCATCGACCAAATATTCACACTACAGATCTTGGAGATATATAGTATTCATAAGCTTCATCTGTACAGAGCAATGTCGAGTTTCGGTATCCCTACCAATCTGGTCCGTCTGTGGATAGAGAATGCTCGCTGCTCCATCAAAGTTGGTAAAAATCCCATCGAGCCCTTTGATGTAAAAAAAAAGAATTTAGCCAAGGCGATAGGATGTAATGCGATTTCTTCAACATCATACTTGAAAGAATAGTTTAAAACTCAAGCACAAGGGGCACAATCACTCAAAAATCCATCCAATTACTCGCATACACCAAAGATATTGACAAAATCGGGAGAAAGCAGCGTGAGACTAGTGGTCCTTCCGCGAGTATTGAGACGGAAGTGGTGAAAATGGGTACAACGGTCAACGAGGCGAAGACCAAGTATGTGCTCTCAAGCAAAAATCACACTCAACACCGACGTCTCGGGGTCGAGCAAAGCCCTCTCTTGTACAACAAAAGTGATCCTGTAGAAGGCCTTAATTATCCTGCTATATGGCGCCAATGGGCTTAGCGGTCATGGACATTATTAAAAATGGATGAGGGGTGCACTTCGCTGTTTTGAGAGGAAAAATTTTTAAGTGATTTTCGGTCCCGTCTGCATTGACGGTGAGTGGAGCGGGAGATACAACGACGAACTGTATGGGCTGAACAGCGAGATGGCCGTGTCATTTAGAGCGGATAGACACCAACGCTCCGATTCGTTGTAAAAGATGCTGTGTAGTATACATCGCTTGGCCAACAATTGTTTTTTTTCTTTGGACTCATTCTTACAAACCACTTTGGACGGGACCCAAGCCAATTTTCTTATTGCGCTGTATTTAACAACATATATGAAGCCGAAAGCAGTTTCACTTTCTCAAGTGAATATTTTAGTTATTCCATAAAAATAAATATTGTCCTTATCACCTAATGCAATTTAATGTGTGACTCAAAACACTGGATAAACTTTTGTTAAGGTGTAGAGATTCTGCAAATTGTGTAATAATGTACAATCAAACGCAGATGACGTAGATAATGATGGCAGAAAGATGAATCTACAGTGAAACATTATCTGGAAAAAAAGCCTAGCAGTGGGCTTAAGCAAAATAAAGTTAAATTTTTTAACAAAAAGGACATACCTAGAACATGGCGTAAGAATTACAAAAAATGGTACAAATTGCAATTGCATTATTCTAGTAATTGTTTACGTTGCCTCCGCTACAACATCTAAAAATACAATAATTACAGTTCCTTAAAGAATGAATCTTGTCAGTAGCTGTTTTTTGTGACGAAGAATACGACTAAGACTCGGTTTCAATGATTTTCGCAAAAACTGTTGATCATATTGAGTATTTTCTGGAAGAATATTTGAAATAACAATTGCTTGCCATGTCGGCGCTTGCGAGTGTTTTGAAAGAAGATGCGACATCGGGTGTTGAGTGCTAAACGTTCATAAATGTAGACTTGCGTTTTTGACTGAACCTATATACAATCAGTTAGGATCTTTCTACTGGTCTATTGCTTGTGAATTTTCGTCACTTAATATATATAGGCTGATGTGGCATCCAAAAAATTGGTTACAATTGGCCCAGTCAATTACTTGAAAATGCGATTTTTCATGAAAGGAGAACAGGTGAATGGTCCCAATTATGTTATAGTCATAACACTAAGTACTACTATTTTGATTATAGATTCGTTAATCTTAAGTATTTTCGAATGGATAACTCAATTCCTTTTCCCAGTGCCCAGTACAAAAAGTAGGTGCCGCGTAACTGTATTTCAATGAAGGGAAAACTACAAAAATATCTCGAATTAGTTTGCAAGACTTTGGCTCGAGACTCAACTTCAGAAAGTCATTTTATTGCCAAGATAAAAGTTATTTTAGACAGATTCATAAGATATTTATTTAACGCTAAGGAACTTTGTCCATTGTTTTCCAACTAAGCTCATTTAAACTGGTAATAAATTTGGAACGAATATATACTTGTTTTCATTAGAATACTGTATACGAGTACATACATTCGTACAGATTAACGTGTATAAGTTTGTATCTAAAAACAATATCTCGTCGCATTCTTTCATCTTTTAATAGTCCCACTCGTTAAGGAAGGACTTTATTTCACATTATAGCCACTCATTAATAAACTTTCCACAGCTGTTATTCAAAATGGTAACCAACCAACGATAAACAATATATCCACATTCTTATCAAAGTAATTACTGTAGTTAACTACAGTAAACGTTTTTTTGCGGCTTGTTAGTACGAGTATATCTCATTTGTTTTTCTTCACCTGACGTCAGTAGTATATTGCCGAAATGAAATTAGTGGGCGTCGCCTTTCGTTTTATTTGATTAGACACCCATTAAGGTCTTTAATGCGCACGGTCTAATATCACCGCAAAGGTGATATTAATTCATAAAAAAACACTTCCACCAACCGCCATTAGAAAGTGTTCTTGTGCATGTATAGGTGAAACTGCAAACTTTGGGGTACGCTTATCTATATTAAGGCGACGATAAACCAATAGAAAGACTTCGCCTCAAATTTCATACCAACGAAAGTGTAACCCTTTAATGGTAAACCCAATACCTATTTTCCAACATAGTCATGTCACACCAGCACCAGGTACGGTATACGGTATGTGCTCCCGAAGATAATGTTTGTTTTGAAAACAAATTAAAACAACTTCGCCACAAATGAGCGCCTCAGAGGCAAAGCCCAATTGAAAGGATTAATCTAATGATTTGTCAAAATGGTTAACCCTTTTTCAAAATACTCGTCGTTCTGTCATGTACCTCTTCAGGTTTTCAGAAAATGTTTTCTAAAATTTAGCAGATACCCTTACTATAAGAACCGTACAAATCGCAAATGACCATAAACACGTAAATATTTGCAGGATTTGTGTTTAAGAGGATGGCAAAGTTAGCAACGATCGTAAACTGGTTGTCCTCTGTTTCAAGGTAAAGCCGATTCCATAGAAGCGAGCATTGCTCACTGCGGGGATCTGTAATGAAATCATTGAAGGGATTCCAAAGGATACCGAATACCGATGTCGATTCTGGTTATCAGTTAAGCGGTAAAAATTATTTCAGGCAGCAATTACTTTCATTGTTTGAACTACTGGCGTAAAGGGGTGGAACGTTGACAGTCAATAGTAATTTGGTAAAACAACATAAAATAGGGTTTACCTGTCGAAGTTCGCGAATGCAAATTTCTGTCTAAGGATTAACCTCTTCTTTTGGTATACTCGTACACTTAAAATGTCTCAAAGGCCTCAATGTACCTGAATCATGTGTTTACTTGAAAAATAATTGAAATAGTCTCTCTTACACCCTTTGATTGACATTTTCTACATGCATACCCATTGAAACACCCCTTTTATATGGTTGCAATAAAATTAACGATGCTCATACGTATTCATACACAGTTGGGCAAGACTGGGTTCGCCTTCTTGCCAAATACTCGGCTGTAATTGCTGCAATTTTGCAAATTTCCTTTGACTACTCGTCGACAACGATTTTAGCTTGGCGTGTCCTTGAAAACGATGCGACGATACGAAGAACTTAGTCAATTTGTGCGATGATGTGATTTTCAAGGACATCTTCCACTCCCTGCAAACACGTACAATCTCTTTCTCACAAAGATATTCGAAAATATTTAGGTTTTTTCTGTTTTTGTTTTCGAAAAGACTCCACTTATTTATAAAAACCCTCTCGTATGCACTTATGTAGAGATTAGGAAGCCATTTGAAGTCCCCTCCTTGTTTTCGTTTCAGAATCATATATCTGTCAACGATGTTATGTGGCGTTATAGTGAAATTATAGCTGATCCTTTCTCGGTGTTGTTTTTTTTTTAACTTTGTTTCTTGTTTTTTGGTTCCCAGAACATTATGGGCATAAATACTCGTACATTGGTGTGTTTGGTTTCAGAAGTGCATAGCCAACTTCACATTGACCGTCAACACTTGTTGCCATTACGTAAATTTATTCCAGTGCGCCAATTTGTCTCTCACATTACGCTCTGCGTCTGCTGCGACTATGTAGAATGCACTAGCTCATTCTGTGTAGTGTAAACAAATTTCAAGGGCTTAGTCGGAACGCCTCGGTGCATGAATAGATTTATGAGATTACGAGGTCGGATATTTTACAAAATACCCAAACCACTCCTATTACGTAATTTATTAGTGGCTGAAGCTGTTCGAGTAGTCTAGTGAAGTATGCATTATCAGAGCTAGAGTCAGAGCTCTGTGAATATGTGACCACTTCTTGTTTAAGTGTCCGATTTCACTTTGTCACCCTTAATCGTTGCGTAGGCGTCCACCAACAATGCATTTAGTATATTTTTTTACGGACACTTAAACTATCGCACTTGCTTAAGTGGCGCTGAGGGACATAAGGTCTGCGCATTCTCAGATAGGGTGCTGTATTGTTAGCTCATATGTGGGTATGGTATGTATCGCACATAAGAGTGTGTGTCCTGTGTCTAAACCTTATGGTGGGTTGCATATGTTTAAGGTATTAAATCATGCAGTTTATGGGTGCGCCGTCATGTCTGTCGGGCAGTTTTCACACTTTGCTTTTCCAACCACCGGACACCATTGGGAATTAATTGCTTCTATTCGGAGGCATCTAACACAGTTTCTTTGGAATTTGATAATTTTTGTCACATCGATATTGACTTACTCATTGATCGGACTTCTGGGCTAAGATGAGCTTCGTAGAAGTGAAAGGCCACTAGTAATTTCTTCCCTTTAAACGAAGAAACCTGAGAAGTTATAGTCTCCTTTTGACTCATTTTTGTTTTTGTTTTTTGTTACTCAACTACGCAGCCCTCAAACTATAGTGACGATTTTCGACCACCATTTTCTTCACTAAGTCAATGTTATCTTCAGTAGCTGCCTTTGCAGATCGTCTCGGATAAAGCAAGCTTTCAACAACCTCATGGTCCTCTTTGCACAATTCAAATGCTCTTGTTCTCGATATTATATTCCAGAATCCCCATAGGCTTTCCCAACACAAAATTTTAAACAAACTCTTTGCTGAATATATTTTTGTAAAGCAAAAATCGCCGATAGCACTTGAGGTTAACTAATGTTTTTTGCTAGTGACAACAAACTAGTTGACAGATGGCGCCCAAACTTAGCATCAACTTGTATCAAAGTAGGGAAAGAACGCTTTTTTAGAAATCATTACCGCGGACTTTCCACGTTTGTTTCAAAACAAGAGAATTGATGGAGTAGATCAAAGTGAACTACATAATGAAGTTGATCAATACCCTAAAATGCGACGATATGTCGCAAAAATGCTTATACTTATGTACATACTTACTTAGGTGCTGCTACAGTTCGGGGTGAACCTGGGCCTCAACTAATAAGCCTATCTAGTAACCCTTATACTTTTGCGGACCACCAAAGGTGAATTCAAGAGGTTTAGTGTTCTGCCCATTCGATCGCCCAAAGATTTCTAGCGGAATTTTCTGTCGAAACGACATATTTTCATTTGCTTCGATAGAGTCTATGCTTCAGAGCCATACAGTAGGACCGGGATGATCAAGGTCTTACGTAGAGTGCCCGTAGTTTTTCGGGATAGGGCCTTAATAGGCCAGTGCCTCCTTATACTAATGAGACAGTGATTGTCGAGAGTTATTCTACGTTTTATTTCGGGTGAGAATATATAGTCAATATCGGCTGTGATATTCCAATTCGTCGATATTGTAGGTCCTTTATTGTTTACAGCATACACATTTTGGCAGCTTCTGTTTCAGCACCAGCAAACGCACCAGTGACAGTCCGTTGTATTCTCCCAATTATGTCAATATCATCACCATACGCAAGTATTTGCACAGACTTTTGGAAATTATGCCTCCAGGGTTCTCTTGTGAGTTTTGAGCAGTTCTCGTCTAAAACCTTTTTTGACATCAAAGATTTCAGTTAAATAGCAACTGACTTTGATTGAACATGAAGCGATGTTAATAGTCATTCTATACAGACGGACGGATAGGAGGGGATGCCAAAGATTTGAACGACTTTATATGGTTCCTATGTGTAAGGGCTGTCATATAACGGCTTTAAATCTATGACAAAATAGGAAATTGGCAGCGATTGACCGGGAAACTTGGATTGTCTCAATAGCGCAACAATCAAGTTAGTAGCAAAGTGCTTGCCTTATCTTCCGTGGGCGCCTCCGGTAGCTAAAATAGCAAAGGTATACTCAGCCAGGTATACTATGCCGTCATAGGGCTCACACCCATGCAGAAGAGAATAAATGATGTGACGAACCAACTAACTGCCTCAAAAACAGGCAAATAGAATTGACCAATTGCACAGGGACATTGCTTACCCACAAAACCAAAAGAAGATGAAAAAAATACTCTAATGCGCAACTGAACAAAAAATTCCTGTAGTGTTCTATCAGCTGTAGCTGGCGAAAGGAAAACGGCAGATTTCACGAACTACAAGCTAGCGAAACTGATGAAAAAAATGAACAGTGGCGTACAGTCGGGCCGTATACGGCAACAGACGAAATTTTTAATTAAAATGGCTCACGATTTTGTTTAATAAAATAATGAAAACGAATAGATTCTACCTTATTAGTGGAAAGAAAGTTTTAAATTTTCTTCTTCCACTACATAGAGGCAAAAACGACCCTCACTCGCAGTTGCAAAACCACTGCGAATGAACATCGAAATAGTATAAAAGGAATCAGATTATTTACCGACTTGAAAACTTGGACGTAATTTTGATGGATTTGTGTATTAATTATTCTGCCCGAATGTTCTTTAATTGGGAAATCTCCAAATTAAGATTGACTGGCCGAAGTATACGATACAAATAATAAATATTTTAAATAGCTTTATCTGAGCTAAGGCGCTCTTTTTTTAACAAAATATTGGCCAACAGAACACAAATTATTTCATTACATAACACAAAGTATTTAACAAAAATAACTAAGCTTAGACTTACGTAACTATTACAATAAATACACTTTGGGGGCAAAACTCATCTTGACCGAACTAATATTCTTTTAGACATATTGTGTCGAATGAAAGCGATTCGAGTTTCAGCTGCCCAACCCCATTCAACACGCTGTAACTCCAACATTTTTGGGTAAGTATTTTCTTTTTAAAACTAAAAAAAACTAAAACTAAAAGAAATTAATATTTCGCTATCCTCTCACTTTGAGGCTTCACTTTGCTCTTTTGACAAAATATGTAATTCGTACGTTTTTACAAAGTATCAGGTTTGGACGATGTACTCAACGTAAGGAGGAAAAAATCACAAGTTGGGCGAATGTATATAAAAACAAAGTCATCAGAAAACCTTGTCCGGAAAACAATGAAAGCTCCAATTCTATGCATGATTAAGATTACTTAAGTATAAGAATATTACAAGGTTCTGAAAACACCCTACAGTCAGATGGTCCGTAAACTTAGTAACCTCAAATGCTGAGCAGTAGTTTCCTAGGTACGTGCGAAGAAAATGTAATACTTTATATGTCGCGGTTAATGCTAAAAGAAAAGTTTCGTGCATTCATTTTTATATTCTCTAACATTTAAAATATAAATTAAAGTCTTCAATTGAGCAAAAAGCCGAACGAGTCTACGCGGCCGCTCAATATTATCTCTCTTAATTAATAATTGATAATTATGCCAAAAAAATTTTTTTTTTCTGAATTACAGTAGGAATGCATGTCCTCCCGTTATACCTAAGCAAACAATACTTAAAAATTAACCTCGACATGCTACGCTTGAAGCGTTTAAACGAAAATTAATTGACCTACCGATGTACAAATACCTACCAATCGGCTCAACAAATTTGTAAGCATCCACTCCAGAACAAAACCTGCCGACGAAATATCAATCATTTTACTTGTACTTCGATCTCGATATCTTTTTCATTCTAGGCACGTACCGGTATTGTCCGGAGCTGAGCTGTGAGCATCACCTTGTCAACATGTAGGGTCGGTTAAACATTGAACAAATGGAACAATTGACTGGATCCGAATGAATCCAAACCGTCCGACCCACACAGGCTCTAGAGAATAAATCCTAAATATATGTATACACTCGCGCATATGTAACTATGATCATATATTCATGTGTATACTTGTACGAAGGCGAGCTCAAACAATGAGCGTATCGATTTTAACTGTATACATTTATAATTCACCAGTTAATGACACAAAGTCCGTCATTTATCACGCAAGCAAGATGTGATAGACGCGTACGCGTACTCAAACCTTAACACTAACGCACAAAAGATGCCATCACCATCACTCAGGGTGATGATATGAAGCTGTGCTCTGTACTGTGTGAACCAAAATCTCAGGCGGCCCCATTGTATTCGAGTTGAATGAGAAATTATTTAAAATTAGCGGATGCACGAACGTACCCCGTACGTGGCCTCATTAATTTGAAATGAGTAAAAGTACTTAGTTAGCTTCTTATCGGGTGCAAATGCGGAGGGCACTTGGGATCCTTAGCAATTGATTCTCGTTATCAGAGCCCAGCTGAAGAAGTCGGATATTGGGTCCCATGAGAATTTCTCAACAAACGCCCACCACAATTATAAACACTAACTGCCCCTTTCAATTGATGCAGATGGGACGCATTACACACTTATGTGAGTATCGAAACTTCACAGATGTAGGTATCTTCGAGTTCTTATTTACTTATATGGAACGACAGAATGATAACAAAGTTAATTAAATGAACAATTTGCTTTTAGAGCACTTAATTGGGGCTCGATTTAGGGAGCAGATATCGCACTTAGCCACACAGTATGAGGATACGTTATATGTAAGTATGTACAGCGTACTCGTCCTTGATGCCGTTGTACACATTCAACAATGCGGCGTAAACGAATTCCAACGAAGAGGTAGAGCGTGCTGCGCGATTTTATTTTTGTTTCTTCTCAAGATTAGCTCATAAAGCAATTCTATGATGAGGTATGATGATTCCTTCAAGGGAAGTCGCGCGCAATAAACAATTTTGAAGGTTTTCTACCTTAGATGTTGGTAGAAGAATAAATTTAAAGGTCGCGTGCAATGTACTGTTTTGAATGTGACAATACAAAATATAAAGTCGTCATAATAAAAAAATAAAGGAGCAAACGATAGTAGCCAAAAAGGAAAGGTCATAAAGGACATCAGAGAAAAAGTGGAAACTAAGAGAACATCACCAAGCAGAAGTGACTGTCATGGCCATTGAAGTACTTTTCTTAGTATAACTGGCAGTAGGTTTTTTGAATCCTAAGTGGACGATTTAAATTACAGGTCGCGCCCGAATATCAGTAGCGATCATAAAATGAAAAATCGATGACATGGCTTCTTTAAGCCCTACTGAAGTGTGTGATCAGATATATTACCTAGGGGTAAAAATTCAAGTTTTTTCTCATTAAGAAGAGCTAGCAACTTTTGGAGAAATCAATATGAACCAAATTTCATGAAGAATCTCAGAATAATGATTGAAAAATTGGAAATCTCCGACTAAATATTAATCTACGTTAAAACCTTATAAAATAAGCAAGTAGGTGTTGCCTTATAGAATTTCTCTTTATAAAAAGTAAAATAACTTGAGCATTCGATTCATAAAATCTGGAAAGATGGAATCGGTCTATTATTTTTTACGTGCCAGATTATTCTTGAGATGATTTATTCACATCAATAGACGATTACCCACCCAATAAGGAATATTCACTTATTATTCACAATTTTCTATAAATCTTTCCTTGAAAGCTTTATCTTATATTATAATAACATATTTTGCTGCATTGTTCTGTATCTCTTCCAATGCATTAAAAATAGTTTTCAGTTCAATTCTCTTAAAGCATTAATTGAATAGGGGTTACTTATCATGCAGTGTACAGAGCGATGCTGGTGTGAAGGACCAAAATTGTTCACGAGTTTTACGAGCAAAAGAAAAAGGACGAGCATTGCCTTCTCTAAACGAAAGTCAAGAAAATGCAGTCAAGGAAATAGAGAAGCGCGAATGAGATTTGCACAATTTGCAAGATGTTAAAAATAAACATCAAGGCTATTAGCAATAATATCGACTACTCTACTACGAATTAAATAAAGGATGAGCCAACAGATGATGTTGGCTCTTAATTAATGACGTTTACTGAATTCAATGTGGTTGATCTTTTTGACAGTTGTCATACAACCGTTGACAATTTTAGTCATGGAATCGTTTGCCACGCAAAAACGCATTCTTGTTATTCAATCTTATTATGAAAATGAAAGAATTGAAGTTTGAATTTTCGGTCAATATAAACGCCCTAGTGAGTCGGAATTCGTGCAATGCTGAAGTGTTTTAAAGAAAATGGGTCGATACCGGGTCAAATTCCATATCAGCATGCTCGGCCAACACGTAAACGCCAGAATATCATCACTGTAAGTGAAAGTATTCATAACCAGCCAGGCAACTGAATTCGTCACCAAAGTCAACAATTGGGAGTCACTTATGGCACCTTACCGCGAATTTTAAAAATTGTTAATTGGATGTTGGATTGCCAGGACAATTTGGCATCGAATTTGATTTTTCGGATGAAGGCCATTTTTGTATGAATGGGTACGTAAAAAATAGAATTGTCATTTCTGGGGACCGGAAAACCCATACGAGATTCACGAAAAACCAATGCATCCCAAAAAGTCGCTGTACAGTGTGGAGTATGGGTTGGAGAGACAGTTACATTGAATGGAGAACGTTGGCCAGCTATTTTCTTCTAAAATTGAATGAAGTGGGTCTCGACGATCTCTGGTTTCAACAGGATGGTGCTACCACCCACACAAGCCATCAATGAATCAATTTATTGTGTACAAAATTGGAAGATCGTATTATTTCGGTTAAAGAGAAGTTAATTGGTCTCCAAGTTCATGCGATTTGACACCTTTTGACTTCTTCCTGTGGGGTAATTTGAAAAGTAAGATATATGCCAATGAAAAAGCGACAATTCAGGATCTCAAACATAAAATCAAAATTAGAATTGCGACCATTGACTCACTTATTCTTCAAAAGGTCTTCGATAATCGCCCTAGTGACCTTCAGATGATCACTTGAAGTTGTGTTGGTCACATGAACAATAAACAATGTTATATTCATAATTGCCATAGACCGAACTTTATTAATCAATAAAATTCTACATTGATTTTACAATAAATGTGCCCGCTATTATTTTCTAGCTATTAGAGCCAGTGTGCATTTTTCGGCCTTATAGACTGCTATATACATTTTTTTTGCTTGCATTGTCCAAAGTCGAATCGCTAATTGAACATGAACATGCAGAGTTTTGCAAAATACGTGTATCTCTCAAAAAGTTTTTCTATATTTTCATCTTTGTCCTTCTCATTTTACCTTAACGTATTGGTTGTTCTCTTCCAACACTGCCAGACGCACAACTTTTCTGTTACAAAATTCTACTAGGATTTTCTATATTTTACATATTTTCACTGCTCATATACAAGCTCAAAACGAGCTTTTCGAAATACACACGTTTTGTATTTAAGCCGATGGCAAAGCAATTTTTGTAAAACTAAAATTGTGCCCTAGTTATAGTATATTGCAAGACGAATGTTACAATGTGTCTAACTGGTGTCACGACGACGGACTTGTTATAAATTCAACTAAACCAAAGGTGATGCTCATATGTAGGTATACGTACCCACCCAAGTAGAAGAAAACTAGCCAGATATATCACCGAAATGACTGCTGTCAACTAGAAGTAAAGCAATTGAGCTGGTCCAAAAGCATCAAATATCTCAGACTAACTATTGACGAACATTTTCCTGTGGCGTAAGCGTAGAAATGCACTGCGTTTTCAGCTAAAGAGCACAATTTTTGGTATGGTGATTCAAAAATTTGATGTTGACGAGTATAAGCATAAAATACGGGATTCTGTATTGGAGAAACGCTGCGAAAACTCATTTGGAAAAATATTTAACCTTCAACTTCGACTTATTAGAAGTAGATGTTTGAGTAATTTATGTCTTAAATTTCCAGATGTCAATGCAATTTTTTAGATCACAACACTGCTGCATTACATGGATGATCAGCAGTTTCTTCTGCAGCCGCAAGTTGAACACTCACCACATGTGATGGTAAACGTTCTGGACACTTGCAGCACTTACGGAAGTCGCGAACTACTATGCGCTATCCCAAAATTAGTTAATACACTTTCTCAATTTTTGAAAGTCATTCTTATGTAAAAGTAAAATAAATAATAGTTATAATAATATAAAAATAAAAAAACAAAGGATAAAATCCAAAATCGGAAATCTTTTTTTCTTTTTTAAGTTTTGTCTATTTTGTCGACAGATGCCGTGTTCGGTTGACTTTCTAAGAGTTTTCCACAAAAAATCAGTAAAAGGCGGTGTCGGCTAGCAAATGGCACGCCCAAGGTTAATTTATTATTTTAAGATAGACAGTGATCTATTTGTGCTTGGTGACCGAAAGTTACTCAATGACGCTTTTGTTTTTTAAACAATGTACTTAGTGTGGTTAAACCGTGTAATTAAATTGTATTTACTGTAGCTTCTTTGCTGAGTGTCTCCTTCCAAACTTTATAAATCCATGGATACTCCGAACACCCGATGAAATGCCCACCAACCAATATCATTCTCTCCCCAAAATAATTCTATTTCAAAGATCAACAGATGTTAGCTAAATTTATCTACAGGTATAGCTAATATAGTACATAATATTTCAGTTTGAATTGGCAGTTTTGATTTTTTTAATAATCTTTGGCGATTTCATCAGACCTAAATAACTACTTACGGCCATATTATTCACTTTGGGTGTAAATCAGGTTTAAGTAAAGCTTACACGCGACCATTTAATCCACATTTTTTAAACCTGACAATTTAAACCTATATCCAAAATATTCACTCAAAAACATGCATAAAACCCGCTGGATTAAAGATGCATTTAACCCGGATATAAAATGCTTTAAACCGATTTTAACCTATTTTAAACTTACGTTGTGCTAAATTTCACATAAAATAACATAGGCTTTTTAGCGGAAGCTAAGACCAGCAAAAAGAGGAATGT
Source organism: Volucella inflata (assembly GCA_928272305.1). NCBI lineage: Eukaryota > Metazoa > Arthropoda > Insecta > Diptera > Syrphidae > Volucella > Volucella inflata. Next base: position 111,979,531 of record OV743720.1, on the reverse strand, counting down.
GGTTTTCACAAATGGAAACAGACCTTCTGTTGTCCATTGTGATATCCTAAAATGTTAACAGCTTGGCTACAAATCGAATGACAACCAAAAATCGCTCGATGGGACGGGAGCTAATAACGATGACGTTCAATGCCTCTCCCGGTGACGTGGTGAGTATTTCATGCGTTCGCTGTTCATAATATTCGTCTCTAATATACGTCTCTAATATACGAGTCCTCGTAGTTTCGTTTAAACAGCAAAGAACAGAAAAAGGGCTTAGGGATCGGACGAGGAACATCCGCAAGTACCTCTACAAGTTATCAAAATACCCTTGGCAAAATATTAGCAACAGTAGGTTGCGCAATGCCTATGTAACCCGCTGCAGTTTGCTCTGTATTGCTGCAGGCAAACAGACGCAACACAGCCAACAGCGTATGTTCGGCTGAAAGCTCCCGTGACCTAAAATGAACACAAAATAAATAACCGACACTCATCACCATCTAATTCCTGTCGAATCATCGAATATAGCCACCAAAATGCCTCTTTTTTTAGCCGGAAATATGTACTCGTACTTACGTAAATGCACGACATCGTTATCGTTGACGCAAGCCCGCTTGTGCATTCGGTACATTCAACGACAAGGATAACGCTGACTAACCATAAGTTTTTTGATTAATTCGTCTTCTGACAGCGAAGCCATTAACATTTCGTCAATATCACGAATAAAATCCATATTTTTTTATCGTCTTGTCACTTTTTATATTTTAATTCAAATTCTTATTTCCTGCCTCCTGCGAGCGAAAAAATGTCAAAAATGTGACTGGCCTAAACAAAAAAAGTGAATATTATGAAATTGAGTTTTAACCCGAGTTAAAGAACTTAAACTGGTCTTCGGAGTGCAGTGCCTTGAAAGTGATTTGGGATGGCTCCTGTTTTAAAATATTAACCACTAACAAAACTTGAGCATCAATTCTATTAGTACATTATAGTACTTCTCAGGGAGTGACCATGTTCAGGCCTGTGTTGAAGCATGCCTAAAGTTGGTAAGGGCATCTGTTTTAAACCAATAAATTCCAATCATATCTATATGTATAAGTGACTTTCGTATCCTCGCGTGGATACTCGGGTCAGAATCTTATGAGGTCTCCCATTAACAAGCCTTAAACATCTTCGCTGGTTATCAATCATTCAAAAAGGAATATTCAAGTGAACGTATTTCTATCTAAACTTATTGTATTTATTGCAAAATTTTTTCAAATCAATTTGCTTCATTTCGCAAGGTTAGAGAAAGAGTTCATATATTCATCACATTTATCTGTTCATGTTGGCCCTTTCGTATGCCGATGCTTCTTTGTCACAACAAAAACGCTATTCAGAATCAGAGAAAAGCAACATTGAGCAATTCAGTATTTTGTAGAACATTTCAATTGATATCGATAACCGCCGGCATTTAGAAAGCTTTCTGTTAAAGTTCTTATTTACTCCTTATCGCTGTAGGTATATGAAATCACATCAGGTTTAACTTCTCATTGCTTCATTGGATGGATTGGATACATCGATACGATGTATTTTAATTTTTGGTTCTATTTTGTGTAAGGCTTTCGAACTATCTTCTTACCCGACAGTTGAGTATTTGCATTTATTTTCGAATTAAATATATAGAAAATCTTTGATTTCATCTCTGGAGTCACACTTAAAGAGGTCCTCCCAAGAACTCTTTTAACGAAATAATATTGTTATCTTCCTGTTGATGTTTGTAAGGATTTTAGCCAATGTACGAAGTACTCGTATAGTATTTGTGCAGCATCAACCCCATCACACTTCAAAGGGTAAATGAAAAGTTGATGGGATTTCCGTGTTTGTCATATCCTTCCTGAAGGGTAGTATAACCCTGTACTCTTGGCGGTATAACCCTGTTTACTTGTTTGTGTCGATGTTTTTCGTCTCCCGATTCGATTTGCATATTAATTTCGTAGTTGACTTTTATTTTCTTTTGGCTGTGTATCCTCAAAGTGATTCTTTGAAGTTTTCCAAACACAATTTGAGAAATCTGTTGTTATTTTTTTGCTTACTCTTATCCTTAGAATAGTGTTAGTCAAAGCTGAAATAAATTTGTTGAAGATTTCAATTGCAGATTAACAGATTGGGATGTAATTGACTTAAGTCATTGTTGAAGGCGATTCGGCATGTCACATCAATTTCACGGAACATCACCCTGACAGAGAGAGTTTCACCATAATTGCTGCAATTTTCCACCTCATTACGATAAAACAGTCCTCTGGGCAATTTGGCGAACCCTAGAAACCTTAGAAAATCACAACACAGGGAAATATACGTATGTACACATAACCTCGCAACCTAAACCTTAACTCAGACATTGTAATTATTTTCTGGGTTGACATACCATTTTGGATTTGTTTTTGGTATTCTGTGAAGGATTCGCGCAGCATACGAGTACTGATGAAGATACTGATGAATTTGGCGAGATCCCCCAAGAAGTGCCATCATTTGTGACCTTTATCCTCAGTGTGACTCCTACTGAGCACGTTATGGTATGGTATGGTATATGACCGGCAACAATCTACTACCTGCCGAGCGTTCCGAAAAGCCATAATGCCTACTAGCAGGAAGTTCGTCGCGCTTCGAAAACAATCGATGTTTACGAGGAATGTCATATCATCGATTGAACTGAACTGAAATGCGGAGGTCCTTGACTGTGGAACAACCTTAGAGCATAACAGTGGTGCGAGGGACCACTCTGTGTCATTAATGACGGAAATTTAAAAATACAGAAGGTACAATAATTGAAGGACCATAATGCTATAAAGTCATTCCTTTTGATGTTTTGTTCTTGACTTGGGAGTTGAATTTTTCCAGTTTTGCTCAAATGTCCTTTTTTACGATGCGAGGACTGCTGTTTTTATGACTCGAGACTCAATGGCACAACAACTACGAATACTATGGATAACATGTGAACGCTTACCAGTTTTAGTTTTTAAATTTGTTTCTCCTTCTTGCTTTGGTATTTAATAAATTTTATGATAATTAGGGGCCATAATTTCTCGGGACAACAATGACAGTGATGCTGTCTTTGATTTCGGTGCGAGTGCAACTTTGAATGCTCGTACTAGTCCTCCAGCGATTTCACGTCAAAGTCGTTTTATGATTATGTACGGTCGCGTGGAAGAAGCGATTTCGAGGGAAGGGCGTGTGCACCAGCACTGTTCTGAGATGTTTGCTTTTCAAATGAGGCCACCGCATATTCCAGAGAAATGTTGCAACAATTGCAATTTGTTTATTTTAAATTTCTTTTTTTTCTTCTTGTGCATTTTTCACTTTTTTTTTTCCTTTCTTCCATTTCAAGGACACTGCTGGTGTAAAAGTAAGACCATAACTCGATGACTCGAGACCTAGAAGCGCAATTTCACTTCATTTAGTTTTTATTTATTTTTTTTTTTGCATTTTTTAAGTAGTACACTCTTTTCAATTGCGTAGCTTACCTACTCATCATTATTAGGTGGTGTGTTGCACTTGTACTCATGCCTATCTATAATACTTGTAATCGACAGATACGAGTAGTTGGATATGAGTGCTAATCAGTGCAAAACCCTGAGTGGGTTTGTAGGTTCAAAACGCTGTCGGACAAAAGTGGCCACTTGCTACTTCATATGTGTTATCTGTTTGTGACTTCTGTAGTTTACAAACCACTTGAATGTTACAACGAACAAGAACATCTCAAGGGTGTGTTTAATTAAATTTTCAAGTGTGTTACCTCTAATTAACTTAACGTCTATTTAGGAAAATGTTTTCCTCATAACTGTAAACAGTCGTCACATGCAATTCCAAAATAATCCACTAAACAGATGTCAATACATGTAAGCTAAAAGAAGGAGAATGGTGAATCATTTTGTCCAGTGAGCCGAGGAGGTGATGTGATTTAATGCGAATGTTTAGATAGAGCTGACTGTCGATTGTTTGACATGATTTGCTGCCCAAGGATGTCGCCACTGCCAAACTTCAGCATGGGATGTCCTCTTTTCGGATAGGACAAATAAATGGAGCAGCTACAAAACAGCTGTAGGATAATTAACGAAGATTAAATGCAAACATCGTAACATCGTTTATTATGCAATAATCCGAAATGTTACTGCGATCACGAAACTCGTATTAGGGATGCCAACTGTGAGTCCTACATCCAGGACAATGGACAAATGTTATGCTCTTCAAAATCAATAACATTTTCGTTTACACAAGCACATGACCCTAATGGGTGACATTGAGTTGTGAGTGTTTTTAGGGGTATACAGTAAATGACGTTGGATGCGCAAAATCTTTTCTCTTTTAATTAAGAAGTCTAATGGTTATGCTGGGAATAAATGAATCAGAGTACTATGTCCGTCACGCCCCCGCTACTAAAGCGAAATGTTGATTTTGTAAAACTATAAATCGGATATGGTGTTTGAATTTGGACACTTTACGACGCGACGGTTGTTCTAGATTTGTCTGACTGTAATTAAATAAACAAAAATTACTACTCCGACTTGTGCTTTGCGTTTTTATACCTATCGGGAGGAGTAGGTATAGCAACACCTCGCTATCGTAAAATATTACATCATTCTGAGAGGAATTTACATCCTTTGTATCGGTTAATAATTTAAGGATCTTAAAGCAACCAATTCCTGTATGAAAGTCAAACTCCTGCCTTCTTATTTGTCCATGTTTTTAATGTCATAATTTGTTCATACTTGTTTACTAGTGTTCAAGCATAAAAGATATCATTTTATTTTTTATTTCTGGCTTTGACGGAGCAGCAAGCGTTCTCAACTGTCATTCTGCATAGATGGACTAGCCTGACAAGGGTGACAAATCTAGACTCTATATATTTCACGTCTATAAATGCTGTGATATGCGGTTTCGAAATCGATGAGAAGGGCTGGGTTGAGTTAAGTTTTTTCCATGAGTGGAGCAGTGTGAAGATTTGCTTTATTGGATACTTTCTTGGTCTGAAATTGCACTTATAGGGTCTATCAGGTTGTTGACGAAAGCAGATATGATTTTGTAGACAGTGTTTAGGAGACGTACCTCTATAGTTGGCACAGTTTTCCTTTTTGTGAACCGATAATTCGATTCGACTAATCAGGCACACACTCTTCTACCAGATTCGAGAATTGAGTTTACATATGCTCAGCACAAAGTCATTTCCGTCAGCTTTGGGTACTTCGGCCGGTAAGAAGTCGGGTGCTGCTGCTTTGTTGGATTTCAACTTAAATAGTGCTATCCTCACTTTATATTGATCGGGTGAACAGAAGTTTTGGCTATCATTTTCGTGGTATGGCTAGGGAATGGGCGCATATTATAATAGGTTTATGTAAGCGAAATAAGCCTTGACGCTGATTGTCATAAGACGGTCACTCATGTGTCGGAAGCTAAAGACTTATTGTCTGGGAGTTAGTTCGCCGTCATGTGCGGCCGAATAAGCGTTGTTTCTTGTTCTTATAGGCATCATCATAGTATATATCACAGTTCTTCATGCTACTTATGTCTGGCTCATCCCATCACATTTCCTGGATTACAGAGATATCTGCATGTTATCAGGCAAGGACCTCTGCTTATTACTGGATGAACGTGATCCAATTATTCCGCGTACAGATCCAAAGATTATCACATCATTTAATCTCTTCCCTATAGGATTTTGAGCCCTATGGCAATATCGCTACTGGCCGAGCATGTCTTTACTATTTTACCGAAAATCATCAGTGGGAGGTAAGGAAAGCACTTCCGTATGAACTTTATGGTTACGCTGCTGTCCAAAATAAGTTATAGAATTAATTTTCAGAAGACAGTCAATAGCACATTACTTTGCCGAAGATTTTTAGAGGTTTCCTTTCGGAATCGAAATGAGGACCTCAGACGCAGTAGTCGTGGAGCTTAATCATAGTGGGAATGTAGATTTGATGCTCCATTTATCGAAAACACATTTATCCTCTAATAGTCAATTGACTGTCGGTTTCTAAATTGATATTTCACTTTATATTGTCTTTCGATTCTGACTATTTCACTGTTGGCCAAATCTAACCACAGAGATATAAGAGACTGTCAGTAACTCAGTAACCCCATTAGAAACGGGAGTGAAAAAGGGTGTCCTGAATCTTCATTCAGCTCAATTGTGAGATATCTGCCAAATTGGTTGAATTTTCGAAACTCAACCTACTGGCTACCTCAAAGGGTATGGCGATCACTTGTTATTATAGCATACCTAAGACAAACGACTTCCCAGCATTTTTTTGTTTGTTTTTCCTTCTCTTCGAAACCGCGTTCGGGGTCCTCGTGTTTCTCTTCTATTGCATGCGATACGAATTATTATGAGTCTCTCGTTCATTCACTGCAGTAATGTTCAAGTACGTTTCAGAGCTTTATCCTGTATCAATACCATTGTGCTGTTTGAATAGTAGTTTTGTCTACTTTGTAGCAGTCTAAGGCAGGTGGTTATGTTCGCCTACACTCACTCGGCTTATTATAAGATCTTACAAACTTAGTTTGTATAGGATGTTGACTTCAGGTCCATCATTATCTAAGACTTTTAGCAGCCTCTAATTCTTTGCGTGGTCGGATATTTTACTGCTGGAAAAGCCCCCAAGGATTAAGCCCTTCTGGATATTCTGGAGTCAGTAATTTACTATACTTCGGGGTAGAAGGTATCATTCGCCGTTGAAGATTCTAATTCATCTTAGCTTCAATTGCATTCGGGTAATTTGCATGATGACAAGAATTTATCCATCGCACACGGCGTACGAGGGAAAACCCCAGAAGTGAAAGTAAAAAAAGTGATATTGATGTGTGGATAGGCGTGTTGGCGTTTGTGAAGGCCAACGCTAATCGTTCAATACACCCATAGTTTGCAATGTTTTGAAGTGGTTTTACAACCATTTACTCAGTCCTGACTATAGATGTTAATTCTATCAAATTTCGAGGAGTATCTGAATAACTTTGCAAGCCATTCTTCATCCAACTGTGCTAATACGACAAGACTTTTCCAAAATTGAGAGGATTGAAATTCACCTGCAGATCATGTACACTCGCATTTCGCTTATGCTCGTTACACTGAAATTATTAGATAAATACTCGTATGCAGCAGGCACTGCAATAGATGATTTTGGCCTCTAGTATAAAGTAAGTCAAAATAATTTAATTGTTCAATACTTTGTAACATCCTTCCTTGTTATCGTCCAGTCGAATCTGAAGAGGAATAGAAAGTAGCCAAATTTGGCGTTAGCTGAGTGCTGTCCGATAAATTAGCCAAAGGCTAACTTGAGATCACATACTTTTGTTGAGATATAACCCAGACAATTTCTGCCAGCTTGCGCCCATTTAGTATAATCCCCGCAGTGTGGGGGATACTGAAATAGCAGTCTCCACTATAAGTGACATGACGAAGTAGATTAAAATCGATTTAAGTACGCATCGAGAGTGACTACAAAATCGGTTCTATATTCCACACTCCAAAGCTATTTATAAATTGATTCCTCTGCCATCAAAACTGGTTTTTGTCAAGTCGTAGAGAGTTCTTACCGCTGTGTGATCTGGAACTCTTTTTTCGCTGTAGGATATACATATAGGTTTAAGTTAGCCTTATTAACCTTAGTTACCAACGCTACCTAGGTAAATTCTACCCCGAAACGTTGGACACAGCTGGCAGCTCACCTAAAGACTTTCTCACAAATTGCGGCATCATAGATGAGCTTTAAATGGAGGACATCACAATAGGCCCATCTGTGGTGGCTAATCTGATTTAGCCTTAGTTTATTTATTCGTGTTCGCCCCGCACTTGACTATGGTGACGGAAGTTAAATATGAGTTTTCTGTTTCCTTTCCTTTCTTTTATCTTATCTTTCTCTCCTCCTTCCTTTTAAGACCATAATGTAACTTTCTTCACAGCTCCTGATTTTTTTGTAAATTTTGGCATATTTTTTGACTTTTTACCCATAAAAGGTAAGTTTGAGTTGAGTGGCCAAAAACCAACCCATTCCGACGAGCTAGAGATGAGCAACCGCGAGCATCTACTCCAGCATCAAGGATGCCTTCGCGGCCAGCTAAATGTCTTACAACTTCGTTTTGCATTTTTTTTCCAAACATTATCTAATGGTATGGCATTAAAATCCGATTAAATTTTAGGGTCAGACTCCAATGTTTAAGTTGTGATGGGAATCGCACACTTCAAGTGCGTTTCAATGTCGTTTTCAAAGCCCAACCTTTAACCGATTTTTAGAAAAAACACGTATGTACAATGTTACCCAATTTGCCAATCATTTTCTTAATCATAACGATTTACCATACTCGTACATTCAACTTCAGCTGCTATTCTATAGGAAACCTTTAAAAACACGAAAGGCACAGTTCTCGTCCTCGATGTGTCCTAAATAAGTCTTATCTCTAATGATTATACGGATTTCTCGGCTATTAAATTTCCACAGTTTCAACCAAACGAAACTCCCAAAATGACATGTCACACAGCATAATGATTATTTCACCGTAATGCCCAAAACCTCAACAGCATAGGTGCCTCAGAAACTGTCGATGCACTAAAAATTGATTTGTTTACGAAATCTATTCATTCACATTTGAAAGGATCTGAAAAGAAGACAGACCCCATCCATCCTTCTTGCTGTTAAGAGCAGTTACAAGGCAATCAGCCGTCAACAAGGATACTTACATACGGTTATAGGTACATATACCATACCATATTTGTATCTATTTTTCTATCACTTCCCAGTTACTCTGTACGCCTCGTTAGACACAGGACTCCTTTGTAGACGGATGCATGAGCATGACCAGACCATGCCACAGACCACACGCATATTCACAATTACTTGGGCTGGCAAAATGCACTCCATTACATGGCCATTGGATGCTGTTTGTTCCTAATTGTCCTAAAATTGCCCAAACATTGAGGACAAGATTTTTTATGTGTTTCCTTTTTTTCTTTTTTTTTTTTGTTGTTGTCTATGAACCTTTGTTTAGGTATGAAGACCACAACACAGCAAGGTTGACTGTCAGGGTTTAAATTTCCTCGGAGATTAGATTCATGTTGGGTGCACATCCTTACCGAGTAATTTCTAAATATCCGAGAAATAAGGATACAATAAGTATAGAAAAAAATTGAAACTTTTCAAGGAATTTGTAGATCTAAGATCGAAGATCGGAGATCGGAGATCGAATATCGCCCATTGAGGTTTTAATGGACAATCACAGGACGACATCTACACAGTAGGTCGTATGGAAAGGTGCGAAATGACAGTTTGACTTTCTTAGCATTGTCTGACAGTTTGCTGGCAATTGAAGAGCCAACATTGTCCAAAAGTGTTTGTATTTCGAAAAAAATAAACACAAATGTCGTGTGCTGGCTGGAGAATGAATGCGGCTATTATCCGCACTCAAGTGATCCTTTTGATACTTGTGTCATATTAAAAAAATAAACTCCATCAACAATGGGATAATGAGCGGATCCATGTTTTACCATTGATGATCAGTGGTCCAGTCAACCCTCAAAATAATATGTAAGTATATACACATATGTATTTATGTGGAGGTGGACAAATGATTTAAATTGAATGTGATGGAGAAGTAGCAGTAGGTTTCGTATTTGGGCGGCAGCTATTTGTGTCGTATTGATGACATAAATCAATGATTAACAATTTGAAAAAAATATTTCTTGATGATCATACAACGTGGCGCAAAATAAATCATCCTATCGTCCGTACGTCAATCATATTTGACATTTGTGAGCTAGACAGCTGCAGTATACAAACAGACAAGCAATGGAGCGCTATACCCCGCAAGAACTTGGAATAATTGTGCCGATTTTTTTGTGAGGCACGAAGATCCATTACATCTACTCAAATCCACTTTGTGGATTTCGTTCACGCGAAAGGAGGGATTAGACCATATTTTTTTGGGGATGCCATTGGCAACACGGTCATTGTTACTGGCGAATGCTACAGGGCCATGATAAACGACTTCTTACTGTCGGAATTGGATGAGCGAGGCTTGGTGAACATGTAGTTTCAACAAAAATGTGCAAGCGCACACACAGCAAGAGCCACAATGGATATTGTGAAGGAAGCGTTTCCTGGTCGCGTAATCTCCCGTTTTGGCGATTTGGCATGGCCAGCAAGATAACCCAATTTAACCATCCCAGAGCTCTTTTTTGGGGCTACTTGAAGTCACAGGTTGCGAACAGTTATCACCGGAAATCTTGCGGAAAGTCATGGAAAATGCGATAAAACGAGCACAAATGTGTATCAACAATAATAGCAGCCACTTGGCGGATATCATCTTTTCCAGTTAACAGAAAAATTGTACAATTCTAAATAAATATTTCCATCACTCAAAATCATTTTTTTTTATTTGGTAAAAAAGTGCATATGTAATTCAAAAACATGAGGTAGGTATGTTATGAGGCAAAAGCAATCACTCTTGTTCCCAGAAACACCCGTCAGAATGCTAAGATTCTCTTCTAACGTGAGTTGTATAAGCGTTTGGAGTGATCGCTTATTCTTAACTCATTTTGGCGTACGTGTTTTTAAGCACAAATGTCACTGGTGCTCTACGTAGTCACCTGCCGTGAAGGCTCGAACTTACGTTAGGTCTCCGTATGAGAATTCAAAACAATGCGTTGATAAGCGCCCTTCGAATAGTAGAATCACCACCACCAGTACTAGATTCGGGGTCATGTGTAAGGCACAAACTTCCCCTTTGGTAAAGGTTCGAGGCCTATCTAACACCTAGGCCACTCTGTGGATCATTGCACCTCGTTGCAGTGCAACTCCACATCAAAGCAAGCTACAACATATGCTTAACCACGAATTGTCTAGGCTGCATTCGGTCTATTCTCCCCCCGATTTTTCTTATAGATCACAGCCACCACGATACTCCTAGAAGGGGGCCTGCTACTAAGTCAGGCTGGAACAGAAGTGCCAGGGGCCCCTGACCTCCCGTGGTTCCAAAATATAGCTTCCGGTCGAGCTTCGCAACTTTGCGGTCACTTCCAGTTAGGCACCTCACTCCTTAGGACTGGTGGGCGAAGCTACCATTTCTTTCGAATTTCGCGCTGTCAAGGAGAACTCCATTGACATCGCAGGCCACACCATTGTAGGTTATGCCCATGGCTTGAAAATCCCTAACCTCCGAGTTTTGAAGCACAGCAGTAGAATGATTTCGTTAGGAAAGTTAATATACTAGAAAAGCTCATAAAAAAGCACATAAGTAAGAAGGTAGGTAAGATATATCAAATTTGTTAACACATATCATGAGCTTTTCATCATGAAGACACCACTCAGTGGCATTTTTGTTCTACAGAAACAACACTAATGATGAAATTTGGTAGTCCGACAAAATATTCTGTTCTGATAGCGACAAATAGGATAAAACCAGCCCAGTTAACGCAACACAATGAACAAGAGGCTCTGCAGTCTCTATTAGGAGGTTTGCGATTTAGCAGGCCGAAATTAGAAAAACACTAGTCTACCAAATCGTGCTTTGTCGCATCCGTATTCCAAAAAAATACGTCTGGTATATATGAAATTGGTAGATCTATGTGCACCAATACATTTACAGGTCTTTCCACTCCACTCTCCATTATTGGTTTCGAAAAAGCCTTTGATTGCGCAAATCCACTCTCAATTGAATACCCTTATGTAGAAGGTCATCTTTGAGAAATATTATTAAGCCAATAAGTTTTCTCCACTAGAGCATCTGTTTTGTTGAACATTAGGGAAGGGAGGTCTTCTTTTCACGATTTTTGTTAAATAGTTCACAAAGTCCTTCGTATCAACTTTAGCAAACTCTTTGACGGGTTGACTTAAAAAAAGAGTGATTGGAACGCATTCCTTTCATGCTGATAGCTATTTGACATTTCGTTGCTGTTCAAGAAAACCGAAATAACTTAATAAACTTGATTTTTTAGAAGAGCTGTTTAAAGTTTATGAGTTTCAGAGAAAAGAAATCCACGACAAAATCACACAAGATTATGAAGAGTTACAGTTATGACGATTTTACAGAAATATAGAGAATTTTTTTCCTTCGATTGGCATTATTAACTCAAAATTCGGGTTTTTTGAGTTATGCCGGTATTCTTGAACAGCGACGATTTGCTCCCAACGGATCAATCGATTGAAAAAGTAGAAAGTAAACCTACTTTATCCGTCCTTTTCGTCCGATCCGTTGCTTATGGATCTATTTCCATAACAAAGTGTATTCGAATATGTCGACGCCGAGGCCTTAACCTGGTCTCATCTTGCTCCAGTATAAATATTTATATAGCTAAAATGCGTAAGATATGTAAAACAACTTGTTCCATATAAAACCAATCCAACTAAAACAAACATACCTTTCACTTATTTTCCATCTAATTCTTTTATTCAACTGCAGCGCTGTAGGCGACCTACGTGTACCAAATAAGAACTAACCATATGCAAAATGGTCCTTTATAGACATAAACCATATTCGTTAAAAAATGAGTTCGGTTCAAGAACTAGATATTGATGACATGTTAGTTTATACTTATTCCCCCAGAGGGCAGAACAAATGCAATTGTGGGGGAGGTACTTAGCTAGTTTCTAAACCAGATAAATGCGTAAAGGAAGCATTAGCGCTGCAATCGCTAACGAGTTAAGTTTTGATTAAGTTGGTGTAGAGCTGTGCTATATGTATTTAAACTACAATTATTTCACGCCGGACTGAACCATGTGTACATGACTACATGTCAGAAATCCACATTTGAGTTTGTAGGCAAAGAAGCTAAAACTGAATTACGCTCACAAAGTTCTCTCTGGAAAGAAGGTGTTATTTGGAAGAAGCGGTAAACATTGTGAATCACAAACATAAAATATACAAAAAGTTAGAAGAATAACAATTATATTGTCCCAACTTCTCTTTTACAACGGCTTAAACACGTCTAGTCATGCCGTCATTTAATTCTTAATTGCTTAATTCTTATTTTGTAATTGTTCATAAGTTAAACTGGGCTTAAATCCGACTGGCAAATGTGGTGGCCTTCTGTCACAGGAACCTTGACCACAGCTTTTTGTGGATCGTTTTCTAGCAAAGAGACCAGCTCGTCTCCAATATACCGAACGACGATTACTTAGAATAGTATTACCATCTGGAATGGTCCTGAAACCGTGTAGAAATCTGCTGAAGAAAAGGCGCCTCAAACTTCGACAAATTTAATTCAATGGGTAAAGGTGATCAAATACATCACGTTAATATGGTTTTAGGCAATGTCGAATGTGGGTCAAACAGCTTAAATTTGGAATCATCAGTACAAGGAACCGTTTTTAATGCTTAACCCTTTTCTTCTTATATTCCGCTCTCCAACATGTTGTTTGAAATTCTTCGGTAAGAAGTCTTATGATTGTTAAAATGGAGACCGAAAATTTCAGTATTCACATTAGTCTTTTTTCAGATTCCGCGCGTTGTACAGATTAATCCAACAACATCGAAAGTTCAATGTGTCCACATGCTAGTTAAAGATCTGTATACATATGAAAGTAAAATGCAAAGGTTACTACAGGCTGAAAATACATGAAAAATATATAGGTACTCGTATAATCAATAGATCGAGCTATAACCTGTAACTTGAAAGAGGTAAATAATAGTCAAAATCCAAACATCAAAAGTTAATTTTTAGCATACGGAAACTATGTATGGAGCAATTAACATGTACTCGTGCATATTTGCAGTTTTTAAAGTACGAGGGCGGGTCAATAAGTCCGTGACTTTTGGATTAAAACACAGATTTTTTGATAAAAAAATAATTTTATTTTTCAACGTAGTCTCCCTTGAGCTCTATACACTTTGTCCAACTCTTCTCCAATTTTTTTATCCCTTCCAAAAAAAATGATTTGTCGAGGTCCTCAAAATAGGCCTTTGTTTGCGAGATGACTTCATCATTGGAGTCAAATCTTTTTCCACCAAGCCATTTCTTCAGGTTTGGGAACAAGAAGTAGTCGCTCGGAGCCAAATCTGGAGAATAGGGTGGATGAGGGAGCAATTCATAGCCCAATTCATGGATTTTTGCCATGGCAACTGCACATGTGTGCACCCTTGCATTGTCTTGGTGGAAAAGAACTTTTTTCTTGGCCAAATGAGGTCGTTTTTTTTTCAAATCGTCATTGAATCGGTCCAATAAGTTGGCATAATATTCCCCATTGATTGTTCTTCCCTTTTGAAGGTAGTCAATGTGGATTATCCCGCGTGCATCCCAAAAAACAGTCGCCATAACTTTATTGGCTAACAAACCCACCTTGGCCTTCTTTGGCGCCGATTCACTCTTAGAAACCCACTGTTTTGACTGTTGTTTGTTCTCTGGTGTGTTGTGATGGATCCATGTTTCGTCCACGGTAACAAAACGGCGCAAAAACTCCTCCATATTGCGATTAAACAACGCCAAACCTTCCTGTGAAGTTGTTACACGATTGCGTTTGTGGTCGACTGTGAGCAAACGCGGCACCCATCTTGCGGAAAGCTTTCTCATGCCCAAGTGATCATTCAAAATTGAAACCACTGAGCCATGCGAGATCCCTACGGCTTCCACAATCTCTCGCACTTTCAATCTTCGGTCGGCCAACACCATATCGTGAATTTTTTCGATTGTTTCGGGTGTAGAGACCTCAACTGGGCGTCCAGGACGTTCGGCATCTTCAGTGCTTGTACGGCCACAACGAAATTCAGTAAACCACTTTTTTACCATTGAAATCGATGGTGCAGAGTCCCCATAGTATTTATCAAGCTTAGCCTTGGTCTCGGTAATGGTTTTTTTTCGCAAGAAATAATGCTTAATAAGCACACGAAATTCACTTTTTTCCATTTTCTCCTCAAATTAGTGAGTAGTCTGATAAAAATAGCTGTCAAACACAAACTAACTGACGCAGCAAGTTTAAATTTCGACAGGAGTCAACTGACAGATGCCTGTTGACAGGACAAGTGTTGCTGTTTCAGTAAAGAGGTCAGAAATTCAAAAAGTCACGGACTTATTGACCCGCCCTCGTAATACGTAAATGATATCTTTACCTTTACTTTTCGTATAAGCGCAAAGCAATGTAAATTGCGCGGCTCAAACAATTAAAATATGAGAGTTTGGTAGTTTCTTATACATTAACATAAACTGAAACGTCTGCATTTCCCTAATAACTTACCCTAAGCCCCACCTTTGAATATTGACTGAAAAATCGAGATTCTTTATTAACCGGATTACATTCACACCTATGGAATATCCTAGTAAATTCTTTTACTTCTAGTCACAATAGCGCCCAGCGTTCTCCTGATCCTTTCTTCATATTTTTTTCAGAAGCACCAATCCTCAGAAAGACCTGTTGTAGCAAAAATGAACGTGGGAATGCAATTGAGAAAGAAGATCATAAACATATTTTCCTGGAAGGGGTCAAAAAGTTATTTAAATTCTCTACGAATTCTACAAAAATAAGGCCCTACCTTCGTATCAGTAATGGCAAAGTATTGTACTTTAGGCACCCCAAATTCATCACATAATTCATAGACTAATGTCATTGTTTCGCAACATTTACTTGATTTGATGTGACATTGAAATTTAATATTCAAAAGGAATCACCTGCAACCATATGTACTTGTATGTGACGGAGTTATTTTTAAGATATACTAAAACAACAAAATAAAAGTATCTAAATGCCTTTTTTTCAGCATGCTGTACCCTCTATGACTTTTTTTTTACAAAGTGATCTATATCTGGTCTTTCATTGTCTACACGAGCGGAAAAAAATAAGCTCCCGTTTCACCCTCGCTAATTAATTTTAAATTTATAAAACAACAAAATTGACACACTGGAGTACTAGCACTTGCACTCGTATTCGTCGTACATTGTACGGATACTTCTTTATATCGCAGATTGGGCAGACAAGCGTGTTTATAAACCGAATCACGTAAGATGAGTGGCTACATGATTCCGTCATTTTTCTGTTTCGTCGAATTGGGCATGTCAGGTATTGTGGTTACCATCCACAAATAGGTTAACATCAAGGAAGCACACGTTCGTATGCGAACACTTCCAAGATTATAGCTATGTACGTGCATTTTAAAAAATTCAATTTCGCTAAGTAAAATGAATGCTTTCCGCTTTTGATTTTGTCATCCATCGGTAAGTCCAACAATTAAAAAGGAGATGTGGACGGAGAGGGTGACGGCTCCTTGCGGTCATGCGATATGAGTAATTGCGTTTGTGGAACACACGAATGATATGAAAATTTCAAACGAAACCATTGGATACAAAGAATTATTAATGCATAACCATTCAGATTTTTGTACAATTTTCTAAACCAGCTCCATCAAATTTAATTAAAGAATTCAATATCATTTGCCAAAACTCAGTTATGACTTGATCCATATAAAATTCAATCTTCTAGATTTTGCACTATTTTGAAAGTAGTCGTAGACACAATTCGTGAAATGAGGAAAGCTTTGCTTCCGCTACAAACATAGTCTTTAGCCTTCAACTTTTTCTAAACTACGAGTACTATATCTTGAAAGGTTGCAAGGCGGGCGTCTACTTAATCTAACGTTATCGTTCTTCAAGAATGAATTCACCATCCCTACCCGTTCCATTTGTAATCATCCAGAGAGTGAACATAATTTTTGCCAAATCCTATATTGCAGCAATACTTCAATAAAATGTACTGTGTCATAGGATCCAAGGGTCTGTCCACATACGATATGAGGGATTTTGTTTGTCCATAGGCCTCTAAAAAGATGCCGAAAATATCTCATTACTCCCTGATGTTTGGCATTGCTTTAAAAGTTTTCCATTCAACATGACCTTCAAAAAGGAGTCGTGGCGCTAGTTGAGACTGCTCAGTAGACATCCTTTTTATAATTAAGTGATTATGGAACAACTTTGTTTTTGAAAGCCCAATCATTCTTCACATCAAGGAAACAATGCGCGCTCTAAATAGAAGGGCGTAGATATATTAAACAAATACGTTTTTGGCGCTATCTTTTATTCACTATGTTTTTCGCCTTATTACTGTGTATATAGTACCAAGGGACCTTCATTTTTTTGCCGATGATCGGCAGATGAATGTACTAAGTATTTTTTCTATGCAAAGGATTTAATTTCGTTTGTCATTGATATTTAAAAGTGTTTTATTTACTTTTGTCGGTGTGGCGTGGAGCAGTTAATAACTTTGCCGAAGTTCTCTTTTAAAACTTGATTCAATAGCAGATAATATTATGTTACCCCTTTCTTCTGTTTAAGTGAAGTTACTATAAGACTATTTAACAGAATTCGCGGAATTTGTCATTATTTTCAAATTTCCTTACGAAAATTCTGCAGTTCAGAATTACAGCATGGAATTTGTATTCTTAATAGATTTTAAATTATAAGAAGTAAGTTACAGTAGTTAGAGCACAGGATATGGTTTTTATGTTTATGGAGTTTTGCAAAACCATCCGGTTGATCACCTCTAATTTATATTTAGTTTTCCTGGAGTTCAGCTTTCTAGAAGAACACTTATGTTTGTTTTTCTGACGTTGGGAACTCTGATGGCATTCAGAGAAGCAGCCAATATTATAAATGAATAAGTCATTTTGATTGATGGATTGATTGACAACTTGAAAATGGCAACACTTTAACACAATACTCAAGAACTTATAATTTTGCAAAGGGGTGAGAGCAAAGGATCTGACGCAAGTGGAGCAGAGTCTTATACGGAGGAAGAGTTTATTAAAAAGCCAATAGTCGCACACAAAACTTTATGAAGCGCAGTTTATATTACATAGCATTTTGATTACGGGTTAAGGTGTTCATAATTCTTGTGTTGAGGCTTAATGGGAGCAACGGAAGTCAAGTCATAACAAAGCGAAAGAGTTAATGTTACCACGTTAAATCTGAAGAATAAAGCGAGGCGAAACGTCATGATATATTTTAAGTGGTTGTTGATCTATCAAGTTGAGTAAATCGAAATAGGGTGGACACTTGTAAAGCTTGCAGATGAAAGATATGAGTGGGGTATTTAAAGAAAAACCGCTTAAAAGTAATTTAAACGGAGTAAGAGCAATTTTTAGATCAGTGTGTTGCCATCCCTGCCAAACTCGTCCGTTTGTGTAAAATGACGATGAAAAATTCACGCTGCTCTATCAATTTGGTAAAGAACTCACTTAGACCTTTGATGTTCAAAAAGGACTTACACAAGTCGATGTGCTGTCATGCAATTTCTTAAACATTATTCTTGGAATAATAAACACAAGAGGCGCATAATCGGAAGAAAAAACGCATGACGTCAGTGGCGTGACGGATTTAAGTGTCAACCAGGGCAATACTAAATATGCCGACATCCACCGACGACGTTTTGAATAAAACCTTACTCTCCAAAGATAAAAGTTTGATTTAGTTAAGGACTTTGTCTAGCTATACTTCGCCATCAATTTAACGAACAATAACTCCTGCTAATGGCTGTTTCTTTGAACCAAGATGGAAATTGATCTGCAAAGCCCTCTCTTCAACAACAAAAGTGAGCCTATATAAAACCCAAATAATCTCAGTACTGCTCTATGACTTAGATGCATGGATTTTATTAAAAATAGAACGAAATGCTCTTGGGTGCTTTGAGAGCAAACCTCTCCGGATGATTTTCGGTCACATAGACGGTGAGAAGAAGAGGAGATACTACGACAAACTAACTGTACATCGACATCGATTTAGCTAGAAGAGTGACGATGTAACGACGGTTGTGATTGGGTTATATAAAGCAGATGGACTGCAATGCTCCGGTAAAACAGTCTTCGAGGTGGAGCACGCAACTGTGATGAGACTTTAGGTGGTGGCGTTTGTTGGTTGAGGCTAAGGTTCCCTCCGGATTCTACTATAAATAAGTAAGGGCGAAGCTTCTTTTCGACGGCGTGTAGAAGTGCAAGTCCCTTAGAAATACTTCTATTTTGTTGCAACCTGGAGTTTATGCCTGTTAAAAAATATGTCAAGGCATACAGCACAGTGGTCGGAAAAACTTGCCCTTGGTCTACATTCATTGCATTTGAGTGCAAGGTGTGCTCAATCATTTTTGTAGTGAAAAACATTAAAAGGGAGATGATGTGTGACACAAACGATGATACGATTAGTAAAAGATCAACATTGTTGTTTTGGACGTGAAGAGGACACAGTATTGCCATTCATTAAGAGAATCAGATTACTTATTTTAACCAAATTTGGAGCCATACATCGGATAGTTAGGCTATTGCGCCTAAGAATTACCTGTAAAGAGTGCTGGATATGTTGCCTTCAAGTAAGCAAAACATTCGTGATTTTCGTTTCGGACTACGCTGGTCTTTATTAAGCCGGTGGTTGTTTTCAAATATACTCGTATATCATAATCGATTATCTGACAAAAGTCCACTGACTCGTGTCGTTCAAAATTCGGTGGATGATCTGTTGCTTGCTACTCCAAATGTTCATTTTGCCGGAAATGCTGCTTACCATAAATATAATATAAGACATTCTTCCATTCTTCAAATGGAAGCTTTAAGTAGCAATCGGTCTGATTTATGAACAGCATGTATTCATCCGGTTCATGTAAACTTGATATCTCAGAGAATATTCGTGAACGTTGATAAGATATTGTTTTCGCAAATGAATACTAGTTTTCTCATTGATGTCTTTATTTAACAAACAAGCTCATATTTATGGTAGTACGTCCAAGTTGAGGATAAATCCTCCGCATTTCAAAATTTGATGACACGTCATCTCCTCGTAAAGTACGAGTAGCATCTACATAAAATCGAATATAGAAACATTTGAATTCATTTATATTTTTATATATACTTTATTTTATAATTAATTGGAAAACTTTAAAAGTTAACAGAGGCAAATAAAATACTTTCGAAACTGCATCTAAGCCCTTAGCTTACTAAATACTATCTACTTACTAAGTACTTGGGTATGTAAACTTAATTCTTAATCTTACATTGCGCCTTCACAACTAATTCACTGTTGATAAGTGTACAATTACATACATAACTAGCATATGTACTTGGACAAAGGCAACCCTTTGCTAGGAAGATAATACAAAATGTAAAGTAAACACTTAGTGTTTGGCAAGCCTTAACAACGACTATGATCTTAAATATCTAATGATAATAAGGAGCTCTTTCTTCTGATTTTCGGGTTTCGATTTTCGACTCCCGATTCTATGAGAGAGTGCATTTATAAACTTAATGTAGACATTTGCATCAGTCGCAATAAGGACCGAGACTACGCTTAAAAAAAACATATAACATATAAGATTAACACTTGTGTATAATACATACACAACACATACTACAATAATAAATTTTGAATCACATATCTAATAGGTCTTTATTTTGTATAGGTGCGAGCTAGTTGCCCTTTTTAATTGTAAATTTGCTGATAGGAATGTCTTGGTGAGAGCGATTTAACGCCGCATAATGTCTTCTATGCTAAATCCAGTCCGTCTTGGTGCGGCTTGATTGCTTGTTCTTGGAGTTTGTTGCGTAGGTGTTAGTGGTTGCGGCGGCGGGGCTGGACTTGGATGCACACTGGGAGCAGAATTGATATGCATAGAGATGTCGGGTGGTGGACCTGGTTCAATTAAAATTTGCGAACTAACTGTAGTTGGATGTATAATGGGTTGGATGTGATCCCTAGGGGATAGTGTTGATTTTGTTGATAGCGAAGGTGCGATATCGTGTAGGATTATTTCGTCTTTAGTCTTTAGAAGCGAGTGATGTTGTCGAGTCATGTTGAGTGCCATAAGGCTGTGATTGACAAATTGCTGGGACCTGTGTGGTATCAAATGTGGCTCACCATCTAACCCGATTGGCCTTTTTCGAATTGGAATGGATCCAAGAAAACTTGGCATGGAATCAAGTGTTGAGTGGGCACCTAGTGCATCGGAGCTGATTGGAGGAGTTGAGGGATTTTTCTGATGATGTAAATCTCGTCGGACATGTAGCATAGGAATATATGGCTCTGGGGGCTTATGTGAGGAAGGCGAATGTATAGATTGGGCGAGCCCCGATATAAGAGGCGGTCTAGCAGGGAGGTGTGGATGCGGATTTAATGATGGCCCATATGGAGGCGGAAGTTGTGTGCTGCACAAAAATTCATGGTATTCCCTGTCTTTGTCCGAGAAATTAGGTCGCATTGTATATGTTTCTCCCCCTTCGTGATGACAATGAGTAACTGCCTCTGCACGTTCTTGTTGTTTCTCTCCATTTAACTGCTCTAAAAAGCGTGCTTCTTCTTCGTATACTTCCTCCTCGTCTTCATCATGTTCGTCATCCTCCTGCTCATCCACTTCACCTTCAATATTATTTGCACTCTCATTGCTTGGAATTTTTATTACAGTTAAGTTCTTCTCTCCACAATTTGAATTATTCTCTTCAACTTCTGAAGTCACATTATCAGGTGATGGAGATCTATGTCTCTGAACTGGAGACTGTCTAGGAGAGTCAACTTCTAGTAAGGAATCCTCTTCATCATCACTACCATTTTGGCCATCCTCCTCTCCAACATCTAGTACCTCTGTTGGCACATCACCTACTGCATGCGTCAACGCATGTCTTCGTAGATCACAATTTCGACGAAACACCTTGCCACATGAGGAACATTCATACGGCTTATGATCGGTGTGCGTTAAAAGATGAGTCTTGAGATTTGAACGCTGATTAAAACTTCTACTACACACTGGGCATTTGTGTGGAGATTCTTCCATATGCAGGATTTTGTGAACTGCCAGCGTTCGTGATTGGCAAAATCCTTTTCCACATTCTGTACATTTGAAAGGTTTTTCTTTTGAGTGGATATATCTAAAATGAGAAAGAAAACAAAATACTCGTTATTTACTTTTCAAATTTTTAAAGGCTACCAACTTAACGCGAATCGTCTTTGTGTGCTTAAGGTAGAAATAGCGAAAAACGAACAAACGCCAAAGTACACAAAAGCATAATTGAATTTGGAGGAATTGTTTACTCATCGCTCGTATTTTTCATCCGAAATGCTAATGACATTGGACGACGAGGCGGCGGCGTTGCCTTTGATTCGCCCAAGCAAACGAAACTCTGGCCTGTCATAGTTGGTTACATCTATCATGGCATTCATTAGAAAGTTTAAGTGTGTACACAAAAGACGATACGTGAATACTAAAATTAGGGATTTTTTTTCTACACTGGTAAATTTGCGGTCTCAAAATCTCTTTGCAATCTCTCGAGTACTTTTTTTTTCTTTTATTCTAATTTGTCACAGTTAATCTTATCGAGCAGGCTGCGATTAATATTCCTCAACAAACTTTAAACAATTCAAAAAAAAAATTTTATTATTTATTTACAATTTTAATTTAAGAATATATATTTTATATACCATACATATATGGTGGGGCATGTTACTACTATCTTATCCATCCACAGGCATCTGATGTTTTTGCAATTTAGAAATTTAACCTAGAACATACATATCTGAAATCGATGAAACTTTTTTACGACATTAAAGTAGGCTAAGCTATCCAAATGAAGAGGTTGGTTCACATGCTTGCTTTCAAATGTTTCTCAATCGAAAAAGTTTGATTTTGTTTGTGTAGCAACGGATGCAGTTATAAAACATACCTTGCAAGAAGGAGTTTAGAAAGCAGTTCTTACATATCAGGAAAACAAAACGTTCCTTGTTCCTTTAAAATTCGAAAATTAAGTGTTTAGTAAATTACTATTTCGTATTTTATCGGACTCGATCCGAATGAAATGATGATGAACTCATATTCAAAGAGTTCAATTATGTTTAAATCCTTTTTATGTCTGTTAAATTATGCTTAAATCTAACGAAGGAAAATGTTTTATGTTTCCTCAGGTAGCCTTGATAATACAAACAAATCAAACATCATTAGGAGTGAGATTCTTCTTGTTCTATTTCATATATGCCAAGGCGAAGGGAAAAATCGTAACGTCGACCAGTTGGTAAGGCTCATAACGCATGTAGAAAACTATACAAGCGTCTTTTAGACAATCGGCAGAGTAATATTTTCAAACTTCATAACAGACACTGCAACTTTGCTCCAGGAAAGGATTATATACATGTGCATATTGGTATGAATAGTGATGAAAAAACACCCAACTGTCGTGAAATATCCGCACATCGTCGATAGTAGGAAAGGAAATTCTTCTATTCTAAAAATAGCGGTAAGATCTCACAAAGTAAGAATAAATAACCGACATATACAACGAAATCGACATGAAGGTAAAATGTAATCGAGGAGTAACCTGAGCACATGGTCCGTTGCTTTTCATTGTCATGCTTGATGTCCGGAACGACTTTTCTTCGTATTACCGGCGTTAACGCTATCATTGTGTAATTAAGTTGCAATACTTAATGTGACACCAAGTAATTGGATTAAGGCGCCATGGAATCACAATTTTACTTTTATCCGTACAAAAGTCAAGTATTGTAACTATTGTAGAATAAAAATTAGTCAACCACTTCACAGTTGGAATTTTTGGAATTTGTTAGCATATCGATATATAGCAAAGTATGGTTCATAATGTATCCATAATGGTTCGAATTACATTGCTAGCAATCTTCAACGATTAAAACGAACGAAATGGTACTCGTAGCAAACTTAGTGTAAGCAAGACTGCTTTAGCCAGTAAAATAGACAAATTTTCCACAACGTGACGGACAAAAATGTTAACTTTGAATTCGAGATCGTTATCTTTTCCTATGACTTCAGATGTTAGTTATTATACCACAAAAACAGCTGAATGGTGAATGTCTTCGAAACCTGAAGGTGTTTCGATGTTTTTTTTGTAAAGGAAAAACATTGTATGTATTCTTAAGATTTAAAATTAATTAAAGTCCTAAGGACTAGATATGTACGCAGAAACTGGTAATACCATACGTCCAACACATAAAAAAATAAGCTATTTATTTATTTAAAAATTTAATATTATAGAATTAACCCTGAACAAGCAAAAGTATTTATTTATTAAAAATATATATGCTAAAACGAGTTGCAAACATATTTAAACGAAATAAATCTCCAAGGAAGCTACAAAATTGAAATTTTTAGACAAAGATGCAGTTAATTTATCCACATGAAAGTAGTAGAAGAACTAAGATAAAGTTAAATTGTTACACAAAAAAGTGGTTTAATCAAATTGCATCGCATTTTCTCATCCGCAAACCAAGCTTCAGACATGCACATATTTTATTAAGCCTTATGAAGTGTGAACGTGAGTTCCGTCATAAAGGAAAGAAGGAAAGCTGAATCAAACATATCCCAATTGCTGCAACCAACAGTTTTCTCGTTATCTGTCTTTGTGTAGTAACAAAAAGCAGCCTATGTCCTTCTGATGGAAAATACTTCCGCAAAGTAATGCTTTTCATTTGAAACATGTGCTTTCAATATACATAAAAATATATTTAATTAGTTTTGTGAAATTAAAAAACAAAAAAACACATTTGAAAGCCCTTTATGCACTTCCAGTCCATCACTGGCTGACAAAAAACACAAAAGTGACTTATTAATGTGCAAAGGGCGCATTGGGGCTACCAGTGAACAAGGAAAAATGCCAACGATGGATATTAAAATGTAAGAAATGTCGGTGAATTATTTTTAAACGTGATTCAATCCAAAGGTACGAATAGTTGATGGAAGCGTTCATATTAGGAAATCCACATGGGAAATACTTTATTCTGATCATATCAACCACTATTGCAATGTACAACATCACAATGATACCATTTTGCAGTTTCAAGCACTCCAATTTCCTTTATTTATTCAGATAATTTGAAAATAACAACAATAAGACAAAAAACATAAAGAGTTGTTTTGAATCAAAATATTCAATTATTACAGATTCCTCCAAGCTTAAATTTCAGTTCCAACTCGCTAAAAAATACATACTCGCATTTGAAATGACATATTGAAATAATCGTATTCTACTGAATTTATTTATGTAAAAGTGAAATTAGCCTTGAAACTATTTTTGGCGAAATGAAATGAAATCATGGTTATTGGCAGGTGCCTATTTTATTATGGCTCAAAATTAACGACTCATTTGTCTAGTTATTGGAGCTATGTACATACTTGTATTTTCGACTAACATTTAACCACAATTCAAAATAAATTGGCTATTAAATCCCTTCATTTTTTTAAAGCTGAATTACTGGCTCAAGAACAAATAGGTAATTAGAGTTTATAAGACAATTTCCCTGAAAGTTCAACCCTTGCACACGTGAACATTCAATAAAACCATGTTATGAGTAAGAGCAACAGCAATTGGAACAGGTTTTCAATGGTCAATACCTATTTCTTCAGATTTTTTTTTTGTGCCTCATAAAACCGCGAAACACGCTCTTTCGTCCCCATTAACTAGGAGGTTATCTCTCAAAAGTGCTTACATGTAGATCCAAATTTTAACTGCTTAGGTAGTCATAAAATTGTCTACATCTACCTAGGAAGCAAAGCAATAGAAATGAAAAGAAAAAAAAACTTTTAGGCGCATTCCACTCGATAAGGAACACACCATTAATTTAGCTTGTTAGATGAAGTTGGCAGTTAAAAACGAATGCGTGTAAACCTGCATATATGTGTATGTGTTTTTGTGATTGTATGAGTAAATAATATAATTGTTTGAGTAATATAATGAAATAGGAAAAAACAAAGCATCTTGTACTTACCTATGATCTCTCAAATGGTCCTGACGACGGAAAGCTTTTCCGCAAATATCACAAGAATATGGTCTCTCGTCGGTGTGCGTACGCTCATGGATGAGCAAATTGTATGACTTTGTGAATTGGCGATTACAAAATTTGCATATGAATTGCTTCTTAGGTCGCGACGCACGTCCGGGTGCACGCAAAAGTCGACGGTCTAGACCGGCATGCATGCTGGGCGGAACTCCTGGTGGGAAAAGACCACTTGCAGCGGCCGAAGGAGGAAATGCAAATGAAGCCGCTGATGTGGGCGACGGTCCGGCTCCTCCAAGATATGCTGCCGGTGAGTACATAACTGGCGGGGGACCACCCGGTCCCTGACCAGGACGTGGCAGAAGCATTGCAGCTGCTGCTGCCTCCCTTAGTGCCAATTCTTTACGTTTGTCAGCCATCATTGCAATTATCTCGTAGCTTGATCCTCTCTTCCCTTGTCCAATCACATCTTTATTCAATCCATCTGGGCCATCCATTAAACCTGAATAGAGAGCGCCAGGTCCACGAAGATTTCTTGATGGAAGCACTGGAACAAAAGCGGATATTTCTCGATGATGATTCGATTGAGGGCCAGACGAATTAATCATCCCTGCTGCTGCTGCTGCCAAATGATGTTGGTAGGCAAGTTGAGATTCATACGAAGACCCTGGTGCTAGAACCGAAGAACCACGACTCGCCGATGAACTACGTTGCACATCGGAACTAGAGTTTGAACTCGTTGGTGATTGTAAAAATTGCTCCATTCGCGACGAACGAACCAACGGTACACTACCATGATCAATAACTGACTTTTCTGTCGGCATGATCTCTCATTTCACACTGAACACTCTACAAAAAAAAAACAGTGCTGCCTCCTACGCTCTTCCACTGTAACCAGAAGCCTTTATCTGAAAGAAAAAAAAAAAAGAGGTACACATACCAATTAGATAAATAGTTTGCCTCTAATCTTATCATATTTTTTTAAATTTTTTTCTTCTTTTCTAAATTTTTTTAGGAAGGTACTTTTAAATTTCTGTACAACACGCCGCACTCGAAAATTAATTATGTTGACGTGAGGTTGTTTGTTCCATTTTTTTTTTTTTTTGTCAAATTGTCTGCCTATGAAGCAGCCTGCCCCCTGTTTCGTTGCACACCACACTTTCAGTGACCCGCCCGATAAGGTATTAGATGGCAGCAGAAGAGCATTTGAAACCAACGTACGAGTATGTACTTTGAGGTTTTCTTCTATTTTTTTTTTTGATTTTTTTTTTGGGACAAAAGTACCTCGTATCTTTATTGAATTATGATAATCGAACTAACAGAGATAAGAAAAAAAACACGTAGTGGCTTCTATATCCAAACATTTGAAAACAAACCTGCCTTTTGCCTTGTCTTTTGAAATTTCCAGTTGCTTAGAAAGATAGCAAATGGGTTTGTTGTTTTGTAAATATGAGTAGATGGAAGCCAGATTCTAGATTACAATATACTCGTATAATACCTTTGTACTGAAAGTTTAAACCAATTGGTTTGGTTAGTAGAACTAGGGGTGCGAGTATGTATAAAAGTTCTACTCTTGGGACAATATACGAGTATGTATGTACATACTGACAAGTAACAAAACTGAAGTTAAGGGCTTGGATGATAAGAAATGAAAAAGTTTCATTCAAAGTTTAGGAAATCGATAGATTTTACAAGAACTTGCATTTTGCAGAGACTTTTCTTTCTAATTGAAAATCCTCAATAGACTGAGTTAATTTAAAGGACGACTTTTTGAAATCTGATAAGTATTCCTTTTTACTTTCAATTGATTCTATTATGAAGCTTAAAAACTGGAATATCATTTTGAAGTGCAAGTAAGTACCTGTATCTTTTGGATTTGAATGTGTTTCAGCCTAAAAAACAGTAAACGAATATTTAGTTAGAAAAGGTAAAAAATATATATACCATATACCGTTTATAAGTTATTCTGATACAGACCAATGTATTGAACTAGGAAGTACGCTATGTATGTATTTGTATATCTACAAACTGAATATGCCACTCAGCATTCTGAGTGTATGTTCTTTGTAGAACTCTACCGCTTGCATGTAGAAAGTTTATTTTTTTACAATTCATGCATCCTTATTACATATTAATGTATGTATGTTCTGCAGACTAAATGGATTGATGCTGCGGCTAATGCTAGACTGGACTGGCTTGAAAATAATGCAAAAATCCAGTGAAAAAAGCTTAACATCGCTAAATTGTGATAAGGTTATTCTGTGTGCTTGTAAACGTTGCATATTCTCATTCAACATTCAAATACATATACAGGGTACATACATGGCAGCTTACCAAAAGATACTCTGGAGGATAAATATAAACTTCAAAGTTTTTGCATTGTCATGATAAAAATAAAAAGTGGATCATCAAGCCATCGAAGAGAGAACCAACAGATATGAATTCAAATGGAGAAAATAAGTATAACAATAACAATAAACTTTAGAGCAACTGGGTATATGATATACATATGTATATACGGGTATATAGATACATATCTACCAGAGCATAGCCCCAGCTAAAAACTTATTCGACTAGCGCAGCATCCTATGCTGGACCCAGTTTCATAAAAGCGACATACAAAAACCGAACTAACAAAAAATGAAATGAAACAAGAAAATGAAGTGGCAGAGAAGAAGGAATAAGTAAACAGAGATCGATGCTGATGGCGGTGCTCGATTCGATGCTCGATACTTGTGATGCTCGAGAGGGTCGAAAGGCTTAAAATTTTTCCACACACACTCTGAAATAATGATGGCTGCCGCCCGTTGCGTTAGGTGCTTTTCTGGTAGGTGAATAATCGGTAATCAGGAACCCATTAGGAGAGCAAAGAACTAGTCTTCCTGTGTCGCATCATACGAGTTACTTCGTAATATATACATACGAGTATACTCGTATGTTAGTACTACTATTGTGCACTTTTTATGACGTGGCGATCTTGCACAGTCCTAATAGAAGGTTATTAGTCAAATCGATTCAAAGACTCTTCTTTGGACAGAGATGAGCAAATATCCACCGCAGTCATTTGATCGCACGCTGGACCTTACGATCTTTTTTTTCTTCTTGTTTCTTTATTATTATATGCTCACCATCCTCAGTTTCTTCTTGTGAGTCTTCGTCCGTAGGTAAGTATTCGTATTTGTAAATATAACCTATCTCTCCGCTGGACAAACATTGTGCAACTAAGTGTGTGTGTGCTTAAGCCTAAGTTCTTTTCTTGTTTATTTGCACTTATAAGTGAATTTCGCTGTGCTGTTGGTTTAAATCCCAAGCACATCACAAATACTCTTACTTGATAGTTTTTTTTTCTTTTATTTTCATTAAAAACAATAATAAATAATAAAAAAAAAAAGAAAATGAAAAAAAAGATCTGACTCACCTCTAGAGATGTCTCAAGATCCGTACAATAGTTGAAAAACCATTTCAATATACCTAAGCTTTGCTGTAGTAGATACTAGTATCTCCAAGTACATTCCACCTTTATCCATGCATTCACTATAATATTCATTGCTCTGCACTGCGCCCTACTATAGTAGCACTTTGGGATCAAGAGCCCAACATGGCATCACACTGTGTTCGGTGGCAATGGCAGTGGCAGCAAACACCAACACACGCACACTCTCGCTCGCACTAAAGTGTTAACTATTCTTCTTCGTTGGGTCAGAATTTTCAATTGCGATTCTTTTAAACACTGCACTTGGGTTCTTCTTATTTTTTTTCTTTAATTTTTATTTGAATCAAGATTTTAGGTATTTGTGTTAGCAATATTCGTGGTAAAAATTGTTAAACCCCTACGGGCCAGTACGTGCCAACACACAGATATACACGTTGTCGTTACCCCGGGCTACTTACTTGCATGTAGGTACAATTCTATTTTGTAATACTCGTACTTCTCGCGTGCGAACTAACAATGCTTTTAGCATTATTTAATAATTTAATCGTTAAATTTAATGGAAATTCACTTAAATTGTCGCACTCCCATATATCGCATGCTTAATTAAATTTGAATTAAAAGAAAAAAAAAAAAAATTATACATCCATTTCGATCTTCACACAGTAATCCAGATGTTATGTAGTGGTGCTGGATCAGGTTTTGGAATTTCATTCGGTAGGTATCTGAGATTTGTGCCTCGCATGAATTCAATGGGAGCTGACGCTAGCGCTACCAATTTGCTCCTCAAGTAGTCCCAATCTCTTCCCACACGGCCGTATGCCAATTGGGTGTGAGCAGGAAGAAATTTGTGGCTAAAATGAGACAGACTGAAACTAGATACCGCACATACGAGTACAAACAGACACATAGGCACAGACCCGACTTAACCAATACGAATACACTGGGATATGCGGATACGTTTCTTAAGACGCTCGAACAGTTAAATTACAGGTGCGCAAGGTACGATCAACTCTTTAAGACTGATCGAAGAGCAAACTCGAAACTCTGTTGGGGGCATACGATACGATACGACAACGGCAACGGCAACAGCAACAGCAACAGCAACAGCATACACTACTAAGAGATTAGGACTTGGTTTTCGCTTCTACACTTCTACAGGCAAGCCATGAGAAACAAACGTTTGAGTGAACTGGATAGTGTTAAGGTCCAGTTGGAAGAGCGGGACAGTTTGAAGCTACCAGTTATTGCTTTGGAGAATAAGAATATTTGAAAAGTGAATGTGTGTGCCGCTGCTACTTTTGCTGCTGTTGCTGGTGCTGCTGAGCACTGAGATACAACCCGAGCTCAGACTTGCGTTTTGTTTAGTTTGCCTTCGACTTCACATTTGTTGTTGTCTTTTCTCTAGCCGTTGTTGTTGGAAGTGTTTTTTTTTCTTTTCTTTTCTTTCGATTCAATTTAAGATACAAAATTGTATAGATACGAATATGTAGGTAAAGAAATAACATATAACCTGTCTGTGGTGGCCCGCAGCTATTTGAAGCTGAGCTCTCTTTCCTTACCGTGTGCGTGGTGTACGATAACGAACAAAAACAAAATTCTTCAGGTAACACAGCTACACCTGACAGCTACACCAACTATTTATAATTGAAATTTTAGTATACACTATACATCGTTCACAGAATTCTGGTTACAAATCGCTCAACGATGAACTGCTATGTAATAGCTTTGGTTAATAAGGAAAAACAACTTATTGATCGATACAACTGCACAAATTTGTGGAAAATGTGAAATGAAGTTAGAACTTAAAAGTGTAGCCTCAGCCAACAAGCGTCCCCGGGAACGGTGTCCATTCGCTTCCATCAACCGCAAAATATCCGTTTAAAAACAGCCAAGAGCTTCCTCATCCAGTTTCGATAATGTTCAGCCTCTGCGACAGAGAGCAGAACTGAGATTATTAAGGTTTTATATATGGTCGCTTTTGTTGTGAAAAAGAGAGCTTTGCTGGTCAATGGCCTTCTTAGGCCAAAGAAGCTGCGATTGGCAAGATCGTTTGATTTCAGCACTGGCTTCGTTGTGTGAATTGATAGCGGAGCCTAGGTAGAAAAAGTTCTTAGCTATATCGAGGGTGATGTTCTGTCTGAGACGTTGGTGAGTGGTGTCGTTTCTGGTTGACAGCATACTACGAGTATATATAATACCTGGTCTTGCCCTCGTTGACTGTTTAACTCATTCTCATTGCTTACGACTCAATACTTGTGAATGCACCGCTGATTTCAGAATATCTCAATATCATAAGCGAATGCGATGATTTGAATGGATGTCAAAGTTAGACATTGCCCTGTATAGCTCGTCTCTATAGGTGCTGGCTTCAGGCGTTTACACAGTACGTCACATAAGATCTTGTAGGCCATGTAGAAGACTGATGTCTCTCCTTTTTAAGGAGCAGACAAACAGTGCCGGAGTTTCATTTATCGGGCATACTTTCGGCCGACTATAAATAACACATGAGTTGGTGTATGCTCATTATCAAGCCATCGCCTGTCGTTTTGAAAAGCTCGATATTCAGGTCGTACATTCCAGCCGCTAAGACTTAAGCATAAACTTGCTATCTTCACCTCATCCAGGTAAGGTGGGTGGAATTATTGTTCTACATTTCCCAGGTTGAACGGTTCATCATGACAGAGAGCGTTATTTTGTTCATCATCGCGATTATACAGAAACACACTTTCCAAATTCTCAGCTTCAACTGCTTCTCCACTATGATGTTTCCTTGTTTGTGTCTAAAAGGCTTCGGTTCGAGGTTCGTATCCGTGTCATGTTTTTTTACCTTTTGGTAAAACTTCCAAATCACATTCCTGGAATAGCATCCCTCAATTTCCCAGATCCCGTGATTCTCATGTTAATTCTTGAACTCTCTTCCTAAGAAGCCGGTATATGTCACTCTTCTCTTCGTAGTGTTTGTGAGCATCTCTAATCCTTCTATGCAGCGCCGAATTGTATGTACTCGTATCTTGCTAAGCTGCATGTGCCTTCCCACAACTCGTCGTCAAACCAGAGATTTCGTTGTGGTAGTCGAGTCATGATGATAACTTTTGACAGAGTTGCCACTGATTGTCATATAGATATATCATGCTGGTGGCACTGGACCTAAAGAGATTATGAGAGACTCGATCAGAAAAAGTAATACCAAAGATGCCCTCTCCTCCTAATTTTCCATAGCTAGGGGATTGCTCGTAACTCAATAGCCCGTTAAAGCTATCTTTGGTGCTGCCATCTTTCTCTTTTATGGAAGCGGGCTGGTATTAAAGGCAAAACTCGTTCACGTGCTGGAAACTCAAGACTTCTTACCTAAGTAAGGCACTGGTCTTCCCGTCAATAACAATAGCCGTAGTAGATGTCACCATTTTTTATCCTCTTATTGTCCGGCCCATTTCTTGTATGGCGGAAATATCTGCTTCGCAGCAGTCTAGAGCCTCCGCTGGTTGTTTGGCTGCACGTGGCCTATAAAGGGATCAAACATTCCACGTCCATATCCAAATTTCGTTCTCCCTTATTCGTTTGCGGGGGTTATCAACTGATCCGTCCGCATCTGAGGCTTGTTTCTGATTCGTAATTTTCGTTTTTGGATGTCTTTGTTGATATGGAAAAATTTCAAAAAATCCATCGAATAAATTTACAAGAAAACATACTTTTCAAACTGACCACTAGACCACTGATTTGGAATTTTACTAAAAGCAATTTTCTTTGAACTAGAGTTGAGAAGTACATCACCAGTAAAAAGTTAATGACTACAGGTAGAGGTAAAAACATTATCATCGTCATCGTCATCTTCAACGTTCTTTAATTTGTTTTTGTTTCTTTATTTATGTTATTTCTTTTTTTCTTTATTCGGTTATGGTGGTGGTGGTGTTTGTGTGTACCTTCAAATTCTTGAAGTTGCTTACTTTAATCTTGGAAAACCAGAAACTCAACAAAAGAAGGTAGTAAGAGAAAAGGTAAAGGTAGATGGTTGCCTTTCTTCCAACTACTCGGATACAGGTAAGTACGAGTACAAGGGACTTCATGGAAAGAAGTTGGTGATTCTGGAGCCGGTTTGGACCGCCAAAGATTTTGTTCACTACCTTCTTACTTTTTTGTTTTCATTTTTACTTTTTTAAGACTGTGTTTTTTTTTTTTTTTTTTTCCTTACCTCCCTCCTTCTTCATGTCTGTTATAGAATGATAGCTGGATAGCTGCTGTGGCTTCACCACCAGCAGTCTGCCGAGCAGGAGCAAAATGTTATAGTTTTGACTTCTGTACCAGTAACTGAATAAAAAGGTAGTGGCAGTGAATAAAAATTTATGCACGGTGTCAATGAGCTCAGCCTATTAAGACTTTGATAATGCACTTGTCTGTCTGCCAATATGATCATGTACACATGAATACATACTTCTCGGAAGGATGTCAACCGTAGTGAGTTTGTAGTTTTGAAGATTAAGTAGCTGCTGGTTTTTTCTTGTGGGTTTTTCGATTGAGAATGCGGAGCGGTAGGTTTTATATTTTATTATTATTATTATTATTATTATTATTATTGTTTTTTTTTTTTTTGCAAAAGAAGAAGACGAAAAAAAAACCAAATTCTAAATTTAAATCAATCATTGGTTTCGAATGAATTGTTCGCATATTTTTAGGTTCTTGTTCATTTTTACCCACCTGTTGGTTTATTTTAAAAAAGATGTCAATGGCATTAATAATTAAAACATGTTTATTGAATATTAAGATTTTTGTCTTGTTTTGCTTTGTTTTTTTCTTTATGTTCATTGAATTTATTGGCAGTGCTGACTACTGTTACCCAATAATTTGTAATTAGTCACCCTAAATATGTTGACTTAAAAAAGAGTAAAAAAAAAAAACTGGGAACATTATATTTTTTTTTCTTTTATACGAATAAATCTCGGTGTTTTGTTTTTCTTTAATAATATAGTATTTGGTGTTATAATTTAATAAACATTTTAAAAAAATGAATCACATGTACATACATAAATATTTAATTTAACTACGTTTTTTTAAAGTTAGTATTTTTGTTTTTTATTTAATTTTTGTTGTTTTGAATTGGCGCCATAAAACGAAATACATACATACAACATAATTTTTGTAATTATGGACGCATTAAAAGAAATAAAATGTTTCGTATTGTTAACCGGTCCAACATTGCCCCAAAATTATCTCCACTTTCACATGTAATGATTTGAACGAATGCAAATATTCTAATTCTTTGGCATGATAAGAATATAGTGGAATTTGAACCTGTTTTGATTTCGCAAAACTTTATTTTTGGAGCAAAGTAGGTAGGAATTCGGAATGAAGCGAGAAAACTTTGCCCCTTAATGTCTAGAATTTCAAGACAGATTTCACTTAAAGTGTTGCTTTATTTTTGTATACATATTGTATATAATTAGTTCGAATTCAAAGGTATATCTCGAGATCCCAATGCTATCTAAATATTTCTCGAAACCGGTTAAAGTCTCATTCTTCAATCAACTTACAGTGATTAACGCCAGTTGAGGAAGCAACTTACTAGCGGCTACTACATATTATTTTGTAAAGGAGGGATTTAGCTTCTCCATCAAGCACTTATTTTCTGAAATTTATCTCCAAGGGTGAATATAATTTAGAGAACATAGCACCTGCGAAAATAGTGGCAGAAAAAATATGTGATGGGCTATAAATTAATTTTCACTCTCCAATAAGGCTACAAAATTATATTGAGTAACAAGTATGAGTATGGTATAACGTCATATATTGTACCAAAATCATGGTAAAGTAAAATTGGTCTCTATTCCTGTTAACCTATCAGCATACACTACATAGGAAATTTATACTACTTATAAGCTTTACTTTGTCAAAGGTCGCGATAGTCAAATCCAGTGTGTTTAGAATTCTTTCGCATGATGTTATACTTCTTGTATTGTCAATGTTTATTATTGATGTACTGACTGAAGAAATATGTGAGCCAATCTGAAATGGCTAGATAAATAATTAAAGAGAAAATTCTTGAAAAGTCACTTTACCCCAAACTGGCAATAACAATGGAACTTATACTTAAAACAAAAATTAAACTTCATTTTGTACCGATGCCGATGTACTAGTAAACTATGTCACGTGGAAATAAATTTTCAACCGACCCAGTCGGTTTTTAACGCGACAAATGTAAGTGCTTAAGAGAATATCGGTTTAACCGCATATCACTCACTTCTTTCAACATCGTCGTATCTTAAAAATTGGAGATTTTTAGTTACGTCTGTTTCCAAAATATCGTGGAAGAGTAGTGTAACCCTGCAAGATCATCATATCGTTCTGCCGCATTGTAAAAAGTTCAATCGGAGGCTTAATATTTATTTTCAATACATATCATTCTACTTCTAAACTTTAAAATCACTCTCCGGAAAATTTAAGTTTTTTGAGATATGACGTTGTTGAAAGGATAGAGCGATATATGACACCAAACCGAACCATATATACACTGCAGAGTGCAAACGCAATAGAGAACCAAGAATACTCTACTGCTTCCTTCTGGACCTTAAAGGGACCTGGGTCAAAAACTTCAGGTTTGTGCTTGAAAAAAAGAAAAAAAATTATAAAAATGTTTTATTAAATATAGTAAATATAGTACTCGTGGTGTCGTAATTGGTATCTCAACATGAAGAAAACAGCAATGAAAAAAAATAATAGTTTTAAATCTGCAATAGTTTCAATTAGAATCCTTGTATAAACATAGTGCTCTTCCATTAAAGGGAACTTGAACTAATTCAATCTGACGGGGCATTCCTAGACTATAAAAAATACACTGCAGTTAAGATATGCAGAGACTAAACAATACACCGTCAATTTTAATCGAAAGAAATAGCACTATATTCACTTCTTTAAGACTTTCCGAATACACGTAGAGTAGCTTTTGTTCTCTACGCAGAGGATCTCATAATATGGTTATGATTTGAGGTGTTCTTTATGTTTATGTTTTATATTTATAAAGAAAATGTATGCAACCTACAACAAACAAATTACGAATTGACGAAGAATCATCTTCCTCTATCCAGTGTGCTACCACTGAAAAATAAAACTCGGCACGAATGTCCCATGCATAGCGTGTGGCATAAAGATGCAAACGGCACTTAGATAAAATCAAGTAGATATCGCATTAATCTAAGTGTAATAGTGCATAACTTTCCAATCCCATCAATCTATTCAACTACTTTACTTTCGAATACGAGTAATAATGAACAAAATTTCATACTGTTCGACATTTTTGGAAAAATATGATGGAGAGAAAAAAACACATTTAGTCTCAGTAGAGACAAGTGGATGTGCTTGTGTTTTAATAGAAAATTTAAAGGTTTTTTTTTTCCAACATTTAACATAGACGAACAAAAAATTGTCCTTCTCCCAAAGGTGAGTATTGCGCCCATCCACGATTTTTTATACAATATGGTATGCTTACAGTCACACTGTTTACCACTGACAACTTTTTGATGAAAAACAAGCGACCTTTCGACCAGAAAGGCGAAACATGTCTATCTGTAGAGTGATTTTGTTGCAGGACACTTCTCAACCGCATGTGAGATTCTGGACGAACCGGAAGGTTCATTGAGATACGCTGAAGCACCGAGCTTGCAACTTAGATTTGTACCTCTGAGACTAAAAAAGTTTTGGTGATTTAAGGACGAACGAAGTGTGGAAGCGTGTGCAATTGATTGGAGACTCGGTTAACATTTATCTTTTGTTTGTTTGGTATTGAATAGGAAATGCTACGAGTATAATGTCAAACCTAGTAAAATTGGGTATTTGTTAAGCAAATAAATCCGAAAATATACACATATCACATAAAATATTAGATAAAGAATACTGGACCTATGCTTGGGTGGTTGCTTATATATTCACAAATAAATTAGCTTTAAAATTAGAACGACTTCTTCAACAATGTTAATTAGTTGATGAAATGCAATGGAAGGTAACTAGGGCATAAGTAATTATTTGTTCCCCACATTGTGTTAAAAACTCACTGTTAAAAGTATATATATATATCTGTATCATATGTAAATATAAAAACTCACTTTGACAATCTCAAATGTGTACTTGTAGCCTGAGTCATATAAGTTAGCTTGGCCAAATGCCATAACCAAAAGACAGATAGCTAACCAATCTTTGATAAAGGTATATTCTAAGTAGTCTTATCTTAGTATGAAATAGTATGCAAATTAGAATTTAAACAAATTGGCCTTGACAACTAAAGCAACAATTTCACTTTCCAAAAATATCAAACAACTTGTTTCTTAGTAATTATCAAACTTTTTATGTGAATAATGTCGATAGGAGCAATGAAACTGTAACTGAAACTTAAAAGAAATCACCAATAAATTGTTTCTATACGCTAATGGACTGGTGTTTTAGCTCTTAATATCATTCAGTTCAAAAGAAATTCGATTGAGATCGGATTATCGAAAAATACAACCAAAAATACAATTTTTATATTAATCAACATAATTGGGCATCATTGAGGGTATAACATTTTATGCAAGAAGTGCTTCACTACTTTATAAGTCATGAATTACTTGATTTACTTTTTTCTCCAATTGTTGTTGTTGTTTTTGTTTTTTTGTTTTGTTTTTTTCTGTTAAAGCTCTCTAGATGTACATACATATATCGCATGCAATATATAACAAATCAACATAAACTATACTATGTACATTTACATATATGCACATATATGTATGTTATATCATTTTATGTGTTATACTTCGTTTTTCTTTTATTTTTCTTGTTTTTTTTTTTTTATTTTTTGTTGAAACAGTAAATATATTTTATATTTCCTAGCTTGTGATAACTTAGTTAAACATTTACTATAATAAATAACACATCGAGGCATTAAAAAATACATTGTACAATTTCTAACTAATAAAATGTATACATAAATTTTTTCGCATAAGACATTTTGTTTACCAGGACGAAGGACGGACCCTCCTGGATTATTTTTATTGACCGGATTGGTCCTTTGTTTAGTGTAATTTTTCGTTTATTTTTATATTTATTTTAAACCCCTCTCTACTTATCGATTTAACTCGTTTCTTTTTAGTAAAAATATTTTTTTTTTATTTTAACTTTTAGGCATTTACTTTGATTTTTTTTTTGTTATTTTAAGAAAATTATTATATATATCTTTTTACGTTCTTTGTACAATGTTTGTTTGAGTTTTGTGTTTTTTTTTTTCTGACATTAAATACATACACACATGAATAATAAAGTAACAAGGACAACATTAAGATGGATAACTTCAATCGTAACACGTAATATACGCGTGTAACTTCCTTAGAGAAAAGTCAGCTTATCTATCTTTATGGCTTATGAATATATAGCCTTGCTGATACTACGTCGTTTCTTTTTATGTGGCTTAGATTTGACCCCTAGTTACCCAGTTTTGATCCATCGATCTATCGAATATTCTAAAGCTGATATCCAACTAGAAGGTAAAAAAATTCAAAAGAAAAAATATTATCGATTTTGAAGTAATTTTCAAAATTGTTACCGTTTTTTATCCATTTCGGACTCAGTACTAAAGTAATAGTGTCTAAGTTTAGATTCTGGTGGGATAATTTCAAAGGAATTTTTGCGACCAGCCGAATTGGTAGACATTGAGGCCACTTTGTAGCCCTGTAGGCACGCCATACCTATACAAGAAATTTCAGTTATTAATCAGCCTGTTGTCAAAATTAAAAAATAAGAAATAAATATCATACCAAAAGCAACTTTACTATTTGCATCCTGATAGAAGTACAAACAAGCATCTTTAAGGACACAGTATCGCTTAGACCAACCACACCAACGAGAGCCCAATTTCATGAGATAACCAAAACAATCGGGACGATCAATTCCACTAGGCGGAAGCTTTAAATTCCTTGAACTGAAATAAAGAATTTTCTTCTGATGTTTACACGTATATACGAGTATATGAGAATCTACCTCATATCTAACCAAGGATCGGCTTGAGTAGCCGAATGCCGCATAGCTGAAATCCATCGATTCAAAAGTTCGTCAGTGTCTGCAGCTAGATGCACTGGAATTCCCTCATCAGCAACAATTTTGAAAGCAAATGGCTTTCCAACACTTGTGT
Organism: Volucella inflata; assembly: GCA_928272305.1. Taxonomy (NCBI): domain Eukaryota; kingdom Metazoa; phylum Arthropoda; class Insecta; order Diptera; family Syrphidae; genus Volucella; species Volucella inflata. The sequence continues at coordinate 111,940,261 of OV743720.1, read as the reverse complement.
CACAACGTTCAATAGAATGCTTAGCCAATATGATGGCACCTACAGGTTGGGTGTCCTGAAAGTTATAGTCAAAGTGACAAATTAATAATAAATAGTAACAATCTTTTTCTTTTTGTTTTCTTTTTTATAAACAATCGTTATTTTAATACATAGTGTTTAATACTTTGTTATTGAATTGGATAGCTGAACAACGAAATAAATTAAAGAATTCTTCAAAGAGTGTTCAATCCTGATGCATTTTCTAATAAGAAAAAGTTTCAATTTGTTATTTTGTTAGTCATTCTTATAACATTCTCTCAATATGCAATTGCCGACCACAGACGTTAACAACATGTGGTCATATTGCTGCATTTCCATCGAGGAGGTGGCTGAAAACACTTTTGGCTATCAACCACTCCAGAAAAGAAATCAGTGGTAAGATGATGAATGTGTAGAAAAAAGAAGGCAACGGGTGAAGCACTCAGGAAAACGGTGTAACGCGTTACCAGGATCAAGAAAAGAATCTTATCAGTCTCCCAGCTCACGGATATCGAAGATTACAACAATAGCAAAGACACCAGCAGCTTTTTAAAAAACCGAAAACCAAGCCAATGAACTTAAAACAGGTCTCCAAGCAATTGTCAAGGTAATCTCGTCACTAATCAACAGGATATTGTGAATGTCCTTAAGCAAAACTTCCTGCAGGTGCTAAATAAAATGTCCAAGAGAGAGTAATAGGGCAAGAAGAGAACACATAACTTAAAAGAAGTCGGCAAAGCTATACAAAAAGATCATTAACAAAGCATGGGAGGAAGAAAGCATGCCTGACAACTGGAATATCAGCTCTATATGTATCATCTACAAAAAGAGCGATCGTATGTACTAAAACAACTATCGAGGCATATCCCCACTTAACGTCGCCTATAAAATCCTACCCAGATAACTTTGTGAACGTCTGAAACCATACTGCCCTGCACAAATCTACCAATACCAGTGCGGCTTCCGGCCCGGCAAAACGACATCAGACCAAATGTTCACACTAAGACAGATCCTGGAAAAAACCAACGAGTTCCAAGTCGACACAACCCACCACTTCATCGACTTGAAAACCGCATATGACAGCATCCATCGCACTGAACTATACAATGCGATGGCTGAATTCGGGACCCTGGGAAAACTGATCCGGATGTATCTCTCAACACTGGGAAACTCGCGATGCGCCGTGTAGTATGGAAATAGAACTTCCGAATTTTTTGACAAAATGTCAAAACCACGAGATCTATAAGCTTTACAAAGATGTGGACATAGTGCGGAAGACAAAAATCCGTCTACTTCATTGGCTCGCCCACATCGAGCGGATGAACGATAATACTCCAGCTAAGAGGGTCTTCGAATCCAAGCCAACCGATTGCGGATATAAGGGAGCTTGATTCACTATTATTTGCAAACTAGAAGATGGTGTGGTAGATGAAAAATTATCGCTTTTCAGTTTTCTTTGCGACTTTTGAGTTTATTTTTTATTACACAAGGCACTTTTTTACTAAACTAGGAACCTAGAAAAGAGTTAAAAAATTTGAAGGAAAACTATTTCTTTACACAATTGTAACTTTGAATTAAAATGTTCAGCATAAATTTGTGAGAATTTGTGACTCACATTTAGGCCAATTGGTATATATTGTTACAACTACTTCTTAAGTTAAAGATCTTATATCTAAATAGAACTGCAAGTTTTTGGCTATTTTTACTTACATCTTCAGTCTTATAATAATATAAGCAATGGTCCGGTCTCAGGCAAAACCATCTTCTCACCCATTTCTTTGGGCTTGGAGCTGCTTTAATTTTTCCACTTTGTCGCCACAAATATCCCTTATGCAAAATAGGACTAGGTGCTTCTTGTTTTTCATTCATTAATACTCCAATGGTTCGTGCAACCTCCAATTCAAGTGTCTCACATCCTGCATGGGCAATCTTAACCACTTCAGTGTGATGTTTATCCAGCACCGATACACCATTAACTGAAATAATGATGTCACCAACTTCTAGGCCAGAACTCTCTGCAGGTGTATCTGGTTCAATTGCTGCCACAACAACAGGTTTCGAACCATGTATCCTAAATCCAAATTCTCCAGAATCACTTTTAACAACAATAGTCTTATCGATTTCTGTAAAACAAAAAAAAAAAACCTGGTTAAAAATGAAAATAAGAATTTGATAATATACATAGAAATTAGTCAAGTATATACGAGTAAGTAAAATTAAACAGAACTGCAATACCATTTGATTTGCCTCCTAACTTGGACAACGTTTGGCCTTCTCTTGCCCAAATTAAAAGCATCAGCTTCAGAACCTCTTCTAATTTCCCACGAAATGGCTCTGGAGTAGAATTTTCCAACATGATAATTGGATACAATAATTATTTTTCCTTTTGATTTCTTAATCTTTAGCTCATTTATCTTGAGCAGACTTCTTAATGTGTCCAACACCTCGACCGAATTAAAATGTGAAGTGCACAACTCTTAACAAAATTGTACCAAACAGTACTCATGGTTCTTGTAAGGAGAGGAGTATACATGGTATTATTAGACAATGCGCCGACCACAAAACTATTTTTAGAAAGTGAATTTAAAAAAAAATAAAAATAACTTCATCCCATGCATTACTCCGTAGATAATTGGGCTTGTGATCTGATCTTCACCCATCGGCCCGTTCAGGCCATCTCGCATCCAAATATAGCTACTTCTTGGAAAATACCCCTAAAAAAAAGTTGTTTTTCAAAAGAAAAGGGAAAAGGAATTTGAAGATGTACTCTATTTTTGATATTTCACACAATTCAACCTGTGGGTTTCTATTGAGGCTAATTAAGTGCCCTCGTTATTTTAAATTTCAAGTTATCTAGAACATCCAGGGTATCTTGGGTTGGAAGGCTCAAAATTATGTACACTCAGATTTAAGTGTAAATTGTTTTGTTCTATCTACATAGAAATACAAAATACAAATGTATATTTGCAGATGTTTACCCTTATATTAGAAACTAATGTAATATCTTTTTTTATTTAAACTTAATGAAATATCCGTTAATTGAAGGGAAACTTAAATTCTCTCTGAAAAGCAAACGAAATCAAGCTAAATATCATTTCGTAGGCAGCTCTATCTTAAACCACATCGTCAGTGAGTTCGAAAGTTGCCTGATATTTTTTTATCTATAATATCTGATCGAATTGTTTTTCGTTTTTGCATTTTCTTCGAACCACGGCTGAATCTTAAATTCCTACTGTTTTTCAAGTTAAATTTTATTACAAAATTCATTGAAAATTTAACGAAATTTTTTATATTTATTGTAGATATAAACAATAGTTAAGTAAACAGATACGAGTATGTCCAGCGGACAGTCAACTGAGGATCTCGAGAAATATCAACATAATTAATAGTTTATCCAGAAAACTCTTCAGCCCGATTAGGATTAGGTGAAATGGGCTATCAGCTCATTAAAGCCATTCAAGGCACTAGGTACGGACGGTTCACATAAGAAAATAGTTTAGTTTGCTTCTGCACTTGTGTCAAGTAGGAGCTGGTAAGCGTACCCGAGAGGCAAATCTGCACAAGGAGCTCTGTTAAAGCTGACTACAGAAATAGAAAGCTCCTCCCGGAGCAAGGAAGTTGCACTCTGCACGTTTCTGGACATAGGGGGTGCTTTCGATAATACTGGATATAACTGCATAACAAACACTAAGGGTAAGATGCTAGAAAGCCGGGTAAACACTACTTCATGAGAACCTATTTCGGCATCAGTTTCAGCCGTGGGGCTGTCCGCGGGTAGGCGTACTCTCGCTAATTCTGTAGTCTCTGGTCATAGATGACCTGCTCAGGCTACAATACAAAAATACAAAAATTCCCTTAAGGTAGTCCTAGACTAGTGCACCATGGAGAACCTTTCCATTGAACCAAACAAGGCTATCAATGTTCCATTCACTAGAAAAAGAAACCTTGGTTTAGTTTCACTTTAGGTGAGATATTTGGGAGTAATTCTTGATAAAAGGCTGAACTCAAACTCTAAGTTAAACAATAAAATAACTAATGCTACTAACGCTTTGTGGGCCTGCCACATGTATGGCAGCAGGGGATCTCTCCAAAGATCACTCATCGAATCTATACAATGTTGGTCAGACCCATCATAACATTTTGCTTCTATAGTATGGTGGACTGTGCCCACGCAAAAGATCGCCATCTTAAGGCTCAAAAGAGTACAGCTTCAAGCATATCTTGGCATTTCCGGAGCTTTTCGGTTCTGCTTCACAACTGCTATAAAAGCATTGATAGGATTAACGCCCCTAGACTTATTTATCAACAAAGTGGTCTACAAAGCTCAGCAAATATGGAACAGAACAAAGTGCTAGATCCTTGCCACCACCATGACCTAAAGATCTTGGTCTCGGAAATACCTACGCGGTAACAGACCGCCCTCAAAAAACATTATGCTTCGGCAAACAATTCTCCACTGAGATTCCCAGCATAGAAACATGGGTCAGCAACAACCCACCAAACAGCCATAACGGCATAAAGTGGTATACGGATGGTTCTAATATGGAAAGTAGGAGCTGGTATACTCGGACCAAACAAAAACATATCAATTACTGTGGTAAAGAGTCCTTGTGTATTCCAAGCCTTATTACACACCATTTCAAGACAACATCATCTATAACTCTGGTGTCAAAGGCGCAAACATCCATATATTCACGGATTGCCCTTAGGTCACACATCTTTGCCTCCAAATCAGTCATGTACTGCTTCAAAACCCTAAAAAACGCAGCTCAAGGAGCATGACCAAACTATAGTTGGTTCTCAGGCATGAGAATATTGATGGTAATAAAAAGGCCGATGACTGGCCAGAAAAGGCTCAGACACTATCTTTAATGGAACTGAACCCTTTTGCTGCATTCCCAAAAGTGCAGTCAATCTAGCTATAAATAACTGGGAGCACTCGAAGTGCATCTCATATTGGGAGGATACTCCATGTCTAAGCCAGGCCAAACGAGTCGCCCAGCCCTTCAATAAAAATGCCAATTCATGCCTAAGACTAAGTCGGCACGATATCAGAAACTTAGGAGGGTACCTTACTGGACATCACGGTCTAAGATATCACTTCAATGAAATAAGACTATTCGACTCTCCGTGGTGCCGACTTTGTCTTGTAGAACACGAAACAGCTGAACACATTTTATGTGACTGTCCAGCCCTAAACGGAATCAGACGGAATACCTTCTTCAGGGAAAAACTTGACTCTACTGGACTAAGAGACTCCACTGCTGGTAGAGTGACTGACTTCATTAAGAAGGTAGAAAACCTACTAGCCTAATCACAGTTCTAAAAAAATTGTACAAAAGATATTTTAAGTCGAAGTGACATATCTCGCAATTGGCGGGTCAGAAGATTAAAAAAAAAGTAGAACGGATAAAAATCCCGGTCCTGCTCTATGGCGCAGAGGCATGGACATTATCAAAAATGGATGAGGGTGTTCTTGGTTGCTTCGAGAGAAAAATTCTTCGGGCGATCTTCGGTCCCGTCTGCATTGACGGTGAGTGGAGGAGGAGATACAATGACGAACTGTATGGACTGTACAGCGACAAAGACTGAGATGGCTGGGTCATGTAGAGCGCATGGACACCAATGCTCCGGTCCGAAAAGTGTTCGAATCCGCCCCCGAGGGACAGTGCAGTAGAGGAAGGCCAAGACTCAGGTGGCGCACGCAAGTGGAAGAGGACCTCAGCCAACTTAGCGTGCGAAACTGGAGGCAGCTAGCCAGGGATCGAGCTGGCTGGAGAAGCTTGTTGACTGAGGCCCAGGTCCAACCCGGACTGTAGCGCCAACTCAAGTAAGTAAGTAAGAAAAGTACCTGCTCGCAAATATTTTAACACAGGAATACTCATAAAAATAAATTTGAAAAATTTAACAAAGTTTGCACTGTTCAGGAAAATTAGTTATAGGATCAATATCAATTACTCCGGGGCATGATAAGATATGCCATGCCACCCTGAAGGTTCTGCATAAACGAGCGATTTTATTTATAGTATTGATATTTAATGCTATAATCAGAATGCAATACTATCCGTCTAGCTGGAAACTGAGGATGACCCAGAGGCATACCGTCCAATTAGCCTCCTCCCTTCGCTCTCAAAGGTCTTTGAGAGGCTCATCATGAAGAGGATGTCCATGGTTTTAGACCTAAAAATGTTTTGTCGGATCACCAATTTGGATTTCGAGAAGGGCATGGCGCCATTGAACAAGTCCACAGAGTGGTAAATCACATCCTCAAGGCGTATGACGATAAGGAGTACTGCAACGGCGTATTTCTTGATGTCCAACAGACATTTAACCGGGTCTAGCACAAGGGTCTCTTAGTTAAAATCAACAGAAGTCTACCCGCCCCCTTCTATCTCCTTTTCTATTCATATTTAAACAAGCGCCAGTTTCAAATAAAAGTGAGATGTTCCATCTCAACTACCTATACAATAAAAGCTGGTATGCCACAAGCAAAGGTACTTGAACCATTATTCTACTGCCTATTTACGGCTGACGTTCCAAATCCTGGAGAAGCCATTACGACCATCCCTGGAGAAAAGGCACTACTCGCATCATATGCAGATGACATCTGCTTTTTATATTTTCGGCATCATGCGAGAATCGGGCAACAGATGGTGTACAGACGTATCTTAACCTGCTAGAGAACTGGGCTCGCAGGTGGAACATTAAGCTGAATCCCAACAAATACAAGAACGTCTGCTACACCTTACGCAAAGGGCAGGTGGCTTCAGTTCGGATCAATAATACGTCGTTGCAGCTAGATCAAGAAACTAAATATCTGGGCGTCATCCTAGACAAGCGACTGACCTTCGAATCGCATATTATGGCAACTCTTTCAAATTGCAGGTTTAAGCTTGCGCGGCTTAACCGGATGCTATGCCGCGATTCAAAACTACCGCTGCGATGTAAAAGGAAGGTACGAGTATATGAGGCCATCATTGTACCTACTTGGAGCTAAGGAATCTAGATTTGGGGAATAGTTGCAATGTCGAATCCAAAACGGATCCAGACACTTCAGAGCAAAGTCTTAAGGATCATAACTGATTGCGAATGGTACGTTCGAGGTTCGACTCTTCATCGTGACCTTAATTTGGAGGCCGTGGAACTTCAATTAATTATTAATAATTATTCCCCTCTGAATACTGCGACATCATCATTTCACACAATTTTCCAAGTGCTGCAACTGCGATTTGTAACATTTCTAACGCAATCAAGATCTTTTCGCCCCGACATTTTCATATATCGAATCGAATCAGTACCTAGATTAAGCCAATATGTCAAGAAATCTTAAGTTTGGCAGATGTAATATGTAGGTATCTGAATCGTAGGAGACCTTTACAAATTTTGCCGAAAGCCTATCCCATAATCACCTTCGGTTATGGAAAACAATTCCTCTGCAAAGCGCTATAAGCGTCAAAAAAAAGAAAATACATTTAGGACTTACATATGTGCTGTTTCAATAGAAAACTTTGCACGACATTAAAAAAGCAACGGACATTGTATTTATATTGCTTTGCTGTTCTTCAACTTAAAATTCGATTCTTCAGTGTTCCCAACTTTAGATTGATTAATTAACTATTATTTAGTGTGGATACATATATTGCTTATTCAGTGTGCAGCATAACCGAAGGAATTTTCTTTGCGAAATAGACATGCAACTCTTATGATCGAGAAAGCTTCTGCGTTCTCTACATAAAAATTAACACAATTTAGTAACATTTTCGTTAAAAAAAAAAAAAAAACGGAAAACAGTGTGAAAAAATCTAAAAAAAACGCATGGGCACCAGTTGAATAACCTTATAGTACTCGTATAAGCGTATGCCAACTTTTATATTTACTTACTAAATGAGTTTGTCTTCTGCCGATGATACATTTCCAATGTGCATCTTCTTTGAACTAATCTGTGTAGGATAACTTGGTACTTTGAATGAAAGTTCTTCTCCGAGTCAGTGGATCCTCTTCTGTCTCGATGTCGGTCTATGCAATAAGTTCAATTTCTGTCAATTTAAAATTAAATCAAAGAAATTTAAAATTCATCTACCAAAGGTCTGATGATCTAGTTGAATCCACACATCAATATCGGTCAGTCGAGTATAATGGCTATAGTCGTAGTTACCACGGTAAATGCATTGATCTTTGTCCACAACTATTGTTTCATTCGGCAAAACACACGGACTTGAGCCGGCTGGCCTCAAAACAGGGGGACTTTGAGAATTATTATCCTTTCCACGTTCTTCACTCTAAAAACATATGACGACCTCAAAATAAGAAAACGAAACTTTTAAAGTGTTACTTTTACCTTAGCTCTGATATTTTCCTGACGACTTTTGTAATGTCTACCACGGTCTCCATGCCTCTCTTCCGAACGGAATCGCTTATCCATCTTCTTATATAAGCGCTGTGAAGTTTTCGTTGTGACCGGGGAGTCCGCAAAATCAGCTGGTGGCTTCACTATGTCCTGCTCATCATCGTCCTGCTCTATGGCGGCTATGGACTCCTGTGACCCAGATGCATTTACTATCTCAACCTCCTTTCCACAGTGTAAACAATGTACCTGTTGATCTGCTCCTCCATCGACTTCACTGTAGAATACTGAGTCCGAACCTGGTGAAACGGAACGAAGTGATTCAATAGACTTGGCCTTAAGTTGATTTACGGAACTCTGTGATTTTGGAGGACTGCTAGACGCTGTTGGTTCTGCTTCCTGTGTATACTCTACATGCTTTTCTATAGCCCTGCCTGGCGTACTGGGCGCTTTCTGTTTACGGGGCGTACATTCTTCCCTTGAGGAACGACGAAACTGTCTACGTATTTTGGGACGGAACCTCTTCATCTTGCTCGGACTTGTGCCATCAACGACACTGACATTCGTTGCAACCTGAATTTCGGGAGAAATTTGATTAGCCGGCTTTGATACAATAGTGGTTTTTTTAATAGGACTGGTCAAAGCCCGAAGATTCTCTCGTTCAATATCAAGTTTCATGGAAGTTTTTCTTCTGCGACGGTCTTCTTCGGCTCGATGTCTTCTAAATTTGGATAGTTTATGATCTTCATCATGAGGTGGACTCTCATAATATCCAGACGATGAATACCTCTTTTCACTCCGCTCATCATCTGAAACAGACTCAGCTTTCTTTTTAGATACAATCGTCACTACAGGCTTAACAGAAACACAAACAGCCTTTGTAGGTGATACAGTAACTGGTGCTTGTGGTGGTTCTTCTTTAAGTGGTGTGACTTGTGTAGACTGATTACCTCCAGCAACATTGTAGCTTCCTGAAGAGGTGCTGCTTACCGAGTGAGATGGTGATGCCTTCGCTACTGCAGACTGAGGAGAAGATGGTGATTGCAGTAGTAACCCGGGTAATTGTTCATCAATTGTGGGCCCATCTTCGGAAAGACCATCACCCCGTGTTGAGTATAACGAAGAAGCACTCTCAAATGAAGATCCGTTATGAGTTCGTTCCGTCTGGGAGCTTTGAGCTGAAACTAAGAGGGAAAGACAAGGTTCTTGTCAAAAATGCTCGATTCTTGAGTAAATTCAATTTTAAAGCACGGGACTACATTGCAAGCAGTTCACCAAACAACAGCAAATACCACCGATTTAGTGGTTGGATAATATTGCAACTAAGGGCTGAACTTCAACAGAGAAACACACACAAACATCAATTAGTATTGAAGAAAAGTTTGCAAACCTGGTACTTGTGTGGTTGATGACGAGCTTGTTGTAGTAGGTGGAGTCTTTATACCTGGGGTACGTCTAGAAGTATCTGTGCATGTGATGTACTCATCGGTATTTGTGCTGCATTCCGATAGATCGTTATTATTATTTTTGACTGTAGAATCGCGTCGACTATGTGGCAGAAAATCTAATGGTACCTGACTCGCCACTGTTACAACAGATGTGTCTAAAAACCTAAAAAAAAAAAAAACTGAACGTTAAAAACTACATCTCAAAGAAAATGCATTTTTCTTACCTATGTGGATGATAGTTAGGCTCAGGTGCTGGCGAAAAAGTTCTTGATAGGCGTCTGCTATTAATCGGCGACTTCTTAGGAGAAGGTAATCCCTCACTACGGATAGCAATCGTAGGGGTAACTGCAATCGATGGCGAAGGAAGCATAGTTGGAACTGTCAGGTTATTGCTGACCTGTTCTTTAATAGTTTTCGAAATAGTCTGAGTAGAAACTGGTTTTGCCATAGCAGGAAGAGCTAAATAAGTTGGGCTTTGATCGGACATTTGATCATCAAAGTCAAGAACATCAGTGTCTATGGAACTTCTTTGTTGATGTTGGAGTAACAGATTTTTTCGTTTAGATGAAGGTGTCAACAAATTTGTGGAACCAGTGTCGCTTTGCTCTTTAGGCTCAGCAGTCAGAACTGTCACTTGGGAATCGTTCCACAGCCCATCAGAATGATCCCGGGTTAAGTCATTTGCCAGAGAATCTGATGAAGGATAGGTTGATGTGTTAGCTAACAGTTCTTCTTGGCAAGGAGAAGGTGGAGCAGACTTTGCCAACCTAATGTCATTAGATGTATTTTGGTCTTCTAAACTTATGGATCGTTTTCGGAATCTATCTCTTTTGTTAATTTCTTTGTTACTCTGAGGAAGACTTAAGCCAGATACAATTGGAAGGGTCTGCGCCCCATAAATTCCCTCATCCTTTATGGGAAGATTTTGATACAAATAATCAGCTCCATCTTCCTCTTCGGCTGCGCTTGACGATTGGAAACCTTCGCCGCTTGTAGAAATCGAGGGTTGTTGTGTGGTGCGTTGCGTTTCTTGATTCCTCTGTTTTTCCAAAAGAATCTCGCCATCCGATAGGGTTTTGATGAGTTTCCTTCGGTTTATCTTTGGACTTGGCTTTGGAGAAAGATGTGGTTTAAAATCAATGAAGATTTCCTGTTCTTCTTCGGTTTCTTCTTTTTTTATCTCAACTTCGGGTTTTGGTTCAGAAATTTTTGGTTTTACTATAGCTATAGTAGAGCCGGGGAAAGGGATGATAAACGGCTGCATTGGCATTGATTGGCGTCGAATAGAATCCCGAGAAAAATTACCGTCGGCAGAGGGAACTAACATTGACGACCTTCGATGTTCGGTATTCCATGACTGGCGATGAATTTCAAGTTTTTCCAACAAATCGTCTGCCCTATACTGGCGAATGCCATCTCTTAATAGTTCAGGACACTCAGTTATATGCCGACAAACTTCCTGGGTGTGCATATGTTCACGGCGTGGTAGACTATGTGTATACGATTCAACGTCCAGGCGATGCTGGCCGCAAGCACGTCGTGGTAAACTGTTACGTTCAAAATCGAAATTTGGTCCTTCATAGTCAGTAATACTGTCAGTTTTAGAAGTATCTTCATTACCAAATCCATAAATATTTTGCGAAGCGTGTATACTCTGTGATGATGATCTTGATATAGGAACATGCTGTGATAGATCTTCAGCTCTGTCTCGGCAACTTAATGATAATGCGGATTCTGTATCAGTAGCTCTATAGGAGAAAGCACTATCATGAGATTGTTTTCTGGGTAAATCTCTCATAAACAAATCATTTGAGTCGACTTGCTTCAAATGTGACGATATGTTGATTGGCGGTGGAGGTTCATAGTACTTTATATTATTTTGGTCATCCCCAATGGCATTAGCTATGACCATAGACGGTGATCGAGGAGGTTCTTCCGATTGTGTTCGATGTAATTGCTCATGATCCATTGATCTAAAATACATAGGAATGAAAACAAAGCAGTCTTTAAAGAAAGAACATAATACTGAGCTTAGAAATGTCTATACTCACATTTTATTTTTATCTGCCGAAAGATATTCGTTTGAGGGTCCGCTTACTGCTCTACCATTAGTCATTTCGGATAAGCTTTTAGTCAGTTTTCTTCCATTTACAAGACCATTTGTCTGTGCGCCTTGTGAAACAACTTTCACCTGAAAAATATAAGTATTAGTCGAAAATTTGCAAAGCATTAATGTTACATTAGATGGACTAGTAGTTAAAACAAAATTGTTTAAAACTTGCTCGAATAAGATTTATGTTATCTGTGATATTTTATTGAATAAAAGGCCCAGAAAGTATATCAGATACTTCATCCAAAAAGAGTAAAACACCATGAATTGTATAATAATAGGATTTCTAACGTTTACGATATTTTGATTCAGATGGAACAATCTGAACAATGAGTGTCATTACTTAATTTCTCTTCTTAAAGTCTTGCCTACAACCCATATATTGGGATGTGTGAAAGCTTAAAGTACTTTACTTATTTTATCTATCAATCGCTGGGTGATAATCAAGTACCGAATATTAAAAGAAAGTATAAGTATGTAAATTATTGATGCAACACTCCGAGATGGATTAAACCCTAGCCTTTTCTTTTTTGCTGTGTTGTTCGTCTTGTCATTTTGTGCATAAGTACGAGTATATGATTTTTTGCTAACTCCAAACGATCAGATAAAGAGAGGGTTTTTCAAATGCAAACGATTTCACCCCTTTTGTACTGCAATTGCACAAAAGACTGTAACTTAAAAAAAATTTTTTTTTTTCTAGTTTTCGGTGTTTGAGTGTCCGATTGGAACCCAGACTCTCCAGTCTAATAGTCGACTATCTTGATTGCTGCACAATACCCTAATCATATTCAATTATCTCATACATGTCAACAAAATTAAGGAGCAGCTGATATTACATAAAGCTATTGATAGAATGGTGATGTTTCTTATTCTGTCTCCTATGGTCGATATTGATCAAGACAACAATAGCACAATTCTCAGAACTAATAGTTTTCAATGCAGCAGAATGCATTTCCAATACGCTATTGCTGTTTCAGTGCTGGCAACTATACCCCAACAAATTTAAATTTTCATAACAAAGGGATTTTTCTGATTATAGATTTGGCGGCAAATAGAACTATAAAATGAGGCGGATGTACGAGTACATATATTATATTTTCGTTCAGTAAATATTGGAATATCACCATGGAAAGACTCACTTAGACTTATTTCTAAAATTAAAATTTTTCAAAAATGGGGTCCGATATGATGTTAAAAATTGGATGACATTGATTCGGATGAAATGTGTCTACAACAAAATGGCGCTTCGAGCCAAACAGCGACTCCAGGTCGATTTATTGAAGACACTGCATTGGAAGAAACTTTGTGATACTTTGTCATTTTGAAAGAGAAGTAGCATTTCCACCAATCATCAAAATTGGAATGAGAAATCGAATACCATTTGATTTGAGTTTTTGTCACAACGTCCTGTTTGCCGCTTAACAGCAAACATTTCCCTTAAATGTTTGAAGAAGTCAGTTCCTAAAATGCACTTCCAATAGTTCAACGATTTCTATGGCACAAAATTTACTCAAATCAAAACATTAACAAAGTAAAGTAAATCATCTGTAAAACAATAAATTAATTAATTATTAAGACATCATCGGCTTCTTAGTTTATGAAGCTTTATCACTTTTTTCAAATGAGCGTCTTAATTACGCCGGCTTTGTCAAATCACAGGTGAACGAGGTAAAAATTTTAAGATCACCTTACAATGATGAAAAGACCTAACGAAAAATCCTAGTAACGTTACATGGGGTTGGCGTGGAGTGGCATAAATAGCAGTAAGATTCCACCATATTTTAAAACTGAAACGCTGTTTAATTTTAAAGGTGTGTTATATACGACAGTCACAGGATGGGATTATACATAACATACGACAGAACGTGGTCTAACATTAATAGCATATTGGAAAACCGATCATGAAGAAACTTCAGTCCGACTAAATCGGTTTTCAAATGTTCAATAAGGGTTGTCGGGAAATTCTGTGCAATAAGCAGGAGGGGGCAAAATTTTCAAGCTACAAAGCGATCAAAAGAATAATTTAGCAAAAACTCGAAAATTAACGTACATAAAACATAAGCGAACTCTTAGCCTCACAAACGAAGTGACCCTCAAAAAAGGGACTTTAAAATGGTAATAACATCTGTGAATTTCGGCACATACATGTAGCAATGCAAATACGTGGCAAAAATAAGTAGCATTAGATGTAATTATCCGCATTGAATATCCGATGTAAACATTTGGGTACTTTGAAATTGCAGCCACTGCACAAAATATCCGTCGATCGATTAAATGTCTTCCAATCTGTAGTCGTTGGCAATCAAAGTCTTAAAGAAAAGTGGTGAAATCAGCTTAAACCTTACTTATATACTGAGAAATTCATAGTTCAGAATCGAATTCACACCTTAAAACGATATAAAAGAACAATCTTCATGTCTAACCATAAGTAAAACTGGATTAATTCTGTATCTAATGAAATAGAAATTGTTGTGTGAGAAAATAAAAACAAAAAAAAACTTACTCTATGAACAGTACGAGGACTCAAAGCCAAATTGTATGGCACTCCATCTTTTTTGGCGGCAGAATAAGTTTCAGTTTGTGTAGCTTGGGTCTTCATAGCATTCCGTTTGATTTTCTCCACCAAAACAACTTCGGCAGCAGCCGGGGACTTAGGTGCTCCCAGGCCCCCCATACCTGGGTCACCAAAATCACTAACTCCCCCACGGCTGACTTGCATCAACGAAATTAAATCATCATTTGTTGGATGTGGAGCAGCAAATTCATGTTGATGCACTGGAATAAGTATATTGGGATGATGGATATGGTAAGCTGGCTGCTGAATTATTTGCGTATGCTGATGGGGATGGGGTATTATATGATGATGAGGAGTCCTTGTGACAAATGCGGGCTGATGCTGAGGCTCATACATAGGTCCTGAATTTAAAATCGGCTTTTTTCCACCAATCAAACGCTCTTGAGATCTAGCTCCTTTCATACGACCCGATGATCTCAATCCTAGTGATGCTTCATCGAAGGAAGTTAAAGTGTGTGATCTGGCAAAACTAACGTGCTTCGTCCTAAATATTTGAAAGGGACAAGCATAACAACAATTTAGAGATGGGTTATGTTATGGAATATTTTACCTTGGGGTTGGAGGTCCACTAGGGGCATTTGCTGGTGGGGGAGGAGGTGGCGGGAGACCAACATGCGCTGGACATCGATATACACTGTCGAATATGAAATGAAATGAAAGGTACATGTTCTACTTGAATGAAAATCTACGTTAATTTAGATAACCCTAACCCTAGGGTGTTCGATTATAGTATTATACATTTTCACTTTGCTCATTACGGTATTTATTTTATTTAATTTTTGTTTTTTTTTTTACTTTATTTTGAGAGAAATTGTTTTGTAATTTCTACTCCATTACTTGTGTGCGTATATGCGTTTTATGGAAAATACCGAGATAGGTTGCATGTAGGCAAAAAGCAAAAAACTTTTCTTACAGGATTGTACATACCAGGTAATTGGTTCTGAATTCTGGCTCATATACACCGGCTGATTGTAGCCTCTCACAACAAAGGCATCTTGCTGGAAGCTGGATTCCGGCAAATGACAAATTTTACAACAAAAACTATAAATGTCTGTTCACTGTTTTTCTTTTTGTTTTTTGTTTTTTTGTTTTTTTGTTTTTTGTTTTTGGTAAATTTTGCGGTAAACAAACAATAAAGCTTAGCATAGAAACTTGACTTTTACGTACAAAATTGAATTGATACATAGGTAGGCGAAGTCTTAAAACAAAGCAGAGAAAGCAGAGAAAGAATAACAACAGGCTTTGACCTAAGCCACATTCTACTGCAGGGTAGCAACGTACAAAAATATTTAAATTGGGGAAATAAACGAAACGAAATCACATCGAAAACAAAAGACTACACTGAACGTACCCGAGGTCCTTCGGTCGTAAAGTATTCTCATCCATTGGAGTGGTTGTAGAGTCTACCCAGGAGTACCTGTTAGGAGTGTTCTCGTTGCCACCACCAGGACCGCATTTGGCTGTTATGAGTATGGAAGCCGGTTGCCTTCGGAAATAGGAACTTTCGGTATCGTCTTCAGGTGACTTCACCTCTTGAGTACAATGATGATGGTAGCTTAAAACAAAACAAAGCATTTAAAATGGTAATTAATAGGGCATTTATTTTTTTTGATAAACTTACCGTGGATACTTATAGAAAGGTGCATAGTCAGCTATGTTTTCATCAGATGGCGCCCTCCGCCCTACACAGACTCCCAAAAATGATTGTGGTGCACCTCTACTGGAAAAACATCCAAAAAATCGTTCTCGCCTTGGACGCTCAATAGTGTTTAGCTGTCTATCCGTAAGACAGTACTATATTATGGTATACAAAAAGGAATCCTTTAAAGATTACATGTTTTAAAAAATATCATTTTCAACCAACCTGTTCACGGATATCACCTTTCGAATAAACCGATGTCTTGGGATAAAGATCTGATGGTGAAGGATTTCGTGTTCTTCTTCGTCCCATATTTTCATCTTCGGAATCGTAACATCTCTCTACTTGATACGCATTCGACTGAAAAGTAAATTACAACCTAAAATCACACCCAGAATCTCATGTTCAAAAATTGTAATAAATACTTTTGCGGACGTTTCAATATTCCCTAATGAGATTGCATGATGTAGCCCTAGAAAATACAAAAAACAAGAGAATTTTTTAACAACTTTATTTAAAAAACACAATCGATAAGATTCAAATGGAAAACTTAATTGAGGTTAATAGAGCACAAGATGTGTCCATCTATAGCCTACACGTTTCGAATGACGTCATTGCACTTTCTTGCATTCGACGTTCAAAGAAAAGGCAACACTTAGAAATATACACAGAACAGCATACGTACAAGTACTTGTATGTAAGTGAACAAAGTTCATAAATAAAACGTTTGTTTATTTAGAAAAGTGTTTACTTTAAGATTTCTTACAAAAGCACAGCACTGGAAAAAATTACGAAAAAACTTGTGGAAAACAGCGAAAACCGCAGAGTAAAGCATCTCTTCACCGATTCCAACTGTTTATAGTTCCAAATTTCAATGAAAAAAAAAAACAATAAACTTTTGTTTGACATAAGCGTAACAGTTAAGAAGAGAGAGATACTCTTGCATACAGCCAGGTGGGCAGTACGCGTGTGCGAAATGGGGATGCTGCAAAGTTGCTATCAAACAGTCAAGCATCCCCTCTTGTTCACAGATACAGCTGATTTATCAGGGGAGTTTTCTATACCCTCAGAATGTTCGTCTCTAGATGCAGAAAAAAAAATCTTTTCAAATCGTTGATTGAAATAGATGATAAGAATAGATTTTTTTTTTTTTTTGTAAAACCATCCACATGCCAATTAAATCCTTTGAATGTCTACAATTTTCATCACCCAGTTCTATACTCACCATTTGAACGTATGGTTGTGGTAGCCATCTCTGTTTGCTGAACCAGAATAACACATCAATATTTAATCCCAGGAAATGTTCTTAGAAGTAAGAAAGTTGGAGAAAATAGTTTTTCTTGAATTCAGAATAGGTGATTAGTTGGATGCAGAAGGAAAGCGGAGTTTCGCCTTACACCAGTTCATTGCGTATCCCCGAAGGTTGATTTTTTTTTCTCCTGTCCTCTCACACAAGAACGCCGATCAATGATCCTTTACGTAATATAAATTCTTTTTGCTGGTACTGGTACTGAGATTCTTCAATGATGCCCGACACGAGTTACAAAAGTTTTCCAAAAGCATACCGCGGAAAGTGAAATGTATTTGCGAAAATGAAATTGAAAATGAAAACTTTTAAACGTACAAGATGTTTCGGAGGAAGTTTGCAGAGCAATGAGGTTTTTTTTTTTTTGGAAATGCCAACGATTCGACTGAGGTTTTGTAGATATTTTTCTTCTTGTATTTTTTTTGTTGCTTTGCTCCTAGTTTACCAGCAGGAGCAGCAGTAGCAGCCCTTGTACCCCTAACGCAAATTCCTCGACACTGAATGAAGTACCATTAAGTCGTCCTTACATCTCAAGTGCAGCGAAAAGCAGTTAAATATTTTCTTTGGGAAGATTTTTTCGGGAGAGCGCAAACGCTGCTCCAAACTTTCTCCTCATGGAGGGTGCCGAAATTTCCTAGGTACTCGTATCTCCCCATTGTGCTGTCAAATATTCAAATGCTGCTGCAGGCGGAAGGCATAGTTCGTCGAGTGGAAAATTGTTATTCGTTGTGTAACCATGACAATAAAACGTGTCTTCTGCTTCAGATAACTTTTGAGCATCGGTAAGAGATTAACACATTGACCATTACGAGTATCACGACATTGAGGGAAAATTCGCAAACGCGATAATCTATTTTTGACTGAAAATTTATTAATACCGGGTCAAATCTGTCATTCGATTAATTTCTCTCTCTTTTGTTTCTTGTTTAATCAAATTATTTTTGCGGTGATTTTATTGCGGAGTACACAAATAGGCTAAATAAAGGGTTACAAAGAATTTTAGCGTCACATCAAGTTGCATATTCATCAATAAACTCTCATACAAGCATCGATGTATAACATACAAATTTTTAATTTGATAAGTAGTGTTTTGCACTTCTGGTGTATTAATTAGCTCAACTAGATACCCATGTACATGTTGGGCTTATTTTAAGCTTCGTATATTAGACTTCGTCTAGATATCATTGTCATCAACCCTTGCTTTCAAGCCGTTATGACGAAAGTTGCAGTAAATCAGATTTTTTTAAACGCATATGGAAGCCGATGAAAGCGTTCAACTTTTCCCTCGGAATACGAGTACCTGCCTTCATTTCAATTAACACCAACAGAAGCATTATGACAGACTTATGCTCGAAGACACATGTTACATTTACTTATAAGAAGTTGCTACTTTTCTGCATAAAGGAAGCTTAAATGTTATGATTTTGAATTTCGCGCCAATTTTATTGCGCCCTATTTACAACTCTCACAATTGATCAACGTAGAACTCCGTACTTCGCTGAAGACCACTTCTCCTAACCTCACTTTAAACTGCTCAGATAAGTGCTCAGAGTAAAAACGTGCAATCCAAGAGATGGTCAGGTGCTACTCCGGAAGGCTGTATTTGGTAGTGTTCATACAGATGAGTTTTGTTGGCTCAGCCTTAATAGATTAAATTGTTTGGATATAGCTAGCGCAAATATTAGATGCCTAGCCTCGAACACAAGAAATTCTAAAGCAGTTAGATACTATCGTGAACCCTCAAGTCAACAATTTCCTACGCCTGACAGTGAGACACTTTCAAGCGCTCACTAAGGCGAGTCACAAATATAATCACCCACACGAGTCTTGGACATCTTGACAAATACGTCTAATAATCGATTCCAAAAGATCAAGAAAACAAATCAACATAAAAAAATCGGGTCAAATTGAGCCATTTAACGACACCTACAACAATTTCTGTAGGAGCTGCAGAGGCGAGGAGAAGTATGTAGCTCACTTCGATTCTAACTGTCCTTGTCATATTTCATAATGCAGAATGCAATTAACACTCCTAAGTTCTGAATGATCTCCGATCTTGATTAACTAACATCTGATTCCAAAATTAGCTAGGGATCGCCATCTCACTATCTTCCAGTAGTACGAGTATCAACGGATATCACTGTAACCTAACCTGACCACATTGTGCAAAATGATAATTGAGGGTGGCCACCCCGCATAAATCGGAAACATTCAATGGAAATGTTGATGCCGAAAAGGGTTTATACAAAGTGATAAAATTCCATTTGACTTTTTTAACATCATACGTGGAAAAAATGTTGTTTCAAAATCGCAAGCTAACAGCAAAGGTACAGTGTTCCAAAAGACTTGCCAATCCTAAAACTGATATTTATGTTAGACGCAGAGAGCTGCTCTCATTGATGGCAAATGCGCTTTTAGCTGTGAATGAGGTCAATAAATATGTGCTGACAGCATGACAAAACCTCGATGAATGGTACAGAACGTTGCAACAAACCTTTCTTTAAGCGAGTTAGAGATTTTGTCTACCTCTGACCCGCTATGAACTCAGATAATGATACAAAAACCAATAGTTTTTTTAAATTTAAGAAGGTAATCTTGAAATAAGACATCCAATCATCCCAGTCCTGCTTCATGGCGTAAAAGCATGATCGTTAAAAAGTTTTGAATGAAACATTCGTTGATTAATTTTGACACCGATTGCGTTGTCCAGCACTGAAATAGGAAATATAACAATCACAGTGTGCTCTTAAATTGCCTCAAAACATACGAATATATACTCGTATTATCGGCTTTGAAAATAGTGACTAAGTTAATGCAAATTGTTGACAATCTTGCTATTGGAACATATATCATATATGTGTATACTTTAAAAGCAGTAAATACGTAAATACTCCAAGGAAATTTAAAGGATACAGGTATCTTCCCAATGTTGGGTGAGTAAATGAAAATTTCATGAATTCAGGGATGTACGTGAATCGAATGGAATAATTGAACAATTCTTTCCTTAACCTGTGTGAATACACTCCTGTGGATACTACACGGGTTGGAAAACAGCCACAAGCCTGGGGGAATATTTAGGAACATTCAAATAAACGCAGCTTTAAGAAATAGCCACACAAAATAGCCTCCAGAGAAACTTACTGATCTGGAATATTATATACATACTTAGGTATACCCCTCGCACATGACTACAAATGAGTACGAGTACCCCTATAAATATTTCCGTTTGTACTGTAAAGACATGTCGACAAGCTGAATATTTATTTTTAACTGAGCAGTGTATTTTTTTTTATATATATGTAAATATATGGCCATGTACATACGTCATATAGAAAAACGTAAAAGTACGAGTATGCCTAATTGCACTCCAGTTATTGAGTAAACAAACTGAAAGGTAAACAATGAATCCAGACCAATCACGACTTCTTGTAGCTTTAAGCATAAAGTTAAATGCTCATACATTTTTAATTCGGGTACAATTACACGAAAATTATTGCACCATGCTGTTTACCACATTTTAAGGGAGGTTGAGTTCAGTTTTTGAAGGTTTTTATATCATTAAAATGAATAAACTCTTAATAAAGGGTTATAAGTCAAAAACAAATTGGTTTTTACTTTGTATTTAAATTTGCTTGCATTTCAGTTTAAGTTTATTTTTAATTTTGGTTAACTGCAATAAGGAATATTTATTAAATATGAATCTTAAGACATCTTTTGATTGTAGATAATAGTGGATTTAGATTGGTGCATGGGTACAATAAAATGAAATCGACGATAACCGTAGCGAAAATAAAGTAGAGTGAAGCGAAAATCGAAGATGTGGTTATCACCATTAGAGAGCAAAACCGCGAAAAGCGCGCCCTTCTAAAAACAGAGGAAAAAGAGGAAGTAACTAAATATTACCGAAAATGAAACAATGTAAATCAAGCACAAGTCTAAGAGCAGTACGACTAAATCAGAACAATAAACAGAAACCCTAGGCTAGATTAGCTACCCTAATGCCGATTTTAGTACTTCTCCGTTTGCGAAACTCCTTCAGCTCATTTAGAAGAGAATTTTTATAGCGATATATAGCGTCCAAAACGGTGCCAAATTTAACTCAACCTTATGAAATTTATAAAAATTAAGAAGAATTATTTAAATATAAATCATTTTTACTTGGAAGTTTTAAGTTGCGGAACTAATTGAGGAACTTAATTTATTTTTTATTTATAATTTTTTATCAGAATGATTTTTCATTCATGTGCTCTTAACAGAACCGTGTTAACAGCGTATTTTTACAACATTTCCCTTATTTGAAAATCCCAATCATACCCTCAATTTGGTGATATATATTATGTATTCCTTTTCAGATGACAGTACTCTCTGCTTTTCATATTCATTCCCAGGCGGGAGCGTATGTCAAGTTTATTAAATTTCTATATTAACAGCATAACTAACTGAGGGACTATCAACAGAGTGGAATTTTGTGCTTTTAAAACACAATGAATTATGAAGCCTTAACGACAAATCAAGGCTAAATTTTAATACCCAGCCCATTTCATGAATAAATCTTGCAGAGTCAAGCCGGAAAAACTTTCTATTTTCAATATGTGTGGCAATGACAATTAACTCGGATAGACCACATATGTACCACCGTGTGGCGCTCCTATTGTTCCGATTTGAGTTCTGTTTTTTTTTTGTTAAGTTGGTACATCTGTTGTTGATATTCATTCTTAATCCTAGCGTCATAGCTTGACATATGCAAAGGTTACGTGTATGTTGGCGATTTTTTACAATTTAAGAAATGAATTTAAATTTGCAACAACGAACTTGTGCGAACGTTGGAAATGTTGGCGACGATTCTCTCAAGAAAACGGTCGTTTACCAGTGGCACGAGTGGTTCAAAAGTGGTCGTGAGTCAATCGAAAATGATGAAGGCAATACCCACGGTTTTCATGGATTACAACGGTGTAGTGCATTATGAATTTTTGCCAGAAGGCCAGACAGTAAACAAAGAGTATTATTTGGGCTTTATGAGACGTTTGCGTGAAGCAATTCGCCAAAATAGACCAGATAACGCAACGTCGCACAGTGCCATCATTATTCAAAATTGTTTGACTAAAAACGCAATGAAATGTCTTAGTTTCCTTAAATGATGTAAGATATACACTTATTTGCCTAAAATTGGGATACGCACTTGCTATATAAAATTCAAAACCGTGTAATAAAATTTATAGGTGCCATTTATATTGCAAGAGCGTTCTATCGCTATTTTCACCACCATTTTATCCTCAAAATTGCTTACATTGCAAAAACCTGGTACCTCTGCCCAGGATATTATGGATTAAGGGTCACAAATTTAAAGATGTGATTCCTTCACAAAAGCTGGATAACAAAATAAAACAGTTTTAAGAAAAGCCTTTATATGTCATGTTTTGTTTCCCAATTATTATAGCATCCTCGGAATTTATTCTGCTGTGGTAAAGAGTTGATTACGTGATGACGTCAAAAAGTCAATAAGTCTAAAAGTAATTTCTACTTTAGTGTCAAAAGATTCTTATTAAAAAATAGATTAATTTATTTGAAAAACTCTAAATGTTTATTTATTAACTCATTTCTTCTAAAAAAAAAAATATATATCTATTTAAGCAAAAACTTTATTTACAAGTTAAGAATTATTATAACACAATTAAGCTCGGCAAAATAGTTAAAATGTTAAAACAAAAATTGCTGAAATTGCCCGAAAAATAAAAATTCGAAAAATCAGTTTTTTTTTATATTATATTTTATGCATAATTTTTTGAACTTCCTGGCACATTCATCCCTTCTCATTCTTTATTCCTCTTTTATTTTTAGAGCTACCTCATCAATTTTATTGTTCATTGTTTAAATCGTGCAATGCTCGTATTTCTGATATGTCAATAATGACCTTTATTCGTCTCTATCAATAAAAGTTTTTTGAGGATAAGTGCCCGAATCAACAGTATTGGGCCGACCGACGGTGGTTATGAGACTGGAAAAATATCCCCATTTGGTTCTTCTAAAAAATAAAAATACAATAGACTTTTATTTGCGAAATTGAATTAGCACCATCAGCAAGAAACAAAATATCTTATGGTCCCATAGCAAAATGTTTAAGCGTTGTCATAAGAACCAGGAGCTTAATATGAAGATGTTTTTCGTGGTTTGGCGTTAGTTTTCTGTTTGTGATTAAAAGCACCACGAATACTGGAGTACATGTAGAGCACAGTGCTGCAATACGCAGAGGAAATTATTTCGATAAAATGAAATAATCAGCAATATAATAACTCCAAGTACTGTTCTGTAAGATCCTGGTTCGAAGAAAATAACACAAACGTGTACAAATAAGTATACAAATATTTTTTGCGTTTAATTGAAGCATTATTTGAATATACTCGTATTACACATATTTTCCCGTTCGTCATTTTTTTCGAACTTTTCTACGTTCGCAACAAGTAAAGTGATGTTCAAAGAATTAAACGGATGCAAGGAAAGTGCCATCATACTAAGTGCCATTTTACATATGTCGATTCGGTTTTGACATTTGTGAATCAAAAAGAATTTGAATTTGTGTGAAATGAAATGGAACGCTATACACGTGAGTAATTTTAGCGCAAGGTGCATTTTGTTTCTTTTTCATAGTTGCCTGGCTTCCCCTGGTCTTTGAGTGTGGTGTTCTTTTAAAGACCGGAACAACAATGTCGTATCATTAGTGATGAGGCTCATTTCCACTTACTCGTATGTAAATACGTAAAAAGTTAAAATTGTGACCGCATTTTCCGGTAGTTTAATATCCCTGTTGTCAGGTTCTGGAGGAAAAAAATTCACCAACTAACTATTTTACATAATCAATTATATTAAAGACTTAAAGTTAAACTTGTTAATTCAAAGGAAACTAATCAATTGAATTCAGCTAAACATAATTTGTTTAAAATAAATAAATACCAAAAGCTTAGATACCTACCTGTCCTACCTATAACTCGAGAGCGTCAGTGCTGGGCAAAAATTATTTCTAATTAATTTTTAACAACTAAAAAAATATTATTGTACTATAATTGTTTCGGGAAATGAAATATTTAAATAATAAATATCAATTGTTAATACAATTAAAATTGACAATATTGACAAAAAAAAAAAAACAAAAAAAGGAAAAAAGAGTAAAATCATATTTACATATTCAAAATCTATTAGTTTCACATAGTTTGATCATATCTCTAGTCGTTTCCTTAAATTTTAAATTTTCTTTTAACACAACTCACTTTCAATGTTGCATAGGATAAAATTATTTCTACATGTCTTTCATCTCTGGGTATCTGAATAGAATTGTTACTGTGCAAATATAATTGCGTTAAGGATTTTGTGGACTTTTTTAAAATTCCCTCTTCTACTTCCGAGTTCGAAACTGGGTGGATCAGCTAATACTTAATATTTACTTCTTAAAAAGAGAGAAAACATGCATACAAAATTTCAATTGCAAATTTAATTGAAAATAAACAATTAACTTGTAATTAATTTAATTGTTATTAAAATTAATCTCAAATGAAATTAATTTCAATTGAAGTAATTCATTTAATTTTATCAATCAACTGACTAAATGAAATTAGTATTTTTTTATTATTGTCCTACTGTGGCGCGTCGTGATACAGCTCAGGCAGGATAAAACATGGAAGATTCTATAGGCTCGGGAACAGAACGACGTATGTGGAGGGCCACTTAATCGGACAAAATGAGCCATGGACAGTAAAGGGGGCATCGTGGGTGAGTGGACAATTTACGAGTTACGTGGATAACAACACTATCAGGATCACCATTATATTTGTTACAATCATCGAGGTACCTACCTGGAAATTCCTTGGTAAGCTCAGCTTAGCAATAAAATTTGACTGGACTTACTTGTTTATAGTATATAATGTACATTGTACAGTCCAATAACAGAATTGGTCCAGCGACATCGGTTGACCTAGTTTGAGAATTAGGCATTGGATGCAAACAAAGCAAAATAATTGTTAACTGTTAACTATCAACTCTTCATTGTATAATGTCTTGAACTTTTCTAGATATTATGCTAAGTAAGTTTATGGTTTGTAAGGGCTGGACAACGTACACAACTCGCGCGTGGGATACCGACGCCCCATTTCGTGCTCGTATGAGTATAGTGTAGGGTATCCCTAGCATTTGCTATTTATCGAGCTTTTGGAGTGTGTCGAAATTATGGAGGTTATAAGGAAGTAAAAAATGCTCTCCAAATAATGAAAAACGACTTCTTTTATCAAAGAAAAGTTTTTTTCTAAATACTTGTGAGCATCCTTATTTTAACAATTGTGTTTCGCTTCTTGCTGACAACATAGACTTGATTATATAATCATTTATCGCTAAATCTATATTGTCAACCTGGTGACAGCCCACTTGATTCTGCTAACTATGCCAATCTGTGTTATCGCTGGTAGTTGCACTAACTTCTGAAAGATTTTGGCTCTATCATACGCTCATCGTCTACAATGATGGCAGAATGTTGAACTTCTTTGCCATATTCTCAGCACCGATTGTAACTCTGCTATCATCAAGATTTCCATCTTCATCACTACAGGTTTCTAAACGGGTTCTGCTGCCTTACACGTTTTTCTTATCTGATTGAAAATTTCCATACGTTGTTTATGGAGTACAAACCTTCAATATCTTCGATCACGCACTTTTTGAGCCCTTATTTTCCGTTTCTCTTTCACTTTGAGCTCATGAGCGGCTCTCGTTCTCTCTTGCAGCGTCTCTAATGGCAGTTGGGATATGTGTTCGACAAGGATTCTGGCTGTCTCTTGAGATTCCAGATTTTCTACGATATCTTTGTCATATTTAAAAATATGTAAAGTGTATAATAATTTAAGAATATCCATATAATGAAACTTATTAATAACATATTCCTCATAAATACAAACAAATAAAAAAGACTACAATTACTAACCTTAAGGGTCTTAATTTCAAAACAAATCACATCAATTGTCCCACTTTAAAGTGATTTTTTAGAGATTTTCTTGTAAAGAATTTAACAGGCTTCGGTTTTTTTATTTATTTTAAATTTAATAAACCAAAAGACTCGGATAAAACGCGTTGGGTAAAAAATATGCCCACACAACATAGTCGTACATTTACATTTTTTTGCAATGCCATAAATTGCAGTTGTTTGCATTGCAATCATTCTAAATCAAAAACTTGTGTACTCGTGTCATTCTTTTCAGCTTCCGCTTCCTAACTGTTTAAAATATTCATAGTTGAATCTGAAACTATTTCCTCTATGGAGAGTCATACTGTTCACTAATTCATGCGAATGGGGACATTCGGTTAATATCAGCAACCTTGACATAGTCGGCAGTCCTACGTACCTCAAATTTTTACAACTGTACCTTCGTGTTCCTGGAGTTGAATTATTCAAGCTTTCAAAAAACACTCACATCTCTCTCGGTTTCTTTATACATGGAAATATGCATATCCAGTTTGTGGGCTACCATACCACTCAATCTGGCGAAAGACATATATTTTCTATTAAACGATTTTGCTATTGCCAAACCAATTATAGCCAACATTCAGGTACAAAAAAAAAAATTATTTAGGTATCTGTACTAAATTAACCTGCAAAAAACTTGTTGCATGCCCTAATAAATAAGTTTAAAGCGTTTGATTTTGTGTGGAATCCAATACAGTAATTTTTTCACTCTCAAATAAACAGATCTCTAAGGAATAACATGCAGTTAGAATTTTCAAAAACCAATTTTTTAAATTATATTTTCGTTATGTGCACACATATCGCGATGGCGATGGCGCGATAGTTAGCTCATTGGGCTATCACGCAGACAGTCTGGGTTCGATTCCTGGCTGGGTCACCAACAATTTTTCAAATCGCCATCCCCTTTCGGCGGGCAATGGCAAACTCCCGAAAGTAAAATTGCCTACGAAAAAGCTTATAAAGAGTGCCGTTCGGACTCGGCGATAAACCGTAGGCCCCGCTCAGATGTGACAAAAATGACAACATGAGCAACACAAATGAGTGTCAAGAAGCTAGGCCATGGCCCATACCGGGCTGCCAGCGCCACAGTGTTTTTTTTTTTTTTTTGTATATGTGCACACAGAGAATATTTTATGTCGATCTAGCTAATATGCTCGAAGTAACACACATATTTGTAAGGATGTGTCAGAGCGTTTGAAAATAGAAGGAGGAAAGGGAGGATGCACAGAGCGCATGAGAGCACAACGGGAGGGAGGAATGGTTCGCAGACAATACCAACTCGAGTTATAAGAAGCTGCCGAGCGGTGTAGAATTTATTATATGGCCCTGGAATAGAAGGGTCGATGTAAGTTGAAACAGAAATGTTCAAAAACATATATGTAAACATATATCAAAACTGTGTCTTTGAAGTCGGAGAGCAAGATTTCTCGGAAACGTCTGAACCAATCAATCTCAAATATTAACACAGCTTTTTTAAATATATTTTTTAGTGATTGATCGAAAGTTTTTTCTAACCGATAAATATTTTTAATTTGAAAAACAGTTTAAGGCCTAAATTGGTGTCAAAAATTGAGAGGGGTTTCCGGAGATCGGCTATAGCAACTTTTAAGGTAATTATTTTAACAAATAAAAAATATTAAAATACAATTGAAAGTTCCCATAATATATGTACAAATTTTTATGTTTATTAATTAAAAGGTCTTCTCAGGAAAAATTCTTTAGAAATCGATGTTTTTGGGCCCTCTAACTGTATATAACTGCAATCAAAGCAGCTACTTCTAGGGTCATCTAGCCTAAAGGGTGTATCCATAACTAGCGGTTTGCAAAGATAAAATTATTCAGCTCCTAAAGAGTCAACTTTTAACTGACATTAGGAAAAAGTGGAGGTCAAAAGCGAAATAAAAGGGTTCATCTTATTGAACGGGATTAGTTTGGCAGAGAGAGCTATGGAGGTTATGCTAGCAAAAAACAAGGATGTAGTACCTTTCAATAAGAAGAAGTCAGATTAAGTTGCATCGGGACGTCGATAAGGCTAGATTTTATATCCCAGCTAAGACTAGCTTTCAGGTTCTAATGTTGTCTCACCTCAGTTTTACACAAAGGTCATGGCTCTGTAGTTTCAAACAGAAAGAAGATCTCTGCGCTATCTATGTATATAAAAATAACTCTATTCAGCTTATCGGGTGAAGAGTTTTCAAGATTCCTGTTAAAACATTGCTACATACGCTACAAGCTACAACTCAACACCAACTGGCTTTTAAAAATCCATATAAGGTAAACTAGTAACGAACTCGCGAGGACGCTGAATAACAGAGAGCTCAAAGAGTGTTCCAATGGTACGAGTATATCGTATTGGTTTACTAAAAACCATTAGCCAGTTCTCATTTGATCAAGTAGTTAAAAAAAATATTTAGGAAATATGTACCTAATGCTCTTAGTAAAATATTGCATCTATAGCCATTTAACTACTGAAATCGAAATACGAGGTATTTTGTTATAAGTATTTTGTTTCTAGTATGATTTTAGGCAAAAAAAAATACGAATATAAAGTTTTGACGGAAATGATGGTAAAACTATTCAAATGATAGCGTTTTAAACACAACTGTTCGATAGCATATTTAGCTGACGGAAGCAAATTTGAATTTAAATAGAATTGGATTGGAGTGATGACCTTCTGCAAACGGTCTTAATTGTTGAAGGGATAAGTATTGGAGAAATTGCACACATATTAGTACCGAAGCCATTTTTCAGTTATCTAGACTATTGATGCACCTAATATTCTTACTTGAAACGTCATGTCATATAAACTAACAGCTAAAGCTTATCTTGATTCTCTGTTGTTAATGTTTTTTTAATTAACCACCCTATTGACATTGTAAGTATGGTATATGCTTTCAAACACTCCATCGATTTATGCGCTTTTACTCTATCTCTCAAAAATTGATATCACTTACAAAACTTTCTACTACATGACTTAAAATTGAACATAATGGACAGATGCTTGTAATGGCTTATCTCGGGAAAGTACAAGAGTTTAATGGGCTCCAAAAAAATTACGCTTTTGAAACTGAAGTTGCCCCTTTGTTTCTTATATGGAACAGGAACAAGAGGAAAAAGTCTGGAAGAGCTCCCTTTGTTGATGTCTTTCTACGCGCTCGATGCCAGCATGATATTGATGCTGCAAACAAAGGTTGTAGTACAGGTGATAGTAAATTGGATGTCGCTGGAAATTCCACTTGAAAACCGCTTAAAACCTCTTGCCTGCATGGTTGCGGCCATCTCTTCTTTGATACTTCGAATTAGAACACCGACAATGAATGACAACAGATCAACCTGGAAAGATTGTTGAAACAGTATGCGAAAGAATTTTGACGACACTTAAGCTGAATCGAAAGAAGGTATTCTCAGCCCCATCTTTATTCCCAAGTAACAATGTCGAACAGGTTTCCAACCGGCATCTATCATATTACCGGGGATGCAGCTGGAAGCTGGCATACGATATTGCGGTATTGATAGCTTTAAATCGCTTAGCTTAGCCGGAAAGCTTCACTCCCGCTTGATGACACTGACCTGTAGCCGAAAAGTGGAGGTACTTTTATTAAAGAAAACTCGCAGTGATAACTACCTACCCACTATCTAGAAGACGAAAGTTAGCAGAAACAAGCCTCGAATATAGATTTACGAGTCCAACTTTCTTCCTGCTAAAGAGTACGCAGCGAATGGTTAATCATCATGAACGAAAACTGCTTTGTGATTATACCCTAATCGATGAAAAATACAAGCAAGTCGTAATGTTGGAGATTGTGCCTCAAAATGTACTAAAAAGATCTGAATGTATAAAAAAATAAAAATAAAAATTAATGAATTTGCTGTCTAACGTATCGAGATGGGAGCTACGGTTGCAGCGGAGAAATAATCGACTTTCCATAAACTCAAAAAGTGGGATTCTCCCCGATATCATCGCAACCGATCTGTAATGTGTAGATTCAAACTTATTAGATTTCACTTTTTGCCAAGGAAACATGCATAGCCAATCCTAATGGCGATAACATTTATTATAACGGGATCGTTGAAAAATGGGAATTAGTACTGTGAGGGTAATAACTACATTTCGAAGTCCTTCCTCAGGCTTACACTCGATAGTGCGGTAGGTGTTACTACTGTTGCTATACAAACCATTACTGAAGAGATAACACTTATTTCTTCGGAAAACTAGGAAATTTCAATTAAAGGTACACACAAAAAGTACCATGGATTCTCTAGCTAAAAATTCTTCTGAAAGAATAGGAGATTCTGAAAAAAAAAATAATCTTTCACAAATGTAATATTTAAAATTTTTATTTAAAAAAAAATGAGATTACATAAACATTTATTTAGCTCCTAGTATATGTATATAAAAATCCTAAATTGAGTTCTATATACAATACATTCTAATACTTGAACTTTTCGATATGCCTGATATTGGTGAACACAATTGTGCGTAATCGTACATTTTCGCACCGTCGATCGATCGCGTTTTCGAGTGATTGCTTCCACAAGGTTTTCCTCAAATCGTTTGCTGTTGCTCAGGTCAGTCAATTAAGTAATGAACAAACTTTTACTTATAAGGTCAAACAGAGGTGGTAATTTGCTCTACAAAATGAACTGGTTTCGATAAGGACTGCGATCGTTGCCTATATACGTTGTAATTTTGAAAATTTGCTGCAGGACATCGACATGATTGAGAATAAGTAGACAAACCCTCAGGTACGCTACGACTTTTTGAGGAATGACGCAAGGAACCAGCCCCGCAATAGTTTCTTGTGAATGAACTATTTTGTAGAATAGGTTTTGGTCTAAAGCAAAAAGTTATCATAATCAAAGAAAAATATAAAACCAAATAGGATTTACCTTTTGGAGGTACACGGCAAACAGAATTGCTCTGGATAAGTACAAATGCATTGAACACTGCAAGGGTTGCTAACAAATGAAAAACTCTTTTGCAATCGTCTACCCATATGAGCTCCAATACTTCCTGATCCAAATGTATATTTCCGTGTTTGGTATCGAGCTTGATTCTCTCGGACAGTTCCACTGCTATATTTATGGGGGCAAATCATGCTTTCCGGACAGCAATATTGTTGGGTGTAAGGATGAAAATGACTAGTTTCGCCAGCTTGGTATCTGGAAGTGATATTAGGTACTTGGTGACAATTATAACAGCTTCTCTGCATGGTGGCCAAACAAGGATGACAGCTACATTGACCCATGCATTTGTAACCACCAGCAGGTAGATTTATGTAACTACGGTTGATCAAGTCCGGAGCAAAATTACTATGAGCAGCAGCATATTGTGATCGTAAATTTCCATTTGCACAACTTTTCATTGACAAATTTTGCCTAGTGCTAGAGTATCCAATGAAGAATATCAGAACAACAGACACAGCGGCCGCAGCTGAGCATATGTAGTATCCTGCTCTCCCGTATTTTAGAGAGTAATCGTTTAAAAAAATCGTAAGTGGTACGCTGATCATTACAGGCACAGATTCTGCTCCTCTTATTAAACCTAATAAATTAAAAAATTCAAATTGAAAAAAAAACCATAGCGTTTTAGTTAAGAATACTTACCCCATGCTTTTGTAAAATATTTTGCCTTCACTCTCTGCAAAGCCAACATCTTGAATGAGTATCGAAATCCTCCGAATCCAATTCCGTATATCCAACATAGAACGCACAGCGTTTGAAAACCCAATACAAAAGAGAGAAACAGTATTGCCACTGCAACTGTCAGTAACGATGCCTATAACGAAAAGGATATCAATTCAGCAAAAAAATTGTTTCAATTAACCTCAAAACATAAGTACTTGAGAAACGATTTGAATCGATATAAACGTATTCCTAATTTTGCAAGATCTTCGTATAATTGAACCAGCTATAACGACCCCCAGAGTGGTGGAAAGCCCTAGAAAAGTCTGCAACAGAACCAAATCCTGGATGTCACAACCCTCTTTTGCAGCATGAAGGGACTTTGTGAAATAAAAATTAATGAACATTCTTAAAGTAGAATAAGTAAGAGCTATGACCATTACCATAGAGAAAATTGGAGCATAAATTCCAAGTGCAGATACAGCCGATGTTAGTATAAGTACTTTTACCGTCGTGGATTTGGCCGGCGCGAAATCAATAAAGTATTTTTTTGGACTCTGAACCGCTGTCTTTTTTTCCTTTACCTTGAAAAAATTTATCTTATAAGTAAAAACGTACGTACATAGGTTAATGTGTGTATTAAGACAAATGCATACTTTCTTCCTTTGGTTTTTGAGATGTTGAATAGCTCTTCTTTGGGGATGGTAAAGTGACGCAGGTCGATACAAGAGGCCCATAAAAAAACTTATCGAAACCATTCCAGTAATGACTTGTAATCCGAGACGCCAACCCATTTTCCTAAAAAAGAAAAAAAAGAACAGAAAAATACAAAAAACCCAAGACAAACTAATTAATTATGAGGAAACTTACCCAACTCCTTCTTTAAGGATAACTGAAAATAGCGCCAGACCGACACCCTCTCCAGACATGGAAACCATTTCGACAAATTGCCGACGCTTCTTAAAGTAATTTCCAATCATTATGATCGATGATTCTCGTACCATAGATACACCAAGTCCAACCAAAACACCTAAAACCAAAATCGTTTATAACATAACGTCTATGTACTCAGTCATTAAAAGTCACTTCACCATAACTAAAAGACATCTGGCTTAATTGTGTTGCAAACGATGTGAATAGAACACCAAGCGGAAGCACTAATCCCCCTATGACAGCCAGAAGGCGAGTTGACTTTTTCCTACAGAACGCTATAACTATCGGAACAGCAATTGTAGACACAGACCAGCTTAGAGCTCCAAGCCAATCTAAATGAAACATGTTACTTTTGATTTATTTGAAAAATGATTGAAAGATGTTACCAATCTCATTTCTGTGTCCAAGGTGCTGAGTTGCATAGAAGAGCAACAAACCGTAAGATAACTGTAGTCCTGAGGTCAGAACATGGGCAAGGAACGAAAGGCCACATATAATCCAACCCCAGCCTCCATCTGGATAAAAATGCTGACGAATTGTGGTGGTATCAACGCCGGACCTTCGAAGGGCTGGTATATTCCTATGGAGCATATTGAACTCTCGGTCCAAAAGTCCAGCTGGAAATGCCGAGTCCTCATCGTCTGTCAACCTGGTTCCTCGTTCATATCCTTGTTGAATAAAAATAGTTAAAATGTATCTTTTATTACAAATTTGTAGACAATTCATGAAACTAACCTGAATAACAAATGGGTATCTCTCTAGTCTTTTGTTCGTCAAACCATTGATCGTAGACTTTTGCTGCAGCTCCTCCTCTTCCTCCACTTACTTCTCCTGTTCCCACTCCTACGCCGCCAGCTCCCGTTTGACTATGACAATGACACATAAAGCTATTTCCATAGTGATTATCAAAAACATTAGATAAGGCCGTGATTGATTGGGAGTGCTGATTTGACAGGTTGCCATTGCCGAAGCTAGACCTGGATTGCAGCCTTCTTAGGTGGGATGTGGGTGGCAGGGGAACTGTAGCTGGCAGCACAGGATCATCGGAGTGTAAATGGTGTTGGTTGTAGGCGTTGTATGAACTATAGAAATTGTTCATATTGACGGCGGGTTTACTTTGCTGACGCAACTCCAATTGTGAGACACTTGGTTTAATATCTAATTTCGATGCCGATGCGATGGAAGACAACCTAGGACAGGACACCCACCATATGATGGGTCTATTATTAAAACTACAGTGACAACAAATGTATCTACTCGTGGTAAGAGCATTAGGAGCAGCAGCACCTTTGGGATTATGTGGGGTTGTAATAGCTGCTAAAGACCGGTTCTTTCCCCCCTCGGGTTGACGAAGGTCGATACTACTGGAACACTGGTTTTGTCACACTATATTCGATGGCCAATGGTGAGGTGGTTGGATATAATTGTTGCTAAACTGCCGAAGACTGTCGTTTGCACACATGCATTGCGGCCTGATGTACTGATGTTGGTGGTACTCGTATTTCTGATAGTAGTTATTCGCTTTAAATTGTGTCAGCTGTGGGCAACTATGGGAGATGGGATTTTCCGGTGTAGGTTCTTTTTGATACTGCTGTTGTTGCTGTTGAATGAGGGGACATCTATTCATCCTTTGTACGGTTGAAAAGTCTGTGTTTTCTCTACGGTCGCATGTGCACTTTTCAATCATTTTAATTGACTTTTATTCAAGATTTCCAGCTCATTATCTCTTACATAAGAAATCTTTATCTGTTTAAATATTTCAAAGGATGAAAATACAATATAAATTAATGAATAGGAAAATATCTATGTACTTGTATTGTAATTGATGTTTAATCTCACACCAGACAAAGAAAATAAACTTTGATTGCTTACAGTTTAACAGTTTGCACTTATTCAAGTGGATAATTCAATTATTGCATTATTAATAGAGGGTGCATTATTTGCAAGTCCACATACATAAGTGCCTTAATCTTGGACTAAACATTGCTCAGCTATCGAAATGGTATATTTATATAGTTAGGTACATATGAATGATATCAAACATGCAAAAACGCTATCAAGTAAAGAATTAATAAATCTTTTTTAATTTTTTTCGTCGCGTTTGCATCACGTTATGAAGCAGTATTCTTGTGCACGCATCCAAAAGGACCGAAAATGTCATACGAAGCAGCTGCTAAATACATGAACAAGTCAAAAGCATTTGTTAACAAGTGGGTGCATCGTTATTCCCAAGTTAAAAATGTGGATGATTTGCCGGATCGTGGGTCTACACCAAAAACAACAAAAAAGCAGGACAAAATGATTCTACGCATGTTTGAAAAAAATCCTCTTCTATCGTTACGTGGACGACAAGGGATTCTACGTAAAAGGGGTCAAAATGTGTGTTGTAATACGATACGAAGACGTTTACTAGCCAATAATGTAAGATTTCGAAGCACAATAAAGAAACCACTACTGTCAAAAAAACACGTAGAATAATGACTCAGTTGGGCCAAGGAGAATTTGGACAGAGATTAGAACAACGTTATTTTTTCGGATGAAGCTTCTTTTTGGACATGGTCTCCTGTTGTGTACACAATCCAATAAATTAATCCAGCAGACCGTCAAACACTCGGTACAGGTGCACGTTTGGGGATGCTTCTCAAAACAAGGATTTGGCAATTTGTTCATGTTTACAAATAACTTAATCGCACCCAATATGGTCAAAATTTATAAGAAGGCTTCATTACCATCTGCCCAAAGGTGGTTTAAAAGAAGGAATGAGAATTGGTTACTGCAAGAAGATAATGACCGAAACATCGCAGTCGTTTGTGCAGTGCGTGGAAAAAAGAAAATGACGTCGATGTTTTAGATTGGCCATCACAGTCGCCGGATGCAAATCCCATTGAAAATGTTTTGGCATTCATGAAGCTAAAGCTCCAAGGAAAGAAGATCTCGATGGTCAAACAATTATCAAGAAAAATACGAGTTTTATGGAGATCTTTGTCTCAAGATTATGCTAAAAGATTAGTAGAAAGCATGCCTCGAAGACTCCAAGCAATTATTGATAATGGAGGAGAGTTGACAACATATTAATTGAAAAGCATTCAAGTAAATAAACAAAATAAACCAGTACAATTGATTTTTTTTTATTATTATAAGTTTTTCTTTAATTTTTGTCGTGTACGAAGTTATCAAACAGACTGTAGCTCGAACAGCAACAGAATTCAATTTCAAAATCTCTCATTGAAATGAGCGTTAAAGTTTCCAGCGGCTTGTTCTTTGTATCACCAAAAATTTAAGTGATTTGAAGAAGAAAAAATTCATTTGTAGTTTTCTTTGAATTTGAGGAAGCCCTATGTCGACAGACCTGGCAGCATCAACAATAAATACGTCGTCTGTCAATGTGAAAACCAAGCATCCAAACAGGTTTTTTTCAACCAATAAATTGAATCCATACTTGAAGTATTTTATTTGGTTATGAAATATAACAATTTTAAAATAACGGAGCTACGCCCGCTTTTAATCATTGTGTTTAAATGTGTTTAAATTGTTTACTTCCAATAATTTTTTTTTTGCAAGGGTATCTTTAATCAAGAGGCCTTACCAGCAATGCGGACTCTCTGATTCAATGGGAAAAAATATTGGCAGGGAATAACTACTGCATAAACATTTTCTACAATAGATAAAATTTACTTGGCATTCAAGATTATTTAAGAGTGATCGATTAACCACGTCCTTTTACGTTGAGGTTAAATTGAAGTAAAATAATAAGGAAACAAATTAACTCATAAATGTTCACTAACCCTGATGAAGCCAAAGTCAGTAAAAGGAATATTAAACATTTGTATTTCTTCACTCATAAATATGCACACTGACTGACAACAACTTCGCTAATGCTAGAAGTGTTACTCATGAATGATAGTGCCCAGTTTTGGGAAGAAACCCCCTTTTGAGGTACTCTTTATTCAATTTATATTCTTAAAATGGTAGCATAACTACCTTCCGGGTGAGTTTTATTAAGCTTTGCTTTCCGCTTAAAGAAGCTGTCGGATCACTTGTGCTACATTTAGACAATTCTTTTGTTCTTGGATGAACTATTTGACTGTGAAACCGAAAATACATTATTCCAACGAGTAATAATCCCAAAGTGAGCTTCTTAACATCTCCTTTCAAAAGGAAAAAAATAAATCTCCGGGATGGGTTAATCCGAGCAAAATATGCAAAATCTAAAACACTATTTGTAGAAAAAAGGTGTTTGTTTAAATTATCTTAAATAATTAATGGGTGCCTTTGCAGTATAAACTTCAATGGTTGGTTGAGAATCGTAATTCTAGAGGACAAATGAAAATATAAATTTGGGTAGAAAAAGGATACCAGCAGGATCGCATCTAAAGAAAGTTCCTCAATGAAATATTGAACATTTATTAAAATTCAAGCGAGCGTCAACGTTATGTTTCCTTAATATTCTAGATTTTTGAAATCAATCAATTGAAGGATATTGTAACGAAGATTGAAGGGTATTTAAGGGAGATTTAACTCAAAATACGCTGCGATGGTTTTCCAAAGGACAGTACCACTGTCAGGGGATAGAACTGTAAGATGAAAATGGTGGAAGAGTACAAGAGACAAGCCTTTCAGGCATGGATTTGGTATTAGCTACGTCCTGTTGCACCTAATACAAGCAAGCGACAAACAATAACGAAGAAAACACTCGAAAGGATTCCTGTGAAGTACTAATCTTTTAGTTGACGCCCAGGACAGGAAACGGAATTTTTTTCTAAATCAGAAAATCGGTCAACAAAATGAACAAGGAACGTGCATTCTGTTCGGATAAAATGCCTATACTCTCAGAACTTTAGGCGACTATTGGAAATCTTAGTGAATAAAATTTTGTTAAACAGGGTAATGAGAAGCGATCTGGTGACATACCCAAGAAGGCAGAGCTTTCTTGTTGAACTTTGGCTTTGGCGAGACAAGTAATTTTAAAAAACTCGAAATGTACCTAAGACGTGCATATGTATCTATTTGTACTCGTATACTCGATGTAATAAAATCAAAATATTAAATTAACAAACAAATAATATTTTATATTTAGATGCTGCTAGTAATTAGGTACGACCATTAATTTGATCATCAATTTGAAAAATATCTCAATAGAGGATTGAAGTTTGGTTTTAAAAAACTCACTTCAACATTCACTCTAAAAAAGATGATAGTGAACACAAGTATTAAGGAATATGCTGATCAATAGATGTAGATGCCAAACCCTTAAACCCTAAGAATCTAAAAGAATGTCAAGCCCAGTGGAAAAAAATTACAAATTAGAGGTAAAAATTTCGATCTTTTTAGTTCTGTTTAACAAGATTAGTCCCACCTTTCTCAGAGATGGTCCTTCTCAGTCCTGCAAAGCTTATTTATGAGGTTGAGGTGGATAGTTTGATGATTTTAGCCAAGAGACACTCCACGTCAGCCTCTCCATAGTCCTTTGGGATAGAGCAGATTCAATAGAGCATTGCGGAGTACATATGTAGCTTATTATCAAAACAAATATTATAATATTATAGGAATATGATACAGGGTCGAGTAAACACAACAATATAAAGACGAGCCTGGCAGTAGATTGAACATCCAAAAAAGTGATACGAGTACCTCAATTGCACATCGTTCAAGAAATACTAAGAAACAATCGAAGGAGAAGGACATAAACTAAGACAACACTGGGAAGAGTTAAGACACATCTTCAGTAAGTGTGCTATAACCCTAGGGACCTACAAGTTTTAATGTGTGGACAAATAATCTACTATCGCGTGCTTTGTAACTGGAATTTCTTGCTGGTTTAATAACACGGCACTTACTTTTGAGAAAAACTAAAAGAAATGAATCCAAGGGTGATACATCGCCCGATTTCGGCGGCCAACTGATATTGCTGTATCCTGAGATAATACTCGTACTATATGTCAACGGAAATTTTCGTGCAATAAAGTTTTTGTTGTCTTGGCATATGGCATTCCCTTATTGAAACCACATACCGCCACCGCTTAGATTTATATCACCCGATATGATAAGTTAGTTATCAAAGTACGTTACCGTTCACCGGTATTTGGAAGAGGATACTGAGCCTATTTTCAAAAAAACAAGAAGTTCAATTATCCCTCGAGTCTAAAGACCATTCAAAACATTGACTCTTTCGAAAGCTGTATGGGTTTCTCGACAATCTCACTTTCATTTTTCAAATGGCCCAAATACAACAATTTTTCATTAAACCACATTGTCACTGAAGATGATTTTCTTTGAGATATGTTCACAACATTTTCTTTTCTTGTGCAATCGGCGTACATATGGCGCTAGAAGTGGTCTGAAAGCTATAATTCCTATGTTAACTGAATTTTATAAGCATGGATACTCAAATCTTTTTTAAAATGTAACATAATATGGTTCTAAAGAATTTAAATACCTACGCACGATTATGAAGTAATTCTTGAGCTCTCGATTACACTTTCAAGTACGGTAGCAATGTTTCTTGCTGAATGAATGACAAGACAGGTAACCGAACTGGCACATATCATTGTAAATCTACCAACGACCCAGTTTTGAAGTCACATTCAAAATTATATGCTAAATTTGTCAGTTTTTAACACCAAAACAATCATATTATGTGCGATGTGCATTTTTTTAACGGCCATTTTTTTTATTACGCTTAGATAACTTTAGCACGGTTGCCACCAAGTATCTATCGACTTGACGAATTCTTTAATATTGTAGATATTAATTTCTTTTTTGGCATTAAGATTTTATTCCACCTTTTGAATAAAACTATTAAAGTATTTGACATTTTCCCGGAAAAAACTTTAGCGACATTTTTGAAATTGTATAGAAATCCAGATTGATTATTTGAATACTTTGTCTCTAAGATATCATTACTTACTCGTAAGTAGTACGGTTTGATATCATTGGTTATATGGTTATTGCAGATTAGAAAAAAACAGAACGGAGATGCAAATATTAGACGAACAACATAATGTACAATATACTCGTACGAGTAAATATGTATAAGAAAGGTCAATTGGATTTTTAAACGACATATTAACTCGAATTTGTTCACATTACCTTAATATTCAACATTTGGTTTGCATTAAACATTTATTAAGCGACATACTGCCACCTGTCGTAAAACGTGCTGTCATCTTTTAAACAGATGGAACGATATGCTCTTCATGATCAACAACAAGTCCAAAGTTTTTTTTCCAGCAAATTCAATTGGTTCACCAATTTAAGCTATTAGGATGAGTTAGTAATGAACAACTGCGTTTGTTGCTTCTCCAGCTCGACTTGTAACTTAAGCCTATCGATTCCATCTAGATCTTAGGAATTTGGCATATCACAAACAAAATGACACCGAACTTCGCATATAAACTTGCGTCATAGGATCTTCAAGATGCACCCATCCATCAGCAGCTTCGTAGATTTGCCACTTTGGTGTTGAAACTTGTTTCGTATGTTGCAGATAAAACTGAAAATTTTTATGATGAGATACGAAAAAAGGTGCGACCAACTCCGTGTGTATATTGGATATACTGTTAAATATTCCAATTAGGTCAATTTTCAAACAAAATATTATTGCTTTCTTATTACGAGTATTCAAACCTATTTTTAAAAACGATCTTCGACTCGCAAAGCGTAAGTGTTTTTTTTTTGTCCTAATAAATCGATTAACTTGATTTACTTTCTATTCGTCATCATCTTCACTTTCACTCTACATGATTTGTAGCCAGCAACACAAAAAAACTGCAACCGCTCTGAGTAAAAGTGCGAGGACGGAGGGGGAAATCAGGAATTATAAATTCGTAAATTCAATTTCAAGAGTTTGACCTTTGTTCCTTCATTATATGTATTTATAACTTTGCAATTTGCAGCTTTTGCTAGAACTCAGATCATACTCGTACGTTTATGGATTGCAAGGGAATCCAATTTTTTTTCCTAAATTTTCTATTAAAAAATTTTGGTTAAGCAAAGAAACTTACTTTCAGCTTAATGGGCTTGTGAAAAAGCAGAACTACGGATTCTGGAGGGAGACCACTTAATTACTTCTTGTTGGGCTATATAGAATCGTTGGTAGGTATATATATGCTGATAAGCAAGTTATTCTGGCACAAAAGCTAATTTTCAACGCATTGTTGCTGTTGAAGAACACCAAATGCTTCAGAGAGGGGACCAAGAGGATGCGTTTTTGTCAAAACAGCGAGGAACCAAAAGCAATCGGATGTTTGATCTAAAAAGACAATATCTATAGCACCCTTTACAGCTGAACTTGAATATGTATGTATCTACAGGTATATATGTGATTCTTTTCTGCTCATAATTCGTTCCTTTTAAGTCACGATATGGAAAAGCTGCTAATGAAAGCAATCCCGTACCATTAAAGTTCAGTAAAAAACAAAGTATGCCCCTATATTAAAATTCATATGCTGAAATTGATAGTCTGCTTAAAACGAGTACACTTAAACGTTATATGCAATTAAGGCCAAAGCCTTCATAATTTTTTCCGATAATCCATAAAGTACTTAATTTATTTCTATCATCATAAACACCAGTTTGGCCTGCCTGAACAAAAAAAAAAGAAGAAAAAATACTAAACTGAAGGAAAAACTTTTTTAAAAAAAAAAATGGAAAATCCAAATGTTCAAGCTCTCCCACTTACAGAAATCATTTCCAAATGATACAAGTACCATAGAAATGAAATGAATGAATAGTATCTATGTATGCAGGTATGTATGTATTTATAGGATGTAAGTACTGAGTGCCTACTAAAAATGGAAGTACGCATAAGCATCTACATCAGCATTTCCACTTAACTTTGAACTAAGCACACTTAATTCTAAAAAAGGCGAAAGTCTTCACATTTTCAGAGTCTCTGTGGTCTCACTGAGTATGGTTTCGTTTTATCATTTGACCTTGAATTGGATAAAAGCGTCAAGCAATTCATGAAACCTTTTGCCCACTCAGCGTAATGCCTTAATCCCTATTCCCAGGCAGTTTTTCAAGAACCCTATAATGTGTACTCTTTGAACACACTATCAGTAGGTACCTACATATAGTACAACTTTCTTGCTGCTAGTAGCAGCATACTCCTTGGTACATCGACAAGGGACGACGACGACGACGACGACGACGACAACGACAACGACAACAACGACGTCTTATGTATTTAATAAATGCAATGCCAGCAAGAAGGAAAAAAATAATCAAATAAAAATAAGTAGAAAACCATTTAACACACAGACCTAGATCGGAGACAAGCTAGCACCATTAAAAATGTGAATAATGGTGCGATCCAATTTTCTGTGACATAAAATAGAAAATTTTATTACACTGGAATGGAAGGCGAATGAACGAGCAATGCCACCGTCACAGCAACCGTGGCTGCTACCGATACCGATACCGCCAACGCCACCGCCATCGTCGTCGTCGTCGTCATTCTCGCAAAAAATTATAATTAGGCCAATTGCAACCGCAAACCACAGTGTGAACGAACTAAATGACGACAAACGATGTGCCGCTCGCCGGACCAACTCTCAGATAGCTGAGCTCGTTTAGAGTAAATGTTTGGTTTTACTTTTCAATGATGACCATCTATTGTGAGTCTATGCAAATTTATTCCTAATTCCCAATATCATTTCGAGCCCATAGACCGTAGATACTCTAAACGGTATACGCTGTAAGCTGTACCCACCACCGATTCCCTCATTTTTATCCTTTACAAAAGCTAATCTATTTATGAGTCAACCGTTCTATAGTTACGAGTACATACCGTGTTACAGCAAACAACGAATAGCAAACCTTAAACTGTAAACCATGAACAACGAATAGCGAATATATGTATACTCGTACTAGCAAATAACAGGCTATTGATGTCAATTACGGATTTAAGTGTTCTTTATAAAGTTGAAGCATGCGACTGACACACACTGAGTGTGACCTCCTTGCTTTGTTATACTAAACTAGAAGCTTGTAACTCATCATAACGATTATACATACAAATAAACGCGAGTGGGTACCTAGAAAGGGTAGAGGTAACTTCAAGGATATGAGGATAAAAACCCACATGCATATGATATTGAAGAGCTAGGAATACTTCTACTTAAGCGGCTATTATCAGATGTCAGTTGCTCTCTCTAACGACAACTTATTAATGAAGAAAACCCATTAATTTGCAAAACTTAAAGTATGCATAGTAAGCGTATTCATATGAACGTAATTAAACAGGCGCCCTTTTTTCTGCAATGACAGTCTAGAGGTTTAATTTATTAATGCATACAACCCCAAATCTGAATGGATATCATCTTTATGTGTACAATAGAACTTGTGCTAACATAGTCGAGAATTTCATGAGCCCATTGGGGTTTTCTAGAGCGGAAATTCAATGACTAACCAAGGACCAACTATACGAGTACATACAGTACGCAGCATACAGTGTACAGTACAAAGTAACCGCTGACGGCAGGCAAACAGCCAACCAACCACGCGAACAGGGGTTGTTTCTGCGGTAATGCTGTAAACAAACCAACAATTTTGTGCCAACATAAACGCATTAACAGAGTCCAAATTTGAATTTAAATCTGAATCTGAATCTGAATCTGAATCAAAATCAGAAGGCAGGGCTAAGGAATTGTGTGATGTGTACATTACGTTTTGCGGTAGCGTAGCGGTTGCCTTTGGTACTGCTGCTCCTTCTGCGGCTTCTAGTAGGTACTACTGCTGCTGTTACTGCAGAAATTAATTAAATTTTCATACGTACTGCATCCGAATAAGTACTCAAGTATTACAGAGAGAATTACAGAGCTCAAATTAAAACAGCAAAATAAAATCAAGTAAGGAAAAGGCTTTAAAAAAATAGCATCCTGGCTTTTAATGTAACTCTTAAGCAGGTGAACAAACACATACCAAGTAAACAATCAAGTTAAATATGCATCCCCCGAAAGAATTTCTCCGCAGATACATCACCGTTCCGCACCGTACCGTATTTCATGTACTCGTATACGTTTTTTGTACACTGTATGCCGTTGTCGTCGCTCATTCACCCTATTATCTCCGATGGAACAAGGACGCAAATACAAATACCATTTTTAACTCGGGTCAATAAATTCTGTTCTGAACTGTTTGCTGTTCTCGAGACACACACTCACGCACCCATATGTACATACATATGTATGTAATGAATGTTTCGAAACCAAAGAAAAAAACAAAAAAAAACAACAAAATCAAGAAATATAAAATAAAATGAAAATCTGTAACAGTAACAATGAGTTGTGTTCCAAAAATCTCCTTTAGATACTCGTACAATTTATTTTTACTGTTATAACGATAACAATAACACTTTCTATTATTTATTCAATTGCCTGGGATTTTCATGGGTCTTCCAGGCTCTCTCTCAACAGCACACCACAACGACGACAACGACAACGACAACGACAACGACAACGACAACGACAACGACAACGACAACGGCAACGGAACAACGTTTTGGGGCGACTTGGGCGACTCGGGCAACTTGGGCAACGCGACGATGAAAACCACGATGACGATGACGAGAACGAGAACGAAAACGACAACGACAACGTCAACGGCAACGACTTC
Organism: Volucella inflata; assembly: GCA_928272305.1. Taxonomy (NCBI): domain Eukaryota; kingdom Metazoa; phylum Arthropoda; class Insecta; order Diptera; family Syrphidae; genus Volucella; species Volucella inflata. The sequence continues at coordinate 111,895,649 of OV743720.1, read as the reverse complement.
AAGACGGATACTCTCAAATCAACTCGACTCGACTCGACTCTATCGAGCGTTCGTGTCGTATCTAGGCACACTCATTCACAATCAGCGCGTATTGATTAGATTGGTGTTTGTGATTTTCTCTCTATCATCTAACAGCTTCCACATAAAGTGTTGACGAAATTCACCCCATCACCGTCGTCTTTTTAATTAAGGTCACGACGTGTACACCATTAGCTCTTTACTTTAATTAAATCTTTTCGGTTACTATCTTCCTTTTTTTTTTGTAATTTTTAACCGATTTTGATGGGCCCTCTATGTAGTTTCAAAGATTTTAATTCACTTTATCACAATACCGGAAAATAGAAACCTCACGCACTTTTATTAACTCACTTGTACGGGTACGGCGGGTATTCGTAGATGGATACCTGCTCAGGTCCCAGCTACGGGAACAATAAGGAAAATCCTCAAAAAATGGCACCAGGAGCAAGCAGCAGCAGAGTACACAGTAGGAATAAAAAAATAAAACAAAACTAAATGTCGAATAAAACCCAGTGAAAACGTATGCTAGTCTTGAGTTCCGCGCCACACTACACCCGCAGCAGAGAGGAGTCAAACTCTCTGCCACCACTCACGCCACAAAACTTACAGAGACAAATTTTTTGGTATCAGTATTTGAAAAGGCGACGATTTCTGGAGCATATTGCAACGACAACATCCAAAGCTCCTCCTCAGTGTTTGTTGTGTAAAGCTGTGTGTGAAAGTTCTTTCTCTGTTGGGGCATGCGGACTAATTTTTTGTAATTTCTCCATCGAAACGAATCTTTTCCACTGCTCCATCATCTGCTGTTGCTTCTGTTGCTGTTGCTGTTGCCGTTGCCGTTGCCGTTGCTATTGCGGATGCCGCTGTTGGCGCTGTTGCCTGCTGTTATTCCTACCACGGCTGGGTTGTATCTCTTTTAAATGTAGATTTTCTCTAGTTCACAATTACTACAAATATTCCACTATCTCACGTGGCGAGCGCTAGAGCGCACTGTTGGCTGATTTGTTGGTCCGAATCCGAATCCGAATCCAAATCCGAAAGCTACTTCGATATGAATAGATACCACATCCATAGATACGTTAGGTGTGGAGGGGCACACCACACACCATAGAAATTTTCTATGGTTTTGCCCCCAGGCTAATGGAATTCGTTGTGTTATGACGCGCGCGGTTTTCTCATCGTGTACAACTTTTAGATGAAATTCATTGCCTCAGTCGGTTCAAATTGAAAGTGCACTCTTCCACACGACTTGACTTTTCACTCCTTTTTCAAACTGTTTTGAAATTCTATCCAATTTGGTAACTTCTTTGAAAAAACAAAAAAAAAATACCCAACTCTTACTTACTTGTACCTACTTCACTTGTACTTCAAATTACCCTCCTCTCACGTACTCACGTACTTTAATTGTTTTAAAGTTGCCCACTTAGTACGTTACGTACAGATGCTTGTACTCGTATAACTGGTACACATGATATTGTGGGTATTGTATATCTGTCTATCTTTCATCTCTACATCACAAATCTCAAATCTATTGTACGAGTATTGTTCATTCAACTCATAAGCAAACTTGTAGTGGCCTATTTTACTGGGGATTCTCCGGAACTAAACTCATTTCATAGTGCATGTGCAAATACGGTGTAGAAATTCTAGTACACAGAGCGAAAAATGCAATCAAGGACGATACTTAGGACGACACCACATGAGAGTGGGAGTTCTCGTACGTGTCCTACTATGGAAGTAAATTAATGTTTTCAAAAGAACAATGTCCATTTGAATATCGCAATACTCTAGTGCAAGTACGAGTACGAATGTGTACGAGATACGGATACGAATTCAATCTTATACTCCTACATAACTGGTGGTATAATAATGGTTAGTCTTGGTTAGTCCTGGTTAGTTGTGGAATCACGTGAAAGCCCTTAATGGCGAAAAGTAATGCACTCAGAATTCCATCTGATGTAGTTGCGTGTAATTACAAATTTAAAAGGCAGTACGAGGTGACTGTAAATCGCTTAAGGCATAAGATACGAGTACCATACCATGGCAGATGATCCTTCAGCCAATGGAACAGTGCTACTATCTACTCGGATGTACGAGTATATATCGAAAATGTCAAGTGTTTGATCTGTTGGTGTGTTCATAACTGATAAAAACTTAAAAATACTTAGGACGTCCTCAGCCCTCTTCAGTCGTTTGCAGAAACAATCGAGATTTGTTTATTTAAAATAATTCCCTTAGAACTCACCTACGCAAAGAGAAAGAACAGCAGACGTAGATAAACATTTCACATACATATGTAGATATTGAGATATTATCTCAAGAGTACACTGTGCGTTAATTAAAGTTTACCCTGTTTGAAGGGAGAGCTTTGATTGTATCTAGAGCTAAATCGATGTGGTTATTGGAAACATGGGAGTTATGCGGCAATATGTGTGCTTACCAAAGTTGGTCATTTAAACTTGCATCACCTCAACTCACATCAATTTTAATTTGATACGACACGATATGAAGCGATAATATGATGCCGAAACTTTTGAAGTACTCGTTGAAAGGAAGAAATTTGAAAATGAAAATGCCTTAAATATTTTCCCCAATTAAAAGATATTGAGCATAACTCTATGATGTAGTCAATGTTGTGATAAGCTATGGCAACTGTTATGCAAATTCAAACCCTTTTAATTTCTGATATTATGATTTTAAAGTGAGATTGGAATTAAAAAGCAAACAGAGTTGCTTATGTTTCGCTTCAAACGTTTTAAATAAGAATGTATGGTTCTCCATTGCAAGCAATTCACATATTCCAACGCAAACTCCAATATTGAGTCATGGGAATAGGAAAAAGTCAGAAAGAGCCATGTTAGGTGAATACGGAGCTTGCGGAACAGTATGAATGTTGTTTTCGATCAAATAGTAGCGTACAAGTTAAATTCTGGCCTCTTGCGATGAACATTTTCCTCAAACCCTTTAATACGCTCACGTAATACTCCTTGTTTACTGTCTGACCTGGCGAAAAAAAGTCGAAGTGGACCACACAACGGCAATCAAAGAAAACGGTGTAAAATGCCCTGATTTTGATTCGGTTTTTTGGGTTTTGGCTCTTCTGAAGAATGCCATTCCGGTAATTTTTTTGTTAACTTCGATGTCATATTCATAGACCCATGTCTCGTCACCGGTAATGATGCCATCGATAAAATTTTTGCCCAAAGAAAGCATTTCTTTAGCGACAGCAATGCGATGCAGTTTCTGCAACAAATTTAGCACTCTCGGCACAAGCCGCGTTTCAACTCGTCTCACGCCCAAAACATCGTGAATAACATTTTACACCGAACCGAACAAAACACCAAGATCGCCTGCTATCTTCCTGATGCTCACATGACGATCTGCGAATACAATTTTCTTAACTTTCTCGATGTTTATGTCAGTTATGCTAGTGGATAGACGACCGGAACGAGGAAAATCATCAACCACAGTACGACCCGCTTTATACTCTTTGTAACACTCGTAAGCTTCTGTTTTCGACATTGTGGAGTCCCCGTAGGATAACGTTAACATTTTCAACGCTTCCGCACATGATATTTTGTTAAAAATAAACTCAAACTTAAGTTATTTATATACAACCAAAGTAGTCTCTTTTTATAGAAAACAATTTTAATGAAAACAGGTAGGTACTCGTATACAAAATACTCAGGCCGCCTCCTGGTTTATTCTGAATCTGATACATTGGATGGATACTGGTGGCTGTCTCTCTCAATTCTTGAAAGAATTCTGCAAAACTGGCAAAGTCAGATCAGTTAATGGCCAATATATTCGTAGACGACATTAACATAATCTCAATGGAGCGTTTGCAACTATGCCAGCAGAAGTGCCAAAAATTGGTATGAGGTCAATGAAGAAAAACAACATCGACGCTTTGGACAAAACAACACCATAAGCAGTTACAATAATGTGGTAATAAGGGACTTTATCTATCTTGGCTACGATATCAACTCCGGCAACGACACCAACACCGAAATGATGTGAAGAATAGTTTAGCAATATTTAATACCACCTCAGCATTGGTAAATAATTTAACCGGTAAAGGATGTGGATTATCAGTCTTGCTTATCGCTCCTTCCTTTGGCTTTAGAAGGCAACTAAGCAATAAAACCTTCCCTCAAGCAACTAGTAAAAAGATGTGAACGCTGACGAAAAGTGATGAACTGCAATGGACGGCTCGCGTAAAAAAAAATTCAGTTCATTGCCGGGCACTCATTCTGTTCTCTGGTGTGTAATAGTGGATCCAAGTTTCATCAACAGTTACCAATCGACGCCAAAACGACTTGCATCAGCAAGTCCAAACACTTTCGAAGTGCTCTCGCGTTCGTGTTTTTGGTCAGGAGTGAGCATGCGCGGCACCCACCGGCAGGATAACTTTTCCATGTGCAGAATATTGCCAAAAATATGGCGTGTGCTCTCAGTACTTATCTTGGTGGTATCTGCTAGCTCGCGCACCTTCACTTTCCGGTCAGCCAACACCATTTCATGTATTTTTTTGACATTGTCCTCTGTAACCGCATGGGAGGGCCTGCCGCTGCGGACTTGATCGGTAGTGGAGTTGCGTCCACGACGAGACTCTCGAAACTAATGTCTCTCAAAAACTAATGTTTTATGAGAGAACGAAAATCGTATTTGTCTACACTGAACATGTTGCCAAACACGTCAACAACAATCAGCTGTCAAAACAAAACTAAAGACAGCATCGCACTGAAATTTGGCATGTCTGCCTAAATATGAACGGACTTCAAGGCACCATAACCTTTTTTGCAGTAGCAGCGAATTCTGGCGGTCAAGGAGGTTACTTTTCACCCCAGTTATTATATGGCAAAATGAAAACTTACGCCATCGCTCAAGATTATGGCAAATCAGCGAAATTTAGTTACAAGCGACGTGAACTGCTTATCGAGATTGTGCGATTCATTACTTTAAGAATTCTTCCTTTAGGGCTATCTTGAATCACAGGTCGGTGCGAATAAACGGCCATCCAGAAAATTCATGCCAACAAGCAAAGCCGCGGCGGACATTGGAACGATGTTATATTTCACACTTTATGCCATGAAATGTTCTTTCAAATAAAATACAATGAGTGGATATATTTAATTTAAAGTCGAGCGTCTTTATTGAAAGACTATATATATTATTAAAACTGTTATCAATTCGTTGATTGTTGTTGATTTTACAGATACTCATAGTGCCCCATTAAGGCCGCAACATCATCACCAGGATTCTTGATGTCAACAATGTGTTATGCTGGGACTTTGACTTTGAGCGAGCAGTCTCTGATGCATTGACAATATTGAAACAAAAGCAGCAATAAGGGCGTTCAGCAATGAATAAAGGCAAAGCCAAGTATTGTAGATGCTGTCAAAAGACGGAATGTACAACATCGATGCATCGGACATAACTTCATAAAAGACAGATGTTACTTTAAGTTTGAGCTATGAACTTGATATGACACTTCATTAAGAACCAAATGAAGATATAAACTCGTAAATCACTTTTTCAAACCTACCACAGCTACTTCTAGACAACTTGAAAACTACCACAACAACAAACCTGCTAAATTTGGACGAATACATTTTTTTGAATTTTTCATGTATCACGAAACATAACAGAGTGTGTTCTTGCGCTGCTCAGCTATCCCGCCGAGAGCTGAGAAGAAGTCTTTTACCACTCTCGAGCTTATGTTGTTGAAAGTAAGGGATCTGGTCACTGTTTGACTCTCTATGAATGGTTGAGACTGCTGCTTAGAAGGCGAAACAGCATGTGGGTAGACTGGAAGATTGGTGTACACAGAGATCCTCGGACACTATTTTTTATATTTTTTTTTTTTTTATTTCTGACAGGATAATAGAAGTCCGTCTTGTAATGCAGGTTACCTTCTTGTTTCGTTCTGCAACATTTTCTTTCCAACTCAGCTGCAGGGTTCAGAATCAAGCCTACGTACTTGATGCTTCCTGAGAAACTCAGAGAACTGCTATTTACAATAGCTTGGGTGTTTATCATTCCATCAGCCAAAAAATTTGATCTGTTTTTTTAGACGAGGATCAGATCAAATTTGGCTGCTCTAGCGTATCTGATAGGTACGTGTCCAAGAGGAGAATTTGACTGGTGCTATTGGAGAATGTAAGAGGATATAAGTTGATCTGCTACTACACATTATCTCGCTTCAGCTAATTTGGTAAATAGTCCATTGAGAACTAGGAGTCATGGGAGAGGAGAATGGTTTTTATCTGTGTGGTTTCAATTATAAACACCGAACAAAGGTTGCAATTATGGCTCTTCTGTTATAAATGGCGTGCATCAGTTGAAGTCATTTCTATCAAAGTTATTGAAAGCTCAATGCACACGTCTTGGGAGATAGTGATTTTTTAATGATAGTCGTCAGTGATTGATGTATTAATTTGGGTATTAAACTACGGTCTCTTAATCCAGGAACTAGATATTATGGCGAAAGCAAAACTGGCTTTAGGAATACAGTAGGAACTCGATGCATGCAACCCCCTATAGTTGCAACTATACAATAATTGCAACGTTCACAAAATTTGTTCGATTCTTGCAACACCAGAAAAGGAATTGATAAAATCCGTGGCAAACTGAAACAATACCCCGTGAAATTTTCTCTCTTTGCTTTGTTCTTGCTATGGTTGATCCTTACTTGAACTTACAGATAAATTCATGTGTGTAAGTGTGTACAACGCATACGCTTCTGGATATTTTCCTTATTCTGTTCGATTTGGTGGAAAGAAGTTTATATTTTGTTTACTTCTACGAAATACGTAAGTTTTCTGCGTATTGTCTTTTTTTTTTTTGATCTAAAAATGAGTGAAAAAAAAACAGTGTTGACGATTAAACAAAAAATGGAAATAATAGAATTGCTTGACAAAGGATATTCTTTGAATAATATAGCAAAAATGTTCGATGTCAATCAATCTACAATATCACGAATAAGTAAAAACAAAATTAAAAGCCTTTGTATGAACACCGAGTCTGGTCCTAGCAAAAGCAAACTTTAAAAATCAGTCCCCGGGGTCAAGTATAGCAAGAATAGATTAACCTTTATGGCGCGTTCAAATGCAAATAACACTATTTGTCATAGGAAAAGCAGAGAATCCAAGAGCCATAAGAAGCTTTGCGGAATAGGCAGTTATAAATAAATAAATCTGCATGGATGACCCTTGCTTTGTTTGAGGAATGGTTTCGCAAGACGTTTGTTTCTGAGGTTAGTTTATGCGTGATTTTTTAAATAAAACAGCTGATGAGTGAAAATTTAACTTTATTTACAGGTGAGAACGTTTCTCAAAACCAAAGGCTATCCACCAAAGGTACTCCTTTTCATTGATAATGCGCTCTTAAAAGTGGTGAATTGTCGAGCTCAGATGGCTGATTTACAATAATGTGCTTTCCCCCGAGTTGTACGGCAATTATCCAACCATTGGACCAGAACGCGATGAGATCGACTTAACTCTTCTATAAAAAAGCTTTCTTAAGCCCCATATAGGTGATCAGTTAATTTCTAACTTTTCACCTCCAATATGTTACATGATACATGTATTTTAAACTCAATTTGTGTTAATACGTTAGATTGGATAAAAGCCTTTTAGTTTTGTATGTTTCTTATATAAAACAACGAAAATATTTTTATCTATAATATATATAGGTATGTAACTTAATTCGTGTGGGTTTTTTTTCAAAATTTGAATGTTTATTTAAGAAAAACATGTACAATAGTATTATTCAAAGTATTGCCCATCTGAAACTATGACTTTTTTCCATCTTTCTGGCAATTTGTGGATCCCATCCCAAAAGAACTGCGCCAGCTTGGCAGCCAAGAATGAATCAATATCAATATGAATTGATATTCTGCTCTGATGTGAACCGTATTTCCGTGAGGGCGTTCTGCATCGACCGGAACAAATGGTAGTGCGAAGGGGCAATGTCTGGGCTATAAAGCGGGTGGGGTAAGACTTCCCATCCACTGTTATCCAAATAGTTCTTAACCGAAATAGCAACGTGGGGCCGAGCGTTGTCATGGTGGAAAATTATTGCCTCTTGTCTGGTCGCATATTCCGGGCGATTTTCGGCTACTGCTCTCTTCAAACGGATTAATTGTGTTCAGTAGCGTTGTCCATTGATGGTTTCACCCGGTTTTAGCAGCACATAATGCAGCACACCCATCTGATCCCACCAAATACAGAGCATTACCTTCGAGCCATGGATATTCGGCTTTGCCATTGATTTGGCTGGTTGGCTGGTTGGCTGGTTGGCCGGGTTTCACATATGATTTTTTGCGCTTGGGGTTGTCGTAATGGATCGATTTTTCATCACCAGTAACAATCCGATGCAAAAATGACTTCCTTTTGTGGCGTTCCAGCCTTTCGACGTCTCTCGGCTTGAGTTCATGTGGAACCCAATTTTCTTGCTTTTGAATATATCCAGCTGCTTTTAAACGTTTTGAAATGGCTGCTTGAGTGACACCCAAAGATTCTGCGAGCTCTTCTTGTGTTTGGCAACAATCTTCAAAGAGTAATACTTCCAGTTCTTCATCCTCAAACTTTTTTGCTTACCCTGGACATTCATCGTCTTCCGAGCCAAAATCACCACTTTCAAATCGCGCAAACCACTTTTGGCACGTTCGCTCAGCTAGCGCATGTTCATCATAAACTTCCACAAAAATACGATGACTTTCGGCAGCAGTTTTCTTCATATTAAAGTGATGAAGAAGAACTCCCCGCAAAAACACTTTTTCAGGCCCAAAGTTCGACATATTTGAGTGAAAAAAAATTATTCTTGTTTACGCTTCAAATAAATGACATATACTGAAATGACGAACAATGACAGGAGCTTTCCAACGCATGTTCCAATGGAATAATAACAATGGAATAATACAAGTAACGCCATCTCTCAGCAAACCGCACGAATTAAGTTATAGACCCAATAAATTAGATATTCAGTGAAGCAACTTATCCAGTGAACGCAACAGGGTCGGTTTTAATAAGTTGCAAGAATTCAGTTCCTACTGTAATCTGTTATTCCAAAGACGTCTGGTTCAGACGATTCGGTCCTGATAGCTTGTAAGTTACAAACTTCTCATTAAAACTATTTTCGAAGATGATGTCGGATTTTGGATGATCCTATGAAACTAGGTTTGAATCGGGTTTGCAGAAATACGTGCAGGGAATTAAGTGTTCATAAGCAAATAAAAAGTTGTTTTTTGAGTAAAAATACGTTCCATCCGAGTGCTTAAGTGCGCTGGAAATACGTGGTGTTCTGGACAGAACTTGCGGCCATTTCGAAAGTCTGAATGTGCATTTTCTTAAATTCAAAATAACGTAGTAAGTTCTCCAATTACGTTCTGATTTAAAAACTATGACAAAATTAAAATTCTTCCTAGTTCTTGGAGATCAGTAGTCCAACATTGCTAGTCATTTTCCCTTGTTCTCCCTGCTGTTGCGGTAAAACCCAAGTTTAAAGAGGAGGTAAGTTAAGTTCTACCTGGGATATCAAAATAAGACTTCCGCATCTAGCAAGTTTGGCATAAGAGATATTGATGTATTTCTCGCAGTTCTTTTCCGACGATATAGCTAGGACAAATGCAACTGGCAGAGGCAACGCTGTAGAGGAAAACCTAGCTTAAGGTGGGGAACTTCAACTAGGTTCGAAGAGTGTATGTAAGAGTGTTCAATTCATAAGTCTGCCCAATGTTTTTAATTTAACTTTATATAAAAATGTTTTTATAGGAGTTCAATTTCGAATAAATTTTATATATTGTAGTTGATACATGATACATCTACTGGAAAAGAAAAGCTTTTTGATAGCCAATTTTAACTAAAAGACAACTCAATATAAATATGAAGAGTTTTATTTTAGTAAATATTCGCTTTATATTAAAAATTATTGACAATTGATTAACCTATTAATATAATTTACTTATTATTTTATATTTAATGGGATGATAAAACTTAATATCTTTTTAGCTATACTTAATTATTTGTTGGATAATTTTAAAATTGCTATCTAGAAACATATGTATGTATCTTCTTATTCTTTTTTTTTGTAATATATATATGTATACTTGAGCATTGTAATATACTCGTAATAAGTAATCATAAGCAATCATAGGTATATATCTTTTAGAGTGTTTTTCATAAATTTTAAAAAAAAAAGTTATCGCTTGAAAATATGTAAATGATAATATTTGAGTTGATAGAGAATAGATTTAAATTCATTTTAAAAATTTTAAAATAATATGTAATATTCGTTGAGTATTTTTTTTTTTTTTTGTTTTGTTCTCCGTAGGACATTTTCTAATTGGTTTCGCATTGTTTTTTTTATAATATATATATACAAACTCTTTGGACTAAGTTATTCTTCGATAAATACTAGCAAAACTTTACATATTTTCCAACCAAATAAGTAAAGAAGGAAAAATAAAACAACGTAATCCGGACGCTAACAAAGAGGTTTCGGAAACCAAACTACAACTATCTGTGAATGAACAAATTTTAGTAATAGTACAATAATTTTCGAAGGTTACGTACAAGTGTATATACAAAAAATTATTATTTTTTTTTTTTTTAATTTTCCTAACTTATATTATACAGTTTTTATTTTTAATTTATTTAAAATTTACAATACAAATTAATATCCGGTAACCGTTCATCATCTCTGGCATATGCTCGTAAGTTCGTCCGATAGTCCTGCGGCAAGTCAAACTATTTTTTTTTTTTTACTTTCAACTCTATTTTGGGATTGGTCTGCGCTTATAAACTAGGAACTATACTTGTAATTTAAATTTGTAATTTTCATGTTTACTCTTTTGGTTTTTTTGGTTTAAAATGTAAATTTAAACTTGCTAACTTCGTATATGTATGTATATGAATATGGTTAAAGATATGTAGGTAGGTTTTGAAAATATTATTTTTTGTTGTTTTCTTGTTTTTTTTTTTTTTTTCATTTTTAATAATTATAGGAGTGGGTGAGTATTTAGATGTTGATAAATAAGTTTTGATATCGTTTACATTTGACTGGTTCACTTTGTTTCATAACACAAAATTAATGCTAGGCATTTTAAGTCGCACTGTCGTACATTTATAGCATTTTGTATGGAATTTAAACGTCGTCGCTGCAAGGCTTTAAAGAAAATTCTTCTTATTTGAGGTGTCGAGCGGATTCCGAACTCCGTCTTTATCTTTTGTAGTTATCGGTGGACCCTTGGATTCAAAATTTGGTTTACTCATTGCTAGGGCTGGATTAAGATCTAGCACAGTTCGTGGACTTATAGCGACAATACTGGCACCAATCGGACCTGTTTAGGATCAACAAACGTAAAAGCTTGAATTCGATTCATAGTATGATCCATGTTTATTTTCAATTCTCAAAAAATAATGCGTATAAAATGTTCATGCATAGCTAAACAATACAACATTTTTGTGAGGGTGCATATATAAATGAACTTAAAAATTGCTAATACACGGTTATGTTTGCATGCTTTTGTGACTGGTTGTGGGGTTAGATGAGATTTAAAAATGCAGTTCAAACAGTTCTACTTATATTTGGATTTTAGAAATTTTCTAAGTGCGTGTTCAAAAACTGGCGCCATGAAATGAAATCAAAAAGAAAACAGAACAAAAAAACGAAAATAAATAGGTATCCTTTAAAATCGTAATTGTATACATTTTCAACACTCCCCAATGTTTCCAACGAGAAATGTTTTGTTTTCATAAACTTGGATTTTAGTCAAAACTGAACGCCATATCTGAAATGGAAGTTTGAATGGAATACCACTGTAAAGATAACTTTTAAAGTTTGTAGATTTTTTTTATTACTTAGCTTATAAATTGCTAACTACTTCTATTATATTTTATTATATTTATTTAAGCCTTCTCTACAAATTTCAAGAATGCTCTTAACTGTTCCTTCAATTAATAGGTAATTAAAGTTTTAAATGTCTCTTAGTTCTTAAAATTTTGCAAATTAACGCGCGGAGTAAGAGTCAGATATTCTCTCTTTGCATTTTGGAAGTCTTTTTAAATAAATTTTTGATTTTCTCACCGCAACCTAATCAGTTGAAGCAAAAATTAATAAAAATATTGTAACTTCTTCTGGTTGAATTGAATTGAATTTCAAGAGTCATAAGTTTGAAACGATTGACTGTATCTGATAAGTTGACAGGTTAGCTAATTATTGATAATCGACTTGAATTTAAAATCAAAAATCAGTGAAATTTCTGAGAAAATTCGGTGCATTTCATAATTTCACGAAAATAAAAACGGAAAGGCATGTAATGATTTGAGGTGTTCATGGTGAAGGTACACTTTCGTTCTGGAAATTGAAAGTCATGGAAAAAGTTTACAGTCATGACATCGTTATGGAACTTAAGATTCACCACAAAATGAAAACCGAATTTCTAAATGCGAATCGCTGTTGAAACAAAATGAAATCGAGACATTTTTGAAGCTACTCGTTATGGTAGCGTGTGACTGAAAATGGATCACATACGACAATGTTGCATAAAATCTGTCTTGGTCGAAAGGAAATGATGAAACTCCACAAACGGTAGTAAGTTAAGTAAGAATTAATTTCGAAGAAATTATGCAGTGTATATGATGAGGGCGATGACGATAGCGCGATAGTTAGCTCATTGGACTATCACGCAGAGAGACTGGGTTCGATTCCTGGCTGGGTCACCAACAGTTTTTCAAAATCGCCATCACTCTTTCGGCGGGAAATGGCAAACTCCCGAAAGTAAAATTGCCTACGAAAAAGCTTCTAAGGAGTGCCGTTCGGACTCGGCGATAAACCGTAGGCCTCGCTCAGATGTGACAAAAATGAGAACATGAGCAACACAAATGAGTGTCAAGAAGCTAGGCCATGGCCCATACCGGGCTGCCAGCGCCACAGTGTTTTATGTTATATATGAGATTCAAAGAATATCGTCCACCATAAGTTACTACCGTATGGGTCCGTGCGGCATCGGATAAAGAATAGTGCCGCAGTGCGTCCCAGCTTGTCGTAAGAGGCGACTAAATGGGACACCAATCATATACAGGCAACTATGACACCAAAAATGAGCCTGTGACACTTTAACACCTTAAAACTTTCCCACAAGTTTGTATGCAATCAGTGGGTTCCCACGTCTGGAGACTACCGGTGGGGTAAAAGAACAGTCAATCAATTCGAAATGAGCATACAAGTGTTAAACCACTCAAACTTTAAACTTCATGGAAATGATCGCAATTAATAGCACTACCCCGCTGGGCACCACGGTTGCAACGCACTCGGGTGATCCCAGAGCAAGCAGAAGTGCTTGTGTCAGAGCCCGACGGATTCCGGGGGCGGGCAAAATGAAGTTTCCAAAATATATTTTCCTAAACTTCGGTTTGCAAGTTGGAACGTCGGATCGATGACCTCAAAAAGTTTAGAACTGGAAGCGATTATGCGTCGCAGAACTCTACAAATCCTGTGCGTACAGGAAACGAAGTGGTGTAATACAGGAAATAAAGCGCGTTTTCTAGATTTAAAAACTAAGGCATTTAAGATGTTCTACCATGGAACGGTCAATGGACGAAATGGTGTTGGAATCGTTGTTGCAGCGGATCTTCTAAACAACATCGTTGGTATCTTGAAAATAAGCGACCGCTTGATGAGTGTTAAACTCGTCATACACAATGAAACGTGGAACATTGTTAGCGCGTACGCTCCACAAAATGGATGCGACCAATCGGAAAAAGATACATTTTGGTCAGAGTTCGGTAATTTGCTTAGAAATATACCTATCGATGAGATGCTCTTAGGGCGTACGGCTTAACCGTCTTAAATACAATGTTGATTAAAAATCAACGACATCTCATCACCTATAGCAGCGGAAGCCACGAAACGCAAATAGATTATCACCTCTGCAAAATGTCGATGAGAAGCCGTGTTAAGGACTGTAAAGTAATACTTGGAGAATCGCTAGTAAGCCAACACCGTCTGCTCATTACAGAATTTTTCACAGCGGAACCACCGAAAACACGGGCATCGTTTGGAAAGCCAAAAATCCGGTGGTATAATCTATCGAAGGAACGAAAGAAGTACTTCAAAATATAAATGGTATAGCAGACTCACTTAGCCCGCAAGAAATGTGGAACAGCATGCACGAGGAATGCATAACACTCGCAAAGTCCCATCTGGGGACTATATCGAAATACCATTACGTCGGCAAAGAAACATGGTGGTGGAATGACGAAACCAAACGAGCTGTGGCCGACAAGAAGAGTGCATTCCAAGCGTGGACAAAATGCGATCGGAGCGACGATATCGAAAAAGCTCGACTGGCTCTTGAATACGAGCGTCTTAAAAAGATCGCAAAGAAAGTCCTGGCTCGAACTCGATCGGCAGAAGCGGAAAACCTGTACCAGGAGTTGGAACAAATATCCTCACGATCGGCGGATAGAAGACAAGCTATCCAAGAAGTTCAAACGTCGTACAGTACTAAAATGCCAAATATTTTTAAGCTCGCTGCACAGAGGCGAACAAATTCAATGGAAATAACCTCGCCGAAATACATCAAAAACGCAGACGGTCGTCTACTAACAAATGAAACGGAAATTTGTGATCGGTGGCTTAAATACTGCAAGGAGTTGCTTAACAAACAGTTTCCACGTGATATCGTACCGACAGCTGGTCTATTCGAGGAGGAAGTTTCGGACTTTTCAATCGAAGAAATAAGTATAGCAATTGGAAAAATGAAGCGGGGGAAAGCGGCGGGACCAGACAGCATTCCATCAGAGTTTTGGTTGAAGATGGAGGGGATCGGCAGCGTTTGGCTATCGAAACTTTTAAATAAATTAAAATGTGGACAACCTATGCCGAATCAATGGAGAAGTAGCTTCTTGGTTCCATTATACAAAGGAAAAGGCGACACTCGAGAATGCAACAACTACCGTTCAATCAAGCTTATGTCACACACAATGAAAATCGTCGAAAGAGTCTTAAACGAACGTCTTCGGCAAATAATAAAGCTCGATAATAGCCAGTGTGGATTTGTTGAAGGAAGATCGACGGTGGACGCTATCCAAAGCCTACGAATAATAATGGAAAAGCACCGAGATTCGTCTAAGGATTTACACATGGTATTTATCGACCTCGAGAAAGCATTCGATCGAGTGCCTAGGGATCTCATATGGGCTGCGCTGAGGTCTCAAAACGTACCGGAAACGTATGTTAGAATAATACAAGACATGTACGCAAACGTGAAAACTGCGGTTAAAAGCTCTGCTGGACTAACGAGAGAATTTCCAGTTAATGTCGGAGTGCATCAAGGAAGCGTACTTATCCCTTTCCTCTTTAACGTAGTATTCGACTATCTTTTAAAAGACTGCATGCGCGAAGCAAATGTAACGCCAATTCTCTTCGCTGACGACGCAGTTATACTTAGCGATAACGTCGAAGATTTACAGAACGCCTTAGATTCATGGAGAAATGCGCTAGAGAGAAACGGGTTTAAAATAAGTCGTTCAAAGACGGAGCATTTGACGTGCCCATTTGCGCATCCGTTGCGACCTATTCCGGATATAATGTTTGACGGAATAGTTCTTCCGAAAAGCACTATCTTTAAGTACTTAGGATCAATCGTTAACATGGAAGCGAAATGTGACGACGACGTAAACCACAGAGTGAGTGTGGGATGGATGAAATGGCGGGAAAATTCGGGAATCTTTTGCGACCGAAAATTTCCACTTAAATTAAAGGGGAAACTCTACACCACGGTTGTTAGACCAGCTCTTATATACGGTTCACAGTGCTGGACAATGTAAGAAGCGTTTAAAAACAAAATGACGGCAGCGGAAATGAAAATGTTAAGGATGTCTAGTGGAGTCACTAAACGCGATTGCATTAGATCTACGCGTATAAGAGGAAGTCTACATATAAAGAATTCGGTAACCGAACAGCTTGAGGCGAATAGAATAAGTTGGTATTGCCACGTTCAAAGAAGATCTGCGGAAAATCCGGTTAAAAAGGCACTATCAACTACGGTCACTCCAACTGTAAGAAAACGAGGTCGGAAAAAGAATTCCTGGATTTCTCAGATGGCAAATGCGCAACAACGTCTGGGGTTAACCACTGAAGCGATCCAGGACTGAGCTTTATGTAGACGCGTTCTGCGGTCTGCGACATTAGCCAACCCCATAAGCGGAGCAGCAGCGATGCAGTAAAAATGGGAAACTCGTTACGCATAAGTTCGTATAACGAGGAAAGGGTTAATAAAAGGATAAGAAGAAGTTACTACCGTATGGTTAAACCACTGATTCGAATATTTACTGTGCTTGAACAAAAAAAACAAAAATATTCTACATTTATGGATATTCCGAAAAATGGAAGAAGAAAAAAACATAATAAGAAAAAAAATTCACTACAAAAGGCCAGATACTTTTCCCCGACCCGTAACATACACAGATTTATATACATATGTATTTAAGAAAAAAAGGCTAAACTTTACCCACTCGAACAACGGTTAAGGCATTACCAAAAAGAAACAGTCATCAAAAACATATGCAGTATAGTGACATAGTAGTTCCCGATCTGTTTACAAACCCCTATCAGTATTCCTTTAATTCATAATTAATCTTGTGAATTACCATTTAATACCAACTACATGTTCCAAATAAAAATTCTACAATATTGTATTATCCATATAACCTTCCAAAATTCGTAGAACCGTAAAAATTGTTTGCGAAAGAAAGAAACTGCAGCGCAGATGAAAAGTTCTTTTGGGTTTAGTAAGCGCAGCAGTGACAAGCCATGTTCTCCCGAAGAAGAAAACCAACAATATCCTGCTAGTTTTCCACTCAATGTGGAATACAAATGACGGTTTTTAGCACTAGAAAACTTAAACTAGCTCTTTGCCTTCTTCACGTGTTCTCTGCTTTGAACAGGTTGATTGAAAACCAATTTCCAAACATCCATTGCGATTACCAAAAGGCACCAAGCTTCTCCAATTTGAAGTTATAGAATTAAATTACATTACTTCGTCAACCTGCTCCTCTGACCTGAAACCGTTTAAGAATGTCTGAGGCAAGTTAATGCCAATAAGCCCGGAACTATCCACATCGGATGATTTGTTTGAAGCATAGAACCAAACAGCCCAGAATAACATATATGGCAAACAGAGAAGAGAGACACGTTCGTAGACCCGAAAATATATTAAAATTTTCGGATTTTGACCTTCCAAATGTTCAAGTTCGGCAAAAATTTCTCTTAGATGGTATACGAGTATAAATATGACATGAATATAATAGTCAACAATGTTGTAAGAAAATACTTCTGAATTCTATGACATTACACATACTTCAACGAGCCTTTTGCCTTATTGCTCATTGGAATAATTTTTAAGACTAAGATAAAATTTTAGGTAGTAAGTTATAACTTTAAGTTGCTAAACAAATAAAAAAAATCCAACGCGCTTAAGTGAGGATTTTCTTTGTATTGTGAAGGACTATTGCAGCGCCCTATAGTTATCCAGGAATACCAAATTCATTATTATATTCATTTCCCACAAACTATTATCTCATGTAATACAATCTAACTAAATAAGCATTATATGTGTATTTTTTTTCTTTTTAACTCCTACACTTATTTGGTATTATCTGTCAGTTATAATATATTGTATGTCTGCATATCTCAAGTCCTGAGAGGGTTAATTTTAATCACAAAATTTGTATTAATATTTTAAAAGCACAGCTTCTATTCAAATGTTGTATAGGCAGTGACGTTTACACGGTCGTGGGAGTTGTTACGCGACTTCATGTGTAGATGATGAAATGAGGGTAATACTAAATGACGTATCTTCCAGTGTAAAGTTTTGGCAGTAGCATTGATGTTCACAGAAAACGCAAACATAGAGTGATATATACTTCAGCTCATATACATACATATAGTATTTTCCCCGGTAGAGCTTGATACATAAGCTAGAAGGTACATATACATGATTTGTTTAATTAACTCTTTCTGCCTGTTTTGAAAAGGATTCGAGCCTGTAAATGAAGTTGGCCTTCTCGATGAGAACGGAAACTACAGCGAACCATTTTTTTAGGACCATTAGTGCTCTTGTATACTTTTTGTAATTTTATACTATTATCGCGATTTGTAATTGTAATAACAGTAAACGTAAAATAAGTCCTCGTATACCCTTTTTTTAATTTAGAAACGACTGATATTTTTAAAATTTTACTTAGCTCCAAAAGATCAGTCCTTTTAAGTTATAAAAAGAAGGGACGTGCTGTTTGGAATTTAGAAGTCCATAGAAACTATCGTCTTGTCATCTCAGACATTTGAGTCCCTTAAGGCCAATATTCGTCTATTACATTCAAAATTGTGCAAAAAAGTTAACGAAATTACAAAAAACAAATACGATCGAATCCTGTATGAAATTCAAAAAAAAAGAATTTGACTGAAATTATATTATGGTGTAGACCAAACATTACAAGTATAATTCAATAAAGATTGCAAAAACTTACACAAAATAAAAAACAAATCCTTAACAGATACCCTTGCTGTATTAAATAAATCCTGCAATCATGGTTCAATATGAAACCAGTCTCTCATGTATACAAGTTTATCTGTTGCTCTAGTAATCCTTTAAATTAATAATTTATAATTTTAATTGGGCTGATATAAGAAAATATATATTTTATAAGTGCACGCTTGAGACGTTTTGTTCAACTGTAAGATGTATGCACACAACACGAGCGAAGGGAAATTGGGGTGGAAACAAACTATAGCAAATAAGTACGGCAGAACAAATACCTAATAATTGGGGTAATTCCGAGGGATTGCCTGCTCTGTAAAAATAAAACTTAAGTAAGTTAGTAGTCGATCTGGTCGCCCTGCTGTTTAAAGCCCTTGTCAATTCAACTCAAGATTTAATTTTCTATTAAAGAGCATTATATCACCTTTGTACCTACAATATATAGTTTAAGTAGAATAAGGTAGTTTTGAAATATAGGATATGCCGACATTTATAGTAACAGCGTCTTTCCCCTTGCCCTCTTTTATTGTACAACTCTAAATGATGGAGATGGGAGGCAATTTTATTCTTCAGCCCTGCTCATACTCATAGACTCATAATAAAAAATATATATCATAAGACAATACTTTGCACTTTTGTGATATCATCAGTTCGAGTAGAAGTAGCAACAAAATCTCGATCATAACTTCTGAGTCCAATTAGTCAATTCTAATATCTATACATTATAGTAATTAATATACCAAATAAATCTTTTTATCTATTTTCTTGTGCTTTCTATCTAATTTCTTACATTTCAGCAAAAGATTGCAGAAAAAAAGAATCAGAAGGGAAATGTCTTTAATTCTACATTGTTTATTCTACTTCGAAAGCATTAGCATACGCCCACCTGCTCGTTTATTAATTTTTTTAAAAAGAATTTTTAAACAACAGTTGAAATATTTTTTTGAAAAAATTACTTAAGCGATTTTATTAAATATTTTTGAATATGTATATCCATATACAGAGAGAGATAGAGAGGACAGTATCATTCAAAGTAAAAGAAAATATTTAGTTTGATATGCCTTAAATTTGACACCGTCTAAGCGACATCAAAACTTTTCACCTCTTTAAATCAATAACAATAACAACAAGTACTAGTAAACGAAAGAAAATAAACCATTTATCTAAATGTACGATGTAGGTACGCTAAAAAATACTTTTCTGGAATTGACGTCAAATTAACACTTTTGAAAAGAATTTGTTTATTTTCTAATTTAATCATAATTGATCGGTATCTACTCAAAACAAAAAGAATAAGAACATACCATAAACCAAACTTTTGAGTTGAAAACGCCAATGAAGAACAATCTTCTCAGTACTATAATGCATCATCAAAAAAACTTGTAAACTAACTCAAAATGCGAAAGGCCGAATTTTTTCATAAAAATAGACCAAAAATGAAAGCTTACAAAAAAGAAAAAATCAAAAACCAAAAACCAAAAAACAACAAAAAGACGAGAAGAAACTCAAAATTTTAATGGCATCGGATAAGAAACGTTCACACAGCTCATCGACAGAACAAATATAGCGAATGCTAAAGCAATTGCTGTCGATGGCGTTGATACCAAGTTAAACTTAAAACAATTAATATACACATGTATAAATTATACGACCATGGATAACGTACATATATAAACACACAAACACACAAACGCACGCACACACACAATAAATTTAACAACAACAACATTTAAAAGCTGATGAATACTTTAGAGAGCTCCACACATGATGGAGCCCGCAATGATGCACGAGGATACATACGGTGACGCTGTCCAACTGTGAGCAGCTCCTAACAAGTGGCAGTTATAAATTTGCTCTAATTTATAAGTGAATCAAGACGAAACTTGGGGAAGTTGCTTGGAATTCATCCTTTTTGCCGGTGGGAAGTTTTTTTTTTTTTTGTTTTTTTTTTTTTTTTTTTTTTAATATACACATAGAAGGTATATCTTTTTTTTCTATTTTATTTATGTGAGGGTGAAATTTTTGGGGATGCTGACATAGGGTAGCTGCAGCAGCGGCGGCGGTGTGTGTCCTATTTTCAAAGAAGCCGCGCCATTTTGCCATCTTTTGAGTTCTTGCCAATCATAGCCGAATATTCATCTGATAACACCAATAAAAAATCACAAAAAAAAATGATAATAAATTATAAACACAAAAAAAAAAAAAAACAATCATAAGAAATGCATTCAACAATCAATCAAGTCGATAAGATGACTTCTGTCTAGGATTGGCATAACCCTGTTGATGTGTGTGTAGCGTTGTAGCATGTTACGAGTATGTTTGTTAATTAAATCTTTGATAACATTATATCGTGTATATCGTGATCGTATTGAGTAGAATAATTATAAATAAAACAACAATAGAGAAAAATTATTGTATCCGCAAAGCATTTAAGCATTTCATCGAGACACTCAAAAAGCAAGGGTGTACATTTGATAGTTATTGTTTGTGTTGAATGTTTTAGATATAAAAATCTGCTCGCGTGAAAAATGTGTTCGGATACAAAGCATTCGGCTGACGAGCCTGTGAATCTTATGTGTACGATTTAGTATATTTCTAATTTTTTTTCTTTATTATTATTCTTTTTTTTTATTTTTTTTTTATTTGGGTAAACAATTGCATTTGATTTTGGCAATAAGCTAGATTATATCTTTACATATTTACACTTGTATGTGTTGCTTTATAAAAGACAAAAATAAAAATCAAAACACCTGAAATACATACCTGACTTTGGACTAACTAGATCTTTCGTTTTGTTATTCATCCGCCGTGGACCAGTGCCACCAGAACCCATGGCCCCTGAGTGTGGGCCGGAACCAGGAGTTCCACAACCACTCACTGCTCCCGGTTGACCTGAACGTAAAAGAATACAATTATGAGTTAACTTATAGACATACATTCAAGTAATTTTTGTTTATAGAACGAAATAAAATTTATCTATAAATTGATACGTTCTTTACCAGTTCAAGATATTTAAGAATGTAGTGTGCTCACATGTTTGAAGAATCGTCATACAAGACTTTATTTATTCATTTTTATTTTCACTATATGAATAGCCAAGCACAAATCGTAATTGGGTACAGAGATGAACCTTGTTTACTTGGTAAGCGCTGGACTTCAACTGCAAGATATGTGGCCAGATAATTCACATATAGCGAATATTAGTATTTGTATAGGTTTGAACAGAAGCCATCGCCAGAGAATTCGCCGATCGAATTATGCCTAACCGCTAACTTACTCTTTTTGCTCTATTGTTAAAAAATGGCCATATTCAAAGGAAAAACACAAGAGTGCCCAATCTAAGCAATTCAAAGTCGGGTATATAGGAAAGGCTAAAAAGAAATAGTCACCAAACGATGGGACACGAACGAGCAAGCCAATAACTCTGTATTGTACTATTGAAATATTTGAAAGATATTGAAAAAAAATACACTCTTGTTGAAGTATTCCAACAAACAAGACGTACGAGATTTAATTGCTCAAATCGACCAATTTAAGTTTTTTTTCCGGATTTACAAAAACAAGTTCTGTGAATAAGGTCAGTGCAGAAAAAGTACGTTGCAGACATTTTAGGTTAAGAATTTCCCTAGATAAAGTCAACTTTGGTGTCATTTAACACATTCGAAGCTTAGGTTATTTTAAAATTTGTCCTATCAGAGTATACAAAGAGATGGTGATGAAAGACTTCCCACACTCCTATGGAAGATAAGAGCAACGTGACCAAAGGATGTTTCTACCAGCTCCCCGATAAAACATATGGGCAATGTTCCAAGTAGAAAAGAAAAGGAGAACATTTTTGGTAAGACATAGCCTGCATGTCCACACTTCTGGCAATGGATTTAAGCCTTTCGACTTTGTGGCGAAAGAGAAGACACGAGATCACGAAACGCTGAATCAAATTGATAACACTGCAAAATACATATGGTATGCCTTCACTATTCTTGACGGGCAGATATCTGAAATCAAACTAAGCGGTTGGATTAAACGGCTTACCGCCTGAAGTATCCAAAGCCACTGGAAATGACTTTTTGGTAAGCATACATCAACTCATTTCTCAAATCTAGTCAAAAAAGTCTATGCCTAATGAATGGAATATCAGTTGATCTTTTGCTTTGGTTGAAAAATGCGTACAGGACCAACACCCGACACATTAGCGCCGACTTACTATAGTACACATCAATGAGGGCAAATACAGGAAACTCAAACCAATAATGCTCGCGGCGTCATCATTCTTACATAACAGAATGCAAATTGGAAATTGATATTTGTGATTTCAGCCTTGCTTTATGAAAATCGATTGGATTTGGGTTTTTAGTAAGAAAAGTACTAGACATGCCGACGAGAAGCAAAGGAAGCTAAAGATATTCAATTATAAGCTAAATAGCCGATACCGACTCATACAAAATTACGAGCTGAGAGTTTTGGTAGCAGAACACTTAACCTAATCCTAGGAGGGGCTCACAGCTGCAATGGAACTTTAACCACCTGTATGACGCTGTAGATAGACAGGTCGTACGCAACAGAAGTTTAAGGCATCTACATACTTCATACTTCAGCATAATTGTACCAAATAAGTTACGAGTAGAACGTAATTAGTCTCAATGTATTTAGAAAGAGTGGGTAAGCAGAAAAAGTCTTTTTTGTTTTTAAATAAAAATAAAATGCCTTTGACATACTCGTACTACAATGAACATAATCGCTGGTTTTCTCCAAATCAACTAACAATCTACATATATTTCAACGCTAATTACAAAACAGGTTAAGGATCAACAGAGACGAGCATACTACGGCTGACGCTTAAAACAACAAGTCTTGGATTTTATAAGTAAAACTTTCAGGTACATTGAAGTTAAAATATATTTTATGGGAAAATGTTTCTTATATAATCTGCAGTTATGATGATTAAATGAATAATAAATACTTACCTGGAAGTCGAGGTGGTCTAGGCTGTTCAACTGGAAGTACCCTTCGTCGTTTTTTCGGCAACTTCGCTCGAGCTTGTGTATGCGAATAATACATTGCAAAGTTACTTACTATGACCGGAACTGGCAGTGCAATCGTTAATACACCGGCTAACGCACATAGTGCCCCAACGAACATGCCTATGTATGTCTTTGGGGCCATATCACCATAACCAACTGTTGTCATTGTTACCAGTGCCCACCACAGACCCAATGGTATGCTATTAAAATCGTTATGCGGATTCGTTTGAATTCTTTCAGCATAATATACTAAACTAGCAAATATGACGATGCCTAAAACTAAAAAGAATACTAGAAGCGTTAGCTCTTTGGCTGATGCCCGAAATGTCTGTATTAAAATTTTCAGCCCTGACGAATGTCTTGTCAGCTTAAACAACCGCATTATTCTAATAATGGAAAAGAATTCTAGAATATCAGCATTCTCTAGATGTGACGCAAATCTCTGTAGCACTAAATCAATATAAAAGCTAAGCGTTGCAATGTAATCTATGATGTTAACAGATGACTTTATGAATTCACATTTATTTGGTGAGGAAATGAATCTAACCTACAAGAAAAAGAAAAAAACAAAAGGGGACATGTAAATGGACATGTGACAAGAATATTACAAATGTACAGATATGATTATGATGCTTACCAAAATTTCAAATGTAAACCAAGCGTTGCATACACACTCAATATAGAAAAATGCAATGTGTGCATTTGTTTGAGTCTTGTCTAGAACCCAAGCTGAGCTTCCATTTGCAGTCCTCACTGTGATATTTCTTATGACAGGCACCCTCATATCGGGATGAGTCTTAAGGCAAAACGATAAAATTGAAATACATATAAAGAACACAGACACAACACCAATTATCTGAAAAAAAAATTAAACATCAATTGAATGAACAAATAATTTGCAATGGACTGAGAAATTTACTTTAGCTGCATTAGAACTGTATGGTTCATCAAAAAGTGACCAAATGCGAGGTTTCATTTCTTGCCACCAGGATAGTGTTCCTTTGTAGTAGTCTTCTTCGAAACCAAATTTACGCGCTAACTCTTCCTCTGAAGGTTTTTCAGTATCCAAGTCCAGTCTATCCAACACTGCTAGGGTCTCTTGAGTATCACGATGCTAATGAACAACAACAATTTAATATTGCCTCACAAAAGTTCGATAAGATGAGAATGAATGAGATGAGAATCCTCACCTGAGTGTATGTCATCCAGCAACACGGCTCAACCTGATTCGAATCGAGACCCCAAAACTCCAATTCTTCCTCAAAAAGAGGACCACATACATCAGTAGGATAATGTAGCTTACCAGTTCTAAGTTGAAGCAAAAGCAAATATAAAATAACAACGTTTTACTTATCTAAAAGTTATTACCTATAATAATTCAAAACTTGGGCAAATACACCAGGATGTCGATCAAAAAAGTATTCATTTAGAATGGGGTCGTAGTTGGCCAAAGCTTCTGTGAGTCTTGAAAGCCGTGTTGCTGGTATTTTCTTGAGGGTAGCCTTGTAAGTTTCGTGTCGAATCCCACCCACATTCAGAACCACACGGTTTTCAGAGTCCATATTAATCAGATTCATTGCTGTAAGATTGAAAAAAATATTACACTTAATTTAGATATCGACATCAATATGCAAATTTGTGAACAACATACCTTTTTAAGTTTTGGTAATTGCTTCTCGGTATAGATTTGCTTAAAACAAATTACATAAGTAAATGTAATTCGAATTTTTCAAATTTTATCTTGATAACATTTTGGGTTCTAAGGATTGTGGTTCTGTAAAAAAAAAAATTAATAAATTAACAACAAAGCCACTAAAAAAATAAAAGTAAGTCAGAAAGACAGCAACACAACTATCTTGAAAACAGTCACAAAACTTATAAAAATACAGGGAACTCTGGGAGGAAAGATTCAATTCGAAGGATAGCACAGAAATGTGAGTACATTAAGTACAGGAAGCATGTTTGAAGGGTAATATTACTTCAGTGCAAAGGAAAAATTTCAAATGAAGTTGAGGAACCATTAAAATATACATTTGTCTTTTACATACTTAAAAGTTCATAAGAACACCGTCAGATTTTTTTTTTTTTAAATAATACTGACCGTAATAGATCTGGTCGTATAATAAATGAAATTTAATTCCTAGTACGTATGATTATGTGTGCTATATGAGGCGGGATCCCAATTAGACTGATTGAATGATTTCGGCCTTTATTGTGTGCATGTTTATACATTTGGACTATCTATATAAAACGTGGCCCATCTGTTGGGTAATTCTTAAAATGGCTACAAAAAACACTGTTCAATATTTTTCAGCGATTATTGCGTTATTGAAAAGAGTAAGCCTTCCTTTCATTCAAATGACTCACTCAGCTGACTTGGCAGTATGCTATCCTGTCAACCTAACACTTCAATATGTTTTCTATGATTTCCGCCCCTATTTCATGAATATCTTGACCAATATTATCTTTGAGTGCCTGAATCCTCTGTGGATTTTTCATATAACATCAATCTTTAATGGCACTCCACAAGAAAAAATTCAACAGTGTAAAATCGCATATCCGTGGCGCCCAAGCAACATCACCAAATAGACTGAGTACACGATTATTAAACTAAGTGTGGCACGTATCACGAAATTCCTCCCCAAATACCTTATTTATTTATACAGCATAATGAATTGATTCAATAATCAAAGTATTCTTCATCGTTAGCTATAACTTTCCCAACTTTCCTGCTATTGTTGGATTCCACGCCGGTGCTTATGTTTTGTGGTCAACCTTTCATTAAGCCAAATTTCCAGTTCCTCGTAAGAATGAAAGTGCTGTTCTGTTAGTTTGTTCTGCATCGATAGAAATAAGTAGTAATCAGAAGAGTAAAGTCTGGTGAATATGGCGGCTGGGGCAGAGTTTCCCAACCAATGTTTGCCGAATAGTTTTTTACTTGCGGACTAGCATTATCATGAAGGAAAACAACTTTTCCGTATCTTTAGGCATATTTTGATCATTTTCGATACAATGATCGATTCAATTTTATCAGTTGTTGACGACAGCGATCGTTTCAAAGGTTTTTAGCAGTTCGTAGTACATAAATTCCTTCTTATCTTACTAAATACACAGCAGAACCTTCTCTCCGAGCATATTGCACACTGGTAGCGAGTTAGCCTGGGTTTACCCACAATTGTTTGCGCTTGGGATTGTCGAAATAAATCCGATCAAGCAAAATTTTTGAAATGTCTTTTTGCTTTTCGATGTCCCTTTAGTTTTTAAAGAGTAAAACAATTGTCAATTGGCCAAAAATCATAAAGGAAATTTAAAAAGTGTTATGGAGCGACGAATCCAGGTTTGAGTAACGAGTATTTGGCACAAAATTGAAAGATGCTGCCACAATGTGTGGTTCCTTCCATCAAACATTTAGGGGGTTCTGTAATGGATGGAATGGAACTGCGACTTTGGAAGCAACCTGGACGAGTTGCTACGAGACCGAATTATAATGGGTCTGAAGAAAAATCCAGAAAAGGACAAGCTGTTTCAAGAAGACGTCTCCAAGCTCACGTTTGAAAAAGCCATCGAAATCAACCGAATGATAGACTGCATTAAACAACAGTAGCAAGTAGAAGTGGCGGCGGTAAAGCAAGAACAGCCAGAATCGAGCGGCTCGGGATTGTACAGAATGGCAACTGGCTATCAACAAAAACACAATCGCCGAAATTCAACACCTGTGCATCAAAACAACTCCGGAAAAAATGCTCTATATGCGGTTATACAAACCACACAGAAGCCCAATGCCGATTTAAAAATTACTAGTGCAGCCTGTGCAAAGGACGAGGCCATTTGAAGAAGATGTGCACCAAGCGAGAACAATGCTCATCAAACCCAGAAAATAAAAATCATAATAATAGTATCATATACATGTGTGAAACAGATTTGTCTCTTTTCCATTTCAGAAACAATTCCAATCAAGCTAAAGTTTTCCGACCAATCTTTGCCGGGGTCACTTTAAACAGCGTTCCCGTACAGATGGAGATCGATAGTGGAGCATCGTTGTCGGCAATATCGTTGGAATTTTATAAAGCTTATTTTTCTGATTGTCCATTGGAGGAAACAACGCTTCTCATAAAAAACTACAACGGCAGTCACATCGCGGCGACTGGAGTATGTAAGTTGAACGCAGCTTTTAATCAAAAGTGTCGACTGCTGGATGTATGGTATATATAATCGAGAATGGAGGTCCTCCATTATTAAGGCGAGATTGGATGACTGCATTTACCGTATGTTTGCAGGAAATTTATCGAGGGCATACACCGGGATGTAGGCAAAGTGTTAAATAGGTTCTCGGAAGTGTTTGAACAAATGTTCCTTAGGAACATTTAACAAAAAAGTTGTTTCGCTCACGTTAAAGCCCGATGCCAAGATTTTGCAAGCCAAGGCAAGTACCTTTGCCTATGAAAGAAAAAGTTAATGCGGAGATTGCTAATTTAGTTAACATAGGAGTGTTGGTTCCCGTTTCTAATAGCAATTGGGCCAGTCCTAAAAAAGTCGGAGGAAATAAGAATTTTGCGGCGACTACAAAATAACGCACAATCCGCAACTTGAGGTAACGCAGTATCCGTTGCCTGGAATAGAGGAGTTGTTCGTGAAACTCGAGGGTGGATAGGAGTACGCAAAGCTCGATTTATAGATGGCATACCAACAACTTTTGCTGGACGAGAAGTGTCAAGAGTACACAACAATTTTCAAGTACACGAGATTAGTTAGTTTACAGAATTGCGTCATCAGCGGCAGAATTTCAAAAAGCAATTGAGAATTTGTTTACAGGAATAGATGGGGTCATCATTTTCATTGACATTTACGCATAACAGCCGGAACAAAAGAACTTCACCTTGAGCGTTCAGCGAAGGTTTTATCAATTTTAAAAGACGCTGGATTGAAACTCTCAAAGTCGAAGTGTGAATTTTTTGCAAAATCTGTCAATTATCTTGGGCATATAATTAATCGCGACGGCCTCCACATATGTCCACAAAAGATAGAAGCGATTAAAAACGCATAAGGGCCAGACAACGTTAAGGAACTTCAATCGTTTCTGTGGTTTTTAGGAGAGAAATTGCCCGAGAGATTGGAAGACTGAATACCAAAACATACAAAACAATATTGGTAGAAAACGAATAATATGAATTTGGGAAGGATTCGAATTTCGGCAGGAGAACGACCCCAAGCACACGTCAAGGCTTTGTCAAGAAGAGAAACTGGCGGAAGAAATCCTACAAATCGTAGCAAACACCAGATTTAAACCAGATTTTAGAACTGTTGTCGAATGAGCTGGGTAGAAGGGTCGCGGATTAATGCCCATCATCAATAACTGCTGGAGCAATATATGACAGGCAACCATTGAGAAATTGAGAGCTAGAATGACAAAAATTATAAAAAAGACATTCAAATGTAAAGGTAGGTCTTTCAACGAAAAATCAATTAAATTATTTTTTTCTTGTTATTACTCGTAATAAATTCCTCTATGTTTACAACAAAATGAAAATATTTTTCTTCTCATTTTAGTTTCATAAATATATGTAACATACATTCCCGTTCATTTTACATATTTATTAGTCCACTGAAGGTTTTTCTTTTCCTATGTTAGATTTTGTTTTTCATTCGAGGATTGAGGTAGCCTCAGATGGACACACGCTAAGGAAACATTCATAACACATCAATGTTATATTTCTCTCGTGTATTTGCATCGCTACAGGCCCGCTTCTGGGGTTGACTAAGTCTGCAGACCTTAGAACCACTACGGTGATCTAATTATTTTTCTTTGGTCCTTTTTCGAAACCCCGCTGGAACTTCAACTTCGTGGTAAAATCAAGACTTCCGTAGATACGCGTGCTGCTTAGAAAAACATTTGTTGTTACACCCGCTAATACTCGTAACATTTTCATTTCCTTCGTTATCATATTTCATTTCATTTTTTTCTTACGTCGATGCCTATAATGACGCTCTAATTGGCAAAAAGCCAAAAAATCCTCCAGGAATCGTTGAATTATGATGTGGTTTTTGGAGTGGCAATATTAGTGGCCCAATGGTGAGGACAACTGAAACCCATTTTTATTGCCAGAAATTGAGGATTTTGATTTGGGCAAATTATGGTTCCAGCGAGATAATAATCGTATAATCAGAACCTTAATAAGGAAGTAATCTTTCAAAAATATTGAACACCCTTTAAAATATCTTACACTACATTAAAGAGCACTGGTGTACCTCAACTTTAACTTTATATTCTTCTATTATTCACGCTGTACATTTTGCATTAGTAATACTTGCTGTGAAATATTTCAAAAATGGTATGAATGAGATCTTTCTCTGAAATGGTCCCGAAAAAATATCTCTAGTTTCCATTCCAGGTACTCAATAAGATCATGTTATTATTATGGATAGTATTAGTTTAGACCATCGATTTCTTCTCTTTCTGATCTCTAATCTTTTTAGCGTATCTTAAATGGAAATGGATAAATACTCGTAAAGATGTTTCAGAAACATTTCGCAGTTTCAAAGATATTTCGAAAACTTTATTGTGTTTGTAGTTCTCTAACGAATATGTATTTATTTCGAAAGTATTCCAATGTGTTTAGTTGGAAAACCATAGCCACTTCAGTGCAGAACCAAAATTCAATGCACAGCTATGGGTACATCATGAAGTAAAACGGGTTGACAACGAATATAAATTTGCATTTTTACGGTGCTCCATATGACCTGGTATAGACAGCAAAGAAAGCTAAGAGCTGTGCTATTATGTTCATTTTTTTTAATAGCATTCTCGGAAGGATTGTACTGAATAGGTGAATAAGGTGAATAGTTTGTGCGAATTTCATAACAACAATTTTTCAGTACAACGGTCGTATTTCTATAGAGTGATAAGCGATTCGTAAATGATAAAATATCACCATCGACAGCTATTAATTTATAGTTAAGAGTATAAAAGAAGTAATCTACTTAAGCTCCGCTGTTAACTGCGAACATTTCATTAGTTGGTAGTTCACATGAGACAATCTCTTTTTTACTGGTCTAATTAAGCTAAAGTAGCAAAGTGCTATGCAGAATGAACAACCTAACATTGTATACTCGCACTTCACTTATTATAATCATGGATTTGTTTAGTCAGTAGAAGGCTTAGCTGTTTTCAAATAAATTCCGAAAAAAGATAAAAAAAAACATCTGCATTTAGATACAAAAAACTACACTAAAAATAAGTACAATAATTCACGACTGGGCATGAAAACAATTCTGAGAAGTTAACGAATTTCCAAAAACAGAAAATTGGCCGCATGTGATCCTCTGCTTAAGCTTGATTTAGCACTAAAGCCACAAGTGAGCGTGATATGTTTCCTGGCAAAAATGACCAAAATAAAATTGGACTAACAACTGAAATGGTTGACTTGACAACTCGTATATCTTTCAATGTATCTATTTCTAATCATTTGGAGCCATCAAGAATATTTCAATAAAATATCACAACAAATTGTAAAAATTGAATAAACGATTTAATGTAATGTCTCAACTTATCTTGACTGGTATATTGTATATGTATGTGTTTGTGAGTTCGCGTAACAGAGCGCACATGGTTTCCCGCGTGCATTTAAAGCTCATCAAGTGAAATCATTATTAGAACTAACTTATTGCCGAGTCTGCGTACAAAGGACCTTTTGTACATTTTCACACTGAATTTGTTTACATGATTTTGAGATGAATGCACTCATAGTCTCTGATTGACATTTCGAATAGCCATCGAACTGCACCGAATGAACAATATTTCTTTAGCACCTCATGTGTATTGACGTCGAAAACGTATAGACTTACCGTCATATAAACGTCTTAAAGAAGACATTAACCGACACATTTTATAAACAAAATTCAAACCAAGACTTTGTATTCGTACATATGAATTACATATATAGTATGTGTATGAGGTACACGTCCATGTGAAAATAATTCCAATTAAAGTTTTACCCACCGTCTTCAGTACTATCACGAAACCGAAACGAAAAGTCGTCCCTTCTGCCCCACTGCCATCGACTACATTTATTGGATGGAGAGAACGATGGTAGCGGGTAAAAGAGCAGAAAGCTCTTAGATCGATCGATATATAGGTATGAAAAAGGCGTATTTAGAGTAAAACACAATATTTAAGAGGGGAGTCGAAAGGGGGTTAAAAATAGGCTCCCAAGTTTTAACTAAAATCGCATCATCCCCAATTCCAATGGCACAGAAATCTCAAACCGAACTAGATAATCTTAAACCACAAACTGTCGTTGTTGCCACCAAATCAAATTGCTAAGATTTCCAAAAACAAAAATACGAAATTTATAAAAAAAATTGCTAGGAGCCATTTGGAGCACTTTCAACAAATCATTCTTTCGCGAATTGGCAGTGATTTACTGCATCGATTTTTCA
Organism: Volucella inflata; assembly: GCA_928272305.1. NCBI lineage: Eukaryota > Metazoa > Arthropoda > Insecta > Diptera > Syrphidae > Volucella > Volucella inflata. The sequence continues at coordinate 111,863,627 of OV743720.1, read as the reverse complement.
CCTTACATTTCATTTTTCCACAAAATTTGTTTTTAGTTTAATTTTGTTGTTCTCTTTTCAACGTTTAATTATTTATTTTTTATTTTTTTTTCAATTTTTAGTTTTACACTTATTTCATAATATGACATTTTCAGGCTGAGTACTTACACGTCCTGCGGAAATTTTGATTTGTGTATGCGATATGTCAAAAATGAGGCTCCTTTCCTCCGCATTGCACTTAGAGAAGCATTTTTATATATTTATTTTTTATTTCTATAATTTTTTGCTTTTTTTTTCCAAAGGACAGGAACAAATCGAAAACTTTTTTACAAAAATTCTAAAACACAACCGAAGAAAAAAAACGAAAACAAGATACAAATCGGTTGGAATACACTTGACCACCCAAAACAAAAATACTCTCTTTTGGAACGGCCAACAACACAGAGTTCACCACCGCTTCAAGGGAACGTTTAAATGGCAAAAAGCTCCTGAATCGACTGATTCGACTGTGGGGCGCACATTACTTTATGCGTGTGAAGGAAAAGTTTGCAGTGAACCCCACCAGCCAGCGCCGTGATGGGTGCGTGGTTGGGGCGCTGGAAAAGGAATTTCTTTCCTCTCAAAATGTTTACTCATGTCCGGATCAAGAAGACATGAACAACTAGAAATGTAGCACGACGCGTTCTGATGTGATTATGAGTCAATTGCATTTTTTTTTTCTCTCGAAAATACAAAAAATTTTAAATTAATAGTATGCACGGAGGGTGGCGGCACTGGCAGCAATGAGTGAGATTTCATTTGAATACTCGTACACCACTTTAGGTATTTCCATAGAATTTTTAAAATGGGGGCTCCTCTTAGATAAACATTTATGGAAAGCTTTAGGAAAAGTTCTTAATATACAAATTGTAAGTTTTGGAAAAGTTTTTCACTTTTCTTCTAAATTAATTGAGGTTTGATTTAATTGGTCTGGCACCTGTAGGTACTGTTTGAACAATAAAGAATTCAAAAAGCAATTACGCATGCTGATCGTGACGTATGAAGGTTTACTTTAGAAGTTACTTTTTTTATCTTCCCATGTTTTAAGGTTGTTGTTGACATGAATTTCGAAATATGATTTATTAAAGGAAAATAAGAATGAAACCGTTATATACCTCCTCTCAAAAAAAAAAGGGTTGCTGCGTGATAATCCAAACCAATTCCTGAGAATATGAATTAAGGATAGCTTGATGTTGATTCGTTAAAGTTAAGTTAGTACGAAGCCGTTCTCTTTTTAATACCAGAGTACACAGACAGGCTTCAAGTGTATCCCAGGGTGGTTATTTAACTAATACAAATTTTACTTAAGCGTTTTGTCATGATAATCTATGCCATCTACATTTCGGTCGTGCATTGCCCATAATTGGACAGATCTATAGAATGTATTAGGAGTACGAGTAGTTGGGCTACACATGTACAGTCACTCCAGTAATCATTCACATACTCACCTACTTATATCCTAAAGGAGAAGACGAAAACTGGGTGGTAAGGGTAAATGTCATTTAGGTGTACTCTGAATTTTTTTAAAAAAAAAAAACAGTAAACTAAATTCAGATTCCATATCTTACTTACTCTAGGTGGCGCTACAATCCGTGATGGACCTGGGCCTCAGACCACAAGCGTCTCCAGCCAACTCAATTTGTTGGTAGCTGCCTCCAAAAAAAAGAATGTAGTCAAGCACATCTGATCTATCTATAAAGTCAATTCGAAAAAGTGTAAGGAGGTCCCATTCAACAGTAAAATCTAAGACTGAAATTCTGCTAGTAATAATGTTTCCAATGGCACGAGTCCAGGCCTATCGTCCTTTTTAAATTTCAGAGTAAAATGTGCAATCGTTCAAAAAAATACTTTAACAAATTTGCAACAAAGATGCATAATGAGATATAAAATGAATTTGAAGTGCAAATTTGTATAAATAAAACCAGAAATGCACTCAAGGGTGTCGGTTCTCATAGTAGAGAAGCCTGAAAAAAATAAAACGTCGTTAAATTTATAAAAACGCTTTTAGAGGCTTAGAAATTATATTTACAGATGAGAGTAAATATAATAATATATATATATATAACGCGACGCTGCTTAGAAAGACCAGAGCTCCTCATGAGCTCTATGAGCGAAAGAGGAGAGACGAGCACCGGCTTCTCAGGAGGAAGAAGAAAGAGCATGAGAAGCGCGCGATCGAGGAAATTGAGAGATGCTACTCCAGGAATGAGGTTCGGAAGTTTTACCAAAAGGAAAAATAACATGCCGCGGAAACAAACCCCGAACCGAAGCCTGTAGAGATGAACAAGGGAACATCGTAGTAGAATCGCAGTCGATGCTGAGGATTTGGAAAGATCATTTCTGCAGACTGTATAACGGCGATGACGGACCAAATACCGCTGTCAGGCATAATCAACCTTTCAACCTGAACGATGATGACCAACAATTCCGTCCACCCGACCTGGATGAAGTGAAGATAGCCATATCGAAGCTTAAGTCCAACAAAGCTGCTGGAGCGGATGGCCTGACTGCCGAGCTCTTCAAAGCGGCAGGCGATGACTTGGTAAGGAGCATACACCAACTCATCTGTAAAATATGGTCGGACGAAAGTATGCCCGATGAATGGAACCTCAGCATTGTTTGTCCAATTCTCAAGAAAGGAGACCCTCTGAACTGCGCCAACTACAGAGGCATCAGTCTCCTTAACATCGCATATAAGATCTTATCCGCCGTATTGTGTGAACGCCTGAAGCCGTTTGTCAACAACCTGATAGGTCCATACCAGTGTGGCTTCAGGCCAGGAAAGTCCACCATCGACCAGATATTCACACTACGGCAGATCTTGGAGAAGACCCATGAGCTTCAGATCGATACCCACCACCTATTCATCGATTTTAAGGCCGCGTATGACAGCATCTATAGAGACGGGCTATATAGAGCAATGTCTAGTTTTGGCATCCCAGCCAAACTCGTCCGTCTGTGCAGGATGACGATGGAGAATGCACGCTGCTCCATCAAGGTCGGTAAAGATCTCACCGAGACCTTTGATGTCCAGAAAGGATTTAGACAAGGCGATGCGCTGTCATGCGATTTTTTCAACATCGTACTTGAAAGAATAGTGCAAAACTCACGAGCAAACACAAGAGGCACTATCTTTCAAATGTCCCTCCAACTACTCGCATACGCCGACGATATTGACATAATCGGGAGAAAGCAGACATAATCAGGCGAAAATGGGTTTAGCGGTCAATGAGGGCAAGACCAAGTATATGCTGTCAAGCAAAAAGGACAACCAACACCGACTTCTCGGACAGAACATCACCCTCGACAGATATAACTTTGAGGTAGTTAAGGACTTTGTCTACCTAGGCTCTGCTATAAATACAGACAACGACACCAGCGCTGAGATCAAGCGAAGAATAACTCTTGCCAACCGCTGTTTCTTTGGGTTAAGAAGGCAATTGAGTAGCAAAGCCCTCTCTCGGACAACAAAAGTCACCCTTTATAAGACTTTAATAATCCCGGTCCTGCTCTTTGGCGCAGAGGCATGGACATTATCAAAAATGGATGAGGGTGTTCTTGGTTGCTTCGAGAGAAAAATTCTTCGGGCGATCTTCGGTCCCGTCTGCATTGACGGTGAGTGGAGGAGGAGATACAACGACGAACTGTATGGGCTGTACAGCGACATGGACCTAGCCAGAAGAGTGATGATCCAAAGACTGAGATGGCTGGGTCATGTAGAGCGCATGGACACCAATGCTCCGGTCCGAAAAGTCTTCGAATCCGCCCCCGAGGGACCCCAAGACTCAGGTGGCGCACGCAAGTGGAAGAGGACCTCAGCCAACTTAGCGTGCGAAACTGGAGACAGCTAGCCAGGGATCGAGCTAGCTGGAGAAGCTTGCTGACTGAGGCCCAGGTCCACCCCGGACTGTAGCGCCACCTAAAGTAAGTAAGTAAAGAGAGTAAATATAATATTTGTCTGGCGATAGAAGAACACCTAATTAGAAGAAGAAAACCTCAAGCCAACTTTTAAGGATGTGGGGGTTCGGTCTTAATATGGGCGTGTATGAGTGCAAAAGCTGTTGGCAATTTGCATTAAATAGATGCTGGAACAAACAAATGGGTGTTCTTAACACCTCCGTTTTCGCTCACGACAATGATCCTAAGAACACAATATCGAGACATCAATCCAATACAATTCGTAACAAGGAAGATCTACCAGGGGCACTTTCTACAAAATGGGAAAAAATGACGCCAGACGTTACCTTACATTTGGTTAATCCTGTTCCAACACCTAAGATCGCTAAGCGAATACTTTTTGGAATTGTTATTATGAATAACCCGAATAAATTATTAATTTTTGTTTTGTAAAATAATATTGAATCTGAATTTAGTTAATTGTTTCTTTGAGGTTCTATTAGTTGTTCATTTATTTACCTCACCATCTAGTAAATGTTGAGGTCACTGTATATCATACAAACACTTTTTAAAAATGCAAAAATAAGACTGTCTATTGATACGTCTATGTTACAAGTTTCTATGAATTTTTCACAGAACAAAAAATGTTTTTTTTTGTCTATTTCAAATGTTTCATTCGAGTTTTAAAGTTTTATAAGTGCTCGTATACTCTAGCCTTAAGTTTGAATTCTTCGGATCACAACTTATTTACTGTTTTCTGTCAGTCAAAGTATATTATCGCCTCAATAAACACTTAATGAGAATTTATTTGATAAATAAAAAACGAGAGTTCAATTAACACATCATTGAATGTGTGCACTAGTCACTTTCCACGCCAATGATTAATCTAAATAGAAACATCGCGGCGGTATATTATTTTCTGATATTTTCTAGTTTGTACACATACAATGAGAATTTATTGACATTTTTTTGGTTGGCATCTACAAGTACAACAGATAAATTTGTTTAAAAAAAAAAATCCTTTAAAAGCTGTATGGTGGTCTCTAGGCAGAAGTAAAAGCTATCAGTTTATTAAACACTTCAATAGTGATCGTTCTATAATAGTAACATAAAAAATAATTTGATCACCCAAATGGCGTAACATCAGCAAAATCTCAGTATCGCGAGGTGATGTATAGAATAGAGTGGAATGTACAATGGTTCTAAGATCTGCAAATTTAGCCGCGCGGTAGCTATGCGGATGGATGGATGAAATATGGTATGTAGCATTAAATCTAATTATATGCATTACATATTTCAACGGTAAAGAGAGGAAGATAATGTCTAATGTTCAAAGGCTTTACTTTCTAGCTCTACTGTCATGTTGCGCAGTTGAGTTACGAAACCATATAAAAGCAAATATGCACTATTTAATTTAGCTTTTAATATTATAAAATATATTGACAGAAGCCTTTTCTGCTATGTTATGCAGAAGCAATCGGGGGCACTCTTTTATGCATAACATAAACTACATATACTCTGTAATGATGAATATTAGCGCGGAGGAGATGAGTACACCTTAATACCCCAGATTGTTTTGTAAAGGCATTTTTGCATTTTCCACTATTACTATACATGCACAGCTACCATCTCTGATGTCTGATAGGTATTTTCTTCTATTTTCAATTCCTTCATATCAATGAAGTAAAGGGTGGTCCATAATTAACGCACGATGTTAATTGAAAAGATAACAAAAAGTTTTCAGAGAACATTATCTGAATATTTTTTATTATGATAAAAGGATGTATGACAATTATGTGTGAAACAAAATATCGGCCAAATTCTCGCCACGGCTTCGGTGGCATACCTCTATTCGATGGTCCATATTGTCAATGACTCTGAGACATAATTGAGGTTCAATGTCGTTAATGTGCCGAATTATCTCATCATTTAGCTCTTGAATTGTTCTTGGCTTATTGACGTACACTTTTTCTTTTAAATATCCCCAAAAAAAGAAGTCCAACGATGTCAAATCACATGATCCTTGCGGGCAATTAACATCGCCACGACGTGATATAACACGGCCATTGAATTTCTCACGCAAAAGAGTCATTGTTTCGTTGGCTGTGTGGCAAGTGGCACCATCCTGTTGGAAGCACATATCATCCAGGTCCATATCCTCAATTTCTGACCACAGGAAGTCTGTTTCCATCTCGCGATAGCGAACACCATTCACGGTAACTGCTTGGTCGACCTCATTTTCGAAGAAGTACGGCCCGATGATACCGCCAGCCCATAAACCGCACCAAACAGTCACTCTTTGTGGATGCATCGGCTTTTCAACAATTACTCGTGGATTCTCATTTGCCCAAATGCGGCAATTCTGCTCCATCCACCACTGAAGTGAAAGTGTGCCTCGTCGCTGAAGATGATTTTTAAAGTGCTCGAAATGTATTTTGATTTGAATGCCCATTTTCGTAAAAGGCTTCAACTATCTAAACGCGCTGCTCAATTGTGTGCCTCTCCATGGTTGAAACTGAAACACTGAAACAAAGAAATGTCAAATTAAGTTGGGCAAAAAACTTGACGTTAAGGTGTGACTCACAATTTTATGTTTAATCCAAATCCGATGCACCAAATCATATGCAGTCCAGTGGAACAGCTGCAAATTGAACTTTGCAAACTTTAGAATGTCTCATTCGACCGACTGAAATATTGTGTTACTCCTGCAACAATGTTTCTCAAGTACAAAATAAAATATGAGCATCTGTTCGTGGGCTAGTAATATCACACGATTTTTTATCTCTTTTTTTATAATCATTATATTTCGGGATCTGCTTTATGACGAAAACGTATGGATGTTACCGAAGGATCTCCTTTGCCATTTTAACGCAGAATCCTCATATTAGTCTTTGGTTCTATTTGCGTTAAAAGGCTTTGAAAAAGGAGACATGACATCGTACTTTGGAATTTTCTCTAATTTGCCAAAGACCGCCTACAGAGAGAGGTTAATTAGTCGCGGCCCAAGTACACCTCGGACTTTAGCGCCATCTAAAAAGAAATAGTGAAGTTCTGCATAACTTCAATATGATTTTACGTTTCGCATTAGGCTGTTGATATTATCTATCTGGACATTGATGTTTTCCATTATGATGGCGTAATTTTCATTCGGTATTGCATTATTATTTGGGCTCAGCATCAGCTGAGTACAGTAACTGGAGTTTGGTAGAAGTGTACTGAATAAAATACAGATGGTCCAGGAATCGGATGTCTACCGATGCCACAAGTAGGAAACATTCATTATTTCATAAAGGTAGTTAATTGCCTCATAAAGGGTGGGTCATCTCTTGATTTAGTTTTGAATCATATATTATTTTGACACTGACAGCTCTTATGGGCTCAAAAAATTTACAGAAACTCAGTATCATATTTTCGATTAATACTTGCGCAATGTTAGGAAATATTTCATAGTTATTTTTAAAGTGGCGCCTTGCTTAAGTATTGTGAATTTTCGAAATAATGCAGCTGGGGTACGCAAGTTTTGTGAAGGAAATTCGGGAGATGGCTTTCCTGATTTATAACCAAACATATTTTCTGAACTTTAGAGCAACTTTGAATTAACGACAATTATCATCAAAAAATCATCTCGGCTCGAAAAATCCACACGTAGCCATAAAGAAGTCATTGCATCCTGAACATGTGACTGTTGTGTTTTGAGTGGCGGCATTATTGATCCATTTTGTCTTTCAAGTTGGCAATGAAGAACTGAAACAGTTAATGGAGAGTGAAACCGGGGCACGAAAACCGAAATTGAGGATTTGGAGTCGCAAGTTTTACAATCAATTTTTTCCCATAGTTAGTTCAATCATCTTGTAATCAATCGTTTGGTGATGTTGCTTGGACGCGACTGAGCTGCGATTTGACGCCGTTAGACTTTTTTTTATGGGGTAACAATATTGGTCAAGCTGGAGGGCAAAAACATCAAAAATGTATTGCAAACTTGGGTTAACAGGATCACCTACTTTCAAGGCAGCCAAGCCAGTTGTTTGAAAGAGATAATATTCCACAATTGGTCGGAGGGCTAGCTCTTTTCAATAAAGCAACAATCGTTAAAAACATTAAACAGCAGTGATTTTTGTATAGCCTTTTTAAAAATGGCGATGGCACGATAGTTGGCTCATTGGACTATCACGCGAAGAGTCTGGGTTCGATTCCTGGCTAGGTCACCAACAATTTTGCAAATCGCCATCACCCTTTCGGCGGGCAATGACAAACTCCCGAAAGTAAAAAATTGCCTACGAAAAAGCTTCTAAGGAGTGCCGTTCGGACTCGGCGATAAACCGTACGCTCCGCTCAGGTGTGATAAAAATGAAAACAAAATGAGTGTCAAGAAGCTAGGCCATGGCCCATACCGGGCTGCCAGCGCCAGTGTTTTTTTTTTTTTTTTTTTTTTAAATAAACGAATTTTTCTAGTTTACCTTCTTGCAGCATCAAACTCGAAACCTATACATTTTCAATAACATTTAAATCTTGACTGATCTATAAGCCTATCGCCAGATGGAAATACGTGATTGTATAAAGTAGTCATATACTTATGTTGGTTCATTGTTCCATCGATTGGAATCAAACCTTCACGACCGTTGGACGAGATACGTCCTCAGAACATTACGTATTCCTCACCTTGATTAAAGGTTTGAACGACTGGTGCGTATTTCTGAGGAATTATTTTCGGTATCCGATCATGGTGATCCATGAGACTCAAATGAACTCTCATCCGTGCATAAAGCTCGATTCCAGAACGTTATTTCTTTATTTGTATACTCTTGATTTTGATTCCGAGGTTATATACGATACTTTTCTTACAGAATATGTGCCAAAATCAAATTTAATAAGATGTCTCCGAACTTTCCTCTCGCTTACGGGATTTTCAGCATATTTTTCAGTTTTAAGATCTCTTAACCATCTTATAATATACTGTCTAATACGGAATTAGTAACGTATTCAAGAATTTTTTTCCAAAATGGTACGCTGTTTACAGTTTTTTTTTTTTTAAATATTTCTGATGTTGAGAAAATATTTACAGTGAGCTCAAAAAACAACTCACATCAACTTAAACAAAGAGTTTCATTTTTGTTCTTGGAAAAAACTTACATTTCACTCATTAAATTAAGTACAATCTGAATCATCTAAAGATACAAAATCATGATCAGCCTACGCTGTGTCGATACAAAAGTCCCCCAAGTCGCACAACAGGAGGTGCGTGAATCTCATTTCCTTAGAGAATATATTTATAAAAATCGATGCTAAAAAATACAAATATTCTCTGTAAAATAAATATTCTCTCTTATGTATACATATGTACATATTTACAGAATGATTTCACTTGTAGGTAGGAAATTTGTAAGGTGTTATGCGGCATAGTCTGATCGAACTGAGTTCTTCTTCTTTTTTTTGTAAATGCTGAGCAAGCAATAATTCGTCTGGTCAAATTCTAGGCCATGAGTTTACTAATATCGCCAATTTTACAAATAGTTACGGTTCTTCCATTGAAAAGAACAACTTCTGAACTACATGTTAATTTGCAAACGGAAATTTTTAAATTGCAAAATACACAGCTCCCAAGTGGCACACAACAACATAATATGCAATGGATAGATAAAGTTCAAAAACAAATCAAAACTCGCCAGCAAAGTGGTATGAGCAAAACTTCTGCATGCATTTTTCCCGCTTAGTACTATTACTTCGCTTAATCAACGAGTTATGACTTTAGCTTTAAAAATTTAAACGTAAGTACAATATATTTCTTACATTTACTACTTTATTGATATTTACCTCTATATGACTATAAGCTAAATTTAAATTAAATCCTTAATTATGCGATCTGCAAGAATACGTTGCATTGAATTTAGTTCGTAAAAATTACAAAGCTCATCAATAGCAGAACAAAGATCCTGCTTCTTTCCATCATGCCAAGCAACAACTATATCTGATAGTGTTGTCTTTAATTCAAATGACATCGATTGCATATCATCGACAATATCCGTCTCGAAATGTTCACCTTTTTCAAAGTTGTAGTAGTACTCAATCAGTTTTATATGTGAAGGCGACTGTCTTGATGGTGGTAAGTTTAAAACCACCAAAAGCAGAAGCCGCGATATTTCCATTTCCTTAAGTAAATCACAGTACAAATGTTGTTTTTTACGTTCACAAAGGTTATCAAAAATATCCGTCATTCGTTCAAGTGCCCCTAAAAAGTCTTCGTTTTCGATATTTTTCTTAGCACACAGTTCTAGATCAAAAATTCGGTGACTAGGCGAAGAAAAAGCACTAGTTCCATCAAAATTCGGATTAATTGCTGTTGTTTCTCGAATTATTGCAGCTTTTAAAACACCATCATCCGCTACCCTTGATAGAGCTAAGTAATAGGCTTTTAATGCGCCCTAGAATAAGTTTCAATCATACAAATTTTCTCTTGAAATGTTTAAAAAGTTTGACCTAACTTACTTCGCGATATTCCCCTTTGTTTGAGCGCATATTAAGATCTTCTGAAAGATCATTTGCTTTCAAAAAGGCTCTCGCCGACTTTAAGTAACAGTTGACCTCAGACAAATTATTCCCTTAAATTAAATAGTTACAATTAGCCGATAATAGATAATCTTTGTGTAAGTGTTTACCAATGCTTTTTTCACATTTTGCAGCTCCCAAGTGACACATCGCAGCATATTGATAAACCCCAGCATCTTCAAACTTCAGAGAAAGATCATTGAAGTCATCCAATACTTCACAGACATTCGGGGCGAATCTCCTAGGCACAGGATTATATGCAAACAACAAAATAAATATCATGAACATTTTGTTAGCAAAACACAAACGTACTTAAATACAATTCGATCAAATTTTTTCAGCTTATTGGATGCTTTCAGGTATCTGTCAATAAGATTTTTCGGATGTGGTTCCATAATTTTTTTCATAATTTTTTTTGGGATAAACAGAAGTAAAACAAATTTGATAAAACAAAACAATGCAAACTGAGACGAAAACAAAGTTCAGAGTCAGAAATGCATTTTTAATTGACACAACAACAATCAGCTGATGGCTGACATTTAATTTTTCGATACCGACTAATGTTTTCGAAGTGTGAAAGGTTAGTTCTACTTCTGATGTATACCTCACCTTTGTATCTAACTGTACGTTAAAAGTTTTGATATACATTCGGTCAAAATATTACCCGACTGCGTCATAACAATTTTTTTTCTCTTCCTTAAAATGATCTCCATTTGAAACGGTTACTTCTATTAATGAACAAGCCAGTCATCAATACATACTTTTATGGGTTGAATCGACTCAAAACATTTGCCACAATGTAGAAAATCGGGTTTCGGAAATAGAAAAGAGGCACATGCAGCCATATCTCGAGAATACTGTACTAGCGCAATCACATTGATAGCGTTTTTGGTCAAAAAATCGCTCATAAGGATGGTTTTGTGGGGTGGTGCACTAATGTTACGCAATACCAAGATAATTTGTACCACAAATCCGGTCTTTTGCAAAGGATTTTCTTAAATAGTTCTTGTGAAAACTCTCTTAAACTATAGTGATGATCTAGGGCCTTTGCTGATTTGCAAGATTTTAGAACCTACCCTTCTTAAACTTACGACTATCCTCCAACTTGAGATATACCCATCATTGGTGGCAATGAACAATAAGAAAACGTCTCTTCAATCAGAAGGCTCAATTAGCATAGCCTGCTTTGCATTTCTCTTGTAGGAACATGGGATCGTTGGCAATCGGATCACCGATGGATTTGCTATACAAGTCTCATGAGATTGGAGTTTATTAGGATTCAAAATAGTGTTTCTTGTGCAACTGTAACTGGAGAAGCTGGCAGAGTAAACAAATGCTATCCGATCTTTAACACATCAGCGCTGTTCCAAAGTAGTAAAACCTGTTAACTGCTTACTATTGGCTAAATATGCCTGCCTAGCCCGTACGCATGCTGGGCACAGTGATAAAATATCTTAGGACAGTTACTTTGTACATACATATTTGATAACGACACCACCGCGTACTTTCTCAAGAAAGTAAAATTGATTGTTTTGTGAAGATTACATCAAATATACTTATATGTACCGTTTCCTTCCACTTATTATTTTTATAAATATAATATATCTTAATTGCACTTGGCAGAAAGATCAATTTGAAAGGAAAGATGACGGCTGATTCTGCTATGACATTTCACCATAAAATCATTCTTTCGTAAAATCTTAGCACACACTAAATACTAAATACCTGGACGCATGACATTTTGTACAATAACAACAAGAAATACAAATGTCAGTTTAGCTGCCATCGAAATATACATTCTTTACATAATCGAGGAGAAAAAGAAAATTCAAAAGGATGTCCGCGATTGTAAAAGCCCTCGCTAAACCCCAAATTGCAACAAATTGGTATATAACAAGTTTCTCAAACACCCTTAAAAGTTATGACGATTTTCTTTGTAGGGCAAAGGCGGCAGTTCCGTTAGTTCGGTGGAAGTCTGGTGCACGGGAAGCACCACTTATTGATGTATCCACTGCCCTTGCAAAACCAGAAGAAATTGAACAGAAGAACAAACTGAGTGGAACAATTACAGTTCCTGTTCAGGTAAAATATACATTTTACATAGAGTAAAGCTCTAGTTTATTTAATTTTTCTTTTATTTGGGAAAGGTTAATCTTAGCCCAATTTCAGGAGTACCATCCGAACATGTAAAAACCAGGCGAGTACGTATCCATATGCCACCTAAAAATGCAATGCAAAGTGGCACCAATAACATTAGCCAGTGGCAAATCGAATTTGATAATCGCGAACGCTGGGAGAACCCACTAATGGGCTGGGCATCAACGTGAGTTATTAAATTCGTGACTTTCAATTGTATTTGTATCGTTTTTATATTTTTCAGTGGAGATCCATTATCTAATTTGCAAATTGAATTCAATTCAAAGGAAGAAGCTATTTCTCACTGTGAAAGAAACGGCTTCAGGTGGTTTGTTGATGGTGAAGAGAAGCCGAAAAAGGAACGTGTCAAGAACTATGGTGTTAATTTTTCATGGAACAAACGTACACGCGTCTCCACAAAGTAGGAGGTTTCTCTTAGGCCGTGCTTGAATGATGTAAATTAAATGCGATAGGTGAATAAATATAAAACACCAAATATGAACTATTTCATCTTTGCTGCATGCAGTTTATTTAAAATGGATGAATAAACTTTATGCTAGCTACGCGTGTCGCGATACATGTTGAGATTTAACTTCTTGGTAACCTTCCAAATTTTTGAAGTTGGGCATATGTGCAAGTCCCACTTATTCAGTTTGGTAAAAGCTGGGGTTAAGTCTTTAAACTATGACTTATCAATTGAAATCCTTTTATTCAGGAAAATAGTGAATAGTTTAAGAAAGGGCATGCTGCCTTAGTTCGCAGTAAAAAGGCACGAGGGCATCGTAAATTATAAGTGAGTTAACAGAAATAGAGTTGTAAAGAGACACAATCGGCAGTTGCATTGCTGCGTTCTTCAAGATGATTCATGTTAAAAAAGTTGATGGGCCTTAGATAAGGAAGTATGACAGACAAAGCGATTGCTTCAGGGAATACCATAAAGTGCACATCGAAGAAAACGACATTGAATATTGTCACTCATTGGACTTGATATCATCAAGGGTGGTTGTTGGTGAGAAATGGAGTCAGTTATGATATCGTCAGCAAAAACTACCAAGAAATAAGTTCTTCTTTTAGCAAGTGGTTGTAAATTGGGAACACCGGTTGTTCCAATTCTGCAAATAGCAAACTTCGTAAATCGTTTGACGAAATTAAAAGTCCAGCATGCGATTAGCCTTGCCGATTATATAAACCAAATTCAAAGAAAAATGTAATTCGGCATAAAAGATTACTAGATCTTTTTTTTCAGTAACTCTAATATTATTCTGTGATGCAACTGAGCATAAATTTATATTGAAATATAAACCATTCAAAGAACACTAGTCATTAGTACCATCCATTAAGACCATTTAGCAATCGAAGCGCGTCAGAAATAAAATTTGCGGAACTATATATTTTAAGATCGCCTGCATATAAAAGATATTTTGATACCAGTGCAACTGATGGAAGGTCGTTTATGAAAAGAAGGAAAAGGAGCGGACTAATATGGCTGCCCTGAGGAATATCTGAGTAATTCAAAATCACCATTGTACAAACGGAACCAATCTTATCAAATTGTATTCGATTCGTCAAGTAACTGCCAACCCAGCTTAAAATACTTGAATGAAAACCTACCATCGCGAATTTCTTCAAAAGGACATTGTGTGCACATGGTCAAAAGACCTTGGAAAAATCTGTGTAAACACAGTCAATTTGTAGACGTTTTTCCATGCTACGGAGACAGTAATTTATGAGAATTGCTTAGTTTGATGCAGTTGATCTGCCAGTCATGAAACCATATTGGCATTGAGAAATTTGCCATTTGGCTATTGGCCTATAATTTTCCACGTTTCCCCTAGAACCAGATTTATGAATTGAAGCTACGAGGGCGGGTCAATAAGTCCGTGACTTTTGGATTAAAACACAGATTTTTTGATAAAAAAATAATTTTATTTTTCAACGTAGTCTCCCTTGAGCTCTATACACTTTGTCCAACGCTTCTCCAATTTTTTTATCCCTTCCAAAAAAAATGATTTGTCGAGGTCCTCAAAATAGGCCTTTGTTTGCGAGATGACTTCATCATTGGAGTCAAATCTTTTTCCACCAAGCCATTTCTTCAGGTTTGGGTACAAGAAGTAGTCGCTCGGAGCCAAATCTGGAGAATAGGGTGGATGAGGGAGCAATTCATAGCCCAATTCATGGATTTTTGCCATGGCAACTGCACATGTGTGCACCCTTGCATTGTCTTGGTGGAAAAGAACTTTTTTCTTGGCCAAATGAGGTCGTTTTTTTTTCAAATCGTCATTGAATCGGTCCAATAAGTTGGCATAATATTCCCCATTGATTGTTCTTCCCTTTTGAAGGTAGTCAATGTGGATTATACCGCGTGCATCCCAAAAAACAGTCGCCATAACTTTATTGGCTGACAAACCCACCTTGGCCTTCTTTGGCGCCGATTCACCCTTAGAAACCCACTGTTTTGACTGTTGTTTGTTCTCTGGTGTGTTGTGATGGATCCATGTTTCGCCCACGGTTACAAAACGGCGCAAAAACTCCTCCATATTGCGATTAAACAACGCCAAACCTTCCTGTGAAGTTGTTATACGATTGCGTTTGTGGTCGACTGTGAGCAAACGCGGCACCCATCTTGCGGAAAGCTTTCTCATGCGCAAGTGATCATTCAAAATTGAAACCACTGAGCCATGCGAGATCCCTACGGCTTCCACAATCTCTCGCACTTTCAATCTTCGGTCGGCCAACACCATACCGTGAATTTTTTCGATTGTTTCGGGTGTAGAGACCTCAACTGGGCGTCCAGGACGTTCGGCATCTTCAGTGCTTGTACGGCCACAACGAAATTCAGTAAACCACTTTTTTACCATTGAAATCGATGGTGCAGAGTCCCCATAGTACTCGTATTTATCAAGCTTAGCCTTGGTCTCGGTAATGGTTTTTTTTCGCAAGAAATAATGCTTAATAAGCACACGAAATTCACTTTTTTCCATTTTCTCCTCAAATTAGTGAGTAGTCTGATAAAAATAGCTGTCAAACACAAACTTACTGACGCAGCAAGTTTAAATTTTGACAGGAGTGAACTGACAGATGCCTGTTGACAGGAGCAGTGTTGCTGTTTCAGTAAAGAGGTCAGAAATTCAAAAAGTCACGGACTTATTGACCCGCCCTCGTATCATAGAACAAATAGAAATAAAGTCGGAAAAAGGACACTCTGCAGTGGTTCTGTACTCCTCCCAAAGCACATCAGAATTTAGAAAACGAAAAGTGCTAAGTCTGTTCCCGCGAAATTTTTCTTACAATTTGTAGGTATAAGAGCATTTTTTGCTTAAATTTGAGAAGTAGGGATTAATTTTCTTTTTTTCTTTTTTTCTTTTTTAATACGTTAAAAGTAATAATTGAATGCAGAACTAAAAATAAATTAATAAGGAGAGGTATTTTTAGATTGGTTGTTATTAATGATAGATGCATTAATGAGTTTTATTGTATAGGACGAACAATTCACTTCAATCTGAAGCTCTTTTTTCTCCGCTTTATCTATGTACAAGTCTTCTTTTCATACAAATTTGCGAGTTTGACACTTCTTTAAAAAATGATTTGATTTGACTTTTCATACAATTCCTGCCTATAGAAAATACTCCTACCTATGCAGAAATTTGTAGGAATTTACAGGGTGGGGAAATAAATTGCTTTTTTGAAAGCGTCCTCTTTTACAATATTTTTCTCGTGTGAACAGAATTTTGTATAAATTTGTTCAAATCTGAAGTCCTGGAACAGACTTATGTGTAATGTTAATTTGTGACATCTGTACTTTTCTGTTCTAACTTGATCTGACACTTTTCACAAATTGTTCTGTTTTTTCTGATTGAATAAAGATACTGAGTATAATCATTCCCACGGTTGGCTCTACAAATTTAAAAAAATACTTAAGATAAATGGTCTACAGTTATTACAAAAAAGTAATAGTAAGTAAAGTAAAAAAGTAATGCCGCTGAAGCCGCACATTTAATAAAAGCTTCAACTTACAAGCTGAACTGTTTTTAGGTTTTGGCAAAACTAAATTTAAAAAAAAGTGCACGCCCGAGGAAGTCAAAAATGTCAGAGCCGTATAAAGTAAATCTTTATCTTACATGCGGTTTAAATCTATTGAGGGAACACATTTTTACATTTCCTGAGTGGTAAATCTTCAAACTGCTGATGTTTTAGATAACAGAGAAAGCTAAAAGAAAACACAAAATATTAAATTTTAAGTATGTAATTTACAGCCTCGCCTGGAACAAATCTAATCAAAGTCTACAAATATTGTAAGTGATTCAATAAACCCTGAATATTATGCTTTCGTATGTTGAACAATAAACGTAACGTTCACTTAAGCAAGCTTAAAGGTAGGACGTTATTGACATCATCTTAACCCAGAAAATAAGTTAAACACTTCCTTTAAATATGTAAATACAATATGAACATTTAATGTTAGGTATACTACCTTGATCAGAAAGTTCCCGGAATAACAACCGTGTGGCGGTCCCATTGTTCTGATTTGAGCTCTATTTTTTTTGTTAAGTTGGTACATCTGTTGTTGATATCTTAGCATCATAGCTTGACATTTGCAAAAGTTACGTAGCCAAGAGTACATCTATTATCTCTGTGTGTGCTTCTGATCAAGGTAGTATATTAATACAGGAAATTACATTTCCATATAAGTACTAGGATAAAATAAATAAAATTAAACTTAAATTTGAAAAAAATTAGAAAAAAAAACATGTTTTATTATTTTTTTCCGGATCTCCTATGTGCATATATCGTTTATACGCATCTAATTAGCTATTTGGATTAAGGGGTCATCTATGTTCAGACCCGTGCCAATACAAACAGCAAAAATAATACTTTTTCTGAAATCATCAGCCTTTTGATTCTGAAACAAAGTAACGTATAAAGGTCGCTTTTTCGAAATTTGGAGTCGGTATAAGAACGTATGCAGGTCCCTCTGTTTGTGCACAAGATTACTAGTTGGGTTGACCAACACAGCAAACGAAGGCGAAACAAGGTTTTCTTTGGGGTGTTGCGCAGTATGTATTTTACTAATTAATTTGAGATTGTCATAGTTTGCATACGTATCTACCTGATTATCATATCAACTTGGTAGCTAGGAAAGCCCCACTAAAACATAGTTTGCCTTTCATATTTGATAATCAACGTGTCAATCCTTGCCCTAACGGAAACCTAAATGTTACCCAATCATATAAATTGAGAGCCATTAATTAAAGACCATGATGTTCAGCGAAGCGAATGTCAATAGCAAGATGACGATTCATAAGGTTGTGGGCTTGCTATAAAGTCGTTTGCGCCAGTATTCCCATTAAATATTCTAGCCAAATCTTAGTTTTACTTTTCCCAAGCATAACTTTAATAGTTCTTACATCTTTCCACTTCAAGAGCCAGAAAATTATTCCACATCAAAATTTTAAAACCGGCTCATACTTTCTACAGTCAGTTTCGAAATGCCCAACTAACATGCAAAAGTATAGGCACGTTTAAGAACATAAAGGAAATACAGTAAACTAGATGAGTTCTGCACCAAGTTTGCATTATGTATTGAACTAACTAACGCATTTCTTGGTAAGCATGACGTTTTTGACAACACGTTCTATAGCTCTCAAAAATACTGGCTATCTGTGATAACGGAGATCCAGTAAAGGGCGCTCTCATATGTATACAGATGAAACTCTTTTATCCGCAACTCCAATATCCGGCATTCTGTTCAGCAAGTACTTTGTTAATATTCCCTCTATTATCCGGAGAAACCTCTTATATCAGGAGCATTTGCAAACCTATTCAGATTTCACGAAAATTTGTTTTTTTTTGTTAAAAACAAAAGGTTAATTTATTTTTATTCTTGCGAGCACAAAAATGATTTCTTGCTCAATTATCCGGAAGGTTGTTGGTCCCGAGCATTCCGGATAAGAGTTTCTACTGTATATTTGCAGTTCATATATTAAGGTCAAAACAGAGATGTGATGTTTTTTTTTTACACTGCTTGAGAAGCAAGTGCCATTGGTCATTTCATCAAAGTTCCTGCTAAGACCTCCAAGTTTCCCCCGGGCGGCCTAAATCCACGGCAATAAAAACGGCCCGTATCCCATATTCAAACAACTTGTTTATATGTACTTACTTGTTATATGCCACAAAACAAACCAACGGACACACTTGAATTTTTGAGGAAATGAAATGATACAATTGGTAAAGTGTAGTTCTTATAATGTTTCATTTATTCTGCTAAATAGTCTTGTTAGGGGAGGGAAAATCATTTAGACACAAAACTAAGTTCATCTTCCCTTAGAAGAAAATCTAATACTTTCCTTACAATTACTTTGTATTTTATTTTTCAAATGTTTTGTCTTGGCAAAGAGATTATTTCTCGTACAATTAAAATCTGTATCATAATAATTTAATCCTTCGAGAACCTAACATTTATGAAATAAAATCTAAAATACTTGCCGCTCTAACACACATACGGCATTCTTTATTTTGTTTGTTTTTTCTCTCTTTTAAATTGTTGTTTCTTTATTTTTATTTTTTATCATAGTTTTCATATTTTAATTTATTTATATTTTTATTTTCTTTCTTGTTGATGCAGTAAGATAAAATTCAAAAATGTATTTAGTCATACAGCAATGTCTAGTGTGTTTGTGTGTGTATGTGTATATATTATTATTAAATAAGTAAATGAGTATAGTAGATTAGAGCTTAAAATCTTCGCCCACCGGCTGGTGATCGAGACCTGAAGCGACCGCCTTGGCTGCCACCACTTCGGCCGCCACTGCTAAAGCCTCCGCCGCCGCCACCGTAGGAGCGACCGCTATCGCGACCACCCCCACCGAAACCATCGCGTCGACCACTGAAACCGCCGCCATCTCGACTGCTACCACCGTAGCCGCCATTACCGCCTCGTCGTCCGCCTGAACCGTAGCCATTGTCCTGACTGTAACCGCGACCTGGTGGTCCACGGGAGCGGAAACCGCCGCTGCTGCTGCGTGGGCCACGGAAACCACCACCACCACCGCCTTGACGACGGCCAAAATCACGGCCGCCACCACGACGACCCTGTCTGGGGTGACCCTTTGAGATTTCCACTCGCAATTGTGAGCCTAAGATTTCGGAGCCATTTAAGATGTCGCATGCTTTTTCGGCTTCATCGCGGTTCTCGAATTCAACGAAAGCAAAACCTGGGGGATTGAAAGCAACCCAAACAGAGTTTAATTTACCGTATTTGGTGAATTCTCCTTCCAGATCCTCCTTTTTAACTTTGTCAGTAAGATTGCCGACATAGACGCGTGTGCCTCGACTGTCACCCATTATGATATCAAAGTTGCTGTTGTTGTTGTTGCTGTGTTGAATGTACTCGCTACGTAGACGTAGATTCTAGGCCGCTCTTGCTGTTGTATAGCTGTAGTCGCAGACGTCGAACGTAGATGTAGTATTAACGACGATGACAACGTTGCCTACGAAGATGTACACGCAGAGTTGCTACACGACGACTTCGTTTTGACTGTGAAATGTTTTGATAATAGTAGGTAAAGGTAGGTATTCGTTCTTTGATATGAGAAAATGTGATTTTTTTTTTTTGAATTTGAATTTTTATTTTGCATGTAGAATAGTAGGTACTAGTAGTAGCGGTATAACTTAAAATTCGGCGTACGTGAGTTGTGATAAAGTAACAGCGAAATAAATTAAGTGTGTACAGATCCAAAGTAGAAATTTTTTTTTTATATTTTTGTTAATTTTTAGTTTTTCTTTTTGCAACTATTAATTCTGAATGAAAGAAGAATCGTCTAATTTTCGTAATACGTATGGATATTCGTGTTCGTAAGGCGTACTGTAGCCGGTGTGGAATTTTATTTCGATGTACATGTAGGAACACCGAAGAGATAAAACACTATCTACTTCGTTGTGTCGCACAAACAATGATTAGTCACTTAAATTGAGCAGCACACGCTTTGAAAGCTTATTTAATGTGTGGCGTGTGCCTACAATAGAGACAGAATCTCTGACGCACACAGGCAGCTTTCATCATGCGGAATAGAAGAATTTCAGATTCGTGCTTTGGGTACAAGATGCAAATATGCTCAAAAGTGGAATGACTGGGAGATATCATTTAAACCACTTTTAGAACTAGTTTTTGCTCTTGATTTTTTTTTTTTTTACTCAACTGTACTTGCGGAGCAAGACAAAGTATGAGTTTGAACAAATCAAATTAAGTTTTACTGCCTGCCGCTGACTTTTTGACCGTAATTAGGTCACTTCAGCAGCAGCAGAGACAAACAGCAATTGCCGCAAAAATGGCGGCTTTCTGCGTTGCCAAAGAGTGCGCATGGCTTTAAAACAAAAAAAAAAAAAAACGATTTCTTATCGCAAGCCACCGCCAAAATGTGTATCTATTAAAGACAAAAAAAAAACAAAAAATTTAAAACTATCAAATCAAAAATTAAAAATCCACACCTTCTGCAGTAAGCGATCGATTATTTGATTTTTCCTTAATTTTTTTGAAAACGTTAAATTTGCGAAAACAAATTGTGAAATATGGAGAAATATGCATGCGTCATTCTTTCCACAATAACTGGAGAAAAGGAGCAAAATATAGATTTATTTTGGAATTGCTATTTTTTTTTTCGTTATCGTCGCTTGTTAGCCATTTTGAGTCGCAATTGCAAAGAATTTATTTTTTTTTTGCGCGTAGCCAGAAGGGTAATACATATACTTGTATATATAAAATGCGTTAATTTTTGTGATAAATAATACGGCGTTTCATCGATAAACAATTAAGGTGATTGTGTCTTGTTCTGTCTGATTCAGCTTCAATTGATAATATATTTAGCTTTTTTCGCAGGTTTGTGATTTAATTGAAAAAAATTCGATGCTATAATTCGGATGGTACAACACCCCATTTCAAGATGGCGTCGTTCGGAAAATATATATATGGACATGTATGTATATTTGAGAACAGCTTTCCATTGCGATTTCAGTGTAATCGACGCGATGCAGCCACAAATGGCGTAAAAGTGCGAATTTTACTATTTTATTTCATTTTTTTTTTCTATTTTTGCTGTAGCAGAATATTGAGCTAAAACAAGGCACAGGCACTTTAAATGCGGTCTAGAAATAATATTTCTGAGCAACTATATGTACGTTTATATATTATATACTATGTATTTGGAGAAGTAGGGAGAGAAGGAAAACGTCGAAAATTACCGAAAAAGTAATTTTTTCTGTTTATCTTTCCAATCCTTCTTGATAAAATGGGTTGAGAATTTTACCGTTGAGCCTGATATGTCGGCTTATTTCTTTTTGGCTTTATATTATTTTTCAAAGTGCACACGCAGATGCACCTGATGTAATGTAGAACGAAAAAAAATAACTGACTTCTTTTCACTTTTTATTCACCACCGAATTTATAAACGTCTGAATCCCACGAAATCTAAAACGAGAATGTCGGTGCTTGAAAAAATGGCCGGGAGCATTGGCTTGGATTTTGGAAGGCAGGACATTTTGACCAATCACGATGCGGCATCTTTGCATTTCGCGCCGGCAAATTATGGATGTTGGTATGTTGGCTGCATTGCAGAGCTGTGTTCAGAGGATGTTTAAGTGCTGACATCTATGTGTGGTTGAGGAAACGTGATGTGTGCAATATAATTTGATAATCCCACTATTGAATGTACTCTTTTGCTATGGTCAAAAAATAATTGTTGTACATTTAATCTGTCTTATGATAAATATGAGAATGTATTTCACAAACTCTGATGTTGAGTAAATTGAGCCAATATCATATTTTACAAATTAATTAAACAAAAAAGTAGTTTATGCTAAAAACAAACGTAGTCTAAGCTCCAGAGCATAATATTAACGAGCTAAATGAATCAAATTATTGTCAAATTATAGATAAAAAGTGATATATTGGGGAAAAACAGAAAAAAGGGCATTTAAATTGATGAAATTATCTTCAGATTCAAATAATTTCGAAATATGCTATTTATTTTTAACCCAATTAATAAGAAGATCGAATTTCTTCCTTTTTTTTTTTCTTAATTGTAGAAAGCAGAGGCAGAAATGGTTTAAAATTATTCTGAACTACGAGCTTCTTTTTGACTCTTTGAAATAAAAAATTATATCATTTAAACTAAGTTACAGAGCTAAATATCGGTGCCTTAAAACACAATAGTGCCATGTCCTTTTTTTCACAATTTTAGTAAATCGAAAAACAAGTTTTTGATCAAGGGTCTCTCTAAAACTAATTGATATTTTTAAAGGTGGTACTGTTTTGTATATTACAATCATTCTTAGAATGTATGCAAAAAGTTCAGTCCAAAAAAATTATCATTTTACGAGTATATTTTGTTCTTATTATTGTACTATAAATCGGGACAAAAGTTGACATACTCGTAGTACCATTGTGCTTTAAGGTATCGAATGTATTTTATTACTTTTTCATATTTTTTTGTTTTTTTGCTGATGTTTTATTCTTGTAATTGTTACTTATTCTGTTGTTTTTATTTTTGTTTTATTACCGCAAATGCTATTTAAAACTGCTCAAAATTACTTGTAAATTAAACAAACCGGCCATGTCTTCAAATCAAGGCACTTCCCAATCTACTCGATATCCACCTAGCTAGGACTTAAAGGAAAGGACCAGGGAATTTCTTGTGCTTCAATAATTGGCAAAATTATTGGTGGTATTGAGTAACAGCCTTATTATCGCGACTTACCACTATCGTATTGATTTAAAACTCTCCGCAGTGCTGTGTGCCACGTCTCTGTCGTTGAGTTAAGTCCGCAACTTTTCGAACAGCTGGTTTTTATTTACTTAGATAGAGTGGACTTATTATAGGGGGCTTGTTTTACAAGACCTCGTTAGGATAGTATTTAATGTACTCCGACTCTGGTGTTCTGTACGAGGGAAGGCAAGTCCTTAGATAAGGCCTTAAATCACCAGAATCTTTCCAATTAATTTTGCCCACAAGGAAAAGCCAGAAAAGTATAGGGTTTGTGATGACCATACAGCTGACAAAGTTTGGCTGGTGGAAAAGCGAAGGCAGTTTTGGTTCTAAACAGTGCAACATCTACTATTCAAATTTGATACTTAACTGCCAGTCATCGCAATTATAATAGCACCGATCTTTGGACTTGATTTGTACTTCATCAAGTCGTGTGCGTAGGCTGTGGCGTGATGAAGTGATCCCGCAAAATCGCGAGTGTATAGCAGCGGTTCACTTATGGAGAACCTGTTCAGCTACATACCCTCTAACGTAAGATTGTCATTTCATGTGACTTTGAAATTGAATTGATATCCAAATCTTATCCAAAAGGAGACTTATTGATCGCAGTATTGCTGGATTACATTCACTTCTCCCAATCGCTTTTTGAATAAAGAGGACACAGGTGTTTACTAATGTGACTTCATGAGAATTCGAATTAAATGGCAATAACATTATTTGCCGCATTTTTGGCATTTAACTTATATGGTGTTTCTACGTCTCTATCTTCTACTGCGGATGTTGATTACATGAACAGCTTCTAAAGTTATATCTGCAGTTAAGACTAATTATCCGTTGTTCGTTGTTCGGGCGGTATTTTTATACGAATGGCGATTTTCATCTTCTCTGCGAAATATTTGGGATCATATTTAGGTTGATGGTGTTTAAGGCCTATATTTTATTTTTTCAATATAAAGTTCCTTAATAAGCCATGTGCAGACGAACAACTAGTGGAGGCCTGTTACGGCGATTGTTATCAACGGCAAAAGAAATGCCTATTTGGATGCAAATTTGATTTTGGAGACAGACTTAGGTCTTGCCTCCTTCTTGAGTTTCAAATTGTGGCAAATGTCTTATGTGCATGGCAGATGCCTCTTAAAAATCTATTATCCAGGTTGAATTTGCCAACATTAGCCCTACATATTTCGACGTCAGAATCCTTTTAAGATCGAGTCTCTCTTAATTTCTCAAGAGGTCCATTGCCACCAGCATCATGTATCACAGACCACTGGGAATACTGCCAAAAAGCCATTAGAGATGCCGCTTCTGATGTGCTGGGTTTCACTCGACCACCATAACGAAACGAAACATGCAACTAAGTAAGATGCATACAAAGCAACTGTTCATAGAAGGATTATAACTGCTCAGGAAGTGGCTTGAAAAAAAAGGAATAGAGGCAATCGAGAGATCCTACCTTAGAAATGATTTACGAAAGGGTTAGAGATATTGGAAAACTAAAGACACAAAAATTAAAAACACCTTTCACACTTTTCATGGTCTTAGAAATTCTATTATATTTTCTTTTACAACGACTCTACACTCCATATATGATCGACCGCTGTCTCTCCCTCGTAACCAAACTACAACTCCTACACTCTGTCTTCAAAATTTCATACACGACTCCTACCTCCTAACTCCTTTCTTCTTGAAAATATCCATATCTACGCCAAGCCCTACAAGGCTGCTGGAGCAAACAGCTTCTCAAAGAAACAGACGATGACTTTGTAAGTCATCTGTTAAATATGGTCGGACGAATGCATGTCCGACGAATAGAATTTCAGCATTGTTTGTCCGATCTGAAGTACGGTGACCTTCGGAATGCGCCAACTACCTAGGCTCCGCTATCAACTACAACAACACCGCAATCAAACGAAGAATAACTCTTGCCAATCGTTGCTACTTTAGGCTGAGATGGCAATTAAAAACACATGAAACCGTATATAAAACCTTAGTAATTCCAGTTCTGCTATATGGCGCAGAGGCATGGACATTATCAAAAACTGATGAGGGTGCTCTTGGCCGCTTTGAGAGAAAAATTCATCGGGTGATTGTCAGTCCCGTCTACATAGACGGTGAGTGAAGGAGTAGATACAATGACGAACTGTAAGGACTGTACAGCAGCATCGATTTTGTCAGAAGAGTGAAGGTCAAACGACTAAACGGGTGAACACCAACGCTCTAGTGCGAAAAATCTTCCAATCGCCCCCCACGAGGGATAGCATGATAACATAAAAATATCAAAAATCAAATTGCGGCATATGTCTTATGTGCAATACTTTAAGTTACAAGTATTTGGTGTTAGCTAGCCAACTAGGTAAAAACATGGCTTATTCAATATTGACGTGCCTAAAAAGGAAGAAAGGGAACTGACGGTCGAATCTGTGCATAAAGTGTTTGAACTCTATACGCTTATTTCAACGCTCAGATTGGAAAAGAGGTCATATTTGGCACACAGCGGTCATGAAACATAGTTTGCTCGATTTCGCAGCGGGGCATTTTTTTTTTATTCTATTTAGCACCTCCATATTTATAAAAAAAAAACATGGTGGTCACCTGATTATTAAGCCTCCTCGACGAAGGAACATACTTCTGCAAGATTGTAAATGTTCAACATACTGAACAGCCAATAAGGACTAAGACCATAACTTAACTGCAGCCAAAGTGCTCTATCACGTTGAATGAATCAACCCAGGTGAAGTACTGACATCTTGGAAGCCAACTATCAAAAATGCATGAGAAGTTTACAATCAAGGAATTATATGTTCTACTCCAGTCTTATAAAATGGTGAAACGAATGCATTAAAACAACAAGACCCTAACAGAGACCCGCAGAGTGACTAGATTCATAGTTAGTGTTAAAGGTTTGGAAAGCAATTTTTGCAACTGTGACGATGACCCAATTTCTACTTCCACGCAGACCCAACAAAAATGAATGAAGCTAGTAATATTTAAACTCAAGTCCAAAAAAAAATCGGATGCCTTTGCTGTAGATCTATTAAGAGCTGGACAAATGACTTGCTAGTGACCATACACCAACCTATTTCTAAGATTTAGTCAGGAGAACATATCCTGAACGAATAAAAAATCAGCATCGATGGCAATATCCATTAATAAAAGACCCTATCTAACTGCCTCAAATGAAGACTCTTTCATTGTCTTTGTATCACATGCAAGATAAGTTCAGTAAGTTTTGTGAACGTTTAACATTTATTTAAACAATCTGATGTACCGTAACAGTGCAATTTTGTGTCCGGGATCCTTGAGAAAACCCAACGAGCTAACGAGCTTTATATTGATACCCAGCACCTCTGTACCGCTTTTAAGGCCACGATCTTCTCAAACTCATTATTTTGTGTAAAACAAAGATTGAAGACGCTTGCTGTTCTGTAAAGTTCGAAGCCAATCTCACCGAGACATAAAAGGAAACACCACTAGGTGAACAGCAACATCGACCGGATCAGGAAAATGCAGATCGGTCGGGTGGGTAATAGAACATTAAGGTCAAGTGAATATCAACGGAGAATCTTCTTTTCTAAACCGAAAGCACCACCAAAATTGGCGCGTAAAGAAACATTTCCTAACTTATACTCGTAGTATGAAGTTGTTGACTAAAGGTCGAGCTAACGAAAGCAGCTTATTGATTGAAATGCAGTTTCACTTTAGACTGTGGCGCATCTAAAAAATATTTGAGAGTGATACAGAATATTTAATAAAAGTTTTGGAAGTGCGATCAGGATATTTATTCAAAAAACTTTAAAGAACTGATATATAAAACTTATGCGGAATCGATTAAAAATAAACCGAGTTAAAATAAAATAAATATAGTAAATGATGAAGATACATATAATTTGATTGGTAGATAGGTAATATTTTTAAACCTTAAGCTTTACTTAATAAAATCCTGACTTCAAACAAATTAGTTAAATTTACCAGAATTGATCGCGAGATACAAATGATAAAACCATTAAATATACAATATTTTCTAGATTTAGAAGTTAGAAGTTAATCCTCTACTAAGCTATTAATTAGAGACTTAAACTTTGGCCTTCTTTTGGTTCGATATAAACTAGTTGTTAATCTACTGTGGGAAGTAATAGACACACAGATGACATTGAGTAAATTAAATGGAGAGTCATACTCTTATCAGTCAGTACTTCAGAATTGTATCTATCTTCGTTAATAAATAAAAGTTCTCTCTTAGTAAACTTAAACCCAATTAAAACGGTTGCGAGAATTCAAAACTAAAGGTGTAAGCCGAAATTAAAAGTGTGTGTTGGGTGTCACAAAGCTTTCGAGCTACATTTAAGCTCTTCACAACTGACAAAATACAGGTGAATCTAAAAGAGAACTTCACCAAAGAGAATTCTCATATTTAAATAACCGATTCCATCTCGAACTCGAATTGAAGACTTGGGATTGGGACAAGCTTAGCTTCAAACTAAAGACACACTTGAAAAGTTTTCTCCAATAAGAGTATTTATTGTCGTCTCCACCTCTGGAGTGTTCGCGTGTGCTTTGTTTTTGTGTTTCGTTAAAAAAAATATCTATCCGTCTGATGACCGCACCTAAAAAAATTTATCTCCAATTTTTAATAATAAATCGCTTTAGAACGTGATAAAACGATCGAAAAACTTGTAAATTATTGTGATCAATGAAATTGATTGAAACAGAATTATTGCATAATTTTAAAATGATCTTGCAGAAATTTAGTAGACTATTTTAATGGATGTATGCAACATGGATCTATAGATATGTACAATCCCTCTTGTGCCTTCAGGTGTTTTCTCCACATTAAAATTCTGTAAAAAGAGAAAGAAAAGTTTATTGCCCAATCCAAAAGCGCACTAATTGGCTGGCAATTCTGAGGTTCACAGTCATAGTATTGTAGTACCTGTTGATGGTTGAGTAATTTTTTTGTTACTGCTTAAGATCCATCCATTTGCGAACAGCAGGGGAACAATATCGCGTGTGCAAAACAATATCGTTCGGATTTAATGCCACAGAGTTTTTGTTTTCTACTTCTTCTTCTTCTTAAATAACTTTATAAATTTTGAAAATCCGCGTAATTGTGTGTGGGTTCTTTGGTTGGTTTTGTTATACGACAAACGTATCTCTACACGTGTAGGGCTGGTTGCACTCATACTTGCATCTTCTACCTGCTTTCGTGCATCAAAAAATAAAAAAAATAAAAATATCAAAAGTATCTATTGGCATTCAAAAACCACATCGAGGGGGTTCAATGCACAGTGTGTTTCTGCAGCTTTTTTCATTTTCATTCACGTAACAGTGCTTCATCGTCGTTGTCTCCGTCGCTGCGCGTTTGTTTAGTTTTTCGTGACTTCGTCGCTATCGCACACTCTTCCATAAATGTCGTTAGCGCGCACACTGATACCTAATGTGTTTTAGTGTTTGTTAGCTCAGTTGCCATTGCCTTTGGCTTTGCCAGTTGCCAGAGTTTTTTCAGTGTTCAGTGTTTTCAGTTTTGTGCTTTGTTTAGTTCTTCGTAACGGTTCTTTGAGTGTAGATGCATTCCTAATCTGGATTTACCAGTTTTTCCGTCGTCTTAGCTCATCGCACGGTTCCACCTGAGAAACCACCCCCGCCCCAAAAAGTCTTTTGTGTTCATAGTTTGCGGTATTCGGTGTTTTGGTATATTAACGTTCTGGTGTTAAGTGTGTCAGGTTTCTAATCATGGTGCAATGAAAATAGTCAGATTTCTGTTTTCTGAGCCTAAATGTTTAGCCAGCGTAAAATTTCCCATTCTAAAAAAGTGCCAAGTGAATATGTCATAAGCGGAAATCGATGATTCCTCAGCGAAACAAGTGACTATGACATGTCTAAGAATGAGTAATCGGAGCGGTGGAACCTGCCGATTTAATGTGATATTTTTTGTTATTTATTTGCTAAGCTCAAGTGTTGCATTGGCTCAACGTACGAATACGAATACGAATTCGAATAGTGATAGTGCATTTAGTGAGAACGAAATAGATATTGATGGTGAGATACCTCATGAGATCCTGAGTCGGCCTGTTACTCAGTTGCATGGAGGCGAAATTGTGGGCGAACGAGTATTACGCGCTGCCGAAAGTCCCTATGTCGTTTCAGAGGACATTGAGGTTGCTAAGGGAGCAAAGTTGACCATTGAACCAGGAGTAACAATCGAATTTGCTTCAACAACTGGAATTATAGTACGCGGAGTCATACATGCCGTTGTAAGTGAATATTCATTTACCATAAGTATTCGTTTTATTATTTCGCAACAATTTTGTGACTGTGCACCTGTTTGAGAACGTTGAATTCACGCTATCTAATCACCTGCGAAACCATTACTAAGCTGACGCTGATAAGCACATAAACTTGGATGTGATAGCAGTTTTCAGAGATATGAATGTAAACAGATTGCGTCACTGTGCAGATATGAGAATTCCCTTTTTAAGGGAGGGTAAACAGTGTTCAGTTGTATTGAACAAGTGTAGGAATTTTGTAGTGACTTAGTGTTGTAACAGTTAAGGAAGGTACTCATATGTGTATGTACATATAAACATACATATCATGGGTATGTATGAGTGTTGGTCGAAATTAGGGCAAGTGACATCACTTTAAGGCCAATCGATATATAGTATTCTATGAGAAAAAAGGACTCTGAAAATATCCCCTTTCTAATTTACATTACGTACATATACGTATGTATGTACGGACTTACAGAAAAGACCCCCGTCAATGGGTGAATGGTAGAATGGGGTTAATAACCCCAGTAATTAGAGCAAGAAAGGTGTTTTTCGATATAGTTATGATGTGATTCAGTTTTAACAGTGAACTCAGGAGCGTTTCAAGTGGTATGACCGGTAAAGTTTTCGGTTTTCTTTCATTTAGAAGAAACCTTTTAACTGAAGCGCGTTCAAGTTCCTCAGAACTCAGTGTACGAGATGAACTTTGTCGTTAGCAAATGTGGTATAGTTTAATTAAGTTCAATTTGTAATTTAGCTCAATATCATCTTTAAAAAACACCTATTTTTTACAATAGTTTTATTTTACTGTATTTTATTTCAAAGTTTAAAGAAAATTGATGATTCAGTCTATTTGAGTAACCTTAGAGTCTAATTACTACATTTTAAAACTTGATGATCTTAAGAATCTTTCAAATTTGCAAACACATGCGTTTGTAAATTGAATAGATATCCATGCTCCCAAACTCTATATTAGCTTTGTTCTATGAGGTTGTTCCAAACTGTTCGGAGAGCAGATTCGGACTACTACAGTCTTGAACTTTTCTGTTCATTGAGAAAAATTTCTGTCCGAATCTGTTCTACTTTGTGTTCTGAAGTTGTTCCAATTTCGGAACAGAAAATCTTACACCTACTCTCGAGGAGGAACACAATTGTGAAAAGTGTCAAAATCAGCTGTGATTTTAAATTGCGTTATTTGTTGACGGTTATTTGCTAAATCAATTGAAATTTTAAATTACAAATGGATTAACTTTTGATGGGCTGTACTTTTCTGTTCTCATTTGGTTTGACAAATTTTTGCGGTTCTGTTCTAGTTTTTTCTCACTGAACAAAGCTATTTAAACCAGTTCTCTAGAAATCCCATAACAGTCAAGTTTTTATAAGTAAACGTCTAATTTTACTTAATAAAAATCTTTCCAAATAAGTAAGTGAGACGTATTGACAGGATAATTAATGCAACTAGCAACAATTAAAGAACCTTTAAGGACTAATTTCCAAAGTCTCGCCAAAATGCCACTTTTCTTTGGAAGAATGGATTGAACTCGTTTTCATGGGTAGGAGTTCTTTGATGTTGTTCCAAACATTATACATATATATATATGCATGATAGTTCTTTTAGAACAGTCGCACATTAAAATTGTACGCTTCAGGAATCCCCAGAGACGTCCGACTGGCATTCTTGATTATTACTATTGTGCTGAAACACAACGCCCGATACTTTGTTAAATATTTTATTATTCAAAATTAGGCTCTTCGTCGACCGAATCGCCATATTTCTGCCACGTCTTTCAACAAACCTTAAGATATTGCTTCAGTTTTTTTTCGATACGCATCCTTTGCCGTTTGAACACAAGCAATTGATCTTGCTTCCACCCGATTGTATCACGTGTTCTTAATTCTGAGTGATGTGGTTTTTATACTTACGCACAAATTTAATACGGAGCACAGCAACATTAAGTTTCATTTAGACTAAAATATAAATGCCTCGTGGGCCGATATATATACTCAAAAACTTTAAAATAATACGCGAAACATCGTCCTGTTTTAGCTAGGTCTTAATTGTTCATTGAAATCTGTAGTAAGAATATATCTTCATATCTAGAAATAAAGTTGCAGCTTACTTTCAACTGCATAGTTATATGCAAGACATCGAGATAAATTTGTAGTTCTGGGTTTTTTAAAGATACATTAATATGTGTACAATTACGCAACCACTGATCCAGCTTACAAAAAGGAAACGTGTCTTCGAGATCATACAGAGTTATTCGTAACCAAAAATATAACGAATAAACAAATATGTTTATTGAAATTGCAAAGGCAATTTAGCTACTCATGTTTAAAATTTTGTTTATTATCTCATCAAAGCTGTGATTTTTATTTTAATGTAGATTTTAAAGAGGCAGTTCTGGCAATCTGACAATTATATGAACATCCGACTCTATGATGGATTTATTTTGTATTTTGTTCTCATCCTTTAACGTTATCCGCTAACAGCCAAAGATGTTTAGTTTCCGCCATGTCTCAATCATCTACACGAATTTTTACAAGAATTTATTCCCTAATAGCTGTATTTCAACTTAAGTAAAAAGATACCTAGCGAAAATAAATACAGAAGATTAGAGGAAAATGTTTTGCTTAAATATTTAACGACAACCGAGCTTTTGAAAGCAATTTTTGGCTGCTACAGTTCTGAGCCCTTGCGGCTCATGGATCGTATTATCATTTAAGATGCATTCAAAAAAGCAACTCACCCGTTTTGACACTTCGGAAGGATCTTGAAACTTCTTTATAAACCTCGATTCATTTCGATTATCCTAAGAATGCAGTAGGTGTGTGGAGCTGTCGTCACGAACTGGGGCTTTTAATACCTCATCTTCCACTTTTATAGGTAGACTTAGCTTGTTTTTTAAAATATGGTGCAAAATGCATTAAAAAAAAACACTGCCAGAACGTCGCTACCTAGCGATTGCTGAAACATGTGGTCTGAAAGGCGATTGCCTTCGAAGGGGGTGAGCTTGACATAATGATCATTCATATCCCGGTGCCTTATTCCAACGTTAATATTTTCGTTATATTTTATATTATACATGAATGAGTCAGTTGCATTTTTTTTTGGGACATACAAAGTGCATATGTATATATATTTATATGTACATATGTAATTTCTTTTGTGAAGACACCTAACATTATAATTTAGCTCATACAATTCGTATAAATCTCATATAAAATCTGTACAGCCCTCGGCATAGAAATTTTGAATACGAACTTTGAGGCTTTTTTTTTTTATTAAAGCTCCGCCTAGTTATGCCGAAACTTCAGAGATTTGCCTAAGTCGTTAGATGAAATATTCTTTTGTACTTTTCATGGTATATAATAATTATGATGAATACTTTTATAAAGACCCACAGAGTATGGGTAATGTTAACGAAGTAACTTTTTTACCTTTTGAAGCACTTTATAGAACCCTAAATGCTAATTACAAATACAGACAATTTTTATATCGATAAGTGTAGATAGTTAACGATTTCTTAAGTTTCTCTAGGAACAAAGTTCTATTAATTACATCGAGTAAAATACGGTGGTACTGTCTGGTGTGTTGCAACAAGCTTGAAGACGTTTACTCAAATTATTGAATGGCATGGATTTGTTTGAGATCAGGCATAGGCTTGGGAACGCATACCTTATGTATATTTATGACTCGGTAGTACAATTACATAAATATCCATTTGCATTGCATTTTTTTTATAGTTCGTTTTTGCACTTGTTGGAAATAACATTCGTCGGTTGTTTTTCTTTATAATGGTCTTATGCATGCCTTACAATTTGCTTCTTTTTACAGCTCTTTCTAGCTATTGTGTATTGTAAAATTGTACATACTTCTGTGTACTGATCCTAGATACTTATCATCTTTACAGTACTCCCGTCCTAGAAAGCGAATGTACTTGATTGCATGCAACTGCCGTGAAAATTGGCTTACTGTTTGATCATTAAATTGATCTGATAATAATTTTATACAATAGTGCAACAGTTCTTTATTCATGTACATACATTTCTTTATCTCCTTATGAATTATACTCGCATATATGTAAAACATTATACCTATTATTCGGTTGTTTTTTTGTTTTTGATGATGAACTGAAATTAGAACTAAAACAATAATACAATTTACCTTTAAAAACTCTAAGAGGCTTCAATTGAATCTAACAGCCAGAGGTTAAATCGCTTTGCTTCCACTTAAATTTATTTCTAAAAATATGTCCAAAGGTATCCTTAAAATTTTTGGTGATAAAACTCATTTAACGAGGATTCAACGATCATTAAATTGTATATTTTTTTTTAATATGCATACTTGAAAACTTAGTTCGATTTAGGAAGTCGAACATGTGGATCGTTGTTCGACTACCTGTTTTCGTACGCGAAAATCGTTTTTATTAAATACACTCATTGTTTCCTTTCATACATCTACCTACGAGTATTAAATTGAGAGTATTTGAATAGATCTGGCTATTTAAATTTTCATATCCTTGAACTGATTTTGATTAGACGTTTCCCCATATGCAATTCTATAAGATATAGAATAAATGGATTGTTTGATGTGCTACATAGATACAAAGTACCAACGGCAAGATCCACACCGAAAAGAAATTGAAGTTATGTAACTTAGGACTCTAGATGCTTTTTTCCTTACTTACCTTACTGTGAGCATATTTTTTTAAAGGAGATTTTTAGTTATCTTTTAAAAATTGGAGTAAATACATACATATGTATATGTACATATGGTGTAAACAACAACTGTGAAGCTGTTGAATATTTAACCTTTGTGGGTCTAGCAAATTAATATGCTTAGAAAGACCTTACTGATCCGTTAATAGTGTTAAAACACGAATAAGCAATCGGGAACAGAACTTCTAAGACTTGTTTAGTGTTCATGTCTCCCAAGATACACGTTTGCTGCCTCAACGATATGTGAAAGCAGCTTATCGCCTTAAACTAACCCACGAGCATCACTACGGACGAGCGTGTTTAATAATTTAAAGTACGTACTCTTAACACAAAATCTCCCAAAATTATTTTTTCATTAATTTATACAGTACATACATACACATAGGTACACACATCCCAGAACCGTGCTGCGTCGCCAGTAAATCGCAAAGATATCGATCTGTTCATCTTTCCATACAAACAGTTATATTTCTCTGGCGCCACTTTTTCTAGGTTGAAATTTAAATCTCTACGTCGCCTTTCTCAACGGTCACCTACTGAAATGCGCAGATTTTTACCAGACCAACCAACTCCCAAATTGTTTAACTACTCGCATTCATCAAAGTTTTTTTGGCCGAAAAATGTGTTTTTGTTATCGAATATGTACGAGTATATAGTTGTTAGTCCGAGCTACTATGAATCATATACAGTAGGTACATATCAGTTATCAAAACCATACTCGATTAGTCATCAAAAATAAACGAAAATGTTATTAAGCAGACTAAACATAACACAGACCCAGCAAAAACAAATGTGTCTGGGGTGATGAGAATTTCATTTTTATTTCTCATCCAACCAAAATGCTTGTGCAAAAACAAAATTTTCTTGGTCGAATTGACCTACACAACAAAAATTTCCTACGCATCTCAAATGCTTATACTCGTATTCCAAACATACAAGCATACCTACCTATCTATGTATGTACATTTACACTAGGAACCCAAGAAGATTAACAAGTGATTCAGTCGCAGCCGTGTACTGAGAAGCAAATAAAAGATCTAATTGAAGTTGAATGAGAGAACTGACCCAATGGTCTTTAGGTCGCGGCTTCTTAATTGATGTCTTTCCCTTTGATTATGTATGTATAGTACAAGCGGTGCAGATTGAATTAACTCATTAATTGCACTCACATTAAGAGTTTCTTGTTCTTGGTCTTTGGTGTTAGGAAATCCAGGGAGTGGCGCTACACATAGTTTACTCGCTGACAGTTTAACGATCTTTTAATAACCGTACGTTTTTTCTTCTCACATTTAGGGCACACCAACTCAAAGGATTTTACTTACAGCACGTGAAACCTCTAATAAGGTGTTTCCTGGTCCCGAAGAGTTAGGTGCACGTTTGGTAGATGGTCCAACACCATTAGAAGGAAGACTGCAGATATTCCATAAGGGACAATGGCGTTCAGTATGCACCAATTCTCGGAAGTAAGTTTTGAACGATAATGAATTGGGTTTTGAAAGCATACATACCTACCTAATATACAAAATATTTGATTTCAGTTGGACAATATCAGACTATCGGACAACGTGCAGACAAATGGGATTCAAAGGTGGAAAGTTCTGGAATTGGATGGAACGCTCAGCAAAAATTGCACCTCGATTGTTATATGAAGAGCCAAAGTGTCGAGGTAGTGAAGTATCTTTATTTGACTGTCTGTGGACGTCAAGGCAGCTTGGTTCAGGAGTATGTGACTATCATAGTGATATCGGTGTGCAGTGTCTTCCCATGCATTCTGGACAAACTGGTCATTGGAAAGGATTACGCTTCGAAAATGCTCCTGTTGCAAAATCATTAGGACTAGATAACACAGTTTACTCAGCGGTGTCGCAATCTAGCTTAAAATTTGTTGACATCGTAAGAGCAGGAAATGGAAAGGACGGAGCTGCTAACTCTGCTATTGAGGTTATTGGCCTACCACCAGAGATGGAACACATTGTAATTAATCATTCGGCTTACACAGGTATAAATGCCACTCTCCCGGATGCGGGTTTTGTCATGAAAAATGTAACAGTGAGGAAAAGCAATGGAATTGGTGTTTTTATAAATTCTAGCTATGGCTCTGTCAGCATGGAAGGCTGTCTGATTGTTGAAAATGCTGCGGATGGTATCAAATATTTTGGTCATGATCTGCGTCCAGATTTACGGACTGATCGAGCTACAATACACGATTTTTGTACTTTGCCAACAACCTCTGGCCAAACATTTCCAATAAGCTTATCATTGCATCAAAAATTCTACGCTGGGGCAGCTAAAGAGTGTGGCAAATACTTCTTTACCCATCCAGGCTATGTGCTTACAGTTCATTTTGATTACTTTACCTTAGCGCGAAATGAATCAGCAAGTATTACTATTTTCGATGGTTCTTCTCCTGGAGATCGGGTCTTAACATCGTGGAATTTAAGAAATTTTACACGTCCTCAGGCCGTTACAAGTACCAAGGACAAGCTCTATATTCAGTTTAGAGCAGATATGCGTTCAGAGGTTTTAGGTTTTATCCGTATCACAACTGGCTATACCCGAACTTATGATCTTAAAGTCGTAGATACTGTCGTGGAAGATAATTTTGGGCGTGGTATTGCCATCGACAATGTTCGGTCTCAGCTTCAAATACAGCGGACAATAGTATCTAATAATGGACACGTTTCAGGTGTTCATGTTACAAGTGGAGCTGGAGATGTAAACATAACTCAAAGCAATATAAGCTTCAATAAAGGAGATGGCATCAACATTACATATTACGGTGGTAATCGAAATATTTCCAGAAGCTCAATCAGTTCCAACAAAGGATATGGATTTGCTGTGTGGCTTAATGAAACAAAAGACCTGGAACGAAAAGAGTTTATACCGCTTAATCAAACGACGACAGTAGAATACACAGATATATTTAACAATTTAGAGTCGGGTGTCCACCATGGAAACTTCTGTGCTCCTTTATGGATTAACATTACCGGAAACCATTTCAATTCTAGTAATATGGATGATATTCATGTGCATAGTTGCTGGTTTAAGTTGAGAAATCCTGAAGACGAAGTTCTTAAACTCCAAATAGGTCATAATTCTTTCGAGAACAGTAGAAGAAACTCTATCCTTTTGAGTCCCGCTTTGAACTTGAATGGACGAATAGAATATAACCAGTTTCGTTACGGGACTCACGGCTCAATATACATCCGGAACAAACCATGGGATGAGTTTAATGAGCTGCCAGTGAGATTAATCATTCAAAGTAACTTTTTTATACGCAACAAAGGGATCTATGTAGTATCACTAGGTCTTTCACCGTACAGTGAAAAAGATATTCAATGGCTATTGTTTACAAGGAATTTTGTGCGCGAAAATAAAATCCGAGAGCCATTCGGCCCAGCAACATTAGATATTGGGGAGAGGAAATTAAATCCACGGACCAGAGTTTCTGCTCCAATTGTAATATCATCTAGCAACGTTGATGTCTTCAGGAATATCATCGCCAACTATGACTCACAATACGAAATTGGGTCACAACTATGTGACCAAAGTAAAATTTTAAATGCCACATACAACTGGCTTGGCTACACAGACGAATTTAAGATCTACGAACGTTTATTTCATCGAAATGATCGTTACAACTTAGCCAAGATTCAATACCTTCCATATCTCTTGCACAATTCGAATCCAGGCAGCTCTACTATCATATCCATACCAACATTTGTTCATAAGTTTTATAATGAAGGCTCCGATTTGATTGGAGGGGAGGTCGATGGCCAGGAGATGATTCCCTCCGGTACCTACCGTGTAAATCGGGATATTAACATTCGTCCGGGAGGAAAGCTTATTCTTCAGCCAGATGTAATTCTAAAGTTTGAGCCAAGCGTTGGAATGATGGTGGCAGGAAAATTAGAAGCAAGAGGAAGAAGGCCAGATGATATTTTATTTACATTAAGGAGAGACACTTTAATGCCAGTTCCAACGAACGATACAGTTGATGCAAATGGAGAGGATATGGAAACTTTCGATATGGAAACCGAATCGATCATGCGTAAAGAAGACTTGACAGAAATACCCGTACGATTATTAGGTGGATCTGGTGAGCATGAAGGACGTCTCCAGATATTCTTGGATGATAGATGGGGCACTGTATGTGACTATGGTTGGAGTATAATCAATGCTGCTTTAGTCTGCCATCATCTTGGATATACACTCAATCCACTGGATTGGCGTCTACATCCGTCTCAAATGCCATCGGTTGGAACAACTGAGGATGTGATTGTTTCAAACATTAGGTGCACTGAGCATGATATTGATATCACTAAATGTCGTTCAGAACGAGTTTCCCGCGGTGAGTTTGAAAACTCTTGTTCGCACGAAAACGATGTTGGAGTTCGTTGTCATGAAGGAGGTTGGGCAGGTTTAAGATTTAGTATGTTAGCTGAACGTGCAGATCTTCAGTACCTCACCGTGGAGAGAGCTGGACTTTTTGATTATAAAACAAATTCCTTCAAACCCGCAGTGCAAATGGACTTTGCACGTCATAACTTGGAGAATGTTCGAATTATTGATAACTTGAATGACGGCCTTGGGGTAATCTACTCCGATGTGTTTGGGGGAAAGTCAATTAACAACATAAAAAACAGTGAATTCACCAACAATAAAGGGGATGGTATAAGTCTTAAACAATTGGGACTACGAGTGCATGGTTCAATCATTAAAGACAATACTGGTAGTGGAATATCGCACGATCCAGTGATATCTGCAATAGAACAAAGGGAGCTGGGCGGATGGTTTAAAATGGCTCCAGATTTTAACAGTTTTGACATAGACTACGAACCAGTTTTTCTTCCAAAGCATAACTTTAACTTCGATTTAGGAACATGGCAGACAAAATATATCATCACAGAGAAACACTCAGGCGAGAGTGTAACCAGAAAAATGGCTATTCGATGCCAACCGGGCTATGTAATGGGGATCCAATTGTTAAATCCGATTGAAAACCGATCAACAGAACGACTATCAATTTTAGACTCACAAACAGAAAACGATCGTTCATACCAGTGGGAAGTCAAACGAGATTTGAGTGTATTTCCTCTGACCAGTAGCAGTTATGGGATCATCATATATTACGAAAGCGGCTCCAATGCTCTAGGAGGAGCTGTCATCATGCTATCTACGTTAACTGCGCCAATTCAGGATATACGCAATCGAGTGGCAGGAGGTCCAATACCAACATTAACTGTGCGTTCAACCAAGATTCAGAAAAATGCTCGAGCTATTTCAGCTTTCTATTATAATCGCTATTTCGGACAAAATGGAGAGCATTATCTTCGAAAAGCTAATGAATCCATACAGATTTCAAGTTCGGAAATAAGTTCAAATGAAGGCGAAGCTCTCTTGGTTAAAGCACCATTCTGGGATGTTCATACAAGCAATATTTCTGAGATAACAATTCACATTAATAACTCACTCATATTCCAAAATGGTCTTGGCATTCGACATATATCAAAAGATCTACGATCTTCCAACAACCTTTTTCATTACGCTTTGCAAGATAATACGCTTGAATCCAATCTTCATGGTGGCATGGATATATCATTGCCTTACGTTTGGCAATACAATGAAAATTTCACACACAGTATTTTCTTAGGCAATAATACTTGGAGACGGAATAGGGATTTTACGATCAGCGTCAGAGGTCACTACGCGTCTGTAAACTTCTCGTCAAATCTTTTCATTGACAATGAGTGTCGCAAAGGCCTTATTGGATTAGAGGGAATGGAGAAGAAACTAAAGTTTGACTATAATCGAATGGAGAACAACAATGGTAAGTTCGTTATTGAAATAAAAGCTGACAGTTTAAGCGAAATCATTGGAGAAGTTCCGGCCATTTTTGCGTACAATACTATCAAAGATAACCGGTACGATCCTGCAGCTAGTTATAGATCTTCGTTAATGCGAGCCCAAATAAGAACGCTGAAAATGGAACAAAGAACTTTGCCGAAAACCGCAGTGATTCGGTTTGACGGAGTGCAAAAAGTTAAAATATATAGAAACCTCATCGCAGACAACACCATGGATTACGACTTAATTGCAGGTGTACGATCTTCCAGACTAAACAACTTCTTATATGCCATGGAAAACTGGTGGAGCTCATCAGATCCAACTTATATCCGCTCGAGGATATTTGATTTTGATAATTGGAACAATCATGCAGAAGTTGTATTTCAACCTTATTTAATAGAGAACTCATTTGATGCAAGTGTGTCCGTAGACACAAGTACAAATCACGGAAAAGAGCTTGATATTGATCTTGACAAAATCGGAGGAAGAATATCAAAGGATTTTATGTTGAAAAAGCGTCCAGAACCATATAGGGTCACATCAGATATTACTGTAATGCCAGATGTCACATTGACAATCCAGCATGGAACAGTTCTTGAGTTTGAACCTAATGTGGGAATTCTGGTACTGGGAACTCTGAATGCCATTGGATATAAGGATTCTCAAATTGTTATGAAGCCTCGCCCACCAAAGAATCACGAATCATATACGCTACTGAATAAGCGTTCTTTGGAGAATCTTGTTACTCAAGATTCTATACGTCTATGTACCGCTAAAAATTGTTCTTCCAGAATGCACGAAGAAGAACTATACTCAATGCACGAAGGTTTCTTAGAGTATTTTAATCATACAACTTTGCAATGGGTTCCAATTTGTGACAAAAGATTTACAGAAAGAAATGCTCAAGTGGTATGTCGTGAACTAGGTTTTGATCCCTTAAATGTATACTATGGTCACGATCGACGTATCGAATTTCATACAAACTCTCTGACTCGAATATGGTCTTGGATACAACCCTTAGAGTGTAAAGGAGACGAAAATCGATTAGAGGATTGTACGGAACGTCTAAATGGCCAACTCTACGGAAGATTGCACGAATGCCATTGGAATGACGAATTTGTATTTGTAAGCTGTTATGGAAACATGGAGACCGATGACTCAACATATTGGGGTGGTATACGTTTCGCTCACTCTGAATTCGAGCAAAACCTATATGAGAACCGCGTTCATGATATCAGAACCCATGGATTAATGTCTGGGAAGGAGAGTCGACTTGAATTTGTTCGCATAGAAAACGCTGGAATTTTACACAATGAAAAGTCCTCGGCTATACAAGCGATCTTCAAAAATCCAACGATATCTTCGGTAACAATACTCAACTCGGCACATCATGGCATCAATCTTATATCTCCCAGTGGATCAGTAAATTTGAACTTTATAAATATAAATAATACTTTCGGAAACGGTCTTAACATTATATCTTTGACCGGAGAAGGCCGTGAAAGTGATCTGTCTAGTTTTGTTCCGCTCAAATCATTAGATCTTTCATACCATTTGTATTCATTAGTTGATATCTGCGATCCAAATAAGGTCATAACTGTGGAGGAACGCATTTTATTGTACTACAAGTATGACAACAATCCTGTTAACTGCGTAAAAATATTTAACGCGGT
The DNA here is from genome assembly GCA_928272305.1 of Volucella inflata. Lineage (NCBI taxonomy): Eukaryota > Metazoa > Arthropoda > Insecta > Diptera > Syrphidae > Volucella > Volucella inflata. The sequence continues at coordinate 111,821,768 of OV743720.1, read as the reverse complement.
CTATCGGGCGAAACCAGTGGGTTTTCGTTTACTGCAATCAAATTTGTTCAATCATTCCAAGGAATACGGAAGACCAGATACTATCCAATTGTATGATGGTGACATCTACAATGTTTCATCAAAATTCTTGGGCCAAGTGGAAGCAGATTCATCAAACCAAAATTCTTTTTTCAAAACCACTGGACCTACGCTCAGTATTCGTTTAATAGCTAGCGGGGCACCTGAGACGCACGGATTTATTGCTGAAATAGTCACAGTGCCCATTTCCGCCATTGGACTAAGTGAGTATTGCATATACGAGTATATTCTTTTCTAGATAAGTAATTCTTTATTTTGATTTACCATAGATCGAGATGCACAACACAATCTTACGTACTCCCATATAAGCGGAACTACAAAAGCAGCAGTTACCTATTCATCAGCTGGAGAAGTCTCACCGACCTTTACTATGGCATATAATAAATTTAAAAATAACTGCCGGCAGCTTTATGGAAACTTCTCCACCTGTGAATCAGCACTTAGTGTAGATGTTCAAAACATGCAGTCTTTATTCTTTACGGTATGTTGAATGTTAAATTTTTTCCAGAAATTCATGTGATTTTAAAAATCTCGTCTTAGAACAACTTGGTTCGAGGTAACCAAGGAGGTATCTTTATTCGGGCAGATTCTCGTGGCACAGCAACGTCGCTTAAAGGGTTTATTAAACATAATCTTTTCACTCAAAATCGCAATAGACCAACCCTGCACATTGAAGCTCGACAATCATCTCCTTACCAAGAAGTTATCCTCTATCGCAATTATATCGCTCAAAATGATGCACGATTCCACGATGTTATCCGTTTGCGACAAGTGATTTCCAATTTCACTTATAACTACGTTCACAGCAATATCGGTAGTCGGATAATGGAGGTTTCAGGGTTTAACAAGGTCCGACTTCCAATTTATCAGACCACGGCACATAATGGATTTTATGAGTATAAAGCTACTTAAACTAAACTATGTGGGATCAGAGATATTATTTTAATTATATTTTTTTGCAGAAATATTGCCACTAGCTATGAGGGAAGGGCTACAATTGTGGCGGGAACCGCTGGACAACAATATGTGGACAACATATTCCAAAATATCGAAAACGATTACGAAATGATAACAGTCAATAATTCCAAGTATGTTTAGCGAGCTTCATCAAAATAATTTTCTTTTTCCAGTAGAACTGATTGATTTCTATTTTTTCTTTATCTTACGTTACCTTCTATTATCCTGTTGCACACATTCCACTGTTCAACCCTTCTTAACAAAATTATAACCTAAAGCTATGACATGCAATATTGGAACAGGTAAAGTGTGTTAAATTAAGTAAAAACACAAACATTTTGTTGTTGTAACATAAGTAGTATGTCCCAGGTCGATTTTGCAAACGTTTTGAATTTACATACGCATACAAAATTGACACTGTATTTGAAATATAAAATAATTAATTAAAACTCGTACAGTTAAGTAGGAATGGTAAATAATTGCATGTGGTTTTTAACGTTTAAATTTTAAATACAACAACTGTTCCTTATGGGTAGAATTTGGTTCTTAACAATTTTTTTATATCTTGATGTGAACAATGAAAGCTTCACTTAGTTGACTTTCTGTTGGAATCCAAAGAAATTTTAGGCAAAATATTATCAAAAGCAACCAACAGCCGCCCAGTGATCGGATAAAACAATGAAATAAAAATCTATCGCCTTTCTTTGATGTATTGTACTGTGGTTCAAGGATTGAAGATATAAGCGCTGATGCTTTTCATTCATTAATGCCCCATACATTTTAAATATCATGTTTCTTTCTTTACTTAAGCTGGCTTAAGCTTTGTAATTGGTGTAAAAATTCCTTATCAATTTGTTATCCCTATACAGCTGGCTCAATTCATCTTTCTTCTCTAAACCGCCGCAGACGGGCCTCCCCTCTCCCTCATTTAAGTTGTTCGAGAGATGGTTTTGCTATTCAATTACCTTCTTATACAAACATTAAGAAGGATTGTTTTTCGTTTAAACTCAAGGCTTGTGTCGTTGTCAGGATTGAAAACTTAACCTAGATAGTCAACGTTCAGAAATAACTCAAAGTTATATTTATTTAATTGAAAAAACATATATCCGTCTCAGACTTTTTAAAACATCTTCTATGACAACATCATTAACCCCTTTTTGACACCACCCAGCATTCTTCTGATTATGTTAAAAAGGTTGGCATATGCTAAAATGGTTTTTTAAAAGATTATCTTGACATGAACGTGTTAAACAATTTTTTAAAGAGTGATGCCCTATGATAGTGTATCACCTTTTCGAAATTAATTTTTTCATAAGAAAGTCCTCGGTAAGTCTTTCTGGAGTATGTTTTCCATCCATTGTGCCGCATAGTTAGACGAGCCGGGTACAGATAAAACTAAATATTGCTCCCATGAACTGCAGTTTTCAATTTGATAAAGCATATGGTTGAAGATTCACGAATCTCTTCTAAAACTTGCTGTAGTCTGTAAATCTAGTCGGTGATAGACTTTCATGTTCTTGAGCCATACTAACTTTCACAAACACAGTTTATCAAATAGGAACTTATAGACGATATTAAGAAGATGTGAACTTCTAAATTTGACGCACTTTAAGAGTACTCTTTTCTTATGAGTTTTCAATTATAGTTTTCTTCGACTAAACTTAACAGTTCACCCGATGAGCTGTCAGCTAAGAAGGTTTGTTATTTTATGGCCATCTTTACTTAGCTGATTTTGGATCATCGTCATCGTTATACAGTTTGCAATTTGCAAAAATATCCTTAGCACGTATTTAACTATTACATATATTGGTTTGCAATGACAGCAAGCAAGGTTTTCTGAAGCCGTGATACTCATACTGATTTTATTTCGTTCATCCTATCTTTTAGTAGCTACTGTCGTTTTGTGAATATTGTGATGTGAGAAACGCCAATGCCTCAAATTCTACTTATCCGAATCCGTCACGGTAGGTGCTGCCATGCGTGTTGCACTTTGCTGCAGTACCACCAATGCACTCACTCAGGAGCATACTTACTTCAAAATTGGTTTATAATCGTAAAAATAAGAAATAGTTTATAATTAATGCTCCATAAATAATTAACTTTATTTTATATTTGTTTTCAGTTTATGACTTATTTTTTTGTGTGAAACAATTTCAAACAGTTGGAGTCTTTTGTGAGGCAGAGATATACATCGCACTTTTCATATTTTGTGGGCAACCGGCTTGCGCAATTAGGTAACCGAAATTTTAGTGGTGCTTTAGTGTCTCAACAACTGGCCAGTGGTTGAAGCCATCAAACGCTTATCTTGTCCAGGTAGTGAATAAACTCTTTTCCTTTTCTTTCTTGCGGACTCTATTCAGATTTTGAGTCTGCTTCAACATTCATTGGTTTGTTCTTGCCCACACCACCCAATAAATATTGACTCACTTCCAACCTAAACTGTAGCAAGTCCATTTGTTCTTTCCTCCCATATTTGTTTTGTTTTGAGTCGTATTTGTATTCTAAAAAAACTAGCTAAGTCGAACATGTGAAGAACGGTATTTACAGTCCTTGTTTTGTTTTTATCTACGTCCGATAGCACTAAATAAGCTGTTCACAAGTATCAACCCCACCCATACCTGCATTATAAGATGAAACGCAAGCGGGGCAAGGAACATCAATTCGGGCTTTGGCCGTTTTGTCCCAGCGTTATACAGTGACTGCCAATAAAACTCGAATCCATTAACACGCTTTTGTTGTCCTTCCACTTCGCTCCTTTTCATTTTGGAATCTTTGATAAAAGTATAGTTACTCTGGCAATTATTCATTGAAGTTCCTGTCGCAAAGATATGATTTACTTTTAGCTTTTGAAGAAGCGAAAGTGTACTAAAATATCTATCAAAATAGAGACAAGAGTTCCTTGGCAATGTTTCTATTAGCTTTAGAACAACTGCCGATCCTAAACTGAGACTTCTGTCTTGATAGATTTCGAAATCTAATACCATACCGCAAGATCATGTAGGCACAAAATTCTTAAGTCCCACAGGACGAGGTTTATTTTTAACATATTGACGAACAGCACATCGACGTAAAAATGGTATCACTTGCTCATCAATTGAAAATTCTTTGAAAATGCTTCTGTTGCTTTTCAAACATTTAACTCGTACGCTTTTAACCACTGGCTGTAGCTTCCAAAGTAGATAAATAATACTGCGACGAATGTATAACGCCTTCTCTATCAAGTCAGCAGGGATATATTGCGAAAAATATTCGCATGGTGTTTTAACAGCCTAAAAAATAGTACAACTTGTAAAATATACAAGTTGATGAACCCTCTCAACTTTAACTGTATATCTTCTGGAACATGAATAGGTATGGATCTATCAGGCTGAAATTGCCCTTTTACTCATTGAAATGTTCTTTTGTGTGAACTTATCGTGGCTGAAGTGAAGCATCTTGATCTGAAAGTTTAGGACGCTATGCTAATGGAATCTCATCTTCCGAATCAAAACTGTCAGGTTCCAAGTCATCTTCTACTTCACCAATAATATCTTCGTCATTTTCTTCATCGTCTTCTATAGGCAAAACATCGTCACTGATAATCATGTTAAAAATATCTTGATCGGCAACAAATCTTCGCGTCATTCTTTCCAAATAAAAGGAAAAACATTTATATTTGTAAGAAGAAACAAATTCTCGTTTCGACACTTAATAAAACTGAAGCTCACAAATGTGAAATTCGAACTTAACATTGTAAAAGGCACTTATTCAGTGTAAAATCGCAATCAACCAAATTTTATAACTAATACCTGATATTTAGAGATGAATAATTAGCAAAACAAATTTAGGAAACTATTGAACGAAATATTATATCAATAATATTTGATGATGGGACGAAACAGTCGCGAATTGCGCTACTTACAAGTCGAATGGTACACATAAATGAACGTCAATCTGCTCCGATATACCTGGAAATAAATATTCGGTAAATTCACATTTGTGTGGTAAAGGAGTGAACCAAGTAAATAAATTGTAGCTCATTTGGCAGACAAAATTCTAAAACTCATCATTTACTTGTGGACAACTCAAAACGTCCTCCCTAAGTTTAGCTCCAATTTAAAAACCGCATCCAAGCAATCGCTGGTTTTGCTATGGCTAACTTGTAGACAACTTAAAACTTCTAGCTCCAATATGAAATCTACATCTTAGCAATCGCTAATTTTGTTGTCGCTAGAAATCCCTAATTTTAACAATTCAGAGCATCGATCGACCCTCAGTTTCTACTCTAACACGCAACCATCAATATCATGCCGCATTGAAATTTAGACACAGAAAAAATATCATATTTTAAGTTCACTCATACAAAAAAGCTCTATTTGTATAGAGCACACCTAGTAAAAAACACAAAAACGAACCGCTTTAATTTTTCGTTACTACGAGTACGTTGGTTACACTTACAATTCTAATAAACTTTAAAATAGAAAGACACACTTATTTAATGTTAGTTAATTTAGCAAAAATGCAATTTAGTAATAATTAGGAACCTCTTTTTAACTATTGTAGATTTTAAATAATTGTTTGAACAAATAATATTGTACAACATGCATGTATTTATAACCAGTTTTACTATTTTTATTTGAATATCTACTAAATTCGAAATGTTTGTGTTATTTCTATTTCGTTATTAATATTAAACATACTTTTAATTAGCCACAAATAGCTAAGAAGATAATCACATAAATCATTTCTTGTTCTTATGAATTTAGCACAATTGAATTGTGGAAATCGAAGGTAGATGCAAGACATAACTATTGGAGTTTCAATCAAACAATTTCCGTGGCATCTCGAATTCGTGATAAATCAGGTTTGTATTACAATTAATTTCATTCCATTTAAATAGGCTAATTGTTAATTTGGTTTCTCTTCCTTCTAGATGATCCGTATTTACTTGAAGTAGAAGCAGTGCCTTTCCAAATGAATAACCAAACTATTCTCGATGGAAAATGTCCACCCGGTTGGTCATTAGTAATGGACACATGTTTTATTTACATAGGTGCACCAATGCCTTTCCGAGAGGCAAGAAATTTTTGTCGCTCGGAAAATGCAACAATGCCATTTATTCGCACTGACAGTGCAACGCTTTGGTCATATCTTCAGAGTCAAATGCAACATTTGAAGTAAAATCTATGATTATGAATATTCTGGGCTATATAAAATTGACTCTTTTTTTTTATATTCCTTTCGAATTTGCGTAGGTATCCGGAAAAGGTGTGGATACAAGACTACAATTACATTGATAAATGTACTAGTTTTATATTCCGAGGAGTTGAGGTGGAAGAATGTGAACAAGAGCTAGGGTTTATTTGTGAGATTGACCCCAAGGTATGGATAATCAAAAGATTTTCGGAAACAAATAAGTATTTTAAAGCAAATTTTCTTCTAGGTTGTAATCGATCCACTGTCTTGGAGAGCTGATGTGTTCGCTATTAGTATAATTTCGGCTTTCATTTTGGCTATTATACTCCTAATTCTCGTGGCAATATGCTGGTATGCCAAATCAAAACATCGTCACGTTCAAAGACTGCAAAGACGACATAGTATACGTCAGAGTTTAAGGAGCTTAAATGGCATTGACCCACAAGGCTCACTGAGGCGCCGCAATTTTGTATGAATTACTTATTTGTTTAAACATTTTTAATTTTTATTTTAATTTTGTTTCTTATTTTTCTTTTATTTTGTTAACTTATTTATTTGTTTTGTACAAAAACAAAAATGAAGAACGTATCAGCGTCTACAGCAACATTAACAAGGAACACAGCTCCTGATTATAAAAAAATGGAGTCAAACGGATCAATCGACTCAATGGACAAAAGTGTGTTAAGTTCAAACGCCAGTTTTGACACGTATGAAGGCCCCAGCTCGAGTGCTAAGGACTATTTTAATCAGCCGAGTGATAGTCCTAAAATTCCAACTCCCTTCAAACAGAAAGAATATCAAATGAAAGCCGCACCAAGCAACTATGGAAATGAACCGAAATTAGCAACTATCGGTTCAGCAAGAGGAACAAACAAAGCCATTTATGTTCAAAATCCAGAGAATTTCGAATTATCTTTTCGAAACGAAGGTTTCCGGGATAACTCCACATTTTCCACAAGAAATAACTCGATCACAGCAAGTTTAGCTGAAGACTCACCTATCATACATCACACTGATGCGACCGATACAGACGATGTAACGTCTGATTACTATGGTAATGCAAGTACGTTACCTTTAAGGACTCATAACGAAAATCTTGCATTTTTAAATGAACTTAAGCACAATCTTCCTGAATACAAGTCGGAAGAAAAAGAACAAAGTCACAGTAGCTTTTTAGTACGACCACCAGAAATGCATCAATCATCCAATCAGTCACAATCAAGTACGCTACCGTATGAAGAAAAAATAGACAACTTCAATTTTACCCCAGTTAATTACGGTCGCAAGAAAGATTCACAAAACATTGTTAGAGAGAACGCTCCCAGTAATCCGGGCGACATTCGAAGACCAGATTCATATTACACTGCAGTACGAAGTAGCAAAGCTCCATCTCAACTTACCAAACCGTCCATTCATCATCAAAGAGAGGCGAATAAACGCCCTAAGACTGTTTATCAAAATGCCGATCAAGAGCCACGCTCTAGTTCCTACTTGCGATCCAAATCAGAAGCACTGCTCGAAACGAACTTCGATGACGAGGGCTCCAGCAGTCCTATGAATCCACTCCAAATGGACAGTCGAAGCCACAGTCAACCCTTGGAGACTGCTATGTAGCCTGTAATTAGTTATACCATTTGTATATAGACAATCGATCGAAAAATTTCTTTTCCGAAACGGAGATTACATAGTATTATGTATATTTAAATTTTATGTAAAACTGCTTTTTAAAAATACTGTTACAAAAACCCATACAAGAACGATTAAAATAATTTTTTTACGAAAATTTATATATTTTTAAATCAAATTAGTTGTTAGTATAGTTATAATTAAAGTTAATAAAACAAAACTTGAATGTTAATAATTGCAATTAGAAATTGTCGTTAGAATACATTGGTGATTTTCGTTTTAAGTTTACCCGCACAATGGATCTTTCTAAGCTATTCAAATAATACTTTAATCCACTATCATATTTGCTTGTTTTCCATTTTCTCCTATCCGCTATCCATTCCCTAGGTACACTTTCACTGCAGTTAAACGTTACGGCAAAGGATAAAAGGAAAACCGAATGAAGTACCACATGTTCCCCTTCAACTTAAAAAAAAATAATATTCATTTGACTCATTTCAAAGATTTTCGTAAACACAACGTAGAGCCCCTCGCACTATCGACAACTTCGACCTTAAAGTAGTAGTACTACAAGTTTGTCTAAAGTGAATTCTCGTTGTCTTGCCTGTTTTAAAAAATCAAACTCAGAATAAACCCAAAACCATAAAGATCTGGAATTAGTGGCCGATGAAAACACTAATGTCCGAAGGAGAAGCCCCTCCGGCAGATCCTAGAAAAAAATTCAAGAAGTCCAAATCGATATACCAACGATTTTATTTATTTAATTTATTTTGAAGCAAACGTTTTTTTTAGCATGTAATCGATCCACTATCTTCAAGACCCCATGTGTTTGTTATTTATATAAATTGGTCCCTTATTTTTGCTATTATATTTGTACTTCTAATTCTTCTAGCAATATTCTGCTCTGCCAAATCGATACATCGTCACGTTGAAGGACTGTAAAGAAGACACAGTATAGGTCAGAGTTTTAAGGGCTTAAGACGTAGGCTTGTGACGTAGGCTTCGACTCTTCGAAAGGCTTTTTCATAAATGATATCCTTACCAAACTTAACTACATTCTTCTCCGGCATACATTTGCGATTGCTTATATAACATCCGTCCATATATATAAAGGGCAAGTGCACATTCGTACCTACTTCAAGCTGCCAAACGCCAATCATCTTTCAATTGTCTTTATTTTGTCAATTCCATTGAATCTACTCATTTTAAACCCAACTGTATCCCGTCCTTACTTACTTGACGTATTTTTGATAAGTAGTGAGTGTCTTGTAAAATGATCATATTATCATGATCTCGTTTTTGCTACTTTTGTTACTATAATAAATGTTATTCAGAGTCCCTTTAGTATCGTGATTTCTGTAGTGTGAATATTGAAAATCTTTTTAATGACTGTTTCTTGTGTAATTGGCGTAAAATTGTTTCAACATCTGATGTCAATAGACAAATAAACTTTTTTATTACCAAACTTGGCGATAATTTGACTGGTGTCAATACGCTTAATAATAGCCCATGGCTATCAACTGGGATACTAAGTGCGATCAGAAAGAGGAACACTCTATACGCATGGTGGAAGCGATATGGATAGAGACTTTAAAATATTTCGAAGTCTTGTAACAACGTTGATTCGGTCGCCTAATTTAACACCAACTGATCCTCGATGATTTTTTTTTAACTCAAGTGCGTACTATTGGCCTCACTAATAAGACTACACAACCTTTTGACGAAACTATTGACCTAGACGAATTAAACCGTAAGTTTACAGCCCCGATTTCTATTTCGTTGCCAAGTTACATTCCACAAATGCCTTAGTAGAAAGACAGATATTATACCTTTTCTCTGTCTGTTGTTGATGACTACGGCGTTAGTTGTGCTATTTTCGCTATTTGCACAAAAACAAAAATGGACGTACACAGAACATGTAATCGTCTACAGCAACATTGACAATGAACACAAATCCTGATCATAAAAAAGTTAAATCAAACATTTAAATGCCAGTTTTGACACGTATGAAGGCCCCAGCTTGAGTGCTAAGAACTATTTCAATCAGCCGAGTGATAGTCCTAAAATTTAAACTCAATTCACACACAAAGAATACCCAATGAAAGCCGCACCAAGCAACTATAAAAATGAACTAATATTAGTTTCCTTGTTAGAAAGAATAAAATCCAATTCTGTTCGAAGTCCAGAGAACTCTGAATTATCTTCCCGAAACGAGGATTTCTGGTATCCTAGACGTATCCTCGACCTGAATAATTGACCAGGGGTTGAACTTTTAGTTACGGAAGTAGATTATTCAAGTACAGAGGAAACTGGAAAGGTCCAGCTTCCTCCCGAACTGTGGCATCATCTTAGTAAGAAAGTACGTTTATCGCGATCTGTGGCTTAGTAAGGTTGTATATAACTACAATATTTTATTATTACGAAGTTATTAAGTTGTTACTTGAAAAAGCCTAGCCGAATGCATTGGTAGCTAGTGCTCGAATCCATGTATTATTAATGTAATTTATTTTACTTGATAATAAAGTTAATAATAATAATAATAATAATATTTGAAAAATTCAAAATGGCAAAATTATTGCTTCCTGTATCCGAAGGGCTAAGTGTGAACACAAAAATAAATTAAATAAGACAAAAAAAAAGGTATTTCTGGAAGATGTCAAATTTCCACTCTTCTATTGAGGTTTTATTTAAGCCCATTAAAGTGGGCCCATTACTTCCAAGCTGTTGGAGCGGACGGCCTGACGGCCTAGCTCTTCAAAGCTCTAGGCGTTGGCTTGGTAAGGAGCATACACCAACTCATATGGGGACGAAATTATGCCCCATGTATGAAATATCAGCATCAGTCTTCTTAACATCGCATACAAGAACTTATTTGCCGTATTGTGTGAACGCCTGAACTCCTTCCTCAACAAGCTGATAGGTCTATATCAGTTTGGCTTCAGGCCGGGGTAGTACACAATCGACCAAATGTTTACACTACGGCAGATCTTGAAAAAACTCATGAGTTGCTGATCGATACGCACCACCTATCCATCGAATTTAAGGCCGCGTATGACAGCATCTAAAGTTACATCTATACACAACAATGTCTAGTTTTACCATCGCTAACAAACTCGTCTGTCTATGCAGGATGATCGGAAACGATCTATTAGAGACGTTTGATATTAAAAAGGGATTTAAACAAAGCATTGCTCTGTCACGCGATTTGTTCAACATCATACTTGAAAGAATCGTGCAAGACTCAAGCGCAAACGCAAGAGGCACAATCTATCAAAAGTCCATCTAATTACCCGCATATAGTTATTAATAGAATAAAACTTTAAAACATTCGTTATACTTCTATTTAAAAATATCATTGTGATCTGTAAGTGCGTACTCCCATGAAGTTATTAGGCCATCTATTGGTGGTTAGCGCAAGCGCGATTTATTTTTTTTTGTGACGTAAACTTTGGTAACATCGGCGTCACTTTTTGCGCCATTCCAAAAGAAATCTCACAGTGGAAGGGGTACAGAAGCTTAAGTTTTTCTATTGAATTAAATCATTCTTATTAAAATATATTATATACACAAGAAATAAAACACATCGCAATAAGTAGGAAGTGTTGTTTTTGTTTTGAAGCCTCCACTAGACGAGTTAGGAACACCTTCACAAAATTTCTCGATCAACTCTAGTAATGCGATTAACATTATCGTATTTCGCATTCAAACTGTCGTTACAATACAATATTCATTTATACCACAAATAAAGAAAACAATATGAAATGAGTTGCTTTGAGTCTGATTCATGGTTGTAGGAATGCTGCGAATTAAACGAACTCGTTCCTTTCATATGCGAAGGTATTCATAATATTCTTCACCCATTGAATTGTTCCCCATTGTGTGCGAAGTGAAACAATAAAGTTGGTTCGAATATCTCATGGAAAACCTTTTTTGCATTCATGCAGATGTCTATGTACTCGTACATTTTACATGTTATGAGACATTTCATTAAACACCAAAATTTATTATGGTTGGACCTTAAGTAAAGACGAAAAGACTACAGGGTTTCCCAGTAAAAAGCTTTATTTTGATTTATCAAGAAAAGATTTACTTTCTATGAAAAGAGATTTGAATTTAATTTCAATATAAAGAAGAACGTCAGTCTTTTCTAAAAAAAAGTCCAATGGCCTTCACAACCTCTGTTGCTCTTTTAATAAAATTAATCACTGTTTGCATATTTGCATAGTAATTTTTATATATGAAATTATTTTCCAATTTAACGGAATTTCAACTCAAACGGCAAAGTTACGTCGCTACCGATGGACAAGATGTTCTGGTGTCAATTAAATTCTTACTTATTAACTTTAAGTGGCGCTACAATCCGAGGTGGACCAGGGCCTCAGTCAGCAAGCATTTCCAGCCAGCTCAATCTTTTGCTGGCTGTGTCCAGTTTAGCACGATAAGTTGACTTACCCTTCCACTTACGTGCGCCACCTGAGTCTCGGTGTTCCGCTACTGCGCTGTCCCTCGGTAGCGGATTCAAAGACTTTTCGAAGCGGTGCGTTGGTATCCATCCGCTCTACATGACCCAGCCATCTTAGTCGTTGGATCTTTACTCTTCTGACTAGGTCGATGTCGCTTAATAGTCCATACAGTTCGTCGTTGTATCTAATCCTCCACTCACCGTCAATGCAGATGGGACCGAAGATCAGTCTCAAAGCACCTTCACCCATTTTTGATAATGTCCATATCTCTGCATCATATAGCAAGACTGGGATTATTGAGGTTTTGTTGTTCGGAAGAGGGCTTTGCTAGTCAAACAGCGGTCTAGGGCCTCCGCTAGTTGTTCGGCTGGGGAATTCATCCGCTGTGCCATTTGTAGTGGTGCTATTTTTGTCTCCTGATCAAGTTAAATGCGGATCGATGTCGAACAGTACCCGATGGTAACCACGTGGAGCTATTGAGTAGAAAACAGTTGTAACAATGGATAACGCCAGGTTGACATCTCTCAGTGCCAACCCTATTTCTGTAGCACCAATCCGTCAATTGAATTCTATAAGCTTTAAGAACCAAGTAGGTATTTACGATACAAAAGCCGATGGAGCGTAGTTCGCATTAGGAAAAAATTACTAAGATCGGCATGAAATCGATGAAACTAATTTGCCTCAAGACGCTTTACGTCTACTAAAACAACTTTTAACTTTTCGTAGTGAATTTTATCAATTTCGATGCGTTGTTGAAGGGTGTATTCCTCAATTTTTAAAAACAGTAATTCTAGCACTTCATTTCTTTGTTGTCACTTAATAAATGTCTTGTAGTTTATTGTGATTTTCAAATTGGAATAAATAAAATGCTTTCACGACAAAGATATGACAATAAAACACTTGTCACTGCAATAGTTTTATGTTTAAATATTTAAATATTACATTTTGAAAATCAGAGAAAACACCCTGTATTATGTTAAAATGTGCTTGCCATAAACTATAGATAGCAATCGAAAGCAGTCGCACTGGACACCTACACACGATACGGCGCATGACATATCGTGCGTACGCTACAAAAACAAGTGTATGTGTGTTTAATGTACATTTTGCTCGCAACGCAACTCACCCACTATACTCTTTAGCTACAAATATCTAAATACATATCCGTGCGTACGAGTATATGCAACACCCGCCGCCAATTATTCCATACATCTGTATAATTGTATGTATGCCCGTTTGTATGAATGTATGTAATTATATATTTGATACAAAGAGAGATACATGAGCTTTTGGCAATGAACAGGCACGGCACCACCATAAAACTACTCAAACTCAGCTATACAGTCACGTTTACAACCAAAGAATATCCAACGTCAAGAGTTGTATTTCTGGTGTACGTAGTAAAATGTCAACTCTTCGAAGCCGTTGCCGTATCCGTAGCCGTAAACGTAGTCGTAGCCAATTCACAGCGTATCCATGAGTTGCATGCCAAATCGTGAAAACCAATGCCACTACACCATCAGTCAACGTTTTGTGATGGTGAATGAAAGTCTTTTATCTGAGAGAACGGTCCAGTGATAGAATCGTCTACGGGAAGGCTGCGGCTGCCACCCACTACCATTGCGGAAACAATTCGCACACACTATCTTTTTTTTCGTCAAACTAAAAAATACTTAAATTAAGTGTGAATTGTAATTGGATGATCTGATATTCCAGGTGATCATTAATAATTGCTGGTTCCTGGTTTTTTGAGCTCTATTGAAAGGTGGCACAAAACAAAAAATAAAAAATAAAATAGAAAGAAAAAGCCCACCACAACTCTGCGCCCATAATGGGTCTATTGATTTTGTACCATCATGCAATGGCTTCCACCATACATCCGAGATACATTGTTTAGTGCAATAGGAATATAGCAATAGCAATTGCCATGTGTGCATGTGTACATGTGTTTTGAAGTAGAGAGTGGAATGGTTGGTTTCGTCTAGAAGAAGAGTTTCTACTTTTTTTGGTTTTTGTTGTTTTTTTTTCTGTGACTGACTGTGTTTTTTGGGAAGAACAAGAAGCGAATGGTGGATTAGTGCGGGTTTCTAGAATTAGTATCTGCCAAAGTCTCTAACCTGTTCGTTGCACTTTTTGTTCTTACAATATATGTGATTTGTTTTTTGTTTTTGTTTTTTTTTTTTTGTCTTTGCACTAACATTGTATTAATTCGTCATGTAGTTCGGTTTTTTGTTCTCGTCGCTGTCGCTGTCGTTGTCGTCTCGGTCGTCGTTGTGTTCCTGTCGCTTTGTTTTTTTTTTTATATATATTTTCTTTTCGTGCAGAAACTAACGTAGTGCTTACAACTCACGCTTCGTATGCGCAAGTCTGGATCCAAATTTATTTGGATTTATGTATGCTTTTGGAGTTGTGTACTAAGACAACAGACACTGAAGTTCAACATCTCCTTTGCAACGTAATGCAAGGCGCCTGATGCAAACTAAAGTCCACACCGACGTTGTCATTGCAATAAAACTTAGAGGTAAGCTCGTTTGATTCCAAATTCATTAGATACCGCCCAAACAAACTGAATACCTACTTGAGATATATCCATTTCATTAATTGTGATTGAATCTAAATTTACAAATCTGTCTTTGTCGGATGTAGATTGTTTGAAAATTGATAAATGGAAGTATAAACGATTATAGTTTTCCATTTCTATACGTTACGAGTACGATGGCGAAAACGGCAACAATAAATATATACATATAATATGTACTAATCACACTTTAGCAGCAAACTGCACTCTGAACAGTATAGTGTCTGTGAATCTGTATCTACATCCATATGTACATTTATGAATCTGTGTTTACATTTATTGCAAGTGTACGAGTATTTTGATTTCCCGAAGAGAGTGAGAGAGTGCTTTATTTTGCTGCCCACACACTGTGGGGTACTCAATACTCATTGCCTAAATGGTTATTCGTTCACTCGTGCCAGAGAAAAACAACCAAAAATAAAAGATACGCGAGTTGCAGCATAACAGGATAGCATTCAGCAGCTGGCTAATCGAAGCTAGTGCACCTACATCTCGTACGCGTAATCATGACCGGATAAAGCTTTCCTGCGATAAAAAGTTCTTGGCCATTCACTATAAAATGATGACAGTGTTCAAAAGTGCCTTTTTTTTATTTCCCCAGTAGCATTACTATTTTTCCTTGTTGGCAAACCTACCACTTCTAATTTCAGCTGAAATTTCCTTAATTGTCGCATAAGTCATCGGACTTTACTCTCTGCGATCGTTTTGTTTATTATATAAAAAAAATAAAATCGAAATAATTATCTATAGGACCGATTTTTCATTAGTCAGATAGGAAATAACTATCAGGTAAGACATAAATGCATTTTCTATGAGTCGTATAACAGTTATTTAATGATTATGACACCTAACATGCCTTATCTTATCTGCTGTATAGAGAGTGGGGTAGCTTAAATATTAGTTAACAATTCAACTGTTTATCTGATAATTGAAAAATCGGCCCTTGTCTTTAAATTTCATTCCAGTTTGAAAGCTAAAAGGGGAGAAATTTGATACAACAGTTATGATGTACCTCATATATATTTTATAATTTTCGAATAATCCGTTTTGCACATGCACATCCGATCGGGCAGTATTTTAAGGCATAAGGTATTCTTCACATGCTGTCATTCAAAACACGGATTAGAGGTAGAATTACTTTTTAGGCGAGCGAATCCACTAACGTACGTATTGAGAGTACACAATTTCCTGGCGATAGTCTTAAAATGCAATTAGCTGTTTAAATAAAAGATTCAGATTTACATCCGTCTATATAAACGACGATTTTAACGCCAAGATAGGAAAGGAGGATATCTTCGGAAGCACGATCGGGAAACAGCCTACATGACACTACGTCTGGAAACGGATTCAGGCTTCTGAACTTTGCCGCGGAGCGCAATGTCTCTATAGAAAGTACACGATTTCCTCATCTCAATATCCATAAGGGGATTTGGCGGTCTCCGCATCAAATTGATCACATTGCGATCGACACGCAGCACGCCTCCTGCATTCTGGAAGTCCGAGCCGCCAACATTGACTCGGACCATTACCTTGTTGTAGCCAAGTCACGAATGCGGATATCCTTAAGGCCACAACAACGAAGTACAGTGAGAAAGTATGATGTCGAAAAGCTACAATCGCAAGAGACCGCCAGGGTCTTTAGAGAGCGCGTATCCCGAGACGAGTTCTACCGCACCAACAGCTAGTGCAGATGACCATTGGCGGTATGGACCTTATCAAAAGCAGACGAAGACATCCTTAGGCGATTCGAGAGAAAAGTTCTTCGCCAGATTTTCGCTCCCGTTTGCGTTGACGAACTTTGGAGGAGAAGATTCAACGACGAATTATACGGGCTGTACAGCGGCATAGACCTAGTCAGGGGGTTTTGCATTGGACGTCTAAAGTGGCTAGGACATGTAGAGCTAAGAGACACCGACGCTCCGGCCCGCAGAGTCTTTGAATTCAATCCGGTGGGAAAACGCAGTAAAGGAAGATCCCGCCTTAGGTGGCGCACACATTTTGAGGATGACCTCTAAAAACTTGGCGTGCGAAATTGGGGGCAGTTAGTTAAAGACCAGGTTAACTGGAGAGGAATATTGTTTGAAGCCCAGGTTCACCCCGGACTGTAGCGCCATCTGAGAAGAAGAAGAGGATATAAACGACGACATAAGCCACGAAGAATGCATGGATTTTTTGGAATTCAATTTTCGAAGATGTGTTCAGGCATTGCGAGTGGTGTTTGACCAATGAGTCCCTCGACTAACTGTTCACGGAATTCTTCCCACAACAATGCCAAGGTTTCATGGGTTGTGCCATAAGTGGCGCCGTCTTGTTGGAATCAAATGTCATCGAGACATTTATCATGGCGCAGTTATGCGGGCAAAATCACACCAAGACGTTGTTTTGTGTATATGTCATGGCAAAACTTGAACTGTTTCGGTTTTCTCCGCATCCCAAATACGGCTATTTAGTTTATTGATGTAGCCAGGCATTCAGCCAGAAATGAGCCTCATCGCCACCACCACTATATTTTCTTCACTACGTGCTAGATGTGGTCTATTTGGTCGCGTATTACCCGGTAATGTAAATTGGGTCTCAAACTTTTCGATTTTATACCAAATTGTTCGTTCGGTACGCCGATTATATGAACCATAATTCACTCTAAGCTCGTAAACAAATTTCTTTTAGAATCCTGGGTAGGTGTTATGTATTTTGAAAAGACGAGAAATGTTCGACCTTTTTTTAAATCGGCGTCATATAACTTTGTTTTGACTTATTTTGACAGTTGGTTTCGACTCTACTTTAGTCGATAAATTCGATCGACTTGTCAGTGAGTTTTTTTTAAATTATCTAACAAAAATATGTACTTTTGAAGATTTGGGACTTTGTGTGTATGTAATACTTACTTACTTACTAACTTGAGGTGGTGCTACAGTAGGGTGGACCTGGGCCACAGCCAGCTCTATCTTTCGCAATCTGCTTCCAGTTTCACAAGCAAAGTTGGCTGAGGTTCCCTTCCACGTGCGTGCGCCACTTGAATGTCGCCACTCCCCGTCAATGCAGACGGGACCGAAGATCACTCGAAAAATTTTCCTCTTAAAGGACCCTCATCCCTCTGCACCGTAGAGCAGGACTGGGATTTTTAAGTTTGCTTTTGTTGTTCGAGAGAGGGCTTCGCCAGTCAATCGCCTTCTTTGCAAGAGTTATTCTTATTTGTTATTTTGAGGTGAACCAAAATAGGGTTAACCAACATACCGCAAGTAACACTCCACCCATATCACATCAATATGATAGTAGCAGCTGCAAAATTGCGTTTCCACTGTTTTTCTTTTTTTTACTTATGTGAAAAACTATAATCGCCTTACAAGAGTTTTCTAAAAAGAAGCTACCACTTCACAACATTTAAATTACTTTTAAAAAAAGTAAATACAGATATTTAGCTTAATTAGAGAATTTAAGAAAACGCAAACTGCGTTACTGCTCCAATAAAGGGAATGAACCCGTATATTGTAAAAGCCTAAAATTCACGAGAAAAAACATTCTTTCATTATATATAGAGAGCAGTAAACTCTTTGCGACTAATAACAAGATTTTATTTTTTTCTCACAACTAAATCTATAACTAAAAACTACTAACATTAAACGCATAGATGGTTGAAGTTTCGACACAATAAATTAATTGTTTTATAACCGCTATGAATTTAAAAAACTTTTTAAGTTATATAGCTATCAATAATACTACGCTACATGTGATACCTTCTGAGTCCGAAATTGTGCCGTGCTAGAACGGTACATTCATTTCTATACAGTGGGATGAAAGTATGAGACGATGTCCAAAATGTTGTATTGATATAAATTTTCTTGAACCGTCTTAGTACATATCAGATGGTTTGCTATAATGTTGGAATTTAGATAAACTTGGAAAAATAGCATCAAAGTCCACAATTTTCACTGTACGGGAGAGGTGTCTGTAACAAGTAGATAATTTTAAGGACTCTCAAAGCACGTTCGCCAAAGTCGCTTATCCATTGAAGTGAAAATATCCCTTAGAATCGAATTGGGCTTTAGAAAAAACACTGAAATATTTTTTCAAATTCTATTACTTTATTGAAAAAAGTAAACCTTCGTTAACTATGAAATATTATTTCATTGGAATGACTGCCTCGGCTAACGTAGTAACTTTTCAATACGTTTCTGATGGCGTCGGCCCCTTTTTCACGAATAGATTGACCAATATTGTTTTTGCGTGCCTGAATCGTAAGTATCTGGATTGTTCACATAACATCGGTCTTTAATGGCTTACTGTGCTTGTTTGCTGATTCATTTGTAGAGCAACAGGAAAGGATACTAAAAAAATAACTTATAAGTATTATATAAGTTATTATTATTTATTGTTCTTAATGAAAAGGTTTAAAGTCCGGAGTATTTTTTTGCAATTCTTATTTTTAGAGCACATATATGTATTTGTATCTTTCCATGTTTTATACGATGATTTTTAATACTAAAAAATTTCCATGAAAAGGAAAAAATCTCACGGCATGTGAACACTGTCTCCGCAATGCTTATTTCTTACTGAATTTGAAACTAAAGAGAATTAGCTAAAGAGAAATTTGTAATAAACTGCGGACTCAAAGGCAGACGCAGCCTGCAATATTAAAATGTATTGGATTCAAGTTTGTGTAGAGTACCGCCGATCTATGGAGCTCTACTGTGGTAGGTTTGTAGTTGCTTCTCGGTTCCGAAGTAGATAATTTTTTTTCGTGTTTTGGACAAACCGGTGCATACTGGTGCGGCCGAGAAAAATTAAAAAACAAAAGGAAAACAGAAAGAATCATCGAATATCTGTATTCAAAAGCTGAATTGAAAATTGTTTGATTTAATTTGTTGTTCGTTGCATTGTTTGTGTCGATTTTAATTTGTGAAATAACATTCGAGATACAATTTCTACACCACTAGCTCACGTACTATGTGTGGCGCTGGCTGGCTGGCTGGCTGGCTGGTTCAGCGCATAAAAACATAAGAGGCTCGCCCTCAGTTTTTGTTATAAATTCGCGCATTTCGACATTCATCATGATTTACTCTAGTATACAAAGATGCACATACACATAAAATCCTATATGAAAATTAATATAACATGTAATCAACACATCGATGAATATATAGTGTCTATATGGATGGGTGTGTGAGTATGTGTGGATGTATGTGTGATACGGAACAGATAGGCATCCACAAACCATCTAGAGAGTTTTTGTAACGTCGCGCCACTCGCTCTCCGCGCCGGCAGACTAATCAACTAAATTTATTTACAATTCAGTTTATTGCACAATACTCTAGTATTAAATCAATCCAATCATTTGGATTGGACAATTTCTTGATGGGTTATCGATAAATGGCAAAATTTATAACACAACCGGACGATGAGAATGAACAAAGTGAAAATAATAAAATTGGAAAACGAAGAAGCCGAGAAAAATTTGCGGCGCGTGGGAGACGTCGAGAAAGCCCCCAAAAGTGATTAATCGTTAAAATCGATATTGTGAACCTATGTTGTATTTGTACATATACCCGGAAGGTGCTATCGCTATGAGTGTAGTTCCGTATGAACGAGACTGTCGAGCAGGCAGAGAGAGGGGCTAAAGACCTCAAAATTCTGGTGTTCTGGTGTTTTGTTGTATCGTGGATTGGTTTTTTATTTTTCGCAGACGATTGTAATATTTTTCTCGTTTATCGAACTTCGCCGGCGAATATGATAAGATACATAACGTACAAGTTGCGAACACAGTCGATAAACGATAACCTAAGCAATAACAGTAGTCTTACTAAAAAGGTGAGCATTTTAAAGACTCGCGATATTATAACCATATATGTATTCATATCTTAAAATTAATTTAATGGTATTTATGTATCTACGTTTTTGGGACTAGCTTCTGAAATTTATATGCCTCCTACGAAATAGTTGAAGGTCATGAAATATGGCTTCCATAAGACGGTAATAGTTGTTCACAGTAATTTTGCCAAAAAGAAAAAAAGAAAAACTTTCAGGATGCAGGCGCAGATTTTACACAATTCGCATTCATATGCACACAGAATGAAATGGCACCGGTGCCAACACTGTGTGCATGCATATCTAGATATAGTCGTACATATGCGGTAGTTTATTATACCTCTTGTCGTGCATACAAACTCCACTTGCAACAAAGTCACTCAAAATACACCAAACATTCTTGTACACGATTCAGTTTTTTTTTTTTATGTTGAAACCAAAAGATACTATAAAACTATTTTTTCTCTTAAGCCATGGGATTGAAATTATTAACAATAAGCATTACAGGGCTCGAACGCGAATTTCCACCTTAATCTGTCTATATTCGTATATGTACATATTTATGGAGAGAGTAATTTTTGTATTTTTCCAATTCCTCAGAGTGACGAACACGATTCTGGAACCGAATCTGATGGTGATATAGATGCTGAAAAACTCCATTTAGAATACGAAATGGAAACAAGTAAGCTCAACAAATCAACAAAAGTATTTGATGGTTATTTTGATTTTGAATGATTTCAGGTATGAGTTCCCGCCTAGATACTAATTCCCCAACGGATACCGCCTGCTCCTCAGATTCCCCTGCCATGATGTGTCAGTCCCACCTGTTATATGATCAGCACAGTTCAGAGGAAGAGCTAGAGGTGATCAATGGACCGTCGTCGTTAGCCGCAGCTGAAGCGGCTGCCGCCAGCATTTCGATAGTGCGTGGTACAGCCTCTTCACTTATATCTGAAAGAGAGTCCTCATCATTGGAACCAGATGAACTTTTTGGCGACACTGCTTCAACATCAAAACGTTCTAGTTCAACAATGATTGAAAATAGGAAACGATCACTAGCACACAGTTCAGATGATGAGGTAAGATTTCTTGTTTTTATTTTTAAGAGAATAAAAAATCTAGTTTTGTTGAAAAATTTTCCAATAATTAATTGCATTGTCTATACTCGGATTCGTAGCGTTTCCCAAAGAAATCCAAATCTGGAGTCTTGTTTGTGTGACATGTTTGTCTAATTTGCATTCGAGTTCATTCATGTTTGTTCATGTTTCTATGTATGTTTATCTTTTCGCGACTGACACGCTATCAAATGCTGTTTTTAAAATTAACTCACACCACTAATAAATTGTAGTCATATGTTTGTTATGTATGTTAATTTAAATGGTATAACTTGATTACCAAATGTTTAACTTATGTATCCCTCTGATATTGACAACCCTCTAAGCATCAAATGCAGAAAATTGTTGGGAAAACTATAGGGAGGCTATCGAAAATTAGTTTTCCTATAAAAGGATCTTAGAAAGATAGAATTAGAAAGAAACCAATTCAAAGAAGAACTCTATGCTAAATAAATAGGGCTATAATCTTGGTTCATAATTTTAGAAAGTTAAAATAAGCGCAAGAATAGACTCTCAGAGACGGCATTCATGTTCTTGTTTCCAATTAAATAACTTAGTTTAAGTTGAAAAGGGAAAAGAAAATATTCTTTGATAAGCTTCTAAAGAACATAGATATCGATCAAACATTTGCTCCTTGTTACTTTGACTAGAGAGAGGCAAAGACAACAATGCATTCTTTGATATGAAATTGTTTTCAATGTTTAGAAATGCAGGGCCATGATGCAAACTTTTAAAGATAAAAGGTTAAATAGAAATTATACAAGCACATGTTTAATATAGATTGGACGTAATCGTTTAGCTCTTTAATTTAATTTGGTTTTTTATGAGTCTTATAGAAAGGAAAAATGTAAATAAAAAACCGGTTTAAGTAACTATGAAGCATAGCTTCGCCGCCCTAGAATTTACTGTAATACTTTGTTAACACACGATATATTTTTCATTATTAATGCCCTAGCAATTCAAAAGACTTTGCTGAATATGTATTGTACATACAAGTAGATCTTGAGCAAACACTTAAAAATTGTGGGTCTTAAATGTTTGCTAGTTATTATATAATGATAAGGAAACAAAGAGAACGGCAGGGCATTCCAAAAGAGAGAGTTCTACAGCTTAGGAAGGAATCACGCTGAAGTACGTCCAAAAGTGGTCTTGAGGTTGTACACTCATAGCAAGATTGGTATAATGATTGAAGGTTTGGAACAGCGGTGTGCTACTGGCTATATTAATGATCAAAATAACCAATAAACAGGGTGAGACAGGTGTCTTCGGTGTTCGAGCATGTCAAATGACTGTGTAATATTGGTATCGCCCATAAGTTTTATCGGTTTGAGTCCTATCTAGAGTCTTCAGATCACCTGACCGAATGTGGGCACCGCACTCCAATTTTGGGCGGATTAATGCCTAATATATTGAGGTCAGAAGGGCAGAAATATTTAGGAAATCAAGAAAATAGCAATGTCGAAAATGTGGGTTTGCTGTCGTTTCGACGATGCATGTGCCATTCATTGATAATGGCTACCACTCTGCTTATAGTTTCCCAATTGGTTATATTTTTAATACCGAAATTGAATAAGTTTAGCATACTCTACTGCTGTACGAGCAAGGATTTCAGTCCGGGAACGAATATGAAAAACGTTGAATACTGTCGTCAGCAAAGGAATATATTCAATGAAAAGTGGCAAGCAAATAATTAATAAGTGTGTCGGAGACAGAACAGAGTTCTGGGACACCCCAACATTTATTTTGTGAATATCAGACTTGAATCCATCGAAGACAGCCTGAATTAAACGTTCTGAAAGGTTATTTCACAAAAAGAAAAAAATCACGGCCCTAAATGCATGCATATTCGTCAAAAGAGATTGATACCAAACTTGTCGAATGCCTTAGAAATTTCATTTACAACTATCTTGCTTTTGCCAAATTGATGTACGCTATGGTTCCACTGTTTACTAAGAGATGCCATCAAATCACTGGTGGACCTGTTTTCGTGTTTCGGGATATTTCGTGAACTGATAAGCAGATTGGCCTTGTCCAAAGAGATGGCCAATGGGAATGCCATTTTTAATGAGCCTTGGAATGAAGTATGAGACAGATCTTTAAAAAAAATTTTTTGACCAACGATCAAATCTTTGGGAGATTGCCTCAATTTTTGGTCGACCAGTTAAAATTTCTAAAGAAAGGTTCTTTTAAAAATCTGTTCCCTTTTGTCGCTGTAATAGATAGAGGAGGGTATAAAACTGCAACAATATTCAAAATTTATGCACATTAGTTCTGTTGCATAAACAAGAGTAGTTACCGTTAAAGACAAATACAAGGACAAACTTTCAAACTAGTAACTTAACCTTTACGATATGAAAATCATAATGGTTTAAGGAAACCCATTTTATGATTCATGAGTGCAAAATGTAATCAATAACTCTATGACGAACGTTATTTACGCGGGAGAATATACTGGCCACAGAAAATCTGATTTATGAGCCTAGAAAATTGAAAATTGTTTTCAACTGGTACAGATATTTGATTTTGAAATTTTCAAAGTGGAGACACATATTTCCGATATACCTAACTGCCTTCGCGGATAAAGAAAACTTTTGGTTTCTCTTGATAAAAATATTTTATTAGTGAAAAGTCTGCTTATAGAAATTTTGTTTACGAACTCTTTAGTATACATACATATATATTCTTTATCATAGTTTTTAAAACCAAAAAAATAAATAAATACATTTTTTAAAGGCCACCTTCAATTCTGGAAATTACTCTTGTAGGCCTTAAGATATTATTAGGTCTCATGAATATTCTTGACGGAACTCTAAATGCTTATCTATTTAAATAAACGTCGATAGCTCCAGTAGATCAATAGATTACATGTGAATTTGAGTCTGGCCGTAAAGTAAAATGGGGAAGTAGTTTTCAAGTCCGAATATTGGGGAATAAATTTGGTACTGCAATAGTCAAAATACTTTTGACATACTTGAGGAAGTCAAAATCCAAAGTTCAGATAAGCATTTATTATTTCACCAATTCTGTGTTTGTTACTATTGGAAGTGACTTAAGACTTTCAATGAATTCTTATCTTAACTTCAACAAAATTCGAACGAGACATATTGTACATGTACAAGTAAATGTAAGCACAGGAGTTATGAAATAGTTGTCCTCTGTCAAAGCTTCTTACCATAAATTTTTGACCGAGATATTGTATGTAAAAGAATGGTTTTAATGCCCATGAGAGCATGAGAGGATGCAGGATATAGTTAAACTATTGGTTTTGTTGCTGGCAAATGCAGCTTTTAAGACTTTGTGTTACTGACAAAAAGATTGTTTCTACAATTTTACAAAAATATTAATATAGATTTTAATACATACACGAACACAACATTAGTAATAACTTAAGACATGATATTGTTGCCAGAAATACAAAAAATAAAATCAACGGAACAAAGGAATATTTGTCGCGAATGACCAAGTTAATAGCTATATCTGCTATTTTTGCGTAATCAATTTGTTTATTGTTTATTGTGCTGTTTATAAATTAAAATTAAAAAATAAAAAATAAAAACAATCAAATAGGGCAGCACAATGGTATATAAATGTTAATTGTTTTTAATGTCCCCAGATAGGATAGGGGGTTTCATAAAACTCTATACATATGCAGTTATGTATGTATATGCAAAGACAGTCATTTGATTAATCATTATTGTTTTTGTTTTTATATTTTCAGCTAAAAAATATCTTAGAACCGATCTCAACGCCAGTTAATTTTCGTACATCACCGCCATTAGAGGCGTTAAAGCCGAATCGAAGCCATATGTTCCGTTCCGCAACTCCACTTATTCTAACTGAAGCGAGTCGCGGTATTGAGAATATAAAAATTTCTTGTGATAGCACTAGTAGTGACCAAAATGGAAGCGGAGACGGGAGTAACAGCAGCAATAGCGGAAATGGTGAACAAATCACAGCAACTACTAGTAATCAAAGTAGTTGCATTGCTGCATTAAAATCCAGCTGTAGCAGCCATCATATCCATCAACCTCAGCCAAAATATCAATTTCATTATAACAGTAGTAGAAGTAGCCCTGCATCGACATCTGGATTAGAATTGGACGTGCGTTCAGTAAGCCCGCCAGCGAAACTTTTTCATTGTGCAATATCCCCACGCAGGCGACCAATGCGAACTCATCACGCGCCACAAAGACTACAGCGTCCTCATAGGCCATGTTTAGATTTTGATAAAATGCAACAGGTAATTTATATTTAAACAATAATATAATTTTAATAATTTATAAAAAAAAAAGAAAAATAATTCAAATTAAAGTCACGCTTATTCTGTCTTAAGTCTTGAAATTTTGTATCTTTATAACATGTAATCGCCTCTAGAAATTTTATTTCGTTTGCAGTGAAAAGACAACCGTCGTGTGTATTGTAGAATCGTCTTGTATCTATGTATGTTTTATAGAAGGAACAAATCTGTGGTGCCTCTATTATTAGGCTTCGAATTTTGTATTATATAAAACCCATAATAACGTGACCAGTTGTCGACGGAAATGGGTATCCTTTTTTTATAAAAATTAAAGCAAACATACTTAAAGATGGTAAAACATTCATTGGATCATTTAACTGAATTATTCAATTTATTAAATTTAATTGTTGAGCTTACTTGAACCACTAAGGAACTGCAATTTAATCACATTTTTATTGCTTCTTAATCCTGTTATGAAAGTTAGCAAACGGTTTTTTAAAATCGTTTTCAGTTTTTGTATCTTGTATTATTCAAACATGGAAAATACACTTGACATCCCATAACAGAAACTAAGGATTTTCTGTGCGACCTTACTGTCTAAGTTTCGCTCTTTTTATTTGATCTTAATACAGTAGGATAATATTATATTCTGTTTTAAGTTGCAAAATGAAAATGATAATGAATTGGTACGCCTACGAGCATTTTATAGTGCAACCACAGATTTTAAGATTTTGAAAATATTTGTTCTTTTGAAATCTGTTTTTGACAATAAGAATTGCATAAGTCTTGCGCAAGTCTAAAATACATTTTCGAAAATCAAATTTTATATTTCGATTGTTTAGATGTTAAAAAAAATTATAATTCTTTCATATTAGTTGGAAATATTGTATTTTTTTCTGGTTGTATACTTTTATCTGGAATCATTGCCACTTCGTGAATTTATCAACATAAGATAAATGCATCGATTGAAAGTACATTCTTACCTGTATTATATTGTAAAACGTTCCACACAATCATACTTTATAGGATTGAAATGTAATGAAGCTCCCAATACACTTTAGTAGTTGAGAGGTTCAAACGACTTTAATATACCCCGGGTAGTCACAAGTTGATTAGTTGATATCCCCGTATCAGAGCAACAAAATTGCCAGCCAGTTCGATCCAGAACTCAAAAAGTCTTGAGCCTCAAACAAGCAAACAATAACTAAGAAGAAAAACAAAGAAAATAATTCGGAAATCGCTAGTTACCACGGTTCATGTAGATATATTTTTTATCTATTTAAAGTACTTAATAAATTAAATATTTTATAGTATAGATATTTTATTAAGGAAAAAAAGAGCGGATGTTTTGTATTAGGTGGATAAAGCGAACTGAGTTTACCTTTGGCAGATTATTGGATTATTGATTGACTTATTTTAACTTAAAGACAGAATAATCATGAAAAATGTTTGCGTGCATTCCCTTAATTAGAAAAACTATTTTTTTGGAATACTTTTTCTTTATATGTTGAAAGTGTTCGACCACACAATTTTAAACCTTTTAGTTCATATCAGTTTGCATATTTTTTTACATGTATATAAATTCTTTTTTTATAAACACATTGCATGAGTTTTGCATATTGTTTTAAGATTTTCTTTTAACTATATTTATGTTGAAAACAAAAACAAATTTAAAACCTTTGTCAAAATCTTAAATAGAAATAGCTCCAATTCGCGTGTCAAAAATTCAATAACCTTTATATCTATTAGCCATGGAACGTCTTATAATAAATGTTATAAAGGAACGATGAAGACAGATTTGTTAAAGTACAATACATATATGAGTAGACAGCATTTGACTTAAAGTCAGCAAATTTTCTGAATTTCGATTAGGAGTCAAGAACTAAACTTAAAGTTATCTACATAACTAAAATAATGATTATTATCAGCACCTGTACCTAACACAATGTTTCTTGAATAGAAGTAAGAGGAAAAAAATGCTTTGTTTTGGTTTGGTGATTGTGAATTTAAAATTTAGAAACTAGCATCAGTTGCTTGATTTTTATGTTTTCTCAATGTTGAATGTTCTTTCTATGAAATCTATAGTAATTGCTTATTTTCGTCATATTGAGTTATGACCTAAAGTTTTCGAGCCTTTTTTGTATCAGTTAGTAAAATTTATCAAAGGAATCTTAAGAAAATAAATTACAATAACTAAAGCATCCCATTGGGCAGATTAAAATGATATCGAGAAATTTATTAGAAACCAATATCATTTTATCTTTTTAAATAAGGTTATGTACTAACTACTCCTCCGCTACTTTCCGATAGACAACAAGTTTAAAATAAATCATTTTAACTAGTTGCTTCCTTTTCTTAGTAAAATAAAGATTCAGTAAGGAAACTCATACGAATTATTTTTATCTAAGCGTTGAAGCGTCTCGCTTCGTACAAATTTTTGGTTTCTTATAATTCTTTGAATTATTTGTACAAAGAACCAAATGTGGTCGAGACGACGATCTTACATTTTAGACAGCAATTAATCCATTATCGTAACACCACATTACGTTCCGATCGTCCTATAATTACAAGAAATATGAGCCGATGATTCCACTAGCCCAAAAAATACACCAAACCGTCGTTTTGTGCGGATTTAATAGCAGCTCTTGCTCCGCACTCCAAATACGGTTTTTTTGTTTATTGAGGTATCAGTTAAACCAGAAATGGAGCTCATCGCTAAAAAAAAAAATTGTTGTCAAAAAGTCAACAACTTTTCAAGAACTCAACAACTTTAACGGAGAGAGACGAACTTTGTATGCTTTTAAAGCAAAATTTTCACGTAAAATATGCCGAGCTTTTGATAACGGCGCTGAATCGATTCATCGCGTACACTTTCCGCTGTATTTTCTTGACTACGTGCTAGATGTAGTATCAGACTTTTAAATTTCCCTAAGCGCATGTTCCTCGAAGAACGCTGATTTTCGCAATACAGTTGAATAATTTGTAGACAATGTGCCAGGGGCCAAGTGTTTCTACGTTGAAAAGTCAAACAACACTGAACAAAAATACCAATGTTAGATGTAATTTCATCATCAGAAAAACTCGTGCAGCTGCACAGAATACCTTCTCGCAATGCAATTTTAATATTGTATACAGATAGTATACCCATATTTATTTTTTGCACCAAAAGAGAATATTAGGATGATTTGTTTTTAATATAAACGGAAAGTTACCCTATTAATATTTTAAGAGAGCCTTTCTTCTATGTACCTGACTGCTGTCGTTACCGCAAGTGAAAAAAAAATTTAACGAAGACCTTTAGCCTTACTCTTTGCTAACCAGCAAATTTACAGGAACATTAAAATTAAATAATAATCTCGCTCCTATAAACATTAAAACAAATATGAGAACAATTATAAGTGCTGGTCGAATTTTGTATATAGCTGTAGATATATTTATCTCTTTAAAAAAAAATACCAAGAGCACTGAGGAACCGAGTTAGATCACATCCGTTTAGGCATTCAATGAGGAAAATATATTCGTTCTATAGATGATTTGTTCTGTCTGACACTCTTAATAGCAGCTTTACCTTAAAATAGCAAAACAAACTAACTAACTTAGCAATGTCGTTAGCATTGATCGTTTGTGCATTCCTGAAAACGTTTCGAAGAGAAATGGTTCACTAATGCCACCAGCCCAAAATCTACATCAAACAAGAATACGGTTGGCATGTATTTCCTTCTTAACAAAGCCATATAGGTTTTAATAAACTCCAAATGGGGCACAAAAATAGGCGTCATCGATGGAGTTAATTTCGTTCGAAAAATCATCATTAGCCTGTTATTTAAACGAATCAAATATTTTACTGTACATGGTCTGTAACTTTGAGTTGTTGAGACAGTTAAATGTTGTAGAGAATACGCTGCTTTTAAATTGTTCAATTTTCCATTGACCGCGATGCCGAATGGTTTTTCTAGAGTCAAACGAAAACGTCTTGATGATCTTACACTAATGTCGACCAAGCTCATTGATTTTTTCGACTCTTGCTTTTACAAATGATGCGCTTGGAGGATTTAATTGCCAAAAATATTTCGAAATTTCCGAACAAAATAAAACTGTTGTGTCGTAGTATTAAACAACTCATTTTTACTACTGTTGGACTATCCTCAATCGAACTGCTATATAAATTAGAATAGATTAGATAACTTCGAAAATGGACCCAAATTTGAATTTGTTAGGACATCCTTTAGAATTGTCATACGACACTCGTTAGTAATTTTTTATTTTATTTTTTAAGAACTTCTTTTCTTTTTTGAATATGTAAAAAGAATCTGAGGACAAGAATGGTTTTAAGCACCATTTAAAAGCAAACTGTTCGTTTTTCAAAACGTACATACGTACGTACGTACACAGCGTTTTTGTTGTGATTTAGAATTTTACAATAATAAAGAACAAATTATCCAACTAAGACTAATACAAAAAAATTATTTTTTATTAATGCATTTCCCGATAACGGATGGATTTTCGAATCATGATAATCAACAAAGCCTCTTAAATAAAAATGATCTTCCTCTGAAAAAACTGATTTGCGACATAAATCCATGGAATCGCTTATTGAAGTTTATGAAACCAATAGTAATGTGTATAATATATGGATTTACGAACTATTTTTTAAGCCTTATAAAGACTACATAACTTAAAAGATTCAGTTTACTTTAAGCCCCTTACGAATTGTTAGTTTTTTAGATTATTTTGAATTGAAGAAAGTTTATTTGCGTAGAATTTTTTTTAAAAGAATACAAAGACTCCTTCAGTGATTTTTAACTGTTTGCTTTTGGTTTACAATTGTGTTTTCGTTTTCTTTGGTTGTTATTAGTTTTTTCATTAAACTATACGTTTTTTAAAATTTTGAATTACTTTCGGTTAAATGTACAGAGTAATCAAATTGAATATATTCAAAGCCGTTAATATTTTGTATTTGCATCTTCCTTAAACGGTTAATTATTTATCTTTAATAAAAAAAAAAAATCAAATGAAATAACTGAGACCTTTGAATTAAGAACGTATTTTTTTTTTTTTGTATCCATTTTATTAAATTTAAGCAAAGTGACTCAACAACCAATGAACCTCCAACGTGTAAGAGCGTATTTCCAATAGTATGACCATTTTGTAGGAATTATCGTATAGTAGCCACTACTGTGATAAAATTACTGCAAACGACATGAATTGAAAGTATTGATAAAAAATATTTTTTTCAAAAAGAATAACTAACGCTAAAATATGTTTTTTCTATTTCTGTTTTATTTTCAGCTTCAGGACCGATCGGTGTCCTCATGGCGGCACAATAACGAACATACAGGTGAATTGTCTGTTTTCTGTTGGTGATGAAGAACTAATTTCCCAGCAATTATGGGCACTAAATAATTTGGCCATTAATCCATAGCCATCTTAGCCATTTTAGCCACCTCTATAGGAACCTGTCTCTCACTCTCTCTATCTATCAAGTGGTCTCCTCGTCGAAGTTTGTTGGTTGTTTTAACATACTTATAAAATACAAAATTTATGAGGCAAATGTTTCAAAAAGAACAAATGAACACATTTGTACTTGTATGTATGTCGAGTTTGTCAGTTTTGTCAATAAATAAGATTACCTACACCTCCAACAATGGGGTGAAAGGCACACAGCCAGCCAATGTTGTATTACAAATTTTTTCTTTTACCTAACACTTAATATATTGACATTATTATTAAGTAGTAATTCAAAAAAAAAAAAAAAAATATATATATATAAAGTATTTTATTTTGTTATGTTTAGAATGCGTTTCCCTTGTTTTGTTTTATTGTGTTGTTTCATTTTTTTTGTTTCCTTTCATTTTTATATATTATTTTAATATTCAGCTTTTGCACTTTGTTTAAACCGCCAATTATCTTCGACGATAGCACAGTTACAGTAACAACGTTTCAATAATATCGAAAACTATATTTATATATACAAATACAGAAAATAAAAATAAAAAAAACAACAAAATTCTCAAATGGCAACAGAAATGAAGACGAAAAAGAAAAATATTCATTAAGCAAATTAATATTCAATTATATTATAAATATATTTTAACAAGCATTTTAGTGTAAACAAAAGTACTCAACAAAAACAATATTTAATTTGCAATATGTACGAATGTACGACTGTAGGAATTATTATGTTTCAATAACACAATCACAAAAGTCCCCTCCCTCCCTCCCTCCCCCCTCCCCATCAAATAAAAAGAAAAAAAAACTAAAATCAAATAAAAACACACACTCATAGACACAGAGAGGACTGAGTGAGCTCGTTAACACACAAACTTAAGTAATTTATAAGTTATTCAAATAGACCTATATATATTAAACAACAACAAACAAAAAAACAAAAAAAAAAAACAAACAGACAAACAATAAAATAAAAAAAACATAAACCATTTAAAAACGGAGAAGCGGAAAAATTATGTCAAAGGAAAAGAAAAAGAAAAAGAAAAAAAAACGCATTAACCAAATACCAAAAGTACTAAAAAAAACAAAAAAAAAAAATAATATCATTACAATGAAGTAATACAAACAAAAATAATAACAAAAAATATTTTTTTCTAACTTTTTACTCAATATACATACAATACTAATTATAAAAAAATCGATAAAAGAAATATACAACAAAAAGAAAAAAAAAACACACAAATTCATATTTTAGTTATGGGAATAATCATATGAAGCAACAAATAAGGAAACCTATCATTTTTATACGAGAAAGAGAAACGCAAATTACAAAATTACATATATATAGTAAATATTTAAATAAAAACTAAAACAAAACAAAAATGACAACAAACAACAAATCATCGCAAACATCATCAAATTTGGAAAAGTAATTCAAAGTAAAGTTTAAGAAGTGGTAAAAGATGTATGAAGCTAACAGAGGCACACTTGTTGTGTGTGTATAATTATAACAAAAAACATAATAACATTAATAATAATAATAATAATAATGAAACATTAAAACAAAAAATAAAATTATATAAAAGAGAAAGTAAAAACAAAAATAAACGACAACTAGGCATTTAAGTAGGTATCGAACAAACAAAAACAAAAAAAAAAAAAATGACTGAAAATTATTGTGTAGACTTAAGGTAAAAATTAAAAATTAAATTTAAAAAAAAAAAACGATTCATTTGGTTGGACAGTATTATGTATGTAGATTAATCCAAACTGATAATTTACGTCGACGGAATCGCTCACTTACTTATGCGTAGCATTGTAATTCCGTTGATTCTTAAAAGAACTGTGGTCAAGAGGAAACATAACAACAAAAAGCAAAATATATATATATACATATATATATATATATATATATATGTATATAAACCGACAGAAAGAATACACATTTAACATTGTAAACAAAAAATAATTAAAAGAAGGGCTAACCCACTCTTCTACTGACAAGATATTAACAATATCATTTGGATACAAATTGTATTTACTCTTTAATTTTAAGTACATAATTTCCTCTACCTTTTCTGTGAACAATAAATTATGGTTTTGAATGGATTCACAACTGTCTATCATTGTCTTTGATTAATGAATATTAAAACAGAAAAATCTATTAAAAATTATTAATAACAAATAAAAATGAAAAGAAAAACATTCAATGTATGCAAGAATGGTGTATTTTGTGGCTTACTTATTTTTTGAATACGCGATTTTAATTTCATTATAGGAATAGGCTTTCCTTCATTCTTCACATACTCACCTAGCGAACGTTCAACCCCACATTTAAGGCATTTCGTATAACTGATGAAGGAAAACTAAAGAGGCAAGAAACGTCGGTTTCGAATGTTGTCTACATTTGTAAATTATGAGCGCCATATTTGAGAATACGCCGTTAGATGAATTTCAGATTGATGTGCTACCAATAGTAGCAGTTCCTCGCCACAGTTTCATTATCACTGGTGGTGACAATCTTGATGGGATGAGCAAGTGCAAAGGTCCACCTTACTAGACATGGGTATCGTTCGTCAATTCGATAAATGCATTATACGAGGGCGGGTCAATAAGTCTGTGACTTTTTGAATTTCTGACCTCTTTACTGAAACAGCAACACTGCTCCTGTCAACAGGCATCTGTCAGTTGACTCCTGTCAAAATTTAAACTTGCTGCGTCAGTTAGTTTGTGTTTGACAGCTATTTTTATCAGACTACTCACTAATTTGAGGAGAAAATGGAAAAAGGTGAATTTCGTGTGCTTATTAAGCATTATTTCTTGCGAAAAAAAACCATTACCGAGACCAAGGTTAAGCTTGATAAATACTATGGGGACTCTGCACCATCGATTTCAATGGTAAAAAAGTGGTTTACTGAATTTCGTTATGGCCGTACAAGCACTGAAGATGCCGAACGTCCTGGACGCCCAGTTGAGGTCTCTACACCCGAAACAATCGAAAAAATTCACGATATGGTGTTGGCCGACCGAAGATTGAAAGTGCGAGAGATTGTGGAAGCCGTAGGGATCTCGCATGGCTCAGTGGTTTCAATTTTGAATGATCACTTGGGCATGAGAAAGCTTTCCGCAAGATGGGTGCCGCGTTTGCTCACAGTCGACCACAAACACATGTGCAGTTGCCATGGCAAAAATCCATGAATTGGGCTATGAATTTGTCCCTCTTCCACCCTATTCTCCAGATTTGGCTCCGAGCGACTACTTCTTGTTCCCAAACCTGAAGAAATGGCTTGGTGGAAAAAGATTTGACTCCAATGATGAAGTCATCTCGCAAACAAAGGCCTATTTTGAGGACCTCGACAAATCATTTTTTTTGGAAGGGATAACAAAATTGGAGAAGCGTTGGACAAAGTGTATAGAGCTCAAGGGAGACTACGTTGAAAAATAAAATTATTTTTGTGTTTTAATCCAAAAGTCACGGACTTATTGACCCGCCCTCGTATATTGGTCTTAGATCAGAGGGTTTAGGTTTATTTACGTTGCTTGATGAAATTTATCAAAATATATACATTTTTGTCTCTTTTAAGACAGCAGAAAACAATTGATGGATCCAATATAAGTCATCTTATAAATATCGGAATTTAATGAGCTTCATTTTGGTTTTCTTTTTCCGTTGTTCTATTTAGTAGGAAAATTTAAGGGTAACATTAACATTGAATTTGTGCATATCAGACTTGGAAGCGTCTCAACTATTGTTAATCAACAATACGTTACGGTTACGGTTTTTTAGCATTTGATTTGATTATCTATACAATAATAGTTCACTATTTTGGAGACCACGAACAATTTTCGTTTCGCATCATCTGCATACGCGTCTTAACATAATAGCTGCGTTTTCTTGCACGCATGTTAGCTAAGTTCGCAAAAAAACGATTCATCCCCGCTTAAGGGTTTATCATAAAAACTTGGTAGCCCAGACATCTTATGTCACTTAGTGGTGACTCATTTGTCGGTTGGTGAACAAACCCTAAATTGTTTTGAAAAGAATTTGTAGGCGAATGGTTGACATTTTTGCTAATTTATCGGAAAAAATTCATCCGAAACGAAGATAATATGTTTTGGGAACACTGTTTTATATCCGCTTAATAAATAGCGGGGATAAATTGACTTAGCGTTGATCGCTATGTTATTGTTGTAATTAACATGCAAATTGCCATTTAAGCGGACAGTGGATTCGCAAAAAAACACGACTAATGTTTCCAGACAATTAATTCCCCAGCATCATTTCGTTGTGAAGCCTAGTACGCTGCTGATGCGGAACGAAATTGTCTCCAAAAGCACAGCGGAAAAATATTTGTGGATTTGTGGAGAGTTTTATCAGCTGATAACTGACCAATAACAATTGACGGGAAAAACATAATATTAAAATAACATAATAATAATCATATCCTAATTCATCCACCATATTTGTACGTTTTAATCAAAAGCGAACCTATATTCTGTCTTTATTTATCAAGTGCCAAAATTTCGCAAGCAATTAATGTCCTGGATAATTAAATTGACAACGAAAAGAGTGGAGAATTGTACTAAGACTACAGCTATCCACTAAATTACAAATTTCGCAGTGCAACAGCGACCTGAAAAACGAAAAGTAGAACGTAATTTTTCGTGTATGATTCCTTGCTGTATGGGATTTTTCGTTTCGCATCAGCAGCGTACTAGGCTTGAAATAGAGTAATGTGAAGGTTCAGCGAAACTTTTCGTATACGATTTCGTCGTGTCATTTTGTATCATCATGGATTTCAAGGAAGAGGTCGATTTTTTACTGGATGAATCGGAAGATTCTACTTTAAATATAACGCCAGGAAAGAAAATGGAAAGAAACAAATTTAACAAGCAAATTTAACAAAAACTTGCTGCGTTGATAAAATCCTACGAAGCAATATGGAATCCATAGCATCGGCTCCATAAAAAAAAAATGCTGGCTAATTTCCAAAACGTCTCAAAAATGCGCATTGTGATTGCATCATGCTTTCATGATGCAATTTTGTGATGCTTTTCATAATGCTTTATATTGTGATGCTTTGCAATCTTTGACGCTTTGGAATGACATGATGCAGATCGTGATTGATCACAAAATTTTTTCTTACAAAAGTATTTTTTTCCTTTTTAAAAGCAATAATGGCCTCAAACTTAATAAAACCCATAGTTTTAAACAATCTAGGAAGCAATTTATACTCATCATACAATGAAAATATATCTTTACTCAAAAAAGGAAACAATTCAGTCGGAAAAATTCTGTAATTTCTTCTTCAACGCAAACAGAAAAACTCGTAAGTGTTTTTTATAGTCATTTTCACAAGAAGAAGAAGAACTGAAATGATTTTTTTATTTATGTACATACAGATTATATAATTAATACATATTTATTATTATTTGTGTTGTTGCGGTAAGGAAAAACGAGTTAGGTATGTCATTAGCATCATGGTTAATTATGCGCTATTTGCGCATCTGATTCATTAACAATGCTTTTTGGAACGTAATGCATTTCATCACTCCCTTACGTTTGCATTATGTAAAGCGTTACATTGCAGTGATGTGGCAGTGTTGCATTTTGGAATTCAGCCGCTGTCACTAATTGCTGGAAGAAGATTTCTACAGAAATGAACAAATCAGGTATGAGATGTTATTTTGCCTTTTGGTTTTAATATCAAGAGGTATATACATATATGTATCAATAATATCATATTGCATTTTTGTATCGACGTGGCGTTCTCTTCGAGACAGCATGAGGTACCACGCATCTTCCAAAAGGCTTAAGTCAGGCAACAGAGCTGACTTAACTCATTTGGAGATGGAGCCAATTTCAGTGGATGATGAGGAAAGTAGTTGGGAGTTTTCCGAAAGTATATCTTTCTTGACTCAAGTATCGTCCCAAAAATTGCTTAATATGATTTTTTTTTTCAACTTCAGAAACGTTTGTAGCAATAAGCCTGGGGTGAAATCTCCCATCAGTGCCTACCTCAACTTTAGGTTCTAATATATCGAACCTTGTTGAAATGAAGTCGAAAAGTTAGCAACTCCAATTTGGGCCCCAATTTGTCTTGCGCAAATATTTGGAGTTGGCATTGCGGGCTCGGAAAAAAGGCAGTGCTGATATCCTGTTATTGTACGTGCTCTCATGCAAGGAAACAACAATTTCGCAATAGAAAATTTTAGACATCGAGGAAAGCAGATATCTTTGTACGCTGATTTGTTCGGTTAATTCCAAATTTCACATTCATTTGTTTCGGTGGTTTCTTGAAATTCTTTCTCCAATAAAAAATCAGCAACCCTGTGAGTAGTGCGTAAATTTCGATGACTCTTTTTGACGTTTCTTCTCTCTTTATTCGTTATTTTTCTATATCGCTTTATTTCCATTCGTTCTTCATGAAGGGTGGTTCGCAAAAATAAACCGTGCAATAGCGGACTTATCTTTCGCGGCGTGGAGATTCTTTTGTTAAGCGCCCTACGCTAGCTTTACCAGTCGATAATTGTTACATTATCTCGTGTCATCATTGCTTTCATACAGAGGAATAAGAAAGTTGTATTCAAGTCCCTTAATCAGCTCTTAAGGTCACACCATCATTGAATTTATATTTTTCGTAGTACAATTTTTTCGTGAATATCCGTTGAGATAGCTCTGATGGTCTTCCAGATATGTATATATATTTGCGATTATAAATTACATTATATATATATATGTTCGAAAACATTAACCATAGAATATGTGTAGGTTCATATTAGTGTATAGAATTAGAGAAGAATTCCAAAAATCGCAATCAATAAATATTTATAGACTTAAAAATTATCTTCAAAAATCTGCAACTTGGCATCACTCTTAGAACGAGAGAAGTGTATCTAATACTGCAACCAAATTCCAAAAGCAAAGACACTTACCTTTTCGTTGAACCAACAATATGATTACAACAAATTTAAAGGAGATTATTATAAAAGAAAAATAGTTGGGATATACAATTAATTTAAAGAAGTGAGATTTGTATACAAACAATTGTTAAATCAGCGCATATAATCGTGACCTATTTATATCCCAATCTAAGAGTAAATGCACTCAGTAGATATATATAGTGATTGCATCTGCAATTTTGAAAATTTTTATTTCTATTAAAGATAAAGGTACCTACACATGTATTTCCTTAAAATTAAATGAAAACTATTTTGTTACCGTTACAGATTATAGTTTTTATTTTGTTGATAAATAGAATTCTGTTTTGTGAAAGTAATGAGTCAGCGATTGACAAGGTTATGGGCAATTTAAATGATTGGATGCACAACTTTTCGAAAACTTTAAAAAAATGTGTCAGCGAGAAACTGTGTTCTGATATGTTTAAGCGCAATTTAACGTGTTTTGGTAATAAATTTACGAGTAAATTCAACCTACGCAGTCAAAAACAATGAATCCTGTTGGCGACAATGCACCAAAGAAGGGAAGGACAGTTCAATCAGGTGGAAAGTCTAAGTCCATAGCCGCATAGCAACAGTGAAATTGAAAGAACTTCACCACATTCTTCAGATTAGAGGCTAACCATTGTGACTATATTCTCTTCCTATTTATAAGGAAAGAGCTTAGATGTAAAAAGTTTACATCAAATAAAGAGGTGATCGTCTCATCAGTTTTCGAGTTTTAACTTTTTCTGAGTTCGAAAAACCGAATTTCTCTGACACAGCATTAGAAAGCTATAGAGCACTAATGGTCTTAGCGCCAATATTGACGACTTAAAGAAACGTACCGTTGATCTTAGAGTAAAGGGTTTTAAAGAAAATACACTACAAGATTTAATATGCGATAATGTGGCCCAGGCAATAGAAAAAAATCTAACACGGCTTTTGCCATCGACGGCTATTTTGTTATTAAATGTAGCTTTTTCAAGATGTCTTGAGTTTTTGGTTCGCCAAGCCTGGTATGTTCGGTAAGCCTGGTATGTGGTTAACACGAAGAGAGACATAAAAGAATAATTGAATACATACGATTTAAGTATGTCAAAATCATGTCGGTTATTCTTTTTCCTCTAGTATTTTAACATAAGGCTTTAAAATCAAGTTAAGGCGGCCAACACCTAACACTGGCACAGGTTGTTGTTTTGTACGAATATGGATATCCAGAACATCGCTTATCCATGGAAATATTGAACAAATATTTGATGTCGAAGACTGCAACCAAAACAAACCACAAAAACCTTTGGTCATCACTATTAAAAAGTATCACAGATAAAGGATTACAGGATAAAGGACTGTGCGCATGCAACACAGCAGTGAGAGTACTATAAATTATAAAAATTTCTGCTGTCTGTTTAAGTCAAACAAGTGTAATGAACCGATGAGATATTCAACAAACTTTAACAACTGATTGAGACCTTGATTTGTAAACCGAAAAGACATTTATCTTCAACGTAAGTACTCGTCCAAACACCCTCTGACAACAGCACAACTAAATACATAACATGAATCATTTTGAATCATATCCTCATACAGGTACATATTACCATGAGTCCACTGCGATGTGTTGCAACCTGTATGGTTTCATAAAGTTTGGTATTTTCTACTACTCAATTGTAAGCTGCTTAATTGTTTCCCTTGGCTGTTTGACATGTAGCAATTCAAATTTATATCCAACAGTCGCACATATCATACTTCTGCGATGATTACTTATGCAAAGAACTGCGACAATATTGTGAGGTTTCTTTAGTTCAGAAAATTAAATGCAAATTTCTGCAGAAACCATAACTATTACGTCTTTAAAGCCATCCATTGCATGCAGGGTAGCTTTCGTTTACATTTTTGAAGCAGTCCACTTCAGCACGCTCATTTACAGTGGCGTGACGTAGTGCTAGTTCATTTAAATAAGACTGCGGCTTTGTCTAAGCGGTTTGGTGCTTATGAGCTGTAATACTTTAATCAGTTGCATTGGCAGAAGGGCTCCTGATGCCACTCACTCACTCACTAACGACGTTTATCGGCATCGATAGTCTAATGGGTAAATGCTTGTAACTCGTCTTCCCGCATAATCATAATCATCACATCATCAGATACATATCTGCAGATGCATACATCTAGATGTGCATATACATAAGTACATACTCTGGTTGTCCTTTGTTTGTTACGATGGTTGGCACGCGCTGTTGATAGCGCCTTGTCACAAAGCAATACAATGTTTTGATGTGATGCTTTTTGTATGCTAGTACTCACTCGAAAAGATCTACGTGCTGTTAAGCTCTGTTTAAACCGTGTTTACCACCGCAAATGGTTGATTGATTTTTTTATTGAAGAGATAATTCGTTTAATTTTACTCTCCCCATTTTTATTTCCATTCTTTTCTTTTTAATATTTTTTTTTATATTTTTGTTAACCGTGACACAGTACATTGGGCAGCAATTTAATTATACTCGTATACTACTATTGAAAATATGATGATTTTTAGACGTGCGACTTGAAACACTTTCGGACTTTTATGATGCACCATAAATGTGTTAAACATCTGCCCTCGGAAAGTGCTATTTACGATCTGTCAATTGGAGTATCATACAAATTTCACGGCTCACGAATCACCTTGTTCAGTCAGCTGAGATCATTACACCTCGCGAGATGTCCGTAAATAAACGCTTATATCCGATTGAGGCGTTAATAACCAGATCATAAATTGTGTGCGGCTGTCAATTGATTTGGAATAGGTTTTGATCATTGAAGTCGGTTTACTTTGCTTCATCATACGAGTATCTTATTTGTGTTGCTTTCTTTGGAAAACGGGGTTACTAAGGCTGAAAACACACTGGATAAGACAAGATGTCTTATTTTTCATACTCAAGAAAACGTTATTTATTTCAATACACAGTAATTGGAATATGTCTTTTGTCTCGTCTGCTTTGATGTGCGTTGACCCATAAGAACTAATGGAATGTTGTCTGATCCAGTGTGGTTTAAGCCTTAGAGGTGAACGTGTTTTCTATAAGCTTTTGAACGCCTTGAGTG
Organism: Volucella inflata; assembly: GCA_928272305.1. Lineage (NCBI taxonomy): Eukaryota > Metazoa > Arthropoda > Insecta > Diptera > Syrphidae > Volucella > Volucella inflata. The sequence continues at coordinate 111,780,266 of OV743720.1, read as the reverse complement.
TCCTTCGAAAACCTTACGACGTACGATTTTAATTTTACAATAACGGCCCATTTCGATGGATATATCTTTTTATTCGATCTTTAGAGCTCATCGTCACATATGTGACCAAATATGTTAAGAAGAATAATTTTTAACAAACGAATATCTTCATATGTGTGCTGTTGAAATAGTATTGACAGAATAGAGATACATATTGTACTTATATGTAGTTCCTATTGGCTCTTTTATTGGAGATAGGAATGGAACAGCTTCCTGTGCTTGGGAGTTCTTTCAATATTACCGACGTATTCAAATGTAATGATTGTATCTCCTTGGATAATATAACAATTGCGCGAACGGTAAGCTAATGCCTAACATTTGAGGGATCAGACAATCTATGAGAAAGCTGCTTACGATACTTATTAAATTAATCCTGATAACTCCAATTTCTATAAAGCCAGTAAGTATTGAGATGTTCATGAGAGACATACAGAACGCGGTCGGAAGATGCAATCAGCCCATCGAATGTTTTCGGAGAAGATGTTTAATCAATGTTTTATCCATAAAGGATAGCCATCAGAGGAACTGCACAGATAAAGTGACAAGAGCGTAGAAACAGGGACGCCCAACATGCAAACTACCGCTAAAAATCAAAGAACGAGCAGACAGTAAATTAAAAGAGCTCATCTTTTACATACGCAGTTGTTGGCACATGATACACCTTTATAAATACAAGCACTTTGGGAACTCATACTGCTGACATTGTGAAGGTACTGGTAAACCACAGAACGCCGAGAATGTGGTGATGGAATGCAAGAACTAACGTGGAGAATATTAAGAACTATGTTCGAATGAAAATCGCAAGAAGCGATGTGGAGGTTGGGTTTAGGAAGGAAAAATTCCCAGTGTCGATCTGATAACTGAATAGAGTGTTAAATGCATTTGATTGTCCCAAGGTAGAAAAAAAAAAAAAAAAAAAAAACTGTGGCGCTGGCAGCCCGGTATGGGCCATGGCTTAGCATCTTGACACTCATTTGTGTTTATCATGTTGTCATTTTTGTCACATCTGAGCGGGGCTTAAGGTTTATCGCCGAGTCCGAACGGCACTCCGTAGAAGCTTTTTCGTAGGTAATTTTACTTTTTTCCATTAAGTTAAGAAAATGATATCGGCTAAGTGGCCGCCGCCGATCCGCAAATTCAGCCCTTAGATTTCGGTTGTGGTTCGTGCAGTTTGCGCCGTTGCTTCATCCTGTTGGAACCACATGTTCTTCAGCCCCAATTCATTCAATTGAGGAACGAGAGAATCGTTCAGCATAGCCCTGTAGAGCTCGCCGTCAACAGTAGCCATTTGGCCCGCGGCGTTTTCGAAAAAATAAGACCCGATGATGGCTACAGCGTAAGCAGCACACCATGCGGTAACTTAGAGTGGATTTTCGGTGCCCCACAGATGGAAATGGGCCTCGTCGCTCATGATGATTTTCGATGAGGAGTTGTCTCCCTCGTGGTCGAGATTCAGAATGGCTTGAGCGTAGGTTACGCGCGCTTGACAGTCAACAGCTAAAAGCTGATGCACTGTCTGCACTTTGTAAGGGAACATCTTACAGTGTTTCACCAAAGTTCTCTGAAAAAACCGCCGATTGATGCCCAATTGCGTGGCACGTCGTCTGGTCGATACTTCGGGGTCCCCTTCAACATCTTCAGTCACAGCTGCGATGGTCTCAGCAGAACGTTTGCTAAGGGGCCGGCCAGACCTGGTGAATTCTCGTGTTGCCCATACTCTTCTAAGCGAGAAATCTACACCGAAATTCAAGCTGTGCCAACACCGCCGACGAATTATTCCGCAAAAAAGTTATAGCAATTAGGAGTATGCAATTAATGTCTTGTTGAGGTGCATTTTGTACCTACCTATAGATTTACTTCATAAATGTCAAAAATTGACATTTGTAAAAATTATAGCATCTTCCGATAGAGTGATGACTTTTGGGGCTCCTAGTATGAGCATACAAGCACGTACAGAGTAGGGTTCTCAAACATGTGAAACCTGTGAAATTAATTCCACAGAGCAGTAAGCTTCAAGCCATCGTAGCAGGCTTAGAGGTGTATATTTTGACATTAAGTTCAGTACGGCGACGATCCTTCATGGTCAACGGTCGGCATTTCAAAATTTGTATCCAATATCTTAACCTTTGACGGCAGTTCATGTCCTCTGAACACTGTCAATCGGAGATTCGTAAAATGCTAGCACTATCTGATTCAACGCTTTATTTTGCATTGTTTGATGGTAGTATTTTTCACAACGAATTTATATTTTACAAAAAAAAAATAGCAATGGTAACAATGATTTTCTCACATTTAAAATTTCTATCATTTCTCTTTAAGATTTTCTATATTTGCAAACTTTATTTCCAATAATTATTTCGTAACCTTCTGCTCTTCATATTAGCTGAACTTTTTCCTACAATGATCCAAAAGAATGTCATTCAATGGAAACACGTTCACGTACATGAGTAGTAACATAAATATCCCTCTTTATATCCCTCCTGACGATTTATTGAGAAAATCCTCTCGAATTTCGCGGTTTCGTTATAGAGCAACAGTAACAGCAATCGGAAACAATGCAACATGACTCCAATTTCCAGAGAACACACAAATATTGTGGCTTTTCCCGCATATACATACATTACATATCCTACATACAAACATACATATGAACATTTATATGTAAATGCTATGAGAAGACCTCCCTCAGTGTCAAGGGATTTAGCAATCGGTGTAGCCTTTCAGTTAAAACTAATGAGCATCATGTTCGTTCGAATGACCAACATTCGAAGGACAAAGAGACACAACGCATTTGTTTGTGCGACGAACTGCGAACTACGAACTGTTAAACGACAAACGTCCTTAAGTAAGTTACTGTAAAAACAAATCTTAAATAACAACCCTCATTTCGCACGCACCCCCTATATAAGGGTGGCACGTGTTCACCACACAGTCAACAGAACAGTCAAATCCGCATACTGTTTCGAGTTTCAAATTGCGTTTACAAGCACACAACACTCTCCAATTAAGCGAAGTTTTCAAAACATTGCACTCGCAAAGTGCACACACGTGTCTCTTCCAATATTCGTATCAGCTCAGGTCTCAGAATTCATTGGATTCATGACTTGAGTTCTGATTATGACGCGTAAGGCTCAACTGAATAAAGGATAATCGGTGGAAAATATGTTTCTTGCTCGCAGTTGGGGTAAATAAATACGAGTACTCGTAATCCGTGTTCACTATCATCGGTCTAAAACAATAACAAAGCGGCAATGCGGTGAATAAAGCGGTAAAGTGGTAAAGCGGTTACACTGGTGGATAAATCAAAGGAATTGTGATTGTAATTATCTGTTAGTAAACAAACAAAAGATAAAAAGCCGATTTCTTACCGATTCGTGGGGGTTGTTCAATAAGAAGTGAAAGATTAAACACATAATTACCTAGAATTGCTTGTTCTTGGATGGCCTTTCAAACAAACCATTCATTACGCGAGATGCGGCGGCTCTCATTTATGCCCGCCGCCTGCATGCCCCTGTTCTCTTATGAAATGATAAATAGACCTTGGGAGTGGATGTGTTGCTGTCGAAACCATAACCAGCCCGGCGTGTGTATATTGGGATTTTAGGATTTCAATATGTGGGTGTGCTAGTGTTCTGACTAACTGAGTGGGACTACTTTAAAGTGTTCGCAGCCGGAATTTTCTGTCAAACAAAAATCAACTCGCGCGCTCGTCGGCGGCGCTTTTACATCAAACTCTATGACTTCTGGCGGACAGACAAGTGTTTTTTTTTTCTTTTTGTTTTTTTTTCTCCCTCCTTCTTTTTAGTTTCTGTATACGAGTACTGTGCGCGTACTCATTGGGCTGGTAACCCCCCTCCTTCGGTTATATCCACAGCTGGGAAATAGCAAAAATATTTGGAGGAAAACAAATTTATTTTCTCATCGAATAGCTCTTCATTATCACTATCGGATTTCAAAAAGGAAAACTCTTCTATTGAAGTCATTTCGCGCCGCCGCCGACAGTTTTAATTTGGTTCAGCACAGTCACCCAGTCACTCAGTCGCCACTCTTTACTCGTATTGTTTCCTTTGACTTTGATTGGACTCTTGGCTTCTGCTTTTGATCAGTGATCCTGTCAGTTTTTAGTTTGTTTTAAATTTTCAAAAAAAAAAAAAAGGAAAAACAAAAACCAAGAAGAAGAAGAAAAAAACCAAACTCCACCCAAATGTGGAAAAAAGTGACCTTTTGTCAGTTGGCACGCAGCAGGATGAAAGTGTGCTAACCGGGCTAGATCGAAAGAATACTGAAAATTCGAATGAAATGTCACCGAAGTATCTATCGATCTTCGAATGGTGCCAACATGTGGTGACAGATGAGAGTACACTGAGGGACATTTAAGAAGGCAATGCTACCTAGGGTGCTGTCGTCGGACGAATTTCGAAAGTTATTTCCTTTCTTCTGCTTGGTCGACCAGATAAAGGACATTTTCTTTCTTTTGTTTGGGATTTTTCCTGCAACAAGACCAGAAAATGTCAGCAAATGAGCGATCATCAGGCCGAGAGTGTTTGTGATGAACAAATTTTCGCAATAATCGGTTAACCTCAGGGGTCCGATCCTATTGATACGATATGGAATACATTACAAGTAACATATACTATAGATGCTGTGCAGTTAACACCTGCCCATTTCACTTCACCAACAGAAGCAACAACTCTTTAAATGAAATATTGCAATGTTGCAACAGATTCGCCTTTAGTTATCCTATTAGAAGCAAATAGGGATTAGGTACTGTACGTACTGTATTACACTTGGATCATTTTCTGAAGTGAAAAATTCGATAATGAGCAGAAGTACGAGTACATAAGTCTCTTCCGTTGCACGCCCGGGTAATCGCCTTAAATAGATCAAATACTTCACTGAGTCAAAGCGGCTATTTGCAAAGATTTCTTTTGTTCACACTTTTTCAAAAAAAAAAAAAAAAAAAAAAACCCCTATCTACTATAATCTTTTTTTGGGAATAGTACTACATACCTTTTTGTCATTATGAATACCTACTAATCTAAGTGAAATTAAGGCTTATGGAAATCTGATTTTTTTTTTTTAAATTCCACAAGCATTGCCGACGGATCAATTGACTTCTATTTGAAAATTTAAGTGACAACAATTTGGTGAAACAATTCTTCCAAATAACTAAATCCAAATCCAGATCATAAATTTTGTCGGAATATAGTATGTCTGCATCCATATGGCATTTTGGATGTGTATCCCTGGGAAGGCAATAACATTCATTGGTCCTTGTAATCTCTTGTGACAATTATTAATTTCTATTTCTATACACTTTCCTGAGAAGAAATATTGTATGTACCAGCAGTGAATCAAAAATCTCATTTTTGTCTGAATTCTGTATTCTTTTCTTGGTCAAACTGCTGATGACTTCTGAAAAAGTTTCGGTTGTTTTTTCTAATTAACTTGGCAATTTCGACAACGACTGCGTGGTGGGGTGATGATTTATTTATAAATAAATTTATCGTTGATTACCTCTCAGGAAGTGAGTTTTGTTGAGAAAACACGAAAATACACATTTCACCTTCTGGCAGGAGTATTCCAAATTCTATCAGTGGATAAGAGCTCTGCGAATTTAAATATTTATTTTAAAAAAATTTTTGCGTAATGCCTATTTAATGTTTACAAATAAAAGATTAACATGTTTCCACAACACCTCAGTTAAAAGCTTATCCCATGAAATATTTATAATATAACTATAAGTGACGTAATGTTTCTAAGAGAAAATGCAAATATACTCGTATATTTGTATCTTTTGTCATATTTCCGCCCACGTTTATGAGTTGTAGGTCTAATAGAAGAATATGAGATACGTGTTTTCAATGGCTTACTTACTTATTAAGGTGGGACTACAGTCAGGGTGGATCTAGGCCCCAGCCAACTAGCGTCTGCAAAATAAGATTAGCGCTGCAACTGATGTACATAAGATTTGACCAGAGACATTTTTGAACGCCAAGCGTCTAGTCGAAACAAAAACTGTGACCCTGTATACTCCATGAACTTAAGCCAACCATGGCAGATTTTCTTTTCTACATCCCATTTGTACATTTTTAGATCTCCGATTCTTTATACCATCAATTTCCACGATTGCCATCTGTGAAAGAGAAAGTACGAGTATTGCTTAGGGCTTAATTCGGAGCATTATATTATATAAAGAATCAAAGTCGTTCGAAGTGAAGTAGATAATCATTTTATTTAAAGATAAAGGGAAAAGGTGCGACAAGATCACCTGGGGACATACAGATATTTGAAACTCCAAACAATACTGGGTAGCATTTTTAACATAGCTCAATTCGCCACCTAAACTCAGAAAATTAGAAGAGCTTTTGATACTGGTCCTAAACCATTAGAAACATAACAGAAATCCTTAAATGATATTGAATACATATATTGACGTGAGTCTTTTTGGTATAACATGAGCATAAGTATTCCAACATAGTAGCTCTACCGTCGGAGAGATTTCTACTAATATCGGAGAACTCAATTAAATGAAGGCCATTATCCTCTTATATATATAAAAAAAAACACTGGCGCTGGCAGCCCGGTATGGGCCATGGCCTAGCTTCTTGGCACTCATTTGTGTTGCTCATGTTGCCATTTTTGTCACATCTGAGCGGGGGTCCTACGGTTTATCGCCGAGTCCGAACGGCAATCCTTAGAAGCTTTTTCGTAAGCAATTTTACTTTCGGGAGTTTGAAAAATTGTTGGTGACCCAGCCAGGAATCGAACCCAGACTCTCTGCGTGATAGTCCAATGAGCTAACTATTGCGCCATCGCCATCACCTTCCTCTTATATATTATTTTAATTAAAAAGAAAATTTACCAATGTTTAGTATTAGCCCTCTAGGTGCAGTATTTTTGGCATCTGTTAGAGAATTAAGAGAAAGAACAAGAACACAAGAAAGAACACTTCTTTTTAAACAGCAGATGGCCTTGAAAATGCGGCCTATAATATAAATATAAAAAGAAGGTGTCTGCCTATTAGAGAGGTAGAGGTAGGCATACAGATAAAAATCCTTAACTCTATTCCTAAATTAATCAAACCATTTGCGATGCGGTTCGTGAAAATTTCTCTTAAAACTACAAAAGATGAGCATCATTCGCCAAAATATCGTGTAAGTGTTGATTGGTATTTACAATCAGAGCTCTTATCCACAATCAGAAAACCGATAACATGTCGATGGAATTCGCTGACGAAAATTGGGAATTATCAGTTTATGGTGCAAATGCTGTTGAAACCGCAATGGAAGTACAGCTTAAGGTGTGAATCACAGCAGTCTGAGTAGTTGTAGTAACTCTGTCGATCAAAAACCTCCAAACATTAATAAAAGAAAATTACAGGGCTTCTGTAAGTTTGTATTGGAACAACAAAATTCAGGCTGTAAACACCAGCAACCCGAATATGTTCCCGCAAATAAATAAAATATTTCGGAGGAAAGATCAAAACGACCTTTCATGTCTAAAAATCGCCCGAACGACTGACAACGAACGCATACTCTCAACAGCAGGCATAGATCCAAATGAAGCTGTTGATGATGACAACTTCTTTGTGATCGAAGATCCGCAGGAGAAGGTCGAGGCTATAGGAGCGACTTTCCAGGATGTGTACAAGACAAATGAAATCATTGGTCCCAACCACGACCTGGAAAATCGAGTCCTTGTGCACAATTTCTACCTTCGAAATGAAATAGTGAACTGGCGAATCGAGAACTCGGGTTTCACCCAGTTCAGTGACGATAATATGGCAAATAATGTCATCGCCAATGAAAGGGAGCAACCCCCGTTCATTTCGACGGAAGAGCTTCAAACGATCTTCGACACAATAAGAAGTAAGAAATCAGTGGGAACCGATGGAATACCGAACATTGTGCTTCGACATCTCCCACTAGAAGCGGTGGACATTTATACCACCCTGTTTAACAATGCAATGAATAATGCACATTATCCAGCGCATTGGAAAACTGCGGTGGTACATCCTATCCCCAAAAGGGATAAAGACACCTCCAATCCGGCGAATCTCCGGTCGATCAGTCTCCTTCCAAACATCAGTAAGGTTTTCGAAAAAGTTATCAATAGAGTCCTGACTAAGTGGGTTAAGGACAGAAATATAGTTCCGGATAATCAATTCGGTTTCAAGGCGGGGCATGATGTTATTCATGCCGCGTCTAAACTGGTTTCTGATGTCCAATGGAACAAAGCTAAGAAACAGTGCACTGGTGCCTGCCTGATTGACTTGGAGAAGGCTTTCGATACCGTATGGTTAGAGGGACTCTTCTACAAGCTGGACAGACTGGGCATTAGTAAACCACTGCTGTATATTCTTTTCAATATGCTCACAGATAGACAGTTCATCGTGAAAAATGGCGATGTGACTTCTACTGGTACATTCAACATTAAAAACGGTTTGCAACAAGGTGCGGTCAACTCGCCAATCCTTTTCAACATTTACACAAGCGATCTGATAGGTTCACTTCACCATGCCATAGCGTACGCAGACGACTTAATCGCGTACAGATCAGGTCCAAAGATTGAGGTTATAAACATTCTTTTGCAACGTGACTTCGATAAAATTAAACAATACTGCGACGACTGGAAGTTGAAGATCAACTTTCAGAAGTCGGAAACCATTCTGTTTAGGACGCCTTTGTCTGGGGCCTCTGCGGATACCAGAAAGAATTGGCGAAAGTTTCAGATCGTGGGACAACACGGGCAGCCACTTGTTTGTCGAAATGTAGTCAGATACCTTGGGATCTGGCTAGATCAATATCTGTATTTTAACAAACATATAGATGTTGCTCTGGCCAGAGCCAGAGGTGCTTTTGCCCTTACAAAGAGACTGTTTTATAGCAGACAACTCGATGCGAGGGTAAAGGTGATCTGCTACATGGCCCTTATTCGGCCTATGCTTACATTTGGTTGTCCCGTGTGGTTCAACGTGAGAGCAAGTCTTTTGGAAAAGATTCGGGTGTTTGAGAGGGCTTGCCTTAGGGCTTGTCTTCGCTTGTACAGAACACCAGAGTCTGAGTACATAAAATTCTATCCTAATGAGGTCTTGTACAATAGGGCGAACCTAATACGAGTGGACAATTTTGTTATTAAGTTGATTCGAAGGCACATTGCAAGAGCAATGACCTCGTCGAATAACCTGATCTCTGGGGCTTACTACCCCAATTATATGTATCACGAGAGAGTTCGCTTTGACGGCTTTATTCCTCCAGAAGCGTTCCTCTACCTCGATAAACAAGGTCTGATCCAGGATAGATTAGCGGTGCCGTTAATCTTCCACGTCGCTCGAACAGCTGCGGACAGGCGACTCAACTACGACAGAGACGTCGCACACGGCAGTGCGGAGCGTCTCCGGCTTAGTAGGGCGGTAGGGAGTCGCGACATGAGGGATGTTGCTCGGCAGCACCAACAATTTTGGTGGCTTGCAGAAGAAGGGGAAGCTCCATCATCGAACTCCTCCAGTGCAGGGTAGCTCCATTAGGGAACAGAGTTGGTCGGCCTAATCTTTTTTAGCCGTGGCCGGCTTACATAGGTGTAGGTAGGGTTAAGGTAGTCTTAAGAGTAAAAATTATAAAAAAAAAAAATAAAAAATAAAAAAATAAATAAAAATTAAAAAATTAAAAAAAATAAAATAAAATTTATAAAAACTAAAAAAAAAAAAAAAAACAAAACAGAGATGGGTAACCTTTTCTAAAAAAAAGTGGTAATCCAAGCCACACCAAAAAAAAAGAAATAATACTTTAACAATAAGTTAGCTTAAGTAGGTTAAGTAGGCTTAGGATTTATTTTAAGTAGTCTTTAAGTTTTATACTAAGTACAACAAAAAAAAAAATGTCCATTTACTAAGTTTTTATTTAATAAAATTATTTTCTTAGTTTTAGGCTTAAATTAATGTAACGAAAAAAAGTACTGTACGGAACGTCGAAAGACATGTAGATTAAGAATTATGTTTAACTTAGAGTGTCCGCAAGGGGCCAGTAAGTTAGAATAAGATAGTTTTCTAAGTTATTTAAGCTAATTTTTAAGCGTTTTTTTGTATAGCTTGTAAGAGTTCCTGAATTTAAATTAATAAAAATGCATTTAAAATGAAATGAAATGAAGTAGTAGTAACTCTTTGGAAAAGTGCGGAGTCACAAGAATTATCATCATTTCACTTGCGGAAGGAAGAAAAATACCTCGTATGCGCAATCTTTCTTTTTTTCGCAATCTTTTTTTTTTCTGCTTGAATGGCGGTTTTTTTCCAAAACTCCTGGCCCTGGAGCTGGCGTATTGATAAGACTCTAGTATAAGTATCTATAGGAAAAGCCAACCTGCGCTTAAAATCTTCTTGGACCTACTCACCTCTTCTGAGTTATTATAGTTCGAAAACGCAATACTTAACTGACTTGAGTTATCTTCAATGTGATTGAGACTAACTTGCTATGAAGGCCTCAGAAGAGAATTTATCAGGATCCGAAATTACGTTGTTCATGCATTCATCGTCAATTAGATTTTCATTGGCAGTTGTATTTCTTATAAGCATACAACCTACATGACACCCCAGGATGTTGGCAGATCTAACGAAGTCAGGAAGTAACTTCTCTAAAAGGTCAGTGACTTTTCTACTGTCCATCAGGAAAACCGACAGCGGACTATTGATTGACGTCGATAAAGGGCACTACAACTTGGCAAATAACAGAACACGCTAGGAATAAATGACATAACATCCGACAGAGTCCCCGAAGCATTTCATCTGCAAATATCCGGCCTACGTTCAAATTAGGCTACGGGTCCAAAAAATTCTTTTGAATCAACTTGCAGTTGCCGTTGCAATTCAATTCACTACCAAATTTAGCTACTTAGCCTCAACGAACTGACGAAATGCTCTAAATTTACATCGCTTGCTGGTTCAAGTACTGCTCGCTTGCCTCACAATCACAGCCTTAAAGTGGGAGTCTCTTAACCATGTACTATACTTTAAGTAAGTCGTGAACCATCAGGCAAATTTTGATCAAAATATCGCATACACTCGTAAAATAAGCTGAGTTATTTTTAATAATGCTTAAATCCAGCAGCCTCTTTTAAATGAAAAACATCACAACTGTTACGAATTTTAGCAGGTGAGACGGAACGTGATGTGATAAGAGCTCTGGAATTTTGGGAGGTTTCCATAAGCAAAAACTGATCTCTTCCGCCCCAATGACGAGTTTATCTAAAAAATAAAATGAGTTATTGGAAATCCGCCAACTTAGCCATCAGATTCTTGGATGTAAATAAAGAAGAAACGCCCGACTTTTAAAGCTCGGTAGCTATGAATCTGGGTGCTGCGGCTCAAGGATGTATTAGTTACTAGGTTAGGGCTACATTCACTGCAACTTAGAACTTTGCTAATAAGCCTCTTCAGTTAGCCCAGTCTTGTTGAAAAGGTCTATTAAACGGGTAACTTTTGTCCACTTCATATTCCTCCACATTTTTCCATGGTGTAGTCGTCTTATTGAAGCGAGTGATGGTTCAACCTACGTAAAACATGTAGGTTACGCGTTTATAAAATGTTGGCCTAGACGATGAACCAATGTTTTTTATTTACGTCTAGACTAAGTAACAAGTATTTTGCCATTTCTTTAATTGCTTTGGCTTCTTTTACTTTAATCCACTAAAATCTATTTATCATTTTCGGCTGGCATCAATATTTTTTCAGCTGATATACGGGTATTCTGCATCGATAAGTTTTGAATGGTTTGTTTCATTTTACCTGGACTGGACTAGAGTGGAATAATAAATCTGTCCTTAACGAAAGGAAGCATCACCCTTTCATTGGACAGGTAGAAAGCGATTCGTTGTTGAACGGATTCGGTAGGATGCATAATTTGTTGGGGATTAGTGATTCCCACGATGACAAAACGATCATAGCTATTGGCAGTCCTTAGCAAATATATATCTATGCATTCTACTTGTTTATGCAGGTTTGTATATTATAAAGTCCAATCGCATTTACTATAGTGTTTGTACAAATATTTGTGCATTCATTTGTAAGAGGGTATGTTTGTTTAGCATTCTCGCTTTGTAGTGGTTTCGTTATATGAACATTTTTAGAGGAAGTTGATGTTATTGTTTAATTTGAAATCTTTTCTAGAATTTTTGCAAAAAAAAAGAAATGAAAAATAAAAAAGAAAACACGTCTATATGAATTTGTGTTTATGTTTTTAAGTTAACACAATAATTGCATACGAATAGATATGTTGATCTCTTTGAGTTGCTCGGTTTCTTATGTATGCTCTTTTAGAAAATGTAAACATCATCGAAAAGTAAACAAAAATCGTCCAAGTATATTTTAATTAGTTCTGCAAATGATATAATAATATTTTTCCAATTTCGACCGAGATGGATTAGTTTCGAAATTTTCAAATTGAGTTTAAAGTGTAAATTAAAAATTTGTGAATTGAAAAGTGAAAAAAGAAAATTTCCTCATTTTTAGTTTTCGTACATCCCACCTACTTTAATGGTTTGCTAGTTTGTTGGACGTTGCAAATACATTTTTTTTATTTTTCTGCTTATTTAAGTGTTAAAATAGGATCAGGAATGGGCAAGAAAACTCACTTCTTTCAGTCTTTCTAAGGTGATTGATGTATTAAATCTCGAATCTTATCCTTTTTAATATAGAATAATTTTTTAAACACTTCTTAGTTTGGTGTCGGAAATGGTAGATCTACGGAAACCTTTCGATACAATAAATCTTAGTTAACTGCTAAGAAAGGTTGCTTCTCATTTAAAAAATCGTAAACAAATGGTACTTGTAATAATCATTCAAGTGAGACTTTAGAACAAAATCGAAGGAAATCTACGAGATGAACAGGCTGGCTTCCGGCCACATAGAAGCTGCGTAGACCAAGTCAACACTCTGCGCATAATACGAGGGCGGGTCAATAAGTCCGTGACTTTTGGATTAAAACACAGATTTTTTGATAAAAAAATAATTTTATTTTTCAACGTAGTCTCCCTTGAGCTCTATACACTTTGTCCAACGCTTCTCCAATTTTTTTATCCCTTCCAAAAAAAATGATTTGTCGAGGTCCTCAAAATAGGCCTTTGTTTGCGAGATGACTTCATCATTGGAGTCAAATCTTTTTCCACCAAGCCATTTCTTCAGGTTTGGGAACAAGAAGTAGTCGCTCGGAGCCAAATCTGGAGAATAGGGTGGAAGAGGGACAAATTCATAGCCCAATTCATGGATTTTTGCCATGGCAACTGCACATGTGTTTGTGGTCGACTGTGAGCAAACGCGGCACCCATCTTGCGGAAAGCTTTCTCATGCCCAAGTGATCATTCAAAATTGAAACCACTGAGCCATGCGAGATCCCTACGGCTTCCACAATCTCTCGCACTTTCAATCTTCGGTCGGCCAACACCATATCGTGAATTTTTTCGATTGTTTCGGGTGTAGAGACCTCAACTGGGCGTCCAGGACGTTCGGCATCTTCAGTGCTTGTACGGCCACAACGAAATTCAGTAAACCACTTTTTTACCATTGAAATCGATGGTGCAGAGTCCCCATAGTATTTATCAAGCTTAGCCTTGGTCTCGGTAATGGTTTTTTTTCGCAAGAAATAATGCTTAATAAGCACACGAAATTCACTTTCTTCCATTTTCTCCTCAAATTAGTGAGTAGTCTGATAAAAATAGCTGTCAAACACAAACTAACTGACGCAGCAAGTTTAAATTTTGACAGGAGTCAACTGATGCCTGTTGACAGGAGCAGTGTTGCTGTTTCAGTAAAGAGGTCAGAAATTCAAAAAGTCACGGACTTATTGACCCGCCCTCGTAGTTGAGCAGTCTATAGAATGTCGTACACCTCTATATCTGCTGTTCATCGATATAAGGCCTTTGACACCATTAAAAGAGTTGCAATATGGAGAGCACTAAGCAAGAAAGGAGTACCCCAAAAAATAATTAACATCATCAGAGCAATGTTCGAAGATTCGGATCTCTCGGTACTTTATAATGGAATCATCAGTGCCTCTTTCACTACAAATACAGGAGTAAAGCAAGGATTGATTCTATCACATAAGCTCAGTGACAGTCTATTCGAGGAGAAAGTTTCGGACTTTTCAATCAAAGAAATAAGTATAGCAATCGGAAAAATGAAGTGGGGGAAAGCGGAGAAACCAGACAGATGGAGGGATTCGGCAGCGAATGGCTATCGAAACTTCTAAATAAATTAAAATGTGGACAACCTATGCCGAATCAATGGAGAACTAGCTTCTTGGTTCCATTATAAAAAGGAAAAGGCGACACTCGAGAATGCAACAACTACCGTTCAATCAAGCTGATGTCACACACAATGAAAATCGTCGAAAGAGTCTTAAATGAAAGTCTTCGGCAAATAATAAAGCTCGATAATAGCCAGTGTGGATTTGTTGAAGGAAGATCGACGGTGGACGCTATATAAAGCCGACCAATAATAATGAAAAAGCACAGAGATTCGTCTAAGGATTTTCACATGGTATTTATCGACCTTGAGAAAGCATTCGATCGAGTGCCTAGGGATCTCATATGGGCCGCGCTGAGGTCTCAAAACGTACCGGAAACGTATACTAGAATAATACAAGACATGTACGGAAACGTGAAAGCTGCGGTTAAAAGCTATGCCGGACTAACGAGAGAATTTCCAGTTAATGTCGGAGTGCATCAAGGAAGCGTACTTAGCCCTTTCTTCTTTAACGCAGTATTCGACTATCTTTTAAAAGACTGCATGCGCGAAGCAAATGTAACGCCAATTCTCTTTGCTGACGACGCAGTTATACTTAGCGATAACATCGAAGATTAAGAGAATGCCTTAGATTCATGGAGAAATGCGCTAGAGAGAAATGGATTTAAAATAATTCGTTCAAAGACGGAGCATTTGACGTGCCCATTTGCGCATCCGTTGCGACCTGTTCCGGATATAATGTTAGACGGAAAGTTCTTCCGAAAAGCTCTATCCTTAAGTACTTAGGATCAGTCGTTGACATGGAAGCGAAATGTGACGACGACGTAAACCACAGAGTGAGTGTGGGATGGATGAATTGGCGGGAAAATTCGGGAATCTTTTGCGACCGAAAATTTCCACTTAAATTGAAGGGAAACTCTACACCACAGTTGTTAGACCAGCTCTTATGTACGTTTCACAGTGCTGGACAATGTACGAAGCGTTTAAAAACAAAATGACGGCAGCGGAAATGAAAATGTTAAGGATGTCTAGTGGAGTCACTAAACGCGATTGCATTAGATCTACGCGTATAAGAGGAAGTCTACATATAAATTCGGTAACCGAACAGCTTGAGGCGAATAGAATAAGTTGGTATTGCCACGTTCAAAGAAGATCTGCGGAAAATCCGGTTAAAAAGGCACTATCAACTACGGTCACTCCAACTATAAGAAAACGAGGTCGGAAAAAGAATTCCTGGATTTCTCAGATGGCAAATGCGCAACAACGACTGGGGCTAACCACTGAAGCGATCCAAGACCGAGCATTATGTAGACGCGTTCTGCGGTCTGCGACATTAGCAAACCCCATAAGCGGAGCAGCAGCGATGCAGTAAAAATGGGAAACTCATTACGCATAAGTTCGTATAGCGAGGAAAGGAATATAAAAGGATAAGAAGAAGCTCAGTGAAATCCAAGCTAAATTACAACACCTCGCAAGATTAGCACGATGCGCCGGATTGGAGGTAAATATACGGAAGACCAGGGCCATGAGGAGCAACACCTGTAACAGAGGAGACATTACCATTGAAGGAAGCCCCGTCGAATATGAAGATAGCTTCTGCTATCTAGGTAGTATAATAACAACAGACGGTGGCGCAGAAGCAGACGTTGATAACAGACTTCGAAAAGCAAGAGCAACATTCGGCCAATTACGACCTATATGTAGAAGTTGCCAGATTTCCAGGAATACGAAGCTCAGAATATTCAACTTATGTTTCAAGTCAGTACTGATATATGGCAGCGAAACCTGGTTGATTTCCAACAACATCAGACAGTAACTTCAGGTATTCATCAACAAAGTCTCTGTACCATATGTTGAATGTTCTGACCAAACATCATCAGTAAGGTGGATCTGTTGGAAATGACAAAACAGGAACCAATGCGATACAAAACAAGAGACGCAAATCGAAATGGATCGGACATACCAACAGGAAAAAAAGCCGACATCATTACCAGAATGGCTTTAGAGTGGAACCCTCAAGGCAAAAGATCCAGAGGCCGTCCCAAGAAAACCTGGAGACGATCGATACGCCTGGAACTAGGAAAACTCAACCTCACTTGGAACAGTGTAAGGATAACTGCAACCAACCGACTGAGATGGAGATGCCAAGTGGAAGCCCTATGCTCCCAAGTGGAGTGATAAAAGGAAAACAAAAAAAAAAAACAAATGGTTAATAGCCAAGGATGATGAATACAGATGTTAATGTTGGTACACATCGCAAACGTAACCTCTTTTATTTGTTGGAGGATGATATTTGCTATTATTTTGGCAACTACAGGAAATCCCCTTATTCTTCTTGAGTTTTGGCACTCTATAAGGCTGACTTTTCTAATGAATGAAGGAGCTCTGCATTTTTTTTTTGTCGGTTCACGGCTAAAACGAACTGCCTTTTTCATTTTCTACTCGGTCCTCAATCAAATTAAGTAGAGAACCATTTAAGGAACTGTGATATCTTGTCAATTCCTTGATAATTCAGCAGACCGTCCTACTCTTGCACATGCATACGTATGTACATACTTTTTCCGCATATGTTCATATTTTATAATGGAGCTATGAGTTGAAAATCCTTCGATTCCGTATGGTTTTGGTGTTGAAATCGTGGTATAGGTACAATATAACCTTTCGACTTGTTGGTAATTGAAGCGGATAGTTAATTTATAGAAGATTCTGTGGCACAATTGATTTGTTTTAAGTTGTAAGTGTAACACTTTTTCGGGATTAGCCTTTAACATAAAAAATGTGAAAAATAAGTATTCTTAAATAGCACCACCAAAGCTTTGTAGTCTCGAAAATAATGTCGAAACTATCGCCTAATTATTTATTAATTTTATTCTTCAAGACCGAGAAACAAAAGTCCGTGCGGAACTTTGGAAACACAATCAAAGTGCAGCCTTCCGGTCTCAAATCGACTTGTACTCATACGTACACCCAATATTTTAAGTTGAAAAGTTGTTTCCTTCTTGTCAGAGATATAAGGATACAATAAAACATACTCTTACTCATGCATAGGGCACAGTTTACTCTGACAACATGGAAGCTGGCGGATAGCAGTTCGACAAAAGTGCCTTCTTTTGTTTAACGTCACGTTTTGTGGCATACTCTCTCTTCTCTATAGCTTTACAGTCAACCCCACCGTGTCGATATCCTTCGTTACGACATATAAAAGACACAGCAAAAAAAAGAATATATATATCATAGCGAAAACGTGAAGGTACACTAGGTACTTTGAAGGATTCTTTTATCCTGAAGGCATTTCAATGAGTGCAGTACAGACCCCCACAGGATGAACGACATTATTAACACGACTAACAAAGAAT
Organism: Volucella inflata; assembly: GCA_928272305.1. Taxonomy (NCBI): domain Eukaryota; kingdom Metazoa; phylum Arthropoda; class Insecta; order Diptera; family Syrphidae; genus Volucella; species Volucella inflata. Next base: position 111,762,638 of record OV743720.1, on the reverse strand, counting down.
AATAATAACAACACCAAGTACCGGCGTTCATTTCATTTTAACATCGAACGTTGAAATTTATTTTTCACAAAATTTTCCTCCCAACATCTTCTATGGATCGCATACTCACTCATTCATGAGGGGTGGATTTCAATTATTATTGATTTGGTTTTATGATTTTTTTTTTCTTCATTTTCTGTAGTTTTTTCTTGTATTTTTTGCAGGGCCGTTTTTGTTTCGAAACTTGAAAATTATTTTGAAAATATTTCTCTCAACTGAAGAGATCCGAACCAAAGCATATGCGGCAAACTGTCTGCAGAGTTGTCGGCCTGAGAACACAATGCATGGACATTACTGCCACCCAATTCCTCCCAATAGGCGTATTGTTTACCGAGGGTTTGCGCCATCGGTTTTCTAAAAACCGACGCACAAATGGCAGAATTTCTTCACTCAAACTGTTTTCCTTGTGGTCTGGACTGGATTGAGTTTTGATTTTTATTTCCAATTAACTGCACACATTGTTTAAGTGCACCTCGACGATTATATGTTCGATTGAGTTCCTTCGTCCGGCTGCAAAATTAGTATGTCGCTCATACTTCCTATTGCGCAACTAAACCCAGATGACTACAAGCGAAAGAAATAAACAATAAAAAATCAATTACCACTCATGAAACGTTTGCAACATTGGATTTCTAAAATAAATTTCAAGGACCAAGGACATCCTCCAAAACCAACAACTTTAACTAATGACTTCATTTTGCTTGGTCGTCTTAGAAACCCAGAATTCTGGTTAACCAAAAAACCAAGCAAATGATTTTAACGTCGTCGTGGTCACAAAACTTCAGCTCAAGGTCGACAATTTTATCTATCTAACTCTAACGATTTGTTTTGAGCTCTATTCAAGGACGTTATAATTGAAATGAGATACGAGTACTTCCAGTGCACTGACATGACACAGTGTGAACAAATTTCTCATCATTCACAGCACACTCCCGCTATGCAAGTGGTATGGCTAAACCCAGTGACAGAGTGACAATGTGCCCCGTGCCGAGGTACAGAACAAACAAAAATGTCACTTCCTGTAGATTGGTCATAAATCGACGAAGATGTGTTTCGATCTTCGTTGCGCATTATTTGGATACAATCCGAAAATGACCTATTCATTTCTGATTTGACACGGAGAACGAAACCTAACACGTATTGCCTCGGATGCTGAGAATGTTTTGTGTTTTATCAAAGATTCATTTAGCACTTTGAATCCAACAGAGATGACATATAGATATAGCAAAATAATTTACAAGATGTCACCGGGATTCCTTCGTTTTCCTGTTTTCTATTTTATTGTATAAGGGTAGAAGGTACTCGTACATCTCTGGTTGGCACTGTTACTGATAGAAACTCGTCCTGAATTGGATAACCGATAATGCGTGTTTACTACTGAAATTATTTCGAAAGTTTCTAAAAGAGTCTAGAGCAGCATGGAGTGATGTGCAAACTATGCTCAGTTGATCAAATTATATACAGCCAGTAACTTGTAAATGAGTGTCTAATATTGTGCATGCGGATTAGATACAATACAATGAAATTGAATGGAAATCAAAAAATTATTAGAGATCGCTTTTTAGGGAAATATATTGAAGCCAAGAAAGGATGCCTCCTTACGGGGCTTACAACAAAATATGCAATAAATGAAGAGTGTACTTAAATGCGTTACTTTATGAAGAAAAACTTGTACCTTTAGGTTTCACGTACGAAGAGAAAACAGATTTGAAAAAGCCGCCATTGACGAACCCGTAGAAAAGTAATTGAATAAAAGCGATAGAATATAATGAGTACGATTAAATCATGCTTGGATAAATTTTCTAGGCTCACAAACCCAACTCCTAACATCTATTTGGGAGATGTCATCGTGGCTTAAGTGCGAAAAATGTAAATACTCGTACGTAGTTTTTTCGTAAACAACAAATGAAGCTGCGGTAACTGTGTCGCACAAAACCTGGTGCACATAGAGTTAACGTGGGTTGGTTCAGATAGCAAAACACTTATCAGTTTGCGAATTTATGTTTAAGACATGAGATATACTCGTATGTATGACTATAGCATAAGCATCAGAGTGTTAGACGATGCATGAAAACTATAAATGCAAATTCGCGAAGTCAGCTAGCGATTTCTAGATTTTTGGCATGTCAGCCGCCTTATCATCAGATACACACTGTTAAAATTACCACAAGATTGCTAGATTAATGTAACCACATTACAATAAGTCGCAGTTTGGAAAATTGTATTTTCGACTCCCACAAAATGAAAATAGTCGACATTGGAATGGAACATGATCATCATTTCAACAACGTATCGTTGTTCTGATTATTCTCAAGTGCAACTTCGAGAGACTTCGATATCCAACAACTTAGGTTTTATTAGCAGATCAGAAACACAACTCTGAAAAATACATATTTGTATTTGGAGACTTGTCTACATCATATAGAAGATCGTGTCTGCTCTAATTTGTTCAATGCCCAGTTAGTTTAGAAATGACCAACTATTCACACTACGGCAGATCCTCAAGGATACCCATCAAATTCCGATCAATCCTACCTTTTTGTTCATTTCAGTACCATATGTACATACGCCTGTGGTAGCAAGATATTACAGGGCAATGCTGCCAAATTTGTAAAATTTTGCAGAATAACAATGGAGAAAATTTGCTTCTCCGTAAATATGGGACCGGGATTATTGATGTATCGGGTGTTCCAATAGGGACTTGACAACTTTGAATTTAATTTGTGAACGCACTCTTTCACTAATCATCAAACTGTAACTGTCAATTTATTCAGTAAACTCAACATTTTCATCATGATAAAATACACGAACGAGCAACGTCTGCAAATTATAAAAATTTTCTACCGAAATTCGGAGTCGGTGACTGCAACTCTAAGAGCGTTAATTCCAATTTTCGGTCGTAATTCTTGCCCTAGTAGACAGGCAATAACAAGTTTAGTGCAAAAATTTGAGTCTACACATTCGTTGTGTGATGTTGCCGTGTCAGTGAGACAACGGGTTGGTCGAAGTGTCGAAAATATAGTTTGATGCGGTTTGCATACTGGCGGCGTAATTGGGCCATATTTTGTTGTCGACGATAAAGATCGTCACGCTACTGTGAACGGTCAGCGTTATTGCGCCATGATCACGGATTATTTTTGGCCCGAATTGGAAGATATGGACTTGAACGACATGTGGTTTCAACAGGATGGTGCCACAAGCCACACAGCGCACGTTACAATCGATTTATTGAAGAGTAATATGGTGAGCGTGTTATCTCAAGAAATGGGCCAGTCGATTGGCCGCCTCGTTCGTGCGATTAAACGCCGCTTGACTATTTTCCGTGGGGCTAAGTTAAGTCATTGGTTTATGCCAACAAGCCGACCACGATGGAAGAGCTCAGAGCCAACATTGAACGCGAAATAGTGGCCGTTTCGGCCGAAATGTTGGTTCCAACGAATCGACCGCTTCAAGCGTGCCCATGGTGGCCATATGAACGAAGTCGAGTTCCATTCATAAATGTTTTGATTGTACTTCAAGCCGATAATAATGTTTTTGAAATATCTCAAATGGTTTCCCTATTCATTTTACATTGCAAATTGCGAATCTGGCAAGCCAACACCGGCCAACACAATTGTTCGAAATACTGTGCAACTACTTGCATACACATTGCATTAGCAGGTATAGGAACAGAAACAGCAGAATGGGCTTAATTCTAAAAGAGATCAAGACTGAGTATGTACATGTTGTCAACAAGACGGTAGGCTTATTATCGACATTATGTCACTATAGACAGAAAATACTTTAACGTAGTTAGAAATTTTGTGCACCATGGCTTCTCTACAAACTATGAAAACAGCACACAGTCACAATGTTCATGGGTAGTATAAAATAAAAAGGAAAGTTAAAGCGAACCCTACGGTTTTAAAAGACTTCGACTCCAATCCGGAAGGAAAACACAGTAGAGCTATGCCAAAGACCACAACTTAGATGACATGCGCAAGTGAAGGAACCTTTACTAGAATCAAGAATAATGAGGTAGTACAACAAGAAGCTAGAAATGTTTGTCCAACCGCAATCGGAATCGGTTACGAATCAGGTTCTTTTCAAACTATAGCGTGGTATACTAACTCAGCTTCACACATTGAACTTATCCGATGACCTTTTTTATGCCACCAGGCTATATTTTACAAAAGACTAAGTACTTTGAGCTATTTCGCTTACAAGTCTGCCTATGCAAATCAGTAATAAGGGTAAAATTCCGCTCCCCATTATATACGATCACATTCCAGTTTACACTTCTCAGCTCCACCAGGTGCTTGTGTACGCCACCTGAGTCTCGGTCTTCCTCTATTGCGCTGTACCTTTAAGGCGAATTTAAAGACTTTTCGAACAGGAGCGTTGGTTTTCATCTGCTCTACATGACGTAGATCTTCTTTCTTTTGGCTACGAAATTCCTCACAATTCCTAATCTGGCTATCCGCAACCGTACCTTAGCTACAACAAGGTTATGGTCCGAGTCAAAGTTGGCTCCTCGGAACCATAATACTCTAGGAGTGTCTTGAGTCGTTCGCAATGTGGTCAATCTGGTTGACCGTTGATTTATCGGGAGCTCTCCAAGTCCCTTTGGGAATAGCGAAATATGGAAACCGCATGCTTATTACCACAATACCCCTAGCTTAAATCGATTATCGGAGGTGCTGTTGTGCAGGCTATACCTACCGACAATACTACTTAGATGCCCTTTCTTCTCAATTTGAATGTAAAAGCTAGAGGATGTGAATGTCGCAGGTTTTCATCCACTTTTCGTCCGGCCAATCCTATCGCATTTCTTAGATGGCGGTAATGTGTGCTTTGCTCCAGTTTAGGGCCTCCGCTGGCTGCACGTGGCCTATAAAGGGCCTTAACTTTCCACGTCCATATCCGAAGCTCGTTGTCCTTAAATCGTTTGCATTAGTTCTCAATATTAGATCTGTTCGTATCCGAGCCTTGTTTCTGCTTCGAAACTTACATTTCACCGGAATTTATCCGCACTCGCGCTTAAAATTTTTGCAAGTTAAGTCCGTATGGACACCGACCAGTACCGGATGGTACTCCACTACGTGGAGGTATTGTAAGTACAATTTATGTGTAGAAAACAGTTCAGTTGCAACACTGAGTATCGCCAGGTTGACGACTCCCAGTGCCTACCCAATTTCTACAGCACCCTACCGCCATTTACATAGATAACATCCTTTTAATTACACATGGACGAATATTGCCAAAGGACTTAATAGGATTCAAGTTATCACATAACATATCTATCTAAATAATCAGCACTATACGTTAATACGCCCATGCATACATACATATATTGATGAAAATTCACAAAATTATTGTATGCATACATATGCAACATATCCATAGCTACATATAAATATATTTCCTTAAAATTAGTTCCTAATAAGTAGCAGCAAATTTTCTTGGAAAACTTCTCAAGACACCTTTCAAGCCTTTTAGCAACTCCTTTCGGAAAACACTTCAAAGTATTAATTCTCGACCTCACAATGACATATTTATGCTCCCGATTAGGGCATCATAATCTCATCGGTACATCTTTGGTGAAACTTTGGCATCTCTAGGTAGGTATCACATTTTGAGCTCCTTTACGCAGGAACATATGTCATTAATACGGGATATAAAGAGCCAATTACTTAGTTGCTCCAGGCCTCATCACTACTTCCAGACGCAGCTCTTCACATTTTATACCACAATAAACTATTGTGATTAGAAGGAGCTTATAACACGCACACATACTGAGTTCATAGAAATTTCTATAGATACTCATCATCGAAATGCCACTTCACACAAATACTCTGGTTTCGAGGAATTATTTTGGGTCTATTCATATATAGTTTTATCCATTCCATTTAAGCATCTGAAGTGAATGTATTCGTATGTATGTGAAACACTTATCGACCTCACCGTGCCCAAAACTATTACCGCCACTATGTTGGTGCACTAATTGTTGGCTGGTTTTTTGGGTTTCGAACAATTTAATGGGGTGCATCGGCTTAGGGCTTCGTATCGCGCTCTTTCAATCGGATTACATGGCCGGGTGTTGACATGCGATGTGATAATTGTTCTTGCTTCATGTTAACGAGGGGTAACCATTAACTCATTTAAAGTTATTGTGCTCATAAAATGTTCACTTCTCATCTCCTCTCAATTGAGGGGGGAGAAATTATTAAAAATGTGGCAACAAATTTTTTATTGTTTTTACAACAATAAACTGGAATATTCTAAAATTTGTGTACGAGTGTAGTCATATATCACATGGGGAACTATTTAATTAGTGTTAAAATCAATCAAAAAAATAGCTCATCTTATTAGCAGACCTACCAGCCTTATCCCCTCGGTGTTCTGATGATTAATAGATTAACATAAAATCTTATTAAGAAATAACTAGGAAATTAGTGAAAAAGGTAAAAGGTTAGCTAATCCGAACAGAAATAGAGCAACGGACTACTCCAATTCATAGAATGATGTTATGCAAGAAGTTTAACAAGCAGGAACGACAAATCCCAGCACAAAAATGAGCTTAATTTCAGAAATTCCTTGAAATTACCTTTTTGATTAGTTATCGTAAAACAGCTACTGCAGTTATAATTTGAGAGGACTGATAAAAGCACTTTAGCACAATACGTGGCTTATTACAAGTAGGTCTCTGCTTAAGTTACAGTTGCCTTCTTCACGATCCTGGACACGTTTCTTTTAATATCTTCAAAAAACTTATCGTTGGGCTAAAGATTCGGTCCTCTTTTTACCACTTTGGACGTCATAGTATATTCGCTCAATGTGCTTAACCCAACATATACGAATAGGTATCAAGGCTTTTGGATAACATAAGCTCTTGGTGCAGGTCTTACAGCACTTCGCTGTTGTGCTGTCTCTTCTGTTTGATTTCTTCATACACACAATCTAGATCTCAAATTTATAACAAAGTAAGATCTTATTCAGTTGTAGAGCTATTAGCTTTGTTCAGTGAGAAAAAACTGGAATAGAAACGCACAAATTTGTGAAAAACGTCAAACCAAATGAGAACAGAAAAGTACAGTCCATATGAGAGTTGTCAAAAGTTAATCTTCTTCTTCTTCTTATCCTTCTATTAACCCTTTCCTCGTTATACGAACTTATGCGTAGCGAGTTTCCTATTTTTACTGCATCGCTGCTGCTCCGCTTATGGGGTTGGCTAATGTCGCAGACCGCAGAACGCGTCTACATAATGCTCGGTCTTGGATCGCTTCAGTGGTTAGCCCCAGTCGTTGTTGCGCATTTGCCATCTGAGAAATCCAGGAATTCTTTTTCCGACCTCGTTTTCTTATAGTTGGAGTGACCGTAGTTGATAGTGCCTTTTTAACCGGATTTTCCGCAGATCTTCTTTGAACGTGGCAATACCAACTTATTCTATTCGCCTCAAGCTGTTCGGTTACCGAATTTATATGTAGACTTCCTCTTATACGCGTAGATCTAATGCAATCGCGTTTAGTGACTCCACTAGACATCCTTAACATTTTCATTTCCGCTGCCGTCATTTTGTTTTTAAACGCTTCGTACATTGTCCAGCACTGTGAAACGTATATAAGAGCTGGTCTAACAACTGTGGTGTAGAGTTTCCCTTCAATTTAAGTGGAAATTTTCGGTCGCAAAAGATTCCCGAATTTTCCCGCCAATTCATCCATCCCACACTCACTCTGTGGTTTACGTCGTCGTCACATTTCGCTTCCATGTCAACGACTGATCCTTAGTACTTAAGGATAGAGCTTTTCGGAAGAACTTTCCGTCTAACATTATATCCGGAACAGGTCGCAACGGATGCGCAAATGGGCACGTCAAATGCTCCGTCTTTGAACGAATTATTTTAAATCCGTTTCTCTCTAGCGCATTTCTCCATGAATCTAAGGCGTTCTCTTAATTTTCGATGTTATCGCTAAGTATAACTGTGTCGTCAGCGAAGAGAATTGGCGTTACATTTGCTTCGCGCATGCAGTCTTTTAAAAGGTAGTCGAATACTACGTTAAAGAGGAAAGGGCTAAGTACGCTTCCTTGATGCACTCCGACATTAACTGGAAATTCTCTCGTTAGTCCAGCAGAGTTTTTAACCGAAGTTTTCACGTTTCCGTATATGTTTTGTATTATTCTAACATACGTTTCCGGTACGTTTTGAGACCTCAGCGCGGCCCATATGACATCCCTAGGCACTCGATCGAATGCTTTCTCGAGGTCGATAAATACCATGTGTAAATCCTTAGACGAATCTCGGTGCTTTTCCATTATTATTCGTAGGCTTTGGATAGCGTCCACCGTCGATCTTCCCTCAACAAATCCACACTGGCTATTATCGAGCTTTATTATTTGCCGAAGACGTTCGTTTAAGACTCTTTCGACGATTTTCATTGTGTGTGACATAAGCTTGATTGAACGGTAGTTGTTGCATTCTCGAGTGTCGCCTTTTCCTTTGTATAATGGAACCAAGAAGCTACTTCTCCATTGATTCGGCATAGGTTGTCCACATTTTAATTTATTTAAAAGTTTCGATAGTCAAACGCTGCCGATCCCCTCCATCTTCGACCAAAGCTCTGATGGAATGCTGTCTGGTCCCACCGCTTTCCCCCGCTTCATTTTTCCAATTGCTATACTTATTTCTTCGATTGAAAAGTCCGAAACTTCCTCCTCGAATAGACCAGCTGTCGGCACGATATCACGTGGAAACTGTTTGTTAAGCAACTTCTTGCAGTATTCAAGCCACCGGTCACAAATTTCCTTTTCATTTGTTAATAAGCGACCGTCTGCGTTTTTGATGTATTTCGGAGAGGTTATTTCCATTGAATTTTTTCTCCTCTGTGCAGCGAGCTTAAAAATATTTGGCATTTTAGTACTGTACGACGTTTGAACTTCTTGGATAGCTTGTCTTCTATCCGCCGATCGTGAGGATATTTGTTCCAACTCCTGGTAAAGGTTTTCCGCTTCTGCCGCTCGAGTTCGAGCCAGGACTTTCTTTGCGATCTTTTTAAGACGCTCGTATTCAAGAGCCAGTCGAGCTTTTTCGATATCGTCGCTCCGGTCGCATTTTGTCCACGCTTGGAATGCACTCTTCTTGTCGGCCACAGCTCGTTTGGTTTCGTCATTCCACCACCATGTTTCTTTGCCGACGTAATGGTATTTCGATATAGTCCCGAGATGGGACTTTGCGAGTGTTATGCATTCCTCGTGCATGCTGTTCCACATTTCTTGCGGGCTAAGTGAGTCTGCTATACCATTTATATTTTGAAGTACTTCTTTAGCCAGTCCGATAAATCTTGCGCTTCGTTCCTTCGATAGATTATACCACCGGATTTTTGGCTTTCCAAACGATGCCCGTGTTTTCGGTGGTTCCGCCGTGAAAAATTCTGTAATGAGCAGACGGTGTTGGCTTACTAGCGATTCTCCAAGTATTACTTTACAGTCCTTAACACGGTTTCTCATCGACATTTTGCAGAGGTGATAATCTATTTGCGTTTCGTGGCCTCCGCTGCTATAGGTGATGAGATGTCGTTGATGTTTAATAAACATTGTATTTAAGACGGTTAAGCCGTAAGCCCTACATGCTACAAGGACGTCTTCGCCAGCTGGTTCCAAAGCCTTTACCGCCGTGGCAGTCCTCATAATCAACATTTGTTTCTCCGATGTGGCCATTTAAATCTCCGCCTACGAAGAGCATCTCATCGATAGGTATATTTCAAAGCAAATTACCGAACTCTGACCAAAATGTATCTTTTTCCGATTGGTCGCATCCATTTTGTGGAGCGTACGCGCTAACAATGTTCCACGTTTCATTGTGTATGACGAGTTTAACACTCATCAAGCGGTCGCTTATTTTCAAGATACCAACGATGTTGTTTAGAAGATCCGCTGCAACAACGATTCCAACACCGTTTCGTCCACTGACCGTTCCATGGTAGAACATCTTAAAGTTAAAAGTTAATCCAATTGTAATTTACAATTTCACCTGATTTAGCAGATAACCGCCAACAAATAATACAATTAAATACAATTTTAAAAGCTGATTTTGACAACTTTCACAATTGTGTTCTACCTCGAGAGTAGGTGCAAGATTTTCTGTTCCGAACAGTTTGGAACAACCTCACTGAACAAAGCTATTATTTACTTCCAGATACGCGAATTGTAATTTCTTTCTAAACCTGGTCTTCATTGTAGCTCATTTTTCAATTGTCGAAAACACTTCTACAATAGTACCTACTCAGGTTCGGATCGACGATGTTTTCAGCACTGTCATTGCTTGTTCCACTTGTTGAACATACAAGCAGAATTATTTCCGCGGTAACACCTGCATTCCGTTCAATTTAATGAATCACATAACTCATATATGTACATACTTGCAAAAATTGCCGAAAATATATGCCAAGAACAATTTTGAGGCGGAGTTTCCTTACCGTGCGCTATACAAAGACTGAATCAGTTTTAAATGAATTTTAAAACAATTCATCACCTTGTAGATTTTCAGACGATGGACGCTGCCGTATGCGGTCTTAAAATCAATGAAAGTGTGCTACTCGTATATAGTGGATTATTTGAATTTGAAATTGATTGTTGTTTTTTTGCAAGATTTGTTTCGCTGTGAAAATTTGTGTTTGGTTATATTTGCCAGTGCGGAAGCTGTATGCAGGTTAATCCCTCAACAATTCTTTCAAGGCGGAAGACCCGGCACGTATGCTCTCGTACACTGTTTATAATTCTGTGCAGGTTTTGTACTGAGGGACCACAAAGTCCTCCAAAGTTAATATGTCAGAGGCATAAAGAAATCGTTCTTATGCTCTATCAAAACAATCGGTCCTATGGATATTTACCATCATAGTTGATTCTTGCTGAGTTCGATCAAAACACTATCCAGGCGCAAACATATTCTACGCCTTGATCTCAACTCAAGAAATAATATGCCACAGTAAAACTCAGAGGATCTGTAAACGCTCGATTAGGTTGGATCCACCTTCTTTCCGTGCAGTAAACTACAATTGTAAAATATGACAAAACACAAATTCTTAATTCGAACAAAGCCTTTGCCTAAAAATTCGGAAGAGATCAAGTACAGGTTCGTGGGTCATCTTAGCTGGGCTGGAAATCTTAAAATTTCATCGTCTTCCAAGTTCTACTAGTGTCTTTTATGCAGATGATATCAAGGTTCAGCCCTTTAGTCATTTGTAACATAGAGTTGCTGAGGGGTGCAAAGAAGAATATACTCATGTAAGTGGTAGAGGAACTCCTCAAATTAACGAATTAACGAAAAGAAAAATTATGAGGCCAATGAGCTCACCATATAGGATCCTGTCCTTGATGTTTACTTTGCAGAAGCAGTTGACTCTCGACTGCCGATTTCAAGCCGTTCTAACCGACGACCTCTCCGAAGTTTCCGAAGTAAAATCCTATAATATAAGCAAATTTCTCAGTTCCACAGGGTGAAGCTGAGCTCCATAATGGCCAATAGCCAAGCAATTCGAGGTGCGATATCACAGTCATGTACCCCAGTCAGTTACCTAGCTGAAAAATATATGTATTTATGTACGGTAGTACCAAAGTCACTGACTTATATAAAGTCATAATAACTTGTAATTTCTTTTAGATCAACAAAATCTGGCTTATGAACATATTTCCCAGATGTGAAAGATAATACCTCTCACATGAGTATTAGCTTCAGCCTTACGACGTCTGTCTTTTCTAAAGGGTTTCCCACAGGATTTTGTAAAATACGCAAACATATATGCATAGCGCCTGTATTTCGGCACAAACTGTTGCCTTTAGTAACGTAATAGTGGTGGGCTTATTTATCTACACTTTTACTTTTAAATATTTCGACAAAAAACGTTTCTTTAATTTTAACTCCTCACAAATTGGGTTGTGTTTTTACCACTCAGTTTTTAAGACTCTTGTGTTGCACACCGAGCTTGCCAGAGCATCTTGGTGTCGATATTTCGGGACTCTCCAAAAGAAGAATTTAAATTTCGTTCAAAATTCGCTTTGGTTCGGATAGTGGGACTCTTCAAATTGTTGAGACGTTGGACAGGTCGAATAGTCAAAGTTGCGGCTAATGTTACAATCTATTCTTCCCGAGCTGAAAATACGTACGGACAAAGTGATAACCTGCCTTATTTCGGATTCTGATATTCCGGCAATTGAACTTTTTGACGCTAAAGACTGAACACTATTGAACTCCGCAGGCTCATTTTTGAAATAAAATCGAAGTAGAATAAGAAGACTTAACTACAATAAAATTTCGGACTTATAAGCTATATAGCAAAATTAAAGATAATCAAAATATATGTGTAATCGTTTGACGGATACGAGTTTTTTGTAGTCCTATCGCCTAAGGTGCACCATCCTTATTTGTTGAAGTAAATGGGCTAAAAGTAATGCTTTACGATCTTTTTGGGTAATTATGAAAAATGAAAGTAAACAGAGCGCGCGTTAACGAATTCGAATGATGACTGTGAAAATCATTTCAATCTTTTAAATATGGTACATCTATCCGTTATGCAGCTCATTTGCGTCCTTGCCAAATAAATTTTAATTATAACTTACTTTACTTTAGGTGGCGCTACAGTCCGGGGTGAACCTGGCTCAGCAGTCAACAGACGTGATTTGTTGCTAGTTGCCTTCAGTTTCGCACACTAAATTGGATGAGGTCCCCTTCTACTCGCGTGCGCCATCTGAGTTTCGGTCTTCGTTTACTGCAATGCCCCTCAGGATTAGATTCGAAGACTTTTCGGACCGAAGCGTCGGCATCAATCTCTCTACATGACTCAGCCATCTAGCCGTTGGATCTTCACTCTTCTGACTAGGTCGATGTCGCTATACAGTCCATACAGTTCGTCGTTGTATCTCACTCACCTATAATCCGAAAATCGCTCGAAAAATTCTCCTCTCAAAGTAGCCAAGAGTTCCCTCATCCATTTTTGATAATGTCCATGCCTCTGCGCCATAGATCAGGACTGATTATTAAGGTCTTACAATATATAGGGTAAATTTTGTTGTTCGAAAGAGGGCCTTACTAGCCAACTGCCTTCTTAGCCCAAAGAAGCAGCGATTGCAAAAAGTTATTCTTCGTTTGATCTCAGCGCTCTGGTGTCGTTCTCTAAATTGACAGCGGAGCCTAGGTGAACGAAAATCTTAACTACCCCGAAGTTATATCTGTCATGGGTGACATTCTGTTCAAGACGTCTTCCCTTCGTTGACCGCTAAACCCATTTTCGACGCTTCTGTCTCAATACTCGCGAAAACGGCATTACAGCCTTATTCCGATTATGTCAAAATCATCGGTGTATGCTAGTTATCGGATGGACTTTTGGAAGATTGTGCTTCTTGTGTTTGCAGGTGTGTCTTGCACTATTCTTTATATAGCTCGTTTTTATATATGCTGACATATAAGAAAAAACAAAAAAAAAACACACTGTGGCGCTGGCAGCCCGGTATGGGCCATGGCCTAGCTTCTTGACACTCATTTGTGTTGCTCATGTTGTCATTTTTGTCACATCTGAGCGGGGCCTACGGTTTATCGCCGAGTCCGAACGGCACTCCTTAGAAGCTTTTTCGTAGGCAATTTTACTTTCGGGAGTTTGCCATTGCCCGCCAAAAGGGTGATGGCGATTTGAAAAATTGTAGGTGACCCAGCCAGGAATCGAACCCAGACTGTCTGCGTGATAGTCCAATGAGCTAACTATCGCGCCATCGCCATCGCCGACATATGCTGCCTTCAAATCGATCAACAGGTGGGTGTCTACAGGAATGGTCTTTCCAAATCCTCAGTATCGACTGCGACTCTACTACGATGTTCCCTCATTCGTTTTTACAGGCTCCGCTTCGGGGCTTGTGTCTTTGGCGTGATTTTTTTAACTTTTGATAAAATTTCTGAATCTTATTCCTGGAGTAGCATCTCTCAATTTCCTCAACCGCGCGCTTCACATGCTCTGCCTTTTTCCTCCTGAGAAGCCGGTGATCATCTCTCCTCTACTACTCATAGCGCTTATGAGCAGCTCTAGTCCTCCTATGCATCAAATTTAAACTATTAACGATGTGAAAGTGTTTGAAATACAAAGAAAGATGATTTTAGATTCTGACAAAAATATATCCAGGACTGAGTCATTCAAGCGGCCTTCGTCAATGGTTTCTTATGTTAGTACAACTATCATCTATTTTGACTCGGAGCTTGGGCGCCATATATTAATTAGTTTGATGTCAGTAGCCAAAGACATAAGATAAGCAAAGATTTTGATTGAAATTTTGTATTGCGAGTGGAATTTGAAAATGTTGGAGAAAGCCTGCGGGGATTCTGGAATATCGAGAACAAGAGCATTTGAGTGGTACAGATATTCGTGGTGTTGTCCATTCGCAATTTCTTCCTGTGGGTCAGATACTCGTACATAGTGCTGTTTGTAAATTTATTATTTAAGAGATATGAAGCGTTTGAGGGTAAGAATTCGCCGAAAACACACCGAAATTGTGGCTGATCAACTCTTGAATCTTGTACTATGTTAATTCATTATTTCACAATTCCATCCTTGTGAGTAACTCTTTGAACAAAAACGCTACCAATATGATCGAGCCAGCACTGTATTCTCGAGTCGGTTCAAGATATGAAAGAAGGTTCGCTGAGATAACTGAAAGCGATCTTGGAATATGCATGTTAAAAATGTATTGTTTGTGGGATGAAAATGTATTGCTTCAATTGGAGCACATTTTGAAGAAAAATTTAATTAGGCCGTTTTCCTGTGGGGCAGATCGTTGTAGTGCGGAATATAACTGAAGCAGTGGTGAAGAACTATTTATGTAAACATATAAAAACCATCTGAGCTGCCAACGTAGACTTGGACCACTGCCATAACATCAACGGATGCCAAAACAATGGAGAAATACTGTGAGAAAAATTTTCAAATCGGAGCAAACCACTAGAAGCTTTTGCGGTCGCGGATCTCTCAATACCACATTAACTCCTTTACAGGCTGTATTGAGTGACAGGGTACTGATAATCAGAGCCTTAGCCTGTTCAGCCTTAACCAGTGCCTAAGTGATTTCTTTCAGCAGTTGCAAAACGAAGAAATGTATTATAATATTTTGATACTCTGACTCTGGTACATTTTTTCTAAACATCATAATCATATACATGTTATGCATGAATAGGTATAAGTATATATATACATGTATAGGATTAAGTATAGACATTAGTATTTTTAAGGCACCACATCAGTAGCATCTTCATTTTATGTATTTTATACTCTACCTCAAATCTACGTATAGACAATGCAACAAAAGTGTTCATTTCTAGTTACACTAATCCAGTTTGTCCTAGTTATTATCATTATAATTCGTGCACACAAAAAACTCCTTCTTTGAGGTTCCGTCCATTTCATTTCATTTCATTACAACAAACGATTTTCAATTTAAAAATACGCTTACAGCAATCCTCTTATATTCTGTAGGACTTTGCAATTAAAATCCCAATGGATTTACATTCGAAATCCTACACATAACTTACCTTCTACGAGTAAGTGTATCGATTTCAGTTCGAAATTTTGTTTTCAAATTCAAAAGATAAATCCATTATGCTCTTCTTAAACGGATTGAGGAAAATACATTTCGAAAATAAACACCAACAAGAGCATCATCATGTTAACATAAATACAGATGACCGGGAAAACGTGCAATCACCGACACAGAGAAAGCGCACCTTTCGGCTCAACGAAATTGCTTAATTAAAAAGAATTGAAATCCTTTAACGCAAAAGGGATCAACTACTTATTTAGATTAGGCCAAGGAGGTATGCAGCTATTGTATGATAGGAATACATCTAAATTTGTATACTCTTTGATACGCAAAAAGGACACTCAGCATTCAAAATATTTTCAAAACTTGGCAGTAATCCTTTGGCCTAGTTTTGCCAGTCTGAAAGCAGATTTACTTGGAAACAATATGAAAAGATACAAATATATATGTATATACTTTTGTAAGTATCTTAATTTTACATGTGAGATACGTCACAACTTTGGTTTCATTAAGTGCCCAAAATGCAAGCAATCGCAACCTAAATCGTTGAAGTAACGAATTTGATTCTTTTAAATGCACAAAGTCATGCATACAGCCGGGATCTTTGAAGTGAAACCGGAGAACTCACACTGTTTTCCGGGTATTTTCACTGCACCATCATCATTGTCACCATCAACATCCAGAAGGTGTTTACGAAGATGTCAACAAGCAACGCATACGAGTATGTAAATATGAGCAGGGCTACTCACATTTAAATGCTTCATTGCTCACACTCCACCAGAGGCAGAGGAGAACCAAGCCGTAGAAGCATGGCAAAACATGTTGCCCTTAAGCATTCTCGGATTACACAAGCCAATAAAACATTCCGAACATTGCGTTGAGCCAACTATTAGTTAACATATGGGTACATAGCGTAGCAACACTAGCAAGATAGCAAGGTGCAATCCGCTTGTCTTTGGCAAACGTAATTTATTGAAAAAAAAAACCAACAAGATGAAGACATCAGGATGTCTTGACAACCAGACTTCTATGCATTTAACAATTGATCCGTTGTTGTGTAAGCAGATTTACACTGCATTTGGCCACTTTTGTTATTGCCGCAACAATGACATCAAACTAAAACCGATACCGATAAAAAGTCACACCGACAACCATTAACCAGCAGCCGACAAACAAACGGGCAAACTGTGCAACCACACCAAGTCAACAGTGAGATATCAAAATATCCTGGCATTGAGAACCCAAAAACCGATCAATTAAATCAAAGAAATAGTCATAATGAGCATCGAAGAAAGGACACGTTTAATGTTTCCGAACGTTTTGATGTGCAATCATTGTTAATACCTGCTGTATTCAGCCAAACGCATTCCCAAAAAAATAAGAGATGATTTTTCTTGTTGGACTTGGGAAAAGGACATTCATGGCACACAATTAAAACCCCTACTGTGTAACACACACAACTCTCTTTTATTAACAAAAAAAAAACAAAAAACCGAAAACAGCAAATGCGCTGCGGACTTCAAACGAGAGCAAGACATCTCAATTTCAACTCGGCGGCGACCCTTATGTTGTTTTTGTTGATAATTCTAGCGCTCAAGCAATTACATGTCCAAATGGTGACAATAATTTATTTTATTTTCTCCTTAAGGTTCCGCCTTGCCAACGTAAAACATGTGGAAAAAGTGTGTGCTCCTTGGAAAGTTGTAAGGATATAAATATAGGTATTACTTTCGACAGGACACTTTCGAGTATAATAAACACCATGTAGTCGGGTATTCAGGCGGAAAATCTTCAAAGGCTTCGGTCTGGGGGTTAGGTCTGAACAGACTTTGGTCAGGAAGTGTTGCATGATACAACAGACAGGACGCCCTCATGTTGGGATCTTGCGAATATTTCTTAATGATCAAAGTTCAAATGTAGACTTTGAGTAAGTGCCAATAATTGAATTATTATCCTAGACATGCGTGAGTATATAAATATGTAACAAGGATGTAGCTGAGGCCTAAAACCGTATCATTTTACGAGAGCAAGCTGTCATGGAAGCTTCAGTACGAGTATTTATGAAGAAACAACTTCCCTGAGAAATGGTTTTTCATAACGAAAAAATGATATTTTAGCCAAAAGAAATAAGGTTTAGTTTGGGGGGAACCTAAGCCTCAACTAACAAGCCTCCCCAGTTAGCCCTGTTTTTAGCTTATTGCCTCTAGTTGCGCACTTCAAGTCGGTAAAGTTCCCCTTCGTGCCATCGAGGTCTTTCTCTGCTGCGTTGTCCCTCTGGATTAAATATGAAGTCTCTGCGTGCCGGAGTATTAATGTTCATTTGCTGTACATGTCTTAGCCATTTCAGGCTAGATTGATGTGAATATACAGCTCGTGTGTTTCTTCGTTCGTAAACCCAAACAGGGCCGAATATTTTTTGATGGATTTTTCTCTCGAAACGACAGAAGATATTTTCACCCGTTTTTGTTTTAGTTTCCATAAAATACGACTGGAATGATCAAGGTCTTATATGGAGTCACCTTAGTTCTTCGGGATAGAGCCTTACTACTCCATTGCCTTCTTAGCCAATGATTTGCAAAAATGATTCTTAGTTCTATTTTCGTTGACGACGACGTAAACCACAGAGTGAGTGTGGGATGGATGAAATGGCGGGAAAATTCGGGAATCTTTTGCGACCGAAAATTTCCACTTAAATTAAAGGGGAAACTCTACACCACGGTTGTTAGACCAGCTCTTATATACGGTTCACAGTGCTGGACAATGCACGAAGCGTTTAAAAACAAAATGACGGCAGCGGAAATGAAAATGTTAAGGATGTCTAGTGGAGTCACTAAACGCGATTGCATTAGATCTACGCGTATAAGAGGAAGTCTACATATAAATTCGGTAACCGAACAGCTTGAGGCGAATAGAATAAGCTGGTATTGCCACGTTCAAAGACGATCTGCGGAAAATCCGGTTAAAAAGGCACTATCAACTACGGTCACTCCAACTGTAAGAAAACGAGGTCGGAAAAAAAAGAATTCCTGGATTTCTCAGATGGCAAATGCGCAACAACACCTGGGGCTAGCCACTGAAGCGATCCAAGACCGAGCATTATGTAGACGCGTTCTGCGGTCTGCGACATTAGCCAACCCCATAAGCGGAGCAGCAGCGATGCAGTAAAAATGGGAAACTCGTTACGCATAAGTTCGTATAACGAAGAAAGGGTTAATAAAAGGATAAGAAGAAGTTCTATTTTCGTTGAGATGTTGTTCGCAAAATTTAAAGCAAAGCCAAGGTAGACTAAATTTATTACTACCTCAAAATAAAAGCAGTCGAATGTGATGTTATGTCCAATCCGTCGATGTATGCTCCTTGTTGTTGCCAATATATATTTAGTTTTGCCTCATTTACGGGTTAACTCATTGTGGCAACTTAAAACTAGCGAACGTACCAGTGACTGCCCGCTGTGTTTACCCAATTACTTTTATAAATACACTAGTAGTTGCACAGACTTTAAAGAGATTGTGCCTCCGGTGTTTGACTGTGAGTTTCGCAAAATTTTCCCGGGGTGAAACCGGCTAATGCGAAAATGATGTAAACATTGCACTTGAACTAATTTGCTTTATAGAAAATAATATGTCAATACTCAAAATACACCTTTTTTTCTTAATGTATAAAAAAATTTGAAGTCGACCGCACCAAAATCCTTATGGAAAATTACAGAAAGTATGAAAACGATACCTAAATATTTGTCATCTAAAATCAACGCAAAAAAGCGATTGTCGATTTGATAATCACCTTACACAGAGCAAAAGTGTCGATTTTGAATATCAACTATCAATTATCAACTATCGCGTTAGCCGATTCCGCCAGGTATGATGTTAAAAAAGTCACATTACCGTTAAAGGTCTCGGTTAAGTCGTTACCGACTTTGACAGTGCAGCGAGCGTTCTCAAACGTCATTCTGCACACACAAACATGGCTCTATATAGCAAGTCTTTATATATGCTGTCATATACAACCTTCAAATCGACGAAAAGATGATGGGTTTCGATTTTGAGTTCATTTTGACCATCCTGACGACAGAATGGTGGGCTTCTTCACCGCTATACAGTCTGCATATATAGTTTATCCATATTCTTAGTACTGACTGTGATTCTACTACACGGTTTCCTTCTTCTCTATGTCTACAGGGTTCTCAACGGTCCCTTTTACCTGTTAGGCGTCGTTTTAGTCTTACGTAGGGGCATAGACTCATATTACGCTTATGTTATCGAATTTAGCCTTAATGCGGGTTGTCATAAGAATGTCATAGGCGCAATTTATTTTCCTTTAGCAATAATCCTTTTTATGCCCGATCCATTCCATCGCACTTCTTCGATGACAGTGATATACTAGGTGGGGTGAAAAGTAACCTCTTTGAGAATGAATTCAATATAGTCCCCTTTTAGCTTGTTACACCTATTCCAGCGATTTTCCAACTTCTTGATCCCATACGAAAAGTAATTTTCCGGAAGGTCTGCAAAATACTCCTCCGTGGCGTCGATGATTTCTTCGCGTGAGGTGAATTTTTTATCTATGAGCCATCTTTTGAGGTTTGGGAAGAGATAATAGTCCGGCGGAGCCAAATTGGGCGAATACGGTGGATGTGACAGCAATTGAAGCGTTAAGTAATTGATTTTAGCCGTGGTTGCGATGCTCTTATGCGCCGGCGCATTGTCTTGCAAAAACAAAATTTTTTTTCGCTTCGTGTGAGGCCGTTTTGCAGCGATTTCGGCATTCAATCGCTCCAATAATGCACAGTAATACTCGATGTTGATGGTAGTCCACGAAGAGTATGCCATGACAATCACAGAAAACCGACGCCATAACCTTTCCGACCCATTCCCTTCCCTCGGCCGCTTCGGAGCACTCGTGCCGGCTTCAGTCCATTTCCGGGCACTCATTCTGTTCTCTGGTGTGTAATAGTGGATCCAGGTTTCATCAACAGTTACCAATCGACGCCAAAAGTCCACCCGATTCCGCATCAGCAAGTCCAAACACTCTTTCGAAGTGCTCTCGCGTTCGTGTTTTTGGTCAGGAGTGAGCATGCGCGGCACCCAGCGGCAGGATAACTTTTTCATATGCAGAATATTGCCCAAAATATGGCGTGTGCGCTCAGTACTTATCTTTATAGTATCTGCTAGCTCGCGCACCTTCACTTTCCGGTCAGCCAATACCATTTCAAGTATTTTTTTGAAATTGTCCTCTGTAACCGCATCGGAGGGCCTGTCGCTGCGGACTTGATGGGTAGTAGAGTTGCGGCCACCACGAACCTT
Source organism: Volucella inflata (assembly GCA_928272305.1). Taxonomy (NCBI): domain Eukaryota; kingdom Metazoa; phylum Arthropoda; class Insecta; order Diptera; family Syrphidae; genus Volucella; species Volucella inflata. Next base: position 111,741,747 of record OV743720.1, on the reverse strand, counting down.
CGCCGTTTTGCCTCTCAAAAAATAATGTTTTATGAGAGAACGAAAATCGTTTTTGTTCATACTCAACATGATGCCAAACACGTCAACAACAATCAGCTGTCAAAACAAAACTAAAGACAGTATCGCACTGAAATTTGGCATGTTTGCCTAGATACGAGTATGAACGGACTTTTAGGCACCATAACCTTTTTTGCAGTAGCAGCGCATTCTGGCGGTTAAGGAGGTTACTTTTTAACCCACCTAGGATACATGATAGCAGTCAAGAACACAAGTAATTTCTCGGCTGCACTTGCTCTGTTATGGTTTCGAACAAGGGTCTTCAACAGATAATCTATTCATATCCGAGGGCATAAGTTAGTAAGTCACATCCTTTTAATCTCTTCCGTATAGAACAGCGAGTGCTATGATGACGTAGGCCAGTATATTGCTACTAGCAGAACGTGCCCTTGCCATTAAGCCTGGATTTGACAGGGACCAATATAATACAATTTCCCTTATATCTACGTTTTTGCGTCAAAGATCAGAGCTCGGTGCATGGTGTCCTTAGATATGTATGTATGCTACTTTAGTGGTATATGACAAGGCCTTTGTCCAATGAAAAATCGATTGGTATTTGTTTCGTTCGACTTGTGACAACATTTATTGGTTATACTTGTACATTTTATGTCTTACAATGCTTTAAATCGATTTCTCAATGCCGATGTACAGGCAAGAAGTTTATGATAACTCTCCAGTGGAGCATAGTGGAATACATTTCAAAACCAAACTAAAATAAAAGGTAGAAAAGAGAGGTCTGGGAGAAGAAAATTGACAATATATGTACGTCACTGCTTCAGTAGTAAGAGACCGTGTCAATAACCCAGCACTTTTGTTTTTGACGGAATAAAGTGATCAGAGAAAGAACTTATACGTTGTACTACTATGCACTGTACTCTTTTCTATTTAACAGCGTCCAAATTAGTAACACATATGCTTTAAGAGCAATATTGGTCGATGTACTCGTATTTGCACGACCAATTTAATTCTCCCACAGAAAATGGTGAATGCTTATCAACATCTTGGAGATTAACATTCTAATATTGTCAACGGATCAACGCTACAACTGCATTCAAATATTATACTGACAACATTTCTCTACAATTCGTTACAGTCCTGGAATTTCTAACATACTGTCTTGAATATATATTGTATGTATACGTATCAAAGCAGATTAAGACCAGCATCAATCGATTCGTTTCACAGATAGAAATCCATTAAAGCCAATCATTTGACATTAGGACACAAAATATAATCGCCCATACAGCAGTGAATGTGTTACCCAAAAAGGTTCTACGCTATCAGAACCTTCCCAGTATGCTTGAAATACAGGATATCAATGTGTTTTCAGAGTAAAAGGACGCGTATCAAATCGAACTCAGCTTGTTATCTTCATCTGTGATCGAGCAGGCTGCACAAAGCATCCAGTGTGCTACACTACGATACATGGATGCCAACTGAAAACCGCTACATAAAAACAGTCGATCCTTAATGTAATTGAACACAAAACAATGCCGAATAGAAACTCTTTGTTTGGACACATTCGAATGAGAAAAGGAAAAATAATAAAAATAGAAATGTCAGAAAGAATCACATGACTCCTGGGTAAAAACTAAGGCCAAAGCGGTTTACCCTTGTTTCGGTATTTTTTTTTTCCCCTATAGTGTATGGTGTATGTGTGTTTTCCTTATTAATAACCGATCGAATGCGGTAGCACAGTTCGGCAAAGATTAAACGAAGCGGAGGTGGCCGAGCAGTAAGGCGGCAAATCTGTAAAGCATAGTCTTGTAGAGTCAAAGGTGAAAGAAGATAAGTAACCCGCCCACCGTTTTGATATTTGAAAATAAATTGGAAAAAATAAAATTTGCAAAACACCGTGACATACGAATAAAGTGAGTTGTTCAGTTAACAGAGTAAAAAGAATCAGACAGTCGGACCAAAGACACCGACTAAAACTCATTGAATGGTGGTCTCCGATTTCAAAGGACACGAAGGCGACAATGTCGACAAAACTAATTGATTTTAAACACCACCACCACTACCATATATGCCGGAGAAACGAAAAGGCAAGAGGGTGTTACGAAGGTCTGTAAAATCTATTGGTCCTTTGGGTCTTGCAAGTGCTAAAAAATAACACAATCTATTAAAATTTGAAAATTAGAAAAATGAACATATTTCAGTCATTAGACATGGTATCCTGTGTGGTGTTACTTGTGGTGGTTCCTTATGCATTTTAGTATTTTTCATGTCATTTCCAAAAAGTGCTTGGGAGAAAAAAACAATACAAATTGTGTACTGTGAACGACGTAATTATCGACACTGAACTGCCTAGTGTCTCAGTATTGAAATCCTTGAATATGCGTGAAATTTTTCACTAACGTCCTTAGCATTCAACTGGTGGTGGCGAGTCAGAGAACGGTTCGTTGCACTGTTGGACTACATTGAACATAATAATTGACCATAATAGCGTTTTCTTACAAAAATCTACAAGGTTGGGTCTGAAACGAAAGAAACTGAAATATGTATGTTCATACGTTTAAGATTGAACACTTAGAAATACTCGTTCACAGCACGCACAAACTAATTCGATGCGGTCGCGAAGGTTCTTTCCCATTACGAACAATACTGATGCCTCAAGAAGGACATTCATAAATGCATTATTGGTTTATTGAAGGTCTTGTAAATTCATCATTCGACTGTTAGTATTGCTGCGGTGAAACTACATTTAAACAATAAGAAAACTTTGTTGTAACTTGTTTTTCTATGAATTCCTTTATGCATGTGGAATGTAAAAGAATTTGTTGAAGGTTAGAATGCTGCTACACGAATAGACATCGACTTCGTTATCATTAATTGATTATTTATGCAATGTTTCTAGGTGCACATTGAGGAATTTATTTATATAAATCAGAGTTAAAAACTAGGTCTAAAATTGTTTAACATACTCGTAACTTTGTGGAGAAAATTAGTTGCGTGCATCCTATTGGTGTAGCTACTGTTGTACTTCTTTAAGAAATAAATATATCAACAGAATGCGTTATCACAATTTCGTACAATATATTAAATCATTTATTTAAAAATCGTAGAATTGAATAATTTATCTAATTTAATAATTTAAATATCTGCATATCCACGATTGTTGGAACAGCAATATTTCTATTTCGTCTCTGTTTTAGAGGACTTTGTTTTCTGGGTTTGGTATTGGTACCATAAATAAAAGAACGGATTGTTTCGCTTATACGTTTTCTTTTGCTCTTTTTAGTTGCTTACACACAAGTTGAGGAAAATTCAGAAGGGAAGATAAATACCGATGTACTTCGGAGTTGATTATTTGAAAGTTACAATGACTGCAAAATTAAGAATTCGACAGGATATTCTGTAGGGCTTGGAATATAAATACATAAGCGGAATGCTCCTGAAGTTTTGCAGGAGCACTGTTGGGCGAAATAGCGATAAAACAGCAAATCGCATTACGTCCATGTTGGAGAGTATTAATTGACTATGCAATATTCGTATGAGCATCGCCTATGACTTTTCTCGAACGGTTTTGAATCCTATGAAGCGAGTGTAAAGAGGTTCTAGGGGCACCTGATCAGATGTGAGCTCTATACCCCAATTTGTTGCTAGGAAATGCCATGTATAACAAGACCAGATTAGATAGATTTTTATTGACACACATGCCGAGAATACGAGTGTCATTCATGGATAATCACTGAGTGTTATGAAATACATTTTGACGATGTCAGACTGCGCTTTGTTTTGAAACACTGAATTCCACTTGTTTCCTAATGGTTTCCAATTAGTTATACTGATAATATCTAAATAAAATGAGCATGACATAAATTGCCGCTCCCGTTTTATAGCTCAAGGGAAAGGACATACATCCTTGGACGAATACCAAAAACAAGCACTGTTGTCATTAGCAAAGAAATACACTGGATTAAAAGTTGCAGAAAACAAATCGTTATTGAAAATTAAAAATAGTATAAGCAACAAAGCATAACCCTGAGGCACGTCTGTATATCACACATGAAACCGTTCAGAAATAAATTAAATTAAACTTTCTCATCGATCTCAAATGCGAGCACTCTCTCTGATACCATACTCTGTCAAATGCTTTTGAAATAGGTATCAACTAAATTAGTTCCGTCAACTTGGGGTAGACTTTGATTTCTGTTTTCAGCCGTGCCATCAAATCACTAGTGTCATTGAGAAATTTTCATAGTTATTGATAATTTTGAGCTGAAGATTTATCAGCGTTTTTCATGATTACATAAAAATGGGACGAAATTGCAATGGACTTGTAAAAGGAAATATATGAGAAAATTCGCCTTTGTTAGACAGTCCGGTTAAATGCTGTTTCAATATAACTATGTGGAAAATGTTCTTAAAATCCATAAAATGTGAAGCAATCTAGCTGCAAATCGTGCAACAATTAGGTCCGGGCCATGTCAAAAGTCCCATAAGCTGTGAAATATCATAAAAAATGATGTTGTGGTGAATGGATGGGGTGAGGCAGGAATTCGAATGTTTATAACGAAGGACAAGCAATTGCTTCTACCTAAGGAACATCGTATTGTAGTAATCCTATTTTTAGTTTTTCGATCATATTGAAATCTAACACTTTTTAGAAATAGGTTTAAGTCATTTACAAGAGGGGTTAAGTTGTTCTTTGCAGCAAAGAACTTAACTGGTGATATCTTTTTAGAATGTCGAACCCACCTAGAATTGTATTTTTTTAGAATTGTCTTCAAAAACGATTTTATTATGAGGATACATTGATGCAGTTCTTTGTATGGGGTCGGGCAGCTCATTAAATTTTATCAAAGGTCAAATAGCTGTCCCTTTTCAATTTATCAATAATTTCATCTGAAAAAGACAGAATGTGAAAAAGCTTAACTAAGGGAGCTTCAATGCATTTTACAAACAAAAGTTGTCTCTATCGCCTGCTTGTTGCCAGAAAATACCTACTCGTACTTTACCAGACATTAAATCGAATTGTTTCATATTGTTTCCAAAGCATTGTTGCTTTCTATTAATAATTGTTTTCATGTGCGTGGAAAACCTGAAAGAGATAAGTATCATAAAAAGTTAAAAAAATATGGTTCACGTACCCACAGGCTTAGGTTATTTCTAGCAACTTGACTGGCTGGCAGCCCGGTATGGGTCATGGTCTAGGTTCTTGATATTTGTGTTGCTCAAATTGTCATTTTTGTCACACGGCTTATCGTCGAGTCCGAACGGCACGCCTTAGAACCTTTTTCGTAGGCTATTTCACTTTCGGGAGTTTGCCATTGCCCGCCGAAAGGGTGATGGCGATTTGAAAAATTGTTGGTGAACCAGCAAGGAATCGAACCCAGACTCTCTGCGTGATACTCCAAATTAGCTAACTATCGCGCCATCGCCATCGCCAGCACCTTGACATACATATAATATATATCAAGATCCCAACTTGAAAGTGCATTTTTGCTGAAAATAGTCGGAAATAATTTGCTTTTCTCATTGGAACTAAACAAACTACAAAAATCGTTCAGCATTTATTTAAACACATGATTTACTCTGATTGGCCAATTACGTCACACAACTCATATCAAAATCTCCTTATCAGTGATCAGTTTCTGAGAACTGGGACCTTTCTTTTAAAAATTGGCAGCAAGCCTTTTTCGTTTTCTCTGTCACGTAGCTTTTAGATTATCACAAATAAATTTGTATAGTCCAGTACTCGGATTCGGGTAGAATAATAAAGATCGAGCGTATATTGAGTGCATCGACGGCCTTCTGAGCTGAAAGCTTATGGCTCAGTAGTATCGACAAATCCAAGTATCAATGGTTTCCTTGAACGCAGGAAATGCTGTTTGAAAGATTTTCCATATTACTTTTGTCTTCTTCTTTAGGATCATTAGCATCCCAAAATTATTTCGAATACTTTTTTGACGGGATGATATATTCGTTGGTGACATGGTGTGGCAGCACGTGAACATATTTTCTGACAGTTTTCGCCGTTGAACAATCGTTTAACAAACAGAACGGTTCAGTGTATCATAACATGCGTCTGAATTGTTTTCGAGAGATTCAGGCAACCACCATCCAGCTACTGTGATGATTGACCTCAAGTCTTTGAAGCGCGCCATCGGCCAATGTACGAGGTGCCCACTGCAATTGATAAGTGGCCAGACCAACTTCGCGGTTATTGAAAGGTTAATGGAGGCCGTATCAAATAAGTTGTTTTACAATTTGTAGCCATTAAGTGATGGAATAAATCAAGGGTGTTTTATAAGAGATGGAGAACTTTAAAGTGAAATAAATTGCAGGAAAATGTTTTTAATAAATACCTATCAAGTCAGCTTTATTGGACAGATAATGTTGGAATACGACTTCGTGCATATAGCCACCGCGGCTGGCTCGTATATGGTGTAATTTGGAGATCCAACATGTTACAAATCCCCCGATACAATTAATTGACCGAAAGAAACATTTGGACAAAGATAAATTTCACGAAAAGCCTTTGATACTCGTAATTGACCACCTTGTTCCTGCTATTTGACGCCATTAGATTATTTTCTCTGGGGATATATACGAGTAAAGTTGCAGAAATAACGTTTTTGCCGAAATACAGCCTTATTAACTGCGAAAAGTGTGTAAAAATTGGACCTCCAGATTACGTCTTGTGCCCGAAATGCCCGAAATGCCCGAAATCATATTCAAGCATTAATGCCACAAAATTATCTACCAAATAAAGCATACTTCACAGATATTAAAAGTAAAAGTATTTTTCTATGTTTTATTTCAATTCAAAGCTTTCTGAATCTAAAAACAACACCATTTAGAAAAAAAAAAGTTTTGAAACATATTCATTCGTTTTAATTTTTAGAGCCAAAACTTTGTACCTCAACATTTGCATAAAACTAGATTTCACAGCATCAAAATTTAACCATTTCAAGAATTTTTTCGAATAAATGAAAATCTTAAGTTGCGCGGTTGAGCCTGTGACGTCGCTCCCCAACCAAGGATCAATAACTTTTCAATTTGCAAATGATGTGGTACAATTTTCCAATTCTGGCCGTTTTTCTTTGATTGTTTTATCCAGTTGATTGCTTAGTTCTTGAATTGATCGTTTGGTTCCTTGTAAGCAGCTCAAAATAGTTACATGATACCTTTATGGTCCAACCAAAGTAACAACATAACCCCCTTTAAATGAAGTTCAGCCTTCAATGCGCCTTGTGCGGATTTATCTGGCTTAGATCATTAAAGTTTTCTGTTGGTGTTTGAACAGAGCTTCCAATTTTTATCAACAGTGATGTTCAATTTCATTGCGTTTGAGATGCGATTATTCGCTTTTCAATTTTCTTAAACTTTTATTTTATGCTCTTTGGCATTCATTTGAGACGACTGACTTCCTAATTAAACAATTTTGGAAGTGTAAGAAATTAGATTTTAATTCGGCATATCGCATGTTTTTAGCCACAGTGTCTTGAAACGTTACACTTTACTTACGTGCAATCCTTAGGCTTGAGTGCATTATTTCATCTTCAAACTACAGCGGTATCTACTAAAATATGTAGCTTCGTAACAAGGGTAACAAGGACATTCCTTATGTAGACCCAGTGAGTACCTACAAAATAAATATAATAGGTAGTTACCTACTTAGTATCAAATTTTAAGACGTGTGATAATTTGTTTAGGACGAAGAAATGAATCAATCAGAAATTTGAATTTCAAATGTGTTTGCCTAAATTCATAAATACTATCTTTCTATTAAAAAAAACACGAAAAACTTAGGTAGGCAGATACCTATACAATTTTTGCTAGTTATAAAAAAGAACTAATAGCTTCATGACGTTAAATAAACATAAGAAAAGACAAGAAACAATCAAAATATGTATGTATTAATAAATGCTCGTTTATTCAATCAAAATATCATATCAACCCTAATGAAGACATTATTCTGCATCTATCCCAAAACGAGACGAGCAAAAACCAATTCCTTGCTATTCGAAGTAGAATAGTTTCCTATTTGCTACCTTTGCAAAGTGGCTCGAAGAAAAACACTAAAAAAAAATCCGAAACCCTTGCTGCAATGTAATGTGTCAATGTGTGCAATACTTGCACACCAAATATTGTTATTATGTCCAAAAACCCAACAAACACAAAACAATCTATACCCGAACTGCATGCAGTAGAAAATAAGTTAAGGAAGGATTGCAAGCGACAACAACAAAAACAACAAAAGCAACAATATCAAGGGAAAAGTCTACAAACAATATAAGCAATTCGTCGCACTGTTTGCCAACAACCCTTGTTGGCAGCGATTTGTGTTTACGAAACAACCGGACTGTGTCTGCACACAAAAGCATTCCCAATAACTAATCGACCAATCGCATCAAGTCTCCGAATCTCTACAAAACCATTATGAAATGCTGTCGTAGTGGTTTAACCAGAACCAACCCCTGAGATACAATTCGTTCTCATTGGATAAATAAAGGCGGAGTCACTCAGCATCTGGTATAAATAGCACGTTCAAGAGCTAACGAATTCAGTTTCGAACATTCTCTAGTTTGGTGAACAGTGAGCAGTGAATCCAATATTAGTCTGCCTATAGACAATTTAAACAGGTGTAAAGATTTTTGAGTGAAAATGGTTCAAAACATGTCTGGATTAGAGTTCAAAACGAATTTTTCTATTGACGCAATCTTGTCGAACAACATCAAGAAGGAATGCCAGGAAGTGGTAGTGAAAAAACAGGAAACCTTAGCAGAAAGTTTTTGCGACGGTGATTTAACATCGTCTTCGGAAGATTTTGAGCATCCATCGAGGACGAGCACACCAATGAGCAGTGTAGCCGATTCAGTTTCATCAACCGAAGACAAAATCGATGGGGAGAGTTGTGATGGCGACAGCGGTGATGGTGATGGTGATGGTGATTGTGAAGGTGATGATAAAAAAAATGGCGACGATAAAAAACCACAATACAGCTACAACGCCTTGATTATGATGGCAATTCAAGATAGTCCAGAGCAGCGATTGACTTTGAATGGGATCTATCAGTACCTGATGAACCGGTTTCCCTATTTCAAGATGAATAAACGCGGCTGGCAAAACTCAATTCGCCACAATTTGAGTTTGAACAAGTGTTTCACGAAAATTCCTCGCAGCTATGATGATCCAGGCAAGGGCAACTACTGGATCTTGGATCCCAGTGCTGAAGAAGTATTCATTGGAGAAACCACCGGCAAATTGAGGCGTAAGAATCCTGGCGCAAACAGATCAAGATTAGCAGCTTACCGGCAAGCAGTATTCTCACCGATTCTTGGAGGTTATGGCGGTGCTCCTCAGTTCGCTTCATCTCCGTATAGTAATTATGTAGGAGCAGCAGCGGCAGCAGCTCTTTATCACAGATTAGCTCCTCCATCTTATCATGCAGGCTACCCTGGCCACCACAATCCATATCAGCCCAATCCATATGCAATGCAAATGCCACAGGCAAGTATGAATCCCGCAGAAGTTCTTCAACGCATTCAGTTCTTCAACAAATACGGAAGCAGCTAAGTGAGATGTTACTCCTGGGAAATGATTTTAAAGTCAGCCCGAGGCCATTGATGTGATCAGTGATCGCCTTGTTGTGACAACGTTATTAAGCAAGCTTATGAACCAAGTGGGGGAAATCCAAGAAAACGGGTCCAGAATACAGATTTATTAATGATTCAACATATCGTAGGCGAATTTAGGAGGCGTGTTGCAGCCCAAATATTCACTCGGCAGGCGAACTCCAAAAGGCACTCAAACGAGAGCCAACAACGTTTGCATTAATGTTCCTAAACAATTTTTTTTTTGTTTTTCATTTTCATAAATAAATTTGTATCCAAATGAAATGTTTGTCGGGTTTTCTTTTGAATTCGATTCGTTGTTCTGCTGTGCATTGTTGTTCCATTTTTCTCTGCTGTTGTCTCTATTTGTAAGTGACATATCTAATGACAGATCCAGCTGTGCTGAAGTCCTGCTGTGTCGTTTGAAATTGAAACATCCACAGGTAGAACTGTGACCAAATGAACCTAATACTCGTATCAGAGAGATGGGGTAGCTTGTCTCGAATTGGAACCGACACGGAAGAATACGAGGCAATTATGTGATGAGGCGTCACCATCGCTGCACTTTTTGACATCTCAATTTCTCATTTGCCGGCAGCAGTTGTTTGATCAGTCACCGCCGGCATTGTCGGTGAATGCTTGGACCGCGTATCTATATATCGTCAGTGATCTTTAATTTATTTGTATATTCAAATTTTCAAATGCTTTACAATTTTGAAATCTTTTTTTGGATACGCCTTTTAAATTTGGGCAGATCTTCAATCACTACTCATTCCAAAGACAATGCAACCATCTTAAGATTTGTAGTGTGTGGGAGATTTAATTAAAGTAGATCATAACATTTGAGGTAATTGTAATCCTTACACATCGGCCAGCGGTCCTGGTGAGCCAGATTAGGAAGAGATTTACTGAATTGGATTCATTTCACAAATCCACTTACCTAACCCAACTGAAGATTCGCTTTTGTGGTTGAATTTCGAACCTCAAACAGAACGGAAGGTGCCTACAAACATAAATCCACTCATCAGGCACATAAGATACGCATACACACAATGAAGTTATACTCGAGATTAGATTAACAAGGTTATCTTCAGCTTGGCTTGTGTACTTAAGGAACTTTTGTTGAACATGTCCTGAGCCGTAGAGAAAATAAGCGTTCATTTGAAATAAATTACTCTGGCGGTAATCGAGCTGAAAAGTGGATTATTTCCAGGTTCTCAAATGAATTTGTAGAGGAACAGATGCGGAGACAATAGAATTACACGTGTGCTGGTGGGGAACTCTTTCCGTCTGTGTTGGATTAGGAAGAAATGGAAGTTTTTGTTTTTTAAATTACGTAAACTTTGACTTCTTCTTCGTAACTTTTCCAATTGAAACAATATTGCGAACTGCATAGATCAATTTTTTCTTTGTACCGTAGAATTCTTCTAGCTTTTGCTAGTTTTGACTTTAATTTGACAAACGTGTTTAAAACACTGAAAATTTGTGAAGTTAAAATAAACTTGTAAATGACTTCCAAGATATCCGAGGCAACCACTCTGTTTGAACGATTTGTTATTTCAATATTAGCGGTAACTCTTTGGCTTTTAAAGTATTCAGAAAGGGTGGATCCCTTTCAAACTTTAGTAGGTAAACGGGTACAATATGTTTCAAAAAGTGTTGAATCTAGGCTAGCAAACCTACTTACAAATTGAGCCGAAAAAAGCGACCTGAACGAAACTTAGATGCAGACTGATCATCGTTGACACTCAATCGTACAGCAGAAATGAAATGTTGGCCGTGTTTTATTTGCGAAATATAATTAAATCGAGTTTTCGCAATGGGTTTGTACTAATGTAACAATTAAAAGTTTTCATTAAATTACTTCTAAATAACTTTCAAATAAAACGTTTACATACAATTATAGTTAAACACTTCAAAAGTTACTACGTTATTTAATGGCTTTATGATGCCTTTTCAATTTTACAGGAAAGCAGAAGTGTCCAATTTTGGAGAACTTAGAATTGTCCTGAAAACATGCCTTCACATAAGAAGTGGCAATCTTTTGGGAAGGCTCTTATATAAATTGGAATATTAAAATTAAATTGTTGTGCCGAATTCATCAACTGAATAAGTTTGTAAATGCTGAGATCAGTGTCTCATAATTCAGTAAACTTTTTTTTATCCAGCGACGCGTAAAAATATCCACCAAAACCGACCGAACAAACTTGTGAGAGAGATGGCGAGCTCTATCTCGGCTGACGGAATCGAACGTCGTCCAGAACGAGGCATGTCCTCTATTAAACAGGTATCTTTGATACTCAAACAACTAATACTCCATAAGCCTCTTTTACAATAATATTTGTAGTGAGACCATAGGTACGTGAAAATTCGTTTATGACACAAAATTTAATAGGGAGACTAACTAAATCAAGCAGTAAATGATCTAATTGACTGATGGGCTTCTTGTTTGGCATAGCAGTTAAATAGAATGCGACTAAATTAGTTAAATATTTCCCAATTGAGCCAAGTTTTGTGAGCAAGATGACAAATGTAATGTTAACTGGAACGATTTTAGCGGATGAAAATATTCCATTAGACACTATTAGGATCGCAGGCGGGTGCTCATAACAGTGTGACATTGTTGTGTTACCTTATCAAGTTTCGACATATCAAGCAAGTATTTAATCATAAAATAAACACGTTTGGTAAGAGATTTTTCAATAGGTACGAAGATTTGGTAATTTGGAAACGGTTGAGTAAATTTCTCTCGAACGAAATTTGTAGCACTGTATTGTTAATAATGTTAGTATGTCCGTTAAATCGAACTTTATGTTTTCTCCCGAAGTTTCTTGTTTCGTATTTGATAGTAGGAATTCCAAGTTCCGAATTTCGTATTTAGATCGGTCTACTTTTCTTAGGGTATATATTCAGTATATACGAGATACAGCTATGGCCAAAATAATAGGAACACTCATTTCTTTTCAATACCCGCAAACAGTGGGTTTGGTGTACCGTGGATTATACGCCTCACCTTCTGGACGACGAACAAACTGTTTCCCGTCCATCCCAAACAAATTTATTTTGGTTTCGTCGCTCCATAATACATTTCTCCACTGCTTTGTTGCCTGGAGGGGATCGTGTGGCATGTGGTAAAGCTTAGCAAAAGCAATGCGCTTCTGTACATGTTTTTTTTCTTTTTTTTAAAAAGGGTACTTTTCTTGGAGTTCGAGCGTACAGCTTTGCATCCACTAGGACTCGACCAATCGTCCTGTCACTCACTTCAATTTGTGCTTCATGTTGTAGGTCTTTGGAGGACATAAAAGGGCTTTCCTTACCAAACTTCTTTTGTCTTTAGTGGACATTTAAGGCGTTTCAGGAAGTTTTTTACCTTGCAAAGCATTGAATACCATCGTCGAAGGGCACTTCATTGCTTTTGCAATGTTACGGATGGATTCACCCTGTTCGCGTAATACCACAATGCTCGCATGTTGAGCTTCAGTACAGTGTTTATTTCTACCCATAATTCTTTATTCAAAATAGAAATATCTAAATAAACAATGGTAAAATATCAGGGCACTGTTTAGCAAATTCAACTTACCCAAATTTTAACTAACAACAGCTTCGAAAATTGTTTTCTCTTAAATGTGCTCACACTTCCTATATTTTTGTCCAGACAGACCAGTAGCTATTTACAGAATACTTGCAAACTGATCGCATTTTTCTTTGTTTATGACAGATCTACATACAAGGAACTGTTGCGCATATAAAGAACCGTTACTTTGAACGCATTGTTTTCATTTCATTCAAACGAAGCAGTTCCTATTATTTTGGCCATAGCTGTAGATAAGTGGGCCGATAACCGTTCCCTGCGGTAGGCCGGTTATATTCTCTTTGAATTACGATACTCCGTTTCTGAGTCTAAAAAGGAAAATTCTATTTCCGAAATACGTTGGTAGATATATTATAAAAGCTCAATTGGAAGAAATGCCGTAATTTGAACTTTAAGTCTTTATGCCATACCTTATCAACGGCTTGCAAGAAATAAACAAATAAATACGCTCAAACAAATTTTATCACCTGAATCACCTGATCAATAGTGAATTACAACTTAATCCTGAAAACAAACTGGTGATTAGGGATACAATTTGTTCCGTCAGTAAACAGCAGTATGCTTCCTCTCAGAGACGTTCGAATTCTTGTCATTCGAAGGTCATTCCTGGTTTTAGAACCACGATGTCATCAGCGCCTTTTCACTGACTCTGAAAATATACTATCATTAACGTGGGATTACTAATGTGAGGAAGCATAATTAATGCTTTTCTAGGCAGCATTTTAAGGACTTCTCCGGTTATTAAGTCTCTACAGGGAGCTCTCTTTGGTTTTGATTTCTTTATTTCAGTGCCTTGCACTGTTATTATGGATAAGTGCTGAACCGCCGAAGGGCATAAATTTCTTTTCCAGATGCGAAGCGAAGTTTTTTGCCATCTTTTTATCCAACTTCGCTCATTTGTTGTTATTTTTTATAAATGGCGTTGAGGAAGCTTGAGGTCTCTTAGTATGTGTTAGTGTTTTCCAAAGCAATTTATAAGATTCCCTTTTTGCTCGGATTTTGAAAGCTTCAGGATACGTGTCTGTTGCACGGTTTTTGAAGTTTCTATGTCCTCTCTCAGAAGTTAAACAGGTTAGCTTTAAAGCACTATTTGTTCCCTTTTACTATTTATTTTATTTCCGGCGGATAATTAAGATAGTAGTTTCCTTTGACAGAGTGTGTTATTGAACGATTTTGGTGGCATCGAATGTTATGTTTCGAGGTACTTTTTACTCAAAATTTAAACTAAACGAGTTGTTACAAACAATAGACAAGAATGAAATTCATATTCGTCATGTTGCGATGAAGTCTTATAAACATTCCTCATTGCCTGAGATGTCAAAGTTCACACTGACTACACTGTGAGCTCGTCCGTTTTTAAAATCGTTCTTATTTGTCTATGTAGAGGAACAGCAAATACTATGGAATACTATCCTGCTTTATTCCCATGAATTGTGGAACATCTAAATATGAACGTATGAACATGCCTATATAAATGTAGGTTTGTCCAATTACAGAGGTCTCACACCTGTCTCTAATGTGGAAAACTTAAAGAATCGTTTCATAATATCCGAAGAAAGTTTCATGAAATGTAGGGCGAGCCGAAACCCCAAACTTGTGCTCCGCAAAGCAGAACTTAAACGATGACAGTATACCTATTATAATAGGTGTGCTATTACCTAACTTTTAAGTTTGAATTGTAAACGTCTATTCTTGTTCGGATTCGTTGTAATCAACACATATATTTTTATTTACATTTTTGGTCTTGAAACGTTAGGGATTAATTCGGAGAGATCTTCTTTGGCCATTAGTCCAGCCTGATTATCATCCTTTATTTGGTTTCCACTGAATGAATAAAAAAAATAGCTTTCACAAATTTGCGAGCTCCAAAATGTCATGTATCTAGGAGCTAAATAAATTGTAGCGGCAGTAAATGGTGAAAATTTGGGGAGAGCTTTTATGTAGGACTGTATACCGGCGATGAGGAACCAAATACTGCAATCATGCAGAATAAACATTTTAACCTGGAGGAAGTAAACCAACAATTCCGTCCACCCGAACATTGTTGCAAGCATTGTTCTACTGTTCTTAGTTTATGCACAAAATAGATCTCATTCTGTTATACGGGTGGTCTAGATTTTGTTATTTTGTTCGAAAATGTTCCACATAGTAGATGTACTCGTACTAGCATAAATTTTTTCCAATCGTCATGGGACTTGCAATTCCCAATCTTCCTCTGTACCTGAATGTGCATCAATTTTATGCAAATGAAGCGATAAAATGACTTCTTAATGTTAGCTGTGTATTATTGGCGGATGGTCGTCGAAAAAAACAATCCTCTTTAGTTGACCCAAAACAAAGAAATTAGAAAATACCTAGTCCTGGGAGTAGGTACCTATTCAAAATTGCAAAGGGTGATAGAGCATAATCTGTCCCCAAAAATCCTTACCTTAGTACATACCTACTTTCAAAACACATAGTACTTAGCTTCTTTAGTATTTTTCAATACGAACTTCCGTTTCCAAAATTACACATAACCCTCATTGCGGAAGCGGACGAACCTAGCTTCACTTCCATTGAAATTGTAATCCCCTTTAATAAATAGATGACTACAGCAAACAAATGCACTGCACGCAATACTCTTAAAATGTGAACTGCTGTAATTGGAGTCTATGTAACTGAATACCTTAAAGAAATTCACTTCTTAAGGCATAGCCTCACAAGCACGAAAGCTTACACTAAGGACATATTATTTTTGTGGTTCATCTTATGAATTTTGAAAACATTTTTTCAATCAAATATTTAATTTACAGTTGAGTGCAGGGAGTAGTTACAAGTAAATACACATATGAGTATAAGATAAAGTGTGTGAATTACAATGAGTGAAAAACTAAAAACTATACTCACCAAAATCCGAGGGAACACATTCTTTTATTTTCTAAATTTTTTGAAAATGAATAGATTTACAGGGACCCATAAAACAATAAGGTTCAACATAAAAACAAAAACAAACTACAATTGCTTTACAACGCACTGTAAAACGAGCTTGCGCCACTAATAAAAATTTCAGAAAAAAGGCACTGATTTTTATTTGTATGTACCTGAATTCATAGATTTCTACATGCTCACTTACAGTCGTTACTTATTAACCTAGGATAGAAATGGTCTAAAAGTTTCATTCATTATTGGCTTTGTTTGAGTTTTAAGATGATTATTAGTGATGAGTCTATCATATTTGCATACAGACTTTCGATAAATTGTAACATACAAAGTGACTTGAAATATATGCTGGAGGAGAGCATATAGAGTATCTATACATATGAACGAGTTTATTCGTAATTTATCCATTTGCTAACTTATCAGGAAATCATTCAAGCACATGACACCTGAGGCATATCTTACACAGTCATACTGTCAGGGTTAGAAGGACCTTCTCTGCTTCAAAATGTAAGGTGCTAATTTAAATTGACTTTGTCATCTAGCATAGCTTAGTCGTTCCTACTAATGCAAAGCAAATATAAATGTTCCAAAGAATTATTTTTGCTTAAAAAACTATTTTCTCAATCTCCTTCCTATCTGTAAAAGGCATGACTTATTCGCTTTAATGTATATAGGTACATGTGTATATCTTAACCAACATTTGGTCTTAATTTAGCAATAATTTTTAACATTGCCATTGTCCTTGTATACGACTATAGCATGTTACCTACTTCTTAAATCGCTCGGCTTCGTGAATGGTCTTCGTTCATGCTATCGCTGTCGATGGCATCAATAAAATAAAATAAAGAAACCAATAAAAAGTAATAACTCCCAAAGGTCAACTCCTATGCAAACATGACAGTAAAATTCAATTTTGAAAAGACAATAAAATCTGCACCCTTGGATTAGCTTTGTTTTAAAAACAAATTTCCACTTATCTTGAGAAACGTCTCTGCTCAGACAATGGTTGTTTAACCCTTTTGGCGTGCTCTCAAAACTCTACCGAAAATTACCAAAAATTTTTATTCAAATGTACAAACACATATAAAATTAGTTTTCTTCCATCTTCCAAGAAAGTGTCATTTATTTGGGTAGACTCAATGTACGCTAAACCACAGGATTAGCATGTTTCCACAAAGGAAACCATATCGCAGTAAAAACATTGTTTAATGCTGTTTGCTTATTGTTTTGTCATCTTGTAGTAGATACAACCCTTCGATGAACAGTAGCTAAATTTTCCAAATTGACCTCTCCCTCGTGGCATCTGATAGACGAAGATGTCAGTCTGGAAACTTATAAACGGATTATCTGTGAGAGAAATTCTCGTAAAAGGATTAAGCTATACGTAAATAGACTACCCAGGTAGCAAAAGGATTAACAGAAATGCCATCAACACCCACTAAAACCCCGTCTCGGTGCGTAAAATGATTTGAAAATGAAAATCTACAAATTTCGCACACTAATTGCCATACGAAGAGGAAGAAGGGATTTTTTTTTTTTTACTTTTCCAGAGATTCAAATATTTGTACCTCTTTAGAAGTCGTAGAGATACGACTAAAGCGAAGTAATAGCAGCCGAATGGACCATCTTACAAGTGATTGTTAAATTTAATGAACGGCAAAGGGTTAAACAATCGGTTGGTTGCTTTTCATATTTTTATTCTTTTTTCCAAGCTGACAGCTCTTGACACTACCGTGGTAGCCCGACGAACCCCAATCGTTTGCTACCAAGACCTCATAGTTTTCCTTGGGATGATTTTTTATTTTCAAAGTTCTGCCCACGTAGCAGTTTCCACACATAATTGGTTCAATTTAAAAGAAATCATGCTCTTCAGACGCTTAGTGTTAAGTTCTAATTCCAGCGTTGGCAAAATAACGAAGCGAGTGAACATTGTGAGCAGAATCCAATGCTGAACCACTTCCTGAGCCATCAAGTGCTAATGGGCAAACGATGCTTCCCTAAGCCTACATATGTATGTATGTATTTGCACTCGCCATCGTATGGCAGTTCTCTCCCCCTCCATAAGGGATGATGATCACAAAATACGAGTATGTATGCTTTATTGTATGATATTTTGTATTTTGTGTTTTGTATTGCTCAGTATTTCTCTGCTGGCTGTTTGCACATCAATTAATAAAATTCAAGTAGAAAGTGTAACAATGTAACATGATGGTGGTCAGTGGGCTTGGAATCAGAATTCTGCTGGTTCGGTGAATAGATGCGTCATTACCAACTCAAACTCTGATTTATTTCAGGACACAACATTCATTGTAAATCCAATAGTGGACAACAAACAAGAAACCATGAGATCTTGTCTCAAGAGTCAGCCACAATGACGATTGCAAGTTAACTTAATTTATTTAATTGAAAAACGGGTCAACAAAGGCCACTGCCTTGTATGTAACTAATTAGAGAGTTTCCTCCGTCTCAACGAAATGTTTCGGACAACAATGAATATTCATTGGAACTACTAAAGTCAGTCGGAATTAGACGGGTCTCTGCTGCTCTGCTCTACCCTACCCTACTAATCGAATTGACTCGGGGAGCAATTATTTTTTTATTTTACACTCGCTTAGAATATCTGTATCTGTACATTGCAGTATAGTCATACGGTGATGTGACGGTTGTATTGTCATAGAAGTACAAGTAGTGTATAGCTTCCCGTATGTGTGTTCAATGTGTGGACATGCCACCGCTTAGAGGTTAAATATTGTCATTCTTAACACTTAGGCCGTAATTAGATTTGATTAGGTTAATTGGTGGGTCTGTGGCTGAACCGTACGTGACTTATGTTCCTTTATAATTCATAATAATTTTTATCTGGGCTATATTGTGACCTCCCCCTCCTCACTACTTCAAAAGTTGTTTTGTGCGAGAGTCAAAACTGTTAAATAAGCAAAATTTTGCTGAAGTATAGAAGAGGCAGGATGGATTGAAAGAAACAAAGAAAAAAAAAAAAAAAAAAAACAATGAGAAAAGAAAGAATTCAATTTGGGGCAACAACAATAACAAAACCACACGAGGAGGCAACAACAGCCATTTTGTAAACACACACTTCGTACTAAACCATCCCGTCATCGACACAAAAAATCAAAAAAAACAACAGCCTATCCAAGGTAAACAGAAAAAGTCTCCACATTCCATCCATTGGATAAGAGCTGTGTACCTACTTTGTGTGTTGCTCTATACTGTAGTGTAGTTAGTATCTCTACTCCCCCCCATTCGCACACAAACATCAAATGATTGCGCGCACCACAAAACAAAATCAAACAAACATTAACTGCAGAGGCACTCGTCTACTCGTACTCGTTTCTAACAACTACCTACCCAATGTACTGTCAGTATCTATAGCTATGTATGTATGGATGAATGTATCTAGAAGCACCTTACCTTATATTTTCAACAAACCCGCCTGCTTACATAAACAATTTGCATAGACAATCTGGCTGGCACTTTGGCGTTTCGTTGCAGTAACATGGTGCTCGCCCCACCATTTCATACCTTCAGCCATCCACCCACCCATCTTCTGACATCATTACACTGCCGCAGTGCAGACGAACTAGGTGCAACTACAAAACTTCGTCCATTAAGCTTGGACTAAATGGAAAGCAGTTGGACCAACAACAACCACCAGAAACCATGGTACCTATTTAGATACAGTAGCTGTTCGCTCTTGTATTCGATTGCTCAGCACCATCATTGCAGCCATACCATCTCTACCGCCAGCTACCAACACTAACACCAACATCATCATCATCACACCAACGTTAATACCGCTCGCAGATAGGTAGGTAGGTACTCGTATTAGTTACCGCATCGCATACCCCTTCCTTCAAATGAGTAGTCAACTCATCGCATATCTCGCTAAACTGTCGTCGTAGCATTCTTCTTGTTCAGTTTGTAAACTCTCGACAATAATTTACAGTACACACGCATCACAAGAGATCAGAACATTGGAAAACATTTGTACGCCAACGTGAGCTGACAACTTGCCAGGCTAGAAGGAGAAGCGTCGAGAACAACAAACAGAAACATTGCGGTGTTTCTATACCTTCACTCACACACGGCACCAGGTACCATATACAAAAATAACAAAAAAAAAAAAAAAATATTCATATCTGAACGAACCGATGCACATAGGACAGGAAACTCGTCCATAATCCATTTTATTTTCAACCACTCGCTTCGGGTTGCGGTTCGAGGCAACAAACTCGCTTTTGCGCACATTGCCCTGGATACGCCTTCTCTCCGAACTCTCCATAAACACGGAGACATTTTTCACTATTCCCATTGGTTGACTACTGAGGTGTGGTCACGAAAACTCTCCAACTATATAACCATACAGGCGGCACATCAGAGAATCCAGTTTAGTCAACGAAATCATTTAGAACGAATTGGACGCGAACGCTGTATTCGTACGTGGTGTTGCATAAAGCCGATCGATTACTGATCATTCCATACACGCGGCGAAATGTGATAGAATTCTAGTAGTTACCGAGTTATCGAAAATATCGATCGATTTCAAATTGTTATCAAAGTGCACTAAAACAATATCTACATACCTACTGAAACAAAAATACTCGTAGATAGTAGTGGTCAGTTCCAATTGGATTACAGTGAAACTAAATGGTGACTGTGAAGTGTTTATAAGATAAGAAAAAAAAAAAAAAAAAAAAAAAAAAAAAAAAAAACACACCTGGCAACCCATGACAATGGTGAAAATCGACGGTATACAATCAACGCCTATTCATCACCAATCTCACGTATTTCTTCAACACTCTCATCATCCCCCGCATCATCAGCAGACAGAACTTCCGCATACTCCACTGTTTACCATGGCTCGGACGCCACATCTCAAGTCAAGTTTTTCAATCAACTCGATCCTCCCCGAAACGATTGAGAATAGCCATGATCTGGACCGACGTTCACCCACACCAGAACACTGTCCGGCATCACCACTCGGTTCTGAGGAGCAAGATGTTTCAGATATTGAATCTGATCTGGACGTGACGAGTATGTCACCGCCACCGCCGGTCGACGGAAGTGAGGGTAGTATAAGCAGTCAACAAAATGATACCGGCGATAACGACAAGGACGGTGAAGATAAACCAAGCGATGGAACATCTACAAGTGATAAGAAGGGCAACGAGAAACCCCCATACAGCTACAACGCTCTGATCATGATGGCCATCAGACAGAGCCAGGAAAAGCGACTCACTCTGAACGGCATCTACGAGTACATTATGACGAATTTTCCCTATTACCGAGACAATAAACAGGGCTGGCAGAACTCCATTAGACACAATCTTAGTCTTAACAAGTGTTTTGTTAAAGTGCCCCGACATTATGACGATCCAGGCAAGGGCAATTACTGGATGCTAGACCCGTCGGCGGAAGATGTTTTTATCGGTGGGTCAACTGGAAAACTGCGTCGGCGCACAACTGCAGCGTCAAGATCTCGATTGGCGGCATTTAAACGATCACTAATTGGGCCAATGTTTCCTGGACTCGGATATCCCCAGTTTGGCCAGTTCTTGTATCCAGCAGCAGCAGCTGCTGCAGCATCGGCTCCATCACTCCTCGCCAGTATGTACAGTCGATATAATCCATTTGTACCAAAGTCGCCAGCAATGTCACTTCCCATGCCATTTGGTGCTACCGCGGCGCCATCTGGAATGAGCTCTAATCCAGGATTTCCCGCCAATATGGAGCGACTACTATCTTCCCCCTCTCATCAGGGTGGAGCACCAGTACCCTCACTTCCGTCATCTGCTGAACTTTATCAACGGCTGCAGTATCAACAACTACTTCAGCAACATGCTGCAGCGGCGGCTGTAGCTGCTCATCAGCGTCAGCAACAGCAACAGCAACAGCAACAACAGCAGCAACAACAACAAACTGCTCACCTACAGCCTCTGCAACTTTCCACACATTTAAGTCAAACGAGTCCTTCAGCGCCTGTATCACCGACAGTACCGCCAGGGCCTATTTACAAACCAGTGACAGTGGTGTCCCGCAACAGTTGAGCCCTTAGTTCGTCGCCGACTTGTGATCAAATATGTTACTGCGATGGATGAGTGTTTGCTCTGCGATGGCCTCATTTGACGCCTCAGCGTCAGCGTCAGCATCAACATCAACGAAAACGCTTCAGTTTGCGCAGAAATTCCTTGTTATGTATATAGTCCTTACCGTCTTACGTCCGTGCAGCGTCCGTAAGCTTAGTTTAGTATTTTAATTAATTTAAATTATTTGTTGACTTTAATTATTTAAAAAAAAAAAAGAAAAAAGAAAAGAACGAGCTTTTGTATCACCACTAGACATCTTTCTCAAAACAATTCTGTTGTAAATACGAATACAGTTATGTATGTATATTTTCCTCCCGTAGTTAGCTTAGGAAATTAAAACAAAGCGAAACCAGTGGCAGTGATTCATTGGCATTCGTTTAGTCGAAGAAAAAAATTAAATCTGATTTTAATAAAACCACAAAACAAATTAACGGTATGTTGTTGTTCTTTTTGTTGTATTTATTATTTTACTTTTTATTTTAATCAAACGATAACGACAATGCGCGGATTTTTGCAGCTTAATTAAGCTTGTTAAATGCTGATTGTTGAACTGTTTGCTGCCCTACGACCAACACGAATTGCGAGGGTGATGATGGCAGGCGGCGATAACTTGTAATTTGCCCGCGCCAAGTGCACGAGCTAACCATTTGCAGTGGCAGTACAACAGCAACTCGGTAACAGCAATAACTGCAGCAGGAGCAGTATATGGTATGTAATAACAGCAGCAACACTCTGGCCATTCTATCAATTAAGAAGCGTGTTGGTGGCGGCGCGCTCTAATTAAGTTGACACATGCGACCAATTGAACAGGAAGTAATTGATAAAAAAAGATTTTACCCCCACATATACGCACACACACAGATTTTTATAGTATCACTACAATAGTACAAGAAACACCAAACAACATAAAGTGTTTGCGTTGCGGGCGCGTTACTCGCTGTTTGGTTTGTATACTGCAAATAGTGACAGTTTCAAATCGAATTGTGCATCCGCACTTGGGTTTAAATCTAAGAAATCGCCTGCCTTCTACCAGCATTTCATTCCCAGATCCGACAGTGGGATGGAAGTTTATCATTGATATTGTCATGTATTCGTATGTTTAGGTGTGTATTGCAGGAAATTCATTTAAACGATTAAATTGTTTGGGAGAAAAAGTTGAATGTTCGTGCATAATTCAAACATTTAGATGTGTATGTGATTACATAGTTCGAGTATGCCAGAGTGATGTATGGATCCCAGAACCGACTTTGCCTGGCATCGTTTTTGTTCACTACACAAGTAACCTATCCATTCACACCATACGTTGCTTAACTCGAGATAATTAAACCATTTGTCCTAAAATACTGATCTCCTTATGGGATTACATGTACTGTCCTTACATTATGTACTACTCATTCTTCTAGGCCGTTTTTCAATCGCCATGCACGCATTTATAGTCATTTTTTTTTTTTATAATTGTTAAAGCGAATACCTTGTTAATAGTTATTTTGCAAACTATATATCTTTTTCAGGGCTGGATTGAGGAAATCACATGGCAAACCAAACTCATTAGGCATCGTGAATTTTCCGGCGTTTTTTCAATTTAAATATGGAATGCATTAATGCTTAGAATGCATCTGGGAATATGGTACTGGAATTCTAAGACTAGACAAATCATTTTCAAAAAGTGTTCACAATTTGATGATTGCTTAAAGACAAGAAAGTCTTCAACTTTCATGAATGCATTAAACACTTTAAATGCTTTGAATCTTTTAAATGTATTCAAGCAATCGAATTCATTTGAAGGTTTTGAAGTCTTTGAAATAGAAAAAATCTTTTGAGATTTCATGATGCATTGCTAGTGATCAAAAAGTGATTTCACGAAAGCAGAGTAATCAAAAACGTTGCATTTGTATTATTTACTTCAACACTGTGGTTGTTGTCATGACTGCAAAATGAATAGTTATGCGATTGGGATCTCTAAAATCACTCTAATCTAAGGGCATGCTAGAAACACAAATGATTTAAAATCTGAGTTGAATTCATTTTTGTAGCTTGTACATGGCTTCAAATTCAATTACAAGGTGGTGTAAGTGAGTATAGGTAAAATAATCCATATTTTCATTCATATGAAGGTAAAAACATTCAATTTGGTACATTTTGAATTAAGAATTGTTGTTTTATCATAATCAATCTCCTCAGAAGGTCAGCCGAAACAAATTCAGATTACGAATGTACCTACTATATGTAAGTATAAATGCTTTCGAAAATACAATTTTTGTTGTACAACGTCTACACTTAATTGCACTGTATGTTGTATCGTGCGAGCTCTTTAGTTTAAGCAGCCCTATCCGTAATTGATGATTGGTGTACAATATACGGCTTCTAAGGCGATCCTCTCCAAATTGAGGTTGTTTTCTTGTTGGGGTGTCATCCTTTGATAATCAAGTCGCTTCGAAAATTTCCAAAACGCTCTCAGCTTTCTGGCAGTGTAAAAAAAGGTCCTTACACGACCATTATAAGGCCAAATATATTCTATGCATCGGTTGTCAGGTGAAAAAAAGTTTTCAGAAAATGCTACCATATATCAACAACGGCCTGAGCTTTACTCTCAAAGCCATCTTCTGTTTAAATAGAAGTGGCCTCTTGGACAACACTTACAAAAGTAAGCAGAAAATCGTTTCTGCTCCAATTTGATCCAAAAAATGATTGCATTCAGGCCTTTACCAATCTGGGATGTTGCAATGATGTGTTTTATGAGGATTACAGGGATATATTTGGCTTCTCGTTAAAAAAAAATGTACACTGACTTCTGAGCGAAGATAAGTATACACAATCCTGATGGCAATGAACTATGGCAATGATAGCGCAATATCTGTGTCTCGATATTGAGGTCTACTTAAAATTTTGCTGTACTTTCTCATCACTTCCAAACCAATTTGAGAATGAAACACTTTTGTAAAAGCAGTCTGATTTATTAATTCAATCAATTTTGTTAGATTCCTCGGTCTTAATGGGATCGGGAGAAATGATGTTGCTCAGAGAAGAGTTTTTCAAGATTAAGACCTGTTTCCTCTGTTTGGGATTTCTTGACAATTGTGTGAGCATAACTTCAGATAGCACGACTCTCCATGATTTCGTCAAAGAAATCGAATACGTCTAGATGATTCTAAGAGGTCAAAAAGAGGTTCAATTGTCCCTCGATAAAAAAAGACAGTAAGTAGACTGCTCACTGGCATTGAAACCCAGCACAGCATTCTGCAGCGCTTATTGTAAGAGTAATGATGACACAGTTGATCACTTTCCTTGTGATTGTGCAGCATACGTCTACAGGTACTCGTCTCCATTTAAAAGACAGTCAGACCTATCTATAAAAGGCAAGTCATTTAAGAACAGAAGAAATAGGAGTGGCCCAATATGACTTCCCTGGGGGACAGCCGAGTAAATAGAAATAACTTTGTAGAGCACTGAACATATTTGCACAAATTCAACCTTAAGTATCAAATAACATCTAATCTCTGTATGTATCTTAAAATATTTAAGTGAATGTTCATAATTTCAAGCATAGTAGAGTTCTGCTGCACATATTATTTCTCAATTATGCAAATGTTTGTCTTACTATATGTCTGAATCATCAGACCTTAAGTAGGGATTTAAGAACAAACACGTATTGCTACAAAAAAAATATATAAGTGCAAAATTATGTTTATACGATTTTAATTTAATGTTAAGTTTGGAGTACGACATGGGCCAAAATTCGACATTTTGACCCTTACTCAACGAGATATTAATTTAGTAAAACGAGTTTTGTTCTTTGATAAAACACTGTTGTTGTTGATGGAAATAAATACCGTTGAAACTCAAGAATGATTTGAAAGTGTTAAAAGGAATCTGCTTTTGTCGCTGGTTTGCTAAATTTATGTAAGTACAAGATACTAAAAACAACAAACTGTTAATGGTCAGAGTGCTTTTGTATTTCAGCGATTTCAAAACATTTGCGAATGTAACAATGGATAAAACATGGTTCCACTGCTATGCTTCGGAACCAAACTCAGTAGGCAGCCAAGGATGAAAGCCAACAAAAGGGATCAAAAAAGCAAAAGTCTACTGGCAAGGCTATGGCGTCCATATTTTGACATACACATAGTAAAATGTCCATCTACCTATACTATCTTCAAAAGGGGGAAGATAGTAATACCGATAATTATATGGCGTTATTGGTGCGTTTTAGGGGAGAAATCGCAAAACAATAAACTCAAATGAAAAAGAAAAAAGTGGGTCTTCACGTAGACAATGTACCGTGTTACAAGTCGACCGCAACTATGGCAAAGCTACATTAATTGCACATATTCATGCACCGTATTCTCCAGATTTAGTTCCCCTATAACTATAAATGCTAATCGTAAAGAGATATAGCTCCAATGAAGATTTGATCCCCAAAACTGGAGCGTATTTTGAAGAGTTGAACGAATTCTTCTAAAAAAAATTCAAAAATGTTAAATCGTCAATGGAATGACTTTGTCACCCCAAAAGGACACATTGTTGATAAAGAAAGTCGAATTTTGCAAAAAGTTGTGTTTTCATATGTTAGTTTCGAGAGTTTTCAAAACAACTCATACTGGTTGCACATGCATAAAAATCGTAATAACAGTATTTTTTTCTCCTGCTAGCCTGTTTCTCCAGACTAATTTTGGAAGGACAAAGTAAGGTTTTTAACCAGCGATACTTTAAAGTACTTTTCACCAAAGAAATTCCTCTTCGACGGGGGAGAAATCGAAAAATTATATAATATGAATGGGAAAGGGCTTAAGAATTTCAAACTGACATAAATAAATGGACATACAGATACTGAATATATAGTATGTACGACTTATTCATTAAGCTAACGCCTTCTATCTTATTCTAAATGTTTTCTGATAAGCTTCTTACTATAAAGCTGACGTGCGTCGGCGAAAAATATTCCAGATTGATCGAAAATATTTCACAAAAATGAAATAAAAAGGACTCTGTATAGTGTTTAACTGTGTTCACTCATTTCACCCTTTAAGGAAACTCAGACTCAGGCGAATGTTTCTCATAAACTTCTTGCTATTCCAAACTCTAACTCTTAGTTGGCTGAACACGGTTCCGTACGTTTCGAGGTTTTTTTTGAACCAGAACAAAATTATGGCAATAAAACACATGTACATGTATATCGCCTATGCGAAGTTTCGAAATCTTTTGCCTAAACTGCTACGTGTATCCCAGCATATTTTTCTTATACTCGTATATTCAATACAACCCGAAAAATAATTTCGTTTCACGAATAGTCCCCGAGTCCTATTAGGTATATGGCATGGAATCACAGACTTTATCTAAAATGGACGAAATCGGCCTTAGTTACTTGGAAGGAAAAGCTTTTCGGATTGTATTCAGTCCTATCTGCATAAGAGGTATACCTACGGAGAGGAAGATTTAACTACGAAAAATTTGGTCCTTACAGCAACCCTTAAATCTTTCCAAATCTGTTTTCGATTCTAAAAGAACAGATTTTCTTTCAATGAATTTCTTCATGAAAATCATCATTAAGGGGCTAACTACAGATCTAATTTTCCGTTGAATACTTGTTTTTTGAAAAGTAAATTTACTGCCCAAGCTGGCCTCTCCAATTAGTAAGTAAACACTGGTTGTTTTGTTGCCCTTTATTCACAAAGTTATTCGTTTTGGAATTCTGAAAATTTGTTAATTTAAGTGACATGTCTTATTTTTACATATCGTTTTCCGTCACAGTTTACGAGTATCTTACTCAGCAATTTTGCCGACATTCCTTCATTTGTTATGTAGCCCGTTTACAAAGTGTTTTGTTTTCGCTTCAATCTCGCTTAATCTGTGTAAAAAAAAGTGTCCGAAAAGGTGTTTATCTACATGTATTCATATAGGCATATGTATTCTGTTTTCGATCTCCTAAAGAGCCGAAACATAGTACACCGAATTCTTCTTGATTTAAAAATTATATTTTTGTGCCGCTGCCTAAGTATTGCAGGTCAGAATTTATTTAAATACACATATAAAGGGTTTTCCAATAAGGATTTGCCAACTTTTTTTTTTAAATAAAACGCAACATGCTGTGTGGCTTGTGGCAACATCTTCTTAAAACCACATATCGTCCAAATCCATATCTTCCAATTCGGGCCAAAATACCCCATAATGTGATCTGAGCGATGCGCAATTCTTGAGAACGCCGTGGAACTGACTGATTTGGATCGTTTGCTACGGACGCCTGAACGGCTGCGATATTTTCGACACTTCGACCAATCCGTTGTCTCACTGACACGGCAACATCACACAACGAATATGTAGAAGACTCAAATTTTTGCACTAAACTTGTTATTGCCTATCTACTAGGGCGAGAATTACGACCGAAAATTGGAATTAACGCTCTTAAAGTTGCAGTCACCGACTCCGAATTTCGGTAAAAAAATTTCATAATTTGCAGACGTTGCTCGTTCGTGTACTTTACCTTGAAAATGTTGAGTTTATGGAATAAATTGACAGTGACAGTTTGATGATTAGGGAAAGAGTGCGTTCACAAATTAAATTCAAAGTTGTCAAGTCCCCATTGGAAAACCCGATACATACGTTTTGGTGGTGGAGAACGCGTAACAACTTCATTCATCTTGAATCTGTTTAGGTTTCACTGATAAATACTGCTGTTGCCACATAGTTTGCCATCCATCATATTCAATTCGAAAAGTTAAAACATTAACACTACAATGAATCCTAAAACGAGATCAAAAAAGTTCATACATTCATATGCATAAGTACACATGGATGTACTCGTACCTACATATTGTAGTTCATTGTAGAGTCAAAAGCCTCTATTTTCCCGTTGAGATTATCGCACAGATAATTCATGATTGTCCCAAATTCAAAAGAAACAATCAAAAAACTTCCTAAACATATTTCATTCATAATTACAGCGTGAATCATTGTTTTCCATTCCTATACAAGTTACCTGTAAGATGAACTCCAAATGGCTAATGCTGATCTCTTAATAACACTTTGATACATTGAGTGACATCTTTCGACACGTGTTTGTCAGTGTTTTTTTCTTTCTTTTTTTTACAATTAAAGTACGAGTATCTATACTGAAAAGCTCTCGGAGCATTCATTCAACTTCAGTCTTTCTCATCATATTTTTAATAATGTATGATACATTTTCTACTTATCCACAGCCACAAAGCCCACTGGAACTTGATGTCTTGTATGGAAATTATTTATTGATCTTTTGTTTTTTACAACTATTTACAACAAAACCGAAAAGCCCCTGAACCAATAGGTATTAACATTTCATCAGTATGACAGACAACATGATTAAAAAGTTTCTTTTTTGTGCGTTTTTCTTTTCGTCTTTTACCTAGTTTAAATCTACTTAGAGTAGTATATACGCCGATCCTATTTATTATATGATTAATCGGTGATTGTTTACTTATTTATTTATTCATTTAAGTGCATTTACATTTTTATAGAGTTTTTAATCTTTGAAATTATAAAGACTTTTCGATGTGCCTAATGATAAATCCGTCCGAATCTGTTTCGTTTGTTCATAATTTCGGCTGCTTTTGATAAAACTTTGAGTAGCCTCTGGGCACCTGATTTTTAAGATAGCTGTTATGATAGGGTAAACTATTGTTAAATAAACGATACTTCTTTTCTTTGATCAATTAAAATAGCCGTCCGACAGTATGTCTGACGGAGCTCAATTGTGCTCGTTTTAGGTGTACACTAGAAAAGTTGAATTCACGCTAAAACCTGAATAATTGTTTTCTCTGAAATCGTGAACCAGAAAATAAGGAATACTTCTTACCCACATTTATAAAATGAGTCTAGAGTTTTATTGTGCGTCGATCATAAGATCAAGATAAGATTTTTTATTGTAGGAAGTTAATAGAGTAAGTTTTTTTTTCTCGATTCGCGAAAATATATAAAAAAAAATTAATTTTTCAGAAATCTGAGAAAATATTGGAAGAAAATATGTGAAAAAAAAAATGTATTTTGAATTGTAGCTTAAAACATCACAAATTAATTAAAACGGCAGGCAAATGAAGTCTTGAGCTTTCGAATATATGGTAGTAATACGCCTAAGTCAACCTGAGATGCTGTCACGTCATTACCGAAGGATAAGACGATGTCACCAAAGACAGTTTCTTTAAACTCCTCGACAAAACAAATGCACTATACTAGGAAAAGAAGTTATATTTGTTAGAGTAACTGGAGAGAATGGTATACACCATACCAGGCCTGGAAAGTGATGTTGCCACAATATTTATAAAGAAACATCGCGTCCATCTTGACACAAATCGCCCACTTAATATTATTTATAATTGAGCTACCAAGTCAATATATCCGTCTACGGATATATCTCAGACCCTATACTTACTTGCTTACTTTAGGTGGCGGTACAGCCCGGGGTAGACCTAGGCCTCAGTCAACATGCATCTGCAGCCAGCTCAATCCTTTGCTAGACCGTAACGTTGGTGTCCATCCGCTTTAAGTAACCCAGCCATCTCAGTCGTTGGACCTTTACTCTTCTTGGTATCTCGATGTCGCTGTACAGTTTGTCATTATATCTCCTCTTCCACTCATCGTTTATGCACACTGGATCGAAAATCACTAGAAGTATCTTCCTCTTAGCAGCCCTAAGCAGCCAATTTTTGATAAAGTCCATGCCCCTGTGCCATAGAGCAGGACTGGGATTATTGAGGCCTTATATAGAATCACGACTGGCCAAAGTTTATTCTTCGTTTAACCTCAGTGCTGGTAGCGTTGTCTGAATTGACAGCGGAGCATAGGTAGATAAATTCTTAAGCAGCTCAAAGTTATATCCATCGAGGCTGACGTTCTCTCTGAGACGTCGGTGTTGGATGGACTTTCTGCTTCTGCTGCATATGAGTATACCTTGTCTACGTTTAGTATCAATACTCGGAAAGGCGCCACGACATCACGCTGCTTTCTTCAATTATGTCATAATATGCGAGTAATTAGACGGACTTTTAAAAGATTGTGCCTCTTGTGTTCGTGGTTGAGTTTTGCACTATTCTTTCAAGAATGATGTTGAAATAAACGCATCGCCTTAGGTAATCCCATTTTTGACATCAAAGGAATGTGTATTCCCCATCATCATCCTGTAGAGACGGGCGAGTTTATCAGGTATGCCAAATCATGGTGGAGTCTCGTGGCCTGAAGCCACACTGATATGGACTAATCAGATTGTTGACGAAAGTCTTCAGGCGTTTGCACAATATACTCGTAGCAGGTTAAGGAGCCTGATGCTTTTGTAGTTGGCGGAGTACAGAGGGTCTCTTTTTTTGAGGATCCGACAAACAATGCCAGCAATGTTCCATGTTTACAGTTGAGCTAGTGGATGCTCCTTACCAAGTCATAGCCGGCTGCTCTGAAGAGCTTGGTAATCAGGCCGAAAAAACGGGGCTCTATATAATATTTCAACCATGAAGGCGTCAATTTTTTCAGTTTCAGGCCTAACAATTTCTTCGGTGACTAGATCCTTGTATTGGCAAAAAAATTTAAGAAACTCATCAGCTACAGATCGCTTTATATATCAACTCTTATTGATTTTAAGGGCGCTAGTATCAGTTACACTTATAGAGCTCTAAACGCGAGCCATATAGAGCTATTTCAATTTTTCAATTTATTCAATTAAGGATGTACAAATAGGACTTAGTCTTTTATAGTACTTAAAATTATGGATAATATACAGGATTCAGAAAGAGACACAAAAGGAGGGATAGTGTAAAGGGGGGCAATAGAAAAGAACAAGTAATAGTCTGCTGTTGCATTTTTATAGAATATGCTGCAAAATAGCATCTTTAAATTGTTTGCCTCCAATTATTTGTTTTAATGTTGTGGGCAGAGAATTCCATAGTCTGGTGGCAAAGACGAAGAACAGGCGCGAGGAGTTCAAATAGTTCGAGGAGGAAGTTATAAGGCTGTATGTTCTAGGGGAACGAGCGAACTGGAATTTTTCTAAAAGGTATGGTGGCGACTTGTTCCGAATAATTTTGTGCATGAAGATATAGCACCTGACTTGCAAGAACTGCTGCAGCGTACAACCAAGGATATTTTTATGATAATTGGATATGTGGTCGTGTCGACGAAGCCCATACACATACCTTACCATATCATTAAATGCCACAGTAAGTTTATGCTGAGATAGGGAATCAAGTTTGCAGTACACTGCTGATGAATATTCAATATACGGAACAAGTAATGTTTTAACAAGTCTCAGCCTCGTATTAACAGGAGTAAAACTAGAGAGCAGCCAAAGTTTGCGTAGACCTCCGTAAATTCGTCCCACAGTGTAATTTATGAGGCTTACACAGGAGATAGAGCGGTTTATCTTAAAACCCAGGTTGGTTACAGTCAGCTGAGACTTTGCTGGGTTGAGGGTCAAACAATTACGTAGTGACCATTGGTAGATTGCGGATAGATCCTCATTCAACCTGCAAGCAAGATCCTCAACTAGACCAATCGGTCTAGATAAGTATATCTGTGCATCATCCGCATAGAAGTGAAGACTAGCGTTAGAGCAAACTTTGGAGTTGTCATTTATAAATATGCAAAACAATATTGGACCCAGTATAGAGCCCTGTTGTACTCCTGCATGTATGTTCCTAATACGAGAGGATTTGTCACCAACCACAACCCTTTGACAGCGATTACTTAAATAATTAGTTATAAGTCTTGCAGAACTTTCACTAAAACCAAAATACCTTCTTAGTTTCTCAGAAAGGATAGAGTGGTTGACTGTGTCAAAAGCTTTGGAGAAGTCAAGGAGGCAAAGTATAGTGAGGAAGTCCAAGTCAAAGTTGATCCTTATGTCATCGGGAATTACAACCATAGCTGTAGAACAACTATGGTTGGCTGGAAAACCAGACTGCACCGAAGCTAGTAGCTTATGATGATCTAGATGACTTGAGATTTGCTTGGCAAGGACTTTTTCCAAAACTTTTGAAAGGCAAGGTAATATACTGGTGGGCCGAAAGTTTGCAGCTATGTCTGTCTGTCCAAAGTGGCAGATGAATGCTTCGCAAAATTAGTTAAAACTGAAGACAGCCATTTTTAAAAACTGACAAGCCACTTGAATTTCCAGTAGAGCACCGAGACGAAAACTATCTCCATTCAGTCAACAAAAAAAAAGAGATATAATATCGACGTCTTGGACAAAATAACACCATCGACAATTAAATTCTGGAGGGAAAATTCATAGAATCTAATCTTGGCAAGTGGCGCAGGAGAGGAATACTCATAGCTATAATGACCTAAGCAGATATAAGGGAACTTCAACCGGCTTGACTAGGCAACAAGCTGGATTGATCACCTAGACTGTAGCTCTATGAAAAATAAATATACGAGGGCGGGTCAATAAGTCCGTGACTTTTGGATTAAAACACAGATTTTTTGATAAAAAAATAATTTTATTTTTCAACGTAGTCTCCCTTGAGCTCTATACACTTTGTCCAACGCTTCTCCAATTTTTTTATCCCTTCCAAAAAAAATGATTTGTCGAGGTCCTCAAAATAGGCCTTTGTTTGCGAGATGACTTCATCATTGGAGTCAAATCTTTTTCCACCAAGCCATTTCTTCAGGTTTGGGAACAAGAAGTAGTCGCTCGGAGCCAAATCTGGAGAATAGGGTGGAAGAGGGACAAATTCATAGCCCAATTCATGGATTTTTGCCATGGCAACTGCACATGTGTTTGTGGTCGACTGTGAGCAAACGCGGCACCCATCTTGCGGAAAGCTTTCTCATGCCCAAGTGATCATTCAAAATTGAAACCACTGAGCCATGCGAGATCCCTACGGCTTCCACAATCTCTCGCACTTTCAATCTTCGGTCGGCCAACACCATATCGTGAATTTTTTCGATTGTTTCGGGTGTAGAGACCTCAACTGGGCGTCCAGGACGTTCGGCATCTTCAGTGCTTGTACGGCCACAACGAAATTCAGTAAACCACTTTTTTACCATTGAAATCGATGGTGCAGAGTCCCCATAGTACGAGTATTTATCAAGCTTAGCCTTGGTCTCGGTAATGGTTTTTTTTCGCACGAAATAATGCTTAATAAGCACACGAAATTCACTTTTTTCCATTTTCTCCTCAAATTAGTGAGTAGTCTGATAAAAATAGCTGTCAAACACAAACTAACTGACGCAGCAAGTTTAAATTTTGACAGGAGTTAACTGACAGATGCCTGTTGACAGGAGCAGTGTTGCTGTTTCAGTAAAGAGGTAAGAAATTCAAAAAGTCACGGACTTATTGACCCGCCCTCGTAAGTCACTGTCCACTTCTCAAAAACGTCATACCTATGAGATATACATTGAAAAAATTCGGTTATTTTAAATTTGAAGCCAAAAAAAGTGATTTTACAAAATAAGCCGGCTATTGATCGTACGTTATTCTATTCAGTTTCTATCAGTATCTTAAAATTTTCCAAAAATAAGGGTACCCCCTAGTCGTAATCAAATCAAATCAACTGCCATGAAAAATTAGAAAACAGCTTAGTTGACAAGAATCTAAATGCGTGCAGATGAAAATATCAACTACTTTCACCAGATCAAATTTATTCGTTTAGTCTTTGTTATCCCCCTGAACACCCGACACAGTTTACATTCTATAATTGGCCAAAATTATTGCTTCACGGGATATACGAAAACTGCTTAAACATCATTTCCTTATTTCTATCTTCGTTTAAAGCAACATACTACTCGTATATTACCCGTCGTATGGGAACACTGACCGTAAATTTTCTCCACTTAAAATTGGAACACGTAATTCTATTGTACTTTGACATGATGCCATTAAACATTATCCGTGGCGCTGTTGTATTGTAACTTATTCGCTTTTCTTAAATAAATTCAAACGCGCCCGTTTCTCTTCTCTCTAACTTAACTGACTGTCTGTTCTCCAGTCATTCAATTCACTATACTCGCACTTGTACTTGTACTATCATCAGTTTTATGCGTTCTTATGACTATCTTTTTAAGCTTATTCTCTCGCAAGTTATTTGCTAGATATTTGAGTCACTTTTGCTTGCAACACAATTCCATTCAGCTTGCCAATTACCGGCCCATTATTCAATCAAGACAAATTTATTTGTTTATCCAGGCGAGTGCATCATTTTCATCATTTCTATACCCTCATGATGCTCACTATACTCGTATTAGAATATGAGTGTGGAGCAATGTTGAATGTGATACCACTATACCAATTGCAATTACCCGGAATATTGGATTTCGGTAGCTTATCCATAATCTTAATCTTGACTGGATCACGGAAGAAATGAATGACTCGCTCTAGAAAGCCGTAGCTGTCTCAACTCTCAGTGTAAGCTCCAAAAGTGACCTATTATTGGAGTGGTCATTATTTTTAGTTTGAATGGAAATTATTGTGCATGCTTGACAGAGGGAAGTTAAATTTTGAGCCGGAATACTACGACTCATAATATGGTTCCTTAAGCAGTGGTAGACGGAGAGAGAAGGCTTATGACCGCAACGGTTTAAAGGTTGTTAGGTTGTGAGAGCAGCCAAGGTAGCCAGAATAAGCGGGGCGGTCAGGGCGACTAGGGTAGCAGTCAGTACAGCAGCATTACAAGCGCTTTTCTTAATTATTCATTTACACTGAGCGGCAGTTGTTGTCTGTGCTGTTGTGTTGTTCGCCGTCGATTAGACAATTATTTCCACAACTCACTTTGCATGACAGCCATTGTTACTTTATTTGTTATCTCAATTTACCTATCGCATAACTGTGTGCGAACTACCATATATAAACTATAAAACCTATAAAAACTATACGAATACAAACTGTACAAACTATGCTGAATGGGGCTGAATGGCTGGACATGGACATGAATGGGTTCAAACTGAAGATATTGTGTTAAAGCGTAACACCTCCGAGCCGCCTGGGATCAGGTGTTGCTTACCTTAGTTGGCAAGTTGCTTTATGACGAAAGCAATTATCGTTATTAGTCGTGGCTTTTGTATTCGTATCCATAGTCTGTTTTTTTTTTATTTATTTATTTTTGTAGATCGTATACAGTGTGTTGCATATTGAGAATCGTAGGTACTGCATGTGGTTTGGTTTTTTTTTCTTAAGAGATTTTCACAGACATGCAACCAAGTTAGGACTTCACTTTGACGCTACAATTGTAATGTAATGAGTGTCAGTCTATTGTTTTGTAAATGCCATTAGGCCACAAATCCCAGCTTAACAGAGAAATGTCTAATGTTACAGCTAATATTGCGCCAACCGATTCAATATCGCAACTACTATACACCACCTGCCATGTACTCCTATCCGTAAGATGCGAAATCCTAAACCGCACAAAGGAAACTCTAAATCAGAATAAGAATCACAATCAGATTCAGATAACGAAGTATTGCGAAAGAGCATCCTTCTATCCTTTCTTGAAAAAAGAGATTTTAAGAAGTAATTTGCTTCCGCAACAATGGTTTCGGCAAGCATCTGCTTTTCGTGAGTAATTTGTACCTAATCGTGGTAAGCAAGCCGGTTATCGAGTACATTATGGGAAGATTGTTCACCACACGATGTTGAAGAGCTCATACTATTGGCAAATCTGCAGCAATATTTCGCAAAAGAATAAAACAATTTTCCGAAAATTGCTGTGTTCCCATTTAGTCGAAACAGTGCCAGAGTCAAGCATTTTTCTAGCACCAACTCGAAAACTCAAGAACTTGAAACTAAACAGCAAAAGAAAAATGCTGAATACCAAACGTTGGTTGCCGCCAAGGACGAGCAAATGAAAACTCCATTCGAAGCTGATATGTGAAAAACTCACCCTCAAGGGTGGTTGTAAAGTCATTCGACTACGGCTGTGGCTTCGTCCAAGATTTTTGAATGACTGTGTGAAAACGATTTGCCGGTAAATCTGTGTGAGGAAAACAACTCAATCAAAGAAGAAACGAATCGTCATCGATTCCAATCGACTGCACCTAATTAAGTGAAGTGATTGCCAGGCGATATGGTGGCGTTTGACTCTGACATAAACGTTTCCTTTCGAATTCTCACAATCTCTACCAATAGATACTTAAAACTTGGATTTTTGCCTTTATCCCATCAGCGGGGTTTACACTCACATTCTACTTGACAAGTTGAATTTGTTCTGTTCTTTCTTGTTTTGTTTCCTTTTCTAACAATGTCAACGCGAATTTAATACTTAAACATTCGTGAGAGCAAATTTGCGAGTATGAGAAATTTTTGGAGTTTTCTGAAATATGGTCATGAAAGGAAGTGAAAAGCCCACACACGGGCCATGACAACGTAGGCTGAATAATAAATGAAAACATCCCGTTTGTAAATTCAATTCAATTAAGGAGCATTCGAAATTTATTGGAGCACTCTTACAGTTTGCTCCTCCATCATATTGTGTATACGAATTGTGAGATGCTAGTAGTACCGAGACATTGACTAATCATTCATGGGTCAAAATATTTACCACTTGACCCTTGATTTAATTAAACCGTTGCTGATACACTTGCCAAGGGAAAGATTGTGCGCTCCATCTTTTATTTCGCTTCAAGTGATCACATTTATTGAGAAGGAGGATCAGGGGCATCTGAAACCGTAACAAGTCCACAAATACTCCTCTGCTGCTTTGATTACCATACATTTGTGGTGTGTGCGCGCCTGAGACAAGCTACATATGTTGGCTCGTTGTCGCTGAACACGATGATGTTAACGCTCGAACAGATATGTCTGTATACACCCGAACTGAGGGTGTCACATCAGAAGATAGCAGAAATAGGTTTGGATGTGTTAATTAACAAGAATCTTACTAATTGCCTTCCACGCAGAACCGCGCTTGCAATTCGATACTCAGCGACAAGCCATTAGGTTTCCACCTTGTCAGCGTGGTATTTTGTATCTTTTTTCGATCTCATTTGGCGCGCTGTTTACGTATGTGGACAGATGTGTAGATGTACGAGTATAGACTTGAATGCCCCAAACCAGCATCATCATCGGCGGCGTCAGCATTTCGGTATGCTTTATGTACGCATTCGAACGAATATATTCTTATGATCGGTTTGAGTTATGTTCTTCGCTCGTAGGATGGTTGCACAATAAATATGAGAGAGGTATCTGTTTAGATATCGATTAATAACTTTGATGTATTGTATCTTAAAAAGAGGTATAGGGAAGGTAGCACAGTTTGTATGATTAGTTAACCTCAATATTACTATCGTCATGGGTTCATAATATTTGTGTTATACGAGTATTATCACAACCACAAGATAATCCAACTGAAGTAGGTGATGTGGGTACTTTCTACCCATATTAACATCCTTGATCACATCAGGTGTCAATTAGCACAAATTAATTCGTGAATATTAAAATCGAGAATTAAGTTCAATATTTATTGGTGCACGAAAACAGCCGCCTGATATAGAAGTGATATAGGTAGCTAGTCAATATTAATGGAAATGAGCAATTTTTATTGCTGATTGGAATCAGCGGCTCTGTGCACAATAGCAACATTGTTGAACTATTTAATATTCATAAAATATTTACAAGAAGTGTTGCGGCAGATATACATAGTCATTTATCTAATTATATTTTATCTCTGTTTTATTACGCTCTATAGTACACATAAATATCGCTGGAAAATCAGATATAGGTGCCAAATCTTGAAAGATACATACTCGTACATAGAAAAAATATTTATGGGATGACGTTAAAGTGAATGGGCGATGGCGATGGCGCGATAATTAGCTCATTGGACTATCACGCGGAGAGTCTGGGTTCGATTCCTGGCTGGGTCACCTAAAATTTTTCAAATCGCTATCACCCTTTCGGCGGGCAATGGCAAACTCCCGAAAGTAAAATTGCCTACGAAAAAGCTTCTAAGGAATGCCGTTCGGACTCGGCATAAACCGTAGGCTCGGCTCAGATGTGACAAAAATGAAAACATGAGAAACACAAATGAGTGTCAAGTAGCTAGGCCATGGCCCATACCGGGCTGCCAGCGCCACTGTGTTTTTTTGTTTTTTTTAAAGTGAATGACTGTTTTTTTTTTTTTGTAAGTATCAGAGAGTCTAGAAACTTAGGGTATAGATACTGCAGACTGTTGCAGAAATTTTAACGAGACGGATTACACATGCATTAGTACAAAATTAGATTTAGGTAAGAGTTAAATCAGTAACAATTATTGATCAACATTTATGTTAAAACTGTGACCACTCGGTCCATTCTTTGACCTATCTATTGCTTTTTGATCGGGATTTTCTGCAACCTTATTAACATTAACGTCTTTAAAAAATCTGCAATTCTATAGTAGAATCGTAAAAGTACACATTGAAGAACAGAAACAGTAAAGTTCAACTAAGAACAATGTAGAAAACAAGGTATGGTTGCAGTAGCTACGGCATGGGAGAAAGCTGTAAAGGCATTGTGTGGAAGGTGATCCATAAATGGAGTAAAGACAAGAAAACTCGCAAGTGATTCGGTTGCAAGCTCACATACATATAAAATACTGCCTTGATCAGAAAGTTCTCGGAATAACCACCGTGTGGCGCTCCCATTGTTTTGATTTGCGTTCTGTTTTTTTTGTTAAGTTCTGTTGTTGATATTTCGTCTAAATCTTAGCGTCATAGCTTGACATTTGCAAAAGTTACGTAGCCAGTTAGTATATTGAAATGTTGTGAAGGTAAAAAGGATCCTATAAAAGATTAGATACTTAGGTGGCGCTACAGTCAGGGGTAGACCAGAGCCTTAGCTAACAGTTAGCGCGATCTATTGCCAGTAGCCTCTTCTGTGCGCCGCCTAAAATGTCTTATTTCTTCACCTTGTTGCCCCCTTCTCTTTTCTTAAGAACGCAGTCGAGACATTGGTGTCCTTGCCGTTACATTTTTGCTATACTTACTACTAACAAATATTCTGGTACACGGTTTGTGTATTGAATACTTTTGAAAACCTTTTTTCTATTCATTGAGTCCACTCAATGACTAGAAATTGTAGAACAACTTATTTGGAAAGCTCCCAAAAGTTGCTGAAAACCAGCAGCGGCAAAGTCTGTTTGGACACTTATCACTATTCTACTGCTTAGCAAGAGCGCGCTTCAGAAACTCCATAAGGATGTGAAGTAGTGCAAGGCATAGGCTTCAGAACGGCCCATGGTTTATAGTCTAATGGATTGAGGTATGAGCTACCAATTGGACCATCATCAGTGGAAATAGAGTTTGGAACGTGGCTTTTAAACCATGTTTGAGCTGTTTTTGCCTTATGAGGTGGAGTGGTTTTGCCTTGTTGAAAAGTCCACGGTTTGTGTTAAGGGGCTCCACACACCTCTCTCGCATAAATGAAGCTCGGTGATCCCATCGTAGGTGACTCCCTACCAAAGTAGGAGCTGAGTGATCTCGGATCGCGCTTAGAAGCATGTCGTGATGACAGAGCATACACTCTACCGCTCTGTTTGTTGAAAGATTCTCCGAAAGTCAAAATTTATTCATCATTAAACGGAATTCATCTGTGACTGTTCTTCGCGTACTAGCGAAGGAAGGCTTCTGATTTTGACTTACGTTTATGTAAGCAGTTAGCCGGTATATTTCTTGTATGCGCAAGAAATTCAACAAAAATTCTACAGTCTTTAAAACATAAGTTGTAGACATATCCTGTAGCATTCTCTAAAATTACTTTAAACCCACTTGCACTGTATCTGTCTAAATTGCCAAGAATTGGAGAGACATAAAAAAGAATGGCCAGGAACAGTGTCTTCGCCAGCTTACAGCATTAAAATGATACTTTTCACATACGTTTGAATTGGAGCAAAGCCGTCGATATGCTGCCACACGATAAGCTACTTGAAATTAGAATAAAAGCCAAAATAACACGATCGCGATGAATAAAAACCTGCCCAAGAGGAGGAAGGGTGAGAAGCTAGGCAAGTATGATGTTCCACAAGACTCTAAGATAGGACCAATTTTATTCAATACTTGAACAAATGAACCGCTGCAGTTTTCTGCGAAATCAACACTCGTTATTGTGACAAGGGTTCAAGTTTGTTCCACGACAACATTTAAGCGATCAATCCTGCGTAAGAAGTCAGTCAGCTATCAACAATGATATTAGGCGTCTTCAAGAGAAACGGAGGTTATCAAAGAACAAAGCCACACCATCAAAATGTTCCAAAGATGTTAAATATCTTGGAAACATCATAGACAACCATTTCACTTGTATACGAGTATATGTATGCATTTTTCTTTTTTTTAAGTATGTAAGTAGTTACTAAGGTAACCGATTTAATATACATTTTTGTTTAAAATAATGAAATACGTAAACTATTGAGAAACTTTGCTCCATCTTTCTAATCTTCGTCTTCCTTCTTAATTCTTTACCTGAGTCAAACAACAAATGTAAAAATCTGCCCTTTTCTGATTTGATATAAACTGCCCTCGGTTAACATTAAATGAAGTAAAAATGTTAATAAATATTGCACCATTGTCATTCTAAACCAACAATCGATATAAAAGCAAGAAGCATCATCATCATCATCATCATAAACGGCATTAAAGTAAAAAGTCTGACGAGGAGCAAGGACACTCCCATATTTAACACACTAAATTTACTTTTGCTACTGGGACTGGGGTACATAGCGTCATCTTGTCTACACACAGCAGCAAAATATTAAAGGGCGAACTATGAAATTCAACCAAACATAAACGTAATAGCGAAACCTACACCAAACATTGAAAATGTGTTCTCTTATACCTACTCCGGTTTCGAATGTAATTCATGGCGGGTTAAATGGATGCTTTTGCCCTGAATTATGGTTTACACCCTGAGCTCGTCCCTGACAGTAACAGCACCCAGCACCCTGCACCCAGCACCCATTTGCAGTGCATCAACCCTCTGCCCTTACTTGTAACTGGCGCATATGCTCAGCGCTGCTTTATTTATTTGTGTTTATAATACAAAATCAGTTACGCTTTCATAGTTTGCAATCTGACAGGACAACTACTGCAGCAACATTGCTAAAGTACCACCACGGCTATGCCTCTAACTCTTACTATAACTATAAATGTGATTGTGAACTGCGAAGACGGTGTTTACATTTCACTGTTATTGTTTCCTTATGCCTTGTCCTTGTTTTATGTTTCGTCCCCTTTCAATTACGATGGCGTAGATAAATGGAATAATTCACCCTTGCATCGTGGTTATCCTTATCCGTTTCCCTGTCTCTTAACAAATGTATGTATGTACATACGAGTATGTATTTTCCTAGATACAAGTATTCCTCTATGTAACATAGCCTTTGTGTGATTTGAAACCGGTCTGTTGGGCCTATCATTTGCAATTCTACCTTCGATGAGGTCTTAATCTAACCAAAAAATTAACGCTGCTATTCAATAGGAAAATAGTGTAGAGGGTTGCTTTTCTGCAATATATTCGTTTCGTACCTCAGCGCCCTTAACAGACCCTGACACGGAGGGGTGGAAAAGCAAAATAGGCGCAATAAATACATTAAGTTCAAACATGGTACGACTGCGAGTTGTTATATTGTATTCGTGTTGTTTGCATTGCTTGTACATAAGTCTCCCATAAACATGCATCTGATTAAGATGTCGCAACAAACTAATCGTGAAATAAAAGCACTCGACTCATGGATTGCGATAGGGTTACTTAAATTGGATTTAATTTCTGATTAATGTAAAAACACAATTTTTTTTAGAGGAGTCTTACCCGTAATTCTGCCAGCTGCATTAGGTTTGAAACATTAGTTTTTTATGGTTTCTGCGAGGACAGAAACTTTTTTGTAATTATGTGGTGGTGTCGTGGGAGGAGAAAAGAAGGATACATGCCATTATGTATGGAATATAACATCGTTCAAATGTCCGCCGCGGCTTCTCCGGGTGGCGCGCTTCCGAAATGTTTAATTTTCCATGACTCTGGCTGAATTTGACGGATGGTATGGGTGATGTGGCATTGAGGGCCGCTGTGGTTTGCAACTTCAGAAAACCCCGTAAGAAAAAGTTTAACGGGGTCAAATCGTACGATCTTAGTTGTCAAATCATCTCCACGTGAAATGACAATGCCCTCGAATCGCTCGTGCAGAATTTCCAATGTGGCGTGAGCTGTGCGGCATGTAGCGCCGACGTCCAGTTGAAATCACATGTCGTTGGTGACAACATCATTCAATTCAGGCCAAAAAGAAATTGGTAATCATCGACGGTGATGGCCTGGCCAACGTCGTTTTCAAAGAAATATGCACCGATGACACCGCCAGCCAAACAGTTACTTTTTCGGGATGCATTGGATCTTGCATCTCTTGGATCTCATGTGAATTGGTATCGTCCCAAAATCGACGATTTTGTTTGTTGAATGAAAGAATGAAGAAATGGGCCTTGTCGCTGAGGATGATTATTCGATGAAAATTATGGTCAGCTTCCAACTGCTCCAGAGCGAACACACGTCGTTGTCTATGGTGGTTTACCAGCAGCTCCTGGGTCAGATGAATTTTGTACGGGTGCAGGCCCAAGTCACGTGGTCTGGAAAAGGACGAGTTCTTGTGAGCGACACGAAATCGACTGCCTCGGATTTTCCTGCATACTCTCACGGACAGCGGCGGGTGTTCATTTATCGTTTACTGAACCAGTGGACTCAAATTTATCCACCACACTGCTAATAGTACTCTTCGTAGGACGATTATGACGACCGTAAAATGGAAAAAGTTTATCCATTTTGATAAAACAATTTAATCATTTGCACGTGTTGTTGAATGCTAAGTCCATCCATGTTGATCTGGCAAAATAGACTGAAAAACTTACAAGTAATTTGGTAGGTGTAGGCTGAACAAAATGGCCGCTATCAACTGTTAAAGTTTGAAAGTCCCTATTGGAAGACCCTTTACATAAACACAGTGTCCAAATTAGAACTAAAGCCTTGTAATAGACTTTTTCTGTACCCTCGTCGGCTAAGTATGCATGTACTTGGTTACAATATTGGGAATATGAATTGGAGTATTATCCTGCTGAACCACGAAATGTTGACCAATAAGACGCCTACGGGAATTAATTATACTTTCAACATTTTGAGATTCACAAACCATTACATTTTTTTACACTGATCTTAGAGTTTGCTTTGCAAATCTTATTTCCTCCAGACGTTAACTCTTATACTTATAGGAATTGTTTATCTGAATAATAAAGGGCTTTATCCTAGAAATCTTCCCTCCAATCTATTTCTCATGGGACTATTTAAGCTCTGCTAGCAATTCTGCCAACAGCATCTCAAAAGACATAAAATGATGTGCTCTTGCCATGCGCTTTGTATCAATTTCGTTTTCAACTCGTCAGTCTATAATAGCCTGTGTGGATTTGTTGAAGGAAGATCGACGGTGGACGCTATCCAAAGCCTACGAATAATAATGGAAAAGCACCGAGATTCGTCTAAGGATTTACACATGGTATTTATCGACCTCGAGAAAGCATTCGATCGAGTGCCTAGGGATCTC
The DNA here is from genome assembly GCA_928272305.1 of Volucella inflata. NCBI lineage: Eukaryota > Metazoa > Arthropoda > Insecta > Diptera > Syrphidae > Volucella > Volucella inflata. The sequence continues at coordinate 111,697,013 of OV743720.1, read as the reverse complement.
ATATGGGCCGCGCTGAGGTCTCAAAACGTACCGGAAACGTATGTTAGAATAATACAAGACATGTACGGAAACGCGAAAACTGCGGTTAAAAGCTCTGCTGGACTAACGAGAGAATTTCCAGTTAATGTCGGAGTGCATCAAGGAAGCGTACTTAGCCCTTTCCACTTTAACGTAGTATTCGACTATCTTTTAAAAGACTGCATGCGCGAAGCAAATGTAACGCCAATTCTCTTCGCTGACGACGCAGTTATACTTAGCGATAACGTCGAAGATTTACAGAACGCCTTAGATTCATGGAGAAATGCGGTAGAGAGAAACGGGTTTAAAATAAGTCGTTCAAAGACGGAGCATTTGACGTGCCCATTTGCGCATCCGTTGCGACCTGTTCCGGATATAATGTTAGACGGAATAGTTCTTCCGAAAAGCACTATCTTTAAGTACTTAGGATCAATCGTTAACATGGAAGCGAAATGTGACGACGACGTAAACGACAGAGTGAGTGTGGGATGGATGAAATGGCGGGAAAATTCGGGAATGTTTTGCGACCGAAAATTTCCACTTAAATTAAAGGGGAAACTCTACACCACGGTTGTTAGACCAGCTCTTATATACGGTTCACAGTGCTGGACAATGTATGAAGCGTTTAAAAACAAAATGACGGTAGCGGAAATGAAAATGTTAAGGATGTCTAGTGGAGTCACTAAACGCGATTGCATTAGATCTACGCGTATAAGAGGAAGTCTACATATAAATTCGGTAACCGAACAGCTCGAGGCGAATAGAATAAGTTGGTATTGCCACGTTCAAAGAAGATCTGCGGAAAATCCGGTTAAAAAGGCACTATCAACTACGGTCACTCCAACTGTAAGAAAACGAGGTCGGAAAAAGAATTCCTGGATTTCTCAGATGGCAAATGCGCAACAACGTCTGGGGTTAACCACTGAAGCGATCCAGGACCGAGCTTTATGTAGACGCGTTGTGCGGTCTGCGACATTAGCCAACCCCATAAGCGGAGCAGCAGCGATGCAGTAAAAATGGGAAACTCGTTACGCATAAGTTCGTATAACGAGGAAAGGGTTAATAAAAGGATAAGAAGAAGAAGAAGAAGTCTACGCGTTCATATTTAAATGCAAAATAGGCATATTACCTCAAACCTTTATTTGAAAAATTTTTAGAGCAGAGGAAATTTGGGTGCCATCGAGATACATTTAGTTTTTTTGCTTGCTTTTTGACTTATCTTCTGTACACAGAGTGTTATCTATGTTGTTCGTATGTATATCATAGTCCCTTTGGACAAAGCTCCGTACTACTACCGCTGTGTTTGCGATCAGAGTTACTCGGTGAACATGCGCAATATTATGTTCTGCCAATAAATCTATTCCTTGGACGGGATATATAAAAATATTTTACAAGGTATGAAGCAAAACTGTTGAAAGTATGTACTCGTATATTGTTATTTATACATTTTTGGTACAAAGAAGGGCGCACTAAAGGCTTCATTAGCACTCTTAAAGTATTTGCAAGCAGCGCAGGCAATGGAAAGTTAGGTACGAAAGAAAGTGAGTTATCGATTTATCTTGGTTTTGAATGTTACAGGTTATAATGACTAGTAAATAAAGAACTCGGTAGGACATTCCATAAGATATATTTCAGAGTTCGGCCGAAATTGAGTTTGATAATGTACCGATGAGCATCCATAGCGAGACAGGTGTTACTGTTGAAAATTTGAAGGGTCGGAATGCTACTAAATATTAAGGTGGAGCACTGGTGGTGGTGAAAATAGCGAAAGTAGCTTTCAATTGACTGTGCAGTGTTGGCACCACATATGAGATTTATCGCACTGTTTGAAATCCTATCTATTAAGTACATCTAATCAGATGTGGGCGTTGTACTCCAATTTTAGGTGGAACAATGGCTTTCAAATTGATTCATATCAGAATTGGTGAAATATTTTTTATATCGCTTAAGGAAACTAAGATGTTTCGCAATTTTTGGCGATATTCAATATCTGGGCACTTCAACGACAATAGAAAGTTTTTCGGTTTTGACAATTCAAATACCATTGGATGTTTACATTTCATTCTAACAACAGCATATTGCATTGTGTTAATAGATCCTTAATTGGTTATGTTGTAAATATTGGATTTTATTGAGCTTAACGCTATCGTTCCCGTTCTGTAACCGTAAAGCAGCGCCGTGTAGTCGGACAACGAACATGAAAAGCAAACATTACTGCCGTCAGCAAAGGTATATATTGGATTAGAATTAGCAGACAAGATATCATTATTGTATTGTAGATAAACAAGAGTGTCGGTAACAGAACGGAGCCCTGGAGCATGCCAGCATTTATTTATTTTGAGAATATCCGACTTGAAACAACGACAACTTAAATTGAATGCTCCAAAGACTAATTTGCAGTCCATTTAAGAGAAGAGTTGTCGATCCCAAATGTACGCATTTTCGACAAAAGAGTTAGATGTCTAACTCTGTTAAACGCCTTTGGAAATATCAAGTGCAACTATTTCCTTTCTCCAGATTGATGTAAGCTCTGATTCCCCTTTTCGGTGAAATATGCCATCAAATCACCAGTGGAGCTGTTATTCCGTTTCGAGATATTTCATGCGCATCATCAGCATTCCTTGATCTTGGGAAGATGGGACACAGCAGAAGAGAGAAGAAAATTTGCCATTTTAAGGCTTAAGTTTGGCCAATGCTGTTTTCCATCTGCATATGAGACCACCTCTTTAATAGGAAGGAAGATATACTATCTGCGCCAGCGGTTTTGTTTGTATTAAGATCTTTTAGTACTCTTGCTACTGCACAAATGCGAACGCGGATTCGTCTTATTAAAGATTCGATACACACAAGAAAACGCAGCAGTTAAACCAAAGTCAAGAAAACCGTGGTAGAAATTATAATTAAAACATTCATAATTGTCTTTATGTAGTGTATGTTTGCTCACAGCATATACTTAGATACATATCAATCCTTCCCACTGGAACTTACAACTTAATAAGATTTTAAGGGGTAATTGTATATCTGAAGATAATAAGGATAGAAAATGTGTAGATATAGGAAATCCTCAGTCGCTTTGCAATTTTGATGATTTTTCTTTTCTGGTCTGGCCTGGTCAAGCCTTCTCAATGTGCAATAATCTCATCCCTGCTTGAAAAATCAAGGACTTAAAGCTAAAACTTTACTCTTCATGTTCTTCGGAACTCAATATACATATATAGCATACTTGATTGTTCAAGGATTCTCAGATGGTTTTAGGAAATGGCAAAGAATATTGTTCAGAATAAGTTAAAGCATGTCTATGGCTATGAACCGGTTACTATCGATGTTACGAAGTGTTATTTTCAATACCTATATCATATACATATTGCCGATAACATAAAATGTCTTATTTCATTTAAAAGGCTGAACATCTTCCAAAATCTTATTCTTTACACATTGGCCATATATTATATATTTATATAACAAAGTATCGGCTCGCGCAGGAAAAGCGATACGTCTTAAAAATTCTTTTTAACCTGTCAAGCAAAGCATTTGGACAAAGATTGTCCAAATATCGACCTCTAAAAAAATACAAAACCAAAAACAATAATTTTCTGTTCTGTTTAACCAAAATACTTGTTCAATGATAAAATAAATATCCAATCGCCATCACCTACGTATTGATCCAAAGCGGCAGGACAGCAGTTTGTGTTTGGAGAAGGATCTTTGCGCGCACTGCTTGTACAAAAGAGTGTCAAATTTACAAAGGGTAAACCGCCACAATATTTAGAAACAGGAGTTCAGGGAGCCTCCAACATGCACTCATCCGTTCATGATTTCTACCCAATGAACGACGACAAGAGGACCAACGACATGATGATGATGATGCCGTAAGAAGGCACACCTAGATCATGTTTTCTCCATTCATCCGAGATTCGATAAGGGTTGCTTTTCCAAAGTGCGTATCGAATTTCAACGTTGTTACTGCTCGTTGGCACATCATTTTTCGCGGATATCTCCACAATCAAACATAAAAATCTAGAAAACAAAACAATTGCCTACCCTTTGATGTTCTTTCATCTACTCGTAATTTGTAATTGGTTACGAATTTAAGCCGCCACCGCCAACATACTCGTAGTTTTCATTCCTTTTCCTTTAAAAAAAAGGAATACCATATTGTAGCTAAGAAGAGGATCATACGCATCCGTAGATCATCGAAGAGTGACAGTACTCAAAAGAGAAAGAAATATCTGTTCATATTGTGCAATGCAATCCCAAAAACAATATCTGATATTTCGATTGGCAGCAAATGGTGTTATGTGATCCTTTTAAAGTTCAGTTCGCAGTCAAACCCATATAGGCGTGATGATAAATTTTCAATAAATAAAAGGCTCGTTGCGCACTGGGTGCTGTTTTGTATAGGTAGTTTGGCGTACTCGATGTACTGGCACTGGGAGCTGGACAAAATGTTAATTAACTTTTCAAGCCAACAATAACGTATATGCCTGGGCTACATAAGCCGCATGCTGTTTAAGCTTTTACCATCGTCGTATCGTTATATCTATAGTATAGTATCTACTTTGCCTTGACCAGTTGTGGGCAGTTTGTGACCAGCTGGGTGAAGGAAGACATTTGCAAAGAAGACACACTATACGAGTAGTACTGATGATGCTGATGATGCTGGGGTATATAATTCACTTTTGGATTAAGAAAACTATTTAGATTTTTCGGTAAGCACTACTGCACATATAATGCGTTGCACAGTGTTATTAGCAGCGGATTGTGGCGAGCTCCTGGGGTCGCAGTCAACACTCGGAATTGCTCCCATGGGTAGAGGAAATTTGAAAATATCAGCGGGCGATTTTAATGTTTACACGCAAATTTACACTCCGCACTTTGTTGGCTTGAAATTTAGACGCTTCGCGGTCGAACTCAAATGGAGCTCCCACAAAGCAAACACTTTCAACATGTTAACCAGAATCCTCTTGTATCTACGAGTATACAATGCTCTGCTCTTTGCTTTACTTCATTCCAAAATACAAAATACAAAATACAAATCCGTGGCTCTGTGGCCGTTGTCAATGTGCTGGTCATCGTCTTTGGGTCATAAATAAACAACCGATCGAACAATGAAGGCAATTCCTTCACATGTATTTGGATGAAAAGCGCAGAAATTAAATTATGATCTTGGCAGTATATAACTTGCAACCTGACACCCAATTTAATTGAGTTCTTAGATGATAACGAATGTACATGAGTAGTATGTTTGAAGGATTTTTTCTTCTTTGCCAATGGTGAACTTGTAAGTACGAGTACAGGACAATTCCAGTCTTCTACGGTTAGTACCAACAAGGTGGTTAGTTTTGGTGCGCGAAGTGAATTATAAGATGATTCCTTTTTCATATCATACACAGAAGCAAATGTTGAGAGTTTAGGAGTAGGATGCCAATTTTCTGTGATACCAGTAACTGGTTTTGTTTGCTCGTTTACTTTTGAGAATTATTTGCTTAGTTTATTGAATTTACCAAGGTGCCAAGAAAGTGTGGTTGTTAAGTTGCAAAATCAACCTAAACGACACCAGTCAGGCTATAAACATTTATTTAAATTTTCAAATCTCTTTAAAAGTTTGCTATGTTTGCAAATCCTTGCAGTCGCATACTACATTTATTTTACCAATAGAACAAAAATTCAATTCGACATTTAGTAACTGGGATTTGTGACTAGGCTTAGGAGATTAAATATCTTTATGCTTTCTCCTTCGAAAGCCTTGTATATCTGTATCACATAATGACAATACACATACGAGTAGTAGTGCTTCGAAATACATAGAAGAACTTTCTATTAAAATAATCAATCCGAGCTTAGATGTGACCTATCCTGAGAGTTTTTAGTGATTGGATTTTCAGTGTTCTATTTATGACATGTGCCAAAGTTAAGCATGCTGAATAAGCCTTGCCCTTTCATCATGAAAAGAATTACAACCAAACATCGCTCGCTAATTAAAAAATATTTTTCGCGCACGTCGACCATTTTGCGGTTGTCATAATCGACCCACTGGATCCGTGCGGCATCGGATAAAGAACAGTGCCGCAGTGCGTCCCAGCTTGTTATAAGAGGCAACTAAATGGGACACCAATCATATACAGGCAACTATGACACCAAAAATGAGCCTGTGACACTTTAACACCTTAAAACTTTCTCACAAGTTTGTATGCAATGAGGGGGTTCCCGCGTCTGGAGACTACCGGTGGGGTAAAAGAACAGTCAATCAATTCGAAATGAGCATACAAGTGTCAAACCACTCAAACTTTAGATACACTTCATAGAAATGATCGCAATTAATAGCACTACCCCGCTGGGCACCCCGATTGCAACGCACTCGGGTGATCCCAGAGCAAGCAGAAGTGCTTGTGTCAGAGTCCGACGGATTCCGGGGGCGGGCAAAATGAAGTTTCCAAAATATTTTCATAAACTTCGGTTTGCAAGTTGGAACGTCGGATCGATGACCTCAAAAAGTTTAGAACTGGAAGCGATTATGCGTCGCAGAACTCTACAAATCCTGTGCGTACAGGAAACGAAGTGGTGTAATACAGGAAATAAAGCGCGTTTTCTTGATTTAAAAACTAAGGCATTTAAGATGTTCTACCATGGAACGGTCAATGGACGAAACGGTGTTTTAATCGTTGTTGCAGCGGATCTTCTAAACAATATCGTTGGTATTTTGAAAATAAGCGACCGCTTGATGAGTGTTAAACTCGTCATACACAATCAAACGTGGAACATTGTTAGCGCGTACGCTCCACAAAACGGATGCGACCAATCGGAAAAAGATAAATTTTGGTCAGAGTTCGGTAATTTGCTTAGAAATATACCTATCGATGAGATGCTCTTCGTAGGCGGAGATTTAAATGGCCACGTCAGAGAAACAAATGTTGATTATGAGGACTGCCACGGTGGTAAAGGCTTTGGAACCAGAAATTCAGCTGGCGAAGACATCCTTGTAGCGTGTAGGGCGTACGGCTTAACCGTCTTAAATACAATGTTTATTAAACATCAACGACATCTCATCACCTATAGCAGCGGAGGCCACGAAACGCAAATAGATTATCACCTCTGCAAAATGTCGATGAGAAGCCGTGTTAAGGACTGTAAAGTAATACTTGGAGAATCGCTAGTAAGCCAACACCGTCTGCTCATTACAGAATTTTTCACAGCGGAACCACCGAAAACACGGGCATCGTTTGGAAAGCCAAAAATCCGGTGGTATAATCTATCGAAGGAACGAAGCGCAAGATTTATCGGACTGGCTAAAGAAGTACTTCAAAATATAAATGGTATAGCAGACTCACTTAGCCCGCAAGAAATGTGGAACAGCATGCACGAGGAATGCATAACACTCGCAAAGTCACATCTGTGGACTATATCGAAATACCATTACGTCGGCAAAGAAACATGGTGGTGGAATGACGAAACCAAACGAGCTGTGGCCGACAAGAAGAGTGCATTCCAAGCGTGGACAAAATGCGATCGGAGCGACGATATCGAAAAAGCTCGACTGGCTCTTGAATACGAGCGTCTTAGAAAGATCGCAAAGAAAGTCCTGGCTCGAACTCGAGCGGCAGAAGCGGAAAACCTGTACCAAGAGTTGGAACAAATATCCTCACGATCGGCAGATAGAAGACAAGCTATCCAAGAAGTTCAAACGTCGTACAATACTAAAATGCCAAATATTTTTAAGCTCGCTGCACAGAGGCGAACAAATTCAATGGAAATAACCTCGCCGAAATACATCAAAAACGCAGACGGTCGTCTACTAACAAATGAAACGGAAATTTGTGATCGGTGGCTTGAATACTGCAAGGAGTTGCTTAACAAACAGTTTCCACGTGATATCGTGCCGACAGCTGGTCTATTCGAGGAGGAAGTTTCGGACTTTTCAATCGAAGAAATAAGTATAGCAATCGGAAAAATGAAGCGGGGGAAAGCGGTGGGACCAGACAGCATTCCATCAGAGCTTTGGTCGAAGATGGAGGGGATCGGCAGCGTTTGACTATCGAAACTTTTAAATAAATTAAAATGTGGACAACCTATGCCGAATCAATGGAGAAGTAGCTTCTTGGTTCCATTATACAAAGGAAAAGGCGACACTCGAGAATGCAACAACTACCGTTCAGTCAAGCTTATGTCACACACAATGAAAATCGTCGAAAGAGTCTTAAACGAACGTCTTCGGCAAATAATAAAGCTCGATAATAGCCAGTGTGGATTTGTTGAAGGAAGATCGACGGTGGACGCTATCCAAAGCCTACTATTAATAATGGAAAAGCACCGAGATTCGTCTAAGGATTTACATATGGTATTTATCGACCTCGAAAAAGCATTTTATCGAGTGCCTAGGGATCTCATATGGGCCGCGCTGAGGTCTCAAAACTTACCGGAAGCGTATGTTAGAATAATACAAGACATGTACGGAAAAATGAAAACTGCGGTAAAAAGTTCTGCCGGACTAACGAGAGAATTTCCAGTTGATGTCGGAGTGCATCAAGGAAGCGTACTTAGCCCTTTCCTCTTTAACGTAGTATTCGACTACCTTTTAAAAGACTGCATGCGCGAAGCAAATGTAACGCCTCTCTTCGCTGACGACGCAGTTATACTTAGCGATGACGTCGAAGATTTACAGAAAGATTCATGGAGAAATGCGCTAGAGAGAAACGGGTTTAAAATAAGTCGTTCAAAGACGGAGCATTTGCGCATCCGTTGCGACCTGTTCCGGATAAAATGTAAGACGGAATAGTTCTTCCGAAAAGCACTATCTTTAAGTACTTAGGATCAATCGTTAACATGGAAGCGAAATGTGACGACGACGTAAACCACAGAGTGAGTGTGGGATGGATGAAATGGCAGGAAAATTCGGGAATCTTTTGCGACCGAAAATTTCCACTTGAATTGAAGGGAAACTCTACCCCACAGTTGTTAGACCAGCTCTTATGTAAATGACGGCAGCGGAAATGAAAATGTTAAGGATGTCTAGTGGAGTCACTAAACGCGATTGCATTAGATCTACGCGTATAAGAGGAAGTCTACATATAAATTCGGTAACCGAACAGCTTGAGGCGAATAGAATAAGCTGGTGTTGCCACGTTCAAAGAAGATCTGCGGAAAATCCGGTTAAAAAGGCACTATCAACTACGGTCACTCCAACTGTAAGAAAACGAGGTCGGAAAAAAAAGAATTCCTGGATTTCTCAGATGGCAAATGCGCAACAACGCCTGGGGCTAACCACTGAAGCGATCCAGGAGCGAGCATTATGTAGACGCATTCTGCGGTCTGCGACATTAGCCAACCCCATAAGCGGAGCAGCAGCGATGCAGTAAAAATGAGAAACTCGTTACGCATAAGTTCGTATAACGAGGAAAGGGTTAATAAAAGGATAAGAAGATAATCGACCAACTGGGCAAGCACTTCTAGCTTACAATACAAGAGCTGCTAACGCACCTGCAAAAATACACTGTTTGGTGCAGTTTGTGGCCCGGCGGAATCATTTGCCCGTATTTTTTCAAAGATGACCCTGATAACAACGTTACCGTCAATGGCGCCCGCTATAAATCAATGATCTCGAACTTTTTTTTGCCTAAAATACACGAGCTGAATCTGGTCGACATATGGTTTCAGCAAGACGGCGCTATATACCACACCGCACGCGCATCGATGAACCAATTGAGAAATGAGTTCGGTGAGCAATTTATCTCTCGTTTTGGACTGTTGAATTGGTCATCTAGATGGTTCGATTTAAAGCCTTTAGACTATTCTTTATGGGGATACGTCAAATCACTTGTCTATGCTGATTAGCAAGTGTCAATTGCAGTCTTGGAAGACAACATTGGCGAGATACCATCCAATATGTTAGAAAAGTGACTCAAAATTTGACTCTCCATATGGATCACTTAAAACGTAGTTGTGGTCAACATTTACAAAAAATAATCTCTAAAAAGTTAATGACAAGCATTGATTTATGAACTCGAATAAAAATCGCGTACAGGATTCAAAGATCTCAGGTTGAAGGAGACAAGGAAGGTCCAACCTCCGATTGAAGAAATAGCGAGCGCCGATGCTTGAGTACATTATAATAGAAACAGAAGGCGGAAACTCAGAATGCATCTTAAAACACAAAGAAAAGCATAGTTTTGGCATTGGTAATTATAGATATTGGCCACGAGAGTTTTTAAAACATTGCATTGCAACATTTGAGTGTTCTTTCTGTGTACAGGATTGACTTCTCCAGGCAACTACCGTCGTTAATGATACGAGTACGAGTAATTTATATTTATGGTGGTTCTAATACGTTCTAATAGAAAATTCACCACACTTGCGTAGGCTTGCCTAGTTTGCGGATATCAGTATTCATCTATAAAAGTTTTGGGTGATTTGTTGGGTGGGGCAGACAATATCGGGAAAGCAAAGCGATAGTGAAGGAAGACTTCACAGATTATAGCTGCAGTGAGAAGGAAGGTGAGTAAACAATCATAGGATGAGTTTTTTGACTACATACAGAAGCAGAGTATTTTAATGTGCCCATTGATTACACAAGTCCTTTCAGCATCCCGGTTTTCGACATCGGTTACTGTTTTTGTTGAGGACTGGAGTACGAGAATCTTCTTCTTCTTCTTATCCTTTTATTAACCCTTTCCTCGTTATACGAACTTATGCGTAACGAGTTTCCCATTTTTACTGCATCGCTGCTGCTCAGCTTATGGGGTTGGCTAATGTCGCAGACCGCAGAACGCGTCTACATAATGCGTACTGGAGTACGAGAATGTTCAATATAAAGGCAAGTAAGAGGTTTCTTAAAACCAAAAGACACATATCTTTCTGAAAGTCTTAAAGCATATAACCTTTTCTAATAAAGATATACATACGTATAAATTTCAAACTCGTTGCCGAAAGTTCGGGAGTTGGCAAAAGAAATGCTTTAAACCCTAAGCAATTTACTATTTGAACTTTCCAGTTTAACAACTGCAATGGACGTAGTAGCTAGAAAATAGTAGTATAGATTACATTTACTTTATTTTATCTCCATTATAATGGATGGTCATACACCATATAGCAAATGCAAACGCAACTAGTGTTGCAGTTTCCACGAACCCAAATAGGAAAACCATAGAACACGAAACTAAAGCCCAGAAATGAAATTTTGTTAAGACCAACATTCACAACGCCGGATCCAAACACTGCCAAATTCAGCTGCAGATCTATTGTAGTAATAAAGGGTTTTCCAATAAGGACTTGATAACTTATCCTTTGAGATATAACCATTTGAGATATTTCAAAAACTTTATTATCGGCTTGAAATATAATCAAAACATTTATGAATGGAACTCGACTTCGTTCATATGGCCACCGCGAGCACGTTTACAGCGGTCGATTCGTTGGACCCAATTTTCAAAGACTCAGCCACACATTTCGGCCCAAACGGCCGACCGCCGCTATTTCGCATTCAATGTTGGCTATGAGCTCTTCTAACGTCCAATGACTTAAAGTTGCCCCACAGAAAATAGTCAAGCGGCGTTAAATCGCACGAACGAGGCGGCCAATCGAATGGCCCATTTCTTGAAATAACACGCTCACCATACTTACTCTTCAATAAATCGATTTTAACGTGTGCTGTGTGGCTTGTGGCACCATCCTGTTGAAACCACATGTCGTCCAAGTCCACATATTCCAATTCGGGCCAAAAATAGTCAGTTATCATGAGAACGCCGTGAACTTCATTGATTTGGATCGTTTGCTACGGACGCCTGAACGGCAGCAATATTTTCGACACTTCGATCAATCCGTTGTCTCACTGACACGGCAACATCACACAACGAATATGTAGAAGACTCAAATTTTTGCACTAAACTTGTTATTGCCTGTCTACTAGGGCGAGAATTACGACCAAGAATTGGAATTAACACTCTTAAAGTTGCAGTCACCGACTCCGAATTTCGGTAGAAAATTTTTATAATTTGCAGACGTTGCTCGTTCGTGTACTTTATCATGCTGAAAATGTTGAGTTTACTGAATAAATTGACAGTGACAGTTTGATGATGAATGAAAGAGTGGGTTCACAAATTAAATTCAAAGTTGTCAAGTCCCTATTGGAAAACCCGATATAAAAGAGTTCATAACCTAAAAAAAGGTCTGATTATTAGAAGGACAAAGAAATGCTTTAACGCACCACAATTTTTAAGGTTTTTGAGCCACCGCGGTTGAACCGCCCTTTATGTTGAATTTAAAAAAAACTCAAGAAAGCATGGATGTACCAGTGCATCTTCATACTCATTGGGTGAAACTAAACTTCTCTAAGCTAAGGGAATCGAGGCGAAAACTATCAAACCGCTTTTGCTTATTTAGTAGGTAATGAATTGTAAAATAATTCTTCAAAAAAGGCACAACACTTCTCGCCGAAAACTACACAACTATAAATAAATAACAGAAGGAGTTTTAATGATTAAAAAGAAGATCTATGATGTAAGTAGCTCTTCGCAAGCGTGGGTCGACTAGAAGTCACACTCTATACATATAAAAAAAAAACAACATGCGCCTTGTTTTAAAGTGAAGGTAAACATATGTGAGCAATAGCCTGAACAATTTAACGGACAATCTATTGCAAAATAATATACAAAACAGAGAATTTTCATTTTTTTCGGAAACCTGAAATATCTTAAACTAGCAATATCGGTCTAAAAGGTGAGTGCTCGTAGAGATACATCCAATGTTTGGGGGCAAAAAGAATTAGATTCAATTTAGTGTTTTAAATAACAATGCATAAACGAGGATGTATACATAAACAGAAAATAATTTCTGAAGGTGATAGTTGTAGGATTTTCGATGTATTGTTTTCTAGTTCGAATTGCACTGACCAGTAACATTAAATACAAAAAAAAAAAAAGATATTTGAAAACCTCCAACTAAACTACCAAAAACTTTCCAACCTATTATGCTACGATGTCCTTAGTACATTTATGATGAAAAGATTATTTCCATAGTTTGTTCAAAATCCATAAATAGTTTTGAGAGTGTTTTACCTTTTTGAAACAAAAATTTGACTTTGTATTTATGCAACAAAAACCAAAGTGAATTGCTATGCAGATATCTTTACAACTTTAAACTGTGCCGAAATGCGATGAGTCGGTAAGTTTTCTGAATACGAGTACCATGTCTTTCAATTTGAAGAAACATAAACAAAGCCAAAGGAATGCCACAAATTCAAAGACGTTACCAGACCTCCCCCTTTGTTTTCCCAATTGTTTGAACACTGCCTATAATTCCGACCAAGCAAATTTAATAATAGTGCGGAACCATTTCAAAGGTTTGCGCGTTCGTTGAAACTTCAAAAGGAATAATCGAATCATCAGAATTAATATCGGTATTTCCGAATAACAACCTAAGAACCACACAATGTTTAAGGACAACTTACTGCTCTGGTATGCATATTTATATTCATAACAAAATCGTGCCTGTTGACTCAGAGAGCATTAATTTCGGCTTCTGCGGTAAGATGCAACAAAGCAAAGAGAAACATTCTATTCAATTAACACCTGCTAGGCATTGATGATCGTCAAAAGATAAATACGAGTATACTCACTTCCATGGTCATGCTCATGCTAGTCATCGGATGGTTACGCCCGCGCAAAGAGGCACGAAGATTTGATGTTTTGATTGAATTTATGAGCGCGGAATCAAATGTGGGGCGCTAACTTGTAACTGATTTCTTTATTTTTTTTTTTTTTTATTTTTTTTTTTGCAGCAGATGCAAAATATTCTGAATTGTGTGGATAAATACTTGAAATGTAGTTAAATTTGACAGATTTATTGAGCGTTTATAGATACTTGAGGCAACGATAATATTATAGTTAAGGATCCCTGTCGGAGGGTCTAGAAATTTTATAGAATTGACACACTGAGTAGATATATTAAGGGTTCAAAATAGCAAACTTGATTTAAGTGGTATCTAAACCTATATGGAACATATTGTTCATGCTTTAGAGATATACTCGTATATTATGGAGTGGTGGTGGCGATGGCGATGGCGATGGCGATGGCGCTATGGGTAGCTCATTGGACTATCGCGCAATTTTTCAAATCGTCATCACCCTTTTGGTGGGAAATGGCAAACTCCCAAAAGTAAAATTGCCTATGAAAAAGCTTCTAAGGAGTGCCGTTCGGATTCGGTGATAAACCGTAGGCCCCGCTAAAATGTGACAAAAATGACAGCATGGGCAACACAAATGAGTGTTGCCATGGCCCATACCAGGCTGGCAGCGCCAGTGTTATTTGTTTGATAAGAGAGTGAAGATCGTGCTGACATTCCCAATGCACCAAAATAAGCTAAAACACTTCAATTTATTTTGAAAATCACAGTTTCGAAAGAATAAATTGTACCCGATAATTTAAAACGGTATAACCGGAACATTTTTAACTTCGCCAAAACCTACAAATATGAAAATCTAAGACCAAGATGGGTAAGGCAATTAAATAGTGAAAATGAACATAGCGGTCTTCATATATCCGCAGAAAAAGGCATATGCATAATGCCTTAGTATGCGATCTTGCTGAACACCGCTTCAGAAATCCAATTTCAGACAACCTACATCTCGCATAAATAAAGCCACTTATTTATTTAAAATTCACCTCCTATGTGAGACATATATTTTGCATTGTACTCGTACTTACCCTTTTTCGATGTTAATAATTGGTGGGGCAGACATCTAATCTAAGCGCAGTTATCAACGATGACTGATAAGGTGTTAATGTGCTTATAGCAGAAGGATATTCAAGGATCTGTTTCTTTTCGAAAGCACTTTCTGTAATTTTTCCAATCCTGGAATGATTGTGCTGACTAGGCAAAGCAAATGAATGCCTCTATTTTTCACTCTCTGTAAGATTGTTTTTATCTTTCCAATTTTGTACGCCATTCCATTTCCAAAGTCTCTACTAAAAATAGAGATCATATCTACGCTGACGATGTCCAGCTTTACCTGAGCTTTCCCATTGGAATCAACGGAGATATATCTTCAATAGTAAACTGCTCATTACGCAACGGTCTAAAGCACAATCCTCTTAAAACTAAAGCAATACCTTTTTCCAAGCATTTGCCACCCTTCTCAAATTTTCCACCAATACAAATAAATTCCTCTCAAGTTGAATATGTGTCTAAAATAATAAATCTCGGTATCACAGATTCACCTGGAACGGACCAATAAACTGCATCATCTCCAAAGTTAATGCCTCGCTCCGAGGGCTGTCTGGCGCCAAAAAATATCTCCCGACCGAGGTTAAACTAAAATTAGTAAAGTCTCTTATTATTCCAATAATAACGTACGGCTGCGAGTTGCTCGCCAATTATGACTCCTACTCTTTTCAAAGACTCATGGTTGCCTTCAATGTGATTGCTTGGCTCGTCTTTGGCCTTGGGAGGTTCTTTCATATCTCAAGAGAAACGCGTCAGCTTCATGGGTGCAGCTTAGACAACTTTTTTAAATTTCGGTGCTGTATTCAACTATATTTAAAATCATTCACTCATTCATTCAAAGCAAAAAAAAAACACAGTGGCGCTGGCAGCCCGGTATGGGCCATGGCCGAGCTTCTTGACACTCATTTGTGTTGCTCATGTTGTCATTTTTGTCACATCTAAGCGGGGCCTACGGTTTATCGCCGAATCCGCACGGTACTCCTTAGAATCTTTTTCGTAGGCAATTTTACTTTCGGGAGTTTGCCATTGCCCGCCGAAAGGGTGATGGCGATTTGAAAAATTGTTGGTGACCCAGCCAGGAATCGAACCTAGACTCTCTGCGTGATAGTCCAATGAGCTAACTATCGCGCCATCGCCGTCGCCTGACTATTTATTCGACAAAATTACCCGCTGTGCATCTAATCGGTACATCGTTTAAAGACCACTCAACCACATCTACTTGACATCGCGACGACAATTTTTCATTTATGCTGTCGAACTGTGGAATAATCTGCCAAATCATATTAAGTCTATAATCGAATTAAAACGGTTTTGCATAGTTTGCGGCGAACATTTTTCCAATTTTATCTGAACTTGCTTTTCTTTTTCTTTAATTTTCATTTAAAAATATCATTTTTTCTTAAATCTCTCCTTTTCCTTTTACTTTTAATCTTTTTAAGCTTTTTTTTTCTTTTTCTCTTGTAACTTTTAAATTTAAGTCTTATGAACTGTACACCTATAAGTTAACCTTAATGTACAGCGATTGTTTCATTCAATAAAAAAATAAATAAATAAATAGAAGTGAGCCTGTAGTTTTCGTAGATAATCCTTATAAAGCTTTGCGAGGCAATGATTTTATCTTTACGAGAAAGTGTTATGCGGATTCTTGATTTTGTGGAGCAATGCTGTCCAAAACAACCAACAAATCGTCGCCCTAGTGACGCAAAAACGTATGTCAACATTTTAAATTCAATTTCAATTTCAGGAGAGACATTTCTGTATTATTTTTCTTAATTTTTCAATACATGTGTTAATACTTTTGAAAAGATTACTTTTGAAATTTCAAGTTTAGGTTTATTACTACAGAATAGATAAAAGATTTTTCACTTTAATTTGTGTTTAATGTTTAATATGTTTAAAATGCAGTTACGGCCCCCCATCATCGGATGTTGACGTAAGCGGCGATCTTTGATTCGTTTCCCTCTACGGTTATTAGCAGGGAAACACGAAAAACGACTTTCAGCAATATTTCACCAAGAATTCTTTTTCTAGTAACGAAAATATTTATATGAATACTCCAGATGGCGCGGCTGATTGTTTCTGCCCAATCTCTCATTTGTTGCCGGACTAGAGGATCTCTAAATTTTTTGGAGTCGAACTGGTCTCCTCAAATTAGGATGTTATTGCTTTTATAAGCGACTATAGCCGACTTTATGACCAACGTTGGCACAAAACCTTTTTCGGATATTCTGGAGAGATCTTATAAAAAGCAGGGTCATAAAGGTTGATTCTTTAAATGGTATTTATTCCAGTGGGGGTTTCATTAGACATCACGCATGCGTCGTGTTACACTTATATCGTTGTTTTGTTCAGTATTATTTGATATTTTATTATTGAAGACTAAGCTTAGCTTATGGTCCAAATAATCAATACAACGAACGCTCAATGCGCTATATAATCGAAAGTTTGCAACCCAATTTTCATCATTTGATTATACGCGATCAAATAGACCACATCTTACACGTAGTAAAGAAAATATAGCGGCGGCAGCGAAGAGTCTGCGCTATTACCGTGATGAATCGTTGCTACGCCGTTTTCAACACATTGGCTTGTCGTACCCAACAACTTGTGTTTAACCCGAATGTCTTGGCTTAAAAGCATACGTAATTCAATTCGTGCAAGAAATAAAGCTAGCCGACCTTCGTCTCTGTTTTCAAAAAATCTACTGTTTTCGACATTTTGTTCACCGACGGGGCCCATTTCTGGCTTAATGGTCGAGTCTAGGGTGTGGGTGCACCCGAAGAGGTTCAAGAGCTCCCATTTCACCCAACTAAACAACTATTTGGTGTAGTTTATGGGCTTGTGGAATCATCGGTCCATATTTCTTCAAAACTGAGGCCGGGTGAAACATAACTTTGAATGGCGTCCGTAATTATTACATGATATCAGACTATTTGCTACCCGAAATTGAAGTCTGTGGTCTCGACGACACCCGGTCTCACTAAGACCGTGCCACTTGCCAAACAGCTCGTGAAACCATGGATTTATTATAAGAATTGTTCGGTGACATCACATTTAGACCCCTTCCTTTGAGGCTACGTAAAGCCCAAAGTCTTTTTATAATAAGCCGGCTACGATTGAGGACTTGGGGGCCAACATTACTTGAATCATTCAGACACTTTAGAATGGACCGAAATAGAATAATCTTCAAAGAGATTGAAGAACCTTTTTTTGTAAAAGTGATGGCATCAAAACTGATTGCATGGCATCGTCTAACAAGTATGGGTAAACGAATTATAAATTTGGGCATCCCATCAAATCATCAAAATGCCATTATGGCTCAGCTGGGAAGTTATAAGAGCCCGCATCCTCTAGCTTGACAATATAGCCGACTCTATTCAAAGTGAAAGGTGCAGCTGATATTTCGTCTATTGGACTTAAATATTCAACAATAAAATGTCTATTTAAAATTCATGGAAGTAATGTTTACAAACATCCACCCTTCCTAGGTTTTTTTTTGCTCTTACCTATGAGTTTTGCTTTTAAAACAGACTTTCTTGCAGAACTCATCGATAAAGAACTTTTTAAAATTCTCGAACGGAAAGACTGCGAAGACTCCTTTATTTTCATGGCCGCAATCGATTCCTTAAAGTAAATTCGCAGCCTTGCAAACATAATAAACATTGATGTTTTATTGTCGCCACAACCACTTCCCACAGGAGTTACCTCAATATATTACTCCATCGCCGACTCAAGCTGTGAATTATGTCATAATGTCCTCTTTGGCCATTTAATTTAACTTCTTTCCTAGATTCCGTGAATGGTAGAAGACGAACAACGATATCGATGTCATCTGGATATTCCGACAAATGGACGACTTGAGATTGACCGTCTATTAGTGAATTCGCTAAAGAAATATTTGCAGATATCTACTAGAATGTGTAGGTAAGATGTACTATTAATATACTTTTTCTTATAGACTTCTGACATAAATACGTCTGTGAAGCTATTAAAATGCGTTAACTAAGTAGTGACCTGGACTTACAACCATGACGAAAGATTGCTTTGGTAAAAAAAAGTCATTCAGCTGAGGCCTACTACTCCAGGTAAGCCTGTCGATCCTGGGAGAGACTTATACAGAAACACACGGCAATTGAAAACCAATATCCTTAGACTCTCAGATATATGTATGTATGTACTAAGAGTCAGATCCTTTTCAATTTCACCATACATGACAAGAAATATCAAAATTTATTAATTCAAATCAAGAAAGCTACACAAAACCTACTTTAAAAAAGCATGTAAAGAACATCATTCTTGAGCAGGAAATAAACAATGAACATCAATTTGAAACAAACACAAACAATATCTTTAAGCCGATATGTCAAGATCGACAGGCCTCTAGCGAATTGATCCATCCAACAACATCTGGTATTATTTGCATTCCACATGGCATTGTGACGCATTCTATTGTTGAAACAGTTGACTGCCCAGTTTCATCCAGAACAGAAACCAAAACCCAGAACAAGGTGTGAAAATCTATATTACCAGACTATAACTACCAAAATGCGAATTATTACAAAGGCACACACATATTTTCACATTAGCTGAGGCACAACGCAAACAACAAAAAAAAAAAAAAAAAAGTGAAAATAAAATAAAGGAAACATTTCACGAGTCAGCATGAACGAGAACGAGGAGCACACTACTTATACGATAAGAGAGTAATATCCGTATTCCCCGATTCAAGGTATCATCCCCGAGGCACAGAAAGGAAGCCAATGATTTATGAGGATACACAACAAATGAGCATCTCATCCGAGTAAATCAGCCTTGCCGAGAGCAGGGAGAAAATTTCGAAAATACGAAAATTCGATGATTATGCTTTGCTTGTACGTTTTTATGAGCTACAATAAGGGAATGGTTTTTGGTGACAGGAATCCAGCGTTGTTGCGGTCTCAATCGGAGTTCGAACAAATTATTAATGATCGGTTGATCGTAATAATTGTCTCCTTTTCCCATTGGTTAGGACACAATGCAAGGCATTAATATATGTACCTTACTCTGTATACCGTACACGAGTATGTGAGTTTTTGTTGGATGCCGACAAACGCGATTCCTTTGCCAAGCGTCCCTTTTATCCCTGCTTTAGCATTTGAATTAAAATGTCGCCTAAATGAGAATTTGTGTTTGAAAAAGAAAACACATTTTCGCCCTGGAATTAAGTATGAAATCTTGAATTTTATTGGATCTTAAATGGTAACAAATGTTTGCCGTTTCGAGGCTTTGTATCTTTTGATTACGGGATTAGTAAGAAGCTTAAGCTCTAATTCCTTACAGATAGATAGAACCTATATTTAAATCCTTAATATGTTACTAAGTCATGAGTTTGCAAATTATTTCAATTGGTAATATGTATACTCATAATAATGGATGTTTATAGCATTCCGCTGATTATTAAGATTTCTTAGAAAAAAACTGGTTTAGATCCCGAGATGGTTGCCAGGAAGTATTTGTTGACCCTAGGTTCACCACAATTCTGTGGTGTTTCCGGCAAGTTAGCATCGCAATAAGAAATCGCCATGGATGTCAGATGTCAAATTTCCAACTCTATCTGTGTAAGAGAAAATCAAAACGCACAAAACTTGTACCAGCCAGCACTCATAAATACTTAGTAACATCTTGTCTTCATTCACGGTATTCAGTATACGAGTAGTCGTATTCAAACAAGTACTAAGTAAACAGGCAGCAGACATTCTAAAGAAAAATTGTCTCATATTGAGTTAATTGAAACCCACGTACTCGAGTTGATTGAGTTAAGGGTCAAGTGGTAAATATTTTGACCTCAGAATGATTGCCACTGTGGCATTTCGCTGTGCCGTACCATACAACTACCAGTAGTAGCTTACACAATTGATCCGTAAATGTACGGATACGTTTGCTTCCAGTCTTTCAGCCCAGTCCATCAGTCTATTAGTGAAATGTGGAATTTCTCGTACTTGTTACTCGTACTTGTAGTCATACTCCAAAAGATAGACCATTTATCTTTAAACCAATGATGATGAAGACGATGATGATGATTGCATTGTCGTCGCAATATCGGCAAGATTTAAGCGCAAACCCAGAGTCAGAGTAACATGATGTGCGTTAAAAATTAATTCATTCACGTCTCACCCAATTAACATCACTGATTGCCCTGCTGGAATCAACTGGAACTCATCTTTCATCTGCATTGACTCATTTGAAAATAGGATAAGGATGCTAATGGAAGAGTCATAGATCGAGATGAACCGGAAGCTATATGCCAGACCAAGGACAATTTAATCCGGAGGTACTTTAGCCGTTAGTGGTCATCTAAGAGGAAGAATCTTGTGGTTGCACTGCGTCAAGTTACGACCTTTGTTTAGTAATCCGCCTAATAGGCTTAGGTATCTATTTACTCGTACCTTTAACTTGACACCTCGGAAGAGACAATTAGAGAAATAAAAAGTCTATCATTCGTTAGAAATTCCGGTCTAATCCAGGTGACAAACTCGATATATTCATATTCAAGAACTTACTTTTGGATTTATATACTCGTAAGTTTACATGTAAAACTACCAATTACAAAATCGAGGAGCATTTTCTAGTGCCAATGCCAATAATAATGGCAATCTTAAATCTTAAAACAACACTTTATCAGCGACGGGTAATCGGATATACCCCTGACCATTTCGGGGCTGCTCTTGATTTTTGTTGCAAGATTATCACAATTCGTTTGTTGCCTATACAAATATTCCAACCAATTGACATGAATATAAAATTATTTGCTACCAACGAGGGGTATAACCGACAACTAGACAAGGTCCTTCCACGTGAATAAGGATCACATTACATTATTCGTACTTGTATGGAAGAGTACATTTGTGCAATAGCTACGATGACAATGTCAAGTTAAGCGGACTAATGGGAACGCAAACGCTTTTGAATGAATGACGTAGTCAAGCGTAATCTCCATTTGTAACATTAGGATGTTTGAAATTGAAAGGAATAATCCGAAAGGATGTTTGTTGTCGTTACTCTGTATTCAAAAAATTACGAAAGGACTGCCAAAGGAAAAATGTTACATTGTTTGTGATTTATGTGTTATGTTATTTCGTCGTCGTCGTCGTCGTCATCGTCGTCAGTTTGCTGTAACACTACTGTTTCTGAGGACATTATTCGCTCAGCTTATCTCGATTGTAACTGGATACATTTGTTTGTGAAATTGTGGAACAACTGACGAAATAAACGAAGTAGGTAGGAACCGAAATAGAAGTAACGAGCTGTTGCCTCGACAACGCCAGCTAACCAACCACCTCTTCACTTTTTCAAGGATAATATATTATAAAAAGCTAATAATATGTTTACCTTTACACACATGGGAATATTCGTGTCCATATTCATATTGTTTATGTATAGGTACACAGTCTTGGTCCAGGTCCAAGTTTCAGATCCCAGGTGCCCGTGTGCTTCAGTTGTGAATGTGACAAAGATTTTCCCCATAATTAACCAACTGCTTGACTTAAATCCTTCGATTGACTCTTGCTAAAGTATTCGTTGTCATCGGTCGGTGAAGGGATGATGACAACGACAACGACAACGAAAACCACGACGACGACGACGATAAAAGGGTGTCAGGTATTATGTGAGGTATTTAATTAATCTAAATAGAAACATTGATTGAGAACAAGAATCTCGATCTTCCAAATGCCAATCTGGGACGCGTGAACGCATATCAACAGAACGAATATGGGTGTGCAAAAATTGCACGGTCCAGTGACCGCTTGATGTCTTGGCATTGAGAGAATTAATAGAATAGGGTTAAAATCTCCTCTGATTCTCCCACGCTCTCCCCGCCTTCATCTTCGTATTGACTGTAAGGAATCCCAGCCACAAGTTTATCGGATTAAAGTATTATTGAATTGAAAATGTCAGCATATAGCGTTGTCAAGCTTTAACCGGAGTTTGGAATTTTAGCTTATAATTCAGTGGAATATGCGTGAACACTGGTCGTTCAGTGAATGACACAATTATAAAGGCGAGCATTTAGATAAATAAAAACACTAAACTGCATTCGTATTTAAAAAAGATGTTGTGTGTATTGACCTTTTGATTAAAAATACTTACTTATAATTCATCTACTGCTAGATACCAATACGAAACAATTACTAATAATATATTTAATATATACTACAATGTACGAGGGCGGGTCAATAAGTCCGTGACTTTTGGATTAAAACACAGATTTTTTGATAAAAAAATAATTTTATTTTTCAACGTAGTCTCCCTTGAGCTCTATACACTTTGTCCAACGCTTCTCCAATTTTTTTATCCCTTCCAAAAAAAAATGATTTGTCGAGGTCCTCAAAATAGGCCTTTGTTTGCGAGATGACTTCATCATTGGAGTCAAATCTTTTTCCACCAAGCCATTTCTTCAGGTTTGGGAACAAGAAGTAGTCGCTCGGAGCCAAATCTGGAGAATAGGGTGGATGAGGGAGCAATTCGTAGCCCAATTCATGGATTTTTGCCATGGCAACTGCAAATGTGTGCACCCTTGCATTGTCTTGGTGGAAAAGAACTTTTTTCTTGGCCAAATGAGGTCGTTTTTTTTTTCAAATCGTCATTGAATCGGTCCAATAAGTTGGCATAATATTCCCCATTGATTGTTCTTCCCTTTTGAAGGTAGTCAATGTGAATTATCCCGCGTGCATCCCAAAAAACAGTCGCCATAACTTTATTGGCTGACAAACCCACCTTGGCCTTCTTTGGCGCCGATTCACCCTTAGAAACCCACTGTTTTGACTGTTGTTTGTTCTCTGGTGTGTTGTGATGGATCCATGTTTCGTCCACGGAAACGATTAAACAACGCCAAACCTTCCTGTGAAGTTGTTACACGATTGCGTTTGTGGTCGACTGTGAGCAAACGCGGCACCCATCTTGCGGAAAGCTTTCTCATGCCCAAGTGATCATTCAAAATTGAAACCACTGAGCCATGCGAGATCCCTACGGCTTCCACAATCTCTCGCACTTTCAATCTTCGGTCGGCCAACACCATATCGTGAATTTTTTCGATTGTTTCGGGTGTAGAGACCTCAACTGGGCGTCCAGGACGTTCGGCATCTTCAGTGCTTGTACGGCCACAACGAAATTCAGTAAACCACTTTTTTACCATTGAAATCGATGGTGCAGAGTCCCCATAGTATTTATCAAGCTTAGCCTTGGTCTCGGTAATGGTTTTTTTTCGCAAGAAATAATGCTTAATAAGCACACGAAATTCACTTTTTTCCATTTTCTCCTAGCTGTCAAACACAAACTAACTGACGCAGCAAGTTTAAATGTTGATAGGAGTCAACTGACAGATGCCTGTTGACAGGAGCAGTGTTGCTGTTTCAGTAAAGAGGTCAGAAATTCAAAAAGTCACGGACTTATTGACCCGCCCTCGTATCAAACTCTATTTATTTATGCAGCTACCTAGATTTGCAGACCTAAAATCTATTCTCCAGGTCGCTATTTTTTGGATCACATCGTAAGAAAGCCATGAGTTTTCTGATGTTCCTGCAATTGAGTAATCCGATTTTTTTGTATTAAACAAATATGTTGAAATCAGTCTTCTTAAAACTTCAGGCATACTCGTTTCCGAAGGTCCTTTTTCGAGTATTTTGTTTTCTATCTAACCAGTTATATGCCAGAATAAATTACGGTTTGTCTGTATGGATTAGGGACCTACCAAAGCTACATAGGAAGCCAGTAATTGGCGTCAAATTTCACGATCTCGATAACCAACTCACTACGATATAGTGTCGATTTTTCAAGTCGTCAGTAATTAGTGGTTTCATGGACGAGCACATTGTTCCATCCAAATGGAACAACAATTTCTATATATTAGAATAAATAATTACAGATCTTAGCGTAATAAAGAATTGGCCATTGACTATAAATGGCATTAGGCTTCATTTTAGAGAAATAAGAAACGCTGATGCTACCAGCGCGGACGCCTCGCCCACCAAACAGTTCATTTCAATGGGTTTGATTTAGTCTCATAAGCCTTCTGGACTTGACTTAGCCTTGAAATCGCAACTATACTTTTTTCATAATACGCTCTGAACAGCTGGTCATAAGTTCCTGTTGAACAGCATGGACTACATGCAATCATACCAGGACTTCGATTCGTTACCATAGGATTAATTGAGCCCCGAGCTTCGATCCGTGCCTGACTTGGGAGAGGTAATCCACTGATGGAAGTATCAAGGATTAAACCTAACTTCGCAGGAAGGGACTCCCACAAAGTGGTCGATCCAATGTGAAGTAGTTAATAAATACTGCGTTTTAGCTTGTACCCTCAACACAGGTTCCGGCTTTGGTATTACCGAAAGATGATAAGCGATAGCCAGGCAGATGGGCATTCCGCGAACTTAAGTCCTTTCAACAGCTGTTTACGTAAAACAATGAAACTAATATTGGGCAGAAAGTGAAAATGGTCACTAAAAACGATTTTTTTTTTTTTAATAAAAGTCGACGAGCTCCCGCCACAAGCCATGGTCTCTGTTCTATAAAGATGTAGGTCAAGATATATTGGCAAATTCTTCAACATAATTAATGGAAAGGCCTAACTGTCGGGCAATTATGTATCACAAGGAATTGCACAATTATCGGACACTGCTGGACAAGATATACTTATTTATCTTTTACATTTCGAGTTTATGGTAAACAGTTGGGGGCCTGTGCTCTTATAAAACAAAAATTCAACCGAAAGTATTCAAAGAAATTACATTCGGATCATCTCAACCAAAGAGCATTGAATGCATATTGGAATGGATTGAATGAAAGAGGTGGAGGAGGTGTACACATATCTTATAGCGTGACTCTCTATTTATTTTAGAAGAAATAAAAGTAATATATATACAAAGGTTCACACCTTTAGCCAAGAAATTATAAAGTCCTTAAATTTGGGTTTGGCCAAGCCAAAAGTTATTTCAATTTAATGGATACCTAAAAGCAAAATATTCCAAGAAATTGTAAAACCTAGCCATTTTTCCTCTACGAACATCGGTATGTATAAATGTTCATACTAAATGTTTTGATTATCTCGTTTAACCGACTCTAGTTGGTCAGTTGACAAAATCCTCTACTTAACCAGATACATAGTTCTAGCCTTAGCTGGAACTAGGATGCACAAGGAGTCCCTTAAATATGATAAATGGTCATCATTTAATATCAATGCAGACCTAGGTCTGAAGCTTCTGACGAACTTTATTGACTTTCGGTGTAGAGTGGCTTCTGTCAAGATAGCAATGAATACTAGTAGAAGCAGGTCTATGTCAGAGTTTTTCCGTCGGTAACAATTGAATGCTTACGTTACCACAACTCACAACAAATATCAATTGAGATGTGAACACCTTGGAAGCTGGTGTCAACCATAATACTGGAGTTCCCACTTTCGTGAACTCAGGTAGATACCGCCAGATTTTCAAATGTCTTCATAGTAACTGGCTTGCTGTCTTTGGCTGTTTGGTCAGGGTGGCAGATCACCGAACGCTTTTATTTATTTGCAATAAATTTTATATTTGTTTTGCCATGATCTGCTTTCAAATAAGTTTATGAGTTATGAAATCGTTGTAGTTCTGTATTTCATCAAACTGAACCAGCAACTTCAAAACACTCACCTTATTTCTGTGGAATGGTTCACTGTCTTCCTCTTCAACAATGTCATGAATTCAAAAGTCGGTTTGCTTCTGTTCAGTCTTGGATAATTCTTACATGGCTTCACTTTTAGGTAGAATATAGCGAGTTGCGTTTGAGTTTCGTTGCAGTGGCAGAGATATGAGCTGCTGCAACTACTTGCAAAATCAGGTCTTGACTGTAAAATTGTTCAAGTTCAAGTGCTGTCAAGCTACGAAATCTTTTTAAGCCAAAAAAATATTTTTTTTTACACACGCTGCTTAGAAAAAGTCAAAATAAAAGTAGAATTCAAGTTCTCTCAAAGTAAGCCATGTACAGATGCCTCACATTGCACCAACATTATCAGTCAGATTTGATAACTTTTTTTATCCCGAAACCATATTCATATAACCAATCTTCTAGTACATTTTTATTCATTCTATTTTCAGGGAATGAGGTTAAATTATAAACTTAACATTATTATTTATACTCGTAGTAGAAGTATTGCTATTGATGAGCAGATACATAAGAGTTGTACAGTGTCTGACTATCCTTTTCGATGGTTTTCGAATATATTTTTATGCTACTAAATTGTTGGCGCACAAATAACGTCTATACTATCAAATATAGTTAGAATCCCTGATATAATCTGATTTTCAGCTTTCCAACACATTGCACATCGCACACCGCACAAAGAGGTGCTAAAGATAAGTAAACAAAATGGTTTATAAAAAATAGTTATACATATTCGTATATTCACATGGACACAACAATCTACTGATTATTAACTTCCTCTTACCTACAGATTTTCAAAAGGAAACCTGATATACAAAATAAGCATTCATGTCTGTAATAGGCTGTCCAAAACAACTTCACAGTTCTCGAGTAATTACCACCTAATATCTGTTCAGAAAGCAGAGTTTAATCGTTTCATCTGAAAGACATTTTCACATGTGTGTTTCAGTGATTTGTCATGACCTGAACATCCTGTCTTCTTTCGATCATTGTGAGCATTATTATTGTATACCGAAAAGCTGATGATTATTTCCATAACTCACAAAAGCCAGGTACACATTCATATGCATGACACTTGG
The DNA here is from genome assembly GCA_928272305.1 of Volucella inflata. NCBI lineage: Eukaryota > Metazoa > Arthropoda > Insecta > Diptera > Syrphidae > Volucella > Volucella inflata. The sequence continues at coordinate 111,669,530 of OV743720.1, read as the reverse complement.
ATTCAAAAGCCGTTTTTGTTTTTTTATTTTTGCCTTTAAACGCATACAAGCGAGAATTTGTAGTAGTTGTGTTTTGTTTTTATTTCTTTTTCTAATTAAACCGGGATAAGAGCGTATTTCGAAAGGAGCCCAAAGAGGGGCAAAAACCTTTTCGATTCAGCCCGCAAACGTCAGTCAGTCTGTGTAAAACCACAAACAGCATGAAACAAAAGTCTCAAGTTTCATATGCTGTCGGTTCTGGGGGGGAAGTAATAAGCTTATTGTGTTGATTTAACACTTTCCTTGAAATACATATACTTGTGTGAGTAGATATTTATAAAAGGATCACGAAATTGACTGTCTCCAGAGGGTCGAAACCTTACCAAGCACAAAGTCCAACTTAAAGCTATATACTCGTAAGTCGCACCAATTAGCTAAGTTACTGTGTGTAAAGCATCGTACAACAGGTCAATTAGCCATCATATATCTCTTGCACTTGTAATTTGTTATCATATCGCGCTACAAGCAGCAAGAAGCAATCGGCCTAAGCTAACGACGATCCATGCAAATGGTATAAATACATAGGTAGTTACCTATACATATCTATATCCGCGTTATGACCAATTTTATATTATTTGTCCCCAGTTGGAGTGGATGTAAAGTAATTTTTTTGAAAACATAAAAACAAACCGCCTCGCCCGTGTGCTCCGTGTTCATGGTGATCAGACAGAAGCGCAAAGCAACCGAACAACGGCAACAAATGCGACAAAAGCGACAAGAGTGAGACCATGGGCATGGGTATGTGGCACGGTGCGCTTATCGTCTAATGAAGTTGACAACATACGGATTAACGCACCAAAAACAGAACGAACCAGATCAGAAGGACAGCAACGACCACGGAATGGACATTTTACCGTAGAGCATAATAATAATAATAACGCTGCGTGCATATCGCTTCATATCGCCGTATATCTCTGGGGATACCCGGACCGCGATGCTGCACCAGAATCGGAATCAGAATCTGCGTCCGGAGGTTACACCATGCACCACAAAGTCGGTCTACAAATGGGGTATCAGAATTAAGGAATGTTAAATGATTTCACAAACTCAAGAGTGTAAAAGAGAGATAGAGGAGCATGAAGCATGAACCATCGAGCATTGAGCATTGAGCATAGAGCATGGAGTATGAAGTATGGAGCATCAACGCTGATGTTGAAACACCAAGCAGCAAACACCACTCGCTTCCAATCTGCTACGGGTGGTTAGGGAATTAAGATGTAAATTTCTACACCGTGTCGACGATGTTCGTCTGCACCACCGGCTTAAAATCAAGTTTTCCTTTTCGAATTATTATATCAAGCTGAGAGTTTTATCTTTTTATGCTTGAAAGTTGTTAAGAGATAAAATTTTCTTATTCGTTATTGGGCAGTTGGTTACCTTGATATTTGGTTTTGGTGTCTTCGTGCCTTTGGTTTTTTTTTGTTGTTTTTTTTTTTGTTTTTGTAACTTACTCCGCCGCCATATAAAGACTTTCTGGCTCTCGTGCTCACTTACTCACTATTAGTGAATGTTTGGCCAGTTGAATCGTCATCGGTCTTGTCGACGCCGCCGCTGCTGCTGCCGCCACCGCGACTATCACCATCATCATCACTACCACCGTCACCGTGCGTCGGTCGCCACCACCACCGATGTCTTACTTTTGGTCTTGGTCATCAGATTTGATGAGATGCAAATGGGCGAATCTTAAACTAAATGTTTAGCGCGGTTTGTCTTTTAAGATTTTGTTCGTTCCATCGCACTAATGGTGCTGGTATTCTGTCTGTTGGTATTCTGCTTTCAACATCAAATGGTCGTACGAAGGTAGCTTCTGTGGTGACATCCAAAATTATATGATGTGATGATGAGATTAACTTTTCAAACTTTTATTTCCGATTCTGCTCTTAATCTATTCGTATGGCAACGACCGGCTCTGTCCGTGTCCAAATGGCCACTTCTGTCTGCTTTTCTTTTCGAAAAGAAATATTAAAAGGCAAATGCTATTAAGATTAATATTGAAAAATCGTTTGCATTGTTTGGAGCATAATGTGCTCTGATAATGAGGTTCTATCTAAGTGAATTCCTCGACACCGAATCTTTTTTGGATAAAATAAAAGATTTTATGTGTTGAACTTAATTCAAAGTATCTTGTTGGAGCAGGTGTTTTATTTTAATTTGCAATCTATTTCACGGTATTGACATTACGACGAAATATCGTCAGATAAAGAAAACTTGAAATAACGTTAGATGAAGTAATATTAGAGTTTAAACGACCATTACCCACTGGAATGGTATGGTCTTTTTCTTTTTTGAAAATATTCAATTTCGAGAATCCTTCTGACACGAGTCGCTGTATTAGAGCTCTCTCAATAAGTGAACCACTTTGCACAGACCGGCATAGAGTCTTCAGCTAGTGTTTAAAATAAAATCAAGCAAACGTCATTTACGACGTTATTTCGCTGATTGAGTTCTACAGCAATTGAAAGTTGATTGCTTAACGGTCTCGATTTGAATCCTAAGCCAATAAGACTTGTTTTTTTTTTCTCTGATGTATTTTGACTCACAGCCTTACCAAACAATTTTTCTCTCAAAACAAAATTTAAAGACGAAAACCCTTTGCGTTCACACTATTCGCCTGACAAAAATTTTTACGCGATGTAAAAAGTAACGCGTGCCTACTACGATATAACCGATGCAATTCGAAAGTTCATCTACGTAAAGTCCCGCTTTTACAATGTCAATGTTCAATTTCAAATATTGTGCACGAACCTGGTTAAATATATTGTAATTACTGACATTGTCGACATAAGGATATTTTTTAGTAAAATACCTATATAAAACGGCATAATATATTCAGCCGCAACTCAGCATACTAATGTATATAGTTGATTACATTCCTATCAAGCTACAAGGGAAGGTCCACTTCCCTCCTTTTCCACATCAATAATTTTTTTTGGAAAACTGAAGCTGCTTTACCACTACTTCCAATTAAAAGTGAAGAAACAACTCAAAAAAAGTCACAAAACTAACCATGAGCTAAAGGGTAGCATACTGATTTTTAAAGTACTAACTCTTTTGTTAATAATATCATTTTCTTAAGATACTCATAAAGTAAATTGTGAGATTGGTTATGATAAGTTTAAAGACTTCACAGAAAACCAGACTCATTGAATTTTGCTCCGTTGCCTTCGGTTCGATTATTTTGACTACAATACTTTATCAGCTTCATTTCGATATCTAAAATTAATTCTACGTAAACATATACTAGGTGCTAGTGCAACGATTTCATAAACACTGGTTACAACTGATCTACCCATTCGAACAAATTCTAAAAAATATTGCATAGAGTCCTGAAATATAATGACGAAAGTTTTTCAGGTCATTTTGGCTACCGACTAATATTCATAAATTTTGAATTAAATTGGCCGTTGCAATCTTCGAATCGTGTAGCATCAACTTATTTTCTGTGATAATATTTCAAAGAAAAGTGTAGGTACATACAAAATTCAATGCTACTTCGGATAGAACGCAAAATATTCGTGCTGAAATGCAGGGTCTGCGCCCAGATATTTTACTTGCTATTAAAAACACTTTTAACAGTGTGTGACGATTATATTCATGTTCACTTGGAGTATATACTCTTTAACTACTAGCTGAGAAAGGTGGTTGGGTGGTTCAGAAATAGGGTAGGCGCTGGGTTCGGTAAAGAGAGATGTTGGCGGATGAGCCCTGGACCACCAGCAATGCTCACATCCTGGTGAAAATTGTCTTTGGTGGTTTAAATGCAAAGCTGGGAAGAGAGAGCATCTTTGCTAGTACTGTCGGAAGGTATAGCCTGCACGGATTCAGGCTAATCGACTTTTCGGCTGAGCGAAAAATTGTCGTAGCTAGCACGCGGTTTTCACATCTCGATATTCGCAAAGGAACTTGGAGAACTCCCGATGAATCAACCGTCTACCAGATTGACCACATTGCAATCAACCCATGACACTCCTGCTATATTATGGATTTCCTTGAATTCCGGGGAACTAACATCGACTCGCAGCAATACCTTGTTGTAATTTCGATGGCAGACGGCTTCAATCGCAAGAAATCGCCAAATCCTTTTCCGATCGGGTTTCTCTTAATCTCTTAAGAGGTCCACTGCCCCCAGCACCAAGTATCGAAGACCAGTGGCAACACTACCAAAGAGCCACTAGAGATGCCGCTTCGGATGTGCTGGGTTTTACTTGAACACTACAACGAAGCCGGCAAGCACATTCAGCTTAGCAAGATACATACAAGGCGGCGCTGCATAGAAGAACTAGCGCTGCTCACGAGCTCTTTGAGCAAAAGGAGAGAGAAAAACAGCAGCTCCTCAGGAAGAAAAAGAAGGAGCATGAGAACCTTGCGATCGGGGAAATTTAGAGACTCTACTCAAGTAATGAGATTCAAAAATTTTTTTTTAAAAAACCAACCACGAAGACAAACTTCGAACCCAAGCCTGTCGGTGCTGAGGATTTGGAAAGAGCATTTCTGTGGACTGTATAACTGTATAGTAAAAAAGCGCTGCCAGACAGAATGAACCTTTCAACCTTGACGATGTAGACAAACTATTCCATCCACCCAACCTGGATCAAGTGAAGATAATTATATACATGTTTAAATCCAACAAAGTTTCTGAAGCTGACCTCCTTACTGCTCAGCTCTTCAAAGCGGCAGGCGATGAGGTTAGGAGCATACACCAACTCATCACTAAAATATGGTCGGACGAAAGTATATCCAATTAATAGTATTGTTTGTCCGATCCTCAAGAAAGGAGACCCTCTGAACTGCGCAATCTACAGAGGCATCAGAGATGGTTGGGTCATATAGAGCGGATATACACCAACGCTCCGATTCGGAAAGTCTTCGAATTCGCCCCCAAGAGATAGGGCAGTAGAGGAAGACCGAGACTCGGGTGGATCACGCAAGTTTCCAATTTTGTCAAGTTCGGTGGACCTACAGTTCCCTCGAATATTTCTATACTCCGGCACCTTACATATGCGAATGTTGAGCTGCTAGTCAATCTACATGAAAGACGAACAGCAATCTAGGGCGATTTTATATTTTTGTGGGAATGAGTTCAGATATCACGTTTTTCTTTAGTCAGGACAGGACTTCCTTAATTGACAAAATTTCGGCCTAAAACATGCTACAGTGATTTTGAAGGCGAAACAAGATGCTTAAGTAAAGTTTTTTTTTATAAAACATCACTACCAACCCCGCTGTCAGTCTTGATTCTTGAATCCATCCGTATTGAAATAGATTGACTTAACCTCTATTGAAGCATCTTTTTCGCAGAAAAATCTAGAGGCTTATATGAAAAACCTAGTCAAACCAATGCTGAAGTATAGTCAGCTACTTGTCTGCTGAAAATATAAGGAGGTATCAAGTGAAACTGAATATCCACGTGCCGCGGAATGTGTAGTACTTTCATTGACCAAATTCAGTTAAAGTTGTAGGGTGGAAACATTAAACCAACTTCGAACCAATGAGCCAATGTTGACAATCATCCAGAAATTCTACGTCGTTGCAATTACCCAAACAAAATTCATGCTGCTCAAAAATTATTGCCGGTTGATAAACCGCATCGTATTCAGTACCACGGAAAAAGGCAAAATATCCTTCCAGATATATCTCATTTTTAAGACCGGCGAAGCAAGAAAACCAGGAATTGATTTTTGAAGTGCCTTTACATTCACAAAAAAATATTGTTTTCTTTTTCGAACGCGCAAATAGTAGGTAGTTGAATGGAACCTGAACCAATTTAGCGTGGCTAGCTGGAAGGTGCTTGTAATGTAATTTCAACAAGGAAACAGGAACAAATGTATGAGTTATCTTAAACAACAGCAGTTAAGCTCAATGTTTTTAATATTTTTTTATTTAAATTGTATATCTTTTTAATCTTGTCTTTATTTGTATTGTTTATTTTTATTTTTTTTGATCGTAGAAGCGAAATGAAGGGAATCCACAATATGAAAACAATCACACACTGTGTCGTCATTTAATGATCAATCCCAGTAAACGATCTGCCTGAGCTGTATGTATGTACCTACACATTGGATCAAGAAATCAAAAAATCCACAATCCGATATTAAAAAACAAAAAGAGTTCATCAGAATTCCCAGCATAAAATCGCTCAATCGTATCGATTCCGTGAACTCCCAACACCCGCTGGTTTCAACCTTCCATCAAAAAACACAGCTTATCTACCAATGTACTCGTATGTGAAAAACATCTATGTGCATATACAAATGTATATCTGAAATCATACATACAAGGAAGCACAAGAAATATACGAATGCATACATACCTATTCGTATTGTGCCCCAACGAGCATTTAATACCGAATTTGTACAAATCACTGCGGCGCAATCATTCGAATCATTCGAGCTGTGACAGTTGACCTATCAGAAAGACCCTACTGATGATGATGTATCACTCTTGCCATTTTTGTTGTGTGTTTATGCTTAAATAAGCCCAGCATAATCGAAGATGACAGTTATTCCTTCGTCGTGTAACAGACAACGACAACGACAACGACAACGAGCCATGGCACTCAGAACATCCAACTGGTTTACTGCTGTTGCTGCTGCTGCTTCTGCTGTTCCTAATGCTCCTGACGAGCAAGATAATGATGATGATGATGATACTGATGCCTCCTTGGATCTTGAATCTTTTAGGTCTCCCAGTCTCTAAGGTAACCGAGTGATGGCTTTTTCTTTTATTTTTTCATTATTTTTTGTAAAGCAGCGATCCCGAGCTCTGCCATTCACACAGATACAAAGTGAATGCATCAGACAATGAAGAGGTTTTCATTTAGGTAGATGTAGATTTGATGAAAATTTGTGTGCCCGGCTTTCAGGTGAGCTGAGCTGAGCTGAGCTGAGTAGTGAGTTCCTTTCAGGTCGCATCGATTGTGTGTTTAAAAGAGTTGTGATCCGTGTGGAAAACATGAATATGGAAATAAATGAGCAGTGTTTCCTTTGTAAAGGCATAATGCTGTTTGATGGCTTTCGAATGACATCGGATGTATGCGCCTGTTGACAGATAGCCATGCACATAACTATCAATCAAGTGTGTCCACAGAGCTGACGTGTTTCGCTGGAAGGCGCATTACGAGTAAATTCTTGTTATTTGCATTTTACCCTAAATTTTCGATGCATCATTCATATTGTAAACTCCTTACATTCCTAAGCGTACTCCAAACGAACACAAATTAGCTCTCGCCTTGCATCTGGCTCTGGCTTTGGCTTTGGCTTTGGCTCTATTTCTGTCCCTGAATTTGAGTACACATTAGTCTTCTGGCATTATGTCCAGTTCAGTTTGTGGTTTTCTGTTTCGATTTTTTTTTTTTTTTAGAAATTTCTTTATTTCTTGTTGTATAGACCAAACAAAAGCATCAAAGTCCTCATGATTGTATTTTAATTGAATAAGAAACCAAATCAAATGCTGCCAGACTTTGAAACTTTGAAACTTTAACGCTATGAGGCACTGAGGAATTCTTTTTCTCAATGCCACAATGAATGCCACAACAAAACAATTTCACTGTATGCGCATGAATAGCTTCAGCTCCATTTAAACAGAAACAACAACCGCAAAGATCCAAAGAGCGAAGCCGATCGCTCAAACGATCAGTGCACAGTCAAAATTGAAAATTTATTGAATAAAGAGTTTAAGTACAACACGGCAAAATCAACAAAGGATTTCCCCAAATAGCTCGTGTCAAAAGACTTTGATCCATTAATCAATGTGCTCTCAAAAAATTAAACAGTGCGCACCGTATCGGACGGCGCGGTGCGGCACGGCAATTGCGACCACGCCACCACAACACTCGTAGACAGAAGATACAAAGATCGCTCCTCCAAACTATACTCATTGTCTAATCTTCATCTCATCATCTTTGGGTATTCAAAATAAAAGAAACGTGCTTCGTGTATCCGAAGTACGCACGGTTCTTTTATTTTTATTCCCATTTCGATTGCGAGCAGTTTTCACTTTGGCCAAGTTTGCGGTTAGGATTTTATTTTTATATCCCCTGGAGTGCGGGTAACTGGGGATAAGGTGCAACCGGGCGTTAAATATTAAGTGGCCAAAGTGTTTAATTGTTGTGAAAGTAATGACCCAAAGGGTTTAACTATGGGTTTACATCTTTGACCTAACATTTGCATTCTTAGCATTTCTCTCTGGATCAATTGGAATGTACATAATAGGTAGATGAATGTTTATTTCAGTCAGATAACCCCTAAAGGTAATTTCTATTCATGAAAATATGTTTTAGGTGAGAATTGTATAAGATTAGATTTTAGGAGTGGTCTTATTATTACCGCATAAATCTGTAAATCCTCTTTTTAGCGTTAACCTGCATATTTTGCCAAAGCCATCTTTGTGCTTCCAAAAAGTTAACAACACTTAGCAAGTCTTCAAATCCACGTATTTTTACTATTATTTATGTGTAATTTGCCAGATAAAACCCAAATGTTTAAATTTCTTTTATAATTAGATCCTTAATATCGACAATGCTTAGGACCCACAATTGTCTAAAGAAGTTGCAAAACTGTGAAAAGTCACATTTCTGAAAGCCTCTTTTATTTATATCAAAAGAACTTCTCATGGCTCATTTCAAGTGTACATTCAACTTTTTAAGAAAGGTCATAAGGCCGCACAAGGTTTTCTACACTGATAAACATGTAAGGTATATTTTAAAGAGAAGTTTTATGTGCGTCCATGCAACTCAATATGTTCTCGACACGCAGGCTAAGTTATCGGATTTCCCAAGAAATAAATCTCTAGCAAAATACTGCAGCCCTCCAACTTTGTCTCCGTGAATTCAGTCAGAGAGTCCACTTCTCACAAGCATTTTTAACCAATTTACTTAATTCTTAAAGAAGTTGACAGTATTCCGAAACTGCAGATTTGGAATCGAATTAATATTGAAAACCGCCAGCGTTAAGGGTAGGGAAGAACGATTTTTTTTTTTAGACCCATGACACTAACTTCCCTTCTTTCCAAGGTCATAGAAATGCTGATAAACTGTTTGGTTTAGTTTAGTTTTAGGTGGCGGTACAGCCCGGGATTGACCTGGGCCTCAGTCAACAAGCGTATCTAGGTAGATCGATCTTTTGCTAGTTGCCTACAGTTTCGCAAGCTTGAGTCTCGGTCTTCCTCTACTGCGATCTCCCTCGGGGCAGATTCTAAGACTTTTCGTTGGAGCTTCACTCTTCTGGCCAAGTCGATGTCGCTGTGCAGTCCATACAGTTTGTCGTTGTATCTTCTCCTCCACTCATCGTCAATGCAGACAGGACCGAAAATCACTCGAAGAATTTTCCTCTCTAAGCAGCCAAGAGCACCCTCATCCATTTTTTTTTAATGTCCATGCCTCTGCGCCATAGAGCAGGACTGAGATTATTAATATCTTATATGGGTAACTTTAGTTGTTGGACAGACGGCTTTGCTAGTCAATTGCCTTCCTAACCCAAAGAAGCAGCGATTGGCAAGAGTTATTCTTCATTTGATCTCAGCGCTGGTGTGTGTCTCAGAGATTATAGCGGAGCCTAGGTAGACAAAGTCCTTAACTACCTCAAAGTTATATCTGTCGAAGGTGACGTTCTGTCCGAGACGTCGATGTTGTGTGTCGTTTTTGCTTGACAGCATATACTTTGTCTTGCCTTCGTTAACCGCTAAGAATATTTTAGCCGCTTCCTATACAAGAGTCCCGAAAGCGCCGCTCTTCTAATTATGGCAATATCATCGGCGTATGCGAGTAATTAAGCGGACTTTGGAAAGATTGTGCCTCTTGTGCTTGCGGGTGAGTTTTGCACTATTCTTTCAAATATTATGTTGGGGAGATCGATGATAATAAGACTGATGCCTCTATAGATGGCACAGTTCAGAGGGTCGTCCTTCTTGAGGATGGAAATACTTGCGTCCGACCATATTTTAGAGATGAGTCCGTATATGCTTCTTACCAAGTCATCGCCTGCCGCTTTGAAGAGTTCGCCAGTCTACTCCAGCAACTTTGTTGTACTTAAGCTTAGATATTGCTATCTTCACTTCATCATAGTCTGGGGGACGGAATTGTTGGTCTACATCGTCCAGGCTAAAAGGCTCATTTTGCCTTACAACGGTATTTGTTTCGTTGTCGTCCTTATTCAGTCTACAGAAATGCACTTTCCAAATTCTCAGCATCGACTGCGACTATGCTCCCTTGTTCGTTTCTACAGAATTAAGTTCTTATGTCCGTGGTATGTTTCATGTAGCTTTTGGGAAAACTTCCGAATCTCATTCCTATAGTAGCATCCCTCCATTTCCTCGACAGCGCGCTTCTTATGATGTTTCTTTTCCTCCTGAGAAGCCGGTGTTCGTCTCTCCTCTTCTGCTAAAAGAGTTCGTGAGCGGCTTTGAGTTTTGAGTTTTGAGTCTTCACTCTTTTGTCGGTACATGTCCCGAATCACTTTTTGGTGCCAAACTTGTTTTCTACAGAATGTGACTTTGAAGGCTTCCCCAGAAAAGGTTCTAGTAGCCTCTTGCTATTATGGCCGCTCAAAGGTAAATTTTTATTGACATTCGGCTGTTTCATAGCTGTTTTCCCAACGACCTGCAAACAAAACTAAATAGTTGAATTTTGAGGTTAAATTCGGGCGAACTTTTTGACCGTTCGAATGTAGATTGGGTTCCACATTTATGGAATGTAGGTGAAATGTGACACTTTGTAAAAATTATACGCTTATTAGAGGAAAAATAAGTAAATCGTTGATTTGTTCGCAAAGTTAATTGAATTTAAGTTTTTTTTTTTATAAATCCACAGTTAAATTAAGCTCTGTGCTATTGGAATAGTAAAATTTTCACTTCCCTGACCTTAAATTTAGTTAAGATAATTTTTTTTTCGTAACCAGATCATTCTTCTTTGATCTGTGATTAGACCTTAAGAGTACCATTGGCTTTACGGATTTACATTTCATTTACAACGAGATTGGCAATTATTTCCTTTTTTCTTTCCCTTTTCTGTCACGGCAGCGACCTTACCTTATTTTGATTTGGTTTCACAAATTTGGTGAATAAGTAGTTCACAACTAACGTAGTATGTTCGGTTCACTTTCTATGTTAAGACTCTTCATCCCATCCGTGAAGAAAGCCTTGATTCAAGTTTTATTTAGAACGGTGACAAATGTCACTTTTGCTGTTTTTTTTTTTTTTTTTTAGCTTCAATAGCCAAATCATTAACACTCCGCAGTTACGCTGATCACATTACGCTCTATGATGTACTTTTTTCATTTTTTCTGGTAGGTATATTACCACCGGATTGTTATTGAATACATGCTTCTGTGATTACTGTAATACAATTTTTACTCCATAATTGACAAAGTTGTCAAGAGATTGAAACTGCAGCAGTGTAAAAAAAAATAATCTTCCTTTTCAACTTCCGACAATATCTTTCACCCGAAATTTGGTGAAAACATCATACAGCACAAAACTCCAATTGTCCTAGATGGTTGAAGTTATCTGCAAATTGCTTTTAATCATTAGAAAAGATATTTGTGTAGTTACTTCCGTATTGAGTTGTTCTTTCTGTTGAAGAAGGTATGCTGTTGTAGACTGTTTAAATAAATGGCTGGAAAAGCATCCAACTCCATGCTTTCCTCGTATTTGTTTCGATTGTCAATTTCACAGGACTCCTCCAAAACGGGTATGTTAGATGTGGTTTTCTATCATACTTGAAAATCATATTTATAATTTTGTATCAGATCTTCTCTCCGTCGTACTGCTGAAAGATGCCTTCCTTTCTAAATATATTTTTGACTGTCGTCGAATTCAGCTAAAGACAAAAGTTGTCTTTTCGTAATCAGTGAAAATTCTGGTCCGAAATCCGCCTGAAAATAATCCATTCTTCATAATGGTGTCAAAATAAAAAAACTGCTGATTTACTGATTTGTGAGCTTCATTCTATCTACGTATCCATCTCTTTGCAATATATACCAGGACAATATTACTAAAACTTTCAGCTATTAAAGAAAAAATTCCGAAAATAAATTTTAAGAAATCCCTTAATTTTGAAAATTTTTAAATACTTCAGTCATCGGTTAAAATGGTTAACAAACACCAATTGCCAACTGTAATTTAGACTTACTGTGAACTTATCATCTAATAAAGCTTTCTGTCAATAAAAAAAATCGATATAAGAACGGCAACCTAAAAGCAACGCATTACATGTTTATGCAGTGATAAATGTTTCCCTTGTGGAAAAGAACAAAAGCCATCTTCAAATCTTCAACGACAGCACCACCAATGATATAGACATCAAGTTAATCATCACTCCACCTGCAGACGAAAGAAGGTAATACACATTTTTCATTATCGCCAGAACTAATTCCCTTTGGCCAAGGCTGAATTCCAAATATCCACCCATACATGTATGCACCCTTTACCTCAGGTGAATTGGTCAGCCGACTAATCCATTGACTGACTGACTGTCTGACACATGTCGACAACTTGTGGACCTGGACAGCTCAAAAGCTGAGCGGCTAAAGATCTGGACAGCATCCACATCGTGGTAAGAAACAGACCACTGATTTGATTACATCATTAGCATATTTATTGGGGCATTTAGTATATTTTTGTTTTGGGTTTTAAATATACGACATCATTTGTCGGTGTGCCTGCTTCTTTGACCGTTCGGCTGTCGGCAGGTAGATACTCATGCGAGTACTAGGTAGTAGACTCATCGAATCATCAAATGACCAACTCACAAATTCAAACTCTCAACAGAGTCATTCAGATCCAATATGTTCGTTGTTGTTCATTTGTTTTGGACAATCTTTTAGTGAGGGTAAAGCCTTTACCATCTACCGATACACTCGTACTCGTACTCGTATGTAGCCTTACAAGCGGTCTGTAGCGGCCTACTGGTTTCACGTGGAGCGCACCGCATTCTCGTTTAATGCAGCCGACATCTTTCATTCGGCATTATTATGTTATCACCGGTGATATTACAAAATTATACAACATAACTTACGTTGATCTTCAGGTGTGTAATCACTGGAGTTTTTCTTAAGTTGTCAACATATCTGGCTTAAGTGTGGCTTGGGAGAGTGGTCGGCGTGATTGAAGCTGGCTTTATGTGTTCTATTGGCCGCTTAGGTCGACCGGCATTATTGTTTCGGTGGTTGTCTGATTCTCCGATTGTCCGGTTATCTCCTTGTCCGGATGTCTGGTCCACTGCTCTACTGGGTACTGGCCATTTAAAAAGGTGTTGGCTATTGTGAAGATATCGTGAAATATTATTTCATTGGCCTTTTTAGAACGAACACGTCAGGCTGTCTATATTATTTTCAGTTGCCCCTTAAATATGCTGTTAAGTAGATAATATGAACGTGTTTTCAATGACAGTGATGTACCTATGTATGTAAATACATACAATTTTTAATTCGATTACTTTTAACACTTAAGAAAATTGGTTTTGTCCAAATCAGAAGCCAAAAGAAAAAGGAACTATGGGCACTTAATTTCGGTAAAGAAACACAAACTGGTATAAATTTCCTCCTCTCTTAAGGAAGATGTGCATTTATAAGTATCAATTAAACCAACTGTTTTATCCTCAATGCGTTTATCACGAGTATTACTCATTTATTGAATTTTTGGTGGAATGATCAAAATTGAATTGGATTCGCTGCATCGTCAAGAATATAAATTTCCTTATTGCACCACGCAATATATACATATTTTGTAAAATCCCATATTTACGTAATTAACTACCCCTCTCATTTTCTTTTAAATAAAACCTGATACAAACAATAGAACCACATAATATATAATTAATACCTATAGTTTATGTAAATATAACAATAAGTGTGTGGGTTTCAATTCAAAGTAATTGAATTCTGATGTAAATGCAGAATTTGACTTTCGGTTAACCTTCCACAAGCGGCTACAAAGGTATGTCTACCACTGGATTGTTGTCATTTTAAGACCACTACTTCCTTCAGTTCAGCCCAGACGATGTCCCCTTTTTTTTAACTAACTTTAATTAAAATTAATTTTCACCATTCATGGACCGGATATAAAATCCCTGTTTCAATCGCATACGTCAAACTAAAATCTCATCGAGACTGTATATATTTAATTTAAGATTTACCAATTTACAATATGGATCCTTTCACAATCGCTAAACGTATTAAAATTATAAGAACTTACTACAAAAATAACGATTATGAAGTACGTACGTACGTCGCAAAAATGAAAAAAAAAATCGAAGTGACTGGCTCAGTAACAGATGTCTTAAGGGTTATCTATCAGCGAAATGCAAGTCTTACGGCACATTATGGCGTATATTGCATTTGGATTTGCACCTACACCCTTATAAATTTCAACTCACTCCAAATTGAAGCCAGCTTAACACGGAATTCGCAGAAAATACGCCGAATGTCTACTTGAACATCAGGGATTGGATGACAAATTTTCACATAACATTTTCTTCAGTGATGAGGCTTATTTTTCACTCGACGGATACGTTAACAAAGAAAATTATCGCATACGAAGAAGTATGCTGTCACTGTATGGTGTGTAATTTAGTCTGGTGGTGTCATTGGTCTATGCTTCCTCAAAAATAAAGAAGGTGTAACCGTCATAATTCCCATTGCTATAGCATTTTAATCTGACAGGATCATTTTCTTCCAGTTTATTGGAAATGATTTTGTATTTTGTATCTGGTAACGATGTATTTTGAAATTTTGTTCGTGGATGTCGACTTCTTGTGTTGTGTTGTCAGAACTTGAATTTAGGTCGCGGATTTGAACAGGTAAATATTAACCCTTTCTTTCCCAAATTATTAATGTTGTTAATATGTCTAGGGATTATATGGGCATTCTAAAGATAACTGCATAATTTTTTTTTAGCCACGGCTGAATGTAGCCGTGCCACGCCCACCCAATGACTCCCACTAAAAAAAACATGATGCAGTTATCTTTAGAATGCCCATATTATCCCTAGACATATCAAAGTGAATTTTTTACCAAAACATTAATAATTTGGGAAGGAAAGGGTTAACAAGATGGTGCCACATCTCTCTCCAGTTCGCTTTTTGGTTATGTGAAGTGGCAACTAAGATCATGTGATTCGCAAGCTCTTGACTCTTTAAAAACGAACTTTCGTCAAGTTATGACCGAGTTATTGCCCGATATGTGTGGAAAAGTTATCGAAAATTACCTTGTCCGAATCAAGTCCTGCAACAACCCCCATGGAGGAAATTTGAATGAAGTTATATTTCATTCATAATGGCAAGGTCCAATTAATATAAAAAAAATTGATCGAAACTTCAACCGTAAATATGTTTTATTTAAATTTACTTACGGAAAAACACAGGAACTTTTTCAATCTCGCTAAAGACTAATGATTTCTAACAGGGAATCCTCCAAAATGTATAAAAAAGAACTACAACAGGTGAAAGACTATCCGGGAGATTCTGTTTCGATAGAGATAAAAATATTTGAAAGCCTTTCAATTAAAAAAAAAAAAATACTCTTAACTAATCAAATGCTTTTTTTTACTAAAAACAAAGCTGTTGGACCAGGCGAGCGTATGCTATCCGAATTAGAAACAACTGAAGATAAACTTAAGAAGTTGTCTAGGTTTAGCTTTTAAAAGTTCCCATGAAAGTCGGAAAGATCTGAACTTGGCGATTCCTCATACGTACTAGCCATATAATCAACAAAAAGTGAATGGAAAAATTTATCAGTAACGGAATGTGCAGGAAAATGTCCCTTACTTATTTAAAACCTGGTCGTCAACCAACCGCGAACAAAGGTCGAAATGATTGGTTGTATGATGTTGTCATATGCAGTATCCGCGAATGACTCTTTAAATTGTGGTATAGATCTAAGCCAAAACCACTGTCTTTACTTTTTAGACATGAGGCCGATACTTACGTTATAAAATTCTTTTCACAAAACTTCAGTCATAGCTTTTACACAAATACTAATCACTTGACTTGGTGTCATCCATTCAAAAGCAAATACAAACTTATTTCTATGTAGTACCACTGGCATAGAAAGAATCTTATAGCGGACTTTATTATTGCAAATGGAAGAATCAAATTTTCCATTTGCTTAGTTTTTCACTTAATTGCTTTATATTGGAGCTTATAGCGCTGGCCAGATAGTTTTTACTGCCCCAAAAATGATGTAGTTTCGTTGTCACGAACTGCTCATTTTGCTTGTCCTTTTCTGTCGACAGCATTTACTCTGATTCAAAGTATCTGCAATAAAAGGAGGTTACTTTTTCATCAAGTAAAAATGAAACATTTATGCTTATATATGTATAAGAATCCCCTTTGACAAGATCACGAAATGACAATTTGGGGTGTACGAGCAAACCTACGCTACTCAAAAACTTAGAGCTCACCTCGTGCGATGTGACATTATTTAGGGGATACAAACATCGATCACACCTACCACAAAGTGTTTAAAGGCTGTTGAAGGTATGATTTAAATGAGTAAACGATAGCTTGGCTGTGTTTGACATACATGCTCTGAATACTTATTTGCTTAAGCTTTTCACGGATCAGAGTCCACTAAGTAAATTCTAGCAATTTCTTGTCAAACTTATGAAACTATTATACATACACACATCCATGCATACATTTACTCGTATAAGATAATGTAGAAGAGTGACAATATCGCTGAAGTTTTTCCAACTAATCGGTAAATTTAATAATTACTTCCACTCATCATGTATCACAACACATGACCTAAGACCACAACTTGCTAATTTTAAAACAGATGCGATTGTGGCTTCAGTTCCCTTAGAAAATAACATCAAGCCAACTCAGAACTCTAATCAAAAACTATTTGTATATTCATATACAATACATAAATCGCGTGCGCGATCCATTGATGCCAAACAAAAAGTTATGATGTGTCCTTACATCCAATTATATCCTCACCGTTGTCGCTTTGGTCGCATATAAGGAAATGCCTTAATGACAGTGCACTACTTGAACGAGGATGACCCTCCTCTAAATAATTTACAACACATATGAGTATGTATCTGCTTGAATTAGTTTGATTCACATGAAAGTCTACGCGTTCGCATGTAACCCTCCGCGTATAAGATATGTAATTTCCACCCCCTTTAATACTTATTAGTAGACTCGACCAACACGAACATCGAACGATACATCAGAACTGCGGAACATCTTCACGAACAAAACAGCGCCCACTTAAAGGCTTTTTTTTTAACAAAACAACGACGAAGACAAAAACGAGCTCTTTAAAATGCACAAGCACCTGTCCAGATTCGCATAGGTGTCTACTGCAGCCATCTATTATTGGTCTTACATAATTTGTTTTATACACAAGTTGGGAGTTTTAAGGTCTTTACAATGCATGGAAATAAATGCACAGTGTCTTCTCGTGCTTGAGGGTTCATTAAAAATTATTCTCATAATCAACTTGCGTACCCCTCTCACCACTCGCACCCCAAAAAAACCCCTTCGTACCCCATAATATCTATTTCCGTGCCCACTTGTGGTGAAATAGTAAATTATTTTGGAATCTCGCAAACAAACGTGAGACTATCGAACAAGATTCATAAGTTTGCTGTCAAAATATTTTACGGGAAATAGTCACAATCAATAATTTGTTGCTTGTTTTAATTCCGAATAAATTTGACCGAGTCCAGTCCAACTTTGTTCTCGAACCTAAATCGGATCAAAGGTCTCTGCCGACTAGCTTCCACCATGTGCTAGTATGCGTGTGTCTCAGACCCAGACTCAGACCCGAACTCAGGCTCAGAAACGATGTCGTTGTCGTTGTTGTCGTTTTCTTCGCTGTGCGATGCCCATAAATTTCACATTATTGTTATTAATATTTTTATTTTCTGTGTAGCTGCTAATATTAGTCGTCAGTTTCACATAAATACAGCATGGATGCCCCATTCGGACTCATTCTGGCCCATTCGAACCATTAACAGCTCCAACTTAGGAATAATAACTCATTTGGATTGCGGATTGTGGACGGACCGGGGCGAAATGTATACGACACAAGAAACTTGTTTGGTTTGATTATAATTAACACATTATCGAGTTCTCTTAATTTTGGTCAAGGGACGAGTATGACCGCAACGGTGGCCGCTAGCCGCTAATCGCTGGTCAGCTCCGGCTCCATAAGGTTCCGTCTCTATCTTTGGGGTCTTTGTCGATCCGTTTTGGTTCGCTTTTACTTGTTCACATATTTACTCGTTAGTATAGAACAAGTATTGCTTTCATGAAAATTAATCGAAATCGTTATTGTTAAAATGGAGCAATGACAAGTTAGTTCGCAAAAAGAGCTCTTGCGAATTATAAAATGGGAAGTAGGTAGTTTTGGTACTTAATAACAAGAAATAAAGTTACGAATATTTATTACATAATTTTGGAAATAATTTCATAGTTATTTAAAAATACGATCAATATATGGTTGTTGGAAAAATCATAATAAATCTGGTTCACAAGGGGCACTATAAACTCAGCAGCATTATAATCAAATCCAAAGCGTAGTGCTTGCTCTACCTCATGGTGGTGGTCTCCGGTAACACCAGAGTAAACCCTTACTCATACAAGCTAATATGGCAAGTGCGTGCGCCTACGCATAAGCCGTCATAGGGTTCTCAACATAGAAGATATAAAAATGTGACGAACCAGCTAAAAGCCTTGGATTATAACTGACGACCCTGGCGACCGATTAGAGTCTGCACGTAGAATGTTCGGACACTTAATAGAAAGTGTGCAGCCTAGCAATCATGACCGCTAACCAATTTATTGTCAACCTAGGGAACGAGAGCATTTTTGATAATATAGTATAATCGAAAGGAAAGCCTCCCCGACATCACACCCGGAACCAAACACAAGTTGCAAGATTTTGCGGCGAGACTTATTGCAAGCAAATTCTTAAAACTAACAATTGTACTTAAAACTAAAGATAAAATCTAAAAGATGGGAATAGTAAAAGAGAGTAAGGTGGTGAGGCGTAGGTGGTAAAAGAATGTTCTTGAGGGGGAGTTTGCTGAGGTGGTAGTCGAAGGGAGACAGAATATCGTTAACTTCACGAAACATTCTAGACATTGGTTCTAGGTGTCCGTAATTCTTTCTGTGAAGACTTAGCCGGAAAAGTGGCACAGACCTAAGATTGCGTGGGTTGGTGTAAAAAGAAATAAGTTGAAGTTAAGAAGGAGAATCAACAAAAATTTGATGAATCAACAGAACATTGGCAACTTTTCGGTGTATAGAACGAGGTTATAAATTTATAAGTTTCAGGCTGTCAGTTCAAGGTGGTAAGTTTTGGCTATCATCCCAGGAAAGACCACGTAAAGCAAATCGTAAAAACCTGCGTTGAACAGCTTCTATCTGGAGGATGTGAGTTTTGTAGGGTGACCAGACTTGGCTTGCGAAATTCAAGAAGAGGCCTAACAAAGGTTATATAAAAGGATTTGGTAACATAAGGATTGGAAAACTGTTTAGACCAGCGCTTGCTGAAGCCAAGGCCATAGTTGGCTTTTTTGATTATATCATCAATGTGAGAACGGAAATTGGGTTCCTTATCATATATAACACCTAAATCACAACTCATTCTCATGGAAACAGGAAGATTAAAGATTAGGTAGCAGCGAAGGTGAAGCAGTGCGACGCTTACGGGAATAAGTTATAGCCTGACACTTATTGACCTCAAACTCAAGAAAATTCTTTTGACACCAAGTACAAAATCTGTCTAGATCTTCCTTCAGTGGTAGGCTGTCTGAGGAAGATGATATGTGTCTAAATATTTTCATATCATCTGCGTAAACAGATATGTATGAATTTCAATGATGCAATCAACATCTTTAATGGTCAGGATAAATAATAAGGGACCAATGTGGCTGTCTTGAGGAACTCCAGGGGAGGCTTTGATTTTGGAAGGATTATGTCATGATTCTTAATATAACTAGAGCAAGCACACGGTTTCCACACTATAATATCTGTAAGCGGATCCGACTGAATCCTGATCAACAAACCGTCAGCCAAATTTATCATATTGCGATCAACGCAAGGTCTTCTTTCAACAGCTTAAATCTACTCGGACCATCATCTTGTTGTTGCCAAAATTCGGTTGCAGATATCTGCGATCTGCGGCAGCCAGAGTTTATGGCTTCACATAACCCCCATAAACGCGACTACAGACGACCGGGAAACGCCTGTTTTAGAATGCCTGTTTTAGGCTTGTGAAGTATGAACCCTTGCTTCGTCCCGCTTTAACCAGTTACCTCCAGTTACAATTTCTCCTATTGAGGCATGAAAAATTCAAAAAATTCATTGATAAAGGGTTTCTTATGCCTAACATATAGAGTGGCCGTTCTCAAAACAAATGGTCCCCCCGGCTAGAAAAATGGTCACAAAATGAACATTTTGCCAAAATTATTGACGAATTCCTCTTTTAAATCACAGTGACTTATTCCGCGTTCTTCAGAAGTAGTTATAGCGTTCGCTTTTTCCCGCAAATTCTAATTTTGTTTGCTTCACAAATTTCAAAACCTTATTGACATGCGTTATGGCTTTCAAAACTCCATTTAAATGTGCAGCTTGTCCCATAATTTGGGACAATTCAATGAATCTGTATCCAACTGAACCATGTCTGACTATCGTGGAGGCACCTGAGATTAGACTTCATACTAAGAATTAGCAAACGATGACACGAGTTTGACATCTTTCCTATTTAAAAAAAAAACTTGAAAAAAAAACACTTTAATGGATATTATACCATCCCACGGCTAGACCCTTTTCATGTACTCGTAAATCTCAGTACTCCTAAAAGTAAAGTCAATGAAAACATTTCTGTGAAAAGCCACCATGTAGAATCATTCGTATCCCGAAATTCCTCTTATATTTCCCTTCAAAAGCGACATCTATGTAGGTGCACGAATATAATGAAGAGTGTTCTTTCCGAAAAGATTTGGCCAGTCTAGCACAATCTTCATGTACACAGTACGTATTGATGAGGGAGGACTAGTGCGCATAAGCCCGTGTGACTTGCCAATAACACATAATACGAGCCAACGGAGACGCTTCTTTTTGAAACACTTAACAATTTTAGTATACTTGTACATGAAAAGGCCAATGTATACGACATGGTCATGCCATTTATGTGGCAATGTCAAAAAAAAAAACCGAAGGAGGCTAAAAAAAAATCGTGGATCCACGCTTCGTTGCTGTACTAAGGCTTCGTTATTTACTCCGAAATTTGTTAGGACTGCATCAATTTGTCTGCATTCAGTTTGAAATCGTTTTAGTTTTAAAAGAATTGTTTTCAAAATATGTATTCCTTTGCTGAAACAAGCACAAACAACAAGGAAACGGCAGCAAATTGAAATCGAATGCCACATCTTACATCAACAGATATCCAATTTGATGACAATGCAACGCGGCACTTTGAGATCTAATACTGATTCCATTCGAGTTGAATTGAAACTCTCAACTCTCAACTCTCAACTATCAAGTAGACCAAAGAGCCTGCCGGCATTTTCCAGCGCGAAAGGATTGTTCGGTGCGCTGTTGTTTGCCTGCCTGTTCAATGGTTAATCTAGAAACACCATTGTGTATGGCGGGAAAGCGGCATTTTGTGAAAGTGAAATGGGTTAGTGGGAATTATGATAAAGATGCAGATAATAATAGTATGGTGTAAGAAATTGACAAGAAGAGGGAACTAGTTGGCTCTGATCAAGTAGGTTCTCGATGATATCCTTTTGACGGGACAACTATCGGCGCACAAGATCTACTCGTAACTCGTACTCAGCACCGCATCTGATGGTGAAATCCGATATCGCCTATTCATGTGTGTAAGATTCGCATGGCAGCAGTAGCATAGAGAGCAGTATTGTGGGGCGTTCTCTACCCAAAGCAACCATACAAATCTAATTGCTTCATTAAAGGATAATAAGGGAAATTACTTGCCCTCTGTTCTCCGTCTTCTCTGTCGTCTCAATTCTCGTGGGTTAAGTTAAGCTGAGATGTTGGGTTAACAATCGTGATTTGTTTGGAAACTTTTA
Organism: Volucella inflata; assembly: GCA_928272305.1. Taxonomy (NCBI): domain Eukaryota; kingdom Metazoa; phylum Arthropoda; class Insecta; order Diptera; family Syrphidae; genus Volucella; species Volucella inflata. The sequence goes on along the minus strand of OV743720.1, from coordinate 111,647,447 downwards.
TACAGGTACGGTGGTACGACTACAAATACCATATATGGGTTCCATTGTGAGAAACGAAAGATGGCTCACATGTGTAAAAGGTGGGTGTTCTTTTCTGTGCAACATACGAACGTACAAATAAACATATGTCTGTGCATACATATACTAACAAATGTATTTTTATGTGGCCGTAGGTATGAGTGGAATTTTTGTTCTGCCTTTTGTGGTTTAATCATCAGATGCTCTGATGAACGAGTATCTGTTCAAGGTGCTGCTGTTTTAGTGGCAAATTGTTATGCTTGATTATTTAAATTCTTGAATTTATTTTCCCTGTTCTGATTAACATAAGTTAGACCATAAATTCAAGCAAGCTAACACGTTTTTATCCGAAATGGCTTATTTAATATCTCTACCGCTACCACTCTTATAAAGATGGTTCTTTTTATCAACAAAATAGCACACCCATTTGTTTTTATTTTTTTTTTTTTTTTTTTTTAAATTTATATTAAATGCAAATTTGACAATATGTTTCACATTGTTTGTTTATATGTTCGTGCTTTATAAGTCCTCTTTATGGAGCCGAATATTTTGATTAATTTAAAGGAAATACCCCACAAACTTGGTCAAATAAATACTCGTAGCAAAATATATTTTTTTAAATTTAATATCTACATACCTACAAACATATGTATGTACCCGTATGCATACTACGCATAGAGTATATTATATTATGTTGTCTTGTGAAATGGTATCCAAAATTCGGTTAACTAAATACAAATACTAAAGTAAATTAAAATGAAGGTTTACAATTATTTATGAATTGTAATTTTTAGCGCCGACTTATTAAATAAAGTTTATTAAGCAACTGAAGCCTTGCATAGATTTTCGAATATACGTAGAAAGTAAGTACCTACTTAGTATGGCTTATAAAGCTATAAAGCAGTATTCAAGGTGATAAAATGAGATAGGAGTGCTACAGGAAATATATGTGCTAAATATGTATTGCATTACTTTGCCTGCAACTAAGATCAAAAACAGTGGATAGGTCACTGAATAAGAATACGAGTATATGATGGTGTACAAGCTTAGCGCTTGTAGATACCAGAATACAACTAATAATTGATTCTCATCAAATGTGAGCACTACGGAATCACCGCCAGTATGCGGAGCCCGAACGATCCGCATGCGACAGTCGCATTTTTTCTACAACTGTAAGGCATACCTAATTAACGTTTAGGAGGGATTGATCTCCCAACAAATGGATCATTTACCAAAAATGAACAAAGTTATCAAACAAACAATGGTGCTAACTATTCCTCGGGTAGAACGCTCAGACGCCAAACTGGCTGATAAATATAGAACTCCAACAATTGACGCACTATATACACGTCACAAGACAGAAACTGTGGTACACGCAGTTTAATATAATTCTAAAATTAGGCCATTAAAGTCACTGATCAAAGGCCTCAAACAATTAATAAAAGATAATTATAAAAAGATCTGCAAGTCTGTATTGAGACAACAAGATTTTGGCTATAAAATTCAGTAGTCCGAATACTTTCTCGCAAATAAATAAATTGTTCAGGCGGAAAATTCACGATGACATTTAATGTATCCGAATTCCACAAATGACAGAAAACAGATATATATGTACATACATTACTGATTTGTATAAGTGCAGAAAGTGCCGACGATGGCGATGCTCTTTCTGATGTCGGAGATCCACAGGAAAAAGGGGATTTGCTGGCAGCTTTTTTCGAATGAACCTACCTGGTTGACTTCAAGAAGGCCTTTCATACTGTATGATTAGAAGGGCTTTCTCATAAGTTCACCAAAATAGGCATACTGGTGCTATTGTATATATGATTTATTATATCCTTATGGTGGCATTTCAAATGTGGCAACGTCATTTTAAGAAAAATACCCGTCTGCAGTGTGACTTAGATCATATTAAGGCATTAACGTTGATTAGAAATTGAAAATAAATTTTCAAAATTCGGAAATAATATTGTTAAGAACTCAATCTCAATGGCGTGGTTATGTATATGCAAAATAACTGGAGCTAAGAAAGCGTTACCTCGTGTGATTCAATGAAGCGCCGTACTAATTCGGATGCTTGAAAGGTAATGCCGCAGAACTTACGAGTATCTAAGATTGTATAGAACACCAGAATCTGAATTCATAAAATATAATCCCAACATGGGTCTTTATGATGGGGCTCGACTTAACAAGATTGACAATTTCCTGATCAAGGTTAATCGAAGGCATTTCGCAAGGGTGCTGGCCAATGACAATAGCCTGAACTTTTGACTTATAACCCCAATTTTCTGAATCGTGCAAATGCACTTCGATCCGGCTGTATTCCACAGGAGGCTTGCTTTATATAGATACTAAGGACTTACTGCAGGGAAGCTTAAATCCCACAGGTACCGACATCGACATCAAAGCGCAGGAGCTCTTCCGTTAGTTCCGTGATATTTGATAGAGACCGAGTTGATAGTTAAAGACAACACCTCGATTTTTGGTTGCTTAAAGAGAGAGGGAGAGAATCGATACGCTTTCCTAAGCCGGTGCGTTACTTACTTTTCTTAGTTTCAAGTCAGATTTAGGATAGCAAGGGGGTTTTCGCGGAAAGGCCGGGCTCGTTGACATACATATAGTAGCACCTTTGAGAAATGGTCAATACTTCATGACATTTGTAAGGTCTTGGGGTGCGAGTTCACGATGTTGACGGACAAGGAACAACCCCACACCGATTTAGTAGCAGCATAGGTAGTCTTAAGTTTAAAAGTAAAAAAAACTATTGTCACAAATCTTAAAATTTAATTTAATTTAATTTAATTTGAGTATTAAGCTGAGAATGCTCTGAAATAACTAATTGACATAGAGAAATTATAATAAATTTAGGCAAAATTCGATTTCAAGTATTAATGAAAATCTGGATCAAGGCTGATTTTGCAAATATCAGCCTTATGCGCATACATAGCTATATCGACAAATAAAAAAAAACGAGACCATCTAAGATAGTTCCACTAGAAGCTTACACCTACTATAATATTTGTCTATAACTTCTTTAACTTTAGATGGAGCTACAGTCCTAAGTCCACTAAGGCTTTATCAAGAGCTGTGTACACTTAACGTGATCTTGCTTTTATCGCCTCTTGTTGCATGCGCCAAATTAGCTTACTTCCCTTTTCAGTTGAACACCTAAGACAAGGCCTTGCTTAACATGTTCTCTATCAGGAATAAATAGGGTCAGATTGGTGTAAATTCGCTCAATATAGGTACGAGGGCGGGTCAATAAGTCCGTGACTTTTGGATTAAAACACAGATTTTTTGATAAAAAAATAATTTTATTTTTCAACGTAGTCTCCCTTGAGCTCTATACACTTTGTCCAACGCTTCTCCAATTTTTTTATCCCTTCCAAAAAAAATGATTTGTCGAGGTCCTCAAAATAGGCCTTTGTTTGCGAGATGACTTCATCATTGGAGTCAAATCTTTTTCCACCAAGCCATTTCTTCAGGTTTGGGAACAAGAAGTAGTCGCTCGGAGCCAAATCTGGAGAATAGGGTGGATGAGGGAGCAATTCATAGCCCAATTCATGGATTTTTGCCATGGCAACTGCACATGTGTGCACCCTTGCATTGTCTTGGTCGAAAAGAACTTTTTTTCTTGGCCAAATGAGGTCGTTTTTTTTTCAAATCGTCATTGAATCGGTCCAATAAGTTGGCATAATATTCCCCATTGATTGTTCTTCCCATTTGAAGGTAGTCATTGTGGATTATCCCGCGTGCATCCCAAAAAACAGTCGCCATAACATTATTGGCTGACAAACCCACCTTGGCCTTCTTTGGCGCCGATTCACCCTTAGAAACCCACTGTTTTGACTGTTGTTTGTTCTCTGGTGTGTTGTGATGGATCCATGTTTCGTCCACGGTTACAAAACGGCGCAAAAACTCCTCCATATTGCGATTAAACAACGCCAAACCTTCCTGTGAAGTTGTTACACGATTGCGTTTGTGGTCGACTGTGAGCAAACGCGGCACCCATCTTGCGGAAAGCTTTCTCATGTCCAAGTGATCATTCAAAATTGAAACCACTGAGCCATGCGAGATCCCTACGGCTTCCACAATCTCTCGCACTTTCAATCTTCGGTCGGCCAACACCATATCGTGAATTTTTCCGATTGTTTCGGGTGTAGAGACCTCAACTGGGCGTCCAGGACGTTCGGCATCTTCAGTGCTTGTACGGCCACAACGAAATTCAGTAAACCACTTTTTTACCATTGAAATCGATGGTGCAGAGTCCCCATAGTATTTATCAAGCTTAGCCTTGGTCTCGGTAATGGTTTTTTTTCGCAAGAAATAATGCTTAATAAGCACACGAAATTCACTTTTTTCCATTTTCTCCTCAAATTAGTGAGTAGTCTGATAAAAATAGCTGTCAAACACAAACTAACTGACGCAGCAAGTTTAAATTTTGACAGGAGTCAACTGACAGATGCCTGTTGACAGGAGCAGTGTTGCTGTTTCAGTAAAGAGGTCAGAAATTCAAAAAGTCACAGACTTATTGACCCGCCCTCGTATGTCAAACCATCAGAGATAATGAATTCTAGTCCTTTTGACAAGTTTATTGTCTCTGCAAAGCCGATACAGTTCGCATGTTTCATTTTTTAAAATTCCGTCGGCATGATAAGGCATGAACTAAAAAGTTATTGTCGTAAACGTGTACTCATACTAGCAGTTGTACAGATTTCAGAAATATTGTACCTTTCGTACAGTCTGCTTTACACAATTCTTTGAAGTAAGACACTAAAGAAACCACTTGGCAGGGCGTCACCTCATTAAAATAATCGTTTGCCGTTAAATGTATTGATGAAACAGCGTGCGTTCTCCATTGTAAAGTGAATATCTGATCGAGGGTGATACTCTGCTTAGAACCAAACTTATAAAGACCTATAAGTTTGTTGATAAAATGTTTCAAGTCTTGGTGTAATACGTTAGAAACCCCTAGCTCTAAAGGATAGCATATCTTGAGATTCTGGCAAGCGATCCTGAAATTTTATTTTGGATGTTTATTCGACCATATCTAGCAGTTGAATTGGTATGTACTCTTTATTAAATCAAACCCATCCCATAGAGATCGTGAGCAGCTTATATTATTCTACGTTTCCTTGTACACCTCTTGGTTAGTTGAATCTAATAGATTAGATGTGGTGTCTAAGAATGCCACTTATTGCCTTTAGCATTTAATGCTATTAGCGTAGAACTTCTCGAAAAGTTTTTGAAGTCTTTACTAGAGGAGGCCTTGCGATTGAAGTCTTTTGACGACGAATCTCTTCATAGTATTTTTCGGTGTTCTCGTGCTCTTCGTTCCTAGCTTAACGATAAAAATATGAAGAATAATCCTTATGACGTGCTTGGATTAAGATATATTAAGCGTCGCTCACAATTCTGGTTAGAAAGCAATTCGACAAAGTTGTCCTTTGCCTTTGTAGAGCTATGAGCGCTCTCAGGCTAATGTTGGCTAAATTGTTCTTGGTGCTGATTGTTGTCAGGCATTTGCTTAGATGCCTGAAGATGAAAACTTGTTGTCGACATCTTCTCTCCTCTAATGAATGATTCACATCTAAATAGCTATCAGAGCAGTTTTGTAGATCTCAGTTTTCCACCTTTCTTTTACTGGTTTATTAAAACGTCCTTTTTTGGTGGCAGTGACTGACAGACTCTGCTTAATCAGAAGTTCGACTGCAAGTGGACTGTTAGGGATCAAAACATTCTAAGTGCATAACCAAAAATCGTTTTTCCTTTTTTTCGTCTATTGGGATCGTAAGCTTAGGGTTTGAGTACACCCGTTTGTTTGGTGAAAACTCCTCTTCCCTTGTCTCTTTTTCGACAATACGACTTGAGGCCGAAAAGTCCTTATAAAAAGTCGTAAGCATCGAGGTAATTCAAATGAGGTTATCGCTTTGTCTCAATGGAGAGGCAAAGTAACTTTGAAGCGGCATAAAATTTAATAATAGCGAGCGGCGATCTCCGGTTCAACAAACTGTCAAACCATGGGTTAGATTGAGATGGACTCCAAGACATTTCTTCTTGTCTTTCTTTAATGTACCGGAAAAAAGCGATCCCTACAGTGCCGTGCATATACTTTGAATCTATGCTAACTTTCTCTATCTATGCAAAATACTTGCTCTTTAATAAAAGTGGGCCGCACCATTACCATAATTATGCTTTAAAAAAAAGACTTTACAATAATAGAAAGCATTGCGCAAAACAAAAATCTTCAAAACTTTACACAATTAGGTGCTAGTAAACGCCGACGATATCGAAATAATTAAATGAACTTAACGACTGTTTTATATAGAATATTTAACCAATTATCAGAGTATTGGACAGAACATCATAATCGCCTGTTACACCTTCGAGGTATACTGACTCCTGAGAACGACAATTACCAACATCTATATATGTAAAACTAGAAAGCGGACGTCTTCAATAAACAAATGTGAGTATTCGATTCCAAACCAAACCAAAGTTGCTTGTAAGTATGACATAGTCTCTCACATTCAACATTTGGAGTAACCAAAACAACAACAGATATACGTACGTAGGAACTACTGATCTGCCTATCAAATGATAAGGCAGTAGGTGTAAAGACTACACTGTGATTCAATGTAACCTACGTTTTTCTCATTTAAATGATACTATTGACAAACATTGAAATACAGATTTAAGGATTTTAAATTAAACCATAAAATTGGTTATTTTTAATTTGACTTCACAGACGTAAGAGGGGATACACCGCCATCAAAATCAAAACATCCCGAGTCTGGGCACAAAATATAATTATCCATACTTAAGAATACTTCCCGCTCTTAAGAAACCATTAATTATCCGAAATCTAGTCAGCGACCACACACAAGTCGATCAACTAATAGAACCTACAACAACCACTTATGCCACAACCTGCAATCAAAACAGAACTCAATTTGATTATCATAGTGCCACTTGACTACGCTGCCTACTGGCGTCGGTTGATACTAAAACTCTGCAAGAGTATCCTTCATATGAGCCCAGCCAAGTGGCAACATGACTTTTACAGATTTACTACTTACTTCTAGCTGCATGAACGGACTCAATAAATTCCCAAGACCTCCTATGATTTTTCTACCTACCTAGTTGTCGATCTGATAAGAATTATTATGCAATGATTACATCCATTATGAGGTAGGAGATAAGCAACGTCTTCATTTCCTCTCTCTGATTTCTCTGATTTAAGGATTCTCGTTTGCAGGCTTCTAGCTTATAATGAAATCGTCAAGAAAATCCATACAAAACAATCGTTTGGAAGACATTGTATACTCGTAAAAGGATAATAAAGAAACCACACCAGCAGAAGCAGCAGCGGCAGCATCAGCCCAAAGATCCCACACCAACTACATAAATCTTCGGCCGGGTCGCTGAGGTCTTTGAGGCAGTGAAGGGCGTGTCGGATTGCTGAAATGTTTTGGCTTTTTATTAATGCCGATCGCTTTCGGCGGCCGGCCGTATTAAAACATTTGATCTATCTCCAGCAACATCTTTATACATACACTCGTAGAGTGTCTGTGAGATGTTGTTATTTTTTCACTTTGTGTTACCTGCCATTTGATTATATTGTTTCGCCTTTTTCAATAACCGAAAAATAAATGCATTATTTGGCACATCTCCTTTAGTGGAAAAGTCAGGGCATCTGCTCTGTTGTTGGGCAATTGGTCGGTTTTGGCTTATTGAAAATGTGGCGGTTTTTTGACAAAAGGCATCGCCTTCAATTCGAATCTACCAATAAGGGGTGTAATTTATTTGTTACAAATTCTGACTTCACTATAAGCGGGTAGCATGGGATGTTTAGTATTATGTACCTTTGCAAGGATACATTGTATAATAGCCTGAACGAATTGTTCTATCGTCTAAGGGCTTGTCTAAAGGATGTTGATAAATTCAAAAATAATTGTTTGCTAATGCTTCGGAAATAAATAAATTCAACTAAAATAGCACCGACCAATTAAGAAGCTGGTTGATAAATATTATTCAGAAAGAGTGACGGAACAGGAAAAGAACCAGCCGATGTACAATAGTTGCAATCAATGTCTCCCTGATATCGAAAAGTCGGTCCAATTATCTGAAAGCTAAAACAAAAACAAGGATCCAACAAGGTCGTGAGGCGTGTCCAATGACTGAAATCCTTTCGAGGCATGTATCATATTAAGGGTGTTTCTCAAACCAGTACTAACTTGGATTTTAAACAAAACACATGCAATTTCATGAAATAGCTATTTTTTTTTGTTCAGTCAAGAGAGTACATGCCCATCACAGCTGGATATGATGCCATCCAAGAGTTTAATCTTTCAAGCATTAGTGGACGTACGTCCTCAATACCACGAATAATCTTGGCTTCCAATGCGTCGATTGTTGTTTGTTTAAAAGCGTAGACAAGCGACTTTACGCATCCCCCAATGAAAATAATCAAGAGGCGTCAAATCACAAGCTCTTAAAGCCAACTTACAGATCCATTACGCGATATTATGCATTCATCGATTGTTTCCTTCAATAAGTTGATTATTTCGTTTACTGGCCCGTAGCGCCATCCAGCTGGAACCACATCTCTTCCACATTCTTGCCATACAATCGGGGAACGAAAAAGTCATTAATCATGGCTCTATAGGGAATACCTTTGCCCGTAACACCCTGATTAGCTTCATGATTGAAAAAATGATGGTCTGATGGCTCCACCATCCCACAGACTGCACCAAACTGTACATTTTTCGCGATGTAACGACCTTTCGATAATCGCATTTGGATTGCCTTCACTCCAATGCGACAATTTTGTTTATAAACATACCCATTGAGCCATATTCAGGTTACAATTTCAGTTGATTTTAGGTTGCACGAGGCTTCAATTCTTTTAAGAGATTTATCTTGTAACCCTCAAAACCGAGATCTTTGCCTACAATTTTCCATAAAGACCAAGCGTTTGTGATCAACGTCGAATCGAGTAATTTGGACCTTTTTCAATACTCTATTGAACGGATGCAATATTCTCTTTAATATACCTGAACACTCTTCTTATGCATTTCGGTACCACTGCATCTTCAAAAGAAAATTTTGGGCGAAAACGGTCAACAATACGGCGAATAGCGATCTTAGATTGTGGATTATGTCGATTGTAATATGGTGTTCTTTAAATTTGACTCACAGAACTAAAATTTTGGAACCAAATTTCAATAATTTGGTAACGTTAATGAAACATGGAAGTCATCATGATTGAATAAATGCAGGTCTGAAGTTAGTACTGGTTTAGAAAAACACTGTTTTATGTTTACTAGCTAAACGTACCATCGAAGAACCTTTGTATGCAATATATATATAAATATTGTATGAAGACGACACGCCTTTGTTGTAGATTACGAGTTTAACTACCCTGAAACTAAGATCAAAGATTGGCGCTCTACTGAAGATTCTATAGAAAACCTCTACTTGTTCGTGTACTCTGTGCGAGGCATCGAAATGATAAGTTAGACGCCGCATCCAATTTAAACATTAAGCTATTACCAATTCAATTGTCATTATTCTATACCCATTACTGATCGGGAGCTCGTTAAATTACGAGTATTATGTAAAATAAATGAATAACTTTCGTTTTTGTATATTTTATAAAATAAGTCTTTATACTTTATGGAAGTCTTTTTTGCCATTGAGTAGGCGAGCTAAAATCTTGCCCCTTTTCGACGAGTTTTACGCATCCGACATTCCAGGTTTCAGATAAGTGTGCATCTATAATCACAAAGACCTTTTACATTTATATAATGAAAACTCCGCAGAGGCATCAGTCTCCTTAACATCGCATACAAGATCTTATCGGCCGTATTATGTGAACGCCTGAAGCCGTTCGTCAACAACCTGATAAGTCGATTTTAAGGCCCCGTATGACAGCATCCATAGAGACGAGCTGTACAGAGCAATGCCTAGTTTCGGCATCGCTGCTAAACTCGTCCGTCTGTGCAGGATGACGATGGAGAATGCACGCTGCTCCATCAAGGTCGGTAAAGATCTCACCGAGACATTTGATGTCCAGAAAGACAAGGCGATGCGCTGTCATGCGATTTTTTCAACATCGTCTTTCAAAAGTCCGTCCAACGACTCGATCACGCCGACGATATTGACATAATCGGGAGAAAGCAGCGTCTGTCAGTGGCGCTTTCGCGATTGAGACGGAAGCCGCGAAAATGGGTTTAGCGGTCAATGAGGGCAATACCAAGTATATGCTGTCAAGCAAAAAGGACAACCAACACAGACGTCTGGGGCAGAACGTCACCCTCTTCAGACATAACTTTGAGGTAGTTAAGGACTTTGTCTACCTAGGCTCCGCTATAAATACAGACAACGACACCAGCGCTGAGATCAAACGAAGAATAACTCTTGCCTACCGCTGTTTCTTTGGGTTAAGAAGGCAATTGAGTAGCAAAGCCCTCTCTCGGACAACAGAAGTCACCCTTTATAAGACCTTAATCATCCCGGTCCTGCTCTATGGCGCAGAGGCATGGACGTTATCAAACATGGATGAGGGTGTTCTTGGTTGCTTCGAAAGAAAAGTTCTTCGAGTGATTTTCGGTCCCGTCTGCATTGACGATGAATGGAGGAGGAGATACAAAAATGAACTCTACGGACTGTAACATACAGCGACATCGACCTAGCCAGAAGAGTGAAGATCCAAAGACTGAGATGGCTGGGTGATGTGGAGCGTGTGGACACCAATGCTCCGGTCCGAAGTGTCTTTGAGAGGAAGGCCAAGACTCAGTTGGCACACGCAAGTGGAAGGGGACCTCAGCCAACTTAGCGTGCGAAACTGGAGGCAGATAGCCAGGGATCGAGCTGGCTGGAGACGCTTGTTGACTGAGGCCCAGGTCCATCCCGGACTGTAAGTAAGTAAAGTAAGTAACTTCGCATCAATTTCTTAATTAACTGCGTAATTAAGGTGTAGATCCCCAGCATAATGCGTACGACATTTAATTTCCTTAACGCCGATGATTCCATTCCACGGCCGCCGATGTTCTTGCCGATTTAAAATACTTCACCCTCTTAACACTGTGATCAATTTTTAAAGTTCTTAAGTCGAGTTAACTTGTTGACTTCAATCAATCCTCTCCTAGCCTTTTATACTTACTTTTAACATGGTTTGAGCATGGTTTGCATTTCTTTAGAAAAAACTATTTATGTGTTCATGCGGAAGATACAATTCTTCAAAATAAGGTAAAACTACTGACCAACTTACTTTCATAAATGGGGGTAGAGTCCGACATATGCCTAGGGCACAACTAATAAGCATCTCAGGCTAGTTGTCTACAGTTTCACACATTCATAAGTCTATTAAGGTCTCCTTTTGTTTGTTTATGGCGATCAAGATAATTTCCTTCTTCAAAGGTTGATTCAAAAGTTCTCGGTGCTAGATCGTTTCTGTCTCAACATTTCCAAGCTTTCTAAGTTATTACGTACATACATTTCTGAGAAAGCTAATGACGATGTACCGATGATTGGTTGATTAAACTCAAAAAGCCAGATACGAGTATCTCTAACTGGAGAACACATTTCTGTAGTACTCAAATATTTCAGTTAGCCATAATAAAAACTAACTTCCTCAACTCCAGGAAGGAAACTAAAACAAAGAGTGAATTTATATTGGGGCTCATGGTTGCCCTAAGCCTCTTTCCCTTTGAATGAATAAATTTTATAGAATCCAGCTACCAGTCAGATCTCCCAAGTGAGGACATAAAGAATGATCTCTAAAGTAATAGAGTCTAAGACTCAATGCTTGAAGATGATATCGTTATGCTGATAACACATATTACGCAATATTTTGATAAGTTGTCTTTAAGTATGGAGCCGTCATGATGCTCACTAGTATATAGTATAGCTTCGAAATAAATGTGATTCAGAAAGACAACTATATGTGGCTATTCGCAAATTCCTGCTAAGGGATCAAAAATTGTATGGGTCTAATGCGCAGATCGCAGCCACTTCACCAGTGAACATAATTGTAGTTAAATCCCAGCACTGCATAAAGACGGAAATGACAACTCTTGGAGTTGCAGAAATTGTAATTTGCAATAGCCCTCTGCGCTATATGCGTTTAACTCAAACCTTGAGTAAGTATCCCTGCAACTGTTTTTCCATCGTCTTGTAGCTCCTTCTACATATTCAATTGAGCTAAGGTTTTCGATCTCGAAACTTGTTAGAAGCAATCCAACTACAGCGATTTCATTAGATGTGCCCAATTTGTCACAAGGCCCCTGAATACGCTGGGCCCAGTTTTTCATGGCATTTTCGCATAATTTAACCATAATTCCAACAAGTGTTGGAATCATACTGAAATCGCATATCTTTAGGGGAGTTCCGATCTGTCCAACACAAATCTGGAGCGAAAGTTCTCTCAATAAACTTTAATCGACTAGCCGGCATCATCTTGGAAGAAGTACGACGTAATGAGACATCCGATATGAAAACCGCACCAATGGACAATTTATTCGTATGCTATTCTAATGGAATTCCTCCGTCTGGTCATTTCACCAAAGGCCGCCATTTTGATTTATCTCGTAGGTGAATACGATCTTATACGGACGCATAGCTAAGCCTTTTTGCAAAATATCCCTCAGTTGCGTTGGAGATATACCCAGCCTTTTAGAACGTGGCGAGTCGATTGAACGCGGTCTTGATGCGCAGGCAAAAGCACGCTTTCATTCGCTGTCTCGCTGGTACGACAATATTGTTCATTATTCGGGAGGATTTTACGAAATTTGGATAAACTCAAGTAACTTCGTCGTATGGGTATGGACCGTGAATTTAGATAAAAATTTGACTTTTTCAAAAATATGCGATGCCTGAATTCAGAGTCTGAAAACCCTTTACATTTGGTGGAAATTTAATATTCTTATTAATAAGTTGGGTACAAACGTATCCAACACCAAAAAGAACCACAATTTGATGGGCTGTTACAAGTTTTTTTTTTAATTTGTATGTATATGTATAAATATATTTTCATAAATTCAAGTAATTCAAACATGTTATTCCTACCGTGCAAGTTGCTTTATATGCGAAATTTCAAAACGGTAACGAACTTTTTCTATGTTTTCTTTGAATTCAAAAATTCTTCATTTACTTAACTTAACGTAGCGTAACAGTTTCTCGAGACTACAAGAAAAATTCAACTTGGCATCACTTCGATTCCGTTTGACAAGACTCAACTTCACAGTCGCACAGAAGTTGTTTGCAAAAACATTGTTTTCTTTTATTATTTTTCATTTTTCGGAAACACAATGAGAATTGTTGGAAAATTTTAGTGCTCCAGAAATTATAAATCAAACGACAATTACAATTTTAAAGTAAAAATACTCAAGGAGTCGTTCTCACACAGAATCTAAGAAGGTATGAAACACTAAAAACAAAACAACCACGGACAAGCTGGGACTTTTATGTCGGTGGTTCGATTGAGGTTAGAATCCTGCTGTAAGCGGCTTATTGCAACTAATTGCAGTCAAATGTAAACAACATCAGAAACAATTAGATAATTGATGCAAAATTAAGTTAATTTATAAATTCATGGTTTATCTTTGATTTGTGGTCAGAAAAAAAATGCGATTAGTCGTTTTATTTCGGTGACGTGTTGCTTACAGAGCATTGCTTTGATGCAATCCTTTTATTTCGATTGAAGTGTTTTCTTTTTTGTGATTTTTCTACTTTGTTGTTTGATTGTAAAGATCTCCACAGTTTTGGGGCATGAGATTCAAGTCAAAATCAAAGTAAATCGCTACATATGCTGTGATGTTTATTTTTGGATTGAATTTACCATAGCGATTCGTATCGGCACGTGAATTTAGTCGCAGTTTTCGCACATCGATTAGTGCACCTATTTTCGTTAACCTATTTATGGTCCAAAAAATTTCAAGTATTTGGTATCAACCTTGCCACGGTCACAATCTCACAATCCAATTTGTCACCTTCGTTTGTTCTCAAATGTATAACATGTCTGTAATTTGTGTATGCGAACCGCCTCTGTTGCCCTTTGTGGTTTTAGCTTTAGCATGCATGTGGCTATTGTGATTGTTCGCAACAGAGTGTGCTTCCTTTTTGATCACGATTTGCTCACCTCTCAGTAATGACCCTTTGATTGGGTGCCAAAACTTGAAAAGTAAAAGGAGGAGAAGATATTTTTGTAGCAGTGCTGACTGCTGAGTTAGATAGTCGTTAGTCACATAAAATATGCTCAAAGCAGAGCACAGACTCATCGTCATATGATTTAATACTTATCTAATAATCAGTGCAGTGATAAGGTTGTGATTTCTTGCGGATTTCTCTTTTTATTTATTTATTTTTTTCTGTTAATGTTCCGCCAGCAGCTTAACGCACAGCGCGAGAAAAACATTTATAAGGATTAAGGTCAACTAGTTCAATGGCCCCAATAAGCGACAAAAGGTCACCACCACCCCATATTAAAGATAACGCCAAGGAAAATGTATCAACGCAGTTGACCAAGAAGAATTTAGAAATTTTGGACTTCCATGAATCTTGGCTAAGGGATATCGAAATATACAAGAATCAGGTGAGAATACAGCAGATGCTAAGTACGCACAATCATGTGCACACACCAGAAGGTTGTCCTGCGGAGAATTCCATAACAGCAACTGGAAAACGACGTAACCAATATAAATCGATGTCAGTACCACCAGAATCCTCCAGCGGAATTGATCCAGTCGATTGTGAATTGGTAAGTAAATGTTTACTTCTGTTTCATTTTGTTTTCGTTTGTATATAACACGTACCGTTTAAATCGTCTTACAATTACTAACTTTGTGTGTTGATTTGTGTTTTGTATTCTCCCGATTGTGCATGCTCTCCCTGTTAATGGCTTTCCAACACTTTTCTAAAACAAAAGACAAATTTAAAGCGACCTAGAAAAGAAGCACCGAAAGTGAAAAGCCACTCCAACAATACCAGCGCAGCCAAACGCAATAATATATCAAATAACACACAAATGCAAACGCAAACTGTTTCAAACCTCATACAAAGCCAGCAAACTCAAAGGCAAGAGCCTTCTTCCTATACAACTGCCAAAATAATAGTGAACTCATTTCATGCCAATAGCTTAATTAACACGAAAATAAGTGATATCCCATCAAGATTAGTATTCCATGGAGCTCTGCAAAATTCTTCAGGTGTTCGCTTAACTCAAAAACCAAAAACTGCTACCCCTGCCAATGTAACTGCAAATTCAAAATCAGGCCAACCAAGCGAGTCAAAGTTATTAAATTCTCAACGTGCAAATTTAGAATCATCTCCAAAAAACGATGATGCTAAGGTTGATGCATCATCACCAGACGATGATAACAGCGCTCGATCGGTCGCCGATGACGACGATGACAACTACCTGGATGGCTTAGGAGGTGCCTATTTGTAGTAATTACGTTCTTAACATTTATAATTAATAATTTGTTTTCTTTCCTTTTTTGTCTGAAAGATATCGACGATTTAAATGTCTTTGATGACGAATCTGACGAAGATGCTGAGGAATATGTGGGCGAACCTTTCATGTTGGACAGCGACTCCGATATAAAGCGCATGAGTGAAGCAGTTACTGTGACATACTTTACACCGAAATCTATTTTGACGCCGAGCTTATTTCCTCAAGTACCCCCATACTTAACGTTCTCTTCACATGCCGAAAAGGGACCAATTGTTCCAGCTGTGCTGCACAAAGTTCTCAAGTGGAGATTGAGTCCTGTGATGCCGAAAGTGGTTCGTCGAGTGATCTTTAATTCAGGATTTCGTCTCATCAAAAGTAAGTAGATATCATAAATTGTGTTTAAAATTAATTTTTGTTTTCGTTCAGAGACAACCGATTGGATGGCAGTTTGGGAAAAGCACATGAGGAGTCCTGGATTCAAGACAATTCGTTCGCACCAAAAATTTAATCACCTTCCCGGATCGTTTCGTATCGGACGAAAGGACAGTATGTGGAAAAATATCAGAAACTTTGCAAACAAGCATGGCAAACGAGAGTTTGGATTCATGCAAAAGTAAAGCGAAAATTTATTAAATGCTTCGATTTAATGTAAATGCTTTAATTTTCTTCAAAGGACTTACATCCTTCCAGATGAGGTGGATGCATTGAAGAAAGTCTGGCCGCGTACAGCATCGAAGGGAACAAAATGGATTGTAAAACCACCAGCAAGTGCCCGTGGAACGGGCATCAGTGTTGTGAATAAGTGGTCCCAGATTCCGAAGGATAAACCAGTAGTTGTTCAAAAGTGAGTTAGAATTAGATTTAGCAAGAAATGGTGATGAAATGATAAATGATTTCTCTGTTCCTATTGTTTAGTTGTCAATAACATGTTGGAAATTATTAGAAAAGAAGCATTAATTAAATATTATTAACATTGTTCGTCTGCCCTTCAGCCCAAGTGATTCGTCGTAAGGAATAGTGCTTCGATTCCTGCGCAACTGTTTTGCGCCATTCAGTCTAGAACATGACAATGATCTTGCTAGGAATGCCTTTTCTGCGTTTAATTGTCCATATGATGTGATCATTGTCGAAGTCTGTCATAGCTGTATATCGCACAGATCTCTTTGAAGGTTATCCTATTTAAATCACATTTAGATGTTTATAGACATTTATTTTAGGATTGTAAGTCCAATCAGTCTCTCATTTGACTGGATTTGTTCGCGTTCATTAGGTCTTGTCATCACGATCGCAAGCTGATGGGCTCCTTTTTCAGTAACTGAGATTTTCACTTGCTTTCTCCGCAATAATTTACAGGCTAAAGTTAAAAATATACGCTGCTTCTGTAATAGACTTTCTTACCTTTTCACAAAATAGGATTCCAGCACTATATCTGTTTCTTTATGTGTCGGTGCATGTCGGGAAAACATAAATCCATTCTAGGTCACTAGTTGCGAGGATCTCTATCTTAAACCTATTCCTCTCTTTTATTACACTATCTAACTTTAGGTGGCGTCACAGCCCGGGGTGGATCTGGACTTCAGTCAACAAGCATCTCCAGTCAGCTAGGTGCCTCCAGATTGGCACGCTTGAGTCCCGGTCTGCCTTTACTGCGCTGTCGATCGGGGGCGGGTTCGAAGACTTTTCGAACCGGAGCGTTGGTGTCCATCCGCTCAATATGACCCAGCCATCTCAATCGTTGAATATTCACTCTTCTAAGTCGATGTCGCTCTACAGTCCCTAGAGTTCGTCGTTCTATCTCCTCCTCCACTCACCATCAATGCAGACGGGACCGAAGATCACTCGAAGAATTTTTCTCTCTTAGCAGCCAAGAGCACCCTCATTCTATTTGATAATGTCCACGCCTTTGTGCCATAGAGCAAAGAGCAAGAATGGGATTATTAAGGTTTTATATAGGGTAACTTTAGTTGTTCGAGAGAGGGCTTTGCTAGTCAATTGCCTTCTTAGCCCATTAAAGCATCGATCAGTTATTCTTCGTTTGATCGCAGCGCTGGTGTCGTTTTCTGAATTGATAGCGGAGCCTTGTCCTTAACTACCTCAAAGTTATATCTGTCGAAGATGACGTTCTGTCCGAGACGTCTGTGTTGAGTGTCCTTTTTGCTTGACAGCATATACTCGGTCTTGCCCTCGTTGACCGCTAAACCGATTTTCGGCGCTTCCGTCTCAATACTTACTTATGTCAACATCATCAGCGTATGCAAGTGGACGAACTTTTGAAAGATTGTGACTGTTGTGTATGCGCGTAGGTTTTGCACTATTTTTTCAAGTGTGATGTTGAAAAAATCGCATGAAAGCGCATCGCCTTTTCTAAATCCTTTTTCGATATCAAAGGTCTTGGTGAGATCTTTACGGCCCTTGATGGAGCAACGTGCATTCTCCACCGTCATCTTGCACAGACGAACGAGTTTGGCAGGGATGCCAAAACTAGACTTTGCTCTGTATAGCTCGTCTTTATAGATGCTGTCATTAGCGGCCTTGAAATCGGTAAATAGGTGGTATGTAACGATCTGAAGCTCATGGGTTTTCTCCAAAATCTGCCGTAGTGTGAATATTTGGTCGATGATGGACTTTTCTGTCATGAAGTCACACTTCTATGGACCTATCAGGTTGTTGAAGAACGGCTTCAAGCGTTCACACAATATGGCAGATAAGATCTTGTATGCGATGTTAAGGAGACTAACGCCTCAGTAGTTGGCGCAGTTAATAGGGTCGCTTTTCTTGAGAATCGGGCAAACATTGCTGAAGTTCCATTCATCGGGCATACCATATTTTACAGATGAGGTTGTGTATGCTCCTTACCAAGTCATCACCTGCCGCTTTGAAGAGCTCCAGCAACTTTTTTGGACTTAAGCTTAGATATTGCTATCTTTACTTCATCCGGGTCGGGTGGACAAAATTGTCCACATCGCCCAAGTTTAAAGGTCCATTTTGCCCGACAGCGATATTCAGTTCGTCATCGCCGTTATAGAGTCTACAGAAATGTTCTTTCCAAATCCTCAGCATCGATTGCGACTCTACTATGATGTTTCTTTGTTCGTCTCTACAGGCTTCGGTTCAAGATTTGTGTCCGTGCCTGTTTTTTTTTTTTACCGTTTTGTAAAACTTCCGAATCTCATTCCTGTAGTAGCATCTCTCAATTTCCTCGAACGCACGCTTATTATGTTCTTTCTTTTTCCTCCTTTTCGATGCTTGACTCCACTGGCGGCAGTTAAAGAAACTCGATCGGAAAAGGATTTGGCGATCTCTTGTGATTGTAGCCATCTGACGTCGAAACTTCTCACAGTCTTGGCACTGTTCGGGATATCCGCAACCGTACCTCGTCTACAACAAGGTAATGATCCGAGTCAATGTTGACTCCTCGGAACGTTCGGACATTTATAATATTGGAGGAGTTTCCTGCGTCGATCGCAATATGGCCAATCTGGTTGACGGTAGGTCTTGTTCAAGAGCTCGTAAAAGCTGTCTTTGGTGTCGCCATCTTCCCTTTGGGGGCATGTGCCCCTATAAGGCTAATGTTGGCAACTTTAGCCTTGATACGGATCGCTACGAGGCGTTCGTTCACATGCTGGAAACTCAAGATTTTTTCCTTAAGTCTGCCTCCAACAACAAATCTGCATCCAAATGGACGCTGCTTTTTCCATCGATAACAATCGCCGTAGTAGATATCGCAGTTTTTGTCTGGCCCATCCCGTCACATAAGGGAACTAACATTCCACGTGCATATCCAAAGCACGTTGTCCTTATTTCGTTTGCATGGGTTGTCAAAAGTAGATCCATACGTATCCGAGGCTTGTTGTTACTTCGTAACCTTCATCTTTTTTCCATGGCCAAGCAGTTACCCCGGGAGAACAACCACCCAAACTGGAGGTCCAGTTCCATTTTTGATAACCCTAGGGCGAGGGGTCGGTTAGACCGAAACCGGTAACCCGTTCAGGGATGTGAAGGCTCTCTTGATAGACCTGGGTAGCGTGGAAAATGTCTGAGCTAGCCTTGAATATTTGGACTCTTGCTCTTCTTGGGAGCCTGAATTTCGGAGATGATCTTTTTCATGTTAAGAGTGCCAGGGTATATTTGACAATCCCTTGCTTCTAAAAATGTATCCAAACTCGGTAGAATTGTTGATTATACTATAGAGTACTGTCAACGCCGAAGTGAACTTTATCCAGAATCTAGTAACTTATTATCATATTATTATTGTTGTACAGCAAAGAAAACCCAACTTAGAACCACCTATTAATGTGGCGCAATAGTTAATCGGCTTATAAGCAAGAAATCCAATCCAGTTTTTAGGGGTGTATTAAAAATCAGAAAAAAGTGTTATACCATTATTAGCCCTCTAAGATTGGATTCGTAAATATTTTGCATCCCTCCACCCATCTGCAGTAGCTATATTTAAAGATATAAAGATAAAACGTTTCAATTCCTGAGTATACACCCGCAATTTGTGTTAATTTGGAAAATCGCAACTTTGTCGGATTCGGATTCCACATTTTATACAATTTTTTTATAATGTACTTAGAGAACACTATACTTATATATACCTTTCTAAAAATTTCTCTAACAATATCTCATTGTTTTATTTTAGATATATAGAAAAGCCATTGCTGATCAATGAAAACAAGTTCGACCTAAGACTGTATGTATTAGTTACATCAGTGAATCCTCTGCGGATTTACATGTACAAAAATGGTTTGGCACGCTTTGCCTCAGGTATATTTGACTTGAATAAATTCCACATCACAATTAGTCACAGTAGTTGTTAATTTTTGTAGTAAAATACAGCTCCGAACTGGATTCACTTGATGATCGATGTATGCATCTCACAAACTACAGTATAAACAAACTATCAGAGAACTACGCGAAAAATGAGGATATAAATGCGTGTCAAGGACATAAATGGACCCTACAGTCACTTTGGTCATATTTGGAGAAACGTGACGTTAATACAAAGCGACTGTGGGGTACACTTCGAAATTTAGTCATTAAATCTTTAATAAGCGGCGAGGGATGTTTAAACCGAATGTACCGTCAAAATGTCAATCATCGCTACAACTGCTACGAACTCTTTGGTTTTGATGTTCTACTAGACGAGAACTTGGTGCCGTGGCTATTGGAAATAAATATATCACCATCACTGCACTCAGAATTGCCACTTGATTTGCATGTTAAAGGTCCTCTTATTCAGGGAGTTCTCAACACAGCGCTTTATCAAGTTAGAAAATGTTAAAGAAATTGTAGTGCATAGATCGAATAAAAAAGCTTTTTTGTAGGTTCCTCCGAAGCTCAATGCCAATCAACAGAAGGAAATATTAGAAAAATTGAATTTAACTGGACCCTTATGCTACGATAGGCATTTGTTTACTACCGCTTTGTCCCCGGAAGAAATTAAAAAGCACAATTTCTTTACCAGCCGCCTAATTGAATGTCGTGGAGATGTAAGTGCAAATTTATTATGAAATAAACTCCTCAAAGATGATCGATTGTCTGTCTTCTTCTTTTAGTATGTTGACACGATATTGGACAGCCTGACTCCGGACGATGTTAGGTGTTTGATTATTACTGAAGATGAGCTGGCTCGTAGTGAACCTTTGGAACGAATTTTCCCCAACTCTGATACTTATAAATTTTTACAATTCGTTGAAAATCCTAGATATTATAATCGGTTGTTAGACGCATGGGAAACTAAATATGGTTACTGTCGAGAGGAAGGACTAGAAGTTCTTCAGAATCTATGTCTCGAGGGGTACCATTTAAAAGTTCCTCCAGCCGCACTTATTGAAGTAAGCCTTTTCAATTAGATTGCAAGTCTAAAAATGTAACTTCATATTTCTAGGAACCCAAGATCGATTTCACAGACATCGACTTGATGTATATGAAACCTGAAGAATTTATGAAACGCAGTGATCCAGTGAAAGCAAATAATAATTTATCAACAAACAACAAAGAATCGACCAGAAATGTTTACAATGTTAATGATGCCAAATCTTGTTCTGCAGAAGTCATCGATGGTGGTGATGCGCACAGCACTCCACGACCAATTTTGGTAGGCTCTGCTGAACGTAGATAGGTAAAAATTGCATTTTTGATTTCTCTACAGAAGCTCTTATTGGTTTCTGTTTTCAGTAAATCCTTGGACCTTGAGACTGACCCTTCACTGTCTTCACTAGTACATCAGTAAATATATTTTTTCAAAATATTTAGGCTGCAGTAAATAAATTATAATCAGTGCTAAAAGTTTAATGTTCATTATTGTTATATTACATACCTTTCTAAGTAATATTAGATTTATGAATGAATACTTCATTCGGTCGCAGAGGTGCAACGCGGGAGGACATCAACCTATTTAGTGAGCTATTATACAGCGTGTTCAATGTAATTTGCCAATTGTTCTGCTTATCTGTATGCATGTCGCAAGACAATATGTTTCTGTTCGCTAAAGACCATTGCTTTAAAGAGAGATCATCTTATCTAAGATGATAAATAAAATTCAAGAAACGTTCGCAAAGGCTCTTCCCGTCCAGACTTTGTTCTTGTTAGCATTGTTGTGTTTTTCTTTATCTAGGCCCTAAGCCTGGACCTTGAGTTATTGTTACACATACTTACTCAACAATTGTTTGAAAGCGTTATCGCTCGGTCAGAGGTTTCAAAAAATAAAAAAACAATTCAACAGAATAAAGAGACGTTTACCAGCAGCTAAAACGCCTGCTAAATTTTTGTCTATACGACCTTAGTTAAACAGTTATATCAAATAAGTTGGGTGCACCGACAGCTCCCGGAGATGCGACATTGCCTGGTACAAGGAAGGTAAAGCACGTGCAATAGCTGTAAAGACTGTAGAAGAAGGAAAGATTTGCAATAGCTGTTTCGCGTTCCTAAATCAAGAATTTCCATGCAGTGCAATTATTTCGGCTGGCGTGTGCGAGACCCTGTAAAATGAATAAACCCCAAGCAGGTAAGCTTTTTGATTTGTCTGTATAAACGTGAAGGCGACACGAAAAATTGAAACAACTACCGAACTGTCTGTTTTTAATACCGAAGCTCTGTCGTTAACAGCCAAAGACGACGATTTTGCGCTAAATGTAAGTTTGGTGGGGCTTTATTGAGGACCCCTACGAAGACTTGTTATGTTTGACCACAAAGAAAAGAAAAGAATGCCAACGGGTGACCTTATTAGTTCACGCATTTGTATAAGTCTCCACATAAAGAAACTCATATTGGACAAACTTCAGGCAGAGTTCAACGAATATCATTAGTTTTGAACAACAGAATTTCTAGTCAAGTTTCGAAAAAGAAGAATAATTGAGCCAGGCAAATGCAAAAACACCAGCGAATTCTTGGCCTCAGAATCGAACGATTTCAAAATAAATCATCCTGTTGAATAGACAATGATATAAACACATCTAGTATTTTCGGACGCTTACAAACTTGCTAGAGTTTATTTGGTTTTTGCTTGAGAATTAAAATCCTTCTGCCAATTTTTTTCTAAGAACAATTTTATTAATTTGTCAAGAACTCCAGCATATACCATGGTTAATTTTAAGTCATTCACTCATAGACACACTATTTTACCAGGTATGAAATTGAAGAAATTCTAGCAACTTCGACGATGTTGGTCTTCTTTAAAATCTATAGACTACAACTGAAGAACATCATAAATTTGGAGGACACCATGAATTTCGATTTCGATGCCTGCTTAAATGTTTTCAAAGAAGAAATCTCAATGAAATATCGATCCAGGATCATTTAAAGAGAGTCTGCTTAGTATCAAGCTTCCTAAAGGTGAACACCGTTTAATCATTATTCTTATCGTTTTAATTATTATCTCTGTTCGCAATCGAAACTATAGAACATTGTATTTGACTCAACGACACCATCAACACTCATTAAACTATAAATTCTACATTTCTCAACTGCTTGTATTTATCTTTGTTTTATGTAAAATAGAAATAAGCTATTTTGTGATATTAAATAGAACTCTGTTTGTACATTTTAGTGTCCAGTAACTTCTTTCCACACATTGCACATATCCCCTTTTTATATGCACACGACTGGCAATAATGAGATCCAGTTTGGTAGACTTTTTGCCGACATATTCTGAAATAATTCAGATATTAAAAAAAAAGAAAATTAATAAATAAGAATGCTTTCTTTTGTAAGAATTTCTTACCTGCAAGGCGCTAGAGATTTTGAAATTGGATTAGCTTTGTCCCTGGCACTGGTCAGTGCCTTGTTTTCATTTACTTTTCTACCGCCTGGCTTCGTTGTATTTCTAGCTCCAACTTTCCAAGGATCTGGCGTAACAATTTTGGACAATTTGGCCTCACATTTCTCACAAACCATACTGTTCTTTGTAATTTATTTATTCTGTTTTTAAACCCTTGTCTCGATAATAAACTAAACATAAAAGTGTTCAAAGGAAATAAACAAAAACAGTCAAGTGTCATTCGAATGTCAAAACTATAAATCTGGTACGTTCTTGAAAGTAAGCGCTAACTCTACATAAGAAGAAAACTGTTAGGTTCATAATTGGTTCCCAAATAAGAGATATCAATTTGTATAGTTACAAAATAGAATTAACAGGCTACAACAGAAATACTTGTATCAACATCAAACAGTAAAATGTCAAAAGCGAAATAAACGTCAATATAAAAGTTACACCACATCGGAGTTGTTGTAATTCACTCTCTTTTTCAACTTAGAAAAATATGAAATTTTGTCCCAAACCCCTCCTCGAATCGTTCTTTTAAAATTTCAGAGAATTAAATTTTTGTAAAATCGGATGTCAGATTACATGGGAAAATTGTTTTTCAAATATTCCAATAATTTTCCACCTTCCGTTTCCGCTGCTTTATAGTGACTAAAAGTTTTTATGATAGAGATGTAAAATAGAAAAATACGAGGGCGGGTCAATAAGTCCGTGACTTTTGGATTAAAACACAGATTTTTTGATAAAAAAATATTTTTATTTTTCAACGTAGTCTCCCTTGAGCTCTATACGCTTTGTCCAACGCATCTCCAATTTTTTTTATCCCTTCCAAAAAAAAATGATTTTTCGAGGTCCTCAAAATAGGCCTTTGTTTGCGAGATGACTTCATCATTGGAGTCAAATCTTTTTCCACCAAGCCATTTCTTCAGGTTTGGGAACAAGAAGTAGTCGCTCGGAGCCAAATCTGGAGAATAGGGTGGATGAGGGAGCAATTCATAGCCCAATTCAGTGATTTTTGCCATGGCAACTGCACATGTGTTTGTGGTCGACTGTGAGTAAACGCGGCACCCATCTTGCGGAAAGCTTTCTCATGCCCAAGTGATCATTCAAAATTGAAACCACTGAGCCATGCGAGATCCCTACGGCTTCCACAATCTCTCGCACTTTCAATCTTCGGTCGGCCAACACCATATCGTGAATTTTTTCGATTGTTTCGGGTGTAGAGACCTCAACTGGGCGTCCAGGACGTTCGGCATCTTCAGTGCTTGTACGGCCACAACGAAATTCAGTAAACCACTTTTTTACCATTGAAATCGATGATGCAGAGTCCCCATAGTATTTATCAAGCTTAGCCTTGGTCTCGGTAATGGTTTTTTTTCGCAAGAAATAATGCTTAATAAGCACACGAAATTCACTTTTTTCCATTTTCTCCTCAAATTAGTGAGTAGTCTGATAAAAATAGCTGTCAAACACAAACTAACTGACGCAGCAAGTTTAAATTTTGACAGGAGTCAACTGACAGATGCCTGTTGACAGGAGCAGTGTTTCTGTTTCAGTAAAGAGGTCAGAAATTCAAAAAGTCACGGACTTATTGACCTGCCCTCGAACTTTACTTGCGTGTCAGCATTTAAATATCGTATGCTTTAATATTCACAAGCATTTATATGAATCTAAATATCAGTTTTTATAATTTACAACCAGTCTCTTAACTTTTATTTAGAAGTGCAGCTTTAATTATAGAAGTGTTTTTATATAATTATGTAAATTTACGCCGGTTCTTATTCTGTCCAAAATAACATAAAAGAATATTTATTATTATTATTCAAGCTCCACTTTGCCGACAGTGGTCGACAACCAAAATTTTTTATTTCAAGCCCACCCTATATGTAAAGTGTATGCGCCGTAAATGTCCAAATGTGCGATGTTCCGCCATTAAATTTCTATCGCTTTGCAGTGAACTGCGTTGAAGTTAAACAAAATAAAAGTCTAAAACCCAAAAGCAAAGATTAACAAAAACAAATCTCTAAAGTATGTCAGATATCAGTGATAATTATACCAAATATGTTGTGATTAAAAAAGAAAAGAAACCCAAACGTGAACCCAACAAATTAGTGGTTATTAACGAAGAGGATCTTATCCGTCAGGTTGAGATTCGTCCTATTTTATACGACAAATCATTGAAAGGGTATAGGAAGTCAGCCTTACGCCACCAATATTGGAAGGAGATTGCTCATGCAGTGGGATCAAGCGGTAAGAATCTCTTCTGTTGGTATCAACAGAAAACATTAACAGTTCACTTACGTAAAGACGGGATGTCCCTAAATTACCTGCCGTTGTTGTTCTGTCCAACAGTTATCTTTACCTGAAAATCACAGTACCGAGGTTAAAAATAAAAATCCCTGTGCTTCTAAACTACCTGGAAGATTGTTCAATGCTAACAATTTATTCTAAATAAGTCTAAGACGTGTAAAAGAAGTCCACAATGTTTGCATTTGAATGCAGGTCTATTTTGTTTTTGACTTCCCTTTGGTGCTTATGGAAAACTCCAATTTAACACAACGGACCAGTAAAAATGTTTAATTTTGGCTAATCAAGCAACAAATCGAATCCATTGATCCTTATGAGCCAACACACACCAAAGCATAAACAAAACACAATTTTTTTGATTTGATGTGTGCGGTTGTCGAAAATTCGAAAATACTTGGCTTTGCATATACGATCAACACACACCGAATGCAACAAATATATATGTTCAATACTAGATATATATGCGTCGATATGTCGATTATCACACACATACTTATGACACAGCACACACAGCATAGGGCAAAACAAAATAACAAGACGAAACAGAAAAACGTGTTTCGTTGTCGATATAGCTGGAAAGTTATTTTTTAGAGAAAAAATTTCTTTGCTTTCTGGACTGGCGTGAATTTATTTGAGTTTTTGCGATCCTTACATTGTATCCTTTTTCGTAAATCCTATGAAAACAAACCCATTCTCATAAAAGTAACATTTTAATTTCATTTCATTAATTTTTTCAACGCGTTCTTGTCCTTTTGTATTTTGTGTGATTGTCATTTCTAAAAAGGCAAAAATGGCCGTAGACACCGAAAAGTTATTGTATTTAATTAAGGCAAGAAGCCCAATATACAACACTAAACATAAAGATCATGCAAATAAAATTAATATCGAAAAGCTGTGGGTAGAAATAGCTACCGAATTGAAGAGTACGGGTAAGTTTATTGTACAATATTTTATTTGAATATAAATACAAGATACATAGAAAATTAATTTGGGTATTTACACTGACAAGGAACAGAGCAAGTAGAAGTGTTAAAACTGCAACTGCAACAAACTGATTGCGTATACCTATTACGTGCAGCATTTGATGGTCTTCCATTTTGATTATTTTCATTGTTTTCTTCTTGAGCTATGTGTTTTATAATTTCTCGCTCAACGTGTATTTCCTTTAGACAATTTTCGGGTTTTCGAATCATATTATGCAAAGTACATCAGCTAATGTAATAATTTGCACATTATGTGGTGGAAGTATAAAAACAGGATTTTATGCCAAATGCGCATTCAACCAACTATTCGTCTAGCTTTCGATAAGCTATACGAGAAGTTATAGATTCTTTATTCCTATGTCAAATTTTTTTCGCGCCAAAGGTTTCATTACATTTGTAAGAAGCGGATAGACTTCACCTGTTACAAACACTAAAGCACAATATCCGTTGATTTTAGCACATAGTTTTTGCTGGAATGCTTAGATACACCACTATTACAATATACACCAAGCGTATAGAATAAAATTTCTTATAAAGGGTGATTCTTTTGGAGGTACTTGTTGTCATATAATAGAACCATTCTTTACATTTATTTTTTTAAGATTATTTATTTCAAATGTTGGCCGTAACTGCCGTTCTCAAGTTCCAATTTTCCATAACGCGTTCGAGCGTTAAGAGTTGCGTTTGACCAATGACTCCAGTACTGTTGGCCTATAATTCCTTAATCCGTTTAGCCATGTAGCTCCAAAATCTAGAGGTGTGATGTCACATGGACAAATTCACCGGTAAAAAGCGTGATTTAGTTGTTCAATCATTCTCGTAATAAAGCCATGATCTCACGGGGTGTGAAGTAAATGTCGCCGAAATAAGGGGCTTCAATTTCAGGCAACAAAAACTCCATTCACAGTTACGTGCCGGGAGGCTTCAAATTTAAAGAAATATTTTATTTTAATTACTCAACCAGCCCTTAAATCATCCCAAACAGTTGTTTTGTATGGATGTTATGGCAGCTCTTGTAACATCGCGTCTGTTTGCTCACGTATTATCCAATAATGAAAATTGGGTTTGATACTTTGCCATGGTATAATTGATCGGCCGATTATGTAGACCATAAGTTATCTAAGCGCCCGAAACACATTGCTCGTATCGGAATGGCTATGTCTTGCCATGTCATCATGTCAAATAATACTGAACAAAAATACCATATTAGTGTGACACGATGCATGTGTGGTTTCCCCTAGAAAAAGTGGCTCTCAAAAGACTTACCCTTAAGTTATAACACTCTGATCCTGTATTTAGAGAGCATTGCATCCTTGTGTGCTTTTTATCTATAGCTTCTTAAAATTGAGAAAAATATGTCCGCTATAGAAGCCCATTTAGCTCCTGTTTTTAGCAAAAATATTTTTGCATTTCCATGACAATTTGTTCGATTGTACACCCATCACAGCTTAATTATACGACAACGATTAGAATGTTTCTGCAGTTGCTAAATACCTAAATGTAATTTTTTTTTTTATTATTTGTCAATTGGGTTAAGAACTTAATAAATGAATTTTTTTTAGTATCGAAATGTAAACACAAATGGATAGGCCTGCGCAGTTCCTTCTCCAGACATTTAAGAGATGAACGATCCAAACCAAGAGGATGGCGTGGAAAGATGAAAAAGAAATGGTACATGGCAGACGCCATGTCATTTTTAAAAGATTATGTAAAGCAGTATCCCAGTGTTAACAGCAGTTTATGTAGCCCGGATAATGAAGAGAATGCAGACGAAAGATCGTTACCTGATTCTCCGGCTAGTCTAAACGAAACACAATCAACTGCAAGTACTGCTAAAAATAGTCGTGTACCATGCAAAACGTCTAAAACTCTGAAATCAGAAATGAAAGCGAGTCCAATGATTGAGTATTTACCCTCAAGATCTTGTTATAAGCCACAAGATGATGCAAGTACATTACTTTTTAAAAGTATGCTTGCTGATTATCAAAAACTCTCTAGAAAGAAACAAAGAGTATTCAGAGTGCAGATGATAAATATCATGAATAAAATGCAGGAGGAGGAGGAATATGAGGCCTCAAATGCATCAAATGCTGTCATTGCATTATCACCAGGAGCAGTTCTAATGAATTCTAACTACGATGGTCAACAACAACAGTTCAATTTATGAAAATAGGCAAAACTGAAACTTCTTCCATTCTGTTACAGATTTACTTTTAAGAATAATTTCTGATTTTATTTTAATTTTGTATCAAAAAACGTATTTTAAAGTTTAAAATAAATATTATTTTTATATACAAGCAGTTTTTTCTTTAATTTTACTTACCGTAGCGTAACAAATAATCTCTCATAGTTTGTAACGTTTTAATCGTCATTTTTGTGAAGTACCTAAACTTATCAGTATAGTATGTCCTCAGTTCTGCCGTCAGGTCCATTTAATGGTGTCCTCCGCATCCTGTTTTTGATTATAAAAATGCATCCACCACTCTCTATTTTGTGTTTCATGTCTCTCATAATTTTCAATAAAATTAAATACCAGCTTTGTCGTCTGTACTGGACTGTGTGGTTAAGATTCCCAAACAAATCTCTTGCCGGGCAATAGAAGTGAAGAAACAGTTAGGAGTTTCTTCGTAGCTGAGAACCGCTGTATATTTAGCAAGGAGATATTTTAGGTATTATACCTGTATGATGTTTTTGCCTTTCAAACACCAAACCATATGGTGAAATATATGACCCTTGTATAACATCTAAAAATATTGGTTATATATCAGGAGCTAAAATTCTATTTTCGAATATTCCAACTTAAAAGTTAACTTTTGCATATACACTCTGATATTCGGAGGATATTCATATCCCTTTTACTCTTATCAGTACTGCTGATGAAAGTCATACGCACGATTGTGGTGTAAAGCAAGAATTTTAGTCGCGGGTTCATGATTAGGGACAAGTACACGTCCATCAATCGCCGGATAGTTTTCTCCTATTTAATTGCATTCTATAGTTCCCGTTTAGTTCACCAATAACTATAGAAATCTATATAACTTTTACTGCTTAAATAGTCGAGCCAGACCAGAAAACAAAATTAAATGACAGCCTATTTTTAAGGACCAATTAAATTACACCAGCCCGTAGGCTGATTCGACAGGCAGTCTGATTCATTTTTGTTTTTTTTTTTTCAAGGATGTTGGGACAGCGCACTGTCCATCAAGTGGCCCTTATGAAGCAGCCTATTCACTCCGGGACCGCTTTTGCATTGTCTGTCGTACATCCCCCTTCCTCGTTTGAGCTTAGGGGTTCCAATACATTCGTTTATCCTGTTTGTAGTCCTTAAAGATATATCTTTTGGCGATATGAAAAAGTCAGCTCATGAGTTTTCGTGTTCTTCTATGAGGGTGTGTTCTGGCTTTCTTCTCTCTTCTTGGTTTTCAGCAAGGTTTCGATAAAGGATGATACTCGATTCCAGGTGGTATTCACTCGAGATCATCTTCGATATAATATTTTCGGGTTTTCGGGGGAGATATAACCCCCCCTATAGATATAAAGAAGGTGTGATAATCGTCGCCTACCAATGAGTCGGCGTACTGGCAAGTCGCGTTATATACTTTCCGCATCCTGTGTAGGTATGCATTAAATTATCCATGTCTGGCTAGGAACTGCGTGGTGTAATAATTTATCTCGCCGTGTTTTCGCACTGTCCATTCAGCAATGTTTCTGATTAGCCTGGCGGTCCATCTACCTCTTGTTTCAGAATTCCATCTTAGTTGCCATAGATATTTGATGCTTGGTGCGATTCATAGCTGCTACTCTTGTTGATTTTGGTGGAAATGGTTTTATCATTATTGTGTCTTAGAGTGCATTTAACCCACCAGAAGTTTTGTTTCAATTTGGCCTGTTCGAAATTCGAATATATTCGTACTTCTCTAGTACTATTAGGGATAGGTGAAGATGATTATTTTACCAGATCATTTGCAGCGCCGCGGTATTTCTCCATTCTTATATATTGATTATTGAATCTCTCCGAAGGAGATCCGTTCTTACTTTGATGCAAGGAGAACTTAATGAATTTCACTGCTACCTTTTCTGCCCATTTTCCAACGTCGCAAAATTCGTGTCCAATACTTTACTCTTTTCTCACCATGTTAAACTCTTTTCATTGGTCGTTTTGCGTGATTACCTCATAGATGATAGCCTATCTAACTTATGTGTCACTGCTGGAATTGAGTGTCGCTTTTCAGAAAAAAAAAACCAACGTCTTCAGGCCGTGTGACAGATTTGCAAAAAAGCGACAATAAGTCTTTTAACATTATTGACAAACTCAGGTTTAGATCGAGGTTTAGGGACACATAGTATTTACGTAATTGATAGGGAAAACAGATTTATTAACATCAACTTTTACAGGAAGAATTCAGCTGCGTTTGATCACAATGATCACAATACGAAGCTTAATTTTATTAAAATAATTTTCCAACAAACTGGCAAATTAAATAACTTAATTATACTTTAACAGTTGAAGAATGCAGAAAACGTTGGCGTTCATTACGGGATGCTTTTTCAAAACATTATAAACTTATGGGAAGAATGGATGCTGTTCCCACGTATAAACGTAAAAAGTGGATTTTTTACGATCAAATGAGTTTCATCGCCAATTACTTAGACAACTCAAAGTGAGTAAACAAATAAGTTTCAAAAAACGAAAACAAACGAATTAAAATACTTCTTATAGTTTAGAAATTGAAGAGACAGTACTGGAAGATCTTCAGGACAACTCACATGATGATATGTTGTTACATGATACAAATACGGATGGTGACATGAATGTCACAGACGTTTCTGCAGTCACACACAATTCTTTTAAGCCTGAAACTCCTCTGCATTCCGCTCTGGAGGAACAAACACCCACACATCATCAACATCAATCCGATGCGACAACAATAGATCTTGTCGATGGCAGTCAGTTTATAACTCGAATATTTCGAAGTCCCACAGCAGCTACTCAATACCTAACGCTCGATGAGCATGAAAATGAAGCAGAGAAAAAGGAAATGCCTGCGTCTAAATCATTAACACCTGAAGAATATGGAACCTTGATGAATATTGACGGTGATGACAAATTTCTGTTAAGCTGTTCGCCTATTTTAAAACGATTACCGAGGCAAAAAAATGCTCTTGCTCGGTTAAAAATTCAACAACTTCTCTATAACATTGAATTCGACGGTGAAGTGTAGCCTCTGTTGAATTGTATCTGTAGTGTAATATATGTAAATTTTTATTGACTTATGTATGCAGTTGTTTTTGTGAATGTAGACAAAGAATTAAGTGCTAGAGTTCTTTTTAGTAATCGAAGATAATCTGTGGTCTATCTGTTCATTAACCCTTATCATACAAGATACGAACAGTTGACATTTCGGCGTATATTGGAAAATGTATCTTTAAAGCACATTAGTATTAATAAATGCAGTGAATTGTGAACAATGCATTCACGAATTCTAGTAAGACTAGCGATACTGGGAAGTCTATTATCGACAGGTATAAAACATATATATATATATACGTCTGATAATCATGAAAATGATGAAACTACACATTTTGTTTTTTTCACTAGCATTCAGTTTAGAGTGTTATTCTTGCGCATCCAGCATCGATTTAGACTGTGCAAGAAAGCCAGGAAAACAATTGGACGTAGAGGAATGTCAAAAAACCGATGATTCTTGTGTAACTACTATAAGTAAGTTTAAAATGTATATCTCTTGCAAATATTATCTAACGTATTCATCAGTTTCTGGTGTTACATATAGAGGTTGCTTATCGAAAGTTTTGCCAAGCAATTATTGCTCTAATCTTTGTGAAAAATGCAACACTTCCTTATGTAACGTGCAAATATATCCTTTAGATCGTCTTAGGTGTTATCAGTGTCTCGGTGCAGATTGCATCGATATACAGAACAGTACAACTCATTCACCTATGCCATGTCCCATTTACAAAGATGCTGATCGTTGTTACACTAACATTATCAGCATCAATTTGGTGAAAAGAGGTTGCGAGGCAACGGATCTTACTGGGACCAGTGGATGTGAAAATATCTGCCTAAAATGCAACTACGATGGATGCAACGATGAGCAAGGGGTAACTCACCATCATTGCTTTGAGTGTACATATATGCAACCATCATCCATGAATTCCGAATGTCTCCGCAATCAAGAAGATTTTATTGGCGAATGTGGTATAACAAGCGCAAAGACTTGCTACAACAAAGTTCTCTATGGTCACAAAGGGAAATGTTTCAACTACATCAACCCACAAACGAATGTTATAAACAGAGGTTGCTCATCTTCGATGGGATTTTATCCAACTGGTGATTTAAAAGAATGCTACGGTGAACTGTGCAACACTGATTGTTTTGATATAATGTGCAATGTTTGTAACACAACTGACAACCCTAGTTGTCGTAATCAGACCAATGTTCTTAGAGCCAATAAATGCAGTGCTGGGACAACTTCCTGCTTTTCATGCGAAGAAGGTAAACACCTCTGGCGTGGCTGTGGACCAGACTTACCACAACCAAAGTCAAATCAAATATGCTACCAATGTCGTGACACAAACGGATGTAACCGACAAAGTGTCCGCTCATGCTACAAGTGTTCGTCGTACGATGAAGAAAACTGTGCAAGTTGGATAGATATTTCAAATATAACTGCAAGTAATTGCTCGCACCCCGAAGAAAAATGTGTGAGTACCTTAGTGTCTAGAATGAATATTATATATACATTGCGAGGATGTTCATCTCATGTCACCGAATGCACAGAGAGTGATCCGTTTTGCGACAGGTGTGAAGGTAGTCTTTGTAATATTGGGCCAAAAACTTGGGAGCTTGAACCGAGAAACAAGAAATACTTAACCTGGTGGCAGTACTATTACAAAATACAAAGAAGCAATGCAAATTATTTGAAGCTAAATCGAAAGCCTTGGTATGTTTTGATATACGCATGGATTGTGTACATGTTGAAATAAAAGAATCTGTAAAGATTCAAATAAAAAAAAGTTATTTTATTGTAAGCTATATCGTCCTTCTGTAGTGTGAAAGTGACTTTGTCTTGGGATTGAGTACTTAAAATATATCAATTTTTGCTTTTATGATTAGTTTCGCAAGCAAAAGAAAAAAATAATAACAATTCAAATTAGCAAACTACCACAAAAGCAAATTCGTATTATAGCAATGGATCGGGCTTACATTTTTCAACTTTTACATTTTATAAGTATGTTCGAGTATTGTGTGTCTGACAAAAGCATGTGGTTCATAAAAATCGATTCATTAGTCGTAATTACTGGACGTAGTCTGTAGTCAGTGGTCTACATAAGATTCGGTTTGAAGATGCTTTCTTGTTGCTCTTCCACGGCGATTAAAATTGTCAGTTACAGCTACAGCAGCATCATTGTGTTCAATGTTATTAGGAAAAAGGTCGTAGAGTTTCTATTTTCGGTATTTGCAAAATTATTGGCAAATTTTGATTACAAAGTCTTTGCTAACCGGAAGACTTGGCTCAGCGTTACAAAAACATAGGCTTGACGAAAGTTATTTGTACTGTTAAAACTTATTTTTTTGTTTTAACAACCGATTGGGATGTGTGTGGACTGCGCATAGTAATTCTGTTATCCAACGGGAAGATAGACATCCGGTAAAAGTTCATATTGTGCCAAAAAGGAATAACAGCCTAAGTCGACTTATGTCGAAATTGCGTTTTTTACACCACCGGATGTGCAATATTCGATTCTTTTTGCCATATTTTTATCTCTTATGGTTTTTGAATTTTAGAACAAAGAAAAACAATAAAGTAATTTGCGATCCAGTTTGCACACACACCTTTTCCATAAATTCTATCGTTTTTTGCGATCGCACAAAAAACATTTAAACTGCTCTCCTGGAAAATTGGAAAAAGTGACTTAGGCTATTTTTGCTTGTGACCACAGATTTACCATTCATTCTGTGCGGCTACACTTAAAAAAAATTGTGAACAAAGAACGTTTAGCTCTTTAGTCGTATCTGTTGGAGCTTCAGAGAGGAATTTGATCATGTCAGTCTCCACATGCTTTAGAGAATTGTTGAAAGGGTTCCAAATAAACAATTTTGTTTCCCAAGTTAAGCGGTTTTTTTATTTTGAATCGAATGTCTTTGTTAACCACGCTGTGTTTGTATTTTAATTCAATTTGTTAGAGTTAAAGTTGATATCTTACTCATTTTTAAGAACCGATCATAATTATATGAGAATGGTAGTCCATTGTTTTAATATATGTTAATACAATACATTAGGTGTGTAATGGCAAACTTAGTTGATCTAATAATTAGTTGTGTCGATGGAGTCAATTGTTTTATAATGTGCCGATGCTTAACACTATGATATAAACAATTTTTGGAGAATTTAGGAGCAAAGAAGGCAAGATATCAATACACATTGGTTTTAAACGTTGCGTTGTAATGAAATGGAAATAAAACACTCGTCACATAACAGATTTATGAATGTTAAGATCTTACAATGCTCTTACTGCTACACGCGTGCGAAAGTAGATTGGCAGGTTGAAGACTCAAGATAAGCAGAGACATGCCAAAATCTGAAAATGGTGATTTATATGCGGAGTGTCAAGGACGCGAATTATCCTTTTTCAAAGAGCCGACAGACTGATTTCTTTTGGAATATTTTCTTATGTTTTAACTAATCGAATCCGATGAGGGCCTAAGAACATATCATAACAGTATCGAAAAAGAAAAAACGCCCGGATAAAATTCCTTGAGAAGCTATTAATTCAATGGCTTTTCTCGTACAACATACTCAATTGTTCTTCTTTGAACTATTCGTTTTCTCTCTTATAAAATACGAGAAATTAATTGAAAACTCACACGCTTATACTAAACGGATAGCACATAGGCGTTGAAGTCGAAATGCGAAGCTAAAATTAAGTCTTCTGTAGCAAAGGCCCCAATTGATTATTGCCAGCTAAGTACACACGATGATAAACGATTCGTGATGATGCATACAATGGAAAACCACGGCTTATATATACATATATAACAGTGAAGCTAAACCCAATTATTTCATATAGGTACATATATGTATGTATAAAATAAAACAAAAACAAATATATAGTTCACTGGATCTTATTGAAATTTATTTTTGTTTTTTTCAAAAACACACCACAGGAAAGTATAAAAAAAAAACTGAAGCACAAGAGTCATTCTTCATATTTGTCACGTTCTATTACCGCAACCACTTGTCTATATTCGTTAGGGCTCTAAGTACACATCTTAATCATTTCCGTTCAACAGTTGATAACATTCTTTGTTTGGCCAATTTTTAAAATAAACATCTAATTAATATTAACTCTTAGTTTCTACAGTTTTATTATGATGTTTCACAACACGGCAGCGTGGTCTTGTCAAATTTGATTCTTTCGTTATTCATACGATAACAAATACTCCATGATGAATATTCTTAAAACCCGATTAATATTCTCAGTGGTGGTAAAGTCTACTATCGATAAATTGTCGTCCTTTGTATGCCAAATGGATGGAAACGGGACGGGAATTAAATGAACTATAGGTACGCCTAATTTCAAAAATGGAACATGGTCATCTTCGATTAATGTATTTAGAGAGCGAGGTTGGAAGTATTGATTTGGATTGTGTCTGGCTACTCCGTTACTTGTATAACGTTCCATGAGCCCCGCATGTGACAAACGATCTTCAATTATAGCTAATTTTGCATACCACCCCTCTGTATTTGAGAAACAACTGTAGAACTTTGGATCTGGTGCTCCAATTAAATCAAGAAGCATCAGCATATCGATGCGGTCAAGTAAATTTTCCGATTTCCATTTTTCCGCTAAATGACGTGCTCCGTATATTGAGTCTTTTGGTCCCCACGTATCGAAAGCTTCTTCACCATCAAAGAAAATGAACATTAAACTAAGCTTTCGATCTCGCACCGTACTTAAATGATCTTTCATAACGTGCGCTATATTTAACAACATTGCACACGGCACAGCAGAATCAGTTGCTCCAAGGAACTCAAAGTCTTTCATATATTTACTATCATAGTGACATGCTAATACTATGTACCGCTCCGCATTCGGATTAAGTGTTGCGATGATATTCTGGAACTCTAATTTTCCCTTTAAAGGAGCATTATCTTCAAATTTATCTGAAGTTACATGCCAACTTAGATCTTTCAGGGTATTAACAATGTAATTCCGAACCCTAGCATGACCTTTGGTGCCAACCACCCGAGGAATTAATATCTTGTCCACTGCTTCCCGCAGATGATTCACATTAGACAAACCTGTATACGTTGCAAATTGTTGATCAGACAACTCCACTG
Organism: Volucella inflata; assembly: GCA_928272305.1. Classification (NCBI taxonomy): domain Eukaryota; kingdom Metazoa; phylum Arthropoda; class Insecta; order Diptera; family Syrphidae; genus Volucella; species Volucella inflata. Next base: position 111,610,055 of record OV743720.1, on the reverse strand, counting down.
TCTCATATTGCACCTAAGATAAAAACATTGAATTAGAAAAAGTACAAAACAAACCGATAAGAATTAATAAAATAAATTGATTAACAATCACCTGTTTTCGGCCTACAAATGTAAAAAAGTCTTCGTGGGAAGTAGCTCTAATAGCAGCCAAAGAAATGAGTATTAGTAAAATAAAACTTCGGGATGTTACCATTATGACTGCACCTAGCAAAAATCTTTTTTCAATTAACTATTTTGTTAGAATAAGCCTTGTCCAAAAACATTCTCTACGAGTAGCATATTTGTTTAAAAACATATGTGTTGTAAAAATTCATATTTGGTTGGTTTGTTGTGACAGATGTTTAATGAGTTCAGCAACACACAAATACCGACAAATACAAATGAATAAGTTCAAGCGATTTGCAACATTTTAAAAAACGCAAAATGTTGACAACGAAGAGTAAACAAATGCAAATATTGTGGTTTTGTTGAAGATACATTATAATTAAAAAAAAAAAGTGGCAGCCGTCTGCCTTTCGTCTTAAAAGATGCTACGAATCTGATATAGGCACTATTCCAATTAATGACGCAAAAATGATTTACAAGTCTGCGCGGCTTTTTTAAGAACAAGCAGACGCAGAAAGAAATGTACGGGGTGGCCCAAATAAATAAACTTTCTAATCATATGTTATTTTGACACTGACAGTTCTGTCCTATTCGAAATCTTGACTGTCAGTCAGTTTTATACATCCGCAGAACGAAATAAATCGCTCTGCATTTGAACAACGTTTAGAAATATTGCAAACTTATTTCAAAAATGAGCGCTGTATTGTCCAAACAGTTCGTTTATTGAAAAGAAGTTTTGACCGAAATGAAGTAGCCACTACGTATGGCAGGCAAATTTGTACAAAAAAGCTCGTGAGACTTGCTTGCTTGCGAACAACGCTCACGATAATACGGTACGTACTAAGGAGAATGTGGCTGCTGCGAATTTTCAATCCTGATAAGAATTTTGTACAATGATCTCGGATTATTCCTTTAGAAACAAAATTTGTCTTAGCTATTGGAGCCAAATCGGCGTACGCTCCGTTTTCAGTTTCGGACGTCGAATTTGGCCGAAAAATCTTTTTTTTCTAACTAAGGGCATTTTTATCTCGGCGGCTATGTTAAACAAAATTGCTGCACCAGGAATTCGGAAAAAACCGCGAGTGTCGACAAACTGAATAAAATAAAAGACATGGACTTTGGACGATCTTTGGTTTCAGCACGATGGCACGTCATGCCACACAGCCCGTCTTGCAATTGATCTTCTGCGCGTTTAGTTCAATTATCGTGTTGTCAGCCGCCTTGGCGATGTCAATTGGCCGCCTCGGAGCTGTGATTTGACGCTGCTAGACTTTTTGTGTGCCATGCCCTCAAAAATCGATGTTATGCGGACAATCTAGAAACGATTCAAGGCTCCTTAAAGTGAATATCGTCCGATCTATTCGTGAGATATAGCCAGAAACAGTAAACAAGGTCTTAGAAAATTGGGTTGACAAGAGACGAAGCTGTGAAGCCAGCCAAGGCAGCCACAAATATAAGATCCATCAGTAATGGGAATCTTTGCTGTTTCCTATAAAGCCATAACATACCGAAAATAATTGAGCTTTGTTAATTTTATTTTATTTTTAAGAAGCAACTTATATTTGAACCACCCTGTAAATGGAAAACGAAAAGACACATTCTTGGATTTCACGAACAAAATGTGAGAAAAATGCATACGAAAAGACACATTACGTACAGTTACAAAAATAATAACAAAAAGACCAAACACCTTAAGAAGTTAAGTCACCAATATAATAAATTAAGCTTAGTTTTATACTAGCAGCTTGCAAAAATATGTATGTTATAACAGATACACGCTACGTGAGCTAGTCTAGCTCTAACAAGTAACACAATTCGTATTTACCGTAAATATAGGAATGTTTCTCCCCTCCTTAAATTTATTTAACATTGCCGGTAAGCATTCAAAAAGATTGTCGCTACTCCCAAAACACAGTCATATTAATTGACACTAAGGGAGAAATATTATACCACGCCCCAGTATTGTGAGTGTTGATTTCTTCCGAGGAAACAATATGTACTCAAACTCGTTCAACGGGGATTTAATAAACCGCTCGTGCACGATGACAAAAACATTAGCTGTTCAAAAATTGAGTGGTTCAGAAATAAGTTAAAGTGAAACAAGTATTGTTGACAAAATTCGATTCAAGAATTTTGTTTTTGCTAAAAATACAACTCAGCATTTCAAAAATTTAAATATGTTTAACCAAAATCTTGCCCAAAGTCAATTTCATGAATGCTTTAAGTTTTAGTTGTTAAAATTGTGTTAAGTTGCTTTTTATGACTAGTTTCTTCTGGGATGAAAGTTCGAAATGAATTACATCAAAAGCGGATGCAATACTCTAGATGCTACGAGTATTTCCAATTTTTATGAAGAGATGTTGCAAAAGAAAATATAACAATGAATTATACTGTACAACTCGAAAGTGTTGTTAAGAATCGTTTAAATAACGTTCCTTATATTCTATTCAATCGTCTAGTATTCATGAAACCATAGATAAAAAAAATTGTCCTTGAGAGGAAAAACTAACTTCGCCCTTGTAGAGCCTAAAATAAATACAAATCGTCTTTGGGCAAATATTACTGAACACGTTTCTGCAAATTGATAACCTACTCACATTTATTTTAACATAGAATTCATTTAATTGTAACAACACTCTAATTTCTTGTTATCTACGAACACACCCATGCGAATGTCATAACCAATATGTAGTGAAAAAACATGGCGCATTGAAATAAACAAATTTTGTTATTCTTATTTTAAAAGAATTGTTTTCATCGATATCTACTCAAGCAAATACAATTTTACACGTTTTTAGTAGCAATTGTTCAAGAAACTGTAAGCAACATAAAAGACATGTCATCCTTTCGCAAAAAAGTAAGCAAATCACAATTTTCAACAAAGTACTTACAGCCTCAGTCAATTTTGGGTTTGCGACAATTTCCAAATAAAGTTGATTGCTCGGCACTGATTTTGTATTTAACAATTGAATATACTTCTTGGCTTCTCTTAAGAGAGATATTCCAAAGCTTGAAAACTTCAACATCGTGCGAATTGTCTGAAGTTGGGAAAGTTTAATCTCTCACTAGACGCGTTATATTATGTTCGCGTACTATACGAGTTACATAGAAACTGACAAGCGCGACTTTTCGTAATTAAAATTACGCAAGCACAGTCGTACAGCAACAGAAATCTGCTATTTACAGAAAACTATTTTTGTTTTACAGAGCACCACATCAACAGAGGAATCTAGTTCGAGTTCATCGTCTGGGTCATCGAGTTCGAGTGGCAGTAGTAGTGGTTCAGAGAGTGGAAGTTCCTCATCGGAATCAGATTCGTCGAGTTCTACGGAAGAAAAACCAACAACTGGCAATTCTAAAGCTCCTGAACAGGTGAAATCTCAAAGTGTACGTAGGAAAAGTTCGTCAGACGTAAAGGGACAACAAGTGAAAAATGATGAAAAAACAGTATCAGCAAGTGGAGCAAAATCTCGTGGTGCCGCTGGAGGCAATCCGAGACTTTCAAGAGGTAGTATTTATTCCAGCGATGATGATATGCCTCCATGTAAGAAGTTAAACAGATCTAACTCTGGGGGACAAGTTGCAAACACCCGTAAGAAATCTAGTGGAGATGTTAAAAAAAATTTACCAGCGGCAGCCGCTCCTAGCCATCCACCAGCCAATGGTGGCGGGAAAGCTCCTCCGGCAGTAGTTAAACAACATCAGCAGCAAAACTTTGCATCCAAATTAGTTAACAGCAAGACGAAAGCGTTTCAAACTGCAGCGAAATCTCAAGCTCTGTCCAATAGTAGTTCAAAAAATAAAAGTATTTTTTCCCCAGACAACTCCTCCGACTCTGGGCAAGAAGAACCAGTAAAAAAGATTGAAAAGAAACCCACAAAGGCCAATGTGAATGCACAAAAGGGCAAATCTGGGTCAGGTGCAAAATCAAAGACGGCGCTACAAAAAACGAGATCTCCTCAAAAACGCATGTCTACAACCAAGGCGGATCATAGGAGCTCGGATGAATTTGACTCTGAGAGTGGATCGAGTTCAGGTGGAGAATCATCGACATCAAGCGATTCAGAAGCTTCAGAATCTAGCGATTCTTCATCGTCGCCTACATCTAAGCGAGCAGTACAAAAAAAGGCTCTGTCTATGAAAACCCAAATAAAAGGAAACGCGAAATCGGTGGTGGTCTCCGACTCGGACGGAGAAGGTGTCACTGCCGCTCGGCCAGTTGCACCAAGAAAGCTAACTCGTTCCTTAAGCACACGAAGATCAAAACATGTACTAGGCAAAGTTTCAGATACCGAATCCGAAGGAGACCTAGATAAACGTTCACTTTCAAAGAGTCCAGCGAAAAAGGCTTCTGTGGTAACTAAGAGTAAGGCAAAAGCAAAGACCAAGCGTGAGATAAAACCTGAAAAAATCTCTACTGAACGAGCGGTTTCGCCACAACTCCAGGAACAAAAATGTCCAATCGAAGGCTGCGATTCATCGGGTCATTTAAGTGGCAACTTGGAAAAACACTTTTTGCCAGAAGCTTGTCCTATATTTCACAACATGTCCGCCTCCGAGTGTAAAGAGCGAGCAAATGAAAGAAAGCTCAAAGAAGAGGAATATAACCTGCAAGCGGCTCAGTTTGATCCGCAAAAAAAGATTGCTACTCCTGAACAAAAGGAATACTTGCAAAAAATTCGAGAAGCTCGAGCAAGGTTTAAGCCTCCCCAAATTCATACATCACTGGGCGACAAAATAAAAAGCGAAAAAGATTGCACTGATCATGACCGCGAACCAAACCTCGTCGGGCTGGTGCCTGATTACGATTTGCAATTGTTTAGAGAAGCGCAGGCAATAGCAAGCGAAAAGATTGAAAATGAACTGAAAGGCTTGCCAGTGGGCAAGGGTACAAAGTAATTTTTGATTTTTTTTTTTTTTCATATTCCAATTCTTATTGATTATAATGCATTTTTTCTCTTTTAGATATATCACTATGGGCAAATATCAAATGAAAGTGTGGTACCAGTCTAGATATCCTGAGGATGCAGCGCGTCTTCCAAAAATGTACATCTGTGAGTTTTGTTTGCGATACCAAAAGTCAGAGACTGGTATTAAACGACACGCCCAGAAATGCATGTGGAGACATCCCCCGGGCGACGAAATCTATCGAAAAGGAAAACTACAAGTATGGCAAGTGGACGGCAAGAGACACAAACAATATTGTCAACACTTATGCCTGCTGGCGAAATTTTTTCTTGATCACAAAACACTGTATTATGATGTGGAGCCGTTTCTGTTTTATGTAATGACGTTGGCCGATATCGATGGGTGTCACACTGTTGGTTACTTCAGCAAGGTAAGATTATTTGTTAGAAAGTTTTCAGTTTAATATAAGCCTAAAAAAAAGAATACAATCCATCCGCAGAAACTGTAGATTTCAATACATCAAGGTTCAGGACGTAATTCCAACTATAAAGGCTCAATATATTATTATAATAAAACTTAAATCAACTTGAGATATTCGAATAAATTTATAATCTGTCTATAAGAGATCGAATATATAAGTAATTAGTGATAATACTTGTATGAGCCTTTAGACGCTTTTTTCAACAGGTCTTCAAGTTGACTGATTATTTGTTTCGGTGGTGTAGAACTTATTTTTGTCCTAAGATATTTATTTCGGGTTCACAAATTGTTTTTTAACCAAGTTTTATTTTTCGGGACCATTATTCACATAAGATTTCACAAGGATACCAAGAAATATAATTGTATCCTCCTTTCATGCGTTTTCGTTTACGACGTAAACATCAGATAGCTGAAGTTTTTGTTGACAAGCTTGTGTTCTTCTGTTAGTTTAATGTTGGCACATACATATATGCTTTTAAACCATATATTTTCGCTGAATTCTATATAGGTATATAACAAGGATTTGGTTTTCGGCAGTGACACAGTTTGTCATAGTTTCTTTCTTTTCAATTGGACGCATTCCTAATTTCACGCAAAGGTTTATACAAAATGATTCAATATGATCCCTTTTCTGACCCTTGCATCAAAATTGTTTACGATTGATTACGGTGACCATAAGCTGTTCTAAAAACGAATCAGGAAAAAATTTGTTCCCCCTTTTTTTTGTTGCCAAAAAGTAATGTTTTGTCCTGATTAAGATAAAATATATGAAAACATTTTTTTGGGGGAGAGAGTTTTACTTTTGTTACTTTCTTTTCTACTTGTTTCGCATATGTATATACATTAGAAAGGATTATAATTCCATTTTTCTTCCCAAGCTTACTAGGTTTCGCTTTGCCTAAAGAAATAACTAAATAAAAGGTCTTAGCACAGGAAATTTATAAATACATTCCTATACTAAGAATTCAGGAATTATTTCTGATTATATCATGTCGTGCGTGCTAAGCATCATAAACTTGTTTCTGATGTTTATAAATTGAAAAAGCTTATTATTACTTGTTGCAACTGTTGTGTATTGTATATATGTATGTATCGCAGATATAAATCAAACAAAACAGTTGTGTATCGTCCTCTAAGCGCTATGATCAGTTTTGAAGTTTCGATAAACATTTCTTTCGCAAGTATTAAGCTAGTTTATATGTTTCAACGGGCTATGAACAGCCCTGTTTTTTAATTTTACATTGGTTTCATTTTCGATTCACTCTCCTTCGAGATTTAAAAGAGCTCCATTCAAAAACCAACTTTTTGACCCTACATGTGCTTGTGTTTTTCCATCTTATTCTTGTTGTTTGTAGACGTCAAAATTGCAAGACCGATGTTTTGAGTTCCTTGTTTCCAAGTCTGGGACTATTAGAATACACTTTATAAAACGTTTAAATTGATAATACAATTTTCAATTTCGTCGTATTCTTGATGGTATGTTGGCTTAGTTTCAAATGAATTTGAGAAGCATTAGTGGATTTAACCATTTTTGAATTTGTTAGTCTCTCCTTTTATTGGAGATCTTAAATAATCCTATTCCTGTTTGATGTTTAAAAATAGGCAAAAGCAAGCAATATTGGTTTTATCGTGTTTGTTGAAAACTTAGTGCCAACATGGGGTTGTTTCAAACACCACTTTCGTGGAGCTCTAGTTATATGGTATTTCTTACAATGATTTAAATAAAATATATCTGAAGAGGAACCCTACTTCGAGTTAGGTTCTTATACGAATACAAAATTTTGATATAAACGGTTGGCTTAAACTTGAATTTGTTAAATTGCCTAGTTTCAGCAATGTTGTAAGTGTTTTTTCTTCAGAAATTAGAAGAGATAGCTTTCCCATTTTTTTTGCACCACTGATATACGCTCAAGACAGATTGAAAGTGGCTTACTAACAGTAGTAGCTTTTTGAAAATCCATTTTCAAAGAAATTAGTCATCAGCTGTTTAACTTTTTTGGCCACAAATCGCAGTGCAATGCCCGTCCGATTTTCGTGGGTCGTTAACATGTAGCAATTTTTATTTGCTGTGAAATAAAAGTTAATAACCGGATGCTTTAGAGCGAAAACATTTCGGCAGGGAAGTAGTATTCTGAAGAGTGTTTTATTTGTGTATGTACCTATATAAATCATGCGAGACATCTTAACCTTAAATTATTTCTAAAAATCGACTAATTAAGTATGCAGGTACTTTACTATTCAAAGTGTTAGCAAAAGATGGAAAGAAAAAACTGGAAGAGGCTACAAAAATAGTAAAGAAATTCAATAAACATAATAGCCACATATGAAAGCCGACTATATAACTATGATCAGCTACATAAAGTTAAGAATGAAGAAGGAAAAAATACACCAACAGTAGCAGGGATAGATGGAGTTTAAAAAAAAACGAAAAAGCTTCTAGTCAAAGAAACAACAAATCTTGACCATACCCAAACGCAGACAATTCTCACCCTAATGCGTCTTCAATGGCAATGGGTTCATTATCCCTTCGTTACAGGAATGAAGTGTAGTACCTACTGCAGAGTTTGGTGCGACATGAAGACTGGGTTTGTGTTACAAATTGCGCATGTCGTGGGTACATTTCAAAATTAATTTGGTGAATGCTCACACAGGCAGACGCCTATTGTTTCCATCGTTCGTTTCGAATTATATAAAGGGGAGAGACCGAACAGAACAGAACAGAACAGCACAGCAGCAGTAGCACCAGAATAGGCAAAGAAAGCAACGGCGACAGAGGCAAGAATGTACAACTTGAGCCCCTAAAGTGCTTACAAGCCTAACGAACGCGACGAACTCTAGTGATGAGGACAAGGGTATTTCACATTAAAGCGAGGGCATGTTGGCTATCCATGTATTGGTGCCAGACGTTTTTCCCCAATTATATATATTTACTTGTGTACATCTACTTATTTCTATATATATGCATGTATAAAAGCATTTATATATCGACTAATATACATCTATATGGTATATAGGCATATCAAAGTAAGTACAATGACGTGACATCATGTCTACACTACACACTATACACAACAAGTTCAAAAAAGGATACAAAGCTTTCTCAATAGTTCTATCTCGCTCTTAACCCTCCTGCAGTTTAGCCAGCAGCAGAAGCAGCAATGGTAGCAATAGGTTCTCCTCAAGCGTCCCTTGGCCTAAGTTCTGCTGGTCTGGATTGGATGTACTCGTAGTCGTACATAAGTATATAATAAGGTCGTGGACCTCTGCGCCGACAACGAGCATGTCGACGACAAAGGGAGAAGCAAACAATCTGCCTCTTCGATTTTATTACTTCATTTCAGTAAAATGAAATAAATTCTTTGACGCCACCATGGGGAGAGCAAAAATAACACAAAAATTATAATAGTGAGACTTAAATTGATGAGTAGGGTGTTCTACGAGTTGTACGAGGACGGGCGGTACTGTGGCGTGTATCGTTAGTATACTGTAGCCCCTGTCTCTGAATTGCATTTGTATGGTATATGCTGTATGAGCTGTGTAAGCTGTGCGGTATGCAGTGTGATGTGTTCTGTGGCGAGCTTTTGCAGCCTTTCATTCATACACAGCCTCGACGAGATTTTCGAGAGCAGTGAGCAGTGGAGACTATGTGGATAGAAGCTGTCGGCAGGAAAAGGTGGCAGCGCGGTGGTTCGTTTAGTTGCGATTCGACTTCATCGTCCAACAACATCGAAAACGTCGGCAACGGCAACAGCAATGGAAACGATGACTTCGACGACAAGGAAAACAAGTACGACGTACGACAAACGAGGCGATTGCAACGAGAATGAGAAGAGGTGATAATATTTCTGGTGTTGAAGATGAGAATGATATGGTGATGGTGATATGTACTCTCCACTGTCTGGCCTGGCTGACGAAAGCTTCTTGGTTCTCGCGCAGAGAATGGTTTTTGCGTGTGGAATAGACATTTTGAAGTCGCCGCGCCTTTTGCCTAGTTGTGTGTTTGTATAAATACATACTTACATATAGTCCATATAGTCAGTGCATTTTGGATTGGGGATGATGGGAGATGCTGCTTCTTCTTCTGCTTTTGCTTCTGCTGGTCTGGTGGTGCTGCTACTACACTAGTGGTATTCGGCATTCGGTATTTGGGATTCACCCCCACTTCGGTAGACAATTCTTAAGCCAGACGCCAGTTAACATGTACGATATAGCGAAATGTTTGTACAAATTTAATCTATGGTCATTGAACTTCTTGTAATCCTCGAATACAAATGCGAATGCGAATACGAATACAGACATGAATACGAGCACAAGTACGACTATTTTGAATGTGCGAAGCTGATTTATTTTATTTTTTATTTTTTTTAACACGCCTGTCATATTTTTATTCCAACACGAAAGCGGCTTTTCAGGAGTTTTTAAAATTTCCACGAGTCCGTGGATATCCTGTCCTTAATAAGAACTTTAACTAAACTGTTTCATTTTTAGGTTTTGAAAAAACAAGAAAAAACGAAATGCTTAAAATGTCCGCATTTGAGAAAAATTCAGGTTATCCGGGTTTGTAAAGGGTGTTTCCCTTTAACCCAGGAACCAAACTCGTAGTCTGCATCTTTTTCCCCAACTTTCAGCTAAGTTTTTGTACCTACACATGATGTCTGTTGTGGCTCCATAGTTTGGGAATTTTTTTGTGTCCCCTTTTTTGCGTGGCATAGGATGTTTTGGGAGGTTATGGAGATGGGTAGGACCGTTTGAGTTGGTTTAAGTGTTGGAGTTGGTAGTTTTGGGGAACATTTTGAGAATAGGGTAGTGTAGGGCCTTTGGGAGCCTGGCGATGATATCGATGGTGATGTTAGTTACCTAACAATGGTAGATATGTGTCTATGGTTCTTTGCCAGTGGTATGAGTGCAAGCCGACAAAGCTACGTAGTAGGTACCTACACTCATATAATATAATTTGGGAAATGCTTATAAATATCCCGAAAGAGTAAATAGCGTTTGTCGTCTCTAGTAGGTAGGTACATATCGGTTGGTGTATTCAAGGTTGTTGAACTTGTGGTTCAAAACTATCTACTACAATACTAGGTACCTACCATCCTACTCAACCACTTGGCAATCTTATTTCTTTTATGGAAGCCAGATAGATACTCGTAAGTATAAAGAAGAAAGAAACAAACATGAAAAGAATAAGTTCGAAGATTAATTCAATTTAATGAAAAATTATTTTATTTTTTTGATTTATTGTATTTTCTTTAGTGAAATTGTTGATTTTCTGAAGTGTAATCTGTATGTTTTGTGTACTTTTAGGAGAAGAATTCTTTCTATAATGTTTCCTGCATTTTAACACTGCCGCCCTATCAAAGGAAAGGATACGGAAGGCTTCTTATTGATTTTAGTAAGTTTTTCTTTCACAATATCTATGTACATACATACATACAGGCTTTTGACTTTTATATTATTTAAGATTTAAATTTTATTTGAAAACTAAAATATTTAAAAATAATTTTGATCCCCTTACAAACATGAGTAAACGCAGACAAAACATATTCATTGTTGTTCGTCTCTCTTTTTTTAAGACAAGTTAATTTCTTATATATGTATAATAAAGAAGATCATACATCTCTTGGACTACTTTTTGTAAGAAAAATAATGCATTTTGTAAGACAATACGTACTATATTTCTTATCAAAATGTGTTCTTATTTTATTAACCGCTGAAATATGTATGTAATGCCTATAATGATATCTATTGTTACATATTCCTCCCACGTACATATTTGTATTGCTACTACGCCGTTTATAAGGCTGGGTAAATTTGCGGGACATACGATAAACATTCTAAATGCGACTTTATTTTCAATCATCTTGTCAGTGAGGCCAAGAGTTTGTTAATGATTTTGCCATTGCATATCCAAACACTTTTTTCTCGGAATTTAATTAAATCTTGGGTAGAACTTGAGTCTCTATTATTTTTTTGGAAAACTAACTGATTTACCTAGTGTGAAGTTTTTAATGTGACTTCCTTGGATGTGCGTACTTCTTATAGGATCGAGTTTTGTTTTATTCACTGATATTTCTTAGCATCATTTCCATTCCTGCCATTATTCTCCTATATTTTACGTATATTGGCCAACATTGCGGTGCATATGTTATAGCTGGACGAACATCTATCTTATATGACAAACGTACGTTTGATCATTCAATTTTTCTGTCTCAAAATACCTACTGAGTTTTCGAGTAATTTAAGTCTCCCCACACGACATGGACATCACAATTTCCTTGGTAGTTAACTACAGAACCTAAGTATAATGATTTCTCTGAAGTAGTTGTGAGTAGTTTGGATTGCAAATATTCGATTTTAGTACGACTGATTTGTAACCCGATATCTTCTATGCCTTTTTTAATTGCAAGGAGTTGCTTGAAGCCATCAGCTGTAAATATTTCAGTTTTCGATTCAAAATTGCCTTGTGAAATTAATTATGTGCATAATTTGTGATCCTCTACAATTTTTCAATAAATACTTGTAATAAATAATAACAACTCTTTCACTCGACCTTTATACTGTCACTATTATACGTCTCACGAATAACAACCCCCTTGATCTAATCCTATTATCGTACAGAAATCACTTTTCGTCGCAGGAGAAGACTCGATGCAAATTATTGGAACTAATTTTCAAGGATATAAAAGAGGGGTATCTCACGTCTTAATTCTATATTCGTTAGTATATTTTCAATCTGTTCACCTTTCCGACGAATCGTAAACTTTAAACCTTGTTTCGAGACAAAGAACAGTTGAATTTTCTTCAACAGCTACCGCGTAATCTCAGTTCGCTTTTCACTATAGCAAAAACTTGGCTCTGCACATGTTATTTTTAAGTGGTTAAATCATTTAGGCATTTTATACACCAATTTTTCGGCAACAGAGGTAACTGTGTTTAATTTACTTACGTTAATGACTGCTTCCATTATTGGGAAAATACTTTATGTTGTATGATAAAAAAATGTCGAATGCGTGAAAATTTTGCACTCAGGTCATTGTACATCCAGAGGTCCGATATGGCGATTAATTCCATTTATACTTTGTATTTTCTTAAATATTATACATCTGACTAAATTTTACATTCTTATTCCTTTTATTCAACAGGTCGATAAAAGCAAGAAATGCATGTGTGCTTATTATAAACCTACTTTCTACTATAAATTTATAAAAAAAAAGGAGATTACTCGAACTTTGATAACAAAGAAGTTCTTATTGTTCCAAAAGGTTCTGACTATCTAACAACAACAGTCGCCAATTTTGTTCGATTCCTACTGGGTTTTGAGAGAAATTTGTCGTTTTTCATTTAAAAACTTACTCTGAGGCGCTTTATTTGTAGGAGGTGTTACATTTATAGAACTACTCAACTCAGTTGATCCACATTATTGCAACAGTATAAGTTGTGGGTTTTGGTGTTGTTCCCGTCATCGACACCAAGTACCTTTTCTTCACGTAGTGTCATTAGGTGGTGATCAGCTTTTATGACCGAGCAGTCATACGCTATCAGATGAGTGTTTGAGTTCAGATGCATACTTGCTTAAAAAGGACCGATATTAAGTTTCTGAATCAGTGAGTAAATTAGTGACAAAGTGACCTAAGCAAATACAGTAATGGAAAACAAACCTACTTAGGTTCTCATGTTCCCATGCGCTTGATCTAAGACTATGATAAACTATTGTTTATTGAAATCATATCTGTCTTTTACGATATAAACCTGCCTTCTGGTTGTTTAACTAAGAATATTACTATTTTCTTTTTCAAACTGTCTCTCCTGTATCATATTTTATGTTTTAGTTACACCGTAAACAAGATCTTCACATCAAAGGGGGAGTGAAAGTGGTAGAAAGATTAACTCGGTTGTTTATTCTTAAACAACAATTTAATATATAAACTATTTTTACAGTCAAATTATAAAATATGTGAAACATACTTTTTAACTACACAAAAATATGTAGATTTACTCGTAGCATTCGCAAACACATTATTATTGCTGTTAGAAATAAAGTATTTCGCAAGAGTGTGATTTACAATAGAATTAGAACTGCACTACACATCATTTGTCTTTGAATACATACGACTGTACGTTGGTAAACAAAATCTTTAATTTTTCTTATAGTTATTTCACTTGTTATTAGTTATTTTCACTGTCTCCTGTGTAAGTGAATAATTCTCCAAATATTGTATACCTATTCTGTGTTTGATGTTTATTTCGTAACAAATTCAAAGCAAGTACTTAAAAGTCAAACATTAAGTATAATAAAATAGTAGAGTATTATTGCCTCTATTTTTTAACAAGATGATGTAGGCTTTAGGTCCTCTAAGTCTATAAGTCAATTCGTATGATTTCATGCGAAGGATTTTTTTGCAGCGATTAATTATTGTATTAGGTTTATAAAGCAAGCTTCATTGAAAAGAAGTTGCCCGACTTTTTTGTCGTTTTGATGGCAAGCTGAATCGACATAGAACTTGATAATTAGTTATGAATTGTTCGAGATATAAAACATATATAAGATTATATTTATTTTTATTTTTTGAATTATTTTTAAAGCCTATGAATACTTCCGATTTGAACTCCAAGTTGTTTAAGGCTCCTTTTTTTGCGTTCGCTACTTTAGATGTGGTTGACCTTTGCTGCGCTGTACCTCGGGGTTGGACCTGAAGGATCTTCTAGTCGGATCCATTAAATAGAACTGCCCTCGGTTGTTCCGCGTCAATACAAACAGGACCGAAAACTACACGCAGTATTTTCCTGTGAAAACAGCCAAGTGTTTCTTCATCTGCTTTGGGTAAGTTACAAGCCTCTGGCACAAATTTGTCTTACGAAAGAGGGCTCCGTTACTCAATTTCTTCCCGCGCACAAAAGTAATTCGGCGTCTGAATTTTACACAAGTGTTGTTGTTCCATGTAGCTGCAAGGCAAACGTCAACGAAGTTGGCAACGGTGACGTTTTGGCCAACCTTTCCTTTTAAGAACAGTAAATATGTATGTTGTACGTTCATCGTCTGAAACATTTTGGCCTTTTCTGCCCCAGTACTTACAAAGGCCTTATTGACGCAGTATATAATGTGGAAAAATTAATGTTTAGGATCTATGTTCGGAAACATTTGTTTTAGCTCATAAAAAATAGGTTTTACTGTATTTCACGAATATGTAAAGAGTGTTTTTTTAAAAACCCAGTACCATTATAACTTCATACATTTTTGTCTGTCAAACCAAGTGTCAGATTGCAAACTGTCAGTGTCATTTTTATTCAATAGGCTTTGCATTTTATCGTGAAGACAAACATTCTTCAACAAAAAATTTTTAAAATTAAGTTCTAAAATAATGGTTTTGTGCGTCAGACTTATAGCGCACTTTTACCATTTCCACCCGTCATAATCGACCATTTGAGACCACTCTTCGATGCAGATGCAGTTTCATCGAAACGCATAGGAAAAATGCGTACTAAAAAGAATGTTCCGGATCGATTCGACCTCGTTCAATTTTCATTTTTTTTTTTTTTAAATAAATGTAATCAATGTAAAAAATGTGTTACGGCAAGGTTTTTCGCTATAGAACCATGATTAATGACGTTTTCTTTCGTTCCCCGATTGAATGGCATAGGATGGCCTTATTCGCCATATAGCTAGTAAAACAATCAACTTATTAAGGGAAACTTTCGATGAATGCATAATTTCACGTAATCGATGCATTGGAAGCTGTTTTTACAAAAAGAAATCCTTTAACTTCTTAGACGTGATTTTCAACAATATTGAATCTGGTAGCGATGTAACTACGTAAACAAATACGAGGGTTGTCCGTTTCCGACCGAACAATGATACAACACATTTTTTTCAAATTTTTATTTTTATTTTTCTACATAGTCTCCTTGTAACTATACACACTTCTCCCAGCGATGCTTCCATCTCTCTAACCCGTCCAAATAGTACTTGACATTTTTCTCTGCAAAATAATTGTTCACGAAGGTGATTTTCTCTTCCCTTGGGGCTAGATCTGGTGAATAAGGCGGATGGTCAAGCAGTTCAAACCGTAATTCATGGATATTCGCCATGGCAACCGCTGAAGTGTGAGACGGCGCGTTGTCTTGGTGAAACAGGATTTTCTTTTTCTGCAAATGTGGCCATTTTTCGGCAATTTCTGCCATCAGCTTGGCAAGTTTTCCTTTTTGAAGATAATCGATTAAGATAACTCCTTTACTATCCCAAAAAGCAGTCGCCATCACTTTCCCAGCCGAAAAAGCGGTTTTTGCTTTTTTTTGGAGCCGGCTCGCCTTTTGCAGTCCACTGTTTGGTGTATCCAAGTTTCATCTACAGTAATTAATCGGCGCTAAAACTCGGATATATTGCGCCTAAACTGCGCCAACAGAGCGTTGGGAATATTCATTCGAACACGTTTTTCGTCTAACGTAAGCAAACGCGGCACCCGACACGCCGACAGCTTTCTCATGCCTAAATCTGGATTTAATATGTAACAAACAAGTTCTTTGGACATTTTCGTAACCTCTACTATCTCTCATCTCATTTTAATTCGGCGGTCGTCTAACACCATTTGGTGAACTTTAGCAATGTTATCGTCAGTGGTTGCAGTTTTTGGACGTCCCGAACGTTCATCATCTCCCTACGTTCTGCGTAGAAGTATTGCCTTTCAAAAACAAGAATTTAATAACAGCTCGATACTCAATTTTTTCCATTTTCACAAAAAACACTCACATCGACTCACTCACATCGAGTCACTCAAACGACTGTCAACTAATAACTGCGCGTCCAAAATGACTGAAACTTCGGTAAGTAACTGTCAAAAGATGCACAACTAGCATTCACTAGCTTTTATTGACGAGTGCCACTATCTTTACGTTGCGGTCGGAAACTTTTCAGACAACCCTCGTAAGTGAAGGTATAAGGTCCAAATTATACTTTACTAAGATTACTAGTTTATTTCTATCAGACAGGTGGGAATTAGACGAATTGTCCTCTCGTATCAACTAACACTTCAACAAAAATAGTTTTCCATTGAAAAAAACGACTCTTGTAAGAATCCTAAGAAGGATCCAGATATGCGACTGTTTGCTTTCAGTTTAAAATTTGATTAGACATGGAGTAACTTTCTTCACAGCGTGCCAATTTGCTAATCAATTGATTGCAAATGCCAAAGCTTAACATCTGGAATTTATGAGAATTCCCCGTAGCCTAATATACATAAAACAACATACGGGAAAGTAAATTAGTAAAAATATGCATAAAAGAAAATAAAATTCTAAATTAAGAATAAATCATCTTAATCATCGTAAAACGTCATGCATATCAATTGGTTGCCTCATACTATTCGAAAGATTTGCGCATTTTTTTTAGAAATTCAGATGATAACATCAAATTGCATTTGACAATTACATCATTTCTCATCTAACTTATTCATCTCAAGAGCAAATTTCTGCTGGAGCCTTTTGTTGGTTGGTTAATAAATTATAGGATTTTATCTTATTTCAAACCCGCTGTGTGTACTTTAATAGTCATTTTTTGGTATTTTTTTTTTTTTGAAAAGTTGATCAAAACGAGTCTAAAGTCAATTTAATGAATGAATATCTATTATGAATCATTGTGCCTACCCACTCACATACATACATATGTGTAAATGTGCATACATGTGTATGTACTTATGTAGATAAGTGATTTTGCTAACAACTGCATCGGAGTAAAATTGCCTTTAGATAATTGTTTTTTTATTTAAATTAATTGAAAGTCCTCCTATGAAGTAATTAAAAATCATATGGTAAACAGCTGTTTTCCACTGTCGACACCCACTCTTATACTTGAAAAGAAATGGGTTCTCATCGAAGCAATGCGACATTGACCTTATGCTTTGGACATGCAAACGCATTAAATTATTACCAGACACAGAATAAATACACCGCACCGGGAAGAAGTTAAGAAAAAAATTAAAGAGTGCATGCATGCAATATACATATACATAGGTAGTAGCACCGGTAGAAAGGAAGGCGTCAACGTCGGTTGGCGGTGTTAATATAATGAAAGCTTCACATCACAACATACTCGTAGTATAAGCCTCATTAGGTGTTCGTTTTAAGTTTCATTTAAGAACTAAAAGCATAAGAACACTTCACACACAGCATATCATACCATTGCAGAGCACTGTAGAGGACAGTTTCGAATACGAGCTAATTCGAAATTAATAACAAATAAGCAAAGTAATGATGGCTCTGTCGCTCTGGCACATATAGTTGCACTTGGCGAGTTAACAACCCTTAAAAAGTCTAATACAATCAAAGACACAAGGCAAAAGGCGACGTATGCTCTTGTCGTCGCTACTGCTGGTGCTTGTCGGTTGGTGCTATGCTTCGATGCAATACGCAAAGTCGGAAAAGGTCAGGGCAGGTCAAACGTACAGGGCGTCGTCCCCAGGACCATGAACAAGGTAGCTAGCGCAGACTGTTGGATGGATCGATAAAATCGTCTCGACGTTTCTCAAAACGCAAAAAAGGATACACACAAAAGATACCCGGGGAGAGGAAGTGATTATATAGGAGAAAGAGAGTGATAGGCAAATGCAGAACTGGAGAGTGGCAAACTCCAAACCTGCCACAGCTTTTTTCACATTATGCGGGGGTTTATAAACTCCAGACGCCAACAAACGAAATATTTACGTTTTCCATACATATCTACATATATACGTACATATAGAACAGACATGAGTACGTTCACACGGTAGTGTATCGGCCAAAGCCACAACCGAATTTGTAATATCATCAACATCAGCATCCATAGTCATGTACCTATGTAGTTACCTATAATCTTTTTGTTTTGTTATTATTTTCTTTCCTTCCTCCACCCTTAAGTTGATGTAAACTGTTGGCCTTTCCTTTTAAATAAAATAAAAACTACAACCCTCTGAATATTTAGAGAAAATTAATCTAGTTACACCGAACATTTTTTTGATTTCGAATTAAACAATGACAGCGATTTTTTTTGTAGATACTCAGTCATCATACCCTATTAGAGTTACTACTACTACTACTACTACTACTATTATTACCCCTACTCCTGGTGCTGCTGGCGAGCTGAATGTCCTTGCGCTTCCCTTCTATTCATTGCGCGCTGCTGCTGATATAAAAATCAATAATGAGTCTGTCTGCCGTCTGAATTTTGCCCTCTCACATGTAAAGCTCTTGGGTTGGGAAACCCCAAAAATTAATGTTTGCCTGAGTGCAACACCCTAACCTATGCCAATAATGCGCAACTTCAGTCTAACGATATTAGGTATGCGCAACACAGATACAGAGCGGAGCACAAACAACACAAAGCTCGGGAACACACAAAAAGAAGAAAAAGAAAAGTTGTCTGGAAAGTTCAATTCGGAATTTTGTCCTCCTCCTGGATTGTGTTTTCTTTTTCTTCCTTTTTATTCAGCTTTATAGATTTTTCTTTCAGCTTTTTGTTTTTTGCTGCTTTTGTTTTTGTTTTTTTGTTTTTTTTTATTGTCAAATGCATTTAGCCAATTTCTTAGAGATTTTTAAGTCATTGACACTTGGTTTGTACCTACTCGTACATAATACTCGTAATTTGCTGATTTTGATTTCATTTTGTACAATAAATATGAACAGGCTATCTATTGACCAGAGTTGAGGGAAAAATTGGATCTCCAGAAAAACCATTATCGGATTTAGGTTTGATATCTTATCGCTCCTATTGGAAGGATGTGCTTTTGGATTTTCTTTGTAATCGTACAGGAACTACACTGAGCATGAAGGAAGTTTCTCAGGTAAGTTTCATTATGTACTAGGTGTAGTGATATTTATGCATGTATATTCTCGCATATAAAACAAAATAATTGATTGTTCGTTTAGGAAGACATAACGATGCTGAATTTCTTCCTTTTTTATGCGAACATAAAAATATCAAAACTAATGATAACATAACGTATAAGGTGTGTTCCAAAATAAAAAAGTTTTTTCGCCAAAATTTATTTATTTTATTCAAAATAGAAAAAAAAGGATTTCTAGTCTTTTAAATGGCTTCTACGTTCATAAAATGATTTCCTTTTATCGGCCGATGCATTTTTCCGAAAAGGTTAAAGTCAGGCGTATACGAGGAGCGTTAGTTACGTAACAGTTAAAATGCCAACAAATTCTTAGCCAACAAATCGATCACAAGTGTCGATCGACGAGATGTCGCATTATCGCGCAAAAAACCACAACTTTCTTCTGCGCGATATTCTAGCCGCATAAGAGCACCAAACACCAAAACAGAGTTGTGCATTAACTCTTTGGCCCGGTGGAACGAATTCTATGTGGAAAATCCCCTTGGATTTGAAAACCAAATCACCATTGTCTTCACTGTTGACTTACCCAAAGAAGATTTCTTGACTCGTCTGGGGTCTTCCACTCGCCATTTTATGCATCATATTGAGAACACCACCAGTCAGTGTTCTAGCCATTTTGATTATAGCCATCGAATGTGGAATTATAAGGAGTTTTTGGTCGATGTACCGATCCGACAAACATACTATCACGCGTGACGCAAATACTTCGTTTCCATCTGTAGAAATGTCATGAAGTTTTGACAGAACAGCACTAAAGATCTACCTTTGCAACGCATGTAATCGCCAATAGATGGCCTTACTAGAAATACCTATTTTTAAAGCGTCCCTTTTGCTTTATAACGTACATTTGTTAAGTTATCTTAATGACAACAAGTAGAGGTAGATTACGTAGATTTGTTGCTGAGTGAGTCTGATCATCTTCTGATTATCTTTATTAAAATGTTCTTACATCACTGGTATTTATTTTATTTTTATAAATTTGATGGACATTTCTGTAATCTCGTGCGATCAATTCCAGTGGACGAAGGTTATTTTATTATAATATGTGCATTGTCACATTATAGAGGAATAAAAACACATTTACCATTATTCCTGTATTTACGAGTATTAGAACATTAAGTCTTATCATATTTAATTTTATTTCGAGAAAACATTTTACCATTGTGCTAAATATTTTTCTTTTTATTTTGAGAACATACGATCACATGTCTTTACCAAGCAAATCGTTTAATGATCGCTGGAAACACGTTCAAAATATCGTTCTATATTGTATTAGAATTGTTGACTTTAGAATGCAAACTTTTTTCATCCAAAAATTAAGATAATTCACCCTCAGAGAACCTTGGAAACAATAGCACCTTGACACTGATTTTTGAGTTTTTCTATATTGGTTATAGATGCTGCGCGCTTCTGGCACAATCGCTCTTTACACATGAAAACGATGAACGCAGAAGGCCCAAGAAGAATCTTCTTTAAGTGTTAAACTAGTATAATTGGTGATTTTCGCCAAAGTTCGTACAACTTAAATAAGATAAGATAATAATAGTTGATTCACATTCTACTAGGACGAGTTTTCTACCAAAACAACATAATTCTAATTAATTAATTTATAAACTACATAAAAGTTTGTAGTACACACTTGAGTAAATTGGCCAATACATCAAATAAAATTTCTAATTTTTTAATTGAAAGAAAAAAAAACGACGAATCACAAAATCTCGTATTCAGGCTTTAAATTTTTTAATGAGAATTAACTTGGACGCCGATCGACAGCAATTCCGTCCACCAGAGTGTGAAAAATTTTTCAAGTTTTCAGGTCTCCAAGTTTATATATTGAAGAAATGGAAATAGCTTGTGGAATTAAAAATCAAACATCTAAATCGAGATAGTTAAAAGATAGAAAAAATATAAAGTTAAAAAAATTATTAGATGCAACAAAAGTAAGCAATTGTAGAGCGGCACTTGCCGTATTGTCTACCACATATTCTGTGACTTACTGTCCCATTTTTACTTAAAATATTGCACGCTATCTCTACACAGCCGGTGTAGACCTGTAACTGTCTAATACTGGCAGATTTTGGAAAAAATCTTCAGTGAATGAACACTACCTGTTAATAGATTTTGGCTCCGAGGGAAAAGTTCTTCGAGTTATTTTTCCTTCTGTTCTACATGAATGAAATTTTCATATGATACATCGGAGACAACTTTCTTAGGAAGTTCCGAAAGTTAGCTCAAAAAGCCTGGACATGTACGACGAGTAAGCGATTGTCAGAAGATCGCGCCTATTTAGGAGAATTATTGTTTAAGTAAATACTTAAAATATAGTAAAGTTATTCCTTGTAAAGGGTTTTTGTTTACTGTGCTTTCAGCATAATCAAATTTAGTTTTCTAGCTATATTTTCAAATCACTAAGTGCCAAATTCATATATTTTCTAACTTAGGGTACAGCCCCCAGGTTTTCTAGGTGTCAATTAATAAATCTATCCAGTTAACGCAGTCTTTATACAACTGCATGCAGTTTCATACTCTAAGATTGTAGAGGCCACATTCCACTTATTCGTTCTACGTTTCACTCACTACCGGAGGTGAAGAAGACAAAATCTCTTACTACGAGCACTTCAACGTAACGTAAAGATGTTATTTGTGACTTTTGATCGATTCGTCAATTCGCCCTTGTTGACAAGAAATTCTTGGTTCTGCCCTGATTCAGAACTAAACTCAGTTTTGCCGCTTACAACTTATCGTATCCTAAACTATCGTATCCTAGCAGGTAAACAAACTTTTGCGCGATTTTCTTAAATTTAAAAGACATATCACAGAGCATAACCTTGTATTAACTCTTTGTTGACATCAAAAGTCGGGGTAAGATTGCTTCTGACTTCAACAGAGCAGCGAACGCTCCCTATCATCATTCTACATAGTCTGACGAGTTTGACAATGACTTAACTATGTTAATAACCAGAATCTGTCTTACTGTATTCCCAACAACACAAAGAAAAGCCATCAAAAATGTCTAAATTATCCCAATATCACAGTTTGGTGTGTGATTTTTATTCGAAGAATAATTAATCCTAATAAAGAGCAAACAGATGGTGTAGATGCACTCATTTACTAACTTCAATGTTATACAATGTTTGCAAATTTAAATCATGGAGTGGTTTCGCACGCAACAACGCATTTTTGTTATT
Source organism: Volucella inflata (assembly GCA_928272305.1). Lineage (NCBI taxonomy): Eukaryota > Metazoa > Arthropoda > Insecta > Diptera > Syrphidae > Volucella > Volucella inflata. Next base: position 111,587,506 of record OV743720.1, on the reverse strand, counting down.
AATTTTATTACGAAAGTGGGCGATCTGTAAAAATAACATTTCGTAAAATTCGTGGATTTTTCGATCAACATAATCGCCGTAGTGAGTCCGGAATTCGTGCAATGGCGATGTGTTTTGAAAATAAAGGTTCGGTATCGGGTTAAACTCCATATCAGCATGCTCAAGCAGCATGTACACGCCACCACTGTGAGCGAAAGTGTTCAAAACCAGCCAGGCACCTCAATTCGTCGCCAAAGTCAACAATTAGGCCTCACTTCTTAACGGAAAATTTTAAAAGTTGATCTTCAATAGGCGTGTACATAAAATCCAACTGCACAATTGAAGCCCTTGGACCATCTGCGAGGTCGCTGATTTGTCAACTTGATGTTTGATTGCCAGGACTATTTCTCACCGAATTTGATCTTTTCCGATGAAGCCCATTTTTGGAATATGGGTACGTGATAAACAAAAAAAAATGTTGGAAAACCTACCGAGATTCACGAAAGACCAAAGCATCCCAAAAAAGTCAATGAATGGTGCAGATTTTGGGTTGGCGGCATCATTGGCCCGTCCTTTTTCGAAGATGAAGCTGGAAAGACAGTTACAGTTAATGGAGGACGTTATCGCAACATGTTGACCGGTTATTAAAAAAAAAAGGTCGATGATTTTTGATTTCAACAGGATGATGCTATCGCCCCACAAGCCATCAATCGATCAATTTATTGCAAACGAAATTTGAAGATCGCATTATTTCGATTAGATTGGCCTTGACGGTTATGAGGTTTGACGCCTTTAGATTTTTTCGTGTGGGTTAAGGTCTATGCCAATAACTCAGAGACAATTCAGGATCTCAAACATAACATCCAAACTGAAATTACGGCCATTAACTTATTTATTCTTCAAAGAGTCATCGATAATTTGACCTTCGGATGGTCGCTTGCAACGGAAGCTGTGGTGGTCACATTCGCAACAAATGTGTGCTTATCCCATAAAGAAACAGTGGCTTCGGACAGTGGCTAGACATCGGAAATGCTAGTTTCATGTTTATTTAGCTAGTACTTTGCAAGAGTAACTTTTTGGAATAGGTATGCTTATAGTAAAAGGAAAAGATAGAACATTTACACAACTGTCACAAAGCAATGTGACAACCTTTTGGATAGAGGTAACTTAAATCGGTAATGCGGTTATACAAATAGCTTAAGCGGACTTGTTGGGTAGTACAGCTTCTGAAACCGCAACAGAGAAGGACTTTCGAGTGGCTACTAAAGCCGCCTGAAAATTGTGACAAGGAGTTCAAGATTTTCTTACAGGACTCGCTGATCGATATATGCTCAATGTTCATGCTTTCAACATTTCAAACGTCAACTTTGACTAATTTAAGCTCGGCGGCGATTCGGATCTCAATTGTTCCTTGAATATAAGGGGTAAAGAAATGAAGATCTCATTGGTAGATATCCCAGAACTTCTGAAATATCTAGGGCTTTCCATGAGCGCCTGAGTATAAAAACCATTTGCACTTCATATATCTCAAGAACGATTTGAATATCACTATAGGTCAAGTACAACTTTTTAGTACAGCTAGTTTTTTATTGACTTCTTTGGACAGCGAGAGAGGACAGAACCGCTTTTCCCGATAAAAAAAACATCACAATTTCTAATTTAAGGCATGTAAATTGTCAAGTTGAGTAGCACAGGGGTACATATTTTTTTCTAATTTTAGGGAGAAAAGTAGATGATTCCGATCCCTTAGGTTACATCAACCATATCTGCGCTACGCAAAGGTTATACGAGTATTAAAATAACAAATTGTTATTTTTTACGTGTTAAAAAGGTTAGGTTAATTTTACTATATGATTTCTCCTTGTTAATTGTAGTTTAGAATCTGATCGTAAGATCCTACTATATATTCGTAAGTCAAAAAAATTTGTATGCAGAAGTCGCATTTAAAAGGTCGGAATTGTAAAGATGAAAGAATAAAATTCTTCGTACTTTAGATAACTTATTTTCTATTGTTCTGTTTAAGTTGGATTGATTTATAACTTGATTATATTATATCGCCATTATTCTTTTTAGTATTCGTAAAAGCACTATTTTGTATCAGTGGTAAATGTGTTTTTATTTATAGTTTAGCCCAGCAAAATCAATTTTTTTTAAATTGAAAATAAGTTGCAAGTCTTATTTAGTCGTATTTATAAAGCAATTTTGAATGGAATTTCTTATTAGATAGAAAAAATCTTCGCCTTTGATAGCACATTTTGGTTATGTTGATGAAAATTCCGTCAGGATAGCTGTGAGTTGTTGACTAAAACTTTGGCATTAAAAAAGCAACAGGGAAAGAAATGCAAATGTTTAAAAGAGCATAATATACGCAGCCCATTCTGGTGTACAAACGGAAGATTACACGCTCCCGGTATCGTCTTTGAAAAGAAAGGGCCTAATGATATCTCTAGTCCAAATACCACCGAAAATTGTGACAAATTTGCGATGCATTTCCTTTTCAAAAAGCACGGGTGGCCGTGGTGTAGTGGTACTAGCCATCGCTTCTCACTCGGAGGGTCAAGGTTCATATCTTACTCATGACAAGTTTTTCATTTGTGTAATTGGAACTCAGTCAGAAATCTGCGTGTGAAGGCATAACACTGGCATGTAGATTTGGTTGCTGTAGAGTTTCAAGCACAAAGCCACCGTTAAAATTTATAACCTGAATCATTCCGACTGAACGAAAACTCTCCGTCCTATTCGGACTCCCACCCCTGGAGAGTCAATATCGAAACCAAATATACCTGAGTTTCAAACCACTACATCACAACAATCTCCTCCTTCTATCCTTCCGCCCGCACTCTGGCAACAGTAAAAAGTTATCATAACCCCCTTGAGGCGCGCGTTAATTTAAAAAACAACATCAAATGTGGCACTTTTTTTCCGAACCATCAACATGAAACCGAACGTCTTTGCTAAAGATTAAGTCAGTTTGATTTAGTAGGCATGAACACTCCGTTGTGAAAATTCTGCAAAAAGGTAATATTTTCTGCTGAAATAGTTTATTTATTTGACTTCTACAATCGAACCATTCTTTGGGCACATGGAACTTAGACGAAATTTGCGAATGGTGACAGTCAAACTTTTACCATATTTGAATAATATTTAATTGTTGTGTCGAAAGGGGATGTTTTTTTTTTATATGTAATGCCGACTGTCTATTATTGAACTCGTACAATGATTTGGCTGCCAAAGTAAAATGCGGTCAAATTTATTTAAGGAAAAATATTCCGATCGTTTTGAAAGACCCTCTATTAACTATTTAATATACGTTTAATTTATTCTTTTAAATATACCTATAGTAAGTTAAATATGTTTTATACTTTCTTTTTTAAGGAAATGGCTATATACTCATACGATATTGTGAGTACACTTCAGGCACTTGGTATGATGAAGTATTGGAAAGGAAAGCACATTGTATTGAAAAAGCAGGTAACTCGGATCTTTCGAAAATCCTTTAACGTGTTTGTGATCCAATTGTTCCTTTCAGGATGTACTAGACGAATTTGAAGAACGATTAAAAAGAAGAGGGAACTTTCCAAAAATAGATGACAATTGCTTAAGGTGGAGACCATTCGTTCCGCCCCAATCGAATAATTCGCCGTAAAATATCTCAAATTTTACAATTAAGTGTAATAGTTCAGTGTAAATGTGTGTATATTGAGTGTGGAATAAAGCAAACTACTTTTTTCTATAAACAACTTGTTGTTTCGTGACCCCAGATCTTGTTTGTCTTTATGTAGATCTATTAAATTTTAACAGACTGTAAGCTGAATAAAAGAACATTTGCGGATGATAAATGTAACTACAATAGAAATATTAAATTTTATACTGCACGTACGTGATACAGACGTGAAATCGTATTTCTTATCATCAATTATTGACAAGGACACATAATACATTTACATCCGATAATTGAATGTTACAATGCTGGGAAATAAAGGGTTTTACATTTTCATTATTGTTTCATAAAGGTTAAATACTACAATTGTTTGATGTACTAGGTGGAGTGAAAAGTAACCTCCTTGGGAAAGAAAACAATTGTTTTTTTAAATGTTTTTTTTTATTCAATATAGTCCCCCTTTAGCTTGATACACTTATTCCAGCGATTTTCCAACTTCTTGATCCCGTCCGAGTAATTAATTTTCCGGAAGGTCTGCAAAAATACTCCTCCGTGGCGTCGATGATTTCCTCGCGTGAGCTGAATTTTTAATTGATGAGCCATCATGATCCCATTTGAGGTTTGGGAAGAGATAATAGTCCGAGGGAGCCAAGTCGGGCAAATACGATGGATGCGACAGCAATTGGAGCCGTAAGCCATTGATTTTAGCCGTAGTTGCGATGTTCTTATGCGCCGGCGCATTGTCTTGCAAAAACTAAATTTTTTTTCGCTTCATGTGAGGACGTTTTGCAGCGATTTCGTGCCGGCTTCAGTCCATTGCCGGGCACTCAGTCTGTTCTCTGGTGTGTAATAATGGATCCAGGTTTCATCCACAGTTACCAATCGACGCCAAAAGTCCCGATTCCGCACCCGCAAGTCCAAACACTCTTTCGAAGTACTCGCGTTCGTGTTTTTGGTCAGGAGTGAGCATGCGTGGCACCCAGCGGCAGGATAACTTTTTCATATGCAGAATATTGCCCAAGATATGGCGTGTGCGTTCAGTTCTAATCTTTGTGATATCTGCTAGCTCGCGCACCTGCACTTTCCGGTCAGCCAACACCATTTCATGAATTTTTTTGTAACCGCATGGCAGGCCCTCCGCCGCTGCGAACTTGATCGGTAGTGGAGTTGTGGCCACCATGAAACTCTCGAAACCAATATTTGATGGTGTAATCTGACGGAGCATTAGCCCCATAATATTTATCCAACTTTTCTTTTGTTTCCTTCGCCGTTTTGCCTCTCAAAAAATAATGTTTTATGAGAGAAGGAAAATCGTTTTTGTCCATACTCAACATGAAGCCAAACACGTCAACAACAATCAGCTGTCAAAACAAAACTAAAGACAGTATCGCACTGAAATTTGGCATGTCTGCCTAAATATGAACGGACTTCAAGGCACCATAATTTTTTTTGCAGTAGCAGCGCATTCTTGCGGTCAAGGAGGTTACTTTTCACCCCGTCTAGTATGTAATGATTTACTTTTGTATTTCCACATAGTTGTCCACAACTTGAACACCATTGATGTCTTGCATTCAACCCGTTTTTTACTTATACTAAGTAGTTTTGTATTTCTTCTTCTACTGCACATCTGTTTTAGGTATAATGTAAACTGGAACTAAGCACGAGTAATTGAATATGAACATCTTAAGTCAACAACGAAGGCACGCTTAATGTATGGACCGGCGAGGAACATATGTATGTATTTGAAAATAAATATGAGTACAGGGTCCTACAACAGTCAGCCTGGTTCCTTCACTGAAATAAGGTACTCATACATTTTCCTATTCCCATATAAGCACTATTTGCAATATTTGCTGGAGTACTACGAGGTGGGGCAAAAGTAATGTCGTAATGTGAATTAAGTTAAAAACTTGTGATCTGTTTTCAGAAGGTGTCAGCTTATTTGAAGGTGTAAAAATGATGAAATTGAATTGAAAATAAAACATGATATCGGTCAAATTACTAGCTGCTGAATAGATGGCCATTTGCGCTAGATTACAAGATTTTAAATTGTTACTTGCAAAACATCTGTCGCCAAATCGGTTATTTTCCTTCAATGTTGGCACCTGACTACAACTTCAATGTCAAAGTACAATGACAAAAATTGTCACGAAGTTGCGTAATTAAAATGTTGAATAAATGTGATAATTTATTAAATAAAGAAAAATATTTAGAAATACATACATAATACTAAATGAAAAGAAAATTTAAATCATAGTATAAATACTTTGCCGTAATTGTAAAATTGTATAAAAATGAAGGGTGTGTGTCGTAAAATGTTAACAATGATCTTTTCGTATGAAATTGGAAAAAATCTTATCCTGTTCATCCATCATCAACAGTCAGAAAGATGTGATCGTTGCGAAGAAGTTAAATAAGTAAATATGAACTAAAGAGGCCTGAGGGCCAATTCATATATGTTTGGGATATTTCAGAGATACCTGGAAATGTGTTTGAAGGTAAGCTGATGAGCATGCCGCTTTTTCGGACAATCTTACTCTTAGAAGTTAATACATTAGATAGTAAAGTAAAAGCGATAATAAAAATCTGCGAAATCTACTACGGCAATTGTTATCGACAGCAAAAGCAGCGCCTATTTGGATGCGCATTTTTTGTTAGAGGCAGACTTAGGCTAGAAGGATTGAGTTTCCGGAATGTGAAGAGCGCCTCGTAGCAATCCGCGTCAAGGCAAAATTTACCAACATCACCAAAGATGCCTTCTATGAGCTCCTGAAAAAGACCTGCAAGCAATGCTCTAGCTATGACATTAAAATTGTCCTCGGTCAATTTACCAGGCCTTAAATCACACTGTTAACGAAACAGTGGTATAAAGTTTCAAGTGTTCACATATGATAATAAATAAAATGTCATTTAAATATGGTGAGGTTCCATTTACCAAGAAGCTGATGTTCTTTTTGTCCCCATTTCTCATTCATATCAGCTCTCGTCGTTCTTTGCAACGATGTTACGAAGACATCTTTTTCGTTTCATGCGCTTACCGGCACATTTCGTCCAAGTTAAGTGCTGGTAAACAAATACAAATTTATTAAATACATTCAGTACATCGCATTTGAAATAATTTGAGTCTCGTATGCATTTACACCATCTTTACGCCGTGCAAAATTAGCAGAACTCGATTTTCGAGACATACTTCGACCATAAAATATCAATTACTCGTAAGCAACTGTTTCAAATCACAGATGCAGCATAATGAAAAATTCTATGGAATTTTCATATCATCAAATATAAGGAAGACTATCTGTATCTAAGTATGGCTTAAAAATACCCGACAAATAATTCATATCACCATTTAAAACTTTAATGGCAAACGGGTAACAAACAAAAAAAATATAGAGAAAACGTTAGAAGTAGTGAATAGTACAATGCTTGGTAAATCTATTACCTTGCAACTTTAATTGTGAATTTAAAGACGAACTAATTTGTGGAAAATGCTTCCAATTAGATCCATAACTGAGAAGAATTCCTGTCTGGAATTGTTTACCAGTAGACTGTGAAAATCGCGTGCTAAATGAGAATTCACAAATTGTTCCGGATAACGTGCAACACAAACTCAACCTTAAAAGCAGCATCAATCATTTGCAATTAAAGCAGTGAATGCATGGCTCCTTCGAAAGAATAGGTCTCCTTTTGGTAATAAAGGGATTACCAATGAGTAATTTATGTTTCTAGTTTGGTTAAAAATAAATTTACGAGTACCTACCTATGTATATCGAAAATTAAAGTTGGATAGGTTAATCATTGTTTCGAATGTGATAATTCGACGTTGTTATTGATTTTAATTTGAAATTTTACGCTGACAGGTAGAAGGAGGGCAAAGTAAAAAACGTAAGCGCATTTCCGTTTAAATGAGGTGGCAAATTTTGTGAATCATTCTGTGGTTTTGTTAAGAAACAAGCACCACGTATTTTACGATTGCAGACATAGGGATATAGATACATATACATACATATGTACCTATGTATCTAACTGCATGTGCTTGTCCTTGTTTAACAAATAATCTTGTACCTACAAAGGAACCCTGATGATTCACTTAAATTCTTTGTTCAGGCGGAGTTAAACTTGAACAATGTGATATTGACCTTTGTCTACTGTCCGTTCACATAATGCGGATTTCTATTTGGTGAAAATCGCTAAACTCAAAATATGTGTTAATTTACAGTTTTGGTTATAAATGTTTGATCTTGTTATTGCTATGCTTGGCGCATGCAGAGCCATGAGCACATGCTCAGTCTTAATGGAGGGTTCAGGTTCAGGTTCAGGTCCAGTTCCATCTTTTGTAACAATGGAATCAGATAAGAGTTTGGAGGACGTATGGTGGCATTGGTATTTCTGTTTGTGTGCATCTATAAAGTAAAAATGTCTGCTGAAAGCTCAATTCCACTGCATTTTAAAGAAGAAGCATGGATTCCATGTGGTGTGATATTGGGCATTGAGAGAAGGTAGGCACAGCGCAGTGGTGGCAGGTAATAGCGGTGGCTCTATCTTCAGCCATCTAACCATCATCCGTTGGTGTTCATCCTTATTTTAGATGGTCGCCGCAGTCAAAGAACACAATGCCACAATATACTACACGAAACAACATCCCACACAAACACCGTCATTATGTGCAGCGCAGTCCCAGTACAAGTACCCAGTTACAGTCAATGTCATATGTAGAAGTTACATGATGAACCACCATCATGCATGTTGGGAAACACAACAGCAGAATCACAGAAAAATATGAGTGAAGAAGTGAAGAAGAATCCCACATGAAAGCTTGCGATCCTGGTTTGAGTGGTATGCAATCTGCGTCTCTCTAGTGAAGGTTGTCTGGCTGACTGGCTGGCTCTGGCTCAGCTGAAAAGAAAAACAAAATAAAACAATATATTCGTACCATGTAAAAGCTGCCACTACAGCCAGCTATGCACTCTATTTCTATACATAAGGCCCACATCCAAGCAAATACCAAAAGCTGAAGTAGAAGCAGTAGCAGAAACAGAAATCAGAAATACTTGCGAATTTCGGCAGGAGAATGAACACATAAACCATGAGACTGATGATGTTTACCATGATGAAAATCGATGGGTGTGAAGTATACATATGTATTTATGTTGTTACATACATAATATCTCCATCTATACGGTGGTCCTGTCCTGTGCCTCGCCGCTTGCTGATGCACCCACCAACACGAATAGTATTGTGTACTGTTGCCCGCTCTCCCTGGCATAACAATCCAAAGATTTCGTACATACTCGTACCATACCTACCTATTTGGTTTTCGTTTTTTGCTTTGGATTTCAATTAGAAGCTAGGCCAGAGGTAGCGGCAGTGGCAGCGGCAGCGGCAGCGGCAATGCCAATATCCATACATTACACACAGTACAGAGTATCAGTATACACTATACAGTATCCAGTACACAGATGACTAAGTGGTTTTTATTTCGATTTCGTAAATGACGAGATCTTTGGGCCTTCGAGTCTTCAAGTAGTCGTCTGTCAGTTGATGGTCTCCATTCGCAATTGGTATTTGAAAGAAGCGTCAGCCATAAGATTAGTCACAGCGCACCTTAACAGAATTAAATATCTGCTGCTCGGTTTTCTTCAGATGTGACTAACTTTTCAATCGGAATGTGTTATTTTGCCAACAACAGTGTAACCGGTGAAGATGAAGCAGAAAAAAGAAATTAATAGAAAGAAAACAAATACACAGAGTATAGGAGCAGAAGAATAAATGAAATACTGAAGAAAAGCTCGACATAGGTTAACCCTGTCACTGCTGATTGCCGGCTTATTTTTATTTTGTTTGTAATTTTCTTTGCCATTTGGTGTGCGCACACATAGCCGAAAAACCAACACAAAGTTACTTCAAGTGAAATTGGCAATGTGTGCGATGTGCGGTTTGTTGTGTGGGGTGATGTTCGGCGTGTAGTAGCCTTATGTACTCCGCCTATGTGGGGAACGCAATAATTTTTGTTGGATTTTGCGAATGTGTGAAGCATTTTAAGTGATGGTGTTGGTGTTAGTGTTGGTATTCTGAGTTCCGCGCATATTATATACTCATGCCATGCAAAGGCTGTCTGCATTGAATAGCAGAAGCAATGGATGGCTGGCTGGCTGGCTGGCCGGCTGTCTGCTTTGGCTAGGACAGAATCCGAAAACGTTATTCATTTTGGGAAAGTTGCCATCGGCTGATGGTGGACGAATAGTGCTAGTGCCATAGCTAGTGGCTGAAGACGGTTGTCGTGTAGTGATCAACGAACCAACAACTGGGTGGTAGTAGCAGCACTGTTAGGACATCGGCATCGGATCTAGAGCTCGGAGATAGAATTGAAAACACACATTTTGAAATAAATCTTTTAGTGTATTGTGTTGTCGCGGTCATAATCGCTGGTATCGTGTTGTTTCGATTCGTTAAGCGTAGTCGTGTAATCGTGTAGTTGCAGTCGTAGCCGTGGTCGTGGTCGTCGCGCTTTTGCTAGTGATGTTGATGGTGGTGCTGTGCTGTTGGCGCTGCTGTCGTCGTCATCTTCGCAGACGTGTAAGTTTATCGTTTTCTCACCACACCAACTTAACCAGCCATGCCAGTCAGATTGTGTGCATGAGCATGTATGTATCATTGTATCTCTAAAGGCTACAAGAATACATATATCATATTGCTTTATGTCCACTGGTGGTACTGCTGCTGCTGCCTCTGCCACCACCATCTTCACCATCGTTGTTGCTGTCAACGTTGCCGTTGCTATTGTCGCAGGCAACTTTGCTTCTCCTGCTTGTACTTCTCTCCACATCTCTGCTTGAGTCGGTGCCGTCGTCGTCGTCGCCGCCGTTGTCGTTGTCGTTGTCGTTGTCGTTGTCGCCGAGAGCTTTATGCATACAAAAGAAAGACACTCGAAGTGAACTTCTATATGGTGGTGCATACTCATTTGATCGGCGACAGCCGGTCGGATTGGTTTGGATTGGATTTTGTTCTGTGTTTCTAAATTATCTATCAGTTACCAGTTAACAACGATTGAACAATACTAGTGTGTACATTTGTTTAATTTTTCAAAAAAATTTTCTCCAGATTATTTGTGCAAGACATTTATTTGCTTTTTTTTTTTTTTTTCTTTTTTAAAAACTTTTAAATCTGTTCCAAAAATCAAATCAAAAGAAAAGGATGAACAAAGTGTTAGCGACGGAACACTCGTGCGTATGTGTGAAAAGTGAGAAGAACTTATTTTGATTTTATTGTGAAATTCGCAGCAGACTTATTTTTTCATTTTAATTTTTTTTTTTTTTTTTTTTGATTAAAAATGGAAATATAAGAAAAAACTCGATTGTGGTTGAGATTTATTTTTAGCAAAAAATGTTTGCATGTATTTTTCAATATATATATCATTTTTATTTATTTTTTTTTTATTCGTATATATGACGTAAATGTTGAGGTATGTGAAAGTTATTTCCGGTACAAAACTTAGCTTCGATTTTTGTCGTTAAGTAGTTTTTTTTTTTGTTTGTTTTTTGTTACTTGGTGGTCTTTTAGTCTCTGCCTTGGTCCCTTTTTATACGGCTAGAAAAAGAATTGCTTATTTGTTGCGAAATTTTTAATTTCAAAGTTTTGCTACGAATAGTTATTACTTCCAGATGATTTCCATAGGTCATTCCATCATACACATTATACCATATGTATATATATACATATACATTCATATATGGAATAAAAGGAAGAAAGAAATATAAGTCAGACGTAGAATTTTACCTCTACATTTACTCGTGATTGGTTCGACTTTGTGCGATTTTTTTTGAACTTTTTTGTTTTTTTTTTTTCTCTGGTGGTGAGAATGCGAAAGCTTCGTTGATGGTGGTCATATGAACGAAGCAGTCGTCGGAGGCGGAGACGCATACCACAGCTGTTTTATTATATTTTTTTTTTATTTACATATTTTGTAAATGAACTCTGTGTAAAGGGAAGCAGGCAAAAGTAGACGACCCCGATCACATGGAATAAACCGAAAAATCGTTACATTTATAGTCAGCGGTAGTAGCGGTGGCAGTGGCAGTGGTACCACATAGGTACTCAAAAGCTTAAGTGAGCTTTGTCGGGCGCAGGTATCAAAAAAGGAACACAAAAACGAAACTGCAAATACACAAGTGTGTCGTCTCGTGGGTTCATGGGCTCATGGCTCTGCTCTGTCAGTTTACGTATAACTGTAGCTGTAACTGTACTGTGGTTTTGGCCACGAATTTGTGCATAAAAAGCCGGTAAGTTAAAAGTGTTTCCCATTGCCGCATGTCGTCTAGATTAAGTGCGAGTGCAAACGTACAATAAAAGTGATGTGTTGTCTGTCTGGTTGGTAATTAAATTACCAGACCATATATCTCAATTTTTTCTTATTTTCTTTTATGTTTTTGATTCTTCATGAGACCATTGTAAGCTTCTTAAAATTTGTCTTATTTTACTAAGTTTTTATTTTTTAATTTTTTTTGATTCCTTTTTCGCCCATAATTTAACATTCATAAGATTTGTGTGCATATTGGCAAGAGAGTTCATCGGTTGGATGGTGGTATGGGTGACTATGGCTGCGTTGAATATGTGTGAGTGTGTATCTGTGAAGAGTGTCATGTATGGTGGATCTGCCCCACCCAAAGGTATTTTTGCGAAAATTATTCATTTGTCATTGTTCATTTGCAAATATTGCTGTTGTTGCTGCGGCCGCCGGTCGCCACTAAAACTGAAAGCGACGTGCGTCAACAATGGCAAAAACCAACGGCGACGCACCGTGCTGATGACAAACCATCGGTTGGTCGATCAAATTAAAATACTAAGAAGAATTGAGTTGGAAAAAAAAAGAAAAATAAAAAAAAGCTTATCAGCAGGCAGAGCTTTTGTGCATGAGTAATTAGCTAATTTGTGAGTGTAGTTGGGCACGTGTTCTTGAATGCATATATATATATATTTTTTTTTTTCTTTTAGCGATCGCGAATTTTAATTTAAGTGTGTGCGTGTGTCAGATTGAATGTGTGTATAGTTTGCCGACAGTCGCGATCATCTTGTCTTTCATTTTACAGAGCTGTGTCGTCGTCCCCACTTGGCAACAACGTGTGCGCGACGATTTCGTCATTTTTTTGTCTCTCCATTCGTCCATATGTTTGTACATTTCCTTTTTGCTTTATTGCTTATCCCCACAGTTGTTCAGTTCATGGTTGTTTTTTATTTTTTTATTTTTTCGTTGTCGTTTTCTCGATCATAAGAATTTCGAAAGAAGGAAAAAAGTATCTTAAATGTTTGCTCATCCAATCTCTTGAAATATTTTTTTTTTTTTTTTTTTTTTTAAGTGCAAAATTAGACTCGTGTGTGGACCTGAAAAGTTCTACTTATAAAAATTCACTTGGTCGATGTCTTTTATTAAATTTGTTTTTTTGTTTTTTTTTTTCGTACACGATCTCATCAGCTGACATAGTTATGTAGATTCAAGATTGTACGTACATGCGAAAGTAAACAGTGCGGGTTTTTCATTAATTGGTCAGGGGAAAAGTTGGGGGGAAAGCAGCAGGAACGAACAACGACTATCTATTTAAAGAGTCTTGGTCTACAGATATTGAGGTGTGTGATTCCCAGGCCTCTAACTTTCGATGGGCTGGCTATAATATATTGCATATATTTCAATTATTTCAGTATGTCCTGTATAAACACACATGCACAACAGCACATGTGTATTATAGGTATTTGCAACAGGTTTTTTCACTCTTGTGGTTTTTATTAGTAGAGATATGGTTGATGAGGTGAAGTGGATTAATAGATTGAGAAGGGTAGCAGAAGTAGCAGCAGAAATAAAGATGGTCTGAAAGGAAATTGGCGAAAAATTCCAGAAATGACATCATCGAAAAATGAGCGAAAATTTATGACAAATGCCACAGTAATCCACAGAAATCCACAGATTCTGTGGAAATGTAATTGCGGAATAACGAGAGTGAGTATAGGGTAGTGTAAGGTTATGTACATATGTATGTGTTTGTTTGAGCCTCTGTTTTTGCGCGTGTGTTTATCATATAAAGAGATTGGTCTTGAATTGTGTGTGCAAAGTCCACGCATTCCGTATGAATTTACTCGCAGCTTGCCATGATATACCGCCTTCTATCCCCCTGCTTTTTTTCTTTTTCGATTGTTTTTTTTTTTTTTTTTTATCCAAATTGGACGCACTCCAAAGTGGCACCATATGCACGTATACGGTCATGCGGTGAGATGGTGACGAGTAATCGCGCAGTATTAAAGTATTCACCTCGGAATTGGCTGGCATACGTGTGCGTACAAAGTCAATATAGCAACAAATTTCCTTTTTTCTTTTGTTTTTGGCTCTTGTACATTTTAATTTTTCCTTTTGTGCATACAACCATGCATTCGTATTCAGATATATCATATCCTCACGTCCGATTTGTTTTTTTTTTTTATACCGTGCACGGAGTCATTGGTTAGTTCCTATAAATGGAAAGGGGAGAACAAAAAATATATATATGTATACACACACATATATATATATATATATATATGGAAAAAAAGCTTTCCAAAAAGGTAGAAACCCCCATGGCGTAAGTGTTTGTGGTATGAAATTTCCATAGTAGTTGTGATTGTGTATTGGTTGGTGAGATCGTTCACCTTAAATATTCATGTAGAACTACCACAAGGTCGTTTCCTTTTTGCACAAGATACAGAGGAAGAAGTAGCAAAGACAAATGAATAGAGAAAAAAAAAAACGAACAATGGCTTAAATCTTTAATCCGTACAAAGCTGTACCATTCGATTCATGTGTATGCGACGGGAAATTATCACTTTGGATTGGAGCAATGGATTCAGATAAAGATACACAATTCATATCGAAGTCTGTGGTGAGTACGGCTTCTGGTGGAATTTCTTCATTACTAATCCGATGTCTATGCTTATCCTTTTCAGAAAACAAAACGGAGTCACAAAGAATATACATAAATAATTTTTTTTTTTCTGATATAAAATCCTAATACTTTGCGCGCTAATCAGAGACCGGGGCTGGGATAAGCATTTTAATTGAAGCAGTCAGGTACCTGAAGTAGCGCGCGGAGTGCTAGACAAATATCATCTTTAAGCAGCATTTTCTAAAATCTAAAAAAAAAAAGAAGAAAAACATACGAAAATACCTACTTTTTGTTTATGTTTTTCATCCTGTAGAACTATCTTTTTTTTAGTTTTTTTTTTTTAGTTCACACTTAAGTTTTGATCCTGATCCTTCTTAAAAGTTATCCCATGTCTATTGTACTTCATCAGGTGCTCTGGTGAATTTGAAACCCGGCACATGTTGAAGTACATTCAATATGCGGATGATTCTCTTCGGTTTCGTTTAATTGTTCATAGAAATTATTACTTTTTATTTTGTTAAAATACATTCATGTGTATGTATCTACATACATATATGTATCTCTTTCAGCTTTTATGCAAATTTAAATTACGTTCACACATAAATTTTTGTATTTTTTTTCTCTCCATATGTACATATGTATGTAGATATGTATGTATATTTTTTATATTTCGTTCAAATAAGCACACAATTTTGTGGATTATTTTCTTTTTCTCAAACAGGAGGTTAACGTACTAATGGTAGCTAGCAGTACGTGTTGGTTTTTCTTTTTCGGATGAGAGCATCACTGCTTACGAAGCAGTCGATTAAGATTTATGTTTGCGAAAAAAAAGTTTGGCATTTTCAACTTAAATATAAATGATATGGATTAATAAAAAAATTGGTAAAAACATGTCCTAGGTTAGATACTTGATTTTTATATAAAACTATTTTATTGTATTTAAAAACACATTGGAAATAAATATTTAAACATAAATAATGCATTACTATCCAACAAACTTAATGGAAAAATCATTTCCCTCTAAAAACTTGGTCAATGACGTAGTTTTACGATTCTAAAACATCCGTTCATTTAAATATGAAAAAAACTATTCTAAATCATTGACAAAAACAGATGTAGTTAATAATATTTATAAAATCTACACACAGAAAAAAAAAATTACATCTACCTACATATGTTCGATGAAATGGCCGTTCATCCACAAGTTTGGAAAATATACTTACTTGAAATATAACCTACGATTATTTTTAAATTTAAAATATACTTGTATTAGTTTTCTGATTTAACACTTTCACTAATCTATACATATTTCACAGTATTAAAGGAATTCATATAGAATCAAGGTTGTTTTGACAATGGCTTATTTATTTAAAAATTTATATACATATTATAAAAATTCGTAAAAAAAAAAATATTTCGGTTCTTATAACATTATGTAAAATTTAGTAATTGAGCCTCTATTCCCCTTTAAACTTGATTTTCCGACGTATTTCATTATGCTCGTACATACACTTGTTAAAATCAGCTGATTTGCTCGGCCTCAAGCTTTTTCGATATCGGGTTCTTAATGAGTAGACTTCCGTGAATATGTGTACTTTTTATAAGATAACGTTTTATCACACCCCTAACATTTGTAGTGTGATATTTTCATTTTCGGGGCTGTAATTTTTCACTGATGTGTCCCATATATGGTACAATGTTATGATGTTCATGTTGAAGCTAGATAAACAACTTAGTACGGCTTATTCAAAATGCCTTATCTTTCGTCTCTTTATTTATTTATTAAGAGCTGTCTATTAGGGGCGCTTCATTTATTCCCGCTGTATATTTAGCACTTGTGCTACTGTCATCGTACATGGCGGGTATCCAAAACCGCCATATACTGATGGCCTCTATCCGAGTGAGCCTGTACAACTCGGTTATGTAGTGTCCTTTCGAGCTCTTTATCTCCTGCAAAAATTCAAAACCAACCTATCTCCCTTTCTTTCTTCCTTAAATTTTTTTTGGCTGTATGCCAATATTTCAGGGAATGGAAAATCCCACGGGCGTGCTCCAGTTATTCAAAATAAATACTCCGGAGTTCTACTAATCACAAACTTTTCCGTTTCGCTATCTACGTTGAGTTTTGTCCACGCTTGAAAGCATAAGCATGCCTATTGTTCCTTATCGCCGTTTTCGTTTGAACGTCCCAAAATTTTACATTTTTTTTCCCAAGTTGTTTCAACTGCTATGCGCGCTTACGTGCTATAACTATTTCGAGCAATTGGGGGCGTTTATCGCGTTTTCCTCTAAAGCGTTAAAAGTTGCTGGTTTATCGATTTAAACTAGTGTCTAAACGTAGCCCCACAAAAAATAATCCAATAGTGTCAAGTCGCATGATTTATGTGGCCGTTTGACGGGTACATTTGTTGAGTTGCCAATTTGTTTTCAATAAAGTCATGTTTTCGTTGTCAGTCCATTGACAGTAACTTGTTCTCAGACCCCTTCTTCAAAGGAATATTGAGTGAAGATGTCGTCGGCGTGAGATTCGTACATTTTCCTAATTGCAGTGGCATTAAGTGAACTGATGATTGTCCTCGGACATTTAACAAAAAGTAGCCTCATCACCGAACAAATTTTTAGGGTAAGAACCGGGTCAACTTACAGTTGATTTGAACCCCGATCAGTGAACACAAGCTTGGCAGTTCAATGCGACGGCTAATTTTACATTTAATCCCTTAAAAAGTCTGACTGCAAAAAAAATACACATTATATATTTTTATTTTAAATATTGAACAAATGTGACCAAACCCAATCAATCAATCTGCGTAAGCTTTTTCATAAATCCTTCTCTTCAGAATTCTTTTAGAGTAGATGAAAAACAGCATTTGTCCAGCTCGTCCCTATAAAAAGGCAAATCTCTTTCTTACAGACCCATTGAACTTACGTCCCTTCTTTTTACGATCATGAAAATAACGGTTTTCGTTGCAACAGGTCCACTGGTGTCTTCTTTTATTACCGAAAAGTGGAATCAACGCGTACATCGACCTGTATTCAATAGTTTCACTTGATATTTCTTCGGCATTTGATAAGTTTTGCATCAGGGGGTCAACTATGCACTTGGCCGACAAGCGCATATATGACGTTTTAGCAATTTGGTACTATGCAACTCGCGGGCGAACACTATCGCACGTCGCTCTACTACATTCGCTCAACTACGTAGGTGTTGAACTAAAAATGTAAGTAAATGATAAACAACAAAATAGAGTGATCTATGACATTTTTTTTTTAATTAGGGTAGATTAACAAATCATAACAACTGAACAATTCATAAATTTAGTGAAATTCATCAAAGAACATCCAAGGGATCGAAGGGATTGTTGAATTCTCAACAATTCAGGGAGGACACCGAGAAACTTTGGGATGAAATCTCCGCAGCGCTAAATACCAGAGGGCCTCCGAAAAAGCCAGCAGCTGGGTGATGTAGCACTGCTTCTTCGTTTCGGAAACTCATATTTTATGTTCTCTATCACGTATATGAAAGCATTTTTTGAATGGTGAAGTAACTTTATAAATCTGAAATAAAAAGAACTTCACAAATAATTTTACCGAATATACAATAAATACAATCAATCTCACTCGTTATGTGAAAGATCTAGTGGGGATAAGCAAGTCCTTATTAATATTTTTTTTGTACATTTAGACTGGAGTACACTTCTTCATCCCTTTTAGTTTGTAAATATGTATGCACTTATTGAAAACATCATGCACCAATATTTTTAGCAAATTTGTGAAACAAAATATGTGTTTATTTTTTCACTACACTTTGACAGATGAATGGAAATATCACGGGAAACATGGAAGTATTTTGGTAGGGCGGTGTTTCAAGCGATCGCAGTGCATAGTTGCCCTTATCGCAGTGAAGCGAATGTAATGAATCGCCAATTATTCGACTCGCGGTGAAGTGCATAGTTGACCCACAGGATCTTTCTGCGGAAATGCGTGTACTTGAGATCGACGACTCTCTTCCTTTCGGAACGTTCAATTCAAGTTTTTTTTTTGGATGGTTCAAAATTCAAAACTGTGCGATAAAACTCATAGATGTCGCCAATATTGCACAGTCAATCGACGCGACTAAACACCGACGTCATCTCACTTTGTTCTTTCGCTATTTTCACCACCCGAGTTTCGCCAGAACTGCCAGTAACATTCCACACCTCAAACTCTTAACCCCAATGTCTGTCTCGCTAGTAATGCCCGACAGTATAGCCTTAAGCCCACTTTCGGACTTACTTAAAATATCATGATTCTTTTCTAAGTCGTAACACTCGCTTATGGAATGCTTTGGCAAGCTCTTTTTTTTTCTACTCATTGTAATTCGCAAACATTTAAGACCAACGTCCATTGTAGTACATCGGTACTTTTCTTTTCCTTCTCCGTAAGTTTCCTTTGCCCAGGCTGTGGGCTACTAACAACTGTTTGAGCGGGATTCTGATATTCATTTGATGAGACGAATACAGCGAACCGTCAATGAAGCTTTTCGACAGGGTAAACGGGGGACAAAACAAAACGTTATCTAAAAAGGACGCATTCCGCCAACTTCTAACCCTGAACGTCGTCATTGGCAGTTACAACTTCCTTTTCTCCACAGTTACAAGTCTTGCTGATCGAAATTTGTTCCGGCTCAGCAGGGAATTGAATAACAGAGCCCTATCTCGAAAGACCATCATGGCTTTATATAAGATCCTTATGATTCAAATTGTGCTCTTTGGCATAGAGGATTGGACCTTCTCGAAAGCAGGTTAAGAAGCATTTCATCGTCTAAGAAAAGGATACTGAGGTCCCGTTTGTATTGATGGCAATGATTTCACCACGCACACAACGCCATCGATTTTTCGTTGCGCCTACCAATTCAACGCAAATAGGCACCACTCCAGCCTAAAATGTCTTCAAGCTCTAGCACTGGAAGGACAGCTAAGCAGATGGCGGCAGCATTATGTCAACGTGGAATTTCCATTTTTCATAAAATAAAAAGACATGTTCGTGTGTTCGGCGCCTGACATTTTTAAATTTCATTGCAAATACATTTATATTTTTCCTAGGAATTTGTAAAATGATGTTAGGAAATGGTTAGAAAGTTACGGCGTTTCGATGAAAAGTGAATTTTGTATGACAACCGTAGGAGACCTATGACGTGTTTGGATGCAAAAGAAAAACCCAAACACGTCCCCAAGCGCGGTCTTCACCGAGAAAAGGTTATCCTCATATTGTGAATGTTGTGGACATCGAAAGGACCAATCGACTTTCCATGTCACGAGACACGATAAACGCCGTCACTACTGTGGAAATTGACACAGTCGATTTAAAATTGGCACAGAGAAAGCCTTGCTGGTACAATTCTATTGTTTGACAATGATATCGCGCGATGGTCACTTTCATCACGTCCTGTTGTCATGGCTTTTTTCACCATAATACAATACTTCCAAATTCAATAATTTTTTATTTCTATTAGTTGTTTGGACTTATTATATACAATATATAAATATATAATTGATTTATTTATTGGTTAAAGCAATGTTTATGGTTCAAATTGCAATCAAGTTTATTTATTTTACGAATCGAGTCTATTTATAAACGAAGTTATCACTCATTTTCATGTCGATGGCTGTGTTTACCCTAGGGAATGCCATCAAAATCGTTTGCATTATCCAAAAACGACAGTGTGGTGCGCAATTTTTGCCCGAGAGATTATTGGTCCTTACTTTTTTTAACCAGAGAGACACTACTGACGTGTATTGCCCAATGATCGACGAGTTTTTGTTACCGCAACTGCAGCTGTTTCCTCGGTTTAACAACAAGACACAATTTCAGCAATTCTAGGCAACTCCACACACAGCTAATGTTTTAATGGAGAAGCTGAAGGTTATTTTTCACAATCAATTAATCGGCATGTATTTGAGATGTACATTTACACCATGTGGCTTTTTTTTTATGGGGATACCTTAAGTCGAGGTTTTAGAACAACAATCCTTAAACAATTCAGACCCTAGAAAACAATATCCCCCATGAAGTTGCTGCCCTTATTTTCACAAATTTGAGAAAAAATAATTATAAAAAGATATGGGAGATTCTTTGACTGCTTATCATAACGAGCAATATCAATAGCGGTTAGTTATATGCTGCCTGGAAAGGGGTGAAATCAACTTAACCTCGTGACGATCCGGTAGGGATCTATCAAAAATTTAAATTTTGTCAAATTAACTTAAATGAGGTTCCGCACTAGGATTTATATATGAGGCATCATGTGTTTTTTTGTTTGCGTTTGTTTACTGTGTGCATATTATGTGCTTGAGAACCCTTCACGAAATAAGAATGCTATGGTCATTCTGATTGAATTATTAAGGTTCCGTACGTCCGAATGAAAAAAACGGAATCCTTAAAGGATCACTCGTGTTTCTGTCTGTCTGTTACAGCCAATTTACCCCGAATCTACTGGACCGATATATTGAAATTTGGTGCACAAATGTATTTCTGTGACCCAAACTTAGACGCGTAACCTAAATAAATGAATTTTGAACATGGGCGTCATTTTTGGAAATTAGGAAATTAAAAAAAAAATCCAAACTGTACCATATCATACCATATTAAATGAAAGGGCTTGTCGTAGGGGTTCAAATATATATTTTTTTATAATTTCAAAATAAATAATTTTTAAGTTATTTAAGAAAATAAATAAAAATTGACGATCGCCACCCCCTTTTTCACTGAAACAAAAACACTGAGGCAAAAATTTTGGAAAAAAAATTATAGAAAATAGTCATTTACTTATAGATTACAGGAAAACGTACAAAAACGTGGTAAATACTTCAATATAGTGCCTACAAATTTATTGTACATTTGCCGTTTGAATGTGTGGAAAAACATGTTTTTTTTCTTGGGATGTATTATTTTACTTACTCCAAACAAATTTAGATTTAAAGATTTAAAGATTTAAAAAACATGGTAGCATATTCAACGCACCTGATTTTAAATAACTAGTTCACAGAACTTAGGAAGT
This sequence comes from Volucella inflata, assembly GCA_928272305.1. Classification (NCBI taxonomy): domain Eukaryota; kingdom Metazoa; phylum Arthropoda; class Insecta; order Diptera; family Syrphidae; genus Volucella; species Volucella inflata. The sequence continues at coordinate 111,565,926 of OV743720.1, read as the reverse complement.
TTTAGAAATGACTTGAAAGATAGATATTACACTTTGACGTCTTTTTCCTAATCCTCAAGACAGCAGATTCTCTAAACTGTGCCAAATATGGGAGCATCAATCTATACGTCAACAGTCTGATATTGTCCAGTTTTAGGCCAGAACTATTATTAACTGACCAAATATTCACACGATGCAAAACCTGATGAAAACACTATAAGACCTATCGATACTGACGATCTCTTTAGTGGATAACGCTGCTGGGCAACTCAAAAATTAGAATATTTCAACCATAAGTACCTTACATACTGTGCTAGTTTGACTATTCACCACCAGTATCCGCCAGATACACTATTTTTTTTAAACATCAGGAAACTGTATTAAAATATTATTTCACAAGTGTTTCACCAATTTAACATTTTTCGACTTGTCTCCGACTTCTTTTAAAATAACGAAATGCTTTATACAGAATCCGCATCCAACTGTTACGCTTTCCAGATGTATTGGCGTCTCGACATTCATGTGCAGTGTTTCCGATTTCCAAATGCGACAATTTTGTCCGTAACATAACCGCCAAAATGGAAATGTGCCTCATCAGAAAAATGATTTTTTGGCCAAATTCGATATCCAATTCGAGTTTCTGTAAGAGCCAAACTGAAGAGATATACGGAAGCAGATGATCGTTTGCTTTCAGTTGCTGAGTCAATTGGACTTTGTGACGGAATAATCTGAGATCTTTGTACAAAATTCTCATTAGTCTTGTGCGTGCAATATTTGTTAACTTACTATCTACATTCTACAAGCATTATCGGCAAAAACTAATTTCAAACAACTCTTATTTTTTAAATAAGTTTGCAACATTTCCCAAAGTTGTTTAAGCGTTAAAAGGTTCATTTCGTTCTGCGGAGGTACGATACTAACTGACATTTAAGGTTTTGTGTTAAAATAACATATGATACAAAAAGAAGAGTTATGTTCATTTTCATCTTTAGCGTGTTTAATGTGCACTGGAAAAGCACTTTTGTGATCGTTGACAACGAGGGATAATCTAAACCAGAAGTTTTCCCATACAATCTTATAGTAAGTTTACACCGATCCGAATTTCAGTATTTCGGTCAAATTCAACATTTGGGCTGAAATGTTCCATACAATTTCCAGCATTCCAAAATGTTGAATTTCAGCGAAATGCTGCATTTCGTCTCTACATTTAGAAGGTTGTCAAATCGAACAAATCTTTTAAATTATTCCGCACCTCATTCAGCGTACGTCATAGCACTTAAAAAAACAACTTTGAAAGAAGTCAGCTGTTCCAATATTTACAATCACCAGCGACTGTCTGCCTCAACCAAATGGACTAAAAAAAGTATAAAAAAAGCCGGAAGCCGGAAGACAGCAGCTGTCATATTAATGTTTTACGTTCAATGTGAACGGTGAAATGAAATTCCGAAATTTCATTTCGAAATGTTGCATTTCGGGTCGGTGTAAACGTACGAGTACTATTAGATTTTGAAATCTCTTAGTTTAACTATTTGTTCTTTAATAAAACATGGCGATGGCGATGGCGCGATAGTTAGCTCATTGGACTATCACGTAGACAGTCTGGGTTCAATTCCTGGCTGGGTCACCATCAATTTTTCAAATCGCCATCATCCTTTCGGCGGGCAATGGCAAACTCCCGAAAGTAAAAATTGCCTACGAAAAAGCTTCTAAGGAGTGCCGTTCGGACTCGGCGATAAACCGTAGGCCCCGCTCAGATGTGACAAAAATGAAAACATGAGCAACACAAATGAGTGTCAAGAAGCTAGGCCATGGCCCATACCGGGCTGCCAGCGCCACAGTGTTTTTTTTTTTCTTTAATAAAACTTTTGAAATTGAAAATTGTTGATTATCATTATTGATTGCATTAATAATAAATCATTAATTATTAAGCAAAATAATGTATTTTATTTTCAATAGAATATCGAGGAGACAAAAAATGCATTTGAAAAATTATGTTACAAGCACTTGCCTAAATTTAACAGCTTATAAATCCTTCAAAGAAAAACTAGTCGGGTTCGGTTTGAACAATTAAATAAGGATCACATCGACTCGATGTGAGAGGAGTAATAATTTTTTGATGAACACCGACAGACAGTGAAATAATAAAAGTAGTCAATGCCGTAAATTTAAATGTATTTGATTCAATTTACGGTTAATGCTAACCGCGTCCTGATCAACGTGTTTTACTCAGCGTTCAAATAAAAGGTAATGATATTGCATTTCACTTTAGTTAAAATTATAAGCAAAGACAAATTGTGACTGAAGTATTTTATCTCTCATAAAACAAAATACCAGTGCACTAAAAAATAAGAATATAAGCAGATCTATTTTGTCTACGTTGCGCGAAGATTCGAGAACGAAAACATAAATCGAACAGTTCTAAACTTTTCCAAATTAAATTCTCATATAAATTATTTGACATTTTAACAGAGCTTTTTGCGTAGTAAAACAAAAGTTCTTTGAACCAAGAAAAAAGAAACATTACAAGAGCTTCCTCCGTCTGTCACAACCGTATGACCTATCAAATAAGTTTTAAGGTCGGTTGCGAAAATTTTGCTCGCGAGTGTCTCGTCGCTAATCGACTTCAAATATAAATTCCTTTTATCTTTGCAATTAAATTATTTTTAAAAATCCCATTTAACTTTTAATTACGAACGGACATTTCGAAATAACTGTCAAAAATGCTACGAACCATTGCCATTCGCAACGAATCGATTTTGCGGGGATCTCTATCAAAGGCAAACAGAACCAGGATAGTCCTACGTAGCCTCAGCGCACAGGCAACAAAAAAACAACACATTTTCAGGTAAATTTCATAATTCATCTTTTGAAGTGCTCGAATAAGTTGGAGTTGTATTTTATTTTTATTTTTTTTTTATTAACTCTTACATAGATGTAAGGTTAGAAGTGTTGTGTAATCCATTGAGAAAGTATTATAGGAATCACTAAAGCTATTGCAACTGTCAGCTGCATGGGCAATACCAACTGTCAGGCCATAGATGTTTATTGCATGTGGTACGGCGTCACGCACAAAGCGTGATCAGCGTTTTGTTGGCGAGTGATTGCTTATCAACAAATCGTCAACTGGCATTTGGAAGATTGAACCATCGGGTCAGACCACTGTGTTGGAATACTTCTTGTTTATTTATAGTTTACGCTGGCTAACATTTGTCTTATTGTTCTACATAATCAAACATAATCAAAGCATGAGCTCTATCGGACTTGGTGTTATCAAATTCGAAAAGACCCCCGCATGGGATTATGATTTGTCCTTCGTTATGAATTTGGAGTGTAATTGAACAGTTAGAATTAACAAAATTTAGAGAAAGCCGAAAGCCCTAATACCGAGTCATACCGACACTGGATTCTATTTAAACCTCTTACAGAGCTTTGAAATTTCAGCAGAAACTCAATCGAGTAGTAGTGCTTTCGGTACCAGGAATTCAGGCATCAAGTGATCACGTTGCATCACTTGGTTTATAAATAAATTTGCTTATATTTGTGTTTGAGAAATACCACAATCAGTTTGCGCAAAATTTCCAACAAATAAAAGAATTTGTCAAAAATCGACGCAACAACGTCATTATCGATGACGAGTACTGGCTATCTTATGTTTGACTAAAGTGCTGCCCATCACTTATGTACGTGTTTTTGTTCTTCTGGACACTGTGCACTAATTCTTTACACTTCATCGAAACTTTTTTTTTCTTATGTACAAAGATTATGAGAATACAACGTGGTTTATCATTATCTTTGTTGCAGAAGTTCATTAATAATTTTTTTTGTTGCAACATTAGTATTGTACCCTGGAAATTCATATACAATTTAAAGAATCAAGTTCTCTTACCTAGCTGTTCCTTTGGTTATAGAGTTATCTGCTGAAACTGATAGTTGAGAAATAAAACATTAGAAACTGCATGTAACGAGCACATCTAATTTTTAAATAAAGTGTTTGATCTTAGTTAATTGATTTCGAGATATGCGTTCCTTAGGAGTATCAATTTGTAATGGTTGATTTTTCGTTCAGGATCCCAGATGGGATTGTGGGAAGGATCCGTAAATCACAGTGAAGGGGCTTGGTATAGGATTTATTAAAAAGTCTTATCGAATTTTCATGTCAAAAGAATGTTCATGAGCAATTCATTTGGGTTTTCCATTGTATAAACACATTTGTGTACACAGTATGTAAATCACTTCTTATTGTCCAAAATACCTTATGCTTGAAAAGTATAATACCTACAAGGCCTTTGGTACATTATTTATAAAAATTATCGTCTGTCGATGTTTTGGGCTCATTATTGATGACAGGATATATTTGGTTTTCACTGAATGCAGCAGTGACGACACAGTGATTTCTGCTAATAATATTAATGCAAGTTATTGTACCGCCTTTTACAAAATTATGAGTGTGAAGTTAAAAAGATGTGTCCTCGAAATTGATAAATAGATGAGTATCGATCTGGATTTCTAGAGATTTTTGCGCCGATTGTAACGCTCCTATAAAAATTGTCTGCCCATCTCTACAGATGTTCGGATCTCATTGGCATTTTGGTTAAACTTTCGAATGTTGTTTCTGGTGTATCGCCTCGTCATACTTTCGATGGCTTGCCTCTCGTGCTTTTCCTTTTTTCCCGTTCGATATTTTTTTCTGACATGATCCAAAAGAATCAAGCATTTCTTCAAAGGTGAGTGATTTCTCAAAATGTGCTTGCCTTCAAACTAGGGTAAAACCCAGCACATCATTCTCTTCAGAGAATGTCTCTTCTTCGATGATGACAGGCACGTTCTTTATGCAATCTAGGTGAGCAAACTTGCTTGCAATAGCGATATTCCGTCAATAAAGGCTAACTCTATTTGCACACGTGGTGTCTTGTGGGCTGTGTTTTCCCATTGTACCAAGAAAGCTGTCCTATTTTCCTACTTTGAAGAAGTATAAATATTCTTTAAAAGCATCGTCAATTTCTGCTGTGAGATCGTGAGAGAATATCAGGATGATGTTGGCGAATAGAGCCGTGTGCTAAAATCTATAAACTTTTAACCGTAATGTGCCTCTGCAGCAGACATCGTAGTATACGTCACAATTTTGCATACTCTTTTTGGGGGTCCCTGCCCAATTATCAAGTTTCTTCCATCAGTAACGTTGTCCAATAAATGGCGCTTAGTAATCAACCTATAAAATTCGCCCCTAAACTTAATAATCAAAATATAATTTTTTTTTTAATTCGCTAGGGCATCGTTCTACTAAAGCTTGAGAAATAACGATCTGTAATTTTCTTCTTCAAGTTATTCCACAAGTTCTCAACTGGATCGTGATCCAATTAGATTTAGCGAATTAACTGCGATGCTCAAATAAGAGATAAACACTGCTTTGATGCGTAGGTTACTAGAGTCTTGTATTGAGATTTAACATATGTGATAGTGACAAAAGGGAGTGCAGCATCGAGTCGAACTAGTTTTTAAAGGGCCTTACGTGAAAATTTTATTAATTTTGGTCGGGGCGATTTATTTGGCTTAATACAAGCTATACAATCTTAAACTAACTAAAACTAGACTTAAACTTAAGCTTAAAACTAAGGTTGGTTGGAGTGTTGAAGGAGATCGGATTTGAGGCAGGGAGTGGTGCGATTAAAATCAAAGACGGGTTGGTAAAAAGAAGAGACGAGGGGTGGATTACGAGGCTTAGTGTTGAGGAAGATAGAGTTGTGAAGAGACGCGCAATCAACATGATCTGAAAGGAGTCGGTGAATGAAGAGAGAGCCGGTCACATCTCTGCGTTCCTCGAAGGTGTTTAGGTCAATAAGGTTGAGACGGTTAAGTACATATGTAAGCGGAGGTTGAGCTCCCTATCACACAAAATGCCGAGATCGGCAAGATATTGTACGGAGGAGATATATTGGTTGCTGAGAAGGTAGAGTCGGAGAGAAGATCAGTGCCCCTTGTGTGAAAAGGTGATGGATTGGAATTAGGCGAAATTAAGTTATAAATAGCTTTTGAGACACCAGAATCAAAAACTATCAAGGTTTCCTTGAAGTAGGAAGAAGTCATTGGGTGAGGAAACGGTTTCGACAAATTTGGAATTGTCAGCGTAGACAAGTGTTTGATGATCCTATCCAGATCGTCTATGGTTAATATAAAAAAAAGAGAACTTAGATGGCTGCCTGTGGAAGTCCGTACGTGGCCAAAAATGGAGCAGAATGGTCTGACCTAAAACGCACGCTGTAAAAACAGTATGGGTTCAAAGCCGAGAGTAGACAATTTCAAAAGTATAAGTCGATGGGAGATTTTATTGAAGGCCTTGCTGAAATCGGTTGCAATAACATCGACTTCAATAGAATTCTCCAGAGCTGAGGGGGTAAAGCATACAAAACCAACGAGACCGCTAGAATCCCTAGATGCCCTTCAGAAAGCTTGTTTTCTGGGGAAGATAAGAGATTTGCATTGGAAGCTTAGAGATTTATAAAAAATGCTTTCGAAGAGTTTGGGTATATGGAAGAGTTTAGAGATAGGTCGACAGTTGGTTATATCATTCTTTGATCCTTTTTTGTAGATCGGGGATATGAAGGAGGTTTTCTAAATATGAGGAAATTCACCTTGTGAAAGAGGTAGACGAAAGAGAATAGAAAGACAAAGGGAAAAAGAGGAGAAACACTTTTTAGGAAAAATGGCAGGCAGACCATCTGGGCCGGGTGTGTATTCGTTATTAAGTTGGTGTAACTTATATTCGATACGAGACGGGTTCAAGTTGTGAGAGAAGTGAAGTTCAGTAAGTAATTTAAATGGGATGGATCTGATACAAAGGAGTCGTTAGTGAAGGATTGATTAAAATTAGGTGGCAACAATTTTGGCATTGGAAAGTGGATCGGTTGATGAACTGTTGTTGAAAGAGAGGGAAAGAGGGTAACCATTGGATTCTCTTTGGTAGTTAACAAGAGTTTATAAACCGAAGAACGATTATTTGTTAATTTTTCTGAACTCACAAACGTCCCGTAGAAATTTTGTTTTTAAATTATGTGATACGAATTAATTGCGAGCACATCGAGCAAGCGTGGAGGAGCTTAATTCAAAAAAATGCCAAAGAAAGTTACAAATTTACTTAACACAAGAGTCGTGCATCCAGTGTTAACATATGCAAGAGTATGAAGGGAGATGAAAGCGACGAAGATATATATTCGTCAAATATCAACGGGTGGAAATCAACATTAGCAAACATGCCTACGATAACGATGTGATGATCCGACTTAAGCGATCTGAAGAATAGTATAAAAGTCTATCAATTTAGTAAATTCAAAGCATTGAAATAGTTCAGAAACGGTGTTGCGTTCGATATTTTTGCAAGGGTTTCGATTAGGTTTTGCAAATAATTAAGAAGAGAAGAAACTATTCTTGTCATTACTATAGGTAAAGGGTAGTAAAAGTTGTAAATAAAGTATAAAACATAAAGGATGTTCAACATGTAATGTAGGTTGTGTTATCAGTGTTATTTGACTTGTTTGAGAGATGTAGTAATGATGGCTTTTCTTTCATTTACAGATCACCAAATTTTGAACTGAAAAATTCAAAGCCTGCCGCAGTATGGAACACACAATTTTGGCGTGCATACAGCGACTTGCCAAGTTTTTACCGAGTTGCACTGCCAGCGCTTTCACCTACCATGGAGTCGGGTACCATTGTTTCCTGGTCTAAAAAGGAAGGTGACCAGTTAAATGAAGGTAATCTATAATAATGTTTAAATTTAAAGTGCACTTGAACTTATTATGCCATCGTTTTGTATTGAAAAGGTGATCTTTTGGCCGAGATCGAGACAGACAAAGCTACAATGGGTTTCGAAACTCCTGAAGAAGGTTATTTGGCTAAAATTCTTGTAGCTGCTGGAACAAAAGACGTTCCAATTGGCAAACTGGTGTGTGTCATCGTATCAAATGCTGAAGATGTTGCTGCCTTTAAAGATTTTACAGATGATTCACCTCCGGGAGCAAAATCAGCTGCTGCCCCAGCAGCAGCACCAGCTCCAGCCCCAGCCGCCGCACCGCCTGTAGTTGCTCCCCCTCCAGTAGCAGCAGCAGCACCATCCATACCATCGGCATCTGCAGATCCAAGTGGTAAGAGAGTTTATGCAAGCCCAATGGCTAAAAATTTAGCACAGGCTCAAAAACTAAGACTTGAAGGTATGCAGTGTGTTAATGCTTAGTGTTCCCCCTAAAACTGTAAACGTTTGGCATGTTCATTCTATGTTTAACTGTAGGAAGGGGTAGTGGAATATTTGGGTCTATTAAGTCAACCGATCTTGCAGGATTGAGAGCAGAAAGTGCAGCAGTTGCAGGTCCGGCAGGTCCAGGCGCTTATATTGATATCCCGGTCTCGAATATTCGTGCTACAATTGCAAAACGGTTGAGAGAATCAAAGCAAGAGATTCCACATTACTATCTTACTGCGGAATGTAATGTCGATAAGGTAAATGTTTTCGATAGCATTCTTACTAGTATTGGGATACAAAGTTTGACTTTAAAATTCTAGCTTCTGAAATTCCGTGAGTCTGTGAACAAGAAACTTGAGAAGGAAAAACTCAAAGTTTCTGTTAATGACTTTATTATCAAAGCAACTGCAGCAGCTTGTCGCAAGGTACCCGAGACTAACTCTTACTGGATGGATACCGTCATAAGACAGTAAGCAATGTGTCTTTACTGAAAAAAAAAAAACAGATTTAGAATTGTTTGTTGTTTAGATTTGACAACGTTGATGTGTCAGTGGCTGTATCAACAGAGCGTGGTCTTATTACACCGATTGTTTTTGGAGCTGACAGAAAAGGAGTAGTTGATATATCGAAAGAAGTTAAAACTTTAGCGGGCAAAGCACGTGAAAACAAGTTGCAGCCTAGTGAATTCCAAGGAGGCACCGTAAGCGTGTCCAACTTGGGAATGTTTGGTATGTTTAAGAAGACATTATTAAACTCATTTTATCAATTTTCATATTTAGGTATACACCACTTCAGCGCCGTTATAAATCCACCACAATCATTAATTCTTGCTGTTGGAACGACGTCGAAGAAACTAGTTGTAGATCCAAATGACCCTAGAGGGTAAGATTTTGTTGTAATTAAAAATGTCAGTTTATTAATTTTCTGTTCATTTTATTTTAGCTTCAGGGAAATAAATGTTTTAAATGTTACACTAAGTGCCGATCACAGGACCGTTGACGGAGCTGTTGGTGCCAAATGGCTGCAACACTTCACTCAGTACATGGAAGATCCCGCTACAATGATATTGTAAACTTTGTCAGCTCTACAAGCTTCCCCAAGCGAGAAAAAAAACGTTGTTAAGTTAATCTGTTGAATAGTCACTAAATCTCCTGTTAATTATTGGCGAACTGATATATTTGGTTAGAAAATTTTGAGTTAAATTTTTCGTTTCATTTAAAAATTAACATCTGATTTCGATGCATTTTGAATGAACTGCTAAAAGATTTTATAAAATAAATGAAATAAGAATTTGTTTAGAACAATCTGAACAGCCCTTACAGGAAATGTAACAGGAAAATAAAAATAAATTGATATTTATTACAAAAAACAAGACATTTTGAGTTTTAATAGGCTTGAAACTGATATAGGTATATTGAAGTGTTTATATTATTATTCAAATGACGTTCGTTTTGCTCGAATTAGCTCTTTTGTCGGGTTATGGTGTGTGCTATATCTTCATACTGTTGACATCATATTCTGGGGTTATTCTGAGCTGCCGGACAAAAAAATCATCTACCGTGCTCCGGTACACCGTCTCAGCGAAGGTTTGTATGAGAATGTTCCTCATGTTCTTGTAAAAAAAAGTATGGACCAATAATAGATCTATATATGACGCGGATGCAACATTTAAAATCGATCTTAGCGGTGTTTTTCGTGTGCTCAATTGAGTACCATTCCGACGAGTAGATCCAGATGAATCTGTCGCTTACCTCCAAATGTTTCTTCATTATGAAAAATCCGATGATCCGAGATAATGCCCCACGCTGCTCAAAACAAATGAATACGTTCCTTATCCTGCTTGTCTTTGAATCCGTTGCAGCATTAAAATGCTTGAGGTATTTACCTTTCGTTGCCCAAAATAATTAAATTTTTTTAACACATTCTCGCACGGGGTATGTAGCCGCTATGAATTTTTGTAACACTATTTGTGGCAAAAACAAATGAAGAAATTAATGATTCCAAAAGTGTGGAAGTCAGTTGAAGTTGGTAGCCCGGCGATGGAAAGAAACACGAAGCAGCAGTATGCTTCGGATGAAGACGAACATATGTATATACATATTTTTTTTTTTTTTTTGTTTGGTGAGTAGGTGTGAAAATCTTCATAGACACTATGAACCCATTGCTCATAGTAGTGTGAGATTCTTACTCACTAAAAACACGCCTCCCTTCTTATCGACTACTACTAAGTAACCTTATCAAGTAGTTTCCGTTTCAAATAAAGTTCGCGTGGGGCAGGTAGCTTTCCAGCAAAAGCACCTGTTAGTACCGCTATTATATGCGGATAGTCCTTATCGCGCCAGATCGAATGGTCTCATTCTTTGTAATCGACGCACTAAGTTTGTCTCGTCCAGAATTTGGAGTATTTTACGAGTATTATTACAATGACCATGAAGACGAATATGGAGTTTGCGAGCAAAGTTAATTATTTCGTCCTCGACGGTAACTATTCCTAAGTCTCTGTGGATATCACTGTTTCTGATATACCATGGGGCGTTCACGATTTGTCTTAGAACTTTGTTTTGATAGCCTTGGAGAATAGTTCGGTTGCTTGGTTTAGTACAACCCCAAAGTTGTATACCGTACGTCCAAACGGGTTTAAGCACTTGCTTATAGATGAGCAGTTTGTTATGTATGCTTAACTTGGAATGTCTTCCTAGTAGCCAGTACATTTGTCTGAATTTATTTTCAAGTTCATCACGTTTCTTCTTAACATGCGGCTTCCATTTCAGTTTTACATCTAGTGTCATTCCTAGATACTTTGCTTCATTTGCATATGGTATTTGTACCGAGTTGATGAAAATGGGAAGGTTGTTTATTTTCCGGTAAGTAAAATTAACATGAGTAGATTTGGTCTCGTTGAGAACAATTCGCCATATCTTTGTCCATTCATAGATTTTATCCAAAGCCGTTTGTAGCTTTCCAGTAGCTAACTCGACTGAAGTATCTGTAGCTAGTATCGCCGTGTCGTCCGCGAACGTGGCTACTATGGTACCTGATTCTTCCGGTATGTCTCGAGTATAGAGCAAAAACAATACCGGACCAAGTACACTTCCTTGCGGAACTCCAGCAGCGATCTCTTTAAATTCCGAGTATTCGGTGCCATGTTTAACACGAAAAATTCTGTTTTCCAGGTACGATTTCAGCATCGTATGCAGCTCTCTCGGAAGAACCTGACTTAGCTTAAAATTTAAGCCTTCATGCCATACCTTATCGAAGGCTTGAGACATGTCAAGAAACACGCTAGAACATATCTTTTTCCCCTCTAGGGCTTTCTCAATTTCATTCGCAATTCTAAAGTCAATCCTGGTCAATTGTGGAGTGCTTAGTTCCAAAACTGAATTGATGATCAGGAATTAGACGCCTTTCTGCAATGATCGGTTGCGAGCGCTTCAGTAGGAGTTTTTCAAATATTTTAGATATTATCGGCAGAAGCGATATCGGTCTGTAGGACTTTTTTTCAGTTAGAGATTTGCCTGGTTTCGGGACCATTATAACTTCGGCAACTTTCCATTGGCTTGGAACGTTTAATAATCTTAGCGCGGCATTTATAAGTTGGAGCAGCTTGATCAGGGCTTTCTTTGGCAACTCCTTGAGAATTTGACCTGTTATCAAATCATAACCAGGGGCTTTGTTATTTTTCAAGTTTTTAATTGCTTGGTTAAGTTCTCGTAGGGATACTGTTTTTATTCTAAAATTGTTCGGTGCCGTAATTATATAATTAGAACCTCCTGTTAATGCCTGTCCATCAAAAGGCTTAAACGTTTCTTCTAGGTGCTCGGCAAATAGATCCGCCTTCTCTTTATCTCCTTTTGCCCATTCGCCATTATTTTTTTTTATGGGAGGGAATTGCATTTGAGGCTTTTTGATTCCCTTCATGGCTTTCCAGAGCGAGTAATTTGAACTTCTTTCGGCAGTCGGACCTTCGAGATATGTAGAGATATTCCGATTTTTGTAATCTCAACTTGTTGCATAAGTGGTTTAAGTATGTTTTATGCTGGGGAGCACGGGATTGTTGCCATCTTTTGCACGCTCTCCTCTTTTCTCTCACCAGTTCTTTTATTTCTGGCGGATATTTTATTTCATTACTTGCTTTGTCTTTTCTTTTTGGAGTTGGAGTGTTGTTCCACGCAGCGTTCTGCAGGACTTTGATGAATCTGTCGACTTCGTCTTCTATTTCGTTTTGTGTTTTTAGCGACACGTTTAGAACAATATGTTCATTGCAGTAATTTCTAAAACCGTCTCAGTTAGTTTTGTTGTTAGTTAATCTAGGCGCCACTTCTTTCTTAATGAAGGGTATGCTTAGTGTCAAAATGACTGGTGAGTGATCTGAGGAGAGATCATAACTTTCCTCGATGTTTGTAGAAATTTTGGCTGCTCCCTTTGTAACAAAGAAGTCTACAAGTTCAGGGGTCTTTGTTATATCCGAAGGCCAATATGTTGGTTTTCCTGTCGAGAAAAAGTCAACTTCGGTCCGAGTGAATCAAAGATACCTTTAAAGTCATTCTTTTCTAGCTTGCATCGCGGGGGACAATAAATGGATGCAATGTTGTAGTGCAGGTGGTTATATTTTACGCGAACCGAACTTAACTGCATTGCATCGCATTCAATCTTCATATTTATAGAGTGTTCAATACAATCTTTAATGAACAATGAGGATCCGCACAGTATCCCTTTAGTTCCACACGAGGTCCTTTCCTCTGAGTTTCAGAAATCAAGCAAATGTCAATATTGGCTTTTTGTAAGAACACTTCCAGTTCGTCGAGTTTTTTTAATAAGGCCGTTTGCGTTCCACGTCAATGTCTTAAGCACTTGTTTCATATTCATGCTTGGAATTGAGTTTTACGTATTTCTATATATGTATATGTCAATGCCTATTAGGATGTGGATTTGTTGTTCGATGCAAACTTAGGTAAGAAGTTTTGAGTTTCCTGCATGTGAACGAACGCCAACATGCGTGCACCCCCCCACAGAGGAGAGAGATGACGACACCAAAGATAGCTTCTACGAACTCTTCAAAACGTTAGGCGATAACTTACTCGTAGAAGGCATTCACCAATTCATTTGTAAAATATGGTTGGGCAGAATTATGTACGATGGCGGGAGAACAGCATTGATTGTCCGATCCTCAAAATCGGAGGCATTCTACAGTCCGTTTGATAAGATCGTATACGGCAAAACTCGTTTAAGAAAACCGGTTTGGAAGTGGCATTTGCATTAGCTGATAAAAAAAAAATACTTCTGCTAAGATGCTTTGAATAAAAAAATTTAAAGAGTGTTCAATTTTTGTCAGAGACGGAATTATTTTCAAATGAGTGTCGCGTTTGCATCACGTTAAGCAGTATTCTTGTGCACGCATCCAAAAGGACCGAAAATGTCATACGGAGCAGCTGCTAAATACATGGAAAAGTCAAAAGCATTTGTTAGCAAGTGGGTGCTCCGTTATTCCCAAGTTAAAAATGTGGATGATTTGCCGGATCGTGCGTCTACGCCAAAAACAACAAAAAAGCAGGACAAAATGATTCTACGCGTGTTTGAAAAAAAACCTCTTCTATCGTTACGTGGAGGACAAGGGATTTTACGTAAGAGGGGTCTAAATGTGTGTTGTGATACGATAGGAAGACGTTTACTAGCCAAAAATGTGAAATTTCGAAGTACAATAAAGAAACCACTAATATTAAAAAAACACGTAGAAAAAGGACTCAGTTGGGCCAAGGAGAATTTGGTCAGAGATTGGAACAACGTTATTTTTTCGGGTGAAGCTTCTTTTTGGGAATGGTCTCCTATCACTCATACCTGGTGTACACAATCCAATAAATTAATCCAGCGAACCGTCAAACACCCGGCAAAGGTGCACGTTTGGGGATGCTTCTCAAAACAAGGATTTGGCAATTTTTTCATGTTTCAAATAACTTAAACGCACCCAACATGGTCAAAATTTATAAGAAGGCTTTATTACCATTTGCCCATAGGTGGTTTAAAAGAAGGAATGAGAATTGGTTACTGCAAGAAGATAATGATCCGAAACATCGCAGTCGTTTGTGCACGATGTTATCAAACAGACTGTAAACTGCGCCAACTGCAGATGCATCAGCCTTCTTAACATCACCTACAAGACCTACTCGTAGTCTGCCGTATTGTGTGAACGCCTTTAGCTGTTCGCCCACAACCTGATAGGTCCATATCAGTGTGGCTTCAGGCCAGAAAGTTCCACCATCGACCAAATATTCACACTAGTGCAGATTCTAACGAAAACCCTTCAGATCTACACACAGAACCTTTTCGTCGATTTAAGGGCTGCGTATAACACTATCTACAAAAACGAGATATACAGATCCCGTCAAATCGTCAGGTTGTTTAGGATGATGATGAAGAATGCATGCGGCTCCATCAAAAAAGGATTTAGACAAGGAGATGCGCTGCCAATTTATTTAACATCATTTTTGAAAGAATAGTGCAAAACTCACGAGTCAACACAAGTGGGAAAATCTTTTAAAAGTCCGTCCAATTACTCGCATACGCCGATGATGTCGACATAACGCCGACTATGTCATGAAAATGGGTTTAACGGTCAACGAATGCAAGACCAAGTACATGCTTTTAAGATCTATCGATGAGATGATAGCCATATTACTCAACCACTCTTGTCACGCTTATACGAAGTAATGTGAATAGTCGCCTTAAATGGTATCTTACATTGATTTTCGGTGTACCATATGAGCAGCTTCCACTATTTGACATATGTATAGGCACTTGCCAGGATTACGTTAAAGGCCTTCTAAAGAGTAAGTGGCAGCTTGTACAGCAATAATTGAATTTAAACCATGAGCATTAGTATGTAACTTTAACATAAAAGATAACGATCCCATTATCAAAACCTTAAGATCTACATCCGTTGAATTGCTCTAGCCCCAAAAAGAGTAGACTTAAATGCGTTTTTCTGTTCCACTAATGTGGTTCGTCTTCGAGACACCTTATTTATCTTGTCCTTTAGAGAAAAGTAATTCATTTGATCGATGGTGTCGTTTAATCGATCATTCATCTTCTTGTATTTTTTATTTATGAAAAAAACAAGCACATATTTTCATTGAGGGGATAAACAATTTTATTTGTTCTTAATCTAATCGTTACCAAGTAAATTAATGTGTAAACTAATAATATGTCAACACTTAAATCATACGTAAAACAATAATTGATCGTGTGAGGCAGTCATGGTTAAAAACCAAGTCTTGAGCTGAACACCGGGTTCGAGTGCGTATTCACATGTAAAAAATAGTAGGAAGAAAACGAAAAGAGGACAGGTACATAACCATCATTAATTTGCTACCATTTTAAGACTTCGAGTAAAATAAGCACGAAAATGAACCCAACATTTAAATTTTGTTAAATATTTTTTTACCACTTGGCTGGTCCAAGCTCAGACCATTCACGAATATAGTCCTCATGAGCCTCAACGGCTGGATACCAGTCCTTGCCACCATAGTCAATTTTGGGCAATTTTCCGCCATAGTTTTCTGGCAGAACTTCAGGATCTAAGAATTTGTGTAAAGATTTCATGTCACTACCATGGAAGTGCATCTACGGAAAACAAAAAAAAAACATATATAAAAAAAACCATCTTGGCTTACAATTCATTTTCAATCGCTTACCCTTTTGTTCAGCTTCTCACGAACGAATGGCTTAAATAATGTCCAAACCATTTTGAAAATAAATGGTTGCTTAACGAAGTGCACTTCCTTCATACGCAATGGCATAGCATCCTGGATAAAGCTCAATAGTCTCTTTGAAAAATTCGGCGACAATGATTTGATTTGTTTCATAGCTAAGGATTCAAAGTCCATTATGCATACTACCCCACGAATTTGAGTCTCAGGTTCGAGTTGAGCTGCTAGATGAATGGAATAAAGTATTTGAAACATTTCATCGGAAGAAATATAGTTGGGATCCCATATTCCACCACAGTGAACAATGAGCACCCGACGTCCTAACTGATCACAATTTTTCAGGACATTTACAATGTTTCCGTTGATGAATTTCTCCTTAAGTTGTTCCATAACCAATCCATGAACAAGGCTAGCATATTCCTTTCGGAAGGTTGCAATTGATTTCATCTGTAGGCAAAATAAGGAAATATCAATACGTAAATAAATTTCCTAATACAGAAGGTTATTTATTAGGCAATTAATGTAGTTATCCAATCTGCATATATACTCGTATGTGTATATGATCAATAGTAGTTACGATCCACATTTCACCTTTGTATTTATCGGCACATTCTTCTGTAGTTTATTTTCAAGAAGTAATTAAATCATAAAAACAGTGACCAAAGGTCAACGAGTATTGCATTGTTTTATTATGGTACGCAATTCATGTTGAATATTAAAAATGTGTGTTTATGATTTTGAACTCGCTGACCAGTTGCCAGGGGAAATTTTACGTGCCAAGTGACATACTGGAAACAGAAGAGTCAACTTCATCTCCCAAAGATCATGTACAAACCTTATCAAAAGTGTTTGACCCTAGATTTCCCGCAACAAATCAGCTGGCTTTGCATTTTATTCGTAATCGTTTCGTACCACTATCAATCTGTAGACATACCATATGTATGTATAAAAGATATATTTTTACTTACTTTTTCAAGGGCACTCTTTGGATAAAAGTGACAGGCTCTCAAGAAAATAACGAGAAATTCATCATCGTCCTTGTAGTTAATGTCTGTGCTGGCATGCAACAATTCTCTCAATTCTTTAATAGCTGCCTCCTTGACCTCAGGTGTTTCCCGCAATTCGTTTTTGGCAATTTCGAGAGTAGTTGGTTTTAAATATCCGACACGAAGGTTAAAGGCCTCATTGGTGTTCTCCATGCTGAAAGTAAGAAAAGATACTCGTATGTTCCAATAAAATTCACTTTAGATAAGGCAAACTGATCGCATTGGTGCAACAGCAGTTTTGAATTATTTTGTTAACAATCGTAAATGATCGTAGGTTTAATGTGATTAAGCCTCGCGTGCATTTAATATTGTTTGACTGCACTTACGTTTATTTGTTTTGATGTTTTTAAATTCAAATATAAATTACTTTTCCAACTTGTTAAGAACACAACTCGTTACGAAAAGATACTGTACGAGTATGTAGTGCACGAACACGACTTTTCACAGAGGAGCTCTCGTATAGACTGCTAAATTAGCGACTTAAAACTCTAGTGATTATAACGAAGACTATCGCTATGACTCTTTTCGGTTATCGCTGTAAGTGTACATATTGTTCAAAGTAAAAACAAAATTCTTTTGTATATCATTACCCGTACAGTGACAGATATTGATAGGAGTACTATAAGCATTTCTGTATCTCGGCGGCAACTCTGTATTTTTAGGTTTGAACTTTGTAGAAGGCAGGCTTTTTTTTTTCTATTTAATAATTTAGTTTGATAGTAGTTTGATATTTATAAATGACAAGAGATCACTATGCATCTTAAGAGCTACACAAGGCAGACGGTATTTATTTTAAAGATTTTAAATTTAATGTTTGTAGGTATTTGCTCACTAACGACCTTATGTAGAATAATAAAGCATTTGTTATAACTTAACTAATTAACTATATTTTAAGGTTCTACAAGGTTTCGGAGGGTCTTGGAAAAGAGGAAATAACATATAAAACCCTCTAGACATCGGAAATGCTAGTTTCATGTTTATTTAGCTAGTGCTTTGCAAGAGTAACTTTTTGGAATAGGTATGCTTATAGTAAAAGGAAAAAACATTTACACAACTGTCTCAAAGCAATGTGACAACCTTTTGGACAGAGGTAACTTAAATCGGTAATGCGGTTATACAAATAACTTAAGCGGACTTGTTGGGTAGTACAGCTTCTGAAACTGCAACAGAGAAGGACTTTCGAGTGGCTACTAAAGCCGCCTGAAAATTGTGACAAGGAGTTCAAGATTTTCTTACAGGACGCGCTGATCGATATATGCTCAATGTTTATGCTTTCAACATTTCAAACGTCAACTTTGACTAATTTAAGCTCGGCGGCGATTCGGATCTCAATTGTTCCATGAATATAAGGGGTAAAGAAATGAAGATCTCATTGTTAGATATCCCAGAACTTCTGAAATATCTAGGGCTTTCCATGAGCGCCTGAGTATAAAAACCATTTGCCCTTCATATATCTCAAGAACGATTTGAATATCACTATAGGTCAAGTACAACTTTTTAGTACAGCTAGTTTTTTATTGACTTCTTTGGACAGGGAGAGAGGACAGAACCACTTTTCCCGATAAAAAACATCACAATTTCTAATTTAAGGCAGGGGTACATATTTTTTTTCTAATTTTAGGGAGAAAAGTACGAGGGCGGGTCAATAAGTCCGTGACTTTTGGATTAAAACACAGATTGTTTGATAAAAAAATAATTTTATTTATCAACGTAGTCTCCCTTGAGCTCTATACACTTTGTCCAACGCTTCTCCAATTTTTTTATCCCTTCCAAAAAAAATGATTTGTCGGGGTTCTCAAAATAGGCCTTTGTTTGCGAGATGACTTCATCATTGGAGTCAAATCTTTTTCCACCAAGCCATTTCTTCAAGTTTGGGAACAAGAAGTAGTCGCTCGGAGCCAAATCTGGAGAATAGGGTGGATGAGGGAGCAATTCATAGCCCAATTCATGGATTTTTGCCATGGCAACTGCACATGTGTTTGTGGTCGACTGTGAGCAAACGCGGCACCCATCTTGCGGAAAGCTTTCTCATGCCCAAGTGATCATTCAAAATTGAAACCACTGAGCCATGCGAGATCCCTACGGCTTCCACAATCTCTCGCACTTTCAATCTTCGGTCGGCCAACACCATATCGTGAATTTTTTCGATTGTTTCGGGTGTAGAGACCTCAACTCGGCGTCCAGGACGTTCGGCATCTTCAGTGCTTGTACGTCCACAACGAAATTCAGTAAACGACTTTTTTACCATTGAAATCGATGGTGCAGAGTCCCCATAGTATTTATCAAGCTTAGCCTTGGTCTCGGTAATGGTTTTTTTTCGCAAGAAATAATGCTTAATAAGCACACGAAATTCACTTTTTTCCATTTTCTCCTCAAATTAGTGAGTAGTCTGATAAAAATAGCTGTCAAACACAAACTAACTGACGCAGCAAGTTTAAATTTTGACAGGAGTCAACTGACAGATGCCTGTTGACAGGAGCAGTGTTGCTGTTTCAGTAAAGAGGTCAGAAATTCAAAAAGTCACGGACTTATTGACCCGCCCTCGTAGATGATTCCGATCCCTTAGGTTACATCAACCATATCTGCGCTACGCAAAGGTTATAAGTCTGCACCAGATGATCCAGATCCTAGAATTCGATTTTAGCAGGGTGGTCGAGTTTAAGATAAAGTTTTTACTTAATTTAATATTTCTGCTCAGGAGTTTAGTTTGATAGAGTAGATATAAGAGATAATTGGTTATCTAAGGAACAGGAAATAGTTGAATACATGCTTGAAGTGAATCGGAAAGAAGGTACGGGACTTTAGCCAAAGGATTTAACTAATGATCTAAGCTAAATATATTTCTTTTACCACGTAATTGGTGTACGGAGTTCAGTTTGTTTTGGAACATCAGCTTCAGCTACGCAGAGGGAGTACCTCCTGTCACGCGGTTTCTTATTTTTGTCTTAGCAAATCCTTTCACACAAAAAAGGTTTATTGACCAGATCTGAGCGATATTGTACGAGTATTTACGAAATCTTAGTTGATATTGCATTGATTGTTCTTTAATTGCTGCAGTTCTTTGAATTTTTATTTGAAATCTTCCAAAAATGTGTGCTTTATAAGTAGATACGAGTAGTAAGAAGTACTGTGAACATTGTGAAAAAGTCTTCAATTTTTAAAAAACAAATAAATCGTATTTTTTGTATGTTTTGATTTTGGTTAAAATCTAAAACATAATAGACAGCTTAAAACGTTAAAACATCACCAATTTTTTTAATTCGATTTTCGGGGTGGATCCAAGAACTTCCCTACCATGAAGTTTTGTAGGTGTAATTGAAACTAATGAGTCTCTTCTGAATTTGCCTTACTTCAGAAAATGCAGGGATTGTTCAAAATCCCATTGTGTCAGAAGTGAGTCTCGTCACTAAACACGATTTTTCTATAAAACTAATGGTCAACTTCAAGTGGGCGCAATATTTCTATTGGTAGATCTCTTCGTAAAAAAATCACCGTTTACATATACGTGTTTTGTTTTTGGAAACTAACCGCCAATGTCTTACAAAATCTGCAGCTCATCGGAAATAGATCAACACCTATCAATATGAGAGGTTTCTGACCAAACCTGACCTGCGTAAGAGACAGTCTTCAAAAAGTTCGAACAACTGTTGGACTTTACTGAATATATGAATATTATAGGTCGCATATAATAACTGAGGCAGTATTAAAAATAGCAGGCCTTAAGAATAAAATGACAAAACAGAGTATCAAAAAAACTTTGAGCTGCCTAAACGAACGTTACATTTCGAATCTCAGTCCTCCTTCTTCAATTCGGTTCAAATCTACGGACTAACTTGTTTGCAAAATTGTATGTACAACGTATGACATACTGTATTGAGCTATTTCTGTGGGCTGTATCAATGGAATGCAATAAAAAAAAAACGAATACAGTTTTTACTGGGCTCTTTTTATCGCGTGTTCCATGCATTTCATCGGAATTTCCGGCGATCTTGCGGATATTATATGCGGATATATTTGATATAAGACGACCGGGATATGCCTGCTTTAGAATGACAGTTGTGGCTCATGCACTGTTATTTTGTACTGCTGGAACCAAAAAATCCTCCAGTCCCCATCTATGGCTCTGCAGCTCTTACCATCCATAGTGATCGTTTCGCCCGTTTAAAAAAAAAAAATGCTCCCATCCATCATCCAGTGAGTTTGGACGGATGCAATGACTCTCCGTGCATTACTCGCGGATTTTCAGTGCCCAGGAACCAGAAATTTTGTTTGTTCACATATCCACACACTCGTACATGGAAATGGGCCTCGTTACTCACAATTGTTTTTAACACAAAATCGTAAAATCAACAAGTGTAGCTCATGATCTAGAAAGATGATTGATAATTTGATTTAGTGCATATACAAACACATTCGATCGCGGGGAGTTCATGAGTGTAGTGAACATCTTATCCTTATCATTTCTAGCCCACACACAAGGAGCGTGAATGAAACATCGCTGGAAACAACCACCATTTTCTTATCAAGTCTCGCAGTATACCGATCAAATTTTGTACTCGTAGTTGATAAACCAAACCTTTTACTCATACGCCCGGAAGGCCGTTCTTGTTTGAACATTGCATTTAGATATATACATACTCGTAATGCTTGAATCGACAACCGATAGAGCGTATTTACGACTAGTTAAGCGCATGCTGGGCAAAGTCTAGGTTTATCGCTTTTTTTTCGACAGCAAATTTTGAAATTGATAAGATTCGACAATAAATAATAACGATAGCGACTGTTTTTCAAAGCAAATTAACACAATCTCCGAGTAGCAATATAAGAATACGAGTAATTTGAAATTAATTAGATGATAGTTGTATTGAAAAGTCCGTTGTAATTCAAACAATGACTGATCCTCACTTACTGCTGCAGCATCATACCATACATTAAGCATGCAACATGCATGTATTATCTGCTGTCATTTGTTTTAGAACCATTGTAACGGTCATAAGCTGTTTACACTGGCGTGCTTTATCGTAAAATTGCAAACAAAGCTTTCGAGTATGTGGAAGAAACATGTCTTTATCACTTGTCGTAGTGTTTTTATTGGGGTGATCAAAGGTCGTATTGGGAAGTCTTATAAAATACATACATACTATAACATATGTATGTATGCAGCTTCGATCAAAGTTCGGGCCTTTTGGATTATGACTCAAAATTAAAAGAGTGACGTGTACATTGAAATATCGCGAACAACGTTTTTTTTTTCCCAGTTTTGTTAACGTTGAAGTGTGCACTTTGGTTTTAGTTATTAAATTGATATTTGTTTATTTTCGTAGTGTGTAATATTTATTTTGATTGTGCACGTCACATTTAAAGAGGAAATAGTTTTAGGAGTGCCTAAAAGTATGCCACTTACAACATGCAGTGTTCAAAGAAAAACAAAGTCGAACATCGAAAAAACTTGAAACCCATAAGAAGAGGTAAAATGAGAATGGCTGCACACGATTTCATTTTCATATTTTGAACTGATTTTTTGGTGAGAAAGCCACCCTTAAATTCGATTACTTTTACTTGCCTGTGGAATATTGCTCCAGGAATCCGAAAGTATATTTGACAGCGCAGATTCTAATGATAAGGTCAACGAAAACACTGCGTTAAAAACCAGTTGAAATCTTCTTCTATCCAGTTTATAAGCTTTTTATCCCATTGTAACCACTTATGGTTGCTCTGTGGTCGCAGCACGGGTTTTTGAACAACAGCTCGCCCAAATAGTCGAACATGTCTTAATCTTCGTTTGACCATTGTAAGAACAGCGGTTTATTCGGTGTGTGACTGATTTCGGCAACTATTGCGAGTGCTATTTTTGTCTATTTTATTTACTTGTTGTGACTATTAACCGATTTTCGTGTAAAGTGTAGCTCTTTGCCGTTCTGACCGTTATTTATCCTAAAAACTTTCGGGTATCATTCAAACGTACGTTGAAGGCCTTGATACATTCAGCAGTGAAGGAACTTTGATGTCTATTTGCCTTTTTTTTATTTCCTTTTCTCTTTGGAGCTGTCCCGTTTTTACTTCCCCCGTCACTTTCTGGTAGATATGGCACAGTCTAGATTTACTGGCTCCAGTTCCTTTCCTCTGTCTAACGCTCCAGAGGTGATTCTAGGTACCCCGAGGATATAGCCAGGCGGACGGGTCTCTGGATGGACAGTCAGGCAGCTCTAGATGACTCCAACGAACAAAAACAATGGCCGAGCGCCCAGCCTATACTGATTTCTGGCTAAAAGAGGATTTGTAAGAATTTACTAACCCAATCAAAAACTCAAACACAACTAAAGGAAAGCGCACAATTCCTCGCGGACGTTTTCTACCGCTACGTCAATACCTATTCGGCGGTCTCAATGCTAGCTCCCAATTTCCGTCAGAAGTCCGAAGCAATCACTTGGACGACAAAACAAATATAACTTACAAACAGGATCCACAAACATCGACAGGTGTAATTGGCTGGGGATTTGAGGAGAGACTGTTGGAACTCTGGATGTGACTTCCTTAGGTTTAACAGCTAAATTGGCAGAACCCCTTGTGTGTGTGTGTGTGTGAATGGCGACGATGGTCAAAAAGCGCGGTAAGCTTGGGTGATAGTTTTTTATTAAAAATTGTAAATAAAATAAAAATTTATTGAAAATATAATAACAAAAATCGTTGACATAAATGTACTCTTTTGTCGACATGGTGCTTTTGCATAAATGGGGCTGAGTTTCGTTGAAACAGCTTGTTGGCATGAACTTTAGACTTAAAAAAATGTTATTGCCTTATCCGTTTGAGTTTGATAATGTCTCTAGTCCGACATGCGCACCAAACAGTGACACGTTGTAGATGCATTTGCTCCTCAACAATCACGCACGATATTTTCGCGTAGCGCTCAAGTTTTAATAATCCTGACCTGTCAGCTGTCAAGCTGTTGTCAATGAAAAACTTATGCTATTTTGAGTATGTATTATTTTCTGTTTTAGTTTAAATAAATAACTATGTATATAATTAGCAATTCGAGATATTTAACAAATTTTTAATAATGTGAATTCCACCGGCAGCTCTCATATTCCTGAAGCTTTCATATTCCTAAGAACGAACCTGATACGATACCGTAAAATGGAAAAACGATCACGACATTCAGACATTCATCTGGGTTGCTAGCATTTTAAACAGTTCATGTGTAGCTGAACAGCTTTCGAATACCCCAGACTGCTGTAGAGCAGAAGGAAGGACCGTCAGATATTAGGATGATGAGAAACTGTACTACTACAGAGAAAAAAGTTTGCGTCTACCTGGTTATGGATAATAAGGTGCGAAGATTTGAGTTTTCGACAATTAATTGAATGCTTTGTAACAAATTGCATTTAGAATTAATTTGCCTGATATCCGTTCATATGTAAATAGGAAATAAACTATGCTTGGCGTTTAAATCGTGATTTCTATGCCAAAATAGATTTCTTTTTAATTGCGCTATTAAAGCACTTGGTGTCCTCTTAAAATGTGGGAACACAGTGTTTAGTTGTGCATTCCATTTCCAACTCGAAAGATTTGACCTAGCTGCAAGTTGTGCAGCAAGCAGATTGAACTGGACATCAGTCGTCTAAGATGGCTAGGACCTGGATACTTGTGCTCCGGCCCGCAGAGTCTTCGAAACCAACCCAGAAGGACAGCGCAGCAGCGGAAGGCTTTACCTTATTTGGATCGGACTTATCCGACTTGGAGTGCACAACTGGAGGTAGTTAGCCAAAAACCAGGCTAATTGGAGAGGCTTGTTAGTTGAGGTCCAGGTTACCTCCGAGCTGTAGGCCCACCTAAGTAAATAAGATAACTGAAATGTCATCATAAATCTTTGGCAGAACAACAGGAAAACATAACATACAAAGGCCACGTCTACACATGTGTAATAAATTAGGGCTATGATTGTTGTAATTCGAATGAATTAATTTTGTCTATAGCAGGCACACGGTTTCTTCTTAACTTTAAAAAAGAGACATGATAGTCTCCGGATCATAAAACAGTTAACCGAATTGATTATTCGTATATTGCGATCGACGCACGGCTTTTCGAGAAACGACTTTCGGAAGTTTTTTAACTTTTATAGTAGAAAAATCACACCAAACTAACAAACATACAAAAACTCATTTCTCGTTTTTGATCGAATGGAACCTGTGGTCTGCCTTACACTACGTTCGATGGTTTTGTTGCCATGTCGATTGGCTACTATCAGTTTTGTTTTAGGCCAGACAAGTCTTCAGCAGACGCTTAGAAAATTGTATCCACTCCATCCCTTTATCGGCTTTGAGGCAACATTTAGAGGCTCAAACAAAGCCATATCTGGTTTGCTAAACTCGTCAGATTGTGCACCTTAAAATGCAGAACACTTGCTGCTCTGTAAAGATAGAAAACAATCTTACTGTAAGGTTTGATGTCTATTCCAAGAGATGACAGCATTAAGAAATACAATTTTGAAAAGAATTTCTCAACGGAGCTCAGCAACAGAAAAGAATGGAGCGATGAATCCACTATCTATGCACTGAGCAACCACACTATAAAGTGGTATTCAAACGGCTCGAGAACTAATGAGGGAACTGGCGCAGGAGTGTTTAGGTCAAGAACGAAACACCATGAATCCATGGGCAAGAGTACCAGCATCTTTCAAGCAGAAGTATGCGCCATAGAAAGATGCGTTCGAATCAATCTCGAAAAGAATTACAGAAACATGTAACATAGCAATAATGTCAGATAGTCAAGCAGCTATCAAAGCACTGGACTCTTTTGTCATTTAATCCAAGCTTGTATGGAAATGTCTACAAAGTCTCAACAAATTGGGCAGGAAAATAGAGTATCTGTCTGCTGGATACCAAGCCATGTGGGTATTACTGGTAATGAGGCGGCGAACTCTCTAGCGAGAAAGGGGCAGCAGAACCCTTCATAGAACCTGAACCATTCTGCGAATAGGGGAACACACCCTATGCGAAGAATTCAGGAAATCGGAAAAGGAGAAAAGGGCTAGAACTTTTCAGGATCTCCAAGGTCTGAGACCAGTCAAAAAACTCTTAGGAGATTACAATCTCAAAAGATTTAAAGCATGTATCAGTCTTAGTAAAAATAACTTACGCATCCTAACTGGTTTCCTAACGGGGCAATGTAAACTCAGGGAACACCTAAGGAAAATAGGGATATCAGATGAAGGTCTCTGCAGATTCTGAATGATTTCACAGAAACCCCAGAATATATACTGGAATCTTGCGGGGCACTGACGCAAAAAAGGTTTACATATCTGGGAAAACACCAAATTCAAGGAAAGGATTTACCAAACACGGATCCACTACTCATTCTCAGATTCATAAAAGAAACTGGTCTGGATGACGTGCTCTGAGTAGGTATTTTCTTGCCAAGGCCAACGGCAGAGCATAAACACTCCAGCATAATTCCTGGTGAATTAAGCTGTGAGGGGGCTCTGGAAGAGGGAGCAAACCTCTCCAAGGTATATGTAAGTAGGGGGCACAATAGACCATAAGGTCGCAGCGCACTACACATTTATATTATTATTATTATTATTATTACCGTTTGATGTCATAAAGGGTGTTAGAGAAAGTGATGCGCTGTCATTATATTTAAGAAAACTGAGAAAAATTCACATATATACGTAGGTCCAATGTTACAGAAGTCTGTGCACCTACTTAGAAATACTAATGACAAAAATGGATTAAGCTTTGAATGAATGTTAAACTAAATAATGCTATCTTTTCCAATCAATGAGAGAGAGCTTCATAATACATATAGTAGCTAGCTTCAACTGCGTGGTAGTAAGAAATTTTTGAAAATCTCCTTGTATTTTACTTTATTTTAGTTTATTCATTTGAACTTGTAACATATATGATTAATATAACAGTCGCATTAAAGAAAATTGAGCTAAGCCAAATTTGTGATTGCAAGACCCCTTCTCATTATTGTTAGATTTGCACGATTCAAGAAACTTTGTATTATTTTTACAGATTTAATGAACGCCATGTCTCCACGAAAGACCATCAAAGACCCCTAAAAATATATAGTTAATATTTATAAACATTATGGAAGAGAACATTACAAACGGTTTATGAGTAGTCTTATTCATGTGATGATATTGAATTACTCAAATAAATATACTCACCTACTATTAAAAACTGGGAAAAAAAAATATTTTATCAAAGAAGAATACTTTTTATGAAAATCTAGCGACAAAAAGCCATGAGTAACACTTACTTGGATCATTTTACAAAATTATTCATCAACACCACTTTTGTTATCTACACTTTTGGGATTTGGGTCAAAGTTACCCCACCATGGACAAATTTACTCAGGCCTACTTAAACGGTATCTTATTTCTGTATTTTACAGTTGTACAGTTGTGAGCCTTGAATGTTTAAATGTGAATTTTTTAAAAGTGATCAAATGAAAATAATATACTAAATTTTACAGTCATGGTTCTTAATGGCCCAATAGATTAAAATATTGTTTTGAGGACAAAACTGACTGTTCAAATTTTTTTCTTCTTCTGCTAACCAATGGGCTGAAATTTTCTTTGTGGTTTTTGTTCAAATCCACGAGCCTCATGTATGTTGATATGTATTGTATTTATGTATCTGATGCATGACATCGGACAAGAAAATCACACATTCGTACATTGACAAACTACAATTTAAGGTCATTAAAGGTAATGGGCCAATGCCAATGTTGGCCAACTGCGGATTTTATTAAAATTTTGTAAAAAAAGATAACCTACGAGTAACTCAGCATGAATGTTGCTAAACAACTCAACAAAAGTGTTTGGGGAAGTTGTAATTGTATGATAATTGTAAAATCATGTTGCGATCAATTTTCTGACAAATTGAAACCAAACTGCTGTCTATGCAATTGCAGAAAAGCGAGTGTACAAGCATTGGCTCCGGCATAAAAGCTATATCTAGTAAACCCTTGTTACTTTCAAGAGCAAAAAGCATTAAATTGTACATCTCTACAGTTTTTCGAAAGATTAATTAAGGCGATATTTAGTATATATAGGGCAAGCAAATAGGGAGATGCCGGACAAAAATAAAAAGCACTTTATGCGGTATTGGCTCGCTTGACCTGCAACTTTATTTCTTTTACTTTAACGTTCAGCTTTTAGATTTTGTTAATCTATTACAGAGTTTTATTTATGCCATGCCTCTTTTGTGTCTGTTACATACGAAAACAAAGGAACGATTTATATATGGCTTTGCTAGTATCTGAATTTATAGCGTAATCTGAGTAGACAAAGTCCTTAACTATTTCAAAGTTATATCTGTCGAGGGTGATCTTTTGTTCGAGCCGTTGCCGTTGTTGGGGCGATGGCGATGGCGCGATAGTTAGCTCATTGGACTATCACGCAGACAGTCTGGGTTCGATTCCTGGCTGGGTCACCAACAGTTTTTCAAATCGCCATCACCCTTTCGGCGGGCAATGGCAAACTCCCGAAAGTAAAAAATTGCCTACGAAAAAGCTTTTAAGGAGTGCCGTTCGGACTCGGATGTGACAAAAATGAAAACATGAACAACACAAATGAGTGTCAAGAAGCTAGGCCATGGCCCATACCGGGCTGTCAGCGCCACAGTGTTTTTGTTTTTTTTTTGTCGTCGGTGTTGGGTGTTCTACACTTTGGTATAATGTATATATATTTACTTGATCTTGCCCTCGTTGACCATTCAACTCATTTTCGCCTCAATGCTGCTTTGTTACAATTACAAGTACGACAATATCATCGGCGTATGCAAGTAATTGGACGTATTTTTGAAAGATTAGGCCTCTTCTGTTGAGGCGTGAGTTCTGAACTATTCTTTCAAGAATGATGTTAATGGTCTCTACGGAGATCTGTCTCTTAAAAAAAAAAACGCAAAACGTTGGAAAGGACGGAGGCAGTTAACCAACAAAGGAGTTTCTATTTTTTCTTTCTATAGCCAAATTTGAAAGAATGGCACTGTAAACAATTCGAATTGAATAATAAAAGCATAGGTTTAAGGATGAACTTTGTTTCAAAATGCCCGTTAAAATGTATAGCTTGAGAGCAGGGCTACTTCCTTCGCTTTAAAGGTGCATGTTTTAAGTATCTATACTCGTAATGTGTTCATCTTCTAAATCTACATTTCAGGTGGTAATTTTGACACCCTATTGACCGAAGTGGAAAATGATATTTGCATCTGTACTGAAAGCCAAGCTTTTGTTAATCGATTCGACGCCCTCAACGTCGTTTGACTTTTTAAAAAGCTTCAACAAGATCCACTATTTTTGTTCAGCGATGGGGTGCATTTCTAGCTTATTTTCTTTATCAATTAGCAAAAGAGACGTAATTGGATGTGCGGATCAACCCGAAGTGGTTCAATGGCTGGCATTACATACAGACAAAACAACGGACTGGTGTGGCTAATGATGGCGCAATCATCGGTCCCTTAAAATTGAAGCCTGTGGTCTCGACGACATTTGGTTACATAATGACGCCACCATTTGTCATACAGCCCGTGAAACCATGGCCAATTAGGTTAACAGTTAATTTTTCACTTTGGACTGTGGAATTGGCTACCTAAACCATGTGATTTCACACTTCTAGACTTTTTCCTTGGGGCTACGTAAAGTCTGAAGTCTATGTATTGTAATTAGTTGAGGAATTGGAGGCCACCATTAATCGAGTCATTGGTTAAACACCACTCGTAGTGCTCGAACGTATCACGTGCAAACTGGAAGTTTAGAATGGACCATGTTAGTTAGTTATTTTCTTTAAAAAAATGTCATCGAAAGTGCATGGTGCATTTTACTTGGTACTATAAGGTTTCAATATTCTTTCAAGGATATTAATTGATGCCACCAAAAAGTGAATGGAGCATTTAAGTGGAAGTTTTACCACTCTTAAGAAAATAAGTTATGAAGAAAAATCATAGCAGTTATATGAATCAATCTAAAGGGTTTATACAACAGACATTCGAACAAAAAGGCTCTCTATCTTATCTGTCTTAGATTTTATAAATACAAATCATTTATAAAATGAGTCTCTGAACCTTGCATTAACAACTTTGTACAGCAGAGCAAATGAGCGCTCTGCCATATCGATAGCATTGCCGATAACTATGAATAATGCAACTGACATTTCAGATGCGTTAAAGCTAATATACATTTAACTGATTATTTTAATTTTAAACAAAATGTTTTCGGAAGATTAACCACTTCCGAACCCAAATGTGTGTATCTGGATCTTGCAACATATAAATAAATTTGTGCAAATTATTTTTGATAAGTTCGGCGACTCTTATTCATATACAAGATATTTATAAGTAATTAAACGATCTTGACATATTCCATTGACCGCGATAAATGCGAATCGCATGAACCGAATAAAGTTTATGTTACATTTTTTTATTGCAGGAAACTGCATTAGATTAAATTTAGTAGGACAGCATACAGATGTTTGTTTAATTTAGAAAAAGATTTAGAAAGATAAAAGAAATGCACGAGCATTTAAGGTACTTTCTCATTTCTGGTGATCCCATTGTGACGTAGTACTAAAACAAGACTGTGTTAATTTATCCGAGTGTTTTCAGACAAGCACTATTCGATATTCGATTTAACATGGAAGTAGTTAGAGGGTTCAGCAAGGCGCCGATAGTTTTCTCTCACCACCGATTCTTTATCAAACGCCGCTTCTCTACAAACAGAAAACCAGAGTCAAGGAAAGGGGAGTTTCCAATGCGTCTAAAGCTCCTTTTCACTGCCAGAAAGCCGACAGTGCTCTGAGATATTCAACGTTATATGTTTAGTCCAACGAATTTTATTATCCAGGACGACATCCAAATACTTAACTTCATTGGAAAAGTGGTTGCGCACACAAGCCCTGAAAGAGTCAGACAAGTAAGGTTTATAAAGGGAAAATAGGATCAGTTGCTTTTCAGACCATTTTTAGAGTACCATTCCACGATACCATCTGGGGCTTAGAGCAGACAGATGTCACTTGGGTTGAACGTGAATACCTGTCATGGAGACTTAACCTCACGGGATGCCCATACATCCATGTGAGCAAGAATACGCCTTCCCATCGCTTTTTTGCTACATTAACAATTAATACCAATGCGGAAATGTGTTGAGGGCACAAATCCACTCTTGGTATGAGTCGAGGCCCACCTAAAACCTCTTACTGATCTTAGGGTCTCAGCACCCAGCACTTAAAGCCACTCCACTCCGGGTATTGAAGCCTAGCAGGGCCACCCTCCCTGCGATT
This sequence comes from Volucella inflata, assembly GCA_928272305.1. Taxonomy (NCBI): domain Eukaryota; kingdom Metazoa; phylum Arthropoda; class Insecta; order Diptera; family Syrphidae; genus Volucella; species Volucella inflata. The sequence goes on along the minus strand of OV743720.1, from coordinate 111,534,684 downwards.
TAGGTTTAAACCACAGCCACCGTGACGCTCCCACAAGGGGGCCAACCTCAACAAGTTAGGCCTGGACCGAAGTCTGGGGGGCTCCTAACTCCCACGGTACCGTGTTTTAAGTCCTGGTATGGACTACCGGTGGTCTTGCCACTCAACAAGACCTATGACCGGCAGCTTGTTACTGGACAAATCATAGCAACCATCAGAGGGGAAGGGTCTGATAATGTTTATGATAAGTCCAGTATTTACTCTGCCCCCGCTTTATATTAGACAACGTCATTGATAGGCGAAGCCTTGATAATGGGGCGGGGGCCCCTTAGAGCAGACAGTCGAGGTTCAGAATGTATGCCAGTGCATGAGTAGCTGTAACAGTTCTTTCCAGAGTTCCCAGCAAATGGTCCATATTTTTTCTAGCCGACGATTGTTTCGATCTTTTAAGATTCTAGCATTTCTCCGTTCCACAATGGAAAGGGCGATAAGCCAGAGTTTTTCCTACTTAAAACACATCTGATGAGGGGATCATTGGCGTTGAGAACAGTTTTCTCCACCTTGTGTTATGAGCTTAGGCATAAAATTGACAATGTGGTGGACGTGCATTTAGTTTGTCCTAATATAATTGCTAATATACCAATACGTTAACCAATAGGTTAAGTCCAACCCTAATAGTACTTGAAGAATGTACATTTCGTAGAAAAGTAATTTAGGGAAAGTGCACTTCACAAAAGCATTTGTATTTTTTAACTTTGACGCATTGCTAAACAGCATTAATACTCGTATGATACGAGTATTAATATTTAAATAAAAAATGTGCTAATTACTTTCATGGCATATTGCTGTTAAATTTTATGTTCATTGATTCTCGTATTTTTTTTAATTGAATTATTACCAATATGAATTGGACTATATTTTCTACTAGTATAAACGCAAGAGCAGGTGTAACGTCTTGTGCAGAAATTTTAATACGTATAGTAAAAAATTGTACAGGTAATGGTAGACTTAGCTAGATCAAATACCAAATTACGCCTCTATTGCTTAAGCAAATATGCTAGCAGACCGGAAAGTGTACAGAGTGTTGGGATACATGTACTCATATAGTAAGCGAAAATGAATTAACTTACCATAGTTCTTTAACGAGTATTATTTTACCTACTGAATAGTGTACATATCTTTCACACAACACAATTGCATAACATTTTTCAAAATAGCTTACGTGAAGATTGTTATTCTTTTGTCTGTATAGTTAACATACATACGTATGTACGTGAGTTAAATACTATTTTGCAGTTATTCGTACTAATAAAAAGTGACTTTGAATGAAGTTGATAATTATTATCTAAATGATTTCGAATCGAGTCGAAATACTGTATTGCTAAGTAAATTATCTCAAAGATACCGAAGGAGAATTGCATTCTTTTCTTATGTTATTAATTATAGCGACGATACTAACGTTGATACAAAAAATTACTTAAATACATGTGTCTGTTTAAATCTGTTACTAGTAGAAAATTATTTCATAACTGATTTTTCGGCACATCCAAACAGATTCTATGTGCCCCATTGGGAAATTTCTAATAGTTCTCTGAACTTTCGAGCTCGGATCAGTTTTATTACGCCAAGGCACGCATGTAGGTATTCTGAACAGCGGTAAGTCTTTCGAATACTGTAATGAAGGTAAGCGTCAGAGGACAGCAGGCCAAAGAAATCCTGTAATAGTATTTCTAGCAATAAGTGTAGAATATCACTTCCGTTAGAACAATCAGTTTTACCAACAGGTAAAAAGAACGTTTCAAGGCAAGAAGATCCGTACAGAAGCCTGTAGAGATGAATAAGGTAATTTTGTAGTCGAATTACAGCATGTACCAACTTATTCTGTACAGAAAGGTGCTACATAGAGGCATGACATTCCTGCCAAGATTATTGGTCTGTGTAGAATTACAATCTTTCAAAAGTCTATGCAACTTATAGCCTACCAGTATTGAAATAGAAATCACCAAAATGGGCCTAGCAGTCGAGTCGAGAGCTTTATTTTCGATGAATTAAGGGACTTTGTCTACCTAGGCTCTGCAATAAATTCTGCCAACAACGCCTTGGCGAGAATGAAATGAAGAAATAATCTTGCCAATGGATTTGGCTAAGAAGACAATTGAGAAGTAAGACATTATTCCGAAACACTAAAGAGTCTTATTTAATGGCTGAAGCATGGACTCTGTTGAATGAGGGAGAAGATATTTTCAGCTGTTTCGAGAGAAGAATTTGTTGGTCCCGTTTGGGTTGATGTGCTTTGGAGGGCATATTCAACGACGAACTATACGAACTATAGGAGCTGTACAGCGATATCGTCAGTCAAAAAGCAGCACATCAGTTTCCTGAGATGTTTGGAACATGTACAGCGAATGGACAGCAATGCTCCGGTCCACTGAGTATTCGAATATAGCCTGGAGAGTCAGTGAAGTAGAGAAGACCTGCTCGTAAGTATCTCGCATAAGTCAACCGACTTAGAGTGTGCAGTGTGGAGGCAGTTAAGTAAACTAACTACAGAGATCTGTTAGTTAAGGTTCACCCCGAATTGTACCGCCGCCTAAATAAGTAGTGATACGAGTATCGTAAATGTTGTAGGTTACGTAAAAATAGCCGACGATAGTGCAAAGAACACTTCTGCCGACTGTTGAGTGGAGGACCAACAATTATTTTGTCTTCCTAAAGTACGAATTGCAATCAATATTTAGACTAAAATACAACAATACAAACACTTCTTATGTTGGCACAGCCCACAAATCCAACGTGCAAGGTACGTGATTGTTTAATTTGGTTTAAATTTTCTTCAATGATTTCAATTTATACGTAAGATTCAATATTTGCACAGAATGAAACGTGGATGACAATTCACACATGGGGTCGCACAGATATGGGAAATCAGTGCAAAGCGATTCCGTAGCTGACGGCTTGTTTGCCGGATTGTTTCAAGCAGCAGGAAGATGATTTAGTAATGAGTACTCATCACCTTATCTGCATATTCTGTTCGATGTCTGGAAGTTCAGCAACATTTTCTTGATGTTGAAAAATATGTTTTCTGATAGAGAAGACTGTTCTTTCTGATAGAGTGTTCTTAACACTCTCAAAAAAATTTGAAAGGATCTCTGCGCAGATGACCAACGTTATCAATTACAAGGACTATTCGACGACAAAAATGCTCCACAATAACTCCGGTTTCCGATCAAGAAAAAACTAAAAATAAGGCTTCTGGAGCTTATGGAGTTCCTGAAGATATGCACCCTGCATGTTTTTCAGCATTATTTGTCCGAGACTGGTTACAATGATACACATATATATATATGGATATCTGCATCAGAAAAAATGCTTTAAAACCTACTTAAGCTGTTGCTCTGGTGTCTTTTTAGAGGACGATAACATTATGGACTATATTGTGAGGGATTAATTAAGAGAACGAAGTATGTATCTGTGTCAGTCATGATCGTCTTTTCTGCCATCTCTCTGAAATTCAAGGCATTGCTGAACCTCCTCTATAAGCTAGTTCGATAGCACGAAAATTCTCTCAACCCAGTTGGAAAACTCACTTAACAAGAGTCCACTTAACAATATTACAGTTGATAAGAACGTTTTTTAATTACCTATAAATATAAAATCTATTCTGATAACTAGAAAGGTAGGAGTGATTAGAGCGAATTTAACGAATTATTTCTGCTCGCAAAATCTTTCAGTAAACGGAATGAATTAAATATCCAAAGTTAAAATAGTATGGAAGTAATATAATATAGCCAACCGCTTTAAAAAATTAATATTCCATTTTAAAATGTACCTCAAATGATAAATCACCAATGAGCAATCAACCAATGGTTAATCATAAATTATCAATATTTACATTTAAGACCACTAAAAGCATCTAATATCTCTAATATTCACGTCTTTGGAATACGAAAGTTCATCGAATGCAGTTTACATAAAAGCATCGTGAATATTTTTTTACGAGTATATGTATTATTTACAATACATACGAGTTCATATCTACGTACGGGTACGTACATATACTCGATTGGTTATCGTGCATTAGCTAGTGAAGGGGCCTTATTAATGATTAAATGGGCAAACAATCTAATCTCTCGTTGACTACACCTCAATGAAAATGATTCTATAAAATTAATTTGGAATTAATAATAATATGGATTTGCTATGCCCTTAATATCATTCTTCATATTGATATGATACCATGTGATGGTATCCGATTCCAAGAGCAGCTTATACAACAACACCATTTCACTGTGTTATGTCATTGAAGAAGAACTGACCTTTCTATAAGAACCCAACTTAATGAAATTTAAATTACAATGCACTTTCGCTCGCATGTATAAAATTTTGCATGGTAATGATATGAGCGACAGAACGACATAACAAACCAGCAACTGGTCATTAGTCGCCAATTCGTAGCACCTTGTCTGTTCTGTCATGCCCTCATCGTAGGTGTACTCGTAAACTCAACGCATGAACACTTTGCCATTAAGTTAAGAATTCTAATATACTTTATGGATATTTCGGTCTTCAAGCTTTAAATTTCCATAACACGTCCGGATCATGCCATACTACTGAATTGAAATGGAATCAAGTCGAAAACTGGATTCAAATTCGAACCTTGCAATTGCCTAAAATGTTTACAGAATCTGACCAAGTTGCCACTTTTGTTTTCCTCTCAAAACAACTGAAATGAACTTGATACTCGTACTAAGCCCTCGCATGCTTGTTGAACTTGCATGTTAAGCCCGACTAAGAAAGCTTCTGCGTATCTCCAAATGCAAGTTTAAACTTCCACAACCAGTCTTGATCTACACTGAGCTTTTGACTAGTTTGCACAGCATTGTCTGTTTAGTGTTGAGTAGACCCCCGGCTTCATTTCCATATTCCAACTGCAGAATAGAAATGAGACCGCCTGGCAAAACTGAAAGTTAGTTATTTGAGAGCTCTTACAGCGAACAGTCGCTAGTGCTGGCATTCGTATAATCCAAAATATAACTTGTGCTGTGCGTATTTCGTGTCGTAGTCGCTCCCAATCGTAGTTGTAATCGTGCCCATAGTCGTGCTCGTTGTTCGTGTTTGAAAGTGTGGATTCTGAAGCTATTTCCGTAACTAGTCATTATAGTGTATCTTGTTTTGTAATTAAAGCGAGTCCGTCTAAATACGAGTAAGTAAACAAAAATTACGCAATACTTAGCAATGCGCTTTAAATTGCGCTACCTGCGCACAGGTACTCCTAACCTTATGCGTGTAAAAATTGAGGTTTCGGTTTACAGCTAAAATCTAAAAGCAATTAAGCCAAGCAAAAGATGTCACTAGCTCATAGTTGAGTAGAGTTGCTAGTTGCTAATTTCATTGTAATTCTCCTTCTCTCACAGTTCTTTTCAATCCCGTTTATTAACCCAAGAAGAAAGAAGACAAAAGAGACAACTAAAGAAAAATATATGAAAAAAAAACGCGCTTAAAAGCCAGTTTTAAGTCAGTATCATGTGAATGTGGGGATGATACATCGAACACCATATTCAAGGTTAGCCCGTCTAAAATGAAGTTTCTTCAATTCAGTTTCAGTGTATTCGTAGATACATATAGTATGTCTCTAAATTTACAATGAAATGCTAAGTGTTAATTAATTCTAGGCACTCGGCAGGTATTTAAGACATTAAGACATTGAGACTAAAAGACGTCTAGCAAAGAAAAGCAGGCCTATCGGTGCTGCCGTGCGGTGCTAAACAAAGAATTCGTTGTCCATACGCTCCATTAACTTTGGGACCTTGGTATACACATACGTGTAGTGAATCAATACTCAAAATGTAATGCAGGTCATTGGCAACGAAATTATTCCCCCAAAGAGTCCGTAAGACCGCTGCCATCGCCGTTAATCACATCATTGACAATTGAAAATTGATTCGAATCAATCAGACAAACAAACATTTTCAATTTTTGGCTTGTGGCTTTTGTGCGTGAAATGGGTTTATGAGCAGAGAGTCCTTCATTTAGTCATTCTGTATGTTCAATGGAAACCAGAGGGATTAGCCTAGACTACGAGTAAGTTGCATTTGCGATTGGCCTGAATTTTGTGTTGGAGCCTTGAATGCGCAAAATTACAAATACCAGCGACCTTCGCAGGTGGTTTAATTAAGATTTTAAAAATTTTGATGCAAATCAGATCAATCTGTGTCAGCTGTGAATTTAAGTATCGTGCTTGGTACGATTAATTTTTTTTTTTTTTGTTTTAAATTTGGCGATTATTGACCTTTTCAATTCAATCAGTAATCAGTCATTGGATTGAGGATTGATCGTGCAGACGTTGGCATATGAAGACATGAATATTCCTCTGGGTCACTGGGTCATCGGTCAGAAAATTGACTGTGAGTATACCTACTCGTAGTTGTGTTCGTAAATCGTTGATCGTGCACAGAGTGCTTAGTTTTTCTTTTTCGTGTTTTTTTTTTAGTGTGCACATCATGGGCATTTTTAAGGTCATTTCGGCTATTATTTGGAAAGCCTACTTGATTACGGGTAATAAAAGTGTCTAAGCCGACATAGAAGTGCAATTAGTTTTCGAGATCACTTTTATGTAACTGCTATATGTTGCGCATGCTAATTGCCTTCTAAATCTATTTAACTATTATACAAGCGAGTATGCTATTTGTATCTGCTATTAAAAGCACGCACAGAGGGATTGTATTTCTAGACACACCTTAACGCGGTTATGATTTAAGAATATTTCCAACAAATCTCAATCACAATTGAATTTGAAACCTTTCCATTGCTACGAGTATCAATGCAACATTTCACAAACTTGTGAATCATGAGTATGAATTATGGCAATCCAAACAACCGACGAATTGTGAAACATTGTACACAAATACAAATACTATCTGATTCCGATTCGATGTTGCAGTTAGTATGCACTGCACAGTGAGAGTCTAAGATGAATTCAAGTTTCTTAACACCTGGTTGCGCTAGACTAGCCAAAACGTAATTGAAGATTTGCAATCGTAGAAATGCGATTACAATAATTACTTTTTCTCTCCTCTGTTATCCAATCTTTCGGCCTCTCGAACTCTCGAATGGTGATGCCCCAGCTTAAACTTGTATCTGTTCGTGTGTTTGTGTTTTATCTGTGAGGAAGTAATCATTTCCTTATGAAGATTATTTAAACGGCCATGACTTTGCTCGTTTATCTTTAAAACCATGTTTTGCTTTTCGTTAACGATCGGGTGCGACACAATCAGATATCGATGCTGTCTTCAAGGTGAACTGAATCAGTTTATTTAATTTTTTTTTGGAGGTCTGACCTGCGAATGGTAATTTTGACTTTGTAGTTATTGCGCTAACTGATCGAATCACTACGGAAGTAAGCCCATACAAAAATACATACATATACACTCGTATGTATGCAGAGACTGTTAGCATGTAAACTAAATTAATGATTTGTAAATAGGTTTTCTCGTGAAAATATCTCAAGTTTAAACTATCTATGTACGAGTAGGTAAGTCTTCAGTTTAAGTTGGATCCCTTAGATCTACTATATGTATTTCTGAAAAGTTTTTCTCGGCTTCTACTTCTACGAGTATTTGATTTAAAATAATATTAACTTTCAATAATTATTGTTTGGATTGGATACTAAACGACGTTTAGCATTGAAACTAATTAACACATTTTTAATTCATGTACACCAAAAGCACTTTTACCAATAATTGCGATTAGACAAAAATAAATCATAAGACAGGCAAGCAATTAGATACACAATTTTGCCGTCTAAAATTTACACTAATTATTCGTATAAACTTGAAATGTGCCTACGTTGGTTTCAAGTAAATTTTCAAGTAATTTGGAAGAACTTTGTTCGTCAAACTTGCCCTAAACGGGTGCATACAAAACTTAATTTTTCTTGCCTAAGGTGATGATTTTTTTTGAATTCATTTCATTGTCTATGAGTTCTTTGTTGTTTCCACCTCAGACTAATTTTATTTGTAATTATTGTTTGCAAATACTTTTTGAACTGCTTATTAATTGCAAATTTTTAACACGCACGTGATAAGGTAAACATTGTTGAGGGCTGAAATTTCCTAACTTGTGCTCAGATACATCCGATTTTGAAAATTAAAAAGCACTTATAAACAGTGATCGGGAGATCATGACTAAAACAACTCATGAATAAAGGGGATCGTTGTCGTCGTGAAACAGCACTTTTTCTTGATCAGACGTTGCCTTTTGTGTATTTTCTTCTTAAATTGATGTTTTTTTCTTGTTAAAGAGTTATGTATATATCGTAGTCAGATTCTTCATAACAAAATGTAAGGAACCCATTTTGTAAACTTCGCCGACGTGTCGATAAATCTCCAATTTTGCGACTTTATTTTGTATGAAGAACACCGAGGAGCAGTTAAATGAAACAAAGGAATAGTTACGAGTATGGAAGTTTATTTTCATCTTTCAATTAAAGTTTTCTTCGGTCTGGCGGAGTTCAGAACGCCCAAGGTCAATATGCCATTTCTTACTTAATTCTAATTAATTTTTGACTCAAAGGTATCAATACACTTCTATTTGTTATTAATGCCTATCACGAAGCTAGTTTTATGTCCTGTCACGATACAAGAATGCAGCTGTTTTTTTTGGTTTTATCACCTGCTGCAGTGTTATGTCACTGTAAATAGAAGGCTTCTTTGTAAAAGAAATTGGTAAGCCATTTAGCGTAGTTTCTCGATTTTTTTTAGATCGGTTTAGGAACCGACCCTGAAGAACCGATTATATTCATTTCTTGGCTTTGAAGAAACTTACGTCTCAAAATTTTGACTAAGTTTATATTGCTGTACTGCCCATAAAGCTTATGATTGAATTTATTCCTCGTACCTACAATTATGATATTTTACATTTACATTTTCGCTTCAATAAAACATATAGAATGCTCTTTGATAAGGTTCAGGCGTCTGTCCCATAAAATGGAACTAGAATCGTTTATTCCTTATAAAGTGTTATTTTCATTTTATGTGTTTTATTCAATTTCCTTAGTTTGATTTTCAGGCTTATCGATTTAAGACGAGCCTTCAAAGTTGTCTATATAAAGCACCTCGTCGAAATCGGCAAAACCTCTAAGGAAGCAGCATCTGTTTTTTTTTTTAAATGCATGCTATACACATATGGCTACAGAATTTCTTCAAGACCTCAATTTTGACAATAATTATAAGAAGGACCAAATTGTGTACGAAAGCCCTTACAAATCACGACAAATAAGGCAATTTTTAATAGGCTCTTCAATTTGTGAAACTAATGAGTCCCATTTTTTCATCATTGGATAAGCAATCCTCCGATTCCATTCTTGGGACATATTTTGATCTGACCGTATCTATCTTAGAAGTTGTAACATGCTCAGTAACAAGCTAATTCCATCTGCTTTGATCTTTTCAGCACTTAATCCATCATTTTCGGGAGTGCCCTTAGCTTAATCTTAAAATCCTTATCACTTCTTTTATTTCTTCGGACTTTTTTTTTTTTCTTGCTCGCCAATCTGGTGAACTGCCTTAACTCTGCTGCCAAGAGCTTTTGAACCCTTCCATGCATATGCCGAAGTAATAATAAAACTATCACCTGTACATTCATTTGCTGGGAGTCTTGGCGGAAGTGATGTAGGAGTTCTTGAATAATTGAGGTACAATCGTTCAGCTATGAGTCTTAAAGCGCCTACACAAGAGGCAATTTGTAGACACAGTTTTTAGGACGATTGCGTGGGAATCAATAATTAATTGTGTGCGACCCTACACACCTAGGATTTCATATGAGTATGAAGTCATATTGTAATTCAACTCTTCTAGTCATCTGAAACAAAAAAAAATATATATATATTATTAATTAGCAAAGGAGTTGTAATATCCCCTACCTCAGAGAAATAAAAAAGTTTGCTTGAGGTGTTAGAGAGTACCAAATTTCAAGTAAATCGGTTTATTAGAACTTGAGATATCGAGTCAATAGAGTTGAAATAAAGTATTTTAAGTCATATAATGTTGCTTTATACTTACATTTCGTTAATCGGTAATTTTTCATTCATACAACGGGCCTTCTTCTACTTCATGATCAATATTTTCTGAAGTTCTTTTAGTTAGGCGAGCTGCTCTACCTTATTTAGAAGCAGCAGAAGCTCGCAGTTCAGAGCGATTCGCTCCTCCCGGGGCCAGTTTGGTTGCCGCCTTACAAAAGCCGCTGTAATTCCAACTTTAAAGACAGATTTTTAAAGGTCTAAATTTTAAAGATATGCAAAAAGAAATCGATTTTTTTAAATTTCTAGGCCAGAATACGAGTACTATGTTTTCGAAGGCGACTACCTACTGCATTAAGCTTCAATGGGTCAACTCTAAATTTAAAGTACAGCTTCCTAATAATATTTTGACCTATCAACACTGCCTTCGTATTACCCGAATGAAATGCATTTATCGAAGTTGTACTCTTAATGATTCTGATGTTTCATTTTGTTCGTAAGGCTCTTTGGTACTAGATTTTGTTGTATGATTTAGACTATTGTTTTTGGGTAAATAGCTAGTTGAATTAACTTTGATCCTTTAATTTTTATACAATAACTTCTTCCTCTTTATTTGAGGATAAAAAAAGTATCATAAGTACAATAAATCCATTTTTATAATGGGTCTGTTTATTTTGTCGCTTTTATCGCATTACAGATGAATGTTTTTATTAAAACTGCCGTAATGGACAAAGATTGCAATATTGTACGCTTTTATTTTGTTTATAAGCCACCATAATACGAGTATCGTTAATTGGGTGTAAGGCCTATTCCTAACCCCTTGAAATTATGAATAGTAAATTTTTAACTGGCAAGATGATATGACTGTTAAAATAGCATTAAGACCTTTTAACTTAACGCCTTAAAATGATAATTAAATAGATTTAAATAGCAGAATTGTTGAAGCCCGTAGAAATGTTGAAAAAACATTTTTTTATTTGTTTTTTTTTTTGTGAACCAGGTCACAACTTTTAAGGCAAATGCGCATTGCATTTTGTCGTTCCAACAATAAAATTATTAACTTTAATGTAAGTTATCAATTTTTGAATCTCTCTTACCATTACTTGTTGGTATTTGTTTTTGCATTTTTATATTGACAACATTTACACTTACAAAAAAGGTATAAAAAATATATAAGAAATCACCTTGATTCACTTGGAATATTTTAATTTAACTTACTGGCCCAATGCGGGCACCCTAAGATAAATTTAATCTGTACACTATGTCTTTCAATATATCTTACAGTGTAGTTTTTAAAGTAATGATTCAAAATGAAAACTAATAATTATTGTTACAAGAAACTTGTAATATATCAAAGTTACACTCACTAACTCCTAATCCATTTATAGCTATTTCGCGCTGTTCAACAAACCTAGTATGGATAATTTCGTATATACAATGACTCTGGTATACAAGCGAAGACAAGTCCTTGGAAAGGCCCTCCCAAACACCCGAATCACACGGGACAGCTAAGTGCAAAAACACTTTTAGCTCTGATCAGAGCAACATACATATGATTGCTGAAATACAGATATTGATCTAGACAGACATTTTGAAAAACAAGTGGTTATCCTTATTCCTCCATGATCAAAAATGTTCCCTCCTCTTTCTGGTTCTTGAAGAAGTCCCAGACAAAGGCGTCATAAAAAGAATTGTTTCCGGCTTCTGAAAGCTAATCTTCGACTTCCAATCATTGCAATATCGTTTAATCTGATCGAAGTCGCACAACAATAGCAATATGTTGTCGATCTTTGAACCTGATTTGTACGTAATCAAACTTCTGTATTCATATAGTATGATGAAGAGCAATTGTGAAAAATTTGAATAAGATCTACGAATTTTGTGTATCGCACCGTTTTTAATATAAAATGCTCCACTAGAAGCAAGTGTGTGTATATTCTTATTCCATTAAACTGTTTACTAGTAAACATCTTCTTCTTCTTTTTATCCTTTTATTAACCCTTTCCTCGTTACCTCGTTTCCCATTTTTACTGCATCGCTGCTGCTCCGCTTATGGGGTTGGCTAATGTCGCAGACCGCAGAACGCGTCTACATACTACTCGATCCTGGATCGCTTCAGTGGTTAGCCCCAGGCGTTGTTGCGCATTTGCCATCTGAGAAATCCAGGAATTCTTTTTCCCACCTCGTTTTCTAACAGTTGGAGTGACCGTAGTTGATAGTGGCTTTTTGACCTGATTTTCCGAAGATCTTCTAGCAACGTGGCAATATCAGCTTATTCTATTCGCCTCAAACTGGTCGGTTACCGAATTCTTTATATGTAGACTTCCTCTTATATGCGTAGATCTAATGCAATCGCGTTTAGTGACTCCACTAGACATCCTTAACATTTTCATTTCCGCTGCCGTCATTTTGTTTTTAAACGCTTCATACATTGTCCAGCACTGTGAACCGTATAACAACCGTGGTGTTTTAATTTAAGTGAAAATTTTCGCTCGCAAAAGATTCCCGAATTTTCCCGCCATTTCATTCATCCCACACTCACTTTGTGGTTTACGTCGTCATCACATTTTGCTCCCATGTTAACGATTGATCCTAAGTACTTAAAGATAGTGCTTTTCGGAAGGACTATTCCGTTTAACATTATATCCGGAACAGGTCGCAACGGATGCGCAAATGGGCACGTCAAATGCTCCGTCTTTGAACGACTTATTTTAAACCCGTTTCTCTCTAGCGCATTTCTCCATGAATCTAAGGCATTCTGTAAATCTTCGACGTTATCGCTAAGTACTCGTATAACTGCGTCGTCAGCGAAGAGAATTGGCGTTACATTTGCCTCGCGCATGCAGTCTTTTAAAAGATAGTCGGATACTACGTTAAAGAGAAAAGGGCTAAGTACGCTTCCTTGATGCACTCCGACATTAACTGGAAATTCTCTCGTTAGTCCAGCAGAGCTTTTAATTGCAGTTTTCACGTTCCTGTACATGTCTTGTATTATTTACTGGTAAACATATTAAAAAGAATGTACATCAGTGGTTTATATATGCTCAGCCTGTTCAACTTGAAGAAGAGTCCATCTAGCCATACATTATGAAAAGCATTCTCCAAATCAACCGACCAGGCACCCCTTTATATTTTATTGGTTTTGTTCCAGTGGATAAATACAAGCTTAGACCAGCCATGTGGGATATCGTGCTCCGCCTTGAAACCGAATTGATTATCTGAAACTATATTTTTGTCCTCTATCCACTTTAGTAGTCAAAACTCTTTTTATCACCTTTTTGAATCCTTTACTAATATTCAGGGGAAGAAGATTAGCTGGATTGGAAGTAAATTTTTCGTTTTCGTTGGCACGAGCGGTTCAAAAGTGGTCGTGAGTCAATCGAAGATGATGAATGCAGTGGCAGACCATCGACATCGAAAATCGACGAAAACATCGATGAAGTAAATGAAATGTTGATTAATAACCAACAGACAGTAAACAAAGAGTATTATTGGGGCGTTATGAGACGAAATTCGCCGAAAGAGACCAGAATTGTGGGCAGAAAACTCGTGGATTTTGCACCATGATAACGCACCGTCACACAGTGCCATCATTACTCGCAATTTTTTGACGAACAATAAAACAAATACCATCCAACAGCCACCGAATTCACCTGATTTGGCTCCCTGTGACTTCTTTCTGTTCAATCGAATTAAAAAACAACCACCGGGAGCGCGTTTCAGCAGCCGAGAGGAAGTAATGGAAAAATCGCAAGCTATGACGCTAAGATTTAGAGGGAGTATCAACAACAGATGTACCAACTTAACAAAAAAAAAAAAAACGGAACTCAAATCGGAACAATGGGAGCGCCACACGGTGGTTATTCTGGGAACCTTTTGATCAAGGTAGTATACTTTCTTAAAAGTCGTTCCACCTTCTCTTGTGAATTTGGATCACGAACAAGTTATTATGATCTACAGCTTGTCCAGACCTGCTGTTAATAGTATTAATTCATTATTCGACTATCCTTAGGCACATCCAGATCATTTTGATCTTCCTCCAAAATATTTTATATAGGTATATTTTAATGCAAAGCTAGGAAGAGAGGGTATCTTTGGTGGAACAATCGGAAAATATAGCCTGCACAACATCACCTCCGATAACGGATTCAGGCTATTCGACTTTGCGGCGGGGCGAAACATTGTCATGGCTAGCACGCGGTTCCCACATCTCGACATACACAAGGGGACTTGGAGAACTCCTGATCAATCAACAGTCAACCAGATTGATCACATTGCGATCGACGCAAGACACTCCTCCAGCATTATGGATGTCCGTACGTTCCGAGAAGCCAACATCGACTCGGACCATTACCTTGTTGTAGCCCAGGTACGGGTGCGGACATCCAAAACTACGCCAAGACAAACTAATGCTGTGAGAAAATTCGACGTCAGACGGCTACAATCGTAAGAGATCGCCAAGTCCTTTTCCGATCGAGTGTCTCTTAATCTCTTAAGAGGTCCAATGCCGCCAGCATCAAACATCGAAGACCATTGGAAACACTGCCAAAACGCCATCAGAGATGCCGCTTCTGATGTGCTGGGTTTCACTCGTCCACCACAACGAAACCCCTGGTTCGATGATGAATGTCGGCAAGCACATGCAGCTAAGCAAGATGCATATAACGCGGCGCTGCTTAGAAAGACCAGAGCTGCTCATGAGCTCTATGAGCGGAAGAGGAGAGACGAACACCGGCTTCTCAGGAGGAAGAAGAAAGAGCATGAGAAGCGCGCGATCGAGGAAACTGAGAGATGCTACTCCAGGAATGAGGTTCGGAAGTTTTACCAAAAGGTAAAAATAACATGCCGCGGAAACAAACCCCGAACCGAAGCCTGTAGAGATGAACAAGGGAACATCGTAGTAGAATCGCAGTCGATGCTGAGGATTTGGAAAGATCATTTCTGCAGACTGTATAACGGCGATGACGGACCAAATACCGCTGTCAGGCAGAATCAACCAAATCAACCTTTCAACCTGGACGATGATGACCAACAATTCCGTCCACCCGACCTGGATGAAGTGTAGATAGCTATATCGAAGCTTAAGTCCAACAAAGCTGCTGGAGCGGATGGCCTGACTGCCGAGCTCTTCAAAGCGGCAAGCGATGACTTGGTAAGGAGCATACACCAACTCATCTGTAAAATATGGTCGGACGAAAGTATGCCCGATGAATGGAACCTCTGCATTGATCATTTCTACAGACTGTATAACGGCGATGACGGACCAAATACCGCTGTCAGGCAGAATCAACCAAATCAACCTTTCAACCTGGACGATGATGACCAACAATTCCGTCCACCCGACCTGGATGAAGTGTAGATAGCTATATCGAAGCTTAAGTCCAACAAAGCTGCTGGAGCGGATGGCCTGACTGCCGAGCTCTTCAAAGCGGCAGGCGATGACTTGGTAAGGAGCATACACCAACTCATCTGTAAAATATGGTCGGACGAAAGTATGCCCGATGAATGGAACCTCTGCATTGTTTGTCCAATTCTTAAGAAAGGAGACCCTTTGAACTGCGCCAACTATAGAGGCATCAGGCTCCTTAACATCGCATATAAGATCTTATCCGCCGTATTGTGTGAACGCCTGAAGCCGTTCGTCAACAACCTGATAGGTCCATATCAGTGTGGCTTCAGGGCAGGAAAGTCCACCATCGACCAGATATTCACACTACGGCAGATCTTGGAGAAGACCCATGAGCTTCAGATCGATACCCACCACCTATTCATCGATTTTAAGGCCGCGTATGACGGCATCTATAGAGACGAGCTATATAGAGCAATGTCTAGTTTTGGCATCCCTGCCAAACTCGTCCGTCTGTGCAGGATGACGATGGAGAATGCACGCTGCTCCATCAAGGTCGGTAAAGATCTCACCGAGACCTTTGATGTCCAGAAAGGATTTAGACAAGGCGATGCGCTGTCATGCGATTTTTTCAACATCGTACTTGAAAGAATAGTGCAAAACTCACGAGCAAACACAAGAGGCACTATCTTTCAAAAGTCCGTCCAACTACTCGCATACGCCGACGATATTGACATAATCGGGAGAAAGCAGCGTGATGTCAGTGGCGCTTTCGCGAGTATTGAGATGGAAGCGGCGAAAATGGGTTTAGCGGTCAATGAGGGCAAGACCAAGTATATGCTGTCAAGCAAAAAGGACAATCAACACCGACGTCTCGGACAGAACGTCACCGTCGACAGATATAACTTTGAGGTAGTTAAGGACTTTGTCTACCTAGGCTCCGCTATAAATACAGACAACGACACCAGCGCTGAGATCAAGCGAAGAATAACTCTTGCCAACCGCTGTTTCTTTGGGTTAAGAAGGCAATTGAGTAGCAAAGCCCTCTCTCGGACAACAAAAGTCACCCTTTATAAGACTTTAATAATCCCGGTCCTGCTCTATGGCGCAGAGGCATGGACATTATCAAAAATGGATGAGGGTGTTCTTGGTTGCTTCGAGATAAAAATTCTTCGGGCGATCTTCGGTCCCGTCTGCATTGACGGTGAGTGGAGGAGGAGATACAACGACGAACTGTATGGACTGTACAGCGACATGGACCTAGCCAGAAGAGTGATGATCCAAAGACTGAGATGGCTGGGTCATGTAGAGCGCATGGACACCAATGCTCCGGTCCGAAAAGTCTTTAAATCCGCCCCCGAGGGACAGCGCAGTAGAGGAAGGCCAAGACTCAGGTGGCGCACGCAAGTGGAGGAGGACCTCAGCCAACTTAGCGTGCGAAACTGGAGGCAGCTAGCCAGGGATCGAGCTGGCTGTAGTGCCACCTAAAGAAGAAAGAAGATATTTACGGGACCATATTTGGATTAGTGGTGTTTACATCGTGAAATTTGTTCGTAAAATAATCTGCTCCGTATCAAGTATTGCTAAGTTTTATTGCTAAGTTTTAAGCGCGATTTCTTGATATACTTTATATATTAAGGAACAATTTGTGTAAGTAAGAAAAGTCGGAAATGTCTACCCTTCGAGATAAAGTCTTAAATTAGACCTGGATATCCTCTGTCTTGTCTCTGATTTAACAAATCACGTCTTCAGTTTGTGCTCGTCCTATGTACTCGTACAATATATCAAATGTGATACCATTAAACTTGCCATGTTCATCTAAAAACACTTTGCCTGAATCAGGTACAGGTATTAGAAGTTATTCAAGGTGAGGGACTTTGATTTTTATCAACTTGAAATTTTCATTTTATTATTCATTTAAATAAAATAACACGTAGTTAACATTCTCCTTTTGAGACAAAAAAGTGTACCTGAAATTAACAAACAAGAAATATATTAGATATCTTCTTTTCGAGTTTTTAATTCAAAAGGTACATATGACTCAACTTTTCAAAACAAGTTAAACGTTAAATAATAAAATCTTTAAAATGGCAAGGCAAATTACTGTACGTACAGTTTTTTTGTGTTGATTAAAATAAATATCAAATTAATTGTTCAAAGGACAGAACATTATTTTGAATGGCAAACAGAGCTTTATTTGGAAAGCTTTACGATATCATCTGTCTGTTGTAAATCAAAATCCAAAAGTAATTTCCGATCTGTACTTCGACGATAGGCCACAAATATTCATTGGATAGTGTAAATTTTATCATTTGTTGTCGTTTCGAAATAACAGGGTTAATTTGAAACCAATTTCGTCCTTGGGAAAGCCAAACCAATATAATATCTTCAATGCTTTTAATTCTGCAACTTATGAAAAGATAAGCAAAACAATGGACGCTTTAATCAGAAAACTTTCTGAATAGTTTTTCCTTAAAGGGGCTTCCTTTATGTTAGAAAAAAAGGCATTTAGGATGCTTCTTCTGTCCATGTCTGACATCAAACGTTTGTCAATTGAAAATGTTTTTTTCACGAGTACATTCTAGTTGATGTTTTACTCTTACTATGCTTACTCGTACAATTAAAAAAATAATTTCAAACTCCCTTAAACAATAATATTTATTATATTACATCTTTCCGCATTTACATTTTGTTGTCAGGCCTTTTTTCAAATACATAGATTGGTAGACTAATTTGGCAGTCATTGACAACTACTGTATATATGGCAAGTCTCCAAATTTTATTGCTCTTTTTCCGGAAGTGAGAACAAAATAAACAAACTTGTTTTGGTTAAAGTTCTCTTGAAAAACCTTAATAAAACATTGAAAATTTTATACCCCCTTTGCTCTGATTTAAGTACGCTAATTTCCTTGAAGTTTATAGTCGGATGTGGAACAAAGAATGATAATCGTAATAGCGATAAGCAAATTAAAGAATTTGAAACGACAAGTCATTTGATTTGATATGCAAACATTGTATCGCAAATTCTTGTATGCGTCGTTGTACTCTGACTCACTACTGGAACCCATAACTCGTAAATCACAGAACTCTCTTTGTATTTTGTTATTCACTTTTTGACCATTCACATATTGATTTTAATTTAGAATTTATCGTTCTTCTATTGCAGTTGTACGAGTAGCTAATTGAAGACAACATGAGTCCCCCGGAGGCAAGAAGTGTGAAATTTGACGACAATCAGATACCCTACATCGATTTGGGAAATGCGGTCATTCGTTTGGAAAAGGAAGACCCACCACAATGGGCATTGGAAAAGGCCCAGAAAGAGCTCCGTGAAACACCAGAAATTGTAGAGAAAGCAATTAAAGATTTGCGCCAATTAATTCAAAGTGAGTTCAAGATAAGCTTACAAGTATCTCATATCATTTATTTTTATTATAATTATTTACAATTATCTTATTAGTTGCGTTTTATTTCAAAGCACATCTCTGTCAGGAATCTTACAGTATACGAGTACTCATATGTATATAAATATTCCATGAGTAATGGAATCGATATCATATCGACAGACATATAATAGAAGTTAAATATTCCATAGCTGGGTTTTTTCCAAGTGACTTGATAGTCTTAAGTACCCATTTTACTCTCATCTCGCACTTATAAGCCCTGCTGCTGTAAATCAAGGGTGACTGATTCTATGATAATCTTGTAACAATAAATGGCTTCGATAAATAAATTAAAGTCCAAACCAGTTTTGGTCGAGCGAGCTTAGATTATTTTAACTGAGTAATTGTTGATTACTTGAACTCTGCCATTAGGTTGGATTGAGAAATTAATCTTTATAGCTGATAATTTGTAATTATAGATAAGCAGTAGCCAGCTACTTATAATATGACACAAAAGATTTGTGATATATGTGCGTTCATATATATACTCGTATATGATAGTAACGACTTTGTGACTTGAACTTTGTTAGAAAAGTTTTGAAATGCATTCACGTATTTGTCAAGCTGACAGAAGTGAAGGTGAATATAATTTAAAATATTTGTATTTTGCAAACTTGGAAAATATTCTATGCAGGTCTGTACATATGTACATTTTATAATTTCAATAAACAACATTTTCTGGTTTTGAATTTTAATGTTTTTTCTAAACATCGTTAACATTTTAAAACAACTAATCCATTACCTACTTACTTACTTACTTTAGGTGGCACTAAAATCCGGGTGGACCTGAGTCTCAGTCAGTTCGATCTTTTGTTAGCTGCCTCCAGTTCCGCACGCTAAGTTGGCTGAAGTCCCTTTCTACTTTCGCTGTACACTTAGTACAGTTCGTCGTTGTATCTACTCCTCCACTCGCCGCCAATGCAGACGAGAACGAAAATCACTCGAAGAATTTTGCTCTAAAAGCAGCCCAGAGCACCCTCATCCATTTTTGATAATGTAAATGCCTCTGCGTCAAAGAGCAGGACTGGAATTATTAAGGTCTTATAAAGGGTGACTTTTGTTGTCCGAGAGAGGGCTTTGCTAGTCAATTGCCTTCTTAGCCCAAAGAAGCAGCGATTGGGAAGAATTATTCTTCGTTTGATCTTAGCGCTGGTGTCGTTGTCTGAGTTTATAGCGGAGCCTATGTCGACAAAGTCCTTAACTACCTCAAAGTTATACATGTCAAAAGTGGCGTCGGTGTCGTTTTTGCTTGACAACATATACTTGCATCGTTGATCGCTATACCTAGTTTCGCAGTTTCCGTCCCAATGCTTGCAAAAGCGCCGCTGACATTATGTCTGTTGGCAACCAATCCATTACTACGTTTAAAAACAGATCAATTTAAACTAAATCAATTTTGAAAATGTACCAAAATGGAATCATTTCTGAACCAATTTCTCTTGCAGTGAGCTTTTCCCTGCTGAGAACAAGTCAAAATCTTCGGAAACCAGCGCTTTGGACTCTGTTTTCTTAATAGCAATTAAATAATTTGAGTCATTTATACTCGTATATACTCATCCAAACTGCACCAACTTGTGCTGAGTCTGCGAAGATATTTGCTGTGGCTTGATGGAAGATGATGCTCCCCCGATTAAACAGTTTAGGACGTTTTTCGGTAATTGCATCCTTCTGTCTATCCAATTGAGAAGAATCAATCGTTTGGTTATGTGGAAGAAGCTCATAGTACATTTCCTTTTAAATGTCATAAATACAAAGCATAACCTTCTTAGTGTAAAGATCAGCTTTGCGATGGCTGAAAGTGGCTCACCTTTTTTATTCCAGGACTCTTTAAGGAATCCACTTCACTCTTTATCACCCATTATCATCTGTTTTAAAAATGCATCACTTTTGTTGCGTTCTGCCAGAAACTGCTGATGGAGAAACCATAGAATGAAGTATCTTCACTGAAGGTTGGCCGAAGGCAAAATTTTCTATCGATTTATATAGTGCAGTTGGCGGAATTGACTTTCTACCCTTGATATTTTAATATGTTTAATATTTCTGTAATGTGCCTAGTTGTAAAGCGTTCATTATTTGTATTAAGAACTTTAATTTGGTCTGCATAAATCTCAAGTAGTCGTCCAAAACGCGGCAAGTCAGAGCATATGAAATCACCAACACGAAAACGCCGAACCACCTCACGAACAGTTCAGCTCAGTTCAGTTCAGCTCTTCCCGTGAAGGCCGCAAATCTTCCCATTTATTTGTTCAGCGTTTTTTCTTTTCTAAAAAAACAAGAGCACATTATGCCGAAAATACTCCTTATTTGTCTTCGTTTCAAAAGTACACCAATTACGTACCCAATGCCAACCCAATAGATGGTGCCCCAAATACCGCCCGTAGTAGGCGTGAACACATATATTCGGAAACACAACGAAGCAAAAGTAACGCAGCTATCAGGGTTGTTCTTTAAGTTAAACACAAACCTGAGATTCGGTGAAACCATGGTGTTTCGTTTAAAAAAAAACGCTCGATGGAACCGAACATATAGAGCGACAGCGACGTAGCTTATCTTTTGGACTTGTTCCACTTCTTGATATAGTTCACGTAGTCTGCGGTTGTATAATTTCCTTTATGCGCCCTTTGCATTTAGGATACGGAGGACCCCAAAATCACTTCTGTCATTCTGTTCCATATTTAGAATGACGGATTTCGATTTGCAAGGGTAGATATTTGTCAAATCTGTAGTAGTGAGGATCGTTAGTTGAGTTAGAAATTACTCTGTAGTAAGCGATCATCTTTACTTTTGCAGCTATCTATATAGACGTTTTGCCACAAGTGGTCTTTTCCATGGCTTACTTACTCGCCTCGAATTAGCAAATCGACTGTATAGCAGAGCCAATAGTGGTGGTAAAAGTTAAAGTATGTGTACACGTTACGTTAAGTTACTAAATGAGCATACAATTATGTAGATTTTACTCACTAGATGATTTAGTGAATCCTTGAAAAGAAGATATGATTGCATTTTTTAAGTGGTAGTCTTTCAGAGTCGTTAGACTTATTAATTTCTAATTTGATAAATGAACCTTTTCTACGTTAGTAAGAAAATATGGTTAGCTGTTTAATAAATTTGGGTTTTTTCGTACTATCTTTTCGATTTTTGTTTCCTCGCTTTGTCATTGGTTTTGCGCAAATCATGCCAATATTCATCGTATTGCTGGTAATAATCAATCGTTGTGCGGAACTGGAGATACTGTCCATTAGCTTTTCTAGGAAGGTAATCATACCAGACTATTTCAAGGTCATTCTCTCATTATAAATTGTATTCATTTTAGGCATGCTAAGGTGTCCGAAGTTAAGTTCATTACTTTGTTCATGTTGCGGTGTCTTTCTCTAAACATTCATTGGATCTTTGGATAAAATACTTAAACTTAAAGAATGTTGCAAAAGTTGTAAATGACAAGGTATTTAGTTTCATAGAATATTGCTAGTAAACATATAATTCTTGTGTCTAGAGCGAGAAGAGTGTTGAGTGTATTACACCAAGTCAGTCATCATTCGTTTTTTTAAGGGACGGGTAGGGCTAATGTTATTATTTGTTTATAAGCTCGGAAAGTGTTTTAAAGAGAATGTTTAATCTTTTAAGAGAAGGAGGGTTGTACCATCTTGACCAGAAGATTTGTTTAGATAAAGATCTTTAAGTAGTCTTGTTTCAATAAAAGTGCATTCATCAATTGCAGATTTGACGCGCTCAAGTGTAGGCGGAAACAGGACAAGAAAAACTGCAAAGTGTAAGGCGATTAGATTTAGAGCTGATAGCTAGAATATCATTATAAATGAGCGTTGCATTCGTATAAAGAATGAAGCAGAATTTTTAATGTTTTTGACGGAGGTCAAATAATTTTTAATTATTATATTGTAGTATAAGTGCGGTACCATTGAATTTCACAGTTCATCAGTTTCTTTTCCAACCTAAGACCAGAGGAGAAGTTTTATAGGCTTGGAACTCTACTGACGATGTTTTTGCACAATGATTTCGTTTTTTAGTCAATTTTATAAGTTTGCCATCCATTAGACACGCGAGGGGTGATGATGCAATTTTACCTCTAAAATATAAAACAAAATGACCCTCAAACAACTATGGAAAGAATAAAAAGCAAGTCTGCTAAGGCTTAGTGAGTTTGCTAAATTTTGGAAAAACCAAACTGGAATTAAGTTAGTTCTTTTGATCAAAATTGCAGATTCGCAGTTTACTTTTACCGGTTATTCAAATTGAGATAAAAATTTTGAATGAAATGTCAATTTTTAGTTGGTATGTAGGTGTATTTAATCTATGCGAAAGTATTAAATATTTATTAGAAATTCCATCTAAAATGAAGGTAGGAAATTGTTCTCCCTTGTGTTATAAAAAAATATAATATTATAGCAATAAATACTTTTTCGAATATGCATTTTCTAATTTTCATCTTTTTTATATTATATTTCTAAAGTCAAGTACGAATAATTATAATTTATTTTCTCGAATAAAATCTGGATTCCTTTCGAGACCGGCTTGAAGTGGTTTTTTAAATTTGTTGGTGATTTTTTTTTCGAATTTATATTTTTTAATAATAAAAAAAAATATTTACCCCTATTGTATGAGTTTATGTAAATACATATTTATAAACTTCCACAAATGCTACGTCTTTGTTGCAATTGCTAATTTATAAGCAAGCACTTTAAACCACAACATCACGACTTGTGGTTGAAAATCAGAGCTTTTTTTAGAATTGTGTTAATTAATGTCAGTATTATTTTCGTTGGAATGAGTCAATGATTTTCAGTTTTTTTTTTTACTTTCCTCATGTCATTTTATCAATTATCAGTATAATCAAGTTACGAGGGCGGGTCAATAAGTCCGTGACTTTTGGATTAAAACACAGATTTTTTGATAAAAAAATAATTTTATTTTTCAACGTAGTCTCCCTTGAGCTCTATACACTTTGTCCAACGCTTCTCCAATTTTTTTATCCCTTCCAAAAAAAATGATTTGTCGAGGTCCTCAAAATAGGCCTTTGTTTGCGAGATGACTTCATCATTGGAGTCAAATCTTTTTCCACCAAGCCATTTCTTCAGGTTTGGGAACAAGAAGTAGTCACTCAGAGCCAAATCTGGAGAATAGGGTGGATGAGGGAGAAATTCATAGCCCAATTCATGGATTTTTGCCATGGCAACTGCACATGCGTTTGTGGTCGGCTGTGAGCAAACGCGGCACCCATCTTGCGGAAAGCTTTCTCATGCCCAAGTGATCATTCAAAATTGAAACCACTGAGCCATGCGAGATCCCTACGGCTTCCACAATCTCTCGCACTTTCAATCTTCGGTCGGCCAACACCATATCGTGAATTTTTTCGATTGTTTCGGGTGTAGAGACCTCAACTGGGCGTCCAGGACGTTCGGCATCTTCAGTGCTTGTACGGCCACAACGAAATTCAGTGAACCACTTTTTTACCATTGAAATCGATGGTGCAGAGTCCCCATAGTATTTATCAAGCTTAGCCTTGGTCTCGGTAATGGTTTTTTTTTCGCAAGAAATAATGCTTAATAAGCACACGAAATTCACTTTCTTCCATTTTCTCCTCAAATTAGTGAGTAGTCTGATAAAAATAGCTGTCAAACACAAACTAACTGACACAGCAAGTTTAAATTTTGACAGGAGTCAACTGACAGATGCCTGTTGACAGGAGCAGTGTTGCTGTTTCAGTAAAGAGGTCAGAAATTCAAAAAGTCATGGACTTATTGACCCGCCCTCGTAACATGCCGTTAGTTAGCTAATTTAAATAGTTTCAGATGATTAAACACAACATTAACGTTTTAGATAGTTTGATTAGGTTTTATGAACGTAAATATATCTACATATGTTTGTAAATCATAAACACATCTGTTCGAGTTGAAATGCAATTTATATTTAATAGCTTTTTGGTGAGTTGACAAACAAGATCAATATAGACAAACATTCTATGTGTAAAGTATTCTATTGCATTTGTAGTAAATACAAATCTAATAAATCGATTACTACATATTTTTCTTACGTAAGTGCACATCTTGCAATCAAGCATCATAAACTTGCACGAAACGGAGTCCTGAAAGATCTTTTATACATAATCTCTCTTAAGGAATCAGATGAGACTCAATTAAAGTTCAAATATTTAAATTGTTTCTAGAGCACATTTTAGTGCTTCAGGCGCAAAATTTTATCCATAACAGACACTTATTTAACTCAATTTTATCAGTACGTAGCAGTGGAAAGATTCGTCTATGTCATTGTATGCCCTGGGTACGATTTCCGTTCCATAGACCTTAGGAATGATTTTCGTTTTTTTTTCTATCCGTAATCAGATTCTTGTTAGTGCGATCGTAGGTAACCACATGTTATCCTCTCTGCCTGTTTCTTCAGGGTCGCAACAGGGATTCATTCTTGGGCTCTTATTGTTTTCGTTGTATGTGAACAAACTGCTAGGTCCGTATGTTTGCAGCTGACTTCGGGCTGTATTTGTTTTGACCGATTGATACTCGTAGTATGAGAAATAGTTTTGACCTGATCAAAAAAGATCTTTAGTAATTCAGCAGTGGGGATTAAAACATACCTTGTCCCTCAATTCAGGAAAATCATAAACCTTATGCATTTACCAAAAAAACTATCAAAGATACAACAAGCTTGTCATCGATTAAGTAAGATGGGTATTCTACCGACTTCGTCTATTCTCCCAAGAACTTGGGGACAATTTTAATGAGTCCCTCAAATGCAGTTCTCACTATATTTAAAGTATACAACGGTCTTTGTTAAGTTAAAGGCTGTGCCTATTCGAACCATTGTGTTGCTGATCAAAACACTTATTTTTCCTACTCTTTTTTATTGATGCGAACATTTTAGCAGCCTTGATCATATTACAAGGCAAAATGTAATATAATATAACTATATATTAATTTTAATTAAAATTAAGTAAGAATTCCCTGTATGTCCACGAATAGACTAAGAAAGGCAGTTAGTTGAGAGACTTCAGGCGCAGCGGGTTGTTGTGCATTAATTTATATATTTGTAGTTTTGCCATCTACCATATAATGTTGATTTTCAGTATCCTTAACAAAATTAGTGATTTTGGAGCTGGAAGTGTCCCAAAAGAATACCAAAAACTCTTCTAATGTTTATAGTTTTGAACTTCAAGGGCTGTGTGCATCCGTTACACATTTTCATTGCATAATTCAGTCTATCGAAATCCGTAACATAAATACATCGGACAATCCTTGGTATCTTTTGTAATTTAATTTCTTCTTTTTTTAACAAAAAAACTTCTCTGTGTTTCTTTGAGTAAAATTCGCGCAATACTCAGATTTCTTTAATGACTGAGGGAACCTAGGATACTCCAATGCACCAACTAGAGTGTTTTAGCAGCAGTTTTTGCATACTTTCCTTGCATATTTTTTCTCGCAATTATTGCTTAGATTTCAAGTTACCTAGTTTTGCCAGAAAACCTTTGATGACAAGTGATCACAGGGGGGATAGAAACCGTTGCCTTGAACACAAATTTTAGCTGCTAAGAGTGTGATTCTCATCAGGGTTGGGTATTCTTTGATTTCCAAACATTGCATTTGCATTTGATATCCAGTATTGTCCAAACCACATTTAGTATCTAAGAATGAAAAGCGTTATTGAATGGCTTAAATAAGTTAATAGCTCACTTAATTTCAGGCAATTATACGAGTATTATTGAGAAGTATGGAGTCTAAAATGTTGATCTTAGGCAGAGTTTTGTAATTTTTCTTTTAGCTATCGTCTAATTTGTTCATGTTATCTAAATGAATTCTATTAAAGATGTTTGGAAGTTAAAGCTGTCCCATATTCCGATTATATACTGGTTATACTGGTTGGTTAAATTTTGTAACTTTTTTTAAACGATGATGAATTGATTCAATAAGCCAAAACTCTGCTTTGCTAAATGACCAGGAGACTATAGGAGACTTCCTTAATATCGGAAGATATGTATGTTGTTGCTTTGTATATGTAGTCAAGCTATTATGTACATCCTACCTCGTGCCTATATGAAACCTTGTATGCATTGAGTTAACTAAAAGACCTATTGAACCTTCATAGTTATTTTGTATGAATAACTAAAACTCTAAAGCGGTTAGTCCTTTACATAATGTTGGGCCACATAGTCGTCAAAATAAACGTGAAGTCAAAGGCATTTTATTTACGACAGCTCAAATATGTCTTAGTTCTTCGGTACTTTTTATTTGTAGCCCTGGGGTAAACATTGAAAAAAATGTTCTTAGGGCCAAACGGGGGGCAATTTTTAATTATCAAGTATACAATTCTGACATTTCTCGAAATCTGCAATCAATCAGACTCATCGTATTAATAAACAGAAGATTAAAATACCTTAAAATCGCCTTTTTTTATTTCTCTATATAACGGTATTGGAGTTCGTTGTTAGTTTAATCATCTTCAAACTTCCAGTTACTTATTCATTCTATTGCACTTTGTACGTATGTATATCTTCCACTTTTTATATACACATCTGCTCCCGATAGAGCACAGAGGCAAGATTAAAGTATTCGAATATATTAAGTATCTGTCAAATCTGCACCATTATCTTCTTATCTTATTTTCATTCACCTTTGGAGTCAATGCAGATTAAAAAAATATTGAAAGTTTTCTTGTTATCATTTACCCGTAACTTACTTCACTATCAATGACTGATCGCTTAATCTGAAATTAGAACGAATGCAGTTTAATTGTGATAAGGATTTGTCCTCTACATAGCGTTTTAGTTGAAAGTCATTGAACCGTACATTCAAGCAAGTATTCTCATAGTTAACATACAAACTCGTACAATGTGTAACAATGTTTTTTATTGAACAAAGAGTTGACTGTGTTTCCTGAGTTGTCGTAATATGAATATTTGATGCTTAGCAATTGATTTCAGGCGTTCACATAAAATAGAGACCTTCTACGCCATGTTTAGGATTTTGGGATCGGACAACATTCTTTAAATTATTTTTGGAAACGAATTGGTATTCTTCTCTACCAACTCACCTCTATCTGGAGTAAATATATACTCTATATGCACTAAATAGTTCCTCAGTAAGGTCACCCGGTTCAGGAGCTTTGATGTACTCAAGTTATCATACTGCTGTCCGTTCTTGATTTTTGTCGCTCAGTTTGAACTGTTCGTTTTCTCATACAGCAGATTTTGGTTTCCCATAGTTTTTTTTTTCTCCTGAATATTGTTGCTAAGGTATACACTTCATTT
The DNA here is from genome assembly GCA_928272305.1 of Volucella inflata. Lineage (NCBI taxonomy): Eukaryota > Metazoa > Arthropoda > Insecta > Diptera > Syrphidae > Volucella > Volucella inflata. Next base: position 111,506,629 of record OV743720.1, on the reverse strand, counting down.
GCTCAAACGCCTACAAGTGGAAATTATTCCCTCCCTTTTGTTCGCAGAACAACTAAGCTGTTCTCGTCCTTTTACACAATGTCGCTTCGTAGGTTAGGTGTTTCGTAAAATGTGCTTGCGTGCTGCTTTTCTATTTTATCGTTAAAATCATCTACAATAATCTTGATGTCTGTCTTAGAACATTGCCACCATATTTTGTCGAAGAGCGTTTAGAAATATTTTGTTGGAAGTATCGTCTCTTTCTGATTTCGTCCTTGAGACATCTCGCCGAAGACTTGCGCTTTCAATACGCACCTAAATAGATGTCTATCCGACCGTATTGTAGATGGTGGTGTTATTGGTTAACAGCAGTTAAGGGCATCCGCTAGTTGATTAGTGGCACGAGGCCTTTTCAAACATTTCATGTGCAGATCCGAACGTCGTTATCAATTTGTTATATTTACTATCTTGCGAAATAATTTGCTTTGGCATCCCTTCGCCAGGGGCCGTTTTGTTGATTATACAACAATTCCCCAGCAACGGCGTTGAATTTTAAAAATCCATAAAATCTGTAAGTCCAATTTTTTACGTTACTTTATAAAATTTGTTAGTTGTAATTTTTAACGTATTTATAAGTATATAAAAGAAAATGTTTACTGCGTATGATTTATGTTTTTTAATACGAGTACCTTGCTTATCTTTAAGATACTGAATTTCTTCATTTGCCCTTGGATGATGAATACATGAAGATGTTTTTGAGACCAGTCAAATATTATCCTGAAAGTGCTTTGAAAAGGGTATGTACATACACATCGAAATATATAAATGCATAAATGGTATCGTATTTTAAAAATGTCCTTTTTAACAGCTGACCAACTTCTATCACATGAAACTAAAATATGGTGAAGTTTGTGATAACATTTTACCATCCAAAGTGAGGAATGTATTCGAGGAAGGTTGTCTTGAGCTACTGCCAAACAGGGATCAGCACGGCAGAAGAATTCTTATTATTGAATCAGGAAGTAATATGTTTTTGAAAAAAGGAATCAAATAAAATTAATATAACAAAACTTTTTGTACTTTAGAGAAATGGAAGCCATCAAAAGTTCCGTTGGGCGATATGTTCAAAGGGATTCAACTAACAGTTTTAGGCTCTATGGCTGAACCGACATCACAAATTTGTGGAGCTATTGTTATCATCGATATGGAAGGTCTTCCGGTGAGTCATGTGATGCAGTTTACTCCATCGTTTGCAATGATGTTGCTCGATTACATCCAAGATTGTATCTGTATGAGGCTGAAGGCGGTGCATATTGTCAATAACTCGTACATCTTTAATATGCTGTTTGCTATTTTCAAGCCTTTCATCAAGGAGAAACTTCGTAAGAGGGTAAATTATAATAATTTTCTTAAATGAAGTAATATTTACACAATGACATTCCTTTTCTGGACATAAGATATTCTTCCACGGAAAGGACTGGAAATCGTTAGCATCACACATTGACAGGGATTTGTTGCCAGCAAAATATGGTGGTAGTACGACATGGGAGATGCCTCCTGGTTACTTGTTAGCCGATTTCTTCGAGTGCTACAAGAAGGACTTTGAAAGTGAGTTCCCTAAGATAAAAGTATTTAAACATCATTAGTAAACAATTTTAAATATCCCTCTTTAGTGGCTAATTCATACGGATTTACTGAAGGCTACAAGATAAAGAAATAAACAAACTTGACAGAAACAGATCGCGTCAAGATCTTGCCGCGAAACCTGCTTATTTTAGTATTTCCTCCTTTTTGTGATACTATAGTAGATGTAGACATCTCTTGAATGTGTATAAGGATGAAAAAAGAATTTTGTACTCGTATTCAGTATACAACGTAAATATTAAGGCTGGTATGAGCGTATATACCCAGTATGCTTTAATTGTTAATCACCTTTAATTTTTGTTTTTTAGAAAAAAACATATTTTTTTATATACATAAACTTTTTTTTTCAAATAAATTGTTGATAATTTGTTATATATAGTTTTAGTTGAAATTATAAAATTATAAGAATTTATAAAGTTTGGGAAATAACAAAAAAGTTAAATTGTCATTTATTATTTATTTTGTACGCTTTTTATTTGGTTTTAAAAATTTCACTGGTTTAAACCAAACAAAAAATATGGTAAATAAATAGGAACATTGGGACCCTAGAGTAAGTTTAGTCCCAATTGGTTCTTCTATCGTATGATACCTAAGACAGAAGAATAGTCCATTCTATTCCTTGTTTATTTCTGCTTGTGGAATTTCTAAGCCACCACTTCAACGCTGAGTACATGCAGCTTATTTTAAATGTGGGTAAGAAACTTCTGGTGCTTCATGGTGTCGCAGAATGTTGTATCACTTATTCCCAGCAACAAAAGCCTAGTGCTTCCTGTAGCGGCAAATTCGCTAACCTCTAGCCGCTAAGTAGGAAATTTTCGTTGTTCTTCCAGCATTTTGGAGAGTCAAACCTGCTTAATATGAAACCTATCTGTTAATGGAGCCCATGAGAGGGAAAGCAGATAGTCCTAACAAACGTTCGGTTTTTAAAAGCTCTTCTCAGAGATTTGCCCAGCAAATTTATCGGTGATTTCACTTTCCGTAATCCCATTATTATTTAGATACAATAAAAAAATTGTATTGTTTCTCGACTTCTAGAGAAGACTTGTATTCTTAAACAGGACTTGTAAAATCATGAGAGGGTTCTGAAAGGCTGAAATCACAGTTTGTCCATTGCTTTAATCAAATACTTCGCTGACTCCACAAATAATTGATTGTCATCAGGATTGACAGGAGAAATGAGATCAAATGTCATTCTTCAGAAGGACACCAGTACCGCAACCTCGATTTTGGAGCCACTCGTGAAGTTTCAATTATATTCCTTTTCAGGCTCAATATGACTGAAATTGTCGATTTCGGATCAATGCAACAACAGGAATTCAAGTGTCATTGTTTCAGACGTCATGACCATAAGACCAGGATTAAAAGACAGCAGGGTCATCGAAACTCAAATGCGTTTTTGTACAAAAGACCACTTTTTTTAAACGGAAGATGACTTTGAGAGTATACCCCATGATATGAATATCAATTGGAAGGAACTTAATTAGTGCATCTAGAGCAGTGAAAGGCATGCTAACGAAAGCCCCCTTGCAGCTGAAACCAGTAGTTCTTTGGAGTTTAATAAAAGCAGCAGTGAATTATTTCTGCTAGAGTTCATTTCATCAGCCTCCTTGTAACCGTAGAGATACAATATCGGTTTTGAGAGGATTCGATACAGTCGCTAGGCATGTCACAGTTCTATCCGTCATTGGATGCTATACCCTTCTCGTGAGACAGTCAAATGCAAAATGTGAAGTTTATTTGGGTGCACTTCTCAGTAGTAATCTGTAGGCCTAAAACTGCTTTTTTGCCTAAAACATACCACTCCGATTGATTCTGAAACTATTAACGGCGCACAGCTGCTTTTACTATATTTCGTATTCATGGTCGCTTCGTTCAAAAAAGGTGTAAAACGTGTATAAGATAACATGCATAATTTGTACCGCCAGAAAACTCTCTTTTTGCATTAGCAAAATATTAAATCTTGGAATTCATGACCCAAACTCTGTGGCACTGGAAAACAAAGCAATGTAGCAAACCTGCTTTTGAATGTTCAAATGAATTTTTCGATACTAGGACGACATAATCATATTTGAAATAACCAATATAGAACTTTATTTTGCGCTGATATTTGATAAAAAAAATAAAACACTCTTCGGCTAGGCGCGCATATGGCATTTTAGACATAAAAATCGAAGCACACGCTTTCTAATACGAACGCGCACACAAAACAAGTAATAATCGCAGCGATTATTATGCCGCAACTTGTTTAAATTTTTCAACGACGCGATAGTTGTATCGCAGAAATTAGAAAAATATTTATTTGTGATTTTTCAGTCGGAAGTTTTAATGAAACGTACGCTTGGCATGGACTCTCGCGCACTTGCGATTACTTAATCGCTAATTACAAAGTTTGTAAATGGATATCAATAATTAAATTCCTGTCACTATAGTGTTGGACTTCCTTTCGTAAATGCTTGGACGCTTCTATTATACTATTATCAGTGCCTCCGTATCTGGTACAGTTATTTGACAGATGTTCATTCGAAAAATTTGATTCACTATCAGACTTTTCTTTCCAAAAAAAAATAAAAAATTATAAATTGCTCGGTAAACAATGCTATAATATGTCCAAATATACTACACAACCGCTACTAAATAATCGCTGGTGCGCGATTCAATTCCATCGCGGCGATTGTTTAGTCGCAAGGTGGGCACACGTATTATAGGTATAAGCCACGTGTTGTATTTTTTTGCGAATTATAAATCTCGTACATTGCTATTTCCTACAGCGAGTTCGATTTCTAAATCGCCGCGACAGAAAATGGTATGTGCGCGCTTAGCCCAGATCGGACATAATTTGGAGAAGGTGATATACAAGAGGACTCTCTTAAAAACAACCATGTGATGGCGTAGTGTTAAGTTGTTGGCTGCAATAAAGTCTAACTTCAAACCTCAGCCAGAACAAAAAGATCAGCCAAATTTTCATACGCCCCCAACCTGTCTTCGGAATATGTGAATTTCTGCTTATGAAAAGGGCTCTCACTTTTCCTACGTTCGAAGACGCCAAAGTCTTCACTAGAAAAACGACAGTATATGTGAAGATATTATTAGGCCTTTTCCATCTCGGATTGTTGCAGCTTTTACTTACTTTTTACAATAAGAGAAATAAGAGTTTTCAAATCTACAAGTGATAAATATCTATGTACCTATATGTAGGTCATTGAACCATAAGTTCTAAATCGAACACTCCTACAAATTATCGAAATACATATAGTATATCAAAAGAAATGTCGTGGGAAGAGGACTATAGGGTCAAACTCTTCTAGGTTTTCGAAAAATCTAAGTGAGACGGTTAACTAGACGCAAAGGACGTATTGACTCAAAGTGAAATTGTTTACAGGTATGGAAGTGACCCCAAAATACTTTGTACATAATTCTATGGAAAAATCGATTATTCATTCCCGGTTACTTTATTCGTAGCTAAGGAACATGCGGGGAGGCCTCAACCTACACATTTTTAAATCCATCAGATTAAGAAGGAGTTACAAAAGAAAAAAAGCCCTGAGTCAGATTTAAGAGCCTACAAGAGCAGTCGAAGGCGCAACTGCTAAAAACTAAACACCTGCAGCAACAACGGTCAAGAAGTCACTGTCAGTGGAAATCACAGCAATTTAATCGATCAACCTATCGTACTATAGTTGCAGCTGCTTTATTTTTCTTTGCCTTCAAACCGTCGGATCGAATCTTCGGTCAAGATGCTTTTAACAATACTCTAATAAATGTTTTTTTCTCTGTATGATCCCGGATGAAACTGGTACTGGGGAAGGTTATAGGGTTATACAAGCCTGGCGTGTTGATACGTCCTTAAACCCAAGCCAGGACTAGGCAATAAAAAAGTAGACAAGTTATTTATAAAGCGAGAACAAGAGTCGGGAAAACAAGGGCGGCTTTTCTCTCATTGTAAGCATACGTTTGAGATATAACTTCCTTTCGTGTCAGCACTTTGGGGGGAGAACAAAAAGATACAATACAATTTAATACAAATTCTAGAAAAGACAGTTCATTGACAACATATGTACATAAGTGCAATTCTGGAAAATGATTGAACTTAGTGACATTGAAATAGGTGAGTGTATTTATTGTGACTGTAAAATGTTTACAATGTTATGACGCCAATTGACATTATTACGAACTGTCGTAGGACAAAAAATGTACAAAAAGAGCCAACATATTGCCACTCAAACCATATGTTTATTTTTCATCATAAAAAGTACTTAGAACTACATTGTGACTAACAGCGCGGACCCCCTACTTGGAGTACTTATCTACAAATCAGAAGGAGCCGCTCATCACACACATCAACTTTTATTTGATTATTATTTATCAGAGCAAATATTTATCGATTTTGGTTTTTGCTCTCGAAATTTCTGTAGTAGCCATCGAAATACCATACAAATAATATAATCGATTTAATATAATAAATATTCATTGTTTTATGTATCAATTGAATAAACAAAGCAGGGTTGTTAAAGTAGAAATTCACCAAACCTCCCTACACAGGCCCCTGGGACCACGTTGAAATCCTGGCGGGCAATGGGGATCATCCGCAACAGCTGCTTGGAGAAAATCATCCTTTACTAAACCACCAATCAATCTTGGTCGTGCAAACTTTTCTCTAATTGACTTTAGAGTGTGTATCTTAACATACAAAAATATATTATTTATAAGAAAATTTAAATTTTTTTAATTAATCATATACATATGGATTAGTATCTACCTCATGCTTGGGCCAGAGTTTTTCCAGTTTTTCCAGGGATATACCATTCGAATGTCCAACTAGCAATAGGCTGAGCACCAAAAATCCAAACACAACGCTGATTACCCTCTTCATTTTTACTTACTGTCGCCAAAAATTTCTCATTAACACTTTTATATCCCATTTCCACTTTTACCGATACGATACGAGGACCTATGTATATCTGCTACTACATACAACTTCCATAAAAGTTAATTTGTTTTTTCGGAAGATAAAAACGGAATTCCCTTTGATAAAAATTATGTCAGCGGACGTGTCGTAGCAAAGCTTGTTGCTATCAGAATGACTAAGTTCTAAGGCAAACAGCAAATCATTACTTCCCCGCTAGATTGTGACGAAAGCAAAACAAAGCTAATCGTCATCATATCAACAAATGAGTAATCGCAGAAAATAGTTGAATTCGCCGTAGTTAGAAAGTTGATTTAACCACCCTGTGTGAATATAAAATTCGTTAATGGTTTGTGTATGTGATAATTTTGAACCTTGCGTCGTTCAATCAATGGATTAACTATCAGCAAATGCAAAAACCAGTTAAGCTTTTTCGGAGAATGCAACTTCAACTCCGAGAAAACAATCTAAACTTACAAATCACGAATCTAGATGAACTGAACCGAAATCCAATTCTATGATTGAAACAACGACTTTATCACGTAGTGCGGAAAATACTTCTTTCGTAAAGACAAGCACGGCCTTGCATACTAAATTGGCCCTTCTTTCTTTTAATCATTTGTATCTATTGGCTTGTAGCTGATACGACGACGCCTCGTATCTCCTTCTAAAGGGCTCTGGCCAACATAACAAACACATTCTATCTATCGATTTGTGTTGCTTGTTGGTTCTAGGAGCAATGTACGTGTTTAACTTCTGTACATACTAAGCAGGCAGATCCCTCGGGTTCGAACTTTGTCACTCGAATAAAGGGGAATATTGACCAAGAAGTCCGGCTTTATAATGGAAGAAGCATGATATTATGTGCTTTGTTAGGAGGTGATAGGAATTTACTATTTTACTACTCATTCCATTGGTTAAGTGTTTGACTGAAAAGCATGCGCATGAATTTGTTTATTTCCTTTAACATTAGGTTCTCAAACACTCGGGCACTCCCTAATAAATATCAGGGAAAAGAAGTACGTGGTCAAGGAAACCCAGCTATCCAGGTGGATAGTCAAGGCTGAAAGAAGGCCTCTGACGGTATGGCTTTGCCTAGTTTTGTACCAAGTAAGCTACTCGATAAATTCGGATGAAAATATTTAAGCATTTAAAAAAGCAAGATGTAAAATCAAACATTTCAAAAATGAAAAAAACGCAATTTATGATAATCGTGTAAATTGTGGGTGACTAATCAGCGTAATCAATTGATTTCTAGCAATGCTAGAGGTATTAATCAAGAAATGGCAAATCCCGCAATCGTAGTCGTAATAGATTCCCCTGCAGACGAATTGAAATAAGGCTCAATGAGGAATGCAATTTTGCGATTAAATTACGAGTCCACTTTTAACTGGCCAAGCACCAGCCAAGAAATTAAGGCGTATTTGACGATCTTGTGCGTTTTATTTTGACATCAGCTAAGACTTATGAGGATGTATAGCAATACCTGCTGCGCAACTTTAATTGTGGTGGCTAGGTTGAGCCTCAGTTGATGCGACATCGACTAATCCATTAATTTGAAGCTTCTATTTATCTATATTTTCTATAATAAAAAATTGCAAATTAAGGTAAACAAAATGTAAGTGTGTGTATCAGCTTTTGAGTTGTTCTCATGTAGAATTATTCATTTGACATACAGTTGGGGGAGAAAGCTTTTAGAATTATCTTTTTATGAAGGTGATTCCTATCATTGTCAACATCGTTCCAGGTTCTTCCCCAGATAATAGCATTCACTTAGGGTCGAAATGAAGTATTTCTGGTTTAGTCGGTGCTTAAAACAATTCGACATACAGATGTCGTACACTGACGATTTTAATTCAAATACTTTGAAAAGAAAATAATTATCAATTGAATTGAAAATAAGCGCTGATGAAATAGCCCCTGTGAAACACTGCTGTGGTGGTCAAAAGCGAAGAATCTATGTTCATCCATTGAACCTCACAATTCACGCTGTGAAAACCTTGACCGAAGTGGCAACCCATACACAGCTCACTGTTTCGGTGCTTAAGCAATTTGCCATTGCTGGCAGCTGCAGTAAAATGCGTACTTACACAAGCAATTACGTAGCAATCCTTCAAGGCAACATCGACTACATTACGCCCCAACAGTGGTTTGACAAGGATCTTCATGTGAGCATTTCCTCTAGATACTTTTGTTTTGTGAGGAAAATAAGTGAATACCTTCTATGCGGATTATCCAAGACTGACAGTGGCATTGGTGGTGGTGTTTTCTCAGATAAGCCTAACCTAGTGCTCTCCGTCCGTCTTCCAAACCACTGAATCGTGTGTGTTCCAGAAGGGAATGTTGGCAGTTAAAGAAGTTCTGTCTTAGCTGAAGAAAAACATGATATCAGCAAGTGATATTTGCATATTTTTATATTGCCAAACCGCTATCAAGTCCCTTGAAATCAAATCTTCTCTTATAGAGATAGCAGAGCAATTCAACGTTCGTCTGTGTTGGGGCATAGAGATATTCCAGGGAATTGTAGGGCCGACGAACTCGTGAACATTGGAACCACTATGCCAGTCCTACTCAGGTAGCATAACATCGGTATAAAAATCGCTAAGTGCAAAAAATACTATAGGTAGGTAGATGCTAATAAAAGAACAAACCTTATGTGCGAGGAGGAGGAAGATACCTTACTTTATACATGCCCAGCTCTTTCTCAAGGAAGGAAACTCCACTTAAGAGGCTTTTTCTAGGTACAATGACTAAAGCAATCTAAACAACAATCTCCTACTCTTCGTTAGAAGTTCAGATTGGTTCCAATAGTAACAGGATTACAAATTTACATGGCATCACAATGGGCCAATAGGCCTTAGTGTGTTGGTTTCTTAAACAGCGCTCTTGTCTAACCTAATCTAGCTCAGCCCTTATCTTAATACCTCCAGTTGCGCACTCCAATTCGGTAGAGGTCCTCTTCTCCTTGTGTGCAAGGTTTTTGTCTAAATCGTTATAGACAATAAAGACGACTGATGAGACATTTTCTCTCGCCGTAGCGTATGAACAAGGAACCGAATATCTTACAAAGAGTTTCCTTTCGACTCAATTGAGAACAGATTAAGTTGTATGCGGCACCTAATTAATTAAAAATTAAAGAATTTTCAAGGACAAGGACTTGACTCCGGAATGTCGTCATTAGTATTTGGGCCTTTATGTTTAAGAATCCGATCAGTGCCTGTATTTGACAATCAAAGGTCGTCAATATTATATCACTGAACGTCGGAAGACTTGATTTTGGTTTTGGGGCTAATTACTATGTTTTATCCATCATAAATAAAAATTATTAAATTTTGTAAAAGGGGACGCGATGTCTAAGGTATTTTTATTAAAATGATTTCCAACATCTGTGAATAATGAGACCCTGCAAGCGAAATGTTAAATGAGTAAATCGTAGCGCATTCTAATTAGTTTTCAGTGCTAGTCTTAAAAAAAATTACGAGTTTATAGGTATTCACTCAAAATGACAACTTGTTGGGCCAGAAAATTCCCTCACCTCAGATAATTGGTTTTAAGACTCGCGTATTTCTCCGAAACTTATTCAACATAGGACGTTGTACATATTGTAATTATTCAAGCTCTGGAATGTCTAGTTAAAAACATTAAACTAAACAAAAACATTGTTACAAGTATATTTGATAGAAAACCGTTAAAATCAAAGTACTGAACTCCTTACAATGGGTTAGAAATATATGTTTATCTCAAAATGTTGTGGGTGGAAACCTTATCTAAAGGGTTACAAAAATTCATTTATCTATTATTCGATTCGAAGGATCTTTTTTTCCCTTTTGATACCTTAAAAAAATATTTCCTTTAAACATCAATAATCGTTTACCGAAAGCTGGTGATTCGGTCACCTTTTTGTTCGTTCAGTTTAACAGATCAAACCAAAATCGAAGAGATTTTCATTTAGAATTAAAAAAAAAAAAAAAAAAAAAAAAACCATGTAAAAAATGGATATCCTTTTGTGTAGCGATTTTAAGACGAGGGGAAGCATCTTCACATATATCAATAATTAGAGACGTCTATTGGAGAGAATTATCCAATTTCTACCTGCCCGGCATACAGTTCAACACTAAAATCTAAGGAAGATAAAGAATCAAAAGGAAAAAAAAAGAAAAACGAATAGATAAATGCAGGAGGATGAGATCGCAGGTACAGTTCTATTGATTTACAAGTGATACGCACTTACATCCTGATTGTGTATATTCCCTTTAGTTGAATGGATTTCCAGTGAATTTTCACTCTTTCAGATGCACATCCTAAGAGTGACCACTTGAAAAAAAAACCTCAGGGTTCCAAAAGAAAAAATTAAAAAGAACAAGACAGCGGATAGATTCATCGTCCTTTACTTTTGTCAGTTAAAAGGCTAACGTACTCGTTCTAATATATGTATAAAGAAACACTTATGTACAAATGGATGTAGGTTTAAAAATACATACATTTACGAATGATGAAAAAAAATGGTAAAAAATAAAACGGATTTTCATCAAGAACCTTTAATTGCAGACGTATTTGCGATATATGTATGTGTAGGACTTTTGAAAAAGAGATAATAAGTGCTCTTATTTGTTTTTCTAGGAAAAGTCAGGATTTATGCGTGTGATACAGAGAAAATGTTTTAATAATATTGTAGCTCATAATCAGTGACAATTTCAATGAGGGTTAACATTTAATGGATATTTAATTCGCACGTGCAAATAGGTACGAGAGATAAAAGTTTGGATTACCATGATTTGAATTATGTATGTTTTTTTTTTTTTTTTTTTTTTCAATCAATTTCATGACAAAATATAAATAATTTTTACAAATATAAATGATCAAGGATTCAATGAATTTGTCTAAGAAATAGCTGTGCACAATCTGTTGCCATATGGCAAGTGGCGAAAGTATAAGAAAAAATTTAAAACATTATAACAAAATAAAACAATATTGATTGGGTAAAGTAACACGATATTTCAAATATAAATGCAATGTAGATAAAAATTAAAATTTATAAATTTATAACATTGGAAAGAGAATCGAATCTATTTCATAATGGTTGAAAGTGAAAAGCCATTTTTTAATATTTTTTAAAAATACAGTTTTTGTCCTCTCACACCTAAGGTTTTCTGGCAAAGAATTAAATAATCTGGAAGCTGTAACATAGTAGAATCGACAAAAGTGTGCTTTATAAATAGGTGGAATAGTTACGAAGTTCCTCATGTTAACACGTAAATTATAATTCTCATGAAATCTAGCATCATAGAAATCCGAATTTTCGAAAAATATCTTTAGCACTTTATAACAATATAAATGCCTTAATGCCTAGAAGAATATCTAGGCTTTTGAATAGTGCAAAACAAGGTGTTCTCCGATTTAACTTAGACATAATTCTTAAGACATGCTTTTGTTTAATTAATAAAGGTTCTATTTTATTAAAATACGCACTACCCCAGCAAGAAAAACCATACTGCAACTTAGATTTGAATAAGCCATTATAAACCATTTCTAGAACTTGAATATTGCGATAGAGGCTCAGATGATACATTTGCCTGACTATCCTATTAAGATACTGTTTAAGGTATAGCGCTTGATCGTTCCAATTGAGCTTGTTATCCAAAATGATACCTAAATACTGGAAACTATCGACACTTTCAATACGAAAACAATCTTCACTACAGTTCACATTTGCATTGAAGGTAACCTGACCTCGAGAAGATGAATCAACTAAGCAAAAACGTAGGCAACTCGGAGAGTGATAAAGGAGGGGCAGATCTTCATTTATTAAGCCTTTGAGATTAAATATCATAAACTTTGTTTTACTGCTGATTACCAGTTTAGGTTTATAAAACCATTGTCGTAGTAAATCCAAGTCGTTATTAACGTCCAGATACAAATTTACGCAATTATCGCTTGAATATGAAAGTTCAGTATCATCAGCAAATGCTGTGATTCTGCCTTTAAAGGGTTGGATGAATAGCGTGTTCACATACATAAGCAACAATATAGGACCCAAAACTGAGCCTTGCGGGACTCCAATATTTATTTATCTTATACAACTAAAAACATTATTAATTTTTACTATTTGATTCCTGTTTTCAAGGTAGGAAGTAAACCAATCATAAATAAAACCTCTGAATCCAGCATTAACAAGTTTACTTAAAAGAATGGTATGGTTTACTGTATCAAAAGCCTTGGTTATGTCAATGAATAGGCAAGATGGAATTTGAGAAGTATTCAAGCTGTTATATATTTCCCCAATCAGTTTTAATAAAGCACTTTCGGTAGACCTACCTCTTATGAAGCCAAACTGGAATTCGCTAAAGAACTGAGACCTGTCTAAGAAAGAAATCAATCTTGTTTTCATTCCTCTTTCAAAAACTTTAGAGAAAACCGATAACAGCGAAATGGGGCGATAATTGTTTAAAGACATACTACTGCCTTTTTTGTGAAGGGGTATTACGAGTGCAGTTTTAAGGGCTTCGGGGAAAACACCATTATGCACACAAGAATTAAAGATATAGGGCAGAACATCTGAGATCTGAAAAGAAATTTTTTTTAACGAAAAGCTTGATATATTATCCAATCCTGTTGAATTTTATGTTTTGAGTGAAGATATTATTTTATGAATTTCAAGTGGAGTAAATTCGTTAAAGTATAAGCTTTCGGGTTGAAAAGTGGCTTCCAGTATGCTATCACTATTATACAAAGTTGGATTGTCATTATTATATATACATACACTTAGAACTGAGCCTACTTTGGAGAAGAAGTCGTTAAACAAGTTAGCTACTTCCAAAGGGTCAGAAATCCAAATGTATAACCAAATCAATCGACAGATATAAATCACGTTTCGTCAGTTTGTGCACGTTGAGAACGGATCTACGGATAGTGATATTCGAAAATATTACTTTTCCCGCACTTAGGTGTTGGCAGAGATTTCGACTCAGAGGCTCTTGCGTAATAGCGGACGGACTTATTTAATCCTGCGCTACTGTTTGATACAATATCATTTTGATATTCTCTTATATGAGTATCTTCGTGGATTTATTGGATCAAACTAATATTTCTCTTTATAACACGGCATCTCCACGAGCAATATTTCCTAGAATGCCATATAGCATTTTATGAAAATTGCGGAGACAAATAATAGTATGCTATGAAAAATTACATTTTTTGTATTGCTTAGCTCATAGCATTCTACGGATATCATTCTATGAGCCGTCATTTTTAATGTAGTTTGACATTTGCGTTTTTCTTTCGCTCTGCAACATTTGAGCGATTTAAATAGTAAGCTATGAAATGCCCATACTCAATTTTATTGTTGAAATTGATGGTGACTTATATACTTAAACTTCACGTAGCTTCAGTCAGCGCGCTGTTCAATTTAATGTGCACTCTTCGGGTCAGATCTATGTATGTTAACGCAATCGGTCTGAAAATGACCAAGAATATTTGCATCTGCCTTCGCTAACGTCCATGTTTCGGTCTCATAAAGGCGGACTGAAATAAGAGTCTCTTGAGTGTCTTTTGACCACAGTATGTGAATTAAACAGTAGGTTAACTGCGCAATATTTTCCTTATCTTTTTGTGACCTTGGTACCGTCATCCTTTCTGTGTATTAAAATTTTGTTAAAAGTTGAAAGCAACAGACGTAAATAAGCAAGAAAAGGATACAAAACATGGTAAAACACATCGTGGAATCTGAAACATTTCAGCAGGGGATGTTAGTAAAGTAAAATTAAAAAAAAAAATTGTTTTTTGACTGGCAGGTGGTGGCGATGGTTAGCTCATTGGACTATCACGCAGAGGGCTCATGGTTCGATCCCTGGCACCGATCGGCCGAAACTAAAATTGCCTATGAAAAAGCTTCTAAGGAGTGCCGTTCGGATTCGGCGTTAAACCGTAGGCCCCGCTCAGATGTGACAAAAATGACAACATGAGCAACACAAATGAGTGTCAAGAAGCTAGGTCATGGCCCATACCGGGCTGCCAGTGCCACAGTGTTTTTTTTTGTTTTGACTGACAGAGCAAATATGAGTAAGTACAGCAAGAATTTTGAAAAGAGGATCCTACTTGATGACGAAATTCTTTTTATAAGTAGAATAGTTATTATATTATTATATTATATGACCCCTTAATAGCGGTGCCGATATAGACAAAACCATAACTTCTACAACAAAGTTAAGATGTCTATTGTGACATTCTGTCCGATTCGTCAATACCTATTAAAGAAGTTGTACAGACTTTTGACACTCATGTCGCTGGTGTTGATTTACAAGTCAATGATGTTTTTTTTTTAACGATAGATCTTTCGATGAAAGCTTTCAAACCTTGTTGTCATTTTTGACAGCTTACTGATATTTATATTTTGTATTACATGACAAATCATGATCAGACTTATGCAGAAGATCTTTTCTGTATCAATCGGAATTGTTTCGGTTTTGCTTTGGTCTTCGTATTCGACTAATTCACCTCCCTGTTGGTCATGCTGTGGATACATTTTACATCAGAAGAAATCATTACCGCTGATTGAAACACTTAGGCGACGCAAGACCTGAAGCCCCGAGGCTTTGTTTAAGACGTCGCGGAATGAACTCCTCAATAGTTGATGTTATTTTTATCGAGAAATCGGTTTTAGTAACAGGGCTCATATTTGCCTCAGTGGGTTTGTAAAGAGACAAAAATTGCGACTTCTGGAAGTAGCCATACCCGAAAATGGCTCATGAGACTCAGTAATAACAACCAAAAGGCACTTAGGGTGGTCACCAGGCTGGTACAATGCGGTATTGTCGTACTATTTTTTCAGAAACGAGATTGACAATAACAGAGACCAACGTTATCATACAATGATCGCTAATTTATTTTAAAAAATTTCGACGACATTCATCCGGACGATATGTAGTCTTATTTGGATGATGCTACTTGTCATACTGCCCATAGAGTTACCGACGTACTAAATACTATACTGCATTCAGTTCATATTAAATTAAAAGTTGTGTTTATAAGCAACTGACATCGTACTATTTGACGCTACCCTCTTTCTTCTTATGCTGAAAAACTAGAGACCTTGAAGAGCGATCTTTTATTGGACCCGAAATATGCGTTTTGTCAAAAAGATCCGAGGGCGTCTCGGATATGCCTAAGATCGTTTTTAAAATAAGAATAAATTCCTGTTATTATTGTTTGGAAATGAAGTTGTTTAGTCTTTCTCTTTTAAAAAACAAACAGTCTTTGTAATGCTAAGAGTTTCATCAAGATTTTTTGCACCGATGCCATAATAAGACAAGTTCGTGTCTACAGTGGTGATTTGCACCGATCTGGGTTTCGCTTGGGTTTTAAGGAGCTGCCTTATTGAGAACATTTGCTCAACTGTGCACTGATTGGTGTATGTTTGAGTAGCTCATCTTTTTCGCCAGAGTACTAAGTTTTGGTTTTTTTAAAAGCCCAAGTTCGTTCGATTTACATCCCCTTTCTGAAGGTTTGTTATTTTCAACAAAATATGATAGTTTTGATATCTTGTTAGCCACTGCAAGGATCTGATTCATTAAGATATTCAGTAGCATATCATATTTTCTAAGACATATCATCAGCAATATGTGTTTACTTCTTCCTTTTTACCTAGAATTTCAGGAAAGAGAATACTAAGACCAAAGTGACAGGTCTTAAACTGCAATTTCGAACGTGATGGTTTTTATGATCTTCTCTGAATGTGAATCACTGATAAATTTTTGAGCGAACTGTTCCGTTTTCGTGGTAAACAACAAGTAAATCACACTGAACCCCACCAACAAATAAATGCTATTTAGTGATCTTTATTGAAACTGGTCATTTCGCCCTTGCAAGGGATCGTCTCTGCAACTTAAACTAATAAAAAATACTTATTACCCCAAGATTCGTGAGTGAAATAAAGATAGACCCCAAATTCGGAATTCGTCAACCGTCTATACCTGTCAGTTGGTACTCAAAAGTCAACTCCTCCGTAATAAAATTATTTTAATACACCACTTAACCAGAATGACATAAATTTTTTAACCATAAAAACTAAAAAGTCAAAGAAGGCAAACAGAAACAAAAAAAAAAATCGCAAACGATCGTAATCGTTGAATCGCTGGATTTGCGAAGCGCAAGCTTTCCAGTGCCATCAAGTGCCGTCCGTACGGCTGCTGCTGCTGCTGCTGTTGCTATTTCTGCTTCTACTTCTGCCTGGCCACCAGTGACAGCTTTTCATCGATTATGACCATGTTTGGTATTCAGAAGGCGTTATTTCCTGTTTAGAATAGGTATCACAAATTCATTCTACATTACGTCGTTCGTTGGGGAACTGTTAGTAGTATGTATGGACGAAGTATGTGAGTATGTGCGGGAGCTCACGCCAGCCAAAAACTCTTTGAAAACTTTTAATGCCCAAACTGCCCATTTCATTCTTTTAATTCCTTGAGGTCGAAGCGTTCTGGCTGTGGTTGTCGTTGTGCTTGTCGTTGGTCGACACAAATTGATAATTCAATTTAGCGAACATTCCTCCCGATAGTGGACATGTACCAATTGCTACCGTTCGTGGAATTGACGGCAATTTATTTATGGCCAGCACACCTACACGTAACACAGAAGAAGCAGATGAGCCAAGAATTAACGAATCATTAGGAATCAACCCAGAAGACACTAACCAAAATGAAGAAGTGAATAGCAATCGTCGCAACCAAAAGACGTAGACGTAGTGTGGAACTTCAAATTATCGAGTTCGGGTGAGTATGATAATTACCACTTGTGTGTGTATGGCTAAGGTAGCAATGAAGCCATATTAATATTCTGCTCCAAAATCCCGTCGAAGCTTCGCCCGGGAACCGAATTATGATAAGCGGATATGTCATACATAAATTCATCTGAGGCCATTATGCCAAAAGAATGCCAATTCGATTCCGTATATCATTTGTGCGTTAGCCGACAATCGACGACATTTTAAAATAGCTTAGGCAACTTCATCTACAACACTTGGCAGTAAGATTCCTAATATCCTCTACCTCATACTCCATATCCCCTACTCCATATAAATATGACGATACCATGCTGATAGCCAGCCTGAGAATTTTTCGCGCAATTCATAAATCTGTGCAGACCCAGGCAACAGGGTAAAAAAAAGAAGAGAAAAGAAACCGTGGAACATTAGTTGGCCCGAGGATTGAGTTCGAAAACTTTCACATGGTGTAAGGTTATCAAGTCAAGTCACCTAACCCCGACAAGCCATTTGATTGGTTTTTTTTTTTTGTTTTGTTAATCGATCGAGTCAAAGACCTGTTCTGCCGAAAGGACAATGAAGGAATCAATCTGTTCCCTAATAAAGTCTTCGATCCGTCGATTGGCTTTGGGTATCAATCTGATCTAGAGACTCAAAAAAAAAAAAAACAAAAACCAGGGAAGCCTGTTTAAAAGTGTAGGCACCCCAATAGTGTAATTGATCTTGTTTGCTTGTTGGCAAAGTGAATGATCAGTCATGCGTTATAACAGGCAAACAGGCAAATGCATCATTTTAAGTTGAAGAGACGACAAGTGTCCAGCCGTCTTGGTTGTCCCGCTGTTGAAGTCGCTTTCGGTATACTCATTTGAGAAATATTCAAGTTGCAGAATTTTTAACCTTCCCCCAATAGGAGATTGCAGATTGTTTGCCACTTGGGTCTTGTGTCTTGTGTCTTTGCATTAACCGCAAATATGAGGACAAGACTTGTATGTCCCATTACGATCGTATTCGTGTTCGTTTTCGTAAGGAAATCCGAAAGCAAATGTGCATGCGTATGTACATCCTAATGAGTTGTTCCCCCTACTGAGGTGTAAGTTGTTGGAGCCAATGCGAATTTCGAAAAAGGAACTGAAGTTTTTGGGTGGCTTCCAGGGTATTGTGGTTTCAGGTGACAAATTTTATATGCATGGTTGTGTTAAAAAAGTCAAAGCAGTCATAAATTGTAACTGCTAAAGGGTGCGAACTAAATTATTTATCATGAATTACCTGTTACTCATAGAATTACAAATTTCGATTGTGCAGAAAGCAGTCTTGGGTAGTATAAACCTTAATAGTAGACCACCACAGAAATTATTTTAAGAAATGGTTCCCGTCAGTTTAAAGGACTTGTCTACAAAAGGTTGAATTTTATATCATAATTCGCATACTCGTCTTAAACAAACAATGCAGCAACATTACAACGTCGCTGCTCCATCACGTTCAGCATCAACTTTTTGAGATCTCTTTTACTAAAAAACAAAATTAGATATAGAATTGCCGTGTGATTTTGCACCATTTAACGTCGAGAAAAAATTACGATGTAATTACTTAAAAATTGTTTCAAGTAAGAATATACTATGATGTCTGCTCGGTTGCTCAACTTGTAGACAAAGAGGCATAAACGACCATGGTCTTGTACGGACTTACTTACTTAAGTTGGGTTTCAAATTATTAAATAAAGCGCGGTCTTTGAGTTGCGCGCTGAAAGAAGGTTAAGATTCCTTGTGCTTGTGCTTGTGCGGGCCGCAAAGCTTTCAGTTTTTCTATTGCGTTGAACCACAAAGTTGAAATCCAAGTCTTTTCGGGCCATAGAGTACTGTTGTCAAAAAAAGAACTAGTCAATTGTACTCCTTGTATGTTCCTTTTACTGGAATTTCTCTGTCTTTTGTAGAAAAATATTTCAGCATGTCAGTGATAAATTGTCTACAATACCAGTACCTACAAGGTACGGTACGGGCGAATACGGTGGATACGACAGCAATTGGAGTCGTGATTGCGCTGTTCTTATGCGCCGGCGCACTGTCTTGCAAAAACAAAATTTTTTTCCGCTTCATGTGAGGCCGTTTCGCAGCAATTTCGGCCTTCAATCGCTCCAATAATGTAAAGTAATACTCGCTGTTGATGGTTTTTTCTTTTTCGAGGTAGTCCACGAAGAGTTGCCATGACCATCCCAGAAAACCGACGCCATAACCTTTCCGACCCATTGAGCCTCCATCGGCCGCTTCGGAGCACTCGTGCCGGCTTCAGTCCATTGCCGGGCACTCATTCTGTTCTCTGGTGTGTAATAGTGGATCCAGGTTTCATCAACAGTTAGCAATCGACGCCAAAAGTCCGCCCGATTCCGCATCAGCAAGTCCAAACACTCTTTTGAAGTGCTCTCGCGTTCGTGTTTTTGTTCAGGAGTGAGCATGCGCGGCACCCAGCCGCAGGATAACTTTTTCATATGCAAAATATTGCCCAAAATATGTCGTGTGTGCTCAGTACTAATCATTGTGGTATCTGCTAGCTCGCGCACCTTCACTTTCCGGTCAGCCAACACCGTTTCATGTATTTTTTTGACATTGTCCTCTGTAACCGCATCGGAGGGCCTGCCGCTGCGGAATTGATCGGTAGTGGAGGCCACCACGAAACTCTCGAAACCAATATTTGACGGTGTAACCTGACGGAGTATAAGCCCCATAATATTTATCCAACTTTTCTTTCGTTTCCTTCGCCGTTTTGCCTCTCAAAAAATAATGTTTAATGAGAGAAGGAAAATCGTTTTTGTCCATACTCAACATGATGCCAAACACGTCAACAACAATCAGCTGTTAAAACAAAACTGAAGACAGTTTCGCACTGAAATTTGGCATGTCTTTCTAAATATGAGCGGACTTCAAGACACCATAACCTTTTTTACAGTAGCCGCGCATTCTGGTGGTCAAAGAGGTTACTTTTCACCCCACATAGTACAAAAATTGCGTCGAACAAGTGCAGCCTGACAAGAGCGTAGTGCTCGGCGTTATCGTTATCTCATCTACAGCAAGCGTCGGAGGATGTTATGTAACTTGTGTGCAGCATATATCTTTGCTTAAGAAAAACGTAGTGCCCCATCACGACGTCAGAAAGCTGTGTGGCCAAATTAGAGACGTCGGAAGACATTTTTTTTGCTTGCACTTATGCTTATACGAAATGCAATTGTCAATGGAAACTTTATACGAGGACCGTGGTAGTCCCAATGCAGGACCCTGAAAAACTCCACTCTGAGCTTTGTCTAACAAAATCGTCTACGGTTTTATTCCCCGTTATTCCATTGACCTGGAACCCAAACAAGATTTCAGCCTTCCGGCTGCGGCTCAATGAATTGCAATCTCGAACAGAACCCTTTGAGAGGGTTCAGTAAGGCTTTAAGTGTATGTTGCCGTCGCTACAGATGCAGATGTTTTGACCCATCCATCGATTTTTCAGTTCTTTTGTGTTGAAAGTCGATTTCGTTGCTTTGTAACAGTATAGTGTTAATGGTAGTCGATTCCATCAAAAATCTCGAACTTCGAGGGTCATAAGGGACCTGATATTCTCGAGCCAGTCACCCGCTTTGGAAATATGAGAATAACAGTAGACCCATGAAGAGCTTATCCATCCGTATTACTACTTCTGCTCTGACAGTCATAAGAAAATCATTTTTTTATCCTAGGTTCCAAGAACTCCAATGTAGTTCATATAATGAATCTGCATTGACGCCGAATATAATCGAACAACATTCAGCAAGTTCTTATGGTATAGTGAAGTAAGCAAGTGCAACGAGATGAGAAATAAAGTATTTCTAATCCCCATGTCCTAGAGTTCATAATTGAGTAGTTGGATACTTGTGTGCCAGTTTGGCATATAAGTTTTCGATTTTCTTCTGAGCCCCGGAGTGAACCAAGTGGTGGTTATCAGTGTTTACTTTGGCAAAGTCATGTTGGTTTTTATATACCCGGGACACCTAAATTCTCTGCTGTTGTACATTTTTATTTCGGAAAAAAATTAAAAATCGTTTAATTTATACGCATTAGGTCTGACCCTGCTAAAAACCTGCCTGCGATGTCATATAGCTAGGAAACGAGCACAAGACCATATATAAGTTAACATAGGCATAAGCCCATCGCCTACCGCCATTTATGAGGTAGGGTGTTTTGTTTTCTTTTTTTACTCGAGATTGTCTCTATCCCTAAATCTGATGGGACTTCAATTAGGGTTTCGCGTTCGGTAGTTGCAGTATATAAAATTGGTCTACTTTCCACTGTCCACTGAAATAGTTATTAGCCCAAACTGGGTCGCTCAGTTGCAGTTTTTTGTCAGTCTTTAAAGATTGATCTTTTTGTTGGCCGAAGAGATGTACAATTTCGGTGTATTTCGTCAAAGTAAGTCAACTCAAGAGTATTTCAGCTGCGGATTCTCCAGTGCCTGTTGAAGGTATCGTAGGTTGACTCAGCAAAAAACTAGCTAATCGAAGCTCTGTTGGTCCGTACGAATTTTGCGTAAGGTATTCTTTGGTTGTGCGAACCAAAAGTAAAGCTTGGCCTTACTCGATGGGTGAAAAGGAGCAGGAAGTGTTTGTGAGATCAGAAAATTGTTATAAAACTTTTCGAATTCCTCGGATGTGAAGTCAGTTGCAATTTTAGATACGAGTACTTTGGAATGTAGTACGTGATGGGTTGGATTAAACTTAAGCCATTTGAAATAGGAATCTAATATAACCAGGAACGTTCTATCTTGAAATGGTCGGGTGAAATATACGTTTAGGCATGACTGGCCACTGGCGTGCATGTACATTACCATTTTGATGCCAGGTCTATGGACAACTTTGAAATTGTACTGATTTAAGAATATACCCCGTCTCAACATCTCAGGAAAGAGTATAAACGCAGTTGGCTTTTCTGGGTTAAAAAGTCTGATCAAGAGTTTGTGATTAGTTACGTGAGATAATTTGTGAAATTTCTTAACCCCTGAGATGATCGCTCATGACTCCTTATCGATTTGAGCGTAATTTCGCTCTGAAGACGTCATCGTCATCATTGAAAAAAACATTAATTTATCGTTCTTGACCATTAGATATGTTATGTTATAGGATTCCGTATGGGGAAGCATAGCAAACCAATGAAATCGGTTACTTGGCATCGTAGATCATAAGAATTTGTGAACTCGAAAATATTCGCCTTAGTTTCTCGAATACTGCATGAATACTCGTATGTTCGGTCATTTGTATTTTTGACCAAGCAAAGCTTGTAGTTCTTTTTCATCGGCTGGTGGTAGAGGGAGGTTATTTGTTATAATTTGTTCACCAGATACGTTACTCAGCGATGACAGATTTAAACTTAAAACGTAGAAAACTTTGGTAGAGTAAGGACACAAAAGGTATGTGAAAATTCAGTAAGTAACAAGCGCCCTTGTTCAAGCTTCCACGACGCTCCTTTAAAACTGTCACTCACCAAATTTGCCTGAGGCAATGGAAACTTAAAAAAGCAACATTTCTAGGGAATAGAGGTATTAAGCATGACTTCAAAAGATTTCTTTAGGCATTAAACTGGTTAAACATCCATCCATGGGATAGAAGCAAATTGGGCGAACATATGCTAGTATAATCGATTAGGTAATAAGGTAGTGTGACACCTCAATGGCTTAAGTACGGTTTCATTGTTGCGTTCGTCACTACTTTAACCTAACCTAACCCAACTGTGCATCAAAATGATTTCTGATAGAAAGACTATCCGGCGTGGAAACAGATTTTTCGGTGTAGAGCGCAAAGAATAAAGTAGATCTGAATTAAAGGATCTGCAAAGATAAAGAGTGACATTATAGTCATCAAACCGTTCTTCTGCAAACATGTGCACGAGGTCTGTTGAAGAGTATCCGACCATTATTTTCATTGGTAAAACAAACAAAGTTTGTATAGTGCTGTTTAGTGCCGATTAGTAGACATATCTAGTGCGCATGCTCAACCTTTTTTTCGAGTACAGCACTAGCATCGCTCAACTCAGTTGCCACACTACGTTGAAGAGGGAACGTTTAATAAATAAATAAATAAAGAAAACTCTGCCGAAAAATGAAAAATGGACTGACACATTGAGCTTGGACTGTTTTGGAAGATATCACCACAATCCAAGAAACACGGTGGGATTGTCCGAGCAATGACTTCTGAATTTGCATCTAAAATCGTCAAAATTCCTATGATATAAGCTCACGATTCCACTTAGGAAACACGCGGTGTTTCGATGAATAAAATGATTCAAAAGAAAACCTCGGCTTGAAAGGATGTAAATAACAGTCCGAAGATGGCTCTATGGAAAGTAAAGTTTAGTAGTATGTAGATAGTTAAACAATTTGCAGACTTTTAAACAATTTAGCTTTGATAATGATAGCCCAGAGCCTCCCCCTTACCTACCAAAATGAAGTGTAAATAAGGATCTTATTTGACGGCTAAGCAACCTAACGACATTGTATATACGTCGGCGAAAGATGATACTTAATTTGGTCAGAGGAACATACACACATTTGATGCATCGAACGTTAGTATCATTTGTCCAGTCCACAAAACAGGAGAGCTTTCAGTTTGCTTACAAGATCTTGTACCCCGGATTGTGTCAAAGCCTGAAACCAATGAGGTTTAAGGACGGGTGAGTCCGCAAATAACTACATCAGATGCTAGAAAATACCCAAGAAATCATGATTGGAATTCACCTTAGAATGGTGATGAAGATCGCAGTTAAGGAATACAACTGGTTAGGTTAGTCGCTGGTACAACTTAAATCTTGTAAAACCGCGGATTTTTACACCACCAACATATCACTTCATAATTCTCATGAGTGGCAACTAATATGTAACTCAAGTTTTCCTACCGGATAGCTCTTCGTTCCACCTTCGTCAACAATCCGACATCATATAACGCCGACATGTGTATGGACTCGTACATTCTCTGATTTGTTTTACTTATTTGAATGTTCACGCCCTCATTGTCCCTTGTAATAAAACTCAACAAGAACGACTGCAAACATATTTTGGCTTAACTAAACGTTCTTGCGCATCACAACCTTCCGTGGGAAAAAAAGACATTTTTCGATCCATCGATGACTTCATGTGTGAAGGAACACACAAAAAACAAAAAAAAAACAAAAAAAAAAGCAAAAAACTTATGTGCAGAGTTGCAACTAGTTACTCGCATATCCCTATACACAAGTAGAATTCTGTTTGAGGTCCGCCGGAGATCCGGGATCATTACATGAAAGAAGCACATACGACCAAGGTACGTATTCTCAAATACTCCACCCATAAAACAGTCCCTCAAACAGTTGCACTTGCATACGAAATGGTAATTTCGATGGACTCATCCGCATTCCGCGCTGGTCGGTTGGTCCGAACCGAACCGAACCGAACAAACATGAGGCACACCACACCACGTGATTACAGTGGCTTTGCTGCCGATCTATTGCCTTTGCTTTACAGCCTTCTCAAGTACTTGTACACGTACAACCATTAGACGCGAGGGGCATCTCTCAAGCAAAACATCAAATTATTTCCAGAATTGAAGCCTCCACCAACACTAACACTAATACCATGATCACCGACGTCGACGACAACGACGATCACTTGTACTTATGCTTCTTCTGTTTTCAAACCCAACTCAGGAGACCCACAAAGGAGTGCAATGACACTGATCACCACTGCGGTGATGATCATCATCATTATTGGTACGAGAAACTCGAATGCGGACGACTACCAGTGTACTCGTACTCGTACTCGTACTCGTACTTGTATGCCTTGTAGCGCAGTATACACGCATTACGAATGACTGAATTAACGTTCCTTCACGTGCCACAGAACTGTCTTGCACCCGTGAACTGCATACAGAGATGGCCAAGACCATTGCTTAAGAACTCACTTTGACTCTGACTCTGACTCTGACTCTGACTCTGACTCTGACTCTTACTCTAACTCTAGAAGACAATGACCAAACGAAAACTGGTAAAAGCCAACTAGCAGTGGCAAGAAGTGCATCCAGGATTTTACCGACATACTGGCGATAGGCGCATATGTGACTCCGCTTTGTTGATTATATAAATACTGGTAAGCTGGGAGACGTGACAAGGTTTCGCTATCACCAATTGCGATACCAATTGCTATGTAGGAAATTAAACGCGCACTTGGATCATGTTGACGTTAAGGATGTACCAATTCTTATTGCCCTGATTCTTCGGAAGTTACTCCTCGATATAGTTGTTCCATTTTGTGCACCTCTAATTGCCTTTTCGCTTCAATTAAACCGAATGACAATTGAGAACCGAGAATGGGACACTTACGAGTACGGATATATCTCAAGTATGGGAACTTTGGACTGGAGATATACTTATACTATTTATGTCGTTCAGGTTGTTAGACATTGCTGTTGCCGCCACCGCCTTCACCGTATAGTTTGATTGCAAGAGACACAAAAAAATCACTTCTTCATCGGTCGGTCATAGATATAAGACCCTAAACCAGAGGAAACGCATCATGCTCCGCTACACATACTTCCTTTTCCTGATCAGTGCTGCGTGGAGAAGATGACGAAGTCTGTAGGGAAAATTACCACGTTTACTAGTAAGTAACTGAGGTGAGACGAAAAACCTGGTCGCTCCCTAACACTAGCAATCACTATGGATGAGTCTCTTGACTGTGTCACTCCTCGACTACCTATTGTTAAGGTATATAGATATTTGAATCACTACACAACACCAGGTACACAAGAGTGTTCACAGGTCTTTCAACTTGAAAATTGATGAGCCAGTAGTTTGTCGGCCGATGATGACTCTTTCTTAAATGGTCAATGGGCAAAGTCAGTAAGCATTTCAATTTGTGCACTTTTGCACAAAAATTAAAAACGAAAACCTAGGGAAGATTTCTTGTTTCACATTCACACGAAAACTTTTCTATCATACTCGTATCAGTGAGTGCTCCCATGCACTTTGTATGCGATACAAAGCTTAAGGAAGTAACTCTTTCTCATACTCCTTTTTCAATCCATGTAGATTCTCCACAACAAGTTCGTTGAGAATCAGTTTTTCTATAAGGAAAAGGAAACAGAACGACCTCATAGCCTACCTACCACACTAGTTTCCGTTCATCCGCTTCCGCAAAAGCCAGCACATATCCCATCCTACATAAATGTATGCACTGCACAAGGACAAATAACCCTTTGCTCCGGAAGACTGACGATGAAAACACCACCACCACCATCACCATCACCCAAACTCAAACTCAAACTCAATACCAGTCCCAATCCCATCTACTTGTCTGGTAATCAGGCATCAGGATTCCATCTCTTCCTACGAACTCGGCTCCCTTTTTAAATCGCATAATCGAGTCTCAAGACACGGAGTAAGTGAAAACATTGCTGAACATTTCAAAATTTATTGCGGTTGCGAATTTGTGTCTTTTGCCTCTTCATAGAAATTAAATGACAACTTGGCTAAGATGCTTTAGATTAAGATTTTCACTTGTTAAAGCGAGGCTCGTCCTTGAGTGAGCATTTAAGAGGACGATTACAAGAAAAGTATCGCATAGCTAGAAAACTTCATCAGCACATTGCTTAAGCACACAACTGAGAAAATATCCTTCCGTAATAACCTGCAGCACACCCTTCTGTCTCCGATTTAGATTCACAGACCGGTAAGACTGCCGGAGGCTTGCCGAACAAGCATGGAACTTGTCTCTATGCAAAAACCATAACGAGATACGAGTACTCGTCGTTGTCTCTGTGTACTCTGGCTCATGTTCGTACAGACCGAATGGAAAATTGGTGTGGGCCAACCTGAACAGTGTTATTAGATCGCAGGATTTTTACCTCTCGTTTATAAGGACTTCTATGTTGAATACTCACTTTAGCAGAGAATTAAAGTTGGGAAAAACTGTAGAGGTGATGTACTCGTAGTTTTCTCTTAGTACCGTTGAATTTTAATTCATTTTATGTCCTTGTGAAGCTTTAATATTCCACGACTTTGATCATCGTTTCAGATGAGCCAAGGGAAAGGTCTAAGAAAAGGGCCCACCACCTTCTTTGTCAGATAGAAATCCAAAGGCTGTTCAACCTTTTCTGTGGCACTCGCAAAACCTTTTATCTTTACCTGTAAGATGAAAGAGGGTATACATTTAGATCTAAGGAAACACGGATAAGTTTTGAATAAAATAATTTGAAGCCATACTATGCAATGGCTGTTACAGCTGAAAAGCGGAGAGTACCTTAGCAACTTTTCAATGTTTTTGAATAGGTTAAAGGATATTATTTGTAGAGAATCTACAATATATGAAGGGAAAAGTTATAAATACTCGTACATAATAAGAAAGGTCGCAAGTGGGTTGAACCAATGCTGGGCGCTGAGTACGAAATGGATATCATCAGAAGTAGACCATAAGCAGCTGACCGTCCAAATATAGAGTAAAAAGAGTTTTGAAACTGATGAGTTAGACTACTATATCGTATTACAAAAATTAGGTTTGTAAATAGTGCTGTCAATACGACAAAATTAATTTCCTTGTCCCATATGAGTACAACACCATTTATCGTATTTAATAATAACGTCATGCTCTATTCTTCACAATGAATAATCTTTGGCTTAATTGTTTTGCAAAAACGGGTATAACTCTAAAAATGTTTATATATAATTGATTTTAAAAATAAAAATAGAGGACTGAGGTGGCCTCCTTAAGGGATTTCAGAAGTAGCTGTAAGTGTAAGTAAGTAAGTAGTGAAATTTAATATAATTTAAATGGCAGAAATCAACAGCTATAATACATACCTTGTCCAGCCATAAAAAAAGTCTAGTAAATCTTTTACCATGAAATTTATTTCTTACATTAGTCCACAATATATACTCGTAAGTTTGAAGAGAAAAAGTTTTTTCAAAATAGCCGCATTTAGCTTGAACGCAGGCTTTTAAACGT
Source organism: Volucella inflata (assembly GCA_928272305.1). Taxonomy (NCBI): domain Eukaryota; kingdom Metazoa; phylum Arthropoda; class Insecta; order Diptera; family Syrphidae; genus Volucella; species Volucella inflata. The sequence continues at coordinate 111,478,376 of OV743720.1, read as the reverse complement.
TGTGGCCATTGTTCTATAGCGGCTGCTGTTATTAAAGCTGCCTTAAAGCTGTCCAAATTTCGTTGCGGTGTCTTACCGGCCATGCTCTCCAGCTCTGACCACAATCTACAGGAGCGATAAAATCCGGAATATTATATCTAAGCCACTTTTGCGTCGTTTTGGCTTTGTGTGCCGGAGCAGAGTCTTGTTGGAAGACCGATCTTTCCCCGTTGAAAAAGGTATTTGTTAAGCCTTTGATAACACCTTCGAGAACATTCTCCTGGTACACTTTTGCCCCTTTTTTCAGACCTTTTTCGCAAAAATGCAGTGATGTGAAACCTTGATGCGATACACCCACCAAACCATTACAGATGCGGGATGGTGTCCGTGCTGAACCCTCGAAACAACTCTTTTTGCTTCTTTAGATGACGTTGCATAAAATTTGTCATTCTGTTTATTATAAACTTCTTCTATGGTAAAAATTGTTTCATCACTAAAAAAAATATTTTCATGTCCATTAACCCCGTGCCACTGTAACAAATTTTTTGCTTCTTTTGAGTCTTACTTTTTTCAGGTTGGGTGTTAGGAGATGTCCCGTTGCTCGACGATAGGCTTTCATATGGAGATCATCTCGAATAAGCCTTGACATGGATCTAGCGAATATATCCAATTCCCTGGACATTATCTTTTGCTTCCGATGAAGATTTCTGCGAATTCGTTTACGAATAACTTTGACTTTCACACTCGTTCGAGCGACGCGTGGACGACCACTTTTTGGTCAGTCCTCTACTTCTGAAAGTTCATTAAAACGTTTTGTAGCCCAATAAACAAACATTTTTGATATACCAAGTGGTTTGAGAAATTCGAAAATTTGGTTAGAATTTTTTCCACACTTATGCAAAGCGATTACCGTGACACGATTTTCTTTGATAGTCAACGGGATTATTCTTATTGAAAATTATGTGCAAGGGATACTTCAAATCTTGTAACAGAATTTATGGCTAGATTGCATATTAAAGGCTAATGTTTTTAAGATACAGATGACCGAAGAATATAAATTTGCAATTAAAGAACCTTAGATCTGAAGTTATGCTCTCAAAGAGGAAAGCAAAATATTTTAGTTACAGAACGGTTATTAGATGATTTTTGAGTTTAAGTCTCCTTAAAAACGAATACGAGTAAATGGTTTGATTTCCTTATTTTATTTAAATTTAAAAATAATACGTGTCAGCGAGATAGATAGTTTTTAAAAAGAGACGAGGTATTTACAGGGTGTTCCGAAGACTTTAAGGTGAGATTCCTTCATTGGACTCATAGTGATGAGTAATTGCATTGCTTCAAAATAAATGTTCCCTTAAAATTAATTCGTCGAAGATAAAAGGGAATTTTTTTATTTTAGAAACTTACAATTTTGACGTTCTCATAATTTTTAGCGGGAAAATATCTTATCTTTTGCCTTTGAAACGTGTATTTATTCAAGTTAGGTAGTTCTGTAGGTAGAAACCATATTGTTCAAACTACGAGTATAAAGACTAAAAATGTGGAATTCTTATACAATACAATAGCCCTTTTACATAAACTTGTTAACAGCTGCTTTAGAAAATAAATATCTTCATAATATGAGTATAAGTTTCTTACTGCGCAATGTCATAAATCCAATAAAAATTGTCAAAAAAATTCCAGCAGAAACGCCCTTTTTTTTAATAAAAAAAATAAAAACTTACAGATTATTTTTTTTTTAAAAAGTGCAATTATCTTAAAAATTAATTAAAAAGAATGCAAAATTGTTTGCATCACCTGTTTATAAGTTTTAACCGAGAAATTGACGCTTAATTCTTAATATCCTTGTTGAGGAACATTTCAAAACACGTATACGCAGAGATGGTTTTTGTCGATGGTTTCTGTAACGGTAACGGCAAGTGAGCGAGATTGGAATATCTGAGACGATACCCTGATAAGACTTTCCCTATTGGTAGCAAATTTTTTATAACATTTTGAAGGTTGATGAAGACAGGAACAACACATTTATCGTTGACAGACTGCCCTAGCAAAAGGCGTTCGCAGTTACGAGGGCTTTAAACTTTACTTCAGAAACCATCGAAATACTATTCTAAGACACCGAATCAGACACTGTAATTTAGACAGGACTTAAATATGGAGAATTCTACATTCAGAAGGCATGCTTGCATGCAGGAACTCATAGAAGCGTTTGGAGTTTAATAATAATATTCTGGAACGTATAATTTGCTTGGCTGAATTCTATGAACTGGTGAGTCTCAATTCACCTGAGATGGAATAACTAGATTACATCCCTGGGCAGAGAGTAACCCACACTCCATTGAACACATAATATTGTGGCGTCAATGAGTGGGCATGTGTATTGGATTAGAAGCTAATCCAGCCTTGTGGGCTTCCCCTGAAACTTTATATATTACTTCGAACTATTATTTGGTACACCACTGTAACAAAGATCAGCTATTGTGTACCAGCTGGATGACGCCCCACACGCTAAGGCCGATTAGTTGAATGGCGTATATGAAAATTCGTGAATATGGTGAGACGGACCCATTCTGTGCATTCCAAGGTCTCCGAACTTGACCTCGACGAATTTTTCTTTACGGGAATGTCCTTCGATTACTAATGAGATATTACAAAATCAGATGACTTGAACCATACAGCTTTAAAGTATTTTCTCGAGGAGATACATCTTCACGTAAAGTCTTAGAAACATAATCTGAAACGCCCTGTATATTTTAATAACACCTTCGAAAAAAAGGCTAGGCACTTCAAATTCGGATGCCACCACATTTAAATTAAGATACGAGTAGTTATGAAAGTGAATAGAAGTTATTTGTTAGATCTACAAAGTACAACTTGTAAGTTAAAACCAAAAGTGAAATTCATTTCAGCTCTGCTTGCGGAACCTCATCCCTTTCTCAAAATCTTCATTAGCTCTTTCTGAATAACTCATGTGCTGGAGATGTGGCAATTTTACTTATTAAAGTCAATTTGCAAATGGAACTCTTCTAAAAACACAATAATGTTGCAGAAATCAATATCAGGACACAACCCGATAACGTATTGGTCTGCTGGTGGTCGGCCGGCTTCAGTTCTTTCGTTAATTCTACACATGGAGCCCAAATTTTTCGTCAAAATATTGTACAGTGTTAATGTGAAGAAGATGAGCTCCCATGAACAGTGATGAATGGGGTGAACACAGTTCAGAGTTTTTACGTTTTGTATTAAGCTCGTCTTTTGGAATTTTTTAAATATGTTGCACAAACGTCTCAGAAGGCATGTGATTATGTGCAGGATTGGCACGAGTTCTTTGCATCGTTCAACGATTTAGATTTTTTCTATCATTACAAAGCGTTTCATGGTAAATCTCCCAAATTTTATAGATCAATTTTATGCCAACCATGCAAGAAAAATGATTTTCAAATCTCACACCTCTTGTGGAAAATACCCGTTATGACATTACCTTTTTTTTATACAAATTATAAGCATTTGTACGGTTCTTTTCAGTCTATTGCCTTCAACTCAGCTTATAACTCCTTTAAGAATAGAAAAGGTCTTATTTTAAACTACAGACATCAAAGTATTCTTTTATAATGAGGATATAAATGTGAAACATGGGACCAACCGCTAGATATCTTGTGGAAAATATTTGAAAGGGACCTTGCAACACTGCTCCTGACTGTAGCTACTCCAAGTAGATACTTTTCAGTGAAGCACTGTGCTGTAGAATATACATCCTTCTTATTGGCAGTGGGTGGTAAAGGCGATATGCCATCTAGAAACCAAACCACCCACCCACCAAGTTACAAAACCACCCATCCAGTCTGCCATCCAGCCAGCATATCACATACAGGAAGCTGGGATGGCATCGTATTTTATTTCCTGAAAATGTCCTCGAAATATGAACATTTTATCCCGGAAGCAGGAAGCTGAACATTTTCAAGGAAGAGAAATTTCAAAAGCCTTCAGAAGATGATTTGTAGACATTTTCAGTTTGAACTTTGTTGTTGGTTGCTGTGGTGGGGATGGAGATAGAGACGGCAAGTGGTGACTGCTGAATGGTGTATGTTGGATGGCAGATGGACCAACTGTGGAATAATGAGGAAGTCACGAGGATGATGATTCTGCATTTAGAAGATGAAAGCGTTTATATGTTTGTGTGTGTGTTTTTGTGTATTAATGTATGGAGAGCATCCCTTGTGTTGTAATACAAAGAAATGTGGGTAAAGTTGGAGACAGTTGTTATACGATGGGGCTCAGTTGCAACCACAACAAAACCGAATGGTATGGGGAATAAGGCAGATTTCCTAAACCTGAAACTACCCTGTTTCCGTCGGATGCGACTTGGTAATGAAATGTTGCTTCCTTGGGTTAATAGACTCTGATTTTAGAGACGAGTTCATAGGGACGGGAAATGAGTGCTATGATTTGGTATTGTGAGCGGATCTTGAGGGCTTTCCAAAGGTACATTCATAACAATGGAGGAAATCGTTCGGGCATCAATCAGTAGACTTGGAAAATGTTAAATTAGATTGACTTTTCACCCGTTAACATAGAATAGCATAGGATGCTAAAGGAACGGCTATGTGTGCATAAGTAAATGACACCTCTGGGATAAATTTAAAATCGAAGACTTGCTGATGGAGGGGTTAAGGTGTTAAGCACGAGAAAACGATGTACTTTAGTATCTTGTAAGAAAATGCAACAGCAAGAATGTTTTTATATTTATTTAAGTTTGTTAAAAAAATAAACTATTTTGTTACAAATAAACAAATGTAAAAGTTACTAACCAAAGCAAAGGTTGTCGCATTTGTTCAATATTCGAAGAACAAGGATATGAGTTCGAGAACTGATATAAAAGTTTATGAATAAATTAATTGTATGGTCACAAATAGCGGATCTTTCCATTGGAGGAACTCCGAGCAGACCAAATTCTGCTTTGGCCATGACTGGAAATCACCATTAGTCTTGATGTGTTTTAATTACCAAATATCCAAAGAGCTAACAGGTGGAGTGTATTATTGTTGGCAAGCTTTGAGATGCAGGCTGAGGTTAGAATCGGGTTTTAAGAAAAAAAAATAACTTAAATTAAAAGATTACCAAAAAGGCTTGAAAACTAGGAACTAAGGGGAATGTTGGAGGACTCTTCTTTAAGATGAAACATTTTAAGTTTAAATAAAAAGGGAGGAGAGGTTTTAATATACGAGTATCTTTCGAATTATATGGAAGATTGAACGAAAACAATGTAAATAAAGTGATGTTGAAAGAAATATCGCTGTAAGGGGTTGCGCAAGGGATGGAACCTAAAAACAAGCGATAAATTAAGAAAAAATTATGTCTGCTACATATATATGTATATGTATTCTTAGGTTTTTTTAAGAAATTCAAATTGATAAGTTTGATGAGGCTCTGATAGAGAGGCAATATAAATATATGGATACGATTGAACCCGGAGAACTAATTGACCACAAAGAAAATAAAGTCGGGATGGAGACGGCTTGCCTTTATGTTTAAGATTGGCATTTTGCGATATGAATTCAAATCAGTTCTTAAGGCAGAAAACCGAACGAGATTTTCTTGCGGAAGGGTGTTGGTATATGGAAAAGAATAAGCTCTAAACAAAGTTGTGTCATCAGATTCATTTTCATCGTTCCGTATAAATACAAAAGGGACAGAGTCCAATGACAATGCTACGCACTTGGATCGGCCATATCCAATATATCAATGTTGGTGGCTTGACTCTAACACGTAATAATCTCAAACTTGAACGTGTGAAAGATAGGAAGCCTTGACTACTTCTTTGTGAGTTCGTCAAATTATTCAAAGTGTAGGAACGAAGGGCTGTTCCAAGGCAGCGTGTATAGCTGGAAATGGTTTCTTGACCTTCACTTGGTGCAAAGAATTGCAAGACTGATATTATCTTTTCGGAAAAACTATAATTATAGGGAAATTGTTGGAACTCGACTACTTTACCTGTAATTATAAAAAATAAGTAATGGTCTTCGATTGAGTGTTACACTTAGTGATCGAGTACTTTCGTCGAAAGCAGTTAGTCACAGCCCTATCGTTCTTCTATTATTTTTAAAATCTTGGATATGTGCTGCTTTAATACTTTAATACATTCTACTTCTGTGTTCCGCGATTAACAATATTCTGTGAAGCAAGAACCTTGAATAAAGATAGTAATCTTCCCAGCAATAATGAAACGGACAAGAGCGCTAGTCGCACGTGGAATGTTCAAACAGCCCTCATACAGCCGAACAATCTGCGGATGTCTTAAACTGCTTCAAAGTGGATATTACTCCCATCTAATCGTGAATTTATTTTAAACCTAAAACGCAAAAAGGGCTTTCCAGTTGGTTTTAACCCGATTTGGAGTTACAATAAGTAGTGGGTGCCGTGACCCTAAGATCGTCAAGAGGTTTTAGGTCGACCTTGACTTATATCAAGGGTGGAGTTGTATCCTCAACAGAATTCTGCTTTGGTATTATCTTTTATGTGCGTAAGCAAAGGTGGGACCTATAATTACAAAGAAGTATCAGGAAAATATTTGTCGTCCGACGCCTTCAATCGCAAAAGACTGTTAGAAACTTTTCTGAAAATCATGAGAGACATCCTATCGCTGTTTGTTTGCATTGACAAGGAAACTGAGAAAAACGAAAAAATGAATGTTTAAGACCCTTATCTCCACAGGCAACCTGTATGACGTGAAAGCTTCAGCTTTATCTAAAGTAGACTAAAGTGGTTGCTTCGATTGAAAATTCGTCTAGTGTTTATGTTCCGTCTCGTTTGAATAAACAAAATTTCGGAAAGAAGATAGCAACAAACTGTTTGGACTATACAAAAACAATAACAAAGTTCAGAAGGGCTGAAGGTTAAAGTGGTAGCGCAAGCTCACAAGATTTCGGTTATGCAAAATTTTACATACGATCCTACACAATACTTACAAATGAGAATGCTGGAATGGAGACACATGCAATGCAATTCGACCAGGAATCTAAATATGCTTCTTTTAATTTCTGTTTTAATTTTCATAATTGTTGAAATATCAAATATTACCTAATTTGTACACACATTTTACATTGCCAATTAGGATTCAAAGATTTGTTTCAAATCCTTTTTGGAATTTTCATATTAAAAAACTAATTCACGTTTATATCTGTTATATCTGAACCTATTCATTAAAAACAAACCTAAGACTTTGTGTAAATCGTTGATCGTTAATTTTTCTTATTGGTAGTTGATGGTAGATAACAAGATTTAACATTCTCCTCCGTTCCGGCGGCATTACATAAAAGCCATTTCTACGAACATCCTGTAGGGATATTTCACCCACAACGCGCTGCACATCAATAATATAGTGTTCAGTAGAAAATTCAATTAACATGATGATCCAAATGCGATAAAAGGTACGAGTACAATATAGAGAAAGGAATAAACAAGGCAGAGTCATAGATCGTTACAATGCTCAAGTAATTTTGAGAAATAGAGTCTAAATTCAACCTCAATGCCCGAAGCGATATCCTAGGGTGAGTTATTAGTCGTTATCAGATAAAAAAAGAAAATTAGAACTGAAATATGTGATAACTAAGAACTGCTGTTTTCTAATGATAAGATAATAGCCTACAATACTTTCTATATTTTTTCTTGATTGAATTTAATAAATCAGCTGGTACAATGTTTTTTTGCATCACCGTAGGATAGTCAAGTTGTTTGAAGCCTGCTGACTGTTAATATAAATACTATATGGACATTGAAGCGTTATTCTAGCTGTCATCAAACTAGTGGTGGTTTAAAATTCAAATAAATATTATATTCAATTTTAACTGGTAACAGTGATTCTTATCAGACATTTCGTTTCCAACTCATAGAATATAGTATATTCGTCGAAACTTAAGCCGGTAATACATATCTTCCCCTGGCAAATAATTTGCGCGCACATGTTTCCTTCCGTTGATGTTAACCCACGTACCATACAGATGCTGAAAGTATTTATAAAAAATCGAAAATTCCTCTTTCTGTGTTAAAAAAGCACCACCTCGAATCTATTCGTATGTAACAACCCCTCTGACAACGTCCTAACCTCCCCTGACAATAGAGAAAATCTTTATATGTAATAGTCTGTGGTACACCCTGCAAACGCCTCACGCTTGCAACCACCTTCCATTATTCTCGTTCACTTCCGTTCCGATCAGAGTTCCGTATTTACACAGATGCTACAATCAAAATTCTAATCGAGTGACATATGCAGAAAATGGGATGCAGGATGTTATTCTCGTAAGTCCACGTCTATTCATCCAATCCACCCCACCTAAAGGCGAATTTTCCTTTCCCTTTTATTTGTTTATTGCTGCTGTTTCTACTTCTCGACGATGACGATGGGATATCTCTCATTATTGGAACAAACGACTCAAGGCCACAGGGGTGCACTTCAACCGACCCAGGGATTCACTGTTCGATTTGGATTGTCTTCAGTTCCCCTAAGTAGCATTAAAACCGCTTCCGTGATGGGTATCACGTGTTTACGAGGCCAGGCACCGTAGCAAGTGCATGTGGTGATAAGTAGGTAGGTAAAATATATGTACATCTTTGACATGGATTTTGTTATAAGAGTAGATCCGCGTATAGTGAATAAAAATACGGTGCATAGTTTTATAGGACAAACTTCAGCTACAAACCCATTGCAAAGTATAGAAGGAGTCATTTCCTCTTGACGAATTTACATAAAAAAGTTCCTTGTAATTCGAATACATACTTGTAACTAGCAAAGTAGAAATGGTTGCTTGTTAAAAAGTGAAATTAATTCGAAGCATGAAGGAGATCCCAAAGATCTTCAAGTATTCTAAAGGTCAGGCTTAGAGAAGATAAAACTGTACCAACTATAGCCTTTGGATTTTGTAATATAAAAAAAACAAAAAACACTTTGGCACTGGCAGCCCGGTGTTGGCCATGGCCTATCTTCTTGACACTCATTTTGTCCCATCTGAGCGGGGCCTACGCTTTATCACCGAATCGGAACGGCACTCCTCAGAAGCTTTTTATAGGCAAATTCACTTTCGGGAGCTTGCCATTGCCCCCGAAAGGGTGATGACGATTCGAAAAATTGTTGGCGATGCCGGGGATCGAACCACTCTCTTCGTTATAGTCCAATGAGCTAACCATCACGCCATTGCCACCACCAATTGTAGTTTGTAATATATTGACATAAATATTCTGGGATATTTCGTAAATACAAGATCTATCCAAGAAAGTAGAAAAGAATCGGTCTAGCCATTAGAAAAATAAGGGGAAACCAAGAACAACTTGGAAGCGCAAACTTGTTCGTCGTGAGATACACTTTTTTCTAGCTTCAGATCCTTTTCATAGAAATAGTGGCAAGGATGATTCTGCTCTACGGTTCCTGAGGACTTGGCAAACGATAGTGAGATTATATTCACTGGGCTTACTTTCATTCAACCATATTTCGTCAGACTAACACTCGCGGAAAACTGAAGAATAATAAAGGTCTCTTCAGATAAAATATGTATTTAGGCCGCAGAGCGCAACTTACCATTTTATTATTATTTTATTGAAAGCATAGAGGAGGAACGAACTCTTGTCACTCTTAGGGGATAGTTTTGCGTACAACATGCGGCGAAAGTCTTAGTTGGATCTATTTTCATTTGAAAAGAAATTCCTTATCGTATTAACATTTTATTCTCTAGCATGTAGATGTAATGACTTATTCAAAAGTCAGTAACACTTACATTATGGCAACGGTACTATATAAAATACGCGTACAATAAAACCGTAGATACAATATTAGTAGTCACTCAGTAAGTAATACAACCTAGTAATCTGAATCTTTTTCTGAAATGTCAAAATGACAATAACTGTCAAGATTCATATAAAAAAGTTTTATAGAGTATGGTATTTGAGTGCCATCTGTCAGAATTGCAGCTGTTCACCGAGCCAAACACGGCACCGAACAGTCTAAGGGTTTTCACGGCAAGTAAACAATAGAAGTGGCTACATTTGTAGAACATTGCCAGAAACCACATATGGACTTTAGGATATACAGGACATAAGTATTTAAGTAAAGCACAGTATAAATGCGGTTATCTATAAGATTTCCGCTCCATTTAAATTTCATTTAGTTGGAGTCTTTCAAAATCAATTTCCTTTAAAATACAAGGACCAATGGGTCCACTCAATGCGATAAAAAGACGAACGGCATCATTTAAGTTCAGTTCTTCTTTTTATCTAAATCTTGTTTTGTCAGATCACATTCCAGTCGCAAGCGCAATACATCGTTCAAGTGCCCTTCAAGAATAAACAAAACAAAAAAGTTTTCGTATACTCGTATATACTCGTATATAAGCAAGAGATCAGATAATCGCAGGTGTTCCTTGATAGATGGTTTTAAATATCAAACAAAAAAAATTACGCAAGTGGATCATCACTTTGTCCTTAACCATCAAGCAAACCACTGTAAGAATTAGGCACGTTATTCCAATCTACATAATCCGAATTCCAGAGCCCGTATAACTGGCAGTAATACTCTTTAAGTTTGATAAAGACCGATGAACAAAAAATGAACCTTTTCAATGGCAAAAGGACCATGACAACGAACTGCGGAAAATAGCCATATTTCACATAACATACGAGTACATACTCGTAGATCCTTAATGGGTCCTTTGAGAATGCAACGAGTTTGTTTTTTTTTCACCTTCTTTTGTTTCTTCAAATGTAAAAAAGAGAAATAGGTACTCGTATCGCCATAGAATTGAAAGATGGATATCTGGAGGCACAAGCCTTGGCAGTCTGTGTAATTTGAGAATTGTCGGCGTAGTCCGGAGATTTGTAGACGAATTGATACGTAATGGGTTTCTTCGAATACGGTTTACCAATGTCAGTTCAACAAATTATTATCTTATTTGAGGATTTCTCGGATTTTGGAAAAGTAGTGATCTGATAATCAAACTCATTTTGTGTGTACAAGATCAGCAGAATGGAGAAGATCTATCGAAGCAAATCAACAACTGCGAATATTCCTTATAATTGGAATGATATTGACCGTCGAACAGTGATTGTTAAGAGCATATAACGTGGATGTATCTTGGGAGATCCATACTCGTACTTATGAATGAACTTATTTCAAAATTGTGATTTAATAAATTAGTGGTTTTGATCGCAATGCAGCAGATATACTGTAGATAACAGTCATCGATTTGTAAGTATTGTACAATATTTTCCTATCATAGCCAGGACTTGCAACGATAGTGACACTAGCTCCGAGTCATTTATACAAAAGGAACAGTAGCGCCAATAGTTTAGAAATTTGGGATTTTCGTAGACGTAATGGACTCTGTTAAGCTTCTGGTTAAGTTAAAAGTATACCTTTCACTGTTTACAATTTTCGAAAATCATGACAAAGCAATAGGGTTACTTCCAAAAACTTCTGCACCTAATTAGCTAAAAAACGACCCAAATGGCAGTCTAATAGCTTTTATTCATAAAGGATCCTGAACGGATCAAGACACACTAAGGGTAGTCCCGGGACTGATGGAAAACCAACAAATTTGGATTTTCTTCCATATTTCCTATGTTTTCTTCTGTTGCATTATTTAGAGAGACTGTTAGGTTAGGTAAGAGTTGTCGTTTTTGTTTCTAGGAATTCGAGTCTAGCCAGTTCATCAGCGATGCAGTTTTCGTTATCTTCGGAACTTAACAAAATGAGATTCTGTGCTTTTTAGCTATTTTAGCTTAATTTATTTAGGGATCTACCATTTTGCAATTGCATCGTATTTTGCAAAATTGCAGAGTGAAACATATGTATGTGTGTATGAAGAATACATTTACTCTATACTAATTACTTTTCTGTCTACAAGAGATAATAGTAGTAGAATTTGATAAGACGATTCTCGGCATAATGGGCACTGATTCATCTGTCGTTGTAAAGGTGAACTTGCAAGACTAATTGGAAGCCCTTAAACCGGAAAGAGAGCTAAAAATTTAAAAAGTTACCATGATGAACTCTTAATGGACAAACGGCGTGGCTCACATCCCCGAACGGCTTACTTTCTCCAGTCTAACTGACCCCTCGACGTAGGGGTATCTGAAATCTAATTGATCCTCTAAATTGCGGGTTGCGCCGCCTGGGTAGCCAACCGGCCGTGGAAAAGAACACGAAAATTACGAAGCAATAACGGCCTCGGATACGGACGAATTTATTGTAGATAACCCCTGCAAACGTATCAAAGGCAACCAACTTCTTGTTTGAATATCACAAAAACAAGCTAATACTAATACTGTGGGGATGTTTGACGAGGAATGGCTGCAATTGCAAAAGATCGACGAATCCCTTTCCGATCGTGTCTCCCTTAATCTTTTGAGAGGTCCTCTTCCACCAGCATCAAATATCAAAGAATAGTGGCATCACTGCCAAAAAGAGATCATTGAAGGTGCTCTTTGCTACTTTCAGAGAAAATTCTTCGGCAGATTTTCGGTTCCGTCTGCATTGACGGTGAGCGGAGGAGGAGATACAACGACGAACGGTACGGGCTATACCTCGATATCGACTAATACTGCATTCACACCGCAATGAAATCCGAGATTTCGACAAAAAGTTAATGAAATCTCATTGAGGCGTTCACACCGAATACCGAATATAGAGTGGCATGATCAAAGCGGAGTTCCGGGGGCGGAACTGTAATATTTTGTAATAGATAACAAATTAATCAACTGTTTTAAATTATTTACACCATCCAATTTATTTTATAAAAGAAATCAGTGCAAAAGTTGGAGTGCCTATAAACGAATGTCTACCACTGTATCAGCTATGGAATTGGTTTGTTTTGCAATTTAGTTTTGACAACTATTTTCCTGCCATGCCGAACGTTTGAAAAGGTGTGTCTCCTTCAACAAACTTCAAATTGCGAGTAGATTTTGAAAATATTTCATCAAAAACAAGATTTGCTAAGAAAATGTACAAGAAATATCCTTTTTTCGATAGCGATTTCGAGGGATTTCACGAAATCTCGATTTTCGATGCGGTGTGAATGCCGCATAAGCCAGAAGGGTCAAGATCCCATGGCTGAGATGGATAGGTTATGTAGAGTGGCAGAGCTAGGGGGTGAGTTTATGGAAGTTAGATGCCGACAATTTTATGCCACGTCCAAACGTCCTTAGTTAACAGTTGGCAGTTATGCTTATATAGGCAGCCAGTTGGGTTTTTTTAAGTTGATGTATAATGTAGATAATGTAGAAATCTCCTTATTAGTGTTATTATAGGTACATTTGCTGACAATTTATATTTTATTTTAAGTTTACACAAGTCGCCCAAATAAAAAATCCTTTTAGTCATCGAATGTCGCACCCCTTAATTTGGAAGCCGATCAACTACTATTTGAGCCGCGGTCGTCCACAATGATGTTGGCAACTGGTAAGTGTCTGCTCAAGCAGGAGAGTACTCCACCAATAGCAAGCACAGGACAACCAGTTGAACAAATATTCAATGAAAAAGGTCTTCCCTTTCTTCGAAGAGAGTAAAGAGAGTTAACCTGTTATTTTGCGGGATCCTTACCAGTGAGAGTAAAATGATGGCGAAAAAGTTTCGGTAATGTCTTTTTATAACATTGGCTTACCAATTTGGGGATAACAGTAAAAATCGGGCTGATTAGGGGTAACGACTTGCACTAAGCTGAGTTCAAAAATCGAGCTATTGCAACGGGGTAGACCGGTAGTGGCCCGAAACGAAGTCAGAGGAATGACATCACAGACATTTTAGACCTCAGATGGGTCCGATACCGGAATCTTCCGGCTGACTGTTGAAAAACAATATACGGTTATTAACCAAGCGTAATTGAAAGATTAATATTTATGCTGATTTACCCGGGGATGTTTTAATACTGCTTGTCCTGAAAGAAATTGCACTCAAATGCAAAAAAACGCGAAAAAACTTCCTAAAGAAGGCAGCGCATTTCCTACTGTTATGGTCATTGCAATCTCCATCTTAGATTACGGCTTAATCTCTCTACCGTGAAACCTTGCAGTGACGAAGAAAATTCGAAATGATCAATTGTATCAATCATTATCAATCTACAAGTGCGGAAGAACCTGTGACAGATCCACAGATATCCTTCCATGCAAGTTCTGCGTTTCAAGTTTTTTGGACCCTCCTTCTCTCAAACCACTACTTCATCAAGTGAAGAAGTATCAAATAAAGATTTCTGTTTTAATTTTGATACTGCAAACTTGTTGAAACGTTCTCAAGCTAATAACAAAACTGTGAAGAAACTCATCTAATACATATTTTTCTATTTCTCTTTTTAAACCCATAATTATATGTTTACTTGTATGACAAAAGAATTCTGTTTCTTCGGTGCAATTATATCGGTTCGTGTTACGTCATTTTCGAATTCCACTGAATTTAATGCACCCAGAATAGGTATGCACGAAAGAATGCTGACTCAATGAGGAAAATGTATTTTTTTTGGTTACTTCCAAGAACTGAAGTTCAATCGAGAACGTCACGAAACATATAATTTACCATTTTTCTATTCTAGATCTACAATATCTTTTTCCAGCAGCAACCGCCCACCTTCTAATCTTCTTTTATTTGTCTTCTTATGTTCCTCCTTTCGTTTTGGTAAATTACGGACAAGGGTCTCACGTCAAACTATGAAAATCAATCAGTTTGGCCACCACTTCTATGTTAGAGGTTCAAGAGCGAATTCCAGAAACTCCTCACGCTTCTATAATACTACAGATACTCGGACATGGAAAAACTCGTCACCTGTCGTACTTAATTATTCAAATATTATAGATATCATAGATATCGCAGATAACTCTATTGCGAGTCTTCACGTTTCTAATCCCTCATAAGATTAAGTACAGAGTTAGGTGCTGCTCACACTTTGAAGTTCGAATCTGATTTATATGCCGGCCGGTGGAATCCATGCCCATTTGGCAGCAAATCAACAGAAAACCGATTAATTACCAGTCGAATACAAGACAGGAAGTAGCAACGAATATGTTCATATAGCTCCGCACATCCAAGGGAAAATAGAAAAATTTTATGAGTACCAGGTGGTGCAGAGCAAATTACCACAGATCCGAGATTTGAGATCCGAGATCCGAGATACGAGGCGACACATCTATCACTAAATTTATGCGATTTTAATTGGAGAAATTAATTTTACACGCATCTTGTCGTGTGATGTGTGTAAGCTACAAAGTGGATCACTGGAGTAAAAATACGACCAAATAAACATCATAAACCCATATGATGACTAATTACGACCAACGTTGCCAGTTGAGTGTGTTCCGCCCGGTCAAGTTTGATGGATTTAAATTAAGTCAGTTTTTTAGGGTATTATTATAGTTAATGGTCTGCAGATTTAGACGGATTCAAGACACATACGACGCAAATCTCTCTTTTTAAGATCGAATTATTAAGTTACAAATTTAAGGTTCGCATATTCTCCAGAGGACTTTCTTCAAAATTTTCTTTTAGTGTTTTGATGTGAAATCGAACTTTTTGCTACTTTGGATGGACTTCAACTTTCTAACCCTGACATCTTTGAAAGGCACTTCCCTGACATATTTCTTAGCTAGGTCTCATAAATATTACAATCCATACACATTATTACGGAATAACTTCTACTTTTATAACTAGGCTTACAGAACAGCAGTTGCATCCCTAACAATTGAATGAAGAGTGTTGAACGGATGTTAATGTGTACGTTATTCTGATTTACAACTCTTAAGAAGTGAATAAAACTCACTTCGTCCGGAAAACTGTTTCTTATATCTCCTGAATGGCCACTGTAGCTCTACTACTGAATGTTATTACTTTTCGAAACATACGGCTCTATTGAGATTCTTTTCCATTTCCTCTGCGTAAGGCACACGTTTACTAGGGCGTGCTCGCGGCGTTCAAAACTTGCTTTCTAAGTTATACTTGTATCTTACATACCATGCACTCATCTGTCAAAATAGTTCATGTTCTGTTTTTGACCTCTTGAGTAAAGAGACAGGATATTTCGGAGTCAGGAGGATATGAGAGTTGCTGTTGAACAGAAAAGCTTCACAGATGGTTCAGCATCTCGGGCTTGTATCATCTTTAGTCCTTCCAAAAAGTTCTTATTGACTTCATCTGTAAAAAGTTTGGAGTAGCTCTTATAACGTATTTTTGATACAGACTGTTGATGTCATTTTTGGTTTGATAGCGCCAATTCATTCCCAACAAATTCTTTTGAAGGTCAGTATTGTTCCAATTGATCTATTGATCTATTTTCTGCTTGCGCTAATAAATTTGGCAAGTAAGGTCCGGTTAAACGAGATCAGAAATTCGTCGTAACCGCGATGATGTTGAGCCATGCTTAACACAGGTTAGTACATCTTTAAAGTACCAAACTAACGCAACATTAAAAAGCAGAGGACTGCAACTTTGAATTGCGCTGAATGTCTACTTACCTCTCACATAAACGCATAAATCGGCATGAAATTTGATTTCTTTTCTGAATCGTATTACCTGGTTATCGCAGACTAAATGTTATCTCATTCCCGCAATACCTCGTTTGTATATAATTTCAAAGTAAGTTTGTCTTGTCCGCTGTAACCAGACATTTGGGACACTTTGGGGAATAGAATCACGGAATTTTGTTTGCAAATAACCCACCCAAAACTGGTTTAATTCCGTGTAATTTTAGAATCTAGTTTGCCCTATTCAGACCTTGATTTTTCACAAAAAAATTCTGTTGGTGGTGGTTTCCTTAAAATCACCGTGTTCCTTTTCTTCCATTTTCGAGCTACTTCAACTTATTGTACATGGCAATCTTATTCCACTGCTACAGTATGTTATCAATTTTTGCTTGCTTAATAGCAACTTATTTGAAACAGAGAATTCGGGTACCCATAGTCCACACATACGTACGTGGATCATTTAGCTTCAGCCATTCTTATCTGTTATACTAAAAGCATTCCTGTAAACACATACATCTCCATTTTCTAGATGGCCAACACTAACGACCGCTCTTTAAATTGATTTAAATAAATAAATTCATAAGAAATCTTCTTATGTTCCGATATTTCTATAGATATTTGCACCTCATCGGTGGCGTATCTAATAAAAAATACCTCCTACTAAGCAATGCCCACCGAAGATAAATAAATAAAATATCCCGCATATTTAAAACACACATCCACTCCGTCATGTTTCCTGTTTACGAGTACCGATGGCAAAAACTTTAAGCTTCTCGCATCCAATGGCGCAGCAAAGCAATTGTATCCGATAAATACGGATACTATATGTAGATTAAGTGCAAAATATCTGAATGTGTGGATGTGGAATTCGTGCACACCTCCCACGGCCAACGTTTATTGAAATTAATTTGCAGCATGAGAGGTGCGCGAAAGGTTGAGTTCAAGCGCTCCGTTCAGATGCTATAGCCATTAAAGTGTTACTCCAAAAATAGAAACATCGTTGTAGACAGTTCTGGCTTTGGCTTTGGCTTTGGCGTTGGCTCTGATTTAGCTAACTATTTGATTCCAACATTGCCTTGTTTCTTTCAATTGTGCCCAACTTCCACCAGAAGTAAAAGTTTCCTTCTTTGTTTTCCGATAACACCGCAGGCCGGTGAGATATTCGAAAATGTTTAGATATTCCTAGGTATACATAAGTGAGCGAACTATGTACGAGTAGCATGTAGTATGGCAGGAGCACTAAAACAACGCGTGTAAACACTAAGTAGGTATAAATTATTTTATTTTTCCCCCGTGGTCTTTGGAATAGCTCACTAGCACTCTAGCCTCTGGCACCTGTAGAATTTAAAAATAGCCCCATGTCGAGATCGCGTCGGGGCAGATATTCTTTTCTGCTTTTTTTTTTTAATTTCTATCGCTGTTCAAATGTGTGGGATGTTTTGGATTCGAAAATATGTGAACAAATGTTATTTTGGTTTGGTTGCGTCTCTATTGAAAACACATTTTGCTCCTCGTTTACTGTGTTTTAAGTTATTGAATGAGGAAACGACCAACACCATACCGCACAAAACTCCATGAATACATGTCAGTGAGGAGGAACGCAGGCATAGAATAAATTAGGAATGCATGGTGGAGAATTGGGTTACTTGTGTGCTAGTTATTATTATTATGATCTTCAGATCGAAATTTTTTATTTAATGTAAATTGTATAGCAAAAAGTCGATAGGATAATTTTGAAGGTCATTTCTCCAGACAGGCAGAACAACCCTCCCAAATTTTCAGTTAAAATTCTTTGCCAAGGCATGACATCTTCTCGTATAATTTGAAGACAATTTATTCTCAACAATTGAAGAGGACTAATTTTTTTTTAAGGTTTATGTTGATTTTGAATCTGCCTCCTTTGACCTCTCTCTTATATGACCAAACTATTTGTTGAACTACAATGAGTTTTACACCTTACCCCAGCAAATTACTATTCACATCCAATTCTTATTACTTCAGAGGATTAGTGGTACATGCTCACTTTGATGCCAAACAAATGATGGAACCACCAGACCTAAACTAAGTGAGTAATGGTTTCCTCGACTGGGAAGTAATAAATCGTATTAATCTAATAAAATACTTATTAAACGACCATTGAGTTTTTTGAAAATTTTACGGAAAATTTTAGATCTTTATATCTATCATAAAATTGTGTAAACTGAATGTTTCTGCCCAAGAGCGAGTCTTGAAATTTTATTTCACTTAAGAACTGCAGCGTGGAGCTTTTTCTCACATTGGAAATGTATAAAACATGGTTGAAGAACTTCTATATTTTCTCAGGTATTGTTGTCGCTAAGGCCAAGAATCAACTGTCAAAGATTTTTCAAGACACCGGTGATATTAGCATTCTAGATATCCAACAACATTCTTCATATTAAGAAATCTGCTTGGCACCAAAGTATCGTTAAGCACCGGTTACAAACACACTTTCGAAGACAGATGGAATGGACACAGTCAAGGCATTTTCAATTTTTGGTAAAGCGTCAAAAAATTACGACAGAATAAGTGCCTTTTAAACTTTTCTGTCTGTGCAGTGTCTTCTAGGTTCAATTAATGAATGAGCACAACAGGAATATTATGAAATACTTAGGACCCTTATAGAGCAGTCTATAATACGCCCTGCCGGGTCCGTTGTAACCATGACATGCTAGGTAATTACTTATATGACCCATGAATTAGCCACAATATCTTGCTCTAGCCAGCACAATAATGAAGAGAGCGAGAAACAGAGAGGTCCATCAATATGAAGAGCATCTGAAATGTTATCGATGACAACTGGTGTACCGAAAGGGTCTATACTCGGACCAATTCAATATATGTGAACGGGCTCCGTAAAGTTGTACAACACTGCAGCGTCCATATGTACGCAGATGATATGCAACTAGTTATACAAAGACCTACTAGTTTGGTAGATTTTACGGCATTCAAAATGAATGAAGATGTCAGTAATATCCTGAACTGGGCGCAGTTTAATAACCTTTGCCTTAACCCGAGGAAATCAAAAGCCATCGTTAACATAGATCTGACCTCTTTTTCATTGCTGCAGCTAGAGGACTCAAACATCGAATATGGTATGTTGAGTCTGTTCGAAATCTAGGTATTACCTTTAACCGTACATTATCGTGGGACGCACATATCCCTGCAACAATTGGAAAGGTTTATAGCTGTCTCCGTCTTCTCTGGGCTTCACGTTCTTGTACACCAACAAAAACGAAAATGCATCTAGCAAAAACTCTACTATTGGAAATTTTATTAAACTGTTGTGAATTATTAAGTAAACTCGATTGCAGGTCAAAAATGAAATTTATTGTAGTCTATAATAATATTGCACGATACACATATAACCCGCGTAGATACGACCATGTTTCGTCGTATATTAAAACAATCTTCGGATGTTCTCTTGAAAATGTGCTGCAATACTTCTAATTGACTGGACACCTGCTCACGGCCGCATTGAAGGAAAAACGCAAGCGAAGATCGAAAGCGTTACTCAGCCAGTACGCGAAGAACGCTCACAGACAAATTCTGTTTACTGACGAGAAAATCTTCACCGTAGAAGAATCGTTCAATAAGCAGAACGATCGTGTGTATGCTCGGTCATCCAGAGAAGCATCCCAACTCATCCCGAGGGTTCAAAGAGACCACCATCCCGCGTCTGTAATGGTATAGTGTGGAGTGTGCTACGATGGCGTCACCAAGCTTCATTTTTGCGAAAGGAGTGAAAACACCGGCCAAAGTATATCAATCGACCGTCTTAGAACCCATTGTTAAGTATCTTAACCAATCAATATTCAACAACAAGCCATGGACTTTCCAGCAACACTCTGCTCCAGCTCACATAGCAAAAACGACTCAACTGTGGCTCAAAAATAACGTTCCGGACTTCATATCAACGGATGATTGGCCATCTGGTAGTCCAGACCTCAACCCGTTGGATTACTAGTTTTGGTCCGTATTAGAGGGCATGGCTTCCTCTACTCGATACTCAAATATTGAGTCGTTGAAGCGAGCCCTTGTCCGTGCAGTGGACAATTTCCCCATGCATGAAGTGCGTCTTACTCATCGATTGAGTGGCCACATCGTCTTAAGTTTCGAATAAGTTGTTCTAAGATTTGTAGCCATTGAATAACCCAATAAAAACAAAACAAAAGTTGTTTAAATATCAATTCGTTTTCATTTGGCGCTGATGTTTCTGTGTACAAGTATTTATGAATTGACTAGGTAGTTTATGCCACTCGACTATGGAACTCCCTTCCGATGGAACTGAGAGGGATAAGAAAAGCAAAGAACTTCAAAAAGCAACTCCTTACACTAATTTACCTTTTTATATATTTATATCTATTATTTCTGTTATATTTTCATTTCTTTTTAATTTTGAAATACTCAACCTTTCCTAAACATTGTACAAATTTTTGTAATCTTATGTGCAACTACATTATTTCTTTAATGCATTATGAAGAGACAAAATGAACAAATACCGTCACCGGGCAGTGCATTCTTAGCAGGCATATCCTACTTTAGGACTATAAACGTCTTCTGTCTCAATTACATAGATTTTGAGAAATTTACTTTCTATTTTCTTACCAATCTCTCATCAGCACGCCAAAGAATTTACCATCCCTATGATTAGAATGATTCTGCCAAACCCTGCTTATATCGTTTATTAAAATTTGCTATCCAGAGCAATTGGTAATCTAGATAGGAGCAAACTATCGTCTGCAATATAGATAAATCTGACTTACTATGTAGGGTGAAAAGTAATCTCCTTGACCGCCAGAATACGCTGCTACTACTACTGCTACTGGTGCCTTGAAGTCCGTTCATATTTAGGCAGACATGCCAAATTTCAGTGCGATACTGTCTTTAGTTTTGTTTTGACAGCTGATTGTTGTTGACGTGTTTGGCATCATGCATCATCATCATTATCATATGATGGGACTTATGCTCCGTCAAATATTGGTTTCGAGAGTTTCGTGGTGGCCGCAACTCCACTACCGATCAAGTCCGCTGCGGCAGGCCATCCGATACGATTACAGAGAACAATGTCAAAAAAATACATGAAATGTATTCCGGTTGACCGGAAAGTGAAGGTGCGCGAGCTAGCAGATACCACAAAAATTAGTACTGAGAGCACACGCCATATTTTGGGCAATATTTTGCATATGAAAAAGTTATCCTGCCGCTGGGTGCCGCACATGCTCACTCCTGATCAAAAACACGAACGCGAGAGCACTTCGAACGAGTGTTTGGACTTGCTGATGCGGAATCGGGCGGACTTTTGGCGTCGATTGCTAACTGTTGATGAAACCTGGATCCATTATTACACACCAGAGAACAGAATGAGGGCCCGGCAATGGACTGAAGTCAGCACGAGTGCTCCGAAGCGGCCGAGAGAGGCTCAATGGGTCGGAAAGGTTATGGCGTCGGTTTTCTGGGATTGTCATGGCATACTCTTCGTGGACTACCTTGAAAAAGGAAAAACCATCAACAACGAATATTGCTGTGCATTATTGGAGCGATTGAAGGCCGAAATCGCTGTAAAACAGCCTCACATGAAGCGAGACAATGCGCCGGCGCATAAGAGCATCGCAACCACGGCTAAAATCAATGACTTACGGCTCCAATTGCTGTCGCATCCACCATATTCGCCCGATTTGGCTCTCGGACTATTATCTCTTCCCAAATCTCAAAAGATGGTTCATCAATAAAAAATTCAGCTCACGCGAGGAAATCATCGACGCCACGGAGGAGTATTTTGCAGACCTTCTGGAAAATTTTTGGAGGGTATCAAGAAGTTGGAAAATCACTGGAATAAGTGTATCAACCTAAAAGGGGACTATATTGAATAAAATAAAAGAATATTTAAAAAAAAAAAATTTTTCATTCCCAAGTAACCTCACTGTTCACCCCACCTAGTATTCAAGTTAATGGACTTTATGCTTTTTTAATTTTCTAATTATACAGAGTACAATATATTGTCACTGCCGTCTTTCAGCTGCAATTCTGTTAGTCTTCCTCAGAAAGGTTAATTATATGAACATTTACATCCCTAAGATCTCAAAATGGGAGCAACTTATCCGGGAATTCCCAACTAAAATTCAACCTGTTACCATCTTGATTACAAGATCCACCAAAAGCTTGACGAAATCATTTCATGGCATGCATTTTAATCACCAAATCCAGTTCAAGTTTATACCAGTTACCTTCACCTGTGTTGCACTCATTATTTGGTAACCGATTGCATGGCATAACTGGACCAGTTGGTCGATCGGTAACATTAAATTGATCAAAGACAAGACAAGACTTTTACTCCCCAATTACAGTTCAACCAACATCTCATCGACCCATTGAAGTTGATATCAAAGCATAACATTTCCATCGTTTAAGTCTCACATGGGGTTTAGAGGTAACCATGGCAAGAGGCTTTTTTTGGTTTCCTCATATAGACTTTAATGTATAGACCCGTCAACGTTTTTAACTGATTCCGATTCGGAAAGCATTTCCAATAATTGGCAATCCAATGATAGGTGCATCGTGATTTATTTTATTACGTCAAGAAATGGCCGCATGCGAGAAACAAGAAACTGGAAACAGCGTGAACGTTATGTCATCTCCAAATAGCAAAGAAACGCAACAAACATGGAACGTGGAACGAAATTGGTTCAATCGCAGTAGCCAACGGTAACAGCCAAAGCAACAGCCAAAGAAAAAAATCAGCTCCAGACAAACGACAGAAGTAGAGATAGATTGTACAGGCAAAAGGCAAAGGCAAAGGCAAAGGCAGAGTCAGAGTCAGAGGCATCATTACTGGTGGTGTGCTGTAGATAGCTAGGTAGAGCACTAGGCTAGCATGTCAAGTCAACAAAGCGACTAACTACAAAGAACGAGTACGAGTACATACCAGAAACGGCCGATGAAGACAACGACGACAACTTCACAACGACAACACGGCTCCGACGAAGACCCAATAAACAGGTCTGTGATGCAGTCACAGTCACAGAGGCGCAGAAATAGTCATAGCTGGTGGTGGAGGTGGCGGCAGTGACGGCGGCAGCAGCTACGATGTCGATGGTGGAGCATATTCGTAAGCAGTACTATCGCTATGGACCATATGCCCCACAAAAGCGGAGCTGTTCGCAAATGTGTAATGAATGGTGGGTTTTGGTGCTTCTACCGGTTCGAATCAAACAAAACTTTCACCTTTCACGTAATCGTTCCGTATATTGCAGCAATACTCGTAGCTGCTCGATTGCACTCGTTGGCTTGTTCGCTGGTGGATGGTGCGGCACGGTTCACCTCATTCTCTTCATCCTTGTACTTAGTCGCAACATAACACGACTAAAGCCAAGTGAATCAGGCTGAAAAGGCGATTTCTGTCGAACACTTTGCAGTATCTTTACTAAGTTATCTGCGTCACAGTACGAGTGCCTACAAAGTCTAGCTGGCTGTCTAGCATCGATATACTGGTACTGGGTACATATGTCAAGACAACTTGCCACTTCGAACACAATTAAGCGGTTACATGTTTCATGAACATTTGCATTCGCAACCTTAGATTTTGTACATAATGCAATCTGTTAGGGGATGTTACCTACCTATACCTATCTATTGGGAATAGATATTGCAAAGCGTAGGCGTTTAGGTGCTAATGAGTCTTAGGGCAAACGGTTACAGGAAATGGAGTTTACGTAAACCCACTTCGTTCGAGTAACTTGTCGACTTACTCTTGCTGTCGTTGGTATTACGCAAGCTAGAGGAATATGTTAAGGAAGAACATAGTTTGCTATGTGGTAAAGGGTAAATCGGGTCAAAATCGATACAATAAAAGTTATATACGATTCGTTCAAGATTTATAGCTCGCCCAGATAAGTTCACGGCTCAAGGGCACTATTCATTGCAAACGATAACTTTTAAAATTAAGCTAGAAGAGGCTTTTGTATCCCGCTTATTTGCAGTTGTATTGGGCTTTGCAAGAACTAGATGTTTCAATTTATGCAGAAGCTTTTTCTTAAATAAAACTTTTCAATTTCAATTAATATCAATTGTCAACCTCTTCTTTAAAGAACTTTCCGAGGAATGCTGTTTTGAGTTGTACAGATTGGAAAATGAAGAAGAAAACAAGTCCTCGTAGTAAGTGGCACTATGTTTCCTTTCATTTAAGATTGTTGGTTTGAAAAGCAGTAATTACTTATTTACTTTAGGTAGCGCTACAGTCCGGGGTGGACGTCTCCAGATAGCTCGATCTTGTGCTAGCCGCTTCCAGTTTCGCACGCTAAGTTCGCTGAGGTCCGCTTCAACTTGCGTGCGCTACCTGAGTCTTGGCCTTCCACTACTGCGCTGTCCCTCAGGAGAGGATTCGAAGACTTTTCGGACCGGAGCATTGGTGTTCATCTGCTCTACATGACCCAGCCACCTTAGTCCTTGGATCTTCACTCTTCTGGCTAGGTCGATGTCGCTGTACAGTCCATACAGTACAGTCCTCCACTCAACGTCAATGCAGACGGGACCGAAAATCACTCGAAGAATTTTCCTCTCGAAGCAGCCAAGAGCACCCTCTCCTCTGCGACGCAGAGCAGAACTGGGATTATTAAGGTCTTATATAGGGTAACTTTAGTTGTTCAAGAGAGGGCTTTACTAGTCAATTGCCTTCTTAGCCCAAAGAAGCAGCGATTGGCAAGACTTATTCTTCGCTTGATCTCAGCGCTGGTGCCGTTGTCTGAATTCATAGCGGAGCCTAGGTAGACAAAGTCTTTAATTACCTAAGTAGCAGTAGTGTCAAATTCAGCTAAGTCAAACACTTCCTTTGCAGCGATGAAAATTGGTACAGGCTTGCCGCTTGTTTATCTATTAATTGAGGAGGAATTTTTTAAATCCTGATATGGCCATTCCTCGAGCATATTCAAATTCCCACTCGCAAGCTTGCCAATGATGAATTACTGCAAAGCAACTTAAGTGTATACTTGTAAATTTTAAGGCGGACCACTATTAAGATCCTTTAGATAGGCTAATTCTGACGGATGCTGTTATAGCATAGAAAAAGATTGATATAAACAGAATACGCCAAGGTTACTGTCGGCAAAGTCAGTGTAACACCGTGTCCTCAGAATTATAACCTCCCTCTTACAAAGAATACAAGGCGAAGACTTGGCGAGTGATTTTTGTAGCAAGGGGAAACGTTTTATTCTCTAAAAGAATGTACAAATGAGTTTTATAATATTTTTCACATATATGAAAGAAACTTACTTTATAAGTAGACACGACTAGGGGCTTGGGCTCTCAAATGTTAAATGACACTTTTTGATTCTGACCGAGGGATTCGTGTATTCCTACACCGATTTTGCGCGCCTTTTTAAATGTCAGAAGGACAGAAAGAATGAACGAAAATAGTTTTATTCGACTGAGAGTCCCAGCCGCGGCGTTTACAATTATTACATCGTTATTGGCACTTTTTGTTTGTGACATGATTTCACTAGTTTTTTTTTTAACAGTCAGCATTCAGCGTAGAGCCAAGGCCATCTGTTAATGGAAGGGTAAAAAGGTATGTTTTTCTAGTATTTGGGAAACACAGAAAACGCAAGGTCACTACTCTTAGTAGAGAGATTTTCCGCCATCACGGTATTAATAAGCGTCAATAACAAGAACATTATTTTAAACGTTGGCAACACTTAAGAATCGTTTGCATCATATTACTGTAAATATTCTTTGACGATCTTAGAGACATAAAAGTCTAAGTGTCGAATTTTCCTCCGAAACGCTGAGCACAATATCATAACGTCCATCAGATCAAGACCATATAAAATGTTAAACTATACATATGTGCATATATTTAAATCTTTCATTAAGAAAGCTAGTTAGTAAGTATAACCTTACAATATTTCAGTCCTTACCTGATGGTACCTGATGATCCAGATGGGGTTAGTGTTAAACTCTTATGCTTGGTGTTTTTGGTGAAAAGGATCGACAAATCACATCAAACTGAACCTATGTCCCTAAAGCTATTTATACCATCACCAGGCATTGCATTTTTGTCAGTCATGATTTAAGGATGGGACTGCCAAGAAACGACTTGTCTCTAAATGGACGATCGTAAGAGGAAGAGGTAACCATAAATACCCCCTCTGCACTTATCTTACATTGTCACTAAAAAAGTAGCTTTCGATGTGCCGTAAATATCTATAACAATATCCACGCCATCATGTGCTACCAATGATGGTTAAGCTTTTCGTATGGACAGCTGTATTAGGTGGCACGAGTGTTCAAGATGCAGACTAACCAAACGATTCTCCATGTCTGTAGAAACTCATTGGAACAGAAATGACTGCTAAATGACATCTTATCTGCGCACTGTAGAAATGAGCAAGTAATAGTCCAGTTAATTGATGTAACCCCTTTAAGTACTTGACGTAATTTGGACACTTCTTGCAACTATCACATCTCCTTGTATCGCAGAGTGTGTCTATTCAGTAATTAAGTGAATAACTTACGGACTTGCCTTGAGTTAATAAATTATCTTTTTAAAAACATTCATCTGCCCTAAAACTTGGGCGGGAATACAATTCCAATCGAATCCTTTTATTCAAAACCTCAGTTTTTATTTATTATAAGAGTCTCGAAGTTTTGTTTTATCCGATGGGACACTTGTTCTGCCTTAAATTGAACTTTGAACTAAGCTTTTTATTCCACAGCTAGTTAGTGCTCTACTTCCATTTACATAATTCTAAATCAAAATGATCCCTGAGATTGATTCGATCTTACAGGAAAAGAGAGTACCCTTTCCCACACCAACGCCCTGATTAGGGAGGATATTTTCAATAAATTAGCCGAAACACACCCAACAAATACTACTGAACCAAATCTAATCTCAAGCAAAAAAAAAATGGGAAAAATCAAATGCAACAATGAACAATGAAAACAGGAAAATGACGCAAAAGTTATTATATTGTGTGCGACCTCTCACTTTGTCATCCTTTTTCCCTTAATCACTTTGGTACATATACTACATACGCATACATTTGTGTTTTTGTATGCGATTACGCATAAAAGGAACGGGAAAGGAGGATACACAAATTGGAAAACTGATCCCAATATCCTAGTCACCTGCGTATTGTTGGGATCAAGATCCTTCTTCATCGTGCGTATTGTGGAAGTCTATTAAATATCTCAAATGTAGGTTATCCTTCGACTAGAGAGTACCCTGTACCGTGGGAAAACATCTTTCAATCTGTGGATGTCTTCTGGAATGCAGCATTAAATTTATTTCCATTTCTGGATTTTCCTCTCTTCTGTTGATTAGGGATAATGGTTCTACCGTCCTAGGGGCCTTTCCAACTGCCATTTCCCTTTGTCCCGTCACATGAAAAGACGTACAGAAAAAAAAAACAAAAATTTAAAAAAAAAAAAACAACCCCAACACACTTGCATCGACTTCGAGAAAGGTTTCGAATTTCATAAGATGTGCACCGTTAGTAGTCCAAATAAATCTTTTAATGGATTTTCCGGCGTACACTACAAAAAAGTATTTAAGTAGAAAACGCAGGATTGTGTTGTCCTGCACTCATAATTTCTTAATGGTGCGTTATGTTATGTAGATACGGAATTGTTTTTCTTTTCTTTTCTTTTTTTGTAACAGGTTGAAAATATGTTAAGATGCTGTACTTTGTAATGCTGTGTAAGTGTGATCTAACGAAGACTTCTCGTAGTTGGATCTCCTTTAACCCTCTACTGCCCAAGAAGCCATATATGGCTTTTGATTTTTCGGCGATGACTCCTTAAACTGCGTAACTGCCAATGGAAATTAATTATTAAGGCCGTTTAGATAAATCAATTGTTAATGTGTATATGTAAATTTGGTTACCTTTATCTCTGCACAAGTGCAAAGACCTGCGGTCAAATTCAATAGGGCGCGTTGTTAAGGCTCAGTTCAAAAATATAGAAAAAGAAATTGTTTCATTTTTGAGTAGCGTGTACCTCCAAAGGTGATAATTTTTTTTTTTTTATAAGATTTGATACTAGTAAGCAACATTCATGTGTTAAAATTGCAATTTTAAATGTGCGATTCAAGATACAACGCGTTTTTAGCAACGTCCATATATGGCTCCTTGTGCATTTACTGAAATATTCACGGCGTCATGAGTTTCCGCTAAGTTCCATTCATTTGGATTCACCTAACCGCATTCCAAAATGGCAAAAACAAGATAGCAATGCCAAAATTATAGTCTATACAGCTCTTTCATTATATACAAAGTCAACCTGTGCTTATACAAGGATTAAAATTGCTTTGTTTCATCCCACTTATAAATTTTTTTTGGAACTATTTCCCGTTTTTAATGTTCTTTTTAATGAATAAAGTATTTAAAACAAAAAATTGTGATTGTATTATTTCATTTGATCATAATGCGTGCAGTAGAGGGTTAAAAACAAAGCGATATTGGTGGAATCATATAACTTATATCTGGTTTACTATACAAATTGCAAATAAGAAGAATCCAATTAGTACTTAGAAGTTCTCAAAGAGGACTTGAATATGAATATGTTTAGATCTTCCAAAGTTCATTGCTTAGGGATCAGTGCCATACTATTTTGGGCAATATTATGCATATGCACGAGTGCTCCGAAGCGACCGAGGGAGGCTCAATGGGTCGGAAAGGTTATGGCGTCGGTTTTCTGGGATTGTCATAGCATACTCTTCGTGGACTACCTCGAAAAAGGAAAAACCATCAACAACGAATATTGCTGTGCATTATTGTAGCGATTAGAGGCCGAAATCGCTGTAAAACGGCCTCACATGAAACGAAAAAAAATTTTGTTTTTGCAAGACAATGCGCCGGCGCATAAGAGCATCGCAACCACGGGTAAAATCAATGACTTACGGCTCCAATTGCTGTCGCATCCACCATATTCGCCCGATTTGGCTCTCGGACTATTATCTCTTCCCAAATCTCAAAAGATGGTTCATCAATAAAAAATTCAGCTCACGCGAGGAAATCATCGACGCCACGGAGGAGTATTTTGCAGACCTTCCGGAAAATTACTTTTTGGAGGGTATCAAGAAGTTGGAAAATCACTGGAATAAGTGTATCAACCTAAAAGGGGACTATATTGAATAAAATAAAAGAACATTAAAAAAAAAAAAAAATTTCATTCCCAAGTAACCTCACTTTTCACCCCACCTAGTATTCAAGTTAATGGACTTTATGCTTTTTTAATTTTCTAATTATACAGAGTACAATATATTGTCACTGCCGTCTTTCAGCTGCAATTCTGTTAGTCTTCCTCAGAAAGGTTAATTATATGAACATTTACATCCCTAAGATCTCAAAATGGGAGCAACTTATCCGGGAATTCCCAACTAAAATTCAACCTGTTACCATCTTGATTACAAGATCCACCAAAAGCTTGACGAAATCATTTCATGGCATGCATTTTAATCACCAAATCCAATTAAGGCTCAGTTCAAAAATATAGAAAAAGAAATTGTTTCATTTTTGAGTAGCGTGTACCTCCAAAGGTGATAATTTTTTTTTTTTATAAGATTTGATACTAGTAAGCAACATTCATGTGTTAAAATTGCAATTTTAAATGTGCGATTCAAGATACAACGCGTTTTTAGCAACGTCCATATATGGCTCCTTGTGCATTTACTGAAATATTCACGGCGTCATGAGTTTCCGCTAAGTTCCATTCATTTGGATTCACCTAACCGCATTCCAAAATGGCAAAAACAAGATAGCAATGCCAAAATTATAGTCTATACAGCTCTTTCATTATATACAAAGTCAACCTGTGCTTATACAAGGATTAAAATTGCTTTGTTTCATCCCACTTATAAATTTTTTTTGGAACTATTTCCCGTTTTTAATGTTCTTTTTAATAAATAAAGTATTTAAAACAAAAAATTGTGATTGTATTTTTTCATTTGATCATAATGCGTGCAGTAGAGGGTTAAAAACAAAGCGATATTGGTGGAATCATATAACTTATATCTGGTTTACTATACAAATTGCAAATAAGAAGAATCCAATTAGTACTTAGAAGTTCTCAAAGAGGACTTGAATATGAATATGTTTAGATCTTCCAAAGTTCATTGCTTAGGGATCAGTGCCATACTATTTTATCTCAGGATTAACCTTAAAATTAGCTTACTTACATTCGTTTAACATACACTCTATATTTCTGTTATTATTAGTTGTAACACATGAAATATCCGATTTTGAGGTAAGAATTTAAAAGCCAATATCTTTTTTTTTTATTTTTTTATTTAGTTAAGATATGAAGCGTTATCTTTTTCCAACGTAATTCAAGGTTCATTATTTCTTTTTTTATAGAAGGCTTAAGTTGTGGATGCTATAAAGCCTTAAAAATGTTTTATCACCTATGCTCGGTTCCAGACTGCGGAAAAAGTGATAGTCCGTTGGAGAAAAATCAGGAAAGTACGGTGGATGCAGAAGTATTGAAATCCCGACTGTAGCCGCTTTTGAACCTTTACGCGTGATATATGGGGTCTAGCATTCCCATGCAATAGGATCGGACCTTGCCTATTTGTCAACGCAGGTTGATTTTACAGTGCAGTGTGATTATACAGTGTAAAAACGGTCTATTTTGGTGTTTTAAGCTAAGCGATGCACAGATTTCTAAGCGGCGTAGTTTTTGTGCCTCGTTCAGTTCATGGGACATCCCTTTTCCGAGTATTTTCACTTTTTCTATAAGAGATATGTGTCGACTTATTGTCGTGAGAGATTCCTCCATGTTCGATGCAATGGCCCGCATCTTTTTTATTGCGTTTGCATCTACCAATACTTTTAAAACATCCCCAATTACCGTTTCTGGTTTCCCACTTGGTTCGTTTTCGAGGTTAGGATCTCCAGAACGGAACTTGGTAAATCAACGTCGAATGTTGTTGTTTCGTTGTCTTACACACCATTATTTCTCTGTTTAAATTTATAAAGGAAAAGAGTTTGAGTTTGAGCCATAAATAGTATGATTAGCAATTCCTAGAAAAAAATCAACGTAGTTGCAACGAACCCTAAAAGTCTCACTTGTCAAACACACGTACTTTAACTTTTATAAAAAAAATTGCACTTTTTTCCACAGAAGTTTTCTCGAGAACATTTTATTGCAAACTGAGTGAAGATCGGACTTCTCACAAGTCGGATTGCATTGACATAGACTGGTTGTTTTGAAGTATTGATTCTTATCAAACGGCTTGGGCAGATATAAAGCGACCATAAACTAATGCCACCGCACTTTAAGCTGACGAAAAATGATTTGGTAGACAACATACTATCAAATCATTTTAGAGAATTAAACGATTGAGTGTATGCATTATAACTCGAACCTAACCATCTCTTGGCAGGTCCATAAGAGGGAAGACCCATCTATTGCGGCATCCTTACTTACTTAAGGTGGTTCTACAGTCCAGGGTGGACCTGGGTCTTCTAGCGAACAAGCGTATCCAGCCAGCCTGATCTGTTGCTACCTGGCTTCAGTCACGCGCGCTAAGTTGGATGAGTCCCCTGCTGCCTGTAAGATCCACCTGAATCGCGGTCCTCTTCTGCTGCGCCGCCCCCTCGGATTAAAAGATTTTTCAGATCAGAGGGTTGGTGTCCATTAACTTTACATGTTCTTCACTCTTTCGACTTAGGGCACCAAAAATCAATCGAATCTATAGATTCTGTCATAAGCGGCCTTAAATTCGATGAATAGGTTGTGTGTATCGATTTTAAAGCTTCCATATGGCTATCTTCACTTCATACAGATCTGGTGGATGGAATTGTTGATCTACATCGTCCAGGTTGAAAGCTTTGTTCTACCTGATAGCGGTATTTGGTTCGTCAACGCCGTTATACAGTACACTGAAATACTCTTGCTTAACCTTTGTCTCTACAGGCTATTCGGTCCAAGCCATGTTCTTCTTACCTTTTTGGTAAAACTTTCAAATTTCATTCCTGAAGAAGCAACTTTCAATTTACTCTCCCGCGCGCTTCTCATGCTACTTCTCTTTCTTCCTCAGAAGCCGGTGTTCGTCTCTCTTCTTCTGCTCGTAGAGCTGGTGAGCAGCTCTCATTCTTCTATGTAACGCCGCCTTCAATGCATCTGGATTAGCTGCATCTTCTTAATATCGCAAGCAAAATTGCATTTCTATGAACGCCTTAAAATATTTGTCAACCAAATACAAAAGTTGTCCTCGGCAAGCATTCATATTCACCAGCAGATTTTTGAAAAATTCGAAGAAAATCTGTTGTTTTGCGGGAGACAGTAATTGACCCGATTTGAGCTATAGGATACTCGGCATCTGTTTAACAAGAACATCAGCATTATCTGTAACTCTTCGATCTAAAACAGTTGAAATACATTATGGACGGATAGAGAAGACAAAGGGGAGATCCAAACAAGTTAACAAAAAAATGTAAATACTTCCCAAAATCTATGATAGTATAAGGCATAAGAATTAGTTAAGAGTTTAAAGTCGAGCCTGAACAAAGAGGCCAGAACTCAAAATGTAAAATCTTATGAAATCTCTAACCAATCCAGAAATGACATTAGTAGGATTAATAATTCAAAAAACGCATCCTAAAAATGTTGAGTAGGGCTAGTGCTGATGGCTCATATGAACTGTACCTAGCTAAAGCATTGAAATAAAAATAATTACACCATCCAAGCTGAGGGGATGTGCACAAAAATGTCCTTTACCACTGTTCCTTTGTCAGAATTGACACATGGTTCAGCCCGCGCAAATTCAACAGCTCCTGACATTTCTCTTTTTTAATTTTGCTAATGCACACACTTCATTGAGCACAATATGAGTAGATGTTTTGTCCTTGGTGCTGAATGTAGTAAAAAAAAAATATTCCTATATTTCTAGTGACATGAGGAAATTGCAAAAGCGCATTAGCGCTCTATTATGTGACATTTCATTTCCATGGTGCACTTTGACCTCTTGGAAAGCTTGCTTCTTACAAAAAATAACTCATTCTCATCATCATTAACGTAGACGTCACTGAAAACCGAAAGCCGACAATAACATCAATTAAGACGAAGTGAACAGAGTTTGAATTCGAACAAATTAATTGTGCTTCTTCCGACCAAAGATGACGACAATGACGCCACTGACATGCGAGAATTTGTAATATTTTCTATTTGGAATCTCACAAGATGTTTCAGAGTAATCTGAATCTTATAGGGGTATGATTGTGTTTTCAAATGTAGATCACCCTTCCGCCATTACGAATATGAGCACAAGTAGTAATGTTCTCGAACAAGAATTTTATACTAACCGCACAAACAGATTAACATCTGAGAACGTTCCGTTCCACTGCCAATAAAATTGGAGGAGGAAGATGACAAACAATGAGGAAATCACCCTCTTCTTAGGTGACCAGTATCTCAACGAACGTCGCGTTGTTCGTCGTCCGTTGTCTGTCGTCGCCGATTTTGGGTGGGGGTACTCGTATAACGATGAAAGCATAACGCCTTTCACAACTGCGGGTTATTAACGCGGCCGCCCGTCGTCTTCGTCGTTATTCGGTCGGGAAGAACTTTAGCATCGGGAACAGCCTCAGCAGTTTATAGTGTGTCGAAACTGTGACCATTCGGCGCATAAATGTCTTCGCACCAATCAAAGGGGTGTAGCCTCCACCAAGAATTAATCAATTGCCGGATCAAATGTGTAGAAAAGTGTATGACAGTATTCCATGTCATTCCACTGACAATTAAGACAAATTTAACTTTTGATTGTTGTCAATTGATCGAAATGTTGGTCGGGCAATTGATATTCCCTTCAAGAGGATCTGCAGAAATCAGAGGAAAATCTCAACTGGATCGTACGAGTAATTTGATTAGACAGAGACGACAGGCAAGCTAAATTACAAATCAATATTCCTTCGATTATTGCCTCTGATTGAGGACTTCCGATTTGTGTGGTGCGCCCGTACGGATCGATCGACCAATTGAAGCTAATTTACAGTCAATTTATTGATAGGTCTAAATACTAATATTTCTACGTATACTCGTTCTCGTAGGTATATGGATGTAAGTTTATTTGTTTGGCTGAAAAGAGCATGTGTCACTGCAAATGACTGACTGAGTGTACAGAGAGATTCTGCGTTTTCACTGTCATGCTGTGGTGCGTAGGTAATTTTATCGTATACACGATTATGAAATCTAAAATCTCCGAAATCTATTCTGGGCTTGCAAAAGTATCTAATCCATGGCAAAGGGGAAATGAAAGACGAAAATGTAAAACGTCTGGACGCGTTAAATATAGTATGACGGATGATGATTGTCCCAGGAAGGGAAGTGAGACGCGCCCAGCCAACCAACTCGGAATGCAAATTCATCTTAATAATCGCCAAATCCGACGAATCAGTGTTGGTTCTTCGCTGTCGTTCCGTCCATCGACAGACTAAGTGTCTGGGTGACTCTTACAAGTAATACCTACCTAGAGTCAATAGCTCATAACACTGTGGCATTTGGAAGAAATCCGCCAAATAGACACACACCTTGCTCCCGCTCCCGGTATACTCATATACTCGTATGTACCGTATCCGTAGTACGAGTATTCTTGGAATACCATATGTACGAATATCTTTCTGTACGCATCTAGAGGTTAAAACAGGAGCGTTTTCCTTTTGGCTTGGAAGGCTCTAATGGACGATAGGAATTAAATACAGCGACAGAGACATGGCAGCATTCGGCTTCCGCCATACCAGAGTGTGTGACAAATAAAAAGCTCATACGAATAGACTTCATGGAGTTTAAATTTGTTATGCATTTCTGACAGCTTCAATTAATGTTACATCAACAATATGACAAAATGGTACAAGGAAGTCGCGTACTGCACAAATTCAAACTCTTTTGAGTCGTCTGTGTCTGTGGCTGTGTCTGTGTCGTTGGTTTGTCTGGTCGTAGAATGCTCTCGGTTTTTGCTTTTTCGATTTGGTACACGATCTTTAATTGATCAGATATAAATCGTGCCTAATTAACATCTATTGAGAGCGCTATTTTTATTGTAGGGATAACGTTTATGGTAAATGAATTATTAAATCAACAGGCTAGACTAGAGTAAGAATATGAAGTTGAAATATTGTTACCGGTCCTAATGTGTCTTTAATTTATTACAAACAGTTGGTCGTTGTATCATTTTATGTAGAAAGGAGTTCAAAATAGTCACGAGTAATTATATGTATAAAGAAGGAAAACAGATAATTATTATATAGGTAATTATCATAAACTGAATGGGAAGTTCATTGTTGAAGCCTTTAACCGGTTGAAGTTGAAAGTCATATTTATCTTTCGAAAAAATAAAATAAACGATCAGCCATATGGGCATTGTACCCCGTTGTTACGAGTATATCCCGGACAGCACAAATTTATTTGAATTTTATCCTTGAAAATAAATAAATAAAATAAACGATATCTAAGTGAGGAAGGTTCTTATTTGACCCAAAAACTCTATGAATGATACGAGGGTCTGCAGTCTGCAGTGTTCAATGTAGATTTCGAGTAGAACAACCGAGTCGTTGATAATTTAATTGCAATATATTTACGAGTATATTTACTTTTTTTATGTTTTGTTGCAAAAGCTCTCCGACAAAAAATTAATAAGTTGTACCGCTATTTTCAAGGATTGAAACAAGACTCTGTGATTTGTGCATTACGAACTAGCTTGAAAGTAATGAAAGTATACAGCAAAGACTTACTTACTTACTTTAAGAGGCGCTACATTCCGCGGTGGACCTGGGTCTCAGTCAACAAGCGTCTCCAGCCAGCTCGATCCTTGGCTAGCTGCCTCCAGATACGCACGCTAAGTTGGCTGAGGTCCCTTTCAACTTGCGTGCGCCGCCTGGGAGCGGATTCAAAGACTTTTCGGACTGGAGCATTGGAATCCATACGGTCTACATGACCCAGCCATCTCAGTCTTTGGATCTTCACTCTTCTGTACTGTCCGTAGAGTTCACTGTTGTATCTCCTCCTCCATTCTCCTTCAATGCAGAAGGGACCGAAGATCGTCCGAGGAATTTTTCTCTCGAAGCAACCAAGAACACCCTCATCCATTTTTGATAATGTCGATGCCATAGAGCAGGACCGGGATTATTAAGGTCCTTTAAAGGGTGACTTTTGTCGTCCGAGAAAGGGGTTTGCTACTCAATTGCCTTCTTAGCCCAAAGAAACACCGATTGGCAAGAGTTATTCATCGCTTGATCTCAGCGCTGGTGTCGTTGTCTGTGTTTATAGCAAAGCCTAGGTAGACAAAGTCCTTAACTACCTTCAAGTTATATCTGTCGAGGGTGACGTTCTACTCGAGAAGTCGGTGTTGGTTGTCCTTTTTGCTTGACAGCATATACTGGTTTTGCCCTCATTGACCGCTAAACCCATTTTCGCCGCTTCCATCTCAATACTCGCGAAAGCGCCACTGACATTACGCTGCTTTCTTCCTATTATGTCAATATCATCGGCGTTGGACTTTTGAAAGATAGTGCCTCTTGTGTTTGCTCGTGAATTTTGCACTATTCTTTCAAGTACGATGTTGAAAAAATCGCATGAAAGCGCATCGCCTTGTCTAAATCCTTTCTGGACATCAAAGGTCTCGGTGAGATCTTTACCGACTTTGATAGAGCAGCGTGCATTCTCCATCCTCATCCTGCACAGACGGACGAGTTTGGCAGGGATGACAAAACTAGACATTGCTCTATATAGCTCGTCACTATAGATGCTGTCATACGCGGCCTTAAAATCTTTGAATAGGTGGTGTGTATCGATCTGAAGCTTATGGGTTTTCTCCAAGATCTGCCGTAGTGTGAATATATGGTCGATGGTGGACTTTCCTGGCCTGAAGCCACACTGATATCAAGTTGTTGACGAACGGCTTCAGGCGTTCACACAATACGGCAGATAAGATCTTATCTGCGATGTTAAGGAGACTGATGCCTCTGTAGTTGGCCCAGTTCAGAGGGTCTCCTTTCTTGAGAATCGGACAAACAATGCTGAGGTTCCATTCATCGGGCATACTTTCGTCCGAACATATTTTGCAGATGAGTTGGTGTATGCTTCTTACCAAGTCATCGCCTGCCGCTTTGAAGAGCTCGGCAGTCAGGCCATCCGCTTCAGCGGCTTTGTTGGACTTAAGCTTCTATATAGCTACTTCACTTCATCCAGGTCGGGTGGACGGAATTGTTGGCCATCATCGTCCAGGTTGAAAGGTTGATTCTGCCCGACAGCCGTATTTGGTTTGTCATCGCCGTTATACAGTCTACAGAAATGGTCTTTCCAAATCTTCAGCATCGACGTCAATACATTTATAGCCGACGCTAGCGGCAAGTGCTTAAACGTTTTCGTTATGAAAAGGAAACTTAGGGCATTTTCCAGATTAGTTTTTGAACCAATCGTGAACACCTGAATACATTCCAAGACAAAATCATTTCTAAGCACCGAGAAAACCGATTTTATAATTTCGCAGCAACAGGGTTCTTGAAGATCATTTTAAGCATGGAGCCAATGATATGAATATCATAGATGAGAAGTATTATCAGTGCGTCAAAACCAAGAAGATCAAGCATGCTAGGGAAAGCCCAATGCGTACATGAAAGCTTCGTCCATCGACACAAAGCATATTATCGCTGGGTGAATTGTTACTTCGGCTTTTTTTCCTAGAACGAATTCAAACACAGCAAGGCAGCTTAATGGCCAACTTCAGGGTCCAGACATAGAACGGGGACTTAAGATTTCATCTTAATGATCACTCGCCATCTTACTATTCTTTTTTTTGTATATCGTGATTTGTGGGCCTTCATTGGTAGCTACAATTAACAGGTAAGTTAACTAGCCATGTTAACAAACAAAACAAAACGTTATCAGGGTGATTTTATACCGATCAGCGTTAGGCCGCTCCTGCATCACCAAGGAACGAATTTTATTTGCACAATTGAAGCCATTTTATTTAAAGGAATTTATCAAAATAACTTTAACCGGAGCTTAAGTAAAACTCATTTAATTTCGTTGATAACACTGCCCAACAAATTTTAACTTTTTGATTTTTTCTTTCATATTTTAAGTGTTGTCAGTGTCATTTTATTTAGTGACGTTATTCTTAAAACCAAGAATATATTTGCCCTTATCATTTCCTTTGAGTAGGACATTTATTGATAACCTCCCATCTGCTCATGTCTTAGCATAAATTTATGAATAACCTGAAGAACTATAGATTCCGTTGCCCTTTCCTACTCAAAACAAATGCAAACAAAAAATAAAAATAGTGAAAAACTCTGCGATAAGTTACGAGTATAACCTCTTCGATACGGAAGAGTTTCCAGAATAATTGTTGATGTTTTGCCAAAGACGACTTTCTGCACCTATAGGTCTATGACTGAGCCACACGTCCATGCATATCACCGCGCATTAATTGTAAAATCTATTCGCTGTGCAATAGCTTTGTTTTGTTTTGTAAGGGACTTAACTCGTAAATCCCTTCCTAGCATCGCCTACCGAGAATTCACAGATTTTACTCATCCAAAAATTTATCTAATGCAGCAGTTGTTTGGGATGCGAGGAAAGTCATCTCTCTGGTACACCAGCCGTATGATGGAATTCGGAGTTTGCCATTTCTCCTGATGATTGCTAAAAATATCAAAGCAAGACACTTTTGTGTGTAAGATGCTTGTTTCGATATTTTCTTTATGGATTTGCCTCTCAAAATTCGTATTCTTCGTCTTCTCGGGTATTTTGACTTTGGAGTGGCTGATGAAAACAGTGCATTCTTATAGAGATCGTAAGTTTACGAGCCATATGTTGATAGGAACGGAAATTTGCAGTTGTTGATGTATTATATTAGATTTAGTTTTATACGAGTATGCTCACATAGATTTAGAATGTTTCGAGTCTTCTTCCTATTCTTCTTTTATTAACCGTTGATATATGTAATACATATAATTCCACACATATAAAACGGTAAAATGCTTCATATTTTCCCCACATATGTATCTGCATTGCTACTGCCCCGCTTGTGAGATGGATGAGCAATAGAATTATTCGTTGTAGCAGGTAAAAACGTGGTGTACTCCTGTTGACTTTGTTCAGTGGCGCAAAATACTATTTTGTGGCAGATCTAATTGATCCACGCTAAGTTGGCTGACGTCCCCTTCCACTTGCGTGTTCTACCTAAATCGCGTTTTTCTTTACTGCACTATCCTTCGGGCGCAAGTTCGAAGACCATCCGCTTCACATGACCCAGCCATCTCAGCCTCATTACACTCCATACAGTTCGTCGTTGTATCTCCTCATCCACTCGCCGTCAATGCAGGCGGGACCGAAGACCACTCGAAGAATTTTTCTCTCCAAGCAACCAAGACCATCCTCACCTATTTTTGATAATGTCCATGCCTCTGCGAGTAGAGCAGGACTAGGATTATTAGGGTCTTGTATAGGGAAACTTTTGTTGTTCGAGAGAACGTTTTGCTAATCAATTGCCTTCTTAGCCCAAAGAAGCAGCAATTACCAAGAGTTATCATTTGTTTGTATTCACCCCTGGCGTCGTTCACTGAATTGGTAACAGAGCCTAGGTACTAACTGTAACTAACTTTTTTTTAATATCTGTCGAGAATGACGTTTTGTCCGAGAAGCCGGTGTTGGGTGTCCTTTTTGCTTGACAGTATAACCTTGGTCTTATTCTCGTTGACCGTCGAGCCCATTTTTGCTGCTTCCGTTTCAATACTCGTGAAAGTGCCACTCACTTTTTTCCGATTATGTCAATATCATCGTCGAATGCTAGTAATTCGACTGACTTTTGGAAAATTTTGGCTCTTGTGTTGGCGAATGTGTTGTGTACTATTCTTTTAAAAATGATGTTAAGGAAATCGCAAGGCACCGAATTGCCTGGTTGAAATCCATTTCTGACATCAGGGATCTCGGCAAGATCTTTACCGACCTTGATGGTGCAATCTCCATCGTCATCCTGCATCGCCGTTATACAGTCTACAGATATGCTTTTTCTATATCCTCATCATAGACTGCGAAACTATTACGATGTTTCTTGTTCGGCTCTACAGGCTTCGGTTCGCGGTTTGTTTGTGCCCGTAGTATGTTTTTTTTACCTTTTGATGGAAATTTCGAAACTCATTCCTCTCAATTTCCTTGACCGCCTTTCTCATGCTCTTTATTTTTCTTTCTGAAAATCCGGTGTTCGTTTCTCCTCTTTTGCCCATAGAGCTCATGAGCACCTATACAGCGCCGGTTTGTGTGCATCTTGCTTAGCTGCATGTGCTTGCCACTCGCCACTCGTCGTCAAACTAGAAGTTTTATTGTGGTGGTCAAGCAAAACCCAGCATAACACAAGCGGCATCTCTGATGGCTGTTTGGAAATGTTGCCACTGGTCTTCGATAATTGATGCTGGTGGAAGTGGATTTCTTAAAAGAGACTCCATCGAAAAAGTATTTGGCGATCTGTTGCGATTGCTGCCGTCTGACGTCGAAATTCCTCACAGTATTAGCTTGACTTACGCTATTCGGAATATCAGTAACCGTAACTTGACTACAATAGCGTAATGGTCCGAGACGATGTTAGATAACCGGAACGTTCGGACATCCATAAAACTGAAGACGCGTCTTGCATCGAACGCAATGTGGTCAATCTGGTGGACGGTTGATTGGTCAGCAGTTCTCCAAGTCCCCTTTTCAACACCGAGATGTGGGAACGGCGTGATAGCTACGACAATGTTGCGCCCCGCCGCAGATTCGATTTGCCTGAATCCGTTATCGGAGGTGTTATCGTGCAGGCTATAGCTTGCGACAATACTACCAAAGATGCCCTCTCCTCCTATCTCTGCATTAAAATCCTCCGTGGGGAATTTTAATGGCATAACTAGGGCTTTGTTCTTGGGTTTTATTCAAGAGCTCTTAGAAGCTATCTTTGGTGTTATAATTTGTCTCCTCTGTGGGGGTATGCGTGCATACATATAAGGCTGATGTCGGCAAATTTAGCCTTGATGTGGATTGCAACAACGCGTTCCTTCACATGACGGAAACTCAAGACTTCTTGCCTGAGTTTGTCTCCAACAACAAATCCGCATCCAAATAGGCGCTGCTGTTGCTGTCGATAACAATGGCCGTATGGATGTCGCAGTTTTTTATTCTCTTTTTAACCGGCCTAGCCTCTCTACTTTGCAACAGTTTAGAAACCCTGCTAGATGTTAGGCCCAACATTCCACGTGCCTGGTTGTCCAGAGTGGATCCATCCGTATCCGAGGCTTGCTTCTGCTTTGTAACTTTCATCATTTTTCTATGGCCGGGCAGTTACCACGGCAGCACAACCCCCAAATAGGGGTTTCAGTTGCAGAAACGCTGATGTACCCAATACCACGTTGACACCTCTCAATGCTTTCCTTATTTCTGCAGCACCCAATCATTGCGGAACATTTTTAAATAATTATCAACATAATTTGTGCTTCATAGCTGAGTCTTGCATTGAAATTTTTCCTAGTAGCTGGCTTCAAGTCGAAGTTTTAACAAGCGTGTGGCGGGCTTTTTAAAAATATTATTAGAGATATGATATATGAACAAGAGGGATTTATTTAAGAGTTTACCGTCCCAAAAATAATATCTTTCGCATGTAATAATAATAATAATACCATTCATAACACAGAAGTCTATAGTAGGAGAGCTGAACCCTAACACTATCCGGTTGTCAACAATAAGAATTTAAAAA
Source organism: Volucella inflata (assembly GCA_928272305.1). Classification (NCBI taxonomy): domain Eukaryota; kingdom Metazoa; phylum Arthropoda; class Insecta; order Diptera; family Syrphidae; genus Volucella; species Volucella inflata. Next base: position 111,436,177 of record OV743720.1, on the reverse strand, counting down.
TCCTTTTTCTATAATTTTCCAATCCTCGCTACTCTGCTTTGAGGAGGGAAAAATGTTGGAAATTCGACGCTAGCAAATGTAGATTACAACTTTGTACAGCCATAAAGGCCTATTAATTAAAGCCAATCTAAAAGACCTACCAAACGATACAGGAGTACTCACACATTTTCATTCATAATTTCTTATTTCCTTTACCGGAAAAAACATTAAAATTCGGCCAAATTGTCAGGTTTCTATTTCAAACAGAACAAATCAAAACACATCTCAAATCCAAAATTCAATAGAAAACACAAACATTAATGTGAATGAAGCATTCAAATAGTCGAAATAATTCTCGTAATGAACGTGCTCCAAAGGTAATGAAACCACCAAAGTACCATTAAAGGACAAGAAGAGGCGAAGTCTTCCACACGATACATCTTATCCCAACACTGAGACCACTAATGTACAAGTGCGGTTTGTGCAAATGAATAATAATTGCACAGTCATGCTTCCAGGCAATCGCATAATATTAATGCTGAATCTTGAATGCTGGATGCACCAAAAGGGAAGAAAAATCGAGTGCCACTGGCACATTCTCTAATTATTTTTTAATTCAAGTCAGTTGAACTTAGACCTTTGACAATTTTGCATGGGAGTTCAGAAGCCTCTATCATAGTTACGAGTAGTTTCGGTTTCCTAGATACGAGTACAAGTACTCGTACTTGTAGCTAATAGCAATAATAAGCCTTCCATCACTTGATGATGCTACATTACTGCACATTTCACCCGGTGACCTTTAAGTAGGAATCTCTTGGGCCTATATTCTAAGACAAGAAAATATATTCTTATCCAACGGATACAGTTGCATGGATTCTTTATTGCAAACCATAAAGAACAAATGTTCAAGTAATATCGTTTTGTTGCCATATGCTCAATTATACTGGATAGGGCGTACGATTTTTCGGCGTTAACAGCTTACGTGACGCACAAAAAACTAATAGGGTGAGTAACGGATAATGAAATTAAAAAAAAAAAAAGTGATGTGCTATTTTTTTATAACTTTCGTATTAAAAAGTATTTTCCCATTTTCAGGATAAAAAAAAAATTATTATTTATAAGAGACGAAACTCAAAACAGGAGTTTTTCCACTAAAGTGTGTCGTCAAAATTGTAATGTAGTAATAAGGATGTTTAGCGTAAAGGAAACAAAGGCAAAAACGACAATTTATGACTATGAAAACACAGTGATTAGTTGTAGAAGCCTTTGCTACTAATAAATCTACATTCAAAGTAGCTAACTCCAGAAAGTTAAACCCCCAGGTGGAAAACATACCACTAAAATACTGTATAGGTATGCACTGGTATAATACGATAAGTCCAATGTACACATTATGAATGTATGAAACGACATTTTATCATATTCATCAGTAACCTAAACTTAACTGCAATTCTCCCCCATCAAACCAACTAAACACTAAATTTACACGGCCAATCTCATGCGTAATATCTAAAATAAAAAAGTAAAACGCAAGGCCTCTGTCAGAGTATTAGCCTGTTCGGAGCCTTAATTCTGATTCAATTATGTCATGAACCGCTACAGGACATTCGGTTTACTTCCCAGCACCGGACTTCAGCGAGATGATAGTTTATTGAGTGATTTTTCGAGTGAAGTATTGGAGCAGATTGCTTTTGGGGTAAGTGCTAAAATGGAATGAACAAATGAAACCAGAAGTTCAGTTCTTGAGCTAACCAGTTTTGAAATAAAATGTATGCTTTTATCAAACAAACAATCAACTGGAGAAATTCACGAAATCAAAAATAAACTTGCCTTCAAATCGGCAAAGATGGACTTTACTTTGTGGTAAGTTGAGTTTAGTAGTGTAGGCTGTAGAAATAGCCTCTGATAGACTCATCCTTTTTCACTGTTAGGGCATGATTCCAAAATAGGCTTATGCTGATGAATTAAGGCTCAAGCATTTACTTGTACACTTAATACAACATAATCTTTGGCCTTTAACAAACCGATGGTTATATCAATGGTCAGAGTTTACCCCCAAAAAGGACATCACCCGAACACGTGTCGAGCCTAATAATACCGCCTAATCATTTACCATCCTAATCATTTGCAACAAAAAATTTGTATTCAAATGTATTTTGTTTCCAAGGTATGTTGCTGTTGCACATTGATAACATTAAATGCTTATCGTACAATGGAAGCACGTAAGCTCATCCCCGTTACGCTGCAAAATCCAAGATTGAATGCGCTGAAATTATCTAACTGTACTGCCAATTGTTGGGAACTGCTATTTCGATGCAACATACACTCAGAGCACAACACATAACCACAACAGTAAGTGATTATCCCTGAACCGTGAGTGCACTAAGCGCCAACCATAGACATGGACTCTGGGGCACAGAGCACAGTACAGCAGCTGTAAAGATGTGAATTTCATTTACGCCAATGGCCAGAGACTCCCATCCCCATCTTCAACATTATGTATGCCGTAAGTGATTTATGAAAAACTAGGGAAAACGGAAAATCAAAACAGCAAAAAATTATAGAAAAAAAAAATAAAAAAACTAACAATTGTTATCGATTCATGGAAGTCTCAGCACCAGCGGCCACATAGTGGTGTTACACGGGCTCACGGGCGTGCACTAGATGAAGCCGTAAATCCAATGAGGAAAAGTCGCATAAAACTTCCACTTCGCGGCATTACTGACCCCCATTCGGTCTTTTCCGTCGTCTTGCACCGTCCATCGTCCGTTGGCCATCATAGCATGTGGGAAAATCGGTTTAAATTTACACAGTCAAGCTATACGAGTACCAGCCGCCAATTGCCAACTGCCAACTGCCAACCTCCAACCAACAATCGACATCGATTACCGACAACAGCAGTAAGGAAGGAAAGTACTCGGAAATTGATAGCGTGCTAAGCTTTTAAAAGTACTCGTACTCGCATATAGTCGTAGTCATTTTCATATTCGTATTCGTATTCGCATTCGTACTCGTAACGTAATCGTATCTACGAATATTCATATGATCTAGGTCCAACAGGTTGCCTTATTGGGTGTATCTACATAGTACATAGCCTTAGATAGGAGTACGTGCATATGTTTTCATGCTCATGCTCACAAAGCTATGGGGTGGCATGAAACGTCTAATCAACACGATACCAAACCAAGTCTGATTGCGGTAAATTCGTTTCGAAAATCTCTTCCTTCCTCATAACAATGAGCGATTGTTCTGAATATATCAATCAGAATCACTTAAATCCATCGCACAATGGATGTAATTTTCTTGAAGACATTTTTCTCGGCTATTTCCGTTTTGTCAGTAGTCAGTAGTCAGTAGTCAGTAGTCAACAGTCAGCCGCCCGTCAGTTTCTAAACACAGCATACAATCTACACACAGACAACAAAACTGAAGGCAGAGTAATCTAAGTCAGCGGCGAAAATGTACCCTCCTTTATCCACATCCAGCCTTAGATATCTTTGCTCGAATAAATGTATACATATATCTAACTATCCGTAAATATGATAATTTGGATGTTGAAGTACAGCAAGCACTTGTGCCGTGCTTGTTGGCACACCACAATTGGAATCTTTAGAAGCAATTGCTTCTTGATCCGAAGTCTCAGTTGATCCACTGGTGCGACTAGTGGCTGCCACCCTACTCACTGGGGCGGAGCAGCTTTTGGGGTACACTCGCCAATTTATACTCTCGTACAACATGATGATACGAATATACCCAAGATGCTGTATGTGATAAAATTCTGTCGTGTGCGACCAGCCAGATCGACATGGATTCGAATTCATGTGGTCGCCGGCCGTCGTCGAGAGTATGCGATGTGCTCTTCTCAAGTACAAACATACTGACTATGTAGACATATTCGTACATATACTTGTACTTATGCGAGTAATAAGAGGAACAGAAGGAGCATTTCTGTTGATTCCTTCTTGATTGGCTCAATTGACGGTATTTGAACTCTGACCACGAGTTTTTTGTTTCGCTTAATCGAGAGTAATCGTCACAGAAGTATTCGTCGATGACAGTGTACAGCTACGAGTACTATTATAAAAAAAAAACGTATCAGAACCAGTAGGATGGAAGGGCGTTGGAACAGATACTTCAACATGTGTACCTACATCTCGACATTTTTATCATAGTTCTTTTAGCAACATTCTTTCACAAATATGCAACACTAAGAACTATTGGTTGATAGTTCCTGTACAGTACGGGTTAAGTATTCCTCTTAAACATCTTCCTGCATTGGCTGGCATCATATGGTATTAGGTGCGTAACTAAGATCTCGTGCATCAGACGGCACAATATCTGGAGAATATGGTGGGTGGGGTACGACTTTCCATTTGAGCATTTCCAGGTAGGTTTTAACGGGCTTGGCAACGTGAGACCGGGCGTTGACATGCTGTAGAATCACATTTTCGTGCCTCTACTCGTATTGTGACCGGTTTTCGAGCAGTGCTCGGCTCAATCGCATCATTATAAGTCGTTACCATTCACCAGTGATGGTTTCGTTAGATTTCAACAGTTCATAATAAATAACACCGACTTGATCCCACCAAATACAGAGTATCAACTTCGTAGAAGCATGACCGGGCAGTCCACATGACTCTCTTCTTTTTGAGTGATGCGTTGAAGAAAACCCTTCCGTTTTTGCCCCTGCAGCAGTTGTTCACAGGCGAAAAAACGACGCTCAACGTTTCTTGGCTTCAAATCATAAGGAACCCAAGACCCTTGTTTTTGAATCATTCCCATCCCAACGCATGCAATTGTTTGGAAATGGCATGGCGGATAACTCCTAGTGCTGAAGCCAGCTCTTCTTGCATTTGGCACGGATCCTCATACAGCAATGCCTCCAATTCAGCGTCTTCGAAGGATTTTGGCCTTCCTTCACGTGGACGGTCGTCAACAACGAAATCACCGTCTTAGAAGCGACGGAAATAATCACGGCACATTGTTTCACTTAGAGCAGCATCGCCGTAAAGTTTTTGAGGCTCGCGATACGCTTTATCCGCCGTTTTCTTCAAATGAAAGAGGAAAATCAACACCCGCAAATGACGATTATTTGACAAAAAATCTGACATTTTCACACAACCAAAAGTATATGACGCCAAAACAAAATCACTTATGTGTCAAAACTGTTTGTTTACCACATTTTTAAGCTTGGTTCATGACGTTTTAGATGTATCAAAATCGACCAGCACTTACTGCTGGAACCATCTATTGACAAACAGGGAGACCTTATATCATAAGCCATGATATTATACAAATATTTCGCAACTTATTGGTTTGACTTTGAACAGGCCAGTTGTACTCTGTAAAGTTTCCAATTTACGGTACAGTGTACACAGTTTCTGCGTCTTTTGAAGGGAGATGAGTAATCATTTTACTGCTTAAGGTACTACCAATCACCACATTTGCTGTTAGTACCGTATTTGAACTTAATTCGTAGAGTGTTCGAATTTAAAAAAAAAAAAAAAAAACCAAATTCGACGAATTCTAAGTGATGGTGTACTCGTATCAATTGCTGAATGATTGGCTTTTACGCTGTTGTGCTTATGAATTGATATGAGATGAGAGAAACTCGTCAGTTTATATGGACGTATAGGACGATAGGGTTCTTGTTGCCAACATTACATAAAACCGCATGTGATGGGAAACAGGCACGAAAGGCTTCAGGTGTGAAATTAAATTTTCAAAGACCACATCAAAAATATACCGAAGTGTGAATATTTTGTAAAACTGTATTAGAGTCGATCCTTCAAGTATTTTTGCCATCTACAAAGTTTAACAGTATACAGAATAAGCTGTTCCGAAACTTTAACACCGGCTTCATCTGTGCTCTGTTGTTCCCGTGTACATCTTGGCAGGCTTGAATTACAATACCGTCCGACGTCAAACCTTCTCACAGTATTTTCTCGTCACAGGCTTTCGTACTCTAAAGTGTAGTGATTATAATTAGTAGTGATAATAATAGGATGTCTAATATGCTTGGTGAGTATACTATACTTCGCCTGCCTATGCTAAGATGGGAAGCGCTTATGCTATCTATCTATATCTCTATCAGTCTATATCTCCAGAGGTTTATAAAAACCGTCATTAATAGCGTCGTCTTTCTCTTCTACTGACATATGGGCGTACAGATATTAGCGAGTTTAGCTCTTAAACGTAATGCCAGCTGTAAGACACGTTGTCTGCTTCTAACGACAACTTTGAATCAAAATATGCGCAGCTCACGATTACAATGGCTCCAGTATCGGGTTTTCCAATAGGGACTTGACAACTTTGAATTTAATTTGTAAACGCACTCTTTCATTAATCTTTAAACTGTCACTGTCAATTTATTCAGTAAACTCAACATTTTCATCATGGTAAAGTACGTATGGTGAGCGTGTTATCTCAAGAAATGGGCCAGTCGATTGGCCGCCTCGTTCGTGCGATTTAACGCCGCTTGACTATTTTTGTGGGGCTACGTTTAGTCATTGGTTTATGCCAACAAGCCGATGACGTTGGAAGAGCTCAGAGCCAAAATTGAACGCGAAATAGCGGCCGTTTCGGCCGAAATGTGTGGCCGAGTCGTTGAAAATTGGGTCCAACGAATCGACCGCTGCAAACGTGCCCGCGGTGGCCATATGAACGAAGTCGAGTTCCATTCATAAATGTTTTCATTGTACTTCGAGCCGATAATAAAGTTTTTGAAATATCTCAAATGGTTTGCGTTTTATTTAAAAAAAAAGTTGTCAAGTCCTTATTGGAAAACACTCTATATATATGTCGTATGATTTTTTTGACGATTCGATAGCATTCTTAACTGGCTGTTATATTAGCCCTTTACGTTGTAAGTGTTGCCACTGTCTGTTCGGGAAGAGCACCAGGTCCGTTAAGAGTCCTCAGTCAATCTTATCCGAGGAAGCTGTAATCTTCATCAACATTTTGATTTTCATTTGCATTTATTGTTCACTATACGTCCGTTAACGACCTATGCGATGCGTTGCGTATTGCAGCCGACATGATTGATGAGATACACATACATATGTACCCAATCCTTGCCATAGCTTTTTTTCAATATTACCTCATGGTTTATCGCCAAAGCATTAAAAAACAGCCAGATATTCAAGAACAATTTCGAGTGTTAAGCTGTATAGCCTTACCTAACCTGATACACGCTTTTTCTCAGCTCCCCATATGTACTATAATTATCCCGGAAACAGCACAAAGAGGTGATAACACAATTTCCCCTCTACTGCCTTTAAAAGATGTTGCGGAGCAGATAAATCTTAATTTTAAAAGATTGATAATAATGACATATAATATATAATATTAATTAAAGAATTAAACTCTAAAATAGAACTGGAAAGTTTCGACCATTAAAATTAATAAATAAATATCTCTATAATAGATATCGATGGAATTCCCATTCACTGTCAGATACTGAACACAGTCAATTTGTCCTTATTTCTTATTCCTTTTTATAGAAGTTAACTTATCGACACATTGATAATTGTCACACATCCGGAACGACTTGCGATTTATGGAATGGCCTCTAATCGCCTAACCATGCTCACCTAGATTCAATTCCAAATGGAAACAAACGTAATGCATGTGATAAGTGTCCCACAAACCATGTCTCATAACTGCAATTCTTCTCAAAGCCATGACAAAGGTATGCGTATGATTTAAGAAAAAAAAAGACACGTTTTACAGTTCTTCAACAGAGATATCCAGTAGCTCATTGTCACTGAGACGGATATTAAGTTGAAGATTCTGCACAATCATGTCTTTACCATCAGTATCGACACTTACAAAGCGTCAGCGCTACTTGTACTTCTATCCTTATGGAAGTTAGAACCAGCATTGGATATGTTTCATACTTGTCTGACCGTATTTGGCTAATATATACCATCAGGCATTAGCGGTTGTGGGAATCTTCAGATCCGGTATCATACCATTTTTATCGTGTCCATCGGTTAACAAATAAAACGACCAACTTGTTTCCTCGATATAGCCTTACCTATTTTCAACAAGTTTACATTTATCGTTGGCATTTTTCAAATCTTAATTGTCATTAAGTGACTCTAGAATGAGACCAATCTTTGCGAATCAAATAGTGACTTAATTAACAGATACTCTTACAAATGCCACAATTTTTTTGCGTTCTTAAAATTAAGAGTAGTCCTTGGAGCCTTGCACATACGAGTAAGTACTTATATATATTGACAATTGTTGGAAAATATTTTTAATAGACCTGGCTAGTGCGATTTGTAATGAAATGGCACCTGCATACGAGGTGAGTTGTTTCTTTGCTCAGAGTACTACGCGGCTGCTCCAATTACAATAGATCTAGCACAATGCAGTATTATAATTTGTCTCTGCAGAAGAATCTTAACATTTGACCATTTAGAATCAACGGTGTCGTGCCCAGTAATGAGCTGCACGAAGCACATGACACCGAAAGTTACAAATTTTGTGTGTAACTTTGTTCTTCTACTCGTACAACGTGAAATCAATTTTAATCGCATTGTCATTGGAGAATTGTAGGGTCTGCATGTGGAATGCTGGTACATTAAACACGTTGTAAGCAAGAGGACTATTCTATTTTCATTATTGCCGTTAACGCTTAGTGATGAAACTCTCCAAACTGGATAGAAGAAGAAGATAGAAGACTTTTAGAAGTTTAATTATCTGTTATACTCCGTACAAAGAATTGCATTTCTATATCTTCATATTGAAACCCATATTGAAATCATTTTGATATACACAATTCTGAGCGGCTTCGATATTCTTCACTTGCAACATACAACTTCATCTAGCGTTTACCCGTAAACCAAACGTTGACACCAAATTTGCCAACACCAAGGACGTATTTTAATAAAAAAAATCATATATAGGTACATAATGTCCTATATGTTCGGGCTTAATGTCTTCTTGAAACCAATTGATAACGACTTGGATCCTTAAGAAGGGAGACCCTTTGAAATCTAAAATGTAATATAAAGACGTCAGTCACCCTAAGCCGTTCGTCAACAATCTAATTGGTTCATATCAGTGGCCAGGAAAGTCCACTATCAACCAAATATTCAGACTTCGGCAGATCTAAGAGAAAACCCATTCAAATCACTACACATCTCCTATTCATCGATTTTAAAGCTGCGTATGACAGCGTAAAGACGAGCTATACAGAGAAATGTCTAGTTTTCGAATCCTTGCCAAACTCGTTATTCGGGCGATTTTCGCTCCCATCTGCATTAACGATGAGTAAACTGTACGTGCTATACAACGACATCGACTTAACCAAAGAAATTAAAGTCAAACGATTGAGATGGTTAGGTCATGTAGAGCGGATGGACACCAATGCTTCGGTCCGAAAAGACTTCGAATCCGGCACCCGGCGGACAGCGCAGTAGAGGAAGAACACGATTCAGGTGGCGAGTGAGGGTGGACCACAGCCAACTTGTCGTGCGATTCTGAAGGCAGATAGCAAATGCTCGAGCTGTCTGAAGACGCTTGTTGGCTGAGGAAGTAAGCAAGAAAGTAATATTTTGGACTCCGCTGCTAAAACGGTCACAAATACTCTTCTGTTTGGAATCAAATTCTCCATTCATCTTGCGATAAAAATACTGTCAGGGTTGTTACGAAAATCCGCATCTTTGCTACATCCACTTTACGGTAGTGGGTGTTAGTTTCTTAAAACGTTCGGACATCTAAACGAGGAATGACGCTTATGTCTAATTGGGATCAGTCAAGGATCTTCGCAAGTTATTCGGGTGTACGCGGTCTATTAGGGGTTAAAACATGCCACGTGCTGATCCGAAGATCATCGTCCCTTAATGGCTTATTAGGGTCGTCAATAGTAAATTCGTTCCTATCCGAATCTATTAGCTGGCTCGTCATATTTCTTTAATTTCTTTCGTATGAATTTTGAGCCTTACGATGGCGTAAGTTACTTTTCAGTCTGCCACTGGGTGGTGTGAATAAAAACTGAGTATGAGAGTTCCCTCAGCATTTTGGATGGAACACTCCATCTGGTGTGAATAAAAATTTATTTCGTTAAGTTTAACGAAATCCCTCGACTCACATGTTTTGACAGCTAAGTGGTATCTCCATTTTGGTGTGAATAAAGATGGAACGTATTGAGAGATCGCTTGCAGAAGTTGGATGTGCATAGGAGGTGACTTCAAGAGAGAAAAAAGTGATAAAAGTTCAAATAATGGAAAATACTGTATCTGAAGAGGAATTCTTTGACGGATTAAACCTCAATCTTCCAAAAAAAAAAAAAAGCAAATCGGGAATGGACAATGACGATTTCATCAAGTATATATCTGAATATGAATACAATCGAGAGCGCCAATTGCACTGGCAAAACTATACTTGGCTTGCCATTCTTGTTTAGCTTCTCTCAATTTCCCGATCGATGAGGGAAATTTCATCCATAGATTCGCTTTTGCACATATAGCACAACACACTTGCCAAAATGTTTTCGAAACAGTGGTTCTATGAATCCCAATGTCCAATGTACAAATCAAAAAAAAAAAATCAAATCAAGTCCTCACCAACTCCAACTTAGAAACCCGGATCACCAATGCAATGTATCGGCGAAATATTTTCATCTTCTCCATTCTTGGTATGGCACCACCACGGGTTACTTCAGAAATATCGGAAAGGAACTGATTGCGAAACTCGAATCTGTACAGGTTCTTGAAATTATCCCCTATGTCCCCGAAAGGTCGTAAATTATACAGCTTTGTTTTTCGCGTTTCTATATTTAAAAATATTATTGAAAATTAATAATTCTTCTGCCTCAACTTTTGTTGAATAAATTTCAAGAATGTTGACAAATAAATTTGACGGCTATCCAGCCTTGTTGTCAAACGTCAACTTGAGGGTAAGAACCTTCTTAGAGGTAATTTTTTATTCACACCAAATTGAGTGTTTCCTATCACCAGTTCCGTAAATCACCACTGGGAGGTTAGGCAAGCACTATGCTATGAACTTAATTGTTGCGTTGCTGGCCCAATCCTAGTTATAAAACATTCAACAGTTTCCCGATCAATCGCCGCACAGATCCGTAGATAGCTAGAATATATAGAGAGTACTAGGTGGTCTCTCGATTTTATAATTGTTCACACTTAAAACTACAACAAACGGTTTACCACCTGAAAAAGAGAGAGCCTTATTCACAGGCTTAATACTCGTAACTTCCTTATCGTATGTTCAGAATCACTTTAACCACTCTAAATATCAAAACCGGTGCAGAGACAGTAAATAAAAAAGTTGAAAGTTAATTTCAAATTAAATATGCTTTATGAAATATCTTTTTATAGAAGGAACAGTTTTCAGAAAATCGATTAACGCATATTTAACTTAATACATATGTAGGTTCTTATCACCGGTATAGGTATTTTGTTATTTTCATTTAACCAACTAACTTGACAGATATGTTCTATTGTTAAGTAGTCAGCCGTCACAAATTTCAACAACGTTTTTCATATCTGGAGTCGTCGAATATATGAGGCTCCTGGCGCCAAATTAGCAACGGAACAATCACTTATCTAAATGTTTCATGTCGTTGCTCTGAAACATTCTGTGTTATTCAAAGCGTCAGTCCAGGCTTCTGTTTTTACACCATAGCACTGCAATTTTAGATTCTTTACGCAATTCACGCTGCGTTTTAAATTGGATCATATCATTTAAATGCTGAAAGGCTTAAAAATATGTTTCACTTGATTGCTATCTCAGCCTTTATATACTGTCTAATGGAATCTGCCTCTTTGGCCAGGGCAATGTCTTTGTGTACTTTTATACGTAATTTTTCATTGCAATAAAAGGTAAAGTATGTTACACTACCTCGTCTGTTGCCAATTGATATTAATGCTATTGGATACGGTACCATATAAGTGAGCTAAGGTTTAAATGATTCTGCTTTTCCAGTCCGAAATAAGCCACTTAACTTACTTTTATCTTATAACTCCTTGTAAGTCCTGAGAATTCTTCCCCCACAGAATCCCTCTTCGAATATTCTGTACCATGTCCATACCATATCCAGAAATAAATAAATAAAATATTATTCAGTCCACACTGAACGGATTCCATTTCAAATCATGCCAAACAATGGAAATGTCGCTTTTCGAGGCATATTTTTTTCTGCGGCACCCTGACCTAATATCTTGTTTAGCTCCGCATATTTTTATTTAGCAGATAATGATTCAAAAAAGTTTGCAGGTGTAACTGCAACTGTGTTTTCTTAAAACTAATTTCGAGTTGAGCGAATACAAGCGCAGATGTGAAGTATTGTTTGCACCTCCTTAGTTTTTTTTAGTTAGAAATCATATGTCAGCTCTTTGGTAATTCAACTTAAGTTAAGCTTCAATAGCCTTTCTGTGCTTCATCAGTCTGCGAAAGTCTTTAGTCTTTCCCTTCAATTGTAACATAACTGAATGTTTCCACTTCTCGCAAGAGATATTGGCTTACTTATAGTTATTTCTTGTGCTTGAAATATTGCGATACTAATGCTAAGGATGTTTGATGGCGGAGTAGTAGGTTCATCGGGAGACATATGACTCGGAATAAAGTCAGGAAATAGTCGCCTAAGCCCTTTTCTAACTAAAAAGATATAGAATCACATTGCATCTTTCATATGCAATTTCATGTCAGGCCGAAGGTAAATGGTCCCAACATTGTTGAGGAATTCTGAGAATTAGACACGCACCAAATAAGAGCCTGATAAATCCATCAAATGCAAGGAGCAACTCAATTCAGTTTTCTGGCAGACTTTTGGCTTTTTTGCTTTCGTCAGGCAGCAAAGAACGGTGCGCATTGTTTGAATTAAGATTTACACGCATGACTAGTTCTACGATTCCGCACCAGCAAGTCCAAACACTCTTTCCAAGTGCTCTCGAGTTCGTGTTTTTGGTCAGTAGTGAGCATGCGCGGCACCCAGCGGCAGGATAACTTTTTCATATGCAGAATATTGCCCAAAATATGGCGTGTGCGCTCAGTACTAATCTTTGTGGTATCTGCTAGCTCGCGCACCTTCACTTTCCGGGCAGCCAACATAATTCCATGTATTTTTTTGACATTGTCCTCTGTAACCGCATCGGAGGGCCTGCCGCTGTGGACTTGATCGGTAGTGGAGTTGCGGCCACCACGAAACTTCCGAAACCTATATTTGACGGTGTAATCTGACGGAGCATTAGCCCCATAATATGTATCCAACTTTTCTTTTGTTTCCTTCGCCGTTTTGCCTCTCAAAAAATAATGTTTAATGAGAGAAGGAAAATCGTTTTTGTCCATACTCAACTGGCATGTCTGCCTAAATATGAACGGACTTCAAGGCACCACAACCTTTTTTTGCAGTAGCAGCGCATTCTGGCGGTCAAGGAGGTTACTTTTCACCCCACCTAGTGAATGTGAAAATAATTCTCCCTCGTGCATTGCGTTGTCCTTAATCGTTTGCATGGGTTCTCACCAGTAGATCCATCCCTATCCAAGGCTTGTTTATGTTTCGGAACTTTTGCAATTTTTCCAAGGCCGGGCAGTTACCCCGGCGGCACAACCCCCAACCTGGAAAGCCAGTTCCATTTTTTATACCCCTAGGACGAGAGGTCGAATAGACCAAAAGCCAGTAACCCGTCCTGGGATATAAGTGTTGCCGTTGTTCCATTAAGAGCTCTTCCGCCATCATTTTTCCCCCAAGACTTTTACCAAACCTTTGAAATCCTTACCGGCTGACCTCCAAACATGTTGGAGTATCCCGGCTAAGTTCTCATTTCTTCACCTTTGATTCCATATGCGGAATTCATCCATTGTCACAAGATATCGCCAGATTGACATCTCTCAGTGCCTCCCTATTTCTCCAACACCCAAACCCCTTCTTCGCTTTTAAGTTAGTTTCGACAAATCGTTGCTGAATATAGACGGTTAAATTTCCTGGATCCTGTCTTACAAGAGAACTACCGGTGACACTGCTACCAGGGTTCAAATAATAAGCTCGTGTTTTTAACAGGCTTTGTCATGGACAGTTGGACTTCCTGTGAACACAATCATAAGTGCATTACATTGCTGGTAGAACAAATGCTTCTCGATGTCTCTGAAGTCAACTACTAAGAAGGGAAGATTGAAGGCCGGTTATTACCTCTTGATAAGCACCTAAGTGAATTTGGCGTCAATCGCACTACACCTGCAATGCCTGCCGTGAGATGACACGACACCACGAGTTACTTCCCCTATATAGAGTACTAGTAATTGGTTCTCATGTGGTGGTTTGCGGTTCTTTACGAACTTTATCTCTCTAGGAAAGTCAAAGAAATTCAGTTTAATTGAACACACTTCTGGACTAGTGTCTTGTCTGAGTGCTCTGTGGCCTCAGATACATATACTCCGTGAGTATAAGGCCCGGGGTTTTATTGCATTAAATTGAGTGTTTGAGCTTTGAGCACTTTGGAAAAGTCGAGTAAGGTTTTTAAAGCAGTAATACAGAGCTGCAATAAGACATCGTAGTTGTGGGTCTTGAGAAAGCACCTCCGTTTTTGAAGTAATAATTCATTGTATCCTCCATTGTATATAATGAAAAAGATGCAATAGTTTCAAACAACTGCAAAGTTTGTTGACGAAAGCAGAAAATGATTTTTACCCAAATCTATCTCTAGCAATAAATATTTCCCAAGTATCTTTGTGCACTTTAAAAAAAAACCAAAATTTCTTTAGCAAACTTGTTGAACCCATCAATCAACGCCAATAATTGGGACACCACATGTTTCCTCTAAAATCTCGATTATTTCGACCCCTAGCAAGTCACTGTCAAGTGTCAGATAGATTCTACTATTTATACTTATTGAAAACAGTATTCCAAAATTCCACCATACGAAAGGCTTTGTCAAATATTTCTACCAAATTGTTGGCAGTTTTCAACAAGAGGCATGCGTCCTCGCAAGGTAACCCTAACACATGGTCGAGAAGTGGAACATCAAATGACACATCAATTCATCGTGATCGGTATGTTTATACGAGGCGATTTAGAATTTGAACCATATGTGTGCCGTTTTCTCAAGGGATAGCCGGAAATGCTTAATCCCCAAAAAAGGCAAACTGATCCAGTCATGCACTATGAACCGCTCGAGTTAAGTAAACAAAGTGGTCGACTAAGAAAACTTATTTTCCCTCACCATTCTCAGCGATCCTATGGTATCCCAGTTTTAATTATAAACAAACGGCAAATTATCTTTGACGAACAAATGCTTAGAACCATTGTGTACACAAAGTTTTTTTCTTACTCGATTCTAAATTTAGTCACATTTAGGATTCCCATAAGACACAAACGGGCACCAGAATCACGACCACTGCAGAAGGTACATACTTGTATTTACTCACATCGTGGAGTTTGGTTGCCATCATATTTGTAGCCATCGTCATCGTCGATCGTCGATCGTCGCAACAAGTGCAATTTGACTGCGATCTCCATCAAGGATATGCGATATGTTTTCTATTTCTATCGAGTGATTTATTCCATGTGGCAACCATTTGAATGGCGTACGACTTTGACTATGACTGCAAGACAACTATGACTATGAGCAATTGGATTCTCGTATGAGTATGCTCGTATTTGCCATCGTATTCTCGACGAACACGAAAGAGATATTCGATTTTCATATTCATATTCATGACGTTATTCTTGGAACTGGCCGACTGTTAAATTATTAAACAAAAGACGAAGATTCACATATTTAGGCAATGCCCCATCAGTAAACACTAACGACAGCGCGAGTGATGCCCAAAAAGAACACGGCCCATGCCGACCACAAGAACACAACAAACCTTTCGGCAGTTAAGTCCAAAGTTATGTTAATTGATGCTAAAACCAATATCAGACAATGATTGCTTTTGTTGACACTTTTCGACACATAGACGATCGTCCTTCACAATTCATAGATACACAGATGATCGCTCAAACAAACGCACACACACCTGCATATGAAGCGCGCCAGTTACTAATACATATCTACACGTACTTAAAAAGTTGACTTTGAGCTGCTGCGCCACGGAACAATTCAAGATCTCTTCCGAACTTCAGGCCAAGCATTAAAGGCGGATGATATATGGACGTGCTTTGCTTTTTCCATGATGACCGTGCTCGGTGTATGCCCAATAATACCCACCTCTCCAGCGGGAATTTTCTAGGAACTACCTCACCGATAGACAAACAAAACGAAAGATAGCCGTTGCGCATGTGTATAATATACTTCAAACAGTTTTAAGCAGCACAGACAGACATTCCGGCATAGAAAATTATAAAGCAATCCAATGACCAGTGCGTTCTGTATGGTGTGCCTTTTGCCTTTTGCCTTTTACCTTGTGCGTTAAACTTCCCTCTATTGAGATGGAAAAAAAATGGAAAATAAAAACAAATTAAGTCAAAGAAGGTACCGGTTATTTTTTTTTATTTTTTTTCATCTTTCAGAAGAGGAAAGAGATGAAAAAGGCGTCACAAAGCAGTCACCTAATGAGCATTACATGTACCCAATTGACTTTTGCTATAGAGAGCAAATGAACACTTACCATTTAAATGCCGCTTAGAGAAGGGGTTCCAACTCGAGTTCGACTTTTATCCTTTAAAAGTAGACATTGGAGTGATATACCTATGTGCATGCATACTTTGTATCCAGGGTCAAAAAAGGAACAAATTTACTGAGTTGAAAACGAACGTTTTCTAGATTTGAAAAAGCATACGTACACTCATGTCCCAGTTGTTAGAAGATGATTTCAATTTAAGCTTTTTAGATATGTTTATTGGTAGATACGAGTAGATTAATTATTAATCCACAAAACTTATATTTAATACATTTGAATAAGAGTAAATAATATTTATAATTCGATTATCTAGTCAAGGTAGTCCCTATAAAAAAAAAACTAGTTAATCCTTGACTCTCTTTGGTTTTGAGTGCCCTAATTGTTCGTAAAGCATCGATCTTAAATGACACCCCACAAAAAGAGGCCAAACGGCGTCAAATGTACAATTACGGCATTCCTTGTTTATGTAGCCGCCCAGATGGAAATGCGCCTCATTTGAAAATATGATTTATTGAGCAAAATTGTCATCAATTTTGAGCTGCTCTAAAGCACAATACAGAAGCGATGACGAAGCGGGTGGTCATTTTGTTTTAATTCACACACTTTTGTCAACAAAATTTTCTGTTGAACGCACAGGACGAAAATGGGGGTATCTTCGGTTATCAATCAGCAAATCAGTTTCACGAACTTTATTCACAAGCTTGCGTATTCCATCTGCAGTTAGTGAATTATTTATTTGACAACACATCATCGACTTATTCTGAAGTAACTTTGCAATATATGCAATGCAAGCGTTATTCGATTCATTTCGTACCGCGAAAATATAATACTGAGTTTAAGTTAATTTGAGCGCATAAGAGCTGTCAGAGTCAAAGTAACAAACGATTCAAAAAGATACCAACAGATGACACACCCTTTATGTTTACGTTTGCTGCAGTATACTAAGACTTCAAGCTTGCAATCATTAGCAGTCAAGCGAAAAGGGGGATAAATACTATGTATCCGTTTTACTTTACAACTATAATTCTAATGTTGGCTTACAATCATTCGAATTTTTACCATCAAATTCTCCACCGCCAACAATACATCAATCGAAGGTCCTTCCTGTCCGGGGTGTAATACTATCTACTGATTAAGAGTGTGAGTACACGAATTCATCGTAATAAATAAGCTTCAAAGTCAGGCTGTTCCTTAACGGAATGTCGATCAAGAAAATTATGCCCAAAGAATAGCGATTTTCCTCCTCTTTCATGTTCGACAATTTTTTATCCTCTCCCATACAACACGTAGGCAGATTCTACTTTCGGCACTTAACCATCAGGACCATTATTCATAGCCATTACAATTATTAGATAAAAGCCAACTATAATTGTATCTTAAAACCTCATGGTGTTTCTTTTGCTTGTGATTTGAAATTGTCAATTCTTCCAATAGCTTGTCGGTTTTAACTACCCCATCCAAATGATTTTTGAGACAAGTCGACAAGTCGTACACCAATTCTTATGTAGCAACCCGCTCTACTAAGGTTTTAAGAATTGATATCCCTGAACCCTTTCGCTCTCATTTCTTTGGAAACCAGGTGTGAACACCTGAAGATTTCCTTAGCCCAAATGATCTTAACCTTCTTAAGACCTACCCATGTCTCCGTAAAGCTACATACCCGTTGGATTCCGTCAAACAGGTCAACCAGGAGATGGTCCCTTATTACCCAAGTATAGGTCTACGCTTTAGAAATGGAGGAGGGACATCCGTTTGATTTCCCTTAACTCCTTCTGGAAGGAGTAAATGACGGAAAAATCCCTTGAACTTCTTTTTTTTTCTTTTTTGTTATTTTGTGTTAGTTTCGTAGGTAGAAAGCTCAGTTTACTTCGGCAGAGCTGACATCCTGAGGAAAAGCACTGATAAAACGGACCTTCCCTAATCGTCGGTGAAAACTATAAATTATCAGTTCATCTATTTTACTTTACGATTAAGTAGTACAGGAACTGTATTAAGGAGTGAAAAGGATTTTTCTCAGCGCTTTTTTTTATGAGTCCCTAAATAAATTGTTCACAGACTGACTTGCCACCTAAGTTATGGTCTTTCTGCGTTGTCCCCCCGAGTTAGATTCGAAGATTTTGCGAGCCGGAGCATAATTTCGGAGTAACTGACTAGATAAAACCTGTATAGTTTGTCGATGAATCTTCTTCCCCAAAACCCAATATATCTTATATTATTTCGAAACAGAGGATATCTTCATTTGCTTCGATAGAGTCCTGCTTCAGTGCCATAAAGTAGGACTGGAGTGATCAAAATCCTATATAGAGAGTCCTTATTTTTCGGAACGGCCTTTAGCCTGGAGAAACAGCGATTAACAAGAGCGGTTCTTCGTTATACGAGTATTTCGGCTAAGGTTTTGTTGACCGAATTTTTAGCACATTCAAAGTAGATAAAGCCCCTTATTGCAACAAAATTATATCTGTCGACGCAGTCATCCTTTCCAATTCGTAAATGTTAGGTATCTTTCTTTGTTGGCACCAACTTGGTTTGTTTGGTAACAAACTTGGTATTGCCCTCATTTACCCCTTATCCATTTTGGCAGGTTTCCATTTCAATACTAGCGAACGCATCGGTGAAAGCTTCCTGAGTTCTACCAATTTTATCAATATCATCAGCGTTGGGTCATAACCAACTAGAAGGACTAAAAAAGATCTCAGTTTTGACCTATCCCCCCAGATAGTAATTCGATATATACCTATAATAGATTATATTGATATACATGTATGTTCAAATAGTTTACATGCAAATATTAACAAAATCGGCTATGAACCCTTACAGAATTTCAGGCAATTACATTTATATTTAGGATTGACTCTAATTTCGAAATCTTACTCATTATCAAATTACGGTTGACAAGTTTTTCAGAGATTGGCAAGTTTAGCATCCAAATATCCGTTGTGTGCCTCAGATACCCACATATTAAGAGAAATATAAAAATTATGCCAAAAATAGCATTACTCTCGCATAACGTAGGTACATATTTACACATAAGGTAAAACAATAAATCGTCCGCTTTTAATTTAACCTGTTTCCTGAACATGTGTAGTGACAATCACCGAAAATTTATTCATCGCTGTACGAAAATAATTTTCTTCATTTTCCGACTGTAAATAACCGCCCCCTCCAAACCACTTCGATTGCACTTCGATCGCAATAGAATCACCGACCAATTCATATAAATACTTAACTACGGCTACCACATGTAATATCACGCGCAATCATCCTCGTTCACCGGCTAATCAAATTGTCGATTATTTATAACGAAATCTTTCAATTCGTCGGCTATTTTTGCCGCCAAGATTTAACGATTGGCCCAATCGAAGGAGGAATGCATCAGACGGCTGGCTGCAAGCTTCCCTGACTTTGCGGACACTATGGGCTTTGTGCACAACTAAACGAGAGATTCTATGGGTGGCAATGGCCATAAGAAAATTAAATGGCATACAGTTCATCTCCACTCTATGGCACTGTTGGCATCCCAACATAATGATTACTCGTTTCTCGCAAATCTTTGGTTTGCATTTACCCAACGAACTCAAATGCGGAAATGCACCATGCCCGCCGCCGTCGTTGTTGGTTACGTGAACTCCTGCATTTTTATTTCATTTTTTTTTTTGTTTTTTTTTTTTTCTACAAAAATTTCCAGCCGTAACAAAACAGTGCATTGCATGGCACCGTGGCACAAAATTCAAAGAAGGAAGGCAGTTCCATGCCAACTCCAGTCACATAAGACCATGCTGTTGCATTGACTAATACGGATAGTTACAGTATGAACCTACACAGCCAGCGATAGTGAATATCTTTTCTCTGGAAATGTGTGTAACCCTCGAGGATAATGACAAAACAGCAAGAAAAAAAAATGGCATGGTTTGGGAAACGCACCCGCAAACCCAACAATTGTTGTTTTTTATATTTTTTTTTTCTGCAGAAATTGGGAGTCAGATTAACTGGCAAGCTGCTTCTGGGCTAAAAATTCGGCATCCACATCAAGCCTTCTCACTTTCGTATATTAGTCTCGTGGTATTTTTGTTGATGGTTCGTTCCTCGAAAAGCTTTGAAACTGACTGTCTGATCTGACATCTAAATTTAATTTACCACACCTTTCTCATCGGCCGACCGAGTGCCAGGCTGACCAAGGCCAAATGCCGATAATCTTTTTCTCTTCTTCATACTTGGTAAACACTTCGGTATTTACCGAAATTTAGCTCGAAGGACCGGGCTGGTAATTGTCCATTAGATCATACATACGAGTATTTGAATCCAATCACATTTTCAACAGGGATCGTTTTCGGGTCACCCTGTTGTTAGTTGTAAGTAGTAAAACATTCGTGCCAGTAACTATTATATGATAGAAGCCAGGAGTTGGAAACTAGGAGCCCAAATATGACGAAATCGGTTATATAAATATTTCGCTTACACTTTTCATACAAATGTGCATTAACGATTCGGAGTTACATATGTATGTATGCACATACATTGCTGATGCACTAATTTTAAATATCTGTTTGTGGCGGTGTGCTTTTTTTTCGTACAACAGGTTATAAAAGAAGAACCAACAGCAGTACAAATAGACAGAGAGCGAAAGATTATTATCTAAACTCTAAAGTGTAGCGTAGCACCAGCTCCAATAAAACGCCCACGAAACATGCGTTATGATGACGACAGCCGATGAGCCATACGTATTTGTCGCTCTTTTCTGAAATGTTGCTGAGCGCGAGCATTTATGTAAACATACTAAACACTGATCCAGTTAAGTTTTTTTTCTAAGCGTCACACACACTACAAAGCAGAAACCATCAAAAGATCAAATTCAAACAAGCCTCTCTTGCTCTCTATGAACGGTTTCTAGAGTGTTGCCAGCTTAGAGGAAATTCTTCTTATAAGGTCTTAAAAAATGAGTTGAAGTATATGTTGCTCCAATATGAAAGGACACCGATCAATTGCGATTTCACTGCATCACTGCTATTAGTTTCGCGCTGATTTCATGATTCTCCAAGCTAGAGTTTCTGTAGGGTAACATTTTTCGTAGCGAAAGATCTCTTAGTTCTTCTTCGGTATCACTCCAAGTTGGTAAATTGATGTTCCAAAGGGTGATTCTGTTCATATGCTTTTTTATCGTTATAATTGTACGAAAGAACCATTCTGCAGACTTATTTGATTTATTTATTTCAAATTTTGAGGGTAACTGCGGCTTACAAGATCCACTATTCGAGTAATGTTGGTCCCAAAATTCTCAAATAAGGAAACTACACATTTCTATTGTCATACACTGTCAAATGCATCCTTAAAATCGATGAATAGGTGATGTTTATCGATTTGAAGCTCATGGGTTTCATCCTAAATCTGCCATAGTGTAAATATTTGGAAGATGGTGGACTTTTCTGGCCTGAAGCCACATTGATATAGACCAATAAGGTTGTTGACGAACGGCTTCAGGCGATCACCAGTACGGAAGATAAGATCCTGTAGGCCATGTTAAGAAGACTGATACTTCTGTTTTTTGTGCGTTCTCGGGGATCGGGCAAACAATGTTAAGATTCCATTCAACGCTTATACTTTCGTCCGCCCATATTGATGTATGCTCCTTATCAAAGTTATCGTCTGTTGATTTGAAGAGTTCGGCAGTCAGCAGCAGACAGTCTGCTTCAGCTCTAGTTGGATCTAAGAGTAGAAAAACCCTGTCTTCCACTATAACCTATTGCCTAAGCGATTATGAGATTACCATCATCGATCGGACATCTTTGAATTGATTCGATGTTCTTGTTACTCAAGAAGATTCTTTATCCTTAGAGCTATCTATCTATGTCTATCCCTTTTAATACTTTGAAGAAGGAAATGCTGATACAAACGAAATAGAACTATTTTGAAACTCCAATGTAAACTGTTGAAATTCACTGTTGAATAATAAATAAATTTTGATAAAGTGGTGACTACTATTAAAACGATCTGGGTTACAAATTCGGCTAAACATGCAAAATCATGAAAAGGTATTAACTTCTCTGACGCCACCAGCCTTCCAACGTGCAACAGGAGACCTTCGAAAATGATACATCAGCGAAAAGGTTTTCATATAAAAATAAATAAGTGCTTTAGTGGTTCAGTGTCTGCAGTACTGGCTTCCACCGCATAAGAGTCGAGTTAATACTTCCAGGCTGATGCAAGCGTTTGCTGGATCCTGACAAGGAAAGTGCTCTGCGGGCGGCGGCGTCATCACTCTCACAGCAAATTTTACAAGGTGCGTAGTGTCGCGATAAGAAGCCAAGCAGGCACGTCGCTGACGTAGTAGAAACGTTGGGAAGTTTATTTTGAAAATGAAAGCTCTAACCGAGCACGTAGTTTTGGCACAAGTACGGGTCCTGAAAAATTTTCTTCAGTAAGTTGATCAACGATTCTTGATTTTTGAGATCTTGTTGTGAACTGTGAACCTTTTGCATTCAGCCATCCGATATTCTCGAACTATCCTGGATGAGAAGGATCAACAAGATATTAGTCACTGCCTCCGTTATTTCCTATCTAATAGTTTCGAAAATTTTGTGTATATTTTCTGAGGAATCCCTGCATCCAAAGAAATAGGTGTTTATAATAGGCTTCATAAATAAAAATCTTTAAGGGCTCGCATAGATCATAAAATTCTAAGCACTTAAAAGAGAAAATTAATTTACATATGAAAAATATTACATATCCTTAAAATTGCTGTTGGTTAGACTTACAGGGTGAATCAACTAGAACTGACTGTTGAAAGGACACTAATGCAGTTTGGTTACTGGCTAGCCAGTCCAGGTTGACAGAATAGTCGTGCTAGGCCCTTCCGACTTAGTCAATGTTAATAAACTCAAGGCATCGCTCATCTGCATAATTCATAAAGTTTACACGTGTTAAAGAACGTTGATCCATAAAGATGGATTTTCTACATACATTCTTATGTATGTACATATACAAAACGTATTAAAAGTAACCCTTTTAATACTTTCTTTTTAACTAGTTGTTAATACCATGCACGCTCTGCTGGCAACATTCTTCGCTCTCTCAATTTCATAACTTTATAAACGCACACGCACAAATCCTCAAGCAGGTAGCTGCGAAACAGATGGTTAATTGGGCAGTGTATGCGTAAATTCTCTTTCCGAAGTCGAGCACACCGAGCCCGAGTTTCAGACACTTTGACACTTTGCTTGTGTTGATGCTTGCGGAATTTATGTTCTCACAAAATATATATTATGGTTCTCCTCTCATAATATTGTTGCCGCTCTCTCCCTCTCTTATTCTGCAATAGTATTCGTGTGGTGTAGCTGTTGCTTTGCTCCTGGCAGGTTCCGTTTGTTATGTTTCCAAGTTTTATTGCCAGTCGATGCCTCGCCGTCGATGACGTCGGTTTGTTTTTGGAGTTAGTGTCGAGTTCTAACTGGATATTTATTATTATTTATATCTTCGCCTTCTTGTGTTTATATTGAATGCGGATCTAAGGACTCAAATCAACAAAAATAAATAAATCATAATTTGAATTAAATCCGAGAGCAATTGATAAGAAAAACGAAATCAATTTAATCAAGACCAAAACCCCCAAACAGTAATCGAAATCTTACTCGTATAACTCTAAATTGGTTAATCAAGTGTTGAAAGTGTAGTGCGGAAAGATACAAATACAAATCGTAGATACCAAATACGACGCAACGATTAAGAGTTTTATTTGTAAAGAAAAGGGTGAAATAAAGCAAAAAAAAATAAGCCAAAAAGCGAATTTAATAATTATCGTGTCTAACGTCTACAACAGTCTACATGGTGTGGGATTACCAACATGAGTCGCTGAGAATCGTTGTTGGTGTTGTGAATGTTAAAATGCCGTCAGTCGTAAGCCGTATGTCGTCGTAGTGATTTTCGTTTCGGCAACATTGTTTACACGAGAAAGACCAGCACTAGCAGCAGCAGTAGCAGCGGCAGACCAATCAAAATATATTGAAGTTGTGTGCGCTTTGCTCTTGTTTAGTCCAAGCGAAGGACTTAATTGTGTAGTTACTCGTGGATTATACGTTAAAGTTCCAGTGTATCCAGTGATCCAGATTCAAATTTAGCAGTCTCGTGGTTTCCTGGTCTGGTAACATACATTCATGCGAGTATATCGTGGTGGATTAGTTAGTTGTAGGTACTTTGCTTGGATTACCAGTTAAATTCGTGAGTTTGTGAATTTCGGAGGCGCGCTCGTCAGCCATGGAGTTCTACTGAAAAGCGTATTAATTCGAATCTGAACTTAAACTGATACAACGTAAATTGAAGCTAAGCACAGGAGACAACAAACGCCACCAAACAGCTAGCAGCTAACAGCCAAAACAAGAAACAGGTAAGAGATTTAAAATGTTGTCTTGGGCGTGAATCACTAGCATGACACAATAGATGAAATATTCATGAGATTACTAGCTCCCCTCCTGTTTATTGAGAATTCCGCATGAGTTGAACGGACTTACCCGGACTTCCTTGAGTTGTCAAATCTGTCTGTCTGGTAGTCTGTATGTAGATGAAATGATTTGACCAATTTGTGGCGGTATCTTTGAGCGCATCACCTAAAACGATGTTTGCCACATAAATCAAAGGCGGCAACGGTAGTGCCAGTGGTATACAGTGTCTACACGTAATACGTACAGAGGAGAATGATAAAAGTTAAACCTGTTCATGTAACAGCTTTTAGTGATTAGCATTTTACTAATCATGAAAGCAAACTTTGCATATTCCAAAGGGGTAATACCTCCGCCCGACAGGCCCGTGTGTCTGTTTGTACGAACTGCTAAATGATTACTTGGACTTGCTTACCTGTTTTGCGGAAAGTAGCTCAAGTTCCGCGTACGAAATACGTATAGAAAAGCATTACCGTATCCGCATGTGACAACTGACAATGTACACACCACCACCATTCGCACAAGCACAAGGTCACATGAAAATTCGCGGAAGGAAAGATACTCACCGCTACACAGTGTTTGCTGTTGGTATGATAGGTACCACCTATTCCTCCTCCTTCTCCATGTGTATGCATGTATCTATTCTTATCGTAAAGTTGGCCCACAACGTGTATGTACGAGTGCACATTCATGCTAGTGCCTACCCCTTGTACTTACGTACCTACTGTAAGCGTTTTCTTCTTGATACGATTGAAGATGCATTCGCACAGATGATATGTAAAAGAGAGAAAAGGCGAAAGAGAGAGAGAGACGAAGAAAAGCGTGTCTTGCTGCCGCTCCCCCGCATTTAATAAGCTTAACCAAGCGACTCCGTTCGTTGGTTCATCGCTGCGGCAGTGATTCGTCTTCGCCTTCATCTTTCGTCTTTCGACTTCGTTTCTGCCTTCTTCCATTGCGCGCCCATTAAAATGTAAAAAAAAAAAGCGCAAAGCGAAATTAAATTCACTTCCGCATTGCTCCACAAACACACAAACACATTTGCACTATACTCGTTACTCGAGTCGAGCCGATTCGAGACTTGTAGTATAGTCAAAGTCAGAAAAAATCAGCAAATTGATAGAAGACTGAGAGAGACTTCGGCTAACAACGACGACGGCGAAGTAAAAATGGCAACCAAAGAAAATCGAAAAGGAAAACAAGCAAAAATAAACGCAGCACGCTTTGCCCGAGACTTGGGCTTTAAAAACACAAAAGTTTTCTTCCTTCATGTTGTCGTCGTCGTCGTCGTCCTCATTGTTGTTGTTGTTAATGTTGATGTTGATGTTGATGATGACGGCGTTTAAAAGTTGCCATTGCCAGTGTGTATTGCTTGCATTGGTTAGTGCTCCACCATGAAGTCACCACCAGAACGGCAGCAATTACATTTACGGCACAATTGCTATAACAATTTTACAATTGTCGTCGCGCGGCGAATTGCGGCAATGTGTTGATTTGATGGTGCTGTAACGTCCGACATCACTGCCGCCACCGCATTGAATTGATACGATTTAAGTCGAAGTACTCAGCGGAACACATGACAGCATCCCATAAGTACTTTTTCTGAGAAATGCACGACTACATATGATACAGATACTTGTACGGATGCTGTGCGTTGGTTCACACCATCTCCGACAATTCGTCCTTTGGTTTTTTTTCTTCTTCTCTTATTCAGGAAATATTTCCACCCTTCGTTTTGGATTCCAAGAAAAAATACCTAACAAATCCCCCAAGGAGTTGAAATGTTGAGACAATGTTGCCATTGGTTTATCGTGAACTCGGATATACAATACAATAGAACAATTAAAACATGATTTGTTTAATTTGGAAATAAAAAATGAAATCCTCAAGATTAAAAGAGTTTTTTTTTAATAATTCTAATTATAAATGCAATTATAAATGCAATTATAAATGCAAATGTTAGGGGCAAATTTTTTAGCAAAAGTGGACTGTGCCTTCGGCGGAGGCTGAAGTTCACGAGTCTTGATCTAATCATTGGCACAGAAGTAACGTACAATACTGTGTTTATTGTAAACTATCGGAACCAGAAAAACTATAAAAGCGAATGAGTCAAAATTTCTTTCTTTCAATCATCAAACAGAAGTTTCAATAGAAATTAACAATTTTCATTACTTTAAGCCAAATTATACCCTGAGAAACACCCACGCCAAGCATACGACTTGGCATGGTCCTTAAACCAGAAATTTGCTCAGATCAAAGTTTATGAATCGTCTTGACTACAACTTTGGATTTTATACGTCCGATAGGTCTTCGATCAATTTGTCTCTTTGGACTACATTTATATCTTGGTGCAGATCAAAACCTAGTGGGAAGACCAAATATGTTTTTTTTTTTTCCAATATAAACCCAGCGTCATTTTGCCTTGCTTCTAATCGTTCAACACTTAGCGCCGAAGATTAGAACTGACACCATAATAATTGCGAAGAGTTTTATCTTGAATTTCGATTTTTGGAAATTCACGTCGACTGTGACGGTTTGCTTTGAACGATTTTTTTTTTTATCCACAGCATATAAATATTTCCAAATTTAGCAAATAGCCCAGTACCGAAAGAATGGGCGTGTCAAAAAGCTACAAGTATTTAATCAAGTTAGTTTGCCAAAAAGTAATTTAAAACATGTACCTATATCAGCAGTAAATAGGTGCAAATAACTGACTACAGACAAAGACCCCTCGGACCTTAGATCATTAACTAATCTATTCCTTAAGATGGTTTTTCAACATTTAATTTATTATCAACTATCTAATCTTCTTTCTACGGCGATCTTTACCTCATAATTTGTTTTGAATTCAATGTGATAAAAGATACGAGTATAGAGTTGTTAGTATAATACATACATATGCAATTAAGTTTAAGCTACATCTACAAACCTATTCAAATAATTTTCAGCTAGAAATTAACTCAAAAAGAAGAGCGCCAAATTCATTTATAACTCAAAATGTTAGCATGCAGAAAAGAGAACCAAGGGTGGCCTCATCAAAGGGTCTAGTCTTAGTATGTCTAGTACCAACCTTATGACTCCAGTTCTACTTTAATAAAAGAGACAGAATTCTACTCAGGCATTGGTAAAAAATTAAGGAAATCCAATAAACCATAAGAGCTATACACCAAAAAAAAACCTTCAGGGTCAAACAGTCTTCGAATCGAAACAAGGGAGAATATATTACGACTAACCTTACATGTTATCTAATTTGTTTTGATGATATGAATTCAACTCCATGGGTATAAAGCTTGAAAGAGATTTCAAGATATACATTCCTTGATCGTCATAGGAATGTTTTCGTTAAAGCTTTCAAACTTTTCACTTCAAAGCCTAAAAAATATTCGCGGATGAATGTAAGACAAAAATGTTAGGTACCACTTCAGCCAGCATTTATATGCAATTAATCACATAAAATCGAATACAAAAAAAAGAAGAAAAACTAATAATTGGCAACACTGTAGCCGACCCTTCTTACCACATGACAAGTATGTACATACTCCAGAGAAAGGATGTTGCATATTTTGTATCATGCCAGCCCACAATCTCTATTCTACGCGGCAGTCACTGCATAACGTTATTGCAAAATAAGGAAGGGGAAATGTGGGTAAAATGTAAGCCAAAAGAGGAAGAAAATTGAGACCAAGAAAGAAGCGAAACAAAAAGAAAAAAAAATTTATAAAAAAAAACGACAAGCAAATCGTCGTTTCTTTTGTGGTTTACTGTGCAACACACATAACTGGTGTACGAATACCGATCGACATCGAATCTCAGCACAAGGCAGTTAAGTGCTGCTACCGCGGTGGCTGTCGCTATAAACAAGTTACGTAGCCTCCTGCTTCTTCTACCGCCACCGTCAACGTAACCGCCGTTGCCGTCTTCGCTTCTCCATTATCCGCAGCGTGGGCATCAAAAAAGTGAATTAGTGGTGCACGTCATAGCCGCTGCTGTTGCAGGTCTCTCCATCGAGCTTCTCTCTTCCAATCTAGTCTCCCCGTTCATCAACAAGAGGTACGACTACTTTACGCTGCTCAAAACGGCACACACATCTAACCTGTTGTCGGGAGGGATTTGGTTACGTTTCGAAATAGGAAGTTGCCAGACATCGAGCGCATAATGTCGGTTGCTAGTTGTTACCTAACAACCGACTTCGACTTGGACGTTGTAGTCTCTTCCCCCTATATTGCACGAGTATCACCGTAACTCTGTTTAGTACAGGGTACCATATGCGCTCCTTGTATAAGTCTGCGATTAAGATAGTTCAACGAGGAAGTGGCAAAGAAAGAAATGTGATACGGGCATACCGCCATTTCAATTCCCTTACCTCTGATTGAATAGAAGGTGTCAAAGGTAACGTTTGTCCTCGAATTATGAATGCACTAAGGTATGTACATATTTTCATATGCAGAATACATATGTATGTACGTAGGGATGTTGTTTTTTTTTTTGCCACAGGTGGCCTTACTGTGAATTACTTGTATTGTTTTCTATAAGTATCTATAAATTTTGCGCCGAGTTGCAGGTGTGTTAAACATTTTTACAGGATGCGGAAAACAAGCTACATCCACTTAAAGGTAGACGCATTTTGAGTGCGTACTTGAATTCTGAAGCACTGCAACTATTGAGATAATAAAATATTGTCATTGTAAATAAGTGGAACTGATTGTAAAACTACGAGTAGAATACCTAGATCCACCCCTGTCATGATTAAGTTCCGATGATTTATGACTAGTATAAAACTGGGATTATCTTTTCCTACATATACATATATACATACATATATGGACCCCTGAGAGCGGATCTAAACTCATTTCCTTAAGTATCACATGGTTCTCTCCTTCTCTAAGACAAATCTTTTAAGAAATATCCATTAACAAGAAATGCCTTATAGATGCTTGTACGAGTACATAGTATTGGACATTGTTTTCGGGATGCACTGACAGACCTCCCAGTGCGGTGACAGTGCTTCTACTTTTCTGATTTGAAATCTGGCTTTTGTTTTCCGAGTACCCTCTTCAAGTGTCAGTTATTTCTTTTTCCTCATTTTCTTTTTACATGCAACAAATGGACTTGCATCCTTGGTTTCGGATACTCTCATATAAACTCTTATAACTTAAGAGAATTTCTATACATTTCTGTTCTGCTACATACTCGTATACAGAGCATGTACTCGTACATTGGACTCGATAGATTATTTATTGCGATTCCCAATTTTTCACTCAGGTATTTGATGACCCACTCTGGATGCAAAGAAAGGTACGTGTATCTTATTTCAATCAATGAAATCGATACAAATAGAGGGCGATACCCTGTTTCAAGGACCACTCAACAGAGATTTTTATTTTTATTATTGTATTATGAATTCTTTTTCTTTTTTTTTTTTAATGTGTGCGGTTTTATGTATTGAATTGTAGGTAAAATTCTGGGAAGACAATAATCATCAGGAAGTACTGAGATGAAAAGATTTTTCATTTAACAATTACAGGAATTAGGTTTTCTGAATTTCAAGCATCACTTAGGGGTTAAGTATTGAAAATGCTTGTAACTTTGTTATAGTTTTCTATCTCATATGTATTTATACTGCATGCATATTGCCCTATTTAACAACTCGGGCAGTTATCATGTGACAAGATTAAAAAGGTCAAGGATTTGTCAGATATAAAAAAACGAATATACCGATGCATATGCACGTAAAACTAAAACTGGAGAATCAGAAAATTTCGTATTCATTTTACACAATATGGAAGAAGTTAAAACACCTGTTTGACAATATTATAAATTTTGTTGTAAGGGCCCTATGGATGTCAACGCAATTAGTTTTTGCATTATCATAGAGAGTGACTAAAATGTAACTCTTAAAGCATATAAGAATACATTGCAAACAAGAAATCCAGAGGGAAACTGTTTCATCTTATACAGAGTGTTTAGCGAGGGTACGGAAAATAGATTTACGTAAAAATATATAAATTTCAGGTATGACCAGCGTGATTGAGAACTACGAGTACAACGCTGACTTCGCCAAATCACTTTATAGAGTTCATTTTTCTGTTTCAATTGGTTTTCGGAGAGCTACTTCGGGATTGTTCTCACTTTAGATACGTCAATTTTGGTTATTGACGTGTCCGTTGAAAAGCTTTCCTCATTTTACAAGTTCGTTCTAAAATTTCGGATCCCATCCAGGGAAGATCCAACACTGGCTGTAATCGCTTCTGATTCTAGCTATTGGTCTTTTGAGATGAATTATTAAATTAGTGTCAAATATATCCATATCAATAATCATACAAGACAATTCGATACATAAAATTGGTAAACTGCTCAATAATTTAGTGTCACTGAAAAATCCAATTGTTAATTTTTTTTTAGACTTTCCTAAGTACAAAAAATATTTAAACTTAATAAATGCCTATCAGAAACCTTTTTGAAATAAAAACATTTTAGAGCCATTATATCGTTCGGGACGGGTCTTTTGGAGCTTGGTTTGGCTTGCCAGTTTTTCTTCTTTTTTTATCCGTTGAAACACAAAATATCCTCAGGAGAAAAAGATATTCAATTTTTCACAATAAAATTCTTTATCTTGCTGTTCACCTCTTTTAAATTAATCCAGCAAATATGCAAGCAGGCATAAATTTTAATAATGGTTTTACATATATATTTGTGTATTGATTTCATGTAAAAAATCATATCAGATATTGTTATTATTATTATATTTATTATTAATTTGTACGTTGCGATATAAGATAGTTTCGTAAAGTTTATCATAAACTGTTTTGTTTTTGTTCGTGTATGACATAAATGGAGGAATATATTCGGAGATAAGCGATAGCGAATCCTCGCAACTTGATAAACACATGTGTGGTAGATACGATGTGGTACTATCCAAAACCTTTAAACCCCTTTAGACAGTGAGATGAGAACCAAGGCTTTTCTAAAAAAAAAAAAAAAATAGGGTGAGATTTTTATCAATAGCTTTGTTCAGTGAGAAAAAACTAGAAGAGAACCGCACAATATTGTGAAAAACGTCAAACCAAATGAGAAAAGAAAAGTACCGCCCATATGAGAGTTGTCAAAAGTTAATCCATTTGTAATTTAAAATTTCACTTCACTTGATTTAGAAAATAACCGCCAAAAAATAAAAATAATAACAATTTAAAATCACAGCTGATTTTGACACTTTTCACAATTGTGTTTCTACAGGTTGGAACAAACTCACTGAACACAAAGTAGAACAGATTCGGATAGAAATTTTTCTCACAAGTTTTTCTGTTCCGAACAGTTTGGAACAACCTCACTGAACAAAGCTTATATTTCTTTCAGCTGTGACATAGTTTATCCCGCACAAACAGGCAGAAACACAATAAATTTTAGAAGAAAAATTTAAAAATTTAAAAAAAAATTAGATCGATTACTAATGTAAAATCGTTAATCGAAATCGATACGTATTCCACTAGGTTGTTCAGTAGAAAAAATCATCGATTTAAGAAGCATTGCGTCGTATTACCAAAATAATCCAACTGGTTCAATTACTTAATCCTTCAGACCATATACAGCGAAGAGAGTTCTTTAAACAGTAAGTTTTCGAACAAAATAATCTTCAGCCATTTTAATGGCGTACAACGAATACGATGCACCAAACGATTCAAAACACCAATATAGTATTGTGTATTAACTGTTTGGCCCAGTGAAATAAACCCTTTGTGGACACTGTATTTGAAATTGTATAAGCAAATGAATATTGTTTTTATTTTTGGCTTCTCCAAGCAAGATTTTTTTAAATTTGGCCTTCCATTTGTCATGTTGGCGCTTGGTTTCTGCATCATATTGAAAATGCCACGTTTCTTCAACAGTCACAGTATTGTTAAGAAAGTTTTTATTCCTTTTGACCTCCTTTCCGATAGCCTTTGAATGTCGAATTCTAAGCAGTTTCTGTTGGTCAGTCAATTTTCGTTCCTGGGACATAAACATACTGTCTCTTTAAATGCAAAAACACCGCTTCTATTCGTCTGCTTTAACTGAAACTTCCTCTTTTCTTTGCAGGGACCTTTACGCATTTAAAAAAAAAATTATATAAGGGCCACGTTGATAATGAAGATAGATCTTTAGCCAAGCCTACACATTCCTGCAAACTTAATTTATTCGCGGACATAATTTATTAAGAATGGCTTTTTGAAATATTCACAAGTGGACCAATTATCTCCATTAATCAGAATGAATTTAAACACATATGTATGAATAGCAAATTAACTAACTTATTTTACTAACGCCATTTCGACTAAACTAAATAACAACAAAGCGTTTATTCAAATTTATACAATTTATAATTTGTAGACTAAAAGATCGTGGTTTACCAATAGCATGATATGTATAAAATTATCTTTAGTAGATCAACAGGACAGAAGCAGAACCCTTTTAAATCTTTAAACAATACGCAGAGTTTTTCGTTACGGATTAATGTCCATCTAATTGACCTTAGTAGTATAGTAGTAGTATAATTGATATCTTATGAAAAAACAAAATCAAAGCTTCACCCATCATAAATCCCGATTAAGATTTCAATGTAAAGTAGACACCTCTTAGAAATTCAACGTATTCTAGGTAATGAGGTAACCAGGGAGTCCGATCTTATTGATCTATTGACATTGTATTTTTCTGGGTTATCCTTAACAATATTCAGTATTTGTTCTCTCTAAGCTACTGAGTGTCATATAATCCGCTGTTTAAAGTCAAAAATAAAATGCCTAGCTTAAATTCAAAATGCTGTTCAATGGGGCATTAGTCCCTTTCGATACACAGCGCTTATATGCAAAGTTATGGCTGCGTACAGATGTGAGACTTTATCCGTGTCAAAATAAACTGTCAGCGTGTCAACTATGCTTAATGCCAAAGTTTATATTTGTGAATACTCAGTTAGTCGATACCTCCTTCAAATATTCTACCTTTATATAATTTTTGAACAAAAAAGAACCTCGTGCCAGTGATATACAAGATTTTCATACGATTGACCTACAAAAATTATCTTTTCAAATGCAAATTCACTTGACACGCTCTCTGGATTCCCGCTTTTCTTGTTGGATCATCCCATTAAAATTAACGTCTCCCTCTCGACTTTGTATTAGATATTACCTTAAGCCAGTGACTTGTGTTTCAAGTCTAGAGTTGTCATGTTTGGTATAGAGTTCGGACATGTTTCGTTTAAAGTTACCGCTAAATGCGATCACAGCAAAACTCTGTCCAATGACATTAATAAAACCAAACCAAAAAATAATAAAAAAAAAACAAACAAACTTGCAAACTATGAGTAAAGTCGATTACAAATCGCGTCCGAAATAAGGTGGTGTAATCGTCGTGCAATAGCAATAGTGCCATCGTCGTGCATTCAAGAGCAGTGACGTATCGATGGTTCAATGAACCACTTGTTGTTACCCGAATCCAGCGCGCATGCATGCATTCAAATCACAAATCACAAGAGAGGTAGGTAGGTAACAAATAAATCGAAGAATTTCGTCTTCTTTTATTTTTTTTTGTCAGTTTTTGGTTGGTTTTGTCTTCTCTCTTTTATTTGATAATCACTGGGAGAATCATCATGCGTTTCCAGGGAAAATTCCATCCCAGAAAAATGCTGTAAAAATTCAAGTCACGTACGGGAATGCACCTTAAGCACCTAAAGAAACCCAAAGCACCCCCTGATACGATATTTGGGACAAGCATACAACAATATCTCTATACACAGGTAAAAGACGAGAAAAGATCACTTGGTATCGTAGACATTCGGTACGATACGAAAAAAAAAGTAAGACGAAGCAGAGGAAAAAAAAGTGTGAGAGCGGTACCTATTTATCCGACTTAACCGGAAAAAGGTGGTATTACCTTTCATTGATCTTTATCGCACCTTCGTAATGCATATATTGAACTCTCGGGGATGGATGATGTAGCAGCGGCAGCAGCTATCATACAACAGCAGCAGCAGCTCTTAAGTGTTTGATTTGATAGCCTTTGTGTGGGTAGTGTACTCCCATCTAGGTGTACCTAGTCGTCATCGTGTTTCATAAGAATTTCAAACAGTTCAGAGGAGAGAAAAAAATGTTGAAATGGAAGAAAAATGAGAGGAGACAAAACCATAGTACTACAAAGTGTTTGGGTTTACCCGACTTCGATTCTAAAGCTTGAAATACCTGTCGTATCTCACTCAATAGAACAGAACGAGGAGCACAGTAACTCGAAACAGCGTCAAGAAATGTAGTCTCATACCAGTATACGAGTATATGTACATATGTAGCTCTTGACAAACACAGTAAACATGACAATAAACTGAAGCTATCATAAATCAATTCGATCACTTTATAGCCCCACTAGCTATGTACAATTGTATCTAATTACGGAAGTGACGCAAAAGCCGATTATTTGCAAATAACACTTACAACCACATATACAAAATTCACATACAACCACCATGTGCTTATAAGTATTTCAATTACAGTTATTGATCAAATCAGCGTTCCGTTTTTTATCAGTTAGTAGGTAGGTATAAAGTACTTTACAAAAAAAAAAAAATGAAAATTTAAAATAAATACCTTAAGCTGCTAGGTATGTCGGTATGTTAACTCCGCCACCGTGCGTCCGACAACGTTGCGAATAGGTACCATATAGGTAGAGAGGAAGTTCCGAAATATAAATATAAAAATTCAGAGTTCCCGCATTGGGTTCGTGCAGCATTTATGAACTTCATACCTACTTCATGCGCAAAGACTTATCGCAATGGGTCTTTCTATTTTGGTGGCGTTATCTCGATGGGTTCTTGCAGATTTCCAATTCCAGATTATGAGCATTGACGTTTCGCATTCGCCGTCACATTCACATTTTTACTAGTCTTCGCATACAAGCATTTTAGGCAACTACTGGTTGATAATCGTTTATTGCGGATTGTGAAATTTATTTCGAAACAACCATCGGTAAAGAATTCAAACTTTTCAAATGACATGTTCACTTGAGTCTCATCACTTTGAGACAGAGAATACTGTCTGTCACTTGTTATTGCAGAATCACTGTCGTTGGTCAGTTTTTCTTGTGATTTCTGTTATGTTGTTAGGACTATCTTAATCGCAGCATCAAGCGCGGTTCTTGTTTCACAGGTAAACTTTTAAAAAAAAATTCACAAATCAATAAGTGATCCTGGAAATGGTTTCAGCTTTTAAAAAAATAATTAGCAGGACAACGTACATAATTGATGGATTTTTCACACCCTGATAGAAATACCACCCACTCCTCTGATAGGTATAAGGTGGAAAAAAAGCACACACAAATAGCAACAACGAGTTTTGTGTGTGTTACATTTTAACATCTGCAATGCGCGTTAATGTACATGTGCAGTTACCTGCATACTTCCTCAATAATACAAAGCCGACATTGTGGCCAATTATAATGACAAATCGCGTCCCATAGAGTGGTTATACGTGTGCACCGTGCACTACCGTGTCACAGAAGAAAAGAAGAATTCCTCTACCACCCAGAATAATGTATAAACAAATTAGCTGGAGGGTGTGCTCTCTCTCAACGACAAACAAAAAAACAAAAATTCTCATTAGCGGCAACAAAAGATAACTGCATAATCCTTCGTATGAGGACATGATGACAATAATGATCATGTTAATGATGATGATAATGTCTTCCTGCAAGAAAATGAATTTCTTACAATTGGTTTGCACATTATTTCATTATTGTTGGACAAAAGTACAGAAATATGTATCATATCCTTGTGATATGATGTGCTTCTGCCATTGCTGAGGACTGTTGTTGTGTATTTTAGTCCGGGAGATAATGAAGAAAAATTATGAAATTGACACGAAAATGACGCCTCTAGGAACCTAGGAGGATTACCATCACCTCCTACACTTTTCAATAGTAAAAATCCGTTTATACAAAAAAAAAATAAAAAAGAAACAGGTTAAAACAACGCACACAAGCGGTATTGCCTGGGGCTACTTCCACTTCTAGTTGACAAACGTTCATAATTGTGATAATGCAGCATCATTGACGTCTCTAAAGTCACTCCTTACCTAGCTTGGTACCGAACTACAACTGGCTTCTACTTCTTAATAATCTTCTTCCATTTCTTGTTGAAGAGTGTGGACAATTGGTGATGTCTGCATCCTTGTGTCAATCCTTCTCATCATTTGTGGGGAAAATGATCTCTCATGACGTTTGCACTTTACTTTCCAGAGTGATGAAGTACCTTGATGGATCGTGTTTGAAATGCAAGCAAGCGTCATTAAAGCTAAGCACTAAACAAAGTACGAGTAGCTCTTAAAAAATCGCTTTGGTGGCAGTCGTAGTCCTATTGGTATAGTCTTTGTACAATAGTCATGTTTGCATTTTTAATTTAGCAAGTGTCGTCATCGTTAACCAGGAGTGGGAAGAGTGCTAATGTGTTTTATTGTTTTAATAGGACGCGCGTTTTATGTTGTGAGGGCTTTCGATCGTGTGGAGAAGATTGGATCTAGAATTGAAGTGGTAGCAGTATTACGAACTAAGTGTATGAATTGTCTTAAAACAAGTTTCTTAGGAGTTTAATGGACAGATATGAGCAGGCACGTGCTTTGCAACTAGTTACAGCAATTTTTTTTATTTTTTTTTTGCTTAGATGGTTAAGTTCATTTTCAAGACTCGCAGTTGTTGTTACTGACAACCATTGAGATTTGCTATAGTGTTGCGACTGATCATTTATTTAGCTGCTAGTTATACGAGTATACGGCTGAGAATTTTACAGATGCAACAGGTTGAATCAAAGAGATCTAAAAAGCGGTATCAGTAAACCGTTCTTATGCTTCTGATCTCAAAGCTAATAGAGTATTTATACTAGATATTGAAATTTTTGTATATCTTTACACGCATGTTTACCTTATGTTTTCTTAACAAGTAAAAGTAAAGAAATCTTTCAGTGCTGTAGAATGGTCAGCATACGTTCTCGAAATTTCTTGGTTTTGAAATGTTTTAATAATATTGTTTAGGTATATAAGAAAATAAAGGATCTCTCTAGCTCTTTAGCTCGGTTCGGTTCATTATCGATTTTTATCAGTAGTTTAAAATATTATCAACAACTAAAACAAGAGCCGATAACTGATACAATGAATCGTATTAAGAACTTGTACTGTAGAAAAAAATAAAAAAAAGTTAAGTAGTAGACGATATCGTTTTGTTTTTGGTTTCGAGTTTGTTATAACATCATTGCCTCTTGATGTCATAAAGTTTTATTTAAGAAAATAAGGACATTATTTAAAGAGTCGATAAGAACGGCTATTGATTTTCAGTAGAGTACTATTTATTTACGGGACTCAGTTAAAAACATTGTTTAAGATCGATTTCGTTGGTTTCGTTCGGTGGGATATACTATAGATCAAACCATTCCGGACGATAGAAAACTTTAAGCTCCCAGAGGCCAAAATGTTCTTATTTATGACAAGTCCATTAATTAATTGTATGATGATCGAAAATTGTAACCTTGGTGTACGTAATCAGCAAAAGAAACTTTACGGAAGCTCATAAGAACATTGTGATATGCTTTTTTGTTTCCGGATAAGATATCTTCTATCACCTCAACTGTATCAGTCATAATTTGGGTGGGGCTTGCGATTTCTTGCGTTTTCTATGTTCAATTAAACATACTCGGAAATACGAAGAGTAACGGCTATTTCAGACCTTGTATTGCCTGCGTTCGTCAGACGAGGTTATCCTTTATTGCATTGTCCATACGCACAAGAATCAGGCAGGAGAGTTAATATTTACTCGTTCTAGCCTATTTAGCGACTTAAACGGATATTTTTTTTCACTAGTTCAGTGCCTCTGTTCAGATCGTAGAGTCTACTATTATATGTATCTAAATCACCCTTCAAAGTTTGAAAACGCAAATCAAATCAAAAGAAATCACAGGGCAAACATGACATAGCATCATTTGGTCTAAACGATTTTGTTGGCTACCATGGTCTCTATGAAATGAATTCTGGTTCGATCGTCATTCTTTGGAGATACCAAAACCAGATATGGTTCTGTGTAGCTCGTATCACAAATGCTTCCTTAAAATTCTTACAGAGGTGGTTAATATTGATGAAGGCCAAAGAAAGCGTTTTCAAACTGCATTTTTGGAAAATATAGCAGACAAAATTTTATTTTTTATATTTTAGATGATATTAAGGACGCCTGTATAGTTGGCACAGCTTAGAAAATCTAATTTCTATTTCCAATGTTTCTTTATAATAATATTTATATTTTTCTTCCGAGAAGCCAATGTTCTTACCATCTCTTGAGATCGCTGTTCGAATGTCTAGCTCTGTACGTCTCTCTGTACAGCGCTGTTTCTAAGAAACCCAGGATAATTTGTGGCATTTTTAATTGACGAGAATACGAGACATTGGGGGATATGGTAGGTTTTCTATATGTATATTGTACCGATATTTTTACAGTGACTTGCTGTGTTGTACCGATGTGAATTCCGATTGTTAGCGCCCTAACGTTAATAAAAATGATAGCCATTTGTCGTATGCGCTTACAAATAAAGAAAAATATCCACTGACTTGAGCTAGCTCTAAACAACAATAGGGTTAAGTTTACCCATTTGTCATCTAAATCAGAGGGAATTACCCGATTAAACTGGTTAACAACATATTAGATTCTGCGTATTTTCTGTTAAAGGCTGCAAAATAAATTTTGTACAGCTTTTCAATAAAAATCTATTATAGTTACAGAATACATTGTAGTTTTCCCATTTACTATAATGATAAGTGAAATTTCATCTGAATATAGACTTAAACATCATCTGTTTCTCATTTAATTTGGTTAGACTGCTTCGGATCGTAGTATTTCCAGTGAAAAATAAAAATCGTAAGTACTCGGAACGTACAAGAACAACGTACTTTTCTATTATTTACCCGCAATACGGAAGTTAAATTATATAAAACGTCTGTTCTTGCCAACAATATTCTCGTTAATATGCCAAATACGTCACTCGATGACTAAGTATTAATTTTTTTTTTTTTTTTTTTGTACGTTTATTTCTTTTTAATGGCAAATTCCGCAGTTGTTATCGATTTATCGATCATATTCTTAATATTCACACATATGTATATACGATTGTATCCATGCATAAATCGGTATCTATCAATCGTGTCATAGTCAGTCGTAAGGTGTTCACAGGTTTTCGCAGAAACTTGCGCACTGCTTTGCCGGTTTTACATGTCGCTTCGGCTACAAAGCTACAACATCGGGATAAAATCTTACGAGTAGGAAGTAATAAGATAATCAAGGTAATCAACTTGTTGTATTATGTATGTCGTTTTTGTTTTTCCATTGTTTTTTTTTTTTTTTCGCGCCACATTCTGTTCTGAGTCGCTGTAGCGTTTCAAGCTACTGTTACGAGTAGCTTTCAACCCCCATTTCGTCTGGAGCTGGAGCAGATTGAAGTCAAGTTTTACTACCCGAAGTATATGTACATATACAGATGTATATTGTGTGT
Organism: Volucella inflata; assembly: GCA_928272305.1. NCBI lineage: Eukaryota > Metazoa > Arthropoda > Insecta > Diptera > Syrphidae > Volucella > Volucella inflata. The sequence continues at coordinate 111,395,647 of OV743720.1, read as the reverse complement.
ACGGAATCGAAATTGATCACTTCTGTGTAGAGTGAAGAAATATACAAGCTTCCTCATGGTGCGCGCGCGGGTTGAATTGCCTTAATCGTTCGAGTGTGTAGAACAATAAATTTCCTGCCTGTCAATTGACTTGATATCTCGCAGTCACGTTTAATTTTTGCTGCCTCCCAATCGTCAATTCCCCCAGCCTAGCTTAGTTAAATAAATAAGATGTTGCTCGAGCTGCATGGTTGGTGGAGTTAAGGGGTTTCACCTCATAAACAAACCCACCTTTAGCGAGAATTGAGAATTATAATAAGATTTCCACTTGATTGCGTGATTTCACATTTAAATGAAAAAGCAAATTTATATACATAGTAAGGCATACTAGTAGTTGGCGTCTCTAGTAGCTAACTGCTAGTCGCTACCACCTACCGAGAAAGAATCGTAATCTCAATATTTCCGCATTTAATGCAAATCATTTCTAGTTCAACTCGGCGATGGTGGTGATAGTGGTGGTGATGGCGATGTTATTGCTTGGTTCTATTTCTACTTATATGTGCCCCTTTCCTGCCCAGTTTAGGTCGTTTGTTCGGGCATCTATAGCGTCTAGCGCCGTCTTATGACAGCTGGATAGACAAACTACATAGCTGACTGCTGCTATCTGTTTGTGTCGGAGCAGCAGCGCGTTCAAGTCGATTTGTATAAATAACATGAACTGAGAGTGTTTAAGGAAGCGATAACAAGTGGCGGAGCTATAAATTCTTGCACTTTTGCAAGGCTGTGCGTATGTACGACTAAATATATACACGCACGCATTAAAACCCAGTCGAATCGTTGATGAAGGGAAACGAGGGGATGTTATAATTGTTGACATATTTACTGTAATTATTTACACTTTGATCGGAGTTTAATTAAATCAGAACTACAACATACGACTAGCATGACTATGAGTGAGTACAAGTGTAGGTACTAAATGTGTTATTGTTCTGTCACTTTGCTTCCTCATTCCCAGAGTTGACTGAAAGTTGATTCCTTCGGTGGCAAGTTTGTTGTAGCTGTTGCAGTTGTAAATATATTTATTGTTGTGGCCTCAACTATTGATGGACTTCAGACGTTTGGTGGGTGGTTTTTCGTACGCTGGGTGGGGTGTCAACAGTATATCGAAAGTTTTCTCTTCCTGAAGAACACTCCGTCAACAGCACAGTGACGACGCAGATAACGTCGATATTCTTATCTTAGTAGGAAATAAACAATTCCATTCGACAATAAAGCAGAACAAATAGTACTTACTAGCGTACTCTCCAATACTTGTACACTCAGTAATACAACTAGAGACGAGAAGTGGTCGTGTTCTGGAAATGTTTGCGCCCTGCATGTAACAGCAATGCCTCTGTGATTTTGTTCCACTTAATAGAGCTACCGCTGAAAAGAACACGTACAGACAGATACTAGGTACTAGAGACTGTACCCTCCTTACGTCGCGCATACAAGCGTCGCGCGAAGTGAAGCCGTTTTCCGCATTTAACACACACTGACGATGAAAACGATGAGGGGAAAAAAAACCACAACGTCAACAACGACAAAACGACTAGAAACGGATAAGAACATATCGAAGTGAATCTCTTCCGTGAAGTCGTCGTGTCGTTTGCCATCGTTGCTGTCGTTTTTGTCGTTGCTGTCGTCAGCAGCAACTCGTCGGTGGCTGTGTCGGCTGTGACGGCGCTTGGTTCAATGCAATTCTTCAAGCCTCAATCAAAATTAGACTTAGTAGTTAGTCTACGATACTCAGTCTTTTAGCTGGCCTCAGACAAGAAATGATATAAAATGTGATATTGGAATAAAAATATCCGCTGGTTATGTAATTACATGATTCCGCTTAACTTCTGCGGTAGTTGTTAGTAGAAATGCTCTGTGATTTATTAGCCTCATAAAGGCAAAGAAAACAAATGAAACTTAAGACAGCGAGCGTGAATACAAGATAAAATTGGAAGCGATGATAAGAGAAATTGACGCAAACGCCTTCAGTTTTATGGGTACTCATACTCATTGTACGAGTACGAGTAATGTGTCGTCGTAAGGAAATCCGAATAAATTTCACAATTTTTGTATAAAGTATGATCGGAACATGTCTCTAGCTCAGGGATAAAAAAAAGATTATTGATACAATTAAGAAGGTACACAGCAAAATTGTTTGTTCGTGTTTTGTCTCATTTTTTTCGGGAAGAAAAAAAATCAGTGCGGATTTTAAAATTATCTCATACAGAGTAGCGCAGAAGCTTTATTTTCAAGATCAGAAGATTGAAACTCCAGCTTAAAATATATGCTACAGCCACGTTTCTTGGGGGAAATTTTCATACTATGCTCACAAATAAATGACACACAATCTGTAGCTGCTGTTCTTAATGTGTATGCATATTTAACCAATAGCTGATCAAAAGACAATTTATTGAAATAATCATAAACAAGGGTGAAATCGGAGTTGACATATTAGCCATTCGTCAAGTACCATTGAAGAGAAGGAAATTCCTTTATCGATGACTCATAAGAACAAAACATGTATTCTTCAAGTATGGACGAAATGGTTAGTCACCAACTCAGCTAGAGTCTAATGTGTTATTTTGCCAATCCAATGCGCCATTTAAGACTGCGGCTAGATGGAATTAAGCGATCAATGTTTTAAAATATTAGTTGACCTCATCGGGCTTTAAATAATGATTTGCTTTTTGATCTGAACTTATTCCCATTCTCAAGACGATGAACTTAAAATTAGGGGCAACAAATCACGAATAACTATGAATTGTAAAAACCAAACGCCTTCACATTGACCATTGAGGATCACCATAAAGTTTAGAAATGGTGAGTTTAAATGTTTAAATTCAAAACATTCCCTTCACTACTAATGGTGAACTTTCGGTGACGCTACAATCCAACCTTAACCTAAATATGTCTAAACCAACGACTCTTTGCATTTGTAAACACCAGTTTGCTTGACCTGAATTCCGACCTGATTTACCACATAAGGTGAACACACCATTACCACGGACCATTGGTGTTTATTTGCACTACAAGTCCCAGTTGACCAAGCTGAAATTAATGAAATTAATGAATATCTGGTCAATTATCATTTTTAAAACGACACTACTCGTAGCAAGGACCTAACAGATCGATGTTATGGTTACTCCGGACTGTGATTATCGGAGCTCAGAAGTTCATTGCTCTTCAAAACTTCACAAAGGAATCTGGAAATCTATTCATTCGACCATACTCTTCTCTAGCCATATATCCCATAATCAAATCCCACTGTTTAAGTTCGATAGCTATTCTGACTGTTCACCAACCTGATATTTAGTTTTAAAATTGCTGTCAATCATCATTTACCCCAAATGGTTTATTTTGCCTAAATTTTGATTACATATTTGTCATCATCGCCATTAAACAGTCTGCACAATAAATCCTTCTACAAATTTCATTGAAGTCCAGCACATTCTATCAGCTGCTCCTCGAATTTAGTCAGTGTTAGCGGAAACTCGTGCTTGTCGATTAAGTCGATGCAATGTCGATTAGCTTGAACCAGATTTAAGGGGTTTTATGTTATCTTTTTCAACTGTGTTTCCCTTTCTAACCATGTGTGTTCTTAGCTTAGCATATTGCTTTTACGTTTGGTTAAAGAATTTGCAGAAGAATTCTTTGGCAGAGTCATCCTCCTCTGAGGTAATGATGGCTCTTCTAGCTATAATTATATTTTTTTATCCGGTCAATTCTATTTGATTTCTTAGGTGACGGTATAAGCGGTATATTTTGTTAATTATTCGGGTAAGTGTGGAAACTCCACTGTACAATCCGAACCTTAAACGATACTCTAGTAGCCCAGTGCGGTATATAAACGATACTAAATTCAAAAATACATCAAATGACCGAGCTCGGAATATGTATGTTAAAATATTTTGAATGCTGAATTGACCTCTGATGACATCGTTGTCTCTATCTAAACAAATTTGCTTTGCAAAACATCTGTATTTTGGTTTTATCCGGATCTAAAGTTCACCCAGTTATACTTGCATAGTTTCGAGTATTTAGATGCATTTGCATTCCGGGACTCAGTATACTACAAGCTGTCGATGATGTTCTCATCAACCTGGTACTGTATGTGGCGCAATCATCATTTAATTGCAAAGCCTTGACATCATCTCCAAAGCCTTTCACGCACCCACAATTATTATATAAGCTTCTATAGACACTTCCAGATATCCTAATCCTACTTACATATTACATTCTGAATCAAAATAATAATAATTTTTTTGTTTTGTATCTTTGCAGAAATAAGTCTTAAGAAATCTCGCACATATGACTGGTCTAAGGAAGCTGTCAACGTGAGGTATGCATGATTGTTCTTTTTTTTTATATTTCTAAGACCACTATAAGCTTCTAATTAGAAAGCAAAACAAATAGATACTGGTGTCTATCTACCTTTTTACCGTTACCTCATTACAAGCTACAAATGTACAAAAACACCTGAATGTTTAAAAACCCAAGCCTAAAGCAAAAAAAAAAACAGCAACAACAAGAACAAAAAACATTTCAAATAAAACTAATTAAAAGAAAAACTAAAAAAAAAAAAAAACAACACGAAATATTTAACTTTTGTTTTGGTAGTTTATGATGGTATTAGTCACAATACCTTATCTTATCATCATCCTATGTACAAGATATATCAACTTTATAGCCAAACTCAAGCCGATTTATGGTGCGAGTATACCCATAGACCAAGAGGTTTGATAGTATACGAGTAGAATGTACTAATGGAGAGGTTGTCGCAAGACAAGGGAAACAAATTATTGTGTTCATTGCCTACAAAGATCTATAGTACAAACTCTACAGTAAGCTTCTATTCGGGACACAGGCGTAATTCGAATATTCTCATTTTTTAGATTCGAATTATCTAATGACATAGAACAACAGACATGCCTTATAATTTTTTTTTTTTTTTAACTCTTACCTGATGTGTCCATTTCAATTAAGCATTCTCCATTTGGCCGCAGGGCAGGGCCCCAAATAGAATCTGCGATTCCTTGAGGCTGATTATGTGTTCTCTCCGCATCTAAAGGAAAGGTAATGACTTTTCTAAAAATCAAAGCTAATGTCCGCTCCGTCTTACAAAGCAGAAAACAGCAGTCACAACCGAAGCAGCAAGATCATTTGGATTCTATTGACGCTCTAGCTCAAGAATACTATTGATGTTGTTGCTAATGACCATAATAATGATCGTGTTGATAACGATGATCATAATGACGATGAGGATGATGAAGATGATGATGATCTCTCATACCAACAGCGCAGTATTAATACCCGTACAGCTAAGTAGCCGACCAGCATAAATGCGTAAACGCGAAAGGTTATCGAACGATTAATAACACCTCTTAAGTTTACCTATTATTTTTTCGAAGCTGTTTTTTTTTTCCTATTTCTATTTCTACTTCTTTTCGAATAACGAAAGTCCGAGATTGAGAATGACTTTTAGAAAAAAAAGAAACAGGTATTCGGACACGGCACCACCTACTTCCAGCATAATTAAACCAGCGGCAACAACAACAGCAGCAATAAAAAAAATTCTGCGACGAAGAATGAGGAAAAAACCGTCCAAAAAAAACCCACTCAACCAAAGTGAATAAATTAAGTTTCTTGTTTTTTTTTTTTCTATATCGATTGATTTGTATTTTTTAGGAGATGATAGAAATTTTTTTGTGGAATCTCAATAAGATTCTGCAATGGGCGATTTTGACCAATCACTTCCAGGTCAATGATCTAAATGGAGAGTATTAGAGTCTTATTGAGAGTAGCAGGGCCTTATTTTTATGTCCCGGAACCAGCTAAGTTATATCCGTTTGTTGGTTGTCCGTAAATTTGAGGTTGTTTTTTTTTTTTTTTTGTGGTGGTTCATGTTATTTCTAGAGGATACTCGTATACTTGTGTGTTCTCGTATCCCTTCCTTCCTTAAGCTGAAGAATAGTTCTTTTGTTTGCTTCCTCTCAATAACATTAGCTGTGGGGTCTTAATAAAAGCAAAACACGTTCGTTGCTCGCAAATGTGTGTGATGTCATCATCATATTTCATGATATTCACGTCATACAATAAGTTCACTGGAAAATCCAATATCAAATATCCAAGTACTGTCCGCTTGCCGGTAGAAGCTCTCAAGTGCTTTCTAAACATATACCATTAACAGGGTGATTGTTAAATTAATTATAGTTGTAAAAATAATTGTAAAACAGCGCGACTAATTCCGAAAACTTTACAGAGCATTCTGTCTCTCCGAAGACTGTTTGGCTGGAGCTTTCTTAGCTACTCCAAGCGTCACCTGCCTTTGCGCAGGTTATGCACTCGTATACGATCACGAAAGAAGAAGAACCTTATTTGAAAAATATTCAAAAAATTAGATTTTAAGGTAAAAAAGGTTCATTATTCTATTTCATTGTTTTCATACTTCTTTCTACTGAGACTTGGTCACTTGTTTTTGATGTGAACTAGTAGAAAATTCACCCTTTTATGGGCTTATATTTTCACAACTCCGCCATCAATAGCACGCTTCAACTGTTAAAAGGAAAATCTATCAATTCTTCAAGGCGCTGAAGAGCTCAATCAATGCACAACCGGCACTTCCTTTTGTCTTGCAGTTTAACTTGTTTCCATATCTTGATGCGGATTTGTGAATTGATTGATGAATTGGACACATTTTCGTGTGTTATATTTTTGTTTTTAGGTATAATTCAGTGGCATCCTGGTAGTTATCTTTTATGAAAATTCTAATACTACAAAAAATCATTTTTTTAAGGATATTTTAGTGATTTTTTGAAAAACATAACAAAAGTATTCCACATCAGCTGTCCACTATAAAGGCTTGATCTGATTACAGTGCAGCAATTTATTTTTTTTTAATTTAAGTTTTTCTGGGTTTACAAACTTTCAATTGACCCAAATTCCCGATTTCGATATATTTTGCAAGTTTATCTATTTGACTTCAGCTTAGGTATAGTAAGATAAGAAGTATCGCACAATGTTTAAACCTTAATCTTGGGTATCACTTGTCATCGAATTCTAGATTAAGGATACTTAGTTATCAGTCTTAACTTTTGCCTATTTCCCTCATGGTTCTGTGTATTATGTTTCTATTTGGAAAACCAAGCTATTTCGCTTTCGCGATATCTTCTCTGGCAACGATTTTAATCAAAATATTCATATCAATGTTAACGGATTGATCCTTATCTGGGAAGATATGTTCAATTATTTTGAATTCCTGGACACCCTGTTAATGTTCACGTGTACTCGTATGTATGATTGTGTCCGTTGAAGAACTTGGTCAAACTCATCATAACTAAAAGAGAGAAAAAAAAGGAACCGATTTTTATCTTATTTTTCTTTTTTATTCACTGACAAGTTGAAGACGCGCCCTATCTCTCCCGCTACGCACCCTCAGTCCTTAAAGCGGCATGTGCACTTTTTTGTGTGTCTGTTTTATTTTCTGTCCATCCGATCGCATCATCTTTCATTTTTGTGTATACAGCTCAGATTGGAGTGGTATAAACGGCAGCCACACACTGTTAAAAAAAAAGTCATAAAAAGAATCGTTTTTTTTTTTTTTTTTACACATGTTCAGAAAGATACTCGAACTCGCAGTCCCAGCCGTTTTCGTAGTCGCATTTGTATCGTATCCAGTGCATGGTTTTCGTTTTGTGTCTGAACCGTAAATAGCGATACTCATTATTCACTTGGCTGCAGTGGCATACGAATAGAACAAGAGACAAGAGTAGCCGGAGCTGGGTCTATTAGTGGTACCTACCAAGATAAAGATGGTGGAGAGGGAGGGGGTAAACAAACAAAAAAGTCGATTTCAGTATGGAATTTGGCCATCGTCTTGGTCTACTCCGTCCTCGTTATTGTACCTCTTCTGGTGATGCTGTAGATGCTGTTTGTGCTGTTGCACTAAAATGTTGTGTAGTTTCCGCTTAAACCGGTTTCCACGTACTCAAACATTTCTATACAGATGCGCTACGCTGCGGTATAAAGTACCAAACAGAAAATGAAGCAGCGCTTTGCTTCCTCCTAGATTAAGGTTTCATCCTATACGCGATCTGGTAAAAAGGAAGAAATCACCTCGATCAACAAGAAAGTCAAAGAGTACAAAGCTGACTGGCTATTTGGTTGTTTGGCTGGATCAGAAACGAATACGAGGTCATTGCAAGAACGATCAAGGAACAGCAAAAGCAAAAGCAAAAGCAGCAGCTCCAGCTCCAGCTACAGCATCCGCAACATGATCAAGGGAAGAGACGTTCAAAATCGGCAACATCGTGATTATGATGCTGCGGAACGTGTCGTCGTAAGTGCATGCACAGATTTCAGTTGCGCATCCATCGATTGCTGGCGATGATGATGATGATGATGATGATGATGGTCGTAATATTGACGGTATTGGTGGGGGTCGCTGGAAACAAGATTTTCGTCTGGGATCCAGGAAGTGAATTTTAAGTAACATGTTAACGGGTATCGGGGAACAGGCTAGCCTATCGGTGTGGTGTTATGGGAAGAACAGAGAATGAATCCAGGAACTGTTGGCTGTGTATAATTATTTTGGGGGATCTTTTTCTTTAATATTCTCGACAACCTGTTGCCTATGGAGTTTTTGCGATACCCTCGGGGGGGACGAAGTAGAAAAATACGAGTATACAGTGCCATTTTATCCCATCATAGCAATTCATGTTATAGATAATAGCAGAGCTTCCAAGGAAGCCCTATACAGTATGCGGAAACGAGTTTTTGCGACCTCAGTAATAGTCTGATGCCTAAGGAGGAAGTGAATCCTGCATCGTGTAGTGTAGGAATAGGTAATCACTGTCCGGAAGAGATTACTTACATATTCTGAAATTGAAATGGCAAAACGCTTAATTGATGATTCATACCCATTGCCCAAGTACCAGGAACTATATGACGCCTTGCTTTACATAATAACGTTGAATTTTTTTTTTATGGGGAATCACAGATGAATGGAAGGCAATAGCGCCAATATGTGAGTAATGACAAAAACAGATTCGGCTAGCATCTTTGGAGAACAACAAAACGGCTAAGATCGACCGTGATATTTTTGGTGGTTCACGCGAAAATGAAGCCACACAATTAGATACACACAAACACAATCGTGTATTATGTGAGAGAGTAAGTATAAGATATATATGTATATACATTCATACGTATATGTATATTTGTATGTATACATGTCGGCTTAGAAGAGCGTCTGCAATTGTTGTGTGTAGTAGATTTGTAGAAGCTCCCAACATGCAATCAAGCAAACTTAGTGCTGATGTCTGCTCATCGCTTTTCTTAGAAGAAAATTTTTTTTTTTTTTTTTTGGCATGACACCGGGAAGTGCCGCCGCAGACAACTACTAGCAGTGAGCTACTAGCTCCGGGCGTAGGAAACGAAACTCATAGCCAAACAATAACACAGCACAACACAGAAAACAACTGGCATGTTGGTGCTCTGCTGGCACGCTGGCAGTGGCAGTGTCAGTCGGTCGGTCTTCGATTGGTCGGATTGCCGGCCGATTGTGCGGTCGAAGGCGGACGTAAATGCGGACACGAGCGGGAGTCGTTGGACTTCCGCATCGTCTGTTTTATGTACACAGTTTGTGCTTTGACTTTCAGGCGTTGTTTTCTCCTCTTCCTCTATAATACAAGTGCGATACGAATAACGAGTACGAGTATATCTCTCTGTTATCTAATTATAGATTTAGAATTTTTTGACGATTTCCGTATTTATCTACTTTTTTTGTGTTTCACTTCGCCTTTGGCTCTTTTGTCTGATGAAAACACCACAAAAATAAAGGAAAATCTTTAAGTGAAATATGTTCGCACATACATAAATGTACTTGTACTAACGAATTCGTCATATTCTATTAGATTTTTTTTTTTCTGTTAAACTCGCTTGGGGGTCTGCTAGATACCTTACTTTTAGCTTTTGTACTCTCCAGTTTAGGAGAGAGAGAAACACCCGTACACAAAGATATAATGAAAAAAGAAGAAAAGAAAGAAAGAAAAAAAAACATAAATTAAGAATAGGTGAAAAAGTAAAGAAAACGGAAAAAGATTGGAACGAAAGCAAAGGCAAAGGCAAACGCGAAGGCGAAGGCGAAGAGAGTGAGTATAAAACAAGATGATGACGGCAAAAGAATCTGAATTTCCGCTTAAACTGGATTTGCCGGATACTGTTTGCATTTAATAAAGCAAAAAAATGTTATTATATCTGGTGACCGGCATTCCTAAGCTTCGTGACAAGTATGCCAGAGCGGTAGTTTCAACCAAACGAACCGATTAAAGCGGCTGTTCTGGCGCTGATGCTGGTGCTCTCTGACTACTGTTGAACTGAGTGATCTAGTCGCATTGCCGTCGTGGTACCAACAACAAATCTCTGTCATATGATACTAAATCCACGGTGTGTAAACATACAAACCTGTACATATCTATGTATGTATGTTCATATGTATTTACGTAGCTTTATGAAAGTATGTAGAATGACTTGGCGTTCGGACATAAGTACATAAATGTGTATGAATGTACTCGTATAAATATTTCCAGTAAAATATTGAATTTAAATTGAAAATACTAACGTCACACTAAATAGAGTTGTTTATCGTAAATAAATACACAATAGGCTCGATGGGACACTAATAAGTTTAGAGCGGAATTTAGATTGAAATTTTGAACTCGGATTTACATTCTGGTTTCCACTTTCAACTGAGAAAACATACTAAACCGTTGAACTTTAATGAAGCCTTCTCATAAACAAAGTTTTACGTCAATAATAGAAAATAAACAAATGCACACATACATACTCACATTTGTTGGTAGATATATATTTATAATTATTATCATACATACGAGTACGTATGTACATACTTAGCGTAATGCCTAAATTAGATGAATTCTCGGAAGTAAGACGCTGTTGAATTTAAGATGAACCTAGCACAGAGGTACATAACTACATTGTATGTAATGTATGTGTATAATTTGGACTGCATAACACCTTACGACGTAATCGTTAACAACGGTAATAATTGTCCTTGCTTTATAAATAACACGACCTCAAAAGGCTACCTGCTAAAAAGCACCTGCCCCAAGACCAAATAACCTTCCCCTTTATACTTGTGTCTACTGTGACAATCGAAGACAAAGCCTTAAAACTCTAAATTCTCTCGCCTCATCGTTGGAGGCAACGGATCGGTTCCTCCAATCTATAGGTACACAAAAAATAGACGTAATGCCGTGGTCTAAGTGGTTTATTAGCTCCATCAATTAATTTAAATTCTAACTTTTCCGTTTTTGTTTTATTTATATTTTAAGATACATATATGTATGCATAACATTTTCAATACTTATTTTCTTTTCTTTTTTTTGCAGATAAATTCGAGCAGCAAACAAACCAAAAGGACAAGCCAACTAGAAGTCTTTTTTTCCAAACACAGTTGATTCAAAATGAAAATGTTACCAGTGCAATTATCATTGAATCCACCGCTAGGACTATGGAGTGATGTTTTGTGGAGGTGTCCACCAGCCCCGCCAAGCCAATTGGCTGAATTAAAGACACAGTTGCCGGCATCATTACCATCAGATCCAAGGCTTTGGGGTAGAGAAGATGTTACAGTATTTCTGAGGTTTTGTGAGCGAGAATTCGATCTACCAAAAGTTGAACATGAGCTCTTTCAAATGAATGGGAAAGCATTATGTCTATTAACGAGAGCTGATTTTGGTCATCGTTGCCCTGGAGCCGGTGATGTTTTACATAATGTTTTACAAATGCTTATTATTGAATCACATATGATGCATTGGCACCTGCCTAATAGTCCAGTTACACCAACCAGTCGATATCCACTGTCACCACACAGCCATCCACCGACGCCTACATGGCCACCCATAGTACCACCAGAGAGCCCGTTTCATAATGCCCACATGCATCATTTTATGCCTCCCAACTCGGTAACACTGAGTCCACCGCCATCTGTTGACTCACAAGCCAGTAGTCCGCCACAGGTTCAAGAGCAAAATGCTAGTAGTAGTAATGGTAGCTCAACGAATAGCACCATAAACAACGGAAATGTGTTTAGCCAAAATAATGCGACCAGTTCTAGTAGTAATCAGTCAGATTCAGATGAGGAAAGCTATTCAGAATCAAAGGCAGCATCTAGGGCAGCAGCAGCTGTAGCCGCTGCGGCAGCTGTGGCACAATATAATAACACTAGTCCGCCACCTACACCAGTGCTAAAGGATATGTCACCAAGTCTTACGCAACAGATCACGAATAATTTTGTGAATACCTGGTCACAAAGTCAGGCTAATCAAAAGATGCATAGTGCACCTGGTAACAGTAATAGTGGTGGTTCAGTATCAGCTCCTACCACACCCAGCTATATGCCAGCGAAAAGGGAGTTTTTCCCAGAGAATTCCGAACCCAATACCAGTAAGTTAATATATATAAACTCATCTAAATTTAAATCTTTTTCTAAGTTAAGAATATATTTATTTCCTATTGTAGATGGACGTCTGTTATGGGATTTTTTGCAACAGCTATTAAACGACAGAAATCAAAAGTACAGTGATCTGATTGCTTGGAAGTGTAGAGACACTGGAGTGTTTAAAATAGTGGATCCAGCTGGACTAGCTAAATTATGGGGAATACAAAAGAATCATCTATCGATGAATTATGATAAAATGTCAAGAGCGCTCCGATATTACTATAGAGTAAATATTCTGAGAAAAGTTCAAGGAGAACGTCATTGCTACCAGTAAGTAACAAACACAAAAATTATCTGTCTCTTATTTAATACAAATTGCTTTTTTTGTTATATTTAGATTTCTTCGGAATCCTACTGAATTGAAAAACATCAAAAATATTTCTCTCCTGCGTCAATCAGTGGCAAATTCATCAAGTAGCGGTAATAGCACAGGTGGCACAGCAACAACACCCGCTTCAAGTGGTTGCTCCAGTAGTACAAATTGGTCAATGCCATCACAAAATCCTCAAGGAGGAGGTCAAAATGGACAAACTCAGCAACAACAAGCAGTGTCCCAGCCTTCTCAATCCCCACAGAGGCCTTCTTCACGAAGCAATAATAATCAATTGGGCTTGCCCGGTTCTCTGTCATCAGCTTCGGCGATCTCACCTTCAACAGCAGCTGCAGTAGCAGCAGCAGCAGCAGCCTATGGACCACCGCCAACATCTCCGCTTTTTATGCACGCCATTAATGGTGCCTTCCATTACCTCACATCAAATACACAACCACCCAATTCACCTGTGCTGCCTTCAACGCCCAGCGAAAAGCTTCAATTTAATTCGATTAAATTGGAAGCGAATAGCCAAGATGGTGAGGAAATGAAGCCAACAGATTTAAGCGTATCGGGCCAATCAAGTTCGGAAAAGAGGACATATTCGCAAACAAGTTCTGATTGTTATCCGTAAGTATCCGTTAAAATTTTTTTTTTCTTTTCAAAATTAACAATTCTATATGATTTGTTTCAAATAATAATGCATGTTAAACTTCGAAATTATTTTACTGAATGTTCTACTTAACCGATTAGAAGCTAAGAGCAAATCTCAAATTCAGATATTTACTGGTTCACATAGCAAATTTAAAAAAACCCTTTTAGTGTCCAATTCTGTGATTGATATCATTGTTAACATTTGGCCTACTGGCATCGGCGATAGCTTGACTCTTATAATGCATTTCATATCTTTAATGTTTATTCCGAGGGATTAATTCGTTTACGAGAAATTCTCCTTTTTTTCTTACTCGTATGTTCAAGCTAACTTGCTTTGATAGACCTGAATACTTATGTGATAACTGGCTTATCTCAGCAGTTGGACGAACATATAAAACTTGTGCTTATTTCATTGATAGCAGTTGTATGCATCTATTTGCATATCGGATTGAATATTTTCAAAATTGACATAATTTTTTGAATTTCAATTCTTTCCTGTTGTATGCGCTTAAAGTGATTACTGATTAGCATCTCTTAACTCAAGACTTATTCTTAGTATTTATTTGGGTGCATTGTAAGTTTTCTGATTCGAAAGCCACGAAGTTAAGTGCACATTGGTGTTCTGCAGAAAAACTTACGATATCAATTAATTTAATAGATAGGATTTTATATGGTAAAATAAGCAGAATAGTTGTTGTAGTGTCAGATCAGAATTTCTTTTAATTATTATTTAAAACATCTTAAAGTTTTTCTTTTTACTAAATTTGATTATCATTTTTTGTTATAAACCAACTATAATATGATTTTTGTTTTCTCTTTAAGATTAATTCGAAATGCCGATGGCTTGACTACGATAAAACTCATTCGCTACAATGAAAACAGTTCTCCTGAATCCCCAAGTCATATGCAACAGGGCCATGATTCATCTGAAGAGATGCAAACATCTACAATGGAAAATGACAATGGAAGCGATGCGACTAGTTATGATGGGTCTATGCCAACGGATTTGCGCAAATAGACAACAGTCGCTAAACAGTATTTGAATTAATTTCAATCCACTGGCCAACCACACAACATTGAAAGCAAAATCTAGACAATCAAAAGTAGTAGCTCGTGTGAGATAGGACTAAACAAAAAAAAAAAAAATAATAATAATTAAAAGAGGATATTTTTATTAATATTATTGAAATCCAGTTTTCTGGACAAGGGGAATAATACCAATGCGGATTATATATTTTATACACAATATACATATACCCTATGTTATACATAAACAGAATAAATAATAGTTTATTTTATTCATATGAGAATTAAAAGAAATAGTAAGAGTATGAGAACAAGTTGACGTACCGGTACGATTGTAGTTTAGGTGATTCTTTAATCAAAAACAATGTAAAATGTGCCAATTTAAATGATAATTCAATTTTTATCTTTTCTTCGTTATTTTGCCGTATTAAATTACAACATACGAGTATAATATGTGTAAGTAACTAAGATTTAAGTTGTAAGTTTTTAATAGAAAATATAAGAAATATTTAAATAATGATAAAAATATTGCCGGTGGCGTATTGCCAACCATCGTTTATTGCTTTAGCATGTAAGAAATCCCTCTCCAAGCTTTACTCTTATTATATAAATAGGAAATAGAAAATTGAAATGAACGATTTAACACATAAAGCACATAAATTGGTAAAAAGCTTTTTCTTTAATTTTAAATGATTACACTTTTTTTTTATACAAATAATTTCTAATATTAAAACAATTGTAAATACATACACACATAGACATACCGTTAACGATGTTATGATTTCATTTTGTATTGTTTTAAATTGTGTATTAACTTTTGTGCTTCCTTTTGTTTTCCAACAAATTCACTAAAGAAAGTTTTGTTAACCGGATGCTAAGAGCTAGTTCTATAATTTTCAATTTTTATTTTTTTCTTTAGTTTTATACTCATTGTTGGTTTTTGTTTTACGATTAATGTGATACATTTTATTTTTTATTTTTTTTTTAAATTGTATTTTCTTTTCTTTAATTTGGTTGCGCACTTGCAGCTCTAGAGCATTGACGCTGATAAAGCGCCTTCAATGATCTTGTGCAAAGCACATAACTAATGTTTTGTTTAAGTGCGCACCATGGTCATGCAAATATGACTTGAATTTATATATTATTGTTTCTTTCAAACCTAATTGCAGACATTTTAGGAAAAATTTCAAAACAAAAAAAAAAGTAAAATGAAAAAAAAAACAAATTGGCTTCCATTTAAACTTTTGTTTAACTAGATGATAGGGTTTAGCTGTAAGTAAAGATTAATTATAATATAGAAGAATGAAAAACAAACATTAAATTATATCATAGACTATGTTCATACATGCATACGAGTAAATATCAATTTTTATTTTCTTATTCTTAAGACAGCCAAATGATTTCAATACAAACATTTATATTGCGGTGATTGCTAAATATTTATTTTGCCGATTGCCAAGATTGTTTGTGAAGTAAACTTTATTAAGAGTTAATTCAGCTAACTGCCCTTATTGTTTGGGGCAGGCAAAGTATGGGCAACGGTTTAAAGAAAAATGAAAATGTTAAATACAAACGATTTACGAGCGGAAGATGGCTTCCGCTGTAGAGTTATAAAGTGTTCAGCTGCACGCAGAAAGCAAACTTTGCATTGTACATACATACATAAATAGGTAAACAAAAATAAAAAGAAAAGTAGTTATATATACATATACGTATATATATATATACATATATATATTTACATTACAATAATTTTCTATTTTACATTCTATAAATTTTTATACAAAATAATATTATTTTGAAAGGAAAAAAGATAATTGAAAAAAAAAAACAATAAAAATGTATTTGTTAATAGAACAAAAGGTTGTTTTAATCCTGTGTTATTTGTTTTATGCCTTTGAAAAATTATATCTGAAGCTCGATATTCGAATTCTTCGATGGAGCTATAAGCGAACCAACAGGCCTCCAGATTGTGCTACTGGTGCTCTTCTTTTAGAAATGTCTTTGGGTTACACAATATATCTTATTAGTACTTTGAAAAAAGATAGTTTAAATGTTCATAACACGTGAATTGTTCGCATGACTTATGACGACGTTTCCACCTGACCAAGAAGGGACTGGATAAACCAATATTCATACTGAAAATCAACATGTAAAATAAGTCAGGGATAGACCAGGTGTAGTCTCTCCCATCCACTGCATTACTCGCGAACGGCGAAAAATTTTGAACATTTTTTTCTATCGCAGAAGATTTTATTTTCAAAATATAACTTGTTTATTAATTTTTCTTGTTTTTTTTTTTGTGTTGGTTGAGTTTTGATCGTGTAAAAGTCGTTGAACTTACCTTCTGCGTCACTCTTAGGATGAAATGCACTTAATGAATGGAAAATGAGCATCGTTCGCCCTAGATGGAACACAGAAATACATCAAATGAAAAGATATCGCCTCAACTTAACATCGCATACAAGTTTTTATTTACGGTGTGCTGAACTAAAGCTTGAAAATTTATCACCAACTATCTGTTGGCTAATTATCATTGTGATAAAAATCTGATAAATTTACCAACGACAGATATTCGAACTTCATCAACATAAAGTTATGTTTTGTTTTGTTCTCCGGCAAAATTGTTTCAGGTACGAGGGATTTGCAACAAAAGCAGTATTCTGATCAGATACCATTTAAACCACCATTACTTGAAAAGATTGTGTGAAATTCAAAAGGAAACAACGGAGTCATAATAGGTTCACAATATGCTGAGTATATTTACATCATTCAGAGAGTTTCATCCTCATATATAAAAAATAAGTATTCTGTATGACCTGATTGTGGAAGTCCATTGAATAATCGCTCTTGAATAGCACTGTTCCTTTAAGGTAAGATAGCAATTAAAATATATACTATACACTCTTCTCATAAGTTATAATACTTATTAGTTGCGGCAATAATGTTCTTTATCAAAAGCGGACGTTAATATTCTTACTTGCTACGGTAGTTAATTTCTTCTAGTGAATTGAATTGAATTAAACTTAGCTTGGAGCTAAAGAAATAATATTAAGCTTCACGTAGTATACAAGGGCTTTGATCTGGCAAGAAGAGTCCGAATCCATGGATATATACTAGGGTGGGACATATTTAGGTTCACGAAAGTCATTGTATTACAGGGACGATCTCATATAAGATGACATAGTCTAATGGATATATACCATCTTCGGGTGTGATTTGAGTTCAAAAACGTCATATCAAGACAAACAAAGTAATGTCCATCCAAACTATAGACTTGATTTTTTTTTAAAGTCTCAAGTCAAATAAATGCTCTGAAGAATTCTATAACATTTTCAAAGATGAATCTAGCGTCATCTTAATCAATTTCTGTAGACCAGAAATCAGTCAATTTCGCACTGTAGCAAAAATAGTTTTGGTGTCATTGCATTAAACGCCATTTACTACGAGCAGAGTCAAAAGCCAGATCATCAAAACTACAATATACATACATAAATACATGAATATCAAAAGGGGGAAGATCCACGAGCGCGTTCAAAGAAAGCGCAGCCAGGAGTGATAGGGAAAGCTCGCATGCAGCCGCAGACCTTTCTTTGGAGTCTAGTAAAAGCAGCAGTTATGTATTTACATAAAAGCTTGGCATCGTCTTGTTAGATTTAAAGGACCTTCCTCGACAAGAACCTTTTTCTCTTGCAGAAGGTCGTCTTATCTGCACAAATGCCAACAATGCTTTGAATGTTTTCTATGAAAAATGTTTTGTTATTCAAATATTTACTTTTGCTGGAAAAACAGGTACTATACTAGTGCTGCATTTGTCCATCACGTCTATACCTACCTACGTTTTAGAGGAAAAAGTTGCTAGACATGTTCCACAGGTAATACAGATACATGATTTGCATAAATACCGCAGAGCCATGTATTGACCAAAATTAAGGTTTCCCGATTCTCGGTATAAAAACGACTTTCTCAGTTCGATAGTTCATTCTGGACTAGAAGATTTTTTCAGTTTTGACAGTAAACGTTTTATACATTTTTTCAATAAAACTGCCAAGCAATTTAAACCATTCAAAGAATTCCACATAATATTAAATGGCCTCATCTACCACCACAGCTATTGGCAGATACTAAGTACGTCGGGATTATAGAAACATTAACTCATTCTTACTTTTTATTTATAAAGATGTGTAATAAAGATTATTATTTTCTAACTTAACACACATATAACGAAGTAGGATGTACGAAAATTTTATTGAAATTTTATTTTACATTATTTACACTCAAGTACAATCACAAGTACAAACAATTTGAACTTTATTGCCACTTTACCGACATGCATACGTATAAACATATAAATATGTATATATGTATGTATGCATTTAATAAAAGTTAGAATTTTATTTACAAAACATTACGTTCAACCCGTATTTTAGGTAAAGGGAACCTAATTTGGTTGGTTTCGAATTACTTAAAAATATAATGCTACGACCATAACCAGTCTCGTGAAACCAAAATGTGAAACATGCTCCTTAAATTAACAGCCTTAATGCTAAGTTACAAAGCAAGATTAGCATTTCCAACTGTTGCATTTACATAAGTTTCTTCAGTCTTAAACAGATGATCTATTTTACTAGCCATCTTATCCAAAAATATCAAACTATCTTTGGCACGCTCCTCGTACTCCATTTTAAGCAGCAAATCAGTCGTAACACCTCCTAATGCAACAGATTGCTTACTTCCACTCACCTTTGTATAGAAAATAAAATGACAGCTAAAAAATTGTTGGTAAAATTGTTAAAGAGTTCTTACACTACTGATAACAGGCTTTGTTTCAACAGTCGTTTTATTATTACGGTCATGTGTCCTGCAATGACGACGTAGATCACCAGACACACGAAATTTCTTTCCACATGTTCTACATTCATAGGGTTTTTCGCCTTAAAACAAAAAAAATCATTCTTTAATATTACACTATATTCAGACCAACATTAAAAGTACCTGTGTGAATTTTACGATGATTCTGCAGGTATGAGCTCGCTCTAAATGATTTTTCACAAAATTCACATTTGTAGTTACGTTCGCTGGTATGTATTCGCCGATGAATTACAAGCGAATAGTTTCGCGAGAATGATTTGCCGCAGAACTCGCACTGATAGTTCTTTTCATCCGAATGAATAGATACATTGTGATACTTTAAATCACTCCACTGCCGAAATTTGCGTTGACATTTCTCACATTCGTAAGGCTTATCACCCGTATGCACTCTCAAGTGAGATTTTAGAGCACTTTGAGCAAAAAATGATTTTCCACAAACATCGCATTGATGAGGTCGTTCGCCGGTGTGAGACAAATCATGATATTTTAGAGCGTTGCATGAATTAAACTCACGATTACACTTTAAACATATATAACGCCGTTTGTTATTGTCTTCGATTTCAGTGGAATTTTCATCCTCCATATTAACATCGGTTGTAGTTTTCTTTTTCTTTGATCCTTTTGGTCGCCCCCTTTTTCGCTTTTTAACCAAATCTGAATCGTGAGCTATGGAATTATTTAAATCATCTGAGCTTGGATCACCATGATGATCATTTTCAAATTCGTCATCGATTTCATTTGACTGTATGGAGGGTAATGAATTTTTTTCTGCTTCATTTCCTTTATTAGAGATTGGCTGCATTGGAATTATATCTGAAACCGTTGAGAACGACCCATTGTTTACTGCTTCTTCCTTAAAATTTAAATCACTAAAGGCACTATTTGCAAACCATGGTTCCTTCGTTATTGATGCTGGGGGCATATCGAGATCATCGGAAGTATCATCAACTGATACTTTGTCCACAACTCCTCGTATACCTTCGAGCATATCCTCAGTATCGCTGAACTCGACCTCATCCCGAACACTACATGTTTGTGTTGTTTCTTGTGATTGCACTACATATTCCATGCACTTAGCAATAACATTTGAATCTAAAATTTTCATATCAGTGCGATTGGGAGTGGTATTTGAAACATGTTGATGCTGGGTAGATAATGCAACGACTTCGTTAAAACTGTCAAAATTCAGTTCTACCTCATTGAATACTTGATCTCCAACAACAGTTGTTTGTGGCGCGTGCTGTAATAAGATTTAGATAAATATATTAAGCCCAAAACAAGTAATGTTTAACAAAACCGTTTTTTCCAAGGCAGGTGTTTCAGCGGCGATCACAATGGTGGGAGCTTGAACATTTTCAGTTGTGCATTTGGTTTCTTGTATTGTGCTTGGCTCATAATGCCCCTTAAGATGAGAAAAGAATTGTACTTGAGATTCTGAGATAGAGCCACAAAGCTCACATTCAAACTGTGTCCCACTGGAAATCTGAAAATAAAAACATACCTCCTTAAGCCGCATACAAGATTCACCTCGCAAATTTAAATCGGAAAATAAAATGGGTTGATATTTTTAGAACTTAATAGTAGTATAAAGTAGGCACTTACGAATTGTACAATACTAATGCTTGTTAAATTTGAATGCAATAAAAAGGCCTAAAAAGTCCTCGGGTTGAAAATAATTCGATTCAAGTTACACAGTCGGAAGCACAGGATACACTTTAGAATCACACAACCATGAATCAAAAACATCGAATACTTTATTCTCTGCAAAAATGTCAAATTAATAGACGGATTGTGGCCACCATTTCTAAAAGGCATTCAATGAAAATAAGATCTAAAAGAATGCGCGAAGAATAGTATGGTTGCTTTAACTCTCCGAAATACAATAGTTCATTGGAAAAAAAAAACAATATGCCAGTAGGATAAAACAGCAACTGCGGCCGAAAAGAAAAGAGACTTAGTCCTGAAATGCTGAGCAATTTTGGTGATGCATGAAGTGCCTTCTTTTTTTTTTTTTAAAGAACTTATCATTCAAATGGGTATTGTATAATGCCTCAGCATGTGCTAAGTTTTTTGGAAAATTAGACAGAGAGAGAAGAAAGATTTTTGGGCTTAGTGGTTATTCTTTTGCTCTATGGGTGGCACCCAACATTTAATGGGGAGACTAAATTGTTAGTAGGAGTTGGCTTGTTGTTGTATTCTAGTCAACTACATATTTTACTTGATATTTGTTGACTGAAAAGTGCAAGTCTTTCGGGCACGGCTGGGATTCGAACACCGAACCTTCCTAGTTGAAAGCCAGTTCACTACCACTTGAGCCACGGCTACCCGTTATATAAAGTATCGAACCAAAGCATGGTTCAAATAGTAAGACGCCTAGTCAAACGTCGACGTTTGTTAACTATCATTAAGAATAGTGGACTTTCAGAAAATGGAATTAAAGTTGGGAACCTAAGCAAGCGTCGTCGCGCTGAAGATTAACATTGATAAGACAAAAATATTTACCATCCTTCACCCTACATTTAATCGAGGAAATACATCGTTTCCAATACCATCGAAGAATTGTTTCCTTCCAAAGCGAAACTGGACTCAGCTGTTACGACCCATTTTTTGAAGCATGACAAAAAATAGGTCCAGATTTCAGAAACATCTTAATTCAGTGAATCATGCATACTCCTCGATTATATCGGAATTATAATCGGTGATAGAATGTTCGTATGCAAAGGAAAATTCTAAAACTAAATCTCTAATTGTTAAAATATGAACATTAATGATAAAAACAGAAAAATTTAAGTGTACTTTGTATTGCAGTACAGTAAATAAATAAATAAAAATGTCAGAATGAAATAAAAAAGGCCGTTCTTTGAATGAAACGCTTGCTCGTTTCAAATCTCATTAACATAACCAAAGCATGCTTAATTGAATGCCATATGAAAATATTCGTTTATACCTATAAATGTTGATAGAACAAAAGAATGGTCTGACTTCAAATGTTAAACACTACAATTTAGTTTGGTACTATTAAAACTGATGTGACAACATTTAAATTAAGTTAAACATCCTTGATCAAAGCTGCTCACCCTTAGCGAAGAAAGCGAACAATGCAAATTGTCAATAGTGTGTCCGTCAATTAAAGTGGAAGCTTAATACGAGTAAAACGCCTTTAAATAAATCTGATTTGTGAATCATGTAGAATAAGTCGAACTTTTCGATAGAATCTCTTTTTCTCTCGACAAATATTCATATTTATTGGTTTTTATGGTATTCATAAACACTACCAAATTAAGGACATATGCCCCGACTAAAGGCTCAGTTCGTATGACTGAATTTACCAAATGAATGGAGTTAATAGTCCTTTTAACGTGTTCATATACTTTTCACATCAAATGGTCAACATTTTTCAAGGAATATTTCTTCAGTCTATACCAATAAAGTAATTTCTAGGCCGGGAATCGTAATAACTAAAGATTCTATACAACTTACCACTAATCGATCATTGCGGGAAGGATTTTCTTCGTTGATTTGGTAAAAGTTTTCCGGTTTATCCATACTTTTGAGCTTTTTCGAAATACGTTTCTTATGGGGAAGAATTTTTTTAGCAGTACCACCCAAAGGACCTACAATGTCAGACATTTGCTCAATTTGTTCCGGTTCTTCATAGCGCTCTTTTTTTAACCATCTAGTCGGAGTTAGTGACGGTGCTGGCACAGAAATACTTTGCAGAGGTAATACATTTAAGTCTTGGCTAAGTGCTTCCTGAGTTGGAATACTTTGTTGGCTGCAAAATATTTTAAAATTTTGTTCGTTCAATAGATTTCCATGCATTGCCATAAATTCTGAGTCTAATATCTCTTTGTCCGCATGATGTATTAAATTATCATTTGAACTTTCCTTAAAAAAAAATTTATTTGATAAAATTAATTAAGAAACAACATTCAAAATATAGGGCACAAACGTTTGGTTGAGTTCGAATTTGACCTTGTCTATTAACAAATTGAAAGATAGTGTGCAGTTGAGATTCAGAAGGAAATGTCTCATTTGTATTTAATGAAGCAATTGGGCAATCCGCACCATTCTGGCCTGGCGAGTCTTGTTGTTCCATAAAATCAATGATAAAATTATTTGATATACCATTTGAGATGTATTCCGGTGGTAAAAGCGTCTGAAAAGGTAATTTCTAAATAATTAATTTGCAGGTATTTCTTCATTTTGTCTTTAATACATGATCAATATATTCCTGTTCTCTACTTTGGATACTCATAAATTGCAGGTTTCCATTTTCGATACCTTTAAGCACTGTTTGTGGATTTGGCTTTCGTATTTCCATCTATAAATATAATAGAAACAAATGTTCTGTTGCAAGGTTTAAAAGTTATAAATTTAAACGTACATTAGTGCAATTATTAGTGAAATTATCCAGAATTGTTCGATTTATATGCTCGTCCATAGTGTGATTTTATTTAAATAAAATCAAATGTAACCGTTTTTAAAAGCATATTACACGTATTTGATGTTTAGGAACACAATAGTACTTTTTGGTTGTCCAATGTTTCCGGTCGCAGCTTTATTTACTTGTATTATTTTGCAACAAATAAAAACGAGAAAACAAAAAAAAAATTCTGGAAAAATTGACAACGCTGCGAGCCAATGACAGCTGTCAAATTTTGACAACAACCCGAGTGCATCTGAAATAAGTGATACTTATCAGTACCTCTCAAAGTGTCCATACATTTTAAATCACGGCATTTTAATGTACAATGCTTTTTCGTATTAACGCAGTGCTTGCTGTCTAGTTGTATACTTCTTTGTCTTTAACCCTACAGGTGAATACCTGGACCTGTGAAAGCACATCCGAGCTAATCTCGCGACATATGTAAATATAGATGAAGTATTTCTAAATTTCATGATGTAAAAAGGTCCCCTTTTGAAGCTTTGTAAGTGTCCTTTAGTATGAGGAATTTCAATACAATAAACAGTAAGCTCTACATAAAATAACGACAGCGCAGGTCTAATAAAATTGTTTCATTATATTCGGACCTAAAGTCTGTACAGTCTTCCAGTAGTTTGTCGCAACTTCGGAATAAAACGGTGGAAAAAAAAACTCAATCGCTAACGGCTCTGATCGCAAATCTCAGCGCTCTATATTCAGATGCTGAAAACCAAACGTCTTTCTCTCAGTGTTTCAAGATTCAATTGGTAAGAAAACATTTCTAACAGACTTCATGGGGAGTACAGCCTCCATGAAATTCGAAATAGCAATATAAAAAAGCTCTGCTGAGTAAGACTATGTGATAATTAGCATGAGGTATAATAAAAAAAAGTATTCACTTAGTAACGTGTGAACTGATGAAAGACAAACTTTTAAGTATACAACATATATGTATATTAGAAATTGTCACTTTAAGGGGCTAACGAACTTTCTGTCCGATGTCTGATCCCGAGTCCAACTACTC
Source organism: Volucella inflata (assembly GCA_928272305.1). Classification (NCBI taxonomy): domain Eukaryota; kingdom Metazoa; phylum Arthropoda; class Insecta; order Diptera; family Syrphidae; genus Volucella; species Volucella inflata. The sequence continues at coordinate 111,370,797 of OV743720.1, read as the reverse complement.
TGCAAAACTACTAAAAAGGCTCTTAAGAGGTTATGGCATGTGAATAATGCGACTAAATTCCTACGAAACAGCCTATGCTTCGCATACGACATACCCCCTGCTTGAACTATTCGACGTATTCAAGAATATACTTACTTATCTTACGTGGCGCAACAGTCCGGGGTGAACCTGAACCTGAGTCAACAAGCGTCTCCAGTCAGCATAAGACTTTTCGGATCGGAGCGTTGGTGTCCATCTGCTCTACATGACTCAGCCATCTCAATCGTTGTCTATACAGTCCGTCGTTCTATTTCCTTCTCCACTCAGCGTGGAGATATTTTTGATAATGTCCATCTCTCTATTAAGGTTTTATAAAGGGTATTTGTTGTTCGAGATAGGGATTTGCCAGTCTCGGTGAGATCTTCACCGAGCTCGATGGAGCAGCGTGCATTCTCCATCGTCATCCGAGTTTGGCAGGGATGCGAAAACTAGACGTTAATTTATATAGCTCGACTCTATAGATACTATCAAACGCGGCTTTGAAAGAGATAAATGGATGGTGTGTATCGCTCTGAAGCTCATGGGTGTCCCCAAGATCTGCCGTAGTGTGAATATTTGGTCGATGGTGGCCTTTCCTGGCCAGAAGCCACATTAATATAGACCTATCAGGTTTATAAAGAACGACTTCTGGCGTTCACACAATACCTCAGATAAGATCTTGTACGCGATGTTAAGAAAACTGATGCCTCTGTAGTTGGAGCATTTCAGATGGTCTCCTTTCTTGAGGATCGGACAAACAATGCTGATGTTCCATTCATCGGGCAAACTTTCGTCCGAGCATATTTTAGAGATGAGTTGATGTATACGATGACGATGGCGCGATATTTAGCTTATTAGACTATCACGCGGAGAGCTGGGTTCAAATCGCCATCACCCTTTCGGCGGGCAATGACAAACTCCCGAAAGTAAAATTGCCTACGAAAAAGCTTCTAAAAAGTGCCTTTCGGACTCGGCGATAAACCGTAGGCCCCGCTCAGATGTGACAAAAATGAAAACGTGAGCAACACATATGAGTGTCAAGAAGCTACGCCATGGCCCATACCGGGCTGCCAGCGCCACAGTGTTTTTTTTTATTTTTTGTTGGTGTATGCACTTTACCAGTAGATTTGTTGGACTTGAGCTTTGATATTGGTATCTTCACTTCATCCAGTTCGGGTGGACGGAATTGTTGGTTTTCATCGTCCAGGTTGAAAGGCTCATTCTGCCTAACAGCGGTATCAGTTTCGTCATCGCCGTTATACAGCCTGCAGAAATTTTATTTCCAAATCCTCAGCATCGTCTGCGACTCTACAACGATATTCCCTTGCTCGTCTCTTCAGGCTTCGGTTCGGGGTTTTTGTCCGTGGCATGTTTTTTTTTTATCTTTTGGTAAAACTATCGAATTTCATTTCTGGAGTACTCAATTTCAATTTCGTCGACCGCACGCTTCTCATGCTCTTTCTTATCCTTCCGGTGTTCATCTCTCCTCTTCTGCCCATAGAGCTCTAGTCTTTCTTTGTGTGTCTTACTTAGCTGTATGTGCTTGCCGGCATTCGTCATCAAAATAAGGGTTTCATTGTGGAGGTCGAGTGAAACCCAGCACATCAGAAGCGGCATCTCTGATGTCTTTCTGGCAGTGTTGCCACGGGTCTTCGATGCTTCATGCTAGCAGCAAGGGACCTCTTAAGTGATTAAGGGAGACTCGATCGGAAAAGGATTTGGCGATCTCGGGATATCCGCAACTGTAATTTTGCTACAAGGCAATGGTCCGAGTCGATGTTGGCTCCTTGAACCGTTCGGACATCCATAATACTGGAGGAGTGTCTTGCGTTGATCGCAAAGTAGTCAATCTGATTGATAAGCAGTTCTCCAAGTCTCCTTGTGAATATCGAGATGTTGGAACCGAGTGCGGGAACAATGCTTTGCCCCGCCTCAAAGTCTGAACCTGTCATCGTGCAGGTTATTTCTTCCGACAGTACTACAAAAGATGCCCTCTCTTCTTAGTTTTGCATAAAACTCGCCGAGGACAATTTCAATGTCATAGCTAGAGCATCGTTCGTAGGTCTTGTTCAAGAGCTCGTAGAAGTTGTCTTCATCTTTCTCGTCCGTGGGGGTGTGCACGCATATAAGGCTAATGTTGATAAATTTAGCCTTGATACGAATTGCTACAAGGCGCTCGTTCACATGCCGGAAACTCAAGACTTTTTTTCCTAAGTCTATGTCCAAACAAATAAGCATCCAAATAGGCGCTGCTTTTGCTGCCGATACCAATCGCCATAATAGATAACGCAGTTTTTCATCCTTTTTGTCCGGCCATCCGATCGCATTTCGTGGATATCAGTAATGTTTGCTGTGCAGCAGTCTAGGGCCTCCGCTAGTTGTTCGGCTGCAGGCGGCCTATTAAGGGACCTAACATTCCACGTACATATCCGAAGATCGTTGTCCTTAATTCGTTTGCATAGGTTGTCAACAGTATATCCGTCCGTACCCGAGTCTTGTCGTTGCTTCGTAACGTTCATCTTTCTTCCATAGCCCGGCAGTTACCCAGGCGACTCAACTACCCAACCTCGTACATATAAGCAAACTCTACGCTTTCACCATACTTTTGAATTTTAAATTCTAAATAAAACTAAATCTTTATTTATATTTTGGTGGTTTTTCTTTTATTAATTTAGCATTCTATGAAAACACTTCAAACTAATACTAAATTGCTGCATTTAATCAATTTCAATTACAAACCAATATGTACGTCTTAGTAATTTTCGTTCACAAACGAATAGTAAGAATACTAAGCGACACTGTCGGTTAAACTGTTTGGTGTTGCCTCAAAAAAATAAATATCAATATAAATATTTAATTAGTTATTTTGTTTTTGTGTTTTTTTTTTTTTTTTTAATTCATATTAAATAGAGCCTTAGTTAAAATTAATGGAAATTAAGTTTGCTAATCTTTGCGTGGTTTACGCTTTCGAGTGCCTTCCGATGGTGGTGGCGTTGTCTTTTCCTGCAAAAATAAAAATTTAAATAAACATTTTTTGATCAAAAGATATATGTAGTTTTTGTTACTTCAGTCTCTTCGGGAGCCTCTTCGCTGCTTTGCTTATTCTCTATGGTTATTTCCTCCTCTTCACTACTGCCACCACTAACCTGAGCGGGTGGCTCTGTTGTATTCTTCACTTCTAAATCGGCCTTTTTCGCCTTTGGACTAGATTTATGTTTAACTTCATCACTGATTTCTTCGTTTTGGTTCTCTTGTGTTACGTCATCATCGGGTGTAACTTCATCGGTTTTTTTCTTGTCTGATGTGGAATCCTTAACGAATACATTCACATTTATTAATATTAAATATTCTGTACTGATATTCAACGCTTATAGCAAATAGCATTAATTTTACCTTCTGGGTGGAACTTGTACAGAATTTATAAAGAGTAAATATTAGCGGTGTTCCTAGCAATACTATACTTATACGCCAAAGCCAGGGATTTTCATTTAAAAACTGCATCATTCTGTTAACAAATGTTTCCTAGAAATGTGCGATACAAAGGGGAATATATACATTCATATATAAGCGATACATTTAGCAGTTCTACTAATTCTAAATCATATGCAAAAGCAGTGAGCGTTATATTTGTGTTAAATTTATATTCGTTGATACCTCTTTCACTCGCTTAGAAAGGTAGATCATGTAACAAATGAATGGTATTGCAAGATAACAAAAATACAAAGCCCACCATCCAGGTTTGTAATTCATTCGTCGTAAAATTCGATGGAATAAAGTTTTCTTTACAAAAATTTAATAATTTTCTCTGCAATTGTACATTTGTACTTTCGTTATATTAATACTTACCGATTCCTTGTCAATGTATTTGCGTTTAATGTCAAACGTCTGGGCAGCGAAATCATCTGCAACTTCAATCTCATCGGTAATGATTAAGTTATCAAACAGAATATCACTAGACATAGACCATAGCTCAATTCCTATTGCTGACTGTAAAGTTAGAATTCATGGAAACGTGTTGTATGACTAACATACATATATTTCATATTTTAATTATAAACTCACTATAGATGTCATTTTGAATGGATCAAGATCTTCAAAGAAGTCAGGGTTTGGAATCTTCCGAGGAGACCATTTTCCTTGATAATTCGGATTGTCTATGAGAGGTGCACGCCATTTTCCTTTGTATTCTTTATTTTGAATAAGAGGAGCTTTCCATTGGCCACAGCCTACAGCCTTCTCACAGACGGGATTATCGACTAGCGGTGCTTCCCATTCTCCATCGATTTCTGTATCCCAGTCTTCAGGTTTTTGTGCATTTGGGTCTGGAATCATTTCTGGTTCATCATCTAACCAACCGTCTGGTTTTGCTGCCGATGGATCAGGAATTTGAGGAGGCGCTTCCTCATCCCAGTCGTTTGGTTTTTCTGCATCTGGATCCGGAATCTAAGAGCCAAACAAGAAAAATCAACAATACACATTTGTTACAAATACCCTGGAAGATTGTTCGCATTCTTTTGATTTTACCTTTTCGCGCTCATCCCATCCTTCTGGTTTTTGGTCTGTTGGGTCATCGATTTCCCGAGGTGGATTTACAGCCGGTGTAAAATCATTAAGTAGTGAACCCTCGTTAATTACTTTGTGATCTACACGTATTTGGAATGTATTGTCTGGCTTCACTAGTAATTGGTACAAATGTGGGAGCTTATCTTTGAATGGTTCCTCTAACCGTTCTCTGCAATGCAAACAAACACACACACACACGTAAAATTAAAACATATCAGCAAGCAGCAACAGTTTGGTGTCGTTTTGACATGAAAATCAATATCTGTAATTACTTTGGTTTCCGGCAGTGTTTTTCTTCTATGGAACCATTGATTGGATTAACGTGGCGGAAAATGAAATGCAACTTTATGTCATTTCCACACTTGTCTGGGCCGAACATTATTGTGTAGGGAGTTTTATCATTGAACTGGATAATTGGGTGATGAAATTTGTTAATTTATAGTGTAAGCCATGATGAAATTGTGACAAGGAAACCATTTTTTTTTTTCTTAACATACCTTTTTGAGATCTTCTGTATTTTTTCCTGCAGATAGGAGTTTAATATATGAACCACCACATTCTTGCCCATCCTTAAATCATAGAAAGGTGGTTAGGAACTTAAGCTAAATAGAAATTTTTATATTTTACTACCTGTAATGTAACTTCATACTGGACTACCAATGGCTTTGCTTCAAACACAAATGGTTTAGTTAAAAATGATGAGATTGCTGCATGTTTGGCTTTTGATTTAAGAACAAGACCCCCATCGTTTTTCCATACAATTCTTTGGGGTGCTTCGAATTTCCATTCACCGTCATATTTGGAAATTTCTTCTGCTATGTCATCCTTTTTCGCTTGAGATCTTGTCCAAACTTTCTCTGATTGATCAACATCATCGAAATGATCTACAAAGTAGAATTTTCTTCCATCGTACTTTGGGCTCTCGTAGTTTATCTCCTCATCAGAACCATCAATCGCAACGTCATCCTTAAAAAAAAATAAAAATAAATAACGAATTATGAGTACCATTTTCGCCACATTTTGCTTCTTTCTTTATATCGGGAAATAACTCGGGCATAACTCCCGTTTTCAAAGCGTGAAAAGTTTGCGGATTGTGTGCATAGCACGATCTTTTGCGTAGCCCAACAAAAAGATATCAAACGGCGAAAAATCACACGGTTTTGGGGGCCAATTTGCATCACCGAAACACAAAAAGCTCTTCCAGGAGATTTTTCTTATAATAAAGCTAAAATGAGTCACGTCGTGTGAGATGTGAAAATGTGCTTTAAAGAAAATGTCCATCTTTGACAGACAGAAAGAGTGTAGTTCCTCATCATGGCAGCTAAGATAAGATTTGGTAAGGTAGACCGTTAAAAAAGTAAGTGGGTAGGGTTGCAAAATTGTATGCAGGACAGCCACCATATTTCAGTTTCTACAAAATTTTCTTTTTTTTTCGATGAATTGGACAAGCCTTCAAAACCCTGGTAAACGGTTTAAGGCAATAAAGAAAAAAAACCTTCTGCATCAATTTAAAAAAAAAAAATTTGTTTCCTTTAAGATAACATTTTCGGTTGAAGGAAGAATCCAGATTAAAAATTTCATTGATATCCTAAATGTTCCCCTTTTTTATTTAAAAAAAAATTGAGACGCATTTAATAGGAAAAAAGAAACTTTATCTCCGTCACTTTCTTCTTTAATCTGTTTTCGGTGATAAATTTGAAGTCAATAGTCCAACGCTTAAGTGAAAATGATAAAATTCATTGTTTCTACATGGTCGATTACATGAAGATATGCGACTTATGGTTTAGTGCACTAAAATTCGAAATAATATCAAAGACATTTAGTGGAATAGAATAATTTATATTATTAAGGTCTGGACAAAACGAATGTCAACAAACAAAATAAAAAAAAACTCAGCAAAATACAATAGCAGAAAATTTTAATTAAAAGTACAATTAGTGGTGTTTCTCGATTTTTATCTAAAAGGTAGAAAGCAAAAACGTAATGTAAGTGCAAGCTTTAGTGACTCTCGTAATTTAAAAAATGGTGTACCACAGTGTTCGGTTCTTGGTCCTGTGCTGTTTTTAGTTTACATAAACTTGCTCTTTGAACTAAATCCAAATGGAGTGTCAGATGCATTTGCAGACGACAGAGCCTTTACTTAACAGTTTGATACAGAATACGAATGTATTGCAAAGCTCTCGGAAGATCTAGAAAACTTGAAACAAAACGTATGTTCTTTAAAATATCTGATAACATTTTAAATGGTTTTAATTAATACTTCCATGCTTATGATTTCGAAAATTATGTTGCCCTGTTCTCCGTTCTCCTGGAGTATTAATTGACCATAATTTGAATTGCACATGTTGCTGATAACGCACAAAATGTATCTCATCAAGCAACATTGTTCCACAAAAGTTTTAAAGTCAATTTATTAAGGCCTTGCTCACTCTAATTTCCAGTGTGGTATCCCAAGTTTTGGTGGTTCTTATAATAGCTCTTTCAGACCATTGTTAAAAGCTAAGAAGCATTAATCCGAATTGTGTAGCAAAAATCGCTTTATTCAAAGCTGACCCTTATTAAGATACCTGCGTATTCTACCAATGAGACACGTTTACACTTTTAAGGTACTAAAATAATTTTTTAAGCAAAGCGGTAATGTTCTTAGTAGAAGTACACCTTTTTGTAGTTTTCGTATAAATATCTTCATCCTTTCAATGTTCCAATCGCTCACAAAACCCATTTTGTAAAAACCGATGTTTCCCCCACATCAGAATTATAATTATTTATTGTTAATTAATTATTAATTATTAAATCGCTGTATCATTCCACACTAATTTTAAAGTTTAAGGAGGAGAAAGAACCTTAAGATTTCTTGGGAACACGTTACGAGCAGTCAAATCAGCGGTTTGGGGGCAAAATATCGTACGTGATATCAAGTGACAAGATTTCATAAGTGATCGAATGAATTTGGGATGATACTTTGACTTGTCTACTATTGGGCAAGAGAAATCCGCCAACATATTCTTTTGTAAGGCATTTATTTTATTTAAATTTGATCTAAATTTTGCCAATTGCACTCGATCTCGGATGACAGAATACCAATTTACGGTATTCGAAGCTCGATATCGTGTGCGGGAATTTGCCTCCTGAATCCCAGGGGACGAACTGGATAGTCCAACATCCAAAAAAGAAATGTGGATCATATTTATGTTGTTCGAAGCGAAAAATTAATCACAAGGATGACTTAATAGGAAAAAGGAGCAGACAGTTTCAAAGGAAGATATATTAATTCAGTTTAGAAGTCAGTTTAGACATTTTATTGAATATTTAATAAAATAAATTTTTATAAAATTGTAAAACTTGAGTACTTCTTTTGCAATATGCCCTTATTTTCATTCTAGGCCTTCTTTTCATCTTATTAAATTCGCAAAATTATATTTTAATTTTGATTATTTGAGTTAACTGACAAATTGTATTAAAGACAATAAAATATACTACGTATTGGGTTGGCCAATAATTTTCCTTTGTTTTTTTTTGTTTGCAATTTAAGATTGAATATTTATTGTTAGGAACAACTTTAATCAGTTGTACACATATACCACCTTTCAGGCAATTTCATAACGCCCCTTTCGTAGTGAATTTTTCAAGCTTCCAGCGAAAGTGAGTCCTGAGGGGACGGGAAAAAATGGTTATCAGAAGATGCAAGCTCAGGTATGCACCGCCCCTTCTTCGGCCGAGTCTTCAAAGTGACATGCGTTCTAGCGTTCTCTGAATGGAACATCCCACCCCTCTGATTAACTAGTCTCAAGTGTTTTTCGATGATTGCATCCATCAGCCTTATCAAATTGAGAGCAGTCCTTATCGGAATTATGGTTTGTTTATGCGCAAGCTCATAATACACAATTCCCCCCAATCCCACGAAACACAGAGCATAACCTTATTAGGAAAAAGCCAGCTTTTGATATGGCAAAAGGTGTCTATGGATTCGCTACAGTCTCCTTTTTTGCCATTTTTGGCCAAAAACCTTACCTTATACCCTTATACACAGTTTATTCGAAAAGTTTTGACATTGAATTTAAATAAGATATAAAAATGGCCCTTCTTCATTTTACCAATAGAACTATAATCTGGTTTTTTTTTCACCATAAATTGATTTAGTAGCCAACAGTAGGTATTCGTCGTTTAAAGTGAATTTTTTTCACTTCACTTTGTTACAATGTAGGAAGAACTCCCATTTTGATTGATTTTGATTGTTGTAAAAAAAAAAAACAAAAGGGCTACGAAATAACAGACAAGGAAGTGCGACTGGATCCGTCTTTTAATCCATAAGCCACGGTTAAAATGTTATTGAGGGAGCTACTTTTGAAATGAATACCGCGTTTGAATTCAATGTACGGCGATATTCAACCGGAAAGGCAAAAACTTAAGTCTTGTCCTCAGAAACAAATTATAATTCAAAAAACATAAAAGACAGCTGAAATCACTATAACGTCAGTGCCAGGTAATTGACTTGTACTGTAAGATTTGCATATGCAAGCACTTTTAAATATAGGACAAGAGAAATAATAGACAGCACTTTTGATTTTATCACCGAACAGTTGTGTTTAGTTTTTAAACTTATTTAAGTCGTGCGAAAGCAAATGTACCGCACGGGCATATGGTTTTTGCTCCAGGATAATGCTCCTACCGTATTTGCTAACCAACCTTTTTATTTTTTTCTAAACTGGGGGCCTCCGCGAAAGCAAGAGGGTTTCGATAAGGTCTAAGCTGTTCAGAGAAATAAGGAAGAGGTTGCGAAACGAAGATGATTTCTCGACAAGTCAGTGTGGGGCGGGCGGTATAAAATTAGTATGAAGAGGACTGGGTATTGTTTAAAAGCAGATAAAAAGTTTTATCCTAACTCGTTGTTGTTTTTTCTCATCAGTCCCTAAACAATGATAAGAAATTGTCATGTAAAAAATATTTGTAATAATATGTATTAACAAATATAAATAGCAATTCACTCTAAGTTTAAGTTTTATGCGTCTAAACGAATAAACCTCTTAATGAACTAGGTAAAGTCTCTTTAAAGTATAAAAATAGCTAAGAAATGTCATATTCTTCTCTGCAAATTTCGGTCCATCAGTATCTTGTTGAACCCTGAATGCATGGAAGTATAAAATAAAATAAGAAAGTTTCCCAAAAATCATCATGCAATTACATATTTTAAATGCAATTTTTTGGTTCTGTTTTCCGAAGCTGAGTGAAAAATCATCATTTCAAATTGTTTATTTTTAATTCTAATTTATTATCAATAATTGAAAGAATCGTAGGAAACTAACGCGTTACTCAACATTCATATATTAAACAACAATGAACACAGAACAATTCTCGCTAATTTCCTTCCACTTTACCAAACATTATCTTGCGAATGAAAAGATAAGGGTGAAATTGTGACAATTGAAAGAGAAAATTATCTATAGTTTAATTTGCCTCACAACGTGACCCTAAAAATGAAAAGTTTTATTTTACCAGTGTAAAGAACTCCACTTCAGCATGCATGTATATAAACACATATGTGCATGTATGTTCCTATGTTTGTTGGGAGCAATTGAAGACTACCAGCATATCAGTCACAACTGATTTTGGACAGATGTTGATGATATCTTTTAATTCTTTTTGAAAAGTTAATTTCATATTCTAGGAAAATGCCCTTTATATGAAATGTTTCCCAAATCTAATTTCGTTTCATCTAATGTATCAACTTAAAAATTACTAATTTTCATCATACAATTTGTGTTTCTTTAAAAATTTGTCACCCTGGTTTTCACACAATGCAATTAAACTAAGATGGCTTTCATGTTAGTCTATCGTAAATTCCAGCGCAGTTATGGGGTTTTTTTTTTTTTACATGACTAATTTTGTGTAGGAAAAGGCAATTAGGTTTCTTGTAAGCAGCAATCTTTTTTCGAATGCTTTAGCATAAAAGTAAAATATGGACTTAAAACATATTTAAGAATTACCCAAATCAACATCTTTCACATTAAAAGCAACAATTCCAAAATACACAGTAAATGATTGGATGATCAAAATGCATGAATGAATATCTAATACTAGGATACGTGCAACAGCTTTTGTTTTAGAAGCACGCTTCTCATCCCTTAAAACTGATGCAATTTTATTGTAATTAGTGCAACAATGGCTTTCCTATATTCTATCTATTCTATAGACTGAGTTTTCCCTGTTCTGCTTAAAGGAACCCATTTCATTTTTACGGCTTTGCACTTAATCCCCAGCAACAGACAGCATATCATATATTTGTTTCCATTATGGTACAGTAAGCCTTATGTGTATATAATGAAAATTAACACTGTGGACCAAATAAATTATCACTTTTATGATGTTATACACAGTTACCTAGTTACTGATAAACTTATCGCACATCAAAATTAAGAACTCAGAGGGAACACAAAAAAATGTATGTTCGTTCACCTCTGATTTTATTGTCATGTCATTTCTGAATAAAAAAAAATATAAAAATTCAGTAAAGTATTTTTTGCCCACCTGATTTTCTTCTGAAGTGATTGAGACTCCATCGTCGTAATCTTGTTCACTACAAATCACAAAATTAAGTAGCAACAGCGTACAAAAGATTCCTAGATATTTTCGCTTCATTGTGCTCTACACAATCTAAAGAGGGAAAAAACAAAAAGAATGAAAAAAAAAATTCTTAATTAAAATTAATTCTTCTGTAATTTTTTTTTATAACAAAAGGAATGGAAAGAGTAAAAAAAAGAACACGTACTCCCTTCCTCGGTACAATGAGTGGCGGCGATTAGTTGATTGAATTTAATAGGTCGATCACACACGGTCTTTTTTCCCCCCAATTGATGAAAATCTAGTTTTTTCAGACTTCCGAAGAACACGTCAGTGAATGGCTGATTACGGTTTACTTTTGCATTACTGCAACAAAAGTAAAATGTTGATGAGGGATGTTTTTTTTAGAATTAGATTCCTTGCAAGGAACTTACTTTCAGAAAAATAATTCGGCCTCCTTAATTGAATTTATGAGCACACGACACGATTTTCAGAAAACTTCAACTTAGAATTTGCCGATTAATTCTATAAATCAAGTTGGCTAACCTGAGTATGAGACTCGAAGTTATGTTCGAACGAGTAGTTCGTTTATTGTATTGTTACTCGGGATGTTTGAAGAAGTTTCTCATTATCTTTTCCCAAAGAGTCGAACAAATAGAAAATCGCTAAGCCCAGTTAAGAAGACAATCTCTATGGATTTCCATATATCACATACTCCCACTTTCATCTTATGGGTTACTACAGAGCAATCCGTTGGATGTCAATTGCCTACCAAATTTCCCTAGTTTCAGTTTGAAAAAGCATTCTTGGGTATTTATTTGACGTGCCTTGTGCAGGAGTTGCATGTTTGACAAAATACAAGGTATTATTATGCCTTGAAATATTATAGGTGATTTTTATTTAGACCCCTCATAGACGGGAGTATTGGAAGTACATACACAACGACTTGCCGGGCAGGATTTTTGTGGTTCTTTCGAATCAGCCTGAATGCCCAGCCCAAGCAGGGCAACTTGGTGTAAATGGATTTTATTACACCAAGTGAAAATATAAAGAAAATCATTACAGCTTACATCACTGAGGCAACTCCTTCACATGTAATGTAGGAAAACGGTCATATTGTGAAGAAAAACAGCTAAATCAAAACTGAATATGGTTTTATTATAACAAAGGAGCCTTAGTTTATGTGACAACATCGTTTGGTGTCTTGATGACAAAATCTTCGCTCGAAAGTCTAGCAATGTGTGAAAAGGCTTTCTACTTTACTTTAGAAACACAAAAATGACTAAACCTCTAAGGAATAATGGAAATGATATTAAATTATTTAAGTCTATAGATTTGAAATTTTAACAAAGCAACAAGTTCAAACTAAAAGATAATATTTGCAGGCAACTGGGAAAAATTTGACAGCAAGATTGATACGTTGTAAGTCACATCTATGACTGCAAGAACAGAGTCTTACATCATTTTTTAAAGTCATAGAGTACTGCCCCCAGCTGAAAACGATCATTCACCAGCCATATATGTGACATCATCTGAACATAATATAATAGTTTTAAAATAACTTCAGTCAACAGGAATGGTGGGATAGATTTAGATCCGATGAAAATAGTTTTATTTCATGCATTTTCACTAAACAGTCGATCAAACCGTTAGATGTGTGTGAAAATAAAAGAACGAATAAAAAACTAGAGTTAACCAACTACGATTTGTGTGGTCCGATAGTAACTTTTTCAGAAAACCGAAAAACAGTCGGTTTACCGACAACGCATGCCTTTCATGAGAAATTTGTGATCAAAATAAGCATTTAAATGAATTATAACATATTCCTTTAATGTAAAATTAGTAGTGTTTCAGACTTGACTTTACGTAAAAATAAAATAACTATGTTTAGAGAAAAACTGAAAACTAAGAACTTGAGCATTGTTAACTGTTTTCCGTGCAGTTAAAATGATAGATGTCAAAACTTTTCTCTCATCTCTTAAATCGCTAAAGGTGACAACTTGAACACTACAGCCTTTTAACCTGAACTTTGCCATTAGTTTGCTAACGGAAGTTTAATTTTGGAGGTGTTAATACTGAAATGACATCATTTTCTTTAATAACTTTAATACTACCTTGGGGATCGTTTTCAACGTAAAACAATTAACAGTTAAAAACAGTTACATAAGGACGGATCGATTAGAGGCAAATATCTTTCTGTTAACATGCGATATACATGAAATCAAAAAATCCTTATTTCAGTGCATTTCGTTGATTCCAAAGATTCCAAAGAGGAGTTAAATGTTCTCTGTTATTTTCGCGAACTTCTTACGAAGTGCTTATTATTTTTCGCTGACTATGCCATGAGTTTTGGTTGCTTTGATTGTGTAAAACGTTTGTGTGTTTGCGCTAATATTCTAAAAAGCTTCTTCTTACATGACCAGAGGCAAACAAAATTATAAATTTTCTTTAAAATATGTGCAACTTTTTGTTTGACATTTGGGTTTGCAAACATAAAATGGTAAGAGCTTGCTCTATTGTAGTCGTAGTCTAACTATTAGCTTATTTTAAATGGATCGATCAACTTATAGGAAAACTTCAAGGCCTTTATTTTAAATTAAGCTCTATAGTAACTACATACGTAAGTATTTAGTCAAACCGAATACTTCAATTCATATAATACTGCCGTTCTTATCAGAATTAATAACGATACAAAAACAAATGCATAAAATAATTCAAATGTACTGCAGTCAAAATATTGTATTGAAATCTATTGCATTTTATTGTATGTGAAGTTTTCAAGTCATTCTTATACTTTGACACGAAAAATCAAAATGCTGAGATTTTTAATATATCGAATTGTGTTTCTAGAAAACTGACGTCAGTTATATATTTACGAACAAAACAAAGCCGGAAAATATTTACCTGATAGCATGAGAGTATTCGGATAGCTTTATAAAACCACGGATTTTCAGCACATTAACACCAAACTACTCCATATGTACTTTAGCAAATACGCAATTCTTGCACATCTCTTGTGTAGAAGAAAGAGATGAAGAAATAGAAAAAAAGAGTACAACAAAAACAGACCGAGAATCGTTTGCCAAAAATGCCGAAGCTTCACAAGTGACATTACATTTTTGTTTTCGTTGTCAAACAAAAGCAATAATGTTACCGATAGAATTAAATATTCTAACGCTGAACGTGTGGTTAGTATTAATTGTGTTTAAATAAAATACACAGAATGTATAATTGAATGTATAAAACATTTACATTTTCAGGGGTATACCATACGTATCACATGACCGAGACACAAGAATAAGTTCGATAAGCACAGAGTTGGCAAGTGGAAAATATGATATCGTGTCGTTGCAGGAAGTGTGGTCACAAAGCGATTACAACTTAATTAAACAGAATTTGGAGGCCGTCTTGCCATTCTCTCATTACTTTTACAGGTTTTTTGCTGAAATAAAATATTTGTTTCATTTATGATAATCGTTTTCTAGTGGTGTAATGGGAGCTGGATTATGTGTGCTTTCAAAATATCCAATAATTGGGGCGCTTTTCCATGCTTGGTCTGTGAATGGTTACTTTCACCGAATCCAACATGCGGATTGGTTTGGTGGAAAGGGAGTCGGTTTATGTAAGCTTTTAGTTAATGGACATATTGTTCATCTCTATAATGCACATGTAAGCTCGTTAGTTCTTCCTAACACACAGTTTGCTGAACATTACCAAATTTTTTTTTTTAGTTACATGCTGAGTATGACATAGAAAATGATGAGTATAAAACACATAGAGTTATTCAAGCTTTCGATACGGCTCAATTTATAGAAGAAACTCGAGGGGAATCAGTATTACAAATTTTAGCCGGAGACCTGAATACACAACCCCAAGATATATCCTACAAGTAAATTTTTGATTAGAATATAATTTTCAAAAGTCTTAATCTGTATTCTTTGAATTTAGGGTATTATTGTATACGTCGAAAATGTTTGATTCTTGTGCAGACGAAAATATTGGCACCAACGAATGCCAGCATAACTCTTACACATCACGATCCATAGGCGAGAAAAATCCTGTTGGAATTCGAATCGATCATATTTTCGTGAGAAGTGGAGAAGCTTGTGATATAAATGTGCAAGAATATACCTTGCCTCTTCCAGATCGCATACCCGGACTTAAAATAAGCTATTCCGACCATGAGGCCGTTCTGGCCAAATTGAAGCTGACTTCCAAAGAATGTACAAACATGAAGGGTGATTACTGCATTAAGAAGGATATCGATCAAGTTTCAAATATAAAAACAATTGCTGTGCTTCAAGAATGCATGTTGCTGTGTGATACTAGCTTGCAGAAACTTAAAACTGATCGTATTCTCTACTATAGTATAGCAGTATTTGTGACGTTTTTACTGTTAGCCCTTGTGGATTATACTGTACCTAGTGGATTTAAGACACTTTACCTTCTTCTCAAGTTTATACTTTTTGGAATAATTTTATTTGCATTATTTATGGGTTCCCTATGGAACTACATGGAACGTAATGGTATTCTTTCGGGGAAAACATCGATGGAAATTAAACTTCGAAGGTTGGAACAATTGGAGCTAGAACTGAATTAGACATACGGAACTTTAATTGCTACGCGTATAGGTTTTACAAATCAATAAACACCATCGGACCACATTTATATATGTATTTATATTCTAAGATTGTATTCTTTGTAATTAAATTTGTTTTGTTTTTATTCGTACATATATGTATATATTATGTGATAAAGTTCAATTAAAAAATCTTCTTTATAGCCCTTAAAAGACCTGGATCGAATTTTTATTTTACATGAATTTTCCTATGTACCGATAAGTTACAATTGAATCACACAAACCACGACTTTATCACACGTGTCATTCAGCAGCCTAAAGGCAGCAAATATTTTAATTTATTAAATTTAGCTATACCATAATACTGCGCCCTACTTTCCATAGTTAGTTGCTGAGAACGCTCCCTTACAACATAATCAACGCCCAAGAATATATTAATGATGGGGAATACAAAATAAAATCATTTCTCAAATCAATTACAAAAAAACGCACCTCTTATCACATGAAATATTTTATAGTTCCATATGCACCTCTGACGCACATTTATACTCGTTTTCACGCTATTCTTATTGACACATATTAAACTTAGAGTCAACAGGTGAATGTCCTTCAAGTACTTTTATTTCGCTCCCTTGTTTTTCTTTTCCCATTGTAAAACAAAAACAAATTCTGAGTTAAAGGGGGAAAAGAAAAACAAATAAAAAACCAACGAAACACCTTTTTTTTTTTAAAAAAAAGCGACAGTGGAACACAATGAGAATAGCTAATAATAGATAATCGTTTCGAAACAAGAAGGTTTTCCTTCTCTTTTATCTTACTAATATTTTTGGTCAATGCACGTGTGAGTTTTTGTTTTCTTGTCCTTGATCTACGAGTAGTAGTAAACGTTTGAAAAAAATTCAAGAGGAAAGTTAACTATGATGATTTTTATTTCAGAATGGACAGTCCTGCTTATACTGATAGAAATTGGTTCTTAATTTGAGCACAATTTCGTGACTAAATTTGCCATATAATCATTTGATTATATAATCAGTTAGGAGCGAAACAACAGCAGCCACAACGCGTTGTAGTTGGTGTTTTATGATTATACACCGATGTCATGAACTTTTTTACTGGGTGGTCGTGTAAAATGGCGAAAGGTCCAGAACGCGATGTGAGCTATTAAGAATGCGAACTTACAACCGAACAGAGAACAAGAATTACGAAATATGAGTCCAAATTTATTTTATTTTATAATGTTGAATTGAAAAATTTAAATATTAATTCAAAATATCAGAACAAATAATAGACAACTCCACTGTTAAAATAAAAAGTAAAAGACAAGTCCAACTTTTAGTGTTGCAATAACTTTTGCAATGGCACATAATAAAGTTTTGTGTTGGCCCAGATGAGATCACTGAAGCATGTTGTAATGTGACTAAACAACTTACAATATCCGATAGGTCAATAAAATTCGAATCAGCCCATGTAAATTTATTTCGCTCATATATTCGATCAAGCGTTTCTTCTTTTTTTACACAGTTTATACAACCCAGATTCGTTAATACACATTAAGCACGTTCCTGGGAGCGAGGCGTCCCTTGTCAACGTCTGGAAGTCTGGCTCATACATTTTGACCTGCCGTAGTGTAGTGGGAGCTAGTTTTTTTTCGAGACAAAGCTTACATTATTCCAGCTTGGTTTTATAACCCAGTTTTAGTAATTTCTGAATTATCTTTCATTGCAACGATTTTCAATGAATTTCCCCAAAGTTGTTTTGCAGTTTCCAAAGTTTCGTACGATGAGTTCTCCACCGTAGAATCTGCCAATTTCATTTTCTGTTTGCAACCAAACACGGCTTCGATTGTGTTTTTTTTATTTCTTCGTGCAATAAAAAATTCTTGCTTTTAATGCATTTTAATCATTCTGACCATCCAGCATACATTCTAGCAGATTTGTAGTAGTAGTAGTAGACAAATGAGTTACTCCCTAAGATTAACATTTTGGTTCTTCTGTCAACCCTTTCCTTCTTAACAACCCCGGTACTCATAGTGAACCCGCTAATTAAACACCATTTTCTTTTTATCCCTCTAGCACGCATAGTAGTAGTCATCATGGAGGATGCCGGGTCATTCAGTACGCAGTTAAAATGAAAGGCACGGAGGTTAAATCTTAACGGCCAACCTTTTTTAATGTCCTAAATGCTCCATAGGATCTATTATACATGTTTTCCTTATTAGATGAATTCCGAATCTGCATATGGTCTTCATCGACTTGTAAAAAAAAAAAAAAGCGTTCGACAAAGTACCCAGAGATCCTATTTGGACGGCACTAAGATTTTAAAATGCTGCCGAGAAATATGTAGGAATGCACGATGATGTTAAACCGAAAGTTAAATGCCCACAACGAAGATACGAAGAATTCGAAGTTAGTTTGAGTACACTGAGGCAGTGTACAAAGTCGGTTGTTCCAGCGAATCTGGAACAAGTTCTTATATTTTCGACGATGATAGCGCTATTAAAGGCAACAACGTGACCATATTCTAAGATACTCTTTATAATCGAAAAAAGGCACTCAAGGCAGCAAACCCAACTTCTAGCATCCATTTAAAAGGAATGTTAGAAATGTAAACATCTGGCCTCTGCGTTTTACCAACAAGGTCCTTTTTTTTCTTCTCAAACATAAGGTCATAAGGTCAATGTGGGGTTGCTTAAATGACACGAGAACTCCGCTGTATTTTGTGATAGTAAAATGTCGCTAAATTGTGGGGCCTTTTCATATACGACAGTCATTCGTTCAGATTAAACATTAAAAAAGCAATGTTGCAAAAATTTCGAAAAAAGTAAGTTAGCTTGCATTATCATTTTTCACACAGATCGTTAAATAATTTAAAGTTTAAACCGACAAGAAGCAGAAGGAAAAATATTTGAAGCAGTCAGTACTATAAGTTCTAGCGCACAGTGTGTTCTCTATGCAATTGCTACTTTTGCTACCAGATGTCGGCATTATACCCCACTGAGAGGCTTGAATATAATTCCTCTTTCTACTTGATATTTGATTTTATAACATATAATTATTATAACAGTCTTTCAAAAATACGTGAAAATGAATGTTATTGGAAGCGTAAATCCATATAATCTAGGTTCTGATTAGAACTATCTCTACTATCATTTCTTTGGATCAGCATTTTGGTGCATGGGTCACTAGACGGTAGCAAGGTGTGCGCAATAACTTTGCTATATAACATTTGTTTGGCACGGCTTGTCTTTAATGCTAGGCAACAAACTCGCATATTGTATTATAAAACCGAGCTTAAACGTTTGTACCGTGAACAGCACCATTCGATCCACAAACATTTAATAATTGATCTCCATTCGTTTTCTATATAACAATACTAGGTGGGGTGAAAAGTAACCTCTTTGACAGCCAGAATGCGCTCTTGCTGCAAAAAAGGTTATGGTGCCTTGAAGTCCGTTCATATTTAGGCAGACATGCCAAATTTCAGTGCGATATTGTCTTTAGTTTTGTTTTGACAGCTGATTGTTGTTGACGTGTTGAGTAGTGGCAAAAACGATTTTCGTTCTCTCATAAAACATTATTTTTTGAGAGGCAAAACGGCGAAGGAAACAAAAGTAAAGTTGGATTAATATTATGGGGCTAATGGTCCGTCAGATTACACCGTCAAATGTTGGTTTCGACAGTTTCGTGGTGACCGCAACTCCACTACCGATCAAGTCCGCAGCGGCAGGCCCTCCGATGCGGTTACAGAGGACAATGTCAAAAGAATACATGAAATGGTGTTGGCTGACCGGAAAGTGAAGGTGCGCGAGCTAGCAGATACCACAAAGATTAGTACTGCCATATTTTGGGCAATATTCTGCATATGAAAAAGTTATCCTGCCGCTGGGTGCCGCGCATGCTCACTCCAGCCAGAAACACGAACGCGAGAGCATTTCGAAAGAGTGTTTTGACTTGCTGATGCGGAATCGGGCGAACTTTTGGCGTCGATTGGTAACCGTTGATGAAACCTGGATCCACTATTACACACCAGAGAACAGAATGAGTGCCCGGCAATGGACTGAAGCCGGCACGAGTGCTCCGAAGCGGCCGAGGGAGGCTCAATGGGTCGGAAAGGTTATGGCGTCGGTTTTCTGGTATTGCCATGTCATACTCTTCGTGGACTACCTCGAAAAAGGAAAAACCATCAACAGCGAATATTAATGTGCATGATTGCAGCGATTGAAGGCCGAAATCGCTGCAAAACGGCCTCACATGAAGCGAAAAAAAATTTGGTTTTTGCAAGACAATGACCCGGCGCATATGGCTCCAATTGCTGTCGCATCCACCGTGTTCGTCCGATTTGGTTCCCTCGGAGTATTATCTCTTCCCACGGAGGAGTATTTTGCAGACCTTCCGGACGGGATCAAGAAGTTGGAAAATCGATGAAATAAGTGTATCAAGCTAAAAGGGGACTATATTGAATAAAATAAAAAAACATTTGAAGAAAATTTTTTTTCATTCCCAAGGAGGTTACTTTTTACCCCACCTAGTAATGTGCCCGATAACGATAATGTCTACAATATTTCTTTTAAAAAATATTCCCTTCACATACTATATATGTATGTACAAGGCTTTCGTTTGTTTATAGTATGTTTGTATATAATAGGGTTTTCCACACTTTTAAAGTATATACAATAGCATTTTATTTTCTAACAGTTTCGATATTGTACAATGCTTATTTAATAATACATATACAATATTAGATACATATTTAATAATTCGTTAAGTTACGTTTATAAAAGAGTTCAACTTAAATTTAAAATTAAATTCTCGTATATGCATGTGTATAAAGAATTTTTTTTTTAATATATCTAGTTTCGTTTATATAAACCTGAAAGAAAAACACATATAAATTGGTGTTAAATAAGGGAAGGAGAATAATATATGTAGTTTGACCATTGGACTAGTCAAACATCAACCACCGTAAGGACAAACTAATCGATAATAAATGGAATTTAAAATATGAATATTATTAGTAACGTGACATGAAATGAAGAATCTAATTAGTACATTGAAACACCAAACCAACGATGTTATGCTCGCACTTAATGATGTAAACGCAACTCTACAGTTTAATGACAAATGAATCCTTCGAATAGTTGACATAAGTTCACTCCAATTAAAGTACAAAAAAACAAAAAAAAAAATATATATATATATTAAGATTCAAAGCACAATGGACCATGCTCGTTTTAGTTAGTCTTTGGCAATATAGGAGTATACGTGAGAGAAAATGTTAAATATTTGTATACTGTAAACAGAGATAGCCCAAGAAGGAGTTATTATGAAACAAAGAAGCAAGTGAAAGTAAACAAACTAACATGGCCAGCAAAACCGAACTCAATGTTAATTGATAACAGACCAAGAGCAACACGTACCCTTAAAACACAAACGAAGGTTCAAGCCTTTGGATTACCCATATTGTACATAATGCGATCTTTTTCAACACCTCTCACGTCAATGCCTAACATCTCATCGGTGGGAGTACTCAGCCAGTCGGAGTTATTGCTGTCGGATTTCTTAATTGTACCTCCGCCGCTGTTAACTATTGAAATTGAATCGCTTTTCGATGAACTGTCGTTTCGAGTAGTCGTATTTGAATCAGAATTCGAACCAAGTGCGTTCTGTATATGTCGGGCTTGAAGGAAATTACCCGAAGTTGGTGCCCCATAATGTGGTGAGTATTCTTTTATTTCATCTCTTTTATTGATATTTATCGCAAAATTCGATGAGTGTTTCGAGGAAGAGGCATCAGCAGCGGCTGCAGAAGTTGAAGGTGCTTGAAGAAGATTATCTGTAGCTCCATAGCGGTTTTTGGTTACCATCGGATTACTAAAAGACTTTCTATTACCTGTGTCGGTGTCGGTCTGGTATGCCTGGGCATATTGTGACGAACCAGCCTGACCTGTTGCCATTAAGTACTCCGATTCGCTGCTCGAACGACGTCCACGCGATAGCGGTTGATAGGCAGCTCTTCCATGGAATCTACGACTAAGTGAACTACTCACAACGCCAAAATGCTCCGTCACATCCTCTTGCATGTCTGAAATATCTATCATGGATAAACATGCACTAAACCAATTCGTACTTGGATTATTCCAATATTGAGGCAAGTTTATATGAAACGGGTGATGAGGGAAACTGTAAATGTGCGCCACAGCCGCAATAAACATTTCTATGCAGATGAGAAAATTCTGAAATCAAAAATGATTGTATAATAAACAAACATTTTATTTTAGTTTAAAAATTCTAAATATTTACTTGTAGCATTGAGGCTAAATTTGCATGGCCACCGAGATCAGTAGTGGATCCAAAAATATTCTTAATGTATCCGTAATAAACGAGAATATTTAATAAAACTCCTTGACTGTAATTTAATTAAAAAATTAATTAATAAATACTTCATTGGTACACTTAATATATTTAACCACTTACAAGAAAGAAAAAAATACAACAGCTTTTATACACAAAAATTTGGGAATCGGCTTCATGGGCTTAAGATCGTCCTGAAATTCAGAATGATTTATATTAAAAAAAAAAAGAAAGTATTTTGATTAGTTCGTGAATAAAGTTCAATAAGCTTTGAATACCTTATTCGCTTTGTAGAACAGAACCAGACAGTACATCGCGACAAATTGCGATATGTTATTTATAACAACTATGTAAGGGAATGCAACGTTAGCACTAAATGTTCCCTCTCCATATACGCCGCATAGCTCACAAATGCTACAAGTAAAGAAAAAACAAGTCAAACAAAGTTATTTCCATGTAAAACGATAGTAATACGATGCTACTGAAATTTCATTTTTCCATAATATCTTCTATACAAGGACCATGGGTGTGCGATAAACGCATCTCTGGTTTTGGAACAGAACGGAAAGACTATATGTTTCTGCCGTACTCACTTTCACTGGGAATTATTATATGCTGCAACGGTAATATTCAGAGACGCAATCATCTCCTGGATTTAACTATATTAAAACTGAATTCGATCAGAATCGGATGCCAGGTCTCGACCTTGTTAAAGATGAGGAATCCGCGGTAAGCCAACTGGGCTTGACAAGGCTGACAGCACTTCCTTTAAGCTGAGCATAAAACAAAAGTTGGAGGAAGCTCTTCAGAAACTAATTGGCACCCTCACTGAGTGTTTCGAACTGACATCCATCCAGAAAAGAATTCTACAGATCGCCCGCTCCTTGGTGGAACACAGAATTGGAGCGAATATGGTATACAAAGAAACTAGAAAACTTAAGACTAATTTGGAAGATGAACGGAGTCTTTGCAGACCGAAGCAAAAAGAACATAACAAGCTATTTCGGATTTCGAAGAGTACCTTTTATAAAGACTTTTGCAAATTATTCACTGTACTGTTGACACTTTTGTAAAATTTGTATATATTTTTATATGCAATATATTTAAAGTCTGATCATTATAATTTTCGTTATTACAAAGTATTATTCAAAATATTTGTACAACACTTAGCGCGTCGATAACTATGGGTCGTGTTTTATAACAAATAATCACAGAGATTAAGTAGAACAAAGAAGTAGAAAAAATATTTAAACATTGAAGAACTGAACAAGTCACAGAAAAATGTGCCGCTATAATTGGGAGTTCAAAAACCTTTACTCTACTCGTAATGTTTTTTAGCCTTCAAAAATCCTAGATATCAAAAGATTGACCATGATAAACACTGTTTGTACATCTAAAACAAACAAACGAAGTAGGAACAGTTTAAGTCAGCTCAAGCAATCAAACATAAAGCACTTATTCGGAAAAAGTTCAGAGCAGATATGGATTGAATCTGTTTTAAAAAAGGAAAAAAGCACCGACATTTAATTTGACCTAATGAAACGAAAATTAATTGAGAATTGGATAGCAAGATATAGGGCTCAAGAGAATGTTTCATCTTTTTGTTTCGCACTGCCTTTACACAAGGTTGCCGAATTTAAACATGTTACAGCTTAACGGCTTTAAGATAAAGCGGCATTTTTATATATACGTATATATACAAAGGAATTTTTCGTCAACAACAAAGTATTCAAATGTTTCGTACTTTGAGACGATTTATATTGTTGCTTTTTCGTTTTAAACCACTGCATAAGTCGTCGACGATAATCGTAGAGGATTAGATTAGATCAAATAACCATACGATGTGCCTCAAACTCATCTTAGGGTTTGAACTGTGTACGTAATTGTTCATTCTCCATACAACATACGGACGTTTTTGATTGCTTCGGCAGCATTATGTCAAAGTTTAAGCTCCTAAAAAAAATTTTCCGTTCATGGCCCTTACCGATTATTTCAATATTTCAAGTTAACTGTTCATAAACACGTTAAGCGTGGTTAAAACAGAAATAGACATACAGGAATTGTTTCTTTTTCTTTTGCACAATTGGCGAAAGTTTTGAAAGCTTAGGCTCTCGCGTTTACCAATAAGGAAATCGCTATGACGGTGTCATTCATGTGAGTGTTTGAGATAGTGAGCTACCTAAAATAGCACAAAAGTGTATGTAACAGACAATGACACTTAAAGGTTTATTATGCTTTACCGTCTTCACATTAAAAAATCGATAGTGAGCAAATTAACTATACATATTTCCTATAACCAACTAAGATCGTCAGAAATAAGAGGTTCATCTTTCAGCCGAGGTTTACAGAGGTCTTCAAAAGAAAAATAATTAAACCATCCAAATACGAAAACATCAGCGTAGTTAACTTAATACAACCATTGAAGAAGATAGCCATAAAATTAATTCTGTTCAGAACACTATTAGTACCAGTTCTCAGGTACTGGAATTGACACTGAACACAAATTAAGGGTAGCATTAAATTTGTATATTCTTTAGGAAGATTCTAGATTCATATATGCCAAAATTTGGAATACAATACCTATCCACTTAACTCACGCATGTGTGCAATATAAAACCAGCACCTTCAAAACTCAGATGTAACTTTGATTTTTCAATACATTTTTGTTAATTAAATTCTGATTTTTATCTTATTTTGTATCTTCATTTCATTAATTTTTTTTTGTAAATTATATATGTAAATTTGAAATTAACATCGTGTATTTTAGTAGTAACAAACGAAATAACTATTTGTAGGCTTTTGATTGAGAATAAAATGAAATGAGTTGCACATTGGTCAGAGTTTAAATTTGTTTCGAAACTGAGTTTAGAATGTGTAAGAGTTATACGAGAAGAACGGTGATTCATATATTCATACCTAATTTGGCAAACTTTACATGTGATAGCGTTAACAATAAATCTTTGTTATTGCCCCTTTGTTTGCAGTTGTTTAAAATTGAATTCATTGATTCTGGTCTAATAGCACACAAACAACTTTTCTTTGCATGGTATGTATGGGTTGTAATCCGAATGAATATGAATAAGATTCATATCGATTAATATACACTAATATACATACATGTAAGTTTGCTACTAATATATCAAAATGATCATAATTTCACAAGGTTTGCCTTAAAGTCAGTTCTTCAAGCCTATCTTCTTCTATTTTAAATATTTAGGTAACACACATGCACGGATCCGAAAAATGTAGGGCGTTTACTACTTAAAAAAATATATCGGTCGCCAATCGATATGCGTTCTTTTGATTTACTTTAAGCAAAGATAAATTCGAATAAAACTATTCTTGCTTTATCATTTGAATTGATTAGAAACTCACATTTGAATTAAATCAAAAATATTGTATGCCAACAATTATAATCTTTTAGAATCCTTGAACCACAATGTCAGATCGAAGACTAAATTACATACATTCTTGTATGCATGTACCCGTACGTATTATGTAAACTGATTGCAACTTACAAAACTAAAGGAATATGCAAAAAAAAAAAAAAAAAAAAATAGCGCACATAAAATAGTAAGCTCTCCGCTTTCTCCATAATACAGAAAACAAATATCAAATTTCTTACTTACACTGAAATAAATGTGGTTATAGGCCTCACTACTGTGTATTGCAGTATGCCATGTTTACAATTGTGTATGAATTCTCTGCCCATTTCCCATGGACGCATACAACACAAAGGGAAAAAGTGCTTCACTTGGGGTTTATGCTCCATGGTGGCTTCCAAATCCATCCCCAAATTCAAGTAGTGCAACAAGTATACCATAAAGTTGTAAATTACATAGGCTTCATAGCATTCACGTAATGAATCAACATATATCGAGTGCTCAGGAAAGAGTAGACCCAACCACTATAAAATACATAACAATATCATTGAGAGGTAACCAACGAATTTCAATTAAAACCTACAGCATTTAATGCATAAATAGGCACCATCCATAGAATCCTTATGATGTGTTTTTGTAAAATCGGTTTTGTGAAATGTATGACGTGCTGAACGATGTGCCAAATAGAAATCGGCACTGCCGACAGCACAAACAATCCACCGATGAGTATCAACTGATCTTTTCTTGAAAAATCATCTTTAACTGAATTAACTATTAACAGCGGTACCACAATTATTGCAAATATCACATATGTAACTATTAGTAAGGGACGAATCCAAATTCGCCATTCCTCGCAAAAATGACGAAAATTAAGTTTACACATTTTTGCAGCTTATCGATGTTTCTTTTGTAAATTTCATACTTTCTCTACAAACCGCAAATGTTGTATGCACTTAAAAAAATTCAAAACTTCCCCAATACAGCTATTATGAGATAATCTTTGCGTTTATTAAAATAAAACACAAAATTATCAAAAGAAAAATAGAAATCCCTTTCTTTTCATCTACTGTTTACTACGCGGTGTCAAAAAAAAATCTATGTTTTTCCAACAGCTGGTCGATTCTCGAAAGCGCCAACAATAAAAATTTACAGTGTTGCATTGTTCGTGGCAATATGATGACGTTTCCATGCGAGAGATGGAGAACGAAAAGTACTTTTTGCTTTATTTGCGTTATAGGAAGCACTGACGATCGATTTTTGTTCAATTCAAATTAATAAGAACTGTGATTTGTTTTTTTTGTTTTAAAGAAATTGAAATCAAATATTAACCTGCCAGATATATTTAACAATTTATAACAAATATAAAAAAATGACTCCTAAATAATAATTTCAATTAATTAGTACTTTTTAACGTGTACTTGGTAACACTATACTTTAGTTGTTTCGATACTCAGCAAAACGATTTGCTCTCTTGATATAATCGATTGTTATTTTGTTGATCGACAAACTGATAGAATTGTCAAGTAAAATTACTAAACGATAATTCAAGTGACGAATTTTGTAATCGATTAAATTTACTCAAAGACCGTTTTTATTTTAATTATTTAAAAGTGTTTAATGTGTTTAATATCTAACAAATATGTCCTCAAATAAAAAGCTAAAACGAAATGATACACATCTTTCGTTCTCGAGGATACATGTTCCAAAAATGAGAAGCGTCTTTTGGAAATATTTTGGTTTTCCCGCAACTGAAAACGATGAGATTATAACTAAGCAAAAAGTTGTTTGTACATTATGCAATGTTGTGCTTAGAAATCATTTTAATACAACAAATATACGCGCGCACATGCAATCAAATCATAAGTCAATTTTTGCCGAACTTTTAGCAACACATGGAATCCAGATACCACCAAGAAAAATACAAAAAAAGTCATCGAGGTCATCAATTAACAATGAGGAAAGTATGATGTTTGAGGATAGTCAACTCGAAGTAAAACGAGAAAAAATAACATTCCCAAGTGCGAGTATAAATGAAGATTCAGTAAATTTATTAGAAGCAATCCCACTTACATATGAGGATACTGATCGCATATCTAAAGATCAGGAGACTTCAGATGGAGAAACTTCAAACATTTATGTAGAACAGGCGATATCACATACTAGTACGAGTACGAGTACGAGTACGAGTACAAAAAAACGCAAGCTAATGAGTCCAATGGACATAAAAGTTGACATTAATCCAATTCAAATACCAATTGACCACATCCTTGGCGAGGCACTCAGAAAGATGATTATAAAAGATCTTTTGAATGTGTCCTCAATATACAGCTGTGGAATGCAAGAATTGATAACAGGCTTTTTCACTAGTCAAGTGTTACCACCTTTTAGTGCGGTATGTATGATACGTTTGTAGGTATACAAATATGTATAAACTTTGTGGGTATTGCTCAGAAATTAAAGGTTCCAGCCTAAATTCTGTTTGGATCGTTATTTACCTGAAACTGAAGGCATTTTTAGAATTTAGAATTTAGAATTAGCATTTTTAATAGAAATTTGTAATAAATAAGAGTCAGTCAACAAACTGTAAAATTCAAAATTTATGCAAGAACTATCTTATCAATATAATAAATTAAGTAAAAGACTTAGTTTAAGCATTTCCACTCAGTTCACTGATGTTATCATTTTATTAACTTTCTTTTTATTCTAGATGGAAGCAGCGATAAAAGAACTACACGAGGAGAAGTTTGTCAAATTAAGAGATCGGATCAAAGTTCACTCGCAAATTAAGTTCTATTCTTTAAGTTTCGATGTATGGACAAATGTAGAAAACAAACAGTTAGTGACCATCTACTTTAACAAACTATCTGAAGAATTTGAAAATCATTTTTGTGATAAGATTTTCTTAACTGCTGAACTAAACGATTATACAAGGTTTAATCAGATTTTTGAGGACTTTAATTTAAAAAACTGCTCAGCTGCAGTTATCAACTGCAATCACAAAATTCTAAACACATTTCTATCAAACAATGGTAAGTACTCGTATATTCACTAACAAAGCTTACGAGTGCTAATTTAATTCCTACTAGATATCCCCATAGTGTATTGCTTTTCATATATTGTCAATACTTGCATGGAAAACGTGTTTTCAATACCCGATGTTTCCAGTGTTTTGAACGATATCCAGAATATTATGGCACGTTATGCCTCTGAAATATGTATTCAAGTAAGTAGGTAACTAGAAGTAAATATTACTAAGGCTCTATTTGAAAAATTGATTTTTTTTTACATGTTTCAGGATGTGGAAATACCTACAATTTGCAACGAATTTCCATTGACAAAATTTTATTTGTTGAAATTTTTTTGCGAAAACGTGTCATGGCCCGAAGGGATTGATACATCGAAAGCCAAACACATTCTAGACGCGATTTCTCCGCTTGAGGTTAACAAAACAATCAGAAATTTATTTCTATTCGAAAAATAATAATAAAATTCATAAATCTGTTTAGGTATCTTTAGACACTCTTAAAGAGGAAGACATACCTCTCAGCAGTTTGTCTTTGCCGTTTGCAAATAAAATAATTGAAAAACATTTTGCCATAAACGAATATGATGATAGCACAATACAAGAAATAAAAGCGATAGTGATAACCGAATTCGAAACAAGGTAAATACAAAACATTTCCAAACTAGACATCTGTTTAAAATAATTTTACTTAATTTTCTAGTATAGTTTCAAATAATCATTTGGCAGTTACTGCCTTACTCGATCCAAGATTTCACAATTTTCTTTCGGTCAAAAATATAAACACATGTAAAAACATTATCGAAAAGAAATTCTCTAAAATTAACAAGCAACGGGGGTGTTTACAAAAAATCGAACCTATTCCAGAAGATATACAGAAGAGTTCAAAAAAATCGCGTGAGTATTGGAAATCATCATATTTGATATAATCTTCAAGTTTAGCTTATATTTGTTTCTTTATATAGATCTCAAAATGTTTTTTGATTGCATGGATAAACCGACAAAGCAGTTAAATCATTTAAGTGAAAGTCATATTGAAAGTGATTTGAGACGATATCGAGAGGAAGCATGTGCTAGCTTGGATGAATCTCCCCTAATGTGGTGGAATCGGTGGGGGAGTATATATGGCAGTCTTAGGCAGGTTGTGGATGCATATAGTTGTATTTTAGGTTTTGTAAATATGAGCTGTAAAAATTCTTTAAAAGACCAAATAAGTTATAGTCGAAAACGCTTTATGTTAACGGGTAAATTGATTGATGAAATCACATTTTTAAATAAAAACTGCTGATAGTTTATTAAGTATTTTTACATTAAAAAATTTCGTAAAGTAAAATAACAATGCTGCATCGAAATCTTTTGTTAACAACTGAAGTAAATTGAAAACTCAACCTCTTCTGAATTTGGCACGAATTTAAACCTTTAAAGGTCACGCTTTACCTTGAATGCCGTAATACGCCTAGAAAAGCCAGAACGAATATTAAGTATGTTACTCTTCGGTATACATTTGCATTTGACTGTTTTATGGACATGGAGCATAAAGAGTGGTCGATTGCAAAGAGAACACCCTAATCTAGCTACCGAAGACATTATTTTCAACAAGCCTAGCTAGCTGTTGGGATATGGTGACATCGACATCAGCGAACATACGTAATGAAACGTATAAGTGTATTAAAGGAAAGCTGAGAGGAAATGGCATACATATATATGTTAATTAATTAGCTGCTTATTTAATTGCGACAGAACCTCATTGTTGGCAAACTCCTAACATGAAACACTAAGATGATACTCTTTCTTGCCAGAAAGGCGATTAATTGATAGTGGCATACTTTCGTAGGAGGGGTAGAATGAACGGAAAGTACAGCCGTTTACCCAATTCGATATACTGAGTGGTTGATGGATTCCATAAGATAAAAGGTTTGAAATCCGGTAAAATTCGTGCAAAATAACAGAATCTTTGCTTTAAGAAACAAGACATGAAGAAAGCCAAAAAGTTCGGTGTGATAAATGGGAAACTGCATGATTAGAAGACGGTTCTATTTCAGGCATGAACCTTAATCGAGTGCATAGCCAGTTAACAAAGTATGTGCAAAATTTAATCTTGCTGCTTACTCCGGAATTCTAGATTTCTACTATATTTATCTCTAGCATCCATTTGTTTTGAAAATTATCCTTGGTAACTTTGAAATAGTTTTGAACCTCATTTTTTTTTTTAGAATAATGTAAAATATATTATATCATCTTAAGAACTATTACTATAACGTAAAGAAATAGGAGAACCAGAGGGTACTCTCGTCAGCAAAGTCAATATATCGTACTTAAAGTAGCGGAACAGGGCAAACGCTTTTACCGATAACTAAAAAAGGTGTAAGACCAAGAACAGAGTCATTTGCCCCCATTTATTTTATAAAAAACAGTATAAAACAATTAGAATTTAATGTCTCGAAATGTAATTTTTAATAAATGTATTTGAGGAGGAATTCATTGACCCCAAAAGCATACATTTTCTACAAAGAAGCCTGATGAATGCTTTGGAAATATCATTGAAAAAAAAATTCATTGGCGCGCAAAAAACAGATTGATATCGTTCCAAGAATGGCATATGAGACGAAATTTCTAATGTTTTTGACGAACGATCAACAATTTTTAGTACCCTTGGGTCAAAGTAATGTTTTTTGTAATAAGCTATTAACGCGGTATATTTAATATTATTTGTAACCAAATCAGCAATGGTTATCAAAGAAACATTACAACCATCTAAATTTCTTAAACAACGAACGATTTTCAAGGATTGTTTTTTTTTTCTTTAAACAAACATTTAACAACTTTTTTTTTAAAGACATATCGACCACTGAAATATTTTTCTCGTCTTTACTGAATCTGGCCATTCTACAGTCTTTCACTAAAACAACAATTATGATAAAACAATATTAATCGAACATACCTAGCGTCTTGTCGTGGTTTTGACGTTTCTCCTTCCTTTAAATTTCAATTTCGTCAAAGCCAAACATCAAGCATCGAAAACAACCTCTTTTCTTATTTGATTTTCAATTGAAATTTGTCAATAAAACAAGTTTATAAAGTGAATCAATTTGTAAAGTAAAATACATAATGGATAATACGGAGGAAGTAGCTACTCAACACATAGAATATACTCGTACAGTTGTGCCTTCGACTATGCGGAGTCCCTATTGGAAATTCTTTGGATTTCCCTCGGATAACGCAAATAACGTCCTAACAAAGCAAAAAATTGTATGTTCACTGTGTAACGCCGTCATTGCATATAATAAAAATACTTCAAATCTACGTACCCATATAGTAGCTCGTCACCCAGAACTGCTGATTGAATTGTACAATCAAAAAAACAAGAAAAATAACGAGACATCATCTGGTAACTTACCAAATAGGACATCGCCTTCAGAGCCAGTAGCTAAACGTGCAAAAACTTTATACTTACTAAGTCCCAATGGAAACAAGGGAAATATATTGTCTCAAACCTCGTATGTGTCACCAACAAACGAAAGCACGACGGGCGACATAAAATCGTACAATGAGGCTATCATTGAAGTCAATGAATCTATTGAACATAGCGATGAGAAGGAGGCAGATAATAGCGATTACGAGGACTATCCGGCTTCTGTTACGAACAATACAGAATACGAAATAGAAGAAATTGATGATAATCCAATGAAAGGAACGGACTCACTAGAAAATAGTTTAAATGCCGAAGAACAACTTCTTAACATGCTTATCACAGATTTGCAGCCACCGTCTCTAGTCAGCGACTTAGGTTTTCAAAAGTTCGCAACAAATATGGGCACTCCATTAGCTTTACTTCAAAAGAATCAAGTAGTTAACACCGCCCTTGTATAACAATAACATGAAAAATCTAATTATGCTATTTGTAGGTAGAACAACAATTGAATAAAGTTTTTATCAAAAACTTTGAAAAGGTTCATCAGCAATTAACTGCAATTACCAACACAATGCCGTATTCTCTGAGCATGGAATGTTATCAAAATATAGAAAGCAAAACAATGATGTGCATTTATTTCAACCACCTAATTCCAGCTGAAGCCCGCTTGCAATTTACTGCTTACACTACCATTGAAGCAACTTCCAATACTGATTTGGCGGCTATTTTCAGTGATTTCAATTTAAGCAATTGTTCTGCGGTGGTGATTGGAGAAGAAAATGAAGCGTTTGAACAATTCTTTGCTAGTCATGGTGAGAAAATATTTCTATAATTCGATAATCATTTGTTTATCAAAATTGTTTTTTTTTTACAGGTATTCCTATTGTTCCCTGTTTTGAGTCGGTGATAAATAATTGTATGATATCCATATTTGCACACTCTGCAGTTAACAACGTTTATAAAAAGACATTAGAGCTTTTTGAAAAACACGATTGGCCCTCCATGGTATGGTTATATAGGAATAACAGAAATCTGTAACGATTTATCTTGTATAATTCATAAAATCTCTGCTGCAGATATTTTTTGTTTTATTCAGTCCTGCTTAGAAAACCACATAACTCAGAATGCACTTTTATTGTTATTTTTTTCATGATTTCAGTTGGACTCGATCCCAGAAATATGTGAAGAGAATCCCTGGTCTAAGTACAATTTCCTTCAGTTTGTGCAAGAACATGTGTCGTTAGCAGACGAAAACATAGAATCAATCGAAATGTTCAAACAAATAGTAGGATTCTTAAATCCTCTAAAGGTAACTCTTAGCACGTTTAAATTGCTTTTACATTTTTGATTCTAATTTTTTTATAATTTTTTATAGATTACACTGGAAACGATAGCTGATGAACCGCTGCCATTGTGTTCACTTATGAAGCCGTTGAGTAGAAAATTGACAGAGGAATATTTTTCTTCCTACTTTTGTGAAAATGAAGCGATGACCGATGTAAAAAATATTGTTACCAGTGAATTATCCCAAAGGTATTGCTTTGATTAATTTTCCATTATTTTGTCTACCTTTTTAAATATTTCTGGAATCTGGAATTGTAACAGTCCAATTTCGACTACTGTTCCAATTTTTTTTGCTGATAATGATACTATAAAAGTAATCAGATATGTTTGAAACTTAACTATTGAAAAAGCGCTGAATTGAAACAGCATAACAACAATCTTGTCACATGTTGTACATATATGTGGTTGTACTACAAAGGATATTAACAAGCCGTTGTCAAGAAGCTAAAGAGAATCTTAACTGTATCCTTTATACTGAAAATTAAAAAAGATCATGACATGATCATGATCAACGGCTTTACCAATCAGTCTGACTTTCTTCACATTTGGAGAGCATGAAAGCTAATGTTTGAGGTGTGAAAACTTAGGCCTTTGTGAAAGATGCAGCATACATACAAACGTGGAATATGCTACGAAAATGCGTTACAAAGTCTAGTGAACAGAATTGGAGGCGGTCTTTTTTTTAAACAACATTCAAGTGCGTATAAATGCACTTGTAATGCCTCAGCATGTTTTTAGGTTTTGGCTCAGTGGTTACTTTGCTCCATGGGTGTCATCCACCATGTAATGGGGAGACTAAATTGTTAGTGAGAGCTGGCTTGATGCTGTGATTCGAACACCGACCCTTCCGATTTGGAAGTCGGTTCACTAACACTAGAGCCACGGCCACCCCTGCATTCGGCAAGACGGCACGTTTAAAGTGCTTTAAAGTACGTTGTCACACGACACACCGCGGACGAATCACTAGTCTTGTGTATTAAAGTAATGTTTTTGAACAATGGACTGCAGCAAATATGTAATGTCGGTGGCAAAACGGTGTCGTCCACTGACGTCACTGTCTGTGCTGTACGATGTCGATTCTATGCTTAACCCTCTTAACAACTCACATGTACGCTTAGGCAGCTTACGTCGTTGTATTTCTCGGATCATGTTATGATCGAACCACAGAAAAGCCTAGAAGGGACCGACTTTTAGGTCACGCTGAAAACCTTTCTGTCAAGACATAAAGCTTGTCATCGTTCTACATGTTTAGAAAAGAATAGAAGTTGGCTTATGTTCTTTTCCCATTTTCCATTATTTCTTATTTACATTTCTTATACAAATTTATATACACGCATATGGTTTTATTAAACTTTTGAAAATCCAATTATTTTTAGAATCCTAAGCAACATATTTTTTTCGGAAGCATCCTTCTTGGACCCACGATTCCAAAGCGTTACGGTTGAAAATGAGAACCTACAACAAATTAAGCAATCAATTGCGGGTCGTTTTGAGCATCTTTTAGCTATCAATACTGTAGAAGAGAAACCAATTAAATTAGAAACGAAGACTGCACACAGAAAATCATGTAAGCACGAGAATTTATTGGAACAAATCATTTGAGTTGCGTAGTTCATACTGCATAAACTTTCTGGTTTCATTTGTTTGTTTGTTCTTTATTTTTATTATGTTGCTAATTTGATTTTCTTAATTTTTAGCTCTTAAATTATTTTTTAATCGAGGGAACGACCAGGACAGCAAACCTTTGCAAAGCAATACGAAGCGATCTTTTGATTATGAGATTATGAAATACACCTCTGAGGCTGCAGCAGATTTAGAACAATGTCCAATGAAATGGTGGGAAGAGAATGAATTTCTTTATCGAAAACTTCGGAAAATATCGGAATATTATATGTGTGTGCCATGTTGCATGACTAACCTTTTTAAATATTCCCTTAACGACCGAATAACAATTACCAACCGTCGATTTATGTTACGGAAAAGTATTGCAAATCAAATGTGGTTTCTGCACTTTAATAGAGATATTATAGAAAAGTTCAAAGTTGATGAGCAATCGAAGGAATAAAAGTAAATAATGTGCATTTAATGGCAACAAACCTCGAAATTATTGTTTAAATAATTTTTTTTTGTAAATACTTATTTTTGGAGCCTTTTATATGACAAACTTGTATTTGTTTAAATGCCGCAAAAAAATTAAGAATATATGAAAAGACTCAGTTTTTAGAGAACTGTGATGTTATATATTTGTAAATCATGTAAATAGCACCTATTTTTTTTTTCTAGGTAAAATAATATACTAGTATAAATTATGTTTGTAATTATTGTTAATAGTTTACATATGTATATTTTTGCCACTCACGGTGAAATTTTGCAATGGAAAATTGATAATCAATTCAGAATCAATTAAGAGTTGGGATTCGTCAAAATCTTTAGGACAGTTCATCATAATGAATTTTGGTGGGTTTACTATTCACATAATCAGTGTATCCTGAACAAATCTGTCAAACACAAAATAAATTGATGACCCTTATAGTCCTTTGTGGACCGGGGCTTAATCCCAGCACTCATTGTATAATTTACTTTATCATTCTTTCCACGGTTGAAACGGATAATGCATTTTGACTTTTAGAAGTATTTCAAGGGATTCTAAAAATGTAAAGGCCCCCTACGTAGTGGGCCAACGTGGTGGCGTATGGTTGGCTTATGCGTATGGCATTGGCCTGTGTTGGCGTTCAAATGGGTTTTTTATCCATTTAGTGGGCCAGTGATGGGGGGAACGCGTCTACACGTGGCCTATTACTCATTTCTTGTTTGGTCGTCAACGAAAGTGGACTTTTGTTTTTGAATTTGTTTTTGCTGATATATGTATATATAAAAAAAATACTAAAATAGCGCTTTCTTGGCCAAGCGACGAAATTATGAAGTTCATTGAAGAATTTCAGTGGTTATCATTCACAACGCTCCTTTGCGCCATTTCTTTTTAATTACTTCTTTTTCGTCTACGCAACGAACATAGTAGTACATGCTGAATAAATTCATTGCCAAAACTTAACGTCGCCAACGTGTGGATGCGACACAACCCTCGCTCGCACAGCCACTAGATGGGCCATCATTGGATATTAAAAATAAGCTTCTTATATATCGAGAGAGTAGTACTACTATGACGTAGTAATCTATTAATTAATTGCAGCGCTAAATCGACCATCTTTCAGTTCGATATGCGAAATATTAAGACAATCATCAACTCATGAATTTTTACTGATGTACTCAGTTCCTCTGGTTTTTTTTGTTAATTTGACAAAAGGTAAGCTTATATTTTTTTCAAATGGATTGTTTCTTGGTAGCTCAGCGAGTTGCAATAGGGTAATGAAGTTTAATTTCACATTAAAACCGAATGCCTTGTTAATTACCAACATTTTGGCCGTTTTCATTCAGATATGGCTCATGAACTATTATGGAATGCATCTAAGGTGAATGTCTAATATATTTAGATTTGGCGTTGGCTTCAAGATAGCATATAATGATAGTCAACCATCTAGACGTTGTTGAGAAAAACATTCTTTAATCGTTTTCCGACCATTGCGAAAAAGGCTTAGAAAATTGGAGTAGGCAGATTATTACACTTGTTCAATAAAAATATTAAATGTAAATAACATATCTAC
Organism: Volucella inflata; assembly: GCA_928272305.1. Lineage (NCBI taxonomy): Eukaryota > Metazoa > Arthropoda > Insecta > Diptera > Syrphidae > Volucella > Volucella inflata. Next base: position 111,333,906 of record OV743720.1, on the reverse strand, counting down.
TCTTATATGAAATAAACATCTAATTTATTTGAAAATTATTTACATGTATAATCATTTTAAAATTATTTATTTAATAATTATATTTAAACACAATCTAAATTATTAAAATACATAGGTGCTGAATCAACCCAATGCACTGCTTCCATCGTAACGTGTCGTAGTGTAAGATAACAAATGCCAAATGTCAAAACAAAAAAAAAACATAAATCGCCATTGTAATAGCAAATAGATGCTAAACGTTTAATTGTTTCCAAGTTTGCTGTAATTAATCGGTTTTGTGTGTTAAAAAGTTTTTGTAGATAACAAAAAAATGATAACCAACGATGAAAGCAAAATGCACGAGAAGTCGCTCGAAACAGATAAACCGGCGACAAGAAATACTGGAAATAAAATTAGTACAGGAGACGTATATTTTATACGTCGCACAGATGGCGATGTTTACCCCGCGCAAATAATTCAATCCAGAAATAGCGAATACGATTCCTCAAACAATGAATATTATGTGCACTACGTCGGCCTTAACAGACGTCTTGACGAATGGGTGTGTCGTGATCGGATAACGGACGTCACTACAGAAACAGAGAAAGGCGTTACAGCAACTCCATCAAACAACAATGCGAAAACCCTGCAGCAACTAAGCAAAGAACAAATAGCTTCGCTGGAAAATCCAAGTCCAGTTGAAAACAGTGATCGCAAATTGACAAGGAACCAAAAACGGCGACACGATGAAATAAACCACGTCCAAAAAACCTACGCCGAAATGGATCCTACTACAGCAGCGCTCGAAAAAGAACACGAAGCCATCACTAAAGTCAAATACATAGACAAGCTAAGGATTGGTAAATTTGAAATTGATTCCTGGTATTTCAGTCCGTATCCAGATGAGTACGGAAAAGTCGGCACTCTATTTGTCTGTGAGTACTGTCTAAAGTATATGAAGCTCGAAAAGACATATCGCTACCATACAACTGATTGTAGTAAAAGGCAACCGCCAGGTAATGAAATCTATCGAAAAGGAACGGTTTCCATTTTCGAAATCGACGGAAAGGACCATAAACTTTATTGTCAGACATTGTGCTTGATGGCAAAACTGTTTTTGGATCACAAAACCTTGTACTACGATGTGGAGCCATTTTATTTTTATGTTCTCTGTGAAATTGATAAAAGGGGCGCCCATATAGTTGGATATTTTTCTAAAGAGAAGGAATCTCCAGAGAGTAATAACGTTGCCTGCATTTTAATTTTACCTCCATACCAAAGGAAGGGGTATGGCAAACTATTGATCGCATTTAGCTATGAGCTTTCCCGCAGGGAAGGAGTAGTAGGTAGCCCAGAGAAACCACTCAGCGATCTTGGCAGACTTAGTTATCGCAGTTACTGGGCATACACTCTTTTAGAATTAATGAAAGACAATCGTACAACAACACAAAGTATAAAAGAGCTGAGCGAGCTTAGCGGCATAACACAAGACGACATCATTTATACCTTACAGTCAATGAAAATGGTAAAATATTGGAAGGGTCAGCATGTTATTTGCGTCACACCAAGAACTGTTATTGAGCATCTACAGCTACCACAATTCAAGAAGCCAAAACTTACCATTGATTCGGCATATTTGCGTTGGATGCCTCCAAAGCGTGTGACTAACACTGGCGCTAAATTTAAGAAAAACTTATAATACAGTAACTTAAAGTAAGAAAGACAAATGTATATGTATTTACTTGTAGATTTTGTAGGTAATAAATAAATTATATAATGAATAAAAGAATTTTATGGTTTTAAATTAATTACACCATTCGACTTCTTGGCTTAAGACTTTGTTTGGTGGAAAAGAAAGTTTTAAAGTTCATTAATCGCATAATGATAGGAGTTAACTTTAATTTTCAATAGTTTAAAAAACAAAATAATGTTTCTTCATCTTTACCGTTCTTATAAAGAATTTAATTGTATTCAAACTACAAAAACTGTGCTCGTTATTCCATTAGACATGAAACAAACCTAATGGATTATTTAATAACTATACTTAACGAACTATACATTTATATTGGTTGACTAAACTATTAAATGCGGCCTTCGTATGTACATAAGGGAATTTCCTTCTGTGTTTGCATTTAGGCAATTAAGTTGTCTTTAATCAGTTATGTTTCTTAGAACTTATGGTTGCAAGTCTATAAAGTTATATATTGAACATCACAAATAATTTGGCATTTCATTATTAATTATCTGAAATTTAAACACCAAAACACCAATAACGATTCTTTGTTCCAAAATATATCCAAATGAATGGAAATGTTCTTTGTTATGCATCAAACTCCTAGTATATGATTTGCAATTTCTGCAGTATTAGAATCTTAATCTCATTACATAAAAGAAAATCGTAGAATAATACTCAACATCTGTCTTTACACTGACATTGTACAATAAATATTTATTCAGATCTAAAACAGGAAGCACAGTTTTTGGGTGGTTGTGTTCTCTAGGATACATACGTAAAAACAATTGCGTGGAAAATGAATTGTTAAATTATCTTTCTCCCATTTTAGGTTCACGGCGCCCAACTAGAAAACCATTCCTAAGTTGTAGGTTTATACAACAGACACATGATCCTCCTACTAGGAGTCTAACTCGAACAAGGCCGAAGTCCAATGAGTCCTGACTTCCACAGTACTGTGTTTTAAGTCCTGGTGGTCCTGTCAACTCAACAGGTTGCCTCATTCTGAAGATTTTTACGGTACGACGCGTATTTGATCCACCCCCGTTCATTATAAGACTGTTAGTCGGAGATATTTTATTCTCGAACATTGACAGTGAGATCAGTGGCGAAGCTAGTATGGGTGGCACCCGGGCAGATATCATGGTGTACGTGCGTAAATTATTTTTGAGCCAATTTCTGCCAGGTGCCGGCCGCCCCTGACGCACCCCACTAGCTACACCTCTGAGTGAGATTTTGCTATTATTTTGAACCTTTACCTTCTTTCAAGAGTCCTAAGGCCTAAAACACTACAATTTGAAAGACCCTATTGCACATTGGTATTTCTTTGTGCCAGAAATATTTTTAAAAATTAATTATTAAGATAAAAATTTATCTGAAATTCGAAATTTGTGCTCTGATTACAATTTTACAGGGGTCTCAAATACAACGTTTCATTTAGTTCCAAATTAATTAATTTGTAATAGAACATCTGATGATTCTTGGTTTTTCTGTGGCGGTGTACGGGTCATCGTAAGTAAATATTAATCCATCTGATACCCATAACGAATTCAAAACAAACAAGTCAATAGATCTATTTTAATGTGCAACAAACTACGAATTTGCTTATTTACATATACTCATTTTAACTTGAAAAATTAGTGCTACGCATCTTTTAATAAATCCTTTTCCACATCTGTTCCCTCATAAAGCGCCTGTCGTTTCATTGCAGCTTGTAGCTGCTGATATTCAAATCTCTTTTGTGACCATTGGTATCTGCAATATTATTTTACATTACTTAATTTGCAATATGTATTTTTAATAACAAATGTACCGGCAGAGGAACCAATAGCCAAATGCTCCCATGACGAAAGTACCAAATCCCACATTTGTTGAATATTGAACTCTTGACGTTCTTAAGAAAGTCAGAGCACCTGCAACCAGTCCACCACCTATGCCATACAGAAAGGTACTTCGAAAGCATGGTATTTGAGACACATCTCGTCCAAATATGACAAGACTCTGTAAGGCAATATAAGTTGTTTTAGATAGGAAGTACGGATGAATAAAAAATAAGTTGTTGAAGTAAATCTCTTATGTAAGTCTAAAGGTTGCATTTTAAAAGCGCTATTTAATGCGTACGGTTTCATATTAAATTTAATTAAGCAGACATGTAGTTTAAAAAATTCAACGCTCTGATCACTTTACTATTTCATAATTCCTGTGAGATGCCTATACTAGAAAGTTCATATAGTCGCTAAAGCTATACCCTTAAGATTAATTTTCACGGTAGCACGATACTTAATATTTAACGTATCAAATTTTGTATTTTATGAAAATTAAAACAATTACCCAACCAACCTTATTGGGTTCCTGTTCGGTCATTTTTTTTTTTACGGAGAACAAGAATACAAGAACAAAACAGTTCAACAACACTATCCTCAAATCCAGCTGTTTTATGTCACTTCAAAGGTAGCTGTCAACTAACCACCCAGTATTTTCGACTGTACAGTACAGCTCATAAAATGTTTCTTAAAAATCTTGTAACATTGATATACTTTGGCTAGATCTTTGAGCACTAGATAAGTAACGGCATTTCACTTTGTCTTTTCGTAAAAGAAAACAATATCATTTTTGAGAGCATTTATTAAAAAATCATTTATGGTGCATTGGCCGTTGAAAAACCAACCAAGCACTTAGGCCTTTTGGCCCATTGTGATGCCACGTGGATCTGCGATCCTCCTACCTCAGAAACCATTTGGAGCTCTAGCGCAGGGGACTTTTAATGTCTGTGTTGTTTAAGTTACTTAAGTCGTTGTGGGAAAAGGCTCCTAGGTGAAGATTTTTTTCTTTGGGAGGGAGCTGGACACGTACAGAGGAGGTGATGGATTGTCTCCTCTTCCTCCTTATCCATGCAGCTTCTGTAAAAGTAGTTACAAGACATGTCAAGACTTCTTGCATGCTTACCTATGAGGCAGTGTCCGGTGATGATACCTATAATGGGGCTAAGATGTTTTCTATTTAGAAGAATTAAACTCATAGAGCTGTTCAGATCTAGCTTTAGCCACAATTGTTTGGTCGCTGAGCATGTCGATCCGACCGCCCATCCATAGTTTGTTCTTCTGTTAGCATCCAGCTTGTTGTTTGCACGTAGCGATAGGTATACCTATGTTTTCAGGTATGATAGGTATAGTGGTTCCAATTTTGGCAAGTTCGTCGGCCCTGCAATTCCTTGGAATGTCTCTATGTCCCGGCACCCAGCAAAGGTGAATATTAAACTGCTCCTTCATCTCCATTAGAGATGATCGGCAGTCCATGACTGTTTTTGAATTTAGACAGCATGAGTCCAAGGATTTGATAGCTGCCTGACTATCGGAAAAGATGCGGATATCCATTGCGGATATTACATTTTTCTTCAGCCAGGATAGGGGTTCCTTAATTGCCAGAATTTCCGCCTGGAACACGCTACAGTGATTGGGTAGGCGGAAGGAGAGGCTTAACCTTAAGCTTATTGCCAAAAACACCACCACCAACCCCACTGACAGTTTTTGAGCCGTCGGTGAAAAGTAGATTGAATTGTTATCCAGTAAGGCATTTTCCTCTCACAAGGATCTGAAGGGAATGCTTGCATGGAAGCCCTTGTCAAACCATTGTTAGGGTGTGGTGAAGTCGATGTTTTCTGGTAGGATTCCTAGTACGTTAAGAATGTTTGCGTGGCCAAAAGGTTTATTTGCCCACTGTGAAGTCGCTTTAAGGCAAGTAGCTGCGTTGACGGTTACTTGTCTGGTGCAAATGTCGAGGGGTGTAAGGTGAAACAGAGTGTCCAGAGCTGGGAAGGGAGTAGTAAGTAGTTCTGGTGCATTAATAATCAAGAATTGTTCGCGCCTTAGATCAAGATTCACGAAGTTATTCCCTAAAGCGTGTCCAGGCGGCTTCACTCGGCAACGTCTAAATTTTGCACACAATTTGAAGATGCATGTACTATGATCTGTCTTGGAAACCTCTGATAGTAACTTCATCAATGTATCCTTTATTCGTAACAAATTTTAGCTACTAGCTTACATTTTTGATAAGCAGGTAAGGCGATAGCACCACTATAAACGGGAAATCGGACGAATTCTCCTGATGGAACCAACTGTGAACTGAAATCCCGGAATAAAGCAAGTAGATCAAATAAGACCGACATATTTTGAGCTCAGGGCGGTTGGAATTTCTGAACAACTTGCGGAGGCCCTGTAATGCCGTAAAGCAAATGTTGCCGCCATCCAAGAAATACGATGGGATGAGCCGGACAAAAGGGAAAATCCGTAACAACTACTACTCTAATTCGGATTCTTATCATATCAGTCCTTGTTTACGCAAAATTTGCCAACATCAACCTTAAATGCGCGCACACCCAAAGGTCGACTATACGAGCTTTTGGATAAATGTTACGAATAGTGCCCTAGCTCTGGTTATCCTCGGCGATGCAATGCACATCTACGAATGCAGGGCATCTTTGGTGGCACTGTCGAAACCATCTCATCTGTAAAATATGGTTACATGAAAGTATGCCTGATGAATGGAACCTCGGCATTGTTTGTCTGATCCTCAAGTAAGGAGTTCCTCTGAGGAATCAATGTTTTTTACATAGGCTATAAGGTCCTACCTCCTCTCTCGTATTTTTTAACCGCCTAAAGTCGTTTGTCAACAACCTAATTGGTACATATCAGTGTTGAAAATTCACCATTAGTCAAATATTCAAACTACGGCACACAATTGAGATCCAAATTGTTACGCCCTCTATTCATTGACCTATGACAGCATACCTAGAGACGAGCTATACAGAACAAAGTTTAATTTTGGGAGAGCAGTAGAGGAAGACTCCCACTCAGGGGGTGTACGCAGGTAGAAACGGATCTAAACTTAGCGTACGAAACGAGGCTAAAGATAAATGGTTATTGGTTGAGGCCCCGGTTTACCCGGACTGCAACGCGTTCTTAAATAAGTAAATTTGGTCCGGCGATAGTATGGAATCAAACAATTGCTACAGACCCTATCCTTAACTTAGGTATTCAGTCTGGATTCAGTTTTATGGATTTTTTGTAGAATTTTGTATTAAATACAAAGAGGTTCTTTAATACATAGGAATGCGGTTTGCACGTTCAAATGTGTAATTTTTATTTTTTTTTAGAGATAAATACTGTAATTACGTCGAAAAATATGTTGTGTCAGCGAGTAAGAATTTTATTGAAGTAAGGTAACCTAATTGTAGGCTTTTCTTGGAATATGGAACCGGGCTCAGGTTTTAAGATTTGAAAAAGCGCCACCACATTTACCTTATTACGAAGCTGCTCCTGGATCCACAAAATGACGGGTATTAGTTTGGGTGCCTTCAAACCTCAACATGTGGAAATTTTTGACAAAGAATCACATAGCCATTCGAGAATTCAATTTACTATAATGTATCGCAGCCTCATGCTTGAATGAAAACTCTGCTCTATTCAACTTTTATTTTAATTCTCAATTTATTTTCAACATCAGAGACATGACGGTCCCCTTATACCCCTCAACTCGCTTTATCCGTATCGTAACTAAGAAAAAGTAGATTAACCTTTTTCACTTACGTGCGACATTTTCCCCAACTGGACCGTAGATACACGATAAATTCGGCATATGAGTGTAATTAAACGATTCTTATAAAATAAAATAGTTTCTGCGAATTTTCTACATTCATGAATGAAGTCCTCGTTCTGAGGTGATGTTTCGATCAAAGTTGCCTTCAAGCTCAGCCGTAGGCTGCTGACGACAGCCCTTTGGATCACACATGGCACTGTGGATAGTATTTTGTAAGCAATGTTTATATGCGTACGTTTATAGTCAGAGCGGTTTGAAGATTTTACTTCCTCGAGGTTTTGGTAAGCAATGGTGGGTTCCATTCATCGTGGATTCTTTTTTTCAATCATACCTTGCTGGTGAGTTGGTGGATGTTTCCTACTTAGTCATCTACCTCAGTATTTGGTCATCTGTACATTTTACGGGACAGACAACCAAAATTGTTAATTATCGTTGCCCAGGTTAAATGGTTTACACTGCCTCGCTTTGGACAAGCAACTCGTTCTTACTGACCTGTGGGCTTGGCTTCTTGTACACATAACCATCATGATTATTTTTGAATAGCTTGGGGTGAAAATGCTTTCGTCCCGATACATCACCACCGGTTTCAAAGTATCGGAGCTAGAACTAAAATGGGTTCAAGGAAGTTGTTTGATTGGGTTATACTTGCTCGGTCTTTCCTACCTAACAACTCCCCTGACGCATACCGGAGGAAAAACGCTAGACTTGAGGCAAGCTGGTGTGCACAACTTGAAACGGTCAGTACCAAGCCACGCTAAATGGAGCGAACTATTAGTTAAGGCCACCTGAAGTAAAAGTAAATAAGCTCAAAGAACACAATTAAAATATTAAAGTTGGCTTTTTATCTTTTATTATCATTATATAGATCTTTTTAATTTACACTTTGAAATATATTTCAATAAGTTTTACTTTAAAAGTTGTGTGCACATACAAATTCAACTTGATGTCTAGTTTTTAGTCTTTCTTTCAATACACTGCCCAGGTGCAAAAGAAACTCCTATTCTTCCTTCAGCAACTCTGTTTTTGAAAATGTATTGTAGCTTAGATAATATAGTACAATTAACTTCGAATATACTCGTATATTTTTATCTTTGCGAAGTTTATTTTATAAACAAATGGCTCATAAAATAGAACATTTAAAAAATAAAACAAATAAAACTGTTTGTTGAGACATTCCGCTTAATCTTAGATATTTGCTGGAAAGAGGAAAAAAATCAAAATAAAACAAAATAATAATTTACTTTAAGTTTCGGAGACCAGTTAGAGCGGACTATCGGCGATGTAACAAATTAGAAAGAGTTCTGATTTGTGATTGTAATTCGGAGTCCATCTTCATGGCCTCTTCGTCGAAATGCATCTTGATATCGAGCAAATTTGGTAGGATATCCTGGCCCTTTATGTTGAGCATGCTTCCAAAGAAGTCGGTCCAAACATGTTTTTTTAGGTAGCGCGGCAGCTTTTGCTTGATATCCCATGTATCGAATTTTTTCGCAATCTGCATGTATTCGCCAAAGAGCATGACATGAACTGTTCCAGCAACGCAGAATAGGTCAGTTTCATAGGACCAAGGTCGACCTTCCTGCATTTCCGTGCAGGTAAACCCGTCTGTTTGTATTATCTTACGGAATTGAGTACGCTCGGGAAATAGAGTCATGTCGATTGCACAGCCAAAATCTATTAGTCGCAGCGATGGATAATGGAGATCTGTGTTGGGTACTCGCATTAGCAAGAAATTGTCTGGTTTAATGTCGGCGTGAATAATTTTGCTTTTGTGCAAGCTGTGCACAATATTTAATATTTGACTGCTGAAATGCATCACTAAACTCTCGTGCATAACTTTTTTCGTGGCCTGGCGGATTTTGTTATTTATGTCCAATAGAGAGCCATATGGTGAGAATTCAGTGGAAATTATACTTGCGTTTGGTGCTATTACTGCTGAAGAAATGTTCATTACGCCCGGTAGAACAGTGTCTGTGCGAATTCTATCTCGCACTTGGTGACATATGTAAATTTCCCAAATGTTGGGTGGTTTTTGGTACTTTAGTGCTACAACCAATCCCGTCTTGCAATCGGTTGCTTTATAAACAGATCCGTACGAACCACGCCCGACCTCTTTCTCGATACTATAGCGGGTATCAGCGAGTGTTATCACTTTCGTGTTTGCTAATTTCGGCAAAGGCGTGCTTACGACCTTGTAAGCATTGTCAGTCGCATCATAGGACGGGAAGTTTAGTTTTGTTAAGAACGCCTTGCACAGCTCATTGTTAAATGGGTCTATTGCTGGCTTTGCCATGTGTGTTTCAATAACGCTGATGGCTTTTTCTAGTCGTTTCTCTTGTAGTTCTTTGTCATTTTCTGTTGCGAAGAAACTATTCTCAGCATATGTTGAGTAATCATCACGCGGCGTGTCGTTAAAGTTTAGGCGTCCCACTGCTGAACTCACTGAACAATTTGAGTTATCCACGTATGTGCTCTCATTGAAGGAAAAGCTGGCGTTGTCATTTACGGTGTAATGAATGGAATCACCGTTTTTCTGTCGAATCTTTATGGGAGTCCTCCGTTGTTGGTTTGTGGTATTTTCTTTGGCGAAGGTTAGCAACAAATTCGCGTCCTCATACTGGTACTGTGTCTGGTGATTCTGGTGGTGGCTGGTGTAATCTGATGAGTTACTATCGCCGTGTGCTTGAGTGGCGGACAGGTATTTAGCACTCGAGTGCTTACTCACACTCTTTAGTTTCTTGGGCTTTTTCGTTTTTGGGGTAGACGTTTGCAACTGATATGGATGGAAACCATTTCCTTTATTAAAACCTCCATCTGGTATGCCATCGTCCTGCGATGCTGTTTCTACTGCATACGAATTCTCAATAGTATAATTGTACTTGTTAAAGCCATTGGTAGAGCTACTTGACGCATCCAATGACGTTAAAGGCTTCTCCTTTTTGAACTTGATTTTAATTGATTTGCTCTTTGTCACACCGTCTTCTTCGTGGGTGTTAAACCGAATCGTTGACGCTTCGATTTGATCTTCGATGTTTGTGGACACTACAGATGCTACGGTGGGAGCATTGGGAATTTCGGTTTGTGTTGGTGTCTGAGACTGAGAATGAGGTTGGGGTTGGGGTTGAACTTTTCGCTGACTTTTTTTCCATTTTTTGGCACGAATTTCTTCAGGACTGTATTCTACATCACCGCCCGGATATACCAAGTGTTTTTGATATTGACAGCGTTTGTTTGGGTCTGTGGGTTCTTCTAGAAAAAGTGCTGGTTTCCATATCTCGTAGTTATTGTGGCAATGTGTAGCAAATTGGGCCGGTAGTTTTACATTGCTCAGCGGAACTTCCAATGGTTGGCAACTGTAGGCGGCTTCTGCTGAATATGCGGCTGCTGCTACTTGCGATTCATTGTATATGTAATTTAATGAGGAAGATATGGCAGTTGCGGTTGAATTTTGAAGTTCAGTATACTGGCAGTTCGTAATTACAGGCGCTGGTATATGCTGTATCGGCTGCATTTGTGGTTGAACTGGAGTTTCAACTACATGTTGCTGTTGTAGGTGATGAACATGTGCTGTTTGATTACCAATATTGCACTGTTGAATCTCTGCAGCTGTTGTTCGTACTGCTCTTATTTCACTGGGAGCCTCATGGGGTCTCTTTACTGGTGGTTGTGCCCCTAGCTCAACTTGTTGTCGCTGTTCACAGGGTTGTTGCACAACGCTCTGTTTTTTCGAAGAGTTATCCTCGTATATCATACGCTGGGAAAGCGAATACAGGAACTTTGTGTGCGCGCCTTCTAGTTCATTATATGGTTCTGCTTTAGCTTGGAACCCAAGGTTATATATCGACTCAGCCTCTTTGAACGCGTTCGCCGAATCATAGTAGTGTGCCCAACTAGTATAGAAACAGGCGCATTGGCTACCAACACCCCTCTGGTATAAAATTTGATAAAAGTGCAACGGATTCGGCTGTAGATCTATGTATTTTACCCACAACTTTACCATTCGTGGATCCTGCTTATAGTATTCACTGTGTTCATACTGTGTAAGACATCTCTCCAAGGTTTCCCGAAATTTGTTATCCGGATCGCCTTGGATATTGCTATTGTACCAACAAATATAATTGTACCAATGCTCCAAGGGGTCAGGTCCATTGTACATGACAATGGCATTTTCCCACGCCTGCTTGTCTTTTAAGAAACTATGCATCTGTTCCGGTGTGATATTCCGCCGCATGTAGGAATTCAACATTGCGAAAACTACAAGATAAACAAAAAATTGATTACTTGCTTTCACTTGGACTATAATCGTACACAAAACACAAATTCCATTTCACAGAGCACAGCAGAATTGCAAGTAATTTGACAGATGAGCTTTACAGAATGCCCATGTCCATGTCCATGCCATGAGCAAGACTACAATTCTTGGAAAACTGCTGCATTCTATTGTGTGTTTACGAGATTCGCTTGGTAAAACTTCTTGGTAAACAAACCTTTTAAATTTCAGAAATAAGATTTTCGGATTAAACTATCCGATTTTTAATATCTGTAATATAAAAAAAAACCCAAACAACCGCAACCAACTACTTGGAAAATTTATCCGTACAAACTTGACGTGTGTGAAAATTGAAAATGGTGGGTGAACAGGGTTGTTATTGGTTTGAATGCAGTAACGGACATCGTTATTAGTTCTAGTACTTTTAGAATAAAGTTGTCTTATATTATGTATTCTGACAGATTTTGTATACAAGTAGACGTATTGCATAATCCATGATAAAAAGAATATGAATGTCATTATCTTATTCCAAAAAGAAGAATACTGTCAAATTCTGTATATCTTGAAATGTAAATATCAAAATCAATAATAATATGGATTTTGACTGTTTTACAAAGATTCGTACAAAAGTTATTTTTCCATATTTGACTCAAAAATACATTTAATAAAGATGTAATCTTACCATGGATATATTTTTGTTTATGGGGAACAAAATACCATTATAGAGGCAGACGTTTGTCTTGCGAATACATATGTGAATCCTGATGATACCACTAATTTTAATCTTAATATAATTAAGTTAAGAATCACTTTATGTTTTTCTTCTGAGATAAGTTTACTTCATATGCACCAGTAGTTCGTTAATTAACATTTAGTGATGCATTCAATTTTGAAATATGATAAAAAAAAACAATCCTGCATTTCATGAGTTTCAAAATCATTCACTCACACGACTTTGAGTTCAGTTGAATTAACAAACATAGTAAAATTGGTCCTCAGAAGCAAGTTAGATAATTTGGTTATCAGATTATTATTCCCAAGATCTGTCGTTGTCTTGATAACTTTACGGCTTAAATATAAGTGTCCTAGAAACTAGGAAATTATTTAAATTTATTTCTTTCCTAAAAAGAAAAATAAGTTGTAGGTAAATGATGCACTTAGACGACAAACGTTATTTATACCCTTGTACAATAGAAGAGTACAATGAATAAAACGATAATGGTTTTAAAAATCAAATTGATTAATTTCTGTTTGTCGCAAAACTATTTATCTCGTGTATTTTGTACGGATGTGTGAGATTCCATTAAGAGTTTTAGATTAAAATGACCACAACAATATCGCGTTTATTCCGGTCAGCAAATGATAAAAAATCTAAGATTAATTAAGATCACAAAAATTAGTTATCTCAGATGTGCTGGCAAATTATTAAAAGACACCATACATGATGATACAACTGATATAAGAATATATATATATATATATATATAACTGATGATAAGAATAAATAATTTCTTTTGAGGTTCTTCCGCCCCTATCATATTTCCTTTACACCATTTAATAGAGCGTTGCACCTTACGGAATGCAAAAGTTACGCAATTTTTAAAAATATACAGAAGGATGGTAACACAACATGACACTTTGTTACATTTAAAAACTAATTTTTATATAATAGATAATAAGCTCAGGTGTAAAGGTAAAAATTCTATATTTCCTGTTGAAATAAAAATGTCAATTGGTGATTCCTTTGCATTAAAAAACTTTTTCTGAAGTTTCACTTCGTACACACTTTGGTAGATGTAAATGCAGCTCTCGATCATTATGAAGAAGTCCTATATCGTAAAGGATTCATTATGTGGGCATAGACATCGTACATTCTAAGACCTCTTTATGGAAAACAAAAAGTTAATAACGGTAACTTCAGTGTTAATGGATTTTGGTCATTTATGATTTATTTTTTCTAACCCGGACGGCATATGTCATTTCAAAGAGGATGGTGGTGGTGATCACATTAGTCATGTCATTATCGATGAAATACAGCCAAAAAAGAAAAACTTCTCAAGAAGGAGTGCGTTGTACACATACTCGGACGTACATAAATATTCATGCTTCTTATCATTATTCGGTGTTTGAAAAAAATTACATCGCCGATCTTACGACGGTTTTGAAGGTATTGTATTTTATAAAGACAATGTGAGTAAAAATAAATAGATTAACACTGGACTGAGGCACTACATCCACACAGTGAATTTTCAAAATAGGTAGATTTAAAAAAAAAAAAATCAATCAAAAATTCCGAGTAGGTCTCTTAGATTAGTTAATTTCTTTAAACATATAATAACATTGTATTGTATTGCATTAAAGGTCTTTTGAGGCGAACGAGATTCAGCTACATTTATAGTGTGCCTAAAAAGTTGTCATCAACATAATTATAAAAAAAAATATACGTGTATCTAGAAAAAAAAACAAATATAACATTGCCAATATCAGGAGGTATGAAAATATATCCTTATCAGGTGGATGAATAATGCACAGGAGACATACTTAGGAAGTACTAGCTTCTAGCAAAAGGTGTCCGGAACTAAACCCAGCTAAAATAACAAAGTCGTTCAACAATTTTTGAGACCTCACTTAAATGTATGAATATGTCTTTCTTCAAGTCATGATGCATTAATTTATATATATAACTTAAGATAACATGGAGATTGGCATTGGTATCTATCGAATTTCTACACTGCGTTCAGCATACCCTATTGATCCCATGCAATTCGCAGCTGCGTGTAGAGACAGACTAAAGTGACTTCCAAATATTACTGGTCATGGTAATAACAAATAAGCTTTATGATTCGGTTATAAATTCCACAGTTAAAATTACAAATGAATTTATTTTTCAAAAGCAGAGTGATCTTAAGTTCAAATTTAAAGTACAATCCAACATAAAAATTGTAACAAGTAAAACAAACTATCTATGTAAATATAGTAAGGTGTCGAAAATTAATTAAACTTATCAAATAAAAAAAAAGACACCCAGTTGTTCTTTATTCTATCGATAAATGTCTTGTCTTATCGATAATTTTGTTGATATTTATAAGGGAGACACCACTATTAGCATGTTATGTTATTCTCTGCTCCTACAATTAGTAAGAGTAGTATGAATATATGTGCTAAGAAAATATTTCTTCGTTTTCTCTTCTGAAAACTGTCAATGACAACCACACGTAAAAGAAAATTGCCTGCACACTGGGAATTCCGTAAAATTGTGTGTAGAAAAAGAAGTAAAGAAGGAAAAGTCTACGTATATGTAATATTTATTTTTATTTATATTTTTGTGTGTTCTGCAGTTGTTAATAAAAAAAGAACAAAAACATCTTCGTTATTATTCACGTTTTAGGCTAACGCATGTAACATTTTCCTCTTCAAACTAAAATCAAAATTAAAATTGATTATTTACACAAATTAATAACACACTGCACATATTGAGATTGAGAGTGCAATCAATTAATTCGTCTGGTGACCCAAAAGTGAATAAAATGGAAGTTTCATCGGATCCATATGAGCAAAAATTATTCCAAATGTTCACTAGCTGTGATACAAATTGTAGCGGTGCACTGGACGAAAACGCCCTGAGCAAACTGTGCGAAATGCTTGAGCTGCAGGATAGCGGATCCGTTATCATAAAGAGCCTCATAAAAAATCCAAGGTCACGAGTTTCATTCGGCGACTTCAAAGAAGCATTATTGAACTTTCTTGGCACAGAAATCGATGGATCATTGTCACCGGGGGGTAAGTGCACCTATTTGCGTATTGCATTTGTGCTCGAATGCTATAGTGTTATGTTATGCCAAGTACATACATATTTGCTTACATAACAAAGAATGCAAATCGCAAATTGGCTATTTGGAATTTTTTTTTTTTTTTTGATTTTAACTAAAATGAAAATGATAATAATTATTTGTTAATTATTTATCAATTCCTTATCTCTGGTTCTGGCACAACCGATTTGAACATATTCTTTGCATATTTTCTCAAAGATTGTCTACTTGTTGATTACATTTTAACATGATTTGTAGGTAACTACTTATTAATTAATTTATTTTTAATTTTTAACATTTTTTTTGTTTTTCCTTTAAATTTTATGACCGCACGTGTATGCAGTAGAAGCATGCTGCACCACGGCAATTCAAATCATGGCTCCATGGTTGTTTAATATTTCTATTTTAACATTTGTAGCACGTTTATGTGTATGTACGTACGAATAAATTGTATGGATGAAAAAATATATTTTCAAAATATCTCGCAGTGGGAGGGAAAAGGTGATATTACCACCGTTAACCACAGAACACATATATAGAGATATGCATGTTGTTAAAAAGTACATACAAAAGATGAAATAACTTATCTACATATTTCGTTACGAGTCCCATGCGCTTTGTCTGTTTATGCAGATAATTTGATCTTTGTCCTATTCGCGCTATAAAACAGTTGCGTGTTTTTGTTTTTACAGGGGGAGCTGTGGGAAATAGATATTTTGATGTTTGGTATAGAATGTGAAATTTGCTGCATTTAAGTTTTAGTGGTTTTAAACTTGTTTTGTGCAAGCCCTTTAATGATTTTCATTGTTTTTCAATAGAGATTCAAAGTTATTATTGCACTCAAGAAGACAATGTTTTTCTTTCTCGTGGAGGAGAATTCATTCAATTCATCTCACACCACAGCATACCAATGTAAACAGCTAATTGGATTTGCACAAACTTGAGACAATTTGCCTATTAAGAAGGGACACATTCAATCTTCTAATCAGAGCTCCATGTAAAATTTTATTAGCCGAAAATATCTACCTGCTGTGGCAAAGTAAACATTTAAAAAAGGCTTTTATGAAATATAATAACAGTTAAATGAGAGCCATTCTATTAAACGTAAAAATTTGATATTTTATGGCATTTTCCGTTTTTTTGTGAAGTGTTTCATATACACTTTTTACTTGAGAAAGTCCTACAAGAAAATTTAAATTGTTGCTTAAACAACTCAATCAGTGCATGTGATATGTATGGACTATTACAAAATTTTGAATATGTTATTGCCGATAGCTGGGAATTGTGGATATGATCACTGTTGGCGCATTGCTTGCCCTATAACGTTTTCACTTAATTGGTAGGCTCTAGTCTCAAATAGTTTCAAAACGAATGGGCTGTCTGTTAATTGGCGTAGTTGCCTTTGATAAGGATTTTGTGGATTTTAAGATAAAACAAAAATTCGCACTTTTGTTTACTTACAAGACCGCTAAGTGAAAAAGCAGAATCTGTAATAATTAAGTTTGAAAATAAGTTTATATCGTATAGCAGTCTTAAAGCTGCTCTTGTATACTCCGGGCGTAATGCGAAGTCCCCGCAGTATAGTTTTAAAAGGGGCGAAACCATCAAAGGTGGGTTAGAAAGCTGGAACTAGGGGGATGTTACGTTATATATCCACGTTTTCTGTGATATATTTTCAACCGATCTGGCAGTTCTAAAAGTGTGTCTTGAATTCCTGATAGTTCCGAATTTAGCAAAATGATACAATAGCGAACGAATGATTGTACGTGTGGTGAAAATCCTTTCACAATAAACTCTCCTGCTCAGTATGAATTTATGATCGATTATCTTTGGGGTAAAGAGAAAAAATTAAAGCTCTTCATTCGATTATGTCTTCGAAACTTAATTTCGAAAATAGAGAAAATATCAATTATTCGCTAAAAAAGAATTTTTTGTGACATTTTATTGTTAGTACTCCTGTAGATATTTGTCCTGGATCAAATTGCAACTCTCATGGGAGAAAGAATATACTATATTTTAAACTGGTCTTAAACCATATAACAATAGTTAAAAACGACTAAAAAGATCATTTAAGGGGCAAATAGATTGAAAAAAGTAACGAACATGGTAATGCATTTCTTTTAATAATGACAAGAGAAGTAATAATATTGCAATTGATCAACAGTAATAGAAAAGAGTTCTTATCTCTTGGTATTCTTCATAATTATAGGTGGACTTACATTGTGTGCCCTTCAAGTGGATCGAACAGCTATGTACATACGAGGGCGGGTCAATAAGTCCGTGACTTTTTGAATTTCTGACCTCTTTACTGAAACAGCAACACTGCTCCTGTCAACAGGCATCTGTCAGTTGACTCCTGTCAAAATTTAAACTTGCTGCGTCAGTTAGTTTGTGTTTGACAGCTATTTTTATCAGACTACTCACTAATTTGAGGAGAAAATGGAAAAAAGTGAATTTCGTGTGCTTATTAAGCATTATTTCTTGCGAAAAAAAACCATTACCGAGACCAAGGCTAAGCTTGATAAATACTATGGGGACTCTGCACCATCGATTTCAATGGTAAAAAAGTGGTTTACTGAATTTCGTTGTGGCCGTACAAGCACTGAAGATGCCGAACGTCCTGGACGCCCATTTGAGGTCTCTACACCCGAAACAATCGAAAAAATTCACGATATGGTGTTGGCCGACCGAAGATTGAAAGTGCGAGAGATTGTGGAAGCCGTAGGGATCTCGCATGGCTCAGTGGTTTCAATTTTGAATGATCACTTGGGCATGAGAAAGCTTTCCGCAAGATGGGTGCCGCGTTTGCTCACAGTCGACCACAAACACATGTGCAGTTGCCATGGCAAAAATCCATGAATTGGGCTATGAATTGCTCCCTCATCCACCCTATTCTCCAGATTTGGCTCCGAGCGACTACTTCTTGTTCCCAAACCTGAAGAAATGGCTTGGTCGAAAAAGATTTGACTCCAATGATGAAGTCATCTCGCAAACAAAGGCCTATTTTGAGGACCTCGACAAATCATTTTTTTTGGAAGGGATAAAAAAATTGGAGAAGCGTTGGACAAAGTGTATAGAGCTCAAGGGAGACTACGTTGAAAAATAAAATTATTTTTTTATCAAAAAATCTGTGTTTTAATCCAAAAGTCACGGACTTATTGACCCGCCCTCGTATTTTTTAACCCCAATTATTGTTAGATGCCATAGCCACTATGGGATAAAATAACTAAGCATCTCGCTGTCTATATTTAATATTCCAATGACGAGTTCAGTTCTTTTCGATAATATATTCTTGAGTGAAGTGTATTCTGTAGTATTAACAGATTTTTTGCTTTTTTGAAACTTTTAGGTTGTTATTCCAGTAACCGACTCCGTTTAATTTTAGCAATATGAATCTATTTTTTTAGGTGTGTTTTACTGAATTACAGAATGTTTCAGGAAGTTTGAAGGTCTTGGTACCCCCTCTTTTGGAAGTGGATACCCAAAATATCAACTTACACTTTTACTCCTTATTGCTTTATTGCATTCTTAAGGAACAAAAAATATTTTCTGCAGTGGATAAGAAAGCTTACAGTTTCGTTATGGTCGATATTATGACTTTCCTAAGTCAAACAATGTGCTCTAAACCAAGAAAGCGTAATTCAATTTTCTACTTTCTTATCTACTTTCTTACAAACATATAAGAATATTAAGAAAATGTTATACACTCTATTTTATTTAAATTTGGTAGATTGAAATACACATTAGGCATAAAAAAATAAATAAATAAAATTAAATCACTCAAATGTTTTTTTTTCCAACAAATCTCGTATCATATTTTTGATCATATTTGAGTGGCCTAACTGCAAAACTCACATTCTTCACTTTTTTTTGAGTTAGCGGTATTTATATATAGTTTAAGAGCTTGCTTTTTCTGATACGTTGTTTCTTATTCTTTCCTCATAGAGCTAAATATGCGTCAATACAAACAATTGAAAAAAAAAAATTTAAACAAAAACGTCCGCTTTTTTTTGCATCCTTGTTTTAGTGCTGATATATCCCAAAGTTTTTGATTACACAAGGTAACCAGATAATTTGTTTAAGCAGCCGAATGTTAAATTAAAGAAAACAACCCTTAAGAGTAAATTGGACGATTTTATCTGATATCTTTCATAAAACTCGTATTTAACACATAAGTTCAAAGACTGGTATTTTCCATTAATCAAAGGTAAGGAGATCATTAAATAGTTGCGGAAAAAACTCAAGTTTGATATTTATAAATATAAAAAAAAATACTGAAACTGACATTTAAGATAACAGACGTAACATATCACTGTTACTGCTGAAATCTATATATATAACCATATATGCAAGAAAAATTTAGCCACATCATCCGAAGTGATGATGATCACAGTTAATGATTATAAAAAAACCCTTATATCATCTTTAATGTGACAAGTCTGCTAAGGAAAAGCAGCATTTAATGTACAAATAGTGCGTAGTTGTTTGTAAGAAGTAAATAAGTAAGGCGCTTGTATAATTAAGCCATTTTGTGCAATAAAAGTTTCAGAGGAAATGTTTTGATATAAATTTTCCTAAAATGTATTTGAAATGTGAATTAAGTTATTGCTCTTTCATTTTGATCACAAAAATAAGAACTGCTTCACCCAGAATAAAACATTAGCTGGGAAGCTTTTTAAAAACACAAAAAAATTGCAAAAGTGGTGGATACTTTATGTTTCAGAAGCGTCAGTCAAAAAATCAATTTAATATTACCAAACAAATAAAACTTTAAACGATAAGTCTGCGTAATAAACCGCTCAAAACCACAATTGCTGAAGATGGGCAAGTCAGGTGTTTACGTAGGTCTGATCATTTTCTAACGTTACCTCAGTTAATAAGAGCCCGAATGGAAGCGGACTATCCCGTTTAAATCTGTTTCCTGACTATACGAAGGCGACTGAAAGAAAATTGAAGAATTTTCGAGGCGCTTAACGCTTACATTCTACCTAAAGAAAAAATGGGAACAGTAACGGATAAGATGATTGGGCTCGAATTAGGTACTTACATATATAAATTTGCATCTTTGCCTCTGCCATTTAATGCTTCAGTTTTATTTATTATTTAATAACACACGAAAATTGTTTTGGCAATATATACAACACATATTTCACAAAGTAGCACCACTGAATCATTGGGTTTTTCCCTTAAACCCAATAAAAAGGACACAAGTGATCGAAAAGAAGTACTTTCATTCGATTTGATGATCATGTTAAAATTTGTTGTTCTCACATTTCAAAAAAAAAAACAAAATGTTATTACCAAAAGAGCAATAAACTTCTTACCTTTTTCATCTCGTAAAAGCATATTTTTGAAAACATCCCTTTAACGAAGTCCTATCCCCAGGAATTCTCAAAACATCATGATTCATCACAAGTATAAAGTGCATTTTGCAAAACAAAATTCAGGTAGATTCTACATATCACTTACATTGTTTAGCATATATTACAAGTTCAACATACGAATAACGCATATGGGCGTTGGTCGTTTATGGTGGGATCATCCCTAAAAAGGTACCAAATAAGTGCAAAAATTTCTTCTCCTACCTCACGAATTGTTTTAACATATTATTTCTGCACATATTTGCGCTTGTTGTTGTATGGCTATTTAAGACCTACTACTCCTGATAAATTATGTCAGTTTTAAAAGAATCTCGATCGAATAAAGATCTATATTATAACGAACAGTTGTCAATCATGAAACAAAAAATCAGCGCCAGTTTCCTTCAAAAAAAAACCTACGAATCAGCTATTGATGATTTAATAAAAACCTTTGGTAAGATATACTAGAATGTAGTACAAAGAACAAACTTAATAAAAAATATTGTAAAATTGTAAAAGTTGTATTTAAGTTTTTTATATGAAATTGGTCATATTTTCAGAACGAACATTGATTTTCAACGAAGAGCCTGAGCAAAAACATGTGGACAGTCCACAGGAGTCATCAGATCGTGAAGTGTCGCCTAAATTTGTGGTCGGAGCTAAAAAGTATGGAAGGAGATCAAGACCACAATTTATAAAAACAGATTCTTCACCTTCAGAATCTGATGATCAAGACCTTGTCGAGAGAAAGCCCAGTAGCAATACC
This sequence comes from Volucella inflata, assembly GCA_928272305.1. Taxonomy (NCBI): domain Eukaryota; kingdom Metazoa; phylum Arthropoda; class Insecta; order Diptera; family Syrphidae; genus Volucella; species Volucella inflata. The sequence goes on along the minus strand of OV743720.1, from coordinate 111,312,395 downwards.
GTAAGTTAAAAATTAACCAGGTGTTGAAGTATTTATAGATAAACATATAATTATTCACTTACAGGTTCAAAGATCCTCATCACAAAGTGATATCCTATCATCACACAGAAGACGGCCCATATGTGGTGGAGCTAAGCTCAAACGTTGTGCATCACTTCCAGCTCAAAAAAATCAACGTGTACGTGATGCAATTTTGGAAAAAACCAAAGCAGCAAAGGCGGCAAATAAAATCAATAGCAGCGCTGAATCATTGGGTGAGTATTATCAAATGAAGCTTATTCTATCAATCGTATAGCACTTCTGACAATATACAATCTCCAACACAAAGCTTGTATCTAATATCAGAGTTAAAAGTTATTTTTATAGCCGAAGCACCCAAATACATACTCGTATATACAAATACCGGGAAACGTTTTAGTTTCAAACACTTGTGTATTTCTTAATTTGATTAAACAACTTTACAAGTTCATATATTAAATAAAACAAAAACATCATCGTTACATTTGAATAGGGAATTTAGACTTCGATAATCTTACAAATAAGATTCTTGACATATGGAGAAGATACGGAAGCGAAATCGGTACTTATTATTTTACATGTGGTCAACTGCAAATTGTTTGTGAACGTGTAGGACTCTCGAGCACAGTTGCAGAAAAAGTTGCCGAAGAAGTATTCGCTAAATTAAACAAAATCGAAACAGAGCCAGTGATTTCTTTTAATGAATTTATAAACCTAATTAGTGGTGAAAATATGCCATTTGCACCATCAAAGTACTCTGATTCAGAATTTTCACCGACATGCCCAAACAATAATAATTCGGTTTCGTTGTTCGGCAATAAACCCTTCGACACTGCAGCCATCCATGTGGACAGTAGTCAGAGAATATTTTCACGTGCGTCTGACGATAAGCAATTAATTTTGAAAGGTTTGTTCGAGAAATTGCTTATTTTGTAATCATTTTTCGTTTATATTTATTTATAGTTCAGTGCACTGTTAATAGTTGAAAAAAAAAGAAAAAAAAAATGCATTTAGCTCGCAAAGCACTTTGATTTTTGTAAGAGTCTCTCAGTAGAGCTCCTCCTGGTTTGGTGTTGGCTTTTAGCATAATTAATCCTGTTTTGTTTTATATTCACATGCACACGCACCATAAATTGTATTAGTTTGTGCTTGTTTTTTTCTTTTATTACTCGTATTCGTATACATATCTGTCGCTCCTCGTTGGTTCCCTATTTCGTTTAGCAGAATGTCTTAATCTTTTCGTGTAGTTAAGTCTTTTCAAAATGTGTGCTACATTATGGAAATGTTATAATAAAAAATCTATTTATAGATATTCCAGCTCAATTGGAAACAGTTCCAGCTCATAGTATAATTGAAATGTGGGAACGAGCTAGTATCACAAGTGCAAAGGGACTTTTGTTAAGTCTTGGCTTCGATGAAGACGAAGTTAATGTACTGCAATTGTCAAAGGTTTTGGAAGAAGAACTACGTGGCTTAGTTGGTGAAGCACAGACAACACTTCTAAAAGCATCATTAGCACTTCAAACTGCAGAACTTTCCACGTTAAAACAATCATACCATCAATTGGGTGAAGAAAATAAAAAACTGCATGCCGATAACAAAGACGCGAATAGAAGAGTAGTGATGTTGGCTCAAGAAATCGACGAAAGACACGCTAATTTAGAAGACACAACTAAGAAAGAGGTAAATTGAAAAAAAAAAATTTGTTGAAGCTAATTTTTACTCATGTAATTATTATTTTTTAGATAAGACTACTAGAGCAACGACACGCAGAGGTAGTGCGTGACTTAACTGCTCGGATGGCAAACGATCGCGAAAATTGGTCAAATCTGACAGCTAGATTAGAATTACGAATAAAATCATTGGAACAAGAGGAGGTTAAGCTAAGATCTGAAACGGAATCACTTCAAAAAGAGAATAGTGCCTTAGAAAACGAACAAATAATCCTCCAGAAGCAGATAACTGGACTTTTAGAGACAAACATCCAGTTGAATAAGGAAATAGTTGAATTCGAAGAGAGAAATAGAGACAAGGAGGGCTCGAAAAGTGAGAAAGAGACCGAGGAAATGATGGATTTGATGGAAAAAATCTCAAATTTGCAAGCGGAGAATGCAAATTTGCGTGACAAAAACGACGAGCTAGTTGCTGAAGTGGAAGGACTAAACTTTGAAATTTCACGTATCAAGGCAAAAAGAAATCCAAAGGTTGCTCCCACTAGTGCGGACGAGGATCCTGACCATGCTTCTGCGGCTGTTAAAAGACGAGGTGATTCTCCAAGTAAAACAAGAATAACTGAAGAAAGTCCGCGATTAGGTAAATTCCGTAGATGTAATGCCGATGCTAACAGTGAGAGTGATACAAGTGGCGATTGGGTAGCATTAAATTCTGAACTTAAAAATCCCGTTAACGTTACATCGACACCAAGTACTTCTTCAGGGTTTTCCCAGGAAAGTTGTAGTTCTACTCTTGATGCTAAGGATCAGGAGATTGTAACCTTGAAATCAAAGATTTCGCAGTTGGAGAATGAACTGAAGTTATACAAAAACAATGTAACAAATCATGATTCAACGATATCAAGTTGTGATATTTCCAGCATAAGCATTGAGAAGGAAACTGTAGATGCACGTTGTAAGGAGCTTGAGACAAGTTTAGAACAAATGCAAAAAGCTTACGAAGAATGCGAAGATTACTGGCAAGATAAACTTTCTGAAGAACGCCAACTCTTTGATAAAGAACGTAAAATTTACGAAGAAGAACAAAAGGAAAGTGATAGCAAGTTTACAGAACTTGTAGAAAAAGTTCGTGAATATGAAGAGCAATTTAGTAAAGATGGACGGTTGTCACCTATCGAAGAAAAAGATGCACTTGAACAGCAGTATGCTGATCTAGAAGCAGAAGCAGAACAACTTCGTGAAAATGCAAGAATAATGTTTGAAGAGAAATCTAAAGAAATCGAAACACTACAAAGTGAAATTGAAGATCTAAAGATAAAACTGGGTGAAAGTGTTGAGATTTTAACAGGTGCAAATGAAATGCAAGCAGAAATGTCTGACTTGGATAGTCCAGCGAGCTCTCCGATCAGTTATCTTTGGCACCAAAGTACAATTCAGTCTCCAAAGTTTAAATTGAATGGTCAACGAAAATCTCCTACAGTGCAGAGAAATAGGTAAGCCATAGCTTAAGGTCTATTTGAATAAAGTAATAACAAATAAACTCATGGGAAAGATGTTGACATAAACGAAAATACATTTTTACAATTTGAAGGTTTCGGCTTCAGGCAAAGCTGGATCGACACATATTGAGATGTGGGGAAAAATAAACTTAAATTATAAACGTTTTTTTCATTGTTACTTTTGTTTAATTGTTTTTTATTTGAACGTGGGTTTAATTCTTTTTTTAGATTTCGAATAGGAGTTTATTGTTGTAGTTTGACTGCCGTGAAGAAGTGGTTGATGCCTTTTCAATTGCAGGTCTCACTAAATTCTATATGGGATGGAATTTTAGGGTCTTATCTTAAGTTAATAAAAAACATGCTCATCAGGCGTTTTTTAAGCACCCGCTTACACCTTCCTTAATAAATGATTCTGTTACTCTGTCAGTTACTAAATAATTCTTCTGTCAGTTAGTATTTAAATCATCAGCATATATTTAAATCTATCAAGAATAAGAGTTTTTACCCTAAAGGTGCTTCAATGCCTGCTAATTTACAGAATTAGGTTTAAGAATTAGAAGGAAAGGTTAGATAATTTTCTTATGACTTGATGGGTAAACCTGTGCATTATGCCTCAAACTTTTCAAGCTACACTAAACATTTGTAATTAAGTTTTTTTTTATTAGGGCGAGTATATGCAGTTTGATACTGTAGATTGGAAAAAAACCAAGATAATAATTGTTTGCGACCAAGTTATGTGCACACGCCCTCTTCAGATATGATGTTGAAAAAAATATTGATGACGTTGTTATTTGATAAGGCAAGGCGTTGTGGTTCCTTTGCTGCATATGCGGGGACACATATAAAGATAAAAATCTGTTACTTCGTCCTCAAGCAACTGTGCCCTAAAGTAAGGTTCATATTTCCCGATGATATTCATCGTTGGACTATACTAGTTAAAAGTTGTCCATCACTCTTAAACCACTTTACCAATTTAATATACTTGAGCAGCTTGTAAGTCCTGCTCTAATTGAATGATAATAAATAATATTTTATTAAATAATCCTAAATTTGATCATCTAGTATGGAAAGACCATATTTTGCTGGTATTTTTGTATTAACTTGATCTAATTAATTTTCTCTCTGACTCTTTTTCTCACATTTTTTGACACGTAAACCTCTATTACATTTTGAATGACTTCCATTGAATAGACATTTTTCTGTTTTTCTTTCCGCTAATAGGCCTATTTATAAAATGCATTTTCTTTTGTTGATATGTACATTCCTTTATAGTTGGGTACATCACCCAACAATGCGATTCAAATGTTGAAACTGGACCATCCTTTGTATAAGTTTGACCGATATTTTTCTATCACAAAATACTGCGACGTTTTCGTGACATTTAAGCCAACTCTCGGTAAATCTATGTTTCACATCTTCATCGCAACTTCCCTGGTGAGGAACGACAGAGCATAAGTATTTGAATTGTTCGAACTTCGATGCGTAAATTTCTTCTAAATGCATGGCGGCAGTTGGGTGTGCGGATTTGGAAAAAACGACAAAGAATATGTTCGGTCTAGTACAAGTGATTCGTTACCCGTTACCTTCTATCTCATTTATCTATTATAATTACTAAAAGTTGCTCACAGGCAGCGTTGTCATCGGCGCAAAGAAGACAAGAAGAAAATCTTACACATCATGCTCAAATTTTTGATTTTAGGATGCGACTTTTTATACCATGTTGCCTTATGTACACGAATTTAGGCATCAATACGTAGGCCTAGGCTACACAATCTAATCGCATCAGTTCAATTTGAAAATAGTGGGTTTCGAACAATTGTACTCTATTTGGTAGGCAGGAAAGTATTTTCTTTTTTTTATTTTAGAAAAATTGATAGACTTTAACCAACTTTTTTTTTTTTCATTTTGTTCGAAGACTTTCTACCATGCTTCTAGCAACTTTATTGTTTCCGGCGTCTATAAAACGTCTATACCATAATTGCGAAAAACTAGACCAAGCTTGATTTCAGGTTATCATTATTGGTGTTAGTTTTACCATTTAGGAAGTATTACATACTATACTTCGAAACAAATGAAAATCTGGCAGTGCAAGGTCAGGCCTGTATGTCGATGTTACATCAACTCCAACAAGGTTTAAAAAGGTTGTTGCTGTAAGCTGTAACGATTTCCGTACGAATTGCCAATTTTGGCCATTTTCCTTTGATTGCCTCCTAAATTTTCATTAGTTGTCGTCAGTAAACATCTGTATTAACCGTTTAGTTCCTTTGAAACGGCTTAAACACACGACACCTTTATAATCCCAAGATATCAACAACATAACCTTCTTTTGATGCAGTTCAACTTTCGATGTGGTTTGTTCTGGTTCAGCACGCTTAGACCATAACAGTTTTCGGCTGATATTGTTGCAGATGATCCAAAAATAACTTGTGATGATTTGTTTCAATATAAAAAGGATCAATTTCATTGCGTTTGAGACGCGTATTGCGTGAATATCTTTTAATTCATGTGAAACCCAAATTTCAATTGAATTTCAATTTCTGTGTGTGATACATTTAGCATTTCTGCTGTCTCTCGTATACACGATCTGATTCAATTATGACTCTGATATGATCATCATCAAACTCACATGGTAAACAATTTCCAGAACGGAATTTCTTAAACCGCTTGTGTGAAACAGTCTTAAAATATCTCTTTGTGAACGTCAGTATTTTATTTGCCTTTACAAAAATAAAGGAGGAAATAATGTCGAAAACATTCGTATGTTACAATTTACACTTTGTCAACAGGTGTTAATAAAACTAAGCTTTATTTGCTTCTTAAATGCTTACTTTCTTGCCAACCCAATGCTCATATAAGTCCAAAGCTTGATGTAGACATATTTATATATGATTATAATATTATGGAATATTGAGCAATTGCGTAACTGCTCAGTTAAGCATGTTTTTATTGGTATGTCCATAGACATATTACATATTTATAAAGCACAAAATCGTTTGCCTTCATATAATTTTTTTTTATCACTTTTAGATTAAACAATTTATCAACATCTGAAACTACTGTATTTAGTACTACACAGCCGAGTACAAATGTCCAAGAAAATGAAGAGCGTAAAAACATATCACCTATTCAAAAACCTAATACACTGAAAGTCACTACTAATGAGATTTCAAAAGATGAAGATTCTTCTTCAACGGCATCCGCTAAGAGTTTCGAATCTCGAAGTGTTGCTTCAACGCACAGTATTCAAAAATCATCGATTAATGCTCCAAGCAGTTGTTCTAGTCCGAATATAATGAAGGAAGAATTAAAACGTTTAAAATATTTCGAAATGCAATTGAAAGATCAAATAAAAGATTTGGCTTTGCAGCGAGATGGGCTGGTAATGGAACTTCAACAACTCCAGGAAGCCAAACCTGTACTCGAGAAGGCATATGCTGTAGGTTGCAATATAATTAATTTTACATTTTTAATAACTACCTTCTCTTTTTCAGCGCACTGCACATCCCTCGCTTATTCAAAAAGTAAATCAGCTTGAACTGAAGAACCGACATCTGCAAAATGTTGTCAAACAGCAGCATCACTATACCGAGACTTTAATGCAGCGTAAGTAAAATAGAAATGTGTACTAAATAAATAGAATGATTTAAAATATATTAACTTTACTCAATAGACTCGTGGCAGCAGCAGCATGCCGAATTGTCTGACCTTCGGAATCGCCTTGAAACGCAGGGCATGATTATGACAGAGCAAACGCAACGTTTAGCTAATGCTGACGTTCTTGTCAAAGAGTTATATGTAGAAAATTCTCATCTCACTGCCACTATACAGCGCTTGGAGCAACAAATGTGTAGGGTTAACCTTATGCATCAGCACCAAAGCTTAAGTGGCCTACCAGGAATGCCTTAATCCAAACTAACTACTTCAAACTAGCACCAAATAACAGAAAAATAAACAACCTAATTTTTAGTGCCGGATTCTTTCTTCAATCAGGTATAAAAGTCGGTCGTTCTTGGATTATTCAACATCGAGGATGTAATTCTCTTAAATCTCAACTTCTAATTAAATAAAAGGATGTTGGGTATCGCAATTGTACATGTAAATTTGTATTTTTAACTATTTCCAACAATGTAAATAAAATGTATTCGAATGTCCTCTAATTTGGTGAAGGTTAAAGTATAGGTGAAGGTACAAGAATAATCACAGTTCGACTGCATAAATGTTACTCAGTATATTATAATTATAAAAAGACGTACATGTATGTATTTTTATTTTTTTTTTAATGCAACTAAGATAGAAATTTTATGAAAGTGATAAAGTGTGTTTGTGTCAACGAAAAGTCCCTTAGATTGTATTTGTTCAGAGTTAGACTTTATTTCTATAACGTTATTAGATAGTTTAATAATTAAAAATAACTATTAAAAAAAAAACACATTTTACTTTAGTATTTATTTATACTGCTAATGTATACATTCATTTATGCGATACGATACAATACAACATTGTATGTTGTTCTGGTTTGTTAATGAAAAAATAGACTATTAAGCGCTCGCTTAGATGAATTCGCCATTCATATGTCTTTGCAGCGTATTATTCTTATTCTTAAGAAATCATATTTTCCATCAAGGAATTTCATATGATATTACAATTATTTCGTACATACCTACACTTTAAAATTTTCGTTCATATTGTGAGAAATGTTATTTTTTTTAAGATCTCAAAGAGAAAAAATCGTAAAAGTGTGTATAGATCTGATTCAAATGTTAAATCTAATGAAATTATAATTGTTTAAAACTAAAAGTCTTCAGAAGTAAGAATAAACACATGCATGTTCAAAATTAAATATAAAAAAAAGTATTAATTTTTTTAAGAATAAAAAGCAGCACTCCAGAAAATTTTAAATAGAAAAATAAGACAAAAAAAATAATGAAATTGTATTCTGCTCGTCGCAGTTAAAGCTATCAACGAATCAGCAAAAAACAAAACAAATGAATATATTTTATGCAAAATTAATTTATACTAAATGAACAAAATATATGGCATAACAAATTTAAAGAATGTTTTTTTCTTTTCTTTGATTTTTGTAAACTATGTGAAGCCTCTCGACAATTCACATTTTATTGGACAAAGGAAAATCTTTGAATTATAGAATTAAAATACTTTTCTCCCTCTTCTTTTTTTAACCGTCAAAATATACAACGCGTATACTTCCATTTAATGCAACATATTTCATCCATATATTCGAACTGCGACTGCGCCGCTGGTGGGGTTGGCTAAAGGTGGGGATCTGGGAACTATAGGTGTTTTCAAAAACACCATACTAACTAAGCCTAACATTAGTTACGTTCAATAATGCAGATCGTGTGTTGAACTAACTTAGTCCTGTTTCTGTTCTGTTTCACCCTCGCGTTATTAAATGTTAACATATCTTCATACTTTTGCAGATAAGTAAGCACTTCAATTATGGTTGCAGAGAGAATAAGACGATTTTAAAGCTTAACCTTATTTCCTTGTTATTTATCTTAATAATTTTTTTATGAAATCTTAAACTCTTGTTATTCCTCGGTTACCGCACAAAATTAAGTAATTTCTTCACCAAAGTTGGGAATATTCCTTAAAACTAATTTTTGCAGATTAAAAAAAATGCAAGAGCAGCTGCTGCATTCCCACTATAAAAGGCATCTAGAGACTCCATCAAACGTTTTCTCTCAATCGATAATGATGACCTATAGACATTTCATTGCGTCAGTATTTCTCTTTTATCCTTCGCTGGCTTTGAATAGCACATAGATTTGAAGTCGACGTTCTATACTCGTATATAAATTAAATGTTCATTTGTGCCAAATTGTTGGCCCTTAATAACTTGTAAAAAATGGGGTATAGCCGATTTGAATATGGTAGGTTTTTATGACAAGTAATGGCCATTTAATTCGATAAAAACAACAGAGAACCAATAAAAATTGGAATCACAGAAGTCACACCAAGTAAAGCAAGTAAAAATGTTACATATTTTCAGACTATGAAATGGTGTATCTTAAATCATTCGTATTAATTATTAATTGTAGTAATTATATCAGGTTGAACAATACCTTCGTTATCAACTAGGTCTTAAACCTAAGGCCACACGCACTACATCATGTTAAATTCAATCACAAGCCATACGTCGCCTACTCATTGATTCTGAGAAGTTTTCTATTTTACCATGATAGAAAAAAAAATATTTACTATCATTAATCAAAAAAAGGGGGATTCTTTACTTTTTGCAGAAAGACAAAATAAATTTACTTTCAATTTCATTTCCAATTTCTACCCAGTATTCTTGATAAAAAGAAAAAAAACCGAAAGAACAAATTAAAACTCAAAAGCATATGACCCACTACAAATAAGAGGCACTTTTATTTAAATACCAATTCTTCACATTACATGAGTATACATACATAATACAAATCATTGCAAGAAATCGACAACTTCTTCTAGTTCACGTTCCCTGGCTTGCTTCTGAGCCCATCTTGCCTCAGCAACTTTTACATTCAACACCCATCGATCATGGGCCAAACGAATGCCACAAGTTAAATTTTCATTCTTTGTAATGATCTTAGCTACAGTAGAGTACCTAGTATCGGACCGAGGATGTCTTTTCTTTGCTGGACAAACTTTACCCCCTTTTGGGAAAGGTGGCTCTTGTAAATACCTCTTCAGACATCCTTGATGAAATAAATGACCACAAAATACTCGTTCACAATGCATATCACTTGTATCGTCAGTTATTATGTCTATAGCACTTTCCGGAAGTACTGCACAAGTACAAATCGGACATTTCTCTTCATAGAAATCTTGTGTAGCGTCAATGCAAAATTTCAACGCCTTGTACAAACTCGGAGCTGGCTGAAATGGTTGAGAACTTTTATCCTTTGCCACTTTAAGAGGTGGTTCGACGCACTGTCGTGCTATTTCTTTTGATTGCCCATTAAGATATCTTAGAAGTACTGCCGGTAAATTTGTTTCGGCATCTTTTAATATACAACATTGTTGAGGATACTCAACAGGAATGTCGGCTTTTATTTTATAATAGTAATGACCACCTTTTGCTACCAAATTCACACTTGATGATTTCTGTTTCAATTTCAATTGATCGTTGGCATTTTTGCCAAGCGCTTTTTTTAGGTCCAGAATTTCGTCATATGCCACACAGAGAGGGTTTTCCTTTAAATACTGTTCAATGAATTTCAGCACATAGATGACTTGTGGTTTGCCCAAAATATCTTTTGCTTTATTTTCACTTATATTTGCCAAGCCGTCGAGAAATTTGCCGGAAAGTGTGCGACTTTTTATTTCAACTAAAATTGGTGATCTTGGATAGTTTTCAGGAAATCGCAGACACACAGTTAGCTGTCTACTGTTCGTTTGTTTGATATCCACACGAATGAGCACTGGGGTGCATGTAATTATTTTTGAGTTTTCGACAACATTTTCGCACAGTTTTTTGGTTTCTTCAATTTCAAAATCAATTATACTCATAATCCTGAAAGAGTATAAATTAATTCAGATGCCTCTGCTCAAAATTTAAAAAAAACTTTTTAACAAACACACGACTAAAGGCAGACGGAATTAGTAATATGACAAGTGACACTGACGAGATGCCAACTTTTTGCTCTGACCGATTCACAATGAATAGTTACATAGTAATAACATGATGTAAGCTTCAAAGATTGTCCCTGTAATTTCAATTTGGCTTCCTTTCGGAATTCATAATGCAATTAAGTTATGTGTCGTATGTCGTTTCTATAGATAAAAAAAAGAGTCAAATAGCAAACAAAATTTCTTCTGTTTTCATTTTTTTTTTTAAGGTTAAAAGTTTTGTAATTAACAAAAAGTTTTTTCAATCATTCAGATTAGTTTACACAGTCAGTAACTAGAAGAAAACTGAAAAATTAAAAAAATTCAAGAGATCTTATGTATTTTTATTTCAAAAAAACTTCAGTCGTTTATTTATTTTTCAGTACTTAAAGTAAACAAGTCTTGAAATTGCGTCAACGTCAACCACCGACACTTTTTGGCAGTTCTCTCTATTGCTCATTTGTTGGATTGGTCATCTGTCATCAAAATCGTAGAGAGCAGCCACGTTGTTTGGCTAAAAACCCAAGAGCAGTCTTCGTTTTTTTTGTTAAATTAATAATAATTAATCATGGTTCTGGATTTGGACCTATTTCGAAGCGATAAGGGTGGAAACCCAGACAAAGTTCGTGAAAATCAAACGAAAAGGTTTAAAGATGTTGGTCTTGTAGAGACCGTAATTGCTCAGGACACCGAGTGGAGGCAGAGGAGGCACCGGGCAGACAATCTTAATAAAGTGAAAAATGTTTGCAGCAAGGAAATTGGAGAAAAAATGAAGAAAAAAGAACCAGTTGGTGATGAAAAAGAAGCTGTTCCCGACAGTTTGAAGGAGGATTTGCCAGCAATTACTAGTGATGTTCTCAAAAGTCTTACTGTTAACCAAATTAAGGTATTTATTTTCAAAGTCTGCAATTCATAACAATGACTAATTTATTTCTATTTGCATTTTGAAGAAAGTACGTGTTCTCATCGATGAGGCTATGGTAGAAAATGAAAAGCGTTTGCAGGAAGCTGAGGCAACACGAAACTCTGCTTTGCGTGAAGTTGGTAATCACTTGCATGAAAGCGTTCCAGTAAGCAATGATGAAGATGAAAACAAAGTAGAACGTACATTCGGCGACTGTACCAAACGAGGAAAATACTCACATGTTGATCTCATTGTTATGATTGACGGTATGAATGCCGAAAAAGGAGCTGTAGTTTCTGGTGGTCGTGGATATTTCCTTACCGGCGCAGCAGTGTTTTTGGAACAAGCCCTCATCCACCATGCTCTACATATCCTGTACAAAAAAGAATATACCCCTCTCTATACGCCATTTTTTATGCGCAAAGAAGTGATGCAAGAAGTTGCACAACTTTCGCAATTCGACGAAGAACTTTACAAGGTTGTTGGAAAGGGAAGTGAGAAGGCGGAGGAAGGGGGAGTCGATGAAAAATATCTAATTGCGACTTCAGAACAACCAATAGCCGCATACCATCGTGACGAATGGCTGCCAGAATCTTCTTTGCCTATTAAATACGCTGGCATTTCAACTTGCTTCCGACAAGAAGTGGGATCCCATGGACGAGATACACGTGGAATTTTCCGAGTACATCAATTTGAGAAAGTAGAACAGTTTGTACTTACCTCCCCTCACGACAATAAATCGTGGGAAATGATGGATGAAATGATTGGCAATGCTGAGCAATTCTGTCAATCTCTTGGCATTCCATATAGAATTGTGAATATTGTTTCCGGAGCTCTAAATCATGCTGCCTCGAAGAAACTCGATCTGGAGGCATGGTTCGGTGGAAGTGGAGCATTCCGCGAACTTGTTTCATGCTCAAACTGCTTGGATTATCAAGCCCGACGATTGCTTGTGCGTTACGGACAAACGAAGAAGATGAATGCTGCCGTGGACTTCGTTCATATGTTAAATGCTACTATGTGTGCGGCTACACGTGTGATTTGCGCTATACTAGAAACACATCAAACTGAGACTGGAATAAAAGTACCCGAAGTTCTCAAAAAGTACATGCCTGAGAAATTCCAAGATGAAATTCCATTCGTTAAACCAGCTCCAATCGATGTTGAAGCCGCGACTGTTGTTAGCAAGAAAAATAAAAAGCAAAAGGACGCAGCCGCTTAAGTCTCACAAATATGCTGGTCTTTGCCCAATACGCTACAATATAACACATTCTGATGGATAACTTAAACTGAAATTCGGCTTTTATATATGCTAGCGATTGCATTTTCCGAACCATATTTACAATAAATTATTTAATTCAGCTAAACTACTAAAGTGAAAAGTCTTTTTATTTAATGATCTGAACTTTTCTAATTAAAACTTCCTTAGGTATTCGAAAGAAAGGTTAATATCATTGGTTGTCTTAAAGTAGGCAAAAGCGAAACTCGAAAAGAAAAAAACAAATCAATAAATATTTTAAAAAGAATTCATATAGATCTCCTACTTCGAAGAAGCCACATTACGATTTTAGCTGAGATATAATTAGTTTTATCGCTAAACCATCCGATAACAGAGCACACACTCGCGGCGGGTGCTATTCATAGATAAGTGCGTGGCTTTTTCTAATGAAATGATGGAAGGTCGAAACTTTTTTTTTCCTAAGCCAATACAAATGTGTATATCCCCGAAATCTCGTGAAACCACTTGCAAACTGTGTCTTAAAAAATTGTGTTTTAGTGACCAGTTCCTAGCGCTATTAAAAACATGCATATATTATGTAGGCACTGGTCAAAACAGTGAAAGCTTAGGCAATAGCTACAAATCTAATATAATACAGTTTCTATTGATTTTGCAAACGATATTAACGTTTCGCTTTTAGCGCAGAGGTATACATCACGCTAAGGTTTGTATTTTCATTTATTTTTCTTTATTAAATAATAATACAAAACTATGAAATCTACGAACATTACTAAATATTCAGAAGCAACGAAGAAGACAACTGGCATTTACGGGTATAAGTACGGTGACAGTACGTCTTTTATTCTTAATAAGAGCCTTTCATTTATTTGTGTTTCGTCCATTAAAACATCTACACAAACTTTGGAATGTGCATTCTTTCAGTACACTGTAACAGATGTATATAATCGGTTTATAGAGCTTTCATTTTTTTAATTGCCATCTTTTGTACCGTTATTACTATCTACTTCAATCGCTTAGTTAGTATTACTTTTATATATTTCCATTTTACCATTTGCTAGTAACGGTGAAAGAAAACAAGGTGCTCGCAAGGCGGCATCCTGTCTCTATTACTATTAAACATCGCTCACTCCTTTCAACAACGTCATATCTAAAAAAATGGAGATATTAAGTTATGCCTGTTTTCAGAATGCCATGAAAGAGAAGTATATCTTCATAACTTTAACTAAATATTCAGCCGCTAGAGACCAGAAGTGTCGTTTCTGCATCATAAAATATCTCTATGTCGTTTAGTGCAAGAGTGTATTATTTCTTTATGAAACAATATTGTGCAAAAAGTAAGAGGATTTTTCATTCTTAAGTCTCAACCATAATAGCCGAAAGCAAACTGAAGCTTCTGTCAGAACTGGACGAGGAGTTTATTTACGTTACTTCAAATGGATAAGTTGCCCATAATAGGAGTTTGAAAACGTATCCACTGTCAAGTCAAGTTTTCATTTGTTTTTTTTCCATGTTCTTGTATTTGTTCGCGAAAATTATATTCAGTTCATAAAAACTGAGTAATAAAAATAAAAAATAAAAAATGGTAAAAAAAATGGCACAAATCCGCACTAAAAGCACTTTACCTGATTAGAATTGTAAAATATCCTGATTTTTCTTGGGTCTGCCTTTAGTTTTTTATCAATGACGTATTATTTGGTTTTATTTCAGTATTGTTTGGGAAACGAAAGGCGTCCGTGATAATTTATTTTGATTTATGACGTTCTTACACAATAAATGATGTCGATTGTATTATTTTAACTTATGACATTATTGTAAAGTGAAATTCTGAACAAGAACGTCATAATTAAAAAGGAACCGTTTACAATTTAAAATTGTTATACTTATTCATCCTCAAACAGAGAAAGAACATCAGGTTCTAACTAAGTAAAAAGTTCAATCGGAGGCTTAGTATTTTTTTTTAATACACTTTATTCTACTTTTAAACTTTATAATTACTCTCCTGAAAAATCACGTTTTTTGAGATATGATGTTGTTGAAAGGAATAAGCGACATGCTGGCGAATCTCTACTTAATGCTCTTATTAGTTCTAATATCTGCATTCTGATACGTACAGATGTTGTACCTGCTTTGCCTGTCGGGTTTAGCAAACCGATTATAACCTCTTAACGACATAGCCTTCCAGTCAACACGAAGAATACTGAATTTGTTCTCTTTAAGAAAAGGAAGCTTGATTCATATTTTGTAAAAAGTGTCATCTTATATAATAAACTTCTCTAAACTTAAAAATTGCGTTGCCAACTGACGCAATTACTTCGAAACTCTGGTTGTTGCAGGAATACGAAATCAATGGAATCAGAAGACAACTTTCCCAGGACCAGCATTGGTGTTGCGTTCGCTCTCTGGCACGGCTTCAATTGACAATTCACTTTCAAGCTTGCGGGCAAATGAATGCTTTAAGACGTGTTTAGAAAATAAGTTACATAGAAAATGGTAGCGGTATTAAAGAGAAAAAATGCTTCTGTTAAGCATTTAAGGGTGTTAAGTTTCGATGATTGCTATGGTATGACGTCCCAGGAATCACTTCTTTTGTGCCTATCCTGCTCCGTCCCCATTAGGTTGAATGTTTTTGGTGCTGACATGGTATGTGCTGAATTGTACAATAGAAAAATGGGTAATAATTAACCGAAAATAATAAATACATACATAGGTATATAGTGTTGAGACGCAGATTTTCATACATGCATTTGTATTTAATTTTTTATTATTATTTTTTGTAATTATTTCTTTGTCCCTTTAAAGTTTTATTAACTCCACTAAAGTTCCTTTACTCAACATAAACTTTAGTTATGCATGCTCACTTTGGGGACATACACACACATAGATACGAGTATATATGTAAATCTATTCTATTAAAGGAAATAAGAACAAAAATAATTCTCCATATTGCCATAGCAATCAGTACACTTGTTTGTTTTAAATTTGTATAAAAAATCTAAATGTTTTTTTTTATTAATTTCATAGTTTTATAATTTATAATAAAAACAAAATGGTGTGGACAATTGTAACCCCAAGTAACAAACCTTTGAACAAAGATACACGATGGGACAGAATACGCAAGAAACATGCGAATAGTTTCAACATGAAAACAACTCTGGTTAGGAAATTTGTAGAGATGGATTTCATTGGAAAAAATAACATAAAGTTACTCAATGGAGATAAAGATTTAAAACAAAATCTAGATCCAAACTTAGTTATGGATTTGAGGCACGAGATGGTGAACAATAATTTAGTATCCAACATGTACCACCAATTGTACTATATATTTTAAATTAGTTTCAGAAAAATCCTAAGAAATTGGCATCGTCAGTCAAAAAGTACACCCCAAACATTGATAAATGTATTGTTCACAATTTGGAAGTAGAAGAGCATTATATTCTTAACGAACTTTCGAAGTTTAGGGCTCAGCTAGAGAAAAACAGACAAAAGTGCAGAATCAAACCAAAAATTCTCAACAGCAACCATTTCAACGTGGATAACAATATTATACTCAAGAGCCTTGAAAACACTTCACGTTATGTGGAGGACTTTTATGAAGCTCCATTAAGGGCAATACGACAGGTGACGAATTTGGGTATTCATTCAGAAGATAAATCAATTGAAGTAGACGTCGAAGATGCAGATACTAATATAGAATCAATTCCTATGGGGATTGAAGAAAGTAAACAGGATATAGAGGAAACTCGCTGTGTTAGATTTGAAGAATCTGTAGGAATAGTTCAGTACGAGTATAGCAGAGAAGTTTCGATTTGCTCCAATACTAGTGATGGAATCGACTCGGTCATATCTGATTTAGCTGAAGATGTTATCAGTAAAATCAAAGTGGAGACTACTTTTGAAAAGGAAGAACCTAAATCAGAGGAAAATATTGAAATTCACGGTTCTACATTACACAAGTCCGTAGAACCTCTTATCGTGACAAAAATCATCCGAGACCAGGTTAAGGAAGAAAAAATAACCTCCGCCTTTACTAACTCAACAGAGGACTTGGAGGAAAGTGTTTCGAACGAACAAAATGCAATTATCGAACAATTATTTCAGTCAAGATCTCTTTCAAATATGGTCATTTTAAAGAATTATTTTCTTAAGTGGATTCATTATACGACCATACAAAAAATAGAGCGTGAAAATAATTCTACTAAAAACGACCGGATCCAGAAGATAAATGCTTTTTTAGACCACATTCGGCGGGAGAAGAAAAATCAAACATCTGAGAATCACAAACCAGTGGAAGAATCTAAAATCCAAACCGTTAATATGACTAAAAAGTACAAATCAAAGTAAGTTTCTGATATTTATAAGGCACATTCTTAAATGCTCTAAAAAAATAAAAAATTAAATTTTTAGGATCAAAATTCAACAGGACATAATAGATTTACAGAAATTAAAATTAGAGCGTCAGGAACGACTGATAACAGAACTTAAACTAAATAAACTCTCCGAAGAAGCCAAAGAAGACCGAGAAGAAATCAAAACTGAACTAAAAAATGCTCTCCGAACTTGTGATTCAAAGTCCAAAGCTAAATCTAAATGTTTACAAATTTTAGGGAACCTTCGTGATAAGGAAGACGAAGAGTTTGCTCGTCTGCAGGGCAAGGCAATGATACAGCCAAAGTTTTTAACAAACATGCAGGAGCGAGCTCTTATACGAAGTGTTAAGCATGAACAGGCTAAACAGAGAAGATTGCAACACGAAGCGGAACGTGAAGCTGCAAAAATGGCAATTGAAGAGGCCAAAGTAAGTGATATAAAAAAAAAAAAATCAATTTATGCATAATGAACATTAAAAAAAGTGATGTTTTTTTCAAAGCGTTTAGAAGATGAAGAAGCAAAACGAATGCGTTTGGAAATGCTAAGAGAAAAACGTCGACAAGAAAAAATGGCAAAGATTATGAAAGAACGAGAACATCAGAAAGCCATTGAGAACAATAAGAAAGCACAAGAGTTTTGTAGGCATTATCTGCTCCGCCGACTAGGTATGGAAAGTTTTAAACGAATTTTAGAAAGGAAAAAAATAAATCAGAGAAAGGCCGACGTTTTTCGAAAGCAGCTATTGAAAAAGAATGTATTTTACGCTTGGAAACGATTTTACTTACTCGTGCTGGAGAGAAAAATTTACCTTGCAGATGAATTATATGCGAAAATTCTCAAACGCACTTCTTTGGAAGCATGGATTGTTTATTTACACGAGGAAAGAAGTAAATATTTGGTAGCAATCGATTGGCATGAATTAAAGTTGTGTCAGTTTGTATTTACGCGATGGAATGGATTTACTAAGCTGCAAAAATTGGTTGAAGATATGAAAATGAAGCAAGCCGAGCTTCATCATGAGTGGTTTGTATTTAATACTTTTATTGAAAACAGTTATTACATTCGATTTATAATTTAGGCATCTTAAGTGGAAAGTTGTCGACCGTTGGCAATGTCTGCCTCAAATCCTTAAGCTGGAGAAAGAGACAGAGGAACGACGTCAAAGATGGAGAATGAAGATCTGGGAGCTTCTTCCTGATTACACACCAAATAGGGATGATATTTTATAATAAAAACTATACTTTTGTACACCTTTTTTGTCAGAATCTTCTTATTCTTACTCCTGGAAATCACCAGCCCCAGGAAAAGAAACGAAATAGAATAACATCATAAAAAAGAAGTAAGAATGGTATTTTGGAATTCGGATTGAATACTTTATCGACAAATCTTTCGGTAACAGGCAATATAGTTTATTCAACCTTATCAGTTTAAGTTAAGTATAGTCATTCCGATATAATAATAAATTAGACAGTAGATTTTGGTTAGTTTTCAAATATAGTTATTAAGATTCAAGGTTTTCTTCTATACTTGATACCTATGAAAATGTTGATTAATTTGGAACGACGCATTAAGCTATGATAGGAATATCACGAAATCTTTTGGAAATAACCAAATGTTACAGGCCTCTATTCTATCTTCAATGCCTTCCAAATGATTACACAACGGAAGAAATGGTCAACAAAATCCACGAAATTGTGTTTTTTATGAGATAGCTGCGATTGTAGCAATTTCAAATGACACCGTCATTCGTATCCGCGATTTGGGCATGAACAAATTTTCGGCAAATTGGGTGCCGGGTAATTATTCCAAAACCGAATTTGGAACTCTTCAATCGCAATTAGAATTTTAGATACTCCTATATATCTTCACAACAGCAATGAAGGAACATGAACATATTAACTGCTTCCTTATTCACCCTATTCTCCATATCTGGCTCCGTGCGATTATTTCTTGTTTTCTAATAGTTTTTCGGTTTCAACGATGCAAGTGCCATTCATGGATAGAGGCTGGGTATTTGAATTTCGCTTTAGCGACAGGAGACAGCATTTTGTTTTGGAAATTCCACTATGATGATAGTTCCCCAATTGGTTATGCTTTTGATATCGGAATTAATAAGCTTAACTCACACTGCTGTTCCCGTTCTAAAGCTAAAGAGCAGGGCCGTGAGTTCGGGAACGAATATGAAAAGCAGAGAGTACTGTCGTCGGCGAATGAATATATTGGATTAGAAGTAGCAGACAAGAGATCGTTGATAAAAATTAAAAAGAGTGTCGGAGACAGAACCGAGCCCTGGGGCACACCAGCATTTATTTTGTGAATATCAGACTTGAAACCATCCAAGACAATTTAAATTGAACGTTCCGAAAGGTAGTTTCTAATCCAATGAAGAAGAGAGTCATCGATTCCAAATGCACGCATTTTCGACAAATGATCCTGATGCCAAACTCTGTCAAATTTTTCTAAAATATCGAGTGAAACTATCTTGCTTTCACCAGATTGATGTAAACTTTGGTTCCATTTTTCAGTATGTTGGCTATAAAATAGCCGAAGCATCTCTGATCATATTTAAGATCCGACAACTTTTTTGCTTATGAGAATGAGAAATTGAAGACTGCTAAGGTATTACTCGTCTTCGAGCTAATAAACTTAATCCTTTCATGTAAGCAACTCGGCGTTTCAGAATCGTGAACATTTGGTGACCTGCTAGATAAATATGGGAGTGTAAGCACTTCATTTCAAATTAAAAATGTTAGTCGCACAACTCACTAACTAGTTTGGAACGAAAACTCTTCTTGTCACCGATGAAAGCGCTATCATAAGTAAAGGCGTTGGCAATTTTTTCAAACCTGCAAATCAAACTCGTTAAATTTACTTGGAAGGAATCATCATACCTAAGCGAGAACGATTTAATTGCTAATACTCTGCCGTTTGTAAAAAAAATTTCGATGACCATGCCGCACAAAAACTTAGCATTACATATAGGTAGGTTAAATGATGTGAAAATTTTGTGATAAATAAATGCACTGCGTTCATTCGTCTAGAAAAAATTAATTTAACGACGGAAAAGATAGTGTTACAAATATCAGTGACACAAAGTATTCATGAGAGTCCCTACCTTAGCAAACCAAAAGTGAAAAAATATTTAAGTTGAACAAATTAGCTGATTTGGCCGTTTTCAATGAAAGTCGATGAAAAATCCGCTCCAAAAAGAAAAATGAGAAATGTTTGGATGACTGAAATGTAAAACATAGAAATAATTTTGTTTACACTAATAATGTGATCCAAAATATAGCTGCTTGAAGAACAATTTTTTTTTCCTCGAACTTTCTCAACCTCATAAGCGGCGCAGTCAATAGATACGTCTGAGAAATATGGTGCATTATACTCGGTGCATAAAGAAATGGAAGAAGTATAATTTCAAGATTAAAATGACTACAATAGATAAATTGAATATTTGGAAGACACAAAACTTTCGGCACCATATATAGAGCTCTGGAATTTATTTTTTTTATAACTATACAATTATACGAGTGTACTATATATCGCTCATTTACTTGAAGACTGTCATAACTCAAAAAATGCGATTTTGCAGGAAACGAGTTCATATTTTTCAATTGACTATTGGTACATATGAAATGAATTATGGGATATTCTCTTCTAACGAGGAGAGTATACAAAAATATGACATTTTTACACAATGTGAAGCGAATAATTCTGCATCATTAGCTCAAAATTCGCGTTTTTTGAGTTATGACTCATTTTCAAGTAAATGAGCGATATATATATACCCTTTATCTTTCAGTTAAGTTAACTTTGGGACAGCATCCACCACTAACACAAAAAAACCCTATCAGCACGGCACATTTCGAATTAACTTGCTCTTTCCATCCAATGTCTTGTCGATTACACAAAGCCAACTGACCAATAAAAATCAATCAATTTTTGTTCTCTGAAATTGAAATATATTTTTTTTAATTGTTAAATGTTTTTGAAAGCAATTTAATAAAATAATAAAAATATATTCACAAAAATACGAATTTTCTTTGTCATCCACTTTTTTTATTTTATTATCGAAGTTATACTTATAGTTTAACATTTTGTCTTTTTTGCTTGTTTTTATTATATGACAATGATTCACTACTGAATATCTAAACTTTAAGATACATAAAGCACTTAATATTTGGCTTCAAGTGCTGAAATAGCATCTATATGTATATAATTTAAGTTTCCTAAATTTCGTATTTGGGTTTGAGTTTTTTTTTATGACTAACAATTCGCAGTAAGACTAAACTATGCTTGGGTGAAAGTTTTGTGCTTTAATACTTTTTATAATAAAGTATTTTACATACTTCTTCCGATAATTGTCTTTAAAGAAGCTACATCTACATACATATGTATGCCCATATGTTTATATCGAAAATTTTCGTCTAATTTGCAGAACAGAAAAAGCTTTTCCAGTTGGTAAACAAAGTTCTTCTGTTTCCAGGTTGACCACGCCTCCATTCTGACAATGTTATACCTTTGGAGATCAAATAAATTTGCATTATCAATGCAATAATCACAAAAAACGCCATAATCAGCCCGTAGATTGCCATTATAAAGGCCAAACTCATTCTGAAATACAAACAAATTAATATACTAAGAACATGTGTATATATGTAAAATTGTACTTACTCGTAATCATCAAATACATCACTACAATCGTCGGGCAATAATACAGGGACTCCAACGATTTTAAATAGCAAATGAGGATGACAAACCGCTGTCGTGGACAGATTAGCGCCAAACAAAAGTGCACATTGACCAAACCACAAGCCAAAAAAATAATATCGATGATTGCACTCTCCAATGCAGCAATCTAACCAAAAACTGTGGTGGTCATGACGCACAATACATGCCTGGCAAGTGTTGCAATGAAATGTTCTTGGCTGCACATACTTTCGGCATATTTGACAAATATTTGGATGGTGGTGATCACCTTCATCAGATTCACCATTCTCTATCAGCAGAGATGTTTGTTCCTCTGTTATATCCGGTAGCTCGTCTTCAGATACTGTACTCTGAAGTACATGATTTAAATTTGCTCGAGTTTTTGCACGATACAAGCAAAACAAAGAGCTTGAAGCTAGAACAACCAAAATAAAATTTTCCTCTGGCAGCAGTTCCATCATTGGTACTGTGAATTCAAATAAGATCACTAAAACGGCCAGCGACCAAAATGTCCACATAAAGAAAAATTTTGTCCTAGGTAAAGTACGACGCAGATAGTAATAGGAATAACCAAGGAACAATGTTGTTGCAACGCACATAATTAGAGCAGCATATGAGTTAATTGCCGCAATTCCGATCACTAGTGGAATAATAAACAACGGAACTATAGCATCCAAGGATATTTGCTTTGCTCCGCCACGCCATGGTATGCGCAGGCGATCCTGAAATGTAAGTAACATCCCTTCAGTGTGCTTTGGGTCCACCTTTTTGCAACAAATTATTCTTAAATGAAAAAAAAAAAACAGATTCTAAAAACAACAACTTATGGAGAATTAATTATTAACCTTTCGAAAACTTGGTCAAAATCACTGCAATTGCAGCAACATTGCAGTATATGGAAACGTTCGTTCTCTCGATTGAAGTATTCGCAACAACACAAGGGATCGATGTCACCTGCCTCCTCTTTTTCATTACAGTTTACAAGCACATTCTGATGCATTTAGGGAGCGTGTAATATAAAACATACAAATGATTTCATTTACACGTTAATAAGTCAAAACGTGTTTTGTTAAAAATTTAAACAAAACAACAAATAAAATGAAGAAAAACTCCGAATTTTCGATAACCACTAATGTGCAAAAACAACAAACCCACTTTGCTCCACTCAAATGAAAAGTCGATTGACAGTTTGACACCGGCCTGCAAAAACAACAAACCACACAATTCTGTAGAGCATGTGAACGATATGAATGAGGTGCAACATACAGGGTGACCCAGATTTAAAATATATATATATATACATTTTAACTATTAATGCAACCCAAAGAAATTTTTTGGAGTGATTTATCTATAAGCTGTTGTGTTAAATCATTCAAAAATACCAGCTTGTAAAGTTTTTTAAATTAAGTGAGTCAAAGTTAAAAAAAGGCATATATTTCCGAGCTAAAGGTTTCTTTATTGATAGATCTTGTAAATGGCATAACTTTAAAATCATCTTAATATTTTTGAAGAGACCAACTTTAGAATAACCCTTCCAAGATTATGTGATTATCGACAAACTGATTTTGCCGTTAATTAATTTCTTACCACATATACTGTGAACGATAAACAAAAACTGTAGCAGATGTAATTGAAAATGTAGCGGAGGATCCAAAATTTTCTATTAAGCCCCGGCTCATAGAATCCGTTGACTTCGATCTGTTGTAGGTTCACGTTCGTCTTTGATAGAAAGAAACTGTGCCATAAAATCCGTCGCCTATGTTGAGAGAAGGCAGCTAATAGCATATTGTTATTGCTGAGATTATTTTCCTTCAAGCGATGGAAGTTTTTCTATATTCTCTTTATGATTCCATTAATTGTCTCAATTTGTGAACTGTAATATTTGAATGTGTGAATGTATGTATTGACAACCGATCACCGTAATGAAAAATCCTGCTTTATCGTCGTTGGTTTTGGCCCATCTTTCATAAGAATGTGTATATTCCATCTAAGTGTCAGATAAAAACGACGGGGAACAGGTCGACGCATTCTATGGATTGGGGCCTTTAGACCTTCGCCCATTCACTACTCGTTTATGTGAATTTTTATTTAAAAAAATCGTGCACTCTTCCCATATTAGGTCAGTTTGTGCAAAAATTCAAAACAAACAAACACAAGGTTACGATTGGAGGTCGCACACAAGTAAAATGTTCGTGGTTATTGTTGGCACCATCGATCTTAATTATTATAAATAATGAAGCTGAAAGCGCGTCAACGGCCAACGTTACCAGATAAAAGTCAATAACTATTTCTATGAAAATATGATCAACATGCCGCCTATTAAATTATTGATTTAGTGCGCTCTACATTCAACGCCAATATTATATAGTGGTTCCGTAAATTTACTACCGAGATCGTGTGATTGAAAGCCACTTGAATACTTCTTGTGGCGCTATATAAAGGACTAAATATATGCTTAAAAACTGTAGCCCAAAATTGAACTTATAGAATACGTTTCGTCAAAAACATCTCGTCTTGGTATTGACAATGTCTAGAGCCGATTGGAAATGGAAACCAATTTTTTCTTTGACAACGTCATTCCCTCGAAAATCTTGTGACTTAACTTTTAATAAACGTCGAATGACTTAACTCAATTGAACTACTAGTATCACTGCGTCAGAATCAAAATAAGCGATCAACTGTTGCAAGGTGAGGGGCGCAGTATACTCGTAGATAAACATGTTTTTTTTTTTAAATTTTTGCTAAAACCGCATCCTTCGAAATGTTTTTGTAAAACAATTTGAATTTAAAGACATTATTCAATAACTTGTACATATAAATATCCACGTTCATAATTAATATACACCCAAACATACAAATACATATTTTTCTTTGTAAAAATTTATTGCACTTTTCTTCTTATTTTCATTATTTGTCGTGATAGACCTTCAGTGGAACTCCACAAAACCTCTGACTGAAGTCTCTTATCCTTTTCGATTAATTCTTCAAACTGCCGAATTCCGCCGCCAACCCCGAAATAATAAACTTTTGCCCCTAGTAGGACCTCTCCGTGTTCTTTAAGTTTGGAGTCGAAAGTATCTAATAATTTTTGTTGGTTATCGGGGTTGTAAATCGTCTCAGATGTTAGAATAACATCAAATTTCTCATCATCTTTCGTAAGTTCAATGTACTTGCTCCAGTCGCCAGAATAAAACTTAACTTTTTCAATATCGGTTCCGTTGTTCTCGGGAAAATTTAAGAGAACATTAGGAATTGTTATTTTCTCAAGAACGTCCTGATTCTGTTGTTAAAAGAAGAAAACACTTTTTAACAAATGGTTGTACATTGTAATTATAATACATATGATAAAATTTATTCCTTACATAATCCTGAAAATGTACAAATGCCCCAGAGTTATAAGCGTAAATTCCCAAAACCCCAGAGCCACAACCCAAGTCGAGTATTCGTTTATCCTTTAATTTATTTTGTGGGTAATGTTTTGACATGTATGTAATTAAATCATCCGTGCACTCCCAAATTTTTGCTCCTCCTTTTGGTGAAACAGAAAGATTTTTTTGAAAAGAAAAAAAACGAAATTGAACACAAATAACCTTCATAAACGCCGGGTATTAGGTCAGAATGCTTTTCTTCTGCCTTTTTTATATTTTCCGTACTCTCGGTATCAAAAGTGTGTATTAAATATCCAGACTTTATGTAGTTTAACGTAACAGTACCAGCTGTTACTTCCAATGAATTCACTCTATAAACATCTAAATTGTCCCAAATATCTTCCGATGGGGTGACTTCCTTCGATTCATACCACTCTACTGTTGCTTCGGCATCTCTTTTATACGAATATGGAAATATGAATTTCAGATAAAGAAATTTAATTTCGCATTGTTTTAATGCAAAAACTATCATATAAGTAAATAATTTGTTAAGAAACACTATTGGGATGAAACAATTTTAAAATGCAGTTAGGTAGCCTCGTAATATAGCAGGTAATATGATGTATGAATCAAAACTATGTGCAGATCTACCATGTTGCAGTTTGATGTAAGACAAGATCGATGTATTAGCTGTACTAACAAAATGGAGGGGTGAAACATTCAAAAATATAAATTATATTATAATATGAAGAATGTGCGAGTGTTAAGAAAAAAAAAAATATCGGGACGAGGCGAAACATAAACATACATATTTGTGGAATTGAAATTGTAAAGTGAGTGACATACTGGATCTGAGCACATTCGAAGTTGCAAATATTCGGATCTATTCCGATTGGAAGCCCAATCGTACGAAAAATCACCTTAAGATGTACCGAAATTTGAAAAGAAAAACTGCTTAGTTTTGACATCAAATTACGCCTGAACTTAGCGTGCAAAAGCTAGGCTGGTGTGGCATTGCGTGTTATCTTGAAGAAACCAAAGATCGATCAAGTCTATGTATTTAATTTCACCCCGCAAAAATTCAGTAATCATTGCTCTGTAGTGCTCACCGTTGATCCAAATACCTCTTGCAGTAGTATTTTCGAAATAAAATGGGCCAACTCGCATCAAACTGTTACTCTATGTGGATGCTTTAGCTTTTCGACAATCACGTGGAAGTTTTCCGATTACCATATGAAGCAGTTTTATTTGTTAAATTGTTTCTTGGCCAAATTCGACGTACGATTCGAGCTGTTGGCCCAAATTTGTAAGGGAATAATCCGAGATCTTTGTGCAAAATTTTCATCGGCTGGTGCGAGAAATGTTAAGTTGTTGAAACTATTAAAATAATTTTGCGATATTATCCTAAAACGATTTTTTCGTCCTGCGGAGGTATGATACCTGCTGACAGTCTAAATTTTGAGCGGAAAAGAGCTGTCAATACCCAAATAACATATGATTCATAAAGAAACTTGTATTTGGACCACCCGTTATGTATATTCGCTCTCAACGAGAACTGTCCAAAACGTCACAATAAATACCTATAATTTAAAGTAATAAGAGATTTTCGCTACCACGACTTTTCGAAAAGTTTCACTTGCTTCTCATTTTTCACTTAAGTGATAAGACATTGCCAAGAAACACTAAAGATACATTAGCGAGGGCGGATGTTTTGAAAACAGGATCTTTGTACGATTTTTGCGTTAAGAGGGTTTGGAAGAGAAGATTAAGGAGCGAACTTTACGAGCAGTACAGCCTCATCTACTTGATCAGGAAAATGATCATCTGTTGCTTGAGAAAGCTAACACATATGTATACAACAAATGAGTTTATTCGATTCGAGCCGCAGTCTTTGATTCCTGACCCGAGGGACGATGCAGTTGTCAAAGATCTCCTTAATGCGGCGAGAACAAATGAAAAAGGATTTCAAAAATTTTCAAATTTAAATTCTAACGTGTACTAATGCGAAAGTGCACTATTTTTTTTGTTGGCTTTTTATAACTATGGATATAAAGGTCAAAATCAAACAAATTTTCGTAAAAAGTGGCTCTTTTGCACAGGGATGCCGAATTGCCAAAAAACAACAATCTCCAACTCTGTGTTGCCTTTTATAAAGAAAAAAATACTCCAGTAATAGAAGAATATTATGATGCTGTTCTGCTTAGATTCGATTACTTACATAAATCTAACAAATGACACTCTTGTACTTACTTATTTTTTGTATTTTTATCATCTTCCTTTTCGCCTTCTCCTTCAAGGTCGCCATCCAAATCATTTTTGTCAATTTGAAAATCAAATTTAAACATGACTTTTTTGTCACCCTATACCAAACTGAACGCACTTTGAGCTTCGGACGGAGTTTAAATCTTATAAAAACGTAACTTGTTCGAATACAAAAACTTTCAAATTAAAATTATGTCTTTCAAATTACTTTATATATTAATAAACTCACAAATACAAGTTGTTTAAAAACACACGACGTTTTTAACTTTTAACTAAATTCGAGAATAGGAGGTTTATTTGGCTGTCAAAACAATGATCCGTTTCCATATGGTTACACCATGTGTAGATTGTACAAAAGCGTTGCCAAAAGTGCAAAACTAATTTTGTACCTATATTTTGTATAGACGTATTAGAATATTCAGAGAGATTTGTGAAAACAATTTTTGTTCTTAGCTAACTATTGAAGAGACAGTACCAAAGAAAGTTACAAAAGTTCTTAGTTTTATTAATATGGTGTACTCCAATCTTGAGCATACAAAAAACGACGTTATGTCTGTTAACCATTTTACATTTAACCTTCCACACATACTGACATGCTCTAAATAAGAGCTCGCAAATATATTTTTGTCATAGTAATAATTGTCAGTTTCTTAAGCGAACAGAACTAAATAAAAGAAACGCTGATTGGCAATATTAATTGTCATTGTGACAACTAAATAAAACGTTCGAAAAATATTTCGGCTTTTCCATAGTTTTTTTTTTCCTCCAAGTACTGTAAAAGCAATTCCCAAATACTTTTAGAAGACTTAAAATGGGCGATCAATATCCAGACGTAAGCAGAGGTTTATAAATATGTATATGAAAAATTAAATTTTCCTTATTTTAGCCATCGCGTCCGATAATCGGTGGATCGCAGCAGCCACTTTTAATGCACCCGCCTGGAATGGTTCCGCCAAATATCGGTCAAAATTTACCACCAAACATACCTCCGGGTATGCCTCCAAATATGCCTCCAGGTATGCCTCCAAATATGCCTCCGGGTATGGCGCCTCCAGGCAATAATATGAGACCCCCTGGAATGGGACCGCCACCTAATATGGGCCCTTCTGGATTTGTGCCTCCACCGCAAAACTGGCCGCAACCTGTGCCGCAAATGCAAACGCCACCTGTACAACCGTCTCAGCAACAACAACAGCCACCTTCACAGCCGCCACCACAAGCAACGCCTCAGCAGCAGACTCAATCATCAACTCAACAGCAGCAACAGGGAGCATCAGTGACTGAGGAGAACCAGAGTAATGATGGCAATTCTGCTATGGATAAAACAGATGAGGACGAACTGAAAAAGGTCACTGAAGTTATACTGCCCAAAGTGTTGGAAGATGTGTTGGCCTTAAAAGATCAACGTGCAGCCCAATTTGATGTGAATGTCGATGATCTAACATCGGCAACTAGTGCTGATGATGAGAAACAGTTGAATGTACCCAGTGGTGTAATAAGCACAGACTATGCCGATGCTGATGGGGATTCTGATGACGAAACTGAGACGCAGATAAATGGTGTTGGTGAGAAAGGTGGTAAGCAAAGCAAAGCTGATAAGAACAAGAAGAAAAAGCGCAGGAAGAAGCAGAATCGTAAGCTTCGACAACAGGGCAATCAGCAACCTAAGGACATTGAGGACAGAGAACCAGAAGAAAAGGATTCGAAAAGGGAAGAATCAGAAAAGAAAAGCAATCGCAAAGATGGTGTTGATGATGATGATGTCACTGTCGAGTAAGTAAAAAGTTAAACTCATCAAGGACTAAATGAACAAAAAATAAACTTTTTGGTTTTTGCAGATATATTCCTGAAAAGATCACCATTGCTGACCTTGCACCAATGTATCGGCAATTCTATCGCGTATTTGAGATCTTTAAATTGGAAAACAAGCCTAAACCCATTGATAAAGATAAGACCGCTGAGACCGAAGCAGCTGAGGCTAAGAAAAAGGCCGAGAACAAAGAAGCAGATGATGACGACGATGATATGGAGGAGGTGTGTCTTATCGACTGGTGAAGATGAATATAAACTCTAATTCCATATATTTATTCTAATTGTAGGAAATGAAGGATGATAAAGAGAAACTGTCTAAGCGAAAACTAAAAAAGTTAACACGTTTAAGCGTAGCTGAGCTAAAGCAACTAGTTAATCGTCCAGATGTCGTCGAAATGCACGACGTTACTGCAAGAGATCCCAAGTTACTAGTTCAATTGAAAGCCCATAGGAATACAGTGCAAGTTCCCCGACACTGGTGTTTCAAACGAAAGTATTTGCAAGGAAAGCGCGGTATAGAAAAACCTGCATTCGATCTGCCAGCATTTATTAAGAAAACCGGCATTATGGAAATGAGGGAGTCGCTTCAGGAAAAGGATGATGCCAAGTCTTTGAAATCAAAAATGCGTGAAAGAGTACGCCCTAAGATGGGTAAGATCGACATTGATTATCAGAAGCTGCATGATGCTTTCTTCAAATGGCAGACAAAACCACGAATGACAATTCATGGTGATCTTTACTACGAAGGAAAAGAGTTTGAGACGCGTCTTAAAGAAAAGAAACCCGGGGATTTGTCTGAAGAATTGCGCATAGCTCTGGGCATGCCCGTTGGACCTAATTCACACAAAATTCCACCTCCTTGGCTTATTGCACAACAGCGTTATGGTCCACCACCGAGTTATCCCAATTTGAAAATACCTGGCTTAAATGCGCCTATACCAGAGGGTACTTCATTCGGTTACCATGCAGGAGGCTGGGGCAAGCCGCCAGTCGATGAAAATGGCAAACCATTATATGGTGATGTGTTTGGAACTAACATGATGGACATCGATGTAAGTCACCAAGGTGTATGGGCAGATTTTAAAAGTTATTTCTTTATTTTTTGCTAAATTTCAGAGTGGAATCGACGAAGGTGATATTGAACGAAACCAATGGGGAGAACTTGAATCCGAATCTGAAGAATCATCTGAAGAGGAAGAGGAAGAAGGTGAAGACATGGCTAACCAACCAGATGAGAGTGGCTTGGTTACGCCGGCTGAAGGATTAGTAACACCCTCTGGCTTAACGAGTGTTCCCGCTGGCATGGAAACTCCAGAGAATATTGAGCTGCGTAAGAAGAAAATTGAAGCTGAAATGGAAGAGTAAATTGACATAAATTTTCGTAATGCACATGTTACATGACTTCTTAAATTGTTCTCTTTCCAGCAATGAGACACCTGTTCTTTATCAAGTCTTACCAGAAAAACGTAATGATCGCCTTGGTGCTTCAATGATGGCATCTACCCACGTTTACGACATAAGCGGTGTCAACAAAGCAGCAACAACTAGAAGTGCTCCTGAACGGGAAGGTACGGTTGAATTGGCATTGGATCCATCTGAATTGGATCTGGATAACGATGCCATGGCTCAACGTTATGAGCAGCAAATGCGTGAACAACAGAGTCATTTACAAAAAGAAGATTTATCAGATATGTTGGCAGAGCATGTTGCAAGACAGAAATCTAAGCGCAAACGCCAACAGGCTGACACCACTAAAACCACTAAAAAATATAAGGAATTCAAATTTTAAAAAAATCATTTACATTATGCTCTAAACATTATCGAATTAAAGTTAGTTCGCTTTTTTAACATCCAAAGCACTGTAATTGCAGTCTGCAAAATTAATTGTACACACTCAATATAAAATGAGTCTTTCATTTGGGGTTAATAAACGAAATGACAATTATAAGAACGTCGTCTTGTTACTTATTTACTTAAGGTGGTGCTACTGTCTGGCGTGAATTTGGGCCTCTGTCAATAAGCGTCTCTAGCCAGCTCGATCTTTTGCTAGCTGCCTCTAGGTTCGCACGGTTGATTGTCTGAGGTCCCCTCAACTTGCGTGCGCCACCTGGATCGTAAAGGTAGAAGGTTTTGATACACAGAATTTAATTGGAGATAACGGAGCATGTACATAGAAGGTCAGGGATTATGTTTTCCTCTTCATTCTGCATGCAGCTTTTTAAACATTTACATACACGCTGTGCTCTCCCGCATGATTAAATTTTATTCAGCGTTTTGTGATGCCAACCGTTGAGAGAGATCAAACTCTTGGGGGCTGACCAGAATGTGAATCTGAAACTTGAATATGTATCTGATATCGAACTGTCAAATGTTGAATACATGTATAGCCGTAAGCGTCAACACAAGCATGAATTTGTATCTTGAGTCCGTTGGTCCAATTTAACTTCGAGATACAGATTCAAGATACGAGATTCAGATTCACATTCTGGTCATCCCTTTAGAGCGTTTCAGATCGAGCTTCGACCAAAAGTTGTTCGTTTAAAATTTATTCTTTTTCCCTAATTTTTGGTTGGGAAAATTCGATGAACGATCCAATGATAGGCACTCAAGGGCTGCTTTAGAATTCTTATGGACCTATCCATAACCAAACCCAATACTAAATTGCTTCGATATAACAAAGCTTGTTTTGGTTTTAGCCAAGGTAATACCTGCTTTATCGTCATTATAGCCATCTTCTTGCAAAACGTTGCAATGATCACGAATATGGAAAAATATAGAAAATATAATGCTTCTATCTACATCCTCAGTAGTATTGAAGTCTTTGATGCGTCGGTATAAAAATGGGTCGATTTATTCTCCAAGAACGTATGGAAATCCCAAACGAAAATTATATTTTTTTTTGACTATAATTGCCTCTTCTTGTTGAACGCATCAGTTGCCACTCGCTCATCGCAGTTACCACATACAATCATTTTGCGTGCTGTTGATATTCGAAGTACGAACATATGAAGCACAATAGTTCATGTAGTTACGTGTCTAGTGTTTCGTTTTTAAATAATCAATTCACCAGAGCCGACAGTGAGTATGCATTTCGCAAAGGTGTTGACATTTCAAAAGCGCTTTTACGCCTATACTTTGTATGATAAAAGGAAAAGTAGCATACAAGCCTGTGAAAAGCTGCCTGCTTTCAATAATTATGTTGAGCCACAGCAATGATGTAAATTAAATAGGTATGAGGTCTTGTGGAGGTGCATAAAAACATTTACCGGCTTAAGTATAGAACTACGTTAACGTCTCTATATCAGAAAAATTTGGGCCGGATCTAGACCATCCAGGAAATATCAGCCTTATTCTGGGTTTCGTTAGAATTTAGGATTGGTTCAAATCAAAAGTCCGCTATTGAACCGCGACTTTTGACTGACGACTCTTCAGCTCTCCTTTATTTTTCTTTCACTTTAAATACAAACATGCGTGCAAGAACAAAAAACAAAGCTAATGTGGATTGCGTGCCAAGTACATTGATTTTTTCCTTTCCGTTTTTGCGATAAGATTCTAGGTTATTTTCAGCGGTCGTGGTTAACTAACCAGTTTAAGTGAATTTATATCTTAATCTCTAAAATATGTGTTTAGATTACTACTTACTAGTACTAGTCAGACTACTAGTAAAAGCCCTTCGGATCTCCTTCTACCAAAAACAAGCTAATTGTCTACCCCAGTTCATTTTTAAATTACGCCATTGAGCGGGGGCTCTCCACACATACAGTACTTAGTATTCAGAAGTCTTGAGTCGATGGGACAAGTTGATAATAATGTCTTTTCTATCTCCAAAATGATTAAGGGCAACTTGAAGATTATAAGCCTTTTCATTACAATCAGATGAAAAAAAAAACTAAATAAAAAAGAAATTGCAAAGCAAGGACTTTATTGATGTATGTAATATGCGCTTAATGAGTTTAATTGTATAAGGCGAACAATTCACCTTAATCTGAAACTCGTTTTTCTAATCCTCTTTATTTTTCTCGCTGGAACAGTTTTTGTACAAATTAATACAATATTGGAGTCTAGGACCCTTTTTTTCCTATACACAGCAAAACTCACCCTTGCGAAATCGGGCCCCTAGAAGAGACAAAGTACTGGTTTATTTATTTATTTATTTATGTGGGCAATCAGCAACACTGTCACGGAGGAATATGAGAGACAGAATATAAAAAAGACGCACTCGAAGGATGAGGGCAGTTGTTTTCCGGCTTCTCATCGTGACAATCCTTGCAACAAACAAATTCTTACACTCATATTTTATCAGTTATTTTAAGTTAATGTAAATATATAATTTTAACCCCTAGAAAATAAAAGTGTTTTGTGTTACCTAAGTAAACAATCTAACATTTATTTATTTATTTATTTAAATAATTTACAAAATTAATTTACAAACTATTTTTTTTTAAGGCATCAGGGCCGAGTGCCGGTTAATTTTTGTAAATTAATTCGTTTCCATCCGCAGATCCATTCTAAGTTCTTACTGTGAATCTACTTGGATCTTTTTACCTTGTCTTAAGGCTTGCGTATTACTTTTAATGTTCTGATCTTTTCCATATACGGTCGTAGGGTTATCGACAAGGGCCACTTTGTATGCATATTATTTTGCTTCATTAAAGTCGAACCTGAGATCTCGGGGTAATAGTCGGAAATTCGGAAAGTATGTAGCGGGTTTATAACCGTTCATTATCCTGATTTCCTCAATTGAATTATGTAGCTGCGATAAAACTCAATATGAAATTTTGGAGTGTCATAACGAATATTTTTCGTAGTATCTTTTGTTGTTGTGGAGTTATTTGAAACATTCG
Source organism: Volucella inflata (assembly GCA_928272305.1). Taxonomy (NCBI): domain Eukaryota; kingdom Metazoa; phylum Arthropoda; class Insecta; order Diptera; family Syrphidae; genus Volucella; species Volucella inflata. Next base: position 111,278,083 of record OV743720.1, on the reverse strand, counting down.
GTTTTTGGCTACGACAAAGTACAAGTCCAAGTTCATGCTGGTCTTTTGAAAACCTAAGATATGCGGAACATGATTTATCAGTTTGATGGCGTTTATTAATCCCAAGACCAACATGTTTGCTGCCGAAGTCAGCCGCGAGTAATAAATTCTCAGTTGATAAGTTTTTATTTCGTTTAATTTATTGCATTACATTTTCTCAATAAGTTTCATTTTGAATTATCAAAATAATATACGAAATTCTTGATTTGTATTTTAATTAATAGCAGAGGGTAATGAAAAATAATAATATAAGCCTAAAGATTTCCACTTTAAATGCTTTAACTGGTCGAAGAGCACAGTGCAAGATTTACTTTCATCGCAATTTGAACCAGATAATCGGCCCTATCACAGAATCCCTCGTAATAAAGTTACGAATTCCGATCTACGATATGAATACGAAAAAATGTGTATCATAGAATCCGAAGGTAACCGCAAAAAGCATTGCCGCACTCGACAATCATATTCGAAATTTCGAAATCAGCAGCTTAACGTTTAAGTAGAGTAAAATTGGAGAAATAAATAAATTACAATCGTGATTTGTGTATTTTCAACAAAAAAAAATTGGTTAGGAATGGATTCTGTTGCATTTGCTAGTGATAAGGAGAATGTTAGATGCAAGGGCAGTATCTATTTGTTGTGTGGTTGAAGAAGAACTCCGCCGAATACTGCGCCCTCGATTGGAATTCATGGAAACATCTGGTTGATCAGCTTCCATTGAGTTTTCACCTAGCCAAGGGTCTTCTATATGGTCTTTAATTGTTGATGAGTTTTGAGTCCGAATGGGGAAGCTCCTTCGATTCCCGCTGTGGAGGTTTCTAAGCCTGTCAATTTTATGACGGCTTCATTAAGGCTGAAAAAAGAATGCATACGGAAAGGGTCGCCTTCGGTACCTTTGCATTCTTTTTTATTTTCCGACAGTTTTCTTTTTATGTAGGCCTTCCATGTAATGTAATTATTTCAAATCCATATCGTTTTGGTGAAATATCTGCTTTTCAACGATACTCGTACTTGGGATCTTAAAGCCCCAATACAGAACACACTCATTATACAACTTATTTTTTTTAACTACTGGTGTCCTTTGAAGGAGGTCCGAGACTGTTAAGATCAATCTTGAGTTGTTCCCAGAAAGTGTTTACTTTTGCTTTTGAGCTCTTTGTAAATCCTTGAGCGATTCCAGGATTCTGCAAAAGCAGCTCCACCGTTCCCTGGTACTGCAATTTATTTGCTAAAATTTTTTACAAAAAATATTTTTTTTCCTCAATGTAAAAAACAAACTATCGGTTTTTGCATTTTGAATCCTTTACGAAAAATCAGATAGTTCGTAGATGTAAATGTCAAAATTCTGATTCATTCGGATTCGGTGATACCAGTCTCTATGAATTTCGAAATTCGGATTCGATACGACGGATTCTGTGATAGGGCTGAATATTAATTTTAAAAAGAGCACTAGTTCGCCACTCGTGTGTCAGATAGCGCCGTCTTTTTGCCAGCAACGATTGACTTTGCTGATTGTAATTAGATTTTTTTTATAACTGAATTTCAGAAAACAGCGTGACATTGAAAATCCAGATAGATGAATTTCGTAAATACTACTGTGATTACGATCCGATTCACTTTGTTAAACGGGAATGTTAAGTCCAAAATTGTTAATTCTCAAATTTTTTAGTAAATAAAATGCAAAACCAATAAGATCAACAAATTTTTTAATTTATTCATTTATATATCGTATATATAGAACTATTCATATATTTCAAATACCCACATACTCGTACATACGTATTTGTGTATATGCATATACCTCTATGCCATTGATTTCTTACGTACATAGCTTTAATATTTATTTTTCATAATAGTACATATGTTTTTGTTTTATCATTTACATACTTTTTCATTGCTACTACTTCAAGACAATAATAAAAGAAAATAAAAAATAAAAAATAAACAAACAACATTTTGTTTTTCTATTCAACTGCAGAAATCAAATGCAAATGAAAATGTTTTCAAAACTACTGTCAACTTCGAATTAAATATTTCTGTATTCTTGAATATAGATCATTTATACTCAGAAAGGAATGTTAACTTTGGTATCATTTTATGTTCATATTATTTTGCGTTAAATGTCTCTGAGTGTACACCTAATACGCGTAGGGTTTCTTTCTTTTTCAATTAAAATTCTATAAAAGAACAAAAAATAAAAATTAAAAATAATAATAATCAAAAAAAAAAGAAAAAGAGAAAACAAAACAGAAACTTTTGTGGATATTATGTGAGTTCACCAATATATTAAATGTGTGAAATGTGATGCAATTTTAATTGTTTTTAACAAATTCTCACTTTACTCGTACACTAATAATAATCTGCTCATCTACGGTCTAAATATACGGGTACATATGTAAGTTTAAATTACGGTAAGTGTGTAATTTTTTAATATTTCATGTACTCATTTTATATTGATGTCTTAATAGTTTTCCTATGAAAAAGTTTTGACAAGTGTTTTAGAAAAAAAAAAAACAAAAACAAGTAAAAACTTTGGGCGTATTGCACAAAATCACACAAGCTTACTCGTAAATGTGATTTTTTTTTTCTTCTCTTCTTTTTTGTTTTAGTAAGCTAAACTAATAGTAGTATTTACAATCTTCACAATAAATAACTCTCCAAAAATGTAACAAAAAAAAAAAAACTTTAATTTCATTTATACTACTAACGACTTTTTTGCTCTCAAATATTTATTTGCTTTTAGAAAATATATATTTCTCAAAAAAATCTCGGTGAAAACAAATATATATATATATTCATACATACATATATATATATATATATATTGATGTATATACAGATAAAGCTTTACTTCGAAAATATAACATAAAACATACATACATCTATAGCATAGAAAAATTCATTTTCATGAGCGTAATTAATTTACACCGACGCGTTAAATAATATGTTTATATATATATTTTTTTAAAGTAAAGAACACAAAAGCAAAGCGAAGGAACGGCAGTTCAATGCATTTACCACTTCAAAAGTTCGCTCTTAATTGACAGCTTTTGCAAAAAACCTAAATTTGAAGGTTTAAGCTCATATTTGTTGAGTAAGTTTTAGATTAATAAGGGCCCTCGTTGGGACTTGATGATTGTTTGCTCTTATAAGATATATTTGGTGTATTTTTTTTGCGAAAGGTAATATTTCTTTTTACTCGCCTATCATTCGTGCAAAATAAATGTATTTATGTACAACACTAACACACACACACACTTTGGATGTCGATTCTCAGCGATTTCAATAGAGGGACAAATTTAAATGGGTGAGATCGATAATGGCGCTGTAGCGGCATCTGGTATATATTCCTTTAATAGGTCTCTTAAGCGAAGTATTTCTTTACCAGCTGCTGCTAGGTCTCCTTGTAGAGAGAGTTCTCGTTCTCGCAAGCGCTTTATATCTCTTTGACATGTCTAAAAACAAACAAAAACAATCTCATAAGTACAAATTTAAGATATAGTGTCATAACAAACTTACAACATTCTGTCTTAGTAAGTCCAGCTTGTCACACTTTAATCGGGTGACTTCTTGCCGAAGATTGTCAATAATTACAACAGATTCATTACTTGGTGAACTGCCCATTACACCCTGAGAACCATCCAGGCAGAGAGAACATGCTTTTGTTGTAGCTTCAGCTGATGACATTGACTCTAAGCCAGTATCGCTGTCAATGTACGCAGCTCCACCATCCAAATGACCCATCATTGGGTCTAAATCGACACTATTTAAACTGGAGTCATCGCTAGTCTCTGACATTGTTGCCATACCATTGTTGTTTCCATTTTGCATATCTTTCGATGGATTGGCAGCATTGTTGTTGATGGCATTATTATTCGCTGCAGCAATTGCGCCACTGCTTAAAGGACCACGTGAGGTTATATCTGGTGATGATGATGTCGAATCATTTGAGGACTTTTTCGATGAGGATTTCGATCCTGTACGACTGCATGTCTATACAAAAGAAAATAACAAAATCAGAACAAGTCTTTAGCATAATCATGTTTAAAAATTAATACTTACATTAAGATTAGGAGTCTCCGTCAGACTGTTGTCCTTTTTTGACTTGGTATTAACGCAGAATTTTTCGGCGGCATTACCAGTAAGATTGCTAGTGTCTACGCTTTGTGATCGAACTCGTGAGATCAATGCTTTCTTAACTGTATCGATGAACCTTGTTCCAGCACTGCTATTATCTGATTTCGGTGTTTCTGGTGTTGGGCTAGCAGCGCACCCTGTCGATAAATCTGCTCCGAGAAAATCTCTTGTCTTTTCCTTTAATTCTTCAACCAGGTTTTGTAAAAGTGAAGTTCTCGTACGAAGTTCAAGCTTAGCGAATTTTTCAGCTTTGTAGCAGGCGTTCTCTGCATTTATTAGTTTCGTAAGAACAAATTCTTTAAATTCCTGACCCTTACGGAATACTGCGGGATTTGGGAGTGTGGGTCCAAAAAATGGAACATCATCACGTGCTGTCACACTCACTTTGTACCTGGTATTAGGTGTATTTGGTTCCAGTGGTTGCACAACAATAAACGCATGCAGAAAGTGGCTAGCTATCATGTCGGGAGAGAAAGGAGTATTTGATTCTTGAAACACTATTGCCACTATGTCATTGCCAATGTGTCTTTTCCTTTGCAATTGCTGTGGATCACCTTCAGTATACGGCAACAAAGTTGACACATGGAACATTATTTCGCGTTCTTTAAAAATATCGTATATAGCTATATCCCCTGTGTGACCGTTTTGTATATCAAGTCCACCACGATATCCCTTGTGATCTTTTAACTTGATCCTTTGTCCAAGTACATCTAGAAACTCTTCAAACGCCGCTGATGAGTTAGTGTTGCAGAAAAGCTCTTCCTCGGTTGTCTGACCGTATCTTTGGTAGAGAATTCCAAATTTAAAATTCGAAACTAAAACATGCTCATCATAGCTAGCGATTAGCTGCGAGGCTTTAGAGCATAACACTGGCATAAAATTGTCCACATTAATTTGGGCATTAAGAAGTCTCGCCATTTTAAATGGACTTGGATTCGGGCTGAGGCATGACATTGGGATCAATTCGTGCATTGTACCCGTTCGAAGCCGAAGAAGTATACGAACATGTTCTTGATTAGCAACATTTTCATTTTTAATCGATAAGAGAACAGGACCGAGCTGATCATCGTGTCCGACTAAATTTGAGTGATCGCGAGCTACGTAAAAACGTCGGTAACACTTTGCTGTATCATCGGTTTCGAATTTTGCCATCCAGGTACTCTGTGGCAATACTGGATTACCACGAGAATCGAATGCACATTCATGATCGGTGCCATCCATCCAATAACCACCATTCATGGGTAAAATTATCATCGGGTATGGACTTGGCTTGCTAAGAGCGTCTTCCAGAAGACGCTGTGATGCAGGTATCGTCGATACAATTGATGATTGTGATGAGACAGATGACTGTGATTGGTAGTGATGACCATTGGAAAGGTGCTGCTGTTGAATGCCACTCAATTGTGGTGATGCTGGAGTAGAGTTCGATTGTGTGCTGATTGAGTGCCGAAGAGTAGAACGTGATCCAGAGTGCTGTAACCCATTCGTATGAGGCTCATGAGGTGAGTGTGGATTGGGTACTCGTTCATCGTTGCGGTTCTTTAAAGAAAAAATAGAATGATTTTATTAAGTTTTACTTGTAAACATACGAGTATTAAACAGGAAAACAATTTAAATCTTAACTAACTAGTTGCAGTTTGCGCATAAGGAGTGGGCGTACACGTACAATCTTAAAAAGCTATTCATTAGCACGAGATTCTATTGCTATGTACTTTGAGTTTATTGCCACTCCTATGAAGCCCGCAATGCTTTTAATTAATTAACGAAAAATTTTTCACATTGTCGACATGAAAATAATCATTAGGATGTGTGCTGCACTCAAAAACCAATGGAGCAAGAAAACTTTGAACAAATGATGGTTGTATGAAACAGTTTCATTCAGAACCAGGCCATAGCAAACAGGTAATGGGGAAAAACATAAACAAGATTATTTTCTCATTGTTATTGGTTGAATAACAATTTGCTTAAATAGGATGCTTTAAAGACTTGTATTCAGAGGCCAATATCCGTGGGTGTGGGTGTGGACGACAACAACAGGTTTTCTTTTCGAACTATAGTATATCTGAAGAATTTAAATAGAAAATAAAATGGCAAAAGTCAAGTAAGGTAAGTGTTTTAAATACTCTACATTTCTAGACTAACGTATGGTGCAAATAACTTGCAAAGAAGAACTTCTTGAATATTTCAGGTTTGTTCACCTTTTCACTTTTAAAGAACGCCAAATTTCAAAGTTTCGCTTTTACGCTTTCTCTCAATGCTCTGCTGAAAATTCAAAGAATTAATATCTAGTCCATTAGAGTTATCTCATATATAAGATCGGAATCTCGTTAATGTAATGCAGTTCTACTTGAATATCTTGTCTTTTGTTTGAAATACTCAGAGGCAAAGAAATATCTACAGCAAAAGTGTGCCACGATGTCAATAGATTGGTCAATGGCTTATGCCTCTTATCATATCATATCCAAGGGGTATTTTCAATTAATCTTTCTTCTTTCCATGGAAATCTTCAATCATTTATTCCCCAGCCAATAGTTCACTAAAAAGACCGGTTTATCACAAAAATAAAATCTAATGCAAATTCACCTCTAAGCAAACGTCTCAAGATTTCATTTATTGGCTCATTTACTTAAAACGGAATTGCAACATGTGAACGAGTTTAACCGACCGTCAAATGAGCTAAAAAATATTTCTTTATGTAACTCAGTCAACTTAAATGCTTACTCATATGGTTCCAAGGCCAATCAGAGAGGGTAACACCAGCAGTGTACATGCTAATGATGACTATGATGACTATGATGAGCATGAAGAAGATGAAGAAATGGCTACATTATGTAGGGTTATTCAATTAATTAATTAGCTTCACTAAGTTCAGTTATAAAATCAAATTAATATCAACACTTTGATTGATTGCAAATTTGTCTCAAGTTTGCCTTTGGTCTTCTTGTTGGCTTTATTACTGTTTGTTGAGATAATACCCATAATAGATAATATGAATAGTAATAATATTTTGAATTGAATATCTATAGAAATGGATAAGCAATTTCTGCCTATCTACGAGTATTAGTATAACATAGTGTTGATATGAGCGAAAAAAAAAATAGTTTTGGGCGCTATATTCATTATTGTAGGTCATTTGTTTGTTCTTGCAGTTGTGTATTATGATTGCCTGCGATGACGTAAGATGAAGCGATAGGTTTACACATCCTTCGGAAATTTATTGGCGTACGTATCCCTTTTTGTGATGGCGGCGATAAACTTTATGCCTAACCACACAATCGAGTGGATATCGAACAAAAGGCGCCGTAGCGTTACATACTAGTAGTTCGAATAAGCAGGAAAAATTGGCACGCACGATAGGAAACCATTGTATTGATTAATGGTTTGTAAAAAGATTGATAGGCAAATAGATAGGCGCTTATGCTTTTTGTGTTATTAGGCAGTTTATGCGGAAATATTATGTTTGACAATTTCTTTCTTTTTTAGTACAAAATATGATGTGATTATGACTTTGTTTCAAAATATATCCACGCCAAAGGGTGAGGATGGTATTTTAAATAGCTCATTCTACGAAAGTGGTTGTTTTTAGTATAGAAGCAATGAGTCAAAAATAGGTGAAATTATAATGCAGTATGTGTCAAGAAAATAAAAAAAAAATACGAGTAATATCAAAACCTACAAGTTTCAGTTTTTTCTGAAAAAGTTTAAATGTCTCGAGGAGGCAACATCGAAGAATTATGCTTTTTAGCTAAGAAGCGGTTATCTTGGACGCAAGAGCATCGAAGAATATATATGTAAGTTTGACGTCGAACGGCTACAATTGCAAGAGGCTTTTAAGAATTTTTCTGAACGATTTTCTGGAAAAAGTTTCGAGAAATCCATGCGCCCGCTGGATTGCATCCAGCAAGAGTTGCTTGCGAACTCTGTAAATTATGGAGGCGGGAGGAACATCGGATAAACAGACAAAAGAAGTAAAACATCGATACGGGTCAAAGAATCAATGTTCTACCAAAAAGTGAAAGAATAACTTCTCAAGGACTTATATAGAAATAAAGATGAAAACGTAATTATAGTCTTAGCCGGTTCTAAAAATGGATACATTTACTGACTGAGTGCGAAAAAACGAACAACTTTCCGTTGTCAGGGAGGATGAACCATTCGAAGTGGACCATAAATCCTGGATAGAGATAATCCCACTAAAAACTAATATGGAAGGAGCACATGGGCTACTTGGGGGATTGTGTAAAGCAGTACAGATTAATACATTCATCAGTAAAATATGGTCAAGTTAAATTACGACGAGCGAATTAAATTTCGGCTTTGTATAATTTTCGTACTTTCAGTTTTTCGGCGGGACTGAGTCTCGAAAATATTTAGTTGCGAAGCCTTTGTAGAACTACCAGTAAATCTAAATTTTTCTCATGACAAACAATAGGCGATTCTTCTTGACCTTGCAATTTCTGCAGTTTTGCAACTTTATGTTTACCCAATGTCGAGACAGTCTTATTTAAATCCATAGGGTCTTTTGAATATGGGTGTTTTGACAAAATACTAAGAACTAGAAAATTTTTATTAAGTTAACATTGTTATGACATAAATTATAAATCTAAAGACCAGTTTATCCTTGTTTTTGCTAAAAAATCGAAAGCATTGTTTAGTTCTATCAGGAAAGATATACCACATACGGGTGTATACAAATATACGACTGTAGATACGGGTCTCTTTTTTCCTATTTTCAACTTAGAATTCCAGATTTTTGGCTACATTCCAAAAACTTCTTTTAGCTTTTAGATTGCAATGCTCTTTCTCGTGGTTCGTATGAGAAATCATTTCATTGCTGAGAATGAAATGAAAAATCACATGAAATAAACGAATACCCTCAGCAACTGTTCTGTTTTGTTTATTTTCTTTAACAGATACTGATGATGATGATGATGAAATCTGGGTACCCTAGTTTGAATTTCTAAAAAGTGACAAAACTAACCAGCAAAAAACATTCTTGAAGTGTACGAATATTCGAACAGATTTGCAGTATCATCACCATCATCACATCATTCTGAATCTTTTCAATCTTAATTGAGACTATTATTATAGAATGAAATGAGGAGGGATAGTACGATAGTACCGTAACGTAAGTTGAAGCATAACAATGGTATATAGTTTAGCAACTTTAACTTTGTCCTTTTATCTATCGAGAAGAAGCTCATTGCTTTTGCAATGCTGTGAAGACAATAAACATTTTGTGGCACTTTGCTTTTCTCTCCTAGAAATATACATACATTGATCAGCGTTCAGCAATTTAAAAGTGTTGCAAACGTATGGGCAGGATTGACAAGTGAAAAGCATTAAGCAGTTGCTTTGATAGTGTAGAATTTAGATTCCATCACTTCTCATCCGCAGACTTAAGTAGTCGTAACCACCAGTGCATCCATGAAATCAAAGAGTTCACAATTTCAATGGTTTCTCTGCGGTGCATCCGACCCCATTACTTCTGTATCATAGGGGGGTTTTACTTATTTATGTGTAGCAATGCTTCATACTCACTTTTGTCGTATAAGGGTTGAATGAAAATAATTGCGTACCGATGGATAAATGTTCTACAACAAGTGTAGTCGTATAAATGGTATTCGGACCTGGATGAGTCATCGTCGTACTTGGAATAGAAACCTAAGGGTAATTGTGGTAGGTGGTGGTGGACTTTTAAGGGATGAACCATTCATTTTAATCTCTAATGAAATTGCGACACGATGATGTGCCCTTACCCATTGACTGCGATTAAACCTTTACTGGGGTTGAATTTGATTAAGACAATTCGATAAGGTATTGAATTAGTCAGAAGCGGTGAATCACATTTAATTGATATTTTTCATACCTTAATCAGAACTATCATTCATTAAAAGATAAAAATCATCAAGAGCTTCCATCTCAAATAAAAGTGAAAATTCTCACTTTCGAATGTACTACATACATGTGTATAGTATATCGACAAGATAATGATGTTTGACTTGAAATCGAATTCCTATGCTAATTTCGCTCCACTTAGCTCCAGTGTGCAAGGTTCTTTCTTGTATATCCGGAATAAAGTAAAAGTTTTTCTACCAGCCCAGACAAAAGGCATTTCTCTGCGCATCTTTTATTTGATCTATTTATCGATTTTTGACATGCATTGTGGCCGAGAATTTATACGAATACTAACCACCGGCGGCGTCCCAGAAAGACGCTGATTTCATGCGTATAAGCTGCTTACCACCAATTTTGGTCCACTGAACTTTTTAAAAATATTTTCTTTAATCTTTTGCTGAACTCGGTGTGGTTTCAGTGATAAACTTTCGTTTCTTTCTCTTTTACGTTGCAAACATGCTTTGGTTCGAGATCGAATGGAAAAGGGTTAATTAATATTATCAAGAGCAAATGTATCGATGGAGCGTTAGATTTGATCGCGGTTTTTGTTTGGAAATCATTTGCAATAACTTTTGCTTAATTCAGTTTTGTGGTGGATTCCGAAAAATCCTAACTGTCTAGTTAACATACCAAATCTTGACCTTATTCAGAGTGGGAGGATTGCGTTATAAATCTCACACTGCTTTACGTCGAGAGACTTATAGTATGAACATATATGCATATTTATGAAGAAAATCCAAACAAATTTGTGGCCATCCTCCAGCGCCAGTGGCTAAAATCTTAAAATTCACTTTTAATGATATTTAAGTGGATTCCACTGAGATCGTTACCGATGATAATGATGAGGTTGTCGAGGAGTGCTAATAAATCCAGATGAATGGTAATGAATTCGAATGAGTATCTTAAGATATTCGAGGATAACAACTGTTTTGTAAAACTATTATAGCAGCAGGGTGTTTTACTTTTGATTTTTAGCATAAACTTAAATATACATATTTTGGCATCAATTAAGGTGGCTTTGGTGTTTCGTTTTCGCTTTAATTTCTTTTTCACAGTGAAGCAAATAGATTTCCCATGAAACATTAGACATAAAAGATTGGCCACATTAATTTAATTACGGTGTTCAAAAACACGAACATATTTTAAACTTACTGTTGTTACGATGCATTTATTGAAAATAAGTTTAAAATCGTAGCAGCATGTACAATCGGGTTAGGGGTTGTGGATCAGGTTCACTATAAGAAAGCTAAGAAACAGCCAAACACCTCGAATGAATATTCAGTGTTAACGACCATGCAGAAAGAGAACAACGGTGTTCAAATTTGTGATATACCATATGAACTGAGGTTACTTCGGTTCACTTTTGTTGCAAGCAGTTGTCTAAGGTAAGAAGTCTTGCTCTTTGGCACGTTGGTTGAGTAAATTAACACCCCCACATAAGAATAAGATTTAGGAACTGTTACCAAAAAGATGTTTTACTGGGTTTTGAAAAAATTTTACGAGCATGCCCTTGGTATGAATATTAACATCGTTTTATATCGTTTTTTTTTGAATGATAAGATAAGAGGAGATCTATACCGTATTATTCTACGTGGCACTCGGCACTCTATGTTGGATAACTGCAACAGTAACGAGATGCTAGAATTTTCACCATACGGGTATCTCTCAAGCTCTCATTAACGACTTAACAATATGTATTAATCGCTGAAGACCAGTTATACAATTTTTAAGAAGCCATTAGAAATGCAGCAACTTTGTCCCGGGTTTCATACGAGGGTCCACAAGAAACTCTTGGTTTGACAACAACTCGCTTATGAATTGGCACAACATAACAAAGAACGATTAAATCGGCCTAGGCGTAGCAGATCTTCTCTGTTGTATTGTGTGAATTCTGAAAAACATTTTTTGTCGATTTATTTTAACCTTTCAATACGGTTTTAGGCCTGCAGAAGCAATCTTACTGAAACCTTGTAAAGGGTGGTCCAACCATAATGCACGATGTTAATTGTGAGTCACACCTTAACGTCAAGTTTTTGCCCAACTTAATTTGACATTTCTTTGTTTCAGTGTTTGACAAATTCAACCATGGAGAGGTACACAATTGAGCAGCGCGTTAAGATTATTGAAGCCTTTTATGAAAATGGGCTTTCAAATCAAAATACATTTCGTGCACTCCGAGCTTTTTTTGTTAGGCATAATCGACCAAATGTGTCCACAATCGGGAGAATTTTCTGCAAATTTCAGCAAACCGGGTCTGTAACAAATTATTATGTGAAAACACTTGTGCATGTTCGCCCAGTTCGTTCTGTGGAAAACATTGCTGTTGTTCGCGATAGTGTGGCAGAAGAGCAGTCTACCTCGACTCGTCGTCGTGCCCAATTATCATCGCGAGATGATAAGGGACTTTTTGTGGCTAGAAATTGATAATATGAACCTGGACGATATGTGCTTCCAAAAGGTTGGTGCCACTTGCCACACAGCCAACGAAACAATGGCTCTTTTGCGCGAGAAATTCAATGGCCGTGTTATCGCACGTCGTGGCGATGTTATTTGGCCGCCACGATCATGTGATTTGACACCGTTGGGCTTCTTATAAAAGTGTACGTCAAAAAGCTAAGAACAATTCAAGAGCTAAAGGATGAGATAATTCGGCACATAAACGACATTGAACCTCAATTATGTCTCAGAGTCATTGACAATATGGACCATTGGATAGAGGTATGCCACCAAACCCGTGGCGAGCATTTGGCCGATATTTTGTTTCACACATAATTGTCATAGATCCTTCTATAATAATAAAAAATATTAAGATAATTATCTGAAAACTTTTTGTTTTATTTACAATTAACATCGTGCGTTCTCTCTACTTGTACTTGTACTTCAGAAAAAGTGCGAAAACTACGGACATAATTTTAGAAGTCTTTGCAACAGCATGTAGACGCTGATGAAATTGCCAAAACACATACCTTGTTAACAAGAATCGCACAGTAAGTTATAGACTACAATGAAAGGGAAGTTAGGAGTTTTCTCCAACTCGCCTTATTTAGGAAAACTCATCAGAAATGAAACAAAGAATTACACTTGCTCATAGCTGTTGCTTTAAACCAGGGAGTAAATTAAGTAGTAAGGCCTTGTCAAGGAACACTAAAGAAGCTTTACGTATGTATATATGACTGTTATCATCTTATATATATACATGGACGTTAGTGAATGCGGATAAAGATATATTTGTACCTTTGGACCGCAGTATTTTTTGAATGAGCGTATATATATTACAGTATCACAGAAGACTGACTATTGGAAACCAACTTCAACAAGATATATACATAAAGAAAGAGATTGATCAGTCTTACTTATACTCAGCCGCCCACAAATATAAAATTGAAATATTTATGTAACAGTGAATAGATTTTTTTCAACATAGAGAATGTATGTAGTAAGTAGTAGCTACATGCTACTGAAATAACTGGTCGGATCGAAATACCAACAATAGCTTGATTTGGAAGAGATGTGCTTATTTTGCTAAATTAGAATTATTTAAGGACCCTTAAGTGCAATTGGTATCGCAAATCTAGTCTAAACCTTAACAAACACTGCCACGATTGCATTTGGAGATTATTTTAAAAATTGAGGTATCGTACACAAAAATTATAGAACCACGCTACTTCGAGCTTTCCTCTTGTAATGAAATATCAATTAATCAACATAAGTAAAAATTAGTATTTTCAATATCATGTTGCTTCTTTTGTCTTAAGAATATCTAAGAAAAGAATACCTTTCGAACACCAAAAACAGCCAATCTACTTGAGAGTCCTCCGATATCAATTGATTGAATTTGATACTTTAAATAGCGACTGTCTGTCTTATGAACGATGGAAAGACAGACAATTTACTCGTACCAATGGATAAACTTGTCGAAACCCGAAACCATCAACGAAAAGTTAATAAAACGCAACAATGTCTTATTATGTTTCACATCTTCTCATGGCTCCTTTACATCTAGGAGGGCGTCACAAATGAGCGATTTTGTTAACTTCTGCAGGAAGTAGGTTCTGGGTACCATCATCATCATTATGAAGACATACATACGAGTACATTCTAATTAACTGGCATGGCAGTTCATGTTGCTCACAATTGTTGATAGGCTTAAGTCAGCAAAGCAGCCAGCATTAGCGACAGTTGAAAATATTCTTGCATAAATTTGTCAGATATATAGGTATACGAGTATGTACGTCTCGTATTGCAGTTTGAAGTTGACGACCCTTTTACCTTAACTGCTTGTTGCGTGTATTCTTATGCTCGACTTGATGCTTTCAAGGTGGCAACCAGGTATATTTGAAACATACCTACAATCATGTATTCATACTGCTCATTCTGATGATCCACAATGTTCAAGAAGACTACGTAGTCATGAGAGTCATTTGTTTTTAATAGCTTGAGTAGTCAGTTTGTTAGTGTCTGCAGTGGGAGGATAAGAGAGGAGTTCATGCAGAAAACATAATTCTTGGCGGAGTCACTAGCATATGCGTTACGGTTTCAAGTTTAATGATGTTTTCCCAAAAAACGTAGAACAAAGAAGTCGGCCTGGCTTTTTAGTATGAAGGGCAAATTATTCGTATAACTACCATTGCCAATGCGTTCGGTAGAATACGTTCACCGACGAGAACTGCTATAGAGATAGTCAGTCACTCGTGTATTCAGTGAGAATTGCTCAGTAGACCGGAACATGAATGAAGAATACAAAATTTTATTCTGTATTCCTGGAATAGAGCAGACAAATAAGGGATTTTGTCCAAAGTACATGTACATGTAAGAAAGGAAAGATCGCATATCTTGAAGTCTTATCAAGTGCTTCTTTAATATTTGCGCGCAATCAAATGTGGGAACAGATCGTAAATTCTTTGTAAAAATGTGGGAAAACACATAACATTAGTAGTTCGGTTTGATTTTGCGGGCTAGTGAGCACATTCCAGAAACAACTACCACCAAGAAGTCAAGAGTATCTTAACCTTCCGGTGTGAACCAGGGAAGAGTTCACAAAATCATTTATCATTCAGTGATTTACACATTCACATTGGGGATAGAAAGAAGTTCCGCTTATAAGTTTGATTATTACTAAGCCCTAACTGAATATTATGATAATTTTCGGTGAGAAAGAATAAACGGTCTGGGAGTATTTACTGTTTTTGTGCTTTGTCGTATTCAACAATTGAATAGAAAAATTTATCAGGTTGGAAAGATTTGACCTGGAACAATATGATTGCTTCTATTAAATTGTTGGAAGGAAAATGCATTTTGGTTTTAATCAAATTTCCACACATATCTTCAGTACGAATATATTAATTACCTTCTTATTCTTAAGATAACTTTAACAATTACCCTGCCAGACCACTATCTCCCACTGGAAAAAATAAGTTTTTACCTATATATTGGAGTATAAATGTTTTTTATGTCTTACGGCGAGAAATATCTACATTGATTACGAATGCCAATTGGTAACTGAACTATAAATGAAGGGGTGCGATCAAGGATATTAGCTGCTGATATATTTAAGAAATGTTTAAATTGATTTTAAAGTTTTCTTACGGGTTAAGATGTTTTTGTCTTTCGAAACAAAAATTAGCGACGGAAGACAGGATACGGAGTACACCTGATCATTTTGCATCTATTCCCCCCATGAAAAAAAGTGAGCTATAAAAACAGACTCAAGTATATACAGACTAAGATTAATTGACTTGCTAGCTGAGACATAGTTTCCTTCTCTCCTCGCTTAAATAAAAATCTCTTGGAGTCCGCCATATACTATAAAACAAACTATTCAGACAAAGTTAAGATGACGAATCAAATATAATACTTTTTTGTTTTTAACTTCATTTGCATTTGTTTATTGCCTTCAGTCATAACTTAACCATCAAACAATTTTTCACACATTCCGAGCCTGAGTAATCGAGACCAAAGCTAAACCATTTTTAGTAACCTGATTACTTCGGATTTGCCATATGACTAGTTTCCATATAGAGGCGATACGATTACGTGATTTTGTTAAAGTGAATGGTAGCAACTCAATTAATGTGCCATAAATTGTGTCCACCTTCTGCAGACACATAGATAGGTAATCCCACTCTTAAAGCCACAGCCTTAGATGATCCATTACTCTTGATTCTGAGTAGTAATTAACCAAGAAACCATACTACAGTACTTCTTTGTTTATTAACCTATGCGACGAAGCAAGAACAAGTATTTAAATTGTAGATTTACAATATATGTATCTTGTACAAATTGTAGTGGTTAATAATTGCGCAACACTACTTACGGTTTAAAATTACTCTACAAACTACATTAAATATTACTGAAAAATAAAACAGTCAACATCAATTCACATTCAGAGGCAATCTAGGCAATCCATAAAAACTCAAAATACCAGATTGGATTTTGGAATGCACACATCTTAACTAAACTGCCGGAGAAAAGTTGTCGCCGCTTGTTCAATTCATAGTTTTTTTTTTTCTTCCTTAAATCTAAAAATAACGAGGGAAATTCTTTGGAAAATCACTATACATATGATGCTGTGATAGAACCGGCATTTGGCTAATTTTAGAGTTGCATGAGTGCTGTGCTGTAGGCACTGTGTTGGAACTGTAACACTCTAGGACTGTCCTAACTGTCTACTGCTGTTTCTTGGGAAAACACTTCGAAAGCCAACATATACACATTTATTGGTTTTGTTTGCGACAAGTTATAGCCCAAATGGAATTCCAATAGGAATCATTGCCATCCTATAGCCCGCAGAGTCTAGAGTCATTTTTCTTGTAACGTATTCATTCAAATTAGTTAAATGTAATGATGAATATTTGGGAAGCCAAATTATGGAAAAACCCATTAATCATAACTTCAAAACTATACAAAAATGCTACATAGTATAATTACAGGTAAAAATGCGGAAATTTAGGTCATATCGAAACTAAGAGGAAAGTTTTATATGTTTATTGTAATGATAAATAATTACATATAATGGATAGCTTGGTAAGAAGTTAAAAAAAAGTTTCTAACTTGGAAGAATTGTAAAGAAGTTAGAAACTAGGTGACATGGATTTGAATATACTCGTATCTCACTCAAATCTAACGAACATATACATAGTAACCGAATAAGTGCGATACAATTCAGAATCACAAATCAATAATAAAAAACAACAACTTTCGTTGCTATTTTTTAAATACTACATTTAAAATGTGACATGTTCTTTAAATAAATATAAATATAATTCCTTTAGATCCAAAGTTTTCATGCGAAAGTTTATTAAATGTAGTTTTTGATACGTTTAACGCTTGATATCGATATGGAATCGATAATGCTGGAAACACTTTAAGCTACAGGTGCAAAGTAACAAACGTGTCTCAATTTTCCACATTTCCGAACCAATTTATAAAACCCTGAGAAGGTGCTTTACGTCGACTTAGAAAATGTTCGAACTGTTTTCAAAGAAATCTTAGAATTTCAGTTCCTTGTTGAAGCGTGCATTGCTTCATTTTTATTACTGGTGAAAAGTTTAGACGAGTCCCTTCTGCTTAACTATAATATTTCAGGACCATCAACGCCAGCAGCGACGCCAGAGCGTGTGGCTTAAGTTTGACGCGAAATTAAGCGCAAGCTGAGTAAATTGAAGGAAAGGAAAGCTGCAGTCTGTAATGGAATTAAAAGCTCAACAGTGCACGTTACTTGAAAAAAAAAACCAATTAAAGTTTCACTCATAGAAAATGCAAAACATGCATTTTCTCTACGAAAATCACTGTTCTTTTCGAGAAATCTTAGCGAGAACCAAGCTCGAATGAGGAACATATATTATTACTGGCAGAACACATTTTCATATCGATGGCTGAGTTTATAAACAGAACATGTGATACTGGTGACCAGACAACCTTAGGGAACGCTATCTTAAATATTCGAATTGTCCAAAAATGACCGAGCGGTGTACAATTTCTGCTCGAGAGACAATAAGTAGCTGTCATTAAATCAACACTTTCTTCTCGCGTGTTCACAAATTTAAGAATCCAATTGCAAGAGGGTGTTGAGCGGATGGAATGCAATTCTGATTGACTCATTTCAATATGGTTCAATATCGAATAAACAAACAATTCGAATAAGACACAAATATCAACATTTCCTGAAGGTTTTTTGCCACTTGAAGTTCCTCCAGTTTTAAAAATTAAAGTTCACAATAACTACAAGATTATCTCGTGTCTAGAATCGAAGTCCACTAATCACTGCATCTCTGGTAATGGAGCATTGGGCTACTTTCATTCTAACTGCTCTACTTACGAGTACTCATGTATATTTTATATTCATAGTTGCATATGCTTATTGCTAATAAATTTTTGCGTATTCAAACGTATTCAAAAAAAAATTTTAAAATTGACATTTTCAAGAACTGCTCATCCCCTATTTAATCAACGAAATCGATACCTGATCACCTGACCAAACACACCGGAACCAACCAACTGACGCGTCCAACAATGTCAGACATTGAATTTCTTTACATTCTGCCGTCATATCCGGCGGATCCAGTTCCATGTGTGGTTTTTAATTAAGCCACACATCTGTTTTATTGTTGCAAATTCAATATGACAAAAAAAAGTAGTAATACAAAGAACACAAATAAATACAGGTGTGACCCATGGGATGATATCAAACCAAAAAGAATATACAAAAAAAAAAAAAAAAAGACTCCAACCCTCAGGTGAATGGATATTGAGCGGCTAGAGCACGAGGGTAATTATTGCGCATTCTTCTTTTGACTTCCTTCTTGAGAAGGCCTCCTCAAATTGGGAATCGATACTCCCAATAACCAAATGTTGCTTTACATAACCGTTAAATTGAAGAGTGACAGACACGATGAGTCACTAAGGGAATCTCTCAATGGCAGCTGCTTTTTATTTATGGGTATTAATGACAGGTGATACACAAAACCAACTCGATTTAACCTTGCTGAAAACGCGGTCTTGACTTTAGTGAAGTCAAGCCGTTTTAAGTTTGACAAAATAAATCAATTGGATTTTATTTGCTTCTGAACATCTAGATGGATATACGAGTATGTATTTATGTACAATAGTTTAAGCCGGCAATGGCGGCGCAGCAAAAACAAAACAGCGAGTTCACCTTAATTCACTTCAAATCACAAAACACTTTTTAGGCGTGAATAAATTTGGATGAGCAAAATTCATGCTTAGGCGTTGATTATCTATTTTTGGTTTATTTTTTATTTAATGTTTCTATCATAGACATAAAAAATACAATACTTATCGAGATGGATTGTTGAGTTGAATTAGCTTGGATTAGAGATACTACCGGAATTAATATGGCATCCGTATAGTTTGTATCTTTGAGCCGTCAACAAATTGAAGTGGAACTGATCGCATATGGATTTTATATGTATTAGTGACAAGGCTGACAAGACGTCGTCTCTGTCTTGCCATATCTCGGTGGTTTTTGATGACCTTTGGTTGAAGCGGATTTTTCATGCGCTTGCATTATATAAAATAGCAAGCTTGCGTAAAAACAAAATCTCTTAAAAGAAAACGCTTCAGATATTTTGTTTACTAAAGACAGAAATGAGTCGAATCGCAATACTAAGCGATATTTGGTGTCAAAATGTAGTTCAACAACAAAATGGAACGAGTAAATAGAGATTAATGATCTAAGACTTTTGACCTCCGTTAAACACCGTTAAACCTATGAATCGGTTTGAAATTTAAGTTCATTTTTATTATTCCCTAACATTATAAGTAAAGAGTACGACATTGATGAAAATGGAACGATACAAGCTCAAAAATGCATCGAAATTGTTAAAATTGGTGAGCATTTCGATCACCCAATTCGAAAAGTAACATGTTACGGTAAAATACCTTTTCGTGTAGCAATCTTAAGATTGCTTTAGAAATTTTAGCTTCTGGGACAAATTAGTGATGTGAAATGTGACGCTTGTGTATGGCAAACTGGAAACTGATTCTATAGCTCAGAGTGTTCTTAAACGCCACTTTTGTCGATTCCATGAATTGGGCGTATCACAAGAACTGACAACCTGACAACCACCAGCGTCTAATTTTGCCATAGGCATGAGATTGATCAAAAGGCAAGGCGAAAAACAATTTATTCTGAGCAATGAGGCAAGGCTTTGTTAATAACAAGAATTTCCGCATTTTAAGCTCTGGAAATCAAAGACTGATTGTCGAGAACCTTCTTCATCCACAAAGTGTTACTATTTGTTGCAGGTTTTCGACAGGACGCACGAAACTGAAGCGGTTGTGACTGCTACTGTGTATGAGTTGCACTATCGACCAATGATCAATACATTTTTATTGCCCTAGTTTGAAGGTATGAATGTGAGTGATGTTCATAATACCAGACGCCACTACCTGCCACATAAGTACCGAAACCGTTGAAAAAGAGGTTTCCTGAGCAGAAAAAAAAACTGACTATTTTGTGAATATACTCGTAAACAAGCTATACGGTTGTGATGTGCCACTTGGTGGCATTTGCTACATGTATAATATATTAGCTGTGCTTGTATCACGCAAAGTTTACTAACCAAGAGGGTTCAGCAACTAAGATTTATCTTGTCACTAGTGGTGCGTAATTGTTATCATCGCCATTGCCAACAAATGGTCCGTCTTCGTCATCATTTCCGCTTTTGGAAAGATATGTCATCATTCTCAATTTAGCAGCTTCGTTTTCAGAAAGTGTGAGGCGTCGAAATTGAGACGTTTTATTTACCATATTTATGCCTACTCATATTTTAGCAGGGTAAACAGTTATTATATGAACAAAATATTACTTGTTACAATACTTTGTACTTGCTACTAACTGTTTGTACTATTTGACTCAGACAAAAAGCTGAAATACGAAACCAAGGATGAAACTAAAAACTGCAATTCATTGTAGGGAGTTGCACAAGAATCCGCAACAGGGATTGGGATTCGTCCTGTGGAAAATCATGAACTAGAGGGTTCTGTAACTAATATTGACAGAAAAGGGTAACATTTTTGGACTTGCTGGCGACATGGCCCTTCACGAGAAGCACCCACGAATGAAGCAGGGGTTAAATTTAAATAAAGCTTATGTTGACTTCCAGTCAGCATTTTCTCGAGTACTGTCAAACATAAAAGACTCTGACTACGCTGAGAATTTATATATTTAGAGGAGTCAGTTCGGTCGGTTAATATTCTGCTATCTCCTTATACAACGAAATGAAGAAATTTTTCGTCACATCAATAATTGTGATAAGGGGATAAGGATGGGGAACAGAATGAACAGACACATTTAAGCCAATATAAGATGATTATGACAATCAATCTGTACAAACCGAGCTAAACGGCAACTTTCATCTTACTCTCAGCTATGGCTATCACAAACCTTTGCATGGACCGAATATAATGTTTCATTTTTTCCAACACAATGTTTGATGCAAAAGATCACTTTTCTAACTGTCGAGCAGGTTTTTCTTTTCTTTATCCTGGAAGACGTTAAAGATAATTCTTAGTGGATTAACAATGGAGTGCATAACCTTCCATACGAGTATGAGAAATAAATATTTTATTGAAAGTGTCGATATTTTGTATCTTCAGATCAAAGTGCCCAAGTCCTTAACATAATTTCAATATCTACATTTCACAGAAAGGAAAGATATGTACACATATTGAAAATGCATAAAGTTGTGATATTAAATTGTACCATTAGCATCGTAATCGAATTTATTTTCATTATGATGTTTACTTCAAATTCCAAAGACAAAAATAGATCTTTTGCAAACAAAACTCGACATACGACATAATTAAATAAAAATGTCTAACGAAAGTCAACCTAAGTTGAATTTATTATTCCTGCTCTACTTTAATTTTAACACCCGAAAACATCGTATGAGAGTAGAAATATCAACTTGCGTCAGGCATGTTGAACGAGCACATGTCTACTCATACGCTTTGAAATGCCATTAGCGTTTCTCATTAATTACAACTGAATCCTCAAGGATTTCTGAATTGCATAGGTGGTGGGCGGTTGGCAAGGCGAGGGGTTTTGGTATTTCAGTACAAATGTGTATAGTACAACATTCATGCTAATGAAATTTACTCCCAACATTCGAATTAATTGTGTCAATCCAATAGTCGATTTCCTTTTGACAATGAACACTTCACTAGAAAGGAGGCTAATGTATTCCGATAGTTTAATATTGTATGCATATGTTCTTCATATTCTCCGCTCCCGCACCAACATGGGCTTGTTTTAATTGAATGCCAATAGGGGCGTTTCCTACCATCAATTAATTCAGTTAGAGTCTTTATAAACAGAGTTTCCACTTACATTCAAGAAAACTTAACTTAAAGAAATTAGTCTTTCAATTCAGTAGTAGTGGCCTAAAAGAGGTAACACAAATCACAATAAAAAAAAATCCAGTTAAAAGTGTATTAATTAGGCCACTCCTAGACTGAACTCCAAGGTTTAGGGTTTAGGACAGCAATCGAAACTGAGGTCAGTGTGATACGTGCATCCTTTGTTGATGCCCTACTGATGTCATTCGAGAGCTTGCGTGACCAACTGCCCTACCTGCAAAATATTCATAATGAACACGCAAGTATGAAAACATATGGAAAGGTTAGCAAGTACCATGATGAGGTAGAAGTACGAATACCATATGTGCGCGTTACATTTGACATTTTCCTTAGTCGTATTGAATTTCAATGCTCCATTTCCACTCCCTTGAAATGTTTAATTGATGAATGTAGTAAGTATGTATGCCTTCGCTGGTTAAATATAAAACATTAACATAACATCAACACAATGCTGAATTCCTCACAAATCAAGATGACATCACTCATATTCTGACCAGAGTACTTGATAGAGAACTACGAACAGCCCAAGGGCTAGCTAGCGATTGTGATGGATACGGACATGCTCGCACGAACACAGACCATAAGTCTTCACAAATACTTGGACTTTCTTATCGAGGGTGGGGATACCCACAACAGTGAATTTCAAGAAACCCGATAGCAATGAATCAACTTTTTAAATCTAGACAAACTGGTACTGCTCTTACTGGTTTACTCTAGCTTCTATATGATGTTTGTGTCACTACCGTACTATGGATATTGTTACCATGTTATCGTTCCTCTAAAGATGCTTTCATAAGTACAAATCTATGCAATACTATCCATTTGTTCGGCATTGGCCCAATTATACAATGGCACACAATTTGCTGCCGTTATTTAGACCGTAAACATCTTAACTCTTTCAAAGAATCTCTGTGAGAATAGAGTACCAATAAATGCCAAACAAATGCATACTTGTTCTTTTTTTAGCTTGTGACGACATTCGAGCCACTTCGTGTACCAACGAATACTCGTAAATCGTGCAATTTTCTGCCAATGCTTAGAACGGATATGCTAATAAAAATCTCAAACTCTTTTAGAGTCTTTTGTGGCATAAACATTTCCCCTTTGTCTTAAAAATATTTTCAGCCGCAAATACATGTACATTTACGGCAGTATCACTTCGTTGTGAGACTTCTTTCGTAATCTCAGCCACAGTGGAATGACGTGAAGTGCGGTTTTTAGCTTTAAATGTCAGTAAACCTTTTTAGCAAATCGAAATTTTGTAAGGGAGTTGTGCGGCAAAAAGGGCGATTAAGTTCTTGGAAATATTTTTCTTCTGATTAATTTCATAGAGTTTCAAGTCACTGTGCTGACTGTTGAGCTAAATGCGCAGCAACAGTTTTTTCTTCTTCTCATTTTTAAGCCCAAATACCACTACTGATGAAGTCATTTATACACATACCAACATATTTTTGTATATAAATATATTTTTAAATTCTTTTATCAGAGTTTTGTTGTTGCCTTATTTCACAGAATGAATACTTTCATTGTTAATACTCGTAGTTCACGTATGAGTGTTAAGCGCTTGACATTGTAGGCTTACATCTTACCAGCCGAATTTGATTTTAATTATGTACATACGTATTGTGTGATTTGTTGGCACTTTTTTTTCTTTTTAAAATGGCTGCTATGGAGGCTGACCTTACTCTCCGGTCAGATTCATTATTCAGATAAAAACGTATTATTCACCATTATACGCATATGTGCGTGGAACTTTACCCATCGATTACTGAGGCTTTTGAAAGGATAAATAATTGAATATAAAATAAATTAAAAATAATCTCACACATTACGTTCTTCAAATAAGCCGATTAAAAAGTCAACATACCTAAAACGAGAAAAGAAAAAAAAACGAACAATTAATTAAGTATAATTTATAATAATGCGGATTTATTAAAAAGGAAAACATTTTGCATTAGTAAGCTTAATCACTAATACACTTGGCACACTGTAGCGCAAATGTCATTGGTAAGGTCTTCAATTATTTTAAATAACGAAGAACACAGAGGTGGCATATCTATTAATATTCTAAACAGGATCTGTTACTGCTCGAGATGCGTTTACGTACTTGTCAAAAAAATGACACATGAGAAAACGATCAATGCATAGAGATGACCGATTTTTCTATATATCTTACATTAGGTTATTTTTAGTAAAATAATCGTGAAACAATTGTTTAATTCTCTTTTAGAGATGCTTTAAGCCGCTGTCGGTTTCTTTACAAATCAAACAGTGAAGTCTGCCAACACCATTGTCCAGGGCTGGGCATTCAACTCCTCTTATTTAATTATTCGAAGAGAGACTGGAATTATCATATACAAGGACGTGATTTGATCTCTTTGTTTTTCTCTTGAAGTAGTCCCGGCTCGATGGACCAAAATAAAACTGATCAATGTAACTAAAGTTAATGTAATTAAAAACTAACAGAGTTCACTCGAGATTACTTTATCCATCTGGCTGAATAAAGTTTATTGTAATTGTACTATAATAGATACGAGTAAGTGAAAACCATCCTTCCGTAGGTTAAGATTTTTACGAGATAACTTTAATGAAAAGTATTCAACTTTGGTGTTAGGAATTATATGTTTGAATTGTAATAGCCAGAGAGCTCATTACTCCCTATACTTAGTATTAACAAGAAAATGTGTTGGTACACGAAATGAACACATTCATTCTTAAGAAGCAATCTATCTATTCCAACTTACGGCTATTTGACAAGTGGCATTTATGAAAAGTTCCCGTGTAAAAAGTTGTTGATGTCAGTTGTTTGCAGTTTGCTTGAAAAATCCGGCTGACGAACAGTGGTATCTGTGTTAGTATAAGGTACAGGTATGATATATGGTATAACAATTTATAAGCTTTAGAACAGACGTCAATGTACTGAGAGGCTGATATTGTTGAGATTGCTGCTTCACGAAGAACAACACTCACAAGAGGTTTAGTCATTGTCATCGAGTATGTGTATTTAAGAGCTAAAAAGCAAGTTTCTGAATTGCTGGAATAAATATTTTCAGTCTCTGCTTAATTAAAAAAGTTATATTTCTTCTGGTGTTGCACATTAGAGCGAAACATCGGATTTTTTAAATGCCAAAGTTAGCAAGGCAATTGAAAGAATCTCCTAGGACGTATTGCTTTCCGAAATATGGGTTCATAAATATTATGGTTTTTTATTTATTTAGTGACGGGAGGAAATCGAATCTTTAACCAATGTATTGGTAGGAAGCGCTTTCTTGTTCCACAGTATGAGAAGTGTTTCCGGTAAAACATTGATTTTTTCTTCATTATTTTCATTTCTTTCTTATTCTGTACGTATATTTACATGTGAAGAACATTTTCTTTTTTTAAACAGATAACAAGATGTAAGCTAAAACAAAATTGATTCAAATGATTATTTTTGTAAAAGCTTTACCGCAGAAAAGGAACAATCAAATAAGCAGAAGTACATAGTATTTTTCTTCAACATGAATATATTTTTGCAAATGTCCATGTAAAGATGGCTTATTGCGTTTATGTGGCTTAGGAATCTAAAATTCTCATTCTATTCGCCAAGGAGATTTGGTGCGCAAGATCGTCCATAACCTATTTGTCATTGGAGTAGTCCTTTGTGGCCGATTTGATCCGGGCATTGTTATAGCTATTTGCGGCAGAATATGCCGGCATCATCAACGAAGATTTCTTTCAAAATATGAATAACATGTGTTTCCGACAGGATGGCGCTACAGCAACGGCCGATTTATAAATATTCACAGTTTTGCTATGCAACTTCTGGCGACTTGAAAGGTAATATTATAACTAGAATTTATTTGAAAAAGTGGTTAAGAATTGCACAGCAAGAATGACTTTGTTAAGGTAGTAGTTGTTTTCAAACACTAAATGCCAATTTTACAATTAAAAAAAAAACATCTAATAATATATCTCCCAGAATAAAATAGAAATCAAAAATCTAGTGTTAGCTCTTAAAATCACTTTGTCATTCGATTACAGGTTTTGTACGGCGGGTATCCCGTCATTTTTGAATGCAACTTTGGCCTGTTAAAATGACACAATTGTACAAATATTTTAACTGTTTGACATACAATCGCTTATTTCGAGCGAACAATGCCAATCCCAATCCCATAGCTCTTCCTCAGATTTAAGATTTTAAAAAAATTTAAAAAAGGTCATAGCTTTGAAACTCCAACAATTGTAGCGCTTTATTTTGGTAACCAGAAAAACTTTTTAGTTATACTGAGCTAAGCTCGTACCCACAGCTCAAAGTGATACACAGTTACAAAAATTGTATTTGGGTAGACCAGTTTGCATATGAAAGTTTCAAAAATTTCAAAAACCTGCCCCCTCGTCACTCATAAGAATCATAAACTTTCATATGATTTCAGAGAATTCTATCTCCAAATGACATAAACGGTGCTCTGACAAAACGTGCAAGTTATTTAAATTTTTCCAAATGAGTTCCAATTCTCATGGGCTCACTGCCACCGCCCATGTAACACTTAGCTAACAATCAATCTTCATGAAATGATCAAGAGTTTTCTAAAAATATCTGCGGCCCATGCATCACCTTTTGAACCTACACTTTTTCTTTCAATTTAAAATCCTAATCATGCCTTTCAAAAATTTAATTTGATTTGTTGCAGAGAAATAACATTTAATTTGTTTTTAGGTTTAATTCGAAATCTGTTGCTCATTAAGATCCATTTCATGTAGATACTTTACGATCGCCTACCTTGGTCAGTACAGTTACAAAACAGTGGAAAATACTTTACCTATTCGGAACAATTTAATCAAAAATCAATTGAAAGACAATAAAAGAAGAACAAAAGGTAATTTCTGCGTCTGACCCACTGACAGACATTACCATGGTTTTTAATATAGTATACTCGCACCAATGTAGCCTATCACCTTGGTTATAGCTCTGAAGGTTGCCATACACAAGCAGTTTACATACTTCAGCTCGTACTCTTGTAGTAAATTAAATGTGAAAACAGACAAACGGTACACCAACATGTAAAAATGCCAATTATTCATCGATTAAGTGGCGGAAAGCTAACAAAAAGAATAACCCAAAACAACACCAACAGCAATAATACGAGTAATAATTCTACTTTGGACTTTCATTTTAAAACCTAACGAGCATAAATACTCGTACTCATACTTGTACTTGTATCTTGATAGCTTAAGTTCTGTTGTGTTTGCAATATTTTTAGCTGCACCGATCACAGTAAAGCTCTACCTACAAGATATTCATTCCACTTCTTCTTGTGTTTATCTTCTGCGAAGTGAAAGAGCTGGAAAAAAGAAAGTTGCGCTGGCGCACTTATTTGTAGTCGTTTAGCTACGGCACTGACTGCTGGACATGGACAAGATGAAATTTCGTGCCAACTCCGTAACCAGTTGTTGGAGATTATTCACTTTTCGTCTACCACCTCTGTGGGCTCTAGAGTGACCTTAAAAATGTGTATTTTTTTTTGTCTAAAAATATTTTATGCATACAGATGCTAAACGCTAAATATCTGTCAATTTGACGTAATAGTGCGCGCGCGGGACTCATTTTGAGATGGAATGAGACCAAATCTCTTGAGGTAAGATCGAAAATGTTAAGATTGCGAAAATTCCTCCTCGCTCGTTGACAGCCACAAAATATGCGTGTGTGGTATAACTTTGAATAGCAATTAACGTTAAACATAAACATTTGTCACACTTTGTTAAGTTTATAGGCATATGGTATATCATACATATTCCTATAATGCCACACCATAGCGCGACAATTCAAAATCTATCGCATTATAAAGTTGTGGATAGTAAGAGATAATGCATATGCCCACTCTAATACTCATATCCAACGGATACAGTCAACAACGAATTTATCTTTTTATGCTATCTACTCTTATTTGTTAACACAAAGTACAAGAGCAGTGGCGTAATTGCAAATATTTAAACAATTTTGTTATGATTCAATTGCCTATGTTGTTGGCAAGCTTTGACTGTTCACAAGTACCTACTACATAATACGCGTACATTGTGTGTTGGTCTTTAGGGTCGATCCCGACACACAGGCGTGCATATAGAAGAATTTAATTAAAATTTTCTATTTGAAACTGTGTAATAAGTTTTTGTGTAATCGATTTAAAGAGAAAATTATGCGAACAAAGCGTGGGCAATGCAAGGTTTGTTACACTCTATAAAACTTGTTGGCTTAATGTACGAGTATTTGCACGCACACAGAGTACATTCTAGTGTATGTAAGTTTGTATGAGAATTCCCGTAAAGTCTGTACCATTAATGAATTACTTTGAAGTCGGAAAGGGAAGGTGATTATATAGTAGGAGACTTGTTTGGAGTGATTGGGAAAACATACCTTGGTGCAGTGATTTGCTTTAACGAGTATCTTATCGATTTTTCACATGTGAAAGTTGTAGTCATACATATGTATGTAAACTAAATTTTCACGATCTCCATTATCTATACTATATATACATATATAATATATTTGTAAAGCAATTCAAAGTGATGATCGATTTAATGTAATAATTGTGGCTTGATTTGGTAACGACTTTAGTTAAAAAGCCGTAGTTTTCCGGATTGATATCACAATAAGGCAGGTTCATATTATAGCTATAGCACCCTCAATAGATTAGTATATGAGCTTATTTCTCATAACCATTTTAAATTAAATGATTTGTCTACAGTTGGATCAGAATCATTACAAGATAATTCAACCCGGTCGTAGAGATCTGCTTGGTATTTATCTAATTCAATCAAGTAAAGATAAACCGAGTACAAAAATTAAGAAAAAAAAAACATGTAGCTAAGCTTAATCTTGTCTAGCGAGATGTCAGAAGTTTAGCAAGAGTTCTCGACAGAATTTGCCGAACATTACCACATACCAAGAAAGGTGGAAATTCTATCATGGAATTTTTTTTAGCATCCCTTTAGTAGAGCTTGTCGTGTGCTTTACATCGTTATTCAGGTCTTAAAAGCTGACATCGATATGAAACACATTTTTGACGGAATAGTTGGGAACTACAATCTTCACGAAAGGACTTCTGGCACAGCTGCACGAAACAAAGCACCTAATTATAATACTAATCTTACTCTTGATGATCTAACTGCCAACCAAATCAACTACGTGACGATGGAACGCTTCTCCAATTTTTTTATCCCTTCCAAAAAAATGATTTGTCGAGGTCCTCAAAATAGGCCTTTGTTTGCGAGATGACTTCATCATTGGAGTCAAATCTTTTTCCACCAAGCCATTTCTTCAGGTTTGGGAACAAGAAGTAGTCGCTCGGAGCCAAATCTGGAGAATAGGGTGGATGAGGGAGCAATTCATAGCCCAATTGATGGATTTTTGCCATGGCAACTGCACATGCGTTCGTGGTCGACTGTGAGCAAACGCGGCACCCATCTTGCGGAAAGCTTTCTCATGCCCAAGTGATCATTCAAAATTGAAACCACTGAGCCATGCGAGATCCCTACGGCTTCCACAATCTCTCGCACTTTCAATCTTCGGTCGGCCAACACCATATCGTGAATTTTTTCGATTGTTTCGGGTGTAGAGACCTCAACTGGGCGTCCAGGACGTTCGGCATCTTCAGTGCTTGTACGGCCACAACGAAATTCAGTAAACCACTTTTTTACAATTGAAATCGATGTTGCAGAGTCCCCATAGTATTTATCAAGCTTAGCCTTGGTCTCGGTAATGGTTTTTTTTCGCAAGAAATAATGCTTAATAAGCACACGAAATTCACTTTTTTCCATTTTCTCCTCAAATTAGTGAGTAGTCTGATAAAAATAGCTGTCAAACACAAACTAACTGACGCAGCAAGTTTAAATTTTGACAGGAGTCAACTGACAGATGCCTGTTGACAGGAGCAGTGTTGCTGTTTCAGTAAAGTGGTCGGAAATTCAAAAAGTCACGGACTTATTGACCCGCCCTCGTATATAAAGCTGATTACTCGAATAATCAAGTAACATATAGAATGATGATCTTGCATATCTTATTTAGGCTCAGGTGTTAGCCGTGTGTCAAAGAACGAGGGAAAGAAAATTAGTTAGTTAATTAAAATGCAAAAATATCACTAAATTCTTGTGTTAACTAACTAAGTGATGAAAATAGGGCGGCCTGTAAAATGGTGTTGAGTTCCGTAAATTTATGCGATCTCTAAATGGGTGGAGAATCGATGGATAAACCTTGTAGGAACATATCCTCCTCCTCTTGATCATCTAATAGAAAACACTGTACAGAAAGCTGCGTGAAAGTTTAAAATGGACCTCATGGATACCAAAGACATTCTGTGCTGACAAATCGGTTTAAAATCTAATAAGTTTTGGTATATCTTAATAAAGCTTATTTTCAAATTATGAGTTGTACAAATATGTGTTAATCCAAAAAATCCCTGGTTTCAAATAAGATTGATGAAAGCCAGATGTGAAAAACTGTAAGCTGCTTTCACAGGATCGATATTGTGAAAGGCAAATGTATGTTTGCCCATTAACGGTAGAGTTTAACGATTAATCTAAAGTTTACCCTCAACGATTTGATCCGCGAGGCTTTCATCATAAATCACACCATCACAATCATTACAAGATCAAAAGTCTCCTCCCAGTGGAAATAATGAAAATTAAACAAGCCACTTCTGGTCATCACACCTTCCAAGACTAAGTTTAACCGAAAGCTTATTTTAAACATTGAAAACTGAATTCTTATTTTCCATTAAGTGCTTTTCATTCCATGAAAAATAACGAGCTTTTAAATTGCCACCTGAATTTATTTGTAGGGTGTGTAACAAATAATAACTCACCTAATTACATATTGCTCACACCCTCTCTCAATAAAACTCAATAATTATGCCACAAGTGAACTTAATTTCCCTCGAATTTTGCAATTTTGTACCTTGTACCTTGTCCCATTGATTACTTAAAAACCCAATCCCAACTGTTACTACGAAGCTTCTTTATGATCTATTGTTCTCCCATCTCTGCTAACAAAATTCAAACAAAACAACTCAATTATCCATTCAAAACAATGGCACCATACCAACTCAACTCAAGTTCCAACCTAATTAGTTGAAGAAAATAATAAAACACAACTTAAACTTCAAGTAGATTAACAATTAAATTACTGTTATTCCAACGGCAATAGGTATTCTCTGTAAGAGTAACGACCTTCGTTTGAAAAAAAAAAAAAAATCAACATAAAGAAAAAGCATTCGCCAGGCCAGATCTCCAGATCTAGAGGTGCAAAAAAAAAAAGAGAAATTTTCAAAACTCCAATCACTTTCAACACCACGAGTTACTACAAGGTTCTGACTCAACCCACAACGTTGGCTAACAAACACTCTGATAGAACTCTTGCCACATGAGAGCAATATCGTCGATTTCCAAAGAATTTCTTAGGAATGCCAACATCGCCTATCGAAAGCATGACCTACTTTAACTTTTCCTTCACAGGTAAAATCAAACTTTTTTAATCGAATCCACAACATCACCTGCTTCAAATAAATTACCTACAACCTTCTTTTGATCATATTTTCGAGAAAGGAATTTTCCATCGTAAAGTTCAAGCACTATAGGTACATGTTGTCGTATTCCTATCTATATTTACATACCACCAATTTTGTTGAGGTGTCCTTATGTAAATGTCAGCAACCAGTTACTAATATATCTGTCAGCGATAAATATTATTTTGCTAAATACGTGCGTTGGACTTGTGTCAACAAAATACGGATTGTTTGACAGCAGATTGCCTATCTGAATATCCCGCAGATACGAATACTTTAAGCTCTTTCGACGCTAATCTGATGCAAATGTTATGCGAATTTTTATTTCGTGCGCTTGCAACACAATTAACTATTATAAGTCGACAATAGCGATGACGATTGTGATGATGACTGGCATATGTGTACTATATAACAAAAGTATTTCGACACAGCATCGTTTTTCCAGTGAAGGTCATAGCACATGAGAGGGAGCTAAACAAACAAAAATTATGTGCCCCTTTTGGCCAATGTTTTACGTATATTCTATTTCATGGAAAGGACATTTGTTGGCGTGAAAGGCACTACACATAAAGAAATTGGCCCTATAAATTGCCTTGTGTAACCGTTTTAACATTGTCACAGAGAAAAGTTCTAACTAGTGTGACCTTAGTGCAATACGTTAACAAAACATCTTTCAATATTATTTCTTGGCCAGATATTATATTTGAACAATAAAGATGGGCTTGTTTTTGATTTGTAAATAGGGCCTTCCGGTCCCATACCAGTTGCTAATGTTAAATGAAGTACCTCCCATATCACTTTTGATTAATTGTGGTCATTCAATTTTGTAGAACCAATTCGAAGTCTTATGTAAAGCATGAACATCCCCTTTGGTGAAGGGTTGAAATTAATTAATTTTTATTTTATGGCTTTTCCCTCAAAAGCAGTTGACGACACGTCGCAGATTTAAACAATCAATTTACAATATGGTGTTCATTCGCCATATTAGACAGATTTCTATTTACAGAACTTGTCAACTTTAGGACTGCATTTGCATACCCATAAATACGTACAAATTCTATAAAGACTAGTAATGATGGCACGATTAAAAGACTGGGTGTAATAAAGAAATTATATCAAACAAAAGAGGACTGCCATTTGTCATATTAATGAGTAGCTAGGTTTTGTTAAGGCGTTATGGGGCAATCTTGCAAAAAGCTGTGATGGGTCGCATTTGCATGCAGACTAGCTTAAAATACTCCTAATGGAGTTCCACATCTTAAATATTTGTGATTTGGATGAAAAGAGCCACTACAAGCCTTCCTTTGGCATATTCTAGTCCTTTATAAGAAAAAACAAGTATTTTTGAGCATTGCATCTATGTAAGATGGGGAACCACGTAGATGAGACTCATAACTCACAGTAAATTGCGGTATCTACAACCCTTCAAGCGGGCGGGCTTATTCTCCATAACCAAACACTGCGTTTTTATCGAATTCAGAAAGGTTATTGGATATACCTATAGGAACATTCGATCGGCTATGCGCAGTCGTTAACCGTGCTGTATAGAGCCCTCTACTTAATAAAATGTTGAAGAATAGGAAATTTATATGATCACCACAGCTGTTTCAAAAGTCAACTGGTTACACTGTTTCGAATATGAATCTACAAGAATCTACCCCGAAGTTCAGGAACTTGTACCAGAATGAGGACAATATTTCGCCTGTCGCACATCCCTGTAGAGTACGAAAAACGTGTGTGCGCTTTGTTTCTACATGCAAACGTCGTTTACAATCCTCACAGCCAGGGGAGTCATTTCAACTCCAAAAGGGTTAGCATTGACATCCAAAAGCATTTAGGTACCATATGTGTGCCGATCCCAACCCAGCGCCATTGGTAATGACATTTAATTTGCCAATTTCTCACTCCGGATGACAGGATTTCTTAATTGAACATTATGTTCCCCAAAAAATAGGCAAACAAAAAATTGTTGGCCTTGTGAATGGGTTGGAATACGCCAGTGTGTTTGTGTTTCTGTTTCCATTTCGGTTACGGTTCCAAGGTTTCACATAGGCTTTTTCAATTTGCTTTGTAGTCACACTCCCATCGGTGCGTTGGCTATGTTGCCAATATATTGACTGTTATATTTTTCTTACCAATTTTCAATACTTTTTTTTTTATTTTTTTTAGATACCCGTACACACGGCATTGATTGTCGAATTGCGTCATTGGGCTGTCATGACTGCTGTATTGGGCGATGGTAGGAGCTTTGGTTTGCACTTTAATTACTTGTTACTCGCTTATGTGGCAAACAACAACCAACTCCCGGTAACACCCAAAGAAAACCGTCAGTCACATTTGTTCATAATTTTTTTATTTTTTCACTTTTTTCCCCTTTATTTCGTTTGTTTGGCTTTTTTGTTTTTGCTCTTTTATTTGCTTTTGGCATCAATTATTCATCGATTGTTGTTTGTTAACGTTGCTCTTTTTTGTTTCTTTTTGGATTACACGAAACAGTTGGCGTTTCGGAGGGAAAAATTACCATACACGGCATTGTGGTTTGAAATTCTTTGAGGTAGCTCCTGTAACATTTGTTAACTACTCGTATTAATGTGTATTCAAAATGTAGACTAATGTATAACATAACTTAAATACATTCGAAAAAAAGAAAATAAGTTTAATGCGTAAATATTAAAGAAATCCGTTGTTGCTAATGGTGTAATGAGTTTTTCTATGTTCACCGCTGGCTCTGTCTTAATCTTTGTACTCGTAATTATTCGATGTAGAGGGTCCAGCAGCACGCCCATTCCTCAATTATGGTGAATCAAAACAATTTGGTAAGTCATTACAGTAAAACAAAAGCCTTCAAACAAAAAAAATACGTGGATAAGAGGCCGGATATGTAGGAACAATGAATGTACATAAGTAGGTTAGACAGGTACTCATTTTGTTAGTTACCTACATACTTTGAATTATTGGAAACTGAAAGAGAAAATAATAAATTCTGCAATGAAATCATGCAAGCATAGAGTTAATGGAAAACTATGAGATGATTAGTATCTCAAAAGCACATAATTATGTAAATCAAAAGTTTTTTATCTGGCAAGGATATTTAGTTAACATGGTCCACTCCCGACAAGTGGAAGGCGGTTGTCACCTTGAATGTATTCCACACTGGTAAGAGATCATTGCACCCATGCACTTTTTTTTTTTTTTTTTTTTTTTAAGAACGTAACACTCAAGTGGGTATGAATACACTTATAATGCCTCAGTATGTGTTAAGTTTTCTTTTGAAATTGGACAGAGAGAATAAAGATGTTTTGACTCAGTGGTTATTTTGCTCCATGGGTGGCATTCAACGGTTAATGGGGCTAGTGAGAGCTGGCTTGTTGTTGTTTTCTAGTCAGGTATACATCTTCCTTAATTTTTGTTGACTGGGAAAATGCAAGTTATTCGGGTACGACTAGGATAAGAATACCGAACCTTCCGATTTGGAATCCAGTTCACTACCACTTGAGCCACGGCCACTCAAATACTGAAAATGAACGCTGTATGACGGAAGATGTCTCCTTAGTCCCGGATGCTTCGCCAATTTCCACAGCGTAAACTAATTAGCTTCAAGTTAAGCTACTTTAATGTAAGTTAGATTAAGTGATTTACGAGGGCTGTATGATAAGTACTCGTGTTTATCGAATGGTGGTACCACCGATGCAAAATGTGTATGCCGTTATATACTCGTAGCACCATTTTTACGATGATGACTGTCAAAATTTCAGACAAATGTATCGAGTAGTTTTGTTTTGACAGCAGTGGAAAGTCATCAAGTTCGTGATTATTTGCAATCATGGAGAAAGAGTAATATCGATCAGTGATTCGATTTCTTTTTTTGATGGGAAGACCCATGAGGAAATCAAAGTAAAGTACAAAGACCATGCACCTTCGATGACTACCATCAGATATTGGTTCAATGAATTCAATCGTGGCCGAACATCCGTTTTTGATGAAGAGCGCCTAGACCGTCCGAATGAGGTGACTACGGAGGATGTTGGCAGACCGTCGGGTGAAGGTCAGAGAGATTGCTGACATTGCACACATCTCAATTGAACGCATACAAAATACTCTACACGAAAAACACGGTGCCGCGTTTGCTAACAGTGGGGCAAAAACAATATAGCATGACAACTTCGGAACACTGTTTGGACATGTTTAAGCGCAATCCGAAAGAGTTTCTACAGCGTTTTGTGACTGTTGATGAAACATGGATCCATCACTACACGCCACAAAAGAAAGAACAATCAAAACAGTGGATTTCACCCGGCGGAACTGCTCCAAAGAAAGCGGAGATGGTTCCTTCTTCTTATCCTTTTATTAACACTTTCCTCGTTATACGAACTTATGCGTAACGAGTTTCCCATTTCTACTGCATCGCTGCCGCTCCGCTTATGGGGTTGGCTAATGTCGCAGACCGCAGAACGCGTCTACATAATGCTCGGTCCTGGATCGCTTCAGTGGTAAGCCCCAGGCGTTGTTGCGCATTGGCCATCTGAGAAATCCAGGAATTCTTTTTCCGACCTCGTTTTCTTACAGTTGGAGTGACCGTAGTTGATAGTGCCTTTTTAACCGGATTTTCCGCAGATCTTCTTTGAACCCGTTTCTCTCTAGCGGAGACGGTTCCATCGGCGGAAAAAAAAGTCATTGCCACCGTCTTTTGGGATTCGCAAGGCAACATTTCACCGACTATTTGGAGAAAGGAAGGACAATAACGGGGCAGTACTATGCTGATTTATTGGACAGATTCAATGCTGAATTAATAAAAAAAAAGACTCCACTTGGCACCATGACAACGCACCTGCTCACTCGTCCGCAATCGCCACAGCAATCTCCAGATTTGGCCCCATGTGATTACTTTTTGTTTCTAAACATGAAAAAATGGCTTGGCGGAAAGCGATTCACGTCAAACGAGGAAATCATTGTCGAAACAGAGGCCTATTTTGCAGAGTTCGACAAATCATATTTTTTGAATGGCTTGAGAAAGTTAGAATATCGCTGAACTAAATTTGTCGAGCTGAAAGGAGACTATATTGAGAAATAAATAAAAATTTTTTTTTTTTTAATGCGTTTTCTTGCCTAACACAGGTACTTATCATACAGCTCTAGTACGATACGGATGGAACAATAAATTCTATGTTATTAAGAAGGAGTCGAGATTGTATCAGTCGTAAATCGAACGGCAGTTGGTAGAAGGCTTAATATTTTTACTTGTGTTTTAATTATACATACTTGCTCGTATGTACTATTAAGATGTGAATTATTAAGAATTACTGTGGGGAATTAGCTGCAACCGCAACAATCTCGACAGAACCTTTGTCAATCGTGTATCTCTTAACCTCTCATCGACGCATAAAGTACTGAAACTAGTCGGAATGATGTGCTGCGTTTTGCCCGACTGACACCAGAGTCAATTTTTGTCAGATAAGATGACATTGGTTGAGTTTAATCTTACTCCAAACTTTGTAAATTTCTAAAAAAAAAAAAATAATATTGGGTCAAATTTTTGTTTAGTATTTTTATAAGTTGTAAGTGTTTTGAATACTAAAGTCGTACAAGATTTCAACTTCATTCAGCTGTTGGCAAAATATATATGGAGGTACATAAGTATTGTTCTTGTCATAAATATGCTATTGTGGCCGAAGCTGTCATGACATGACACAAAACCTCAAACAAAAATGTTTTAAAAGTGTCACATAAAAACGCTTCTTTCAAAAGTATTCAATGAGTGTCACAAACATATGTACAAGTATATGTTTGTGACTATCTATTCCTTTTTGAATCACCACCAACTCCAGAATGCAAATTAAAGTTCGCACTGGCAATTTTATGACATTCGTTCCCTGTCACTGCACAATCTGGCACACAAAAATGGCACTTGAGAGTGTGGGTAAAATGCAAAAACATCTCCGTCGGGTAATTATCTTTACACAAATATGTCTCTATCTATGTCTGACTCGTTCTAAAAATAGGTACCTCACTGAACTTTAACGACGGTGATGATGACGAAGACAACGCAGCGTGGGCTTTAGCTTTGGTTTAGTCAAAGCAGTTCCTGGCTGTTACACCAAACCATCACATGAACTTTCTCATGTCGTTAACCGAACAAAATGCCTTATATTTTCTTTTTTCTTTTAAACTTTTTTTTGTCATCCTACGCAGAGATTTGCTATAGCCCGGGTCTGGGCCACCCGTTTATTATTCTAACAACAGTGTTGTCTCTTTGCATCCAAGAAGAAATACGAACCAATGCACGCTCCTATTTCTCATGTTGAAGTCTCTAAAAAAAATAAATACTCGTGTGCATACACCATTAGGTCACAAAGACTCGAAGAACAGTTGAATCCAAAAAATAGGTATAACAAAAAAAAAAGAAAAATAAGAAAAAGAAGAAAAAAACTGTTAATTGCAGATGGTGGTGCCTAATTCTACATATGAAGTTGTTTGCAATTTTCTTTAATTATAAGCAAACATAGAGGTGGCAGCAGGAGTTTTGCAACAATATGAATACCAGCAACAACAACGGTTTGGTGCAGCAACAGAAGGGGCTGCAAAGCAT
This sequence comes from Volucella inflata, assembly GCA_928272305.1. Lineage (NCBI taxonomy): Eukaryota > Metazoa > Arthropoda > Insecta > Diptera > Syrphidae > Volucella > Volucella inflata. The sequence continues at coordinate 111,239,506 of OV743720.1, read as the reverse complement.
ATTACGAGTATAATAAAATGAGCGCACATTTTCCACACAATTTGCCACCGTCTTTAGCTGCTGCAATGCCTCATAGATAGGTAGATACGAGTACAAATATGCAAATTAAAACTATTCGTATTGTAGTTTGAACACTTCCACTATGAGGTGCGAGGATAAGGTACTTTTCAATTGCAGGCCAAGAGGAGTTAAATTAAACTTGTAGAAGGAAGGAAGTTAAATTTCAGTTGCAAATAATGGTCAAGATTATTAATGACAAGGACAACGGTTTGTGTTTAAAGTTATACCAAGCATCCTTTCATGAAGCCCACGCAAAGACACTTTTTAAAAGCAATATTTTAATTAGGTACTTTTTCCTTCCATCTGAATTTGAATCCGACAAGGTATCGTAATACATGGTAATACACAACCTCTACTGGTCAGTCTTTATCCCCAATTATGAGCTGTGGAAAACTGTCACTAATTCATTCCAAAGAACCTCAGTTCACTTATAGGGTCCGGTTGAGACTGACATCTGAAATGGCTAAACGATTTTAATGTCCAGTTCGACAAAAGACAAACGACCGGAAAACAGATGAGACTTAACTTGTTGACTCTTTTTTTTTTATTATCTTGAGAAACACTCTGATGGAGTGAATTATACAGGCATATTCTTAACTGAGCTTGAAAAAAGCTGGGACTTTTACCACCGACTTTGTAATGTTTGTTTCTGAAAGAACTAATTGCTTTCTTGATCAGGGACAACATTGATAGTTGAGTTTGTCATGCATAAACATGGCAGTAGGTAGCACGATTTTTTTTAGGATGTAAACAGTCCCACAGACTTGCTAATACCAAGCATCTTATGTTATTATTAAAAGCGGCCAGAGATGCAGTCTGCATTTAATATCAGCTGGATACATACTAAATACCAAAATAGCCAGATCCCTTTGTGATTGACATTGTTTCTCTATCAAACCTTAGAGAATAGAATCTCATAGTCATTACATAATATTAGGCTTTGGCAACCCTAATTACGAAATCTAAGTCAACTGTGTGTGTGTGTGTGTGTGTGTGGTGTATCCCTTGACGAAGACAGTCCTTTGTGTACAATATTAAGGCTTCCTCCTTTCAGAGACATTTCCCGTGGAAATTCGTTTTTTTTTTTTGCATTTTGCCTGTGGCTTCCTTTTTTGCCACCACCCTTCTCACAAGAATGGATATCCGATTTCTTTCTCTGAATGCACATGGGAAATTATTTTTTATAAGAAATCTACCAATTCACCCTGCCCTTGCCTTTGCTTTTGCCTTCCTGATCCTTTCTTTAATGCGTGTGGAATTGATTCCATGAACAAAATCATTTTCTCAGGCTTTTGCCTTGAAGCCAGTTCCGGAATTGATATTACTTTTCCTTTAAGAAATCAGCACAAGTACTAGCATTTACAGAAGAGTTACATTAGCAGAATTCCACTTTCCAAATGTGAAGTGTGATGTGGTGGCTCTGTCCAAATTGAAATGTTGTGTACGAGTGTGTTATGTGAGCTTTTTATCAATTCATCGTTGTCGTTTCCCATATTCAATTGTCTACTCCTCCCTACTCTCTCTGCTGTATTCGTAGTGCTCCTTCCTTTTTAGGTACCGAAATGCTTCCTGTTATTATACTAGAGAAAAACCACAAACATACTTGAACATATTCGAGGTTGCAAAGGCACACAGCATCCCACGTGGGCCAGGAGTGGGTCAGAAATTGAATGAGTGACTGGATGGATGAATGAATGGGTGAGTTGAGTTGAGTACATACTTAAAGCAACAATCATTGCATTGTGTAATTCATTTTGCAAATGTTTATTTTTATTTTATTTCTTTCCTGAATTGTATGTGTATTTCTAGTTTGTGATTGCGATTATGCAACTCAATTTTCTGTCAATTGGCAAATGCCATCACAATTTATTATTTTCTCGTTCGCGGGTGTAATTATCTTATGATTAAGTTGAGTGTGTTTTACTTAGGCCGGTCTCTTTGGTTTATTTGGTGTCCTTCGGTGTACCTCTCTGCAATCGTTGTCTAGTGGAAGTCTTAAGTAGTCAATCAAATCATTTGGCGGGTGGGCTGCTCAATTAGGCGCAAATTGATTGATACTTTGATTGGATTACGAAATTTCTCTTCCCTACTAGGTTGTCTAAAGCGGGGGAGGCGGTGGTAGTGGGTTTTAGCTTGGATTTGAGTGAAAGTAATGATTTGGACGAAGTGGCACATAGCGACTTAGCGCTCATAAGCCGATTAAGTAGAATGATATCGATTTGGTTAAGGAGATTAGGGATTCGGATTTAAGTGTTTCTTATACCATGTAGAATTTTTTTTTCTTTTTTTTTTAAGCAGGCAAAAACAGATGATGTGGCAGAGAGGGAAAAGAAAATATAAATGGAAAATAAACGGGAAATTCCTAGTAAGCATACTGCGGCAGATAAGTTGAATTTAAGACGGGAATGTATATATTAAAATCAGGCAAAATATGTTCTTATCTGTTTGGGTATTTTTATATTATACTCGTGCAGAAACCAAAAAGGACTGCTACACATACAAAAGTTGCGGAAAAATTGATGAGTTGCAAAGGATTTTAATAGACGGTGTGCAAAACGGCATGATGAGGCTGTGTAGGGATTATGTTTTGGGATTTTTTGAAGGGTTTTACTTGTACAACATTTAGCAGGATTTCGAATGTCTTAAAAAGTTTCGTTCGGAGGTTTTTTTTCCTGTCGAAGCAGGCCACTTGGAACCCAATTTATTGTATGTTTATTTTACTGCAATTTATTACTTTTAAATCTTCCTGATTTGAAACTTATGAGCATTTTTACCAGTATAATGCTTGATTTACTTATGATATAAGCTGATAAGCCAGATGACTGTTTTGTATTTCTTATTAACGCTTGACATTTGCTACTTGACAGCGATCTATGTATGGATAAAACGTTCATACCGTAACAAATGACCATGTATATGATCCTATCATCTAATTGCTTCCACAAGAAATTTCGTTTAGTTCTTCGAACCTGAAGCTCTTAACTACATGACGACCATTACTAATTACGTGACGAATTCCATCAAACCATGAACTAAGTAGCTGGATGAATGAAGTCCTTCACTTCTTCTCATTTGCTTCTCCTTTCGATGCAAAATCAATTCGACACGGTTGCAGTTTCTTCTGCAGTTCTGCAATTGCAAAATATTATCGTACGTGCATAAAACGATTGTGATTTGGCATTAAAAAAGATTTATTACAACGAGTTTTACTTACTGTGGTTAAGAATGATCACGTATTCAGAAATGGAACAATAAACTATTTCTACGTTCAACGTGCACATATTCTTACATATACTCGTAGTTCGGTATACTCAGATGATACTGCTAGTGTTAAAGGAATAAATGAAAATCTAATTCAAGCAAAGTAAAGATCTCAAACAGATGTGGGAGTTCACGACAGGGAATATAAACTTTTTTACCATTGACTGTAATCTTGATGTGCAATGCTTCATACTCTGAGTCATTGGAGCAGTTCAATGCAGCTTGATTTCTTCGAATTCGAGAAAAGACCCAGAAGAACAATCTTATCGAAAAGGTTTACATTTTGCAACAGGAATGGATAGAATGCCGTGGTTGCGATAGATTTGTTTTGCATTTATTCTCAATCTCGATTCGATCTCTTACTATTCTTTCGTATTTGTTTTGGGCAGTTGAGTTTACCTTGCCAACTAAACTATGCAGTGAATATTAGGGTTTTTCCAACATTAACATACCAAGGGCATTTAAAATGAATAAATAAAGAGGGCATAATGAATTCATATTGTACTGAGGACGGAAAACTGATATATGATTTGATGTAGATTTGCCATATGCGGTTCACTTAGGCAACAACTCTTATCCTGCTGAGCGTCTTATGACAATACATATTAAGGCAAGCATAATATGCAACCATGTGTTAAACGCACGTCACTCTGGGCTGCTGACATTGACCCGATAATCACCTTGTTGCAGCTAGGGTGTAAATGCGGATTTCCCAAGTGCCACAACCAAGAAAAGCTACTATGAGAAAGTATTATGTAGAAAAGCGCAAGAGACCGCCAGTGGCAAAGCTGTCAATATACCATGAGAGACGAAGTCGGTTTTCACCCGATGAAGAATGTCGGCAAGCACTTGCATCTAAACAAGGAGCATATAATATATACGCGGCGTTGCAGCGTAGGGCGAGAATTGCTTGTGAGCTCTATAAACAGAAGAAAAGGGAAGATCATCGGCTTTTCCAAAAAAAAAAAAAAAAAAAACACACTACCGCTGGCAGCCCGATATAAGCCATGGCCTATCCTCCTAGCGTGGCCTACGGTTTATCGCCAAATCCGAACTGCACTCCTTAGAAGCCTTTTCATAGGCAATTTTACTTTTGGGAGTTTGCCATTGCCCGCCGAAAGGGTGATGACGATTTGAAAAATTGTTGGCGATGCCGGGGATCGAACCACGGACCCTCTCGTTATGGTTCAATGAGCTAACCATCGCCACCATAAGAAGATAAAATGAACGTGTCAAGGCAAAGAGAATCGTATAGAAACCTGTAGAGATGAAGAAGGAAGTCTTGTAGTGGAATCACAGCCGGTACTAAGAATATGGAAAAAACGCCAGACTTTATGTATGACGTCGAAGAAGCCCATTATATATCTGCTTATTGTGTGAACGTCTAAAATCGTTCGCCAACAATTCAAATAGCAACAGAAATTGCTATTTCTTTGGGTTAGCAACAAGCCCAATCCCAATCTATGTAAAATTTTGATCATCAAAGTCTTAGACTCCTCAGTCTAAAGTCAAGTTTGCGTTGACTGCCTTTAGAGAAGAAGATGCAACGACGATCTATATGAGCTTAGCATCCGTAGGTCGAAGGACTAACACAGTAGAACATCTAACCTGAGGAAGTATGCAACTCGAGCCAGTAAGCTAAAGACCCGATTGACTGGAAAGGCTTGTTACTTAAGGTACAGGGTAACCCTGAACTGTAGTGTTACCTAAGTGAAGAAAGGGGAAAAAGTTTAAAGCTAGAGAGCAGTCACAACTTAGGTGAGGGACCTTTCGTCTACGAATAAAAGTGTTCGAAACATAAGATATGCACATACACAACTCAAAATATTTAAGATAAGCTTTCTTCAATAATATTATTCTAGGGAAAACAATATTAATAGTCCAAGGAATAAAAAACATCATTAACTCGTTTCTTCAGCGGATATTACTTGAAAAAAAAAAAAATATCTTAAACCAGGTCAGACACAAAGGGGGACCTGTGCTGTCCTTTTTATCATGAACTTTCTTACGTAAGATCAACTCTTCCGTTTCATGTCTGCCACAATTGTAAAAATGTTTAACCAGCTTGCCCTACTGTCGTTCGTTTTGTCTTTTATTATATTCTCTGTTGTGGACACAAGGAATCATGTACGCCCAGTGTCACTTGCTGTTGGGGCATTCTGCAGGATTTCCTATAAAAATTACTCGTATTTACTTTTCATTATGTTCTTTTCACTGGTACACTTATACAAATATACGATGTTACCATGCTAGAGTTTCTTATATAAGTAGGTAAGGTACCTTATTGCTCATCCTTGTGATTGTTGTACATACCTGCAATGAGAAAAGAAAGGAAAATAAAAGAGTTACTATGGTGTAAACATAAAGCAAATATCATGTTTGACATTATCTATAAATCTTAAGGGGAAGCAGAAAACGAATAATTCAACAAATTTTATGGCAGGATATAAAGTTTAATATTCCAAAGGGAAAACGGGGAACGAAAGGACGGTTCTAGAACTAAGGAATGGGGATAGGGATCACCTTACCAGTCAGTAACCACTAAATGATATGCATAAGACAAGTAGCAATAAATCTCCTTTCATGATACCTCTACATTGATTTTTCCATTTCCATCATACTCGTACTTCTACTTCTATTTATACTGTGGCTTTAGTCAAAGAAGAAGAAAAACAGAAGAGGGAAATATACGAGTATAACAGACAAGGTGCCAGGACGAAATTGATTTTTTGTAAAACGAATTCCTATACATTCACATGCAACTACATCTGGAGGCAACAAAAACCCAGGCACAACATCAGGTACAGGTACCTTCGTTTCTGGCCCTTTTCTAAGCTGCCATGTGCATGTATCCAGGAATTCCTGGCAGTGGATTTATGAATGCTGTTTCTGCAGGCGGATTACAGTGTGCAGGGCATATCTACTTGTTCGTATATGGGCTCGTTTTATTCATCCCTCGAAGAAGCCACTCTCAAACACTTGAATGCGCGGAATGGAAAAGGGACATCATTCAGTACAAAGGACTCTCAATGAATGATAGCATGGGAATACTCAAGTGGGCAGGTGAAACGAAAATATTGCTCTTCACCACACATACTGAATGTGTCCTCTTTTGGATTAGGATCAAAACATTCTGCATACGAGTAGGTACAATGATGTACGAGTACAAGTATAGAGGAATAGCATATGTGCTTGAGACACTCTAATTGTAGCAATCATTTGCCTGATTGCCGGCTTCGAGATGTCCTCCCTTCTTTTCATCTACCATATTCTGTATAAGACTTCGTTGTAACTTATGTTGGTTGCTTTCTATGTAAGTCTACATATATGTGAATGTATTTGTTTTAGAACTCTCTGGAGATTGTGTGAATTTGTCCTAGACTGTTCCGGAAGCTCACGGAAGTTAACAACTCAAACAGTGCGTAATGAGAGCGCTTCTATCCATCCCTCCCCCTACTTTGAAGTTGCAACATCACCAATTGGACTGAATAACCTGCTAAAACTTTCATGACAGCCTCCTTTTCCTTCTACATACCAATATTCTAAGAACCATTGGTGGGTGAATTTGTATGCCCACAACCACAATCATCACCATCACCATTCCCATCACAATCCACCAACTGTAGTTTTCCCCTTAATTAAGTTTGTGTAGACAAAAGCCAGTGGAAAAAAGTGTCTTTCCGTTTTCTTGAATCTTTCTGTGCCATACGTTCATGAGGACAATGACTCATTTGCTCCGTAATGGTTACGGCTCCTTCTCCTCGGCTTTTCTCATTCCTCTAATTAGCCAAAGAAAAGACAAGAAAGGTGAGAAATGATGTTCAATTAGAGCTAGATGACCAGTATTACCCAAGCAAAGCCAATCCCACTCATTTAATGCTGCTTACTGCTTCAATGTGTGGCACAGGAAACTCAATTACGAGTCGCACTTGACGGTTAATGCTGCTCTAAAGGAAGCTACCTTCTCATTAAAGTCCTTCCGTTTGCTAGCAGATTTAAATGAGATACCAGTACGATGTGGGAAAAAAAATGACTCATCTACTAAGCCCAATTTGTCGGTTGGCAGCTGTTTCGACAGCAGCAAAAGCGAAAACCACATACTTTAACAAGGAATCGCCAGCCGTCTAGAGTTTGAATGAAATAAGACCTTGAGCTAAAAAAAAGAGGACATACGACTACACATCCATATGTTTGCATAAATTCATAAATTTGTGGTTACAAAAAATAATTATTTTTAACCCTCAGTTCCTTGGTTCATTTTAATTACTGACGCAAGGGTATACTTGGTCTGCAAGTATTATTTAATATTTTTGAGAGAATTACAATTAATATAAATCCAACGTTTACAAGTTTTTAACGTTCTCATACTCGTATGCAAATTGAATCAAACCGGTGATCTAAAATTAACTGCTTAAGCAGCTTTAATGTTCGTTCAAATTGTATTGTCTAATTCAATTCAATAGACCGTTGGTTTGCGTTGTTTTTTTTTATCTCTTTTGTTTGTTTCTTAACTCGCCATGACGCAGGTATTCGTGACAAATTTCTACTCCAAACTAGTTCTAGATGTGTAGTTCCAGACAAGTGTTTCATACAGAATTGTATAGGTACCGTAGTGTGACATCAAAATTGCGGAACAATCTTTGCTCTGAGATTTAAACGAATTGTCTGGGGTTTTGTTGTGAAAATGAGATCATATGTGACGATAAGTTTCACATGGTAATAATACAATACATAACGCATAAATTACTTAAAATTCGAATGAATAAAAATTAAAGGTTGAAGAATCACGTTCTTACATACAGATGTACGTTAATATGTTCAAATATAACGTGATATAAAAAGTGTATCTACGTAACGCACGTATGAAAAAAAAATAGAACCATACCGCTCCAGAAATGTTTGGAATTTCAAGATTATTTGCAAGTGTTTTGAACATTTCGGCTGTTTGGCTTCAACAAAACATATTTTCATTGATAGATATGTAGTTTATGAGTCATCTCGCGGCACGTAATTTCCACTGCAATATTGAAAGCATGGGCTGAGTTAAGATTTTAGAAGGCCCGACAAACATAGGTCAACCTCCGTATAAATCAAGGTTAAGAAAATCAGATCCAAATGCGGACCAAAAAGTATCAACGACACTTTGGCAAATGTACGTCTTTCTACAAAAAAGTCCAAAATCCTTTTAGAAACAATTTTTATGCCGGTGTAACAGTAAAACAATGATGGTTTGTACATATGCACAAAGAATTAAAAATCTCAACCATATTCACACCGATCAAGGCAAATCTGTAAAGATAGTCCTACTTCAATCGTATTGATGGAAAATTTATCTCATTCTCGATTTAGGAAAGACGCTGAAGTCAATTCAATAGAACACTATTTATCAGAAGTATACTAGAGTAAATATTGCTTCACCATAACATAGTTTTTCATGAGAAAAAAAGGGCAACAGGAACCCTCATAAAGGTATCCTTTGCACGTTGCCATGGAATTTGGTTCTCAGTAAAAGTTGAGAAGCTTGTGGTTTCTTGCATTAAGATAGTTTTCAATGGCCACTTCAGATAAAATTAAAGATAGTCCAAACACAAACGTTAACAAACTGTAGACAATGTATAGCATGCTTGAGTAATTAGATTAGAAACCTTGCAAAGAAACTTCAAAGGTTTAACGATATAAAAACAAATAGTTTTAACTCTTTGTTTACATAAAAAAAAAATATGTAAAATAGTTTTAACTCTTTGTTTACATAAACAAAAAATATTTTTGATTTTAAACAATGCAAGAGTGTATAAGTTATTTCGTAGACTTCTCAAATATTGCATGCTTTTTCTCAACGTTCATCTTCATTTTTGTTCACAGACTAAACACAGCATTTTAGCAACCTAAATAAATATTGCGCTGGTATCTTCATCCTTGTTATTCTCACTACTATTGCAATGCTACAGCTACCTATAGATAAATATGACGACTAATTGCGACGACTCTTCAGATTTTAACGAAAAGTCCATTATGGATCCATTTACACAAGTGTAAAGCTGATGCTGATAATATGACCTGTTATCGGTACAATTTCGATTAAATTCATAAGAAGGAATATATAGTAATTGAGTAAATATACCTACTATAATCTGTAGTTCATTTAAATGTTAACATATTAATTCACAAAAAAAAAAAAATCATTGTACAATAATATTTAATAGTGTTATAACCTCTTTTTCAAATTACGTAAAATAGTACTCAACTTTTACTCGTCCATTGACTTAGAGAAGTCAATACAAATAAGTATTGGAGGCAGCAATAAACACCTATCAAATCGTAACTTAATATAAATTTTTCATAGATTTGATTATCCAAAATTTGCATGATTAACTTTGAATAAATCGTTTTATACTTTGAATTCACATGGGGGTTGTTTATAAATAAAAAAAAAAAAAAAAAGAAGACGATGCATTTACTCCACACTCCCGGAAATATTTCAATCTCGTTTCATAAGCATATAAATTTAAGATACCTGCCACAGATTTCAGAAAGAAAAAACAACTGTTATTGAATCGAGATAAAGCTTGTCATTCAGAAGCTTCGGATCATCTCTAATTATTCTTAAAACGCTGACGGATATTGGAAAGGACCAGTCTTAAATGTTTTGAAAGAGCGTTTTTATATTTAAGGTTCTCATCAGAAAACGATTCCTTCTTTCATTTAAAAAATAAAAAAAGTTTTAAGGTAAGTAAATAAAACTTAAAATAACGAAACATCCATGGCCCATTGACGTATTCAAAAAATCAAACAGCCAAACACAATAACCTCGACAGAAGATCAGTAAAATTATTTAAATAAAATAACTTGTTCCACAAGCAATTAAATTCGGTTTCCTCGTTTTAATTCAACCGGAATTTAATATTTCTATCCAACTAATGAAATAAAATAAAATATTAATCTGTGTTTCCTGAAAAATGTCCTTAAAACTAAAACGACCTTACATCCAACCGAACTACTGTTTTTTGATTTTAATGGTATGTATTGCAAATCTGACTATCGTCAGACACAATCCTAAAATTTTGCAAAACGAAGAAACAAAGAAGTAAATAAAAAGGGACAACAGACATAATATTAATTGCGAAAGGCGCCTCAACACTACAAAAACCCAACAACCAACGGCTTGGGGTTGCCTTGATGAATAACATACGAGTATACATACTATAGATGTAGGCGTCTGGTTGAATTATATCTTCTTCGGTTAACGAAAAAAAAAAAATATATCTGCTTGATAATTAAGTGTCTAAAGACATGCGACCAAATTTGTGGATTTTCCTTGCCTTGGTTTAGAAATTCGTTAGTCCTTCTGCGAATCGATTTTATAGCGGACAAAAGATTTAGACTGGAAGATATACGAGTAGATGGACTTCCTTGGCGATCAAGAAGATTAATTGTTGTTTTTTCCATTCGAAATGTTTTCCAAGGACGATAGTTTTAACGTTTCCAAATATCTGTAATGGTGTGTGGTTGGATAAGACATTGGATAGTGCTATAGCCCTGAGGGAAATTTGTGTTTGTTTTTTGCCTTTTAGGAAAGTTTCAACAAGACTTTCATATATAACTTGCTTAACTTTCATGTAAATATTATGGAACAGTGAAGGGTCGGCTACTACGAGATTAAGACAAACACGATAGATATTTCTGCATTCGCATCTATTTGTTGCTTTTTTGTCTCCTTACATGCTAATCCCATAGGTAATTTTGAGTGGCGTCTTCTCCGGGTCTGGTTTGGTCATGCATAAGTCAGCTTCGGAAGCAGTGCCCTTTTTGCCAGGTAATCAACATTGTTTTCTGCTTACCTGTGTAATAACCTCAATTCTAATTTTTGATAATTTTGGGACAATTCTTGTGTTAAACAAATTGACAAATCACCATTGGCATTTCTTTGCCTGTGGATTTTTTAAATGATTATAAGATGTATCTATATTTTTCTTATTCAATTGCAATAGTTGAATATTCGTTGTATACTTAAGGAGTATTATGACGTTTCTTATTCAAGTCTAGAAACTGCCACTAATGCCCTATAAAAAATTACAAGCCGACTCAGTATCCACGATTACGATGCTTTCTTTTTAAATACAAATGGAAAAGAAGCTTGCTGGCTATGAAGCTACGAGCAGCTCATGAAGGATGCAGGAGACAGCTAGACCATAAAAGAAGAATCAAGAATTTTGTATCAGTGGCTATTCCAGAGGGCTTCTCTGGCCTTACATGTGGGAAGTTTCTGTATTTAATTCTGGAAACATTACTAAGCTTCTGTGGAAGTTGAAAATTTAATGGAAGAAATTAAGTTTTTAGTCTGTTTTCGTCTTCCTTTTCCTTTTCCTGTTCCTTTTCTCATTTTATAGCACAAATATCCCGGTTTCTTTAAATTGCAAAGCAAATAAAGAAAACAGAAGCCAACATAATCAGATTACGAGGAGGAAATCTTCCATTCTACTGGTCTCCTTGGGAATACAACTAAAGACCATAAGAATGGAAACACTCATTCATGTGAACTTAAAGAGAATACTCGTCTTATTCGCAAACATCTCGAATTTCACAAATTGCCACATTATTTTGCAGTTTTCAGTTTCAATGTGGTTTTCATGCCCCAAGGGATTTTTTTTGCTTTCTGGCAGCGTGGCTCTCCTCCACTCTCTATTTCAAATATACTTAGTTATCATATCTACATTCAAACACACATATATACATATGTATCTATAATACTTTCATCCATTTTTGTATCTACAAGTATGACTGGTAAATATTTTTGCATTTTCTTTGCTTCGCCAAATGGGATTTCTTGAAATGTAAAACAAATTATTTGTTTAATTCTTCAGAGCTTCTACTCCCCGCCCGATTTGTTCGCAACAACAAAAAAAAGGTGAACAAACTGCAGAACAAACATTTCAGATACTCGTAGTTTTAAATCGATAGGCAGCAGGGAGGTTACTCACATGCCAGATTCGTATAGAAAAAGAAGAACGAGAAGTTGAAATTGTCATCCGATTGAATTGAATATGCAAATTCCTTTTCAATCAGGCACTTAATTGAAATCAATTTAAGAGGACGGGTGATGGGGACCGAATGTCAAGTTTAGATGACCTTAACTGTGTTAGAGAGGCACCTGCACCTGCGGAGCCTGACTTTATTCGTCATTTTTCAATTTATCGCTTCAAGTGTTAACTTTTACAATTAATGATGACATTACAGATGACATCAGTGGAGATGACAACACCACGTAACTCGAACCCGAACTCGCTCGTACCCGTACCCATGTTTAAATTCAAACACCGGTTCTCCACGGCTGACAATCCTCTGTCTCAGACCATGAAATCAGAATCAATCGGAGCAGTCCAATGAAATTGCAAATCATTGCGACCAGGCATCACTTCGAATTGAAGAGTATAAAAAATTAGTTTTCTGTTTTTTTTTTTTTTTTGGTTTTCTCTAACAATATTGAATTGAAGAAGGGGGGGGGGGGGGGGGCAAGGCTGCTGCACAGATGGAATAAATGATAAGGCAGAATGAAAAGAAGGATAAAAGCAAAAAAATAAAATCGCCATGATAAATTTGTTTTTCATTGAAAGTTGGCAGAGGGCGATTTGAGTGTGGAGAAGGTGTCGTTACGGGGATCATAGTCGTGTTGTTCTTCACGATGATGATGAATTGAACTTACTTTTTTCGTTCCCTAGAAAATAATTTATGAGGTTATATTTTCGTTTTGAGCTTTTGCCCAGAGTGTGAGCTGTGAGGGCACATTTGTCTAATTTAATTTGGTTTTTATTTCGTAATTGAAGTATTCTTGGCATTGTTTAAGTTTGAAGAACAATTTAAAAAAAAAAAAAAAAAAAAAATACAAAATAAATAGTCTTTAGAATTTAAAATATTAAAGAAAGCAACTTTAAAAAAATGGAGAAACCATTTCACCCGGAAAACTTGGTCTGGTCTTGGTTTGATTACGAGGAATGGTGCATCATCATGGTGATCCATTCCTTTCATATTTAAGATGTGTTGGCGAATGGAATCTACATACCCCACAGCTGTTATTCTTGATCAGTATAATGTGAAGAAGAAGAAAACATAAATCTTTTAAAGAGGTTAGCAGTTACACTAGCACAACCAACGTCACTTATCTTAAATGCCATTCTTTTGTTTTTATAGAAGTTTCTTGGATTCCAACGAATTTGGTAATTCACCAATGATTCTTTCCTACTACTACTACTCATGACTTGGTCCAGTCATTATTTCGTTCACAATCTCTGCTGGTCAATACGAAATAGAAATATTCCACGGCGAACCAACATACAGCGAGGACGCTGAAAAACGAAATAAGGACACTGATTTCCAGCTGATATAAAGAAGGAGTGGAATGGGAATGTGAAAAGATTTAAATTATTTACATATTCGGCCCATAACGTTAAAGGTTCGCAGCGGGGCACGTTAAAGTTCTGATGTGTGACTAGATACCTACACTCGCCGGAAAAGCGATCACTTAAGGACAATTCGCCAACATTGCGCACAAATTGTTACATCGACCCCATAGATGAGAAGGATGATGTTAATGCCAAAGATTGCTCACTCGACCTCTTAGACAAAACCTCTTGTCATGTCTTTAATACCACATCATGGTCGATTTAAGAAATTTTACCGCGACTAAATAAGTCTGATCCAATATAGATGGTAAGAGGTTTCATCATGTCTATATACAAGAAATTTTGGCAATCGACCTGTGGCACCGCTGCCAGCCGATGTGTACATGTACTCCAATTTAGGAAAGACCAAATAAGTTAAAGTATCTCTTAAGAAAAGCTATGTATTTCGCCGTTTTTTTAACGGCAAGGAGTATGCGGTTTAGTTTTCTATAATACATATGTATATTGAGTATGAAAATCGTTGCGGTCTCGGCGATGCGAGTACCATTTATGAATAATGGATGGATCTTGCGATTTTTATTTAACGATAAAACGAATAACTGTGCTTTAGAGACATTAAATACCAAATACCAATTAATTATGCTGTTTATTAAAGTAATTAGTGTGCTCTGCTTTTCTGGTTTTACAGAGGACCAAGACATGAATCCAGGAACCAGTATTGCTATCAGTAATAAGAAATTCTATATATGACAGACAATTCATCATAAGTGGGCACACCAGCATTTATTTGTTTATATCAGACTAGAAGCTGTTCAAAACAACTTGGATTGTTCTATTCGAAAAGAAGTTTCTTATCAATCGAAGTTTACAGATATTTGTACTTAAGTTCCATTTTTAGGAAAGGCATGCCAGCAAATCTTTTTGTGTCTTAAGTTATTTAGTGAGCCTTTTTACGAGCATGGAAGAAAGCGACATACGCGTTTGTATTGTGCAAGGGATCTAGACACCCCGTCTTCTTCCTTCGAAGATTCGCCTTTTTTAGAGTCGGACCGAACATTAGTTGTTATTCCTCTTATAGGAAAGATTCTCAGGTAGTAGAATTGATGAAAAAGTCCACGCAGTGATTTTGGTAGGACTGGAAAGACACTTCTTCTGGAGAAGAAGGGATGTATTGTATGATATTATCGGGACCATAAGATTTGTAAATCTGTAATCTTTAAGTTCGTCAGATATTGCCGAAGCAGATTAGTTTCATTTCATTCGAAAAAGTCGGCACGGTTAAGTGTAGGCGAAGACTAAAATTTTGTTAGAATAAATTAGATTATATTAATATCGCTGGCGCACTACGAGTATATTTATCGTTATATTGAAAATTCTAAAGAAGGGGATTCAGTCATTCCTGGCTCTTTTCTTGTCTTGTAAGACTGATCAAAGTTGTTTTCTTCCCCTGATACCCTTTTTGTGTCGTACTTCGCCTTTAGTTTGGGTTGATTCTCTTCTTCCGAACGATTTCATTTTAAAGAGAAAAGTATTTTTTACTATCCATAATAATAAGATACCCCTCAACTGGCCTTCTCTGCCACAGTCGATGATTTGCAAGCTTAAGTCGGAATACGTATAATTCGTAAATTTTAAGTTGATCATCGATGCTGTGGGGGAAAAACTATGCCGGAACAACTATCGGAGTGCTTATCACGACTGCACAGTGCCTTTAGAGTGAATTATAGTTCCCCAAAGTAAATAGAGAAATCCAAATATTGACATGAACTTACAGAGAAATCGACATCAGTTGTAAACAATTCAATTTAAAAATTCAACGCTGGAATTACCACAAGATTGAGCTATTTTTCCCAACTTGCGACGTGAAATGTTTATCAGCGCATGATCATCAATGCAATTCAAGTTTTACTGGCTATTAGAGCAAGTTGAATACACAGTTGCAGTTGCTTTTTTTTTTATTGAGTCATAGAGAGGTGAAAGTTAGCTTCTGCCTGGTCGTGTAACACACGTTTTTCTGTGACAGCTTTTGTTGTTCTTCTGTACTGGATGTGGTCATTTCTTAAGCTTCATATGACTCATAAGGTATTGCATTGGCCAGAACAAACATTATCGTTGATTGCTTGTAGACTGAGTAGACTATCCAACCTTAAAAAAAACATCTGTTGGTAAATTCGATTTATAAAAGCAAAGGGGGCTTGTCACGTCTCTCATCGATTGAAGGAATATGTATTTCACATTGGCGTTGGCGTCATCGACTATTTTTAAGTCATCCAAACTGTTGCTATATCAACTCTGTAGAATGTTTTTAAAAGTTTTCCACATATGTCCAATAGTCATTTTGTTAAAAAACAAAATGCAGCAGTCAGGTCAATATGTCGGTGATATCAAACGATTACCGCTCTAAAGGCCAAATAGACCAACATTGCTTTCCCATATCGAGAGCGGATGTTTGAGTATGAGCCATTAGGCTCCGGACAATTTCTGCCCATAAATGTGGACCCTCATTAATTATCTGTCGAACTTCTCGCCTATTAATGTCAAAATATAGAACACCACCACAAAATTATGACCAAATCGACTGAATGAGTAAACATTTCTATACTCTACTCGACGACTGAAAACCTGATAATCCAATGACATCATCACCGTGCACAATTGCTTCATACCTCTTAATAAAATCAGGGGGAAAAAAAAATGATCATATTCGTCAGACAAAAAAGCAGTTCCTTCAGTTTCAATACTATGCAAAGATATGTACGTATGTGTATACACGCATACATACGAGTATATCGACCAGAATCGACAAGTTGAACGGCTTTCACCCGACCATAATTCCCAATCTGTGGGTTGCGTTGGTTGGTTGGTTGCAATTTTTTTTCGTTTTATTTTCTAAACACTTCCTACGACCAAGATTTCAACTAAATGATTTACAAACTTGAACAATTGATTGAATAATTATTGCCACTGCTTAGAAGGCAATGTCTCCGTCAAACTCTCACTCCTTAGTGGGTCATATGTATTTTCTAAACAGATGGAACGAGATAATTTATTTCGGCCGGCGTGTGTAATGTATACATGACGAAAGACAGCGGAGAGCCGATCTGAACATATACTCAAGAAAATTGACAAATCACTTTTAGTAAATATTTGATAATATTTCCCAATTAGAGCAGGCTACAGTACTCGTCTACTCATAGTGATCCCTACGCACTATCTACGAGTATCTATCTGCGGTACATTGTGTTTTGTCAAACATTTTAATTCTAAAAATTTCCCAATTTACTTTTGGGGCACACATGTGTTAAGAAGTGTTTGTTGAATGCCAAGCTGATAATAGAGAGCAACGATTTCAACAGATTTTGTTTGGCATGCAGATACGAGTACATAGATGTAGGGCCCACTAGTCTCTGAAATAATAGAATGACTTCAAAACTTTCCTGTTTTGTTTTCCTGGTTTAAAGGTAATTAAAAGTATAAACAAACGACTTGCAACTAATGACACAACAATAACTATTGGATTGTCATCGAGAGATTATTTGTGCGTGACTAGCATACGCAGTTTTCGAATCGAATCATAAATTTTCGAAGCAATGTACGAGCGGCGGATTGACGATGTCGCCATTGTCATCGTTATCCTCTGAGTATCTTTTGTGCAATGCAGGACTGAAATTGTTTTATACGTAGAATGCGTACCTGCACCTAATAGCAAAAACGGTCACTATCTGCCGCTGGTAATCTGACAATATTTCGAATCGATTGTTGGCAGCCAGTGTCCGAAGCAACTAACTGAAAGACTTAACAATTGCACCGCTTCTGACGTTGATGGAGGCGACAGTACAGTAGTCACGTAAGTAAGGAGACACAAGACATATAAGAAAAAAAAGCAAAAAGGGATATTGTCAAAGAAATAACAAAAGGAGATAGCGAGAGTGAAAAAAAAAAAACGAAAAACAGAATTCAAAACGGAAACGGACACACGCTATTACCATCGCTCATACCATACTACTTTTCCTCGAACAATCCCCTCGGTGGCACTCTTATACTCCTTGCGTGACAGACCGAAATATTCTAAGCCTAAGATAATAAATATACCGATGGCGGATTTAGGGAAATCGTGAGTTGTGAGTTATTTCGACGAGAATTCAACGAATATTTTACTTCTTTTTCGACAAAAACAAAAATGGTCAAGATTTCTTGAGAAGGTAAGGTTCTGAGTCATAAGATTGTTAACATGACTAAAGGATATGAATACCATGTAAATTGAATGAAACGACGCCTTTAAATGTCCCTCAAGATAACTCTCAGAATTTTTTTTTAAATTATCTTCAATGATAAACCCACGTGAAGTTTCATTTTTGTGAGTAATGGTATACCTACACAGGTAACGCATTCATAAATGTACGTCTTGCATGAAACACTAATGAATTTGTCGCCTAAAGTCTATCTTTGCAGGAACGAAATAATTAATCAGGAATTATTTTCTGTAACAAAAATTTAGTTGAAAATTCGAGAAACAGCTTACGAGCTGATTTTGATTATCGTAGTCCGAGTTGTTCTTTACAAAAATTAAATCGACGTCAAAAATACAAATGCAAGAAGAGTATCCACAAAATCTGATTTCCAAATATACAAACATATGTCCCTGGGTTATTCCGCATTATGTCAAAATAACTAAAAACTAAAAGGAACTAACTATTCCTGAAGTTTGACGAGATGACATGCTAATGTGAATTTTGCTTTATGAATTGAAAACACCGCAATCGGCAGATCTGAAAGTAGGTGAAAATGCATATGTACTCGTATTTGTGGCGCCAAACAGATATTCAACTGTTGGTCGTTTTGTATGCAAAGTCACTGTCGATTGCGACTCAATAAACTCAGTTCAAACTTCTAATTCATAAAAATCAAATCCTTCTGGTTTGTCTCTGAAGTACCGAGTGTTGTATCATAAGTAGCAAAGCCATGCTCATAATTTGTCGTATGTCAGGTTCTGCCTTCGAAAAAGACAAATAGAAAAGACGATACCATATATATAGAATTTCATGAACTGTATCAAAAATGCTGAATCATCTACAAATTCTGATTTCAACAATGTTGGTCCGCATGCAAAGATTCAGAAAGAATCAGAAATCAGAAAAACTTGAGTCTTAGTTTGAATATAAACCCTAACACTTAATTAACGACTTATGTTCAGAAATCAAAGCATTTTCTTGAATAAAACATCAAATAATACACCAAGCAATCTCAAAAATGTATGCTCTTGAGTATTGATGTCTTTTTAAACATCAACGAAGCCATTTGATAAGATCTAGTGTTAATTACCGGACCTATTAATATTGCAAATATGTAGCTTCAATTGCTCTCGGTAGTTCTGAAAATGTCAATTTGACTTTCGTCTGTGAGAATGCCCATTGCATACACTCAGTCAATGTTTGAGCTCTTAAAAGATTCATGCACCTTTATTATAACCCAGATTCTTGAATTCAATTACGTATTTATATTTTAACCTCAACATCTCGCAACAGTGGACACGGAAAGTAAATCTCTTGTGCTCCTCTGAAATGTAATTTCATACCCAAAATACTTTCTGAATAGTGCACCTACATTATAGTATATACCCACCTACCCATTTCTTTCTTCGTTTTAATTTTTTTTTTTTCTGTTTCTCATTCAAAATTATTTCAGGCATATTGAAGTGGGTTCTTATGCACTTTGAACTTTTATACCATTACGCCATGACCCCACCACCCCGTTAACAACGTTCACCTCTTAGAAGTGAAGGTAGCCAGTCCACAAAAAGCACCAAATATTGACGAAAAAAAATTTAATATTGCATAACTCCTCCGCTTGGATGCAAATAAGTATGAGAGCTGTAGAAGGTTCAGTTTGAAGGAGGTTGATGCTGCAGAGGCCAGGGAATTTCATGAGGCATAGTTGTAAAATAAAAACCCACACAGAAGTACATATCTATAAGAACGAGCTGGTGCCGGCTGCTGATGCCGTTGCCATTTCAATTCCGCTTGCAATACAAAATATCACTGCATTTCCATCCACTGACAAACCGTCTGACTGCCTGACTGACTTGTAGTCTCTGCAGCTTTGCTCTGTGAATCACATGCTGCCGGAGGAGATGGTTTGTATCATTTTCTTTTTCCTTTTATACATAATTTCTCATCTGTGTCATAGAATATGCGAGAAAGAGGAAATACTTGTGCTCATACACAGATGAACGGGCTAAAGCAAAAAATTAAAAAAAAAATAAAAAGTAATAATAAAAAATCCAAGCTTAACCTAAAGTCTAATGATGTACTTGAACAGGTATCTTAACGGTTATATGCGAGATAGATTGTTTTTTTTTTTAACAAAATATTCACACACTGGTACGGGTACATGTAAGCTACTCGTACCTTAGTACGCGTGTGTAGCTGCAGCCTTCATCGTTTTAATCGTTGTCATTCAGATTTGTTCGTTGACAAGGATTAAATTACCGCCTGCATGCTGCTGCAAGTGTATACTGTCTAGTTTAGGTCCATCGATTTATTTTACTATATGGCATGTTGCATATTGCCATATACCGCTCCATGTGAAACAGGTATACCTATCTTTTATATTCATACTACATACTCGTACATATTACGTATTTACAGCTGTCGAACCATGAATAAAAGCTACATGATGCTCCTCATCGATGTTGTCGTCGTCGTTGTCGAATTTATCGAAGGTAGAGAGAAGTCCCAATCATAGCCCCAGTCCCAGTCCCAGCCCCAGTCTCAGTGCCAGTCACAGTCATAGTCACAGCCAGAAGCAGAGACAGAGTCTTCCACTAGATAGATGCTCGGATGGCTGTGGTTTCGTTTGATGTTCCGATTGTTATGTGTGCGGTATGTCGACCTAATCTCGCACACATCACGCTCCATTTTTTTCTCTCCTTGCTGTTGATTTTATACATATTTTGTCGTTTAAAAAGGAACAAAATCAAATCCAGAGACAGAGATAGAGCTCTGCATCAGCAATTGTATAAACGTACCGTACAAACGTACAGCTATCAAGGTTTTCAGCGAACAATTGAAATTTATGCTGATGGAGAAAGATTTTGTGTTCTGCTTGGTGCATTTAAACTCTTGGACCCCATCCAATAGCTGGATATAAATTTTCTTTTTAAATTAATTCCCCTCTCCAAGAGGCCTCTACGTAAACAAGTATCTACTCGTATCTACATACGTATTCCTATCTGGGATACAATCATGAACATTAAGATTCAGGGCGATCTTGTCACACTTGCTGTGTTTGTTTTAGTTTGTCCACGCGTCGATTTCGATTCTCCCATTATCGACAGATATAGACCCATATACTGGATGAAAGATACAAAATACCAGCAATAAACTGCAAGCAAATTGCTTTCTTATAGTAGAGCCCGATTGAAAAGACGATGGAAAAAGAAATAAAACCACTGTAAATACGATAATAAGTACGATACCATGTGAAGCGAAAATATGTTAGAAAAGAGAAAGAAATCCATCCGCAGCATTAAGAAAACCCCTTTCTGGGTCATCACACAATGCATAACCTATTCGGTTAGCTACTCGCAGTTGTACAAGTACTCGTACTGTGGGGTACATACGTAGATATATATGTATATTGCCGGTAAAGAAGATTAACATCACGGTGACGTGTAGTTGTTGATCATAATGATGATAATTTCAGGAAAAACCTCTGCTAAGCAGAAAATGCAGTTGCAAGATACTCGCACATCTCCAGAAAAAAGAGGTTTCTTCCTACAGCAGTAACCTATTTTCCATGGGTGTTGCGATTCATCCGGGAGATGTCACTGGATACATTACCCAAACACGCGTCTTGAATATGCATAATATACGTAACATACTCATCGTAGTTGTCAGACAATCTCGGAATATGTTTTGGATTGCATTTCATATGAAAAAGATACGCAAACCATGACAGACACACTTGAAGTGTTCCGACACAATGTTGATTACGTACATACTCGTATTTTCTTTGGTTGGTAAAGTGGTTTACTGTTTAGTGACATTGTCATTACGACTTACCAATTCGAGTAGTTGCTTATGTTTGTAACGAGTTTCAACTAGCAGAGTGACTAATTGAATTTCACTTTTTTGATTGAGTTTTCAATATTTCCATTAGATTGTGTTGACACTGGAAAATTGCTTAAGAATTTAGTCAGCTCGGAAAGGCAAAACAAGGCATGGAAAAAGGCCTTTAAAGTTTGAAAAATACACACTCTCCGATGCTTATCAATGGTCAGATTACAGTGGAAATTCATAAGTGAGTTATTCACAACAAAGAAATGATAAGAAGTCATTGAGAACCGAACTGACATGAGGCTAAATGGTGTACGTTTTTTATGTGGTCCAGAAAAGATAGTTTAGAAATTAAGATATTTCCCATAGCACCTTTCCTTTTTTCAAACATTTCCTTGATCAACAGCTTGTACAAAAAAAAAAAACAAATATGTATTCCACTGCAACATAGAACCTTTTTGTCGTCAAAGTAACATAAGTATTCAGTAGTGTCACTTCAGAATGATATCTGACCGTTACTCAATGTCATTAAATAAACCTTCAGTAGATTTTAAAATTTTATAATTCCAAGAACGAAAGCGGATAACACTTTCTTCACAATTTTATTGCTGAGAACATACGAGTCAACAAACGGTGTGACTACAAAGTACAGTGGTATCTTAAATAAATTGCTATCCAGCGCGGACATTAGAATTCGTACCCCACCTTAAGTTCTTGTGAATTTGTTAGTGATAACTTAACTATCGTGGCGCTTGTAAAACGCTTTTACTTGTCCAGCCACAACAGAAAAGAACACTCACATAATGAGCAATAATTTATGCAGTTGACACTGTGGACACTATTGCTGATAAATTATTTCCCGATTAATAAAAAAGATAGACATCATGGCACCAACATGAATCTCTTAACCAAGATAGTGCCACCAAGTAGACCCCATGTCATAATAAACCAGTGAATACAAAAATATTATTTTTCCCGAAAGCAATTGTAGTTTATAAACGGAAGGTATCTAGGTGTCCACCGTCATAAAGTCGCTCGTAGTTGTGGGTAGTAAACGACAATTCAGACTCATACCATATATCTGATGTTGTGTGTTTGTAATAAATATAAACTAAAGCTGACGATATTATCTTTTTGTACATGCATTCGGAGTTGAATTTGTTTTTGAGCTTTTTTGTAAGGGATGGTCTTACGAGTACTTGTGTAGCAGCTCTGCAGTTGAATTGTTGTCAAATGTAATTTGCCACAAAATGTAACATTTAACAATATTGTAATGTATAATCAACAGAATGTTGTTCTTTAAAAATCTGCCATCTGTTTGGTCGAATTTTTTCGGACGAGATAAAAAATAATTCATTGCGCATTACATAACAAAGATAACAATTCGATATACAAGTATGAAAAAAGTTAAAAGGAACAATTTTTACGAATAATACTAAAATTGGCTAGTTTTTGCTACGATAGTAGTAGAAGACTTCAACGTCCTTAGTAAAGGAAGCCAAAAGTAAAAACAGCCAGCGTAGCTAACAGTTACAGGTTAGGATTCACGAAGAAGATGTTATGCGGCTTTCAACTTTCAAATCGTGCTCATTGATATTTTACAACTAAAAAGAGCTTTTATTGTTTTTTCTTTACGTTAAGGTTGCAATCTTCTTTCTAATCTAGAAATACGGAGTGGTATATCGAAGTATGCTCTGCATACACCTCTTTGCCAGCTTTGGATGTGATTGATACCTTACTCTATTTTCAGACTATTTTCAGATTTACTGCAATGAACTATTTTTTTTTTTTTCAAAAGTGAAGAGGCCCATCGGGTGGTTGAGCCAGAAGTTGGGTGTCCACCAGAGTATTTAAAATTTCTTGCCTCCTTTCGATATAGATCTCGGCATTTTTCGTTAGCAAGCTAGAAATGGTAGACTCTGTGCAGTGCATTTATATACTTTCGAAGGTTTATATGTTACTGTACTGCTTTCTCAAAGCCCATCGCCGGACCGCCCGGCCCGCCCAGCCCTTAAATATTATTATGGCGAGTTGAGCGAACCCCAGATGTAAATTTGCTGGCCAAACCATATTTTTGCCTTTTATATGAAAACGGCATATATTGTTCTTACTCTTACAGTGCAGTGACTGTGGCCCTTCATCAATCCCTTATTTTCTACTTGTTTGCCTTACCCTAAGCCTATAAATTAAAAACAATAGGAAGAACCTAGGTTAGAATGGGCTAGAGGGAAAAGTTATAAGTGCATCGCACACAAATTGAAAACCTCCATCAGACTATATGACAAGAGGCTGAATCTCAGCGCATTAAAAAATTATGTGCAAGTCAACTAAAAACCTCTTTGGATTCAGAGTTTATCGAAGCAATTTCCTATTCCTTAAACTAATCTATAAACCATTAACACAACAATTCTTGGCTTCCCCCTGACATTCGTTAGCATTAATCAAAAAAAGACAGATTTTACTGTATCTGCACGAGCAGTTCCAGTCAATTTAAAGTTTTGCGACTAAATATTTGTATTCGTTATTGTTTGTGGTTTTTTTTTTCGCATGGGGAGCAAAAACCTCATAAAAATTGTATCTAAACAAGCGATTAAGTTGTAAAATAATCTTCTCTTCTATACAGCAATCTTGCTTTGCTAATTAACAAAACGAGGAAAGAATCAAAGAAATAAAACAAAAAAAAAACATAAATAAATACCGCATAAAACTTGCTCATTCGCACACAGGTGATTGGTGACTGCTGACAAGCGACAGTGATGATGTACAGCGACGGCAACGACAAACTTTGAATTGGGTCAATGGCGACAGACATTTTGACTTGGCTGGCAGTCATTAAATTTTAGCGAAAAAGAACAGAATTTTTGATCTTTTTGGCATCATTAACTGCCATCATCATCATTTTTGGCATCATCTGTTAGGCTCATCATCTTTCACGCAATGTGCGCTTTTGTTTTATGATGTGTCTCCAGTTTCGCTTCTTTACTTCTTAACTTTTGTGCCGAAATATGTCTTTTTTTTTATGAATTCAAAGTTCATTGGCAGGTAATTTAGGTACAAAAATTGTCGCTTTAAAAGTTGTCATGGCATTCGATGAACAATAAAACTTTTACTTTTCAGTTTCTGGATGGAAGCAATTTTTTATTTTTATTTTAATTGAATTTGATTGTTGGCTGCTGAGTTCGGGTTTACAAGAAGCATTTGTGTACATTGTGGATTGCGAGTGGTGAAAATCATCAGACAATTAAACTCGCAAAACGGTATGAATCTTTCTTTTATACTCGGCGACGATTATTTTCACTTTCGGTTTTTTTTCCTTAACGAATGCAACATTTGCAAAGAGATTTGTTACTCGTATACGAGTATGCCAATGATGATTTACTTGAAATGTCTTTATGACGCATGGGTTGGCTCATGTTGAAGACACAAGCGTTGGGCATTAAGGTTCAAGTCGAATGATTTCTATGATTGATCACTTTGTTTGTTTAAGTTTTTGCTTGGTTTCTTCGTGTGTAGCACATTTGTGTTTAATGCTGTTGACCCTTTTGTGAACTTTTCAATTCTTGGTAATGTTTTTCTTTCTGAAAGATTCATCAGAATGTTGAAGAGAAATTTCTCAGACCGAAGTACCAGGTAGGGATACAGACCATATATGGACATCTATATACACTTGGAAACTTTTAAGAAAGTTTATTCTTGTTTTTTTGCTTATTTGTTGACGCAAAGTTAATGTTTGTGTTTTGTCTTTTTAACAGGAAATATCTACATATGTACATACGAGTATGTATAGGAAAAGTACGAATTGGATATAAATACGGAACTATAACCGCAAAATAGCAACAAGGTGCTTTGCATATAAATTGCATTAAACAAGTGGAAGTGAGCTGCAAATATTGTTTCTAAATCTCTGGTAAATTACGTTATACACAAATTTATGACAAAATTCGGACCATCCCAAGAGAATGTAAATTATCGGCTTTGTTCATTGCAAACGACATTGCCTCAATAATTGTGGCAGTCCATCAGAAGAGATCGAGCTCATTTGTAAGGAGAAAATTCCCTTTTGTATATCGTTAGTTAGATAGCGAAAGTTTACAAGCAGCAAGTCATGAAACTGAAGCAGCACTTAATCCGGCTTATTGCAGAATGAAGAAGGCTAGAAAATTATAAGCAACTCGAACTTAGTCGGGTAATGAAAGTTAAGTAGCCAAAAATGAAAGCACATATCCATTTTGGTCCCTTAATGCATGTTTTCTAGGGTTGAAACCAAGAAATCCTTTTTGCATGCTCGTTGGTTTAATTTTTACATCTGCAATCATTTCGATTTGCTCGGAAACCAATATATGGAGACTGTGAGATATCACACAGAATGATTTCCATCGTCAATTTCCAGTTGAAAATTGGATTGAATTCAAAGATAATGCTCAAAAACCGAGATGTATTGAAGACTACACATGTACACCATATGATTTTTGAGAACGTAATTATGAAGGTCTTTTTACTGATACACACCACATAATCGGCTTTG
Source organism: Volucella inflata (assembly GCA_928272305.1). Taxonomy (NCBI): domain Eukaryota; kingdom Metazoa; phylum Arthropoda; class Insecta; order Diptera; family Syrphidae; genus Volucella; species Volucella inflata. The sequence goes on along the minus strand of OV743720.1, from coordinate 111,213,206 downwards.
AAGTATATTTAAGGACTGACAGACAGCACACTTAAACCAAGGTTTATTTCAACTGATGCTGATCAAAATTTCTTTACAACCCAAAACATTGGCAGAAAAATTCCTGAAACAAAGATTATTTACTCAAATTTCAGAGCAATTTACAACATTACAGTCCATCAAATCTGAAGTGCCTAATTTTGAAGCACTTACAAGCATTTTTACTTTCGAGTACATAAATGCCTCGTTGTATACCATATGTAAAAAGTATATGAATGAGCTCCAAATTTTTAGTAAAGATTTATTATTTTCTTGTGTTCGAAACACTCTCTTGTTCTAGGTATCATAAGTAAAGTCAGCATAAATGACGTCGTCGTCATTCTTAATTAATTCACCGCTGTGTGTCATTTTCGTTGTCGTAACTTTTCAAAGATACATGCAAATCATCTGTGCAGGCATCATGGCAGATATTTCCTTTAAACTTTTTATTTTTTTTAATTCTTTCTTTCTTTTTGTCTTATGGCGTCTTCTTTTGTTTAATTCGTGCCATGCAATGCGTCATCTCTGGCAATTTGCACAAAATTACACAAGCATAAGCGCCTCGCATATCCGGATAAATGATCGCTCCCTTCCTTCGTCGTTTGTTGTTGGTCGTTCGTCGCCTTTAACTATATTCAAGCAAACATACTCGTATACTCGTAGAATTTAGATTAGTCTTTACGTCTGTTCATGTTTGTCTTTTAATTTTTATTAACCTAAGCTCGCTCGTCGTAGGTCTCATAGATCGTCATCATACGAATAGGTGTACTCGTATTTGTGGACGCATTCGTGTCTTATTGGTATTCGTATACCAAAAAAGTGCAGTGCTACATGGGTTTATGTTACTTTTAATTTTTCTTTTCCATAAGTTTATCCAGTGCTCGATGAATTATGCATGGCACAGCTTTATGCCCTCTTGCTGACGGGCACAGCACAACAAAACAGCGCAGCACATAGTCAGACAAAAGAGGAGCCTCAGAGGAACCTTGATAATTGCCATGTCGCCGACGATGTATGAGTAAATCCTTTTTTTTCTTCTCTCTATTCCATTCCCCTCCTCCGTCCTGTTTAATAATTGCAAAATTACGTTCAGAAGGAAATTAACTTCCGTTTTCAAATTCAAATTAAACAACAAGAAAAAAAAAAAAAAACTATCTATAAACACATTTCCAATGAATAAATCTAACGTAAGGAATTTCAATTTGTCACGTTCACTGACAGCATTTTTGACAAACTTCCCTGCACGATCACTGATCGGAATCTACTTAGTGGATCTATTGCGAAACGCAGTATCTAGGGTTCTTTGGGGGCAACCATTATTTTTCTTGATTTCCTTGGCGTTTCTTAAATAATGCCCAATATTTCACAGCCTACAAATTCTGCCTCCAAGGCCTTTGAAAAGAAAAAAGAAAAAAAAAGTATTAGACGAGTATGAAGCAAGACACATACAACTATACTGACAACTCGTATAAGAACATCCGACTAGATAGATGGATGCGATCGTGAAGAATTGAGGCAAAGGCATTTTTCTTTTCAAAAGACAAGACAAGGTAACCCGCGGAAAAGTTGTGTAAAAAAGTATTAAGAAACTCAAAAGAAAATGTGAGAGACGAACAAAAAAGTTTATTTCCGTGAGAGACAGTGGGAGTAGGTATTAGACAATCTGCACGATTTTTTTCCATCTACTCCACTCCAACTTAACACTTAAGTGCCTCGTGAGCTTGTAATTGAAGAGTAACGTCGTCGACACGAAAAAAAAAGGGAAAAATTGGAAACTTTCCCGATGCAATAGATAAAACGAACTAGGAACCTATTTTTAGACTAAGAGGCATGACAAACCGTTCACACCTAATAAATATTCTCCAATTCAATTCGAATACATCAAATTTCTGTATTTGTAGTGTCATTCGTATTTACTCGTATGTTGTGGGCTTGGGCGACGCTGACACATTTTCAAATCAAAATTAACGACTGAAACAAATGAAGTGTAGTAAATGTCTGTGACCAATGGTGCACCAAATGCAATTCAATTAATTGCACAACTGTATCCGATCCGATGGGTTACTATCAGCGAAAGAGAACTTAAATTACACTACACACGCCGACCACTGTAACATGTCAGTTTGTTTCCAATGCACAAATGAAGTGTCAAAGTGAAAAATGAAAATTAAACGATGAGAAATAGATTTGCTGAGCGAAAACATTTACACATCACACTATAGTTCGAATAGTGAAAATTCTAAAATTGCACAATTAGCGCAATGACCGCGCCAAATGTTGCACGCCTGGGAAAATAATCCAAATGGAAAATTTCATTGGAGATAGTTTTTCTGGTCTCTGCATGAGGGAATACTGCAATAGATACATTATAGCGTTTCATCTGTGGTCTGTGGGTATTGGGTATTCGTACTAGTTTCTGTGTTACAAATACAAAAATTGATTTATGCAATTAAATTCAGCATCTAACCGAGCTGAAACATGTTTGGCGTGTTATTAGAAACGAATTGCGTTCGACTTTTTGATTTGCCTCAACACATGCGTATTTTACCGATCTGCGTGCGAGAACAGCTCTCGCATCTTTTCGATTTGAAAATGTAATTTTCCCTCAGATGTTTTTTATATTCTTTTTTTCTTCTACCTATATACCAGGTTTGAGGCGAATTTCTATGCATAATTAGTTACTGTCAAAACTTTCTACACACAGAATGAGGCTAATTAAGAACTAATGTTCGTAAATATGTTTTCAACACATAAACACTTGAAAACATTCACCTTTTTTTCGTTTGAGGTTTGAATATATTGTAATTTCTGAGGACTTACATATAGACAGACTATTCATATTAATTTTGTAGTGGCTTTTGTAATACGGATAGTTTCGAATGTTTAGTGATAACATCAATCGAAATAAAATAGTAGGCCTTATGACACTCTGGAGGTGGTTAGATTGGGATACCCATATACTTGTACTCGTACTCGTACACCTCCCAAGAGATACTCCTATCTGTACTTTTAAATGCGTGGGGTGGATATGGAAATAATCTCAAAACTTTTCCAATTTGGGACACATAAACAACCGCGGCTGTGGCAACAAAACAGTGCCGAGTCCTCCATCAACATTATACCCATTACTCGGATGAAATACAGACATATTTAGATGTATGGGATTAAAGTACTCATATTCAGATAGTGATGAGAACAGACACTCCATATCTGCGTAGGGTTAAGCGGGGAATGTTCTTATTAAGCATATGTATCTCCATAAACGAGATCTTTATGTAAAATACAGACACATCACCTTTATATGGGCCATAGTGTTTATTTTATATACAAATAGACGCGCAGATGCCTTTAAAAAGGGACTAAACGTAGTGCTCGATTTGATTTTCTTGTCATTGATCTTTTTATGATCGCGTAGGATTAATTGAGGGTTTAACCTACAAAGGAGTATTAATAAAAAAAATTAAATGGCATTGGAATATTGATAAAGTAAACAGAGGTACTGGTATTATTTCAAGATGTTAAATATAACACAATTGAGAGGGTTCACTGGCGGAAGAGATCAATCACTACGGGATGAAGATGAATCCGAAGGTAATTGTAGAACTTGTCATGTATATAAACATTTTTATGACAGTTTGAAAGATTCTTTTTATGGGTATTCTAAATACGGTGAGAAGAAGTAATGGAATTTCGGGAGTTCTTAGAGGCTCTGCAAACGACCTTTATGATGATAAACAATTCCTTAAATTTTTTGTGCATTGGTATTTACAAGTAGAATATTGCCTACCTCCGGTGTTGGTTACAATTCAAGTCAGATAAGTTGAATTTGAAGAATTTTAAGATACTGAGCAAAAGATTATGCTGATTTTAATAGAAAGACTGTTGCAGATATAAAATCAAAATCTTTTGATTTGGTTTTTAAGGAGCAATGCAATAATTCTTCCTTCGCAGGATTCATTAGATACAGTAGCACCATAGAATTCAGACCAAGTTGAAAATTAGAAGAGAGCTGCAAATGCTTTAAAGATTTACAGTATATTGCTGATTATATGGCCCAATTGCAATTCAAATGCAAACCTATAGGCGTTAAACTCGAATACGACGATGACAGCGGTTTTAGATGTTCTTTGAAAAGACCACACTCATTTCTTTTTACTATTTAAAAGGTTTCGCTTTTGTAGAATGAAGAAAAAACGAGTTATAGTTTCAAATTAGACAATCACTTAAAAAACAGTCACGAGAGTTAGAGAAAATATGCCTAGAATGCATACAATGCCATGTACTATACGTCATGCCTGAGATGACGTGGTTCTTAGGGCTCTGGTGTACTTTTAACCAGACATAGGCTTCATCTATTTATATTAGCCATTAAAAAAGCAACGTGTATAAATACATTTTATGGTACGTACTAGTATTTCGTACACGTAACTCTATTGCTAGACCGTTGCAGTTTTTTTTTTTTAACCTTAACCTTTAACTTAACCTTAAGCTTAAGTTTGAGTCAAATGCACATTTAATTGTTCTTTTTTGTTGCAAAGTGGTAGCGTTCTAGTATGATAAGATAAGGAGTTATAATTTCGAAAAAAAGTCAAAACTCATAAGCAACAGGATGCTATTGAGGGGAACCTTCATATCCACACCGATATGAAGGTTACCGCTTCCTCCAGACCGATTCAGGTAATATGCATATCTTTCGCATTTTGCGAGATGGGACTTATGGGAACATTAGTGTCGGCAAAAATGTACGACCCTATTTTCCAATACTACATTGTTGGAATAGAATTAAAAAAAAGAGGATTTTTTGAATGTAAATTAAAGTAATGTACATTAAAGTTGTTTGCCTAATGTTTTATTTCTTCGGGCGATAAGTCCTCCACTTCTTGTAGGGTGTTCACGTTGAGGGTTGCCGGAGTCGCGTAACTTTAAAAAACTCCATAGAAATAAATCTAGGGCGGCCAAAACGGATGATCATGCGAGCCAGTGCAAATCACCAACACGCAATATCGGTCGACGTGCAAACGCCTGATTTAGAATGTCGATTGTAGTTCGTGCCATTCTTCAGACTCTTCAGACACCGTCCACAATGACCGTTCTCAAAAAAATATAAAAAATTTACCGACCAGTATGAGCCGGACGGCCAGGAAAACGAACAAGAAATGCATGTTGTGCCAAAATCACTGACGAACTGTTCATCAAAAATATAGTGACGATTATTCCGGGTTCTTTAAGGGTACAGCGTTCCATTGCTTATTCACACAAATTCTTATTTTTTTGCATTACAAAACCAAATCGATTGCACTTTTCGATAGGGTCATACATTGAATGGCTGCTAGTAAAGTTGTTATTTTAAGTTTGTCAACAATGTTTTCTCTACTTCTGTTGTGGATACATGAAGATATCTAATCATGATCGGTGAAATCAAAAGCTGTAAAGAAAGCATATCCCCGCAACCTCTTTAATTAAATTTAATAATGAGAAGTTTGCTGCGGCTAAAAGTGTTGTCAAAAGCCATCTGCCGTTTTTAATACTCAAATTTGCCTGATGTGCAGATAAATAGGTTGATAATAGGTGCTACACCCACTTTCGCACAGATTCATTTTGACTTTCCTAGTCGCAGGATTGTGTTTAGTAAAACTGTCTTTGCATCTGTCCCAAATCACATTTCGATTCGCTTTGTTGATGATTTTACAAGTTTCAGTTATAATTTGGAGTTTTGTGTTAAGAATGATTTCATTGAACAATGCTACAAGTTGGTAGTTCTTGCAAGTTTTCGTGTCGTTCCCCCTCATTTAATAGCCTTTATTTAGAGCCCTTTGCTTGGTAGAGCCGAATAAATAAATATATGTGCCAAACATCTACCAACCAGCACGTTTTTGTGGTATGTAGAATTTAAAATATGCAAATCTGAACAGTGTTTCAAGGAATCAAATGCATTGGCTTGCCAAACAACTTTTACATTTTCTCAGCGTTAATATCTCAACTTTACTACCACCTTGTACCATTTAAAGATCAATTAAAGCATAGAATTTTATCGCAATGTGACTGCATTTTATATAGGTATAGTAAAAATCTGTTACTTATTTAAATCGAAGTCTAGATCTTAAGTATGTATCTGTAAATAAGTTAATTAATTAACAGCTTCTTAAAGCGTCTGAAAGGCGATCGCATTCCTCATCAATGGTATGGAGTAAAATCTAAAGAAAAACATTCAAAACATGTTATGCGACTGACTTCAGCATGGATTGAAAAAAAAGTTGTTTTTCTAATTTTGTTTGATCAAGTGCTATGCATGCGAGTGTTGTCTCATATATTTAACCGATTTAACGATCTGAATTTACTTTTACGTACATCTATGGTAAATGCTTGAAGATACATTTAAAAAGGTTTCATTAAACTGTCTCAGGTGGATATGTTCAAAATAAGATATAAATCAATTAATTAAAATGGGAAAAAAATGGTAGAAGCTGGTAAACAGCTATGTCAGGTCATAAAGGCTACAAAACTCCAAAGGAATGGAGATGACTTACTTTATCATCAAGTGTTCCATTGATGTTTTGTTTCTGTACTGTCTTGATGTTATTGTGAACTTAAAATGAGTCCGCCAATGGTAGTGAGTCAATGCTAGAACTGAATGAGAGTCGTCCAAAGTAATATTTGACCTTAAGAGGTGGTTGTCGCCAGTTGTATCCATGTTTCATTTTGCCTTATGCAATCGAATTTTACACTACGGCTGGTGTACATCTATACAAATATCGAAAAACGGATTTTCAGAGAATAACAGTGGCATTGAATCTGTTTACCATTCTCTAAAAGGCAATAAAAGGCTTTTGACGTTTCAAACGAATCAAAAACCTATGCCGAATCTACAGATGGAAATGGCCATGACCTCGACTACTTAATCTTCATCACCCCTAGTATCTAACCGACTTTGAAAATAAACTTTACCGGAAGTTGAAGTGAAAAACAAAAACTGCAAAAACCTTCACTCATGGACCTCAAGAATCCGTCATATCACACCGAATTGTGATGTTTTCGCGCAAAACCGTCAACCAACCAAACAAGATAAGCAGAAATTTGCCAAAAATTTCAATTCAAATTCAAGATAAGCAGCATTTTTACCAAGTCGACGTTTTAAGATAAATCCAACTGTAAACACAACAACAAATCCAGACCATGTCGTTTCCTTGAAAATTGTATGTTCTCTAACGATAAACTTTCCCACCCAAAATTCAAGACCGGCAAAAATTAATTAATCCCTACCCTTGTCGTTTAAAGAATAAAACATTTCTGCTGTTCTACCATGCCACACATTTTACTGACATTTTGTCACGTTCCGAATTCTATTTTCCCCAAAACAAAACAACTTCAACCAGAAATGGAGCGAAACCCTCCATATCACTCTGCATCTTGCTCAATTTGCAGCTTTATCGGCCAACAGAAAAAACCAATATTCCTTAGGCTTTTTTGTTGCTGTTGCTCGTATTGTTGTTGTATTTTCTAGACTAGAAGACCAGACCTTGCCTTGCGATAGTCACGTCCCAAACATTTTATATTTCACTTTTCTTTCCATGTTTTCCTGTGCATGTTGTTATTTATCGCTGTTGTCATTTGTCACCGACCGAAAAAACGGAAGAATACTCATGTTGTACGAGTAGGTAGTCAAACCTCCCGGCTGTTATCAGGGGGACCCAATGGACCTCAAAGAGACAACACAAACTCAGATAAATTAGAAGTTTTATGGCTTTAAAATAGAGAGCCTTTTAAGTTGCGCGTCTCCAATTAAATTTTTTTTTTTCCTGTTTTCCAACTTTAAGAGCTTCTGCTTTGGCTGCCGTTGTTATTGCAGACTATGATGATGAATACACTATAAAACCTTATCACAACTGTCCGAGTATGACGTCATGTTTTCTATGTCGATCTTAAAAGAGCTAGAGTTGCGGCGGTCATACATAATTCTTGTACGTTTCACAGATAACAATTGAACGTTTCATCGGATGTGACGTGTCTCAGCTGCACAAATACGAGTATGTAACTTCTACTTTTTCGCCCATTACTTTTGACTCTGGTGACGAAAAGGGGCAAAAGTAAAAATAGGAGAGGTGGTGAAAAAATCGTAAATGATACTGGGTATCCGTTTAGGAGTATCAAGACCTCCGCGTGAAGCAAATACGGGGTGTGTTATGGCATAGATAAGATATCTTGTACGGATAGATGGCTCACGTTTTGTTGTGTTTCTGCGCCGTATCCGTTGTCGGTTCTCACTATGTTATCGGTCAGGTACAATCACGCTTTGTTAGAAATTTTGTACACAATAATGCTTTTGATTAATTAGTATCTACGTACCTATCTTTATCTAAGTATCTTGTTTTGGTTTTCTCTTCAATTTTCAGTGTACTCGTACATAACTGGGTAACATATCTTTGCGTGGCAGTTCAAGGCTAACCAAGATTTTAAAAGCAAACATGATTTTTTAAATGAGAAATAGTGTTTGTATCTTTTTCTAATTATTGTATGTAGTTCTTCGTATAGATTCGTTGAATTTAGATGTCAATTAGGGGGTATACGAAAACTGAGTCATACGAGTACATATGACAGTAAGAGACAGTGTTAGGGCAGGAATACTTTGGGCTATTCAATTACTGATTTCAGTATACATATAGTATTTGGAAATTGTCAGGAATATTGTGGAAATTCATATCTTTCGCTAGTAAGGTATATAGTGGCATTAGTAAATGTAGTTCTAATTGGATACTAATCAATGTCATCCACAGTTGGAGAAAACAGAAGACTCACATTCGATACTCAGATATTGGAAGAACACTGCTGGCTGCTTATTTGTTAAGAGAACCCACACTCCGCTGTGAAACAGAAAAGTATCATAACATCGTAGACGGTGACAGCCAACAATATCGTCAACCCAACGATAACTATATACAAACAAAAAAAACAACAATTTATAGGATGATGTTCTACCAAAACGATAGAAGCTGCAGATGACAACGTCGAACTAATGTACTAACATAATTTACAAATGATGGTCGGCATCAAATTTGCTCGATATAGGACTCCTCCTAAGGCAATCAGTCTTCTAAGCTACAACTAGATTTTACAGCATTGTATGCTAACGGCTGAAAGATTTTTCAACCAGTTAATTGGGCCTTATTAGCAAGTTTCTAGTTTTGGCATCTTACCATGATAATAGAAAACGTCCATACCACCGTAAGGAATGAAAGTAATCCCACCGAGATTTGATATCAAGAAAATGTAAAGACAAGGTGACGCGTGGTCATGTAACTTCTTTAATATCATACTTGAGAAAATTGTTAAAACTTGCAATTCAACAGAGAGAGAGAGACAGAACTTTCTAAAAGTCTTTCCAACTCGTATACGATCTGATATAGATATGATTGACACAACACAGTGAGCTGTTTCTGCTCTACCTCAGCTACCGTATTTATTTTGATAATAACACTTTGTCAGAAATCAACCGAAGAGTTACATTTCCTAATCGATGTTTCGTTGGCATTTGTTACTTAAGATGTCTGGGACATGTAGACAGATCACGAAAAGGGTTCGACTCCTTCATGGAGGGACAACGCAAAAGAAGAGCTACACTTGAAACATCTTGTAGTGCGTAAATAGAGACAGTTGGGCAAAAATAACTTTGGCATAGTGAGTAAAACATTTCAATAAAAAATGATTTTCGGTTCCATATCCAGAATGACAACCACTGTATTTTTATGAGCACATTGGGTCAATTAACTTGCCACAATTAATGTAAGTTTTGGATTTTAACATCGAGATCGACGCAAGTACTTGCTGATGACTAAATCAACTTTGATAATCGAAACCGTTCCCACAGTTTGAGGTTGCAAACTGTCCCCTATTTCCATAATTTTTCCTGCTCCTGGAAGTTTCTTTGAATTCTTTCTTATTATCAATTTCGCTGTAGAATATTTGATAATGGATAATTTTTAGCTTCCAATTCCGATTCGAGAATCCCTTGCCGCACATGTTTTGAAAGTTCTACTCCGTGTTTTTACTGCAGTCATTCTTTTTAAAACGTTCGCTGCAAAATTGATGCACCTATCTATAGTGAACGAAGAAAGAAATCTTGAAAAAATAGCAGTTACCTATTGCTTTTATCAAGCTCAAAATGAAATCATTTTTAATCCAATATTACAGGAAAACCAATCGAATCGTCTTTTTTTCTATATATCAAGGCAAAGGAAACCGAGCAAATACACACAATGGAAGACAGTCGATTTGATTCTTACCATTAACATTGTAGGTACGAGTATCTTAATGAAATGCCTTAAGTCGAATAGGTCAATGTGGCTCACTCTTATTGTAACCCTCGATCAAGTTTCACTCAAAGATAATCGTTTGCATAAAATAGTTCTTTCCCACGAATAGAAAACTCGACCTTTTCAAGTAGGAACTCCTCACAGTTATATCCGATTCGAATGTGATTTGCTATGTTAGTGCAAAAGAGAATGAAACAATTGCGACCCTAATGCATACACTTGAGGTATGCCATTTATTTTACGCCACAGGCATTGCACGAACACAGATAAACCCTACCCAACTGCTGAGACCTCCTGCTTTCGAATTAACATTTATATCTTAACTAACATACGAATGAAATACATTTGTATATTTGATGAATGCTTACCTCATTTCTGTTGTTATTATTGTTGTTGTTATTGTTATTCCCAATTGAGACCCGCGATCCGGGTGGATCGCGCCATCTTAGTACCCCCATTACGGCCTGTCGTACCCACCGCCGTTCAGCGCCTTCAGTAATAAATGCCACCGTTGGCTGATTTTAAGAATTTTGAGAAATTGTTAACGGTTTTGTTATATTCCAAATGACACAGCCGCAGCAGGAGGGGTAGTACAGAGGATTCCAAGTTACTCGTAGATACTTGTAGATACTCGTCGTACTTAATTACAAAAAAAATCGTTGTCAGTTCGAATTCGATTTTGTTATTTTTGAGAGTAAATTCGTTGTGAGTTCGTTTGCGAATAATAGAGTTATGATAGGGTAAAGTGGTGAGGGGACAAGGTAGCGTTTTAATGCTTTTTTACTGCATTAACATTTTTGCATTACATCGTTTTTATTTGTCTGTATCTGTGTGTAGGCGGTTAAATCACGACACACTGCAGATATAGAACGTTATTCGTTTATTCGTAGCGTAGCGTAGCGATGGCTGGCACTATACTTGCGATACCTGGCGCAGGTAAAGTCAGTTCCTCGCTGGCTTAAAATACCCCACACACGTACCAGTACTTTGTAAATTTCCAGCTTTTTAGCTTTCCCAGCATAAGCTAATGTGTCCACATTTAGAGTCAGTCACTCGACTCGACTGGATATGTGTGCGGAATCCAACTCCGTGACTCGAAACGGGTTAGTCGCTCTTGTTTACAGATATATCCGTTGAGTGTACCCGTCGATGTCGTTGTCGTTGTGGTTGTTGTCGTAGTCGTATCCACGAAAAAACGAACGAAAAGTTGCAACAAAAATCCATTCAAACCGAAAATAACTAGTTTTGCAGGTTCTGTTGCCAATTGGTAATTACACTCGTAAGCGGGGCAAGTGTCTTGTGAGGTTTCGTGGGCCGTTTTGGACACTGTATTTCTGTTTTCTTTTTTACTTATTCACATGAAACTTTGAAATTTCATCCACGCACTTGAAACCGAAATTTCCTTTCAGATACTATGCACTGCTGAAAGTTAAAAGTCGAAAACTTTTTTTTGAATTGTAGGAATGAAGTGAAATACGCGAACCGGTAGCAAATTGGTCGCGAATTAAGTGGAAGAATACGCGAGTGACAATGACGAGAACTCAAAATAAAAAAAAATCAACAAAAGAAGCTCCCGAAACTAGAAGTCAGCCTGTCTTTTCCTCACTATTTACTTTTTTTGCCTTTTTTTAGCAGCAACGTTGTAGACGTATCTTCACGCGACAACTTCTTTTTAACGAATGAGCTGCCGAAACGAGCACAAATCTACTGTGGAGTTCTGCAGGCAGCCAACAAGCAGCATACCAAACTAACACTAGTGTAAGTATATTATGGATGGAGTGCAGCAGATGGGTGGCGTAGTTAGTAGTGGTGTGTAGCAGAGAGAAATCAACAAAAACAAACCATTAAAGAGATTGAGAAAACGTGAGTCAGGCAGTGAGAGAGCTGTCATGTGGCGGTGTCAGATGAAATGTCTGCATCTGCAAAGCAACTTGCAGCGAAACAAACGTAACGTAAACTGAAATGAAAGCCAACACAGGGTTGTTACGAGTGAAGAAATTATTTTAAAAAAATTAGTCGGTACCATGGTTTATGGTCAGTTAAACATTTTGGACACTTTATTCGAGTTTATTGTATTATTGAGTCAACGTATCATATAATCATAACTCATCACGGGTTTTCTTTTTAATCACGGTATTTTTTGGCCCATCATTGAATTTTCATGAGCTGTTTTAGGTTTATAGCGCTCTAATAAGTTCAGTGGAAATTTCCCGAGCTTTAAGTTGAAAACTCGTTACTGAAGTAAATAACAATTTGCAAACTGTTGAAAGTTAATCATCAATGTTAATAACAGAGCACAAATCCCAGACTGAGCTTGTTTGAGAATATTTCTCTTCAATGTACATGGTTTTTTTTTTATGAGAAGGTGTCTTGTTTTTTGTTGTGGTGTGTCGCTCCACAAGCAAATTTTCGAATGGAACGAGAAGTCTTAATGTAAGGAATCATAGGTGAAGGCATCTGAATGCACTATCGGGCACTATTTATGCACATCGAAGAAGTGATTATGGAAGAAAATAGAAATAATTGCGTCAAAACTCGACGGTTTCTAGTGGCGAGTAGTATGATCTTTCAGGAAATAATATTATTGCAAGCAGCATTTCGGCCAGTGATGGGTGAAATTTTTGACCTAGAAAATGTAAAATATATATGTATACAATTATATGCGTTCAGGAAACCAAGTCGAAATGCCTCAAATAGGGAAGAATATTTTAATATGCTAATATTTTGACAGCTGAAATTCTAAACAAGATTGTTAGCATATTTGAAACTATGGCAGTTAAACTAGCATTTTAAAATGAAACGCGCCTACACAACTAAAGTAAATGGGTGGCATTGGCAAAGAGAAATATATTGAGGCGACCCTGACAAGCTTCTCAATAGAATGCCAAGGAAGAATGTGTGTTCCATTATCCATGTGGGAATAAAACAAGGAGATACGTTGAGACTCAAACTACAAATACGAGCTACGAAGATAAAAGTTTCGGAACGAGAGTCTTAGGGGGAAAATATATAAATACTAATCCATATTATATTGAACTATTTAAAAATACTAAATATCTTGTTTGTTAAGCTAAAATGTTACTTAATTACGCCCTGCAATGGCCTTATTCTAATCTCTAAAGGCAAAACGGAAACAAAAAAACTCAAAAACTACCGACCGTTGAATATAATTTAAAAAACTAAAACAAATATACGAGAGAGTTCCGAACAGTCAGAAACGCCATGTTATTTAAAGTCACATTGCTTTCGGCTTTATGGATCGCAGGTTGCATTTGATACGATTCAATGTTTTAGAATAATGATTGAAGGTTCGACGTTCGACACCGCTCTCAAGGATACCAGTTAGTAATCATCTAGATATCAAAAACAAGCCGAGATGTATATAGGATGTTACTAAATTCATTATTTAAAGTTGAAGTACATTTACGGGTGTTGAACAGCTGTTTTTCTTTTCACTAAAGCGTTATCACAAGCAATGACGTGATAGGTTTCCAGTCAACTTTTAATTATTGGACAAAGTCGTGGCGAGGTACACCAGTCAATCATACTAAGACCGTATATCTGCATTGCGATTTCTCCATATGCACAATTTAAATACATAAGCTCTGACATAGATCATAAAAAAAACTGCGATGATGATATCGCGCATATATGTAACATACCTAAACTAAAGTGGTGTGGCTTAATTACGAGTATTAAGGGGAAAACCCCATAGTAATGCCATGCAAATTTAGCTAACCACACAAACGCAGTACCAATGCAGATACGTGAGAGAAATATCTCAATTTTTCTCAATAGTTGCTGAGAGAGAGCTGAAATTCACTCGTGTGTGATATCTAGTATTTAACTCAATGTTCATTAGAAGATTAGATAAGTATTGAATTTAGGAGACACTACGATGATGCGGTTCTATCTACAATGTACGGAGTTTTTGTACATGTTGGTTCAAGGAGTAGGATCTCGTATGCAGTAGGCTTTGAGTTTGAGTTTTAGTTAAAGATTGCATGGCTCGGCACTTCATTCTCGTATATATCTTAGAACTGCCTTCAGTTATTTATGGAATATAGTATACTCGTACTTCTGCGATGAAAAAATAAGGTGAAATTGTTCATAACTTTTAAAATCTTTATTTATTCTTCTTGCCTACAACGATGATACCAACGTATATTCCAATCCTCGGAACAACATTTTTTTAAGTCAATTTTTGGAATGGCCTTCAACGCGCTTACTTATTCGGTTTTTATGTCCTCACTCGTGTTGGAAGGAGTATCCTCGGAGCGACCTCTTGAGCTAGAAGTCATACGGTGGAACGATATGAGTTGAATTTTTGGCGAAAAATGTATGCTTGTTTTTTGTCTAAAAAATTGAGTGATATAACTTTGTTTAGGCACAAAACATCTTTTATAAAGGTCTGGACTGATCCAAATGAAATGCTTACAGTATCAACGAGGCCTCTAATTGTCAATCGACAATTTTTGAGCACCAAATCTTTGATTTACTCGACGTGGTGTTCATCAGTTAATGTTGATGGCGATCTAGGATGATCTTTGTTTTTAATGCTTTTTCGGCCTTCTGCAAAATTCGCAACATTTCTGCAGCAGAAATTTCAATTCGCAAACTAAATTTAATGCAATTTCTTTGCTCAACAAAATCAGACTTTGTAAAAGTCGCTTAATTAATTTTCTCTTGTTCACAAAACACGTGCGTAACTATTGAACAAATGCAGATTTTGATATGAAATTTGAAACAGATATCAGTGAGATTACTAAAATAGAAAATGAGCCCGCGTATTTTAAAATGTCATCTTATATTTTGATCGATGTAGTAGTGAATGTACATATTATGTTAACAAAAACGACAATATCCAAACTCAAGAAAGGTGTTGTTTCTTTGACACTTACGCTATGATTTCTTAGTTACCGTACTTAACAGAAATATCTCAAGTTCCAGATGCATAACTCGTTTGAGTCGAGTTTGTGAATGAGATGCTCTTAGTGATTCCGATATTATACTAATATCACAAATTTAAAACTATGGGCAGAACTTATTGGGTCTATAACTTAATTGCGGTTTGCTAAGAGATGGCGTAACCTGTTTTATTCCATTAGAACATGCGTTGGAAAGCTACTGTCATTGTACGTCATTTCAGTATATGTCATTCATTTGAAGCGTAAACAACAATAATTTTTTTCACTCAAATATGTCGAGCTTTGTGTCTGAAAAAGTGTTTTTGCGGGGAGTTCTTCTTCATTACTTTAATATGAAGAAAACTGCTGCCGAAAGTCATCGTATTTTAGTGGAAGTTTATGGTGAACATGCGTTAGCTGAGCGAACGTGCCAAAAGTGGTTTGCACGATTTTGGTTTGCAGTGATTTTGGCTTGGAAGACGATGAACGTCCTGGGCAGCCAAAAAAGTTTGAAGATGAAGAACTGGAAGCATTACTCTATGAAGATTGTTGCCAAACACAAGAAGAGCTCGCAGAATCTTTGGGTGTCACTCAAGCAGCCATTTCAAAATGTTTAAAAGCAGTTGGATATATTCAAAAGCAAGGAAATTGGGTTCCACATGACATCAAGCCGAGAGTAATGGATCCATTACGACAACCCCAGGCGCAAAAAATCATATGTGAAACCCGGCCAACCAGCCAAATCAACGGCAAAGCCGAATATCCATGGCGCGAAGGTAATGCTCTGTATTTGGTGGGATCAGATGGGTGTGCTGTATTATGAGCTGCTAAAACCGGGTGAAACCCTAAATTGACAACGCTACCGAACACAATTAAACCGTTTGAAGAGAGCAGTAGCCGAAAAACGCCCGAAATATGCGACCAGACACGAGGCAATAATTTTCCATAATGACAATGCTCGGCCCCACGTTGCTATTCCGGTTAAGAACTATTTGGAAAACAGTGGATGGGAAGTCTTACCCCACCCGCCTTATAGCCCAGACCTTGCCCCTTCTGACTACCATTTGTTCCGGTCGATGCAGAACGCCCTCACTGAAATACGGTTCACATCAGAGCAGAATATCAAAAATTGGCTTCATTCATTCTTGGCTGCCAAGCCGGCGCAGTTCTTTCAGGATGGGATCCACAAATTGCCAGAAAGATGGGAAAAAGACATATCTTCAGATGGGCAATACTTTGAATAGAACTATTGTACATGTTTTTCTTAAATAAGCGTTCAAATTTTGAAAAAAAAAAACGCACGAATTAAGTTATATACCCAATATATTATATACTTATTTAGGTATATATTGCTTCGGTTAATGATTTGTTAATTGGCAAATTCTTATTCTCCTTTTAAATTCAATAAGGTTATTATAAAGTCAACAAAACCACATGAAACAAACTACGGAACCTGGTAATTTCGATTATATTTTGCAATTTTAAAATTTTTCTCCGAGACTGGGCAAATTGGGTCACATTGGGACGAATTAGATACCAGAGACTGGTCGAATTTAAAGTTCTGATTAAGAATACTCGTGTTTGTAAAATGTTACATCAACGGTCTCTCCCAACCCATGTTATCGCGTAGATAAGAAATATCGTCTGATTCATTAAAGTGTCATTGAAAAACTGTTCCGAGTTATACTAAAACAAACATACATACATGTGCATTTAAAATTAAAAAATAAATCGACTTACAGCCAGCACAACAGAGAGCGATTCTGTTGGGGGATTTGAATTTCCAATTGAAGAATGACTCCAAAAATTCTAGGAGAAAACTTTAACTGGGTCAAACAATACTTGAAAGCCAAAGCTATCGCCCAGTAGAGTCCTTCATCAAAAAAATTATTAATTGTACAAAAGCTGATGGACACAGACCCCTGTATATATTACACATACATACATCATATACAAAAGATAATCATATATTCTTTACAAAAAAAAAAAAAAAAACAACAATCATATCCGATTGTAGGTTGCAAGTCATGGCTCATTTGGTTAAATTTATTATGAGATACGAGTAATGAGCTATGATAATTTCTTTGAACGGCCATAGTCATACTTCCATCGTTTAGGTCTCTTTTGAAAGAAACTTCATTGAAGACTCTCTTCAACATATGTTTGTATATTTTTGTTCTTTGTGAAAAAGAAATTAGTTGAACAAAAGAACATACGAAAAAAAGTTTACAAACAAAAATCAATATATGATAATTAATTAAAGGTATACTTGCGCTCAAAAAGTCACTAACGAATATTTGACACAGAAATGGCTTCGAATACGTGAATATGTCACATTCCCAAAAGTTCAAGGTTGGAAGACATGTATGCTTAGTTTACGTTGATTGTGACCTGGCACACAAAAATATTTTTGCATAAGGCTGAGTAGAAAATTACCATTTAATTACGGTAATTACAACGATTAAGGTGTCCTTCACATAGCCGAAATTTATTTCAACTAAAACAAGTTTAGGACTCCAAATATTTCACTGTTTTCTGTGTAAGTATATACGTATAAATAGCTAGCGCTATTCAAAACAGTAACCTTTTCCAAAACAAAAATGTGTATTAACGATTTTCGAAACTTTTTTTTCTCTAAAAAACAAGAAATTAGTATTTGCCAGCAATAAGAAAAAGAGGCCGTACTAGCAACAGCAAGCAATTCAAACTATGAGCCATACGAGACATATTTATATGGGTACTACCTTGTATTTTTTTCTTGGCCTCCGTTTTGGTCGTAAATGCTTTCATAACTATCCCAAAACGATACCCAAAAGACTTAATGAGATGCATAATTTTTATAAAAAGTCAAAAATTAATTTCGGCATCGGTACTTTAAGGAAGGCTACAATTTTCTTCGTCAATATTGAAGCCAATTTTCAAGAACTTATTGTAAAAAAAAAATAGAGAAGATTTTGATCCGAAACATTTTTTTTTAGGTAGTAGATCAATTGAGCTTCACACATGATTTCTTTTACATGACTTCTAAGACCTGCAGATGGCTCCTGTGAAAAGTGAGAAGTCAAATAGTGTGCAGGATCGGGTCCATCCTAGTTATCTGAAACCAAATTCAAATTGTTGTTACGACACGAAGGTCTATCGTTTGTTCACTTTTTAAAAATTTCGATTTTTTGTAAAATGGCGGACATTTTCCCCAAGAAAATATCTTGCCAAGTGGCAACCCCTTTGAAGTTTTACAACAGCACAACTTGCAAATCATGAGACTTACGATTAATCGAGCTATACTCTCGAACCAGCCCCGAAGCCCGGAACCGTAGCCTGTAGAGACGCACAAGGGAACAACGTAGTAGAGTCGGATCTGAAAAGAGCATTTCTGTAGACTGTATAACGGGGATGACGAAACAAATACCGCTGTCAGGCAGAAGGAACGTTTCATCCTGGACGAAGTAAACCAACGTTTCCGTCCACCTGACCTGGATGAAGTGAAAATAGCAATATCTACACTAAAGTCTAACAAAGCTGCTGGAGCAGACGGCCTAACTGCCGTGCTCTTCAAAGCATACATCAACTCGCCTCCAACACCATCCATTCTCAAAAAAGGAGACCCTCTGAACTGCGGCAACAAGGCGGGCAACAGTCTGTTTAACATCGCAAACAAGATCGTATTTGCTGTATAGTGTGAGCGCCTGAAACAGTTTATCAACGACTTCATAAGTCCATATCAGCAATGCCTACTTTTGACATCCCTGCCAAACTCGTTCATCTGTGCAGGATAACGATACAGAATGCACGATGCTCCAGCAAGGTCGGTTAAGATCTCACTGAGACCTTTGATGTCAAAAAAGGATTTACAAAGGCGATGCATTGTTATACGATTTCTTCAACATCATATTTGAAAAAATAGTGCAAAACTCACACGCAAACACAAGAGGCGCAATCTTTCAAAAGTCCGTCTAATTATAGTACTCGCATACGGCGACGATATTGACATAATCGGAAGAAAGCAGCGTGATGTCAGTGGCGCTTCGCTTTCGCGAGTATTGAGACGGAAGCGGCGAAAATGGGTTTAGCGGTCAATGAGGGCAAGACTAAGTACGTGGTGTAAAGTAAAAAGGACACTGACGTCGCGGACAGAACGCCATCTTCGACAGATATAACTTTGAGTTACTTAAAGACTTTGCCTACCTAGGCTCTGCTAAAAATTCAGACAACGACACCAGCGTTATTTAAACGAGGAATAACTCGTGCTAATCGCTGCTTCTTTGGGCTAAAAAGGCAATCGACTAGCAAAGCCTTCTATGATACAACAAAAGTTACCCTATATAGCCCCCTAACAATATCAGCCATGCTCTGTTTGAACTGTAAGAACTGTATGAACTGTACACGACATCGACCTAGCCAGAAGAGTGAAGATCCCAGGACTGAGATGGCTGGGTCATGTAGAGTGGATGGACACCAACGCTCCGGTCCGAAAAGTCTTCGAATTCGGCCCCGATCCTTAAACATATTCGTCATTAACTGTTTGTGAATTCCCGGTAACGCTTTCGAAGAAAAATTCTGTCTTCACCCCAAAATCCATACCAAACGTTGAGATGTTTGGAATGCATTTTCTTCTCGATAAACACATTTGGGTTCTTGTCACATCAAAAGTGCTGGCTGCAAGAAGTAGTCACCAACGTGATGATTTTGTTCGAAAACCCACTGTTCACTTGTTTTTATTGAATGAAACCCTCTTCGTTTATACTTGACTTGTTTATTTGAATTTTTTAGGCAAAACTTTCATTTATTTTTGAAAAGGATGCAAAATGAATGTTTTCGGACGCCCGAACAGCTGTGATGTGTTCTCCTAAATGTCCAGAACGAACACGTGTCGATGGTTTGACTTCAGTAATCGATCCAGTCTTTTTCAATTTGTTGTTTCGCTTTCCTTTTCTGAAATAATTTTCGAATCGTGGCAGTCAAATTTTTAACATTTTTAAAAGCATCATGTTGGTTAGCCCTTTAGAAACGTGGAGACAAGAAGAATTACTTGTGTTTTGACACTTTGGGTTTTATATTTTTTCGGGATGATATTTTGTAGGCATGAAAATGTTTAAGGGACTAGCATATTCTATGAACTTTCAAAATCGATGGTGAGCGCTATTGAGGTTAAGTACAATGGCTGGTTTTTCAGTTTTCTGTCAAGAGAATGCCTAATATTTCCCCAGGCGCAATTATAAAACAATTACTTCGAGACATTGAAGGTGGAAGTGAAGCTCAAAGCCAATGAAGGTTAAAGAGATCAAATGCTGATTTCATACTTAACGTGATCGGTAATTTAGAACAGAACGGTGAGCCCGATGTGCGATGCCTGGTTTTTGGACAATGCTCGCCACGTGCAAAGAGAAGGAAACAATATTTCGCCTTTACATTCGGCTGTGGATGTTATCCTTACCAATGCTTAATGGTCATAAGTAACTAGTCATAAGCGATTTCAATATGTGCTCCATGTACAAACGATGGCTGTGTTTTAGGTTTATTGCGGGTAGGGCAATACGTTCTTTAGCAAACGGCACAACCTTTCAGAATCGTCCGTTTAAATTTTCCCTTCACGAATTCAAGCCGAGGATCGACCTTCTATATAAATAATTTCAGATGAATGGAGCCATGGCAGCTCCTTTATCTTCTTTGTACTAATAGAAACATGAACGAAGGACGGCCACCTCAAGACTGTATCTTTTTAAAAGTCACATTACCGTTTGATTGTTGACTAAGACAGTTATTCTATTGGTATATTTGGAAGTTGGTATGTCGATACGGTCAGAATTGAGATGGTGAATTGAGATGGCCTGACTCAATTACTGCGAATAGGTGTCATTGCTCTAGCCTCCAACAAAGCTACATATGTTTACCTGAATGGTAACGATGTTGAAGTAGTGGAAAATTTTTCAGCAGTAGTATCCAGAACTGCTTATTTGTATCTGCAGAGCGGGTGTCTGATTGAATAAGCATTCACGTCATTTTGTGACTGTTGCTTGCAAGGAATGGCTTGATTCGATTGCATTGCACCCTTACCAAGCACGCTCGACTCAGTCTCTGGGGCATTAATACTGCTCTGCCCATTGATATGAACAAAACAGTCTTCCCTTCAAAAAGAAAGGGTCATTGGCAAACTGGCAATGTGGAATAACTATGGCCGTGCTGTTCGAATGTAAAGAACAGAATAAATATGCCAAGTTTTCCTTATTTCCAAACAAATTACTAATTTTTATTTGATATAAAAAAATAGCAAAATAATCATTCATATACATTCATTCATATTCATAGCCATAAGAGCAATGCCCGCATTCATCTTCCATGCAAAGAAGATTCATCGTTGTTGGACGGTTCCTTATTTGAACGATTCCATATGTTTCTTAATGACTATCTAACAATGATAAACGATACAAAGATCAACCGTTCATATGGTCTTTAGGAAGCTCTTCGAAAGTAATAGTTCTTCATAGTTCCTGCATAGTATCCGCAAGTTTCACTTGAAAATGATAAATAACTTGCCACTTGCAGCGAAAAGCAAAAGTAACAAATTATGCTGCAACAACATTGTGTGTTTGTAGGTACTCACAAATTTGTTTACTTTCCATAGATTTCAGTAAAAAATTACACAAAGCAATTGTTAATTGCGAAAGTAGGAGTACAAGTTTCCCACGCGCCTCTTACAAATGATCTTACGGAACGTACAATTTAAATTTCAGTTAATGAAATATACAGTGAGTTGAAGAAAATTCGTTTTTGCGCAATCAAATTGCACTTGCCACAAGACCACGAATACAAATTGGGGGTGAGATATTCAAATGCCCGAAGCGGGAAAGATATTCGTACGAATACGAGTATAGAGGAATACCTGCTGCTACTGAGATGGAGGACATCTGATAAAACTATGCGAGAAGAGAATCAACGTAAAACAATGAAATTCAATGAAACCACCATGAGATGGTGAAGGTGTTGCTACTGTTGGTTGTGCTGGTGCAATCATGAATATTCATTTGCCAGTGTCCTGGATTGGGCGGAAAATGAAGAAAGACGATGCAGCAACAGCAGATACCGGATATGTTGTGAAAATTGCCTCTAACGAGACACATCCTTCTGTTGCAACAAGGAGGCTAAAGGCAGTGGTAAGCCACGATGGATAGA
Organism: Volucella inflata; assembly: GCA_928272305.1. Lineage (NCBI taxonomy): Eukaryota > Metazoa > Arthropoda > Insecta > Diptera > Syrphidae > Volucella > Volucella inflata. The sequence goes on along the minus strand of OV743720.1, from coordinate 111,190,804 downwards.
TATATGAGTCATATCCCTATTACACAGCCAACAAACATCAACAACGACAGTTGCATGCAGGATCAAAATCATCAAAAAAGAAAACCAAAAGAGAAACTGACAAAAGGAAGGACGATGTGATTCAAGTGTTTCGTGTTAACTCTACGACTCGTCGCCGTTATTGCCGTTGCACGACATTCAGGGCAGTGAACCAAGCGAACAAACTTCTATTAGTAGTTCTGCATACAGAGACTATGTTGGAAGAAACTTTCCCACAGGATAACGTAGTGCTGTCCATTTTACACTTTAAAATTTCCCATCAGTATGACTAAGAAATACCTTTCTTATTCTTCGTCGCTTCTGAAATGTCCTTCGCAAGAGTCGGTTGGTCTTGACTCTTGAAAACCCCTTGTCACGTACATCTATTCCAATGTGGTATAAAATTCAGGTCGATAGTCTGGTGATTCACGTGATAAACAGCAAACATACAGTGTTTTCTTTTTAGTATTGTTTGTGCGGAACAATGGAAAGGAATGGAATATTTATCTTCAACTAGAAACACTAGGATAGTGTAGCAATGAAAAAAGTGCCCTCTTCTTCACAGTTGATTTCTCATTTCTATGCACGTTCATAAGTCTAAAAAAAAAGGAGAGAAACAAAGCAAACTAGCAGGAAGAAAAGCCTTATGCAATCAGAACACAACGTCGGCTAAGGGAGAGGCAAAGTTTAGACCAGGAGCTGTGGCCTAGGTAATGGCACATAAATTGTAAAGCTGTTCTTCTCTTCATGACACATGAAATGAAACATTGTAAGGAAGAACGCGGCACACGTTCCTTGGTTTACCAAAGCAGCAAAGCATAGCCGACCAAAGGCAGTCAAACAACTTGGTTACAATAGGAGGCGATATTTTAAGGTAACTTCATGGATACCTTCTCTCTTCAACCATTCACCCGAACTAGTATTTTTTCCAACTCTTTTCCATTTTCCTTTCTTTTATTCTCCCAAGTTTTCTAGGATTTGCGCACATAAATTGTTAACTATTGACTCTAGCTTTGTTTGAAGTAGGCTCCATTTCCATCTCCGACAAAAGCAAATGAAACTCTATCTGAAGAGCCTAGCAAACTCTGCAGCTATCCCGACATACTTCACTCCGGAACTGAATCTTTTAATGTTTCCTGTTTAATTAGCTGCAGGAACACGTTTTCAACTTAAAATCAGAGCCAACTTAATAGTCAGGATATTTGTAAGAGGTATCCATTTGTACGCCACTAAGAGACATGGGTACGTGTAAAAATGTGCCATAATCATACAATAGTGCAGTAAAAATCCCGCAAAATGTATAAAAAGGCAATTCTAATTAGCAAAATAAAAATTACAGAGGTGGAGGATGTGGAATGTGGAATTTTCTTCTACCAGTACTCGTATTCTATAGCTTCGTTGGCTTTGTTAGATCCCCTCCTACAGGTAGACAGGAAGTAATTTGAAAGGAGTGTCTGAATTTGTATCTGAATGTGAATCTGAATCCGAATCCGAATCAGAACCTGTGTCTGAATTTGAATGCAAATCTCAAATGTGAATGTTATTGCTAATGTATGCAGCATGCACACACATTCGCTGGATTAGTTCCATTGTTTTCAACGAACCACACATTAGTTACCGAACAATTGTATCTCGTGCGGCGCTCTACCATTGCGATGCCATCATCCTAAGTGTAGGGAATAACCCTGATAGCATCTACGAGTACAAGAGTGTACGTGAAAAGTAAAAATAAGATAAAAAATTCAACTCAACCATTTTCCGGTTGCTTTAATCATCTCTACCTCTACCTCTTCGCTATTAGCACCCACCAGGCGCGCATAAAAAGCCCTATTCAGCACAAGTACTTTCGAATGTGAGATTCAGTAGGAAAAAAAATAATAAAAAAATAAGACATCCAAGTGCGGTGGCCATGAAACAAATCCGCTCTCCAAAAAGTTTAAACAAAAGACGAAGGCAGGAGAATTTTCACAAGCCCATGCAAATCCGCAAAACAAATGAATCTTTGTATTTACAAATTTTGTAGAATACACGCTTTTATCGCTGTTGGTAGATACTCGTAAATTAAAGAGAAGAGATGAAAGGATGTGATGTTGTTCGTCGTCTACCTTGCCATGCCATTTTATGGTTGTGCCTTCCAGATAAGGCAATCAAATGCAGCGACAGATCTGACAAAATCACCATTCTGTTGAGTATCATCAAATTAGTACAAGTGCTGGTATCTTTCAACGCCTTGATTGCCAATGCAGAATGCACTATCATTCTCATCATAGCTCTCAAACTCAATTACTCAGATAATAGACACTTATACTCCCGAGGCATGTTCGTAGTACTCATGGTACTCGTGATACTCGTACGTTACTCTGTCCTGTCCAAATACATAATCTCCCAGAACGATCTGAGTTTCGATTTGTCCCGGCTATACTTGTACTCGTATTCGTATTCGTATCGTACATCTGGAGGTGGATACACTCTCGGTACATCCGATAGATGTACTCGTACATATCTCCTCCTTACACATAGGCGACAACATTTGTGGGCCGGAATACTAGTATAAAATTATACATGCACTCGCTCATCTGTCTGAAGGATGCAACAGATTGCCACCTTAAGTCGTATGACATCGGAAGGAGGCAAAATTTACGACTTCAAACGAGCTAAATATAGGTTGTCGTTCTGTCGGTCTCCTCATTGCCGGTGATGTATGGAGACCCTCTGGAAAGAACCAAATTCCAAAATAGAGCACTCTTCTCATAATTCACTTTATTGATGATTATCTTCACCACAACTGCAACTACAGCAACAGCCAAGCTACGACCAAGCTATAGCCAAGGTCAATTAGTGGCACGTGTTTGGTTACGGCAATGGCGATGGTTGTCAATTGAGTCAACTAATATTTGCACTGTCCACCAGAAGAGATGGTGTTTATCTGCAGTGAAAGCGCATTCTGTCTTTAACAACGAGGAGCAGTAGATGATAAGCCTCCAGGCGGCAGAAATAGATTTTGTTTGAAATGCTATCGAGTGCATATAGCAAATACTCGTATGCTGATAGTCACTTTGATAAGTGAGTTATTTTGCTGTCAGTCAATTGACGATAATGGAGTTAGGTACTCATACATAGTCGTATTGAGCTCGTGTTATTGACATTGTGGCAAGCCAATGCTGAGCAATTAATCGTAGAGCGGGTGTGTTTCGTTTCATTTTGTGTTTGCATTGGCAAGACAATCTGCGATAAAGCTGGCGCGAACAAATTTAATCAAATCGACAATCGATGACGTTGCAGTACGCACAGGGCATAGATACGAGTTTATCTACTAGATGGAAATTTTTTCCATCCGACAGCATTGCAAATAAACCAATTGAATACCTAGTTTTTGTTTTTATTAAATTTCAATTCGCTATTAATCGGCATACTTTTTGTTCTCAATTGCATTTATACAGAAATGGGAACGTACGAGTATACTCGTACTTAACGGCCGTTTCAACAAGAAATATTCATAGTAGTGGAGGATATTTTACTCCAGTACATGGGATGGTTATTCCTCTGTTTGGGAAAAGACTAAGGCTCTTATGTCCTCTCTGCTAGTGGAGGTTTGCTTTGGTATTGCAGCTTTTACGGACGTTCCGTTGAATAGTTCAAGTTCTAACGACCTATTATTCCCGAATAATTTTATCATCTGAGTGTTATAATCAATTTCATGTAGCTGCCTATTGATGACCTTTTATATTCTTGGTTAATCCTCTTTCAAGATGAACAGAGAGCCATCTAAGGCCCTAGTTTGACACGTTGCTAATTACATCGAAATTTTCTAATTTCTTTAGTGACTATATAGAATAGAACATTTGAAGCCATTATCTATCTACATACGTAGTCAAGTCATAAATACTGGTACACAGCTGAACTCACTCATTACGAATGAACACTGGGCGCATCAATTTCGTATTGATTGCGATTTGACAGTTGATATTTATGCTTCATTGTGACGTAAAAAGTTTTTGACAATTATTGCTTACAATCATGGAATGGAGCGACATCGAAAATCGTATTGTTGTAGTTGGCCTACTTAAATGCAACATGGAAAAAGGCGATATCTTTAGGACGTTGCGACCGCTTGGAATCACTCGCAATTTTGTGTATCGTGCTGTGAAATTGTTTGAGAATACTGGTGGAGTACGAGACCGTCAAAGATCCGGCCGTCCGCGCACTGTGAAAACTACGAAAGCGATAAAAGCCGTGAAGAAATGAATCGACCGAAAACCGCTGCGAAAACAGAAAATCTTGTCGCAGGAAATGCAAATTTCGCAAAAATCCATCTCTCGCATTATCAAAGAAGATTTAGGACTAAGCGCGTACAAGCGACACACTAGAAACCTGCTCACGGCCGCATTGAAGGAAAAACACACCGAAGTTACTCAGCCGGTACGCGAAGAACGCTCACAGACAAATTCTGTTTACTGACGAGAAAATCATCACCGTAGAACAATCGTTCAATAAGCAGAACGAATGTGTGTATGCTCGGTCATCCAGAGAAGCATCCCAGTCCAGACCTCAACATGAAGTGCGTCTCGTAATCGATGAGTGGGCACATCGTCTTAAATCATTCTGGAAGGCAAATGGTAGTCATTTCAAATAAGTTGTTCTAAGATTTGTAGCCATTGAATAACCCAATACAAAAAAAAAAAAAAATTGTTTAAATATTAATTCGTTTTCTTTGGCGCTGATTTTCTGTAGACCAGTATGTATGACTTGACTAGGTATATATATGGCACTTGCATAATCGAAACTGAAAAACTTTCCATTCTTGTTACGCGTGATGATAATGATAACCTTCGTTTGGATGAATGTCGCCAAAAATGCTGAAGACATTTCTAGGTTTTTTAAAATGATGTAAGAAATGTTTTAAACCCTTTCATCTGGTCTCAATATTCTCGTATAAGGCATTCATACGCCCAAAATTAAGGTACAATATTCACATCCGGTGAAGGTGCCCCTTAAACCTGTTTGCACTTACTAGATAGGATTCAAAGCCGTGCGATTAAACTTATAGGTGATGTCAATGTTACGCAGTCAACTGGCACCCTGAAACACCATCGAAATGTCTCCTGTCTCCCTTTATTCTATCGCTATTTTCATTCCACTGAAATGGTCAGTAGCATTTAGCCCCTTTAAACCTTTACCTGTAACCCTAGTCTCGCTATGAATACTCATCAGTACACTCTTAAGCCTACTTTCGAACGTACACCGAAATAACGTAATTTTTTCTTTACCGAAAAACTCAGTTATGGAATGCCTTGCCGAGCTATTTCTTGGTCATTATAGCCTGCAAACATTCAAAACCAACGTAAATCGGTACCGCTCTTTCTTTCTTCCCTAACATTCCATCACCCGTGTAGTGTGGCAATATTGTAAGGATCCAGATGATATAATATGAAAAACGAAAATGTTGTGCCAACAGCATCTTCAGAGTTCCTATACTCACTGGTAGAACCGCTGTCGGAGGAGTTCAATTCAATACATTATTTTCATAAATATTATGTTTATTAGGAAAAAATTATTTTCTACGCGCTGCTCTATCGATGAGAAACGAAGGAATTTGACTGACTCTGACGCCAAAAATACAGCTGTACTTTAAGATATGTCCTCTAAATGGGTATATTGATTGAAAGTCATCCATTTTCCGATTTAAACTTCACAAATAACCACTCCATGATAACCAGAAGAGAGAATAAGGAGTTTCGAATATTTTGGAGGTGTCGGGTCTGAGGAACACGGAAGCTAACTTTATATAGCCAAAGGCAAAATCTGAGTACAAGTTCAACACATAAAATCTTTTGTAAACATTTTTCTGGATTTTTAGGAATTTCCCCGCCAAACTGCATTTCCAGTTCGGAAATAGCCAAGAAGCCCATTTCAACGGCACGCTATTCTGTTCAAAAGGGCCAATTACTTCATGGAAACATAGTATGTGCGCTTCACATCTTTTTGGAGCGCATGCTTTCTATTCTATAGGGCAATTCTTGGAAAAGTTCACAAATCTGCAGAGGATGTCTATTGGTTTCCAAAAAAAATAAAAATAAACACTTTGTTGGCGACTAAGTCCCAGTTGGGCCAAGGTCTCGTCTTATATATCCAATTTGTTGTTAGTCTTGCTATTTTCATGAAGACCTTCGACTTTTTACCAAATTCGTACGACAGGGGTATAAGATACCTTTTAATAATATACCAGACGTTTACCTTTGCCCACTGAAAGACTGATTTGGGCTCAGACAATCTTTTATAGTAATCGGCGAACTTAACCACTGCGCCATAAAACCCATGTGGTTAGTAATTGTCTAACAATGTTCAGCCAATACCAAACCAAGGGCTTGTGGCGCTATTGTGCCATGCCGGAATCCCAGCTGTGACTAGTTCTTCCAGTTAAGATGAAACAACTTGTCATGTTAACTGCTAATAGTTCTTTTTGTTCAGTTGAAGTTCGTGGTTCAGAAAACAAACAACTAAAACTTCATATACACAGGCGACTAGCTCAAATTAGGCCAATAGCATACGTTATTTTTAACAGTTTATGATAACCTTGTGTTACAACACAAGGCAGATATCTGTGATGAATATGAATTTCACGGGCAGCAGAAAAAACAAGTAATCGATACGCCGGAAGACTGAAAATTTTAATAAATGAGCATTTTAACCCAATGACCATTGAGTGTTGAGCAAAAGATACACAATGTAGAGTTAAGAATATTCCTCTTATTTAACCTAAATCACAATTTTGTTAGTATTTGCAAGCAACTTCCTCCGATTTAATGTAAAAACAATATACTTTCCATCTATCGGCAGAAATAAGAAACATAAATCATTTAATTCACCAAAGATACAAACCAAAGAAATGAAATTCAAGTGAACAATGCCCACAAAGAAAATGTGGGCATTAGCTAAATCTGTGATTTCATTTATAGCGAAGACTTCCACCAATAAATAGTTTACACCATTCGCCGCTAGGTGCAACTATTCAAATTTACTTAATTTTAACAATTTATTGAAACTAACGAATTGATAGAAATACTGAAACGCCTGTACATATTAATATCTGCACATGCATTTCAAAGTTTTATATATTTCCTTAAATACATAATTCACACGATTTGTCTACATACATATGTAGGGGGAAAGATTATCATGAACTCATGTCGGCTAGATTCAAACGAACATTGTGTAATAATAATCGTACTTGAAACACATCTATATATACGACAGACTTGACGAGATATTGATTAAATCTCACAGATAACAAAAAAGAGAAAAAAAACTTAAGTGCAACCTAATAAGAAAGTGCAAAGACAGTAATCAATCCAAGTGCAAGCCTGCAACTTAATCCAGCGATGAAACTGATCTCGATCATGCTCGAGTGGTATATGCAATAGTCATTCCCCGATTGAAGTGGAAGCACTTTCGATGTCCACTCGATGATGCAATATTAATACACACACAATCGGCAGTGCATTCGTTGTAAAAGGTACAAGTAACTCTGTGACGTAATTAAAGTCAATCGTCTGTAAAATTCTCCCTCAAACCTAAGATAATGCATTGCACAATGTGCAACTGACAGATCCCAATGATAATCCGAGTTCAATCCCAGCCCAGAAATGAATGCATATTACTAATATGGCGTGCGCTTGAACAGATTTAATAGATAAACATATAAATAACACCACGGTTCAACCAAATGACAAAAGGTCCTGTCTGTTGGTTGCTCCCTGTTTAGAGATTTCCTCGCTACATATGGATGCTTTGACTATGGGTTTGGATGGGTGATAATAAAAATTCTCCCTCGCACGTACGTGACATAAAACATCTGTTACTCAAACTCACTACGTTTATGACAAGAAATTCCTCTTAAGGCTTGCTATCGACAGAGTATCAAAATAGATAAAAACTCCTTCAGTCTAGTAGACATATCTCACTTCACATTATGGCTGCATTGTATGTAGTACATATACTAATACCTACTTCATAAGGAAGGTTTTTTTGTTTTTAAGGAGAACTTACCTGAGAGAAATACGGTGGAAGAACGCATCTTTGATCATCTAGCCGTGAGCACTGAACCCTTTCAAGTAACTCAAATAAGTCCTGTGTTGCACCACGCAATCGTTCTGGACTATGGGTCACACTACCGGTACCTTTCTGTGACACCCAGGCATGTTGTCTTCTGCAAGATAGTAATAAAAAAAAAGAAGAAGAAAACAATCATTTCAGATGTGATTACCAGATACTCGTACACACGAGCAGAATCAAAATAATGTTTCACTAATTAATACAAAGGAACCCTATGGCCGGAACCCTTATTTTTATTTTTTATTTTTCTTAAATCGACTACTGACTACGGACTACCGGGCAATCAAGAACCCTCCATATCAATCAAAGACTCAATTATAGTCTAAGAAACCAAACTTCAGATAGGGTAGAGCGCATACAGTACGTTGTACGAGTAAAGCTACACTGCCTTGCAATATTGTGTTCAATGACAGTAACTCGGTCTCGGTGTTCCATCATTCACGGTACTCAAATGGAGGAAGTATGCCCTTTGATTGCTTCTTGTTGAATTTTGCACGAGAGTGAATCTACGGATACTACCTCACTACCGCAATGCCAATGAAAAGGAAGTCTCGAAGAAAAGGAATCAAGGGTCTTCTGTGGGTTTCGCTTTGTTAGGCCACCGCTCTTGCCTCATCTGCACTAACGAAAAGAATTTGTACCGGGATTTGTTGTCGTCAGGATTCGTTGCTTTTTCTTCTTAATCGACGTCAAGGGGAAATTTATGTTTCCGCTGGTGCGCCCCATTCAAAAGAACCAAAACAAAACAAAACAACACAGGAAAAAATAAAGAAAATAAATAGTTTATGTGGAATAAGAGTATACTCCTGGGAAGAGGAATCTTTCATTCACCACTTGGCATTAGAAGGATACTATAAGTGTATGTCTTGTTGGTAGTTGATGACATATTGCCTAACACTGAACAAATATCCTTCACATGATCCATGGATTGTCATCTGCCGCTGGTAATGTCAAACAATTTTTTTTTGTGAATCAACACCTAATACAACCACTTAGGGAAATTCTGGGATGCTGTGGAGGAGACATTATCCGAAGAAGTTGCGCAATTATGCACACATCCATACTGCAGAGCGACGAGTACGAGTAGGTGTTCGAAATCGAGTATGAGCAGATAATGCTTTTAATATAATGAAAACCATTAAGTGAAATTTGGTGGATAGAGGTTACAACAATTTACGGGACTTAATGAACTGTAGCTTTGAGCTTTGAACGTTGCGCGTTGAGCAAATGGCAAATGGGTTTCCTTTTCATGCATTTCCATATTGAAATAGGCATGGCTTGTGGTTAAATGGAGCAAACAGCGCACATAAATTTGTCGGCATTATTATTCAAATGCGTGTTGTACTCGTATCGTAGTACTCTTACACTCCTAATAACATCGTACAATATCTTTTTCGTGGAATAACAGGGCACATAGGCACATATTTGGATTTTATTACTTGAAGGACATCCGATCTGAAGAATTGTATTGTAGGTCTGGAATTTGTCTCAATAACATGCAATATTCGTAATGAATTGTTTGGTTTATGAGCTACTTAAAGGGAAAAGATCTCCTTGTTTGATAAACTTGAGACGAAAAAGCACTTGAAGAAATAAATGTGTGATCTAAAATATTTGTTGATATAGGTGAAGCCTTCAATAAAGTCTGTCACAACTGCTGAAGAGGCAGTATAAGGGACTTTAAACTGGTGTACCTCAAGGGCGTGCTAGGTCCAGTGATATCGGAGAACTACGCAAACACATTCCTGCCTTAATAACCGATGAACTCTCCGTGGCAATCGAGAGGGTAGAAGATCGAAAAGCCTCTGCTCCAGACAGCATACCAAATAGGGTTCTAAAAATAGCGATGAAGGCCGCCTAGACGTGTTCGTTAGCATGTATAATGCATGCCTAAGCGAGGGAATATTTCCAGAACAATAGAAATACCAACGGTTGGTATTATTACCAAAGGAAATAAACCACTGGAGGAGCCCTCATCTTATCGGCCGCTCTGTATGCTCGACACTATGGGCAAAATATTAGAGCGAATTATATGCAACAGACAACAGCCTACTATTGAAGCCAATGATGGACTCACGGAATATCAGTACGGCTTAAGAAAGGGCCGGTCGACAATCGACGCGATTAAAGTCGTAATAGACAAAGCCCAATCGGCCATAGAAGAAGGCAGTAAAAAGTACTGTGCCGTGGTTAGACTTGACGTGAAAAATGCTTTTAATTAAGCGAACTGGTCGCGTATTTTACAATGCCTCGGAAGATTAAATGTACCTAAGTACATATTAAGATTGATCAGGAGCTTCTTTACCGATAGCTTGCTCCTCTACGACTCCGACGACGGGACGAAAATATATAAAATTTCAGGGGGCGTGCCCCAAGGATCAGTGTTAGGTCCCTTACTGTGGAACGTGATTTTTGACGACATTCTACGACTCCCAGTCCCCTGGGAAGCCGCCATTATAGGTTTCGCGGACGATATTACTGTTGTAGTCGTGGCGAAACAACTTGAAGAAATCGAGTTGTATTGCAACGAAGCAATAGCACTGATAAAAAACTGGCTACGCGATATGAGTTTAGACTTCGCGGAACATAGAACGGAATCGGTTCTCATTACGAGTAGAAGGGTGCTAGAGACGATAATTATAAAAGTCGGAGAGCACACAATTATTTCCAGCTCATTTGTAAAATTCCTGGGAGTGGTGATTGCTGCTCGGCTTAATTTCAAGCATCGCCTCGCATACGTTTGCAAGAATTCGTCGAAAGCGATAGGCGTTCTTTCGAGACTCATATCGAATATCGGCAGCCCGAAACAAGGCAAACGATTAATGCTTGCGAGAGTTGTAGCCTCCAAACAGCTGTACGGGGCACAAATATAGTCTGAAGGGAATCAAATCTGCGTACAGATTATGTGCACTGCCAGTTAGCAGTGCATTTCGAACGGTATACCACGACGCGATATTGGTACCAATCGATATCCTAGCTTCGGAAGCTAGACGACTTTATAAAAATCTCGTGCAAATCGGGCCATCCATAAATCAAGCGAAGAAATTCGAAAGAAGCCGCAGTATAGAAGCCTTGCAACAACAATGAAACGAGTCCCAAAAAGGGAAATGGACGTACCGACTAATCCCAAGGATTGAAAGATGGGTAAAACGAAAACACGGCGAAATGAATTACTATCTTACACCGTTCTTGACGGTTGTTTCCGGGAATATCTATTCAAGCGAAGTCGTGGTTCGAGTCTGTCCTGTCCTCGCTGCGTAAACGCGGTAGAGAACGTGGAGCATGTTTACTTCGAATGTGCGCGGTATGCAAATGAAAGAGCTATATTGTGTGAAGAATTTGGTGAACGGCCAACACCGGAAAACATATTTTAATATATGTTGAAATCCGAAGATCTTTGGGCTGTTGTGAACCATGCAGGAGTATGAATAATGTGCGATATAAGGAATTTAGAACAGCAACGGAACGCGAATTCGCTAAGCACCCCGTGACGAAGCAAAAAGCTCAAATCCGTCCCTCTCGAATACTTAGCGGTAGTTCCGCGGGGGAATAAATGGAAAGATTCCCCGGGAAGTGGTTTAAGTCAGTAAGAATCTGATACTACCAATGGACGTCGGACCATTGGTGCCTATGCAAGGTTTCCACCTTCCACCAAAAAAAAAAAGGCCCAGTGATATGCTTTTTAAACACTTTCGATCTGCCTGAAAGTTAGACTGGTGTACTTGCTGTCGGAGCAACTGTCGAAATAGCAACAAAAAATGTTTCAAATGGCAAAAAATATTATCTCAGAATGGATACGGACTTTTTTTTTAAAAAACAAAAAAATTTATGTTGGCGAACTAGCTGTGTACGAGTATGTTCACAACGCCAAATGAATTTTAAATGCCAAACATACATTTTACAAAGTCCAGAACCTGTCAGTTCCACTAAGGCGCAAAGTTTAAAGAGCTGAGACACAGTCTTCAAATCTGAAGCAACTTTGATTATTGTGATTATTAGGCCATAATCTCCGATAAGGATATCAAAATGAATAATGAAGGACAATCGACAATTACGTGAGTGTTAAGTTAATATAGCGCAAAGAGCTATTCAAATCAATGGAATAGAGGTTAAGCATTACTGCTCTGTCGTACTATTTATTTTATACACATAAATGAAATATTGAAGGAAGACTTAAGGTGTTAGCTTCACATTAATGACAAAGCCATCTTTCGGTTGCCTATGCCCGAGCAAAACAATAAATAATGCTGATGATAACATTGCTATCAAACCGAATGAAAATATATTAAAGAAACTAGATGAATTGCGACAAAGTACTTCCGATTTTACAATGAGGACTGCAGGTAATAAATTTCTAAAGCCAAATCCAAATGGAATCACGAGGTAGGCTTAAATTCTTATACAATATCACCGATCAATGTGAGCGTACTTCTGGATAATGCGAGTAAAACTGTTGAGATAGTTCTGTTATCACTGGTCTTACGACTGCATCGAGGTCCAACGTAAAAATCCTCCGGAGAGCCGAAAATTGCACCATGCATGTCTTGAATGTAACATCAAACAGCATTATGCCTGGTATATTTATCTACAAATTTTGATTCATAAGTTTCATTCATAGATATTCGTACTCATAATGCTCAAACCAAAGCGGAAATTTCATTGATCTTTTATTTTCCTGTTTACGATTCCTTTAGTCAGCCTTTGAGCTCACATTGCAGATACCCATGTCTAATGTCACATTGCAGAGATTGCAAGGAAATTTTATTTCCGATATTATTGTGCCAACAATGAGGAAATACAAATGCCCCACAATTTTCTTCGATTTATCTCTTCCCTCTAGTGCATGTGCGTACGATTGTACGATTTTCTGTTCCTTCGATACTCTGTAGATCGTTGCCCGATCGTAGAATCAATCAAATCGACTATCAACCACCAATACAAATACCAAAAATACGAGTTGTACGAGTATTTGTATTGCTTCTTCTTACACAATTTTAGCTTGCTACAGTTTTATTTTGCTCGCCTCAACGAACTGAATCTGAATGAACATCTAATGAAATATTCAATTAAACAATCGCCTACACACGATCACCGATGATCATGCAAATGTCAATCGTAGAGATACAAACGAGAAGACGTAGATTCAATTTGTGTTGTCGGATCAAAAGGGCTGGGAGCAATAATGACGATGCAAATTAGCAGAGAGTTAACACCCCGGAAATACTGTGTGAAAAACAAGCAAGTATCCATCATATACGCGATATGAATACGAGTAAAATCTCCTTTGGCCTCTCTAGACCCTTTTAAAACTGTTGCATGCTGGTCATTCCTGTTCTCCACTTTAATTGAAGTAACTTCTTGCTTGTCACATTGATTATATATTATTCGATACCAGCTTGCGAATTGGAGTAAATTACTCAACAACAACGTGCTGGACACACGGCGAGAACTTGGCGAGAAACAGTTCCCATTACTTGGTATGTGGTCCAGACTTGACTATCGGGACGTATATTCAAAGTGGCATACGTGTCTACTTGCCTATCTGTCCGGCAGAAAATTCACACAGAAAACAAAGCAAAGGTGGCAAACGCTGAAACTTTCGTAATTCTAGTTGAGTATTCGCACATATGTTAGTGTGTAGTGCTTGTATGAACTGGAAATATACAACCTAAGGACATTAAATCATTTCAGTTCAGACGACTGTCGCAAAGCTGAATTATTAGCCAACCGACTTTGAGTTTGAATTTGAATCTGAGTTTGAGTCCAAGATCTGAGGCTCAAGTATTCGTATTGTAATGAACATGTGCACAGATACCATGTAACACTTAGATGCACTAGATTCTTTGGTGAAACGCCTTTTGTTCGTTTCTGGATTTATTATCTGCAATTGCTTCATATGGGTATTTATTGTCAGCTAACATCGCCTAGTGATAGGAAATTGTTATGGCTAGTAATGACAGCAAATAAATAAAGATAGGTGAGTAAAATAAGTTATGAGATAGTGATGAATGATACTAACTTTCTGCTCCTAGTTCGTTAAACTCTTTTCGTATAAATTGGAGTTGGACAGTCTCCTTAAATGCACGCATCCAAAAGGATCGAAAATGTCATACGGAGCAGCTGCTAAATACATGAAAAAGTCAAAAGCATTTGTTAGCAAATGGGTGCATCGTTATTCCCAAGTTAAAAATGTGGATGATTTGCCGGATCGTGGGTCTACGCCAAAAACAAAAGAGCAGGACAAAATGATTCTACGCGTGTTTGAATAAAATCCTCTTCTATCGTTACGTGGAGGACAAGGGATTTTACGTAAAAGGGGTCTAAATGTGTGTTGTGATACGATACGAAGACGTTTACTAGCCAATAATGTAAAATTTCGAAGCACAATAAAGAAACCACTACTGTCAAAAGAACACGTAGAAAAACGACTCAGTTGGGCCAAGGAGAATTTGGACAGAGATTGGAACAAAATTATTTTTTCGGATAAAGCTTCTTTTTGGGCATGGTCACCTATCACTCATACCTGGTGTACACAATCCAATAAATTAATCCAGCGGACCGTCAAACATCCGGCAAAGGTGCACGTTTGGGGATGCTTCTCAAAACAAGGATTTGGCAATTTGTTCATGTTTACAAATAACTTTAACGCACCCAACATGGTCAAAATTTATAAGAAGGCTTTATCTGCCCAAAGGTGGTTTAAAAGAAGGAATGAGAATTGGTTACTGCAAGAAGATAATGACCCCAAACATCGCGGTCGTTTGTGCAGTGCGTGGAAACAAGAAAATGACGTCCATGTTTTAGATTGGCCATCACATTCACCGGATGCAAATCCCATTGAAAATGTTTGGGCATTCATGAAGCTAAAGCTCCAAGGAAAGAAGATCTCGACGGTCAAACAATTATCACGAAAAATACGAGTTTTATGGAGATCTTTGTCTCAAGATTATGCTATAAGATTAGTAGAAAGCATGCCTCGAAGACTCCAAACAATTATTGATAATGGAGGAGAGGGACAACATATTAATTGAAAAGCATTCAAGTATTATTATAAGTTCTTCTTTAATTTTTGTCGTGTACGATGTTATCAAACAGACTGTACTAGGTATATTTAGCTACTAAAGACTACAACAGGCATTCTACCACCATCTGCACTTTAGGAACCATAGCTCTTCAACAGCTTCCCAAAACCAAGGATATTTGGTCTTCTGTACTCACAATAAGGGCCCTCTCTGTCATTTTTTTGACAAGATAATTTTGATTTGATATCCGTTACCTTAGTCCAAGTAGATATTGCATTTCTTCATCACCACGAAAAGCGTTTCCAAAAGTAATATCCCGGTGGATTTAAAATAAAAACAGTAAGCAAACGTTTGCGGCTACAATAAGATTTCGTATATAGTAATTCCTCTTATCCTTCCTCATAAAATTCACATCATGAGCTGCACTCGCAAGGTTATCTTTCGTTTAAAAAGAAGTCGTCTTTGGTACAACACACACTGCGGTTGGTCTTATGAACATGCCATCTGACGCAATGACACTTTAATTTCTGATGCAGAATAAATATGAAATCGAATTTCCCTGTATCCAAGTCTGATATCGGCCAGAATCTGAGCGATGAAAGGAATGCAGTCGGGTCTTCACGAATGCCTACAAAATCGATATAGAATTGGGCTTTAGTGTCTTTGTAGACGACAACAAGTGTAGATTTCACTCCTCGTTGGGATATACTTTCGACTGCCTTCTAAGAGGGGATACTCGAATACACAATCCTGATATCAACAAACTACAATTTTATGTGAAGAACCGGTGGAGAAGGCGAAGCATTTGCATCTGTAGCGACAGCCAAACTGCGCTTAGGTACTTGCCTTTTAAGACTTTCAAGCTAGTTCTAGAATGCAAGACATCTGAACGCAGTCCCAGGTGACAATGGGATAACTGGGAATGAAATCACCGATGAACTTGCCAGTGACTTCTCCTAAGCACTTAAATGTGCTGGACATAAGTACTACAACATCCTGCGAAGCTTGCTGTGATGACGACACCCTTTATGCTGTAGATTCTCGGCGTTGACGGAAGAGTGCTGGTACTGTAGACACTTTATCGCTCCGCCTGAAAGACTGAAAGATTTAATTAAGAGGAACTTACATGGAGTATAATGGACAAGTTCTTTGTCTGGGGGCTCTGTTCCGGCAGAAAAAAAGAATTTAAAGATTTGTTGCTTTCAATCACAATTTGTTATGTGAATTGTATCACATAAGGAACATCTCTAAATACGGTACGGTGATACGGGCTATGTGCCCTAGCAGATTTTCGCCTATGTATGCGACTTCGGCTTCATTTGCCGAATCCAGAAGAAAATAGAGCCTCCAAACTGAAATAACTATAAGGCATCAGGCTCCGTAGCATCGCGTACAACATCTGTCGGATCATTGGTCCTATTAGTGCGGGCTTAGGACGGACAAGTCTACAACTGACCAATGCAATTGGAGATCTTAGAGCAACTTAAAAGGGCTATGTTTTATTTTGACATAATGCCAAATTATTTAGATTGTTCAGAATTGTCGTCGGTGCTCCCAGAAATATCAACGAAGGTTTTCAAAAATTTAAGCGAAACTCGTAGAGTATAATTTCCCCTAAGGCTCTGCAACTACTTGCATACATTGGTGACGTTGATATGGATAGCGCATTGGAGCAAGCTTTGCGTTTGCGAGCATAGAAATAGACGCATAATGGGTTTAGCTGTGAGTCGGTATGGTACCAAGTATATGCAGTTCACTCTGTTATTAACTCTAATACTGACATTTCATTGGAAGTCAAACAAATAGTAACAATTGCTGTTTCTGTATAAGTTCTATATTATCCCAGTCCTGTTTCTACGCACAAACAGGCTCGAGCCTATTTATTCCGAACCGTAGCGCCAACTAAGTGACTAAATAAAGAAAAATGAAGGTTCCACATAAAAGAGGCTTTAACAAAAATCTGAAGCAACACATTCAAATGAGTTCGAGAAAGGGTAAACATGAACTTGATCCACAAAGCATGTAAATAAGCTATTAACTGGATTTTAGGATTATTAACAAAATTTATGAGGATTGCTAACTAAAATCGGTTACAGATGCACACATCACCGGTTTAACAGCGTTAAGAATTTATTTATTTGATTTATGTTAGGACGAGATGAATTTATTTTAAGTCCAATAAAAAAGTTAAACAAAAAAGCGAACACTCGATACCCTTTATAGAGTATTTAACGAGCAATTACTGTTGTTTTTTTCTTCTGTTTGCTGTTTTTTAAATGCTATTTAACGGCTTAGCAGTTTATAAAAAAAAATTAAAATGTTTGCTTGGTGCAATCCTGATACAAATTACTTTTTTTTATGTGATGCCCTTATGCGGGTTTGGGAAAAAGTTGTGAAGAAGATTAAGAAGGATAGACAATGAGTGAAAAATGTTTTTTTCTTTCAGTTTGGCCAGGGATCGACCGGGTGTGTTTCATAACTTTTTATATTTCCTTGTTAATTAGATGGGATACCAAACTCATTTCAAGTTGATTATGGTTTAATTTCCTTTTATAATCATTCACATCGTTTCCAAAGTAGATAAATCTTCTTAAAGTATATATACTCGTAGTAGTATTATGTGCCCAAGGTTCACATAAGAAATAAGGGTATGTGCTTTTGTTTAAAAATCGAAAGTAATACTGGGGCTTTTGTGTGCCTAAACATAGAATCCTAAGCAATGACACTAACTTCAAATGTTTTAAACTTTGTAGTTGTCTTGATTCTAGTTGGCAATTAGGGCTTAAAGAACAAACCGCCTCCGCCAGTATCAGTATATGAATTCAGGCAAACATTACTTTCGTTGCTTGATATTCTCAGTCTTGCCGGGTTATAAATGCAATGGAGGATGGGGGAAGCAGCTTTATAAGAAACAAAATATTAACACTGTCTCCTCAAAAATATAAAGCCGGCAATCGAAAAACCAGAGAGCTTCTATCATATTATAGGAAAAATGGGCTCGCAGAATGACCAATACGGATCCTCACCCAGGTATAATGAAACATTGAACCTAAAACGGATAAAAGTATCATTCCGCCATCCATCAAGATTATTATTCGAAACTCATAAGCGACAAAGATACCAGTCGGCTAGCCAGTCGGTTGGGACCCAAGAATGCAGCTAGAAGGCTGCGAATTTGTGAGTTTGGGAAAATAAGTTTGAGCGACGGCAAACACAGAGACTGCGGTGTCTTTAAGAAAGGACATTTCGCACTGGCTTCCTGAACAGATTGATCACAGGTTCGTGGTAGTTTAAGAGTTTGTATGGCTCCGCTAAACTGCACATAGACAGTGATACCTCGCGTAGGAATTAAAAACAGAATTGGTACTGGTAACTCGAATAAATTTGCTGCAAGGGAACACTTCGAATTATTTTTGTTTCCTTTTACTTATGTACATATGTATAATTCTGGAACATCCAGCCGTTATGTGCACGAGTAGAGCTTCAGCTCGGGAAGTTTTGAAATCAAACCTGGAACAGAAACGTATCACACAATGAATTCATATTACGGGTATCAGATGAGTAGAAAGGGACTTAAATCAATTTTCAATGTGAACGTGGAGACAGTAATCAACCGCACGAGAGCTAGAGAGGTTTCTTGGCCAAGGCCCAGGTCTACCCTGGACAATTGCTCAGTTACTTTATTAGTTATAAAAATGACCCTTGCTTTTAAAAAATTGGAACCCTCGTCTGGATCAACGATATCCATCGATCGAAACGTGAGTACTGGCATCACTATCATCAATTTGAGCTAATATTAAATGGGTATACGTGAATGTGATTCTAGCAAGAGTTTGCTGGCACGACAGTCCAGAAAAGAATATGACTAGATCACTCACTGTTATTATCGCTTTTCGCACAGTAAGAGGAATCCTGGGATGTTTCCTCAACTTTGAAAGGAGTGGAGAACGACTTTTTCATGAGAAAGCTTTGTTGGGGTATGAATCTATCTTATTCATCGGACCAATTTTACAGCGACTTTTAAGTTATACCCATGAAAGTTCTGAACTCCAAAAATAAGGTCCCTTTTAGTTTTTTATAAACCCGCAAGCTCGTGAAAAGGGGGTATGAGTAAGTGCCGATGTTTTGGAAGAATTCTGCGATTGAGCTGGTTGATTCGACTGGCATAAGAAGAGTTTGGCAGACATTTTTTAGTCGTCGAAGAGCTCTTCATTACATATTTATGTCAGATCTTAGGTTCACAGCATTGTCCTTCCACAATATATCCTAATTGTTTGTAGGACAGGCATAAGTAGAGTCACAATCTATTTAAGTGAGGTACATACTCGTATTTAATAGTACTTGCGTTGTAAATTCATGAACTACATCCAAGACTTTATCAGTACGCCAATCTTTAAACACATTTTAACAAAAAATATTCTTTCAGATACTTTCGTAATAAAGTACTTAATACTCGTAGTATAATGAAAACGTCAATACACAATTAGCGTTATGTGTACCTATGTAAGTACAGATGCAACTTTGCCTTTTTTAGGGAAAAAAACTCGTTTCCAATTATTGTTCTTGTTTCTTAAGTAATTTAAAAGCGCATAGTGCCCGAACAATAGGAATGCCCTGCTGATCGGAAACTGATAAAGAGGGTAAAAGTCTACATAATATAACCCCGTCATCGGTTCATAACAATATTATAATTAATAGGTACACATTCACATTTGATTTACAATTGATAAAGGAAATTTCCTTCTCATAATGTCACGTTACTGTTGGAAATCTAAAAAAAAAAAGTATCTGAGTAGAAAAGACCTCCAATTCTTCGCGTTTTCCCAGCGGGCAACGAAACATTCTCTTAGCGTCCTTACGTAATTAGTTTCTTTCGAAAATTCACGCGCAGGAACAAAACACAGTGATGCTTATGAAATCAGTGAAAAGCGAATGAAAACATGATTCGCTAAAGACACTTGAAAGGGAAATGAATTAAAAGAAAAAGAAAAGAAAAAACACACATGTCCTCGCGAACACATCCTTTTCATTGTCGCAGAAATACAAATAAAAGGAAAAACTCATAATAATAGTTCAGAGCAGAGCATCGCTCGTCGCCGCGGTCGTCGCCTTTTAGCATTCGTGAGAAAATTTTCCTCCTTTGTAACCCTTTTTTCTTCATGGGTCCTTGTAATAATCTTAAAGCCAACATCTAAAAATACATAACCTACTCGTATTTGCGAATGCCTGGCGGTTTTACACTGTTAAAAGAAACACCGCGGTGATACGAGTATGCACGAACTACAAATAACCAACACCCTTACTCGCGGTAATAATTCATTTTTCATTTCGTAGATTGGTATTGTTCTAGAGAACACATCCTTTAAAGGCTGTCTGTCCACCCGTGTACAATTTAGGAAAATTTCTTACCCTAGTTTTCGATCGGGTTCATTTGACCAAGGAAAATAGTTGTGTCTTAAGGAAAAAAAAAAAAGAAGAGAGAAATTGAAACAAGTTTTTCCTTTATCCTTTTCTTGTTGGGTTTTCTAGTTTCGTTTTTTTCTTCGGAAAAACACTTCGATGACACGAATTCGTATGCGACGTCCTAAAGGGATTAAATGTCAGCGCCTGTTGGATCCTTGATTCATGTGCCATATGTAATGAGATTGACCAGCAGGAAAACATGTTCGGGTTTCGTAATTTAACCAAGATTAATGGGAGGAAAATTTTTATTACCGAATCGAAAGAAAGAACCTGGCACTGGGGCACCACTAACACTGGTGGTCTTATGTAGACTTCTTAATACACACGCTCTTAGTGTGGATGAGAATGAGTATTCAAATTTTTATTTGCATATAAATTTATCGTTTAGTGAATCAAAAAATCATTCCTGGGAACTGGAAATGATTTTGGGTGATTTTTACGGTATTTTTGTAAGAAAATTGAAAGTTCCAAGTAAAAGGGAGGTAAATTGAGTAGAAGACAAATAAAATAAAGTCGATCTGCAAGGATATTAAGTGCAGAATAGAAAACTTGAATTTTCTGAAAAAAAAAACACTGGCGCTAAAATTATAGCTGTTTCGGAAAATTCCCACAACTTACAGTTTTTTCTTCTTATTTCTCGCACAATAAATTTAAAAATACAATGGATGTAAGTCAATCCTTAACACTCTGTAACATCCTGCTTTTTCGATGATGTACACAAATCAATAGTAGCAGTATTTTATTATCGCCGATGATCCATATAGATCATTGATTTGTGTGCATCACAATAACAACACATCACCCTACTTTCGGGATCAATCTTCGTGATCCAAAAATTAGTTCATGCTATTTCTCACTAGGTTACATTTTCATTCGCAAAAGTTAGTATAATGTCCAAAATACATGTGCAGGAAATCTACTTGCAGTACTGCTGGCAGCTCTGCCCGTGAAACAGATGTGCAGATATCGCATCGGTTGCTGTCATTTTACAGCTACTGTCACTTATATGTGACACTGTCGATTGCAGGGAATTTATGCAGCATTTATATGTTGTTTCGTGAATTAAAACATATGTATTCTAATTTCACTGCACACAAAATTCTGATCGTGTATTTTGGGCATTACTGTCGACGATTGTCAAGCGCCCATGTTGCCACATTAGAATAGAAAATATTTTTTCTATTCGTATAAATTATTATTTTGCCTACGTACAAACTTGCATGTAGTTAGCAATATAATTGTAAAATATGAGCTAAAAAATATTAGCGGTATACACGCTTTGTTGTATTTGGTCTTTTAAAAGCGTAAAAGTGTATTTTAATACGAGGGCGGGTCAATAAGTCCGTGACTTTTGGATTAAAACACAGATTTTTTGATAAAAAAATAATTTTATTTTTCAGCGTAGTCTCCCTTGAGCTCTATACACTTTGTCCAACGCTTCTCCAATTTTTTTATCCCTTCCAAAAAAAATGATTTGTCGAGGTCCTCAAAATAGGCATTTGTTTGCGAGATGACTTCATCATTGGAGTCAAATCTTTTTCCACCAAGCCATTTCTTCAGGTTTGGGAACAAGAAGTAGTCGCTCGGAGCCAAATCTGGAGAATAGGGTGGATGAGGGAGCAATTCGTAGCCCAATTCATGGATTTTTGCCATGGAAACTGCACATGTGTGCACCCTTGCATTGTCTTGGTGGAAAAGAACTTTTTTCTTGGCCAAATGAGGTCGTTTTTTTTTCAAATCGTCATTGAATCGGTCCAATAAGTTGGCATAATATTCCCCATTGATTGTTCTTCCCTTTTGAAGGTAGTCAATGTGGATTATCCCGCGTGCATCCCAAAAAACAGTCGCCATAACTTTATTGGCTGACCTTGGCCTTCTTTGGCGCCGATTCACCCTTAGAAACCCACTGTTTTGACTGTTGTTTGTTCTCTGGTGTGTTGTGATGGATCCATGTTTCGTCCACGGTTACAAAACGGCGCAAAAACTCCTCCATATTGCGATTAAACAACGCCAAACCTTCCTGTGAAGTTGTTACACGATTGCGTTTGTGGTCGACTGTGAGCAAACGCGGCACCCATCTTGCGGAAAGCTTTCTCACGCCCAAGTGATCATTCAAAATTGAAACCACTGAGCCATGCGAGATCCCTACGGCTTCCGCAATCTCTCGCACTTTCAATCTTCGGTCGGCCAACACCATATCGTGAATTTTTTCGATTGTTTCGGGTGTAGAGACCTCAACTGGGCGTCCAGGACATTCGGCATCTTCAGTGCTTGTACGGCCACAACGAAATTCATTAAACCACTTTTTTACCATTGAAATCGATGGTGCAGAGTCCCCATAGTATTTATCAAGCTTAGCCTTGGTCTCGGTAATGGTTTTTTTTCGCAAGAAATAATGCTTAATAAGCACACGAAATTTACTTTTTTCCATTTTCTCCTCAAATTAGTGAGTAGTCTGATAAAAATAGCTGTCAAACACAAACTAACTGACGCAGCAAGTTTAAATTTTGACAGGAGTCAATTGACAGATGCCTGTTGACAGGCGCAGTGTTGCTGTTTCAGTAAAGAGGTCAGAAATTCAAAAAGTCACGGACTTATTGACCCGCCCTCGTACAACAAACACTGAACGAACTCTGGCATATTTGTAGCAATATTGAGCCTTAAGTCAAAATCAGCTGATTTCGTTTATAAAACAGTTGTGACTTTATAGTAATAAAAAGACATCTTTACTTCGAGATTTCCTGTTTCTTTAATGTAGTCCAAGATGAAACAAATTTCTTTATTATTCCATTTTTAAGCAGGCTTTTCCCTTCGGCGCTTTTGATTTACGACCACATTTTCCTCGCCCATATTTTTGCCCATTCTTTTCACTTACAGAAATTTTATAAATTGAGAAAACTAAACGACAACAACCAGCTGTCAAAAAAAATATTTTTAATGTACACTCTCCGTAACAATAGGTTTGGAGCATTGCTAAGGTGTAAAAGTGTAACAAAATGACAGCCAGTGTATTTTGTTGTTGTATTGTAAGAAAATGATACACTTTTACACTTTTACAATGATACAAGACCAGATACAACGAAGCGTGAATACCCTTATTATTTTTATTTAATAGCTGTTGATAATAAATAAATTAATTACCTCCTTAGAGGGCTGACCAGAATGTGAATCTAAATCTCGTATCTTGAATCTGTATCCCGAATTTGGGTGCTATTTAACTTCGAGATACAGATTCACACAGATACGCATTGTGTTGGCGCTTACGGCTTAACATGTATTCAGCTTTTGACAGTTCGAAATCAGATACAGCTTCAAGCTTCAGATTCACATTCTGGTCAGCCCTTAAAGAAAACGCGAGTGTTCTTGCATGAACATGAAAATAATAATATATACAGTCGACCATAAATCGCTGATAACAATCCTTATCTGCATTGCATTTTGTTTTTTATTTTATAAAAGAGGATATAAATAAAATTAAATGTTGGTTGTTTTTTTTTAAAAAAAAAAATGTCCGGTTGCATGGCAACTTCGCGCTAAATAGTAAAACATAAACGCAGATATGTAATTGCAATGGACAAGCAAATAAGTTTTAAACTAATTACCGCAGCACAGAACTTAAATTTTTCAATGATCTGGGTAGATCATAAGTGATATTAAAACACGGCTAGTGTTAGAACAATTCATAAACTAGGATCGAATTCGTCAAGAGTAAGTCTTAAGTGTAACCCAGCTTCCAAATTCAATCTTTTCGTTTTGAACGAAAATCCTTTTTTTGAAGAACGCGATGGTTTTCTATTATTG
The DNA here is from genome assembly GCA_928272305.1 of Volucella inflata. NCBI lineage: Eukaryota > Metazoa > Arthropoda > Insecta > Diptera > Syrphidae > Volucella > Volucella inflata. The sequence goes on along the minus strand of OV743720.1, from coordinate 111,166,388 downwards.
CTCCCAAACTTTGATTCATGTCATAAATGGAGGTAAAAAGGACACTTAACACTGATGTTTTGGGTGAATGGCTACTTAACTTGTCTTCGCTAGTTTTACAGCATCAAGTCTGAGTTCAAACATTGATGACTAGTCTTCTTTTGAACAAATAAAATGATTTTACATACTCGATATGTCATCTCACTCCTGCTATATGGCGCAGGTGCAAATTAAGAATCGGTAAGAGCGCGCTGAATTGTCTTTTAAGGAAAACTCTTCGCCTTAACGTGTATGCAGTTGAATGAGAGAAAAGATACAACCACAATCTATGCGAGGTGTACAGCAAGATACCTGTAAAGAGTATAACAACAATTACAACGATGTCTCAGACATGGTTACTTCGATGAAGCACGGTCACTTGGTAAAACTGAAGGCAGCTTTTTTATGAACGGACTGCTATCTAAAGTTAAACTTAGGACTTACATATTGTACCATGTTTGATCGGAAAAATAGTGAGTATACTACATTTGTTCTTTATTTTGTAGTGGCGAATATAATCACCGTAATTGTAGGTTGACTTAGCTTCACAAAATCATATCGACTTCCGTTAAATTGCGCTGTCCCTTGTCCAGATATCTTCACCAATTGGGTACTGTTTCCCGTTACGTCTTTACTTTCACATTAATGCTTCTTATTAATGCTTGGCTTACTTCAGTTTTCGTAAAACGCACTTCATGCGGACGAAAAGAATTTAGCTGCGTGAAATGTTTTCATTGATATAGAAACTTTATGCAAACTTATGTTTGTCTGGCAAATGTCTCTCCTGTCAAATTCTTGGCACCGCGTATTTATCGAATGCATGACAGGGTGGGACAAAATGCGAATAATTCTAAGAAACGAAAAGGAGGAACAAATAAATATATACTCGTAGAGAGCATTTCAAACAGGAACATTATTTTGAGGATTTTGGGGCATCCGGCAGCTTTTTTAAGGGAATTTAAGATGATGTATCATAGCAGAAGCAACAATTCTTAGGTTTAAAGCGAATCTGGAAGCTTCAACGGATCGAATGCCATTCCTAAGTTACGCAGCTGCTCCCCTCATGACTTCAAAATAAATGGTTATCCATTTAAGTCATATTTTCAACTATTAGTGATTTTATCCTTCTAAAACCTTGGTTAATTAAAAAGTAAAAGTGCAAGGCCCTAACCGCTGTGGCCTTCCCTGATTTATGGCTTTCATTTCTTTACACACTCACTTATCAAGAATGTAGGAATTTTTAGTAAATGTATGTATGTATATATCTAACCTGAATTTTTCCAGTTATCGTCTCATTTTTATAAATCCGGAAATGCACTTTAGTACTTTTAATCAAACTATTTAATTCAATGTCATTAGGGGACTTTTTAGAAACAAACATTTTATCTTCCATCACAATCCAACTAAACCCCACGGTCGGTCATACCATCTCATTAGAATATCACATGGAAAAAAGCAGGCGTAAACGGAGGCGGATACCGCGAAGTTAACAGTTGTTAGGACTAGGGACTTCATTCGACTCACTAATTGTAGTATCTAGATACATATCTGTATGTGCACAGATATGTGTGCGGTTATCTAGATTCTCACTTTACATGTGCTCATTAGAAAGAACAGATTGTGTTGGATAAGATACATCACCCGTGGAAGGGTGCAGTTGAACCGTTGAAATGCATACCACATTTGCCTTTCGCGTTTTTATTTTTTCAATATTTTCTGTGTAATTTTCTAAAAAAAAAATTTGAATTTTTTACTTAAGGGAAAACAAGGGTTGAATTAAAGAAAATTCAGATACTCCTCATTCGTATCTTCTAATTTATTCATTTCAATTTATTTTTTTATGTTATTGTATTTTTTTTTTTTATTATATTTTCAATCATAAATCTTGTATGCAGAAGTAATTTTATGAGTTTGATTTCGTAAAAACCATAAATAGAAGCTTTTACCAAGCGGATTTACCTAGTACCCAGTGAAATGCGAAGGGAAGCAATGAAACTGATTCCCATAGAATGCTCATGGAGAGATTACGTACCTATAATTGGAGAATGTCCAATGGGAAATGGTGTTGTTTAACAATTCAGATTGTGTCCGTTTTTTTTTTGGGGAAGACATAAAGGCATTGACTCTGAAATTTGGCTATGGAAGTACTACGAATATATGTACGAGTATGCATAAATATGCACAGAGCGATGAGAAGACCATAAATCATGGGTCAGTGATGATTGATTTCTCGCCACATTCGACTAATAAAAACAATGAGAAAATTGAATGTAAAACAGTGTTTGGAATAATAATGAGATTTTGTGTGTGGATTTTCGGGTATCTGAAAGTGTAAATAGAGAAAATCTGGCAATTTTGTTTATTATTCGACAGGTATCCGTAGATGCTGATCCAATGTAACGTTTTGTGTTTTTTTTTTTTGGGGAGAACCAATTTTCGATTCTGTCAGGCAAGTGAAATGACAGTACTTCCCACGTTGAAGTGGTGTACATTTCGTAATGTTGCCTTCCAGTTATTCTCTCGATTTTGATTCCTTTTATGGCTGTCTGATAGTTAAGGTAAACATGTATACATATTTATGTAGATATGTGTATCGATTATCCATAGGCACATACTATTTAAATAATTTTTATACATAACGTCATAAATTATCTATCCACTACGAAGTGTGGCTATGCGTTTGGTCAATGCGTACGTAATTTACTGTTGTATTCGGTTTCATAAGACAGCGGAAACTGGCAAAATGTTACGTAACAGTTCATACCAAAATGGCGCTTCATATTTTACGCCAACCCGGAACAGGCTGTCCGACTTTATGGTTTGTATATCGTTTTTTTCGTAAGCTCTTGCAACCTTATTTGGCTTGAAAGACGCGTGCGAACAGGACCACACACTTGATGTGTATGCACATACTTGGATTGGTGTTTATACAAACATAGATTCTGTCTTCTTTTACTGTATTTAAAATGAATCGTGGTAGAACAAAAATGCTAATCTCTGCATAAAGGGCAAAGTAATGGACGAATATTTAACATGTTAGCATACTATTCGATGGCATGTTAGCATTCTATTAGATATATTTTTTATATGCATGTTTGAATGTACATATGGTTTACATTAATACACTCCGCGACAGCTGTGAAAATAACAACTCCTTAAATTTGAGATATCTTTATGATTTCATTCAAAACATACTGGCGTTGGTTGATTTAAGTAATTTTCAAGAAAAAAGCAAATACCATAAGTCAGCGTTTGTCTCCGAATGCCTGGTAATCTTAAATTTTCTCTTAATTGGCCAAGAAAACTGGTTCGTCGTTAAACCAAAAAAAAAAAACAACAAAATTTCGAGTCTTTTTTTTTCAATATCTAAATTAACGATCGTAAGTAATTTTTGACAAATTTCTCTCCAAACGATTACAGTTGTGTTAAAAGCTATAGAAAATGCTTCATTCATCTGTTAACTCTATCTTTTGGATTCATCATACCATCTTTTCGGGTGTGGTTCGAGGGCTAGAATGACTTCGACTTCTTCTTGGATTCCAGTGCTGAATTGCAGCCATATTGCAAGTTTTCGCTAGTTGTCCTCTCTAAGCTCATGATATTTCCATCTTGCCCTAGCAACGTGAAATCTTTTTATTAAAAGATAGAAGGGCTCTAAATTGAAATTGAACAAGAAAATAGTCGGAGTCGCCAAACCCCCTCTGAATATTTGACGGTGATCTTGCGTCAATTTGGGTGGCGGTTCGAACGCTCCAACTTAACTTTTAAGCTTTTGTATTTGCTGGTACTATCCACTGTCTGAAACATGGACAGGCTGCCTACATACGTAAATAGCTATCTAAGGAAGTGATGTGGAGACTATTTATCAGAATGAATTGTCTAATATGATCGCAAGATATTGCGTGATGAAGAGTAGTCAGGACATCACATTCAGTGTGCATTAAACAGGTTGAATGTATCAACCTAACTTTTACATGATTTTGAAAAAGCCAAAAAATGAGAGAAATGTTGTGTCTAGTAAATAAAGCATAAAAAAAACGAAATTCGCAGTTATTTAAGGTTCGTGCAGTCCGTAGTGGTAGGTAGAGGGCTGATAGAAGAAATCCGCATGTAGCATGACGAAAGAGGCCCAGTGGGATCATCAAAATATTTAAAAACAAGGATCCTTTCATACACGAAATTTTTAAGATGCCAATAAACCCAAAAGTATGACCACTGAAATATTAGTTTAAGCGGTTGTGATTTCGGCAGGAAACATAGAAGACAGATGACAAACTGCAAAGTTGAATGGTGGAGTATAACATGCCAATGGAACGCACTATTTGGTAAGTATGCCCGATAAAATTTAGCGGGGGTATACACTTAGTTAAAGAGTTACTTTTGTGGCATACGATCTTTAAGGCAAAACTCTTCATTCCCATCAAATAATTCAATAGTGTGACTGACTTTTAGGTACTATGACTCTTGTTTTGATTTCAGATTTCAAATGAGAAACCAAAATATGATGTCTATAGGGCGGCAGTCACTATAGTTTGTTTTTTGATTGGACGTAAGGACTATTCAAAAGTAAGGCATACCTAGAACTCGGCATATTTTACTTTACACACTCTTTCAAATATATTCATGAAACTTATAAAAAGGTAACAAGCTCCAATTGAAATTCCATGGAATCACGTTTGTTTTTTTTTATGACTCTTGTTAATATTCGTGATTTATTTATTATCTCGGTGCCGATCAACACTCGACTGCGAGAATTTCTTTTGGATTTATTAGCCTAACATAAGTTGCAAACTGTGTTTTCAAATAAAATTTTACTCACTAAGCCTTGCCATTTTTGGACATAAATAAACACTGAAGTGAAGTTGCTACATAAAAGAAAATTAAAAACATCTTAACAACCGTGTTCTTCTGTATAAAGAGAATTCGGTAAATAAAAAAATGCTCCAACAGCATCGAAATTCCCCTTTTCGTACCAAGTTTATGACTTTTGGATTGAAATTAATTCGATATCTTCAACCAAAAGTGTGCTCCAGGGTAACAAAATCACAAAAGAGCATCTTTCAAATTGTTAAATCCCCTAAATTATACTAAAAAGTTGTAAAACACCATCGTATTGGTATTAATGCGCAATCCTCTTGGGAGGCTTGTATTTTCGAAGGATATTAAAAAACAATAAAAAAAACGTTTTTGTGTTTTTGGATTAACAACAAAAGCAGACAAAGAAAAGCGTCTTGCCATTAGCGTTCCTTTGATTGAACATTTGAGGTAATAAATTTGTATCTTAGCATGCACTCTGTGATTTTAATGTTACGATTCGACCTAATTAAAATATTTAAAGGTTTATGTTTGATTAATTGCACCACACAGCTACAAACATCTGAAAGCTATATACAAACAAATGTATAAAATTTCAAGTAATACTTTCAGTGAAAATGCGAAATATCTTCGAGTATCTACATCATAAATCCAGCAGTTACTTCCTGTGCCACATAAGGTGACTCATGATAATTTATGCATTGACGCGCATATGACAGTTTTGCGCGAAGAGTCGTAGACACCACGACTACAAGAATGAATATCCCATGCGATTGAAGCGCGATGAATTTTTGTTTTTTTTTCGTATCTCTGGAGAAATTATCTGGAAAAAACTTTTTATCAACAACTTTACTTTAGTTGAATTGATTTAAATAATGAGCCACTTGGGCTCAGTGTATAAATTCATACAAACATCAGTTGAATCTGTGTGTAATGCAACTCAGCTAATTATTTTACAACTCCCAATGCATTCAAAGAATGAATGAACAAATAACAAGAGCAGCTCATAGGATATTTTAAAAAGGGTTGATTTGAAAAAATCCATACTATCACCCCAAACCACAGAACAAAACCTCAAGTCGGAGAAGGCTGCAATTTTCAACTTTTGACGAGTCCTCAGGCGAAATGAATACTCGGTATTAAATGTCATAATTCTGCCATCATATCATAGCACTGCACTAGTACTTATGTACGTGTAAAGAGGGTTGAAAATGAAACCCTTAAACCCTTTTTCGGTTTTCTTTTACGACACACCTTCGCAATAAATTCCAACAAAACAATGAAAAGAAAATATTTGCCGATTTTATTTTTCCAAAAAAAGTAGTAATAAAAATAATAAACTTTGCAGTAAATAAAATCAAGAGCAACATCCTGTCCTGTACGTAACGTAACAAAGTCGAAAAAAGGGTTATCAACGTTGAGATGCTTTTTTAGCAGACCGAAATCAGTTTGAGTGTGAAAAATCTCGTAAATCATATCGCCCCGCTTGCACAATAAGATAGGAGATGAGATACGCGATGAGATAGGGATGGACCAGGATTCCAGGTGCTGAAAAGTAAGTAAATCCCGAAACCGGAAGACAGTAAATTTTACTCCAATTTACTCGTACACTCGTACACGTACACCTAGATGGATCAGGGTCGACTTTGTGTTGAAGTCATTAATCATTTGGCCATACCTAAATCAGAGTACAAGCAGTAGACCAACATAAAAACGAGACTTTGGGCTGAGGTTTCCTATGCTATTTAACATTGGCCAGTGAATGGGCAGAAATTATTCCGCAGTTAGGATTTGCCACGCGCCTCAAAAGTACAAAAAAAAAAAAAAAAAACAATCACAATTTATTACTCTTCCTATAGCTACAGATACCAGAATCAGTTACAGGACCAGTAAAAAAACAGTTGGGCTAAACAAAAAATAAATTTTAGTCGATTACCCTGTGCACACCCCAAGTGTATGCAAATGCAAATCGTCGTTTGTCCTTCGCCACAACCCTGCAAACCTAGCATTGCAATATAATTCAAAGTCAAACAAGGGTCCCGGACATAACCTACATAAGTGGAAGGGAGAATGTGGTAATTTATGAGTCCAGTACTGCCTGCCAATCCCATAGAAGGGACAATCATTTTGCAAATTTCTTCCAATGCAATTATTTCTTTGCAAAATTATTCGAGTTCGAGTGCATATACTCGTACAACCCTCAATGTGAGCCTCTGAATCTGTCAAGTCAATCAATCGTAATGATGTCGTAAAATTTAACGATACACGTCATATCTGCTAACTCTCGTATAATTTGCATGAAGTTAACTTTATTTGGATTGTTTTCTACAAAACTAAATCTCTTTTTTAACCAAATTGCCCGTCGGATCCCAGGTGTAGGCATTTCGAGTTGAGGTACCTTGTTATGGTTCCCTTCATCTTGAAATCGAAAAATCTACGCATCTGTAGATATTTGAAATAAACATTTGTGGTTCAGATATAGCACAACGTCTGGCACACGAAGCAATGTTTATATATTCGAAAATGATTTATCGCTTGACGATATGCCTCAGCGGTTCGGAGATTCGGAGGATTGAACTTTTTTTTAAAAGACTATTCCTTCTACTGACGACCGACGACGACGACGATTGCCCTCAATTTCTCAAGCGAAATCCAAAAACGGAAGCAGTGAATGCCAATTTTCGCTAAACTTATGCAAAAGTCGAATTAATTTGTGTGGGAAAGGGGCTTTTAAACTAATTTCGGTCCAAAAAAAAAACATACTCAATGACATAACAAATGTTGGGATAGAGAGAAAGTAGACTGAAACTACTCGTATAAAGTTATCACCGTTTGGGAATGATCGACAAAAGCATAATGAATTCGAACTGAAATTATGAATCAAACAAAGTTAAAGATGAAGTTACTCGTATATGTATGAGTATTGCATAGAAGATGAGAATAATGAAAATGAAGCTAATTTGATACAGTGTGTGTCAAGAGTTTGTTGCCATCGCCACTGCCGGAACGTTGGCGGTGGTTTTGAAGTTATGTTCGGATACACGATAGAAGTTAAATATTTGGAGCACATTAATTTTCATTTTCATTTATATGTATATTTACGACCAGTTTTGAGATTTCAATCATTAAGATGTATTCGTACTGCAGCAGCTTAACTACTGTACTTCTTATCACATTCAGTTACGACAATAAAACCAAAAAATTGGTTCCACACTCAAGTAATAAAACAATACGATTATAAAAATCTATAGTGCCTTTGAGATATAATTCTTTTGAAAAGGTCTTAAAGATTGCTCAGATGCAAACGTGATGGAAGCATGTGGTTTTGTTCCTGCAACATTGCTCGATTTTTATCTAGACAAACAATGCAGGTGTATAGTGGTGACATAGATAGAAATAAAAACCAAAGCAAATGTCTACATACGTAAGTTCTTTCTTCAAAAAATAAGAACCACACTAAATCAATATCTTATAGTACTGATACAGAGTTTTGCAAGGTGGAAATAGAGTGGAGAGTGGGAATCTTGTACCACAAATGCTTGTAACATTTTATGTCTTAATTGGAGCTGGAGTGGTACGAGTATGATGTAACAGATGTGTCTTCATCTTTGAAGTTAAGAATTGAGTGTTCGAGCATAACCACAACCACACAATTATTTGCTAACTAAAAGCAAACAACAAATGATTGATTGGATCAATAAAATAGTTCAAACCGTAATCCACAATTGTATTGAATAGGTGTTGAGATATTTGGTTTTACATTGTACGTATATGTAGTTGTTCTTGTCACTTGTTCTTTATATGTCTCCAGTGTTATTCATGCTTCATCAGTGGTTAGGATTTACCAAGAGAAAAACTCAAAATACCAATTGAACTCTACTTCCCAACAACAACTTGTACCTTGTACTTCAAAACATTGTTTTGTTAAATAGCTATAGCCAGAAATGTTTAATCGCAATAGACTGAATAGCATGGCTATAAAGCCTGCTAATTTAAGATTCTTCTAAGCCGTTGGCAATTGCTAAGGAGAATACAATTTTAAATGGGGTATTCAATAGTTTAGCTCGATGCCGTTTCAATATTGAACGTTTAAAATCTTAAAAAATATTCAGTGTCAAGCTTGTTGTGTAATGAATTTGTGGGAATTTCCACCCATCATTTTCATTTTAAAAGTCCAGATCACGCAACAAAATTAGGACTTCACAGGATAGCCACCGTTGTCTGAAAAATTAACCGCACCGGCTTTGTCTTTCAAAAGTTTGTTTCTATATTTACCTAGTCTAGCCATAAATTCTGTTACATTTTAAAAGAAATATTAGTTCACAATATATGAATTTGAAGAAAAAAAGGTTTTACTCAAAATGGCCGCCTTTAGATTTGACGCAGGCTTTTAAATGTGTGGCCATTGTTCTATAGTGAAACGCATTGTTTCGGTGGGAATCGACGACCTTGCTGTTATTAAAGCTGCCTTAAGGCTGTCCAAATTTCGATGGGGAGTCTTACAGGCCATGCTCTCAAGCTCTGACCACAAACTGTAGTCCAGCGGATTTAAATTTGGATTTCCCGATGGCGAATCTGCAATAGCGATAAGCCACTCTTGTGTCGTTTTGGCTTTGTGTGCCGGAGCAGAGTCTTGTTGGAAGACCCATTTTTCCCCGTTGAAAAGGGTATTTGTTAAGCCAACGCAACCAACAAGACTCCTGGTCTACTTTTTCCCCTGCTTTCATACCTTTTTTTTCGTAAAAATGCAGTGATGTGACACCTTGATGCGATTCCCATCACCAAACCATTACAGAAGCGGGATGGAGTCCGCGCTGAACCCTCGGGACAACTTTTTTGCTTCTGTTGTCGTTCTGTTTGTTATAAACTTCTTCTATGGCAACAATTTTCTCATCAGTAAATAAAATATTTTCATGTCCATTCACCGCGTGCTACTGTAACAATTTTTTGCTTCATTCGAGTCTCAACGATGTCCCGTTGCTCGACGAAAGTATTTTATATGGAGATCATCTCAAATAGACCTTGACATGGATCTAGCGGATATATCCAGTTCGAGCGACTCGTGGACGACAGTTCTTGGTCTGTCCTCTACTTCTGAAAGTTCATTAAAACGTTTTATAGCCCGATAAACAAACATTTTTGAAATACCAAGTGATTTGAGAAGTTCGAAAATTTGGTTCGAATTTTTTCCACATTTATGCAAAGCGATTACCGCGACACGATTTTCTTTGATGCCCCACTCCATATTAACTGATCGAAATCTTAAACCAAACTTGCTTCTTTTCTTTACTTATAAGTACACGTGTTAGGAAAAAAAATAGTAACGGCAAGGGGTACTGGAAATCTTGTAACAGAATTTATGGCTAGACGAGGTAGATAGTTCGTGTCTTTTCCACTCCATTTCCTTTACTCGTCTATTGGTAAACTAAGCTCGCCCTGTGGACTTTAAATAAGGCCCGATATCTCTCTTTGTAACTCTATAAAGACAAAAAGCGACACGAAAAACTGTAACAACTACCAATCAGTAGATTGGGACACAATGAAAATTTACGAATCCTGGATAGTTGAATGTAGGTAATATAATCAAAACTGCTTGGACTTGTTGAGGACTGAGCAAACATCGTTGCAGCATCAACAATGTTTTTGTTTCTAATGTTTAGTTCAACATATTAGAAAACTCTCCATTTATGTGCGAGTTCATTGTGCCAGTGGTATTTATTTGAATATGAGATACGATTTAATAGTAAAAATAATATAAAAAGTTGATGAGAAATAACCACTGAGAGAAAAGCTATCTCTAAATGATTCAGGGTCAAGAAATACTTTAAAAAGGCTAAACACATTCTTATGAATAAAAGATGTACACTTTGTCTACTCGTTTGTCTGTCATAACAAATACGTAAGTTGAGTTACAGATCACCTTGATGGTATGCATTATGAAACAGAAAACCATGTTACATTGGCTCCGATACAGATGAGTACTCATAACATTTTCAAGTTTTTTGCCTAGTTAAGCGCGGCGACGACAAAAGAATGCATCTTTTTTTAAATTTTTTTAAATTTTTTTAATTTTGTCGTTTAGTAATTCCAAATGATTTCGGCGACGTTATAATTAAATTAGCATAAGCTCAAATGCATTGGCACCTATAACCACGATTTCACCCACTCTGAGATGACCTTAGTCAAGTGACTGAACTTTCTCTCGAAGAAACTTGTCGGAAGTTCTTTAATAAATACGTAGCTAGGGAGAAATAAGCAAACCTTGTTAAGCATGCATCGCTGGTATTAATTATTCCTGGTTCTGTGTGTACGATTAGAATAATTATGCAAATATAGTCCCATTCCACTAGAGAGCACCCACCTACATTCCCAATATTGTTGTGCGTTTAATTTAATTACCTCATCCATTCTAAGTAGTAGCACCTTTCATCATCATCGCCATTGCCATCGCCATAGTTATTCATTACCTCGTATCCAACGATTGGCAGTGCGACGAAGTCAATTGAGCGAGTAGATACGAGTATGTTAAGTGTAAACATGTTTCCTTCTTATGAGGTCCCCTAGGTACTAGTACGAGACGAGTGTATCTAAAGCCTTGTCTATATGCTGTATGCTGAACGCGTAAAATTACAAAGCGCAATCAAATCATAGTTGAAACACGCCATCAGTCCGAAGAACCTTTTCTTGAAGACAAACTCTTATATTTTGCACTTGCGCTTAGAATACGACTTTGTGGACAGAAAAAAAAGAACGATCCAACGTAGCACACTCTCGATCTGATTAGATATTCCATTGACGGTGATGTGTAGTAATCTATGGTGAAAAGTTTTCTTGGCTGGGAGCCGGCATGTCATCCGCCCCCGATAGAATGACTGACTTCAAGAGAAGTCCACTACCATACCACTAACTATTGTACTCGTATGTAGTAGAACCACCATGGGAGCTGGTTGACAGGCAGTCAACCGGCTGCGATTGCGGTGGCGGACGCGGACGCAGACGATAGTGGCGAGGTCTTTACCAAGTAAAGAACTCTTAATCATATTTGGTTGACGGTGGCAGCAGAAGCGTAGGTGTCTACTGTGCAAATTGGACATGGTGTTGTATGACTTGTCGTCCTTTTGGGGCTTGGCGAGCAAGTGCGCGATTAGTAGCGATTAATCAATTGCGTCATTTGTCAATATATACATAAGTATGTATGGTATTCGTACTTGACTTGTAGACCGGTTAAATGGGATATGCAAGTTTGTTTTGTCAGGAGAAGCGTGAAGATCATGGTGTTTGATTGGAAATACCTTCAAATAGACTGAATTCAAAAAAGAAGAAAACGAAATTTATGAATATTATGCTTTTCGCCCACAGGTGGACAAGATATGTACGAGTAAGTTGAGAGAATACGTGTATGTTTGAAAAATTTGCCACCACTATTATGAAAATACAAATTTCTAGCTTCGGCAGATATTACTCGTACAACATATGTTATACTCGTAAGTATGTTTGAGATGAGTTATGAGGGAATGAATGTACGTAACTTCGGAGTTGTTGGTACTATATATTGTGGATTTCTAGCCAATTTTATGACAGACAGAAACAGATTTCAAACAAGATCTTTAGTATACCTTATGAAGCAAGTTTCAGTTACACCTTTTACGACTCAAAAGGAAAAGTAATCCTTGGACCAACATACAGTCAGGAATTGTAAGAAATGATTGCTACAATGTCGTAAACATTTTCTGAATTGAATTTTCGATTGTTCGACCCACAAATAAGGACCTGGATAAAAAAATTCACAATCGTTATCCCAGCGGTAGATTCAAAATATATTACTTCAGTAAACTGAATAAAAATCTTTAGTTAGTCATGCTATAATTGATTAAATTTTATGTTCCGATAAAGAACCTAGCTATTCATGTTTTTGTAAAAAAAATCTGATTGCAATCTCAAGTAAAAGATTAAGACAAGTTTCTTTCTTTCAGAAACTATGAGGGTGAGACTTCCTCAAAAATGTGCACTAACTTGGGTTGACTTCCTGATGTTTATTTATTAACCCAGATTATCATCTGTAACAATGGAGAACCTTTTGTTAATTACTTACAGTATCTGCACATAGTAAGTGGTTGTGTGTTTATGCTTAACCCATTTTCTCCAATTGTTGTGAGATTCGACGCGAACAAAGGTGAGTCTTGCGGTTATGTTCTGCTGGTAATATTAGAAGGTGTCTCAGTTATTGTTAAAGAGGAGGAAATATATACATACATATGTTTCTAAGAAATTGCATTGCACGAAAGAGTACCTTGTCAACCTTGTAGTGAGAACGGTTGGATCATTGGGCATAGATAGGAACGAAGATTTGTTTATGTTAGGCATTTGAGCTAATTACTAGGTTAAATAAAAATCAAAAAATCATTTAAACAAACAGGATTGGGTGCCTTTTAACCTGTCAAAGAAATAGAGTGATGCACACATCATTATTGGTAAGTTGAGATTTGTTTAAGAAACAGAACAAACGAGTACATCGGTGCTAGTTTTTGAAATTTTATCATGGTAGGTATCTATCTTTGAAGTAATTAAGTCAAAGTATAGATTGCATTTAGCTTCGAGGAACATTTCAGCCAAATATAATACGACAGGGATTTGTATAAACGGGAAACGAACAAAAGGAACAAAACAGGACTACCGAACGAATTTTTCGCCATCAGAACAAAGCTATTGATTTGATGAGTAATTTTACTAAAGCAAATCAGTGACGTTAATTGCTATAAAATTTGAGTGTGGTTCTTGCGTTGAAGTAATGCACCAAAGAGGCAGGGCATAAACAACTATTCAGCGTAAAGACCGAGTAATCACAAAAAAAAAATTCCTTTTAGATCAGCAAAGAGTCAGCTGAAGAGTCCGCCCTATCAGCCTTCAGAAGCCGTTCATTTAAAGAAAAGCCTGACTTGAGTTTGAGAACGCCCATGTTTATTGGCCGAATGCCAAATGCAAAGCTTCCTTTGAGTTGAGCAATGCACAAAGGCAAAAGAGCGAAGCGATGAACCCACGTTACCCAAAAGACACAATAAAATGTTGAGAGGAAAATGTAACTGCATGGATTTGTTCAGGGCAATAATTGTTTTTATAAGACAAGTATACTCGTATTCTTTAGGAAGAGTTTGTTGAGGTGGTGGTAAATGTTGTATATCGTTGCATTTCTCCAAAGCTCTAAAAATTGGTAAAAGATATGTGTAATTTCTTCGGTGGGGATTCAATCGAAAACTATGACGGCTGGAGATATAAGCTGAATTAAAGAGAGGCCAATAATAGTTGGGGCTTAAATAGGAAATCTCTAAATTTCAGTTGGTTGTATGTTTGGTGGTATATTTGGACTGTCAGACTAGCGAAGTCAGATTCTGATACAGATTCTAGCTAGAGAATATGTGGTTGCAATAAGGCACTCAAACTTGCCTAACGTATTTAAGAAAAAAATACAAGCAAGGGTTATATAGGATCCTTTAGACCAGAGGATACAAAACCATGAGCGGAGTTGGCTTTTTCATAATATTAATAATATGCGATCGAGTATTTAGTTCTCTATTGCAGACAACACTTAAACAACGTTATTCAGATAATACCTACTTCAAAAACGGTAGACGCTAAAGAATGCTAGACACTTGTTTACATAGAACTCAAGAAAATTCCTAATTGAATGTATGTATCTACGTATATCTGAAGACTTTTCATTTGTAAATTTTATATGATACAGCTAACGGCATATATATACGTAGCTGCAATAAATATCATAATAGAGGACTAAAATAATAACTACTTTGAGGTTCTCGTACATCAGAAAAGATAACATTGTAATGTAGGTCATGTACAGCCGGCAGAGTTCTATAATTTGCTGGATAATCTGTTCTTAATTCGATATTGATAGATCGAAAGATCTTTAATATATTCGGAGAATACGTCAATATGTATTGCCCTTCGTTATCTTGCCAAATTCGTTCAAGAGGGATGATAGGAAAGAACTACCGAGATCGGAACAATACATCTATTGTATTTACACTTTATCCCACAGATATAAGAATTTAAACATCTATCCGTTACGTTGCTAAATTTAAATTCAAATCATCCATTGCCACACTTCAATTTCCCAAAGAGAAAAAAAATTAATCTCTTATTGGCGGACAGGTCGATCATCTTTCAAAAATCACCTTCAAACGTACTCTTCGTTTGTTTATTGATTTCTACGTCTACTGTATCTACACCTAAACACATAATTTATCAACAAATAAAAATAAAATACGAAAAAGATGAGAATAAAAATGGGATATTTCCAGGTACATACAGAAGTTTTTTGATATACCTCTTTCGAGCGACCAGGGTGTAGGATTCCCGGTGCCCACCGTTGAGGTACTTCATGGTTTCGATGGTGTTTTTTTTTTTTTTTTTAGGTTTATTAGGTTTACTGGTGCAGGGTACAAAATGTTAATTCTATATCCAAATACTGGTATCAGGATGAGTGTTCCAATGTGTATCCCTTTTTATTGTTTGTGGACAAGAAGTATCCGAAACCACAGGTAGACAGATTGATCTGTTTTTGTTCCTTCGTTACTTTCGAATCACAATCACAAACACTATTTTAATTTTCTGTTTGATAAATATAAAATTTTTATTTTTACATTTCGTATAAGATCACTAAATTTTATGTTATCTAATATTTTTCACATTTTTTTAAATTCAATTTAAAATACGTTTTTCTATGAATCTTACGAAAGATCACTGGATCACTTTAAAGATACATATGAAATAAAACACCCTTACACAATGAAGCAAACCGATATACTGACTCAAGTGTGTTCTGAGTTCTTTGAGTGCACTCACTCACCATTCGTTTCTGCGATCTTTAACGTGGAATTGTTTGAGGGTTTTTCTATGTTCTTGTTTGATACTGGTTGTGTTTTGTTTGAAAGAACGGTTTGAGTTGTAGTTCGGGTTGAATGTGCAAAAGTGGTTTGCGTGTTGCAATTGGCTTGAGGTTTATGAGGTGGTAGATTTCATGCATGCGAGTATTGTATACGAGATAGCAACGATACACTACACATTGTGTGACTGATAGTGTTTTGTCATTTACGAAAAAGGGAATCACAAGTCAGGTTGGTCTTGTTAATTTTAAAGAGCTAGTTGAACTTTATGAAGTAGATTCAAATATTTAATAATTTTAAGTTGATTTTATAGAGTATGCCTTAGCGCTTAGATAGGAAATTTTAGCTCTAAAAAGAAAAGAGGCGGAAATTAAACGTCTATTTATCATTTCTAACAAGAACTGACCCGCACATGCAAACTGGAGAACAGTTAACCTTCTAATGCAATAACGAATATCTTAAGCATAATTTAACATACGTGTGTATTGTACGTACATATGTTGTTAGAATTTTGTTTTTGTAATAATTTCTACTTTTGGTCGGAATAAAAAAGAAAAGAATGAAAATGACAGGAGCTGTCAAATCGGCAAAAGTGGCAGCGTTAAATTCGAAGACTGAACTCCGTCCACGTCAAAGTAATGAACCCAATGCCGCTGACAAAGCCGATGTTGACAAATATTCATTAACTTCATATCGTCTCAGAGTTCAGCACTTTGGCTCACATTCGTTGATTATGTGGAAGAATGGATTGCCGCCTGATAAGCAGCTTCATGTTCAACACGGCGGAAACATAAAAATCATCCTTGTTATTGAAACTGATTTTGCCTCCGTTTTATCATGACCGATGAAGCTCATTTTACGCTGTGTGCTTTAAACCCAGGATTTTTGAAGCGCCTTAACAATCACAAAAAGTTAGGGTCAGTTATGACATGAAGAATTATTGGTTTCAAGAACAAGCTTTACTGCAATCGACTGTTTGAATTTCGCCTGGCGAATATTTAATTTGAATAACCTGACTTTTTCTTCTGGATAATTAAAAATTGGTGCTAACACCAAAATAATAAACTTCCTGGAACAGATTAGGGCTTATACGCAATGAAAAATGAAAACGTTGCAAAAAGTGATGCCTAGTTTCGGAAAAAACGTGCTTATTTTTTCGTGCTTATCTTTGACAAATAAAATTTTCAAGAAATGACAAAATAAATTTTCGATGTTCTCATTATTACGCAAGAAAAGAAAAACAGTTGAGTTGGTTGAGATTCTGAGATTCACATAAATTATTAAAAAAAAACTTAAGATACCACAAAAAAAGTTACTTTGTATATCGGGTGTGCTAGGTCTGATAGAATTTCGGATTTGAAAATGGACACAACAAATTTACACCACATTTCAATTGTTGTTGACCACATTTATTCGGATCATCTAATTCTACAAGCAGTTATAGATATCTGATACTAAAAACAAATCTGTTCACATATTTATTGGTTCACTACCAGCAATTTGTAACTTCCTATTGTATAATCACAGAGAAGATCAACGAGAAAGCTAAAGCAGTACGATATTGGTGGCTAATTGACACGATTGAAGTAAAAAAATCGTGAAATTTCGATTAAATTAAATTGACGGCTTTTGTCGCTAAATGGTTTATACGAGTATGCAGCGTCATTTTGTGAAAAATATTTGTCGTCAAAACCAATACCATCTACGTATTCCTTAATGGCGGTTCAGTAATGATCTCATCTGACCTTAAAGCGAGCTGCGCCTCGTTCATTTAGAAAAATAAGATGAGATCTACTTTTTTAAATTTGAATTGTATTAGTGGCTACAGCACTTAACATAACTGTTTATAATTGTTATAGCTCAATCGAGAAAAGACAACAATATGGTCTTATAAAAATATATTTTTTTAATGCTGTTTCGATGTATTTCCTATGTACAGGCCGAGATATTTACTTAACGTATGCTTTCACAGAGCCGTTATTGGCCGAATCGACAGGTGGTCGGACTTCCATTTACATACGAATTTTGTCTTGACGTGTTCACATTTTAGCGGATCCCTGTCTAGGAAGCAATCTGAAAATTGCAGTAGCAGATGGCAAAGTACATTTGGACCCGTGAAAGGTTCATAGTTATACCACTGGGAGAATGTGGGCGGTTAACGCTCTGGCTATTTCTGGAACCATCGAGATTTCTAGACAATTTGCTAAATTCGGGGACCATTTAGGTCTCCTATCTCTATGGAAACTAAACAGGAAGACGCAATAAATTCCTCTTCTGTTGAAATCAATGTGAGATTAAAGACATTTCTTTTCCTGTGGCAGATCACCATATTTTATTGCAAATGATCGAGTATTGACCAGTCAAATTATGATAGACCTTAGAAGGAAGCCTTAGTTGGTAGAGGATAGGTTTATAAAGAGATTCTTAGAGAAGACCTGCGCGCTAAGGTCCTTCGCCGTTATAAAGGAATGGATGG
Organism: Volucella inflata; assembly: GCA_928272305.1. Taxonomy (NCBI): domain Eukaryota; kingdom Metazoa; phylum Arthropoda; class Insecta; order Diptera; family Syrphidae; genus Volucella; species Volucella inflata. The sequence continues at coordinate 111,148,178 of OV743720.1, read as the reverse complement.
TCTTTGTGTTACTTTCTGAAAACAAGTGATTTGAGTCTTTGTTGAAGTTAGTATCAGTAAGTTAAGTGTCGTTTGATTGAAGAAGGCAAAACGGTCGTTGGTGGTCATTGTGTTGTAAATGACGCAAAGTTAAAAAGGCCCGCTGCCGTAGGAAATGTTCTGTATATCCCGGCGAAGCTCATGCGGGATGATGCTTAGTTTCTTGATTCTCTTAAGAGCAGGAGCCAACCAGATCTCGCCTTCTCTTATTTGGCAAGCAGCCCATCCACGCCTGCTTTTGGGTCCTCTCTCGAAGGTTTTTCTGTGAAGAAGAAACCATTGTTGCATTGTTGCATTTATTGTTCTACTTCTTATTACGATGCAGACATATCTAAGTGAAAAGTGATGATCAAGCAATTCTTGACAGCTCAAAGAAAGTCATCCCTGTATACTCCTGGCTGAGTTTGAGTTGAACAGCCTTCTGTGGTTAAGATTGCATTTTATATGAAATCAAGGACGAGTTACTGATAGGTCTAAGATCCTTCCAGAGAACATGAGAGGTTTGCATACACACGGTGGAAATGAAAAATATATTATCATCTGTTCAGACATTGGGGGAGATAGGGTTTTAAGAACCTACAGCAAGAAGTCTTTGATGTCGGATTTGACTGTTTATAGCATCCATTCTCTTAAAGTTTTCCTTTGTTTGGTTGATAGGAAAAACTTAAGACACAATTTCTTTGAAAGTCTTCCTATTCTTGAGGAGGCATTCATCTATGTGCTTTTGCTAATCTCTAAAGAGAGTTCATTTCAGGAAAACGTAATATCTTAGCCCACAATGTCTTCAAAGTTAGTTGGAAAAGCTTCCGGTATTATTTGATTTAATAAAAATGGTAAAATCAAGGAGCCCACGTATTTTAGCATAAGTGCAGTATGTAAGGGGTTTCTACCTTACTACTTGCCTAGTAGGGTGCTCAAACATAGCGGATACAATAGAAAACTTCAGCAGCTCTCTGCGAATAGAGAATCAGTAGAGTCCTATCTTAGTAATGCCTCCTCATTCGCAATGAGGGCATTGAGGTAATAAGCCTAGCGTTATTCGACTGTTAGGGAGCATGTTGACGTTACCTTTTTCGTGGTTCACAGAGAATCCTTAGTTTCTCAGTCAAATCAATAGTCATGGTGCCTATCGCAAGAGACTAAAATCGATTGAAAACTCTAGTGACGCCATAGCATAAATTCGCATTGCTCTTGGGTTGTTGAAATATGATTATTCCTGAAGACGTTACAAGTGCATGAAATAAGCTTTGTGCACCAAATAAGAGAAACATAGGTGAGCGTAGGCTTAAATTGTGTTTTAAATTTCAACACGAAATTTTGCCTTTTTGACATTCTCTCGTCGATCGGAGTTTGCAAAAGACTGTAGGGTATTTCCTCTGCAAAAGGTAAGGCAATTAAGACAATGAGTAGAGAGACTGTGTTGTAATCCTCAACGCTGGCGTCATCAATTTTTGTGTGTTTTCAGTTCATTCTTAGCGTCTAGGTGTGTCAACGAGAAAATGAAATTATTTAAAAAAAAAACAATCTTACGATATCATTTATGGAATTTTCCCAGGTGTTAGAGTATTCATTTTTAGTGGCAACTACTTAATATGTAGTCAGAAAAAATCATCTAAAATTATTACACAAATAAAATTGCTGAAAAAAACTTTAGAGGCTGTTGGACTGCAAAACATGCAAAATTAGTGGTACACGGTTTTTTTTTTATGAAAAAGATACCTTGAATAAATAAAACCCTTAAACGACATCCCTTCCTCTACGATTGCATGGCTCTTTACTCGTACGTACTATGTTACAGTAAAATGATGCATAAACCGCAGGAGAGTTCATACGAGTTCATAGGTATTAATTCGTATGTAGAATTGTAGAATACAGTGCATTAATAATAATGCAATTTACAATACGAAATTATAATAACATCCAGGAAAAAAGTCGACAAAGATAATTTCGAACTCATAGTTACACAGATGTCAATAAAATATTCATCCCGTGTGGCCCTCAAATCAAAAATAAAAAATAAAAAACGAGAAAAAAATCGTCATGATAAAAAAAAGGTGAAATGGCGGAAATATTTACATTTACGTGTTTTTTTATTCGTTTTTTTATCGCTTTTTTTCTAATTAGTTGATTAAGTACCTGTGACTACCCAGACATACCATATCTCACACATTGTTGAGAAGATTTACCCTAAATAACGTGCCAAGGGTAGTTCCTACTTGAAGATAATCCCCTTGAGGGATGATCAATTTTTGTATCATTTTTTTTTTCTGTATAAAAATTATAAGTGAACTTCAAGTATGAGTACATCAAATACGAATATCTAAATATTAACGAGAATAAAAAAATCTAATTTGCATAATTTGTTTTCCTGCTGCTGCCTTTAGCATTTTAACCAACCTGCTTTACCTTCGAAATGTATGATATGTATCTGCACAAAAGGAAGTTCATTGATTGAGAAATCTCTTTTCAATTCAAATGATGGAAAATCAAGGAAAGAGAAAAGAAGAAAAACCACAAAGATTACAGTAATGGAAGTTTAATTTTCTATTATTAGAAAACAAGGTGTATACAAAGGTGAGAAATAAATTGAAAATAACGGCACGATCATAACAGCTTTGAATTTAGTCAAGGGGTAAGAAAATCCAGAGAAACTCCAAAGTCAAGAGACGCGGTGGATCTAAAGAAAATAATAGCAACACTGCTTGCAATCAAATGGTGGCATTTAGAAACATAAAAGCGGCTTCGAAGTCACTCTTTATATAAAATTTTTTTTTTTTTCAAAAACGTTGTGCAACACTGTTGTGCCGGTTACATTACACATTCGTTTGACGTACTCGTACTATTTTTCATTATTCGTATTTGTTACTGAAAACCTTACTACTTCCAACTTTTATTTATATCATCGCAATGTGCAGACACTCGTTTGTGTAGAGATATGTTTTTTATTTCTGTTTGTGTGAACAATTTTACTTTAATGAAAACCACAAGCTTTGAAAATTTCAACTTGATAAAAGTCGTCTTGCCAACCCCAATGGGGAGGAAGGAAATGCTACTCGTATATTATTTGCAGAACAACATAAAAGTCCTACCACCCTACGAATTAATGTACCTTCTTTCTGTTTGAAAAACCAGCCTACATTATGCACTTTTCCATAGGATCCGCAGTCATATCTACAATCTAATGCTGCATTCACATGTGCGGCGGTTGGAGACATGGCGACTGGAGATGACGATGAAAACAATTTAAAATTCCCCTTTTTAATTATCCTTTACTTTACTTAACTCCTAGGACAGGAAGTCGCAAAGCGGCCTTTTTTTTAATAAGGAAAGAAAATTTTCATCGTGATTTTCACAGATGCCTCTCCAGCTAGCGATGTAGGCGACATACTCGTAAAAGTGCTAAGTGGTGGGAAGTTTCAATTTGCTGAGCAAAATTTGTACAAGAGTTTAACGCACCTTGCTGAGCACTTGAGTTTCTATGGAGTATATGTACATATATATATGGTATCACACGTTCCAAAAGTACATTACAAACTTTAACTGGGAATAAAATTATTCAGAAATAATGCTTTTATAATATACAGAGGGTTTTTGAAATCATCCTGGTTGCCAATCAATCAGCATTTACGGTCACATTTGACAAATTCACAGCTTATAACTACTAACTCAACGAATCAACAGTAGATTCATCAGCTAGCTGATTTAAGATTAATGTCATCCTTTCTGTGTGATTAGTCAGGCAACGGGGAAAAATTCAAAGCAATTTATCTACGTCTTTAACGTGTTTCTCTAGCCACCATGAAATGAAATCTAAAAGGGTTTATTGTCCTTCATACAAGTAATAAATAAATAACAAGAGAAAAAAAAATAAAAATTCGCATCCCTTGCTAAAATGAACAACCCTGAAACCATAGAAACGGATAAATGTTTGCACACAACGGTGATTAAATGATCTTTTATGCAAATTTTATGCATAAGGGCTCGGCGCTTGAATTTTAGCTTGACTTTGTGTTGGTTAATATCATGTAAAGAGGTATTGGCGGCAGATTACAATATTATGTGGAAGGTGGCAAAAAGCATTAGTATTCGTACTTTTACCCTTCAATCATTTTTGGAGGGAAAGACATTAACTGGCCAACACTGCTGCCCATCAAGAAGTGAGCAATGTTGTTTTTTTTTTTTTTTTTTTTAATACCACGACAGTGGACAGTGAACATGTATGAACATTTATCACATGAAATTTGATTTATTGTTTTGTCGGTGTATGATTACTGCTGGTCCACCAGGAATTCAGAATGCGACTATAATTCATAATATGTAAAACAGAGAAGTACTCGTAAAGTGGTCTGGTTTTTGTACAAACGTATCCGTTTTCATGCCCCTCACTGTAGAATCCAGAGGTAAGTTAATTTAATTACAAAATAAGGTAGCATTTTTTTTAACTACATTCATTTAAAATTTATTGAAAATTGATTAACAATTGACATGATTGCATCTAAAGGTAATTCACCTTTAAACTTGTAGACCTTCGTTGGTAACAACCTGAGTTTATACGAGTACATGCATAGTCGTTGTTACCTTGAACGAAAGAATAAAAAATTAGCAAAAGAATTCTAATTTAAATATTAGAGAGACGTGCCATCAGATGAGAGACATTTCAAGAGGCGTAATGGTCTTCATTTGAACATGTAGGCAGTGAAAATACTCTATGACCAGATTGAATTTTGTCAAACTGAATGCTACAGTTTATTCAACAAAAAGTAGAAAATGAACCTCTATTGGTTGTAGGAATTCTTTTGTGAGCTATTGTTGTGTTTGCTCGATTATAACGTACATTTTTCTCTTTAAAACTGGGCTTGAAACAAAAGACCCTGCACAAGAGTGAAAAAAATAATACCGCGGGTGCGCGAAGCTAAACAAATAGCAAATTTTGGCTGGCTTGCACTGGGCTGCAGCACCAATATAGGTTTTTTTTTGTTATAATACATTGAATGACATGTACTCTGTTTTTATTTCTGACTCATACTAATTGTTGATTTATTTTATTTATTTATTTATATTTATTTATGTATATTTATTTATATTTAACGTTGTTTTATAACTTCTGATAGGTTGAATAAGAATATTATACTATTTAAGATCAAATCTGGTGGCCTTGTTTTTATTAGTAGCTCAATTTCGTACAAAAAATTGCTAATTAAGAAAAGGAACGAACAATTTTGGGAGAAATATTTTTTGTTCCGGGGCAGATCAGTTTCTTACCCGAAGTAAATGAATTGCTCCGTTCGGATAAATATACAGAACTATAGAAATTATTAGGAGCAAAATTATTTATGCGATAAATTAATACTAGTGTCCACAAAAACCAATCCATTCGGAACTTTTCATTTTGATTTAAGTATATCTATTTCAAGCCCTGCTTTAAAATGAAACCTGTCAGAATTGGGGAGCGTTTTTTCGATCTTACAAGGAAGGAACATTATCGGAATGACTGCCATATCTTAACAAGGACATGGGAGTCCTGATAAATCATACTTTGAAACACAAAAAGTTCTTTTCGATCGGCACTATGAAAGCCAGTTCTCAATGTAGAGCTCGACCAAAGTCTACACAATTCTGGAATAAGAAAAATATTTTCTTTTAATATTCTAAAAATATTAGAAAGATTAGCATCCGCTTCTATTGCCGAAAATGCAGGCATTGATCTATGTTTTGAATGGATTCTAAATTACCTATCGGAACGTTCCATTGAAGTTGTTCAGTTTCAAGTCTGATACGCCAATAAGAAAAGCTGGTACATCTTAACAAAAATAAGTCTCACCTCTTATCCGGAATTTTTCTCGTCGAATAATGTGACTAACAACAATGTTTTTGTGTTGAAGAACAAAAAACAAATTTCCGTATATTTAATTTAAGATGACTGAAGGAAGACTTGGCAGATTTAATCCAGAAACAAGCTCAAATTATCAAGACTTTTATTGAATTTAACAATTTGTGTGCCAAATAGAGTTGGTACGGGTTTTACAACAGTTGGGGAATACATTTTCCTACTAATGTTACAAAAATTACAGAAAAATCTTTCAATTTGCAGGAAAAAGACACCGCCTACATCAGAAAAAAATCAGCAACGACAAGTGTAGGGGCTTAGTGCCCCTATCGTAATCAAAATATTGAAAGATCGCCTCTGTTTTATTGAGGAGTTAAAGATATGCTGAGAAGATATTTATTTTCAACATATTTTTTAATTAGTTCCGTATTTTATTTTTCTATTTTTTATACATATACACAAAATGGGTATTTTTTTGCAGTGTTAGACTTTTGAACAAGTATCAAATACCAATTAGCTCTTTCATTAATTGAGAAAAAAAGCTTCCTTTTATTTTCAGTACAGTTTGCCCCTTCATCGCAGTAAGATTAAAAAGCAACAATTTCAAATTCTTGAAATTTATTTCCAAGTTCGAAGCTCTGTTCGCAAAACTTATAGAGCACTTTTTGGCATTTATCGAATAACTGGAAATTTCATACCCAATTCACGCTTTTGAACACGCAAACACCAAGGCCCATAAGATCCGATTGGTGCAAGAGCTGAGGCCCCGTTTTTTACCGTAATACTTTGTTTTTAAATATTACATGACATAAAATAGTCTTTTGAATGAATTTAATATATAGTCATTAAGCTAATTTCTTTGTAAATAACTTAACTTAAACAAGAGAATTTAAACATCTTAAAAAAAAATTCCCTATAAATTTTGAATTGATTTTAATAAATTCTAACATTAAGTCTTACACAAATTACAAAGCAATAAAATTCCCACTAGAATATCAATGTAGTTAATATTTACACAAATTCACAATTTAAATCCCATCGAACAAATATCGAGTTGTCATCGGTACTTTCATTATCAGATAATTGGTAATTGAAATTCATAGATTGATTGAAATATTGAAAGGTATGCACAGTTGTTGAATTTCAAATTCAAATTTTCTATCCTTCCTCCCTAAGCCCAATTCTCGAGCGACAATGAACAAACAAAAAAAAAAAAAAATATGAAAGAAAGAAAAAAATTAGTAGACTCTTGTGAAGGATTCACTGATTAATTATTCAAGAGATCAAATATCGTCAAACACGTCACTAGAGACAGAGCAACTCATGGTTCAACAAAAGCAAAGAGCACATAGAAACAAGTAGATAAAAGTTCGGATAAATTTATTTATTTATGCACAACTCGCGTGAGCATTGACAAATTGAAGTGTAGCCACACAGTCTGATGGGTTAACAAACAACAACAAAACAAAAAAAAAAAAGGAAAAAAAAATCTCAGGTTCCTGTAGGCTCATTTGCATATTTCAGTATCGGATTTCTGTTGTGCATCTCGTCTGATCCTACGCCAAATGAATTTTGTGATTGGGTTTTGTTGCAGTTCCACTCAACCCCACGTATTTATATGTTGAGCCTACTTCCGATTTGCAAAGGATGTACGTATGACATGGACAGATTTTGTTTTGTTTTTGAGTAGCGTTGAAAATCGCAGACAATTGCCTACAACTTTTGAAAAATGATCCTAGGGCAAACGTGACGAATTTAACGCGAATCTCGAATCCAGAATAAAAGTCTGACGTGGAAGTTGGCCTATTTAAGGGGTGGTGCACTATCATCCCTTTATAGTTGAAAATACGCAAGTAATCCATCAAAACTAAAAAATTGTTGATGTTGTCTGTGCAGCATAGAATCGTATACAATACGGCTATGTTGCACGTCACTTCATTTGGGTGGTGGGTTTGAACTGTTTCCTGTATTCTGTCAAACTGTAGAGGCACATGTCATAGTTTTACATTTTTCTATTACTCTCAGTTTCAACCCCTTCATTATGTATTTTTGCTTCGTTCTAGTGTCTGTCTTCGAATGAGTAGTATTCAAAGCGATTTGCTATAGTTTTCTAGTTTAAAGTGAAACATGCAACGCGTGCCATTACATAGTTTCTATTCTTGAGTTATGTCTGCACCTGGAGTGGCATTCTATTTAGAGATAGTCATGCAAAAAAAAAAACTTAAAATGCAAGTATATTTTATTACAAACAAAATTTAAAAATCAAAAGATTCGTTTTGGCAAGCGACAACAAATATTATGTATGAACGTTTGAAAATAGCACCTCGTTATTTTATCATGTGAGTAAACAAAATAAATTTAGACGCATACATGAGAAGCACAAGGGAAATTCGAAATAAGTTTTGCGATTTAAAAAATTGCTTAGTAGAATGTGAGATCTGATTGATGATGAATAACATGACGGACGAAATTTGATATGTTTCTCCAAGTCCGGCCACTATTTGTAGGATGATTGTTAAAGAGAGATGGAAATACTATTCAAAATAGTACAACTTGTTGTGATAGATAACAAGTGCCTTAACGTTCAATCAGCTAAAAGCTAGATAATCGATATATTTGAAAGCCCTGACAGATAGTTCTAGTTGATCAATTATCCATTTTGTAACTTGTTTACACAATAATACAGATAATAGATAATCGATACAAGCGTCACAAAAGTTTGTACAAATCATATCCCTAGGCTGAACAATCAAAGTGTTTTATCGATATGGGTGATGTATGTAAACCAAGACGACAGTTTCGATGTTTTTGAAAGGGCGTACAATAGAACAACGTCCGTTACCTTCGCATCCAGGAAACGTACACATTTTTGTCAATTTCATATCGTATGGAAGTATGGATTCATTTACAACCAATAAATGACATATGACTGAACCCAATTTACTTATTAACTTCTGGAAAATTTTCTTGTTAATTTTTATCCAATTTAAGGCAGTTTGTACTAAGTAGACAAGTCTTCGACCTGCAGCAATCGCAGCACTGGGACCATGGCCTGAAAAAAAGGCCTAAAATAGCTACCTTACTTTTAGATACAATTTAAAGTGACACTTAATAGTCATCCGTTGATTTTAAATAACACTTGTCCAAAATGTTCAACCTCAAGCGCTAATATTGAAATTGAGATGGTAGCAGAAGAGTTCGCAAGAAACCAACGGAGCTATTTAAACCTCCGTAGCGGTCTTCTTTTAAAGATTCGAAATTATGGTATCGGCTAAAGCGGCAAATCATATTAAATACTGTATCTTGTGACAGGACCAAAAACCTAGGGTATGGATAATTTTACTATTGACGATGTTACCAAGAAGATATTACCGCAACCCTAGAAGTGCAATGCAATGCATCTTATAACAATAGACATTTAGGATAGATTAGCAAAAAAGAGGACGACTCACTAAGAAAAATAGTAAGCAGGATGTATGGATGGATTTGGTAAAAGTTAGAAAATCGAAAGTGTTAAAGGTCAACATAGCTACTACAGAAATCTTCTCGTCACGAAATCTCTAGCCAGATTAATTAATTCTGATCGAACCCGGGCCATTGTTTTCTAGCAGCACTTCAATTGAAAAAGATGGCATTCAGTGGCGATATTGGCAGCAAGACAGCAGAAGATAAAAGATAATCAGAGTACACCTTCCTTATTTCATTCAAATGACTGATTCGGCTGGCTTGACAGTAGGCCATCCTATCAACCCGATTTATATTATGTCGGTTTCGACGGTTTCGCGCTCTATTTCACGAATAGCTTTTACCAATATTGTTCTTGAATTCCTGAATCGTTTCTGGATTGTTTGCATAGCATCGATCTTTGATGGCAGCCCACAAAAGTTAAGTCCAACTACTGATTACGCGATTATTGAACTTAGTGTGCATTAAATCGATTGTTAGACGGCCCCTGTGCAAATCAATTTCTGGCCTCGGTAGCGCTCTCCACTGTCATCTTGAAAGAAAAATGAGCCAATAATGCTACTGCTCCAAAAAACGCACCAAAAGTCACACGTTCAGGTTATATTAATTTCGCTATGACTTTGTTGAATTTTCCGAGCCCCAGCGCTTCATTTGAAAAAATGATTTTTTGAGCAGTTTTGTCAACATTGTAAGGGCTGCTCTTAAGCCTTAACAGGGAAGCAATGGAAGCCATAAAGAAGCCGGTGGTCATTTTGCATCGATTCCTGAGCCTATTGACCCTTGTAAGCCAATAATCCGAGATCTTTTTACAAAATTCTTCTCGAAGTGCGATTGATGTTCGGTTGGTGAGGTCTTGAACGTGTGCTATTAATTTATGATATAAAAAAATTATATTTAGTACTCACATCCTCTAACCGCCAAACCTTTTTTCTAATTTTATTTTATAATAAATTGCAGTAGGTCATAATTTCTCTACCATATCTTAGTGAATACTCCTAAAGCCTAAATTAACCATCAAATTATCCCATTGGTTTGGATCGTATGTCCAAAAATGTACTTCTAAGCTCTTACTAAATTGTATGCCGTTTTAACTTTTGAAAAAGCCGCCTTTTCGCACTATTCTAGGACTTAGCTCGACTTAACAACATATGTTCAATTTAATTTTGTATTCTTATTTTTATATGACATAAAAATAACAAGTTTATTGGAAACGATTAGCTTAAGACCTTTTAAGTGCAACCATTAAAATTTGCCTCCTTCGTTAGAGGATGTGCTTAGGCCTATCACACTTGACACCTCGCCGTAACCATTACACGTGTTATCCCTTTGCAAATCGATTACCATAAAATGGTGAAAAGAACGCGAATAAAATTTATGGAAAATTGATAGGTTGATGCGTAAGGAACTCGCTACGATGTCACATGTGGCAGAGGAGTGAATTAAGAAGCCGACGTTTAAATGGGAAAATATGAAGTAAGGATGTAAAACCTAAAAGACCACACCACGTTCGAATTGGTTTGGATGGTCTTTAGTTAATAGGAGAATTACTTTCGGAGAAAATTTATATTAGGTGGAATATAAAGTTGAAGTCGAGAGTGTCCTTTTTGCGGTAGGATATTGACTATTAAATTACTCGCCAGCAAATTGACTAGGTCTTGTGATAGTGATTGGATTCAAGTCTGTAGAAGTTATTTCGAAATTCATTTTATGGTTATTCGATAGCAATACATAGTATGAAATTCCCTTGCATAAGTACGTAGAAGGAAGCTGCAAGTATATGTATATATGAACACTTTTTTGTCTACTCAGAGCAGCATCTTAGTAAGAAAAGCCAATGGATGATGAAATAAAAGATAGTGCCTTTGCAAAAATATCTTTCCTTACCTTTATTTCATCGAACATGAGATTACAAAACTGTATACTCAAGACTTGGGGAGAAGATAATATAATTTTACTTTACCAGAATATTTCTTTAATTTTTAAAGGGTGAATCTCTTAAGCGGCCCTTACACGATCAATAGAGATGTACATTAATAATGATCGTGTATGGTCGATAGTATTGTCATTACTTGGAATGATGAACGGTATTGACGAAAATCCGGAATTTTTGATTTCGAGCTATCACTAGCCTCAGTTTTTTCCTTGGTAATGACCGTGTAAGGTTTTTACGTCAATGACGACGTCATTACTCATTTCGATTTATGCAGCCGGGGCAGCAGCATGTTTATTATCATAACCGATAACGCGGAATCTTTAAGTTTAGTTAGTGTCGAAGATAGTGAAGTGCTGCGTACCTTCATGGAAGCTTATAAAACCCCTCCAGAATTGCGAATCCATTCTGTATGAAAAATCAGCTTGCTTCTCCTCGAACAGTGAATTAATGCCCCTATTCTGATAGTGATGCGGTAACAACTCACGAATGTCACTGATGCGAAAATTGTGAAGCTTGTCTTGTGAGGTTTCTTGAGAGCATTCAGCTGTTAGGTATTCTGGCCAAAACCTCACAAGAAAGAGATACCACAGCGTGGTGAATTCATTGTCATGTCAAAATTTTATTTTTTGACAATCATTATTTTCGTAGATAGAAGAATAGAAAAAATAGAAGATTTTCAAATAAATAGATAGTAAAATCTCAAATAATGGCGGAAAATTTGGTACAAGGTAATATTGTTTATGATAAAAAGAAACATATGTATTAATAATGAACACTTTTCAGATATTTCCAAAAATATGAACGTACATCTCAGGTACAGCTGCAACATTACCTGAATTTCTTGGAGGAGAATCCTGATTTTCTTGCGAGTAAGAATGATCCAACTGATCCAAATAAGATGAAGATTTACTGGGACGTTTTAACAAAAGAGTTAAACGTTCGAACTGCGGCCAAGAGCAAACAAGTTAATTTAGCTATTATATGTTATTTTGTAACGATAATATTATATGCATTTCTTTTTAGACTTTAAGCCACTGGAAACACCAGTTGCGTTCTCGTGCACGGAAAATAAAAGTGCACACGAAACTAACTGGTGGTGGTCGGTCCACTGCCATCAGACAAGATAGCACCCTTGACGAAAAGGCGCTTGAGGTGTTCGGTGCTGTCGCTTTAGACGGCTTGCCAACAGTTCCAACGATTGGGTGTGATGAAAGTATTTTTAATATATTATCAATTGTGAATATGTATTTGTTTTCAAGGAAGGATCCGTTGAGTCGTCGATGAATACGCCAACATCAAAAGGCAGCGCACGAATTTCAACAACTGACCTTTGTTCGAAAGTTGTTGACCTTTGTGCAAAGAGGTACGAGATGGAGAAAGCAGCGCAGGAGGAGCGTCATCAAATACAAAAAGTAGGGGAGGGCTTAGCCACTGCTTCTCAGCTTTTAAATGTGAAAATTAACCGACAGTAAAATAAAACACGCCGAGAAACCGAAGATTGGCTTAATGCAGTGGTATAATTATTTCTTATGCATTTTTGGTAGCAGCCATTTCCGAGAAAATTCAATACTGTAAGGAACTGTTGTAAGGAAGGGTATAGATACCACATTTAGCAATTACTTGATTGGTCACCGTAAATACGCAGATCTTCTATGATATCCCTACACAATGTCTTCGCAATAGGAAAACTGATGAAATTTGATGAAACAGTCATCATTTAATGAAAAAGGATCATTCCTTTCCCGCAAATTCCGTAAAATTCTTCTACACTGTAATCTAAAAATTTCTTACCTTTCCTCTTTTTCGTTTATTTTACTCACAAGCAGCAAAATCAAAACTTCTTCCTTCATTTCTTTTTTTTTTCAAATTTAAAAATATATTAGCCTATTTTTCTCCTGTGGCCGGCTTGTGAGGTTTTGGTTAGAATACGAAAACCTCACAAATTGTGACTCACCTCACTCTTGTGAGGTTGTTGTGACATATGAGGCATCACAGAATAATACTAAATCAAGTAATGATAATATTATTGATTGTGTAAGGTTCAAAAGAAATGATGGAGTAATGATGAATTTATTTTGCCTGTAATGACAATACTGGTAATGACATTACTTCCTAGCCAAGTCATAAATACTGGTACACAACTGAACTCACTCATTACGAATGCAACACTGGCCGCATCCATTTCGTATTGATTGCGATTTGACAGTTGATATTTATGCTTCATTGTGACGTAAAAAGATTGTGACAATAATTGCTTACAATCATGGAATGGAGCGACATCGAAAATCGTATTGTTATAGTTGGCCTACTTAAATGCAACATGGAAAAAGGCGATATCTTTAGGACGTTGCGACCGCTTGGAATCACTCGCAATTTTGTGTATCGTGCTGTGAAGACAAATTCTGTTTACTAACGAGAAAATCATCATCGTAGAAGAATCGTTCAATAAGCAGAACGAATGTGTGTATGCTCTGTCATCCAGAGAAGCATCCCAACTCATCCCGAGGGTTCGAAAAGGCTACCATCCCGCGTCTGTAGTGGTATGGTGGGCAGTGTGCTACGATGGCGTTACCAAGCTCCATTTTTGCGAGAAAGGATTGAAAACATCGGCCAAAGTATATCAATCGACCTTCTTGGAACCCATTGTGAAGTCTCTCAACCAATCAATATTCAACAACAAGCCATGGACATTCCAGCAAGACTCTGCTCCAGCTCACAAAGCAAAAACGACTCAACTGTAGCTCAAAAATAACGTTCCGGGCTTCATATCAACGGAAGATTGGCCAGCTGGTAGTCGAGACCTCAACCCGTTGGATTACAAGTTTTGGTCCGTATTAGAGGGCATGGCTTCCTCTACTCGATACTCAAATATTGAGTCATTAAAGCGAAGCCCTTGTCCGTGCAGTCAACAATTTCCCGATGCATGAAGTGCGTCTCGTAATCGATGAGTGGGCACATCGTCTTAAGTCGTGCTGGAAGGCAAATGGAAATCATTTCGAATAAGTTGTTCTAAAATTTGTAGCCATTGAATAACCCAATAACAATAAAAAACAATTTTTTAATTGGCGCTGATTTTTCTGTGTACCAGTGTTTATGACTTGACTAGGTATTGCTCATGTTAGGGCCGCTTTAGAGTCACTTTTCCCAGCGGGTATTTCAAAAGCGATCACGCATGTGTCGTGTCACACTCATATGGTAGTTTTGGCCTAAATAACACACAATCCCATGAAAAGTGGAAAATGAATAATACGGCACAGCTCTCAACAGCTTGGCTTGTCATATGCAACCACTTGGCGTATTTACAGTGAGCATCTTGGTTTCGTGCAAGAACTGAAGTCAGCCGACCAATGACATCCGGAAGGTAACTGTGAATGGCGCCTGTTATCTTGCCATAATAACGTACACTTTGTTGTCTAAAATTGAAGCCTCTAGTTTTGACAATATTTGGTTTCGACTTGCCACACAGCCCGTAAAACCATGGCTTTATTGCGAGAACGATTCGGCGAAAAGTTAATAGCACCCTTTGGACTGGTAAATTAGCCGCCTAGATCCTTATCACACTTCTAGACTTTTCCAAAGCCTATATGGATAAGTTGGCTACGATTGAGGAAATAGAGGCCAACATTATTCGTAATGCTCGAACATGTCATCGAAAATTGGAATTTCAGTGTGGGCCAAAATAGCCGCACTTTCCAGTTAGGCCAAATTTAAAAGAAATAAAAATTGTTAATAATAAATGTAAGAAATAGTTATTTTGTATGATAATACAAATTACCCGATAAAATTACAGTTTTTGATTTTTTTTATATCTGGAAAAATTACCTCTAAAAGAATCACCTTTTACTTCCTGGTTAACACTTAGTATTAAAACTCTGCAAAACACCATCTGAGATGGGATTACACGGACAGTTGTGTAGTTCTATAAGAATAAACTAAGAAAAGTAAAATAGTTCCTGTCTATTTATGACTGACTATACATGACTAATAAAACTTTCTTTGGTCTATAAGACATAAAATTGATTAATGCTGATGGCATATCCAGCAAACATGTTCACTTTAATTACCATCAGCAAGAGTAGGTACCAATATTTTTGAAATTTAATGACACAAGTCCGAGTATAGGTTTTAGATAGCCCGATCCAGTTTTGCACTGATTTAGATTTGGATCTAGATATACCAGACACAAGTTCATTAACATTTTCTAATGCTTAAAGCCTTACTGTACGAGTACTTGCATGAATTAATTACATGCAAATTGCATTTAAGGTAAGTAATAAGATAATTCTGTTGCAATTGAGCGCCAATAACCATACTTAATCCGTGCCCGAACTGCACAGGCGTATGTAAGTACATACGAGTAATTCCCCCTAGCAACAAAGAGTACTATAAAACGAACTTAAACCTTTGGGACTTTAAGCAGTAGACAATATTTTGAGTTCAATGACACTTGTTTTATCCTATGCTAAAGCCAACTGCAGACAGTTTTAATATCAAAAAATATCACACACATTTCAAAAGGAACAGGCAAAACCGATTATAAAGCACAAAGTACACACAAATACAACACTCTCTCCGGTTACTATCAACACTGTGAGCAGTTCTCTTTACAAATCGATCTATTTGCCGTCGGCGCGTTTTGAATGAAAAATTATTTATACCTATAGATACATTGATAGATACACAGATACCAGTACTTACCACTTTCAAACCACAATTAGTGGGGGACCTTGGTAATCATATCACACAATTCACACCTTTACTCGCCAGTACTCGTACAGCACACTGGCATCATCAATCTCCTCCAGGGACATTTCGTCGACAATGTGGTTCCATTGAAAAGTTTCAATTTATGAACAAGAACCCGAACCCGAACCCGAGTCTGAACCTAAACCATGAATCTATCTAGACTAGCTAGATTCGTCATTTACCACCACACATCATCTCTATCATCAATAACCATGTGTGAATGAAATAATTTAAGTTGAATCCCAGTACAACGACCGCAGGGAAATTAAAGAGGGGTTTTCAATATTTCTTAGTCTGTCGATAGCAGATGTCTACATGTCTATTCGACATGTGATGAACGCTACAAACCCATTCATTACCCCGATATTGTGTTCAGGAGGAATACCAATTTAGGTGAAATCCTTTTTATCGTACGGATTTTCTCTGGCCAAATCATATCCAAAGGCTTTAACCTCTGAAGGTTAATAACTTTATTCTTCCCTTAGTGATGGGCAGATACATATAGTACAAACACATAACACACATACCCGTACCTATTTCCTAATACCAATTGAAAAGTTTAACCTTAAAGTTTTGCCTTTATAATTGAACTCTGCCACAGCACACACAAAAAGGGAAAATTTTGATTTAAGCGAAGGGTTCCATTATAAAATGTAGATGAGGTTGATGCCTTGATGGACCTGCTTATTCTCAGGATAATAACCCTAGTATCAACATATCTTATCAAAGGTTAAAAGCCATCATCTTTTCTGAACAACTCTGAATAAATCGATTTCGTCCATTAGTGGCTTTTTACCATGTTCAGACGGATTCCATTTGGGGAATCAGCTTTTGTTGCGAAATTGAGGTGAAGATAGGCATCTATTGGTATATTCCCATTAGGGTATTTAAATTTTGGTCAGTATGCAACCACTATGGGTTAAATCCTATTTGTGGATAAATAAAGCAACGACCTCTGAAATAGAAAGTGTAAGGATGCAAATTTGGTATTTTCTCAAACTTAGAAATGTGTTATATAGAAAAGACTTTTAATTACTCGTAAAATAATAAAAAGGTTTAACAAGATTTTCTTACAGATAGCTCGGTTAAAAAAAATTTATCTTTATCAGCATATGAATGTAACAGGAATATTTGTCATCCAAAAAAGATTGCAATTGAGTACTGGTTAAACAATTGATTGTAGATAATCCGTAAAGCATCTAAAATGAGTGGCGCTTCCATGAAGTTTCAATCAGCAGCAGTCAATACTCAGGTCAGAGATTTGTTAATACTGTATGTACCTGGTTGTTTCATGCGACTGATTAATCACGGTATAATGATCAAGAAATATGGGGATATCTCGACATTTCTCACTCATAATCTGATCAAGCAACTAGGACAACTGAACCATATCGGTTTTATTCAAACAGAATAAGAGACTCCTTCTTGCTTCTGTCCGGAGCGGAAATATGGTCTGGCTCTGCTAAGGGTAAGTCTTAGGAGCGGGGAATCTAATGCATTCACCACTTCAACGCACCAACAGTCGCCAGTGCGTTCCGAACTTTTGATTGATGAATGGATTGACAAACTTACACCAAAACTAACATCTATTTGATTCAGTTCCTGAAACCCCGCAAAAGCACATGTTTTTTTTTTAGTGCGAATTGCATAAATTAAGTCGATCCCTGGAAAGTAATGGTTTACGACGGTACCACGTGGGACACAAATCAGTTTGTTCAGTTTAAAGGGGTTTAAGTCGAAACGAAACCGGCCCTAGCTATGGGGAAAGGTCCATATTTCCACTGATTTGTGCGAGACTTCGAAAAGCATTCTTTTGATATGATTTGTAGGATAGGCCAGCTCATAGTTCTGCTATCGCCGAGGCAACTATACGACACGTAAGTTCAGGTCCTAAAAGGTACTCTTTTGACTTATTACACTTTTTTGTTTTTTTTTAAACAACTTTACACTCAAGTGAGTATGAATACATTTATAATGCCTCAACATGTGTTAAGTTTTTTGGAAAATTCGACAGAGAGAGAAGAAAAATGTTTGGGCTCAGTGGTTATTTTGCTCCATCGGTGGCATCCCACATTTAATGGGGAGACTAAATTCTTAGTGAGAGCTGGCTTGTTGTTGTATTCTAGTCTTTCAGGCACGGCTGGGATTCGAACACCGGACCTTGCGGTTTGGAAGCCAGTTCACGACCACTTGAGCCACGGCCATCCACACTGATATACCTATACAATGACTGTTGCTGGAATACCACACCTTCGGCTGTATGCTTGGCTAAATATGGCAACTTTGCTTCGTAACAAAGACGGTGCCTAATCACTGAAGATGACGTTTCATCCACTTTTTATAAAAGAAGTCACAGGGACATTTAAGAAATAACCAACTTTTGAGAACAGCGCGAAGTCGATTGATAGCGGTATGGTTTTATTGACTTGCGTACAGGTTCAATGTTTGTCAATTCACTTGTGACATTTTGGGGTTTCACTTATACGGCAGAATAACTCGTTTTGATTTTCTTCACTAAATTCTGTTGCTGGAACACCACACCTTCGGCTGTATGCTTGGCTAAATATGGCAACTTTGCTTCGTAACAAAGCCGGTGCCTAATCACTGAAGATGACGTTTCATCCACTTTTTATAAAAGAAGTCACAGGGACATTTAAGAAATAACCAACTTTTGAGAACAGCGCGAAGTCGATTGATAGCGGTATGGTTTTATTGACTTGCGTACAGGTTCAATGTTTGTCAATTCACTTGTGACATTTTGGGGTTTGACTTAAACGGCAGTATTAAAGGGAGAATAACTCGTTTCGATTTTCTTCACTAAACGCTAAATTTTTGGCTTTGAGCTGATCGTAAGTTTTCGAATAAAATTTGGAGGATTTGTGTATCCCTTATTATGATAAATATAACACAAATAAGACCTCTGTCAGGAGATTGCATTCGTGAGTTAAGAGAATACTTTGGATTATTGGAAAAATTGGACGCATGTAATGGTAAAACCTTTACTTAACCCAATTGTACAAGGTGGGGCAAAATTAATCATTCAATTTTGTTTTTGAATTATTTTTTTTACTAAATAAAAAAAAAAGATTTTGAGTAATGGAAATCTTTATATTTTTTTCTGTTGAGTGGAAAAGATGATATCCGCCAAGTGAATATCACATTTACCATTCCATGACTTTCCGCCAGATTTCTGGTGATAACTGTTCGCATTCCAGTCGCATATTCTCCTTAAGGGCTGCGATTGTCTGAGGCTTGTTGGCATAAGCCCGCGACTTCAAGTAGCCCCAAAGAAAGAAGTCTGGGATGGTTAAATAGGGCGATCTTGCTGGCGATGCCAAATCGCCAAAACGGGGAATTACACGACCAGGAAACGCTTCTTTCACAATATCCAATGTGGCTCGTGCTGCGTGTGCGTTGGCACCGTCTTGTTGAAACCACATGTTCACTAAACCCCGCGTGAACGCCGCACCACACAGTGGCTTTGAGTGGATGTAATGACGTTAGTGGAAATTCGCCTCGTCTCTCATGAAGGTTTTCGACACAAAATCGTCCTCTTCGTTGTTGGGATTGAGGATGGCTTGACAGTAATTCACATTGCTTGTCCGTTTATATACTGCAGCTGTCTAGTTCACAAATGTCATATATGATTGACATATGATTGACGTAGGAAGCCATTTGCAAAAACTATAACATCTTCCGATAGGATGATTAATTTTGCGCCACCTTGTAGTTGGTATAGGTTGTGTTATCTCTTCAAGTTTTTTTTTTTTTTTTTTTTAAACCATTTTAACAGTCCCAGTTCATGGAAGCACTGATCCTAATGCACTACTTATAATCTTTCCCTTAGCCTTTGGATTACCTGCATATGAAAGAGTTTCGCCAAAACTGTCAAGAATAGAGCCAATACCGACGATGTTCCGAAGCATTTAGATATGCAAATGTAAGCTGGTAACCTTTACTTTTAATCTGTAAATAATACGAAGGACCTCAGATCTGCTGTTTCTGTTGTCCTCTAACTTAATAACAATTACAAAGTAGTAATTAGTATTATGGTAAATGTTTCGAATCTCAGTACATCAACAAACAAGTGTATGTGCATACCTCAGAGCAATTCATGTCAACTCTCTCTTTAAGAAGAGAAGCAATCGACTATATAGATGCCCAGATAAAGTGTAGATCTGTGTCTTTATTTAATGCTGGCAACACTGTAGGGTGTATTAACTTTTTCCGTTCCTTCTTCGACCAGCAGTAGGCAACCAGTTCTTCAAAACAGACAGAATTTGGTTTAGTAGGTTTATTAATCAGCGGAAGAAGACATTAACACCCATCTGTATGATAGAAATCAATATTTTGATAGAAGTTTGTAACTCTGCCTGATTTTGTCAAGTATCAGGAAAAATGTCATGAATGGCTAAAAAAATGTTCATTCCTTTGCATATTACCCAACATTAGCAGCTTTGGTACTTAACCCTCCAATTTGGTGATAAGTTTATTTCAAAACTAACCTCTACTAGGTAGCTAATTAATCTTGCTGTAGAGTATTGACAATTAAAAAAATTCTTAGAAAATTGATCGTGTTCAACAGTAAAATTGTCAACGATTTACGAACCTTTACTCTCGGAGTTCAATGTTAAATTTTTTTAAAAAGAAACAAAAGAACTATTATTGAAATTATTTTCGATAAGATATTACCTATAATATAGGTATGACGATGAAAGAGCTAAAAAAAATACTACGAGTACTATCATATCTGCCATGTGATTTTAGATTTCGACATACGAGTATACCTGCTTTCAAATATAAACTCCGATTGCGCAAAACTAAGCCCAGTAAGACAGTTTTTTAATTATTGCATGACGACATATGATTTTAAAAAATAAGTACTCGTATATTGTCCTCACACATTAAAAATCGCACCATCGTCATAGTTCACTTTGCCCCCCTCTGTAATATAACAATATTTTATAGTACTCGTAGATACCTTTATCGTACACCCACCAAATCGAACTATTCGTATCTACTCAATTAAACGAAAAATAAGAAAATAAGAAAGAAGGAAAGAAGAATATGAAAACATTTCTTATATCTTATCGCCTGATGACATTTGTTCGTGACATTGGGAAACCCAATTACAAAATTTACTCGAACCCTCATCGATCAACTGAAACGCAATAACTAAACTGCCACAAGTAAAATTACTTTCATAGTTCGCTTCAGTGATCTTGGTATACGTTAAACTTGCTGATCCAATTCTTGCACGCGTACAGCGGTTTCATTATTCATCTTCACACTAAAATTGCCATCAAAGAATCGAAAGACAACTGTCTATAGAGGCACCAAACTATGAGTAGCTCATAAGTTACGGATCATTAGTGCAACATAAGAAAAACAACTCAATTTCTTAGCTCGTCCCAAATTGCAACAGATGGTGTCACAATCTTTCTTCCTGCCACAAGTGTTCACAGTGGGAAGAAAGTCTGGCCAATGGGCACAACTCCATAAAACAAATTTGTTCTATGCTCCAATGAATGCACAAACAAGGAAATTTATCTTCTGAGAAACCAGTAGAAGACACGTTAACACAAAAGGTGTGCAACAGTAGTGCAACGGGAGTGGTATACCTCCTGACGGCGGCGGTGGCATATCACTTTGCTACGAGTAGATATCAGGTGTTACTAAAGTAGAACATATTTTTATCTTTTTTGGAAAAAAAATTCGGCACTTTCAAATGGTGTGGATATAAGGGTAATTATGAAGTCCATTAATAATTCTGAAAATAGTGTCAATCAGCACTTTTAAACGAGAATGAGAATGAGAATGAGAATAGCTGCCGGTAATGACATCCTTGTGCGGAATTATACTGTGCACTCGTAACATGGAGAAGCTACAGAAACCCCATTTCCGTTTTGCATACCCCCCTCAACGAATACAGTGCTCTACTTTCAAGAGACAGTATTCATTGTTCTATTGCTGTTCTGGATTTCATTGAAAACAACAGAATATCCTGTCAAAATCCTATGGTGGGAAGGGACTTCCTTGTTTTTTTCAAAACATTCATGCTAAAAACAATAAAATGCTACACACTCTTCTCCGCTGCCGGTTTTTGTTTTTTTTTTTTATACAAAACCTCAAACTTAGCAACATGATTGTTGCATGAATACTCGTGTACGTAGTTGTAAAAGTCTTCTCTGAATAAAGCTCAGATATACTATATGAGTATGAATGCAATATTTACAACGATTTTGAACATTGAAATCCCTCAGTTGCAGAATGCATGAGCAAACAAAGATTTGGTTACAATTTAAGAAGGCAATCAAGGATGTTTTGTAGCCACAACAAGAGTTTGCATCAAGTAAATATCATATAAATTTTATGAGTTAGAGAACGGATCATTGAAGGCATCTGTGTGGATATGTATTAGTACTCAAATGTATTGGCTGTAAATGTGGGTGTGTTATTGGCTGTAATGTACTCGTAATATATCTGATTGCTATCTAAATTGGTAGTTTGTAATGTAATGTATCTGCATCGTTTAGTTGTTCTGAAAACCTTTTATGGCTTTCTAAGAGATACATAGAAACAGGAAGAGGGTAAGTGAGTGGTGTCAGTAGTTATTCGCTCCAAACTACGAGAGCGGGCAATTGAGAATATTTAAGGATGCTTCTTCAGAAAATACCCATATATTCGCAGGTTTTAGCAATCAGCGAGAAATCTGTCGATTCATAACCAGTACAAAAAAAAATTAAAAGATTTCATCTGCATATACTCGTAAACATCGTTATGAAAACGATTACTTTGCCAAAACTTCTTTGTCGATAAGAATAGAACGAATCGGGTATTAATGTTTCAAATCGGATCCACAAGAACGATGGACCTGTCGTTTTAATAGAACTGCATTGTACGGCTGACTGACGACTGGTCTCATACAGGCGTTGATCAGTGATTTGGCGAGAGAGGTTGACTAGCTGACCACGTAAAAATCCAAGTATCGTGACATTCAAGATTTGCTGAGGACCCTGAAGAATAAGGATCTTTCCTTAACATGTGGGGCTTTTCTAATAAAATGACTATGAAAAACCACGTTCTAAAAATAATAAGCAGCATTTATAATATTTGGGAGCGTATTTCTTCGAACAGCAAACTTGAGCAAGAAGCCATGAGCTTTCGGGATGTGAGCAAATACCTTGTAAAAATCCACATCCAGACTAAATTCAATCTAATATGCTCTTAGGTTCAAATCATGCTTCCAAAGAGTCACCACGTCGGATGTTATAGATTGGGTGACAATATAAAATGCGAATATCATTTTAAGTACAAATTTTCGAGTGTTTTTAACGTGCCTAAAGCTCAATTAGTTCCATAAGAATTAAATAAAGAATGACAACCAATTACTAATTGGTAACAAATCAAGACCTGTGAAGACATAATCTTTAGCTTTGCTAGAGGCCGATACCTGCATAAGCCTCTGCCATTCTTTTGGTCACGACGATAGGTTGTGTGATTGCATATTCCACACCGAAGAATAAACCGACAAGTTTCAAAACTCTTTATGCAATTCAAGCTTAAATCACGTTCATCATATAGGCCTTTTTATTGGGACTACCTCTTTTTTCTTTATAATTTATGCACGCTCAAGGGATAACACGTAGCTTTCAAATGTTTGTCCAAAACGAAATCGAAGGAAAATTAGGGAGGAAACAATGTACGCAGGTTAAAATGATCGTAAAATCAAGAACCCGGCAGGGCATTCCATTAGTTATTTGTACGTCTTAGCAAAGAATCACGATATTTCAGAGTACCTCCAAAGGTGGACTTAAGGGTGTAGGGTTTGAGATTTAAGAGCTAGTTATTGTTTTAGGGTGCAAATTGACTGTGTAATTGGCGTCAACTATAAATGTTGTTGCATCGTTTTGAATGCTATCTGGCCTGCGCAAACACGCAGAGTGGATTTGTAATGTATTGAGGTGAGATCGGAGCATATTTCTTTCACCGTTTTAGGGAATTTATACCCTTCCCAACATTTTGGCGATATCAACAATGTGGTCAGTCCAACAAAGATTGTCGTTGACTCACACCGAGAATGGCAATTTTTCGGTTTCTACGATGCAAGTGCCATTTGAAGATAATGGTTGGGTGTTAGAATTTCACTTGAACGACAGCAGGCAGCAGACAGCATTGAGTTGTAGATGCATTAAATTCCACTCTTCAGCAATTAGTTATGCTGTTCATATCGGAATTGAATGAGCTAAGCATACGATGCGGTCCCGGTTTTAAAGCCGAAGAGCAGGAACGTGCGCCTCGGAACGTACATATATTAAAAATACAGAGTACTGTCGTCAGCAAATGAATATATTGAATTAGAAGTAGTAAAGAAGAGATCATCAATGAAGATTAAGAACAATGTAGGAGACAGAACGGAGCCCTGAGGCACACCAGCAATAATTTTGTGGATATCAGACTTAAAACCATCCAAAACAACTTGAATTGGACGTTCCAAATCATAATAATAATCCATTAAAAAAGTCGTCGATTCAGAATGCATGCATTTTTTTGGCATCAGGCCAAAAGTTCTAAAATACAGCCTTAGCCGTGATCTCTGCAACAAGTCTAGAGGCTGGCACCTTAACAAATTTAGGGAGAACTAGTAGGCGTCAATCTGAAACTCCTTTCAATTCGGACTACTACGAATTATCAAAGGCGTAGCTTGTTAAATAGGTCGAAAACCGACTTAAACTTTGCTGAAGGGCATAATATTGTCACTATATTTTGCACATGATTTTATACCTAATTTTTCGAGAAAAAAAACGTCCTCAAGTCACAATCGATGCCAGGTTCATCCCAAACATAAGTATTTCTGAATATTCGCAGCATTCGCATATAATTGTACCTATACCTATAGTATCGGACAATTGTCCGAGATTCAGCCTAAATCGGCTGATGTAACAATAAAACGCCTGAATTTCTGCTAGTCACGTAGTCTCAAGGCCTCGGCATATGACTTACAACCTGCATTTAGTGTTAAGACCAGTGGCATGCGTATTAGAAAGCTGTCAGAAAAGCTGTGTTGTACAAACCTAACTGCACGAAATCCCTGGTTTGATGAAGAGGCAGGGAAGCACACGTAACAAAACAATTTGCATGCGAAGAGGCACTGAATAGGAGAACCAGTTTGGCTTATGCGAGCAGAGAACCGCGCGATTTAAAGTAGAAAAGTGATATTTGAGGATTAAAGTCGTGTACATTTTTTTGAATAACTGTGTAAGTCATATCCAAAACACATTAAGTCATGGTGAGTATAAAGCTCAATCTATGAAACCACTTACTTATGTCATGAATGTCAGTGAATTTATCTGGCTTGCCACTGAAATAACATCTGAATATACGCACTTCAACAGAAAACAAAGAAAGTAGCAAACAAGCATCGGACGTTTAAGAGAACTAGGACAAATACAGATGTTGGGCATTATCGCTATGAAATTGAAATGTTGTCGGGGTAAAAAGATTTCCTAATTATAAGTCTTGATTAAGAAACACGTCAAAAGATATGAGGCAAAGCAACTTATGAGAAGTTTACTCATTGTAAGACCTGGCTGTACAACGTAATTTCCGCCATTGTTTTTTGGGGAAGGTCCTTGTTTAACTTTTTTAATTTCTAAAATCATCAATTCGCTTAGAGTACAGAAAAGCGTTTCCCCATGTCTTCCAAAGTTGGTGATTACTTATTTATTCTCTATTATTCATTTCAATGTTTCAATTATGCGGCATTGCCACAGTAACACTAAAGCAATTATCTCGGAACCGAAGTATTTTCCAATAGCTGCCGCTAGCAACCACAACATAACCACAAAATTTATTGTGTAATCATTCGTTTCATCACTGTCAGTGGCTTCAACCCACGACGCCATGTATATATTGGTACTAGTACTTGTACCGGTGTAATTTCAACCATGGTGTAGTATTCCCAACTTAATCCCAACAGTAGTTTTATATTGCAAATTACGGTAAACCGCAACATTTTAAAATGCATATTATT
This sequence comes from Volucella inflata, assembly GCA_928272305.1. Classification (NCBI taxonomy): domain Eukaryota; kingdom Metazoa; phylum Arthropoda; class Insecta; order Diptera; family Syrphidae; genus Volucella; species Volucella inflata. The sequence goes on along the minus strand of OV743720.1, from coordinate 111,122,135 downwards.
CACGCATCCGAAAAAGGTCATTCATTCAGTGTTCCCATGGTTCTGGTTTGGTACCGTACAACAGTACTCCTAACCAATGTTCGCTACCAAAGGGTTTCGCATTAACAATCCAGTTATCCAAATGAGCCATCAACTTTGAGTTTCATTTTAATTCCATTAGCTTATACGTCAAATTCACTCAAAACCGATTTTATAAAACCTAATCGGCCGTTATGGTCACTTGTCAATGTCGGTCTTTATAATTCGTTCTATCGTACCTACTCGTATACCTACCTACCCCTAATGGCCGTTGGAATTTAATTAAAATTAAAATGCACGCACTGATTCAGTGAAAAGGTTCACTCTACAGAGCCTGGAAATCATCATCATCATTATCATGATCGACAAAGAAGATAATTTCCGGTTAGGTTTACCCGTATCTGAGTCAGGGGTGAGTATTCGTATTTGAATTGAAATGATATCCCTCTTCAAAACCCTTTACCCTTTCAAACATCTACGAGTACATCTTTGTGGTGGCGACAAAATTGACGATTTTAAAGGTACCCCGGGGTGTCATAAACACATGTTCCAACTCTTTTAAAACTAGTGATCACCGTCGAAGGGAAGACCAAAATGCCGACGATTTAATGGCTACCTACCTAAAATGCTTTTTTATTATCTGCAGAATTCTTTAAGGATCTCTTTTTGTAAGAAATTCCAAATTTGCATCTTGAAAGGATAATAAACGGAAGTGGGCGGCAACGTACTCGTATGCTGTCATCGAACGAACTCGTAATTGCGCAATAAGATACTGAAAATACTCGTTTGCATTCGTAGCACTCGGAACCGGTAGTTACGAGTTAAATGCAAAAAGAAAAACTGTTGCAACATTTGAGGAATAATAAGAAACTCGAAATTCTATATCAATAATTTATCGGCACGATACCAACGGGTGTTCGAAATGACACACGAAATACGAACAAATTCATGTAGTAACCCAGTGCTGGGAGTTTTATTCCATTGAAATGGAAAACAACACAGCAAGAGACAAGATGGAGCACAAGTGGTCGTTTCTTTTCTTTGAGATGAATGAAATGTTTTATTCGTAGCCCCGGGCATGGCTAATTGATTGGGAAGAAGAAGAAGAAGATGATGATTGAATGCGGCGGAACAATGTAAAGAAATTGAAATTCAAAAAGTTAGAAAATCGTGATAAAAATTACTTGATGGAGTGCGTACCGGTGATCATTACTTGCCTGGGGTGATGCTAGATTTGCGCCGAGCTACGGATATCTTCAATTTTTGTTTATTTGAATGAGTGATATTGTTTTTTTTTTGTTTGATTTCAGTGAAATACACGTGTGTTTCCAGAGAAAGGGTGTTAAGCATAGCTGGGGTTTCATCGATTTGAGACTCATATTGCCACTTTTGTGAATTGTGGCTTTTTTTTAGTTTTGGTACTTCTGAAAATACGTGGTTGGAATAGTTGAAAAGCGTTTGGTAAACAATAGGAAACTTATGAGTCCTTTTAATAGCTGGGGGATCTTCTGAAATCAGCTAATATTCAGGAGTGTATAAGGGAGTGCATGAGAAGCATTTCTCTGACTTTACGATCCCATTACGAATTGAGATTTATATAAGACGCAGTGATTCCGTTTTCGTTTAGAGTACGCTTGTAATTTCTACTAGCAACCTGTTTATCACAAGATACGAGCAGTTATTTCTCATCAGGATTGGCTGTGTCTCTGCTTGCAAGACAAATTCAAATTACATTAACATGGAGTGAAGCCCAAAGTTGTTGTCCTCTACAAAATCGTCAGCGACTTTTTTTAGATTCGTTTTGGCCTGAAAATCCGACCACGTTCCTTGCCTGATAAGATTCTGACAGAAGGCAGCCCTCAGTACAGAGAAACACGACTTTGTATTCCCATATTAACCTGAGTTACAGGGTCAATACATTTTAACAAAAGGTCGTTGAAACTTAAGTGCTTATTTCAAAATTGTCTAAAGAGTGCACTGCGTAAAACTTCAGTTCAGTGAAGATACATATATTGTTGTGTAGGGTCTGATAGAAGCAGGAGCTACATATGTGTTTCTACGAAAACTTATTCCACCAAACAACTAATGGATTGCATAGAATTGGTCTCCATGTTTTGCCGAATTTTCCTTAACAACACCAGGAAGCTGAAGCGCTATGGAAGTTTTCAGCTGGACGTGTTAAGTTATTCGAAGATCGTGAGACAATTGAGCTGAAAAACAGTACTAGATGATATATGCTGGTTAGCTCTTTATTTATTTTAAACAGAACTTCCTTCGTTTTAAGAGGATTGACTTAAATCTACTAAACGTAGACGTTAGAACGTTTAGCAAAGGACAAACCAGAAATCTTATAAGAGTGTATTCATAAGGGAATAGGGGACACCGTCCGTCGCTGTTTAATAAGCATATAAAGGTTCTATTTATGTTGAGATATCGGAGAAGTCAGAAATGCCGATAGAAACGACTAACCATATCGAGCGCGCATTCAATTCCGTCTACTAATTTAAGATCAATTAATGACTGTTGAATCTATAACATAGGGAGCTTCGTTATAAAGTTTTGCCCATGTAAGGATAAGTCATTATTTCCATAATCACAAAAAGGAAGTCAAATTGATCGAGGTAATGACTTGGTCTTCCTTTTTTGGCGAGTTTTGACCTGTTTGCAGCCTCGCTAAATATACGAGTACATATATATATAATTTTAGTTTAAGTTCTTTTAATTGACTGACTACATCCTTAAAGCATTAAACAGATCATTTGCAATCTAGTGAGTGGAACTGGTTCTAGTGTGAAAAAAATGATCTGTACGAATTTTCCTGGCATCATACGTCAGTTAAAAATATTTGGTTTGAGCTACATATAATTTTATTCCCTCTGCCTGTTTTGAACTTATGTGGAATTCTTATAGATTCACTAATTGCTGTTTAAGGTATTCTCTTCCGAAACAGCAAGCTTAATTGTTCAATTGGATTCGTGTAAAACCCGAAGCTACAGACTACATCCATACCAATCGTTTCTGGATAAATATTATGTAACAAGATGGAGCAAAATAAATTCGTGTATTATCGTGGAGAAAATTGCAGTCGAATGTTGATATATTTTCAAGTTTTTCGTATTTATATTTTAACAAAATTTTTATACGATTTAATACTCGTACCCTATCTGAATATGCCAAGAATTTAAAGCAGTGGCAGACCAAGGGAATCACAATCTTGCTTTCATCTGTAGACCTAAGATGACTTGACTTACAATACCATCAATTTCGTGCAGGTCATGCATGTTATCCATATGAATTCACATGAATGAATTCTTTAGATGCACTTTCGTAGCTCCCATCGAAGAATTGTATGTAGTCACATATAAGGAGGCATAGACAGCCAATAGTATAAGTTGCCCCATGTTTCAGTTTGTTAAGTTTGTGTTGAATTAATTAACTTTACTTTAGCTGACCTTAAGGAGGCGGAATTCATATTTACTGTTTCTCATTCAAAATGTTAGAGGCGATCCGAGTTGCTGGTACTTGTTTTTGGATCCTTTTAGAAGAAATGCTTGTGTTGATACAATGTTTTAAGAAAAGTGCAAATATTCCTCCCACAAGATTCAGAGATACGTGACTTACTGTTCAGCATCTATTCTATTAAATATTATGGACGTATGGACATATGCATGTATATTGAAAGTATTATGGGTTACTTTGGCAAGAGTCTGTAATTATTTGTTTTTGTTTGAAAATTCATGGTAGTACAATGCATCTTACATGCATCGGCAAATGACTAGAAATAGCATCTGTATATGCAGAATATAGCTACTATTGCTGGGCATCTTTTAGTTGTTTAGATCTACCCATCTTCTTGACATGGTCTAGGAAAATTACTCCTACTCAGGTGTGTGCCAGGGAGTAACATAAACCAACATACTCGTATAGCAATATTCTACTTTACTTGGAAAACCGGATAACCAAATGGTGCACGGTGTGGAATAGTCATTAACAAACTAATCATCCAAAGCCTTTATTTTGAAAGCCCTTCAAGGATCAAATATTGACGACCAAATTTCAGAATAAAGTGGGAAAAATCACCATTTAAAATGATATGCCTCGACAGAAGATGCCATGAAGAAAGGAAAAAATCTTTTACAATGAACTGATTTCACCGGGGGACACCTAGGGTAAACAACGAGGATAGCGCTGTCAAGTGTACGAATGGCGAATATGACCAGGGGAGGAGATTTACAACCAAAACCTTTTAGCCGACTTTTGCAACATTAATCGCACGCCATGTTATAGCATAATCTACAAGTTTGCACAGATTAACTTGGCGATCGGTCGGTGGTTTAACAAAGCTAGGTTTTGTACATTTTCGTACTGTATCCATTAAAAGAGATCACCAAACCAAAGGTGTCGAAGCGATCAGTATCTTTGGCCCTATGAAACCTAAAGACTTGTACAGCTATGTAAACGCCTTTTTGTCGCAGTTTTTGCAGGATTTTAAGCAGTAAGCAGAGAACTTTAGGTGCACCATCGCATGAAGTGTAAGCTGGAGCATGATGTCAGGTGTGAAAAATATAACAATGTTCTTTCGGAACAAAGCTGTGAAAACATCTCGTATATGTGAAAGCACTGTTGTTTCTAGAATAACCGATACACTATTGAATAGCTACTGCTCTACTCAATATTTATTGAAGATGCAAGGGGTACGTTGGTAACTTTGCATGAGCGTTAACTAATGAGATGAAAGACACATTTCACAGCGATATAACTTACTGCAGCACTTCTGTGCGTGATTATGTGGACTACAAAGTGAAGTTAATTACGATTGCATGCGTAGCATTCCATCACTATTTCCTTGTGCCGCCTCATCAACGATATCCATATTCCGGATTTGATTATGTTCGTATATGGAGTTGAACTACAAAACTTAAGTCCCCACAAAAAAAAACACTTTTTGCAAATTTATAGCTCAGTTCTAAGAGTAAGACATGGCCAGGATATTGGAACTTTTGTGTTTGGAACTTGGAACTTGGTGTTTATGGTACGATGCCCTGATAATTTAAATTTACTTACTTACTTCAGATGGTGCTAACGGACCGGAGCGTTGGTGTCTATCCGCTCTACATGACCCCGACATCTCAGTCATTGGATCTTCACTCTGCTGGCACTCTGCTGATGTCGCTGTACAGTCCGTACAGTTCGTCGTTGTATCTCCTGCTCCACTCACCGCCAATGCAGACGAGACCGAAGATCACCCGAAGAATTTTTCTCTCAAAGCAACCAAGAGCAACTAGAATTATTAAGGTCTTATATAAGGTAATTGAGAGAGCGTTACTAATCAATTACCTCCTTAGCCCAAAGAAGCAGCATTGGCAAGAGTAATTCTTCGTTTGATCTCAGCGCTGGTGTCGTTGTCTGAATTTATAGCAGAGCCTAGGTAGACAAATTCTTTAACAACCTTAAAGCTATATCAGTTGAAGGTGTTGTTCTGTTCGAGACGTCCCTTTTGTTTGACAGCCCTGAAGATCAGTGTCTATTCAACTTCAAAATGGTGGCGGTTCATCTCGTGATTAACATGCAATATTTCCTAAAGCATGTATCGAGACCAATCAAGTAGGATTTTTTGTTAGCATTACTACTTTTTATAAAACTCAATTGTTTCGAAAGGCTCAGACGCCTTCCAACGGAGTTAATACATCAATCTCATGGCTCAAAACGAAGCCAAAATGTTCACTAAAAGCTGGAGAGCATCCTCACACAGTATACGAGTATGACCGACAAAACTGTGATTGGGGCGACACGCTTTGTAAAGTGTTTAATACAGCTGTCATAATAGAATGTTGAGCTCTCAGATATTTTAAAAAAAGTCAATAAGAGCTTAGGATTCTAGCATGGGGTGCGACGTCTAAATCGTTTTTATGGGTTTCAATGCTAAACAAAATTTTAGCTCCACGAAAATATGTAAGTAGCACCTTCACAGAGGGATCTACTCCGAAAAATTTCCAATTAATCGAATAAATAAATAAATAATATACTGGATACTGGTGCACTTTCAGGGGTACGCCGAAGAATGCAAAGGAATTCGGAAATGCAGTAAATTTCATAACTCTTTTCTAACAGAAATATAACAATTGCTATCAGTGCCAGCATCTTAGGTTTACAAGAAGGCCTATACAATTATTTAATTACTTTATTGATGATATAATATAAAAGGATTTATATTCTGGATGGAATCAGGCAAACATGGAGGTTTTCCTTGATGTCTTATTTGTATGGCAATAAATTTTCACCATCTGTGCTGCAAGCGTACGTATGTTAATTTATGTCAAGTGACCCCCAGATTGTTTTGATTGTTTTGTATGCACAATTACTTATCGTATTGTTGCAAACATTAACTGAGGCAAACGGCTGATTGACCAAATAAACAAACCAAGTCTAATTGCACGGTAGGCACCTCCTTATCTTTGTGGTTACTTGTATCTAATTTAATTAGCGCCCCCTTCGTTGAGATACGTATTCCAAATCAAATCGAAATCTAAATAAAAAAAAAGCGGGCAAATCAAAATGCCGCACACGTGCAACCACCTTAGAGATATACCGACCATTTAGTCGCTTGGTTCGCCCCAATTGTCGATCCAAAAACACAGCTACACTTACGTATAGGTATAGGCATATGCATATAGCTAGGTACACTCGCCTGAGTAGTGCTGGCAAACTTTACCTGTAAGCAAACGTGGCCTGGTCCGACTTGGTCATTATGCGGATTTTCACGAACATTTTTGTAAAATTTTTACGCTCAATGAAATCCACAGCCGCAACAAAGCTCAATGAGTTCTGCTTGCTTTGTTGAACTCTATCCATCGGTCCGTGCAATGTTCACCACTTTTTTGATTAATTTAATTGCATGGGGAGAAATGAAAATTATATAAAAAATGCTACGCTACCTAACTGGCTTCGGTTATGGAAAGATGAATGGCAAATATTGTTTGGTTTGGTTGCGCGTCCAAATGTAACACGGAGGCCGTTTTGCCATTTGCCGTTTTGCAATCCGCTAGAAGAACAGACGGGTAGCAGAGGTGCCTTATGATGGCCAATTGTAGTGCATTCACACACAATCAAACACACAGGTATTTGTTTCCAAACTTAGCCGAATCCCGAAGGCCAATTAACGAAATTGCACGCCAGTGCTTGTGGTGCGACGAACTATTGCTCACTTGTGCAACTGCTTTGGTTAATTGCAATTTGAAGAGTCTCAGCTTATTTGTCTCGTGGTGCTAATCGGTATGCTGTTTTGGATATCAACGAAGCCTTCGACGATTATGGTGCCTACAAGTAATCAAAATGTAATCGCTGCCTTGACAAGGAGTTGTTGAGTTGTATAGTCCAAATGGAAATCGCTTTACAGTATGCGTTTCAAAAATAAAACTCTGCATCAGTAACTCAAAAGTGTGAGATAGTTTTTTATTTTATTTTTTTAATATGACATCCGCCCTTAAACTGTTAAACAATGAAATCGAGAGAGGTCATTGTCACGTGAACTAAATCTAGATTGTCATTAGATAAAAGTAAAGATACTCTACTGTTCGTAGCACTATGGGAGCAAAGTGTTACTTGAGAAATGAAGCAACTCTGATGGGAATGATTCACGCACAATGCGGCACACACATTGAACTCACAAAGAACAACAAAATAAATCAGAAAATGAAATAAAAAATTAAAATTCATTAACCTTCCAGAGTCAGAAGTGGAGACTGTAAAACGTTGAGTGCATGTGCGTTAAGGTTGACGGTGAAGGCACGGTAACTCATCAAAAACAGAACTTGACTTAAAGGTATTTAAATGAAATGTGAAAAATAATTTAAACAAGCTGCGCAGACATCATCTATCGTTTTTAGTTTCGACATACACTTAATTATAGGCATTGTTTGTCATAAAATGACATCAAGCGAGCTGAGCACGAATCTTTTAAGATGCTCGAATTAGCTAACGAATTAAACCCAACTGCTTTCAATGCCGATATGGAAAATTTAAAATGATCACCTATACAGGCTGTTTAACGCTGAAGAGTGCCAACGTTCTACTGTCACAATGATCATAAAGAACTTCATCGTTATGACCATTAACTAGTCTAACAAGCGATATCTAAATTGCCGAATCATCTACCCTTGTGCGGGATGATATACATAGTATGTCATGAAACATGTCGCTCATTTACTTATAATATAACTAAAAAAACGCGAATTTTGAGCTTATGATGCAGAATTATTCATTTTATCATGCTTCACATTGTGTAAAAATTTCATATTTATATGTAGTACTAGGTGGGGTAAAAAGTAACCTCCTTGGGAATGAAAAAAAAAAATTTTTTAAACGTTTTTTTTTATTTTATTCAATATAGTCCCTTTTTAGCTTAATACACTTATTCCAACGATTCTCCAACTTCTTGATCACGTCCGAAAAGTCATTTTCCGGAAGGTCTGCAAAATACTCATCCGTGGCTTCGATGATTTCCTCGCGTAAGCTAAATTTTTTATCGATGAGCCATCTTTTGAGCTTTGGGAAGATATAATAGTCACAGGGAGCCAAATCGGGCGAATACGGTGGATGTGACAGCAATTGGAGCCATATGCGCCGGCGCATTGTCTTGCAAAAACATGTGAGGCCGTTTTGTGGCGGTTTCGGCCTCCAATCGCTACAATAATGCACAGTAATATTAGCTGTTGATGGTTTTTCCTTTTTCGAGGTAGTCCACGAAGAGTATGCCATGACAATCCCAGAAAACCAACGCCATAACTTTTCCGACCCATTGAGCCTCCCTCGGCCGCTTCGGAGCACTCGTGCCGGATTCAGTCCATTGCCGGGCACACATTCTGTTCTCTGGTGTGTAATAGTGGATCTAGGTTTCATCAACAGTTACCCATCGACGCCAAAAGTCCGCCCGATTCCGCATCAGCAAGTCCAAAAACTCTTTCGAAGTGATCTCGCGTTCGTCCTTTTAGTCAGGAGTGAGCATGCGCGGCACCCAGCGGCAGGATAACTTTTTCATATGCAGAATATTGCCCAAGATATGGCGTGTGCGCTCAGTACTAATCTTTGTGGTATTTGCTAACTCGCGCACATTCACTTTGCGGTCAGCCAACACCATTTCATGTATCTTTTTGACATTGTCCTCTGTAACCGCATCGGAGGGCCTGGCGCTGCGGACTTGTTCGGTTGTGGAGTTGCGGCCACCACGAAACTCTCGAAACCAATATTTGACGGTGTAATTTGATGGAGCAAATAGATGATGTAGCTTAAATTTTATATTTGCCTTAAGGGCCTTGCCAGGCGATGGCGATGGCGCGATAGTTGGCTCATTGAACTATCACCAGAGAGACTGGGTTCAATTCCTGGCTGGGTCACCAACAATTTTTCAAATCGCCATCACCCTTTCGGCGGGCAATGGCAAACTCTCGAAAGTAAAATTGCCTAAGAAAAAGCTTCTAAGTAGTGCCGTTCGGACTCGGCGATAAACCGTAGGCGCCTCTAAGATGTGATAAAAATGTCAACATGAGCAACACAAATGAGTGTCAAGAAGCTAGGCCATAGCCCATACAGGGCTGCCAGCGCTACAGTGTTTTTTTTTTGTTCTTGTTATTAAAGGGCCTTGCTATCCGTTTTTCAATGTACTTTTATCTTGAGTAATAAACTTCTCTGGTTATAGATTTAAATGACTTTAAAATGACATACGTGCAATGACATGCGTGAACTGTCTGATGGAAAAAAATTTCACGTAAATGTGACTCTTCTTTTACTAGACTGCAAAAAATGGTTATGAATAGTGAATTTTCACAGCACGGCTAGCACTACATACACCGATGATTCCGTCTTCTTCTGGTCGTATAAATTCATTTAAGGGCACCTTCTGATTAAATAAAAATGAAATGGGTATAGCCGATAGCTACTATGAAAGCGTTCTAATTAGAGCCAAGTTCAAAATGAAAAAAAAATCACTGATGAAGTAAATCAATGAGGCCCAGAAATTGAACATCTGTCAAGGTTTTGTACGTCCTTGATTTGGGATTTCATTGGTAGTTTTGAGTTTTTTCCAAAAAAAAACAACGCTTAGTCCAGATGAGGAACATGAATACAACCGATTTCACTCAGTACTACCGAAATTCAGATGGCAAATGACAAGTCCATTAAAAACATGGTATGTACGTGAATAACCAGATTATCCCGCTATTAACAATGCTAATAAGCTCATATTTGCTCACTTTCAACCATTTTTAGAAAGCAATACGAGTATGTAACACGCGTTGGCACCAAAAATTGCAATCCAGTTTGCCAGTGAATTTTTAGATAAACAAGATATCAGCCCAGCCGTAATCAGGGATTAATTTCTTCCAGTCGGCTGACTGATAAATAAATCAATCATCAATTAAAAAATAAAATTAAAAATTAACTGAACTTTGTATTTATTATTGGAAACTTGAATAAAACAACTTCCTAACACGAGCAAAACAACTTCAAGTTCACCTTTTTTTATTAAATAAACCGCAATCCAACAAATACATGTAAACATGTAGGATTATATCACTATTTGGATGCAGCTTTAACCTTTAAATCAATGCGTCGCAGCAATGTTTAGACGAGTTGACGACATTATTATTATTAACTTAATCCATCTACAGTTTCTGAATCTCAACTTATTCACCGGAACATTTGAATCACAATCGCAACTAAATCGACAACCTAATCTAAATCTGAATCGCAATCTCAATATTTTGTTGACACGTCCAACGTGTTAGTTATATCTGAGATTATGCTTTGCTTTTGAAATGCCAATTTTATATTAATTTATGGGAAGCTTAAAAACAAAAACATACATTTATGCTGAATACTTATGTGGCTGTCCATTTGTTTGCATTTTAAATTATTATTAACCTAGTTGTGGGAAACATTTGGAAGATGAACTGCCAAAAAGGCTTCTCTTTTTACATGTTACATTTACACATGATTTGAATGTAAAATTGTATCTGCTGTATTCATACTCGTAGATTAGGCAACAGAAATTGTGAAACAGTATCCACTTAAATTCGTCAGACCCAAAGTGAAATTGTTTTCATATTCAATTATTGCGATTTTATTTTATGCCGCTAATATGCATACAAAATCAATCTTCTCCATTTCGAAGAAATTTAAATAGCGTATTCGTAACTTATTAGAGTGATTGGATGGAAAAGAAAAAATATATTGAAAACAAAATTTTGATTGATTGTCCCCTTCACAATTGGCTGACCGGAAACCGATCAATTGAGATTTGAATCTGAATAGTTTAGCTTCGTAAGCACGGTATTTTGTTCATAGGACTGTGTATGAATATCTGGTAAATAAGTTTTTTTTTTTGTTTTTGAGAACACAGTAGGAAATATTTAGAGAATAAATTGGCAATGTTTTTTTGTTTGTCAATTCAAATCTGTAGTACACAGTTTTATGAGGCGGCGAAGTAGTGGAAATCAGAGAAGACTCTGGTCAATTCTTAAGAATCTAAGTAATTCTTATGTATACGAGTAGTATCATAGATGCATTGACGAAATTAAGTTGGGGCGATGAAAGAAATTCCAAATTTGTTAAACGAGGTCTTTACGACAAAACAGAATTGAGAACAGAATCTAATGCGCAACGTCAAAAATGGTCGGTTCTTTAGTTATTTGAATAAAAACTCTACGGAGTAGCTTACTACCTAGTCAAGTCATAAATACTGGTACACAACTGAACTCACTCATTACGAATGCAACACTGGGCGCATCCATTTCATATTGATTGCGATTTGACAGTTGATAATTATGGTTCATTGTGACGTAAAAAGTTTTTGGCAGTAATTGCTTACAATCATGGGATGGAGTGACATCGAAAATCGTATTGTTGTAGTTGGCCTATTTAAATGCAACATGGAAAAGGCGATATCTTTAGGACGTTGCGACCGCTTGAAATCACTCGCAATTTTGTGTATCGTGCTGTGAAGTTGTTTGAGGATACTGGTGGAGTACAAGACCGTCAAAGATCCGGCCGTCCGCGCAATGTGAGAACTCCGAAAGCGATCAAAGCCGTGAAGAAACGAACCGACCGAAAACCGCTGCGAAAACAGAAATTCTTGTTGCGGGAAATGCAAATTTCGCAAAAATCCATGTGTCGCAATATCAAAGAAGATTTAGGACTCAGCGCGTACAAGCGACACACTGGACACCTGCTCACGGCCGCATTGAAGGAAAAACACACCGAAGTTACTCAGTACGCGAAGAACGCTCACAGACAAATTCTGTTTACTGACGAGAAAATCATCCTCGTAGAAAAATCGTTCAATAAGCAGAACGAATGCTATTTCAATCGACCATTGTGCAGTCTCTCAACCAATCAATATTCAACAACAAGCCATGGACTTTCCAGCAGACTCTGCTCCAGCTCACAAAACAAAAACAAAGTTCCGGATTTCATCATCAACGGATGATTGGCCAGCTGGTAGTCCAGACCTCAACCCGTTGGATTACAAGTTTTGGTCCGTATTAGAGGGCATAGCTTGCTGTACTCGGAACTCAAATATTGAGTCGTTGAAGCGAGCCCTTGTCCGTGGACAATTTCCCCGTGCATGGAGTGCGTCTCGCCATCGATCAGTGGCCATATCGTTTTAAGTCGTTTTCATTTGGCGCTGATTTTTATGTGTAACAGTATTTACGTCCCTACGGTAATATGCCTACCAGATTGAGTTTATCGAGCCACAAACAAACGCTTAGGTATTTGGAAAAGTCAACTAAAGCAGCGGTTTTTATAAAACGAATCTTTGAGTAAACCAAAGTCAAGCGATTGGTAAAGAAAAATTTTAAGGACTAAAATACAATTTATCAGACGCCTTGTCCGCAACATCACATATGAAAGGGCAATACTTGTTGACCTTCTACTCGTACAGGCCTCTATAAAGACTATACAATTCATACAAATAGAATGGGATAAGCTTTGATATAAGAAGTTGTATGCACTTAAATGTTTCATGGGCTTTTCACGAAACAAACTTAGGATGAAATTCTGAGTGGCGGAGCGGCTAAAGCAGCAAAAACTTAAAAAAATATTTCCATAATTCAAAATCACCCTTTAACGGCCTAACTATTTAGAGTTGTTTAAGAGAAAAACACACTCGTTTCGTATCCTACTTTCTGTAGAAGATAGCGATTGGAGCGTGAGGTTTCTCATGAGGCGAATTGGCCTGTAAAAACAAGTTTTTCAATGACCGACGCTGACAGACGATTGGCCTTAAAAAGGTCTTCATGCACCCTAATGAATCCCAAGCCGCTTCTCATTTGATTCACTTAAGTTGATAACCGATGTCCATGATTCAAAATGAGAATTTGCCATGTCTTGCTGGTTGACGTGCCGTAATTATCGATGAGATAAACTTACAGCTCTAGTCGCTACAACTTAGATCAAATTGTTTTTGTCAATAAAATTTGCAATGGCAGTGTTACAGGTATCATTAGGTTTGTTTAGATAATGGGTAGGATAGTTTCACTTTTCTGATGTTGGCTAGTGCAGACTACGTCTACAAAAAATGCAGTATTGCCTTTAGCTTCTCCTTGATTCTGCACCTTTCGTAGAAGTCAATGTAGCGATGCTTAATCATTGCGCGTGATTTTTCTTCTGACTCTCATTTTGTCATTAATATCGGCTTGGTGATGTTGCAATGATCAAACTGGCTTTATTTGAGCTTTGCTTTTAAACTTCATCGACTGGTACTTCAAATTTGCAAATGACATTGGTACCAAATCTTCTTATCTTACAGCTTTCTGTTTTGAAATGTTTTGGAGGGAATCAGTGTAGGAGAGATCCATCCAAAGGACTTCGATCTTATAGGACCCCTAGTACAAGGTGGCGCAAAAGCAATGTGATAACGCGAATTGGCTGCCATTAGGTAGAGATGAATAAAATCGGGCTCTGTTTTTAAGAAAAGTCTGCTTGAAGGTGTAATATTAATGACATTAAGTTGAAAAAATGAAATCAGTGAAATGACCACCTAAACATTTGACATTTACAAAAAATATGGCAAATTTTCATTATGACATTATTTTTGTCCCACACTGTTACATCCCTTTAGATGTTTTTTTAGATTGGCTGTCTTGGTGGAACTACTTAAACCTCAGCCAAATAGTGGCACGGCATTCAAATAGCACATGTTGGGGATTGTGAGCGTGAGAGAATTTCAAGTGTTTTCTATTATTTTATCTTAACCTCTATCTGATTCAACGAAGGCATCTATTCCAAACAATTTAGACTCAAAGTCAAAAGGTTTTAAAGTTCTAAGGGATAATTGGCTATTTGAAAGTAAATTGAAACGTAATCTTCGTGTGATCTTCTGACGCTTTCTTTGGCATGCTGTTTGAAAGATTTGACGATGATCTCAAAGACTACGATTTGAAAAAGTGATTGTGACTTAAAAGTTAGTTAGTAGGTTGAGATGAAGATGACATCGGAATGAGCTCCTTATGTGTATTTGGTTAAATATTTTGTTGTTGAATAAAAGGTCTTTTAAACTGTTTGTAATGTGTATAATATTGAAATATAATAAATCATTTTCGATAGATAATATACGCTCTACTTTGATTTCCTTCGAATTTTGTTCAACTTGAAAAAATGTTAAGACGCCAAACAGGCAAAAATGACTCACTTTGGTGTGGTGTAAAGGGTATGGAAACATTTCAGTAGTAAGTAATTACATATCCATGGACTTAGAAAGCTAAATGTGCAGTCATTAGAACAATATCACAGATTAAAAAAAAAAAAAAAAAAATTGCGTTCTTAACAAAGAAAATGAATAGTGTAATTATGTAATCATTTAAAAACACCTTTTATAAGACTTTCAGTAGTTTAGATATTTTTTGATAAAGACATATTAAATAAGGAAATAATTCTATCTCTCCTGAGCAACCAACAATTACTTGATTTATTGACACTTAATATTACACTGCTTTTTTAAATATATGTTTGCAGAAGCAATGAGGGAACAGATAGAGTGGCTCGAGGTTCTTTTTACATTGGTGAGGAAAATCGAATGAATTTAATATTTAAAATGCCTTAAGATATAACTCACACGAGAAGGAACCGCCACTTTGTTGAAGCTCTGCAGGTGTTTCACGTTTTGTATGAAAACTCGAGAATTTATGAAACCAATACTATTTTGTTAGACATCCTAATGATTTACTTACAATAGATTCTCTTAGAAATTTATATATCTTACAATTCTCCTGCCACATTTAAAATAGATACGCAAATCTTCTATTCACACATACCTGCAAAGAGAAAAGAAAACACACTTGATTAACATAAGTAAACTGTCAATTCGTTTTACAATAAAAATATCTTTAATAAACATTTCAACCAGAATCCATTATAGCCATTATACGAAATATGTATGTCTGTTTACACTTGAACAGTTGAAACATTTATTCGGTTGTAAACAACAAGCTAACCGATACTACATAGAACATTTGTCAATGGAAACACTTGAAACCCTTGTCGCCTCATAATTCATATACTCGTACCATAGAAACACAAACACTTTTAGCAATTAATGGACACCACTAGAGAAATCTTTTCAACTTCGAATGCCATTTTATGATACCCCAAAATGTAGGAAGGCACACTGTGCTGGTACGAGTACTGTGACAACTACAACTCTCGTTTGTTTATTCGAAAAGGAAACAACAAAGTTTCTAGGTCAATCCACTTTGCCCGATACTAACAAAGGTCCATCGCCCAAGTCCACTAATGTTCATCGAACAAGGGGAAGTACTTACGGATAAGTGCTTGCAATTACTACAAAATTTAAGCACATATGGGTACACATTTGTAGTTGGACCCATTTGAAATATCTCTAATGGTCTCCACATCTATTCCGTCAGATATCTCCTAGAAGAATGTATCGATTTAATGCAACAAAGCAAAAAAAAAACCGAAAACGAAATCAAATCCAATGCAGAGTTGTAAAGAAAAATATGATTTTACATTTTACAGTTGCATTTTGTATTCGAAACTATAAATTTTGTTATATGAACTGAATCAGAGTACCGAAATAAAAAACAAAAAAAATGTTTTCAGTTTTAATGGGTTCTGGACCGTAGACTTTGGGTATTTGTAGGCCATGCCAGATGTATCATAGTTCATAATGCGTTGGGGGTCATTATTTAAGTTCGGTAATTGTATATGTTGCTTTCCGAGATAATAAAAGAGAGAATTTCTATGCGCAGATACTCGTAAAAATATCCGGGTGAGCATTATTAATAAGAAAATACAATTTAATGAGATTTTTTTTTAGATCGTTTTCAACGACAGAAAAGAGAGGGCGTTGTCAGTTCATTCTTCACCATAAGCACTTTAGAATATTGTTAAGTACTTTTCATCTGTGTGTCAAATGTTCGGAGATACGCATCTACGTCCACGTCCACAAGTACTGAGAGTTTAAGTAGGACAACAAAATAAGTTATTGATGAATATCTTTTAAATGATCACTTTGAATTTTCAACAATGTGTGAAAAAGCTATTTCTCAGCCTCAAATGATATTTTACTTTATAAGCGAATGGCTTATTTATTCACACTTACAACTGTTCCGAGGCATGAATCCTGAATAGTTGCGCCATGTGGCAAAACTTCCTGATCATCCAAAATCAGAATAGCATCCTTTAAGCTTCGCGAATTATACAAGCATAAATCTAGGTAATCTTACTCGAGTAACTTATGTGACCTTATATACATACGTGTATCACCATAGAGCTGGTGCAGATGTTTAGACTTTCACAAACGTGTTGCGGTCACTTTAAACTGTTTTAAGAGAAACAAAAATTATAGATCTTGTCTGGAAAATCGGTAAAAGGAGTAGGAGATACGTGTATTATGAAAAACAATTAGGTAAGTCAACTTTACCAGAATTATCCTAATACATACGACGATGACGATAAGTGGAGTTAAAGAGCGGATGCAAGTAAAGAAGATTAGTCGTTACTTGGCGCGTTGACGTGCAAAGGGATTTCTACCAATTTGGCGAGCCAACGTAGGTAGTTTACGATCAATTTGAACGTACAGGGTTATTTTTGTTCACTGAAACCCAAATCTACCGGGAATTGATCACTTAAGTGCTTAAGGGGGTAATAGAAATGTTTTTATTTGTTCAAAACCAAAACCGTGGTGTTTATTAATTCGATGTGGGTGAGCCACATCTAAACTAATCAACATGATCAGTTCATAGTTTGTGGCTATGATTTTGTTCATTTGAACTCTGCTTTCTTTTAAAGTAACCCCATATCAGCCATCTTCTTGCTTACCGTTAAATTTTCGGATCGGTGGCGACTCTTCCACGACTATAAGGAACTCAATTGTGGGCTTAAAACAACTATCACCTGTTTAAATTTCGTATACAAACTCCAAATGGTGTCTGCATTGGAGAACTTTCTGATTTCTTTGAGTTGAGATGCTGCGTGGCTACATTCTTTTTTGCAAAGCTTTCTTCCTTCTATTTATTCTGCTTGGATGTTCTTTTTCTTGCTGCTCTAGTTTTCTGTCGATTTTCGTTTTTGTGTGCATGTTCGTTCATCCGATTTCTTTGATCACAACCTTCATTGAATTGCGATTTACCAGGTGCTCAGGTTTTAATATAGGTTCTAGCAATCCCTGGCGTGTGGAAGTCTCCGTCAGGAAAGATTTTTGTCTTTTTTTTTTTAAGTGCGTAACTTTATTTATCTCTCAGGTTATGCGGCTGCTAAGTGAATTCTTTTAAGGCTGAACATGATTTTGTTCACAGATATTTCGAGCGGCTACACAAATTGCTAGAGCGAAGTAGTTATCTGTTGTCATTGCATGGAGCCTATACTACCACACTATTCTCCCAAAGATGATGATTTTAATAAAGAATTTCTCGGGTATTACTTCAACCAAAAAGGCATAAGGTTCAACAGAAAATAAATCATTTATATCTGGTGTTTTGGTCAGGGTTTTAGTTTTGGTCTTGCATTACCAATGTGGTTGGTCACTCTCTGTAGTTACTAATAAATTCTATATGAAAATGAATGCTCATATGTCCAAACGCCATTAAAGGTATACGATGTCCTCGCACTACACCAAATGCAAACCCTTGCCTTTGATCTAGTATTTTTCAATGCAGTAACGAGCAAATCTAGCGAGCAAGTTTATGTAAAAAAACAAGAACATTTCCGTCGTTTCTCTAAAAAAGAAGGTGCCCATGGGCTTACTTCCCGAAGGACCTCTAATTTACCAAAAACAAAAAAAAAAGCCTAAAAGAGGCGTTTTGCACATGTAACAGAAAGTCGTTGATCTACTTTACAGCTACGCAAAAATGTATAAAGAAAGGCAGGGCAAGAAAAAAGGTCAATGATTCTCATATGAATAGCCGATTTATCACTTAATCGTTAAAATTAAGTGAAAGTAGCATTTTTGAACAATGAACTCCGTTCGAGTACAATTTTGTCCGTTTTAAGGGTTAACTATGAGAATTGTTTAAGGTTTGCTATAAAGCACCAATGCATGGTGTCCATGATGTAAATATTCTTTCAGATTACAAGGATTTTGGAGAAAGTATTTTTATTGGATTCATCCGTTATTTCAGACAACTTTCGATACCTTTGAATTATTTCTGGTTGATTCTCTGCACAAAAACAACTATTGTAATTGTTGTGGCTCTAATGCACCTGGATATCCAATATTTTTATGCAATTTTCATTTTAGTACATATTTAGAGCTGAACGAAAAAGCTGCCGCATGCAGTTAACAAACTGCAGATAGTACTTCTTGCCAAAGGGGTACACAAGTCGTTTGAATTACCCAGCTGCACCGGTGGAGTAGGTGGAATTTCATCGCCTTCCACTGAATCACCCACTCATAGTCATTTTATACTGCACTACATCGAATCGTAAACAGAATCAGATTCAACAAAGTACGCAAATCGACAACTGTGGCCACAACAGAGGGCAGTAAGTGCCTGTCTTTCGTATCTGTGTCTGTATATACTCGTATGTATTATTATTTAACACAAGGAAACTGCATATTGGCATGCAAGACTATAGAATGTGGAACGTGATTTATGAACGAAAACCGAACAAACACACATTCTTCCCGAGTTTTGTTGGGATGGCAATTCTGTGCCACTGGGTCGACTCCACTTTTTATTGTTGCATTTTTATTCGCAACACTTTAAATTGGAGCGCATTGTTTTCTTCCGACAACAACGACAAGGACAACCACAATCCAAGCCATATCCACATATACAGTTGGTTCCAAATTTTTCCAGTTAAAAATTTCAATCTCAATAATTATAATCCGCAGATGTCGACCCGTTGTAGTGGGGAATGGTGGTGACCACAGAGGGGTACTCCATGGCAGACCCACTGGCGTTGGGGTAGTCATCGACTTTGTACTCGTATTCAGCCATACTGCGACCATTGTTTATAAATTGTAAATTAATAGAAAATATTTTGATTTCATTAGCTCGCAACACTGCCGTTAGGGTACGATTTTAAATTTGTGGATGCTTCAACGCACATGGATTTCGGTTGGTTTCGTGAGTATCTGTCTATCCCATCTTAATTGTGGGTGAAGAGATTTACTCAAATGAAAGTTTCACTATCACAGATCACGACTTAGAAATTCCTTATCGCAAGAGCAATAGCGTGACTGTATACAAATATGAAAAAAAAATAAAAGCAGTAAAAAAAAAATGTAATGAAGCGATGAAGAGTGCAGCAAAGTTCAGTTTTTAATGTTTCAGTTCGATTTCATTAAATTTTTTTTTTTTTTTTGAAAATTTATTTTCCTTTTTAATTTCGTCAACTGATATCAGTTGCTGAAAGTAAAGAGTTCCGATAAGGCACTACAGCGTTGTCTATTGTTTTAATAGTACTTGGGTGGGCAAGTAAAGGAAATTGAATTGGAAATTTTTGATTATTAAAATCAACAAATTCATTAGGTGCATGCGGTTGACTTACGAGTACTTGTATTCTCATTAAAAATACAAGTGATGATATAAGTGCTGTTCTCACACCACAGAGACTACTCAAATATTCAAAAATTTAAATTATCAATTCGAAAATGAAGTGACTTTTGAGATGGCAATTGTGTTCGGGGGAATTTCACACATTTAACAACTTATTAAATTGATTTTTTGTTAAAACTACTGAAACTTACAAATTACCTAAAAAAATAAATCGCAATCCCTTTAAACTATGTAATCGTATGTGTTGTTGGTGAAGGTGAGTCGCTTGTTCGCACTTTTTTTGACGACGGGATCGCTAGTCATCCTGGACCAACGCTTTTATTTGAATAAAGGAAAACCAAAAAAGCGCACACTTTCGTTATAAGTCTTGGGGATTGAGTTGTTCTTTAAGTTCATTTTTTAAACAATGTGTCTTCAAATCAGCTTAGTGACGAAAGTGTCAAATTTGTTGCATCGGTAGGATAGTATTTTATGTTGCATAGGATTGGAAACCGTTTGTTACAGGCCGTTTTGAATTTACAATATTCCGGCAGAGGTTATTGTAAGATAGTTCAACGTGGGCAATAGCTGAAGTCTGCTTCTTTTCCGTGTATATGTACGTTTTCAATGCATTTACATATGCATATGACGAGTTCAGGTATTTGCAGTGATTTTTCTGCAGCCTTCTAGAATATTATTCCTTTCTATTTCTTCACTACTACGTGAAGATTCATATAAAATCTTTAGCTTTAGTTCTCTGTCCGCCATTTAGGGAAAATGAAGCTCGGAATAGGGTCTGACTTTATACAGATCTCTAACATCTTTTGCATTTTTAGCTTCTTTTGTTCATCTTGATCATCCCCACATCATAGATTCTATTGAAAGCGGATAAAAATTAGCTAAGAGGGGGAGGAGGAGGAGAAGATAATCAGTCGCCTGCGATTGCTATGATATATTGATGAAATAGAGATCAAAGCTCCGGACCGAAGAGTTATCGAATCTAACCAGGTATGTCAACGTAATAAATTAAGTAGACAACTTACCTAAAATGGCGCGAGCAAGTAGAAAGGGACCCAAACCGACTTGGAGTGCGTAGGTGAAAGCATTTAGCTAAACACCTAGCAAACTGGAGAGGCTTCTTTTTACGACCAACTTCATCACGAACTATAGCTCCACCTAAGAATTGAAGTATTTATAAACGCTGCTAGAAGAGGTTGACGTCATTTAAATTATCGGAATTGTGGATTTGCCGTCACAATGTACTATAGGAGAGATCGGAAGACCATCTTGAGTTCATTTTCAAGACGACGCACTGATAAATTTGTTCATGTCACAATTTTCGGTGTTTGGTCGATTAATGAAGTGATAATTTAGTTCGTTCATAGGTGCAAAGGTTCCGTGAACTTCTCGGCTTTAAACCTTTCTTTAGGGCTCAGGAGAATGTCAGATAAAACATTTGTGAAATGGAACGAAGTTTCTGTGAAAATTAAAGGAGCCAAGTGCAGAAAAAACCGGATGCTTTGGGACTCTCAGTAATTATAGCTCATCGGATTCTTTAGAAAGTCTTAAACTAATACTCTTGAAGGATTCAATCGGTGCAAGAACTTAAGCAAAATGATTTTAAAGCAAACTGGAAAGATTTTGCACTGTGAATTGGATTAACTAGAACGACAAAGCCCATTTCCACCTGTTTGGGTACATTTTCGCTTATCTGTTCTACGAGAACATAATGTGTGACTTACAACACCCACGGCCTTTACATTGTTCGGCAGTGACGTTTGGAGCGCCATATCGGCGAACGGAATTATGGAGCCTTTCATTTTAAATTTCAGTGAATAAATGTAGACAGTGAAAACTACAAATAATTTTTTTGGCTGAATGTGGAAAGATATTAAGCTAAACATCACATGGCTTCAACAAAATGGGGCAATTTCGCATACGGAGCAAACGCTCCGGAGTGTGGTAAAGAACGTGTAAAATACCGCGCGCGAAGAGCTTGGTACCAAAATTTGAGAACAAAGTCTTTCACTCGAGAAATTACACGTTCTTGGGGCGAACACTCCAGAAGTTTGTGTCTAGTGGGCAATCGCGCGCGAAATACGGCGTGAAACTTGAACGTGCTGGAGTGTACGACAGTTCAACAGTTTTCGCTGGAACGTGCGGTAGAATTTTTTAAAGCCAGCGGGACCGATGTCGGACGTCCATGATGATTTCGCTCTTAATACCGCGCTCAGTCACGTGGGAAAGAATGTACTACTCAAAACGGACAGCGCGCGTAATTCACTCGGTACTGAGCATACGGACTTTCCATTGCACAACTTCGATATCTGTATATGTTCGTATATTGGGCCTCATAAATAATTTTAGTTCTAATCTTGTATTCATTTGTGGCAGAAAGAATAAGGCCACATTCAGTCCAGTGACAAATTTTTGAACTTTACCTATTGTCATATTTGTCGTTAAAAGTTTTACTTCTCAAATGCATAAAGTGAAATAAAGCCAAATTGAAAAAATAGCCGATTTGGCCTTATTTCGCTTCGAAAAACGAAATTAAGCCAAATATTTCCCTTTATTGCCTTATTTCGTTGGGCTTTATTTCACGTCACCTCCAGACTTAACAACCATGGACTTGATTGCTACCAAAAGAAATTTATACGCTAATAACCTGCGGTCTGTCACGTTACATATCTTGCTAAGCACGAGACACGAAACGGGATGGTCCATTTCTAACAGCCTATGCGAGAAACCGAACAGTAATTGGCCTATATGTTGTAAAGTAAAGAAAAGTTTAAAGAATGGAAAACCGGCGACTTTGCCAGAAGTAAGCCTGCTTTCGTTAGCAGTCTGATACAAACATGGGACATGGGAAGAACTCAGCGACGTCTCAAATGATCTAATCATTGTCTTTATCAATCAAGAAGTGTTTACTGCGAGGTTTACACTTATTTGAAAGGTGTAAAACAACGAAACAGTTTTCGAAACTCGTCTCTGGTGAAAACAGTCTTATAAATTTTGTTTGATATTCGTACTTAAATTAGGCATAAGTTTAGTTCAAATATGACATAAACTGAAAGGAGGTGCTTTAAATGACTATTGGAACTGCGAAGCCATTGTGCCATCGGATAAAAGTTTAAATATTGAATCTGCTTTTTGGGCAGAGCAGAGCTTTAGAATTGTCTTTGCCCTGTATCTAATTTATGACCAACAATACTGTAGATTGCGACATCATATAAATAACCTCGTCTCTATGTCTTGTTTAACAGCTTATCTGAAGTTCCAGCATAAACAACTTACGTATGCATACATTACTACCGACTGCATTTGACAACTTTCATGAATGAGTTCAGTATATTTAACTTTTCCATGTTCAGCAAACAGCCCTAAGCTGTTTGTTTAATTAATGATCGTGAATTAATTTATGAAACCACTGACTATGAATCGATTTACAGCGTAGCAGTCCACTTGTAAAGATTAAGAGATAAAAACGAATCAGATCCAAGTGCAATAGTCATTGCTATGTCCAAGTCTAACTGCGCAGACCACAATCTTGATTGCAATTGAGATTTCTTATTCCTTTTTTGTATCGCATAATACCCCTATGTGTTGTAGTGGTCTATTGCTGAAATACTAAACGAGTTTCTTAAGTTGTGGACATTGGAACGGAACATAGAACTTCTCGGACTAGACTAGGCTAGACGAGACCACGATTATAACGCTAATTGGATTTGTGAAAATATTTTTGTACTTACCCTATTAAACGCAATTATGTCACAGTTTGTTTCCGGCTCCGTGTTGTCAAATAGTGTCAAATCATGTGGCAATGGCAGCTTCTCAGTGTACATACATTTTCATACAGAGTTGCAGCACAAAAACCGAAAGGCAGGAAGGCAAAAATCAAAACAGAAATGTGTTTTTGACGTTTTTCACATTGTGAGTGTACCTTAATTGAGTGACATGACATTTCTGACAGTTCCTAAGGTGTTTGGAATTTTTATCTAATGGATATTGCCAATGGTCGGTTGATCAGACTTAGGTCTCCTGTTATGAATATTAAAGACATCTAATAGCAACTCTGACAAGTAAATGGATAAATCAATAAATGTCTGAATGCACCGCTTAAAATTCTTTCATCCAGGATTTGAGGAAATAGCAGAAATAGCTAAAATTTTGCATATGACAAGACAGTTTTCGATTAACAGACATCGCCACCCAGACATTTCTCGCAGATGCAGAATTTAATTGAATTCATGGAAAATCTATTCAACTAACGACAAACAGGATAAGTAGCTTCAAAGTACTCGTATGTTTAACTCTGTTCCCCGATACGAGTGCAGAATTCCATCGAAAGAAACGTGCTTTGTGGTGAAATTGTGAACTTAAAAATAGTAGTAGGGTAGATACGACGAGTATATGCATTTCATTCTCATGTTTCCAGGACATGAGAGCGTATGAATAAGGATAAGATATGAAGGAGACGTACTTGAAGTGAGTGTACGAGTACATCAAATTCAAAATCTTCAATGGGGAAACAGAAGAAAGCAAAAACGGAACTTGATGGCAGGAGTGCATATTCCCGGTTAAATCTGTACTGAAGGAGGGTTGATGGAATCAAATCTTAGAGAGGATGCTGTTTGAATCACGTATCTCGCTGTTAAAAGCCCGTTTTTATCCCTGAAAATCCATTTCAAATACGGGAACAAAATAGCTGGAAGAACGTTCAACGCATGGACTAAAGAGCGTTTTTTTTATTTGTTAGAAAATTGAATTTCGAATTTTACTTTATCTTGTTTTAGACTCGTGGGTATATGTACTCGGATATGATTTATTTTTATTTTTAAAGAATACGAGTATATTCCTAGCGCAGTAGGGTTTTGGAAGGTATTTAACATATGTAGATTGTAGATATATTAGAGATCCTTTTTAGGAGAATGTTTAAATCTTCTCGGGAAAGGAAGTGATGAATATACTTATACGGGCATGATATAGGATTTTAAGATGGATTTTGTTTTTTGTAGGATTATTCTGGTAAATTTTGAGTCATCCTTTATAAAAGCACTTTATGAGATCAAGTCATTCGTAGAACCCATTTGGTCTTATTGACTTTGGTACAGAACAAAATATGCAGTTAGTTCCTAAAAGTCAAGTTTTATCCTGCAACATAAATTTAGAACTAGTAAATTCTATGTAGTGTGTTGTTGTGTAGAGGGTCCACCCTTTTTCGTTGTATCGGGAACGGTCATGGGTTGAACCACAGTCTTCGTATAGAATTATTATTACCACCAATGAGGTTATTTTTTGCTTTTATGAAAAAAAAACATCGCTCATCATTTCGAAATGAATGCAGTTCTTTTAATCGCGTTCCCATATTATGAATACGATTCACATAAGTGATTTAGTCGTTTACTCCACCACGAGGATCGTATGACGTAGAGGCATTCAAAGTTCGTTTTCATTCAGTACTTTTTCACCAATGATATTTTCATATTTTATGCCCCCTTACCACCCTTAGGATCACTAGCCCGGAAAAGGTATAGAATAATACAAAAATACTTAAATTCATTGGAAAACAAATGACAATGGTTTTTAGAAAAGAACTTCCTCCACCCAAACAAGAAGAGATTTGAATATGTAATCCATAGACCATTAAAAGGCACCAGGAGCAGACGGACTACCTGCTGAATTACTAAAAACAGGAGAATTGATTCAGTAAAGAGCATTAATCAAATTATCTGTTAAATCTGGTGTGGTTTTGTCCAGTCAACGAAATCGAAGGATCGTTTGGCATTGTTAGTTCACTATCGGCAATCAGAAGCTTCGATTCATCAGCTTCGATTACTAGGATATGTTGAGCAAGTAAACGCCACTGAAGTGTTTCGATTTCATACGGAATGATAGCGCTATTAAGACAGACCTCGCTCTCAAAAAAAAAGAAAACTTAACTACTTCAACAGTCAACCAGATCGATCAGATTGCGATCGACGCAAGACACTCCTCCTGTATTATGGATGTCCTTACGTTCCGAGGACGCCCACACGACCTGGATCAAGTGAAGATAGCTATATCGAAGCTTAAGTCCAACAAAGCTGCTGGAGCGGATGGCCTGACTGCCGAGCTCTTCAAAGCGGCAGGCGATGACTTGGTAAGGAGCATACACCAACTCATCTGTAGAATATGGTCGGACGAAAGTATGCCCGATGAATGGAACCTCAGCATTTTTTGTCCGATTCTCAAGGAAGGAGACCCTCTGAACTGCGCCAACTACAGAGGCATCAGTCTCCTTAACATCGCATACAAGATCTTATCTGCACTATTGTGTGAACACCTGAAGCCGTTCGTCAACAACCTGATAGTCCACCATCGACCAAATATTCACACTACGGCAGATCTTGGAGAAGACCCATGAGCTTCAGATTTTAAGGCCGAGTATGACAGCATCTATAGAGAGGAGCTATCCCTGCCAAACTGTACAGGATGACGATGGAGAAAATGCGCGCTGCTCCATCAAGGTCGGTAAAGATCGCACCGAGACCTTTGATGTTCAGCAAGGATTTAGACAAGGCGATACGCTGTCATGCGACTTTTTCAACATCGTACTTGAAAGAATAGTGCAAAACTCACGAGCAAACACAAGAGGCACTATCTTTCAAAAGTCCGTCCAACCACTCGCATACGCCGACGATATTGACATAATCGGGAGAAAGCAGCGTGATGTCAGTGGCGCTTTCGCGAGTATTGAGACGGAAGCGGCGAAAATGGGTTTAGCGGTCAATGAGGGCAAGACCAAGTATATGCTGTCAAGCAAAAAGGACAACCAACACCGACGTCTCGGACAGAACGTCACCCTCGACAGATATAACTTTGAGGTAGTTAAGGCCTTTGTCTACCTAGGCTCCGCTATAAATACAGATAACGACACCAGCGCTGAGATCAAGCGAAGAATAACTCTTGCCACCGGCTGTTGCTTTGGGCTAAGAAGGCAATTGAGTAGCAAAGCCCTCTCTCGGACAACAAAAGTCACACTTTATAAGACCTTAATAATCCCGGTCCTTTTCTATGGTGCAGAGGCATGGACATTATCAAAAACGGATGAGGGTGTTCTTGGTTGCTTCGAGAGAAAAATTCTTCAAGCGATCTTCGGTCCCGTCTGCATTGAAGGAGAATGGAGGAGGAGATACAACAATGAACTCTACAGCGACATCGACCTAACCAGAAGAGTGAAAATCCAAAGACTGGAAGGGGACCTCAGCCAACTTAGCGTGCGAAACTGGAGGCAGCTAGCCAGGGATCGAGCTAGCTGGAGACGCTTGTTGACTGAGGCCCAGGTCCACCCTGGACTGTAGCGCCACTTAAAGTAAGTATGTGTCGATTGCCGGGGAATCTTAACAAGGCACTACTACTAGACTTTGGCGCTAATAATTTGAATACTGGTATTGTATGGATACCTTAACTATTTAGTGATCTTCCTACGACTGATGAATTCTTGTTAAAGATCATACCAGAAATAAACAGGACACGTGCTTTTCACCTGATTAGCGATATTTTCAGCCTGTTACATTTCAGACAGAGAATTCATTCATAGAGCACCGATCTCTTGCCCTTGCCGTTTCCTTAAAGCCGTTGCATTTACGTTTGGAATTCAATGTAACAGCTGCATGAAATTGATACTTCCAGTGGTGATGTTCCTGCCAATAACCTCCTCAACGTGCTGAATAGAATAAATATATCCATTTATCAGGAGCCCCCATTGTAAGTGACCAAATCCATGAGATGTTTCTCTTCCACATGGAAATTGATATTACCCCAAAAAGTTTCCATGCAATGCTATTACAATATAATAAAGTTCATACGAAAATAGCCTATCACCTAACACATTGTTATGATGCGTCGGAGAAGCATATTACCTTTTGGTCCTTTGTGACCCTGTTAGTGCATCAATAAAGTGAAAATTTTAAGGATAGTTTCAATTATTGAATGAAAACTCTACACTACAAGTGTATACTCAACGTTTCGTTTCATAAACCAACTTATAGCATCAAAGTGCTAACGGTGGCGTATAGTGACTGCTTAAACTGTGTTTCGTGATCCAAGAAACTTAGGTGCATCAATTTGTATTTTTCAGACTCACACTTATCTGAAACTGAATCTGTTTTTTACTCTCAAGTTTTGTCTCAGCATGAAATCACTTTTCACTTTAAGATTAACGTTGTCTAGTGTCCCTAATACATAACCGTATATCCGACACTATACAACTCCACTCAGCGAAAAAGTTTTTAATATTTCTACCACGACCCAGAGGATTCACTCTACTTAAAAATTAAAAAACTAAAAAAAACTCTCTGAAACTAGGTCAACATGGAAGAGGAGGAATAACACAAAATTTCCTCCCGAGGACGTGTTTACTGGAATAAAGAGTTTGTAGCAAAATTGCCACACTCCCTCTCCTATCCCTTGGACTTCTTCACTTTTGTATAAAACATTTGAAAGCAACATCATGTCCCACTTAGAGCAATGAGATCTTCTCGACCCCATACGTATACATGAATCCAGATGTAATTTACTCTGAAACAAAGAACTTCCCAAGCGAATTTCCTACTTAACATGCAACACCACTCTCTAGCATGCATACTCGTCGTGAAGGCCTTATAAATTTATTAATTTAAATCACAAATCGGCGCTGCTCTCTGCACTTAAACTCGGCCGCAGCAGCTTAAGTGAGCTCCTATTTTGGACTCACATTGAAAAGCGTAGTTGGTTTTGTCTTTTTTTTTCCTCTTACAATGACTTTTACCACAATATCCCCAGTGGGCTAGTCATTCATGCAACTTGGAGTAATTCCATTTTGATTAGGTCTGTCAGAGTTGCATTGAAATGCATATTTGGGCACATGAATTTGAATACCATTCGGAGCGACACTTGCTGACGACGATTAGTGGCGGTGCGGTATTTCCAAATCGAGTCCATGTTACAAATACACATACGAGTACGTTTGGACGTCATCTATTGCCACCAGTAGTAGAGAAATCTAATTAAGAAAAGATCCACGTCCAAAAGCTCCATAACAAGGTGACATGGGCAACAATCCAAAACGATTCATTCCCTCCTGGCCTGGCACATGCACACGAATATATGTAAGTAGTCATATGTGCGAGTACAATATCGTGTGTGTTGCAACCTTTCCGAAAAAGCAAACACTGCTTGACTGATGACGAATGTTGTTGTGTCGTGTACCATGGGACGCTCGTCGTGTCACTAAAGATTAAGAGGTCAATGATAAAATCATTTTCCAACCTTTCCAAGAAATGATACATTCAAGAGGTCACTGAACTTTTTTTTTTGACAGACCAGCACCAAAAGACGTAAGACCACTTAAAGGGAAAGAACGTCACACATTTTTGGGTTTTGTATTTATAACAAAAATGTTACGTTGGACTTCTTGTGCTGTTGGCATGTCTGACTGAATCTAGACATAACCATCTGACCATCTACGAATAATGGTGTGACACATGAATGACTTAATCTGTCTTCCTACGCATGTTCATTTCACTTTGGAGTCTGAGTGAAATTAGAGGGAAAGGTTTGGTTATGACTACCTACAGACATGGGGATCTACTCGTATCTATCAATTCCTCCAACTTGTTACTGTTGTACACTGAACAACTAATTGAAAACGATAGTTTTAATAGTAACTGACACAAGTTCCATTTAATGGAGTCGTAAAGGCGAGAAGAAACTTGACTAGCATAGAACTTTGACTATCCGCTTAAAGAGTTTTTAATTGGTTTCATCTTCATACAAAACAAAAATGTTATGTTAATTTGTACATTCACCGTATTAGATAGGTACTATTGGTTATGTGATGCACAATCAGAAATCAGATCGGTACTTCCATTAGTTACAGCATAAAGACTTCTACTTACTTTTTCAATTGAAAATGAATGAGTGTGTGTATGAATAGTATCAGAAAATGGGCGAACATTTAACCCAGAGTTAGAAAGAGTGTGGTGTCAGAACAGAACCCACACTGACGTCTTTTATTCAAAGAAAGAGGCACAGCAAGCTTAAGCTAAAGTCTTCAAATTATCTTCACACATCGTACCCAGTTCATGGTCAATTAACAAAAATAACCAAAAAAAAAACCAAACGTACCTACAAGCACAAGTACAACAGGAAACTCACGCCATTCACAGCATATTTGAGTGACTTTAATGACTTCAGACTCTTTTACATTAGATACTTAAGCACTTGAGTTATATTTACTTAAGCCTTACTTTTAAAACACAAATCCTCATTTACAGAACTTAACGATTTTCGCTCAAATCCAGATTAATTAAAGCCTTGTTCGGATAAGACTTCCAAAAAAAAAAAAAAACACCCCGTGTCTTATCTCAAACAGAATCGGACAAATTAAATTCATTTAAAACTATTCCATGAGTGATAAAAGGCTGAATTACAATGCAAATTAGATAATAAAGAATCAAACTACACAACATCACATCATTGTAAATTGTAGTCACGCAAAGTTGACAAGCGGTCAACCAACCTCCATTAGATATTCCAGCCAAAGATACAAATTGCACAAAACCTCTTTAAGTTGATCGATTTACGAGGAAAATCGTTAACATTTAAGTTATTTGCTAATCGATTTATTACCTTCATAAACTGTCTACAAACGTTGTTTTTTTGAAGATTGATTGACAGGTTATTTTAACTTTGGTTTTGTTACTTCTGGATTTCTAAAATGCCCAGCGATATTTCTACCTATACAAGGCAGACACGGACATCAAGGTAGTTTAGATATTTAAATGTTAACATAGACATTAAAAAAGCATTTAAATTATGGAAAAGTTTTCGTAGGCTTTACAAGTTCTCATCAAAGTTAATGAATCCATTATGAGGGCAAAAGGTGCAATGGCATTTTTACACGAAGCACGTTTGTATACTTACACGTTGAAATGCGTCACAAAAACGAAGAATATTTCCGAAAAAAAAAACTTTACAACCAAGACCATCACCATAAACACGGTCAGTTAAAAAAAACTACTTTAAGGTCGGTACTTAAGATTGGAAATTATTATCTAGTCAAGACTGTGGTTCTTTAGATGAACAGTCAAGTGGAACAGTATGGGTCTTGCTCTTTTCATAAAAAGGCCAAAACATTTACCCAGCTATAATGGTGTAGGAAGGGAATAGACATGTATCCATGACCCATCCAATCTGCAGCGATTTTATAGGTCGCCAGATTCAGCTGAGAAAGGGAGATTAGAGCCGCTAAGTTTTTGCAAAACTGTCTGTTTTCTGCTAAACATAACTATGCAAATGGTCGCTGAAATTTCAGTCCACTAGCCAAGTGCAGACACGGCACAATACAAGTACAAGCATTTTTTCGGAAGAATTGTCTATGTGAAATCAGCGGCGATATAATAGGTTAATGTAGCATTACCCTATTTTAAGTTAATTGAACACATTCGGAACTCAAGTCATAAGGTAACTTAGAGTTGAAAGTGAATCAATAGCAAGCCTAATACTATGGCAGGAGCTTACTTAGAGCATCTACCCATATTGCAGTTAAGTTCATGTAAAATACTAAGCGTTCAGGGCGTCATATATCATCGAAAATACATAGATGATATATTTGCTGACAGTCTTTCAAAGCAATTATAGTTCAACGTACACCCGACACTCGCTCTTAAACAAAAAAAACCTTTAAACTGGATGACTAAATATCTTTAGTTGATCAAATTCGAAATGCTATATTTATATGTCAAAGGTACAAGTGCAAATGTAAATTTTTCACTGCTTGACCAAAAATGACAACATTTTCTACGTAAAACTCCGTTGTCAATGAAATTAAAGACGGTTGCAAGAGATAAGTGCCTGCGGTGGTGGTCCAAAACACATTCAGCCGCCTCGTTTGGAGAGGGAATTCAACTTCAGTAAACTATATAGATCGTAATAGGACAAAAAAACGTATGAAGTCATCTTAAAGATCTATAAAAAAAGATTGTTAGAAGGCTCAATGTAAGTTCTGGGGCAGTTTTTATTGCGGCAGTTCTGATGGCTTCACTCCCAGAAAAATCGTTGGATCTACTTATGAACACTAATTTTCAACGGAATTTTTTCTGGAATTCTGTAGTCCTTCTTGTAAGACTCTCAAAAGAATTCTTGAGCTTCACATCAATACTTTTCCAACCTGAAGGTATTCGGCAAAAGTGAGTTCCGATTACTAAAGTCTTTGACTGTACACCTGTACACTTTGAGGTCGTAAGGTCGTGTCAACCTGACGCCTTAAATAAAGATATCACTGTATAAATCAGGCGATAAACTACGAGTACTTTTACCAATTTCTTTAACAACACGAAAGAGGAAATTTGAAGTTTATTGTCGATCTACTGGCAGCCGAAATTTTGCTCGGGATTTAAAGATTCTAAAATTTGAGAAATTTTGTGCGTTGCTTTCTTCTGTCTCATTTTAGGATTCTCTTTTTTCAAACGATTTAATTTCACTTCTACGGTGAAAATTTTGAAATTCTCAGTGCATGTGGATTTTGCTGTGCATTTAGGTTTTTTTTTGTTCAATTAAAAGCGCGTACACACAGGCTAATTTACCAGTCCAATTTAGGATTTCGTAGGAGTAAGTACATAGTCATGTCGCTGCTGTGGGAAAACAAAAATGTGAATGACATGCATTCAAATTTTCTTTTCATTTTCAAACATGTAATTCTACCTGCAACAAATCTTTATTCCATAAACTTTGAGGGTAAAGATACCCAATACCCATCACCTTATAACAGATTGCTCAAAATATTATTTTACGCTTCAAATCTCGATGAGGTTAATAAGAATGGATTTGTCCACATATGTACCAATATCTCATTTTGTTTTGTCTGTTTGCTTTCTCGGCATCTTTTTATGGTTTTTTCCGCTTAACCTTCGTCACTGATGACGTTCAATTACAGAATAAACCGTCTGGTTATCGACAAAACGCAAAATGATTTTCTAACAACACACACATTGAAAAAAAAAAAAAACCAACACAATGATAAATCCTGATTTTTAAGAAGTCCTGTGTTACACTGGGGTAGCGTGAATAAAGTATGTGATTCGCAGAAAAAAAATTAGCTTCGAAGAGGAGGTCGTTTTCGAGACATCAGCCTATTTCGAAGAGTTTACAAAAATGTCAGAAACGTTGGAAAAAGTGTACTGATTTCGAAAATTTTATAAAATTTTGGTAGCGCACTTGAGGCAAATAATAAAGTAGATATTATTAATTAATTCCACAAAGCTGTCCAACTTTCCAACTCTTCAACTTCAAATCAACTCACGGTTAAACTTTTGCCTTCTTAGGTCAACCTACATACGAGTAGCTGGGATATTGGGCATTCTTTATTCTTTCAGAGAGGAGAGACGGCACTTTTAAAAAGCGTGAATTTGATTCACCTGAAGTAATTTTTAATTTTACACAGCCATACTCATCAAGTAAAGTTCAAGTTTCTGCTTTTAAATTGTTAATATTGTCAAACTTCGTCTAATTAAATGAATACGAGTATGTATCAAATTCCTCGCACCCAAATGTTTCCAAAGCAAGTCAAAACACCAACGCCAAAATTAAATGTGTAATATCGCCGTAGGATGCATCTTTGTCAGAAATTAAAACTACTACAACTACAAACTCGTACAAATCCAATCTTAAAAGCAATCTTGGTTTTCTAATTAAGCCGAATTTGGTATATCAAATTTCATTCCATAAAACTGATAGAACCACTTAATTCGTCTATATTAGCCTTTAGGGCATTTCAGCCTTAAGGGAAATAGCTTTAAAATCTCATTAAGTGTCAGTCTACTACTATCAAAATCTTATAAAACTCCAAATGACCTCTCTAATTTCCACACTTTCGGATTCAACTTAGCCCTTAGAGGTAGGTATTAAGATTTTAATATCAAGATAGTAATGTAATTTCGTCTTCATCGCCGACTGTCAATCCAGAACTAACTCACTTAACACCCACTGCAAACTCATAAAATCACAGCACTCGGATGCGCTTGCTGACAGTTCTATCAATCTGTCAGTACTACCTGGCTTCGGAACACGTAGCCTCATCTCAGAGTGCTTTCATTTGCACCTCTGTTCATTTGTCTCACTAGAAGACACTGCTTACAACTTAATTTGATTTCTTGTCATTCAGTGTGCACGTTTTAAGTGTCACCGCTGCAACAGCTCGATAGACCATAGACCAGCCAGAGTGCCCAGAGTTCTGAGTAAGTATTCACTTCAATGAAGGAAATAAATATACCAAAAAAAAAAAAAAAAAACTGAAGTAGAAAAAAAATCTCGTCATGCTGGGTTCTTTGACTCATGGTGATATTAAGCGGTGTTAGGTAATAACTTACCTGACAAGTTGGATTTTTTTTTTATGTAAATTTTATGCTCCATGGAGCGCAAACAATGGCAACTTCAACTAAGACGATGACATTAAAGGTACAAACAAACAAAAAACATCATTGTACGGTGTAGAGGAACTGCTTCTTGGCACCCAAAAACAATTCAGGTGTTCTAGGCGTACGAATATAGTGTTTTTTTTTTGTTTGTCTTATAACCAAGCAATATGCGTACTTTATGCTGCAGAAAAGCGTTTTCCGCAACTGAAGTACTATGTACTCGTAGGTACACATCGAGGGGAAACTTATGCAGAGGTATATAAATTGTTTCTCGGGATAGGCGGTGCGGCATATTACACCCATAATTCAAGTGTTTATTTTTTGTTTGTTTTCATTTTCACATTGCGTATAATGTTAATCCATATTTATGTGACTCTTGCATTGGCTTATTGTTCCAGTTGTTGGTATGGTAATGTGCGATATCTGCAGTAGGAATCGGCCACTGTCTTAAGTCCATTGAGCAAATAATGTCTACACAATACTAAAGAAGTCAAATTTGTTTGTGCACTTGGCCCAACATTTTTGCCGATCAATTGCGAATAATTTCAACTTAAGTTCGTTAACAGACTTTCAATGGTGGAAGCAACGCCAAGTCAATCTTTAACAAAGCAAACTTCAAGTGAGACCTCAGTTGTTTATTCAGACATTGCTTCAGTGCGGGGTAAACCTGGGCCTCAACTAACAAGCCAAGCCCGATTGATAGCCAACTATCTCCAGTTGCGCACTACACCTCCTCACCCGCCGTTTACTTGTGTACACCATTTAAGGTGGAGTCTTGTTCTACTACATTGTCCCTAAGCGTTAAATTCGAAGACTCTGCGGGCCGAAACGATGTCCCTTTACAGCCTAAATAGGTCTTCGCTGAATTTTCTCATACTCTTACGATAAATTCCAGGCGTTAGTGCCATAAGGATAGGGATCATCAAGATCTCATTTTATTTAAGTTGTCTCATTAGTTGTTTGAGATCAGGCCTTACTTCTCATTTGCCCATAAAGCCTAATTATTTAAATATTGACAAGAGTGGTCCTTCGTTTTATTTATACGAAGGTATTGTTGATAGAATTGATAGCAGAGCCACGATAGACAAAGGCCCTTTTTGTCGAAATATTGCCTCTTCTTATTGGCACAATATGCTTGGTTTTGCCTTCATGGTGGGTATCGACTGGGATTTCTTGAGTTTTTTTTTGCAGAATTTGAGGATTTAGTCGATTCTCCTGGTCTGAAACCACACTGATAGGGGCCAATTAGGTGGTTGACTTACCATATAACTCTATAGTTGCCCAGTTGAAGTGGTTTTCTTCTTAGTGGATCGTGCAATCGATGCTGATACTTCATTTATCAGGCACGCACCCTTCTGACCAGACTTATGAAATGAGTTTAAAATATCTCGACCAGTAAGCTTACAGGTCCAGCTGCTTTGAAGGATATCAGTTTGGATATTGCTATACTTACTGCTTCTTCGCCGTAATATAGTCTATCGAAATAATTTTATTATATTCTCAGTTACGACTGCGATTTTACCACAAGATTTCGTTTTTCATCTTTACAGACTTTTGTATGGGATTTTTGGCTGTGACACGTTCTGTGACACAAGTGTTGGTACAACTTCCGTATTGTATTTCTGGAGTACGCCCTCCAATATCTTCCCGTGCTTTTTTCTTTCTCTGGAGAAGCCGATGCCCTATCTCTTGTGCTCGTATGCATGTAGTTGCACGCATTCTTCATAAAACCACGGTTTTCTTGGTGATGGTCGGGAAAAATCCAGCACATAAGTTGCAGCGTTTCTGATGGCATGTTGACAGCGATGCTACTAGTTTTAAAGACTTCATGCTGGCGGTATAGTAGTTGTTGAGAAAATTCTAGACACATGTTCGGCGAAGATTCTGTTTCTCTGGAGATTTCGACTTAACTTACACGTTATACATTCTCACAGAAGGTCTTCTTTGTTGTGGCGTTTGAGAAATCCGCATTTGCACCGTAGCCGGAACAGGGTGACCTTCCGAGGCTGCTCCGAATTTTTGGACATGCAGAATACTTGAGGCAGGTTGTACGTCTATCGCAATGTGATCAATTTGATTTAACGTTTCACGATCCGGAGATTGGCATGTTGCACCGTGTATACTGAGATGGTGAATGGAGGAGGAGATACAACAATGAACTCTACGGACTGTACAGCGACAGTGAAGATCCAAAAACTTAGATGGCTGGGTCATGTAGAGCATATGGACACCAATGCTCTCGAGGGACAGCGCAGTAAAGGAAGGCCAAGACTCAGCAGGTGGCGCACGCAAGTGGAAGGGGACCTCAGCCAACTTAGCGTGCGAAACTGGAGGCAGCTAGCTTAGGATCGAGCTGGCTGGAGACGCTTGTTGACTGAGGCCCAGGTCCACCCCGGACTGTAGCGCCACTTAAAGTAAGCAAAGTAAATAAGCCTGAGTGCGTTGCCAGACGTGTCGTCAAATAGGCTATGCTTAAAAACTGTCCTAGCAGAGAAGTATTTTATTCCCGCTCCGCGACAACTCGTAGATGCATTCTTTTGTTGGCGTCGCCCTCGCCTTCCCCTTCCGTAAGGGCAAGATAGCAGTCAAGGACATTCGCTACTCGTTTGCCATCGAGAATCCAGTTATATCCGACGCAATTAGTTGGTTTGTGATATGGATATCATGATGGCGTGGCTAGTATATTGCTACTGGCCGAGCACGCTCTTAATATTTTAGCCTGCATGAGAAAGGGTTTACTTTTGCAGTTACCAAGTAAGCTAATCACTTCGCTACGCGCCTTATTGTTGCACTGCTTTGTGTTTACCTCGTTCTGATACAAAGTTCTGAAAAGTACAGGATGTCCTAGATGATTTGGTTCTCTGCTAAGTCTAAGAATTTTCTAAGATTCCTTTGAATCAGAAAGTGGCCTTCGATTTCACATATGTCTTCCAAGTAGCTGGGTTAATCCATCTTTATGAAGTGTTTGCTTCTCTATATATATATTTATAATATTTCTATCTTAGTACTTCTCAGTATTTCACGGAGCTCTGAATATAAAAATCAGTTTGTTAAGGGCTAATTCCAGAATGCGTCGAGTTTTAAAATTTTCGTGTAAATAAGATGAGAAACATGCAAATTTTGTATTTGAGGGCAGTAAACGTACAAATATAAAGAAACAAGAAAACATTTAAAACAACCATATTACCATATTGTAGTTT
Source organism: Volucella inflata (assembly GCA_928272305.1). NCBI lineage: Eukaryota > Metazoa > Arthropoda > Insecta > Diptera > Syrphidae > Volucella > Volucella inflata. Next base: position 111,084,485 of record OV743720.1, on the reverse strand, counting down.
TAAAATTTTAAGCAAAGCAGAAAACGTTCCATTGGTTTCACTTCCCATAAAATTAATCTTGCATACAAAGTAAGAAACAAAAAACAGATGAGCAACCTTCTTAATCCAGATGACCTAATAAACTAAATGCAATAGCTACTGTTGGTTCTCAAGACCTATTTCACTCAGTTGCCCATTAGATTCACCACGTATATCCAATCAAGCCAATTAGCATACAAAACACTTTAATTAGTAAAACCAACATCTGCATAGATTGTCAAGAAAAGAAACAAACCAATTATCGATCTTATAATGCTCGTTATTTATTTCCTAATCCCATGCCAGAAGTGGCGTCTCGCTGTTTAAGAAAGAAACACACAAAAACCGGTTGACAAAATATTCGCCCTACATTCATAACGACGATTTTGTTCGCAGCTTATGAGTTATGCCCCCTTACCTAACCCAATGGCTGTAACAATTTACTTATATTGAATACATTATGTCAATTCGGGTATAACTTTACCATACACATCAACCTAGTATTCCCGGCCCAACACAACTTTGAACTTGCTTGACTGACATAGTTCTTCATTTTTTAACATTTGCCTGCGGCTTTTTTAATACTCATGGAATAGGTTCTAAAGTGCCAAAATACAATGCTCAACGGTTTCCTTTTGACTTGATACATGGTTTGAGTTGATGTATTCATTAGTTGGACGTTCTCAGAAAACCACAAGCGATTGAACTTTAACCTATTTTTTTTTTTTTTTCGTTAAAAATTTGAAAAGAAATTCCTCACAAGATCAGAACACTTTCGTTCAGATTCCAAATCAGCAATTATGTCTTGTAAACACTGTGGTATCTGGCGTACCTAGGGAGAAATGGGAGAAAACACCATTTGCCGACGTTAGTAATGCCCCTCGAGCACTTTCCATTTAATGGCTTCTTACAGACTCTATCTAGAAGATGCAATTATGAACGTCGAGACTATGACTTTTTCTGGCGCGCTGTTTCACTTTCGATGCAACCACTACTTAGTATTTATAAACAAAAAAAAACAAAAAACTGCTGGTGACTGCTGGTACATTAGCAAGTACACAGTATCAAACCAGCTACGTAACGAGCGAATTGCAATTTCACTCACCTCTCGTGAACACTTGCTGGTCATTTGTAACTCTGAAAGCTCATCTATCAAAGTTTTTTGCTCTGACCCCAAACCCCATAAAAGAAGATACAAAATGGTGGAGGAAAATATTAATTAAGGGATACATACCCTGCCGGAGATGATCCTTGACTTGCGGATTTTACACTGCCTGATGCCTGGCGATGAGCAGCCTGCTGTTGGTGTAGCTGTTGGTGTTGCTGGTGCAAAGGTGAGGATGATGTAGATTTATTGCTGGCATTATCCTTGTCGTCGTTATCCACATTATCGCTGGTGACAATCTGCTCCAGCATTTGAATTTTTAACATTTTCGCAGATTATTAACTTTTTCGCCTTTTCTTTTTGCACTTTTGTACTAAATTGGATTTTTCCTTTTGCTCTCTATTTTTATTTTTTTATTTTTGGTTATTTGATTGTAATTTACATCACTTGTTTTAGAATGAAATTTCTTTTAGAATTTTTTTTATTTTTATTTTTTTGTTTTGCTTAGAACAGGGGCACTTTGCAAAGGTCACATCATATTGGTACACGACTTTATGAATCTTATTCTGGAAATGAAAATTTCTGATTTGTTAAATGTGTTTTTATTGTTTCTCCCAAAGATCAGAGCATTGGAGGAACTAGGAATCGCACATCTGCTGGTCTGATGAAGAAAAACCTCGACAAAATAAATTGGCAAAGTTGTTTAATAAGAGAGCGAGAATTGTTTCTTTTTTATATTTTTTGTTTGTTTTTTTTTGCAAAGTAATTCGACAGCTGAATTAGGCCTACTTCATGTTAGGGACTTGTTTACGAGTCATAGTTATTGCGAGAGTGCTTTGGTGAATGCTAATTTGATCTTTTGATTAAAAACAATGACAATTTTTCGGCTGCACAATTGCGGAGGAAAGAGTCTAATAACTCGAAATTACTTCACAAATTCTCTGAGAATGTCTCGAATATAGTACTCGTATGTATAAGATATAACAGCTTAGTGGGTGTTCTATGTGTAAAACGTGACAGTGAGGCAACAAAACAATCAAAAGATTCCAAAGTTAAACCCAATCATTTGGGTAAAAAAAAGGTAGACAGAATATTTTGGCAGGCAGTTTGGCAACTTTCGTCTATTATTTCACTTCGCAAGGTCACAATAAATCAAGCAGCAACAAAGACAACCAAAAACGTTTCATTACCTTGTTTGGCTTTAAAACAGGTTGCACGTGACTGAGAGTTTAACTCAATTGTTTTCCAACTTCACATTACAATTTGAGTTTGTTAGTTTCCAAATTGTGGGGAAAAAAAACTATGTGTAGAAATATGCTTCGATATACTTTGAATGAAGGTAAAAAAAATAATCTTAATGGCACATGGGAAGTATGACAAGCCCCTTAAGTCCTTCGGTAGCCAAACAAAATATGAAGAGTTTTGTTATTTGTGAGAGAGTACAGAGTACTATAACTATTATTACTTGATGTCTACATCTCCGCACATAGAGGCCTCAAGACTTTCCCAACTGCAAACTAAAATGTTGGGATGGATTGTCAAGGAGCAATAGATTCAATAGGAACAAATGGAAATGTACGAAAATGACTTCAAAGGATAGCTGAAGCCCATCTAGTACTCGTATCAATCTAGGATAATTTATTTGGTAAAATTATGAGATGTCAGAACAATTTGAATACGTGAGATTTTAGTTTAGTCTCCAGCCATATCACGCATATCTACTAGGGAACCCACCTCATCAAGTTAACTAGAACCAAAGTTACATAGAATAAAGCCACTGATCAAGCTACAATTAAAATTTAGCTAATCAAATGCATCAAAAAGCAATGGGCGTGAGTTTGAAATTCTACCTGATACCAACTTCTCCATAGAAAATACACAGCTTCTCTGAGCAATAGGTATGAAATTGGCAGTCAACGGCAAATGTGATTAATATCACGTACATACGATACGTATTGGGTAGCTGCCGTTTTGGCACTTTACTTAAAGAAGACAACAGCTCAAAAACCTGGCATTTTTTAGTGATTCTCTGACCTACTCGAAGGAAATAAGAAAAATTTCGTCAGGAAGTTTACTTGGATCAAGTTTAAAAAATATTAGAGAGCTCTTCAAAAACTCTCTCTATAAAAATATTCACTTCCGTTTTGCTATATAAGTGCAGCATGTGCAGATTGAGTAGCACTTTTTCTGATTTCACTATATTTTCAACGAACCTGTTGACGAGCTAGCTAGGGACTGGATTTTCCAAATATCGGGTTTTCCAATAGGGACTTGACAACTTTGAATTTAATTTGTGAACGCACTCTTTCACTCATCATCAAACTGTCACTGTCAATTTATTCAGTAAACCCAACATTTTCATCATGGTAAAATACACGAACGAGCAATGTCTGCAAATTATAAAAATTTTCTACCGAAATTCGGAGTCGGTGACTGCAACTTTTAGAGCGTTAATTCCAGTTTTCGGTCGTAATTCTCGCCTAAGTAGACAGACAATAACAAGTTTAGTGCTAAAATTTGAGTCTACATATTTGTTGTCAATCTAAATCAGTCAATTCCACGGCGTTCTCAAGAATTGGGCATCGCTCAGACATTATGGCGTATTTTGCGTAAGGATCTTGGTTTACACCCATGCAAGATCAAGTTGACTCAAGGATTGAAGCCGATGGACCATTTGAAGCGACGTACGTTCTCCGATTGGGTTCTGGAGAAGATGCGCCTCGTTCGTGCGATTTAACGCCGCTTGACTATTTTCTGTGGGGCTACGTTAAGTCATTGGTTTATGCCAACAAGCCGACGACGTTGGAAGAACTCAGAGCCAACATTGAACGCGAAATAGCGGCTGTTTCGGCCGAAATGTGTGGCCGAGTCGTTGAAAATTGGGTCCAGCGAATCGACCGCTGCAAACATGCCCGCGGTGGCCATATGAACGAAGTCGAGTTCCATTCATAAATGTTTTGATTGTACTTCAAGCCGATAATAAATTGTTTGAAATATCTCAAATGGTCTGCGTTTTATTCAAAAAAAAGATTTTCAAGTCCTTATTGGAAAACCCGGTACTTCAAAACGGAAGCATTTGCATTACTTACAATGCATTGCAATGGAATCTGCTAACTCAAGAACAGAAGAGTCGAATTGGAATCAATGCAACTGAAAAACAGCTGAGAAGAACTTTTACACACTGCAAGAAAGCGTACACGATGGCGCGTATACGTAAAAGAGGCCTTTGATCCCTTAAGGGGAAGTAAGACATAAGCTAGTAAATACAATGAATATACCCATTTACACTCTGTTAAGCAGCATCACAGGCTGTCCAAGAAGTTAGCGGCCGGATACATTGCCATGCCAAAAAGCATTTCATGGCAAAGGAAGCAACCAAGTTAGGAGTAATGGCTATGACCAATCTTGAGAGTATCAGTCAATCAATTTATAGGCTACATGATTATCCAATGATGCTCTTCTGTGTTGAAAAGGGCTGTTTTGTTTCAAAGAATATTCGCTGTTTGATAAAGGATCATCTGTCTATGCACTCATCGACTTTCTTATTTTTGGTTAATGTGGAGTGGTTTACGAACCAGATTGCTTGGCACGTTGTGTTTTTTTCAAGGTCCAACAGAATGATTTTATAACTTAACTCTATATGTTTACATACTTTTGCGTGTGAACATACTTATGCTGTTGCATTTACAAGCTTGCAGAAGCCGATTTTTTGTCTTCTGCAGATTGACATTTAAATCGAAATATCTGCTTATTATAGAGTCGGTACCCTATAGAAGAGACTGCTACCTCTTATAGCTTTTGATTTTATATTTGTGGCACTAGACAAAAACACTAATAGTTACAAAGGTGACATCTAATACTATAGAATGCAGCACAAACATTATGTAGTATTTTGTCGATATCAATTGCTTACTACGAACCCGTTTCGTTCTTGAAGAACAAACAGATTTAAGTGATTCTCTTACCAAACTTTTGAGCGTAATAAGTGTTTGAATGCTTTTCCAACATATACGAGTACACATACTTAAATATTTCCTTCAAAAGGTAAGTCGAAAAATACGTCATACTAAATTGTCCGCTCTTCATTTTGACGAAGTTATGTGCGAAAAACTATCTGAAATAGCTATAGATATAAATTTTAAAATTTTAAATTCAGCTACTGGCAAAAAAAAAAGTTTTCCTCACGTTAATATACAATAAAAAATAAAGTTCGTTCTCCTTGGCCTCTATAAAAAAGTTTTAATGAAAATCCCCCCATGGGTAAGTCCAGGATGGGACTAGTATTAAGAGTTACGTGCAAATTTAATGTCCTTCCTGCAGAACTGCAGCTCAACTTAAATTCAATTTCACTCTAAACAAGCATTTTAATACTTTATTTAGGCGAGTGCTTTTACAGTCTTGTGTATTCCACCCTAACACATTATCCATTCCCCTAATCTTAAGTTAAATACGAGTACTTAACCAAACGTATCTTGCCCTGGGATTCAATCTGTGGGAGGTTACGCAGGACTGAATGTACTATAAACCTAAACCCCATCGAACATCGAGAAGAACTGACCTACTTCTCTCCCGGCCAAATTTATTTTTTATACAGTTGTTGCGCTCCTCCTTTTCTATGTACCTTCTCTAACTTACATACATATGTATATATATATATTTTTAAGATTCGTTAAAACTTTGGAAATCTTTTGCTGACTTCAGCTAACCTACGTTACGAGTACACATGAATAAATACACGTACAAATCCAAAATCCCTGGCACATTTCTCATCCGGCTCTGGGATAACCTGGGATAACCTCCTCGTTATTCTGGCTATGTTATTGGGGTAATACGAGGGTGGAACTTTCACAGCCATAAGAATACTCGTATACGAGGACGAACACTTGTATCTGAATTAGGTCACGCATAGATATCTGCCAAATTCAACAAGTTGCTGAGTTCAGCCAAACTTTGACAATTTAAAGCGACAATTTAATTTAGCGCAATGACAGCCCCTTCTTGTTGTTCTACAATACAAAAACAGGGGAACCTGACCCGAACCCCAGATAATTTGTCCAGAAAAAACCGGAACCAAATGTTGTGTACGAGTAAAGGCATTCTTATCCATACATATTCGTATGTACATAGCACATTTAAGCGTCCCAAGTATGCCCCATCAATTTGTATCTTTATTGAGAGCGAAATTTTTTGTATTCGTATATAGTATTTCTACTGTGCGCGGCATGGGGTATTAGTAAGTAGACATTCAGACAATTTTCAATTTCTTTTTCTTCCTCTTAGCATGCCAAACTCGTACTCGTAATTCTATTTGCATTGGAAATTTCACCAACTCCGTTTTCGAAACGGTAGCCACTCATTAGAAGCAATTTGGCATTGTTTTGGGAACATTTCACTTTTCATTTTCTTGTAACTCTTTCTGAATTTGGCATCTAAACAAGCGAACAAGTGAGCATTGTAAAGATAGATATTCGCGGCCACCGTACCATAGTATGATAAATACAAAGAGGAAGAGAGAGTAGATCTGAATCAACAATGGAAAGTATTAATGTTTTAATTTTTTTTCTTTTTCAATTTGGCGCAATATGTACATAGATACGAGTATTCATAGATACGAGTACACTAATAGGTGGCAAGTGATAGACTCTTGTAAATACACGATGTTTGTTTTTTCTGTTTGTTGGCTTTTGGAATTTCGCAACGTGGAACGAGGAAGTTTAACACAGCCGTGGATACAAGAAGATGGAATGAAAATATATATTTTTGTTAAACAGCAAAGTAAAGGGATCGTTAAAAATTATCGCTTCTTTCTGCAAACAAGACACATACTTATTTTATTTGGACGATGCCAGATTTGTTGCTCATTTTTTCGGATTATCTTCTTCTGTTTATTTGGGATATTGGTAAAAAGAAGAAAGATAAAAAAGATAAAATTGATAAATTTTATTTTTTTTTATTTTTTGCAGGACCTAAATGTGTGTTTGTTTGGTGTTTACGACGCCTGGTTTGGGAGATTCAATCAAAAAGATTGTTATGTTAATTGACACCAATTTTTTGTTGATTTTTTTTCTAAACGTGCTAATGACGGGAACATCAGGTCAATAATATTTTTGAGTCAAGGTATTGGTTGCGATTTTTGCACAAATAGATAGATAGATAGACTTATTGACATGGCGACCATACTTGGCTAGAATATAGCATCCATACGAATTAAGTGCTCCATGAAATATCCCAATTTTCCATAAAACTTGGTTAGCATTGTCAATAAATACTAATTGGGGTGAAAAGTTACCTCCTTGACCGCCAGAATGCGTCGCTACTGCAAAAAAGGTTATGGTGCCTTGAAGTCCATTCATATTTACGTAGACATGCCAAATTTCAGTGCGATACTGTCTTTAGTTTTGCTTTGACAGCTGATTGTTGTTGACGTGTTTGGCATCATGTTGAGTATGGACAAAAACGATTTTCGTTCTCTCATAAAACATTATTTTTTGAGAGGCAAAACGGCGAAGGAAACAAAAGAAAAGTTGGATAAATATTATGGGGCTAATACTCCGTCAGATTACACCGTCAAATATTGGTTTCGAGAGTTTCGTAGTGGCCGCAATTCCACTACCGATCAAGTCCGCAGCGGCAGGCCCTCCGATGCGGTTACAGAGGACAATGTCAAAAAAATTCATGAAATGGTGTTGGCTGGCCGGGAAGTGAAGGTGCGCGAGCTAGCAGATACCACAAAGATTAGTACTGAGCGCACACGCCATATTTTGGGCAATATTCTGCATATGAAAAAGTTATCCTGCCGCTGGGTGCCACGCATGCTCACTCCTGACTAAAAACACGAACGCGAGAGCACTTCGAAAGAGTGTTTGGACTTGCTGATGCGGAATCGGGCGGATTTTTGGCGTACATTGGTAACTGTTGATGAAACCTGCATCCACTATTACACACCAGAGAACAATGGTCGGCAATGGACTAAAGCCGTCACGAGTGCTCAGAAGCGGCCGGGGGAGGCTCAATGGGTCGAAAAGTTTATGGCGTCGGTTTTCTGGGATTGTCATGGCATACTCTGCGTGGACTATCTCGAAAAAGGAAAACCCATTAACAGCCAGTAATACTCGTGCATTATTGGAGCGATTGAAGGCCGAAATCCTTGCAAAACGGCCTCACATGAAGCGAAAAAAAAATTTTGTTTTTGCAAGACAATGCGCCGGCGCATAAGAGCATCGCAACCATGGCTAAAATCAATGACTTACGGCTGCGATTGCTGTCGCATCCACCGTATTTGCCCGATTTGGCTCCCTCGGACTATTATCTCTGCCCAAACCTCAAAAGATGGCTCATCAATAAAAAATTCGGCTCACGCGAGGAAATCATCGACGCCACGGAGGAGTATTTTGCAGACCTTCCGGAAAATTACTTTTCGGACGGGATCAAGAAGTTGGAAAATCGCTGGAATAAGTGTATCAAGCTAAAAGGGGACTATATTGATAAAATAAAAAAAACATTTTTTCATTCCCAAGGAGGTTACTTTTTATCCCACCTAGTAAGTTCTTGGTTAGCATTGTCAGTAATTAATGAAAATATGAATAACACTCTTTTTAAGATATTTTATACTAGAAGGAAAACAGTTCCATTTGCATGCATACGTAAGTATAAACACACACTTGTACAAATACGGGTTTCAGCATGATTTAATTATCTGAAATTAGCAACGAGAAATCTTTTTGAACTTAGTAAAATATGTCCTGATCATTCCGCCTGTAATGGAATCTGTAATGAGTAAGAACACTAAAAGATCTTCTCATAATCAAGTTTCTTTGTGTTTATTTCTAGCTGCAGAATGCCCCACTTTACTCAATTTTATCTGCATAGCCGCCAATGGTCTGCGTCCAACAACAATATTCAATTTGAGGAAGCCCCTAATAGTACGATATAAAAGCTCATAATCTCGATTATCAAGCATTTTTAAAATAAGAAATTAGTTATCATGAAAAAAAGACTTCCAAAGTGAAAAGAGGTCCGGAAAATCATAATAATAAAGTCGTACTTATATAGGGAATAAATATTTTTTATTCAAGTATCCAAGGACCTAACGGGCAAAGATGGTTGTTTGCTGGAAGATGAGGTCATATCTTTATAGGCGAATAGCTGAAATCCTATTGACTATTCCCACTTTAGTGTCTAATCGTCGCATCCCTTTTACAAATAACAAGACAACTTCAGGTATATCAGAAATGGCAATCGCTGGGTGTATTGTCTTCTGTAACAGCCTAATTATTGGAAAATTGATTGCTATAAGACCGACTGGGTCTCATCTGATCAGCAACAAACATTCAATCAGATCGATCAAAGAAGCAATTAGTTGGCGCTTCAGAAACTGCATCTGAAATATCCGTGACAAACATTGAGCGGACATTAAACGCTGAAAAAAACACCAATTTATGGTTGTCACCGTAGGATTTTGTAATGAATATAGTATATCAACCATAACCGCTCCCACCCGTACAGGATAGCTACCGACGGGCTTGGTATTCTCAAGTTCATATGATTATTAGAAACAGCTGCTGCTCCAACGATGGATAAGTATTGGGAGGCTTTTGAAAAATATTTTTATTTCTAGATCAGAAGATCAAACCTAACAAAGCTAGATATGTATCTCATGAACTCAACACCAGAATTCTAGCTATATAAGCTGTAAAGCGTCCGAAACTTTAAGTCAAATATCGTAGAAAATAGAAAGAAGTCCAGCGGAGTACTCGTGAAAGATGTGGCATGCCTAGCTAGGTACATGAACGCCTTAGCCACCATTTATTGAAGTAGAAGTATCAAGCAGGTAATACAAAAAGACCTCAGGTTGATGATAAGGTATCCAATGAACTCCTATTCTATTGAAAATTGCCGCAATTGTGTACTCTTTTTTGAATGCTGTTCATTGTTGTAATTTGCGATGCAATTTGTTGACTTGAAGAACATCATATCTTTAACTTCTTGATCACGCTGATGACAACTGACTGCTCCCATACAAAAAAAAAAAAAAAAAAAAAAAACGGTACGTACTTGATGACATATGACTTGCGTCAAGATAAGGCACTGGAAAGTCCTTAGCATTTCTCAACATGCTACCAACGCTGCTCTTAATAATGTCGGATATCAAGTCAAAAAATTATCTAATCCCAGTATATTTTCGGAGTATAATAATGCTGAACTGGATGTGGACATCAGAATTCTCAAGAGTTGCGTTAGGTGTGCTAACAAGATTCTTGGCTTTAAATTGAACGTGGAATTTGTACTACTATTATCGGTGTAATATCTGAAAATCGATCATTCATTAATAGAAGTCTTTGCAATAACTTAACGATCCTCTAATACGGAGGAAAAAGTGTCTGTAAACAAGTAAAAAGCAAAGAGGGTTTGGTAAAAATCCAAACAACAATGCCCACTCATCCAAACAAGGAGACAAATAGACGGCCCTTAGAACAACTAGGAAAGGAAATGAGCTAAAGAGATTTAAACTTAGCTTAGTTCTCACTAGAACGAGGCCGAAAGAATTATTAATTTATTTACTTACATCTTCGAACGAAGGAATCATTTAAATCTTTTGATTATGAAAAAAAATTATTTGAAATAAAAGAACTAAGGACCGTTCGTGAACTTTCACAAAAGTTGTTGCAGTGTATTAATAGACAAGGCTATTTTTTTTTAATGAATTAGAACTGACATTTTAAGTAGCTAAAGCCTCACCAGAACGGTACCAAAGTAGTACATATTATGTTCTTGTTTATATAATTTTTAGCATGACTAACATCCAAGTCCAATTCTATCGAAAGCTTTCTGAGTTGAATTAAAAATGTAGCGAAACACCTGTCAATGTATCATACGTCAGGGCCTTAACGGCTATTGTTTTTGCTTTTACTGGAAGTAACCTTCTATTCTGACGCATATTATTGTTTAGATCATACGTTACTTCACTTAAAAACGTCTTTAACGACCGAAAAATAAAGGAAAACAAAAAAACCTTGGAATTATAACAAAAATAAAAATAATCTGGTGTCAAGACACTGGCAGTAAATTTCAAACGAACAAATCTTAATGGGTCGTCATAAATTCGTTGCCTCGATTAAATGATGCTCTAATATTGTATTTCAACTGAATACGGTGGCCGCCTTGAACTGAACCTTAAACGTTTTTAGATTTCTTAACGCAAAATTCTTGGCGCCTACCCATACGAAAGATACATTTGCATCTTCATTCAATCAATAATCTTTCCTCATTATATGTTCGTTCGCACGAAAAGATTCCGCAATCAACAGAAGCTTAATACCTCGCGCCAAAAAACTCATTATAACCGATCCTAATGATCATATGCATAAACCTCCCTCCACTGTTCAACACTGAACATGAAAATGAAATGCACACATGTGTGTGTAGGTACAGCATACACTTCCTCAACGTGGAACTTATAACCTGTGCCTGTGAGTCATGTGGATGCAAGACGAACTTCAACCGAGTGGTAATGACCTCGGGGAGATACAATATAAATACAACACACAATCAGTGCAGCAAAAATTAAAAAAAAATAAATAAAACAACATCAACAACAACAACAAAAAATTTCCAGCAAAAATGATGAACACAATAAAAGAGACGAGGAAATATCCAACAGAAAAGAATGTGCAGCAGCACTGTAAAGGGAGCGTAAACGTAATCCAACCGCGGAGTGAAATTGTTTACACCAGTTCCACTTTGTTTATGCCTTCATCTCTTTTTTTTCTCTTTCTTCTTCTCAATTTCAATACACGACCGACGTAGCGAAAACTTTATGTTAAAACACCACAAAGAGGGGGAGTGTGCAACTATCCGTCGTGTTAACCGTTCGGTATCACTGTCACCACTTTTTCCTTTCTTTCAGCATCACCTTCGATTGCTCAGCACAATTTCTACCTTTTTCAATTTGCACTTTTAATTTCTTTTTTGAATTATTCCTTTTTTTCTTCTTTTTTTTTTGTTGTTGTTAAACACTGCACTTTATCATTAAGGTTTCGTTTTAGTAAAACTATGCAACAATTTCGTATTCCGGTTGCAATAGAGAAACTCGACTCAATTCAACACAAACTAATAATACACAACCGATGCACGTGACTCCCCCAATTTACGATGGAATCACTTCGATTAGCGAAGCTTAATTAATTCACCGTTAGACAGGAATGCACAATCATACTGTGTATTGACAGTTTAGCATGCACCTTGCCCACTTGTCATTCTACAGACGTACAATCACACTTACTTCATTAGACAAATTTGAATTTTTATTTATTTTTTTTCCAAATCACTCAATTGTTACATCCTCTAGCGGCGGAATTTATTATTATTAATATTTTTTTTTTTTGTTTGAAATTTCTAGCCAAACCGAGATAGCACACTTCGTTGAGGAAAAAATCCGCAAAATCGAATTCACTTGTCACACGAGCGCGAACCACAAGTCACATTGCCGAGCTGAAATCTAACTGTTGAGCAGTGATTTCTGGACAAGTTGTCTAGCGGTTGTCGGTTGTGTTGGATGACGATGGTGTAGTCGAATTGTTTTGTTCCACACCACACCACACCACACAAATGCAAAGCGCACTCTCTGTTGTCGACAGTTGTAAAAGACGAAAACGAAGTACGACGCGGCGGAATATCATTAACTCAAGAGAGCAAGCGTGGTTCGAAAGAAACGTAAACAAACAAATGTAAATGAGCGAAATAGAAGAGAAATCACTCATTAGAAGAGGTTATCCGGTTATCGCTATCGGCGGCGACAGCGGCATTTTGTTTGTGTTGGTTTCTATTTCCTGCCCCACTGGAGTGGAAATAGATTGGGTTTGAGTGAGTTTTTAAATTTGTGGATCACACTCGCACTCGCACTCGCACTCGCACTCAATGGGGGATATTGTTGTGGGGATAAAACCAACTTTTTGCCTCAATTTGAGTGTTTTTTGTTCTTATTGGGCTATGGAGTCCATGATGCTGCGTGGGTGGGTGAGGTGTGCGACGTTACAACAATACATTGCATATGGTGCTTAAATAAATATCACATCTGGAGATATCCATCGGTGTTGATTTGAACGCAAATAAATATCAATGATTTATCATTTGAGGAGCGCTCAAATGCTACGTTTATTAATTGAAAGAACCTGATAGCATCATCCTTCATCAGACAGCAGTTATCTGTTCAGTAGCTATTAATCCGACTTAAGTCAAAAACATGTAAGTTGAATCCATTTAGCATTTGCTCCCATGTATGGACATTGTTGTAATTGTTTGTTAAGATGTTAGAAAGTAGTTAGTTGTAGTGATTTCTGGTAGGAAAAGTGATCAGTTTAGTACTTTTAATGAATTCTCGTAGTTTTGTATTTTTTTTAAGACATAAAATTGTTAACAATTGATTTTAAAATGAGATACAATGCTCAGTTTAAGACCTTGCGGAAAAAGAGAAGTTCATAAAAGGAGCCTTACGTTCGGAACATAGCCGGAAACTGAGTTGATCGTCGCGATCTTTAGCCAAACAACCCAAAACACATTCGTAGAAGATAGCTTGCATGAAAGTGTAGCAGGAGCTACACCAGAGTGAATATTTAACATAGGTATAACAGATTTTACCAAATGGAATCAACACCGCCAGCATTTAGGAAATACTCGGACGAAACTGAGATAAAACGATTAGGTTAGTTAGTAGTTTTTAGTTTTAAATGCATTTTATTTTACTAATCATTAACTGTTACATACTAACGAAAAATGCTTAAATGCTAGCTACTCTAAATTTTTATGTCTACATCCTTCGACTTTATTTACATTTTATTAAGGAATATTTATTTTCTATACTTAGGCTAAGAAAAAAAATTGTTAACAAATAACTTAGCATATGGACATGATTTTTTATTTTTATAAAAACTTTATATCTAACTTAAAATAAACCTTAGTCTATCTAACCTACATACAATACATACATACCTACACACACCCATAGACATTACACACAATGTATACCTTTGTATACACTAATGTATATATACATATACTATATTTCTTAAATGCAAATAGATTTGTCAGCTCTGCCTCATAAGTGAGGGTCTGTTATTGACGGAAACGACGACGAAATATCTTCTCCATCATTCAACCATCATAAATGCTGGTGCTGCCGAATGACATCCCTCTTATCGCGATTCCCCACCGCCCTACTGAACCTGAGACCAACCACATTGCCGTGTGCGACGTCTCTGTTGTAGTTGAGTCGCCTGTCCCCAGCTGTCCGAACGACATGGAAGATTAATGAAACCGCTGATATATCCTGGATCGACCCCATCTGATCTAGGTAGAGGAATGCTTCCAGTGGAACAAAGCCGTCAGAGCGCACCCTCTCGGGGTAGTTCGCCCCAGATATCAGGTTATTCGTTGAGGCCATTGCTCTTGCAATGTGCCTTCGAGACAGCTTAATTACGAAGTTGCCGACACGTATTAGGTTCGCCCTGTTGTAAAAGACCTCATTAGGATAAAAAAATTTGTACTCCGACTCTGGTGTTCTCTACAAGCGAAGACAAGCCCTCTCATTCCCAACAGAAGTCACATCATCATTTTTCGCAATGAACTCTCTGTTAGCTTCGTGCATCAATGACGTTGTCTAATAAGAAGCGGGAGACCTTTCCCCTCTGATGGTTGCTATGATTTGTCCAGTAACAAGCTGCCGGTCATAGGTCTTGTTGAGTGGCAAGACCACCGGTAGTCCATACCAGGACTTAAAACACGGTACCATGGGACTTAGGTGCCCCCCAGACTTCGGTCCGGGCCTAATTTGTTGATGTAGGCCCGCTTGTGGGAACGTCACGGTGGCTGTGGTTTAAACCTAAATCGCAGGTAGGGTGGCCCTGCTAGGGCTCAATACCCGGAGTGGAGTGGCTATAAGTGCTGGGTACTGAGACCCTAAGATCAGTAAGAGGTTTTAGGTGGGCCTCGACTCATACCGATGGTGGATTTGTACCCTCAACACATTTCCGCATTGGTATTATATTGTTAAGTAGCAAATAAGCGATGGCAGGGCGTATCCTTGCTCCCATGGATGTATGGGCATCCCGTGAGATTAAGTCTTCACGGTAGGTACTCACGAAAATCATAGGACTTTCTGTTGGTTAACATATTATAAAGAAGGTACAAGAGTGCTTTACTGATTCCCAGCCTAGTCAGCTTGTAGAAAAGACCCTCTTATCATACAGTATCGAAGGCCTTCTCAAAGTCAACTAGGCAGGCACCAGTACATTGGTTTTTGCCTTTATTTCATTGGATATCGGACACCAGTTTAGACGCGGCATGTAAGATAGCATGTCCTGCCTTAAATCCGAATTGATTATCCAGAACTATATTTTTATAAGACGATTAGGTCTGATGGTAAAATGCACATATGTTCAACGTCCTAATATAATGCAAGGATGCATGTTGGCGGCAGCATCATCTTCTGATGTTTTGTTTTTCGTTTACCCACTACTTTGGATAAAAGACGCCACCATTATAATGCTGCCGTTCTAAGGAAAAACATCGTAAGCGCCAATAGCAACGATTTGTTATCATGAATGCTCTACTTTTCTGTTTACTAAAATAGGAATATTTATCGGATAATGACTCAAGTCAACAACCGAAGTGGTCATATCTTGCAGTTTGAAATGAAACAGAATATTAAGAGATGAACAACTCAAACTATTAGAATGACGCACTATTTTCTTTGTCTTTATTGCATACAAGGACATGGATATGCAGGACGTACATATTTTTTATTTTAATTTTTTAGCAAAGAGAAGGAATTCAAGTAAGAAATTATGTATTGAGTTTTGAATCGTTTTGTGCCTTTTATTTTTTCTACCACTGCATATTATTGTCTGCACTACAAATTTGACTAACCGACTAATCGTCGAGTGTTTGTTAACAGTTACTTAAGTGCTAATACCCTTCATAATACTAGCAACATCTACTCGTATAATTTAGATGCGATATTTCTCTATTTTACTGAATAAAATTCAAACAGAAACTGAAACACTTAAATTATCAACGACAAGAGGCCTAAAATATGTAGAAGACAGTCATGAGGGAGAGTTTATTGAAGTGGTCGTCGATGGGAGGTTGAATATCGTTGACTTCTTGTAGCTGTCCAGATATTGGTTTATGGTAACCATTACTTGGTGAGGATTTACATAAAAAAAGAGCAAAACATTTAAAATTCTTGGATTAACATACAATGTTCTCAAGAAGTGAAAATAAAGGGGGCCCAAGGTGTCTTCCTTGCGGTACGCCAAAGGGATTATTTATGTATTTGGGATTACTACTTTTTTTTTTAAGGGATCTGATCTACCAATAGCGGTTCTAGCTATTGTTCGTCGATTATTTCATTTCCGAAAATACTTTTCTGACCAGGAACCCACTAGAGTTTTACTTTGTTTTTGGAGATGGGAGATATCTTGTAGTATCTAAAGGTAGTGCAAAACTGATCTGGAGTCAACTAAGATTGAGCCTAATGCCAAATTTGAGTGTTTGAACCAAATATGTCTGCACCTACCCTGTTATATTTCTTCGATCCATCCGTAAACCAATTGCTTCTTTTGAGGTTTAAGGTAGGATCATTATAATAAACGGCTTGGAATCACTTCTGTCGAAGCACAATGTCTCAAGTAGGCGATCGTTTACCGCGCAGATCATGTCAAACTCGTGAATTTCGAGAGAAAAATTGATTTAATCCATGTGGTCTGAGAGATAAATCTCTCCTCTTCGTAGGACCCCGACTGTGCCGCGAATTGATATCTCTTTTAGAAATAGATGAAGTGTTAAGCCAATCGCCGCTTCAATGGCTGCTGCAGGGCATTTTTGCATTCCACCGGCGATGGCAAGGCATGCAAGCCTTTGAAGCCAATGCAGCTTTTGTATGGCACCTTTATCTTTTGTTTTCTTCTACAATACTTCTGATAAGAAGGTGATAGAAGATTGTATCATCATTGTATATATCCAATGGGTAACATTTGGGGTAATCCTCAGGTCTTACAATACAAACGACGGCAAGCCCACATAGCTTTAGCGGCTTAGGCAATTTTATTATTAGTTTGGGAATTCCAATAAATTTTTTTTCAAGAACCATACGAAGATATTTTACTTCGTTGCAAAACACAATTTCTGTATTGTTACGTGAGATCTGGTCAACGTCCATATTTCTTTTACGAGTGAAAGGAATCAGTAACTTAACTGAATTATTGAGAACTGAATTAATTGATAGATTTTCTCCAATACATCAGTTGCTTACTATTTTTGGAGTTGCCTGCATCTTATAGTAAGCGTCGGGTGTTTACTATTCACCATTGTCACTAAGTCGTCGGGATATCCTACTGCGCGATAGTCCAGATTACTAAGTTTTACCAGTAGATCATCAATAACCAGTAACCACAAGAGAGATGAAAAATCACCTTTTTGTCGACAGAGACCGAGATTTCAATGGCTGAGACAGCCATAAGTCTGAACGCAAGATGTGGAGATTTTCTAGTTTACGAGCATCGCTGGTTAGGGTTAGGTTAGTGGGATGATCAGTTTGTGAACATGGCTTTCGGGATGGATTCATATCTGGTTTTATCGAAGGCATCTTCAATATTTAAAACGGGACATATTGCAGTTTTGTTTTTGGGATTGGATACAGTATCCAGGATCTAAAACACACATTGAAGTGGCTTTCTTTTAAATAGGAAATAATTCACATAATAAAAACAGGTTGAAAGCCAATAGGCTTCAGATTAGGGAGACTAATTTTATGCGAAATTTTGCCAAAGATTTGGTGAAATCGCAATTATTCAAAAATATATTTCTATTTACGAGTATAGAGATACATATACCATATCTCAAATTGACTTTTGGCTATTTAAAAAAAAAAAAAAAAAAATTGCACACCTGCAATCTACTCGAAATATGTGTGCCCAAACTTACGCAATCTGTTAACTCTTGAAAAAAATAAATAAAATAAATAAAAATGTGAAACATACTTTGATAAATATTTTTAAATTTACACTTGAAAACATGATACTAATGTGATAATAATTATAATACGAAATATCGTTAGTGTTTCCACTGAAATCATTAGAGAAAGACAAGCCGCCTGCCAACAATTAAAATGTAGACTCCTATTTGCTCGTACTTTTTAATTTTGAAAAACTTATCCGAAAGCAACAACACACTAACCAGGAGTTTTGCAGATACGATTTCCTTATTCAGTCTCATTGTAATCCTACTTTCATTATCCTTTGTTATGTCAACTGTCTGCTGTTTGAAGTCCTTTTTCCTATCCTCCGAAACTCAGTCGGGTGAAGACATATGCCTGCGGCTGGGTTTTTGGTGTGGTTTCTGGAAAACTGCCAACATTTTTGTGACAAGAAGAAGGGTCAGTTAAGCACGAACAGCACGATATAATAGTCTATTAGTTTGAAATAAAGTTGCTCTTAAAAAGAATTCAAACACATTATTTGTTACATTAGGAATGAGGTTGAAATCAATCTAAGAGTTAATTAAATACACTGTTGCTGGGTATAGATAAGAACGCTATTGAAATTTCTTTATTATAACCTGTCGACGAGAACTAATTTTAATCAATTAGGGGCGTTTTTACCTCATGGGCATTATTTTGAATGCTCAGCAGATTTGTATATTTATTTCTACTAAAGTGATAAAGATATAATTTTTTTTTTAAATTTTTTATCTTATTTAAACCGTGACGTTGGTTTCAAATTATAGTAACTAAAGCATTTCTTTTCAAAGCAGGGTGATTGTCAGTAACAACCACGTAACCATGGGACTGATTTAGTGGAAAATCTACTATCGGCAAATATTTTGAAAATACGAGTTTTGGAGTAAAGTTTAGCTTTATGGTTTACAAATTCTTTACCGAGACACATTGGTATCCACTCATTCCATTCCCTATTGAAATCTGTAGACTCAGTTACAAATGGAGTTTTATCCAGTACTAACTTTAAACATTTGTGTTTGTAAAACCAATTGTTAGATTGCATACTGTATTACTGTCAGTATCATTTTTATTCAATAGTCTTTGCAATTTCATAGTGATGACATAAAATCTTTAGTAAAGTCCACAAATTTTAGATATTTTATTCCAAAACATTCGTTCTGTGCGCCAAAATTATAGAGCACTTCAACCATTTTACAGCCGACCATCTGGGATCGGTATTCGACGCAGTGTCAGCCGTTTTCGCACAGCATTCTTTAAAAGATGCATTCGCATCGAGATGCATAAGAATAGTGCGTACTACAGAGAATATTGTATCCGCACAGAAGAGTATTGAAGAAGATTAAAATTTATCGATTCTACGTCGCTCATAACAACTTGGTTTTTGTCCAGCTAGTTTACGGAAAATTGTACGCAAAGACCATGGTTTGAAGGCATATAAGTTTCTGCTCGTACAAGAATTGAAGCCAGCCAAATGACTATCGTCTGCGTCGAAATTTCGGGGTTAAAATCAATTGGCATTGAATCCGCTGTTTTATCGAAAAATTATGTTCAGCGATGAGCATCATTTTTAGCTCAATGGGTATCTCAACAAGCAAAACTATCGTATTTGCTACGAAGATAATCCACACTATCTAAATGTTGTTACATCCCGAAAGGCACAGTTTTGTCCGGTCTGTGGGCTGGTGCTACTCTAACTGTTGCGGTCTAGTCCAGGGTATTCGATATACAGACGTGATTAAACACTTTTTCGTTCTCCGATGGAATGGCATGAAAGTGGAAGAGATGTGGTTCCAGAAAGATGGCGTTACATGCTATACAGCAAACAAAATAATCAATTTGTTGAAAGAAACATTTGATGAACGCAAAATTTTGCATAAAGCACCTGTAAATTGGCTTTCAAGATCCTGCGATTTGACGCCTTTTCATTATTTTCTTTGGAGATACTTTAAGCCGGTAATCTACCCTAACAAGTGAATCGACGTATTATTCTAACATTATTCGTAATATTGAAGACATTCGGCCAAAAATACTTGAAAAAGTGGTTGAACATTTTGTCTCCAGCATGACATTCGTTGTGGGTATATGCCCGATGTTGTATTTAAAGTCAATTGTAGAATGTATTCTTCAGTTTAATGAAATTTCACATATTTTGTTTAGAATTAAAGTAAGTAGTGGCTTAAAAAAACGCCCTTTACTATCCAATCAGAATTGATTCAGAGTTTCTTACAAATAGTTGAAAAATCAGCGAAATGTATTAGACCTTCAGTTACCATGTCCGAATCAATGCATCATAACTATTCATAATTAGTCTGACATGCTGTTATTAAAAGGTGCCGTAAATTTAATGACTTTATGTCTAAAGTTGCTGAGTTCTTTACGTTGGTCCACTATGGTTTAACTTGTCAAATGGCTGAGACCATACAACTTTGTGGATATCTATGTGAATAGGAAGACCTCATCACAGCTAGCCTTATCTCTGCGGCATAGGCTGCTGGATAAGGCATGGTGGTGATTGAATTACAACTGGTGTGCTCAAAAGCTCGTAACTGAAAGCCCCAATCTAAATTGAAGCCACCTTCGACTGCTTGCGGTATGCATACTGGTTAAATACAGTGGCTGTCATTAAGTGTTCTATGAAAATAGCTTGTATATTTTCCATTGTTTTCCAGGAAAGCGATGTCAAGCTAATTGGAGGCGTGATTAGTACTTACCCTAAATGGTTACTCCTCTCCCTAGGGTTTTGGTCCGTAACCTCTTGACATAATTTTACATATTTGGTTTCTTGTGCATATCTAGGATCATTCAATTTGTTGACATCCCTGTTTCAATCACATACTTCAAACCGAACTGTCATCTCAGACTGTATATGTTGTTGCGGTAAAATTTACCACAACAAGTTCTACTCTTCTTTCCCTTTCCTCTCGGCCTCACTCATCCACATTCTTTCCCGTTGGTTCTTCAAAATCCTAGAAGGGTGGTGGACAGCCATGGGTCCATCAGCTATTGGTGCACTCTTCCAGTATCTTGAAGGATCAACTACAGCAGGCAGCACGGACGGTCCGTTGAAGTAACCATTTGGAGGAAGGCGCGAGACCAGCGTCCAACGTTTTAGTGAACAGGAGTCACTCACAAAGTCGTCAGCTCTTGCCCTTGTGTTGTTTTGTCTTTCCAAACGGGTAGTTTCCTTAGCCGTAGAAGGCATCTCCGCTTCATCACTGTCTCTTCTGCCCGATCCACTTTTTGCCCCACCCTTTCACTTTATGTCAGTTGTCTCCTTGGGAAGAATTGGTGGGTTCTTGAACTATGTCTTTCTACTTTTATGCTTGTCGGAAGGGACAACCAATAGGTCCACGAGAAGAAGAGACAGGAGTCTCTATGAGAGTGATGGGCGGTCACTCCCACCCAAACCCTTTTTGCCTAGAGCTAGACGGACGGTCTGGAACCCTCTGCGTATAACTGATATCACAGACGCTCTACTTGGTGACGGACGGTCACCCACTGCAATCCGGTGTACAAAAAAAAACCATTTGTAAAATTAATAGCTCTGTAAAGACTGAACGCCTATGTGCATGCCCCACACTACCGTAACACTAAGCCAAAGGGATTCACCGGGAGGTCGTTGGGTTGTATTGGGCAGCGTTTCAAAAGTAGAACTTCCTCCACAAAGGCCCGTCGTAGTAGTTCCTCGTTTCGCCCTCACTCCACCCCATCCGATCATTATTAGAAACGGATAATGATCAGGAAGTATGAACTCGGTTAGGCCATATATTGCTGGCAAATTATCTTTTTTCTTTTTTTTGTATTTTTTGAGAGGGACTGGTGTTATATTGGGGCTGAATGGAACCCCAATGTCGTGGGAAAATATTAGCTCGGACCAAAGGGAAATCTTAATCTTGAAAGGAATTTCCCCAGATGTGGGAAAAAAGAATGGGACGTGCATGAGTGTGTGTGAGAGACGGAAAGCAACGGTGGTCCAAGAAACGGTGGCACACTTCCGCAAATTTGCGGAGTGGTGCACAAAAAAGCCAAAATTGCCCCGTTGAGTGAATGGGGATGTGTTTGTGAGACCTACGGTCCGAGCTAATAGCTATGGGTTAGGGTTTACCACTTCTTGGTTGACCATCAAAAAATTTACACAAAAAAATAACAAAATTTACGGAATTGAAGACTGACAGAGGAGGTAGTTCTACGGATGAAGGATAAGTACCCCTTGTTTAGAGATAGGCTTTGATATATATAGTACATAGTGTCGTGTTACACCGGGTGAATCTTTTTGGGCATCCCGTAAATTGCATACAGCATACGGTTTTGCACTTCCGATCGATGGTGAAGTTTTCTTTATAATTACTTTCCTGAACCCAGCCCAGCTGAGCAGCCGATAGGTTCAGCAAACAATTTGCTGCCAGTGCAGCAATGCCCCAGGGCATTTTTTTTTTTTTTCATCCCTGATCCCAAGTGACAGATAGTCACACGAATTTTAACCACCATCTGCGTGGTTCGAACGATTTTTTTAAAGATTTGGTTTTGCCGGCAGCACGGCAATTGAAAATATAAAATTTTGTTTTAATCGGGGAAAATTGTACAACAATGTTTAGTTTAAGGATAGCTATTTTGAAAGTTGAATGCGTTGTGAAATTGTGAAAACTTACTACAAAAATAGTGATCCTACAGTGAGTACGTTTTGCACATTACAAGCAAATTATGGTCGATATTATTTGGGTCCATCAGAGCGTACTAGAGGCAGAACTATAAAAAAAATTCGAAGAGACTAGCTTTGTTACAGATTTTGTAAGCCCTATCCAGCAGCGAAATCTACGAAATGCACCGAAAATATGGCTGCCGTTACTGAAAGCGTTGAAGAAGATCCAAATCTATTGATTTCGTGGCGAACGCTTGGGCTTTTCTTATGGCACATATTGGGATACTATATTTTGCATTTGGATTTGCACCTACGCCCTTAAAAAGTGTAGCCCAATCAAGAATTAAAGCCAGCTGACCACGGAATGCGTGGAACATACACCGATTGGGTGCTTGAATATCAGTGTTTTGATGATTGATTTTCGCAAAATATACTCGTATTTCACTCGGTGGATACGTTAACAAACAAAATTGTTTCAGAAGTAAAAATCCACATATAACTGTCGAAAGACCAAAACTGGTCTGGTGGTGTCCTTGGTGCATACCTCTTTGAAAATGAGGAAGGTATATCCGTCACCGTCAATTCTCATCGCTATGGCCAAATTGTTTTGGCCTCAAATATGGAAAAGGAAGACATGTGCTACAGTCTGCACATCTTACATAACATGACTCGTTTTAGCTTTATTGCATGTGTTCTGGCCACCAAGATCGAGTGATTTGTCGCCGTTGGATTTATTTTATGAAGCGTGTCTATGCACACAACTCGCAAACCCCTGATGCTTGGAAAATGAATTATTGTCAAGTTATGGTCGAGTTTTTGCACGATATGTTCCGAACAGTCATCGAAAATTACCTTGTCAGAATCAGGTCCTCCAAGAATTAACGCAAAAGATATTTGTTTTTTATGTTATATTCCATTCATAATGGCAAGATCCAAACAATGTATTGAAATAAAAATTTGATCGAAATCTAAATCATAAATATGTATACTCGTATTTTATTTAAATTTACTTTACTTAAAGCATAAAATGGATAAAGGTTAAACCGTGAATTGGTTCTTACAATGAAGGCACAAGCATTTGTATTAGAAAGTATACAGAAATTAAACATTTTAATTTAGAAACAAGAACTATGTATGAATAATTTCAAGTGTTATTTCCTACAAGCTAAATACTTACCCGCTTTTGAAATCTGCACCACCAGAATATGACAACGGTCTTTGCAGCTCTGGTTGAAAACACCACTTTCTACATTCTACCAAATTTTCCGGTGTACTTGGTGCACTTTTAGGCCATTTAATGCCTACGACAGCATATTTCCATTGTTTCTTAGCCTTTTGAAGGCTATTTCGTCGGCTTCTTTTTCCGGAACTAAAGTCACCCTCATCATCGTTATCTGAATCCAAAAGGGACGCGTAAACAGACATTTTCGCACGTGTTTATCTTAAAAAAAAAAACAACGTACGTACTACCGTCACAATTTCGCTAATCAGATCATTAAAATGCACGTTCGACACGATTTACGAGTATTGTCGCCACCGACAGCCGCACAAACCCAACTAAATGCAATTAATTATCGCTAAACTTTTTTTCCTCCCGTTTGATATCTCAAAATTCGCTCTAGTAATTTTTTTCCTCAGTTTTTAATTTTTTATTTTTTGTTCTGGAAAAGTTCTAGCTAATTTATGTATCTAGCTATAAGCGGCTGTTTAAGTTTATTTTTGCTGATAACTAAGTGCGATAAGTGCGAATGTGTTACATGTAAATTTTCGGTCAGGCGAAGTTCGAACGCTACATTTTGTTCTAGATATAATGCAATATACTATAATCAAATGTTTTGATCAGATGCTTGCGGCTAGTTATGAATTTTATGGAAATTTTGCTGAATGGAGAAATAGCTAGTTCAAATCATCATATAATATAAATACATAGAGTGATTCTATGATTCAATTGTACGAATATTTCCACATGAAATTATTTTTCTTTAGGCCGAAGCCCTGGTAGCTGGTTTAAGATTAATCATGTAATTTATTACTGATTAATAAAGTTAAAATAATAATATAAATATTTTTCTGTTACAAAAAATGTTTTCAAAGTTGTATAATTCTAGGGAAAGGCCCAGTGATTGTGATTTGAGTGGGAGTATAGTAAATCAAAATAAATTGTTGGAAAACACCATGAGAGATTGTTGTTCTGCAATACAAAACTTTAAGATGGCATCAAACTTTCTGCATCAGTGTAAGCTGCGATGCCTCGGGTATGTTTTGCGGATAATTTGAAGAGGAACCGGAGTGCATGAAGCCCTATCTTATACTGTTTTTATCAAGATCGAATTTTAGTCTTTTCTTTCGGTGCTCCGAATGTACGAGGGCGGGTCAATAAGTCCGTGACTTTTTGAATTTCTGACCTCTTTACTGAAACAGCTCCTGTCAACAGGCATCTGTCAGTTGACTCCTGTCAAAATTTAAACTTGCTGCGTCAGTTAGTTTGTGTTTGACAGCTATTTTTATCAGACTACTCACTAATTTGAGGAGAAAATGGAAAAAAGTGAATTTCGTGTGCTTATTAAGCATTATTTCTTGCGAAAAAAAACCATAACCGAGGCCAAGGCTAAGCTTGATAAATACTATGGGGACTCTGCACCATCGATTTCAATAGTAAAAAAGTGGTTTACTGAATTTCATTGTGGCCGTACAAGCACTGAAGATGCCGAACGTCCTGGACGCCCAGTTGAGGTCTCTACACCCGAAACAATCGAAAAAATTCACGATATGGTGTTGGCCGACCGAAGATTGAAAGTGCGAGAGATTGTGGAAGCCGTAGGCATCTCGCATGGCTCAGTGGTTTCAATTTTGAATGATCATTTGGGCATGAGAAAGCTTTCCGCAAGATGGGTGCCGCGTTTGCTCACAGTCGACCACAAACACATGTACAGTTGCCATGGCAAAAATCCATGAATTGGGCTATGAATTGCTCCCTCATCCACCCTATTCTCCAGATTTGGCTCCGAGCGACTACTTCTTGTTCCCAAACCTGAAGAAATGGCTTGGTGGAAAAAGATTTGACTCCAATGATGAAGTCATCTCGCAAACAAAGGCCTATTTTGAGGACCTCGACAAATCATTTTTTTTGGAAGGGATAAAAAAATTGGAGAAGCGTTGGACAAAGTGTATAGAGCTCAAGGGAGACAACTTTGAAAAATAAAATTATTTTTTTATCAAAAAATCTGTGTTTTAATCCAAAAGTCACGGACTTATTGACCCGCCCTCGTAGCTTTGCTTGTATCCGAAATTTCTTCTTTGAAAAAGCCTGCTTTGGTCCATTTCATAGCGACTTCATTCATGAGTTAAATTCGAGTTTTCTCTAGGGGCATCATAGACTTTTTATTCAGATTTCCGTCTGTACTCGTATAGACTGTAATAAAAAAATATTTCATTGTAAATATGTAATGACGGTCTATAATAGGAAAAAAAAACCCTTCATTGTGGTCAATATTTGAAAGGAATGGGCCTAGAAAAGGTCATTGCTCAATGTGAAGAAAGAAGTCCACTGTTATCTCTAAGTCATTCACAATTTAGATTTAGTTTTTCCCCGACGCTGGAAAAATGAATGCCTCCGTTGCCATTGAAATTACAAGCTTGTACCAGGAATGAGACACTCTAATGTATTCGCACTTTTTTGCATCATAAATGGAACCAATTGACGATCTGGAGCCGTTCAATTCGATGACTATCATCGCCGCTCTTAATACCCATAAAAGAAAAAGTTTTGCGTTGAATGTGAACAATTGTGCGGCCGAGAGTGATAGTTTTCTTCAATTTTAAAGAACACACATACAGCTTAGGCCTGAAAGAAGTTGATTTATGAACTTACTAGGGGAGAGCTACTGTTCGGGGTGAACCTAGACCTGAACTAACAACCATCTCCAAATAGCCCGATCCTCAGCTTAATATCTGCCGTTGTGCACTCCAAGTCGGAGTTCGCTTTTACTTATGCACACCACCTAAGATGATTTCTTCCTCTTATGTGTTGACTTCCCCGGGTAAATTTAGACACCCTGTGGGCTAGAGGAATAGTGTCCATTCGCTAAACATGTCCCAGACATCTTATGCGACGGATGATCAGTTTTTTGTCTATGTCAATGTGGCTGTACGTTGAACATTCTCCGCAAGCAATGCAAACGATCGGGTGCCCTTTGCTCAAGTAGTCCAAATCAAAATGTTCGGTATTCGTATCCTAGCCGTGTCCGAAAGGTTAATTTCATTTCTTTCAGTTAATTAAAATCAATCAAGATGTGTAGCTGACTAGAAAGCAACAACGAGGCAGATCTCACTAAAAATCTAGTCTCCCCATGAAATGTTGGATGCGAACCACGAAGTAAAATAACCACTGAGCCCAAACATCTTTCTTCTCCCTCAGTCCAATTTTTAATACGAATTTATACTGCAATTATGCGGCATGCGTTGCATCTATCCCAATGTGATCAACTTGATTTAGCGTTCCATGATCCGTAGTCCGCCACATTCCCTTGTGTATGTTTATTGAGACGAGGAAACCGCATGCTTTCTAGTGTGATATTTCATCCCGCTGCAAAGTCAATAAGCTTAAGTCCGCTGCCAGACGTTTTGTTGCGTAGATGGCTTACCAACTGTCTTACCAAAGTTTTTCTTATTCCCTAACGCCATATTTCGGATATTGCTCATAGGTCTTGTCGAGGAGCTTGTAAACACATTATATGGTGAAGTTGTGAAGGGTTAACTTAGCGAATTCAGCCTTGATGGGGATTGTCATAAGACGCTGATTCACGTTTCACATGTCTGCCGCTGTTTCTCTTCCCCATACCAATCAACATAGTACATATTGCGGTTTTTTATTCTCCTTATGCCCATTTCATCGCTTTTCTTGGATGTTATTGATTCTACTTGATTGCAGTCAAGGCCCTCTGCAAATTTCTCGGCTGTACATGGCCAAGGGTTGTCAATAGTAAATGCATGATTATCCGAGGGCATTAAGTTAGTTCGCCACACCTATTTTTTTTCTCTCAATCACTCGCTACGGAGGTTAAAATGTTATAGTTATTGTAAAGAACTTCTAATTTCGGCCAGTAATAAAATCCGTCTTCCTTCTAGCCTGGAAGAGATTGACACTCTAATTAAAGAAACAGACCCTTCAAAAGCAAAATAAAGTCACGTGAGCTAGACTATCAAAATGAGAGGATTGAAAGCCCTAATTCTGTGAGGTAACCAAGGTCTAAATGCAGTATAAAAAGTAGAGAAATGGACTCTACAGGAGCACCGTTTAATCGACGAATGCACAAGAGTAATCTACCTGAGAGCGTATTGAAGTAGTCCGAGTCAACTGGTTCGAATTGTCTTTTATCAACGTTTTTTGTTTAAGAATCAAGTTAATTCTAATACAAGAGAGATGGGTCCGGCAAAAAGTTAACGAGAATTTCCAAAAATTTTTTACTTTCTAATTAAAAGACAACGTTTTAGGTAAAATAAAAAACAGAAAAAATGTTTAACAAAAAAATTTCAAACGAATTCCACAAATAAATACAATTCAATAGATTAACGAGTAAATTTAAACCATTAAAACAAGTAACCTACGAAACCCCTCGATAAAATCTGAGCCAACCTTCGTCCGTGTATATTTTAAATCAGATGTATTCCAAGGAAAAACATTTTCAATCGATTGTGATCTACTGTCATAGGTAGGGCCAGACCAGACCAAACCAAAGACTACCAATCCGAATGGACTCTGAAGTATTCCATCCGACATAGTGAGGGAACATTTAAACGCCTACATAAGGTCAGCAATGCAAAAGTTAACGAATTCAGTATGTTCACAAGAACCTTAAGGCAAATAAATTTGTATGCAAACAGAAGGAAACGTAGAAATTCTTATGACCTGAAGGAAATAAATTGAACTCAACCCATGGACCAGGATCTAGAAGCAGAAGTGTTACTTTTAATCTATACAAACTTGTACATCCGAAATGCATCCCAGAGTAGAAGGGAGTTGATGTTCTCTCTTATGGAATTAATGCGGCGCCGTTGCAGTTGCAATTCATCATCGATTTGCATAAACACTTTCCGCCAGGCATAAACAAACAATTCCTCGAGTAAATAAACGATGTGCGAATGCGTATTAAGGATGTCAAAGAGTGGCCCTCTGGAACACACTTCGTTAATGAAATCAAAATAAAGGGTGCACACTACGTGCTGATTACAACTCAGTTGTTTCTGTATCTCATGGATGACCGATTTGTTGTTTTTATAAATTTCGACTGTAATTCTGATCTCATTCCTGTTTTTAAATCAACATTCGCCTTGTGAAGATTGGATGCAACTGGTTTTGTTCATTTGGTCGATTTGAGATTGGAATGTTTCTGTTCCAAAAACAAACACACTATCAGAGAGGATAAATCCGATCTGATTGTGATCAGGCTGAACAGATGGCCAATGAACTAAGAAAAAAATGTAGTGGTATTAAATTTAGTATATACGAGTACATACATTCATTTGATAAATGGAAAATAGTTATGCCTTAAGGTCCACAAAATTTGTTGATTAAGTTTTTTAACATTGGCCATTAAAAATACTTGGTAGATCAAATTCACCATTAGACGATGATCGCATATGGATGTATAAGACGAGCACTTCACCGTGACAGGTAAATCAGGTAAAATATTCCAAAGACAAATCTGACTGGTATCTCTACAAGTGGCTGATTATGATAATATTCTTCAAATAGAAATTGCATATCAATTTAGCATTAGGTAAGTGCTAAACAGCTTTCAGACAAAGAACAAGGGCGCAATCGGTCGAACAGCAAGTATAGGAGGGGTTGATGTCGCCTGGGTTTTTAGCAAAAGAATGCTACCCTATCAGGATCTTAGTAAACGGTGTGTAGTCTACAGTCTTTCGGTGACGTTTAAGAGACGTCGGAAAGCATTCGTTTCATCTATTTCATCATATGGTTGTTCTCACACAAATCCTAAGAGAGACTTAAATTGAAGATAAAAACCGTTGAAACTCGGTCTCAGGTTCTCGGAAATTCTTCTCTTTAATTGCTTAACAAGTTCATCAGGATTCTATTGGTCCTGATACTGATGAATTTGAGTTTGCATTAGTGACCAACTTGTGATGTAAATATCAAGGGGGAGAAGATCTATCAGTGCATCTAAGCAAATGATGCTTAGAAGAAAATAGGTCTTATTACAGTCAGTTAGATTCTGACGAACCATCTCAGTGTCAAGCCACATGTGCTGTTGAAAGAGCTCTTTAAAATGATAAGTATTCCGGCAACGACTTAATTACCTTCAATGGGATGTGAATAGTTCAAACAGATATGTTTCCCAGGATGATACTTACGACGCCTTCTAGCATCAGATCAATCAGACCTGTCAGATTTTGCCTTATTGGAAAGATTGACTGGATGTTCAGTTTTAGAGAACCAATCGTCGATTACATTCATGCTGCCGCCTGCGCTTACAGTAAACAGTGCTAAATATGAAGCTTGACTTTTAACTGTGTTCCTTGTTTCTCAATAACAAGGACAAAAATGATTGTGAAACCATCGTCCATTGACAAGTGGACTATTCGGTTCATGGCTGTTTCTTTGCGGCGTGATTTTTATGATTTGGAAACTTGGTAAACTTGGTCGGGAATCTCAATGCTTAAAGGATGATCCAACTGTTTGAATATGCATACCGATATTAGCTCGTACGATCCGAAAAATGTTTGTTATATCTGTCAGCTTATCAAATAGGAAAACAGTGTCAGTGTTTTGAATTGGGCATGTCACTCTGCAGATGCCAATCCGATAGTAAATGTGTGCGAATTTAAGAACGAACGAAAAGATGTAACTACTAGAAAACAGGCTATACTGTCTATAAAAAAAACTGGCGACATGAGCTATGCAGGAAAACAGTCTGTAGGTTGTCAACAAAAATGTGTGGCGATGATTAGAAATGGACAACATTTTCAGCATTTTGCACATTAAAAGAGTGTTGGCCTAAGTCAAGCATGATTTTTTTCTAAACCACTCGCTTTCGTCAAACACACGGTATTCCAGTAAGCCCAAGGAATCCCTAAGCGTATGAACAGAATGCACTTCGTCTAAGTAAAAATAAACTCAAAGATATTCCCCTTTGTTAAAGATGAATGTCTTACATCATGACTGGGCTAAAGGACAGAAGACACCTTCTTTCAATGCTTGATCAAAAGACATCACAGGAGCTAAAACGCACTAGGCCCGTGAAAAGGCTTCCTAAAGTCGACACGTTTATGTATATTATAATAACTCTCACTTTTATTTTAAAAAAATGCATGTTATATGCAATTGCTTTTAAGCGGCATTTGGAGAAAGCAATTTGTCTAATGTCTGTTTTAGTTCTAGTCATCTTATGGCTTAATGTGGTCAGTAGTTAGCGTCTTCCTAATGTTAACTTACTTCGACTCCAAGTGCGATTAGAAAAGGAAGTTCTTCCAATTAATTTTTTTTTATCGAATTAAAATAAATGTAAAACTCTTGCGAGTGATCTGTTACCTGTTAGACGCTTTATCTGCGGGTAGTATCTTCAGATTAAATTAGTAAATGTTCTTCGCTTTTCCATTTAAACTATTTATCATATATATCAGTGTTCACTGATCCATAGACGCTAAATCGACCATATCGACACTGAAATCTTTTCTATTTTTGCTTCACCTCTCATGCATCGCAGGGTCAAAATGTGTTGGTTAGAAATGTTGCGCAGCAGATGCAATAACACTTAGACCGGAGACTTCACCCCAATTTTATCATTCCACCCCTTTGTTAGAAGAGATGAGTGAATGCCTATTCTAAAATATTTAGATCTTATCTTTGAAATTTAATTGTATAACAATTAACACACTTTCGGTGGCATCAAATTAATGTTTCACTAGAACAACGAGCATTTAAATTGAGCTATTACCTATAAAAACAGCCATCAACACACTTTAAGATACATACTCGAATGAATGTGTATACAGAACAGAACAAGTAGGGTGCGTTGCAACTTGATATTGAACTTCTGTATTGATATTGAATGAGCTAGTCCGTTCACACTTCAAGAAGCCTGAGCATACTCAAAACATTAATCAAATCAACTTTTTTGTTTTAATAAAAATGTTAATGAGTTACAAGTTGAGAATGATTAAATCAGCGCTGACGAAGAGTTGATAGACTTATCCCAACTGTGAATGGTCTCGGAATGATTTAAAGCTACAGATAAAATATGCATTAAAATATGTAGAAGATCAAAATGAAACATAAGCAATATTTTGAAACAAAGAAAATGTATCCCTTTCGAGGGTAGTATGAAATTTAGAGGCAGCAGATTCTTGCAATAAGATTTTACCTATTGTAAATGATATCCCGTCATCCCTTAATTTGGAATGTGTTCGTACCGCATCGTATCTATCATTCAGTAATGTCTCAATTAAGGAATCAAACAAATGTCTGAGCTCTAAGTATTTTACACATTTTTGACGAAGGTACAGGGATCTGATAAGGAATTCGTTTTGTTAATCCATTTTTTCGAATTTGAAAAGCCAGAGTCAACATATGGTATGCGACGTGTATCCTTAAAAAAATTCCATAAGGTATTCAATTCTGACAGTTGTTGGATATACATTATGTCAGTAATAATATTTGCTTACAATTACTTTTCAATCCATGGATACTGTCATGAAGAGTTAGTTTAATGGAGCCGTGTACATGTAATTGTATCGCTTGGTCAAAAATTTGATTTATTTAACAAACGAAGGGAAGAAAGGATGGCTTTGACTGAATATTCGTGGGTGGAAGATTTTGGACAAGAAGGGACAATAGTTAACCAAATCTGTCCGGGACCATTAACGTTGGCTGTAACGCCATAACTCAAGGAAGGAAGATTGGAGCCTCTACAGTGCAAAATATTTTGGAAAAGAAAATAAAGTTTTGTAGTTTTTGAATGAAAATGAATATTCTTTACGAGAAACCTTACCGGGAAGACGCTAGAACGTTTTCGAACAACACGAAACATGCTGTTTACTGACGAAGTACATTTTCGAACATATCGATGGCTGTGTTCATAAACAAAACATATGATACCATTGTCACGACAACCTTAGAGTGTGTCATAAAAACCGTTTGCATTGTCGAAAAATTACAGTGTGATGTGCAATTTTTGCACGACGATGAGTTCCACTAAGGAACACAATCATCAAGACATTGCCACTCCACAGGGCTAGATTTTCAATGGAAAATCTGAAGGTAAGAATTTGAACATAAACAGTGCGTACTATTGCAGATAAGCTTTAAATATCAACGATACCATACCCCGCTTACTTACTCTTAAGAGAAAGCGCAAAGTTCCGTGCGGCATCGGATAAAGAATAGTGCCGCAATGCGTCCCAGCTTGTCGTAACAGGCGACTAAATGGGACGTCAATCATATACAGGCAACTATGACACCAAAAATGAGCCTGTGACACTTTAACACCTTAAAACTTTCCCACAAGTTTGTATGCAATCAGTGGGTTCCCACGTCTGGAGACTACCGGTGGGGTAAAAGAACAGTCAATCAATTCGAAATGAGCATACAAGTGTCAAACCACTCAAACTTTAGATACACTTCATGGAAATGATCGCAATTAATAGCACTACCCCGCTGGGCACCACGATTGCAACGCACTCGGGTGATCCCAGAGCAAGCAGAAGTGCTTGTGTCAGAGCCCGACGGATTCCGAGGGCGGGCAAAATGAAGTTTCCAAAATATTTTCATAAACTTCGGTTTGCAAGTTGGAACGTCGGATCGATGACCTCAAAAAGTTTAGAACTGGAAGCGATTATGCGTCGCAGAACTCTACAAATCCTGTGCGTACAGGAAACGAAGTGGTGTAATACAGGAAATAAGGCGCATTTTCTAGATTTAAAAACTAAGGCATTTAAGATGTTCTACCATGGAACGGTCAATGGACGAAACGGTGTTGGAATCGTTGTTGCAGCGGATCTTCTAAACAACATCGTTTGTATCTTGAAAATAAGCGACCTCTTGATGAGTGTTAAACTCGTCATACACAATGAAACGTGGAACATTGTTAGCGCGTACGCTCCACAAAATGGATGCGACCAATCGGAAAAAGATACATTTTGGTCAGAGTTCGGTAAATTGCTTAGAAATATACCTATCGATGAGATGCTCTTCGTAGGCGGAGATTTAAATGGCCACGTTGGAGAAACAAATGTTGATTATGAGGACTGCCACGGCGGTAAAGGCTTTGGAACCAGAAATTCAGCTGGCGAAGACATCCTTGTAGCGTGTGGGGCTTACGGCTTAACCGTCTTAAAAACAATGTTTATTAAACATCAACGACATCTTATCACATATAGCAGCGGAGGCCACGAAACGCAAATAGATTATCACCTCTACAAAATGTCAATGAGAAACCGTGTTAAGGACTGTAAGGTAATACTTGGAGAATCGCTAGTAAGCCAACACCGTCTGCTCATTACAGAATTTTTCACGGCGGAACCACCGAAAACACGGGCATCGTTTGGAAAGCCAAGAATCCGGTGGTATAATCTATCGAAGGAACGAAGATTTATCGCACTGGCTTAAGAAGTACTTCACAATATAAACGGTATCGCAGACTCACTTAGCCCGCAAGAAGTGTGGAACAGCATGCACGAGGAATGCATAACACTCCCAAAGTCCCATCTGGGGACTATATCAAAATACCATCACGTCGGCAAAGAAACATGGTGGTGGAATGACGAAACCAAACGGGCTGTGGCCGACAAGAAGAGTGCATTCCAAGCGTGGACAAAATGCGATCGGAGCGACGATATCGAAAAAGCTCGACTGGCTCTTGAATACGAGCGCCTTAAAAAGCGTTTCATTGCCAAAATTGGTTGGTCTGTTAGCTGTAACCGATATCAAGGCTTACATTGTCGGTGTTAATTAACAGTCAGAATCGACAATGACTCTACTTCTAAATGCACTTGATCATCTCTACAGGTTGGTATTTAATAGTTAATAGTTTAAGAGTTTATATTTTTGTTTTATGTTTAGGCGAAATTTCTGTTTCGAAAAAGCCGATGTTCTTTCTTGTTTTGTCGTTTAATGCAGCGACTGTCAACTGGATAGCAACATTTAAAGCTTGGCTACCTATATGAATCTTATGGGCTTAGGGTAACCTATACAGATGTAAAAAAAAGTCCAAAATTCTGTATTTCAAGTCACTGATGTGTGCATTTCCCAAAAGAACAGGAGTATATTCAATGTACTCATATATACTCACGTTTGTCTATATACATGCACATAGAACTGAAACAATTCCATTCATCAATTACGTGTTTTCAAAGAAGTGTCTTTGGTAGTGGCAATGTCAAGAGCTTGGCTTTGTCTTTAGTGCCAATAGCTGTGCTTGCCAGTTTGTTAAACATTGATTGTGTCATTTTACTGTTTTACTACATCCCAAAGAGTTAAAAATGCTTTTTGTGTACGAGAAACTATAAAGGGCAGCCATTTAGGCCCTCTTCTTATTTATTTTAACTATAAACGATCTCGATAGGATCATCAAACACTCGTTTGTCTCCCCTTACGCTAACGACCAACTTTTTCACTCCATGACTCCTTTCTCCTTCAACAAGACCCTGGTAGTTTTGCGATCTGGTGTCTCAAAATTGTTAAGAACTTAATATCGTCAAATGCCAGTCCATCACCTTTTCACATAAGCGGCACCAATGTGCTCTCAGACTCTTACTTCTCAACAACCAATCTATCTCCTCCGTGCAATCCCTTGGCGACCTCGGCATTTTGTATGATAGAGAGCTCAACTTCCGGTCACATATAGATGAGAAAATCCTAAGAGCCAACTCGGTACTAGGTTTTGTAAAATGGTGGTAGAAACAATACACCAACCCTCACTTGACCAGGTCCCTCTGTATTACCTTTATTCGGCCCTTTTTAGGGTGTGCCGGTCAAGTATGGTCCCTATATCATCGTGTTCATATCTCGAGAATCGAAAGCATCCAGCGCCGTTTTCATCGATTTGCTCTTCGAGCTATATCCTGGAACGATCCGTTTATTCTATCCCCCCTATCAAAACCTTCTCAACCTTATTAACTTAAACACCATTGACGAACGCAGAGATGCAGCCGACTTTCTCTTCATTCACCGACTCCTTTCAGTTCACGTTGATTGCGCGTCTTTTCTTAATTCTATCTTCCTCAACACTAACCCTCGTAATCTACGAACTCCTCGTCTATTCTATTTACCAGCCCACCACACAAGCTATGGTGCCAAATGCTACGAAAGATCAATTCAAACCTTATCACCTTTGACTTCAATCGCACCACTCCCTGTCTCAAATCCAAACTCCTTCACCACTCTAACCGACCTTAGTTCTAAGTTTAAGCTTAAGTTTAGTTTTAGTTAGTTTTAGATTGTGTAGCTTGTATTAAGCCGAATAAATGAGGGCTTTTGCCCCCACTGATATTACAAATTTCATCGTTCCACTGGAAACGATTTTTTCTTAATATACGAGTACTTTTGCTCTGTTTTATTTTTGTTTATTTAGGATCACGCTGCTCTTATTTGCAGCCTACTCAACTTGTTCCTTTGGTTTCTGGCTGACTTAACGTGTTTACATATTGTTCAAATTCCTATTCAATATTTTTTAATTGAATAAACAACCATCTTCCACATGACTGCCCTCATTATGAAGTAGATACACTCGGATATGTTGAACTTGCGTAATTTCCCATATCTGTCCTACAACGTATCCGACTCCTATTCGCTCGTAATTAAATTCATTTACGCAAGCTTGTCTGAATATGGCTACCATTCAAGAAATCAACGTACACCGCCACATTCCGCGCTATGAATACTAGATACATTTCTAGACCATATAAGTGGTTCAGTTTGATCTACACTATATCGTCTGAGGGTGGTCTCAGTCGTGGGACCACAAGTCATTGAATGAATGAATTAGAGTTACGATCAAGTGCAAACTGAGTATGCACTCCAGCTGGGGTTTGTTAGTTGGTACGTCATACATCTCCCACAGATATTAAGATATCAAAGATACGAGTAACAAGATAAACCTGAAAAAAAATACGTTTGACAGGAAACTGCGGTCTGAATTAAAATATCTCTGCGCAATTTAAAGAAAATTTACTATGTGATGGTACAATTATGCATAATTACTTATAATGGAAAGACGAAGTGTTGCATAAGTCTAAATAAAGACTTATTGCTGTATCACAGGTAGGTTTTATTTTTACAATAGTTAAAAACGTAAGTGGTCCACATAATGACAGTGCATGGGACGGAGCTAGGCTTTCATATTTTTCAAACCTTATTCCGTCAAACCTAGATTGATTTTGAAAATGAAATCTGAGTCTGAGGGTTTCTCATGCCATGAACCTCAAATTCTTAATTCGTTCATTAATATCAATAAAATAGGACTTGAACACAAAACATCACCACATGTGCAGGTCATATTGAGCTACAATGCCCAATGTCTGACATATGAGTTTGTAAAATTACAATACGAGCATTCGTACATCACAGGCAATTTGCAATGTGATGATGGGGAATGGGAAGTATGAATTTAAAAAGGGAAGCTTCCATTTCCCCATTAAGTTCATACAGCAAAATTAATTCATAACTCAGTTCTGTGAAAGAGTGTGATTTTAGATTCTCATACCTAATACTCGTAAGCTAGTTTACATGAAAACTTCACATTTGATAGACACTTCCGCGAAGTTTAAGATAGCACCCTACAGTTGAACGAAAGTGAACGTGTAGAGATTGTTGATGGTGCAAAAATTACTCCTCGGTATTGCATTGTAAATGCATAAAGAGCCAATTCTAGTTTATTCCTGAAATGGAAGGTGAGACGTGACGTTTGACTTTCCCACACTACTTATGTGTTGCTGAGTCTTGTAAACTAGGATCTGCTGCCAAAAAGCCAGCTTTCCAACGAATGATGTTCTTCTCTTTTATTTTGGGATTTAAATCGCGGATAATAACATTGGCTCATAATTACTAGCTTTAGATCTTTATGTCGTGGTTCTCTGTGTTTAAGACACATAAGCGAATATTAGGATGTTATATGAGATTTTCTTTTTAATTCGTTCTTTTCAAATGTTCGCATGTGCAAGGCTCAAGGCATCTTCCCAAGGTTATCCTAAAATGATATGTTCGCATCTATGTATGTTCCACTTATTCTCACTAAATGGGTACGATGTCTGTTGTGGGAATTCGAATCGCATCCCTTGTTGTCCAGTAGTCTGTTTAGTTTCTTAAGATTTTATGTAGAGATCCAACAATTTTCATATTGGTTGCGTTTAGCATGCTTTTCAACTCGTCTTTCTAAGGCTAGTTCTTTCTTTTTAACTATCTTTTTCCAATGATACCCTTACATATTGTACCATTCTTAATATGGAGAGCTAAATTCTTCATTAGATGATAGGAACATGGTCATATAGACCACTTTTCTAAAATAATATTAATTTTTAGGCATCACTGAGACAAGAGCAGAAAAAGTATAGTTGGATACCTCGGAATTTGAATGGATAATTATATTTTGACCAACTTTAAGTGCCTGTCTTGCTGGAGCCAAGCAGGTCTTAGCTCTGACAAGAAAACGGTTTCGGTTTCGCAGCAGTCAATTTGACTCGAAGGTGAAGGTAATATGCTATTTAGCGTCGTATTCTAGGTAATAAATTTTGTATTTAAGAGACAGTGTGTAAAATCCTGCTTATGACTAATATACAGAGATACAGAGTCGTGTGGTTCCTAAAATTAACTAGAGAAACAATAATCGCTTTTATTAATTCACCACATATCTGTCACCAGAGTACGCATTTCGAACCACCAAATGCAGCTGAAGCAATACGATCAAGTTTACTTATATTACTTAATCCCGGCGAAGTTGGAAACGGAATCTTGTCTGGACTCTCGACACATTTCGTTATTCGACTTTTGTGCGTAGCTAATGATTTTTTTGGGGCTACCCAATAAGATTGACTTAAGATTGGTTCTTGAGATTTCCCTCTGAAAGGCTGACGATAACAGAAAAAATATTTTTTTTTTCTTGTTGGAGTGTGTCGCCTTAAAAATGTAGTCGAGTAACTTAACAAATTTTTGGACTGGACCTATCGCTATACTATTAGGGTCCTAAAATCCAATAGAACAATAGAACAATGGAACAATGGAAATCCAATAGGACTTTTGTTTTGAAAAATTCGTCAACCTGTTAATAAAGTATTGTGGAAATCTTAACTTAAAAATTCGATAATGGGATGCGCTCTGGCATCCGCGATGGCTTGGTCTTTGAAATGGAGGTTAGGTCTTCCTTGTCTTCTTGAAACTGGGGGCTGGAATTCGAAGATCCTCTTAGCTAGAGCATTGTTGTCGATTCGATCGATGTAGCCGAGCCAATGTAGTTGACGTGTTTTGGGTTTTTGGACTATATCCACATCTTGGTACAGCTCATAGTGTTCGCGGTTGTATCTTCTCCTCCATTCGCCCTCCTCGCACATAGGATCAAAAATCCGCCGAAGTATTTTGTTTTCGAAGGAACCCAGTATCAGCTCTTCCTTCTTGCTTATCTCCCAGCACTTGGCGCCATAAAGCAGAACTGGCAGGATAAGGGTTTTGTAGAGCACACATTTCGTCGTTCGAGTTAGGAGTTTTGAACCCAATTGTTTGGGCAAGCCGAAGTAGTAACTGTTTCCTAGGGTAATCTTCACCTGGTCTCCACTAGGGTGTCATTCGTGGAGTTCATGTTTACTCCGCGGTAGGTGAACTCCTTAACTACCTCGAAATTGTTGCTATCAATAGTGACGTTTTGTCCTACGCGGTGGACAGATGCTTGTTTGTTTGTTTATAGCATGTACTTAGTCTTGTCCTCATTTACTTGAAGGGCAAAGGATTTCGCCTGTTCTTCAATCGCCGTGAACGCTTCTATCACGGCCCGCTGGGAGCGACCGATGATGTCAATATCGTCCGCATACCCAAGAAGCTGAACGGACCTGTTGAAGATAGTGCCATCCGCCCTGCGCACTATCTGCTCCAGTACAAGATTGAAGAAGTCGCATGATAGCGCATCTCCTTGTCGAAATCCAGTATATGTTTGAAATAGTTCGGATAAAATACTTCCAAACACGCGACACAGTTGAATCAGTTTTGCCGGGATTCCGAATTCGTCCATCGCCATATAGAGCTCATGACGATGTATACGCGACTTTGAAGTCGATGAATAGGTGGTGTGCTTAGACTTGAAATTCGTTGGTCTTTTCCAGGATTTGCCTCAGTGTGAAAATTTGGTCGATAGTCGATCCGCGTGGCCGAAACCCAGACTGGTACGTGCTGATTAGTGTGCAGAAGGGTTTAAGACGTACACACAGTACGTTGGATAGAATCTTTTATGCGACATTAAGCAGGGATATGCCTCGATATTTCTTGCAAGACATAGGATCGCCTTTTTTGTAGATGGGAGCTGATAGTCCAGTCATCGGGCATGTTTTCTTCCACCCATACTTGGTTGATGATTCGGTGCATGCTTCCTATCAAAACATAACCACCGTATTTAAAGAGCTCTGCTTCTAAACCGTAGGAGCCTGCTGCCTTGTTGTTCTTAAGCTTTTTTATAGCTAAGCCAACTTCTTTCATACTAGGTGGTGGAACACTTTCTTCATTGTCTGGACGTGGGTTCTCTTCTTGCCTTACCACTCTCTCTACATGATGCCCATTAAGCAGCTGCTGGAAATGCTGCTTAAACATACGCTTCGGTGACTAGGTTTCCTTCGCTGTCTCGAAGAGTCTGCGTTCCGGATTTGTAGCAAGCAGCCAGTTGCTTTGTTTTTTTATATAAAATCTCCGGATGTTATTACGATCGCACGGCTCTTCGATCTCCTTGAGCTGTGCATGTTCTGTCACCTTTTTCCTGTACACTCATTCATCATCATACCACGGGCTCTTTCTCTGGGGTGGCTGGTACCCTATAGTGGTTTCGGCTACCTCCTTGTTGATGTCGCGATACTTGCACCACTGTGTGGCATTTGTGGTAGGTGAGTGCACAGAGGAGAGTCTCATAGTCAGGCGCTCCCTGTAGGCTCTAGCTACTCCAGGTGTGCTAAGCCGTCCAACGTCGAATTTCTTCTTCTGGGCGGTTCGTAGCTTCTTCTCGTTGGACAGTCGAGCTCTGAATTTAGCCGCGATAAGAAACTGGTCAGAGTCGACGTTTGCCCCTCGGGATGTGTGCATGTCGAGGATATTGAATGCGTGCCTCACATCGATTAGCACATGGTCGAGTTGGTTGGCGGCTCGACCGTCTGGAGAGCGCCAGGTTGCTGTGTGGAAAAAATACACTATATAGGTGAAGTTTTAAATACAAACCAAAAACCTTCAAAATTTTATGGGTTTAAATAAAACATTCCTTAAAAATCAGATGTGAGTAAAACGGGCGGCTTAAATACAAGTTTCTTTTTGAATCATATAGTATTTTGACACGATATTTCGTATCATACCTAAGCAGAATGAAATTAATCTCTTTACGCTTGATTAACGTTAGCAGAGATTGCAAACAAATTCTAAAAGTGAGTGCTGTGTTGCCGAAACAGTATGTACATTGAAAATAAATGTTGACGGAAATAAAGTACCCACCCACGCAAGTTTGAGCAAAAAGTCAGCAGGAGACAATTACCAAAGTAAGGAGGTTAATGGTGAACGTTTTTGCAATTTAGGCATACAGCTGTGATATGCAATGCCAGTTACAACTGCATGCAAACTTTTAAGAGATCTATCCGGTTGCTGTCCAACAACAACGAGAAGTAATTAGAAAAAGTCTATTCGTAATTGTTTCGAACTATGCCTATAATTCCGGAAGGCAAAATAATTCGTTGGAGTACCTACAAAGCTAACCATGTTTCGTTAAATTAATGTACGAGTATGACCTTTTGAGTAGCAGAATTGCAAATTTCAGAAAGCATATACATAGGTTGCATTCTTTCCTGCCTTCCAACATAGTCAATCAGTCGTTCATAGACCTCCGAGGTAGTAGTATGTGATTCGGCTTTTCTCTAAGTGAATAAAAAAATAAATAAAAAAAAACATAAAAGACAATCAAATTTAATTCTGGCAAGTGCTTCGGTAGCCCAGTGGAAGTGGTGGTGAACCGACAAACTTGGGGTCGTGGGTTCGATTCCCCAAAAAAATAAGTGTGTTTTTATTATTTTTAAATACTCGTAAAAAACAAAACAATACAATAAACAAAAAGTGCGATGAGTGGAAGCGAGCGGTCCGCTATCCGAACAGCGGGATCCGCAGATGGCATGTTGTCATCTGACGATCAGGCCGTGAGATCAGACCACAAAACAACAACAAATACACCAGAAATAACAACAAAGAGGAGGAGAAGGCAGAGGCCAACTCTGAATGTAATAAAGCGCCCTTCCCTATCAGCTTCAGCAGAAATGCTGCCTGGTGGAGCAAGGGAGGTGGCGCCAACGACGTCAAAGGCAGCATTAAACCTAAATGGGCAGGAGTCTGGGAACGACGACTACCCGTACGTTTCAGACGGTGGGGAAGGCCACTACATGGGAGGAGACAACGGCTTCGCATTCCTAGCTGCCTCTGAGTCAGACGACGAAGAGGAAGAGGTGCAAACTCTTAACAGCAGCATAAAAGAGCTGCAACAAAAGGTATTGGCTATTAAAGCCAAACAAGCCACAAGAAGAGAGAGGGAGCAAAATCAGCTCCAGAGTCCACAGCAACAACAAGGCACAGCTGCGAAATCACCACAGCAACAAATACAACAGCAATCACCAAAACAACAAACAGTGCAAAAACCGGCGCAGCAATTAACAAAACAAAAATCACAACCACAATCACAACAAAAACATAAACAGCAAAAACAGCAACATAACGTACAACAGAATAAACAACAACAGCAACAGAAACAGCAGCAAAACCAGCAGCAGCAGCAGAAACAACAACAACAACAAAGAGAGATCAAGCAAAGGGTGCCACCAATCAACACCTATAAAATGGAACTTAAGGAAACAATTGATCTATGTAAGTCGGCCATAGGCAATCACTTCTTTATTAAAAGATTAAGTAACGATAGGCATGCGATCCACTGCAACACAGTGGAGCGCTATAATAAGATAAAAAGCTTGTTAAAGGATTCGACGACGGAGTTCTTCTCCTTCACCCCGAAGGGGGAAAAGCTGCAAACTATGCTGCTGAGGGGGTTAGAACCGTCTACTAGTCCGGAGGAGCTCCTCGCACTGCTCAAAGAGAAAGAGTGCGACGGTCTCAAATTCGTGGGGGTTAAGCCATTTGTAACAGCCAGAGCCAAAAGGGAGAAACGGAAGCTACCGTTCTTCCTAGTGCAGCTCAGTCCCGAAAGCCGTCTGGATAGTCTAAGGAGTATCAATGTCCTAGACTACCAGGTGGTTCACTGGGAAAAAGTAAAAAGGCACGAAAACATTTTGCAATGCGTTCGTTGCCAAAGGTTCGGGCACGCCGCGTCGAACTGCGAAATGCAGCCTCGATGCGTTAAGTGCGGTAAGAACCACAAGTCTGAAGAATGTGCTCTAGGTAGGGATGGAGCGTCAGAAAAAATCCAACTCTCTTGTGTTTTATGTAAGAACACGGGACACACCGCAAACTATCGGGGTTGTCCTAAGTTCCAATACATAAAAAGAGTAAATCTGGCTCGACAGCAAAAGGTGGAAGTTAAGCGTCCACCTGTTCTACCACAAACACCAGCCGTTACTCCCCAGGTTACCTACGCCCAAATGGCGGCAGGTAGGGGAAATACGGCACAGCAAGCGAAGGTTGCTTCTCAGGCCCCAGCGCCTAGAGCACCGGAACCGGCAAATGACATGCTAGCTATCTTGCTCTCTATCCAGGGGCAAATGGCTCAGCTGCAACGTCAAATTACCGAGCAAGCTACGCGGGTAGATCAAATATACGCGCTGCTGCCGAGCCTAACGCACCTTCAGTCGTAATGGGTACGTACATGGCGGAGCAAACCCTGAAGGTCCTTGCAGTGAATGTTAATTCACTGATTAGGATTGAGCGAAGAGCCACACTGTTTAAGTTGCTTAAAGACCAAGCCCCTGATGTGCTTTTGGTTAGCGAAACTAAGCTAACCAAAAGACACAAAATGAGGCACAGAAGGTACAAAATCATGCGAAGAAATCGACCCAACTCCATACAAGGAGGAGGCGTTGCAATCTTCGTAAGAAAAGGTATACGTTTTAAAACAATATACAGTCGTGTAGTGCGTAGGTTTCAGGTGCTAGAAGCATGCATCATGTATATCCCTCTCCGTAGTGGAAAGCGGTTATACATGGTGTCAGTTTATGCATCTAAGGCTACTCAATCCACCCTATTCATCTCAGAGCTCGAGACACTTTTTCGATTTCTGAGACTGGAATTGGAGGAAAACTACTTCATTATCGGCGGAGATTTCAACGCCAAACATAGCGATTGGGGAAATAATACACCAAACACTAGAGGGAACCTACTATTCAATTGGTGGGGTCAACATAGTGTTATGTATAGACTCGGCCTAAAGGCGACGGATAGTCCGTCGTTTCCTAGACACGGCTCCTATTTGGATCTCCTGTTGTTTGACACACGAATACGACTGACAGGTACAAACCAACAAACTGTAAACTGTCTTCG
The DNA here is from genome assembly GCA_928272305.1 of Volucella inflata. Taxonomy (NCBI): domain Eukaryota; kingdom Metazoa; phylum Arthropoda; class Insecta; order Diptera; family Syrphidae; genus Volucella; species Volucella inflata. The sequence continues at coordinate 111,039,991 of OV743720.1, read as the reverse complement.
CACTTTTGTGTATGACAGTGACCATTGCGGTCTTAGTACCGAAATAACCGTTCCGAACGAAAATGCGGAATTGGATGAGTATGTTCAAAGGCATTCCTACAACTATAGTAGAGTGCGTTGGACACACTTTTCCAGGACACTGACTAGAGCACTCTCTTCGAATTCGCTCTACCCACCGTCCAACAGAAATCTGTCAAACGAGGAGATTGACAGGTATCTAAAACTAATGGACGAGACAATTAAACGGACTATGGACAAAACGATACCTCGGTATCAACACACTGACAACGAACACTTATTCCGCAACGCAACTATTGACGCACTTCACCGACATAAAAGTAGACTACTCTCAAGACTGAAGACCTTGTACAGACAGTTTACTGACAGACACAACCCGGAGATTATGACATTAAAGTCGTCGATCAAAAACCTCCAAACATTAATAAAAGAAAATTACAGGTCTTCTGTAAGTTTGTATTGGAACAATAAAATTCGGGCTGTAAACACCAGCAACCCGAATATGTTCCCGCAAATAAATAAAATATTTCGGAGGAAAGATCAAGACGACCTTTCATGTCTTAAAATCGCCCGAACGACAGACAATGAACGCATACTTTCAACAGCAGGCATAGATCCGAATGAGGCTGTTGATGATGACAACTTCTTTGTGATCGAAGATCCGCAGGAGAAGGTCGAGGCTATAGGAGCGACTTTCCAGGAAGTGTACAAGACAAATGACATCATTGGCCCCAACCACGACCTGGAAAATCGAGTCCTTGTGCACAATTTCTACCTTCGAAATGAAATAGTGAACTGGCGAATCGAGAACTCGGGTTTCACCCAGTTCAGTGACGAGAACATGGCAAATAATGTCATCGCCAATGAAAGGGAACAACCCCCGTTCATTTCGAAGGAAGAGCTTCAAACGATCTTCGACACAATAAGAAGTAAGAAATCAGTGGGAACCGATGGAATACCGAACATTGTGCTTCGACATCTCCCACTAGAAGCGGTGGACATTTATACCACCCTGTTTAATAATGCAATGAATAATGCACATTATCCAGCGCATTGGAAAACTGCGGTGGTACATCCTATCCCCAAAAGGGATAAAGACACCTCCAATCCGGCGAATCTCCGGTCGATCAGTCTCCTTCCAAACATCAGTAAGGTTTTCGAAAAAGTTATCAATAGAGTCCTGACTAAGTGGGTTGAGGACAGAAATATAGTTCCGGATAATCAATTCGGTTTCAAGGCGGGGCATGATGTTATTCATGCCGCGTCTAAACTGGTTTCTGATGTCCAATGGAACAAAGCTAAGAAACAGTGCACTGGTGCCTGCCTGATTGACTTGGAGAGGGCTTTCGATACCGTATGGTTAGAGGGACTCTTCTACAAGTTGGACAGACTGGGCATTAGTAAACCACTGCTGTATATTCTTTTCAATATGCTTTCAGATAGACAGTTCATCGTGAAAAATGGCGATGTAACTTCTACTGGTACATTCAACATTAAAAACGGTCTGCAACAAGGTGCGGTTAATTCGCCAATCCTTTTCAACATTTACACAAGTGATCTGATAGGTTCACTTCACCATGCCATAGCGTACGCAGACGACTTAATCGCGTACAGATCAGGTCCAAAGATTGAGGTTATAAACATTCTTTTGCAACGTGACTTCGATAAAATCAAACAATATTGCGACGACTGGAAGTTGAAGATCAACTTTCAGAAGTCGGAAACCATTCTGTTTAGGACGCCTTTGTCTGGGGCCTCTGCGGATACCAGAAAGAATTGGCGAAAGTTTCAGATCGTGGGACAACACGGGCAGCCACTTGTTTGTCGTAATGTAGTCAGATACCTTGGGATCTGGCTAGATCAATATCTGTATTTTAACAAACATATAGATGTTGCTCTGGCCAGAGCCAGAGGTGCTTTTGCCCTTACAAAGAGACTGTTTTATAGCAGGCAACTCGATGCGAGGGTAAAGGTGATCTGCTACATGGCCCTTATTCGGCCTATGCTTACATTTGGTTGTCCCGTGTGGTTCAACGTGAGAGCAAGTCTTTTGGAAAAGATTCGGGTGTTTGAGAGGGCTTGCCTTAGGGCTTGTCTTCGCTTGTACAGAACACCAGAGTCTGAGTACATAAAATTCTATCCTAATGAGGTCTTGTACAATAGGGCGAACCTAATACGAGTGGACAATTTTGTTATTAAGTTGATTCGAAGGCACATTGCAAGAGCAATGACCTCGTCGAATAACCTGATCTCTGGGGCTTACTACCCCAATTATATGTATCACGAGAGAGTTCGCTTTGACGGCTTTATTCCTCCAGAAGCGTTCCTCTACCTCGATAAACAAGGTCTGATCCAGGATAGATTAGCGGTGCCGTTAATCTTCCACGTCGCTCGAACAGCTGCGGACAGGCGACTCAACTACGACAGAGACGTCGCACACGGCAGTGCGGAGCGTCTCCGGTTTAGTAGGGCGGTAGGGAGTCGCGACATGAGGGATGTTGCTCGGCAGCACCAACAATTTTGGTGGCTTGCAGAAGAAGGGGAAGCTCCATCATCGAACTCCTCCAGTGCAGGGTAGCTCCATTAGGGAGCAGAGTTGGTCAGCCTAATCTTTTCTAGCCGTGGCCGGCTTACATAGGTGTAGGAAGGGTTAAGGTAGTTTTAAGAGTAAAAATTATAAAAAAAAATAAATAAAAAATAAAAAAATAAAAAAAAAAAAAATTTAAAAAAAAAAATAAAAATTATAAAAACTAAAAAAAAAAAAAAAAAAAAAAAAACAGAGATGGGTAAACTTTTCTAAAAAAAAGTGGTAATCCAAGCCACACCAAAAAAAAGAAATAATACTTAAACAATAAGTTAGCTTAAGTAGGTTAAGTAGGCTTAGGATTTATTTTAAGTAGTCTTTAAGTTTTATACTAAGTACAACAAAAAAAAAAAATGTCCATTTACTAAGTTTTTATTTAATAAAATTATTTTCTTAGTTTTAGGCTTAAATTAATGTAACGAAAAAAAGTACTGTACGGAACGTCGAAAGACATGTAGATTAAGAATTATGTCTAACCTAGAGTGTCCGCATGGGGCCAGTAAGTTAGAATAAGATAGTTTTCTAAGTTATTTAAGCTAATTTTTAAGCGTTTTTTTGTATAGCTTGTAAGAATTTCTGAATTTAAATTTAATAAAAATGCATTGAAAATGAAATGAATCCAACATAGTCAAACAGTGTTTTGGAATAAATTCTCTTTCTAGCTTTGAGTAGTCCGAAGGGAAATAAATCTGTTTTGTTGGTGAAACTGGTACTGCGGTGCAAGAATGTGCATTTAACGTATCTTTTTGGGGACAATATTTCACAGGAATCCTTTTAACAGTACCCATGAATTCGTGCATCGAAAGCGGGACGAGGTGTGATGTGCATAGCTGCACTGTCCAGATTTTCACAGTAAGGGTAAGGACTATGCGTGAATTTGGTGCTGCAATTGAGTTTGCGACATAAATTGGAATTTCCACTTTTATCGCCTGAACACAAGATGGGTAACAATAGTATTTCACTTTTGGATTTGTGCTTCGCTGTCCATGAAATATTTAGATAGAAAATAAATTACCTTGTGGGTTAATTAATGATTCAGTTTGGCAGTGCTTTTAGGCCTCGATTTAGGCTTTTTTTACTATACATATGTATTTTCACATATATATGTTACATTTCTGTTCATATGAACATGCAAGTTGTTACATGAATTCTAGTCGCAGATAAAATGTCTATACTCGTATAACTTTTATTGAGTAACACTGAATTGTTTAAGATTTATCCAATTTGAATCCTCCTAAAATAAATTTGATTGACAATTGTTTCTTTGCTCCATGGAACAAGCAACTTATTAGTGAATTTTGAACTTCCCTACATCTCCAAAGAATGATGCAATACTACCGATGTATGGAGGACCAAGCGTACACTGGAGTTATTATTCGCTTGAGGCTGTAGCACTGGTTTATAGCGCGATCGTAGTGGATTGGTCCCCATAGCCCGAGGCGTACCATCTAGAAATTCTACAGCATGGTCCTGATGTCGGATTTGTTGGTGACTATATTATGTTTTTTTAGATTGATAAATTGTAAAAGTTTATTTTGTCACGTGTTACTGTTGGAAAATTGTTGAAATCTATCTCTTCGTTTAGCAATACTGATAAGGCTGTCTGTACTTACAGCAGAAACAGTCGAAGTCGGAAAAAACAGTAGCAGTTCTGCGAAATTTGAAAATCAAGATGCAAGATGTTTTTATTGATTCTGTTTGCTGATTGAATTGTGGTCGATCTGAGTGATCTGCATTACCAGCTACTTCTAACAGATATTATCTTCAATCAAGAATCTAGCAATATAAGGTGAATCACCTACAAGCAATTCACTGCTGGCAAAGCTATTTGCCTCAAACCAAATACGCAGTGGACAAAAAACTTTTTGGCCACCCTCATATTCTTAATATACTCGAAATTCTTCCAAAGAACATTGACATCAAAAACTCAACATTGGTTTGACAATAACTAACTTGTTAGCATCTCCTCTAGTTTTTCTGAGACGAAGATGCTTGCATAAGCGACAAGTCAATCCATTTCTATAAGTATGGCTCTAAGACTGACAACGCAATTGGTAGCGATGTTTTCCAGAAAACCTTTACCTAAGCTTCTCCTCCCGCCTTCCAAATCACTGTTGTTCACTGCGTGTTCCAGACGGAAACTTGGCAATGAAAAGTGTCCTGTCCTAGGTGAAGAAAAACGTAATATCTGCAAGGGATATGAGTATCTTTTTGAATATTCAGTTGGTTATTAAATCCTTGGACTCATTTTCACAAAATTCTATAATCACCCTAGACTGCCGATTATTTTCATGGAGATCACCGAGCTATTCCCCATTTACTTTAGTTGGGTGCCGGGGGTTTCAGAGAACTGTAGGACTGACGAACTCGCCAAAATTGGAACCATCCTACCGGAAAAGGATATCACCAGTGTACCAATCGTTACGTGCAAACCAATACTAAAGTTAGATGCTAATGGAAGAACAAACCTTAGATGAACTGTAGAAGCATTCTTCTACAATATCTTAAGCGTTATAAGCTGCAGTCTCTTGGTTTCAAAGAAGTAAGATCATAAATTAACATATCATCCCAATGGACCAATAGGCCTAAGTGGTTTAGTTCCTCTAACAGCCATTCTTATCTATCCTTACTCAACCTAACAGCGGAATTGAGAAGTGAAATTAAGCGCAAATACGCCAACTGATGTATGTATGTACATATGTTGGAACAACATAGGCGTGCTCAGCCAGTTAGATTGTCTTACAACCCTTTACATGGTTGATGGTCTAAACGCTTTCGAATCTAATGACTAACCTTGGGGGTGTCTATACCAATGAAGGGATTCATTGCGTCTTTATTTTAAGTTACGTATACTTGTGCAAGTAAACAAATAGACACTGTTATGCTTATGCCACTTAATGGCTTATGCTCGCTTTCGACCATGCTTTATGATTCTTTAACAAAAGTAAAAACGTAACAGTGTGCATACACTCAGATACTCGCAAATGCTTGTACCATCATAAAGCTATCATTTGAAAATTAATTACCCCGAAGCACTCAGTAGCACCTGAAACAGAGTTGCTACACGCAATAAAACAAAAACACACAAACAAAAAACAGACAACAACAGCAAATAAAGATGTCTGACTAGAGACAGGTTGAAATTGGAAGTTACACAAAACTTCCAAAGGAACAATAACTCCAACATGACTGCAATAAAATTTCATTTTCGTTGAACAAGTATACATACTTTCGAAATCCCCCTACAATAAAATCTTCATTCACAAAAGCAACGAATTACAACAACAGTGATTGTATCTCTTCACGCAATCTGTACGTAGGAAGATGACATCTTTCAATTTAAAAATCTGCTTTTGCCACAGTCATTCCAAGCAGTCATAAAGCCATATGTGTATTTTACACACTCGGGACGCGCCATAAAGCCCGAAGGAGGTCGGAGATACGAGTACAAGTATTTCAAACTCCAGAAACTTGAATGACAGGCGGTCCTGGAAGTTGCAGTAAGCTGATAGATCAGGTACGACTTTATTACCATTTACGAAAAGTGAGGTAACAGGGTAAACGATTACTGATGACAAGCCATTTACACCACAAACTATACATGGGCACTTAACCTTCTCGTAGAACACACGTCAACTTAACGGTTAATTTGTATCATTAACACTTTAATGATTAATGTGCAATTGTCAATGCTGTTGATGGTGATGGCGTTGGCGATGGTTGATACGTGATCTGTGACAGCACAGGCAAAGGTATTCCCAGCAGTATTCATAGTAGATGCAAACGTGCAAAACTTCATTGACTGATTCGGTGCATCAGTAGATACTATAGGTATGAATGGATGAGATTCAATGGCCAATGGGAATGATGAATAGAGGAATTATCACTAATTGCTCCAGAAGACTTCAAATGTGCAAAAACAAACCTACTTTTTGAACCGTCATGGGTTATCTCCAGTGGCATTCAATTAATTAAAGATCCTTGACAGTGACTGCAATTAATGCATTTTAATCTCACTAAATTTAATTGCAAAGGATGGTAGATAATGGATTGATAATAGCAAAGCATTTGGTACCTATATTAGTATTTGATTTCTTGACAACATCTGACAAGACCAGAGGAATGTTTATTATGGGTTAATTCATTGCTCAATGAGCAGTTATGATTGATTTACCCTTTGAACTGTCAAATTAACATGAAATCTTCAAATTAAAAGAGGACTATTGTTCATTGATTGCTTTGGAGTATCTTAGGATAAGGGAAGTTAAAACAGCTGATATATATTCATACACAAGGGTTGTAAGTGTCGATGTGATGTGAATGCCACTCCTACCGCAAATCGAAGATTGGAAGAAGTGCGCAAATAAACAAGAACTACTCGTACGTCCTTTGAGTCAAGATAGTTATGCAGGTGATTGAAACTACATCGATGTTACGATTAATTATTTAATTAACTTGCGATGGCACGTAGACAGAGAACATTTTATCTTTACGGCCATATGCCCGTTAGGGCTAGTTTTGCCTAGTAAGAAACATAATTCAAGCTAAACCCTTTTAAGTGGATATAATGTCCCTTTTGCTTTGGCCTTCCAAGTGGAAGGTTTTTGAGCTGGAAGAGCAAAAACAAATTTATAATTGCGATCTTATTGTCGTCAACAGGCAATATCTTGCTTTTTTATGGGAAAGATTAAAAGTGCAACCAGATTTAGGTTCAAGCATACCATCTTAAGAGACAGAGTATCTCGAATTGAAACAAAATCGTCGCTTATGGTCGAAGAAAGGTTATCACTCACGAATGCGAAGAAATACATCAAAAGATCAATTTTCTGCATACTTGAGAGTTTAGCATTAATGCATATTTATTTCTGAGATATTTCCTTCGTCAGAATACTCATTGAAAAAGCCGAAAAAAAAGAAAAACTGGCTAGCTTTGGTATATATAGGCAAAAGAGGCTTTTGGCAAAAGCAGAGATGTAAAAACTAGTCTTATCATAGGATGTGATGAAAAAGCTTGTTACACAGTATGAATACGGCCATAAGCTAGTGAAATGAGCACATTTTTGATTATATTTTAAGAACGAATCATTTTCTGGCCTTTTTCCTCTTTTACTGAACATATTTCAACATCTAACGCATACATCGATTTACTATAATACTATTCTACAGGCCTTCCTATTTTTAAATCTCCTAAGCAATGAGAAAACGGAGAACGCTTGATGCTACTTTAAGCTCAGTTACGAAAAAACCGATGCCATTAATGTCAAAAAAGGTTAAAGACACGGTGATGCACTGTCATCCTTAACATGGCTGTAACCATTGTGTTCCCCTAGTATTTAAACAGAAGCTGCCAAAATGGGTTGTGCGCTGAATAAGGGGAAAAACTAGGTATATACAAGGATATACAACATCGAAGAATTGGAAAGAACGTCACAGTCGCGAGTTGTAGTTTCAAGGTAGTAAGCGATTTTGTCAATCTTGCCTTTGCTAAAAATTGTGATTAGTAAGGACCTATCCCGAAAAACTAAGGAGACTAAATATAAGAATTTAATCATCCCAATCCTGAAGTATGAAATCCTATCCAAAGCGGATAAAGAGTCTTTAGCAGAGGAAGACCTCACATTAGAAGATGGATCCCACAGAAATAGGGAGTTAGTAAGAGACCGGGCTAACTGGAAAAGCGTTTGTTAAGAATTAGTTTTGAACTGTAGAGCCATCTATGCAAGTAAGTAATTAAACTAGTTAGCAAAGTTGGACCTGCAATGCCTTTTAATTTCTCCAAATTTTATCTCGCAACTGACGGCATACGTATTAGCATTACAATAGGTGTCAACATTGCACCATCTACGAGTATTATAGGCAAACCTAGCGTATGTTCAAGCGATCCTTCAAGTTGCCTACTTTTCTACTCTAACAATAAAGACACTCTCCCCCAACTTAACAATTTGACTAATTTATCCTTGATTCAAGTGGCATCATTTTGTAGATCTTTTATGGGACTAAAAATGTTGCCTTTTTTGTCGGTAGTCAGATCAGTTAAAGCTTAGTTGGTTTTAGTGTAGAAAGCAAGCAGATCCGGCAGCAGCCAACATTATCTATTTCAAGGCCAATATTCAAAGCAACTTAAACAAATGTACGCATACATGGTTTCGCAGAGGGATGGCTTTTAATAATTAGGTATTTTACTTAGATAATAGTCCTTAAAGAAGTCCATTGTTAATACCAGCCGACAGCAGTCATCATTAATAAATCAAGGGAAATAGCTTCTTTTATTTCGTTTTAATCTGATGAACATAGCATAGTTACACACGTCCATATGATATAGATTTTCAATTTTCTTATAAAATTCTTTTGAATTACCTGATCTGCATTTCTTCCAGGAAATCATAAATCATTTCTTCTCTATCGCCTTTATGATGTTTCCAGTTCTCTCTACAGGAAATTAGAAAAGAGTTCGTAACCTAACGCTTACGTTGGTTCTTCATATTTTAATCAACGATAATTATTAACCTTTCGATTGCTGTAGACACATTTTGTTTCCTCCGATAGATTTTATTTTGCTTGTATTTCAAGAAAACTTTAATTATAATATTCCTTAAAATCACTTGACTGCTAAGATAAGTAATTTTTTTAAAAAAAAGTTAAGGTTTTTCACTCTTCTTATTGGTTTGTATTTATAGATCGTAAGAGTTGGGTGCCTATATTAACCTTCAATTGATATTGATCTTCGAGTTTGTTGGCATTAGACTCGATGAAATATTCAAAAATTGACGAGACATCTTGTAAGCAATTGGTTGATTTTTTTAAAAGAAGGTAAGTCTTTAAAAAAAATTAACTTTTCCATTAAATAAAACCGATTGCTCCTCCGAAAAGGCATAATTGACAATGTTTGATGGTTCCATTCCATTATTTCAGGCATTGACAGTATACGTATCACAATTATATTCTGAAAGATTATAGATAAAATTGAGAGGATTGAAATTCGTCCTTAAGACTTCTTATCATTCGCAGGTTGTTTTTTGGTTTTAGGACCATTTAACATCAGCAACTTCCCATTGACTAGGAACGTAGTCTAATATCTGCTTACAAGATACATTGTCTACTGCACAGTCTTAAAGTTTTTGAGCAGGTTACACATTTGAACAAAACTGAGCGTCGTCACTAATTACAGTTTTCACAATTAACAAAAGTATCGGCTTTTAGAGCTCAGTTCATGAAGTACTAACAGAAGCCATGGCATGTTGGATAAATTTCTAGCAATAACTGACTCTTATCCAAGAGTAGGCTTAAATCTGTTCACATAACTTTCTATATAGTGGACGAACAAGGGCTAATTGCTGCCATCGATGCCAATTTGATAATTCAGTATATTCAGTCATACTTTCACTCACAGCAGCATACACACAGAATATCTCTGGCACTAAAATGTACCCACAATACGCAAAAAAGTGATTTTAACTAGAAAATGTTACGTACCAAATTGAAGAGCTGGTTCCAAAATAAGTTTGAATAATTAGAAAGCCGTCTTCTTTATGATGACTTGCCATTAAACACTGAATATATTATGTTAAAAAAACTGTGAAAAACGGCAGCAGAATTTGAGATGCATACCCACCTAAGTTCAGTATAAAAAACCCTCTGCTGTAATTCGAACCAGGCAACTTATCTTAGGGAAAGTAATGACAAGACATTTCTATAGCTGAGTGCTATAGTTGAAGTATTCTACCTTTTAGAATGTCCTCCTGGTTATAGAACAAAACTTTGTCGTCTACAACAAGTATGAGTTCTTCTCAATTTAATTAAATGTTTTCCTATCGTTACAAGCCTGGAGGTGCTTTAATTACCAAAAATTAACAGCTGAATGCCACAATTATTTATAATATTTGATTTTATGAATCAGTAATTTTTATTTAAGTTTCACCTCCACACCTGACTCACTGCTTATGTAAACATCAACACGAGCCTATACGGTATCAACATTTTACAATTACATTTTGTTTTTCAATTTCACAAAGTGATGCTTGAATTTCTTCAAGGACTTCTTTTCTAATAAAGTGAAAAAAGAAAAAAAAGTAAATAAACTTGAATCAACTTTTATTAGAAGGCAAACAAAGTTTCATAATTAATTATTATTTATCTTCTGTCGTCTCTGGAAAGTGGCAAAATGTTGTGTTTTGCCGAAAAATTGTTTCATGTACGTCAAGGTATATGAAAAAGAAATTAATTACGTTGACAAACAAAGTAGGTTTCCAAAAATAAATTTTGGTTGAATCCCACCCAATGTGAGATAGAAAAATACCATGGTAGCGTAACTTTTAGAAACATCAAAAGTCTGACATTATTTTGTGTACACAAGAAAAATTACGAAGCCGGAAATTGGCCATAAGCGAAGCGCACTTTAAGGGAAGATTTGATGTATTTTGGGAAGAAGCTCAGCACAATTATCCTTGAAATTGCGTGGGTCAAGGTCTATAAAAAGATTTCGAAGAGATTTCAATTGTTGGTTAAAGAAAATTGTTATTCAAAAATTACTTGAAGAGGTAGGCGTATTATTGAATTGGGGTAAATCCATTTACTTCAGTTGAAGGGTTGCTGTTTGTTTAATCCTTGGAGAATTGTTCGAAACCTTAAAGTGCGTAATAAATTCGTTTTGTGAATTTTTTTCAAGGGAAATGTGTTTGACCGAATTTTGGTTTTAATTTTCGAACGAAAGAGACGTTGCTGGTTCCAAAAGTGGTTGTTACTAAAACACTATAATGCTCAAACTTGATTAAGCATATGTACGAGTCTAACATTAGATGGATATTGGTGCATATAGGACATCAATTTATTTTGTTTTCTGAGATAAAATAGAAAGCAGGCAAAACATTTTAAGATTCTGATTTAGAAAATAACTATAAAATAAATATAACTGTAAGAGTATCACTCGATCAATTTTTATCTTATTTCTTAAATATCAGAGAAGAAATTGCTTATTTTCAGTTTTGTTTTGAAGCGCAAATTTCAACATGCTATAAAAGAGTTCCATTTACATTTTTTTGCAGCTGGAAGCTGGTGCATCCCATTTATTTGTCTTCTCATATGAATCTGGCGATTGATTTGTATCCGAAAACTTGGAACGTGAAACTCTCATGATACTCTTATGCTACCGCATTTCCATTTTCATATGTACATATCTTGGTCTGCGAATATGCATGCTTTTACTTTGAAAGTATTTATTACCAACTCTGACACCATTTGCTTGCTTCACTGAAGTCGTCTTGCATTATTTTCGTGGCTTCTTCTGGTTACTGGTGGGACACATTGCTCGCCATGTCGTCTGCATATGCAAACGGTGTACTCCCCTTAAAACACTTAAAAATTAAACATTATAAAAAGAAGAGGGACGAGGTGTGACTCCTGAGGGACCCCATATTGAACTCGGTATTCATCGGTGCAGCTTTCATAGATTCTGACGTGAAACGCTTTCGAAGAATGTCGTGAATTTAGTTCACTAAGATCCCTCTAATGTCCATTCTTTCAACAACTCTGAGAAGAATTTATTGATTTCCGAACGGTAACGCCTGTCAGGTTGTTGTTAATCAAATAAGCAAATTTTCGCAGAAGTTGATTGGTACTACTTTCCTTTTGAAAGCCATACTGATTCTTACTAATAATTTTAAAGTTAGAAATTAAAGTCCACAAGCGATGCAACAATATATTTCTAGCTATCCAAAACAAGTAATCGTTAAGAGTTTATTTAAAAAAAAAAAAAAATGCTTAGGATTTATTTATTTTTGTGTGTTCTCTTGAGTTTGAAGAACAGGTCCTGTAAGCATATGCTATGGGGATAGTTTGGGAGTACAGTACAGTTCTCCATATCATTTTAAAAATTGAACAAAAAAGCTCGATTCTGCAATTCGTGGTGAGGACAACGATATTATTTTTAATTTAAGTAGTTCAGTGGGTGGTTATTTTCAAGATTGAAGAAACTTGCTGAAACTACAAGCCATTCAGTGTTGCAGATTTAAAAATAAAAACTTGGCCTTAAAATAATCACGAAAAGTTTATTGGGGAAGACGTAGTCTTATAATGTTGTAATTATAAGTGTAATAGAAACCTTGCGAAAAAGAAAAGGGCTCACAAGCTAGGAAACGCTGCAACTATGCTTAGTTGAAATAATTACTAAATGTTTGGGCTTTAAGACCTCAAATGAATCTGTTGTTGTTTCAATCCAAATAGTGCGTTTTATTTTAGCACAATGTCGGCGATGGCGATAGCGCGATAGTTAGCTCATTGGACTATCACGCAGAAAGGCTAGGTTCGATTCCTGACTGGGTCACCAACAATTTTTCAAATCGCCATCACCCTTTCGACGGGCAATGGCAAACTCCATAAAGTAAAATTGCCTACGAAAAAGCTTCTAAGAGTACCGTTCGGACTCGGCGATAAACCGTTGGCCCCGCTCAGATATGACAAAAATGAAAACATGAGCAACATAAATGAGTGTCAAGAAGCTAGGCCATGGCCCATACCGGACTGCTAGCGCCACAGTGTTTTTTTTTTGTCTGCTTAAAGATAAGTGCTATCCTACTATAGGAACTGCATTTTGATTTTCTACCAAGACAGGAATGGCACAGCTTTCTCATTTATATGACCCAAAAACAATATCTCTCTTTTGCTGCAAGTTGCTGGGAGGAATTTTAAGAGGTGCAAAGCATTAAAAAACAATTCTGGAAGCCGCGTTTGAACGACAGAAGGTTAGAAGGGTGGGCAAAAGTAATACTATGACTAAGTTCTAAGAAGAAAGGAGAATCTTTACAAACGGAGACGATTGTAAGTAAGTAAGATAAACGTCAACTTTATGTGCAGAATTTCTGAATGGGCATGGGTTTTTCCAGTAGTACCTTCAATATCAAGAGACGATTCATTCTTTAGGTAGGCAAGCATGACCTGAAAACAGTAACCCCAAAACGATTGATTACATTCAAGATATCTACCTCCAGTCATTGATTAATTCCCTACTGAAAGTAGTGTGATCACAACAACAAAAATTTGTATGACTTCGGTCAGCGTTGTAATTGATAATGTATCATTTCCCAGCCTTCAACATAAAGTTGTTAAAAGAGTTGGATATGATATCACGCTTTTTTAAATTGTTTTATTTTTTTTTAAATCCAACTTTTCAGAATCCTGTGTCTTATAATCCTTTTATATTCCGTTATTTTATTTCCCCGCTTTTTTTCATTCCAAAAAAAGGCCTTCCGTGGAATTCAGCCGCTCACATGACTTCGTCGCTCCGTTAAGAGAATGTCAATAATTTTCAGATGGGCGCCTCCATACGAGGCCGGTCCCAGAAGTACCCGACCCAACAAAGAAAACACAAAAATTTTGGAAAAAAATTTATTTATTTTTCAATATAATTCCCTTTCAGCTCTATACACTTTTTTCCCAGCGATGTTCAAAAGTTCGATACTCGATTACCCGATAAGAACTGTCTTGCTCCTCAAAATAGCCATTAACTGCCGACTTCACTTCTTCGTCGTGAGTGGTCAAATCTGTGACCACTAAGCCATTTTTTCAAGTTTGGGAACAATAAATAATCTGAGTGGGCTAAATCTGGGTGCATGAGGTAGCCATTCAAACTTTAATTCATTAATTTGGCCATTGCAATAACGGATTTGTGAGCTGGTGTGAGCAAACGCGGCACACATCTTGCACACAGCTTTCTCATGTCCAAATTTTCAAATAATATGCGATGTATAACACTTTTTGGAATGCTTACAATGTCTGCTAGCTCGCGCACTTTCAGTCGAAGATCATCCAGTACCGCTTTGTGGATTTTCTTCAACATTTCTGGAGTTGTCACCTCATTTGGTGGACCACTGCGATGCTCGTCTTGGCAGCTCATACGGCCTCGTTTAAACTCAGCAGCTCAAAATTTTGCTGTTGTAAATGAAGGAGCAGACTCACCCAGAGTAGAGTCCAATTCAGCTTTTATATTGGTTAGGCTGAGGCCTTTTAAATAAAAGTATTGTATCACATAACAATGACCAATTTTGTCCATTTTCACAAATTCACTGACAACGCTCACTATTAATGGCTGCCAAACAGATACTAAACAACGTGGCGCTTTCAAACTTGAAACATATGCTTTACAGACTGCGTTCTTTCCAATACAGTGATATTTTTAAACAGCTACCGCCATGTCTTGGTCAGGCCGGGTAATTCTGGGACCGCCCCTGCCTTGCCCTCATGTAACAAACCACCAAAGGGTGGTTGGAGGACTTAATTGTAAAAGAAAAACTTTTGTGTACAAATGTGACTCTCTGTGCTTGCTCCTACAGGTTTTCATAATGGGATTTCATAAAGCTGGATTATTTTAGATCAGAATTGTCAATAAATAAGATTTTAGAAAATAAGATTTTAAATTACGATTTCTTAAAACGGGATTTTAAGAAGACGTGTTAAGGAGCCCAGAACAAGACATTGTAACCAAAATCTCATGCACTATATGCTACTTTAAAAAATTTTGTTCGACGTGAGTATTTTAGGATGTATTTATGGCAGAGTACAAAAGCGGTGTTGAAGACAAAGAATTTATTCTCATATTTTGTACAAAATTGTATCTTTCTCAAGTAAGCTGGCATCAATCACGGCAGAAGCATTATTTATGTATTTTTTATTTATCGAAGGAAACAATTGCTGTAAGTTTAACTAATATTTATGTTCATTAGGCTTAAATTTAAAAAAAAAAAAAAACTGTACAAAATTGTAAAAGATAAAATTAAAAAGGAAAAAGAATAGGCAAAGTAAAACGTAACCAAGCAATACAATCTCGATCATATATGTAATAAAAATTAAAGAAACAGTAATTTCAGTTGTGATTGGTAAGGTGTTCGCGTCAAGCTGAGCAAAGTCGTCTGAATTCGATTATAGACTCAACAAAATTTGTTGTTGTTGACTCCACAAACAAAAGCAAAGCAGCCATGAAGCCACAAACATATGAAATTTCTATCCCTAGAGTGCAAAGTATTAACATTTTCATGCTAATCACCTACTTAAGATATCACATAACCTGCTCAAATAGATACTTGCAGACGATACCACCCTTCGCATGAGACAAAATCCCTTTACGAAAACATTCCGCAACAATTCTATGCAATTGTAGACTCTTTTCTATGCCTCATCTCTCATCATATGAACGTTAAACCCATTGGCGCCGAATATAAATCATCTGCTTATCTACTCATATTTATGGATTCATTAAGCCTGTGCAATGCCCTTTGATAATGGCTTATCCCCATTGTACCCTCTGTCGTCCGCTTAATTATTCAAAGCAATCCATCTACTCCTGCTTAACCCACAGATCTGATTCTTGTAAATGCAGTCGATATCTAGGTTTTTATTACTGCAGCTGATGTGTCAGTCATCTCAGACGTCTCAAACAGATCAAGGGTTAACCTTTAGAGAAATATTCGTTTCATCATTTAGCTCTGTTGATATGATAAATTTAATAGGCTTATGAGAGAATGTTGAAGTGCGCCTGTCAGTATTGTGAGACTGTTAACACATACCAGATGAATGATTTCCTTTTACATGTTAAGTAGTCCGACGTATCCACTGGATAGTCGAAATGGTTGCGTGTTGAGCGAAAAATGCGGTTGCAAAAACAATTCGATTTAATTGCTCAATTACAATTTTATCACTTATGCTTATACAGGTACTCGTACTCGTACTCGCATCTATGAGTACAATTACAATTCTGCTACAACAATCAAAAACAATTTTTATTGCTATAAAATATTTGTAGGCGAAGAACGTGTATTGGAAGTGCGAAGTTATCTGAAAGTGAGGCAAAAAAGTGAAAGCGCTCATAATTTGTCAGTGTTTTAATGAGCTCTTTTAGTTTAAGGTTTTCTTTGAATTCAATTTATTTGATTTCAAATACAAAATACTGCGAATCGAAACGAACATTTAAAGTGGATAGATTGATGAGTAGATATGGCATTGAAATTAAAATTTTGTCTGAAAATTAAAATTGCACTTGTTTCAGAGAGTACGAGGTGAAAGTTTTTTTTATATTTGTAAAAGAGTGATATATGGCTTCAGTGTTCTTGAGAGTTAAATGTTATCATCTTGTCTTGACTTATGCAAAAAGGCCTGAATCGGTGTAATTTTAAACAAATTACTTGATCAAGTTGGGCTTCTACGTGACTATGGAAATGATTTTTGAGAAGAAACTTCAGTGCTTTAGACTGTAAGATAAAATTTTGTTACTCGACTGCGGGGAAGTAGATTCTGATGATGTAAAAGATATTAAAAGGCTACAGTCACAGGAGAATTCTTGAAACTCTGCTTTTTGATGATTTCAGCCAGCTCAGCGATCGACAACACTGCAATCAATATTTTGCTGATAAAATTAAAAGCTGGTCGTAGGTAATACTGATTCTAAAGAAGTCATTAACCGCGCCTTGGCTGCATAGGAGGGAAAAAATGATTCACCTTTACCAAAAGTGAAGCTCAAAGGAGCTGGGGAGGAATTTCATAATCCCATCTTGTTTCGAAAAAGAAGATTGCCAACTTCATTTCTGTAGACATGTAATTAAGTTTTACTGATGCCATTCATAAGCAATCTGATTCATCTTTATTAGAGCACTCTCATTTGTGTTCTTCATGTTTTCATTTTTATCACATCTGAGCGGGGCCTACGGTTTATCGCCGAGTCCGAACGGCACTCCTTAGAAGCTTTTTCGTAGGCAATTTTACTTTATGGAGTTTGCCATTGCCCGCCGAAAGGGTGATGGCGATTTGAAAAATTGTTGGTGACCTAGCCAGGAATCGAACCCAGACTCTCTGCGTGATAGGCCAATGAGCTAACTATCGCGCCATTGCCATCGCCAAAACAAGAATGGCTACAATCGATAAAATATAGACAGACTCTTCAAAAGCTCTCAATAACCATGTATTATCTACAGGGAAGTACAAGGTGGCACAAAATTAGTCATCCTGTCGGAAGATGCTATAATTTTTGCAAATGGCGTTGTACGTCAATCATATTTGACATTTGTGAACTGGACAGCTCCAGTATACTAAGAGATAAGCAATGGAGCGCTATACTCCGCTGTTAAGCCATCCTCAATCTCAACAACGAAAAGGACGATTTTGTGTCGAAAATAATCATGAGCGACGTGGCGCATTTCTACCTAAGTGGTTACGTTAATAATTAATATCTTCATTTCTGAGACACTGAAAATCTGCGTGTGGTGTACGAAGAGCCATTACATCCACTCGAAGCCACTGTGTGGTCGGTGTTCACGCGGGAGGAGTGAGGACGCCATTGGCAATACGGTCGTTCGACACTTGGCATCAAATAGAGTGGGTTGCTGCTTTATAGTCTATAGTCTTGGAATTTGATACCATTTTTTCAATCGGCCTACACCTTTGGTGACGGAACTAATACCCTTGTCAGGAACCTCTCACACTGGACGATGTAGACCAACAATTCCGACCTGGTTGAAGTGAAGATAGCAATATCTAAGCTGAAGCCCAACAAAGCTGCTGGAGCAGACGACCTGACTGCCGAGCTCTGCAAAACGGCAGGCGATGACTTGGTAAGGAGCATACACCAACTCATCTCTAAAATTTGGTCGGATGAAAGTAAGCTCGATGAATGGAACCTCAGCATTGTTTGTCCGATTCTCAAGAAAGGAGACCCTCTGAACTTCGCAACTACAGAGCATCAGTCTTATTCATCGGTTTTAAGGCCGCATATGACAGCATCTATAGGGAAGAGCTATAAAGAGCAATGTCGTCGGTCTGTTCAGTACGATGTTGGAGAATGCACGCTGCTTCACCAAGGATGGTAAAGACCTCACCGAGACCTTTGATGTCAAAAGAAGATTTACACAAGGCGATGCGCTGTCAAGCAATTTTTGAACATCATACTTAAAATAATAGTGCAGAGCACACGCGCAAACATAAGAGGCACAATTTTCCAAAAGTCCGTCCAACTACTCGCACACGCCGACGATATTGACATAATCGGGAGAAAGCAGTGTGATGTCAGTGGCGCTTTCGCGAGTATTGAGACGGAAGCGGCGAAAATGGGTTTAGCGGTCAATGAGGGCAAGACCAAGTATATGCTGTCAAGCAAAAAGGACAACCAACACTGACGTCTCGGACAGAACGTCGCCCTCGACAGATATAGCTTTGAGGTAGTTAAAGGCTTTGTCTACCTAGGCTCCGCTAGAAATTCAAAACAACGACAACAGTGCTGAGATCAAACGAAGAATAAGTCTTGCCAATCGGGGTTTCCTTGGGCTAAGAATGCAATTGACTAGTAAAGTCCTCTCTTGAACAACAAAAGTCACCCTTTATAAGACCTTAATAATCCAGGTCCTGCTCTATGGCGCAGAGGTAATTACATTTTCTCTTGGTTGCTTTGAGAGAAAAATTCTTCGAGTGATCTTCGGTCCCGTCTGAGTGGAGAATCAGATGCAACGACGAATTGTATGGGCTGTACAGCGACATCGATCTAGCCAGCAGAGTGAAGATCCAACCACTGAGATTGCTGGGTCATGTAGAGAAAATCGACACCAACGCAACGCTCAGGTCCAAATGTGCTTCGAATCCGCCCCTGAGGGACAGCGCAGTAGAGGAAGATCCTGGGAACCCCATTATTTGTCCTAGAGCCTATTTTAGCACAAAATTAAAGAAATCGCATGATAGCGCACCTCATTATTGGAATAAATACAGTTCATGTTTCAAATGGTCGTACGGAGGAGCTTTCGCATAGATTCTTTGGTATTTTCTAACATTACACCGGATTATTAAAATAATTTTGATCTTGGATGTTGGCGTTCACATTGTGGGCCTACAGTTCAAAGTCTAACAAGCAAACTTATTGCTATTGAGACATTGAAAATCTTACTAAATTAGCGACCATAACGCACTTAAAAAGTGGGTTGACGGTATCGTTGGACCATATTTCTTTGACAATGCTAGAAGCAAATTGTTGATGATCGCCATCATGGGGCGATCACAATATTTTTTGTGCGGGATCTAGATCAATCACACAACACCGATACTCTTAAAAAGGGTCATATCGACCAATTTTTTTCCTTGAATGAATTGCCAGTACGAGTATAATATCAGATGCCTGCTAGAATGTTGTGGAAAATATGTTCGAAAGAGGAAAGCTGTTACACATAACAAGAATAATGGTCAAATATCTGCTAAGTCGAACAATTGTGAAGTTAAATTATCTGTGATATTACTACTGGTTTTCTAGAAATTCGTATTTTGAATTTTTAAATGACTGAAAAGGGTAAAATACATTTGACGAAGTTGGATAAAAACCGAACTTTATTTTCATTTTATTAGTTGAAAGCGACGTCAACTAACATACGTTATTGATATGTAAGAACAAACTGAACTGTAATATAGTATACTATGCATTATACCTCAAAGAAATAAGTCATCTTATAAACTAAAAACATCGAAAATACGAGTACGCTCTTATCACTAGCTGCAGGGGAATGAATCATGGAAATGTCAACTAATCAGCATAGTCCTATTCGTTCAAAAGTGTCTTTCTATTGTGAAGAACAGGTCGATTTTAGAAAACCAAAGAATAGACGAAAGAACGTAGTCGCTTTTTAATAAGAGAAGAAACTGTTTATACATTTTTCAAACGTCATTGTCAAAATAGTTATCTATTTTCAATGACTACCGAAACATGTTTTCTGTTATTCTTCTATCTACACTACCTAAACCTTTCAAAGTACAAAAAAAAAAAATGTTTACCACATCCCCTTTACGATTTTTGCAAAAAGATAATCATCCATCCGACCCCTCATCAATACAAGAGAAATTGCCATTTGGACTATTGTTTTCCATCCACGAGGCACTTTTCATAAATCCTCGATTTTCTGACGAATTCTCGAATTCTGCTTCTCGGCTGAGTGAATTCAATGAATTTCAAATGGCTTTGGTCTACCGAAAAAATTTAACACTTGAACGAGCTTGAGTTTCTTTTTTATATGTATCTAAGGGCTCATAATGCGATGGTATCGTAACACCCCGATAAGAGGGTGCCAAACAGTAGAGTTGCCTTCAGTTGTAAGAAAGGAAAGAAGTTTTTGTTGAAGTTTTAGTAATGAAGCTACATACATATGTAATAGACTTTCAGGTGAATATCGACGCATTCGATTGTCATTTGTAAGCCATGGCTCCAAGCTAAGGAACATTTTGAGACGTCTTTTATCGAATCAGTGTATCGTATTGAAACAGGAGCTACACAAATGGGTGAATAGGTATGCTGTGTCAAAAAGAATGGACATATGTTAGAATATTAAAGAATCAGATAGAACACTCCAGTAGATTGATATAACTCTAAGTTATTCAGGGAGTTTATCAACTATGATACCTCATCAGAAATCGAACCAAGAGTAACATAGCAATCGCTGTTTCTTTGGTCTAATTTGGCCTTGCCAGGGAACACTAAGGAGAGTTATATTAGGACCTTATCATATCGGTCCTGCCCCAAAACACAAAAGCACGAGCTCTAGTGAAAGCTGGCTAGCAGTATCTATCATCGAGTATCTATTATTTTCCCCGTTCGAGTAGAAGGTGAGCAGTAGACGGTTACCTCTCCTAAAGTGCCTTAAGAATGCAAGTCCTAGACGCAGTTGGCTAAAGAACAGGTTATCTGGATGCAGGTCCTGTGCATTGTGACGCCTTCAATTAAGTAAGTATTTAAGTCCGCCGGAGATAAAACATAAATAGGTTCCGCCAAGTCAAGTATTTTCTTTACTCCTTTTACCGGAATTTCTCAGTATATCTTGGAAAGATAAATAAGTGTTTTAATGGTAGAGTGTCTACATTACTACAACAATAACAGAGCCGAGTACTTGTAGCCTAATGCGAACGTAGGTAGGATACGCAAAGAGGTAGGCTAAGGTGCTTGGCAAAAGCGTGGTGTTCTTTTGCGACGCAATTAACAGCTCATAGTATTTCCTACTGGGGGACTGCAAGAATGTCGCTGACTTAGAGAAGAATTAATTTAGTCTTCCCTCAACATGGAGAGTCCTGAAAATTGCAGCTTCGCTTATCTAACTGTCAATGAACGCCTTTACCGAACACGCAAGCAGTTCTAAGGCATGGTCCGGTCCTGAGAACCCCATCTCTAGGTGCTGGTTCACAAATTTACTGGTGATTCAATTTCCTGCGAGCTCGTTGTTATCTGGGATCCAAACAAGACTCATTGTATTCAGTCTTTCGACTACGTTTAGAGAAGATTTGCGTTCTCAAACTGTCTTGGAAGTCGTGAACTCGGCATGTTAATGGTGCAGCTTGGCTATTGCTAAAAATGCAAATATTTCACTATACAGTTCATTCCCATCAACACTGTGTATATACCCACATAAACGAGGAGTGAAACCTTACTCTATTGTCAACCAGAAAGAAATCAGCACCTCATAGTAGATCGGTTTTAGAACCATCCATGATCCACTATTACTCGTATTTATGCCCAGATGTACACATTTTCGTCGCAGCATGAGCTATTGTCTTATTGCCAGGTCGGCGCACAACGTCATCAAACTTCAGGACGTAAGATCAAGTCCTTTTAATCAAAGTATGGCTTTTGAGAGCTGTTGGATTAGGATGAGTGACTTTTGTCAGTTTGGCGCTTTTGGAATTCCGTCATTAGGGATATGAATCCGGAAAGAGAGCATTGCTGGTCTGAGTTACTGTTTTGCAAAACTCTGAGCAGGATTAGTAGTCCCAAGCAATATTGTTCTTTTTTTGTTGTAATACTTTTAAACAATTCTTGACTTACGAGTCATTAAGGAACATAAGTCCTCATCGTAATCGATTTAACATCATAGATTTCATGGAGACTAAATTTACATTTAAATAACCATTAGGTGTAAACGTACATTCACATGGCAACCCTGAATTTTATGTTAAACATGCCTAAGTGCATTATCACATCTTGCAGTGCCAAAATGAAAAAGGATGTTGTTCAGGTAAACCACAGAGTAACTTTCCGTATCCTTCCTCGTAAGAAGTACTATAGATATTTAAGGTATCTAGAGCGTGAAACTAATCTTCTTAGAGCAAACAGATCGATAAGCACTTGAAAATCGCCAGACTGGCGGACGTCAGGTTATGGTGTCTGTATACTCGTATATAACACGACCCATTACATGGGATTTGTGAGCCACTGTAACAACGAAATAGGACAAGTTCGAGGAAATCAATACTTTTTGTCTTTTCCTTAATTTTTTATGGCATTGATACTTGTTGGTCGTGTATTCATGCGGCGCCTGTGAGATTTGTTTGTGTGGGAGGTGTATTTAAAACGTGATTCTAGCAAGCATCTTTGGACTTTTAAGGAAGTCAATCTGGAATCAAATAGGGCTTTTACTTCATCTAATTTCAATTAACTTCTGAGATGCATAGCTGATTTTAATTAAGTTTTACGTATGAGGCACGTCTTGGAGAAATATCTAGCAGATGTGGAGGTATGTATCTGTTGAACGTTTGACCTTTTATAAGGACATAAAATGTTTGAGTCAAAGTAAAAAAGGTCTTTGTGATGAGACTGCAATTTATACTTTTATGTTGGAATAGCTGACAAGTTGGCCTGGGATTAAACGAGGATAATGAGTAATAAAAAAGAAGGAAAGGACTATAGGGATTGTGGGATTTATTTTCGCCCGAATTACATCGCACAAGTACACTAATACTATAACTTATTGAATGAAATTTTGCATTCACTGAAGGTGGCTTTCGCGGATTTAAGGACGCGAACAATTGTATTAAAAAAGATACATCCACAAGGGCATGGGGAAGAATGCAATTCTTTCTCAATAAAATCAACTTTTTCTTTTTCCTTTGTGCTATATACGTATGCTTGTGAGTTTCTACATAGCAGCAATTGGCGGACGTACTTGCACTGGGAAGGATGGCAAAGAAAGTAGAGCAAGTGTCTTTCTGCAAACAAGGCATTGAAGCTACTAAAGAACCGACAAATTTGAAGGTATGGTGTTTTTTTCGAAGTGTTCGATATATATTCATCTAATTCAAAAAGTGTTATTCGATGAAATAATTACATGTGCTATTCCCATATTGATTTGCATTGAATGTGACATTGCTGGCGTGATTCAGGGCATCTCCAAAGAACTTTCAATAATTCTCAAAATCCGCAGAGTCCCTGTACCTACTTAAAGCAAATTCACTGATGTCCCCAATTGTTGAATATTTGTTTGAATGTTGAGCTCTATGACGCTCTATGAAACTCCTAAATCACTGTGCTTCACAATATTTTACTTTTCTTTTGACGGCGTAGTGAAGAACCCAAAAGAATGCTGGCTTTAAAGCATCCTTTATTGCGTAGATGCTGCTCTGATTAACGATGCGTGATCTTTTTTTTTCTGTAGGATTATAAAAGTGAATCTTGGCTCTTTTGGGGTTCTTATTGCTAATACAGGTATACGAGTACATATAATGAATTAGCTAGAGCGCAGATATGAGAGTCTGTTTTACAGTAGCTAACTCGTTGCTGAAGAAAGTAAATTACTATTTTGAATGTCCCATGTGGCTCAGTGTGAAACCGAAGTTATTGATATACGTTTGAGCTTTTAAGAACCCTAGCTATTACTTAAACAAAACATCAGACTCAGATACCATTCACATAGACCCTCCATTACAATATGAATGAAAGGAATACATGAGACTTAACGTTATCGTGGAACAGCACAAATTTTTCATGCATAAGTTCCTGTTCTAAATAAAAATTCCTTACGTTTTTTGTTACACTAGATTTTAGAAAGGTATAGTAAACAACATTACAACCAAACTTAAGAGCACATTTTTTGTGTGAAAACTTAAAAGACATAGAATTGAGCATCATTTGTGCTAAGTATAAGTTGGCGTATAACCCAGTGGATCATTTAAAGAAATACAAATTTTTAAAAGGAAAGTTTCTCAAGTTCGCACTGACAAGTCCACCATATCAAAATCCTTTGAAAAGTGGAACAAAGAAGGCTTCCTTTATCAATTGCAAAAAATATGTAACGTACATGACTGCATTGCTATTCCACTTAGATAAATTTGCATTTCTGTGTCACATGTCACTCCATGGATCTGTTTTTCAGTCAATGTCAGTCGTCCTTGCTCAAAAGCAACATGAAGAAACGTCGTTCAGTAGACGTTAATGTGCTGCATCAATAGAAAATCTTGAACTGCAAAGTACTTTGTACATCATTGTGCGTTCAGTCCCGTAGTTCATTAACAAAAACTTCGTTTTGAAGACGTGTCGTACATATCGCATATCATTGTTATATCGACTTGTATACGACTCGGATCAATTTTAAGATCATAGCGTCGTCGATGTTCTATTTCTGGGACCTCTCTCAAGTGCTTTTTCCAAGTTGAGAGAAACGATATGCAGATTAGTGCAATATGAGTTTCACCAACCGATTGTAGAAGGTACTAATCGGTTTGAAATCAACTAGGCCGGTTAAATTTTGTTTGTTGTCGATTCATCTGGGTCTAGACAACATGTGAAATAATTATTTTACGAGTATCCAGAGATTCTTGTATGGAGCATGGCCACTGAGAATCAACACCTGCAACAAAAGCGACATTACCATCGAGAAAACCCCGCCGAATATGTAGATTGCTTCTGCTATCTAGGTAGTATAATAACAACAGACGGCGGCGCAGAAGCAGACGTTGATAACAGACTTAGAAAAGCAAGAGCAACATTCGGTCAATTACAACCTATATGGAGGAGTTTCCAGATTTCCAGGAACGCGAAGCTCAGAATATTAAACTCACGTGTCATGTCAGTACTGATATATAGTATGGCAGCGAAACCTGGTTGATTTTCAACAACATCATACAGAAACTTCAGGTATTCATCAACAAATGTCTCCGTAGCATTTGTCGAATATTCTGGCCAAACATCATCAGGAACGTGGATCTGTTGGAAATGACAAGAGAGGAACCGAGTGCGATACAGATCCATGAAAAATCCAGAGGCCGCCCCAAGAACAGCTGGAGACGATCGATATTCCTGGAACTAGTAAAACTCAACCTCACTTGGAACAGTGTACTATAAATACTGTTCTTGAAAGATATTCTGTATGCAATATTCAATTATGTAAGCAGTATACGCAAAGTTAAGCTTTTAAGAGGTTTCAAAATCGATTCCATTACAAATAATTGCTCAGATTTTGCAAGAAACTTGTTTTTTATGTAAGGCAATACAGTTATTCGCGTCATGAACGTAAGGAAAGCATTCCCAAAGATTTTCATTTTAGAAGTAAATGTTACAATTGCACAACCTTTTACATGCTTACTACTTCCGAGCATACTTTTACTTTTTTAGCACCTCCTCGATTGCATCGACATTTAAAAGAAAAAAATTGTAATAATTCCTGGAAATTGTCTATCACCTGTTCGGTAGTAAAAGGTGTATGCTTGAGATCATACAACTAAGTCTTTTGCAAATCAATTTAGCAGTCATGTTGCCGCAAATGAATATCATTACATATCTCCTTTCAGCAAAAGAATATCATTACATATCTTCTTTCGACAAAAGACACAGTCTCAACGTTCGTGTTAGTCAAAGGTGGCTGAAGACAGGTGTGTACCTTATTGATAATTATAGCCTAGCATTTGATGTGTTGTTTTGGTAGGGTAATTAAATTTAATAGTTGTTCTATTACAGACGTGCAGTACCTTCGTCTTGGAAAGATGTTTACATGACATAACTTTATGCTTGAAGACATATTGCAAGTGTAAGCCTTTTCGTTGTGTTATTTTCTCATCGTTCTGTCGTTTTATTTTTACTAGTGCATTAATGTGAGATCTAGGAATTACTCGTGTTCCCTTTTGATTCAGTTCTACAAAAGTTGACGACTTTGTGAACGATATTCAGGGAAACTTACATTCCAATGACTCATGAAGTTATTTTTATACAGCTGAAGGAGAGTAAGTGCTTCGTAAAGTAGGTTTACTTAAGTTCATAAAATGTTTTAGAATTAGTTCAGAAGGTAACAAATAAACACTTCTTCTTGTTTTACCTAATTTAAGTAGCTCATCAGCGTATTATTTTAAAGATGCATAGAAAGGACACACTGGGCTACCAATTGAAATAATTATCAAGCAAGCGGTCACTATGAATTGATTAACACAACAACATGGTTACCATGGTTATGGGATATTGTTTTCGAAAACAGAATTTTGTTAAACACTTTTCAATCACTTTTCCAATTTTATAGTAGTATGGCTCATCTGAACACGCTATTCGTCATGTAGTGAATTTCAGTTTAATGAAATTGATGTTGGTCCTATACTTGAATCATAGCACGCGTCGGTCCACCGCTCTTCGGTCAAAACCAATTGCAAGATGATACGAAAATTTATGGTAAAATTAGGTTCAGCAATGAGGCTCAATTTTGTTACAACAGATATGTACAGCAATAATCAAAATTGTCGTATTTAAAGTGATAAGAATCCGATAGTGATTCTCTAGACAAGTTTACAATCGATGTGGACGGGTCTATGTATCATACTGCAACCAATTCCATCGATTGACAGAGTGATTCCAAGTTTGGGGCTTATAAATTGGTTACCACTAACTTTCAATCTCACGCCGCCTAGCTATGGTCTATTGATATAGTATGCGGAGATTTAATGCCCTAGATACTTGAAAAAGTGGTCACCAATTGCCACAGGTCTTAAGACAATGTATAACATTATAATTATCTCATTCGAATTTTAACAGCCAGTAGACGAAACCAAAATCTAAAGGCCTTTCCGCTTAAACCAAACCTTCGAGCCGAACGCTGGTATTCACTCAATCTATGTGCATGTAGGTAGTAGCAATCTTAATGAAGTGCTTTTCAGAAAAAATCCATGTGGTAGTGTGAACATCTGGTTACTCATTCAGGAATATCATTTGAAGATTTCATTTATCAGTAATTAGTATGTGCCTGTAACCTAATTATATAATAATTACTTACTTTAGGTGGCGCTACAATCCGTGGGAACCTGTGCCTCAGTCAACAAGCGTCTCAAGCCAGCTCGATCCCTGGCTGGCTGCCTCCAGGTTCTCACGCTGAGGTCCTCTTCCACTTGTGTGCGCCACCTGAGTCTTGGCCTTCCTCTACTGCGCTGTCCCTCGGGGGCGGATTCGAAGACTTTTCGGACCGGAGCATTGGTGTCCATGCGCTCTACATGACCCAGCCATCTCAGTCTTTGGATCTTCACTCTTCTGGCTAGGTCGATGTCGCTGTACAGTCCATACAGTTCGTCGTTGTATCTCCTCCTCCACTCACCGTCAATGCAGATGGGACCGAAGATCGCCCGAAGAATTTTTCTCTCGAAGCAACCAAGAATACCCTCATCCGTTTTTGGTAATGTCAATGCCTCTGCGCCATAGAGCAGGACCGGGATTATCAGAGTCTTATAAAGGGTGACTTTTGTTGTCCGAGAGAGGGCTTTGCTACTCAATTGCCTTCTTAACCCAAAGAAACAGCGCTTGGCAAGAGTTATTCTTCGCTTGATCTCAGCGCTGGTGTCGTTGTCTGTATTTATAGCGGAGCCTAGGTAGACAAAGTCCTTAACTACCTCAAAGTTATATCTGTCGAGGGTGACGTTCTGTCCGAGATGTCGGTGTTGGTTGTCCTTTTTGCTTGACAGCATATACTTGGTCTTGCCCTCATTGACCGCTAAGCCCCTTCTCGCTGCTTCCGCCTCAATACTCGCGAAAGCGCCACTGACATCACGCTGCTTTCTCCCGATTATGTCAATATCGTCGGCGTATGCGAGTAGTTGGACGGACTTTTGAAAGATAGTGCCTCTTGTGTTTGCTCGTGAGTTTTGCACTATTCTTTCAAGTACGATGTTGAAAAAATCCTTTCTGGACATCAAAGGTCTCGGTGAGATCTTTACCGACATTGATGGAGCAGCGTGCATTCTCCATCGTCATCCTGCACAGACGAACGAGTTTGGTAGGGATACCGAAACTAGACATTGCTCTGTATAGCTCATCTCTATAGATACTGTCATACGCGGCCATAAAATCGATGACTAGGTGGTGGTCTTTGCCAAGATCTGCCGTAGTGTGAATATTTGGTCGATGGTCGACTT
Source organism: Volucella inflata (assembly GCA_928272305.1). Classification (NCBI taxonomy): domain Eukaryota; kingdom Metazoa; phylum Arthropoda; class Insecta; order Diptera; family Syrphidae; genus Volucella; species Volucella inflata. Next base: position 111,011,241 of record OV743720.1, on the reverse strand, counting down.
TCCTGGCCTGAAGTCACACTGATATGGACCTATCAGGTTGTTGACGAACGGCCTCAGGCGTTCACACAATACGGCGGATAAGATCTTATATGCGATGTTAAGGAGACTGATGCCTCTGTAGTTGGCGCAGTTCAGAGGGTCTCGGACAAACAATGCTGAGGTTCCATTCATTTTGCATATTTTCGTCCGACCATATTTTACAGATAAGTTGGTGTATGCTCCTTACCAAGTCATCGCCTGCCGCTTTGAAGAGCTCGGCAGTCAGGCCATCCGCTCCAGAAGCTTTGTTGGACTTAAGCTTCGATATGGCTATCTTCACTTCATCCAGGTCGGGTGGACGGAATTGTTGGTCATCATCGTCCAGGTTTTCTCACAGCATTAGTTTGTCTTGGCGTAGTTTGGGATATCCGCAACCGTACCTTGGCTACAACAAGGTAATGGTCCGAGTCGATGTTGGCTCCTCAGAACGTACGGACATCCATAATGCTGGAGGAGTGTCTTGCGTCGATCGCAATGTGATCAATCTGGTTGACTGTTGATTGATCAGAAGTTCTCCAAGTCCCCTTGTGTATGTCGAGATGTAGGAACCGCGTGCTAGCCACGACAATGTTTCGCCCCGCCGCAAAGTCGATTAGCCTGAATCCGTTATCGGAGGTGGTGTTGTGCAGGCTATATTTTCCGATTGTTCCACCAAATATACCTTCTCTTCCTAGCTTTGCATTAAAATCACCGAGGACAATTTTAATGTCATAGCTAGGGCATTGCTCGTAGGTCTTGTTGAGGAGCTCGTAGAAGGCATCCTTGATGTCGTCATCTTTCTCCTCTGTGGGGGCATGCGCGCATATGAGGCTTATGTTGGCAAATTTAGCCTTGATGCGGATTGCTACGAGGCGCTCGCTCACATGCCGGAAGCTGAGGACTTCTCGTCTTAGTCTGCCTCCGACAACAAATCCGCAAGAAACTCGCCATTTGCCCTCTTCACTTCGCAACTTTTAGTGAGATTCCCAGATGGCGCCACGGGGAGGCGTGAAGTAGGACTTATTAGCAGAGCTGCAAGATGTTCGGCTGCAGAGGCTCATTCTCGTCATTTAAGGAACCAGCACCTGTCGGAAGATGCTACTTCTACGAGGCCTTATACTAATCGTTGCCATCCCTAATTATATAATGGGTTCTCCAATAAGGACTTGACAACTTTTATTTTAATGAACGCAAACCATTTGAGATATTTCAAAAATTTTACTATCGGCTTGAAGTACAATCAAAACATTTATGAATGGAACTCGACTGCACGTTTGCAGCAGTCGACTTTCAGCGACTCGGCCACACATTTCGGCTGAAATGGCCGCTATTTCGCGTTCAATGCTGGCTCTGAGCTTTTCCAACGTCGTCGGCTTGCTGGCATAAACCAATCACTTAACGTAGCCCCACAGAAAATAGTCAAGCGGCGTTAAATCGCACGAACGAGGCAGTCAATTGGCTGGCCCAATTCTTGAGATAACACGCTCACCATACTTACCCTTCAATAAATCGATTGTAACGTGTGCTGTGTGGCTTGTGGCACCATCCTGTTGAAACCACATATAGTCCAAGTCCATATCTTCCAATTCGAGCCAAAAATAATCGGTGATCAAGGCGGGATAACGTTGAGCATTCACAGTAACGTGACGATCGTTATCTTCGACGAAAAAATATGAGCGGCAGCGATATTTTCTACACTTCGACCAACCCGTTGTCTCACTGACACGGCACGTTACACAACGAATATGTAGACTCAAATTTTTGCACTAAACTTTTTATTGCCTGCCAACTAGGGCGAGAATTACTACCGAAAATTGGAAATAACGCTCTTAAAGTTGCAGTCACCGACCATGATGAAAATGTTGAGTTTGCTGAATAAATTGATAGTGACAGTTTGATGATTAGTGAAAGAGTATGTTCACGAATTAAATTCAAAGTTGTCAAGTCCCTATTGGAAAACCCAATACTTCTGATTGAAATAGCTAGACAGATAGGATGCCAGTGGCCTTATCGTAGTTGTTGACACCTACGTTGAATGATTCGTTTGGGTTAATAGCGAACACTCCCCATTGACACTGACTGTAGCTTGAATATTAATTTTCCGCGCAGACCTCTATGTATACAAAAGTATGTGCTGGGATCTTGGCCTTGATAAGGAAAAACACCTTCTGAAAATAATTTTATTCGAAGTATTACGTATTAAATTTATGTATCTTCCTTTTCCCTAGTGGAATACGAAGTTCAATTGTAGTGTCTCTGATGGCTTTTTGGTTGCAATGCAAATTTATTTATTGAGGGATGTGCGATCAGCAAAAATTCTGGCTATTCACTGACTGCATTCAATGTTTAATGTGTTTATAGAACTTCTTTGCATCTTTCGTGCTTGAAATACATTTGAAATACCTCTAGGTTTGGAGTGCTTTGCTTCGATAGCAACTTGATTAATTGGGATAATCTTACTAAAATCAGGTAATACCCACGTTTCCCCATGTGACTATGTTTTTCGATTGTTTAACCAAAGATGTCATCCTTTCCTACGAAACTGAAACTGAAATCACCTCAAACGATTTAAACATTAAATTTAGGGTATTTTTTGCATATTTTGTCGAGAAGTTTGAAAAGACACTCTTTTGTAAGATCGTTTATATAAGGCTATGACGTCCATCGGCCTGGACGTGTACCCAGGGTGAATCTTATGTCATCAATAAAAGTTTTGAATTGGTATAACCGAAAAACGTAAGCGCTAGCCAGAAGTGTATATCTTGACCTGCATGGATATATGGGTATCCCATGAAATTAAGAAGAAGTTTACGAAGAAACGCGAGAGACATCTATCCTCTGTACCAATGCTACATATAAACGTCCATCCTACTTCATGAATCACGATTTCTGAGCGAATCTGACGTCGTTATCCTTTCTTTCCACAATAAATCCGTTCTTATCCATAGCATTCAGAAGCTTGGCAACATTACTGAGAATTAGTAATTTTTGAAGACTATTTTGAAGCTATTTTCGTATATACATGTTTGTAAAGGAGCACCAGTGCGGTTGGACGAGGTTCGTCCACTCGTTCGTAATTCAAAGTACAATACTGGTCATCTCCAGGTTGATACCGTAATCCTTCTCTACCCGTAGAATACACTATTAATTATCAGACACGCCTTATCAACTTCGGGTTAGTAAGAAAAAAGGTGGAAACAGTAAATCATTTATTTGAAAGGGTTTCCTAAACGAAAAATTCTCAGATTTCGGTCCATTTGGTTGTTAATGGCTCTTATTTGAATTTCAATGACAAGAAATTTGTTGAAACAAAGTATCTCCTGGGACTCTTACAATAAAATCCTTCTGCCCTATTTTGTGAATTGTGATTTAGAGAAACAAGTTGATCTGACCTTGAGCTTGGGTGTTTAAGAAGACGATAAGGATTGCATTGAAATTAAAGGGTTGGCTTATAGGGAAAAACGACTCGCAATTATTTTGAAATATTTGCTGTAAGCAATTTTTTTTAACGGTCAAAAACTAATCAATAATATGTCCAGGTACATGGAGCGTAATGTAGTGAACCTATTTTCCTAGGCTATATCTTTGGAATTAAAAAAAAAATATCAATACTTTTTGTTTTGGAATCTTTATTTCAGTATTCAGGTTTCTTTTATCATATTTTGAAAATGATATCGCTTAAGTGGCCGCCGCCTTTGTTGATTACCATTTGGGCTATCTTTATGGCATTTCCATGGGTTATTTTAGAACTTCTGGCGATAGATTCTCCACTACTTGACGGATGTTCTCCTTGAGGGCTTCCAGAGTGGCTGCTTCACATAAAACCGTGACATTGCATAACACCATAGAAATAAGTCTAGGACGGTAAAATCGAATGACCCTGCCTCCTTCAGAGTGTCAGTTACTGTTCGTGAAATATACAGAAGTCCATTTCTAGAACATCAATCATGAATCGGATCTAGGTGCGCCTGCGTTTTAGAACATACAGATGCTAAACACGATCTCACCAACAGCACTCCGATAGCTACATCCTCCGTGTTTACTTGGGCATAAACGTCAGAACTATTCAGTAAAAAGTGGGTCAGCATGCACCATAGAATGGAAATAGAACATCGTCCTATGGGCAACTCCTGTTTACCACCAACATCACAAAAAAAACCCAGTCAGCAAACGCAACCATTGTCCGTCCTACATCTGCAGTACTGTTACCGTCAAAATTAGTTATTCGTCAACGTTACGATGTCTGACCGGGTTGCACATCCAATCACAAGTTGCGTTATCGAAACCACTATCAATGCCCAGCGCGTATTCGTTTTTATCGCGTTATCCTTCAATTCCGTCTATCAGACTTTGAGGCGCACTTTCGCAAGATCTTCAGCCTCGGTAAGTATGTTGCATCTTAGACAAAGGATATATTCTCAAAGTGAAGATTAGAATTCAAGCATGATTTTCCGATTAGTTCTAGCCTGGTTGATCTCTCCCTTTCGAGGAGTTTAACCAGCCTACTGGTTTCCCCCAGACTTCTTATAGAGCCTGCTTAGAAGTTTTCTGGTTTGTTAATGAAAATGCTGCAGATCTGCGTTTCACCAAGAAATAAGCAAATCCTTTCTAGCTGGACTTTCATCTTTCATTTCAAAACACTTGGCGAGGGTACCGATTAGGTTATGAACAGCTTCCTTTAACTTTTGTTTTGCAACACTGTTGGATAGGCCGAACAGCTCCTTAAAATGTGTCCAGTTCCACTGTTTAAGGAGAGATTGTTTTTAGAATTTTTATTAGTTTTATCGTCGGCATCTTATGACTTTGTGCCTTACTAAGGGACTGGTCTGACTGGTAGACAAACTTTCCCATTCCGATGACCACAGTTTGGGAGTTTAAGGAATGTCCACCTATTATTCTTGAGTCTTTTGTCTCTTCTCAAAAGAGACGTTTAACTGATTAGCCCTTATCAAAGGTAATGCTCTGTAAGTGCTTCATTTGTTTATTTTTTAAAAACCTGACTTCATAAGTCTAGAAGAAACTTACTCGCGACTGAAGTTCTTCTGAATGAAGTTGTCCTTGATTATGTTGTTCGAACTGATTATTATTGAATAGTATAAAAGTAGCTCTTATATCATTGTAATAATATTACAAGAAATCATATAAATTTCAACACACTATAGCTCCGAGAACAACACAAAATTGATTTATATATGTGTACATATACTCGTATGCACGAGCATGAAAAGTGCACAAAAATATTTGACTTCGTCTTATGAAACAGATTTAGGTAGCACTTTCATGGTACTATACATAAACCGAAACGTTTCATGCTCCATTTACTGACATGTATCCATACCAGAATCCTACAGCCAATTGCACGGGGCAGATATGATGAATCAGGTCTCTTTTTTGTCTCCTCATCCAAGGTCTGTAAAATATTTGATGGATTACGAGAACAACGACCACAGGATGCTCAAGCATTTGGTACATGTACTTACTTAGTGATTTGTCCTCGGTGTGTAAAAATATCATGCAAATAAACAAATCTGACCTATATACAACGTGGCATCAAAAAGTCAGGGCGTGTTTGCTTTTCCACAGAACTTGCACTTCAAAATATTAAATTATGCACAGGACATCTGCTTCCTCATTTCAAGGGCGTTGAAATTAATTTTTTTAATTTATGTTCATTGATTTTCCAAAAACCAATGTACCTACAAACATCGTCGTATATAATGCATTTCTATTTTAAATTTGCAAATTCCACGCTCTACAATGTGTAATTTGCAATTTGGTCATGGTGGATTGGTGATATTGGTCTAGAGTTTCAAAGAATCTCTAAATGGTAATTACGAGATACCCTTTTGAATTGAAATGGAAATGCAATTTTTCTAACTCGAATGCTCGAAAGTGTGCCAGACAGAGTTAATTTTTGGAACTGGGGTAGTCCCAACAAAACATCTGCAAACATCTCTGGGTAGAAATCTATTCAATCTACCCTTTTTATTAAGAGGGTGTTTACAGAGGCACATGCTAATCAACCATAATGGTTTGATTGTTTGTAAATTGCATTAGATTTGCCCATGACATGGGTATTATGAGAGACGTTTATATGAAGAGCAGAATGTAATAATATCGCTCCTAATTTTTGTGTAGGATGTGGTTTTTATTAAATTTAAGGTGAACATACTAATAATCAATCCGGGAAATGGTACTGTTAACTGTACGAATATGTAATGTATATGTATATGAGCACGGCGTTAAGGTCATCCTTGATATTTTGAATGCTAAATAAAATAAGTATATGAGGGCGCTTTAGGCGAGTTAGTCGGAATCGAAGATTCTTGTTCATATTGAGGAATTGGAATTATAGAACTATAGCCTTGGCATCGATATCCTGATCCATTGAAATTTTCCATTTGAGGCACAGTAGATTTTCATTAACTTCGGTTTCGAATGGGTTACTCGAGATTTTGTTTATATTCATCTATAGGTGTAGAACTCCTCTAAAACTGATTGAACAATAAGCCAAATCTATTGGTGTATCTGTTAGTAGAATAGAGGCTTGCCAGTGGTGTTCTGATAGGAGACCTTTTCTTAGTCTTCAATTCAACTAATGCATAATCTGTCTGCTGTGGATTGAAATTGGCTTCATTCATCTACACCAGATTGAACAGTTGATTTTGAACAATTCGACCATCTTCTTGAAAGTCTGGAGACAGACGTTGTCAGCGCGCGATCGAGGAAATAGAGAGATGCTACTCCAGGGATGAGGTTCGGAAGTTTTACCAAAAGGTGAAAATAACATGCCACGGAAGCAAACCCCGAACCGAAGCCTGTAGAGATGAAGAAGGGAACATCGTAGTAGAATCGCAGTCGATGCTGAGGATTTGGAAAGACCATTTCTGCAGACTGTATAACGGCGATGACGGATCGGACAATGATGACCAACAATTCCATCCACCCGACCTAGATGAAGTAAAAATAGCTATATCGAAGCTTAAGTCCAACAAAGCTGCTGGGGTGGACGGCCTGACTGCCGAGCATTTCAAAGCGGTAGGCGATGACTTGGTAAGGAGCATACACCAACTTATCTGTAAAATATGGTCGGACGAAAATATGCAAAATGAATGGAACCTCAGCATTGTTTGTCCGAGACCCTCTGAACTGCGCCAACTACAGAGGCATCAGTCTCCTTAACATCGCATATAAGATCTTATCCGCCGTATTGTGTGAACGCCTGAGGCCGTTCGTCAACAACCTGATAGGTCCATATCAGTGTGACTTCAGGCCAGGAAAGTCGACCATCGACCAAATATTCACACTACGGCAGATCTTGGCAAAGACCACCACCTAGTCATCGATTTTATGGCCGCGTATGACAGTATCTATAGAGATGAGCTATACAGAGCAATGTCTAGTTTCGGTATCCCTACCAAACTCGTTCGTCTGTGCAGGATGACGATGGAGAATGCACGCTGCTCCATCAATGTCGGTAAAGATCTCACCGAGACCTTTGATGTCCAGAAAGGATTTTTTCAACATCGTACTTAAAAGAATAGTGCAAAACTCACGAGCAAACACAAGAGGCACTATCTTTCAAAAGTCCGTCCAACTACTCGCATACGCCGACGATATTGACATAATCGGCGGAAAGCAGCGTGATTTCAGTGGCGCTTTCGCGAGTATTGAGACGGAAGCGGCGAAAATGGGTTTAGCGGTCAATGAGGGCAAGACCAAGTATATGCTGTCAAGCAAAAAGGACAACCAACACCGACGTCTCGGACAGAACGTCACTCTCGACAGATATATATTTGAGGTAGTTAAGGACTTTGTCTACCTAGGCCCCGCTATGAATTCAAACAAGACACCAGCGCTGATATCAAGCGAAGAATAACTCTTGCCAATGAGTAGCAAAGCCCTCTCTCGGACAACAAAAGTCACCCGGTCCTGCTCTATGGCGCAGAGGCATGGACATTATCAAAAATGGATGAGGGTGTTCTTGGTTGCTTCGAGAGACAAATTCTTCGGGAGGAGGAGGAGGAGATACAACAATGATCTCTACGGACTGTACAGCGACATCGATCTAACCAGAAGAGTGAAGACTCAGGTGGAGCACGTAAGTGGAAGGGGACCTCAGCCAACCTAGTGTGCGAAACCGAAGGCAGCTACCAGAGATCGAGCTGGCTGGAGACGCTTGTTGACTGGCGCCCAGGTCCACCCCGGACTATAGCGCCACTTAAAGCAAGTAAGTAAGTAATTTTGAGAAACGAAATAAGATCCATATTGATAATTTTTGATTGTAGTACACATATTTGCCAATGGCCTTTTAGCATGTCAATATAAGAGTACAAAGTCTGTGCGAATGCGTTGCTGGATGTTGGTCTTCAAATTAAATTTACTTTGCACAAAAGTTCCCACAAATATTGCCTCTTTGACAAATTCTACAACATTTAGATTCTTGATTGATTGAATCTATATTGTCTAATAAAAATGAACTAATTGGATTTTATTGGTTTTACGACCCAGTTTTGGGTTCTGCAGAGAGTCTGTATAGGGTTGTTCGCATTCAATTTTTTTTTACTGCAATGTCATTTGCATTGCATACATCCTTCGTTATACAAGAGACTAAGAAGTTCATTGACATTTTTCGTACAAGGGAGGAGTGAGCTTCATCCTTCGGTGGACCTTCACGGATATATCTCAGAGTTAGCTTCCTCTTAGGTTAAACAGCGTTTAGGGTCTCAATTCCTTGTGTTGCTGTTTTCGCCTCTGCTTTGACATTGTTCATGTCATCAACAACCTGGTAGAGAATTTGTTGTATTCACTGTTACTGAAAGATCTTGTAATCACGCAAGCTACTGAATGCAGAAAGGTTTTAACGGACTAACTTCTTCTTTGAGGAGACGAGATTGGTTTATTCCGTAACTGATATGTATGTCAGTGAGTTCTTCCAAGGATTTTGCTTATAGATTTGAAATCGTTGCCACTTACAATGGAGATTATTTATGCTTTGTGAATGAGATCATTCTAGGTATTAAGTATGATCTAAAGTCATGTGCTTTTCAAAATTAAGGTGCTTTTCAGTTACGGGGTTTCAAGAGGATAGACCCTGTTTAGAACCCAGTAGACTTTTTCCTGGTGGTCAAATTGTACTTAAACTCATATATTGTTTCACCTGATTTGCATTGCTCGTTTAACAACGATAGACAAAGGGATGATCGGTGTGATAGTTGACCAATTCTGACTAGATATGTTCTCATCTCAAATAACATAACATTAACTAACCTTATAAGAAGTGACAAAACTACAATACAATTAAAAATTGGAATTACTATTACCCACATTGCTGTATGGTAGTGTGGGGAACCGCAATTTTATTCTTTTCTGATAAATAAACATCTTACGAAAATCCATGCTTAACAATTTTCCTCAATTTTTTTAATATGCCTGTGTATGCAACAAATGTACTCGTAGGTACCTACATGGTAACATTTTTGTCCGACATCGGACAGAATCAATCAAGCCGAAAATGTTATCCACCCCTTTGGTTTTGTTTAAAAATGAGAAGCACTAAGGGTACCTACGCTGTCAACAGCTAAATCGATAAATATTTCAGCAATGGCACTTAATCTTTTCATCACATAAACTCACGACCAAAAGCGATTAATACACTTCCTATTGAGTAACGAAAAAATTGGCGAAAAAACATCGGAAAAACTCCCAAATTCAGGTATTTTTACACTTCAAAATAACAATTATGGCACGAGAAGGGATAGCTAGCAAAAAAAAAAAAAAAAAAACGCAAATACAAATAATCTGGATTTGATTGGCTCTATTGTTGCAGTTGGCAAATTCCTTATTATGAAACTTCACGGTAAATTGATTTCATACATTTGAATTGGCTGTGCACGCGCCAAAAGGATTACTTTCAATGGCGGGCGCATTCATTTGGACGTCCCGTTGACAGGGTCATAATACGGAAGGGGGTGACTTATTGACAGCTGTGTATACTGCGCTTGAACAACTACCATCTAGTAGCCACGAAAAAGGATCGACAGTTTCCGTTATTTCAGGAAATTCCCATGGTATGGTGGTTGTTTGAACAATAACTGAAAAACAAAACTAAATAATAGGCTTTTGGTTGTGCGTAAACCGATTATCCATTTCATGTAATGCACAAAAGAATACCATGGAAAAGCTATCAGAAGTGACCATGCACATGGCCATCGGCATATCCACCACCGCTAAATTCACTCCTCTGTTTACAAAGGTCCTAATTTAAAGTAATAACCCACTGAGCCGATCCGAGGAACAGCACCTGAAATGTATAATTACTTCTATTGTGGCAGTCGGTTGTTCATGCATGAAACCCACACCACAACCTAACCACGCTGCTGGCCAGCCGCTCTGGAACGACCGACGATTATTTTTGCGTTTCGCTTGTTTAGGATTTTTGTTAAAACTCGTATCTCGTTTGTTGGCACTTTTAAGTAAGACATCTGAGATTGGAACTGAACACATGTTCACCGTATTCGTACACTGTTTGATTCCCTAGGGCTATTTTAATGTCTGACAGTGTTACATATTGAATTGTCATTCAATAATTTTGACACAAATTTGCCAAAGGGGATTCGAAATTCGACAGAGTATCGTATTGTTTCTACCCTAAATTGTCGAATACCCAACAGTACCATTGTCAATGGTCAATTCGGAAACTGTCTACTATACTTCTCGTACAATTCATACCCGTGATGGGTAAATAACCTAAAGGAAGAAAAAGGTACTCAGTCAGAACTCTGGCTGTTGCAACATTTGTATTGTACCTAGGGTTATGAAATTTCACTGAATATCATACACAAACAAAGGCCTACAAATGAATGTTAAAGCACTCCTATATGACCGTAGGGATATGTTCATAAGATTTGTCCAAATGAAAGCAGAACAGATAATCCTGGTCTGAGTGATTTGATTTGTCAACGAAATTACTTTCCAAAAACGAATATAAAAACAACACTTCCGTGAAAATAGTAAACACCTACTGCTAGGGTTGTGATTCCCATAGTTGTGAAAGGATATCTAATTGCAACTTAAGCGCAGTCATCTAAAATATGCTCTTAAAGACACGTAATTTAATATCTTAACAAAGCAGTGAGATTGTTCCGGTTGTAGAGAATTGAAGCAACAATGGTTCGTAAAGTTATTCCCCAAAAGTTCTTTACAAACTGTGCTTTCCGCAATTTCTGCAAAATCCTAAATTTTTCTGGAAAAGTGCCAAATTCCCATAATTTCCTAGTACAGGCAGGAATATCTAAACTAAAATTATTGTCATAGTAGAGGGAGATGCAGCTGAGTACAAAAACCATCAGATCCAACTGCCAATTTAGTTTCCTACAAAGATATTTCCAAGCCAGAAAACTTCTTGTGGCAGTTTTTCTCATTATGTTCCGAAATCTTTTAAGAATGCATTTTCACGCCTCTGACGTACTGCTAGAGCACATTAAAATTTATTAAAAAATATACTAAAGGTAATTTCTAGTATAGATGTTTTAAGTCGATTCGAGTGAGAGGTATAAAGAACAGATTTCACCAGTGATTTACGTAGGTAAGCTCAAGCGTACGGTGCGCCTTCGCACGAGATGTCAAGATAATGCGTTGATCGCACGAGATGTCAAAATAATGCGTTGATCAGACCCCTTCGGGTAGTACAAGTACCACAACCAGTCCCAGATTCGAAGTCGTGTGTGAGGCACGAACTTCCCCTTTGGTGTATGTAATACCTCAGCCGTTCTATGGGTCATGGCACCTGGTTATATTGCAACTCCACAACGAATAGCCAATCAATTCCATAGCTATCAAATGGATAAGCACAGGTCGTAACAGGCTACGAGATATGTTCAACCATGAGATGTCCAGCACCATTTGGTCTACTCTCCCCTCGATTTTAGGTATAAACCATAGCCACTACGATATTCCCACAAGGGGGCCAACTCCTAGGTTAGGCTGGAACAGAAGTTCCAGGGGCCCCTGACCTCCCGTGGTACCAGAATATAGTTTCCGGTGGAGCTTCGCAACCTTACGGTCACTGCGCAGGACTGGCGGCCTTTGGTTCTTAAGGATTTCTCAACAAGTTGTGAAATTCCACCCGCTAACTGCCTACTGCGTCTTCTAATAAACACTTCTCTTGCAAAGCTACAGATTCGTTCGAACCCTACGGTGTCAGTGAAAACTCCACTGACATCGTAGGCCTCACCATTGAAGATGATGCATATAGCATGCAGGTCCCTAACATCTGAGTAATTTGGGCACTTGCACAGAACATGCAGCCAATCCTTATGGGTAGTTCCACATGAGCAGCTCGCCGCCTCGCTAAGCCCTCTTTTATGCAAAAATGCATTAAGAGAGCTATGCCTGGCCAACAAAAAGCCCGGGCTGAGGGTAAAGCTCCGTTCAGGAAACTCTCGCATTGTCAGCACATCCCTAGGGAAGTTGTAAGTAACCCTGGAATTTTCGCTAGCGTCCCATCAATGCCACGATGTATTGTCTCAGATCGAGAGATGGCACTCCCAACAAAACTTGCGTTGCCTCTGTGGAGACAGTGCTCCACACAAGTACGCAACTGAGCAAAGCGACTAGGTATAAAGAACAGCCAACTTTTGTGGATGAAGCGGTCTTTCCCGCGGACCAATACCGCGGTCACGGGCTTATTAAAGTCAAAGCTTCTCCGTTGTTAAAGTGGTTATCCAACACAACCTAGAGGATTCTAGTTTGGTTGCAGAGTTTGAGAGGTCGAGAGTGTTGCAAGCCTGGTAGTCATGTTTTGGTGAATAGTTTAGGAGGGCGGAGACATGACCGATGACTAGAATATGAGCTTTCACTGACACATGTCTCGCGAGAGCTACCAAAATATCTAACATTCATCCGCACCTAACAGTGGAGCTTCATCATGACTAATCGACGACAGATTAAGTCTTCAGACCGATGTAAGTCTTCAGGAAATCCATCGAATTTCAAGTTACTCACCATCAATATACTCGCCATCTGTTAATCGACATAAAATTTGAATATGGCAGCAAATTATAGATTCCTTACGAATGCGGTTGCGTAGCGTTATGTTTTAAAATTCGAAACGCACGTATATTTGCAAACAGAGACTACGAATTCCTTGGAGACGCAGTTTCTTGTAATTTCATGAAGCTGGTATTGGAGAGGATAATGAGTAAGGTAAGCACAGACTTTATATTCAACAAATCCTACCAGCTATTGGAGAATGCAGATAATATCGAGGTTATCACCTATCCTCAACTTGTTCTAAAAGCCAAACAGTGTAGAAAGAAGAAATCGCAGGTCTATACATTGGGCAATGTTGAGGACAAATGTAACAATCGTCGCATTTTGTGATTTTGAGACAATGCATGAGTTTAAATACCCTGTGCACCCAATTTTGTGTATATAAATCGAAGGATGAGCTTAGGTAAACGTTTTAAAATTAGTTTTTATGAAGCCAGGGTTTAAATTCTTATCTCGAAGACCCAGATCCTTCTTCTTCTTATCCTTTTATTAACCCTTTCCTCGTTATACGAACTTATGCGTAACGAGTTTCCCATTTTTACTGCATCGCTGCTGCTCCGCTCCGGGGTTGGCTAATGTCGCAGACCGCAGAACGCGTCTACATAATGCTCGGTCCTGGATCGCTTCAGTGGTTAACCCCAGACGTTGTTGCCCATTTGCCATCTGATAAATCCAGGAATTCTTTTTCCGACCTCGTTTTCTTACAGTTGGAGTGACCGTAGTTGATAGTGCCTTTCTAACCGGATTTTCCGCAGATCTTCTTTGAACGTGGCAATACCAACTTATTCTATTCGCCTCAAGCTGTTCGGTTACCGAATTCTTTATATGAAGACTTCCTCTTATACGCGTAGATCTAATGCAATCGCGTTTAGTGACTCCACTAGACATCCTTAACATTTTCATTTCCGCTGCCGGCATTTTGTTTTTAAACGCTTCGTACATTGTCCAGCACTGTGAACCGTATATAAGAGCTGGTCTAACAACCGTGGTGTAGAGTTTCCCCTTTAATTTAAGTGCAAATTTTCGGTCGCAAAAGATTCCCGAATTTTCCCGCCATTTCATCCATCCCACACTCTGTGGCTTCTGTCGTCGTCACATTTCGCTTCCATGTTAACGATTGATCCTAAGTACTTAAAGATAGTGCTTTTCGGAAGAACTATTCCGTCTAACATTATATCCGGAACAGGTCGCAACGGATGTGCAAATGGGCACGTCAAATGCTCCGTCTTTGAACGACTTATTTTAAACCCGTTTCTCTCTAGCTCATTTCTCCATGAATCTAAGGCGTTCTGTAAATCTTCGACGTTATCGCTAAGTATAACTGCGTCGTCAGCGAAGAGAATTGGTGTTACATTTGCTTCGCGCATGCAGTCTTTTAAAAGATAGTCGAATACTACGTTAAAGAGGAAAGGGCTAAGTACGCTTCCTTGATGCACTCCGACATTAACTGGAAATTCTCTCGTTAGTCCAGCAGAGCTTTTAACCGCAGTTTTCACGTTTCCGTACGTGTCTTGTATAATTCTAACATAGGTTTCCGGTACGTTTAAAAACCTCAGCGCGGCCCATATGAGATCCCTAGGCACTCGATCGAATGCTTTCTCGAGGTCGATAAATACCATGTGTAAATCCTTAGACGAATCTCGGTGCTTTTCCATTATTATTCGTAGGCTTTGGATAGCGTCCACCGTCGATCTTCCTTCAACAAATCCACACTGGCTATTATCGAGCTTTATTATTTTCCGAAGACGTTCGTTTAAGACTCTTTCGACGATTTTCATTGTGTGTGACATAAGCTTGATTGAACGGTAGTTGTTGCATTCTCGAGTGTCGCCTTTTCCTTTGTATAATGGAACCAAGAAGCTACTTCTCCATTGATTCGGCATAGGTTGTCCACATTTTAATTTATTTAAAAGTTTCGATAGCCAAACGCTGCCGATCTCCTCCATCTTCAACCAAAACTCTGATGGAATGCTGTCTGGTCCCGCCGCTTTCCCCCGCTTCATTTTTCCAATTGCTATACTTATTTCTTCGATTGAAAGGTCCGAAACTTCCTCCTCGAATAGACCAGCTGTCGGCACGATATCACGTGGAAACTGTTTGTTAAGCAACTCCTTACAGTATTCAAGCCACCGGTCACAAATTTCCTTTTCATTTGTTAATAGGCGACCGTCTGCGTTTTTGATGTATTTCGGCGAGGTTATTTCCATAGAATTTTTTCTCCTCTGTGCAGCGAGCTTAAAAATATTTGGCATTTTAGTACTGTACGACGTTTGAACTTCTTGGATAGCTTGTCTTCTATCCGCCGATCGTGAGGATATTTGTTCCAACTCCTGGTACAGGTTTTCCGAAGACCCAGATCCGTTGTACGAAAATCAGATCTCTACAGTTTTACTTTGTGAAGTTAAATCCTGGAAGAGAAGTTAAAAGCCTTACATTTGGATCATTCGAATGTAGTTCGGAAAAATTCGTCGACTACGCTGATTTCATCATAGTAGCTCGATGGACATAAATTCTCTAATTCAGAGGCAAATAATACTATAGTGGACGCAAAAACCTTGCTCTAGTAAACTGCAAGCAACTTGCCCAGGACCGTAGAGGATAGAAGATGTTGTTTGATAAAACGTTGTATAATTGAGTGATAATAACAAAAAAAAAAAGGAAATTCTAGATTAGTTTTGACTACCGAGACTTTTCCAAGCTATCGTATCGTTAAATATTCAAAGTTTTCTCAGCTTAAGCATTTTTACACAAAGACAAAGTTCTTTTGACTGAGTGCAGAGTAAAAACCAATAGAACGCATCTTGAAATAACTTTCGAATGTTGCAAAAATGATGTAAAAAAACGATGTAACCGGAGCTCGTGGATAGCAATAGATGACTTGGACAACATTTAAGAAGAGTACAGGTAACTATTGATCGATGAAACTGATGTCGCTACTGTGAAAATATGCGTACGAGTGAGTTTCAGGTAGTCGACAATGCGATGATATTAAACTCCATGCCAGGCAATGTTGGTTTATGATAAATGATAGAGAAACATTGCGATGCAGCATATGGGAAGAGCATTTGTATACTTTCCAGAATGGCTGTGGCTCAAATGGTGGTGAACTGGCTTCCAAATCGAAAGGTTCGGTGTTCGAATCCTAGCCGTGCCCGAAAGACTTGTATTTTTTCAGTCAATAAAAATCAAGTTAGATGATTAGTTGACTTGAATATAACAACAAAGCCGGCTCTTCCTATCAATTTAGTCTCCCCATTAAATGGAGAGTTAAGTTCTTTAAAAAAAAATAAAAAAAACCTTGTATGGACTGTATCGTATCAACGTAACATATAAACGAATACGAAAATACTATTCGCACATCGTTCAACTTTTATTTATTGGGTAAAGGCGCTTAAGGTACTTGCCCACATTATAAATTTTAAAAAACGAGTTTTTTGCAATTTCCTAAATTCTTACACTATTAAAAATCACCTCCAGAAAATTTTTTCTCAAAATTCGAATTTTAACACAGTGAAAGTTTTCGCTCTTTCAGCAGTCCATACTTGACGACTCGGTGAGTAAAAGCTTTAAACGCGTTTTTTTTAAACTACTTTTTTTCAAATGGCGGACAGTTAATCTTCCAAACTACTCGGCCAATTTCAATTATTTTGATCGTGTTTTGTTTGTTGAGATGTTTGGTATGCCAATTTTGCCAAAAAATTTATTATAACATTTTGTTTTATGCAGAGAATAGTAAAAAACAGCTGTGTTTATTTTTTTTCAGTTTTTTTTAAACATCCACTTTTTTTTTTTTTTTGAACTTTCTCCAATTGTCACGTAAGGGACCTTTCTTTGAAGATGTCGTTTTTTGTTTCAGATTTACCAATCCTGCGATTAACTGGCCGCCATGGGACGTGGCGCCTCCTAGGATAGTGGTTAAAAATTGAAATTTAAAAAAAATTGTAATGCAATTATACTAAGACTCAATACGTACATTGCCACAAGTGAGAGAGCTCTTATCTATTTTATATACAAGGAGTCTTCGTACAGAGTAGTGAAAATTTAAAATTTTATACAAAGGCTGTATGTGTAATCATAAACGGAATGGCGAAGTGAAGATATTGCACATCATTTTTTGATGGATTAGATGGCGGAAAAGCTTTACATAATTGGCCTACGGGCTAAATTAGTAAGTGCTGACATTTTAGTATTCTCTAATCCAAATCAGGAGCGGAAATATCCTGGGGTGAAATCGGCTAACGCGATAATTGACTGTCGCTTTTTTGATTGTCGTATTTGATTATCAACTAGTCTTTGCTCTGTGTAAATCGATCGCAAAAAATTGTGGATACGAGGGCGGGTCAATAAGTCCGTGACTGTTTGAATTTCTGACCTCTTTACTGAAACAGCAACACTGCTCCTGTCAACAGGCATCTGTCAGTTGACTCCTGTCAAAATTTAAACTTGCTGCGTCAGTTAGTTTGTGTTTGACAGCTATTTTTATCAGACTACTCACTAATTTGAGGAGAAAATGGAAAAAAGTGAATTTCGTGTGCTTATTAAGCATTATTTCTTGCGAAAAAAAACCATAACCGAGGCCAAGGCTAAGCTTGATAAATACTATGGGGACTCTGCACCATCGATTTCAATAGTAAAAAAGTGGTTTACTGAATTTCATTGTGGCCGTACAAGCACTGAAGATGCCGAACGTCCTGGACGCCCAGTTGAGGTCTCTACACCCGAAACAATCGAAAAAATTCACGATATGGTGTTGGCCGACCGAAGATTGAAAGTGCGAGAGATTGTGGAAGCCGTAGGGATCTCGCATGGCTCAGTGGTTTCAATTTTGAATGATCACTTGGGCATGAGAAAGCTTTCCGCAAGATGGGTGCCGCGTTTGCTCACAGTCGACCACAAACACATGTGCAGTTGCCATGGCAAAAATCCATGAATTGGGCTATGAATAGCTCCCTCATCCACCCTATTCTCCAGATTTGGCTCCGAGGGACTACTTCTTGTTCCCAAACCTGAAGAAATGGCTTGGTGGAAAAAGATTTGACTCCAATGATGAAGTCATCTCGCAAACAAAGGCCTATTTTGAGGACCTCGACAAATCATTTTTTTTGGAAGGGATAAAAAAATTGGAGAAGCGTTGGACAAAGTGTATAGAGCTCAAGGGAGATTACGTTGAAAAATAAAATTATTTTTTTATCAAAAAATCTGTGTTTTAATCCAAAAGTCACGGACTTATTGACCCGCCCTCGTATATTGGCATCACTTCCAAGTCTGCCTAGAATTAAATGTCATTTTCGAATTGTGTTTTGAATTTGAAATCTAAATTCAACAAAATTTGTTTACAAATATGTACATAAGTACATAAGATATATATCAAAACACTTAATAATATATATATGTGTGTATAATATGTATATATATTCAACAAAACAACAAATCACGATTCTTTGTTGATGTTTCGGAAAATTGCAAATGATGTAAACATTGCACTTGAACTAATTTGCTTTATAGAAAATATGTCAATCCTTAAAACACACGTTGTTTTCTTAATATGTTAACCAATTTGAAGTCGACCGCACCAAAATTCTTGTGAAAAATAAAAAAAATATATGAAAACGACACCTAATGAGCTATCACCTAAAATCAACGCAAAAAAACGACTGTCGATTTGATAATCACCTTACACAGAGCAAAAGTATTAATTTTGATTATCAACTATCAACTATCGCGTTAGCCGATTTCACCCCTGACTCAGTTGTGTAAAGTGCAAATAAGCCTTCAAACTACAGACTGGAAAATATTTTAGCGCTCAAATGATTAAGAAAATATTTTTTTTAAGAAGTTTAGTCCCTCACCTCCACCAAAACATTTCATTTTGGAAAAACTCAACTCTCTCCAGAAAAAGGGGTACAATTTTGTCGTATAAAAGAAAAAATGTCAAAATAGTTGTAAGTGGTGACAGTTCTAGACAATACCCAATGAAGACCTTAGGCTGGCTTTTTCTGGAAATGGTGGAAACCACCCCACCGTAAAAACTTACCACAGCAGGGGACAAGACATCTTGTATGCCAACATGTGCAGAAAAAATGGTACTTTAAAAGAGAACCTATTAAGTCACTTCGTAAAAGCATTACTCACGTAGTTCTTAAGGTTCAATTCACATTTATAAACAATCTTAAAATGACTATAAAAGAAAGCAACAATAAAAATTGTGACCGTTTTGAAATAATTTTCACAGATTTTCACAAAACGCAAACGGTGCCATAGTAATTCTATTTCTCGCGACAGTACCAACCATCACCATCCGTGAGAAAATATTTTTCATATCAACCCTTTCTTTTTCAAATACTAAAACTGACAACCGTCAGCAATTCCGCGCTGTCACTATTTTACGAAATCAAATACGAGTATTCTTGCTTCTGACTTGGGGTTAAATTAATTCACAAATCTCGAAATGACTATTGTTCCTAAAATGCATCATTAGGATTAAGGTATCCGCCCTTATTTTATTGAGAATAGATTTTCCACAGAAACACAACTTACAATACCGTCGTCTATTGGGGTTGCTCTCATCAGAGAATGTTATAAAAATCACATTTTACGATGATGTCGCCTTGAGAAAAGGACAGATTTGTACGGTATACTCATGTTTTGAAGACGAACCATTTTTGCTT
This sequence comes from Volucella inflata, assembly GCA_928272305.1. Lineage (NCBI taxonomy): Eukaryota > Metazoa > Arthropoda > Insecta > Diptera > Syrphidae > Volucella > Volucella inflata. Next base: position 110,991,502 of record OV743720.1, on the reverse strand, counting down.
TACTCTCATAGATCTATCAACCAAATCCTGAAGATTCTTATACATACATACATTCGTATTGTATTACGAGTTTGTTTGACCAAAAGATAGCAAGTTGCGCCAGGATAGTCGTAATTTTACCAAGATTGATGGTAGGATGTTTTTATTACTAAAACAAATGTAAGCAATATGGTCATCTTGGTTTGTTATGTTGTGGATTATGTACGATAAATAAATTTTTATTTGCACAAGTAAAATTTACTGTTTAGAGTATTAAACATTTTCGGTGATTTAATGCTGATTCCAAGGATGTTTTCCCGACAGAAGTCAATAAAAAATACCATGGCCCAGGAAATAAGTCATATATCTTTGTTACTTGCTCTAAATGTCTCAAATTATTTTTAATTTCCCTTAGGCATTGGTTTATAAGTATTTGACTTTAAAAACCAGCAATAAATTGATTTATGTATGTCTGCGTTTGACAATGAAACCGTTGAAATTGTTGTGGAAACGAGTAATGGTTATAAACAGAACCATGAAGTCAGGTGGATTGTGGTCGGGATTTCATGGGGAATAGAGGCTCTTCAGAAGTGCTCTATCTGTTAAATTTCTCGTCAGTGTCTTTGTTTTATGACAATCAGCTCAATCTCGAGCAGTTCTAGTCACAATTTTGTGAAAACTATTCCAGGAATGAGCTTATGTTTAATTTTTTTAAAACAAAGATCGATGGTTAAATGAGGATTACTTGCATAAATATGTGAGACTTACTTACATTGCTTCGTAAAATTTCGTTGGTTTTTGCTAAAATAACATGAACGACAAAGAAGTCGAAAATCGTGTCGCTGTAGCCGTCACAAATGAGAAGATTTTCGGCTCCTTTGAATCTCTCGTTATTTTGCATGTTACACTGTTAGACGACATAAGAGGTGTTTGAGAATGCTAAGATCTCGTTGTAAGTCCTTATGACTTCAAATGCCATCAAAGTCTTGAGATTAAAGACGTGCTCTAGTAAGATGAAAGCAAAAAGTCGAAAAGCAAAGATATAATTTTCATGGATATGCAAGTCTCGCGTTACTTCCTTACTTAGGTATCGCTACAATCTGGAGTAGACCTGATCATTAACCAAAACACCTATCCAGTCGGCCTTATTGTTAGTATTGCTACTTTCAATTTGGCGTGATTGAGGTGAGACGTTCCTCTTTATTTTCCCACGCGGAAGGACTCTAATACTTTCTATTAGATCTCTCTATAGTTCTATTTCTTAGTCCATTTATCTATGCAGTTGGTAAATATCAGTGTTAAATTGATCGCCGTCTCTTCGCCGATGCAAGCGCTACTGGTGGATTATTATAGTAAGGAACACTTTCGCTTGAAATTTCTCAATGCCCCCCCTCATTAAGGCAAGTAGTTATAAATATTTTTGAAGGATTACGGCTCAGGTGATATATTGTGAGTTTCGCACCATGATATCAAATATCTACAATTTTTTTTAAAAAAAATCGTAAATTAAGAATATTGCCTTATTGAGAGGCCTTTTTGAATGTCTCGGTTAAAATATTACTGGCGCCCCTTATGAGGAGTAAGCTTTCTCTAAAATCATGCAGAACAGCGGCACAAACTTAGCAGCGATATCAAAATCAGAAAGGGCTTTATTTTCAGAAAAAGTTGTCGATATGGATTTCGAGGGTATTTTTCAAGATTTGCAGAAATATAATATACTCGTAAAAAATATTGTCAATAGTAGGTTTTCCAAGCCTGAGGGTCCACTGATAAGATTCAATCAGATGATTGATAAAAAGTTTGAGGTGATTGCACAGTACAGCAGAGAAGATCTAATAGGCGATGTTGGGAAGACTAAAGCAAAGACTAGGGGGTTTCATTTCTCCGGGTAATACGATGTTGAGATTATAATCGCCTTACGAGCGTTGTTCGGTTTAAGTTTGGATATGATTTTAATCACATTGTTTAACTCTGGTGGAAGGAATTGTTACCTATCACTATAGTTCTGACATAATAAGGTCTTTGATATATCGAGTACAGAAAGCACATCTACCACTAGGTTTCCTTTGTTTGTTGGGACTTTAATGACCTTGTATAGTCCTGGTATTTTTTTCCACCGTCGCGTCAAGACTTCCAAAACTTTGTTTGCTACAAAATCTCTCAATATCCTCGACCTTTTTGTTAATAGAGCACCCGCTTTTCGCTCTTGTCCTCTTTTCCAGAACCGCTCTTCCTGTTTCTTTAAATGAGTCGGCTAACATTTATTGTCAAACCACGGTGTTCGAAGTGCTATATTAATCGGGCGCAACTCCGATGGACTGACTGGTTTAATATTGGAACTTAACGAAGTTATGAGACGCTTGACCGGCAAACGTCTTGGCAGTTTCCTGCAGATTAAGTCTTTGTCTTCGAATTTCCTACAGTATTTTTAATTTTTAGGATCATTTGGGATATACACATTCGAAATAGCTATAGCAAGGGCCCATTTATTAACAATCTTGCATCTGTTGAGAGTATTGCCTCCTCTCCTCAAATTCTTATCCGAGCTGTGGATAATTTGCCCATGCGAGGATTCGTAGAAGTGTTATATATTCTATATTTTCTTTGGTTTGAGATCCGTTATTCGTCATCGAAGTCAGAGTATAGGAACAAAGGAATAGGAACGGCTTGAGCTGTAAAGAGGCTGTCAAGATTAGCAGTTTTTTCATTCTTACAAGACCAACCCATCAGAGAAAACACTTCAAATGAGCCAGGAGTGCTGCAATGCTGTTCCTAAGCATGTGAAATGTTGAAGCTCCACACTTTGCGATCAGCTCAACACTTTCGCTGATCCAGATGGTATATCTCAAATGCTTCTGAAGATGTGTTCTTCCACACTGGAAAAACTGCTGCATAAACTTTTGTCATCAATCCGATCTTTAGGATCAAAGCCAATTTCTGAATTCTGAATATCAATTACTCTGATATTGTCATTCTTTTCTCAGCTTAATAACTAGCTTATGGACTGCCCTGCCGTACTTTTTATTTATTGCTCATCATATCTGGTGGTGGCGATAGCGCAATGGTTAGCTCATTGGACTATCACGCAGAGGGTCCCTGGTTCGATCCCCGGCATCACCAATAATTTTTCGATTCGTCATTACCCTTTTGGCGGGCAATGGCAAACTCCCGAAAGTAAACTTGCCTATGAAAAAGTTTCTAAGGAGAGCCGTTCGGATTCGGCAATAAACCGTAGGCCCCGCTCAGATGTGACAAAAATATTACAACATGACCCACACAGCACACAACACAACATAATGAGTGTCGAGAAGCTAGGCCATGGCCCATTCCAAGCTGCTGGCCCCACAGTGTTTTGTTGTTTTTTCATTATATCCTGCAAACATTTAAAACCTACGTACATCGGTACCTATCTTTCCTTTTAAGGGTGCTAATAACTCTTTAAATGCGCGATAATTATAAAAAAAATAATAAAAAAACTGATGCATGCTATAAGTAACGAGATAAATCACAATTTCTACATTACGAAATCATCTGAAAAGCAAAAAGCTCGAACTTGTGTCGTCAAACACATATTATAAGAAACTAAAGGATAATCACGTAGCTGATAAAAAAGTCATGAAAGTTCTTCATTCCAATAGTTGAAGTCTTTAAATCTAACACTAAAAAAATTACAAATAAAAAACTGGAATCCTGTAGATAATCAGAAAATATTAACATCCCTCACCAAAGGAAGTCATTTCGCTTAACTATTCAGGCTGTGTCGTACATGAATAAACGAATAATGAGGAGGCGATGACGATGACTCTAAAATGTTCTGACATGCATGAATAAAATATGCATGTGGCGTTGAGTAAACCATAAATCATGACCCAATGATGATTGATTTTTCAGTCCGCAGTAACCGTAAGAAGATTTGTTGCTAAAGTGTTCAGAATGCTAATCAACGAAGCCAAACGGTTTTAAAAACATGAGTTAGTAAATACCTATACAGAACGTAAACACAGTTGACCTAGATTTTTTATTTCAATGGAAAATGATAGTATGTAAGCTTATAAAATACATAAGTATCTTTCATTATTAAAATGCCAATTATTTTATAATATTTTAACTTTAACAATACTTTTAAATGAAAATTTTTAATTTGAGAATTATACTAACGATCATACACAAGTACACTATTGCTTCAAATTGTCTGTTTTTTCCATGTTTTAGAAAAAAAAAAAAAACATGCAAAAATATTAGGCCAACGTGACACATTCGGCGCATTCTGCAGTGGAAAGACAACAAGGACTCATTGTTTTGTCGAACATAAAAAGGAATTTCTTGTCACAGTTGCCATTGCCAGTGGATATGTGTATCTAACTTATCCTAATGCCCTAAATGTTTGAAGTTGTCCTGTTTGAGGGTGGACCGGTTTTATTATCTTCCATTCAAAAACTGTTTTCCACACACATAATGTACATGTATAGCGTACCGGCTCTGGACCCTTCTCGATATTTGTTGTAGTTCTACTGTTTTGAAACATTTATGTTGCTTCATCTGTGCAAAGTCATGTTATTTCTTGGATACATGTGTATATTTACACAGCCATTTCATAAATCCCTTCGGGAAGATTATCATGATTAATGTGTTACACAAACAAGAGCAAATTGTCCTAGGTAATGGTGCTTCTGCTTATGTTCTTGCTTCTTCACATATTGTACATTTGTATATAATTGTTTGTGCAAAGCATCTGTAGCTCCTAAATTGAGCAATTGCATAGCCATTAGGGAATTAGAGCAAGCACAATGAAATCGAAAATTAATTTACAAATATGTACATTCATTCTGGAATAAATTAAAAAATAAAAATAGAAGAAAGTGAAGAAAATTAAGGAATAATTGCAGAAATTAAAAATTACGAAATAGGAAAGACGAGAGGAGTTTCTTGATAATGTTGAACTTACCACAGCTGTTGGAAAAAATCCTTATTTTGTCTTACTACTAGATTATAGTCGCAACTGGAGGAAAAAGCCGTCACCCTTCAGCCATCAGAAAGGTAGAACAAACAGGGAGCTAAGTACCACACATTCTTACAGTTGTTAGTTAGATAATTTTTGTACCTAGCCGTCACCTGCAATGTAAAATGAAACATTCCTTTTACGACAATCGAATGAGGTCAGAGTAATAATTTTTCCTAAATCAGTTTCTCATAATACCATTATTATTTTTGTATAAAATAAAATCAATTAACGATAATCAAAACATAAAGCTAATGCAAGAAATACTGCGAGTGGAATGTTCGAACCCTTAAGAGGCCACATGCAGCCGAGCAATTAGCAGAACCTCTAGACTGGTATCATGCAGATACTACTGCCATACAGTCAGCGCGATTGAATGGGCCGAATATAGGATTGCTACAGGGGGGAAAAACAGCGCTTAGTCGGATGCGGATTTTCCATATGCCGCAGACATCTTGAACTTCCGATATGTAACCGAGCTTCTTATGAAAATCCCCATAAAGGCTTAGTTCGTATACATAAGCCTAATATACACTCAAACAAGACAAGAACGACAGCACCAAGGAATATTTCTACAAGCTCATCGATAAGACATATGAGCAATATTCCAAGTATGGCGTTTAAATCGTACTAGGCGGCTCTAATGCCAGGACAGAAAAGAAAGACATTTTTAGTAGAACACTTGGAAAGCACAGCCTACACGACACCACTTCTGGTAACAGACTTAGGCTTATTGACTTTGCGGTAGGACGAAACATCACTAGCACACGTCGCAATATACACAAGAGGTCATGGCTTAATCAAATTGATCACATTGCGATAGACGTAGGACATTCCTTCAGTAATCTGCACATCCGCTTTGCTAATATGACTAGGATCACCACCTTGTTGCAGTCAAGGTGCAAATGCTAATTTCCCGAGCTCCACAACAAAGAAAGCACAACCATGAGAAGATGTAACGTACACAGAAAAGTAGCAATCGAAATAAACCGCCTAATTTTTTGCCTATGGCATATCCTGAAATCTCTCAACAACTTTGTCGCTACTGTCAAGTATCAAAGACGTGTGGCATCAGAAACGATACAAATGATGTGCTTTGTTTCATGAAAAATACTAGCAAGCACATGCATCTAAACAAGAAGCGTACAAAGTAGCACTGCAATGAAGGACGCCGTTCGTGAGTTAGTGGGGAAAACATCGACTTTCGCAGAAAAAGAAAAACAGAACGCACTGTCGAACATTTTGAATGCTGATAGAACTCGAGGAATAACGTATGGCGTTTTACCAAGAGGTGAAAAGGCCCTGTTAAGGCATGAAGACACGTACAGAAACCTAAAGAGATGAAGAAGGAAAACCTTGTAAGAAATTCACAGAGTAATGAAAGTATGGACAACTTTTTTTGGAGGCTGCATAACAGCAAAGAAGCACAATATTCCGCCATCAAGCAACCTAGAAGCTGATAGCCAAAACTCCTGTCCACCTGATTAAAATGAAGACCGGAAAGTGATATTTAAGTTGAAATCAATGAGACCAGCTGGACCTAAAGCCTTAGCGGCTGAGGTAGTCCAACCTGATGATCGAAATGACTTTGTGAAGAGCATACAGCAATCCATTTTTCAGATTTGGTCATGTGCCCCATGAATGGAATCTTAGCATAGTTTCCTCGATTCACAACAATAGAAACCTCTCAATTGCGCCAACTAATAACATTTATAGAGACAAGCTATATTGAGCGATGTCTAGTGTATACATCCCTGCCAAACTCATCAGTCTGTGCATAATGATGACTGAGGACGCTCGCTTGTCCGTCAAAATCTGTAACGACTTGTTCTGAGGACTTTGATATCAAAAAAAGATTGTAGCGAAGGTGAAGCGCTCTCATGTGACTTCTTTAACAACAAGCACTGGACATACAAATCTTCAAAACTCTGTGCAATTACCACAGATGACGCGATGAAGTAAAAAAAAATAGAAGATTTGTCATCAATGCGTTCGCTAACTATGATTTGGAATCTGCCAAAATGAGTCGTGTAGTAAATAAGGGCAAAACCAAGAATATATGTGCTGTCATCAAGAAGGGACATACAACATCGACGAATTAGAGGGATCGTCATAGTCGACAGCTACAATTTCGAAAAAGGAAGCAACTTTGTCTACCTTGGCTCTGCTATGAATTCTGAGGCATGGGCTCTATCAAAAAAAGATATGCTTCCTACAAATTTAATATTGAAAAAATTGTTTAAGAGTATTTAGGCTTTATTTTATGGCAAGGCCATTCCATGGCAATACTCAAAATTTCGCAAATTGAAGAGTTGTTCAGTACAATACCCACAGCACTCATTCAGTCGTTACTATGCGAACTAAGTTGATTATAAAGGGGCTCTTATTGTGTCTTATATCATGACGCAGAATTTTTTCCAACAAGATGGGGATAATTGTTTTCCTCGATTTCTCACCTTGACGGCAATGAGTATATTTTGGAGCTCTCAATTACATACCTGGAATATCACTCCTTATATGATCTTGAGTTCATATTGACATATGTTATGTGTATCTACGTATGACAGACTAAAGACTCTTCAAACTCCTTCAAATTTTGAAATTCTATTTTTTTTTTGTATTTAAATGCCAAAATTGAAAAAGCTGAAACTCTCCATTTCAATAAGATATAAAGGAAAACCTTCATGCAGATCATGTTCCTGAATGTCGATACATATGAAAATAAATGTTCCGATTACCTTTAAAATGCCACAAGTATGCAAATGCAAATCGATGTTTGTTTTCCACAGAAGAGATGATATTCGTGTGCCGTAAATTTTAAAGTAAAATAAGGGTGTAACCAACTAAACCGAAGGCAGTAAATATACAGAAAAGGGCAAATGTATAGCCTACCACCAGATACTCAAAGGTAGCAATATGTTGAAAATGGATTTGAAATGCTTGCGAAAATTGGCAAAGGTAATTATTTTGTGGAAAAAAAAACCAGCATTCCCTGTAGCACTCAATCAATCGTAATGATGTCATTAAATTTTACGAGTCCCAGATATGAGTATTTGCATCAGTATCCAGTTTATATACAACTTTATCACTTTTTTAAGCAAATTGTATCCCAGGTGCGTGTACATACTTTAGAGTGAGGCCGTTTAGCTAAAGTCAGAATCTCTAAGTTTTTGAATAACTCAAATAAATATTTATTCAGTATGCTTCGTATATAAGTTCACTTTTTTTTTTCAAGAAATAGGCGGCCGGGCAGATAATGTTTTATCGAATGTCATTGAATGAAATATTTCACCTGGACGTTGTAAAAAAAACAACATTCGCATTCAGACGTATGATAAAGCATATCTGTGAAACTTTCATTATGGTTTCTGAATTGTTGTCATATGTTTGGGCGGGAAGTGTTGAACCGATTTTGATAGAACTTTAGAAAAGGGTAGAAAGACCTTCCTACCTTTTCATTTTTCCTTTATATGTAGATGAACAATACACCATTTTTAAAATAGACAAACGAATGTAATTTATCACATCACTTTAAGCTGAATTGGGGATGATCTTCTCGACATCGGCTGGGGCACAGATTCTGAAGGCCTCAATCAACGTTTTAAAAAAAGGTCTGGTGATTTTGGCGCTGACCCAGGACAAACAGGGTTGAATCCCCAACGGACTTAGGTCGGCAAGAGGTTTTCGGTCAGTTACGACTCATACCAAGGGTGGAACCCATGTCTAGTTCACGGATTTCGCTTTAAGTGTTAAAACCATCGACAGAAACAAAACCAGCAGTGGTTTTATATGCACATTATGTACGGGTTATGCTGGTGTTGCAACCAGAAGATTTCGAAGTTCTGGTCGACGGAAGTAGATTAATCCAGTGATTAATTAGTCCCTGCCCGCGCACAATATCCGACTGAAATAAGTGTCGTAGCCATCAATAGTTGCAGTTGCAGAACGCCAAAGTGGACATGACAAGTGCAATTAAAAGGATGTCGCTATCATCTCTTTGGCGCTTCAAACTGACAAGGCTGGCAAAGACAGCAGTTTAAATGATGTTGAATGCAAACACTGCGCCAATCAACTGAGGTGGAATTTCGACGAGGCTGGCAGAACTCGGAAAATCTGATAGCTCCTTCACTAAATTAAAAATAGACTCTACATCTCATGCTCAAGACTCACTTCCTAAATGACCTAATCAAACCCATCTCGCAACAAGACCCTTTTATCCCAACATGCCGGAACGACTGACGCCATCAAACAATCTCTCCTTTTAATGGCTTCAAGCCTTTTGGTACCGATGGCATGTACTGAATTATGTTCCAAAAATGTTTAGAGCTTGACACTGGCAACCGAAAGTGCGAAAAACTACATGTTCGCCAAGAACGGAGAGAGAATGGTCAAGCTTTATGTGCGTGAAACTACTTTACCAACATGTTTATTAAAGCAAAAAATCCTGTGAGTGTGCACACTCGACAATAAGGAATATGCCTTGGACTTTTCATGGTCATTGGGGCTGCTTATAAGAACGCAACTTTTGACGGTATGTGTAAATTAACCAGACAACATGTCGAACCGCATATCATGCTCTGCAATTGCAAAGCCAGCTTCCGTCTAAAATAAGTGGACGAATTAAAGCTTTGATGACATTGCGCGCCGACTGCTTTTTAGTCTTTTGGACATGCTGTCTGATGTCATGACACCAGAACTTTCGCTGAGGATACAAAGCGACTTTTCCTGTGTCCAAGACTGGTTTTGCTTGGAAAACCAAGCCAAGACGGCAAGTAGCCGTGTTTTTGCGTATGGTTCTAAAACTGATTTAAAAGCGGCACTGATCTCCTCTGGAAGGTGATAACGTTCGGTTGCACTCCTTGAGGAAAAGTATTTGCATCATTGCTAAGTACTCCTACCATGTCCTAGCAGGTTCGGGAATGCAAGGCTTAACTTAACATAATCGGAAAGCTAAATTCACTTAGTCTACGTTGCAGACCACAATGGGATATGCCAGGGTCAGAGAAGAGTTGGTTCTGATATTGACAATTGGGGTTACATTTGAGTGCAGATGCCGATGGGATGACTCTCTGCTTTCCGACACCTCCCTCATTAGGATAGACTGCAGGCGGCTTACTGCCATCAAGGTGGGGCACTACACTTTTGTAAGCCACTTAAGTGTGCTGAGTATAAGTGACTGGTATAAAACATCCTGCGACGCTTTATATAAAAGTGTTGACTATAACGCGGAGCACTAACTCTGTGAATGTCTAACATCAGGCTGCGGGTAGGTTCTCTTTATTGAATTTGATGGAGATGGTAGTGTAGGCACTGAAGCGCTTAGTCTAAAGACTGAAATTTTACATGAAAAGTAACTTATGAGGAGAAGATTTGTAGAACGAATAAACTTAGTTTTTTTTATCGTTCTTATAGGCATCTTCTGGGATAATCATCACAAACCAATGATGTACCGCATTCATACCAATGCCACAGTTTGAGGTAATTACTATAGACACGGAGTAGAATTTTCGCACTTCATGTTAAATAGAACTAATGCACTGCCCATTTTAACAACGCTTAATCTAGCACCAGACGGTACTTATTCACTTAACCACGATTTAGCTTTTAAGAAAAGTTTTGTTCATAAGTACAATCGACAGTAACAGGCTGGAAACTAAGGCTAAAGATGATTTTGTTATGCTACTTAGAATAAGGAAAAAAGTGTGATACCAAACATTTTGAAATTTGCTGTTCGGAGATTAAGAACTTGATATAATGAGATTTAGGGTTCTGATCTGCCTACTAAATGCTGACTCTAACCGACGAATAGTAGCAACCACATCTTGTTGATACTCGTAGTTAAGATCCAACTATGCTATGCTATGCCTTACTTACTTGTATGCTAAAATTAGAGTTTTTTTCATTTTGTAGTGTACGGGTAATAATAATAAATGCATAACGTAAGTAACAGTTGAGAGAAGGGTGGATTCAAATAATTTTCAAAAACAAATCTTAAATATTATGCAATGAACTTCCCATGTCACCCGAACCCAATGAAAAATTCCGTAAAATCTTAAATTAAAAAAAAGACGACACTTCAAAGTAATCCCATCAGGTTTGTCAATATACTCGTACATATTAAGTGTATCTTTTCATCTTTTTTATTATATGAAATCAACGAAAGGAGTAAAACCACTCAAAGTGTCAAGTACTTTAAGCTCGACGGGAAAATAAAAATACAAAAAAAAAAAATCATTTAAATAATTTCGTGTCCCTTTATCGTCCTAAATTTTCGTTTCAAAGGATTAAAAGAAAAGTGAATACATAATGGGATGCATTGCTAAAAAAAACGCTCTTTCAATAGATTTAGAAAGGTTTTTTTTTATAAATGGATAACTTATTTATTTGGGTAGAAGTTAGACACTGTATAATGTGACTGTACAATTTTTTACTTTTTTGACGCCTCAGCCGAAAAGTATTTTTGGTGCTGTAGCCCAATAGCTGCCTTCGTCTTCTTGAGCAATTCCATCTTTGTTGATGTGCGTTTATTTTCCGTGATTGAGCAGGCGCGTTGATGTTTAGTGATGAATTCTGATCCTTATGCTATATATTCTCCCTACAGCTCGTTGTTGTATCTTGGATGTAAGTACGAATTTAGATTAATTGGATTTTTTCCAAAATCTTTCGAGATATGAATATTTGTCAAAGGGTGGAACCACTAATTCTAAAAAGACTCTGATAGTAACTTGGGCAAAATGTTTTCCACTTTCACGTCTTACAACAGATAGTACGAGAGCGGGTCAATAAGTCCGTGACTTTTGGATTAAAACACAGATTTTTTGATAAAAAAATAATTTTATTTTTCAACGTAGTCTCCCTTGGGCTCTATACACTTTGTCCAACGCTTCTCCAATTTTTTTATCCCTTCCAAAAAAAATGATTTGTCGAGGTACTCAAAATAGGCCTTTGTTTGCGAGATGACTTCATCATTGGAGTCAAATCTTTTTCCACCAAGCCATTTCTTCAGGTTTGGGAACAAGAAGTAGTCCCTCGGAGCCAAATCTGGAGAATAGGGTGGATGAGGGAGCAATTCATTGCCCAATTCATGGATTTTTGCCATGGCAACTGCACATGTGTGCACCCTTGCATTGTCTTGGTGGAAAAGAACTTTTATCTTGGCCAAATGAGGTCGTTTTTTTTTTCAAATCGTCATTGATTCGGTCCAATAAGTTGGCATAATATTCCCCATTGATTGTTCTTCCCTTTTGAAGGTAGGCAATGTGGATTATCCCGCGTGCATCCCAAAAAACAGTCGCCATAACTTTATTGGCTGACAAACCCACCTTGGCCTTCTTTGGCGCCGATTCACCCTTAGAAACCCACTGTTTTGACTGTTGTTTGTTCTCTGGTGTGTTGTGATGGATCCATGTTTCGTCCACGGTTACAAAACGGCGCAAAAACTCCTCCATATTGCGATTAAACAACGCCAAACCTTCCTGTGAAGTTGTTACACGATTGCGTTTGTGGTCGACTGTGAGCAAACGCGGCACCCATCTTGCGGAATGCTTTCTCATGCCCAAGTGATCATTCAAAATTGAAACCACTGAGCCATGCGAGATCCCTACGGCTTCCACAATCTCTCGCACTTTTAATCTTCGGTCGGCCAACACCATATCGTGAATTTTTTCGATTGTTTCGGGTGTAGAGACCTCAACTGGGCGTCCAGGACGTTCGGCATCTTCAGTGCTTGTACGGCCACAACGAAATTCAGTAAACCACTTTTTTACCATTGAAATCGATGGTGCAGAGTCCCCATAGTATTTATCAAGCTTAGCCTTGGTCTCGGTAATGGTTTTTTTTCGCAAGAAATAATGCTTAATAAGCACACGAAATTCACTTTTTTCCATTTTCTCCTCAAATTAGTGAGTAGTCTGATAAAAATAGCTGTCAAACACAAACTAACTGACGCAGCAAGTTTAAATTTTGACAGGAGTCAACTGACAGATGCCTGTAGACAGGAGCAGTGATGCTGTTTCAGTAAAGAGGTCAGAAATTCAAAAAGTCACGGACTTATTGACCCGCCCTCGTATCTTTTACACTGGTTATCATCATCGCCTGAAAAGTCCACAAGAGTTTTCTTTCAAATTATTATTACTTTTGCCCTTTTACAGGTAGGTCTTATATTTTTGGTATGACACTTATGTAGGATTTTCACTTTTTACATACATATAATAAAGGGCGTTGGCTTAAAGTGACTGCAGGTTGAATTGAGTAAAATAAACAAGTTATACATCCAAAGATGGGTGAAAGTGAAAAATCGATTCTTACTAATACAGGTTTGAAATGGTGGTATGCTACTGGCATTTTCGTTGCAAAACTACAAGGCAATAATACAATAGAACAAGGTAAGCCAAGATCCACTTCGTATGTGTTGAAGGGTGTCAGTTAAATGGGTGTTATTGGTATGCGCGGTTCTTAATCATATACCACCTTGATCAAAAAGTACGCAATAACGACCGTGTGGCGCTCCCATTGTTCCGATTTGAGTTCTCTTTTTTTTGTTAAGTTGGTACATCTGTTGTTGATATTCCCTCTAAATCTTAGCGTCATAGCTTGACATTTACAAAAGCTACGTAGCCAAGAGTACATCTATCTCTGTGTGTGTTGGCGATTATTTACAATTTTAGAAATAAATTTAAATTTGCAACAACGAACTTGTATTAAATTCTGCGTAAAAAATGGATTTAATGGTGCGCGAACGTTGGAAACGGAACGGTCGCTTACCAGTGGCACAAGCGGTTCAAAATTTGTCGTGAGTCAATCGAAGATGATGAACGCAGTGGCAGACCATCGACATCGAAAACCGACGAAAACATTGATGAAATAAAAGAAATGTTAGTTAATAACCGCAATTTAACCATCAGAGAGATAGCGGAGGACTTGAACATTGCCTATGGATCCGTCCAAGACATTTTGGTTAATGATTTGGGTTTCCGTTTTGCACCATGATAACACACCGTCGCACAGTGCCATCATTATTCGTAATTTTTTGACGAAAAATGGAACAAATACCATCTAACAGCGTCCGAATTCACCTGATTTGGCTCACTGTGAATTCTTTCTGTTCAATCGAGTTAAAAAACCACTACGGGAACGCGTTTCAGCAGCCGAGAGGAAGTAATGGAAAAATCGGAGTAAGCACTGATGGACATATCAAAAACCGAATATAAAAATGTTTCGAGGATTGGATCAAGCGCTGGCATAAGTGTGTTGCAGTCGATGGGGATAACTTTGAAGGAGACAATATAAATTTAGATGAATAAACTTTTATTTTTGTATTTTTAATTTTCTGAATAAATTCCGGGAATTCTATAAACATCTATAAGCGCCTTATAAAGGTATATCCATACGATTTTTAGGTACTCGTAGTATAGGTTCCAATATTCAAACGATATGTGTCAAAATTTGAACACATTTCAACCATAAGACATCGAGATAGTAAAGTTTTAGTGATGGACCCTGTGATATGTTCAAACCATTGAGAAAAAGGAGTTTAATACTTTAATAAATCACTGTCCTTGTGGAGGAAGAATGCCGTTAAAACTGTAGAATGGTTTGAAATTCGTGGCTGGTTTATTGAATTTAAACGCAGCTGTGCTGACATAAATGATGGTGAACGTTCTGAGCGTCCAAGTGAAGCTGTTACGCAGGAAAATATAAAAATATCCTCAAAATCATTTTGAACAACCATAGAGTAAGAGTACGTGAGATAGCCGACATCGTAAAGATATCAATAGATCATGAAAAGCATATTTTCCACGTGTATTCTTGTATGCGAATGATCTTTTCGAAATACGAGTAGGTACCACCAAAAGCAACAACGTGTTGCTAGTTGAAATTCAAAGTGTTGGTTAAACCTGTTAAAGCGAAATAAAATGGATTTTTTCATGCCATATGTGGCAATGGATGAAATTTAGATCCTACTACCTGTTCGGAAACCTCGAGAAAATGCTCGCCGGATAGCTATATGTCCCAGTAGAGTGGTGTTCGCCGAAATTGAAGCATATTAGACAAATCGTGCGGCGCTGGAATGATTTATTTCCGCTTACCTTGCGGTCATACTATTCCAGACAGGGTACATTTTTTTTCGCTTGAGGACAGCTAAGAATATCGCACAATTCTTTGGAACATCGAATCTCCGTTGTCATCAACACACATATCGAGAAAAGAAGGTTTTTTCAGTTTCGACGCTCCAAGTCTCGTATATGGTTAAAGGTTGGATGTTTAAATTTAGCTATAACGACAGCTTTAAGTACCTAGGATCAATCGTTAACATGGAAGCGAAATGTGACGACGACGTAAACCACAGAGTGAGTGTGGGGTGGATGAAATGGCGGGAAAATTCGGGAATCTTTTGCGACCGAAAATTTCCACTTAAATTAAAGGGGAAACTCTACACCACGGTTGTTAGACCAGCTCTTATATACGGTTCACAGTGCTGGACAACGTACGAAGCGTTTAAAAACAAAATGACGGCAGCGGAAATGAAAATGTTAAGGATGTCTAGTGGAGTCACTAAACGCGATTGTATTAGATCTACGCGTATAAGAGGAAGTCTACATATAAAGAATTCAGTAACCGAACAGCTTGAGGCGAATAGAATAAGCTGGTATTGCCACGTTTAAAGAAGATCTGCGGAAAATCCAGTTAACTACGGTCATTTCAACTGTAAGAAAACGAGGTCGGAAAAAGAATTCCTGGATTTCTCAGATGGCAAATGCGCAACAACGTCTGGGGCTAACCACTGAAGCGATCCAGGACCGAGCATTATGTAGACGCGTTCTGCGGTCTGCGACATTAGCCAACCCCGGAGCGGAGCAGCAGCGATGCAGTTAAAAGGGGAAACTCGTTACGCATAAGTTCGTATAACGAGGAAAGGGTAAATAAAAGATTAAGAAGAAGAACGACAACAGAAAGCATTGTGTTTTGGTATCACTTTCCAATCTGTTGATAGTTCCCTAACAAGTGACGCTTCTAACATTGATATTTAACAAGCTTAACGTACGCTACTGTTCCCGTTCTTCAGCTGAAAACAGTAAGCACGCAGTATTGTTGTTCAAAAAGGTATAAACAGGACTAGAATGAACAGACAAGAGATCTTAAATGAGAATGAAATCATTTCGCATACCAGTATTTGTTTTGTTGTAGCAGGACTGAAAACCGTTCACAGCAACTCGAATTTAACGTTTCGAAATATAATTTCTATTTTATTAAAAAAGGAATCCCAATGATTGTATTCCGAATATGATAAACACTTTTTAAGCAACAGAGCTTTTTGCCAAACTCTGATAAATCCCTTTTTTAAGGACGAGCTTGACAAACTCGGCTCCTATCTTCTGGAAAGAAGCAGCAGTCAACAATTTGCATTGCCTTTTAGATATTGTAGAATTTGCGCCCGAATTATTGGCCATATTGAACTTTTGCACGTTTAAGTGAGGTGTAGCAGTCAGTTCAGGGTTGTACACACTATTTATGGACTTGGCATCTTTGTTTTTAGACCGAACCCTGAGAGCCTCTTTATAGACAATATTGCTCCTTTAAACTGGGAAAATGTGAAACTGAATACGTGCGAGGCCTTTCATATTGTACACCATTGATGTATTGCGTTTCTGGACACTTAATTTGGGGTCTTGTGGTCAACCTAATTTTTAGCAGAATATATGATTTGCATTGCTAAAGTTTATTGGGTTTCATGACGTCTTTGACGGCTCTTAGCGCTTAACTGAAATTACTGACATTTTTTGGAAAATATCACTGTCCGTTTGTTTCCAAATTGCACTTAAATTTGAACGTAAGTGCAAACTTATGTTTATATTTCCCATTTGTACTCGTATACTCGTATCTAGGGGTAGATTCAAAGGTTCAAAGGCTCACATAAAAGGCAATACAAGTTTGTTAAGACCATTTTCATACATTTGATAAAAATTTCAATGCCTTCATTGCATATGTTTATATAGGCATGACTTTTGTTTTTCTCGGCTGCCATGTGACAGAAACCACATGCTACATATTAATAATTCCAACTCAACAGAATTTCTCCATTCCCAATGGAGGCTTAATGCAATATAAATTGCTCCACTGCATTACGATCCTTCTGTCTACCCTTGAAAATGTAGGGAATTTCATTGAAATTGAACAAACATTTCAAACGCCTACAGCCTAACATAGTCGTTGCCGTTGCCATTGCCGTTGCCATTGCCGTTGCCGTGCTCTTTTCATCCCCAAGAAACCCCATTGAGCAAGTCCTTTGGATACATCTCACATACATCCGAACATGTACGTCTTCACTACCTTAACCATGCACTTTCGGAGGACGACGGAAATCATTTAAAATTTCTTTTTTAATTATCTACGAGTACAAGTTAGTGAGTGGGGGCCGGATAGGAGCTCTGTAGGTATTCCATTCTTCTTTCCATTAAGAGGACATTTTCATCATGATTTCCTTAAATACTTGTGGCAATGGTAAAAGCAGACGAGTTGCAGACTAGGGTTGCGGTACAAGTGGCAACGTAAAGTGAGTAGAACATTTGGTACGAGTAAATGGGGATGGGACAAAGGGTCCTTATTTGTGTTGAAGTTTAACGCACTTTGTTTGATATTTGAGTTGCATTTCTGTCTGGAGCTCTAGGTTTTCTACATAATAAAAGACTTGTTTCATCCATAGTATGCTGACACTGCACATGTGAACATATATACGAGTATGTATAAATCAGGGGCACTTTGGTTGTTTTGTTTACTTGATAGTATGCAGTGGTAATACTTTAAGGCTACTTTAAGCCTTCCCATAATTAATCAATCAAATGTTACAATGTATCTGGGGATTTATCAGAAGAATAAGATTTGTCAGATAGTTGATTTGTTTAGTTGTTTTGTCCGATTCATGAAAGGACATCTGCCATTCGAAATGACCGTATAGTTTGTGGGGCTTTAGCAACATTTATTGTTAAATGGACAACCAACCCTAAGTACTGTAAAACGGATTATTGTTTGTACACAGTTGTGATTAAATGATCATTTATGCAAATTGCATGCATTAGAGATTTTTCAGTGATGTCCAGTTGTTTTGGTTGTGTTCAATTGGAAAGTGTTAGGTAGCAGCTTTTGTTTACTCCTGCTTCATTTATCATGATTATGAAGCACTGTCCGGATAAATTAGAAGCGTTAGTGAATCTGTTTTTAAATTTATCATATTTAGATTGACCAGTGCATGCTTTTCTATGTTTAATATTTTTTTATGAAAAAATTATGGTGTGGCACATACATACCTTCCTCATTCATAGGTCACTAGGAGGTAACCAACTCGGCGATACTGAGGGCTTTGGATCAAGTTGGCTAGAATATCATGTTTGTTATTGTCCGGAAGTGCTCGGTTGGCATTTTAATTTATTGTTCAATCCTATCAATACTTTGTTTTTCTTATTTTCTGCAGTAAGACTGAATCTGGATTCTGCTCTTTAATATCTAACGATCGTGATAAAACTCTCAATTTCCAGAGTCTAGTTCTACTTAAGGTCCATTTCCCTACGGTGTACATATGTATCTTGATATCCGAGGAGAGCGCTATCGAATCACTCTTCCCGACTAAGCAGACTATATTCCTGTGTTTTGAGGCAGAAATAAGAGAATTGTGCAATTTACTTTGTTGGTTAGGCTTTATTATAGACAATATGCTCTAAAATAGTAGACCAGTGTAAGAATAAGAAAGTCGTCGTAGGTACAAATGAGACGTTTGGGCTTTCATCCGCCCAAAATTGGAGTACAATGCTCACATCTAGTCAGGTGCTCCTAAGACTACTTTGCTCCTACTAGATAGGATTCAAAACCGTGCGATAGAACTTATAGGTGAATGGTGATGTCAATATTACACAGTCGATTGACACCCTTGACCACCGACGCAATGTCTCCTATTTCATTTTCATTTCACCACCAGTGCTCCACAGAAATTGCCAGTTGCATTCCGCCCCTTCAAACGTCCAACAGTAATACCCGTTTTACTATGAGTGCTCATCAGTACACCCTCAAGCCCACATTCGGACGCACCCTGAATTATCGCGATTCTTTCATAAGCCGAACAACTCGCTCATGTAATGCCCTGCCGAGCTCTTTATTTCATAGCCATTACAACCTTCAAACATTAAAAACCAACGTACATCGGTACCTCTCTTTTCTCCCTCCCTAAATTTCCTTCGCCCGCGCTATGAGTAAACATTTTAAGAGTACAAAATCCCTTGTGCGCGCGCAAACTATAAAAAAAAAAATAAGTTAAGCACTCGAAATGACTCTTGTGGAAGAAATTAACTCAATAACTGCCTTAGGCAGGTATTAGTTCAAAAAACTTGGGCTTAGATAATCCAAAGCTGCTTCATAGAAATCTTTTGATATTGCAGCCATGGCTATACAAACTACCTATATACCTATAGTATCAATCATACAGCAGTCGGTGCATCATCAAGGTATATTCTTTGGGCGGAGCTGTATATCTCAAATTTCACTGGTGTTTAGATGGAGATGATCTGCATTGCTCTGAGTGCTTCTATGCCTTTAGAAGACTATGTAGACAAATAAGGGGTCGATATGAACTATGTTACAGTTAAGACATAATACAAATCATTGCGTCAGTGTTACATATTCGGACCTCAGGCTTTTAAAAGTTTCAGAATATTAGCTCATATTTTTAAAATGGTTGGCTAACAACGGTACAAGAAACGGTCAGACATCAGGTCCTTAAATGAAAGGACAGGGACAAATTTCTTATAAGTATGTACGTAATCCAATAAGTCCCTTCTTAAGAAATGTTACAAACATTTTGCAGGCTAAAGCAAACTCAGAATTGCTTTAGGCGGGGATCGGCAAAAAAAAGATTGAAAACTGTGACAGTCGACGTTTGAAATAGCATACTTGCTGGTTCGTTTAAAAAAAACGACTTATGCAAGAAGTTTAGACCGTCTATATGTGAATGAACGCCTCATCAAGACTTTGTTTACATGCTTCAACAGAAAACTGAAATTATAATGTAAAGCTAGATTACACCAAGAAATGTCCGAGAATTTTACTAAATCAGAGCAAACTGAACTCTATGAGCAAATAAGAAGCGATGAACACACGTATCTCAGAAGAAACAAGGAAGAATGCAAAGAGTACGTATACGTAATCGATAAAATAAAATAGTTATTATTACAAGGAAGGCATGTAATCAATTCACATCCCAATAAAATGAAACGCAAACTGAAGAAACACCTCATATTGACAATTTTATATGCTTGAGCACTGTTTACTCGGCATCCATAGCGGATGGATTCTAAACTGAAAGCAAGACACCAGTATAGAATTATATCTGCACATATTTCTATCTACATAATATTGAAAAAAAAAAAACAACTGAAGTATGATTCTGAACCAGTAAAACTATCTTTTTTAAATCATGTTACATATTCGTACACTGACTTGTCAGAAAGAATAAAGCCAGGTGAAAATGATGCACCCTAGTTGCTCTATTTTGATGAGACATACAACAAATCATTTTCAAAATTATTCATCCCAATCGAGATTTCTTGTTAATTCGTGCATTTCCCTGTTACAACAACATTAAAGAGGGGTTGATGTATTGTAGAAAGGGTAAGAATTTTAAAGCGTTGACATGTGCCTCCATAACCTGACATGACACTAACACAAAATAGTACAAACCCACCACCCAAACTGAGTAACGTGCCACATTGTCATGAAGGGGCGTGATATTTTTAACAATGGACAACTTCAAAATTTTCGTCTTTGATGGATCACTACACGGTTTCAGTAATCATCCGTGCAGCTTAGAAAAAATGTAAGTAGGCAGCCCTTAAATAATGTGCTCGCTTTGATACATTACATGACATGCGTTAAACTCCCCTTCAAATTTGTCATGCTTTCGATCATTTTTCAAAACTTTGATTCAATTGTTTTCAAAATATGTACGAGGAAGCCTAAAGGACATATTGTACGAATCGAGATGATATTTTCAGGATCTCGCTGGAGAAGGATTTCCTGATTCATGTCAAAATTCATTAAATGAACAACATACATACATATATTGTATATTTCACATGTTAAAATGAAATGCCATCAAGCACTCATCCATTACGTTACGAGATCCCTTATGTTTAAATGACGCAGCACTTCTTGTGCGATTTTTAAAAAAATGTGTTATCGGAATGTTGGTGTTCAAGTTTTGATTTTTTTGCCATATTTTCAACAAGTGAATTATTTTTAAAAAGTCTTTTAAGACGAGAAATTATATGTGCTTAATATTTCCCATGATATAAAGGGTGATTCTTTTAGAGGTTTTTTGTCCAGTGGGGATTTAAGGAGAAGTCATGCATGCGTCATCTTCTTCTTCTTATCCTTTTATTAACCCTTTCCTCGTTATACGAACTTATGCATAACGAGTTTCCCATTTTTACTGCATCGCTGCTGCTCCGCTTATGGGGTTGGCTAATGTCGCAGACCGCAGAACGCGTCTACATAATGCTCGGTCCTGGATCGCTTCAGTGGTTAACCCCAGACGTTGTTGCGCATTTGCCATCTGAGAAATCCAGGAATTCTTTTTCCGACCTCGTTTTCTTACAGTTGGAGTGACCGTAGTTGATAGTGCCTTTTTAACCGGATTTTCCGCAGATCTTCTTTGAACGTGGCAATACCAACTTATTCTATTCGCCTCAAGCTGTTCGGTTACCGAATTCTTTATATGTAGACTTCCTCTTATACGCGTAGATCTAATGCAATCGCGTTTAGTGACTCCACTAGACATCCATAACATTTTCATTTCCGCTGCCGTCATTTTGTTTTTAAACGCTTCGTACATTGTCCAGCACTGTGAACCGTATATAAGAGCTGGTCTAACAACCGTGGTGTAGAGTTTCCCCTTTAATTTAAGTGGAAATTTTCGGTCACAAAAGATTCCCGAATTTTCCCGCCATTTCATCCATCCCACACTCACTCTGTGGTTTACGTCGTCGTCACATTTCGCTTCCATGTTAACGATTGATCCTAAGTACTTAAAGATAGTGCTTTTAGGAAGAACTACTCCGTCTAACATTATATCCGGAATAGGTCGCAACGGATGCGCAAATGGGCACGTCAAATGCTCCGTCTTTGAACGACTTATTTTAAACCCGTTTCTTTCTAGCGCATTTCTCCATGAATCTAAGGCGTTCTGTAAATCTTCGACGTTATCGCTAAGTATAACTGCGTCGTCAGCGAAGAGAATTGCCGTTACATTTGCTTCGCGCATGCAGTCCTTTAAAAGATAGTCGAATACTACGTTAAAGAGGAAAGGGCTAAGTACGCTTCCTTGATGCACTCCGACATTAACTGGAAATTCTCTCGTTAGTCCAGCAGAGCTTTTAACCGCAGTTTTCACGTTTCCGTACATGTCTTGTATTATTCTAACATACGTTTTCGGTACGTTTTGAGACCTCAGCGCGGCCCATATGAGATCCCTAGGCACTCGATCGAATGCTTTCTCGAGGTCGATAAGTACCATGTGTAAATCCTTAGACGAATCTCGGTGCTTTTCCATTATTATTCGTAGGCTTTGGATAGCGTCCACCGTCGATCTTCCTTCAACAAATCCACACTGGCTATTATCGAGCTTTATTATTTGCCGAAGACGTTCGTTTAAGACTCTTTCGAGGATTTTCATTGTGTGTGACATAAGCTTGATTGAACGGTAGTTGTTGCATTCTCGAGTGTCGCCTTTTCCTTTGTATAATGGAACCAAGAAGCTACTTCTCCATTGATTCGGCATAGGTTGTCCACATTTTAATTTATTTAAAAGTTTCGAAAGCCAAACGCTGCCGATCCCCTCCATCTTCGACCAAAACTCTGATGGAATGCTGTCTGGTCCCGTCGCTTTCCCCCGCTTCATTTTTCCAAATGCTGTATGCATGCGTCATATCACACTGATATGGTATTTTTATTTAAACTTGTTTAACATTTTTAAACTTAGCTAGTATTTAAATCAACTAACGGTCCCCATAAAAGACCTACCGAACTCACAATTCGCACCATCGAATAGTTTGAAATCCATTTTTTTATTGGACAATAGACGATCAAATAGGCCATAGCACGTAGTGAAGAAAATATAGGAACTGTAGCGGAGAGTGTACGTGATGACCATGATTCAGCGCCGTTCTCAACCGCTTGGCTTGTCGTATGGAACGAATTGGCGCGTTTTACATGAGTATCTTGGTTTTAAAGTATACAAAATTCAATTCGTTTGAAGAACCGAGACCGTCTGGCATTCCGAATGTCACCTTTTCAGTCGTTGGGATCTTGATCAAGAAGATCCACTGAAGACAAACATTTTTTTTAACAGCGATGGGGCTAACTTTTGGTTTAATGGCTACCGAAGTGAGCAAAATAGCCTTATTTGTGATGCGGATTAACCCGAAGAAGTGCAAGAATTGCCATTACATCCAGAAAATGGTTTAGGCGCTGATAGAATCATCGATCAAAATTTCTTTAAAACTGTGGACGGCGGAACACTGAGAACGATTCAGTGAATAATTTCTCTCACGCATTGAAAATTTCAGTGGGCCTGCTAGACCATGTGACATCATACCTCCAGATTTTTTCCTGTGGGGCTAAGTAAAGTCAAAAGCCCGCTACGATTGAGGAATTGGTGGCAACATTACTTGAGTCATTGGTCAAATACAATGCTCGAACGCGTCACTACAAATTGAAACATCAGAACGGACCATGTTAGCCGCAGTAATATAAGCATTTCCTATGTATACTATATAAGATCACACTGCCTGACGGAAGCAAAGGGTGATGTTGTTGAAAATTGTCTTGATCTTGATAATCCAAGATAAATTGCCCATGTATATGTAAAACTTGTTTATATATATATATTGTGTCCGACAATGCACTAAAGTTAACAGATTACTTTAAGGATCGAAATACCAATACTCATGAGGTAAATTGACGGCCTCTAAATCAATCAGAGATCATCGAAATGCATCACCTTTCCATCGATGGAAGACACATAGCCAATATTTTCGCGCCCAAATTCACAAGGAAACTAACGTTCGGGACACAACCTTGGTGTAGCAAGCTTCAATTGCTGATAACTACAGCCTTTTACAACAATTAGATTTAAAGATCCTTGGAACTAGAGTACTAGTGTCCATTCGCTCTACATGACATACCTTTTGCTATAAGGCTTCTGTCAAAATCAATATTGTGGTACCTTGTCCTTCATATTGTTTCCAAGCATCCGAGAATCTTACACGGCTTTTGTGCCTTCTTTGCCCCTAGAAGCAGCTATTCTCAAAGGCTATTCTTCGTTTGATCCACGTGCTTATCTCAATACTTAAATTTACTGCAGAGCTAAGGAAAATACCACAATATTCTGTCCACAACTTGTGTCTGTGGTACGAATGTTACCTACACCACCATAAGCACCATTACTACATCGTACTTGGGGCACTGTTCATAAGCTTTCCCTAGAAGTTTATAAAATCCTTGCTTGGTAGCATCATCTCTTTCCTCTCTTGAGTCTTTTACATTCCTAATATTTTTGTTTACGGTTTCAGCCTCAGGCGCGCTTAGGCTTTCTAATGGGCTACTCAAAGTTTCGCCCTAAGCAACTGAACCCACGATTATTTTTCCATCATTAGTCCAGTAATCATCTTGTCTTGATCTAATCACCAGTTTGTATATTCCAGGCCTTCTTGGAAGGAACTTTTCATCATTTACCTCTGCTTTTTATTCCGTCGTTATGTGGGTAAGGCGGTTGACTTGATAAGACATGGGTTAAGATGTTAAACTTTAAATAAGTACCCTTGTCCTCCACCTTGAGCCAGATATCTAAGCGCGTACCGCAATGTGCATTACATTAACCAAATTCCTATTCTTTGTAACCCCAATTCGAAAACCCCTTCGAATGCGCCAATTTTTTTCAATCCCTTGAACACAGTTAAGTACAAATATTTTTCAAGCGTAAATGTCACTTATGCCAACTGCTTACCTTCATTGTAAACGACGCCAAATACGAGTATACACAGTGTGGCAAATAATATCCCGGACGCGAGCCATATCTCAACAACCAAGAGTGTCATCTATTTGTTTCAAGACATGCGTTATATCTGTCAAAATTTCATGACATTTAACAGTTATAAAAATTATTTTTTCAAAACATCTTTTCATTTGATTTTAAAAATTTAAACGCAAAACAAAGAGCGAGCATTAAATTCCACGCAAAACTTGGTAAAAATACATCAGAAACATTGCGATTCATGCAACAAGTTAACGATGATGATTGTTTGATTAGAACAGTTGTTTTCGAGGGGCATAGTCGTTATTCAGGCGGCGGAGAGACGCTGGAGGATTTTTTAGTGTGGACGCTTAAAATGATCCAAAAAGTACATGGTTTTGTTGCAGAAGACCAAAATGCTTCACTGAGAAGGATAGAAGAGGTCTTAAGCATCATTAATAAAAACTATTATTATTATTATTATTATTTGTTTATTTCATTGAAAACTTATACTATAAATAACAATATTATATAATCACAAAATAATTTAGGCATGAAATAATGCAGTACATTCTGTTGCCAATTGACAAGTGACGAATGTATACTTATAAAATAATAAAAATTTAAATTCAAGATGTTAAATTCAAAATGTTGATGAGGAAAAAGAACACTATGAATTAGTTTCAAAGAAGAAGAAATAAAGTAGAAAATCCAAACAGATGTTACAAATAGGTTAAGTTAATGGTTCAAAAGTTTGTTCAATATCCATGTAATTAAAAGAAAAAAGAAATTTTTTAACATTCACTAAATATACTGGTTTTACTCTTTCGCATCTAATGTTATCAGGTAGCATGTTAAAAAGACGAGGTGCAACAACAGAATAAAACCTAGAAAAGTGTGATTTATTAACTACTGGTACTGTTACAAAATTCCTGGTGTTATTCACGAGGATTTGGGCAAAACAAAGTTGGTCGCTGCTGGACGAGAATACATCGAGTCAGACACACACTCATTGTTCGTCAATTTTTGGCTCGAAATCAAGTGTGTTTGTAAACTCATCCGTCGTATTCAACTGATTTGGCACTGTGCGACTATTCCTTTTTCCGGTAGTTGAAATTGAAGTTGAAACGATCATTTTTTGATAACATTTCGATCATTTAAGCAGCTTCGATACGGGCAATGGAGCAGACATCTGAATCATTATTGAATCACTGTAGCAAGTGTACCGAAACGGAAAGAGAACATTTCGAATCAAAACGCAAAAAAAAAAACAGAAATCAATCATGTTTTTCAGAGCCAGCCCGGGGTATTATTTGCCACACTGTGCACAATAGGTATTAACAACGCAACCCACAAATTTATCCTTTACTAACATCGTTTAATAATGTTTTCGGCATCATATGCTGAAATAAGTTTACTTTCATCAACAAAAATCCATATAGAGAAAATGTGTATTTTAAATGACATCTTTAAATCCTTTATGAAACACATAAGCCACAAGATACTCATCTTTTGCCGAAACAAGACAACAAAAGGTGAATCCATCTAAATAATAAGTCACTAATGGAAGAAACCGATTTAGTTGGATGGAAAAGATGAAAGCTTTTATCCTTTTGATAAGACACCATTGTTCGAGCTGCTATCCTAAGAAGAAAAAATTACCTCATTTCTGCTACATAAGAAAATCGTTTCCTTTCCTTTCTTCAATATACGAGTATTAAGCTCTTCAATGGTATGGTGTCTATTCAATTATGAAGGCAAGACTTTTCAAGGAAACTTTCCCTGTGGCAAGTGTTAGTAAATAGTGAATATCTGGCAAACTGTAATTAAAATGAATGAACGGATAAAGCTATTAACCTTTAGAGATTTAAGCCTTCAGGTAAATCCTAACCAAAACCAAACCATCATGCTGGTAAATATATATTTATTTTGACTACGCAAACGAATATGTGAATGATGGCGGAATACGTTACGTGCCATGCACATGTTGAACATTGACATCTGGTAGTGATACTCGTACAATTGGAACTGGCATCTCTTTCAACATCCTTGTTGATGTCGAGCAATGATTCATTTCAAATTAATTGATTCTCCTGGCTGGTGACGATAAAGATGGTGATGAAATACTATATGAACGCTTGATGGTTGATACATGATTTAAATCCTTTTCAACAGCATCAACATTCGTATGCGTACAACGGCTGGATGGTGGTAGTGCAATCCCTATGGAAGAGATTTATGATTTTAAGTTGCCACTCTATTCCCTAATTGTGAGCCTAAAAGGTAAAAATAGGAAAATTCTCATTAAAAATGCCAAACGGATAGATACAGATCGATCGACAGACGTCAATAGTCTGTCTGGTGGCGACAGGAGAGCTTTGAATTTACGTGAATGTACGAGTATCTGTACTTGTATCAACGACTTGTGCTTTTAATTTGTTTTCGGTGTTCAGATTGAGTTTTTCATTTCAAAAATGTCTGGAGGGTTCTCAGTAATTGAAGGGGTCTGTATGTCGAAGCACCATTGGAAGAAGGGTTCAATGCAATTGAACAACTGCAATTAGATGTTAATATAGACAAATATCTATGTAGTACACATAGTATACCTAATATTTATTTATTTATGTCTCAGATCCGATTTCGAATTTGCTAATTGCATAAATGATATTGAGATGGTTGTGTACAGTCCTTGTATGTTGCTGTACAGTTTTTCTCACCACAACATAGGTACATATGCTTAATAGTCATCTAACGTACGGATCTGCGTTGCTACTGCGCCAATTCCTAAACCATTGTCTATTGATTCGCCTCGTTGGTTAGTCCCGCAGTTTGCTGATGCTTTTATATTAGATTCAGAACTCTTCTTTCGTTTCCTTTTTTTGAACTCTGGGCTGGAACTTCAAACTCGTATACTAATTGGAAAGGCTTTTCTGCACTTCATTTTTTTCACATCCGACTCCTTGGTAAAGCTGGATGTACGACTGCGGTATACCATATGGCAAATCCACAAATTTCAGCAGAATGCATCTGCTAAAGAATACTGCAGAGTTTCCGTGATATGTGCTACATCTGATTCCAACCGTTCAGTAGCTCCATCAAAGTTTCATTTTTGATTATTATTTGAATTTTCCGCACAATTATTCCTTTTTAAAAATGGTGAGGTGTTTGTTTTGAGCACATTTTAGAGCTTTTGCATGCTCTATGTCAAATACTCGTAAATGTGATCTCTGAAATATCTTCAAGCTACTGCTTATGCTTAAGTCCTCGCAAATGCTCAAGCAACAGCATTTTTTGCTATTTTTTGTAACATTCGAACTTCTTTTTGTAGCTTGTAGGAAAGGACTGGCCTTTTTACTTATTGAGATTATATAGTACGACTGTATTTTCTCAACTGATGACAGTTTTTGGTACTTGCTATCTTATGAAAAATTTGGAAAAATGAGTGACAAGATCCATTAAGTAGTTTTTGCTCACTATTTTGCGCTATTTCGGCATAGTTGGGAACCGCTGAAGTATGCAATAAACAAGGTATGCAGTAACTTGTCATCTGCATCGAGGCTTTACAACGGATTTTCTCCTCCTCCTTCGGTCCGTATTTCCTGTTATTCAGATTGTTTTTGGATAGAGTTATCAGTTGGATAGTTAGAAATTACAACCTACCTTCAGAATCGACGGTTTTACTCTTTGTATCTCCTGTACTTCTTTGTAGGACCATTACTTACTTACTTACTTTAAGTGGCGCTACAGTCCGGGGTGGACCTGGGCCTGAGTCAAGATGCTTTTCCAGCCAGCTCGATCCCTGGCTGGCTGCCCCCAGTTTCGCACGCTAAGTTGGCTGAGGTCCATTATCTAATAAAAAGAAGCATAGTAAGCAAAATCATGTAATAGTTATTCCAAATATTTGAGTTTGGATGTTGTTGAAGAGGGGAATCACTCCATCCATGCATTCCTTAAGGTGTTTTCCTCTGCATAGATCGACCTTTGAATCCGTTACAGGTCGCCTTAATAATGGCTACAATTTAAATTTTAAATATGTATGAGTAAAGTGCTCCTACATACTGTAAGCTAGATCAGTTTTATGTTGACACTATCAAACGCCTATTTTCCCAAGTCAATGAACGCAGAAGTGACAATCGACATTCATTGCACGGCACAAAGTCGATTCGCAGAATATTGATGTAGCCGACATGGAACGAATAAGAGTTTCGAGTCAGGAATTGTATTGAATTTAGGTTTCTTTTGAGGTGGTAATGCTTTTGGCAACGTGCAAGCGTGCAACTCAAGTTCAAATGCACCTTACATACCTCTAGTTAGTCCCTACGAAATAAACAGAGACCTGCTTGAATTTTCCATCGAATATTATTTAATTAATTTCACAAATGGATCTCTAGATGGTTCTGTTTATGGACTGAAGTTATTGCTCCCTGCTCTTAAGCCATTTGCAGTAAGTTGAGGGTCGAGTAATTTCGAGAGATTTTAGTGGAGTGTGAGTAGACTACCATACCTCAGGTTTAGTTGTTTCCATTCTTGAGTATTTCTTAGCTTACGGGCAGTGTATGAGGTAAAATAAGTTGCTCTAAATTTCTAAACGACCCGCAGATTCATACTTATATGCCGAAGATATGAAACACTTTACTATCGTTCATCAATGTTGATTTGACCTCTTTTTACTCTGTGGGACCAACATTTCTAATACTCTATCTTCTGTAAAAATTGTTAAAAAAAAATAGGTCACACAGCTACTGTCTGTTACAATTTCAACGTGGAGATTTTTATAACATTTTAAAATTTGTGGGTGTTATAGTCCATCTTTGCCTAAGGCTTTCTTCACACTTTGAATATCATCGTAGCTGTGAAGCCATGAAATTTGTTTAGACTCTTCAAATTCTTTTACTATTTTTCATCTGCCTCCGGGCCAAAATTAATAGCCTTTTATCAACATTCCCTTTTTGGTTAAAATTGAATTATGTTCACGTGCAAATGTATTGTTCAATGAGAGTAGGAATTAATTGTACATTGGGATGTAACCAAACAATATATCCATGCATAACCGAGGTAACTAGACAGTCGTTACCATTTCCTAACCCCCTATTAATTTAATCAACAAGCAAAAATATATAATTGCACTTCAGGTTCATTAAGCGCAAAAGTTTCACAAAAGTGATCGCAAAAATTACTTTTGCTTGCAGGCCAAACTGTTGTGTGTTATTTGTGTTTGTAGATCGATAAACGGCGAGATCGGAACGTTATTTGGATTCTCTTTGTTTATGTTACAAGTATGCACTAGAGCATTTCACTTCAATTGAATACGTGAATGCAGAGTAGTACTATACTATAGATACATACAAACGTTACGTATGCTTAAAGGAGGTAATATTTGATGAGGTGTGGTGTATTGATGTAAGTAGGTCTTCATGGCTAATACCTGTATGTAGTATAATGTAGTAGAGGTTTTATGGGCCATGCCTCTTTGCATACTCACCAGTCAAATTATAGATTATATGGGAACAGAACCGCGGTTTATATAGATAGAAAATTCTTAGAGTATCTCATCGAGTGCACTTAATTCAATACTTTTCGATAGATAGTCAAATAAAATATGAGATAATATCTAAAGCAGACTCCCGACCAAATTACTATGTAACATCTTCTTCCTCACATAGTCGTCAATATCGTATTAAGGTTCTGCACTAGTATGTACCCAATAAGGTTATTGTCGAATAGAATTAGGTGCAACAAATACTCGTAGGATCTTTTAGAACCTATTGGACTTGTGTTAGGATTTGGCTATCTTTAGTGGCTTTTTGGCACTGCTGTCCTTCTCAATGGTTCTGGACTTCAGATATGGGCTGTTAGAAAACGTAGCCTTGAAACGAATGTGATTTCTCATGTTGAAGAAGGCTTTTATATTTTTTTATGTTTACGAGTCTTTCATGCTCTATGTTTCCCACACTCCTTGGATGGAGATTCCGTTTTTTTTGCACTGGTCTGATGTCTCCGCTTTTTGTTGGGCTTCTATTAAAAAACCTTAAATTCTCGCTGCGGTTTCAAAGTTCGTTATTCTTATTTCGCTTTTAAAAGTTATCTACTAAAATTAGATAGCAATATTCGAAATCGCAAGCCAACACCGATCTGATGAAGAGCATGTGGCACCCCTTCTGTAAAATAGCGTCAGAAGAACGTATGGCCGAGTAATTGTATCTCAACATCGCCTATTCGGTCATGTAGAAAGCAGACCCACTGATCTTCGGCACTGTATTATGTGGAGTCGTCTAACTCTATCTGACATGAGTATGGTTTAAGACCTGGCAAGTCCAGTCACTCTGCTCCAGATTTTACAGAAGATCCAAGAATATGAGCATTACTTGTCTTGGCACCCTCGTTCTGATGTATAGGATGTTGACGATGCAATTCCATTGCGTCGAAAGGAACACTACCAAGAATGTTGATGATAGAAGGGTCTTAGAGCGAAGCTCTATCATGCGATTCAAGATAGAAAAATATCAAGTACAAACCATTTGATGTGCAAATGACCGTCTAATGCACTAT
This sequence comes from Volucella inflata, assembly GCA_928272305.1. NCBI lineage: Eukaryota > Metazoa > Arthropoda > Insecta > Diptera > Syrphidae > Volucella > Volucella inflata. The sequence continues at coordinate 110,959,922 of OV743720.1, read as the reverse complement.
CACGCGTTTTATTTTAATACCGTGCTTGAAAGAAAAAACAAAACGTTTTAGAAAAACTATCCAAGTTCACGCATATGCAGATGATAGTGTAAACGGAGGAAGCGTCAATAGCGTACACCAACATTTATCCAATGCCGTAAAGGACAGGGGAGGCACAGCCTCATGTCAATGACCGGTGCCTTTTCACGAAATCTCCCTACCTATCCTTAATCTAATTTATAAGAAGGAGGAGCATGTCACTTTAGTAGCATGTGGACCATCCTTTACACTTCAATGTCATCGTAGATGAGTCACTTGTTCCTCGCACTGTGGTGGCGTATGATTTTATATTACTGAGATACCATCTCTGGTTCGCATTAACTCTTTATCATCAATATGGAATATGGACTTTAGGGGGATAAGGGAAAATACAAGTAAGCTCTCGTTGTACCTATTGGGTCAGCCCGAAGCGTAATTGCTCTAACGACATGTCTTCAAATCATCTTACCCAGGAAATTGTCAGTCCTATTCATACCAGCCCCATATTTCTTCTTCTTCTTCTTATCCTTTTACTTACACTTTCCTCGTTATACGAACTTATGCGTAACGAGTTTCCCATTTTTACTGCATCGCTGCTGCTCCGCTTATGGGGTTGGCTTATGTCGCAGACCGCAGAACGCGTCTACATAATGCTCGGTCCTGGATCGCTTCAGTGGTTAACCCCAGACGTTGTTGCGCATTTGCCATTTGAGAAATCCAGGAATTCTTTTTCCGACCTCGTTTTCTTACAGTTGGAGTGACCGTAGTTGATAGTGCATTTTTAACCGGATTTTCCGCAGATCTTCTTTGAACGTGGCAATACCAACTTATTCTATTCGCCTCAAGCTGTTCGGTTACCGAATTCTTTATATGTAGACTTCCTCTTATACGCGTAGATCTAATGCAATCGCGTTTAGTGACTCCACTAGACATCCTTAACATTTTCATTTCCGCTGCCGTCATTTTGTTTTTAAACGCTTCGTACATTGTCCAGCACTGTGAACCGTATATAAGAGCTGGTCTAACAACCGTGGTGTAGAGTTTTCCCTTTAATTTAAGTGGAAATTTTCGGTCGCAAAAGATTCCCGAATTTTCCCGCCATTTCATCTATCCCACACTCACTCTGTGGTTTACGTCGTCGTCACATTTCGCTTCCATGTTAACGATTGATCCTAGGTACTTAAAGATAGTGCTTTTCGGAAGAACTATTCCGTCTAACATTATATCCGGAACAGGTCGCAACGGATGCGCAAATGGGCACGTCAAATGCTCCGTCTTTGAACGACTTATTTTAAACCCGTTTCTCTCTAGCACATTTCTCCATGAATCTAAGGCGTTCTGTAAATCTTCGACGTTATCGCTAAGTATAACTGCGTCGTCAGCGAAGAGAATTGGCGTTACATTTGCTTCGCGCATACAGTCTTTTAAAAGATAGTCGAATACTACTTTAAAGAGGAAAGGGCTAAGTACGCTTCCTTGATGCACTCCGACATTTCCTGGAAATTCTCTCGTTAGTCCAGCAGAGCTTTTAACCGCAGTTTTCACGTTTCCGTACATGTCTTGTATTATTCTAACATACGTTTCCGGTACGTTTTGAGACCTCAGCGCGGCCCATACGAAATCCCTAGGCACTCGATCGAATGTTTTCTCGAGGTCGATAAATACCATGTGTAAATCCTTAGACCAGCTCCATTATTAATGCTGGGATAATCTTGTTGCACTTTTATTCTGGTGCTCTGAAAAAGCCTAAACTAAGATGCTGCCTTTCAAACACTCGAATCCTTCCCATCTGATACGGCGTTACACTGAACTAAACGAGACAATCATATGCGATTATTGGCCTGAATATGGCCACATTGCAGATGGCCTTCACCCTGGAGACAAGCTGACTGCTGTGAGCCAGCCTTCTTATCAGGGCTAAAGACTTTTTGGTTCTAACGAGACAAGCAACTAAATTTTTTTCATAGTACAAATACGTATCGATCCAAATACTTATGTATCTCACTGCTCTCCTCATCGGGCTATCAGCAGCTATTTTGGCCTGACCATCGTTGTCAACTTTTGAAAAGGCCACTCTAACCATACCGTTTCCAAGGTCTTTTCAAATTCAACGAGGCAGTGTCATGAATCGCAATGAAACCGACCACTCTGAAATTGACCCCTCTGTCGAATACCTTGCTAAATTCGGATATTAAATAATTAATCGAAAATTAGCAGGATCAGTTCGAATTTTTTCACTTTTCGAGATAGGTACTACTGTGTCGGATAAATATCCATATAACGTAAAAAATCATTTGTTTCCAAACATTCCAAAATTGACAAAAGCAACTCTGCTGGTTGAGTATCTTAACATTGCATGTTACCATGTTTTTCAAAAAGATTATGTTATATACGAGTACCTTCAGAGTCAGCATTCAAATTATTTCATGAAGCTGAATGCAAATCCTTATTGTTTGAGACACAGGTCTTACTCGGGCCTGTAGTTTTGTATAGTATTTTGCAGGAAAAATTGTTCTTCCCAAAAGTTTTCAGAAAAATGTATATTATCGACGCAAAGAACCACTTGAAATAGTGCACATGTTGTATGTTATACATTTTAAATTTAACTTAAACGTAATTTGCTCAGAAAAATAAAAATGCTATAGAAAAACATAATGTAGCTGTTTCCAATCGCTTTTGGTTTAGGACAACATAATGTTTACTGCAGAAAAAATACAAAATTATTGTCGCGAGAAATGTTCCCTCATGCAATTTTTAACAAGCTGCAAACAATTATGTTTACAGAAGGGGAGCAAAAGTGTTTGTTCAGCAGAGTCGTGTTGGGGTATGTGCGATTTTGTCGCCCCTTGAACAAGTCAGAACTACCCACCCATTGTACTAAAACGAAGATTAAACAGAACCAAATGACTATCGGGCTGAAATAATAACCACAACAGAGCTAACTTCACTCGCAATATTTATGTTCTTCACACGCGAAAAAAAGTATCTGTTCGTTCGTTCGCACATAAAAGACTGTAGAGTATGTAAGGTGATTTATGAGCTGAAACTACACAAATTGCAAAGCACATTTTTGTTGTGCTGGCAGTTCTATGCCACTGGGTCGTTTGGTTGGCTGCACTTTTTTTCAATTTAATGTTTGCTTCTGGAACTGCAGTTTGAGTTGGAGTGCATAGTTATCTACGACAACCACGAAAACCATAATAGTCGAGTACGAAATTTTTCTAGTTAACTGCGACACGAGTAAGAGTATTTTCGCCACAAAACACTAGTAATTCTTATACTCGTACACTGCGACAACGGCGGGCTAGACTATGCATGTCAAGCCATTAAGAAGAGGGTGGATGCCATAAAATAAAACGAAAAAAAATTGGTGTCCGATATGCACTGCAGACTATCTGGCTCTGGGGTATACATGCAACATAAATTTGAATTTAACTGACCCGTCCTTATTCCCAGCCCCATTCCTATAACGTGTCGCTTTGAGTTGCTTGTTAGTGAGTTAATTGAAAAAGTTTTGCTCGTAGGGGCTGCACTGCAATTTTCCGGAACTTCGTAAAGGGTGTTGTCAGAACAGTTACGGATATTCACTTTTCGTATTCTAAATTTAATTGGAGTTAAAAACTTGTTCACCAAAAGTTTGTGTTGGCTGAGAGAGATAACGAATCGCATGGTTTATGATGGTGCAATTCATTCACATTCCATACAACACAGTGAATAATGAAATACAAATCTGAATACTTGTACGTTCTCAACACACTTGAAACATAGGAAAAGAAATCTTTTGAAATTGTCTCAAGATGGTCTTATCGTCCTCTTTGAAAATGAGAAATAGTGGAGAATATTTCTTTAACTTTCTTGAAACGCTGGTTTAAACGTCTTTTCTCTCTGGTAGACATCTTACCTTTGAAGAGCGTTTTATTTACTTAGTTGAAGTTGCATAAAGAAGTTTACCTAACCAACAGATGTAGAACAACAAATCTTTAAAGGTATTTACCCCAGTCTCTAAGTAACTCCTTCTTAAACGTAAGAGCGTTAGTGTACACCAGCTCTGAATCTATTTGCAATTCACGGTGGCGTGAATTTTATTTGTTTAACTTAACTGAAATAAATAAGGCTACACCTACCTTAAGGCTGTGCCCATACTTGTGAATGTTAATCTGCCTGTTATTTCCTTTAGTCTGGTTTAAATATCAAATGTTTCAGTAAGGTTGTTACCATCCTGTTAAAATAAGATGCCACAATTCTACAAGGCTCTGTAAGTATCGCTTGGGACCTCCTTGGTTTCCTTCTGCACAGATTGAATTTAATGAACGTTTGGCTAATATACGCGTGAGTTCGATGTAGACACAGCGCAATATGGACATTTCAGGAGTCGTTGAGGTCCTACGAAAGGGAAATGATATCGATATATTCAAAACTCAGATAAGTTGAAAAGTCTTGAGTATCCTCAAGGATGGTAAAATGTAGTTCCTAGTGCAAGAATAACAGCCTCCGTACCAGTCATATGGAGATTGTGATATCGAGTACAACACCTCCAAAAACGAATTCACGTAGATATTATATTGTTGCAGTAACACTTTCCACAACAAAAATAACTCTTCACTTTGGCTTGGGCCCATTTAAAGGGGCCTATACGTATTTAACTTATCCCTTAATCAATACCCCTCGTAGTAGAAGACATTGGTGCGTTTATCAGGTTCCTCAAAGGAACATCAATAGCGGATAAAACAGACGATAAAAAACACATTTTTAAGTAAGCAAGCAGAGGGGCGGAATGCATGCTAACCTGACGTTTCCAATGGACTCAAATCGATCCTAGTTCCCTATGTCGCAATGTCTTTCCTACCAGGTAATCTTCTATGCTTTAGCAGCGCTATGGCTTCTCCGTCCAAAAATAATTCTACCAACCCGATATCTCCTTAGAATCTTCATGCATGCGAAACTATGTCCATTCATTCCTTGGAGAAACATATTATCGGGATGGATTGTTCGACTAATAAGCACTGTGCTTCATGTTTAATGCTTTTCAGAGAAGTCAACCAGTACATCACCGGGAAAAGCGAACCTAGGAAATCGGTCTTGAAATCTCGCTCATTTCTCACACATAGAACTCTCAAAAAAAAGAGAGTCAACGAGAATAATGGTGGTACTAGCAAGTACTCGTAAACTATAAGAAATCGAAACGTTGCAAAATTTTACTCGACTTCTTTCCACCACTATATGGACTGACATGCTCGAAATCATACTCAGTCCGTGCCAATTAATCTCCGTGCTTCTAAGTGGTGTTTAGTTGGGACATTACTATCCAGACTGGAACTGCTGCCCATAGCTGCCTACGTTGAATAGTTCGGTCCAGCTAGCAAGGAATTTCACCTCAGACACAACTTTTTTTTGTAGAATTGACTTATCAAAACTCTTCATGTTTTTGCGAGCTCCATTGTGATAGTAATTCAAGCAAAAATATCTTATCAAAAGGATATGTACCTATTGACATGACAAACAGAGACACAGTTGCATCGGTAACTTTTACAGCCACAACCTAGCTTGCAATTGAAATCGGTGATGCTCAGTAGATCAAGGAAATACGAATACATTAAGAGAGAATTGTGGTAGTATTTATAGGTACACTTATTGAACTCCCGTTCTCCACAGCAAATACAGACTGACACGACAAAAAACAAACGCTGTTCAGTACTGTAGGGAGGTTTTAGAACTCTGTGGCAAGTCTTAATGGAGACGAAAAATGGCTTTATCACTGTGAACAAGCGGAAGACCTTCCGGTAGCAGAAGACCAAGTCAGAACCTCATAGTACTCGTAATAAGTCATTTGATCAGGAAAATTATTATAACCACTTAGTTTTGGGGCCAAAAAGTAGTTTAGTTAATATAATACCAAAATAGATGGAACCATAAACGCGCCATCAAACGTCGACACTCTGCGAACTTTTGGGGAGCAATCAAAGACAAAACTAGTGTAAAACTGACCACAGGGGTGTTAGACCATTATGATAAGGCACCGGTTCACGGAACTTTAGTATCTAAGGCTACTCTAAGGGCCTTGGAGTTCATAAGTCGCCTACTCGCAGTCCGCACCGTACCACTTTGTTTAACAAGCTTCAGCACGAATTCGTGAAAGGCTTTCGCATTCAATCGAAGGTAAGGTCTTCCGCGGTGCAATTGGTGGAATTCGCTAATATGCCTCTTCAAAGACCCGTCACCGCAAACAGGGCTAAGAAATATTCTAAGATTCTTGCAATAAAAATGATAGAGCAGAACTGCGATAATAAGGGTGTTACATGCTTGTCTTAGAGTTGTTGGACAAGGCGTTATATCTTAATTGATTTCTTAGGCATCGGGAAAGCTTACAATACGAGTATGTACTCGTATTTTAGTAAGATTTCCGATGAGGTGCCATTATCAGATTTAATGACGAAGCCGAGGTAGACAAAATTCTTTATTATCTCAAAGTAATAGGTATTCATTGTTCCCTTGTTGACAAGACAAGGTATACAAAATTTTGTCCCCACTCATAGTTTTCCCCTTCTTTGTTTCGATTTTGCAAATGCCCCAGTGAAATCTCGTTGTACCCTGCTAGTGATATCGAGATGGTATGCAGACATTTGGAAAAATGTGATTGTGATGTTGATTGCAATAGCCTCGCTTTTACCTTTTCTAAGCCCTCTTTTGATATCAAGTGTCTGAATGGAATTGCTTCCCTCTTTGCGACCTTCTGCATAATCTGATTACTCGTAGCTTGCCAGAGATGTCAAAATTAGAGGTGAGGTGACTGTACAAGGTATAGCTCAACTCTTCGATACTTTCAGAAGCAGCTTTGAAACCAGAAAAGAAGTCGTGTGTAGATAGATATCGGACTGAACTCCTAAGGTTTTTCTTAGGATATATCGTAATGTAAATATTTGGTCACTTATGCACTTACTTGGCCTAATACCCTAGCACCGCACTGCACGAAGAAAGGTTGCAGGAGGTTGACAGTCTCACGTGTTCACACGTTCACACACGACACTCAGGTTGTTAAGGAAACTGATTCCTCTATAATTGACGCAGCTTAGAGCGTGTACTTATTTGTGGGTTGGACAAATGAACCTACGGTTCCATTGTTCTCAAATCAAATAGCTCATTTTTTCAAAGCAAACAGTAGACATATTTGGTGTATGTTGCCTTAAATATTGCAGTTCGACAGCTAATCCGCAAGACAGACCTTGTGACCAAAGAAGGCCTTTTTAACAGCGGTTTTGTGGGGATTATACAAAAAAAAAAAGATTTCCAATTTTTGTGATTTTTTATTCATGCCGATGGCGGGAACACAACATTCAAGTTCCGTGGTTAAAAGGATTTTAAAATTTGTTGCGTAATTACAAATAAAAACAAAAATATCATTTTTAAATGTGCACCTGTCAAGTCAGTAATTCTAGGGAAGTTATTAAGACATTCGTAAATTTAATATTCAATCGCCACAATAAATCGCTTTGTTCTGCTATGGCGATTCATAATTACTTTATTACTCTGTTGCTAACGATTTCCCGTTAGTACTTTCATTTTCAACCATTAAAACATGAAAAGTCTAACAACGGTTACAAATTAGAGGAAATTGAAGATCTTCACATCAAGCCTACTCTTTAATTACACGCCGACTTTCGAATGTGTAAAGGAAGTTAGATTGGATCTCATTTATGTGTGAAGTCATTACATGCTGGCAATCATCTGCTGGCAGTCGATTTTTATGGTCAGATTTAGATACGAGTATAGTCGTTGTAGCACGAGATATCTCACCGTAACTATTGTGTCGTAAATTCAACACTTAAAATCTGACACAAGCCATTCATCTTACTTCTTTTGAGCCAAGTTTCTTTAGACTTTGAATGGCACGCCTTTTTAGCGTGTGTCAGATAGAGTGCGATGACTCTGAGAGCAGAGACGTCATGAATTGTCATTTTAACGTTGACCTCCTTATTGTTTCTGATATTACAACATCCGTCATCAGGCAGATGTTGTCATGTCAAAATGACAAGTACAAGAAGAAATCTGCATCATAACATTGTACTCGTACGTACATATGTACGAGTACATTTGTACTTCGTTTACATGCATTTTTGCTGGTGACGTTTGTGCATTTTTCTTGGTGTCAGTCTGTCAGTAGAGAGCTGTTTTGTTTTGGAATCTTTGGACGCTGTGTCACCTTAATATGGAAATTCTAACGTGAATAGGTTTTAAATTAAATTGTTTACGTCTTGTGGTTGACTTTAAATGGTATGCGTGCAACCTAGTTTGGGCATTCCTTCATAGTCAATATGGAATCGAATAGTATTCAAATTCATGCGACCACATTTGGACTTTAATGGAATTTAAATTTCATTTGGGCATCGCAATAAAAATGGAAATGCTTTATAGCACATGAGTGACTATCCCAATGGTCTTTATTGATATGTTTTATTGATTTCTTTTTCAAAGATCAAAGTGACAGTACGCTTACAATAAATCTCTCGTATTGGACACAAATAAGACTTGGTCACTTGCTGCTTTGTCAAATACCTATAGATAAAAGGTTAAAAATATTTGCAAGGATTTTTCTTATTTTGTTCTCAATATGTAGATGTATCAGTGGAGATGGAAGTTAAAAGGAAACGAATTAATGCTTTAAAAAGCTAATGAAGTATTCTTACACATATATCAGCAAATAAAATGTTATATTTATGTCAACAGCCTATAAAGTACAATTTAATCTAAAAAATAGAAAGCACCGCGTCAAATAGATAACGTCAGCATAATTTTTAAACATTTTTAAAGTTAAGTTAAAGCTTCACAAAGTGTCTATCGGTAAAGCTTTAGATCCTCTAAATAAAAGGTCAACATGAGATAGTAGATCCATCTATGGTTGTCGATTTTCAAACTACAATAAGTAAAATGTCGACTTCGGATGAACAACAGCTCGCTATGTAATGCAGCAGTGCCTGGGCAATACAGCTATTTGAGCCCAAGCTTTGTTGAGCAGCCTGCTAAAACCTATCTTAATCCAAACTCGCAACACCCGCCCATTAACGTTACTGGTGGGAGGGGGGGCTTGCTTTAAGTTTGCTTCTGTCGCTCCACATAAACTTAGGCAATTTTAAAACAGGATTTGCAGTCATAGGCCACAAAACGAAAGGAGAATGGTACAAATTCGTCGTTACGTCTTTGTAATCAAATCAACGTTACCCAACAATTATTTTAAGTAGATCACCGGGTGAAAAGTACTTTCAAAGATCTTTATGTCAGACCATAGGTAAATTTAAATCAGAATCCATAGCGAGGTTTCGATTTTGAAAAATCCGCGAAAACCAAATGAATTCAAGAACGGGCTCAATCAGCTTAACAATGTTCCTCCTAAGCTAAGGAAAAACAAAAACCAATACGATAAGGCAAATTATATCCTTTATGTCGGTTGCCTAGTGGAACAAACTTTCACGAAAATGTATCACTACTTTAACCAGACTCCAAAGAACGATCTGTTTTGACTGCATAAGGGATTCTGCAAGCACATCTAGCTCCCTACTCTTAAAATCATGGGCTGTACTCTTAATGCCATCATCCGTTTGAAGAAAAGTGGTCGTTGGTGAAACGAATTGGAACTTCGTTGAGTCAACTGTCTTTCGACTTTGGTCTAATGGAAATGCTCTCTGACTCCTCCTGCGGAAAATAGGAAACCAACTTTCCTTGTGCCCATTACTGATTTCTTTCAGTATCTAACCAAGGAAAGGAGTTAGTCGGACTTTGGATGTGCGCTGTTGCCTTTCTGGAGCACGACAACGATGGATTCCATTCTTTGTTGGAAAAACGTTTATCTCTCTTTCAAGTAGAAATATACGCAGTTTTGATGACAAAGAAATGTTGTATGTTCCGTAGAATTGGTGGAGGGGGTAAAGCATTTGCATATATAGTGGCAGCGCTTAAAGCCTTCTTGACACCGCTTACGAGTCCGAGAATGCATGAATTCAATGAGAACTATCTACGTCCCGGGCCACCATGGAGTAATGGGAAATGAAATCGCCCATAAATTTCTCATGCAAGGCTTAGAGCAGAGTTTTTCAGGACCCAAATCTACGTAAGGTCAGCCTGTGTCTTCGGTGAGCACTTCCATTGACAGTTGGGTACCATACGAATATATCGGCAGTTGGCAGTGCCAACAGACCAAACATATGCCTCCTGACATCTTTTTTTATAGAGAAAATTGTCAGCTTATTACTGCCTTATTTGCACTTATTTTAAGCATAGCATTTAAGCATAGTTCTGGGAATAATTGGCACAGCATTCTGCGACGCTTGCTGTAAAAATAATGACGACATCACGGAATATTACCTTTGCGAATTTTTGGCTCAATTCCCATTGGGCGGCGATTACTCGCAAATAATGTGGTGGGTGCTGCCACTGGAGGCACTTTATTACTGAAGCGCTTACTCATCTTTCTTCAAAGGATGAAGAAATTTATATTAAAATGAGCTTAGCATTTTCGAGCACATGCCAAAAAAAATGTAATTAGAGAGTAGGAATATTAAAGTAGTATTTTCTCGAGTATATTTGATCGAGGCAGTCTATGATCTTAGAAATATGTATAGTTAGACAGGTACAGTATAAGAATTTGAACAGGTTCAAGAGGCATGCCAGGAAATTTGGTTTTGAAGGGAGTTTACAGCAAAGCAACTAGTACGACAAAAATCTGATCACTTCTTAGTAGAATGTATGGCTTTCAATCATATCAAATGTTCAAAAAAACGTTTACTTCAAAGATCTTATCATTAAGACCTTGAATTGATTGTCACTCTGAATGCAAAAGTAATTGGGATCGAGGGATTTCGTGACTGTGTAAGGGATAACTTGAACATTTCTTGGCGATTTGTTCTCAAAACTCAGCTGTGTCCCCGAACATCAGGAAAACCATCAAAATGGAATGAAATATGTGGCTTCGCTAGATCAAATAATGTTTGAATTTATAACATACTTTCACTTATATTTCCTTCATTAACGAACGAATAAATCTTAATCTCTGTCTTCTGTAATAGATATGTAGATACTGTAGGTTTTTGACGAATTTTTAAACAAATTCATTTACTTTCGAAATCCAGAATTTTATTGATAACTTCTTATTTTATTTGACGTAAGCTACAGTAATTTAATTCTCATCCTAATGAAACTAAAACTACTTTTATGACTTTGCGTTTCGCATTTTCAAAAATATTTTTACGAGGTAAACGCGGCTTACCAATCACGTGTCGTGAAAGGTGAGTTAACTTTAAATTGAACAAAATTATGTAATCATGATTTGGCTCATAATCTGAAGGAAATCAGCTGTCAAACAAATTTTGACTGATTTTTTATTGACTAAGGTGAAAGATCTATTTTAGCCAAAATTAATGGGGTTTTCCCCATTTCATTCAAAATAAGTTTGGAACTAATACGCAGAATTGTTTTATCTTAAACCGCCGCGATTGAGAAATTTTTTACCAACTATTTATATATACATTCATATATGTAGACATGTATGGATATACAGGGTGCTTTACATAAAGTATCGATAACTTTATAAATGGCAAGCCTTACAATGCCAAGTTGTGTGTCTCTGTAAGGATTGTCAATCTCGACCTTATAACTACTAAAACTTTGAATTACTGTCTAGAAGGAACTATTACCTTTACGTTTATATACGAATGTCAATCGGTATTCAAGGTGCAATAGAATTATTCACATATTAACGTTCAATATGTGTTTAAGAAGCTCACGTGTAAAATTATTAAGCAAACTAAACTCTGATCTTATGAAGTTGAATTCGAGAGGCTACAAGACCAGGAAAGCAGACAAGACTGAGTTACAGAAGAAGCTTATAAGATATGGTATTGGACAGTGTCTCATAAAAATTAAAGACATTAAATCTTCCAAATGTTAAATCAACAAGCAAAGGTAGATCATCAACAAGAGATATTCCAGGAGCAGCAAAAATTATAAAAGACATCTCTCAACAGAATGTTGGACTGACGTTGATATTGACAAGGATGCAGCCAGCTGCAGGATGTTCAGAGATAAGGTGGTTTTCTTTCGAGCACTGTTAATATTAAGGGTACCGCATAGGAATTTTTCATAAACGGCGGATACGTCTCCATCATTGATCAAAGCATAACCAACGAGGTCAATGTTAATAAGAATAAATGGAAAGTCTTTGACTTATGAAGGTATATAATGTACAAGCAGTTATTACCATGCCACAATTCCAGATTGCTTAGATCAGGTCACAGAATGGAACCCGAAAATGTCCAAAATTAAGTGGATAAACAAGCAGATTAAATAAGGACATCAATAATTGTTTTAGATTTGATTTAAGCCGAAGAATTTACCAAATAACTGACAATATGACATGCTTTGAAAATAAAGTTAAACTGGAAGAATATTGGTATCCAAGTGGAACGATTGTATTGCTAAGCCAAAAGCAGAATGAATCCAAATTCAAAGGCCTCACTTTTAAATGTCGAAAACTTTGGAAAGACACGGATTAAATTCTTCAAGAGCGTAAAAGGACAAAAACAAAAGCCTTACACGTAATAAAAGAAGACACAACAAAGCACATGGGGAATGAACATTAAACTCACAGCAGTAACCTGAAAAATAGTCATAAGGCTCCCGCAATCCACTAGATCCATTAGTTAGTCATCAAGAAGCTTATCTCATTGGAAACAGAGACGTTCGAGAATTTCAATGCAAGATTTTTGGCTGAATAAATAGCCACCTTATTAAGGTGGCGCTGCAGTTCAGGGTTAACCTGCGCACCAACTAACAAGCTTCTAAAATCAGCCCTATCTTTAGCTAACTACCTCCAGTTGCGCACTCTAGGGCGCTCTGTTGTGTTATCTTGTCTAGTTAATTGCAAATACTGTACGACTGATGCGCTGTTTCATGACTAGATCAATAAGGTTGTACACCTAGTATAATTCACCATTGAATCTTCTTCTCCAAAGCTCGTCAAGGCAAATGAGATGGGATATTTTTCGAAGGATTTTTTGCTTGAAACGAATGAGGAAATCTTCATTCCCTTTCCATGCTATAGAGATGATCAAGGTCTTACATAAATAAGAGAGTAATTTTTTGTTTAACTCCTGGTGAGGTATTGTTAACAGAATTCATAGCAGAGCCAAAATTCCTTATTTTTCGAAATTATATAATAGCTGTCAACTATGACAATCTGTTTAAATCTTCGATGTTGTATGAATGTCCATTCTTGGTGACATAATTGGTTTTTCTCTCATTTACTACTAGGCCCATTTTGGCAGTTTTCTTATCATTGCCAGCGAATGCACCGGTGAGCACCTAATGAGCTATTCTAATTAAGTTTGCACTGACCTTTGAAAGATTGTGCTTCCAGTGTTCACTGGTGTATTGCGCACAACATTTTATAAGTGTGGTGTTAAGGAAGTCACATGACAGTCCATCACATTCCTTTAAACCTATATTGACATTAAATGCATCGGTATAGTCATTAGCAGCGAGCGTTCTTAATCGTTCTCCACACAGAGCACGAGCTTTGCAATGATGACAGAAACAATTATGTGCGAATATTTTACTTTAGGTATGTGCCAAAGAGCATGAATTCCTGTTTTCATATTTCATTAACTTTATATTAAATAAAAGCTCAGCTTTGCTATGTACGAGTATTTCGAAGGATGGTTGGTTTTTTTTTTCCCAAAAATTGGCGACATTTTGCATGGAATACCCTTTATATTTATTTTGCTGGAAAAACGTGCTAGTATGACTATGTAAAGAGCCGAAAGTCATAAATATTTAATGAAAACCAAAAATAATTGGTCCACATAGTACGCCTTTCTAAGTGGCACAAAAGACATTAAATATGTTCGAGATAAAAAAGAAAAAAAAACAACATTTAAAATCTCAAACAAACAATATTTACTCGTTGTCTTAACTCTATAAGTCAAAGCAAAAAAAAAACATCGATTGCGAACCAATTTAATGCCTTGTGGGCCACTCAAGCAGATCTAACGATAAAACCGAATTAAACAGAATCTATTTGTTGCCTCTAGGGACACCGGCTACCGTACAAAACAAAATCTGATTTGATTTAAGATTTTGTATTTACTCGTATTTTTGAGTCTCATATCTCAGGTTTTTATCTGTGGATTGGTTGACAGTAAACAGGTTCAAAGCTATAAGTAGTCAATGTGTCTCGAGATTTTGTTGGATTTAAGTATAAAATATCGTATAGGAGGCACTTTCGTCTACTTTGAATTTGTAGAATGTTTGCCTCAGAAAATATACAATTCATGCATCAAATTGTCTAGTGTGCTAAGCAAAACAAGTCGTTTACAAGGAATTTACCAAGATTATGTTTATTTACGAGATGTGAGCGAATTGTACATATCCAAATCACTGATACTAACACGAAATTAACTCTGTTCAACTGAATTCCATCCCTCAGGATGAAACGATAAGTGGCCCTGAAATACAACTGCATGCTCGCAAGCCATTTTCTTTCCTTAGAACCAGTCAACAAATTCATCGCCTGAAACGTGCTTTCTGCAGAAATTGTGAACTCTACTTTCGTGCATTTTACACACCTCTCATCAGCAAATGCCACTGGAAGTGGAATAAAACGTACGAGTACATAGAAGTGCATTACAACACGACACAGGAGAATGTAAAACGGAAGTTCTGCTCAAAAAGGGGGTGATGTTAACAAAAGAATTGAAAAGTAATCCAAAAAAAAAAGAGTTAAGGGAAGAAAGTCACAGGTACAAGCACTCGTATTTACAAGTATCCACAGAAAAGAAATTCAAAATCACGTATTCAGTGGATGTTGCAGCATTTATCCCTAAAACTTCAAGTTGAAAAGTTTAAATTTTAAACGAGGGGGAGTTAAAAATTGATATGGTTACAGCACTTTTCAATGTTGTACTGGAATTGAGTTGTTCACGATAACAAGTACATTGTGATTTATGGTGATCCAGGCACGAGATGGATAATCGAAAAAAAACGGAGGACTACAACGAAAGGGAATTTTCAAAATAATACAATATTTACACGCTTCTCAGATTTCCTTTTCTGTAAGCTCAACCGTGCCGCGATATTTCGATAGGACAACCCATATTTCTGCCTAACTGCGTAAGGGAATAACATTTATTCAAGCATTAAGCTATATACTCGATAGAACCCTCGGATCAGTACGACTGACTTCCTTCATGTTTGGGAATTGTTAGGCTTCACGTGCGCAAAACCGGTTTAACGAATGCCAAAGATGCCAAATGCCTGTAAACATGGAAGATCCTGGCTGTCAGAAATGAAGATGAACTCGACATTTTCATTAAAGTTGCCTTCAGTTAGATATTTCTGAAAGGCAACACGGCGTAAACAAATCACTAACTTAGTTGGTAAAAGCAGTGCTAGTGAAAAGAAGGCTTATATCCGATCTACGGCCAAAATATAATGGTGGTGGTAAAACAAGGCAGGCCGTAATGTGTTTGTTGAATCTCCCCTTAGTAATGCTAAAAACTGTTTGTGTACGATCCACTGCAACTTATTTTTTCAGCAGTTGAGATTTATTAGCTTCAATGTAAGCTTTATTGTTTAATTACTCAGTTGAAGTACGATTTCCCGGAAGAAGCTTGTAGGCATCCAACGATATAGCAAAGAATGCTCTCTCGCATTCACTTTTCACTCATATCATTGCACTGACTTAATTATTGAAAAAACCAACATACTGCAGCTGGTGTACGTATGTTTGGAAAGAAGGTTCTTGAGACTGGTATTCTGATTGATAACCGAACGTATTCCTGTGTTCGCCCGGGAATATTGCAGCTGCACATCAGTCGCACTAGCTGGAGGAGAATTTTGCTTAAAGATCTCGCATTTCCATCTCGGCGACATCGTAAACAAGCAAAATTGCCGTATTTGACGCTCGGAAAATCTGCATGATAACCGATTTCATATGGCCGTCCAACATTCCATTTATAGCACACTAAATTCAATAATCGTCAAATCAGTTGTTTTGGTGATATTGCTTGGCAGCCATGGAGCTGCGATTTGACGCCGTTGGAATTTTTTTGATTAATGCCATTTGAACATTTTAGAGACGATTCAGTCACTCAAAAACTATATTGGTCAAACTATTCGTAAAATAGGGGGCGAGTCATCGGAAATGTAATGAAAAATTGGGTGGACGGGATAACCTGCTGCCAAGCCCGCCGAGACAGTCGTTTGATCGAATTAACATTTCCTAATTATTCGGCAGGCTTACTACCGAATAAAGCAACAATCGGTAAAAAATTGTTAAGTTATACTGTTAAATAAAACCGGACAACAGTGAAACAGCAGTGAAAGGAATCTGAACTTTATTATACGAGTACATTAGTGTAAGTTAAGAAGAATTACAAACCACTGTAAGGTTTAGTTTAGACCAATTAGATAATAGTAGGAAGTAGCATTGCCAAATTCAATATATTCAAATAATCATGTTACTCGATACCTTACAACAAATATCTTGAACAGTGTTTTTTTATAGCCTTTTTAAAAGTTGAAAAAGATACCAATGGATACCAAAGGACCATCCCCTTACATATAGCATATGCTTTAAAAGCGGATGTCTTCAGCTAAATGTTGAAGGTAAGACTTCAATGTCCATGGAAATCATCCTCTTCTGAAACCAAATGAAGCCCTGTCTGCCAGTTTGCCTGAAATTCATCTCCAATTAGTCCATAGCTCATTGTCAATGCATCAGTCATAAAGCTGATAAAAAGTAGCTTTGTCGGAGAATATAGTGTGTTTCACGTATCGAAATCCCCTTAATGGTGTATCGACTGAAGTATCCAAGTGTCCTTTTATTCTTTTAATGGTTTTTGTCCTTATCATTATTTTGTCCACAGCCGAAAGAACACATACACGTATCAGATTGTTTATCGAATAGACTTTACTTATAACAATAATTTAGTTTGACCCGCTATTGTATTCTAAGCAAATACTCATTTAACTTGATTTGATTGTAACTAAGTGGCAGTCCTAATCAAAGAGCCAGGTAGTTTAAATAAAAATTCGGGTCCTGAGTTCTCATAACTCGAAGCCAACACAAGTTTTCAACCTTTCGACAGCACTCAAAATATTCTTCCATTCTCGAAGAAGAATTCTACAATTTTTTCTCAAAGTTCTCCAGCTCTATAACTGGCTTGTGTATCTATCTATTTAGAAAACTAGGGTAAGTTTAGAAAGACTTCAGCCACGATTCAACGGCTTCCCAAGAGAAGAGTAAGACGGGGCAAGTCAACTTTAAATTCTCACTCCAAGTCTCATTGCACTTGACGGCAAAAATACAAATCTTAAAAGATGGTTAATTCCATCGAAATTCCAATGTGAGTTGTATTTAAGGGCAAATCTTTTTACACGGAATAGTTGTAATAGTGGAGACCTAATCAAATTTTTAATAAGGAGGTATTGTATATTTAGCAGCTGATATACCTATGGGACAGAACCAGACATACTACCGAGCAGCCAATGCTGCATTTATGACGCATTTTTTTATTGTTTTTTGAAAAGCGAGTACATTTTGGGCGAAACAGGTATTCCCTAAGTTGCAAGTATTATACAAGTAGGCAGTGCGTAGGATTCCCGCCTAAGTAGGCAGGCACAATTCAACAATTTTGCACTAATTACGTCATGAGCGATATGTCATGCTTCCTATAGTAAAATAGAACTCATTTCTGGCTGCGATAACATTTTCGCATGCTTTGAAGCAATGATTTCTTTTATATTGTCACTAAGAGGGTTTTTATCATTAGCAACCTCCCTTTAACATATGTAAGTCAACCATTAACAGCGATATGAACTTTAGTTCTTAGAACACGGACCGTGATACTCGCCTCAACTTATATTTGTCATCATAATATATGAGTGCAGTTGCTGGTTTATAAGAGAGGTGCGGCAACAACGACTGAAAACATTAATAACACCACTGTTATTACATGTTTTGTAATTTTTTAAATGTTACATTTTATGCTTCACCACTTGACTTGGTTGAAAGCAGCACTTGCAAAAAGAAAAAAAACAAGAAAAATAAAATGTTGTGCTTATGCAACGACAGCACTTTACTCGTATGTTTCAATGTTCACAGTATGGTGCGTTACCAGTCACAGTTGTCGTAATTTAGTTTTTATGACTAAATTAAAAACAGGAAGCATTTCCATTTTACTAAAACGTATGTATGTTCGTACTCGTTACATATGTAATCAGTGAATATTTTTATTACCGGAAGTTAAGTACTTGTAGATTTGTGTGAAGAGGTGGCCGTAAAGATGTAGCGTGCGAAACCGTGTTACATAAGAGTACATATAGATACTCGTATATATAAAGTGTACAATATTATGCGTAAAGACTTAAATGTTACGATACTTATTTAATTTTTTTTTTTTTCTTATTGTTGTAAGTACAGCGCCCTTAAGATCAGATATAAAACTCACTGTTTGTCCTTGTTTTAATTTTTTAATCCTTTTTGTAAGCGCTTCTTAAAATAAAAAGGCTTGACAGCATATACTTGGTCTTGACCGCTTAACCCAATTTCGCCGCTTCCGTCTGAATACTCGCGAAAGCGCCACTGACATCACGCTGTTTTTTCCCGATTATGTTAATATCGTCGGCGTATGCGAGTAGTTGGACGGACTTTTGGAAGATAGTGCCTCTTGTGTTTGGTCGTAAGTTTTGCACTATTCTTTCAAGTACGATGTTGAAAAAATCGCATGGCAGCGCATCGCCTTGTCTAAATCCTTTCTGGACATCAAAGGTGTCGGTGAGATCTTTACCGACCTTAATGGAGCAGTGTTTCTCCATCGTCATCCTGCACAGACGGACGAGTTCGGCAGGGATTCCAAAACCATACATTGCTCTGTATAGCTCGTCTCTATAGATACTGTCATACGCGGCCTTAAAATCGATAAATAAGTGGTGTGTATCGATCTGAAGCTCATGGGTCTTCTACAAGATCTGTTGTAGTGTGAATATTTAATCGATGGCTGACTTTCCCTGCCGGAAGCCACAGTTGACGAAGGGCTTCAGGCGTTCACACAATACGGCAGATAAAATCTTACATGCGATGTTAAGGAGACTGATGCCACTGTAGTTGGCGCAGTTCAGAGGGTCTTCTTTCTTGAGAATCGGACAAACAATGCTGAGGTTCCATTCTTTGGGCATACTTTCGTCCGACCATATTTTACAGATGAGTTGGTGTGTGCTCCTTACCAAGTCATCGCTGCCGCTTTGAGGAGCTCAGCAGTTAGGCCGTCCGCTCCAGCAGCTTTGCTGGACTTAAGCTTCCATATAGCTATCTTCACTACATCCAGGTCGGGTGGACGGAATTGTTGGTCATCATCACCCAGGTTAAAAGGTTGATTCGGTTGATTCTGCCTGACAGCGGTATTTGGTTCGTCATCCCCATTTTACTGTCTGCAGAAATGGTCTTTCCAAATCCTCAGCATTGACTGCGATTCTACTACGATGTTCCCTTGTTCATCTCTACAGGCTTCGGTTCGGGGTTTATTTCCGCGGCATGTTACTTTTACCTTTTGGTAAAACTTCCGAACCTCATTCCTGGAGTAGCATCTCTCAATTTCCTCGATCGCGTTCTTCTCATGCTCTTTCTTCTTCCTCCTGAGAAGCCGGTGTTTATCTCTCCTCTTCCGCTCATAGAGCTCATGAGCAGCTCTGGTCTTTTTTTGCACTGCCGCATTGCGTGCTTTTTGCTTAGCTACATGTGCTTGCCGGCAGCACATCAGAAGCGGATCTCTGATGGCGTTTTGGCAGTGTTTCCAATGGTCTTCGATGTTTGGTGCTGGCGGTATTCGGCCTTCTAAGAGATTAAGAGACACTCGATCGGAAAAGGACTTGGCGATCTCTTGTGTCTTGGCGTAGTTCGGGATATCCGCAACCATACCTTGGCTACAATAAAGTAATGGTCCGGGTCGATATTGGCTCCTCGGAACGTACTGACATCCAAACTACTGCAGGAGTGTCTTGCGTCGATCGCAATATAATCAATCTGGTTGACTGTTGATTGATCAGGAGTTCTTTAAGTCCCCTTGTGTATGTCGAGATGTGGGAACCGCGTGCTAGCTACGACAATGTTTCGCCCCGCCGCAAAGTCGATTAGCCTGAATCCGTTATCGGAGGTGGTGTCGTGCAGGCTACACGACATGCCGGAAGCTGATGACTTCTTGTCTTAGTCTGCCTCCGACAACAAATCCGCATCCAAATAAGCGCTGCTTTTAACGCCGATAGCAATTGCCGTAGTAGATATCGCAGTTTTTTATCTTCTTTTCGTCCGGCCCCTCCCATCGCATTTCTTGAATGGCGGTTATGTCTAAGGCCTCCGCTAGTTGCTCGGCTGCACGTGGCCTGTTAAGGGATGAAATATTTCACGTGAATATCCGAAGATCATTGTCCTTTCATATCCGAGGCTTATTGATGCTTCGTAACTTCTTGTTTTTTTTTAAATGGCCGGACAGTTACCCCAGCGACACAACCCCTAACCTGGAGAACCAGTTCCATTTTTAATCCCCTAGGACGAGGGGTCGGTTACACCGAAGCCAATAACCCGTTCCGGGATGTGAGCGCTGCTGTTGGCCCATATAGGGCTCGTCCGCCACCATCTCTTTTCCAAGACCCTGACTAAGTCCTGGATATCCTTACCAGCCTGAGCTCCAAATATGTCGGAGTAGCCCGGATAAAATCTTGTTTTGTTTTTCCGACACTAATCCTGATTTATGGGGCAGGAAACTCGCCATTAGCCCCCTTCACTTCGCAATCTCCAGTGAAATACCCAGATGGCGCCACGGGGAGGCGTGAAGTAGGACTTATTAGCAGAGCTGCAAGATGTTCGGCTGCAGAGGCTTTTTCTCGTTATTTAAAGAACCAGCACCTGTCGGAAGATGCTATTTCTACGAGGCCTTATACTAATCGTTGCCATCTGACAATCCCGAAATGTTATGAAAATATCCTTTTTCCAACTCTGAATTTACTCTGATATCATTGCCACTTTGAAATTTGTTTCTTGTCCTTGAAATGGTTTGAGTACTAATGGCCATGACTTAATATTCTCTTGAACAGCATTGTGGCCCATTTATTCGATGTGAACAAAATAGTAAAATCAACCCTTCTTGGGTCGGGCTTCCCCTGATCATGCAACAGGTACCCAAAATTGGCAGATAATGTCAAACTCTGATTTATTGCAATATTTTGTATGTCCCTCAAAATATGTCTCTAAGATGGCTGTGCAAAGAAAAATATTTTACTTACTCAGGCTGGATTGCAATTATGATTGGCGCGAAGCCTTAACCAACAAGAGTCATTACCTAACTCGGCCTCTTCAAAAACACTTCAAGTACGCACTTTGAGTTGGTTGAGGATACGCACCGAGATTTCTACATAAGTGAACGGCGAAATCGCCCATCTATCTATACTGAGATACATGACCTTCAAATCAATAAAGAGATATTATGCACCGACTACCTTTGGTAACTTACAATATACATTCCGTCAAATTATTACAATTTACAATTTACAAATACAATTTTGTATTTTAAACGGAATTTCTTGTTCTGACGTATTGAATTTTGGGAGAAAGCCTACAGAAGCTCTGATAGAGAATTTTAGTGGTGTTCGAAAATCACTAAAATAGTTTGAATGACTTCACAAGAAAGGAAGTAGTTTCTGCCGAAAAAGGTCCACATTGCGACTGAACATCCCCGAGATTTTGCACAATGATAATGCATCATCCCACCATCCCGCTATCTGTATTATCCCTCTAGGGGTCCTTCTAGGTTTCTGTTCAGACTTTACTCGGAAATGCATTCGGCATTTTTTGGTGAAACTTTTGAACTTAACTCCCACTCGTTTCATTCCTTACTATCCGATCTATTTACTCGTATATGTTTGCCTGTTTGTATTTATCATAGAATCAGAAAAGCAATACATTAGAGGCGGCTCTTTACGTTCGTACATTTCTCATAATTATTTGCTGACTTTGGGGTGTGACAGATATCCAGATTCTTATCTGGGCTATAACAAAACAATTGTTTGAGTTGGTATTAGGCACGAATACAAGAAACATTTGGACAACACTGGAGGATAACAATTACATTGCGTATAAATGAGTGATGAATTTCGTTAGTGGTTTGGTGATCAAGAGTCAGACTGGTAGCTATAGTCACATCACACCGCATCATATCGCATCACACCGCAAAATTAATAAGCTTGTTCAGTTGCCGGAGGTAGGTAGGCATCGTAGATGCTGGTTTAATTGAGCGTACTACCAAAGACGTCTTATTTCGCATTAACATCGCCAAGGACAATTTACCGGTGTAGTTTCTATGAATTGCTAAAACTACTTCAAGGGAAGAGTTTTGCTATAAGTGTAGACAATCGATACAAATCTACAAGGTGTTGATTCCAATGGGTGCTTTATATCTTTCTTTTGAATAACAAACCAATGAGTAAAAACACGTGTGACAGATCCTTTCAATGATTTCTTGAATAAAAGAGTAAGAGCTGGTAAGTTACCTAAATGAATGGAAACATTTTCATACTAAGCTGCCATAAAAATGCCGTTTTAATGCAGAGTTGATATAATAAAATCTTCATACATATGTTAAACTCTAATTAATTATCGAATATCATTTATTAAGAGACATAAAACAAAATCAAAAATGCGCCTAATTTATTGGTTTCATTGTGCTCGTTAAATATTTCATAATCTTCAATCTCAAATTGATTCCCTAACGAAAAACGATGAAGAAAAAAAAAACCAGTTGACAAAATATCATATCTGCCCCATATTCATGGTAACCGCTCAATGGAGTAATGCCCTCTTACCTAACCCCAGAGCATGTAACTGTTTGTTTTTTGAATAAATTATGTGTGTCAAGTCAAGTCAGCATATAGTATTATCGAGTCGACGCAACTTTGAACTTGATGGGTTGACACAATTCTTTTTCTTCCGTTTCGCCTCTTTTCAAGTCATATCAGATATTAGAAACGTGTCAGAGATTAGATACATTTTTACGCTCGCACGTTTTGTTTGCTTTGATGAGACTGATGAGCCTTTAGAACATCACACGAAATCATTAAAAAGCGTAAGCTCTTAAACTTTGACATACATTTTTCAGTATCGCTTCTACATACAATTACATCAAACTATCGAAAAGAAGGCCTGCCTTTAGAGGGCAAATTGCCGTTTAAATCTTATTTATTAGGTACAAGTAGCTGCTGGAAGAACACGTTTTCATTCATAAATACGAGTATAGCTGCTCGATTACTTTCCATTTAATGACTGCTTGCACGCCGCCGGTAGGCGGTGTCATTTATGTAATACGTTTTTGCAATAAAGACTTTTCCTCACGCAACTTAGCTTTTCATTGACAGTTGTGATGACAAGTGAAGAAAGTCGCACGGAAGGCGATTAGAGGAGTGAAAATTATTGCATGCCTTAGAGTTCTTCTATCATGATGATGATTAAGTATTTATAGTTTGAAGCTAAAATTGTTAGTTTAGTAAAATTATAAAATCCACATTCTATCCACCATTTACTCTTAGATTCTTCTAAGGCGGCCAAAATGCTCGATTAGATTATTCCTTTCATTAGTTTAGTAGCGATGACAGCTTAGTAGAAGACGAATACGATGTTTGATTTGATTTAATAAATTTCGCATTCTGTTTGAAGGTTCATATGATTCTGATGCTAGGGAATTGGATATGCGCTCACCTTTGAGGGTGATGTCTATGATGTCAGTATAGTGTTCACTCACACCGTACGTTTTGGAGGAACTCGTAGCTTGGCGAAGAAATTGATAATAAAGAGGCTTGGCAGTAAGCGGGTGGCAATTGATAGTCAGGCTGATAATTTTCTTATGCCGCCAAAGGCCGCCTTTCCTGGCTGTAACTGGAAGTGATCGTACGGTAAAAGGAAATTTCAGTTGTTCAGTTGAACGTCAGTCAATTGAGGAAGGCTGTGATTCGAAATACATGACCCTCTCCGTTGCTGAGTGGCTCTTGATGTGAAGGTTGAATTTTAAGCAAGCTGCATGCTGATAATGAGTTACAAATGAAAACAGGTATTGATGGCGAACTTTAGAGAAGTTCCTTGCCGATGCGGTGATGCTTTTGCAGGATTCTCGTTGCTTTTTTTTCGAATCTAGCTCTCTTTTTTAATCTAAGCCACCACGCGGTTATGTCCAAATGTAGACCCAGCACATAACTATTGATTGAGCGATAATTTATATGATTGGGTTGGTTGCATAAATTGTCTGTAAAGAGTGGGCCATCCATCGGTATCTTTTTGAAACGTATGTAGTTTCGACACTGACAGCCCCTATTCTCTCAAAAAAGTGACAGAAACTCGCTATTACAAAATGGATCAATTTACTTTTAACCAAGGTTGGGAAATATTGCAAAGTTACTTCCAAAATAGTTGATGCGTTCCCGAAACAGTGCGATATTTTAAAAGAACTGCAGCTGATGTACACAAGTCAGCGAAAAAAGTTCGCAAAACGGGTTTTTTGACTGATAACTAAACATATTCCCGTGTTCGTGCAGTACGCTCAATGAAAGTGCGGGTCTACACCTGAGAACCTTAATGCGCGAAGATCGTCGCACTAGGAATATTTTGCATGAAGATCTCGGATTATTTGCTTACTACATTCAATTGACTTAGGAATTGAAGCAAAGTGACCACCCGCTTTGTTATCGTTTTACTGATTGGGCCTAAGAGCAGGTCGAAATTGACGATTATTTTGCTCAAAAAATCATCTGAGCCTAATTTCCATGCGTGGCAGTGTTGCTTGTTGCTGCCCAAGTAATATACCTATACTTGATAAGCATGCATTTTCATTGAATTTTGTAAAAAAATAAAATAAACTATATAAACCTTAAAGAATACGATGCAAGCATCCATTTTTTTCTTCCAATTTCTGATCTTACAATTTCCGAATACTCATTCCTTGTTCAATTGCAAAAAGGAGGCAATTGCAAGAACAATCTTCTTCTTCTTATCCTTTTATTAACCCTTTCCTCGTTATACGAACTTATGCGTAACGAGTTTCCCATTTCTACTGCATCGCTGCTGCTCCGCTTATGGGGTTGGCTAATGTCGCAGACTGCAGAACGCGTCTACATAATGCTCAGTCCTGGATCGCTTCAGTGGTTAACCCCAGCCGTTGTTGCGCATTTGCCATCTGAGAAATCCAGGAATTCTTTTTCCGACCTCGTTTTCTTACAGTTGGAGTGACCGTAGTTGATAGTGCCTTTTAACCGGATTTTCCGCAGATCTTCTTTGAACGTGGCAATACCAGCTTATTCTATTCGCCTCAAGCTGTTCGGTTACCGAATTCTTTATATGTAGACTTTCTCTTATACGCGTAGATCTAATGCAATCGCGTTTAGTGACTCCACTAGACATCCTTAACATTTTCATTTCCGCTGCCGTCATTTTGTTTTTAAACGCTTCGTACATTGTCCAGCACTGTGAACCGTATATAAGAGCTAGTCTAACAACCGTGGTGTAGAGTTTTCCCTTTAATTTAAGTGGAAATTTTCGGTCGCAAAAGATTCCCGAATTTTCCCGCCATTTCATCTATCCCAAACTCAATCTGTGGTTTACGTCGAGGTCACATTTCGCTTCCATGTTAACGATTGATCCTAGGTACTTAAAGATAGTGCTTTTCGGAAGAACTATTCCGTCTAACATTATATCCGGAACAGGTCGCAACGGATGCGCAAATGGGCACGTCAAATGCTCCGTCTTTGAACGACTTATTTTAAACCCGTTTCTCTCTAGCACATTTCTCCATGAATCTAAGGCGTTCTGTAAATCTTCGACGTTATCGCTAAGTATAACTGCGTCGTCAGCGAAGAGAATTGGCGTGACATTTGCTTCGCGCATGCAGTCTTTTAAAAGATAGTCGAATACTACGTTAAAGAGGAAAGGGCTAAGTACGCTTCCTTGATGCACTCCGACATTAACTGGAAATTCTCTCGTTAGTCCAGCAGAGCTTTTCACCGCAGTTTTCACGTTTCCGTACATGTCTTGTATTATTATTATACATACGTTTCCGGTACGTTTTGAGACCTCAGCGCGGCCCATATGAGATCCCTAGGCACTCGATCGAATGCTTTCTCGAGGTCGATAAATACCATGTGTAAATCCTAAGACGAATCTCGGTGCTTTTCCATTATTATTCGTAGGCTTTGGATAGCGTCCACCGTCGATCTTCCTTCAACAAATCCACACTGGCTATTATCGAGCTTTATTATTTGCCGAAGACGTTCGTTTAAGACTCTTTCGACGATTTTCATTGTGTGTGACATAAGCTTGATTGAACGGTAGTGCAATTGCAAGAACAATATTGGTCAAAATACTCGTAAAATAGGGGCCGATACCATCGAAATGTATTGAAAAAAAAAATTAACGGGATAGAAGAACCGATGCAGTCAATTGAATGAAATAATATTCCATTAATAGGAAAGGTTTACTCCTATAAGGCAACAATCGAGGAAAAATATTGAAGACCCAATCTTTACTTTTAAGAACATTTAAAACGTTTGATCAATTTAAAATTGAAATAATTTTCGGAATTCTTCTCTTTTCTCTTTAAGTGGCGGTACAGTCCGTGGGAACCTGTGCCTCAGTCAACAAGCGTCTCCAGCCAGCTCGATCCCTGGCTGGCTGCCTCCAGGTTCTCACGCTGAGGTCCCCTTCCACTTGAGTGCGCCACCTTAGTCTTGACCTTCCTCTACTGCGCTGTCCCTCGGGAGCAGATTCGTAGTCTTTTCGGACGGAATCATTGGTATCCATACGCTCTATATAACCCAGCCATCTCAGTCTTTGGATCACCACTCTTCTGATTAGGTCGATGTCGCTGTACAGTGCGTAGAGTTCATTGTTGTATCTCCTGCTCCATTCTCTTTCAATGCAGACGAGACCGAAGATCGCACGAAGAATTTTTCCCTCGAAGCAACCAAGAACAGCCTCATCCATTTTTAATAATGTCCATGCCTCCGCGCCATAGAGCAGGACCGGGATTATTAAGGTCTTATAAAGGGTGACTTTTGTTATCTGAGAGAGGGCTTTGCTACTCAATTGCCTTCTTAGCCCAAAGAAACAGCGGTTGGCAAGAGTTATTCTTCGCTTGATCTCAGCGCTGGTGTCGTTGTCTGTATTTATATCAGAGCCTAGGTAGACAAAGTCCTTAACTACCTCAAAGTTATATCTGTCAAAGGTGACGTTCTGCCCGAGACATCGGTGTTGGTTGTCCTTTTTGCTTGACAGCATATACTTGGTCTTGCCCTCATTGACCGCTAAGCCCCTTTTCGCTGCTTCCGCCTCAATACTCGCGAAAGCGCCACTGACATCACGCTGCTTTCTCCCGATTATGTCAATATCGTCGGCGTATGCGAGTAGTTGGACGGACTTTTGGAAGATAGTGCCTCCTGTGTTTGGTCGTGAATTTTGCACTATTCTTTCAAGTACGATGTTGAAAAAATCACATGACAGCGCATCGCCTTGTCTAAATCCTTTCTGGACATCAAAGGTTTCGGTGAGATCTTTACCGACCTTGATGTCGGTCACAGATGGACGAGTTTGGCAGGGATGCCAAAACTAGACATAGCTCTGTACTATATAGCTCGTCTCAATAGATGCTGTCATACGAGGCCTTAAAATCGATGAATAGGTGGTGTGTATCGATCTGAAGCTCGTGAGTCTTCTCCAAGAAGTGTGAATATTTTGTCGATGGTGGACTTTCCTGGCCTAAAGCCACAGGAATTCTAGCAATTAGAATTGATCGTAGCAGACAGTCGGCCTGAAAGTCAGGTAGCCATCGGACCTTCAGGACCCGTCAAAACCCTGGCATAGGGTCTGTTCTTTTAGTCAGTCTCTTACGACAATTATTCAGGTACACAAACTTGGCACTAGCTTAGGCTGAACTGAACTGAATATTAAACGTCACAGAATTAGTTTTATTTGCAACGCAGCTATGTGTTTTTTTTTACCTTATTTTCGAAACTATTTTACTATACATATCCTATTTTCTTTATGATATTATTTAAAATGTATGCCGCGTTCATAAGTTATACATTTTTTAAAGTCAAAATTCGGATAAAAATCAGAGTTCTTTTTCAAGAAGCTGTTATTTCTACAAGAAAAAATTAAAAAAATGAATGAAAAAATTAATAAGCTATTACGAACAGTATGAATTTTTAAAAGAGTGTTCTACTTGATGATTGATCTTTTTTTTTAATTTTTTATTCCCTTTTATTCCATCGACGGATTCCATGGGTCGGTACACAGATACTATCATACGGCCAGAATGATTGAAGAACTAGATAAAGAGAACAGCATCTGTTGATCCACTGGTAAAAAAAAACAATAAAAACTAATAATTATTGCAATTCCGTTAAATAAAAAATACTTTTATGCCACATTGATATAAGAACAAGATCTCATCCTTTATTGTTTTAAGGCTTCGAATTGACAAAAGTCATTACGATTTAGTATTACCAAGATCGCTTTGTTTTGACTTGGAAATATTTTTACTGAGGCATCCCTGGCTACTATGCCGGGGGTTAGTGTAGTTGACTAAATTCTATCTCCTGGACTTGATTCAGATTATAAAAAAAAGCTTTTCGCGAAACTAACTATCAGATATCATTAGTATCTGCTATCCCGACTTGTGTATTGGAATGAATAAGTAAATTCCAATCGTATAGTTCAAACCGTATTTGGTTGTGAATTCCTATGCCGGTCTCGTATGTTCTCTTTTTCACCTGTTACAACTCTTTCCAAAGAATCATTGCCTATATTTTGTACGTGCCACTTTTGTTTTCAAACCTTCTGTTGCCATATAAGTAAGTACTAATTTGCTCAAACTCTAACAATATAGATAGAATCATCATTAGCACCTAATTATACGTAAATCCATAATTGCAAAACTGAAAGCGAAAGCGTTCACGTAGAACTCGAATATTATTTGCCCGTTTTTCTATTCACTACCTATTTGGTAACCTTGTATTAGATTGGCTTACTAAAAATTGTTACACGAGAGCAAAAATTAAATTGCCTTTTCCTATTGTAATTGACTATAATTAGCTTGACACTGAAACTTAACTAAAAATTAAGGCGCGAAACTTTTAATTTTTAAATAAACATAAAAACAAAAGAAGAACGAAATAATTTAACCAATTTTGGTGCTACTTCCAGGACTTGCGAATCCCTTTTACCGGGGTAAATGAAAATGTCATTTTATATTGTCCAAACTTTAATCCACCTAAGAATACAAGTACGCAACTTGTTGAATGTTATATGCGTACTTGTGCTTTGGTTTTTGAGAAGGAAAATCCCCCCCAGTTTCTACTTAAAGTTATAAGATGCTGAGGGGGAGATAAGGCAAATTTCGGTTCAGAAAATCGGGGAAGGATTCATCAACAATTTGAAAGTAAAGTTAAGCCATGTCAGTAACAGATTCATAAGTTGTCGGAGAATTTGAAGGGGTGAATGTTCGCAAATAACTTTAAACAATAAAAAATTTGTGTTTGCTAAATAACTACAGTCGAACTTAAAATTAAAGAATTTACTTTAAAAATCTATGTCGTGTTGAGTTGTTGAAAAGGGTTTCAGAAAACTTCAGTTGGATAAAAACGGAGAAGCTTTGGCAATTTGATGACACATTTTGAAAATAAAATATTTCTGCCCTTAGAAACATATTCGAATTTACTTGTTATTTCTATTGTCATTAAAATAATTAATTTCAGCTTCCACCTCTACTAGTTAAGTAACGTCAAGGGGCTCTTAAACGTATTTTCTTCTCTTCCCTCCTACAGAACTATTGCACTTAAGTAACTGATAGTTGCACTTGATATTTCTAAACCATTTGGCAAAGTTTGTAAAAGTTTGGGAAGGTCGAATCTCTTCTTCAATAGCCTAGAAATTGTCTTAAAAAAAGGCAAAAAATGATTCTAAGGCGTATAAAGAACCACCTTGAAGACTATATATAGGTACATTGCAATCTGGTATTCATTTAAGTTTCTTTCTTATGGACCTCGTCATCACATTTTCATCTACAATTCATTGACTTTTAAAAGCCACTATGAACGCGTCAGAAGATCAAATATTTGGCTTAGCACGACTATCAACGTGTCTTGCGATGGATTACAGTTTCCCATTTTACATAGAAAAAAGCTTTTAAAGGAGTACAGAATATGAAGTGTGAGAGTGATGTTTCCATCATCGATACGGTTTATGTTGTACCATGTCTTTCTGCCAACTAAAATGAGCTATTTATTTATATGTTTACCGTCTACGTAAAACGAATACAGATTTATCTCTTTGATACAATTTATACACGACATACTACGAGTATTAATATTAAATTTTTGATTTTTTCTCCTATGTGTCAAAAATATATATCTTTCAGTTCAGACATTGTAGTAGCAGGTGAGAAATGTGTGCATATTTGAATAATACAAACAACAAACAACGCATTTTATAGCAGAAATTAAAAATTCAAAGCCATCAATCAAGGCGCTCACAGATGGCCACCAAGATAACATAAAAATCGCAATTTCATCCAAAATATTACTAAACAAAAATAAATTTGTTTGCTCTTAAGATACAACTGTAAACGTCCGCAAAAACAAAACACGAAACCTGTAATTATATTTGGTCCTAAGGAAATTTCAAAAAATCATTCGACAGTAGCCAGTGTCGAAAATTTATTATCAACGCCCCTATGCTCGTAAATCGTGCCTCTCGTAAAAAAATGATGAACATAAACTGCACTGCCATGTGGCAACAGCAAATATCGATTTAAAAGCGAAACTTAACCATCATGTGGTAATGACCTCGGATATGTATCTATATCTGTATAAGCCTTGTTAATACCGGTCGGTGATTCAAAAACGAAATAAAAAAAAACACAGGAGACAGCAATGAATTCCAACAACCAAATGTATGAGTACATTTCTCGCTTTGCACCTCTCATTAACGATCTTGTTCACAAGTGCTTATAGAGAGAAAGTAAATCACGGATAACTATCATGACTGCCACTACTTTTGTTTAACTATTATGTACACCTCTAATTGCCTCGATTATTTCCCCAGCAATTAGCAATCTTACTTAATTTGATAGGTTAAATGACAGTCATCTAATGGATTTACTCATTTTTGCACATGGATTTGCCTAGTATAATTTGTGACACTAATATCTTACTCACTGAGTGCATAATCACTCAGAGTAAACATTTTTGGAAAAAAAAACCGAAAGATACGAGATGAATTTAAAGTATCCAAAACTCACGCTCATCACCATCAACCATGCCACCCATCTAAACCCAAACTGTTGAGCATCGATTTCTACCAAAGCTACGAATATGTTGGATTTGTCTACTGAGTTGCTGAATTATGTTTCATCTACACTACCACAAGCAATTAATTTCTCAACAGCCCAAGAGAGCAGGAGCGAACCTAAAACCAAGTAAACAATAAATATACTCAACGAAGACGCCAAGGCAGAGTAAAAAGAAATCCACTCACTCATACAATGGGGAGTGTATGCTCCACTTGAGATATGGTAGCTTCTCAATAAAGTGAGTGACTTTAGGAGAAATTTTGTGGACAAAGCTCAACTGGGGAGATTTATTTGAACTCAAATCCACAACTGTGAAGTGGTTGTGTACGAGTACATCTGATCAAAGAACACATTGGTTAAACAAGTTATTAATAAATCAAGGACCGAGTTTGTAGATATCTGTACTTCGATGTGCAATTGCAACGTAGTTGAAACTGTATAATAAAAAATACGAATTACAAAGAGGTATGGATTAAAATGCCATAAATGTCTTCCTCTGAAGACCTAGGACATTCAAAACCAATGTAAATTGCGAACTGACCTTTATTCGGCTTCACTGGGCTGCTTCTTTTACGGAAGTTAACATTCAAATGAATATGTTATGTATTTATTTATCTCACCTTTTGGATAGCATTCAGCATTTAGTAAAGAGACTTAGTTTTTATCCCGTTCCACACAACTGCCACATCTTCGGTGGTTTAAGGCTCACACTGAAAATCCAACCCCAAGCCGTCTTAATTGGTTGCCACTTGGCTCTGGGTTAGTCATTAATGTTTCAAATAAGAAGACCATTACCAAGACAGCCTTGTTTTTGGAAAATCTTTCCAACAACGAGGTTTATGATACCCAGCTTTCTGAACATGATATTTATTGCAAAAATCCATTGGCGGGACGATTTAGGGATATTTAAGGATTCATTATGGATGCGGTAAGGCAATTCTAATATTATTATAGATTGGTCATCATAAAGGGGACCTCTCTTATCCCAAGGGTAGCCCTAGCTGTCAATGTAGTCAACATCCAACTGCCATTTCCTTCCTGACATCTGGCAAATATTTTCTACTCACAGCAATGCAAGCCCCATACAAGAACGCAGTTTATTTCGACGGCGTTGAACTGTCAAATTTTGTACCTATTTTGAACTACGATTTACGGATGGAAAAGTGCTACAGAATCGCTTCGAGAAAAATTAGGGGAAATCAATGATAACTCCAAGCGAACCCTCGATATCGACTGCAAAGTCAAATCGCTAGGGATTTAAGATAATTATCTGTGTTTGGTTGGATTAGAAGAGTGTAATCAATTATAAGCTGTTTAAACCTGGCGAAATCGTCATTACTGAATGCTACCGACAACAAATGACCGATTTGAATCAAGCTTTGTGTAAAAAAAAACTGCCATCATATCAGAAAAGGCAACACAAAGTGATTTTGCCTTAAGGTTATGCACCATTACACACATCAATCTGGTAAAGAAAACGATTGAAGCATTTAATTGAGAAATACTCGTACTTTCGCATACGACTTACTCACCAGACCTGGCTCCATCCGATTACTCCTTGTTGCTATCGATGGGGCATGCACTTTCTCTGCAACGCTATTTCTTAGGAAAATGACTCGATACCTTCCCGATGGAAGACGACCAGTATTGGATTAAATTAGAAAGAAAAAGGAATCGAATGTAGTAACCAGAGTGCGAGAGATCGAACTGTTGTAGGTACCATATTTTGACAATTCCTTCAGATAACACAAAAAAAAAAGATCTTGCCAGGAGAACTCCGAAAGATGTCAAGACAACTAATGGAATTGCTTTCACGCTTCGATCTTGGGCTGAAATTTCTGCAGTAATTCCGCCACTCGATATAGATCAAACTCGAGCTTTGCGCAGTAACTATCCTCACTATCACTAAACCACGAGCTTACTAAAAATCTCAGACGTCAAAGAAGGTGTAGACTTAGCTGGATGTTAGCTTATATACTCGTTAGCTTTAAGATAGAAAGCTTTCGTCATCAACTGGGCTCCTAAAATTCAGTGACAAATTACTTGCAATATACTCGTATGGATGTAAATTTTAAAGAAGCACATTTTAGCCATTATGTCGTCTCAATGAATTTTGAGGCAAACTAAATATTAAACTAAAAAATAAAAAATTGTCAAAACATTGACAATGAACAAATATTCATGAATTCGAAGTCAAATTAGCTTGCATTAATCCAATTGAACATCAATTCGCATCGAGATGCTTCCTGTAACTTTGTTCAAATGCGCCTTTAAACAATTTTTTGGTTGGTTGGTGAAGTTCCTCAGCGATGTCATGACTGCTTAACTTTCTCCACGATTTCATCGATTTTTCAGTGAAACACCAACCAGACCTAGGAACAACTTATACATACAAATTCCCAGAACGATAGCAGGCTACCCTTTACAATAAATAACACGCTCACATGCCTGCCTTCATGTTTCGTAGTAAAATTATAAAATACTCGTATGTAGTATTTCCTCAGAAGTTTTACTCATTTTTGTTGCCATACAACACACCAACCCCAATCAACTGTCAAGCCAGAAATATAAAGCTTGACAGATGCAATCAACCATTTAAGGTTGTGATACTTCAAAGTCAAAAAAAGGCCAGATACGAGTACTTTTTCTCCAACCGAATACACAAAGTTTTCTTAACAAATGCATGAATAAAAAAATACAATATATAAAAATGGACTAACCAGAATCTTCATGACCGTTTTCCTGATTTTGATCTGGTGATTAGGCCTTAGATGGTAGTGAAAAATTCCAAGGAACTTTATGGATACAATTACAAGCGTTTGATATATGCTAATTCATCTGTCAATAAATACCAACTACGACATCTAACAAATCAAACAAACAAACATCGGTACAAATCATTGCCCATGCCTCGTGCGGTATCGGTGTTTGAATCTACTGGACTTCATAGCGTTTCCATAATCTGACATTCTAACACGTGTATTGTTATTTGTCAAATATGCCAATCAGATCAATTATTTTGACATTAGATCGTATGTCACTGAATTGTATGGATGCAATTACGAGTATATTCGCCAAGCCTTGCTGTAACGACAGCTAACAATTTGAAAGTTGTAAATGTTTTATCAGTGACCACGTGCATATCTGTGTACATAGGTTTTCGATAAATCGGAATTGTAATTTGTCAACGTAACTGGATTTGATATTTTGGACGGCAGTCCGATTACTGCTAATTGTTTGACTTGCAGTGAATTTTCGGTTGCAATTACAATTTTGTGATTATCACTGCAACCACTGCAATGGTTTCGTAGGGGCATTAATTTAAACAGTCATTCTACTTGAAACTTTGTTAAAAAATACTGAATCTCCACTAAATAGCTTCTACGAGTATTTAATGTCAAGTTAGGGCTGATAAAAGAACAGTAACTTTTTTTATTCTCATTTCGAGTCGCCAGTAATCTATAGCCTCCACCAATATGACTTAATTTCCAAAACGAGTAGCAAAGTAAATCGAACAACTAACGTACCATTGGACCATCAATTTGGTTTCAAAGTGATAAGAAAGTAATTAACTACATTAACTGAGAGAAATATAAATGTAGTTTGAGTTCAAATGTATCTTGGTCTATTTTTTTTATAGTAGAAGAAGTTTCTAGAACAAAACTGTTTGAGTTTGTCAAAGCATTAAACCGTAAAGCTCGTCTCTAACGATACTGTCATAAGCGGGTTTAGATTCGATAAATAGGTAGTATGTAGTAGAAGCTTCACAGATTTTCTCCAGGATCTGCGTCAGGCGTCAGAGCGAATTCAGGCGTTCACACAATATGGCAGATAAGATCTTATAAGCGGTGTTAAGAAGACTGATGCCTCTCTAGTTTGCACAGTTAAGAGAGTCTCCGACAAAGGGCACACTTTCTCCCGACCATATTTTAGAAACGAGTTGGTTTATGCTCCTTACCAAATCATCGCCTGCCGCTTTGAAGAGCTCGGCAGTCAGCTTTGTTGGACTTTAGCTTAGATATTGCTACGTTCATTTCATAGAGGCCAGGTGGACCGAATAGTTAGACTACATCGTCCAGATTAAAAGGTTCGATCTGCCTGGCAGAAATATTTGATTCGTCATCGCCGTGATACCGTCTACAGTAATGTTCTTTCCAAATCCTCAGTATCAACTGCGTTTCTACTACGATGTTCCCTGGTTTTTCTCTACAGATTTCGGTTCCGAATCCCATTCCTTGAGTGGCATCTTTCAATTTTCTCGATCACGTGATTCTCATGCTCCTTTTTTTTCCTGATAAAAAGTTAGTGTTTGCCTCTTTCTTCTATTCGTAGAGCTCATGAGCAATCCTTCCATGTAGCGCTTTGTATGAATCTTTCGCCGACACTCGTCGTCAAACCAGGGATTTCGTTTTAGTGATCGAAAGAAATTCAACACATCAGAGGCGCATCTCTGATGACGTTTTGCCAATGTTGCCACTGCTTTTTAATACTTGTTGAGAGGACCTTTTAAGAGATTAAGGAAGACTAGATCGGAAAAGAATTTGGCAATATCATACGAAAGGATGGTTCAAATTGCTTTAATGTCCGACAACAATGAAAAAAAGCGACCGGGAAAGTTCTTCACTGATATTCACATAAAAATTAGGCATAGTTCTGAAAGAGCCCACACACAAATTCAAAGCTGTTGTACTAGTCAATAGAGTCATTTGTTCGACCCATCACTTATATAAATATGCGAATAAAAAAATATGTAGCTCAAATAATAAGGTATCTCCCTACTTCTTTACAATAACTTACAAGTGAAGAAACTGTTTAATTTCAAAAGTAAAATGCTACAGATAACTAGAACTCCTTTGCCATAATGGGACAAACAGAGTAGAATCAGCATCAAAACATAAGACTTTGAAGTCACAAATCTTTAGAAAAAAGCCAGCATGATTTTGAAAGCTGCAATGCAATTATTATAATTTTCATTATTAGATAAGAATTGAATGAAACTAGCTGAGGTCTCTACATGTTTATGAAAAGCCTCATCTGTTGTTACAATTGGCCGGAATATAAGAACAAAATTGTTAAGTCTAGTAAAATTCATCGCGAATTAATCACTAATGTACATTTAAGTTTATCACCTCTAAGCCGTATAAGATTTAATGTGGAGATCATCCATGTTGAAGAGCAGGATAATTCAATATTCGTATCTTTTGTGCTTCCTATTATAAATGTAAAAGGCTTACTTCTAAACTGAATTGATAAATATCTACAATGTTGACCTCAAGTGGGCGTGAATCACCTACATCATGTTTGTTCGTCCAACTATCATAGCAAGATACCATCTTACTGGTTCTGGTTCTTACTCTTAAATCTTGCAAGCATATGTTCAGATTGAATACTAATTCAATGGGCGGATAAAAGTAGGTATACCTCCTTTAATTACTATGGACAGCGTAAAGATAAATTAATACTCTGAAAATGAACATGTGATTTATCTCTCAGAACTCATTCTCAGTAATTTATCTGTTTAACAAACCTGTTAATTTATTCTAAATATTTAACTTAATCTCTGACTTAATGATATTCTTAAGTAGCTGCCGTTATGGGAGCATTAATTAATTGCGGAAAATTGTTTTCCAAACCAAATTTAGCTTTACACTTTTTTAATTCAAAATAAAAATAAAAATAACAAAAACACAAATAAAATAAATAAAACCAGCGCTAATAAGTCATTTAAAATTCTATCAGCTTAGGCGAGGGATCGTATTAAGCTATCATTCAATTTAAATTGAGTTGGATTAGAGGAATAGAAATTAAAAATTACAATGAGAAAATCCTTTTAATTAAATATTCAATTGGCCATCCAATAAAGGATGGGTATCCTTTCTAATTAAACTCGATTCAACACAACTGACTGTTGATTCACAACCAAGAAAGGGAGGAAACAACTTTAGAACTTTAAACTTTTTCTCGTGAATTTTCGCATCGATGTTGGTCCTCGTTTCGATTATCTTTGTTTTGTTAGTTGACCCTTCTTTAACAAATTGGGTTGGCCAGAGGTTTTATCTGCCTCAGCAAAGGGTATTTTTCTTGTTTTTTTTTTATTTATTTTTTATTTTATGTGGAAAGACTTTGATTTGGCATTTGGTAACCCAAATTTATTGGTCTATTAATTTGAAATTGTGGTAGAAGGTAAATCCTTGGATATTTATTGCAGGATATTCTCCTTAATTGATATAGATCAAATAAATTCCTTCAAATTAGATATGATAAGGCGTAGTGGTATTTGAAAATCGTATTTAATTTGAATGTGAGAAGTTTTCTTCTTGAGAATTGCTTATAGAATTGAACTATTGTATGCACGAAATATAGGAATACTTGAAAATCTGCGATAAAGACAACTCTTATCTAAGTCTTAGCTAGCAAGTTAGTCGGAGCCCTCTTTTTTCGTAATCCCATTGTGACATTTGACAATTGAAAGGAGCCGATTATGTCGTAATTCCAATCAGTTAACCTG
Source organism: Volucella inflata (assembly GCA_928272305.1). Classification (NCBI taxonomy): domain Eukaryota; kingdom Metazoa; phylum Arthropoda; class Insecta; order Diptera; family Syrphidae; genus Volucella; species Volucella inflata. The sequence goes on along the minus strand of OV743720.1, from coordinate 110,921,975 downwards.
CAAATACACAAATACAGAAATTTTTTCTGCAAGACAGTTCTATTCAAAGTTAAGGCACGGTGTTGTGTAAAGCTTAGGCAGAGAATTGATAGTTGTAATTCATCTTCATCAAAATCAAGTCCTCGCATACCATTCTGCGTATATGGTGTGAAGTAGCATATCGGTTGATAAGGTTCACCTACTGCCTTATTTTCTTAACATTATTGACATCCAAGTAAGTCCAGGAGAAATAATTGGCCGTTACGTTGCCTTTTCCCCTAACCCAAAATCATTATATAAATCCCAAATGAAATATTCTTACACCTTTGTGAAAGTGCTTATGACAGATCTCCTTAATGAAATAACTCTGCTTGATCTTCTGTGACTCGAAACTTAAGCTGAAGTAAAACATTGATCAAAGAGTAAGGAAGACGTGAATGCCTTGTATAACTATGGCAAAACTTTGGAAAATTGTGGCAAGTTCATCCCAGATGACCCTGTTGATGTAAACAGCCATTCTGCGTCCAATTCTCACAGTTACAAGGTTAATACCTTACGAAACTAAAAAAGGTCCAAAGAGTAGACAGTAAAGGCACCACGAGCCTAAGGTCAGCCCAACTGATACCCTTGATGACGTGGTCAGGTCCAGTTGGATTTCGCACTTTAGAAAGAAGGCTACAAGGACTTCGACATGATTGTTTACACCGATAAATCAAAGGTGAAATCACTGATAATATCGATATTATACTGCTTGCAAGATTTTGCAATCGAAGAGGCTTGCGCGCAATTCGGACGTAACACAACGCACAAGCAAAATATTGCTATGCTCACAGATAGCCAAGCCATTATCAAAGCTGCTGACTTGGTTACCAAACAACAAGCGTGCAGATGAACTGACCAAGCAGGGCTCGCGGCAAGGGTCCAGGCCTCCCTAAAAGCGCTTAAAGGTCAAATACATTTTCACTTCCTACAGAAAGTCAACCTCAACTAGAGGGGATTAACCAACTGCGCCATTTTAATGATAGTAACGCCGATCTACGCCAGAATCACGGCGACAATCACCGGATATTCCCATTTGAAGACCATGCGGCTAAACTATTACCGCTACCGCAGCTGCAGAAACGACAATGTAAAGGAAACTCTCTCTCCCATTTCTCCCATTTGTCCGACAGTAGCAAAAGCCATATTGCGTCTACTAAGATAACTAGCTTTATTCTTGAATTTTTGGCAGACCATACTGATCATCTCTATAAAAAAAGGTGCGGCAGAATTATAGATGATCGTAAGTTCTACTCGTAACTAAGAAAAAACCTTTAAGAGTAGACTATGAATAGAAACTCGACCGAATTCGATCTTGCAATTTTCAGTCCAGGAAAAAACAGGAAAAAATCGAATGCCGTGATGTGAGTCCATATAAGTGGACATACTCGTATATTACAATAAATTATGTATTAACGCTTTTCTTATATGTGCAACTTAGTGTTCACCTAGTTAATCCTTGCTTCAGAAAACACTCTACCTCAGATTACTCCTAAATTTTTTAACAATTTGAATCATACATTTGTTTTAAAATATTTTCAAAATGTGTGCATAAACTACGTTTCAAGGAGTGGGTTTCCGGAGCTAATCATCAGCGTTGAATGTACATACTTACAAATTAACAAACGAAACAACACTTACAAGAGTGATAAATGGATTAGATATCCTGGCATTTTGCTCAATAAATGTTGCCAAAGGAAGTTTCCTAAAGAGCAAATGTGTCATTTAAAATTTAAGAAATACTAAACAGTGTTACCCCTCTTCAAGAAATTACCAACATCTGAAAGTCACATAAATTAAGCTTTCGTCAAACTAATCTTCATCATTTTCAACAATCCTTATCATTAGGCATAACGAAACGTATTCCTGAAAAGACCTAAGTATTCATATTTTTTAATGAAGGTCAAAATATGACTTGCTGTCCCTACAAGCCCTACACGGATGCCCTAAACTTTAAACTATCCCCAAAATATTAACATATCACAGGAGATTGCGATGAATAAAGTTCATCCCCAGCATGCTTCCATGTTGTGCAATTATATGTATTTGAGAGGAAGGTCTTTTGACCTATTTGCCTTTCATTAAATTCTCACACATAAACGTACGGGTAAGGATCTCGTTGGGCAACTATGTAAACTTTTTAAGGTTATGAAAACATAATGAAAATATTTTAATTATTGTGGAGCAATTATTTTTAATTATCATCAAACTAATGTTGTACCTTGGGTAAATAATCGAATTGAATACGAATATGGTATTAATTTTACGAAAATAAAAACCTAAACTGAACGGTTTGCTGGAAGATTTTCAAGACCAACCATCCAGTTTTCATTGAGCTTTACTCTCCTTCAAATTTTTTTCTAAAAATATCAATGCTTACTAGGTTTCTAATGCTTTTAGAAGTTTTGAGATGAAATTTCACTATATTTCATGGAAACGTGAGTAATTGCTTCAGCGTTTTAGTCCCAATAGTAGCAGCACCAACTCCATCAGAACCCCATGTGAAACGTAAGTCGGACATTTACAAAAGAAGTGCTACTCGGTTTCATATGCACTCGCATCGCAGGTTCTGGTTCTGGTTCTGCGTCAAAACAAAATATTTATGGTTCTTTCCATTGAAAGCTCACAGAAAGCTAGCTAAAATCACCACGCCGAAAATTTCCTTTAAACTGCCAAAATCTGCAAAAAAAAAAAAAAGGCATTAGAGGCCGTAACAAAGTGCGAATTCAGTTAAAACTCGGATTAAAGTCCTAAATCCTTCTGAGCCATGCCTAATAAATCAAGTTTAACTTGACTGGCGCTATGGACGCCTATTCCCTACCTATTGCTCATGATATAGTTCCCCTTTGGCAAGATTGTGTATGTCCTCATTTAAAAGAGTACGAATAGTGAAGTCAATATTGTATATTTGGTTTATTAGATCTGCTAAGTCAGATCTAGTAAGAAGCCCGGTCAAGTCGTTTTTTGGGGTCTGTTAAACGCAGCAGTCGCAGCCTTAGATGTGAGGTAGAAGAGGATTGAATGGAAGCTCATTTCTAGTACACCAATCGCAGATTACACCTAGTGTTGCCTTAGACTTAGAGCGGACAATATCTAGGCATCAGCCACCTTCCTATGGCAAGGTATTATGGATTACGTTAAAGAAGTCATTCGTTTATACTATGTTGCCGTAAATTTCGATGGAAATGCCCAACGCGGACTTTTTTTTATAGAGTTACCAGCGAAATCGGCTCACACAGGATTTCGGTTCACATTGATTGGTTTTAGACGATTTGGAGACACCAAAGGATGCAGCTATGTATATAATGACCTTACGCCTGTGTTAGGTTACGTAGCTTGACTCCGGTGATAGAAGCTCCCTGGGAAGTGAGTTCCAAGCATGCGACTAAGAATCTCTATGCTTAACTTAGTACAGGTGCAGGTGCCATAAATGTTGAATTCAATGAGCATACGGTCTGATGTAGGAATTTTTGTTGGTACTAGGTAGAAAGCTGGTGATTTCTTTAACGTACATGATGGATAAAGTTTAGTTTAGTAGGTTGCTGTCTTAATTTCATAAGAAATGTTAGCTGAAAGTGAGAAGAACGAGCCCAAAGCCATTGAACTGAAACGGGAAAAAAGCCGGATTAAAATTATTTATTAACTATTTATAAACAACATAAGCAAAATCTTTTCCTTACGATGTGATTCAAAATAGAACGACATGTAGAACAATGTTGAGATCTGCAATCGCAATGCAGATACGTGGGAGAAACATGTAACATAAAGTAACATGTTACATACTTGTACTGCTCTCCTACGATTAAAAATGAAGAAAAATGCAAGGGTAGACTACTCCAAATAAAAAAGAATTCTTGAGTGACAAATTTGCAGTACTTAAAATAAATTGCACTCGTTTAAATTCATATTCAAGTATTTTTTCAATGATTTTTTTGAAAAATTCTTTTCACTTCTTGCGACACATTGTATCCATAAGCCTTAATTGCGCGTTTAACTCATACAAAATTTACCAGAGACACTTTCATTAATATCACACTTTCTGTCCCTATCGCAGCACTACGGAAATGTCCATCAAAAAGTATCCATGCGAATGAGTTCATTCGGATTGAAATTCATAAATCTCATTTATTTCGAGATGGAAAACATTGAAGTGATGAGTAAAATTCGCCATGTGGAGGAGAGATCAGCTCAGACAGTTGAACCCAGACTTCCTATGCATTCCAACGTTTTTGATTGCTTTTGCCCTGTCTGTTGCTGAAAGTCATATAGATTTTGTCATAATTTACACATACGAATGATATATACGAATGCTATGGTGTTCGGGATCACTCGAAAAATATATGCAATACATTTCAATTCAATAGGATTATGTATGAGGAGATGTTTTTCAATATTATTGTTTAGTACGTTTAGTTAATATTCAATTACGAGTACGCTCAATAGAATGCTGCTATAATATTCATTTAATGCTAATTTAGGCTTGTGCTAATTAAATGGTTAAATTTATTTGAACTGACCGTTGGCTGTAATAGGATTAATTTAGAAAAGTATTTAAAATAAGCAATTTTCCAAATTGATTTTAAAACATAAAACAAGTTATCTTTGAATTTCTGTCACTTCGGCTTAAAACGTTATTCGCTTCATTTACAGGGATAAACGTGTTTACTTTTGCATTTAGATGTTTTTTTTTTTAACTCATTTCATAGGAAAAACTTTAACCAACTTTAATAAATCTACTGGATCGGATACAATATCGAGAGATACATTTAACGCAGTAGGAGATAATCTTCTAGAGAACACCCGCCTTAAGAATATATTCAAAAGACATACAAAACAGTTTCTTGAACTCTGAAAAATATGATAGATAATGGGTCCTATTGTTGCTATATCGATCGATATATTTTTTTAGTATTGTTGATTCCGGCCGTATAATTTAATTTACCGACACTTTTGACACTTCCTGCGGAAGAAATAACGTTATCGACGTTTGAATTTAAAAAATTGCGGTTTTTGTAATAAAATCGAAAGAAATTTTAAGAATTCAAAAAATAAAACAAAATGGAAGTGATGGGGTATTTGGATTCAGATAGTGATAGAGATACTGGTGACTATGCTTTAAGACGTGAGCGAAGGGTTTTGCGATGCAGTTCAGCTGATATTTTGCAATTGAACGACAAGGAGTGAATTTAATACAAAAAGTGTATTTCCACTGGTCTAAGCTCAATTTAAGTTGTCAGCGCAACTTTCGCCTTAACAAAATTGCGTTCCAATACGTGCTTATGCAACTAGAGCATTCGCTTAAACAGGTTGGCTGACTGTTTGCGCTTTTTCGCGGAAGGCAGCTATCAGCAAAAGACTTTAAGTCTTAAGACAGCTAGTGCTGTCCGAGGTGTTAGAATCATTAGAAAATATTCTTTGCACCAAATCGATATCCCTTGAAATGAATGTGAACGAAGAGAGGGAAGCTTTAACAAACTTTTTGCAAAAGTGTGTTATTCCGGCTGTAGTAATGGTGTTTGATGGAAGTCATTTGCGCATACAAACGCCTTCTTCTTTTTCGTATCCTTTTATTAACCCTTTCTTCATTATACGAACTTATGCAACGGATGTGGAAATGGGCATGTCAAATGCTCTGTCTTTGAACGACTTATTTTAAACCCGTTCTGCAAATCTTCGACGCTATCGCTTACTATAACTGCTTCGTCAGCGAAGAGAATTGGCATTACGTTTGCTTCGCGCATGCAAAAGATAGTGTGGAGGTGTGTGCCATTGAAGTGTTGGCCGAAACATTAGTTTATGTACTGCTTATTTTTAGAAATTTGTTTTGCGCCGCTTTTAAAATCGGTGCACACCTAAGGTAATGCTGTGGTTAAATAATTTTTTAAACATTTATATGAATCAAATGTCTGCTTTTACCTTTTCCATCCTGCATCGTCTTTTACAGGAGGACCACATACATTCAACTTTTGTTTCAGTACGCACCAAAAGTCTCGCACTTCCGGCAGATTCCGTTGACTAAAGCCTTGTGCGATGTCAGGATTTTTTCTTAGCCTGCTTACCATTAAGTTCAACTGGGCTTTATTGGTATATTTTTCCCTTGTATTCGTGTAAAAACCTCAATTTTTATTTCTAAAAAGCAAGTAAATCACAAATACGAGTACATTTCGAAAAAACTTTCCCAGCGAAACCCTCACGGAAAGAAAGTCAACAAAAATATCGATAATGCGGAATAAGCAATACAGATTTATGTGCGGAAACATGAGTAGGTAAGGTAGTTTTCCGTGTAGGAAACAACAATGCAACAATTTTCCGCACGGAACGAGTGCGGTACGGAATCAACAATACGACCCAATCAGTTTTTTTTAACAAAACGTATAAAATCTCTGGAGCTGATTCGTTAAAATTGCTATCCTTTCCCCGACAACCTGACAGTTCCTATATACATATGTGATCTTATAAATGATTAAGTTGAGTCTGCAACTTGTCACGATCTTACACTACGTGGATGCAAGGGAAATCTGAGGAAATCTAAATCAAAACATACTTTGACATGACAAATTTTGTAGCCTCAAACTTAACTAATAACATGACAGTAGCTACATCAAACACTTTTTTAGCTGAACAGTTCCATTACTGTCCTTAGCAGTTCATGAAAAAACGTGGAAATGCAACAGTTTTGTAATGAAACCACGTCTTGAAAAACTGATTAGAATTTCAAAATATGTCTTGTATTTAATACCACAAAATTCCAGTTACATGGAACAATTTTTCACTGCTAGCACACAAAAATTGTCACTAAATTGGTATGAAAACTCCTGCGTCACACAAAAAAGTATTTCTAGGCTCAAAGATTTGCTTTGCTTTACTTAAAATATGCATTAATGTGTATAAAAATGTTGCGGATGTCAGCAAATATATTGAAACGAGAATTTATTAGAAGGAGAAAAGGAGCAAAAGCATAAGGAAACTATCGGCCTTACTGACGGGGTGATCCAAAAAGGAGCGCCCCTAGTTTGGTTTTGAATCTGCAAATAAAAGTCATTTGCTGAAATGCAAGCACTTTACCCGTACCTTAAAGGAATCAAAAGAAAAAGCTCTTGGTCAAGTATCACTCCACAGACAATCACATAAAAATCAACTCAAAGGAATCAGTAAAACATTAAAACGTTTAATTCAGATTTCAACTCGGTTAATGCGAATGACATAAATTCGGTATGTGCCAACTATAAAGACGATCATCATTGCATGCTTGTTCACTGTCTAAAACCATTTAGGTCTACGCTCAAAGACTTGCAGATAAACTTTGTGGGGCCATACTTGTGACTGTCTGTTTAAAGCGCAGATAGTAATTAATCGGCCTCCACGTAAATCTTTTGAAGCTACGATTTTTCTCAATATAAGAAAACAATGGAAGTGGTTTCAATCTACTAAGCTATTCTGAAAATGTATTACCCTCGACTTTTAGAATGAAGTTTCATTAACGTAATATACAGACCATCAGCATCATCTTCTGGTTAAAAATAAGTGTTACCTTTGGCACCTGATTTTTTCGGTTCGGTTGGGTCTATAACTTAATTCGTGCGGTTTGCTAAGAGATGGCGTAACTTATATTAATCCATTGGAACATGCGTTGGAAAGCTACTCTCATTGTATGTCATTTCAGTATATGTCATTCATTTGAAGCGTAAACAACAATAATTTTTTTTCACTCAAATATGTCGAACTTTGTGCCTGAAAAAGTGTTTTTGCGGGGAGTTCTTCTTCATTTAATATGAAGAAAACTGCTGCCGAAAGTCATCCTATTTTGGTGGAAGTTTATGGTGAACATCTGCTAGCTGAGCAAACGTGCCAAAAGTGGCTTGCACGATTTAAAAAAAGGTGATTTTGGCTTGGAAGACGATGAACGTCCCGGGCAGCCAAAAAAGTTTGAAGATGAAGAACTGGAAGCATTACTCTATGAAGATTGTTGCCAAACATAAGAAGAGCTCGCAGAATCTTTGGGTGTCACTCAAGCAGCCATTTCAAAACGTTTAAAAGCAGCTGGATATATTCAAAAGCAAGGAAATTGGGTTCCACATGAACTCAAGCCGAGAGACGTCGAAAGGCGGTTTTGCATGTCCGAAATGCTGCTGGAACGCCACAAAAGGAAGTCATTTTTGCATCGGATTGTTACTGGTGATCAAAAATGGATCCATTACGACAACCCCAAGTGCAAAAAATCATATGTGAAACCCGGCCAACCATCCAAATCAACGGCAAAGCCGAATATCCATGGCGCGAAGGTAATGCTCTGTATTTGGTTGGATCAGATGGGTGTGCTGTATTATGAGCTGCTAAAACCGGGTGAAACCATCAATGGACAACGCACGTTTGAAGAGAGCAGTAGCCGGAAAACGCCCGGAATATGCGACCAGACACGAGGCAATAATTTTCCATCATGACAACGCTCGGCCCCACGTTGCTATTCCGGTTAAGAACCACCCGCCTTATAGCCCAGACTTTGCCCCTTCCGACTACCATTTGTTCCGGTCGATGCAGAACACCCTCACTGAAATACGGCTCACATCAGAGCAGAATATCAAAAAATTAGCTTGATTCATTCTTGGCTGCCAAGCCGGCGCAGTTCTTCGGGACGGGATCCACAAATTGCCAGAAAGATGGGAAAAAGTCATAGTTTCAGATGGGCAATACTTTGTACATATTTTTCTTAAATAAACGTTCAAATTTTGAAAAAAATAACCGCACGAAGTAAGTTATATACCCAATACCTTTGTCTTTAAAAATAATTGAGACTTATGTCAATATTTTCAGGTGTTCCTTGCGATTGTGGAGTGGGTGACAACGTTGATGAGTGACAATACCCCAGTACGTCTTCTCTTAGGCTTAGACTCAGGTTGGGCTAAAAAAAAAACTAGGAACTGTGGCTGTGAATCCTAGTACTATAGGCACTTTATCACTGAAGTGTCTACTCTTCTTGTACGTTTAATAAGATTACAGCAAAATTTAATCTGACATTTGTGTCGATGGAAATCATTATAAAAAAGAATTCAATTGGGAAATTCAAATGTTCGTGTCAGGTGCCTGAGAGGTTCGGACCTAACTTTCTCATGATCCAAACTGCAGAGGTTATGCAGAAGAATGAATATCGACTGAGACTTACCAATGAGCTTGGTGCAATTGATATAGTCAAATTGAGAAAATGAACATTTGAAGCATTCAATTAACTAATTGCCGCTGTAAACAAAGAATTTTCAAAATTTTCAGTTTTATAATCAAATAAGATAATGATGAGGTAGGGCTCAGTCGATTAACAAGATACTTTCACCACCAAAATGTAATATCAGTTAATGTCAGTAAAGTGCAAATTAAGATTTACAAAAAATTAAACTTATCCTAAAGCTAAAACCATAATAAATAACTCTTTAATGAAAGTCTTGTCTTTAGTAGTAGTACTCGTAGTTATCCAAAAACATCTGCAAAACATCAGCCTTTAGCTGGTACCTACAAGCTGTGTGATGCTAAGATGTTTGCAATATTTTTGCAGTATTACATCATCATTGTTAACATTTTATGGACAAATAATATTTCTTTCTTAATTAATTTTTGTCAAATTCATTAACTGTAAATTAGCTACTGGCGAATCGAGTATTCATCGTAAAACTTTCCCCATATCACTTTCATTTTACTATTCCCCGTCAAAAATTGTTATATCACTGTGCTTCGACTTTGAGTAGATACATATCAATGCTTTATCATATTTCAGATGAAATCAATTTCGATAAAATCGTGAGAGGGTAGTAGGCATATCCCTACGTTGCAATAAGACTATTACAACCTAGCAAGTACACTATTTGGTTTGAATCAGTAGAATAGCTAATGGAAACATTTTTTCTAAAGGCTCACTTCTCCTAGTTTGACTATCTCTCATCAGATGGCAGATATAGCATTTTTATTAAAATCAGCAAGATGAATTGAAATATCATTCAACAATAGTTATACCAAATAATTGATTTCGATTTGCGTCAGTCTTCCTCCAAAGCAATGAATATCCATTTCAATATTGCACAACATGAATCAATCTTAATTTAGGAAGTCATATATGTAGCAATCCTACGTATGTACATAATTATGTAGGTGCGAAAGATCTAATTCTTCACCTAAGGCTGTCCATTGTGTTGAAAATGCGAGAATATCCTATATCACTACTTCTCAATGCCTGTTATGATGCTCTTTATGCTAACACGAGTATATACTGCCAACCCAGCACGAGACTACCAATTTGTTTTAATTTACCTTAGTCAGGATTAAGTTTCAGAAGGGTGTAAGGAAATGGTCTTATTATGTTGTCAGAAGTTAGCCATGCCACGTGCCTCAAGGTCTACAATTTTTCTAATTTTTCTGAGTAACAGCTCTTAATGTAAATTAAGTAACGAATGTTTCAGTTGCGTGTTGATTAGATTTATCAAATTAAATGGCGTAAAATAAATTGTATGCACATAAATTAATGCTGTTTACTTTCTTGAAACATTTAGGTGAATATATTTTATATTTATCATCTAACGAAATTATTTATCAATTTATTTTAAGTAAACTCATAAAACTCTAAACAGAACATTGTAGGAACATTTTTTTATTGATTAAAAGAAGAAACTTGTCCAGCTGATAAATTTCCCAGCGATTTGGGGCACAAGTAAGTTTGCAGGTTTAGCATTAACAATTTAGTCTCAAGGCCAGGTTGAGAAGGGAGAGGCTAGAAGAAAAGGTGTATACATGTTCGAAGGAAAGAACAATATGGATTGTTTGCGGCTTTACTACTCAATTGCCTTCTAGACCCAAAGTGCTAGTGTCGTTATCGAAGTTGATAGCGGAGCCAAAATTAATAAATCCACCACATTCTATATAGAAATTTACCTTACACTGAAATCGGTACAGACCACATAAACGTATATGTTGCCGCATATGACTATATAGAGGTATGCCAAATTTTAACATGCCTTCCAATCTCATCCATCCGTGGACGATGCTCGCTGCCCATCAAAGTTAGCAATAATAACAGGAAGACATTTAATGTCAGAAAGAAGAAGGTTAGTCCTCGGAGATATGTTTACAGCGGAAATAATGCTAATGAATAGTTGAATGTTTTTTTTTAGGTATTTTTTTAAGGTCTAAAAATGTTATATTGAAGAAATAGTAATTTAAATGTGTTACCTTCCCCAAGATATTTAAGCTCTTAGATTCGCTCGGAGAGTGCGATTTTCATTTTTTTATCTTTCATAAATACCCACACGAAATTTCAAGCCGATCTGTCACATAGTTTTTTTTTTGGCGTCCATTCAAATCGACCAACTTGTGAGTTCTTTAAAAAATGGAGAAAATCTAGAACCGAAGGGTGACATGAATAGTGTGTTGGGTATTGATTGCTCTTCGGTATCCACAATATTTTGATGGGCTGCAACATTCGAACGTGGCAGAACAAGTGTGAAAGATGACCCTCGTTTAGGACGGCAAAAAACGGCAGTTGTTCCAGAAATCATCGATAAAGTCCAAGATATAGTGATGGAAGATCGCCGATTGAAAGTGTCGAAGATAGCCGAGGCCATATCTAAATGAATGCGCAAAATTTTGCATGAAGCATTACGTACGAGGAAGCTCTCCGCAAGATGGGTGCGACGTTTGTCCAATTCCAAATCATCCAGCACCCACCGTATTCGTCAGATCTCGCTCCTTTGGACTCTCATCTGTTCCCAAAAAAATTCAGCCGATAACGGTCATAACAGTTACTTACCGAAGTTTCAGTCATTTTGGACGCGCAGTTTTTAGTTGACAGCCGTTTGAGTGAGACGATGTGAGTCTTTTTTGTGAAAATGGAAAAAATTGAAAGGCAATACGCCTAAGCAAATCAAAAATGAGCTGGACTCTGTGTATGGGGACTCTGCACCATCATTTACCAAAGTGAAATTTTGGGCAGCTGAATTGAAACGTGGCCGTAAGAGCTTGGGAGATGATGAACATTCGGGTCGTCCAAAAACTTCAACCACTGACGGTAACATTGCTAAAGTTCACCAAATGGTTTAAATTAAAGTGAGAGAGATAGTAGAGGTTATGAAAATGTCCAAAGAACGTGTTTGTTATATATTAAATCAAGAATTAGGCATGAGAAAGCTGTCCGCGCATTGAGTCCCGCGTTTGCTTACAATAGACCAAAAACTTGTTCGAATGAACATTTCCAATGCTCTGTTGGCGCAGTTTAGGCGCAATAAATCCAAGTTTTGGCGCCGATTAATTACTGTAGATGGACTGCAAAGGGCGAGCCGGTTCTAAAGAAAATGCAAAAACGGCTGGGAAAGCGATGGCGATTGTTATTTGGGATAGTAAAGGAGTTATCTTAATCGATTATCTTCAAAAAGGAAAAATCATTACAGGAGCATACTACGTATCATTGCTTGCCAAGCTGAAGGTAGAAATTGCGGAAAACTGGTCACATTTGCAGAAAAAGAAAATCCTGTTTAACCAATGCACCGTCTCGCACCTCAGCGGTTGCCATGGCGAAAATCCATGAATTACGGTTTGAACTGCTTGATTATCAGTCTTATTCACCAGATCTAGCCCCAAACGACTTCTTTTTGTTCCCTCATCTAAAAACTGCGCTCGGAGGACAGAGATTTTCGTCAAATGAGGAGGCAATCAGCTTCGTGAACAATTTTTTTGCAGGGAAAAACGCCAAGTACTATTTGGACGGGTTAGAGAGATCGGAACATCGCTGGGAGAAGTGTGTAGAGTTACAAGGAGACTATGTATATGTTTTCAGCAACCCTCGTATGTGTAAGATAGGTTGAGTTCAGCGTCTTCCCTAATTTAACTGCTTTTGGAATTTGTAAAAATAGCTCCCGTTGCCATAAATAAAACCGCTTATATTTCGAAAAGTATTTGTTATTACCAAAATAATTATTATAATCAATACAAAAACATTATATTTTATAAGGGTAAATATCATTAAATTTTATATTATCCATAAAAGTAAAAGATTTTAACTGAAACAAAATCTTTGACAAATTATAGCTCTTATATGAGACTTCGAAACATTAGTTTAATGAAGTATTTGCATTTAAAATTATATAAAAATATTTGTATTCCTTTTTTTACAAAATCAATGAACTATAAATTGATGACTCTTTTAATTTCACCTAAAATGCGTTCACGAGTAAGAGGATCAAGTTTTGATGGAGCAGATGATACTAGCAATGGTGTTTGCTTTGGGCTGTAACAATCATAGAGTTGGCAGAATTTCGCAGAACAACTTCTACACAAAAGATCCAGGACCTGAAATTAAAAACAGATTAGTTGATACAAATTTTATAAGATTTAATTTTTTTAAATTTACCTTAAAATCGGGAAGAAATTTACGTATATATTTCAAATCCGGGCGAGCACCTTGTACATTAAATTCTACATTTCCTTTACACAAATAGCACGCCATAGTAGCAACGTTTATTTTTAATTAAAAACAGATTTAAATATATGTATATATGTTATTTTTTGTAATGGTATCTACTGCGAATGCCTTTTCACTTAGATATGCTGTCGATGACTGAAGAAGTGATAAAAACTGGCCGAGTATAAATACCAACCCAAGGGACAATTCTATCTGATTAAAGGTGTTGATATTAATTAGTGTCAAAATCATAATTAACCAAATAGTCATGCTAATTGATTACACCCTTTCCCCGAATCTGATCCTTACTTTGCTCACTGATACAGGTAGCAATATTTTAAAAATGTATTAATAAATATTCGGTGCTTATAAATACATACATATTCGTTTTAAGATTTTTTTTATATTAAAATATAAATTGAATGATTAACGGGGATGTGCTATGATTCATTCGAAGAATATGAAAAATAATAAAGAATTAATGCAACATTCTTACAAATAAAATGTCACCACTTATGTATATTAGAAATTAATTTATAAAAAAAAAAATTTATTGATTGCTTAAAAATAAGCAATTGCAAAAACACACAAATATCCGTAAACTCAAAATTGAAAACATCTACTTCTTGCGAAATAAGAGATTTCAAAAACATTTGCCACATCATCCTAACATGCATTTTTGACGATGCTACCAAAGATTGCTTCCAGAACCTCATCGAAAAACATAATCAAATTATGAAATTAAAGATCGTAGATGATTTGAATCCCAAAGAAGGAATGGATAGCCTACTTGACTTCGCATCTGGAAACGGATTAAGGCTAAATAACTTTGGTGTGGGCCGTAATATTTCTTTGTTTCTGTAGGTGGTGCTAAAGACCGGGGTGGACCTGGCCCTCAGTCGACAAGCATCCCCAGCCACCTCGATCTTTTGCTAGCTGCCTCCAGTTGGCTGAGGTCCCCTTCCATTTGCGTGTGCCACTTGAGTTTCGGTATATCTCTACTGCGCCGCCCCTCGGGGCGGATTCAAAGACTTTTCGGACCGGAGCGGAGGTATCTCAATTCGTGGGATCTGCACTCGAAGAATTTTCCAAGAGCACTCTCATCCATATAGAGCAGGACTGGGATTATTGAGGTCTTATAAAGGGCAACTTTTGTTGTTCCAAAGAGATCTTTGCTAGTTATTAGTCTTCTTAGCCAAAAGAAACAGCAATTGACAATAGTTATTTTTCGTTTGATCTTAGCGATGGTGTCGTTGTCTGAATTGATAACGAAATCTGGGTAGACAAAGTCCTCAACTACCTCAAAGTTATTCCTGTTGAAGGTGACGTTCCGCTTAACCCATTTTCGTCGCTTCCGTCTTTCCGCTGCTTTCTCCCGATTATGTCAATCTCATTGGGGTGTACGAGTAACAAACGGACTTTTGAAAGATTGTGCCTCTTGTATTTGCGCGTCAGTTTTCCACTATTTTTTCAAGAATGATGTTGAAGAAATCGCATGACAGCGCATCGCCTTGTCTAAATCCTTTTTTCACATCAAAGGTATCGGTATAATGTGATGGAGCAGCGCGCATTCTCCATCATCATCATGCACAGACGGACGAGTTTGGCAGGGATACCAAAACTACACATTGCTCTGTATAGCTCGTCTCTAAAGATGCTGTCATACGCGACCTTAAAATCGATGAATAGGTGGTGTGTATCAATCTGAAGCTCATTGGTCTTCTCCAAGATCTGCCGTAGTGTGAATATCTGGTCGATGGTGGACTTTCCTGGCCTGAAGCAACACTGAAATGGACCTATCAGGTTGTTGAAGAACGGCTTTATTCGTTTACACAATACGGCGGATAAGATCTTATATGCGATGTTAAGGAGACTGATGCCTCTGTAGTTGGCGCAGTTCAGATGGTCTCCTTTCTTGAGAATCGGCCAAACAATGCTGAGGTTCCATTCATCGGGCATACTTTTGTCCGACCAAATTTTAGAGATGAGTTGGTGTAGGCTCCTTACTAAGTCATTGCCTGAAGCTTTGAGGAGCTCGGCAGTCAGGCCGCCGTCCGCTCTAGCAGCTTTGTTGGACTTCAGTTTAGATATTGCTTTCTTCACTTCATCCAGGTCGGGTGAAAAAGTCTACAGAAATAATCTTTCCAGATTCTCAGCATCGACTGCGACTTTACTACAATGTTTCCTCGTTCGTGTCTACATGATTCGGTTCGGGGTTTGTGTCCGTGGCATGTTTTTTTTACCTTTTGATAGAACTTCCGAACCTCATTCCTGGAGTAGCATCTCTCAATTTCCTCGACCGCGCGCTTCTCATGCTCTCCTGCGATTGTAGCCGTCTCACGTCAGAATCAATCACTATATTAGATTGTCTTGGTGTTGTTCGGGATATCGGTAATCGTACCTTGGCTACAACAAGGTAATGGTCCGAGTCGATGTTGGCTTCTCGGAACGTACGGACATCCATAATACTGGAGAAGTGTCTTGCGTCGATTGGAATGTGGTCAATCTGGTTGATGATTAATTGGTCAGGAGTTCTCAAGGTCTTCTTGTGAATATCGAGATGGGGGTACCGCATGCTAGCTACGACAATATTTCGTCCGGGCGCAAAGTCGATTGGCCTATATTCGTTATCGGAGGAGGTGTCGTGCAGACTATATCTTCCAACAGTGCTACCAAAGATGCCTTCTCTTCCTAGTCGAGGACAATTTTAATATCATAACTAGAGCATTGCTCGTAGGTCTTGTTTAAGAGCTCGTAGAAGGCATCTTTGGCGTCGTCATATTTCTCCTCTGTGGAGGCGTGCGCGCATATCAGGCTAATGTTGGCAAATTTAGCCTTGATGCGGATTGCTACGAGGCGCTCGTTCACATGCCGAAAACTCAAGACATCTTGCCTAAGGCTGCCTCCAAATAGGCACTCGTTTTGCCGTTGATAACAATCACCGTAGTAGATGTCGCAGTTTTTTATACTATTTTTGCCCTACCCATTCCATCGCATTTCTTGGATGGCGATTAGATCTGCTTTGCAGCAGTCTAGAGCCTCCACTAGTTGTTTGACTGTTCATGGCCTGTTAAGGGACTTAACATTAACATTCCACGTGCATATATTTTTTGATACCCCTAGGACGAAGAGTCGGTTGGACCGAAGGCCAGTAACCCGTTCTGAGATGTGAGTACTGCCGTTGGTCTATTAAGGGCTCTTCCGCCACCATCTCTTTTCCAAGATCCAAGTATGTCGGAGAAGCCCAGATCTGGGGAATTCATCCACTGTCCCGTTTATAGTGCTATTTTCGACTGCTGGTCAGCACTCTCGCTTATAAGTTTAGCAGGTCCAAACCGGATGAACATTTACTAGTACCAGGCGGTTACCACGTGGAGGTATGCACAATTGGTGTTCAGAAGATAGCTGCAATACTGGATATCGCCAGGTTGACATCTCTCAGCGCTTCCCATTTCGACAACACCCAACCGTCAAAACCAAAACAGTTTCTCAAAAAAAAAAATGATTTCCTATACAAACACTCACCAACGAAAAGTGGTTCATACTATCCCAGTTTCGTATGTTACTTTCGAAACAAATAAAGGCTTATCACTTTCTTGAAAACGCTTTAGCAACCTTTTCCCACCTTTTTACCATTTTACAACTAACAAATTGTATTTTTAATGGTTGGATATTTCATTTTTCTTTGTATGTAGATCACAGCAAATTTTAAATTTTACAAAACATCTAAAACAAAATTTACATTCAATTACTCGCCCGCTACCACATCGAATTAATTTCACAAAATCAAGTATAGCAGGAAGATACGAGTAGTTATCACTTCGAGGGAGCACAAGTGCGCTACAGGCGTCTGTCTGGCTGGTGATAATAAAAACTTTTATCGATTTATTTATTCCAAACAATTTCATTGAATTGTATCCCTGAATGAAGTCATTTTGGAATACAAAAAAAATAGTTACAACCACCCAGACGCCAAGGCGATGCTGAGTATGACATTTATTACAAAATAGAAAATAATTAAATGGAAACTTTTACAGCAGCAGTCAGACGAACATTTCTTTCTGCCAAATAAAATTGAAGGTGACCTTTTTAAGCATTCTCTATTATTATTATTCGGTCTGAGTGTATATATCGAACCATCATAGCAAGAATTCTATACCACTTCCCTTCTACTAAGACGTGCATTAATCACATAGACTTATTATAGTTAGTGACATGGCATGGGTTTTGATTGCACTCCAAGGAAACCTGTAAAAGAGTTAAAATAGGCCGTCTTTACAGCTCTAAAAAATTAATGCTTGAATTGCGAATTGATTTAACTTCTATGGATGTAAACTGACCACGCAAACAGATGTTTTGTAGTCATGTTGCTTAAACATACAAAAGTAAACGAATTCAAGAATATTTCCTTTTAGGCAACCATACATGAGCACAATAAATTTGGATAAAAAATTAAGTCCCATCATAACATTATCGCCGTGCTTGCTATGCATTACTTCAGTTTAATGGTATAGGATTACGAATTTCGAAGGTTTAAAAGCTATTGAGTCCAAGAGTTCCTTAAAAATCGTATCCCCCTGCAATACATAGCCGGTGCAACTGCGATTCAAAAGATATGGTAAAAACAATATATAACAGTTACCATAAGATCACATATGCGAACACACAGTTATAATGGACAGCCGATTCAAACCAAAGGACATAGACTTAAAGTCAATACGTGATCACTTCTCTAACATTGTCAAAGAGTCAAATCTGTTAATATAATTCCAATTTGCGGACAAGATCCGACCAACAAATGACAAATGATTGCTTCCGACAATGAAAATTCACAACTGCATGAAATACGGGAAGTAATCTCCACAAAATAATCCGCCTAACAACCTAGGTAACTTCAGTTTGTTAAGTCCTCCACAAGCTGACGAAGTAGACCAAGGACCTGACTGCCTTATAAAAATATGACATATTAAAACTGACATAAAAATACGGATTACTCAAAGGTAGATCATATAACAAACGCCTGAGTATAATAGTAATCCGTATGCTCCGAGTACTTACTTCTAAAACATCTCGAATTCATAGATAGATGCCTCCAGACTATATGTTTTCTTTGTTTGATTTCCGCACTTATTCCGTTACCGAGTCTCACTGGAGAAACTGGGTATATAAATTGCTTTACCAACTTAGGAGTTCAGGGTCCCTTACTAAGTTCTACCTTTTTTAGGTAAGCAAAAATTCTTTAAGTGCGAAGTTAAATGAGCTCTTTGATTTGCCCTCCTCTCTGTCAAAGCCCCTTTTCCGCATCAGAAGATTCGGTGATGCTTTTTCCAACTTTCATAGAGCATGGCCTCACCAGATAATTCTCCACAATTTTCAAGGGCTCATGGTTTATTAGGTGGACGGCAGTTTTAAAGTTATTCGTCCAAATTAAATGCTGTCCCCAGCCAGTGTATTTTCATCTTCTTTGCTCTTCATTAATCCACAGAAGTGGATCTCGTCGTCCTTGTATTTTTCCAAATTCTTTTCATCGCCAAACCATGGTTGTCATCACTTCTAAAGGCATTGTCACTAGTCCTTCTAACATCATGGTGGTGATGCGGTACTATAAAAGAACAGACATGATCGTCTCTTTTGTGATTGAAGACGTTCAACATCAAACCCGGTGCCGTACTGACACTAATATCTTATCAATGTCATTCAGTCTGTGGATTTTATTTTCCCTACTAAAGATTATTTTCTTGTCTAGTCCGTTAACATAATTTTTGTTATGTTTTTTGGTTTCCCACTAGGATTTCCGGAACAGCTGATCTAGGAAAGCATAACATTTCAGGTACTACCTGACCAACAATTGAGTCAATATTTTGGAGGCTGCTAGTGATCTCTGAGGCCTAACGCGAGTTGCTTATCTGTTGTTTAATAGGTGCTTATTGCTTATAGAGCAGCCTGCTATTTTTCCGGAAGTTCTTCTTCATATGGCTTCTAGGACGCATATCACAGCCGATCAAATTTTAAAAAGAAAAAATATATAGTATTATGAAGAACAGAAAAGAAACAGGTGGTAGCGAATACGAGTAAGGTGTACCGGACTAATAGAAGGCAGAAATTTTAAAAAATTGTGAAAAAAAACGCTTAGCTTTTCGATCCAAGGAAATCGAAAAGTACAGTGATAATACAAAATCTTATGTTTTTACATAGAGGTAAGAGGACTTGAGGCAGATGAAAAAGACCGAAGTTTACTCAATCATAAGAAATTCCCTTCCTAAGCTGAGCAAAAGTTTAAACAGCAATAAAGAACCAAACAATGCATCATCGGGCCTAATAAACTACGCACAGGAAAGTTGAATGCAAATTCGATGACCGGAATATCAGATCTATATATCCAATCTGCAATCTTGTTAATATATAAAATGTTTATTTTATTTATTATCATCCCTTTAAGCTGTACCAAGATTTGGATATACATAATTCTACAACTAGAATACGAAGACACGGCCATCTCGAGCAAATAACCAATGTTAATGTGCAATATTACTCTAATATATCAGTATCATTTGGTAGACAATCCAGAATGTAACTCTACCTGATATAATTCAACAACGGGTCGGAGTCCATTAGGCAAGTGAATAAGTGCTGGGCTTAAAATTGTTATGAACGAAAATTGAAATGCGGATTGGTACTTTAAATGCAAGTCTGAAAATTTTAAACTAAACTTTCCATACTCGTATAAGACTCACAATCTGTGCTTAGAATATGGACAGTACACGTAACGACGAAAACGCCCAAAATCCTGCTGTCAGCTAGAGTAGACCGTCCAACTTTCACGATGATGGCAAAAACTTCCATCCACTTGGCCAAATCGAAATGAAAATTTAAAGATCTTAGCTAAAATTCAACAAAGCAGCTTGACCTGACGGTTTACCGGTCATAGTTTCAAAAGCTGCTGGAAATGCCATTTCTCAAATTTAGTCAGAAGAATGTTTGCCTATCATTTGATCAATCTTATGGCCGCATGAGTAAAATGACCATTGAGAACGCCCAAAAAAAAGGTTCCAGATGAGGTGATATGCTGTCATCTGATTTTGTTAACACCACACTTCAAATAATTGTGTGGAACTCACCATAGAACACCGGAGGCACAATCTTTCAGAAGTCTGTGCAACAACTAGCATACGCTGATGTTAATGACATATTTAGCAGAAGTCAGCAGGCTGTCACTTATTGTTTAGCTAGAATTGAAACGGAAGCTGCCAAAATTGGTAAATGTGACAAAACTTCTCAACAAGAAGGGACACGCAACATCGACAAATTAGAAAAAACGTCAAAACAACACCTCAGCAGAAATAAAACGTACAATCACTTTTGCTAACTGTTTTTTTCTTTGGGCTAACAGAGAAAATTAGACCTTGGTCTACCAGTCCAACTTTATGGCGCTAGAGCATGATCTCTACCGAATGGATATATACTCGTAGATCAATTATTTCCGGAGAAAAATCCTTCTATAGATTCAACGACAAACTATATGAGC
This sequence comes from Volucella inflata, assembly GCA_928272305.1. Classification (NCBI taxonomy): domain Eukaryota; kingdom Metazoa; phylum Arthropoda; class Insecta; order Diptera; family Syrphidae; genus Volucella; species Volucella inflata. The sequence goes on along the minus strand of OV743720.1, from coordinate 110,901,000 downwards.
TGTACAGCGACTTTAATCGCCTGAGGTGATTAGGAGATATCGAATCCAACTCGGAGAGATAACACTTCAGGTAACGCGTACAAGTAGATAGGGAATTCAACTTGCAGTTAGCTAAAGACTGGAGAGCCTTGTTAGTTGTAGCTCAGGTTCACCTCAAATTAGAGAAGAATATCTATCCCAAACAATACCAGGTCAGTTTTATCGCCGATTATAATTTTGATAAAGTGAAGCAATGTACTTTTTTAAAAATCGTCTCTGCTATAATAAATATAAGTTATTAAGTATTCAATTAATGACGAACAGTATTATACTTTAGCGATCGAGCGATTCAGAAATATTGTCCTTATGCCCAAAAATCTACTTGCAGTACTGCCTTCAGCTCTGCCCGTGAAACAGATGTGCAGATATTTTTTGAAGTCAATCGCATCGGTTGCTGTTATTTTACAGCTACTGTCACTTATGTGTGACACTGTCGATTGCAGCGAATTTAGAAATATAGACGTGTTGCAGAACAGCGCTGCGTGCAGCATTTATACATAGCTTTGCGAATTAAAACATATGTATTCTAATTTCACATAAGATTCTGCTCATGTGTTTTGGGCATTACTCATCAATGACCGAAACAAGAAAATATTTGTAGATTTAATCCGAATACCTTTGATGACTTCGTCCACTTAAAGGACTCCCGACCTATTCCATATTTCTACACCCCTCCAAAAATTGTGTTTAACTTTGTATGTTTGTACCAAAGTTTCAACCAATAAAGTCATATAAAAAGTAATGCCAAGGAAGTTACTTTAACACTACTCTCTAACATTACACTTTTCAAAATGTATGCAGATACACTTAGCTTGATTGAGCATTCTTGAAGCAACCACTCAATCATAATGACACTTCAAACACAATGGCTATGTATCTATGGTTTACCTTGCAATTTAAAAACCAGTTTTACGGGGATTCCACATGGTAAAGGGTTCAAAACGTTGGCAAGTTTATATGGAAATTAATTTTTTTTTTTTTTAAATGCAATTTAAAATTTAAATCATAAGGCCGATGCAGCGCATTTCAGTTGATCCCAAACAGTGCGTGGTATGCATTACTGAAATGATGAAATGTTTTGTTCACCGCCCTTTACTGTGCTCAGAAAGCGTAACAATTTACAAAACACACATTGCCCAGGACACTGCAGATTGTCACTGTAAACAATTGTTCGGTTAATTCGTACGGGAGGTCTTTGACAGGAGGGTTATGCTATCTCCCGGGAGTGTTTTACCCAAAGTGGTTTATATACATTTTTTTCAAATTATGGCACGCGATTGACAAGAATAGGAGCGCACTTCTGACCGTTAAACTTGATTTATGGTACATTTTTCAGATTTTTCTGCAGCGGCTGAATGTCTTTTTTGACAGAATGTGTTTGTACAGAACGTAGGCCAACGGACAATCTACAATAAAAATATGTTCAACGGAGATTAATGAATCCATTGCAAGAAAGCAAATTTCATTCCTCCTATTGAGTTCACTAATGTCTCTATAGTCAACTCTAAAATTGTACAACAGAAATGATTATTTTCAAAGATGACGTAATAGTTTATCTTCTAAAAAATATTTTTGAAGAAAAATAGGAAATTGAGTCATTATCAAATAATGAGTGCAAATTTACTTTGCACTGTTGCCACTTGCTGTTGCTAATGATTTGGGGAGAGAGTTACTAGTGTTGGCATTGTTAACCTTGTAAGCAGCGCTATAGATACAAAAAATTATATCTTAACCACAGATTTTGTTGTACGTAATCTCAAGTGCAAAAATAATAACTCTATACCATGGTTTTGGTTTAAAGGCCTGATGTGAATGAGTCAAGTCTACTTCCTGACCTTGCATATACGGGTGGTCTTATTTGATCATTCAGTTGAATGTGGGTTTTCTGTCTTCGGTTTGCCAATTCGTTTGAACAGACAGTCCGGCACCAACTTCGATGGCTTATGACAGAATTACGCTATTTAAGAGTACGTCCGTGGCAAGCCTTTAGAATAAACTGATGAGAAATTACATACTATATATCGTGAATGGTGTTAGAGCATTTAATAAGGTGGACATAACGATATAACAAGGCAAGGCGAAATAACCTTACTTTTCGGGTTTTTGGGGAGAGTATCAATTGAACGGCCAATATTGGCATCGTATAAAAGTCTTACCCGAAGCTTTTAATCATATCGAGCAAGTCTTTGGCTGTCTTTGGTACGCTGGTATGTATTGAGACAGAATCATCAACGATGAAGTTTGATTTGAAGATTAATTGTTGGCACGGTTTCGACAAGTCGAAAACAAAAATTCGTCGACTTCCTAATCGTGTCGCGCCAACTGGGCAAACATTCCGGCACTTAGCTAGCTACACGACTCGAACAGACTGGAACCACAGGAGACCATGCAGGGCGTAGCCGCCACCGGACTGGTCATTCGGCCGAGAATATCTTGGATGTGGTTGTCGATGACGCTGAGAACGAAGAAAAATCAACCAGACGACGGGCCACGCAATTGGGCATCACCAGACGGATGTGAAAGACTTACACATGTTCCCATACAAAGTGTAAACAGTGCATCAGTTAATGCCTCCTGACCGTCAATCGCGTGTGAATTACTGTCAAGCCATATTCAATCTCCAATTTCCAAGCCTTAAGGAAAATATTCGACAGGAATGCTAACAGAAGTCTCCGGAAATCTTGCGAAAAGTCACGGAACATGCGATAAAAGAGCACAAATATGTATCAACACTGATGACAGCCACTTGGCGGAACTTAACAGAAAACATTGTAAAGGTCCAAATAAAGATTTCCATTACTCAAAATCAGAAACAAAATTGGATGTTTGATTTTGCGCCACCTTGTACCTTACACTGCTTGCAATGTTCCTCTGGCGAATGCAGACAAGCAAATCTAGGAAAACAATGGATATAAAAAACTGCCCTGCAAAAGGACAAAACACAGGAGATGCTTGCAATTGGATGAACTTAAAAGAAGAGAAGAATATTAGCCCCTCAGATGAAAAAATCCTTAGAGAGGTGCCATTAGCAAGCTTAACCCCAACAAAGCTGCTACAGTTAGAACGGCAGCATATTGGAACCTAAATAAATGTCAACCCGTCAACTGCGCAAACTACAGGTGAATAAGTCTCCTAAGCATCTAATGTAAAATCCTGTCTTCCCTATTTAATGAATGCTTTCATCGACATCACTGCTGACAAAATCTATAGTGACGAACTACTCGTACATATCGGGTTTTCCAATAGGGACTTGACAGCTTTGAATTTAATTTGTGAACACACTCTTTCACTTATCATCAAACTGTCACTGTCAATTTATTCAGTAAACTCAACATTTTCATCATGGTAAAGTACACAAACGAGCAACGTCTGCAAATTATAAAAAAATTTCTACCGAAATTCGGAGTCGGTGACTGCAACTTTAAAGCGTTTATTCCTATTTTCGGTCGTAATTCTCGCCCTAGTAGACAGGCTATAACAAGTTTAATGCCAAAATTTGAGTCTACATATTCGTTGTGTGATGTTGCCGTGTGTCAGTGTGAAAATGGGTTGGTCGAAGTGTCGAAAATATCGCTGACGTTCAGGCGTCCGTAGCAAACGATCCAAATCAGTCAACTCCACGGCGTTCTCAAGAATTGTTCATCGCTCGGACCACATTATGGCGTATTTTGCGGAAAAATCTGGCCTTACACCCATGCAAGATCAAGCTGATTCAAGAATTGAAGCCGATGGACCATTTGAAGCGACGTACGTTCGCCGATTGGGTTCTGGAGAAGATGTGCCAAGATGGTGAATTTCATCGCAAAATCATCTTGGCCGCCTCGTTCGTGCAATTTAACGCCGCTTGACTATTTTCTGTGGGGCTACGTTAAGTCATTGGTTTATGCCAACAATCCAACGACGTGGGAAGAGCTCAGAGCCAACATTGAAAGCGAAATAGCGGCGGTTTCGGCCGAAATGTGTGGCCGAGTGGTTGAAAATTGAGTCCAACGAATCGACCGCTGCAAACGTGCCCGCGGTGGCCATATGAACGAAGTCGAGTTCCATTCATAAATGTTTTGATTGTACTTCAAGCCGATAATAATGTTTTTGAGATATCTCAAATGGTTTGCGTTTTATTTAAAAAAAAAGTTGTCAAGCCCTTATTGGAAAAACCTACATACATATATGTATGTACGAGGGCGGGTCAATAAGTCCGTGACTTTTTGAATTTCTGACCTCTTTACTGAAACAGCAACACTACTCCTGTCAACAGGCATCTGTCAGTTGACTCCTGTCAAAATTTAAACTTGCTGCGTCAGTTAGTTTGTGTTTGACAGCTATTTTTATCAGACTACTCACTAATTTGAGGAGAAAATGGAAAAAGTGAATTTCGTGTGCTTATTAAGCATTATTTCTTGCGAAAAAAAACCATTACCGAGACCAAGGCTAAGCTTGATAAATACTATGGATCCTCTGCACCATCGATTTCAATGGTAAAAAAGTGGTTTACTGAATTTCGTTGTGGCTGTACAAGCACTGAAGATGCCGAACGTCCTGGACGCCCAGTTGAGGTCTCTACACCCGAAACAATCGAAAAAATTCACGATATGGTGTTGGCCGACCGAAGATTGAAAAAGCGAGAGATTGTGGAAGCCGTAGGGATCTCGCATGGCTCAGTGGTTTCAATTTTGAATGATCACTTGGGCATGAGAAAGCTTTCCGCAAGATGGGTGCCGCGTTTGCTCACAGTCGACCACAAACACATGTGCAGTTGCCATGGCAAAAATCCATGAATTGGGCTATGAATTGCTCCCTCATCCACCCTATTCTCCAGATTTGGCTCCGAGGGACTACTTCTTGTTCCCAAACCTGAAGAAATGGCTTGGTGGAAAAAGATTTGACTCCAATGATGAAGTCATCTCGCAAACAAAGGCCTATTTTGAGGACCTCGACAAATCATTTTTTTTGGAAGGGATAAAAAAATTTGATAAGCGTTGGACAAAGTGTATAGAGCTCAAGAGAGACTACGTTGAAAAATAAAATTATTTTTTTATCAAAAAATCTGTGTTTTAATCCAAAAGTCACGGACTTATTGACCCGCCCTCGTATATAGAGACTTGTCCTATTTGTCTATTCGTGCCATACTCATTCGACTATGCAGGGGTGGTAAATTTGCGCTGCTTCTTCAAGGTCGAAAATGACAAAACCTCATAAAAGGACTTGTATTAGATGATGCCTTCATCGATGTAAACGTTGACATAATGAGAAGAGCGCAGCGAAAGCGCACACAAAACCTGCGGCGCCAACGACAAAATGTCACTATAGAATGTAACAATTTTGAAGAGCGACTTTATTAACAACGGCTCCGCTATCAATTCCGAAAACGACACCACCTCCACAATTATGCGAAAAATTACTCTTGGTAATCGCTGAAGAAGACGCTGAAAATGACGTTTCAATAGCGGCCGAACCGCGATGCCAACTTCATGATAAAAACTGATATAACCGGGGTTAGACGGCTAGGTCATCTTATGCGCATGAACACTATTGCCCTTGCCCCCAGCCCCAGAAATTTTCGACTTCATTCCAGAGGGACACGTCAGTGGAAGACGTTCTTATCTTTGGTAGCACACACAAATGGAAGGAGACCTCAGCTGGGTTAAGGGCCGTGCTACCTTGAAAGGTATGTTAGCCGAGGCTCTAATCCAACCCCAAATTGAACATCCTCTAAGTAAGTAAGTAGGTAACTGGAGATTAGTTCAACTATTGATAATTGTGAATCTAATATGCAGAACAATTCCAGACATTCTTGAGTCAATCACCACCTTATTGATCGTTTGTTATAAGTTATCAGGAAATCGTGAAAAAGTGTGCTTAAAGAACACCTAAAAGAAGGTTTGCCTAGCACAGAGAAGACAGGTGACAGTGGATGGGAATACCTAAGTCAGACATGTCAGAATATTTTAGCAGTAATTTTTTGTTTGTTTTCAAGACTAATTGATCCAAATTGAATATATGATTAAATGCAACTTCCATTGAATACTTTATATATACAGAGGGTTATACAATAATTATTGTTTAATCTACTTTTTACTAAATGTTCAACAAAAATATAACAATCCTCTTATCTTTCCTACAAATTGGACAAAAGCCCTCTTTCGTACAGTCTAACATGGATACGCACGCCTTTACGGCGGCGTGTAACAACTTCATTAAAACCTCATACATCACGTATTATATTGCTTCAGCCAAGTGGACGCGTTTTAATCGCCGTGCAATCTTCGGATGATAAAGGTCAAACACAGTCAACATCTATTGTGTTCGGAAACCCCTCCAAAAAAAACTCTAAATAAAATCCGAATAATTTAGGGCTGTTTTTTTCTTAGAAAAAACAACTAGGGTATCCACGCATGATGAGTTATATTGTCACCCCGAGTTGCATCTGCCACGGACGCAGTCTTTCATGCGACCACATTATATTCAAAAAGTGACAACTGAAAGCAAAAAATGTTTTCTTTTTTTTCCAAATGCAAAACTAAATGTATGGTGGTTGATTCATTTCAACAAGCGGAAAGTTGAGTGAGAACTCAGTGATATTAGCAAATTTAATTAGAGCTGAGCGAGCTTAGAATGTTACTTTCAAATGTAACCAGTACAGTTACTCCTCTTATCAGACCGTGTGATGTCTGATGACCAATTTCACCTGCATCTACATTTTTGCCATCACTGTGGATATCTTACTTGAAAGCAGTTATGAAACTATATGATGATGCGGTGGCATTCTTAATCCTCCATAGTCGGAAGCAAATCCCTATTTCCACCAGCGCCAGCGGTTTGACCGAAATCAGGAAATTAATCCCTTTGCTTGGTGGAATATTGGTGTGGTCTTGCGTTTTATCTTTTCGAGGGACAATATTTTATGAGAAGGTACCCGTACGATTCGTTGCAGTGCACAACCTAGGATACAGAGGCTATTTCACGGATAAGTGAACTCTCAGGATTTATGGTATTGTACAATCATAGGCTCATGCTACTTGTATGAGTTTAATGCAGTACGGTAGCACATAAATTCGTATTTCTACTTTTATCACTGGTATACCGGTAGAAGTAGGTACGAGTACTACACACCACAAAATTACCTTGATCGTTTCATCGTACTTCTTTTAATGTTTGTGTCGTAAATACTCGTACATTCGATAAAAAAAGGATTCTGTTTGTATGCTCGTACATATTTACTGACTATTGCTAGTTTTCAATATAGTATTTCATTTGAATCGAATGAATAATTTCGGTGGGATATGAGTGACCCACGACGGAATTCGACGACTTAAATCCAAAGGATTGGGAAAAAACATTTCTATTTCAAAAACTGTATAAACATTGTGTCAGTAGTTGCGATTCAAATAAAAATGGCTAAAAAAGCCTTTAAACTGGAAAATGGTAATAAAATTTCATATAGAAAGATTTATGTATTATATCGATCGAAATGTCTCCTTGAAATTTGGGTAATTTCGATAGCAGGACTCTTTGAAAATAAGCTCACCACACAGGCAATATCTACGGAGTTGAAACAATTGAATGCAGCAACAAGCTATTTCTCTTCTTCGTTATGTCAATAGTTTACACTTTCAAAATCTACGGTCCGATATGATATGGTATAAGGTTCAGCTATGACCATTTGAATGGCTATTACTAGTGTTAAGCCATGTATGCATGACATGATAAAGGCTGTCTATCTTCACACTACATAATTTCGAACCCTTGGATGGTTCTAAGGGGATTTTAAACGAGAATATGTTCATTTTAATCCCGTTTTCCACATCAAGCACTCTTAATTTTATCAGTTGCCTCTTAGTTTTCATGTAGAATTACAGTAGGCAAATGAACCAATTTCCTGCCTTAATTATTGTTAATATAGGCGTGGAGGAGAGGATGCCAGTAGGCCTAACGCTTTTAGATGTACATACGCCAAACGTTTCCTGAGGCTGTCCGAGATAGTATCGCCAAAAGTTTCCTTCTGGAAATTTCCATGAGTTGAGAATTTGCCACGCAGCTTTTGTATGCCTTATTTTTGTAAAACAATGGAGCTCGATTATCGAAGGCAATAAGCTGAGGATCCAAGCAGTCCTAAAGCAGGTTCACGTCCTGAAAAACTTTTCCTGAGCCCTCCCTAGCACGTTCATCCGCGAATTCATGACAAGATTTAGAGTTTTCAACCTTCCCACTCCGTTTAGTAAAGTCTGGTTTTGCATAGGAAGAAACAAAAAAAGGAGTTAAATGTAACTGTCCTTCAGGGATCCACTTTTATTTTATCTGTCATATTTACCGAGAAATACCTATTGTTGCACTAAGTGAACATGTTTTAAAATGCAGCCCTAGATGTAATCGACACTTGGTGCACTAAAAATGGGGATTCGACCGATCCTTATTAAATTAAGTTGCAATCATTAGGAAAATAAAGTTAAATGCTTAAACTTTACATCGGTTGCCTGTTGAAACGTGCTTTTACGAAAATGTGCCAATGTGCAATGACTAATGCTGACAAACATGAATATCGACTTTCTATATTCCCAGGAATGGGTTCGACAAGAATGTAAGCCAGGAAAGGAATGTGATTTGATCGAGTCTTTATGGGTGGCTCTTCTTTTTTTCTTTTTGAGAACTTTAAGGTAATATTTAACTCGTGCCTGTCTTCCAACTGGATATACCCAATCCTGATGGCAATAATCTAACCGACAAAAAAACTAGTTGAAGAATGCAAGGGGTCTCTAAACACAATCGGACTATATAACAGGTCAATACATAATCATCATTTAATCATTTTAGGCAAGAAAAAAGTATTACAGAATCGGAATCTGCGAAAGGAGTACCTGCAGTTCTCTGTTATTGCTCTTTTGGTAGTTGAATTCCATGTGATAACAATATGACTCTTCAAGTCCTAGCAGACCAGACAAATGCCAACCAGGGCCTCCTTGAAATAAAATTACAACGTATTAGCCTTCTAGTTTTAAATAAAATTCACAACACTCTAACATTTTTTATTGTCCAAAGTTAACTTAAATTATTCAGCCAAGATGCAAGAACCCATAAATATATTCTCCGCCCAGAACTACTAAGAGTGATAAATATTTTTTTGTCTTGATTTGTCTTAGTTTCAACAATAACTTGGATACTATCTGATTGTTGAAATAACAAAGACGACGCCCATTAGTCTAGCAATTTTCAAGTACGTATCGATCTGTTTACTCCCACAAAAGGAATACTCTGGAATATCTGTATTCCAGATACGTTCGTTCAAGTGAAGGAAAGTGATTCAGAAACTTGTTGTGGTTAACATAGATTTGACATTATTATGGCAGGGGGAAAATATTACGAATGAACGCATTTTTATTCAATTCAATTGAATTTGTAAATTTGAAAATTATAGTGCTTCGTAAATTGTAACAGAGTACGAGTAAGTCCTGTACCCTGACAAGATGTGACGTGCTGTGAATTTATGGAGTAGTTACATGTACGATATTGAAATCTGCTTAAGCACATTTTATATTCAATACCGATTCAATCCATTTATCCTTTTTACAAGTCGACAGTAAGAAATTTACGAGTATGGACGTGCACACGTGCAAAGGTTTTTCCACACCAACCATGCCTGAGTGCCCGGGGGGACATTTAAATGAGCTGGTTAGCAGCTACATTTCCCGGCATACCAAAACCATTTACCCATTATTGATTGAATTTAATGGAACAGAGAAATTACGGTACTAGATAAAAAAAAAGCAAATTGTGAAGGGTTTTCATTAATTTGATGTACGAAGGCAATTGTTTGTACATTACGGAATTTTGATTACCGTACCATGCTTTGGTAAGCGGTCAACAACCTTTATGAGAAGAACATTTTTGGAGGTCCTGATAGTAGAGCGGTGAATTTGGGCAATAAAATTGATAATTCATAGCTACTCCACGGTATATTCGATTGTACCGGAGTTGATTTATCAATCTGTTAAAGGCAAATGTTGAGTAGAAAAATATATATAGCAACACTACAAAGTTCTATCGGAAATGACTGAACTGAACCTCAGAAGGGAAGCGTAGGGTGAATTAATTTTCGTGTTAAAATATTGATTGATGGCGCTAATAGTCAAGATGACAGATTGAAGCTGAGTACAAAAAGTATTTTACTGGACTACTTAGGGCGCCAGCCTCAGATAAGTACGGACTTAATGATAACGAGCCTCCAAAATGAACTTGTGTAGGTTAACTGACTTTGTTGCAGGACAGAATATTAGATACCACTAAAACAGGTAGCTTGAATTTTCATTCTTTTCTCTTTCTACACAATTCTGGGTGGCTTCGTCGTTCTGGACAGACAACAACATAAGGTCGAGTGTTGAGATCTTTTCTGCTGAGTAAAGTCACCCAATTCGTAAATGAGCCCACGCGAAAATCAGACATTTACACTTTATAGGCGTACCGCCAGCACCCCGACTTGCTTTTCACTTCTCACCGCGGTAAGTATTAGAAGAAGGACGATATGATATCCCCTCTAGGCTCATCGGACCACTGTGTAGAAAAAAGATTCTAAGAAAACCGTATGGCAGTACGAGAAAGCTAATGGAGCATACTTGAAAGCATCTTTAGGAATTTTAACTACATAATTGATATGTTTTCTCTACAACAACGTGGATGCTGCTGCCAATTTGATCACAGACACTATTCTCTTTGGAATGAAATTCATTATCCCTCATCGGATGAAACTGAGACGTGGTATGTCTCAGCCTGTGAAGAGGTTATTAGTCTTAAGGAAATGTTGTTTTTTTAATCCTACAAGACCGAACCTACATAGGAAACCTAGAACCTATATCACAAGATCTTGTCTTACTGAAAAGTGAAACCAAAGCGTACATCAAGCTGGCAAAAGTAAGAAAGCGGCACTTGATATTTCTAAGGCATTTAACAGAGTTAGACATCAGGCTCCTTTGTCAAAAATATGTGCATTTCAGATCGAAAACTCCCTCCTTCAATTTATAAGAAACTACCTTTCCGAACATTTAGTTCAAGTTTGGTTGGACGGATTCAAGTTTGATATTCACAAAATAAATGCTGCTGTACACCAGGGCTCCGTTCTGTCTCCGAATAATCTTTATCTTGATCCAATATGATACTTTTCTGACAACAGTACTACTCTTCGGGCTGTAGAACGGAAACGGCAGCGTATTCATTAAATTCCGATATTAGCAACGTAACTATGATAATTGAGGAACCATCAACAATGTGCAATTGATGTTTAGTTTTAGTTTGAATAAGCAACCATTATCCATGAGTGGCACTTGCATCGTCGAAATCGAAAAAGTTTCCGTTGGCAAGCACAACCTTCCCTGGAATGACAACGAATTTTTGTTCTTTAAAATGCTTCGAAATGTCTAGATTTGCTTAAGTGGTGTAAGAAATATTTCACCCTATCCGATCTTGCTACAATAGTATAATAAAGCATTCATTCACCCAAAATTCAAGTATAATACTTACATCTGGTCAGGAGCCCCGAAGACCCTTTTACACTGGCTATAAAGGATTCAAAACCATGCGATATAACTTCTAGATGATGACAATATTACACAGTCAATAGACACCCCAACATCGATGTAATAACACCTTGCTCTTTCGCTATTGCCACCACTACTGCTTTATCGAAATTGCCAGTAACATTTCGTCAATCAGTCTCAAATTCACTATCGAACGTATTTTAAAATATGTGATTCTTTTCTGAGGCAAACAATTCGTTTTTGGAATGCTCTACCGAGCTTTTATTTCGTAGTCATTTTAACCTATAAACATTCAAAACCAACGAACATGGGCACCTCTCTTTCTTTCCTCCGTTACTTTTCATCGCTCCCGCTGTGTGCAAGAACGAATAAACCCTTGAGCGCGCTTATTAATTTCAAAAATTAAAAATGTTTGCTTCAATGCAAGTCACTCCTCAAATATTCTGAACGCCCAATGTAGACTCCAACCACTATCTTATTGTACAGATATTCCAGGTCGTCAAAATGATATAAAAATACAGAGTTAAATCGTTGCAATCATAACAATATCGTAGAGTCTTTGTGCCCTCGGCAGCGATGCCAAGAACCCATCAAAAATATTGAAACTGGTTCGATAGGTTTCATCCTACAAAGCTTATGAAACACGAGGCTTAAAAAAAAGAAACGAATAGTGAGCTACACGACCAGTAGAAGGAGAAAACATTGCATCATAAAGCTGGACTGGTGCTACTCTAGGGACACCATTCGGCAACTAAATCTAATAAGACCGTATCGAGTCGACTGCATAAACCTACTGAGCTGCCAGACTCGCCAAGTTATTTAAGGGAGCAAGAGATGAAAAAGTAGAAAGAATACGTCAACTTATTTCCAGGTTTGGTTGGAGGGAGATTTGTCAGGTGCTCGAAATCTCAGCATGAAACTGTTCATTTTGTAAGTACACAAACTACGAGTACAATAAGTCAATGCTAATGTTAGAGTTATTTGAAATATGGCTTCTCAATCTTTCTTAGCATTATAACAATATTAACATTAAAGATTTCGTACAATAGTGTCTCCTTCCTATCTCCATACCGAAATGAGCTACTCACAAAGGGAGGTTCTTTTAAGTTATAGCAATTGCTAGATTTCCATTGAATATTCGATTTCCTGCTTTCTACTCGTATTTCAAAGAACCTATTGTCTGAAACCATAACAATGTTCGTACATGAAGTATCTGCATATATTAGAACAAAGAGTACCATGTTCTTGTTCTGCCAGTTGACTTTGTCAAATACGTATTTGGTCATAGAAATCATCTTCTTAAGAAAGGGTATTACATTTCTGTTTATTAGCGTTAACATAACTACGAGTTTTGTAGAAATTAAAGATATCACTAATGCCTTTCAAAGAATTTCCTATATATTGCACACATGTTTCTCTGGAGCCATCTTTTAAGAATAATAAGTAGACAATAACGTAAATCTTAGTAAACATTCACATGTAAGATTAATACTTTGTATCAATGCATATGTAGCTATTGACTAAATAAGACAACCGGAGGGATGTTCTCTGACAGATCACATATTTGAAATCTGAGAAAAATAACTAAGCCCGTCGTCCTACTACCTATAGTTACATACCTCCATCGGACAATAGGAAAATGATAAACTCATACTGACCACTAAGATAACTGCAATTAAACATTTATGAATGTAATTCCGGATTAGCTCAGCGGGTATCGAAACCTTTTCTGTGCAGAGGCGTCAATTTAGTGGCGAATGACCATGCGCTGTGGTCACTGCATGTCAATTTGTTCAGTGTTTTTTTCTATTGTATTACATGAAAAGGATAATCGGATTTCGTGCAAAACTATTAATTAGATATTTGGGTTTTTATATCACGTCGGGAAGATTACGATTACTAAAAAACTACTCACAGCTGTCAATAAGTCACACCCTTTTCTATGTGAACCCTGAGTGTTTGGATAAAAAAAAAGAAATAATAACCCTTTGGCGCACGTCTGGCCTTTTGTGTGGAATCAGTTTACCATGAAGTTGAATAATAGAACTTCCCTCAACAATAGCAAAAATAATTAAAACTAGATTATTTCGAGTTTTTTTATTAGATTTGTTATTTATATGAAAAAAGAGGGATTTTTTTACCCTTTTTCCAGTTCTTTTGGTCGGAAGGTAAAGTGAAGGCATTCGAGGGAATGTGTACGTAAAAAATTATTTACAAGGTGCAAGCTGAAACTTAGGCCAGGTGCATAAGCTTGCGTAGTTCAAGTTGCTTTAATTTCTCTATTACAACAAGCGGCCGAGCTTATATTAACAAATATGTATAATTTATTGCAGATATTGGCAAAAAATTGAAAATCTAAACAGAAATTATGGTTATTGGTGACCTGAATATAGATATAAATGTTTTATGTAATGTTCCTGCTCAAAAATTTAAAGAAGTCATGTCGACAAAAGTATTGATAAGTGGAAGTATACTGGCGACCATTCTTATCAGCCCCGTAATCAGCTGGAAAGTACTGGTCATGCGCCCGCAGCATACAGAAAAGTAAAAAAGATCGACATTTCTAAAATCTTTTTTATTCAATTGTTTTAGTTCTTTATGTCATGTAAACTTATTTTTAAAATAATTGCACCTTCCGATTTTTTGCATCACCGAATCGCCGTAATATGATCATTTTATCCACGCTCCATACTTCATTAGATTCAAACGCTAGAAATTTTAGGTCTCGCAATCGCTGACTGATTCTTTGGTGTGGATAAGCTTTAAGCTATAAAATTATCTATAATAAAGTCTAATGTAGACATACGAGAATATTTTTCCTGGACATGCGCAGCTGTACCAAGCCGTACTTTGGATCGACAATTTGTGACATAAAATCAGTCGTTGACTTCTCCAAGTGTAGATTTTAATTAATGCACTGTAAGTTTAGCTAACTTATACGACAAAGGAGTTGACAAGAATCCTATCATGAACAAGGTCTTAAGCGTCTCCATAACCTTTTTGTGGGAAAAATTAACAATATATAAACTTCAGACATTTATATCTGTGTCACTTTTATTCAGTAGTCCTTGCAATTTTATGACGGCAACATATTGTACATGCTTTAACAATGTTACCAAATTTTAGAAATTTGATTCCAAAATGATGGTTCTATGCACCAAACTTATAGAGCACTTGCACGCGACATAATCGACCATTTAAACCCCTATTTGACGTATTGTTGACCTTATTCCCACAAAACTTTCTTGGAAGATGCAGTGGCACCGAGGCGCAAAAGAAGAGTGTTCAGTTCAGAAAAGTGTTGGAAAAGATCCACATTTGTCTGTTCGACGTCTTTCACAAGAGCTTGGGGTTTCCCAATCCACTTATGCAAAGATCTTGGTTTGATTCATCTCGTGCAACAATCTAAAACCATCGTTTTCAATCAAGTGGCATTGTTGGGCGATTACGCTCATGCCTGTCAATAAAACATAACTGGCGCATTTGGATCGAAGGTAATCCACATGAAATTATCGAAGTGCCGTTCCATCCCGAAAAATTCAGAATTTGATGGGGTCCATTGGTGAGTCATCGGACCATACTTTTTTCAAAAATTGAACTGTTACAGTCGCTGTAAAGCCATGATTAATAAATTCTTCGTTCTCCAATTACATGGCATGAATATGGAAGAGATGTGTTTCCATCAGGATTGTGCTATGTGCCATGCCAACAAACGAAACAATAAATTTACTGGAGGAAACATTAAAAAAAAAAATAACACTGTGCCGCTGGCAGCCCGGTATGGGCCATGGCCTAGCTTCTTGACACTCATTTGTGTTGCTCATGTTGTCATTTAAGTCACATCTGAGCGGGGCCTACGGTTCATCGCCGAATCCGAACGGCACTCCTTAGAAGCTTTTTCGTAGGCAATTTTACTTTCGGGAGTTTGCTATTGCCCGCCGAAAGGGTGATGGCGATTTGAATAGATGTTGGTGAACCAGCCAGGAATTAAACCCAGACTGTCTGCGTGATAGTCCAATGAGTTAACTATCGCGCTATCGCCATCGTCGGAGGAAACATTCAATGAACCCAAAATTTTGCGGAATGAATCTGTAAATTGGTCTCTAAGATCTTGTGTCTTTACGCCTCTTGATTATTTTCTTTGAGGATACGGCAAAAATTTGTTAGCTAAGCTCACAAACCAACAGCAATCGACACATTGTAAGCCAACATTATTCGTGTTACTAGCCCCAAATTTGGGGCACAAATTCTTTTTTTTCGCTTAGTAGTAGTTAACAAGATTTTCCGTCCTTACTCCGGGCCTATTATGCTTCCGAACTTTATTATTATTCAGCTAAATAAAGCTGGTAATTTAAAAAAAAACGATTAAAGCATGTTTTTAAAAATATTAGTTGAAAACCCTTTTTCAAGTCTCGCTGACCTTTTATGCCAAAATAAAAAGAATGTCACTAAAAATTGAAAACAAATTTATTTTCATTTTATTTCATTTGGATTTACGTTAAGGTAAGAATGTTTTATTATGCAAGTCTTTTGTATTCTCTTTACAACTTAAAAATCTTTTTAATTCCTTTCATAACCTTCTTAGTCGCAGGAGTGCCTCTAGTTAAAAGAAAAACAAATATTCAAAGCAAAATGGGAAAAGAGATTATTTCCATTCTAATCCTTTCTCCACGAAGAGCGATGTCTCTTTTTCATTATGTAAATCGTTATTCAAGGATTTAAATTCATTGCTACCCATAGTTACGTTTGAAACCAAAATGATGTAAATCCTAAGGTAATCAGGAACAAATAGTATCGTATTCGAAAAACCACAAGAACAGCCTGTATATTTAGCCTTTTCTTAAGTCTTAATGCCTTAAGATAGAAGAAAATGTTGTAGCCTACCTTCCTGTAGTACAACCAAATTAATGAGATATTAAAAGACACCCTTTGACATTACATTTAACATGTCAATCAGTACAATATATTACCCAAGGATCCTAGTACCCTCTTCCAAACTTTATTCAAAAACCAAATCCAATAATATAAAAATCAGAGAGTGACACATTCTTGTATATCTTTACATATATCTGAAAAAAAAAGTATTTATTTCTACATGTAAGCAAAAAGACATAATAATCCCGGATACATACATCAATCAATGCTGTTATCAAAGGTTAATAAGCCACACATCATAATCCAGGAATCGATATCATCATCATCCATCTACATCAATTAATTTCAAATGACGAAGGATTTTTCATCTTTAGCATGCCAATGATACATAGCAGATGTGTACACAAAGGTAAGTCCCTTTCACAACTTAATAAATTGTTCATATTCAACATCTACGCGTAAGGGTGAAAATTAATTTGTCAACTTGTTAAATATTCTCCTTTGACGGATAAAATCAATGAAACTTTCTAGGTGAAAAAGATATGCCGAAACCCCATAAGGATAATATTTTCTTTGACTGCTTAAGGTTTAAGTCTGTCTTTCCGGGCATCCTGTCCTATTTTGGGGCTCAGCATAGACTATGAGCATGAAAGCATAATTAAGTCTTATTGTGGAAAAATCTTATATTGACTACCTACATGCAGTCAAACTAATCGAAACTTCTATGACTCTATACTATCATGAATCATCGAAGTTAAGTTTATGGAAAATTAGAAGTCAAATGGATAAGTGAATCAACTTAAAGAACGAATGCCACATCGTGATTTGGATCGAAGCCTGGTCTTATTCGTGCTGTCCGTGTTGTAACTTTATATATAGGACCAGAACCCTTTGCTGAAAAAATGTTTTTTGTTGAAACAATGAAGGCAGAATGATGGACTTCTCTCACATGATTTTGACACTTTCTTAGCTTTTTTTTCCAGTGGCTGCTCTTCCTTCATTTTTACTGAGCTCAATGTAGCTGTTGAAACATCGTTTTCTCGTTCGTTTTATCTTCAACTCCTCCTCCCCTCCACAGCGACAAATGGACTATCTAAACTGGTTAATTTTTATGTTTTTGTGCTTTTTGTAAACAACTTAAGCATTTACAACTGCTGTCGACAATAAGAACTCAAAAGCAATCTTATCGTACCAGCGGATTGTTCTTCGTAATGGCGTGAAATAGCTAGCCATTTGGTCGGACACATCAATTCCTTGTTTGGCTTGGTTGTACTCTAATTCAAGCTGTTTTATATCCTGGCCATCACGAGATCTTTTTCCAGTTGAACGTTCTTCCAAACCGTGTTTTGTGCTCAACATCAAAACATCGCGTTTATCTCTCCATTTGGAGGTACAACAACATATTTCGGATTTCCAGCTCTATTTTTGCAAACAGTTCGAATAACATGCGTTGTAACAATTTTGCAAGGAATACAGATGTATAAAAATTAGCTGTCGCAATTGTTCTGCCCTTGTCCAAAGTGAAAAACAAAATACGCTGAGAAAAAAACAAGTGAAAAAAATGTGACCACCGGTGGGTCATGTGGCACTTAAAACAAACATTTAATATAAGGGGCCATGTAAGCCACCGGTGGTCACACTAATAAAAAAACACTCAAAATTTGAAACAGAAGACACAGTATTGAAACAAAACAAGCAGAGATGTATTTAACACAAAAAAACACTGTTGGCACTCTGGTGACAGTCAACGTGTTAACCGATTGGAAGTCCGCATTTTACAGTACTTACATATTAAGATGCGCTATAAATAGTCAAGTTTGATTTAAACACATCTGCTTAACTTAACTTAAAATTTTCTAACTCCAGATTGAGGGTTATGGCACGGCGGTACCTAACTGTCCGGCCATGGAAAAAATATGTATGTTACGAAGCAACAATA
The DNA here is from genome assembly GCA_928272305.1 of Volucella inflata. NCBI lineage: Eukaryota > Metazoa > Arthropoda > Insecta > Diptera > Syrphidae > Volucella > Volucella inflata. The sequence continues at coordinate 110,882,625 of OV743720.1, read as the reverse complement.
AGCCTGACACCTGTTTGCTAAGGCCCAAGTCCAGCTCGGGCTGCAGCACAGCATGACGGAAAACAGACTAGTTGGCCGAATATGGGGAAGCTAGATGATTAAAGAATTCCAGTAAACACAAACCCTTAACCCGAAGGCGATGGCGCGATAGTTAGCTCATTGGACTATCATGCAGAGAGTCTGGGTTCGATTCCTGGCTGGCCCACCAACAATATTTCAAATCGCCATCACCCCTTCGGCGGGCAATGGCAAACTCCCGAAAGTAAAATTACCTACGAAAACAGCTAAGAGTGCCGTTCGGACTCGTCGATAAACCGTAGGCCCCGCTCAGATGTGACAAGAATGAAAATATGAGCAACACAAATGAGTGTCAAGAAGCTAGGCCATGGCCCATACCGGGCTGCCAGCGCCACAGTGTTTTTTTTTTTTTTTTTTTAACCCTAAATATTATTTTGTTCGACAAACTATGTCATAGAAAGGTAAATTGTGCCAACAAATTAAATTTCAGATGCAAATACAATAACTTTCAAACGTTTTTAACTATTTCATCGTCCGTCCAGAGAAGTTAGGTACTACTCTGTTCATTAACTGACAACGTATTACAAGCAATATGAAATAAATATGTTTTCCACTTGTACATTTCATTCATATTTCTATCAAAATTGTATTTTTATTTCTATTTAAAAATAAATATACATCTAAATCCCTAAGCTCCAATTCCACTCGACGAACTGCAAGGTTGCCTTAGCTCCCACGGTACTCACGACTTCCCTCAACTCACCAGCTGTACGATAAATCGCCAACAGATTGAATTACGGCTTGACATCCCGATGAAAACCAAAAAATTTCAATTCTTTATCCAGATAACAAAAAAATACAACGCATAAATCAGACAACGAACGATTGCCAGCAAGTGGATACGAAATTTACAAACATGATGTGTGTATCTATACATTTTTCAAATACTCGACTGGCATATTTTGCATTCTTAGGTGGATAACATTTGCTCGAGATACAAATATTCTCACGAATGGCAGAGAATAGAAATTGTATCCAAAAAATGGAATTTCCAACACACTCAGTCATAGAAATAAGATAAATGATGCTAAATGGATGGTACTGTATTAAGATTTGAATACTACGAGTATATAATACGTACTTACTTACACTATGTAAATTGTAAGTATTTTACATTTTTAAATATGGTCACTTGGAATGGAAATCTTTTTTTTTTCTGAAATGCCTTTTATTTAAGTATTTAGGGGAAGTATCTATCTAGTATGAAATGTAAGAGAGAGAAAGTAGTATTCAGAGCCAAGTTAGTAGGATGTCTAAGGAACATTTGTATTGAAAGTGCAAATTTCGAGGCCTTGCAACAAAATAAATATATTTTGGATATTTGATGGCGAACTATTGGTGAAAATAATTCTGGTATTGTAAATCAAAACCATAGTCCTAGTATTGCTGCAGCCAAGGCATAAATAAGGATAACACTGGCAAAGCAGCACAAACGAAATTTCTTACAAAAGCCAACTGCAACAGATTTCAATCGTTCATGCCTAACGGGTGTAATGAGGGCGCCAACCACCGCAGCCTTAGGGATTCTCGTAAGCCTTATATCTCTTTACCACTATATTTATAAAGGAACTAATTTATGACTACTAAATACTATGCACGGGAACTCAAAAGCAATAAACTACTTAATACTGACATCTATCCGAAAAGAAACAATTTCACCCACGACATTTAGGTTACAAGCCCATAACGATGGACTGAGAATAGAGCAAATTTATCTAAAAATTCAGTTCTATGGACCTTATTGATCTTAAATATATATAAGAGAGAACTTATATAAACCTTTCACAGACGAAAGCATTTGTTAATACTAGTTACTATCTAGTCCAGCCATAAATTCTGCTACCTTTTTTAAAGTGCAATAAAGAAAGTTTAGTAAATCTTTTACCATGAAACTTACTTCTTACATTAGTTTATAATATATAGAATTGAAAAGATTTACTCAAAATGACCGCTTTTAGCTCCGACGCAGGCTTTAAAATGCTGTGGCCATTGTTCTATAGCGGCACGCACTGTCTCGATGGGAATCGACGACGCTGCTGTTATTAAAGCTGCCTTAAGGCTGTCCAAAATTCCATCGGAAGTCTTGCAAGCCATGCTCTTCAGCTCTGGCTACAAACTGTAGTCCAGTTGATTTAAATCTGGACTTCCTGATGGCCAATTTGCAGCAGCGATAAGATCCGGAATATTGCATCTTAGCCATTCTTGCGTCGTTTTGGCTTTGTGTGCCGGATGAGAGTCTTGTTGGAAGACCCATCTTCCCCGTTGAAAAGGGTATTTGTTAAGTCTTTGACAACGCCTTCGAAAACATTTTCATGGCACACTTTTGCCCCTGTTTTGACACCTTTTCCGCAAAAATGCAGTGATGTGACACTTTGATGCGGTACCCCCACCGAATCATTACAGAAGCGAAATGGTGTCCGGTGTGAACACCCGTTGCTTCTGTAGGTGACGTTGCATAAACTTTGTCATTTTGTTTGTTATAAACTTCTTCTATGGTGAAAATTTTTTCATCAGTAAATATAATGTTTTCATGTCCATTAACCGCGTGCCACTGTATCAATTTTTTGCTTCTTTCGAGGTTGTGAGTTACGAGATGTCCCGTTGCTCGACGATAGGCTTTCATATGGAGATCTTCTCGAATAAGCCTTGACATGGATCTAGCGGATATATCCAATTCTCCGGACATTTATCTTTTGTTTCCGAAGAGGATTTCTGAGAATTCGTTCACGCACAGCTTTAACTTACGCACTTGTTCGAGCGACGCGTGGAAGACCACTTCTTGGTCTGTCCTCTACTTCGGAAAGTTCATTAAAACGTTTTATAGCCCAATAAACAAACATTTTCGATATACCAAGTGGTTTGAGGGGTTCGAAAATTTGGTTAAAACTTATTCCACAATTACGCAAAGCGATTACCGTTACACGATTTTCTTTGATGCCCCACTCCATATTAACTGATCGGAACTTAAACCAAACTACTCGTAGCTTCTATTCTTTACTTACGAGTATAAGTACATGAAATCTTGTAACAGAATTTATGGCTAGACTAGGTACAAAGGAGCTTGACGACATAAGTAAAGTATCTAACGGGCCTCTAAACCATCTGTTGGGTATGAGAATAACTCACAACAATTAATTTGGATGTGCAGCGAATGAGGAGTGCAGTGTATAAGTGCATACTATATGTCATCTAGAAAAGTTTTGTCTTGCGGCATAAAACATCACAACCAAGGACCTTGCCAATATTTTTAATTAATCCGGCATCATCCATCAACTCCAACCGAGGTGATAAGAATTCTAAGTCTCAACATTCGAATAACCTTATTTCATTTTATTTAATCCCAATCTGAAAAAAAAAGTCTGATCCTTTAAGGAGCATGAGAAGCGAGCAACCGTGGAACAAGGGAAGTGCTATTAAGTCGACAAAACCCAAATAGAGACCCGAAGAGATGCGGTAGGGAATTTAACAGTAGTCACAATGCTAAGATTATGGAAAGCCACTTCCGCAAACTATAAATCAGAGACAATAACTGGGCTTCACTGGTAAGCAGAACTAACCATTCAACCGATAAAAGCACAAAAATTCGACCGCTCAACCACCGAATGAACTATAGGCTAATAGATGATAGATGACTTGGTAGGAAGCATACACAAACGGTAAAAATATGCCTATGGAGCTAAGTATTATTTTTCCGACGTACAAAGAATAAATCGTCTAAACAGGGGCATCAGTCTTACAAACCGATATACAAGATTCTGTGAGCCGTATTGAGCGAACGCCTAAATCTATTTGTAAAAGGTTTTCAACGAATTGGCCAAATATTCACACTACCGCAGCAAATAGAGAAAACCCGAAAAGTTCAGATCGGTGTACACCACCTTTAACAGCATCTATAGGGATGAGCTAAACAGAGTTATGTCTAGCTGTCACTGTTGCGATTGCGAATATTGAAATACAAACTCGCATGCGAAGAGTAACCCTTGCTAATCGACATTCCCTTGGCGTATGAAGACTACTGAGCTAAAATAAGTCTACAATAACACTAGTTTTGCTCTATGACGCAGAAGAATTTGAGAAAGCTGATGAAATATCCTTGGTCGTTTTGAATGCAAGACTATTCTAGTGATTCTTGGTCCTTTAACTGCTTATGTAGCTACATTTTTCCTGTGATTACTAGAGTATAAAGAGCGAATGCAAGAAGCAAAGCTTATAATATGGATTCTTCTAAACGGGCTCCTCAAACAAATCATCTTTAAGATCTCGATTATTCATAAAACAACAGAAGCAAGAAGCAAATCATAATGTAAAAATCATTTAAATCAAGAGAAATATAAGATTGCGTTGGATATCCTTTTTACGTTTATAAACAAACAAAAAACATTTTATTTTTAAATAATGCTGATGACAGTCGTTATTTTTTACAAAGTTCTTAATTTGTATTATTAACCCGCTTGACAACGTTTGCGCAATTATGAAATTTTCATAATGCTTGCAATATTACACAGTTGGCACAATTACTTTTCATTAAATATTAAAAAGGATAATTTTGCGTCACAACTTTTCATATGTCCTCGTACATGTGCAAAGTCTTATTGATTTACCTTCCCTTCTTCGTCTGCATTAATCAAAGTACTCGTATATTAACAGCACAAATTTGATTCTGCAGGCATGGCAATAAAATCCATTCAAAGATGATAATTTAAATACAAAAAAAAATGAATCTCAGGAACAATGAGTAATTTTTGGAAATTAAAATTAAATATTGCCGTGAGTGATTTCTCCTCGTTGCGTCGTTCGCCATTGATTATATTAATTCGATTGAAGAAGGAAAATTTCGTCATTCATCCGTGAAAAAATACGTCGAATTACTTGTGAATAAATAGAATGTATGCCTCCAGGCTCTACGTAATTGCAGTACCTCAATTTTTTTTCCATTTAAAGGAAATATAAGATAAAACGACGATGAAAAAGAATTTCGTTATTCGTTTCCGAAAGATAAATTCCATTTTTCCACATTTTCGGAGTAATTTTTTTAAAAATCTTTTGAGATAATCAACTTGATATGCTTTTGATAGATTATATACCTGAGTTGATATAAAAAGAAAATAATATAAGCTACTAAGAGCCGTATATTAAATTGAATCCATAATAGGTTTTTTAACAAGGAAAATTCGGAAAATGGGTTGTGCCTATGCAAAGCTACTGTTAAACAGAATTTCTTTTCGAAAAGAGATAACAAAATAAATTCTGTATGCCAACATATGAGCTTGAGATGGCGTACCTTGAAGCATAGTCACAATAATGTGTATGATGTAGCGTCATAGTAAGTAAAAGCATAAGAAAACATGTTTCAAATGTGATACAACACAAAAACACACAACTTTCTTCCTACGACGACGTCCCATATCTTAAACTCCAAATCAATTGGATTTAAAATTTGCTATTTGATTTTATACCTTAGTTTCAATTGTTTTATAAAGCTTATATGTTTTGCAGACATCTACTCGTATTAAAGAACGATTGTGCCCCTTTCTAATAGAGGCGGTCGCCTTCAACCGCACTGCGGTTCAGGCTCAAATAGAGAATCAGCTAGCATACCTCTATAGTTGGCGTGGTCTTTACCAGCTCAATTTACTCACACGAAATTGGCTTAAGTACCCTTCTACTTGTTTTTGCCACCTCAGATAAAGTCGTCCTCTACATACGTTTCCGCTCTGGCCTGAACAGTTCACCATACTTCATTGATGCAAACGGGGCCAAAAATTACCCAAACAACTTTTTCACAAAGAGCCCAAAAGCATTTTCACCCGTTTCAAGCTTCATAAGACAAGATTTAGATAATCAGTGTCGTATAAATATGGAGTAACGGCTCCAATACCCAATTGCCTTTTTAGCCCAAAGAAGCAGCAATTAGACAAAGTGATTCTCCGCATGATTTCGGCGCCCGTATCGCTATCGGAGAGCCCTTACAACCTCAATGTTGTAGATGCCGTTGCTGTCTACTGTGACCTCGATGTTGTTTGTACCTCCCTTAGGTCTAACTTTGCCGCTTCTGCTTCAATAGTCGTAATCGCTTCGTTTACAACTCGATGTTATCTTCGCATTATTTTAGTTTCGTCTCCATATGCGAGTTGAATTGTGAATTTCGCACAGCGCCCTTAAGGACGAGGTTGGAATTAACGACATTGCGTTGTTTAAGTCATTTCCTAACATTTTGTCATGTCTCGATTTTGGCATTACCGACGTTAAAGGGACAGCGTGCATACTCCATCAACATTCTGCATAATCAAATGAGCTTGGCAGAGATACCAGGCAAGGCTCTGTACAGTTTGTCTCTACAGACGAGTTTATTACAGCGATGAAGACATGGTGTGATACACACTAAACTCCTTGTTTTTGCTAAGATCTTCTGTAATGTAAAAATGAATTTTCTATGTTGTATGGTGGACATTCTGCCCAAAAACCCAATGGTAGGAACCTGTCTGATGGTTTATAAAGAATCTTTGGCCTTTGTCACTCGCATAATTCGGAAGACAGGACTTTTTAGCCAATGTAACGAAGATTTATTCCTCAGTAGTTGCTGCAGTAAAGACGATCTCCCTTCTTTAGAATGGAACAACACAATACTGTGATACATTTTGATTTTGGAGGTGAATTCGTGTATGCTTCGCTTTTAATCATCAACCGCTATTTTAAACAGCTTGGTGCTAACAACTCTGGAGGATTTAAGTTTCGAAATGGAAGTCCGATTTTCATATTGATCGGATTGGCCGAAATGTTTTCTACCTCCGTTTGGGTTGAATGCTTCATCTTGTCTGACGGTGAGATGATGTTCGTCATCAACTTTTAGCACTCTCAGCAACCGCTCTGGTTCTATATATTCTGATAGCACCCTTCTTAGGTCTTAACCGAGGTTAAAACACAATATATTGAGGCCACCTCTCCAATAGCCATGATACGAGTAGCTTTGGAAGGAAACCCACTTGTTTTCTGTACTTAGTTCTAGCGGCATCGAGCTTCTCGGGAGATTAAAGGAAACTTCATGAGAAAAGGACCTTTTATTACAACAAACCAAGTTGTGATTCTTGATCTGCATCCATTATTTAAGCTATTACTTTTGCGCATGCATGTAGCACAGGAAAGTCTCTTTATACGACTTCCTTTCTTAGGAGGTTGATAATCATTTTCTTTTACCTATCTTCCAAACCCTTTCCACGGCTGTTATTATTGGCGCTGCCTGGAAAGTTTCGCGAAAATATCATGAGGTCCAACTGCCTCTGAAGCGTAAAACGACCACTTAGGTCTTTTATCAGTTTTTGGCAGGAGCGACATTCAACAATTGTTCATTGCACGTTTTTTTATCTTTAAGCGATATTCTGCGTTCGCTGCACTGTGGACCTTCAGGTTCTAACCTCTTCATATTTTTTTTTTTACCTAGGTATCCTTTGAAAGTCACAGATCTTTCGTGTAATCAAACTGCAATGGTTCTTGCGCCAAAAATTTAAACAATTATTAAATCAACAATTTTGAATGTTTATGGACTGTTAGATCCTGATGATTTCAACTTCTTATGAAAGCTAATCCCTCAGATATCTTCTTCATATCCTTTTATTAACCCTTTCCTCGTTAAACGAACTAATGCGTAACGAGTTTCCCATTTTTACTGCATCGCTGCTGCTCCGCTTATGGGGTTGGCTAATGTCGCAGACCGCAGAACGCGTCTACATAATGCTCGGTCCTGGATCGCTTCAGTGGTTAACCCCAGACGTTGTTGCGCATTTGCCATCTGAGAAATCCAGGAATTCTTTTTCCGACCTCGTTTTCTTACGGAACAGGTTGCAACGGATGCGCAAATGGGCACGTCAAATGCTCCGTCTTTGAACGACTTATTTTAAACCCGTTTCTCTCTAGCGCATTTCTCCATGAATCTAAGGCGTTCTGTAAATCTTCGAGGTTATCGCGTCGTCAGCGAAGAGAATTGGCGTTACATTTGCTCTTTTAAAAGATAGTCGAATACTACGTTAAAGAGGAAAGGGCTAAGTACGCTTCCTTGATGCACTCCGACATTAACTGGAAATTCTCTCGTTAGTCCAGCAGAGCTTTTAACCGCAGTTTTCACGTTTCCGTACATGTCTTGTATTATTCTAACATACGTTTCCGGTACGTTTTGAGACCTCAGCGCAGCCCATATGAGATCCCTAGGCACTCGATCGAATGCTTTCTCGAGATCGATAAATACCATGTGTAAATCCTTAGACGAATCTCGGTGCTTTTCCATTATTATTCGTAGGCTTTGGATAGCGTCCACCGTCGATCTTCCTTCAACAAATCCACACTGGCTATTATCGAGCTTTATTTTTTACCGAAGACGTTTGTTTAAGACTCTTTCGACGATTTTCATTGTGTGTGACATAAGCTTGATTAACCGGTAGTTGTTGCATTCTCGAGTATCGCCTTTTCCTTTGTATAATGGAACCAAGAAGCTACTTCTCCATTGATTCGGCATAGGTTGTCCACATTTTAATTTATTTAAAAGTTTCGAAAGCCAAACGCTGCCGATCCCCTCCATCTTCGACCAAAACTCTGATGGAATGCTGTCTGGTCCCGCCGCTTTCCCCCGCTTCATTTTTCCAATTGCTATACTTATTTCTTCGATTGAAAAGTCCGAAACTTCCTCCTCGAATAGACCAGCTGTCGGCACGATATCACGTGAAAACTGTTTGTTAAGCAACTCCTTGCAGTATTCAAGCCACCGGTCACAAATTTCCTTTTCATTTGTTAATAAGCGACCGTCTGCGTTTTTGATGTATTTCGGCGAGGTTATTTCCATTGAATTTTTTCGCCTCTATGCAGCGAGCTTAAAAATATTTGGCATTTTAGTACTGTACGACGTTTGAACTCCTTGGATAGCTTGTCTTCTATCCGCCGATCGTGAGGATATTTGTTCCAACTTCTGGTACAGGTTTTCCGCTTCTGCCGCTCGAGTTCGAGCCAGGACTTTCTTTGCGATCTTTTTAAGACGCTCGTATTCAAGAGCCAGTCGAGCTTTTTTCGATATCGTCGCTCCGATCGCATTTTGTCCACGCTTGGAATGCACTCTTCTTGTCGGCCACAGCTCGTTTGGTTTCGTCATTCCACCACCATGTTTCTTTGCCGACGTAATGGTATTTCGATATAGTCCCCAGATGGGACTTTGCGAGTGTTATTCATTCCTCGTGCATGCTGTTCCACATTTCTTGCGGGCTAAGTGAGTCTGCGATACCGTTTATATTTTGAAGTACTTCTTTAGCCAGCGCGATAAATCTTGCGCTTCGTTCCTTCGATAGATTATACCACCGGATTCTTGGCTTTCCAAACGATGCCCGTGTTTTCGGTGGTTCCGCTGTGAAAAATTCTGTAATGAGCAGACGGTGTTGGCTTACTAGCGATTCTCCAAGTATTACTTTACAGTCCTTAACACGGTTTCTCATCGATATTTTGCAGAGGTGATAATCTATTTGCGTTTCGTGGCCTCCGCTGCTATAGGTGATAAGATGTCGTTGATGTTTAATAAACATTGTATTTAAGACGGTTAAGCCGTAAGCCCTACACGCTACAAGGATGTCTTCGCCAGCTGAATTTCTGGTTCCAAAGCCTTTACCGCCGTGGCAGTCCTCATAATCAACATTTGTTTCTCCGACGTGGCCATTTAAATCTCCGCCTACGAAGAGCATCTCATCGATAGGTATATTTCTAAGCAAATTACCGAACTCTGACCAAAATGTATCTTTTTCCGATTGGTCGCATCCATTTTATGGGGCGTACGCGCTAACAATGTTCCACGTTTCATTGTGTATGACGAGTTTAACACTCATCAAGCGGTCGCTTATTTTCAAGATACCAACGATGTTGTTAAGAAGATCCACTGCAACAACGATTCCAACACCGTTTCGTCCATTGACCGTTCCATGGTAGAACATCTTAAATGCCTTAGTTTTTAAATCTAGAAAACGCGCTTTATTTCCTGTATTACACCACTTCGTTTCCTGTACACACAGGATTTGTAGAGTTCTGCGACGCATAATCGCTTCCAGTTCTAAACTTTTTGAGGTCATCGATCCGACGTTCCAACTTGCAAACCGAAGTTTATGAAAATATTTTGGAAACTTCATTTTGCCCGCCCCCGGAATCCGTCGGGCTCTGACACAAGCACTTCTGCTTGCTCTGGGATCACCCGAGTGCGTTGCAACCGTGGTGCCCAGCGGGGTAGTGCTATTAATTGCGATCATTTCCATGAAGTTTAAAGTTTGAGTGGTTTGACACTTGTATGCTCATTTCGAATTGATTGACTGTTCTTTTACCCCACCGGTAGTCTCCAGACGTGGGAACCCACTGATTGCATACAAACTTGTGGGAAAGTTTTAAGGTGTTAAAGTGTCACAGGCTCATTTTTGGTGTCATAGTTGCCTGTATATGATTGGTGTCCTATTTAGTCGCCTCTTACGACAAGCTGGGACGCACTGCGGCACTATTCTTTATCCGATGCCGCACGGATTAATCCCTCAGATATCATATGTCATGAAATCTGTGAACTCTTATTTGTTCCTGATATAGGTCATACTGACTCTAAAAGGTCAGTTCACTCACCTTGGGAAAAAAAAACTATCCGTTTTCCATAACGAATGATAAGCTCTGACATCTAGAGCCCATTGTCAGCACCGCCTGCTTGGTATTAAAAATCCCATGGTAGTGTCTCTATTAAGTGCCCAGTCAAATGTGGCTGTACTAGATGTATTTCAGTCAGGCGAAATAGCGTGCAACAGTGACGCGTTTTACTACAATCTGGAATCTAGACTTCAAAATCCTAACTTAGTAGAGTTGCAATCACATTTCTCCGCCTTCCTTGAACAAGGGTTTGTAAACGTTGCTTCAAGCGACCAATTTAGGCCGTAAAAGGAAGCTTTTTGTTATTGTCACCAGTGTCGCATTTAAGGTTTTAAGCAACCAGCAGTTTTTCTATTCATCAGTGCATAGGTCATTTTTTGCAGGTAAATATATCTAGAAAGCTGGAAGTGTTACTGCCAGTAAGTCTTTCCTCTTTTATTGTTCAAAAAATACTTCCAATATTATATTCCTCTGGTTCAGTTTCATTGACAAAAGTGAAATGTATTTGCAAATTAGTTTTTAGAGAGTTGCTTACACATTAGTGCTGCTTATATAGGGAAAAAATGACTAAAAAACGTAGTAACTAATAACACATTATCGAATCACCATTACGCTTGATCGGGCTTGTACCTACTTAAATTAATGCACTCAATGCCATTAGTTCGAATAAATGATACTCTGACTAACCTCTATAATTAACGCAGTTCACATTAGGGGTTTCAACACTGCAACTGTTCACATGCGAGTATGTACTATATAATACAACTAATGGCGTGAGAAATACAAATTACCTCTTTTATGAGAACGTACTTTCAATGTTATATAAAAAAATTTTACAATTATGTGGTTTGTTGTAATGAATTTTGTGAAATACAGAAAGACTGCTTTCTAAAATTTCAAAATGTATTTGCCTTGAACTTACAACTTACTCTTAGGAGAACTATACCGTCTTCGTTTGAATTTTTTTCTGTTTGACCTAAAAATCGATTTTCAAATTCATGTAATAATTTCAAACCTTTTCTTAACTCCTGACCACAAATTGACAGGATCAGCCTTTTGTCGAATAAAAATTTCACGCTCCCATACTCATATCGAGGGTTCAAGAGTCAATCTTGAGAGCATACAATGCCGTAATTTCGTTATTTTTTGTTTACTTTGGGAAAAATGTATGGATACATTTTTTAAGCATGCGCAACTATTTTGAAAGTTAATGTCTTCGGTTTATCACAGTTACTTATCAAAATCATCAAACAATTTAGGTAAGTTAGTAAAATCTGGCGCTCTCTGTACTAAGCTACTTCAGGAACGATATTCGGAAGTTTTACCAAGTTTTACCACGGTTACAAATCCCAAATCGAAGTGTGTAGAAACGAACGATGGAATATCATAGCAGAGTCGCAGTCGATGCTGAGGGTTTCGAAAGAGCATTTCTGTAGTCTCTATAAAGGTGACGACTATTCAAACACCCCCATCAGGCAGAATAAACCTTTCAACCTAGACAATATTCCTATAGATCAACAATTTCGTTCACCCGACCTGATAGCCATATCTTAATTTGAATCCAACAAACCTACTGGAGCAGACGGCCTCATTGCCAAACTTGTCTGTCAGTGGAGGATGACGATGGAGAATACACGAAAAAAATTCTTTGGCTGATTTTCGGTCCCGTCTGTATAGACGATGAGTGGATGAGGAGATACAATGACGAAACTATACAGAATTAAAATTCAACGACTGAGATGGTTGGCTCATGGAGAGTGAATCGATACCAACGCTCCCGTCTTAAAAGTACTTGAATCCGCTCACTGAGAACAGCACAGTGGACAGACAACAGACCGCGACAGGTGGCGCACGCCAGTGAAAGGGGACCTTAACCAACTTATCGCGCCAAACTGCAGGTAGCTAACAAGGAGCGAGGAATCGAGTTGAATGGAGATGCTTGTTGGTTCCACGTTAAGCAACTATGTAAGTAGATCTACTTAGTTGTAGTTGTAAGACAAACTAAAAATACGGAAAACTACAATATATCTTCTTATCAATAAGTACCCGGAATTTCCTATTCAAACAAACCGCGTTTGAGATGTTTTCAAAAGCTTTTTCGTTTTAGGATGGTACATCTGTCATCTGGCACTCAAATATCTGATGAGTTTTTACGTCATAGCTCTGCAGTGTTTGTTGTGTTCTATGAATTTCGCAATGTCAAATTTATTTGACCCAAAAGTTTGCCTAAAATATTACGTTTTTAACAAAATATCATTTGCGAAAGCGTTGAAAGTATTAACGGGAACACGACAATGTCAAAACACAAGCGTACGAGTAGTTCAAAGAGAGGCCATACTGTGGTTGAAAATTTGCCTCGTTCTGATCGTTCATCCAACAGTATGACTGACGTAAACATCGAAAAAGTTAGGAAAATTGTCGTCGCAGATTGTCGTGGAGATCTTGGTATACTGTTTGGATCGGTTCAAAGCGTTATGCTCGCTGTTTTGGGCATGGGCATGCCAAAATGTTATCAATGGCATCATTACCGGTGACGAGACATCGGTCTATTGGGTTACACAACAATCATCGGAATAGCTCTTCTCAGACGAGCTAACATCCAAAAAACTACTACAGATTCGATCCAAAATCAAGACATTGTTGACTTTTTTCTTTGATTGCCGTGGTGTGCTTCACTCCGAAATTCTTCGCCAGGCCAACGAGTATGACATGAGCGTATTAAAGCGTTTGAGGGAAAATGTTCGTCGCGAGAGGCCAGAATTGTGGAGGTACAACTCGTGGTTTCGTAGAAATTCGTGGAACACAATATTACCCTAATAGAATACAAAGAGACCCTTCTGGAATTGTCGAATAAATTGAATAATTTTTTGTTTTAGATTGTGAATCCCTTTGTTCGGGCTAATGGTATGCCAATGCCATACTTTCTGAATTTTCATCCATGGTTTTTTCTTAAGCTGTGCATAAGAACACATGTTACTTAATTTCTACTAATACATAAATAATTTTTTGCTACACAGGTTCAGCCAAATCAGTGGGTAATGAAAGCTCTATTGGCAATTCATCCTTCCTGTTCTTTATAGCTCCAACTGTTATTGCTTTGCATAATTAAGCAATTCTCAACATCCTGTCACATACTACCGATATTCTGTGGTAATTTTAACAGTTTACCAATAGATCTCTTCACCTCCCTGAGTAAGTAATTCCTTCTAATCATTTTAACGTGTGACTTCAAGGGCAAAAAAGAATCAATTCTTCATTGACCTCTAATTCTCCCTTAGACTTTCATCATTTCAGTTTATTACAGCCAGTGATGTTGAGTTTTCTACCTTATCATAACAGTTCAATGGCCATTATCATAGTAGACTATGATAAGGACCATCTAATACTCAAAGGTTTTTGATGCAGTAAATCCAAACATTTTATGTACGAAATTAAAGCTAAAGCCCAGAATAAGAATCTCAGCGATGAATCTTATAAATAACAAGCCTAACAAATCGTTTTCATTGGCCTGTAATTAATCAAAACTATTCCACAGAAAAAAAAATGGAGGACCAGCATGGGTACGCCAGGACTCAATACTTGAACCATTTCTATTCCATTTGGATATTAATGGCCTTCCACAAGTTTCCTGCAATCCATTTATTATTTATTATTTATTATTTATTATTTATTATTTATTATTTATTATTTATTATTTATTATTTATTATTTATTATTTATTATTTATTATTTATTATTTATTATTTATTATTTATTATTTATTATTTATTATTTATTATTTATTATTTATTATTTATTATTTATTATTTATTATTTATTATTTATTATTTATTATTTATTATTTATTATTTATTATTTATTATTTATTATTTATTATTTATTATTTATTATTTATTATTTATTATTTATTATTTATTATTTATTATTTATTATTTATTATTTATTATTTATTATTTATTATTTATTATTTATTATTTATTATTTATTATTTATTATTTATTATTTATTATTTATTATTTATTATTTATTATTTATTATTTATTATTTATTATTTATTATTTATTATTTATTATTTATTATTTATTATTTATTATTTATTATTTATTATTTATTATTTATTATTTATTATTTATTATTTATTTATTATCTATTGTTCATAATCTGTTATTTATTATAAATGCATACGCTCATTTGTATCGCGCATAAATATGCTTTAAAATTTATTTTCCTATTTTTTTGTTTTTTTGTTTTTTGTCATCTTTTAAATAGAGGTTTTTTCTTATAGTTTTTCCTCTGACTTTATTATTATTATATAAAAAATAAGAGCACGTGTAAACTAAACGATTTTTTTTTTCAGTAGTAAGATTTAAAATTTATCATATCTCTGTGCAAGCTGTGCTCAATTATTGTAAACAGTCTATTATACTATATAAAATAAAGTATCTATCTATCTATCTATCTATCTATCTATCTATCTATCTATCTATCTTATCAGGATGTTAAATTAGTTTTCCTTTTCAATTTTATCTTATTTCTTATCCGAAGTGTTAATACAACAGCCTTTCTTTACAATAAAGACGCAAATCGAACCCAAAATATCTATGTACTTCTACTCGTACGAGTATCTTGGAAGCCAGTTTCCAATACACCATACAAAAGTAGAGGAATAAACAAAAAGGCTTCGATTTAAGGGAGATATCTTTTGAGTGTTTACAGTATTTTGTTATTTGTTTGAAGCTCTTGATTATATTAATGTTAAACAGGCAAGAACTGATATTTTTAGTCAATCCTCAAAATGTTGTTTCCTTTTCTTCTAAATTTTCATTATCTACAATAAGTCTGCTGCTATGTGTTGAGAAATTCACTGTATTTTCAATTTTTTTTATTTGACCTTCCCTCCCGTCCTTGTTAGCAATCAAATTAGTTAGAAAACATTTTAATTATGTGATAATGGTCTTTCTCAAATTGATGAAAATTCTTTCTTTAACCAATAGAACATTATAAAATCGTATTAACAGAAGATAAAACCAACTTAACTTAAAGATACAAATACGGGTACATACCTATATATAGATATAACATTTTAAAATTCCAATAAAACTTTTTGCAACCCAAACTTCTTTTTCACTCAAATCGAAACCAAAAGAAGAAAAGTTTATCGAAAGACTAAACTTTATAACGAGGTTGTGCTGATAGTAAAATTTGGAATACGTCTTGTTCTCGAATCAAGATAAAACGAAGAAATCGACAAAAATAAATAAGAAAGACTTTCAATCAATTTAAACAACAAAAGTATAACTTTTTGTAACGATGGGTCAGTTCTGATGAGATACCCAGAGACGTAGTTCTTTTAAAGTTTCATCAAATGGCTTATTGGATGTTAAACTTATTTCGTTAATCTTTGATTATACAGCTTTCGAATTGTTAACAAATACGTATGTATGTATAGTATGAACATATTTTCATTCATCTGTAGTCCAAAACAATACTGACTTTACAATAATCAACTTATCAAATTGAATTTGCATTGGAAAAGTTAAACCTAAATATAGAAGGGGAACTCGCAACAAAATTCTTTGAAATTTTCGAGTTTAAGAGCAACCTAATGCCAAGACCGAGACACGTCTCGTCGAGTCAACTTTTAACTGAATTTCAATATTTAATCATTTATCCTATGTTACTCATTGAACATATGTTACTAGTTGCAATACATAAAATGACCTCGGAAAAATTGCTAGGAGATGATTGGATATAAGTACACATCAGAGTTAATTTTCAATTGTCTCGGTATTGAAATACTCCTTTTTTATAATTTTGTAGTTACCTACGAGTATATTCTGCGTGAATGGAATGTTTCTAGCAAGACCTCATCTGCCTTAAGTAAGTTAATAGGCAGCAGGTGGCATCCCTTCAGCGATTGAAGGCATATCTAGAAATGCAGCAATTTTGGCAAATTTGTCATTCTGCTAAATGTTAGAGAATCACTGATACACCCACAGGTAAGCTAGTACTTTGAACTAATGATTTATATCACCCTTGAGGTTGTAGTTTCAATTGTTTCCTATGACGTTTTTGTATACATATGAAAAAGAGCATTTGGGTTTGTTCACTGTGCTGTTTACTTGCCTTCCAATTTAGTTGTTTAACCAGAATTGTCCTTAAAGTTTAAAATCATTGATCAGTCGACCTTACACCTCACACATTTTAGGTGTTGTTGCAGAGGCATTCAGATACTTTTGTTCAATAACAAGCTTCACAGATAAGAAAATAAGGCAGTGATCAACAATATGTCTCCATATTAAAGATCCTCCTAGCTGTTTGTTTATGGTTCTTTTGGGAGAACCAGCCCAATCTGAGAGCTAAGAGGTGCGTCTATGTTATGTTATACAGTAAGCGATTGTACCGGCTGATTTTTTGTTGCAGTATGGTATGAAGTAAATATCAAAATTGCAGATTTACTCTGATGTATATGAGTGTCGGTCTTTTGAGAGTTTTTAGAAAAAATGTTAATCAAACTAATGTGCACTAGATATACAATTAACATAAAAATAAGGGCTTCAGCGTGCTGTCAGTAATAAAAAAATACCTCTTCTAGGTGGTTTGTAAAGTAAATCTAATTATCCAATTATAAATTTATGGATTAAGTAAAGTTGATCCAGTATACCGCTTTTTTTCTCACGATATGCAATGAATAGTGGTTTTCTTTTCACCTCCCCCATAATTACTCTTTCTACTTTGAGCCCCTTGTTGTTACGAGTACTTGAGTTTGACATGTGTTAATGGTCCTTTTAAGCCAACACACTTGCCAGCAAATGTAAGGAGTGTCTTGCAATACCAACTAAAACAAAGTTATAATAATCAACTTCAAGATGTATATTTTATATGACAACCCAGTATTACTTTGATTCTGCTAAAAGGGCCGGAAAGTCGAAGCGAAATCCGTATTTTTGAGGGTAAAGTCTGAAGAACATAGGTAGTAAGGTTTCAGGGCATAACTAGATCTCTATTGAGGTTTCCAATAGCGAATCTGAGTTTGATAGGATGAATGTTTTAAAAATTATATATGCAAGTCGCTGTCTATTTTTAGCTTCTATGGACATGTCATGAAGTATGCTATTATGGTGAGGAAAAGTTTTAAATACGAGTACACAAAGAACATGTACAGCTGTGGCCAACTAATTAGAAACACAATTGAACTTTTTATTTCAATACGAAGAAAAGGTTTCCTTTTCACATAACGGTACTGTTCATTGTTGTTTTTTTTTTTTTTGCTGTTCGTGAAGTATTTATATGTGGAACATTTCTGAACTGTAGTGATTTAGCTTGCCATATAATTAGAATCACTGTCGTTCTAACACATTAATTACAAAGAATATAACGGCTTGCAAAATTCAATCTCAAAATAAGGCCAAGAGAAATTCAACTCCAGTTTTTGGAAGAAATCAATCCTCCGATATCTATACGCACCTTAAGAAGATGCCTGGTAGAATCTGAATTAAATGGAAAAGTAGCACGCAAGAAACGACTTGGAACACCGAAACAAAGAAAAAGGAAAATTTAATTTGCGAAGTGCCACCTGAACTGGACAAAAGACCAGTGGAAACACATAGTATGGAGCGATGAAACGGAAGTCAATCCGATAGGGCGACGGCCAGAAGGAACAGCTTTAAATCCTAAGTACGTTGTTTCAGTCATCAACTATAGCGGCGGATTAGTCGACAGTTGGAGTTGTTTTTCTTGATATGGTGTCGGTCCAAGACATCGGATGGATGAGATTTAAAATCTGAAAAATACGTCCAGATCTTAGAAAACAAGCTGATCCCTAGGGCTAACGAAAATATGCCTGTTATTTGAAAATTCCAAATTCTAATTAGTTGTCCAAGTGAATTTTGACACTTTATTTTAAATACAAATTTTTATTTTTGTTTAATCAAATATATGAATTTTAATTTTTTACTTAAGTTGATCTAGAAAAACTAAATCTTATAAAAAACATAAGTAATCCAAACATTGGTCAAAACTTCAGAGTAGTGTTTCCAATTAGTTGGCCACAGCTAATGTATATGCCAATTGCGATCTTTTGTCACAATCCACTTCAGCCTCATCTAACAGCTGTTTATTTTCTTTTTATTTTCTTTTATTTTCTTTTATTTTTATTCTTTTTTCTCGATATATAGCTTGTAACAGAAGTATTATGATTATCCAATCGACTGGCACTTTCATAATTAACTGATTATATGACACTTTATCCTTTGATTTTATTAAGTCAAACAAAATATCCAGAGTGTTTTCAAGACATTATTTTCGAATATTTGCAAATAAACTATTGCAATGTTTATTAAACCTTCTACTCTATAACCGATGTTCCAGAAGTCTTTACTTATGCTGTGAACCTGTGAAGGTACAAATATTTAAATTAAAAAAATTGTTTCTTGTTGACAAAGTGAAAGTTGTTTCCGTATCTAGACCTAAACTACAAGTTTCTATTAATTTTGTGGATTACATTTAGATTTAAGAAGAATATAGCGGCATCTTTCAATTATGGAAGAGGGCTATACAGTTTTCACTTTTTTTTCAGTAAAAGTAATTTTTAACTAGAAAATTTGAAACTATACCACTTGATCAGAAAGTTCCCGGAATAACCACCGTGTGGCGCTCCCATTGTTCCGATTTCAGTTCTGTTTTTTTTGTTAAGTTGGTACACCTGTTGTTGATATTCCCTCTAAATCTTAGCATCATAACTTGATATTTGCAAAAGTTACGTAGCCAAGAGTACATCTATCTCTGTGTGTGTTGGCGATATATCCATTACTTCCTCTCGGCTGCTGAAACGTGTTCCTCGTAGTGGTTTTTTTTTTTAACTCGATTGAACAGAAAGAAGTCACAGGGAGCCAAATCAGGTGAATTCGATGGCTGTTGAATATTTGTTGCATTTTTCGTCAAAAAATTACGAATAATGTTGGCATCAACTTTGCAACATCAATGTTGCTACACGACGGAAACCCAAATCATTAACCAAAATGTCTTGGACGGATCCATAGGCAATGTTAAATGTTATTAAAGCAAGCAAAGCACGCAGTGGAAGCATGCTGGGCCCATAACCTGTTGAAAGTGGATGGTAAAAAAGTTAATTGAAAAGAAAATGCGTCCGTCTTTCAAGCGATACAAATAAAAAGAGGAAGTTTATTATATCAATATGGTTGACTATCAGACTGTAAGCTGCCAGACTCAACTTCAAAAAAGAATAAAGTAGTACAAATTGGAGCTCTCACAAATCTATTACAACATCCTGAATGATACTCTTCTGGTATCTGGGTTAGAGAGGAATTACCTATTTCAAATGTTTGTAGCATCGAAATGGGTTTTTAACATTTTAATTTCTAAATATCTTTTGCACCCTTTTGTTATGATTATGATCAAATATTTAATATTTTGTTTCTGCTTCGAGATTTTTTTGCAGATAAGTCGAGAATCATCCTCACGTTAAAGTAATCACTTTGAGTCATGGAACATTAGTCTTTATGTCCCATATATTAGAATATATTATGTGCAGTTGCCTCATCATTTAATTACGAAGTATGAGAGAGTGATTTTTAAAAGGAAAATTCTCAATTGATACATTAAAAACCTTGGTAACATAATGCCACTGTTCCAAATAACAAATAAAAAGAAGTAATCAGTTCTTTTACTTTTATTTCATTGTCCACTGCCCACATTTACTTAACTACTTACTTGGCCATTAGATATGGTCATCCGGCCGCAGGCAGTGATTATCATCAGCTTTTATTTTTATCGAATATTTCATTTTGTTTGATTTCTGAGGATTAATTTTTTTTTATGTTTTTGTAATGCATTACATGCTTCAAACTGTCGCTGAACGTATCATTATTTATGGAAACGGCATGCATGCTCCCCTACTTCCAGAGTAAATACCCCAGTCCTCAGTGAATTGCTGGCTGCATATGTCAAATCAATTGAATTGTGTTGTATGACAGAGTGTGCTTTTTACATTGCCAGCAGCAAATTGGGGTCAAGTCAAGTACTCTCTGCTAAGGAGCCACTTGTTGAGAGTCTTACAAGAACATATCTATGTAAGTATTTCATGAAAATAAAGACACAAGAATTGTACTTGCATATGGCAAATGACATTAACATGCCAAGGCATAATTTTGAATTTCTTTTGCTTTTATAATATCTTAATAACGAGAGCATAAGATTTTTCTTTCATATTGAAGTATGTCAAACTGACAAATATTCCTTAAAATAAATTAATCAAAACTTTACATGGGAACCGAAAATTGTTATCATCGAATATGAATAAATTTTCCAAATATATTACGATGTGATGGATGTTAATTTTCAGAAACTCTTGCTGAAGACGTTATTTTATAATATGTAGTTCTTGATGATGAATACTAAAACGCTCCAAACCAAACTTGTATCGAACCTCGAATACGAAAGTCGTTGTTCAATAATTTTGAGAATTCATTTTATTTAATATTTGAACATAAAAAGGCAAGTTCTTTTACATGCGGATTGGAACTTGTGGCATCAGTGGCGTATGTAGGGTATGGCAGACAGGGCAAAATTTTGAAGAATCCTGACTTTGACGGACGCCTAGACGTACATATATACTCAAAAAAATATAGATTCTTATTTGAAACCTTGAAAATCTCTGAAAATCTTCAAAGACTTTAAGTTTTCAAAGATTTGTGTTTAAAATTTCAGAGATTAGGCGCAAATACGAGTACTACCGCGCGATATAGTTTTAAAGATTTTTTTCTTATAATATGCACTGTAAGTTTTGGCGTATTCGAAAACTAAAAATCGCTGTGCCCACGGTTGTGAAATCGGAGTATACAACTCGATGGAGTGCAAAAGTTGAAAGCTGTGGAGCCCAAGAAACACATTAACGAGATTCTGCAACTCCTTCAGGCCATGATGTATGGTACCACGGAGACCATAGACACAAAAAGTGACGAAAGGCAACTGTACAACCGTATCTTAACTCCCGATTTTTTGGCTCTACTTGGATTTTGGACCAGAGTGCTTATTCCCAATGACCAAGTCCAGAAAAGATTGCAAGATCCGACGATGAACTTGGACCTGGAAAGTCTAAGAGATCATTTCTACAATGAAAGAGAAACGTTAGTGAATCAAGCTCTGCAAGATGGGCTTAGTCTCTGTCAAGAGTGGGAGGTTGAGACCGAAAAACGCATAAGACGAAGAAAGAGGATGGCTGGCGAAACAACGATAGATGCCGGATTAACAGCAAAGCAGGAAATCGAGTGAGCTATGAAGGAAACAATCGACCGCCTTCACACAGAAATGGATGATAAATTCATTCGTTTGCACGACACTGACGACACTGGATTTCTACTCGTCGTTCATAGACCTCCGAGGTAGTAATATGTGATTCGGCTTTTCTCTAAGTGAATAAAAAAATAAATAAAAAAAACATAAAAGACAATCAAATTTAATTCTGGCTAGTGCTTCGGTAGCCCAGTGGAAGTGGTGGTGAGCCGACAAACTTGGGGTCGTGGGTTCGATTCCCCAAAAAAATAAGTGTCTTTTTATTATTTTTAAATACTCGTAAAAACAAAACAATACAATAAACAAAAAGTGCGATGAGTGGAAGCGAGCGGTCCGCTATCCGAACAGCGGGATCCGCAGATGGCATGTTGTCATCTGACGATCAGGCCGTGAGATCAGACCACAAAACAACAACAAAGACACCAGAAATAACAACAAAGAGGAGGAGAAGGCAGAGGCCAACTCTGAATGTAATAAAGCGCCCTTCCCTATCAGCTTCAGCAGAAATGCTGCCTGGTGGAGCAAGGGAGGTGGCGCCAACGACGTCAAAGGCAGCATTAAACCTAAATGAGCAGGAGTCTGGGAACGACGACTACCCGTACGTTTCAGACGGTGGGGAAGGCCACTACATGGGAGGAGACAACAGCTTCGCATCCCTAGCTGCCTCTGAGTCAGACGACGAAGAGGAAGAGGTGCAAACTCTTAACAGCAGCATAAAAAAGCTGCAACAAAAGGTATTGGCTATTAAAGCCAAACAAGCCACAAGAAGAGAGAGGGAGCAAAAGCAGCTCCAGAGTCCACAGCAACAACAAGGCACAGCTGCGAAATCACCACAGCAACAAATACAACAGCAATCAGCAAAACAACAAACAGTGGAAAAACCGGCGCAGCAATTAACAAAACAAAAATCACAACCACAATCACAACAAAAACATAAACAGCAAAAACAGCAACAGAACGTACAACAGAGTAAACAACAACAGCAACAGAAACAGCAGCAAAACCAGCAGCAGCAGCAGAAACAACAACAACAACAAAGAGAGATCAAGCAAAGGGTGCCACCAATCAACACCTATAAAATGGAACTTAAGGAAACAATTGATCTATGTAAGTCGGCCATAGGCAATCACTTCTTTATTAAAAGATTAAGTAACGATAGGCATGCGATCCACTGCAACACAGTGGAGCGCTATAATAAGATAAAAAGCTTGTTAAAGGATTCGACGACGGAGTTCTTCTCCTTCACCCCGAAGGGGGAAAAGCTGCAAACTATGCTGCTGAGGGGGTTAGAACCGTCTACTAGTCCGGAGGAGCTCCTCGCACTGCTCAAAGAGAAAGAGTGCGACGGTCTCAAATTCGTGGGGGTTAAGCCATTTGTAACAGCCAGAGCCAAAAGGGAGAAACGGAAGCTACCGTTCTTCCTAGTGCAGCTCAGTCCCGAAAGCCGTCTGGATAGTCTAAGGAGTATCAATGTCCTAGACTACCAGGTGGTTCACTGGGAAAAAGTAAAAAGGCACGAAAACATTTTGCAATGCGTTCGTTGCCAAAGGTTCGGGCACGCCGCGTCGAACTGCGAAATGCAGCCTCGATGCGTTAAGTGCGGTAAGAACCACAAGTCTGAAGAATGTGCTCTAGGTAGGGATGGAGCGTCAGAAAAAAGCCAACTCTCTTGTGTTTTATGTAAGAACACGGGACACACCGCAAACTATCGGGGTTGTCCTAAGTTCCAATACATAAAAAGAGTAAATCTGGCTCGACAGCAAAAGGTGGAAGTTAAGCGTCCACCTGTTCTACCACAAACACCAGCCGTTTCTCCCCAGGTTACCTACGCCCAAATGGCGGCAGGTAGGGGAAATACGGCACAGCAAGCGAAGGTTGCTTCTCAGGCCCCAGCGCCTAGAGCACCGGAACCGGCAAATGACATGCTAGCTATCTTGCTCTCTATCCAGGGGCAAATGGCTCAGCTGCAACGTCAAATTACCGAGCAAGCTACGCGGGTAGATCAAATATACGCGCTGCTGCCGAGCCTAACGCACCTTCAGTCGTAATGGGTACGTACATGGCGGAGCAAACCCTGAAGGTCCTTGCAGTGAATGTTAATTCACTGATTAGGATTGAGCGAAGAGCCACATTGTTTAAGTTGCTTAAAGACCAAGCCCCTGATGTGCTTTTGGTAAGCGAAACTAAGCTAACCAAAAGACACAAAATGAGGCACAGAAGGTACAAAATCATGCGAAGAAATCGACCCAACTCCATACAAGGAGGAGGCGTTGCAATCTTCGTAAGAAAAGGTATACGTTTTAAAAGAATATACAGTCGTGTAGTACGTAGGTTTCAGGTGCTAGAAGCATGCATTATGTATATCCCTCTCCGTAGTGGAAAGCGGTTATACATGGTGTCAGTTTATGCATCTAAGGCTACTCAATCCACCGTATTCATCTCAGAGCTCGAGACACTTTTTCGATTTCTGAGACTGGAATTGGAGGAAAACTATTTTATTATCGGCGGAGATTTCAACGCCAAACATAACGATTGGGGAAATAATACACCAAACACTAGAGGGAACCTGCTATTCAATTGGTGGGGTCAGCACAGTGTGATGTACCGACTCGGCCTTAAGGCGACGGATAGTCCTTCGTTTCCTAGGCACGGCTCCTATTTGGATCTCCTGCTGTTTGACACACGAATACTACTGACAGGTACGAACCAACAAACTGTAAACTGTCTTCGCACTTTTGTGTATGACAGTGACCACTGCGGTCTTAGTACCGAAATAACCGTTCCGAACGAAAATGCGGAATTGGATGAGTATGTTCAAAGGCATTCCTACAACTATAGTAGAGTGCGTTGGACACACTTCTCCAGGACACTGACTAGAGCACTCTCCTCGAATTCGCTCTATCCACCGTCCAACAGAAATCTGTCAAACGAGGAGATTGACAGGTATCTAAAACTAATGGACGAGACAATTAAACGAACAATGGACAAGACGATACCTCGGTATCAATACACTGACAACGAAGACTTGTTCCGCAATTCAACTATAGACGCACTGCACCGACATAAAAGTAGACTACTTTCAAGACTGAAGACCTTGTACAGACAGTTTACTGACAGACACAACCCGGAGATTTTGACATTAAAGTCGTCGATCAAAAACCTCCAAACATTAATAAAAGAAAATTACAGGCATTCTGTAAGTTTGTATTGGAACAATAAAATTCGGGCTGTAAACACCAGCAACCCGAATATGTTCCCGCAAATAAATAAAATATTTCGGAGGAAAGATCAAGACGACCTTTCATGTCTTAAAATCGCCCGAACGACAGACAATGAACGCATACTTTCAACAGCAGGCATAGATCCAAATGAGGCTGTTGATGATGACTTCTTTGTGATCGAAGATCCGCAGGAGAAGGTCGAGGCTATAGGAGCGACTTTCCAGGAAGTGTACAAGACAAATGACATCATTGGTCCGAACCACGACCTGGAAAATCGAGTCCTTATGCACAATTTCTACCTTCGAAATGAAATAGTGAACTGGCGAATCGAGAACACGGGTTTCACCCAGTTCAGTGACGAGAACATGGCAAATAATGTCATCGCCAATGAAAGGGAACAACCCCCGTTCATTTCGAAGGAAGAGCTTCAAACGATCTTCGACACAATAAGAAGTAAGAAATCAGTGGGAAAAGATGGAATACCGAACATTGTGCTTCGACATCTCCCACTAGAAGCGGTGGACATTTACACCACCCTGTTTAACAATGCAATGAATAATGCACATTATCCAGCGCATTGGAAAACTGCGGTGGTACATCCCATCCCCAAAAGGGATAAAGACACCTCCAATCCGGCGAATCTCCGGTCGATCAGTCTCCTTCCAAACATCAGTAAGGTTTTCGAAAAAGTCATCAATAGAGTCCTGACAAAGTGGGTTGAGGACAGAAATATAGTTCCGGATAATCAATTCGGTTTCAAGGCGGGGCATGATGTTATTCATGCCGCGTCTAAACTGGTTTCTGATGTCCAATGGAACAAAGCCAAGAAACAGTGCACGGGCGCCTGCCTGATTGACTTGGAGAAGGCTTTCGATACCGTATGGTTAGAGGGACTCTTCTACAAGTTGGACAGACTGGGCATTAGTAAACCACTGCTGTATATTCTTTTCAATATGCTCACAGATAGACAGTTCATCGTGAAAAATGGCGATGTGACTTCTACTGGTACATTCAACATTAAAAACGGTTTGCAACAAGGTGCGGTCAACTCGCCAATCCTTTTCAACATTTACACAAGCGATCTGATAGGTTCACTTCACCATGCCATAGCGTACGCAGACGACTTAATCGCGTACAGATCAGGTCCAAAGATTGAGGTTATAAACATTCTTTTGCAACGTGACTTCGATAAAATTAAACAATACTGCGACGACTGGAAGTTGAAGATCAACTTTCAGAAGTCGGAAACCATTCTGTTTAGGACGCCTTTGTCTGGGGCCTCTGCGGATACCAGAAAGAATTGGCGAAAGTTTCAGATCGTGGGACAACACGGGCAGCCACTTGTTTGTCGAAATGTAGTCAGATACCTTGGGATCTGGCTAGATCAATATCTGTATTTTAACAAACATATAGATGTTGCTCTGGCCAGAGCCAGAGGTGCTTTTGCCCTTACAAAGAGACTGTTTTATAGCAGACAACTCGATGCGAGGGTAAAGGTGATCTGCTACATGGCCCTTATTCGGCCTATGCTTACATTTGGTTGTCCCGTGTGGTTCAACGTGAGAGCAAGTCTTTTGGAAAAGATTCGGGTGTTTGAGAGGGCTTGCCTTAGGGCTTGTCTTCGCTTGTACAGAACACCAGAGTCTGAGTACATAAAATTCTATCCTAATGAGGTCTTGTACAATAGGGCGAACCTAATACGAGTGGACAATTTTGTTATTAAGTTGATTCGAAGGCACATTGCAAGAGCAATGACCTCGTCGAATAACCTGATCTATGGGGCTTACTACCCCAATTATATGTATCACGAGAGAGTTCGCTTTGACGGCTTTATTCCTCCAGAAGCGTTCCTCTACCTCGATAAACAAGGTCTGATCCAGGATAGATTAGCGGTGCCGTTAATCTTCCACGTCGCTCGAACAGCTGCGGACAGGCGACTCAACTACGACAGAGACGTCGCACACGGCAGTGCGGAGCGTCTCCGGTTTAGTAGGGCGGTAGGGAGTCGCGACATGAGGGATGTTGCTCGGCAGCACCAACAATTTTGGTGGCTTGCAGAAGAAGGGGAAGCTCCATCATCGAACTCCTCCAGTGCAGGGTAGCTCCATTAGGGAGCAGAGTTGGTCAGCCTAATCTTTTTTAGCCGTGGCCGGCTTACATAGGTGTAGGTAGGGTTAAGGTAGTTTTAAGAGTAAAAATTATAAAAAAAAAAAATAAATAAATAAAAAATAAAAAAAAACAAAATAAAAATTATAAAAACTAAAAAAAAAAAAAACAAAACAGAGATGGGTAACCTTTTCTAAAAAAAAGTGGTAATCCAAGCCACACCAAAAAAAAGAAATAATACTTTAACAATAAGTTAGCTTAAGTAGGTTAAGTAGGCTTAGGATTTATTTTAAGTAGTCTTTAAGTTTTATACTAAGTACAACAAAAAAAAAATGTCCATTTACTAAGTTTTTATTTAATAAAATTATTTTCTTAGTTTTAGGCTTAAATTAATGTAACGAAAAAAAGTACTGTACGGAACGTCGAAAGACATGTAGATTAAGAATTATGTTTAACCTAGAGTGTCCGCATGGGGCCAGTAAGTTAGAATAAGATAGTTTTCTAAGTTATTTAAGCTAATTTTTAAGCGTTTTTTTGTATAGCTTGTAAGAATTTCTGAATTTAAATTTAATAAAAATGCATTGAAAATGAAATGAAATGACTGGATTTCTACTGGAGGGGGAGGGAAGGGGGGCGCCATGTTACTCAGTTACGTCACTGTGTGGCATTTATGAAAATTTCGAATAATTAGTCTTTATATATGTACATATAATACTGTCTCATTATATCGGATATAAACTTTTTATATTTCAGAAATTCTTCCTTTTCTTATCATAACCCCCAAAGCAAAGATATCCTGTTGCTCTATTTCCACGGAATTTAATTAGGAAGTCTTTAAAATAATCATCCTAAGTACATGCACGTTCACGAGTATTTCAGCATTCTAACATTGAGGTTTTATAAATCATTATGGTTTTGGATTTCAAAAATGAAGATAATGATGCGCTTATCTACCTTAAATCCAAATCCGATGTACCTTCACATCAAAGGGATTCACAATCAGTTGAGCATAAATCCAGATAAGAAGATGATATTTACATACGTTACTTGAATTCAATTTATTTGAGGCCTTATTAGTGAGGTAAGATTTCGATTTGGGCACAAGGTATTTTAATAAGAAAAAAGTCACAGTAATTCATATTTATGTATTAAACGATACATATAGGTACATTCCTCACATTTGATTAAATCAGAACAAATCAATTATTTTTATTTACTCATGCCTAAAAAGGAAATAGTCTTCATCTCAATTGCACATTGAATTCAAACCACTGACGTCTTATACATATCTATGTATAGAAATACTATATCGTACGTACATATACATGTATATATGGGACAATGCATGGTGGTTGTTCCCTTTTGAATTTGTTGTTCAATGGTTTGGAAAATTTTCTGGTGACTTCCTTTGAAAATTTCAATATGTTTATTTCAATAGAATTATAGAAGAAGAAATACTTTGGAGGATTTTTATTATTTTAATTAAGTGATTTGTCGTAAGAACACTTGTGTCAGGAATAGTTTTACTTCAAGGTCTTCCTTCATTATTAAGCTAAAGGATCTCACCTACCCTTTTTTCAATTCTTTTCCATACCAAATTGTATGGATAGCGAACCGCCAGATATAAAGAAAATATTGTGTCTACGCGATTCAGTCAGCTAAGACACCCATTAATTTATTCCGATCTGTTCCCATATTAACGAAAAGACTTGGCTATATGTTAGAATCATGATAATCGTGCACATCGAAATTTGGCTGATTTTGCTCTAACGACAATGAAAGGAGATCCTGATTTTATCTGAAAAACCATCCTCGCTGACGAGTCACATTTTATGTTATTTGGCTTTGTTAATTGAAGCATTTGATCAAGCAAACAGCCGGATGTATTTTAACAGTAAAACGGACTATTTGGGGTGTATTTCATGCCGAAGATATCACTGGGCTGTACACCCTCCGATATGATACAGGAGTGTATCAGCAGTCAATGGATTTCAGCGTCGCTCCTTGTTAATTAATTTTTTTTTTGATGGGGGTAAAATGTAAATGACAGTCTTGGAGGATTTGCAAGAACATCAGGGCGGTGCCACTTGCTAAACAGTAAGTGCCCCAACCAACTTGTTGAAGATAAAGTTGGGTGATCGTCTTATCACCAAAAATGGCCCTATCAATTGACCGCCTACTTGTACGATTTCAGATTCTTACATTCTTCTCTTTGCTGGCGTTCTGCGAAGAAATCTTGAATAGCTGTTTTCGGCGCATTTGAAAATATTGAAAAATCTTTCGTTTTTGGTATCGTTGGACGGTGGCTAATTCAAAGATCTGTTTCGCAATATAAATTTTGTCTTTAGTAAGTCAATGGTTTTATATGCATGTTTCGCAAAGCGCTATTCTGCTGACACCAGATATCGTTTAGATCAATGCCACTAGTTTTATTAAAAAAGAAGATCCTACGATGCCACTTGTCTTATTAGTTTTTTCTACATTTGCTTTAGAAACAGAATTTTTAGTTGGTCACATAACCATTGAGCAAAAAGTGAGCCTAGTCAATAGACTAGATTTTTCTCCAAAAGTTGGCGTCGATTTCAAGCTGCTCAAGAACCCAACATGCAAATACCGCAAAGAGAAATAGCTGAATTGATTTCCTTGCAAGTAACTATGGGCAATGTCTGAAACTAGTACAATTGAAAAACCATCAACGAAGTTTGCTCAAATCAATTTTTTATAAGACACTTGGCAGCCGTCATATCAAAACGATCACTTGTCTTAGATATTTTGAAATGAGATACCGACAGTAAAATATCGAGAATGCCTCTTTTGGATGAATGCATTTAAAGTAAAGCTGGTATCACATATGAATGTATAAAAATTTAAACCTAAAAGAAGAGTTACAGTCGATTTTAAAAATTTGAAGCAATTGAGACTCTGTAGAGCGTCTGCAAAGAGTTTTATGGGAAAAACTGTGTACTTTCCACTATCAAGTAGTACGAACAATTCAATATGAAAAGCAATATCTAAGCTTCGGGTCAATAAATCTATAAAAAAAAACACACGTTAAAGCGTCTGGACCTTATTTTTTAAATATAGTTAATTTAAACATGCTAAGTGAATAATGAAGATAACATCACATTATCGGATTTTATAAATTGCCAGGATCTGGATCAACCCAAGCAGTTCCTGCGCTCACCGTGAGGACTTGGCATGACAAAATCAAAGCTTTTTCGACAGAAAATACTGAGTACCTAGTACTGGCAATAGGCAATTACGCTTCTCTCTGACGAAAGCTACCCAACTTACTGAATTGCTTGCTGTGTGAGTGATGACGACACCATCTGCTCAACCTCTGTGAATATCCAGCTTATCCTTGCTCTGAACTACAGGTACTATAAGCATAGAAACGAATATTTCTCAGCGTTCAAAAATTCGAGGAATACATGGACCAAGTTTTTTTTAAAGTGCTCCGTTCCAACTATGGGAAAAAACCGTGCGACTTGGATCGCATGGGCTTTATCACGGACTACATCTTTCAGCTGCTTTCCAATATTGTGATGATCTGAGCTAGAAGGACTTATTGCTGTTGAAATGTAACGAAAGTCTTCATACCAATAATAATCCAGTCATCTACATATTTCGGAACCACTTGTCTTAAAGAATACGGTCCCCGCTCGATCATATTGACAGCGTTCTTGGTCAAAAAGTCGCTCACAAAGATGCATTTATGAGATTAAAGTGGTGCTAAATCTATGGGTCGTTTTTCCACAATTCCAATCTTTTTTAGTGGATACTCTCCCTTAATTTATTCATAGTGTGTTAATAATATTTGTCATTCACTGTTTAAACTACCGAAAGAAATTCAGAGTGAACAACGAGTCAAATGTCGAAAAATACAGAAAGCAAAACCTTGACTTTTGAGCGACTTTGGCGTGGTTTTCAACAACTTCACGGCCCTCTTTGAACGATTTGTACCACATAAATATTCTTGTTTTCGATTTTACCGCCCGAACAAGAAATTCTGAAATAGATGATTGTAGTTGTAGCGTGGTGAAATAAGTTATAGCCTTAAGACTATGTAACAAGATGTGACTTTAATCGCAGGCAAAAATAATCAATTGTTGAGCCTTTTTCAACGAACAATGGCACAATCCTTCTGAAGTAAAATCTTCTCCTATTAAAAAAAACCTATCACTGCAGTCTGATTCTAAAATAGAAATAACTTTACCTTGGACTGTTGTACCACACAATTTTGTATTTACTTTATGGCGTAAAAAGTAATTCGTTTTCATGCAAAACTCTTCGTCTAGAAGATGAGGAATATTCTGAGTACATTTATCTTCCACCCACCAACGAGAAAATTCAATTACTTCATTTATTTTAAATTGCCTTGCTTATCCTCTTGCTGCAAAAATGAATAACCCCAATTTGGAGAATAATCCATCAACACGCACTATTTCTTGAAAGTCGTAAGCAGAAACTGATGTCATTCATTTTTTGCTCACTTCCTTACTTTTTCTTAACAAACTTATGTAAATAAGTTTTTTTGTTTTTGTTTTTTTTGAATTTATGGACAGGATAATGCTGTTGTTATGCTATCTGGCGATCTGATTAATGTTCGTTTTACGATGGTTCCGATTTGGCGAGTCCTTGACAGGAAACATCAAATTTGTCCACGAAGTAATTCCACCAATGACTTCCGGTGATAAATTCATGATTCATGCCATACTAGCAGTTTCCTTTCCTAACGGATCATTAATATTTTGAAGAAGTCAGCAAAAAGTAGCACGTGGAAGTGTCATCAAAAGATATTATTTTTCATGTTTTTGTTTTATTTTCATGTAAATCCAATATAAACATTTGGAGTGTAAAATAGTGTAGAAATGTGACACAAATACCATGGTAGTGACTCACTTGTATTTCTTGGTAGAACGACAAATACTATGAATTTAACATACTTGGAATTTAAATCTAATGAAAAATTTGGACAAACATTCATTTGGAGATTTTAATACAGGCACAAACCTCAAAACAATATTTTCAGTAGTATTAGTATGCCTGATTCCGGTAGATCAAACGAAATATCACACACGTTTGTCACCAATAAAACCGTTTAATTGTCTTAATTATTGATAAAAACACAATGACATAAACGTGGACAAAATATGTTGCTACGGTCCTTTTTATTTCCTTTCAATGTCCTTCCATTTTCGCTTCAAGCTGTTCAATTCTTCATCAGCTCGCATGGCAATGGCTAGGGCTTCTTTTCGGCGTGCGCTTGGAGTTTTCCTTGCCTCCTGGCCATATTATACTCGATTATACGAAAATATATTGCGTAACAATTCGGGCATAAAAAGTCAGTCTCTAGCTGCAAACACAAGTCAGAATTAGATATTTCTTATAATTTTGCATAGAATTTGAGATACAAATAATATTCACCCTAAAACCAGGAAACGCCGTGACCATGAACGCAGTTTTGAACATGGCAGGCTTTGGGTAATCCTCGCTTCTCACTTCGCAGAGATGACAGGGCATTGTCAAGAAGAGACATTCAGTTGAGGACATCACAACATTCAAAACACAAATAGACAGATGAATGGGGTGCCAATGTTGTCATTTAGCCAATTTTTAGTTCATATACATTTTTTTTATAAGAATGACCGAAACGAAGCTGGTGTTCCATGAAAACATGTTTTCAAGTGAGACTAAAGGACATTGCATGTATTGTAGAGCTATCACGTTCTCATTTGTGGAAAAACATACAAACTCACATACTCGTAAACATTACCTAGTCAAGTCATAAATACTGGTACACAGAAAAATCAGCGCCAAAAGAAAACGAATTAATATTTAAACAACTTTGTTTTTGTTTTTATTGGATTATTCAATGGCTACAAATCTTAAAAGAATTTATTCGAAATGACTTCCATTTGCCTTCCAGCACGACTTAAGACGATGTGGCCACTCATCGATTGCGAGACGCACTTCATACATGAAGATATTTTTCACTGCACGGACAAGGGCTCGCTTCAACGACTCAATATTTGAGTGTCGAGTAAAGCAAGCCATGTCCTCTAATACGGACTAAAACTTGTAATCCAACGGGTTGAGGTCTGGACTACCAGCTGGCCAATCATCCGTTGATATGAAGTCCGGAACGTTGTTTTTGAGCCGCAGTTGAGTCGTTTTTGCTTTGCGAGCTTGAGCAGCTTGTTGTTGAATATTGATTGGTTCAGAGACTTCACATTGGGTTCCACGACAATCGATTGATATACTTTGGCCGATGTTTTCACTCCTTTCTCGCAAAAATGGAGCTCGGTTACGCCATGAAGCACATTCCCCACCACCGGCTGAGTAACGCTTTCGATCTTCGCTTGCGTTTTTCCTTCAAAGCGGCCGTGAGCAGGTGTCCAGTGTGTCGCTTGTACGCGCTGAGTCCTAAATCTTCTTTGATAATGCGAGACATGGAATTTTGCGAAATTTGCATTTCTCGCGACAAGATTTTCTGTTTTCACAGCGGTTTTCGGTCGATTCGTTTCTTCACGGCCTTGAACGTTTTCGGAGTTCTCACAGTGCGCGGACGGCCGGATCTTTGACAGTGTCGTACTCCACCAGTATCCTCAAACAACTTCACAGCACGATAAACAAAATTGCGAGTGATTCCAAGCGGTCGCAATGTACTAAAGATATCGCCTTTTTCCATGTTGCCCCATTCCATGATTGTAAGCAATTAATGTTAATAACTTTTTACGCCACATTGAAGCATAAATATCAACTGTCAAATCGCAATCAATACGAAATGTTGCATTCGTAATGAGTGAGTTCAGTTGTGTACTAGTATTTATGACTTCACTAGGTACTCGTATTTAAAAAAAAAACGTTTGTTTGATTACAACCAAGTTGGTACTAGTAATAAACATGAACTGTGCTACTTACCGTATGTAATCGTATAACAGCTTGGATTCTTTTGTTTTTTCTCTAGATTCATTTATATATGTACGCACTTCGATTACTTTTAATAAATTCCTAACAAAAATGAATGCAGGACTTTGAATTGACATTAAGGGAATTTAGCCAATACAGTACTTGGACTGAGTTATCTTATTCTGAATCGTTGACTCATTTTGAAGTTAGAAAAAGTGAAGAAGTTAGCATGTATTTAAATTCACTTAAAGCTGACATATAAAATAGTTTTGAAACATCTATAGCTTTGTCGTACAAATGAAGTATTGACGTGCTTGTTGGAATCCCAGGTTGAATGGACCATATATAGAAAAGGTAATACAGTTTGTGGTGTGTTTTTTTTACCCCATGGAACCCGACACAAACATCCAGATATTCTACGCTGATTTTCCAATACCTACTCTCCAGTAAATAGTTAAGCAATCTGTGAAATGTTTCAGAATCGGCATCATTGAGAAACTTTAAAAAACAGCAGCAGGCTGGAACTTAGTCCTTATACAATCCTTACTCATTTGTTTTTCTAATGTCACATCACAAATCATAATGGCAATGTTATTACCAATAAGAAAGTTTTGTCTAATTCATGCTACTATTCATTTAATATCGTGATTTTACCTATAAATATGGTGAATGCTGTCAATATTCTGTCAAA
Source organism: Volucella inflata (assembly GCA_928272305.1). NCBI lineage: Eukaryota > Metazoa > Arthropoda > Insecta > Diptera > Syrphidae > Volucella > Volucella inflata. The sequence continues at coordinate 110,847,660 of OV743720.1, read as the reverse complement.
AATTAGTAACTCACAAAGCGAGAATTAAAGATGAAAAAAAAAAATGTTAACGAACCTGGCAATGCTCTTCTTTCATTCAACAACACTGCATAATGAATGTATGGGGTGTATAGCTTCTTAATACAATAATAAGACCGATTTTATTTTACGAAGTAATGGGATCGCAGACTGACAAGGAATGACATTTTTATATGAAACCAAAAAGGGGGAAATTGAAAATACCCAAGAGCAACAGTAAAAAACCTTCCGATTGATATTGCCGATCAATTGACTGCCAATGTAACACCACGGCAACGGAAAGACTAAAACTGCGAACTTTACAAAATGTGTACTGATTTTCGATAAATATATGTATGCACTGGCGTGTAATAATTATAATCAATCTAGTGCACCGGACAGGGTTTCTTTAGTAACTCTGACAGCAAAGGAATTCGCAAGTTTCGAGTTGTTCCCTTAAGACAGTGTACATTCTAACTACGGTAAGGGCTGGATAGGCACATAAAATGTGTTCAGCTTAAACCATGTAGTCCTGTAAGGTAACCTTCTAGATTTTCGATATCGTGCCGACTTAGATTTAGACATATATTTGCATTTTGTTTAAGGGCAGGATAACTCTTTTGGCCTGTCTTAGACCTGGAGTACCCCCCCCAATATATGATTCATTTCGAGTGCTCGCAGCTTTTGATGGCTAGATTGACTCCTATTTCAGGGGTACAGTTCGTCATCATTTTCATTACCATCAATGCCCTCATGCCCAAGAACCCACCATATTTTGGTTCCTTGAACCGTTTTTGGAGGTTTTTGTAGCAGTACATGACTGATTTGGAGTCAAGGATATGCGACCTAAGGGTGTGTATAGCTGCTTGACTGTCTGTGGATAAACAGATGTTTGCGCCCTTGATACCGAAGTTGCAGATAAGGTTGGCTCATACTTGGATGGCGTGTAGTTCAGCTTGGAATACTCTAGGTCTCTTTCGCATAGCAATTGATATACTTGTTTTTCTTCCGTGTATACCAGCTCCCACTCCCGATTCCATTTTAGAACCACCCGTAAACAACTTTGGTTGTTTGGCGGGTTATTGCTATTCCATGTTTCTTTGCTCCGTGGAGAATCTTTTGTCGAGGCATAATGTTTTTTGAAGATCATACTAAGTTCTGGTTTTTCAGAGAGCTGGGTCTTTAAGTCCAAGTGATCGCTTGCAAAGATCTAGCTATTTGGTTTGAGTAGAGTAATGCCCATTTGTTGATAAATAAGAGTGAGGGGGTTAGTCCAATTATTGTTTCTTTGACATCTGTGTGGCAGGTCCGAAAGGCTCCGGAAATGCCAGACAAGCAACACGCTGCTGAGCTGTGACACATCCATCTTTGCTTGTTTTCACCCACCATATAATAGAAGCATATGTTATGATTGCCCCACCCATCATTGTATAGTGAGTGATCTTTGGAGAGATCCCGATTGAACTGCCATACAATCGAGGGCAAGCCCATAAAGCGTTGGTTGCTTAAGTTACTTTATTATTTAAGTGAGAGTTCCAATTATGTCTTTTATCAAGGATTACTCTCAGATATTTGACCTCATAAGAGTACCCAACGACTGTCTCGCTTAGCGAAACTAAACCTAAGTGTAAGTTTCTTCTTCTAGTGAAGGGAGATATGACAGCCCTGTTTGGCGTTATGAAGAGGTTCTCGCTGGTGCACCAGTCTAGGACTATCTTAGGGGCATTTTGCATAATGACTAGGTCATCGCCATAACCAATTGTATTGTACACTACGTTGCTTAATTTTGTGCGCCCAAGCCCAAGCCAAATTGCTATATTCAGAATTTGGAAAATCCATACCTAATCAAAAAGAAGCGTATAGTGGAAAGTTTTAAGGTAAAGTAAAGCAGATATTCGAAAATCTTGATCCAAAAAGCAAAAGAGGTTCAAATAGACAACAACACAAACACCACCATCACCTTTTCTAGATATTGCTTCATATTTGAAAATTCTTAACTATTTGCATCGAGATAATCACACAGAGTTTTGTTCAACTTTACCTTAACTGGCTTTGACACAACTTTTAATTTAGTCTAAGGAATTTTTTACCTGGCTACTATGTTTATTTCACACTGTACACAAATTAGGAAGAGCCTGTTTTCAATGGCAATCGGTAAGGAGTCAAACTACCTTAAATCACAATTTTTTATGTTCTCAACACTAAGTATCGCGATTTAACACCATTTCTCCATAGAAAAGTCTAAGTTTGAGAGATTTTAAATCCGTTTCTCATGTTCATTTAGGCTTTTTTAAGTTTATTTGGAACACTCGTAGTACTCTAGCTGCCCGAAGAAAGTTTTCTGTTGTCATTAACACAAGTAGCAAACCATTTTTAATTCTATTTAATCTGCCCGTTGGGTTTTCATTGTTCCATTTAAATAAATCAATCTGTCAACCAGCCATGGCAATCACATATAATAACCAATTAACACAGTTATCACAAATCAAAATCGTTTCTAGAAATGAGATCCAATGTTAAACTCATTACAAATGGGAACGATGTAACTACAGATTGTCATATCCACCCTCGCTTTCAATTGCGGCTGCACTCTCAACTCAATTGATCCGACACATGCTTGCAAGATTGCATTCAGCCTCCATTGTAAATATTAATTTGAAAAAGAAACACTATTCCATCTAACGATGAGACAACTTCTAGACTCACAATGCACTTACGTACATGTCAGTGGTAATTAAGGCGAAACAAGTTTCTAAATCGATTTACGAGTACGAGCATAGCAGATAAACGCAAACGGATTGGTCCACATTTTTAATAGAGATGTGCCTAGATATTCAATTCAGATGTACATCGTCTGGCATTTTACGCTGATTATGGTATGATACCACTGTCGGTGTTGTTTTAAGTAATAATTACCAGAACAATTAGCAAAACTGCAACCATTCATCATTCTCGTTAACCATTAGGAACCACTTGTAAACGATACGCCAAATTGGACAACATAACTTGTTACGGGTGTGGCTCTTTACGACTTGCTTCTCATAAAAGCACGTACTAGGAATTACGAGTAATATCTAATAATGCAAGTATTTAGAATGCATAGTTACCGTTTGGCTATTATACTACCTTTGATGGAACTTAAACTACTCACCTATTGCCTTAGTTTTTGAAAGACTTAAACCTGATTTATGATGCGCACCTTCTATGGTAATTACATATGTTAGACGAAGTTTTAAAGCTTGAATAGACTTCGGCTTACTGATTCCGATTTTGAATTTAGGTAGGTACTAATAGTGTAAGATACCGTTGAAAAAGCCCCGCAAGATGTTGTACAATTGAAGAACGAGTGCTAAGTGAATAGTAGTCTTTAGAAAGGGATGGTGGATATTCAGCTGACAAAAACGTCGAAATGGACAAGGTAAAATATCTCCGTCTAAGCAATTTTCATAGCACTATCACCTCTTCCAGATGTGTACTATAACACATGGCTTTTCTATCTCTTTTATTGCAATTGCAGACAGTAGACGAACTCATTGAGTTTAAGTTTGAACTAGTCATATGCTAATTCTTAGAATATCCAGTAGCAAATGCAATTTCGATAGTTAGGAGCAATTATCTCCTTTACTTAATGTTGTCATGCTTGACACTTGTGGTCTTTATTCAGGTATAGAACATTTGCAGGTAGTTCTAAAGAGATATTGAGTGCTAGCCTTGCACATTCTGATCCTATGTATGTACCGAAAATTAGGAAAGATCAGTGAGTCTGACTTCATTTCAACATAGAAGGACCTTTGAAGGGTATGTGTATGAGTATCTGTAACATGCTGTAGACGAATCACTTGGTTTGGGAGTATAAGCAGTTTCGGTTATTGACTTCGGCAAGATGACGCCTTGTCTCACCGCTAAGGCGCATGCCGGTCGTATTACTGCTTAACTAAGGTGCTGTCTATTGTTTATCAGTATTAAGGAGCTTTCTATGAGATATTGAACTTGTAACTGAGGACGGTCCTTTGAATTTGCCCTGCTCTTCATTTTTTATTTAGTTAAACAACCTTTCATGTAAATACGTCACTGCTACTCCTATTATATTTCAAAGAACCATATGTCGCGACCTCATTAGGGCTTCCCCTAATACATCTGACTCTTTTGTAGATAAATCCTGCCCTTCGTCCTGATGTTTATACATAGGGCTGCATTCTTTAAGTCATCTTCTGTTAAAAAGAGTAGCCTTTGGTACTGTAGGCAGTGAGGTTTCGGCGACCTCCGGCCTTCACGGACGGCTACAAAAACGTAATGTGGCACTGATGACGAAAACATCAGATTACACTCCTCGTTACGATAACTTGGGTATGTCCAAGAGGAAATATATGCAATTTTGGAAATTTGATAAAAGGGACGGTATATTTGCAACCTGGGAGCCGCTTCTCACCTTTGTTAAGCTAGTCCGAGAATACAAAGCTGATTGCACTGTGCTTTATTTTACTCCCAGATAAGAATGGGAGGAAAGTTTCCAACGACGCAAAACTATTTTACAACTGCCCGAGTGCTCGGTTAGAGCTTTCATTAAAGTTGAGTTTCTTTTGCGTATATAGTGTGCACAAACTAACGCTTTAAAGCATTTCTGAAATATCAGCAATTTCCTGATGTCCTTCAGTCAGTCACTTTCACTGGGCACTAACATCAAAATGTGCTAGACACAGGTAATACAGGATTCTGCGACGTTTGCCATGGCAGTGATGACAGCAAATAGCTTTGTATGTAGTTCAGCTTTGATTCTTATCAACCTACATGTACTAAGCGGTAATCTGCTGGGCACCTTATCTATAAAAGACTGCAAAAATTTAGTTAGAAAAATATTGAAATACTCGTAGAATGAACTTGTTCTTTGTCGTTGCTCTAGAGAGATAGTGTAATTACAACTATCGCATCTGAGAGTTTAAAAATTCGCTTTCGGAATCGGTTCTTTATTATACAGCCCCAATGCAAAAAAATTTCTTCAATCCTTTTTCAGAAAAGGGTTTGATAAGCTGGATCACATCTAGAATCCATACATCTTCAAAGAACCTTCTGAAAGTTTTCCTAAGCAGTCACCTACTGATTGGGTAAACGCGTTCTCATAGCGCATGCACCCATAGGGCTTAATTACATTTGATTTACGGTTAAACTAAACAAAATTGAATATTCTTTAGAAACCCCACCAATCATTTCAACTCCCGTTTTTATGAATCTGACCCTTCAATCAAAACAGCATTGCATTCAAATTTACACATTATTTGCAGTCAAGTAAACAAACTGACTGCGTGCTCATCATGAGTATGTGCTAAGGACTGTAACAAGTTTTCACAAAACAAAAAAATAAAAAATAAAAAATATGAGGGCCTTCAAATTTACATCATTTTGTTGCACTTCAGCTTCTGAGATATCATTCAGTCATGATGGCACTCGAAAACCAATTGTATTTCTACCCTCAATTCAGCAGTTTTTATGCAAATTCTCGAGGATTTTTTAAATATTACTAAACATGCATATGGTGGCCAGAAATACGAATTTGAGCACATTCGTGTATATTATGTTGACTACTGCGCCCATAACCCTTTATCGTGCCCACAAAGCGTAACAGTTTCCGAAACAAACACCAAAAAAACATTTCAAAAATGCGAGTATTCAAGTACTAAATAATAAACGAGTGGGTTACTATAAAAAAGGGGTGGTCTACGGATACCTATGTGAGGTAGAGATGTTTTCATAGCACGCGTTTAAATTTAGGGATGAGAAGTGATTTCTAGGGCAGCTGAAACATTTTTAGTATTTTAAAGATTTTCCAGATTTATAGAGCACCTGCATTGTTTTGTGTGGCAATTAAGAAAAATTGTACAATGAAGAAGAACCAGTCATACATTATATATATATTATATTTAGATATAACCATAGAAGCCCTCAATATACTCATATATTGGAGTCGTGTTTTGCATAATTGTTCTCTGCATCTCTTTTCACAAGTGTTGCGGGAAGCTCTAAAAAAACATCGATACAAAGACACTCTGGCCCCGCAGGTCATTACAAAGAATTAAAGAAAGATTGCGGGTGTTTTCATACAAAATTCAATTCCCGAAAAATCTTTAGTCAAATGTTCGATTGCGCTTTTTCAAGTTTACATTTCTTTAATTTTAAACTTTATTTTTATTAGTTTTATTTTTATATAAAAATTAACACAAAAAAATAACAAAGATATTTTTTAAATCTTAAAAATCTTTTAGAACTATATATTTTCTATTAAGAAGTGCATTTACAGAGTACTCATAATTGTAAAGCAGATTCCAACTTCGATCATGTTGCAGAGATTGCACAAAATGGGCAGATCTGGACAATGCGAAATGTAATATAAATTCAGTATCTATTCTCTGATTTTAAATATTAAATTTTTCTTCTCTGTTGAAGCTGCAGCTAAGAAAGTACGTTTTCCCTTCTAGATTGTTTTAGAGAACTTTGCTTCGTTTGCAAATCAATTACATATTCTTTGACCTACTTTTGTAAATAATGCGTTGAGTTTGGTTTTTGGATGCTCATATTGCTCATTGGGTACTATGCATACGATTTTTCCACATTCTGACGCAAGATATTCCCATTTTTGAGTGAAACTCACTCTATTACTTATAACACTCTTGAGTAAAACTTTTGGCAATCTCAAATTACTTATCGCAATTATGTACTTACTTACTTAGGGGGTTACATGAGTTTGAATATTTTAAAAAATCAATTTTTTTTTTGTTCTAATAAAAAGTACAATATGTCTAGAATATTCTTCGCAAATTTCAAATCGATCAGGGTAAAAATCTAAGAGGTAGACCCTTCGAAATTCCTGCCCATAAGCCCATGTCTGCCTGATGTGATTTTCTTGAAACATGATTTCTCAAAAAGTTATGAACCGATCTTGTTCAAATTGTACACTTCTTCAAAATAAAATTATCTAGTTATTGACTGAAAATGAGATTTTTTTGTTCTCAACTCCGCCAAGAATTCTAATTTTAATCTTTTTTTTGTATCCTTCGTTCAAGTACGAGAATTATACATCTACTAACAGAAAATATTTGGTTTTTTAGATTTAAATGTCATGAGTTATCGTGACCAAGTCAATGAAAATGAGGTCCCAATAGTATTGTTATCAAAAAAAACCAATCGACCCCCACAACGTCTTGCAATACGACAACGAATAAAACAACAAAATCTGTAGTTCCCGAGAGGTTAAACTTTTTTTTTTTTAATTCCTTTTCTGTTTTCGTTGTATTTTATAAATTAATTAGAGTTTCTGCCGTCGACTGCTCGTGAAAGACTTCCCTTGCTCCAATTTTTCTGCTCCTTTTTAAGCGCCATCCAGTCATCAACGCTTGCTTTTTATTTTATTTTTTTATTTTTAAATCATCCGTTTCTTTTGTTTTACTGCCGTTGTAACGCTGAAATTCACTGCAAATTAAAAAACCGCTTTTATTCAGAGGAGTTCTACGTCACAGGAAAAGGCAGATTTTTCTTCGTTAAACCTGTCTAGGTGTCGGTGTTCTTTTCTCCCCTCCTCTGCTTGATCCTATTGCTGACAAGCTCGTCGGTGCACTGAATAGGTCATCAAATAGAACTCACTTTTCTTTGCTGTCAAAATATGGTAAACAACAAGCGTGCTGCGTGCATTTCGTGAGTTTCACAAATATTTGCAAAACTTCTTTCCTTCTATATTTTTTTTTGCAGGTTAGCGGCGCAACAGTATCTTTGATATGCCAAATTGTTTGAATAAAATAATAAAATTTAACCCCTTAAGGTGGCTCAATAGCCTCAGCCAACAAGCGCTTTCAGCCAACTAGATGTTTCACTAGCTGCTCCAGTTTCACACGCTAGGTTCACTGAAGTCCTCTTGCATGCACAACCTGGGTCGCGGTCTTCGTCTACTGCACTGTACCTCGGGGCCGGATTTAAAGATTTTTTGGACCGGAGCGATGGACCTTTACAGTTCTGGCTAAGTCGATGTCGCTGTACAGCCCGAACATTTCCTCGTCGTATCTCCTCCTCCACTCACCGTCTATGCAGGTGGGATCGAAGACTAAGCAATACTACTCAGTTTTTCAGAAAGAAAACATACAATGGATGATAGATTAGCAACGTATGTATAGTTTTTGATCACTCATCGGTTGTAACATACGCATAGGTTGCTACACTAACGCTTGAAGAAAAATAAGTAAAAAAAAATTTGTGATCGAAAATTGGTTAATTTTTTTTTTAAATATCGTCCATAAGATCAATACACTTTTGCATGCATTTGAACCAATTATCGAATAACTTTTTCCATTCCGAACGAGGTTACTCCAAAACATGCATTTAAGACCCGTCAAACCCTTTTTTAATTCGAGTTTTCGCTGGGCTTAAAAGATCCATATAGTCGACTCCTGTTTCGTTTCGGGCTCATATGCACAAATCCATGATTCTTCGATTGTCACGATCTTAGGGATTGCTAAGTTATGAGGAATCTAACATGTTGAAATCTTTTCGATAGCCAAATGTTTATGAATAATACCCAAGTGTGCCTCAATTTCATGATAAGCCACATGACCATTCCCGCACAGCATCGATATTTCCTGGGACAAAAACTGATTTTGGACGATCACTTCACAAAATGCGGCCTGCTGGGAACAACAACCCCGATTAAATACGGAGAAGCAGCGAATCACTGTATCACAAGATGGTGCTCCATCGCAAAAAGCCAAAGTGAGTTGCTCGGCACACTATTGTTGAACTCATCCTCGAAAAAAAGTTCTAAGCACATGTACAGTCAAAAACGTCAGATTTTAAGATGTTGATGCCAGATTTGCCACATCTCAACCCTTATATAGCAACCTTCGTACGAGTCTATAGATATGAACAACATTTTAGCCATCAAAATAAAAGCGCTGTGCTTTAGTGCGCCTGTAAAAATTCAAATGCCCCGACACACGACATGAAATATAAACATCATTTATCACTCATTTAGAATGCTCAATTCAGAATAAGTGTTATAATCTCCATGCAATCTCTAAAAAATGCAACTGAGGTCAAGGTGGTCAAAATTTTGGTCCAGTCACAACATCCCCTAAAAGATACCAAATTTACACATAAAAAAGGGAAACAAAAGGAATTTCACCCCAAAAAGAGGGTTGATGCGCATGATGAGCTCTTTTGTGAGGTTGACATCTGCCGCTGCAATGTATTATTTAATAATAGCAACCAACCAAATAACATGTTCATATATATTATATTTTACGCCAGTTACAGAAAATTCATATGTTATTCAATGAATCTCTTATTTTGTGCTCCTTTCGAATAGAGTGATTTAATTCGCATCCAAACTAATGGTGAGGGCTGTTTGTAACCACTTAGTAGGAGGAGGTAAAACTTCTTGGATAATTGAATCAAGTCATTGTATTTCAAGGTTACTTACCCTTAACTCTTTCCCCAAAACAAACCGCTTAGCATGCAAATGTTTATTCATTTGGAACAAACAGACCAATAAAACAAGTGAACGAGTATGTTACATAGCCAGACTGACGGCCGCCAGAGATACAAATAATTTTATTTTTTCTGTTCTTGTGGGTGAAAAAAAGTTAGAAAAGTTGTGTGGGCAATCAATAAAGTTGATTTTTTCGATCTCTTTCGCCAGTATCTTAACCAGTAACCTTGAAACTCGTTCTGAGTTTGAATTGTAATGTATCTATCAACTTTTGAAGAGAAGGAGATCATTTCTATTCCAATGATGTCTTCACTATAATTAAATTCTTTTCTCCAGTGTTGCAGCATTGACCAATTTTAGTTTAATTAGTTGTGCTAGATAAAGTTATCCAATATCCAATAGAGTAATTGTTAAGGTCATCTACGACTTGACGATTTTTATTAACAGTAGAGATGATTAATTTCTATCGAAGCTCATAACGATGAGCTAAATTGAGAAAGTATCGATGAAATGGACATCGTACACACACTCATCATAAACTAAGAAAAAACTATTAATCAAATTCTTCGGTCAGTACAATGAAGAATGCTGATAAAAAAAAATAGGGACGAATGAAAGCATAATGGATCAATGTTAGATCTCAATGTTACTGACTCTAGTATATTCTAGAGTAAATGTTGGACATGGAATTAACTACCTGACTTTCATACTTACAGGGGAACATGATAGTATAAAAAAAAAAAAAATATTTCCGCGAGCTACATGAAAAATAGGAGTAGCATGGTAAGTACGAGTAGCATGGTTTGATTGGATAGTATAGTTTACCCGACACAACTTCTGGCATCTAAGACTTATTGCAGCATTTTACCGCAAATGGCACACAATTTCCCCAACTCAATACTAAAAAAAAAAACACACATTGCGGTTCATGCCCCAATCAAACCTGATCAACCAAATTGATGAAATTGTGATTGACGCATTGTTTATTTTTTCTGTCGGAGCATAGCACTCAGATAAAAATCTGGTCCACTGTACTCCTTGAACTTTCCATTTACTTTCTTTCGAAGAATGATGAGTAAATGCTTCAATGCACCAGCACCCACTATGCAATCGCCGAGTACCTGCAGGCGGACATTCACAAAGACAGTGGTCCACTGGGGCGCAGGATATTGTTTTACTTTTGCAGATCACACTTTAGTAGTAAGCAAAACCATAGTACCCCATCAAGTCAGTCAGTAAGCATTCGTTTGCCCGCAGTCCTGAAGAGTCATGGTATCTGCAGATATGTTCATATGAAACCTGAAAAACTCTCACCTGCGCCTTCCCATCAAGTTCATCTGCGATTTCATATATCGTGATCCTATTTTGACATTCCGAATAAGTTTTGTGAAGTTTTGCTTTGCGTTCCCGAACTAGCTTGAAAGCCGTAAGAAGGTTCTGTAGCCGTCGCTTCAGATGCAAATGCTTCGTTGCCATAAGGATTACGTACATCTCCGTTTGAAAAACATGCACAAGTTTTCTGAACAAGGAGTGATCAAGTATTGAATTTCAATGTTGTTATTTCCCAAAAAGACACCAACGTCGCATCCTTAATAGGTCTTGGTGCCATCTATGAAGACTTGGTTTCTGAGCAAAGGGAAAGTCGGTTTCGTATTTTTTCCATAAGAGAATTGGGTGTCTTTGTAAAATAAGACCCGATCCAAAAATAAGTTGGCGTGCAAGGTCATAAAGCACTACGTGTTGTACGAAAGACCACTTTTTTAACCTGAAGGTGCATTTGCGAGCGCAGTCTAAATGAATATCAAGCGGGTGGAGATTCGTCAGACTATCTAGGACAGAGCAAGCCGCAGTAAGAAAAGTTGAAGCAAACTGTACCGGAAGCATGGTACTCATACTCTCTCGGTACTATTGATATGCGAACATTCGGCGCTACCAACAACACTACCTTGTTGTACCTAAGATATCTCAGTTGCCACAATAACGAAAGAATACTGTGTATCTACAGTATATACCGTGGTTTGGTGAAAAATTTAGGCAAGCACATGAAATGAAGCCCGAAATTCGTTAGTTTCACCAAATGGTTAAAACAAGTGGGAAAAAAGTCATTCAGTCGTAGTCGGTAAACCAGATATGGAAAACCAATTACTCATCATATTGATTGACTCCTAGCGAGCAGAAGTACAGATCGATACAAATGACATATATTTATATACGTAAATACTCTTGATGCACATGCTGTTGATATACCTTCTGATCAAAAAGTACCCGTAACTCTTCAATAAAACGAAAACCGTTCAATTATTCATCGATATTCATTTTATTTTCCTCAAAGTAATATCCATTGCAAGTAATACACATACTCGTATTTCAACGATTTCCGCGAAGTGGTTACTTGAGTCATGGGAATAGGAAAAAGTTACAAGGAGCCATGTCAGGTGTATACGGAGCTTTCGGACAAGAATGAACGTTTTTTTCAGCAAATAGTCGCGTGCAAGAAGAGTTATACTCGTATATGTAAGGCGATTCCTTGTCGTGATGAAGAAACGACGCTCAAATGCTTTTATATGCTCACGTAATACTCCTTATTTACTATCTGGCCTGCAAAAAGAAGTTCAAAGTAGACCACACAACGCCAATCAAAGAAATCGGTCAACAAAGCCTTGATTTTGGATCGACTCTGTAGTGGTTTTTGCGTTTTACCTCGTCTGAGAAGCTCCACGCCGATGATTGTTGGTTATTTTCGATATCATATTCATCGATCAATGTCTCGTCACCGGTAATTATGTCATTGATAACATTTAGGCCCAAAGAAAGGATTTCCTTAGCTACATCAATGCAATGCTGTTTCTGCAACAAATATAGCACTCTCGGCACAAGCCGCGCTTCGTGTATAAGGCTCTGCACTGATCCGAAGAAGACGCTGCTATCTCCTACGCTCTTGTACACGACGATCGGCGAGGACAATTTTCTTAACTTTTCCAATGATAACGTCAGTCATGCTGGTGGACGGACGACCAGAACAAGGCAAATCATCAACCTCAGTAAAACCCCCTTAAAACTCTTTGTACCACTCAAAAGTGGGTTAAGTTCTGAATTAACTAATGCAAATGAATCTTTTCAAAAAATAATAAGCACATTCTACCTATATTATGATCATAGTCCCCACAGCTATGCTCAATGGCGCATGCCATGAGCTGTTAGCAAATGTGGATGAAGATATCTATGTGTATGCAAAATGTTTTAAATGCAAAATTTTTCGATTCAATTTTAAAAAAAGGAATAAAGGGAATTCTCTGAGGGTATATGTAGAATGTCGACATGCATCATATGAAGCGAATGGATACCAAGGGTCTCTCTATAGGAGTTTTCGATTACAAAACTGTAGAGAGACCTCACTTAAGAAGTCATGCACAAGTTTCAACCAAAGAAATCAAAGCATTTAAGCCGAATATATTACAGCACAACACGGAGCAGAAGGTGCTATAATTTGTAGTAATTACTAGTATGTACATATATGCTAAGCTATCTACGTCGAAAACTTTAAGCTATGGGAATTACTTTACCAAGCTGGCAGAACATTCTGCTATCAAGCATGGGACATATAGAAGAGATGAACTTTTGCTTTCGAGATTAATTACAGTTTAAGCAGGCTATCAGGAATTGAACCTAGTTTAGCAACAATTGCCTCTTGGCTAATTCAGGCCCCCAAACCAAACTTTTCATAATGAAACTCCCATCATAATGACTTTTAATTTAGATGCTTACTCCTATTTACAACCTGCAAATTGCTTGATTATAACGCAGTTACTTACTTTTCGAAAAAGCGTTTGCTTAGCTTGTAATAAAAGGAAAGAAAACTTAAACGAGTACAGTTGGCAATACTACATTCCACTGAACTACGGAAATAATTTCCAAGTCATCGCATTTCAAGTGGCTAGATAGCCACTTAAGCAAGTTGTTCAGCTGGTAAATTTTCCGGTAGACCAATGGCATTTATAATTTTCATACCACATATTCAATGCCATCATCCGATAAGTAACTTTCAAGGGCATGACCATTTATAAATTCACAAATCGTGCCTCTTCCATTTGCGAAACAATAATGCCACTCGCAAAGCCCTTCTTCCATGAATGAAGGGTGTGTTCGATCCCCTAACATGATTGTGTAAAACGAAATGTTTCTATCATTTTCTATTAGTATTCCTACAAGTAGATATGTGTATAAAATGATGTACGAGCATGTATGTCCTTTTTAAATAAATCAGTCATCTGGTTTATTGAAAGTCGATCAATCAGTTTGAACCTGAACATCACTGGGTATGGAAAGAATTGATGATCACCCATCGAAGGGAGAACAGATAAAAAAGTGAAATCCGTGTCATTGTAAATCAATAGACCGCATCGCTTACTAAAACGCACTGAAGAAATACCATACATCTGCTTTAGTTCAGATACAATCCCACCGCATAGTAACAGGCACAACCGGAAGTAGTGGATTGGCAGAGATTACGAGTACTTGACTTTCGGATTAGGGTGGGTGACTGGTAAATGTTTTTGAAACAAACAAGAATTTTTCTGACCATCTACGAGTACTCGTCTACCGTCAGAGCTTAAATATATTGAGTTTCCTCTCCTACATGGTGCTTATGAAAAGGCAAACCTGTGAAATGTAGCAGAAGTTATTCAGTACTATTGTTCGAAACCATAATAGTGGCCTTCTGATATGGTTATCATCTGTAATATGAAAATAAAGAGGATCAGATCCTTGTTTTTACCTTTGTGGCTGTGCATAAAAAGACAATAGGTATACAATGTCTAATTATTAGCGTTAACGATAGTCATCATAGGGTTAAAGACTCCCTCCCAACCTTACAAGGTAGAAGGTTCAGATTTCAGTCATGTAGTTACGAGTACCTTTGAAGTAAACAAAAAAAATTACTGTGGGGTAGACGTTCATTTCTGTAAGTGGCAAAACAGGAAAATGTTGTGAATATGAAAGACATGTTCTTCACCTGTGGCAGACATTCGTTTATGTAAAATCTGCATTCATAACCACTTGGCTTTGGAACATTATCAGGAAATGCTTATGAGCGCTTCTATTATGAGTGCGAGTTACAAGGTATGGTTACTGACGCTAGGATTTTACATTTCTTGAACTCTCCCCAATTGATGTGATATAATTTGTTGTTTAGTCTCAAAGGTCAAACGCCTAAGTAAAGGTGATAACATTTCTATGATATACAAATGTGGGTATAGCTCACTTTGCATTCTTGATTGGATTGGGTAAATCTGCACTGGTTAAAACAATTGATAATATTCTCAACTTAGCTAGATATTTAGAATAATTTATATACATTTTATGAAAATCAAATTAAAAACGTTAAACCACTAGATTGTCATTGAGTTCATGTATCAGTCAATTATGTCATGCATTCGTACAAGGCAACTTACTTAGATCAGCTGGCTGTCAATGTCGTTCGAGATGCTTATAAAATGTTTGCCAAGCTCATTCGCACTTTTCTATACAAGAGCAAAAACATTATGATCTCATTGTGATAAAAGTATCCATGAGTTTTTGGATGATTGTTTATTTGCCTCACTTCAGCTAACTTATCAACTTCGCCGATTATTACTTACAGTCCGGGGTGGACTGATGAAAGCTGATAAACCGGCGCCGACTGAAAACATTTTAAGATTGTTCATACTCTTTGGGCGAGCAAGAAAACAGCTGTCTTTAAGGAAAAGTCATATCCTTTGTCGAGTAGAAAGCGAAACTGATTTCCTTTTCCATCTTGAACTCGTCTAATTTCGTAACGTACCTGATGATGGTATATCCGGTGAATATGGCAAAAACCAGACCTTCCGATTTGTTTAAAGCGGTGGCACTTGAGCCCTACAATAGACATTTAAGTCCGAAATCTTAATGTCACAACCCTGCTGACTTCTGTCTATATATGATCCAACCAAGAATTCTTACTAGTTTTTTTTAATTTAATTCTTAAATCTACACTTAAGGCTTGGATTTGCCATACTGCGTTGTGCCCCAGAGTGGGAATAGATAACTCTTCACGCCAGAGCGTCTCACAGGGAAGACTAAGATATCTTAACCCGAGTTTGCTTACGGATATGTTCTGGGAGCATAGAGAAGGCCTGTGATAATAAGGGTCTTATATACCCTATCCTTAGGGTCTATTGACAATGCCTTTTTCACAATTTTTTTTACTTAGGCTAAATCAAGCAGCGATTGATTAGCCAGTGCTTACTTACGATTATTTTGGCAATTTATCCGATTCTCCCATCTTGTAAATTCTTATTCACAACATACACTTGGTTGTTTAACATTTAACCAAATTTTGCACAAGCAATTACTGATGATATTAATGTGGGTTCCGTGCTTAACTATTGTACTTGCAAAAAATAATGCCTCCACTGTGAGTTTGACACAATTTTCTCAAATAAGAACTCGCATTAAAGCGCGTCAACTTATTTTAACCCTTTTTCGATATCAACGCTTTCAGTGAGATTGCTTTTGTCGTTTACAAATCGGAGAGCATTCTTCATCGTTATTCTTCACAATTTAACGATTTTGGCAGAGATATCGACCACCTAACGTGGATTTATATAGCTCGACTCTATAGCGGTAAAGTGGCTGGGACAATCGATTTAAACTTTTCGGGTTTCCTGTAGAATCTCTTTTACTGAGAATATTAACTCATTAGTGGACGGCACCGGTATCAATCTTTTTTTATTAAATAGACTGATACCTGTTGTAATGCTTATGTTAAGATATTGCTACGTCTACTCCAAACCATCGTGTAAATGTTGTTTTATAGCAGTGACTATAGTTAAGCTGTTAACAAAATTTCCTTGCTCATCTCTACAGGATTCTCTTAAGGCCATCATTGCTAAATATTTGCTTTTTATTTTTTGCTTAAAACGTGCGTATTCATTCTGCCAATGCTTGCCTCCCATGATCTTTAAATTCTCTGCGGGGAAGCTAATGTTCTTCCATTGTACACATGAGCGGGCCTCGTTCTTCTACACGGCGCCAATTCATGTGTGCTTACCTTCACTAATCATCAAACCTGAATCCGTTTAAGCAGTTTAAATAACAGCTCTGGGCGCTTTGACACTCTGGGCAGAGAACATCCGAATGACGGTGGGTTCAGATCTTTGTTGCGCAAAACAATTCGACCAAGTTTGTAAATGAACTTACATAAATACCAGTCGTTGATAGTCATACCACCAACACTCTGTACTTGTTTTCTACGTCGGTGTCGTACACTGACCACACAAAAAAGATTCATAAGATAGCGAATTGGACTGAACTTAACAGTTTCTTTAGGAACTTTAAGTGGTTGTTATGTTTCCTCGATAACGACGCAGTCGTCGCTGCTGATAAGATCACAGATACTATTCTCTTTCAAATGAGACCCTTTATTCATCATCGAATAAGGAGTATCAGAACAAAGGAAGCCCTGGTAAAATTCGAGCTGCTAAGAGGCTAGCAGGCTTAGAAAAAAATCTTTTCGGTCCTACAAGAACAATCTCCGAGAGAGGAAAGCCGCGAAAACTTCAAACGAGTCAGGAAGGAGTGTAAGGTATTCTTAAAATCTAAAAATTTAATTTGACAATAATTGTTGGTTTTTCATCAAAAATATTGGAAATTATGCCTCGTCTTCCATCCCAACGCTATCAGCTCTTTGGATGAGGTCAATCGGCTTACTGCACACATTGCGGTCAGCTTAACACTTCCTGATTGTGCTTTGTCCCTGCCTACACCTGAGTACATCGAATCTTCTGTGGGACGAATCCACTTTCGCAATCGTGTTGTAGCAAAAGCAAGATGATTGCACATGATATTTTTTTTACAGAATTTGGTTTGGCATCGACAAATCTCTTCTTCGAAATTACGTTTAATTCAAGTTTGCTTGTATGGTATCAAGTCTGATATTCACAAAATAAATGAAATTATGCCCCAGGGCTTCATTCTATCTCCGACACTCTTCTTAACCTTAACAAATGAGTTCTTGTCTGATGACAGTACTCTCAGCTTTTCACATTTGTTGTGACATTTCTCGTTCTACAGCGATCAGGATAACTAATTGATGAACCAACCACCGAGTTGTTTTTAATGCTTACAAAGCTCAATGCTTTCTGCTGTCATTAAAATGAAACTCAAACACGAAGCCATTATCCATGAATGACGCTTGCATCCTCGAAACCAACAACTTTCCATTTTCGGTATGTGTACGAGTATCAATGACGACGTGTGTTGGAATGATCAGATATCCGATGTCGCCAAAATCGCTGCAACAATTCCCTCTAATCTGGCCTCAATACTCGTATATAAGGTATTTATATGCCCAAAATTTGAGTACAGTAGTCAAGTGCCCCTAAGACCTCTTTGCACTTACTATATAGGATTCAAAAACGTCCTATAAAACTTATGAATGATACCAATATTACCAAAAGTCAATTGGGACCCTGGATTACCGACGTCTTCTGTTGTTTTATCGCTTTATTTTTACCTCCAGTGCTTCACCGGAATAACCAGTAGCATTCTGCCCCTTCGAACCTTCAACCTTAACACCAGTCTTGCTATGAATGCCCATCAATACACCCCCAAGCCCACCTTCTGACATTCTCTGAAACATCTTGATTTTTTTCATAAGCCGTACAACTCGCTTATAAGCTGCCGAGTTTTTTTATTTCCTAGCTATTTTAAATTGCAAACATTTATGACAAGCGCACGTAGCATGTAACTCCCTTTTTCCATCCCTAACTTATCTTCGCCCTCGCTGTATGCAAACATCTTAAGGGTACGCAAAGCCTCCTGAGCGCGGCAAGTCTGAAAAAAAGTTTGTGTTAAGGTGGTTTATTGAAGCCTTCGTACAAAAACCATGACTTACTGGCAGTAAGTGTCTGGTTATATTACGAGGATAAGGTGAAAAGTTCTCGGCCTGATAATGAAAGACTGCCATTTTCAATTAAAAAAATGATTTTATTTTTCTACATAATCTCCCTTGACTTCAACACACTTGGTCCAGCTATTCTATAACATCAGTATTCATTCCCGGAAGTGAGAGTCTGAAAGACTATGAAAATATTCATCTACGGCCCTCTGAAGTTCTTCATTGAATGCAAAGTGCTTTTCAGAAACAAATTTCTTCAAGTTTGCGAACAAATGGAAGGCTGAGAGTGCCAAATCTTGAGAATACGAGGAATGGCGGAGTTTATCGTACCCCAAATCCCGCTGAAAGATGATTTCTTTCTTCTTCAAGCCAGGCCTCTTGTCGTGAATTTGGCCATCCAGCTGGTTGAAGCAATATCCGTCTGTAATTGTTCTGCCTTTTTCAAAGTAATCAATAAACAGGATCCTTTTCGAATCCCAAAACACACTGGCCATGACAGATGAAATCGGCTTCTCTTTCTTTGGCGTTGAACCACCGACTTCTACCCATTGCTTCGTATGCTGTTTAATTTCTGGAGTGAATGGTGGACCCATATCTCATCCATGGTGAGAAAACGCCGCACAAAATCGGTCGAAATCCTATTGAAACGGGCTAATGACAAGTGCACCCAGGCAAGAAAACATAAATTCTTGCTGATTGGAACGCCACCATCTTTGCGTTAGGCCGTTTTATGTCAACTCTTCCAAAGGTATTTTTCGCTCTTTGGCTGTAACAAGGTAAAAGCCTGAGTCTATCTTGGCCTCTCAGAATTTTCGGATATCGATAATATTAAAACAATGTCTGGCGTCGTTGTCAACATGGGAATGCCTATAAGTTTGCCAAGTTGAGCCCAGTTGAACGAGACTTGTTGCTACCTAGAGGAGGTTAAGTAGGCACAATAAGAATCGCTCGGTCGACCCCGCTCAATTTCTCTCGTATTAGCACAACACAATTCCATCTTTGTCATAATAAAGTATACTAGGTGGGGTGGTTACTTTTCACTACTTTACTTGGGAATGAAAAAAATACTTCTCCGTGGCGTCGATGATTTCCTCGCGTGAGCTGAATTTTTTATTGATGAGCCATCTTTTCAGGTTTGGGAAGAGATAATAGTCCGAGGGAGCCAAATCGGGCGAATACGGTGGATGCGACAGCAATTGGAGCCGTAAGTCATTGATTTTAGCCGTGGTTGCGATGCTCTTATGCGCCGGCGCATTGTCTTGCAAAAACAAAATTTTTTTTGCTTCTTGTGAGGCCGTTTTACAGCGATTTCGGCCTTCAATCGCTCCAATAATGCACAGTAATACTCGCTGTTAATGGTTTTTCCTTTTTCGAGGTAGTCCACGAAGAGTATGCCATGGCAATCCCAGAAAACCGACGCCATAACCTTTCCGACCCATTGAGCCTCCCTCGCCTGCTTCGGAGCACTCGTGCCAGCTTCAGTCCATTGCCAGGCACTCATTCTATTCTCTTGTGTGCAATTGTGGATCCAGGTTTCATCAACAGTTAGCAATCGACGCCAAAAGTCCGCCCGATTCCGCATCAGCAAAGTCCAAACACTCTTTTGAAGTGCTCTCGCGTTCGTGTTTTTGGTCAGGAGTGAGCATGCGCGGCACCCAGCAGCAGGATAACTTTTTCATATGCAGAATATTGCCCAAAATATGGCGTGTGCGCTCAGTACTAATCTTTGTGGTATCTGCTAGCTCGCGCACATTCACTTTCCGGTCAGCCAACATTATTTCATGTATTTTTTTGGCATTGTCCTCTGTAACCGCATCGGAGCGCCTGCCGCTGCGGACTTGATCGGTAGTGGACTTGCGGCCACCACGAAACTCTCGAAACCAATATTTGACGGAGAATCTGACGGAGCATTAGCCTCATAATATTTATCCAACTTTTCTTTTGTTTCCTTCGCCGTTTTGCCTCTTAAAAAATAATGTTTTATGAGAGAACGAAAATCGTTTTTGTCCATACTCAACATGATGCCAAACACGTCAACAACAATCAGCTGTCAAAGCAAAACTAAAGACAGTATCGCACTGAAATTTGGCATGTCTACGTAAATATGAATGGACTTCAAGGCACCATAACCTTTTTTGCAGTAGCAGCGCATTCTGGCGGTCAAGGAGGTTACTTTTCACTCCACCTAGTATATTCCGGTTTCAACAAAACAAAATATAATCGACAACTACTCGCATTCTCTTGCTAACAATTCAGTGGTACTTCTTTTTTATAAAGATTTCAATTTCATTAACACGAATTGTAACAAAAAAGCTTTGAATTGCAGGTCACATAAACATCCTAAAAGGTTTTCTTGTACTGATATTACCGAAAGCCATTTTAGTCCAGTCCTTGTTAGGAGCACTTGCTCCATTACACGTAGCTCTGATTACTTCCGCATGTTAACAACCTTTCGAGAACATAATAATTCTGTATTTACTTGTAAGTACTTGTTGTACAGGATTCTCCATCTAATGTACCCACGTACGGCTGAAACCAATGCAACGCCCTAATGCGAAAAATAGAAAACCTTCTATAAAGTCCTAGTCCCATCAGGCATGGTGTGATTTTGATATTACGAGTATTCCGACGCATACCCGAGAGCATTTAAGGTCAATGAAACTGAGCGTTACATGCGTTTTTGTACGTTTTTATAGCTCTTAAACCGCCTGTGTATGTAAGCACAATGTACAAACATCCATTTACGTTATTGAAGTAATTAAAATGTGTCTCAAGAGATACCCAGAATACGAATGCAGTACTCGTATGTATGAATAAGGATATGCCTCTTCTATTTATTCGAATTCTATTCACACAAAATTAAAATCTTTCTTACATACTCGTACATAACATACCATATAATCCTCGAATACCCGTACACCGTTAAATTCGACACAATTGGATCAAGCTTTCACGTACCTTCCCAGAAGATGTGAGCACTGACGGATCGCTTGCAAATTTTAACTTTTAACCAATTCAAAATCAAGTTACACATTTGGGAGGAATAGCATGAAGAAAAAAAAACATGAAAACGACTCCTTTAAAACCAATTTACTCATTATCCTTTTGTTGGGGAGCACGCGCGATGAATTGAGACAAAAACTCCTTGCAATGAAATTAGCATTTAAAATGTTTGCTTTGGATTTTGTTTGATTTTTTTTTTTGACTCAGAATCCTATTCGAAAGGAATATTCGTGTCTTTAATCCAGGTTTGCTTGTGCAGACCCTCATGGATATTTAAAATATCCTTTAACACATACCATCCGTAGGGAGTTCGCTAAAAATAGAGCTGTCCCAGCAGGAAATGAGCAAAACGTGGTTACACTTTATGTTGTACGAGTACATGCAGGCGTACTCGTGCATATGAGTCCTTGTATTATATTGTACATTGCAGTGATATTTATTATTCGCGGATTAAAATCACACGGATGTTGAGTTTAGATTTTTCTTTGGAAGGATAAACTGAAATTGTATGACCTGCTTTGTGTATCGTAGTGGAGATGGAAAAGTTTTTCATTGTTGAAGGTAAGGATGGTGAAAATATTGCTACGTACATATATGTATCTCTGTTGCAACTATGATTAGATATGATTGCATGCCTCGGAAATTAATCGTCGACCCCTGCTGTTTTGTAGTGATCAAATTTACGAGCAGTTTCGAATTAAGCGTAGAATAGGTGATGCATAGTAAGCACCCTTAAGTGCTCTAATTGTTAAGGATTTGCGTTCGAGAAATCGAGTTACAAAAAATTTGTACTTAACGTATATCTATTGGCAGACAGGATGTTATGTTTTTCTACAATACTTGCAGACATACATACATATGTATGTTTGTATCTAGAGGAAGAAGTTGTCGCAGATGATAACAACAAATAAATTCTTCCACTACTGTGAGTTTAATAAGCTGATCCATTATTTCAACAAACTTAATACATTGTATTTGAAGTGATACGAGTATACCAAGATACTACTTGTTATCTTATTTACTTATATTGCAGTTGAGCACGAGTTACCACTGCTTTCGAGCAACGCTCTGGGTAATACAAAATATCACGTAGAGTTGTTCCGATCTTAGTGATTGAAGTGTTCTTGTTTTATTTTTTAGGAAATACCTACCTTCTACTGCTTATAAGGCTTACATTCGCAACTGTCGTTACCTTTTGGGGCAAGCGAATCTTTGTTTTTCTTTTTTTTTTCAATTTAAAAACTGACCAGGATCAAGTGAAAGCTCATTTCCTTATAACATGAACCTCCGAACAACATTATCGAGTAGAATAGATAGATTCTTAAAGCCTTTACATGGTTCCCTCAAAGTGTAAACTTGGCAGTAAGTTTGAGGCTGAACCACTGTGACCTGGCACCCTTATTTACTTCACTTTACTTTAAGTGGCGCTACAGTCCGGGGTGGACCTGGGCCTCCCTCAACAAGCATCTCCAGCCAGCTCGATCCCTAGCTAGCTGCCTCCAGTTTCGCACGCTAAGTTGGCTGAGTTCCCCTTCCACTTGCTTGTGCCTCCTGGGTCTTGGCTTTCCTCTACTGCGCTGTTCCTCGGGAGCGGATTAGAAGGCTTTTCGCACCGGAGCATTGGTGTCCATACGCTCTACATCACCCAGCCATCTCAGTCTTTGGATCTCTACTCTTCTGGTTATGTCGACATCGCTGAACAATCCGTAGAATTCATTGTTGTATCTCCTCCTCCATTCACCGTCAATGCAGACTGGACCGAAGATCGCCCGAAGAATTTTTCTCTCGAAGCAACCAAGAACAACCTAATCCATTTTTGATAATGTCCATGCCTCTGCGCCATAGAAGTGGACCGGGATTACTAAGGTCTTATAGAGACATTAAAAATAATCTATTGGTGCAAGCTGGCGCTATAAGATGTGAAATGCAGTCCCGCAATTTTTGAGTTTATCTTAAAAGCGGTGATATTAAGTAGCCCACTTTGCTATTAGAAAGAATATAAGTGCTCTTGTTGGTGGCAGATCCGTAACATCAGAGCCCTGTTGTGCATATCTCAACTTGAGATACAGAGTGAAGTTATGGTATTAAATTTTCTCCGTACATGCCTGCTCCAACTTCTTCATCTATTTTGGATCTGTCGAGCTACGGCACCAGTTCTATCGATCCGGGAATGTTAGCTTAAGGTTGTACTTTTTCAGATAGTTGTCTGTAAGAGTAGTTCTTTCATTTCTTCTGAGTTCCAGTAAAAGCTCAGGTAAGCTATTTTGAATACAGCATGTAGGCATTTGCACAGCTTCTTTCTGTAGATGAAAAGGTGGCAAGGTTCAGCAAAACCGCTGATGTTGCAGTGATTGCTGTACCCATTGCACCCGTAGAATACACACAGTCTTTGACATTTATTTTGTTTAATTTGACCTCACCATGCTGGAGATACATAAGTGATCGCCTGAGAGGAAGAAAATTTCATCAGCAGAAAATAAATGTTTAATTTTAGATACCAGAGTCCATCATACTCGTAGTATAGAATTTCCCGTAAATATCGCGAAGCGTTCTTATCAGCGAAAACAGCGCATGCGTGTGTAACGCGTCATACCCAGCACCTAAGATGTCCTTAGTTGCCTCTCACCCGAAATAAGTAAGAACCAAACTTAAGCTATCGGCAGATATTGTTTAGAACAACGACTCTTGACAACATTTTGTAATTTTGCATTAGTTCTTATCGAAGCCACATTCGGGGTAAAACTTTAAGCACTTAAAGCCTTCTTCTTCTTAACTGGCCTTCTACACGACACACTATAAAACTACTAACGTCTCGTCTTACTTACTTAAGGAAAACAAAATTCATATACTCGTTAACCCAGGTCCGAGTTCCAGTCGCATCGGTCTCTAGGACGAGTATGTTATTCACAGAAAACACTAATTCACTCACTTGCAATTTAAGCCTGTATGCTCAAGGCTATTCTAATATACTGAACATCTCCAAAACAGAAAAATGCGGTGGAAAAGTTTGATGCCATACTGCGATTATCATAAGAATCCAGCGGAACTCTAATCCCATTTGTCTGTCAAGAAATCCTATTTAGCCAGCATGAACAACAATTACAAACACCAGTGAAAGTCCTGCCCAAAACCGTTAGAGATGCAGATACTCCTATATTGTGTTTTTCTTTGCCAGTCCTTAGATGGGATCCTTAGATTAACGAAGTAATGGAAGAAACCTGTAAGGCGGTGATACAGAAAAATCGGAGCCGCTCGGGAGCTCTGTATACAGAAATGTCGGATTAAACTGTCGATTTTCAAAAGCAAAAAAATGGAGGATAAGAAGAGTGTTCGAGGAAGTACGGAAATGTGTCTCGGTGCCCACCATAGACTTTAATATCTTCGGACATCTAACCGTTTTGTAGGAACAACTTGAGACCGTCGTATGAATTTGTCCGGAATGTTTCTCCTGTGCAGACTGATCACATGGGAGATTGATAGACTATCAAAAGCCTTCTTAATGTCAGTAAACAATACGAATACATGTAGCGAAGTCATGCACTCTGCGCATTTTGTTGCTACTTCATCGTTAGAAGTTAAGTCTACCTCATCCCTAATCTGTTCTTATATGAATTCTTAACTCAATCCTGGAAAACGGTTACACCTCTCTAACCTCTAAATATAATTTTATTAATCTGATTTGCTTTGACTATACCTTATTTTATTTTCTTGAAAATTTTTCACTTTCTCATCAGTTCTATCGAAATGCAATACTTACCGCCTCTAAAACAGTTTACCAATGATGAGCACCATTGTCATCTTCTTAATTTGGCACCTTCTTCTTCAGACCTTGCGACAAGTTAGTCTATGTAGTTTTGTACTACGTTGCACTTCCTTCTTGTTCAAACAATATTGATTGCCTCTTAGTGTCTTTCTATAGGTCCTTGCGACACTCGGCGTACGCCGACGCCCTTGACTTTATACAACGGTAACGTGCTTCTATTTCCAAAGTCTACTACGCTTCTGTAAAGTCTACGATTGTAAATTTCAAACGCCAACCCCTCTTTTGAACAATGAACTGTTGTTATTGTATTTCCCTTAGTTACTAAGTTTGAATTTCTTAAAACTACACTCTAATAACAAATACATCATATCATATGCTAAAAATTCATTTGTTTTGTTTAAAAAAGAAAAATGATAAGTAGTAATAGTAACAGTAGTGGATGTAGTAGTTGAATTTCTTGGCAAATTTATCATCATCTTCATGCATTTATCTACTCAAAACTTGATATAATTTATGAATTTAATTTATAAATAACAACTTGGCGAGTCAGCCTCTACCATTCTACAATTCTAGTCTAAGCTTCTGATATAATTAATTTTTTGTATTTTAATTTCATTATTGCACTGCATCTTTGAACATAACCTTGGATTGGGGAATAGAACAAAGTAAAAATAAATTGTATAACAAAAATCGAATAGCAGTGACAAAAACTTTACTACTTCTTCTGGTTTGTGACTTTACTAGTTCCAGCTTACTACATAATTGCTCTTTTAGTTCTCCGGCAGATGGATTCAAATTGTGGTTAATGTATTGGATAAATTGGAAGACATCAGTGAAACCATTATTCCTGTCGGCACAGCAAAGATACAAACCGAAACAAACGCATCCAGCTGAGCAGCTTGGATTCCATAAAACTATCATCCACTGTGGACGTCGTCATGCTAATGCGTGACGATGACGATGATTTGCTTGCCCGCTTGTGGGACTTGACCGCTGGTGAACCCATTTTCATTTAAAAAAGTTTATTTTTTTGTTGCCCTTCTTTTGTATGTAGCGGTCGCCTTGAGATGGAAACCTGAAAATATAAAGAAAAAAATTATATAAGCTTTGCAATCAGTTTGTATTTACATATTAATGATGGGCAATAAAAGCAACAAATCAATTAGATTACCGTTGACTGACGGTCACAGGCAACCGACAACGATAAATGAGCTGGATAAATTACTGAAAAAACTTAACAGAAGTTGTGACTGGCTAGCGGTTGTTGAGAGAGTTGCCGCTGGAATACCATTTCGTTTGAGACTTTTTCGTATGATAGTAAGAATGTACGAGTATGTAACATATTCACTCTATTGGCGCATCATCGGCCTGATTTTTAAGCCCAGGATGGAAAATTGGGTTATTATTTGTTATAGGGTTTTTACACATGTAAGGAGCGTCGTATTTCCCATAAAAATAACTATTGTTCTAGCTGTCTTTTTTTTAAATTGTTATGTTTCCACAAATTCTCGAAATTCACCATAGATGGATTTTACCTTATAAATCATGGATTAATATTCTTTGACTCAGTATTAGGGCCTACTTTTCTAAATGAACATGGGCCTCAACTAAGAAGACTCTCAAGTTAGCTCGATCTTCACCTTACTTTTCCAGTGGCGCACTTTAAGCCTGCTAAGTTTCCCTTTTAAAATTTGAGATACGTCACATTTCTGTTAAACCCAATTGCAGTATCGTCCGAATTTTAATGTCATCCGCAATGAGGCATACTTTGGCTTAACGAACAGATAGGCAAAATTGCCATACTTGGAGTAAGAATAATTCTAAAGTGACCCTTCGGATACCATTGCTACACAAAATCGTTTTCAGCTCAACAAGCATGCTCGAGCCTTATTCATTTAAACATGAATCAGGGCTTGCTTTACCGTTAATGATGAACGATGCAGAAAGATAATCAACAGTGTTGGATGAGGCTACAACCAAAACCAACAATTTATTACTTCAAAGTCATAGTTGACGGACTAAGGGATAAGGACCTGTAAGTTTCCCTCCAAAACCTTGCATTTCAACGCCGCTCTATTATTTTATGTACTAAAATCGCTTGTTAACATAAATAAATCAGCAACAATTAAGACTTTCGAAAACTATTATATGGTCTCAGTTGCTCAAAAAGTTGCTAACAAATTGGGCGTCATACCCTCTCCTTCGTAGAAGTTGTGGGATGATTTGTCCATATTTTTGATCCAAAAGAAATTTTAGATCAGCTTCAAAAAGGGTAAAACCAATGAGTTGAATGTGTGGCCAACGCTTCACATCGCGGTTAGGATCTAAGATCTGACGTTTACGATAAAATCTACTCTCATAACTCACTTTTGTCGTTCGATAGAAGACTTGCTTGTCAATTGTCTTTTTAGCTCAAAGAAGCAGCGATTGGTAAGAGTTATTCTTCGTTTGATCTCAGCACTAGTGTCGTTATCCGAATTAATAGCGGAGAATAAGTAGACAAAGTCCTTAACTACCTCAAAGTCGAGGGTGACGTTCTACGAGTATCCAAAACTCCGGTGTTGGGTGTCTCTTTGCTCGACAGCATATACTTGGCCTCGCCCTCTTTGACCACTAAAAAGATCTTCGCCGCTCGCTATAGCATATCCTACTGCGAAGTGGCCCTAGCAACATATCTTTCCATTCGAAGTTCATATTTCAGTAACAGCGACTTTCCTGCTTTGCTGAAGTGACTCTTTGACTACCTTACCTCAGAGATGATCTACTTTTAAATTTTCTGAAGGAAAATCGTCTTCTGATTTAGGGCATCACAAACCGATTCTTAAACAAAGCTACGTATGTAAACATTGGCCTTTTCTGAGTGCAGTGGGTGCCCTCCACTACTCACATTCATTTATTTTTACTATTTATACTGTAAAGAACCAATGAGGGAAATAGAATCTTCCGCCGCATCGACATACAAATGCACTTTAAGCCTTACTGAACCCTTCTTCCACCAACTGGGCAAATCAAGAACCCGGCGTTTTTTCGAACGCATTCAAAAGGCTTAATTCTTTGAGAAGTCATAACTGCTGGCTGACCAGACGAATGCTTTTCGACACGTCTCTAAGAATGCAGCGGCTTCACTCAGTAGAAGACAGTGTGTTGGACTTGTATGTGACGATACTTAGTGTGCGAAGCACAAGTGCTGCCTACGCTTGCATTGATCTGCAAGCACCCGCCCAGATTTCGGTGAGTGCTGGAACTGAAGGCTGGCCGAATCAACAGAACAATCAGTTTTATACGATTTCAGTCTTAAGCCAATTATGTATTTATATCTTGATAAGCATCGTCGTCAAAATGATCTAACGTGCAAATATAAGAAAATTAACTCTATACCGTCAAAAATACCGTCATTGACCCTTGAAACTGGGCCGTCTTGTGTGTTTCCTACGCAGAAAATGTAAGTTTTTTATGGCAGAGGCGCTCCAACAATTTTCTTGGTTCTCCAAACGGTGATTGTTGAAAGGTAATTCAGAACATCAGACACATGACTATCAAATACGCAATCTGAAAGTGTCAAGGCGAACGAGTCAAACTTGTTGCTGCCCATGGCCACAAAATATATGTCTGTTATTATAAATCACAAATGTTAATTAAACTAGTTTCAAATGTATCTGCCCACACAGCAAATGTAGTTGAAGAAGTCATCTTTTCAACTTAAGAAAAGCAGCCGGATCAAGGCAAATGAGTTGAACGTATAACTACGAATCCTCCTTGTTATCTACCGCCTAAACTTTCAAGCATGCTCTACTATTTGTTCAAATGTTCAAATACAATACTCTTACGGTGTCCCTTTCGTTTACAAAAATGTTTTCAGAAAAAGGTGAGGCATAATTCGTGTAGAAAAGAGAACTACTCGCACATAAGTAGAAATCCTTCAAAACATACGAGTACCTTGGGTGAAGCTCAATCTCCTGCCGCTCCATAAATTCAATGCACCTAATGTCTCCCCTTGAAGAAGTAAAAAGTTCCTGTGAACTCCATAGCAGGTACCTTTTTGTCATTATTTTGTGTAGTTTTTCTAAGGCTGTACTTTTTCTACTGCACAAAGTGGCAGTATTTCTAGTATATCGTGAGCTCCACTTACATCCTATTCACTGAGAATTCCTTACAAACCCCATACAAATATACATTCATTCGAAATGTTGCCACACTGTATTGTTCTTGTAGACACTTTCCACTGAAGGGTATAATAAATTAGCTTTACGTATTTGTGGGTGAGAATTGAAAGTGGAAGTGGAAGTGTCCTCGACTGAATAGTTTGCTCAAGCGTCTGATTGTGTGTATTATTTTGTCGGCCCTTATCTTCTGATAAATGAGCAAAAATTGAATTGTTTGGAGCAGATGTTCGCATTCGAATCGATTCAGAATGTTTTCATCCAATTGATAGCCACAAATACCACATGTTAACACGAAAGAAAAAAAAAATTAAGAAATATCGTTCCCGTTGCCCCTATTAGCCAGAGGTCGCGCAATAAATTTACTCGAATTAATTCCTTCGAATCAGAATGATTTATTATTGCCCTTACCCAAAACCGCTAAATTGTACTAAACTACAATACAATCTAGAACCGAACGAGGGCATATGTCGTCTTCGATGACGAAAGTCACTAATTGGGTCAAGATTTGTAGGGCACAAGCAACCAAGCGTTGATAATTTACTCGTATTTGTTTTGTTGAGCTTTTCGTGGGAATATTGTGCAACTTACTGAGGTTAAGATACATATAAGAACATATGCTAGTGAAAAAAATTCCAGTGAGTGACAAAGGAACATAACTATCGAGGCTAAGAAAGGGTATGATTGAAAATATTTAAATATCATTAGCAAAACTTGGAAAATGTCAAATATTGTAGTTGAAGGTTTGAAATTGGGATTGAAATGCGTCCAGAGTATAAAAATTTAGGACATGTATAAGCACACAGGAGCGGTGAAAGAAGGTGGTCTACAGAATTTTTATTTTCCTCTTAGATTTCCTAGTCTTATTGCCAATCACTGGGGATGCCAACAATAATTTTCGTCACTGCTCGAAACTATCCGATATACAGCTTTCTCGCGTCATCTCTTGATATCCTCTATAGGAAGGGATCTATGTGACGTCACCCTGCTACATGATGCTTGTGCAGACATTCAGGCGGTGCCCACGCCATAATATTAAACTCGTGGTGGAAGGCTTTTTCGATAGGCGCCGAAAGCAACTTTCAAAAGTACGAGCAGTACCCCAATATTGATTAATGAGTGTGGGAGTTAAAACCAAACGACCAAGAAGATACCCTATTTGATATGTATTAGTAAGAGATTACCTTACCTTCGTTGAAAGAGCTTAGTGCTTCTAAATAGCGTCCCCACGTTAAGGGCGAATGGCGATACAGTCATAGGTGCATGTTCAGATAGAGAAATCTTTTATAAGATTCCTCTAGCTGCGCACAGGATTCCAATTGAATATCGAAGTTGAGGTCGAAAACATTCCGAGCTGAGATATTGATATCCAAGCGCTAAAGATGAGCTAGCGATCGGAGGTTTTCTGATGATATCAGTATCGGTGCAAAGCCCATTCAGCTCAATGTTGAAACAACTACTCAACTGAATCAAACGAAACCGAACAACTATTCTCTAGAAGCGTCTAATAGTATTTTTAACCGGTTTTGTGAATCCAACACCTCTAAAGTATGCATGCAAATCTAAGTTACATTCCAAGGATAATAGGTACTCATAATATCTTACACCCAGTTAAGTATAGTTCATACATTAACATAAAGTCGTACGGAGAAGATATATGATCAAATCCATCCACCACCTTAGAGCACTACCCGTCGCAAGTTCATTTCATTTTGGTCGGTGTTACCTAGTCAAGTCATAAATACTGTACACAACTGAACTCACTCATTACGAATGCAACACTAGGCGCATCCATTTCGTATTGATTGCGATTTGACAGTTGATATTAATACTTTATTGTGACGTAAAAAGTTTTAGACATTAATTGCTTACAATCATGGAATGGGGCGACATCGAAAATTTGTAGTTGGCCTATTTAAATGCAACATGAAAAAAAGGCCATATCTTTAGGACGTTGCGACCGCTTGGAATCACTCGCAATTTTGTGTATCATGCTGTGAAGTTGTTTGAGGATACTGGTGGAGTACGAGGCCGTCAAAGGACCGGCCGTCTGCGCACTGTGAGAACTCCGAAATCGATCAAAGCCGTGAAAAAACGAATCGACCGAAAACCGCTGCGAAAACAGAAAATCTTGTCGCAGGAAATGCAAATTTCGCAAAAATCCATGTCTCGCATTATCAAAGGATATTCAGCGTGTACAAGCGACACAATGGACACCTGCTCACGGCCGCATTGAAGGAAAAACGCAAGCGAAGATCGAAAGCGTTATTCAGCCGGTACACGAAGAACGCTCACAGACAAATTCTGTTTACTGACGAGACTATTTTCACCGTAGAAGAATCGTTTAATAAGCAGAACGATCGTGTTTATGCTCGGTCATCCAGAGAAGCATCCCAACTCATCCCGAGGGTTCAAAAAAAGCCACCATCCCGCGTCTGTAATGGTAAGGTGGGGAGTGTGCAACGATGGCGTTACCAAGCTCCATTTTTGCAAGAAAGGAATGAAAACATCGGCCAAAGTATATCAATCGACCGTCTTAGAACCCATTGTGAAGTCTCTCAACCAATCAATATTCAACAACAAGCCATGGACTTTCCAGCAAGACTCTGCTCCAGCTCACAAAGCAGAAACGTGTCTCAAAAACAACGTTCTGGACTTCATATCAATGGATGATTGGCCAGCTGGTAGTCCAGACCTCAACCCGTTGGATTACAGGTTTTGGTCCGTATTAGAGGCGCTGATTTTTCTGTTTACCAGTCTTATGACTTGACTAGATATTAACTTGCGAAAAGAGTCGAACAGCTAAGCAGCGTAGAAAAATAAGAAGATTATGTGAAGAATAGCTCAAATACCTCTTAATTCAGCTTTGTCATCTACGAGAAAAGCATTAGCAATTTTTACGGAAGTGCGGATACATGTTTTAAGCTTGCAATCTTAAGCTGCTGAAATTTTCCAAAAATAACCCGAAGAATTTTCCTCTCAAAACAGCTTTTGTGTTGACGCGTGAGTTTTGTACTATTCTTTCAAAAATTATGTAAAAGAAATCGCATGATCTCGCAGCACCTTATCTAAATCCTTTTTTCATAACAAAGGTCTTGGCATTCTCCATCGTCATCCAGCAGGGATGCCAAAACTGGACATTGCTCTGTATAGCTCGTCTCTATAGATGCTGTCATACGCGGTCTTAAAATCGATAAATAGATGATGTATATCGACCTGAAGGTCATGAGTTTTCTCCAAGATCTGCCCTAGTGTGAATATTTGGTCGATTCTGGCCTAAAGCCACACTTATATGGCGCAATCACATTGTCAAGTAACGGCTTCAAGCATTCACACAATATGGTAGATAAAATCTTATAAGCGATGTTAAAAAGACTGATGCCTCTGTAGTTTGCGCAGTTCGGAGGGTCTCCTCTCTTAAGGACAGAATAAACAATGTTGAGGTTCCATTCATCAGGCATACTTTCGAACAACCATATTTTTTAGATGAGTTGGTGTATGCTCATTACCAAGTTCACTCCAGTAGCTTTGTTGAACTTAAGCTATCTTCACTTCACAGCACGTCAAAAGCGGCATCTCTGATGGCTTTTTGCCAGTGTTGCCACTGGTATTCAATACTTGATGCTGGCGGCAGTGGACCTCTTGAGAGATTAAGAAAGACTCAATCGGGAAAGGATTTAGTGATCTCTTGAAATTTGGTATAGCTAGCATTTGCGCTGTTCGGGATATCTGCAACCGTAACTTGGCTACAACAAAGTAATGGTTCAAATTAATGTTGGCCAGAACGTTCGGAAATCCATAATACTGGAGGAGTGTCTTGCAATGTAGTCATTCTGGCTGACGGATGATTGGTCAGTAGTTCTGTTCCCCCTGTGAATATGTGGGAACCGCGTGCTAGCTACGACAATGTTTCGTTCCGCCGCAAAGTCTATTAGCTATGAACCCGTGGTGTCGTGAAGTACTACCGAAGATGCCCTCTCTTGGGCAATGCAAAGGCATTGCTCGTAGAAGCTATCTTTGGTATCGTCATCTTTCTCCTCTGTGGGAGCATTTGCGCATTTAAGGCTAATGTTGGCAAATTAACCCTTAAAATGGATTGCTATGAAGTGCTCATTTACATGCCGGAAAGTCAAGACTTCTTGCTTAATTCAGCCTCCAACAACTTATCCGCATTAAAATACACGGTGCTATTGCCATCGATAACAATCGCCATCCGATCGCACTTCTTGGATGGCAATAATAGACTTAACATTCCACGTCCATATCCAATCTTTTTATATTTTTGACAGAATTAGTAGTTTTCAAATGGCATGCGAGTATAGTAAATACCGAGAAACAAAATATTAATCTTAAAACCCTAATTTTCCCACATTGAGTACTCGGTTGTAATGTCTAAAAATTGAAAAGGGGAAGATTGTTCATAATTTATTTTCTAATCGCATGAACCTAGTTAAAAAATGCATGCTTATTTGAATTAAGTCATGCGGTAATCACGTTCAAAGCAGCATACTATAGTCATAAACAGTGTCACTGTCACAAGCGTCTCTCATGTTATTCCTCAGAACAACCGCAACAAACAATAAACAGAACAGCCCTATACATCCGCAGCTGCACTAATTTGCGTCTAAACCATTGAACGACTTTAGATACTTTCAAGCTCATTCGAATGACATTTACATAATCAAAACTTTGACACACGTTCGCTGTCGTGTCGTGATCATAATTTGAAGGATGAGTATAGTTAGCGGTCTCATGTGACTGTTCCCACATGCTCAAAAAAATTAGTTCATTTCCGTTTGCAATATGAGCAATGGCCATACCACGTGTGGATTTCTCTACTCGTACTACGTCAAAACTGTCACAAGCACAAAATATGTCTATTTCGGCACGACTGTCAAATAATTACCACCCACTCAAGGGACTGGCTTCATCTCTAGAGTTCTCCATCAAAGTCGCACACACGTACGAGCACAACACATCGAGGGAATACGAGTATATTGTATGCCATTCTGACATTTGACAGCTTGAAATAAGTTTTTGTTTACGATCCGAAGCAGATAACCGTGACACACAATTTCGGATGCAGTCCTCCCCCGATAGTTGGACGTTTCAATAGCTAGTTGTACTCGTATAATAGAGAAATATCGTTGGCGTTTGTGACGTACCAACAATCAATTTCGTGATCGGTTTGGCATTGGGTCAAATGAATCGAATCTAGAACAAAACTGGATTTCTTCTTTTTTTATCTAATCGCAAGCATTTATGGGTTTGTATGACGATAGAATGACATGTGAGTGGAGGGTATCTCTCCCACCATATATGATTCCAAAACTAATTCAAGATACTCGTTCAACTTGAGCTGTATTGTAGTTGACCTTAGAGAGAGGTGTATTCAGGGTTTTTCAAACGTTGCCGCTACAACAATCAATTATGTATCTTTTTCATTAATCAGTCGATAGAGGGTATCTATCTATCTTTCAATCTAATCTCATGACGAGAATAAGCTTATGTCATATACGCCCGAATGAAATGAGAATAAAATTACACTCAATGTCTAAATCAGAGAGAGCAAAGCAAACACATGGTTCAATATTGATAAGGAAATTGCTAAACATACTTAAAGAATTCCTGCAATGTTACGAGTATCATGCCTGCTCTACTCCCGCATCCCCCCACCAATTTCATCCCAGCTGTGAAAATTTGAAGAAAAGTTAGGAATTCTTCCGTCATTTTCCCAAAGTTTCTTTCCGAACGTTCGTTGGGAGAACGAGGACAAATTTAGATTGCCTCTTATGGAAACTCGAAGCCTAAACCACCTACACAAAGCCTAAGACATGGAATGTACGAGTACATATATGTACATATGTATGTACATGACTTTTGATATGTAAGCTTGACTAGTAAAGTATTTGGGCTACATCAGCAACAATGTAACATCTCTCACCCATCCCTACTCGAATGGAGATGTTGTCACTATTCATGTCTTCTCCGGTTGCTAGTGCCGGTACTGATTCTGGTTTGAGTTTAGTATCCGTTTCTTTCGGTTGGGTGGCATTTGAGCCACGTGAATACCTAAACGAAACAACAGGCAGCCAGCGGTGTGTAGGTGAAGTTTTTTTTTTTTTTTTCCATGGAGCTTGAAGCCTTTCTGACTTACAAACGACATGATACTCATCTTACAATCGTAAGATACACCTTACATTGGTACTGGTACTGAAACTGAACCACTGAAGACTACAGACACCCTGAGTAATTAGAGCGTTATTCATTTGTGTGTTTTACATTTTCGCTGATGTGGAATCTTCAACTGAGAGATTAGATCCATGCTGGTTGGAACCTTCATGCACTTACGAGTAAATACGAACATCTACGAGTATTTTTTTTTACAACTATCCGACAACCTGAGTGTTTATGCAATCATTTTGCTGCAGAAGGTGAGATGTTGTAGGAGCGTACGAGTATTTGGAGCAAATCAAAACAATTTTAAATGCCCACATAGATCCGAAGTGTTAATTTTGCAGTGCACAATCGAGGAACATGTTGGTATTGCACGTAACAGATTTAATCGTATACTGTTCGACCTCCTGGTGATGTTAACAAATCAGTAGGTGGTGTGCTGATAGAGAGATGTACAATATCGTATTTGCGTCATCTGAAATATCACCACTTTGTGTTGAAGTATTTATTTATTGTTCTAAATTGATTGTTTGTTAGGCCAGACGATAGGCGGCTACTAAATTGCGATTAATTATTATTGAACTCGCACTCTGGGCTAGATCATTGTTAGGAAGTGTGTCAGCAATTGTGATTGATGACACGAAGATTTACATTCCTAAGTAAATCATTATAGTGAGATACTTGTAAGAACTCATGGAAAAAGTTAATTTAATTTAAATGAAATCGAAAGATTAACGCAATGACTTAACTCAGCTGGAAGTTGATTAACCTTTTTACCTCTTGAACACACCAGGAGTTGACTGACACAATTTATCTACTCGTGTCGACTTACTACAAATCCATACAATGTTTCTAGACATAGTGCCATGATTTACAAAAAAATTAATTGAACAATGACGCAAGCTTTTGTTCAATTATTTACAATAATGTATGAAGAAGATTTGACAAAATTAAATGAACTCTTGTAACTTAATTCCATAAATTCTCTGAACCTATTAATCCTGTTTATTTCCTTTGGTTTTTAATAAAAAAATTTGGGCAACATTTATACTGGCTTAATACTGAACTCAGTTCATTTAATTTACCATATTTGAGTAAACTTTCATAACTACTCGAATGTCCCATTTAAGTGGAACAAATTACTGCTCTCTTCAACTGCATTTCAACTTTTGCATGAAACAAAAATCAAAGCCTCAATAATGTGATAGAGAAACATCAGTGCGCCAATCAAATAAGGAACAACTCTCCGAAGAAGTAAAAGCGTTCACCAACTTAGCAAAGCCATGCAACAGTATGAAAAAAGCTCACATCACTCTTCCCAACAAGGATCATATAAATTTGATATGCATTAATTTGGGTTGTCTTTCTGATACCGAGGAAAAAAATAAAATTGCAAAACTATTCGTACTGCAACACTTCAAATTCGTATCAGGACAACCGCATGTGTTGTCTAAGATACAGCGAAACAATGCCTTAGGAACAAAGTTCAAGCTACGACTGTTCCAATCCGAAACCTCTTCAAAATATACTCGTTTGTCATAAGAAAGCTGCAAACATTCTTAAATCGTTGTGTATTTATCAAGACTGTTTTTTTTAAGTACTTAAAGCATTTGAAGCATGGAACTCTTAATTCAATAGGCAGTAAATTTTGAAGACGGAAGTGGCAGTCAATTTTACATATGTACACTGACTCGAACTGCAACCAACTTCAGACTGCTATAATTTTGACAGTGAGCTCAAATTTTGACACATGACAGATAATTTTATTATTTACAAGTCTTTTAAACGATTTGCGTCTCAGTAGTGTTGAAAAATTTTTATTCGCGATGGAATTTAAACGTGATAGTGTGATTGCTTTATATTTGGCTGGAAAACCACAAGAAGCTATCGTTAGAGCCCTCCAGCACCTCAACGTGAATAAATCATTTGTGTCTCGAACCATAGCTCGTTACCGTGATACTGGCAGCGTTGCAAAATGCCATGGAGGTGGTCATAAAAAAACAGCAACATCGGCAGAAATGGTTCGGAAAGTGAAGGCTCGAATTGAGCGAAATCCGCGTCGAAGTGGAAGAAAAATGGCTCGTGATCTCAACATATCGTTGGAACGGATGCAACACATTTTATTAAAAATGAGCTTGGGCTCAAGCCATTGAAACTACAAAAAGCACATGATCTTACACCGCAACAGAAAAAAGTTAGAGTCGAAATAGCGAAGGAGTTGCTACGCTTGCACGAAAGTGGTGAAACCAAATTCGGCGTTTTTAACGATGAGTCGCCATTTGTTATCGAGCAATATGTCAACAAACAAAATGACCGAGTTTACTTGCCAGAGAGGTCCTTTGAAAATTTACACCTTCGGAGGGCCACCAGAAAGCAGGCAGCACCGATGGTGATGGTTTGGGCCGCCATAACCGCCGATGGTCGCTCTCCGCTCGTATTTTTGGACCGTGGCGTCAAAATTAATGCGATCGTATACCGTGAAACTGTCTTAGAGGCAGTATTGAAGCCTTGGGCAAACAATCATTTCGGTCGGAGACCGTGGACAAGACTCGGCACCGTCTCACAAAGCGCGCGTCAAACAAGATTGGTTAAAAAACAATGTTCCACACTTCATTTCTTCGACACAATAGATTGCAAATTCTCCGGATGCATATCCGTTGGATTTCTCTGTCTGGGGTATTTTGAAGGCGAAGGTTGGCACTAAAAAATACCAAAGTTTGGACCACCTCATACAAGTACTTTGCCGGGAATGGGCCAAAATACCGCAGAGCCACTTGCGTGCAGTGTGCGATGCTTTCTTCGGCCGTCTCAAGGCCATTATTCGCGCCAAATGTGGACATATTGAAAACTACTCGGAGTACATCAAGGGAACGTTAGCCCTTTCCTCTTTAACGTAGTATTCGGCTATTCGATGCATGCGCATCCGTTGCGACCTGTTCCGGATATAATGTTAGACGGAATAGTTCTTCCGAAAAGCACTATCTTTAAGTACTTAGGATCAATCGTTAACATGGAAGCGAAATTTGACGACGACGTAAACCACAGAGTGAGTGTAGGGTGGATGAAATGGCGGGAAAATTCGGGAATCTTTTGCGACCGAAAATTTCCACTTAAATTAAAGGGGAAACTCTACACCACGGTTGTTAAACCAGCTCTTATATACGGTTCACAGTGCTGGGCAATGTACGAAGCGTTTAAAAACAAAATGACGGCAGCGGAAATGAAAATGTTAAGGATGTCTAGTGGAGTCACTAAACGCGATTCTATTAGATCTACGCGTATAAGAGCAAGTCTAAATATAAAGAATTCTGTAACCGAACAGCTTGAGGCGAATAGAATAAGCTGGTATTGCCACGTTCAAAGAAGATCTGCGGAAAATCCGGTTAAAAAGGCACTATCAACTACGGTCACTCCAACTGTAAGAAAACGAGGTCGGAAAAATAATTCCTGGATTTCTCAGATGGCAAATGCGCAACAACACCTGGGGCTAACCACTGAAGCGATCCAGGACCGAGCATTATGTAGACGCGTTCTGCGGTCTGCGACATTAGCCAACCCCATAAGCTAGCAGCAGCGATGCAGTAAAAATGGGAAACTCGTTACGCATAAGTTCGTATAACGAGGAAAGGGTTAATAAAAGGATAAGAAGAAGAAGAAGATTGAAAACTATTGATACAATTTGAAAATTGATGTATTTTCCAACATATTTTGCTTTGGCACAATAAAATTTATCAAAATATAAAAATTTTATAGCATTTTGCAAAAGTTGGAGTTCGAGTCAGCCACCCTGTATAATACATTTCGAAAAAGCTACACCTCCAGTTTTTACCGCGCTATTAAAAGGAACATGTTTACTCAAGACGGAGGGAGAATGAATGGAATAAACATGAAGCAAAGCAGTCGAAAAAGAAAAGGAACTCTAAATCCAACGACAATTTCTTAACAAAGTACTTTGCATGATGTAAAATTAAAATCAATAAGAAAATAATAACTTATCTGAGGTCTGAGGTTCCTATAACTATGTAACTTACTTAGATGCTACTACAATCCGGGGTAGACTCCGGCCCCAACCAACAAACCTGCTAAGTGTAATTTAAGTGTTCTTTGGCTAGCCACCTCCAGTTGCTTACTCTAAGATGCTTAAGATCATATTCCACTTGTGTGAGATACCTAAAACGAGGGCTTACTCTACAGCGTTCTTCCTCTACCTCGTCGCTGCGATGGTTCCGTACTTGGTCTTGAAATCAGTTAAGAGGTGGTATGTGTCATCCTGAACTTGTTAGTCTAAATATTTGTTCAATTAAGATCAGGTCATTGAAAAATAGTTTCAGATGTTCAAACAATCCTTCAGACAAAACTAATTTGCGATGCTATGGAGCCGGATGCCTTAACAGTAATCACAATTATCGTTAGGCATACTTCCCCACAAACAAATAGTGTAAATAAGTTTGTGTATTTTCTCTATAGTGAAAGTTGGACTTATCCTAGTCACAAATTGCGTCCAATAAAATATTCTGAACTTATCAAATGTGGAAACAAATATCAAGAAGACTGATGGAAAGCTATCGACACTAAGTCGTTCAGAAGAAAACATCACGGCTGACCGCCAGAGTGTGTCGGAGAATCGGGGATTTGACATCTTTGTCAAAAAATAAACATTTCAAAAAGCCCGTATTCTTACGAAAGGATTGCCCCTTCATGGCTACAAATTCAAACTTAGTTTATGTTTAGAGTGATGAGAACCCACACATGCTTCTTATGAAGAAAAGAGAACAGTATTGGATAATGATTACCCAGTTTTGTCTGCATAACATACCTTATGATTAAATCGAATTTTCAGTACATTTTCCAAAAATATGTGTTGGCTGTTTGTCACTCTTTAATGGTTTATCTACCTCCCTTTTATAAATGTCAAATTGCCATTTTGGCTATAATTTGACAGCTGATACAAATGTCATTGTTAAACTAAGGATTAGGGTATGAACCCATTAGGTTTGAATGAATAATGTAAAGCACCGAGTTCCGTTGCATAGTAAAGCAACATTCTTCGTCAATGTCATGACAACTGTCAACTTACCTAGTATCTTACTCGAATATCACTCATTAAAAATTTAAAATATGTACATATGTACATTTACTATATGTAGGTATATATTTTTACATAAAAATACAAACTCCATATCCTGTAATCCTCCAGATGTCAAACATAAATAACAAATCATCAAAAAGATGATATTGTGAAATTTGAAATTGGTTTTAATTGCTTTGCCAAAGTAGTTTCAGTTGTTTTTCAATTTTTATCATATCGTCCCGGTTAAATAGAGCAAGTCGTTTATTTTTGAAACTCTGTGGTTTCTATTTCAAAAAGAAAACCATTAAAACTTTTAAGAATACTATACATCTTACTCAGGCAAATGCCAATGTGTCTGCTGCAATTTTTTATATACTCGTACCGTAACATTTTTGAAAAAATTTTAAAAATAGAAATAGCCCAGTCGAGTTGTTGAAGTGAAACCACGTTGCAACACAATTTCGTTTTTAAACATTTGACTGTTTTCACTCCTCCATTTTGAGTGGGAAATCCAGCTCATTAGGATGAACAGAGGCGTTGTGGTTATGAAAATTATTTAGCTTCAGCGCCTTCAGTCTTGATTGCTCTTCCTAATTCGTTAAAGAAAGGAAAAGAACACAATTCAAATGCTCATTATTCACACGCGTTCCAAATTTGATTAGATCTTTCTTGGAACCACACCATGTATCATGTGATCATCCTACGCTTAAATACTCGTATGTATTATATGTACAATATATAGGTACTGTGCTCTATGTTTGTCTAACTTACAACGTGGTGGCGCAGCAGTTACCTTCTGCGGACGTGATTAGACGTCAAGTGATGGCATTTACATATTTGCATCCAAAGATATGGAACAAAACTGCTGCCATAAAATTGTAAATAATTCTAGATAAGACCCTTTTCCCGTCTTCTGACACAAAACACGGTTGACATTTTAAAAAAAATTTACAGAAAGCATAAAACCCGTAATCGGTTTATTAAAACTGAGATATTGTTCGGATAGCAGTGCAGGCACGCGCACATTAATTATTCATTAAGATACAAAGATTAATCTCATGTCAATGTTGAAATACATGACAAGAAAATGAAAAGAAAAAACCTGAAGACAAAAAGAGAACTGTCAATTCGCTTGCATTGTAAAGCCTCGAAATTAGGGCAAGTGCAACCTCTTACCCGTACAAATGGCAGCCACGTGCTACAAATACGCGCACTTACGAGTATTCGTAATCCATTTCAAACTATCGATACCCAGCTGTTGATAAGGTCTATCACACAACTTAATTGCTCCAAAAATGTAATGCAGAGTGGGCTAAATTAGGTCACAAATGTTGATATCAGTCAGTTGGGTGACTTTCACAGGGAAATATGTTGCTAAATTGACAGAACAATTATAAAAGCGTTCACAAAGCAGCGTTTGTAATCAGTTTAATGCTGTCAGCTGTTGATTATTTTTATGTGGAAAAGTTACGAGCACTCGTACCAACATTTAAATGTTGCAATTCAGAGCAATTATCAAATTGGTGCCATTGATACGATAAGTGATACGACAACGACCACAACTACGGCGATGACGATAACGATGACGATGACGATGACGGTGGCGTCAATATTCAAACACAATAGTAGGTCATGACAGATTTTCACTTTGTTAAAATGACGGCGGATTGAAATTAATTGGAATTCCATTTGAAATTTGAAATAAAAAAACGAAAACTTTGACAGAAGTTCACGGTTTGTTTTCGAATTTCATATCAAATGTTTAAAATTGTCAATTTCTTTGACTAGTCAAATGTTTTTCTTACAGAAACACTTAAAATATTTTTGTGCTTCTGTAGAGGAGAATCTATCCCATAAGTACGCACCTTCTCAGAAACGATGGGTGATTTTTTTTTTATAATTTACAAACCAATCTTAATGGAATGGAAGAACTCCAACGAAAATAAAGCCGTTTATTTTCTAAACATTCTGTTGATTACCCTGGCCTTTTAAGTTGATTTCAAGGTCGCTGAAAAATCTATTCATCTTGTCAGTTGATGGTTATTTCACAATAGAAAAAATTTTAGACAATCAGATGTGAAGGACAGACAAAGTTTTAATACCTACAGGCAGATGTAGATATTTGTATTCATACGTGTATCCAACATGTGACAGAAGCTTACGTAACCATTTAGAATTCACATCTTTTTAATTTTCTTATAATAATTGAAATTACTTAAACAGTAAGTCAATTCATGCGTGTAACAACTACGAGTAATTTATGTTACCTAAGTATCAACTTAAGAAAGGTGTAAAAATTAATGAAGTAGCTTTTTCTGACGAGGTGAACTATGGCTCGGTTATGATTGATAATAGTTGGGTTTAATAAGAAAAGGAGGTTTTAGACTTGATACAAGACCACGTTACATAGATTGAATCATATGTGCACTCGACAAGAAAAAGTATGAGTGAAAGCATTTTTATTTATTATGAGCTTTTAACAAGTCTTTACGGGTCCGTTTCTACCTAGGGTAAGTCCAAATCTGCTTTTTGGACTCCCGTGTGTGTCTTTTCAAATCCATATTATAAATTGCATACCAAATGTCATCTCCCAGCTGTGAGGGCCAGATATCACTAGCGCTGATTATGGATTATAGATCGGTACCAGAAGTGTCATTAAGTACTACACCTTAATGTGCTGGTAACACAACTTGTGTTATTTTGTGTCTTCTTCTCTTACAAAAATGACATTGCATGAAACCGAGACTAAATGTCACTACCAAGACAAGATTGGTCCACGAAGCACCAGGGTACATGCATTTATAAACACAGCATATACATACAGTCATCAAGTCCGTCATCTATTATGCCAGATGTTCTTGGTTCCGTTTAGGCCATATATCGAAAAAAAACCTAAAAAGGTATATTTAGGTAGGTGTCGAACTCGCAACCCTGTCAACAGGCAGATGCAAATCTCAGAAAGTAAAAACTACTCCACCATAATGAAGTGTGTTATTCTATCACCGCCCGAAAACAGCGAGAAAGATGATATCTTAGACTACACCGTTGCGCTATCATACGTGATTTTCGTAATTAAGAATTTCATTCATTCTTAACCATGAATTACGCTTCTATTTTATAAATTTTGACACAAGCTATGTTTAGTGGAATTGTTCATAGTTAAAGCACATTATTATGAATGAAAGACGAAGCAACTCTGAGTTTTCTCATCAGATTATTTAGCCTGTGAGAATTGTGAAAGGACTAAATAAATATAAACTGAGAAAGGCCGATTCTGATTTAAGAATTAAGTAGTTGGTCTTCAGTTCAATATTTTACGCTAAGAAATAGGATCACAGATACAAGCTGGCAAAATGAGATTCAAATTAATGCTGAGGGATTCCTTCGAAAGGAATAATCTTATATGTAACATTAAATTGCTCATTTAATATGAACCTGACTACCATGTAGAATCAAGAATATATCACTATTACCGACTCCGTGATTACCCATTCTGATGTGATAGAAAATCAGAATTGATGAGGGATACTCTTTTCCAATGCTTCCAGCTGAATAAAAAAAAACTGTTTTAAATGGATAAATACAACATTTAACTAAGTTGATTTGTTTTTCTGTAATAGAGGTCATCAATTGCAGAATTTTTACATTTACATAAAAACCAAAAAAGGAAAATTTATGTAAATAGCTGTTTAGACATTCTAAGAAAGTTAAGTTCAGAAGTCTACAATTCATACCTATAAGAATGAAGAGATGAGCTGGCCGGATCCTGAACTCAGCTTATGCGATCACAAGAAAGACTTTTTGATATTCTGAAATATGTACATAACAGTCTAGCTCAAATCCAAACGACCCACATCTACGAGCTCCAAAAATTACAAACTAATTCATCTGCCTCGAGGAAATTGAAAACCCTTTAAGTAAATATCCGGAAGTCCTTCGTTTATCTTCCCCTATTGCGCTCCCATTGAAAGAAGTTTAGCCCTCCAATTATTGCTGACTTTCGTAAAAAAAAACAGCAACCTTTTACTTTACTACAGAAAGTGCAAAAGTTGACTACCAAAACACTCAAAGCTACAT
Organism: Volucella inflata; assembly: GCA_928272305.1. Classification (NCBI taxonomy): domain Eukaryota; kingdom Metazoa; phylum Arthropoda; class Insecta; order Diptera; family Syrphidae; genus Volucella; species Volucella inflata. The sequence continues at coordinate 110,803,032 of OV743720.1, read as the reverse complement.
TATATATACACATACATGTATGTAAATATATATTGTATCTTGCAGCTCTCCTTGAAACTACAAATATTTCATAAAATATACGTCATTTGAAATTCGAAGAAAATTACTCCCCTTTACTATAGGATAGAGCTTAACATTTGGGCCACCATCGTTGTACATCGTCATAACTCTTACAACTAAAGTATTTTCAACTTTTCACCAACCACGTTACAACTTTTCGGAACTTCTATTTTGTTTCGCCACTTGCCCAAACCCACCAACATACATTTAATATTATTCATAACTACATAGGTACAGAAACACTTAAAACACACACTTTAACTAATTTCGAAAACCAGAAGGACGAATAATTCTTACCCAAGGCGATTTCATCGTTCCCTCGTCATCTTTTATTTATTTTAGCGAACCGTCAACACATAACTTCCTTGAATCTCAATCTAACAAATTATCTACCAAATGTTTTATTCAAATCTTAATCCGACATAAACTTCCACGGAAATTTCTTTACGCCCTACCCACAACTGGGCCCGTACAAAGCTTATCCTGTGTACACTACCGAAATTCGTTGAAGTCCTTGAAATCCTATTAGTCCTATCATTTAGTCCGCCCATAATTTTCAACACAAAATACTTGTATTGGCGTAAATTTGTTCCAACACTCGCTCACGGTAGAACATGAGGATATAGGACAAGATTAGATATACGAATATCACAGAGCATTAACTACACCTGGGTGTAAATATCCGTATATACATATATCTATTCTGCAAGTATCTATAGTAGCGAAATGCGTGTTTAGTAAACTTAAATCAACTTCAACCCCATCAAATGGATTTTGAGGCGCAAAAAGACTCAAATGGATAAAAAATTGAAGTGCTACATGAATTAGTTAATGTTTTCAAAACCAATTAACACTTCAGCTTTAGCACTGATGACGGATGGGATACTTTTCCATTCGCTGCACTTAAATGCACTTAAGTTGTTTTTGCATCTCATCTCATGTGTTTGGTATAAGGTGAGATGTTATGTATTAGGGTTCGTTTGGACGAGTACTTATCATAGTGCTAGTACCGTGCCTAAGAAATTAATAGCAAAAACGCGCTCTAGAAATCCAATTTCTGTTAACAGGATGCAATTACTGCCATCCTTTCTCCGGTAATACTTTCAAAATGTAATCCAGGACACTGTGTCATGTTACGTAAAAGCTGAACGTACGTACATACATACTGCTGAGAAGAGTTTTATTTGCTGGCACATCCGAAAGGTGCTCGAGTAGATACACCCTTGACACCACAAAGGATTCGTATCATCTCTGTACAGTATCCGCAGAAGAAGAATAGAAGAATTTGGATTCTGTTCCTTACCTGTGATGTGAATCTATCTGCAGTGAATCCTTGCGTAGATGCTTAGAAATCAAATTGGAGCGGTTATATGGAGGTCAAAGGAAATGGTTTTGTATTTTTTTTCACTCGCGTCAAACCGAAATTATATTTCCCGACTGCGGTTTTTTGAAAAAGGAAAAAAGCTCTTCAGCTACTTTTTCTCGTATGCTTTTTTATATGCTCAAGACGATTTTATAAACTATAACCGCACGGGAACGCGTAAATCGACTGAATGAAGTGAATTTGTTTGAGCAACCTTATTCGAGATACATTTTCGTTATCAACGATGAGCGAGAGAGAGAGGGGCTCAGCTGAGAGCTAGCAAATGTTTGTTGTTTGCTGTGCAGTGTGTTCTGCTTCTGTAGACTATAGTCTGTAAAATGCTTGGATACATATTATTTGTATGCTGTGGGTATAGTGGTGGGTTGGGTTGTTTGGTAGGTATGTATACCTCCTCAAAAAGCATGAATTGAAAATTGGTTTGCAGCGCATGGTTGGAATGCATGTAGCTGTGGCTATAGGTGATTCCCGAGCTTTTTCTGCAAAGTTTACGTTTTCTTTTTTAAGCTATCTGATTTTTTTATATCAATCTGTAGCATAAAAGGAATATTAGCACTTTGGGATGGTATCCCAATGGATTTCATCTGAGTTATTACGTAACACAACACACATAATGATGACCACCGAGTATATAGTAGATCCAATCTTCAACAAATCATATGGTTCTAGTTCATTTGCCTCAACCCAACTTTGGTGTAAGAGCTTAAATCGACCGTTCGGTCATGAATTAACCAATAGATACAGGAAAATGGATGCATTGTAAAGGAATCGGTTTCCAATCAGTTTCAAAGCAATTGTATTCATTCTGGCTGTGGTTTATTTTTGGAATTCAAGTTCATCGTTTTCGAAAAATCATTTTTATTGTAGTCAAAATTAGTCACATTTTAGAATCTATGGCAACCAGACCAACAGACCTCTGGATCTCCCAGATCACAAACGGTTCCGGTATTGTTGGAAAATATAAAATCAATGTAGTATAAAACACGCCAAACTTAAAAACATAAACTCTGAAGTTTCATGGAAGATGGCATTTATTCTAAATATATTCTACTACTACGGAGCTCAAAGACAGTCCATTATTCCACATACGAATATGCTCAGAAAATGTAAGGAGCATTTCGTGATAATCGCGCCATACCGAAAACGCATTGGCATGCCTAGATTATACAAATTGTAGTCGCGATAAAAACCTCCCGAAGGCAGAAGTCGCTGAGCATTGATGGCTGCCCTGATGACTTTTTTGATTGGTGGCAGAGGATAAACTATCTACCCCTTAAGGTTGTATCAAGAGATAATAGTTTTAAAAAAATGACAATTAAATAGACTGCGAATAGTGACATAGGCAAAGGTGTTCTACAAGCTGTAAGCACAACAATGATGATCATCCAGAAAAAAAAATCAATGAACACCTAGACTAGACTCAACTTTCTACTTCAAAAACTGGGACCTCTGCTCTTGTACGTCCTGTATCTATCGTAGAAGCGCTTTGTTGATCATTATGGAGCAATTCGTCAAATGTATACCACTGCTTTCCCTGCTTTTTTGTCGTCTTTAAGAAAGCTCGAATAGTGAGTTCATATCAACAGCGTTCTACATGAATAATTCTTGAAAGGTATCTCCGAAATTCTTCTGAACTCGAAAGTATTATCTTTTCTTCTTCTAATGGTTATTAGCGATCTTTCCAGCATATTGCTTAAAAAACTAATAATATTCGCCTGTATAAGTTGTAGCGATTCCTTGCGTTTTATCAAAACTAAATTTTCTATTTAATTTTCTATCTTCGAAAATCTCTCCACAACAAACTTAAAATGCAACGACAACGTCACATCCTTTATGAGCCGCTGTAAAACCTGGTGTGCGATATTTCGCTCAAAATTCGCGCTCAGTTGCTAAGTAGTACCCATGCTTCCTTTCCGCCTTTCTACCAATCAGGCAGAATGCCATTTTGGTGATAGCTCTCTTGCATATTATTTTGAATGCTAACCACGGGAGTGTCATACATCGCACCTGTATGATCATATTGGACGAATTCTACGCTACTATCATCCGTATTAAAATCACCTCTGCGCCCACACCTCAATCAAAAAGCTGATTAACTCACTGTAACCAAGCTGTCATCAATCAAAAATCACATTCAGCACCAAAATTCGCTACGTTCCAATTTCAACAACGAAAAGTTACATAGCTACCCGACGAGAAAACTAAATTGAACTAAAAATTAAATATGTCTAAAATTTGATATGATAAACTTTAACTTAACTAAAAACTCTTAACCTAACTAAAGCATAAAATTTCGTAGTAAAATGAGTATTTAGCTCAAAATGAGATCCTTATTCTTAATCTAATTTTCCTTTTGATTGAATGTACGAGTATTATAAAAATTTGCCAAATAATTTGTAACTGAAACTACTTAAAAACTAAAGCCTAAACACCTATATTTATTGAAATCAAGCGATCCAGTGTGCACACCTGATCTGCAGCAGTAATCAAAGTAAGTACAATACATATTCGTATAATCTAATTAAAAATATTAAACCGTCGCGATCAAGTTTGGCATCTTTTGTTTAACAAACATACTAATTTACTTATACTCGTACGTATAGAATTTTTGCATGGTAACCTTAAAATTTATTTTCCTTTACTCCAACATACCTTCTGTAATGAATTAAAAATGTAATAAACTAGAATTCTTTGAATTGATACCATGATTTATTAGTGACGTTCGAATTATGGCGGGTGTGTATTTAAAGATGTGAAAATGTGATCGGTTTTCCTCGAAGTTAGGGGGTTGCTTACAATAGGCAGGCATAGCAATCAAGCTGCACTTTGTGCATAGTAGGGTGGGCCAGTCCTGCAAGAAAGCATTGTGTCATAACAATGACTTTCTCAGCTAATTTACAGCATAGCTTAGTAGGTGTATGTATGAAGATTCAGGATTTCCCGTATGTGTAATTTATCATATCATTCGGCACGATAATTATTTTGTAGGTAAATGAACGACAGCAAGATCCCCCCCATCCGACGAGCTCAGCCGAGCATCGCAAGCGTGCCACTCCGCTGTCACAAGGGACACTTCACCTTTCCCCACATGCTAGCAATAGCATGCTAGCCGTTACCACAAAGTATGGATTTATTAACCTTCACCAAATGATCTAACTGAGGTAAGTGGACTAGGGTTAACGACACATGAAGCCCCAAGGTTTTAAGCATTTTACTTGTAACTTAAATTAAGGTCAGATTAGTTCCTGACGAATCGGGAAGTTAAGGCTACGGCTATATGCCGATGAAGACTTTGTAAATTTGGAAACCCTGCCCAAACCTCAAGCTGAGATTTCCTTGATCCAATGGTTATTTGGTTGCAATACATGAAAAGTCACTGACTTGAAATTTGTAAACAGTGGCAAATACATGTCGGCGAACTTACTCAGACGAAGAACTAGTCTATAGTAGTCCCTATAAATTCCTCTTTCCTCCGAAAAAAGATGCGCAGACGCTTCATTAATAAAGTTCATATAGTACCAGCACCCACAACGTTAACGCCGAGTACCTAAAGCACGATGCGAGCACAAGTCGGACATTCACAAAGGTAATGCTCCGCGGTGTGGTCATAACTTTTACCGAAATCCTCGCAGGATGTTGTATCGCTTATGCCTAGCGCAGTTAAGTTCTTAGCAAATGTGTCACGACACCATTAGCAGCCTGCCAACTAAGGAACATCAGGAAAGTTGCCTACCTCTTCGAGACCACAGAAAGAATACTTTTGCTGTACCGGCAACCCGAAGAGTATGCAGTTATGCTCATATGAAACGCAACCCTAGCAGGTTGATCGGCGATTTCACTTTCAATGATTTCATTGTTACCTGAAACTCAGACAAGGCTCAGTAAAGTTAAGGCTTCCGACTGTGTTCAGTGAAATATTACATTTTCGAACCAGCTTATCCTAGAAGAGTTCGCCAAGGCGGTAAGCGCAACCATTTAACGGTTGCCATAATCGACATACTGAGCAAGCAGTTTAAGCCATAGTGACCAAATTTCGCACAAATTGGACATCAAGTTACCTACCCGTATGCGTAGTGGAAAATATTGATGCTGTATTCAACAGTTTAATAAAGGCCGTAATTTGTCCATTCGTCGCCGTTAGCAGCAATTGAGATTGCGTTACTCGACTAATTATAAGATCCTTCACAAGGCTCTTGGTCTTAAGCATTACAAAATACAGCTCGTGCAAGAACTGAATCAGAAAAATCTGCCACAATGTAGAATTTTCGATGAGTGGGCCTTAGAAACGGTGGAAGAAGAATCGCTTTTTTATTACAAAATTGTCCTCAATTCTTTCTGGTTGAATGCGTATTGTTAATAAACAAAACTGCCGTATTTGGTCCGATAATCAATCTCAGAGCTGCCAATACTTACCAAATGCACTGTTTGGTGCGGCTTATGATCTGGCGAAATCATTGGCTCGTATTTTTTGAGAGATGATGATGAGAACAATGTCGTTCAATGATGTCGACCTTTTTTTTGCCAAAAATACATGAACTGAACCTGGTCGACATGTGATTCCAGCAAGACGACGATACATCCCACACAGCACGCGAATCAAGGGACCAATTGAGAAAGAGTTGGGTGAGCAATTTATCTCTCGTTTTGAACTGGTGAATTGCCCGGCTTTATCGTGCGATTTGACGCCTTTAGACTATCTTTTTGGAGATAGGTACGTCAAATCCCGTCTAATATGCTCGAAAAAGTAGCTCAACATTGTATGGACCACTTAAAACGTAGTCGTGATCAACATTAACATGAAATTTACTTCAATACCTTCATTACTCAGATTCTAGCCGAAGTCAGTCCTGGACACAGGGAAAGTCGATTTCAATACTTCCGCAGGGGCTTCTGGTTTCATTAAATCAGACGGCATATCAATAGGACCCAACTCACTAAACGGTCGGCATACAAGATCATCAAAGCTCAAGTGCGTGTTGTACCAAAGAGTACTTCTTTTTTAAACCGAAGATGGAGCGGAGCCAGGCAAATTAGGGAAAGCCACCATGCCGTCGGGACAAACAGTTCTTTGGTGTTTCATGGAAGAAGCAATGACTTAGCGGATGTTCAAAGAAAAGCCAGACGGCGAGTTGAAGGCCTTGTCACCAATGATGTATCGAAAATCAACAATCCCAACTACTTACTTTCTTCACCCAAATTACAATAAAATTGTGTGACCATGCTAGGCAAAGCATAGACGTTAATTATTAATGGCTTACGTTAAAGTTGCCTTACGCTTTGAATCAGACCTTCCATTGACAATGATGTTGCATGCTTACCTATATTAAAAGTAAAAAAAATAAATGGTTAAGTTTCCTTTACAATAACCTCCATTCCTTCCCTTATTAAATGAATCAAAGTCCCATTGCTTCAAACACCTGCGACGGAAATCGGTTTAAAATCTTCCAAATTTTTTTCTGGTGCTTAAAGCGTTTACTATAGCGTGGGTTACATTATGATTGATTTGTGTTACTTGTGGATACAGATACTCTCCATCTATACAGGTCACTTTATTGCTTGTTAAATGGAAATTTTGCAGAAAAAGCTGTGAGAAAGCCCAATCTAAAGAAAAAACAAAAACAAACTTAAGGGCTCTTTCTATCAATAGGAGGAAATATTTGAACCTTCAACATAATCATAGTTTTACTAGTTTTGCTAAGAGTCCACAACAAGACTGATTCTGAATTGCACTTTAAGAACTTCAAGCTCTCTTACCTACAAATACTTACTCGTTGCCCCTAATTTGACGTATAAACAAGGGGTTGTAAATGCCAGTCTCGATATACGGGTGGAGGATAATGAAAAGTAAATGCCACATCGTGTTATGGTGGCATTAGCCCAACCAACTGTGACCATGCCCACATAATTTTATTTATTTAGAAATATGGGGAGAAAAAAAGAAAAACACAAAAAGTATCTCCTCGGCATTAATGAAGAATAAAAGCTGCTGTAAAGCACCTTGTTATATTTTATGATATCTGTTTATTGTTGCCTTACACCTGTGCAAGACGGAGAGCTCCCATTACCATTATCCCCTGTTCTAGAGGAATCCTTAACCATCACTTTAAATCGACTTATGTTTGTATTACACATAAAAAAAAAAAAACACAAATACTGAGTTCTTAATTTTTGCTTTCAGAAAAAGAAAAGTAAAACAACAAGTGGAAGGCTTTTGGAGGCCAACAATATCTTGTTACAGTAGGGGCTTAGGCCCCGATGTACTTTAATCACAAAGCACAAGTGTACTTTGCCACATACGAATGGATAGAAATTTGAGTTTGTGGCATGACATACTCATAAGACCAAAATAAAAGGCATCCTCAAACTAGGGTACACAAGAAGGTACTCCTATTATCGTGACTTTCCACAACTGGCGTTGGTGGGCCAAGGTTACTAGGCCATGTGATTACATTAAAAAACTGGGTGAGAGAAAAGTTCCATAAAAGCTTCAACGAAGACGCACACAAGGGGACTGATTAGCAGAAAGCTTGTTGGCTTGTTAGCTTGTTGGCGATTGTGTAAATATACGAAGATGAACGAGCATTGTATTATAGCATTCGTTAGAAACTTGTCGGGTTTTTTTGTAAGGAGTCTAGAACACGAGAGCTCATTGCGTTGCTTTGGGTTATTTCTGGTTCTAAATGCGTATCTTTTATTATTGATAGACTTAGGGACAATTATTTTTATATCACGAAACTCATACGTTACTTTAACTTATGAAGAGATAAGAACAATACTCTCTAGGATGGCCCACCATTCTCTTTGACCCACTAACATGACTCCATTGCGTTATATTTATTTCGCAATATCTTCGTGTCCTACGGTGTGACCAATTTTTTTTAGTTTCCCACAAGGGATGGTAATATCTATAAGCTTCTGATCATGAGATTCAATTTAGAGTGAAAATTATCAGAAATTGAAGTAGATTCGATGCACCCTGCAGTTTTAGACTTGAAATAAAGGAAAAGATACCTAAACAAAACTGACTATTGGTGACAAAATCATTTAAATTGTAAAAAATCCGAAATTTAATGCATATGACGATCAGAACAACACTGTCAATTTAAATACTAGACCATAATCTATAAGAGCGCAGGAGATGGAACACGTTAGTCAACGTCTATAACTATTGCTCTCTCTATTTAAGTAAATCTGAAGTTCTGATGAACTTTTTCTCCTTAACTTAGTGATGTGTACATTTTTTAATCAATTCCTGTCGTTTTTTGTGTCAATTTTAATACCTTTATTTCAACCACAATATCAGAACTATTCCATAAATAGCTTTTTCAAAAAGTCACCCTGAATGGTGAAGCTAATAAATTTCGCAATCTTAAAAATGAAATTACTCGTAATTCTATGCACTTCATCGATGTTGCCTAGTGATTTATGGACCTCTTGTCATTCTCTTACAATTACGATTAACGATCGTTTCGATCGGGCCTCCGGTTCTACGTAAAGTCAACAAAAATTATTGCTCAACTAGCTGCGCAAGCATCCATACTCTATTTTTGTAAAACAGATAAATTCCCAACGCCTTTTAATTGGTCGACTGTATCAATTGCTACACGCAAACGATTGAAGACGCGACGGCTGCCGCGTACAAACACATTATTGTGACATTTTCAAAACACCGATTTGGCTGCTCAACAGAGCATGTATCCGTCGCACGTCCAACGGTACACGCACAATCGAAATATTCTCAATTTAGTGGTAACCATCCGGAAATAACCCTATAAACCCTGACGAAATGCATCCAACTCACCTAATAGACACATAAGTACATCAAAATCGAAAATCTTGTTGTTGCCCTACTGTTGCTACAGTTGATGATTATGACGGCAGTGATAGATGAAGGTGTGACACGCTATGTCAAACGGTGGTTACATACCAAATTAAATTTATGATTTTGTTTATTTATGTATTTTCTCACCCTGTAGCATTATTAATCTATTCGATTTCCTACGAAAAGCTTATAAAATCGGAGCCCGATGAGTTCTACGATTGACTGTTGAACTTCCTCAAGTTTCTTTTGAGTTGCTTAGAGACTGTTTTCTCAATTTATTTTGAATTACATTAAAATTTTACCATACTCGTAGACCAGCGAAAGGTCATCAATTCGCAAAGAGTCTCACAACTAGAACACCTTTACAAAAGCTGACCTTTTCATATTTATCAGAAGAGTCAAGGGTGTGAATGAAACTTGAATGGAACCAAACCCAGATGAGCTGCGTGAAGTTGAGTACTAAAAGGTTTCCCGGGAGTTAGTAATTAATTCAATTTCGTCACGCACGCTTACGTGCACTAGTCCCATACTACTTCTTCATTGAGACTGCATTTAGAATAAGATTGAATTGGAATTACCTAAGCGGATCGTGACATTGGGGAAGGACAGAATACTTGTTGTGTAACCTAGATTTACGCTTTAAGAATAAGAGTTCGTAGAATTCAATTTCCTGGAAGTCAAAAAGGAAAGTATGTCATTGTTTTTATTCTTTACTTGTTTGAATAAATATGTTACAATTGCGAGAATCAATTATCGCAAAAGAAAAATATGGCAGAGTTTTTTATTTGGTCTGCCAAAACATAGCACTTAGCACCCTTAACTACGAGTAGTCTAGTGGCTGTAATCTTTATATGTCTCCTTTAATGTACGAGGGCGGGTCAATAAGTCCGTGACTTTTTGAATTTCTGACCTCTTTACTGAAACAGCAACACTGCTCCTGTCAACAGGCATCTGTCAGTTGACTCCTGTCAAAATTTAAACTTGCTGCGTCAGTTAGTTTGTGTTTGACAGCTATTTTTATCAGACTACTCACTAATTTGAGGAGAAAATGGAAAAAAGTGAATTTCGTGTGCTTATTAAGCATTATTTCTTGCGAAAAAAAACCATTACCGAGACCAAGGCTAAGCTTGATAAATACTATGGGGACTCTGCACCATCGATTTCAATGGTAAAAAAGTGGTTTACTGAATTTCGTTGTGGCCGTACAAGCACTGAAGATGCCGAACATCCTGGACGCCCAGTTGAGGTCTCTACACCCGAAACAATCGAAAAAATTCACGATATGGTGTTGGCCGACCGAAGATTGAAAGCGCGAGAGATTGTGGAAGCCGTAGGGATCTCGCATGGCTCAGTGGTTTCAATTTTGAATGATCACTTGGGCATGAGAAAGCTTTCCGCAAGATGGGTGCCGCGTTTGCTCACAGTCGACCACAAACGCAATCGTGTAACAACTTCACAGGAAGGTTTGGCGTTGTTTAATCGCAATATGGAGGAGTTTTTGCGCCGTTTTGTAACCGTGGACGAAACATGGATCCATCACAACACACCAGAGAACAAACAACAGTCAAAACAGTGGGTTTCTAAGGGTGAATCGACGCCAAAGAAGGCCAAGGTGGGTTTGTCAGCCAATAAAGTTATGGCGACTGTTTTTTGGGATGCACGCGGGATTATCTACATTGACTACCTTCAAAAGGGAAGAACAATCAATGGGGAATATTATGCCAACTTATTGGACCGATTCAATGACGATTTAAAAAAAAAAACGACCTCATTTGGCCAAGAAAAAAGTTCTTTTCCACCAAGACAATGCAAGGGTGCACACATGTGCAGTTGCCATGGCAAAAATCCATGAATTGGGCTATGAATTGCTCGCTCATCCACCCTATTCTCCAGATTTGGCTCCGAGCGACTACTTCTTGTTCCCAAACCTGAAGAAATGGCTTGGTGGAAAAAGATTTGACTCCAATGATGAAGTCATCTCGCAAACAAAGGCCTATTTTGAGGACCTCGACAAATCATTTTTTTTGGAAGGGATAACAAAATTGGAGAAGCGTTGGACAAAGTGTATAGAGCTCAAGGGAGACTACGTTGAAAAATAAAATTATTTTTTTATCAAAAAATCTGTGTTTGAATCCAAAAGTCACGGACTTATTAATCCGCCCTCGTAGTTTCTTAGTTTTTCCTCGAAAGAGGAGTAATCGCTTTAGTAATATGTGTAGAGTCTATAGTACCAGTACTCACTAATCTGCAAAATTATACAAATGTAAGCCCGATGCAAAAGCAAGTGCCCTGCAGTATCGTTTTCACACCCCCACAGCAAGGCTGGCACGAGACAGTAACACCTTTGCCGGCACGTTTAGGTTCTAAGTGCTCTCTCAAAACGCATGTAAACAGTCTTTAGATTTCCCACCTAGTCAACCGTGCTAGAAGAAGCCCCATAATTCCACAGTGAAAGCAGAAGTAAGATATCTATGCAACTGAAACCAAAGACGGATAAATGCAAGGCGACCTCATTGGTAAAATTCAATGTCTTTTCATATGCGCTTTGCTTCTTTATTACCAACATACCAAGTCTTACAATTACCACTACAGTCAATAGCACAGATCCACCTTAAAATAAGATTCGAGTGCAATTTACACAACATGTCCTCATGTCTCTGTCTAAACCAGAGCGCTTCGTATACTAAATTCCAAATCAACTTTCTGACTCATAGAACTCAAGCATCTTAATGTACGCAAACTTTATTATCTTCGGCCGTAAAACGGCAAAGGAAGCGTATATTAAACTTATTAAATTCATAATGCTCCCAAAGCAGTGTCGTTATCAAAGTACAATTTTAACACATGCACATTTATGGCACCAGCAATATTGAAACGGAGTCTTCAATAGTATAATGACAACTAGTCATTATAACCTGCAAACATTCAAAACCAATATACACCAGTATCTCTCTTTCTTTCCTCCCTTATGACAAAGCGCGTCTTCTGTAAACAGACCTACATTTGCTTCTATTAGGGAAAGTCGCTGGTCCCTTAGGTTAGGATAAACAGGGGTATGTCATCACACATCACAAGGTACCAAAACGGGCCCATCGCGATCCCTGTGGGACCAGTCGCTGGCCACTTAGTATCATTAAGAAATATTCGATTGTTACGTCAGTATCCCTCACCTAGGACAAAGACAAACCTAGCTCTCTCCGACTCTCGTCCGAAACTTGCGTTTAAATTTCATCGGCGATTTTATTTCCCGTAATCCTATTATGACGCAAATAAGGATTAGTGATTTAGCTTTCAAAAAAGCCTTGCATCCTTGAGCAAGCCTGAAGTTCATAAGTGGAACATTTTCCTAATGTTCTCCAGAAAAACATAAATCCACAACCGATGCGCCAGCTCATCAAAATTCCAATGCATGTAATACCAAATACCACTTCATTGAAATGAATATCATGGCTATGGTATGAATACGTGGAGCAGTTCCAAGCATGATAGTGTTACATTAAAGCATTTGAGAGCGTTGAGTAAACTAACAGCCCCAAAGCAGGGAAGAGGACTCCGCTTTGCCTGTTTTAATCCGCTACCACATTTTGACAACAAAATCTGGCCAATTTACATATAGCGCCAAAAGATGCGTTATCGAAAGGATACTCAATATCGGTGAAAATGCCTAGCGCGTAGTCCTGATCCAATTAGTTTTCCGCAGATTCCTCATCTTTAACAAGGCCTATAGGTACCTCGCACATGTTTCTGAACTCAATGGTGTTATGGTCTTCTTAGCCTACCCGTTAAATTGCGTAGATTTAACAATTTGCTTTTATACTTCGTAGTAAATGTTGGTTGAATGAAACGTTTTTGATGACCAGGTCAGTAAATAGTGTGAAATCTAGGAGATGCCCCACAAAGTCTATGATAAGCCCCAATTTCCTTAAATCAACATATTTAATGGTTCCCTCTAAAGTCTTTTGTGTGAAGAAACTTCCTAAGCATCCGACACGACAGATGAATACACACATACTCGTATTCTATCACAACATACACTCGTAAATTCTTTTTAAATACTATGTGAGGTTTAATATTCAACACCCAAAGCTTCCTTGGAGTTAATACTACTACAGGACATTTTCCTTATACGAGTATTTATTACATTACTCCCATCTTACCTTATACAATTGGTCAAACTTTGCATACACACCTCAACCTGTGTGACCCTATTTGCCATTTAGTTAATCAAAAGTCCATAACCTATGACACTGTGTCAAGACTACTATGGTACATCAATCACTTTCTTCACCCTAAATAAAAATAGTGAATTGACAAAACCACAATCTTAGGCAAATGTTTATGCAGTAAGCCAACTTGTGATTCTTATTACAACATCACAAGCTGTTGCAATATTAACTTCTTGTCATTGTAATCTAATATCGCCCAGAACTAAAAAAATTTTTCACTAAACGGAAAAGTAGCACAAGGAAATTGCAGTAACACAAAATACGAGTGTAAGTGGATAACAATCTGGAAATAAAGAAATCGGCAGGTTTTTGTGACAATTTATTTCCGTCAACCAGCATCGCATTTGACACTGGCAGTCATAGATAAGGCAGTCATATATCCGGATGGAGTGCAAAGACAAATACATTAAGCAACGGTAGCAGTCACCTGTCTAATATTTACATTAACCACCAGCACCTAAAAATGTACACTTTAAATACGGGATACGTAGGTAGACATAGACGTACTCCACTGTTAGCTGAGAGAAAATTAAGTAAACATTTTCCTAGGAATACTATGTAGCGTAGAAAGTACGTACTGATGAATTTATATTCCATGCAAGTAGCTCTGGAGTTCAGCCCCATTGTTCGTGTTCCCACGCACCAGCTAGTGAGAAATTATAACCAGGAGGCGGCCTAGCATCTCAAATGAACGTCATTAGACACAAGACACCAATTGTTTCAGCACCACGAGATAAGCGCACATACATAGGTATATATAAGTATGTATGTACATACTCGTATACCGCTCATGCTCACTTTAGTGGTGTATACCATCGTAGTACACACGTACTCCAAACCCATACTCACCTCCCACAAGGAAGGTCATTAGTAAAATTTTTCTTGCGAATCGACAGCACTTTTATGTAACACCAAGACCAAGGCTTTCAAGGAAAGCACTAGCAGCTTTAATGTGTCCTGCCGAACAGCACTTGCTGCTCTCCTGGGTAGAGAAGACATGTATCTGACAAGAAATCCATTGATGAATTCCGATGACCTACTTTTCTCATATATTTTTTCCCCCATTTTTCATTTGGCCAACGATGACACTTTACAAACATTCAGCACATTTCCATGAATCCACTCTGACGGTTGTGCTTCTGGCAGCAGAATGTAATTTATAGCAAACATTCATGGCACGTTTGTGTACGAGTATACAGAACGAAATTGAAAATCAAATCGTATTTGAATTTCTATGCAGTTTCCAAAAATAAAGAGGTAGCGCCAGGGAATAGCGCCAGGGAATAGCGCCAGCAATGCGTTACGGACAGTCCACACGACTCACATGTGCTTTGTATATTTGCGTATGCCTAAATGTAGGGCAAACCAGACATTTAATTTAAAGTAAATAAATGTTTTTCATAAGCATTTGGTATTGTAATTATTTTTTAAACGTTGTAATTAAGTAACCACAAAGTTCTACGATACACTAACGCCAATTTACAGTTGTGATAAATGGCTGGAACAGATTTTTAAAACGATTCGCAGATAATCCCCAACAATTAATTATATTTCGGGCTTTAATATTTATAAATAGGTTTGTTCCACATTTTGTTGTCTCTATTACGGTTGCTTCCTATATATTGTGTTAAAGTTTAAGTAATAAAAGAAAATATGTTAGTGATCTCTGGATTTAAGGAATTCCAATTATAGAAGTATCTAGTCATCTCATGGGCTTAAGTTAAGACTTACAGATGACTCTTTTCCAGTCGATGGTGTTAATTATTTTCTTATCTGCTTTATTCTTCTTACTTGTGCTGAAGCTTAAGTTTTAATTGCCTCGACGACCATTTTATAACTGTCAAAGAACGGCCTTAGAAAATACAACACGAACAGAGCTTGTTACTCGTACAAACGCCACCTAGTAGAAATTCGATAATCTAAAACTGTATGGCTGTCCCTTGCTCGCCGTAGTTTGCACTCTTCACAGTTCTTCGCGCCATTACAAAAGGTTTTTTTTGAAGTCCAACCTTTGAAGTGAGCGATTGTGGAAGTACAAACTGCGATGAGTAACGGAAATATCTGAAATCTTTAAATAGTGTATTCTTCTTTAGAAATAAAATATTCACACAGTAGGAGCAAGTGTGTTTTTATTAAACTCCAACACCACAATCGGCTCCTAAAGGACAATAACTAAGTTATGCTACCAGTAAGTCAATTTTCAACTGTCAACTATCAGCAGAAGTCTGTCTGCTTGTGCCCATATCCCTTTGTGAGCTACCAACTTTTTCTTGACTAATATGACTCCTCTTTGACTTTCAACTGTGTTTTTCGATGGGCTCCCGTCCAAATACTGGCCCTATCGTAAGTATCTTCAGATTTTAACGCCACTGAAGGTTGCTGCTATTTGACTAGTTACAAACTTTCAGTTATAGGTCCTGTTGAGTATCAGGACACCGTCAGCCAACACAGAACTTACTCGTAAAACATGGTACCGTATGAATCAGAGCCCTCCCGGACTTCAGTCCGACTTTGAATTCTTAGAAATAGGCCTCCGTGACCCTAATATTGGTTTTCGGTCAGCCCTGGCTCATTCCGAGAGAGCAACGTGTGCTCGTAATACGAGTTCTGAATTGGTATTAAAGGTATGACGGAGATCGATGTTCAAATATATACTGACACTCATGGATGTATGGGAATCCCGTGCAATTAAATATGTAAGTCTCAAACAGGCAGCAATATACTTTTGTATGCTTTCGTTTAAAGAGCCCAAACTTCGAGTCATTTCTAAATGGAATTTCGCCATTGCAACTAGGAACGTGTATACCAGTGCATTGTCTTGATCAAGAAGCATTTACTTCTTGTCCAAATGTTGTTCTTTTTTCTGGGTTTGGATGTGGATTTGAACAACAGATCTTGGGCTCCTTATATCGGTCTGCTATGTATTTGGGTGGATCCATGTTTCGTTTACGCTTATGAAATGCTGCAAAAAATCATCCAGATTGCAGTTGAACATCGCCAAACACTCCTTCGAAGAAATAAAAAACAGATGGTAGTTGACGACAGTAGTGGTGCTTTTTATAGTAACATAGTTTTAAGTTTCCTGGGCCAGTTGAAATACCAATCTATATTCAATATAATACATAATGTTCATCGTCAAAATATTGATATAGTATACACAAGAGGTGCCAGAGCGGTAATCTCCTCTTGTAGAACGGCAGGTGGCATAAAGGTTCGAGCATGATTTTTGCTCTTAATATATTGTATCATATATATTGTATAGGCAAGATCATATACAGCCTAAATGTAACTCAAGTGTTGTCTCTCTGAAGACTTTCATTCTTAGGGAGCT
Source organism: Volucella inflata (assembly GCA_928272305.1). Taxonomy (NCBI): domain Eukaryota; kingdom Metazoa; phylum Arthropoda; class Insecta; order Diptera; family Syrphidae; genus Volucella; species Volucella inflata. Next base: position 110,786,212 of record OV743720.1, on the reverse strand, counting down.
TGTCGATTATAATTTTTAACATTAATAAAGAAAAAACTGAAATCCGGGTCTACATGTTTATGTAAGAGATTTATAATTACTAATGTTGCGTCGCAAGACCTTTTTTCTCTATATTATGCCATATTTCGTTCATTTCCACTCATGTAAAAGCAAAACTACAACTATAAACCAATTAACTGTTAATGCGTTCTAATATTGCTGTGGAATCTTTGAATTGTTGCAATACGTAATTTGAGAGTGACTACAGGATGGGAGACTGATGCCATCTTGCAGCTATTTCGAATAATCATTAGTGGGCTCCTAAAACGAGCGTTATAGCCAGATACTCAACGTGTTTTTGTAAGTACCCGCTAATTAATACCTTACTTTAGGTCAAGCCTCACGCTCAATCACAGTGCCCACTTGGACACAACGATTGGCACTACCGATATCGACTTAGCTTTTAGTTGTCGATATCCACATAGGAATTCCGATCTTCCATTATGATGACGACATCTTCGCTCGGTGCTTCGGTATTTACAAAGCCGAGTTGCCGAGATCTGCTGAGACAAACCTGTATATTATCGTAAAGCTTCTTACTCTTACCTAAAACTTATCTAAGAGGATCCTCTTGTGATAATGCTGTTGAAACAATAAACTTTCAAAAGAATAAGCTCTCTCGTATTTTTCAAATTTTGATTCCACGCGTGATTCGGTCGCCTTTGCCCTTGTGTACATTCGTTACAATTTGGTGGAAGTATTTTCAATCGATTCAACTGATATCGTTGGAATCATTGTAGTTGTACAATGTTATTTCATTGAGTTTGCGATTCACTCACCATCGTTCTTTCGATTTCAATCGTACAACTTCAATTAGTTTCAGCTCAAAGTTTTTGCTTTTTACTTTTAGTCCCTAATGAGTGTAATACTTTTCATGCACTATTATAGTCATTTCGCTTATGTTACTTACTTAATTATTTTTTTAAGCTGGCACTGCAGTTTGCAGGCCATTTCCGATAAAGTCCATGCTCCTGCGCCATAGACCAGTACTGGGATTATTACGATTTTGTATAGAGCCACTTGTCCTTTTTTGATATCAAAGGTATAGCTCCCACCTTGATGGAGCTGCATGCATTCTCCATCGTCATCCTCCACAGACGGACGAGTTTGACAGGGATATTAAAACTAGACTAGCTTGCCTCTATAGATGATGGCATACGCGGCCTTAAAATCGATGATGTGTATCAATTTGAAGCTCATGGGTTTTCCCCAAGATCTGTCGTAGTGTGAATATGTGGTCGATGACTTAAAGAAACACTGCTATGGATCAAACAAGTTATTGACGAACGGGAGATAAGATCTTGTAGGCGATATTAAAAAGACTGATACCTCTGTATTTGGTGGAGTTCAAAGGGTTTCCTTTGCATTCATCGGGCATACTTTTGTTCGACCATATTTTACAGATGCTTATTACCAAGTCATCGTCTGGCGCTTTGAAGTAAACAAACTATCAACCTGCTATAGTAGAAATTGTATTTTTTTTTTTACCGAATATCACTTATACATATAACTGACGGCCTATTATCCAATTGAATGTCTCTGCCTTGAAGATAAGCGTTTTCCAACTCTCAATATCGAGTGAGCTATTCTCAACTTGTCAAAACCAGCTTTCTACCGTCTGCCTAATATTGTAGCTCTTCCATTCCTCTTTCTGTCAAAATACCAACATATCATCTTAAGTTGGTAAGTCAAACCAAAGCAGGAGCAGTTTTCAAACTTTGACGGATCTGGACTATGATTTCTTTTGTAAGGCAAAAATTTATTTCGAGGTATCTTAACTCACTTGAAATACTTAGAAGAAAGTTACATTTCGCTCAAGCAAAAAACAGATAATTCTTTGTTTTTTAACAGGATTTATTTTTTCTTTTGTTATTTATTAACTCCCACTTGTGAGTGTCTTGTAATGTACAACGCAAGGACAATTAGATAAATAAATATCACGTTTTAAGTAGCCTCCTTAAGCACTAGTTGAGACAGTGAAATGCTGTTTTTAGTCAGTTCAAACGAATATTTTTATTTTTTTTATTGAAGTGTTAAAATGAAGAAAATTTGAAAAAAAAATCGATAATCACATAACAACGTACTGACAATAGGCTGGTTTTTTAGCATCAGTATCGGCGCTTAATTTTCAGAGCCCAAAAACAACAATTATAGGCATTAACCACTTACAATCAAATAACTTGTCAGTACTTACATTTAATTTGCCCAAACAGTGACATTAGTTTTAACGTTTCTATAAAATTTCGCTATTATGCTAAAATAAATATACTCCAATAAATATCCTGCAATAAGTTAGTATGTGTAGTTTAAGTTGTTAGTGTTATTTATACGAACAGTGGAAATAAACGCTGACACCGATGCAAAAAACACAAACCCCGTAAATCATTATCAAGCTGGATTACTTCTTTTTTTTTTTCTTGGACTGAAATGAGTCAAACTACCTGTAAAATTAAAAGCTTGGTAACTAAGTGATTATTATTTTCATAAAAAAAAATTGTTAACGTTTTTTTCTGTTTTTTCTCTAAAACACGCAATTTCTGCATAATTTTCAACTTGTTATATAAGAGAAATAATTATCTGAAATGTGCTTGAATTTCCAACAAAATCCGACAAAAGGCTTTTCCTACTCTCCAATAGATGGAACTATACCCTACTTGACATTTCAACATCGCAACGCGCCGATTCTAAATCAAAGAGCATCAACGAATTCGCCGACTCATTAATAAAATTGCGGATTTTTTGTTGTCCACAAATTTTTCAAATCTCCTCGCCACAGTCGAGTTGTATCTTTTGTGTTCAATGTAAGTACCTATCTAATCAACGCCAGGATTTATTTCATATTTCATCAACTTCTTCATAAATTACAAGTGAAAAGTATTATCAAGTGAAAATTGTTTTAACCAAATTCATGGCACTAAAAAGCGTCAATTCACCGAAAACAGTTATTAAACTTTCGTCCTCTTATTGTTACAAGTGAATCCTCATCAACTTCAATATGCAACAATTACATAATTTCAAATTTTCCTCGAATCCATAAGCGTAGGCTCTAGATTTTGTTATATAAAAACAAATAGTTCTATCTTTCTTTTGATTTAATGAAATCTAATTGCTTTTAGACCAACAAATGTGCGAAGAAGTCAAACAAAAAAAGGCATTAAATAGATTAAAAATAAAATGTTCGCATTTTTGCAAGGTGATGTGATAAGTGGAGGGGATCAAGTGGCTCTAGAATAACCACGTGTTCGTTGGATGAGCAGAAAGTTTCCATAACGTTTTTTTTTGTATTTTACATAATTTGTGGGTCACAGAAAATCATTTTAAAAATGCAATTTGCCAGTGGAAATACAAATCTCAAACATAGATCACCCATAAAATGTGTAGATTCTCATGCCACCCACATTATGTAACACCAAAAATGTACTATTACACTTTACCGTGAATGTGGGAGAAAGAGAGATGAAAGTGGGATATTTTCCTTGAATGAAAACTGACCTGAGAATGAGAACGACAACGATAGCGAAAATAGGACCTAGTGCGCAGTGCACTGGCTTGGAGCCAGTTCTCGTTCTTGCACTAGTAACACAGATTCTAATTTTTCTTTTAATTCTCACATCAAGGTTGCTGAGGGAAAAATCGATTTGCGTTTTTTTTTACCCGACTTTGATCGCCACCTGGGAACTGGTTTCATCTTGCACTTCCATGTGCTTCGTTTGAAAATACAAAAGAGGAAATGCAAGCACGAGCAACGTGCATAGTAAAATTCCACTTGCAATGTCGGAGCAAACTAGACCTAGAAAAGCTCCATTGGGAAGCTCATAGAATGTGTGCGAATGATAATTAACTTTCAAGAACGCTATACGATCTCGTGATGTGTACACGCGCAAATATTTCAGTCAAAACCTTGGTGACGTTCAATGCTGACGTAATCAACGCTTAGTTACTACTGCTACTATACTCACTTGGTATGGCATTGGGGTTTTGTCCGACTGGTTTAACTGACTATGGAGAACTTTGCACACTCCAACTACATGTGAGCGTTTCAAATATATGTACATATTTAGAATTCTCAATTCTTATCAAAGTCCGATATTTCACGATTTCGCAGATTGTTTCGTAACGTTTGCAATCACAAGACTACGTAGTGTCTAGTTTAGTTAGTAATTGATTGTTTTGTTAAATGTCTTTCATTGAAAAAAGGCCAGTGAACATTGATTTATAGGTCAGCGACCTCTCGAAATAGGTATATATAGGAAAAATAGATGTCGTTACGTAGAATCTACGAGTTATCTGTGTTTTTCCGTTACATAATAAAAAAAATTACGAGTTATCCCCACTTTTTTCTACTGACTCAAAAGTTGTAACGAATGTGTACTGAAATTAATAACGCGTGCAATATGGAACTTTCCCGCTTAATCATTCTCATTTGGAGATAATCAGTAATTCGACTTTGGCCTCTGTCTTCGGCGGTGACTGTCAAGGTGTTTTATTGTTTTATAATCGCGATTAGACTACATCTTCTCTTCCTAAACGATACATACATATATAAAATAATCTGAACTCGTTTTGGGTCAGAGTTTTACTGCCACTGCTAGCGATGAATTATCCAAATTTGTTTAATAGACTGTTACATATTCGCTTATTCATCGAGACCTTAGAATTTGTCTCCCGTAATTGAGGACCTGTCTACTATTTTTTTTTTTATTTATTTTTTTTTTTTTTGTAATCATCTCAAGAAGGTATACATAAAATTATGGCTGCATTAAACGAAGGGTTTTACGTACACTCATTCGCTTTTATGGCTAGTTTTGTTCAGCTATAAATTTCATCTATCGTGCTTGAAAGGAAAAAAAAACAAAGTTACATCACAACTTATTTAAAATGTATTCTAGGTGTTTTCTTTCTATGATAGTAGATAGTAAGCCTTGTTTATCGACTCTACATTCAGTTGTTTAATTTCATGTGTGTTCTTACAAGATCTATTCGATTAAGTGATTGAAACTGACGATTTTTTTTCCGTAACAAATTTTAACGAATTCTGACTCTCTTGCGATTCTTAATAATCACTAACCAACTAGCAAACAATTAGCTTTTGGCACTCCAACACTATCATTTATCTAGTTGATCTAAAATTTCAAAAAGCATTTCTAATAAAAACATAACAGCTAACTTACGCTTGTTGCCAATGAGGTCTTTAGTAGCAAAAAGTTAAAAATTAAATCACTAACAAACTCGTTATCAAATTAAACAATTTGATGTGTAGCCAAATCTTCTCCGATTGCAGAAACATGTAGCTTACAACAGTAGAATCAATGCTGAAGAGTCTATTACATTTTTCTTTTATAAATATAAGCCCTGTGCTGGAAAAATGAAAATATTAAAAGATTGTCGTATGCAGAGAACCTCAGCACCAAACGCCTATGTAGGTGGACTTATTTATGGCTTCAAGCTGCTTGCATTCTTTCAATTCTTGAAGCAGATAATCAAAGATCGATTGTTTGGGGAAAATGGCTATGTAGCTTATTCCGAGGTCAGAGTCTGTATAAGATATGTAACTTTGACTGTAAATATTATCGAACGTTCCTGGCAAACTGCCCACTGTTTGATAATCAACCATCTATCATGCAACGCCTAGCGTAATACTTAAAGGGGTGCCAAAGAAATACAAATAGCTTCTACCATGTGATATAATAAAAGTTCACTAAACTCTATACTCTAATTCGGCAGAATATTTTTTCATAACTAAAGGACCTATAGAAAAATAAGCTTTACAGATTTTTTGATATTCATTGCCAGAGGGGAAATATCAGTTTTTAACGATTAAATTAAGTCAATGCATTGAAAATAAATAAACAAGTCATTTGGAATGCATGTACCCAAAGGCGAAGGCCGACTATGGCTTATCATGCATCTCTAGGGGGACGCTTAACAGACATCATAGAAACTATTATTCCAATGTCACCGACCAAATCTATTTGTCAATTCATTACTAATGTACATATGTATGAATTAATTGGAATGACCGATAAGAATTAGCATTTTAAAATTCCTGAAAGTTCGTTTGAATAATTTAAAACGCATATGTGTGTACATCGTTAACCTTTCGTTAACGATTCGTTTTTCTTTACTACCTATTTGGAAGCTCCGAGTATATATGCTTTCTAGCTGTTCTATTTTGTAGAATGTCCCCCACTTAATTTTTTTCTTTTTAGAAATCAGAAAAAATACCCATATGGGTGTCTAATGAATCATCTATAAGGCTTCTATACATCTCCATTGGAAATTGTTTTTCATCTGTAGTAGATGATTAAGTGCTCTTATTTGCTTTTATTGATATGAAAAACATTAAGTTAATGTAGTATGTAACTTGCTGTGATTGCATTGTGCTGGATGTTCATTAGCTCATGTACAGTACAGCGAAGTACAGTTCATTAGTGCTACAAAAATGAGCTATCAGATCTGTTTTTTTTTTACCAATTAACCTTCACCGAATATAAATTAAAATGCGAATTTTGCTTCTTGTTGCTAAACGGGAAAGTGGTTTTACATATCTTTTAACTACACATAAGACCTTTACTTCCTGAATTGTTTTATTGATGTTCATAAATTACCTCTGCAAGAAGTTCTTATCAATGCGTATAATTGATAACAGAATTGATTTACCTAAACAGATATCTATCCAACTTCAAGAACACTTTTTATCATTTTGGCAAACAAAAAGCCCCTGAAAAATGTTAGTACTTAATTTCCAGACTTTGATAATATTTTTTGTTATAAATTTGTTGCATAAGAGATATGAACATGTTTAATCACCTCCTACTCCACCTAATACAACAAAATTGAAAATCACTTATCTATTTATGATCAAACTCAAATACCTCTTTCATAACCAAAAAAGCACTTAAATTTTTAGATAAGCTCACTCGTTAATTCTATCTGACTTTGTTTTTTTTTTTTCAGAGAGCTAAAACAAAAACAAAATGGGCGTACCAGCTGGTGATGTAGAAAAGGGCAAGAAAATCTTCGTCCAACGTTGCGCTCAATGCCACACCGTCGAAGCTGGTGGCAAGCACAAAGTGGGTCCAAATCTGCACGGTGTCGTTGGCCGCAAAACTGGCCAAGCACCTGGTTTCGCCTACACAGATGCCAACAAATCAAAGGGTATCACCTGGAATGAAGATACACTATTTGAATACTTGGAAAATCCTAAGAAATACATCCCCGGCACAAAAATGATCTTCGCTGGTTTGAAGAAACCCCAAGAGCGTGCCGATCTCATTGCTTACATTAAGGACGCCACTAAGTAAATCATAAGAACGACACAATCTAAAACAAAACTGCAAATAACACCGCCAGTATAATATAGAAGGGAGTCCCGCCAAAAAATAAACAACAACAACAAAATACGACAACATACTAAAAATACTATAGGACAATTTGGACTCTCTTTTATGTGCCTAAAATGAACATCCCCCATCGTTGTCATTGTCGAGAAAAACAAAACGAAAACAACAAACTAAATGAATTCTTAGGACAATTTTAATATTTAAAACAATAAGTATATAAAAAGGAAAAATAAATAAATGAATAATAAAGAAGAAGAAAAACAAAACAAAAACCGAAAACCTACAGAATACAATACTTTACAATAATTTCGATTCATCGCCGATGGTCATCTACAGTGCTGTAGTCCTATGATATTTATTTTTATTTATATTACAATTTATTGTTTTTGTTTTCTTTTGAACGCGTTCAAATATGTAAAAGCAAAACAAACATGATAACACTGTAAATCACTTATTAATTATAAGAGAATTAATTTTATTTCAAGAGAGAGCTGAGTCGATTGAGAGGTGGATTACCAATTTCATTATTAAAATAATTCTAATAAAACGATTAGACAAACTGAACGAGTATAGTATTTTAATTTTTTTTTTTTCTACCAACATTATGAGTATGTAAAGGGTTAAAAAAAAAGGTCAGAAATCAGTTGGGGGAGAAAAGACCTTTTGCAATATCTAACATAGAAAATCTAATCGTCTTATAGAAAGAAGTTCACTTGAAACATTGTAATTGACGCATTTCGTGACTTCGATCTTCGGTTTAATGACAACAATGAGGACAGTAACAGGGACTTAAAAATTGTCCAGCTAGTAGTACATATATTTTTGTTTCCAGCAAATCATTTCGTCTACTGCCCGCAAACAAAGAAAATGAGCAGCAGAATTCATCACACAACTGTTCCTTTTGTTATTGCTTTAGCGGTTTCTTCAATTTCAATTTCAATATTTCAAACAAAAACAGGGGATAATAACGAAAACTTCGCAAAACCTCGAAAGTCTTGGTACAATAACAATTCGCTTGGTTTCTATAAACTACTATTACTGTCGTGGCTTTAAACTTTGTTATGGGTTATGTTGGCTTTGAGGGCCGCTGTAGTTGCTGTCTATGGTCTATGGTACCTTCAGCTCCTGGGTCAGTTTAATTTTGTACCGGTGCAGGCCCAAGTCATGACGTAAAATTCGCCAGATTGTGTTCTGCGAAAGGCCAAGTTCTTAGTTTAGCTTGAGAGTAAAAGTGAACAAAGATTATCGAACAAATTGAATAAGTATTTAAAAGAAGTTGTTCAACAGTCTAAAATTTTAAAAATCGCTTTCAAAACAAAATGTTATAAACCAACTGAAAATTACTATAAAACATGAAATTTGTCTGTTAATAAAACGAAGGCCATAATATTCGGAAACAACGGTGCTAAGAAATAAAATGTGTTCGTATTAAAAATGAGCACATACAAAAATTATTAAAGATTACGAGTATACTTAGAGACCTACCTGAATCCCTATTTTTGAAAACCCTAAACTTACACTTTAGAAAAAGCTTTTGAAATAAAGTGTGTGGGAGGAAAGGGTGCCATATAACAACAAAAAAAAGCTGTGCAGCTGAATAGCAAAAATTAGCTCAAAATTGTGCTAAAAAAAGGGAATTTTTTAAGGATAAATGTATGTGATAGAGAAACTACACATCACAGTTCAAAATCTTTTTTTGTGAAATGAGGTTAATCTGCAGGAAAATTAATATATATTTTCTTAAATTCTAATTCAACTGACAAAATAAAAATCTTATTAAAACTAAGAGAAGAACCAAAAAACTTAGACTTTAAACCGCACCGATCCGACCCTCCCGGTAATTTCCGATCGAAGTTTGTAATCGAAATAAAAGAGGGAGGTCTTTTATTTTATCGTTCAATTTTATGTGATGTCCTTTGAGCCGCAAGTGCTAAAGATGAAAACACGGTAAGTATTTTATTATGCAGGAGTCACATCACAGAAGGCGACTTTAAAAAAAATAATAAACTACTAGGTATAATAGAGACACAAAAATAAGTCGAAATTTTTAAAAAAGGAATTAGACATCTAGCTAACTAAACTGCAGGAGAATTAGATGAATATCATGGCTTCATTTAGAAATTAGGCTAAAATAGTATCAAATTACTAGCAAAACTTGTCATAACAAGAGGAAAAATATGTAATGTGGGCCAAAAGAATTGTTATAATGTGAATGTGTCATAATTTTTCAAATGGAGTCAAATGTAATTGCGCTTTGACATTGATTTTATAGACAGAAAGCCAACATTAAAAAAGAAATTGGACTCAGATGTTCTACAAGCTTCCAAATATGCATCAACTCAGCAGGTGGTTATTTGTCTTATATTATTACTTCTGCCCCACCTTATATATCATTTAAAAATATCCTTATACCAAGCTTTTGTGAGTGCTAATTGTTATACGTTGGACGTGATATTATTGTTTCTTAAATAATACAGTATATTCAATTTAAATAAATATTTTTATTTTGCAATGTTTCTATTTTTTATTATAAATAATAAATAACGTTTTTATAAAAATTGGAGTGCCATACATATATTCATTTGCTTGTCTTGTTTGCTTATGAAAGTGTACATTTAATTTCCCCTCCCACTGTATGTATTGGAATGGTCAAGTACTTTGATTATATAACAAATTTAGTCAGACTACCTAAACTATCATTGATAAAAGTTAATGTGCCACAGAGCTATAGGAAATCGCAACAGCCGGAGTAAAGCCGTAGACCTGATTTTCTATTTGAAAAAAAGTCAGTTTAAAGAGCTCGCGAATTTGATAAAAAAAATCGTGTTCTTTGATGATTAAATTAAAATTTAAAAACAAAATAAATTTTAGAAATTTTAAATATATCACATAAATATCAGATATACTTACATGAACAAATCGAATTTACCTATATTTCAAAAATAGTCGTACTAACTCAAATTATCCAAAGTGCCTTTTTGGTGGCTGTTTAAAGGTGACGGATATTTTAGGTTATTGACCAAAGTTAGAGGGCGACAAACTTTCGATTTGGTATCAAGATCTATCAAAATTTCATCGAAGTTGTATTTTGTAAATTTGTACATCCAAAACTATTTTTAGAATTCGTTTGTTGAAGTGTTTTATTATATTAATTAATTATTTTAATTAGGATTATTAATGTATGCAATAAGATCAGCTCGATCTTCAGGTTTCTTTAATCCAGCAAACACCATCTTTGTGCCGGGGATGTATTTCTTTGGATTTTCCAAATATTCAAAGAGTGTGTCATTATTCCAGGTGATACCCTTTGCTTTATTAGCTTCTGTATAGGCAAAACCAGGTGATGAGCCAGTCTTACGGCCAATGATACCATGTAAATTTGGACCCACTTTATGTTTGCCACCAGCATCAATTGTATGACATTGAGCACAGCGTTGGACAAATAATTTTTTGCCTTTTTCTACATTACCAGCCGGAACACCCATTTGATTTGTTTCTATCCTGTTTTTTTTTAAGAATTAGAAATTTAGTTTTAGAAAATTGTCAATTTAATTTTAATCATTTCAAGCTCTACGAAAAAATATACATATATGAATATAAACCTAAACAGGTAAAAAAAAGTTTATATTCTAGAAAAAACTGTGAAGCACAAAGTCTATAAAAAATTTTAAGGCACTTTCCGTTTCGGCTTACAAAGAACATACGACAAAAGTGCAGATGTTTCACCTTCACAAAAAAGTATTTGATAAAGCTCATTTGCTTAACGATCACTTATTGTGAATTACAAATTTTTGTTATTTATTTTTTCAATTGAAATTTACACTCACTTTTACTAAAAACGAGAAACTTCAAAACCTTTAGATTTGCGTTGAAAGAAAGACTCTCTACCTGTTACCTCAACCGATTTCAAACTTCGTCTGATAAAAATTTTGCCAAGTTAAAGAGATTATAAGTTGTGGCGATAGAATTTCGGGTAATACATGTGTAGATAAGATGCATACACCGAATTTTTGCAATTACGAGTTCTCCAAGTAATCTGCTGAAGCAATTATCTTTATGGTGGACTTCAAATTCACGAAGCACACGAAAATGTGATAAAGTGCAAAGGCATACACTTCATAATGCTCCCGCATGTTGAGCTACGATTTGTTTTGATTACCAGAAGTTAATAAAACAGCTTTAATCACAATATTTCAGTAATTTTTATTTGTGTTTCTCAACGTACATCAATACTCAGATATTTATTTGTAGAATTGATTATCGTATAATTTAAAAGTACAAACAAAACAAATACTGGCTTAAACGCGTGGGTAGAAAGAACTTATTTCAAAAGCTTCAACTGATCAAAAACAGTTACTATAGGAACATATGTACATATGAATGATTAAACCTGATAATGACTACTAAATGTTAACTTAAGTATTGTTGTATTGTATTATATAAAAGGTGTTTCATAATCTATGCAAAAATAATTTTGATAAAAAATACAGGTTTTCAATATACGTATTTTTATCGACTCATAAAATATACAGTACAGGGTTATGTATGGAATAGGATGTCGGGGAAAATGCCTCAAAAGGCTTTGCTGGCAAGTACGTACTCGTTTGTCTAAATTTTCCTTTCGGTGTGCGGTGATTTTGATAGCTCATTGGCGTGAAACTTAGAACTTAAAAAAAAACCGAAAAGGTTTGATCACCAAAACGGAAAATTGCAAGACCAATAAATGACTGATGCACTAATTGGATCATTTTTTTGAGCTGTTGAAACCACATGTCGTCCACATATGCACAAAACTCTGAATTATCATGTCGCCATACTCGCATTAACTCCTATTGTCTGACCAGCCGCTTTTCAAAGAAGAATGGTCCGATGATGCCTCCAGGCAAAAAAACCTGCATATTGCATGCATATTTTTCTTCACCTCACAAATGGCGCAAAATTCAAACCTTGTGTAAATTTTGGGACACCCTTTATAATCAATATGTATTTACAAGAGCTTTCAATGTGTCATAAAGTCACACCCAATAAATTCTTTTTACGATAAATGTACAAACATCATGCTTAAGAATTATTTACTTTTTATTTGGCTGAGGATGTAGGCAGTCGTCCATACCTATGAATTATATTTGCCAACAGTTAATGAACGTCAGATAACAAATATTATAAAATTTTTTTTTTAAATTCCCGCAATTGCGATTAGCGAATTTTGAGAAATGCAAAATATATATAAATTCACTACAACACTTATTCACATCATCATAGCTTCCAAAAATTGTATTTCATATCTCAATATTTGGTAACCTGCGTTCCGATAGATCTGCTGAAGTAGCGAAACGCTTGCTCTGGTAAAGCATCTTCAACAATGAGTGTAATTGCTTGATTTACTTGACTACCCTTGAAAACGTTTAAAGGAAAACGACCTTCGGATCTGTACTCTGACCGTTAACAGGCCTCGTTTGACCGAGCAATTAGCAGAGGCCATTGATTGCTCTCCCTGAGAAATTACCGGCACCCAGAAAGTGCGATTGGATGAGCTGGTCATAAGGGGGATGAAAAACTGTGATACATACTATCGTGATTGCTATACGAAAAAGAAACAGCGACAAAATGAGGCAAAAGTTCGTGAGGTTCCGACACATGAGCAAGCGTCTTGACCCAATACATCCAATGTATATCGACGGGGACCCAACACTCCACCGTCAGGTAGAATTATCCACTTAACTTAGATTATGAACACTTAACTTCCCTGTACCTGACCAAAATGACGTAGGAATAGCAAATCTTAGCTGAAATCCACCAAAGCAGCTAGACCTGATGGCTTCCGGGCCGAGATATTCTTTTCTACTGGGAAGAATACACCAACTCATTTCTGAATGGAATCTCAGCATTGTTTACCCGGTCCACAAAAAGACATCCCCTCAACTGACAACTGCGCACCAGTTCGGAGTAAACCTGGGCCTCAACTTACAAGCTTCTCAAGTAAGCGCGGTCTTTAGCTAACTGCCTCCCGTTGCTCATTTTAAATCAGTTTGGGTCCCCTTCCACTTGTGCGCAGCAGCTTTTGTTGGGTGTTCCTTTAATGCGTTGCCCATTCGAATTGTAGCTTTTCTGACAGGGTCAATGTTGCTATGTAGCACATAGAGTGCGAATTATTATAAACTCCATTTATGAAGACAAATGAGAAAACATTGAAAGAATTTTTCTCTCGAAGCAACAAGACTTTATTGTCTGGTTAAGACAAGGTAGGACTAGGACCATAAGAGTCTTTTATACGGTTCTTTCTTAGTTAATCGTGATTATATCTTCTTCGTAATTGCCTTTTGGTTGTAAATGTATCTTAACACGCCACCAACTTGGTATATTCCTGAGCCTGTTAGTACACAAATATATTCAAATTGAAATATGAATCGATAGAAAACGATTGATCATGATGGAATGTACTTTATCTGTACACGAATTGGATTTTCATATTTCTAAGATAGTGGTTTAAAGAAGAAAAAAGTCCAGATTAAATCTTCGATATACATTTGAGAGAATCAACGGTGTTTACTAACGGAACATAACAAACTTCACAGTAGATTGAAACACAATTTTAAGACGTAGAATTTAGAATAAGTAAGCCCTTGTTGAAATGGTGAAATAACTACGCAATGTTTTCTGTTATAAAATTTCCTTTTAACAGGCGGTCGCAATAGCACAACCTATTGTCATTAGTACCTGCATTAGTGAAAAACAAATAAATTTTCTGAAATAAAACAACAGTATATATTTTTTGTATAATATTTTTTCATTGTTTTAATTTACAACAACGCATAACTATCAGGATTAGTATTGAAAGCACAGGTAATGATTTTTGAGAGCTATTAAACTCACATCCTGATATATTACCGAGTTATTACAATATTTAATCACTTAAAATTCTCTATAACAAAACAATACTTTTTATTTCTTCTTTCTTATATACATGCAGGACAATAGAAGATAAAAATCTTTTCAAAAAATAATCGAAATAAAAACGAACAAACAAAAAGAATACTTTTTTCAATAACAACACGAGCTTTGCGGTTTAGGAGGTCTTAAACATTTGATTGCCTTACAATTTTTTTTTTATTGAAATTTTGTTGTAGTTTGAATAGGAATGGTTTCACTTATTTTGTTTTAGGAAAAGCTAAATAATTGGCATTCAATAGACAGTTTCTTGCAGAATTTGTAATATATATGAATATTTATGTAATTTTATAACAAACTTATGTGATGAAACGTGCTTGAGCTTAAGCCTTTCCACTGATAGCAGGGCCGCCAGGTTGTTGTGTTTTTTCGTTATCCTTTTCGAGCTGTTTGCCAAGGTATTCCCTGCATTGAAATTCATAGATACATTGAGCTAAAATTGTTCAATATTCGAAAGAGAATGGGAGTCAGGTTTAATGGGATGAGGTCGAGGGCGATGGGGATGGGGATGAACTTGTACTATGCGAATGATAAACCCACCAATTATGAACCATCAGTTTTTGGACAGCAAGAAGAGCTTCATAGCGTACATTGGGATCATCATGACCGAGGAGTTGCATAACGATTTGTTTACCACCCAGTTGCTCAAGGACACTTTAAAAGAGCGTTCATTTATGTTAATCAAGTCAATAAATTCTGATTGTAATTTTTATAATACTTACTGCTTTCCTCTGGGGTAGTGACGTACATACTCGCCAATATCAAAGCAGGCAACCGAGAGAATCACGGGGTCCTTGGATGTCTCCAGTAAATGAACCAAAATTCTCAATAATTCGTAGTTCTTCTCGTTAAGACGTTGTGCATTTTCGCGCCAGAATTTTGCGGACTTATGCACTGGAGACCATTCCAAACGAGCACTCCTCAACTCGGTGGCGTACTCATCGAACGAGCTCAAGTCCTGTACAGAATTCTGCAGCTTCTCAGTGAGGAATTCGACATCAGCGGTGATATCCTCATCATCGAAGCGGCGTTGTTCAAGGATGGACAACTGTTTCAGAACCTTGCACTGAACCATTGCAATGCAGTGCTCCTTAGCGACTTGGGACTCCTCGGGCTTTTCGATCAAATTACGGAACACTGCAAGTATAATGCGAGTAACCTGTAAATAAAATAAAAAAGCGTCTTTAATAAGCAAAAATATGTTTATATTTTTAACATTGTCGTTGAAACGAGTCTGTTAAAAATAATCATATTAAAGAGCGTAATACATTATAACATATTATTACTTTTTCCAAAATAATATATAAATTGAAATTAAAGTGGGCTATGGTATGGGTAAAGGCCTTTATAATGTATGTAAGTTGACAAATCAGCTCTAATTTAAACGTTAGATCATTTGAATAGGATTAAGATGTAGGGCTGTAGCGATGGATAGTTTGATCGATTTTACTTCAACAAATCCTTCAATTTTTAGGAAAGGCGCAACGTTTTAAATAGAAGAATTGAGACATCTATTATTCCCCACATGAGTTGCCACATACTGATTGAGAGAAAAGCCAAAGTATGCAGTGACGACTTCATCCCAGAGGTTTTGCGTTTGGCAAATGACCACAATTTGTTATAAATGAGATAAAATCGTTGAATATACAAAGCATTAAGGCAATGGCTGTAAAATGAAAACTTTTAAAATTAACCATGCTACTACAATAGGTTGTTGCACATGGTATATCGGATTTTGGGTTGGTGTGAAGTTGTATACAATTTTTATATTAAAAACCGCTACGATGAGGCACCGAAGCACCGGGAAAACTTTCGATGCTGAAAAGTTTTAAAATTAGTTGGATTCGATGCATTAGAAACTTCTCTTTAAGCACCTTAAATTGCTGAACAGAGTTGGAATCATACTGCTTCATGACAACGCTCGATCACATGTCAAGAACTACGTTCCAAGAAGTAGTATGGAATTCTTTCTCATACACCATAATCACATGTCCTGTCGCCAAGCAACTTCCACCATTTCAAACATTTCTATCACGATTTAACAATGGAGAAGCTATCAAAAACGCTTTCGAAGAATTCAAAAATCGTGAAAACTGGCATTAATGCACTTTAATCATGTTGGGAAAAGTGTACTTTATGAATGATGCCTATTTTGATTAATAGGTGCTAAAGTCGTGTAAGGTTTCACTATGAAATCCGACATTACATGCACAAATATCTTATAGAAAGCGGCTTCATCGTAAATAATTATATTGTAGGTTAAGCAAAAATGACATTTATTCAAAGTCGACTGATTCAATAATCGCTTGGCTCTGACCGACATCAAAAAAAAATATTAATGCAACACTTTAACTGGACGTGTGCATGTCCATCCTGACGATTCTTTGACTTCTAAGAATGAATTCAATGCCAAAATCACTTATAAAAAAAATTACTAATTGACCACGACCGAAGCCAACCAACTAGGATAGTCAAAGGTCGAATCGATACAGTCGAGTTTCCCTTAATCTATGAAGGCGTCCGATGGCGCCAGCATCGAACGTAGAACACCAACATTGCAATCAGAGGGGCCCGTTCCTAATATACTGGATTTCAGCTCGCCCCAACAAAAAAAAAAACCCCGGTTCGATAACCAGCACAGGCAGGCAACTGCACTGTAGCTCGGCTTAACTTCCGAGATTTATAAAGCAGCAGAGGATAGGAACCGAGCATGTAAATTGTTAAATTAAACATACAACTTTCATTATTAGTCACTACGGCAAATCTTGAAGAAAACCCATGAGCTTCAGATCGATACACACTATCTATTTATGGATTTTAAGGCCGCATATGAAAGCATCTATAGAGACTATGCTATACAGAGCACGTCTAGTTTTGGCATTGACGTTGAAGAACGCACGCTGCTCCATCAAGTTAAGTAAAGACTTCACGGAGACCTTTGATGTAAAAAAAGAATTTAGACAAGGCGATGCGCTATCAAGCGATTTCTTTAACTTTATACTTGATAAGTGCAAAACTCACGCACAAACACAAGAGGCAGAATCTTTCAAAAGTCCGTCTAATTAGTCGAACGCGCCGATCATATTGACATAATTGAAAAAAAGCAGCGTGATGTCAGTGGCGCCTTTGCAAGTATTGAGACGGAAGCGGCGAAAATGGGTTTATCGGTCAATGAGGGCAAGCCCAAGTATAACTTTCAAGCAAAAAGGACACTGAACACCGACGTCTAGGACAGAACGTCACCTTCAAAAGGTATAACTGAGGTAGTTAAGGCCTTTGTCTACCTAGGCTTCGCTATGAATTCAGACAACGGCACCAGCGCTGAGATCAAATGAAGAATAACTCTTGCCAATCTTTGTTTCTTTGGGCTAAGAAGGCAATTCATTAGTAGAGCGCTCTCTCGAAAACAAAAGTTCCCCTATATAAGACCTTAATAATCATTATCATCAAACAGATGAGGGCGCTCTTGGTTGCTTTGAGAGAAAAATTCTTCGAATGATCTTCGGTCCCGTCTGCATTGACGGTGAGAGGAGGAGGAGATACAACGATGAACTGTACGGACTGTACAGCGACATCGACTGAAAGTTCAAAGACTAAGATGGTTGGGTCATGTAGAGCGGGTGGATACCAACGCTCCGGTCCGAAAAGTCTTCGAATTCGCCCCCGAGGGACAGCGCAGTAGAGGAAGTCTGAGACTCAGGTGACGTACGCAAGCGGAAGGGGACCTTGGACAGGTAAGCGTGCGAAACTGAGGCAGCTAGAAAAAGATCGAACTATTTAGAGACGCTTGTTGACTGAGGACCAGGTCCACCCCGAACTGTAGCGCCACCCAAAAGTAAGTAAGTGAGGATATACTCGTATGGTTACTACACTGAAAACGAATATTATCCATATATATATTCATATATATTAAGTAAATGGAGAAACAACAACAATTGCCAATCAAATTATATCTATTCTGAAAATGATGTTGATTATAGGCTCTAAGTAGGACGATCAAATCACCAGTTCCATAAAAACTAAGTTGCGATCAGTTTTGTAGAAGATTCAGATTAACGAATAAGTCATATTTATGTATACACTAGAATAGATAAACTCACCTTTTCCTTAGCACAATCATTGAGAATATCAGCCAAAATCGGGATAACACTAAACTTATTCATTTTTCCAGCCAACAATGGATTAAATGTTAGCACCCACAAGCAGAACACAAGTTGATATTGCACCTATAATCAAACGAAGAAATGAAACAACATCTGCATATAACAAAAATTTGAAAGTAGTACTTACCTGAAAGTTGACGCGTGATGAAAGAATACTTATTAAAGTGCTGATTCCATCGACAGACACAAAGGCAAAACGGTACTCATCGATGCGCAGCATCATCTGTAGACAACGGCCTACCGATTGGATGTATTCGTTATTCTGCATTTTTACCAAGGAACAAAAAATCAAAGAGAACAAGTTATAACAAAATGCAAGGAAATCTTGTACCAATAATGTTAGTGATGTTATTAACAACTAACGAAAAGTTTACAAGTGTTTACTAAACGACACCGATAGCTAATATAACATTTTTAAATTCAAAATAAAAATGTTTATTTTTAATTTTAAAATTTTTCTTTTTCTTTTTTTTTTTGTTTAATTTATAATTTAATTTTGATACAGAAACGAACATAAAAATAATGAGAAATATTATTAAGAATTGTTTTTTTTTTATTATTTTTTATTTTTTGTACATTACCAACACCTCTGCAAAATTTCTCTACCTTTTGCAGTGAGAGTAAGTATTAACAAATTTTCATATTTTTTTTTTCATTTTGAATGTGGAATGTGTTTTTCGGATTGTGTTGAGTGAGTTAGTGGGTTAGTTTACACTGGACACGACTTTAAAGGCAAACAGCACAAACATTTATGTTCCTTGACACTTTTACTGGTACACTTGGTGGCAACGAAAACACCTGATGGTAATGGTGGACCTTAAGCTCATTGGAACACGCACATAGTCTTTCTATTCGAATTTTATATTCAATCGAACTCGAATTTGTACAAAAGAGAAATAACAAAGTACATTTAGAAGGATAAGGGACAAGAAAGAAGAGGTTTAATTCTTAACTCTTAGGGATATCTTGATATTTATTTTACTTTTTTTTTCTTCTTTCTATTTTTTGTCTTTGTTTTGTTGGGATAAAAAAAAAATAATAATAATAACTAAAACCACACAGACACACTACCGGAATTGTGGCTGGAACATTTGTATTCTCGCCAGCAGCTGATGTCGCTCCCGATCCGGGAGACCATTCACCTGATACAGAGCGATATGACTCGTGCGATTGCTGATGGTCGGCGGCATATTGGCTGCTATTCGGGCTGTAGTGATGATTGCCATTATGATGATCTTTCTGGTGATGATGATTATGGCCATGTCCATGACCATGACCATGCTGATGGACTATCACTGTTTGGACACGTTTGGCCAGCAATGCCATTTCTTTTATGTAGGATTTAGCCTGGCGACAATTTTTGGGTTTTTGTTTTGGTATTTGTATTCTTTCTACGAATTAATTTTTTGTGTTTTTTTTTGTTTTTTTTTTTTTTGGTTTTTGCTTTGTTATTTACACTTGCAACTAATGCAGGTTTTGATTTAATTATACACAATCAGGATGCACAAGATCCTTGCAAGCTAGAATATCAACATTCAAGCGCACACACAATGCTTGGTTGTGGAGGAACAAACAATGATTGGATGTGGTTGGTTTTGTTTTGTTTTCGTATGATGTATGTATGAATGTTTTTACCTATATTGTTTATATTCTTATTATATGTATTTTTAAATTATTTTCTCTCAAATGAATATGTACAAATGACAAAAGAGTTTTAAGAACGAAAACAATTAAAAATGAACTCAAAGTAAGTTTATAAAACAACAAAATATTTTCTTATGTAAAAATACATAACTCATTCCTATACAAGGACAGAACGGTAAACGATTGAATGAAGGTGCTCGAATTCTAATCAACTACTGACATTTATAAAAACCAAAATGATAAATATATCGTATGCTTCACCAGTTGTGAGGAGGAAATCAACTTTGCAATCACATGCATGCGTTTTTTATGTAGAAAAATGCTCTTTATGTTGATGAAAGTAAAAGTAACCAACTAATGTTAAAAAATCCTTTCAAAAAGCCTAGCAACTTCATAATTACCAAAAACAATGCAGACGGTTTTGTATTTTAAAAATATATTATAAATAATGAAAGAACTCCGACACCAAGTACCTTATATATATACCATATATATATATATATGTTTTTCTTTGCGAAGCAAAAGGCTTAGAACAACCTAGACCAAGCAGTTTAATAGTCCTAGGGGTAAAAGTTTGGTAAATCATTTGATCAAGTTGAACACAGACAAAAGAAATGCTTCTAAACAATAATGAGAAATAGTACTTTTAAAAAAACCGATTTCGATGAATATAGGCGAATTGAGGCAGAACAAAAAAAAAAGAACATCAGAAAATTATCACCAATTAATAGTATCTCAGCAATTGCTTTAAGATCGTATAAACTAAGTCCTAGACTTGTGGTGTAACTGATTTTGTCGTAACATAGAATTGTTTGTATCTTTTGTTAAGTATTTAATACAGCCAACAGATTTCAATATAAAAGCTCGAATATTGATCCTAAATAATTCTTTAAAAAAACATCAACAATTCGGGATCAACATTTCGTTTAAAAATTCGCCACAAAAGCTATAAATATGAGCTTAGTAGTCAAATCAAAATACACTTCGTCACACAAAACGAAACCTAAGCAACACACAAATATTGAAACAATGCGCTTTTGCACTGTGAAGTAGAGTTCAAAATAGACTCTATAGCGTTTGGAAAACTTTAAAAACAAAACATGAGTTCTAAAGCTTTAGAGGCAAAATAAAAGTCGACGTTGCGTCAATGACTAATACATTGCTATAAGTCAAATCTGTTTTTTTTTTTTCCAAAAGTCTACAAATAGTATGTTTGCTCGATCGGCGCCGTGCAAACATGGCAGGTTTACTTTGGATATTTAGAAAATGAACCCAACAACTCATTTATCTATCTAGCTTTGATAGGCGTCACGGATGAAACTAACATTTAATTAGAGGGGCGAGACTGTCGTTTGAATAAACATTAAACCGTGGTTATAAACTTTTTGAAATGAGTTTATTTGGTATCACGAGACATAAGAAACCTATTTTTTTTCGTAATTTTATAACTCGTAACATATGTCTATCGAATCAGCGTTCTTAACACAACTCTTTATCTCCATTAATTAGCGCTTGTTGAAAACCGTTGGTAATCGAATAGTGAACGGCAGGATTCTAACTCTAAAGAAAAAAAAGAGTTTGTACGGTTCAAAATTTACATCTGATATAGGTTGAAGAGATTCTGCTGGAATTTTATTTTCTTCTGCTACCTGATAACACCAGCAGCATTCAAAAACGTGAGAAACGTGCAATGATCGAATATTGACGGCAACACTTTAGACTGAAATAAGAAATATTACTATCATATAGCCTTGACCTTGACTTATATCATATAGCCATAACCTTGACTAAGGATGAGGAGAACAATCAAGTAGACTACGCCTAAGATTTAATGACTTGAAAATTTTGATAGCATATTTCAACGCCGAAGTAAGAAGCGACAACACCACGTTCAATCATGTGATAGGTGTTATAAACGGCAGTGGATAATGATTCTTATTAATCAAAGCAGGCGAAACAAAAGACATGTTTTTCAGTCGATGTGTTTCATGACTGGTTGCAAAAAATACATGGCTTTGTTTAAAACCAACACAAACCAAATGCAACAAATATGTTTTAAAACAGTGTCGTTGTCGAATTGCTTATGGCGCAACACATACCGCATATGACAATACAAAACAGAAAAATATGTCTCGTCGCCGATAGCTGGAAAGTCGCTTTTCAAAAACAAAATTTCGTTGTTGTTGTTTTGATTTGCACTGGCGTTTGAGAATTTTGGTTGCGAAAGTGTGGCGAGCTCTGTTTTATTTTTTGCTAACACACACCACGCGAAATAGAAAAGTGAAATGATTTGTTTTGTTACATTGTGTTTCGGTTGACTATGAAAAACAAAACTTTTTATCTGATTTGGTGTATTTTCAGCCTAGCCGAGCGCAGCAGCTCAAAAATGCATTACTATTCCATTAGCGAACATTTGGGTATAAAAGA
The DNA here is from genome assembly GCA_928272305.1 of Volucella inflata. Classification (NCBI taxonomy): domain Eukaryota; kingdom Metazoa; phylum Arthropoda; class Insecta; order Diptera; family Syrphidae; genus Volucella; species Volucella inflata. The sequence continues at coordinate 110,763,648 of OV743720.1, read as the reverse complement.
ATTTTTTCATCCGGTGCATGTTCTGTCCATAGTTCATGCTCAAACATATTTAAATCTGATGTCGAGAATTTTGTGAACTGTGCTTATTTAGTAAAGTACTTAGCACTTGTACAGACCGAACTTTCTACTTGAAATTCCCGAAAATCCCAGCTCAATGTCAATTTTCATCTGTTTTTTTAAAATAACTTTAAAACTATTTATGTTAAAGTTATAAAAAATATATATTTGAGATCTTTACAACAAGCCCTTTCATTTGATATGTCACACGGTAATGGGTCACAGAAATACATATGTATATGTAACAAATTTCAACTTAATTGGTCTAATAGATTCGGAGCAAATTGGGTGTGACAGACGGACAGACAGACACACGAATGATCGTATAAGAGGTCCGTTTTTCATTCAGAAGTACGGAACTCTAAAAACAATGCCCCTTCTTATTATGATCTTTAGATAAACCGACATTGAAATTGATTAAATCTTTTGAAAAAACAAAAATCTAGTTTTCGCTAAGCCAGATGTTGGCATTTCAAATAACTAGCAAAATCTTACATTGAAATACACGCTATAGCCTTTCCCGAAATGCGAAATGCCAAGTGCTTACAAAAGCGAACGTAATAGTAACAATTAACCCGTATGCGTTAGAAATATTCCTTTTCTAATGTTATAAGGTTGAAGCTGTATTTTTAGTCGCGCATCCAGGCGACCAAAATTCAGATTTTCAGATAATTTTGTGAAAATGTAAAAAAAACAAATCAACTAACGTAGCATCATTTCAAAAAGCAAAACAAATATTACTAGGAAACGCTTGCCGAATCTATATGGACTAAGCATGGCGAAAGTGTCGTCCAATACCCACACATCCAGGAAAAGTGTAAAGTGAAAAAACTGGTGACCTCATCCAGAAAGTTAATGGTCAAAGAATGTTTTGACTAAAAAGAAGAAAAAGTATAATTTGCATTCTCTGAAAAACTATTTCAAATGTGCAGACCGGTACTAGGATCCGAAAATTCGTTATTATACCTGTCAAGGCTTCAATGAGGAAAACGATGTCAATTTTTGGGATTGACAACCTCAAATGCCGGTCAGAAAAAAATGTCTGATGACTTACTTACAAATGAGAAAGCAATATAACAAACAAAAATGCTCTAATTCATGGACAATTACTCCAGATTATTTAAAAATGCGACTTACATATAAAATTGTTTCTTTAAGTCAAGCGGTTGTTTTCTTCTGGCCCACATGACCTTGTCAAAAAAACTATATTGCATATCGAATTGGGAGAAAAATATTTTTGCTTGAAAGCAGCCGAAAATAAAAGAAATATAGAATTACGTCATGTGTGTTAGGTAATACAAGAAAAGGAGAACACTCTTTCTTATATCTGCCTTGAACATCATACAAAGGATTCTATTACACAACTATTTTACAAGTTATAAAAACTCTTATTCTTCGAGTGGTTGAACTAAAGATCTTCTCCTTACTCTAAAAGAACGGAGCATCTAACTTGTATGAAAAAAGCACCAATCTAAACGACTACATTACCTTGGGAAATGAAATCAATTAATAAGTATAAAAAGTATTCAATATCTACAAGACAACTACGTACATATGTACGTACATATATCTAAATCTCACAGCAAGTGAATATACAATTCTTCGAGAATTTTCTGCTACCAAAATGCATCTTTTATTTGATTCAGAGATTTAATTTAAATTCACTTATCCAAAGAAATTCGACCGCCGCACTTCCAGCGCCTTCGAAATGGTCACTTTAAGAACGTAATAATTTGCAGTCATTCTAATGTGTGATATGTACTCAATTGACGCATGATTGCTCAGCGCATTATACCTCACTAATTGAATAACATTATCTACAACTTTCAGACGCTATTTTTCTTTCCTGTCCGCAAATGGCGTAACATACAAATAATACATGAAAAAAACTAAAAACAGAAAACTCAATCATGTGACAAGCCATCATATCTAGCTCTCTGGTCCTATGATAGCTGCCACACCAAATGGAAATTAAAAATTAACAAAAACGAAACATTCGAAAGCTACGGAAAAGTATTAGTTGCATGCAAAAGTTTACAGATAAAAACATTTCAATAGAAATGTTGATGTGTAAGACAATCAATCAATAAAAAATTTGTACAAAAATGTGATCAGATACACCGAACAGATCCAAATCTACTCACATTTACGGTCAACTGATCCTTTAGGAATTGCAAATAGAAGTTCAAATCAGATTTTGGCATCAATTCCTTGCCCCAGCATGCCAGTTTAGCTAAAATTCTAGATGACATATTAACAATAAACCCATCCTGACGATTGAGAAGATTCAAAAATGGACCCCAAACGCATTCCTTCTTCTTAGATGCGTAATCGTGAAAATAGTCAACACGAGCACGATCTTCTTGTAGAATATCATCAATCATTACAAGAATATACTGAATGGTAGAATCCTTGGACACATGAGACAAGAGATTTAAGAAAGTCTTGACTGCCTGATGAGGGTTTTGCTGCAAGTAAGCGGCCTTAGCAGTATCCAGACTGCTGATGCATTGGAAATCTTCCTGGGATATCATCTGTGACTGCATGTATGATGCCCAGTTGATTGTCTTCTGGCGGATGTCAGTTGCCTGTTGTTGCAGCACACTAGTGGCTGCAATCATGTCTAAAATAGATGAAAAAAAAAATGATCATTCGACTCCATGATGATGGCTTTTTCTTAACTCTTACCAATGTTCTCATCGGGTAAATTTATCAAGTCCTTAACGTCTGCCATGATCTTAATTGAAAATTAGATTATCGACTTGAATTGGTTTTGTGAAGAAAAAATCTAGGACGACAAAAGTCTATGTGAAAATTTTCCTTTTGCGACGAACCAATTCAGCTGACAGGTCTTGTGACTTTTTCGAATGAAAATTTTTTTCCCTCAAGATGTCGAGTCAAATTCGAATGTGAATTCGCTGTGCTTATATAACAGGGATGTGATCAATTTATTGAGTAAGGTAAGTACAGTTAAACAATACAAGCCGACAGATGAAAATTTATAATATATCAATAAGATCGTTTCGCAATTGTTAGACAACTTAATTTGATCAAATTAAAATAAATTTAAAAATTTTATTCAAGATCAAAACTACTTAGAAAACTTGTTTAGTATAGTTTTACGACACTGTCAGAGTTATTCGTAATTTAAAATGTAAGTTATTTGCATTTACCGGCGTTTGAGTTCGTCTCCTTCTTAGTTAAATAAAAAAGAAAAAACACTATAGCGCTGGCAGCCCGGTATGGGCTATGGCCTAGCTTCTTGATACTCATTTGTGTTGCTCATGTTTTAATTTTTGTCACATCTGTGCGGGGCCTACGGTTTATCGCCGAGTCCGAATAGCACTTCTTAGAAGATTTTTAGTAGGAAATTTAACTTTCGGGAGTTTGCCATTGCCTGCCGAAAGGGTGATGGCGATTTGAAAAATTGTTGGTGACCCAGCCATGAATCGAACCCAGACTCTCTGCGTTATAGTCCAATGAGCTAACTATCGCGCCGTCGCCATCGCCCTTCTTAGTTAAATATGTCAGATGATTTTAATCCTATTCAAAGTATTCACACAAGTTAATACATGGTAACATATGACTGCATTTAGTAACAACACGGAGAAATTTGGGTATCAAATACTGTCTTTTTCGTTAGATCATCCTCTGATATTTTTCTCCTGGAACCATTATTCCATCAGTTTAGAATTTCTAGAATTTCCAGGTGAAATTCTGAGTCCAGTGATTTTCACATGTCATTTTAAAGCCAATTTTATCCATCAGAACTTCCGAAGGAAATGTTTAAAATTCTCGTCGCGTCATTAAACACGGGTTTGTTGCGTTGTCATAATGGAACACAATGCCTTTTCTGCTGATCAATTCTAACCTGTTTTTCTTAATTGCTTACCTCCTTCGCATTAACTGCTGGTATCAGTCATGCGAGTCAATTAATAAATCAACCAATTTAAACAGGTAGTAGATCATGATAGATGATACAATTGCAATCCCAAAAAACACCCATTACGTTCTTGTCGTCGATTCTGTCTCTTTTACATTATATGGAGCTTCATCAACTTTTTGACCAACATTTTCGTATGTGATTAATTTTTCATCACCGCCTTCCATTTAATTCGATAATAACTCGAGTTCGTTTCATTTCAACAGCAATTTGGAAATGCGAATTCGACCTGAATGACTTAGACTGTTTTGTTGCTAATTTGAAGTTTCATAGTAATATCATGACTGCTCATGTGGTGGTCTGATTTCATCAGCTATTTCAGGGATAAGCCGATTGGAGCGAGATCCGTAATTCATAAAAAAAATTTCCAAAATCAATGCGAGCTAGCCTTCTTTAGGAAGTAGTTTTCGATAATGTAACTTCGCCATAAACAATACAAGTCTTTTCTTTTTTTTAGAAATTTCACTCATTTTTGTATTCATTTAAATGTCCATACTGTGCACCAATTTATAACTTTTCACCAACGATCAACTGATCGAACAAAAACAGAGTTAACAGTAGCAATTTTCTGTTTTATAGTCACGATATGTACTTCAAAGTCAAAAGTTCAAAATTTTCCAAAATATCATCTGGATTAGTGGTAACCGATTATAGATTTGATTTGAATACGATTCACGGTTGATCTAATCTCATATTAGAAATCTTGACGAAGGGACATACATACATATGTTCATTATTTCAAGACTTATTTTTTTTATCATAAAAAAACATTCAAAAATGCAATAATCTTTTATTTTATTAATATTATCATCATTCAGTTGTATAGGTACATAAAATATAGGAAAGCCTGCTGGGTGTAACTTAACATAACTAGTATAATGTTGAAAAGTTTTGAAATATCTTCAAAAAGTCCAGCACAGCAAGATTAGTACATCGTACAAGCTTAACATTCCTTCACATAAATCGTGAATATTCAAAAAGCATTCTCTAAATAAAAAGCCCGCTCTAGAACCAAACTACATTGGTTTAATACGATTCGAAATACTTTCTCGAAAAATATTTATGTTAAGGAAAGTAACGATCTTGGCTGTTTACATTGTTAAGCAAAGATAAAACACAAGCACATTTGAATTCATCTGCAAAATAGCCAAAGGTTAAATGCATTATTGAAAACCTGTGCCATAAAATCAACAATTTTAAGAGCAATAGTCTTGTTTAGTTGAAATACCATCACTTTCGTAAGAGTATGTGTTTTTTTCAAATACTTTATAAAAACAGTTTCAAAGCAAAGACTTTTACTGTGTCATAAGCCTCTATGTTTTAACAACAGAGCTCTTAACAAAGATTTCAAAATTAATTTTGGTAACTTCAAGCAGCAAACTATATTTTTCTATATTTTTTAGCTAGTAAGTCACTAAACAGGAGTATCGAAATTAATGTCATCACATAACTTTGTTTGTATTTTACTAAAACGACCGAAATATGATCAAAACATCTATTCGCAATTAGCCACCCCTTTTCAGCAGAAACTTTTTTATGGCACCGTGTAAAAACACGGAAATAGAGTATCTGCACTGAATGCTGCCGCCTATACAGAGCTTTTTATGATAACTAAACTTATAAGTGACAGTTCATTTTTTTTATTTCCAAAATTCGTGTTCCCTTGTCACTGCGATCAAATCAAAAACAATATAAAAAAAGGGTTTTGTTTTAAGGGAAACTATGAAATTCACACTTACTCTCAAGCGTAAAAAAGGAACCTCGACCAAAATCTTAACAATCCCCCTGCCTGAATGTTCACCAGAAGAGCTCTGTGATGGAATATTTACCGGATTCTCTGTAGAAGTAAATAATCCAGACCACATTCGTTCTCTTTATGACTGTGGGTGTTTTGGCAAGGGATCAAAATCTCGAAGCTGTCCAGGATTTATAAAGCAAAATTTACAGCCTAACATCGAAGAGGCAGGGGCAGTTGAAAATCTGGCATTAGAATTAGAAGAAGCCTTTTTCCTGGCGCATTCCCTTAAAGTACTTCGAATAATTGACATAAATGGAATTGAATTGAATTCTGGACAACTTCTCATCAAATTCAGCCAAGCCAAGATAAATTTTGAAGACTGTTTCGTGGCATATGTTTATTTAAGGGCGAAAAATTGGATAGTAAAAAGTGGGACAAAATTTGGAGCTAATTTTTGTAAGTTTCAACTGTAAATAATCTACACAGCAATTGATTTAAGAAACTTCCTTTTTAGTAATTTATAAAAAAGGTCCCCGCTACTTTCATGCGAGTTTTATGGTGTTTGTCAGCCGGGGAGAAGGGCTGTTACCTAAAGATCTAAAAGGTCTCCAGCGAATTGCAGAGACTTCAGACAAAGACTTGCTTTTCTTAGAAATCAGCAGCCCTCCATGCAAAGATTCAGATTTAGACATTATAAAAAATCTAGACAAATTCAGAGTTTCAGAAAATATTGTTAAACGATTTAATTACAGTGCATTTGTTCAAACAAAATAAATCTTCTCACAGCTTTTGTACTCTATGTTTCTTTGGTATACCGGTTGCGCGATACTCTGACCTTTCCTGCAGATAAATTTCTCGACATTCCGCTTTGAATGTTTCGTCTTGGTACCACTTTGTAAGGCAATTTTTTAACGAATTGTTTTCATTTCTGCAGTTAATGACCATCATGATACTGTTGTCCTTGCAACAGCTCTCAAAAGCCTTAACTTCTGTATTGCAGCGTTCCGCTTTTGCTTTGTCTCGCATAATCTTCGGGATAAGTACTTCCATCTCGACTTTGCGAAGGGTTCTGTCATCTGGATCGCCTACAAATATTTTCTTAAAATAAGGATTGGATCCTAAGAATAGAAAACGTACCTAAACCATGAGGATTCTTTGGGTCAAAACCTTGGCTTCCTAGTGAAACAGCGACATCCTTTTGCATTTCCACCATTTTACAATTCGTGAAGATTTTTGCAAAGTACTCCCGGTCCTAATGATATGATATAAAACTGACATTTGACAAAAACAGCTGTTTTTAATCAGCTGGTTTTTTTACAGCTGAAAAGCTTCTGATTGAACATTATTAGGCCTCATACACAATGTTCTCTTCTATTCATATCACAATTTTCTGGCCATTAACAGCTACATATATGTTGTAGCATTTTCTGTTTGGTTTTAGTTTTTATTTTAACTTCAAATTTAGTTTAACGTCCGAAAAGGTTTTGAATATCCAAAACACGAATTTAATATCAAGGCTAAAAGCAGATTTGACATAAAAACGTTTCAGTGTCTCAACATTGACAATATACCAATTCAACTGACTTGGCATTTTAAAGCAAGATCTGTGAATGTAATTACAGTATCGATTTCTTAGTATCCATATTGGGTACTGATAGAGTACAGATGAATAGATTCCAAGAAGAACTATACAGATTCTAAGCTGTGGTTCACTGCAAACCTTAATATAAAAGGAAGTAAAAAACTGAATAGGAATAAGCCCTCATGTATTTTTTTGTAGTGTTATTGGGCTATGATTCTCTCTTAGTCGAAATCCTTTTGTACACATTAAGACGAGCACCCTGATTCTGAGATACAAATCGAACCAAAAGTTATTCGAAATCAAGTAATCAGTATTCTGAATTTCAATTTGACTCGATACCTTTCGAAAGTTGATTTCTTATACGAAACGAAATAAATGTCAATTTTTACTCGAACGAAAAATTCTATCGAAAGATAAGCAATATACAAGTAAACCATTGTTCTTGATTTGAAATATTGTTTTTAGTAAATATTGTTATTTATTTCATTCAAAATTGGGCTTTGTACATCTGCCACCAGTTCACCAATAAATTGCCAACAGGCAATTTGGCAAAAACGAAAATTGCGAACAAATTTGTATAAAAAATAATTGTTAATTTGAATTAAGACTGGCTTAGTGATGCAGTATGTGTTTGTTATTTTAGCGTTTACTGCACAGCACAACTGATTTCAGAAAATAAATTCATTCCATGAACTCAATCGATAGTGAACATTTTTCATTCGAATCTCAGAATACAAAATGTTCATTCGAGTGAAACTTTTAATTCGAACGAAAATCAGAATAAGGGTGGAGATAATTTTTAACTGGGTAGATCGTTTGTACTTGAGTTTGGAACACTCCCTACTCTCTACTCTGTAGGAATATATAGCAATTGTTGCCTCATAAGGCTTCTATATATACCAATTTTATTCTTAACCGATTTATTTTAAGGAAGGGAGAAATTTTTGAAATAATCGAGGATATTATCGATTTCACTTTTTTCAATATCAAGGGTGATTCTTACTGAATTATGAATAGCACCCAACGTCGAGATACAGGTTCAAGTTGTGAGATTCAGATTCACATTCTGGTCAGCCCCTTAAGATTATTCAATTCTATTGATACTTGATAAGAAGTGTTTTGATACTCGATCGATTTGCTTGTATATTTTGGCCATTACATTACATTACCTTGTATTCAAACTTTGAATACAAACATAGAAGTTTTTCACTTTTATTTTCAAATCTGTTAAACTCTCCACCGTAAGATTGACAATGTATCTTTATTTTAAATTGACACCAAAATCTTATAAAACGTTTTTATTGTAACAAACTTACAACTAAATTTATTGAAAGCGAATGACTTTTTAAGTTACAACTTTTTGAAGTGCGTTATACAATTCCATATTTTAAACAGATCGGAATAATCTCCTACACCGAATAAGTAATGGCTAAAACAATGAAAACTATGCAATAGAGCAAGAAAAATAAACGATCTATAGCTGTGGCCAAGACAATCCAATCAAATTGAATTGATCGAGTTGTAGATGCAAACATACTCTGCTGATCATCAAACCCAACATGGCTTTCATCGTTCTGCTCGGTCAACTCCTTTTGTGTGGGAACTTGTGGGTCGGTATCGGGACTTAAATGTGACAAACATAAGAAATAGCTCAAAGGTCCGTTCATTAGATTTCTCAAAAAGGACGGCACACGTCTACGATGTTTAGCACTGGATAGATACAGCACAATCACAGATACGATCGTCGATATACTTACAAGTAATAAGCTGCTACTGTAGAACAGTACTAGAAAAGAGAAGCCGAACATACATTGGAAATAATCATCAAATGAAAAGAAAGATATTCTTACCAACTAGAGGAGTGCTTTGGGCCAAAACTGGTAGCAACTGGGCAAAATACATAAGAAAAGCTGAAATCACTATAATCACGATTCCATTTAGAAGCAGTTTTTCACCCATTTGTGGTGGTAGCCAGAAACTAGAAAGCACCATTAAAACAATACACGATGCTGGCGTGAAAATTAATGCTTTGTACATAGTAGCACGACGTCCTAATTTAAATTCAAACTTGACAAAATTGTAGAACTGATCACTCCCAAAGGTTGTTGAAATTTTTTGCACCTCCCATTCACTGTTTTCGACCATGGAATCAACTTCGTTTGCACTATCGGTCCCACCTAATAATTCCATTTCGGTATCACTCATCGACCAGGATCCTATTTTCAGATGACAATTTTGTGTATCAAAAGGCCAAAGTTGTAGATTCAAACTACAAAAAGCTGTAAAAACCGCTGGAGGAACCCACAAACAATTTCCTGTATGACTAATGATAAGTTGACTTCCACCAAGATGATCATCGCGATCAGTTGCACTGTTGAAAAGAGCTAAGTCCGGTCGCCAAATGTCATCAGCAGCTATATGCATAGATGCAACTTTTCCATAATCCGCTGGCGACCACTTGAACTTATCATCTTGCCATTTCTAAAATAAAAAGGAATCTTTAAACTATGAAATGGTTTTTTGATTAATTTTACCATTTTTATCCAGCCATAAACAGTAATTTTGCCTTTGAATTCATCAATGTCAACATGGCGCACTGTGAGGCCGATTTTTATATTTGAGACTTTGCCATTCTCTAATGGCCTTGAAAATTTATTATAGTTAACAAAAAGATCACGTTTTAGATTATCATTGTAGGTGTAGTTCCACATCATGTCAGTTTTGTTATTGATATCTGAAAGATAAATATGACATTTTATATAAAACATTCGTATACTCACGCCATAACATTTAATTAAATGAAAGTAAATAACATTATACATATTGTACATATTATACTTCAAATAAAATTTTACTATACCGCAGGTAGACAGATTTATAGATATGTTTCCACAAATAATTGAAATATTTTTGAAGGTCAGTCGAAACTGGTTTCTGCGTCTACAAGTCGCCCAAATTACCAAAAATAACCAACAAAAACGACCACCGCAGGGTTTGGTAGTTTGTTGTTTCACGATAATTGTAGGCACGAGCCATTGTCAACCTGGTAATTTCCAATGCATAGTTGCCTGAATATCCACTGAACATAATATCCTAGATATAAAGTATTCAATTTATCAAGAATATGAGCGGGTTCCATATTCTAGGCAAGAGTAAGATTTTAAGATTTTAAGACAAACGATTTCTCCCTTAAATTTCATTAAAAATTATCTGATTTTCCGGTGATTGCTTCATAATCAATTAGTTGTTTTTTTCATGAGAACCAAAAATGTCTTTTAACTTAAATTTTGAGGGGGTGCATTATGTACTAGAAAAACCGAAGGAAATCATGCAGCAATTACGAGTACTTCTGTTTATTTATTTACTTTTTCTATTTTTGTTAATTAAATAAGTTGTATGTGTTCCTTGCACAGCTTAGAGGGTGCTTAGACGCTACTTTGCGAACTTCGGATACCAGGTGACCACATACTTAAAGACGGCCTTCCTGTGGTTATACGAGCAGACCACGGGCGACAGTTTATCCTATCTACTCGTGTGAATTTAAAATTGAAAATACACAAAATAAAATAATAGAGAATGATGCGTCTACAATCCCATTGTCAAGTATGCCGACATGACATCTGCCAATCAGGCAGAGTCATCAACCCCCATCATGGAGATGGAGGACTTTGAAGAGACTTGTCTCTACATACTAATTGACTCCGTCTCGGAAACCAGCACTCTGTGCAATAGTCTCTTATCGGACGAAATGCAGTCTTATGAGACAGACGTACCTGAGACCTCTGGCAAAGTGGCGCAGACTGTGTCCAATTATGTCATTTTCACGACAAAAGAACAACGAAAGTTCAAGCGTGGGCTAAAGAAGGGCTGCGACTATAAGCAAAACTGCATTTTTGCAAAAGAACAAATGGTAGAAAAGGGTCCCGAGGTGGGGCGTATTCCATCCGAGGGCAACACCTCTCCCCAATCCGAAGCGAAACGAATTCACACTGGGGACACTACCAACGATAAAGTCTCGTTTAGCAATATAGTGAGCTCTATCCGACTGCGAGTTGTACCGGTAGACCGCGATTGTCCTCTCACAAATGAACATGTTGCTAAGATAAAAGAGGGGATCATGGACATCACCATCGAACTACTCGATGAGGGAACAAAGTCAGCCTTTCAAGACCAGTTGGTTTTTGATCGTCTGCTTCCACTGCAGAGTAGATGTAGAACAACTTCTTCAAGCTAAAGGAAGAATGTGGATTAAAAATGGTGCTTGTCGGGGTGGAAGATCTTCCAAAATCGCATCATCAGAGGGTTCTTTCGATAAAGTAACGAGATAGACAGAGGAAGGATATTGGCAATTGAATATTGGCCAGAATAAAGAATTCAACTTAAGATGTTGCCCATCTGGTCCATGCAATTAACGAGAATGCGATGAAAAGTATTGTCGACTTGAAGGGAATGGTCTTGTACTGATTTGGCCAGACCAAACTTATTCTCAAAAGCTCAGATAACCAGCGATCAGATAGTGTTGGCGGGAGCCGGCACAATACCTCACCTAGGGCAAGTGTCAACGCTCCCGCAAGTGCTGAAATACCAGCTTTCAGAGAATATGTACCCGCAATGACATCGAGAACGGTACAGCATGACACTGTGGCCAGAACTAGTAGATCCACCGACCAGAAACGATTCAGACTTAAGCTGACTGCGGAACGAGCAGCTGTGCTAACAAACAGAGGGCAAATCAACAAAAGTCCGAGAGAAAGGCAAGATGGTCACTTTCACGACGTAGAGGTGACAACAAACCCAACAGAGTACGACACCCTGGTTTAACATGAAAGAAACCACTCTTGAAAGTGCTGCAGGCAAACCTGCACCGGGCTACGGGACCCGAACACCTTTACCAGCGATGTGCTGAGGAGAACATCGCTATAGGATTTATACAAGAGCCATGGGCAAACAACGGTAAGATCTTTGGTTTAATAAGTAAAACTAAAGAAACAGTTTTTGCCAAAAGTCTGTTTAGAACGAGGGCAGCCCTTTCTATTCCATTCTAGGCTTCCTAACCAGTGACCTGGTGGCAGTACTTATCGAACGCCACAATGGCCAACGACTGCAGAAATTTGTATGCCCATCGGCGTACTTTGCCAGAGACACAGAGGAAGTGCCTCCCACACCAGTACAGAATCTTGTCCAGTACTGTAAAGATATGCAAGTACACCATATCATCGTCTGCGAGGCAACACGCATAATACAAAAGAGGTGAGTCACTTTTAGAATTTCTTTACAGTAAAAACCTAGTTATCTGAAATAAAGGCAATAAACCCAATTTTGAATAGAATCTCCATAAGAGAGAAAGTCTTATTCCTCACTCCCTCTTCTCCTTTTCAACAAAATATTGTGGAAGGCTGACACATGTCCGATGAGGAATATCATCAGAACAGATGCATATTAAGTTCAAGATAAGGTGCAACATCGAACACTCGTCTGTACGATGTGATAACAAAATTACAAGCTTTAGAACAAAGAACATTTATGGGTCAAAGCTGACTTACTGCTGTTAAGACCATTCACAAAAGTGTATGCTGACGAGACACAATTCCAGCTCAAAGACATCAACCTCTATTCTTTTAAAAATAGCTGTAAGGTAAGGTAAACACTGGTAAAACGGTTAGTACCATGGTGAAATAAAAATCTTGAAGCCATTTGAAAAAGAGTGAGCAAACTTTTTAACAAAGCTAAACGCACCGGAAATTTGGAACAATACAAATCCCTTTTGACCTTTTACAACTAAGATTTGCGAAGATCAAAGAGAGCCTTCGTAGTATGACTCCCTAGAGCCCTCTCCAAAGATCAGACTAATTGCATAGAGTTGTTGATCATACCAGATCGCACAATCACGTACGCCCTCGAAGAAACCCTGAACACCTTACTTCAAGTTCACTTTCCAGGGTCCTTCAACATTGATATGTCCAACGGACAGTCAGCAGAATAAACGGCTTATGCTGAAAACTCAGACCGCCTTCAAAAGACAAATGATTCTCCCCGGAGATTTCAAGCAATGAAACTTGGGTCAGCAACAAAACACCAAACAGCTAAAATGGCATAAAATGGTATGAGGATGGTTCAAATATGGAAAAGGGAGCGGAAGCTCGAATAAATGGACCAAGTACAATCATATTTATTGCAATTGAAAAGAGTCCTAATGTATTCAAAGCTGAAATACAAGCCATCCAAGAATGCGTCAACCTTATTTACAACTCACGTATCAAAGGCGTAAACATCCATATATTCACGAATACTCGAAAAACTGAACCTTGACTCCAAATCAGTCATGTACTGCTTCAAAACCCTCCAAAAATTTAGCTCAGTGAATAAGACAAAACAGGGCATGGGACATAAAATGGCCGACGAACTGGCCAGAAAGGGCTCAGACACTCCCTTTAAACGACCTGAGCCCTTTTACTGCACCCTCAAAACAGCAGCCAATCTAAAGCCATAAATAGCTAAAAGCACTCTAAGTGCATCTCATATTGAGAGGACACTCTAGGTCTAAGACAGGCCAAACGAGTTCTCCTCCCCTTCAACAAAAATGCCAATAGATGTCTGCATCGAAGTCTGCACCTATATCACCTCAACAAAATAGGACTAGTCGACTCCCCGGAGTGCCGACTTTGTCTTGAAAAAGACGAAACAGCTGAGCCCATTTATCTGTCTGTGCAGCCCTTAACGGAATCAGAGGGAATGCCTTCTTCGAGAACAACTTGACACCACTGAACTAAAGGATTCTCCTGCTAGTAGAGTTACTAACTTTATTTGGAAGGTAGAAAACCTACTAGCCTAACTACAGTTCTGACAAACCGGTACAAAAGATCTTTAAGATCAAAGTGCTTTATCTCGCAATTGGCGAGTCAGAAATTAATTTGCGGCAGTTGGGGAGTTTATTCATAGGTCAGATTTACTAGTTTAGTTATAAAATATGGATATTAAGGTTATTGTGTTTTTTTTTTATAGAATTAAATCCAATTTATAAATACGAGTACTATAATGTATGCACACCACTAAGACAAACCTTTGGGATCAATGGACAGTTATAATTTAGGTGATGGCATGGGGCAATCACGTCTACATAAGAGGATTTTGATTGGAAACTTAGCCAACCCCAAATAGCAGGAGAAATAATGCTTTCTGACTCCAGACACTTTTGGGTCGACAATGGCAATCCTGCGAAAGTGAAATCTTCTGCCCTCGAAAAACTCTCACTTTCATGTCGCTCAAAGTCACACAGCACACAAAATGACAAAGTGCACAAATGTGTATTTAGTGGGAAAGACTTGGCGCCAAATAGGCGGCACAAAATTTGTTTTAATATAAATGACACACTTAAAAAACCAATAGCTTCAGCTCTTGATAAGAGTAAGAAAAATATAAAAGAACAAAATTCAAATAATATAAAATGATCTGCTATACATCATAAAGAGGCACTACTCACTACCCGCGACCACGGTTACAAACCAATATCAATAAGAAGTCTTAGATTAACCTTTGTGAGTCAGAAATCAACATTAGGCGTATACAGTTTGCCAATCGGCGAAAAGGAAATTAAATTTTGGAATATCAATAACCGTTTTCTTTTATATAAGGAATGGAATAAAAATGAGTGATAAATAATTAAGGCGAAGGATAGGCAAGGGATATGAGTATCTGCAGACGAGGGTACTATTTTTACACTACGAAACAATATCGTTGACGTTTATTATCAGAGGATATATACAACACATAAAGATGCTCTCTTTGTTTGTATGGCGGGAATAATCAAGTTAAATTAAATAATTTTTCCGTCTAGTGGAAACAACAGCTTAGGTTATTAAGGGATTGATTTAAAGCAAATAAGATTTTATGCGCTTTAAAACAGATGATTCCAAATTATCTGAAAAGGTGTACAGTTGCATCATCTGCATATACATACAATGTATCACTGTAGTAGAAAAAGGACAAAGTCTTGCGGCCAACTAGTATTTACGAAACAATGCAGAACGTAAAAAGCTATTGATATGCTTGTGGATACACATGCTCTGGAAGATAGTTCGTTCTCAGCTAGGCTCTAAAATTTGCTAATACCGTGAAATTAGTTGACATGTTTCTAATCCGGAGGAATAAAACACAAAAAAAGTTGCCTCATCTTTAAGAAACTCGATTTTTTGATAGAAATAACGAACAACTACAAGCTGCTCAAAAGCCCAATAACCAAAGCCATGACTTTTGTTCCTGTTCCAGATAAATCTTATTCTGGTGAAGGATGAGATCTTTTCGATCGATGTCGAATTCACTACTCGGGATCTTCCAAAACATTTCCAATTACAGTGATTACAGTATTTTCTGTAGGTACGTGAGCACAGACTTCGTTGAGGTGGTGAAAGATCTTTAGTTACTGATTAGGACCATTTTAATCTTACTCGTTAGCACTTCTGAGCTATAAACTTCCTAAAATCGTATTCCTTTGCTTAAAAAAAATATACATTAATAAGTGCTAAGCCCAGCCATAAAAAACATCATCTCATAATCACTTACCCCCCTTTTGGGGTTTCCAACAAAGTGAAAAAACGGAACAAAGACGAATAAAATATTTTCGCATTTATATTGTTTTCCTCATCTATGTTACTTAGTTTTTCTGGGAAAAATTAAAGACCGATAAGATTAGTCTTTTAAATAGAAATGTATGCACTCGATATTATCACGGGAAAATAAATTCCATAGTTTTTTGTTCGCATGCTACGGGTATGTATGGGTGAACGTAAAGATATCAGCTCAATGCATATAGGACATAACCATTCCCTTGTACTCGTTTGTGTGGCCTTCTAACGATTTCCATATAGGTACAATCATATCTTAGAAGATTTTTAACTTAATTCAGATACATTGTATAAAATGTAGAAGTGTACATATAAATTTTCTTCTAAACTTATTTAATTTAATATTAATAGTTAAGAGTTATAGTAAAGTCAGTATTAATTATTGTAATAGTAAAATCAAACCTTTAGATATTTCCTGCAAGTCAGGTTCCTCCGCAGCGGCACCATGATAAAATATCACAACAAATAACCAAGCGGAAATTAATATTATCGTCAGCCGCATTCTTTTTTTTTTCCTACTTTTCACAAGAACAATAAGCAATTCTATAAAAAATGAAGGAAAAGGAAAAAAATGAAAAAAAAAATAAATCACACTCTGTAGAAAGAGAGAGCGAGCCCTAAGATCACGGTTTTTGTGGCGACACAATTGGATATTCGCGAGTTATCGCTGTGACGGTTGAAAAATCACTAAATCTTCTGCGAGACTGTTTATTTCGAGAACACACTAAAATAACTAGTAAGTGTATCGCAGTTGCAGATTGAAGTTTTCATTTTAATTCTTTCTTTTCTCTGTTGCTTTATAATTTTGTTTTATTTTTAAGCGCCTTTCAAATGCTGCTCTTTTTTTATAAAGTAAAGAAATAACTAAACCGAGTTTTAGATACCACTTGCGTACTGCTTTATTCGTCGTATTGAGTTATTTTGCCTTAGCGATTGTGCTGTAATGTAAATGATTTGTTAGTCCAGGTCCATTATGCGAACGTTAGAAATGCGCCTGCTCAATCTTTTATCCACTGATTAAGATTATGTTCAGTGATTGTGTGATTATTCAATTTAAAAGTTTGCTACCTAGATGCGGCTTTATGATGGCACTTGAATCAATTAGTTTGTTAGTTTGGGACACTGGCAAAACTGCTGTTTTATCAATTGGAGTAATATTATCACTTGTACATACCTATACGAGTATATGATATCCTATGGCGTATTCTGGATTTTAGTTATCCCAAAGTGATCCAGTTGATTTTTGGACGCTGTTGTGATTGTTTGATTTATATTTTTTAACTAACTTCTTTATTTTTGTCGTATAATGGTTAGGTTAGGCTTGTCGAAACGATGGCTGCTAAATTATGTTGTTGTACTTTTAATAACTTTCAGTGATTTTGTGAAGTGTATGTTACCTATATTCTCTTATAAGAGAAAATTCAGTCGTTTTTAAGTGTTACATTGTAATTTACAAATATACCGAACTATTTTTCTGAAATTTTACTTTTTACGAATCACCAAGAAAAAAGTTTTGTGGTCTTTTCTAGTGTGGTACAATTAATGCCATGTTTTAGAGACGTTTTACCTATTTTTTACTTTTAAGTGCTAAATTCGGCCGTCTCGATTGAGAGTATAATTGGACTTAAAAAGTCACTGTTCCCTTTTTCAATACCATTATTAACAAGATATTTCACGAATCAGACAGTATTATTAAAAAAAAGTTCTTCTTTTAATTACCAAAGCAACTTGCGATTAGATTTTGTTTATTATTTGTACGAGTATACACATATTACTTGTGTAGGAAATTTTGTACCGGCATATAGTCGTAGCCAAGCCATAAATCTTTTTACAGAATTGCCCAGTTCGAAAATTGTGTAACATTTTCATCCGAAGTTGAATATTCTTAAACCTATGGTTATGTAGTGGGTTCGCTTATTTGGGACACGTAGGGATAGGTCATTTTGTCCCTAATGATGTTTTTAAGCAACGTTTCCTTTTATTCATTCTGTTTTTGTCCAGTTTTTACGGTATCCTAATATAGCAGACATTTTTTTTTATCACGATTTGTTGTAAGTCTTACAGTGTCTTTGATCGCGGGGTTGTTATCATAAACCTTCAATTACAAGAACTCCACAGCAAGAAATTTAATCTCTGTCGCCAATCCTTGTGGCGCAAATTGAAGATTACACAATCAGGAAATGTCTCGCTCATCGTCTGTTGAAACCATATGCCTTCGAGATTGGTTCATTTTATTTAAACATAAAAACTGAGTTATCATTCCTCGATAACGTTCGCCATTGACAGATACCATCTTCGAAGAAAAATCGTTTTATGAAGCCTCCAGTTAAAAATTCGAACTAAAAAGTGACTGCAAATTCGACAAATTCATTTCAAATTCATTGAAAATAGACTAAAGATGATTTTGATAAAAATTTAGCGTTCGCTATAAAACAATAATAGAACTCCTTTTGCTGCGTCTGTTCTTTAGCTCGAGTTGGTAGGCAAAGGTTAATATTTCGTAAGAAAACGCATAGATCCTGAAATTTTCAATTTTTGATTATCAGTATCTTCTTTTCCTATCTCCTGCTAAATATTTTGTCAAAGATGGAGTAGACGCATTGTGAATTTGTCAACGTACACATTGAAACTCCGAACCATAGAATAGAGGTTGCTTAAGCTCAAGGTTACAGATTCACGTTGAATTTATGCTATATAGTTTACTGGTTTGTGGAGTTGATGTAACTTTCTGCCCAGAAGTGCATATTATAAAAAAAAGTTATTCATTTTCTGGTGAACTTGGACTCAATAAAGTTTTGGTCTACAAAAAGTGAAATGCCCTTCCATGTTTCCGGGATTGTAGCTCATATACTTCATACAGTGGATGTCAAAATAGATGTACACATATGTGTATGTCTTCTGAATTTAGATATTTCCAGAAAAAAGTTAAATATTTGCCTATTTGACTGAAGCGGTCACTCTATTTTTGTTGGCGTTAAGTTTGACGTCGTCTTACGTTTCAACATCCCAAAAAAATTAAAATTCTATGTTGATCCTATCTCTATTACCGCAGAAAATGCATTGTCAATAAGGCAGGAACTGAGATCCCAAACTCGTCCATTCTCCACTACCGTTGCAGAAACAGTGGACATAAACCATGTTAACCTTTTCTTGCCTTGAAAGGTTTTTTTTTTGTTTTTTCAAGTTTATACTCGTATCTCGATAACAAGAATTGGTGTTAAAAATAGTACTGAAGTATTTTTATACTTCTTCTAAAAGACTTGCTTACTTCGATGAAATATGTAGGAATAAGGAAGGTGTCACCTATTTAATGGCTATAGCATTTGTAAGTTCTGACTATAGACAATCGTCAGCTCACTGCCAGAGAGGTTAAGAGCCACAAGTTTTTTCTCGTGGGCGACTAAATTCACCCACTGTACCCATCTTGTTTCGATTATCACTATGATATTCAGTTGGGTATGCCTGAAGTTTTGTGGACCTCCTTCTTAACAAGACAAATTCTTCAGGCTTACATTTTTATCTTTTCCTGATCACCCCTTACGTATGTTTCAAAGAATTGAATCAGTTTTGAGTCTAACGCTACATCTGATATTGGATGCCCTCAAAACCGCATTCTACATCCATGTGATCCTGTCTCTGAATACCTGTGAATTGTCAACAATTCAATTCCCCTTACATTTGACACGAAAATGTCATCCGCATTACGCATACATATTAAACTTTAAGTGCAATTGCATTCTCCCAAATTCTAGCAGTTTATAGGCTTGGAAAAGTGTTGGATTATCTAGAGCTGATATTCAGTCATCCAGTAAGCATCTATGTATCTAACACTGGATTGATTGTTTTCAAGTTATCACCTTTGATGTTCTGAATTCCCAAGCCTACCTATTCTCGGCCGGAGAGTGACTACCTTATCGTTGACTAGATGTGTGTTTTCTTTGGATCATAACAGTTTCTGTTTGTGTTTACTAAACAGCTGTTGAAAGCTTTATTTAAATGCATCTATTATTCCTTATTGACCAGGGATAATATTTTGGCTTACTTCAGGAAGACCCTAGAGCTTAGAAGCTATTACTTATCTTTCGTTCCATCCCTTACTTTGACTCGGTACCTACGTTTTAGGTTTTTCTCTTGTTTCTCGTGATAGTGCCTTTTTGTTTGCCTCTAGTTTCCTTTTCCGCATTATTTGTTTCAGTTCATATCTTTCTTTCTTTTCTTTTCTTTGTTTTCTTTTTTGTAGGGGCTGCTAGGTAG
The DNA here is from genome assembly GCA_928272305.1 of Volucella inflata. Lineage (NCBI taxonomy): Eukaryota > Metazoa > Arthropoda > Insecta > Diptera > Syrphidae > Volucella > Volucella inflata. Next base: position 110,743,453 of record OV743720.1, on the reverse strand, counting down.
GTCTACAATGTTTCGGATATTTCGATTCTGTTTAGGGCAATGGTGCATAGACTTTGGCTACGACTCAATTACTACTTATATTATGAAAAGGTGTAGTGTACATCCCACCTACGCTATATTTTTAAGTATTTTACCTTTTAAAATACAAATATCGCTTTGTAAAATAAATATTTGTCTTTATCTTAAGGAACTTATTATATTTATTCATTTGTTACTCAGAATGAAAATAAAATATGAACTAACTATGAATAGTTTTCTCACAATAAAGACCCCATAAATAATACAAAGCAATCTAGGAGCGAATTGTTCGGATCCTTTTGGAAAAATGCCTCCGAAAATTATATTTGTTGTAGCACTTGAAAACGTTGTTGGGTTATGCCGTCATGTTATTTGATTTACAAGTGTTTTAACTTATTTCTGTGTTTCCAGCCTCTGCGACTGAACAGAAACTCCTAAGAAACTTATTCACTCATTATGATAAAACAATCCGTCCGGCTCAACCCGATCAGACAATTATTCTGAATATTGCCTTCCAACTCAATCAAATAGAGTTCGATGAAAAAATAGGTCTTTTCACAGTATCTGCGCATATTTTTGCTGTAAGTTACTAAAAAATCAAAAATTCTTACTTACTCGTAATGACTTCTTATCATTTTAGGAATGGGAAGATCCGAAACTAAAATGGAAGCCCGTAGAGTATGCAAACATTTCCAAAGTTCATTTGACTGGACATGAAGCCTGGTTGCCAGATCTTTCAATTTACAACAGTGTAGGTAACAAGGCTCTCGATATCTCTGATAGTGGAGTCATGTGGTTGGACCATAGTGGCCTAATAAGTTGGTCGATGAGAGTACGCCTGCAAACTCTTTGTGAGCTGGATATGTTCCGATGGCCTTATGACACACATAAATGCGACATTAAACTCGGTTCATGGACCCATGATGGACTTCAAGTTGATTTGTTTCCATCTGGTAAGGCACCAACTGTCAAGGAATTCGTAGAAAATTCAGAATTTAGGGTCACAAAATTGTTCAAGCACAGGCATTCTACGATTTATAGCTGCTGTTCCGAACCATATGTAACTCTTGAGTATTACATTCACTTTGCACGAAGAGCATCAGCGTTTACTTCAGTGTTTTTAATACCAGCTTACTGTGTTGTTATTATGTCCTTGTCCGCCTTTTGGTTACCTCCGCATCGAGGTGAAAAACTACTTCTCAATGGTATTACGCTTATAACAATCACCATGTTTTTAACATACTTTATGGAGCACCTTCCCAGTTTTTCCCTGAGGATTCCATTGATCGGTAAGAATTTAAAAAAAGAAAGAAATTTAAATGTAAATTTAAATAACTGATAAAAAATTATTTCAGCTATTTTTTATTGCGTAAGCTTCGTGCTTGTAACGTTGTCCATGATCATATCGGTGCTTGTTCTAGCATCTGCCAGATCACTTTGTAAAGGGCAACTACCACTAGGCTTGAATAAAATTTTAAACAGTCGCATTGGAATAATATTCGGACCGAAAACTGACTCTAAAAGGCCGGATCAAACGGAACTCAGCCATCACTTTGAGGAGGCTAAATCTCACGAATCTCACTCACTCATTCGCATCAATAACTCTTATGATGAATGGACTTCACTGGGAATCATTTTGGATCGTGTTTCTTTCGTAGTATATAGTTTAATATATCTTCTCATAGGTCTTGTAAGTTATTTGTAAATTAAAGGCAAACTACCAATATCATTTGAACAAATTCTATATTATATATATTTTCCTTAACATTACATTGATTAAAGAGGGCATCTATTTACATGAAATATAAATTAATTAAGTACAACCAATGCTAATCTTAAATGCTAACTTAATTGAGAAACTGGGGGTAGTAGGTAAGATAAAATTGTATAACAATTGTAATTACTAATAAGTGTAACTTAACACATAACCTCAACGAGAACCTTTTGCCTTTTTGGGTAGCGGTCGGTGGTAATTCCTTTCGGACAAATTTTTATCACATACATATACTTAGGTTTATAGCATCTATGTAATTAGAATTATGTGCACAGGACAAAGGACCTCATCTAATCACCATTTTCATTACCACGGATACAACCGCCACCATTGCCGAACCCACTGTCATCATCATCACCATTCCCATCGCTACCACAGCAGGGGACATCTATATTGTTACTCTCAAGTACTACTGGAACTCTTTCTTAATGACCACACCAATAAAACTAAGAATATAGGACGAGGATGCGGACAATGAATAATACTCGTACTCGTATGTAACAAGGAATGAACAGATTGTGATTGTGGAGCTGGCTCAACAAGTTGTTAGTTAAATGTTGGTGGACGAGGTTCAAAACTGGGCGGCGAATATGGCCAATACTGTGCATGGAACATTGGTGCTGATGTTGTAGTTGGAGGTGGTAAGAGATTTGTACTTGTGGTGGCTACATTGCTTGGGGAATGGGCAGCTGAAGTGACTGGAGCAATTGGTGATGGCATTGATGTCGATGGTGATGGATAGCCAATGCTGGATGAAGACGATGGTGAGAGATCAGGCTGCAAACCAGGATGATGATGATGATGAAGATGATGGTGCTTGTAGGAACTTAACATTGTGGCGGTGGGGTCACATCCTTGAGCTTGAGCTTGACATGCAGCCATTAGACCGTGGAAATCGAATTTGTAAGCATACCTTTTTCCGTGAACTTTGGTCATAATATTTTTGTCGTAGTAATACCTGAAAAATTAACAGAAAGTTAAAATGTTTATTATTTCAATGTGCAAATGAACTATAAATCTAAGTAAATCTTAAAGTACTCTCATAAGATAACAGATGAATTTAAAATATATACTTATTATATAAGCACAAGCGCAAGAAGTTGAACACAAGAAAAAGCAGCTTGGATTTGATGAGCTAATTTTAAGACATAAAATACCACAAGTAGTAATAGGGTCCATAGTTAACTAAAGCAATAATACCAGAGTAGAAATTACGCGAAGTATAAATCTTGGCAACCGCTATGTCCTTGGGTTGGGAGTGGATATTAACAATTGGATATTATGGACCACGTTCGAAAAACCAAACCAACACCACAGTACTTCTTTGCGGTGAAAGAGGATGCACTTAGTTATATCGAAAGATTTTGCTCTTTTCGCCTACGGAGACGAATCAAATTAATATTGTACGCCTTTCATAGCGACACGACTTAGTCAAAATAGCACGAATACATTGTATTTTAGCCAAAGTTATATAAAGAACATATATCTACAAGAACTCTGCATTCCGATAATTATTTTAAATAATTCTGAGGACTTCACCTCACCTCATCTATGTAAAGTTGTTATTAAAGAAAGTAGATAATTACATTTTTACAACCGCTCATGCATTTGCACTCCCCCGAATCGTACAATTTTTATAGGTTATGCAGTCATATAATTGTTGATGTGATTCCTTTTTTCAATAATTATCTCTGGTTAATTAACCACAGAATCGATTGGTTGTGTTATGTCTTAGCTTGTAAACCATTACAAATGAGACGTATTCTTGACTCTACACCAGTGTGGCGAAAGGAAAATAGTTGCAATTTGCATTATACTTATCGACATAAGGTTCCTTGGTTAAAAGCAAAGGAAATCTACAATAAATATAGATACTCGTTGGTCAAAAGTGCTTATATGTGCGATCCATGAGTTTCTTTACCTTTGGATTGGAAATTTTCTTTAAAACCATCAATTCGAGTTGTTTTGGAGATATAAGGGTTGACATTTGTACAGAAATAAGTCTACTAGACTTGCATTGTTTCTGGTTTGGTCATTATCCCTTTGCTAAATCAACTATTGTTTGCTGTTTCTCTTTGTTAACCTTCTGATAGGGAAGTTTTTCGCATATGCCAGCATCTATAGAGAGGAGCTATACTGACCAATGTCTAGTTTTGGCATCCCTGCCAAACTCGTCCATCTTTGCACGATGACGATGGAGACTCTGCTTCATCAAGGTCGGTAAAGACCTCACCGAGACCTTTGATGTCTAGAAAGGATTAAGGCAAGGCAATCCGCTCTCATGCGATTTCTTCAACATCACACTTGAAAGAATAGTGCAAAACTCACGCGTAAACACAAGCGACAGGATCTTTCAAAAGTCCATCCAATTACTCGCATACGCCGATGATATTGACATAATCGAAAGAAAGCAGCGTGATGTCAGTGACACTTTTGGAAGTATTGAGACGGAAGCGGCAAAAACGAGGGCAAGACCAAAGCAAGACACCAAAAAATCTTCGAATCCGGCCCCAAGGGATAGCGCAGTAAAAGAAGATCGAGACACAAGTCGAGGCAACTTAGGGTTCGAAACTGCAGGCAGCTAGCTGGAGACGCTTGTCAATTGAGGCCTAGGTTCTCCCCGGACTGTAACGCCACCTTAAGAAAGTAAGTAAATTAGGGAAGTTCTTGATTTCCCCTCGAATATCATAAAAAAAAAATTGTGTAATATCTTTACGTCCTAAGGTATCTTTAGTGTTCTTAGGCAGGTTTTAAGAAAATATCTGTGTATGTATATGTCCGTATATGTCAGCCAACGATAGCTCGCGTATAAATGTTTCTATCGAGTTCTCAAATGTTGGGTCCTCATATACAAGGTGGCGTACAATTAATTATCCAATTTTTTTAAGAATTACTTTTTTAATTAACAAAAAAAAAAAAAGATTTTGAAGAATGAAAATATTTATTTGGACCTTTACAATTTTTTCTGTCAAGTGGAAAAGATGATATCTTACTGTTCGCATTCCTGTCGAATATACTCTTAAGGGCTGCGATTGTCGGTTAACCAAGACGTCGACGTCGTTTATCATAGCCCCGTAGCGTTCGCCAGTAACAGTGACCGTATTGCCGATGGCGTCCTCAAAAAAATACGGCCCAATCACTTCTCCCGAGTGAACGCTGCACCACACAGTGGCTTTGAGTGGATGTAAAGGATTTTCAGTGCTCCAGAAACGAAGATTTTGCTTATTATTAAGTGGAAATGCGCCTCGTCGCTCATAATGATTTACGACACAAAATCGTCCTCTTCGTTGTCGATAAAATTATTCCACGCTCTTGCGGAGTATAGCGCTCCATTGCTTATCTGTTTGTACGAGTATACTGTCTAGTTCACAAATGTCAAATATGATTGACGTACGACGCCATTTGCAAAAATTACAACATCTTTCGATAGGATGTTTTAATTTGCGCCACCTTGTAAAATCGCGGCCATTTGATTTTGCTTTGTATTCTTGGCTTCTTAAGTTATTAAAAACAAAACAAGTTATTACAAAATACAATAAATTTTTTGTATTGAATAGCAAAGATTTTGGAACCGTAAAATTTTTTTCCAAATCACTTCAAATTTGTATTCAGCTCTTTCCTTTCCAGCAGAAAGGTAAATAAAACCACCAGTCATACTTTTTATATGTTCATTAGATTCACCAGTGAAGTTTAATCTGTTTTTTGACTAATTTCGGATTGACTTGTCCTAAATTCAAGTAGAATATAATAGATAGATAGATATAAGATAGCTCAGTGACATCCAAGCTAAATTAGAACACCTCGCAAGACTAGCACGATGCGCCGGTTTGGGGATAAATATCCAGAAGACTAAGGCCATGAGGATCTACACCTGCAGCAGAGGAGACATTACCATTGAAGGAGACCCCGTCGAATATGTAGATAGCTTCTGCTACCTAGGTAGTATAATAACAACAGACGGCGGCGCAGAAGCAGACGTTGATAACAGACTTCGAAAAGCAAGAGGAAACATTCGGAAAATTACGAGCTATATGGAGGAGTTCCCAGATATCCACAAACACGAAGATCGGAATATTCAACTCATGTGTCAAGTCAGTACTGATATATGGCAGCGAAACTTGGTTAATTTCCAACAATATCATACAGAGACTTCAGGTATTCATCAACAAATGTCTCCGTACCATATGTCGAATATTCTGGCCAAACATCATCAGGAACGTGGATCTGTTGGAAATGACAAGAGAGGAACCAATTGCGATAGACATTAAGGGACGTAAGTGGAAATGGATCGGACATACCATCAGGAAAAAAACCGACAGCATTACCAGAATGGCGTTAGAGTGGTACCCTCAAGGCAAAAGATCCAGAGGCCGTCCCAAAAACACCTGGAGACGATTGATACTCCTGGAACTAGGAAAACTCAACCTCACTTGGAACAGTGTAAAGATAACTGCAACCAACCGAGTGAGATGGAGATGCCAAGTGGAAAAAAAAAATAATAATAATTCAATTCAATTTATTTATGTACTTAAAAAAGCGGTATACGTTAACAGATAGTGTTTTATAGTAAAGATAGAGATAATTTAGAGAAACTGTATAGAATTCAATTCAAGATTATTTATATTATTAATGACTAAAAGAAATGTTCTGAAGGAGCAGGGAAATGATTGAGAAAATAAGATTGGAAGGAAAGTAGAGACGAGCTACAAAGAGCCTGTGAAGAACGTCCGCTTTTGCAGAATGACAATTGGGAATGAATATTTGCATACTCTTCTGTAATTTCTTATAATAAAAAATGTATTTAAAACTTCATTATTCATAAAATTAATTGATTTAAATAAATAAAATATAATAAATGCGATACTTCACGGTTTAAGACATGTTTCCAAATTCAAAATAACTGATGTCTCTGACCACGATAATATTGCCTAAAAATACCAAGAAAGCGATTAAATACAATTCTTATTTCTCTATCTCACTTAAATAAATCAATAAATTATAACAATTCCGAGGAAATTTAAAATATTAATGATAATACAATTTAATATTGGTGATAAGAATTATGCTCGTGCCATTTTCATGTTATAATTGCAGATTAGACCAGATTTTTTTTATTTGTCACACATGACATGTTTTATCAGTAATTAGTGATCATCTAAAGTTAGGTGACAATATCGATCGGGCCTCTTGCAAATAATGAGTCAACCGCAAAAACGTCGATCATATTTTCATACCATTTTTTCGTATAGATGATAGTCTTAGAGCCCAAAAGTGTGTCATGAAGTGTCATACATCGACAGACTTATCTGAATTGTTTTGGGGTAGCCCAAGAAAATGATAACAACAATTAATTAACTTGCTATTGAAGTGCCCAAACATTGGATATGAGTCAACTTTGATTGTTAAATTATATATGGTTTAGTCATAATTAATGCCGTTATTTTATTGTGGCTGATATGCAGTTCAGTGACTGTTTATCTTTCAGTGCATTTGTAAGCCTTAATAGCACTTTTTTTTAAAATGTGATATGACAAATTACGAGTATACTCGTACTACCATCAACAATTTTTTCATACTAAATATATAGATTTTTTCGTAGACTTGATTTATTTGCAGGTTTATTATACCCTGATCTATGCCTTCAAGGATTAATGATATATAGATGTAATGATGATAATTAAACGAGAACTAGTGGGTCTGGATGACGTACGACCGGGTAATACAACGTTTTAGATTCCCGTCAAGTGCTTGCTTTACCTTCTCATGTTGGCCACTGACACAATCAAACGAAATGCACGGAAAACTCATGTACCATTTTTGTAGGCAAATCCTGTGAATGAAAATCGAAATTTCTCTTGAGGGTCTTTAGTATAAAGTTGACAGACGTTGTTGATGGCCCTGATATATTTAGGAGCATAGGGCGATTTTGATACTTAATATTCGATTCACTTTGTCGCACTTACTGTAGTATTACCTGTATCGAGCCTCTTGGACTGTATATCCTCTTTTAGAGATACTTTGACACATTTTAAGACCCGGTTCATAAGAGGCTTTGAAACTGACTGACACCTGTGCAGCCGACCCCTTATGTTCACAGAATTACTCATTAAGTCAACAATGACACTTGCAAGAAATACATATAATATGGTTGCAAAACAACCGAAAGCCTTAGATATGAATTATACCTCTGTCGGAGCTCGAAATTAGAAGCAGCTAAAAAAAAGAGCGCAAACATGTTTTTGAGGCTCGAACTGTGCCTTAACCTAAGTCAGTAAAAATAGTATAATAAAGGTTTGCAGTTTAATTATTATATAGTCATCATTCGCCCAGTTGACTAATTTCTCATCTTTAACAAAGGCTGCTATCTTAATCATTAATTGTGTCAATTTTTTGTGACTAAACCATTTAAAAGGTTAGTGCTATTTATTTTTGATTCATACAAACATTAAGAAGTTAAAATACCAAGATTTTTGTTAATTACTGTTATTAAAGCATCGGACTACCTTAAACGATTTAGATAAGATGCGCAACGTAGGACACATTGTGGCGTGGAAAAGAATGACGAAGACTTTCGTTAGAGTTTTTTTTTCTTTGACTCATTTGAAATCGTGCGTTATCGTTATCTTGGGCAACCCCTCATAATTTTGATAAAATACTTTGTGTATGACAAACCGCAATGTCTGACAATAGTCTGTGAGTTTTATAGGTTTGTCGTGAACGGTGCTAAATTCTAGCGCTTATATATGTATAAATGTATGTACGAGTATGTATAATATGTATGCAATTGTATTTATAAGAGTAATTATATTAGCGAATATACTTACAAATTTTAACTGATTAGATATCTTGTAATAATTAACTCTTCATTAATTGGTTATTATAATTATGACTGATCGCCGACAAACATATGTGTAAATACATTTTGACGGTTGGGGTTTTTTCTAAAAGAAATTGACACTTTTGTATTTTAATAAAACATATCTTAATGAAAATTGATTAGGTTAATTCGAAAGATTATTTCATGCCGTTTGAAAGTGGTTTCGGACATACATTAATTATTACTAAGAGACGTTTTGCTCGAAAGCTTCAGTCGTTTATCGATATAATCTGGGCCAACTTCCAGTTGATTTGAAGCCCAATTCTTGAACACTCGAGACAATAAATGGTCACGCGGCTCTAGTTTTTGTCACGATTGGCTCTTGAAAGCATTGAGGTGAAGATCTTTATTTACAATTTTCCAGACAATTGCAATGGATGGAAAAAGGCCAAGTTGATGCGATTGACCACGAATCTATAAATTAGGGTCCTCTTTAAAACAAGCTTATACAGCTGCGATATTTTCTTCTGTATAAACTGTTGGATTTTCATTTTTCGGCTAAATCGATGTCGCTGTACAGTGCGTACAGTTCGTCGTTATATTGTCTCCTTCACTCACCGTCAATACAGATGGGGCTGAAGATCACTCGAAGAATTTTTCTCTGAAAGCAACCAAGAGCACCCTCATCCATTTTTATGATTCGCCACAGAGCAGGACTGGGATTATTAGGGTCTTATAAAAGGTAACTTTTGTTATTCGAGAAAGGGCTTTGCTAATCAAATGCCTTCTTAGCCCAAAGAAACCGCAATTTCAAGAGTTATTCCTCGTTTGATCTCAACGCTGATATTGTTGTCTGAATTCATAGCGGAACGTAGGCAGACAAAATCCTTAACTATCTCAAAGTTATACCTGTCGAAGGCGACATTTTGTCCGAGACGTCGGTGTTCAGTGTCCTTTTTGCTTGACAGCATATACTTAGTCTTCCCCTCGTGGGCCGCTAAACCGATTCATTGAAACAGTCTTTACACTGGACGCTGCTTTAATCCACCGTCTTGTGTTATATCTTTTTTTTTTACATTAAACGTGTTGGTAAGATCTTTTCGACCTTGATGGAGCAGCGTGCATTTTCCATCGTCATCCTGCATAGACGGACAAGTTTAGCAGGGATGCCAAAACTGGACATTGCTCTGTATAGCTCGTATCTATGGATGCTGTCATAATACTTGATTGTGAATACTTGATTGATGATAGATTTTCCTCGCCTGAAGCCACACTGATATGGACCTATCAGGTTGTTGACGAAGGGCTACAGGCGTTCAAACAAACTAGCAGATAAAATCTTGTATGCAATGTTAAGAAGACAGAGATGATTCTGTAGTTGGCGTTCAGAGGGTCTCCCTTCTTGAGGATCGAACAAACAATGCTGAAGTTCCATTGATCGAGCATACTTTCGTCTGACCATATTTTAGAGAAGAGTTGGTGTATGCTCGCCTGCTGCTTTGAAGATATCGGCAATCAGGGCGTCCGCCCAGCAGCTTTGTTGAACTTCAGCTTAAATATTGCTATTTGCACTTCATCCAGGTCGTGTGGCAGAAATTGTTGGTTACATCGTCGAGGTTGAAAGGTTCATTCTGACAGCGTTACACAGTCTACAGAAATTATCTTTCCGGATTCTCAGCATTGACTGAGACTCTTCTACGATGTTCCCTCGTACGTCTCTCCGAAGGCTTGCGTCCGGCGAAATTTTGTAATATTTTTTTAATCTTTAGAAAGCCAATAAATGGCCTATGATGTCCACTGTATATTTCATAATTGAAGCTTGGCATTTCAATGTGACAGCTCATTTGACATTTCATGGCTATTGATGAATGTTAATCACAAATAAATTGTTAATATGTTAAGAAGAAAAGAAATATATGTACCCTGCGAAATTCTTAGATAACAGAAAACAAATTTAAAAATTAAATTTTTCGTTTCCAACTTTTTTTATTCTTATGGTGTGTAACAGCGCAGTTCATTCTCAGCGCAAGGTCTTATAATTGCATTGCGATAAAAGAAGAAAATAAATAAAATATTTAAGCATTTGGCGCATTTTTAAATAATTTTTGTAAGATTGTTAACACTAAGGAAAAAGATGTTGACGCAGGGGGAGAAAATACCATATTGCCATGAGAAGGAGAATGCGAGAAGTAGTGAATTAAAGTAGAAATTCTAGGTGAGACTGCAACGGTTTGGTAAATTGTGCGTTTTTGGAAAGATTGGAATCGAAAACCAAAACTGGTGAACTTAGAATACGGTACGGTCGAGATATCTCAACGACTTTGCAGCTCAAAAGGCGAAAGGGAGCACATGGTTTGCCAAATTAAATGTTCTACTTAGAGACCAGGCTAATTTAAGATTGTCAAATCGCCAACCATGTGCGATAGAAACGATTTTACCAAAAACTGTATATAAGCTTTTTGAGAGGTGCAAATATTGATCCTTACTCGTTATGAAAACCGACTGATCAAGACCGTGTAATCTAAGCAAAATAATAAGTCGAACCCGACCGAATAAAGTTCCAAGAGACGCATACAAATACGCACTTCTAAAGGGCACTTCTAAAAGCTAAAAAAAAGGAGAAAAAAAACTTGTAATTGCTAAAACAAAGATCCTAAGCTCTCAGCTCAAGAAATCGGAATCGAATCCAGAATCTACATACACATTTTCGTCAATCTTTCGTCTAATGACAGCTGGTTTAATTTTTTTGTGAGTTTGGGGCAGCATTTGCGTCATAGTTTCGTGGATTTTTTTTTATCCATAATGGCATCCAATTGCAACAGACTGATAGCGCTATATTTAAGTGGAAAGTCACAAGCAGCTATCATTAGATTTTGCCAACGCCTCGATGCCATTAAATTATTCATGTCTCGAACCAAAGCCCATTCGTTAAGGCGGCTGTAACTGTCGAGAAATGTTCACTGCTTCTGTTTTTGGACCCTGGCGTCAAGGCGAATGCGAATGTATACCGCGAAATTGTTTTGTAAAATGCTTTGAAGCCTTGGGCAACCAAACATTTCGGTGGAAGAGAAAAAAAGTTGCAACAAAACTCTGCACCAGCACACAAAGCACGCGTCAACAAAGAGTGGTTAAAAAAACATCGTCCTTGCTTCATTCACTTTGTCGACCAATGGCCTCCACAGTTGCCTGATGCAACCACTTCAGTTTTCCATATGAAGCATTTTACAGACGAAGGTAAGCACTCGAAAATATCAAAATGTGTATGCGCTCAAGAAAGCCCTTGGTCGAGAATGGAACAAGATTCCGTAGGCTCACGTTTATCCAGCGTGCAACCTGTTTGTTGACCGACTCAAGATTATCTGGTTGTCGGCGCTAGAGGCGGTCATATCGAAAATGCAAAACATAATTGTTTTCCCACATTTTTTTCTTGTACTTGAATGAAATCTCAAATAAAAAAACACAGCGTTCTGAAAAGTTGCTTCAATTAAGAAAATTTTCAAATTTTAGCCCCTTATTTTATGTGATGAACTAAGAGCTACGTAACAGACACCTTGAATGGTTCGATAACTCGTTCAGTAAGTAGATACGAGTATGTATACGAGGGCGGGTCAATAAGTCCGTGACTTTTGGATTAAAACACAGATTTTTTGATAAAAAAATAATTTTATTTTTCAATGTAGTCTCCCTTGAGCTCTATACACTTTGTTCAAAGCTTCTCCAATTTTTTTATCCCTTCCAAAAAAAATGATTTGTCGAGGTCCTCAAAATAGGCCTTTGTTTGCTAGATGACTTCATCATTGGAGTCAAATCTTTTTCCACCAAGCCATTTCTTCAGGTTTGGGAACAAGAAGTAGTCGCTCGGAGCCAAATCTGGAGAATAGGGTGGATGAGGGAGCAATTCATAGCCCAATTCATGGATTTTTGCCACGATTGCGTTTGTGGTCAACTGTGAGCAAACGCGGCACCCATCTTGCGGAAAGCTTTCTCATGCCCAAGTGATCATTCAAAATTGAAACCACTGAGCCATGCGAGATCCCTACGGCTTCCACAATCTCTCGCACTTTCAATCTTCGGTCGGCCAACACCATATCGTGAATTTTTTCGATTGTTTCGGGTGTAGAGACCTCAACTGGGCGTCCAGGACGTTCGGCATCTTCAGTGCTTGTACGGCCACAACGAAATTCAGTAAACCACTTTTTTACCATTGAAATCGATGGTGCAGAGTCCCCATAGTATTTATCAAGCTTAGCCTTGGTCTCGGTAATGGTTTTTTTTCGCAAGAAATAATGCTTAATAAGCACACGAAATTCACTTTTTTCCATTTTCTCCTCAAATTAGTGAGTAGTCTGATAAAAATAGCTGTCAAACACAAACTAACTGACGCAGCAAGTTTAAATTTTGACAGGAGTCAACTGACAGATGCCTGTTGACAGGAGCAGTGTTGCTGTTTCAGTAAAGAGGTCAGAAATTCACAAAGTCACGGACTTATTGACCCGCCCTCGTATAATTATATAACATTATGTTGGCATATTGAATATTGCAAAACTTGGTGTTCTTAGTGATATACAATATTTTTTAATAAAATACAAAACTTCTCTAAGAATAATTTTTATCTGATTCAAAGTCGAAACATTTTTAAGCTCGCAAATCAAATTTTTATTAGAAAGAAATCAGAAACAGAAAATAGCCTAATTTTTGTCACCGTATAGGCAGAGACGAATTTATGAGCAAAACTCAATTAACTGTCAATAGACTAATCGTAAAACACTCTGATTATTATTAGTCTGGTTTAGGTGCGCTACAAAACGATGGGTATAAGAAAAACGAACATATCGAGTGGCAACAGGGAAACGCGGTATCTATGCACACAATTCGATAACTAGTTTAGTAGCACTTTCGACGAGTTACCAAGAAATCATTAACATTCAATACCAGCAATAGTGAGCTTCATCTCATTCCACGAAGCAAAAGACATCACCATCAACATCTCGTGGCCCAATACGAAATCCGTGAGAACGAACCAGGTTTAAAGACAAGTGCCTACAACTTCATCACGGCACTCCATTTAAACATGCCAACGCAATGAGTCACATTTTACGCGCAAACACAAAACAACCAAACATTACGTCCAACGAGATTCATGCATTATGTAGCTATATGTATATCTTCATGCATACGTATGTAGGTATTTTCCCTATTTTGTGATTTCCATTCATGGATCGATGATAATAGTACACATGTGCAACGATAAAGATTGGCCTACGTCAAGCACCATGTATGACTTATTACATCGTCCACAACCATTACGCGCATTCAATTCATCCTCACGCAATTCTCTTATATCGAAAAAAAATTAGCAAACAAATTTCAAAAATTTCAACGTCACTACTCAGCGCGTCTGCAACATTTGCGAGCTCGCTGGCTGTTGTTGAATCATCAAGAAAGCGCGAGAAGTATTTATTTTTCTTTTGTCAAAAGTTTTCTTTTTTTTTTTTGAATGAGTATATCATGAGAGTTTTAATACAAAAAAGTTCATTTGGACTTACCTCAAAGCTCTGCTGAGCTTGTCGTAGTTCATGTTCGGTTTGGCCTTGCGCTCTCCCCAGCGCTTTGCAACTTCATCTGGGTCGATGAGCTTAAACTCGCCGTTTGTACCCTCCCATGTGATACAATTGGCATTCGACGAATCGGCTAGCAGCTCCAGCAAGAATTGCCACAATTGGATCTGCCCTGAACCTTGTGCCACCAATCGGTGAGAAGCGGCATTCAGCAGTTGATATGGATCTGCAAAATACAAGAAGAAAAAAAAAACAAAGATACAGATACAGAAACTGTTGGTGTTGGATTTATTGGATTTATTTTGGGGAGCAAACGTAGCAACCTCCATCGTTCGAAAATTTAATGGCATCGAACTTCAAAATGGAGAAGGTCAAATTGAGGTTTGATGCTCTGGCCTGTGGAACATGCATACATTCTTTTTCGTCATGTATTATAAAAATGACAACTTTATGTTTTGTTTTATACCAATTCGTATTAATTATTAATTTTGTTTTTAAGTCCTTTAAAAGAATTAAAACTGTATACAGATATGTATATATACAATACATTGCACATACATGTATAGCATTTGTGGTTTAAATTCGTGCACCTCAATGATGCCGTGAATATGCATCAAACAAAAGCAATTGATTCTGTTTTAAACTATTAATTTTGAAAAGGATTGAAGACCCTTCAATTAGCTATCCGAAGATGAACAAGTACTTAATGAGTAACGATTCAAGACAAACATGAAGCAAGGACTTTAAAAAGAAAAATGTCAGCCAGCTACACTGTCAGTAGGTACGGAATGGCGAACTACCAAAAAACAAAATTTGTGTTGATAACAAAATATCTCATACAGTCGACATAGATTCATAAACTTCATAATAACCGCATAATTAATTGATGACAAAATAAATATAATAAGGTAGAACAGGGTCAAGGTGTCAGAGAAATTTGCCACAAAACCTGGTTTTGCAGAATTGCAATCATTGTATTGATACGTTAACTTCAAATAACACACGCAACGAAACCCAACGAATGGCCTTATATCCCTTTCTATCTGCTTGTCAATTAAGATTCTTCTATTCATTTTGCTGCTTGAGCGTCTTAAATAGATGAAAATTTCTCATTGGTACTTGATTTGAATGATACGAGTAACTTGCGTTTGCTTCTTGGAATTTCTCGTGAACAGTGAGAGGGGCTGGAGATGTATTAAATTAACGCATAAAGTTTGTCGGAAAAAATTAATGAATTCTATATTTATTTGAAAGTTTCAGTGTTGAAGTTGTGTGTGTCACTGAAACATGGTTTGATTCGAGCATAAGTGGTGAGCCATAAGCCTTAATCCATCCAAGGGTTACAACATCTTTGGAGTTGATAGAAAAAATTGAATTGTTGGTGTTCGAAATCTGACTGTGGATCCCGATAGCCCTTTTCTTTGTTGAAGTAGAAATCTATTCATTGTTCTATATGCATACTGTTGTCTGTGGTGACTTTAGTTGTAATATTCTTCATTTTGCGTGTTTATCTTCATTTATTGAAACCATCTGAATCTCGATGTTGTTAACTTAGCAGAACCAACACACTTTCCCTGTTCTGTCAGCGTGTAACATTGTCATCAGCAATGATTGTCAAGATGTATTTTCTACCCGGGCTTATGCTCCTGTTTTTCCATGTTTTTATCTTTCCTACATTTTGCTTAGCCACGACTAGAAAACCCCTGTCGTCTTTACATGTTTAGGGACAACTCAGCTCAGAATTTTTTTAGGGCACCTTGGAACGGAAGATATAGCCTGTGACCATATGGTCAGACTGGGTCCGCATGAACAGCGATTTTCATGAAAATAAGAAACACATATGAAAGAAAGTAGAAGAGAAGGATTTAATTCAACTGATTTATTATGGTATTCAACAAAACATTTTACGCAAAGGACAATACAGCATTTAGACCACTCAGTACGTCCGACAGTCTTGCAAAGGTCCCCAGCACCACACCTTCTTTTCTTGCATGGTCGTATAAGATGGTTTTTTCAATCGTACCGCAGAGTTTCTTAAGGTGATTGCTGTAAGTTCCTTTTGCGAAGGCCAACTGCTTTTGCTTTTCCCCAAAATGCTAAGAACGATGTACGAGCGATGTAACTGCCATGCATTATGAACCGAAATGTCTACCAACCACGTAAATATGCTGTTCCACCACTTCAATCCTTTGATTCCGATCCTGTATATGTTTATATTTTGATCCATCTACCACACATGACATTATTGTACTGCCTTACGACTTCAGGTTGAGCAACACTTATTTTCTTCTCTGGAATATTGTTGCACTTTTGAGCCAAGACTTACGATTGCGTCGTCATTCCACTTAGTGACGACTATGCTTGTTTCTTCTAGTTTTATGGATTCCATGTGGCCTTTAGCAGTTCCCTTTCTCGAATTGTTCTAGTTGCACTAGTTGCACTGTATCCGCGACTTTTCAAATAATGTAGCAGTAGAAATCCGGTGAATAGATTATCGAAAAAAATGAAAATGAAAATGAAAGGCTTTGAACTGCAGGAGAGAAGTCATCGATCATAGTTATAAGTGGTGCAGTCCACTTCTTCGTAGCTGGATTTGGAACGAGGATTCTTGGCTTGGTAGATTTTAAAATTAACAAGATACCCTGATGCCGTACACAGTGACCATATCTTGAAACAGAAGCGCAATGGTTTGCCTTTGATGAACTGTTTGCACACATGACGCCAAAGTAGGAAATCATGTTCTCGTTATAAGCTAAATGCTGCACGGGATGAAAATGTTTTATCATATTTGACTTAAGGTGATCCGTTAAAGGTCGCAGCTTCCACATGTTTTCTCCATCGTCAACTATCTTCAACATTGAGAAATTGCGATATCGTTTGAAACCTGTTTCTTCGCATTGCAGAATATACCATTACGTTCCTCAAGTCATCATTAGAATTCCAAAATGATCTGAAACTTGTATGACCGTCATATCCAATCACAATCAAAACTCCAATATACGTTTTTAATTCGGCAATCGTAATATTTGGATGAAGCTTTCCACAATAGACTGCGTATTTATGAGTTTCATTGATAACATGATCTAATAATTCCTCATCAAAAAACTTTTCGAATTGCTCGTGAGGTTTTAAGTTCTTACAGTCCACAAAATTTGGCGGTGGACAGATCGGTGTCGTCCTGTATCTACGTAAATTTAGCGTCCTTATTCGCTGGTGGAAGGCTTACTTCGGATAAGGTAGGTTTAACTTTTTGCAAGCGATTGAAGTTTGCAGCAGCTGCTGATGTCAATGGCTCCGCCGACAAATAAAAAATGAAGTTATCACTGGACTGCTTCATGTGCGTATTAGTGAGCGCCAAATCTTCCACGCAATTGCTAGATTCACCGTCAAGACCATCAAGGGTGTTAACACGCCTGCCATTAAACGTTGGCTTGATGTTACTTTCAATAATATTGTTTGATATGTATATATAGTAGGCTGACACGTTATGCACATGTGTCAGTGAACACCAAAAATGTCCCTGGTTGTACATATAGTAGGCGTATGATAGATATTCGGACTACTTCACTTGTCTCTATAACACGAGTAGTATTAGAAATACTCTCTTCCGGCACGTAGCAGGTAACAATTAAAAAGATTTTGTTACTCCTTACGAGAATTACATCCAAATACGATTAATTTAAAATAATTGTATTTGATTTTGGTGATTGTGATGGCGCGATGGTTAGCTCATTGGACTATCTCGCAGAGGGTCCATGGTTCGATACCCGGCATCACCAACAATTTTTTGAATCGTCTTAACCCTTCGGCGGGCAATGGCAAACTCCCGAAAGTAAAATTGCCTATAAAAAAGCCCCGCTCAGATGTGACAAAAATGACAGCATGAGCAACACAAATGAGTGTCAGGAAACTAGGCCATGGCCCATACCGGGTTGCCAACGCCACAGTGTTTTTTTTTTTTAATTTGATTTTAGATTAAGTAAAATCACTATTCAATCTTAGTCTTTTTTATAAAAATTATTCAACATATTACAATGTGTTATTATGATTGAACAACTGATATATTTTTTTTTCCATCACTTTTAACCGTAAAGTTTGAAAAAATTTACTAAAAATTTTGTTTTTATACTTCAATAAGTCATGTACAGCATGATTGTTCAATTAGTGCTAACACATAACGAGGAGGGAATACAGAAAATGGCTTGCAGGCTCAAAATAAGTTCTAAGCAATTGTGTCAACTTGTTTACTTTTGGTGAAAGTATCTTGAGTCCAATATGATTTAATTCAAAAGAATTACCTCAACTAATGATTTCCAAGGGAATATTTGAATTTTAAGCCATGCTAATACGGCCGTTGTGAAAATATAATTGCAATTATGTATTTATCGAACACCAGTGTCACTTGAACAGATTTTTCCAAAGAATTTTAAAATCAAAGTACACACATCTATGTTCCAAGTATACGAAAAGTAGTCTTCATTTTTATGAAACAAATAATATAAAATAAAAAGGAATTTAGGGTACCCTACAGATGTTTGCCTACAGTGGGGCCAAAGCTAAGTTAGAGAGGTAAGAATGAGGGATACTGACGTTCGTTGGTTTTGAATGTTTGCAGGTTATAATGACAAGGAAATAAGGAGCTCCATAAGCGAGTTATATGTCTTAGAGAAGGATCACGATATTCCAATTCGTCGGAATGTGGGCTTGAGGGAATTATGGTGTGCATTCATAAACGGTTAAACGTTTGTATGGTCTGAATGCTGCTGGCAATTTCAATGGAGAACTGGGTAGACACAAGAGTTTGTTTTATATAAGGTTATTACTATATGTATGTAATATTACATATTTTTGCCTATCTATCAAAAATGAAATCGTATTAAATACTTTTTCAAAATCAACAGAGACAACTCGCAAACCTTTCGGATGCCTTTAAAACCTTCAAATTTTGGGTTCTCGACCGATTTCTCACAAAGTGACATTGCCATAAGGTTTAACGATGTTGCAATATTCATTGACGAGAAAACGGCCATACATATTTTGTTAGTGAAAGTAGTTCGCCGACAGTCAATTATCGTCACTAATCGTGCCACATTTGCCCTTGAACAGTAAAACAAATATGCTATCCCTTTACTGGTGAGGGATCAAATTATAACGATGTTTTTTTAAATCCAGGATATCCAATTTGGAACTCATGCTTCGTAAAGCTTGTGACCCAGTCCGATTGTACACCTCATTTATTTCTTTTTTTCCTTGCTTTTGTTTTGCTTCGTGGAAGACTGCTGAGTAAATTCTTCGTTTAGTAACTCATTAAACCACTCTTTCCGCTAAGTGACAATTTCGGTGATACCCAGGCCTTTTTAGAGAAAATCGCCGAAGTCCCAATGCAATGCTTGTATTCCCACTGCGGGGGCTCTGCCTACCGCTTTCTCTCTCTAACTAGAAATGCACTTTATTGCTTTCGTTATACTAAGTTCAAGCCATTTGGTCTTTAGAGCTATCCTCGCTATCCGCTGTCGCTTTTCGTTAGTTTTCTTCCGGTTTCATGACGACTTGAGGAAAATCAAAAATAACCCTAGAATCTCCTACTCGCCGCGCCGTCCCGATTTTTTTGTAATGAGAATGGTAATTTGTACCTGCTTGATATCCCCCAACAAATACAATACAATACAAAGAGATTATTAATTTTAAGAAGAGAATATCAACCCATAACTTTTTCAAATGAGCGTTTTTGTATAATTATTTTAAAACTTTCATGAAAATAAGTAAAAAACATAATTTCTACTAGAAGCCTAATATTCTTAATCCGCAATGCACACAACATTGTAGAATAATAATTCATAACAATGTTAAATGCCATTGTTCCTTAGAAAGGGTTGAGTTTTCCAAATAAAAATTCAAACCCAACTAGGTGCACAAAAAAAAAACAAAACTAAGAACTTCATTGTTAGCCTTTATCTTTTCGATAAGGATACCAAGAAAATGAATGTGAGAAACTAGGCCGTAGTAAATTCCACGTGAATTCTTTTAATCCAAATATGTTGTGCTGTATAATTATTTGTTTTTTTGTGTACTGCTGCTCTGTAATCTATAAGAGAGTGTATTTCAATTTTTTTTAACTTTTTAGGCGCCAGCACTCTTCATTTTCAATGGTATGTCTTGAAAGAAAGAAAATACAAGCTTTGGTTAATTACCACATTAGTAACACAAACTAATGAGTTTGTTTGCTGTAAATTTGATTGTTGTGAATCCTTTGAAGATAAATATTTACTGATAGTTTAAAAGATTTAAATTGTTTTACACCTTTTGTTAGAGGTTGAGTCATCAACTCCACATTTGAAGCGATCAGAAACTGAAGAATTGAGATGTGTCGTGGAACATTGTCATGATGCATAACAATAATCTTGTCGTCTGATTATGACAATATTCACTAACTGCTCTTGCAGTTTTACTAAGCCAACAATTATGTTTCCTTTAGGCAATAACACGAGATTCTTACTGCAGTTGCAACATTTTTTATTTTCTCTTATACAAATTTGCAAGCAATATATATGCAAACATTCAGAAGAAAGAAATAATTCAGGTAGCTAGAGAAAGAAATTCTGTCCGGATATGATAGATTTGAAGAAATCTTTTCAAGCACTACACTATCAAAACTATGTCTCAGATCCAAAGTTTAAAAAATTAAAAAAAGGACTTAAGGGTTTAAGGAGTCGAAGTGGATTGGAATTCAATAAAAAACACTATCTATTGTAATTGTGAACTCCAAATACCGATACCTAATGAAATATTTTTTCTCTGATGGGTTTTTCCATCGAGAAGCAAGAAGAAGAAAGATCTTATAATCAAATGTAAATGAGGAAGAAAAATAGCATCTCATAATAAGACAACAGAAACATCAAATTGAAAGCGTCATACCCATAGGCTAGAGAAACAAATTGATTAACAAAGTATTTAGATATTTTCTCGAAGGGTTGTCACTAGAAATAAAAGAGAAAAAAACAACAGAAGGTTTTGTTTTCTCAAATTTAAAAAGAAGAAAGATTAGAAAATCCTAATTTCTCTAGGGCTCATTTAGAATTATTATATTTCCCAAAACCGCGTGAAATGTCAGCGATTCCTTCATGTCCAAAGGTTTCAATGCTCATTCAAATCCGATTATATTTCAAAATAACTTTGATGTAACATCACTGATTATTGTCTTTCCGGCGCCAACCAATACGTGTATATACGAGTATGCATATATTCTTACCCTAAATTAAAACTAAACGTATTTCTATGAATCACAAGATACTTTTTTAAATTTCAAATGCGAAATGTTCGTTAATGGGATATTGCTCAAGCCATATGACATTCCGAATGAATTTCCAAGAACTCGATACGACATTCAAAAAAACAAGACAATGACTAATTGGAATCCATCGGCAACCAGGCGACATTGCCGAATCTTAAATAAATTTGGTTAATTATTACTAATTCAACAATCGGTAGACAACAATTACATATCATCACATTCACAACACACAGATATGCAAAGTAACACAAACCATTATAAATCATGGGTCTTGTCGCAGTGGACGGATGATGGTAATGATGGTGATGCGGCTGCATCCGGACACCGAAACGCCGATTGAAATCCTCAGAAAGGCGCCACATTACGCCCACATCCACACTCACACTCATCTCAAGCTTTTCAAAATTATTTAAAAATAGTCGACTTTTAATGAAACAGTTTAAAATAGTTGTTATTCAATTTTTCTCAAAAATAACACTAATGACACACCGGTCTCAGGAGAGCTTTGTATTGAGGACGCTAACAGCGATTTCGAAACGCGTCCAACCGCCAATGGCTCCCAATAGAAACTGAAATCAAAAACGAAACCAAAAACGAAAAGCACAACGTTTGTCTAAGCAACCTTAAAAGGAAAAAAGGAAATACCTATTGCTACGAGTATACCGTTATACACCATTCTGTCAACCAGTCTCCCATCCCTCTCCATTTCCCCATCTCTTGTCGTAAGGTTCTCATAGCCAGAGGGATGGTTTCACAATCTCATCACCTGGTGGGTGGCCGTGAAACATATGTCTTAGTCGGCGATTAACGCAAATCTAACCAATGATCCCTGTTTGAATAAAAAACAAATCAATTAAGTGACACCCTCGTCAATGATGACAAGAGAGAGCAACAGCAACTACCCTGCAGTACGATGGGAATACGGGTAAACCAATGACCAATGTAAGCCGACGACCGAGGTAAACACACAGGAAGGATGTTACTGACACACGGGAAGGAAACGGATGCTGCCCCATTGTACATTGTACACTGTACAAGTGATGGTGATGAGATGAGATCCTGGCTGCTGAACGCTTTAATAGACGCTGCGCGACGCCCGCTGTGACCATTTCACTGTTGGGGTTGAATATTTTTCGGCAGAGGATTATTGTGATTTTATTATTAGATGCCACACTCTGTTCGAAATTATCATATTTACGTCGTTTATTAACTTCACTTGAACTTTTTATTAACTCACGCTCTTCCAGCCTCCTTTGCGGGCTTGCCATCTGTAACCTGATATTATGATGTTATGATGAGAATAGCGGAGATTGTTATGAATAATTACCGTTAAATGAGCCCCGGAAAATATGCCATTGTGAGAGGATTAAATTCAAGTGGAAAATGAATGGAGGTGAAAAATAGCATCCCCATCTCAAGTGTGCAATTACCGTTACCACTTATCAGTTACCGCATAAATCTTGGACCAAGCCAAAAGGTTTCTCCAATTCTTAACTTTAGTTTGACCAAAGGGATTTCTTTTATTTCACCACCCTCTCGATGAGAGTGTGAAATTCCCATGACCATTTATTTAATCATTGCAATTTCAATTGAATCCTTTATGAGGAGATACGCTATCCCTTTGCTTGAATCCTTAAGTTGGAGTATGCGAGTATATTTAGATCGGTCAATAATGGGTTAATGTCGAAAGATTCTCCTAGGATAAGTTTCAGTACGTACGAATATACGAATAAGTACAATTGAATATGTGTGCTGACGTGATTTGATTCGGGATAAAATACTGCCACCCCATCTCCAATATATTTATTTTTTTTTGGCTTTCCTTTCTTTCCATGGCTTAGTAATACTCGTACCTTCCTTCCTGGCTTTTATTGACTTTTGTGTGTTGTTTGCTGACTTGTGGAGGAAACAAAACTATAGTTGAAAAAAACTTTTTTTTTTTTTGTGCTATCTATTTGGTGTTACGAGTACATCTTTGATACTGTCTAAAAGCAAAACGAAGGGGTTGGGGCTGAGAAATATATTTGGAATTGAAGGTCTGTTTGCTTAAGCACCATGCTGAGTAAAGATCTTATTAAGTTTTACGATTACCCATTTTTGATTGCATTAAAATAAAAATTCACTTGACCCTTTTGTGTGGGGGACTATGCACAGCAGGTACAGATTTCGATTCGATTTTATTAATTTAAATTATGAAATAGCGCACTTGCCTTCACTTTTTCAAAACTGACCATCAACGGACAGTTTGAAGAAAGCCTAACTTTAACATCCAGTAAAAAGTTACATACGATATGAGCACACTTTGTTTTAAATAATAGTACAAAAAAAAAATGGTATTTGTTAGCATTAGGAAAAATTTCTTATAAGCAGGCGAACTTGCTCTTATAGATAATTTTTATATAACATCTTTCGTGATCATTTAGTCAGTAGAAGTTCGAAACAAATTTTACAGAATACATACAGATAAGTTGTAGGTTACAAATATTGAATAGTCCGAGCTAGAAACTAAGCACTTTGACTATGAGATCATTAGTATTTTCTATAATCAGTAAAATTTAAAAAAAAAAAAACACTAAGGCCCTTTACATAGTTTTAACAGATGAAAACCTGAAAGAATATGAGTGAAAGACACACAAATTGATAGTAAAAACGCTAAGTTTTAGTAAAACAAGTTCAAAGAATAGCTAAAACAAAAAAAATTATTTAAAGGCGTATCGAAGCAGAAGAATTTGGCGACCCCGAAAATAAATATTGCCATGGAACTTGACCACCTTATAAATTTCAAAAAATCGATTTTTTTGCAATTTCGTAATTCCTCCAGAAAAGTTT
This sequence comes from Volucella inflata, assembly GCA_928272305.1. Taxonomy (NCBI): domain Eukaryota; kingdom Metazoa; phylum Arthropoda; class Insecta; order Diptera; family Syrphidae; genus Volucella; species Volucella inflata. Next base: position 110,719,166 of record OV743720.1, on the reverse strand, counting down.
TTTTCAAATTCAAAATTCGAATTCTAAAATAGCGAAATTAGTGAAAGTGTGCTCGCTGAGTGTGATGACTCAGCGTTTTTCTAGAAACTACTTTTTTTTTAAATGACGAACGAAACCGCTCGGCCGATTTCAATGATTTTGGTCTTGTTTTGTTCGTTGAGATGTTTTGTATGCCAATTCACTACATTTTGTCAAAATTAATAGCGACATTTTATTTAGCAGTGAATTTTTTAAAACAAGGGTATTTTTTAAACTTTTTTTTTCAAACATTCACTAATTTTTTTTTCGGGATTTATTTATTATAGCAAATTGTGGTGAATTGTCACGTAAGCGACCTTGATTTTGGAGATGTCGTTTATGTCTTTTGTTTCAGATTTACCAATCCTGAGATTAGCTGTCTGCCATGGGACACAATTTTTTTGAGGCCTCGACTTTGGCACCTCCTGGATAGTGGTTAAAAAATTAAATAAAAAAAAATCAAGTATTTGTGTATTTTATAAGCTTCAAATAAAAATAAAAAAAAAATGATTGTAATATCTTATAAAGGACCTGAAAAAAAATTATTATTGAAAATGTTGTATTTTTTAGCCTTCTAAGGTGGTCAAATACCCTTTAACGTTTCAGAAAGTAATTTCAAATGCATTCAGTGAATCATTGAGTCCAAATATAAGTTAACAAAATGAGTCAAATAGCAAAATATTTTTGGAATATTTTGAAATCTGTATTGGCTCGTAATTTCTATTTTTAGAGGTTTTTTTTTCTGTCGAAATGGACTTGATGGTCAGATGGTAAAATAATCAATGGCGATGACAACTACTATCAATGACGTTAAACCCTCGTACCACGTTATGGGGGTTTCAAGACTCTTACCGAACTGCCGAAAGACTCGAAAATACTCTTAAAATACTAAGCCGAATGGAAATCATGTGTCAAGTTTTTGATCATGGGATGACGAGAGAAGTATGTACAGAATAGGGAGATTCGGTGATTAGAATTTATTGGCTTTAAAGCAAACACATCTCAATAAACAGGGATTTAGCCAAGTCAACATGAATTATTGAAGCATGAGTGGAACATGCTACTGGCATTTTTAGCGTCATAAATTTACTGGAGTTTTTAAAAATGTTGGCAAAACTCAGAACCATAAGTAAGAAACCAGAGCTTTTTAAGTTTTAAAAAGTTGAAATAAAAACCGAGGCAAATTTGGTGACCATTTGTCCAATTATAAAATATTATTGTATTCGATAATTACGTTAGACTGACCTTATCTAAAATGTTAACTCTTTCCAACAGCACAAAAAATATGATTTAAATGTAAAAGTCTGATCTATCGGTAATATTTATTGGAGTTTTCAAGATTTTGTAATTAGTCAGCTTTTACAATCTATATTTCGCAGACATTTTGGCAATATATCAACGACTAATAGAGCAAAAATAATGGCCGCCCAGAATGATAGCCAATTCCTTATCGATAACTGGGCGTACAGGTTAAGTATTATTGGCTATTAAAGGGGCAACTACTTATTGCTTGTGCTGGAAAATGTAAAAAAAAGATTTTATGGGCAAACTACCTACCATTCACTGGGTCATCATAGTAACATTGAAATCACCTCAAAAAGAAAATTCAAATGGTGGTTGCTTTACCAACCAGGAAGTTGTATTCTTTTATTTATTAAGATTATATTCATTAATATTGGCCTTAATCTTCTCTTTTGGGAGAACCGATGCATTCAATTCTATTTTATTTAGGTAATATTCGTACATGAACGTATACGGACTTACCAGCCTCCAGACTTTGTAATTTGTGTGTTGTAGTTGCAATTTTGCAACTAAAGTATCTATGAGACGATGGGCTTAATGCTTTTGCATAGATTCAGCAATCGTTTATGAAAAAAATAATGATGGTTTGGCACAACCATTTCGGAAGCATTGCTGCAAATAATAAAGTAAATTTTACAAAAATTATAGGTCTGGACAAATGTAATATTTTTAAATGCATTAAAATTGTTCCTTCATAAGTCCGACGGCCAGATGTATAGTAAAGGAGTGTACTAGCGATCAATGTTTACAGGAAATCTCTGTCATTTTATGGAGTTCGATATTCCAAAGAATACATTTATGTGTTGATGCGAAGATATATGAATGTCATTAATAGAAAACCATAGCCTATTTCATGTGTTTCCAGAAGCGCATATTGCTATTTTATTATTTAGCTTTTAAAAAAAAACATGAATACTATGCTAGATGCAGATATTTTCTGAAAAGAATCTGAATATCCTGTTCACAATCTAAGAACTTTGATTGGTTTAACAAACCATTTAATAACCCTTTGGAAATAATAGTGTTTTTATTCCATGAAAGAATCAAATTTGCTTACTCTTTTAAAAATTCACTTAACGATATACTCTTAGTTATTCGGCTTATCCAATTACTGTATGTTAAAATGAGAACAATTCTTTAATTCTCATAAAAAAAAACTATTAAAACGATCCGCTGAAGTTTCTGAAACACACACATTTACTTAAAAGAATTAAACTAGCGACTAGGTTCCACAGCCAATAAACTTATATCAATGAAATCTTATTTTGTTAAAATTTATTCTGTCAGTCCACATCATGAAATTAATTCAACGATCTAAAATATTAGACAGAATTATAATTACTAAATTTGTTGCACTGGTTTTTCCATGAATCCTTTAGAACAGACAAATTGACACATCATCAATATTTATCATTTGCACGAGTAAAAGTCAAACAAAATTATAAGGACAGCCACTTTCGTTTTTAAAATTTGTCTTCGATTACCGTCGGGAAGAAATTTTGTACACCATTCAATTTCAAGCCCGTCATGTTATGAATGAAAAAAAAATGTTAAAATACATTTAAATACTATGGAATATGGTTCGAATGCAGATTTAAATTTTTGTGATTCCCACCAACAAATGAAATAAAATTGTATTATTCAATTTGTATGACTTTGATTCATCACAAGAGTGAATAACGTCCTCTAAAGCAACAAGTAGATAACACAATGACTGATCAGCTTAAGGAAATAAATCTATAAACCGAATAAATCTTAAGGAGGTTGTGTATGTACATATGTACGAGTATAACACAACCGGAGGCTGAATCAGAATTTTTTCCCAAATGAAAAATTAAAGAAAAAAAATCACCGTAAAATTTAATTGTACACCTTGATATTAGCCGGCCGAAATTTGTTGACCATGAAGATTTCTACTTCAATGCCCTACCAAACAGGAAGTTGGCGTTAGAATTTTTTGACCACACAGAATAATGGCGACCGGAAATTGCTCATATTCAGGTACCAACAACACCTGTCGATTTTTTTTTTATTTTGTTTTTATTTTTTTGAAAAAATATAACAATCAAAAAATCACTCACTTGGTTCATCATCATTTAACATTGGACTAGTCTCCTTTCCAGTTGCATAGTATAACGTATGCGCAAAATGCTTAGATATTATAATTCCACCTTCTCGTGATCCAGCACAGACCCAAAAGTCGGCTTTTGACAGTGTGCACAAATCATTCCCGTTCGTTGGAAATCTGGCAAGATCCGGCTTTGGATCAATGTTAAATTTCCTAGTAATCCATTTGATCCAACTGCGAATGTGACTAAATTCCCATACTCTGGGATCGGCTGGTACTAATGGGGCTCCTTCTACATCATCCTCATCATCATCTTCCTTTTCAGTCGATTCTTTTTTGTCATCACTTTTAACATTTTCACTTAATCTACTCTTACATTCACTACTATCTGTACTTTCACTATCACTATATTTTTGTTTTTGGTTTTGACGAAGCCTGGTCACTTTTTTCTCCTCTTCCACGTGGGCTTCGTCACCTTGCCATGACGTCCTTTCACTACTCTGCTGCGGGTCATACTCGTGCATTATAGCCACAATTTTGATTGATTTAAAAAAAAATTCTCTCTAACAAAAAAAATTGTCAAAGTACGGCTGTTATTGCATTTTAAAAAAATATCGTTACTTAAGGAATAAATTAATTTTTTTGTATTGTATTTTGATTTTGTGATTCACTCGGTATACGAATATGTCGAGCAATTCCTGGAAAACCCACAAGGCGCCGCCGCCTGGATGGTGATGGTGATGGTGTATGCGTTCAATAGGTTCTTTCTTTTTTTCTTTTTTTTTGTAATAGCCTTAACGGTCTATACTAGCACTGATATATTTTATTCAAATAATGTACCGATCAGCAACAGAAAATAATGAATCAGAGGATGAAAAAAATATACACAAACACAAAAATCAAGATTCGTACCACGGATTCTGAGAAATGCCTACGAAAGAAATTATTTTGAATGATTCACTTGGCCATAGTTCCAAAAGTTATCCCTAGGCCACTGGGAAAGCTTTATAAAATCACTTGCAATTATTCTCTAGTAAAATAGTACACAATTGATGTTTTAATCGTTGTGTTTATTATTATTATTGTTTTTTTGTTATGCTATAAAAACATATATTTGATAATATGTATGTAAATATTTTGGCGGCACCAACATTTAATTTGTCTAATTGATCCGAAACCGAAAAATGCACTTTTAACGATCAATAAACGACGTCCTTGGCCTATTCGCGTCCTTCTTTGCGCGAGTACAACTTCCGAATGAAAAGCACTTCGATTCATTAAATTCGCACAAGATACTTTCGCAATACTCGTGTTTTCGTTGCGAGAATTATCGCAGAGATACAGAGAGTGCTTAGAGAGCTTTTTAGCCAATTTCACATTTTGTATGTTCACGATCGTTAGTAGATCGTATTCGTCATCACGTTCAAAGCCAGAGAGAAATCGCGAGAGTTAACAAATCGTGTTTAGTAGTAAAAGCTCTGATAGAAATCATGGTCGTCATCCACATCTTCTCTCGTGCAATAAGAGATTCTATGAATGAAATTCTTTGAATTTTCAATGACGGTCATTTTCGCTGCTCCCCCCCCCCCCCCCTCGAATGCCGCATTAGAGGTCGATCAAATGATGACGTTAATATCAACTTATATCATAGTGATTCATGAAATCTCAGTGGAAAATAAATTTGCTCTTGTAGTTTTTTTTGTTATTTAGCTTCTCATGTGGCTTGAGTACATTTGAACGTGCAGATACAAAACACTTTCGAACAAATAGTGGGAGATTCCCGAATGGAATTCCTATTGCCATATTGGCAGTGTTTGTGTGGTGTTTTTTCTTGCCCTGGGTTCGGAAGACTGCTGCGTCATCATTCTGTGAAAATTCGTTCAATTTACTGGAACTCAAATCAAATTAAGAGAAATATTTGAATGTAGGTAAACAACTGAGTTGAGAGCGAAGATCATTTGTAGCCATTTATATTACTATTAGATGATTCCAGGAAGTTTTGGATTCATCATAGCGCCGTAATGATCATCGTCGTCAAAAGTATGACTCTTTAATTTGGTTAGGCAATGAATCACTCTTACTACGGATGCTCGAATTTTTCATTCATAAAACGCTTATCATGGGATCGCAGTGACGTGAGTACAGTTCCGATTCTTATCACTAAGTAAAGCCACCTTCTCTAGTTCTTTTTTTCTCGTTTTTATACTCGTACGATACAGTCAATGATGGTTTTAATCAAATACAATAGGACCAACATGAGTTAAGACAAATACATACATACATATTCACATTTATAGATAATATTGCGACAGTTTTGATCACATGAAAAGATAAAAGTATCTAGTATAGCCATAAACAATCATTCGTACATATACATATATGTATGTGTATACATTTACGAGCATGACGATAATTTGCGATGCTTAGCTTTTAAATGATGGTAGCTTAAGTGGTTGTTGTTTAAAGATCACAAGCTATCTAGTATAGGTATGTCATTTGTAGAGACTTGCATATACATGAAAGACCTGATTTTAATAAATGCGGATTGTAAGCATGAGAACAGCAATTTGAGCATCAATTAAAAATAAAACCCTAACGTCAGAGTTGATAAATCTGTATTAACATTTTGTTATTAGCATCAGTGTTGTGCTACAAAATTGGGGCATAGTGACGAATTAACTTTATCAGAGTGAACTTTTTCATGGAATGCCCAAAAGTGTTGAGCGATTAAGCCTTCTAGATTAATAAATAAAGTCTTATTATTTAAACTTAGTGACGTAGACCGTTTGACTTATCAAATTTAACAAAAAAAAACATGATGAACGAATAAAGAAATCTTAAGCTTGCAATTCGACTTAAAAAATCACATTCTGTGAAGTAAGTGGGGAAGTATTTCAAGTAAGAAAAGGTTTTTTTTCTTTGAATTCTTGTTAACAAATTTTTCTAGAGAATAGTCGATCAGCGATAGAAAATTGAAATTATTTAAATTGCCGAAGGAAATTATAAGCATAGAGTAGTAATTATATATTTTAATTTAAAATGTTAATATCTCACGCATAGATACGGAGGGTGTTACAGTTAAAAAATATTGTGTCATATGGTAGGTGGAGGCTCCTAAGATTGTAGTAAACAAAATATTGTATGGTAAAACGTGGATCATATTTAATTCATCTCATGCTATAGCCCTTCGGAGTTTAAAACCTTGGATATAAATAGGTATATAAATACTAAAACGATTATGACTTTTTAACTGTGATAAAAAGAATAATAGTAGTTTTCGAAGCATTGCCACTTAGAAGATTTTTTCGTGGCTTCAAAAGGGATCGTTTTTCCAGAAATTTTACAACCTTTGTAGATGTGTATCTAAGTGTTTTTGTTACTCTTCTTGGGTATATATAGCAGAAAAGAAGGCATTCAGACGCAACGACAGTAGATGTGGAAGAGAAAATTGTGCATGCTAAAAGATTTTCACTTTCAATCAGCAAAAGCCTAGAACTACAATAGAATCAACATAACTCTGCAACTGCGTCAAGAATCAGAGAACAAGTTCATCATAAAAAGGATTTTGTTGATTGACAGAGAACTATTTTCAAAGCATGGGGTTACTGATCAGCACATGTGATCTCTCGTTCAAAATGTTGCAACTATCGTTTGAAAGGTAAGAATATAATTAGTGTATAAGAATGAGATTTAGACCGAATAATAGGAAACAATTTAATGGACCGTCACGTCCATCTAGAAATCTCTAATTCAAGCTAATTATAAGCATTCTGATAGACATATTACCGGACCTTCTTCAATATGTTTCCCTTGTTCAGAGTACTGGAATTTTTCCCAACATGATAGAGAACATTTTCAACGAAGCAGCAGAAGTATTGTTTTGTTAGACGAATTAATAAGGTCATCGCTGCTAAACGGTTACAACATATAAGTTCTAATAGGAAATATTTAGGAACATTGTTACTTTAAAAATGTCATTTGTATTATAATATTTTTCTTACGGCAGTCTTCTACGACTTAATGACTTAAGTTTGATCAGTGATTGACTGTTTTTTCTAGATTGAATTGCTCATATGTCGGTCATTTATGTGGACTTTAGTTCTTGTTTTATTTCCTTGGCATGTTCTCTTAATTTTCTGAAAAACTTTAAACGTTAGCATCTTTTAATTTCGCCTATCTCGCGTCCTCTTACCTTTTCTTTTCATTTCTTAGAGGCCGCTGTTCATTAATTTGTTTGTTTGCGGGGTGTTTGTGGCTGATTTCTTTACATTTGAGCTTTTTTGTACCTGGGCTGTATTCTTGATGGTCAGACAAACTGCAATACATCAGAATCTTAATTGCTGTGTTGCAGTTTTGGAACTAGTTTCCTACAATTAATCGCGGACGTTTGACCTGCTGCTATTTACGCAGCGTAAACATTTTTAGGGCTAAGCGATCGTCAGAGTAAATTTACACCAGTTAGATAGATGCTACACTACGGAGATCTTTAAATAAAACCCATGGATCGCACAGAAAAAATATGTAAGCCGACCCAAGAACTAGTGCCTACATATGTACGTACAAATCGGTTTGTTTATGTAGGGGTAGTTTTAGCCAGTAAGAATCCGACACTGCCAATGAAAATGAATCCACTGGTCCGTCATACAAGGTTTCCATTTCCTAGCGCAAAAATAAAATATCGCAATTTAATTTACCGGATTATGATAGAGAATACATGCCGCTACTTCAGGGTCGAAATAAACGTCATCATGCGATTTTATTTAAATCGATCTTGAAAACATTGTTTTACACTTATGGACAGGCCAATACCAAAGACAGAATCTTTCGAAATTCCAATTACTCACATACGCCGATAGTAGTATGTAGTAGTATCGGAAGAACAAAGGATTGCCAGATTAATCATGATTCAATTTAGTTAGAGACTTTTCTATCCAGGCTTTTCTATTTATTCTGTCGACTATATTAGCGCTAAGGTCCAAGGCAGTCTCTTTGGATCAAGAAGCCAATCAAGTGTCACGGGCTCTACAGTTAATCGATCAATTCCTTGACGTATTACAAGGAAAAAAATCATATTAATGAGAGGAGATTCGAAAATCATACATACGATCTAAACACTCTTTAACTGCATGGTTATAGCGTGTGGGAGTGTCTTCTTGCTGGTACACAATGGTTATTCCTTGTTGCAGTAGTACAGTTCTGGTAATTTATTACTAAGATTGGTATTTAACCTTGCAGGAAGGCAATAGGGTCCCATCAGCTTGTTCTTTAATATGCACACATTAACGTTGAACTTGCTCTGGAAAGCTGTGTTTCATGGACTAACAACGTTGTCTTCCGCAAAGTGTATTTCCAGAATGTAATTGCCGAATTCCAAACGATTCTCTGAGTAAAACAATTGAAGTACTCATTATTACGAGCCCATCGATGCCTCTATATTTTTTACCACGGGACCCCCACCATCCCTCATTCATTTGACTTTTTTCTGAAAATATGTCAAGGAATCTCTCCTCAAAGTCTTTGGCAAATCCTATTCATTGCAGAAGGAGAAGATTATGTCTCTGGTGAAACGGACATCGACCAACTGGGTATAGGTAAATGGAGGCCAATGGCTTTTGTTCGACCTAGACGGGGAGTTTTGTTACTTGAGGCTCAGAGCTACATAGCGCCATCTTAGGGAAATAAACCAAAATATTTAATACAAAAACAAACTGTTTTTATTCTTCATAGGTAATTAGAATGTTAATTAATTTGTTTAGAGAAGTAAAAAGAATTGCCACATAGTGCGAATAAGCAATAGGTTCGAATTTTAAGCCCCAAATAATATTAAATAAAAACGTATCATACTCCGTTGACAAATGATTAATCATACTTAAAAAACTTACTCGTAATAAGACAAGCTTCTCTTGAATTTATTTGAGATTACAAAAAAAAAAAACAAGAATTTATTTTGTCCGGATTTTTATATTAGGTTGATTTTTTTATCCGATAAGCTTTACATTCACACCAGGACATTGTTTTTCACCGTTGGTTCGTTTTTCTTCAAATCGCATTAATTCTTAAAATTCTATTCTACTTACCAATTCGCTGAACGTTTTCAACATGTACAAACAACAATTTTCCCAACAACCCCATAAACATCCGCATTGTGAATGAGTCAGAAAAAAACATGACGTCAACATCAACCCAGCTGTGGGTTTCTTTTTACCGAAGTTAAGTGTACGTCTACGTTTCTCCTTGCCGTGATGTTAAATCTCGTGAAATTTAGTTAATAATTTTATCATACGGAATATGTTGCCAAAAACTAAGAAAACAGGATTCTGGAAATTCATCAAAGGCGGTGCAAAAACCTTATTTGTTGCTGAAGCTGTCTGCTTTGCTGTATCATATGGTGTTTACTATCGCATGAACACCAACCGAGGTTAGAATTTCTTTCATCTTATATTTGTGTCTTCCAGACTTTTTTATGGTTGTGTAACAATTCCTAATGTTATATTAAATAGTCGAATTATGTAATGACTTCAAATTGCTTTAAAATGCTGATTGATATTCAAGTCAAATCGCAAAACACGGAACAGATGCGTGGAAAATCCCTTAATGCATCCGGAAAAATCCCTTTCCTATTGACAAATGTCAATTGTGACTTGTGACGTGAGTTGCCGCAATGGCGAATTGAATAAATTTCGCTTCGGTGTGATTTTCCCAGGAAAGTTAACTATTTTGTTTTCTGGGGAGACAAGAATCCGTTTTGTTAACTTTATTTAAAAGAAATTTTTGGATGCAAAACTGTGAGTTTTATTTGTTTTGATAATTTTTCAAAATATACGGTGTATGGTTTGTTGGGTAATTTTGGTGCAACGCCCATGGGCGCTCCCTTAACACAAAAATGTGCAGTAGGTTTGACTAAAAATAAAAATCCTATTTTCATTCGGAATTTCGCTCTAGAATGCATTAAAGCGTAATTAGTTTATAGAAAATAGAATAAAGTTCAACGAACGCCGAAAGTTTGATGTGAAGAGGTTTTTTATTTAATTTCTTCGGTAAAATTTTCTCTAGAAATGTTTGAGATGAATCTTTGTTTTGAGAACCTTTTGCACAAGAATGCACTTCATCGTAATCATAATAATAATAAAAGGAATTTGAGCTCCGAGCACAACATTATTGATTATTTTTTTACAGCTTTAGCCGCATTATGATTAAATAATCCCTAACAACTTAAGAATACTAATATAATTAAAACTTTTTTTTTGTATTAGAAATCTTTGCGAACAATGTGTAGAATTAAAGAACCATGTGTACTTTATTCACTGCTATTGATTTGGCACAACATAGAAAATAAATTGCTGCGCATATTGCCCTTCAAGGAGTTCAAGGACTTTATTTACATATGTCTTCATTATGTTTCCACATAAACCTGAGCTTAATTGCCTTAACCTTTGGCTTTCAACTCTTTAAACAAATCTTGTGTTGTTTTACTTATTTGTTTTTAGTTTCAAAGGAAAAAAAAGTTATTCAATTTTTTTTTTCTAATACGGATATTGTAGGTAAAAAGGTACAGTGGTCGTCCAATAATAAAATAAAAAAACATTGTTTAATTCAACGATTGTAGGTTTGTAGAAAAGACTAAACCTTTCTTAATTATTGAATATTAAATCATTTAAAAGACTGCCTTATTTTGCTTGGCACTAAGAAAACTTGTCAACTCAATTTTTTAATACATTACCAATGGTTTCGGCCCCTATTTCGCGAATAGCTTGAACAATATTGTGCTTGAGGGCCCTGATCGTCTTTGGATTGTTCACATAGCATCGATCTTTAATAGCTCCCCAGAGAAAAAAGTCCAACGGCGTCAAAACAAAACGGCTGATGTCATTACTAAATCGAATGTTGGACGGCTTGTGTGGCCCTGTGTGATGCTTGCTGGAATCATAGCTTGTGAAGACCAAATCCTCCTTTTCTGGTCATAATAAATCGGTTATTATGCATCGGAAGCGCTCTCCATTAACTGTAACGTTTCCCCTATTGTCGTCTTAAATGAAAAGTGCGCCAATAATGCTGCCACTGAAAAAGCTACACCGAACAATCACACTACATGTGGATTTTCAGAGCCTCAAATACGGAAGCTTTAATTGTTTACGTAGGGGGTTTTCTTGTTGGCAACCCACACAATATTCTTCGTTGAGCGCACAGGGTGAACATGGTAATATGTTCAGTTATTATATAACAAACCATTCTAACAAACTTTGCATTATTCCAGCCGAAATATTGAAAGCAACTGTAATATTTCTCAACGTTTTTCAAGCATTAATAAATCCATTTCGTACCGCGGAAATACATATAATACTAAGTTTATGTCAACGAGCGCAAAAGAGCTGCCAGTATCAAACTAGCAAAGGATTAAAAAAGATACCAGCAGATTTGGTATCTACCAGTCTTCTTTTTATATCTTAGAAGAATCAAACCGTCAATGGCAAAATTGTGGTGGTATTTCCCAGGGCTTTCGTTTAAATCTTCATTAAAGATCTTTTGTCTGCTAATTCAAATTCAGTGTATTCCTTCGCCGGTGGCAGTACTCTCTGCTTTTCATATTCGTTTCGGCGCTCACGTCCCTCCTCATCGGCCATAGAAGGGGAAACTCAGGGTATGTAAGGCTCATTCAATTCCGATGTTAACAATATATTTAATAGGAAAACACCAACAAAATATAATTTTACGGTTCGAAAACAAGATTATGTTTGCTGTCGATAAAGCTAAATCTAAACACCCAGTCTCTATACACTGGCCCAACAGGTCCATCAAAGAAAAAACATGTAACGTAATTTTTAGTGCGATTCCAGGAGCATATGCTTTACCTGATTGGTTAATCGTAAGTTCTTTTAATTTTTTAGCGGCTCTAGATGATAGCAACACTTATAGAAATTTAAATCACATTCAGCATTCTTTTCTGGATGGAATCTGTTGGGTAAATTCTTACTAATCAGCTTCATATTTGCCAGGTTTTACCACCACTTGCTGATTCTTATCTAAATACGAATTATAAGTATCGATCGAGATCACTTCATGCAGGCTACGAGCCGAGGTAAATACAAGAATATCGGTTTCTTTGGGAAAAAAAAGCATTAGAAGCGAGAGAAATGGAAATAAATGGAAATGTGATACTTCAGAAACGACACTTGCAAATTTTACTTAAAGGTAATAAGCACCTGTTAAGCTGAGATGGTTTGATAGAAAGAACGTTCATTATCTCATATCCACGATTTTGTCATCGATAATTGTGTCTAGAAAATGAAAATTTAGCACCTGTTTTCCGGTCTTCTAGAAGGGAGATCATCTAAATCGTCCCAATTGTTGTGGCATCAGTATCTTTAACATCACTACGAAACTTATTTACCGTATTGGGTACACTCGTTGGTGCGTGTATCAAAAAGGGCTTCGTTATTAATTCTGATAATTTCACCCTACCACTAATCAAGAAGATTTACATTTGCAAATTTTATATTTTTGTGTCCAAGAAGGAAGATGATTGAGCAAAAAGGACTTGTAAATATGTACTAGCAAGCTTTCTATAAGTCCCTTATCATCTCTAAACCATTTTGAAGAACGTAAGTCTAGGTTTATTAGTTGAGGCACAGTTCAAGCCCGGACTGTAGTCTCATCTAAGTGAATGCCTAATGGAAACCGTGATATGATTAAAACTGATTGTTTTTAACTACTCAATTACGTCGAATTTCCAATGATGACGACATATTTTCTTTGAAAAAGTTATTTTTCCATCGAAGGTATCGGATCCTGTTTTGTTTGTTAACGTATGTACTCGTCTCATAAAAATTCAAAATTATTTTCTCTGCGCTCTTGCGTATATAATGAAAATTTCAGATGAGGGAACAAATTATTTTACTATTATACGAGTATATTATCTATTATTTTTTGTAAGCTATCGCGCAAACCCACCCAGGCTTTGACATTCGTTTAAGTAGCGATGTTTTGTTTGGATTCATAGTTTAAAGATCGTAGTTTTTTCAAATTGTATAAGAAAAAATTATTTGACTTCTTTTTATGTATATATTTGGTGACAGTTTTTTGTTTTTCTTTCTTTCTTTTTAGAATTCCGTCAATATATGAACGAAAACTATCCATTTGTCCTAGATTACTACTATAAAGTGGGAGAAGTACTTGGCAACAGTAATTTGCGAACAGTCGATTCTAGTGTTTGGCAAACTCAAGAAAAAAAATCCGAATAAGCTAATTCACTAATAAATAAGACCACTTCAATTGACGGCTTTCAAAATCAAGCGCGAAGTAAATACTTTTTTTTTTATATTATTCTACTAAAATCACCAATCTTTCCAATACTATTATCACCAAACTAAAACTTATTAGTTAAAATCTAATTGATGGCTACTAATGTGTATGTTAAATCTTTACTGTGGTTGGTATCATTAGGAGGCCTAGGATACGCTTTACTCAGAGTGACAACACCATCTGAAGAAAAAATAGAAGAAATACGAAAGGGTTCACATCCAGTTTTTCTCAGCGAAGACGAAAAGAAGAAGTTGCTTTTTTTAAAGAAACTTAAGCAAGCAAGTTCCGAAACTCCAATTTACCTACAGGAAAAAGACGATAAGTAAAACAGTAAATCAATAGCACAATGGAGGTTGAAAACGGTCTGGATGTTAATGCGAAAAAGGATTCTGTGTTGGAACGATTGAATAAGCGCAATAAAGACAGGCAAAACTTCCTCGATGTGAAATTAGAACAGAGAAACAAAGAAAATCTTGATTTAGAGGGTACTGATTACTTTTCACAAACATTTAGTGATCGCATTAAAGAAATAACAGTTAATATCAGCAATGTTAACATTTGCAAACCAGAGGGCCCCGAACTAATACGAGTTTTTTCATCAATTACAACTGACATCCAAGAACTGCAAAGGTACCTTTCGAATTCAACAATATTTTTGCCTGATTACAAGATCAAAGCAAGTCAAAATGCTCTAAATGAAATAACGGCTCTTGCAGAAGAAACACGTCTTAAACTTATGCCGAAGAAAAAATTCGGCTTCAACAGCAAAAAAGTTGCCCCAAAGGTTGTTGTTAATCCAAAAGTCAATGTCGCCGATAAAGTAGATTTCAGCGAAAAGAGTGTTATTTCTTCATCAGTCTTTACTTGGACTCTTTCTAACAAAAAAGATGAATATCTCTTTTTGGAATCGTCTGAAGTTAACGGACAAGATATCACAATATCCAATTTAAATAACTGTTTAGTCGAAATCCAAGGACATGCTGGATCGGTACAAATTTCCAATGCAAACAATTGTATCTTCCTTTGTGGCCCCATATCACGGTCTCTATTCGCTGAAAACTGTAAACATTCACAAATCGCAGCCGCATGTCAACAGCTAAGATTACACTCCTCAGCCGGTTGCAAACTGTTCTTGCACGTGACAGGACGCGCTATCATAGAAGACTGCAATAAAATTGAAATCAGTTTATACAACTATAAGTATCCTGAAATTGAATATGACTTCAAAAAGGCTGGCATTGATAAAACCCTCAACAATTACACTGATATCGCTGACTTTAACTGGTTATCTCCCGATATACCGTCGCCAAATTGGAAACTAAGCAATGCCGATTCAGACTGGAATGACATTCGACGAAAATTCAAAGATTTTCCTAAACACTTATAGTCAATCGCTCCTAGGCGGCTTACATGGATCGCGCTCGCCCACTGTCTGATAACATTTGGATTGGTTTTAGTCTTGTTTACACTTTATAACTCTTTAGAGACGTCGTTAAATTTGTGGTATTTATTTGAAAACTTTCTGTATAAATAGAAAGTAGATCTTCACAATATAATCAGAGCTAATTTTATTGTAGATTCAAAAATTTTAATTATTTTTATGCAATTGAATAAACAGTGTTAACTAAATATTTATGCATTTATTTATTTATTCCATTTGAACGAGTATTGCAGCATAATGATGGTTCCTAAGGAAAATAAGCGGATCTATTTTTTTTTTTTTTTTTGAAATGATACAATATTTAATAAAACCAGTGTAGCTTGTGGTCTTATTTAAAAATTCAATGCTATTCCTGATAGTTAAGTAAAGCAAAGACCAATTTTTATCTCACCCTACAAATTTAAGCGTAAGTAGCAAATTTACACACTAAGCAGTCATGGCTTTCAATATAAAAAAAATAGAACAATCATTTCAGGAGATTGTCTTACTATTTGATTTATATTGAGCTTTTTCCTTAATTACTCAAATCTTGCAATTATTTTTTTTGCAGAATGTAAATCATGTAATTAAGTGGCACAACAGTCTGAGGTGGACCTCAGCTTCTGTGTAGTTGTCTGTATCGATATCAGAGCCTAGATAGATAAAATCATTAACTGCCTCAAAGTTATGTTTTGGCGCGTAAGTTTGCACTATGCTTTACAAAAATAATGTTAAGGAATTGTAAAGGAAATTGTCTAAATCTTCTTTTGACATCGAGAGTCTCGGTGAGATTTTAACCGAACTTGATAAAGCAGCGTACATTCTTTATCGTCATCCTGCACAAACGATCGAATTTGACAGAGAAAATTTGAATCGATGAATAGGTGGTGTGTATCGATCTAAAGTTCATGTTTTCTCAAAGATCTGCCGTAGTGTGAATATTTGGTCGATGGTGGACTTTATAGTTTTTTGAGACGACATTTAGTTTTCATTTTCAAAATGTGTGGAAACGTATTGAAGTACGAGTAATGTGTAAAACTACAAACAGCACGGATTTTTCCTCATTTTTGACAGTTCGCGAACAGACCTTTAGTTTTTCATTCCTTTTGTACACAGGAAAAACTCCTAGCTCTAATACAATTATAAGATTATTGTCAATTATCATCAACCTCACGCTGTTTTTTTTTTCAGATTTGGAAATAACTTTTTTAGAAATTTACTTAAGCGGCATATACACTGGTCAAAAACTCATCAAGCATGTCAGAATATGAGTAGCACACACGATTTTTTCTTCGCTTCCGGTTGCTATATGGTTTTTGTTTTACGTTTCACAACGCATATAGAGAACGATAAACTTCTAGAAATTCCAAAATAAAATTTTTATCTTCCATCTTCGAAAAAATTAAACCGCATCCGCTGTCTGCTTGCGATGTGGTCTCGTCGCTGTCAAGGGGAAAATGAGCACATGCATAATCAGTCAATCACTCATATACACTAAATCAATCATGTCTACCTGATTGACTAAAAATCCAAACATTTTGATTTTGCGTCAAGCAAAAAACAGAACAAAGGTATTCTTTAACGATTTAAGAAAACCACGACTAAAAATCGGCAAAATGAAAATCAAAGACTTAATAGGAACATACATATTAATATATCAAAATTAACAGTTTGTTCTCAAAACCTTTGTTAGATGGATCGTTAAAGCTTGCCTTCATTTTTTTTCTGATTTCCATCTTTGACAGATTTGGCTGTGAAATCCTTGACCAGAAAGCTACCCAATTTGAATTACATGCTTAATAAATTTGATTTCAACACTAGAACTAGTATTTTAAAATCCCATTTTATTTGACTTTTCCTTTTCTTTCCACAATTTAGCCTTTTGTTAAGCATTTACGTCTTGTTTTGCTTGTATAAGGCAAAGAATAAATCTTTCTGGGCCTCGACCAAACAATAATCTGTGCCATAACAGTTAAAACTACCGATTCTCTGCAAAAAAAAAAAAGGCTTATACCAACATAAACAACTATTGGCGTAGAAAAGCGTCCGATAACACTAAGGAACTAGAACATACAACAACTTAATTTCAGGAATACAAAAAGTCGAAAAAACACAATAACGTTTCAACAAAAACCACATAAAATTCGTCCATGAATACTTTTTAAAATAACTGTTTAGTTTCATTTGTTGTACAATTACTTTTTGTTTACATATGTAATTAAATATTGCAATTACAGATTCAAAAGAATATGCAAAATAAAAATGTTTTTTTTTCTTTTTTTTTTCTTAAATAAAACCAAAGAACACAACAATTAAGTCAATTTGATTACAAATAATAACTGTTTCAGCCACTTCGTGCACTATGTGTTATACATCTGTAGCAGTTCATTGCAGAGATTTAACATGTTTCAATTGATATGAATCTGCTTTGACCATAGCACGTGTCTTAACATTTTAAATAAAATACAAGTCATTTCAATTAACATAGAATGACATAAATGGTAGTTTAAATAATATTTTGTTGCTACATATAAGTCAATAGTTACAACTTCAGTTCAGTAATATCGTTTGGTAATATTATCTAAAATAAGGAGGACATTGGTTGGTAGTCGTAGGTAAAAAGATTGCTTCAAAAATTTTACGTATGGCGAGTGTGGTATACTTTTTGTTTGTTTTACTGGCAGACTTGGAGATTCTTTACGTTTTGTCTTTTGTGCCATGTTTTACTTTAATTTTAAACTCATTTAGCCAGCATGATTAATTGGTCTACTAATTGAGTTGGGCAAAGTCATTGAACGAATTTCCCATCTATAAGCAAAAATCCAAATGAAATATCATAATTTATAAAATATGTAAATAAAAATGTAAGCAAACCTTAGTTCTTTCGGAAGCCAAGATGTGTCAATATGATGCTCAACTACTTTTAGTAAAGCTAAAGTTTTAAGGCTCGGATCGAAATCCAAAACGTGCGTATCGTTGTTATCTATAAGTGGTGGATGATCCGGTGAAGGACTGTAAGAAAAAACACAAAATTTTTAAGTCGAATATAGTTCTATGCATACAATTTTACTGTTAATACACTTTTTTTTTGGCTAATAATTTACATATACCAATACGAAGCTCTGACGTGGTGCTGTAGAAATAGGAAAGGCACTGAGATATGTCAACCTGGCGATATCCAATGTTGCAACTGTTTTCTACACATCAATTGTGCTCATAATACCTCCACGTGGTAACCGTGGAATACTGAACTTGCTAAACTTATAAGCGCGAGTGCTGACCAGTAGATAAAAATAGCAACACTATGAACGGGACAGCGGATGCATTCCGCAGATGGAATCAACGGCGAAGAAAAAATCTGGAAACAAATGAGACCTTAGCTAGGCTACTTCGACATATTTGGAGCTCAGGCCTGTAAGGATTTAAAAAACTAAGTCAGAGTCTTGGAAAAGAGATGTGGCGGATGAACGCTTTACTGTAGCACTGCCAGCAAACCCCCCAAAGAGGAGAAAAATGACGACACCGAAGACAGCTTCTACGAGCAATGTCTTAGCCTATGTAAACTATCGTAGCTCAACGATATAAACACGCCCCTGGTTGGTATAGAATTTCGTTGTTTATTCAGGGTATTGTGTTACAAATGTTTGAATGTATAATGTACAGAGATGATAGTTGCAAACAAACGTAAGTACATTTAAATATGAGAGCTATGACATTAAAATTATCCTCGGCGATTTAAATGCAAAGCTAGGAAAAGAGAGCATCTTTGGTAGTACTTTACCTCCGATAACGAATTCAGGCTAGTCGACTTTCGATATTCACAAGAGGACTTGAAGAACTCCTGATCAATTAACCGTCAACCAGATTGACCACATTGCGATCGACGCAAGACATTCATCCAGTTTTATGAATGTCCGAACATTTCGAGGAGCCAACTTCGACTCGGACCATAACCTTGTTATAGTCAAGGTACGGTTGCAGATATCCCAAACAACGCCAAGAAAAGCTAATATTGTAGGAATTTCGACGTCAGACTACAATCGCAAGAGATCGGCAAATCCTTTTCCAATGGAGTCTCTCTAAATCTCTTAAGATGTCCACCGCCGCCAGCAACAAGCATCGAAGACCAATAGCAACACTACCAAAAAGCCATCAGAGATGCCGCTACTAACGTGCTGGGTTTAACTCGACCACCGCAACGAAACCCCTGATTTGAAGACGAATGCAAGTAAGCAAAACGCACAGACAGCGGCGCTGCAAAGAATGTCTAGAGCTGCTCACGAGCTCTATGGGCCGAAGAGGAGAGACGAAAAGGTAGACTGTATAAAGGCGATGACAAACCAAATATCGTTGTTAGGGAAAATGAACCTTTCAACTTGGAAAGTGGATCTGTTTCGTACAAGATTCGATTCGCTCAAGTGTTAACCTAGCAAGCAGATAGGCCTTGTCAATAAAGCTGGCAGCTGACATGACATGGTAAATGCACATTGGAATGGAGAATGAGGCAACATTCCTTATGTTTTCGACAAACGACCAACTTTACACTACCCTTGGAACACTGTGGTATTTGTTCGCCTTAATTTCGGTGTAAACCATAATATTATGTTTTATTCGGTCTGTGTTAGCCCCGTGCAAAACCACTCATGTTTCGTTTGCTCTGGTTCGTGTTGGTATCAATTTATTATAGTTTGATAAGTCAATATAAAACGTTTTAACTAATCCGGTGTGTTTTCAATCTTAAGAAAATAATTATTTTTTTTTTCCTATTTTCATCTGTTAAAGTTGATAAATTTAAAAAATTTATCTTATTCTACGGCATACATTCTGATTTAAATGCTTACCTAGTTCCTCCAAATAGGAACATACGACTTCCTTTGACTAGACATACTTGCCGTCGGCGTGACGACGGTGCTTTACCCCTTGGTTTGACTAAATTCCATCGATTCGTTTTCGGATCGAACGTATACAAATCATTAAAATGCTGGTCTAAAAGACCATTATAACCACCAAATACATATATCAGTCCATTGTAAATAACTGCAAGTACAAAATATCTGTTCGAAATAATATCTATTAGTTGAACACAATAAAACAACTTACACATGGAATGGCTCCGTCTGCCAACTGGAACTTTGCCCGTAGTTGAAGGACGATGCCAAACTTTTGTCTTTAAGTCTAAATAGACTATTTCTGGGCAATATATTTCTTCGAGACTATGATAAGGACTATGTTTATCACCACGACCACCAAATATATACATTCGATCGTGAATAGCGGCAGTTGAATGAAAATCCCGAAATGATGGGGCTACATCAAATGTTTGATTATATTTCCACTCCATTGTATCAAAATTAAAACTATGCACATCACATGTAAATTCATTGATATCGTCTTCGAATCCTCCGAAAATGTACATGCAATTGCCAACAACACAAGCTGAATGACCATCGCGAGCACCAGGTATTACCCCAGTTACGGATGGTCGCGACCAAGATAATGTTTTCGGATCAAAGCAATATAGTAAATTGCATAAGTTTTCATCATTTCGGCCTCCCCAAAGATATATCTTATTTTTGTATGCTACAGCTGTGTGACCATATCTATCCAGTAAAATAAATTATAATGGGAAATGTGTTATTAGAAAATATTTCCGTTTAAGAGTGCAAATTAAAAAATTAGAATAATGAAAAATAAATGTCATAAGGTAAAAAATATCATTCTCTTAAAATATAACGCGGGGAGAATTTTCTGCCATAAGAAGCCAAAGCAACAAAACTGAAATAAGTATCCGAAACATTGTACTACCACTACAGCAAAAAAAAATACAATGTCACAGATCTAGAAAAAATTGTTGTTTCGCAAAAAAAAGGTTAAGGAATTCTGAATATATATTTTTCATAAGAACTCTTAATTACTCTCATTTAGTATTCCATTTATCAGTGTTTCCCTTGCCTTAAGAGCAGAAAAGTAAGTGTACACGCTTTATCATAAATTTTACTCTTAATAAGTAGAAGGGGAAGAATATTTGTTCAGACCATCCGAAAAAGGGAAATCATAACTATGTTTTGCAAAGCCATTGACCTTCTCTTTTTTCCGATGTCCAGCAAACGTAGATACATCGACAACTCGTAAAATTGTTTGATTGTTTGAGTACTTGCATTTGACAAGCAATACGATAATCCGCTTCCAACAGACCTGCTGGGAATTTGATGGAATGTCGCAATTAAAAATGGCACCAAAGTAGACATCAACCGAAAAAAAAAGATTAATGTATTTTTTTAAAGCCATTTAACAGATTTCTGTATCAGGCTGTCGAAAAAGCATGCATTTGGGATCGATGGACCCGATCTTAAAAGAACTTTATCTTACAATAGGTGGTAGTTGTGTTGCTTCAGGTCTACTTTTATGCACCTAACCCCGCTGACTTTTTGATTTTCAAATCGACTGTCACGTGGCTAAACATAACGCAATAGCTACCTCTGACGCCGTTCTGAAATCGCAGCATACTCTCAACGCTCCAGTTTTCTTCACCAAGTTTATTTGTCATACGTTTTTTCGTCTTTATTTATAGTTTTTTTTTTTGCAATATGTGATTATGTGCAATGTTATCAGTGTAGAGTGTAATGTGATGTCTACGCCGCTTTCCGCTCTGCCCTCAGACATTATATAGCGATTGACTCGTCACCAAGCTTTTAGAAACCCCTTTCTCAGGCAGCTATTCAATTTTTACCTACAGTATTACACAACTGGAGTAGATTCTATTATTTTCAATAGGTAGTAAGACATATTCTGTCATTTTAATAAGTTTCTTAAGTAGGTAGTTTGTTACCATTTGTTTTAACTGCAGGGAGAAGACAGCTTCCATTAGGCAAGTTATTAGAGAAGTGTGAAGATGACTGAGTTGCTCAATGGCTTATTTAAGGACAATTCTGATCTTACCAATTTCTCCCTTCTTGCTGCTCTTTTACCAGGGTTTTAAGACCTTACATGCTTACTTGTTTTCCGGAAAAATGAGCTGCTTACAGTTGAATACTTATTATTCCGAGAAAGGTTGATACCGTAAAGTCAAACTACTAATAAGTATAACGCGGAGAATATGACAAAGGACAATCTTCCAACTTGCAATTTAAGAAGCATTATTGTTGCTTACCTGAATATATTTGTAGTAAGAAATGCTCATTTGAGTTGAAGAAGGCGGTAGACCCAAATGATGTTGAGCTTTCATATGTTGGGATCCCACGATTAGAGTTGTACGACAAGAAAACCTACAAGTGCTCATAGTTCTTGTATATAAAACCCAGACATAAAAGAACAGGCATCAGTACTTATAGAAACATATATACATACGATGAGACTGTTTAGCCTGTTAATTAAAACTGTATGAGCGGATTAGTATCCAGGATTAAGAAAAAAACAAATGTTCGATTTTTTTAGAAATAACTGAAACTATGAAAAATAAACAAAGGCAAAGGTGATTAAATTGTAGTTACCCTAAGCTCTAATCTTTATGGGTTAAAAAAATATAATTTGCTTGTACAGTAATATGTTAGCTGACAATTTTAACTTAAACACCTACTGGAAGGTATAACAAAATGTAATGTAATGTAAAGCATTAGCTTTATAAAACCACTTCAAATGAGTCACATTCAATTCATAACCGGCTTCCGGAAGTGTGGATATCAGGGAAAACAAGGAATTAACACATGCAAAAGTAGAAGCGAACAATTGATGGCGTTGTTATCAGACATTCTAACAAATCGATATATTTTTAGTAAACATAGTTAACAATTTGCTAGAATGAAAGAGAACACGGTTTTTTTTTTTTCATATTTCGAGATAATGGATTTACGTACGAAAAACGACTACCTTATCTTATGTTGATATGATAGCAAATTTAAAATCGAGTTGTCAATTGTTTTTGCGTAATTTGAAATAAATAAAATAACAATATGCGTTCAGTATTTATACATAAATTTCTATACAGACTTGATTACCTAATAATTAAGAAACTTTTCGAAAGCATTTAAACATGTTTACATCATTTTTGTAACGAAATTTAGGAATTAAGTTCGTCTTCTTGCAATGATGTGAACAATGAGTGCATGTACTAAATTTAATAATTAGAAACCTGTTAATCCTTCTCTTTGTTGGGAGCTACGATGAATCACCAAACCTCAAATATAATCCCCTAAGGTCGAAATACAAAAAAGGGAAATGAACATAGTGACAAATGAGAATTGAACAAACATGTATTACCGAATTTTTGGGTAAAAATTTAGCTAAAACAAAATAAAAAATGCGACGGTGATTTTGACAGTGCTATTTCAGGTAACAACAAAACCATTTTAGATAGTTAACCACACCTTAATTTACCAAACCACAACAGAATCAAAACAAATAAATAAAATAAAAAAAACTTTAACATATAACTGACCTCTGGAAGGGGACTTCGGGATATTTAAGAGGTTGTCCGTCCTCATCCTTCTTCGTTGGCACCAGTGACCATCGTAATGTATTTGTATTAAATACATGAACGTCAATTGATTCATAAATTTTGTAGTCTCCTCCAGTGCAGTAGCCTCCGAATGAATAAATAAATTCACCCACACTTGCAGCCGCATGATTTACTCGTCGTGGTCCCCCATCCAATCTCACTGTCCAACGCATTTTCTACTTTTGTTTTATTTTTGATTAAGCTTATGCTTCTTTTTCTTTTGCTTACTACGTTGGAGTTTCGTCACAACTCTTCGATTTAAAAAAAAAAAAACCTAAAAACAATTCAATTAGAACAACAAATAACTAACGCACAGGTTGTAATTTGATTTTTACCTTATAAGTCTATTAATTAGCTTTAATCACGGTTATCATCATGGCTATAGGTACATCTTTACATGCAAGAGTCTGCACCTAATTGATTTTGTAGGCTGAATGATACTGCTCCGTACTAATGATTATGCACGTAGATATTCTCTCACCTTGATGAAATAAATTATTTATAAATTATTATGTTTGTTCCACTTGCAAAGTGAATGACCGATAACAGAGAAAATGCAACCTGAGTAGCTTATCACTGACTGGAGAACAAAGAAATCCAGCTGTATATAATGCCTTTTTGGGACAGAATTGAAGAGTTTCGAATCACTAATGGTTTAACCAAATGAGCAGAAAGTAATGAAGTGTTGTATATCCGAAGGAGGAGGAGACGTATGAAAAAAAATAATAAAAAAAAGTCTTTGATTAATTGTCAATTTAGATCGCCAGGTATGGTATGAGGTTATCGGATGGTCAGGTTTTATAAAAAAAAAAAAAATAATAAATAAAAACTTGTTATATTTTTATTTTGACATCACTTAAAGTCGTATTTTCGACAGTGAAGATAGAACTACTTGTTTGAACATCACATTGCGAAAATAATGCAAGAAAACACTTTGCACGAAGATAGAAAAAAATTTTAAGAAGCAGAACATCATTGACTATTCAAATTCAGCGTTCGACGGTCTGGTTAAATTAGATTATTGCTTAGCTTTAGCTGTTAAGCGATATGAGCAAGTGAAATCCTTAATCTGGTTTGAAGTTATCCTGTTCTTTTAAGTTCTTTCTTTGCATGTCATTCATTAAATTACTTTAAAATGTAATGGGTTTATTCTTACGAACATAAGGATCTAACATTATATCCGTTGCGACCTGTTCCGGATATAATGTTAGACGGAATAGTTCTTCCGAAAGGCACTATCTTTTAAGTACCTAGGATCAATCGTTAACATGGAAGCGAAATGTGACGACGACGTAAACCACAGAGTGAGTGTGGGATGAATGAAATGGCGGGAAAATTCGGGAATCTATTGCGACCGAAAATTTGCACTTAAATTAAAGGGGAAACTCTACACCGCGGTTGTTAGACCATCTTTTATATACGGTTCACAGTGCTGGACAATGTACGAAGCGTTTAAAAACAAATGACGGCAGCGGAAATGAAAATGTTAAGGATGTCTAGTGGAGTCACTAACGCGATTGCATTAGATCTACGCGTATAAGAGGAAGTCTACATATAAAGAATTTGGTAACCGATCAGCTTGAGGCGAATAGAATAAGCTGGTATTGCCACGTTCAAAGAAGATCTACGGAAAATCCGGTTAAAAAAGCACTAGCAACTACGGTCACTCCAACTGTAAGAAAACGAAGTCGGAAAAAGAATTCCTAGATTTTTCAGATGGCAAATGCGCAATAACGCCTGGAGCTCACCACTGAAGCGATCCAGGAGCGAGCATTATGTAGACGCGTTCTGCGGTCTGCGACATAAGCCAACCCCATAAGCGTAGCAGCAGCGATGCAGTAAAAATGGGAAACTCGTTACGCATAAGTTCGTATAACGAGGAAAGGGTTAATAAAAGGATAAGAAGAAGAAGAAGATAAGGATCTTAAAGCTGAATTTGAATTATTCATATTCCTTTTAGTTACTACATTTCTTTCAATATTTTATGTGAGGATACATATCCCACCTAGTTTTCATACTATTTTTTATCTCTGTAAAACTAAACCAAATGTAAGTAATTCGACAGACGATTTAGTTTGCCAGAACCTAATGTGTTTGAAATTATTGATTTAACATTGGCTGCCGAAAATTTGGCCGGTTTAACTCAACTTTGTAGTAAATTAAGTCGTTGGCTCACCAGCATAGGCTGTGAAATCGTCTGGATTCCGGTATACAAATTGCAATCTACCCATTCTTCTGGATCAGTTTTAATTTCCAACTCATTGCATTTGTAATAATTTTCTTAATCAAATG
Organism: Volucella inflata; assembly: GCA_928272305.1. Lineage (NCBI taxonomy): Eukaryota > Metazoa > Arthropoda > Insecta > Diptera > Syrphidae > Volucella > Volucella inflata. The sequence continues at coordinate 110,693,273 of OV743720.1, read as the reverse complement.
GTTCGACCTAAAATAAGTCATCTTTGGGAAATTATATGCATCAATGCCCCATCTACAGCTCTTCACATCTAAACAGCTGTCAACATTGTCACTCTAATGTCAAAATACTTATGGTGTGCTGCTGTGTGCTGTAATTTTTTCTTAAGGCAAAATGATTTTAAATTCAATTAAACATGGTACATACAGCTAAATTTATTAACATCAAATAATTATAATAAGCTATTCATTTATATTTTAGTGGGAAAACGTTGCGGAATACGTTCTTCACAGTTATTCGTGCGAAATCAGCAAAGTTTAGTTCAGTCAGAAGTCAAGAGTGAACCGGAAGACATCACAGAATTCGGTAGTTTTATGTAATTGTATGTCATTTGCTTTAACTGAACATTAAATGTCTTACAGAAAACCGTGCCTTACAAAATCCGGACTACTTTGAGGTTCATAATTTATTCACTGTACGTGATTTATTTAACGCACGAGTACATTACGGTCATAAAGAGGGTTCATTTGATGAACGGATGCTGCCCTATGTATACGGCACCCGACTAGGTCACATCATTTTTGATTTAGACAAAACTGCTCAACATTTAAGAGACGCATTAAACTTAGCTGCTCACATTGCCTTCCGCGACGGTATAATACTTTTTCTAAATCGTAATGCGCTCAATGCTCATTTGGTGGAAAAGAAAGCTATAGAAGCGGGTGAATTTTCCCACACTCGATTCTGGCGCGGTGGTATTTTTACAAATGCAAACGTCCAATTCGGAGCTGTGACGAGACTACCTGATCTTTGCATATTCTTCAACACACAAAATAATATTTTACAACAACATGTCGCTGTGCGAGATTCGGCAAAAATGGCAATTCCTTCAATTGGTATTGTTGATTCTAATTGTAATCCAAATTTAATAACCTATCCGGTCCCTGGAAACGATGATTCTCCATCGGCAATTGAGTTATATTGTAATTTGTTCAAAGAAGCTATTCTTCGAGGAAAGCAAAAAAGGAAAGAATTACTAGGTGAACTTGAGCCAGCTAAAAAAGTGTAGAGTTGTTTAAAGATAAATAAATGTATAGTTTTAAAGACGAGATCATATTAACTTTTTTTTTAGCATATAATGTATTTTTATACTAACTGCGCAAATTGTTTATCTCTATCCAGCAAGCGATGCCTGCGAATTTGATTCAGTATAAGAGCTTATAAATTTATTGTGGTTAATTGACAGAATATTAAAAATAGAGAGAACCTATGTTATCGTCGGAGATGCAAAATTCCAAAAAATAACTTCTTACAGGTTCTAACTCTTATTTCTCCGCGAAACCATTTTAATAACGAACAATTATTCATTTTGCTTCAGCCACATTACCATTGATTTTATTCATCGGGCCTCAGTTGATCAGATTCTGTTTTAGTTTTTAAATCGCTTTTGACACCAAACTGAGATTCTTATTTTCTAACGTTGATCCAGCTGAACCGGGACAAAGTGAAACATTCAAAAATAAATGATTGATGAGAGAAAGAGGTTGTTCAAGTTGTCGAAAAAAGGAGGCAGGGGTATAGTATTACTATAACCAAAACAGAAAAATAAGTTGTATCCACCATCCACCGTAAATACTATTTGTCTATTAATAAGACGACCTGTCATTTTTCAGTATCTGATATATAATCGCTAGCCTATTGATGTAATAGCTCAGATGTATAACAGTTTGTTGTTATATAATAGGAGAGTAAGATTAAAAGTATTGTCATCCGCGACGACAAATAGTACTAGGAGTCCAAATAAACAACAGCCTTTTGTTTATCGATATGAATAACTGATAATCGGAAGGGCAAATGCTGTTGAATACAGAGGGTGGAGAAGGATTTCCCAGCTGAGTGTTTCCAAATAGGATTAAACTGGCGCCGCTACATTTGGAAGAGCGTGTATGGAGAAGTAGCGGCCGGGTTTTTCCTTGAGTCCTCGGCTCAATCTCATCAATTGTGTTCGGTAAAGAGGCTCAGTAGTGGTTTCGTTTTTTTTTTTTAACAACTCATAATACACGACACCAAGCCGATCCCACCAAGTATATTACATGAGATTTTTTTCCTTGAATATTCGATTTGGTTTCCGACGTTAAACCATACTCGCGTGGTTCCACTTTCCATCACCAGTGACTATACGACTCCAAAACCTTGGCAAGCAGTATTTCACATGTGCAAAATCGGCGTTCAACGTTTTTTGGCTTCAGGTTATATGGAACCCAATTTCCTTGCTTTTGAATCATTCCTAACGATTTTTAACGATTTGAAATTGCTTGCTGAGTATATACTTCCTTAAGTTAGTGCAAGTTCTTGCGTTTGACATGAATCTTTCTGCAATAATGTTTCCAATTTCCCCGTCTTCCTACACTTTCGGCCTTCCGCTACGTTCTTTGTTTTCGAAGACAAACACACTGTTCTTAAACTTTTACAACCACTCACGACAGCTTCTCTCACTTAAGGCAGCCTCACCATATGCTTCTACAAGCAATCGATGCGCATCAGCTACAAATTTCTTCAAATTAAAGACAAACTCGACATTTTTGTACGAAAAAAAGTTATACTGATACAAAATAGCTTCAAGGTTGTGTGGACACATGTCCAACCTTATGATATGACATTTTACATCTGAAAATTTCAATTATAACTTACGGCGGAAACTTATTTGTACGCCTAATAGTAAATTCGTTTCATTTTCATTTATAACTTAAGTCATTTTCGCAGCTTCTGTTGCAATAGCTGCCAGTGACAGCTCGCTGATTTATTCCATAACAGCAATGTTGCCATCATAGACTGCTAGCGTAGTCTCTTAAAAATTCTGTGTATGGTATTAGCTTGGAATTTCTTTTAGGTATAACGTTGATCACGTGGCAACGCGATTCGGTAGAGTCGATATCTTAAACTCTTGTTCGGATAGATGAAATTGCTGTCAATGATCGTTTACGCTGAAAATTCCATTCCGCTCGACAGCGGTCGCTTAGTCAATTAAACGATCAGCAGAAGACCTTCCAAAATTTCAGCATCGACTGTGTTGTTCCAATAACTATTTCATGCTTTTATTCGGTTTTTGTGTCCTTATCAAGGATGTATGTCCTTCCCGCCTCGTTTGCTTAATGGATTCGTGATTAACTCTCGCCATTCGGACAAAACCTAGCCCATCAAATTCGTCGTCTCTAATGGCTTCCAAATAATGACTGACAATAGACTTAAAAGGTTACTGTATATTTCATCAGAAGTCTTTGCAATTTTAGCAGTTAGGCAGTGGTTTGCAATTTTAGCTATTCAAAGTCGAATTCCTTCGGTGCTCTGCCATCTGGCACATTTGTGTTTGCGCATGGAAGATAAAAAGTTGACCTGGAATATGAAAGTTGTTTATTGCGTCGATCGTAGTGTAATCAATTTGGTTTGGCGGGTTTTTGATAAAGTTTCGGCCAAACTCCTTGATGGTTGGTAAATGTTGAGGTTGTTATACGACGTTACACTGTAGTAATAACAAAAATGTCAATAAATGAAACTTCATGTCATGAAATGCATGAACAAATGATTCGATGATTCAAAAATAAAAACACATATTTTTCTAAGTGTATCAAAAGTTACTTTTATTATTCACTTGCAAATTCAAATTTAAAAAACTACCTTCCGTATTTATACATTTTTTTTTCTAAAGGCACTCAATCTGGACCTGACTCTTCATTCTTAAAAAAAATCGTTATTATATTTTATTTATGTTTTTTATCGTTTAATACACAAAACAAAAAAAATTTTAAATAAAATATAACTGGAAAGTATTTAATTTTGTTTTTTAATTCTTATACACAATATAAGAAATATGGTATTTTTAAATGTTTTTTTGTTTATATTAATTAGACTCGTTAAAGATTAATAAAAAAAAAATAGTTGATTTTAATTTCTTTTAATTTCAAAAGACTAGACTTTTTTTTAGCTATATGCATGCTTTTTTAAATAAATAAAATAAATTATATAAAAAAAAGAAACAAAAAAAATTAAAATAAATATTTTTCTTTTATAATTTTACTAAAAAAAAAACTGTTAGGGCAGTTAAAAATTAAAAAAAATATATATAAAAAAGTCAAAAAAAAGAGAATACGATTCTAAAATTAAATAAAATTCTTAATAAACCCAATAGAGCAGATGAAAAAATGAAAAATAAAATTTGAATACAAAATTATTATAAATTGTTGTCAAGCAAAAGAGAGATCACTAAATTATTTGCATTTTATGGTAAATCGCGTTTAGTACACAACCTTTCCTTTTTTCAACAGATCAATTATTAAACTGTATAAACATAATCAATTGAATACGAAATATATTATTATTAGAATTTTGGGATAAGCATTACAGTAATAGAGTAATAGAGACAAAGCTCAACCCTTTTTTTTTAATTTACTTTATTTAAAAAAAAAAAACAAACGGGATATTTTTATAAACGGTTTGCATAACTTTTATAAATATAATAGAATAATAGGACCAGCTGGTTGTTCTTGGTATTATTCGATAAAAATAAAAAAAACAACAAATTAAATTGTGACAAATTGACTTTGAATTGGGTAGAAATAAAAATAAAGAATTTTCATAAAAAGGGTGGGTCCCTTATGTAGAAGATAGACGAACATAAAATTCTCAAAAAAAAAGTTCATAACGCTGGAAACTTATAAAAAAACAACATCATCGGTATTTGACCGGAAGTTATAAGAGCATGAGCATGAACTTTATTCGTTATTCTCTGTTTTAAACAAAAGGGACAATGAATGCTCTTGTATACAAGCTCGATTTTTGAATTTTTATCATAATTTTTCTCGACTTTTGATGCCCAAGAAATTACAATAAGCACATCAAGGCCAAAATGTGAATCCGTGAACATATCGAGTGCTCCGTGAGTAGCCGTGTGGCACCTACTAGTATAATGAAATAGAACAAGCAGGCCCTACTTACAGCCGCTTTTTATAAGAATGAGACAGACTTCTTAAACCCCATATTTATATTTTTATATTAAGACTCAATAAAGTACTTAAATACTTGAATACCCGTGAACATATCGGCAGCACAAATGCATGAGCACAAATTTATAAGATGACAAATTTAATGCCATGCCTTATTAGGATTTTATTTGACTCTTTGTCATAGTCCAATTTATCAAAATGACTTTTAGAAGTTTTCAATTCCAATTACTGCATTAAAAAGTTCATGTTTATAACAAATAGTTAACAAATTAAACTTTATTGCTAGGTTATGTACCAAAGGCGAGAAAGTCTATTTTTTTTAAACATTTCTGCTTACTTCAACATTGGGAATTTCTTAATTTACACTTTTTTTTCTTTTTTTTTTTTGGTTTAGAATAAAATCACGTTAGTATGCATATTAACTACAATTGCTTTATGAATATTTTTTTAAAAATTTCGTTGCAGAGTTGCCAAATTACAAATAATTATAAGAAAAAATTAAAATAAATAAAAATAATTGGAGGAACAACTTTCACCAAAAATAAAGCCAATAGAAAACCAAAACAATAACTACTCGTATAATAATAAAAACATGCTACTAAAAATGAATGACGAAAGTTGTGATAATACAAAAAAAAAAAATTTTTTAAAAATCCGCCCGTTTTTTTTCTTTTATACATACGTATGTATATGCATGTATGAAGTATAAAACTAAATCTAACTGTTTCATGTTTTCTTACTTAATAAATATGTAACTTATATTTTTTTGTTTTCGTTTACTGTGTTTTTGAGGATAAGATTTTTTTTTTTGTAATATAAGTTGCTCCGAATAGTGGGCTGTAAGAAGGGGGATAATGGTCTTGAAATATTGGAAAAAAATAAAAATAAAAATAATAATAATAATGAAAGGATAAATACAAAACAAATTCCAAAATAAAATATTTTTCATTCATTCGTTATCCTGGGGGTTGTCCGTATCATTTGTCGTTTCATCAGCTGCCGCTATGTTTCGTTTGCTGGCAGATTTTACCAGCTGCAAATATTTTTCACCGTCAAATCGATTGGTCTCATCATTGATGTTCTGCGAAAGAAGAATTAATTTTTTGATTTTTACAAATTAGCTAATTATTAGTTAGTTAAATATATGTCTTTGTGAACGAGTTAGTTAAAGTGAGAAAAAAAATTGCATTGAAAAACAAAACACTACAAATGTAAAAAAAAAAATGTATGATATGCTTACCTGAAAATTTTTATTATCTCAAAAGCACGAGCACCGTTAAGCTTACCAAAATACCAAAATGGGTTGACACTATATGAAGCACAAGCGATTTAGTATGATTGAATGCTGATGATGATATCGACTGGGTAGTTAAAGGTTACACGTGATGATGATTTAGTGCAAGCAATAATCATGCTTCATTCAATTGCATTAAATTGTAGCATTTTCATTTAGTAAGTTATTTTCAGTTATGAGTTATAAACCATTTTTTCTGATGAAACATTAAACGAATTGGTGTTGCATTTCTCTGGGAGAAACTCTTGAATGGCACTTAAAAATTGGGCTGTACTTTTAAGGTATCGTATCAGTTTTATTTACAAATGCAGATGTGTGCTGCTTACCTTTTAAAATATTGGATGGACTACTACATACGGGTTATGCCCGTTATCAGTCTTTGAACATAATTTCTAAATATTTTCACAACAAAAAACAAACCATTCAATTGCCATTGACTTAATTAAAAATCTCCTCCATTTCTTATATATTTATCTATGTAGTTATGTATATATATACGATTTCTTATTAAGTGCAGGATTAATGACAATAACCATTGTTATTTATATGGCTGACGAATTTCAGATCTAAAATAAAACACGGTAGATAGAATTCTGCAAAACATCAGATCTACCTAAACACAGATTGACCTTTTGGATGATCATGGTTCTTTGTTTTTTTTTTCTGATTGTAACTTTTTAAAAATTCTTTTCCAATTACAAATATATTTATTGTTCTTCCTTGAACTTTTAACTCTTATAGAAGCCCCAGAACTAAGATTTAAAAAAAAAAAAATGTTTAATTGAGACAATAAAATATAACAAACTGTTTCCGACCTTTTTTTTAATAGCAATAATATTTTTGCCAATATTAAACATTACCTCGCCCTCAAAAGATTTGTTTCAAAGGCTGACTTCTTGTTTTATTACCCGTTAAAAAATGTGACAGGTATTACGAGTATAGTGTATTTAATATTACATATTTCTCCCACGTTTGTGCTTGTGGGGTCATTTGGTAATTTTTTATTTCACTTAGAATAAAAACAAAACAATCAAAGGAAGAATCTCTCTATTGATTATTTTCACATTTAAAGTTTATTTTTCCGAGTGTGACCCTATAGCGACCATTTAATGTCGAAAAAAAAAATATTAGCAGGAAGATAATTTGACTGTGACCACAACCACAAAAAAAAAAAAAATAAATAAATGCAGCTTTGTCTCTCTAACCTACTACACGCAGTTACCTAGTTCGGCAAAGGAAGTTTTTTGTTTAAAAATACGAGTTAGTCAAAGGCCAATAAGATGTGCAGATAATGATAATGAAAAACTTGCTGCACTGTTAAAATAAATCCCAACGATTTTTGTTTGTCCTACTGTTGCATAAGTTCTCTATTTTCACTAATCGGAAAGTTAAGAAAAATCTTTCAAAAGCCTGTGCCAGAGCGGTAAATGAGCACAAAACTAGGCATACTAAATGCTTGCGACAAGAAGGTACATACAACATTGAAGAATTGGACAGAACGTCACAGTCGACGGCTTTTATTTCGAGGTAGTAAGGGGTTTGTGTTTGTTCTGCTATACATTCTGCCAACAATATCTCAACTGAAATAAATCGAAGAATCACTTTTGTTAATCTCTGTATCTTTGAACTAAGAAGGCAGTTGATTAGTAAAACCTCATCACGAAAAACGAATGTTTATAGCGCTGTAGCATTTGGGTTGATGGGCTTTGAAGGAGAAAATTCAACAACGAACTGTACAAGTCTCTCATCAACACCGATCTGGTCAGCAAACTGGGTATCAGTCGCCTGAGATGACTAGACCATATACACAAAGTCTTCGAACGACAGCGCAGCCGAGGCTGGTCTAAAATAAGTTGGCACGCAAAAGTAGGTTCTAACTACATGAAAGAACTTAACATATTCGTATAAACAAAGAAAGAAATTGACAGTAGAAACTTTGGTCTTATGGTAAGCAGACGGAATTCAATTTCAGGGCATTGCGACTCTGAGGAGTAAAGTAAAAAACGATTTTGTCACTTCTTTATAATATTTAACAAAATGGTAGATGCAGAATATAAGCCAATAATGGGAGATATAGAAAATATAATCATCTGTCAACAATTAATTAATAAAATTAAATACGTTAGGACAAATTTTAACTCCGAAGCACACACAAAAAGAAGATATGGTACGTATGAACCGGCAATCAAAAAGCTTAACTTGCAAGAAGACCAACCTTCTTGGAGGAGAAGTGCGTACCATACAAAAAAGAATTGAAATTAAATCGGACGGTTGGGCGATAAATCCGAAGCGAGTTCAGGCAACTAAATGTCACGTAAGATGTATGGTTGCCTAGAAAAAAACACGTTAATTGCACTAATATTTTAGTGTTCGCATTGAATGATTGATGGCACTCATGGACCGAAATAACCTCTCAGCCCAGTGGCTTTCTTTCTCTCTCTGTTCTATTTTCCTAAAAACATTTTAAGTGTAATCATACCCACTTGAGTGCTAGCAAAATAATCCTCATAAATAAGCTGATAAGACATTGAAAACTGAAATGTCGCCACAGAGTAAAGGATATTATTACTGCTGTGGTATGATTGGATTCAAGAATTCCATTATATTACCGCAATTGTGTTATTTTATATGGCATATATGATAACCTTAAAACCTGTGATATTTTACGTATAATTTTTTTCTAAAATTCCCAACAATAAAACAACTAAACCTATCCGCTATGATTATGCAAAAAAGTCTCAATGCAACACAAATGGAATATTAGTTTTCTGAGAAACTCAATTTGATGTTAGTGTTCTGAACTATTATTATTGCTCTCATACACTTCAAAAAAACAAATTGCAAACAATTTAATTTTCATCGAAAAAAAATGGTAACGTCTTATTTTGTAATTATTTTGAAAATTGTTATCCTTATCCTGTAACTTGAACAGTTGAATTTTATATCGATGTAAGCATGCGATTAATAAACGCAAATACATTTTGAATGAATTAAATTATATCAAACTTTATTATAATAATTAATAAAAAAAAAAAAAAAAAAAAAAAGAAGATCATTATGGGGCATATATAAGTATATATTAAGAGGAAAACATAAATTAATTTAAATAACTAAATAATACAACCCCACGAGTATAAGACAGAACAAATTAAATTGATATCATTTTGTTTTTCGTAATCCTAGTTATTTACTTTTTCTTTTTCTTTGTTATCATAATTTAACTTTCCTGTAATGTATGCATGTATAATAAATACAAAAATATATATTTTTACGTGTATATTAAGTTTTTTTTTCTTCTTTTTGTTTTCATTTTAATTCTGCTTCAACAGAATGTTTTTTTTGTTTTTTTTCTTTGCTTTTGTTAGTTTATTTTCTTTTTAATGTATTGCCATTTTTGTTTTTGTTTTCCTCTGTTTCACAGCCAAAACACAGATTCAATTAGATTTAATTTTGTTTTCTTTTGAAATTTTGATTGATTTCCTAACGATTAGTAATTAATTTTACACAGGGAATTGTAAATATTCTTCGTGTATAATACTGATACCGAAAAATGATTAAAGTTTAACTTTTTAAGTTTTCCTTTTTGAAATTTTTCTAATCACTTAAGTATTTTGATTGCTTGTAAGTTAAAAAAAAAAAAAACAATTACCTAAGCAATAGTTTTGGAATGAGTTTAAGTATACTTAACTATATCTAAAAATCATAGTTTTTTTTCAGCATTTTAATGGTTTAGTTTGATACTTAGTATCATGAACTTTTGTGTTTATTTTTTTCGTTTACACCACAGTTCGTGCAAATGGTAAATAATATGTTTATTCTGGATTACAAACTGGTAATCATCCAATTGACTCATAATACTCATAAGAGCTTTTTGTGCACACGTCAACAACATAAATTTTGTATAAGACAACAGTCTGAAAATGTTTGAAATAAGCAAAGAGTAAAGCATTTAAGCTTTGTTTATTATAAAACCAAAATTTCATTACACGGTTAAAACGTTATGTCAAAAATGCCGTAGTTTGAAATGTCGTGGCAGTTCATTGCACAATTGATTACAAGAATGTATTAATGAAAAGTCCAAAACTAAAAATCATTTTCATGGACCTAAGCAAACTAAATTAAACTACCGAGCGCTATTGACAAATTCTGCAAATTAAGCCAAGAGCTAAATAGTAATAAAGTTATTGATTTTAACTTCTTATCACAAGCCCCTGAATGTTTGTTTTCTACACCGAAATGACAATTTTTAAAGCTGCCAACATATAATTCGAATGTATTAATTTTTCGAAAGTCCTAACATCATAACAATTAAAAAATCAGATAAAAATCATATATAACGCGCAGCCTTTCGAATTTAATAAAAAAAAATAAAAATAAAATAAAAAAAAACAAAAATAACTGCCTCTTAGGTAAAATAAAATAAAATCGATTAGTCACAAAAGTAAACTTTTAGTTAGTCACATGTGGAATTCGAACGAATGTCCATTGAAAGCATTGGCCGAGAGGAGATGGAAGAGGAGGATGATGTATTTTGATTATTATCATCACTCCTAAATCTTCCACTGCCTGCAGTGTTAGTATTTTTCTCATATTTTTGATTATCTTTGGAAATTTCACTGTTATTATTGCTAGTAATACTGTTATTGTTATTATTAAATTCATTAGATGAGCCTTCATCAATGCTATATGTGCTGCGACTAAAGAAGCCTTTGCGTTTGATACTCGGTGGCAATGTGCATATGATATCATCGTATATCCTATCAGAAGAAGTAGTAGTAGTAGTAGAAGTGGCATGCGTTACCTTATTCCTTATGATCGCTGGAAATTTCTCACAGATTTTCTGCCAATCACCGGGCAGAGCCCATGAATGTGGGCTTTTTGAGTAGAACAATAGATGCTCGTACTCATGGACGATTCGCACTGAAAATGGGTTATTTTTTTTAAAAATATATACCCAATTTACCACCATAACAACTGATATACATATATTATGTATATCTTAGTATTTACCAGCATCATTATTTGATCCTTCACTTTTGGTGCGATTAGCTTCTGGTGTCGAATCTTTGCGTGAAAAGTGACTTCTCCTTGAACGGGCTAGTCCATTACTTAAAGCTGATGATGTTGCTAAACAAAATAACAATAATAATAACAGTAAATAAAAGCTTATTTAAGAAAATATTTATAACATACCATCTACAAACACATCATCGTCCCCTTCCGTCATTGGATTTGAAATTTGCCCAGCCATATAATTCAGCCCGATGCCACTATCAGCTAATGGGGGAGCCATTTGAAGAGGCGTTCCCATTATAAACTGTGGGGGGCCCATTGGAGTACTTGGAGTAGAAATTGGACTGACAATTGATCCATCAAAAGCTGCTCCAGCTTCCACAGACGCCAGAAACTCATTGCTGCTAAAATAGTCGTCAAGTACCAGCTTGGCTACCTGAAATGTTACATTTGCGAATTAAAACCGTACAGATACTATTATATTTTTGAATGTATGCACATATATCTATATACATATGTATCTAGTTTTTACAGAATTTCGTATTATCGGTAACCCTTTTTCAGAACACATGGTATGTGTATAGATTTATAATCTATTAACATAGTGTGGTGTTTAACTTTGGAACTTACTGCGAATTACCTGAAGTAGAAGTAACAGTTCAATAAGTGATCATTCGCGCTTCGGCCATGGCCAGGCGATTGTTTTTTTTTTTTTTTTTTTGTGATAGAACCTTTAGCAAGGATAATTAAAGGACCAGCTGCCTCGTTACTAAAAATATTTGCCTTGTGTGTACAATACTTTCAAAATTAGCGTTCTGCTCGACAATATAACAGAGTGCCGCCGATCATCTATCTTTTATTTGGAATGTACAATCCGGTGATCAGACGATAAATTATCATCCACATATACGCTACTGCACAACATCCACCAAGTAAGACCTCGTACTATGCACACTGAAAAGGCATAGCAAAAAATTGATGAATGCATTGCGAATGAAATATGGTTTCCAAAAATAAGCACAGCATTCCATACAGTTACTCAAACCATCGATTAAATTAAATCACAATTTCAGGAAAACGTGGCTCTCGATATTTTACGAGTATTATTATTGTTTAACATAAATAAATTTACATCTTCATCTATATGACACAGCTCTAGCTACCAGGGCTGTCGACTAGAATTAAAGAAGCTATTTTTTTTCAAAATGTAATTTACAAGTTTTAGTACTTGTAATACGTCTTTGATATTTTAGTTAGTAATAGGTCTATGAATTCATTGCTTAATACTCGTAACTTGTAACAATGATGGATAACTACTGGGCATTCGAGTACGAAATGTTCGGTTGACAGGACAGCATTCAATTGACAAAGCTGGCACACGGGAAGGTTGTCTCCTATTGATATTTTTTCTTTATAAGTGGTGAGAAATTGGAAACGTGGACGAGAATCTCAACAATTTGCAAATTAAATAAAAAAAATTATGCCATTAGATTGATGTTGGAATTTTACCTAAAAGTCTATAATTGATTAACGCCCAGACAATTTTAATATGAGTCCTAGTTAAATCTAGATATCAAGTTAACGTCATGAGAATTTAGGAAATTGCAATTGCAATAAAATCTCTCAGCAACTGTTTCATTAAAATTGGTACGAGGGAAAAGCTCATTTGGATTTGCATCTAATTTAATAGTAAACATAAGTGCGAGACAATCGATCATCAGATCCGACATCTCAGATCCGTTTTTGCCAGACCATCGATCAATATAATGGATACCATTTGGAGTATTTTAATCTAGCTGGCAACGAATAAACGAAGGGGCTTCATTTTATATTATGTTACACATGCATATGTGATTTTTTTTTTTCAAGATGCAAAGACAAGAGAAGAGCAATTTTTATATAATCGGTCAAATACACAACATACCGCCACTGTTTATCAAAGTGCGACCAGACACTTCAAAGAGTTATCGGTAATATTGTCATTGTCTTACTGCATTCGTCACAGATATCAATATTTACAAACATCCAAGCTTAAAACGTTTTGTAAAATTATATATATAAAAAAAAAGGAAGACAAATGAGGATTCTGATGTTTACGTGCTCTGAGCGATATTGTGATTAAGAAAGTGATTTCTACAAAATATTAGTACGAACTTATATTATATAATTGCACAGATATTAACTTACTCTGACTAAATCGCAGCAATCTCCTGTTATTTTAATTAAATGCTGTCCCACATTCACTGTGTATTTGTATTCACCAAGTGAAGCATCATTTGTTGAGAATGAATGAAGTAACGCTTGCTGATTGTTGCGCAACATTTTATTTGTTGGCGTTGATGCCATCAAATTTTGATTGTTTGCAGAACCACCAGTAATGAAATTTCCAGCCGTCGATGAATTCAGACTCAATCGATTGGATAAATTATGACTACCACCACCACCACCAGTTCTCGGTTGGGCTTCATCCGACGCAGATGAAGCAAGAGAACTGCATGAGCCTCCAGCACCACCGCCGCTATGTCCGCCACCCATTGAAGGGTCCAAACGAACAGGCGAAGCATTCCTACGAATTGTATCTTCGATGAGTTGCTTAGCGTAGCTATAAATAAAAGTCGATTCCATTAGAATAAATTTATTTACAAAAATTCGTATGGGCTTACTAAATCTTCTCCTCACTTGGTCCAGTTATTTGCACCAATCTTTCTTTTGCTCCAGGATTCACTTAATTTGATTGAGTAAAATAAAAGAAAAGTTACCAATAGAATGTCAAATAAAAAGCTTTGCGATGCGTGCACACATGAACATAATGGTTAAGCTCGCGCATAATAATGTTAAGAACAATGTTTTTTTTTTTTTTTTGTTTAATCATGATGGGCATGAAGTATGCATGTTAAGGGTAGTAGGCGTAAGTGTTTGTGCGTATGATGTAGTTTTTTGTGAAATATTGTAGTATGTATATGTAAAAGACATGCACTTCTTAAGGCCACAACATCAATAACATGCTGGATCATAAATAACTAACAATTAAAACAACAAAAAATGCTTTTATATTACCACAAACCAGTAAAATGCATATTTGCGGGGAGAGAATTTTTTTTTAAGATCACATCAATTGCAATGTCTGGATCTATAGATTTCTGCATACAATGGGATGGAGTATGTTAAGGAGGCTCTGCCGTGTGACGGTCTGTTTTTTAAGCAATTGTTGGAAATTTTTTTGACGTCTAATGAAAAATTCAATTGATGGATTTATTGCGAATTTATGCAAACTATTTTATGGAGTGCATAAGTACATTTTTTAAGAGTGAACACACAGTTTTAACAAAATTAAATACGAATCAGCTAACAGCAAAGAATGTACATTTTTTCAAGCAAGTATACCGTTTGTTTTGCATACTTTGTATTGTACTAGGTGGGGTGGAAGGTAACCTCATTGACCGCCAGAATGCGCTGCTATTGCAAAAAAGGTTATGGTGCCTTGAATTCCGTTCATATTTAGGCAGACATGCCAAATTTCAGTGCGATGCTGTCTTTAGTTTTGTTTTGACAGCTGATTGTTTTTGACGTGTTTGGCATCATGTTGAGTATGAACAAAAACCGATTTTCGTTCTCTCATAAAACATTATTTTTTGGGAGGCAAAACTCCGTCAGATTACACCATCAAATATTGGTTTCAACTCCATTACCGATCAAGTCCGTAGCGGCAGGCCCTCCGATGCGGTTACAGAGGATAATGTCAAAAAAATACATGAAATGGTGTTGGCTGACCGGAAAGTGAAGGTGCGCGAGCTAGCAGATACCACAAAGATTAGTACTGAGGGCACACGCCATATTTTGGGCAATATTCTGCATCTGAAAAAATCGATTAGCAACTGTTGTTTAAAACTGGATCCACTATTACACACCAGAGAACAGAATGAGTGCCCTGCAATGGACTGAAGCCGGCACGAGTGCTCCGAAGCGGCCGAGGGAAGCTCAATGGGTCGGAAAGATTATGGCGTCGGTTTTCTGGGATTGTCATGGCATACTCTTCGTGGACTACCTCGAAAAAGGGAAGACCATCAACAGCTAGTATTACTGCGCATTATTGGAGCGATTGAAGGCCGAAATCGCTGCAAAACGGCCTCACATGAAGCGGAAAAAAATTTTGTTTTTGCAAGACAATGCGCCGGCGCATAAGAGCATCGCAACCACGGCTAAAATCAATGACTTACGGCTCCAATTGCTGTCGCATCCACCGTATTCGCCCGATTTGGCTCCCTCGGACTATTATCTCTTCCAAATCCACCTTCAGGGCTAGTTGCGATTGTATGCATAAATTTAAAAAAATTAAACCTTATGCTTTCGGTACCTTAATATATCTTCAAAAACTAAAAATTTATTTAAAAGTCGGGGCTATATTGATAGCATTTGCAGGGAAAAAAGGTATATTGCTATCAGCTGAAAAACTAGCTTTTCGATAAAAAACCGAAAAGGAAAGAGGTACTTTTTTGCATTTTACTAACGTCACAGGCCCAAACAACTTGAATCAAACTATCACAAAGAAGAAGAAATTTTAGAATATATCAAACTAAAAGCTCAAAAACAGCTTAGAGAACTGAAACAATACTCAAAGACCAATTTAGTAGGTTTAACAAGGGTGTGTCATCATACAAACACTAAGCACCAAAAACGGCTCAATCGCGATCCGTGGAACCAGTTGAATTCTAATCCGCTTGAAGATCACCCCAGAATCTGCAGATATCCGTATCTGACAGGATTCCTATTATTGCCCTGAGCTTATCACGGTTTAATTTTATTAACTCCCTAGGTTTTTTACCCTCAAGAAGTGGCCATAGAGCCGTGGATATCTTCAATAGGTCCTTCAAGATTTAACTACCTTAGGATGGCAGGTTTATGGTTTTTTCCTCGATAGTGCCCCTTACTATACCAAGGGATCGCTTATTGTTAACAGCCTCACTATTATTAGGAAGCCCAAAAGACCAATTTAGTAACTTGTTACAATTTTTTTTTATCAAAAGTTAAAAACAATTATTTTGGATATATATTTATCTCGCCGAGAGTGAACTACCCTACTCATTCAATCTGTGGTAAAAACATACGCGGGAGACAATACCTCCCCTACTAACCTCACCTTGCTAGTATGTGCGGAGTTACAATTTTAGCTTGAAAAATTTTCAGTAGACACCTTTATTATAAATTAATATTTGTAAATGAATCTTACATTTTTTGTATCCTTTGTGAAAAGTAATAAAAAAAATAAAGAGGGAATAACACAATTTGTATCACATTACGTGATACTTTTTGACTATCCATGTATAGTGGTGAACAATTTCCCTCGTATGAAAAGACCTGGTTTTACAAGCTCTAAACAAAAAGGAAAGTAATGAAACTGAAGACGATCTTGTAAGACAAACAATACAACGAAGTTGATGAAGATATTTTCTAAACTATTTCCTATTTACTTTTAAGTATTTAAAATTAGATAAACGTGTAAGTAGTGTATGATTTCACTTTTTAGATACAAATAATAAGAATTCTTTATTGCAAAAAACATATTTTGTCTTCAATGTATAATAAAAAAAAAAAATAAACGCAGAGTTATGATGATCCGTTTGAAAAGAAAAACTGTAAACCAAGAAGAGGAAAATATCTTGCCGTGAATTTGTTTTTCTTGGCATAATGTTGACCCTTTATTTCGAATACGTAACCCCACGATCAGATCCGAATACAAAGAAAAAGGATTTAATGCTTTTAAATACCAAAGAAAACTTTGGAAACACTACAGGCAGGACAACGATCCGAAACAATGGTATGATGAACTGTTGGCAACATGTCAAAAACTTGCCAAATTAAATCTTAAGAGTTCCATTGTATATAAATTCTTTGTTCACTACAAGTGAAACAATCAAATTTGAACAAATTTGGATTTGACAGGATTTTAGGAAGCATAGCAATGGCAAAGTACACCCACAGAAATCAAATAAAAGGTTAAACAAATTCTACAAAGCCTTCAAAAGCAATTAACATTCGTTTCTATCACTAAATGAATAAAATATAAGATGGCATGGTCAACTAAACACTTTTGACATACTATGTATGCATGTGCATGTAAGACTTTAGCGGTTTGTCACAAGCAGTCTATTTCTACATTAACCAAAACGATCTATATATTAGATAATACACTCTTATAAAATGTGGATTATTTGAGAATCATAAAATATCTGTGCAGTATTTAAATGCATACGGCTAACGAACGCAACCGAAAGTTCGATTTTCACCTAGAAAAGCTCATGGGAACAATCTAGTAAACAGCCAAAGTCAGAAAAAAAAAATTTTTTTTTTTGTATTTCTACAACAAAGGTGATAATTGCAATCAAATGTTCTGACAAAATTGACATATGTATTATCTCTTTCTCCATAGGGACGCTTGTTATGCTTTTTTCAACTTTGTCCTACATCTGCTCTGCTTAAGCTATTTTCATTTAAAATAAAATAAAAAGGTTGCAGACACGTTTCTTAATGAGAACTCATACTTTTTAGATATGCTGATTAGCAACACTAGACAGATGACAGGAGATATGATCATACATACAAATGTCTTTGACAAACGCACAAACTTACAGCGAAGTAAAAATATATTCTTCTTTTAAATCATTGTTATGATAATGAAAAATACAAAAGCATTTACATATGTACGCATTTCACAAAAACCAAATAATTTGACAATGCGATGGTTGCTAGAAAATGTTGGTTATACATAGGTACGTGCGTACCAAATATATACCATAACATAAATATAAGGGTGTGCAAAAATATCAGTTCAACTGATTTGAGTGCTTTGATTGCGGAAATCTGTTTTTGCTAGTTGATGAGGCCATGAAGAAAAACAATGAGAAGATGAAATATACCGAAGGACTCTGCCAAGTATACAAGTGAATGCATACTTGTCAAAATTTGGACAATTCTTCAATAAAAATAAAATCCACAAATACAAAATGTAAGCTTTCCCATCAAACAACATATACAAAACTTAGAAAAAACAAAAATAGAAAAAAAAAATCACATTTCAATTCACAAATTTCTAAGGTTAAAGCTCCGAAAAGAAAAACAAATGGAATATGACCAGAAGTAATTAACATTCATCACACAAACTACAAGTAAATGTGTAACACAATTTGAATGAATCTTTTTAAAGGTGTTGATGATTTGGGAGGTTAAATAAATAAATGCATTATGAGTTGCAAAATAAAAATCAAATGCTCATACACGCTCACATTAAAAGAATGTGTTTTAGATTGATCGGTTAGCAAACTATCATATGATATCTATGATTTCTTTACCTCTTTGGAAAGATATAATCGTTTCACTTAACTCTTCAATCATATGGACTCGTCTTCCCTTAATGCCCATAACTTAACACGCAAAAAATAGATAAATAAAAAAAAAAATTGTTTGCTTTGTTTATTTGCTCTTCTCTGAATGTGACGGAGTGAGGAGAAATAAAATAATACTTACCCTTGCCAGAGTCAGCATTACGAATGACAACCTCATCTTTGCAATAAGTTTTTCCAGGAATTTTCGTCGGTTTGGGAAATTTACCGGAGTTGCGGATGATTTCCCCGGGTCCAAGGAGCTGTGTTTGCTGAAGTCGAGCTGTATTAACTCCACCCATTGTGGGGGAGGTGCTTATATACTCTGATGATTGATCAACAACTGTGTGATTATTTGCATTCTCAGGCTACAAAAAATACAAGGTTTCCCATACAAAATGGTTTTTAAATCATTTATAGATAAATCAAACTCACCTCAACATTTGTTGCTTTACTTTTGTAATAGGAATTAAAGCCATTATCTTCCCAGCCTTTAGCTCGCAATTCGATAAGTTCAAGTAGATTCAGTCTGGTCATAATGTTCAGTCGCTCATCCTGTGAAGCATTTCGAAATACTACAAATGCTCTATCGAGCGTGTCCTTAGACACATTCTCTAACTGTGGTCCGTGCACTCTTAAATTCTGCACAAGAGACACCATTGGCTCTGGATTATTTATGCCCGAGGCCAAATTCAATGCAACATTTTCAATGAGCTGAATGAGTTCTTCGATAAGCATGAAATTGTTTTTCAAATTCGATCTCGATTGAGATTTTAACGGGCGTGGTGCCTCTAAATTTTTAGCTGTTCGTCCGACGTGAGCCATTTTTTATGAGCTTTTTTGTTTATTTGTTCTGTTTTTTATTTATTCTTTGGTTAAATGTACGTTTGTATGGATATGTGTAGAACAGTAGTAGCAAAACAAGATAAAAATGTTCTTTAGTTTGATGTTTTGCAAAGATTTTGTAGGTTCTTTTTGGTTTTCTTGTTTTTCCTTTTGTGTGGAAATCAAAAAAAATTTTTTGAAGCGAAGATCTCTTCGAATTAAAGACAAATCACTTTCGTTCGCACCTCCCCCTGCAATTATGAAGATTTTAGTTTTCTATTATATTTTTATGTATTACTATATTAAATTTTTATTTATTTTTTATTTTTTCAAAGAAATGTGAAATTTATTTAAATTGTAAGTATTCGTACAGTCTAGCACGTAGTCGTCGTTTCGAGTCGAATTGTGTAGCACAAAGAAGAAGAAAATATAATTTCACTAGATTGTTATCGAATATGGGAGAAGCCATACAAGTTGAAAAAATGTGTGCAAGTGGAACAAGATGCAATTTCCTCCCCCTTACGCGCGAAAATCAATATTTGAGCAAGGGTGCTCAGCCCTTATTGACTTTGGTGCTACTGCTCATTACATTGAAACTTGCAGAACTCCAACAATAAACACTTGTACAATAAAACAACAATAGGTTAAACCCATGCGGGTATATGTATGTTGTGCGAATAAGAATAGAAACCAAGATATCTAGCAAAAGTGCCAGAATACTCGTATTATTTGCATAGTCAGATAACAAGATAACATCGGTGCTAGAGGCAGAACACGAGTGCAAAATATGACTTTTTCTTTGTATATTTACTCAAGTTTAGAAGCAACAAACTAAGATACGCGATAAGTAGGTGACATTTCTTCAATGAAGATACTAGCTCTAATGAAAATGTATAAAGTATTTTTTGCCGCGAAGTCTGAGTACACACATTAGACATAACTTCCAAGCGCAGTATGAAGGCCGTATCATTTTACAAAGCTGCTAACGAAAGAATAGACTGCCGTATAGATTTTGTGTGTTTGTTTGTTTGTTTAGTTCTTAGAGGTAAAATTTAGCGGAATTTTAAAGCCTTGAAAAATGAGCTTGGTGGTCAAAATTCATAGATAAAATTGTAAAATATTAGAATATAAATAAATATATGTAGTAATCTGTGTAAAGAGAATTTGACAAACGTCGTACTTCGAAACAAGAAAATTGATAAAAAAAAAACTTTTTTATACAGTAGCCTACTTAAGCATAATCGGCTGTTTGTTAATTTTAAATGATAGTGCTAGTCATGAAAGAATATGAGTTTTCAATATTATAGGGAAAAGTGTATCGAGTATATGGCTATTACAAAAAATTGTTTCTCTTTTAGAAGTGAAAAAAGCTTAATATGTACTCAACAAAATACTCAATTTATATTTGTAATATTGCATATTTTGAAAAAGCCTTTTACGAGATTGTTAGATCAGTATTGTCGAACTTGATTATTACAAAGAGCACCGAGAGATATGGTTACAACTGAGATTATTTGAGAAAAAATACAAAAAAAGTCGAAAAACTGTGCACATGATGTGGCGATATCCGAATAAGGTCGAGATTATATTTTTACTTCAGAAGAGAAGTATTAAATGAAATTTATTTGAATGAAAATTGATTGACAATATGAAAAAAATAAGCAAGTCAGACACAGCTGGGTTTGCGATTTTTGACACAAAAGCAGTAAACTTTCGTAGAGTGCTAAACGAGGACTAGACAAATTATCATGAGAATATGTTGACAAACTCAAACTCAAACCCAACATCAGCGATTTAGGCAATATTAAAAGAATTTATTTTATTTGGAATACAGGACTGAAAGCAGTTTGCATGATAAGCGTGTTGATTGAAACATAGATTTTCATCGAAACATATTACGATATTAGCTGTGTTTTTTGCACGCATGTTAGCTAAGTTCGCAAAAAAAACGATCCATTCCAGCTTAAGAGTTCATCATAAAAACTTGGTAGCACAGACATCTCTATGGCGTTTAGTGGTGGCTCGTTTGTCGGTTGGTGAACAAACTTAAATTGTTTTGAATAAAATTTGTAGGCGAATGGTTAACATTTTTGCTAACTCATCGGAAAAATTCATCCAAAACGAAGAAAATATGATCTTGGAGCACCTTTTTATATCCGCCTAATAGATAGCGGGAATAAATTGTTGATCGCTATGTTATTGTTGTTATTAACATACAAATTACTTTTTAAGCTGATAGCGGATTCGCAAAAAAACACGATTATTGTCATAGATACTGGTACCCGACTAAACACATTTACTGTTCAACTTATTTACTTCAAGTTAGATGACATTTCACATATCAATTATTCAAACATACGTTTATTTTTAGAATGGGACGGCATTTAAAATTGTGTGGATACCGTTGGATCAGTAACTACTCCTTTCTAAAGGCAGGTGGAGTTATTTGCTAACATAGCGTAATATTCTCTTTAAAACGACTGCATACAAAATGTTTTGATTGACTTTTTGTTAGTTTTATATTGTCAACCATTTGTATTGTTCTGATATTTTGTGTTTTTAGACACAATCCAAAAGGAACAATATCAATCCATAACTGGCAATATTCAGAACAATGAATTTTCCAAGCAAATATGCTCCGAAAAAGCTACGATTTGTTGGGTATTATCCTCATAGATAGGAAATGGACACAAAAATGAATCCACATCAACAACACCACATATGAATGAATTACAATACACCCCAACATGAAAACGTGACCCGCAAGGAGAAAATTCAACTCGAACGGGGAGGTAATAGGCGATATAGAAGACTATTTTCAGGATTTCATCAAAAATAATGAAAGACGCACAAGATATCTGCAACTGTAATTTACTGTTTTCTTGCGTTTTATATTATTTTATTGGGTCTATAACTTAATTCGTGCGGTTTGCTAAGAGATGGCGTAACTTGTATTATTCCATTGTTATTATTCCAGGCGATGGCGATGGTGCGATAGTTAGCTCATTGGACTATCACGCAGAGAGTCTGGGTTCGATTCCAGGCTGGGTCACCAACAATTTTTCAAATCGCCATCACCCTTTCGGCGGGCAATGGCAAACTCCCGAAAGTAAAATTGCCTACGAAAAAGCTTCTAAGGAGTGCCGTTCGGACTCGGCGATAAACCGTAGGCCCCGCTCAGTTGTGACAAAAATGACAACATGAGCAACACAAATGAGTGTCAAGAAGCTAGGCCATGGCCCATACTTCCAGCCAGCATGGCTGCCAGCGCGTGTTTTTTTTTTTTGTTATTATTATTATTATTATTCCATTGGAACATGCATTGGAAAGCTACTGTCATTGTACGTCATTTCTGTATATGTCATTCATTTGAAGCGTAAACAACAATAATTCTTTTTCACTCAAATATGTCGAACTTTGTGCCTGAAAAAGTGTTTTTGCGGGGAGTTCTTTTTCATTACTTTAATATGAAGAAAACTGCTAACGAATGTCATCGTATTTTGGTGGAAGTTTATGGTGAACATGCGCTAGCTGAGCGAACGTGCCAAAAGTGGTTTGTACGATTTAAAAAAAGGTGATTTTGGCTTGGAAGACGATGAACTTCCTGGGCAGCCAAAAAGTTTGAAGATGAAGAACTGGAAGCATTACTCTATGAAGATTGTTGCCAAACACAAGAAGAGCTCGCAGTATCTTTGGGTGTCACTCAAGCAGCCATTTCAAAACGTTTAAAAGCAGCTGGATATATTCAAAAGCAAGGAAATTGGGTTCCACATGAACTCAAGCCGAGAGACGTCGAAAGGCGGGTTTGCATGTCCGAAATGCTGCTGGAACGCCAAAAAAGGAAGTCATTTTTGCATCGGATTGTTACTGGTGATGAAAAATGGAACCATTACGACAACCCCAAGCGCAAAAAATCATATGTGAAACCCGGCCAACCAGCCAAATCAACGGCAAAGCCGAATATCCATGGCGCGAAGGTAATGCTCTGTATTTGGTGGGATCAGATGGGTGTGCTGTATTATGAGCTGCTAAAACAGGGTGAATCCATCAATGGACAACGCTACCGAACACAATTAATCCGTTTGAAGACACGAGGCAATAATTTTCCATCATGCCAACGCTCGGCCCCACTGAAATATGGTTCACATCAGAGCAGAATATCAAAAATTGGCTTAATTCATTCTTGGCTGCCAAGCCGGCGCAGTTCTTTTGGGATGGGATCCACAAATTGCCAGAAAGATGGGAAAAAGTCATAGCTTCAGATAGGGAATACTTTGAATAATACTATTGTACATGTTTTTCTTAAATAAATGTTCAAATTTTGAAAAAAAAACGCATGAATTAAGTTATATACCCAATATATCGGTTGAATAAAAGAATATTTCACAAAACAAACTGGTGTCGGTCAGATCTAGGCTTAAATTATTTGGAAAATTGATTAAAAGTGAGAAAATATTAAAGTAGGAGCTCTCCACCAAAATTAAGAAAGCTTATCATCCATAAGCACTCCCAGAAGACGGCTGCAATTTATACTATCACCAAAGGTCTGCTGTGCCTCATAAAAATTGCTCTATGGTGGGATTTATGTAAGTATATACGGACTCATGCAGGAGATAATCCCAAAATAAAGCAACTGCCAATGAGGACAGGCTTATTGAGGCGACTGAGTAAGGGGGATCAAGTTTTCGTTGGCAAGGACATTCACTCAATTGTTTCGTTTCAGGGAGCATGTAGAAAAATCGTTTCCTTATTCTAAGGTTAAAATATTTCGATCTCGATCCAGGTTATACCATCAAAACGGTGAAGGTGGAATTTTCATGGTTAGAACAGCCTTCTCGAGCGAAAGGATAAATAAAAGCATATTACAATTTGCTGCTTGCTAATATAGTGTCTATTATTTGTTTATTTACATTATGGTACGTAACTTGTCCCATACAAGTGTCTTGTTATGAGTTTACCAATACTTTATATTAAAACTTTTTTTTATTACAACAATTTCTAAAACGATTTTCATTACATTTTGTTCACTTTTGTGCACATCTACATACATTCATGCGTTTATATTTTATCCACAAAATCAGTCAAGGAGATACATTTCAAAGTGACATAGCCAATAAAGCTTTATTCACGTACCTAAGGTCAGTTAAGGCAAGAGAAAAAATAAATAAATTCCAATCTGAAAGCGTGGTCGCTAAAGGTTCAACAACCCAACACAATAACATCAAACGAACAATTTATTTACGATCAGCAATAATCTAAATATAATCGTAATATTCCTCCACAAATTACACATGCTTTGATAAGATAAATACTATGTAAGGACGTTAAGAAAAGAAAGTATGGCGTTCAACTTGGAATCGTATTCTTACTAGTACATATGCACATACACACAACACACAAAATCCAAAAATCCAATAGAAAATAACAGACATGGCAAATGACTTCAATCCAATAATCCAATTGCATCCCTTAAACTAATGATATCGATCATGAAATGAATTAGGTGAATTTGTCAAGAATATTAAAGGGCTAACCGTCTCAGAACCTATAGGATAATGCGATTACCTTCAGGATAAGCACCAAGGTCATTGTCGGATTACAACTAAACACATGCCTATCACTAGTTTCAAATTAAGGCGGAAGGAAATCTTACAATTTCCCACCTTCTATCGATTGTTTCTTTAAAAACAAATCCAAACCACTGCATATAGAAGAAAGAATCATTGAAATGGAATCTATACTAATTTCGAGCAGTTATGAACATGGAAATATGTATTTCATTTAATTAATTCCTCCTTCTCATACGAAACTAATGGTGTGTTGCACACACTCACTACGCTGCGTTCTACATAAATACGAGTACAATTTAATGGATCATATATAATTAAAAATTTCTCTGTCTAAGTTGGCTCATTCTATTCCATTAGTCAAACGTTGAGTACAATCTTCAGATCGGCAAATTTCTTTACATATTTCACTAGAGACCGAAACCATTCTCTTTCGCGGCTCTTTATTACGGCGCAAGCTTTGCGAGTAGTGAATACCAATTAACTTTTAGCCAAATAAGAACATCTGTTGTGTTATCTTATTGTGAATGCACTGCATGTAGTGTTCGGCATTGTCATATTCCATCGTTTTTATTGTCACGTCATAAAGACCACCAGAACGACAATGATGGGATCCTTGGTCCACACTTGCTTTCTCTACGATACATTTAAATATACTCGTACGTATGCGTATTTACAAAAGTGCATTTCCGAAAACAAATCGAAAAGATAACCCTGAATTTGGCCATGTTACTAGTAACTGGCAGCAAATAAATATTGTATATGCAAACACTGACTAAAATCAAAACACAATCACCTTTGGCATCGATTATAAGTAAAATGAAAAATTATTTCTCAAACGCACTACAAGCAACTCATAACCAAATAATGCTAAATGTGTTAGGAATTGAATGAAAAAAAAAAATATTCAAAAAGAAAGAAAATAAAAACTTCCAAAATTGATGGTGGGCCTCAGCTTCAGAGTGTGCTTACACCGCCACCCACCCAATTCGTAGTTTTGTCTCTTTCGCAACAATTTGAATCATATGACGAGAATAGAAACAAAAGACCAACTGATTCACAGCATACAATAGGAAAATTCTGTCAAAGATTGCAACTTCGTCACAACATAAATTTTCCATTTTCGATACGTTTTAAGGCTTTTTGACCGAAAACTTTATCATCAATCGATAGCGCACGTATTTAAATTTAATTGTTTACACTTTTTAGAGAGTTTATTAGGATTTTTGAGGAGTACTCACCTAAAATTTTCACAGTCCGTCAGCAAGAAAACTTTTTACTTTTCGTATGGATGGAACATCCAATCAAAGCAGAGATGGGAAAATCACAGGGTGACACAAATCGAAGTGTCATCACTTTGGCGATATAAAACCCTACAACAGTTTTACCTGTTGAATGCTTTTATTTAATCCGTGTACAGTAAGATTGAAAACGATATCTGATAATTTGAACAACGCACCGCCATATTTGTTTTTTCTTATTTCTTATCGACTACATTCTGAATTCTAGGCAACTTTTGGGTTGATATTAAAATTAATGAAATTTTGGGTTCACAACAAAAATGTTGAAAATGAGGAAATGAAATTGTACGTATTCTCATAGTTATTTAGAACTCTATCACATCAAATGAGATTTCTCTTCTTATGAAAACCTTG
The DNA here is from genome assembly GCA_928272305.1 of Volucella inflata. NCBI lineage: Eukaryota > Metazoa > Arthropoda > Insecta > Diptera > Syrphidae > Volucella > Volucella inflata. The sequence goes on along the minus strand of OV743720.1, from coordinate 110,666,566 downwards.
GCTATTCTGTTAGTCATTTCTTAAGACAAAGTCATAAAGGTATTCACTTAATTGGAAAAATGTATGCACCTAGTAAATGTATAAGTTTCTGCGGTATTTTAAGTGAAAACCCCTCGGAAATATCATTACGTAGATCGTATGGAAAGAATGTTAAGTCAATTGTCAAAAGAAAACTTAAATATCTGGAGAAATTGGATGCGTTCCGAATTCTAGGCACTTAAATTTTACTCAAACCTAACAAATGCCTGCAAATGTAGGTGACATTTCCGTATATCACAGACGTCTAAATTGGATATTTTCTTTCAATTCTTAGTTAGAGCTTGTTAATGAAATGTTTTAGTAAAGATAACTACTTTATAGTATTAAAGTATATACAATAAAGTAGGATAAAATGAGAAATATTATGGAAGATGAAATATTATGTGAATAATACTACAAAAGTAAATTAATTTACATTAAAGTCCAAGCTATCCTTTTTATTGCAAACAATTTTTCTATCTTGCAAAATTTGCGTTGCTGAAAGAAGATTTCGTCAACATAAATATATCGACGCAGTGGCTTGCGTAATATTTTATAACCATATTCACACATTTGAAGACGAAAACAGCGAAGAGTTTATTTGGGAGGCCCCAGGAAGTTTTTCAAGGCCCACGATCATGCAAACAATTTCCAGTGGAAGATCAATTAATGATCGTTTTATACCGATTGGGTTCATGGGGAGAGGGTGCACCGATCTACCAAATAATTCTTAATAAATTTATTTTTAAATAAAAGCAAAACACCGCGCCTGACATGCTCTTTTCGTATCCATTGGCTGGTAGTCAGCACCAATTAGAACAAGTCTTTGCTTTCATAAGCCTTGAATTTAAGCATCGAAGCTTGGTTTTTATTGAAACCCATTGAATTTATCTATTTCGTTTTCTGCAAATTATAAACAATTTCAGGTTAAAGGAATAAGGTTTTTAATTGAATTCTCACCGGCATTATATGATCTTTCCCAAAAACTGTGTCAGCAACAACTGATACCACCGACTGTCATAATAAAGTTTGATATTTGTGAGTTTGCGTAGTTGTTTGAATCTTGAATCTTTATCCCGAAGTTGGGTGCTATTTAACTTCGATATACAGATTCAAGATATAAATTATGCAAGTATTCAACTTTTGACAGTTCGATATCAGGTACAGATTCACATTCTGGTCAGCCCTTAAACCATCGCGGAAAATTATAGGGCCTGCGTAAACTTTTCTCCATACGATCAGTTCATTTATGAGGTGATAAATTTCTGCAGTTTATGTGGCTGACGACTACTCGAGGAAGCTTTTCGTCAATTTTCTTCGAGAAAAGCGTGATCGCGTATTAGCTAACGCGTTAATACAACCAATGCACCAAGCGGATCAAATAAAATGGATCCGAATTTTGCAACGATGCCTTTCATACATTGTTGTGCAAACATCGTATATTCTCTCAGACATTGGTGCGCTTACACGACAATAAAACGACCAAGTCGATCGAATTAAAAGGTAAATTATTTAAAACGGGAGTAGAGTCCTGGTAGACTTTCCAAAGAGGTCTGAATAAGGAAATCTTTAGACATGCGCTTACGTACACTCGGATGTAAAGCGGGGGTTCATGTTCTCAAGGAACGTTGCAAAGATTTGGACCACAAATCCAAAGAGGGAATGACAGAGCGCACCGACTTTTTAATCCAAGAAGACTGTAATCAGTTCGCATGTCCTGTTGTTAAATACCAACATTTTTCATCGTTTGAGATAATTTAAAAATACGAATTTTTTCATTCTTATGAAGTACATCTGAGTTGTTGATATATTAGAAGAAGAGGGAAACTATTTATAATTTCGGAATTTTGATGCAAAAATTAAGTATCACTGCATATCTCACCTCCATACCTACTTTTAAAATTACCTGTTATTTGGTTATTTATCAAAAGAAACTGTTAGTTGAATTGAGAATATTCTCAAGTACACGAAAGTTTTTGTTTTTAAAGATTAAGCCATTGAATATCAGGGTTTTGAGGAACTCATAATTCGTTTTCGAAATAAGAGGTGTTCGTTAATTCTTGATTGAGATTGATGTTTACTCTGAACATCTGAACATCTTGACTATTTGTAAATTCCCGTTCTACAGAATGTCAGTTTACGATACACATATTTGATATATGGAACGATACTTCCACTTTGATATGGCTGCACGTTCTGAGTAGAACGTCTTGTGATTTACGTGAACGCCTGTAGTGCAGACTTAAGTTCACGGGATGCCCAGACATCCATGGGGCAAGGATTCGCCCTACCTCAACAAGCTAGGCCCGGACCGAAGTCCTGGGGGCTCCTAACTCCCACGGTACCGTGTTTTAAGTCCTGGTATGGACTACCGGTAGTTTTGCCGCTCAATAGGACCTAAAATCGGCAGCTTGTAACTGGATAAACCAGTTTTGCTCTACCTCCGCTTTTAATTAGACAACGGTATTGATGGAAGAAGCCTTTATAATTGGGCGGGAGCCCCGCTCTGAATAAGTGGTGTTGATGTCGGCATAAATTCATGCTGCGATTGTGATTGAAAAAGATTTTTATTGTATTAAAGCCTTGCTTCGCCAGTACGCGAGAAACGGTCACAGACGATTTCTTTTTACTAACGAGAAAATGATCAGTGTTCAACAAACCGAACGATAGAGTGTATTTGTCTGTCTTTACGACATGCGTTTGAACTGGTTCCCATTGTTCAACGTAGCCACTACACAGCTTCTGTAGTGGTTTGCTGAGGAGTCGCCTACGATGGGGTCAACGAGCTCCATTTCTGCGAGAAAGTGATAAAACCTCAGCGAAAGTTTATCATACGGACGTTTTAGAGAGGGTTTTGGAGCCCCTCAATACGAGACTATTCGCTAACAAACCCCGGATAATTGGCCGTCTGGTAGCCCAGTACTAAATCCATTAGATTACAAACAATGCTTCGATCTGGGGACTATGACGTGTACTACTCAACATTTAAGTTCTCAGTCTTTGGAGTGTTCCGTCAACTAAAGAGTGAAGGTCCAACGACCGAGATGGTTAGCTCATTTAGAGCGGATGGACACAAATGCTTCGGTCCAAAAATCAGCCAACTTAGCGTGCGAAAAAGAACGCAGTTAGCAAAAAGTCGAGCTGGCTAAAAACGCTTGTTAGCGGACCCAAGTCCATCCCGGACTGTAATGCCACCTTAAGTAAGTATTTTGACTTTTCCTGATCACACAATATAAAATATTAGTATCCGTTTTGAACAACAAAACAAAAAATTCCATGACAGGCGGAGAATAATATCGTGCCCAGTCCGTGTATCATCAAAAATGTGTTACACAAGTGCGCGAACATTTTAATGGATGTATCATTTTTCATTGTGCCAGAAATTCTACCCATACACTGGAGATCCATCGATCCCATGTGGGACGACATCATGGCGGGTAAATAATGAAGACAAGCCAAAAAAAAAAAACAAATCTTAAAATTGAAACATTAAAGAAAAATACTGCATCACTTTAAAATTTATTTGAGTGTCAAACAAGTTTCAGCTTATTTATGGATCTGTATATTTTAATATTTAGTTTATCAATTTAAAAACATATTAACATTTTATCTTAAAGTTTTCTTTTTCTTTTTTTAATAATGGAAAAACAGTTTTTCAATCTTCTTTACAATAGTTAACCTATAGTATTTCCATTTTTTCTGTGTAAAATCATAGAAAATATATTTAGTATGTAGAAGTATATATATATAAAAATGTGTATGTATATGTCGATATTTATGTATAGTATTTATAAAAAAAATGTATTCGTTCAATTATTTTTAACAACATATGACAGAAACAATAGTTTATGCACGTAAAATTCAAACAAAATAATCCTATTGATTTAGAAAAAATAAAACAACAAATTGCCTTTTTGGCATAATAAAAATAAAAAAATATATATCCGTACGTACAATTTAAATTTCGTCTACCTAGCGTCAATATTGAAGCATTTCAAGCAACTATATGTTATAAAACTTTTAAATACAATAACATCTAGCGTACTCTCATAATATTCTTTGATATGGTTATGAATTTTTTTAACGGACGACATAAATCGCATCAATTTGACTCCTACTTCTAGTCCTATTCCTAATCCAATACTTTAAATTCTTTCTAATTAGTAAAATATCGTGTAAATATATTATATATTCTTTTGTTTGTTTGATTTAGTTTTAGGTGGCAAACAGGTGGTTAGGAGTCAGAAAACTTTTCATATTACAATGGTCTAATTGAATTAGGTAGTTAATTATCCAAGAGCGGTTCCTGGTCACTATTATAGAGATCTTCTCCGTGTCGTGCACGAATTCCTTCGTGACTATTTTTTTTACTAAAACAAAAAACTCTATGAGGGGGGGGCAAGCACTTACGGTTGATGAAATCTTAATTTAACCTATTGTATTCGTTCCTTTCGCGAGGTGACATGTTGAGATTGCCTTGGGTCTTTTTGTCATAGGCCCAGATAACACATGTAGCTATCAGGGCGACTATAAGAATAAAAAAAAAACATTAAATATATTTTTCGGTTGAGACAAATCCATAAATACATACTTGTAAGCCATCCAATGAAAAACAACTGCAGATACAAATATTTGCCATCGCTATGGTCGATAATTAGGCCGGCCAAAATTGAGACAACAGCCAAACCAAGGTTCTGGACGGATTGGCAGCTAAATGGACAATAAAAAAAGATACATTAAATATAATAGATTAGTACTGTTTCAATCGGATGTGAAAAGCATACAAAAAAAAAAAACAACGACAAGAGAATCTCCCACACATATACATTGTCGACAGGAAAATCGAATATGGCTTTGATATTCTAACACTTAGATTACGAGTACTTGTACGCACAAACATGCATTCGATCGCTATTATATCACCACAATTTTAAGATAAGATTAAGATTTATTTATTACATATTAAAAAAAAAAAAAAAAAATGTTTCCCTTAAGCTTATTGCTTCCTGTTATTCCTTTAAATGTTTTCAATTTATTGAAGCATGCAGTAAAAAAAGGCTTTTTGATGGAATTGTCAGATGCTAAAGAACAAAACAATTCTATTCGTAATTTAACCTAATTAAAAATGCTTTTAAGTACCTGAATACCTAGATCTGTGATATTAAGAGAAAACTATAAGGCAATTCAAATATGCACTTTACTTGGGTATATACAGCCAGAGAAAACTATGCTGATTTTGGACAAAAGTCTGACATATTTCAATTTCTGTTTTATATTTCAATTAAAAGCAAATATAGGGTTTAGAGAAGTGTTTAAACATGTACTCCATCAATTACTATTATCTTAAGTTAAGGGTTCTGAGAAAACATAGTAAACATTTTTCTGGAGTTGTCACAGTGATTGTTTAAAAATGTAGGATTCACTACTCCATTATTTTGCACATGATAAGTCGCTTTCTTTCAGTTGGCTGTTAGCGGCAGACTTAAAAAAAAGTACCAAATACCAGCAATGAAAAAATCATTTTTAATCATTTCATAATATTTGAAGAAGCTTTTCATTTCACGTATTCATGAAGTGAAAAGCTCAATTTGCATTTGTAAAGGCCAATGCTAAGTGGACAGCTTCCAAATTTAAAACACCACATTTTTTAAATTAATATCATTTTAACCTAAAGAACTCGAAATCAGTTGAGTCGTTACAATGACCGTAAGGTGAAATGATAAGCCCTAGTTTTAAGAGGGGGGCAATAAAACATTGACCAAGAATGGAGTCATGTTTTTATGTATAAGGTATGGAACCAAATTAACAGGATATTTAGCTACTATTTTTTTTTTTTTATAAACTTAAAATCCAAAATATAATACTGCCTGTCATATGCCGATGAATACACGCAAAACATATGTACATTAAGTGGCAAGCTTAGTAAGAAGATTAAGAAAGTTATTTGCGACGAACAAAGTGGAAGTATTTAGCTGTATATATTCATTGATGATGGGCCACCTTCCACAATATTCTGTTCAGTTGTAAGTAAAAACAAAAAATGGATTGTAAGGGTTGAAGCCTCGAAAGTCTGTGGGCAACAATTTAAAACCATATATGCTTTTGATGCAAAGAGTACCTAAAACGTTTGTCGGCACTTGCAAAAGATAAGCAAAGCTGATTTTAAAACGCCTAAAAACAATGCCACGAAAATAAAGCGAGCAAAATAGTAAATTAAATATTATACGTAGACAGTAAGTAGGTATTTTTATAGTAAACAAAAAACATGGCATGCTTTAGATACATTAAAAGCAAACTTGCGCAAAACTTTTGTGAAAATATTTTCAAATATATTGAAGATGTATCAAGACTCAAGACATCTTCAATGTTTCAAAAATAAATTCACACAGTTTATTCAGTGCTATTCATATTTCAATCGCACACTCGTTTACAGACAGACAAAAGACTTTTAAAATGTAATGATGATTTATCAAACCCAGCGCATTTTTGTTAGTACGAATCAGTCCTCAAATTATGTCAGATACAAACTCGTAAAAGATCATTTATAACTTACAATCCATAGGCAGTGCCCAGTTGATATTCGGGAATGATGAGAGCTATCAGTGGCCATAAACTTGCAGCCAACATGGAGTAAGACAAACCCATTAAAATCATGCCAACGTATGGGTTTAAATAGGTAAATGCCAATAAGGAATGTGCACAAATTGTCGAAACTGTAGCCAGAAATATCCATGCGACGTTACGGCCGGTCTTATCAATCACAAATCCAAACAAAGGACTGGCCACAGCTGATATCAGATAAACAATTGAGTTGACACTATTAGCCTGCCCTGGTGTGAATCCAAACTTGTCAATGAAGAAAACTCTGAAAAAAAAAATATATATATAGCACACTCTCTTTACCTGAGAAAATAGATTTATTTAACTTACTTGCCCAATGCAATGAATGGGAAAATAGCTACATAGTATGCAACACAAATAACCGATACCATCCAAAAAGTTACTTTAAATGAAAACACATCCGATAGTTTGACAGTCTCTCCTGCAGGGTTATTATTTCGACGAAGTATTCTCTCTGCACGCTTGTCCATCCACCCTATCAATTCGATTTTATTTTAATAATTAATTGCAAACAAAAATATGTATGCTAAACAAACCTAATATTAGGGCACATATAAAAGACAAAACACATGTTAAACCAGCAAACATAAGCACGACCCCTATAGCTGTGTAGCCATGATAAAAATCTGAAACGTAGTTATATATCGGTTCCATCACCCAAAAGTTAACAGTGCTCCCAACACGAGCAAACGATAACTGCAGTCCGAACACCATATTGAGTTCTTTTCCTTTAAACCACAGCACTGCATAGTTATTTTGTGCCACAGCTAATGATTCTGCACCGATTCCGAATATAAATCTTCCAAAAATCATCATCCAGAAGGTATTCAAAAGTCCTCCAATGGAGAATACCAGTTGTCCGATAAGGAGAATGAACAGATATATGATTGTTCCCAGACGAATGCCGAACACACGATCAATTAGGAAACCTCCGATAAAACACAGAACTACGTTTGGCCAAGAGTAAATTGAGTATAACATCGTAAATTCGGTTGTAGTGAGATTCAGTTCCTTTTTGAAGGCATCTTGAAGTGCACCAGGATTATCGTAACAAAAGTACGATCCTATAAAAAAAAAAGAAGAACATTTTACTTAATTATTCTTTGTAATAGTAAGAAAAGGGAAGTGTTAATTTTTGATAAAATAGATTGTGTCAAATCAAATATGTTAATCAATTTTTATTGAAAGCTTTTTTCCTGTTATGTTTTGGAAATTTGCTATTTGGATGATCACATCACAGCTGGTGATGTTTTGTATGACAGCAAAAGAATCCGCGTTGAATATATTTTTGGAGTACTTAAAGAAATACTGCGATTACAAGTCAGAAAAGCCGTAATTTTAGGAATAGATAGTGCTTTAAACTTCAAGCACTGTTTCTGAAATGGATCGATTTATGCTTCAGCTTCATTGGGAAATATTGCAAAGTTACATCCAAATTGGATGTTGTGCATTCTGAAAATCAGCAAATTTTAAAAAGAAATTGTTGTAGATATAATGCACTAACTGCAGCTGGTGTACACAAGTTTGTAAAGAAAGTTCTTGTGACTGATTTGCATATTGATAGCCGAATGTATTCTTGTGCTTGTCATGTGCGCTTAACGGAGAACATTGGAGCTGTTGTTCAAAGTATGCGACTGACCTAGCAAGAAGAATGAAGATCCAACGACTGAGATGGCTGGGTCATGTGGATTGGATGGACAACAACCGAGACCCGAGGGACAGCGCAGTAGAGGAAGACCGAGACTCAGGTGGCGCACGTAAGTGGAAGGAGACCTCAGCGAAACAGGAGGCAGCTAGCAAAAGATCAAGCTGGCCGGAGAAGCTTGTTGACTAAGGTCTAGGTCCATCCTGGAATGTAACGCCACCAAAAATAAAGTAAGTATATTAAAAGTGTGCGCCCAAACCAGAGAACAACACTAGTCTGAGGAGAATTTTGCAAAGATCTCGGATTATTCCCTTACAAGGTCCTATTGACCCGGGAATTGAAGCTAAATGACCACCCGCTTCGTTGCGCTTTTCTTTTTGTTCTTTAGAGCATCTTAAAATTGACGAAAATTTTTCTCAAAAAATCATCTTTTTAGATAAGGCGCACTTCCATTTCTGCGGCTACGTAAACAAGCTAAATTGCCGTATGTGACGCTCAGAAAATCCACCTGTAGTCAGTCTATCCGCAGCTCGACGAAAGAAGAGGCGAAAAAAATAAAAATTAGATCATCCAACAGCGAAAATATTAGGAAACTTTTGGCCTCTCTAACGAGAGCATCCAAAGTAGAATGGCATGCAGAATGGTTCTAACTAAGATACTCCGATTTATAAAACTTTACAGGCGCGGCAGGAATGTAAATATGTAGCATTAGATAACTAAAAAAAGGGATCCGAAATGCCTTGATTAAGCACTTTTGAATATCCCTGTGAGTTTATGTTGGTAAGTTGTAGCTGTTGCTCTGGGCAGATATGGATGAAAGCCATGTTATGCATGTATTAACTGCACCTCGCCGTCTGAAGGATCTAATCCAATGGTTGAGGACTTTTTGTTTGTCTGTCTTATAAAATTAAATTGATCTTTATCATGATCATCATGATCAGAGAATTGAGGGTGATCTTCTGGCTTTTTAAGAAGTCTTTTTTCCATTATTAAACTAAATTTTACTATTTTTTTTTAAAGATAAAGTTGTAAAATTTGGACTAAGTCACAAAGCATGTTATATCCTGAGATTTTTATAAATCAGCACATATGTGAGTTTGCGAATCCATTTTCATTGTGCGAAAGTCCAACTAAAATGCATGTACACACAATTTGGGTGTTTATGTTTGGCCTCATACATCATGGGAAGTCATGTAAAGCATTTTTTGTTGACGTTTTTCTTTATGTGGCATGTTAGAACGCATTATATTTGACGTTATTAAGATATAATAATTTGAATCATCACATGATAAAAGTATATGATGTATGAAGTTTTAATTTTATTCATAGAAAATCAGCTATTTTAAAAGGGCACCGCTATTTGCTATTAAATAAATGACAAGCTTAATGTAAACTGGCATAAAATTTGACAATTTAAGAATGGCATACAAAAGTTTCCTGTACAAAATGGATTATTTCAGCATTTATTTTATTACGCAATTTCCAGCGACAAGGCATAATGACACGTATTTATTTGAATATGTAAAAATAAAACTTTAGCTGTTGTGTCTGTTGAACATGATTAATTGGCTGATAAAGCTTTAATATGACTTATTGACGCACTTTGAAAATTAGTTACAACCGAGTGGCATACGATACTCGTATGTTTTAGCTGTTTGTTTAATCAATAGTGAGCTTTGTTTTGTTAATTTCTGTAAAAATAAAAAATATCATTTACTCTTATTTGTTTTCTTTCATTTTTTAGGAGGGCAGAATCTTATGGTGGTTTTCTTAAATATCCGTTTTTCCTACATGGCCTTTAAAATGCATTTCGATTAGGAAAAATATTTGTAGCTTTGCCGGCAAAAGTTTTGCTGACAATGGTCTGCTTACCAACACGTTCCCCTACATTTGTGTTTTTCTTTTGTTTAGATCTACATACTATGTAAACAATGCATGAGAGAAGTACCAATTTGCTTTGTTTATTTTTGTCTGTAGACTAAAAAAAAAAAAAGGCTTATGAGGTCAGGGTGGCACAGTGTTTACGGTACTTCATCGTTTGTTTTGTAAAAGATATTGATTAAGGATGAAATGCTAGAAAATAAAGCATATAGTTGTTTAACTTAAAATATCATATTTCCAAATCATATTACCTTCTGTCGTTAATAGAACAGAATCAAGATTCAGGGCATGCCATAGCGAAGTTAGATAAAGAATATCTTTAGTTAATTACCAGAGTCTTGAGGTATAATCTTGTATAAACGAATAATAATAATTTTTATTTTATGAGTAGATTTACATATCGAATTTGTCAGGTCTGTCGAGAAACATTTTATTTTCGCTCCCACTAACAACAACAAGGACTATAAATATCGTGGGATCTTTTGAAGTTTACGACTAAGGTTAATAGATAAAAGTGATAGCCCAACTGGTGTATATCACGCAAACATAATACACATGTTAAGGGTGAGCCAACAGCTAGTTGTGAAATCAATGTAGAATTTTACAGATCGTCCAGACCCAATTCATTCAATTTTGGAAAAAAATTCGCACCGTACAGGGAGTTTTTTTTTGGATGCATTCGTTTTTTGTGAATCTCGTATGGGTTTTCTGGTTCCCAAAAACGACAACTTTGTTTATCATACCAATCCATCCAAAAATCGGCTTCAGCGGAAAAGATAAAATTCGATGACAAATTGTCCTGGCGATTCAATTGTTGTGTAATTTGGATTTTATAGGCACAAAACATCAACTTTTAAAATTCGCTGTTGACTTCGGTAACGTTTTGAATATTTTCGATCACAGTGGTGAAGTTGTATGGCCAAGCATGCTGATATGTAGTTTGACCCGATTTCTTTAAAACGCTTCACCAATGCACGAATTTCGGACGCACAAGGGAGATTATGTTGACCTAAAAATTGACAGATCGCCAATTTTCGTAGTAAGATTGAAGAACAAAAACGCATTGTTGCGTGGTACACGCCTCCATAACTTAAATTGCCAAAGATTGTATGACATCTGTCAAAAAGATCAACCACATTGAATTCAGTAAACGACTGTAGGCTCACCGTTTACGAACATATCCATAGGGCCCAAACAGTAAGAAACATAGTTAATTTTAATCAAATGATTTTGAAACCAGTCACATTGGAAAGCTCCAAACGAGAAATGATATGACGCGCTCACTCAAATTCTATGAAAAATGGTGTGTGTCAACGCAAAATTCATTGATTAAATTTTAGAATTTGTTTAATTGTGGCGACCAAAGCCAACAAGGATATGGGTCGGTAGTTCTTCTAAGATATAGCAGCCCGCTTTATAAACGTTTAATTCGATTTATGATTATGAATATGATATCTACGAAAGCATCCTGGTTTCATTGTATTTTGATCAACCTTGCCCAGATGTACCGAGCTGTTGCCTTGGGTGGCTAACTTCGCCATCTTTTTATGTGGCTCATTTTGTGGCAAAATGTTGCGTTACTTAAAATGTTTCAAACATCAATTTTAGAGAGTGAACTTTCACATCGTACCTCGCTGCCTTCTTTAATTAGTGATAAATAGGCTAAAAACATATTCCAATACTTGGAACTTACCTATTTATTTCACAAAACGGGAGATGATGATATATTGACATGTTGGTGGCAGGTACTCACGTTAAGAAAAATTGTGTTATCAAGGTAAGCAAATATAAGATGTAAGAGAATACAAATATCTACAAGTTTTTATATAATTAACTTGGATATAAATAGAATTGGGGGAGTCGCATTAATAGTATTAGCATTTATCATTGTGTAAATGAGAAAAAAAAATTTCGAAAAACGGCAATTTCTTCAATCCTTTATTGAGCACAGATATAAGGACGTCATTTGTATAAAGCTGTTGAAAAGCTTGAACGATATTTCATCCCATAAAAACTTAATTTACGGAGGAATTCTTGCAACTGTATGCTCCACTTAATGACATCAGTAAGACCTCAAGCTCTACTTTTACTACGGGAAACTCTGTTCAGGAATTGGAAAAACTAAGGATTGACTCCGAATTCCATTATCATGAAGATTGGGAGAACATTCACATATATTACACCTTGGTGTATCTTCTATTCTTTAAGAATCCCGACGAATCGATTTGAAAAAAAGTGTCCTATTGTTAGAGAATGACATAAATATAAGTATGGAACAAAATCTCTTAGCTATATAGAACGTGGAATTGAGGAAAACTACTGAGATGTAAACTAATTCAAATAACTCATAATTATATAAAAATAATTCTTCCCCCGAATGTTTTCCTGAAGGCATCTTCCAGCCAAAGTAACTCAATAAGAAATGCCTCATCAGTTCTTGTTCTAATATCGGACGTCTTAAATATTACAATTCAATAATGCATCCACCATACAAAATAATGAACTTGTTACAGCTATAAGAAAGCAAGATCACTGACCCACTCATTAAAATTTAAACCCTTAATGGAATAAACTCTTAAACGTTACGTTCCCAGAGTACTCACTTCACACATTGCCTTTTCTAAAACAAAAAAGCAATGGCATTTTAATTTTTTTTTTGCAGCGCCGTTTCGTAAACGAGTTCTTTTGTGCTTGTCTGCACTCATTCCCAAACATTGGGTTTCATAAACAAGTTCAGGTGAAATCTACCACAACATTATTGAGGGCCTTTAAAACATTTATCCAGATTATAAGGCCGTTAAAGAGAGGTTGCGGATGCGCAATTAAGAAAAGCTCTGTCGGATTGTTGCGATTGCTGATTAATGTTATCACTAAACTGGTCAGAATATATTTTCTTCCCTGTGGGGCCTGAGACATATCCGTAAACGGACATTTTATTGATTAAGAGAGAGTTTTCTGGTCATTGGATTGCCATGTTCGTTTGTAAATATTTAAGAGGATACTGCGTGTAAACTAAACTGACATTCCGCCCCACAGCAAAGTTAATCAATCTAAAGTTTGGTCGCTGAGCAACTAAAGTTTTCCCCTTTTTGCGGAGAGATCTTCTAAAACTAGAAACTTTTTTCGAAAGCATTGCCTATTTCTTTCGTATGATTGTGAGCGCATTTTGGTTGGCGAATTATAAGGATGTGATCGTTCTATTTCCGAAAGCTCAAAACTTCATCCTTATTCAATTGCTGAGGTAGACTCATTTAATTTAGGAGATCAAGTCTTCACTGAGTTGTTTAAAAAAAATGCAAAGGGAAACAACATCTAACAGATCTCTTCATATTTAGTATCACTAATTCTGTGCAATTATTCACAGGCAGCTGGTATTAAAATTGTGCGTTTGTTCGTTATAAGTAGCATATATTTGCTCACTGGCTGCTTATCACTCCTGCACTCAGAAAATGGAATATGAAGGCCGGGAAGAAACTAAAAGTCTATATAGACTGATGTTCGTCTTTGTTTTTGATTCTATCACATTTTGACGAAAAGTATCCGACAAAAAGGCTAGATAAGCAAAGAGAACTCTCAATTGCTATAAAAACCAAAATAAAATATGAACATATTGTTATCAAATCAAAATTCATAGCTGAAAATAGATATGCGATGAAATCCCCATTACTTATGAAGTTTGAAGACATTCGTGGGCAATCATTACACCGTTTTCGGTTATAGGAATACAACTTATCTATGTTCAATCAAGCAGCAGTGATTCAAAAGAAACACTGTGAAAACAATGTTTAGTGTTGTTATATTTCTTTTCCGAAACAATCAGCCAGCAGTAATGCATACATACGTATTCGTTAGCGCATACAAATCGGACTCGGAGAAAACGGTGAATAACAATGACGACATATGGTACAGCAATGAATCATCAGCCCACATTGCATGATTTAACTTTGATTCAATAGAAATTCATTATCAATGTTAAGGGGAGGAAAAATTAAGCAAATGATAAAGTCCAGCCGCAATTCATCGTATTCGATGCGATAAGGACCAACTGCAGTCGCGAAGTAATGTATTGAGAATCATTTCCCAATTATCAATAACGGAATTAATTGATTTATGAGAGCATTATAAAAGATGCAATTTGTAGGATTGTCGTACTTACCGAAGCCTAGCAGGCACATAAATATAAGTGCAATAAACCGGTGTAAACCACTGTTGGGATTACAGCACATTGATGCACCGCATCCGGTGGGTTCAGGGTCCAATTCATTATCTCGCTGTGGATGCGAAGGACTCGCTAACGCCGCTGGTTCTACTTGATCCGATAATTCATCGTTCTCCACTATGGGCACGCGATCATTACTCCGCGACATCTTTAAAAGCCTTGTGGCGCTCTCTTTGTTTGATAGCGACAACGATGATGGATAGTGTATTTAAGTGTTGCTCGCTGGGCTGCCTTATCTGCACGATAGATTGGTGTTTTTTCTTCTTCTTCTGAATTTGGAAGAAACGTTATTGTTTTTTTTTTTTTTTTAATCAGCTGGAACTGTTGATGTATCTGTGTATGCCTGCGCGATTGGGATAGCACAACTAATATAATGTAACCCGCATCTGGTGTAGACACTGCGTCAATCTGAAAAATAAAGAATAAAAACAAAATTATCTACTTCATACTCGTACTATCGATTATAGTTATTTTATAACCAGAACAAAGGAATGCAAATTACTAATCTAAGTGTGTCGATGAATAATCTTTTATTTTATTACAATGGCATGGATCCTTATAGTAAATTGCAATTTTATGAGAAATATAAATACAAGCACGTACAGCACTTCGTATTTCACGTGGAAACGTGAAGCAGCCCACCATAAGGTCAACCTCCGAACATGAGTAGTAAATTTTCGAAATTTCGCAGCGCAATTACACACCACACAAACGCTTTAGGTACTTGTACACTGAAAAACTGGGAATATTGGGTGAAAGCGGTTATCGGAATAGGAAAAAATGTCTGATTTGCAATTGATTATTTTAGTTTTTGATTATTTACTTCATGGAAGTCAACGAATTTGGTAGATTTCTACTTCCTCTGTTAGCACGGTTAATTAACTTGCATAATTGCACACCAGCAAATCTAGTTTTTTTCGTTTTAACTTTGATTTAATATTGTCCATTGTTGACATCACAGAGAGAACAAAAAAAAAAAGAGATAAAAGGTAGATGAAAAAGATAAAAAGGAAAAACAAGCGAAATCATCGATATACACAAAAGTAAAGAACGAAATTGAATTGGTGGAAATTTCCGCACTTGTTTAGCTGGATAATTTGGAGAAAAATAGTTGTTAAATTATTGTAAATGTTTACCAGAGATGTACGTCCGATGACCAAAAAAAAAATTAAATTTATGAAAATGTAAAATTATACGCCTCCAACCCGAAAAGAAAAGTGTGGAGTCAACTTCGTCTAATCAAAATATAAAACTATTTGATGATACGCAAGACAAAACACAAATATAGCAAGCAAACAGCAAATTTATTGCTTGCGAGATTGGAAGGAACTGGAAGAAGTGACAAATTTGAACTGGAAATGAAATGTCGTTGGAAGAAAGATACACTAGTGCTAGAAATTTCGTTGCAAGTTTAAATAATGGCCCAGCTGGTAACAATGCTGATTGAAAATTATTAGTGTTTCGAGATATTTTATGGTTTATTAGCATTTCATGATAATGAAGTGAAGCGATATAAGCTAAACAGGTCTGCAGAGCAGGCGAAAACAAGACTCGACTTATTCAGTGATGGGCAAGATAGATTCTAGACTCTTTGGCTTATGTAGATATATGCTTTTGTCTACTATGCAAAGACAGTTCGCAAAAGAAAATCCTGTTAAATATCAATCACTGTAGGGACTTGGTTTTATTATTCCTATCTTATAACTACCACTTACAGTCTACTGATTCTCTGTTTACCATTTTCCGTTGCATCTTATATTTTTGAAGTAGGAATTGAATTGTTTTGGCTAGGCTTTCACAACTGAAATTGTAAAAAAACAGATGCGTCAAGGCCCCGATGGGGTGAGCTTACATTCATAGTTGTCTGTAAGTTTGGATTCCTTACAAATGAAAGATAGCCGCCTAGGATAGCTAGCTAGAAACTGTTTGATAATGTTCACCAAAAGAGAATTTAGAATTAATTGTTCAACAAAATCATTACCAAAATCTGCGCTTCACAGATGTTCTGACAGCAAATAGTTGATTTCATATACTTGGGGGACACAGGTATAGGTTTGCTGAACTGTTAATGTTTTTCGTATGAAAATTTTATTGGATCTGTCTTCAGTTAAATCGTAACTTAATTGTCAATTCATAACGAGAATCGAATACTTCACAATATATTTTATATAATTATTTTCTGAATAGACACCCTGTACTACTTTCCATTGTGAAAAATGTTTTGTCATCAAAGAACAGCTGACATTGCTGTCAACTGTCACTTCCGTATGTAAGGAATTGGGCACTTTTCTGCTTTTCAATCGCTTATAAACGAGTCAAAGTTCATTGCTTTTATTTTCATACGCAGCTATCGTCCCACGTCGGGGCATTTAAACTGATTAAATGTATAAAACGCTTCAAAATTCACAACGCTATCTTTAAAATAAAATAAACGAGTTTTAAACAATTAAATTGTGGTGAGACCTACAACAAATGGATACTTTAAAGGTAAACAAAAAGCGTCTGCTGCGTAGTCTGCGCAGGCTAATCTAAAGCATAGTGGGAATTATTCAAAACAAGAAGGAAGAATCTGTTGCATATTTGTTTTGTTTTTTTTTTTTCTATTTCATCGTTTAAGAATATTTCCTATGGAATACTACATGGAATCTACGACAGCATTAAAGGTCTTACCTTGGTCTTCTACATAGATAGCTTAATCAATCGTCTAAATGAGCTGAAAAGTGCTGAAAAATCTGCACCCTTGATGGGCGATTTGGTGCTGAACCAAGAAAGACTGACGTCAACGGCTGATGAACGTAGAATAGGATCGAAAGCACCAACTGGTGGCGGTGGTACTAACACGAAGAAGGGGTAAGCGATTACAATTACATATCACTGAGGAAACTGATGCTGATCGCTATTTTTCTGGGTTGCAGGGAATTAAAAATAGCAAAACAAGTGTTTAAATGCTGTGCCCTGAATGGTGGCTTCACATGGTTGAGCATCATTCTTTTTGAGAACCTCATTCTGCCAGGTCTTAAGTTTATCCTGACGTGGTGCTATGGTGATAAATCCGACGAACTTCAGTACGTGTGGGGATGGTTGCAATCCCTGTTGTCGATTCTATTCGGCATGATGTGGGTTTTGCCGATCTTTCTGCTTAGCAAAATAGTCAGTAGTTTGTGGTTTCAAGACATAGCTAACGAGGCATACAGATTTCGCAAGGGCCGTCCACAAATGATACCAAATATCAGCAAGTTGATAGCAGATTTTTTATTCAGTTTAATTGTGCAGGCACTATTTCTCGTCCAAAGTATGTTGGTCAATTTATTGCCATTTAAATATGTTGGCAGTATATTGTGTTTTGTGCATCTTTGTCTGCTGTATTCGTTGTACTCCTTTGAGTACAAATGGATCAACATGGGATGGGAGCTGCATAAACGCCTAAGTTACATCGAGTGTAACTGGCCATATTTTCTGGGATTCGGTATCCCGCTGACTGTTTTAACGAATTTACCTAACTCTGTGATTGTCAGGTAAGTGATTTTTTGCTGTCGATATTATTGGCTTCGATATTCATCTTAGATTTTTATTTTTCTTTCGAGCAGTAGTTGCATATTTTCGATATTTTTCCCGCTGTTCATATTAAGTGGGAATGAGGCACAACCAGTTGTCGGGGCCAGGTAAGCACTTTGATATTCAACATTTTTCTTTCTTCATATTTCAGGAATTTTGTATGTTCCCGTAACAAATATGACAAATCACAAGCGAACACAAAATGAAGATTAGAAAATTTCATGCAAACATTTTAAGGGTTTATGATGGGATTTTATTCGTCGAATAACAGAAAACTACCTGACAAAGGCGCTCTGAGTACAGGGACATTGATGGATAAAGGAAAATCTATTCGGTTATAATCCAAGAATGAAGCAGTGAAAATAGCAATACAGCTGCCATATGTTTTTTGTTTTATTATTTATCTTAGTTCACAAGAAAATCTGAGTTAAATGGAAGTAATTGATCTTCCGGTGTGTGAGTTCATATACCTTTTCTTATATTAAAAGTGCATAAACTTATTGCTGGGTTTTTTGGGTAAATAAATACCTAAACTTAAATGGAGTAACAGATACCAAATCAACCAAATTTAGGAAGGTGGGCCTGAACGTTCCGTAAATCTGAAAATTGGAATTTCTTAAAGGAACAACCATTTGATGTTTAAAGCAAAAACCGAGCATTATTTTAGGTAGATATCCAAGATTATCAAAGAAGATACCATCCAGATGAATATTCTGGAGAGTCGGTCACTCCACAGCAAGTGAAGTGTGATTTTCCCTTTTATTTTCATTTATACAGTTACTGTAAAACTATTTTTAAAAAATGGTCAAGCTTTTTGCGTGCTTGCTGATTTAACAGTGCCCTAGAGGATGCTGATATGTAAACGGTTAAATAGATCAGAAACTATTTCGCATGCCTCTGATTTTGTTTAGGTTAAATCTATCTGGCCAGATTGTGGTTTGTGTCTGACTCTATGATTGGCGTCATCGCGTCCAATTTAAGCATGTAGCGGATGACATTCATCTATCCTTATACATTAAATGGATTGCTATAGCAGCTCCTTTTTTAGTAAAGTCATCGCCTTAACGGTTTCTTAATATTTAGTTATTCATGAAATGTGGAATCTGAACTGTTTGACGACAGTTTTCTTTTAATACTTTTGACGTTGTCAGATTAAGGAATTTAATAGCTTCTTGGAGATATCTCTAGTAGATAGCGCACTCCATTCTGCCATGAGAGAGTGCCTTAATTACCTAAATATCCATTTAAACTACGTTACGACGGTTTGGAAGGCAAAAAAGAGATACGCAATGCGATTTGCGTCGATACATTCTTAAGAGATTGTTGCAATAAATTCGCATATGTGGGGAAGAATGATGCCGTTTTCGAAAACGTCATCTGTATCAAAATAATTTTGCAAAATGTTTACAAACGCAAGCTGCGAAAGTCATTTGTTCGAAAACGTCATTATAAATTACACTGCATTTGCATTCGTCATATGTGCTGCAAAAAAGCAGCCAGAAATTTACGCTGCACAATAACATGAATTCAAAAATGACTGGATTGGATTACTCAGAGGAGTCTCGTGAACAGTAAGCACATTCATAAAATCGATTATCTTGTTTATTCTAACTAAATATTATTTTTACTGAACTCCATCATCTAATCCTAGTGATGGAAACATTTTGCTTCGTCTGAAAACGTCAAATGCATTTGCAAGAAAAAAATCATGCAGATTACAAAGATCGACGATAACGAAAAACATTTACAGTTTGATGAAAGCAACAAGAAGGATCGCTCCCCCTTTGACTGAAAAAATCCACCCGTCATACAAAAAACCAACAACAACGTGTCATTAGATCAAATAGCGCAGATCTATTGCTTTGTTTCCAATTCCAAATCCCATTTAATTTTGCATAAGTTAGAATGCTTATAATAGTCTGCCCGTCATTTTTTTCCTTATGGAAATTTACTTGCCCCCAGAGATTTTTGTGGGTAATTTTGCTCCCTTTGCGCAAAACGCTCTGGGTTTTCTCCCATTGTTTATGAGTTCGTGATTGGCTGCCCCTAGAAGTTTTTACTATGAGTTAATGCGTGTAAATGATTGCCATTGCATTGTATTTGATTACACCCTGTTGCAATGTTTCAAGATCTGTTTTACCTTGTTTTGTATCGTTTTCTTGCTTATTAGCGTGTGTTACTATCAACTTATATCATAATTCCAATACCAAGGTCAGAAAAAGATAAGAAAAGTATTGCGCAGTGAACCTACGGTATAATTCATATACTGTGATTAAAATGACGATCAAGTGATGTTTTCGAAAACAGGCTGATGTTGGCGATATTTTGATCGTTATTATTTTATTTTGATTTTGGATTAGACGAGTGGCATGCTTGTGGACTGGTCTACCGCGAGGTAGATTTTATTATTATTATTAGCTCAGGTCTACCTATACTACTATATTAAGTTTATTCACAAGCAAAACATAACTTTAATTTAGGCTTTGGAACTAACAAATACATTCTTAATCTAATGGGGCGAGGAGAAATGGTGATCAAGGGAGGTGTTAAGATAGTTTTTACTCGTTTCTTTTTTTAAAAGTTAAATTGTTTCAATGGCTGCCATACTCCGTAAAAGAGGAAGGAGAACACCACCTTGGAGTATGCTTCGACAGACATACTCGTGTATTTGAGAATCTCTTCTGATAAGTTGCTTTGTTTCTTTATGATTAAAGTGGGAGTAACTCTCAGATCTAATAGTGTTACTGGTTTTGGCTTTAATATTATTGCAGGCACCGGAAATGTAGATGCAGGCCACTATATTTTATTCTTGTTTTGAATTGAATTGTAAGCATGCAGAGGAGTTTGTATCTATTCTCTGAGGAATTTGAGTAAGGTATTTCGAGGAGCATTTATCCAACCCGTATCTTAAAAAGAGAATTTTCCTCTTACAAGATTCATTGCACTTTAATAAAAACGCTGATAAATATTTCGTAGCAACTATTGGAGATTTGATGTCATGTCTTATCGAAAAGTGAAATCAAAGTGTACATCGGTCTGTCGAAAGCAAGATATTTGCACTTCATATTTCTAAGACGTTTGACAGAGGTCCCTGATTAACGTCCCTGCCTTTTGGCAGCAGAACGGGAACAATAGTGTATGCTCATCTCATTAAATTCCGATATTAATAGCATAACTAATTGGAGAACCTTCAGCAGAGTGAAATTTAAACCTCAAAAACTAAATGTTGTCTGCTGCGAAATCTCAACACTCAGCCATAATGGATAAATGGTAACTACGGACCGAAACCGAAAAACTTTCCATTCTCGGTGTAGCCAAAAACGTTGCAAAATGTCTAGGTTTCCTCAAGCAATGTAAAAAAATTTCACCACCTCTGATCTGGACTGAATATACAAGGTATCAATCCGCTCAAAGTTGGAGTGCAAAGCTCACATCTGGTCCGGTGTTCCTGTAAAATCCCTGCATTTGTTACATAGGTTCAAAATCCTGCAATATGCAATCAAACTCCTAGGTCATGCTAATATCACTCAATCAATTGACACCCTCGAAAAACAACGTAATGTAGCATTCCGCTACTTCAAACATTCAACCGTAAAATCCGTCTTGTTAATAATGCTCTTCAATATAACCTCAAAACATCTTTCGGGCGTATTCTGAAAAGTGTCTTCGAATTTTTTTTTTTTTTTTGATTTCTCCAGATTGCGCATGGATTTTTATACAAGTATGGAAATACTACCTTGATCAGAAAGTTCCCGGAGCGCCACACGGTGGTTATTCTCGCTAGTACTTTCCCGCTATAATTGGGCTTCTTATAAAAAATAATGCAACCTCTGCCGCGCGTACTGCAATACGAAGTTATTTTGGTTGTAAGTTAAATATACATATCTCTTTCAACCAAGCAACTTGTGATCCGTGTTCCTAGACTTGCAAACATTGAAGTGTAAACAGTAATCCTGATTTTTTCTGTATTTTTCCACTATGACTACCTTTGACAATGCATCTGCTTTTAGGGTACCTGATTTTAAAGTCGTTATTACAACTAAAGAGTTTTTTTTCTGTGCTTAAGTTTTGAAAACCAACTCAACGAGCTACCTATTACTATTACAAATACAATTTTATAGGAATAAATCATATCTGTTGTTTGCCAATTTTTATGGTATATCCTAACCTGATTTCAACTATGAGATTCTTTGCCGGAAGCTTCAGTGGAAGAATGCTTAGTTTCATAAAAGTTGCCACTGAAATGGATCCAAAAAGTTATTATTGTAGGCAAAATATGCTTACTGCTCTGGCAAAGTTCAGCCAAGAATTCGATTGTCGTGCTTGTCCAAAAATTTTTCGAAGATTTTTCTAGAATCCAAAATGGTAAGTGATAAACCCAGCCGTGTAGAAAGTTTTATGTTTTTCTTTCTTAGGACGACTAATTATAAACTAATCTTACGGCTTGTACGAAACATAAAGGCGACAAGGTTTAAGCGATGCAAGTGCCTTTTATTGTTGTGTAGGGAAATTTGTTACATAAAAACGTTTTCTTCACTTTCGTCCTATCTCTTCTCGTATCAGTTGGCAGATGTTGTGGCCAATGTCGACCATCAAAGCTGCTAACGACTTTTGTTCATACTTTTTTTTCTCTGCAAATACGCAGAAAATGTAGTAAAGCGGATTAACACACTGTGTTAAATTTCTAGACTTTCCTAAATTCATAGGGCTTGTGTCCATCCGATTAACATATTCCCACCATCTGAGAAGTCCGAAGTAGTTTTTTATTAGATCGATGAACTTCCAGAACCAGCCCAAAACTTGCCACGCAAACTGGATCAAATATCTTTCGAAAATCTTTTCTCTCAGTAGAACAAAGATCAAGACAGTGATGATTCTATGCTCCGAAATCAGAAATCAATATATTGTCCTGCATGACAGCAACCTTGAATTCGTAAGACCACATGAAAATTCCACCCTGAGATGTTTAAAAATCCAATATCTTCCTTTCAATTGTTTCAATGATCGAAGCAACTAGTATAAAACAGGCGCCTCAACATTAAAATGACATATAAGTTGGATTGAGTTAAATAGAGTAACTGTATATTATATTGAAAGTGCTTACAGCATACCTTTACCATTTATACCGTGTACTTCTCACACTAATTGAATGTTTCTTTTATATTTTCAGCGACATCCCCCTTCGACTCTTCTCGCCGGTGGTGGTTATGTCTAATTTGCTGTTCAATCGTTCGGTCCGTGTTAAGAAACCAATCACTGCCAATCCAACTCATACATCGCGGCACACCCCTCCAAG
Organism: Volucella inflata; assembly: GCA_928272305.1. Classification (NCBI taxonomy): domain Eukaryota; kingdom Metazoa; phylum Arthropoda; class Insecta; order Diptera; family Syrphidae; genus Volucella; species Volucella inflata. The sequence continues at coordinate 110,643,331 of OV743720.1, read as the reverse complement.
AAGTACCACAGAACGTAGAGTCAGCAGCAGTAGCCGTAGTAGTAGCCGGCAGTCGCCAGCGCATGTGGGCCATTCGAGAATGCGGTAGCAAGCTGAAGCTAGACAAAAATTTGTATCGCTCATGAGTGACAATATCCACGCCTCGCCGATTAATCCTGCTCCGCTTAAGTACGCATAGAACATTCATTTTCTCACAATTGCTTGTGTGAAATACACGTATGAAGTTCAGCCCTTGTACTTTATCGCTTCATAGTTTACCACGCTTTAATTCTACCGTTTCGATTTACAAAACAAACAAACAAAAATGACAAAAACAACAAACGTATTTTTAGTTCGCAAAGAAATATTCTTTCTTTTCTTAGTGTTAAAGGTGTTTTTTACTTCGTAAAACAAAAATAAATGATAAAAATTAAAGAGTTTTGTATTTTATTTCTATTCTAACAGCTCATCGGGTGGTTCTTCTTTCACTTCGGGGACTGTATGGTACGCCGAGATGGAAATGAGAGTTTGCAGAGCCTCATAGCAAAGTGTCGGATCCTTGTCTTCGATTGCGTAGCCACCATCGACGATGAATCCTTTGAAGTTTTGCATTTTCTTAAAGTTCGATTGAGCTTGAAGTAGAGACATAACTGTGGGATTACCCAGCCCAAAGAAGCGTTCGCCTTGAGCACGTAATGGCAAATTAGCAACATCAGTTACTCGCATAATAGTTTCCAATAAGCCCAAATGACAAATATTAGCTGATTCTCCGAAGAAAACATGATCAAATTCAGCGTCTGGAATAATTTGAAACTGAGGTACACCAGAGTTGTTGAGAATTTTACAGGTGAACACACACTTTCGTTCTGGTTCCTTAGGGTGAGAGAAAATACGAGTAGCCACATAGCCCACAGGGTATATCCAGTTGTCGGTGTGGAAATTTGGATTGTCACCCATTATGTCGCCCAGTGAATGCAGTACAAAACTGCCCAAGTTTATGGGAAATATTGGTTTGCCATGATTATCATAGGGAACTTTCTGAATTACACTGGATTTCTTTGGGCCTGAAGTTTTTCCATTTGTTTTTGTTTTACTAGTATTTGCTCCATCTTCGGTTTTTACGCGTTTTTTTGGTCCACGTTTCCCTGGGACATGAGGCACAGCTGGTGCCGAATCGCCGTTTACTGTGACATTATTTTCGTGAGTAAGAGTTTGTTCTATGTCTTTTTCATGTTGTATAAGCCGTTTGAGTAAATATCGACGTTCCTCTTTGCTGACAACTATATCCTCCTGAATTTGCGCAATTTGGTCACAGAGTGCTGCATTTTCCTGTCGAGAATCAAGTAAAAAGAAATTACTTTGTGATGGAAGAATCCGCTCAATACATTAAACTTACAAACACGTAGTTCTTGATTATTCGTTTGATTTTTTTGTATTTGGATTTGTATTTTAAGTTCATAACACGAGCGTATTGATTATTTTGATAATAAATTGTTTTTGACATGGTTTTTTTCTGTAAAATCTCACACAAAACTTGACAAAATAATTTGAGATCTTAAAATTTTTTAATAAACATAAGATTGTTTGGCAGTTGAGTTTAGAAAATGTCAAAAGTTTATGGGAGGGAACAGTGATGACATTTATTTTTATAAGGTTATAAGAGTTATGCCCAAACATTTTATTTAATTTTAACTTGTTGAGGTTTAGATATCGATATCCAGAACTCTTTTCAATAGAAGTTATTCATCGTCCAAATGAAATGCTTTAAGCATATAATATTACTCTACAATTACAATTTCAACTTCGTCTACGCGCTTCTGTTGGACATTTGTGTCCTGTCCTTTGGCAGAATTTTCGAAAATCATTTCACTTCTTTATGGTCTAGATCTACTTCCTTATTTTTCTTTTAAGAGGAGTTTAAGAGTTCACAGAGTTCGTTATTAGCTTTCGGTTTTTCTTCATCGCCGTCTTGTACGCTTCTTGGTTCGCTAAATTTGGTTGTCGGCACTTTTTATCTTTTGTGTTTGATGGTGGCAGCATTGTCGAAACAGACGTCTTAATCATTTAGAGCTATTTTCAATGGCTTGGCGTCTGGGATATTCGCACACTGGCAACATACGTGTATATTGAACATATATCCAAGTGTGACACAGATTTTTTGATAAAAAAATAATTTTATTTTTCAACGTAGTCTCCCTTGAGCTCTATACACTTTGTCCAACGCTTCTCCAATTTTTTTATCCCTTCCAAAAAAAATGATTTGTCGAGGTCCTCAAAATAGGCCTTTGTTTGCGAGATGACTTCATCATTGGAGTCAAATCTTTTTCCACCAAGCCATTTCTTCAGGTTTGGGAACAAGAAGTAGTCGCTCGGAGCCAAATCTGGAGAATAGGATGGATGAGGGAGCAATTCATAGCCCAATTCATGGATTTTTGGCATGGCAACTGCACATGCGTTTGTGGTCGACTGTGAGCAAACGCGGCACCCATCTTGCGGAAAGCTTTCTCATGCCCAAGTGATCATTCAAAATTGAAACCACTGAGCCATGCGAGATCCCTACGGCTTCCACGATCTCTCGCACTTTCAATCTTCGGTCGGCCAACACCATATCGTGAATTTTTTCGATTGTTTCGGGTGTAGAGACCTTAACTGGGCGTCCAGGACATTCGGTATCTTCAGTGCTTGTACGGCCACAACGAAATTCAGTAAACCACTTTTTTACCATTGAAATCGATGGTGCAGAGTCCCCATAGTATTTATCAAGCTTAGCCTTGGTCTCGGTAATGGTTTTTTTTCGCAAGAAATAATGCTTAATAAGCACACGAAATTCACTTTTTTCCATTTTCTCCTCAAATTAGTGAGTAGTTTGATAAAAATAGCTGTCAAACACAAACTAACTGACGCAGCAAGTTTTGACAGGAGTCAACTGACAGATGCCTGTTGACAGGAGCAGTGTTGCTGTTTCAGTAAAGAGGTCAGAAATTCAAAAAGTCACGGACTTATTGACCCGCCCTCGTATCTTGGGATCTGGCTAGATCAAATTCTATATTTTAACAAACATATAGATGTTGCTCTGGCCAGAGCCAAAGGTGCTTTTGCCCTTACAAAGAGACTGTTTTATAACAGGCAACTCGATGCGAGGGTAAAGGTGATCTGCTACATGACCCTTATCCGGCCTATGCTTGTATTTGGTTGTCCCGAGTGGTTAAACGTGAGAGCAAGTCTTTTGGAAAAGATTCGGGTGTTTGAGAGGGCTTGCCTTAGGGCTTGTCTTCGCCTATACAGAACACCAGAGTCTGAGTACATAAAATTCTATCGCAATGAGGTCTTGTACAATAGGGCTTACCTAATAAGAGTGGACAATTTTGTTATTAAGTTGATTCGAAGGCACATTGCAAGAGCAATGACCTCGTCGAACAACCTGATCTCTGGGGCTTACTACCCCAATTATATGTATCACGAGAGAGCTCGCTTTGACGGCTTCCTTCAGAAGCGTTCCTTTACCTCGACATGAAAGGTCTGATCCAGGATAGATTAATTAGTTAATTTTCCATGTCGCTCGAACAGCTGCGGAGAGGCGACCTAACTACGATAGAGACGTCGCACACGGCAGTGCAGAGCGTCTCCGGTTCAGTAGGGCGGTAGGGAATCGCGACATGAGGGATGTTGCTCAGCAGCACCATCAATTTTTGGTGGCTTGTTGAAGGAGCGGAATCTACGTCGTCGAATTCCTCTAGCACTAGTTAGCTTCGTTAAGGAGCAGGGTCGGCAGCCTAAGGTTCTAGCCGTGGCCGACTTACATAGATTTAGGTAGGATTAGGATAGTTTTAAGGGGAAAAAAAATAAAAATAAAAGAAAAAAAATATATATATATATAAGTCAATTTACTAAGTTTTTGTCATAAAATTATTTTCTTAGTTTTAATTAGGATTAATACAAATAATTTAAAAACGAAATGTACGAAACGTCGAAAGACAAAATTTAATTGTTACGTTTAACTGAGAGTGTCCGCATGGGGCTAGTAAGTTAGAATAAGATAATTTTAAGTTAATTAAGCTAATTTTTAAGCGTTTTTTTGTATAGCATGTAAGAGTTATTGAATTGAATTGAATAAAAAAATTTATATTAAATCAAACAGACTGACTCTGTAGCAGATGTCTTAAGGCCTATCCGTCGTCAAATTGCACGGTCTGCAGAAAATATGACTCCCGTTGTTGAAACTGTTGAAGAAGATCCAAGTCTATCAATTTCACGGCGAGCACAGCATTTGGGCTTGCATCTACACCATTCTTAAATTCAACTTACTTCAGAATTGAAGGTAGGTGACCACGAAATGCGTAGATCATAGGCTGATTGGGTGCTTTAATTTAATAAAAACATTTTCTTAAGCGATAAGGCTCATTCTTCACTGGGTGGATACGTTGACAAACAACATTTTCATATATGGGGAATAGAAAATTCACTTCTAACTGTCGAAAGATCATCCACAAAAAGTCACTGTATGCAATTTGGTCTGGTGGTGCCATTGGTCCATACTTCTTCGAAAATGAGGAATGTGTAACCTTTACCGTCGATTCCCATGGCTATACCCAAATGTTAACCGTATATGTTTAGCCTCGAAGATATGGATGTGTATGACATGTTTTTTCAACAAGACGATACCATATCTGACGCAACACGACCCGCTTTGGCTTTATTGCAAGACAAGTTAGGTACTTCGTATTTAGGTGATGTAAATAGGCCACCAAGATCGTGTGATTTGTCGCCATTGGATCTATTTTTGTGACGCTATGAAAAAGATCGCGCTTATGCATACAATCCGCAACAAACTCTTGACGCTTTCAAAACGAATATTCGACAAGTTATGCCCGAGTTTATGACCCGATATATATCGAAAAGTCATCGAAAATTACTTTGTCAGACAAACAAAAATATTCTTAACCATTTGAAAGCCTTGTCAACAGATTATGTATCAGGGGTCTATATAAAATAAAGGGTAAGCCAACAGCTAGTGCAAAATGTAGAATTTTATTGATTAAAAAATTTCGACCAATGGCAATTATGAATGGGACACAACATTGTTCATGTGACCACCACTACTTCTGTTGCAAGCGACCATCCGAAGGTAAAAATTATCGATGGCTTTTTTAAAAATGTTTAGGTTTTAACTACTAAGTTAATAATTGTTCCTATAATTTTATCACAAATCGAACGTAACCAAGAATTTATGTCATCAGCTTGTGACAGCTGTTTGACAATTAAAATTGCATTAAAGGGAAACCTTTAACAAAACATTTCTTTCTTTTCGTTAACGAAATAAAATCAAATAAAAAAGAACAACAGATCGCTTTATTTCCACACGCAATGAAATACTTAGTATTGTAATCATACCACACAGTAGTCTTTAATACAGAAAGTTATTATGGATCTTGAGGAAGAAATAATTACCAATACAACTGATGAATTTGCGGACGCTGAAGGAGCTGATTATTTTCAAGAGCAAGAGGACAACCAGTATAGTATTATTCAAGATATTCAAGCGGAGCTTACTTCTCAAGAACAGACACTGAAACCCAATGGCAACGTTACGAAATCGGATTCGTTTTCCAGCGACAGAAGCAAAGAACTCGATGGGTCACAAGATAACTTGAGTACGGCTACATCCTCCCACTCAGTGATGGATGAGGAGGTAGATTACCTCCATGACACCGAATGGTTATCGCAAAAGAAACATATATTTATACTTAGCGAAGCAGGAAAACCCATATATTCCCTACATGGAATCGAAGACAAACTGGCTACTTTATTCGGAGTCATTCAAGCATTAGTGAGTTTTGTTCAGCATGGACAAGATGCGATTACTTCCATTCATGCAGAGGGGATAAAGTTTGTATTTCTTGTTCGGAATTCGTTGATTTTAGTGGCAGCTTCAAGAAGTAATATGAGCGTACAACAACTGCAGATGCAATTAACGTGAGTTGTAGTTACCTAGATGGTTTTCTTTTCCAGTGTCTCTTAATCATATTATGTTCCACCGTTTCAGCGATGTGTACAATCAGATTTTGTCCACTTTAACATACTCACACATGACGAAAATATTTGAAAAGAGAAAAAATTTCGATCTGCGACGACTTTTGGCTGGCAGCGAACGCTTGATTTTTCATTTACTGGCAAATGATAGCAGTAACAAAAAAAGTAAATTAATTTGTAGTTTTCTTGCACACAGTTATATTTGTATTTTTTTCAGTTACGAATAACGTGTTTACCTTTCTTACGAATTCAATTCGAGTGATGCCTTTAACCACGAATGTGAGGTCTAATATCACGAATGCCATCCAAAGCAATTGCTCCAAGATAAAGAATCTTGTGTTTGCTGTTCTCATAGCTAACAATAAATTGATTGCTTTGGTCCGCATGAAGAAATATTCCATCCATCCAGCTGATTTGAGGTAAGGATCAATACGTGTTACTGTGAGGGAGCAGTCTCCCCAACTTACCGACCAAAGCGTGTCCCTATACTTTTACCTATTATTAGTCCACATTCAACATATCACTTTTCTCAAAGCCAGATCCTTTGCCTCCTCGGATTATGATGTCTTTGAGGTCACGAATTTAGACAACGGTTGAAAATAAGCTTTACGCTTTTTTTTTTTTGTTATAGTGCTGATCATTTTGACAGGGAACCCTGCCTTTCACGCACGGTAGTGACCGGGTCGCGTTGTCGTAAACTGTCCCATTCAGTCGCCCGTAGGCCGAGCACCACGCCACACTCTCCTAGAGGAGAGTTGCAAACAAACAAAGAACAATTGAATCCGGTAGTGGCGTCACAAGTTATTAGTCATCGTATACAAGTGGATTTTTTAGAAAAAAATTGTAAATGCGGCGAACTTGGTTAATTGTAGTGCTACAGTTATAAATGAGGTGTCGTTGTAAAGTGCATTTAATATTTAATCTACTCATATAATGAATTTAAAATCGCCCTGTGGACTATGAGCCGTTAAAGTTTTGAAAAAGCCATGGCGCGCCAAAAATCAAAGAATTCTAAGAGGGATACATCAAAAATCGAAGCAAATAAAACTAAAATCAAAAAACAGCTAAGAGGCGTCGATTAAGTTAAAAATTATTGCAATCGGCTTACGAGAACGCACCCAACGAGGCCTCCAAAGTTGCTTTCCGTGACGAAAATTGAGAACCGCAACCCAGTACAAGTGGGGTAACGACTTCCGTTGGAACCGTAACTCGACCCAAGAAACTAACCAACGCCAAGAAGTGCAAATTATATAGAGAAAAAGAAATTGTATAATATAAATAAATTGAAAGGGTTTCCTGTTTAAAATTGAGGCACGACTCGATCGCGCATCCGTATTCCGAAATCCGAAGTTTCAACCCTCTCAGCTTGACTTCCTTTGTGTTGAAGAGTGTAGGGAGAATGGTCATATCTAATGTACGTAAATTTGTTTTGAGGATGTATTCTCTGCTCAAAACACGATACACGATATGTCTATCAAAGCAAAAGATCCTTGATGGTTGCGCTTTACACTGGCATGTAGATTTGGCTGTTTTGGAGTTTTAAGCACAAAACAACCGTTAAAATTTATAACCTGAATCATTCCGAGTGAAGAAAAACTCTCCATCCTATTCGGACTCCCACCCCCTGGAGAGTCAATATCGAAACAAAATATACCTAAGTTTCCCATTAAGGCGCGCGTAAATTATATAAAAAAAAACAAATGTTTGGTAGATTTGTGTCCCTATTCACCAAGAGAGAGAGAGTATGCCCTTGGCGTTTTCATCGATATTTTGGGTACCTTTGATAGCGGGCATAAAGTCAGACTGGGAACTCTCTCGCACTGGCGGTAGAAAACAATGCATATTTGTTGTCCGTTGTTGTTTTAACATTCCTGTACTGTTTATTTGGTCGTATCTAGCGACTATTCCAAAGCGCGGGTAGACCAAGACGAGTTCGAAGGTTGGTGCACTAGAAATTGGCTTTCAGTCAACGCTTTAAAAACTGAGGTTGTTGCCCTTACGAGAAAAAGAAAGCAAACGGGTCTAATATTAAATAAAAAGACTTACTATGCGTTTCTCCAATGAAATTAAATATTTGATGTTATCATTCTTTGAACTTGTAATTGACTGTGTAAAGAAAGTTTGGGCAATACCAGGCACTTGTCATCGAGTATCGCGGTTTGACCTACCAATTTCAGACAACGGTCTGTCTCCTCTATCGGGATTTCATTATAAGGTCCGGCTTCATTTAAGACGCACTGAAGAGCCTTCCTTTGAATGCTATTCATATCATAGGCTATGCTTTCGAAGTCAAAAAGAAATGGAACAACACCGTCTGTCTTTTGATTTTGGAATTCAATAACACCGGAGCTCCTCGTTAGAAAAACTTTCGTTTAGGACGAAGCCTATTTAGGGAGTGTGGGAAATTAGATCGCGGATAAAACTCCTGGACAAAGCTTAGAAGAATTTTTGGTAGGTCCTAAGTTGGAACTGTCTACGTTCTCGGTAAGCGCTTCTACTGCATGTTGGGTTTGAGAAGGCATGATTCTCCAGGATGCTATCAGAACAGACGAATCCCTCTTGTCTTTCGTCATAAAAGATTATAAACTGTCGTGGTAATGAAACACCAAGCTTTTGCTTAGGACTTTAATGCGCTAGGTATAGGTGCCACAACGATGCTTCGTCTAAGAGCTCCGAGTAAGTCCGGACTGCATGTACTCTGCTCTGACGTCTGTTGACACTTTATTACTAAAATGTTTACTCATCTTTCTAAGAAAGAGCAAGAAATTCCATTATATCGACAAAAAACCAAAAATAACTAACTAACTCAATCAAGTCTACATTTTTAAGTCCAGACATTGGTTAAGAATTCCTTCATGTTTCAGGCCATAATGCATTCAAGATTCTTCTCTGGTTATTCCTGTAAAGAACGGCGAAGACCGCCTTACGCCATATAACGCCTGAACTCTAATACTCTATACTGTGAGTGAGGGGTTAAATACTTGGCGTTTTGCATTTCGGTGATACAATTTATTTTCTTTCTTGTAAAGACTTCGGCGTACTTTTTATTGGAAGTACACGCTAACGATACGTATTTTTTTTTGTTAAAAACACTCCTCCGATGTACCTTTTACAAGTAACGAACGTTTCATTTTTTTTAAGTAAATAGAAAGGAAAACCTTGAAACGATGCCTTGAGCTGATAAGCGCTTTTTTTTCTTCCAACAATCACAACAATTATTCTGATACATGCGTCATTGACACTTTTTCAGATTTTATTATTCTTTCAAAAATTCGCAAATAAACTTTAATATATTTTGTCACAAAATTTTTGGATTTTTAGATTAATCTTTAACCTAATTGAATGCTCAGAGAGCTTCAAAACAGTGGAGAACTGGATGCCGATTTGTTTACCAAAGTTCGACATGAATGGATACCTGCATGCCCATGTCTCGTATTTATCGGACGATTGCCAAGCATGTCTACTACTACTGTCCGTCGATCGTGATGTTTTTTTTACCCTTTCAGATGCAAAAAAAAAAATTACTGAAAAACTACGTCGTACACATTGCTTAGAAGCCATAAGCGAGCAGATAAACAACGTTCCGAAGCAAGACACTAGACTTAGCTTAACCGCAATTGGTATTCCAGAGTTACGACATTTTCTTTATAAACCAAAGTCCTCATCGAATCAATTACTGTGCTCTGAAATCAATGCTCCGTACACAACGCTATCGGAGTTTGAACGCCTAGAGGCTATTTATTGTGATCTACATCATCGTATTCACAATAGCAGCCGGCCGTTAAAACTAATCTACGAAGTTAAAGAGAAAGAAGTTGTATTAGCTTGGGTTACTGCAGCTTCCGAATTGTATGCTATTTTTGAGCCTATGGTTGACAAAGGCTTGGTCATAAAATATGTAGATAAACTAATAAAGTGGATTGATAAGGAGCATGATGTGTTCTTTATAAGAAATCATCCGACCTTCTGATCCTCATTGATATGGTGATATGGAACAAGGAGTCGAGCGATACAAATGTGATGATGCTCCCAACGTCCCAACGTACTAATATTTATCACTTAGGAAATTCAATTGAAAAAAAATGAAGAAAAAAAACAATATAATAGAAGAACTCTCGTGATCGGTTATTTTTCTACTTCGCAGTGCAGTTGATGTTAAATTATATAAAAGATTATGATTACCGATATTGAAATCGAAACCGAAACGGAGGTCAAGGCGTTTATTATTAATATGTATATGTATTGGTTCACCATTTATAAGCAAATTATTAACTACTTGTAAGACTAAGCAAAGTTAGGTAAACGATAAAGATAATCTAAAATGTTTCAGACTATTATCAAATAATAAGATATAAAAATAAACAAAGCAAAAAAGAGGAAATAATAGTGGTATTGTTCTTTTCTTTTATTAGGTTGTTGCATATATAATGCCGGATTTCATATCGAAGCTCTAAACGACTGTAACTCTTTTAATATTTATATTTATATTTTTATTTTAAAATAGGCACGATTTTCCCAACGTGATGCAACTCCATGCATACCAGTTTTGTATAGATCCATATTCTGGATTGAAGGAATTCTTCTTTGACGGTTTGTTCATCGTTAAATTGTTTTCCCAAAAGTGATCCAAACATTTGAAAGGGGGTTAGTTGATTGGAGAAAATAGGGGCTGTAGAAATGGGGTAGGCACTGGGAGATGTCAACCTGGCGATATCCTGCACCTGTTTTCTACATATAAATTGTTCCTATAATACCTCCACGTGCTAACTGTCGGATACTGGTCGGTGTCCATCCGGCCTCGACTTGCTACACTTATAAGTGATGACCCGCAGACAAAAATGGCAGCACTACTATATAAACCGGACATCGGATGAATTCCCCAGATGTAATCCATGGTGGAAACAATCCCGAAACAAATGAGTTCATATCCGGGCTTTCCGACATATTTGGAGCTCAGACCGGTGAGGATTTCCGGGACTAAGTCAGGGTCTTGGAAAAGAGATGTTAGCGGAAGAGTCCTTAACTGATAAACGGCAGCACTCGCATTCCAAGATGTGTTTCTGGCTTCGGTCTGACGGATTCCTAGGCCTAGGAATATTAAAAAAATGAACTGAAATGAAGATGGTTGTGCCGCCGGGGTAACTGCCCGCCCCTGGAAAAAAGTTGAAAGTTACGAAGCAACAATAAGCCTCGGATACGGATAGATCAACTGCAAAATAATTGGGTAGAACAAACTTCTAATATGCACGTGAAACGTTAGGTTCCTTAATAGGCCATGAGCAGCCGAACATCTAGCAGAGGCACTACCGCCATCCAAGAAATGCGATCGGATTGGGCGGAAAAAAACAGGATGAGGATGACGGCAAAAGTAGCTCCTAATTGGAGGCAGACTTAAGCAAGAAATCTTGAGTTTCGGGCATGTGAACAAGCGCGTTGTAGCAATCCGCATCAAGGTTAAATTTGCCAACATTAGCCTTATATGCGCGCACGCTACCAAAAGAGAAAGATGACGACACCAAAGATAGCTTTTACGAGCTTTTGAACATTATCGTCGGAGATTTTAACGGAAAGCTGGGAAGAGAGGAGATCTTCGATAGTTCTGTCGGAGGGTAAAACGTGCATGAAACCACCTCCGATAACGGATTCAGGCTAATCGACTTTCTGGCGGGACGAAACATTGTCGTAGATAGCACGCTGTTCCAACATCTCGATATTCACAGGAGACTTCGAGAACTCCTGAGCAATCAACTGTCAACCAGATTGCAGATTGACTAAATTGCGATCAACACAAGACACTCTTCCAGTGTTATAAGAGTCCGAACATCCCGAGGAGCCAACATCAACTCGGACCACCACTTTGTTGTAGCAAGGTACGCCAAGACAAGCTAATACTGTAAAGAGTTTCGACGTCAGACAGTTACAAACGTTGCTTGCCGCCAGCATCAAGCATCGAGTATCAGTGGCAACACCGTCAAAAAGCCATCAGAGATGCCACTTCTGATGTGCTGGGTTTCACTTGACCAGCACAACGAAACCCGGCAAGCAAGCAGCTAAGCAAGATATATACGAAAACTGGCTTCTCAAGAGGAAAAAGAAAGAGCATTGGAAGCGCGCGGTCGATGAAATTGCGAGATGCTGATCCAAGACTAAGATTTGGAAGTTTAACCAAAAGGTAAAAAAAACATGCTATTGATACAAACCCCGAACCGATGCATGTAGAGAAGAACAAGGGAACATCGTAGTAGAGTTGCAGTTGATGCTGAGAATCTGGAAAGATTATTTCTTTAGACTGTATAACGGCGGTGATGAAACTAATACCGCTGTCAGGCAGAATGAGCCCTTCAACCTAGACGATGTAGAACAACAATTCCCGTCCAGGAATTGGATGAATAAAGCTGCTGAGTGGACAGTCTGACTGGCGAGCTCTTCAAATAGGCAAGCGATGACTTTGTAAGGAGCATACACCAACTCATCTGTAAAATATGGTCGGATAAAAGTATGCTCCATGATTGGGTCCCCAGCTTTCTTGAGCGATCAATGAGGGCAAGACCAAGTATATACTGTCAAGCAAAAAGGACACTCGACACCGCTGTCTCGGGAAGAATGTCATCTCGGACAGATAAAACTTTGAGGTAGCTTAGAACTTTGTCTACATAAGCTCCGCTATCAATTCAGACAATGACATAAGCCCTGAGATCAAACAAAGAATAATCCTTGCCAAACGCTGCTTCTTTGGGATAATAAGACAATTGACTAGCTTAGCCCTCTCTCGAACAAGCCCTTAATAATCTCAGTCTTGGTCTATGGCGCAGATCCATGGACACTGTTAAAAATGGATAAAGGTGCTCTAGGCTGCTTTGAGAGGAAAATTCTTCGAGTCATCTTCGGTCCTGTCTGCAATTGATGACAAGTGAAGGAGGAGATACAACGACCAACTGTATGGACTGCGTAGAGACATCAACCTAGCTAGAGGAGTGAAGGTCCAACAACTCCGAAAAGTCTTCGAATCCGCCCCCGAGAGAGAGCGCAATAGTGGAAAGCCGAGAATCTGGTGGCGCGCGCAAGTGGAAGGGGACCTCAGCCAACTTAGCATGCGAAACTGAAGGCAGACTGAGGCTAGGTCCACCCCGGACTGTAGCGCTGTCTGAACTAAGTAAAGTAAGGGTTAAGTCCGGGTTTGGAATCTCAAGACCTAATGGCCGAACCATTTTTCTGACCACAAAATATAAGAGCTATTTATTATTCTATTGGTTCACTTTTCCTATGAATTTAATGATGTTCACTTTGAAGTGGTCTACGACCTTTGGTAGTTTATGTAGTTTATAAAGCAACATGTTGCTCTTATGTTGCGGTTTTCCTTCAGTTCCTTCAATGTGACTTCGAAGATAATATATCGAGCCAAAACAAATTGGACAATACGTACTTTTCAGAAAAACTGTCATTAGACTAAAATTCCTATTGATAACATCCCTGTTAAATTGTAATGTTGGTAAAAGCGCATGTCCATTATGAAGCGAATTTGAAGTAGGAAATGTCTTCGATATGGAATAGTTTTTGTAATTTAAAAATAATAAGGAAAAAGGAAATGCTTTCACTTTCTACAATTGACTACTGAGTTGTTTTCACAGTTTAAACATGTTCTCAATGAATACAAAACAAATTTACAATGTTTAAAGCTCCTTCCTCTTCCGTTTTAAAGGAATAACTTCAATTCCCCACGAGGTAAGGCTCTCACGGTAATATAGAAGAGAGTAAATTTGTATGTCCTCTGCACGAAAAGTCGAAAACCTATTCATGTGCAAATAATCGGCAACACATACATCTTCAACTCGTTTAACGCTCTCACTGCACGCGCCGCCTGCCGTTCTTTAACGTGTTTGAATATACGTACGTACAAACAAATACGATTACTATTTTCTAGCAGAGGATGCTCACTGTTCGTCTTTTGGCTATATGGATTTGGTTCCTTTTCCTACTCCTGCTGGACTAACTAGTTCTCAGCATTCTCTCTCACGCAATCACCAAATCAGTTGAGCTAAGGATTTAAAAGCGTGCGGTACGGAGTGTGTCCGTTTTCTGTCGAACTTTAGCAGCAAATTTCATTTCAAAATCTTTTTTTTTCCTATGCTTTACCTTTCTTAAAGTAAATTTGCAAAAAAATAAAAAAAAAAAAAACCCGTGTGCGACTTAAACTTGCGCGAAAAATTTCTTCGTGAAAGTGATTAGAAAAATTCAGTGTCTAGTGAAGAGAAAAGGAAAAAACGAGGTCCACAAAAGCTAAAGAAGAAAACACGGATAAGGATAATTTCTGTTCAGCCGAAAGAAGAGTCCCCAAGTTCTGGCAAACGTGTACAAATACCTACACCTTATCACGTTGCTATAGCAAACATACCTTGTCCAACATTCAATGATGATGTTAGTCGCCAAATTGCGAAAAATTACCAACCGGATACATGTTTAAAGGATATACAAAGGACTATTTGCTCGAACACAAGAATTGTGTCATCTTTAAAGTTAGGTCAGTCATATTACACGTATTTGTAACCTTATTCAGTCGATATAACGTTGTTATACACAATTTCATATTTAATTTTTTAATTGTTTTAATGTTAATCGTCGTCTGTGGCTACGGCAGAGCCAAATATTGTACGTGTACAAATAGTCAGAGCTCAGAGCTCGCACGGCCTACGATATTTGCTTGGCAAAAAGGCATCAAGACTTGGGCGCGGCGACAATGCTTCCGTTAAAAAAAAATTAAGAAAAAAAATCGTGTGGCGGACCCGATGGTGAACAAAAAAAAAAAATTATTTTTGATAAAACAAAAATCCTCTTTCGACTATTAGTACTTTAGTCCTGGGACACAATGTGCCTGCTCCATGGCCTTTGCGCCCCACATTCCATCGGCGTAATCGTACTCGTAATTGTACAATACCATGGGGTTGTGTGGTTGTGCCGATGGTGATGGTTATAGTTATGGCTATGGTGAAAGCGGCTGGCAGAGGTCCTTGGCTTGAGTTAAAACAGGGACCGCATTAGCATTCATTTAAAGCTTTTGTTTCTCAAAAAAAAAAAAAAAAATAAAAAAAAAAATACAGTGATAGCCAAGGATGGTACCAACGATCCACACTATTAACTTAAATCTCATCCTCGCCCTCGACCGAGCGACGGTTCCCAAGAAAAGAACACATTTGCATTTGCATGGACATTGGCATCACAAATGAGGATGGTGACCTTTACCACCACCTTTACTACTCAACACACCCCCGCTCGTTGTCCTGGTTTATTTTTAGCACCGAATAGTTCTTATTTTACACGCAGTAAAAGTAAATGCGCTCTCTTTCTCACTTTCTATTAGCAAAGTGAATGGGGCAGGGGGAGTTCAACAGCAACTTCGAAGTTGTAAATGCGGGGCTTCATAACTATACCATCAATACAAACACAGAGACACATTTTATTTTTCTTTTCGGTGCCCTGTATACGGGGTTCTCTGACTCTCTCATGTCCTTCATCCTTCATATACATATGCATATATGTATATTTTTTTTTAATCTCAGTTCTCAGAGAACTCAAAGTGATATGGTGGGTGCTAGTGCTAAAGCTGATGGTATTTGTGAAGATGAATGGTGATGATATTATACTCGCAGATACCAGGTCGTGGGTGGTTATATCAATTCTATTTAATTTACACCAAAATCTGAGTCAAACTGTGTGTGAATGAGTTCAAATTTAATACCAATACCAAGTTCAATTTTAATTTTTTTTTTCTTCTCACGAATAACGAATAGGTATTGTTTTATCTTCGAGCTAACGAATGAGTGCTTTTAAATAATTGAGTGGAACAATTATTTGTTATGAGTGATGCCACTTTTATAAAATTAAAAGTGAGTGTAGTTAGGCTATTTTCCTGATACAGTCGACATTATTTGATCGCACAGAATTGTTTTTTATTAAAGGAGATACAGATGAATATTTTTGGAATTAGAGGATATTTGTTGAAAAGAAGGTCAAACACCACTCATTCATCCATTTATCACTGTTTGTTCAGAACCTTACTTGTTTGCATTATGATCACTCTTAAACAATTGTTTGAAAGTTTTCGAAACTCTGACAATTATTCGTCAATTTTAACTGGTTCAATATATATTTTTTTTCTTTAAATTGGTAAAATTAGTCAATACATTTTGTTTCCTATACTGTACTAATACATCAAAGTCCATACAAAACCATTAGCATATATGAGTGAAATAAAGGTTAATTTACGAGGGCGGGTCAATAAGTCCGTGACTTTTTGAATTTCTGACCTCTTTACTGAAACAGCAACACTGCTCCTGTCAACAGGCATCTGTCAGTTGACTCCTGTCAAAATTTAAACTTGCTGCGTCAGTTAGTTTGTGTTTGACAGCTATTTTTATCAGACTACTCACTAATTTGAGAAGAAAATGGAAAAAAGTGAATTTCGTGTGCTTATTAAGCATTATTTCTCGCGAAAAAAAACCATTACCGAGACCAAGGCTAAACTTGATAAATACTATGGGGACTCTGCACCATCGATTTCAATGGTAAAAAAGTGGTTTACTGAATTTCGTTGTGGTCGTACACAACGCATGGCTCAGTGGTTTCAATTTTGAATGATCACTTGGGCATGAGAAAGCTTTCCGCAAGATGGGTGCCGCGTTTGCTCACAGTCGACCACAAACACATGTGCAGTTGCCATGGCAAAAATCCATGAATTGGGCTATGAATTGCTCCCTCATCCACCCTATTCTCCAGATTTGGCTCCGAGCGACTACTTCTTGTTCCCAAACCTGAAGAAATGGTTTGGTGGAAAAAGATTTGACTCCAATGATGAAGTCATCTCGCAAACAAAGGCCTATTTTGAGGACCTCGACAAATCATTTTTTTTGGAAGGGATAAAAAAATTGGAGAAGCGTTGGACAAAGTGTATAGAGCTCAAGGGAGACTACGTTGAAAAATAAAATTATTCTTTTATCAAAAAATCTGGGTTTTAATCCAAAAGTCACGGACTTATTGACCCGCCCTCGTAGTAACAGATCAGGGCAAAAACGAAAAGAAATAAGCACACTCAATCGTCTGAAAATATTGTGAAATATTCTTAGCAATAAACAAAGAGAAAGAGCCTGGGTTTTTAAGGTCTCCAAGTAGCCTATTGACTTATAGGGAAATTTTAACAACATAGTTCAGATCTAAATGAAGAATGTAAACAAATTAATATTTGTATTGACTCGCTTATTGCCGTGGGCACTGCGACTAAAAGGGCCGAATGTGACACAAAGGCAGTTTGGGATGCCAGGTGAGCCTCAACTTTCTAAATTAAATACAGAATCACTCTAGTGGAAATACTTTGCAATTTCTCAGCCATTAAGATTTATCTGAAAAAATTAACTCCCCTTATGGCGCATAAAACCAAACTTTCACATAGTTCGTGTTCTCCGGTTTCGTCGTTGCTTATACAAAGTCGTCTTTCAGTTTCTTATTGAATTTTATGTAAGTTTATGAAAGTGATATCGAACTTGACAGTGTCCAGTGATACAATCACTTTTTAAGATTAAAGATAATTTGGGTTGGTAGCTCCTTTAGCTTGTCAAGCACCGGACATAATCGCCCAATAATATATAGACACCTTGTTCTCCCAACTTGTGATCGTTGAATTCATTGCTGAATTCTGGATGGAGCAGAAGTGCTCTTGGACATTGAATCGATCAGCCAGTTAATCTCATTTATCATTTTCTGCAATAGCCCTGTTCCGTCGTACTTAATAGAGTTTGAATTTAGGTGTTTTAGATAAGTCTCGGAAAGGAAACAGCGTACGACCGATTTGGGGTCGCACAAATTTGAGCTTACAGCTTTCAGAGGTACTGTGATGTCGATGAGTATATTTATTACTGTTCCATTCTTGGAATTAACACATTCTTGCATGACTGATGTTGGGAATTTTTTCCATTGGCATTCTGATGTTTAAATTTGGGACATGGATAGCTGGACCTACTCCATTTTCGTTTTGATCTTTCTGCATACTACTTGTTAAAGCGAAGGTTTGATGTTAGCTCTTAGAAGTCCCATGCTTATTGACTTGTGATCACTAAGTAAAACATTCTGTCAAAACATAAAGTTTTTGTTATATGGTCATCTACCGCCCAATTTATTTCGAGTCCAAATATTTCTCAGATAAAACTTGCAAAGTCCGATTGTATTTCCACTTTCATCTTTTTGTACCGCAAATCTCCACATTTTTGACATTGTACGTGAAGCTGAGGGGTAGATTCACTTAGTACCGGATACTCGTATTTATGTATACAATTCTCGGAAGACATTGCACTTCTTATGTGGTCGTGTAGCTTCACTGCATCACTGACGAGTAGACAATTATCTGGTGGTCGGATACCTCTAAAATTTTAGAGAGAATTCGTCAACCTTTGAGAATAATTTGCCAAACATCCGTCAACCAGCTTATATTGCTATTTTTGGTAGTTTTGTTCTTTATATAACTTCCAATTCAGTTTTTCACCTACAACTATTCCTAGATATTTTGATTCGAGAATTTTAAAATTTTATCATTTAAAGAAACCTGGTCAAGGTCAGTTTACTCAGCTTACTTCTACCACTAAATGAGAATGGTACTCTAGTATAGTACTTCTTGGGTTTGATTGAAGGGTTTTTTTTTTCAAAGCACCGATCAGACACTACTTTTACCATATTATGCATTATGTTGTAGGAATTTGCTTTAATGATAAAATTATCGTCACATCCAATCGCTTTTTAGCTGAAATGTTTGTATATTTTCTTAACTAATCAGTCTTCGATGACAAAATTGCAATGCTGTTTCTCCAGAAGTAGAAGTTATTTATAGAGTTTTAGCTTCGATCCCACCCATCTACTCTAGCGTGATCAACTCAAGTTTTGAGATGAAATTCTACCCAGTATTGTCGTAACGTAACCAACAAAATGAATTGTGACTCTTTTGTTTAGAAAGTGGCCTACAACTTTCGATTTATTGAGCAATACAGTTGTTACTATTTTCATTATCATTAAAGAAAGATATTCGACCCTGATGCCACTCAAATCTGTGGCTTATTCTGTTTTGAAATTTAAATAACGATTTATCTTTAGTATTCAAAAATTCGTGTACTTATTTCCAGGCTGATAATATCCAATGAAATATCTCTTAATGCACCATATTGATTACATGTCATTGAAATTTGTGTTCAATTAACGTAAATGTTAGGTTTTACCGATTTTTAAAAAAATCTTTAATCTTGGTTCGGTTTTTTGACAATTGGTTAAAAATCGAAAATGGCAAGATTCGCTTCTTGTCTTGGTTTTCTGGTATTCTAATCTCAATTTTCAACCTTGAAAACAACGATTCGTTGGTATTGGATGAGAATTTCGCGAAGATAAAAGGTATCATCCACGACATCTGAAAAACTCTTACATGAATTAGTGAAGATGGCCTACCAGCCTTTTTGAAATAGAATGACAATATTCGTCGAATTCTCTGTGAAAATAAGTTTATGAAGGGCAGACATCATAAATAAGTTTGCAGTTGCCGATACAAGAGTTAAAGACATTCTAAAGTAAATTCTTTTCGATGCAGAGTAAATACGAGTATCTTCACCGCTGATCAAAATTTAGTAGTGCGTTTATAATCAAGAATTGGCAATACTTCTCTCTATGCTGGATGCAATTTGGAATAAGTATTAGTATTCATTCACCATAGATAAAATATATATGTAAGGCTTTTCAAATTTGAGCCTTGTATGGTTGTGTGCTCTCTTGTTGAACAATGTGATTTCACCCTTGCCATACGATTTGATTAAAGGTGGAATTTTCAATTTAAGATACCAACGCTAAACGCATTTTCATGGAGAATTGGTAATTGCAAAGCTTTTTATTTGATTGAGGTGACGTAACATGTTTCTGATTTACGCGCGTCGCATGCCACCCTGAGTAGTTATTGGGGTTTTAGAGTAAGTAAAAAAATTCAATTAACGATCGGAGAATTGATTCTTAATTCTTGCTAATGTAATTATTTAATTATGCAAGGTAAATTCATGCTTTGTATCGAATTAACACGAAGTTTCAAACAAAAATGTGAGACTGCTTCCATGTACATATCGCTGCATTGATAGAAAACACAAAATCATTAACTTTTCAAGAGAGCGGTTTGAAAATTTGAACGAATGTAAAGGGTGTTTTTTTTGGAAGCTTGAGAACTTTAAATAATAATACAAGACAGAAATATTGTTGGAATGAATTTTTTATTACTATAATCTGGTAGATAATTTCATTTATTTATTTTTTAAATATGATTTCCGCCTTATGTCCACAGCGGCTACGAGTAACATGGTCCATTCGATAAGTCCAATTTCACTACTTTTTCCAATAAATCTGGCCGTATGGCTTCAATGGTTGCTTGAATATTGGCTTCCAATGCTTCAAGAGTTGCTGGTTTGTCGGCATAAACCAGTGACTTAACATAGACCCATAAAAAGTAATCGAGAGGCGTCAAGTTGCACGAACAATGTGGCCAGTTAACAGGGCCACTTTTGGAAATAAAGCTGACATCAAATTGTTTTCGCAATAAATTGATGGTTTAGCGCGCTGTATGGCAAGGTGCGCCGTCTCGTTGGAACCAAGTGTCGTCGATGTTTAGCTGATTAATTTTTGGAAACAAAGTTGGGTTGGTTGGGTTTTGAATCGAGAATAGTAAAATTAGTGCGATACGACTGCTTGCTCACTATGTCGATTATGTTGACCGTGAATTTGACTTCACGAACAGATTTATTTTTTCCAAAGTAAATTTTTACAATTTGGAAGCGGTATTCTGGCGTTCACCGATTCATAATGGATTGCCAAACCTTACTGAACAGAAATGTCAATACAGTTTGATATTGACAGCTGTCAAACCATAGACAAGAACCATCGAAACTTCTAATGCAGCTAATAAAACACGTTTAATAAGGTTCTAAGGAACGAACGACACTACTGTTCCCTTGCTGCCAGGGAATGCTCAACCATTAGGCCCATTTGTGACCCCATAAACTCTAAAAATGCCAAATTTTAAGTTGTGACACTTTTCGAGGCAACGGATATGTATGAATTTTTTGTTTAAATCTCCGTTAAAACCTCATTTTGTGTTTAGAAATGTGTACGATTATTATTTATATGTCCTTTCACTTTCGAAACCAATCTGACTGCTTTCAATCGTCTACCTTAGAAATACTAATTAGGGATAACTCAGAGTTCAATATTTTTGTAAACTATGCTAAATACGAGTACTTAAATCACTATCACTGTGAGAGCTAGTGTCAAAGAGGACCCCAATGGCATCAAAACTGCCAAAAGGCAATTGTATTACTGTTTTTTTTGGAACATGAGAACTTTATGTTTAAATAAAACATAAAAACGAGTATGCTAGTACATGTTCTCAGGCCGTCCAATTTTCGAGAATCGAAAAATCGGTATATTGAAAATTATGGTCACAATTTAAGCATTTAGGACGTCAATAGTTGCTGGCTTATCCGCATAAGGTATTGCCTTTTAATGGCCTATAAAAACATAATCAATACATGTTAAATTGCATAATATCGAAGACAAAAAGACAGATTCATTTAAAAGACGTTAAGCGTCAGATGTAACAAAAGCAGCACTATCGAATTTTGTAAAAAAATCAACTTCTCACAAGAAGAATCATCACCACAAAGCAAGAAAAGTCCTCAGCTCGGGAACTTACTTATTTTAGTTCAGTCCGGGGTGGACCTGGGCCACAGTCAGCAAGCGTCTCCAGCCAGAATGAGCCTTTACTAGCTGGCTCCAGTTTTGCTAAGCTGGCTGGTTTTGCTACTGCACTGTTCCACGGGGGCGGATTCGCTCTACATATCCTTCACTCTTGATGTCGCTGTACACGCCATACAGTTCGTCGTTGTATATCCTTCTCCACTCATCGTCAATGCAGACGGGAGTGAAGATCACTCGAAGACTTTTTCTTTTAAAGCAACCCAGAGCACCCCCATCCATTTTTTATAATGTACATGTCTCTGCGCCATAGAGAAGGACTGAGATTATTTAGGTCTTGTATAGGGTAACTTTTGTTGTTCAAGAGAGGGCTTTACTAGTCAATTGACTTCTTAGCCCAAAGAAGCAGCGATTGGCAACAGTTATTTTTCGTTTAATCTCAGCGCTGGTGGCATTGTCTAAATTTATTACGGAGCCTAGGTAGACAAAGTCCTTAACTGTAGAACTATACCTGTCGAAGGTGACGTTCTGTCCGAAACGTTGGTGTTGAATTTTTTTTTGCCTGACAGCATATCCTTGGTCATGCCCTCGTTGACATCTAAACCCATTTTAACCGTTTCTGTCTCAATACTCGTGAAAGCACCACTGACATCACGATGCTTTCTACAGATTATGTCGGCGTATGCGAGTAATTGGACGGTCTTTTGAAAGTTTGTGCCTCTTGTGTTTGCGCCTGAGTTTTGGACTATTCTTTTAAGTATAATGTTAAAGAAATCGCATGACAGCATCGTCTTTCTTGCATCTTGCTCGACGGCTCAAATTTCGAAACAAGTTTTACAGTGCTGGATTAGAAGGTAGCTTAGATCGATCGTGAAAATTTGCTTCCTTTTCTCGAAATGTTTGAGTGAACAGCTTTTATGGTGAACTTTAACAAATTCAAGGCATTGCTGATGCTTTTACCGTTAAATTCTTATCAATTGCGAAGTTTTTATCAATTGCAAGTAAAGAGCAATCAGACCTGTACGTTTAGTTCTTTAACCTGTGCGCATCACGAATTTTTAATGCCTTTAATTAAAATACTATACGTAGATCCATGAAATATCTATGCGAGTACATATCGATATCTTAAAGCACAATAGTGCAATGTCCACTTTTTACAATTTTGGCAAACCGAAAAACAAGTTTTTGATCAAGGGTCGCTAAACTAATTGATATTTTTAAAGGTAGTTTTTTTTTATATTACAGTCATTCGTAGAACGTCTGCAAAAAGTTCAATCCAAAAAAAATATTATTTTATATTTTATTCCAATTATTGTTATATAAATCGGGACAAAGACATAGAAGAACAGATTGTGAGAATATTATTTAAGTAGGATTCATGAATAAGGAGTGGGTATGGACAGTCCAACTCAATAGAGATGGAGGTCAGTTAATTCTGACGACAAGAATAACTTTACCACAAATAAACATTGTGTTTATTCCTTCTTACGTCGGAATGCTTTTGTTTCTCGCATAATAAAAATAATTCTTAGAAAATTCCTATCTGCCTTAACCATGAACGTATCTATTTATATACCATACATAGTGTACACTCTTATATTGATTACAACTGTAATTAATAAAGTATCCAAAACTGACCAAGTTTCACTTTTGTTCGTCATTGGTTTATTTAAAAACTGTAGCTACGTAGGTACTCACTTACCTTAATGAAAGTGATAAGGTGTAGGCGACCGACCGACGTTCAACTAATTGTGAATTTTGTTTTCATGTCTAGACGTCTGGTTTAGATAAACGTGGGTACTTGTACAATTAAATATGTTCGCTTGTTGATGTATGTGTAGATTTTCTGTGAAGCCTTAATAGAGCTAATTGCACACTGCTGCACCATTCCTAATTGTACAAAACTTAATTGAATCAAAACTATACTCGTAGGTGTGAAAATATCCAATTACGAATTACGAGTACATACCACAAGTTATAGAACTTCAAAATTACTTGGATCAAGGGTTGGGAGAGGCGGAAGTACTCTTGTTCCCCAACATGAGCTACTTTATTCGTATTTAGACTTTTTAATAATTTCTATTGGTCCGTGACATTTAATTGTTCAGATTTATAAATTTTTATACGAGTTTCTTTATAAAAAAAAAAAATAGTGAACGCTGCTTCAAGTCTAACAACATATGATACGAGGGCGGGTCAATAAGTCCGTGACTTTTGGATTAAAACACAGATTTTTTGATAAAAAATAATTTTATTTTTCAACGTAGTCTCCCTTGAGCTCTATACACTTTGTCCAACGCTTCTCCAATTTTTTTATCCCTTCCAAAAAAAATGATTTGTCGAGGTCCTCAAAATAGGCCTTTGTTTGCGAGATGACTTCATCATTGGAGTCAAATCTTTTTCCACCAAGCCATTTCTTCAGGTTTGGGAACAAGAAGTAGTCGCTCGGAGCCAAATCTGGAGAATAGGGTGGATGAGGGAGCAATTCATAGCCCAATTCATGGATTTTTGCCATGGCAACTGCACATGTGTTTGTGGTCGACTGTGAGCAAACGCGGCACCCATCTTGCGGAAAGCTTTCTCATGCCCAAGTGATCATTCAAAATTGAAACCACTGAGCCATGCGAGATCCCTACGGCTTCCACAATCTCTCGCACTTTCAATCTTCGGTCGGCCAACACCATATCCTGAATTTGTTCGATTGTTTCGGGTGTAGAGACCTCAACTGGGCGTCCAGGACGTTCGGCATCTTCAACCACTTTTTTACCATTGAAATCGATGGTGCAGAGTCCCCATAGTATTTATCAAGCTTAGCCTTGGTCTCGGTAATGGTTTTTTTTCGCAAGAAATAATGCTTAATAAGCACACGAAATTCCCTTTTTTCCATTTTCTCCTTAAATTAGTGAGTAGTCTGATTAAAATAGCTGTCAAACACAAACTAACTGACGCAGCAAGTTTAAATTTTGACAGGAGTCAACTGACAGATGCCTGTTGACAGGAGCAGTGTTGCTGTTTCAGTAAAGAGGTCAGAAATTCAAAAAGTCACGGACTTATTGACCCGCCCTCGTATTTATTGTACAAGTAAAAGTTTATGACTCCTACCAATGTGCTCCTTGGTGACGTTTGTTTGGAAAAACGTCATTAGTATTTTCGATTGAACTAGACCCAAGGTATGATTGAAGTACGTAGCAAACGAGCATTCAAACTTATTTTTTTCTTAATTATGTCCTGTATTCTCTTGTGGTTGTAAAGTTTCCTCCTTGCCTATTCCTCGGAGATTATCGGTCATTTTGCAGGTGCTGCATTTACACAAATGTACGAACGTAACATTTGACCAGAACAACTGGAGCTTAATCTCTAAGCATTCTTTTTCTATGTTTTGCACAACACGCCAACTCAGATTTGTCCGATTCAGTACCACCTTTCTCAGATATGATACTTTGGTGGTGCTATATACATACTACAATATTTGTCCAGCAGAACTTATGTGATAGTTTGGCTTTGGAAGATTCAAGTTAACGTTATCGGTGTAGTTAAATTGCGGTACTTTTGGCGTCAGTGCGATATATGATACATACATTCAGCACCCTGCTCCGGATTAAGAATCCTTCCGTCAGCAGATTATATATTCAATAAGTTGTTTTTATTATTGCTTCATCTGAAATGATCATTCTGCGTAAAGCAAGATGGATAAATTTCCCGTTGATGATATCAAATGCCTTTTCCAAATCGATCAAAAGCAGATGCTATGGAGCTCGATATTCCACATACATTCTTATTTAAGGTACAGTCCGGAGTGGACCTAACCGTCATCCAAAAAGTGCCCCCAGTCAGCTCAATATTTAGCTAGCTGCCTTTTCACACGCTAAGTTGGTTGAGATCCACTTCCACTTGCAAGCGCTGTCCCTCGGGGGCGGTCTCGGAGATATTTGGGATCGGAGTGTTGGTCTCAATCCGCTCTTCATGACCCAGTCTTCTTGATTACCACTCTTCTGGTTTAGTCAATGTCGCTGTTCAGCCTGTACAGTTCGTCGATGCATCTCCTATCCCACTTACCATATATGCAGATGGGAGCGAAAATTACCCAGTCAAAAATGCTAGCAATTAGCCCGATCTTTGAAAAATTGTGTCCCTTGCCCTGTGTGTTAGCTTTACATTATTCTTTCAAGAATGATGTTAAAAGAATTGCATGACAGCGCAACGTTTTGTCAAAATTTTCTTTTAACATCAGAAGTGACATGGAGCAGCGTGCATTCTCCATCGCCATCTTGCACAAATGGACGGGTTTGACAAGGATGCCAACACTAGATATAAAATCAATGAATGGTGAAGTGTATCGAATATTTGGTTGGTAGTGCACTCTCCTCGCCCAAAGACACACTGATATAGACCATTCCACAAATTGATGATCCTTACGGTGTTGTAGTGATCGAGCTATCGAGGAGGATCCCAATCAAAAACCTACTTGCTCGCCGTCGTGTGTTATATCAAGGTGGTGCTTTGTTCGCTGGAGCTTATTTCTGCTTATATTTTGGCTATAAATTCTTTCAAAATTTTCACAATCTGCTAGATAAGCCCTTATAGCTTTTTGTTTTTCGAGTATTCTCAACGCGTTCTTAGGAAACCAAGTACTCTATTTTTATTGTCATTTGCCATTTGCCATTTGTCAATAACATCCTCTGCTCTTAATTAAAAAAAAAAAAAAAATATTTTTACGGCGATCTGATGTTCTAAAATGGTAAGCAATTTCTTTCTGTTGATCCTTTCCACATATGTGAACGGTTTCCTTTATTATAGACGACGGAAGGGTCCTAAAGTGGTCGATGTTGCAGATAATAATCCTTGTTATGGAGCTGTTGTAATTCTTTTCTATAAAATTGCTATGAAGATAGTGGGCTTTTCTTGAGATCATCAACTCTCACCCTATGATAGCTCTTGTAAAAAATCCATAAACTTAAAGTCGATACCCATCACTTGATTATCAATTAAAAGGCTCCACGGGACCTGGGACAGCGATTGCGCTCAAATAGGCAGCGCCCAAGCGAACACCCTAAAAAAATTGCTAAACGAAACTGAATGGGGGTTGGTGCTAAGTTGAGAGTACGGGTTACTGCTCAGCACCTAGAGAGATTATTTGACTTTGATGGTAGTGATTGTCTTAGTTATATATGCCTTGTGATATTTTGTTTCCTAACCAATCATCTCTCTGGTATCTTGTATTTAAATTTCATCTAAGTACGAGTATATCTGAAACATAAAAAGCTATCGACTAAAAGGAATCGAGAAATATGAGATCACTCCCCAAGGAATTTCCCCGATTGCTCGAATGGCCAGCACGATACGATAAATCGGCGATTACGGAGTTGTCATATCCATTGGACATATTATGTACATCTTATGCTTGTGTACCAAATCTGTATATTAAACGGATGATTTAGATTTCAAATTGGTAGACAAAAAAAAAAAAAAATAACATTCAACCCTTACTGCCATGCAGCAACTCTCTTATTCTAAACTAGTTCGTGCTACACTTTTCAGTTTGTCTGTCATACAGACTATAGTAATAAAAAGGGAATTCCTATGTTGTTAAGAGATTCAGAGAAATCCAACAGAGAACGCCGTCGAATTCTCGAAGCAGTGTTTGATTCTATCAGAAAAACCATCTCTGTTGGTAGCATCCTATTTTTTTAATAACTAACTAACCCTTTAATCATTGCTTTTGTAACCCAATGAGCATTCAATTCTTTGCAATAGTACTTACTAATCTAATGATATTTCTTAACATGATGTTCAGGTGTAACTCAATACCGGATCTTGCGTATGAATAACCCCCTCTTTAATATGGATGGGATAATCTCGTTCCCAAGTTCACAAAAATCCTGCTTTCAGTCATTCTCACTCATATAACCCATATTTTCAGTTCAATACTCACAACTTCAACCTTCCCTGAAAGTTGGAAAATTGCTAAAGTGGTGCCAATTTCGAAATCTCCATCGTTTTCAGAAACTGAATATCGACCCATTGCATACTTCCATTTCTGAGCAAAGTCTTTGAGACTATCGTTAGTAGACAAGTCAAAAATTATTTAAACGATAAACAGCTTATTACAAACTATCAGTCGGGTTCCCGTGCTAAGCATAATTGCACCACAGCTTTACTTAAGGTTTGCGAAGATCGGCGTAAGGGTTAGACCACAAAATGTAAGCACTAATTGTGTTTTTAGATTTTTCTAAGGCATTTGATTGTGTTGATCATAAAATACTAGTCATGAAACTCCGAACCCGAATTCTCGTTTGACCGGTTTCTATGTAATTTGGTGTCGTCATATCTAAGTAATCGGTCGGAGTATGTGTGTCATGAGAAAAAGCGCTCATCTTGTCTTGTTTGTTCCATCAAGTGTTCCCCAAGGATCCGTTTTAGGACCCCTACTCTTTATATGTTTTATAAACGACCTAGCCATGCGTATTGTGAATTGTAAACATCATATATATGCAGATGATATGCAGATTTATTCTGTTTTTACCAAATCCTAAAACAAACTAGCTTTAAATAATCTGTTATAATAATTAGCAACAATTTGTAAGTGGTCATTTGAAAATAAACTTAGTCTTAATCCAACAAAGAATAAAGCAATGAACATTAATGCTAGCCGAGTTAAAGTGGACATTCCTCTTCTTTATATTAATCGAACTCCAATTGAATACGAGTATGTTGAGACATTCAAAAATCTTGGGATACACATGAGCCAACAATTTACCTGGAGGACTCATATTACAAGAACTGCATCGAAATTATACGGAGCCCTTAAAGGACTTGGTCCAACCTCCAACTACCTTCCCACCAAAGTTAAGTTTAAGCTTATAAAATCATACATCCTGCTTATTCTATTATATGGGTGTAAAATATACTCCGACATGGATTATGAATCTCGGCGAAAGCTGAATGTTGCCTATAATAGCTGTGCGAGATACATATTCGGCATAGGAAGATGTGAACATATCTCTGTCTACTCCCATCAGATTGTAGGTTTGTCAATCGACGAATTGATGAAATATCGAACTGTACTATCACTACACAAAATTTTAACAACAAAACAAGCGGAACACCTATTTGAAAAAATTAATTTTCTGCTTAATATTAGTATGTTGCAATTGATCATTCCAAGATGCAAATATGTTAATACATCTACACAATTTTTTGTTAGCTCGATTCGCCTTTGGAATAGTTTACACGTAGCTATAAAGGGCACGACGAACAGATCCGCCTTTAAGAAAAAATTGTTTCTTCATTATGCTAATAATTCCTAATAGATTTGCCTACTTTCGTACCTCTTATTTTCCCTATGTTTCCTTTTCTTGGTACTTTCTTTTCCTTATCTCTTTCTTTTATTTAAACTTTACTCCTTAAACTAAACTCAAACTAAAGTAATGTACAAAGATTATCTATCTATATACGAGTATCTTTCTATTTTTTAAAAGATCTGTATTGTACACAAGTCTTATGCGAACAATGAATTCAATATTAATTATAAACTAAAACTATTACCCATAACAATTTGATTGAAAAGTAATAAGTAAATTATTGATAAGCTTAGAAGGTCTGACTTTGAAGTTTGGCTATGCATCGAACTGGTTTTGCAATTATGTTTACGTTCCTTCGGATGCTATATTCGATTATCACACGACGAGCTAAACTTTTTAGTTATTTAATTACCCACGTATGGAATTGGTTTTCAATTTGTTGTCTTCAGGCCCTCCTAAGTATAGTATAGGTAGATACATTTGTATCCATATGTTCGTTTCGCAAACAATGTTGCATTCCACACGGATGAGCAATCTCCTTAATATTAGTTCCGTGCTACGTTGAATTACATAATATAACTATATCCTCAAAGCCAGACATGGGTTTGAAAAAAGGGGAGTGAACGCACAACTCAAGTACTAAGTACGAGTAGGTAGGTATACGAAGGATCAACAAAGTTACATCACAAACAAGGCAAGTACTTAAATCTCGTTGAGGTATCCCCGCTGTACCTACATGCATATATCCGTAGTTCCATTCGTTGATTCCGTGTAATCGACATAATTTTTCCGGCCTCTCTATTATAGTAGTTTCTGACGTTGCCCTCTCAAATGTTAAAGAAACTTCTCGTATTCGTAATCGTATGCAAGGATCAGCATGACCCTGGAATAGTAAGTTGTTTTTGGTGTTTTTTTCTATTTCATTCATCCGAGTGGCTGAGTGAAAGAATTGAAAGGAACTTCTATTGTTGGGAAAGGTTGTAAGGTTGGATAATGGGATGAATGTAAATGTGATCTGCCTTTGTTAAACAAGTTTTTGTTTGTTAAACTAAATAAGACAATACCAAGTGGCACTTAAAGGTTAAGGATACAAAGTGTAACAAAATATTTGCAAAACAGTTTTGCTCTTTTCTTTTTCTTTTTTTTTTAACTTAAAAACCTTTTAACGAGAATTTTAAATTTGGCTTAACAAAATACAAATGTTAAGTAGTAGTTGTTCCAAGAACAATGGAATTAGCAATAAGCATTGAGTAGCCAAGAAATCGGCTCTATAGACTAAAAGAACAATGATTGTGAATCAGAGACTGGAAACTGCCTAACTATTACATATGTACTCGTATATGTTGTGATATGTTTATAAATTTTTAAATAATACTTATAGCAGGCAATACATGTTTACATTGGCAGCTTTTTAATAATTTTATGTGATGGTTTTGCTATAGTGTTTTAAACCTTTATATATTCATACAAAGATTTATTATATGTTTGAACTTACCCTGCAGCTAAACCCTCCTCGTAAACCACGCATTATAATCACTCTTGAGTTAAATGTGAAATACTTTCAGCAGCTTCAAGCATTCATAATAAAGGGTCATTCATTCGATTTCGAAAGTAAAGCTAAATAAAAGACACACACGATACACAGTTTGGCGATGGCGCGATAGTTAGCTCATTGGACTATCACGCAGAGAGTTTGGGTTCAATTCCTGGCTGGGTCATCAACAATTTTTCAAATCGCCATCACCCTTTCGGCGGGCAATGGCAAACTCCCGAAAGTAAAAAATTGCCTAAACACGGTCTTTTGCGTAGCGCCATAGAAAAAAATCTAACGGTGTTAAATCGCATGATCTAGGTGGCCAATTGACGTCGCCAAAACGTGAAATTACGCGACCAGGAAACTTCTCACGAAATAAAGCCAAAATTGGTTGTGTTGTGTGGCTTGTTGCCCCGTCTTGTTGGAACTACATATCGTCCAAGGCATGATCTTCAATCGCCGGCCAAAAAAAATCGGTTATCATTCGACTATATCGCTCCGAATTGACTGTAACCGTCCGCCCATTGGCATCTTCGAAAAAATACAGACCAATGACATCTATCGACCATAGAGCACACCAAACAGTCACTTTGTCTGGATGCAACGGCACCTCTTCGATCACATATTGGTTTTCTGAGCCCCATATGGGGCAATTTCGTTTGTTGACATACCCACAGAGTGAGAAATGTGCCTCATCACTGAAGAAAAAGTTGTTCAAAAAATCGGTGTTTATTGTTTGTTGTTCCAACACTCAAGAAGCGTATCTACGGCGTTGTAAATGGTCAGCAGGCTTCAATTGTTGCGTAAGTTAAACTTTATAAGGATGGAGATGCAAATCCAAATGCAAAATACTCCATAGTGAGGTGTACGAAACGTTCAATTTCTGCGAACACTTGCATTTACAGCAGCAGTATCATCGACTGAGCGTTCATTACGATGATGCACAGGTCTTACGACATCAGTAACGCTTCCACTTTCTTCAAATTTCATCACAATTTTACCGATTGCTTGCGTGGTCGGTGGATAATGACGAACATAACCATCGCGTAAACCGGCTACGTTTAAATCACCACTTTTGTAGTTAGTTTTAATAATTTTAACGCATTGTTCGATTTGTAAGCGATCCATTATTGTAAATGGCAAACATTCAACTAATATTACGACACTTCAAATGACAGCTGAGTTTGGCAGGCTAGCCAAAATCCTCCGGGACCACCAATGTCAGCAGTGATGTCAGGACATGTGGCTCACGTTTGACGCTAAATTATGCGCAATCTGCGTAAATCAATAAGGAAGATTGCCGCCCACACTGGAACAAAGAAATCAACAACAAACGAAAATGACAATTCTCTCTGAGAAATTTGAACGAGAAAGATTCTGGAAACATATCATTTACTAACGAAGCTGATTTCTATATCGATGGCTGTCTTACTTAACAAAACATGAGATGCTGGTGGCCTGACAACCCTCGAGGAATGCGATCAAAAAACTAGAATGTCGTTTGCAATTTTTTACCGAGGGATTATTAGCCCTTATTTTTAAAACCAGAGACAGCGAGAGACAGCCTTTTTTTACGTTTTCTATTGCCTAATGATCGGTGCGTGTTTTGTACAGCAACTGCAGCTATTTCCCGGATTCAACAACAGAACACAATTTCATCAGACGTACATACTCGTACCTATAGATACATGAACTTCTCATCTTTCGCACAAATATCGCTTCAGTCACATGAGGCTATTAGCTATTCTCTGGATAATATTTTATCCATGACTCATACATATAATGGGTTAAGTCATGGAATTAAATGAAAAAAAGAAGAACATATCGCAAGCTCATCGATTGTCTTAAAAACAACTTCCGCAGCTTTTAAAAACAAAGTTAAATGTATATGTGTGGAGTGTATGTATTTATGTATGGATATGGAGAAAAAAAATCGTTTATCTCACTTTTCTAACTTGCAGCCACTTACTTGACATTTTCCAATATTGCATCCGGCGGCGGCAGCAGCAGTATATGTATATTATGTAGTGTCCTCTTAAAGATTAATGAGTATGTGTACAGAATTTTCAACTGGCTTTTTCCCGGGAGGAAAACACTCGTAGTTATATGGTATGAGAACATTTCCAGTGGGCCAACGTTAAATTCCGGAGGAGTAAATCACAATATTTGTAGCTTCATGTGTTTGCATTGCATACGAATATTTTATCTGTATCTGAGCGGTAGGTCTCTTCTCAATGCTCTGTATCCAACTAAGCAATATGTGTGAATAGAAGAAAGCCCGGAGCAATTTAATTCTCGTTCCCACTAAGCTGTTGCTGCTTTGGGGATCACAATATGGAGGACGAAAACGGAAAACGACCACCTTCTAATACTTCACTATGTTATGCCCACAATGCCAATGGGAATGGAAAAAGAAAAAGAATTAGTAATAAGGAACAAAAAAAAGAATATACATTCACATACTCGTATGTATGCATGCAGATATATGTGTATTTGTATCATCTCTGAATCTAAACAGCACAAAAACAAAATAACCCGCAAATACCAACACGGCAAGGATATTCACATTCAGTTGAAAATAAATTGGATGCTGTGTTGATGACAGAAAATTTAGAAGTTTTTCCTGCTGATATCCCTCAGCGACACCACTAGCGAAAAGAAATGAAAGCGGGATGCAATAAAAAAAGGATCCGCTTTAGTTCCTTTTTTTTATATTATTGTCATCACTACTGTAGTCTTATGCCCCAACTAATATTTATCACCATTCCGCAGTCGACATCCGATGTCTTTGTCTAGTCTCTGATAGATGCGCAATCAACGCTGCCGGATCCTTTTTACTGTTCGAGTATTCGTTGTCGTTTTTATACTCGTATCTTGGAAAGCCGAAATTACTATAAAATAAGTGCATGGCGCCAATGGTAATTCGAGAGTTAGGACTTCCTTGCCAGATGCAATGAAGTTCTCAACTTTGCCTTTCTTTATTCACTGAACCTCCATCCGGTTAATTTTTTCTGACAACGTTAAATGGTATTTTTATTCACCGATGATGATAGGAGAGTTAAATTTGTGCCCATCAAGCTAAAATAACCTGAGTGTGTGCTAATCTGCATGTAGAGTCCGCCTACCCGGACTGAGGTCCTTGCTGCAAGTATGCCCGGCACTAAGTGCTCTATTTGCTTAAATTGGTCTAATTGAAAGGACATTGTCAGAGCTGACAATTTTGCAGAGTACGACTATGAACGAGCAAACTATGGACAAGAAAGAGGTACGAGTAACTTCGAAATGTTTGTTCTTGCTTCCACGGAACAAATTTAATTTTATTTTCGCTGGAACAGGCAATACAAAGCGGATGGATGGAAGCATGGACTAACAAGGATGCAAGAAGACTATTGGAAAATATTGGAGTGGGTTGTGAGAGGGGGATTGGAGGAGGAGGCAGGAGCGGAATTGAGAGGAAATAGCTTCCATAATGAGATAGTGATGTACGACAACAAGGAATACACGTTATAGTTTGTGGGATACATAGAAATTGAATTTTACGAGGCAATGATGCAAGCAAGCATTGCAGTAGAGTTGTTCCAGATACAATAATTGTACACAAGTTGATGTTGGTGTTTATATTTGTATTTAGCCAGTGGGTGGTTATGAAATTGCCAGCCAATGCAAATTAGGCTAATGCATGAGGATTACGCCAACATTAACATGCTTGCCTTTGCCTAAGGATATGAGAATGGAAATACTTCAACCAAAGGCGGTAAGAAAGACAAGTGTAATCTTCCTTAGATGCTTGTGTGAATTTGTGAAAAAGGGCAAATGCTAAGCAGAAATTAAGTTTTTCAGTAAAAAAAAAACTTTTTGGAAGTTAGGCCCTATGTCTTTGGAACTAGACTAACTCGTACTTTAGTCTCTCAAGTTGTTCACTTTAATAAGAGTAAAGTTACTCAAGAATTTTCTACAACAACTCGATCTTTAACAAGTTCCATCTAGCTATGAGCTTCGATATACTTTTTTATAGATAACTATTTTCAGTTGGATACAACGATGACCTCATAAATTTAACAGTTGGGTTGAAGAGGTAAATTATCTATAGACGTAGGGAACGTGATAAGAAATAAAAAATAAATTAAATCTCCAGTAACGAATTGGTGTCCGTGGAACCTCAAATCGATTGCCTCGAATTGTCGCAATCAGGGAGCAGATCCCTTATTGAGGAATAACGTTTTTTCATATTTTTCATCGCGTAGTTCTTAGACTTCTTTGAAACTTCGGGTTCATCCATTTTGACTTGATCAGTCTTGAAAGTTAATTAATCACAATCAAAATCTGGTGATGGTTGTGCAGCAGAAGACAGTATTTCAACAGTAATTTCTCTGATTGCATGTTGGTAGTATAAGTGGTTATCTTTTGTGTTTGCTGCTTGCGGAATCGGACCTCTAAGGAAATTACATGGCACTCTACGTATTGCGATTAAGTTTGTTTTAAGCCATATTTCCCCGCTGTGAGTACTTTTTTGTCTTATTTAAGATATTATTCTTCGTAACTCTGCATAAAGAAAAGTTCAAATCAATGTAAACTATTTGGAAAGTCCGAACGTACAAAATACTGGAGAAACTCAAGCATGGAAAGGATACCTTAGTGGACTCAAAGTGATCTATTTTGATTCCACCAGATTATTGACAGTCGGACATATAAACTCAGATATTCATAAAACGGCAGCGAGGGTAATATGGCTGCGATTACAATCGCCGAAGTAAATGTCTGATCTGTTCCATCGCATTCGATATCGAAGAAAGTCATTTATATCAGCCTCATAGACTTCTTTAGTGTTTTCTTCAGATAGTGGGGCTTCCATGTACAGTGGAATATTGATCTCCAACTAATTGCAAAAAGCCAAATGTTGGTTCCTTCGCTTCTCTTTAATTCACTGGTTCAATCAAGGTTTATTGGTTAAACCATTAAATTTTGCCGGTCTTAATCTGATTTTACCGTCGAGCTGGATATCAATACAGCTAGCCTCTTCGAAAAGAAACGAACTATTGAACAAATAACGAAAGAACGTTCGGAAATGTTACCAAAAGGCGCAATCCAATAAGACTAATAGGACAGAAATATACAAAGGAAAGTAAGGAATTTAAATAGCTAAGTCACATTCGGTGCTGAGGATATAGAGAAACTTAATTTCGCTAACTATTGAAGCATCAGTGTCATCATCATTATTTTTCATCATCAACAATGTTTGCCGTTTTGTGTGAATAACAGAAACCATTTGTAAATGATTTAGTTTGACTAAATCAGAATATTTTTGAGCCTGGTAACTTCACAATTGATCAATTATCACCCACCAGAATTGATTCAATAGACAACTCAAGAAGCTCAAACTGACACCCAGCATTTTGTTATCGATTTCATCTCATCCTTCATTACACCACCAATTTGTATGATTCTTGTTTAGGTGCTCTTCCTAAAACCATTTATTTCTTGTGGAGGTCTGGTGAATAGATCACTTACAGTGTTCCTGGTGGAACATTTATAGCATTGCCACTGATCTTGGTTACTGAATAGTACAGGTAAAAGTTATTGAGGGATTTTGAGATACGCGTTTGGCAGAGATTTTTGCGATCTCTTACGTTTGCATCTCTTTTTCGTTATATTCTCTCACAGTAGTTTTTTTTTGATCTGAGCCTTAGGAAATCCGCATTAATTCCTTGGCTGCAAATAGGTAATGATCCGAGTCAATATTGTTTGTCCGTGTGACGCGAACGTCCAGTATATTGGATGCCTTATATCGATCGCAAAATGATCAATTTGGTTAAGCATTTCGCGATCCATTTAGCCTTAAAAGTTCCTTACTGATGACTTGAGCTCCATGTGGTTTGCTTCATATATATGTTCAAGAGAGTCAATTCTCCCCTTTTAGCATATTGCTTCGATTGCTGCTTCGTCTCAAGTGTGAAATAGACTCCTTATTCCCGCGTAAGATTGCCAAACATTCAACGGAAACATTCTCACGACGCTGTTTGTGGTTCATTGTGATCAAACGCAGCACCTATTTTGTGCACAGTTTTGTAATGTCCAAATTTTCGGTCAATATGCGATACACAGCACTTTTTGAATTGTCCAATACGGTTTCGATGATTTTTTTACGCATTTTGTGGCGTAGTAATCTCACTTGGTCGACTATTGTGGTGTTTATCTCTGCAGCTCGTACGAACTATCTTAAACACAGTTATCCAATATTTTATTGTTTTAAACGAATGGGCAGACTCCCCCTGAGTAGAATCCAGCTCGGCTTTGATACCGGTTGGACTGATAACTTGCAGGTGAATAATGTCCCCAATAACACGAATAATGTTGGCTTCCAATGCGTCGATTGTTGTTGATTTGTTAATGGGGATTAGGGACTTTCCGTACCCCCAAAGAAAATAATTAAGAGGCGTCCTATCACAAGATATTGGAACCCAGTTTATAGCTCCATTATGTTTATGCGTTGTTAATCGAATATTTCTTTCAATAAGTTGATTGTTTGGTTTGTGGCATGACACATAGCGCCATTTTGCTGGAACCACATCTCTTTTATATTTATGTCATTCAATCAGGGAACGAAGAAGTCATTAATCATTGCCCTATAGCGAATACATTTGACCGCAACGCGTTGATAAGCTTAATTTTTGGAAAAAAATATGGCCCGATGGTTCCACCAGCCAAACACAGCCCGCACCAAAAACAGCGGATCCAATGCCAGCTGATTTTGGACCCTTTCAACGAAATTTCGACGAAAGCGATTGTCATTCGGCTTCAATTCTTGCACGAGCTAGATCTTGTAAGCCTTCAAGCTTTGCATAAAATATTGCATCAAATATACAAACAAATACCAACCTGTTGTGAACGACGTCTAATCGATAAATTTGGAACTTATTTTCTAATTTTCAAAATTTGGTAACGTTGTTGAAGTGTGTATGTTATCAAAATAAAAGTAACATTGATAATTTAGAGTCTGACAGTTTGATTTGACAGATATAAATGTCTGGCGTTAGTACTGGGTTAAAAAAACACCATTTACCACCGCATCTTTAGATAGATACCTAGCAGGCACAACGCAAAAAAGATGATTCGGTTTGGCCACTAAGTAAATCCATCCTACTTAGATAAAGGTAAAGGAAAGACCCCTGCATGATGTTTTTCGGTACTGTGTCCGGTTGTTTACTCAGTTTGCTCACAAAACTTTGCCCCCATATATCATAGAAGCATATTGCTCCCCTTTTCGTTGTTTTACGGCATGTTAAAAATTTTTACGCAAAGCACTTAATCTCAATAATTAAAACAATATGGATGGCAGCAACTTACACGTATTACCTTTGAAACATTCATGATTTTGCACAAACGAGTACGAGTACGATGGTGATATTTAAGTAAAAAATTAAAAGTTGAAATGTTGATTACTTCGTATTCGGGTATGCTACCTACAAAAAACATCCCTTTACGTGTGTAGCGACGTAAATATTCATATGTACAAGTGTGTACATTTGAGTATAAATACATCTTAATATGCATGTGGATTAAAGATATAAGTATATTCATTTTTTTTATAACATACGTTTAGATGCTGATTTCAGAGCCAACATCCCAACTGTAAACGGTAAGTCATTAAAAACTCTGCGCAAATTCTCCCTTTTTATTACCCATAAATGCATTCTCAAAAAGACATTAGTCGATTCTTAAAATGAAAGCATTGTGTAACCATCATCCCCAAATTTGACAACACACAACAAGATGTTACTCGCGTACAAGCCGAATGCCATACCAACATGAATAGGTTTCTTCTTTACGTTGGAACTTTTGTGTATCATTAGAAAATTTTCAGAGAAAAAGGGGCAGAAAAAAATCGTTTTTTCTTTTAAAAAAAAAAAGAAGAAAAAACAGAAACAGAAAAACATCAACATCCTCATAAGGGATGTTGGGAGTAGAGCTTTGTGCTTGATGGTTGATAGGTGTGGGTGTGGGTGTGGGTGTGGGTGTGGGTGTGGGTGTAAGTGACGGCATCCAACAGCCACAATCCATTCAACCCCTAAAACGTAGACTTACACTAACAACACACTAATGCAAAGCTATTTTCGTCCTTTTCTGTTTCGTGAGAATAGTGATGCTCGTGGCTGTGGCACACAACAATAAAGGAAAACTTCTAGGTTCATATAAATCCCCTTAATAAAGGATTTTAATTAAAATATAATGGAAATTATAAAGCACGACCTTTTTTATCTGGGCGCAAAACGGCGGCTTCGGCCTTGGGTCCTTTTAACAAGCAGACTCTGAACAAAATCAGACCAGAACCAACCTGCCCCTATGGTAATAAAGGCGTCAAAATTTATACGTTTCATCGTCACTTATCTAGTGTGAGAATTAAGGAGTGAGGAGTTTAAGTATAATGGTGGTTAGGTTGAAAACAGATGGGAAATACGAATAGTGAGCACTAGTAGGATCATTAGGACGATAGAGGCCTTGGTTCGTGTAATTATTCTTTTATTTCATTGGAGTAATTATTCTGAAGAGTAGACACACAATCCTACATCAATTGGAATCTAGGAATATGGAAAGATGGTTTTGGCCAACGAATAAAATCAAATGCTAGGGAATTGATTGTGCTTAGTGCTTCAGTGCTCGGAAGTATCTTGTTTACGACTAAACTATGTCAAGGGTGTGTACAAGTATGTAATTTGAAGTTTGAAGAAGGTTCTTTGTTGGATAGTAAAAACTAAAGTCTCTAGGGGAATCACTTGTGTCCGGAGAACGAATGTTTGTTTTTTTCAATAAAATTACATTTTCCGTATAAAAGGCGAAAGGCAAGATCTTTTGATCAGAACACGGGCCGAAACGATCTGACATAAGGTTTTGTTTTGGCAACCCTTGTTATTACAATTCCACTGCAATCAATTTACGTTTTAAGCATTCGATTGTGTCCAAACAAAAGTGCGTTATTTTAAATGTTGGCACTTTACGTTAAAATAGAACTCCAGAGTTGTTGGGTTGTTTCGAAAGGAATCCTATTCCTTCACAATCATGTTCACGCTGCATTTCTATACTCTTTCTATACTCTGTCCTTTTTCACATGTACTTCTCATATAGACATACTATCTTCCCTATACTCGTAGAACTATAAATGGCCCTGGCGAACGAAATTCTTTATTCAATATTTCTGACGTTTGCGCTATTCGTGTGCATGTCTAAATTCTCATTTTAAAGAATCTGCTTTCCATGACCCTCGAGGAAATCAAATCTTTAATTTTAAATTTGCATATGTCCTTTTGGGACGACATTTCTCGAGTTCTACTGAAACGAATTTTATTCAGGTATTCCTTACTTCCGGTGCTTCTTAGAGAGCAAGATGTTACCATTTCAATGGTAAATCATTTCACGAGTCATAGTCATGAGTGCATGTTAGATTAGATATCTCCTTAAGGATTTAAGAGCGAGTAAAAAACAACCCCATTGTTAGGGTTTAGATGATTTTATTTAAAATTTAAATGCTCTTGATTTTCTCAAATGCTCAGCAAAAAGAAAGAAGCATAAACACGGTTATTCCACACAAAGTGTGCAAAGGTGCTAAAGTCTTCCCTAATTTTCTACATTTTAGCATACAACTTGTGGTGGATCATTTCCACTTGAACGCCACACCTTAACCTCGTTGTTTCCCTGCAATTGATTCAGAGATATTTCGGACTGGAGTGGAGGTGCACATCGCCAATGTCCTTATACACATATTAGCCATCAGAGTTAATTTCTATATAATATTTTCTTCTACACTCAGCTTATCCATAGTCTTAACCTCGAACTTACCTAGAGAATTCCAGAGGTTGAACTTTCTCGTCAGGCATTAGAAATGACATAATAGGGATCTTATAAAGCAGTTGTCTCAATGTTCTTGAAATGGACTTCTGTTTTTGGCTTATTAGTTCAAAGAAACAGCGATTGGCAAGAATTACTCTTCGCTGTTTCTTCTTGTGTAGTTGCTTGGATTTAGAGGCGACCCCAAGTAGGCTAAATACTTTGTGTGTGGTATGCACGACTATGGAATGGTTAATTTAGTATGAAAATTTGATTAAATACAATTACAAGCGAAACAACATTTTAGGTATGTGTGCAGTCATAGCTTTTTGTAGACAATTAAACTCGTAAGGCCCATGTATTTAAAGCTAAATTTTAGTTTGTATATAATATACATTGGGCCTTACGTAGTTAAACGGTGATTAATATAATTGAGTATCTGTTGGAACATTTCTTATGTAATTAGTGGAGTATGGGGCGGAATATTGCTTTGAAAGATATTTGTTATCTGGGCAGGATGGATATAAGCTCGGTCCTTCAGAAAATCCAATAAGAAAGGTGTCATCAGGCGTTAGATCACACGGTTTTGCAGGCTAACTTAAGGGTTCCTTTCATGAAACCACGCGATTCCTGAATTTTCTCTTCAATAAATTTCTGATTTGTTGCCTACAACAGGCTTCGATAGAAATGAGAAATTAAAAAGGTTTTTCAACATCATCTTTGGAAAAATAACAGCCGAAACCGTACGGAATTGTTCAACAACCACGCCCAATTTGGATCGATGCGCATCCTTCTCGGTATCCAAGTAAGTATGGTCTACTCAAATCTCTGCAAATTTCGTGTAATTATTCGCTTATTTGGCCTCGTATTGATGCCAAGAATTTTTTGTAGAGTTATCACTGGTGGCTAGTTACTCTAAAAAAAGGAGGTTCAACTAATGCTTACGACGTCATGCCTAAAACTGCTATAAATCAAACTATCAAAGTAAGACAATTGACATAATTGTTTGTAAAAAAATATTTTCGAGTCAATTTCTGCAAAAATTTCATGATATCGTGTCGTCTTGTCAATATTCTTTGTTTGATATCAAATGCCTAGGTGCTTATCTTGCTGATTTTTATACATACAAAAAAAATACAAATGTTATAAAATTTGATGTAGATAGTCCGATGCAGTTCGTCTCCATAAATGCGGGTTATTTTGAATTCGTAGGATTTTACCAAGATCTACCTTGAGATGAATGTCTGGTCAAAGTTGTAAACCACTTCGATGAGGCCTTAATCCCATAAGGTTAATAGATGGTTTCAAGTGTTCACATAGTATTGGAGAGTTCGTGTCCGCTTTAAAAACAAAGCCCAAACGATTACAATTCAAAGAAAACAATTACATAGTTCCCGTAATTTTCTACAACTGTCACTCAACCTTCATAATCTTGTGGATTGCGTTTTCAAAGAAACTGTGTGGTTTTCCTTTAAAAAACGTTGTAAGGTAAGCTTCGGCGGAACCAAATTTCTGCTGAAAGTCTGAGGGAACAGAGTCTGGGGTAATGAAGGATTTCCCATTTTAATTCCTTCAGCTTTTATAACGTTTGTCAGGTGAAATGTGGTCTGGCGTTAAAATGATGAAAGATGACTCGTTTTCGATTAACAAAACTGGACAATTTTTTTGAAATTTCTCATAAATCATAGAGAGTTTCTCAAAGCATCTACTTATTCGCTTTAATTTTTTCGAAAAATGAAAGAAACTCGAAAAAAATTATATCCTTGAACATCCATCAAACAGACAACACTACCTTCATTGCGTGCAAGTTATCTTTTGCCAGGGGTTATGCGCGATCACCTGCTTATTTCCAGAACCTTTTTCGGTGCACGTTGTTCTACAGAATCTACTTCACATTACCTGCTACGACTGGATCCAGAAAAGGTTCGCGGTCCAGCTTATTTTCTTCCATCAAACAATGTGGCACCCACGTATTGAGCTTGAAAGTGAGTTCAAGCTTATTTAAATGGCGAAATGCTGATGAATAGTCAATGAAATCGGTAAGTTCAGTTAGTTTTTACCAAGGCGCGCACAATGCATTTCGCATTTCGAAAGACCGTCCAGAATGTGATTGATCGTCCATCACTGTTCCAAAATCTACCAAACAACATTTTATTAGTCGTTAGAATAGGAGCACGATCCGAATAAACGCTCTGAATGTTTTCTGTTCAGTTCCAAGACTCACTCCTTTTCAAAATTCATGCAGCATTACATGGCGAGGGTGTAACTGTTCGTTCTTTTTTTCAAATTTTTCTTTAAACACAGTTTGACTTAACTCAACGGGATCTAGCGAAAGACTAACTTCTGATGCCTAGACCTATTCACTGGTATTCTAGTCCATAAAGTCCAAAAAAACATTCGACCACGTACGAAGTTCGGATACGAAGTTTTGCAATGATCCAATAGTATATAGTAGTATGTATATTGTTATATACTATTGTTAAGCCATACAGTTAGGCGCTCAATCTAATATATTTTGAATAATGGAATAAAAAACTCTGATTTGTTCCTTTGGAACACAATTTTGATTTCTTAATTTACTCCACAACTCAATATGCACAGGTCTACAAAGAACAACCCACTGTACAAAAATCAATCTAACTTAAAGTCTACAGCTTACTTTCCAATATTTTCTTCTTAGATGATGATATAGGAGAGAATTATAAAGCAAGTTCATATAAAGTGGGGCTAATTAAAGGTTTGTCCTTCTTGACAATCAACACTTACAATGCATACGATGTTGCGAATTTATCCGATGGCACACTTTCATCTGGCCAAATTTTACTGATAATTGCACGTTTACTCCCCACAAAATTATTTCCGTTGCTTTAAAAAATGTCGGAGCTAGTCCATTTGGCCCTGTAGCGTTCTAGGTCTTTATTTAAAATTTCGGTTTTTCGGTTAACCTAAAGATAAAGATAAACAATCTGCAAAAGTAATCCCTTAAAATTTTTAGCAACTATCATACTTTCACTATATTTCTATGGTCTGTGTTTGTTCAGAAAAATATTTTCACTGTTTGGTAGAACTTTTGAATGTCATTTCTAGAAAAACACACCCCATGTCCTCGATCGAACCATTCTCTGCGTTTTACAATTTCTTCTAAGAAGCCCATATCGTTTGTTCATAGAAGTCGTAAGTCGGTGACATCTTCTTCGCCTCTTGCTGGTATTCTTTGTCATAAACGGACGCCCAGGAGATTCGAACATTAGAATTAAGTTTGTTTAAATGATTATGTCACAGAACTGCGGTGCTAAGTTAGTTGAGAATTGTTTCTTGTACAGTACGTCTTTACCAAATGCAAATTGTATGTCAGAACCAGATCCTTACTCTAACATTCCACCTGCAAACTAGAAAGCGTTGTTCTTATTTTTCTTCTTCGTGACCATAAACATTTAATTAGTCATTATCTGAGCTTAATTGCTATTTTTAAAACATCTGGTGGTATAAGCCAAAATTCTATACAACCCGGACTCGATAAGTTTCAGTGTCTAGACTGCACACATATGTTCGCGCCCAGTGTAATTAAAACAGCGGCCACCTTTTAACTAGTTTACAGAAACCAGCTTAATAGTATAGACAACTATCTGAAAGTAACATTTCCAGAATGAAAGAATGTGGAGCGAAGAATACGGAAAAAAGAGGAGTACTTCTTTTTTGTCGAATCAAAGTAGTTTTTTATAATCACCAAATGACGAACTGTTACGTATCTTTTTATTCTTTTGTTGGATGAGGTTTTAAGGGTGTTTCTACAATTTGGCAGACATGTTAAGTAAACGTAGAAGAAATTCGCTGAACTGTATTTACAGCGACCTGGATGAAATGAAGATAGCAATATCTAAGATGAAGTTCAACAAAGCTGCTGGAGCGGATGGCCTGACCGCCCAACTCTCAAAGCAGCAGGCGATTACTTGGTTAGGAGCATACACCAACTCATCTCTAAGATCTGATCGGAAGTATGCCATATGAATGGAACCTCAGCATTGTTTGTCCGATCCTCAAGAAAAGAGACCCTCTGAACTGCGCTAACTACAGAGGCATCAGTCTCCTTAACATCGCATACAAGATCTTATCTGCCGTATTGTGTGAACGCCTGAAGCCCTTCGTCAAAAACCTGATAGGTTCACATCAGTGTGGCTTCAGACCTATAAAGTCCACCATCGACCAAATATTCATACTACGGCAGATCTTGGAGAAAAAACTCATGAGCTTCAGATCGATACACACGAGCTATACAGAGCAATTTCTAGTTTTGGCATCCCTGCCAAACTCGTCCATCTGTGCAGGATGACGATAGAGAATGTACGCTGCTCCATCAAGGTCGTTAAAGATCCCATCAAAACTTTGATGTCCAGAAAGGATTTGGTAGACAAGGCGATGCGCGGTCATGCTATTTCTTCAACATCATACTTGAAAGAATAGTGCAAAATTTACGCGCAAACAGAAGAGGCACAATCTTTCAAAAATGATTCCAATGACTT
This sequence comes from Volucella inflata, assembly GCA_928272305.1. Classification (NCBI taxonomy): domain Eukaryota; kingdom Metazoa; phylum Arthropoda; class Insecta; order Diptera; family Syrphidae; genus Volucella; species Volucella inflata. The sequence goes on along the minus strand of OV743720.1, from coordinate 110,598,395 downwards.
GCATACGCCGATGATACTGACATCATTGGAAGAAAGCAGCGTGATGTCAGTGGCGCCTTTGCGAGTATTGAGACGGAAGCGGCAAAAATGGGTTTAGCAGTCAATGAGGGCAAGACTAAGTACTTGTATATGCTGTCAAGCAAAAAGGACACTGAACACCGACGTCTCGGACAGAACGTCACCTTCGACAGGTATAACTTAGAGCTGGTTGAAGACTTTGTCTAGCTAGGCTCCAGCGCTGAGATCAAACGAGGAATAACTGTTGCCAAATCACTGCCTCTTTGGGCTAAGAAGGCAATTGACTAGTAAAGCCCTCCCTCGAACAACAAAAGTTACCCTATACAAGACCTAAATAATCTCAGTCCTGCTCTATGACGCAGAGGCATGGACATTATCAAAAATGGATCTTGGCTGCTACGAGAGGAAAATTCTTCGAGGGATTTTCGGTCCCTTCTGCATTGACGGTGAGTGGAGTAGGAGATACAACGACGAACTGTATGGACTGTACAGCGACATCGACCTAGCCAGAAGAGTGCAGATCCATCGACTAAGATGGCTGGGTCGTGCAGAACGGATGAATACTAATGCTCCGGTCCGGAAAGTCTTAGAATCCGCCCCTGAGAGACAGCGCAGCAGAGGAAGACCGATACTCAGGTGGCGCAGGCAAGTGGAAGGGGACCTCAGAAAACTTAGCGTGCGAAACCGGAGGCAGCTAGTAAAAGGTTGAGCTAGCTGGAGACGCTTGTTGATTGACGCCCGGGTCCACGCCGGACTGTAGCACCACCTAAATTAAGTAAGAATTGACAGTGAACCTCTATTTTTCTGAAATGAAAATGAAATATAGTTGTTTAAGAACTTAATCTGGGATGGGATTGTCCATATTCTCCGTCAGGCTTGCTTCGGGACATAATCAAAGGTGACATTACGGAATTGTGTGATTGTTCGTAAAGAGTTCGAGTGCCCCTGATCTCCTGATAGATTGTCTTAAACACACGCTCGACTGATAATTTAATATCGATTTACATTGTTAGAGGTGGTGGGTCAAGTTTATTATAATTTCAGATGGAACGCTTAATACTTCTCATGCAAACTTATTTTATTGTTTAAGAAAAATTGTTTATTTAATGCTTGTTCCAATAAAAATAAAGAAATAAAAAAATAAATGGCATATTTCCCTTATGTTAATGTCATACATTCGTTCATATGTATAATATATGTATATTCCTTAAAACCAAACATTAAATAAAATAAATCACCCCATACAACAAAACTCTGTATACTCGGATACATGTACACAACCCTCCCCTTTGACCGAAGATATTAAATAAAATTTAATAGCCTCAAAAAGAGCAACCACAAAATTTAAGGTTATCCCCACAATTGATTCCATGACACCTCAAAACCAAAACACCAAAGGCGATCGGAATTCTTTTAGCTTTGCTGTCTGTCTTTCCCTTTTTCAAAATACGAGTACAATCTGCAATAAACGCTAAGCTCTAACCATGAGGGCGGGAGTGCTAAAAGGTGTTTTCAAATAAAAAAAAAAAAAAAAAAAAAAAAAAAAAAAACTCACAAAAAAGAAACAAAATCAACATCCTTTCACTATAGTGTTCCAGTGTTTGTCACATGTAGAATCGATTTTATTTTCTGCAGATTTGCAAATGTTCAACATTTGAGCTACAGATTGGGGTTGCAGCACCCCCCTTACACATGTACGAGTATGTACATATGTAATGTTTCTCCGGTGTTGTACGGTGTGTAGTCGTATCTTTGTGTATTTGTATGGAACACAAAAATTCGGCATCAGCATCAATTCAATCGATGAATACATTTGGGTTTATTCGGTGTATCCTCCCCTACAATCTGCTAAAACAGGGCAGGGCAAGTTAACCATTCTCTAGCCCGGGCACCCTCTATATCTTTCATCCCCCAACGAAAGACGCTCTCACACATGAAATAATCATTTTTTATTTCAGTGAAAATGTCTGCGCCAATCCCGTCACATAAATGGATGCAAAAGCGGAGGAAGAAACCAAGTACTCGTAGTACCACCACTACTCCCATCACCATTACTATTCTCAGCTTTGACTTCAGTTTTTCAGTTCCACCACAGGGAAATGGTTGAAATGTCTCGAATTCTGGGTCAACGATCTTCCGGTTTGAGTAGGGTGAGATGCCATAACCTACTTCTCCAACTCCGTGTGCTGACATTCTTCCCCGGCTGAAATGAGATATTTATATTTTGCGCATTTCCACTTTCGTCTTGCCACATACTCGTACATACATTCGAATCGGAGAAAATAAATCCCGGATCGTTGAAGTCTTCTTAGCTCGAATGAGATGGAGTAGTTTGAACGAATGGTTTGAATGATTCTTGTGGTACTGGGAGTGTTGGACATTTATGCTTCGACATTTGTCCCGACTCTTTACCTTCAACACCTTCTTATGCCAAGGAATTTAGTTCATTTTGAAATTTATCGCCGCAAAATTGTAAGGCTTTGCTGGTGCGTGAGTAGTCAGTTAATGTGATCCAAGCGAAACTGAGTTGTTCTAGAAATTAATACTTGAGAACTGGGAATTTTCTCGATTGATTTTCGCTATGAGAAGGACGTATCATTGTTTCATGATGAAGAACTACGTACTCGAATACCAACCAAACAAAATGCATTGGCATTAGATGAAATTAGAACTATTTTCTTTAAAAAAAAAAGCCAATTTATGGATTTTCATCATGAGGGACGGTTTTAAAAAATTTTAATCGGAGAGATTTTCATGCAATGAACCTTAAATTTGTGCTGTTGGTTAGGTGTTGAACACGTATGGCACTTCCACAAACCTGTTTACGTCCAGGTTAGTTATTATAAGAACACGTCAAATGTGTTTGTTGGTAGCTACTATTCCGTGCAACAGAGTTTAATTTTCCTAACTGGTAGTATGAAAAAAAAGCAAAGCCTAAAACCTTTGTCAGAAATGATTTAACTTTAGAAGGAGGGCATTATGCGGTCAATTGACTTATTAACTCACTCAATTGCTGCCTGTCATAATTCCTTATATGAGTCACTTTAACTTATTTGGAGCTGAGATTAAAAAGAACGTTTTTCAGTATTAGTAAGGATGCAGGCACTTAATGAAATATTTTTGTCAATGCTAGCTCTCATACCCCCGAAGCTTTGTGCTAGCTCCGGAATAGCCTGCACCCTTAACCCAAGGGGCTCAGAGAGGCCAATGCCTTTAAAGTTTGGATTGATTTACTGCTGACAACTCTGTAAAACGAATGGAACTTATCGACGTTCGAATCTGCACATTAAAGCCTTAGTTTAGGCCGTGGGTAGCCTAAATAAATAATAAATAAGAATAAGCAGCAGAGGTTGAAAACTGTAACAAAGCAGACGTAATCGCCATCAAGGGGTCACTAAATCAAACTACAAATTCTACCAAATTAATCATGTTACGATCGACTAAAGACACTCTTCCACTACCATAAATGTCCGACCACTGCTTAGTTGACTCCTTTTAGGGTATATCAGGCCCCTCAATAACAAGAATTACTGTGAGGATAGTTATCTTTGAGCTCGTGGTATCACAATGAATCGAAAGAATCTTTGCCTCTGAAGGGAAGAGAGTTCCGTACGCTCTACAGGTATGGATCAAGGGAAGAAAACCAAGAAATAAAAAGTATCGGAGAGAATTACCTTGTTAAAGAGTATAAACAAACTCAGTTGTAAGGGCATCGTCCCGTATCTGTTGCGTCGACGTATTCAACTGACATCTGAATAGAAAAAACGTTTTTTTTTTTATAGAAAAAGGTCAATAAGAAACGGACATAATAGATACGACAGATAAAGTAGGTTTACTTTTTAATTTTTCAAATCGAAGATACTGTGGTAGTTTGCACATTCACACATTAAAGTTCATTCATTTACGTAATAATTGAGATTAAACTCATTCACTCACTCATATTTCTCTTTACACTTGAAGAGAAAACACTTTCAGCAAAACTTCGGTGGCGGGCTTCTGTCAAAGTAGAAAACGACGGATTATAAAGGACTGTTCTTTCTAGCAATACATTTTCACGGCCAACGGAACAACGAAGCAATAAATTGACGGATTCTATTTTATTTGATTTTTAAGTGTAGCTACAACTCTTCTTTATAAGCTTTTATTTAACTTGCAATGTACTCGTGTGTTAATTTGTTTAGGTCAAATCTTGCAAGCTGAATTAGAATCACCAGGTTCCGGATGATGTATTTTTTGTCAACTCTTTTGATATGGGTATCAAATGAAAGGGCTTGAAGTGTAGAAAACTATAAAGTAAGTGATTTCACACAAAATTGAATATGGCCGCCGCTCCAAGATGGCGGATTAATTGTCTTGCTTTCCGATGGCTCCTGCACTCAGTGTTAGCTCTCAGAAAGGGAACTCCTCAGTGGTGAACAGCATACTCACAAAATTGTGTATACGCATTCAATTATGATAGTCCGTTTTAAAATCTGGCATAAATCGGGTAGTGATCCTTGGCTGCCTTTACACCATGGCTTGTTTACTATAATTTGTTGAGATGGGTGTCGTTAGCATTGGTTTGTAATCTGCTCCAAAATCAAATCCGGAACTTTGTTTGGTTAGGCACATTTAAGCTTCAAGCTAAAATAAGTGGAGCATAGATCTGTCGTGAACTTCACACAACAGAAAGCCATTTGTTGGTAAAAAGGAACAAAACAAGAAACTAATTTTAACACTACCAACCACGGACACATACAAAGTTAAGCTGCGTTACAATATGAATGTGTCCAAAGGTCTTATAAGTTAGACAAATTTGACACATTACAGAAATCATACTACCCAGCTTTCAGAGAGCACTCATGTACGAAACTGACGACGGAAGAATGTTGCCAATTATATTCTGCTAGGCTTGCACAGTACATAAAATGCAGGGTAATACTGTCAAACATACCGTTGTCTAATTATATTCGTTGCTGGCCAAGCATAAGCAATTGTGTCTTTAAGTAGGGTTAAGCCACTTAAAGGTCTCCTTGTAGAAAAACTAGATTGCAGTAAACTAACAGGCAAGCGACCGTGTAACAATGACGCATTATCGAAATAGACTTAGAAACATGTCCAATGAAAACTAAAGAAAATAAAAAATAAATTAATAGTAAAAAAAATATTTTTAAAAATAATTTTTTATTTAAATAAACTTTGAAGTAAATTAAACCAAAGCAAACCGATAGTTTTATTGTCGAGATATTCGTGCGTAAATTTCTTTTATAGAAAAATATTCACTTTCAAATATATCGGGTTTTCCAATAGAAACTTGACAACTTTGAATTTAATTTGTGAACGCACTCTTTCACTAATCATCAAACTGTCACTGTCAATTTATTCAGTAAACTCAACATTTTCATCATGGTAACGTACGCGAACGAGCAATGTCTGAAAATTATACAAATTTTCTACCGAAATTCGGAGTCGGTGACTGCAACTTTAAGTGCGTTAATTCCAATTTTCGGTCGTAATTTCCGCCCTAGAAGACAGGCAATAACCAGTTTAGTGCAAAAATTTGAGTCTACATATTCGTTGTGTGATGTTGGCGTGTCAGTGAGACAATGGGTTGGTCAAAGTGTCGAAAATATCGCTGCCGTTCAGGCGTCCGTAGCAAACGATCCAAATCAGTCAACTCCACGGCGTTCTCAAGAATTGGGCATCGCTTAGATCACATTATGGCGTATTTTGCGTATGGATCTTGGTTTACACCCATACAAGATCAAGCTGACTCAAGAATTGAAGCCGATGGACCATTTGAAGCAACGTACGTTCTCCGATTGAGTTCTGGAGAAGATGCGCCAAGATGGTGAATTTCATCGCAAAATCATCTGCAATAACGAAACTCACTTACCGCCTCGTACGTGCGATTTAACGCCGCTTGACTATTTTCTGTGGGGTTACGTTAAGTCATTGGTTTATGCCAACAAGCCGACGACGTTGGAAGAGCTCAGAGCCAACATTGAACGCGAAATAGCGGTCGCTTCGGCCGACATGTGTGGCCGAGTCGTTGAAAATTGGGTCCAACGAATCGACCGCTGCTAACGTGCCCGCGGTGGCCATATGAACGAAGTCGAGTTCCATTCATAAATGTATTGATTGTACTTCAAGCCGATAATAAAGTTTTTGAAATATCTCAAATGGTTTGCGTTTTATTTAAAAAAAAAGTTGTCAAGTCCTTATTGGAAACCCCTATATATACCTATTCTCCGACAAGCTTTTATATCATATACAATTGTAATGTACCTTCGTAGTTTTGGGTAAACGCTGAAGGACCACATCAGATCTATGTACACCTGATGAAAGAATCTTATCATACGAGGGCGGGTCAATAAGTCCGTGACTTTTGGATTAAAACACAGATTTTTTGATAAAAAAATAATTTTATTTTTCAACGTAGTCTCCCTTGAGCTCTATACACTTTGTCCAACGCTTCTCCAATTTTTTTATCCCTTCCAAAAAAAATGATTTGTCGAGGTCCTCAAAATAGGCCTTTGTTTGCGAGATGACTTCATCATTGGAGTCAAATCTTTTTCCACCAAGCCATTTCTTCAGGTTTGGGAACAAGAAGTAGTCGCTCGGAGCCAAATCTGGAGAATAGGGTGGATGAGGGAGCAATTCATAGCCCAATTCATGGATTTTTGCCATGGCAACTGCACATGTGTGCACCCTTGCATTGGTGGAAAAGAACTTTTTTCTTGGCCAAATGAGGTCGTTTTTTTTCAAATCGTCATTGAATCGGTCCAATAAGTTGGCATAATATTCCCCATTGATTGTTCTTCCCTTTTGAAGGTAGTCAATGTGGATTATCCCGCGTGCATCCCAAAAAACAGTCGCCATAACTTTATTGGCTGACAAACCCACCTTGGCCTTCTTTGGCGCCGATTAACCCTTAGAAACCCACTGTTTTGACTGTTGTTTGTTCTCTGGTGTGTTGTGATGGATCCATGTTTCGTCCACGGTTACAAAACGGCGCAAAAACTCCTCCATATTGCGATTAAACAACGCCAAACCTTCCTGTGAAGTTGTTACACGATTGCGTTTGTGGTCGACTGTGAGCAAACGCGGCACCCATCTTGCGGAAAGCTTTCTCATGCCCAAGTGATCATTCAAAATTGAAACCACTGAGCCATGCGAGATCCCTACGGCTTCCACAATCTCTTGCACTTTCAATCTTCGGTCGGCCAACACCATATCGTGAATTTTTTCGGGTGTAGAGACCTCAATTGGGCGTCCAGGACGTTCGGCATCTTCAGTGCTTGTACGGCCACAACGAAAGTCAGTAAACCACTTTTTTACCATTGAAATCGATGGTGCAGAGTCCCCATAGTATTTATCAAGCTTAGCCTTGGTCTCGGTAATGGTTTTTTTTCGCAAGAAATAATGCTTAATAAGCACACGAAATTCACTTTTTTCCATTTTCTCCTCAAATTAGTGAGTAGTCTGATAAAAATAGCTGTCAAACACAAACTAACTGACGCAGCAAGTTTAAATTTTGACAGGAGTCAACTGAGAGATGCCTATTGACAGGAGCAGTGTTGCTGTTTCAGTAAAGAGGTCAGAAATTCAAAAAGTCACGGACTTATTGACCCGCCCTCGATTATATGATAAGATTCTTTCATCAGGTGTACATAGATCTGATGTGGTCCTTCAGCGTTTAACCGCACAACCTTTAGGGACTGGAACAATACGGAACCGAGCAGGCCTTGCAAGGCTTGACCTCTCGTTAGATCAAGAATAAACATGCCCTGGCTGAAGATGTCGTAGAGGCTATGTCGACATCGATCAGACTACGTGCAACGCCATTGGTCTTTTTACCCATGCTTCTCCAGCGCATTTTTGTGAAAGGCGTAAAGATGTTTTTGACAAAGTGTAGACAGTCTATCAACTGATAGATGTTGGTACTGTGAATCACGTCTAATCTACGCTCGGGCCCTTCTGTAAATGCCCTGAAATAGAACATCCGTCATCATCCGAAGTGAAGCCCAATGATGTCAGCGGCCACTTAAGGGATAAGTTTTCCTACAATTAATGGATTGTATTTAATGCCTGCTTATAACTTAATTAATTCGTTTAATATGCTTACTCGGTAGTCCTTGTCAATGATTTTTTATTAGATAATTAAAAAGCCACGTTATGATGAAAATCATTATTATTCAGACACTTTGCGTTTGTTTACACTTCAGATATTTCGGTGGTATTGATCAGTTGAAAATTGATAAACCGATTTAGGTTGTCTTTTGTAAAGCCCTCTCACGGTTGCCCTATTTACTTCTAAACTGAAACTTCTGTAAAACTTAAATTCTTTTGGTCTATTTAGGCTTACAAATTTGTTGTGAACTCGTTCCTATCCGTTGTGCCTATGAGCTCCCTTTAAGGACATCGTAAATGGTCGCTCCTCTGTTGTGTTTGTTTGTTTCGTAATGCTTTTTTGGAAATATCCAAAAATATCAACGAAGACATTCCTATTTTGTATACAAAGAAAAATGTATATCTAATTCCAGATGGAAGTTGAAAGCCATAGAGGCGAATATACGGATATTTATAGCGAAAACCGTTAGCGATAGGGAGACACTGACTGGGATGCTCGCGATAGAGTAAAGACAAAGTTTATGTGGATTTCAACTCGAGTGGAAATTGAATTTTTATTTCTACGCCATTAATTTAGCTCTCCTTCGGTGCTGGTGATTTAAATACTCTCATTCGAGCTAAATTCAGAATCGGTTGGCCTATAATGGGATTCTGAAGGCATCTCATCAGGACAGAACGACTTACATTAGTTGTTATGGAGATGTTTACACAAAAGAAGCTTTTAGCATGTATCACATTGATGTTGGCGCTAACCATTGTCAGCGAATGTCCCTTATGAAAATAAATTAAAGTCGGTAACGTCTTGGGTATTCAGTTGACATTGGTTGTTTCCCACTTAGTGAAATGAAACGCGTCATTTGAAAATTTGTATCCCGGACAGCATCTTCGAGTATGTACTGTACCTACATAATTGAAATGTTGAAATAAACTCCTATACGACCAAGTGTAGGTACTAAAGGGTGCTGGTTGTATGAGTTTGCATAAAATTCCGCACATTTGAGTCAATATTTGCAATGACAATATGTACAATGCTCGTGTATATTTGTATGGCCTGAAATCCGTAATAGAAAATAGATGTGTTAAAACATAGGTCTATCGCATCAAATTTCTAATTAATGACTTTACAAGTGGTTGTAGTAAGGTTATAACCGTTTGATTACGCATTGTTTTATCGTAGATGGCTTAAGGCCACAACCAACATCCTTGATGTTCAAGTGTATAAGGGGGCAAGCATCCTGAACATGTACAAGAGCAATTCTGAATGTTTTTGCAAAAGCAGAAAACAAATTTCAAGTTGATCAGCGTACGGTGGTACTGAAGTTAATAATGAACAAGATATGGGTGGTCAAAGGCAGTGCGGTAAAAACAAGGAAAATACATACAGAAATTTTGTCAAGAAAAAAAGAGAAGTGCTTACAAAGCGACTAGTCTAGGAGAAGTTTGCGAAGTGTCGTGGTATCTATTCTATCACCTCTTATTTTGTGTTTAACTGAAAAATAAATGAAAACAATTTCAGAATTCAGAATTCAGAAGTTTCCGATAGCTGCCCAAAAAAGGGAAGACTCAATATAAATTTGTTGTTACTCTAACCGGTGTGGTCTACTGTAAGTTGCTTCATGTATGTTTGTACGAGTATTATTGTGGACACAGAGGAAGTGTTAACGTTAACAATTTTATTTTGTTTGGAAAGAAGAGCAAACCACTTCTGTATGTAGGATCCGAGGCCATTTGTAGACCCTTACTTACTTACTTTAGGTGGCGCTACAGTCCGGGGTGGACCTGGGCCTCAGTCAACAAGCTTCTCCAGCTAGCTCGATCCCTGGCTAGCTGTCTCCAGTTTCGCACGCTAAGTTGGCTGAGGTCCTCTTCCACTTGCGTGCGCCACCTAAGTCTTGGCCTTCCTCTACTGCGCTGTCCCTCGGGGGCGGATTCGAAGACTTTTCGGACCGGAGCATTGCTGTCCATGCGCTCTACATGACCCAGCCATCTCAGTCTTTGGATCTTCACTCTTCTGGCTAGGTCCATGTCGCTGTACAGTCCATATAGTTCGTCGTTGTATCTCCTCCTTCACTCACCGTCAATGCAGACGGGACCGAAGATCGCCCGAAGAATTTTTCTCTCGAAGCAACCAAGAACACCCTCATCCATTTTTGATAATGTCCATGCCTCTGCGCCATAGAGCAGGACCGGGATTATTAAAGTCTTATAAAGGGTGACTTTTGTTTTCCGAGAGAGGGCTTTGCTACTCAATTGCCTTCTTAACCCAAAGAAACAGCGGTTGGCAAGAGTTATTCTTCGCTTGATCTCAGCGCTGGTGTCGTTGTCTGTATTTATAGCGGAGCCTAGGTAGACAAAGTCCTTAACTACCTCAAAGTTATATCTGTCGAGGGTGACGTTCTGTCCGAGACGTCGGTGTTGGTTGTCCTTTTTGCTTGACAGCATATACTTGGTCTTGCCCTCATTGACCGCTAAACCCATTTTCGCCGCTTCCATCTCAATACTCGCGAAAGCGCCACTGACATCACGCTGCTTTCTCCCGATTTTGTCAATATCGGCGGCGTATGCGAGTAGTTGGACGGACTTTTGAAAGATAGTGCCTCTTGTGTTTGCTCGTGAGTTTTGCACTATTCTTTCAAGTACGATGTTGAAAAAATCGCATGACAGCGCATCGCCTTGTCTAAATCCTTTGTGGACATCAAAGGCCTCGGTGAGATCTTTACCGACCTTGATGGAGCAGCGTGCATTCTCCATCTTCGTCCTGCACAGACGGACGAGTTTGGCAGGGATTCCAAAACTAGACATTGCTCTATATAGCTCGTCTCTATAGATGCTGTCATACGCGGCCTTAAAATCGATGAATAGGTGGTGGGTATCGATCTGAAGCTCATGGGTCTTCTCCAAGATCTGCCGTAGTGTGAATATCTGGTCGATGGTGGACTTTCCTGGCCTGAAGCCACACTGATATGGACCTATCAGGTTGTTGACGAACGGCTTCAGGCGTTCACACAATACGGCAGATAAGATTTTATATGCGATGTTAAGGAGACTGATGCCTCTGTAGTTGGCGCAGTTCAGAGGGTCTCCTTTCTTGAGAATTGGATAAACAATGCTGAGGTTCCATTCATCGGGCATACTTTCGTCCGATCATATTTTACAGGTGAGTTGGTGTATGCTCCTTACCAAGTCATCGCCTGCCGCTTTGAAGAGCTCGGCAGTCATGCCATCCGCTCCAGCAGCTTTGTTGGACTTAAGCTTCGATATGGCTATCTTCACTTCATCCAGGTCGGGTGGACGGAATTGTTGGTCATCATCGTCCAGGTTGAAAGGTTGATTCTGCCTGACAGCCGTATTTGGTTTGTCATCGCCGTTATACAGTCTGCAGAAATGATCTTTCCAAATCCTCAGCATCAACTGCGATTCTACTACGATGTTCCCTTGTTCATCTCTACAGGCTTCGGTTCGGGGTTTGTTTCCGCGGCATGTTATTTTTACCTTTTGGTAAAACTTCCGAACCTCATTCCTGGAGTAGCATCTCTCAATTTCCTCGATCGCGCGCTTCTCATGCTCTTTCTTCTTCCTCCTGAGAAGCCGGTGCTCGTCTCTCCTCTTCCGCTCATAGAGCTCATGAGCAGCTCTGGTCTTTCTAAGCAGCGCCGCGTTATATGCATCTTGCTTAGCTGCATGTGCTTGCCGGCATTCATCATCGAACCAGGGGTTTCGTTGTGGTGGACGAGTGAAACCCAGCACATCAGAAGCGGCATCTCTGATGGCGTTTTGGCAGTGTTTCCAATGGTCTTCGATGCTTGATGCTGGCGGCATTGGACCTCTTAAGAGATTAAGAGACACTCGATCGGAGAAGGACTTGGCGATCTCTTGCGATTGTAGCCGTCTGACGTCGAATTTTCTCACAGCATTAGTTTGTCTTGGCGTAGTTTGGGATATCCGCAACCGTACCTTGGCTACAATAAGGTAATGGTCCGAGTCGATGTTGGCTCCTCGGAACGTACGATCATCCATAATGCTGGAGGAGTGTCTTGCGTCGATCGCAATGTGATCAATCTGGTTGACTGTTGACTGATCAGGAGTTCTCCAAGTCCCCTTGTGTATGTCGAGATGTGGGAACCGCGTGCTAGCCACGACAATTTTTCGCCCCGCCGCAAAGTCGATTAGCCTGAATCCGTTATCGGAGGTGGTGTTGTGCAGGCTATATTTTCCGATTGTTCCACCAAAGATACCTTCTCTTCCTAGCTTTGCATTAAAATCACCGAGGACAATTTTAATGTCATAGCTAGGGCTTTGCTCGTAGGTCTTGTTGAGGAGCTCGTAGAAGGCATTTTTGGTGTCGTCATCTTTCTCCTCTGTGGGGGCATGCGCGCATATGAGGCTTATGTTGGCGAATTTAGCCTTGATGCGGATTGCTACGAGGCGCTCGCTCACATGCCGGAAGCTGAGGACTTCTCGTCTTAGTCTGCCTCCGACAACAAATCCGCATCCAAATAAGCGCTGCTTTTGCCGTCGATAGCAATTGCCGTAGTAGATGTCGCAGTTTTTCATCTTCTTTTTGTCCGGCCCATCCCATCGCATTTCTTGGATGGCGGTTATGTCTGCTTTGCAGCAGTCATGGGCCTCCGCTAGTTGCTCGGCTGCACGTGGTCTATTAAGGGATCTAACATTCCACGTGCATATCCGAAGCTCATTGTCCTTAAATCGTTTGCGTGGGTTGTCAACAGTAGATCCGTCCATATCCGAGGCTTGTTGATGCTTCGTAACTTAATCTTTTTTAAATGGCCGGGCAGTTACCCCGGCGGCACAACCCCCAACCTGGAGGACCAGTTCCACTTTGAGTGCCCCTAGGACAAGGGGTCGGTTACACCGAAGCCAGTAACCCGTTCCGGAATGTGAGCGCTGCCGTTGGCCCTTATAGGGCTCATCCGCCACCATCTCTTTTCCAGGACCCTGACTAAGTCCTGGAAAATCCTTTCCGGCCTGAGCTCCAAACATGTCGGAGTAGCCCGGATAAGGTCTTGTTTTGTTTTTCCGACACTAATCCTGGTTAATGGCGCAGGAAACTCGCCATTTGCCCCCTTCACTTCGCAACCTCTATTGATATTCCCAGATGGCGCCACGGGGAGGCGTGAAGTAGGACTTATTAGCAGAGCTGCAAGATGTTCGGCTGCAGAGGCTCATTCTCGTCATTTAAGGAACCAGCACCTGTCGGAAGATGCTACTTCTACGAGGCCTTATACTAATCGTTGCCATTTGTAGACCCATAAACCGAAATTTACTAAAATTGAAAGAAGCACATTAATGATATACGTATTAGTCTTCATAAATATGGTAAAACAATTTTGTGGAAAAATTTAAAAAACTAATATATACGATGAACGGTGAACGTAAGTTTAAGGTCTGGTCGTTTTGTCCTGGCCATCTCGGATAAGTTATGCCTGGTCGATGGCGATGTACAACTGTTGTTGTTGGATGTGAATATATCTTTTCCTGCAAATTTTGGAGAATTGTACCTATGATGCTGGCTTACGAGATACGTATATGCAAAAAAACAAAAAGAACTAGACATGGCTCTGTATGGGTCATCGCTGTATGTATTCTTGTATTCAAAGTTAATGAAAAACCAATGCCCCTACAGTTGGTGAGGTTAATGGGTTCCCTCTTCCATGGATTAGAAAAACCAAGTTAAGGTTTCATTCGTCAGGTATACTTTTCTGTGACCAAATAAAAATGGATTGGTGTTTGCTCTCTACCAAGTTACCTTCCCCTATCTTCTATTTCTCGGTATATGGTCTTATTCAACAGTATTGTTATGCTTAAGATATGATACTTAATCCATTTTGATCTGCATTGCCCAAGTTGGATGGTTTGTTTTACTTGATATCGGATTCTACTGAGAACATAAATATCTTTGTTCACTCTGCAGGTAGCTTCTGGTAAAACTTCTGAGCGTTGTTTCGGAAATAGCTCTTCTGCATTTGCTTGCCTGCATTTTTCATCAGAGCAGGGGTTTTGGTCAGGAGACGCTTATCACTTAATGCAGCTTATAAAGGCGTTGACGATCGACGTTTAATTTGTCAGGAACATGCTGCCGCATTTCCTATATGGTGGTGATATCTGTTTAAACATAATTCATGGTATCCAGTAGTTGTTCGGCTGCAGATGGCCTTCTCAATACCCTAACATACCATGCGCAGATCCGAACGTCGTTGTTCATTTTCTTTGGCTGTCTACAGTAAAGGAAAAGCAATCTGACATGCTGATTTTTAGTGCCACCATTGATTCAGCTACTCGAATAGAAACGCAGTACTTCCCCGTTCTCGGGATCAGTCATTTCTCACAGTACATAATTCTGCCTAACCTACATCGCCAACCCTCAGTCAGGAAGTCTTAACTAAAATATGGTCACAGTAAATTTAAGAGCCCGTTTCAGACATTCGACAGTACTGAAAACGTTGATATTTGTATTTAAGAAGGGATACAAATTTTAATATATCTTAGGCTTCACAAACTAATAACGTATTAGCGGGTGAATACTTCGTTACATGTTTAAGAATTGTTGTATAGCATTTACTTAGCTTACTATATTTCCTTGGCCAGCAACTTTGTAAATAAAAATAACTGCTTTTGTTTGTTGATTATGTCTTTTTTCTCTAAGTGTGTATGTATCCTGGTACTGCTCATTTTACAAATATCAAAATTGCCATATAAGATGAGACTTGCAGGCAGTGCTTAGAAGAGGTTTTAGTTGCACCAAACCCGCATTCCAGACAGTTTCAAACTAGAATAACTCAAGTAGACTACAATGAGACACGACACAATTACGAAGTGTTGAAAGACTTCCTATATAATCATGATTTGCATCAAGAACTCGAACTCACTCCTATAAGGTGTTCTAGTCATCTGGAAAGCACTCCATCAGAAGACCAGTATGCTGAATTGCCTGTGTCGAATTGCGTCTATCAGGTAAATGATTTCAGTAGTTATATGATACCAAAACAGTGACCGGTTGGAGTATTGCTTAAAATTGTACATCAACAACATTTTACAAAATCGTCATAAAATTTTTCAAGCTGATGATACTCGTATCATCCCAACCTGAACGTACA
The DNA here is from genome assembly GCA_928272305.1 of Volucella inflata. NCBI lineage: Eukaryota > Metazoa > Arthropoda > Insecta > Diptera > Syrphidae > Volucella > Volucella inflata. The sequence continues at coordinate 110,583,150 of OV743720.1, read as the reverse complement.
CATGTAGGTTCTCGCATATGTGTTTTGGAAAACTCCTTAAGGTTTCATAAACTCTGTAAAGAAAACCAATTTCGATCGATCGAAGCGAATTATTCTTCAATCTAAAAGAAATGGGAATCCCATCACATTTCCTAAGAATTGAGAGCGAACGGCAGCTTAAGGAGGAAAAAATTGCAAGCATCATGCTTCTACTCTTCATCTCCTGCATCAGCACTTCAATACTCATTACCTCGACCACCATCACAACGGCCAGAGTCAACTTCATGTCTGGCAAATCGATAACCTTTTCCCTATAGATAATCGAATTCAACTGAGTTACGAGTACTCGTATTTTCTTTATTCACACAGCCCTTAATGTTCAAATAATAGTTTGTCAGAACCAATGCCATGTTTTCACGAAGATATCTTCTCGAGACGTGGCAGAATTTTTCCCGAACATTCAAGTATTCGAACATACTTAAAACTGTAAGAACAACAAAAAAAATAAAGAAGAAGATTGAAATGCATCTAATTGAATTGGAAAAGTTTTCTGTCTACGAGTATAGTCGGTCTGTTATCGAAATCTCGCCTCTCTTCCTCCGGAATCAGAAAACGGAAAAAAAACTATTCAATTCAGCTCCAACAAAGTACATTGCAAGATGCTACTTATAAATATTGGATCCCTTAGACAGGGAGGGGGGGCGGTGAAAGTCAAATCCAGGCGAGCTGCTCCTTATCTTCTGGTTTCATTGTTTCAGGGATATTGAAAAAAAAAATTCAAATTCCTTAAACCCCGCGGCACGGAGATACTTCTGGAACTTATTCTAGGGAGTGTAAGTGATACTTTCGAAAAGGAAATACGAGTACGTCTCACAAATCCACATGAGTTAACATAGTATTCAAACAAAAAAGGAGCGCACTACAGTTGCAAAGGGATTCAAAGATAAATGTAGTAAGTGCCAAAGGAGAGATTATAATGTGAGAATTGGATAAGGGAGCTACTAACCCATCGTTCTTAGGTGGTGGTGCTCCCGTTCCTTCAAAGAATAATATTACCTTTGAGGTCAATAACAAGATTTACTGAAACTTAAATGCATCTTTATTTAAAGTAGATTAGGTATATGCTCTATCTTTGGCGTCCTTGTATGCAAACATGTCAAAGAGTTGAGCAATTATGTTGTCCACTTATTGCGTTTTTCCTCTTTATTTCTTCTGCATAGCCCAGGTAAAGTCTAAGATTGTTTGTCTTGGCTTCATTGACATGAGAAAAAGGATTGAGGCACACTCGTACGAGTACATCCTACAAAAGACCCGTCCATGCTCATTGTTGTTTCGAAAAAGCATTGCCAGCACGAACCTTGTATTAAATGACAGAAGAGACAAGGTATTGTGTCTGTTAAAATGCTGTTTTCATGTCTGTAGAGGAGGCAGTACAGTCACACTCAATACTCAAGAATTTCAAATTGAGTTAAGGGTTGCAAAGAATAGAAAGCTTATGCCGTTGTTGTTGTAGATAAGGCAACAAAAAAAAAAAGTGGTCCTTGGCATACAGGCTCAGCAGTTTATGACTCTTTTCCGCTATCAAGTGAAAAATTACAAGTGTCGCTGAGTATACGAATATACGAGTGTAACACGAAGAGGAGACGCTTGTTGAGCGTTAACCGTTTCGCCCTTGTAACCCATTTTCTACATCTTAGTCAAGTTGTCAAGTATCCTGCAGAGAATCGGATAAGGTGGGATGCTTTGTGTGTATGAGAAAAATCAAGGGTGGTACCGCTTAGAGGGTACTTCAATAAAATTCATTGTCGGGTGTTTTTCTATATTTTCTCCTTCACACGAAAGAAGTGCCATGATTGAGTCCAAGATGTTTTTGTATGGGCAAGAGGAGCAGACGTGGCATTATTATACGAATAGTATGTAGTAGTAGCTGGTGGCGTATACGTAACGTATAATGTAACATTACATCAGATATCATCGTCCCTTCATCCACTAATGAATCACATGCGAGTAAAGAAACTACATCTCACAAGGAAATCGATATTTAGGAGAGCTTCAGCTTGTTATTATCATACACTCGTAGTGAGGAGAGGGGTGAACACAATGTTTACCAACTAAAAACGTCAGATAATGACGGATTAAGAGAGCTTGTAAGTACTGCATGAGGAGACGACGGATTTTGTAGTAGAATTCGTACAAGCAACACAGATAGAGAAGGATGTTTATAGGACACACATACTCGTAGAAACACAAAAGAGACAAAAACTTCTATACCTATAGGTATTTTTCTATTTTTCTTATCTTTTTTTTTTTTTTTTGTTTATTTGTTTCTTCACTACCTTACTTGGGTTTGCTTTGCTTTGTTTCTCATCAATTTTTCGTAGTCGAAATGCCCAAAGTGAAAGTTAATCAGTTAGATTACTCTCGAGCTTTACGGACTACCTACTTCTCAGATTAAATGTGAATTTCTGTTTTTGTGTTCCTATCATTTATTTTTCTCTGTTCTTTTCCTTGTGCCCCTGATTGACATTATGAGTAATTTTGTAATCTTCTTCGACATCGATAACGTTTTTTCTTCTTTTACTTTTCCCTATATTTTTGTATGTACCATATACGAATGTATGGCGCGGATATCTCAAAGGAATTGTGAATTATGATATCGAAGGCCGATAAGGTACGTTCCAATGGGACCTTATTTCACTTGGATATTAGGATATTAGGCGGTTTATGAACAGATACAGTTAAGTATATATGGTATAGTAAAAACAAGTTTAGTTGGGTATTGGCTCTCCTTAAACTTCCATTCACAGCTAATTCTTTTTGATCTAAAAATCTTAATGGGACATGGGGGCGTAGGGATTTTTTTTTTATTAAGAAGGAAACCAGAAGAAAACTATACGGTAAACTTTGATTAGCTGGAATAATTGTGAAATCAACCTTTCGTCTGAATGTTAGGAAAAGGTTGAGTTTTATCATAGTTAAAAGGAGAAACCAAGACCCAAAACATCAAAGCTGTCTTGGGAGCATACTCGTTTTTTCGTGCATCATTATCAGTCGAAATATTCTTTTGGCAATTGGTATTCATATATTTTTAACTCTGCCAGTTATATGAATTTGGATATGGGGAATACCAAAAATCCTCAGTATTATGCGTAAAAGATATTGATTATCGTATCTAAAAGCTGGTTTCTTTTGTGAGGCTAATTTCAAATTGAAATTATGTCCAAATCAGTTAAAGCTTGCTGCACCATATATGTATATGGGCTGGCCAACCGAAATGGCAGCAGCAATATTTTTTAGTATGCGAAATTGTTTGAAAATTTTGACCAGCTAGGCCAGCAACTATACTGATTTAGGAAAGACCAAAACTAGGCTGTCAAAGCTGCTCTGCATTTAATGTCAGCGCGTACCTAATTTTCCCACCGCAATATTTGGTAAGACACTCCTTTTCCCTGCTTTCCTTTCCTTTCCCTGCTCCCCCTCCTGGGTTAAATTCGAAGATCTGAAACATCTTGAATTATCTGACTGAATCCATGTTTATCCATTCTATCAATGTAGCAGTACAACCGCAATTGAGACTAGACACCATGAGAGTTGTATATGCTCTTGAAAATATTTATTGGTATTAGGACAGTGATTCTAAGGGTCTAAACAGCGCTTCTTTGTTGCGTAAAAACAGCAATTGCCATGAATTATCTTTCGCCTGATCTGATCTGGTATTTACAGAGGAATTCACTGCAGACAAATTTCTCCACTTAAATGTTTTTCTTGTTTATGATAGAGTATGGTGTGTTTGGTTTAGTTCTTCTTAATCTACGAATATTAAATCGTCCATTTAAGACGTCTTCTATTCCAGGATTAATATGCATCTGCAGTCGATCGTTGGGACGAGTTGAGTACCTTTTGATAATCTGGTTACTAGATCAATCTGCAAATCACGATGCGCAAGTCGTTATTTCTAATGTACCATGGGGCATTAACTATTCTCCGAAGGACTTTATTTTGGAAAATTTGGACTAATCACATGTTCCATCCATTTCATTTTCGCATCTAGATTCATACCTAGATACTTAGCTGATTAGGAATAAAGAACATCTTGGTTATTTATAACAACAGGAACATTCGATATTTTCTTGTTTGTAAAATTGATATGGGTGGACTTTGACTCTTAATGTGTAATTCATCATCGTTGTGTCCAATCACATATCTTGATTACTGACTTTTGTTGCTTTAGACACGCATCCATCAGTTGATAGAAGAGCAGTGTCGTCTGCGAATGTGTCTATCATCGTATAACTCGTAAGCGGTATATAATAAATACAGGGTAGGTCCTAGAACACTTCCCTGTGGAACACCTGCTTGTATTTCTTTAAGTTCAGAATACTCTTAACCATAGCGAACTCTTAAAAATCTTTCTGCTATATAAGAGTGAAGTATCTTATAGTACTATCTAGGAAGATCCCTATGGAGATTATACTCTTATCCCTTATGCCAAACTTTGTCAATAGACTGTGAAACGTCTAAAAATAGTGTAGAAAAACTAGTTTTTTTCTAGTGCTTTTTCTATAAAATTAGTTATACGATGCACTTAGTCAATAGTTGAATGTTTACTTCTAAGCCTGAACTGGTGTCTCCATTCTTTCCTCTATAATACGATCAAATCTTTAATGAGCAGTTTTTTGAACAGTTATCCCCTAGATATCTTGTCATTTGCCATTTTCTGCGAGCTTTTCTTTTCTCAAGTAAAAGTTTTCCAATTTCCGCGGGATATTTTACCGATACTTGTTTTTTTTTTGTTAAAAACTCGGTGGACTATCTCCCGCTGTATATCGGCAATAATTTGTTGCACCTCAGTATCAATATTGCTCGTTGTGTCTAGTGGAGATCCTAGGCTATCAGCCTAGTTCGAATAGCTGCTTGAATTTACACCAGTTCGTTTTTTTGTGGGTAAGTCTTACATTTTTTATCTATTCTACTGACATGCCATTGACCTTTAGAGTAACGGGGGTATGACCGGAAGACAGATTATCGCTGCTTTCAACCTTTGTTTCTTTTCTATTGATTCTTTTGGTTATGAAGAAGTGACATGTTTAACAAAGATGTCAGAAAAAAGATTTATGAAACTCGTTTTCGGACGGTATAAACAATATTAAAATTGATCTGTCACAGGGTTAGTATTTGGTCTAAAACTGCACTAATTTAGTCATATCAGGTTGATAGCTATCAGTTCAAGACGCTACATAATACGGCAGTTGGATTTCATGTAAGCTTTCGAACCAAGAAACTGGTTTTCACTTGTCGGGAAAGTTTTCACCAACCGAATTTTACAGATAAGATAAGATAAATCCCTCTTTTACCAAGTGGCAGTGCTGTATTGGATTCGAGTTGAAATATGACTTTTTCACTTTTCTTAGTGGGATGTATCTCAGTTTTGCTGGGTTTCGTCCAGATTAAATGATTTGCTCTGTCTAATCGCAAAATGCTGTCTTAAGTGCGACTTCCCCGATGTCAGATTCCTCCGTCTTCGAATTCTTTTTTATGTCAACAAGTTTGTGTTCGGCTTAAGAAATACCAGTTTGGCTTCATATGCACACTGGCATTGATCAAAGAAATATGAACTGGTTGTGTGTGGTCACTTTGTGAAACAAAGCACATTACAGATGGTGCTTATAATTTCCTCCCGGTAATATCTTCTTGGTGTTTTTGTTGAGCTTTGGAGAAAGGGGTTCAGCTTAAGATTTGGCTTTTTTACGATTGCAGTTGCTCTCATCCAATCTTCGCTCTGTGCTATACTGGTCTTGGTCTTACAATATCGCACAATGTGATTATTTTAACTTTTGTTTAGGAAGCCGTCCTGTGTGTTGGAAATACTAATATGAGTGAAACGCTTCCCTGCTAAGACAATGCTTTTTTCACTCGGCAATCAATTAGCATGTGTTCGTTTTCAAATGTGGTGTCGTTTAGGCTGTGCGTGTCCACAGTGCTGCCATAATTGCTTAATTGCCCTCATTTCATAATTTTATGTATGATTTTTACCTTGCTTGCGTTTATACCTTTGTTAAGCTTGATGAAATTTTCCACCGAGCAGTCCTGAACAATATTCAACTTCTGCTCTGATAAGAATTACATCTTCGAATTGATTGTCTAATAGTGAAGTCAATCTGACCCGAACCTGTTGTTGCCCTCATTACATAGGTTTCACATTCACAAAGCCTTTGCGACCTAAGGTGTCACCGATTTTTTATCTTTTAAACCCATTCTTGCTAGAAAAAATTTGATTACGAGTACTTTTTCGATATGGCCGACCTAGTTATATTGATCTGTATTATTTTCCTGAATGACACGGACATATCATATATTAGATATGCCTATATGGCAATATTTTTTTGGAGGAGCTACTTTTTGGACATAATTCAACCGGCTGATGAGCTTAGCCATCAAGACTCGCAGTAACAAAAAGCCAAGTTAATATTGTATATACAAATCTGTTATGCATTTTCAACTCTGTCATTGTTATCTTTGTTTTATTTATCGAATATCTATTTATTCACTATGATTCAAATAAGACAACCGGACTTAAAACCATTTTGAAAGAAAAATACCTTAGCAGAGACGACTAACATAATGTTTGTGATATGAAAATGAAAAAATCAATAATTAATTCGGAATTATCGTTAAGAAAAGCGGTGATTTATTGTAGACAACATATGGTGATGCTGGAAGGAGATAAATATTCGAAAAGTTCTTTCAATCGGTAGTACACTTTTAATGTATAATTGGAATAAACGGCGATAAACTATAGGCCCACATGAGCAGCACAAATGAGTGTCAAGAAGCTAGGCCATTGCCCATACCGGGCTGCCAGCGCCAGTGTTTTTTTTTTTTTTATCTGTTATCTTATATAGCATTCAGCTTGCGTCCCGATATTTCTTTTTGAAGACTAAAATTAGTTTAGAGAACGGCGATGTCACCAGCATAGCTTCTTACATACAGCCATAAATTGGTTGTTACAGTTCTTCGTGTCGCTTTTGCCTCTATACAGCGAATGAAGATAGTTCTCTCTGCACTTAATGTGGGAATCCAGGAAGTTTTTTTTGACCATCATCTAACAAGCGCAGCTTTGATAGTTATGGAATCAACATGGGTTGAGTTCTGTATCATAAATAACACCCACGACCCTCATGGGGATGACAACTCTGCTTGGGTTGATATAAAGTGAGTTCGGTGAGGGAGTGTTCAACGCGATGGCTTGGCCTCTGCTAGTCCTCGAGGAAGTTATTGTGTTGCCATATTGAGAACCCATTGATCATCTTGTACAAAAAATCAGAAAAATTGTAAAATAGTCGGCAAAGATAGGATTGTGAGTATTCCTTGTGATATAAGATTGTTCTGCGTCTAAGTTGTTCCTTTGAAATACTTGTTTCACAAATCAAACCAAGAGCAGATGGCAAAAATATAACTTATTCATGATTTATTTTATTAGTAACAAACTTGTGTTAGTATTTGCGTTAAACTTTAACCCTTTCTACGAATAAGTAAAGGTAATTGACATATTTCATTTCGAAACATATCATCCCAATGAGGAGAAAGATAACTCTGGCTGTATCTTTGATAGTGTGCTCTTACATGTACATATGGCTTTTTCCGTGACACGTGCTGAAATGTCTGTTGGGAGAAGGTTAAGAGTAGTTTATAATGACCTTTGCCATTTCATAAAATGAACATTTTCCTAACTGTCCATTACAAGTGTTTATTTGTTTGCCTTATGGCTATTACCCGGCTTAAGTTAGTAATGCTTTTTTATGCGAGTATAATAGAAGGTTTATAATCTTCCTCACATACATTTATTATTGTACTCGTGTGTGGATAGATGTCAATTAAACCACAAGCTTCTCTGTCATTTATAAAAATATTTACTCAACAAAGTCATTTAACCTTTACTGGGGATAAGGAAAATTGAAAAAAAAAATAATAAAAATTATTTTCTGACATTTTCTGACTTTTTATTTTCCCATTTTAATTTTCAGAAATATAACCCATTCAAAAGCTGCCACCATTCTACGTAACTCTCTCACGAAATCAATATTGCAAGGTTTATTGTAACCCTTCCTTTAGGGTGAATTGCTGCATGCATACCACAACCGGTGTTAGCATTTCGCCACCTCCTGCGTCATAAAATATTTAGTAGACACGTACGTACTGGCTGATTCCCAACCCCAGGGTTCAGCTCCCCGTACTCATGATATTTTTATAGCATTTGCAGTAGTACTATGGGCAGCCAGACACTGGGCGTATGCAACTGGGAATCTGTAAACACCATCGATTTGATAAGTTCCTGAATATAACATAGGAGAACTTGGCTTGCGAATCTATTTTTGAAGTGACAGAAGGAGGGAAAGATTAACCTATCCACTGGGATCGGCACTAGCAATATGGAGACAGCACTGTGGATCAACCAGAGCTTATCCAACATGGCAGGTGCCTGTGAATGAATCTCAGTCATTTATGTGGCATATTTGGTACCGTAGTAGTTGCGGAAAAGGATTACCTCTAGGGAGAATACCGGGACACCTCTTGAATGTGCTGAACAACTTGTTATGGTTTAGTTATTATCAAAATTTATGCATGCAAACTTGGAAGTGATTTATTAGCTTCCTGACAGAAATCGGGTAGTGGACACACACATACATGTGCACATGTATGGAAGATTACCCTAACAGTAATTTCCCTTCAAGTTTTTGAATTTCATGTCGCGAGGAGTTGCATGATGCATGGTTAAATTGGGCTTAATTTCGAGGCATTCAAACCTCTGCGCTTTTAAGGGAAACTAGTATGGGAAACTTTGGCATTTTGCTTAGTTGACAAAGAAGAAACGATTGGCAAATCCTCTTCGAGACAACTGTGACATTTTGGACAAGGCATCGGTTTTCTGTTTTGTTGAGAGAATATACTCATATATTCTTAAACCCATTGGCCATATTCTGTTTCTTAACTAACGAGTGCTACACTGACAGTTCACTTCATGACATGTTATTGTCATGAGAATGATGAATTATCTGAGTCTAGAATTCTCCATCTTCTTCGCATATGGATGAGCTGTGGGGGGTGCTTCTGTGAATTAAAAATCCAATGTAGATACAGCTTTAAAATCGATGGTAGGTATTGATGTGAAATTTCTAAGTCCTTCAAATATTAGAGTGGGCAGAACCTTCTAATAGAGAGCTTTCGTGAACCACACAAAAATGGCCTATCTGACTGAAGCCGACAATTTGAAAGCATTGATCCGTTACTGTTATAAGGCGACTGAAATTTATTTAAGCGTGTTATTGAGAGGATCTTTATTTTCTAAGACCGGGTTAACAATGCCGTGATTTTATTTAGAAGCAAATGAGGTAATGTATGCCTTCTATGAAGTAATTTTCAGCTACTTTAATTCACTACTTCACTACGGTTTGGGCAGTGAAGATGCGGGCTTCAATCAACTAGGTATGCCATTATTGTGTTGGGACTTTGGGTGGCCCTTCATATCCTATCCATTCTTTCCAGCTCAAAACAACCAAGCAGCTGTCCCAATAGGGCGGGACTAAGATGGTTACAATCTCCTAAGTGTTCCTTGTCGTGGTCACAAATAATTTCTTAAATCAGCAACAGCAGTTGGTCGATGCTACACTTTGTTTGATTTCTGTTGAGATTTCATTATCAGAGTTAATGTAGACAAAATCTCTATCTACATAATTGATTTTCATATTTCTTACAACTTTATGTCCGATCCGTCGATGAAAAAGTCAAACTGGACTTTTTAAAGTTTGTCTTGAAATGCGGTGTTTTTAGTTGGTTAATCGTGGGTTTAGTTGTCCTTAAGGTGCACTGAAAGGGACTATCAAATCGTTGGCAAATGGTTTTAGGCCATACGGCATTCACAATCTTATACGGACAAACGATTATGAGGTATCATTTAGACCACTCTATTGTGACCAAATCTTGGCGATAAGTTGGTGACTGCTCTCTATCAAGTGATCGTTCGCTGTCTTAAATCGGTCCTTCTTAATTGAGTTAAGTTATTGCTATCTTTACTCTATTTTGGTCTAGTGCGTGGAAATCTAGGCCCACAATGTCATTTTCTCTGACAGCAGAGTTGGAGTTGTCTCTGCTGTGAACCAGTAAAAGTGTGTTTTCAATACCCCAACAAAAACTGTGACTTTACAACTAAATTTCTTTGGTAAAACATTCGAATGTTGTTTTTAGTTTTAAAGAGATCTCAATTCTGGTGTTTTCCTTCAATTGCAGTAGTTTAACATACAATTTTCATGCGGTAGGTACTACGGTGCCTGAGATATTCATAGAGCATGCCATGAGTCACTTCTTACTTAATCCTATTTCAAATTTTGGGCCGATGAATGTCTTTTATATTATGGGAAAATCAGTGGAGGCTTTCATCGTTTTAGGACACCTAAACATTTTGCAGCATTTTGCGGGTTGTCATTGATACACATACCGAGAATAACAAGTTTTTAGGTTCCAATTTAAACTGAACGTTTTGAAAGGTAGTTTCTAATCATGAGCCAAACAATTTGAAGCCTTGAAGATTGCACTTGCCACTCTGGTTTGCAGACACGGGAACAAGCAACATACAGTTGTCCATGTGAGGAGCAATCCGCATCTATATCTTAATCACACAATTCCAAAGATTGACCTTGAGCTTTATTGATTTGAATTGCGAACGTCAATCGAATTGGGAATTGCAGTATTTTAAATTGAAGTGGTGTATCAGTCGGGGTAATGATCATTTTAGCAATGAGGACATCTTCACCTTTGAAAGATCCCGTTAAAATCGTTGCTTCCACTACGTTGTTCATCAATTTCTTAACTGAGGGTCTGGTTCCGTTGGTAGAGTTTTGCCTGATACGAGTATATAGGTATATTCCGCAGCATGATAATTGGTACACATATGAACAATTTTAACACTTTTTATATGTGTGGGGGCATCCCAGGTAGATCAAGTGAGTTTAAAAATTCTGTTGGATAATTAATTGTCTCATCTGTTTCCACAACGTTGTCTATTGACTTATATACGAGGGCGGGTCAATAAGTCCGTGACTTTTGGATTAAAACACAGATTTTTTGATAAAAAAATAATTTTATTTTTCAACGTAGTCTCCCTTGAGCTCTATACACTTTGTCCAACGCTTCTCCAATTTTTTTATCCCTTCCAAAAAAAATGATTTGTCGAGGTCCTCAAAATAGGCCTTTGTTTGCGAGATGACTTCATCATTGGAGTCAAATCTTTTTCCACCAAGCCATTTCTTCAGGTTTGGGAACAAGAAGTAATCACTCGGAGCCAAATCTGGAGAATAGGGTGGATGAGGGAGCAATTCATAGCCCAATTCATGGATTTTTGCCATGGCAACTGCACATGCGTTTGTGGTTGACTGTGAGCAAACGCGGCACCCATCTTGCGGAAAGCTTTCTCATGCCCAAGTGATCATTCAAAATTGAAACCACTGAGCCATGCGAGATCCCTACGGCTTCCACAATCTCTCGCACTTTCAATCTTCGGTCGGCCAACACCATATCGTGAATTTTTTCGATTGTTTCGGGTGTAGAGACCTCAACTGGGCGTCCAGGACGTTCGGCATCTTCAGTGCTTGCACGGCCACAACGAAATTCAGTAAACCACTTTTTTAGCATTGAAATCGATGGTGCAGAGTCCCCATAGTATTTATCAAGCTTAGCCTTGGTCTCGGTAATGGTTTTTTTTTCGCAAGAAATAATGCTTAATAAGCACACGAAATTCACTTTTTTTCATTTTCTCCTCAAATTAGTGAGTAGTCTGATAAAAATAGCTGTCAAACACAAACTAACTGACGCAGCAAGTTTAAATTTTGACAGGAGTCAATTGACAGATGCCTGTTGACAGGAGCAGTGTTGCTGTTTCAGTAAAGAGGTCAGAAATTCAAAAAGTCACGGACTTATTGACCCGCCCGTATGATTTCCTCACTTATTAAGTTAAAAGATAGCTCGTTCACTGAGCCAATCTGAGCCACTCGTGATTTCTATAATTAATTTGAATATTAGGAAATATTTTTTCGATCAGTTCTCCTTTCGATGTTACTAAATTACAAATATTCTCAGGCAATGATATTCGTCTTGACGTCTCATCGATTGGCAGCTTTTCGTTCCCAATGTCCAGTAACTGTCGTAAGAACAACACGGTTGATTGATTGCTTTACGGGTGGACACACATATTAGTAACTGCAATGTACGTACGTGTTGCCACAATGTTGAATATTTCAGGCAAGCATTTATTTCGTCCACTATGTCGATCGAGAAATTATTGGGAAGGTTTGCCTAAAATCTCTTGCGAGCAATATCAATGCATCCCCAAATGGTTGAACGTTTTCTAGCAAATCTCGCAGCGATAGATCAAGAGCATCAAACGATTTTGTATGCGCCATCGTGCATTTATCCCAAACAATGAGTATACATTTTGGTAATACTTTTCCCGTACCGGATGCTCTGGAAATATTGCACGTGGGAGTCTCGATGATTTGCATATTCAATGGCAACTTCAGAGCTGAATGAGCAGTCCTTCCATCTGGTAACAATGTCGCAGCTATTCCAGACGAAGTGAGAGCTAAGGCTATGTCATTATGCCCTTCTATTTATGAATTAATTTGGGAATGTTTGATTCAATATATGACTGGAGATTACCGGTGTTGTAACTCTGTCCACGGCGCAAATCCACATCAAATGAAGCAGTCGCAGCTCGAGTGGGTGTTGGTATTCCCAATTGATTAAGAACTTTGTTTGCAATAGCTAAGAACTTTTCTTCAATATTTATCAATGTTTCGTTGTACATGTCTTCTGCAAATTGCATTGTCATATTGGTATTTTCTAGGCGTACTGAAAGAAGAATTGGTCGGACCAAAAATCAGTTAAATTGAGGAGGTCGTTTTAATTCTGTCGGCTTGTGTTAACTTTTGTTCTTCTGGCAGTTAAGATTAATTTCCTTAACACGTTCGCTTAAGGGTTTAGTAACGTCTTTGAACTTTGTTCGCACCCATACAACTATACCATTTCTTCTTTTTGATTGAATTTTTATGCCAACATTCTTCACGAAACCGTGAATTCTATTGTTGTATGAAACCTAAATTATTTTTTCTCGATGACTTGCTTATTTCGATGCGAATTGTTATCCTTTTACCAAGAACACCACGATCTTTAAACCTCTTTACAGTATGTGGTGGTGTGTGTTATCAATGATCAAAGTGGTTACGAGTAAGTTATTCTAGAAATTCGGAAGTATGATAGGCAAAAAATATGCTGCTCCGAAAACATCTTTATTTACAGCCAAGTCGTTTGACTTCAATATTTTGCTGAAGATGATGCCGGGTAGGTTATACTTTCATCTTTTTTGTGACTGACCCTGGAGTTACAGTCTTTTGTGGAGATCGATATTCCAGGTTAACTTTTTAAAACAAAGTTTGCAAATAAAAGTTTTCAAAGTAGTTAAACAATTAATCAAGTGATTCTCATTTTAAGTAATTATTAATTTACTTTCGAACTAGGAGTATTTTCGAGATTTATGTCATGAGCTACTCCCATATTCACCCTATTTTAGGCAGTCTTGTATAATTGATTAGCCCTGAAGGTAAATCTTTGTTCTATATAATAATTCGTGGAATATAGTGTGTCAAGCCGCTTCGCCTTTCGTTTATTGATTTTGTCTATTACTGGAATTCTTCATTAAACTGCTATAACGCACGCAAATCGCTGCCTTAAAACACGGGCTGTTACCTTCAAGGTCAATCTGAAAATTTCACAGGAAAATTACTCTTATCCTTATAATATTTATATGGGCTAGGTAGAAGGATTCACATCCATATCTACTCGTACATCCCGAACCCGAACCAGAACCCGAACTTGAACTGGGAACCCTAATTCCAAAGAGATACCCATAAAAGCACTTAATCAACTTACCCAACATGTCATGAATATATAAAACCATTACGGTGTTTATTCAACACTACTAGCTCGGTTGTCGTTGCCGCTGCCGGTGCCGGTGCCGGTGCCGGTGCCGTCTCCATCCTTAGATAGTCTCTATTGTTTGCAGCTCCGGATATAAGACAGACAAAGCGTTGATTCTTCTTTGGAGTATCCAAGTTCCTATGGCCCGTTCCTTAACCGAAACCACGCCATTAGATTGGACTTGAGCATCAGGAGTAATTACATTCACAAGAAAGTGACGCCTAGGATTGTGTGCGACAATGTACAACAACGACAACGACGCATTAAATAAAAGAACTACGAGTAGAATAGGGCTGGGAGGGTCAGAAGGACGATGGGTTAAAGTTAAAAGCTCAGAGTCAGAAATGGGTGGTAGAAGAAAGTAAGCATAAGGTTAGAGGGTCGGAAAGGAGCTACAGACGTTATTGTCGTTGTCATTATGTTTACTTTAGCTGAACGTTATTGAGCTATTGTACAGGCAACGGGCGTTCGTGCGAAAGATGAAACGAAACGAATCGATTCGACGACAAGAACTACAACGACAACGATTGTGAGTGGGTCTGGCAAAGAGGAATTCCCTTGGATTCGTGTTCACGAGTGCAAGGAATGCAAATGGGACCAATATACTTGTTGTTCCCTTAGGTAAGTAGACCTGGTTAACGGTATGGGTCTTCCGCCTGGTATTGGTTTTAATTTCAAGTCGTATTGTCGCCTGCGGAAGATTTCTCCCCATTTCATGAAATGCCATCACATAACGTTTACTGTGTGACATCTGACTTGGAATGGAGTATGGAGTATGTTGGTTTTAATTAAAAACTATGCCGAGGTACAGGGAATATTAATAATGGTTGGTAATAGTGGTTCATAAGGACTGCGGACTACTGAGTTTATTATGAATTTTATCTGTGCTGCAACAGATGGTCTGCGAGTTTAACCATTGTCCCATGGGCTATAATGGAAGCCAGACCAGATTTTATAGTTTTCACTGGTGTGAAAGGATGAGATTTGCGGTGGTGTCATTGCCATTGGCAGCAAATGGCTTCAATGGCTTCTAAATTAAAGAGAAGCCGTCATCAGATTAATTGTTATTATTAATATTTTTTTTTGCTTTATCATTATTTAATGCCACATTTAATTGATGTGAAAACAGTTGAAACTTAGAGATTAGTTCTTCAGAGAGAATTATAACCACGTTGGAGGACTTACAAAACAAATATGTAGTTAAGGTTTTTATACTGGGTTTGTAAAAGGGACAGGTTGTATGTAAACATAAAGGTTAAGGAACTATTCAATAACATTTTAAACAATAATGGCATATGGCTTCGTCGCCTGTTTTTGAGGGTGTTTACAGCTCTATCTCATAAACAACTTGCTGAAAGTTTGCTTGCCAAGGCTGAGTATCAGTTGCATACCAGATTTTTCGCCAACTCACTGGTCAATACATTTAATTGTTCAATAAGTCGATGATTTAATGGCCAGTTTGGCACGGCCATCCTGTTTGAAATCTCATATTGCTGACTATTGTGCTGTGATGCTGGTCATTTTCAAAAAAGTTGGGACCAGTAATAGCAGCAGCGTGGAGACTAAATTTGGCGGTACACTTTTGAGAGTTTGGTTGTTTCTCAAAAGGCTCTTTTGCATTAAGCTCACTCATTTTTCGACTTCCAACTGCTCAATATCCCAGTTCGCAAATTCCCGTCACAAGCTATAACCTTAGTTCCTATACCTTAGTTACTAATAGGGGTGTAGGCCGAGATATTTTCGTAAAATTTCATCTTAGAAGAAGTAGAATGACCAAACTGCTACTGTCAACAACAATATGGCATGCAATCGTCTATACATTTCGCGAAAAGTAAAGAAGATTGATTTGGTAAGAATGACGCAACAACTTAGCAGTAAAATAAAGGGTGGTGTATTTTAAGGAAATTTATGGAAAAAAAAAACATTTTTTTAACAATTCTTCCAACTAATAATAATATTTCGTTCAAATGACTGCCTCGACTAGCTTGGCAGTTGCCCAACCTGTCAATACATTATCGATTGTTTCGGGGCTTACTACAGGATTAGTATTAACAATATTATTTTGGAGTGTTATTGGTACCCTACATGAAAAAAAAGTCCAACCGCGTCAAATCGTAGCTCCGTGGCAGCCATGCAACATCACTCAAACGACTTATTACACGGTTATTGAATTTAGTGTGAAGTAAATTGAATGTTGCATGGCTTTTGTCGCACGTAGCTAATCTTGTTGGAACCATAGCTCGCTCGTCAAAATCCTCAATTTCTGGCCATAAAAAATCGGTTATTATTCCCTGGTAGCGCTCTCCATTAATTGCAACATTTCCTCCATTGTCGTATTGGAAGAAAATTGGCCAATAATGAAGCCACTTAAAAAATCACACGAAACAGTCACACGCTGCATTGTACCGTTCCCGTCAATTGATGAGTTCCACTCTTTATAATACGATAAAATTATGTCCAGTAAGCGGATCTTTCGTCCGATCCTTAAGAAAGGCGACCATCTATAGGGGAATTAACGTTCTCAATATTGGGTACACGGTTTTATCCGTAGTACTGTGTGAACGCTTAAAGCCCTAGTTAATCGAGCCTTCAAGCCTAGTTAATCGACCATTGACTGTGAGATGACTTTAAGCTCTCATTTGAAAGCATTTGTAGAGACGAGCTGTACATATAAAGCCTTGCCAAATTTAAGCATTCCTGCTTGCGTGTATAGGACAACTATGGAGAGCCTCATTGCTCCATTAAAGCGATACCACTGGTGTCATGGAATTATTCACGAGTCAATACTATTTAAAAGAACATAGCCGACGATGTTGAGAAGAATTTGGGTACTTGTGATCTGTCGCCAGATTGTTTGTGGGTATTGAAGCAGTTTTAAATAAGGACCAAACATAACATTACATCAACAACTCGGACAGCAACGTTAAACTTTAATTACGAAGTGTTAAGATTTAGTCTACTTGGATTACCTACAAATTAAGCGAATAATAACTCTTGCCGGTCGCTGTTGTAACTAAAAAAAAATTTCCTCTGACCAACAACAAAAAAGTCATTGAATAAGAATTTACCAGTATTACTGTGTAGAACTATATGAGACGGATGAAAGTACTGTTGTCCTGTTATAGAATGTAGTGATTATCGCAAGAAAAAAACACGCTTGTTGGAGAGAGCTGTTGCTTGAGAACGCCGCGCCGTCCACTACAGACTATAGCTCCACTCAAAGTACTAGGTGGGGTGTAAGTAACCTCCTTGACTGCCAGAATTCGCTGCTACTGCAAAAAAGGTTATAGTGCCATGTAGACCGTTCACTTGCCAAATTTCAGTGCGATACTGTCCTTAGTTTTGTTTTGACAGCTGATTGTTATTGACGTGTTTGGCATAATGTTGAGTATGGACAAAAACGATTTTCGTTCTCTCATAAAACACTATTTTTTGAGAGGCAAAACGGCGAAGGAAACAAAAAAAAAGTTGGATAAATATAATGGGGCTAATGCTCCGTCGGATTACACCGTCAAATATTGGTTTCGAGAGTTTCGTGGTGGCCGAAACTCCACTACCGATCAAGTCCGCGTCGGCAGGCCTTCCGATGCGGTAACAGAGGACAATGTCAAAAAAATACATGTAATGGTGTTGGCTGACCGGAAAGTGAAGGTGCGCGAGCTAGCAGATACCACAAAGATTAGTACTGAGCGCACACGCCATATTTTGGGCAATATTCTGCATATGAAAAAGTTGTCCTGCCGCTGGATGCCGCGCATGCTCACTCCTGACCAAAACCACGAACGCGAGAGCATTTCGAATAAGTGTTTGAACTTGCTGGGCGGACTTTTGGCGTCGATTGGTAACTGTTGATGAATGAGTGCCCGGCAATGGACTGAAGCCGGCACGAGTGCTCCGAAGCGGCTGAGGGAGGCTCAGTGTGTCGGAAAGGTTAAGGCGTCGGTTTTCTGGGATTGTCATGGCATACTCATCGTAGACTACCTCGAAAAATTAAAAACCATCAACAGCGAGTATTACTGTGCATTTTTGGAGCGATTGAAGAAAAATTTGTTTTTGCAAGACAATGCACCGGCGCATAAGAGCATTGCAACCACGGCTAAAATCAATGACTTACGGCTCCAATTGCTGTCGCATCCACCGTATTCACCCGATTTGGCTCTCTCGGACTATTATCTCTTCCCAAACCTCAAAAGATGGCTCATCAATCAAAAATTCAGCTCACGCAAGGAAATCATCAACGCCACGTAGGAGTATTTTGCAGACCTTCCGGAAAATTACTTTTCGGACGGGATCAAGAAGTTGGAAAATCGCTGGAATAAGTGTATCAAGCTAAAAGGGGACTTATTGAATAAAATAAAAAAAACATTTAAGACAATTTTTTTTTTCTTTCCCAATGAGGTTACTTTTCACCCCACCTAGTATAGTAAGTAAAGTACAAAATTTTTCAATTTATGTGTCTATGCACTAAAACTCAATAAATCTTTATCCTGAACAACTAAGGAGGACTTGAGATATGAGACTTACCTTATATCATCCCATTTCTGTACTTTTTGGTTGGAACGGGAAGTTACTCGAAAAAAGATAGGATATCTAGTCCGTGTTATCGGTAACAAATTCTACGGGAGCAGATTAATCCTTGAGTTACATGTAGGACCTATTCATAAAATTAGGACACTACGAGCCATAAATTTACGATTTGGTGAGTAATTATAATTAACCCAGAGAATTGTTGTAGTCCGATAAGGCCTTACATAATGCAACAGGTATTAGAAGAAAGAGGCGAAGAGAATGACTAGCTAAAATCGGAAGGCTTTTTAGCTTTCTCCTTTAACTGAATGAGTTATTAAGGAGGACATGAAGTGAACCTCTAAATATAACCATGTTAACACCAAGTACGTACAAGTTATTAAGTGAACTGTCTCCGATTTCTATTGTGTATGATAGTTGATTTGGCGATGGCGATGGTGCGATAGTTAGCTCATTGGACTATCACGCAGACTGTCTGGGTTCGATTTCTGGCTGGGCCATCACCCTTTCGGCGGGCAATGGCAAACTCCCGAAAGTAAAATTGCCTACGAAAAAGCTTCTAAGGAGTGCCGTTCGGACTCGGCGATAAACTGTAGGCCCCGCTCAGATGTGCCAAAAATGAAAACATGAGCAACACAAATGAGTGTCAAGAAGCTAGGCCATGGCCCGTACCGGGCTGGCAGCGCCACAGTGTGTGTGTGTGTGTGTGATAGTTGATTTGAGTACTAAATGCCCTCTCTAGTTGGTGCTTGTGTGCATATTTTGATCTTTTAAACAAAGTATGTAGAAAAAGTTTAAAATTTGAACAACACACAACATTTCTCACAACAAAAGTCTCTTAGCTAAGCTACATAAAAAGCCTATCACAATTCTTTCAACTACTTCATGTACTAAAGTGCCACCAAGAGGGAACGGGAAGTTCCAAAGTGAATCTCAATTCCAAGATACGAGTATATGGTATTACACGAGGTCACATGGGGGTGTAATCAAATGTCGTACAACAATTACGAGTGCTTAGGGTGAAAATTTTCAGATTACAGCTCAACACATTTCCCCAAAGGAAAAGCTTTCTACATTCCAAATCCAAATCCAAACCTCTAACTCTGACATCCTTCATTCCACATCTAACAAACTTCTAAATTACAAATAGATTTCTTTTATTTTTTGACCAAAATTATAACATTCTCCAAGTACTATACACCCTCCAAGGAGGACAAAGAGCCATTCCGTGTTCCCAGCAATTAGCACATAAAACAACACAATGAAACTTTAAATTAAAAACCCAACCGACTTTTTGCCTTCAATGCCAGCAGGGGGTAGCATGGATGGAGCACTATACATATTCGTACTACTCCACCATCCATTAGGCTGATATACGAGTACGAGTATTTGCAGTCTGGTAGTCCTCCCTGTAGCGGGCGTCGTAGTATTATTATAAAATAAAATAAAAAAAAGGATCGATAGCACCTTTGTGTGTACCCAGTTACAGTGAAATGATTCAGAGAAACGAAAACATTCGAGACTTGTTTTGGTGGGGATGGTAGGTTGGTTGGCTGGTTGGCGGTTGCCGGCTGGCGGTTGTTGCCTGTTGGTTGGCAATTGGGGGTGGCAACGAGCGTCTCATTATTATTCCGCCATTCATAGCATTTATGCGATGAGTAATTATTTGCTTTTTGGCAAGGACTATGTGTCTCTGTTTTGTTACAAAAGGGAGGCTTGTGTTTGTCAGTGGCTTGAGCAAATTAACAGCAAACAAACTTTTACAACAGCAATGCCACGCCACGCCACGCCATCTTATCAGACACAGGCAGGCATTTGAATCGCTTGTTTTATGTTCTCCCATGGGCGGCTCAGGCACCAACCCCAGCTATGGTCCCGGCCCACCAGCCTGAATTATTTATTCGCCTACAGTATGAGTGGGATTTCAGTGGAATCGAGTAAGACTCTGACTCCTCTTTATTGTGAGAGTACCAGTACTGGTAGTTGCTTGTAATGGTGCATAGGATGAGATTTAACCTCAGTTGAGTTGGGATTTTCAAAACTCTAAAGCCACGCACTATACACAAAAGTGGAAACCTCTCAAGTGACTAACAATGACCAGCTGTGGTTGCTGCCATAAAAACATACGACGATGACGGACGGATGCCCGCCGTGTCGTAGTTGAGCTTGGAATTATTTTTTTTTGTTTTTTGTTTTTACCCAGCCACTCGTTTTATAGGTTGCCGTGCTTCCAAAGAATGGTTTGTATTTCAAATTTAAGGGAAAAGTGAAGTCATCTAAGTAGGTCACGTGCACACTTAAAGAAAAGTTTTTTTTTTTCCTTATTATTATTTTATTTTGTTTTATTTCGCCTTTTGTGTTTGGAAGATGAAGAAGAAGAAGCCTAAAATTGTTGATTTCCTTGGACTTTCTACTTTCAGATGTTTCGTGAAACTTTGAAGATAAATCTCCAGCCGAAGCGAAAGACTGGGCACAACCGGTGATATGGACGAAAGTTGTTCCACCAATGATCACCACCAAAATACGACTAACTACCGACCACCGCATTGTCGTCGAAAAGAAAATCTAAATTTAAATCTTAATCGACATCAGCTACCCACCTCACAGGCAGATTCGGGAACAGGCTCATCGTTGTCTTCAGCGTTAATATGTTACAACGATTGGAGCAGGTTACATAACGTTGGCCAAAAATATCGGACCCTGATTCGTGCACATCTGCGGGAATTCAAACCTCCATTCTACACCACGTCTACCACCAACAACTGCAGCAGCAACACCACCAACAGTTGCAACAGCAGCACAACCACCACATCCACCACCAGTAACGTTTCTTTAGCTTTGACGTTTTTTATAACTTTCCTGTTTCTGTCCGACCTGACTACAACGACTGCAGCCAAATTAAAAGCGTCAGCTAAATCAACATCTACAATAGCAACAGCAGCAACAATAGAACCTCCACTACAGTTAGACATAAGCAATGGAATATTCTTCGAGTATTACCACCAGCAGCAACAACATGGGCTGGAACAACCACATCACCGCCATAGACAAAGAGATGTCCAGGAAGTGGAGAACATAACGCCAACATCGACATTGTCATCGGCTGGTACTGCTGCTGCTGGTGGTGTCACTGCAACCGAAAGCTCTCTGAATGCAAGTAATTCCACTACAACAACAGCGCCCAGTAAATGCGAACCTAAAATTCTGGAGGACCTTCCGCCCGATCCCGTAAGTACCCTTTTATATTCCGACATCTATGTATGTATGTGTGTCTGTCTTTACATATTTTAAGGGTTAGAGGTAGTTTTAAATTTTAAAAGTCAACTTGTCAGAAAGGTCTTAAAAAAAGAAATAGGGTCGGTTTAAGGCAGAGGTAGGGTTTTGGGTGCAGAAAAAACTTAGTCGGACGTATCCTTTGAGGAGGCACTTTAAAGTTGTGACTCTTTCAACATACGAATTTGTTGTGTTGGCTGTTTTGACATATTTTAAACTTGTCCTAGTTTCTCCAAAGTTATATTTCATTTTTTTCAATTCATTTTTTTTTTCTGATGATTTAAGTTTCAAGAATTAATTAGAATCTGTGGTGATGGTGACAAGCACATGTGTATTCATCCTATACCATAGGTATATAGTGAAGTTGTATGTGCTTCTAAAAGTTTTCATGAATGTTTATGGCTCAGTTGGTGGAAACTTGGGAAATGCCACTTTGCAAAGTGATACAAGCAATGCTTGCATGTTTGATTTGATAGCTCTTGCGAAAAGATTTAAGTTGTTCCACACCCATACCCTAAGAGAATTTCAGATTTCAGAGTTTCAAAGAATCTGCGTGACAAGTACTTTGAGATGTGGGTCGTGTATGTTTATTTTTGCTAGAAATTCGTGCTGAAGACGGGAAGTTCGCCTTTGACAGATACACCTATTTGCATTTGAGGGCTTAAAATGTTATTTTATCTTCAGTATGAAGAGAGGGATTCACGTTCACAGTAATATTTAATAAATTGATGTCCTTCAAAGTAGAAGTAGCAATTCGGTTAAGAACCAAATAAGTACAAAATGTCACTTGAATACCAGAACTGATGTCAGCTAGTGGTTGAAGGGTATTGCCGAGAAGAAAGTTTTTCATCCTTCAATAACTCTTTTTTAAGTATCGACAAATAGATTGTGCAATAGTTAAGCGGCCATGCACACTGGCTCAGAGTTTTCTTCTCAGTTGTGACAGTTTCTTTTGTTTTAATTTTAAATTCTATCTGCTATTTTGTGTCGGAACAGAGCACTAACACAGAAACCCATATCATTGAAGGTCCTGTTTGAACGTTCATATTAACTTTCTCATTCTTTTGAATAAAGCCAAGAAAGCACTGCTTTGATAAAATGCTCACAGTACTGTTGTTACTCACCTTGTCATATGTAGTGCAAGTTAATCGTCTATTTCATTTCCCGTTTTGTCATTGTGACTTGGGATTGGGACCCAGACAAGAAAAAAGCGAACTAAGCCTTCCGACTACGTTAAGTGAAGTCCTGTCTTCTCGAACTAGCTTGAAAGTCGTAAAATGGCTCAGTAAGGCTCTAAGCGCTGGTTGGCTCTTGCCACAGATGCAAATGCTTCACTTCCTTGACCGATTCTTCACAATAAATTAAGTTCGTTACCATCAGGGTTGCGTGAGTATATCCCCGCTTGGAAATGATATGTAAAGTCGAACGTTGTCGTCGTCCAAAAGACATCATCGCCGCATCTTTGATAGGCTTTGCTACTTGGAAACATTCATTTCCTTGGTCATATTCTGGCCGAAAAAAGTCTTGGGCACTGAAAAGTCGATCTTGTAATTTTTCAAAAGCGCTAGTGTCATTTTATCAGATGTCTTATATATGGTATCAAAGTCATAAGATATTCAGCGCTCAAATTCATCAAAGTTCCAGTGAATTTTGTACCAAGCAATCTTGGTACAAGTGGCCGTTGAAAAACTAACTCACTACTGTTTTTAAACTAGCCTATTGCCCCATTGTGATGCCACGTTGATCTGCGATCCTCCTACTCTTGGAACTAATTAGAGCTTGATGAGACTTTTGACGCTTATATCGCTTAGATTGCTTAAGTCATTGAAGAAGAATCTCCTAAGGCAAGAGCTGAATGTGTACAGAGTAGGTTGAGAATTGTCTCCTTTTCCTCCTCGTCCATGCTGCATCTGAAAAAGTTAGCATGCATGCCTAAGGCAGTGACCAGTCATAACACCTTTGACAACGCTGAGATGCTTCTTTTTCGATTCATATCCAGTTTTGATGAGATTTGTTTTGTCGCTTAAGGTATGTTCTTTTAATAGTGTTCAGTTTCAGATCTAGTTTGCAAGTCGATACGTATACCGATGATACTTTTTGTTGGTAGGAGGTAAAGTGTTCGTTGGCCCTTCAATTGCCTGAAATATCCAAGAAAGGTGAATGTCGAACTGCTTCGCTATCTGTCTGAGAGATAATCGGCACTCAAAGCCGGTTTTAGAATTTCGTGAGACAGAAGTCAGGGAGATTTGAAAGCAGTCAGGAGAGGACTTCTTTAACCGTCAAAAGAGAGTCTCGGGTTAAGCTTATCTAAGGAAAGATCGCCACCAACCCCGGTATCAGTCTTGGATCTATATGTATAGAAATGGATTGGCTTTTCATTCATGAAGCATCTTCCCCACAGAAAGATCCTTGTCGGATCTCACTGTGAGCATACTCGTGGTAAATCACAGGAGAATAGTGATTTTAATGTGAGAAAAAAAGATCGTGGAAAATCAAAAACAGCGAATTGCAAGGATTGTTGGATGAGGATGGCGCTCAAATGCAGGAACAACCCGCGGATCAACAATATGTGACACGAGATGCATGGCCTGGATGAAAAATAGAAGGATAACAGAAAAACCACTTGCGGAATGCTGCTCGTGAAGTACCAAGAAAAGTTATATTTCTACTGGATTGTGACTGTGGATGAAATATTTTTTTAGAATCCTAAGCGTAAAAGATCATCGACTGGACGGCAAAATCACTATTTCCGGAAGACAATGCTCTGTTTTTGGTGAGATAAGAAGGGTGGGATCTTAAACCTAGCGAAACCATTAGTACTGAATGCTTCCGACAACTAAGAATCGATTTGAATCAAGCTTTTCGTGAAAAATGACTAGAATATCAAAAAAGATACACAAAGTGATATCGCTTCATGATAATCCAACATCGTTTAGTTGGAAAACACTATAACGTGCGGCCTACGAAAATGGTTCGATGTCTAATTAAGCTCAATAGAGTAACAGTGTTTTTGACATGGCATCCACAGGTGGGAAAAATGTATAGCAAGTGTTGCAGATACAAATAAATTTCAACATTCGTACTAGTAGTGCAAACAAAATTTTTCAATTGTTTTATCCTGGCGAAATCAAATGCAATTTTCGAGTGAATGTCTGCCGTAGTGCATTTCCACTATGCAACTTCCGAAATAGTCATTCATTTTGGAACTTCCAACTGAAAAGCCCTATGTACCTTTATAGAGTGCCAGCGCCAATATTTGTATGTATTCGTACCTCTAACATTACATACGTCTACGTAACATACATACTTTATCCAGAATTTTGCATTTATCCAACTTTTTCACATGTACATAGAAAGTTTTAAATTGAATTCCACGGATGCGAAAGCTTATTCGAATTATGAATTTCTGATTCTATTTGTACGATAACTGGTGCTCGCTCTTTAATGTACAATAGAACCAACACATACACATGCATGTGATTTTAAGAAAAAGTAACCCTGAGCTTCGATCCGCTCACGTACTTATGTACTCGTACATATTGGTATACCTCAGCATTTCCAATAGCACAGCTCTACTCGTAATGACGACGCCTTCATTAAGCCGAATTATCTAACCGATGATGTCGAGCCTATGGCATCAACTTAGTGCACAGGGTGACAAAAAAAAAAAAAAAAAAAAAAAAAAAACGGAAAAAGTCCTAATTAACTTGTTAATTTGTGGATTTTTGTAATCTGTCGCATTTGCAGTTAACGGTGGTAAAGGCGTGAAACATATGACGTAGGGGGTAAAGTCGTAGATTCTAGCACAACTTAATTATGAGGACGTGGGTATGCAGTAGAGTGGAGTAATTAATTGGATTTGACAGTAGGGGCTGGGAGAGTCAAAACAAAGTTAACATCACTCAGCACTTCGGGCGGAAAAGATGCTAAAGCATTAATCTTGCATAGGGTTGTGATTAATTTTTAGGTGTGAAGAAAAGGGTCAGGCAGGCAGCCTAAACTCGTAAGTATGGATATGTGCTATAGTATGTGCGAGCATGTGCTTAAGGGAATTTCGGAAGTGCCATTAGCAATTTTGCTCCCGGCGTTCGTTCTTCCGATAACATCGGATAATGAGGTGATTTACCTAACTATTTTTGTAAATATTTAATTTAGTTTGGGCTTGTGAGGTTGCCAATGTCGAGGATGAGCCGCTTATCTTGATTAAGGTACCCTGACACAAGATGCTTCAAATTGTGTGAATGACAATACAAATACTCGTACATATGTAGGCGGAAGCCGACGGAGATAAAGTGAATGTGTAGAATGAAGGACGGTTTCCTGATTGTTTTATTTGAATGTGAAATTATACTGTGTGAGCTATTAAGCCATGTACAATATTAAAGGAGTATATCTTACATCGCAAATGAGAAAAGCAAAGAACACATTTCACAAAGAACAGCTTAAGTCCTATTGGGTCAAATTTAAAGATTGGAGAGATTGTTTGTCTGTCCAAGTAACCTAAGGTGAATGCTCTTACAAAACCATGAAACTTCATAACATAAGTTATGATGAACAAGTGGAGTAAAAAATTAGCAATATAACTCATCAGAGTACTTGCAGTCAGTATTTCCCTGTCGCTTTCTGATCAATTTGAATTTTTTTCTCGAAGTTTAATTAAGACAGTCAAAACCTGCTCTTATATTTCTATTAGAAATCCAAATACTTACTTATTTAAGTGACACTTTAGTTCGAGATAAACTTGACCTCAATTAACAACCATCTCCAGGTAGGCCGATCTTTAGCTAACTGCCTTTATGTGTGCACTCTTAGGCTAAGGCCACGGAGTAAGCGGCAAGCGGCAGAGCGGCAAAAAGCTGAGCGGCAAGTGGTCATTTACTGAGCGGCGATTCTTGAGCCATTAGTTGTGAAAGAGTTGTTATCGAGTGCTGCTCGCCACAGTGTTTTACAAGAAAGTCGTTTTAAAATTTACAGAATTATCTTAAGTTTAAAAAAAAGAAGATTTGGTGTACATCCAAATAAACCGAAAAAGATCAGATCAGATCAGTTTATGGCGAATTTCGACAACATGAAGACCGATTCAGGCAATACCTACGTATGTATGTCAATACAATCTTTTGATTTGCTGTTGGACAAAGTTCGTTCTAAAATTACAAAACGAAGGAAAATTTAAAAAAACACACGTTTGTATATGATTGTTTATTGTTCCTTGGCTTTTGATTTGTTTAAAATAATTTTTTGAAACTCTCCTCTGAGCTCGAGTTTTTCGATTTCATTAAATTTTTCCATAAATGGTTATAAGCTTTGGAAAAATTTCATGTCTGCATTGTCTTCCGTCCTTTTCATGTCCTCTTTTAATATTTCGAGACATTTTCTCTCTAATTAAGCAATTGTTTGCCCACGTCTGCTATTTTTGGCCGTTTTCGGTTCTTACTTGGAAAGGAGCTAGCTGAACTAGTTGCTGAGCAAGTAGTGCTGGTGGCGGCCGCCGGGCTTCGGTAAAATAAACCAACTACCGAATACCTTAAAATAGTTATAAATGGCTACTATAGGCGCGGTGGAAGCTGATAAATTTAATCTGCCTCCTTCACAAGCATTGCATGGATCAGATATTACTCTTCCAAATTTTTTAATAGTTGATGAAGCTTACCCACTCAAAACTTATCTATTAAGGCCATATCCACACAGAAATTTAAATGCCCAGACAGAAAATTGTAATACCTACCCGACTTTCAACAGCAAGGAAGTGCATTGAATGCCCATTTGGAATTTTATCCAAAAAATGGCGATTTCTGCAAAAAGTATCGAGACAAAACCAAGCACTGTAATTACTCGTAATTTAATTAAATGTGCCTGCATATTATACAATTTTATACGAGAGCGAGATGACGATAGTGATCTTGATTACATCCAGGTTACAATACAACTGAACAATGACGAAACTCTAGAAACTACAGTTAGCCAAGAACCAAGTGCACGTTTCAATAGAAGCAGTCAAACAGCATTGAATATCAGAACAGAACTCACAAAATACTTATGGGATTTTGGACATTAAACTAAGATTAAAATAAATAAATTGAAACTCACCTGTACAATAACATTTTTCTCCCACTTCACTCCACAGTTTGTCTGTTATATTTTTATTTTTAAAATCTTTAAGTTTATCCTGCCATAATGCAGGACGGCTTTGTACTTCTGAAATTAAGCTTTCAATATCAATCTTCGCCATGATTAATTCTTACCGCTCAGCACTTCAATTAAAAAAATAGAGCAGAATTGTAAGCTGAGCGACGCCGTTCAGAGACTGCGTGGCCACAACCATACAATTCCATTTGTTTAATTTTTTTTTTGCCACTCAGATTTTTCCCGCTTTGCCTCTTGCCGCTTACTGCGTGGCCTTAGCCTAAGTCCGTTTAAGTCCCTTTGGAATTGTCCGGGCCACCTAAGGCCTTGTCTATTCGAGTAAGATTCCAAACTCTGCCGGCCGGAGAATTGATACCCATTCGCTCTATATGCCTTAGCCATCTGAGGCGACTGATGGACACTTTTTTGACTTGGTGGACTTTTTTGTCAGTGGACAGTTCGTATAGTTCGTCGGTGAATCTTCTCCTAAAGAGCCCATCATCAAACCGAATATTTTCCGATGGATTTCTTTCTTAAAAAGACTGATAGAGTCTATGCTTTAACGACTGGAATGACCAAGGTCTTATATAGAATCTCCTTAGTTTTTCGGGATAGTGCCTTACTTACCTGGACTGCTTGAGTTTTTTCCAGGATCTACCGGAGTGTGTAGATTTGGTTGAATGTCGACTTTCCTGATTCGAAACGGTACTGATAGGAGCCAGACGTTGTTGGGTTTCGCACGTTCTGTAGTTGGCGCAGTTTAAAGGATCTTCTCTGTTGTGGACCGGGCAAACACTACTAAGATTCCATTCATCAGTCATACAGTCTTCTGACCAGATCTGAGAAATGAGTTTCCACAATATCATTTCCAATGGCTTATAATACTTTGATTGAAAAGCCGTCAGATCCATCTGCATTTTTTAATATCAGCTTAGACATGCTGTTGGTTTATTTTGATCAAGTGGACGGAAGTTTTGGCTTTCATCGTCGGTAACTTTCAGTAAAACTTTAGAGCATTGTTCTTGGAAAACAACCTCTCAATATCTTCGATCCTGCATTTCTCGTGGTCTTTTTTTCTTCCTCTGGAGAAGGCGATATTTTTCCCATCTTTTCAACTCATAGAGCTCACGAGTGAATCTCATCCTTCGTTTCATCGCCGCTTTGTATTATTCTGTGTTTAGCTGCTCTGCTTGTCGATATTTTTCATCAAACCAACATTAGTTGTAGTGACAATTATGAAACCTTGGCAGCATTTCCTCTGATCTACGATACTTGATGGTGTCAGCATAGGAGTTGTTGATAGACTTGGATGAACGCGGTTTGCTAAGATTCTGGCGGTTTCTGGATATTGCAGCTATTCTAAGTAATATCTTCTTACAGTAGATCTTCTTTGTTGTGGCGCTGAGGAAATTTGGTTGGAACAAGCTGGTGATCCAGGTCGATGTTGGCAACCCGGGATGTTTGGAAGTCTAGAGGAGTCAAGCTTTACATCTGTTCAATTTGATTTTGCGTTTCATGATCCAGAGACAGCCATGCCCCCTTGTGTATATTATAATTATATGATACTCCAGACAAGATTCCTAGGATCAGATCGGTGTTTTTATGACATTCTTCTTTATTTTTCTTCAGAGCCTTTTTTTGAAGTGGAAAATTCGCATTAAAAAGCTAATTAGAACATTTTGTACAAATGTGGCCTGACTACTGCTCGAGAACTCGAGAAGAAGACGACATGCCAGTTAACTACAGTCAACTAAGTATCAGAATTTGGTCCTCTACTTCTGTAAACTATCTGTTGATCTTCACTCATTCAGTTTTAATTGTCCTTCATTTTATTTTTTATGGAGCGGATTTTGTAATGACTGACATTTTTGAAGGCCATTGCTGAAAGTCGTGTCATGTTAATCCTGCAATTAACCGAAGTCTGTAAGGAAATGCAAATAGCACAGTTTCAATATATTTTCACCTTCTTCAAATGCCCCGATTACGTGTTAATCACCCTTAACTATGTTCTCTATCTCATTTAACGTCGAAAAAGACCGCCTAATTTTAATTACACGAGTTACGTGCTAATGAGGGATTACAGACTTTCAAAATAGTTCGTCGTTGTACCCTTTTTCCAAACCATGCCAACTATTCATAGATATCTGTCTGCCTATAAAGTACTCAGATAGATAATTCCAATTTAGATTGCGTGACTTAAACATGTCATTTCTTGGAATGAAGTCTTGATCTTTTCAGTCTGTCGGAAGCTTAATTCATCGCGCATGTACAGGTGAAATTTGCTCCAAAAGTCGGTACAAGTATTTTGTTCGTGCTTGACCTTCTCCCTTTGCTTTTACACATTATCCGCCCCACAGATAATTATTCGTAGACTGTACTCCAGAAACTACTGCTGGTGCCACAAATCTTTAGCCCAACTACAAGTATGGAGGTTAGGTATTAGTTCTCCCTTTGTAACAAGTGGGGCTTACTCCATGCCGGAAAGGAAATCCCTCAATGAATTTGAATTAGGTCACGCAGCTACCACTTACGAGTATACGTACAACGGAAAGAGGGAACAACCCCTCCCGGGCAATTAAATAGTTTTTGATTAGTTTGCCAATTTAGCTTGTTTATCGTTGTTTGTCCCGACTCGACTCTATATGATAAGGCTGCTGGCAAGGGCAAGGGAAGGCTGTAGTCTGCCAATACCATTATACAAGTAGAATGTTGCAATTGAACTAATTAAATTTTTGTTTTCGTTTTTGGTTTTGGTTTTGGTTTTACAGTTTTATGATGTCAGCGACATCATGGAAGACGCCGCCAGAGAGTTCAGTGAGTTCTTATCGGAGAAAATCCCAGTGGCTTTGGAGCAGAACATTTCCGAACAGCTGAAGGAGGAAGTAAGGCGTCGTGCTAATAGCTTGGCGAACAACGCCCTCCAGCAGGATGAGAATCTATTGGCTTTTGGGATAGCTGCACCCACTATTGGTGCGGTTGTGGTGAAATTTCGTGATAATGTAACGGTAGGTGCTTATCGGATTTGTTGGTAGACGATTTGAGGTCGATGTAGTAAATTGCTTCTTGTTGGATTGTTTTTTTTTTCTTTTTCTCCTTCTTTTGTTTCGGTTATTGTTTTGCAGATACCACCGCATGAAGTTCATAATAAATCATTTCTGGGAAACTATTGGCGTGAATTGGGATTGGCGTGGAATAGTACGGATGGCACACAGGAGTGGAGCGCACCGTTCAGGGATTGTAATTTACTCAAGGGACGTTGGTTGTGGCCATTCCGGATATCATTTGCAGAGTTTCGAATCAAGTGAGTAGTAAAGTAGCTAATCTTTTGTATTTGGTATTGTACGAGTATATGGTTACATATTCGTATTATATTATTCAATTCCATCGATTTTAATTCAAATTTACATATGTATGCACGGAAAAGGGAGATTGCTGATATAAATCCCGAGATCAGTAATAGAACATGTTTGAAACGGGATATTCCTGAAGTTTTCTGGGTTTTTATGGAGTATCTACTCGAGAATTTTGACTATTATTTCCAAAATTTATTTAATCCGTTTTAAGAAGGGTGTTGGTTGCGGTATGGTGCAGCGGATTTTTAATTAAATTCTGTGTTTGAGTGCTCCTGTTCAAAAATATTGCAAATTCATGTTTGAAACACAAGTGCAAAATCTTCCACAGATTTAAAATACAATCCAAAAGATATTTCTTTTTGATTGGCAATCGTTTAGGCGGCTTTTAGGGATTATGCCGCTTTTGAGCATATCTTGGAAGCGTGTGTTTAGTGTGCCTAAGTTTTACAAAAAAAATTATTTGACGAAGAAAACCCTGCAGTCATTGTGGTTTTACAGAACAATAATAATGTGTCTTCCAATAGATAAAGTGTGAGCGACTTTTGTCATCAAGAACTGACGAATACTTATCAGTATTTCAGTTCGATTCGTAACCGAACAAGACCTTTAAATGTGCGTATCACATCTCATCAGAAGATTTAATTAGTTAACTGAAAACGGCGTTAATCTACGATTAAAAATATTTTGTTTTCAGATGAGACGCATTTTTATAGTGCAACATAACCGAAACTCAATCTTTTTCATAAATGGAAGGGAATGCGTAATGACAGTTGACTCAGAGCGTTATGGGGAGAAGTTGGACAGTTTGTTGGTCCAAAACATTTCTGGTTTTAACCAAAGAACATGGCTTCAGCAGAGCGCAGCAACGTCACACACTTTCAGCAAATCGCTGCCACGTATTTGTGAAATTGAAGAAAATTTGAATGACAGTGTGCCGAGTGATCCTAAGAAATTTTTCACTTCGGTTTGTTTGTAGTCTGCTTTTGTTTTTATTTGAAATAATTTTCTAATTAAAAAACCAATAAATCAGCACAAGTTTAACGAGCAACTCAGTCAAATTTCGCAAAAAAGTTGGTAGATATAAAATATGATCATGTATCCAAAGTGCAGAAAATCTGCATACATATTGCAGAGGCTTAAGAAAACTTTCAAGTCAGAACATTTTAAAGTAATTGTTAATTGTTAATTTTTAATTTATAAAAATAAGTTCTCAGACTGATAAGTCGTCCATCACTTAGAAAAAAAACTGATTATTACTTGGTCGAATGTGCCAAAAGTTTAGCTTCACATTCACACTATGCTCCAGCGTTTAAAAGTGCTAAGAATTATCCAAGATTATCGTTTAATTTCACTATTATTTTTCTCTGATGCTTTACGATGCTGTCTTTCAGATACCCACGCTAAGAGCCTTTTAAGCTGTTAAAGCATTTTGAGCTGCTTCACATTTTCTAAATTTCAGAATCACATGCCCAGAATCAGAATCCGTCGTATGCAATGATGATTGGTTGGCTTAAAGTTTAATTTTGTATGTTATCTAGTTTTTTGTTCTTTATTGTTCGGCAGCAGTTAACTTGTTTTAGAAAATGTTTTGATACACGGTTGTTAGCTAATAAAATGAGAATGAATGAATACTTTTTAAATTATATTTTTCTATTCCATTCATTGGCTGGATATTGTAGACCAACTTATGCGAAATAAGTGCACTTGTCATCCACCTCATGCTTTGGAAAATTGTCCACTGGGCTACAAATAAATTTTTGAGGTAGCTTTTGATGCTTTTTGCCGACACAGCTGAGGCGGCGTCTTGTTGAAAGGTCCACGCTTTACTTGCTAATAGTGTTTTGTTGAGGTGCTTCACAATGTTCTCTCAAACGTCAGTTTGATACAATTTTGCCAAGGTTAAGACACCCTTCTTGTAGAAAAGAAACTCGGTGACCCAATCGTAGGCGCCACCCCACCAAACCATCACAGAACTTACAGAGCGAGTTCCAACGGGTGCGGTGAAATGAGGTTATGTGAAATTATGCTGAATTGGCCACCCCGTAAATTTGGTTCAAGTCGGGTTTGAGGTGATGGCTCGCTTCGCTTGCATACAGAATTTCGCCCTTTTCTCTGCAGGGTGTAGCCGCTCACATGACTTCGGTGCTTCGCTAAGGATATGTCATCAACTGTCAGGCAGGGAACTATAACTTCGTAGTAACTGTATTTGACAGTTGAATTGGCCTTATTTCGCTTTGCATTAAAAAAAACTGATCGGCCTTAATTCACAAAATTAAATAGAGCCGAA
This sequence comes from Volucella inflata, assembly GCA_928272305.1. Classification (NCBI taxonomy): domain Eukaryota; kingdom Metazoa; phylum Arthropoda; class Insecta; order Diptera; family Syrphidae; genus Volucella; species Volucella inflata. The sequence continues at coordinate 110,549,583 of OV743720.1, read as the reverse complement.
CGCTTATATTCGGCCTTATTCAGTTTAATAAAGCGAAATAAAGCTGAATTTTGCACGACTTTCATGACATGTGTCATTCACGATGAGCCGAATTTTGCACTATCGCCTTCTGGGCACTGTGGCATGGACTACATATTTTAATTTACTATCCACTTGGCCTTATTTCACGGCACCGTTCAAATGCATGTAGTGATGACAGAGTATACATTTGTTTGTTGCTTGATTCTTTAATCGTGAACATTTTTTCGACAGTAGATAAAAATTTGTCTGCAACCGTTCTTCTCGTTTTGGGTGAAGCAAGGATTTTGATTTTGACTAACGTTTCTGTTTTAATGCTTCTATGAGTAAGCGGCCGGTGTTCCTCTTGTATGCGCTGAATCCCAAATCACGTTTTAAGATGCTGATATCAATCTCCCGAAACAAGATTTTCTGCTTTCGTAGTGGATTTCGACGAATTCAATTCTTCACGACTTTCATGACTTGTATTCACAGTGCGCGGACGGCCGGATTTAGTCGATGACGGGGCCAAAATTATTAATGTTGAAGGTCTCTTAATGTCCTTGGTTAAGTAATTGGAAGTCAAAGCTCTCAAATGCCAACAACTTTGACTTGTTTTCGTAATTAATCCTCTTTCAGATAGCTGTATGCTGTGTGATAACCTTTTTTTCTGTCTAGTCCACATCTTAGAACTAATGATTTCATTTTAGTGGTTTTATCCAGTTATTTTTTTGAGCATGGACTCATTCGATGGAATGAAATCCCGTCGAATTGAAAACAGGAGAAAATAAAAGAAAATAGTGCTGTCAATTAACAGAATACCTTCAACCTTTGTGTAAAAATGTTAATAAGAAGTGATTGTTCTGTATTTGCTTCTCTATCTATATAGGTACATGCCTTATGTCAAATATATTTTAGCAAGGAAAATCTTTTTGGTAATTTTATTTGACTGGGTGGATTCAGCTTTCCACTTGGTGTCGTCACCGGAGCCCACCAGGAAGATCGAAAAATTACAATATTTCATGTTATTGGAATATAGGGATTTGGATATTTGTCACTTTTGAAGTTTTTAACATTCCTCGCAAGCAGCTCTAGTCGTTGCCAAGGATTTCTAATGAGTCAATCCTCTTAAAACAAATGTTGTTCCTATTGGTTACAGGCATCAGTACCGATTTTTCAGCATGGTTGTTACACTAAATGAAATATTTGTTGTACTAAGTCTAACGCATTTAATATTAGGAAGGTTCATTTGGATCTATAAAGATATAAGTTAGCTTTCCGAAAGGCATGGAATATGTCAATGAGAAGTTTCAATTTTAATTATGAATGTGCATAATTGTGATAAGACAACCACTATTCCATACGTCTGTTGTTTAGGACAGGCTTTGGCACGAATCTTATCTAAAGTGTGTATAAAAGTATCTGCACTCGCATCAAGTTGGGCTTAAACCGTACTCAATCGTTGAACCTTTTCAAAATTAAGACTGTTGGAAAGCTGACTTCAAAGAGTCCTGTCTGAGTCTCAGATCAAAATAGATAGTATGAAATGAGAATGGGGGGGGGGGGGCGATTTTTTACAAAGCAGGGCCCTAAGAATTGAATCCATTGTAGGATATCTGTGTTCTTGGTGAGTTCTTTGATTAATATTAAAATAACTGCGAGTAGCATGACTCTGAGACCGAGACTGTAGGTATGTACATTTCCATTTAAACAATTTGTCAATTTGTCAGGAATGGCAGAAAAAATAAATTAAATAAAAATTGAATAACAGCTTTGTGAACTATTGTTTTTGGAGAATGTCCATCTAAGGAATGCCACCCTTTTTATATTTTTCGTTTTCTTATGTCAGTCATTTGATGCTAATGGTAATCAAAAGTAGAACTTATGATCTTTCAATCACAAAAGCTGCAATGTGATTTCAATTTGCAAGTCAGATAGCAATATCCTTCCACGCACTAAATGTCAAAACTATTCACCCACAGCCAGAATATACATACAATGGTTGATGAACTAATATTACTTTCAGGCCATGTTCATTAAACATCCCTCCGAATATGTTTCCTTTCGCAAAGTCTCCCTCCGTATGAATCCCATTACTACACTATCACTATCCAATCGGATTCGTTCACCCACTATGCAACATCAACTAATTTGAACTCGAATAACCCTACGAATAACATTTTCATTGATTTCACAGGATTGTGGCAGCTGCGTTTATTGCCGCCGACGTGGATCTCTGTAATGATGCCTTGGAGGAGATTTTCGGACGTCGACATGGGTAAGTTATAGGCAGATTCTATTATTCCATAGCTACTCGTATTTCCATTCTCACTTCTACTATCTACCCATCTATCCACCTACCGCAAACGCCCATAATAATCGACTCTCATATATTACCCACAGCTGTGACCGCAACACAACTTTCTGTTTACTAACTGAAACGAAACCATCGACGACACGTGATGGCTACACATGCATATGTAGGGATTCGTATTATCTCCCCAATTCGTCCTTACAAGGTTTTCCCGGCGACAAGGTGGAAAGCTCCGACTACAATTCGGATAATTTCTCGTGCATCCCATGTCCTGGTGGATGTTCGGCATGTGACCAGAACGGTGTTTGTCTATTAGGTGAACCTCAGGAGACAGTCTCAATGGAAAATCTACTGCGAGTTTCAGTGGGATCAATGCTGGGCTCGTGTATTCTCTGTTGTCTGGTATTAGCTGTGACAGTTTTCCAGCACCGAAAATGCAAGGTATGTTTCCATTCGAACATACATATGCACGAGTGTGGTATGTATGACGGAAATGAAATTGAATTCAAATTGAAGTTTTGTTTTATAACATAAGTGTACGGGTGTATCGCATTTAATGTCCTTTACTACTTGCAGGCTATTGCTTCCGGGATGTGGACTGTGCTGGAGACTATTATTCTTGGAATCATTTTGCTCTATGCATCGGTAAGCTGACAAAGCTAAATATGTTCTTAAGCACATAGTAAAGGAATTATAACTTTTCATTTTTCTTTAACTACGGTGGATGTTAATTCTCGTATTATATATATTATATTCTCAATAGAACATTGATTACTATTGCCTATAGAGTTGGAGGTTAAGAGTGAAGCAAATTGAAATATGTCAACAGTTCTTTTGAAAACAATGCGTTCGCCATTGGAGTTCCATATCCATTCTTATCAGATTGTCCGAATTTTGAATTGCTATGAACATAGAAGCATTTGAAATTTTATTTCATGTTTGTCTTTTAGAGAGTGCTTAGTGTTTCTTCACTTGCAGCGCCAGTTTGTGAAACATTGAGTCAAATAAATTTTTTCTGAGCTTCCGAAAAAGTTGTTGAGTTCAACTAGTGGAGTTACGGAAGATTGAATAGTACAAAAGAGGACGTTTCATTCAAAAAGCGAACAAGGGTGAAATTGCTGACAATAGTTTAGATACAACTTGCGGTGAAAGTGTACTTGAACTAACAGTTCTCCCCATTCACTGTGAGCTTGATTTAATCGATTCCAGTTGGCTGAGGTCGTTTCTATTTGAAATTTAGCGTCGTTCGTTTGGAATGGTTTTGAAGAAATTCCGGATTGGAGTGGTAATCATATATTTATAATATCCTAACCATCAGAGCTGATGTATTATAGGCTTTCTAATTAAGTTTTGGTCGCTGTAGAGCCCACGCAGTTTGGCGTTATAGACGTATATTTTCTCCCAATAACGTTTATGCAGACAGAACCCTAGGCTACTCCCGGATCGTGTATCTCCTTCGCTTAAAATTAAGTTTATGCTTACGGGCTGTATAGTAGGACTAGGAGGATAAGAGTCTTGAGCAGTGTCGTCCATTTTTCGGTTTCTGGTATCGTCAACAGTAAGTTCATCCATATCTCAGGCTGTATGCTGCTTCACACATAAAGTATGATATTTTAAATCGTCGTTGGCACAACCCCCACCCTGGAAGGCCAGATACTTTAGAAGATAGCCTCAGTTGGCCACTACAGAGGCTAAAGCGCTACCAAAGGATCATTTGTACAAGACTTCCTTTGTCACCATTTTCATTTACACAACCAGTCAAGACACCGAAAAATCGAATAACACTTGAGCTGCTTATATGTTGAAATAACTCAAATAACGCAAATGTTTATATAACACTTGTATCACCCATTCTAAATGTTTCTTCTGGTCAGGTACCTAGTTCATAGAGTTCGCAGTTGCGTGCCTTCCTTTATATTTATTTTTTTACAGGACATCTCTAAATAAGCACAAAAATGCGAGTTTATTTTTCTTCGCGAATACCGAAAAATCGGCTCCGTTTTCAAAAATTCTTCAGTCGTGAAGTAGAACTGCCAGAATCTATCCTAACAAAAACCACACTAATATTTATCGATACGTATAGTGAGAAAGGGTTCTAGATGTTCACTTAACTTTTTTAGATTTTAGTTGCCAGGAGTTTCTTTCTATCGGGGTTTTTCTTAAAGACAGTTTGAGACCCTAAATTAGCTTGCCTATTTACTCTATGATTATTGTGCTCCAGATCGATTGTTTCTTGCCGTCTGTTGAGAACCATAGAATTGTGGAGGTACCAGTCGATCGTGGTACACTTTGTGTGTACAGCTTCCAAACTAAGGCCTTTCTGCACAATTAATATCTGCAACATGAGTAGTACAAGCTCATTCAAACTGTATATTGTATTAAACGCAGTTTTCTATTATACCTTCGTCTTGGCTTTCAATAAGATTCATTGCAAATCATCTAAGTTTGATTTGTTTTTCACTGAAATCTGGTTTGAGATAAAATAAAATGGTTATGCGTTCATTTACTGCATGCCACGTGTCTTAATGGTTTATGCTTGTAAGTTATAAATATCCTTAGCAAGCTTGACGTTTAGCTGACAATTTTTATTCACCGGACACTCTTACGGAGTCCAAAGATAGTAAAAAGAGTGGCTTGCTTATTGACCTCGGTTTGCTACGGATCTTGGCAGAACCGTTCCTTAAGAACGCAACTCGGTTAAGCCTTCTTTACGAAGAGGCTGTACAAATTTTTTTTTTAGAGAAGTTAGCCTTTGGATATTTTGGAATTTTTAGGCTATAAAGAAGCTGCAATTTTGTTTTCAAATGCTTTGAGTTTAAGTTCGCCCTGAGCTTAAGTTCAAGTCACTCATTCTCCGCTGCAAAGATTGCAGCGATTGGTTGTACCAAAACTTGTCAGATAGGTAACCTTTGATGCTTCAGTGCCGGCATTCTGGCGATTTTAAATTCCTCACCTATTTACAGTTCAAGGTTTTTGCTAAGTTGCTTATATCAGTTAAGAAATAAAAAAAAGTAAAAATTCTAAACTTAATCCAATAAGCTTTTTTGTTGTTTTAACACTGTTTCAAAATCTATTCAAAACTTGTTATTTTGAAATTTTCTTCAAGGTTGCCCTCCACTTCTTTCAAGCATCTACAGAACGATGCCTTCTTGAACCCTGGTTCCGTGAATTGGGTTTTATTACTTGTTATGGCGCAATAATACTCAAACTATATCGTCATTTGGTTGATTTTCGTACACGAAAAGCCCATCGATGGGTATTGCGCGATGTTGATTTGTTAAAATATCTTGGTACAATGGTATTTGCTGTGACTTGTTATATGGCCGCATTTACGGCTTCATCTTTAGACCTCATCGAGACCGCACAATTGGACGGGCTAAGGGAGGTGCGGACGAATACATGCCATCCATTAAAATGGGAATATGTGACGCAAATTAGTGAAATTTTAATTTTATGTTTTGGATTACATCTAGCGGTGGCTAGCCGGAATGCCAACACACAATTTAGAGTAAGTTCAATTTAATTCTTTTGTCCTGTACAAAATTTAAAAAAAAAAAAAAAAACAAATCTGTTAATTTTATAATATTTTAGGAGAGGCAGTTCCTTGTGGCATCGCTGCTAATAGAGTTTACATTTTCGACTAGTTTTTATGTAGCACGGGTAATTTATCTACCCGAAATGAGTCCAGGAGCAATCCTTTTAGCGCTCTTTTTGAGGTCACAGTTAACGAATACTGTTACACTGGGATTAGTATTTGTGCCAAAATTATGGTACCAACATAAACAGGTATGAGTTAGTAACTGGTTTTTGAATTTTTTTGTTTTTTTGTTTTGTTTATTTTAATTTACTAATTTCAGTTTTTTATTGTTTGATTTTTGAGATAGGTCCCCACAGGGACGAGATTATTTTTTGTTTATTGTATCGGTTTTGTGACAATTTAGTCATTGTTGCACTACAATATCAAATAAAAATGAACGTACCCCTGTAAGATTAAGTAAACAATTCATCAACAGGAGTGTTAAGGGAATTTTAAAACCAAAGCACAGAAGTTAGAAAAAATAAATAAAATTGTAGTAGAATCGCCAATTTCCTTATAACACTGTCATTTACATCATTGCACAATTTGTTCATCAAATAATGAGAAAAAAAACTAAATCTGTGTTTATAGAAATAGACCATAGATTTACAAATAAAAAATAAAAAACATCTCTTAAATATTCGTACACAATTAGTAACATTTTTCCGAATTCTTTTACGAACAGCAGCCCATTTCCATAACGAAATTACAAGTTTGATGAGATAAATATCTGGGAACTGTATCTGCTAGTAGTGTTTAAAAAGTGTGAAAATATACACGACTTAAGACAGTGCTCATCATTTCATTCCAGTTTCCCAACGAGTATCGAATACGCTTCAAGACTGCTCCATGTTTTTCTATGGCAAACCACCACGAGTGATTTCTAATATTTTCTAATATCTTAGGAATGAAATGGTAGCCTTTCATTTTCATGGGACAATGATATAAATATTTTCATCGCATCACAGAATTATTTTTTAGTCTTCTTCTATTGAATTTGAAGGCATTTGGTGAAGATTATCTCAATAATAAGGAAAGCATCATCGTCGTTTCTGTTACGGCCTTAGTGTTTTGATAACAGCAATTTCTATAAAAAAAATTCCTTCATTTTCTAACACACTAAACGTGATTGCTTACAACTTTTTCACATCTCCCTTTCTTCTTTTCTTAACCATCGTTATTTTATGGGTAAGAATAACCATGGTCGTAAGTTTCCAATCCCCTGTACCATTATCCAGACCTTTCTGGCTAACCCATTAGTAAAGTGGTCAAAAGAACGATTCTAAAACAAATTCGAGATGCGACTACTTTGTTTGTTCGTTAATTTTTAATCCCTAAACACGAAAATTGCCATAAAAAAGGTTTCCTTGGATAATATATTGAGATATGTGTTTTCACAATGTTGGACGATTTTCTCCCAAATATTTCCAATACATTTAACCACCTCTTGTTCAATATGTTAAACAAACATTTTGAAACCCATTTTATCGTGGTTTTGGTATGCATTTATGAGCCCCAATTTTTCATAAAAGAAAATTAACTACATTTAAAAATTTAACTGCTTTCTAGTGTAACTGGACTACCACTCGAATGTGGTTAGAACTAAAGAATAAATTGCGTTTCGGGTGGAATTTTAACATCATTTTATACTTGTTGTTCACGTCAGGTATCAATCGTACACAACTTTTTGGTATTTTTGACAAACGCTTGCACTAACTGCTATGAAATGCACTAATAACTGTTTGATCGTAAGCTTTTAATACATGTGATACTAATTCCGAGATGTGTTATTGTTACCGTTTTTCGTGTCGCTTTTGATTTTCGTTCAGTGAAACAAATTAAAATTTCTTTATTCACTAACTGTGCCTTTGATATCTTCTCATATTTTATTCTAAAAACACAAGAGCTATTTCAATCTATGATTTAAAACCTTGATCCTTGATCCAGTGGGTATCTTACTTACTTACTTTAGGTGGCACTACAGTCCGGGGTGGACCTGAGCCTCAGTCAACAAGCTTCTCCAGCCAGCTCGATCCCTGGCTAGCTGTCTCCAGTTTCGCACGCTAAGTTGGCTGAGGTCCTCTTCCACTTGCGTGCGCCACCTGAGTCTTGGCCTTCCTCTACTGCGCTGTCCCTCGGGGGCGGATTCGAAGACTTTTCGGACCGGAGCATTGGTGTCCATGCGCTCTACATGACCCAGCCATCTCAGTCTTTGGATCTGAACTCTTCTGGCTAGGTCCATGTCGCTGTACAGTCCATACAGTTCGTCGTTGTATCTCCTCCTCCACTCACCGTCAATGCAGACGGGACCGAAGATCGCCCGAAGAATTTTTCTCTCGAAGCAACCAAGAACACCCTCATCCATTTTTGATAATGTCCATGCCTCTGCGCCATAGAGCAGGACCGGGATTATTAAAGTCTTATAAAGGGTGACTTTTGTTGTCCGAGAGAGGGCTTTGCTACTCAATTGCCTTCTTAACCCAAAGAAACAGCGGTTGGCAAGAGTTATTCTTCGCTCGATCTCAGCGCTGGTGTCGTTGTCTGTATTTATAGCGGAGCCTAGGTAGACAAAGTCCTTAACTACCTCAAAGTTATATCTGTCGAGGGTGACGTTCTGTCCGAGACGTCGGTGTTGGTTGTCCTTTTTGCTTGACAGCATATACTTGGTCTTGCCCTCATTGACCGCTAAACCCATTTTCGCCGCTTCCATCTCAATACTCGCGAAAGCGCCACTGACATCACGCTGCTTTCTCCCGATTTTGTCAATATCGGCGGCGTATGCGAGTAGTTGGACGGACTTTTGAAAGATAGCGCCTCTTGTGTTTGCTCGTGAGTTTTGCACTATTCTTTCAAGTACGATGTTGAAAAAATCGCATGACAGCGCATCGCCTTGTCTAAATCCTTTCTGGACATCAAAGGCCTCGGTGAGATCTTTACCGACCTTGATGGAGCAGCGTGCATTCTCCATCGTCATCCTGCACAGACGGACGAGTTTGGCAGGGATTCCAAAACTAGACATTGCTCTATATAGGTCGTCTCTATAGATGCTGTCATACGCGGCCTTAAAATCGATGAATAGGTGGTGGGTATCGATCTGAAGCTCATGGGTCTTCTCCAAGATCTGCCGTTGTGTGAATATCTGGTCGATGGTGGACTTTCCTGGCCTGAAGCCACACTGATATGAAACTATCAGGTTGTTGACACACGGCTTCAGGCGTTCCGCGGATGTTATTTTTACCTTTTGGTAAAACTTCCGAACCTCATTCCTGGAGTAGCATCTCTCAATTTCCTCGATCGCGCGCTTCTCATGCTCTTTCTTCTTCCTCCTGAGAAGCCGGTGCTCGTCTCTCCTCTCCCGCTCATAGAGCTCATGAGCAGCTCTGGTCTTTCTAAGCAGCGCCGCGTTATATGCATCTTGCCTAGCTGCATGTGCTTGCCGGCATTCATCATCGAACCAGGGGTATCATTGTGGGCTTTATCAAGGTCGTCGTTTTCAACGACTGTGTGTGCTTGAAAGCCTTCACTCCTATCTACTGTTTTCGTTTCTTCGTTCTACTATCAGTTACATTTTTATTTGGCCCGTCAGACTATTGTATCATATTAGCTAAATTCTCGAACACTTTTAGAAAACCGTATGACAATACGAGAAACCCTCAAACTTTCAAAACCAACGTACATTGGTACCACCTTTCTTTTCTTCTTTACTTTTCATCGCTCGTGCTGTGTATAAACATTTTATGGATGCTTATAACTCCTGCTAAAGGTTTTGTGTGTTTTGGCTTCTTTACGGAAAAGTCACACCAGCCTATGCATACTCCTTTAATAATAACCGTAGTATTACTCTATGGTTCAGGATATACCATGTGCAGTGCATAGGAACTTACAATATTCCAAGTTTAATTTTGTATTTAAAATTTACGACTAATAGCCATTTATCAGACACTGAAGTAATCGCTAAGAATAGAGAGATATTTTTGAAAATGGATGGTTTTCACTTCCACTTTCACTTCAATTTTCATAGAGCTCTGAAAGTAAATAAAATTTTGAATTTTTCCAAAATAGCTATTTATGGTAATATATTGAATAAAATTTATTTATTAAAATTGATCCTAGGAAATGTTGTGCTTTATTAGCAATGACTAAATAGACAAAGCCGAACGGGATGCCCGCATTACGAGTATACATACTTACGAGTATATGCAAATTTGAATTATCGCAATTATCATCAATTATTATTCATAATTGAAATATTTTGAAATGGAAACGATTTTTGTAGCTAACCATCTTTTTTATTTGTTTTTTTTTTTTTTTTTTTTGTTATAAGAAAGAAAAATTAATATTAAGTACTTTAATGAATAAACCAAATTTGTCGAGCTATGAAGTTGCTGCAAGTAAAATTTTGGAATTTAATTGTGTTGTGACTCTTTAACTGCACTTGAATGAGGTCCCGTTTTCCGTTACAGCCTTTTTTTTTAAGTTGATCCCTTTAAAGTTTAAAAATAAAAACTTTTTCGTTTTCTAATAATTATAACAAATGACCCTTCTTAGATGCATGGATTTAAAACTTTTTAGTAGTAGAATTTTCTCTATTAGACTTTATTTACATTTCTATAACTTTTTATAATTTGATTGTTGTAGGCGACTATTAATGACTCATATTCTGAGTAGCTTTGGATTAAAATCCGCAAAAGTTAATTTTTTACCTCTTATTTCTTAATTTAACTAATAGTTTAATTATGTGGCACAATAGCCAGCTTCGTCACTTTTCAAAATTAGAAAATGTTTAAAAGTATTTAGCTCTATGATGATTTTTTGTAAATATCTTTTTTGAATTTATTATTTTACAAACAAAACCATTCTTGACTCCGAGTTTACTGGATTGGGTCCCATAACATTTTCATAGTGATGAATTTAATTTTACTTACTTACTTTAGGTGGCGCTACAGTCCGGGGTGGAACTGGGTCTCGGTCAACAATCATCTCCAGCCAGCTCGGTCGTTTACTAGCTGCTTTCAGTTTCGTACGCTAAGATTACTGAGGCCCCTTCAACTTGTGTGCGCCACCTGAGTCTCGGTCTTCCTCTATTATGATATCCCTCGGGTGCTGATTCAAAGATTTTTCGGACCGAAGCGTTTGTGTCTATCCGCTCTACATGACCCGGTCATCTCAGCTGTTGAATCTTCACCCTTCTGGCTAGATCGATGTCGCTGTACAGTTCGTCTTGCACCTTCTGCAGACAGAACAGAAAATCACTGGAAGGATTATGCTCTCAAAGCAGACAACAGCACCCTCAAATATTTTTGATAATATCCATACCTCTAAGTTGGGGGTTGTGCCGCCGTGGTAACTGCCTGGCCATGGAAAAACGACAATAGTTCCGCAACATAAACATAATCTACATTATACTTCTTCTGCGTCGCTTTGGTTACCTACATCTTGAGCATTGGAAACATTGCACAACATTCAAAAGGAACGCACTCTTTTGGTGAACTCTGACTTAATCTTCGAATTCCTACATACCACATACAACTTAAACTATTGTTGTTCTAAAATCCTAAATATATACAATCAAATCCGTAAACTTCGAATAGCGTCATATATCGTCCGTATTAACTGGCATTTAATGTAGCAATATTGTGTTGTCGATTGTTAAGAACTACGGCTTATTATTTCATAATATAAGGACCGATCAGAACTTGTTTCGAACTCTTCTGTTATTTTGCCTTTAACCGGAATAAGACAAATTTTTCATAGTTTTAACCGAACACTCAAAAAGTAAGTGCACCGTGGTTTAAAAGAAGTCATTTTCTACGAGTAGATCGGTCCCACATGCGCTTTCACAGTAAAAGAAGTTCTTGTGTCTTGTATAAGAAAGACAAAAATCGTAAGACTCCCAGTTTCATGAGAGTTCAAATGTATTCAAAAGAAAACTTTGATCTCGTCATACCTACTCGTATGTTGATCTAAAGGATTCTCCTTATAAGTAGCCCATGCCTTACTGAAAGCACCTTTACACTACTATAAAGCCGACAGTTACTTGAAGGTTTTCAATATGATGTGTTTATACTCGTACTAAATAATTTTATCACTATCGTTGAAAAAACTAAAAAAAAACACATCATTCGGGGAGCACTCAGCATCCACAATCAAGTCTGTTTGCAGTTTGTTTTATAAATCTAATTATTCTTCAACGCGGTTTTGTTATGCTCTCAAAAGTTGCTTTATAGAAAGTACACCTAATTCCGATGAAAATGCTCAGCGCTTAGTCCTTCCTGTAGATTGAGCATTTAATTCTGAGAGTTTGTCTTAGTCATAGGATCCTTCATCACACCTATTCTGCTACACATTTTTATAGGCAAAAGAAGAAGAGATGGAACGCAATAAGGCTCATTCATTCAGTTCACTTTCTAATTGTCTCGAGCCTTGAGCTAAAGAATATACATACCTGACTTCATGACGCATGCACTTTTCTTTCCTACAAAAAAAATAGTTTATAAACGCAATAATGTACTCGTAGTCTGAGAAATTTAATCCTTGTTTGTTACTTTTCTTGAAGTGGTGAAGTTTAAACTGATATCTTCAAATATGTTAAAAATGAAATCTTGAATCGGTACTGGAATATTCGGTATACAAATTTTCGTCCACACAGTCTTATGCCTAAGTTTTCTCAGGCCAGAATTATATTCAAGTGCAATCACGGTATGAACTACCACTGATATATTCCTAAGATTCAGGCTGCATTTTTTTTCATTGAAAGAACTAAAAAGACTGTTTCAATGCCAATGAGGTCAGATTTTGTAGACAAGCATAACGTAAGTAAATGACTAAATAAGCAAAATTAGCAAAATTCAGAACACGTGCTTAGGCGTGTATATCTTAAGAGCTCCGTAATCTTTGTACAGATTACCAAAGCCTCGACCTACAATTCATAAGGAAAGTTCAAGAAGTCCGAGTTTCATCGGCTTCCACCAATGAGATAATGTTGTTTATTACTATTACTAACTACGAGTAGAAAAGCTCAATTTCGAAAGAAAAAATAATACAAACATTTTGTACAAAACATTATATGATTTTTTTAAAAATAAAGAAATTATTATTTCACTTGGAAAAACTAAGGCATAAGTAAAGTTGTTGCCACCGAAATATTATTTTAATTTATATTATATATGTATGAGTATGTATCTAACTGCTTTCAGGCCACTGATGCACAAATTGCAGTTCACTTAACAGCATAGGATCCTGTTTTCATTTTTCTGTAGATTTTAAAATATTTTGCTCAAACATATTCACATAAGTTCTTTCATAGTCTTGACTATTCTATTTACTTGTATTTTTCGCTTGCATTACTCGTATACTCTCGAATTTCTTTTTGTTTTTAATTTTTTCTTAAGTTCATCCTCTTTTGCTTTGTACATAGATTTATACAAAAATCTGTTTCCTGTTTTCATACTCTAAAACTACAACTTACATACTCATGAAAATTTGTGATTAGATGACTATTTCGTAGAAGAGTTTTTTTATTTTTTTAGATAAATGTTAGGAAATTCTATTATTTCTGTTTGCCCTATTAGTTTTTCCTATTCTATTTGGTTTCATTTCTCACCCCTTACATACATTGAGTGTAACACAAAAAACAAACCTTTGAATTAGAAATTTACCTTAGCAATTCCGGCACGAATAGACAAACAAAACAATCCTACACTGTTGCAATATAGTACACAAAAAAGAAACCTACCAATGCGGTTCTTTTACCACAAAAATGCTTTCAAAATGAAATAACTACGAGTAACATGCCCTACAAAGTCTCCTGTATGCAACATTCAACTTCCCTCAGTATCCATTAATATAAATACCACTTCCGATTTAATTTATATTTTAATTTGTCCCCTCTTCCCGAAATTATTTTTTGTTTTTGGTTTACTTTCTTTTTCTGTCTGTGTGGTTTGCGGTGTTCGTTGCATCTTCATAGCTTGCAGGTACGTTCCCTTGCCCATGATCTATCATTACGCTTACCTGTGGATGCTTTCAAGGGTTCTCACGATACTGGACATCACCTGGGTGGTGGTTATGCCGGTCTTTGCCTAGGCGATCCAGACATTGGTGAGCTGACGATATCCGAAATGAGCCCCGAGGATATTCGAGCTGAACTTAAAAGGTTTTTGCATCTTCTTAACTTAACTGTCGTACAGTAAAGATTTAAGATTCATGATTTTACCATCTTTCTTACATTTCAGACTGTATACACAACTTGAAATCTTAAAGAATAAAACCCTGCGGCAGGACAATCCGCACATTAGTAAAAGGCGAGGCGGCCGAAAGGCTGGACACCGAAGATTTTCATTACAGGTGAGATTACTTTTAATTATTAACCACCAGGGCAATAAATTTGTAAAATCTTGTATAAAATATTATACTATACATATACATACATTATTTAGTGTTAAAGTTAAGAATATTCTGGAAAAGTTGAGTTGAAGTTTTTCTTTTCGTTTATTATTCTTCCGCTTCGTTCGTTTTACTGTACAGACTTGCGTACTCTTTTAGACCTCTATTACTCGTATAATTTTCTCTCTTCCTTTTATATAATCTTTGAAGTTGTTTCTTTGAAAGAAAATCTTTATAAAAGAGTTGCTACTCTCTGTTTTTGTTTTTTGTTTTTTTTTAAGCTTCTGTAATTTTTGAACAATACTATCATAATTTTAATTTTTATTTATTTACGTTTTAATTTTTGGGTTAATTGTTAAATTTGTAATTTTTAATGTTTATTGCAACACATTTAGAAGAAAGGAAGTAAGGATAAGGTAAGACATACAGCTGATTAGTTTAATGATATTCAATCGCAGCAATGCTTCTCTTTTAACTTTAATTAGATTTTGCTTCTTTTAATTAAAATTTTAATCACCTAATTGCCTGATTTATAAAGTTTACTGCAATAAGAAATCACAGGAAAATTAAATAAAAAAAAATGTGCAAATATGATTTAATTTATTTAACACCATCATGAAAAAGTTTTTCTGCACACAAACTAATAAATGGTTAGGGGGAGGCTATCTACGGGCAAAGGGTTATTATGAAGTTTTTAAAAACAAAAAAAGTAAAACAATAATAAAAGGTGCTTTTTTTTGAGTAATTAAACTTTTGATACGGATAACTGGCAAATTTAGCAGATGAACAGTTTTTTTTTTAAAGATGAGCACCTTTTTCGTTCCAAATAAAAAGATATGCCCTTAAGGTTACAATCAAATTTTTACGTTGGACTAAAACACAACCAATTAATACCATTAGTTTTGAAATAAAATATTATTTAAATGTCTTCGGAACCGCTCAGATTGGGGGATGCGCAAGACCTAATTCTCCATGGCTTTTCGCAAAATGACTCCAATCAAATGTTCACTTACAAGTCGCCTTAAATCTCCGGCTTTCTGGGATAGACTAGAAACTTAATGTAGTCCAAAGGAAAAACGTTTAAAGGTCTTAAATTGCACTATAAGCTGATCACCGAACTTTCATTAATAATTAGATTATGACTGTGTGACAAACACCACATATCTTCATGTCTTGCATCTAGTTTATCAAAAAAAACAAAAACGACTCATCTTAGGAGAAGTTGTTAACGAAACCATTAAACCAAAAAAATCTGTAAAAATGTGGATATTCTTCCACCTTCAATACGAGGGCGGGTCATTAAGTCCGTGACTTTTTGAATTTCTGACCTCTTTACTGAAACAGCAACACTGCTCCTGTCAACAGGCATCTGTCAGTTGACTCCTGTCAAAATTTAAACTTGCTGCGTCAGTTAGTTTGTGTTTGACAGCTATTTTTATCAGACTACTCACTAATTTGAGGAGAAAATGGAAAAAAGTGAATTTCGTGTGCTTATTAAGCATTATTTCTTGCGAAAAAAAACCATTACCGAGACCAAGGCTAAGCTTGATAAATACTATGGGGACTCTGCACCATCGATTTCAATGGTAAAAAAGTGGTTTACTGAATTTCGTTGTGGCCGTACAAGCACTGAAGATGCCGAACGTCCTGGACGCCCAGTTGAGGTCTCTACACCCGAAACAATCGAAAAAATTCACGATATGGTGTTGGCCGACCGAAGATTGAAAGTGCGAGAGATTGTGGAAGCCGTAGGGATCTCGCATGGCTCAGTGGTTTCAATTTTGAATGATCACTTGGGCATGAGAAAGCTTTCCGCAAGATGGGTGCCGCGTTTGCTCACAGTCGACCACAAACACATGTGCAGTTGCCATGGCAAAAATCCATGAATTGGGCTATGAATTGCTCCCTTATCCACCCTATTCTCCAGATTTGGCTCCGAGCGACTACTTCTTGTTCCCAAACCTGAAGAAATGTCTTGGTGGAAAAAGATTTGACTCCAATGATGAAGTCATCTCGCAAACAAAGGCCTATTTTGCGGACCTCGACAAATCATTTTTTTTTGAAGGGATAAAAAAATTGGAGAAGCGTTGGACAAAGTGTATAGAGCTCAAGGGAGACTACGTTGAAAAATAAAATTATTTTTTTATCAAAAAATCTGTGTTTTAATCCAAAAGTCACGGACTTATTGACCCGCCCTCGTAGAAAACAATCAGCAAAAATTCGAAGGTGAAATATGTCCATTTGGCTTTTGCTCTTGAGGCAATACGAATGCCGAATTCTTTTTGCAGATACAAGGTGGCGCAAAATTAATATTCTCCTTAAAGGCTGCGATTGCCTGAGGCATGTTGTCATAAACCCGCGACATCAAGTAGCCCCAAAGAAAGAAGTCTGGTGTGGCTATATCGGGCGATCTTGCTGGCCATGTCAAATCGCCAAAACGGGAGATTACGCGACCAGGAAACGCTTCCTTCACAATATCCATTGTGGCTCGTGCTATGTGTGTGGTTGCACCATCTTTTTGAAACCACATGTGCATCGAGCTCCGCTCATCCAATTCCAGCAGTAAGAAGTCGTTTATCATGGCCCTGTAGCATTCGCATGTACCAGTAGTGACTGTATTGCCGATGGCGTCCTCAAAAAACTACGGCCTAATCACACCTCCCACGTGAACGCCGCACCACACAGTAGCTTTGAGTGGATGTAATGGCTCTTCGTGCATCACGCGCGGATATTGACTGCCCCGGAAACGAAGATTTTGCTTATTGACCTAACCGCTTAAGTGGAAATGCGCCTCGTCACTCATGATGGTTTTCGACACAAAATCGTCCTCTTCGTTGTTGGGATTGAGGATGGCTTGACAGCGGAGTACAGCGCTCCGTTGCTTGTCTGTTTATATTCTGCAGCTGTCCAGTTCACAAATGTCAAATGTTGACTTACGATGCTTGCAAAAATTATAACATCTTCCGATAGGATGATTAATTTTGCGACACCTTGTATGAAAATTACATTTACATACGAGTATATAATCTATTTTGACAAGGAGATCTCTTCTTCGCAAAACTTAAATCGTGATACGAGACCAGGATGCTCTAGGGACATTTACGAGACGGCATCTTTGAAACCATTAGCTTATGTATATTCCAGCAATTCCACCAGTCGATTTTTTTGGAAATAAAAAGTTAAGAATTCACGATTTGATTTAAATGCACACAAGATGCATTTTGATTCCAAGGCCATAAGCTTACATTTTATTATTAAGAATTTTTTCAATTAGAAACTTGTTTTCGCCTGATCGGAGTGACCTGAAAGAGGGGATTAAAATTTGTTTTTTTAAACATCAAGTTTGCATCCTCCGTCTGTGACTGCAAAGTTTTGATTTCCATGCGCAAATAGGTATTCCGAGGAGCCCGGGTCCAGCTGTTGTTTTCCATAACTCGGCAATACAAGCTGTACAAGCTACTCCGTGTTCGCCTTTCATAACTTAATACTAGCTTTGTTCAGTGAGGTTGTTCCAAACTGTTCGGAACAGAAAAGCTTGTACTTTTCTCTTCAGTGAGAAAAATTTCTGTCCGAATTTGTTCTACTTTGTGTTCAGTGAGGTTGTTCCAAACTGTTCGGAACAGAAAATCTTGCACCTAATCTCGAAGTAAAACACAAAAACAGGCTTGAAAACCTAAGGGAACATCTTTACTCTTAAATGTTTTCAACATGTTTTCTACGTTATCAGGTAGAAGGATTGAAATATGGAGCAATTGAGTTAGATGCGGAGTTCATGACAAGCAATTGGCGACAAACTGAGAAGCACTATTTAGTGCATCATCGTTGACGGCCCTAAATTCTATTGCCTGCAAAAGTTACGAGTGCAGTGTAAAGTTTCCACTCTACTGTGAATCACAGTCAATCAATGATGAGATGAGGAACATTTTACAACTGGTGGTTGGTAACGTACAAAAATTTCTATAAAATGAAATCGGAAACGAATAAAGCCAATTTCGGACAACCTGACCAAAGTTACTTTTTAATTATTTTTTATCACTGTTGACTCTAAATAAGAAATCATTGTTTATCAATCAATCAATCACTTCTTTGTCGGTCGGAGAACACAAAAAACTTCATCATCCACAAGAAATTGGGCTTTATCGTTTGAGGAATTCAAGCAGACTGAAGGAACTTGTCTTCGGGCAGTTCGTTCCTTGTAGATAGCCTCTGTATAATTTTATAATTTTAATTTGAACAGCAAATACATTACATATATCGATAAAATCTAGTCGCATTGCAGTATGATCACTTGCACCCAGTATACGTTAAGTATTGGTTTTTATTTTTACTTTGCATGCTTTTGAAATCGCAGAAAATATTTCTATAGCTACAGCTAGAGTTCACTTTGATAATAAAATTTGTATCTAAACGCTTTAATGCTTACGTCAGTATGGCACTTTTGTTCGCACAATCACCGTATGGCAGTGTTGATCCCACCTATCTTACTCCAATTCTAACATATCATGAAATTCCTTTCTTTCTAGGCGCTCAGTGCAAAACATCGCAATAAACACCATCAGGATGTCGAAATAACCGAAGCAGAACCATCCCGTACTCCAGAGGATTCTGTGTGTAGTGCCGAAGGACCCACAGATACATATGCTGAAGTCTCTGGTATATCTCACTCGATGCTATCACACTCTATGGCCTCGCATAATAAATAATTGAGCCAACAACGGCTTAGCAATTCCTTCCTAATATTGCTTTTAACCTTTTCAAAACCCTTTAGAATTACCTCTTAACAAAATTTCCTCTTAATTTTGTAAAATTTCAAACCTTAAAAACCCCCCCCAAAAAAAAAAAACTCTTTTAAAATACTATTACTCGTAGGAGTAAAAATATATTTTAATTTATATACTAACATGTGTACTCATATTAAAATTAACTACTTACACATTAAATTTATCATAATCAACGCTATTCAAGGAGTATAATGATAAACACAAAATATTGTATTATTATTATAAAACTGTAATACTTATTGATTGCTAAGCAACTTCAGATAAACCACAACAAAACAATACAAAAACAAAAACTAGTAAGAGTGTATATGTAATTGTATAGTAAAAACAACAAAAATAAAACTCAATAAACGGTATAATAATTAAAAACTAAAAATAATGTATGTAATAAAATTTATAGAAGGAAACAAAATGTAACACTGTAGCTATAAGTTTAGTTAAACATTGAAATTAAAAATATATATTTCTTGTTAATTCATTACTTGATAAATTTCACCAACGACAATTTAAGAAGAGCAACGCCGATAAGTAACACTTTTCCCTAAAACACAATTTAGTTCAGAGCATTTTTCCAACTGAAAATATGATTTAGTACGCCTAAGTCCAACTCTTTAACGATGTTTTCAATTGTACCAATGTGTTCGCAATTTGTGGAGCAACACGTTACTTGCAAACTAAGCTTCCCCTGAAGCATTCCCCTAGAGAAATGTGAAAAAAGGCAGAATTTTTTGAGGTAGTTCTCAGACATTTACCCAGACTAAGAAGGGTTAAAATACCTTACAAACGGTCACTTTTAACAATTAGACCGAGTTCACTGCCAGCTTCAATGACTTGTGTATAAAAGGGTTTATCTCGTCTGTCATGAATATTTAAAAAAAATTCATAGGGATAAACGTTGTAACAAGTGCACTTAAACAGTCATTCATTCAACGAATAGAACTCTTTATACTTTCAAACATCTGGCCAATCATGGATTTAAGCCACACTGGTAGCGTCCATTCAGTTTGTTCGCAAACTCCTTTACTCTTGTTGAACTTGGATCTCCACTAATAAGTGTCAAGCTCAACTAATAAGCCTTTTTAGGTAGCACGTTTTTTTCTAGTTGATTTAGGTCTCTTTCACACTTATGCTCACTTCCTAATGCTAAGTCTTCCTCAATTACGTTGTCAGTTTGGTTTGAGCCAAGTCGTCAGTATTGAGCCCACATGTGGACTTTTTTGAGATCAATATCGCCTTATAGTTCTAGGAATCCTTCTATTAAAACGGTGAAAGATATCTTCACAATTGAAGTGTTATTACTTACTTTAGGTGGCGCTACAGTCCGGGGTGGACCTGGACCTCAGTCAACAAGCTTCTCCAGCCAGCTCGATCCCTGGCTATCTGTCTCCAGTTTCGCACGCTAAGTTGGTTGAGGTCCTCTTCCACTTGCGTGCGCCACCTGAGTCTTGGCCTTCCTCTACTGCGCTGTCCCACGGGAGCGGATTCGAAGACTTTTCGGACCGGAGCATTGGTGTCCATGCGCTCTACATGACCCAGCCATCTCAGTCTTTGGATCCTTACTCTTCTGGCTAGGTCCATGTCGCTGTACAGTCCGTCGTTGTATCTCCTCCTCCACTCACCGTCAATGCAGACGGGACCGAAGATCGCCCGAAGAATTTTTCTCTCGAAGCAACCAAGAACACCCTCATCCATTTTTGATAATGTCTATGCCTCTGCGCCATAGAGCAGGACCGGGATTATTAAAGTCTTATAAAGGGTGACTTTTGTTGTCCGAGAGAGGGCTTTGCTACTCAATTGCCTTCTTAACCCAAAGAAACAGCGGTTGGCAAGAGTTATTCTTCGCTTGATCTCAGCGCTGGTGTCGTTGTCTGACTCTTGTGTTTGCTCGTAAATTTTGCACTATTCTTTCAAGTACGATGTTGAAAAAATCGCACGACAGCGCATCGCCTTGTCTAAATCCTTTCTGGACATCAAAGGTCTCGGTGAGATCTTTACCGACCTTGATGGAGCAGCGTGCATTCTCCATCGTCATCCTGCACAGACGGACGAGTTATTGAAGTGTTATTACCAGGAGTTAAAAGAGTAAATATGATGTGTCCGATTTGTTGATGTCGTGCATTGATTCTTGTTAAACGTCTTTGTTTTACTAAGTTTTGCCCTCGTTGGTGTCCATCTGCTCTACATGAGCCAGCAATCTCAGTGGTTGGAACTTCACTTTTCTGGCTAGATTCATGTTACCCGTAAAATTTGTTCCTCTCAAAGTAGGCAAGAGCACCCTCATCACTTTTTGATGAAGTCCATGCTCCATAAAGCAGGACTTCGATTGTTAAAGTATTATAAAGAGTCACTTATTTTGTTAGGCTTTGCTTGCCAATTGCCTTCTTAGCCCAAAGAAGCAGCGATTGACAAAAGTTTCGTTATGATTCCCGCTCTGTCGCTGATACGTGTCGTTGTCTGCATTGATAGCGGAGCCTAGGTAAAAAAAAGTCTTTAACTAAAAGTTTTATCTGTCAAGGGTGGCGGTCTGTCTGTCTGAGATGTGTTTAGTCTCCTTTCTGGTTGACAGTATATACTTGATCTTGGCCTCATTGACCGGTAAAACCATCTGTGCCGCATCGTCTTGTGTCACTTGTTTGACATCAAAGGTCTCAGTGAGATCTTTGCCGACCTTGATAGAGCATCGTGCATTCTACATTGCATCCAGCACAGATGGACGAGTTTGGCTTAGATATCACTATTTTCACTTCATCCTAGTTGGGTTGACGGAATTGTTGGCCCACATCGTCTAGTTCGAAAGGTTCATTCTGCATGATAGCGGTATTTACTTTGTCATCGCTGTTAGCATTTGAAATCTTCAGCACCGACTGCGACTCTTCTTCAATGTTCTCCTTTTCGTCTATACAGGCGTTACGTTAGGGATTTTAATATGATAGTTTTGCTTAAAATGTTGTCACCCTCTCCAAAAATGTTGCCATTTGGATAGTGGTCAAGTAAATTAAATGGCATCCAATAAGATACCAACGTCTATCCAAAGACAAAGTTGTTAGATCATTTAAATATTTTTTTAACATGAAGAAACCTTTCAGGCGCTTAAACGAGTGTTTTTCATAAAGTGGCTCTTCTTAAATTTTGTCATTATTTAAAAAAGAAGAAATGCAATGGAGCGATATGGGAGGAAAGCAAGAAAAACAAAAACTCTCCAACTTTCTACATACACCGAATAAATAAAAAGCCCACCTTTGTTTTATGTTTTCAAAAAAAAAAAAAAAAAAAAACTTTGTAGCTAAGAAATTTTCACGAAATCTACAACTCAAAATACAAAACAAAAAAAAACCTAACAAACCAGGTAAAAATATTAAATAGTAAAGAAAAATACAAAAAATAATAATAAGAGCTAGAAGAAGTTTTTATTTCAAAACAACAACGCACGAGTATACTACAAAAAACAAAAAAAAGTAATACTCGTAAAAATAAGAACAATTGGTTAACACCTAACACTTAAAACGAGAGTATATTGCATTATTAAAAAGCCTTAATCAGAGAAATACAGCACCAGCATTACCAGTTAGTTACTAGTTAGGAAGTGTTATTATTATTTTTTTTTTTATCAAGGCATACGTAGGAATCCGAGTGATGATCAGTGCCGGACATTGTTCCGAAGTGGTCACCAAGATAATCTTAATATGTAGTAATCACCTTAGCAAATATTGTAGTATCAGTAATTAGATATACTTTTTGAACCACAGTCCTTAGATAGTAACCTACGTATGTATGTAAACCAGCACTTGAATCCGTTCGGTAGGATTACAAAAACCAGCAAGCCCACATTGTTAGAGTATCATAATTAGAGGAAAGAACTTTTGCGCAAGCTAATAAAAAAAATTGTTAATTATTAAAATTTGTTTTCAATTTACAATTTACTGTACAAGCATTGCGCGAATAAATTTAACAAATTACCAAAAGTTGAGTGAAAAATTGTGAATTTGGATTTTTTATTTGTTTATTTGGTTTTACGAAAATGAATAATGGAGAGGAGTAGTAAATTGGGCGATTGAAGTTGATGCATTTACGCACACATCCAGTAATAATAACAAATTAACATTTGTAAAGTATTTTTAAATATTTTACAAGAATACATATATATATATATATATATATATATATATTATATACATATTATATAAATATTATACATTATTAATATTATTATTATATTATATTATAAAAAGCAAATGTCACAGTTTAAAAACAAAAATGAATAAGCAAAATTTTTAAAAGTGTGATAATCGTATGTAAAAAATAGTATATACATAAACAAAAACAAAAACAAAAACAAAACAAACTATAGTGAAAATAAAAATGTTGTTAAATAAAAGTAAGAAAAATCAACCGTAATGTGGAACAATAAAACAAAACTTGACATGTAAAAATTGCTCTGCTCGATTTAATTTATTTAAACAATTATTTTTTGTTTGTAAAATAAAATGCTCTTGTTGTTGTAGGTTGTTTTATTTACCCATTCCCGGCCATTGTACCTGTTTGGTTACAAAAAATTTATCTCATTCGTATGACGTGCATATTCTGTGAACATTTTACAAATACTCTGAGCCAATATTGTAATTTCTGTGTATAATGGATAGAAACGCTTCAAAATATAGTGGTAAGTGTCCATGTAGACAGGCGAAAAGTAAATTAAGAGGTTATCAACATGTTGTGGAAAAAGAAATTAGTATCACTAGTGCATCTGTAGCTTGGTTTGGTGCTATGGATATAGGGTAAGCATTGAGAGATGTCAATCTGGCGATTTCTACACATCAATTGTGCTTATAATACCTCCACGTGATAACTGCCGGTTACTCGTCGGTTTCCATCCGGCCTCGGCTTGTTAAACTTATAAGTGCTGACCAGCAGAAAAAAAAAATACCGGACTATAATCGGCACAGCGGATGAATTCCCCAGATATTCCCGAAACAAATGAGACCTTATCCGGGCTACTCCGACATATTTGGAACTCAGGCCGGTAAAGATTTCCGAGACTAAGTCAGGGTCTTGGAAAAGGGATGGTGGCGGAAGAGCCCTTAATGGACCAACGGCAGCGCTCACATCCCGGAATGGGTTACTGGCTTCGGTGTAACGGACCCCTCGTCCTAGGGGCATTAAAAATGGAACTGGCCCTCTAGGTTGGGGGTTTAGCCTGCGAAGTAAAACATACAAAAGTCACGAAGCAACAACAAGCTTCGGGTATGGATGGATTTACTGTTGACAACCAATGCAAACGAATTAAGGACAACGAACTTCGGATATGTACTTGAAATGTTAGGTCCCTTAATAGGCCACGTGCAGCGGAATATCTAACGAAGGCCCTAAACTGCTGCAAGGCAGACATAACTGCTATCCAAGAAATCCGATGGAATGGGCCGGATAAAAGTGTATGAAAAACTGCGACATTTAGATGCGGATTTGTTGTTGGAGGCAGACTTAGGCAAGAAGTCTTGAGTTTCCGCCATGTGAACGAAAGTCTCGTAGTAATCCACATCAAGGCTAAATTGACCAACATAAGCCTAATTTGCGCGCATGCCCCCATAGAGGAGAAAGATGGCGACACCAAAAATGCCTTCTATGAGCTCTTGAACAAGATCTACGAGCAATTCTCTAGCTATGATATTACAATTATTCTTGGGAACAAAGCAAAGCTAGGAAAAGGGGGCATCTTTGGTAGTACCGTCGGAAGATAAAGCCTGCGTGACACCACGTCCGATAACGACCAAACCAGATTGACCACGTTGCGATCGACGCAAGACACTCCTCCAGTCTTATGGATGTCCGGACGTTCCGAGGAGCCAACATCTACTCGGACCACTACCTTTTTGTAGCCAAGATACAGTAGCGGATATACCGAACAACGCCAAGACAAGCTAATATTGTAAGGAATTTTGACGTCAGACGGCTACAATCGCAAGAGATCGCCAAATCCTTTTCCGATTGATTCTCTCTAAATCAAGCTAGCATCAAGCATCAAAGACGAGTGGCAACACTGCCAAAAAGCCATCGGAGATGCCGCTACTGACGTGCTGGGTACCATCACAACGACCACCACAACGAAACCCCTGATTTGATGACGAATGCAGCTAACCAGCGCAAAGCGCAAACTAAGCGGCTCTGCAAAGAAAGTCTAGAGCTGCTCACGAGCTCTATGAGCAGAAGAGGAGAGACGAACACCGGCTTCTTAGGAGGAAAACGAAAGAGCATGAGAAGTGTGCGGTCGAAGAAGTTAAGAGATGCTACTCAAGAAATGAGTTCCGGAAGTTTTATCGAAAAAAAAAAACATGCCAGAGAAGCCAAACAATGAACATCGTTGTAGTTGATGCTGAGGATTTGGAAAGAGTATTTGTGTAGACTGTATAACGGCGATGACGAACCAAACATCGCTGTCAGGCAGAATGAACTTTTCATCTTGGACGGTGTATAGTAAACCAACAATTCCGTTCACGCGACCTGAATGAAATGAAGAAAACAATATCTTAGCTTAAGTCCAACAAAGCTACTAGAGCGAACGGCGGCATACACCCTCTCATCTCTAAAATATGGTCGAAAGAAATTACAGAGCCATCAATCTTCTTAACATCGCTGCTCCATCAAGGTCGGTAAAGATTTCACCGAGACCTTTGATGTCAGAAAAGGATTTAGACAAGGCGATGCGCTGTCATGCAATTTCTTCTCGCATACGCAAATGATATTGACATAATTAGAAGAAAGCAGCGTGATGTCAGTGGCGCTTTCGCGAATATGGGGAAGGAAGCGCCGAAAATTGGTTTAACTGACAACGAACGCAAGACCAAGTATATGCTGTCAAGCGAAATGGACACTCAACACCGACGTTTCTGATAGAACATCACCTTTGACAGATATAAATTTGAGGTAGTTAAGGACTTTACTTTTGCCTTTGCCTCCACTATAAATTCAGATAACGACAGCAGCGCTGAGATGAAACGAACAATAACCCTTACCAATCCCTGCTTGTTTGGCTAAGAAGGCAATTGACTACTCAAGCCCTTCCTCGAATAACAAAAATTACTCTATATAAAACCTTAATAATCCCAGTCCTTCTCTATGGCGCAGAGGCATAGACATTATCAAAAATGGTTGAGGGTGCTCTTGGTTGCTTTTAAAGAAAAATTCTTCCAGTGATCTTCGGCCCGTCTGTATTGACGGTGAGTGGAGGAGGATAAACAACGACGAACTGAAATGGCTGGGTTATGTAGAGCAGATGGATACCAACGTTTCGGTCCGAAAAGTCTTCGAATCCGCCTCCGAGGGACAGCGCAGCAGAGGTAGACCGATGCTAAGGTGGCACACGCGAATGGAAGGTGGCCTCAGCCAAGTTAACGTGCGAAATTGGAGGCAGCTAGCAACAGATCGAGCTGGAGACGTTCGTTGACAGAGGCCTAGGTCCATCCCGGACTGTAGCACCACTTAAAGTAAGTCGTAAGTGCATCTGCAGCAAAATTGAAAAAAATTGGGAGACAAGGAAGTTATAATAGAAAATAATTACGCCCATTGAATTTTAGAATTTTTCTCCGCTACTATATATATATAGTACTGCTGCCCGTGGGTAAGGGTTCAAAATTGCTCTACAATGTGGTTGTGAGGACATAAGGTATACTCCATCATCGTCTTTTATCAATTCGCAGATTTATAACAGCTATGAGGCTGTAAGGAGTTGGAAGAGAAGGCATAAATATAATCTGTAGTATGATGGGTTGTGTAACATGACAACGTGATACTTGGGCACTGTTGTTAACCAATAGGGAAATTGCGACGATGAAAACTCTGCAGTATTTTGTGATAGAAAAATTCCGCTTAGACTTAGACACAAAGCAATCGTTCGTCTTGCTTTAACATATAGGTACACATAACAACCTAGAATGACATACGATGAATATAAATGGAGAATGTCAGCGGCTGTAAAAAATGTAATCGAATTTGATACCGATAGTAGAAAAACTTGAAGCTGACCAAATCGTGCCATGTTTTACGAAGATCGTCATTCGAAAAAGAAAGAAAAATTATTGGATTAATTAAATGCAGCAGACTTTTATACTTATAAAAGATGTGATCTAAAATAGAACGGCCTATAGAATAGTTAGGACGTCTGCAATTTTACGCAAGCTGAAAAACCACAACGTAGCAATGAAGATAAAGAAGAAAAGCATAAGATGTAATTATACGCATTACATATTCCAACGGCTACTAGAAGAAAAAGATGTAAAATGTTTCAAACCCAGTGAAAAAATTGTGTTTTAAATTAAAGACGATGCATCTTTGTTTAGTGTCAATTACGACAGTTAATTATTTTAATACATTGCACTAAATGAAAATAAAAAACAAAAACAAAAACGGACGTTTTTTGTGCTGCTACCTGAAATCACATATCAATTCTTTGTTTTAAATTGACCTTACTTCAAGACTCATGAATATGGTATATCTCTTACTCAGGTCTACTCTTACGATAAAGTATTACTAACTTCAATGAAAACACACATTAGATGTTTATTTTTTGTTTTAATCTCCTTGAAGATTACCTTTACATTTACTTTACCTTTTTTTTTTTTTTATTGATTTATATATTTTTTTTTCTTCTTTAAGTATTGCTTTTTCACAAAATCTCATTAGTTTATACCTTAATTTACTTTTGTTTGATTGTTTTTTAATTTTTTTTATATTTTTTTGTTTTTTAACTTAAAGGTTATACATATTGTGCTAGATCTTGTTTTTATATGATTTTCATTTCTATTATTATTATTTTTTTTTTAATCAAAAATGTCTCTTTAAATATTTATAAAATTATGACTTTGTTCAAAATATGCATTTACTTTTAGTAAAAAAAAAAAAATTAAAACAAAATAAAACAGAGTGGTCGTATGATAAAAAAAATAAAACAAATTAATAATTTAAATTCTTACAAAAAATAAAACACAATAAATGATAGAAAGATCTATCCACACCATGATCGTTGCTGTTCCATTCTGTTGCCATGATTGTTTTATGATGAACGATGAAGAACCTGGCGTGGGAAGTAGGGTCCTCTTTTATTAGTTACAAAATGTCAATGTGGCTAGACAGCTGTTGTTAGAACGATTCAAAACACAATCGAAAGGGAGAAATATAACTTCTTGGTTTTTTTTTTTTCTTGTTTTCCCCTTTTTCTCTGGGCGTTAAGTAGTTTAGGGTAATTTTTTTATTTTATTATATAGGATGTAGTTTGGTTGTGTGAACGGTTAGAGCACTTCGCTGAGTAAAACGTTTGTCGCAGTATGGGCATGCATATGGCTTCTCCCCCGTGTGGGTGCGAATATGTTTGGTGAGGTAATCTTTAACGCTGAATGCCTTGTTACAGTAGGCACATCGGAAAGGTTTTTCCCCTGCAAAAAAAAAAAAAACAAAAGGATGAAATAGAAAACTCATAAGTACAGATAAATACATAAATGTTCAAGTATCTGTGATGTGATAGTTTGCGTAAATGTTAAGCAAAGGAAAGTTGCAACGTAAGCAGTTCCTTTCGACACAACTATGCCTAATGATGTAAGCCTACAACTAAATACAAAATATCATTCAACAAAACATGGAATGCAGAAAACTTTGTAAAGACCAAAATATTTACTGCATATGTTTAGGAACTAACACTTCATCGAATGAAGCGGATCGTTCACAGTATGCAACACAGCTATATAATACTTGGCGTAAATTCCAGACTTACAAAACTATCTTTAAGTCTCTCACTCTCTTGCTGTTCAGAAACAGAAAAGACCTCTCCTCTCTTTACGCCAGAATATTAATAAAGACCTTATCCATAAGAAGTAATTGTTTCTAATAAGTTAGCGCTCAACGAGGATACGAGTATACCAGCGACTAGGCTTACATAATAATAACATATTTGTTAACAGATTCTTTTTAAGGATTCTATCGTGACATGAAACCTAGGAAAACCCAGTAATTTGAACCTTCGAACCCAAATATGGTTTAAGGGTTAAACATATCTTAAGCGCAGCTTGAACGCAGATAATTTATCTCTTCTACGCAAATGCGAAAACGATTTTCAAAGCAATCTTTGGACCGATTTAAAAGGGATCCGACTGATCCGAAGCAGTGGGTGGAAGTCGGTGGTTCAGCGGCAAAGAAAGCGAAGTCGATCACATCTGCCGGAAATCTCATGCTCAGTGTGTATTGGAATGCGAAAGGGATCCTGTTAAATGGTTACCTTAAGAAAGATAGGACAATTACAGGCGAATATTATTCCAACCTTCTTAACCAGCTGGATGCCAAAATTCGCGAGAAGAGTCCTGGATTGATGAAGAAAAACAAAACATTTATCGAAATATATTGTATAGCACGTCAAACACAGACGAAAATGTTAAAAAAGTTAAAGAAATTGTGTTGAAAAATCGTCGAATCACGATTAGGGAAATAGCGGATGATCTTGGCTTATCGTTTGGCTCAAGCCAATCAATTTTAACGGATGTTTTGGGTATGAAACGTGTGTCATCGAAATTCGTTCCAAAATTGCTTAATTTTGATCAAAAGCAGCACCGCATGAGCAGTAGTTATTTGGCCAAAAATAGTACTTCTATCATGCCTCAGCCACCGTATTCACCAGACTTGGCCCCCTGCGACTTTTTTCTCTTTCCAAAGTTGAAAATGCCCATGAAAGGACGAAGATTTGCAACGATTGAGGAGATCAAGGCTGCATCGCTGGAGGAGCTCAAGGCAATACCAAAAAGTGCGTTTCAGAAGTGCTTTGACGACTGGAAAAAGCGCTGGTACAAGTGCATTGTATCAGAGGGGGATTATTTTGAAGGGGATAAAATAAATTTGGATGATTAAATAAATATATTTTTTTAAAAATGAAAAGTCACCTTATTTTTTGATCACACCTCGTATATAATAAATTACCATCAGTGACATCCTTTCTATGGTAAACAAAGCTAAACACCTTACGAAATTTGGCCTAAAATAACACATGATTTCATTCAATTCAATAGTGAGCTAAAATTGGATGTGAAATGTGTTGAGACACAGTTTTTATGTTTCATTTACAAGAAAGCAAGAGAAACTTTAACGATTACCAATCACCGAGTTCAATATCGCAATTTTTTTAACTGAATATCAGCCGTTGCAGCATCGTTAGATGCATGAACACAATCAACGATATTTAAAGCTCCCAGATAGTGCTGGTTAAATAAGTCGAGAAGAGACTTATGCACGATACATCACAGAGCAATTGAATTTAAAAGACGCTTGCATCTTAAGAATATAGAAGACGTATTAGGAATACAATTAGAGAACGAAGTTTATGAGATTGAGCCGAGCACACAAGCAAAAACCTGCCCACTACTACTCTAGACACGACAAAATTATTCTTCTCCATGATAATGCTCTTCCACATGTTGAGGAGCCGGTCTAAACCTACTTGGAGACACTCAATTGGGAAGTCCTACCCTACTCGCCATACTCAATAGACATTGCCCCTTCCGATTATCACTTGTTCCAATCGATGGCACATGGCCTGTCTGAGCAGCACTTCACGTCATATGAAGATAACAAAAATTGGATCGATTCGTGTTTAGCCTTAAAACATGTAGCGTTATTACGTACGCTGTCAGAAAGATGGGAAAAAGTTGCGGCTATTGTTCTGTCACAATAAATGCCCAATTTCGATAAAAAAGGCGGACAATTATTTGTTCTCCTAATATTATTAAAGAGTACTATGCGATACGTAGCATGACGGAAAAATGAAAACAAAATGCAAAGCAGGAATAAGCAGGGAACAAATCCTGAGTCAGAATTCCAGAGAAGGGGTTTTTGTATGAAGCCCCATCCAGTTTGGAATTGATTAATCTACTATTTAGCATGGGACTGATCTACTCCCCATGTGAGTCATCTATTTTCAGAGTTAACGCCGCTGTCGTGATTGCAGATATGTTGACATTGTTAAAAACACCTTCTATATCCTGGAACGCGACAATTGAATACTCTCTATTGTATAAAGTAGACATCATTCAATGTGGCTCTTTAGTGAATGTAGAGCCGTTTCCACCAACTTTTCCATAGC
Organism: Volucella inflata; assembly: GCA_928272305.1. Taxonomy (NCBI): domain Eukaryota; kingdom Metazoa; phylum Arthropoda; class Insecta; order Diptera; family Syrphidae; genus Volucella; species Volucella inflata. The sequence goes on along the minus strand of OV743720.1, from coordinate 110,518,420 downwards.
ATGTTAAGCCATGGACAAAAGTCGTGGATCAATACTAGATCATATATGGATGTCAATCAATCTTTCTAGAGTTTTCAAAGGGAAAGATGATAGACTAAAAGTTCGGAGGTCATGAGAGCAATTTTCGACTTTTGAATGAAGATTACATTAACCTCTCTCCATGTTCATATCATCTGGCCCAGCAAACTTGTATGATTTGAATCTATCTATTCAGCGCCCAGAGCAGCTTGCATCTTGTATCCTATTTTAGTCGTGGCTGTTAAGGTTGTTACTGGCTGTTAAAGCGGGGATACCTGGAAAGTGGGTACCCAGTAGCAGGTTGAGTGATTGATTACATAAAGTCGTCCACCTTCAGCATTTTGCCTTTGTTTTCTCAGAACTTTTTTCCAAATTGAGGGATTCCTTATATAAGTTCCAATCTTTCACTTTTCTTATGCATTTTGTTTTGAAAAGTCCTGCAATGGTTCTAAGCGATCACAGTGTTGATGTCCACGAGCGCGCTTTTTTCTTGGCTCTAGGTTGAACAAGAGGGCCGAAAGCACCCATTGTTTGATTGCCGTAAGGTCTTGTTTAATTGTTTCAATCTGATTCCTTGATCACGTCTAACTCTCATTGGAATTCCAATATTAATTCGTTTATAAGAAATCCGGGCCATGGCCTAGCTTCTTGACATTCATTTGGGTTGCTCATGTTGTAAATTTTGTCACGTCTGAGCGGGGCCTTCGGTTTATCGCCGAGTCCGAACGCCCTCCTTAGAAGCTTTTTTATAGGCAATTTTACTTTCGGAAGGGTGATGACGATTCGAAAGATTATTGGTGATACCGGGGACCGAACCGCAGACCCTCTGCGTGATAGTCCAATGAGCTAACCATCGCGCCATCGCCACCACCTAAACTTAAATAAGACACACAAATATGTATGTGCTGTGACTTGGTGGTCGAAAATCGTTCACGACTTTACCCATCTCCATGTCGACAAATTGAGAACAAAGTTAAGTAGTTAACCTAGAAAAACCAAGAAGTTATTTCTCGTTATAATAAAAATAGAATAATAAATCACTTTGCAATAAATGCAAACTAACTGAACCTAACACACATAATAAGTCGATTAAAACGAGTCTCCTCTGCATTGGAGACTGTCCACAGTAATTGCTTGCATAGTGAACATTATGCGACGTAAATTAGTGATTCTAAACATTTTGCTTTACCAACTGATTTATAGAGTAAAATTATTGTGTGCAATCCTCCACATATCAGTAAAAAATTCTAGTAGAAAACGGAAATTTGAATATTGGGACGGTTTAACGGTGATTCTTATTTTAGCGGAATATCTGACGTGAAAAATCAGTATTTTAACCAAAAAGAATAAATTGTGTCTTAATCACTAGTCACATGTTGCTAATGTAAACAACGTTAAGTGCAAAGTGATTGCTTTGCTGCCAGAGGATACGGTCGCTGCTGTTATGAATATAAAATTCGTACAGAAAATGATAATAGTTTCACGAGAAAATCCTAGAACCAACTACAGTTTTAGCAATAGGATCCTGACCAGATCAATGGAAAGTAGTAGTGACATGAATATGAGATCTTCAAAAATATAATTGACATGTCGAAAGGTAGAAACAAAAACCGAAAAGTTAAGAGCTGCAAAGCAAAGCACCTCAAAAGCTAATGTAGATAGACGACTCAAGTTAACTAGATTAAAATATATACACCGGCTGTTAGGTACTCAATCATTCGCATAATTCCTAGCAATAACTTCGGAGTTTGACCTTACTGTTCATTAGATATATGTCACACCGATGTATTTGAAAAATTATTTCCAAGATAATAATTGAAAGTAGAAACCACCTTAAAAATATGCAAGCTAGAGGTCACAGAATTCGATTTAAAATAGACCGGACGAAAATAAGACAAGAAACTGCGTTCAGTTTTCGCTAAAATTTATTGTAATTGATTGTTACTGCGTGCAGCAACTGCAGACTTTTTTAATAAGAACACATCGTCAGCATACGTGGATGATATTTACTATAGCTTGGATGACCCAGTAAATAAACATTGAAATGGATGAAGAGATATATCGAAAGCGAAATTCTACGTCATTATTATATCATGGAATTAAAAAGCATCAACATTTTACAATAGTACATTATGAAGGACACCAAAAATGAATATGTTGAATGGGAGGTCAGCGTCGACTAACTTCTACGCCATTGTCACCAACCACTTGGTGAGCACTGTCGCTCTTCTGAAAGTAAAAACTGCTGCTTACGACAAGGTAAGAGGCAGTCGAATATCGTATATACCTCTTTCTTTATATAATAATAGGCCGAACAACACAGAAAGTGGATGAACAGGTTTTGATCTACAACAAAATTGTTCCTGGCAGCTAAAAAAAGGGATATATGTTCGGCATTTGGGTTAAGAATTGAATATTTAAAAATGCATAGTATGCACAGTACTCTTGGGAAAGATTTGTGCTTTCATGCCTACAACATCCAATTAATTCAACAACTCAAGCCCACAGATCATATACAATTTGAGAGTTCGCCAATTGGGTCATTAAAAAATTAAGGTTCTCAACAAGATCATATTCAGTGAAAAGGCGCATTTTCATATCATATGGTTTGTCCATTATGGTGAATCATATCATATTAGTCACCATTTCAAGAATCCGAAAATTGAGTCGGTCAGGAAACCGATCTCACAAAAGAACAATAGCTTCAACGCTTGTGTGGCATATCTTGTTGCCCAAACAAACTCATTGATTGTGCTTCAATAGCTCAATCAATTCACGGTAACAGACACACCCGATTCATTTTCAAAGAAATAATTTTCAATTTAATTATTCAATTACAAAGTCTTGAAGATAGAAATGTGCCTTATCGCTCCTCATGATTTTCAAATTAATTTCTTGATTAAATTCATGCATTTCTATTAGGAAAGCTATGACGATGCTAGTTGGTAGAATGCTTGAGTGAGCGACGTAGAATGGGCAGAACTGGGCTTGCGGGGACACTCCGAGCTATAGAAGCAATATATGATATTTAGTTGAACTTGCACGACGGCCATAATTTCAATTTTATGTTCATCACAAATTTGCCGCAACATATTAAATTCCTGAAAAAGCTTTTAACGTTACCCTATTAGTACAGATGTCAAGTACAGGAGATCATGTACTCGTACTTAAGAATCCTATGAAACCGAAGGCAGCTTCACAGTATCTTAGATGCTGTTCAACCAAGCTATATGACGGTTAAGTATTTTTTTTTGTATAATGCTGTACATTTTTACAATGTTTGCAACAGATAATACTGAACGTGAGCTGCTAGCTGAAAACACAAAGAATTTTATGAAGGTATTGATCACAAATGGGATCATAGATGTTGGCATTAGGCGATCAGATTCATATCAACTGGAGGAAGAGCCTTCTAGTTTCGAGATGAGTAATTGCGAAAGCTACTGATCGGTTAATACTCGCATACTATGAATATATAAGATACACTTAAGCATTCGGCAGCGAAATTAGATTAAACTCAATTGTAGGCAATTGGATTTGTAGAAAGTGAGCCTTTCAAACACCGTTTAGATGTACTCAATCGACGGATTCCTAACTGCTCGAAGGAAGAACAAAATCGCAACATCGAAAAACAATTTTTAGTGGAAAAATGATCATGTTAAATGAACGGAAGACGAACGCGCATCTAAACCAAAATAAGAGAAAAAGGATTTTCATATTGTTTCTAAACATAAAGGAATGCATTTATAAGAAGAAATAGTGTCTTTAAGCGATTTTTCGTCGAAAAGCCACCATAGCACTCGATTGCTTTTTTTTACACTTCTTAACATTCTAGCTAGCAATTTTTTTAATTGTTGCATTTTACTTTAGCAGTCCAATTCTGATAAAGGGCATTGATCGGCCCATAGGATTTGAATCTAATGATTTTAGCGGCCATATCATGATTTGTTAGATTTCATCATCTTTCCTCTGTTTCAGAGTAGTCTTGACAAACTCTTAGATCAGAGGTCACAGGGTTTTCTTCCAATATTGTTTCTAATATCTCTTTATTCATTCTTTCCATCACTCGAATCAGATCTCTCATTGAACTTGGATTAGTCGGTCCATTAAATTCAGTTGAAATCTTCTTCTGAAATCCTGTCCTTATGCTTTTTACCCAATTCTAAATGGTCTTAGCAGGGGTTTTCGAGCAGCAACTCGCCCAAACAGTTCAAGATGCCTTAATCTTCGTTAGACCGTTGTCAACGACAGCAGTTTATTCCGTGTTTGATTTATTTCTGTGCGTATTGTGAACGCTGTTTTAAGTCTGCATCGTCCTATGCTGTGATGCGTATGCGAAAACGGACAATAGAGGGCCTTTGCGTCATCTAACCGGCCTACGATAGTTGCTTTTTACAATCGTGCAGGATAGTCTATGGAGAAGCACGTTGATGACTTCGATGAACGACTTCTGTTCTTTTCGTTTTTGAAAATGCTGCCATTAGCAACAACGTGGCCGCTCTACAGGCAACTTTTTAAGTGCCTCTAGCTTAAATTATATTGTACAAGGAAATTGCATACGTAGAGCTATCGTAAGACGATAGCTTAGATGGCACAAATGGCCTGTTTTAGCATACATATCACAGCACTGGACGATGCAACAGAAGTATAAAAGAAAATAACTGAAATGGGAATGAAAAGTTCAGCTGATCTTCTAAGAAGTAAGCACTAATATTGGGCAAACTTCAGGCTGAGTAAATTACCTGGTTTTGCCATATTCATCGCAAGTCGTTAGAATTAGGTTTCATGAATATCAGATAACTTGAATAAAAAAAACATCAGAAAGCTCTTAGTCACAGTCTTTAATGTGAAATAGCGCGGCTTGAAAAATTATGTGAACACCCGTAACAAGGGAAAATACATACCATTAGATGCTAGATTACACTTATTACTTACTTCAAGGCTTAATAAGAGAAGCAAAGCAAAGGGATACATCACTTTTTGGGTAGATTACCTAGAACTTGACTTAAACGGTTCAGAAAAATGCAAATATTACCAACGCAATAGCTTCTAGTATACGAACTGCGGTACGAAATCTATATAAACCCAGTTAGATTCTAAGCATGCAAGCAACTAGCACACAAAAACACGTCCACTGCAAATCATACAACGAAAACATAAACAAACGCTGTAAAATTTGATTACAGTTTCGGTAAACCCATTGCAAAGTGTTATCTGCTAGTGAATACGGTCGTCACAGAAAACAACTTTTACGTGCACAAAGACCAAAAGCCTTATCAATCTACTCCAATGCCACACAACGTTTCTACTCACGATAAACACAAAAAATATAACTGCTTGAACTGATAAGAAAGCCTGTGTATACTCAGGCCATTGTGAATGCCTACAAAACTCCCCTTAACACCTTCAGCAATCGAAAACATCAATATCAGTTAAATTTGAAGTATAACGAACTTTTAAAGATAGTAAGTGAATGATGAGACGAGAATTATGACGACGCACATCCTAAATCGGATACTTTACCTCCTCCATAGGGATGACAGGGGAGAACAATTGAAAAAAGTTCAGTTGCAACTGCAACTACTTAATTTGGGTATCAAATTAAGTGCTAGACTTGTCATCTGATGTATGAAGTAAACCAAGGTCACACTGAAGGTCACCAACCTCAAAAAGCACGTCTACATTGTTGTTGACCTACTTCAGTCACTCACTACACGATGAACAAAATTTCTATGCAACAAAAAAACAAAACAAAAAATGAACAAACTCCAAACCAATGTAAAAAGCTAAAAAAAAAAAACAAAACACAAAACAACTCGAAACCCCAGACGAATGCAACTTTCTCACTGACATACAAAAACCTTTCGCCCCCTCCCCCTAATGTGATGACACATCAAAACCTCACTCCATAACGACAATTCATCTTAAGTCAGAGCTACAGCGCTAACATTCAACAATGTGTGACTACGACATAGGTACAACAGAATGATTGAATTTTTTTTTTTTTGGTTTTTTGTTTTGTTTTCAATTTCAATTTCAATTTTGTTTTGTAAAATGTTTTTTTGTGATTATATTTCTCACCCGTGTGAGTTGTGATATGTTTGTTCAGATAGTCCTTAACAGTGAACGCCCTGCCACAATATCCACATCTAAATGGTTTCTCACCTGTATGTATTCTAGTGTGCTGTTTTAGCGTGTTCGACTGTGTGAAACACTTGCCGCAGTACGAGCACGAGTACGGTCGCTCTTTAGGCGTATAACTGCAAAAAAAAAAAATAAACAAGAGAAGAAAACACACAACAACCATAAAGAAAAAGAAAAAAAAAGAGAAAAAAATATTTTAATAGAAATTAAATCGAAATAAAAAATATTTGTTTGTCCTAACTCACTCTGCTTCCCCACTGTGAATCTTCCGATGCATAGCCAATGTTCCTTGAGTCTTGAATGTGCGCGGGCACTCGGGACACTTGTGTCGAACCTTGCCGGGTGGCGTTTGTTGCTCTGTTACTGGCGGCTTCTCAACATCAACATCTAGTGCAGAGGACAGAAATATTGTTGGATTCTCCTGGATGACTGATTCTTCTTTGATTTCTTCGGCTTCCTCTTTGATTTTGGACAATCGTATCGTAAGTGGTGGTACTTTGGGCTCGCTTTCTACTTCTTTCTCATCTGCATCTGGCATGGGCGGGTAATTATTCGTTTGCTGTTCCATATAAACTGGTTGACCTCCATTTCCTCCACCACCACCACCGCCAGGCATTGTCGGTGTTTCACCGCACGTATTGCCACAATGTACGCACTTGTAATCACCTTCGATGGTTGCAATACCATAGAGACCACATGATATGCAGCGTGTGAAACGATAAGCCTGATGAGCAACTCGATTATGCTCATCCAGTTCGGTTCCGGAAGAGAATTTCTCATCACAGCTCAGGCATGGGTAATCGACTCGATTGAGGTTGTTGGCGGTGAATAACATTTCTGAGGGATGACAAGCATGCATATGTTCGGTGAGTAGATTTTGCCGAGGGAAGCTCTGGCCACACAACGGACAAAAGTGGGCGTCTATACTGAGGTTCGGTAGAAATGATGTTTTCAATGTATCGACGGCTGCTATTGTTGTCTCATTGGGCCGTAAGCGATAGCCCTGCTCCTGTGAGGATTTAATCATTTTGCCTGCGTCACCACCTGAAAATTATACAAAGAAATAAAAAAAACCATCGAAAAAAATATAAAAAGAAAATCGAGGGTAAACACACAAAACCGTAGCGAACAGTGGGATGGCTAATGGCAACGCACGCGTCCATTTTTAGACGTCGTGAATTTTTCGCTTTTTTGGTTTATCAAGGGGATGACGGCAGAACTAGTCTCCCGGGGGGTTGGGCGCGAAAATAACACCCGTATGCAGGCCACACATCATATACTCACTTAAATTTCGGAAGAATTTCACCAAATATCCACTCGGCTGTTTCTATTTCATATTTTGTTTCTATAAAAATAAACGGATTGCGACTTTTTTCTGCCTGAGAAAATAAACTCTAAAATCTATTTTCTACGAAACTATTTTTGACATATCTGTCAAGTGTGGGCTTTTGTACAAATGGCCGTGATTTCACTGCATGGGATGTGTTCGGTTGGTAGCACTAGGTCAGTTTGTTTTAAAATTCTTCTCAGCCATTGATGATTCTTGAGGAATGCATCTATTTTGTTTGATAAAGAATTCTTTTTATTTCTTGCAAAGGTAAACTAGAACTGTACGGATTGAAAATATAACCGTCTTTTGATCTTTAGTGTGGCGTATTCCTATTTTACTTTACAATAGAAATATGGTAGAGGTGCATAAATTATAAAGGAAATCGAAAATAGATATCGGTTACATACCTGTAGGCCTTGGTAACCCTTGGGTAACCCTTTGGCTTGTAAGATGTTAGAAATGACAGATGTTTCTTAGTATTTCTAAGGCAAATACTTCAAAGTCTTTGGGCTTTGTAAACGAAGTAAAAGTTTCAGACGATCTTCATACTGTGTCGAATTTAGATTCAACCATGACATTGACGTCAAAATCACAGCAGAGAATAAGAGAATATCGAAGTCTACGTAAGGATATCGTGATATGCACTGGAGGTTGTGAATTTATGGACAGGAAACAAATATCACATTATTTGCAACTCTCTTAGGATGCTAAATATAAATCCATTTAAGAAAATGAGGTTCTGTACCTCAAACTTATAAAGCACTTGCACAATATTACGCCCGACATAATTGACCATATAAGACCGCTATTTGGCGTATTTTAGACTGCTTTCGCTAACATATTCTTTGTCACATTTTCAGTGACATCGAGACGAATTACAAGACTGCGCATTGAAAGAATGTTGCGTTCTTTCCCGAAAGAAGATCCAAATTTATCGATTCGATGTCAGTTACAGCAGCTTGGTCTTTGTCCATCCATTTTTTCGGAAAATGCACAATTTGGTGCTGTTTTTCATTTTCAAAAATTAAGCTAATAAGCATGTTATTGTCAAAGGAATACGCTATAGAGCCATGACTAACTCCTTTTTTGTTCCGCGATTGAATGGCATGAATGTGGAAGATATATAGTTCCAGTAGGATGACGCTACGCTACGCGCAATAAATCAAACGAAGCAATCAACTTTTTGAAAAAAAAAAAAAAAAAAGTTTGATGAACACATAATTTACCTGTAAGTTAGCCTCTTAGACTTTGTGCTTTTGATTATTTTCTTTACCAGCTTGTCTACACTGGCAAACCAACAACAATCGACACTTTGGGAATCGACATTATGGTTAAAAGTGGTGGAAAACGTTCTCTCCAGTTGTGTTTAAAAATTAACTGCAGAATGTATTCTCTCAATTGAATACAAATAAATAGCAATTTGATGAAATTTGTGTTTTGTTCAATATCAAGGTTAGTAAAGGCTTAAAAAATACCCTTTGTAAGCCTTCGCAACCTCATGACGACATTTAACAAACTTGAGAGCAAAACTTTGTGTTAATAACTTTTTGAAAATAGTCCTAACGTGTTACGTTGTCCCATAACAAAAGAGAGTGCTAAAACATGCATGTAAATAAACGGTTTACCTGGTCTTCATGCACAAGTAGGGTCAAGCCCTTGTGGGTTTCTAAAGAGACAAAGGCCTACAAGGGACATGATAATCTACAACTACGTAGATTATTTACTAATAACAATATTTATACTCGTATGTAAATTGTCAGCAAGAATTTAAGGTACGACGAATATAGGATCATGTGAGCCGTTTTATTCGAAATGCGCTTGCAGCTCTCAGTGCGGTAAGTCAGTAGATAGATTTTATTCTTTGCGGATTTAAAGAAAAAAAGGATTTAACCTTTGCGGCATTTGACCATATATATAAAACTCGCAACCAACAACAAAGAGGAATCTTTTATTCTGTTTGGGGCCTTCGATATTACTTATCTACCTTTTACACACACTTACACACACTGAGGTACCTGGGAAATGGTTGAGTGACAATTTCTTGCCCTCAAACTCTTATTCTTATGGTTTCCCAAAATTTCGTAGTCGTAATAAGTTAAAGTTTTATGATTGGCGAGTTGCAAACCGGTGTTAGTTAACCAGAATTCAGCTGCAATTGTGTTATTGCGGTAGAGCTCGACTTCTTTCATTATTTTGCTACATACATCATATATCGTACAAATTGTTCCCTAGTAGGGGGGTTTGGATCAAGCCTTCTGGCACACCACCTGAAACTCGTTATGCCCTAGCTCCATTGTCGGAGTCATACGAAAAGTTTCCGACCGAACAATGATACAAGACATTTTTTCTCAAAATTTTTTTTTATTTCTCTACATAGTCTCGTTGTGTAGAGTTAACACACTTCTCCCAGCGATGCTCCCATCTCTCTAACCCGTCCAAATAGTACCTGGCGTTTTTCTCTGCAAAATAATTGTTCACGAAGGTGATTGCCTCCTCATTTGACGAAAATCTCTGTCCTCCGAGTGAAGTTTTTAGATGAGGGAACAAAGAGAAGTCGCTTGGGGCTAGGTCTGGTGAATAAGGCGGTAGTTCATGGATTTTCGCCATGGCAACCGCTAGGTGTGAGACGGCGCATTGTCTTGGTGAAACAGGATTTTCTTTTTTTGCAAATGTGGCCATTTTTCCGCAATTTCTGCCTTCAGCTTGGCAAGTAATGATGCGTAGTATGCCCATATAATGGTTTTTCCTATGAAGGCGCAATTTTTCCTGCTGTCTCCTTTTCATCACGACACCATGATGATATTTCAACTGCTGGCAGGAGTCTTTAGTTAATGATCATCGCAAGAAAATCTCCGACCGTGCCAAGCAAACAAATAGAGTGATATGACAAAGAATCATGTGGATTATCTTTGCCCTTTTGCAAAACAATAGCTCTTGGCGTTTTGGTCAGGAAAAGCGCCCTCTTAAAAATATGCGCGGTCCTTATTGGGTACTTTGAGCAGATATTTGCGAATAACTGTAGGCATGGCGGTTCTCTCTTGATGAATTTGGCGAACCGTACCCTACAACATTAATCGGACATAATATCGGCGATTGCATGCGGGGTCATTTCAATTTCATCGAAAAGATACATTTCAGCCTACACATTGTGATAAATAGCTTTTTTTTGTCGGGTTTTTGTTTTTGATATGCACTGCATGCATGTGGTATATGGCATCTGGGAGACTTCGGCATCTAGAGCCCAGTCAAGCTCGTGTACATTTTTTTACGTGGTAATTATTATCTCCCAGCTTCCGAAAGTGATATCAATAATAGAACCTGATCTTGCTGTTCTAACCGTAAATGTACAGTAGTTTTATTGTAAGCTGAAACAATATCTAGAAAGAAAAATACCTTAATAAGAGCCGACTCTTGCGAAGCTTTTGATGGTAGCGCTAGATGGTATATGTTCAACAGATATCACCTATCATAGCATGCCAATACGAAATGATCCTCAGGTTGCTCCGAGTATTATTGAATGAAGAGTTTTCTGCAAACCCAAACCGCTGACTTGTTCGTTACGTCAGTGAGCAAGCTATTTCATGGTAAGTTTCCATATTGCTCTCAGCCAATCGCTATGTCAATTTCGAATTCACGAACTGTCTTGATAAGCTTATCATTGTTTTAGATTTAGCTACATGATATTCTTAGGATATACATTTAGAGCGCCTTTTATTGTGAACGTCTCCTGATACCGATTATATGTTCAGATTTGACTCTGTTACAAAAGTGTTTTTCATTTCAAAACTATATACAAATATTGTTACGGCTTTGATGAGCTTTCAAGAGAGGCGCAGAGGCATGGACATTATCAAAAATGGATGAGGGTGCTCTTGGCTTGTTTGAGGGGAAAATTCTTCCAGTGATTTTCTGTCACGTCTGCATTGACAGTCAGCGAAGGACGAGATACAACGATGAACTGTATGAACCTTACAGCGAAATCGACCAAGCCAAAAGTGTGAAGATCCAAAGATTAAGATGGTTGGGTCATAAAGAGCGGATGAACACCAATGCTTCTCTCCGAGAAATTTCGAATCCGCCCCCGAGGGACAGCGCAGTAGAGGAAGACTGACAATCAGGTATCGCCAGAGATCGCAGAGATCTTACTTATATCGATGGCCCCAATATCCTTAAGATCTAAGGCATATACATATAAGAATGGAAAGTGATGTACACGATGGTGAAATCTCGTAGTTTAGGTTTCACTCCTCTGGCCTATTGTAGAGCTTCGCAGTATTTTGTGATATGGGATAGCCGTTTTTTCGGCTTTAATATACTAATACAGGTGTTGAACACCTTATGAAAAATAAAAGACAAAAACGATCTAATAAGAAGGAAGTCTCCACATTGGCGGAAAAAATAAACTGAGTTTGTCATGTTTAACGGAAGTTTCGGAAAATTTACTCCAATAGCAATAGATATCCGAATTCCAGACAAAGTAAGAAGAATTCAAAACGTACTTAAACTTTTGGTCCCACTAACGAGGTGACGCTGAATAATTGTTCGGTGTGCAAACGAAGCGAATCCCAAGCATTGCATCAACTGCTTATGATAGAAGTTTTCTCGAAATACAGCCCAGTTTATAGGAGCCATTTGAATGGTCTAATTAGCTGGTTTAACCACATAGTTTACTTGGACTTTTTAAAAATCCAACAGTAAGAAAACTGTTATTTTCAAATCGAACGGTGCTTTCTAAACAATCCAGAAAAAAATAATTAAAAAGTTCCGAACGGCTGGAAAATTTCCCTCTTTTGGATATGCAATCAAACGTCAGCCTATTGATGGTCTCAAATCAGCTGTTATTGACAGTTTCGTAGATCTTTGTTTACGTCGTCTATTTGTGCAGAGCTATTTGTCTTCCGTTCGAAATACATAACGCATTCATCGATTTGTGGTAATTAATGGCAGAGGAAATCGACGAGAACGGTTTTTATCGTGAGGACTTTTCCACTAAGTCTGATTGGGAGGTTTTCAACGCACAGCTATGTGAAATTATTCAGGATTGGAATCTATCTGTAGCTGACAAGGGGCCTGCCATAAAGCCAAACGAACTGTTTACAGCCAATTGGAACGTGAAAGTAGGGACACTTCAGTGTGGTGAAAAGGAATACACTGCCACATTCTACGAAGCAGTGATTGAGGATGCAGCAACAGATGAAACCACTCCTCTTCAACCGCAGTTATTTTCAGATCTAATGAATTTGGAAAACACTTTCTGTCATACTGATGCCACAGATATCCATCTGTTGGCAAAGTGGTATGGCCTCAGACGCTTTGTTGTCATTCAATCGACTCATGGATACATCTCTAATACTCATGAGTGCAGTTTTTTCTTGAGTTCCGTGAGTGTTGTCGCTGGTGAAACTAATTCCGCAGTACCAATATTTGTATCGGTATATAAACCAGAATGGAATTTCTTTTTGGGAGTTTGGGTGAGCCAGTCTATTAGGATGAATTTTGATGTAGTGGCATTGGAAACATCGCCGCCTTCGTGTAAATATCTTTCTGGTTTGTTGGGGATCTTCAAGGAGAAACTTAGAGGAAACTATGATGCCGCTACAGTGTCAGTTCGCCAAACGTATGCCCTTGGAAATATCACCAAGTACATAAGTCGAATGAAAGTACCATTCTTTGTCAGTCAAGCTGGTTCTAGAGACAGCCCTATAGAAGGGACATATTTCTCTGCTCTTCCGTATGGCTACTTCAGCGACTCAAGAACGGATCTTTTTGTTCATTGTAGCTGGCCAGAAATAGCTGAAAATGTCGCAGTCGATTCAGCAAATTACACTGATTTTGTGCCAATGAAGGCACACATGTGGTCAATTCGCGTGCTTACTAAGGCCAGAAGTTATTTGTCAACTTCGCTGGAGGACTATTTGGATTTGAAGAAAAACAATCACACGGTTGAAAGTTTTGTTGGTTGCCATTATGGCAGCACATCCGGCAGTGCGGATGAAGCGAATCCTCTTCATCACTTGACTAAGACAAAATATATTCCGGATACATCATCCGTTTTTCGTCCCTGGTCACCGCAGAAGAAGTTTGCGGGTCCCATAAAAGACAACGAGTTGATGGAGATGTTGAGCTACATTTTCCCAGATATTCAACCAGACGCCCTTTTTCCGTACTCGAAGAAAACTGATAGTAAAAAGGTGAGTGAATAGAAACATTTGGTAACAAAGAGAGGATAAATGCTAATTGAATTGTTTCTTTGTTTTTTTTTGGGTTGTGCAGTGCGAGCCGATGAGGATTAAGTCAGCTCCTTCGGATTCGTTGGTTGTAAGACTGAGTTGTCTATTAGCAACCTGCAATGCTCACTTTGGTGGTAAAAGCGGAATGGCACAGCTATGGGCACACTTTACCACCGTGTTGCGATATCGGTTAGATAATTGCTTGCAGATACCAGGGTAAGTGATATTTAGTTTTTTGGCAGAGAGTGTTTGCCATTTTGTGTTATAGCAAATTTGTAATGTCCAGATAACCTGGACTGCAACCAACATTTCTCCCCATATACTCGTAGTGAGTTCTTGCGCTAACCGTTTGCAGTTGTATATACCAAGTTGACAGAGGTCCCTTCTTCTTATTAACATAGGACTATAAGATTGTTGATTTATATAAGGTGTGGGGCCTTCATATTCTACGGATTTCAAGTAGGTTAATTCCTCCATATCTGGTGTAGTTTTTAGGGTCGTCTTAGGGACTGGTCTGACGAAGCTGCGATCCCACTCACTAGACATATTTTTCTAACGAATTATTGCTTGGTTTTTTGAAAAATTCATACCAGCTGCACAGATAGGTGATCTATATACGTTGGATGGTTCATTCATTTCCGAACACCATTTCTGCAGAAGTATTGTTTTATGGCATCGATTGAATGTTTCTTTTTCTTTGTTTCCGAGAATCCAAAATTCGACTTATCTTCCTTGCAACACTACCGTGCATATACATACATACGTCTCTTGTTTTTTTGCATTAGCATGCTGGCCTTCCAACCATGGATTTGAAATTACAGCCGTTCGAGATGAGAGTTTTTGTTTGTACATCTTCGGTGCTGGCTTTCATAATGTTTATCATGTGTCGCAATGCGATCAATCTGGTTGCTAAGTTTTTTGCTTAGGTAACTGCCTTGTCCGTTTGTAAGTATTAGGGTTTGGGAACATATTCTTAGGGATGATTTTTCTAGATGTATCAAAAATTCAATTTCATAGGGTTACCTTTATTATCATACATAAAACCATTACTTACGTTTATTTTTTTTAAGATTATTTCTTTCAAGATTAAGCCGTAATAGCTGCTGCGTTCATTGCGTAATGCGTTTAAGCGTTACGAGTGCTGTTTGACCAATGACTCGAGTTATGTTAGCCTCTAATTTCTCAATCGTAGTCGGCTTATATAAGTAGACTTTGGACTTTACGAAGCCACAAGGGAAAAGTCTAGAGGTGTGATGCCATATGTTTTAGGCGGTCTTTTTACCGGTCCAAAGCTTGAAATTGGATCCGTTTTATTGGAACCAAATGTCGTCGAGACCACGGGTTTCCATTTCGGGCAGCAAATAATCCGTTATCATGTCGTGATAAAGGGTGCCATACACAGTTACTTCTGGCTGTTTTCAGTTTTGTAGTAATATGGCGCGATGGTGAAATCACCAGCTCATAACCTCGCACTAAACCGTTGTTTTGTCTAGATGTAATGGCAATGGTCTTGAAACTCTCCGTGTTGCTTTGCAACTTAAATACGGGAATTTTGCTTATTGACTTAGCCATTAAACCAGAAATAGGTCTCATCGCTGAATAAAATTTTGGTCGAAAACAGTGGATCTTCTTGAAGTTTTTCAAGAACCCAACGACTAAAACGGAGACGATTCGAAAAATCGGCTGGTTTCAGTTTCTGCACGTATTGTATGTATTTTGTATTCTTTTAAACCTAGATCCTAACTTAAAGTACCCCCAAAGTGTTGCACTCGACAAGCCAAGCTGTTGAGAACGGCGCCGAAATGATTCGTTATGGTCATATCGCACACATTACACTACCACGTGCTTCAATAGTGCTAGATGAGGTCTGTTTGGTTGCGTATTATCCAATAATTATAATTGGGTTTCAATTTTGTCGGTGTTGTTCGTTCGGCAGGGGGATTTTATGAAGCATTAATTGTTTTTACCGTATGACACACATTCCTCGTAGAGCAAATATACCATATCAGTGTGGCACGATGGGTGTGTGATCTCTCATGAAATTTCTACTGGAATAAGTATCTCTAAAAGAATTACCCTATAGTTATGATTATATTCCCTCCGCCGCAAAGTCCTGCATTCACATAAGATGTCTGCAGTTACGTTCTCTTCCTTTAAAGACGACACTCAGTTTAATGAATAAGACCTTTTTTGTGGAGGTGATATCGAAGACGGCAGTGTTTGGTTAAAAATCCGACCAGTCTTCGGATTTCATTCCTGTTCAGTTTAAGGGGTTCTTTTAATTTTTATTTATAAAATCTGATGGCTTTTTTAGCCAATTAATTGCTGAGTTTGAAATATTACAGAACGGCTCAGAGCCGATAAAGGATTTCGCAAAATCATTTCTACCAAGTTCGTCGGCTTTTTCATTTCCGACAATACCTTTATGACCATGCATCTTAACGCTTTATTGGCTGTTTGATTGTCTGTTAGTATATGGATTGGGACAATCTTCTATCCCTTATTGAGAATGAGGCGGTCGTTTACAGCGCAGGTTATGCGAAACTTAGGGTATTCGGAGAGAAAATTCATTTAATCCATGTGATATGGGTGATTAGTCTCTCTTGTTTCTAGTAGTCTGGCCGTGCTGCGAAATGCCTTTTTTTTATAAAGAGATTTAGTGGGGTTAAACCAATGAAGGGTTCTATGGGTACTGCAGGGTATTTGTGCAATCCCCCAGCGATGCCAAGGTATACAAGCCTTTGTAGCCGCTGCAGATTTTGTATGACAGTTTTATCTTTTGTTTTGTTTCATCGTACTACTTATTAGTAGATGAAGATGAGTTGTATCATAATTGTATATGTTCAATGGGCTATTTTTGGGGTTTATCAGGCCATACTGATACGTTGTCAAGCCCACACGACTTTAGTCGCTTTCTAATTCTCTGTTTAGTCCAAGATATTTTACTTCGTTAGGGTTCCCAATTTCAGTACCGTGAAGTGAGATCTGGTTACGGCTCAGATTTTACGATTGAATGGAACGAGCATGGTTTACTGGGGTTGATTGAGAGATTTTCTCCAAAACATCAGATATTTACTATTTTTAGAGTAGTCTACGTCTTATAGCAAACGTCTCTTGATTTTCACCTTTTACTATTATGACCAAGTCGACCAAGCCCAGAATACTAATTTTTTTTTATGAGGGAACGCCTTCTTCTGGACATCCTTTGATGTTAACGATCATCGCGGCTGGATTTATATTCGGTATTATCGAAGGCATCTTTAATATTTAGTTGTAGAGGACCTTTCGTCGGTTTTACTTTCCTGTAATAAGCATATTGATGAAGTTGCAGAGCTGAATTTCTGTTGAGAAATCCTTTAATGTTTAAGTAGATGAGCGTTTCCATGGTTTTTAGAAAAAAACATAAGACCTGCGGGTTCATAAGATTTAGGTAGATCACTAGGTTTATCTGATCTGAGAATAAAAATTACGTTTACCCAGTGGAAACTATACCTAAATAAGACGGTTACGGTGAGAAGAGACGGGGTCGGACCTATTTGAATCAGTGCTGATGAGAATTCGTCTGGGCCAGGTGTCTTAAATGAATTTATGGCCCATTCGACTCCAGATAGGCTTTTAATTCTGTAGCCGTTGGGAAAGCTTATGGCTTCAGAATTAACATATTGTGTATTTTTTTAAAGGATCAGGTATGATAAATCAAACTTAAGTAACATTTTTTGAGTTTTCCTTCGACTAGCTGTAAAGGTACCATTTTCTTTTTGTAACAGACCTAGGCTGGCCGTTTTACAAGATTATAGCAATGCTTTTTCTAGGACACTTTTTTGGATCCTCTCAATTCATTATTAAAATTGGTTAAACGAACTTGTATTACGCCCAGTTACCGGTGTTTTTAGATTTGTTAAAAAATTTTCCCGCCACTTTACGCTATTGTTCAAGTTAAAGGTTTCACGATGATGCACACCTCTTTACTTTTGTGCTTTTTAATCTGAACCTGGACCTTAATTAACAAGTCTCTGAAGTTACCCCGATCTTAAGCTAACTGCAAAAGTTGGTTGACGTCTTCTTCTACATGTGCGCGCCACCTGAGGTGAGGACTTCCTCAACTGTATTATCCCTCCGGGCTAGATTTGAACACTCTGCGATCCGGCGCATTCATGCTTATTCGCTTTATATATCATCTTAGGCGATTGATTCACAATTTTCTGATTAGGTCGATGTCGCTGTAGAGCACATACTGTTCGTGGTTGAAACTTTTTCTGCAAAGCCCGTAAACGCTATAAAGAAGAGCTGGGATGGTCAAGGTTTTATAAAGGGTCTTCTTATCTTTTCCGGACAGGGCCTTTGTACTTAATTGCAAGACTGATTCTCCGTTTTGTTTCTGGGAGAGTTTTTAGCTAAGCAAAGGTAGACAAAGTCTCTTAATATCTCTAAATTACAGCTTTCAACTGAGACGTTCTGTTCAATTCGTCGATGTTGTGTGTCTCTTCTCATTGGTAGTATATGATGGAAAACCTGTTTCAATACTAGCGAACGCATCGGTAACAATCTGGTGAATTCTACGAACAATGTTGATTTTATTAGCGTAAGCTAGTAGTAGACTTTTGAAAGATTATGCCTCAAATGTTCGCTTGTTAAACCTGTAGAGACGAACACGGGAACATCGTTGAAGAGTCGCTTTGGATTTGGAAAGAATATTGTATGTCGACTGTATTTATATTACTAATATGTAGACTGTATAACGACGATGTTGAACTGCTGATAGGCAGAATGAAACTTTCGACTTGGACGATGTAGACCAACAATTCCGTCAACCCGACCTAGATGAAGTGAAGATAGTCATATCTAAGCTTAAACCCAGCCATCTTGTCGAGCTCTTCAAAGCGGCATTTTGTGACTATAAATTGGGACTACGACACCAGCGCTGAGATCAGACGAGGAATAACTCTTGCCAACCGCTGCTTCTTTGGGCTAAAAAAGCATTTGACTAGCAAAGCCCTCTCTCGAACAATAAAGATTACCCTACCCAGTCCTAATCTATGGCGCAGAGCCGTGGATATTATCAAAATTGGATGAGGGTGCTCTTGGTTGCTTTAAGAGGAAAATTCTTCGAGTGATTTTCGCCCGTCTGTATATACGTCATTCGTCACAGTAACAAGGACTAACTTGGCAGGGATGCCACAAATAGACATCGCTTTATACATCTTGTCTCTGAAAATGTTGTTTCGAGTATATTGACCAATAAATAAAATCAATCGATGAAAAGATAGTGAGTATGCAGAGATTTAATTGATCAGGCATACGCCCTTCTGCCCGCACAAAACCTTTTCCAGTAGTTTTGAATACCTCAGTTGGTAAACTGTCAGGTCCAGGATTTATTGGGTTTAAGTCTAGATATCGCTATTCTTACTGCTTCAGGTCAGGTGAACAAAAGTTTGGGCTATTGTCTATCTACGTCGAATAGGTTATTTTTTCTGATGACGGAAGGTTTGGCTTAGTTGCCGTTATACAGTCTGCAGAAAAAGTTTTTCAACATCTCAAAGGCTACTGTGATTCTATTAGCTTTCCTTCATCTCTACAGGTTTCTGTACGGGTCTTCTTGGCTTGACACATTCTTTTTACTTGTTAGTGAAAACTTCATACTTTGTTGTCGAAATATAACATTTCAATATCCTCGATCGCGCGCTTCCAATGTTCTTTTTTTTTTTTGAGAAGCTGGTATTCTTCTCGTCTCTATTGTTCGTCGAACTTATGAGCGGCCCTCGTTTGGACGCTTCTTGTTAAGCTGCATGTGCTTGGCAGCTTTTTTCATTTAACCAGAAATTTCTTGGTGATGGTCGGATGAAATCCAGAATATCAGTTTCTGCATCTCTGATGGAAAATTAGCAGCGGTGCTACTGATCCTGGCTTTCGTGCCTTGGCTGGAGCAATGTGGTGATCTGATCGTTACCCAGTACGATTTTTAAGGTATACAAAACTTAGGAAATTGTTCATATGACTTGTCGAGAAGGTCGTAGAAATATTCCTCGTTTCCGTAATGGCATGGCTATATATAAGGTTTATACCTTAATTCAGATTGTCGTAAGAAGCTTGCTCACGTATCGGAAGCTCAAGGCTTCTTGTCTGCCGTACTTCGTCATAGATATTACCACAATATATAGGTATGTCAAGGTTTTTCATCCTCCTATAATGATGGCGATGATATCTGCGAGACTGTCGTCTCCTTTTAAGAGGCGGAACAATCTGCATACGTGGAGATCCGAATGTCGTTCTTCTTTAAACATTTGCAAGGTTCATTAAAATAGAATCCGCTATTATCATAGGCCAGTAGTTCGTTCGTCAGCTAGAGCGGGTTCTTGATGTAGTTTTAGTATAAACAACAAATAAAAGCTTTCATTAAGAAGGTCCCAAGTTAATTGATACTCACCTCTGATCGTTGTCTTAAATAAACTGTTTCCATAAAAATAACCACACAAAAATAAATGCGTTTATTAAAAATATATTTAATTACATAAGTTCTAAGTACACAGCATTGTCTTAAATATCATCTGAGCTGTATTGTGCTTTCTATAATTCATGATTACACTGGCAAATAATTCAAAAATGGCTAACGAAACAAACGAAATAAATTTTGTTTAATCGACTACAATTTTTAATAAACATATTGTAATTCTTACAGTTTTTTTTTTTTTTTTTTTTTACTATAACCGTGCTAAGGCAGTTTTGCATTTAAATATCTATAAATTTATTTTTTTTTACAATATATAATTAATATTTTGTGTTTACAAAGCACAATTTTATTATTGGCGCCTTTTTATAATTATATTCGTGGGGTCCTACTTACGATCTATTTTGGCAATTGGTACTTGCTTAGTTGTTCCCATTAATAGTAGCATTTGTTGTTATATTTACGATAATTAAATTTATGTTTAAGTGTTGGTTGTATTTTCTAACTATTCTAACGATTCGTGTGATTTTAAACAATTTCCTAGGTTTGTATCTACAATTTTGTTTTAGAATAAATATCTTATGTATAATAATTGTTTTTGTTTTTTTCTTTAAATATTAACGTTAACTCTCAACTGTGTTCATTTGCTTTGAATGCGATTAGGGCCGACATTTATTTTCTACACATGCCCTTCGATTCCTCTTAAAATCTAAAACAATTTTATTTTAATTTTTTTTTATTTTATATACATTGTATTCTTAGACTAGACAAAATAGAAAATTATAAAAGAAAAATAATGAAACTTTTTCAAAAAATAAAAACCATACTCAGTATTGTAGGGATAATGTAACGGTCGATGTAGAATACATATATTTAAATTATGTTCACTCTTCTGCTCCTTATGGACACCGAAGATGCAAGCAAACGAGTATTTGTATTTGTATGAGTGTGTACTCGTATGGATTTATAATTTCCCTCTAGTTGCATCCTTATTAACATTTATTTCAATTGCTTTTTCTTAGTTTTGTCGTTATTTGTATCTATCTCGAATGGGGATTCATTCGTTTACTCATTGCTATTCCTTGGCACTTTTTTGGCATTCACTGCGATTCACTACTGACACTCTTGCTTGTAGTACTGTAGCACAAATGCTATCCTGTTTGTTGTTTTTTCGTTTGCTATATTACCGTTGTGTACCATTGCTTAAAGTATCCAACAGAGTGAAAAGTTTTGTTCCACCATACACTCGTAACTGTGGAAAAAGTGTTTAATTTTTTTTTTTTGGGGGGCCCGAGAAAAGAACGACTAATGGGAATTCCTTTGAACTACTAGTATTTCTCTAGCAAACATACTGTATGCATGCATACATTTTAAGGACAATTTGTCTTTTGATAATAATAAAGAAATATTGTCGCTGTCCTGCTGCTGATGGGAATTTGTGTGCAAACATCTGTTGAAAACAGTTTTTCTTGTTTTGGCCTTCTTTCCCCGTATTTTGCTCGGTCGGTCGGTTGCTCGTCCCTTGGGCATGGACAGAAGACCAAATGACCAGAGGTATGTAAGTGGCAGGTTTATTTTATGCCTTATTACAACTTTTCTCACTAAATTTCAAACAAAAAAAACGGAAACAAAATAAAAGGGTGATAAATTTAATAAAAAGAGAAAATAAAAATAAACACGACTAAGTTTGGTATTAACTTTATTATTAATTTTTTTTTGTTTTTACACAGAAAATAAAAAAAGCATTATAAAAACTAAAATTAAAATAATAATAAAAAAGAAATAAAAATATTCTGTTGTTGGAAATTTGTGATAACTTTACATTAAGTTCTAATAAGTTTTTAGATACATGATTTTAGATATATTTATATAAATTGACTTAACTAATGTTAGTGTTAACTATTTTCATTTTTCAGCACCTACACATTAGTTTGATGTTTTCGTTTTTCTTAATATATTTAATTGAATTGCTTTTGCGTAATATAATATAATTGAGAACATATACCTACGATTGTTGTCTATATCTTATTGTTTCGTTTATTTTTTTCCTACACTAGGATATGTTCTTAAATTTTATAATACATACATAGGTTGCTTGTGTTTTTTTTTTTGTTGTGTTTGTAGTTAATACGAAATAGCAATCGTTTGTTCTAACACTAGGTTAGGGTTAACATATTCGAACGAAATTCAAAGTGAGTTCTGTAGTTAAAGAGAGGAAGTTCAAAACGATTTAAAAAATAATAAATCATTTGTTGTGACTTAGTTTTTGCAAAAAAGAAAAAAAAAATATTTCTTGAGCAACTTCCATCTTATAGAGGAGTTGTGTTAAGTCGCTTGTGTATCTTTTGTGCCTTATATTTTTTCCGCGTGCACGCTGTGTGCTTCATTAAAGGCACATTATTTTAATTTAATTTAAGTAATAGGGAAAAAGTAATAAATATTTCAAGAATAATTCTAAATAAGTGCATGAAGTCATTTTTCACTTAGTTACTGTAACTAACAATTGGTAGTTTTGCCAGAAAACTCGTAGTTTGTTTTTAATTTGAATGACATTAAATATTTGTACATACGCCAGAATCTAACATTACGTGTTTAATTTCATGGGAAATTGTAGAATTGTTCAAAATCACAGTAGACGTAGAAAGTAAACGGATTTCTTGTGTTTCATACATCGCTTACAATTTTTCTCTGTGAATTATCAGAACATGTTTTTAAAAGTAGGCGAATTACGAGTAACATGAAACTAAAAGACTATATTCCTACATTGGCAGAAAGCTTTACATAAAATTGGATATGTTCTTAGGAAATCTTGTTTTCAAATGTGTTTCAATATATCTATAAGTCAACGCGTTGTTAACATGCCAGACCATTCGAATATGTGCAGATGGGACAGGAAGGCTTGTTAAAATTGATTTAAAATGAAATCACTTTTTATCCAGATAGTAAATTCAACTATGCCCAATTCGAGAATTTACGTGATTGAAAATTATTTTTAAGTTACAAAGGAATTTATGACATTAATCTTAAACCTCACAACCACTTCTTGTGTATTATGTAAGAATTCAGCACCTAGTTTCAATTCGTAACTTATGTTTATTTCTTAATAACTTGTTTCGAATAATTCTCATTGAAATAATTGGTTTGTGATTAAGCGAAGGATCTTAATAAAATAAGCATAAGTTGAAGGTAGTTTTCTTAAAATCATTAAAAACAAGTTTGTGATATTTAAAACTAAAATAGAATATTTTAAAATTTAAACTTAAGCTTGTTGTAGTATTTGGAATATATTTCTTATTTAAACCAAGCAGGCAAAAAAAAAAAAAAAAAACCAAATGCTGAGGATTTCTTTATTAAATAAGTAGACATTCATACTAGTCTGGTCATGAGACGTAAGACGTTAAACTGATGCTTCTGTTGTTCTCAAAGTCTTCTCTGTAGATCCAATTATCAGCTTAAACCCCCTATAGGGTTTTCGGTGACCTAGAATCCGGAAATTATTTATAAAAAAATAATGCATTTGCATTGAAAATATCTTGCCAAAAGCGTGTTCTTTCTTAATAATTAAGCTTTTAAAATGGCTTACTTTAATTTTGATTTTTTGAAAATTTTCTTGAATGTGATTATGGTGAAAACTTAAAGTTAAACCTCTGCATATTGCAATGCAGATATGAAGTGACGAAGTATGGCTGTATGCTGATTAAAATAGCAATGATAATCATGACTTTCGAAAGCAGTTTTATTCCTGTATTATTGAGCTATAGACATTTTCGGTTAAGCAGTTTTAAATGAATTTCTGTTTCTTAAAATTTAAATGTAAAATCTTTTTTACTTACAAAACTAAAAAGAAATTACATTTTCATTTCAAAATTTCCATTTTTTTAGAAAAAAGAATTTCATGGTCATTTGGATTAACCTCCATGACATGCCTGTCAAAATTTATCGTCAAGCAGAGATGTGAATTAATTTTAAGGCGACATATTGCTAGTCGATGTGTCTGTTTGGTTTCAATGACACTTAACTTTATTTGACACAAACTATTCTGAAACAATTGAAAGGATCTACTTACAACTTATATGATTTAATCAGTTTAACTTTCGAATTTTGTCAACAGGAGTCCAGGTCCAAGTACGAGTAGATAGTTCATCTTTTTTGGTAGAAAATGAAACGCTATACAAATTTACTATATGATAATTGATTAAGACACGAACAATTGTTTTGAAAAAAGACTTCAAATTTCAACATTGGGTACTTGTTAGAATATTCAGGTTGGACCTATTCAAGCACAATTTATATCTTCAACTAGGATCTGTTGTGCAGGCTTGAAACTGAAATGGAGTGTTTTTTTTTTAAAAGGGCAAACTCAATCACTGTGCAAGGCACTGCGTTTAAAATATAAAAAAAAATCTGGTTACTGTTTTTATTAAAAATAAAAAAGTATTTGCTTCTGTACTTCCTCTCGTTAAACTACACATTGAAGTTGAACTTTTTTTAAAGTTTAAGGCTTATAAAATAGAAATAATATTGCATCCTTCATTAAATGTAACTGTCATCGTTGAATTCGTTCAAATTAGATTTCCTAACTTTGTTGCTGACATCCTCTTCGTTTGTATTAAAATGCCTTAACCTATCATAAGTGACATTTGAAATATTATCAGCTGTATTACTACCACTATTAGTACCGGAATGCAAAAGATTATAGCTAAAACTATCTCTAGTATTATAATTATTATTACTACTACTACTTCTATTACTACTACTACAGTGTGACTCTGTCGTTGAAGAGTCAAACGTTTTTAATTGTATCGCACGTAAATGGCGGATTTCCTGTCTGTCATACTCGTCAAAATAATTCTCAACCACAATTTCACTGAGAAGATCATCGGCATCAAAGGCTCTACTTGAGGCTGTTGGTAAAGGTATTGATATTGGAGTATTTGTATGTGGATTCATATTGTTGGTAATGAAAGATGCTGGACGCGGTACAACGTCTGGTGGTGATGTAGATCGTAAAGGCAATGGCGAACGTCGACGACGTTGATTTTGATTTAAATGATTGTGATAGCGATGACGATAGGATCGTTCTTGTTGACGTTGACGCCAACATTGTGATCCATGTTGTTGAGGTTGTTGGTGTTGTTGCTGTTGATGATAGTCGTGTCGCTGATGATCTTGCTTGTATGGCCGAACGTTTGATCGTGGCCGAGAAACGTACCGTCAGAAAATCTCATCCAAATTTAATACAACATCGAAATATCAGGATAACAGAACCCGCCCTCATAAAGGTACCAATCCATTACGAGTTGTCGGATTTCTAGCCATATAAATTTCCATGTCATTCTCAGTCCAGTTATCCGATGTGTCACAATAGTTATTTAATGTGTGCGTCGATCCAGCTGTCGAGTATCTATAGAAAAGGGGTTTTATGTTTTTTTTTTTTATTTAAAATGTCTACCATTTGAAGACTGTTCTGTCATTTTTAATAGGTGCGGGAGTACAAAGAAGTGAAGGAAATCTAAATTAAGGCAAACGAAAAAAAAAAAAAAAAAAACAAGAGTGCTCGAGAAAGTACACCTGAATGAGAACACACGCGGCTTAAAACGAAAAATAAAAAAATAAAACTTGTAAGAGAAACACAAGGTGAAAGAGAACCCAAATGAGAAACAGAACACAGTAGTGGAGATAATTAATAGAACAGAAATGAAAAGAAAAAAAGCGTGTTAATTGTTAATTATTCGTTATTTTTTTTGTTTTTTTGTTTTTTAATGTTAACAGTGTTTTGTTGTACATTGTGAAGGCTAAGGCTACTTGTTGAGTTGGTTAAACGTTTTTATTTTAAAAGTTATTATTAGTAGGTAGCAGTAGACGGTGCGGTGGTGGTTAATCCAAGTCAGTCCCACTTACCGACTTCCTGGTCGATGACTGTGAATATGTGGTCCATTTAGATGATCTCGTGATCTAGATCGCGGCCGTGAACGTCTTGAACTAGACGCAATGCTAGTTGGACCATGAATTGAGCCAGCATATGAAGCACGTGACATACGTTCGGATGCAGCCGCCAGCGATTGACGCGACTGTCTCAGTTCCGGTCGTGAGTTAACTAAATTTGTGGGGAATGCAGTGCCCAGATATCCGCGGTGTGAATTGTTAGAAAAGCTGTGCTGAGATTGGCCATCGGCAATGGATCTGAAGAAGATTATGATTTTTTTTTTTTCGATTTTCATCTATTTCATGTCATGAGTGAGAATGTGTTTGCTTGCGTTGTTTTGGGTTGTGTTATGTAAGTGTTTATATGTGGAGTAATGAAGAAATGTCAAATGAATTCAATGAGAGCTTAAACATACATATCCATATGACATCCCCTCATAATTTGTGAATGTGTGTATTGTCTAAATTAAAACTCAAAACAAACAAACAAATGCAAACAAAAATATAAATTTATAAATATAATCTAAGCACTTTCGGCGTAGTTACATCTACACTTTTGTGTCACTCCCAAAAGGAAAACAAACCCCAGCACCGTAGACTCACCTTGCTTTGCTGACTTTTCCTGGCATGCCAGAGAAATGACTTCTTAAATCATCTTGATTATCCATCGGATATATCCTGGCTCTTGGTATGGATCTACTGCTATATGCTGATACTTGATCCCATTCCTGTCGAGAAATGTGCAAAGATGTCTACTATACATTACATTACTCGTAAAAATCAAAATTAAGATGGAAATAGGTTTTTCATTTATCTCCCTCAAATTCCTAGATACTCGTACATGCATACTCGTACAAGTCATTTGGGGGTGAGGTGAAAGTCTTTCAACCGCACTAATTTTTGCCATCTACGGAAACAAATGCAAATTTGTGTCTGTGTTGTAACCGATTGGTTTTGATTCGAAATGGCAGTACGAGAAAATTTGTAAATTTTTTTTTTCCATTTCACTGTTTTATCAGATACAAATCGAACGTTAAACGAATAAACATGCTCACATTCTGGAATAGTGAAATTGAATGTGAGGTTTTCTCGAATCAGAGGTTTCCCATCCTTGGAAACATGCGAAGTGAACATTGGATTTGGGACGTGTAATTAGAGTACGCAACGCGATTTCTTCAAATGGAAAATTGACGTCTTGTGTGGATTTAGAGGTTTGTTTTATGTGGGCTGATAGAATCCTTCAGCGTTTGGAGGGGGTTTGGAGCAATCTACGATGAACAGATGGAGTTTTTGATTATAAAATTGAGTTTAATCGGAGTGTTGGAGTCCTTAGGGGTTTCTTCATCACCTTTTGAATGTTTCTATTTATACCCTAAGGGTAATAGGATTTTTTAAATTTTTTTTAACAATTGAGTGTATGTTATATAAATGTTAACCGTTTAAACGTAAATCAACGATTTGTGCGTCTAAAAATAGATTTTAAAAATAGAGACGACATACATACGTATCTGATTATGTCGGAGAATACGTGAATAACTCCGTCAATGTACTCATACATTCAAATTAAATCAGTCATTTAATATTCTGATTGTAGATGTCTATTTAAAAGGTTCATAAATATATACATTACTTTTATTTTACATTTTACGTATAATACAAGTAATCCGCAAAAGTGTCTACCATGTTAGGCTTTTTCCAAACTTTAATAACATTCAAACAAAATTGATTCTAAGTGCCCTCTAGGTGCTAAAAAATTCCCGAGCCGCATCAGCAGTCAACTACTGAGGAAGGCAGAAATGAAGGTTAGACAGAAGTTTTTTTGTACGATCAGTAATATTCAGCCATGTCGTAAGTAAAAGTGTTATTCCGACTTGAACGTAGTTCTTCGTGACTTTCTTCTGGCTGAAAAGTTGTGGCCTATATGGCAGACAATGGAATTTAGGAAATAGCTGCAGACATATTCTGGCCTACTCCTACTTGTTTTACACAACGCTACCTACTCGGCTGGTGGCTTTCTACTACTGCTAAATGCCGTAATACTGCTAAAAAATCAATATCTGCATTTCATGCAATTGCGACTTTGAGTTTTCGATACCTGTTATGCAGGCAAAATCCTGGTTTTCAACTTACGGCTAAGGCTGATAAGTATACACAAAACGAGGGGTCAAAGGGCATGCCATGCTACGAGTATAAAACTAAAGTTACAACTTCATCTCTTTAAGTCAACAGATCTCCTTTTCTCGAGTCATAACTTTCATCACTATCAAGTTCTTTAAAACAAATCACTACACATTGTAGGTAAAAAACTCTTCTCTGAAGATCTGGATATATAGCTTTAGTTTTCGAAGGTCGTTTCAGTGCCTTAGAGGTTGAAATCGTTGCTATTCATCAGACCGCAACATTGTTGTCTATTTATATAATACAGCAAATCGATATTAGCATCTTTACCGGCAGTCAGTATCCAGAAGGATAAAATCTCTTACAGTGAAAATTGGCGCGTTTATCTTGGAGGGACTCATCTGATGGAAGCAACAATCGCATGGGCTATTGGAAAACTGTTACAATCAAATCAGGCTTATCATCTCTCGACAAATAAATTAAATGCCGTCAATAGGAGACCACCTTCATTATTAACCCCAATGGTGTAACTCAAGGATGCTTGCCTTGACCCACTTTTTTTGTTATTGCCTTTACAGATACATACGAGTATGTGTATGATGGTGAAATATTCCGATTATATGGTATACGAGCATTGCCTAATGCAGACGTACATGACTGATAGATTTTGTCACCGATCCATGACGAAAATCAGGCCCAGAGGTTGACAAGTAGAGATCAAGGGATTTCCCTTTTTTTTTCAGGGTGAAGATTAATGTAAAAGTACAATTTACCTCAGATGGTGTTACAAAATCATATAGCGAAAGTTGTCACTAGATGCCATAACATACGGCCGAAATGCCCATGTGAAAGTTGAAGGAATCCAAATAAATAAATTCATTCACTGCAAAATCGTAGCAAATGACAACTTTATTTGCAACTTTCTGCTATTAGGTCCGGTTCTATGTACAGTTTAACAGATATTAAATCTGAGATATCTCCTGAGCTAACCATTACATGAAATTAAGAGAACATACTTAATGCAGGCCTACAGTTAACTAGAACAAGCAACAAGCCATTAAATTGCAACTTAGTCTTCAAGAAGAATTCTATCTTAAGAGCAAGTGAAAGGATAAAAGTAACTAGAAAACTTTCATTGTCTATTCGAAGTTACTTATTTATTAATTTTTGTTTTCCTCAAAAAAAAAAAAAAAATTAGTGCAACAAGGCAACCATAATTCCACAAGTCATTTATCATAACTCGGATCTGTTAGAGAAGCCCGTCCATTGAACCTGAATTAAATGAACCGACTTTGCGGTGTCATAAAGTTCGTTATTAAAAACAGATGTCTGTACAAGTAGAACTGTAAATCGAATCAACGGACATAAATCCCCAAATTTATAAAACGTTGGGAACAATGTAGGCAACCCCCTTTTTTGTTTGCTTGTTTTATTTTTAATCAAATCCATTCTTGCAACTATCTGTATCTACTTGTATGACAATAACTGTCAGCACATGTGCTTTTGCTGGCAAAACAAGCACTTAACGTCGCTTCCAATTCTGTTTCATATGTTTGCTTTCATCTCATTTGTCCGCTTACGTTCAATGAACGACAGACATTTTAATTTAATCGGCTGTCCTATAATTTTGTCCCAATACTTCTTTGTTCAAGGATTTTTCAGTTAAATCCAATTTAACGACCCAAACGTTGTGAGTCTGATGCAGGATATTACCCAATGTCATTTCCCTTATGCTCGTACTGATTACGAGTACACTATGCAGCAGCTAGTGAAAGTTTTTGTCGTTGTTCCCAAACTTACCTTGTGGTTATTGAACGCCGACAACGTGGCCATCGATCCCAATGGGCCTGGACTACCTGCTGGTCCGCAGCAATTCACCGGCAATCCTCCAATTGGCAAGGGACTCTTTTGCTGTGAAGTTTGCAGCTTCCTTGATCGTCTACAAAAGACATATGGAAGACAAAAAAAGCTCATTATCAACATGGGATTCGGTTGTATTGATGAAAAATCATTTAACCTGCTTGCTGCTATGAACACAATTACTGCTACAATAATTGTACCACAAATGGCAGCACTGGCTGCTATTGTAATTTTATCCATGTTCGATGTTTGCGAAGCAACTGTTCGCACTTCACGACACTGCTGGTATGGTACAGTCTCCGGGGTGACGTGTAGCTCTTCTAATGAAATGACACACACAATGATGCACTCCTGGGCTGGGACATTCTTTATCTTGAATTCACGTTCGCTGGCCTCTAGTGGAGGACCCTGCTTGAAGCTCTTTTCACCAAACAATCGATAGACCACACGGAAGCCAAGAATGTTGGCCGTATCAGAATCCCACTGAATTATGACCGAACTATCCTGGCGGAAAGCATTTTTCACTTGTACTTCATTGGTATCGTCGATGCGAGTGGCTCTTTGTGGTGGGAAACCCAACACTAGTGGGGGACGCTGTTGTTTGTGTAGTGTTCCCGTGGCTGATGATGATGCAGCAGCACCTCCGCCAAGTCCACCGGGCTGTTGTCGCCAAGTGGATGGTGCTTGGTTTTTGGTAGCAACCGGTGCGGTTCCTAACGACGAAGACGTGGATTGATGTTGACTGTTTGGTTGGACCTTTGACTAAGGTATAAAAGAATTAATGCAACAAATCGTGTTGAGATAGTGAAGAGTGGGTGGTTGTTTTTTTTTTTTTTTTTTTTTTTTTTTTTTTTTTTTTTTTTTTTTGACTTACCGTGCCTGGAACGGTAGAATTCGGAGGAGTGGCTGCTGAGGAGGATGGTTTGAGAGAAGACGTTGCCGTGGTGGGAGTGACTGTTGTCGTGCTAGTGGATTCGGTGACTGGAAGAGCTTCGGTTGTAGACTGTGGTACAGAAGTGGTCGTTGTTCTTTTGGTGGTAACGGGTGTCGTAGACTCTGTTGTGGTTGTAACAGTTGTCGAGGGGGGTGATTTCGGTGTAGTGGTGGTAGATGTTGTTGTGGTCGAAGTAATGAATGCTGTTGCAGCCGCAATCGTTGGTCTTATGCGTGGAATCAATGAGTCGACAACTCCAACGGGACCATTCAAATCGACTTCGGATTCAGGGCATGTCAGCTCTTCGGGTTGAATTGAATAAAATCCACGGTCACTGAAACGGCTTGGGGTGCCACAAAATTGTGGATTTCGTTCGCGGGATGTCACCTATAAATTTATCATCAGAAAAATTTCAATAAAAACATCAATTTACTTATGCTTACTTGTAGATCTCCATTTCTGATCCATTCGGCAACCCATCGCAGTTTGCAGTCACAGTGCAGAAATCGTCCACCAAGAGAAAGTCCCCTAAGTGTGGAATTTAAATGCACAAATGCCTTTTCTGGAACTGTCGGGAGGGGATTTCCGTCTAAAGCTAGGAGAGTTATACTTGGATTGCCACGAAAGGCGACCTCTGGAAGTGCAGTTAGCAAATTGAATCCTATATCGAGGACACGAAGTTCTCTGAGTGAATGAACAGCACCGACAGGAAACTCTGCCAGCAGATTGTTAAGCAAACTCAAGGAGCTGAGAGTTTTTCTAACACCAGTGAACGCAGTCTCACTAAGGCTTTGAATTAAATTTCTCTCTAAATTCAGAGCTGTGAGGGAATCCAATCCTTCGAATGTTCGAACACCTCCGACACCAGGTAACTCCTTTATTCCGTTAAGAGACAGATCCAGAAATGCCAAGGATTTCAATCCACGAATACTTTCAGGGACGCGTTTTTGCCGCGTACCCTTCAAATTCAGATTTTTCAAACTTTTATCAAGGCCATTAAAAGCACCTGCTTCGAGAGTGACATTATTGTCGTTCAGCTTTAGCGTTGACAACTTGGCGAGTCCTTCAAAAGCATTATCCGGAATCGTTGATATCTTATTCTTGGACAAGTCTAACAAATTGAGAATTGATAAAATTTTCAATGCCCCAATGGGAACTGTCTCCAGGAGATTGTCCTGCAAATTAAGGTTCTTTAAAACGGTCTCCTGACCCTTGAAAGCTCCATCATCTATCTGCTGTATCTTACAACTGCTCAACTGAACATTGTGCAATTGAAGATTCACAAAAATCTCATCTGTCAGCTGCTCGATGGTGGAGTTGTTCACATAAAGCAGGTCGATAGGTTTGTCACGAGCATACTTATTTAAGGCATCCAGAAGAAGTGGGAAGTCAACCTGAAAGGCGAAAACAACGATTAGTACTACTCCATACCATACGTCCTTCTAATATAAATCCACCTGATCACACTGTACGGACAATTCTCGGCCCAGGTTGTAAGAGCAAATGCACGTCGTCTGTAAGTCGAGGAGTTCTCGTTGCCAAGGGCATTGCGCTGTTGTTAACTGGAACGCTGAAAGAATAACGATGGCTCCAAGTAGCCAGTCACTTAGTCCACTGCCTCCTCTCGTCATTGTTTGCCACGTATGCTGTCGTCTCATAATGTGTAGAAGAATATCTGTAACGAGATAAAGAAATTTTCATGAAAATCCACGAATATAATGACAAGAAGGTGATTAATGGTGTAAGCGAGGAGTTTTATTAATTAAAAGGAAAACAGGATGCGCAGTGGCTGGGGAAGGTATTTAAGGTGGTATACTTGCAGAACCCTGGCTAAGTGATAAGAAGTGAGGAAACGTTAATTGTCGTCCACGTGGACGGTAACTCTTCTTCTCGGGCAGGCGAAGGTTACCTCTCTCAGTATTGAAATTGACTTTTATCCATAGCCTTTAGAAGAGAAACAATTTGGCGGGTGTTCGTGAATGACAGTGGGTTGTGGTGGGTATGAGTGAGACTGATTTATATTAGACTTAGTAGGTCAACAGGTTTAACGGAGTGTTTTTTTTTCTCATCTTATCTCCTCCCCCCAAACTTGCTCTGACACCCCAGTGACAAGGTAATCTAAATTGAGAAAAGAAGCACGGCCAAGATGAATGCGTCGCTTGGTTGAACGTTTAATGAAACGTAAAACTTGAAGTATCTATGTAGAAGGTTTTCGTTTGTATGTGCAAGGAATTTAAATGGTTTCTTCTTGTGCGTTAGGTGACATTAATTGGAATTGGATGCAACTTGATATTGTTGTTGCGTTTGGACTTCGTTCGGTAGGTATACGGTAGAGTGTACTCGTACATCGGCAAAGTGAAAAAGTCAATATTTCAATCAAGTGTATAGTTGCTATGCTTTGTTGGATTGATGAGTTTTTGGGGAAAATGGTCATTAAGATAGTACAATTGGATACTTAATTAATACAGTTGAGAAGACGATCGAGATTGTATGGGAAACTAAATTATGTTTCAAATAATATTATTGTAGTAAAATGATATTCGTTGTCGACGCAAATTTACGTGAAGGGATATTTGTCGATTGGCATTGATATATATGGGGAAAATATGTGTGAAAAAATACACTTGTTGTCCTTAAATTTTACGGGGTTTCTCACTAGTGAAAATACTGAAGAATCGCCCAAATGCCTCTGTATAACGCCCAGCAGTAAATTTGTAAAATTGTATAGAACCAATTTAAATGACATAAGCAAGTCGTATCTTATGATTTGGTTCAACCGCCTCCACAAAACACAGTAGCCGAACTCATTGAGTACTGCGATCTGAGCCTCTTGTTTGACATTCTTACCTTTACTCTTAGACGCAAGCAGATGATGTCATCATTACATGATTCCTAGACGTTATCGCGGTGGTGGTGATGGTTAGCTCATTGAACTATCACGCAGAAGGTCCATGGTTCGATCCCCGGCATCGCCAACAATTTTTCGAATCGTTATCACCCTTTCGGCGGGGAAATGGCAAACTCCCGAAAGTAAAATTGCCTATGAAAAAGCTTGCAAAGAGTGCCGTTCGGATTTGGCAATAAACCGTAGGCCTCGTTCAGATGTGACAAAAATGAGTCTCAAGAAGCTAGGCCATTGCCCATACCGTTTTTTTTATATATTTTTTATCGCGATCCATGTCCATGGATTATCTAATGATGTATTTAGCTGCTTCTGAGCTGCGACTATGGCTTTGCCTCATTCTTTAATTAATTCAAAATTAGTTAAAAAATTCAAGATTTTTCTAAACGTAATCGAGATGCTGAATGTTGGGTAGGTCTTAGGTCACGATTAGATATGCTTCACCTGAAACCGCGCTGGGACCAACTACATCCTTGGTTAAGGAATTTTTTGACATTTGCCCGCTGATGTCTTTCCTTGGATGTGTAAGCAGAGTTAGTTTCATATATTGTTATCTTTCAGCACAAAGTCCTGCAGGTCTTGTCCTACAGTCCGTTTGATAAGATCGTATACGGCAAAACTCGTTTATGAAAATCGGTTTGGAAGTGGCCATTGCATTAGCAGATAAAAAAATACTTCTACTAAGATGCTTTGAATAAAAAAAAATGTAAAGAGTGTTCAACTTTTGTCAGAGACGAAAGTATTTTAAA
The DNA here is from genome assembly GCA_928272305.1 of Volucella inflata. NCBI lineage: Eukaryota > Metazoa > Arthropoda > Insecta > Diptera > Syrphidae > Volucella > Volucella inflata. The sequence continues at coordinate 110,483,765 of OV743720.1, read as the reverse complement.
ATGAGTGTCGCGTTTGCATCATGTTATGAAGCAGTATTCTTGTGCACGCATCCAAAGGACCGAAAATGTCATACGGAGCAGCTGCTAAATACATGAAAAAGTCAAAAGCATTTGTTAGCAAGTGGGTGCACCGTTATTCCCAAGTTAAAAATGTGAATGATTTGCCGGATCGTGTATCTATGCCAAAAACAACAAGAAAGCAGGACAAAATGATTCTACGCGTGTTTGAAAAAAATCCTCTTCTATCGTTACGTGGAGGAGAAGACGTTTACTAGCCAATAATATAAAATTTCGAAGCACAATAAAGAAACCACTACTGTCAAAAAAACACGTAGAAAAACGACTCAGTTGGGCCAAGGAGAATTTGGACAGAGATTGGAACAACGTTATTTTTTCGGATGAGGCTTATTTTCGGGCATGGTCTCCTATCACTCATACCTGGTGTACACAATCCAATAAATTAATCCAGCGGACCGTCAAACACCCGGCAAAAGTGCACGTTTGGGGATGCTTCTCAAAACAAGGATTTGGCAATTTGTTTATGTTTACAAATAACTTAAACGCACCCAACATGGTCAAAATTTATAAGAAGGCTTTATTACCATCCGCCCAAAGGTGGTTTAAAAGAAGGAATGAGAATTGGTTACTGCAAGAAGATAATGACCCGAAACATCGCAGTCGTTTTTGCAATGCGTGGAAACAAGAAAATGACGTCGATACTTTAGATTGGCCATCACAGTCGCCGGATGCAAATCCCATTGAAAATGTTTGGGCATTCATGAAGCTAAAGCTCCAAGGAAAGAAGATCTCGTCGGTCAAACAATTATCACGAAAAATACGAGTTTTTTGGAGATCTTTGTCTCAAGATTATGCTATAAGATTAATAGAAAGCATGCCTCGAAGACTCCAAGCAATTATTGATAATGGAGGAGAGTGGACAACATATTAATTGAAAAGTATTCAAGTAAATGAACAAAATAAACCAGTACAATTGATTTTTTTTATTATTATAAGTTCTTCTTTAATTTTTGTCATGTACGATGTTATCAAACAGACTGTATATGTTCGTTATTTCAACCGAACTCCTAATTGAATGTGATATAACAAAGTGTCCAGTAACGTTAAGTCTTCTGATTGTGGTATCAAAATCTGAGAAATGGACTGACACTTATCCATTTTGAAGAAGAGTTCAAGTATTAAGGATGACATCAGAAGTGGTAGACCAAGTCCTGTTTTATTCTCTTTAACGAGTTTGCAGGAATAAATAATTTTCATAACTAAATACAACCGTCTTCTCCTGGAGGCTTCATTAAAACATCATGTTCCAAATGTTTCCGGCTTCCCATTATGTTGGCTGTTTTATTTCTTCATCCATACAATATTTCATATTCCAAGTCGAATATAACTTTCCTGCAAAATCTAAATTCAATAGAGCTAACGGATTTTGTGATAGATTGAACTAGAGCTCCATGCACTATAGTAAACATCAGCTTACATTATTTTCAATGGAGAACACCTGTGTACATGTAACAGATAGAAATACATTCACCCAAGTGTAACTCAAAACTCAAAAAGAAATCAATTTTATTTTCAATTCAACTTAATTCATCCAGAGTTTTGATATCCCCTATCTATTCACTTCCATTCAGGGACTTAACCTACCTTTAGCTTTAGATTGTGTCGGTTGCATATAAATAGTTTTCGAAAGGATATCGGGTGCATTCGGGGTGAAAGAAATCACTAGTGTCATTACTGGCAGGAATCTATGCCCAAAAGGCTTTGGTGGTATAGCTTTTTTGTTTGCAATCGTCATCATCGTCATCTTATGTGCCTCCTATAACAACCAACAACCAACAACAACATCCGATATAGCAATAAAGTAAATCCATCTAAGCGGAACGTGAATAGTACGAATGAAGTACTATGTCCGAGGAAAAAAAAAATATTTCTACAAAAAATCGTATACATACTCGTACTTTCTTTTAAAATATTTTTTTTCTACTTTTCAATTCATTCCCCTGGCTTTTGTTGAAAGATGAGAGAAAAAAAGGAAAAAAAACTTTTGTGGCATATCTATTCGAAACGATAAATTTCTATTGGAGGAGACCCTGTCGTAGATATTTCAACAGGATAATTTCCGTGTATTGTCCGTTCAATGGTTGCCAGAACAAAGGGACGATATCCAGCAAAAAAAATGAAAAAAAAAACAGAAATCTTAAACTCGACCAGAGGTTCAATGTTTGTCACAGCGAAAAATGGGTCAGATAAATTTTATCCGAAAAAAAGAGAAATAAATATATTTATTCCAAGCATTAGTGCTGGCAAAAAGGGGTGATATTTGAGTATGATTTTGATAATGTAAACTGTGACCTAATCCCAAACTTCAAAAATGAAACATAGTAGATAAATAGCTGGGGGGGGGGGGACTTGTGTCTTCTCCTTAATAGATTGGAGTATTTCCAGCTGAATAGTTCTAGTAGACAAAGAGGATAATGGCAAGGCATTCTGACTCTGGTTAGGATATCTACAATACTAGAACTTTAAAGTATTCACTCAAAAGTTGTTAATTGATGAACTTTTGAAATACGAGTAAGTATATTCGTATGCTTTTTTGTACCAATATCAATAACTTATTCAATTGATCTGAGCAAGCAAAAGAATAGAAACGTTTTGACAACGTCATAACGTGATGACAACTTACCTAATCATCAATAGTTCAAATATTAATTTCGCATGAATAATCTTTAACTCACAAATATTCGTATATACGAGTACGACTCCTAAGCTACTCAAAATATGATTTGGAATCAATTGATCTAAGATACTCGTATAAAAGCCGAGGCTCGTGATCATCCGATTAGTCTTTTATATCCGTTTTAGTCGATGGTTCAGGATACAAGCTTAAGAGTTTCTATTCATTCACCTTGGTTAAGGAAATACATTCTCTTCATTCATCAGCTTTGTCTAATTAACCAGTGTTTTGAATATGTGGAGGAAAAGGTGTTTGTATTTAAAAGATACAATTAATCTCCCAAAGTTCCCTGCCTCAAGTTGACTGTGCTGGAAACCGCACTATGTGTGACTTGTGGTGTCGGCACGCTTCCTGTTAAATAATGTCCTGCGACTCAAAGGTGGTACTTCTATTTTTTTTCAATTTATACAAGTTCAAACCAGACTAATTGGATACCAATATCTATTAAGGTGCACATACTGCTTGTAAGCTTGCAGATGACTTTATTTAAGTGCAGTTTTATTGAGTAGATGGCAATCAGTAGAAATTTTATGCAATCAAAGACGTGCTATCTAGTACGCTTTCTTGCCTATTTTTTCATGTTCAATTGCCTAAGATATAAGTCTATCCAGCACAGACACATTTGCATTTGGTGACACTCTCAAACAGAGATTCGTTTGATTGCATCATCAATTTGGCCAAGACCAAGTTTATGTTATCTTGATAAATCGCAACAGACCGATCTTTTGTCTTGCGGATTATGGATTAGTGAACATTCTAGTGAACAAGTTCAGTGTTCAGGGGGTTTATGGTCACTTTCACAAGTTGATCTTAGAAATTACTTTGCTGATGCGTAACACACGAGCTTTGCCGTAACATTGAAGACTCTAACTCCGCAGGTTTTAAGTTTAAGATATTGTTAGCTTTTGTCCTTAGAGGCATACCTCTGGTCTGATGGATAACCTTCAACTTAGAATGATTGATTCCCTGACGCAAAGTGTTTGTTCAGTCTTTATTGATTGTAGCCGTTTGCCGCCCTCTATATCTAAGAATTCTCAATGCTTGACAAGAAAGCAGCCACTATTTCTTCTTGTATCAGAGCAGACCTCTCAAGAAAAGAATACGTTTTTTGTATTATACAAATTTTCTGAATTTTTTTTAGTATTTCCTAGAAAATGGAGTAAATACAGGGAAAAAGTCTCTTCAGTTACTGCAACCATTACATCGGCACTAATTAGACGCAGCCCAATGGGACCCAGACAATAACAGAGGCCATTGTATTATTTACTTATGTCCAACGCACTTAAGTATTAGCAAATGCGTGTGTCTCGCTAAGATGCTTATAAGCACCATGCAGCCTTATAGGAGTAAAGTCACCGATATTCAAAGAAAAGCATTGATTTAATCTTTTGGCAATTTGGAGATGTCTTCTCCCTTTTATCCTTTTATTAACCCTTTCCTCGTTATAAGAACTTATGCTAAGCGAGTTTCCCATTTTAACTGCATCGCTGCTGCTCCGCTTATGGGGTTGACTAATATCGCCGACCGCAGAACGCGTCTACAAAATGCTCGGTCCTGGATCGCTTCATCCAGGAATTCTTTTTCCAACCTCGTTTTCTTACAGTTGGAGTGACCGTAGTTGATAGTTTCGCAGATCTTCTTTGAACGTGGCAATACCAGCTTATTCTATTCGCCTCAAGCTCTTCGGTTAACGAAGTCTTTATATGTAGACTTCCTCTTATACGCGTAGACCTAATGCAATCGCGTTTAGTGACTCCACTAGACATCATTAACATTGTCATTTCCGCTGCCGTCATTTTGTTTTGAAACGCTTCGTACATTGTCCAGCACTGTGAACCGTACATAAGAGCTGGTCTAACAACCGTGGTATAGAGTTTCCCCTACAATTTAAGTGGAAATTTTCGGTCACAAAAGATTCCCGAATTCTCCCGTCATTTCATCCACCCTACACTCACTCTGTGGTTTACGTCATCCTCACATTTCGCCTCCATGTTAACGATTGATCCTAAGTACTTAAATAAAGTTCGGAAGAACTATTCCGTCTAACATTATATCCGGAACAGGCCGCAACGGATGCGTAAATGGGCACGTCAAATGCTCCGTCTTTCTGCCGTTAGGTTTACTGGAAAGCTAATTGTCAATTGCTGGCAGACTTTGAACATAGGGATTCTTAGATTCAGGTTCTAAGATACTCTTTTTCGAAATTCAGAGCATTCAGCCTACCGACTACGTTTACAGAAGTGATGAGAGATTCTAGCAAGGTTTTGAGCGTGGATTGCATATCACTATAGATACCATAGAATTTTCGTACCGCCCATGATTCTTCATTGCAATCAGGGTTACTCCGATAAAAAGCCAGTCCCAAGTTCTTCTAACAAGAAGTGAAATCTAAAGTTTTAGCCAAAAACAAAAAAAAAACACTGTGGCGCTGGCAGCCCGGTATGGGCCATTGCCTAGCTTCTTGACACTCATTTGTGTTGCTCATTTTGTCCTTTTTTATCACATCTGAGCGGGGGCCTACGGTTTATCGCCGATTCCGAACGGCACTCTTTAGAAGCTTTTTCGTAGGCAATTTTACTTTCGGGAGTTTGCCATTGCCCGCCGAAAGGGTGATGGCGATTTGAAAAATTCTTGGTGACACAGCCTGGAATCGAACCCAGACTTTCTGCGTGATAGCCCAATAAGCTAACTATCCCGCCATCGCCATAGCCATTCAAAAAAAAAAAAACACCAGCGCTGCATCCTGGAGCATTTTTAGTATCCTACATTAAGACCTGACCGCATTCCATTCCTGCTTCGGATTTTAGCCGTCTTTACAATAGGAAAGAGAAAGACGTCGTAGTTCTTTCTCAGCAATAAGAGTTCTGGTGCCATTGCATCAGAAGGCATGGCTATACCATGTTAAGACCAGAGTTTAACTACAGTATGCCTTTTTTAAATGGAAGTTGGCTTTGATATTTCAGCAAATGATGTGAATATTATGATGTGGAAGAAGCCGCTAACACAAATTCTACAATTATGCCCGGCAGTTTAGTCTGCTTCTACTTTACTACTCAGGAACTGAATCCTTTCAACATGTTATGATCATCTACACCTAAATTTACACTCCCTGTAATTGTTGAGCAACTTAAATGCCCCTTCATGAACATATAAAATCTCAAGTCGTCCGGCACTATTTGTTCAAAGCTTATTAAGTTATTTACTTACACCAATGTGTAATGTATGTTCAAAACACTTTTTGTTTTCAAACTTTATAGAATTTGAATATGCACCTATATTCGCACCTGTATCGCTGAAACTATGCAAACGAAAAAAACTTTTGATAATTCCTTTTATTTAAAACTCAAATATAAGAGAAGGGTTGGTTTCAAAATGGTTAAAACACTTTAACCCACACTGTAGTGATGCTTTCAAAGTAAAACATCAACCCGTTGTTGGTGCCGGTGTCAGAGTTGGTGCCAGTACAAGTGTTGCTCAACTTAAAATTTTATGAAGCTGACTTGCTCTATGGTACTTGTGTGTGGTCGAACATGTTCACCCATTAAGTGCGGTATGTTTTAGTTTTACTACAACGACAACGACCACCATTATTTGCATCTTAAAATTGTTCACTACCCCTATTCCCGTTCTTCAGCAGCTCCCCAACGGTGATACCAGGGGGGTAGTTAGGGAGAAATAATGTGAAACATGTGATTTTTAAATGGATTTTCGTTGAACCCACACTAACAAATACCCTCCATCCCTTCCATGTCGTCTTTTTTTTTTGGCGACTATTAAATTCAATTTCAAGGAACGAAAAAAAGGCGCAATGAGTTGAAAACAAGAAGAACGAGGAGAAGGAGGATAGAGAACATCAACAATAGTTGCTAGGAACGTTCCACCAAAGCAAGTTGTACCTCGGATTGTCTTGCATAAAATTAATAATTAAATTCCATTCTCACTATCAAGTTTGAGCAACATGATAACGTTACGAGCAGTGTACGAGGAGAGTAAAATACTACACAAAACCAGGACAGGTTTTATTTAAAATTTGCTTTTAGGATGCAAAATAGGGGGAAAAGTTTGCACATTTCCATCCACAAGATCCTTCTCAGTTCTAAAACCAAAATCAGAAAATAAAGTAAATTTCTTTGCTACCCCCTGACTGCGCTCTGCCGCCCAGATATGTGTTGAAAACCAAACTGATTTGTAGAATTTAATTTTTCGCTACAAGATACTCCTAACTAAAACAGGAGATTTCAAATGAAAAAAAAAGACAAAAATAATAATAAATGAAGAGTAATCCCATTTCACACGAGAACTGCGACATTGGTTGGAAATATTTTGAGCCTAATTGGATTAATTCACTACCATAGGACTAAGCTTTTTCTTAAGGGAGGGAGAGGTTCAAGGAAATGCCAGGGAAAACAAAAATAAATAAAAAAATAAAAATTACAAGCACACTGAGTGTGGGTAAAAATTTCACTTGGGCTAAGTGTGTTTCATTAATTTACTAAGTCTAAAGTGCAGTCAGTCAGTCTGTTGTTGTTGCTGTTGCTGCTGCTCTCTGTAGGGCTCTGAAGTATCCGAAAAGATTAATGAAATTTCACCTTCTTAAGCAAAGTTTCACCCTGATGTATAGATATGGAGGTGGTACTCGTATCTAGGCAAAAAGGGACTTCAAAGTAGAAAATAGAAAAAAAAAATATATATATATGGTATATATGTATGTATCTAGAATGCACGAACTTTGTATAAGGATTTCTTTTTTAATCTTTTAGTATACGTACTCGAACACTCGTAAAGTTAACCTGACGGAGTTTTTCGAAAATTGGAAATAGGATTTGGACGTGATATCAATGGAAAGTTGCTTAAAATGTTGTGGCAGGTTACTTTCAGGATAGATGGTAAATTGTCGTCTTTGAGAAATTTATTTATAGAATTTAAAAAAAAAAACTCTGAGTCATAGTTAAGAATTATCTACTCAAGCTTACTAAGTAGAGGATTAAATGTCGTTGTATGTATGAGTAAATTGCAATTAAAATTAAACCACTTATGTCTTATGAGCTTTTAAGTTATTACTGGGTATTTTCAGTATTTACTGTGCAATACAAATTTTAAATTCACTTAATGGAGCTAAGGGTAGGCAGATAGCTTTGGATATTGTTAAACTGAAGTTCCTTTCTGATTTTATATTTTGAATTAATCGGCGTACCATAGTCCTGAATTGTTATTTTTTACAAAAGCGACGAATCGCTGTTGAAAATAAAGCTTGAAGTGGTATCTTTCTGAAATGGTGTTCTTATCTCTAAACTCCTTTTAAGATTCGGATAATTTAGTAGGGAGTCATTTCTATTTTCTGAAATAAGACCGTATAGAGTATGCGATATCCACAGTTTCTTTCTGAAAGTGAAAAGGCAAGCTTTCCCATTGGACTTACAGACTAGCCTTTGCAGTTTGTCGAGTCCGGTTGGTGTACACTTTTTTTATGTCATCAAAAAAATGAGGAATAGGTGGTATAGGTCAATTAGGGATAGATTGTTTTGTTTTACTGTTGGTTACGTCCCCAATATCTCTGAACATAGAACTTGTCGTTACTTAGTACAATTATTCATACAAGGTGGTTCGGAGCTCTCATCATCGAAAACTCTTAGCAATATTGAATATATTCGTTTTAATTTAAAATTACCTACTTGTACGCTTTGAATGCATCTTAATATACTCGTATATACCTAGTCAAGTCATAAATACTGGTGCACAGAAAAATCAGCGCCAAATGAAAACGAATTAATATTTAAACAATTCTTTTTTTTGTTTCTATTATTCAATGGCTAGAAATCTTAGAACAACTTATTTGAGATGACTTCCATTTGCCTTCCAGCACTACTTAAGACGATGTGGCCATTCATCGATTGCGAGACGCACTTCATGCATGGGGAAATTGTTCACTGCACGGACAAGGGCTTGCTAGCGACTCAATATTTGAGTGTCGAGTAGAGCAAGCCATGCCCTCTAATACGGACCAAAACTTGTAATCCAACGGGTTGATGTCTAGACTACCAGCTGGCCAATCATCCGTTCAAGTCCGGAACGTTGTTTTTGAGCCACAGTTGCTTCGTTTTTGCTTTGTGAGCTGGAGCAGAGTCTTGCTGGAAAGTCCATGGGTTGTTGTTGTAGATTAATGGTTGAGATATGATATACTTTGGCTGATGTTTTCACTCCTTTCTCGAATAAATGGAGTTTGGTAACCCCATTGTAGCACATTCCGCACCATACCATTACAGACGCGGGATGGTGGCCTCTTTGAACCCTCGGGATGAGTTGGGATGCTTATCTGGATGACCGAGCATTCACACGGTCGTTCTGCTTCTTCTACGATGAAGATTTTCTCGTCACTAAACAGAATTTTTCTGTGAGCGTTCTTCGCGTACCGGGTGAGTAACCCTTTCGATCTTCGCTTGCGTTTTTCCTTCAATGCGGCCGTGAGCAGGTGTCCAGTGTGTCGCTTGTACGTGCTGAGTCCTAAATCTTCTTTGATAATGCGAAACATTTCCCGCGACAAGATTTTCTGTTTTCGATTCGTTTCTTCACGGCTTTGATCGCTTTCGGAGTTCTCACAGTGCGCGTACGGCCGGATCATTGACGGTCTCGTACTCTACCAGTATCCTCCAAGAACTTCACAGCACGATACAAAAAATTGCGAGTGATTCCAAGCGGTCGCAACGTCCTAAAGATTTCGCCTTTTTCCATGTTGCATTTAAGTAGGCCAACTACAACAATACGATTTTCGATGTCGCCCCAAAAAGTTTTTACGTCACAACGAAGCATAAATATCAACTGTCAAATCGCAATCAATACGAAATGAATGCGCCCAGTGTTGCATTCGTAATGAGTGAGTTCAGTTGTGTACCAGTGTTTATGACTTGACTAGGTATTGTAGCAGTACCTGATCGGTATCCTTCAACGCCAATAAAGCAGCCTTCTGCTGTATATTGAACTTATCTCTGAGAGATTTTTCAATTCTAAAAGATTATGATTTGCTTAACTTGGAAAGTATATATTTCTAGATAAGGTGAAGGTGATTTGTAAAGCTCTTATGCATATCCAAGAAATTTTGCATCGTTTATTTTGCTATTAGATTTGCAACCTCAAGAAAAATCAATTCTAATAATGTTGATTGAGGAGATTATGAATGAGGTGCCGTTTCCGAATAGATTCGTAAGGGCTTCACATCCACTTAGGGCTTAAAATGGTGGAAATAGAAGTGACCTATTTGGTTTTACCGTTTGGAAAAAAATCTCATCCTGAAGACGATTTTTTGGAGGAAGTTGGTGTGATGGGCGAGGATGGTAAGTGCTATTATCTGGGAGATTCTCAATTTTTTGCCGCTCTGTTCAAAATTTACCTTAATTGTCTTTTCTACTTATGTTTTTTGGACCAGGAGGTGATCTATTGCCTGTTTCAGTTTTTTTTCTTACCTAGTGTCTAAGTATTTGTATTTATTCTCTACTGCTGTTCAGCATGATACCAAAACTATGTAACTGCACAGAAGAAGACAGAACCGAAACCTTTTGATAGCCCGCTACAATATCATTTGATTAAGACCACGTGTCTTTTATCCTGTGCTCATGTCTTTTGCACTTTTGAAAAAGCAGAAACTCAATCACAAAGCCACATGTTTAGTCTATTCAGTCACCTGGAATTTTTTCCTTTGACGGTTGTGCTTATGTACATATTCTGTACTGATGACTCCCTTAACTGCTTTGAGATTTCTATCAAACAGAGATTGAACTGTTATTTAAATAAAATAATCAATACAAACACCTCAAACGAATTTTCGAATTAAACGACTCATTTCAATAAAAAAAAAAAAAAAACAAAATGCTTCCCCTTTCCTCCCTTCCGTTTTAGTCTGTTTTTGTCGTCTCATTGAACTGAGCAAAAAGTTAAGTTCCACACAAACTTACAAGCAAGCTTTACGCAACACGAATCAAATTCAATTGCAGCACATTAAGTTTGTGGAAGTGCTGTTACAACAACGTGATGCAAGCCGCAACGATATTGGGATGAGGAGGGTTAAAATAAAAATCTAAAAATAAAATCCTTTTAACATTTCAATCCACTGGTGATTCAAATACGATAAACGAATACGACAAGGAATACGAGCACGAGCACGAACACGAACACGGGCATTAGCATGAGCACCTCTCTATATACGAGTACACTCGCGCGTATTTAACACTTTTTCAACTTCAAAGGACTTTTAGACTTGCCACAAATGGGTCAAATGTAACCGGAGGTTGGTGAGATAATCTTCATCCTGACATAATTTCCCATCCACCCATCAGTCCTTCTGTTAATATTTTTCTCTCGAACGCTTGGGTCGTCCTTTAACTCACTCCTCACCCAACAACAAAAAAGAAGAAAGTAGAAGTATATGGTGGTGTGTTCGTTTGTATGTACACACGTTTGTAGATATCTTATTCTTCACATTAAAGTTTAAGTGCGGTTATTTGGGATAATTTGTGTGCGGGGGATTTTCCTAGATTTTCGCAGATTTTCAGAGAAAATTTTCACAGATAATATCTTTAGAAACGAGCATAAGTAGATGAGCTTTCAATAGCTTTTGGTATTCCTTTAGAAGCACCAAACGATGACTTTACCTTCAACCATAGAGGTGGTGATTGTGGTGGCAAAAGAATCAAAATGAAATTACGAGTATCCCTAGGAATCATCACCCTCATTGTTTCGAATTCGAATGCCACAAAAATGTCATTTCATTTCTAACGACATAGTAGGTGGATTGGAAACAAGGGTCTACCTATCTATATGGCTATTAGCTGCTTTAACTGGCATTGTAAATCGCGCTCTTATGATTCTTGGCATACTGACTGGCGGCGGCATTGTGGGCGATGAAACCGGCGGTGGCGGCATTTTAAAAATATGCCAAACTCTGAAAGTGCACTTTGGTACGGAAGCCAATTTGATGGTTTGGAACAGACCACTAGAAATCCTATGGCGGCATGGAATAAAAAATAAGGAAAAACCCCTGATCCCATTTCGATTGCTACAAAGTATGTCTACCTTCTATTGAGTGGGTGTTGAGTAGCACTTTTATTCAAAAATAGTCGACAATTTCTGTTGGCGCTATGAGACATATGTAAGAGAGTTTAAAGAGGGTTACCACCGAAAATTGTCGGTCATTTGTTTCGTAAATAGTGAAGTCAGTAGTCCCATTAGCCAAGAGGACAGGACAGGAGCTAAGATTTGTTTCACTTGAGTTTTAGAAACTTCAGTTTGTGATCTTTTAAAGGAAATTGATTACTGGCGAGTAGCCCAAAAGTCGAGCTCGGCATCTGAGTCATAGCATTTAAAACGCGACAGCTGTTTATTTTATGTATGTCCTGTTTCGTAGAACACTTAGCAGCAGTGATTCAACGTTGATGCGGAATGCAATTGGCTTGCCTCGACATTGCCTGTCGGTTTGAAATCACTATTTGTTGGACAACATACCAAAAACAGACTTCGGCTTCCATCTTTTTAGTTGGTCTTATCCGAAATAAGTTTCGATACTTCACATGAAATTTTTCCTTAATTGTGGACGTTTGGAGATGCAAGTCGTGGTTTCCTAATAGGTTTTATTTATTATGGAAGTAAGAAAATCCCTCAATATTTTATTTGGAATGGTCTAAATTTCTGGTCGTTTATTTACTTGTTCGTATTTCGAAGACAATATGTGTTGCATACTACTCGTACTACTCGTATGTGAAATTTTGAATCATACCCGCACATCATGAGGATAATGCCAAAATAACCGCAAATAATAAATCATCGATGGGCAATACATTAAACTCGTAAATCGAACATATTTCAATTTTCATTTACATACTCGTATATCCTTGAATATTCAGAAAATTTTTTGCAGCCAAAATAAAATCATGCATCTGCAAATAAGTTCAAATTCCCATAAAACAATAATTTGCAGTTCTAAAGCATTTTAGTGTGATAAATATTTCAGCGCTAAAGGTCAGCAAATATTATTTCTTACCACATTATTTAAATGCGTCATCATCATTTTTGTTGATTCTTTCAATAAAAAAATAATTACATCTGCCCAATCTGCCGCATCTTGTTTCAATTAGATACAAGTTATTGTTGAAATCGCTCAGGATTTGAGAGAACATTCAATATTATTTTAGATGGTGCTCTTTAGGATTCCAGAAACTTATTTCGGTGGTAGATAATAATGATAACAAAAATACGATTGCCTTCGTATTACGAGGAACGATAGCCCTGTAAGTATCTCAAGATCTTTATTGTGAAAATGTTTACTCTCTTTCGTTGTATCCAGTCATTATGAAGTGCTAGTCGTAATTCCTAAACTTTGCCCAGTGAAGTTGGCAACAGCCATCAGGATTTGCTTGATTAGCTCATCAAAATCGCCAATTCAATCAATTAATTCTTAATGACTGGATTTGAGTGCATCCTTTGGAACGCCTGTTCGTTTCAACTTTCACCTCCACTTACAACGGAATGACAAGCAATTTTACCTTAATAGCTCATGATGTGGGCAAAGAGGACTAACAATTTACACAAAGCTTCTCACACCACACGGACAAAAGTGCCACCCTATTAAATTTTACGACACTCGTAAAACAATCTTCCTGACGGATACGATACGAGACAGATATAGTCAGTCTTCGTATTGCTAACAGTACCACGCTGTAGATTAAGTGCATATTATGTCGAGGCAACACTACTGCTGGTGCAATCCATTCTAAAATCTTCCAGATACTCAAAGCTCAGATACTTAATCCGAGAAGGAACTGAAGGAATTTACCCTCTTTTTCTGCGAGTACTATACTTCAGAAAACATGCAGGACTGGGGCAGTGAATTTTTAAACGGATTATCGTCCTGTAGTCGGGGTCTTAGTGTGTTCAGTGTAGTGTGTACGTATTCCTTCAATTGCATGCAAGATGGAAAAAAATAAAAATTATTTATCCTTGTATCTTGAGGCGAAAGCACATCATTGCTGGAATGATACAAGTACTAGTATACAAGTATTCGAGGCATTCCAAAAACCTCTTCGCAATGATAGATAACAACTGGGCTGGGGCCAAAAGGTAAATTATATTTATGTTCTCTTAGGTGAAACCGGAAACCACCTCCATCAGATTCCGTACTCCGATGCCTTGGGAGGTATAGTAGAAGCGTCTTAGTAGCTTGAGTGCACTTTTGTCTGCCAGCATTCAAAGGGTTTTTTTGTTTTGTTTTTGTTTTCCTTGTAGCTCATCCCAGCAACCAATTGTGTGGTTGGATAACAGAAAATGGTTGGTTTGGAATTTGCCTCAAAACTAAAGGACATTCTTGGAGTACAGTAGACGAAAAAGTAAAAAAAAAAAAAAATAGTTGTCATCGTAGGTGTTTTAAGTTGCAAACGGCTGAAAATGTTTTCCTCCCTCAGGCGATGGTTATTCTGTTTCGTTTATTTTTTATTTATTTATTTATTTTTTTTTTGTAAAGGGAAATTAATAATTCAGAAGATGGGATCAACATGCTTCCGGTGTTGTTGTTGGCCTGTAGGGATGTGTTTTGCTATGTTTGTTTTTAGTTTTTTTTTTGTTTTTCGTTTTTTTAGTTCGTCATGTCCTTTTGGCCCACTGACTGCCTTTGCGCTTTGTTGCGAGTTAGACGACACTATGTGTTTTCTATTGGAGAGGATTATATGGTTTTTATTCAGCTTGAACTGCATTAGCCACGAAGAGTGAAGCACTATCACTATCAACTACCACCACTGTATGTATTCGTATTATCGGCCATCTCCGGACAGATATTTTGAACGCGGGACACATTCACTTCGCAGTTGAAAAGTTTCAATTTAATTTAAGGTTGGGAATGTCGCCCTGCCTCCATCGCAAACTAAATCGGATGTCCTTGCAAAAGGGATGTGAATTTGAAGTTGCTGCTCTACTGGATAGCTAGGAGGAACGACTAAAACATTTCTATAAATAAGTTGAAATGCCACAGATATATTTTTTTTTTGCATTTGTTGTTTTTTATTTAGTGGCGTTTATGTTTGAACGACTGAACTGTGGACTTGGCCTCCCTCGATGACATATTTAGTTGTACGGAGTCATTGTAGCAAAGGCAGAAGTTGTGTGCTGCTGCATACTAAATTCTTGTTTAAATTTTTTATAACGAATTTAGTGTATTGAATTGTTTTCATTTGATTTTTTTTTATATATATATTTTTAGTATTTAATTGAAATTACATATATACGAGCATGAATTGAGTGGGGTTGTTAACTTAATTGTTTTAATTTACAGTTCCCGATTGGGTTTGGCATAGACTTTTCGACGGGAGAATGGGAATGAATTACGAGTTAATGTGAATTTATCATCTAAAGATTCATTTTAGAATTGTACGAGTAGATACTCATATTTACGGATATGCGAATAATAATTTTCAGATAAGCAAGCAATTGGTTTCCAAAACATCGTAAATCGGAACCGTATATGAATATTGTCAATTCAGTAGTTCGATGAACATAAAATAATTTGTAACTTCCTGATGGAGAAGCTCTTGCATTCACCCCGAAAATTGAAAATTGAAAATGGAAATTTCTTGTTATCTGTACGTAATGTTATCTGTCTGTAATGTTTTGATGCAGTATTTATGAAATCAAGGTGTGAATTATCTAGGTTATTTAGAGGGATATCTGAATTGTGCAAAAGGAAGAGGAATAGAATCACTGTTATATATAATTTCGTGATGCAAGGGTTCGAAATCGTGGTTTGTTAGCTTGCTGATGTTATTGACCCCGAAATGTGAAATTGAACATTTAGATTGCGCTTAGACAGTTTTAAGGAAGACGTGTATCTAAAAAAATCATTCCCGAACCATCTGAATTATGCAAGGAAAAGGAACAATTTAGTCAAACTTCGAATGCAGTACAAATTACATTTTCGTTTATATTGTACAAACTTTCCCAAATCTGACTTTAACTTCCTAACAAATTTGAATTAATTTTTCTTAAAATAGTACAGGAACTGCATGCCTAATTTTCCTAAAGCCTTTTCCTTATTGTTAAGCCTGTAATTACGGTTGTCAGGACTTATTAAAAATTATAATTAAAGTCTTCCACAAATTTTCTTATTCTGCTCAATCAGTTTAACCTTTCTTTGAACCTATCAAAAGAAGCTTGCATTGCAGGAAAAGCACGACTCATTTAGCTTCTTTTTTTTTTATTTTTTTTTTCCGTCAAAAAATATACTAACGTGGGTGTGGAAAAACACGCATATGCGGTTCCGGATATTCGGGAGGTTTAACGCCACTATGTTGTGATTGATTCTTATGCCAAATTCATTCTCTTCATCTAATCGAGGGGATTTATAAAATTAAAATTTAGTTGCTGAAAAGAGCCAACTGACACGCTTGAATCAGAGGTTATGGATCGAATGCATAATTAACCAATCTCAGAACAAGACAGGAGGTGGGGGAGACTGTTCTAAAGTAAAAGGGTGCCCTTACCAAATCACTTAAACTAACTTACTGGCTTCAAGCCCCCCTGTCATTGTTGGAAAATCTGCCGACACCTAGTTAGACAGAACAAATCTATTAGCAACTGTGTAGAGAAACGGCACGGCTTGTTCTGCTAAACATATTATAAAGAGCAGCCCTTATAAAAACCGGTATCGAAATTGAAAAGATGATTTTATTCATGCCCAAGAGCCTTAGACCAATCAGTCTAATTTCCTTCATGTTGGACAGAATGGAGTAAATAGTTGAATTTTATATAAGCAAAACTTTATATAACCTTTCAAAGTTGCAACATATCTACCAACGCCGAAATCCTGGACACCTATAGGCTTCGAAGATTGCTATTTTTAGGGGTATTGACTACATCGTCTAGTATTTCCTATGTGAGTATCCGACCTACATTCGCATCAGGTTGGAGTTACTTTGCACTGATATTGTGACCGCTGGTACCAATAAAAATAGGAAGAATCCTTGTAGGTAATGTGGTAAGCCTTAGGCTGAGTGGTCTCGCCCAACAACGGGTCATAATGAAGGATTAAAGAATAATGGCACTAACTATTGTCCTATTGCAAACTTTTCTCACATACTTAAAAAGGTTCAAAAGTGCTGCATATAAGGTGCTTATCTTTTGATGCAAGGCTCTTCTATCTTCAGTCAGCATAGATTTCTAAAAGGCTAATTAACTGCTTTGATCTTATTTGAGTTTATATCCTTTGCTTATTCAGCCCTAGGATTTGGCAACGAAATCGATGTTATGTTATATATGCTACGGCTTTCGAAAAAATATTTCATTAAATAATGCTTTTCATATTGTCTTCCTTCGACTTTCTCTCCATATTATGTCTTCTTATCTGGAAAACCGGTAACACACAGAGCAGCCAACTTGGCCCCCTTCTTTTTATTTAAACCATTAACGATCTGCAGACGATTATTAAACACTGCTCCCTATCCATTTACGCCGACAACATTATGTTCTCAAAGACTTTTATTTGAGATTTTGAGACCGCTTCAAGCTTTTTAGTTTGATAACCCTCGAAAAACGTAGAGACGTAGCCGACGTTCTATTCATTTATCTACCGCTCTCTGGTTTGTTAGGTTGCACCTCTTTTAACTACTCTATTTAACTTCGTTATTTATGATGTTCTCATCTCTTCTATATTCCATCCCATCGAACTTCTTATGGTTCCAACAAACCCGTGTGCTCCGAAAGATCAACCCGAACATCTCCGTTTTTGATTTTAATCTGAGCACTTCTGGTCTCAATTCTAGAACTGTTCCATCATTCCCTTGGTTCCTAACCCATACCTTTTGTTAGATCTACTTTTTTAGTTAGATTAAGCTTAGTACAAGAGGACCTCATTAGTCAGCAAAATTAAATTAAAAATTAGTTGAGGTGCGCTTTGACGTTCCACTCAAGTTAATCCATTGTGCACAATAAATCGAAGAGTTCCTAAGACCAAAGAATTTTTAATCAGTGTTCAAACAAGACTTTAACATATGGTATGAAACTGTTGCGTCATTTGGCAAATATTAATTGGATATCGCGAACAGATTGACAAACATTTTTGTAAAATTCATGCTTGTATGTATATTATTAAATTTACATTTAATCATTGTAAAAATGCAAATTATTATTTTTTCCAATAAATCATGAGCATCCTTATGAAACAATTCGACGACGGAGATAACTTGCTCTCATTAATACCATCTGACATAACTGCCTAACCTTGTCGGACTGTCAATAAATCAGAGAAAGCTGCACGTATTTCATATTTTCATACAAAATTAAAAAAAAAAAAAATTAATGCCAACCAATTGCAATTTATTGACTGAAACACATGCAACCTGACAGTAAGGTGCAATGTCAAAACCCTTAACCACCTTGCCCGACATCCAGTGGTAACCTAGATTCACGCACTCACTCATTACGTTTGTGTGTTGTGCCATTGATCAAAGTCAATTTAACGGTGTAAACCTGTAAAACTGTTTGAAATTTGCTCCTAAGTGCATGGATCCCGTTTTGTTCTACTCTAGATTCTGTATCTCTATTGTCGCATGCCAATCGATTTACTAGAGAAAAAAAAAAAAAAAAAAATAAATAGTTAATTACTATCAGACCAAGTTTTGAAGAAGAACACTGTCTTATGTCCAATGTTGTAGTAGCTAGTGTCTGTCCTCTTGGGAGGAAAGACATTGACCAGAAGTACAAGAGAACTTGTATTCTCTTACCAAGATGCAGCAAAGCACTGTCATGTCGTAGAGAATCATTTGGAGTAAAGTCTTGCTTGCCCCTGGTAATACAAGTTTTTATTTCTTTATCCAATTCAATCCACATGCCACATGCAATTTTCAGTAGTAGACTGGTAGTTAAAGAAAAGAAAAACAACAGTAAAACCATCAGTAAGACTGTCAGTTCTTTAGTTTGTTTTTTTTTAGTTTTTGTTCAATTTATATTTTGCATTGATGCTTGGCAAATTACAACTTAATGAGTCGACGCGTTCGCGAAGACATATTGCATGCAAGAGGGTTATTGAATTTGTTTAAATTTCTTTTCTTTCTTTTCGATGCTTCTTCTCAGCTCAGCTGATTCAATTTCGCTTGATGCCCATAATGCAAAACCATAAGCATCTCACAGTCTCACAACTCATGAAGCGTGGAGTTTAGCTTTGAAGCTCTTGAGATGGAAATGTAGAAAGTGCACACACCAAAGCAAATGCATCTTCAAAAGTTATTCAAAGAAAAAACAAAAAAAAAAAAAACGACAAAATAGAAGAGAATAAAGAACACAGAAAAGCGTATGAAATTTCCATAACAATGCTTGGATATGTATGTATGCACAATAATATTGTAGAAGGTGGAAGTATCCACGCATTATCTTCTACAGATACAGCCTTTTTTCAGATACCCTTCGGAAACTTTGACAAAGCGAGCCGAAGAAAAAAAAAATCGACCCCCGCCATTGGTATCGTCAGCGTTCTTCGTCTGAAATTTGTATTTTCTTCCCTTGGAAATGCATAAGCATCCAACTATCAGTGTTGCCATTAGACTGAAATATTTCTATTAATTCAAAAAACAATGTCGATGTTGATGTTTGGAAATTTATAATCAATTGTAGAATCGTCATAGTTGTGTCATTTAGACTCGGACCGGGTTCATTCAATTGCATTTGCAACGTTAAAAAATTTCAAAGTGATCTGTAACATAAAAATGTATATTGAATTGTCGAGGATCCTTTTTCCTCTAACTATTTGATATCTATTGTTCGAAATCAATACAATCTCATAGTCATTCAGAATAATTGTAAAGTAAAGTGTGATAGTCGATCAGCCCCCATTGTATTTCGAAAGCCTTAATTAAGATACAGTATTTTTTTTATCTGATTTTTCAGCGATCCTTAAGTCGAGTAACGCTGCACATTTTCTCATAGATTCGATTAACGGAGGGAGTGCAAGCAGCCAGAAGTCAGTGACTTCTTTGTCTTCGAATCATAAGTGTAGTTTTAGCTTAACTACGAAAGAATCCGATGAACAATAGAAATCGTAACCTTGAAAAAAGATTGACACAGGTCGGAAAACATAAATTTGGAAAAACTGTTGTTGAATGATATTTCAATACATCTGACAGCGAATATTAGAATTGGCACTAGTGACTGTTGTCAAGAAATAAGTAACTACAGTTTCTAGTATTCTAGTTGGATGGTATTTGTTGTATTTTTCGTCAAAAAATTACGAATAATGATGGCACTGTGCCACGGTGCGTTATCATGGTGCAAAATCTACGAGTTTTCTGCCCACAATTCTGGTCTCTTTCGGCGAATTGCTTCACGCAAACGTCTCATAACGCCCAAATAATACTCTCTGATGGTTAATTTGCGGTTATTGACCAACATTTCTTTTACTCCATCAATGTTTTCGTCGGTTTTCGATGTCGATGATCTGCCACTGCGTTCATCATCTTCGATTGACTCTCGACCACTTTTGAAGCGCTCGTGCCACAGAGATAGATGTACTCTTGGCTACGTAACTTTTTCAAATGTCAAGCCATGACGCTAAGATTTAGAGGGAATATCAACAACAGATGTTAACAAAAAATACAAAACTCAAATCGGAGCAATGGGAGCGCCACACGGTGGTTATTCCGGGATCAAGGTGGTATACTTTTTATCGGGGATATCGCGCCCTATGTCGTATATTTGCCATATGCGATTAGATCTGAAAGCCGTAGTAGTAGCCGTAGCCGTCGTAGTAGCAGATCTGCTATACAGTGGAATCCGTTTATTATGACTCTGCCTATATTGACCAACCTCTTAATATGAAGTAATTCCAGTGCAAAGTTATTAAATTCTTTATAACAAAGTTTCGATATTATGATTCCGCTTATAGTGACGACGATGACGAGTTGATGGTTAAAGGCTATGAATTGTTAGTGAATTGTGCACAAAATGATATCGCATCGTCGCTTGAAACAAAGATATCTTGGTGACACGCTGTAGTTTTTGAGGTTATCTGAACAAGTCTAGGTTAGTCTTTTTCACAAGCACTATGGCTGAGAAACATTCAACAATAACCCATTGCCTTGCTAATGCTAGCACACTTAGAATTCGAAATGAAGAATTCCAAGTTTAGAGGCCACTTGCTACTTGATTATTGCCGGTCAATTGCAAAGCTCTTAAATTGACAAGTAGTTGCTGTTACAGTCCAAAAGGCATAAGCCCAGTCATTGCGCTCAACACAAGAAACAGATCTCGACAAGAGATCTATACAACTTGTCAATAAAAATTTTCCATGTGCATTGCTTTCGAGCCATATTCAAAGAATCATCGTCATCAACCCCTATTTTTCCATTTCTCACTGTGAATGCAGTCTACTTAAAAGTTACAAAAAGTGCAACTACTCATAAAGTAGGGTGGCAACACTAATTCCTGTTAGTGGTGTGCACTTCAACTCAAGGAAGCAGAATACGAGAGTTTATTTCAACCTATCAAATAACTGGAAATGCTTTCCTCAGTTTTTTTTTTAAAAATCTCAAACACAATGAGTGTACGTACTCCTATGACAATAATATTCGGAAAAGTTTTTGCAAAAGAAAAATCCATTTTCACTTATTCGTGTGGAGTTCACACGATTTCCTAGCCCAACCAACAACAACAGCAAAAATAGCAACGACAACCGGTAATGGGACACAGGACATCAGGTAGGGGACTAGGCTAGCTCAATACCAATACCGACCAAGTTTTCACTTGGATAGTTTTGCCAATTTTGGAAATTTTTTATCGTCTGCGATTTTTTGGTTGTACTCGTACATTTTGTCTATAGTAAGGATACGTGGAGTGAAGTTGTCATCGGAAAGTGCTTGCATTCTGCCGCCGTGCCGTCTTTCATTCATGTGTAAATATCTGTAGTTGGGTGGGGACTTTTAATTCAAAAAGGACATTCATATGGACAAATCGAAAAACTCTTCGAAAGGGAGTTTTTTTAAAGTACCCTTCACTGTCGGTTGGATGTGGAATTGAATGACACTTTTGGGCGGCAGAGGTGTACGGATACATAACAAATCCAAAAACCACTCAGATTTGTGCGTTTTGATTTTTAGTTTGAATTATGGCTGGCTGAATCGGTATCTGAGAGGGGGTAGGGAGTTTTAAATGCATGAGGTTTGGCAAGTGAATAGGCTAGATAGGCACTTCTACTACTTTTTGGATATGAAAAGAAACGTATTTAAAACATTGTGCTGGTAAACCGAGAGCTAGATTGAGCATGTTTCCAATGGGTTTAAATGAAGATTCTGGTGACGTATTCGAATGCAAATATGTATGTAATTGTATGAGGAAACCTAGAACGAATTTGAAGCAAAGAAAAGTTAAGGGTATTGTCCATCACGTCCATGTACATATCATATCGCTTTACGACCTGTATACATGAAAAAGTTGTCTCCTAAGCGGTGGTAAGGATTCCAGAAGAATTGAAGAGACGCAGGCTCCTGTTTTGGTCTTTTTTCCAATTTACGAGTTATGCAGTCATAATGATTGCAAATACCAGTCAATAGAAGCAGAGTATTTGCAGATGTAAGGCCAATCAGCCTTTTCTGTCTGTTGCAATGGATAAGTCCTTTGATTGACAGTTCTACGTTAGTTTTCCTGGATTTAGAAGGACTCTTCTCGTTGTGGAATGTCCTAACTCCTGCTCACGCCGTCCATGGCTTTGAATTCTCTGTCGCTTATCTTAACAAAGTCGATTCGTTTTCTGTGGTCAATTACGTCAAACACGACCACCTTTGTTTGAATTTCATGTTTTAAATTTCGCATGATTAATTTCATGAGGTAGCTTAAGACAATGGCTTTTTCCACCTCCTGTCTAGATGGCTTTGCGTGCATAAGTATCATACTTTGGTGGCCATCTCATTCCAAATGCAAATGCTATCCATAAATTTGAGTTAAAATGTTCGCTCACGTCATTTGTCAGCAGCAGTACTTGTATTTCTTTGCCTCTGACATGACTATGACTTTGCAGAACTCGGGGCTATTTTAAAATGCAATTACACCATTTCGCTGCGTAATGTCGGCTACCCACTACCGGTCATTTGTTCCCGATAAATTACACTCTTAATGAACGAAACGAAAGCAAAACAAAACCGAAAAAGACAAAATATATATGTATGTACTCGTATATAAAAAAGGAGAAGAGAAAAGGTTGCGTTCGCGCAAGCTTTTGATTAAATTTCCATCTCGGCTTTGTGTTCGTATCGCACGCAATTAAGAATTTTCCACGATCAGCTTTTACGATTGTAATTACGGTGGTAGCGGCGGTGGCGGCAGCCGGACAAATGCATTATAATTCGCCCAATATTCCTCTGAATAAACATTCCATACAAATACTTACATATTAACGCACGCAGCAGGCACTAGCGGTAGCAGCAATAGTAGTAGTAGTATTAGTGGTTATATAAATACAAAAGGAATGGACCTGAACCCCATCTCTGGAGAAAGACTTTAAATTCAAGTCCATTAACTGTCATCCTAATTGAAATTCATGCGGTGACGGGACGCATGTGTCAGTACGGTTCATTACTGTTATTCTGCAAAAGAAGTGTGCCATCGTCGTTGCCATTGCCGTTGTCCGTCGTGTAGTAGGCTCTCCAAAATGAGGGTCTAACCATTGCTTTTTACACCGCACAAAGCAATCATTTTAGGTGAACACACCCATTCCGACATTCGCCAACATCCTCTGTATAAAGTTTTGACCACTTGCACCTTATACGTTTGTGTATGTGTGTACAATCGATTTCCGGCTGTAGGTTGTGCTGTTTTCCGTTCCATTGACACCTGACTGAATGGTATTAGTACCGACTACTGCGGGAATGGTTATGTTCAGATGATTATCCATCCCAGGAAGCGTGTCCGTATTAACGTTAAGTATGAGTACAACCACCCCTCCCGTATTTGATGGCGAAAAGTCACAACTAGGACACCGGTATGAGAACAAGTATCTACATATCTATCCGCACCTAATTCGTGGTTATGACACAATCGCACCGTCTGTTTCGTATTCCACTTGAACGACTTTGGATGAGTTCACTTGCACGAGTTGGTGTGATGATGAGCTGATGAGCACCTGTCTAGGTCTGGACAAATTTTGATACGGAGTATGAGAAGAAGTAACAAAGTTTGGCAGTTGATGTGCTTTGTTGGCCGTGTGCTTTTGATTGTTTTTATATGGAACACGGACGACAAATACATAATAAGTTCCTGCAGTGAACTAAGTGCTGCGAATGAATGTGACCTAGATATCGGTACTCCCTCAATTTGGGGCTTTTAGTGGACCATTTACATTTTTATATTTCAAATTTATTATTTTGTTCGTTAATGGGAATAGCGGTTGCTACAGCTATCATCATTACCATCATTATGACCAGAATCAGAAACAAAATCAGCGTTATAGTAGTGCTGTTGGAAAAAAGGCGCCAATCTGGTGATGTTTTTAACAACACAGAAATGAGGGGAGAAATAATGAGGTCGAGTGGATTTTCGTTGCAAAAATAGGCAAGATAAGGACTGTTTTTTTTAGTTGCACGAAGAAACATAAAGACACCAAAAACCTCAAGATGCAAATGTTAAAATTCCGGATACTAAAAATTTCAAGAAATCTATGAAGAAATTTGTTCTGATCGGTTCGTCTTCAGACTCTCGAAAAGTCCCTAACTAGCAGCAATAAACACAGAGGACCGGAAGGGGCCATAGGTAATATTCTGGGCTTATCCGAACAGAATCCTGATTTAACAGCAAAGCTAATTACCCATAAGGGTAAAACAATTCAAGCATTAGCCGCATGGGAAGTTGGGACTTGTAATCCGAATGAATATCAACATCCAGCCTCTGCAAGGAATGATTTCTATCAGAAATGGCAACTTAGAAGAGAAACATCGCTTGAGGTTGCGTTCACAAGGAGAGGGACATAAACAATTTTTAAGGGCTTAATTGAAGGTAGTTTCTGAGAAGGTCTATCGATTGGGGCACAGCTTCGCCCTGGTCTTCAGCGTGATCAGTTGAATTGAAGTATGCGAACCAGTTCCAATTTGCAAATATGGAGGCGATTTTTACTAGATCATTCTAAAATAAAAAATTGTTGAAGCCCAGGTCCATCTCGACTTAACTCATTGAGTCTAATCTTGAAAGCAGCGACAACGATGTCGCACATACCTATTCAAGTCATAAATACTGGTACACAACTGAGCTCACTCATTACGAATGCAACACTGGGTGCATCCATTTCGTATTGATTGCGATTTGACAGTTGATATTTATGCTTCATTGTGACGTAAAATGTTTTTGACATTAATTGCTTACAATCATGGAATGGGGCGACATCGAAAATCGTATTGTTGTAGTTGGCCTACTTGTAAAATGGCTATATCTTTAGGACGTTGCGACCGCTTCGAATCACTCGCAATTTTGTGTATCGTGCTGTGAAGTTGTTTGAGGAAAGTGGTGGAATACGAGACCGTCCAAGATCCGGCCGTCCGCGCACTGTGAGAACTCCGAAAGCGATCAAAAATCTTATCGCGGGAAATCCAAATTTCGTAAAAATCCATGTCTCGCATTATCAACGAAGATTTAGGACTCAGCGCATACAAGCGACACACTGGACACCTGCTCATGGCCGCATTGAATGAAAAACGCAAGCGAAGATCGAAAGCGTTACTCAGCCAGTACGCGAAGAACGCTCACAGACAAATTCTGTTTACTGACGAGAAAATCTTCACCGTAGAAGAATCGTTCAATAAGCAGAACGATCGTGTGCATGCTCGGTCATTCAAAGAAGCATCCCAACTCATCCCGAGGGTTCAAAGAGGCCACCATCCCGCGTCTGTAATGGTATGATGGGGAGTGAGCTACGATGGCGTTACCAAGCTCCATTTTTGCGAGAAAGGAGTGAAAACATCGGCCAAAGTATATCAATCGACCGTCTTGGAACCCATTCTGAGGTCTCTCAATCAATCAATATTCAACAACAAGCCATGGACTTTCCAGCAAGACTCCAGCTCCAGCTCACAAAGGAAAACCGACTCTACTGTGGTTCAAAAATAACGTTCCGCCTGTGGTCTGCTCATACAGGTACGTGGGACAAAATACTCATAAGATGTTTCAAATTTCAATGATAATAAAAGGACGAGGAATAACGATCTTTTCTAAACAGTGTGTTGCCCAGCAATCAAGACAAACATGATGAAAGGCAATCATTCAGCTTGTCAAAGTGCATGAGTCGCCTCTTATGGATCACTCTGTGACTTAGAGTTTAGGCAGACGATTTAAAAATCGATTATCCCTCAAGATAGAAAAAAAAAACATTTGGTAACACTATCCCAAGAACATTCAATGCAAACATTCAAATGCAAAATGTCCCTGGTGTGGGGTTTTTAGCAACCATTCATCTATCATTATCTTAGCGATACTGTTGGCTAGGACATTTAATTGCTTTCCCAGCGCAAGCAAATCCCTTTTGTCCACAGACACAAAACACATTATCCTGTTAAATATCATTTGGGATTTCATTTTGTTTGTCTCAGAATCAAGTTGGCATGAGAGCTTCTGGCTGCTGGCTCTGGATCTGGCTTTTATTTTGGAAAATCGACGAAAATCTATTATTCACAGTGGAACGGGCGAGCGGTTAGCCAAGGTTTTTATAATTGTCCATCGCAATTAAAAGTGTGCGCGTTAGGCATAAGGGAAAATATTTGCTCTGCATTAGTTCGAATAATTGATAGCCAACGACGAATGGAAGTATGTAATTTCATTTGTAGTTGGTGAGAGAAGTTAATTGAAGGAATCGCCATTACATTAGGGATACCAATTTCGCAATGAGTCAGAGTCATGCAATGTGGTCATAATCCAGAGGGGGGTTGGTGATTTGTTGTGTAGTATGGAATTGGATTAAGTTTTGAGGTGGCTTTTCAATTTGGAAGTTTTGAACGCATGTGGTGAAACTATGGAGTAACATAATTTTCAAGCAAAGCTGTGCTGCGGTTAAATGCTTATTATCTGTGAAGTGAGCTTAATTTCGAAAACAAATAGTTAACGTGAATTTGCTTTAAATGGCAAACACGGATATGACGCCCGCAGGAGATGAATTTTTGAAGTCCTATTGTATGAAAAATCCTATCAGACTAATTGACAGAAAATACTATACTATATATAGGTACATACATATGTGTATGTTACTTAAGTTAAATAAAAAGTCCACATTCCAAATGTAAATGTTTGCAATTTGCCTTGTTTATTTGTATGCCAAACTCTCGTATTTGCAAGTAAATAAACATCGTGAAGGCGCCAGTGTCTTGCAGTTGAAAATTGCATTTAATTGAAATTTAACGCTGCTGGCAACTGATTTTGTTTAAGCAAATATGAGTCTTGAATGCAAGCACTTGAATTCACATGATTTCTCATAGAGCTTAGGGCGATAAATGCATGAACACCTGCGATGCACAAGTAGTGGGTATAGATTTCAAATTCATAACTATAGTTGGTAGTGGAAATGACATCCATCGTCTGTTCACACTACATAGGTGGTTTTGACTCAGTTTCATACACGAAGTGTACATTCATAAGTTTGTATTTTGATGAAGACTTTTTTATTTCATACAAATAATATAAAAATTGACCACAAACCCTCTCAAGCAAGATGTGTGCACGGCGATTTTTATACATTTAGTTACCATAATTGTGTCCATTCCTCCGGTTCGGATTATTTAAGGAATTCGTGTACTACTGCTCTGATTGGCTGTGGGGAAGTAAAGGAATATCTCTCTTGGTACATATGGTTCAGATTGATGTGGAAACATCTTTATCTGATAGTAAATGGCCCATTCCTTAAGATTTGTTTTACTTAATGAAAGACTTTAAATACATTTTTAAGAAGGGATTGTTGCCAAGTGAAAATATTGCGCTGTCTGAGATTAATATGTTTGCCTTTTCATATTCCTTTGAGGAGTCTTATATTAGCTTCAGAAGTCACTCGCTCCACAATGGGGTGATGAGAAATTAACTCCTACGACGACATCCATGCTCTCCTTGCGCAAACGAATATGGAAAAGCTCCCCTTGCATTACCTAAGATGAGACGAAGTCGTCATCTAGTGTGTGGTCCCTCTGGGTTGCTATCAAAAACTTTAGGGTGTCTATGTGCTCAGGTCTCCCACCCACATGTCAAGGCTTCGCCCATTAGTGACGTACTCGTAATCTAAAAATGAACGGGGGCAGACCAAATACTGATCTTATCGTAAGCACATACAGAATAATGCCACCGAAGGTTGCTACGATTTGACCAGTAACAAGCTGCCAGTTTTGGTAAAAAAAAAGAGAAGAACGTACCTAACGTTTATAACAAAAGAACGAACAATATCGAAAATCACTTGAGTATCTGAGCTGAATTGCCATCATTTCAGTCGTTGCTTCAAGCAGTTTTTTCGCTTTTTGAATCCAAAACGAGTCCTTAACAATTGGCAGAATGCAAAAAATAATACGATTCAGCTAAATTTCAATTACTTTCGTGATTCAATGACAATTATTCATTTCATCTTCCTTTCTGGTCCGTGTCTTTGAGTTTCTTATCCTGACACAAAACAAATTTTATTATCGTCACGTTAATGTTAATGTTGGCCTTTGTTTGCTGCGTTGAACAAGAGAACCGTTATAAAATCTGTATAATGGCGATTAGAAAAAGCCATATCCACATCCATCAGAGCCATTAATATTGGAAATTCTTGTGCCCCAACACAATAGATTAATTTCTTTTATGCGATGGCGTTGCGTCCCTGTGGTCATTCAATAAAATCCGCTGAACTTTGGATTTGCCACAAAGGCACCCATATTTCTGTCCTTCGTCTTCAATTTCCAAATGGAAATCATGAAAATTTCACAATTACTCGGGGGGTTCGAGTAGTAGAAGTGAAAGGAAGAAGGCGAAATCTTCTTCCGTCTTAACTTCGTCATTTCCGTTGGTGCACACTCAATTACTATAATTTGGAGTGCAATATCCAGTCGAAGAGAGGTCGTTGCATTCCCGATTTGGGAGAAAATACATATTGTCTTGCTTGTCATTGATTTTGATTGGCGCTGACTAAGAATGTGAAGTTTCGCCTACGCAATTAAAAACGTATCTGATCTGTGATTGTGATTGATTAATGGTTTCAAAAATAATTTCTTATTCATAGAGTGGATTCAGGATTTCCGGATATGCGAACGTGTCTTCTCCATCAGAAGCTTCAAATGTTGAACATTTGCATGGAACGACGTCGTATAAGGGAGTGTGGACTACCATTTGGCGCTTTGGTAAAGACGATTTCGTTTAAATCCGGTGAAGATGAGGACGAGGTGTTGACTGAAGAAGATGATGAGTTCTTTGACTGTTCGGACGATGAATCCACTGCAAGTACAAGTGCACCAAAACCTCAAGGACGACAATCAAGACTGGGCGATATGAAACTCATTGATTCAGACGAGTATTTGTATGTACCAGCTACTCAGGATCCGGTGCCTAAAACCGAAGATCAGCTTTTAGATGATGCCGAGGTGATGCTTAAGCTTGGACCTGGTTCTGGTGAATTTTTTTAAAAGATTTTAATAAGTTTACCAAGATTACTTGTTTGATAGGTCTTTCCACGCAGATGATGTGTTCATCGCTTCGGTCTGATATGGAAAGTTTTAAAGCAGCCAATCCGAATGGAAAAATTGAGGACTTTATCCGTTGGTATAGCCCTCGTGATTGGGAGGAAGAAACAGACGGTGAGTTTCAGAGATGTCAGAGTTTTCATTACATAATATGTGTTTTTTTCTTTACAGAAGATGGAAATGTAACTTGTAAACTTAGTGCAAGAATGACAGCACCAGATAATACCTGGCAAAGTGTTTGGAAACAGGCTCAGCCAATTCCTGCTTGGCAACAGGTATGAGAACTGTTTTTCAATCCCTCCCTTTTTTTACAAGTATTCTCTTATTTTTTTTTGTAGAAGCGCCTTTTCGATGACACCAATGAAGCGTTGAAGGTACTTCACCACCTAGAAACTCGCACAATTGGTGAGCTCTATGACCTGTCTGTCGTTACTCTGTTTCATTCAGCTGTTTTCAAACTCAAGGTTTGCCGCTTAAGAATATCCTTCCACATTTTTCAACAGAATATTTTACTTTTTTAGGACATTATTGCATACTCAAACATTTCGGAAATATTTAATGAGAAGATCGAAAGGATTCTCACAGATTTATGCAAGCTATCTCGCGATAGTGACCTTATTCCAGAAGGGTCTGTTTTAGATACCCTCCATGATATTAAAACTCTTGAAACATCTCTGTTTCAATATAAGAATCTTGAAAAGCTGTTCCCAGGTCAATGTACCCCCAACGAGAAGGAGCAGAAAATAATTGTTCAATCTTTAAGTGGAGACGAAGTTGTACTAACCGGTGCGGGCAAAAATACATTTGCTCGTAGGATTGTCGAAAAATATCGCTTGGAAGTAGCTTCTGCAGACCGGGGAAAGGTGAAACCGATTTAGTTTTTCTTATCACTGCAATGCTATAACTTTATTTTTCTATTTTTTTTTTCCATAGGTCCTTCCAGAGCCAGCCAGTAAGGAGTATGTAATTCGAGTAAAAAGCGAATCTTCTTCCTATGGACCACAATTCCTTCGAGCTATTGCAAGCGGCAATCGCATTCGCCTCTGCGGTGCTTTTTCCGAGAACACAACATTCGTTTGATCTTTACCTTTAGATTTGTATTTTACTCGTAGATATGCTTCTCTGTATTGGATTTAAGGTTTTCCTATGCTGGTGATTGGAAATAAAATAAATTAAAAAATAAAAAGAAACATGCATTCTAAGGGGGAAACCATTTAAAGTTTCCTTAGTCTACGACACGGACAGACACTTCTCAGAGAGATGACAACGTAGAAACAATGATAGGGTACTTGCTGCCGTTTTCAACCTTGTAATAGTACCTATCTTGGGGCGGATATCGGCTTACCTACTGAACGAGTATAAGCCGGAACTTAAAAAGGGGGTCAACGCAAAAAATGCTTTTGTTGAATGTCGCACGCAAAATATATAATCACGGCATTCATATTGATGGTTGAGTAGTGGGTGCAGAAAGTGGAACTACATACCTACCTATATATACTCGTACGTTGTGAGTAATCTAAAAAGTCTGAAGGGGGGCTCCAGCGAAAGTGTTTCTATTTGTTTTCCACAGAATACAAATACACCTGTCTTGAGATTGACGGGAAGAAAAAAGATGAACGGTTTGTGGATGATGAGATATGTGGCTTTCTTGATTCCACATTACATAGACGAGAAGAGTATGGTGCCTCATTCAACCAGATAATGATCAGTAACTGGAACGTGGCGATGAATAGGAATAGGTCAAATAAAGATGTTTGTATTGAAAAGCAGTTTGCAATTTAACCACTAAAGAAATGTAGATAATACATATGATGGGGTTTTGTTCAAGCGAATCATGGTAATTGTGGGGAGAAGAATTATTATACGAGTACATGTACATACAACTTTAGAGGAATAAAAAGCTTGCATCATGTTCTGTTTCGTATGTATTGTAAGCCATACGTTATCTGTGGGATATCTGAGAAGCCAGCTGGTATATGGAATGAAGGTTTTGCTTTTCAAATGCTCAGAAACCATATTCCTAAGTCCAAGATATTCAGCACGACTAACTACCTATAATTCCGAGATGTTTCAGTAAGACCCTTGCTATTTGATTTTATTATCACGCTTATTCTACTAAAAGTTTTTTTTGCATTAGATAATTAGGTGCATCAGCTTCATCGTAAGAATTCCCTTTTTTAAATAAGTGTTCATTCCTTACATCTTGTTAGCTAAAATATGTTTTTTTTAGCTTCACGAGAAGTTTCGATGGTTGTTGTCTATGATTTGCCAGCTGTCAATGTCAAACTGTGTTGACATTTCTGTTCAGTAAGGTTTGACAATTCATCATGAATCGTTTAACGCCAGAGCAACGCTTTCAGATTGTGGAAATTTACTTTAAAAAAATAAATAAATCTGTTCGTGAAGTTCATAGAGCACTTGGTCAATTTTACGGTCAACATAATCTGCTTAGTGAGGAAGCAATTCGTGCAGTTATTGATCGTTTTCGCACTGATTTTACTCTTTTCGATTCAAAAACTATTAACAAGACAAAGGAATGTGCGTTCCGAAGAGAATATTGCTGTTGTAGCGCGAAGTGTTGAAGAAGACGCCGAAATGAGGAAGGAGCTGCCGTTATAGTGATAGCGAGCGCTATCGAGCCATGCTGACTGATTTTTTGTTTCCAAAATTCAATCGGATAAACATCGACGGCATTTGGTGCCAACGAGATGGCGCAACTTGCTATACAGCGCGCTTAGCCATAAATTTATTGCAAAACCAATTTGATGTCAACTTTATTTCCAGAAGTGGTCCTGTTAACTGGTCCCCTCGTTCGTGCGACTTAACGCCTCTCGATTACTTTTTATGGGGCTATGTTAAGTCATTGGTTTATGCTGACAAACCAGCAACTCTTGAAGCATTGGAAGCCAATATTCAAGTCACCATTGACGCCATACGGCCAGATTTATTGGAAAAGTGGTGAAAAATTAGATTGATCGAATGGACCGTATAGAAAATCATATTTAAAAAATAAAATTATCTACCAGATTATAATAATAAAAATTCATTCCAACAATATTTCTGTCTTGTATTATTATTTTAAGTTATCAAGCTCTTAAAAAAACACTCTTTATAAGCAGCTAGGCTTATGACTTAGAATTTGTGTGGTTCAAAATCGCTGTGGTTTTGATATACATATGAATCGTTCGGATCAGTACTTATGATTTGAAAAAAACCTTCTACTCGTACTTTAGAGATATGCGCGTTTTGTTCAGCTGTGAGGTAGAATGATTTTTTAGGCTTTCACGGTTCGTTCGATGCTGTTGTTAGGCAAACGTACGCAGCTCCGATGTATCTGGTACCTCAAAGTTGTGAGCGGCATTCAACAGAGTTGTGTCTATAAGTAAGAAACAAAAGCCAGGCAACTTTTAGGGTATGTTAGCAAAGAAATCAGGGATATTAACTTTTCAAGGCGAACACAGTAAAATTGCCGGTAAAGCTGTCTTGAATAGGCTTGGTGATAACTTTGTTTTCTCGAAGATTACTACGGTGGTGGTGTGCATTTAAGTGTTTCATGTTTTTGGAAGGCAGTGTCTTAGGACCTTAGGAGAACAACCAAGTCTGATAAGCCCATTAAGATGATTGTGTATTATATCTCCGCCCCAACGGTGTTGAGAAAAATAGGTCATCGAGGTTATACGAGTAAGCACTTCCGTGTTTGGCCACCTACTCGACGTTTTATTTAGGTAACATAAAAAGTTCATTTAGTTTTTAGTTAGACCAGAGTTAGCTAGAGAGAGAGAGAGAGGAGGAGGAAGAGGATGGATTCCATCTCAATGTCAGATTTATACTCTTAACTGTACCTTTAAAAAGAGGCTTGAGAGCTTTGTTGACTACATAAAATATATACCTAGTCAAGTCATAAGTACTGGTACACAACTGAACTCACTCATTACGAATGCAACACTGGGCGCATCCATTTCGTATTGATTGCGATTTGACAGTTGAAATTTAGGCTTCATTGTGACGTAAAAAGTTTTTGACATAAATTACTTACAAACATGAAATGAGCGACATCGAAAATCGTATTGTTGTAGTTGGCCTACTTAAATGCAATATGGAAAAAGGTGATATCTTTAGGACATTGCGACCGCTTGGAATCACTCGCAATTTTTTGTATCGTGTGGAGTACGAGACCGTCAATGAACCGGCCGTCCGGGTACTGTGAGAGCTCCGAAAGCGATCAAAGCCGTGAAGAAACGAATCGATCAAAAACCGCTGCAAAAACAGAAAATCTTGTCGCGGAAAATGCAAATTTCGGAAAATCGCATAATCAAAGAAGACTTAGGACTCGGCGCGTACAAGCGACACACTGGACACCTGCTCACGGCCGCATTGAAGGAAAAACGCAAGCGAAGATCGAAAGCGTTACTCAGCCGGTACGTGAAGAACGCTCACAGACAAATTCTGTTTAATGACGAGAAAATCTTCACCGTAGACGAATCCTTCAACGATCGTGTGTATGCTCGGTCATCCAGAGAAGGATCCCAACTCATCGCGAGGGTTCAAAGAGGCCACCATCCGGCGTCTGTAATGGTATATTCAACAACAAGCCATGGACTTTCCGGCAAGACTCTGCTCCAGCTCACAAAGCCAAAACGGCTCAACTGTGGCTCAAAAACAACGTTCCGGACTTCATATCAACGGATGATTGGCCAACTGGTAGTCCAGACCTCAACCCGTTGGATAACAAGTTTTGGTCCGTATAAGAGGGCGTGACTTGCTCTAATCGACACTCAAATGTGGAGTCGTTGAAGCGAGCCCTTGTCCGTGCAGTGGACAATTTCCCCATGCATGAAGATCGTGTCGCAATCGATGAGTGGCCACATCGTCTTAAGTAGTGCTGGAAGGCAAATGGAAGTCATTTCAAATAAGTTGTTCTAAGATTTCTAGCCATTGAATAATAGAAACAAAAAAAAAGAATTGTTTAAATATTAATTCGTTTTCATTTGGCGAAGATTTTTCTGTGCACCAGTATTTATGACTTGACTAAGCATGTCGGTGATGTAACAATCAAATTAATTACCTAGTCCCTGCCTTACCTGCTCATGTAGGTCCCTGGTCGGCCAGTAGAACGCATAACAATGTTTATAACTCGATAGAGGAAGTAAAAGCTACTGTCCAGGAGGACGTCTATGACGAAGAAGAGGATGAAAATATAGGAACTTAGCATTTTAGAAAAAAATGGTTTTATTTATAAAACAAAGCCTGTTATCAGTTTTCGACTGCACAAACGTAATCACATTGCGATAAGCTGCCACTTTTGAAATTGTACACTATATTTGGGCAGAAAACATGATCAGTAGCGTTGTACCATAAACAATAGAAGATCATTTGAATGCTATAAGATCTGTTGTTGCCGCCGGTGTAGGGAATTTTGTCGAAAGACCTCGGAGACACAGTGCATGGCTGCCTTAAGATACCTTATAATGAATTGAAAATTGGGCGAATTTGAAAGTTCATGAATGACGTGGATGATATATTTCTCTGCTATTGCTTACCGTAATTTGTACCTACACCATTAGACCATGGGTGTGGTGCAAGAGGCAATCTGAACCAGAACAATGCTCCAATATAGAAACTTAGTGTTGCTAAATATCACTATAAAAGAGAAGTAGAAGTGGCGTCAGAAAAGCCAAGTCCACTTTTGAAATGCCCTTTCAAATCTAGAAAAGCAGTGCTATTAGATTCATTAAGGTGCACTCTTTCGATTAAATATGTGTGCTGACTGCATGTTTATGCCGGTACATGCACAGGTAGAGCAATGCCCTGACAGGAAGATTGTTTCACAGCGGTCATCTTGACTCCAAGGTGAAAGTTCTATGCTACGTGTCCCTATAAAGCTAATCATCGCTTACGGCTTTCCAGTGTGGTTTAATGAAGCGCCGTCTTACATGGAAATGATCCTTGTGTTTTAGAGGCAGTGTCTTAGAATGTGTCTTCGACTCTATAGAACACCGGAATCAGAGTATAAGAAATATTATCCCAAAAAGGCTCTTTACGATGGGGCTCTAATTAACAGAATTGACAATTTCCTCTTTAATGTAACTCTAAGGCGCGTAAGGGCGATGATTATCGACAACAGCTTGATCTCTGGGGCTTATTATCCCAACGAAATGTACCATGAGAGTACACTTCGATCTGGTTTTATTCCTCCAGAGGCATTTCTATATATTGATGCCAAAGGGTTAGTGCAGAGTAGGGATGGTATTCCGGTTTTTTATCACAGCCACCGCGGTGCGAAGGATAAGTGGCTCATCTACGACGAGTACGTCGTAAATGCTCAGGAGCTCTTTTGTTTCAGTCTCGCAATTGCGGATAGAGATAGGATCGACGCTGAAAAGCAGTTCACCGACTTTTGGTGGCTGAGCGATGGGGAGGGAGTTGGTACGCCCTCCTAAGTCGGTGTGTAAGGAAATAGATTTCTCCTAGTCATCAGCTAGGTTAGGATTAGATAGGGGGTTTTCGTGGAGGCCGGGCTCGTTAACATGAATGGGTGCCTTCGAAAGGTGATCGGCACTTTCTTTTGTGCACGATGTTGACGAGTGTAGGGTGCCCGAAAATACAATCGGGGTAGTGACCACTTGGGGCTAGAGGAGACAAGTGCTTGCTACACAGTTTACAATTAGGTTGAATTAAGTAGTTTAGGTAGGTTAAGTAGCGTAGGTAGTGCTAAGTTTTAAATAAAAAGTAAAACCATCGTCACGAGTCTAGTTTAAGAATTTCTGTTAAGCTTAGAGTGCTCGGTAGGAGTCAGTAGGCTAAATTAATAAAATGTAATTGTTGAATTAATAAATAAATGTTGAACGGCGATGGCGATGGCGCGATAGTTAGGTCATTGGACTATCACGCAGAGAGTCTGGGTTCGATTCCTGGCTGGGTCACCAACAAATTTTCGAATCGCCATCATCCTCTCCGCGGGCAATGGCAAACTCCCGAAGGTAAAAAAAATTTACTACGAAAAAGCTTCTTAGGAGTGCCGTTCGGATTCGGCGATAAACCGAAGGCCCCGCTCAGATGTGTCAAAAATGAAAACATGAGCAACACAAATGAGTGTTAAGAAGCTAGGCCATGGCCTATACCGGGCTGCCAGCGGCACAGTATTTTTTTTTTTGAATTGTTGAATTAGATTTAAGCATTTTTGTCTAGAATGTAATTTTATAGGGATAAGAGAAATAAAAATGTATTAAAAGGTAAAAGTAAGCCGTTATAGAATGTAGGATTATGCAATGAAGTTTGTTGACCTAAAGAGAAAACAGTGGTTCACCCAATAGATACTTGTACGGATACGCTAAAGAAACAGGCCCTGCAGTTACAGAAAGCCAGGATTTCAGTTCAAAGCATGTCGTATTCTGATAAGCGTCTATATCTATGACGTCACCACCATGATTTGAGTAACCAGTATGCAAAAGTACATAAAATGTTTGTACACTTCTGAGATTATGTCTTACCTCACGCACAAAACGTTAATTTCCTTTCCTTAATCTATAGAATTATTATTTAATGCAATGCGTTCAAAGTTCATACTTGTGAGATTGGAAATCACTATACAGATTGAAATTGTATGCAGATAAACGGTAAGATTTCTTTAAAAGCCCCATCACAATCAAGCCTATAAGAGTTTAACCTACCTAAAGCATCTATAATGACAGTATAATTGACCGAAAACCATCCAATTAGGTTACAGAAACCACACACCCATCGCTGTCGACAGAGCTAAAAACCCAGTTAACCCAAAAGGTATTCGATATGATGCAACCCGAGAGACCAAATCCAATTACCTTCAAAGCCCAATTAATGAAAGACCACAGACTTTGTGAGTATCCGTTTAGTAACCATAGTATCCGTACAGTATCTGGAGACTCTCAGTGGGATTATCATCATAATTATCGTTGCTGTACGAGTATTTGTAGTTGTCAGTTGAAGTTCGATTGTCATTGGTAAATGTATTTAGTAGGTACTTACGAATGCTCGTAATCTCGCCAGAAGTCCCTACCTAACCTTTTGGAACGTTGTCCGTTTAACTGCTTTGGCACCCTCTGTGTACATCCATACATATGGTATGTAGATTGTGGGTGTTCTACTTATTAGTATTCTATAAAGAAAATCGCCTCTCTCGTTTTTTCACTCAAAACATCCACCTTCATTTCATTTTGGCTTAGGGGTTTGCACACTAATCGCCGATAGACGAAAGCAAAATTCCCAGCTGCTACCGCTGTAGTTGTTGCTCTTTCTGAGAGCCTCTTGTTGGCAACATGTAATTCTTCAACCATGGCATGCAGACTTTACAGTGTAGCAGGTACGACTAATTTCAGCTCTATAGCTTTAGTAATTAATTAGAATGAATATCGTGCAGTTGCTACACGGAGCCCTAGAGCTGTAGGCGAATGAGTATGAGTTTGAGTGTCTATGGTTAATGAACTTTGATGGATAAACCGCGAACTGGGTACCAGCATTGTTTTGATATCCGTGCATGCCATTAGCTACGAATAAGCTCGCCAATTCTATTTGTCAAAGGCAACAGGGCGCGGCTGGTGATGCAGTACTGGCACTGGCACTGGCACTAGTACTAGTACTAGTACTGGAACTACGACTAAGATCGAGGCTGGGGTTGAGTTTGAGACCATGGCAATGGCAGTGGCAGTGGCATTTGTATGCCATTAAGTAATAGAGCAGTTATTGATATTCCGAATGCAAGTGCACTGAAACTGGAACTGAATTATTCATCAGCGTGTTGTTCATTGTAGCCGTTCTGTGCACATTGGATAGACAAACGCAACGCAAACTAAGATGGCTCTGGTTACATGGGTGAGGGGCCCGGGTATCATATTCCTTCGCGCGAATGTCGTCTTCATATTCTGTTAACGTTGAAATTTTGAACTCGAGCACAAAACTGAAACCGAATCTGAAACTATGATAAAACTGAAACTGAAGCCAGAATGCTTTTTAATTTATCAATGTTCTTACTACGAATATAAAAACGAAGGGTGACAGCAGATGGAGGAGAGAATAAAGGTGGGTGTTTTGTGTGTATTTGTAAGTGCCGGTCCTTATTCGGCATTCCATGGTGCATGGTGTTCCTTCATGACATTACCATGAAACGCTTTCCAGCTGCTTGGCTTGCGTCAGCTGAGGTTTGGCTGACTAAAAATAGTCGACTAACCGGTATGTATCTATGCTTGATGAGCATGTCGACGACGACGACGATGACGACGACGAAGGGAGGTTGATGATGATGGTGCACGGAATAATTTTGCATACATATCCCTGTCGCAAGATCCTTTGCTTGGCATGAGCACGAGTATACTCGTACAATGGTTCGAAGAATTCGTTGCAAGCTGATTTGTACATGCCTCGCCTCGCCTCGCCATGATGATTATATGAATACAAGTAGGTACTAGTACGAGTATCTTCCTAGTATTTGAGCGATGTTTTTCAATGGCAATTCTAAGGAGTGTGCTACAACCTTCCTCATAGTTAAGTCGGCATAAATATAAGCAATATAAGAAGAGACTTTCCGAAATCATTGGCAATAATATGTTTTGACAAGTGTGGTGTTTCAGTTTTTTTTTCTTAATTTCTATCTTGAATGTCTTTTCGAATGTCTATCTCTAAATTCTTTTAATCATTTGAATTTTGCAATGCAATACCGGGGAATGCATATTTTTATGACTTGATGGAATAAATCAGAATGAAAATATAAGAGGACTCCATCCACCCTGGATTGTGGTTATGTAAAGTGGTATCCAGTTCAAATAGGAAAAAGCAAACGAGGATGATAGTGACGGCGGAAATGACAGTGCAGTTTGAAAAGTATTTACAAAATGTAAATTGGTGAAGGTTTGTGAATGAGTATACTACAAAAATAATTAGCAAAATATTAGCTTCCAAAAGGACATCAAATTGATACACAGAAACATTCTGTGTGAGTTGGTACAGACATACATACACATACTACATGTATGTTTGAAGAACTAACGCTTCTCTAAAGTTCGATGCGATGGGCAATATTTTTAGAAATCGAAGTTTCATTTTAAAATGTTTTTTTCATATGAATTATTTGAAAATCTAGGTCAAATTCCACCAGTAAGAAAATCCTCTTTTCACTTTAAGTGGGATTGAAGGTATGTAACTGAATATTGTTAACATATAAGCATTTTCCGATGAACGTTGGTTGGTCGAAGAAATTACACTAGGTATAAACGAACGCATGCAGCTTCACTAGTTAGTTCAACAAACAATACCAGTAGGTCAGTAGATCTGTAGTCAGAAAAAAAAAACGTTAAAAATATTATTGCCTCCAAACATATAAAGTTGTTCAATAAGGAAGCTCGATGTTGGAGTTGTTTGTGAGTTATCCGTTAATTTTTTTTATTTGAAGGAAAATTTAATGGCAGTAAATACCTATTGTATAAAATCGTTCAAATGTATGCCGCGGCATTGCTTGGTGGTACGTTTTCGGGAGATACAACTTTCAATGACTTTATCGCATAAATCTCGGACGAAGTCTAAAGGCGATAAACCGCTAGGTAACCATGCCTCAAATGTCTCATGCAGGATGTCTATCGGTGCATGCGTTGTGAGTCATGTCGGGCCGTCCTGCTGGAACTTCATGCCGTCGGTATCCATATCATCTAGGCTACAAGATTTTTTAATATCGACCTATAGGACCTAGTTTCGTTTTGGAAAAATATACAGACGTACTTTTCGGCAAGACCAAAGTGTGCAAACAGTAACTTTTAAGGAATGCATTTTGTGCTGGTGTATCTCGTGCGAATTGGCATAGTCTCAAATCTGACAATTATGATTGTTTGCAAATCTATTCATACTAAAATAGGTCAACTTCGGGTCAACTTCAACCTACTCTAGAGCTAAATCAGCGAACACAGGGATTGGCTCTGGTCGTTACCTTTAAGTTTCTGGATCGTTGGGTGGAAACTCAAGTTTCGACGCGAAGTACGCTAAGTTGAGCAAGTTCCTGTGAACGATGAGAAATTGACTACATCTGTTTTTCCAGTGCAGTCTCACGCACAACAGCGATGTTTTCAGCAGGCCTTGCGTTTTGTGGACATACAGGTGTTGGCTGATTATTTATTGAATCAGTCGACTTGAATTTGGCTGCCAAATGTAAAATAGTCTATTCTGCTAGACGGTTGAGGCGAGGAAAAAAATCAATAAATGCGTGGAACATTTCTCCAACGGAAAATTTGATGATTTGTAGACGTTGATCAACATTATAACCTTCCGTGGTGATTTGCCATACACAACTGAACAATTCATAAATTTGACAGATGTTGCTTAAACAACATTGAAAGACGCTTTAATAAAGACTGACTGACTGATCAAGTCTAATAAATCTGTACCAACTATCTGCTGAGCTATTTAAAGTAGCTAGAGATGTCCTGGATGCATACACCACTATATCTGTAAAATATGGTCAGATAAAAGTATGCGCAACTATATACGAGTAGAAATCTCGTACATATACACAGTAAGTTCTTTTTGCCATCTATTTCAGTGTGGTTTGTGTTCAGTAAAGTCTACTATCAATCAAATATTCAATGACATTTTAGGAAAAGAATTCTACATCGATACCTTAGATCTATTTGTCAAAATGTCAACTTCAAAGCGTGCATAGGAAACAGCTACAAAAACAATGACTCATTTGGATATCCTTGCCGAATTTGTTAGGTTGTGTGGGATTAATCGAGATCTTCAAAGGCGAGGAAGAATTTAGAAATGGCCATGCGCTGTCATGTGACCTAGAAAACATCGCGCAAAACTTACTGGCCAACAAAAGAGGCTCGATTTTTATAATTGCGTATGTCCATGGCATTGATGTTATTGGACGAACAAAACCAGCCGTCAATGAAGGTTTCGTGAGTTTTGAGGCGCAGGCGGCCAAAATGGGTCTGAAGTTAAAAAAAATACATAACAGCGATGGCTTGGCCAGTCGCCATGGGTAATTAAACTTTGTTGTCACAACCAGGAACGACATAAATGCAAAACTTAGGGCGCAGGAGTGCATTGGGCAATTTGAAAAACATCGCAAAACAGTACAGGACGTACTCGTCTTAACTTAACAAATTGCTACTCAGATCTTATTTTAAAGCCAGCTGGATCTCGAAGAGAGAACAGTGTCCAAATCGCCTGAAAGATGATTTAGGTTTCATCTAATGTGCCACGTATAATCTTCCCTAATGACCGCCTGAAAATAAGGTGTCATCTTTAAGTTTCGTAAAAATTGTTCAACGCACTTGTGCAAAAAGCAGAAACCGGACCAATATTTAACGCATATGCGGAACAGAAACGGTCTAAGTCCATCCTGGATTTTCTTTTTACAAGTGAGGACTAATTAAAAAGGTTGAGGAAAAAATCCATTTCTGAGTGCAACTACTTAACTAACAGGGTAACACCCTTGGACTCCGTGGCTAATTAAAGAACACATTCTCTACTCGACCTACAACTATTAGCATTTCAGACTTGAACGTCCATTTTACGACAGTGTTAAGACCATCATAGGGCATAGCGTTGAATACCTTTCTACATTTCGGTAATTGCCGACTTCGAAAAGGTCTATAATTGTTCATTTAGTAAGTGTTACAGAGGAGAGCATCTGATACCAGTTCAAAGCAAGAAAATTAAGCCGAAGGGGCCTAATAGAAATGGGGCTCTTAATAGATAATAGGCTTTCAGGATGGCGATAACGAGTGAGTTAAACTGGAAAATTCAGAAAGTTCGTTTATACAGAATGTTCGGACTTTGAATTCCCTTAGACACCCATAACCACCATTCAGAAAATAGGTTGGATAGGATAGGAACCGGATGCGAAAATGCATTGCAATAATCCTCATTAAGCCTTGATTTGACAACACCCGCCTGATATGTGCTCACGTGCTTACAACGAAAAAAGACTATACCACCAAAGGATGTGTCTACGAACTCCTCGAACCAAAACATACTAGCAGTACTGTAAGTAATGCTGTCAATTTCCTTTGCTGCAGGATGAAATACGAGTATAGCTGACGCCAGTACGCAATTTCCGTACTTTAACAGTCCCAAAGGACAATGGCGGTCACCGTTGTCCACACTTTCTGAGTAGCCGAAATGGACTCGGACCAATACATAGCTGCAGCAAATCTATG
This sequence comes from Volucella inflata, assembly GCA_928272305.1. NCBI lineage: Eukaryota > Metazoa > Arthropoda > Insecta > Diptera > Syrphidae > Volucella > Volucella inflata. Next base: position 110,441,148 of record OV743720.1, on the reverse strand, counting down.
TACGTCTGAAATGTGAAAGTTTTTAAGAGGAAAAAATACGAATACATAACTTTGATGAATCTGACGGAATAGTTGTTTAATTGGCCTACGAAGCAATTATGTAGTTGTCTTACTATAATTGTCCAGGAACTATAGGGGGATTCTGTACCTCCAGTCCTACTCTATGGAGGAGAGCGCTTTAAACACAAGATTCATTTAACAGTTTTGATCCTCTTTGCATGGATGGTTTTTGGAGAAGGAGATGTAACAGCAAACTCTGAACTTCGACTAGAATAGCAAAGGTAGCCACCATAAATAAAATGAATGAACAGTTATGCTGTGGCCCAAAGAGTTAGGATTTTTAGTGTAAGGGGAAAACGCAGTGAGTGGCCGTATGTCATACGAGACCTTAAAATCGATGAATTGGTGGGGTGTATCGATCTCAAGCCCATGGGTTTTCTCCAAGATCTGGCCTGAAGCCACACTGATATATACCAAACGTGTACGATCTGCTGTACTGTTGATTGTACAGAAGATTGGATTCTGTATGTGATGTTAAGAAGACTGATGCCTCTGTGGTTGACGCAGTTCAGAGAGACCGCTTTCACGGGGATCGGACAAACAATGCTAAGGTTCCATTCATCGGGCATACTTTGGTCCGCCCATATTTAAGAGGTGAGTTAGTCATTCAGTCAGTCAGGTCATCCGCTCCAGCAGTCAGCTTTGTTGGGCTTAAACTTAGATATTGCTATCTTCACATTATCGAGGTCGAGTGGACGGAATTGTTGGTCTATATCGTTTATGTTGAAAGGTATTTAGGTCGCTATCCCCGTTATTCAGTCTACAGACTATTTCTACCTTTTGGCAAAACTTCTGGAAAAGCCTCTCTCAATTTTCTCGACCGCTTACTTCTCGTCCTCCTTTTTGTTTCTCCTGAGAAGCTGGTGTTTGTCTTTCCTCTCCTGCTCATAGAGCTAATAAGAAGCTTTAGTCCGTCTATACAGCGCTGTTTTTTATGCATCTTGCTTAGCTACATGTTCTTTCCGGCATTCGTCATGAAACCAGGGATTTCGTTGTGGCGGTCGAGTGAAACCCTCCACTGACCACTCACTTGACCTTTAAATGTTCAAACATTTTGCTCGTTTTCAACAATAATCTTATCCTTTTTCAATTACCAAAGTTAAAGCCCGTCTTAAACGAGAATCGACCCTAAACTGTTTATCACTTTTAAAATTCGTAATGTAAAATAAAAATTGCATTCGCATTTTTTTTGAATATCGTCCAACAACTCCTAAAGTGAATTGCTGGAAAGTTGGCCATAAAAATTATGATGCGTAACTAATTCAAACAATTTCACCTCCTGATATACCTAGCTAGCAAAAGTGATAGCATTATGGTAATAGCCTCCAAAATTTGCAAATTACTCGGTAATTATATAAAATATGCATTAGTCACCTAAAGATCGTATTATGCGGGACCATTCTCATTCATCTGGTTTTCAAGCTTCCAGTCTGATTCTTGAATCGGTACGGAGCCCACTTAATTTGCATAAATGGCAAATTGGCTTCCTCTTGTGCTCCGAAACGAATATTTCATAAGCTCTTCAGCCATCATCGGTCGAACCATGACAACCTTGATGGATGGAATCCCATCAATGCGCTAATATCCATATACTCGTGCACATAAATTTCGTATAATACCTATACAAAGGGATGCTCTTATGACTCGAATGTGTGTTTTCCAAGCATTTCGTTGAAAGGACTTCGTTAAGAATTCTCAATAATGAAATAATCAACCATCGACCTATTCAGCTCTTACAAAGTTTTCGACTTGTTCAGCTCGGTACGAGTAGGTAGGTAAACAGTACACCTCCCGCTCCCGCTCCCGCTCCCGCCATGAGCTAAAAGTAAGCGAGGTGTACCTAATTACCGGCCCTTCACAAGGACCTTCCCTGTGCATATTCAATTACATTGCTCCCCGTGTGCGATGGGATGTTGGTACGCTTTCAAAAATCTATCGGCTCACTAATTAAATAAATTTATTATGCAAGCAAAAGGATGACTCCCAAGCTCACTCAGTACCACCTGAATTTTACTGGAGATACAATACAGGATCATCTATATTCGATCTATTCGACGTTGAAAGGAAACTGGCATTTTTCAATTTTTTCTATTTTAGATACGAATAATCACACATTTAGTTAGTTGCATGAAAATATGCATAACAGGTCGAATGAATGTCGCTTCTTTGAAAGCTGCAAGAAATTCTGGATAAAGTATCTGTACTCCGTAGTAGTACTCGTATAAATATGAATACCCTGTGGATGGGTATTGAAATTCATTTCCAAATGGACAACCTTATACTGGGATAGAGTCTGAATTTAAAATATGATTTTGCCTTCATAAATTTACAATGTGCCCATAAAAATACAACAAACACAGACATGGGCAAAGATACGAATACAGACACATACACAGGCTAGAGAAGAAGCCAATGAAAGAGGCTAATATCCTGGCGGCAACGTCTGTGGGGATGCATTAAACTGTTTAATATTTAAATATGAAATCGACCTCAAATTGAAGACGACCTACGAAGGAGGACGAGTGGTTGGTTGGTTAGGTGCATTGGGATGCGGCTGAACATTTCCAACAGTCTTAATCTTCGTTTTACTTTTTGCCTTTTACCGTTAGCCGGTTATTTCATTTTCCGTCTTACCAAATGGGAAATTTTCTTAATTCAGAAGCAGAAACGAGAGAAAATCTAATCTTTGCATTCGTTCAGTACATAGTTCCTTTTTCGAAATTATTTCCGTCATCTCTGCATCCGCCCATGAACGTCGTCTTGTTGTTACAGCCTCCTAGGTAATCTTCTTTGGATTCCTTCTCTAGGAACAGATATTTTTGAGTTTATTTTAGTTTTTAATCTTCACATACCACTTCAACGATGATGTAAGGGGTTGCAGGATGATGGACTTAAATTTCAGCATCAGTAAGGCACAAAAAAAATGTTTGCACACAAAATTGTTGCATGGAAAAATTGCAAACAAATACCAATTGATTGGGAAGAATAATTTTCTCAGTCAGGTACTAAGAATTTTTTTCCAAAATTTCCAAAAAGATTTTACTCTTGGTATACGTCCTGAAATAGTTTTAGTTCGTTTGTTCTACAGTACTTCGCACATCCCAGGCCGTATGGAAAAGAGGCGAAATTGCAAGTTTCGTGCTCGTATCGTAGTTCACTCATTGCTTAACCAAAAAACTTAGTTACAAAATGGCCTAAGCACCGCAGAAACTGTGGAAAGCATAGCCCACTTCGGGCCTTGCCGCTATGTATCTAAATAGAAGTGAGCTGATTTGCATACGCGGTTCAAAATCACATCAACAGCTGCTATATGCATCGAATTATTCGAGCTTGTGTGCCAAAGCAGAGGATTCGGTTATGAATTTTTGAAATTAAGGTAATTGCGGTAATTGAAATATGACAGAGAGACAGGATGGCACTAATTTACTGATTAGGTTATATTATAGAATGTAGGATAACATTTTAATAATTTGTACTGTTACTGACATTTTTTTAAGCAAGGGTTACGGAAAGTTCCAGTATCGTTTGGCAATTAGAAAAATAACTCCCTGACACGCGCTTATTTGTGTTACTGTGTGCTATCCACAAGATGGCTTCTGTTTTGTTTGCTCTTGATGTCAAAGATATTATTTGGAGTCTTTAAATGCATGGAATCACAGAAGTGCATTTGAAATGAAGTACCTCCTCCGGTAGATCTCTTGAATTTCAATGTATATTTTATAAGGGTTTGTATTCTAGGGATTAACAGTTTACGTAACATGGTTTGGCAGTCTGTTGAGCAACGATGGTTTTTAGGAGTATCATCTTCCTTGACCCAGTTCAAAGTTGTCCTTCTGCCAGGAACTTTTTGTAAAACAAAACATTCTTTCATCCCATATTCATCCAAAGAACTCGAGTCTGTTGTCTTCCCAAAGGTGTTCTGAATTTAAGTGAAAATGACACGCAGAACCGAATGTGGGTGTCATTGTAACCTTGATGGCATGCCTAAATGTTAGATTGGCATCGGCAACTACGGCCTTAAACAAAGAAGCCTTGGATAAAGAAATGATAACAGCGAACGATTTCTCAGTTTCTGCAATTATTTTATCGTAGAGGTTACCATTTTTGAACACATAAGAAGCAAGTTATCTGGTAGGTGTCACCTTACGTGCATTTGGCCGTCAAAGTGGGATAGCATTCATATCCACTCCACTCTCAAATAACATAGTGCATCGCTTTAAGTATTGCAAAAACTCATAAGTTAGACTCTGACCATCTAAAGAGCAGTTCGAATCGCCATAAAATAATGAAGAACCTTTCACAAATGGAAGCCGCTGGCTGAAAATGTTATGAGTTGTACCGAAAGAAAACATATTAAAGTCGTACTCGGCGATGCTAAGTTATTTAGATAATACTTTCTTGCAGGCAAAATTTGATAAGACAATTTCGTAATATTGTCTGTTCAAAAAGTACCGGGAACCACCGTTAATGACTTTAAAAATTTTGTTTTCTGAAGCCAGTTGCACTGTATAGTAGTTAATATGCCAAGCATGAGGATGGTCGGTCAATAAGTTCGTTTACAGCAGTTTATTTGAACTGAAGGATTGCCCTAAATTTTGTTCCACAAACATATTTCTGTGTATTAACTTCTTAAGAAGAAGCTTATGCAGAATCAGTAAAGACTAAGACATCTGGTTATGAGTCGTGTTATGAGTCTAAAGATGTATTTAAGGAGTATCGGGACATCGTAGAAAATATTCTTCTCTCTGGACGACTTTCGACTTGTTCAACCGATGAATATAGCGAAAATTGTGCTTGATTACCGCCATTGCAGTTTAAGAGAGATAGCTGTTCTTTCGATTATCGCGCATATTTTGGGCATGAGACGCGTCGCTGTACGACTTATATGAAAAGTTTCAAATTTATTCAAATTTTTTATATACCAAATTTATATTCACCAGATCTGGCCCGTAGGATTCCTTTACTGAATTATGATTACGAAATTATTACACCCTGGCAACTATTTCGACTGAAACCATTTAACAATATTCGTTGAAGGAGCTTAAGGCCGTTGCGAAAAGCGACTATAAAAAGTGTTTGAAAAATAGAAAAAGGATGGCATTCTTTGATGTCCATTTACTAAGTTTTTTTACTTTTTATTTTCTTAGTTTTAGTTTTAAATAATTGTAATATATAAGAGAATACTTTAAGACACGTCGAAAGATATAGATTAAGAATGATAATTACCCTAAAGTGTCAGCGTGGGGCCAGTCAGTTAAAATAAGATAGTTTTAAGTTATTTAAGCTAATTTTTAATGTTTTGTTTTGTTGTTTAGACTACAACTACTACTACTTTTTTGACAGAATGTTAGACCCTTGAGGAGGTTTCTGAGTCTGCAAGTCTTTCAACGAATATAAGATCAAGTGAGTAGTTGAGTTCAAGAATTCACCTAGAGAAAACAAAGCAAGTAATAACTAGCTCTACGCCCAAAATATAGGCAAGTTTTTTAAAAAACTGATCAGAAATTCGTAAAGAATGTTAGATACATCGACAAAACAACTTCAGAAGGAGGAAAGAAGGTAATAATGATAAGAAAATTCAGCAGTAGTCAACAATGGAATAGCCTCTTTGCCATGCTGAGCAGAGGTTGGAGCAATGACTAAGAGGATGGAGAAACATAAACGAACTGCCAGCACTTACGAATTAATCGCCAGACTATCTAAATTTAAAGCTGACCATATAATTTGTAGCATTAAAAATTCCTTCGCATGTTATACAGCTAAAAATATATTTTCTTTAATAGTCAGAACATGAAATGGATTTCGCATAGAGCTTTTAAGCTTAGTGCTGTAAAAATTTCTTCCTTACCTAGGTAAGGACGTTCCTTTATGCAAGGCTTCTAAAAGCAGTAAAGAGGAATATTGAATTCACTGTTTTGAGTGTCGGGCTATAATGTGGTCATGGAAAATGAGATTACCGATGAACTTGCACAGTAAGGCTCAAAGCCCACCTCCGGATCAGAATTTTATTAGGATTGACAGACAAGTTTCGAGAGAACTTAACTGCATATAGCATGACGAGTCTAAATGTTTTGATCGGCGACATCCTGCGACGCTTGCAACCTACATTCGTACTAGGTACCAGGTATGCGGCGCTGATATGGTTGGTGCTGATTATTTTGGCATCTGTATATAAGGAAAAGATAATATATATGTGTTTGAGAAAAAACATTACTGTTTTTAAGTGGTTAAGCACAAAGCAGAAACTAGAAGAGACCTGGAGATTATTGACCTCATCAAACTGTTGCCATCTTAGTTTGTTGAGGCAACTGGGCTTAAAGTTTTCAACTTTAAAGGCCAATTAAAGATCTTAAAAATCTTGTTGGGTGGTTACAACAGAATCATTCGAAACTAAGATGTACTTGGACGACAACGACTCGTAAGTCCAAATCTCCGGTTGAGATACAAATCCTACAGAAATTCCGGAAGGTTAAGGTAATAAAGTAAAAGCTAAGTGAATGAAGGCCGGCAGGGATCAGCTCAATCGGTAAGAAATAATATAAATGAGTAAAGACCTCGTTGACACATAATCTGCATGATGATCGTACTTAGTCTTAATATTTCAAGGGAATTCTAATTTCTACTTGCTAAACGCCAATGTGAAATCAGCACTGATCACCCTTGACACAAGTATCTACATACTTATGCAATAGCTCATTCATATTAAATTATTTGCCCACTTACCACTGCATTAAGATTCAACATCAACAGTCTTCTGAAAAAAAAAAACACAAAAAATGAGTAAACAAAGTATATAGTACGTCCCACCCACCGGCGGTAATGAGCTAACAAAGCAAAGATTTTCACAAGTAATTCTTTCGAAATAACTTCTTAAACAAACAATCAGATACGAAAGATACGAAACATCTCCCAGATACTTGCACAGTGCATTCAACACCTTTTTGCACTCCTCCAACTCCACAAAAGAACAACCATATCTCGACGAAAAAGGAAGATTTATTAGGTCACCCCGGCGGCGATGCATTGCTCGTATCTGAGAAGAGATGCTGTACCAGCTTAAGTTGCAGTTGACGATGCTAAAGCTAATGTTAATTACAACACCTTCTGCTCCAAGGTTGGAAAACTTGAAGAAAAATAATCAACCCAAGGCCATGTTGACATTGCCTAGAGATGCTCTTGCATTTCAAAATTACGAGAACCAACGTATCTTACGACAGTTGGAAGCAGATACTTTGTAAATAAAACCACCGACATATGAGTTCTTCTCGGTTTGGGCAGGGTAGGTACATGCAAATTGGTAAAATTGCAAATATGAGTATGAATAGGAGTATCTTCATCTATTTGCCAAACCTTTTGGGTGGAAAATAATCACCAAAGGCGGAGATGCCTCATGCTGATGTAAATCAGCTTTCAATCAAGTTTTTTGTACATGCGAAGGTGTGAAGTCGTAATTAATTATGATACCTCCTCTTGAGCAACACTATTGTTTACAAGCAAGGCAAGGTAATGGCATTTCATTATATCAAAACCTTGACGCCTTCAAAATGTGGGACATCTCTTGAAGCACGCAGATACATTCAAGTTGGTCTTCGTACGTCAAGTGATTCATTTTGATATACGAGTACGTAAATGAATATCTATGTACTCGATAGTTGGTTTGAATAACTTTCTCCCCTTAAAGCATCTATCCGACTGGGCCCCTTTCAAGCCTAATTTGTGAAAACTCATGTTTTTATCAAAGTGGAATTCGCTTCATTTGCCTGGATTACCTGCTGGCTGGTTAGCTGACTACCTAGTAACAATAAAGCTTTCAGGCTGACAAACCGCAAAGTGATAATGGCCGATAAAAAATAGAAAAACTAAAAAAAAAGCGTTTCAATCACTGAGCAAACAGGTTCTTCTTTGGTCTCATCGACCCGCACCTGTTTTAGCCATCGTAACTGCATTTTGGCTTGGCTTGCTTTGGCGTTGCCTACCTATATATGTTTACCTTTTTCCCCATACAAGGCGGGTACACCAGGTATCACAGAGTGCTCCTCGAGTACGTCATGTATCTACATAATTATACATACAAGTATATGATATACCGACTCGTGCTATGCGATTATGTAAAAGAAATTTATTCAGGTGGGTAACTGGTGAAGCCACCATCAAAGGTGCTAATACAAGAGGCACTCAATCGATTACGATAATGTTTGCTTAACGTAGTAGTCGCCACTGCCGCCATAGCCATAGCCATAGTCGTAGTCGTAGACCAAGTTGTATTGAATAGGTAGCCACGAGACCGTTAAGGTTTTTCACCTGACAGACTAAGCCAGATACTTTACAACTCACTACTCCTACTGTCTTCCACTTTTGGGGTGAGGTAGAACAATCGTAAAATTGTAGAATGGCAGACTGAAAGAATCTCTTTTCTGGTCGCTTGCCCATGAGACCAACCGCACAATGGGTGGCGTAATTTAATTTGTATTTCTTAAATTGTCCATGATATCGGTTGGACAACGGATGTGTTCTGTTTGACACTTCATTTTGGTATTCTCGCTTAGCTTTGCTGCCGTACAGTTTAACCCCATTACCGCATTTTGTTTGTCCATTCTTTGTATGGGATACATGGTGACTGATTGACTAGCAGCCAGTGTTCTTCGATTAGAATTCCAAAATCAATTCGCACATCTTTGAGATGGCTTTGTTACTTTGACGTGGTCTGAGTGGTTTTAACGTATGCATAGTCGACCTATGGACTTGTGCAATTAAAGTCCCGTTTCAAGGCAAGTCAGACTCTTATTTGGGGCGAAAAATTAAACGATCATTCATGAGGAATTTGTATTTTATGAATGAGTTTACATTGTGAATTCATGTGTGAATATGACTAGGCTTTGAGTGGCAAACGTTTTTCAAGTGGTGCCATAAAACTGAGGCTGTATCCGACACATTTTGGGCGAAAGAGTCATTGACACTTTAATGCTTGGTAAATTGTACGATGGTACTTGAGTGCTTGGTTAGACAATAGTTGTATGAGTATGATTGATTTTATTGGGTTTCATTGTAATACTTATAGAAGGCAGTATGCATACACTTATTGTGAGATGTATAACCAAACTATCATCAAGTCAAGTGATTTTTAATTAATTTGATATAGATTGTAGTTTGTCATTAAGTGAAAGTATATACGACTAAGGTGTAAATGTGCAGTATGTATAGTTGAAATCAGGGCAGAGAACATTTTGGAACTTTTCCTGTAGACTGATGAAAGGTGCCGACGAAAGACAAGATTTTTTGAGCCAGAATAAATGGGTCAAAGTCAACTATAACATCGGTTAGACAGATAGAAATGCAGTAAACAAAACGAAGAAAAACAAATATTGTTCAAATGAAAGGAAGCGATAAAAGTTCCTAAAGATCGTTGCTCAATGAAACAGAAACTAGCAATTTACTCAACTAAATAGGAGTATATGGAATGCCCATAGTAACCTTTACCATCGGATTTTGTCTAGATTTAGAGCAATAAGTCGCTAGACACCATACCATATATCCAAGCACAGACGTAAGAACTATTGAGATCGATCGATGTGCACATTGGAAGAGGAGATAGGATGCCAATCCCTGCTTTCCCCTACCATGATATACTGAGCGCAGTCAGATACTGCTTACACGTGTTGCTTTTATCTACGAGACTTGTGATTTGCTTTTATCTACGAGCTACTTTCTTATCAAATGCAATTTATGCTCACAACTGAATTATCATTTGTTGATGGAACTTCTTCTTCTTATCCTTTTACTAACCCTTTCCTCGTTATACGAACTTATGCGTAATTTTTACTGCATCGCTGCTGCTCCGCTTATGGGGTTGGCTAATGTCGCAGACCGCAGAACGCGTCTACATAATGCTCGGTCCTGGATCGCTTCAGTGGTTAGCCCCAGGCGTTGTTGCGCATTGGCCATCTGAGATATCCAGGAATTCTTTTTCCGACCTCGTTTTCTTACAGTTGGAGTGACTGTAGTTGATAGTGCCTTTTTAACCAAATTTTCCGCAGATCTTCTTTGACGTGGCAATACCAGCTTATTCTATTCGCCTCAAGCTGTTCGGTTACCGAATTCTTTATATGTAGACTTCCTCTCGCGTTTAGTGACTCCACTAGACATCCTTAACATTTTCATTTCCGCTGCCGTCATTTTGTTTTTAAACGCTTCGTACATTGTCCAGCACTGTGAACCGTTTATAAGAGCTGGTCTAACAACCGTGGTGTAGAGTTTCCCCTTTAATTTAAGTGGAAGTTTTCGGTCGCAAAAGATTCCTGAATTTTCCCGCCATTTCATCCATCCCACACTCACTCTGTGGTTTACGTCGTCGTCACATTTCGCTTCCATGTTAACGATTGATCCTAAGTACTTAAAGATAGTGCTTTTCGGAAGAACTATTTCGTCTAACATTATATCCGGAACAGGTCGCAACGGATGCGCAAATGGGCACGTCAAATGCTCCGTCTTTGAACGACTTATTTTAAACCCGTTTCTTTCTAGCGCATTTTTCCATGAACCTAAAGCGTTCTGCAAGTCTTCGACGTTATCGCTAAGCATAACTGGGTCGTCAGCGAAGGGAATTGGCGTTACATTTGCTTCGCGCATGCAGTCTTTTAAAAGATAGTTGAATACTACGTTAAAGAGGAAAGGGTTAAGTACGCTTCCTTGATCTACTCCGACATTAACTGGAAATTTTCTCGTTAGTCCAGCAGAGCTTTTAACCGCAGTTTTCACGTTTCCGTACATGTCTTGTATTATTCTAACATACGTTTCCGGTACGTTTTGAGACCTCAGCGTGGCCCATATGAGATCCTTAGGCACTCGATCGAATTCTTTCTCGAGGTCGATAAATACCATGTGTAAATGCTTAGACGAATCTCGGTGCTTTTCCATTATTATTCGTAGACTTTGGATAGCGTCCACCGTCGACCTTCCTTCAACAAATCCACACTGGCTATTATCGAGCTTTATTATTTGCCGAAGACGTTCGTTTAAGACTCTTTCGACTATTTTCATCGTGTGTGACATAGGCTTGATTGAACGGTATTTGTTGCATTCTCGAGTGTCACCTTTTCCTTTGTATAATGGAACCAAGAAGCTACTTCTCCATTGATTCGGCATAGATTGTCCACATTTTACTTTATTTAAAAGTTTCGATAGCCATTCGCTGCCGATTCCCTCCATCTTCGACCAAAACTCTGATGGAATGCTGTCTGGTCCCGCCGCTTTCTCCCGCTTCATTTTTCCGGTTGCTATACTTATTTCTTCGATTGAAAAGTCCGAAACTTCCTCCTCGAATAGACCAGCTGTCGGCACAATATCACGTGGAAACTGTTTGTTAAGCAACTCCTTGAAGTATTCAAGCCATCGGTCACAAATTTCCTTTTCATTTGATAGTAAGCGACTGTCTGAATTTTTGATGTATGTATTTCGGCGAGGTTATTTCCATCGAAATTTTTGGCACTTTAGTTTTGTACGACGTTTGAACTTCTTGGATAGCTTGTCTTCTATCTGCCGATCGTGAGGATATTTGTTCCAAATCCTGGTACAGGTTTTCCGCTGCTGCCGCTCGAGTTCGAGCCACGAATTTTTTTGCGATCTTTTTAAGATGCTCGTATTCAAGAGCCAGTCGAGCTTTTTCGATATACTGAGATATGCTGTTTAACAGAAATTATTCTAATCATTGGCGTTTGTGAGCGGTGGTGGTATATCAGATAGTTTCATGCTTACGCACTCATAATAGCCTTCAATTATTTCAGAAATTCTCTGCTAAGAAGGGCGGCTATTAGGAAGTGATTTTTAGTAGCTCTGAAGATTGGTAGGTACTTCTAATGCTTTCGAGACAGGTCTTTGATCCATCACTACTTGACCAAATACTATGAGCATTCTCATTCAGATTCTGGCGATGTATTTTTGATCGCTTTAGATCCACTTTTTAGCTCTTTTACGATTCCATAAATACTATATTATTGTTCTACATGTTTCTGCAGCTTTCTTCACTTCATATGAACTCGTTTCTACATTATGCATAGGCGACCAAATCACGAACTTTATTTGGGCTGCATTTGGCCTTTAATTTGTCGTTTGATCTAGTTAGTCTTTTTGCCTTGCAATAGCTTTTCTAGTAGCCATGATATTCGTCTTCATCGGGAACATGCATATATAATTTTAATTACAACAGGGAGGTTGCTCTTTGACTTCGAAAACAATGAATTGCGAACTAAGCCGATTTCCCGGAACAAATCTCACTCATAATATATAGAACCTTTTATGGCAGACGAAGTTAACTTTTTGTAAGCATTCAGTAGTACGAGTGGCCTTTGCAATGACTAGAGTAGATTATGTGAAGCAAAAAGAGCAGCCATGTCTTGAAGGATTAAAGCTGCTTGTGAGCTCTGCTAGCAGAACAGAAAGGAACAGCAGAGGCTTTTCGGAAAAAGAAGAGACATTCGAAAGCCTTACCAGAGAATAAAATGAATACGAAACCAGAATTCAAACCTGCAACGAAGACCATGGACAGCTAGTGATAGAGTTGCAGTAGATGCTGAGAATACGGAAATACTACCTCTGCAGAATGTGTAATGGCGGTAATGCTGAAAATACCACTGTCAGGTGAAATATACCATTCCCTGGGTAGCAAAAGTCTAAGAAAGATGCTGGTACGGACAAAGTACCTGTTTTCTCATTTACAGTAGCAAGTAGATGATCTGGTTGAGAAAAGGCATCAGCTAATCTGTAAGATATGATCGGATATGAAGTATGAAATCTCAGCGTCGTTAGTCTAAAGAGACCCTTCTGACTGCACCAAGTGTACCAAATAGGAATAAATCTCCTAAATAATGCCTAAAAGATCTTTTCTGTCGTACCATTCATGAACAATCTGATCGGTCCATTGATCCATATGGCGGATTTTGGAAGGACCAGCGAATTTCTAGTCGACACTCACCATCTATTTACCCACAGAACATGTTAGGTTTGGCATAGGTACCTGCTTAATTCAAGAAGTTGTGCGATGACTTTTGAGAGTTCTTGCTGTAAAGGTAGGTTTAAGACGAGGCGACCGACTGCCATGTGGAAGTAATTGAGCAAAAGAGTTCTCTGTGTATCAGATAAATCTGGCTTAATGAATACAAGACCATTTTGCTTTGCGACGCAGAGGCTTGGACCTTGTAAAAAGCAGATTAAAAACCACTTGGCTGGGTTAGCGAGAACCGTATGAAAGTACTCTAATGATATGATCTTAATCCTAAAGTTGAGATTCCTTTACAGTATGAATAAGTTCCGTTTCCCTTCGAGTCATTATTCACATTCTAATATTTTTTATTTTCATAACCCATCACCCCTACCATTCACTTGAAATTATACTTAAAATTATACTGAGCAATGACCTCGAAAAAATCGACTGTTGAAATCGAACGCGGAAATACTTTTAAGTTTGACACATTACCCCAAGCTTAATAACCTTCAAATGAAAAGAATAAAATATTTATTTTTCTATTTAAGTGCTATATGAATCTTAAGTCAACCTTAATAGAACAGATACATTTGTATTCGTTAATCCCACGTATTGTGAGAATTTGCTAATTAGCTTAGTCATCACATTCAGCTGAGATGGCTTTTAGATCTCGGTCTAAGTCAGATTCTGATCAATCAGCCAAATCTGGCTTCCAATCACATTTCGCTATTGCTTTCATCATACCATGTTGCGTCTTTAATCAGGGCCATTTCAAAAGAGATACGTTGATGGGTGATTCATCATTTTTATATGTACTCATATGCTTGCGTGTGTTAACCACTAGCCTGTGTTAACCTTGTGATGACACCCATAGTATGGGCGAAATCTCATCTGCAAAGTCATCTTGACTCGCACACCTGAAATTTTTTGCTTTACCTACTTCTTCCATATATCGGTGGTATCATACATCATACGTATGAATACCAGATCAACTCTGGCATCAAAAAATCATTTTGAATCCAGATTGAGGACTGTTTGTGTTGTGTGTTGACTTCTTCTTTTGGAATGTCAATTTGACAAGTACTCCTTCAATTACAAAATGTCAGATTGCCATCGGCATGAAACTATCCGTACGAGTACAAATCAAAAGCCATATCAACACCTTACATTAAATAAAATGAAATATCTGTGATTATATCTGAAGATAGTTGTGCTTGGGTAAGTCTGACGTAATCTACCAGTACTCTGAATGCATTGTGACTTAAACTTTAGCATTTTCATGTTGTGCTGTCATCTGAGGCCATTTTTCATTGGGGAATTCCGACTTTTTTTTTTGCTTAACTCTCCATCTTCGGATAAATTCAAATGCCAGATGGTTATATGTGGATGGGGAATGGAACATCTTCACAAAGACTGGCATCTGACAATGTACAATAGTTGTGACTTTGAATAGATATGGACACTCTTTAGTTGAAATTTCGCACAGTAGGACAAATGGTGCTCTGGTTCTTTGATGCACTTTCCGAATGTCTATGGGGTGATATAAGTATGACACAAGTTTTTAGGACGCATTGCCCTGTTCTGCTGGTGATGATACTTATATAGTGAAGGCCAGAAATAAGGTTTACCATTTGTGTGTTGCAATTGAAAATTGCAGTCAAAATGACGACACAACTGTATTAATTAATCGAAAAATCACTATTGCCATTTGCTTTTACTTTGGAATAAATAGGCAATTGTTCCTTGGTTTTGAATGTTCACAGGTTATAATGATTGGGAAAGTTGAAGAGAGCTGCGGTTGAAGATTTTAAGTTGCTAAAATTTTTCTTGGAGTAACTTATATATTGCCATGGGATGTTTACGGACGTGATTCTGATAAGGAATATAAGTCTTCTCCTTAGCCTATAGAGATAATCTGGATAAGAAGTAGTAGAAAAAATATCATTAATAAAAAGAAGAAAAGAGCCCTGTTGCAGTTTCGCCAATCCCATTGCACGGATTTTAAGGAGCCCGATACCAAGCTTTGTCAATATCTTCCTTTCTTCAGATTGCTGTAGGCTTCGATTATTTTTATTTTTGTGAGACAAATGACTAGTGGGAATTCTACTGACGATCGGTGCAGTTAAGTGCACTGGGTCTTTAGAAGGAGACAGAAGAAGATCTTTCTGACGCTGATCTCTATTTACACGGTAAAAGTCCGAAGGAGTGACAGCCTGTTGAAGGAATTTTTGTAAAGAAGCTCATTGAGATAATACTTATACATTTATTACTATTATATAAGGAAGTATTCTCCAAATTTTTTTTTTCCATTCTTGTCGAAAAATGAACTAGTTGTCTCGCTCTTAAATAATTGACAAACTATTGTACTCGTAATACTCATAACCTTGTTTCCAAAGGTGGTAACAGTCATCAAATGTGAAGCACAAAGCGTCGTACAAAGGTGGTTATTTGATCATTGAAGTTTTACTGACTTTGCATTAATATTGCCGTTATTGTCAAGACATTATTTCTTTCCATCTAAATTAACTAATAACAATTCCAAAAATTCTGCATTGGCAGACTCTGGAAAATGTCTAGACTCTGTTAAAAACAGTGATCCCGAAGAATCCGATCATCACCTGTTTCCTGGAAAACAATTAGTTTTTCAGAAAGTTATTTTACTTATCCACCGAGGAACATCAAACAAGTTTTAAGGATGACTTGTCTAAGCCGTTTAAAAGGAGTATCTTAAACAAAACTTATTCTCTACTATAGTAGAACAAAGGAATTATTTTCGTTCCCTTTTCTTGTGTACTAGATATTTTTGATAAGAAAAGCATGCTTTGGAACATTAAATTTCAAGAATCATGAAAATTTTATCGAAAGTCTACAATGTCAACACATCGCAAAGACGCTTTTCCTAAAACTTGACAAGTCTCAAAAGGAGGACAGATTTGCAATAATCTGGTGGTCTGGCGCTACATTTACCGACCAATACGTTAAAAAAAAAAATCCTAAGTCTTCTCTTACCCTGCATTAAATGAACAGGCGAATACTCGTAATGGAAGAGGTTATACCTTGATCCAGCCCATACTGTCGCACCAACAGTTTTCTATTTATTTGGAATTCTCTAAGAGACTGTGGCAAGGATGAACTATCAATTTCTTAAGCATCAATTCAAAGTTATTACAGGATCATCGTCGATATAAAGAATTTGTCGCAATTTGGTTCTATGGTCAAGGAAAAAAGTAAAAATGAAATTTAGAACTCGACGACCTCAAGAGGTTATTGAGGTTAGGCGACTTAATACCAAGACAACATACATCAACTGGATTCACTTGTCAGACAGTACAAATTTCGACTTATTTATCTCCAAAGAGGAACATTATTAAATGAAGGATCTTTTCGAGAAAACTCTGACGGTTTCTCTGACCGCTACTGTACACTCACTGTCCTACCCCATACCAAATTAACTTGTCTCCAGTGCTTGTGTTCATTCGAATATGCGTTCGTAAAGCATGTATCCGCAGTCGTACGAGTACATTAGTACAGTTTTCAAAACCAACACTCAGTTAACCACATTCATAAGTCATTGCACGTTGAAAGTGTCACAAGAAGAGGACTTTGAGTTTTGCTTCGTAATCGTATGATTCACTAGAAATAATGTGTCCTGCATATTTGCGGTTCGTTCTTAGTTTGTAAACTTTTGCTTTGAGTTACAGCAAGGCCCTCATCATGCTCTGTTGCAACGACAACTGCAACTGCAACTGCAGTGGCAATGGCAATGGCAACATCAACTCAAATGGTTTTGTTATACTCGTATTTGCATGAAATAAAATTCTGTGAAACTATGGTGGTACCAACCTCATAACGGTTTGCACAGTATTACTAATTGCTGGGGATTTTTCGTATTAATTGTCTTCGCGTTGACAGTTCCTCTTAAGGATACATAATTAGGAAAGTTTACGTTTACACATTGTATTGTAGTAGAATTTTTTTTTATTTATTTCCTCCCATTAGTTTTTTACTTCATTTCTCTGTAGATTATTCAATCAGGAGGCTTTTGGAAAATTTCACAAGGGAGAAGTTTAATTTTTTTTTTACTTCGGTTTGAATTTACTATTAAGCGTACGGATATGTATCTATTAAGGGGGGCTGCATACCTATATCTGTGTAAAATCATTTGTTTTCGTTTATCCAAGGATGCATGATTTTAGTAAAGAGGAAATGATTTCCTTTTACCTCCAATAATAATGGAAATCGATGCAATGAAACATGAAATTGTGAAACGTATATGTGGTGAGGCCTTTTTATGGTAATGTTTTGGGGAAGGGAAATACCATTTGAGAAAAGATATGCACATCTATGTGTTTCTGTATTGAAACTTTTCATATTCAAAATATTTCAATCATGATGAGCTTCATGGTGACATTTTTACAAAAAAAAATAGAAAACTGGAAGCCAAGTCGGTATTTTAAGTTTTCCTAAGAGGATGAACTGAACTAGGTCTGCAAAATCTTCTCTGCCGTTTTGTGAAATCGCTTGAAACCGATCATGAGCAGTCTGATAGGTCTATATCAGTGTGGTTTCAGACCAGGGAAGTCCACCATCGATCAAATATTCACACTACGGCAGATCTTGGAAAAGACCCTAGAATTCCAGATCGACACACACTAAGTGTTTGTCGACTTTAAGACCGCATACGACAGCGGTCGGTAATGAAGGCGCTGTCATTGACTTTTTCAACATCACCTTAGAGAGAATCGTGCGAAATAGAAGGGAAGCGATTCCTTGCAAGTCTTTTCAATTGCTTGCGTACGGAAATGACATCGACGTTATCAAAACGGAAATTGCTTAAATTGGTCTCACGGTAAATGAGGCAAAAACCAAATATTGTATATGCTGTCATCAAAAAAGGACTCTTAACATCGACAACTTGGTCAGAGTGTCACAATTGGCAGGTACAATTTTGAAGTAATTAAAGTCTTCGTCTACTTTGGCTCCGCAGTTACGATAACGATAACAGCATGGAAATAAGATGTAGAATAACTCTTGCAAACCGCTGTTTTTTTGGGCTCAGAAAGCAATTAAGTAGCAGAGGCCTCTCTCGCAACACCAAACTGGCCTTATACAATGCCTTGATCATCCCCACCTTACTCTATGACGCAGAGATATGGACACTATTGAAAAGGGATGAAGAAGCCCTTGGCTGTTTCGAGAGTAAAATTCTAGGTGTTATTGTTGATCCCGTTTATATTGACGGGGAATGGAGGAGGAAATTTAACCACGAACTGTACGGGCTATGCATCGGCTTAGTCAGATGTATACGGATTTAAGGCTTAAAATGGCTGGGCCATATAGAGTGAATGGACACCACAGCTTCGGCCCGAATAATCTTCAAATCTGAGCCCCGGGGACTACGTAGCACAGGAAAGCTGAATCTACGGTGATGAGAACAAGTTGAAGGGGACCTCAACCAACCTGAAGTGCATCATCGATGGTAGAAGCTGGCGAAAGACCGTGTCAGCTGGAGAGGCTTGTTGGTTGAGGGAGAGGTTCACCCCGGACTGTAGTGCCACTAAAAGCGTCACTACATTTGGACCAATTTTACGTTAAATTAGTTAACACTCATATAACTTGATTATGACCACATTATTTTACCCAGATACCCATATCAAGAATTATACCTTCCACATGACATATTGTGGTAAGGTTAGCAACGAGAAAAGCAATCACATAGCAAGTTTTGCTTTTAAATGTTTTCGCTCAAGTTATCTGGAGTTTGTCTCAAATCTGCAAGGAGTATAAGTACCACAACCCCAATGCAATAGAAGAAGGGAACCCTCTTCAATTTTGTTTTATCAAACATTCGGAAACAGACGGAAATGAACAACTATGGCCCGAATAAAAACAAATGTCATTATGCCTCCCGAAAACGGATAACAATTGATTTTTGGGACGTAAAAAACATTCTGAATTAACCTAAAAATGTTCTAAGAACTCCAGATATTATTAGCTGGAGGACTAATTTCCTCTGTTTACCTTGGACATGAATGTGATTAACATAAGCATAGTATGGGTGGCATAAATACAGTTGGATCTCAACTGATCCGCAACAGTTCTCTAAAATTTGGTTAAATTGTGCATCTGGTTCTAGTATTATGTGATTTTAAAGAAGCCACATGACAGCGAATCAATCAATCAAACCTTTTCTTGACAGCAAAGATTCCGGTGATATTATAATATTTTCGACGTTTACGAAACACGGAACTTTCTCAATCGCTACTGTGCATAATCAGGGTTTAAATGAATCACCAAACTAAGACATGACTCTGTTGAGTTCATATCTATACTTACTTCCTTACTAACTTATCCGGGCGCTAGACCAGTGAATTGTTTCTGTCTGAGACACAGCAAACTTCAACTTTCTTCAGTCCTGGACACACTATTGTCAATTGTCTAAATCAAGCCCTTTGGCATCTGCCATGGCTTGGTCCTTAAAAGAGATCTTCGGTCTTAACGAATCTGGGGGTTTTGATTTGAAGACGTTCTTTGCTGTTCTTCTATTGCCGTAAGAGCCTCTAAAAGGGCGCGCAGCGACCGATGTTGTCGTCTACATATCACAGTAGTTAAGCTCATTTGCTGAAGAAAGTGCCTTTCATGTTAATTCTTGCCCGGCACACTATCTGTTTTAGCACTGAATAGAAGAAATCACATGATAGTTTCTCTTTCTTGCCGAAAATTGGTACAAATTTGGAATAGTTCATAGGAACTGTTGCTAAATTGCACATTGCACTGTTCATTTTTATCGGCACGCTACATATCTGGATCATTTTTGCCGAATTCAGTCGTGACAGTGCGGATTTCAATATGATAAATGTTGTTATATAAGGCTTTGAAGTCAATGAAATGATGGTGAGTCTCGAATTCAAATCGATCGGTATTTACTAGGATATGCCTTAGTGTTAAAATTTGGTCGATTGTCGACCCGCCAGGCTGGAAGCCAAACTGGTACGTTTCGACAGACTTTTTGCAGAACTTGAGACCTTCACACAGTATATTGAAAGATCTTTTATGCAGATTTCGTAGCGATATGCCTCGATAAGATCACTTTTCTTGAAGACATATAAAGCTGACCGTCCCGTCATCGGACATGACTTTATCCACCCATATCTGGTTGACAATTTAGTGCTTTAAAATTGCGCGGGTATATTATCAGAGCCGGCAGCTTTATTGTTCTTTAGCTTTTTGATAGCTTTGCCAACCTCGTCAATACTGAGGGCTGGAGTGCGGTAGGATGGCTTCTTTCTTGTCCCATTACTTTTTCTAGCTGATACCAAATAAGTAGCTGATGGATGTGCTGCTTAAATATATCTACAAGTCTCTGCGATGTGGAAAGGTTTCATTTACATTTCGGGCAGCTCTAAGTCTCTTAGCTTTTCCGAAAACATCCAAATGTTGTTGTTATCGCGGGACGCTGCGAGATTGCGATCTTCTTTTACTTCTTTTGTCTAGCTAAATACTCTTTTTTCGCTGCTCTACGGGTCTTCGCACTCATCATCACTATCACCAAGGGCTCCTTTTCAGTGGTGGATGGTTGCCTACGGTGGGACTCTACGATGATGTTACGATAGCGTTTAACAGATTATTGTCGTTTATGGTGGGTGAATGCACGGTGGACAGTCTCTCTCTCAGACACTCTCTGTAGGCTTAAACTACCGCAGTACCATATGTTAAATTTCTTTTTGTTCTTCTTCTCGTTTTACAGCCCAGATCTGAGTTTGGCCGCAGCAATAAAGTGGTCAGAGTCGACACTTGCACTTCTGAATGTTTGCACATTAAGAATGTCAGATGCGTGCGTCGCATTCATTGACACATGGAAATGTCACCATGTGGTGGTTGATGTGTCGATTCGTTTCTTTGAAACCTAGTGCGTCTTTTCTCCGTGTTACGAGCTGCTGCAAAATTGATTAGCCGGAAGCCATAATATCTTGTTATGTTCCGACTTATACCGCAAAGAGGATTTTTTCCCCCGATTTTGTGTATTGAAGGTCCCGAGTACAATTTTGGCATGATACTTCGGACGGGCTCTATCCAGGAGGATACAGAACCTCTCCTTTATAGAGTCTTAATCGTCATCGATATCAGCGTGTGCACGTATTAGTCTGAAGTCTTGAAATGATGCCTTAATGCAGATCACAGCTGTTTATCGGCTTACAGACAATCATCTTTGGCCTTAGTCCATATCGCACGTCAAATCCGGACCCTAACATGTGCAGTTTCTAGTGACAGCTGTATTACATGTTGCCTGCTTCTATTTATCTTATATCCTGGATCGCAGTTATATTTGCCTCCTATCATCTGAGAGCAGATTAAGGTTTTGAGCAGCACCATGGGTGCACAATGTGCGTTTCAGGAACACACACTCAATTCGTCGTCGTTCCAATCTTAATTGAGAGGTCCCTTAACGTCCAATGATGGGGTTTCTTTCATAAATAACTGCTTTTTGCGTGGTAGGGAAGTTACCTCGACAGTACAGCCAACCCAATTTGGGAATATGTATGTTCGCTGCCGTTGTGGTCCATTAAGGGCTCTTCCGCCACCATCTCCTAACCAAGACCCTGATTTAGTCAAATATGTCGGAGTAGCCCGGATAAGGTCTCATTTGTTTCGGGATTATTTTTTACCTGGGGATCTGGGGAATTCATCCGCTGCTAGTTATGTCTGCTGTTCAGCACTCGCACTTATATGTTTAGCAAGTCCAGTCCGAATGGATATTGACTAGTCAAGTCAAGCACAACAAAATACATTCAAATCAAAGAATCCTTTGAGTAGACGGATTTTTTTTTTAAAATAAACGACATCATGAAACAACACATCTTCGCTCAATAACAAGTCAAACTAGGAGGCAATGAATGGAAAAAGTCACTCCATGTGCTTTTATCAGGGGTTCATTCAAAAAATTGTGCCATCAATCAAAAGGAAAAGCAAAAACAAACCGACTATTAAACGTATGCTTATTTCTTTCGAAGTTAAGGATGATTCATCTGTTTTAAGTTCTTGGGCCCCGCTTCTGTGATTACTCACTTAACTTAGCACCCACTCACAGTCATATTGTAAGGATGAAAAATCAATCACCAGGGCCGATAAAGCGATACCGATACGATACATGTCACTTAATTCGACTAATTACGTCCGTTTATATAGCTTCATAATACCAGTATATCTAGCATCCATTCAGTTATGATTTTTATATGTCCTACTGGGGGGCACCCTACAGAGAGCAAATCCCACAGAGAGAACATTAACTTATCCACGTCGCCTTTAAGAGATACAGTACGACAGACACTTTTACACATCCCCATTGGAGTTGGATCTCACTTTGCTCCTTACACCGATCGTCCTCTTTCTATGGTCCGAATTGGTCTACTGAAACGACTAAGCTGGGTCCTTCAAAGGCACATACTCGTAGCGTAGCTTGATGGCAAGAACTTAGTTAGCTTTGGTCTAAGTGCCTGCCGTATTGGACATAAATCGACGAATCCATCGGCACTAAGGCAGCTTAGTTGATTGGCTTAAAGTTTATGTGCATCCGTATGTATGTATGGGCATTTACACACAAGTTTATACTCGTATATCAAAATGGTCTCTGTGTAAAAACTGAAGAGTTTGTACCACTTAAGAACTAGTGAGACGCGTCATGTGCGACGAACATGGGGAAATATGATAGAAGAAAGACATGTTAAGCCAACATAAATCTCACATTACGAGACGGTTGAGTGTTAAAAGAGCACATTTGAACACACGCACACACTAACACCGCACCGCCGTCGAGATATGACAGAAAGATGGATCTACGGGAAAGAGGGTGACAATGTGGGTGGCTGACGTCGGTCGGTGGGGAATAGGTTTTCGTAATTCATAAACGAATGTCGTATCCTATCCTCTTTGGGTGTTCATTTTCGCTTCGTTGTCCTTGGTCCTTATCGCTTTATTGCTAATGCATGACTTCTAGGATTTTTGAGATTACACGCTGGTAAAGTCTGTCAAACGGGAAATACTTCTCTAAACAGACACACGCTCACGCATTCACACGTATCAGGCAATGTAAAGGGGGAGGAGGATTTTTGGGGTTCAGGAAAGCGCCCATAAAGATTATACATACATTTTGTCGTATTTTGCCGGAATCGGAATCGGAGTCTCTTCCAGAGCACAGCAAATCTGTAATGTAATTTGGCACAATCCAAAAATAAATTTTGAAAGAAAAAAAAAGATTAATATAGTCGTACTGTTCATCCCGTTGGAGAAACAACGTGAGTTAGGAATGATGTGCGTAAGATGGTGGATAAAAGTGTAAACGACTAATGGGCCACAGTTGATGAGATCTTTTCTGAGGGCTGACTAACAATGGAATGCATTTAGGTTTTGAGAACTTCGCTGGATAGAGGTTAACTCTTAATCATTCATGAACATGAGTGAGGTCGACTTGAGGAGGAAGCATTGAAGTTCAGAATGTATCTCAGCATACGAGTATCGTGAAAATGACAAAATAATAGTCTACTTGTTCAGCAACTTGCGAAAATAAGTCAGTTTTGAAATTTGCATTCGATTAAGGTCTATAAAATGTTATGTTAGCTCTCGACTTACACTCGCCGATGTTTAGGGAGAATGGCACTAGTAGAAAATTTTACCGTAGATACGTTGCTTTGACAGTGATATTATAGAAGTTGGAGTTCAAGATGAGCATTAGAATGTCTTTGTTATTTCGTACCACCCGGTTGTTGATATGTGTTTTTATAGGGAGCAAGTTGGTGTCTAGATACAGCCTGTGGAGTTAAAAGACGGATTAGATCTTGCATTCCTTTCGCCGATAAGTAGTTATGATCGTCAAAGAATGTTTGGTTTAGTGCAAGCAGTCTGGTATTGAAGTAAGTAGTACGAACATTTCATAAATGCCCGCACACTATGGCCTGAGATTGAAAGAAACAGCCCCATGAATATTGTTGCCCATAATGGAGGCGATACAAGGACTACAATAATCAATCAAATAGGTAAACACTATGAATTTTGAGTTTTACGAACGTACGGTCTGCTTACTCTACTCTACATGCGTCTTACCTTGAAATACGAGTATGTACATTTCCTTCGCTGCATTTTCAAAGGCATCTTCTGCTTAAAAAGAAGTGGGGTTTGGTGCAACATGTCCTCGAGTTATGATGACCTTTCTCGCCAACTGTGTTTTGACTCTAGCCCCAATGATGTGCCTTCTGATGCATTGACACTACAACTTTTGTTACTGCAAAAGATTTAGATTTAGATTTAGGGAAGAAAATCCCTGTACTTTTAGTTATGGTTTCGGTCAGATTCTGTGTCGGTAAGGGAGTATAGTCAGGCTTTTAGGGATACAACCAAAACCGATAGAGAATGCGACGCTGGTGTCTTTTCAAAGCAAGACGACTTAATCTAAGAAAACAAATATAATACATAAAATATGCTTTAAATTCAGTCGAAAGTTTAAATTCAGTGAACCTCATTTGGAGCCTAGGTCACAATCGGTGGGCTTCAAGACTGTCAATCGAACATGCTCAGCTCTGTCGTTGATGGAAGCTTTCAAAGCATTTTACACGATAATTTTGCTTCACCTGGTGCGCTTGCTCAATTTATCTTTATTGAAGAAATGGGCAGTAAACAGATAAAGTAGTGGTACGATCGCTTT
Organism: Volucella inflata; assembly: GCA_928272305.1. Classification (NCBI taxonomy): domain Eukaryota; kingdom Metazoa; phylum Arthropoda; class Insecta; order Diptera; family Syrphidae; genus Volucella; species Volucella inflata. The sequence continues at coordinate 110,416,417 of OV743720.1, read as the reverse complement.
AAAGATGGCCGCTTATCAATGAGGAGTGGGCCTTAACATCCAAAGTAAAGATACTAATGATGCAGATTCGTCGAGTAAGGATCAGAGAATTAGCTGAAGAGTTTAGAATCAGTCTTAGATCCATTCTTCTCAGGATGGTTTCAGCAAGCAACTTCATGTTGAGATCACATAGGGCATGAACTGTGATCCCAACCTTCCTAACACAGTGATCTCCGGTGATGAATGTTGGATCTATGGGTATGACCCAGAACACAAATAACAGTCATCGCAATGGAAGCATGCATAATCCCAGAAGCCAAGAGCAAAGCAGGTCCGCGGAAATGTGAATGTCATCGTGACCGTCTTTTTTGCCACCATTGGCATGGTTATCCATTAGTATGCACCATATGGCAGTGCTATAACCAAGTATTGTAGTATTAACGATAAGTTTTGCGTCACCTTCCTGAAGCAGTGAGAGGCAAACGGCCAGACCTCTGTTCAAATTGCAATTGGCCACTCGCTCATTCTTCACACATTATTTGTAATTTCTTGACGAAACACAACTCACCTGTACTTTGCAAAGCTCTTTTCTGCCCGGATCACGCTCCCTGTGACTTTTGGTTTTTCTCTAAGCTGAAAATGTTCTAAAAAGGGATCAGATTTGTAGATCGTAAAGGACCACCTTAATGTCATACCAGAGGAGACTGTCCAGTGTTGCTTGAAGAGAATTAGTGTTATATTTATAACTGCTTCTTAAAACATCTTGATTTTATGAAGACAGTCAAGTGCTTTTTGAACAGCCTTGTTCTTTTAAAATCAATCTTGGAGCTTTTCGGTGAACGATATTTAATGATAGAATCAATAGCATTAAGTCAAACAATGCTTCTTCCTTTTCAATCTGAGAGTTTTTTAGCTTAGAAAACACACACACATTCGGATATATTAGCGAGTTAACTGCCAGAAGTAAATTTGTAAGTAAAAAGAGCCAAAATTTCGAGAATTCATAAAACCGCTTCTAATACAATATTTTTCACGAGTATTCCTCGATAAATATATGCTAATATGTTTCCGAATTCCAACTCTCCAGGTGTATATCATTCGAGCTAAAAATATTATATTATTAAATAAAACAAGTTTCCAGTGATTTGTGCTAGACAAGAAGACGGTGTGCTTCTCTATTTAATAAACTTAATAGCATTGACATAAATTCACCGGAGTATTTTTGGTGACATTATGAGTTGAAAGTTGAAATTATCTTGAATATATTTATATCATAAAAAAGTTAAGCACTTGTTTATTTAATAAATGATATATGAACGCAGATTAGTGTCCGGGTTATGATTTAAAATACTATTTTGAAGGTCGAAAGATATTTTCCTCTTTTTAGGGCCTCAAGTGTGTTTGCAACAGTATTTTATTTCTAAACACTAAATAGGCTGCATAAGATCCTGCTAATAAGGGTTGAGATTGTTATGTTTTCAAAACAAAATATGAACTGAAAACTTCAGCATTTAAATGGCTATTTTATGAAATTTTTGAGACGAATCAAGGCCTCCTCGTTATATTTATCCACATTAATAGAATCCTATGCTATGGTATAAGAAGTTGGAGTACATGTTGTCCAAGGAGTACAAAGCAAGGTATGGCTTCCAGCCTCTAGAAGGTACAGATCTGCGATATAGTTTTCAACATTAACCAAATAAATTATAATTAAGAATTATAGTACATCGATATAATTTCAACTGGCCTGGTTAAAAGCTTAACAAAAGACAGCTTTATGTATAGGCAGATAAAATGGACCAAAAAACACAAGACGAATGCAACTGTTACATGAAAATATAAGCTAACATCTGTGTGCAAAATAATCAACGCAGTGGTTAAAGGACTCCCAACAATACTAACAACAAAGGTATAATGATAATAATCACATGTATGGCGTATAAGCTGCACCAACGTGCCGAAACTTTCTTTCAGAAGTCGTAATAGCTTTATATTGTAGCAAATGACAACGGAGAAGTTGTGTGGGAGCAGCTGAAGCAGTGAGTAAAAGGACACAATTCGGGTGCAGGTTAAAGGGCATTTCTCGGATAACCGGCGTCGCATAAGTCACTGCGCATGAAGAGGATATTGGGAAAAAACTTGAGTACGAACACTAACACCCTCACTAGATTTTCCAGTCGAAAATATGGCTTTAAAAAAAATCCATCGCACATGTGGTCTAACCGACTTGACGTCTATGGTTAAAATAGGGCGAGAAATGAGGAGCAGCATTATTGCATGTTGATCGACTTCAAGAATCAGTTCAGCTTTGCAAATTTAACATAAATCTATACAACCGCCATATTGTATAGACATATTGCATGTTCATAGGTACTAAATAAATTACTTTGAAGGGCAACTATTTCGAAATAATAATATTCTTGCATAGGCGCTCCAAAGATGTATATTTATATAGTACTTGTGAACACTAGTCACCAGAACCATAGTTTGTATGGTTTGTAGATGATAACCACCAAAAAAGAGCGCTGATTATTATTCAGATGCCAATTCCATACTCTTTGGCCTTTTCTGCATCGATAGCTGAAATTAAGGATTTTACGTATCCTTACAGAAAATAAATGAAAGGTGTCAAATCACATGTTCTTGGGGATCAATTTATAGGTTCATTATGGGAAATTATGCATTCATCGAATGTTTCAACCAATAATTGATTGTTTCGTTTGCTGTATGGGGCGTAGCGGCTTTCTGCGGGAACCACATCTCACCCTATTAATTCAATGGGGGAACGAAAAAGTCATAAATCATGGCCATAGTGTTGATTGTAATACGCTGATTAGCTTCATTTTTGAAAAAAATATGATCCGATGCCTCAACCACCACACTTCAGATCGCACCAAATTGTACATTTTTCGGGATATAACGCCATATTGATAATCTTATGTGAACTATCTTTGCTCCAAATGTGACAATTTCGCTTATTGACATACACATTGAGCCTAAACTGAGCCTTATCGCTAAATAAAATTTTTCTATAAAACAGCAGAGTCAATGTCAGTCGATCACTTCGACGCAAACGATGGTAATGCGGCTCCCATATTTGCGCGAGCTGGATCTGAAAACCCCTCAAACCCAGATCTTTGCGTAAAACTTCCACGAAGCGGACAAATTTTGAATCTTCTTCAACATGGATGGGTGCAATGTTTTCTTTAGTACGAACTCTTTTTATGCGGCTCGCTGTCACTACGTCTTCCTAAGAAAAGATTTGGCGAAAACGGTCAAAAATACGGCGAATAGCAGTCTCAATACTCTATAAGTTTGGCGGAGAGAACCTTATTTCTAGAATTTGATAACATTTTAGAACCATGTATGTCATCGCGATAAAATTCCAGAGACTACAGGATAAAAATTACACTGACAGTTTGTAATCTGACAATTGGTTTGACAGATATATGTAAAGGTCTGTAGTTTGTACTAGATTAAAACAACATCTTTTACATATCTCACGTTGGTAAAACGATCTCTTGGTTAAGGGCGAAATATCGACTGATGCAGAGTATCAAAGCTGATAACGAACTTGTTATTAAAATGCAGTTAGATAACATAGACTTTGTTTTGATGGTTCCTCTCGACTACAAAGTAGGGAGTCATGTAGGCTGAACCGGAGTGTAATATCTATTATATTTACTACTCGTATTTGCACTTATAGCCAAGCAACTATTAAACCTCGAAACCCTGTTATAATAACATCAAATGTTGTTAAAAGCTGTCGCTTATCTCAAAATCAGATCGCTGAACGGTTCGGAATCCACATTTGCTGAGCACATACAGCAAATTCAGTATTCAGGGAATCTGTTAAGGCGATAGATTTGCCGAAAGTGGCCTAGCCTAAGATACATATTTAATCTCTGATGATATAGCAATACAAAATCTCTCCTAAGCTAGGTTCTGCTGCCAACACTGGTGCTAGAACACCTTATGAATTTAAACTTTTATTTTTGTTTATTAAGGTTTCTCAATTGGAAATCAAATTTAGTAACTTGTCGAAATTGGTTGTTATTTACTGGAATGCCTTTCAATTCATTGGCAATATCATGAAATCAAAGATACTTCCTGGTTCATGAAGAGCAAGTACATAAATCAAATAATTTAAACGAAAACCCTAAAGTCAATCAAAATTAACACAATTATACTGCAGCTGAACGTCGCCATAACAATGCATCAATGTTGTCATCTCTTAAATACATAAATAAAGGCCATGCATATTTATTGCCTTCAGCCTTACACAAATTTACTCCTACAAAAAGCAAAATTTGCACATCAGTACCCCAACAATTTATGCAGATTCACTTAGATTGGACACACAATTTGGTGAAGGGATTTGACAACAAGAACAAATCGACCAAACATACAAAACCAAGTGCTTACAATCGGATTTATATCTTGTGTAATCCTTCCTAGGCTTCCTGATCATCTGAGATTTACGGATTTACAAATATTTTCCACAAAAAACGAGGAAGAGAGAAGGAAAAATAAAAATTAAAACGAGAAGAGGTCTGTCTGAGTACATAGAGGAATTTAATTTAAGTTCAGATTTATTCAGATTAATTGAAGGCACATAGAGAGAATTACCTGTCAATAGTAGGAGTGTATCTTAAGGATGAACTGGAATTGCAATCAGCTGTTTCATGACTACATTCGGAGGAATTCAAAAATGTGGACATTTTCCATTAGTACGGGTGTCACATTGATCAAAATTCACTTCGAGGTGCAATGTTATTCGCTATGGCATACGATGGCATGTTGCTGCCGTGCTGCATACACCGAATGTTTCAATGTCGAAGCATCGAAAGGATGCATTTGCATTCGAATTTTTTTGTTTTCCGCATTCCCAAACAATGTTACCACTGCTGCCACCGAGCTGACAGGGTGGCATGTGTGTGTGCGTGTGAAAGTGTAATCATTCCATAAGCTCATTTTCGATTTCCATGTTGCACAACACCCAGAGGCTAAACGTTTGAGTTGTCCGAGTACGAGTAACCCAATGAACATACTCCCGTAGTGTTGACAATTGTGGTGAGTTTAATGGTTCTTTTTTACTGTTAAATTCTCGTGCAATATTTTGTAGCTCCTGGCCTACAATGTTAATTGGGTTGTTGGCCCTCGATTGACGATTCCCTCAATCCTGGTAGAATTGAATTTGTAATACAATTAGCCGTATTTTTGTGGTTTATTATACGGTTGTGTGAGGTTAAACACGTTATAGCCAAAATAACGCCAATTAGAAATGTTACCTTAGGGCTTCAACGCATGTTACGATTACCTACATATTCGCTCTTTTCGGTGCATCAAACGCAGTGGAAACTGTAGTCTTCCCCAAGGTTACGTAAGAATCAACACAGCCGATAGATTGGTTACGACGACCTATACATCCATTTGAATTGAAATTTCAAACTTTACCCTGTTTTACTTTGCGAAGATTGAATGAATGAAGTTAATGGGTCAAAAGGAGATTATTTGTCGGCGAATGACGTAATTACAAAACATAAATACTGCAATCAACGGCTGCACAGCAGATGAATAGAAACTCTAATGAAGTTGAGCCACTGTCGAAGGTAGTGGAATCAATGAGAGACGGGATTGATTGATCAAATGATACCTAAGCCATGATCTGTCAATGGTTGCCTCGATTGCTCTTTGACATTTTGTATTTTTTTTGAATTGTGTAATATCATTTTGAAAAGATATTTCTTTTAAATGCATACCATAGCCATTTTGCTACCTGAAGGAGTTTTCTAATTCCAATGAAATATGTATATTTTTTAGGCCGACGACGATGGATGATTATATGTACTATCTTGACAAGAAGTAGCAATGGAAAGTGACTTGGGATTTTATTGTTAGCCAAATTGATTAATAGGTAGGAATCAGAGTAGTCTTGCAAGACATGAATGATGATGGAAACCGAAATCTGCCCCAAGCATGAGCCCGTACTGTTTCGCATGAGGGAAATATGTATTATACCAAAATTCGAAGTTCTTCTCTTCATGTATATGTTTCAAAACTGTTTGGGTTATAACAGCATTTTCAAGGTCTTTATGGATAAGCCCCTGTTATGCTAAAAGTAAAGTTTAAGGGTAAAGCGTTTTTAAACAATTTAAGATCTTCTGTGGTGTTTTGAAGAGCTGTAAAACACATTAGCGGACAAACAAATAGCCGTTCATCTTGTCAAGGCCACGGTCATCGAAATCGTTTATTTTCTCGAAAACTTCAAAAAGCAATCATATAACTACTACGTATCATTTTTAAATACCAACCGGGATCAGTCGATAAAATAACGTAGCACAACTTAAATAAAGAAAGAGGCTAAACCTAGAAACGAATTCCGGAGAATGGCTCAAAACTACGATTATTCTTAACGAAGAGAAGTTAGCGTTGTGCGCTTAGTTAAATACCTTGTTAGAACAGTGTTCGATGGAGAATTAAAAGAATGGTCCAGCGGAAACAGTGTCTTGAGTTAGACTATGCTTGACACAACTGTTCGCGATGAACCTGGTACTCAACTAAGAAGCGTCTCCAGTTAGTTCGAACCTTGGCCATCTGCCTTCAGATAGGCACTTCAAGTCGTTTAATATCCCCTTCTACTTGTGAGCGTCAATCATGGCAAGGTCCTCTAACCTTGCTGGGCTGATTCGAAAACTTTGCGGGCCGGAGCAGTGATGTCCATCTATTCTACAAATTCTAGCCGTGTTAGACGACCAATGTTGTAACTGTCGACCGCGACGTTCTGTTTAATTCCTCGAGGTTATGTGTCCTTGGTGATAGAAGGCTCTTGAATGATTGTGCTCCCACTGTTCTCTTGTGAGTTTCTGACTATTCCTTCAAGTATGATGGTTAAATATTCACATGACAGCGCGTCACCTTATCCAAAACCTTTTTTGATAAAAAAATGTTTGCTTAAATTGTTACCGGACTTGATGGAGTGTAATGTGGAAGTGGTTTCAATCATCACACTGCACAGACAGCGGAGTTTGACTGGAATGCCAAAACTCGACATGGTACTATCTAGCTCGTCTTTATAAATGCTGTCACATGCGGCTTTCAAACTAAATCACCATCTTTCGTGAACTTTTGACGTTGCAAGGAAGAAGCTTAAGAACCTGAGATAACGGTAGACACATCGTATCGTGTCTATCTATCCCCACAACCTATGGAACGACAAAACAGCGGCAAACGTTCTAATATGTTTTATCTTGAGGCACAACAAAGGAAAAACTCGGAATATATTGAATGGAACGAAAGACAACTGTAAAACGTTCAGAACAAATCGGATTCTTAGCAGTGTTCTACTGTATAAAGGCATAGGAGACACGGGAAATTGCATCAACACCGATTAGTGAAACTAATGTTGCATATTGTGGATATACGAGGGCGGGTCAATAAGTCCGTGACTTTTTGAATTTCTGACCTCTTTACTAAAACAGCAACACTGCTCCTGTCAACAGGCATCTGTCAGTTGACTCCTGTCAAAATTTAAACTTGCTGCGTCAGTTAGTTTGTGTTTGACAGCTATTTTTATCAGACTACTCACTAATTTGAGGAGAAAATGGAAAAAAGTGAATTTCGTGTGCTTATTAAGCATTATTTCTTGCGAAAAAAAACCATTACCGAGACCAAGGCTAAGCTTGATAAATACTATGGGGACTCTGCACCATCGATTTCAATGGTAAAAAAGTGGTTTACTGAATTTCTTTGTGGCCGTACAAGCACTGAAGATGCCGAACGTCCTGGACGCCCAGTTGAGGTCTCTACACCCGAAACAATCGAAAAAATTCACGATATGGTGTTGGCCGACCGAAGATTGAAAGTGCGAGAGATTGTGGAAGCCGTAGGGATCTCGCATGGCTCAGTGGTTTCAATTTTGAATGATCACTTGGGCATGAGAAAGCTTTCCGCAAGATGGGTGCCGCGTTTGCTCACAGTCGACCACAAACACATGTGCAGTTGCCATGGCAAAAATCCATGAATTGGGCTATGAATTGCTCCCTCATCCACCCTATTCTCCAGATTTGGCTCCGAGCGACTACTTCTTGTTCCCAAACCTGAAGAAATGGCTTGGTGGAAAAAGATTTGACTCCAATGATAAAGTCATCTCGCAAACAAAGGCCTATTTTGAGGACCTCGACAAATCATTTTTTTTTGGAAGGGATAAAAAAATTGGAGAAGCGTTGGACAAAGTGTATAGAGCTCAAGGGAGACTACGTTAAAAAATAAAATTATTTTTTTAACAAAAAATCTGTGTTTTAATCCAAAAGTCACGGACTTATTGACCCGCCCTCGTACATACAAGGTGGCTGACTCGAACTCCAACTTTTTAAAATGCAATAATTTTTTTATTTTTTGATAAATTTGAATGTACCGACGCAAAAAATGTTGGAAAATACATCAATTTTCAAATTGTATCAGTAGTTTTCAATATGTTCACTTTTAGCGCGGATTATGGCCTTGAGACGCCGAAGAAAGCATGGAACGCCACACGCAAGTGGCCCTGCGGTATTTTGGCCTATTCCCGGCGAAGTGCTTGTTTGAAGTGGTCCAAACTTTGGTATTTTTGAGTGCCAACCTTCACCTTCAAAATACCCCAGACAGAGAAATCCAACGGATTTGCATCCGGAGAATTTGCAATCACGGGTGGCCGTGGTTTAGTGGTACTAGCCATCGCTTTTCACTCGGAGGGTCAAGGTTCGAATCCTACTCATGACAAGTTTTTCATTTGTGTAATTGCAACTCAGTCAGAAAAATCTGCGTGTGAAGGCATAACACTCGCATGTAGATTTGGCTGTTGTAGTTTCAAGCACAAAATAACCGTTAAAATTTATAACCTGAATCATTCCGAGTGAAGAAAAACTCTTCGTCATATTCGGACTCCCACCCCTGGAGAGTCAATATCGAAACCAAATATACCTGAGTTTCAAACCACTACATCACAACAATGCTTTTCCTTTCTCCGCCTTCTATCTTTCCGCCCGCGCCCAGGCAACAGTAAAAAGATATCATAACGGTTAGGCGCGCGTAAATTATAAAAAAAAAATCCATTTTGTTGAAGGAAGTGTGGAACATTGTTTTTAACCAATCTTGGTTGACGCGCAACTCAACCGCCGAGACGGTGCCGAGTCTTGTTGAAATGTCCACGGTCTCCGACCGAAATGATTGTTTGCCCAAGGCTTCAATACTGCCTCTAAGACAGTTTCACGGTATAAGATCGCATTTATTTTGACGCCACGATCCAAAAATACGAGCGGAGAGCGACCATCGGCGGTTATGGCGGCCCAAACCATTACCATCGGTGCTGCCTGCTTTCTGGTGGACGTCCAAAGGTGTAAATTTTCGAAGGAGCTCTCTGGCAAGTAAGCTCGGTCAATTTGTTTGTTGACATATTGCTCGATAACAAATGGCGACTCATCGGAAAAAATCAAATTCGGCAACTCACCACTTTCGTGCAAGCGTAGCAACTCTTTCGCTCTTTCGACTCTAACTTTCTTCTGTTGCGGTGTAAGATCGTGTGCTTTTTGGAACTTCAATGGCTTGAGCCCAAGCTAATTTTCCAGTATTAGTTGCATTAGTTCCAATGATATGTTGAGCTCACGAGGCATTTTTCTTCCATTTCGAAGCGGATTTCTCTCAATTCGAGCCTGCACTTTCCGAACCATTTCTGCCGATGTTGCTGTTTTTTTATAACCACCTCCATGGCGTTTTGCAACGCTGGCAGTATCACGGTAACGAGCTATGGTTCGAGACACAAATGATTTATTCACGTTGAGGTGCTGGAGGGCTCTAACGATAGCTACTTGTGGTTTTTCAGCCAAATATAAAGCAATCACACTATCACGTTTGAATTCCATCGCGGATTTTTAACACAACTGAGACGCAAATCGTTTAAAAGGCTTGTAAATAATAAAATTATCTATAATGTGTCAAAATTTGAGCTTAGTATCATGAACGGTTTGGAAATTATAGCAGAATGATAAATGTAATTATTGAATATTTCAAATGCTGGAATCTGTCTATTAACATGGAGAAGTTCAAAATTATGTTTTTCAGGGATGAAGCGGTAGATATTCAAGAATCGCAAAATTTATGTATCTGCGCGAAGTTAAGCGAGAAAAGAAAGCCAGAAATTATGCTTTCATATACAACAAGAACGAAAATTAATTTTATAAATGAATGCCTGAAATCTGAGTTTGGGTTTTGCTTAAACCTGAGCATTTCGTCAGATGTGTGTTGTGTTGAAACATATGTACGAGAGATATGATAATGAAGTCCAATCATCGCAGCAAAGTAAGTTGAGAACTCATCATCAGATAGAATAAGCACAACATATCATAATTGAAATAAGAGGAAAGCTGCTACGCATGAATCTCATACCGGACTGTCTAGTATTTCCAATTCTGGGCAATATGTGCAAGTTGAATGTATGAGAGAGTGAAGATTCGATTTTCCGGTACTGGTTCAATTCTTAGAGACATGGTTTTCAAAATTTTGTATCAACTATGCTGAGTGTAAATAAAGCTGTATATAGATATGTTCTTTATTAAAAAAGAAAAAGAAAACTGCCGATGAAAACTTTAAAGTCAATGTGTTGTATAAATACATATCCACATAAATATCGCCATTCTGGGGGGTAGGTTATAGATTTATAGTCAACACCCATCTGCCGACGAACTGTTTAAGCTTTATAGGGAAACATCTTCAGGTCTTTCTCCAAGATTCGCAGCAGAAATGTGCGTGAAATAACCCATTGCGTGTCTAGTCGTCTGGTGAATGGCGACGGAGCCTCTACGTCATCTTCAGTCAAGGCAGCGATATTCTCTGCAGATTAAGAGGTACAAGGTCTTCCAGGGTGGGTTCGGTCCCGTGTTGTTCTAAACGACGCATTAAACCAAGAAAATGGACACGAAATGCACATTGCGCCTAAATCACTGACGAATTGCTCATCAGAAACAATGTCACGATTATTTCACGTTCCTCAGGAGTAAGACGTTCCATTGCTAATTCACCTAAATTATTCTTCTTTTCAAAACCGAATTGACACTCGACTCCATTTGTAACAGCTATCGCACTTCCCAATAGGTTTATACATAATTGGTCCAACTTGAAGTTATGCCATCTATTGCCAATTTTTATTCAATCGCATACCATTATGTTCATATTGTCAACAGCGATGCTTTTTACATAAGGGCTAACGCTGTTCATTAAGATTTGCACATTGCTATCTCTATGAATACATTTATTTGCTTTGTGTTTAATCACACGTAAATCCACCATTGATTAAGCAAATATAAATACTAAAAGCTGCTATGGGACTAAGAATGGGAATGGGAATAATGAAGTCCCAAGTATTTATGTTCCACTAAACAAACAGATTTCTGATCTTTTGTTCACGAAAACATTGTGAGTCAGGCTTCATCGAGTGCAAACAAACAAAATGCGGCAAAATTTGCTCTCATGTTCAACAGTTCAGCGATACTATAACCTGTCAGGTATATACGAGTAATAATAAAACAAAAATGCTACAAAAAACTAAAGATAATATCGTTCATCAAGTAAATGACAGATCTGTCACACTTTCCACTCAGACTGAAAGTAGAACAAATCGATGTTGTACTCTTACATGGAGGAATGCGATGAGCAATAAGTCCATCTTGAAGGTAAATTATTTATACAATGCAACGTTAATTTAGCCATTTTCCCTTTTGTACGGAAATCTGGCATAGAGACAAATGTCAGTTGGCAAGTTGTTTGCGAGTGAAAACAGAACTTCCCACTTTCAAATGGCATCGTGTCGAACAAATCGGTAATGACTTAATAATCAGGCAACAGACTGCTGCAGTTGTAGTGACAGGTATAAATGCCAGACTGCAATTGAAATTGTGATCCGTAGACGACGTACATCCCTGGTGATTTTGATTTCTCAATTACAACTCTGTAGGAATACTCGTTCGTACATGGGCTCAGGACGTACGCACTGAATAAATCCGAACATGGTAGAAAAGAGTAGACCAGAGCAGAACAAACCGAACAGAGCAACTGTCAATGATTGATGGAGTTGCTGATGAGTATTGTGATTACGACGACGACGAGTGCAACTAATTTTTTCCCCAAAAATACAAGTTGACTTCAGTTCAATGTCATGAGTATCTAGTGCTCAGAGGTAGAGATGTAGAAGTGAAGAGCTACTCATAGAACGTGCAGGGACTTTTCGAAGAGCCTTTAAGTTTTATAAATTATTTAAATTGTGTTTGCTACGTGACAACTGTCCAAATGAATAGATTGCCCCACACAAGAGACACGGTAATCATGATAACAAGTTAAGCGTGCAGGAGGCAAAATACAACTGCTAATACGAATACAAATATGTGAACGAGTACCCGAACGAATATGCATCTGGAAGTAGGGTTAGTCAACCCTTGGAGGCTTATAATTGCCTCGTTACGTCTTTGTTTTTTTTTCCCTTAGGAAAATTGGACAGATAAACGTATCTAAATTTTTATGGAATTTCTAATGCGGTGTCTTTATGGAATCTCAGGGTTTAACGGTTGGAGCACCTGTTCCAACAAAAGCGATAAGGTGTCAGATATGACTCTGCGTGCCTTACATGGAAATTTGATAAATGCATCTTTACAAGATGCAGATCTACGAGTATAATGCAGCCATAGCTGTAGTCATAGATAAACTCGTACTCGTAACGTCTTCCAAAGATAAAATGTAAAATCTGACAAATGATGGCATGGGAGCAAACAATCTGTGAAATCAAGAGCCTGTGGCAACGACACGGTATTCTTATGAGATATATGTAGATGGAGCGGTATGGGAATGTCAGATGCACCGTGTACCATACACCTCAAACAATAAAAACAATTTTACCCAAAATGGTGGAGTTTTGTTTGTGTGCGCCTTAAGGTGATGCTCGGGGTGATGTTGGCTGCTTCTGTTTTTGCTTTTCGGCTTGCCTTGGAAAATGCAAAATTAAATCATTTTTGCATTTAATGATTCAATTTGCATTGTGTGCCTATTTTTTTTTTTTTTTTTTTTTGTTTTGTGTTGTGTTTGGGGTATACTCTGTGACGCGAGAACTTTCCCCCAATGGAGTCAAGTTGAAATGAGAGTCTTGTGCTTTGGTTAAGAGTTTTGCAGAAATTTAAAAAGAGGCAGGCACTTGCAGAACGACAATATTTATTGTCTCAAGAGGATTTTCATTTTTATTTTCAATTTTCAAGCTGAAATTTGTGGAAGTTCAGATTTCAAGGACTCTTGAAGTGGTTGTAGTGCTACTCATAAATTTCCCAAAGAAATTAAAAACAAAAAAACACAAAAAATCATGAAGTTTGACGGGCGTCAGTTCTGTGGAAGTTGTATTTTGTTGTACTTTTGTGTTAAACTAATAACATTTCTGCCAAAGAATACAGAAATTCTACATTGGTTTTGCATTTAAAAGTGGTTTATGATAAGAAGCACGCAGTAAGTTTTGAAATATTTAAGCCAATTAGCATCGGAAATGTCGAATGCGTTTAGTGAGTTTAATCCTAGAGCCCTGCTTCTATATTGTGTTTTTAAACGAGCAATTCTTCACCGAGCACTGCAATGATGTTACAGGGACGTTTTCTTGGGAGACAGTATAATAATAGGAATTCTACCAAAGTCCTGAGTTGCTCCTTACTAGATTCGAGAGTTGTTTAGTCTATACATTAACCCATAGGTACAAGATGCAGAAAGGCTTCTAGTGCCACCGAGGGGTTAGAAACAAAGTTCCCCTGTGATAGCTACGCTTTCCGTTGTTTGCAAAACTTCTAATTTCCTGAGCATGTTTTCATAGATGGAATCAGCAACGAAGTAAAATCCCGGAATAAGCCAAATAAGACATTGTCTAGGTTAATGCTGTGAGAAATTCCGACGTCAGATGGTTACAATCGCAAGAGAAAAATTCTGTGAGCTCCTTTGCCCGAAACCTAGTTGTAACATTACCAAAAAGCCATTCAAAATGCCTCTTCTGATGAGCCGAACTTCACTGGAAACCATAACGAAACCCCTGGTTTTACGACAGGTGCCTTTGAGCACATGCAACTAAGCAAGGTGCATACTAAGCGGCGCTGCATAGAAAAGGACTACGAGAAGAAAAGGAGAGACAACCACCGACTTCTTAATAGGAATAAGAAGGAGCATGAAATGCGAGCGACCGATGAAATTGAGAGATGATACTTCAGCTAGAATCCAACAGTACTGCTTAAGCAGATGGCCTGGCTAGCGAGCCCTTTTAAAGTGGCAAGCGATTACTTGATAAGGAGCATACACCAACTCAACTGTAACATATGATTATGGTGGGATGAAAGTATGCTCGATGAATGCAAACTCAGCATTATTTGTACGGTTCTCAAGAAAGGGGATCCTTTGATATGCACCAACTACAGAGGTATTATCCTTTTTAACAGCGCCTACAAGATATTATCTGCCAAATCGAGTGAACGCCTGAAGCCGTTCTACAATGGTTCATATCAGTGTGAATTCAGGCCAGGAAAGACCACCATCGACCAAATATTCACACTAAGGCAGATCTTGGAGGAAAACCATTAGCCTTTCCATAGATTTTAAGGCCGCGTATGACAGCATCAACAGATATAAGCTATACAGAGCAACATCTAGTTTTGCTATTCTTGCTAAACTCGTCCATCTGTGCAGGATGACGATAGTGAATCTACGCTGCCCCATCAGGGTCGGTAAACAACTTACGTAAACCTTGGAAGTCAAAAAAGGATTTAAGCAAGGCGATGCGCTGTCATGCGATTTCTTTTGCATTATTTTTGAAAGAAAAACCAACGCCCCAACACAATATTTCAAAAGTCTGTCGAATAATTTGCATACGCCGATGATACTGACAAAATCGAAAGAAAGCAGCGTGATGTCAGTGGCGCTTTCGCGAGTATTGAAAAGGGTATATGCTGTCAAGCAAAAAGACACTCAACACCGACGTCTCGGACAGAATAACTTCTGCCAATTGCTGCTTCCTTGGGCTAAAAAGGTTATTGGGTAATTGACTAGCAAAGCCTTGTCTCGAACAACAAAGTAGACCTTATATTAGCTCGAAAAGAAGGTTACACCGGACGAAATCGGCTGAAGTAGTTAAATAAGCTTACAAACAACACCTTAGAAAGTTTGCGTAAAACGGGTACTCCAACTAATAATGGTTATGGTTTGGTTTCTCGGACTAAAGAGGAAGAAGGAAAATTTGCTGACTGAATCTGGAAATCAATAGTAATTAGTGTTTCCCATTCTAAACTCTTCTAAGAAGATTTTCGTTAGCTGTACTTTCATTGAACAAACAATCTCTTTCGACTTAAGATTTCAGATAGAAACCTCCTCAACCCCTTTATTTATACAATTACAGCTCGTACCGAACTTAATTACAATAGTTACACTACAAGCAGAGTGCACTTTCAACAAACACAAGAAAAATAACACAGCACAAAACTTTTTGTTTTAAAATTCCCCGAAGCTCATATCAGAAGCCAATCAAAGTCGTTTGAAGATGCAGTACATAGTTGTACAATTCTACACAATTCATTTAGATAAATGTTTTTACTCACAACATTGCCTTATAAGAGACATTTGTTTGAATCCATTATACAAAACTCCTAAAACTCCTCGGCAGATGAAACCCCTTTTCTTCACACGCAAGTTTCGAGGTCTGATTTAAATTTGCAAGTTTACGTCGTGAAACACTTACATAACCACATCTCCACCATGCCGCCTTTTAGTCATGAGATAAATTGCACTTTTGCCACATTTCCTCTGAACAAATATCTAACTACCAGTAAGTCTTATTTCCCAATTCATTCTCTTAAATTAAAATTATTTCCAACCTCTGGGGACAAAATCACTTGGTTCCTTCTACACTTTTCATCCTCATTCAGACCCAATTCAGCGGCATTCAGTCTCATTCAGCCCGATTCAGCCCACTTTAATTCGAATCAGTCTGCCTCAGCCCTCTTTGGCCCGCTAAAAGTTTAACGTAAAACTTTTGCAATAACTTCCAACTCGCATTTGAAACTATAAAACTCCAAAACAATTACGAGTTAGTTTTTCTTGAAAAAAGGCGAAAACGAAAAGGAAAAGTACTCCCGGGCGCAACAGCTTCACTCCCTCTAAAGGCTTAAAGTGAACTTCTTTTGTGTCGAGTAAATACCTCAATTAAAAAAAAAGATCGTAATGAAATTGGAATTTCCAACAAATACATTCACACCGATAAAATTCCATTTTACAAGTTGATGCGGTAGTACGGGTATGGGTACAGCTACAGATACTTCGTAATAGATTTATTTGGCCCTCTTGTGCTCTCCTTGGATTGTTTTAGTGCTAGGAGAATTATGTGGAAACTATCAAAACGAGTTATGCATTCTTTGGTATTTTGCGAGTACCCATAGTGGCCATAGTTTCGTCATAGCATAGCAGCGTCGTTGTGTCCATGGTTAGAAGATACCAGCTTATCGATGGTAAACTCAATAAGGCGCACACCAACATATAGTAGTAGTTGCAGCTTTATACAAGTAAAAAATAACCGAAAGTACTTCAACTTTAGCTTCAGCGTGACTTACAAATTTTAACATAAACTCAAAGTTTCGCAAGCCTCTGGCATACCTATTGGAAATCGTTGAAGACTGAGATCGAACTGTTGACCAAGTGACCGACGAGAGTTTTATGTTTGTTTTTGCAGCACCATGCAGTTTTATGCAGTCTCATGCACCCTATATGGTCATTAGTGAACTAGATATAGATACCTCGATATCATCGATACTGATATCAACACCGAACCCTGTTCTCTGCCAATGCAGTATTTACGCGATGTTGTGATGAATCTCGTAACCAGCTACGGGATAGATAGGCAGCGTGGTTTGTTGTTTTGTTTTTTGTTTTTTGTTGATAGTTGAAGGTCTAATAATGGCGCGAGCGGTTTTATGTCGAGAGTGTGTGGGTAGTACTCGTATGTATTTGTGCATTTCAAAATCAATCTCACAAGGCAAAGAGATGAGTTTCGTGGGAATCCCATTTGTTTAGTCTTACCTTTCTTGTGGCTGTATCACCTGGAAACTGGAAAGAGAAATAGAAACAAATCAGTTACAAGTTCCGCTTGAATGAACCAAAATTTTGTGAAAAAAAAAAAAATTAATAAAATTTGATCTCTGATTTAGCACGTTTTGGACCCCTAAGATGCGGAACATGTGTTCGCTATGAAAGATGAGATTATTCAAATCTCAATGCTGAGTCAATGCTACGGCTATGAATTTTTGACGGTGAAATCTCGGATCGTAACGACACAAGATGATATTGCGTCGTGGGCGCTTGATATGAGGCGAAGAAGTTTCTGGTATTTGTACAAGTCAGTTGTCCGTCTGCAGGTGTTTTGAATTTGAATTTAGTAAAAGTAACTCTTGTTGGTAAAGAGTTGTCAGTCAGGTTCTGACTTTGATGTTGTCGGAATATTTGACAATGTGTCACGTACCGCAACAAAACTTATAGTTTAGCATTCCAATGGAATGTATAGGTATAAAAATGATGGCCTTGAATCATGCCATATTTATATCACCTGCTTGTGTCTGTGATGAAACAATGATAATGCTTAAAAAGACACTCCTTAAAATATTTTCTGAAATATGTTTTTTGTTTTTTGTTTATGATGGTGGGTGCTGTCGTAGGATACATATTAATAGGAAGCAAGTTGATTGTTATTGATTACGACTCTTGCTTTGAGTGACGCAGGTTTTCGAAGATGATCCAGCAAATATAACAATAAGTTGAGTGAGGCTCCCCTTCATAATAGAGCAGAAAATGTCAGCGAACATTTTTAATCACAAGACCTCTTGTAACAATTGTTTTTGAAATGTCAATTGCAAAGAGTAGTAGGCAAGTAAGGCCAATACACAGAAAAGGTTGACCTATCTCCAGAAGCAACGCAGTCTAAAGGATTGTTAAGCAAATGTCAAGCGGAGAGGAAATCAATCGAATGTTGGAATGTGGATTATTAGTTCTATAGATTCAATCAAATCTAGTTAATATGATTCTAATTGGAGATGCTAATAACAGTTAATATTCGATTGAAGACACGAGTAGTAGACTTCATACCTAACTCTCTTAGTCATGCTTAAGTATAGGCTCATATGCAAAACTAGGTAATATATCTGGTTTGCATGGCATTACACAGTGCCACCTTCTCTTTTTAAAGCGGAGTTAGATGCAATCGACGTCAATCATCCTTAAGCTTAGGTTAGTTCCTTAGTTCCTTCACGAGAAGGATGAATCTGACTGCTGTGACTCTGCTTGTATTAAAAGACATAAAAAAAAACA
Source organism: Volucella inflata (assembly GCA_928272305.1). Classification (NCBI taxonomy): domain Eukaryota; kingdom Metazoa; phylum Arthropoda; class Insecta; order Diptera; family Syrphidae; genus Volucella; species Volucella inflata. Next base: position 110,398,048 of record OV743720.1, on the reverse strand, counting down.
CTGCGGCGCTGGCAGTCTGGTATGGGCCATGGCCTAGTTTCTTGACACTCATTTGTGTTGCTCATGTTCGCTTTTTCGTAAGCAATTTTACTTTCAGGAGTTTGCCATTGCCCGCCGAAAGGGTGACGGCGATTTGAAAAACTGTTTGACCCAGCCAGGAATCGAACCCAGACTGTCCAATAGTCCAATGAGCTAACTATCGCGCAATCGCCATCGTATTAAAAGACATCACGTTTCATTTTTCCAAGTATTTAGGTGTTATCCTGAATAGCAAACATTTTTTTGTAATAAATAAATGGTAGTTTTTTAAGCCTGCACTAACTTTGAATTTGAAAAAAATACATGAACTTCATTAAATAGCCATTTATTGGTATTCGTTCGATAGTATACATTCTGCAATTATCTTCTAAATACAACTTCAGGCATATGTTGGATCTGAAGGATGTCATACAAGAGACACAGTTTTCGGCCCCTTTTTCAAGCATTTGTAGTCATATTGCCTAAATAATACGAATAATATTGGCTATCAATGCATTGTTGGTTTGTCAGTGTAGACTAGCGACTTTAAGTATCTACAAGCTTTCCCCATCAGTAGGAAACACTATAGACTGCTTATTCATACAAATAACGCGTTTGCGTAATGATGACGACAACCTACGCTCTTATTAGGCTACTAGGTGTTTGGCCATTATGAGATGGGTTCTAGTCTTGTAGGCACTGTAATAAATAAACTTTAATATAATAAATAATAATAAACCTTAACATGACGGACTGAACAATTTCAGTATAAGGAAACACACATTGATTAAAATGGACTAGTTCTTTGCCTGAGTGCTCTCTTCCAACAAAAGACCACGTTGTTAAAAGCGCAACGCAATGAAATACTCTATGATAGCCACTGGCTTATATCCGCAAAGGTTATACTAACCAAAACCAATTAGTCCTTCGCAATCGATCACGCCTTGTCTCTTATTGAGCACAAGAGCGCGAAATGTGCAAAAATAAGTGTAGTTCCAAATACTTTTTTCAAAACACTGGTTTTTAAGTTCAAGGAGTTTAGATAGCTGACAGTGTCAACGGCAGACAGTCTAGTCAAATCTAGCAACTGCTCTTAGTCTTAAACCTTACAAAATACATCTCGTGCAAGAACTGAAGCCGAAGGAACTGCAAGAGCCTCTAATTTTCGATGAGTGGGCCTTAGAAAAGCTGGAGGATTCCTCTGTTGATCGAAAAATTGTGTTCAGTGACGAAGCTTATTTCTGGTTAAATGGGTATGTTTATAAGCAAAACTGCCATATTTTGTCAAATGAGCAACCTCAGGCAATAGGAAAGCTGCCAATGCACCAGGAAAAATGCATTGTCTGGTTTATGGCCCGGCGGGATCATTGATTTTTCCATAAAAGACGGTGAGAGGGGTACCCATGATCGTTCAATGATTTCGAATTTTTACTGCCCAAAATGCGCGAGCTGAACCTGTCGATAGGTGGTTCCAGTAAGACGATGCTACATGCCACACAGCACGCGAATCGATGGACCAATTGAGAAATGAATTCGGTGAGCAACTTATCTTTCGCTTTGGACCAGTGAGTTAGCCGGGGATTCAAGGCCCTCAGACTATTTTTTATTGGGATACGTCAAATTACTCGTCTATGCCGATAACCTAGCGTCAATTGCAGCCTTGGAAAACAACATTACACATGTTATTAGCAAAATACGAGGGCGGGTCAATAAGTCCGTGACTTTTTGAATTTCTGACCTCTTTACTGAAACAGCAACACTGCTCCTGTCAACAGGCATCTGTCAGTTGACTCCTGTCAAAATTTAAACTTGCTGCGTCAGTTAGTTTGTGTTTGACAGCTATTTTTATCAGACTACTCACTAATTTGAGGAGAAAATGGAAAAAAGTGAATTTCGTGTGCTTATTAAGCATTATTTCTTGCGAAAAAAAACCATTACCGAGACCAAGGCTAAGCTTGATAAATACTATGGGGACTCTGCACCATCGATTTCAATTGTAAAAAAGTGGTTTACTGAATTTCGTTGTGGCCGTACAAGCACTGAAGATGCCGAACGTCCTGGACGCCCAGTTGAGGTCTCTACACCCGAAACAATCGAAAAAATTCACGATATGGTGTTGGCCGACCGAAGATTGAAAGTGCGAGAGATTGTGGAAGCCGTAGGGATCTCGCATGGCTCAGTGGTTTCAATTTTGAATGATCACTTGGGCATGAGAAAGCTTTCCGCAAGATGGGTGCCGCGTTTGCTCACAGTCGACCACAAACGCAATCGTGTAACAACTTCACAGGAAGGTTTGGCGTTGTTTAATCGCAATATGGAGGAGTTTTTGCGCCGTTTTGTAACTGTGGACGAAACATGAATCCATCACAACACACCAGAGAACAAACAACAGTCAAAGCAGTGGGTTTCTAAGGGTAAATCGGCGCCAAAGAAGGCCAAGGTGGGTTTGTCAGCCAATAAAGTTATGGCGACTGTTTTTTGGGATGAACGCGGGATAATCCACATTGACTACCTTCAAAAGGGAAGAACAATCAATGGAGAATATTATGCCAACTTATTGGACCGATTCAATGACGATTTGCAAAAAAAACGACCTCATTTGGCCAAGAAAAAGTTCTTTTCCACCAAGACAATGCAAGGGTGCACACATGTGCAGTTGACATGGCAAAAATCCATGAATTGGGCTATGAATTGCTCCCTCATCCACCCTATTCTCCAGATTTGGCTCCGAGCGACTACTTCTTGTTCCCAAACCTGAAGAAATGGCTTGGTGGAAAAAGATTTGACTCCAATGATGAAGTCATCTCGCAAACAAAGGCCTATTTTGAGGACCTCGACAAATCATTTTTTTTGGAAGGGATAAAAAAATTGGAGAAGCGTTGGACAAAGTGTATAGAGCTCAAGGGAGAGATTTTTATTTTCTAACAATTTCACTTCGACTGTTTCACGTCTTACAATACTCCTCGAGTCTATTAATCATCAACGGCATATCTTCTATTGGGCCAGCAAGAAAGGCGATATCATCCGCATACTTCAGAACAAGAGTCTTCTTTCGACTGAACTTAATTCCACCACCAACTGCGTCTGCAATGTCATTGATGATGAATAATATGAATAGAAGTGAACTTAATATGCATCTTTGTTATTCTCCCATTTCAGCTGTAAATACTTTCTATTCAAAATATCCATTCCAAACATATGTCATGTTTTTGTCATACATCGATCTCAGCGTGCTATTAAATTTATATATTTATAAATAAGAGCGCTGCGCAGATAATGGAGTGGAATGCTTGTCAATGCTTGTGTTTCTTTATTTAGAACTCCGCTTTATTAATTGGCAACAATATTCGTTCGCTAGTGTATTAATTCTTCGTAAATGCTGCTTGGAATTCATGCACCACTGTGTGTTTTGTGATCCATTGATTTCTTGTTTTATGTTTTAGGTGTCAGTCAAAAAGAGAACGACTTTAGCTAGCTCGATATTTTGCTCACTGCATCCAGTTTCGCACGCTAAATTGGCTGAGATCGTCTTCCACTTACGTGTGCCACCTGAGTCTCGGTCTTTTTCTACTGCTCTGTCTCTCGGAGGCTTCGAATCACTTTTTAGACCGGAGCATTGCTGTTCATCCGCTCTACATGACCCAGCCTTCTCAGTTGTTGGATCTTTACTCTTCTGTCTAGGTCTATGTCGCTGTACAGTCCATACATTTCGTCGTTGTATCTCCTCCTCAACTCACCGTCGATGAAGACGGGACAGAAAATCACTTAAAGAATTTTCCTCTCAAAGTAACCAAGAGAGGAATCCATTTTCGATAATGTCCATACTACTCGTACAACCGAAAAGATGGTTCCGGTATAACTTTTTCAGATCTTGAAGTTATACCGGCAATAGCAACCTTCAACTTTTCTAAGGCCTTGCAATCAGTGCAAGGGTACTATCATACAAATATGCCAGAATAAACAAGATTTGTTCTAAGAATTTCCTACTGCCTATCCCGGAGTTTAAGAGATTAACAAAGCGTGAAGAAATTATTGACTTTTTGCAGTTTAATTAATAGCTTTGAGCAAACCCTTCGCCGAGGATTTAATATTATCCAGTTTGTATGCATGGTTTCAAAACTAGTAGGGGACCAGAACTGATGCATCCGCTGAGGACAATGACAACAGACCAAATTATTCATTTTATAAAAATGCGTCAGTTTTTGAGAATGTGAAAATTCGACAATTTTGAAAACCGAGAATGAATTCAATATATTACAGATGCTAACTAAGTTCGTTTTCTGGTAACCTCTTAATGAATCTTGGATCTCCAAAATATTTCCTCAGATCCTACAACGATGTAAACAATATTTCACACCCTCTGATCTGTCCTCAATATGTATAAGGCATTCATCCGCACAAAATTGGAGTACATTGCTCACATCTCTATCTGTATGCCTCTGTCGAGATTTTTTTTTCGAAGTCATTATAACCTGCAAACATTCAAAACCAACGTACATCGGAACCCTAACTTTCTATTATCCACTCTGTGTGCCAACACTATTACAGTGCTAATAACTGCGCTACTTATATGTATAAGTGACATATAAAAAAGACACTGGCCAAATGTGAACAATCTAGAATTGTGTTTAGAATTGTCAGACACGACTACAGAATCTACTTCCGCTTGGCCTCGTTACACACAATAATATCTTTTGTCCATGGAGGACAATGAGAATCAGGTTTTTGCTTACTAGGTACAATTTCAACCAGAATTATACTCTCTGATTTGACTGTTTAATATTGTAGATACTTTGGTTTCAGGTGCATCAGAGAAATTTCGGATCCCTGTACCATAAGATATCCTCGATTCGACTATGAACATATTGTATTTCTTTGTTTGTTTGTTGATGTGGATCATAACTAGGATACGAGTACCTACATACGTAAGAGGCCAAGTAAAATTTTGGTGCTATTGTTTATTTCTTGGGTAGTTGAGAATTTCACTTAGCATAAATATTGCCTTTGACATTTACCAACAAGGGAACGGGAATCACAAAAAGAGAGTTCTTATATCGCTCCTGTTCTGACAGCAGCTGTTTGAGATACCTCAATACCTTTAAACCTAAATTGCATTCTATTCTACAATATTTAAGAGCATTGCTTTTAGCTTAAGAAAAAAATTCTAGCTTGACCCTTGACGTATAGAGAGCATCGATGAAGCCCTTTGTTGAGTTGTTTACTCTAAGATATTTGTAGTAGCTAACTACTATCAGCAGCCTGTCGACATTACCACCTCTGAAAGGGCAAGCATACAGTATATTAAGGACAAGAATGCTATTCTATTGTGGGACCTCACCTCACCACCCATTTTTGTGCATGAAAGTCTGGCAGGGTGTGGAATTAATGTACACGTATGCATGTGGTGGATATTCAATATATTTTGGAAATTCAATTTGATTGAAATACATATTGCTGTACGAGTATAATAGGTACGTGTTTGTTTTTCATAATGAACTTGAGTATCTATTAGCTCTAATTAGGAATCTTTGAAGCTCATTGAGTGCAAGCATTTAAAGGGCGACTCCCTTCTATTCCATGACTCTCATTGCACATCAACTATATAGAATTAATATTCTTTTTAAATCTCTGTATCCACTCGAATGACAATAAAACCATATCCACTCTGTTAAATCACAAAAAAAGGAACTACTCGTATAAAACAAGTTTCGAATTAATAAATTATCCCACTTAATCATTTTAATATTGAATCGCTGCCAATTCGATGGCTATTTTGGTCGTGTGGTTTATTGTTCCGCACTTTTTTCTACAATTTTTTTTATTATTGAGTTACAGCCAATAAACAGGATATAAACCAATTCACTGGTAATACAGCTGACTGAGCGAGATTAATTAGAAAATGCAATATGAATTCAATCGGGGAATGGATTATTTTCATTGCAAAGGAGTGCTGCCAGGCTATCGTATTCAACAAAGTGAGAGCAAATATTATTTATTGTCTTTTGGTCTAGTGGAGAACTACTTCGACTATTGGATCTATGTGGCCATAGTTCATCGTGTAGTGCCCGTCTTCCACTGCGTGCATTTATTAATTTATAAATGGGCGATCCGCAATGATTATGGATACTTCAAGCTACAACTGGCTGAAGTGATTTGAGGGTTATGTTCATATTATGCCGCGGTTGAAGTTCAGTCCAGTTTACGATTTGTATTCCCCAGAACATTACTCGTACTCGTTCGCGTATCTGAAAACACTCCAATGGTTTGGTCGAAATACTGATTAATTATATCGCGACGATGATTCTCCCGGATTTCACAACAGTGTGTGATTAATGTTGTTTTATTTAAAAGATTACCTTGCAGGGGTGCTCAATGGACAAAGGGAGGAATCCAACAACCATGATATTGCTTCGGTTGTTGTTTGTATTTTGGAGGCCATTGCCAAACAACGAGTTCCTCATGAATTAATTTTATATTTAAGATACTGCTGGTATGTGGTTAAAATTTTTGCGCTTCGCATACTTTTTGAAATGTAAGAACAAGGAGAGACTATATACATATAAATGTGCATCAACTCCTGTAAGATCAATTTTTAAAACTTTACCTAGCAGTAAAGTTTATTTCCAAACTGATATGAGTAATTATTTGTATCATTTCTACATACGTTATGTTAAAGTGACGTGGCGGAGTGGTTAAGTTACTACACGAGAGAGTTTAGGTTGAAAATATCGGCTAATACTGAAAAGAAGAAAAAGTTACATATTTTTCGACGTCATTGGTAGTATCATATGATATTTTGCCTATCCAGGAACAGCTGAAAATAATGTTTCTGTAGAAATTTGACCGAAATCTTAGGTTTGTCGAATTTACTTCAACATCTCCAGGCATACTGACAATTTACGAATAAAATGAAAATAGTACAAAAGTGTGGCTATGTGTACGTGCATTTTACGAATACCTCACCCGCCGGGTACATCTGCGGCTAAGCTAGGGATGAACTCCTGGAGAATATAATAGTTCTTATCAATGTTCGATTGTTTCTGAGGGCACCGTATTGGTGCTTTCAAGAATTGTCTTTGTCCGACAAAAAGACAATTTTTATTTCCACATACAGCAACCGGAATATGTTTTTTCGTCTCGTCTGTTTTGTGTATGTTGACTTATAACAATCAATGGATTATTATCTGATTCGACAACAAAAGACGTCCTGTCGAGGATATCGAAATACTAATTAGAGAAATCTACTAAGCAAGGTGCTCGAATAGGTGATGGGAGTTCATGACCAAGAGCTGGTCAAACAACCGTGGTGTAGAGTTTCAACTTCAATATAAGTGGACATTTTCGGGCGCAAAAGATTCCCCCCATTTCATTTACCTCACACTCACTACGTGGCTTACGTCGACGTCAAATTTCGCTTCCATGTTAACGATTGATCCTAGGTACTTAAAGAAAGTGACAGGTGGCGTTCCAGATGTCCAAAACAAACGTGGGTTCGATGTCGTGGGTTGGCCCCTATACTCCTTCGGACTGCATACTTCGTCAACAGCGGAGTTCAAACTTGCTTCGAGTTCCCAGATACAATACCGAAAGGCTTTGGGATCTCTCTTGTATCTGAAGCAGAAACTGTCCCAGTCAACGCATGAAGACATGAACGACCATTGGAATGCTGTGAAAAATGTTCTTGTATCTGGGGCAGTTTCCTACACCGAAATCGTGTCACATAGTTTTCAGAAGATACCTAAAAATAGAAGTGAAGAGTGAAGAGTGAATAAGAAGAAGTGAAGAGGAACAAAGCACCGCGTAAAGTCAGACGTGACAAGCTCTCATACATCAACGCAAAGACCTTGAAGGCTGAAGCAGCAGCTACCTGATATGACAGCAAAAGCGTATACAGTATCAGAAAAGAACATAATGGTAGTCGGAGCTTTAAGCAAAATCCAGGGAAAAGATTAGATAGCAGCGTTCGGATGCGGATCAGCTCAACAGATGAGGGGAACATTTCGCGTTAGGCGGCCCTCATAGTCTCAACTTTCAACGAGCGTACCGCAGCAATAACTTTCCGAATTTGCACCCGACCTCACAGCAATACAGAGATAAGAGCCGGTATCAGATCCCTCAAAAGAAATACAGCGGTAGGCTTTGGTGGTATCCCTGCAGAGTAAGTGGTGACAATTACATCGTTCTTTTTTAGAGCGTGGAAGAACGAGCTTTCAAACAAGGGCAATCTGATGGAATGTGGGAACTGGAGAGGAATATGCTTTACTTCAACCGTAGTCAACACTCAAAACTCGATGCCGAATAATGCCGAACAGGCGTGATTTCAGATTGGATACTCTTGCGCTGATCACACCAACACGTAGCGCATTCATATTCTGTTCATTGCCTTATAGTTTGACGAGAGATGCTATTTGGATAGCATTGCGTGTCCGATGACATTGAGCCCATTGTGGATAACGTCATATTTACACTGTTGTTATTCCCGGTAGTTATCAGCGATGTACTTCGAGGCGCACTAACTGGAAGAAACCAGCGATTGAGGAGGACTATGAAATCCTATCTTAAACACCTAGACCTGTCCAGGAAAGAAGTTTGGAAAAAAGGGTTCTCAGCACAAAACCAAGCTCAGGCTGTTCAGATCTAATGCAGAATCAGTACCACTATACGGGAGCATAACTTGAAAGGCTACCAACATTTCCAATCGTCGGCAGCAAACTTTTGTAAATAGAAGTCTACGTAATCTACTTAAGAATTTTTCTGCCAAACGGCATCCCCAACGAACAGAAAGAGGTTCAAGAACTTATACACGCCACCATGTGGAGGAGTAAGTGGCACTCCCTACAGCGTGAAACCACCCTCTTGTGAAATATGACAGGCAGCGGAATCCTCTCATCGATTCAGGCAGAAAAGCGGGGCGGCCTGAATAAATCTGGAGAAGAACCGTCGATAGGGAGTCGAAACTGCTGAGGTCGAAGTGAGCTAAAACGCATTGTACAATAGAATTTCAAACAAGATAGGGCGCAGGCAGGCAGGTTGGCGCTCTATGCCCCTTGAGGGGCTGAATGCCTTAATAAAATCCTAAGCATAACAAACACAATGAGTTACTTTCATCAAAAAGCATATGGTAGAATATATGTAGAAGCTCCTCTAGCTTAACCCCGAGAAACCTTACAATACGACAATTTACCTCGTTATACTCGTATACCTATATATAGATTACACACTCCTATACCAAATAAGATCGTAATTAACTTAAAATTAAAACCAATTTAGAACGATACTGCTCAAGGAGTAGGGCTGGCAATCTACGAATCGTTTTGACCATTTTTGCGTCAGACTGCACCCTGTTTTCTTGCAGTACGTGCAACAAAAAGTAAAAGTTACAAAGAGACACTCCTACAGCCAATTTCATACTCAAAATTAAATTAAAAAAAAAAAGAAAAAAAAGAAACTATCTACTGTTTAAAGAATAACTTTACCAAATCCATTCCACAATTATTTTTTTTCCTAAATTGCCTCGAATAGGATTTAATTCGAGAGGCAACTTTTTTTGCCTTGTTTGTCCCACTTGACATATCGAGAAACCAAAACTGAAACGAGTTTATTTTTTGCTTAGCTCTAGTAAAACGAGTATCTCAATACGACGAATAGATATAAATTAGTTTTCAGCATTTTTAATGGTCATTTTGACTTGGATTTGGCGCAATTTCCTATTCTGTTTTGGCCAAATCCATTTCATTATGATTGACATACGATAGTAACACCTTTTGGATGCATTCGGAAAGGAAGATCAATTATCGCAGCGAGGGGACGGATTGTTTTTGTTTTGATTTTTTGTATTATCGCTTATATAGGCATGTGATTTACTAGGGGCCAAATACTCGTGGAGAATAATTAGATGACTGGTTTTTGATCTCAGAAAAGATTGTTAGATAATTTAACGGATCGAATTCGTTACGTAATAGTTCGGAATAATTTTAAATGATGCAAAATACCAAACAAATTATGACTGCCTCGAATTTCTATAAATAGAAGGGGTAGCCTTGAGGAAAGGAATTGAATCTGGGTTTGTAAATAGAAATTTGTTTTTACATATATATTGGTTATCATAAAAATACCTAAACAATTTACAATGACATTTAAAAGAAGATATTCTATGTTTTTGCGACATACTTACTTACTTACTTTAGGTGGCGCTACAGTCCGGGGTGGACCTGGGCCTCAGTCAACAAGCTTCTCCAGCCAGCTCCATCCCTGGCTAGCTGCCTCCAGTTTCGCACGCTAAGTTGGCTGAGGTCCTCTTCCACTTGCGTGCGCCACCTGAGTCTTGGCCTTCCTCTACTGCGCTGTCCCTCGGGAGCGGATTCAAAGACTTTTCGGACCGGAGCATTGGTGTCCATGCGCTCTACATGACCCAGCTATCTCAGTCTTTGGATCTTCACTCTTCTGGCTAGGTCCATGTCGCTGTACAGTCCGTACAGTTCGTCGTTGTATCTCCTCCTCCACTCACCATCAATGCAGACGGGACCGAAGATCGCCCGAAGAATTTTTCTCTCGAAGCAACCAAGAACACCCTCATCCATTTTTGATAATGTCTATGCCTCTGCGCCATAGAGCAGGACCGGGATTATTAAAGTCTTATAAAGGGTGACTTTTGTTGTCCGAGAGAGGGCTTTGCTACTCAATTGCCTTTTTAACCCAAAGAAACAGCGGTTGGCAAGAGTTATTCTTCGCTTGATCTCAGCGCTGGTGTCGTTGTCTGTATTTATAGCGGAGCCTAGGTAGACAAAGTCCTTAACTACCTCAAAGTTATATCTGTCGAGGGTGACGTTCTGTCCGAGACGTCGGTGTTGGTTGTCCTTTTTGCTTGACAGCATATACTTGGTCTTGCCCTCATTGACCGCTAAACCCATTTTCGCCGCTTCCATCTCAATACTCGCGAAAGCGCCACTGACATCACGCTGCTTTCTCCCGATTTTGTCAATATCGGCGGCGTATGCGAGTAGTTGGACGGACTTTTGAAAGATAGTGCCTCTTGTGTTTGCTCGTGAGTTTTGCACTATTCTTTCAAGTACGATGTTGAAAAAATCGCATGACAGCGCATCGCCTTGTCTAAATCCTTTCTGGACATCAAAGGCCTCGGTGAGATCTTTACCGACCTTGATGGAGCAGCGTGCATTCTCCATCGTCATCCTGCACAGACGGACGAGTTTGGCAGGGATTCCAAAACTAGACATTGCTCTATATAGCTCGTCTCTATAGATGCTGTCATACGCGGCCTTAAAATCGATGAATAGGTGTTGGGTATCGATCTGAAGCTCATGGGTCTTCTCCAAGATCTGCCGCAGTGTGAATATCTGGTCGATGGTGGACTTTCCTGGCCTGAAGCCACACTGATATGGACCTATCAGGTTGTTGACGAACGGCTTCAGGCGTTCACACAATACGGCAGATAAGATCTTATATGCGATGTTAAGGAGACTGATGCCTCTGTAGTTGGCGCAGTTCAGAGGGTCTCCTTTCTTGAGAATTGGATAAACAATGCTGAGGTTCCATTCATCGGGCATACTTCGTCCGACCGTATTTTACAGGTGAGTTGGTGTATGCTCCTTACCAAGTCATCGCCTGCCGCTTTGAAGAGCTCGGCAGTCATGCCATCCGCTCCAGCAGCTTTGTTGGACTTAAGCTTCGATATGGCTATCTTCACTTCATCCAGGTCGGGTGGACGGAATTGTTGGTCATCATCGTCCAGGTTGAAAGGTTGATTCTGCCTGACAGCGGTATTTGGTCCGTCATCGCCGTTATACAGTCTGCAGAAATGATCTTTCCAAATCCTCAGCATCGACTGCGATTCTACTACGATGTTCCCTTGTTCATCTCTACAGGCTTCGGTTCGGGGTTTGTTTCCGCGGCATGTTATTTTTACCTTTTGGTAAAACTTCCGAACCTCATTCCTGGAGTAGCATCTCTCAATTTCCTCGATCGCGCGCTTCTCATGCTCTTTCTTCTTCCTCCTGAGAAGCCGGTGCTCGTCTCTCCTCTTCCGCTCATAGAGCTCATGAGCAGCTCTGGTCTTTCTAAGCAGCGCCGCGTTATATGCATCTTGCTTGGCTGCATGTGCTTGCCGGCATTCATCATCAAACCAGGGGTTTCGTTGTGGTGGACGAGTGAAACCCAGCACATCAGAAGCGGCATCTCTGATGGCGTTTTGGCAGTGTTTCCAATGGTCTTCGATGCTTGATGCTGGCGGCATTGGACCTCTTAAGAGATTAAGAGACACTCGATCGGAGAAGGACTTGGCGATCTCTTGCGATTGTAGCCGTCTGACGTCGAATTTTCTCACAGCATTAGTTTGTCTTGGCGTAGTTTGGGATATCCGCAACCGTACCTTGGCTACAACAAGGTAATGGTCCGAGTCGATGTTGGCTCCTCGGAACGTACGGACATCCATAATGCTGGAGGAGTGTCTTGCGTAGATCGCAGTGTGATCAATCTGGTTGACTGTTGATTGATCAGGAGTTCTCCAAGTCCCCTTGTGTATGTCGAGATGTGGGAACCGCGTGCTAGCCACGACAATGTTTCGCCCCGCCGCAAAGTCGATTAGCCTGAATCCGTTATCGAAGGTGGTGTTGTGCAGGCTATATTTTCCGATTGTTCCACCAAAGATACCTTCTCTTCCTAGCTTTGCATTAAAATCACCGAGGACAATTTTAATGTCATAGCTAGGGCATTGCTCGTAGGTCTTGTTGAGGAGCTCGTAGATGGCATCCTTGGTGTCGTCATCTTTCTCCTCTGTGGGGGCATGCGCGCATATAAGGCTTATGTTGGCGAATTTAGCCTTGATGCGGATTGCTACGAGGCGCTCGCTCACATGCCGGAAGCTGAGGACTTCTCGTCTTAGTCTGCCTCCGACAACAAATCCGCATCCAAATAAGCGCTGCTTTTGCCGTCGATAGCAATTGCCGTAGTAGATGTCGCAGTTTTTCATCTTCTTTTTGTCCGGCCCATCCCATCGCATTTCTTGGATAGCGGTTATGTCTGCTTTGCAGCAGTCTAGGGCCTTCGCTAGTTGCTCGGCTGTACGTGGTCTATTAAGGGATCTAACATTCCACGTGCATATCCGAAGCTCATTGTCCTTAAATCGTTTGCGTGGGTTGTCAACAGTAAATCCGTCCATATCCGAGGCTTGTTGATGCTTCGTAACTTCCTTTTTTTTTAAATGGCCGGGCAATTACCCCGGCGGCACAACCCCCAACCTGGAGGACCAGTTCCATTTTGAGTGCCCCTAGAACGAGGGGTCGGTTACACCGAAGCCAGTAACCCGTTCCGGGATGTGAGCGCTGCCGTTGGCCCATATAGGGCTCGTCCGCCACCATCTCTTTTCCAAGACCCTGACTAAGTCCTGGAAATCCTTTCCGGCCTGAGCTCCAAATATGTCGGAGTAGCCCGGATAAGGTCTTGTTTTGTTTTTCCGACATTAATCCTGGTTAAGGGCGCAGGAAACTCGCCATTTGCCCCCTTCACTTCGCAACCTCTAGTGAGATTCCCAGATGGCGCCACGGGGAGGCGTGAAGTAGGACTTATTAGCAGAGCTGCAAGATGTTCGGCTGCAGAGGCTCATTCTCGTCATTTAAGGAACCAGCACCTGTCGGAAGATGCTACTTCTACGAGGCCTTATACTAATCGTTGCCACGACATATTTTATACAAATATCACATTGTTGTATGGCGAATTTGTTTTGAGTAGTCTTAAACAAATTCGAGATGCTCTAATTTAATTAGTATAGGGCTTTAAATACAGACAGCAATCTAACAAACGTGATGAGTATTTACAACTACAAAAAAATTCTAATGACTTCCGTGCCTTCCAGACAATTCTTTGGTTATGAGGAGTGCCAATGCCGAATAAATTTGGATTTATTTTAATTTATGATTGGGATTTGTATCTGATACTTTGGTAAGCCTCGAATTGAGAACAAAATCAAAAGAATTTGAACACGTTTGCTCATCACTGTTCATGTTTTTAGAAATATGTAAAGTGTCTAATTACATATGCAGATGGCCTTATTTTTCTGCCAAGTCTGTGTATTGATACTGAACTTCTTGCTCTTTCGGCCCTTTCTTCGAATCTCGGCTGAAACTTACGAGTATACCTCCAATGATTTTCCGACTAATTTTACTGACGACTTTCGCAAAAACAGGACAAAATCGTCTAGAGGCTTCCTAATGTGGAGACTTCTGCGAATGTGTCGATTTCTTGAGTTCACATTTAGTAGAACCCGCTGACAATTTATAAAATTTCCGTTTTTATCGCTCTCATTACAACAGAGTTACTGCCATTTAAGCTACCCCACACTTACTCTATATGCGATATCGTCATTGGAGTTCCTTTATGTATTCTGATGGAGCCTTAGTATTGTATTTACTATTGTAGAACCTTGAGTTGAGTCGTGTATCGATCTGCTTTTCTACAAGGCGGCGTTGACTGCCATGACTGCCAGTTCTGCACGTGATTATGTGCCTTCCGATACATGTGTGCGCACTATATTCAAAAAGAGGAGGGTTGAGTAAGAAATGTGAAGACGCCAAAACGTTCATCCTGGACGTTTAATACAAAATATCGCCACAGTAAGCGAAAGTGTTAAAAAAGCCCAACAACTTCCATTTCCAGCTTACGAAAACATGCACGCCGACATTGATTTTTGAAAGGACTTTTGGAATGAAACTCGTTCCCACATTGGCGGCTATACATATTGTAAGCGGCTCGGAGAATCCGGAGCTCGACCTTATGGATACGGAAGACCTGTTCTTTCAACAGGATTATGCTATGTGCATACAGGCCGAGAAATGAACGAGATATTGGCATGAAGCCTCCTAACTGCGTAATTTGGAATTTCGGGAACACCCATTAGCCGTCAAGACCGTGAAATTTTACACTGTTAAACTTCTTTTTTCGGGGTTATAGTAGAAGCAAGGTCTGAGCCAACTACGCGCAAACAATTTCCCCAGAGTGATTGGAAATTAAGAAAAAAACGTTGTCAAGCAGAGCCTTTTAGAAGGTATTGTGTTCTTAAATAATACTAAAGGTTTAAGGTTGTTTGTTTCAATAAAACAGATCGTACACCTCTTATTGAAACATAAATACGGGAACCGAAGGCTTTTATTATACTTCAAAAATTATGTGATCACTGATTTCTGCTTCCGTAGAATGCCTTGTTTGGATCAAACAAGTTTTATCAAAGGTTTAAGAGCATTGTTAGAGGTAGAAGAAACTTTCTTAACACGTTGTTCATGTGAAAGGTGATGAACGATCTACAATTATTTAAAAAGAATAAATCTATAACATGCATTTATGAACTGGGTCACAACGAATTACCGAAAACAAGATCGCTGAAATGGTTAACTCTCCGGTTTGGAAGAAAACTCCTCAGGTTCTAAACATAGATTATGACATCTAGTATACCTACATGGGTCAGTGGCATTCCTTCTGTTCTTCTCCCCATCAGCGTACAGGCCCTTATGTATGCTGGACACTGCGGGAAAACTGATGGAAAAGCTGCTCAAATCACGGCTCACAGCTGCAGTACAAAGAGCGGGAGACTTGGGAGGAAGGCAGTACGGGTTCAGGAAAGGACGCTCCACGGTCGGAGCTATTCGGAGCTATTCGAAGGAAGTAACATCTGGAGCAGCACAGGGATCAATCCTGGGACTAGACCTCTGGAACATCTCCTAAGATGATATACTGCGGATAGAGATGCCCGATGACACATTTCTCGTTGGGTACGCAGACGATATTGTGGCAGTGATAACGGCCAGAGACACTAAAAACGCGCAAAGAAAGTTGAACCAAGTCCTCGACGAACAACCTTCTGGGTGGATGAGCACGGTCTTTGTTTGCCAACAGAGAAAACTGAGATAGTCCTTCTGACGAAGAAGAAAATACCGACACAAATAGAGTTCCAAATTGGCTCTGAAGTCATCAAGAGCAAGGACGCGGTGAGGTATTTGGGATTGAGGCTTGACACAAAACTAACTTTCTGGCAACAGATAAAGTACACAGCGGAAAGAGTCTCTAGAGTTACAACATCACTCAGTAGATTAACGGCGAACATAGGTGGTCCAACGCCAAGCAAGCGCAGGCTATTAATGGCGACAACGCATGCTATTCTCCTATATGGAAGTGAGATCTGGGCAGAAGCGCTACGACAAGAAAAGTACCGGAAGCAGATGGCGGCAGTGTAAAGACGTGGAGCCCTACGCGTGGCTAGCTCTTACCGAACGGTGTCGGAACCAGCAGTCCTTGTAGTCGCAGGAGTGACTCCCATCGATCTCCTACCGGCACAAAGGAAGTACGTCCACGAAAACAAAGCGGAAATCGGATTGGAAGCGGCAATCGAATAAGCAGAGCAGCAAACGATACCGAAGTGGCAAGAGTGCTGGATCTCCGAAAGCAGAAGAAGGTGGACAGCGAGGCTGATAAGAAATGTGGCTGAGTGGAAAGACCGTAAGCACGGTGAGGTCAACTACTTCGTCACCCAGTTCCTCACCAGACATGGAAATTTCAAAGCCTTTTTACATAGTATCGGCAAAACGGATAAGCCTTCCAGTACATCGACTCCCCAGCAGACGACGTGCATCAAACATTTTTTGCCTGCAAAAGATGGGAAGCCCAACGCACAGCACTGGAAAACAGCATTGGTGCCTTCAACCCAGAAAACATAGTGGATAAAATGCTGACGAATGACCTGAGCTGGGGAAGAATTTACCAGTTTGCGGAAGATATTCTCAGAAAAAAAAACCCGAAAGGGTATAGGATCACAGCCCCTTGAAGTAATGCGAAGAGCGGTCCCAGGGGGTTGTGTCAGAAGCCACAGGGTTGGGAGGAGTTTTAGTCCGTATGGTCCGAAAGCATGCGGAGAAAGCTAGACACACGGGGATGGTTAACGCCAAAGACAAAAAAAAAAAAATTCCTTCTGTTCATCAGCAGAATACGCACTTATTTTAGGCACCCTACGGAACACTACGCTTTGCTTGATGATTGATTGGTCGTAGCAGTCTCCAGTTAACATATTAAATAGTGATTTTGTTGAGTTGATCTCACATTGATCTCCTTCATACTAGAAAAATCACCAATTAAAAAACAAAATAAAATGGCCCTAGTTGCCATCTATCAGTTGTTCTATTGCAAAAAAGGGTAGTGATGAGTTAGGTTTTTTCAACAAACGATAGACCGATTCTTGATTATGTAACAGTCGTATGGCAATCTGCACTAGAAAAGAGAATCAGTATAAAGTTGCTAGAACAAGCTCGATGGAGTAATAAAAACCTCTCCAACAATGGCCATTTAAAGCCTGTCTAATTGGCCACCTATCAACATTTTCGACATGCACATTGCCACAAACTTTGGTGATCACATAATATCATCAGCAAATGACTTCTAACTGCAATTTGATTCCAACATAGGCGAAATGTGACGACGACGTAAACCACAGAGTGAGTGTGTGATGGATGAAATGGCGGGAAAATTCGGGAATCTTTTGCGACCGAAAATTTCCACTTAAATTAAAGGGGAAACTCTACACCACGGTTGTTAGATCAGCTCTTATATACGGTTCACAGTGCGGAAATGAAAATGTTGAGGATGTCTAGTGGAGTCACTAAACGCGATTGCATTAGATCTACGGGTATAGGAGGAAGTCTACATATAAAGAATTCGGTAACCGAACAGCTTGAGGCGAATAGAATAAGTTGGTATTGCCACGTTCAAAGAAGATCTGCGGAAAATCCGGTTAAAAAGGCACTATCAACTACGGTCACTCCAACTGTAAGAAAACGAGGTCGGAAAAAGAATTCCTGGATTTCTCAGATGGCAAATGCGCAACAACGTCTGGGTTTAACCACTGAAGCGATCCAGGACCGAGCTTTATGTAGACGCGTTCTGCGGTCTGCGACATTAGCCAACCCCATAAGCGGAGCAGCAGCGATGCAGTAAAAATGGGAAACTCGTTACGCATAAGTTCGTATAACGAGGAAAGGGTTAATAAAAGGATAAGAAGAAGAAGATAGGCACCAATCATCTAATTCTACTAAAATCAGATAGAAACAAGCCAAAGTCATTCTCCGTAAGTTCATTGTTAACGGCTATTGGTCTACCCACATACTGGATCTTCTTCGAAATCGATTTTATTAGGCCGCTGCTTGGCTCAACTGGGTCCAATATCCCCAACAGATATCGTTAAATACAAGCAGCGATGCTAAAGACTGAGGAATATCTCCTACGAGGGCGGGTCAATAAGTCCGTGACTTTTGGATTAAAACACAGATTTTTTGATAAAAAAATAATTTTATTTTTCAGCGTAGTCTCCCTTGAGCTCTATACACTTTGTCCAACGCTTCTCCAATTTTTTTATCCCTTCCAAAAAATATGATTTGTCGAGGTCCTCAAAATAGGCCTTTGTTTGCGAGATGACTTCATCATTGGAGTCAAATCTTTTTCCACCAAGCCATTTCTTCAGGTTTGGGAACAAGAAGTAGTCGCTCGGAGCCAAATCTGGAGAATAGGGTGGATGAGGGAGCAATTCATAGCCCAATTCATGGATTTTTGCCATGGCAACTGCACATGTGTGCACCCTTGCATTGTCTTGGTGGAAAAGAACTTTTTTCTTGGCCAAATGAGTTCGTTTTTTTTCCAAATCGTCATTGAATCGGTCCAATAAGTTGGCATAATATTCCCCATTGATTGTTCTTCCCTTTTGAAGGTATTCAATGTGGATTATCCCGCGTGCATCCAAAAAAACAGTCGCCATAACTTTATTGGCTGACAAACCCACCTTGGCCTTCTTTGGCGCCGATTCACCCTTAGACACCCACTGTTTTGACTGTTGTTTGTTCTCTGGTGTGTTCTGATGGATCCATGTTTCGCAAAAACTCCTCCATATTGCGATTAAACAACGCCAAACCTTCCTGTGAAGTTGTTACACGATTGCGTTTGTGGTCGACTGTGAGCAAACGCGGCACCCATCTTGCGGAAAGCTTTCTCATGCCCAAGTGATCATTCAAAATTGAAACCACTGAGCCATGCGATATCCCTACGGCTTCCACAATCTCTCGCACTTTCAATCTTCGGTCGGCCAACACCATATCGTGAATTTTTTCGATTGTTTCGGGTGTAGAGACCTCAACTGGGCGTCCAGGACGTTCGGCATCTTGAGTGCTTGTACGGCCACAACGAAATTCAGTAAACCACTTTTTTACCATTGAAATCGATGGTGCAGAGTCCCCATAGTATTTATCAAGCTTAGCCTTGGTCTCGGTAATGGTTTTTTTTCGCAAGAAATAATGCTTAATAAGCACACGAAATTCACTTTTTTCCATTTTCTCCTCAAATTAGTGAGTAGTCTGATAAAAATAGCTGTCAAACACAAACTAACTGACGCAGCAAGTTTAAATTTTGACAGGAGTCAACTGACAGATGCCTGTTGACAGGAGCAGTGTTGCTGTTTCAGTAAAGAGGTCAGAAATTCAAAAAGTCACGGACTTATTGACCCGCCCTCGTACAATTAAATGATTTCTGCCCTCACAATGTTACAAAGAACTCGTAGTAGTATTAAATCATACCATCCAGATACACCGGCGAAATGCTCTGATGCAAACGAATAGCTTTCCCACTACATACCGAATGTTTTTAACATCAATTAAATTGTAGCTTTAATCCCAACACGGTTACAAATCACACAATTTTGGTTTAAACAGCATTTCAAAGGGTACAGAGTGCACTGACCTGTCCTTAAAAAAAGAGTAAGAAAAGAAACGCTCAGTAAAAACAAACCACCGCACTACCACAGGCTCACTCGAGTATGCTTTCAGGTGCATAGCATACTATAGTAAATGCATTCATGTTTTTCTTGTTTGGGCTCAAATGAAAACCCGCGGAAAAATAAAAAATTCGTTTTATTTGGAGAATTTTTCGTGGTTTATTCACGACTCGGCTGGCTGCATATTCGGACTATGCAAGCATAATTCGTTACAAAAACTCAAACCAAGTTAAGCAATTAGGAAAGAAGGATTACTGTACTATAAGGACCAACCCTACCAGCCTTTCCATCTCCATTCAATTCATTTGAGTTCAATTCATTTATTTGGTCCATTCAAATTGACTGTGATTACGTATGCTGATGCTGGCGTATAACGTAAAGTTCGTATTTTGTGAATAGTACGAGTGGCTGGCTGCTCGCATTTCATCAAACGGTTCATATAATGACAAAGCATGTTATCCTGTTTCATAAACGAGTACACACAACGTCATAAGGCAGAGAAAGGCCCGTACATGGAACTGGTCCGTTGGTCCGTTGCCGTTGCCATTGCCGTTGCCGTTGCTAAATTGCCTTGGTCAAGTGCAATTTTTCCATCTAACGATGACCTAATTCAAGAACTTGTTCCCGAAACGGCAATCAATTGGCTATCACAAAGCTATGCCGGAGTTGATACGAGAACGAGTATCCATAATCGCAGTCGTAGCTGTTTTTGCTCCTCCAGGGTACAAGTTTGGCCAGTTTGGCAATGTATGAATGCAACGCATAGTAGTATCTTTTAAGTCACAACTGTCTACGAGTACACTCTGGCAGAGGATTTTTCTCCTGCACTACGATTTCAATTCAAAGAACCTGATTTCAACAAACCCCCATAGCAAGTGAACGGACATTGTACAGAGATGAAGAGCATACTCGTACTCTCTGTCCTCCACTTTGGTCTTGGAGTCATTATTCAATAATTTGCAAAATAAATCCGTCGAAACTGGAAGTAGACACGAGTGTGAATATAGGAGTCTGAGTATCTAATACCAGGACAGTTGGAATCAAATTGACTAATTTACCATTTCCATGCCATTAGGCTTCAATACGATGAAATCCTCTAGTCGATATCAAGGCAATTATTGCGTGTAACGTCTAATAATGAGATATATTGTATGTATCTGGAATATCCGTACGTACATAGATCCGTATCTTTACTAAATAGGCAATCCGTAAAATATTCACACATTTTCGCACCTCGTTAATTGTGCTGATTCGCATTACATACAAGCGAACATAGATATTTATATCCATACGAACTTATGTATGTAGATACATATACATATGTATGTATGAATTTGCGAATCTAAATCTACAGACAAGTCTGACGACGTCGACGCATATGCGTATCCGTTCCGTCACACTAAATTTGAGATTCATAACCGAGAAAAACTGGAGAGATGGCATCTCAGTTCGGATACGGATACGGATACGGATATTCTCGTACCGTAGTGTGCTCTGTGTGGTATGAAGGTGCGTAAAGACTGGATGGAGAATTAAATGGAATCACTGGGGTGTGCAATGACCTTGCGGTGGTTGAAACGGAGACCGGGGTTCGTGGGCGACAATATCCCTTACATAATGTGGTGTCAAATTAGATCCATGTTTGGATTATTTGGATTTTATCGTCATTTAGTTCTGGCCTTTGAGCTATAACCGGCGACCGAACGATGGAGTTATGGGTTTCGACTACGTGATGATGTATTATGGGAACTCCGCCAAAAATCAATGGTGCTAATTGACTTTGGTATGTAGATGTCAAATAGTGATACGGTTTTTGTTTGGATTTCGGTTTTTGGTTTTATTCATCACGTGTTTGCTGATGCGCGATATCCGTATGGGTTTGTGTGCTAAAATATGATAGATCTTATCGTCGCAAATAATGTCCGGGGAATGTTTGCCGTCATAATGCTAATTGTTTGCACAATATTTATATTGATACGGATTTGTGTATCTATGCTAATGAGAATAAATGATTCCTATTTTTTAGGCAGAAACTACAATTTTTAAAAGATGTTGAGAGAAAAGTCCTTCCTTCCTTCCACCTTGTTCATTTTAGTTCATGTGTTGCAATATTTCAAAGGGCAATTTTTAGCGCCAGATAAGGAAAGGGTGGCATATTTGGCAGGGCAGTTTGTCAGCATAGACTAAACGACACCACGCCTGGTAACTGACTTTCCGGCGGAACGAAATATCACTCTAGCAAGGATGCTGCTTCCCTATCCTAATATACACAATGGGACAAGGAAGTTCCCAATTATAAAACCAGTATCTGGACGTTCGAACGTCTCGGACATTTAACATTGACACGGTATACCACATAAAGAAGTATTCTGAACATATATGTATAACGTACAATAGAAAAGCTGCAACTGTAGAGGTATAAGTCTTGTTAACATCGCATGTAAAATCTTATCCGCAATGTTGTGTGAATGTTTGGGCTCTTAAAAGCCCAGTTTCTGGACAGAAAAGGCAACAATTTATCAAATCCTCACAGTCGCAGATCCTGGAAAAACCAAAAACCAACCAAAAAACCAAGCATCTTTCTTGCCAATCGCTGTTTTTAAGGCCTAAAGATGGGAGAAGATGGATCTTCAGTCGTTACGAGAGAAAACCCCTTCGAGAAATATTCGATTCTGTTCACGCTCAGGGGCTTTATGAGAGAAGATTAAGCGACGAACCTTACGAGCTGTATAGCGACATCCACCAAGTAAGAAACTGAGCCACAGAGTCTTCGCAGGGACATTCCAGCAGAGGAAAGCCTCACCTTAGATGGCGCACTGAAGTGAAAGGCGACCTAATCCGACTTGAAGTGTGCAACTGCTAAAGAATAGTCTAACTGGAGATTCTTGCTTATTGAGGCCTAGATTCATTCCAAACTGTGGCATTGGCACTTGAAACGACGTTCTATGCCAAACAACTCTTGTCGATCTTTGTTAAAATGGAACAATTTTGCCTCCTAGTTTCGTTCCGCACAAATCCGAGTTAGGTTTGTTGCTTAGCAGAGTCATGACGAAAGTTTTTTGAGATGCACATAACACAATACACATCGGTTACCTTAAAAGATGAATGTTATGCCAACTTTTTGGACTTTTCAACCACGAGTTGCAAGGAAATTGTGTCATTTGACCAAGCAAAAGCTGCTCTTCTACAAGGTGGAGCAAAATTAATCATCCAATTTTGTTTTTGAATTGCTTTTTTACAAAATAAAAAAAAAGATTTTGAGTGATGGAAATCTATTCTATCTATTTGGACATTTAAAATTTTTTCTGTTAAGTGGAAAAGATGATATCCGCTAAATGGCTACCGCCAGTGTTGATACACATTTGTGCCCGTGTTTTTCGGATTTTCCATGACTTTCCGCAAGATTTCCAGTGATAATTGTTCGCATTCCTGTCGAATATTCTCCTTAAAGGCCTCGATTGTCTGAGGCTTGTTGGAATGAACCTGAGACTTCCAGTAGCTCCAAAGGAAAAAGTCTGGGGCGGTTAAAATCGGCGATCTTGCTGGCCATGCTAAATCGCATAAACGGGAGATCACCAGAAAAAGCTTCCGTCACAATATCTATTGTGGCTCGTGCTGTGTGCGGCTGGACCATCTTTTTGAAACCACATGTGTATCAAGCTCCGCTCATCCAATTCCCGTAGTAAGAAGTCGTTTAAGGCCCTGTAGCGTTCGCCAGTAACAGTGACCGTATTGCCGATGGGGTCCTCAAAAACATTCGGTTCAATCATTCCTCCCGCGTGAACACCGCACCACATAGTGGCTTTGGGGGTCGAGTCGTTTCCTAGCTCTTATCGAGAACGGTCGACTTGTTAGTAGTGTGCATAAAAGTGCAAAACTAGTAGTGGAAAAGTATAAGCAAACTTGTGGCAAAAGGCAGTTTAGCTCAGTGGTGGAGCGGTTGACTCGAGACGTGGAGGATCCTGGGTTCGAGTCCAGTACAAAATTCGAGTGGATCTTTTTTTCGTTTTCTCACTTAATTGATCACAACATTGATTAACAAAAGTGATAGAGGTGCAGAGGAGTGATGGATACCGGTCAGCCGGAGGTCCCGCATGTTGAACCGTTGACAAAACGCATGACAACAAGGGCATGTGAAATGCAGCAACAGCAAGCAACAACAACAAAAGCTGCAGCAGAAATGCAAAAGTCGGACGATAGTTCGAAAATAGAGAAGCGGCGGAGAAAAAACAAGGTGTCATCGAACCTGTCCGCAACAAAAAAAAGTAAAGATGATGAAAGCATCGAAGCGGCCGGAAAGGAGTTTTCGTACGAGTCTGAAGGGGGTGAATGCCGGTACATCGGAGAGGGGAACTCCTTCAAAGTATTGTCAGACACGGATACCTCTGCAGAAGAGGAAGAAGACGAAGAGGCTCAGCTTGACAAGCTTATAAAGGAGCTTCTGGAAAAAAGAGAAAAGTTGCGCCGGCAAAAGCAACAACAGAAACAACAGCAGCAGCAAATACAAACAATGAAAGAGTTGCCGATGGAGAAAAAACAAAAATCGCCGACAAGACAAAATCATCATCAGCAACTACAACAGCAACAAGAACAACGATTACAACAAAAGAAACAAACGCAAAGAGGTCAAAGACAATCACAACAACAACAACAGTTACCGCAGCAGTTACAAAAACAACAACAAATTAAGCAGCAGCAACAGCAGCCACAGCAACAACAACAACAGCAGCAACAAAATCAACAGCAGCAGCAACAAAAACAACATCCTGGCAACAAGGGGAGAGAAAAAGTGCCCCCAATTAATGTAAGTAATTTCGAAATTCATGATAGTATTAGATTATGTAAGTTAGTAACTAAGAATTTCTATGTGAAAAGATTAAGTGCAAATAAGCATATTATTATGTGTAGTAACATGGAAGAATATAAAAAAGTACGTAACGCCCTGGGAAAAGCTGACACTGAGTTTTATACGTATACCCCTAAAAGTGAAAAACTTCAGTCGGTGCTGTTAAAAGGCATCGATCCAGCAGTTAAAACGGATGAGCTCGAAGAAGAGCTTAGAAGGTTTGAAAGCGACGACCTCAAGTTCGTAGGTGTCAAGCCGTTTACTACGGCCGCGGCAAGGGATGGTAACCGCAAATTACCATTCTTCTTAGTGCAACTAGCCCCCAACAGCAAAATCGATAGTCTGCGTAAAATCAAATTCCTGTACTATCATGCTGTAAGTTGGGAAAAATTAAAGAGGGCAGATCGCGTACTGCAATGTATGCGCTGCCAGAGGTTCGGACACGCTGCAGCTAATTGCAATATGCAATTTAGGTGCGTGAAGTGCGATAAGGACCACAAATATGGAGAATGTCCTTTAGGTAGCGATAGAGTAGTGGATAGGGATCAACTCTTCTGTGTACTCTGTAGGAACTCAGGGCATCCTGCCAATTTCAGAGGTTGTCCAAGGTTCCAGGAGCTGAAAAAGAAAGTCCAGGCTCGAAAACAGTTCATCGAAGAAGAGAAGCGTCAAAAGAGTCGTGCTTTCTCTAATTTTGTGGCACCCAGTATATCCTTTGCCCAAATGGTATCTGGATCGGGTAAGGCCGCAATAACAGCAAAAAATATGTCAAAGGTAGCCGAAAAAGCGCCGGAAACAGATTTGGATTTGAAAGCGATTCTTCTGTCCCTACACGGAAAAATCGATCACTTCCAGAAACAATTAAATGAACAAGCGGCTCGAATTGACGTCATCTATTCGACACTGTTTGACAAGTCTGGCACGCCGATATAATGTCTGCTACGTTGAATGAGGTCAACTTAAAGATCCTTGCGTTAAATGTTAACTCACTAATCAGAAACGAAAGGAGAACTAATCTGCAAAACCTGTTGTTAAGTGAACGGCCAGATGTGCTTTTGGTAAGCGAAACTAAGCTTAACCAGAATCACAAAATTGGCTACAGTGGCTACAATACATATAGAAGGGACCGACCTCACTCCTTACAAGGGGGTGGAGTTGGTATCTTATTACGCAAGGGCATACGCCATAGGGTCATATACAGCGGAGATTTACTGAGGTTCCGGGTGTTGGAAGCCTGCATCATATGCATTCCTCTTCATAGTCGAAGGCGACTGTATGTGGTGTCGCTTTACGCACCTGAAGTACCAAATCCCATTCAATTTATAACTGAGCTCGAAATACTTTTTCGATGCCTTCAGCTTCAATCGGAAGAAAATTATTACTGTCTGGCCGGAGATCTGAACGCTAGACATGCGGCATGGGGAAATAATCCGCCGAACACTAGGGGTAACCAGTTACACTACTGGTGGAGTCAATATATGATTGAGTACAAACTTGAGTTGTACGCGACGAACATTCCATCCTTTCCATCAGCTGGTTCCTTTTTGGACTTGGCTCTTATAGACAATAGACTAGAACTGACAGACGTGGATCTGAACACACGGAACTGTTTGCGAGCGTTCGAGTACGATAGTGATCACTACGGACTCGCAGCCACAATACGGATCCCAAATGAACAAACGCTTCTGGAGCAGTACGATCAATTGTACTCATACGATTACCGTAGGGTACGATGGTCGCGCTTCTCCCGAATCTTAAAGCGGAATTTGCATTTGAATGGAATTGATCCTCCGACTAACAGAAACTTGACCAACGACGAAATCGATTTTGATTTACTGACTATGCAAGACATTATTAAACGCACAATGGAGCAGACTATTCCTCGGGTAGAATGCTCCGACGAAGACCAGACCAAAAAGTACAGAACTCCAACAATAAACGCACTGTACGCATACAAAAGTAGACTGCTCACGAGACTGAAGGAACTGTACAGACAGTTTACTGACAGACAAAACCCGGAAATAAGAACATTGAAGTCAGTGATCAAAAACCTTAAACAATTAATAAAACAAAATTACAGTAAAGCTGTAAGTCTGCACTGGGGCAATAAGATTCGGGCTATAAAATCTAGTAGTCCGAATATGTTCCCGCAGATAAATAAATTGTTCAGGCGGAAAGATCACAACAACATTCAATGTGTTCGAATTCCACAGACGACAGAGAACAGACAGACACTACTAACGGTTGGTATAAGTCCAGAAAGTGCCGACTCAGGCGATGGTTTTTTCGTGGTCGAAGACCCACAGGAGAAAGTGGATTTGCTGGGCGCTTTTTTCGAAGCCGTGTATACGGTGAACAATCCGGTTCACCGTAATCACGACATTGATAACAGGGCCTACGTAAGTCACTATTATTTACGCAACGAGCTTCAAAATTGGCGATCCGAGAATCACGGTTTTACCGTATTCAGTGAAGAAAACGCTGCAAATATCATCGTCGCCAATGAGCGAGCTTCCTCGAATTTGTTCGTGCGAAAAGATGAACTTCTGTGCATCTTCGAGTCTCTGAAAAACAAAAAGTCGTCAGGAGTAGACGGTATTCCAAACGTCGTATTAAGACACCTACCCTTGGAAGCAGTGGATATTTTTACTACGCTATTTAACAATGCGCTGAATAATGCACATTATCCGACACATTGGAAAATAGCAGTGGTACATCCTGTCCCGAAAAGGGATAAGGTTAGAACAAACCCGGCTAATCTTCGGTCAATCAGTTTACTTCCGAATATAAGCAAGGTATTCGAGAAAGTGTTTAATAGAGCGCTGTTAAGGTGGGTTGAGGAAAATAATATAATTCCGGAAAATCAGTTTGGTTTTAGGGCGAAGCATGACACTATTCATGCTGCGTCAAAGCTGATCTCCGACATACAATGGAATAAGTGTAAGAACCAGTGCACGGGTGCCTGCCTGGTTGACTTTGAAAAGGCTTTCGACACCGTATGGCTAGAGGGGCTTTTCTATAAGTTAACTAGGAGGGGTATGCCGAAACCTCTGCTGTATATGATTTATAACATGCTTATGGGAAAGAAGTTCGTTGTCAAATGTGGCAACGTCACTTCGAGCAAAGTCTTTGATATTAAAAACGGCTTACAACAGGGGGCGGTGATTTCTCCGATCCTGTTTAACATTTACACAAGTGATCTAGTAGGTTCCCTCAATCACTCTATAGCGTACGCAGACGATTTAGTGGCGTACAGATCAGGCCCAAAAATCGAAGTCATCAATGCTCTTCTGCAGCGTGATTTCGATCATATTAAGGAGTATTGCGATGATTGGAAATTAAAAATCAATTTCCAAAAGTCAGAAACAATCTTGTTTAGGACTCCATTGCGATGTGCTTCTAGGGATACCAGACATAACTGGCGAAATTTGGCCATCATTGGACAACACGGGATGCCATTAGCGGTGAGAAGCGTAGTTAGATACCTTGGTATCTGGCTCGATAAATATCTGTATTTTGACAAACATATAGATGTTTGTCTCGCTGGGGCCAAGAAGGCCTTAGCCCTGACAAGAAGGCTGTTTCACAGCAGTCAACTTGTTTCCAGGGTGAAGGTCATATGCTATGTGGCCCTAATTAGGCCAGTCATCGCGTATGGTTGCCCTGTGTGGTTTAATGTAGCGCCGTCTCAGATGGAAAAGATTCGGGTGTTTGAAAGGCAGTGTCTCAGGACCTGCCTGGGTTTGTATAGAACACCAGAATCAGAGTACAAGAAATACTATCCCAACAAAGCCCTTTACGATGGGGCTCATCTGAATAGGATTGACAATTTCCTGATTAAGGTGATTCGAAGGCACGTTGCAAGGGCAATGACCAGCGACAACAGCCTGATCTTTGGGGCTTATTACCCCAATGACATGTACCATGAGAGCTCACTTCTATCGGGCTTTATCCCGCCGGAGGCTTTTCTTCATATAGATGCTAAAGGTTTAGTGCAAAGTAGGGATGGTATCCCGGTAATATACCACCGCCACCGCGGTGCGAAGGACAAGCGGCTCATCTACGACGGGTATGTCGCTAATGCTCAGGAGCTCCTCCGTTTTAGTCCCGCGATTGCGGAAAGGGATCGGGTCGATGCCGAAAAACAGTTTACCGAATTCTGGTGGCTTAAGGAAGTAGGGAGGGTAGTCATGCTTTCCTAGGTCGGTACGTTACTGAGGTAACACACTTCTCCTAGTTTTAAGTTAGATTTAGGATAGTTAGGGGGATCTCGTGGAAAGGCCGGGCTCGTTAACATGGGGCGGCACTGCTAAGAAGTGACTGATGCTTCATGGAATCAGTTAAGTCTGGGCGGTGCTTGTGCACGATGTTAAGGACTGCCAGGCGCCCGAAATCGCAATCGAGATGGTGACCACCCGGAGTGAGAGTCTACGAGTGCTCACCACCCCGATTATATTAAGGTTATACTAAGTAGCTTAGGTAGGTTAATTAGAATAGGGCATAGCTTTAAGTTTTATACAAAAATTAAAAAATGATATAGTATCTAAGTTTTTTCCAGAACTTTTCTTAGAAATATTTCGATTGTATTGATAGATAAGACCATTAGTCGTAAGATAGTTTTAAGGCCGAAAGGCAAAATATATTGACATTGTTAAGTTTAGAGAGTTCGGTAAGAGCCAGTAAGCTAGAATAAGTAACAGTCATTGTGAAATTAGATTTAAGCATTTTTGTCTAGAATATAAGCTAATATTGAAAGAAGTAATAAAAATGAATTTAAAAGTAAAAGTAAAGTGGCTTTGGGTAGATGTAATGGCTCTTCGTGCATCATATACGGATTTTAAGTGCCCCAGGAATGAAGATTTTGCTTCTTGACGTAACCGCTTAAGTGGAAATGAGCCTCGTCGCTCATGATGATTTTCGACACAAAATCGTCCTGTTGAGATTGAGGATGGCTTGAAAGTAATTTACATGCTCTCCAGTGCTTAACTGTTTGTATACTGCAGCTGTCTAGTTCACAAATGTCAAATATGATTGACGTACGATGCCATTTGCAAAAATTATAACATCTTCCGATATGATGAATAATTTTGCGCCACCTTGTATTAAGAAATAGAAAGGGTGCAAACGGCGGATTTGGCTATGAAGAAGACGCAAAAACAAATACTTATTTTGCATATTTCCAGAGGGATAAGGATTTCTCTGAGACATTTCTGTCTACTTAAGGCACTTAGGACCATGCATTCACATAAAATGTGCTTCGTTTTCTCGTCTTCCATGTAAGGACGACATTAAGTTTCCCGAATAAGCCTTTTTCTGTGTTTGAGATATCGAAGATGGCAGATGCATAAAAATTAAGCCGGTTTTCTGATATTATTTCTTTTAAGTTAAAGGGATTCGTTTTAGTTAGCCAGTTTTAGCCAGTTTTAGCCAGTTTGTTGGCTACCTTGTGTAGTGTATTGAATCAGTGTAAGACTGATTTGAAGTCAATGAGGTTTGAACCTAACGCGGATCATATATAGTCCGCCATTATTTAAAATTGATTGCCATTCAATAAAACGGTCCCTTGTTGCCTAGTAAGTAAGTTTGACTACCGCAGCTGTTAAATTGCACCAATTTTTGTCAGACCATCAAAAGGTATATTTCAGGAAGTTTAGTAGAACGCTGCTTGCGAAAATGTGGGCATGGGTCCGAGAACATCTTTTCTACATCTTGATCAAGATATAAATCCGCTTTTTGGGCAATAACAAGTGAAGGATGACTTTAATTATCTTCAGGGATAAGCCGCAACTTATTAGTAAACAAGCAAAACTGCCAGATTTTGATAGACAAAAATTCACATGTGAGCCATGAGTGGGTAGTGCATATCAAAAGTATCACTGTTTGATGTGGTGACATATTTGGAGCATTTTCCTTCAAAGACGCTGCTGGTAATGTGCAATCAATGGCAATCGGTATAAGGGAATGATAGAACAGTCTTTTGTGTTTCAAGTGAATCGCATTGATCGCGAAGACGTACGGTCTCAGAAGGACGTTGGCACTTTTCTCACATTATAAGAGCGATGGCATTATTGCAAATATCCTAGTCGGGCTATCTTTTCTATTTGAGAGAACCGCTAAAATAGCTAAAAACCTGGTTCGGTAAGAGTCAAAGAAGGACTCCATAGATCCCTTGGCCTTGTTAGGATTTTCTGAATCCTCCTTTGCAAGAATAATTTTCCATCAATTCGACGTCTTCATTAATCACCTACATGGATATGTTAAGCGTAATCTATTCTACCTTCTTTTATACCGTGAAGCATTTCTGTCCTACGGTAGTAGATATTTTATAACTTCAAGACGAGGAGCGATATTTTAAGAAAATTCTAGTTTTGTTGCATCGGACGGCCTGCAAATCTAAGTCAATTCGTGCTGTGCCAAAGTTTGTTACTTTTTCTTACTAGAAAATGATCAGAAATTCCATGGATACATGAATATCGAAGAAAAGAAGTTAAAAAATATGTTATCCTTGAGCAAAATAGACCCAAAAATGCTATAGATACAAAAAAGCTTATTCCATCAAAGACTTAAACAGAAAACAGATTATAAGCGTGTACATAAGAATGAATCTTCTTGACGAAGTGTTCAGAACTTGCAAAATCTTCTTGCACGGCTAAAAAACACATAAATAACTGGTGTTCCGACTATGACACTTTATTTGACAGAGTTTCAAGTAAAACCACTTGAAAGCCGCAGTATTTGCGCCTGATTCACAGGGCTTTCGGCGTACCTAAACAGGCCCCTAGTGTATTTCAATTTACATTTTTGTAAGGAAAAAGAAAGATGACACATTTCTATAGGAGATAAGACAGAGAATAAACTATCGTTTCTCACTTCATTTCGCATTTAATGACATTTTTATAATATTTAAGTATATATAGTCGTACTCATGTGAGTTTTCAAAGTTTCAGTTGCATTAATTCTGCTTATTGGAGCTTGAACTCTCATCTAAATGCGCGAGGCGTGGTAGTAATCAGCTTCTTTATCATAATTAGCCAATTTAATTGCAACATACAACCATGTTACTCCCCAATGTAACTACGAGTAGCATCTATCTAACGTCCATGTAACATAATTACGCAGTCTGTCATTTCAGCTGAAGCCGATGGTGGAGCTTGATACCCATACTCAGTCGCTCACCTTGCACCCAATTGTTTGTACTCTGTACACAGGAATCTCATTATTTTTCCGTTCTCATCCCGGAGGAGATCATGATTTTTCGCAGTAAAAACGAAAATTAAATTGAATTACCGGACCAGAGGAGCAATGGAAAGGACCAAGGTACGGATACCAAAAGGGCAAAAGTAGGTTATCAGTGATAATACCAATTGTAGTGGTACATGTGACAAACCTATACCCATCAGCTACCACTGTATCCTGTTGTACAATACGAGTATATTAAATTTTCAAAAACTACAAGTATCTCTTTCTCTTTGCACCTCTGCGATTGCACCTCACCGAAGAGAAAAGTCTCATTGATTCTTGTGTTGTAACCCGGGTTTTTTTTGGATTTATCCTAACTCCTGCTGCAGTCAGATAAATGTCAACGAAATAAATGCCTTTTGGCTGAACTAACGTACAACGAACGGATTGAGCCATGTGAAGTAAGTGATTATAGATATGAAAGGATTCCGCCCTACTCCTGAATAGAGTATAGTAATACTCGTAGTAAGAAACTTACGATTTACAATTTTCTTTACCTTTTGATATCCACCTTAACCGCGCCGCACCATACTCGAACCTGTGAAAGAATGATGAACAGGCGCCTTTGTAATAAAAGACACATGCAGCGCTTTGCCAAAATGTTAGCTGATGTTCTTCTACATTCTATCCAACTTCGGAAGTGAAACTTTTATAGGAAATGATATAAAATGAAATGCAATCTTATTTCCAACGACCAAGGACATTGAGCGTGCTTCTTTGATTTAAAGTCTTCCTTTTTTTTTTGCTTTCAATCTTTCATTCGTGACACAAAGGTGTGTCACCCAAAGGGGCAACCTGACGGTACGTGTTCCATAAAGGATTTTTTTTTGAAGGATTTTCTGATGAGAGGATCTGACTCTTCATAAAAAGGAAAATATTAAGCAACGTTTCCTTCTTTCTAGAAATAAGTTTATCTTATTTTTCAAGTTGGATTTTGGGATTTTATATCTATAAGGTCATACAATATAGGTATCGCATCCTTACGACAACTTCTAGGTGTTGGGTGTATTAAAATATTAAAAAAAAATTCGAAGCTCTGCTGTGACAAACGATGCCATTAAACTCTAAAACCTTTGTAAGTCGTTTGATTAGATGATTCTTATAATTTAATTAATGTAAATGACTCACTGAAATACAGAAGATACAGAGTGTTCCAAAAAGCTTGGACCATTCTGTGAGAACTATCTAACTGAATGAAATTCAGCTCATGTTCGCGCTTGGCAATAAAATATTTCACATCTATTAAAACAATAGGCCATCCGTATTGGAACTTGATTATGTGATTGATGGATTGAACTGAAATTTCAGGTTCGAGGGAATTGCTTCCGGCATTTTCGATAATGTCACGATTTATTTATACTGAAGCTGATTTTGATGACGGTGTGCATATGTTAATTTTTGCCAGAGTACACATAATTGTATCAGCATATTTTTGTTGGCATTTACTACTTCAGCCAAAGCCACACAGGCTTTTGACATTAATTAAAAGTAAAAGATACCAACTCGTGCGAGGTTCCAATTAATCAATGCTAAACGTAAGCGAGGGTCTGCCGAGTTTTTGTGTGGAATTAGTTGTTAAGTATGCGAGCAGGTAGAGGTCAAACTGTCTGATTGCTGCCCACAGTGGGTGGTCATATCGAACGTTGCCATTCACTAACTTTAACTAACAAACATCCTCTAAGCCATCCTCTATGTCTCTGCATAGCTACTTCAACAGACGTTGGGTTGGAAATAACGTGTGTGATAAACTATTCCCTCAGCTGATTTGCGTCTGCAAATGGGTTGGCATTCACCATATAAGGAACTCTTTAGTATAGAAAGGCAAAAAGTAATGTAAACTCTATTTCAGCTTCATGTAACAAGGTACAAATCCTAGTTGACATTGTATTTGTACTGATACTTTCAGAGATGAGATCGAAGAAGTAACCGGGAATGCTTTCCACGCACTTCTAGAGTGAATATACGAGTGACGCTCGACCCTTTATATTTAAGTTTCAAGATGGAAAAGGAGTCAATTATTGACTTTATGATCGAAAATTTCCGCCTTCATGACCAATCCTGTGACATTAGAATAAGGTTAATAGATATTGCTTATCGACTACCTATGTACCAGTTCCATATTTCAACATTTCGGTATACATATCTGGCTAACTACTGATGAAAGCAGCCCTTAACTGTTGTGAGCTAAGTTTTTAATGTCTATTTAGAAAAAGTCACCTCACGTTTGTAAGCAACAAGATGCGTATGCAACCTTAAACAGAGAAATCTCGGGGTTGATAATCTGCAATCAAAACGGCCAGCCTTAATCTTCGGTTCTCTACTCTAAATACTGCTTGCACGCTTCATGCGTGCTCTTTGCGAACTCCCGCCGAATAGGTAAGTGAAAGCAATTAACTTGCAACATAATTTGAAAGGTCAGTGGAAGCGGATGTTATATTAGTTAAAGAGACAGTATTCCGAGACGCGAGACGAAGTTGACGGAAACAGCTTCTCAAACACAAGTTGTGCGTGGACAAAAGAGTAAGCTATTTAATGGAGTCTTTTGTTGAGCGCCTTGAGTCCCGAAAATTGAAATGAAATTACTTGAATACCGTGTTCCTGTATCTGATGTTCAGAAAATTTTTTGGAACTGCGGTTTCGTGCGGTTTTTTTTTTTAATTTGAACGTTTATTTAAGAAAAACATTATTCAAAGTATTGCCCATCTTTCTGGCAATTTGTGGATCCCATCCCAAAAGAACTGCGCCGGCTTGGCAGCCAAGGATGAATCAAGCCAATTTTTGATATTCTGCTCTGATGTGAACCGTATTTCAGTGAGGGCGTTCTGCATCGACCGGAACAAATGGTAGTCACAAGGGGCAAGGTCTGGGCTATAAGGTGGGTGGAGTAAGACTTCCCATCCACTGTTTTCCAAATAGTTCTTAACCGGAATAGCAACGTGGGGCCGAGCGCCGTCATGATGGAAATTTATTGCCTCGTGTCTGGTCGCATATTCCGGGCATTTTTCGGCTACTGCTCTCTTCAAACGGATTAATTGTGTTCGGTAGCGTTGTCCATTGATGGTTTCACCCGGTTTTAGCAGCTCATAATACAGCACACCCATCTGATTCCACCAAATACAGAGCATTACCTTCGCGCCATGGATATTCGGCTTTGCCGAACTCTCGGCTCTCCAGCTGCTTTTAAACGTTTTGAAATGGCTGCTTGAGTGACACCCAAAGATTCTGCGAGCTCTTCTTGTGTTTGGCAACAATCTTCATAGAGTAATGCTTCCAGTTCTTCATCTTCAAACTTTTTTGGCTGCCCAGGACGTTCATCGTCTTCCAAGCCAAAATCACCACTTTTGAATCGTGCAAACCACTTTTGGCACGTTTGCTCAGCTAGTGCATATTCACCATAAACTTCCACCAAAATACGATGACTTTCGGCAGCAGTTTTCTTCATATTAAAGTAATGATGAAGAACTTCCCGCAAAAACACTTTTTCAGGCACAAAGTTCGACATATTTGAGTGAAAAAAAATTATTAAATTGTTTACGCTTCAAATGAATGACATATACTGAAATGACGTAAAATGACAGTAGTTTTCCAACGTATGTTCCAATGGAATAATACAAGTTACGCCATCTCTTAGTAAACCGCACGAATTAAGTTATATACCCAATATATTTATAACTAACCTCAAGACGTTTCCTCCTCTTGGTTAAGAAAATATCTTGAGAGTGTTTGGTCGGCTGAATAATAGCAAAGAAGCCTGCGCAAATGGCCTGACGCAACAGTTAAAGATTGGAGTTGTGTATCTAGGCTCAATCAAAAGAAAGTTGGCCCAATGTAAGTTGTGCCTTATCGAAAAGAATAACGTTTGGTTAAACGATGAGGAAACTGAGGCAACTTGGGTAGTACTGTGGCCTACATGACATTACATTTGGTGTTGTGTGCAGACTTATTTAGCTTTGATAGGGATTGGACACCGTCAAAATAAGTATGTGCTTGCCACAACCAAGAATTCCCAAGCGATCTTTTCACCAGAACACAAAAAGTCACATTGATCATATTGCAAATGAAAAATCCAGTATTCTTAAAGAGTGTGCATTTCAAGATGCCGAGATCTGGATTTAAAGGAAGTACAGCAAGGTATCCCAGAGGCCTGTGTCAACAGCGTCTTCTTTTCTTTAACCTCTATTGTCTCTGATATACTAAGTCTCACAAGGTGGTCACAAACAAAAACCTTTACATTAAATGCTGGAGTGCACTGTTAACTGTTGGGCTGAATTGAGGCAGAACACACAATTCACTCAGTCCGTATACACTTTCGCCCACCTGACCAAAATGACATGAGGATACTCGTAGCAATAAGAATACGTACGTAAGTGCAAAAGCTCTGAAGGAGCCGACGGTCTATCCGCTGAGCCTCTTTAAGTTGCAGGAAATAATCATGTGTTTCCCACTTTTCTGTTTTCATCAAGTTTTATCAGATGACTACGGTCTCAGCATCATCTCTCCGTTCACAAAGAACGTCTTTTTTCCCATTTTATGTGATCATCTAAGACCGATCGTCAACAACCTGATAAGTCGATTTTAATGCTGTTTTAGAGCTGTGACACATTATCCAAATATTCGCTCTTTGCCAAATCTTAGAGAATATCGATTCATCGCTTTTTTATGAATTTAAAGATTGGCTATAGTAGCGCTAATAGAGACGAGATATTCAGAGCAATATGTGGTTGTGGTTGGCCTTTCTGACAATCTCTGCATGAATTCCTCCTGCTCCATCAAATAAGGGTACGAGTATTTAGAAAATATGACTTTGACACTATCGGAGAAACAGACTCTAACAAGACTTTGCTACGAACTGTTTGTTATGACATAACCATAGAAATAAAGTGAAGAGCGGCTATTTGCTAAGTCGGTTTTGACTAAGAAGGCAACTTCAAACTAAACACTAAACAGGTCCCTTACCATTTCCGTCCTGCTGCTGTACGAAGCAGAGATATACTATAGACACTATCAAGAGCAATTACAAATTCTGTTTGCTGCCATGTAAACTTCTTGTTTGCCTATAGACGATTAAGATGAGTAGGTGATACAGTTTGTATATACATCACAGTTGCAGCCCAAAGGACAACACAGTCTTGGCGGACTTAATTCAAGGCGCTTGCAACACAACTAATGCAGGGTGTGTTACTGCCCAAATCTTCAATATCTCATCAAAAGTAAAAGTAAGCTATACATTTCGGATCACTTCAATAACAAAAATCTGACTACAAATTACCTTATTCGTGGTAGTAGTTAAATATTTATATACGTGAAAACTAAAAAAAATTAACATTCCCGAATAACAATAAGAATTGTATTCATATCTTCGTAAACTGACTTCCCAAACCGGTACAGCCACACTGCCTTTTGTTTACCCATCACGGAAATGCTAAATTATTTTTCGAAAAATAACTTTCGATTGGCTTAAAACGAGTTATTAAAATACAAAAATGTTTCTTCCTCAAGAAATAATATTTTAGAGTAAATTTGCATTTTGAATCGAAAGTAAGTCAGCAACGTTCAAAACGATAGTTCTATCGTATGCGAATATGGTGTTGACACAAAAAGCAAGAATCAATTCGACATGTGTGTCATGGATCTGTGGCTTTATTTTGTTAATAAATGAAACGGTACATTTTCAATTTTAATTCTAATCAATTTTAGTGATTTGTGATCAAATTATTCTGTGGATACGTATACATTTCATCCACCAGATGTCAAGTTACTTATTAAATTTTCTAACAGAATTTTGTCGATATTGAATTATGGGCAACAACCATTCTGACTTCAAAGTAAGGAATATTTTCTTATAACTTTTTCTACTTACTGTCAATTTGACAGACAATATGTAAAACAAAGTTATTGAGTTCTTTAAAGCGTATCAAGCTGATTGGAACCACTTTCTATCATACTAATCCATGTTAATGTTGAATTGAGAAAGGTTAAGTTTCGAAAAGGTATATTGACCCACATATTCTATTTGTATTTTTCTATAACACTAGTGAAAGAAAGAGTGAATCACTGCACCAGTTGTAATGTCTTATGCCCAGTAATAATGGTTTATGTTCCCTCGGATTTAAGATGTTCAAGTTACACCTTTTTAACATTGGTGTAGAGTCTTTGTAAAAAAATGACGTTGGGAAGCATTCATTTGGACTAACAACAATCTGAAGATTCATGCCATCCCATGGTAATCTAAGGCCCTAACAAAACATAGTGAAGTGAATTCAGCCGTCTAACTGGGTTCAGAAAAACCATGCTTTCCAGAAAAAGTTTGTAAGCGGTAAGAGGCTGACGAGATGCTCTTCGTAGGCAGAAATTTAAATGGCCACATCGGGGAAACAAATGTTGATTATGAGGACCGCCACGGCAGTAAAAATTCAGCTGGCGAAGGCATCCTTGTTGCGTGTAGGGCTTACGGCTTAACCCCCTTAAATACAATTTTTATTAAACATCAACGACATCTTATCACCTATAGCACGAAATGCAAATAGATTATCACCTCTGCAAAATGTCGATGAGAAACCGTGTTAAGGACAATAAAGTAATACTTGGAGAATCGCTAGTAAGCCAACACCGTCTGCTCATTACAGAATTTTTCACAGCGGAACCACCGAAAACACGGCCATCGTTTGGAAAGCCAAAAATCCGGTAGTATAAAAGTATAATCGAGGCGCAGGATTTATTGCACTGGCTTAAGAAGCACTTCACAATATAAACGGTAGCCCAGACTGACTTAGCCCGCAAGAAATGTGGAACAGCATGCACGAGGAATGCATAACACTCGCAAACTCCCTTCTGTGGACTATATCGGGATGCCATCATGTCGACAAAGAAACATGGTGGCGGAGTGATGAAACCAGCTGTGGCTGCCAAGAAGAATGCATTTCAAGCGTCGACAAAATGCGATCGGAGCGACGATATCGAAAAAGCTCGACTGGCTCTTGAATACAAGCGTCCTAAAAAGATCGCAAAAAGAGTCCTGGCTCGAACTCGAGCGGCAACAGCGGTAAACCTGTACCAGGAGTTGGAACAAATATCCTCACGACTGGCAGATAGAACACAAGCTATACAAGAAGTTCAAATGTCGTACAAAACTAAAGTGCCAACAATTTCGATGGAAATAACCTCGCCGAAATACATCAAAAACGCAGACGGTCGCTTCCTAACAAATGAAAAGGAAATTTGTGACTGGTGGCATGAATACTTCAAGGAGTTGCTTAACAAACAGTTTCCACGTGATATCGTGCCGACAGCTGGTCTATTCGAGGAGGAAGTTTCGGACTTTTCAATCGAAGAAATAGCAATTGGAAAAATGAAGCGGGGGAAAGCGGCGGGCCCAGACAGCATTTCATCAGAATTTTGGTCGAAGATGGAGGGGATCGGCAGCGTTTGGCTATCGAAACTTTTAAATAAATTAAAATGTGGACAACCTATGCTGAATCAATGGAGAAGTAGCTTCTTGGTTCCATTATACAAAGGAAAAGGCGACACTCGAGAATGCAACAACTACCGTTCAATCAAGCTTATGTCAAACACAATGAAAATCGTTGAAAGAGTCTTAAACGAACGTCTTCGGCAAATAATAAAGCTCGATAATAGCCAGTGTGGATTTGTTGAAGGAAGATCGACGGTGGACTCTATCCAAAGCCTACGAATAATAATGGAAAGCACCGAGATTCGTCTAAGGATTTACACATGGTATTTATCGACCTCGAGAAAGAATTCGATCGAGTGCCTAGGGATCTCATATGGGCCACTCTGAGGTCTCAAAACGTAC
The DNA here is from genome assembly GCA_928272305.1 of Volucella inflata. NCBI lineage: Eukaryota > Metazoa > Arthropoda > Insecta > Diptera > Syrphidae > Volucella > Volucella inflata. The sequence continues at coordinate 110,358,322 of OV743720.1, read as the reverse complement.
CGGAAACGTATGTTAGAATAATACAAGACATGTACGGAAACGTGAAAACTGCGGTTAAAAGCTCTGCTGGACTAACGAGAGAATTTCCAGTTAAAATCGGAGTGCATCAAGGAAGCGTACTTAGCCCTTTCCTCTTTAACGTAGTATTCAACTATCTTTTAAAAGACTGCATGCGCGAAGCAAATGTAACGCCAATTCTCTTCGCTGACGACCCAGTTATGCTTAGCGATAACGTCGAAGACTTGCAGAACGCTTTTGCATTAGGTCTACATATAAAGAATTCGGTAACCGAACAGCTTAAGGCGAATTAAATAAGCTGGTATTGCCACGTTCAAAGAAGATCTGCGGAAAATTTGGTTAAAAAGGCACTGTCAACTACGGTCACTCCAACTGTAAGAAAACGAGGTCGGAAAAAGAATTCCTGGATTTCTCAAATGGCAAATGCACAACAACGCCTGGGGCTAACCACTGAAGTGACCCAGGACCGAGAAATATGTAGACGCGTTCTGCGGTCTGCGACATTAGCCAACCCTATAAGCAGAGCAGCAGCGATGCAGTAAAAATGGGAAACTCGTTACGCAAAAGTTCGTATAACGAGGATTAACCCTTTCCTATTAGGATAAGAAGAAGACAGGCTGACTAACTATAATATACTCGTAGTTCAGTCCCATTAAGATTACGTATTTCACCGCTTAAATGTTAGATACAAGCCTTCTTTATAGAAAATGGAATCTTACGCTGTCGTTCTCCAAAAAGAATCAGCGAAGCATTCTGAAAGGTTTCGGAAACATCCTTGAAGAACTGACTTGGGTCCTTTTCCGGCTCGGCCTCCATGGCTCGGAAACTATTCTTGAGCACATAATTTTACAACAAAAAGAGTTCTTCCATCATTGCGTGTATATGTTTAAAAAACAAAGTCAAGAGATGGCCGCGATGATGCCACGCAATGCCTTCCTAAGCAAAAAATGGCTTTAAAAGTGCAACCCACGGTATGAGTACAAATACCAAGATAATAGGTATGCTGGGAATCCAACTACGCGACATTCGATAGGATGTACGAGTATGTATTATAATTATAGCTATCATTTAGGAAGATCCAAAGTTCCATGTGTTTGCCGAAAACTTTGATACTTGACAATGTCAGAAAGCAATATGTTGAATCCAAAAAAGTTTTGTTACTGAAGTTGATACCCAAACACTTAGCTCAATTGTAGAAACCAATGATTATTTATTCACGAGATAACTTAAAGCATCCAGTCTCCTCCTTCCTCGTCATACCGATCAGCGATCACATTTAGGGGTGGGTGAACTTCAAAACAAACAGCTTCTCGGCATGGCCCAAGTTCATCATTTGCGTTGACAGTAGATCCATTGAAAGAGTTAAGCAGGTTGTCGGCCGGCATGCTCAACTCTTTCGGATATCCAGTGATAGAAGCTTTTTAGTTAAGCTCAAAAGGGGCGAGTCTCTGCTTTCGACTAAAAGTAGACGCCATCACAAATTCGATTCTTTTCCACTTCCTTTTTAAGGGCAGCTATGGTAGTTTCACAGAATCTTTTAACCTGGTGAAATTCTTCATAGAAGCACATTTTGATGTCTAAATTTTCTTATAATATTCGTAGGTCAACAAAGATTTCAGTTTAACATCAAATTTGTTTCCTTTCACCATGAAAGAAGAGTTTTTCTAGCAAAAATATTTGGTGGGAGAACCGTTCTTAACATCTTTCTCTTCCAGGGTTAGTCAGAGAATTGGCGCAATCGCCAATCTGCTCCTGAAAAGTGCTTCTTCTCTTAAACGACGCCGAGGCTTGGCATCCAATTTTGGATCTGATATACCTGTAGGCTGACATGAAAGCTTCATACAGCATATTCTCGATAGTTGTTTCTTAGCACACCCGGTGGACAGACTTGAGTCAATTGCTTGCTATCTCAATATTGTAGTAAATGAGTGCCTGAGAGCCAACCTTGTTGATAACCAAAATTGATTAACGCTTTGCTATTGCCCGAGAAGGTATTGTGAGCACAGTACTCAATGCGTTCATCTACTGTTTGCGGTGGTAGTACCGAATCATATGAAAAACAAGCTGAAAACAACGATCGATTTGTGTCATTTTGCGTTGGTTTTCTGACTTGTATCTGCGTACTTCAGCACGTTTTAAACTGTTTAAACATCCGAAACTACAGATACGTTTTTTCTTAGCCCATGGTTCCAACAAGCAATGGGTATTTTGTCAAAATTGGATGCGGAGAATCGATAAGATCCTCGCACTGTATCCTGAAGCTCTCAAAGTTTATTTACACCTAATTGTCAAACTTTTAACTGATATTTCTAAATTCTTTTGAAAGAAAAAAATAGCAATATTCGAGGACGGAAGTCTCCTTACCATACCATATATATGTGACAGGCGCATACAGGTACAACAATTCATTTCCAAGATTAACAAGTTTGAAGAAGAATGGAATTTTAACATTGTGTGGCCGATTCACAGGAACTGCATCAACAATAAAAACATCAGACTTAACATCTCGTTGAAGGACTTGTTTGCCACATTATGTAAATATCTGCAAAAATTTGTCAATGATCTGACTGACTCTGCAGTTTTATTGCCGATTAGTCCACAATTAACCAAATGCCCACAACTCGACGAATCCTACAGAAAACTTTAGTTAAAATTCTCACAAAGTTTTCATCGACGTCAAGGTCGCACCAGAGAGCTTTTGCAAACAGAGTTATATCTTATTTTGACCGAGTTCACCAGTTAAAAACTGCCCTTCGCATGTGACTTCTTCTGACCTAAGCTCGCATACCAAAGTTACAGGCACAATTACCAAAACTCTGAGTAATTACTTAACATACATACGCCGCCGGTGGTATATATATAATTGGCCGAGCATAGAATGCTTTCACAAGTGCGTTTGCAATTATTAAGACAAAAGCGATAAAACGTAAATAAGGACAAAATCAACTTTATTTATGCTTTCAACAAGCAGGGACGAATATATTTGAATGTGTCTTCTTCCGAACAATTGTTGGTCTTGCTTGTGTTGACGGGCCTTGGAGGACAAGACATAATAGCTAACTGTTCAAGTTGAGTGAATGTGAATGAGCATAAAAGCTTCATCTCGAAGATTCCTTAAAACAGACACCGACTTAGAAGGCCCGAAAAAGTGAAACTGAACTTCAAGAGTGCGTCATTGGTGGTAGTCCATCAAAGATCTTAAGATATTTATTGGTTGAGGCCCAGGTTTACCTCAGGGTATTTTGTGATCTTAATTGTAAGGAAGTCCACATATATAAAGCTAACGATTTACCTAAATCCGGTCTGTTCCTGGTTTTGAGATTGCGATGCAAGTACTCATTTGAGACTTTCAACTACCCATTGTGTGTGTGACTGCTAGACAAATAAAATGGGACACGATTTATTTAGACAGTCTCTGCACTAAAACTTAAAAACACGAAACAAACCAACATTACGTTGAATGTCAATCTACGTTACCAACTCTACTCAAAGGTTTTCCCATCATTCTACCCAAACATCGAGTCACAAGCAAACAAAACAACTCATGAATCAAAACATTAAAAATGCACAAACTCTGCGCTTTATCACGTCAAGCGCATTATGTATCTCAAAGACCATCAAATCTAAGAGAATAGGAAAAGAACGTTAATATAAATGAACGCTGTCCTTGCCGAGTGAAGAAGTATCAAACAAATTACAGCCCCAAGTACAGTTTCAACTGCAATATCTAATAGCCAAAGCTATCTATAACACTGTATTATGGCATTATGGGGACCGGGGACGTTTCATTTCGTGTAACTTCTTTCAGTATGCTCTAACTCGCTTTCCAGAATTTCATAATAAAAAATAATCTCAATCTGGCACGAAACAATTCCAGCAAATAGCACCCAGCAGTCACTAGTGAGTAGTAAATAGTCCACAATCAGCACAACAGTCTTGAGAACAAGGTACAAATCTTCAACTTTTCATCTCGCCCGAGATTCACGTTTTAGATCTTTCAACGCTCAACAAACGACGTCAGTGACGACGCAAACATCGCAACGAAAGAGCTAGCTCGAAGCTTCCATAAAAATTTACAGCAGCACTGAGATAAACACTGTACAATGGTGAATACACGCAAGTTGCGCACCTGAAAACGAATACTACATATCTGTCCGCTGTGCAGTCATTTTTCCTCTGCAAACCTCAACGAACACCAAGTGTGTCTAACGGGTCCGGTCACTAAAATTTGTAGCGAGAGTCAATTGGACATTGGTGAAACACACAGATATGGATACTACTCGTACCAATACTGTAAAAGTATTTACGTAGATCTTCGTATTGCCGCTAGTCTCCGTCCAGACTCGTCTCAGTCCATTTCTTTTATGGTGCACTCATTTGAATGTAAATAGGTGATCCACCACAAGTTTTGAGGTTCTTCATATGAATATCCCAGTCAGCGAGCAGCACTTTGTTTTCTTTAATAATCACTTGGACGGGGAGTCATGATACCGCTTATTGTTAGTCGAGATACTTTTACGAATACTCGTAGATGTGTGCACATTATATATTCCGGTACCACAAGATGGATTTTTTTTTTGGGAGATGAAGACTTTTTTTAAATTGAAACAGTTATGCATTTCTAATAGCCATAGCCATGGCCATGGCCCAGAGTGCCATCTGCTGTAGAACCTTATACTTGAAGTGCTGGTTATACTGAAACACACGGCGAATATGCAAATATTCTGTCGGAGAAAGTTTTCCTAGTGCCGGCCATCAATAGCGACAATGATGCAGTTGTCGAACAATTTGGATTGATGCAGTGATTGAGGTATGAATTTGTGCAGATTTCATCCAAATTGAGTAGCAGAGGCTGCGACTTACCGGTTTTTTACGACAGCGATTTCATCGTCCGTGTCCCACATTTTGGAGACATGTACCTATACATACATATATGTTATATTTTTACTTGCATTTTGCATAAACCAGAAAGTCTATCTGGCTGACCGATTAACATTGAATGGTATACTCGTACGTATCCAATAGCTACGAAAATATTTCTGTTTCGTCAGCATTTTGGGGCATCCAAATAGAGAATAGTGCAAGTCTTCTCGAGAGTCGGCTTCACATGATAGAACTGTGAGTTAATTGAATTTCATTACCTGTTCCGTTTTTGGATCCAGTGGTGGCGGAATGGGAAACTGTAATGAGAACGAAAAATGAGGAAACCAATTAGCAAGATTCAGCATCTTAACGTAAAGAGCATATGATTATGAGTTAAGTCTGCTGGAGGTGAAATATGTTTTTAAATGTCAAGTGGTTGTAGCTAGAAGGCATTTACATAAGTGGAATGGCGCTGACTCGGAGATACAAATGGATATCTATACGTGAATGAGGTAAGGTCACGGCATGGTGATAATTGATTTGGTATTTAAATGTTGACACAGCAAGAGATCGCAGTAGAAACCGTAAGCCCAAGTCTTGGCTTAAAGGTTAGTTCTGGTGACAATAACTAAGCAAGAGATCAAAAGAGTATCGCAAGCAGTCCATATGGTTTATGAAGACGATAGAATATTGTTTCGATGGGTATTAGTCATTGAAGACAGTATTGACCCATTTGGTGGTTACAAAGTGTTTGAATTAGTGGATAACTCTATGGAGCCGGTAGTGTTTGTGGTATGCAAAAAAAATACCAAATATTTGTGACATTATTAAAAGAAAGAAAAAATTATAAAGACATTATTATCTTGGCTTATGGGGGAAGTATTTAAGAGGATTCTTAATTGGTTTAACTGCTACATGAAATCCGCAAATTTCTGTTTAAAGGTTTATCCATAAAATATGAGAATAATCGGTTATAAGAAAGGAGTCCAGAACATAACAAGGATAACTATGCCTATGAATTTTGATATGTCTCTCATAAAATGTTATATAGGCACAGCAAGGCCTATGACATCCTGAAATCTGCCACGGAAATTCCTTTTTTGAGTATATAAGCTCGGTAAATTTAGAACTTTCATTAAAATAATGACTTCCAAACTCTCTAGCAACTTTCTACGCTATCAGTTTATTACTCCCGGCAAAAAACAGAGAGCTATCAACTAAAAAATATTCTGAGGTAAAGGTGTGCCTATGGAATATATGAAAGTGTGCTTGGGTATGAATATTGTATTATTGTGCTCTATCTATAACAATGCAACAATTGCCTTTCTAGTGCTTCATCTTACTAGACTTGATTTACTAAGCTATTCAAAAAAGATACGAACGACTACACTCATTATGGTATGAAGTCAGCAAGAATTTTCGAGACTAGTCAGAGCGATGGGCAAAAAATAGTGGCAGATGAACTCATATCACCGAATCACTGAAAGAGCCTGGCACACTATACTGGGCTTTATATGAAGTTATCTCCCTATCTTATCTCCAAACAAAGACTGATTTATTGTTGATGCAATACACAAACAAAATAAGGGCAATGAGGAGGTGGAATGTTGGGTCCCTTAATACACCCCATGCAGTTGAATGATTAGCGTAGCCCAAGCACTACTTCAAGTCAAAAAGAAACGTTATTCAAGAAGTGGAATGGACCGGACAAGAGTAAAAAAAAAGCTATGGTACACTAGTGCACATCATGCTGGTATGTACCTCTTAAGTCTCGAATTATTAAAGTATTCGAGCAATATTATGACTATTATTATTAAACCATTTAAGATTAAAGCAGAAACGGATGACATCTGCGGTAATACAGTCGGAAAGTAAGGGATACACCGTACCAAGCCTGGAAACAGACTAAAGCTAATTGATCGTATCCGATCGATACGAGTATAGCCCACTTCCCTGGAATTATTGATGTCTGAACATTCTAAGTCGGTTTCTAGAACGGCCTTTAAGGTTCGTAGCGATTCTGTTTTTGTCTCCTCAATTGTGTCGAAATGGCTTGAGCTTAGGGAATGACCAGAAGTCACATAGTGCTAAAGCAGGCGAATACGGTGATTGTGGAAAGTAACGGTAATGCAGTGTAAGATGATGTATTATAGTGATGCAAAATCCAAGAGTTGCCTTCCCATAATTCTGGCCCCTTTTTGTGAATAGCTTCACGTAAACGATGAATGAAAAAAAATTCATAATGCGCCACAGCACGATGACCAAGGAAAACTGCTACTACGAGCTCAATTTTCGAACAACGTTGGTGCGATCTTTTTGGCCTTGTTTCGTCTTTTGCGCGGTGTTCTCCTGATTGTCGATTGCTTCCGGGTTCCATGCATAAGTTCACGTCTAATTTCTGGTAATGATGTGTTTTATTCGTGATTGATAGCCAAAAGGCTTTGTTTCGCAGATGCTAATGCGACACACTTTTTCCAAAAAAATTAGTGTTTTTCGAACCAAACGAGATTTGACTTTTTTCAGATACTAAAAAATCTTTCAAAGTGGTCTGGATTAATCCAAATGAAACGTTAACAGTATTAGCGTGGTCTAAAATTGACAACGTACAATAAATCGATTTTTGAGCACCAAATCTTTGATTTCTTTAACATGTTGTTCGTCAGGGCGATTTTTGTTTTCAACACTTTCTCTGTCTTCTTTGAATTGTTTGAGCCCCTTAAAAATAATTATTCGTGACATAGCCTGGCCACCAAAGGTGTTCCGCAACATTCTCAACGTTTCTGCAGCAGGAATTTAACCCAGCAAACAAATTTGAATACAACTTTTTATCTCAACAAAATCAGATATTGTAAAAAGCACAATTTCGTTGTTTACAAAGCACTTGTGTAACTACTTAGTCAAGTCATAATTACTGGTACACAACTGAACTCACTCATTACGAATGCAACACTGGGCGCATCCATTTCGTATTGATTGCGATTTGACAGTTGATATTAATGCTTCATTGTGACGTAAAAAGTTTTTGACATTAATGGCTTACAATCATGGAATGGGGCGACATCAAAAATCGTATTGTTGTAATTGGCCTACTTAAATGCAACATGGAAAAAGGTGATATCTTTAGGACGTTGCGACCGATTGGAATCACTCGCAATTTTTTGTATCGTGTGGAGTACGAGACCTTCAAAGATCCGGCCGTCCGCGTACTGTGAGAACTCCGAAAGCGATCAAAGCCGTGAAGAAACGAATCGATCAAAAACCGCTGCGAAAACAGAAAACCTTGTCGCGGAAAATCGCATAATCAAAGAGGACTTAGGACTCAGCTCGTACAAGCGACACACTGGACACCTGCTCACGGCCGCATTGAAGGAAAAACGCAAGCGAAGATCGAAAGCGTTACTCAGCCGGTACGTGAAGAACGCTCACAGACAAATTCTGTTTAATGACGAGAAAATCTTCACCGTAGACGAATCCTTCAACGATCGTGTGTATGCTTGGTCATCCAGAGAAGGATCCCAACTCATCGCGAGGGTTCAAAGAGGCCACCATCCGGCGTCTGTAATGGTATATTCAACAACAAGCCATGGACTTTCCGGCAAGACTCTGCTCCAGCTCACAAAGCAAAAACGGCTCAACTGTGGCTCAAAAACAACGTTCCGGACTTCATATCAACGGATGATTGGCCAACTGGTAGTCCAGACCTCAACCCGTTGGATAACAAGTTTTGGTCCGTATTAGAGGGCGTGACTTGCTCTAATCGACACTCAAATGTGGAGTCGTTGAAGCGAGCCCTTGTCCGTGCAGTGGACAATTTCCCCATGCATGAAGATCGTGTCGCAATCGATGAGTGGCCACATCGTCTTAAGTAGTGCTGGAAGGCAAATGGAAGTCATTTCAAATAAGTTGTTCTAAGATTTCTAGCCATTGAATAATAAAAACAAAAAAAAAGAATTGTTTAAATATTAATTCGTTTTCATTTGGCGCTGATTTTTCTGTGTACTTGTATTTATGACTTGACTAGGTATTAAACAAATGCAGATTTCGACGTGAACTTTGACACAGATGTTAGTAATAGTACTACCAATGTAGAAAAAAATTACTTGGCAGAATCAAAGAGCCGGCATATTTTAAAATTAAAATAAAATTTAAAATGTAACCTTAATTTTTTGAGCACAGTAGGAATTGATCAAAGCTAAGAGGTCAAGATCCATACTCAAGACCTCTTCTTCAATTTCCAGACTGCTTGCGATAGTATGTATGGGGACGATCTATAAAGAGTCACATTTGGGTGAAGATGTGCAGAGGGCTCTAGAGTAGGAAAGACTCCTTAACGTCAAAAGGTCGTTAAGACGCGGTGATGTGCATATGACTTATGCTTCAATATATGAACAACAAAAACCTAACCTCATAAAAAATCCGTTTAAGAGTAGCACTTATTAATCACTCTTTCGGTGTCCTAAGAATGCAATTAAATAATAACAAGATTTTGTTTAAGGGCTTTATGATTTTAGACCTTATCCACGATGCAGAAGCATGAACCTTAGCGAAGGCGCAATGAAATATCCTGCAAGATTCATTATGTAGTTTTTGGCTTCGAAAAAGGAAGATAAAACATCGATTTCTACAAGGAGAAACGGCGACACTACGTATTTTTTTTCCTGAGATACCTAAGATCCTGTGTGCAAATAAAAAAGACTCAATTATGCAATTCGAAGCTGCTTATCAACGGCTTTTTTTGCAAATATATAGTACATTTTCTTAATGTCATTTCCGTCATTTATTCGGTAAATATACTCTCTAAGAGTAAGGCATATTCCTACCGGTGAAGGAAAAACCAGAACATGTACACTTTTCCAAAATCAAAGACTTTTTTCCTCCAGTAGTTTTGATCTTACTCTTCTCCGTCCTTTTTTTACAGTCTTTCTCGTTGCGGATTTATTTACAACTTTATTTACAAATCCGCCGGACTTATCCCTTCATCAATGCTAAATCGAATAATGATAGATCAACGCGAAACCAGTTGTTATCCAAGGTTTTCCCTTCACGTTTGAACATAGGAGTATGGTATACATATTGAATAGTGCAAATAAAATGAAATAAAATTCAGTGAAACACGAATCTTCACATTCAATCATAGACTCCAGATCCCCTACAACCATAAAAAGACCAATTTCAAACCTTGGCAAGAACATATGGGAACAAAATACTAACCTGTGCTTTGAAAAACTAGAGAGGCACAGCATGCGGTAGCATCGAACTTTATCAGCGTCAAAATACTATTTTAATATTTGACAGCTCCATTGTGAATCTTTTTTGTAGATATGAAATTCATGAATCACTCACCGATTTGGCTCTCGAATCCAATAAAACATTTACGAGCACACCTCCATAGTACTACTCGTAAACAGGTTATAACCAATAAATGCATCCTCCCTACGCGGCATGACGCGAGATCACATCACGGCTCACCTAATAAATCGGTTCGAAATGTATAAGTACTAGTAGAAGTGGCGGGAGATATCCTCGTACATACATAGAATTCCAGTATGACTTTATTCCCACATATGAGAGTAACAAAACATTTTTTCCAAACAAAAGGAAGGACTAGGAATCGTGACATTATCCCATCCACTCATATCCTATCAAGGAGGAGTACAAAATACTAAAAGCTCTCGAAGGTTATACGAGCAATACTTAATCTCCAGATGCACTACAGCCCCACTTCTGTGTGTCACATAAAAAACCGTAACATTGGAAGTAAAAAAAAGGATACACTTCGGTCTGTGGTGGTCCGTTGTACATTGTCCACACAGTCTATATACTCCATGTTCACCCGTGGTCCATAGCCTGGTGTCGTGATGCTAAGTCGGTTGTCGTAAAAAAAGAGAACAACATTCCGTAAAGAAAAGAAAAGCTGAAGGCCCGTAATTGCACGTATGCCAATTGACGACGTGTCGCCCGGAATAAAATTGTTAGTTTAGGCCGCCCCCTCTGTGTAACCAGATGGACAGGTTCAGCCTAATGCCAAATGTCCTTTGAAACGAAACTACCCCACCAACTTGAAGGGATAGTGATGGAAGGTGAAGCAATAGCCTTCTAGGTCATTGCTTCATAGTTTTCACATGAAGACAATAAGTTTATGAACTGGATTGTAGTGGAGACTATACGAGCATTGTCGTACCAGGCAAGGATGGACTCGAAAAAGCTCTTAAAAAACTTCTCATCTCTGTGGGCCAAATACTCTCTCTATGCGGTCATTGCGTAATGGAGAAAGTTCATCGGTCGGTTAGTTGAATGGCTCCTGGTTAGCTTGAGAAGTCGGTATGGTTGGTCAAGTTGGTAAGTTAGTTTACGATTCACATCCAGAGAGATGACGAAGTAGGAAGACAATCGATTTTTGTTGGGGCCATGTGTATGGGATATGTTTTGCACCAATTTAGCCGTCGTAATGCCATGTCATCGGTCCCCTATAGATTCACTTCTTCCATAGTATGTTAAGGTTTTTTCGCAACGCTCCATTTATACGATGGAACTCAATATTGATCTAAGTAAGGTGTCGGTAGAGAGGTGGGTGTGGTGTTGTGGTGGCAGTGTTGGACTTGGCATTCGGAATGGTGTTGAAGATGAGTTTTATTATCAAAACGCTATATCACTGTGAGTGGCATAAAGAACTGATGACAAAATGACGAACGCCATACAAACATCGTATCGCACTTATGTATAACGCTACTCAGCCACGCACACCCATCATCGCTCTCTCACCCCTAAGGACTACGGATATTCTTGAAATTGTTTGGGGACTTCTTGAAGCCTGCTCCATATGCATTAACGAAATCAAAAGCGATAGCTATTCGTACACTCGTACATTCCCTTCGTAGATACTTCAATACGGATACGAGTAAAAGTACACACACAGCTGGGATGGATGAAGGGAGAGTGCCAAAATTGAAATTGTGGACAAATAAATAAATTTGGTCCAATTGCCTGCGAAGAGTTTCGACGAGAGTTACGGAAATACAAACATTTTTTCTTTCTTCGTCATGGAAACAGAAACTTCAACATGTCAACTACGAGTAGAAGCGTATTTATATTGCAGCAGTCAAGGGGTCTATAAACCTGACCTAGTTTGGCATTTTACGTTCATTTGGATCTAAATCTACCCCATATATGAGAGTGAGTAGATACAGCAAGGACGATGGCACAAGCGGATGGGAACGTACTCGTAATATTTGGCTGGGGTGCAAGTGCTCCCATGATGTCAGGATTTATTGCCATCGGATTAGCAATTTATTGGGTTTAACTGATAGTTTACATTTAAACGATGAGCTCTCGGCTCTTGAAAGCATGTTAAGCACGCACTACACCCAAGGAAAGTAACCTTGAACGGTTTCAGGCATTTGATGCAGGTTAAACGAATTTGACGAAAAATTTGCTAAATATTGTATGTACATATCTTGAGGGCTGATTTTTACAACTGATTAGCAATCGCCTTCTAGACCTCTTTATTCCGGACACGGACACTTCTTGATTCCTAGCATCCACAATAGATTGGTGCTTGAACTTTAGATTCTGCTTTCTTCAGTCGTACTTTGAGTTTGACCTTCTTCGTTGAAGCATGTCAACAATAGGCTCAATGGAACCAATCCAGGGTTATACATCACAACTTAATTACCTTTCATGGTATCAATAAATTAGGAGTCCTTTTCTATGACAAGGGCCATCGAATTTGGCAATTGGTGCAATAAAAATGGGCTTTAAGTCAATCCTTTCAAAACTGATTTTATTTTCATAATGAGGAGAAGGAGGCTGGTGGCGTCTTTAATAAAGAACTTCTTTGCACTACCAAACACATGTCAGCAAGAAAATCTTCAAGGCGCTGTCGGCTTTTCCACTATCAGCGAGAGTTCTGTGGTTGTAGATCGCTATGTTAGTTTAGTTTAGTTTTAAGTGCATTTTATTTTACTAATCATTACTTCTTACATTTTAACAAAAAATGCTTAAATGCTAGCTTAAAATTACTTTACAATCTTATACTAACTTACTGGCTCTACACAGGCACTCTAAGCTACTCTAAATTCTTATATCTATGTCTTTCGACTTAATTTACATTTTATTTATGATTACTTACTTTCTATACTTAGGCTAAGAAAAAAATTGTTATGAAAAAACATAGCATATGGACGTTATTTTTTTAATTTTTATAAAAACTTAATATCTAACTTAAAATAAACCTTAGTCTAGCTAACCTACATACACAATACACACATATAAACACATAGACATTATACACAATAATATACATATATTAGTATATTCAAAGGTATATACTAATATATATATATATTTCTTAAATGCTAACCTAAACCTATGTAAGCTGGCCATCGCTATTTACAGAGCAAATAGATTGGTCAGCTCTGCCTCATTAGTGAGGGTCTGTATTTGACGGAAACGACGACGTAACATCTTCTCCATCATTCAACCACCAGAAATGCTGGTGCTGCCGAACGACATCCCTCTTATCGCGATTCCCCACCGCCCTACTGAACCTGAGACGATCCACCCTGCCGTGTGCGACGTCTCTGTTGTAGTTGAGTCGCCTGTCCCCAGCTGTCCGAGCGACATGGAAGATTAACGGGATCGCTGATCTATCCTGGATCAACCCTATCTGATCAAAGTAGAGGAATGCTTCCGGTGGAACGAAGCCGTTGGAGCGCACACTCTCGTGATAAAGGTAATTGGGGTAGTAAGCCCCGGATATCAGGTTATTCGTCGAGGCCATTGCTCTTGCAATGTGCCTTCGAGTCAGCTTAATTACGAAGTTGTCCACTCGTATTAGCTTCGCCCTGTTGTAAAGGACCTCATTAGGATAAAATTTTTTGTACTCCGACTCTGGTGTTCTGTACAAGCGAAGACAAGCCCTAAGGCAAGCCCTCTCAAACACCCGAATCTTTTCCATTAAGCTTGCTCGTACATTGAACCACACGGGACACCCAAATACCAGCATGGGCCTGATAAGGGCCGTGTAGCAGATTATCTTTACCCTCGCATCGAGTTGGCTGCTATAAAACAGTCTCTTTGTGAGGGCAAAAGCGCCTTTAGCTCTGGCCAGAGCAGCATCTACATTTTTGTTAAAATACAGAAACTGATCTAGCCAAATCCCAAGGTATCTGACTACATTTCGACAGGCAAGAGGCTGTCCGTGTTGTCCAATGATCGAGAACTTTCGCCAATTTTTTCTGGTATCCCTAGAGGCTCCAGACAACGGCGTCCTAAAGAGAATGGTTTCCGACTTCTGAAAGTTGATTTTCAACTTCCAGTCATCGCAAAATCGTCTTATCTTATCGAAGTCACGCTGTAAGAGACTATTAATGACCTCGATTTTTGGACCTGTTCTGTACGCTATCAAGTCGTCTGCGTACGCAATAGTATGGGGAAGTGAACCTATCAAGTCGCTTGTATAAATGTTGAATAGGATCGGCGAATTAACCGCGCCTTGCTGAAGACCATTTTTAATTTGAAATATTCCAACAGAAGTCACATCACCATTTTTCACGATGAACTGTCTGTTGGTTAGCATATTATAAAGAATGTACAAGAGTGGTTTACTGATCCCCAGACTAGCCAGCTTGTAGAAGAGACCTTCTAACCATACAGTGTCGAAAGCCTTCTCCAAGTCAACTAGGCAGGCACCAGTGCACTGTTTTTTGCCTTTATTCCATTGGATATCGGACACCAGTTTAGACGCGGCATGTGAGATAGCATGTCCTGCCTTGAAACCGAATTGATTATCCGGAACTATATGTTTGTCCTCAACCCACTTAGTCAGAGCTCTATTGATTACTTTTTCGAAAACCTTACTGATATTCGGAAGGAGACTTATCGACCGGAGATTCGCCGGATTGGATATATCCTTTCCCTTTTTGGGGATAGGTTGAACCACCGCCGTTTTCCAATGCGCTGGATAATGTGCATTATTCATTGCATTATTAAACAGGGTGGTATAAATGTCCACCGCTTCTAGAGGAAGATGTCGAAGCACGATGTTCGGAATACCATCAGTCCCTACTGATTTCTTACTTCTGATTGTGTCGAAGATCTCATGGAGTTCTTCCTTTGAAATGAACGGGGGTAGCTCACCTTCTCTGGCAATGACATTATTTGCCATATTTTCGTCGCTGAACCGGGTGAAACCAGAGCCCTCGGATCGCCAGTTCTCTAATTCATTTCGAATATAGAAGTTGTGCACCAAGACGCGATTGTCCAGGTCATAATTTGGGCCAATGATATCATTGGCTTTGTATACTTCCTGAAAAGTCGCCCCTATGGCCTCAACCTTCTCCTGTGGATCCTCGATCACAAAGAAGTCGTCATCATCAGCGGCCTCATTTGTATCAATGCCTGCTATTGTTAGTAATCGTTCGTTGTCTGTAGTCCGGGCTATTTTAAGACACTGAAGGTCGTTTTGATTTTTTCTCCGAAATAGTTTATTTATTTGCGGGAACATATTCGGGTTGCTGATGTTTACAGCCCGAACCTTATTGTTCCAATACAAACTTACAGCAATTCTGTAATTCTCTTTGATTAACATTTGAATATTTTTAATCGACGACTTCAGTGTCCTAATCTCTGGGTCTTGTCTGTCTGTAAACTGTCTGTATAAGTTTTTCAGTCTTGTCAGAAGTCTACTTTTCTGTCGGTGCAGTGCGTCAATAGTAGGATTGCGGAACAGATCTTCGTTCGTCGTTTGTTTATACCGCGGTATTGTAGTGTCCATAGTTTGTTTTATTGTCTGGTCCATTCGTTTAAGGTACTTATCGATCTCCTCGTTTGATAAATTCCTATTGGACGGTGGGTGGAGCGTGTTCGAGGAGAGTGCTCTTGTCAAGGTTGCGGAGAAGCGTGTCCATCGAGTCTTACTATAGTTGTAAGAGTATCTTTGAACAAACTCCTTCAATTCCGCAATTTCGTTGGGAACTGTAATTTCGGTGCTAAAACCACAATGGTCGCTGTCATACACGAATGTGCGCAGACAGTTAAGCGTTTGTAAATTTGTACCTGTCAGTCGTATACGTTCGTCGTACAGTAATAGATCCAAATAAGACCCGCCTCTGGGAAACGACGTGTTATCCGTCGCTTTAAGACCGAGTCTATACATGGCATCGTGCTGACCCCACCAATCGAGTAGTAGGTTCCCTCTAGTATTTGGCAAATTATTTCCCCAATCTCTGTGTCTAGCGTTAAAGTCCCCGCCGATTATAAAATAATTCTCCCCCGATTCCAGCCTCAGAAGTCGAAAAAGCGTGTCGAGCTCTGTTATAAATAAAGTGGATTGTGAGGCCTCAGGTGCATAAACAGAGGCCAAGTACAGCCGCTTTCCACTGCGGAGCGGGATGTAAATGACGACTGCCTCCAACACCCGGAATCTGCGCAACACTCTCTTGTACACTCTGTGAAATTTTATACTTTCTTTAATGAAGATCGCGACACCGCCTCCACGTTTGGATCTGGGCCGGTTTCTTCTTCTAACAATATAATTATTGTACTCCAGTTTGTGCTTATCGGTTAGCTTGGTTTCGCTAGCGAAAAGCACATCAGGAGTTTGGTCTTGTAGCAATTTAAACATCGCGGCTCTTCGTTCGATCCTAATCAGTGAATTAACATTCACCGCAAGGACCTTCAAAGTTTGCTCCACCATGTGCGTACCCATTACGACATGTGTTGCGTTAGGCCCGGCAGAAGTGCGTAGATCTGGTCCACCCGCTTGGCCTGTTCTTGCACCTGCTGTTGCAGCTGAGCCATCTGCCCTTGGATTGCGAGCAAGATGGCCAGCATGTTAGGTGCAGCTTCTGTTGTTCTCGGCATTGGCGCCGGAGAAGCAACAGCCGCTTGCTGTGCCGTAGCCCCCCTACCTGACACCATTTGGGCGTAGGAGATTTGGGACGTGACGGCTGGTGTTTGATGCCTAACAGGTGAACGTTTGATCTCCACCTTCTGCTGCCGAGCCAGTTTTGCTTTTTTAATGTCGGCGAACTTAGGACAACCCCGATAGTTTGCGGTGTGTCCCACGTTCCCACATAACACGCACGAGAGCTGCGTCCTATCGGATGCTCCGTCCCTACCCAAAGCACACTCCTCGGAACTGTGGTTCTTTGCGCACTTCACGCATCGGGGCTGCATTTGGCAGTTCGATGCGGCGTGCCCGAACCTCTGGCAGCGAACGCATTGTATAACGCCTTCGCTCCTTTTTAATTTCTCCCAGTGAACCACCTGGTAGTCTAGGACATTGATGCTCCTTAGACTATCCAGATGGCTTTCGGGACTGAGCTGCACCAGGAAGAACGGCAGACCCCGTTTCTCCCGTCTGGCTCTAGCTGTGGTAAATGGCTTTACCCCCACAAATTTGAGTCCTTCGCACTCCTTCTCTTTGAGCAGTGCCAGGATCTCCTCAGGATCAGAAGACGGTTCCAACCCCTTGAGCAGCATCGATTGCCGCTTTTCACACTTCGGTGTGAATGAGTAGTGCTCCGTCGTCGTTTCTTTTAGGAGCTCTTTCACTTTCGCATAGCCCTCCACTGTATTACAGTGGATGGCATGGCGATCGTTCCCCAATCTCTTTATATTAAAATTATTACCAATTGCCAACTTACAAAGGTCTTTGGTAGCATTTACCTCTAATTTGAATGTGTTGATGGGAGGAACCTTCTCCTTCTTCTTCTGCTGTTGCTGCCGTTGTTGTTGTTGCTGCTGCTGTTGTTGTTGCTGCTGTTTTTTAAGCTGCTGTTGTTTTTGTAGCTGTTGCTGTTTTTGCAGCTGCTGTTGTTTCCGCTGCTGCTGTTTTGTTTGCTGCAGCTGTTGTTTCTGCTGCTGTTGGTTTTGTTGTTGCTGCAGTTGTTGTTTCTGCTCTTGCTGCTTTTGTTGTTGGGAGCTTTCTGCTTCGTATTGCTCCCTTTGCCTGCGTGCAGTTTGCTTTTGCTTAATTGCAAGCACTTTTTCTTTCAGCTTTTGGATGCTGCTGGTTATCTCTTCTATTGCCTCGTCCTCATCTTCCGACTCGGATGCCGCTAAAGAGGCAAAGTTGTTATTGGCCCCCTTATACTGGATGTGCATTAACGCATCATCAGGTTGTTTTTGGTTTTGTTGTGTTGCTGTTGCTGCTTCAGCTGTTAAAGCAGCACTTATTTTTGTTTTGGTTAAATTAGGAGTCGTTCTTAACGTCCTCCTCCTTTTAATGGCTTTTGCCACGGCACCGGCAACAGTGTTGCTCCCTTTTAAAACTCCCGTTATGGGAAGAGCGAAACGCTCTCCACCATCCATCACGTGATTTCCCTGTGTTCGTTGTGTTTGAAATTATATTTATGTATTGCACAAGAAATAAAAAAAAAGAATTCCAACTTTTGGGCGGGGTTCGAACCCGCGCTCTGTGTTTTGATAAACGACGCCGCTAACCGCTGGGCTACCGAGTCACTTAGAATTACGACTGATTATCTTTAGTAAGGAAACTGGATCACTGAAATTTACACCACAGGAAAAGCCGAAAACACGTCTATTCTCTGGGGAGATCTGCGAACGACTGAGTAGATCGCTATGATAAGATATTTTATGCACGTAGCGCATTGGTGAAACAAAATGTATCGTAAATGCACTCGCTGCATCGGGGCTTTCCCTATTACACTTGTCTCTGCTCTAATCGAGCTGATGAAACCGCCTCCCCCTTGATATTCATATCATGGTCTTACGACGGTGCCTCTTGATGCACTGACACCGAAACTCCTGCTTTATGCTCAGAAATGATGTCAGCGTTAAAAGGAATATGTCTCGAAAACCAGACTAGAACGTTACGCTGATGGAAAACTTGCATCTGCCTTCTTTTGGTGCGCAACTAAGTTCTAGCTGTTTTTTTTTTATGAAAATGCAACTGTATTGTGAAAAAATCGTTAAAAATGAATCATTCAAAGTATTGCCCATCGCTAGCTACAACTTGTTCCCATCTTTCTGACAGAGCTCGAATACCGTTCCGGTAAAAGTGTTCATCTTTTGAGGCTATCCACAAATCAAGCCATTTTTCGATGTCTGCATATGAGCGGAACCGCTGATCAGGCAGACCATGTGCCATCGAATAAAAAAAACAAAAACAAAAAACACTGTGGCGCTAGCAGCCCGGTATGGGCCATGGCCTAGCTTCTTTACACTCATTTGTCATTTTTGTCACATCTGAGCGGGGCCTACGGTTTATCGCCGAGTCCGAAAGACACTCCTTAGAAGCTTTTTCGTAGGCAATTTTTACTTTCGGGAGTTTGCCATTGCCCGCCGAAAGGGTGATGGCGATTTGAAAAATTGTTGGTGACCCAGCCAGGAATCGAACCCAGACTCTCTGCGTAATAGTCCAATGGGCTAACTATCGCGCCATTGCCGATGGCCATGTGCCATCGAACGAAACAAGTAATAATCGGACGGCGCAATATCTCGGGATTATGGCGGGTGGGGTGGTACTTCCCATTTGACCGTTTCCGTAAACTTGTTGAAACTTTCGATGCGGTTTAGACCCGTTTTCTTCGAATGAAAGAAGAAAATCAATACGTTCCCGGAAATGACGTTTATTTGGCACAAAATCACACATATTCACTCAACCAAAAGTAAATGACGCTTAAACAAAATCACTAATGTGTCAAAACGGTTTGTTTACCATATGTCTAAGCTTGGTTCATGACGTTTTGGATATGTCAAAATCGACCAGCACAGCACTGCTAGAGCCATCTATTGACAAACAGCGAGAACTTAGTTGCCCACCTAATACATAAACTGAGATATGCGTAGTTCTGATGCCAGTGAATTATATTGCGAAAAATCAGCAGAGGGGCTTAAATATCCGTTAAGCTGCGCCTAAAGCTAGCCCTAAACGACGAACATGCTCGCCGAACTTGCTCGTTTGCGTTATCCCCTACACGACGAGCACATTTGGTGAGCATTCATTTCGTATTAATTCTTCACAGTGTAAACATGTACCATTGTCTTTCATCCGTGATATGAACTCAGCGGCGTTCACAGCAAAAATGAGGTTTTCTCGCGAACATGACCCTACACGGCGAACATCGAAGCCAACGAACACGATAAAATCGAAAAAAAAATTTTCGCCAACAGCGAGCGGCTCGCGAACAAGCCCCTACACGTGAAAAACATAGCGAGCACGAGCAGGTTCGGCGAGCATGTTCGTCGTTTAGGGCTAGCTAAATGCTTTGCCAAACTCTCCCTTCACTTTTAAATTAATTCACGTATGCAGGACTTCTCTGGACTCAGTCGTAGCGATGAATTCACAGGGTGTTGTTTTGAGGAGGTTTCACAATGGAACGAGATCGGTGAACCACAGAGCAGAGTTTCTTCAAATCCACAGCAGCGTTTAAACTATTTCGCCTTGGGTTGGACCATCCATTTACAGCTGACTTTCATTTGAGGATAACTGAGGAAAGACAAATATTTCATTCTGTGGGCAGACCAAACGATGTTAATGTAAATTTCCATTGAGTGCAATGAATTGGTTTTCACCGTGATACGAGTATCTACGTCCTGTGTAGTCTGATTGTTGAAACCGTCAATCTGTAGAGTTAGGCCCATTTTCTGACCTATCTCATGGAGACTTATATACTTGTGTTAAGTTATGAGGGCTGCCGTTGACCGTGGCAATAATCAATGGATCTGCAGAGCGTATATACACGTGTTTTACCGAAAAATAAATGGCATCGTAAATTATCATTTTCAATGGGAGTGCTTTTTTAAGCTTCGAAGTTTTCTTTCAGCTTTTAGGTTGGGTTGACGATAGTTTCTCATTACATATACTCATAATATGGCCAGCACTCACATCATACTAAAATGATATAACGTAACAGCCCTGAATTAAGCCTGTCTTCCCACAAATAGTGAATTAAAATCGATGTGAAGTGAATCCAAATGGCCCTTTCAAGCCTAGGGATTAAAATTCGATTATACGAGTAGTTAGAAGTTTCATTACAAAGTAAATTTTTCCCTCGCCGAGGTCGCCTTCAGTTTAAAACAAAAAGTATTGTTGTTGATAAAGAGTATAACAGTTCATACAAAAAGAGGAAAAGTTAACTCTTCTAAATTCGAATTCATTCCTTGTTTTGACCCAAATTTAAAATTGGTGTACCCTGTCAAATTCTGGACTTTTGTTTTCAAAAGTTTTTTTTTTTTACTGTCAACATACAATTTATGCTAATACATTGTCTACATCTTGTTTGTTAAGGATAAAGTAGGCAATCACAAAATACTTCCAGAAACCATTTTCCCACTTAGGGAACTTTTATAACTCTTTAACTCTTTATTCAATGGATGGGATAATGTAGAACGAATGCTTCAACTACTTTAAAAGGCATTTTATTCCCTCTTCATAAAATCAACTATGTGTAAACCATTCAATGTCCTTAGGAATCGTTCCACCCGTACCATTTGCTTTGCCGAACTAGTGTGAGGAACTTTTTTTATGTTCATTTGATGCATTTTATAGCGACCATTATGGTCATATGAATATGAGATACTCACGGATGATCTCATATGCGATTTCTGCTAAGACTTAGTCCCGGTCGTTTTCAGCGAGGATTGTTCTTTATTACTTTATTTATTTATTTTACGTTAGCAGATCTTCAAGTTATAAAAACTTTTACCAATCAAAAGGTATACTCGTATTTTTTTTATTATTACACACTGTAAGCATGTAAAAATAAACTAAAAACTTTGTCACTATAATGTAAAATTGAAGTCGACAAATTGGAAAGACAATCGAAAAAATAGAAATGGGAATGGAAATATTACTAAGACGAGCTAAACTTGAATAGGCCATTAAATCGCTAATTGCAACTTGATTAATATTCAAAGAAGTTTTTTTTTTAAAAAAAACAGTTTTATGTGTTCACCCTTTTAGCTTATATGGAGAGACTACTCCAGAAGCACACAGCATGAATGAAAAATTGACGACTGCTTTTATATGCAAGATTTACAAAATTTCGAGTGCCCTAAGAGAACAGAAACTTAGCTTAAGATCACTATCTTTCGCATTGAAATACATTAATATCTGGATATTTTAACAGTGTACTCGTATCTAGTGAACAAACAGTTGTTTGTTTGGTTTAGACAGACTCGAGATCGTATTTTATCAAACAAATTTGTTTTGCGCAGTCGTTAAATGCAACATTAAGTATCTGAAAAACTGAAGAATTCAAACTTGAGACTTAATGCGCACAAGGAAGGAGTTAAATTAGTTTAATTTGTGCTATAAGTAAGGATTGTTTTATTGTGCTTAAGTCCGTAAAACCAACATATACGATTATTTTTCAGTAAGAAATATCTTTTGATTGTTTTTTGTTAGAATTTGTCACAGTTTTTTCTTTTGTATAATTAGAGCACCTTTTGTGTATCTTCAAAATGTTTTGAATGTTCAAGGTTAAAAAGCACAGAATAAAAACAGCTCGGTTGTGCATCTCGCAAACATGTTATACGGCTTAAGAATGAATCAGGATATCTTACGAGTAAATTATGTCCAAAGGTTGATCGTTGGTATCTTGAAAATAAGCGACCGCTTGATGAGTGTTAAAACGTCATACACAATGAAACGTGGAACATTGTTAGCGCGTACGCTCCACAAAATGGATGTGACCAATCGGAAAAAGATACAGTCAGAGTCAGAGTTCGGTAATTTGCTTAGAAATATTCCTATCGATGAGATGCTCTTCGTAGGCGGAGATTTAAATGGCCACGTCGGAGAAACAAATGTTGATTATGAGGACTGCCACGGCGGTAAAGGCTTTGGAACCAGAAATTCAGCTGGCGAAGACATCCTTGTAGCGTGTAGGGCGTACGGCTTAACCGTCTTAAATACAATGTTTATTAAACATCAACGACATCTCATCACCTATAGCAGCGGAGGCCACGAAACGCAAATAGATTATCACCTCTGCAAAATGTCGATGAGAAACCGTGTTAAGGACTGTAAAGTAATACTTGGAGAATCGCTAGTAAGCCAACACCGTCTGCTCATTACAGAATTTTTCACAGCGGAACCACCGAAAACACAGGCATCGTTTGGAAAGCCAAAAATCCGGTGGTATAATCTATCGAAGGAACGAAGCGCAAGATTTATCGCACTGGCTTAAGAAGTACTTCAAAATATAAATGGTATAGCAGACTCACTTAGCCCGCAAGAAATGTGGAACAGCATGCACGAGGAATGCATATCACTCGCAAAGTCCCATCTGGGGACTATATCGAAATACCATTACGTCGGCAAAGAAACATGGTGGTGGAATGACGAAACCAAACGAGCTGTGGCCAACAAGAAGAGTGCATTCCAAGCGTGGACAAAATGCGATCGGAGCGACGATATCGAAAAAGCTCGACTGGCTCTTGAATACGAGCGTCTTAAAAAGATCGCAAAGAAAGTCCTGACTCAAAACCGAGCGGCAGCAGCGGAAAACCTGTACCAGGAGTTTGAACAAATATCCTCACGATCGGCGGATAGTAGACAAGCTATCCAAGAAGTTCAAACGTCGTACAGTACTAAAATGCCAAATATTTTTAAGCTCGCTGCACAGAGGAGAAAAAATTCAATGGAAATAACCTCGCCGAAATACATCAAAAACGCAGACAGTCGCTTATTAACAAATGAAAAGGAAATTTGTGACCGGTGGCTTGAATACTGCAAGGAGTTGCTTAACAAACAGTTTCCACGTGATATCGTGCCGACAGCTGGTCTATTCGAGGGGGAAGTTTCGGACTTTTCAATCGAAGAAATGAGTATAGCAATTGGAAAAATGAAGCGGGGGAAAGCGGCGGGACCAGACAGCATTCCATCAGAGTTTTGGTCGAAGATGGAGGGGATCGGCAGCGTTTGGCTATCGAAACTTTTAAATAAATTAAAATGTGGACAACCTATGCCGAATCAATGGAGAAGTAGCTTCTTGGTTCCATTATACAAAGGAAAAGGCGACACTCGAGAATGCAACAACTACCGTTCAATCAAGCTTATGTCACACACAATGAAAATCGTCGAAAGAGTCTTAAACGAACGTCTTCGGCAAATAATAAGGCTCGATAATAGCCAGTGTGGATTTGTTGAAGGAAGATAGATGGTGGACTCTATCCAAAGCCTACGAATAATAATGGAAAAGCACCGAGATTCGTCTAAGGATTTACACATGGTATTTATCGACCTCGAGAAAGCATTCGATCGAGTGCCTAGGGATCTCATATAGGCCGCGCTGAGGTCTCAAAACGTACCGGAAACGTATGTTAGAATAATACAAGACATGTACGGAAACGTGAAAACTGCGATTAAAAGCTCTGCTGGACTAACGAGAGAATTTCCAGTTAATGTCGGAGTGCATCAAGGAAGCGTACTTAGCCCTTTCCTCTTTAACGTAGTATTCGACTATCTTTTAAAAGACTGCATGCGCGAAGCAAATGTAATGCCAATTCTCTTCGCTGACGACGCAGTTATACTTAGCGATAACCTCGAAGATTTACAGAACGCCTTAGATTCATGGAGAAATGCGCTAGAGAGAAACGGGTTTAAAATAAGTCGTTCAAAGACGGAGCATTTGACGTGCCCATTTGCGCATCCGTTGCGACCTGTTCCGGATATAATGTTAGACGGAATAGTTCTTCCGAAAAGCACTAACTTTAAGTACTTAGGATCAATCGTTAACATGGAAGCGAATTGTGACGACGACGTAAACCACAGAGTGAGTGTGGGATGGATGAAATGACGGGGAAAATTCGGGAATCTTGTGCGACCGAAAATTTCCACTTAAATTAAAGGGAAAACTCTACACCACGATTGTTAGACCAGCTCTTATATACGGTTCACAGTGCTGGACAATGTACGAACCGTTTAAAAACAAAATGACGGCAGCGGAAATGAAAATGTTAAGGATGTCTAGTGGAGTCACTAAACGCGATTGCATTAGATCTACGCGTATAAGAGGAATTCTACATATAAAGAATTCGGTAACCGAACAGCTTGAGGCGAATAGAATAAGTTGGTATTGCCACGTTCAACGAAGATCTGCGGAAAATCCGGTTAAAAAGGCACTATCAACTACGGTCACTCCAACTGTAAGAAAACGAGGTCGGAAAAAGAATTCCTGGATTTCTCAGATGGCAAATGCGCAACAACGTCTGGGGTTAACCACTGAAGCGATCCAGGACCGAGCTTTATGTAGACGCGTTCTGCGGTCTGCGACATTAGCCAACCCCATAAGCGGAGCAGCAGCGATGCAGTAGAAATGGGAAACTCGTAACGCATAAGTTCGTATAACGAGGAAAGGGTTAATAAAAGGATAAGAAGAAGAAGAAGAAGTTGACGGGTGTTACGATTGAACGTTTGAAGGGGCGAAATGCTACTTGCAATTTCGTCGGAGCACAAGGAGTTAAAACAGGGGTTAGGTAAGGTTACGTTTAACAGGATGTGTCATAAAACACAACACTAGGCCCCAAAACGGCCCCATCGCGATCCCTGTGGGACCAGTTGAATTTAACTTCAAAGGGCAAAAACCTAGACATTCGCCCTGGTAAAATATGAAATTTCTTTACAAAAGCCAAAAAGGCGGCCTTTGAAACCTGTGCCGTATATTTCCTCTAAGTTTTCAAAAAAGTATTTTAATAAGAATTTCCTTCGACTACGCAATATTGCCTCACATTCACACAGTATATGTGTTATGTCCTCAACCGCTTGCAAATCGCCACAGGATCTACAAATGTCCAAGACAGTGTCCTATCAGGATTCCTATTATTATCCTAAGCTTTTCCCTGTTCAGTTTAATTAACTTCCGAGATCCTTTACGGTCAAGAAGTGGTCAAAGAGCCTTGAATACCCTATGTCCTTCAAGATATGTCCACATTATATTGGCAGTCTTTATGGTGTTTACTTCGATAGCGCCCCTTATTGTGCTGAGGGGTGGTTTGATGTCACCTCTTCTTGCAATATCATCCACTTGTTCATTTCCTTCTATACCGAAGTGTCCTAGCAGCCAGCACAGTCTCACCCGGTTCTGAATGCATAATGCTTTGAGCATTGTGCGGCAGCCCCTGACTGTATCAGAGTTAATGTCGGTTGATTCCACTGACTGCCTTAAGAGCGGCCTGTCTATCGATGTAGATAGCTATATCTCTACCGTATACCGATCTCATCAGCATCAGCCCAGCCACCCTGAGGTAGCCAGAATCTCTATTTGGAAGATACTACTTGTGTTCGGTGGTCTTATGGACACAATCACTTCCGGGTCTTCTGAGAAGATACCGGAATCTATTCCTTCCTCTGTTTTCTTGCCATCTGTGAAAGTTGCATTTCATTTGGCCTGATTACTGCATTTTCTTGCCAGTCCTTCCTCTCCGGATGTATTATATCATCGGAAGGTCGAAGTCGATCAAGGAAGGAAATTCATCCGTTAGAAAAAAATGGTACTTTACCCCCTTTTTCATTCATTATTAGCCTAATTCTGAAACCTATCTAGCAGGTTTTATGAACCCCTGACCAGATGTACTTATTGTACTCTATTTTTGGCCGGATAAATTCCCGATATTGGCCATTGAGAGGAAGACAAGTATTTCTTCTTCCATCGTTGGGGGAAATCTGGACATTTTGCAGAAATTGTATTGACATAGAATGTAAACTTCTTCGGTTTCCGCCATCCAAGTGCCATTCATCAATAAGGACTTGGCTGAGTGTTTCAATTTTGCTTGAGCGATGGCAGCATTGTGTTTAAAAAGCTTAAAATTGCACTCACCAATTAATTATGTTGCTAACATTTGAATTTATTGAGCATAACAAACGCTGCCGTATTTTCTTCTACTGCTAAAAAGACTAGAACTGAATCAATTAATCAATATGAAAAGCAGCGAATACTGTCGTCAGCAAAGCAATACTATATAATGAATAAGAAGGGACAGATAAATGTGAACACTGATTTTATTTCGGTGATACATGCCACCACGTCCTTGCCACTGGTCGTACTGAATGTTTTATTGCAGCCAAGAAAATTGCTAATTTCTATCTATTCGGGAAGAGTCCTGAGAAAAGGAACCGATGAAAAACTTTTGCCAGAATACATATTCAAAGTTATGAGAGATATACCATCTGGACCAGAGGATTTGTAATGTTGAGACTCTTGACTAGTAGGAAACGAGTGCCAAAAGTGGATTTGACAAATTTTTGATCTACTCAAGTGCAATTGTTCAAGTTCAGAAGCGTTCAACTGGCTTCAAAGTGAGCAGCAAATAGATCGTCCTTGTCTAAAGACAGCTGCTGCTGACACTTACGAAGTCATCGAGGAAACACAATGACCAAAAAAGCCGCCAAATACCCCTCGTGTCTTGCCATATTATTCTTTTAGAAAGTGTGATCAGTGTACAAGAAATAAGCTGATATGACAAAGTGGTCTGCCGAGCTAAAGGATAAGTGCATTTCATGGCAAAATTCTTCTTGAAGATAATTTCTAGATTTTTTATCTTGGAGGCAATGTAATAACCTATAAATGGCGCTTTGTCTGTAGACGAATTGATGCATAAACAGCTTTATAGATCGAACAAATATAGAATATAGGCCTCAGTTAAATTCCGAATTTCGGCTTTTCATTCTGTTAAAAAGCGTTGGTCATTGTCAAGCGCTGTCGAAATCGACCATCAAACAAAAAAAAATTGCTGCGGTCTGTTTGACTGATAATCAAAATCTGGTTCGTATGAATGAGTGCATGGTCGCGAGATTCTCGAGAGGTTTACTCGCGCGTAGTACTGTCTGTATAGCCAACAAAAAAATTATAAATCGTCATAACAAATCAAGTGCAAAAGTGACGAGTATGTCTGGAATTTTATGACGCTATTTCGAAATGAAGAACAAATTACCAGCAATCATTTAATTAATTACAAAGCTATTCCTACTTTTTAATCACTTTAAGCAGGCCACTGTTAGTTTGCCAAGAAATCGGAAAATAAGATCTAGCTGCGAAAAGTATTGAATAATAATTCAAAAACAAATTCCAAGACCAGTAATACACTGGCACGACATCAAGTTACCTCATGAAGGTCTATCGAAAATACACTTCTCCTTTTTTTACATCCAAACGATTATAGCGTCATGCTTATCAGCTGTCTGAACACGACCTAAACAAAAGGACTCTTACCAGAAATATATATTAAAAAAACCGTAAAAAGTTAAATAAAAATTATTCCTATCTCAGCAAAATGTGTTTCCAAAAATTTCTTTAAAAACTTTCAATGCCAAATGACATTCTGAAAGTTCAAGTGAATGTCTAAAACTTCCAGTCAAGACAAAACACTGAACCTCACTGCCCATTTGGCAACCAAAAATACCTCAACAATGTGTCCTTGTTCTTTTTCTAACTTTAACTCTTATTTCACTTCTATTTTAGTTATTTTTAGGCCAATTGGCTTATTTTATTTTTTAACAATAAGAACGTCACTTCGAAAACAATTGTCAGCCTATTTGGTTATTTGTCTCCGGAGGAAAACACCCTCTGCCACTTCAAAGGTCACACGTGAAGTGAAATAAAGAAGATACAAGTTCTGGTACTAGTATGTCTATCGACCCAGCACACTCTTACCCTACTCAATTTATCTACTGTATAGTCGTAGCTAACATATACCATACAGTATTGTCTATGAACTCATAATTATGTATCGATTTCTGGTGTTCCAGAAAGGCGTTTGAAAATTCGGTCAATTGGGTATTTAGTATCTCTTTGGCACCACAATGGGCCAATACCTGTGTCATAAAGTGGCGAGCTTGCTTAACTACTATCTCATAATTTGCAGTCTTTGCGGATTTGTGATCTTTACCTACAGCAAACAGAGGCAAATTGTCCGAACAACACGATGGAGAAAGAAAATTTGCATGCTTCTAGGATTGATTTATCTACCGATAGGGCTAACCACATTCGTATTTGCAATTGAATCACCAATTAATGGCAATAGGGTTATTTTTGGAGTATCTTCAGCGGCTAGTTGTCTGAATGTGGGCTATATGGTAGTATACCAGCACTATCGAACTCGGGAGTTACTGGCTCTTTTCAATTCGTTTCCGAATATCTTGGAGGGAGTCTATAGCATAAGCCATCAAAAGATCAAGTGTTGTCGGCATTTCGAATTGCAATTTTTCGTACGATTTACTCCCCTGATACTGTTTTTACTATCTGCCATTGCAATGAAGAGATCGTCGCCGGTACTAGTGATATTTATTTTTATAAAAATCGTTCCGGAAGTAATAGTTGAAATGCTCCATCACTCGGTTTGCATAACTCTTTTTATGACGAAGGAGATGTATGACAATCTGAATAAATCTTTGGTTCGCAACATGATGGACAAAAACGATACAATCACCAATGTGTACTTAGAGCTACATGGGATTTGCAAGAAGTTGAACTATCTCTTGACAGAGTACTTGCTCCTGCACTTCTTTATTGACATTGTTCTAGTATCTTCAACGATGTGGATGATGCTCATAGAGGGGTTCTCATTGGCAAAGTTTTTCGTTATCGCTTCAACTATTAACAGGATGCGTTGGCTTATGACAGTCTCTGATGAAATAGCTGAGCTTTCTAAATTTTACCAAAAGGTGAAGAGTGTTTTTGTTAATGTTAGATATCCCCTAATCTAGTATCTTTTAAGGTCGGAGTATATCATCTGGAGTTCTATTTTATTCAAGTGAGCTTCCAACTTTGCTGGGCATACAGAATTGGTAAGAGAATGTTTCTTAAAGTTGTCGGATTCCTCATACTGTATTTAATTGTGATGAACGGAAGTATTCACATCCAAACTGTGCACTCATAAGAGAAAAAAAAAAGAATGAAAATATAAATGCGTATCTAAATCAATCGTAAGTGTATATAAGAATTTACTATTTATAGCAGTATGACTGGCAATAAAGGAATAACGTCAATAGATCCTCTTTTTTTTTGTGCTTTTTTGTTTTACTAACCGATTTATCTTTTTTATCGATTTGCTATTAATACGGATTATGACAGACATAAAATACATCAGCGCAGTTCGGAATATCGAATTATTGATGAAGTTTCATGGCACACGTTACACTCAATAAATGAAATTTCCAAAACTAACTTAGTTCACTTGAAATGACTTTAAGAGCTGGAACAATATTAAAGCAAAATTTCATAAAAAAGAAAAAATATTGTTGATTTAAAGGGACTGAGGCAGAGATGAATAAAAAACATTTTTGGATACAAATGTGATGGATGTGGACTTTATTTGAATTATATAAAACACTTAGTGTTTGTTTAATTTATAAGTGGTACTCAATTTCTAAATATCCATGAGAACCCATTTATATATTTTTGGTTTGTGTAGGAGCAGAGCAAATAACTTGTCCACTGGACTTCTTGTATGGTCTGTTTATTGATATTAATCAATCTTTTGTAGAACGATGGGTAAGAAATAAAGTGCCTACAGTACAAGCACCCACTAAATCAGAGCCAAGTACATTCATTCATTGCTTCAGTTGTGTCACTTATTGCCCGGTATCCTGGGACTAAGTGAAATCGCTGTTACGAATACGTCAAGAGAAGCCTTCCACATAAGAGCTATGACGCCGTTTTAGTGCTATAAACGAGACAGACCAGTTAAACTTTTTCAACTGCATCAATCGTCGATTACTATACATGTAGGGATTCCTGAATCACATATAAAAAGCACTCTTCAGTATCAACTATTGTTACTTGACAAGTGTGAACCTTTCGACTAACTACAAAATAATCTTTCATTCAAATGATTGTCTTGCCTGGCTTGGTAATAGGCCAATACATTTTAAATTTCAAGAATAGATTGACTAATATTAATCTTGGGTGCCTAAGTCATCTCCGAATTGTTGGCATAGCGTCGATCTTTAAAGAAACCTCACAAAAAAGGTCCGATGGCGTCTAATCGCAGATTCTTGAAGGTTAAGCAACATCGGCAAAACGACAAATTACACGGTTATTAAACTACGAGTAAGTATGCAATAGCTCATTGGACTATCACGCGGAGAGTCTAGGTTCGATTCCTGGCTGGGTCACCAACAATTTTTCAAAATCGCCATCGCCCATTAGGCGGGCAATGGCAAACTCCCGAAAGTAAAAGATTGCCTACGAAAAAACTTCTAAGGAGTGCCGTTCGGACTCGGCGATAAACCGTAGGCCCCGCTCAGATGTGACAAAAATGAAAACATGAGCAAAACAAATGAGTGTCAAGAAGCTAGGCCATGGCCCATACCGGGCTGCCAGCGCCACAGTGTTTTTTTTTTTTTTTAAGTATGCAATAAATCGATTGTGTGGCACGTGGCATCTTGCTGTAACCATAGCTCGCCCAAGTCCAAATCTTAAATTTCTGGAAATAAAAAATTGGTTATGTCTCAGCAGCGCTCGCCATCGACTGTAACGTTTCTTCCATTGTTGTCTTGGAAAACAAATTGGCCAGTTATACCTCGCATTTGCTGAATGCATTGACTTCTCTTTCACTACGTGTGGATTTTCCGAGCCCCAAAAACGACAATGGAGATGACCCTATTCTGATTTACTTATGTTGTAGTAGTAAAAACATTGCAACATGGAATGGGTGGATGGGTTTTTTGTGAAAGCACATATCAGTTGGTGGTGGTGATGGCGCGATATTTAGCTCATTGGACTATCACGCAGAGGGTCCGTGGTTCGATCCCCGGCATCGCCAACAATTTTTCGAATCGTCATCACCTTTTCGGCGGGCAATTGCAAACTCCCGAAAGTAAAATTGCCTATGAAAATGCTTCTAAGGAGTGCCGTTCGGATTCAGCGATAAACCGTAGGCCCTACTCAGATGACAACATGAGAAACACAAATGAGTGTCAAGAAGCTAGGCCATGGCCCATACCGGACTGCCAGCGCCACAGTGTGTTTATTTTTACATGAAAGTCGTTTTATAAAGTTATAACTGGCTACTTTAGGCGCTGGAAATTGCCCAACTGTTTAGGCAGCATTGATGGAAAACACTGCCAAATAAAGTGACCCACGAATTCAGGTTCTCACTATTTTAATTATTTGCACTACTTTTCAATCGGACGGTGGCCGATGCTGACAAAAAATTTATTACTAGCGACAACTGGTGACGAAGCTTACCCACTTAAAACTTATCTGTTAAGGTACGAGTAATATCCACGCAGAACTTTAAATGTCCCCAGAGAAAATTTCAATACCCGACTTTCAACGGCAAGGAATGCCCATTTGGAATGTTATCCCAAAAATGGCGATTTCTGCAAAAAAAAGTATCGAGACAAAACCAAGCACTGCAATTAATTTAATTAAATATGCCTGCATACTACACAATTTTGTACGAGAGCGAGATGACGATAGTGATCTTGATTACATCCAGGTTACAATACAACTGAACAATGACGAAACTCTAGAAACTACAGTTAGCCAAGAACCAAGTGCGCCTTTCGATAGAAGCAGTCAAACAGCATTGAATATCCGAACAGAACTCACAAAATATTTATGGGATTTTGGACATTAAACCAAGATTAAAATAACTAAATCTTTACGTTTATCCTGCCATAATACAGGACGACTTTGTACTTCTGAAATTAAACTTTCAATATCAATCTTCGCCATGATTACGTCTTGCCGCTCAGCACTACAATAAAATAATAGAACAGAATTGAAGGCTGAGCGACGCCGCTCTACCGCTCAGAAACGTCGCTTGCCGCTCAGAGACTGCGTGGCCACAACCATACAATTTCACTTGTTTTATTTTTTTTTTTCCGCTCTGTCGCTTGTCGCTTGCCGCTTACTGCGTGGCCTTAGCCTACGCTGGCTAATACAACAAAAAATTTGTGGCATTTTCCAGTTTTTATGAGCAGCAACTAAATCTTGATTTCAGAATTCTGCAAGCTTTCATGGTGAATACAAAATCGGGATAATAAGACTCGGAGTACTCGGAATTTTCGATTTTTCACGCCCATAGTTCCTGTATGGAACTCTTGTAATCAACACTGTTCCTGTTTAGGAATGCAATAATAAGTAGGTACTAATTGTATCATAATGAAATAAATTTTTCCAAGGTGCAGACAAGTAGCGAGTTAGGTTTTCGAGTTCAAAGTTCTTGTGTATAAAGGCGCACTTTGACTTGAGTGCAGTGAGGAGCTCAATAGTTTTAGTTTCCAGTTTGGGGACTTTTTTTTAGGCGGGAGTTGAGTTTTCTTATTTTTTCTAGGTGCAAAATAATTACATTTTCCATAGTATAAACCCCGCTTAGTTCCAAGCATTCTTTGCTGTTGTTTGTTCTTATAAGAATTTGTGTACAACATCACTGAGACTGTTGTTATTTTCTGCCTTTCCAACAGAAATAGAGACACAGATATTGGTAAGGGAGCTGTGGACGTTTTGGCATTTTGGTGTTTTCATCGAAATGAATTCTCCTGTAGTATTAGTTCATACCCCTCTATTCACAGAAACTCATAATATTTTTGAAAATGCAAGGAATAAAGTGATTAGGTACAAAGAAAATGCCCAAGAAAATACTATTTATAAAACATGGGAGATTGGATACACTTCAACTTTAAAACTTCTTTGCACCACATTTATCGAGAATACTACTGCTGTAAGAGGGTGTGCTTTAAGGGCCGCATACGTAAGAGTTAATCGTCAGATGTTCTGGATAGCTGACCAATTACTTACTGCATTTTCCAATTAAATTGTTCTTTTATCCCAGACATATTCATCATAAAATACTCTCAATAGAACAATGCAATTCTGCATTTTACACAGAATGAAAAACAATGCTGGAAGACCATAGAATCTTCGAGTTTCAACTCTTGCGAATACTAGAAATTTGGGTGTGAAAACACTAAAAACTGCGCCTCAGAAGGCCACTTAATAATTAAGTTATTCAAAAGGAGCAGGGTGATAGAACCTTCAAGCGTTGTGGATACATTTTAAGATCTGAGTCAAACATTTTTTCCAAATGAATGAATCCTGCTTCAGTCTCTGCACCCTTCGTATTCGTTGCTTGATTCCTCAGCGTATCCCTTTTAATCTTCACTAATAGAAAACAGTTTTTTTCTTGGTTTTCTACTTAAAAGGTTTTTTACTATCGCACGATAGTCCATTGCATCGCACGATTGTCCATTACAATAGGTACGAACCGAAGCCAGTTGGTTAAATAATTTTACAATGATCTGCTTTAGGACGCCAAAAAATCAATGGCTGTGATGAATTTTTGAACTAGATCAATACTGTGAAAGTAATTTAATTCGACGTAAATAGTTTGAATAAAACTAGATCTATTTAATTTTCCTTCAAGTCTACAACATTCTCTCATCATGGATCACGAATAATCACTTTAACGAACTGGATTCACACTCGTGCCCGACGAGTTATCCTTACTTTACGATGAATGACTGCCCCAACAATCACTCCGCATACAATGACTTATTGATGGCTCAACATTCTCCATCATCATTTTCACATAAAAACGTCATAACAACATTTCAGTGTAACACCATAACACCGCAAAACACTTCAAGGACAGGCGGTCATAAAGAAACCAACGAACTATCAAAACCTCGTTATGGGCAACTCCGTTTGCCGCTTCTAAAGCAACAACAACTAGTAACTATAAAACCAATTCATACCTTTGCTGAGATGTTACGAATACGAATGTACACATGTGTGTTTAGGTTCTACAACTTAAGAACACCACCAGTAAAACACCCTGAAATTAATTGCCAACGATTCCATAGAGGATACGTATTCCAACAGAGAGTCATCCTCATACATTACACAAGGATCTTTGTTTGTTTTGTATTACCTTTGGTATAAATAAACGGGGTTCTAGAATCTTGAATCTACTGTCTGGCTACTTATGGATGTTTAAAACGTGCCTTCCGCGGTCCTGGATGCCTCGAGTGTAATTAATAAAATTTTAATTGAACGCTAAATTGCCCCTGCAACTGTCTTCTATCTGTCTGTGCTATTACTTGCAGTTCTACAATAAGATTCAGAGCTAAGGTACCCATAGGGAGCTGCTCCAGAAATAGATATTGCATCTAGTTTTGTTCTAAACAAAAAGTGGCGGTCTACCAAAAGGAACGAAATCAAATGCAATTAATTTGCCGCTGACTATCCTTTGCCTTTGATGAACCCGCCAAAGGTACGAGTACACTTCTGAGCAGAAAGTCCTAATTGCCTCGATACGAATACGAAGCCCAGAAAAGATTAGGAGTAACAAGGGACGACGCAGTGATAGGATTTCTCAAACAATGTTTATTTATTGTCCTCTCCTCGATTGTTTCCCAACGTCCCGGTAAGTGGGTTGTTATCTCAAATCGGTGCAGTGTTTAACTTATGTTTTGAGGCAGCTTACCAAGATGTAGGATTATACTTGTACACTGATTCGACTGTGTTCAATTGTCCTGGGGATTAAATCATTGCGCCTGGGTGGATCGGGTGATTTAAAGATTTCACGTCAGGATAATTAGTCTTCAAACCACAGAAGTTTGGAAATAAAAATCTTAACCCAAACAATTCCCTGTGGAGAGTCAACAAAATGCAGAGCATACACCCCACAGGTGAGCGCAATGGAGGCAATAAATGTGGAACATTCCAAGCAGATCCAAGATGACGATGACGAAGAGGGGATGGATGAGGACGAGGACGACGACGACGACGATGACGTTGACGTCGACATCCACGAAATACACCAAACCCACCAAAGGCATGGTGAGCATTTTCAGTGACTGATGCCAGCAAAAGAATGCAAAAGGACAAACGGAATTACAAGCAAAAGGAGCTTGAGATGGAAGCTGGAAAATGCACCAACTACTACCGGTAAGGTACTGTTACCTACTACCTGCCTGAATGGAATAACGAAAAAAAAAACAAAAAGGTAAAACGGAAAATGTTTATTTCAGTTTTTAGTGCAGCTCCGTTGGTCCGCAGAAGAAGTAGAAATTTGCAATTCTTTTACAAGTCACACATCCTGTGTGGAAGCATCCAAACGAGTCTAATGAAATGTGCTCTAGGAAGCATGGAAGCAGGCTGACAAGAAAGAGCTGGATACCTGGGAAGGCTACTGACAAAAAACAAACAAAAAGCCGGGAAACATAAAACTATGTCAACGCGCTTTTATGTCATTTGTGTGAAATCTCAATTTAAGCTCTATTCGTATGCTTCGGGCATAAGTCCACAATTACACCCCACGTTACTGCCACCAACGTCAATACAGCAGCGGTATAAACTACACAATGCAACCCAGTTGTAAAGAGACAAATGCTACTTGCACGGCTAAAAACGGATAGGAGTGATGTGCAATTTTCAGTGTTGCCTTTCTAGAGTAATAGCAATACAAATTGAATATGTGTGCATACGGTAAGAAGTGGTTTAACGAGTCGTTTGTGGAAAATACTCATGTGTATCATTCTTTCTACTTCTACTAGACCAATAAGCTGCATGTTGTAGGCAAATGGTCTCAACTTTTCCTGTGCTGCCATGAAAAAATATCACTGTGGCCGAAACCTTTTCGCAGTGACAATAACTGGTTTCTTTGAAACTTCGCAGCGAGTATTGAGATGTTACCGATGTTTAGTTATTGATTCTACAAAATCAAGAGTACTCTTAATTTAAAAATCTAGGTCCTTTCAACTAGGGAAGAAGTTCTTGAGTTGAGTTTAGGAGGAGTGAGGTAAGTTTTCTTTTTGCTTCTAAAATCCTATTGGAAGTGTATGCCAATATATGAGATCGAAGGGGGATCCTTAACCAAATATCATGAAACTTTGTATTGGCCGAGGATTGATGATTAAGCATCGCATAAAACAAAAGCCTCACACAATTAAGCGCTGCTCTAATGTGTACGCAGTTTGAAGTTGTTTCAGTCATAGGGGACACTGAAGACACCCGATAAACAATGACAGATACTCGACAGATAATCATGTTAAAATGAAGTTCTTTAATTTAAGAGACTCGGCACAAGCACGTTGCCAAAGTTAGAGGATCTGCCATAACCCACCGTAGGTTACAATCAAAGTTAATAAATAGGGAAGTAGAAGGAAAAATTTACCCAAGGTTGTATATTCTCACCGATGGTGTTCCTAGTAGTTACAATCAACGTTGCATTATCACGAAGTAAAGTTAAGATAAGAAGAAATGCAAGAAAAAGAGAGACCTACATCATAAGTAAAAGTCAAGAAAATTAAAGGTCGTCTTTTATATTATAGATGTATCGCGAGAACTAAAGATGGTGTTAGCATGCAATATATAGACTAAGGATTCCTTATGCGATCAAAATCTCTACTCGATGAGTTGAAGTTAGCCCTATCACAACGGGAGCTGCTTAAATGGGTTTAGTGGCGAATTTAAGCAAATAAGTGTATATGATGCCAACCACAACACAGCACAACATCGACAAAAGTAGTAAGGGACTTAATCTACCTTCGCTCTGCTATAAATTCGGCCAACAATACCTCAGTAGAAATAAAATGAGGACTAACTGCAGCCAATTGCTATTTCCTCGGCCCAAGAAGGCAATGATGTATCAATCCCGAACAACTGTGGATAATCTATGTACGAGTAAGACTTTGATCACTATTTTGTGTTTGCATTGACTCGTTTTAGAAAATAAGACTCAATGGCTGACTACGTAAGGAGTGTTCGTCGACAACGATCTATGTTGTCAGAAAACCGTGCATCAGTCAGCTGAAATAGCTACAGCAAGTGGTCACCAATACTCCAGCCGATACCAGAAGGATCTCAACAGACTTGCAGCTCATAGTTGAAGGTAATTCGATAATAAATGAGCTAACTTGAGCGATTTATTAGTTGAGGCCCAGATTCACCCTGTACACTCGTATTTGTACAGATTTGAAAAGTGTTTTTCAGTCAAGTCTTAGACCACCCTGCTCTATTATCGATATTATCGAAACTGAGTAGTAAAGGGTGTTTTTTTTCTTTTGTAGTGTCAAACTTTGCAATAGGGATTTAATACGAAAAAAGCTGCCAAATTAAGGTTTCACGCCTTATTTATTTTCAGTCCAGTTTATCATTCCTTCATGGGAAGATTGACGCCGCAACAACGGTTTCAAATCGGTAGAATTTATTTCCAAAATCAGAACTTTGTTTGCGAACCCTTTAGTTAAATTTATGATGGATATCATCGGCCATTTGCACTCAATTCACGCTATTGAATACGCACGCATCAACAAGAATGGGCATATTCCGCTCGGAAGAAAAAATTCAACAAAACAGTCTGAACCTTTCGAAAAATATCCTTCTCATCGGTTGTGATGGCGGATGAGGCGTTAAATCTTTGATGCCTCCTTTGATGGCGTACTATTTAAGAATCTTGCTAAAGGACGTGTAGCACCCAATAGGTAAATATTTATTGCTGGCCTGATTCGTATATAAAAACTCCTGACGAACATTAAGCGTAATTCTTAATTCTGTGAGGTGATTCTTACTAAGGAAGCACTTTGGATCTAGTACTCGGACTTGTAGGTAAAGAGTATAAAAAGAATGGTTGAACTTCAAGTTAGCAAAATTGTTGAGATTTTTGAGATGGAACTTAATTACTAAAGTAAAGGATCTTGGAGGACCATGTTCTGAAAAGCAAGAAATAGCATGAATAACTAGTTTTGTGTAAGAAGGAAAAAGTCATGTGACAGCAAAAGTAAAAGGTTCCTGTATCTATTGCTACTACATTTCATAGTAAGACTAAAGCCTACTTTAAGACTTGGATAATTTTTCCGTACTGTCTGCCAGATGGCAGATACTATCAGATAGACAACCTTCTTATAACTATGTTTTCTTGAAATCCGATTAATGACTAGTGACTCTAAGGCGTCAGTAGTATTCCACGAAGCTATTAGAATATTAGAAAGAACTATGGTCCTGCCCGCAAGCAGGAAGTTGTCTTATGACTTTAGTCTTTTTATTGACAAACAATGTGACCCGAAGATTTTATGGACTAAAGTCGTTGCAAAGAAATGATGTACACAAAAGTGACTTTGGCCACAATTAAGCCTGGAGTATTGTTCCAAGAGCGTCTATCTTAAACTTCACTCGTCGTTTGGTAGGCGTAATCTATCTTCCAAAGGAAAACGAAATCCTTGAAGGCAGGAACTACCAGTAAACACAATCTCAAAGTTGTTGCTTAACCCTTTGGTGGGTTCTAAATCTGTTCATGAATGTAAGGGGTTAAAAAATGCAATGAGAAGCCAAGAATTATTGAATTTTGTCTGCTTTCCAAGTCATGATGGTATTGCAACAAATAATTTCTTAAAGTACCTGCTAAGTCAGGCTTAAAGGGCGGTTTTTAAGGGGAATTAGGATTAAAGGTTTAAAGTGGCGGAATTCTATTGGGTACTTCGCTGGAGCACTGGTGGTACTCTGTCGGTGATTCTGCAATTAGTTGTGCTGTTAATCGAACAAACGTTCCGTTTCCGTAAATGAATATGAAAAGCAGACAATGCAGTTGTCGACAAAGGGATAAAAAGGCCTTAGAGCACTCCACCATAGGCTTAGAGAAATACTGGATCCAAACTACTCGTACTTACACTGAGCATTGCGAAGAGTAATTTCTAAAGGGGGGTCCAACCATAATGCTTGATGTGAATTGTGAGTCACACCTTAACGTCAAGTTTGTTGCCCAACTTCATTTGATATTTCTTTGTTTCAGTCTTTGATAAATTCAACCATGGGGAGATACACAATTGAGCGGCGCGCTAAGATTGTTGAAGCCTTTAACGAAAATGTGTGTCCACAATCGGGAAAATTGCCGCATTTGGGAAAATGAGAATCCACGAATGATTGTTGAAAAGCTGATGCATCCACAAAGAGTGACTGTTTGGTGCGGTTTATGAGCTGGCGGCGTCATCGGTCCGTACTTCTTCGAAAATAAGGTCGGCCAAGCATATGGACCTGAACGATATGTGCTTCCAACAGGATGGTGCCACACAGCCAACGAAACAATGGCTCTTTTGCGCGAGCAATTCAATGGCCTTGTTATCTCACGTCGTGGCGATGTTAATTGGCCGCCACGATCATGTGATTTGACACCATTGGACTTCTTTCTTTGGGGATATTTAAAAAAAAAAGTTTACGTCAATAAGCCAAGAACAGTTCAAGAGCTAAAGGATGAGATAATAAGGCACATTAACGACATTGAACCTCAATTATGTCTCAGAGTCGCATTTCGAAAACTCCTCTATTACATGAGTAATTTTAGTAAGCATGAAACATGTTGCAGATTGGAAAATACTACTTACCCTCTGAATCTACTATGATCATACAGTTTGTAAGTGTTTGTATATTCCAAAAGAAAGATTCCATTACCTGAAGAAAAGAGAAAATATTTGTAAAACATATGAAGAAATTAATAAGAATAAATATTTCGAATTTTATTTCTAAAAGTATATTTTTGATTTTATGTAAAACTAGGAGCAAACTTCATTCATCCCGTGTACTTATGGCAACACTATGGCAGTATAATTATTTATCTGCGACCGTCAAATGCCCAGATATCCGCATCTTGCTCAGAAAAGAAGATGCTTTCACAGTTTTGTATGTGTACGAATTTGTACCGAGGCTACGTCGGTCGGTCGTGCTATTTCCCTGTAAATCTGTGCACAACATCACTTCCTACATTGTGGCAACTGGCAATCCAAATGAGGTTGATCACCATCCGTCCGCGTCACTCAGTCACAAACTCAGAACACTCCTAGGTATACTAGAACATTTATCTATGTATCTATCTATTTGGAGGTATCCCCTCGCCATACTACTGTACTTGGTATAGTACTGTGTGATGTTTTGTGCTTTGCTCTGCCAAGGAAAACCCTAAAAACATGAATTTTTACGAGCACATCAGAAGCGAAGAGCGGGGTGTTGGATTATGATGGGCCAGAGAATTACTTGATTTTTCCGCCTTACCCATTAAAAATACCTTTAAGCGATAGTACATTCTGTTTTTCGTCTATTTCGTGGTTGATAATACCACCAGGACGTGTAGAAATACCAAGGGAGTACCGGGAGTACTATGACTATTAACCAAGGCGTTAACTTCATTTGAGTTACGCGAGTAGGTACGTTCATTGCCGGCCTTACATTGGTTTCGTTGTTCCTCGCTTCATGGAAATGGAGACAATTTATGTGGAATTTAATATCCATGACCCTGCACAATGTGACTCTTCTGAAAAGGTAAAGAAAAACTCCTCGTCTCACTTCAAAGAAAGGATAGGAATTCCATTCACAGAACCATAGACGGAGAAAGATATGTGCACAAGTAGAAAAGCACAGATTTTAGTCTCTGAAATTTTTAAGTTTAGTTGTAACCCTTGTGAAGGATAAATTGTGAGCAGTTTATAGGCGATGGGGGTATGTGTGCGTGTGTGTGGTGATTTAACAGAATGAAACTATCTGAAGAATTTTAATGTCAAATGACTTGTTGCCAGTACATCTACGAGTATGTGAGTAATGCATGTTCTACTGCTCTTCATCGTGTATGTGCGGAAAGATGCTTAATAGATTGCGACATGATAAAGGGTTCATTCCTTATAAACCTCTTCATCTAACCAAAATCTTGCTACAACAGGCGATATAAAAGGCTTTGTTAGAGATGAAAGCGATTTTAGTTCCCCATCTACTCGTACTCTCCTCTCCCTCCAAAACATGCTGCAATGGAATGCTTGTCTAAAGATACGCTGCTCGTAAAATACAAGTACGTACTCGTACGTATTCTCATACATATCCGAGTCTGTACATAGTTGAAAAATTAGAAACGCTTCAAGAGAGTGGGACACTGGAATCCTGTACACAACAGTGATCCTCTAGCAATGTCGGCGTGCGTTTTTGTTACAAACAAGCATAGAGAAACATGCTTCGAAGAGGAAGGGTAATCAAGTTGTCGCTGTGTCACAATTGACATGGAATTCCCAACCCAACAAAATATTACATTAGGGGAGGAGGTGCTCCCAGTCCTCTATAAGACATAAATCCTGATGACTAAATCGGTTCATCGGTCTTCTATACCTTTTTGTCTGTAGGTGAGGCAGATAATGATACTCTACCCCTTCTGTTGTAGAGTCTCAAGTGTGGCAACAACGACTATATGCAAAGACATTTCAGAGGATGATTGCATTTTAATAGCCCAACCCTGGCGCAAGGTAATGGATTCACTTTTGACGCTGAACGATTGCGAAAATGATTTCTTTTGTCGGCGACAAACTCCACCGACACGGTGCAAATGCAACTGCAACTAGAGATGGAACTGAAACTAGTGCTGATGATAGCGATGTTGTCTTTCCGACGGTGATGCATTACCTTCTTGTCTACAAGAGAGGGCAAAATTAATTGCATTTCCCTTTTTTCATTTGTTCTTGTTCTCGTTCTCATTCTTTATTCTGATCATTGTGTAACAAATTTAAAATAACAACGAGATACAGGTACTCGTATGTGCCATTGTAGTAGGTGAAAAGTTTATTTCAATTTTGTGGGCATTGCACACTGTTACGTGTACCAAACCGCACATATGGTCTCGGAATTGGTCGAAAGTGGTTTACAACAGAATTTTAGGTGGAATAGTTTAAAATTCCATCTAAAGCGAATTTTAATTAAAATTCAACAATGCCCCCCTCCCACTCAGTCATCACCCAGCAACTCACCAACGACCAAATACCGAATCGCACTCTTACAACCGGGCATCACTCACGCCTTTCTAAATTCTAGAAATAGGAATGATTGCAAAATATGGACGACGGGATACCTTGGCCAGTTGGCGGATGCAGTAATTGTTTATCACTGCTTTGGTGAATAGATAAACG
Organism: Volucella inflata; assembly: GCA_928272305.1. Lineage (NCBI taxonomy): Eukaryota > Metazoa > Arthropoda > Insecta > Diptera > Syrphidae > Volucella > Volucella inflata. Next base: position 110,315,592 of record OV743720.1, on the reverse strand, counting down.
GGTATGGGTTTCCAAATAATGCAAATGAACACCGCTGAGTACCTATGCGGAAGTTTTCAAAATTCTGTGTATGGTGTATTCTGGAGTGAGGGATAGAATCCTCGAATATAGTTAACCAACTGCTCTAGGTTTAGTGACGCCAAAGCAAAGGTTGGGTGTTGGGTACACAACAAATTTGAACGCATTGAATGGAATTGAAAGAATTTATCGAACGCAATGTGTGAAATGGGGAAACTTTTCTCAAAAACCATTTCACGAATTAAATGAACAGATGTACCTCAAAGGGAATAGTGGATACGTCATTTTCTAAAACGAGATGGAGAGTTAAATGCAAATCGGAAAATTTAATAGTGATATTCATTTTGACAGACAGATAGACAAGTTATTTTTAGCAGTATAAATATCGACAGGCGAGCCTAGCCACAGAGAAGATACTGTTTAGAATATCAGTCATTCGTTGAGCAAAAGTTGAATGAGTTTTAAGACGACGGCAATGCTTTGCGTATGGTGTAGCATTGATTTGTATTTTCCTTGCAATGGCAATTTGTGCCACCTACAGTTGTAAGCCAGAAAGTGCTTTTTCTTTAACTTGACCTCTGTGAATGGGTCACAACGATGGTTCAACGATTTTGAAGATATTTACGAAGATTTGCTACAATCCTTCCATGGCTAAAAAGCGTCGCACAATATTCTGCTAAAACATTTGGATACTTGGCAAAAGCTTAACCTTCCCTAATCTTTCCTAGAGAGGACAGCAAGCAGATCGCTAGTAGGTCTGGAAGAATTTATTTACTTTGGCGGCATCCTGGAGAGTCTGATACTGTCACTGAAAGACCTATCAGAAGAAACAGAAAATCCTTACACAGAATCGGCTCCTGATTTACCACAGAACCTTGCCTAACAAGTCTATAGGCAGTCGGATTTCCAGCGATCTTATTGTGTTCAGGGGCCCAAATAAGACTTACTGACTTCAGCTTTCCGATTGTGTTCAGAAGAGCCTCATAAACTCAAACTCTTCACAATATACAATGAACAATGAACTTGCTATTATGATTGCGTATATATCTGCTAGTAATACAGGTGCACACCGATCCGACTGCATTGCGACCAAAATTATTACACAGGAGAGTAGATTTCGTATTTTTTCAGTAATAGGGGGATCGGCACTTTACAAAAGGCAGTCAGTGTGCAGGATCATTAAAACTCCAGTCTGTGTTGTACCAGAGACCTCTTCCTTTTAAACAAAAACATCATTGAGAATGCAGTACCTGATATAATATCAAGTGGGATGAGACTTATCACAACCGCTTAAGCAGAACCACACATACTAGGGAAAGCACCCGCGCAGGCTGGAAAGCTTGTTCCACTAGGTACATTTAATCTTAAACCCAACTTCTAAATCTGAAAAAAAAAAAACCTTTTAAGGCGACAAACTATATGTCTTACCGAAAGCTTCTAACCAATGCGAGAAAGGCAACAGCGTCGACATGATATGTGCAATCAAAAGAAGTTTGAACAGTGAACCAGGACAAAACCAAGTACATGCTGTCAGCACGAAATGACACTCAACAGCGATCTGTCGGACAAAACATCACCCTTGACAGATATAGTTCTGAGGTAGTTTACGACTTTGTCTACCTAGACTTCGTTTTCAATTCAAGCAATGACACCAGTGCTGAAATCAAATGAAGCAATACTCTTGCTAATTGCAAGCCCTCTCTCAAACAACAAAATCAAAAATGGATGAGGGTACTCTTAGCGGCTTTTAGAAGAAAATTTTCGACTGAATTTCGGTCTCATCTGCATAGACGGGAAGAGTGAAGGAAAAGATACAATGTCGAACTATGCGACATCGACTTAGCCAAAAGAGTGAAGGTTTAACGACTGAGTTAGCTAGGTCATGTAGGTCAATGCTCTGGACAGACCAGTAGAGGAACGCCACGCTCAAGAAAAAGGGAAACTTTACCAACTGATCGTGCGAAACTGGAGGCAGTTGGCTTAAGACCGATCTACCTGGAGAAGCTGCTCCACACCGGGCTGCAGCGCCATGTCAGGTAAGTAAGTCTTGGAAATTCCTATGATACTTCTCAGCTGCTTGGATTTTGAACACTTAATCCTGTTTCTTTCATATCTTATCGTTACAATGAGTTCTTGGTAGCACAATTGACTAACTTTAGCCACTAAGAGTGATTATGGGAAAATTAGTCAAATTCTGGTTGTTGGTCAATCTGGCAAAAGTCTAAGACCACAAATGTATTTTTCCAAGCTCATGGTAACGGCTGGATACCTTGTAAGTATGTTGAAAATTTTTTTCTGTAAATAAGTAAGTAGATGAAGTACATTCTTCCAAGACACATATGGCCTGGGTATAAATAATACATCAGCACATCCGGCGTTTTCCTGTCAATGTTTCGCTGATAACCTTTAACTGAGTTCTAACAATGTCGATGGTTGTTAAAAGCTATCGCGAAATCATCTACTGCGGGCATGGTCATCAAAACAGCCATAGCAACTTTGCAACAAGAGGACCAATTATTCAGATATCTTATAGGTGGGAATGTCGCTCGATACATATAAATTCACGGTCAAACTGAATATAACAATCGGTACCAATGGCAGATAGTCAATTGAAACCCCCATCAACTTAGCAAAATTTTGATCCGAGATGTACTCGGAGTCTTTTATTTCTAAAATAAGTCAAGCATCAGCTTATTGGAGTGCATCATCACATGATTTTCCACACTCTTCTCTTTATTTCGATTGACTCTGATTTCTTAAAAATTACCTATAATCCGACGCAGGTAAAACTGTCTTCCCTTTAAAAAAAATTATCACTGCCTGTCATTGAACCTGGGGATCCCGTATGCTTGTGGAAATCCAAAACATACAAGTTCAGTGAAGCATTCCAACGAATGCAAAACACATAAACACAAACACATGAGATAGAACTTCATTGAAACAAGGTCCTTGTTTTGTTATTTGTACGCAAAAAACTAGTCCAAAATCAAACATAACGACTCCACATCCAAAACGCCAAAGTCGACATCTTTTTGATGGATATTATTCGCAGAAGCACTAAAATAACTAACGCCAAATTCAATGCCTATATTCAAATCATCAATCACAACACACTTTCGGAGTTGTTTGGTATTATCCTTGACACCATTCAAAACAAAGCTTCTGCAACTCAACAAAAACGACCTTGTGTTATAATTTAATCCAAAAGTCAAAACCATTTATAAAAAAGGTCGTCAAATCGTTCCCAATAAAGCACGGATATGTGCAAAAATAAAGTCAACAAAACTGTCCGCCCCCAAGTAGATGGGTACTTGATCCAATTCACAACTTGCCATCAATCAATCTAATTCATAATACAAAATAGACACAAAGAATCAACTATCTGTCATTGCCTTCAATGAACAAGTAGGTATTCAAATCAAAGACAAAATGCTAACCTGTGGTTAACCAGAAGGTTCATGAAGGGTGCTTGTCACGGGAAGCAATTTAAACTGCTCAAACTAAGCCGTAGATACATTTGAAGGGACTTGGTTCTGGTTATGAAAAGCGAGAACCAAACATAAGGACAAGAATTGCATTCAAATGTCTGCTCCACTTCACCGTTGGATGAAATGCACTCCTAACAAGATTTCATATCGCAAATGCAATAGCAAACGGACAACAAGCAAAGTCGAAAATAGAAAGGAAACAGAGCAATAAAATTAAAAAAAAAAGAAATAAAAATATTCAGAAAACCCTGTAAAAGAACTGAAATTAAAATAAAAATAAAACTTAATTAGCCTCGAAGTGTAACGTCGTCGACGTTGGGGCGGAGATTGCCCTCTTCAGTTTGCCTTTTGATTAGGTTCGCTAGTGGTAACAAGTGAAGAGGGGTAACTTTAGAGGGTTTTCTACTTTTTAATGGATGATTTATTACATCCTTAATATATTGTGCGGTGCTCATAATTTTCTGTTTTTTGTTTTTGTTTTTTTTTCTACTCAACACGCAGTGACACACGGCAGCAATGAGTGGAAGAATTATGTAGTGCAACAGCAGGATGTCGACCGTCATAATTTAAGTTTTGTTATAAATACTTAAGCAAAGGTTAGGCATAAGTAAGACTAGGTACTTGTACTCCTTTACGTTGCCGTCCTTTCGATCGTTTGTTTAAGGTGCTTAAGGTCTTCTTTTCTTTTGTTGTTTTTCTCTTTTTTTATTTTTATGATTATTACCATTCCATGGGTTTTGTTGTTTTTTGCCAGTAAGAAGATTACGAGGATAAAAGCTTGTGCTAATCCTGTTGTCCTGCACAGTTAGGATTGCTATGGAAGTTGGCAGTCCTAAAATTAAGAACATTTATTACCAGTACCTGGCAGAAAAGAATTTGCAAAGTGTGAGGACAATTGTTTTCCCTCAACTCGGTAAAAGATGTCACCATGAAACAATGCTCCCACTGTTACCAGATTAAAATGGATGATTTTATTACACTCATAATCACAGTCTACTAAGTATCCAGAATATGGATATCATTAAAAAAAAAAGTAAATGAATTCTCCTATTTAATTAGGTCGGCTTATTTAATTTAGCAAGCAAAGCGTAAGTGACTGTTGTAAGATTACTCGTAACTCGAGAATCATTTAATTTAAACTTTCTTTCATTCAATCAAGGAATGAGGGATTTAAAGGAATACGTTAATAAAACGACGGATTATGTAGATTTTTACGAGCCATCGAAAGGAAATAAAAACACGATTGTCGTGAATTAAGCAATAAAAAACATTCTTTCTAAAGTAATACAAGCTCTCATAGAAACATTGTCTTCGATTGAGAGTTCTTAAACATTCTGGCTGCGTACTTTTCTTTGTCGAATCGAATGAGCTATTACTATTGCAATATTATATCACAGATCATTTTAATTCAGTTAAGTAGAAATGTGTAAACAAAAACAAAAAAAACATTAAAATGCAGACAGTGAGGTTGACTTTGCCTATCAACATTATAGTGAATTTTTACTATGAATAGTAGACAAAGAATTGTTAAAGTGATTACATATCTTTTTAGTATTTTTACTTTCATATAACCTTAGAAATGTTTGGTTTGTTGTCATCATGTTCAAGTGGATTATTTAAGGACTTAGTGTTTAGAATGATAAGATCTTCATCAACACATGTGCGCTATTAATAATTTTTAGTCGAAGAAATTTCTTCTAAGGATGAAAAGCAATGAACGCTTCTAAGGCTGTTATATTCGATATTTTTGGCTGATCTTAACCAATTACGATTGGCAAGAACAGATAAAAGGATTTTAAATGAAATGTTGGTGGAAAATCGAGTAAATGATAACTGAGATACTCATCCAGTGAAAATCAAAACCACTGGAGTAAAATACGATGAATCGAGCAAAAAAACGATGAGAAACTAGCCTATACTAATGTGTGCCTGAGACAAGGCATCTAAACAAAAACAAATGAGCCCCCATGTCCTATACAGAGAAAAGAGACGATTAAATGATTGATTTTAAAATGAGTTGTGTGTTTTTTGATCCAGAGATCCGTTGACCAGAACAACGCTTCGGTATCTTTGAAACTTAATAGAAAATTCTGTCTTCAGTTAGCAAAACTTATAGAAGACAACAGAAACGTTGTGATTTTTATAAAGGGTTTTCCAATAAGGACTTGATAACTTTTTTTTTGGACCCAATTTTCAACGACCGGCCACACATTTCGGCCGAAACGGCCGCTATTTCTTGTCCATGTACTAAGTTTTTAAAATAAAATTCATTTTCTAAGTTTTAGTTTTAATTAATGTTAAAAAAAAATTAAAAAATAAAAAACTGTAAGAAACGTCGAAAGACATAGATTAAATGTTATGTTTAACCTAGAGTGCCCGCATGGGGCCAGTAAGTTAGAATAAGATAATTTTAATTTAATTAAGCTAATTTTTAAGCGTTTTTTTGTCTAGCTTGTAAGAATTCCTGAATTGAATTAAATAAAAATGCATTAAAAAATGAAACGGCCGCTATTTCGCGTTCAATGTTGGCTCTGAGCTCTTCCAACGTCGTCGGCTTGTTGGCATAAATCAATGACCTAACGTAGCCCCACAGGAAATAGTCAAGCGGCGTTAAATCGCACGAACGAGGCGGCCAGTGAGCTTCGTTACTGAAGATGATTTTGCGATGAAATTCACCATCTTGGGGCATCTTCTCCAGAACCTAATCGGAGAACGTACATCGCTTCAAATGGTCCATCGGCTTCAATGCTTGAGTCAGCTTGATCTTGTATGGATGTAAACCAAGTTCCTTACGCAAAATACGCTATAATGTGGTCTGAGTGATGCCCAATTCTTGAGAACGCCATGGAATTGACTGATTTGGATCGTTTGATACGGACGCTTGAACGGCAGCGAAATTTTCGACACTTCGACCAACTCGTTGTCTCACTGACACGGCAACATCACACAACGAATATGTAGACTCAAATTTTTGCACTAAACTTGTTATTGCCTGTCTACTAGGGCGAGAATTACTACCGAAAGTTGGAATTAACGCTTTTAAAGTTGCGGTCACCGACTCCGAATTTCGTTAGAAAATTTTTATAATTTGCAGACGTTACTCGTTCGTGTACTTTACCATGATGAAAATGTTGAGTTTACTGAATAAATTGACAGTGAAAGTTTGATTCTTAGTAAAAGAGTGCGTTCACAAATTAGATTCAAATTTGTCAAGTCCCTATTGGAAAACCGGATAATTGCCTTTTTCGTGCTGTAGATAAATTTAACAAACATAGGTGTAGAGAAATATAGGCGTAACTATTGGGTCCATAACTTAATTCGTGCGGTTTGCTAAGAGATGGCGTAACTTGTATTATTCCATTGCTATTATTCCATTGGAACATATGTTGGAAAACTACTGTCATTGTACGTTATTTCAGTATATGTCATTCATTTGAAGCGTAAACAACGTAATAATTTTTTTTCACTCAAATATGTCGAACTTTGTGCCTGAAAAAGTGTTTTTGCGGGAAGTTCTTCATCATTACTTTAATATGAAGAAAACTGCTGCCGAAAGTCATTGTATTTTGGTGGAAGTTTATGGTGAACATGCGCTAGCTGAGCGAACGTGCCAAAAGTGGTTTGCACGATTTAAAAGTGGTGATTTTGGCTTGGAAAACGATAAACGTCCTGGGCAGCCAAAAAAGCTTGAAGATGAAGAACTGGAAGCATTACTCTATCAAGATTATTGCCAAACACAAGAAGAGCTCGCAGAATCTGTGGGTGTCACTCAAGCAGCCATTTCAAAACGTTTAAAAGCAGCTGGATATATTCAAAAGCAAGGAAATTGGGTTCCACATGAACTCAAGCCGAGAGACGTCGAAAGGTGGGATCAGATGGGTGTGCTGTATTATGAGCTGTAAAACCGGGTGAAACCATCAATGAACAACGCTACCGAACACAATTAATCCGTTTGAAGAGAGCAGTAGCCGAAAAACGCCCGTAATATGCGACCAGATACGAGGCAATAATTTTCCATCATGACAACGCTCGGCCCCACGTTGCTATTCCGGTTAAGAACTATTTGGAAAACAGCGGATGGGAAGTCTTACCCCACCCGCCTTATAACCCAGACCTTGCCCCTTCTGACTACGATTTGTTCCGGTCGATGCAGAACCCCCTCACTGAAATACGGTTCACATCAGAGCAGAATATCAAAAATTGTCTTGATTCATTCTTGGCTGCCAAGCCGGCGCAGTTCTTTTGGGATGGGATCCACAAATTGCCAGAAAGATGGGAAAAAGTCATAGCTTCAGATGGGCAGTATTTTGAATAATACTATTGTGCATGTTTTTCTTAAATAAACGTTCAAATTTTGAAAAAAAAACCGCACGAATTAAGTTATATACCCAATATAATAGAAGAAGCGCTTCGAAACACTACTGCTGGGCCACTGGATGACTTTCTGCGCCATAAACTTTGATTGATTAATAGATCAACTAACTATCTCACAATATTGATTATTAATTATTCAAGAAAGCGGAAGGAGCAGCCCTTGGCATCTTCTGCCTTCACCTTGGCCTGAAAATTAAAATGCGTATTCCGGATACAAACATTGTTCTGAAGTCAGGCGGCCGAAGAACATTTTATACAGATCTCCCCATCTATGTTCGAACCCATTTGCAAGATTCATCGATTGAGATTATGCTTCGTAATAGGATACAGCTAAATAGAAGAAATTGAGCTCGCGCACAGAGAATACGAGCTTGAAATGTAAATCTTTGATGCTTCTATAAAATACAAAAACATAATGGAGGCCTACCACAGATGGTCAAAAGTATTCATAGCGTATCTTTGGCAATTTTTATTCTAAAGATGTCCTGGGATATTTTAAAAATAAGCAAGGAAGAAGCAACTTATATATTTATTCAACCAAATTGTTCTCTTTTAAAATCAAGCTTCTAGTAAAGTAGACCTTTTAGATTAATAACTTCAATGCCTTTGTAATAAGTAGGCAAAAAGATCGTAAAAAACTCAACAACGAGTTGCTACTAGGGCAGGGTGAAAAGTTCACAGATTCGCAAAGAAAGGGTTTATTTTTTTCTCAACACACTTATCTCATCTTTTATTCAGCTAAGCTATCCCTTCCCGGAAGCGGTTTATCCCAAGGTCTCCGAGATAGTCGTTTACAGCTGTTATGACGTCATTATTGGTTGAATAACGGCGGCCACCCATGAAAATTTTGAGTGTTCTGAACAGATGAAAGACCGGGGGAGCCAAGTCTGGCGAATATGGTGGCTGTTGAAATGCCTATGGCCTCAGCTATCTCCGACATTTTCAATCGGCGATCTTCCACTGCCATATACTGGACTTTATCAATGAATTCTGGAACAACTGCCGCTTTTGGGCTTCCCGAATGGGGTGGGGGTCACTTAACTTAACACTTAACACTTGTTCAGTCACGTTTGAATTCTGCAGCCAATATTGTGGATCGGGAAGAGCAATCATCACTCAAAATACTAGTCATGTCGGCAAAAATCCACTGTGGGCAACAGCTCTTTTATTCTCTATTATACAAAGAACTCACCAGTTGGTCGACTTGAATGGACGTAAAAAAAACTGTCTGACAGATCGACTCGAAACTGTGTTTATGAAGGATGTGCCGAAATTTCCAAAAAAAATAAGAAAATTGGAAAATGCCCTCTCTCGGCTAATCTAACGACTTTTCACCCCACCCAAGCGACTTTCATTGTATCTCTCTCACAATCTATAAACCTGCCAGTTACTCCAAAAGGAACAAAATACATTTTGAAGCTACATACTTAGAGGACACTAACTAGAACACAAACATACTTAAATGAATAATTAAAGTGGTAACACTGTCCAGTATAATTTAATGTGACTTCAAATATTTCACGAAAATATTATGGCATTTTATAAAATTAAAAAAAAGAAAAAAGTTTTCTCTCTAAATGAAACAACTCCCAGATCCACTTCTCCGATGAGTTCCTACAGCTGCTGCTTTAGAAAATCCTCCAGTTTCCTGCACAAGTAATCTGCTCCTTAGTCGGAGTAAAGCGATAGTTTTTCTCGATTATTTTCCCTCCATGCGCCATGGAGAAAGTGTTACCTACAAACAAGGATTACCATCACGATGCTGATGCCCCACTATGTATAACATCCCAAGGATGGAGATAAATGCCGTAGGTGTATACACCCTACTAGTCGTATAGTTAGGTTATAGAAGGTTAGTGGAGCTAGTAGAAAATTTAACTTGAGAAAGTTCTGTCTAAAACTTGTTCGACTTATAAATTTTGCCCTAAGCTACTACCCCACTTTAATCCACCCTTAAGCTATCCTTCCTCCTTCTTTTTACCAAAGGAAACCAATTGAAACCCAATTAACATACATATTCGTACACCCATACGAACTGGTACTTGCACTCATATCTCATGAGCTTGCATGCCTACCATCAATACATACACTAGGGCAATCATCTTTAAATTGCCATTAAATTCTGATGATGATTAGGCTTAACGGAAGAGATAGAGGACACAAAAAAAAACAAGTTGGTACAAAGTCGTCCGCCCATAATCCATAACCCACAACCCACATTCTATAGTCCTAATCCCAATACCCAAATGAACACTTAACGACGTCTTGGCTACGTAAATTGGCTATGTAATTATATCGATAAGCATGACCATCATCGACAAACAACCTAACATACGAGTATAAGCGAGCAACCCAAGAGGATAGCAAATGCCCCACTCATCGTCATATCGATTGAGTTGAACACAACGGAAGGCTGATATGTAGAAGTATCCTTCAGTCAAGTCCACTTCTTCAAGTAACCAGCAATTAAGTAGCAGCACATCATATAGATACAAGTCGATACGATACAAGCGTGTAATGAAAATTTTAATTTATCAACAGATCACGAGACGCAAAACATATACACATATAGTAAGTACGAGTACACACACAGGAAAACCTTTTATCGTCATCGTCATCATCATCACGTCGATGAATTTATTTTTAATTGGGGCATCAAGCCCGAAATTCACACGAGTCTCTTGTGCTCTGCGTTTTTGTATTTCACGAAGCTTATTACAAGTCGTACCTTTGAGTCTCATTTCATATACTCGCAGTCGACCTCAGCCCGATCGAACCCAATTATTCTCATCTTAAGTGTTTCGATATGTACGTGTATCTTATGCACCCATGTGTCCATGTATCGCTGTCAAATAGCTCATAATCGAATTATAGATACTCGTTTGTCTGAATTCAAATAATGCAGTGTGCGATTTCTCAAATTTCGGCCAAATAAAATCGGTGTAATAGGGCATTAGCCTAATGAAGAACGGTCGGTGTTGATGGCGCTCTGTTTCGGTAGAAAAAAGTGAAATTCTTAGAAAGTACGAGTATCTAGAGTACGCGAGACTTGAAAGAAATTACACGCGTTAATTTGAGAGTTTGTCACTTTGATTGAATTTTAATTGGGGAGTGTGGGGGGCAGAACATTTTTATTATTTCTTTTTTATTTGTAATTTTCATCTTCTTTTACTTTGGAATCGCGGAAGTGAAATTACGTACGCTTAGAAATTTTATTGTAATAAGAAAATCATCTTTAGATATTGATGTTCTTAATAAATTAAATTTTTTTTTTTTTGTAGTGATTGATTGGTTTTCATGTGATGGACATTGTATTCTGTAACTTTCCCTGGGTTCCATGGAAGCCATATAATAAATTGGAACATTCAATTTCGTATCTTGTGGTGTATCAAGATGATGTTAAAGCCGCTGTTCTCATAACAATATTTGTATAGGCGGAGTAAATTAGTGTGGATTTTGAAAATTTTCAAATCATATGCGTTAATTGCCACGATAATCGGCTTTGTAACAAAGAAAACAATTATGGTATGTCCAAATCTCAGCCTATAGTGGTTTCCCCGATTTTACAAGAACTAATTACATTTTGGGCATTGTATCGAAACAAAGACTGATTACTCAGGGTCGGCATGCCTCTTCACCCACAAAGCACCAGTCGAAACTAAGTATATTTGGACAGGAATTATTATATTACACGCTACTACTCTTCTCTACGTAAGACATATTCCGTACTAGAGTTAAAAGACTATGGCCAACAGTACAACACCGAACGGATATTCTGGCATCATTATGGCAGCTATGGATGCAAAAGCAGACATTAACAACCACATGTCAGTGGCAGGCGATTTGTCAATTTCTGCAATACTAAAAAGCATCATGCTTCAGTGCAAGACCTGCCACAAAACCAGTAAAGAATTACGAAACTTCCTAGTGGCTATCCGAAACAAATGCGTTTGTTCCACTCTAGTGGAAGCAATCAGCATTTTTGAGTTTTAACCTTCCAAGAACTTTAAACAGTTGCAGAAATTTTGATCTTCGCGAAACATACAAGTAAACGCTTTTTATTGGTCCTCACTCCATCCTTATTTGTATCGAAAAGACATGTTTAGGCGTTATTGAAGAAGCAAGGCAGAGATTCACGAAACTTAATAACACCCACAATGGAGCACTGTTTGGAGTAGTACAAGCAATAGTCAACGTATCCAGATAATAATCAATGACAAGACCTCAATCTAAAATTTAGTTAGGGAAATGTTTGGTGTGATATCTATGATGATCCCTTGCTATAAACTGTTAGGTTAGGTCACAGCACTTTGGTTGCGAAATTGAAGCTGTACTAGTATACCTAGTCCAACCATAAGTTCTGTTACATTTTAAAAGTGCAATAAAAAACAATTCAGTAAATTCAATACCATGAAATTTATTTCTTACAATAGTTCATAATATATAAGTTTGAAGAAAAAAAAGTTTTACTCAAAATGGCCGCCTTTAGCTTTGACGACGGCTTTTAAACTTTGTTGCCGGTGTTTTTTAAGGCTGTCCAAATTTCGATGGGGAGTCTTACAGGCCAAGCTCTCCATTTCTGACCATAAACTGTAGTCCAGCGGATTTAGATCTGGACTTCCTGATGGCCAATCTGCAGCAGCGATAGAATTCAAAATATTGCATCTAAGCCACTCTTGCGTTGTTTTGGCTTTGTGTGCCGGAGCAGAGTCTTGTTGGAAGACCCAACTTTCGCCGTTGAAAAGGGTATTTGTTAAGCCCTTGACAACACCTTCGAGAACATTCTCCTAGTACACTTTTGCGCCTATTTTCACACTTTTTCGCAAAAATGCAGTGATGTGACACCTTGATGCAATATCCCGCAACCAAACCATTACAGAAGCGGAATGGTGTCCGCGCGGAACCTCGGAACAACTTTTTTTGCTTCTTTAGATGACGTTGCATCAGTAAATAAAATATTTTCATGTCCATTAACCGCGTGCTACTGTAACAATTTTTTGCTTCTTTCGAGTTCTATTTTTTTCAGGTTGGGAGTTAAGAGATGTCCCGTTGCTCGACGCTGGGCTTTCATATGGAGATCATCTCGAATAAGCCTTGACATGGATGTAGCGGATATATCCAATTCTCTGGCCATTATCTTTTGTTTTCGAAGAGTCTGCTAATTCGTTCACGCACAGCTTTAGCTTTCGCACTCTTTCGAGCGACGCGTGGATGACCACTTCTTGGTATGTCCTCTACTTCTGAAAGTTCATTAAAACGTTTTATAACCCGATAAACAAACATTTTCAATATACCAAGCGGTTTGAGAAGTTCGAAAATTGGGTTCGAATATTTTCCATACTTATGCAGAGCGATTACCGCGACACGATTTTCTTTGATGCCCCACTCTATATTAACTGATCAAAAGCTTAAACCAAACTAGCTTCTTTCTAAATATCTAATAACCAGAAACAACGTGACAAGAATAAATTTGCCTTGAAAAAGTACTTGCTCCAGATGCAATTGTTGAAGGAAGATCGACGGTGGACGCTATCCAAAGCCTACGAATAATAATGGAAAAGCACCGAGATTCGTCTAAGGATTTACACATGCTATTTATCGACCTTGAGAAAGCATTCGATCGAGTGCCTAGGGATCTCATATGGGCCGCGCTGAGGTCTCAAAACGTACCGGAAACGTATGTTAGAATAATATAAGACATGTACGGAAACGTGAAAACTGCGATTAAAAGCTCTGCTGGACTAACGAGAGAATTTCCAGTTAATGTCGGAGTGCATCAAGGAAGCGTACTTAGCCCTTTCCTCTTTAACGTAGTATTCAACTATCTTTTAAAAGACTGCATGCGCGAAGCAAATGTAATGCCAATTCTCTTCGCTGACGACGCAGTTATACTTAGCGATAACATCGAAGATTTACAGAACGCCTTAGATTCATGGAGAAATGCGCTAGAGAGAAACGGGTTTAAAATAAGTCGTTCAAAGACGGAGCATTTGACGTGCCCATTTGCGCATCCGTTGCGACCTGTTCCGGATATAATGTTAGACGGAATAGTTCTTCCGAAAAGCACTAAATTTAAGTACTTAGGATCAATCGTTAACATGGAAGCGAAATGTGACGACGACGTAAACCACAGAGTGAGTGTGGGATGGATGAAATGGCGGGAAAATTCGGGAATCTTTTGCGACCGAAAATTTCCACTTAAATTAAAGGGGAAACTCTACACCACGATTGTTAGACCAGCTCTTATATACGGTTCACAGTGCTGGACAATGTACGAAGCGTTTAAAAACAAAATGACGGCAGCGGAAATGAAAATGTTAAGGATGTCTAGTGGGGTCACTAAACGCGATTGCATTAGATCTACGCGTATAAGAGGAAGTCTACATATAAAGAATTCGGTAACCGAACAGCTTGAGGCGAATAGAATAAGTTGGTATTGCCACGTTCAAAGAAGATCTGCGGAAAATCCGGTTAAAAAGGCACTATCAACTACGGTCACTCCAACTGTAAGAAAACGAGGTCGGAAAAAGAATTCCTGGATTTCTCAGATGGCAAATGCGCAACAACGTCTGGGGTTAACCACTGAAGCGATCCAGGACCGAGCATTATGTAGACGCGTTCTGCGGTCTGCGACATTAGCCAACCCAATAAGCGGAGCAGCAGCGATGCAGTAAAAATGGGCAACTCGTTATGCATAAGTTCGTATAACGAGGAAAGGGTTAATAAAAGGATAAGAAGAAGCTCCAGATGCAACTCCGATAATTTTTCGAAGAGTCCTAAGTTCCCTTTATTTCTGCTAGTTCTCCTTCTATGGCTGAAATATCGCAGCCTAGCATATGGATAGTTCTTTGCTCGTGATGGATGAGGATTGTCTTAGAAGTCGAAAGGAAAAATTTCCTTCGATTCTCAACACCCTATTTGACTGCGATATGCAATAAATTCAAGATTAGCTGCAGAAGTAATAATTGCCCGTTTTCGCACCTTAGTTTCATGTTAAGAAGAGATCAGTAGAGTAGCAAAAACGCTAAAAACCAGCAAAAATGTAGCTTCTGATAGCATTCTATAGCTTCTTAATAATTCTATTTATCTATTTGTAGATAAAGCCTGGTAAACCGGGTGTTTTTTTTTCAAGAGAGTGAAGCAGAGGAATTATCATAAACAAATGATGAAAAATGTGTGTCCTGTCATACACGGCTTGATGCTAAGTTTGCTTGACACTAAACAAGCAGATTTCTTATCGTGAAATCCAATGTTTTCCAATGTTGGCAATGATTTTTGCGAACCAAAGGTGGAAAAAGACCGGCTAACTTAATCGAAAGAAGGAACAGTGAGTAGAGCTAAGACAGATCCCTAGATACAGTGCGCGATGCGACGAAACATAAATCTGGCGGAACCCTAGACACTACAATAGAAGAATTAAAAAAGGATATTATTAAGGATATTCTTATTAACCTGTGGAATCGTAAAAAGTCCGACTGTAAGTAATTGCAATGATTCTCTTAGCATTATTGACATTTTTTCGAAGTAGATTTCCTATATATATCCTATCATTAGACAAAGGATACTGGTCGAAAGTAGAGATTAGTTATTGCAGAGCATGGCAGGGAACTTTTTCAGAATTAGAAAATCATTGGATCAGTTCTTACCCTTTTTATCGAAGTCCTTCGGCATATTACTTTAAGTGGCGACTTCAATTCTGAGCTATTCAAAAATCCGGTTTCTTTTCTTGAACTCAAAATCGTTAATGACTGCAACCCCATGCAATTTTCTGACTGTTCAAGCTGTTTTAAACATATTATTGTTTCGTATCAATTATTTGTAATACTTTGGATCAACTTTCTCTGGTCTATTTTATATTTCTGACCATGTTTTACTTTTCTGCACTTACAATTTTATTTTTTCTTATTCTAATTAACGTTTGCTCTTCCGCATTGGCAAAGGAAACTACTGTGCTTTTAAGTTAAGCACATCACTTCCATGTCCATCACAACAACACTGAGCTAGCTCCTTTAAATTTGTGTCCCGGGAAGTATACAGAAATGACCCCGATACATCTGACTTTCATCTAAATGAAATTTTTGGTCCACTTGCCTATATGTCAGATCAAATCGAATGCAATCTCTGTCAATGACCTTAGGGCCAAAGGCACTTTACCATCCTAGCCTAATGTTAGTCATCTTTATCCTTAACATCACCTTAGCCCGTCCCAATCTGGGCTCAGAAGTAATCATAGCTAATCCTCGGCTATGATAAGATGTTTTAGATGATATTTAGCATGACTTTGATAAGGGAACCACTTACTTGATTTTTCAAAGCATCTTAGAAGTCATCTTTCCAACAGATCTCAAAAAGTTAACATTGGTACCAAATACTCAGCTTTGAATATGTTCAAGCACGGATCGATTCTCTTCCTGATGACGGTTATTTATATTTGGTATCCCCATCAATTTGTTTACTGAACACATGTTGTGCCGATGTCTAATTGAAAATTTGACAGACTCTTGGTCTCCTGACTCCTTAAGTCAGAGTGACTTAAGGAATAAACCCGGCAACAAGTCTTGGTTTCGTTTAAAGTGGAAATTTGTCCAGGTAAAGAGTTTTTTCAACATGGACATAACAATTTTGTATTTTAATACAAACGTATCCTTCATCTACTTTTATGATCTGTAACTGTCAAAACGTTGGTTACTGTTTACATTTTGATCAAATTGAAGTTCACGAACAAGCCATGTTTGGAATTTATTTAAAGTTACTTACACAGCTTAAAAAGGGCTTGTTCCAACTTTCGGTTGGATGAGCCATGCTGATGTGCTATACCGTTACCCTGGCGAAAGGTCAAGCTAAGGTGAAGCAACGACTTTAAGTAACATTCACTTTGGTATACTTTCAATGTGGTAGAAACATTCTGTCAAAAAATATTATGAAATTTGTAATTTTAAATAAATAAAATAATAAAATATAATAAATAAAATTTAAAAAATTTTTTTTCTAAAGTTAATAGCACTGTATCCAACTAAATACTATGCCAAATATGAGCCCGATCAGTGAATTAGTTCATTTACAGCAGCTGATTTAGTCTGTTTGTTTCGATTTTGGCAATGATTTTTCGATTCGGTTTTTGCAATGAATAGCATTATTGAACAAAGTGTTTGCCCTAAATTTTGTATCTCGAATGGATTTTCGTTACTTACTAGATTCGTCAAAAATGTTAGAAAAGGCTTATGGAGAACAAGCTATACCAGCTATACCGAAGAGGCATGCTTATAAGCGACAGAGTATTGATGGAAAGAAAACGTAGAAAGCATGCCTTCTTCTAAACGACCTTCGACTTCCTTAACATATTAAAAAAGTTAAATTAAACGTGTTTGATAATTGAAAAATGCCATTCCAGCTTAAGAGAGATACGAGGGCGGGTCAATAAGTCCGTGACTTTTGGATTAAAACCCAGATTTTTTAATAAAAAAATAATTTTATTTTTCCTACGTAGTCTCCCTTGAGCTCTATACACTTTGTCCAACGCTTCTCCAATTTTTTTATCCCTTCCAAAAAAAATGATTTGTCGAGGTCCTCAAAATAGGCCTTTGTTTGCGAGATGACTTCATCATTGGAGTCAAATCTTTTTCCACCAAGCCATTTCTTCAGGTTTGGGAACAAGAAGTAGTCGCTCGGAGCCAAATCTGGAGAATAGGGTGGATGAGGGAGCAATTCATAGCCCAATTCATGGATTTTTGCCATGGCAACTGCACATGTGTTTGTGGTCGACTGTGAGCAAACGCGGCATCCATCTTGCGGAAAGCTTTCTCATGCCCAAGTGATCATTCAAAATTGAAACCACTGAGCCATGCGAGATCCCTACGGCTTCCACAATCTCTGGCACTTTCAATCTTCGGTCGGCCAACACCATATCGTGAATTTTTTCGATTGTTTCGGGTGTAGAGACCTCAACTGGGCGTCCAGGACGTTCGGCAACTTCAGTGCTTGTACGGCCACAACGAAATTCAGTAAACCACTTTTTTACCATTGAAATCGATGGTGCAGAGTCCCCATAGTATTTATCAAGCTTAGCCTTGGTCTCGGTAATGGTTTTTTTTCGCAAGAAATAATGCTTAATAAGCACACGAAATTCACTTTTTTCCATTTTCTCCTCAAATTAGTGAGTAGTCTGATAAAAATAGCTGTCAAACACAAACTAACTGACGCAGCAAGTTTAAATTTTGACAGGAGTCAACTGACAGATGCCTATTGACAGGAGCAGTGTTGCTGTTTCAGTAAAGAGGTCAGAAATTCAAAAAGTCACGGACTTATTGACCCGCCCTCGTAGCTTGTGATCTCCATAGGAACCTCTCACATGTCTGTTCGTTCGATTTTGGTGGGTGTTATTGGCATGAGATGCGTCGTTGTACAAGGTGAATTTTTCACAAAAACCCCCGAGATCTGGCCCCTTTTAACTTCTCTTTGTTTCCAAACTAAAATCACAGCTCAGGGGAATCCATTTTGAATCGATTGAAACTATAAATTGAAATTCGTGGAAGGATTAAGGTCATTGCGCAAACCGCTTATAAATAGTGTTTTGAAGAGTGGAGGAAACGATGGCATAAAAGTTTTGGGACCTACTTTGAAGGGGCAAAATAAATATTATTTAAATAAACAAAATATTATTTCTTATTTAACAAATTGCCTGTAATTTTTTGGCCGATGTACAAGGGCTTGAACAATTCTGAACATTTAAAAATCTTACTCAAATGTAACTTGAAATAATAACTCAGTGCTCGATTTACCTATATTTGACAATTAATATTAAATCCCCACGGTATCAACACAATAAATTACAATTTGTGTGAGCTCAAAGAACTAAGAATGGTTCCAACTTCATAGGTAATTTCAAAGTCGATGCTTACATAAGGTATCGCCTGTCCAATTCGGATATTTCTTTCGAAGGCAACTCACATGCACCGAAACAAAGTACAATATATTTCTTTCATTATTTCAAGATTCAAATTATAAGTCAAAAACCATTAAAGTATCATCATAATTGTCCATTTCCTTTTGCACTTCAACATTAAACATAAGTACGTACTCGAGCATACCCAAGCAATTAACTCAAATCTACTTTCGATACGTAGGCGTACGAATATCTAAAGCCGACTAGTCAAATCGAAGAATTTATGCGCACGAAGCTAAAAGCTCAAGGTGGAGTTTTAAGTGCCTTAAGGTCAATAGACTCTTGAAGTCTTAATAGACAATTAAGAGCTGATAAGTGAGTTGTTGTTCTTTTTAAAAGCAATCACTTACCTTGACATTTATGTTAATGCACATGAGCTCGAGATCGAAACAAACTATTACATGACCTGGACTTGTACTCGTTGTTCAGAAGATAATGTAAATTATCTTTCAATGCCAATGATCAATCACTGCGGCTGAGAACGATGTTAAGATACATAGTTTGTTTCTATAAAACTTGTTCCTTTGGGAACACTTTTTCAGTAGCTATAACACTTTGTTCACTACCCGATGATGGCTTAATAAAAAAAAAAATTAAAAAAGCGAAAATACTAAAAAACCAAACGGTACAAATACAATCGAAAAGGTAGGTTTATATATGTATCTTAATTAATCATCATGGGAATCAACTCAATGGAGATGGTCCCAAATTATTCAAGATATAATCTTTTACGTACATATATCCCTTATACTCCGGTTGACGTGAGTGAATATCTATCAAAATTGTTGTTTTTAAATTTCATATGACCTCATTTATTGTTTAGAGATACTAGGTTAATAGTATTTGAGATGCCTTAAGGGCGTTCAAGTTCGAAATGACGAATGTTTTGGTTTGATTGCAAGACGTTCTATCGATGTACAAATATACAAATGCATGTTAACTCAACATTAGTTACCTCGGGCATTGCCAAATAATCAAACGTCAGCCACAGTGTTGACCACTACATTGAGTTTAACAAAACAAAATTATTTGAAATATTTGTTAAAGAAAGATTATCTCTTTGTTTATTCGCATCTTGCAAAATTCACGACAAATGATGATATCCGAAATCACTAATGGTTTTGTAATAAAACTACGATATACCTATACTGATGATTAGCTTTTCGGTATAACTTCTGCAGAAGCTGAAAATTATCGATGGTGGCCGAAATGATGAAATTATTGCAGCTTAACGGCTTGCTTTCTAAACTTCACTAAAAGCAGTTTCAGAAGTGAACAGCGTGACTCGTCCCTTGCAGAACAGTTTGATCTTAGTGTACTATTGCATCGTGCGTTCTCCGAACCACCAAAGTAGCACAAAAAACATTGTTAGTAACGACCTAGAGAGTTACTATACTTATTACCTTACTAGGTGGAAAAGTAATTTCCTTGACCGCTGGTACTGCAAACAAGGTTATGGTGCCTTGAAGTCCGTTCATATTTAGGCAGACATAACAAATTTCAGTGCGATACTTTAGTTTTGTTTCGACAGCTGATTGTTTTTGACGTGTTTGGCATCATGTTGAGTATGTACAAAAACAATTTTCGTTCTCTCATAAAACATTATTTTTTTAAAGGCAAAACGGCGAAGTTGGATAAATATTATGGGGCTAATGCTCCGTCAGATTACACCGTCAAATATTGGTTTCGAGAGTTTCGTGATGGCCGCAACTCCACCAAAAAATACATGAAATGGTGTTGGCTGACCGGAAAGTGAAGGTGCGCAGTGGCAGGCCCTTCGATGCGGTTATAGAGGACAATGCCAAAAAAATACATGAAATGGTGTTGGCTGGCCGGAAAGTGAAGGTGCGCGAGCTAGCAGATACCACAAAGATTAGTAGTAGATTAGTATTAGTACTGAGCGCACACGCAATATTTTGGGCAATATTCTGCATATGAAAAAGTTATCCTGCCGCTGGGTGCCGCGCATGCTCACTCCTGACCAAAAACACGAACGCGAGAGCACTTCGAGAGAGTGTTTGGACTTGCTGATGCGGAATCGGGTGGACTTTTGGC
Organism: Volucella inflata; assembly: GCA_928272305.1. Lineage (NCBI taxonomy): Eukaryota > Metazoa > Arthropoda > Insecta > Diptera > Syrphidae > Volucella > Volucella inflata. The sequence goes on along the minus strand of OV743720.1, from coordinate 110,294,715 downwards.
GTCGATTGGTAACTGTTGATGGAACCTGGATCCACTATTACACACCAGAGAACATGAGTACCCGGCAATGGATTGAAGCCAGCACGAGTGCTCCGAAGCGGCCGAGGGAGGCTCAATGGGTCGGAAAGGTTATGGCGTCGGTTTTCTGGCCATGCATACTCTTCGTGGACTACCTCGAAAAAGGAAAAACTATCAACAGCGAGTATTACCGTGCATTATTCGGTTGAAGGCCGAAATCGCTGCAAAACGGCCTCACATGAAGCGAAAAAAAATTTAGTTTTGCAAGACAATGCGCCGGCGCATAAGAGCATCGCAACCACAGCTAAAATCAATGTCTTACGGCTCCAATCGCTGTCGCATCCACCGTATTCGCCCAATTTATGGGCTTTTATAGATTAGTAACGAATAAATCTTCTTACAAGGTTTTGGTTCCGATTCAGTACGCAATTAAAAAGGAAATATATCTCCTCTAAACTCTTCGAAGTGTCTGCCGATGAAAATAACTAACTAAGGTCAAGGAAGTATTGGAACGGACAATTCTTTGCAAATCTCTCGACCTTTGTAGTTAAAATATTTTACTTAGCTGTATTCTGTAAAATAAGGAATTTCATAAAATTTTAATATTAACAATGGGCAAAATTGAGCAAAGCAAAAGTCAAACCCAGAGATGATGCTTTATCCAATGACTATTTGTCGTACACTCCAGTTTAAGTTACTAGAACAAAGTTTATACTTGTTGTGGTGCCTAAGTATTAAATTCAAAAGAATTCTGACATCAACATGCTAATTTCTATAAAGTCTCTTCCCTCGTAGATTCCTCTCGATTGTACATATAGTGGCAAATGATTGAAGAAAGAAAACCGTGATCTATTTCGAAGCGTCAAGACAAATCTGTTTGTTTATATTGAGAATGATTATATGTAGATACCTAATTGGATTCCTCTTTGGAAGCAACTTGATTTAGATATTAAACACAACCGTGTACGGTGTCAAGCCTTCTATAAAAAAACAAATCCCAGTCGTATTAAAACACTTCATTTTGCCTGATTTTTTTTCTGGAAATTTTAGCGAAAGTGAAAAGAGCGCTGTATGCTTGACCAAAACAGAAACTTGGAGAGATGTTGTATCTATATAAAAACAAAACACATAAAAGTAAATCTTCACAAGGCAACAAAACCTTTTTATCGATCTTTTGACATCATTGTGCAACTTCAGGACATTGACATTAGACGCGAAACGCAATGAGCTTTCAGAGATGCGTTTACTAGTATTGGGAAATAAAAAGAGCAAAAATGGGTTTTGATTTTTATGCCACGAAACCAAGAATGGATCCCTTACATTGACGATTTAGAGAGAACGTCATACCTTATCCAAAATCAGTCGAATAGTTGTACTCGGTAATCGCTACTTTTAACCTAAGAAGTCAATCGAGGTATAAACCCTTTCCAAGAATGCCTCGGGGTCCTACTTACGTTACCGGTCTTAAAACATATGTCAAAGATGTAAGAAGTATATAGATTACTTTTCTTCTATTCGATATTGGCCGAGTTTTAAACCCAATGGATTCTGGCGTAATTGTCTGCAATTTTACCTTCTGGGAAAGGCCACAACAGTGATATAAAGAGGTTCGGTCTTCCTTGTCTTCTCGAACCTGGGGGTTGGGATTCGAAGATCCTCTTAGCTGGAGGAATATTGTGCATTCGCTCGAGTAGCCGAGACAATGTAGTCGACGTGTTTTGGATTTTTGGACTACATCCACATCTTGGTACAGCTCATAGAGTTCGCGGTTGTATCTTCTCCTCCATTCGCTCTCCTCGCACACAGGACCAAAAATCCGCCGAAGTATTTTTCTTTCGAAGGAACCCAGTATCAGTTCTCCCTCCTTGCTTATCGTCCAGCACTCGGCGCCATAAAGCAGAACTGGCAGGATAAGGATTTTGTAGAGCACACATTTCGTCTTTCGAGTAAGGAGTTATGAACCCGATTGTTTCGCCAAGCCGGAGAAGCAACGGTTTCCGAGGGTAATTCTTCGCCGGATCTCCACCAGGGTGTCATTCGTGGAGTTCACGTTTACTCCGAGGTAGGTGAACTCCCTAACTACCTGGAAATTTTTGCTATCAATAGTGACGTTTTTTCTTAGACGGTGGACAGATGCTTGATTTTTTGTTGATAGCATGTACTTAGTCTTGTCCTCATTTACTTCAAGGCCAACGGATTTCGCCTATTCTTCAATCGCCGTGAACGCTTCTATCACGGCACGCTGGGAGCGACCGATGATGTCAATATCGTCCGCATATCTCAGCAGCTGAACGGAAGATAGTGCCTTCCGTGTTGACAGCTGCCCTGCGCACTATCTGCTTCAGTACAAGATTGAAGAAGTCGCATGATAGCGCATCTCCTTGCCGAAATCCGGTGCATGTTTGAAATAGTTCGGAGGAAATGCTTCCAAACTGCTCGTTGATGCGCGTGTTTTCCAGCGTCATGGGACACAGCCAAATCAGTTTTGCCGGGATTCCGAATTCGGCCATCGCCTGACGCTCCTGACGATGTATGCTATCATACGCGGCTTTGAAGTCGATGGTGCGTTTCGACTTGAAATTCGTTGGTCTTTTCTAGGATTTGCCTCAGTGTGAAAATTTGGTCTATGTCGATCTGCCGGGCCGGAAGCCACACTGGTACATGCCGATTAGTGTGTTGCAGAAGGGTTAAATACGTTTACACAGTACGTTGGATAGGATCTTATATGCGACATTAAGCAGGGATATGCCTCGATAGTTCTTGCAACCTTTGTAGCCTTTTTTTTGTAGATGGGGCATATGGAGCTGATAGTCCAGTCATCGGGCATGTTTTGTTCCGCCCATACTTGGTTGATGATTCGGTGCATGCTCCCTACCGAAACAGCACCACCGTATTTAAAGAGCTCCGCTGGTAAACCATCAGAGCCTGCGGCCTTGTTGTTCTTAAGCTTTTTTATAGCTAAGCTAACTTCTTCCATACTAGGTGGTGGAACTGGTTCTTCATTGTCTGGACGTGGGTTCTCTTCTTGCCCTATCACTCTCTCTACATGATGCCCATTAAGCAGCTGCTGGAAATGCTGCTTAAATAGATCTACTGTTCCCTGCGCTTCGATGACTAGATTTCCTTCAGTGTCTCGAAAAGCCTGCGTTCCGGTTTTGTAGCCAGCAGCCAGTTGCTTGGCTTTTTTATAAAACCTCCGGATGTTATTACGATCACACGACTCTTCGATCTCCTTGAGCTGGGAAGCTGCGTAAGCAATCTTCTTTCTACGCAGGATCTTTTTTCCTCCCTTTTCCTGGCTCGATATTCTTCTCGTGTTCCGGGAAAGGCTTTTCTAATTCCGAACAATGCTTTAACGAGGGGGAAAATCAACTAAATGTTACTGAGAATAAGAATACTAAGAGCTGCAATATTAGACAATACTGCAGATGGATTGTCAAGTTGCCAGTTACTTTGTATTTTTGCACTTGACAAGAAGATTTTTTCTTTAATTAAAACACCAATGATAGAAGTTGCTGCTATTCACTGAGATAGCTATTCGATTAGTCTTGTTACCACCTTGATACTCAAACGAAATGATAACTCTTGTTGAAATGTTGAAGTGCTTTTATTTGCTGTTTACAGTCGCGAAGCTATTGGTTTTAATTTACAGAGCGTCCTCTTTCGTGTGGCTCTTTTCCATTCAATTCTGTCTTATTGATGGTTAGGAAGTAGGTACACAACCCTCTCTAGAAAACTATATTTATTCTTTTGATAATAATAACAATAATAATAGTATGCCTTATTTAAAATACTGGTCAGCTCTCATCTCTCCTTCTGATCCCTTATACCTATACAAAACCTATTATTTATAACTCACTGCACTGATTTCGAAAATGAAATTTCTTTCGAAAGATTGAATAAGTAGATATTAACCTTGCTATAAATATAATATCCAATTTTCTCACAAGACAGATGCCATAAATGTCGTAGTAAAACAAATCAAGTCACAGGTGCTACATCCACATTACTATGCATATTATCGTGAATTCCTTACTTCAACATTTATGAAGCCAAACTATTTTTACTGTATTTCATATATAAAAAATTCGCATCTACTTCTTATCTTTACCAAGTTTCGATGACACACTTGTAGACTACAAGATTTTCTCTCTTAGCGTTGGGCTTGGTATAAAAAAAAAAAACCAACTCATACCGGACTTGATTCGCAAGAAATTATTTCAACTCCGCTATCGTAGCAGAACAAAACGACCTCAAAACACCCCTTTACATTCTATTTTATCAGATTACGTGTCAACGAAATGTTCCATCCTTTATCTCTATTTAGCACACAACCATCCCCCGTATCCGTATGCCGAAAGCTCAACCCAGAAATTGCCTATGTTTGTATAGCGAAATCAGGAAACGCCGTTTCGCATTTAAATAACCTTAAAGTGCCAAACTACATATCCCGCCACAAATCAAGTACGTGTGTGACAGATACAATATCTTCTCCTTTTCCTCTCTCCCTCGTCCATTAGATATGGGAGATCCCATGTCCTTAGGAAAAGACCCTTGGGTCACCGGCTTCTTCAAGCCCACCAACGCTTTTCATGTTAACTCAATAATTTATTCTATTTATCGCTAGTAAATACTCCCACGCTCTTCCGGTGTAGAGTGTCATAACCAATGAGTTCGCGAAAAAAAACTTTCACCCAGCAGAAAGTCCTTAATCCAATTTGCATCGGATATTTGCACTCAAACCTTAAACTCCCCCCCCCCCCCCTCCCCTTTTTTGACTGAGTGCAGCCCGACACTCATCCCATGGCCTAATTAAATATTAAAATGTTAATTTCATAAGGGATGATGACTTTTCCATTCCTTTCGCACTAGCTGATGTATTCTTTTGGTTGGAAGTTGGAGTAAGTAAGTTATGGAGGCACGGTGTACAGATAAACGGAGCTTCAAATACGAGTAAAACCTCACACAATTTTCTCCAATTGAAAGTTCTCTCTCACTTGGGGTGTATGTGTCGTCTTGCCGAAAGGACGAGTTGTAAAAGTTTTTTCTTGATTTCTTTTTGTTAGTACTTCATCCACTTAAGGCATCAGACAGGTGACTATCTTGAAGAAGATGACGTGAGAAGAAGACCCGAATAAACTTAAAATCTCTTATAATTATTCATCCACGACATGGATGAGTTTTTCCGTTTTTTTTTTCGTATTCGCTTAGTCCTTATTTTTGTGGGCCACCCTATCATTACTGGTAACACACAAGCGATGAATGGTCGACGAGGTAACTTCTGACAGATTTCTCAGAACTAAGGCCGTACGTAGCTGGCACACTTTTTTTTTAGGAAGGAAGGAGGCGCACAGAAGGACAGAAACTTGAGCGTACTCGCAAAAGAAACTATTTTTTTTTTTTTTTTGTGTCACATACATACGAGTATAATGATAATAAAAGGAAGAAATGAGTGTTGCCACTTTCACCAGGATTAGGTGTCTGCACCATTATTGACATTGACAATTTCAATTATATCACAGAATGCCCTGAATCTCCTTAATGGATAGTGGTCAAGAGGAGTCCTTTGAAACGGCGCAAAAATTTAATTTACAAAAGAAGGGATATTTTACGACAAGCCATAGCGATGATCTTTTGAAAAGACAGTGCATGAACAAAATAAGCTCCGGATGATTTGTTTTTATCAGGATATCCTCTCAATCGATCACTCGTTAAGACCTATTTACATCCTGGAAAGCGATTATCCAGAGTCTTCAACTTTCATTTATTAACTTTGCTTATTGGATGTGATTGGGGCATACTCTTGTTAACCAATATATTAACTTCCGAACGTTCCAAGAGTAAAGGTGCTTTCATTCACAGATATAAAGCACCGAAAAAATTCTAACAAAATTGCATAAATGGAAAGAGAAGGAGTTCCCTATGTGATTTTTAAGACATTGACAATGAGAAACGATCGTTTTCTGGAACAAAAAAAAAACCCTATTCAATAAAGAGAGATCATTGAAAATAAAGATACCTCCGACTTGACGATATATCTTACGAATGCGGATGGGTTGAGTGACTACAATAAATTGAGGGTTATCTATAGGTTACCTCCCAAAAGTGATGTCGTCATAGCGATCAAATGGCAGTCGTTACTACAACGATGTGCTAAAATAAATGGGTAATACAATAGCCTTTTATGGGTGAACGTCGCTAGGGTGTTTGAAGTAACAATAACCAAAACGGACTTAACCACAAAAACTATGAGAATTGACTTCGCATTTCGCATATATAGCTACCCCAATATACTGAATGTACCCTGGTACAACACCGAGGTTTACTTGTCCCTTTATTTCGCTAAATATTTAATGCACAGCTTCCTCGGGAAGTGAAGTCTATAAGCTCATCCAACCAAGTAAGCGTACGCGACTGTTCGAAAGGTAGGAAAACTATTGAACTATGTACAAAGTTGAAATTTCAGTCAGCTAAATTCGTCAAAATAGTGAGTTGATAGTGAGAGGACTGATACCGCCCTAGACGGTCATGAATAAGGACAGTCAAGGAGGATTGCAAAACGTTGGGGATGGCCTGAAGTTATTATTAGCGCGCTGCATAAATCCGAACGCTTCACGGTTTACAGATGTCCCAGGTAAAGTGTTAACACGTGGCTATCTGCAGTTGTGGTATCAAGTAGAAGAACTTATTACAATTTAAGCTCCGACTGCAGCTATCTGTTCGGTGAATATAAATGAACTTGAATCTAAATATCGCAGAAAAACGAAAAAATCGGTTACTACTCGTATGTGGCAAGAAAACATTCTTTATGCACAAGCACAGGCCTGTACGACAGTCACAGAGGAGCTTATAACTGGACGACACTTATGTTGTCATGCATCGAGCCCGCGTATCATCAACGGAACCTTTAACATAACATCAGCCGTTAGGGCGCTCAGAAGAGGCAAACTCCTGGTATACACGAGACCCTGTAGAACTCCAACATGAAGTGCATAAAATCACGGCCAAGTTGCTCCATCCATTACTTTTATGATGTGGAAAACCGAAGGATTGCGACACAAAGGACTGTTTGTCGAACTTCAAAAAAAAGGAATGGGCTGTATCGTCTACACGGCCGTAGGTGTTATTACCTGACACCGTCTAAAGATGTTGAGATCAGCGAAGTGCATTTCAAAGTCGTTGAAGACTAAGATACTCGTATGTGTAGCATTCATTGGCGTTCGAATTCAAATTTGGCGAAAAACATCTACAATGAGTCACCGTAGAAAAAAAGATGAATATAGGCATTTACGCAGGGAATGGGAGATATATGTAGTAAATATAAGAACTGAAAAATTTGGTTCATTCGAAACGAGTCACTTAATATGTGGAACTTGCTGGGATACTATACATACATGGATTCAACAACAAAAGTTGTTCAGCGGCGTGAAAATTGGGAGAGAAGGTATTTGCAGCTTACTGATCGGTCGCTAAAACTGTAGTGAAAACTAATCTGAGAACGATCAGAAAACATCTGGATTCTTTATCTGATTCGTAGTGAGCAGGTTTTTAGCGTGGGACCCTTTCCACATGGGAAAGAGAACAAGTCGCAGTTTCAAACTCTATGCAAAAAAAAAAATCAAGATCTGGCCTATGACGATAATAGATACTATGATGAAGTCTTTTTGTTTTCTGTTATTATGCCTTCCTGTTAGACAGTTTTTTAAAGACACTTACTCATTTTGACACCTCTACAATATGGCAACACTGTTCGACAAGCAATGTAGCTCAAGGAAATCTACACCACTAAAAAGAAATAGTGATTTCATGTGCATGTATGTATGTATGTAGATAGATTCATAGATATCATCACAAAGTAGAGGAACTCATTTGTCCATCAAAATAAAAGTTTTACGGGTGGCGGATGATCCATAGCCGTGACATCAAAACCGTCAACATCACAGCACGCCATGGCACATAGCTTAGATCAAGGACATTCAAACATAATCTCTGCATAGCACTCGATGCACGAGAATATAAAAAGAAACGCGAACAACTGAACTAAAAATAAAAAATAAAATACAAATTTCAAAATGGAAAGAAACACATTAAAATGTTTTGTTTTTGTGTTTTTGTGTTATTTCTTCCTTGACTCCCTTGTCCTTGACGATGATTTGAATTTTTAATTTTTTTTAACATCACACGTGAGGGGACAGGTGTGTCATAGAGGGCAAACAAAAAAATCCTAACACCGACTGACAACGACTGACAAGCTCTGACAATCGCTGACCCCTAACAGACAACAAACATCGTCAGTATTGCAATGTGCATCATGATGGAGTAGTCGGGTGGATTGATATAAAAATAATCTTTTGTGATTTTATCTTACCTGAAGCGTAAACCATAGCCGAATCCTTCGAATCTATCGCATCGCTAGGGTTACCATTTTTTTTAAATATTGTATTTTAAAAGTACACTAGCAGAATTTGGAATAAGATATGCCAAAGGCTTTGCTTATTTTACACTTAGTCTGCATTGGTATAGAAGGTCCATTGTGTTCTCTAGATATCGTATTCGATGATTAATAGAGATTCGAAAATTCAGATTTTGGCGGAACTTAAGGGGATTTATAACTTAGCTAGATGATTATGCTGCTATATGTAAGTGGTACTCTTAACAGAATCCTCCTAAAGCGTCACTTGATCCCAATTGATTCTGAAGCTATCCAAAGATGCCTAGCGGAACTTTATAAAACTATAGGTTTTTATTTCCGGAGTATTATTGCGCTATCTCCTTATGATGGGTAATCGAAATACGCGTAATCTAACCTAGTATATAGACACAAATTAGCAGATTTGCAAAAGTACCTCCGATTGGACATCTTAATTGATGAGGTATCTCCAGTTGGGCCGTCATACTAATTAGCGCTTACAAAAATCTCTAAATTTCAATTGCATAAGACCTATTACATTTCAAGTTTCTTTGTTTGCCAAGAAGTACGACCCGACGATGGCGAAATTCCACCAAATAGGTTATTTTTCGGGATGCGTCGTTAGCTAATGGAACTCCCTCAAATTTTTTCATTCAGAATTGTAGCATTTTACTTAAAAACAGAGACGCTGATTTGCTAAAATACTAGAAAGCCTGACAACTGTTCTGAGCCTATTTAGCGCAGACGCGACTTAAACCATGGTCGCCTGGCTTCCAGCAATTGAATCCTATAAGATTGTCAATCAATGGACACAAGGCAAGTTCCAGCGAACGATGAAGATCGATTAATTAGGATCCTTTCCAATACTGACCTCAATTGAGGCCTAATTTCATCTCTGCGCATTCTTGTCGGTGGCTTGTAATAATGTAAGATTAACTATCAGTTACATACGAGTATTTGGGTGTTTGCCAAACACTATTTATACGGAATCGACGTTGTTGACACCAATATCTGGGACTGAGCTCCAGGGTCTGCACTTAAAGATGATAATGGAGATGGAAGATGCATTCTGAGATAATTGCTAGCAAATTCTTTATGGTAAACATGGGCAGAATAATCGTTTCTCTTAGTCAAAAAGCGTTTTGTACAGCATTTAAAAAGCCAAAAGACAATAAGGTCCTGTCAGATTGGACAATCTATTCTCGTGTATTTCTCATTATTCGAATTTGAATCACTATTATGAATTCTAAACTGGCTTTCCATATCAATGTTCAGAAAAATCTATGCAGTCTCCTTGTCCGGCCACTTGTTCGGCCACTCCGCAGCACACATCTCTAATTCCGAGTAAGATTTTTCTTCGGCTAGAATGCAGTGTTAAATCCCGACTTAACAAATAGGAATCCCTATAAGAAAGTGTATCGTTGATTGTCCCAAGGAGTCCAATACTAATAGCACTAGGACAAATTCATGAGATAAAGAAATGTTGAAAGGAATACTGTCATCAAAAAATTAGAGTTGATGGCAAGCCTAGATATCACTACCGACAGTGGGCAAACAAAATTAAAAATAAAAACTCAAGCAAAACGTAATTTATAAAGGACGTTAAGTAGCACAGTTTTATTACAATGACACAACTACAACAACAAAAACATCGACAAACAAATTATAATAAACGTGACATAATCTTTCTGTCAAACACTGCTGTATAATTATGGCATGACGGCACTCCATTCAGCTCTACATTTTTTCTGCCCTAATACCTGTACTCTTACCCCCGGTGTTTGTTGTATGGGAAGTTTGTCAGTTCTTCAATGTTTCAATATTTCAACTCCGAGAACGACACGGACACGGGGTGAATTTCTAAGGATTCATTTTTATCCGAACAACATTGAAGGTACACCCACAACGCAGCAGCAGCGGCAATAGCAACGACAACCTGCAGAGTCCTGAATAGGAACATGTGAACAAGTTTGGTGTTTGGAAACGCACAAGGAGATGGACGGGGGAGGTCGTAGTATGCTTAAATGTAAAGAAAAGGGAGCAACTATTTCTTTTCATGGAGTTGTTGTCGACGTTGTTATATGTAGTTGCAACAGGACCGGAAATTATTATGTTTTCTGCTTTTTATTATTATTTTTTCTTTTTTGTTCTCTCAGTGCTTTGGGTTAACTTAATTTATTTGCATCTTTCTGAAAGAGAATACATATACTCTTGTCTCTTTGTAATGAGCTTTTTGTAGTGGAAATTCAGAATTTAAATAGATTTTGTGCCACAGAATGTGGTAATCCTGGCTGCAAAAGGGCTCGCTTTTTAATTAGCTAACCGGTCTGGAATTAAGTTGAATGTGGTTTCCTGCATTTCTAGGGTAAAAATCTTATACTACTCGTATACATATATGTTAGCACTTTCCACTTGATCTTTTCATTTAAGTTATTGTTTGACTTATTTTTAACAGCATAATTTAATGCAATCCAATTATGTATATGTACAAACTTGTTTAGCTTCAACAATGGCTTAAAACATCAAGATGTGGGAATGGAGCATTGTCGATACGTAAATTCTTAAACAAGATCTGCCCTTAAACCATTTACTGACGCTAACACATCCTGACTCTGTCTGAAATACCTCTAAAGCAAACAAACTTTTTGTATAAAGGATCTGCCAAGATCCGTTCGAGACCTTAATCGATCACATGCCTTCTTACAACAATCAGGGGTTCAACGGTGTTGCCAAATTGGCATCAATACCACCGGAGAAGATAAGCATAGTTCTGATTATTATTATACATACATATATTATTGCACTGGAGGGGGAAAGGAGAATTTCCACACACCAAAAACTGAAGTAAGAAATGGCCGCAATCCTATGAGTCCCACCCAAAAATATAGCTTTCCGGTGAATCAAGCAAAAAACAAATGTTAGCCAAAAGAGACATCACACCTGACGCACTGAATTTCATTCAATTACCAGGACCCTGTCTTGATGAACACTATCGATACTGCATGCAAAAAAAGTTGGCCTAAAAGATGGCGCAGCAGAAAGGATGCTGCCGAAGAGTTCTATGAATAAAGACGACATCAGCTTTTCCAGCAGGGAATCTTAACAAAGACGACAAATCTGAATGAAAGCATATATGGATTGAAATATAGTAGTAGAGTTAGAGTTTGTACTAAAGATCGGGAATGATTAACTTCACAGATTGCTTAACGGTGATATATCTTGGCGACAATCCACACGAAGAAGTCTAAGTGGCAATAGTCAATTTAAATGCCAAAAGAGCTTCGGTCCGAATAGGCGTGTTCGGTATCATACTATTAAAAGCCGGAGTGGTGGGAGTTGGATTCGACGTATTCTCTGGAAACTGACGATCTGACTGAAATGACGATCTTTGCTTAAGGTGGCGCTACAGTCCGGGGTAGACATGGGCCTCAAATGACCATTTACTATGAATTAATATTGCAAATTAAATCCTATGTCCATAACCGGTTTGGTCCGGATCAGTGTTATTAATTTGTCATCCAGATATCATCCTTACACAGATCTTGGATAAAGCCTTATGAATTGATTGATGTCAGCTGTTTTGAAATCATCTCCACTTAGCGTCTCTATTGCAGGTAGTATTGATTAGATTGCGCCAGGGAGTATTGTTGGTTGGCGGATATATTTACTTCACATTGAAGGATCACTTAAATGTTTTAAAGTAAACATAGAACAGGATATGAATTTAAGAACTATACGTACTTATATATACTTAGTTCTTAGATTGGTTTTGGTACAAAGTGTATTTTTCTTAATAGAAACTTGAGTATTTTTAGCATAAGGAAGCTTCAGTCTCTCTTCAATAACAGTGAATCCAACCGGTTCAACAGAAACAGATAGATGATCAATTACAGGACATAGATCCGACGGATAGGAGGAAATTAGTTATCAGAGAAGTTTTAATGACAAGGTGTTTGAGTTTTTAATAAAGCCATAACAATTTTGCACCCTTAAACTCTTTCTTTGATGTGTCAATGTCAAAACGTCAGTCAAGGCTTAAATCTTTGTCATATTGAAGTTCTCGAGCGAGCTCCAAATTTTCGGTCAGTATAATTTTCCCCCTAGACAGATATAAATGAATGCTCCTGCGTCAAAGAGACAAGGCACTGGTCGAAGTACCAAAAATACCGCAGCCGTAAGTGATTTGGTTAAAAATGAGCGAAATCAGAAAATTCCATGGCATTCACAGGAATTAAGAACCTCTTAGTCCACATTGTGGCGAATTTTGCGTAAAGGTCATAGGCTTTACCTTTGCAAGTTCAAATCTACTCATGAATTAAAAGCTTTTGATCATTTAAAGTGCGGAAATTTCTCCGATTGGGCTGTCTAAGTTTTAAAAAAATCCTAAATTTCATCGAAAAATCATCTTCAGCGATAAAGTTCAATTTCGGCTTAATGACTTTGTCAATAAGCAAAATATACATTATTTAACATCAACAAACTCACATATGCTTCAAAAAATCTTATTACATCCAAAAAAAACGTGACCGTGTGGTGAGGATTTTATGCCGGAGATGTGATTGGACCGAAATTTTTCGTCGATGAAAATGATCGCCATTTTACGATCGATGGAGTTCACTATCGTGCCTTGTTGAAAGAGAATTTTCGGACACTATTTGATGGACTGGACATCAGTGATATGTGGTTCCAAAAAGATGGTATCAAATGGCACACAGCTGTTCAAACAATTTTCCTTTTGATTTTGATTTGATTTCAAAATCTCGGTATGGTCCGGTCGAATATTCACCTCGCTGATGCGATTTAACGCCGTTGGTTTTCTTTTTCCATGGTAACACTAAGTCACCTAATGTTAGAGGAGCTCAGAAACATTATCGAACGCGAATTGCCGGCCGATATGTGTGGAAGAGTGGTGGAAAATTGGCTCCAAAGTATCGATCGCCGCAAACATGCTTAAATTTAACATGTGTTCTACACCCGCGACAAATTTCATCTCGATATCTCAATAATTCTGTATTTTATTTAAATACCTATCTGTTATGTCCTTATTGAAAATCCTCTAACCCTTGTTAGTGAGAAGAGCACAATTTAACCTATATGATGTCCAAGACAAGTAGTATCTATCAATAACTAAGTACTTAATGCTTCGAAAAGTACTAATAAATTTAAAATCACCGTATTTGATTTCATTCAAGAGTCGAGACTCTGGCATTTTTGCAAATCATCTTTATGAGAAATAACAAAACACTTTTACACACATTTCTTGAAAATAACCTTAACATTGTCAACGTTTTGCAATGACAAAATAAGCTGACTTGTAAAAATGCAATTAACAATATCTGAGCGGTGTTAACATACAAAAGGTGCAAAGCCTCGAACTTGTAAGAAGCACGAATGAATGTGTACGTTACCAATGCATTTTAAGAAAAGTTTTTAAACGCAATGTAAAATAATTTTTCAAGAACATGCTTATGCTAACCTGTTCTGTTTTTTTTTCTCATTTAACTCGGATTGCAATACAAGTATCTTAAAGATGCAATATGGGACATTTTGATCTTAACAGTTATTAAGCTGAATAATGAAATCGTTAATCAAATGAACTTTTGTAATTTTTATTTTTTTTTGTGATTTAATGTCTGATTTCGGAGAAAGTTTGATGAGCATATTTTTTTTTTTTGTTGATAGTATAAAATTTAGTGTTTCTATATTCATTTGGAAATATAAAGCACAATCATGTTAGTTTGATTTTAAAATTGTTGGGGTAAGTGTCCCACTAAAGTTGAGCAAATGCAACTCCAATGCTTTACATCCATTAAGATGATGCTCGTACAATTTATCCAGTATTCTCATGGAATATGACCCTATTTTGTAGCCATGATATTAGTACGAATTTCAGCAGTTCAATGATATCATCATCGAGTTGATTTTAATAAGACGTTACCAATATGTCACCCGGAAAATTGCAAATACTATTTAAATAATCAATCGTACAAAAGAAAGAGCATACTCGTACATCGCTCATGACCGATGTTAATTTTGAAGGTTTTATTTTCTACTTAAAATAAAAATGTGCGGAAGATTTACAAAAAGGTAATAAAAATGTAAAACGAACCAAATCTGTTCAGAAGTCTATGAAAACCTTGTGGTAAAAAACTTGTTTCACAGATAAAAACGAAGACAAGATCCCACTCTCCACTCTCATGCATAATGAACTATCTGTTATCAATGACAGCGAAAATTATCAAATTAGCTGATCAAAATGAGATTCGGAAGGCTATACCGAAGCTTAAATGAGTAACTCGTATATCTCCTTAAAATAATTGTTAATTGTGGAGTTGAAAATCTAAAATATGGTCTGAAGAAATGAAAACTCTGAATATCTGTTCATATACCGGATCCATAAAGAATACAATTCTTTTCGCTCTTTCATCTTTAGATAGGTAACGCATTAGACACAAGGTCTTAAGTGTCATGTTAAGTCCTGGATCTTTATTTACTGTCTACTAACACTATCCACCCACCCAAAAACTCAAAATCAACGCTTACCACACTACAGCCGATATTGAATCGCAAGGATTTACAAAGCTAATTTTACAGTCATGTTCGATGGCAAAAAAAAACAATTGTAGAAGCATTGTGTTAAGACCCTGGTAATCCAAGGCAAAACAGCTGGCCCAAAAGGAGGGTAGAACATTGTCTGTTCCGGAAGAAAACAAAGCATGAATGATGAAAAAATGAAGAAGTGCTTCTCTATCAACTATGTATATTCGAAAGCGATGATACTCGAACAGTGGCCTGTACTGATGAACAAAAGGCAGAGGCATGTACATTGTTAGAATCACAGTGGATGTTAAGGGTATCGAAAAATCCCCTCTATGAATTTCATAACATAGACAAACCAGACAGATAGACCAGGAATTGCTTTCACCCAAAGTGTGGTAATCTCAAGTAAGACCAAGATTTTAGGAATACTACTCGTATTACAATATGTGAAAAGGTAGATTTTTTGGAGTTCTATATAGAGTAATTTAAATTATAATAAATAGCAAATAATAGTCAGACATAACTGGCATGGGACAGCAGTATTCTGGTCGGGTCAGAACAAACAAATCAACTGTTTAACAAAAGAAAATATGCAATATCTGTATGTACACCGGCAATGCACTAAACTCTACCTTACTGTAGGAATGCTGTTTTATTATTATCTAGACGTCTATTGCAAACGATGAGTTTTAAATCTACTTCTCAGTGTACCGATCACCCTAGCCTGTTGGGTTTTAAAAGAATATCTGCTATATCATACTTTCCCCAATATTGGAAATCGAAATAAATGCTTTAATCCGAAGAAAAGGCATGATAACGCCGAGAGCAGAATCCATCTACAATATATAGAAAGTGACATAGCCCTAGAAATCTATTCAATCTCTAAGGATATAGGAATTTCACTCACTACAGATTTGACGTAAACCGGTCATCACATCATCATCAAAGTTCATAACTTATTTGAAATTTACGACAATGGAATTGGCCTTTTTTTCAATGATTTTTACAGGAACTGTGCAAACGGACAGGAAAAATAAAATCAATGTTGATGTGCTTTGTAGCTACCATGATTGCTTCTGATATCATTTTAAAGCCGTGGTGATGTAGAGAACTTGGGCTATTACCTATACAATGTGTCTTTAATAGCCTAAGTAAGAGCTACAGATTACTATAGGTATTTGACCAAAGTTAATCTTACGAGTATATCTAAACATAAGTACGACAAGGGCGTTGGATTTGACGGCATTGCTGCGGAGCTATAACAGGCAAGGAATCTCTCCTTTTTCTTTAAAGATTAAGTCAGATTAAGAGGAAAATATTGTGGAAAAATACATCGGTACTGTTTTCCTTTACATAAATGGAGATTTTCTACTAAGTGTTGCTTGTTCTATTGAGTGAACGCCTGAAACCATTTATAGAGGATAATACACTACAACTTATTTTCGATAAATCTCAAAAAACCTCTTACCATTGTCGGAGCCTCATATGCGAACTTCTATAAAAAAAACTATTTCTAATCTTAGCACAACTGCTAAGCTTTTCAGATTTTGCAGAATGATGATGGAGTACGCTAATTGATACGTAAACGGAAACAATCTTATCGGAATATTTATTGTGAAAAGTAGTAATTTTTTAACTGTTCAACCAGAACATTTTTTGATCTTATCACCTTGAAATGCGCAAAAAAGGCATTCGAATACATACTGCGCCAGCTAAAGAGGCTAGTTGGTTGAAACTCAGTTCCACACTTGACTGCAGTGCCCCATATATTGGTACGATTTGAACTTTTTTCAGGGATTACCAAACCACGTTTACGTTGGCAACTTTAGTAATATATTCAGCAGAAGTGGCGCGAGACGTAAAGAAAATGGGAGGGATGTCATTAAGTACCGTTTTTATTTTTTTAATTTCGATAGAATAAGTTGGGAATGCAAATCTCTTTCCTAAACAACCAAACAGATCTGTGTGATACAAGCGAAAAGGTTGACAAATTCTAGAGCAGGAAGAAAAATCGCGAATTTAACAAGCGATAGTAACATCTACCTTATCAAAACACTATGATTTTGATAGAATTAGTAGTAGAAGGAATAGATCAATATTAGGGCTCCTTTTCGGTCATTATTCGACTCTAAAACAGACAATCACAGAGACACTTATATGAGTTCCGAACTGTATCTAGAAGTTATAAGATAAGGCCCGCCATTAATGGATTGACTAGTTTATTCTCCTTTCATTTATTTTTCTTTGTTTTATTAACAATTCCAATTTCACTTGCATATTACTCGAATCGAATGCCACTTAATTATTTTATTCGCGCCAAAACACATTTAAATCTCTTCTTTAAAAAATTTCACTTAAATAGCCTCTGACTTTATATTAAATTCAAAATCACCATTGCAAAAGTATTAATAAAAAATCTGTAAGGTGCAATTCAAATTAAAAAAAAAAAAAAAAACTGAGGCCACCTTTCACAGGGCAATGGAGGTGCGTAGATACTACCTATATAAATGAAAATTAAACATTCCTCAACACAATAAATATGACAATGAATTTTTAATTTACGAGTAATACCCAATTTCCCTCGACTACTCGTCCCTTTCAACTATTAATTATTTCTGCAAAATAATTCCACAAAATAATTCCAACAAAAATAAGAGAAATATTATACATATATTTTTTTTTATAGCCAAATTCTTAAAAATAATTGTTTTTGTAGGTCAATGCGAGTTTTTATGATACTCGTACCAACTTCAAGTTTACGAACGTCATGGGCGATTAAACTCTCCCACTAAATGGTGAATCCATAAAACATGAGCTTTGGAGCGGCACCAGAGGATGCAAGTACCTATATAGTCCAGAAGTCCCCTTCATCCATTAAATTTGTAAATAGAAAATTTATAAAATCATGATAATGCTTAGATTACTGTTAACAGTACAGTACATTGCGATTAAACAAAAAAAAAAAACTCCCCATAAAACAAAACCGAAAAGTATCTCATGATTTAATATGTTAAATAGAGCTAACAGTGCCAAAAGGCAATAAAACCGTCAACGCCAAGTTGAATTTAATTAGCTTCCCGAGATTGGGAAAAACAATTCAGAATCCACAATTCCCGGAGCCACCCGTCAGGGGAGAAGAAATCCATTTGGGAATCTCTCCAACAACAGCTACTTTGGTCTTGGTCTCGGCAAAGCGGAAGGAAGATGTTACTCTCTTTGGTGGCGGCATGAAACAGCAAGAGGAACGAAAACAAAACTAATGACATCCAGAAAGTGATTAATTTCAAAGCGACTACGACAAAAGAACGTTAGTCGTTATTCGTTATTCGTTATTCGTTAGTCGACAACGACAGCGGCAACAACATAAGAAACGAAAGACGAGAGCGACGACGACACCATGACACAATTTCGGCCATTCGGAAGAGTATTTCTGGCTCCAGACCAAAACAAAAACAAAAACAAATCTAAAGGCCGTTTATCCCCCCAGAACCGGAAAAAAAACCAAACGAAACGAAACTAAATTGAATTTTTGTCACGAAAATGACCAAACACCGGGCAGGAGAGGCAGACTTGAAAACCAGTGAATGACCTCTCTCATGTTGGGTATCACTTAAAGTCATCATTGCTGAAGTTAGAGTTAGAGTCAGTGTCAAAGTCGTAGTCGAAATCTTTGTACATATGTAGGTAGTTGGAATCGTAGTGGTCACACTGTCGTGGTTGTCGTCATCATTATCCATCTTGTGTGAGTGTCTCTTCTTTTTTTTTTAAGATAGGAAATAGAAACAAGGGAATCAGATCAATGGGCGATAATAAGCAGAGCAACTGCTGCGATTAGCGGCATCAACAACAAGATAGAACCCACACCTCGGCATCATTTTATGATATGATGATGAGGGGTCTTCATTTTTTCTTTAGAAATCGTTCTCCCTCCCAATTCCCAGGGATACGCGACTGTATAACAAGAACAAAAACATACGAAAAAAAAACTTTACGCACCTGGTTTGAGCCTGGGGTGCTAGGATATTTCCTCGTCGTTCCACTCAGATTGACTGATAAACAGTTTTGTTTTATTTTTCTTCTTCTTCTTCGTACGTGTTTTTGGCGGTATATCTATCGCGTACGGATATCCTGAATGAAATTCGTTGCACTTTTTCAAAAATAAAGCAGGGGAAAAAAAAAGAAATAAACTCCACGCAATTGTTTGACCAAATGCCACAAAAGATACAACACTCAGAGGTTAAGAGATACTCGAACCGAAGAAACTGCCAATTAAAAATTAACGGATATAAGACCGCAAAGTACTCGTAACAAGTAACAAAAAATTGTAATGAGTATTACAATAACTCGAAAAATTATATGATTTTTTCTATTTTTCCGAAATTTACATTTTTTGAAAATTTCACCAGAATTCTATGCCGGAATAGGGTATGAGGGACTATCTTTTCGTCGCGCACCAAAGAGTCTATCGTCGGATCTCGTGGTACTCGTAGATTTTTTTTTTCCTCTCTATTCTTCCCTCTAATTAATCGGAAATCGAAGCACACATCTTCTGAGAAGGCGAACGCATCAAAGGGACACGAAATGAGGAATACAAATACGAACGAACGGCGAGTAAAGTGTGATGTTACACCAAGAAGAACGATAGTTAACTAAACAAAACGCGGCTTAGCGTTAACATTTACTTACGTATAGGTGCGATACGAAGGGAAGATAAATTATGAATTTTTTTTTCGTTTTTAATAAATTCTAAACCGAAATAAAAGTGTAAGAAAAAAAGAATAGAAATTAGGAAAACCAAACCCGAGACAAGACGATAACAAGTAACGCAAACACAACACAATTCGAACGAATAAACGCAAAGAAGAGCGAGAGCCAACCACCATGTACGATGTGGCACGTTGGAACCTTTACAGGTGACTAAATCGTTCGAGATACTCCGATGGATTCATTTGCTGCTTCTGAATGGCTGTGTGCTGGAGTCTACACTGCTGCTGCTGCTGCTCGTACTGGTGCTGGAGCTAGGTTGGTTGGTGGTTGGTGGTACTACGTACTACCACCGTTGTAGCTGACGTTGATGATGGCTAAAGTCAGTGCTCGAGGTATCCGAATCTGAATCCCCGAAGAATAATCCAATGGAAGAGAGGAACACGCAAACCATGGATACGATACGAATACGACTATGAATACTTTCCAATCTACCCAAACAGAAGTTAGATATTGGATATACTCGTAGTGGAGAGTTTTTACTTTATTTTTATTTTTATTTTTTGTGTTGGAATAGCAGTAAGATGCCAAATGCATTAGATGCCGGTTTGAGTTTTGTGGGACAAATTTCAACTCTATGCAGCCTGTTGCTCCCAATTCGGAGTTTTTGGGAGAGCTGCACTGTGAGGATCAACTTCAAAAGGGGGGTAAACTTGATTGTGCAGTTTTGTGAATGTGGATATGGTAGTAAACAACTCACAGGAGTTCATCCAGCTCTGAGAACCACTTACTTGTATTTCTATTAGTACGTGTACGAATATGTATTTCTATAAATCATAATGAATGGTTTAGAGTGCTGAGGAATGCCCATTAATTCCAGTCTACACGTTCGTGTCAGGTGGGTTTGTGACGGGGGTATTTCGAAGAGGTTCAATGTAATTTTGTTTGTTTACATATTAGTTGTAATGTTAAACTAGTGCTTTGAAATGTCGGTGTTGCCATTTTTTTTTTTTTTTTCAATTTTAAGAACTACAATAACTTCTTAATTGATAACTTTATATGAATATGACTAACGTAACTAATCACTTGCTTTCCAGGCTGATTGCATACTTGAAAGTCGTCAATCTTACTTACGTACCTACCTAGGTGGCCTTTCATTCCAGGGTGATCTTGGGCTTTAGCCAACACAGTTCTCCAGCTAAATTGGTTGCGGTCCTGGTTGTTAGTCTGATTCAACCTATTTTCAACCAGAGTATTCCGTTAAAGCAGATACTGAAATCAATGCTAAAGGCGAAAAATGAAACTTCTCAGCTTCATGATTGTGACAGACTTATCACCGTCGCGCGGTGGAAATGTTTTAAATGTGTTGACCTCAGAATGGGGTATTTTATAATATGTACAAGTCTCAGAAAGATGACTTTATTTAAAGCATTTGTTTTGTTTTAAAACCACAAACACAAATAAGGTTCTATAATCGATACAACCGTTGCAAGACGTGGCTTGTGAAGATGTTATACATATGTAGCTGGCGCTTGAGTGTCAACTAGGAGTACAGCGGACATAATGACAACAATGACCTACTGTACTATATACTGATGCATACGACTTGAAGATCACGTTCATTTTGGAAACGGATCATGAATTTATCATGAAATATTCGGATTTGCACTTTTCGAACGGAAAGAGGACTCATACAACCTCACAAGAGAGTTCCTTATGCGTCCGGCAAAGAAATGTTGTGCATGACAAAATTCAATGCCTACCTATTACATGCGAAAGATTGGCTATCGGATTAGTGGTCGATATCGTCTTGGTGGTTATTGCCAAAACTCAAGAAGCAATTCAAGACTACAAGAACGAGTCAATTGCAATTGTGCGTTGTTGGTTATCTGGCAACAGTTTGCAGTTCGCCAATAGTCAGACCGAGCCAGTGTTCACTACAAGTAGAAAAGTTAGCTAGGTTTTTTAGATCTGCACTTTAATGGGATTAATCCTTTGGTTTTCTACGATGAAGGACACACTTCAGTCAATTTACAAACACGGTTGGAAGTTAACCCATAAAATTTAACACTAGGGGGAATGATTATATCAGTCGCTTCACTATAAACACTCCGAATGAGTTTATTGAAGTCTTAGAATGCTTTTATACGCGTACGAATGAGCGCATCTATGTTTACACTAAATTCCGCCAAAGATGGACCTAAGCCTTTATGAGAAGAATAGAACCGTGGGAAAAAGGGTTTAGTTTTTCAGTTGGTAAACCTAACTGCGTATATACAGCTATAATGGAACAATCAAGCCCTCGCAAGCTCAGTTGGGCGATTTCAGGAAAGCCGAAGAAGATTGAATTGGTGATGAACAGCCGGCCTGGATATATTCCTCACTGTTGACCGATACAAATAATATTCTATATACGAAAATATAACAAAGAGTACAAGACAGTCGGCAGTCGACTCCATAGGAGGAAGGTGCGATTCAGTATATAGGGATAATACGAGGGCGGGTCAATAAGTCCGTGACTTTTTGAATTTCTGACATCTTTACTGAAACAGCAACACTGCTCCTGTCAACAGGCATCTGTCAGTTGACTCCTGTCAAAATTTAAACTTGCTGCGTCAGTTAGTTTGTGTTTGACAGCTATTTTTATCAGACTACTCACTAATTTGAGGAGAAAATGGAAAAAAGTGAATTTCGTGTGCTTATTAAGCATTATTTCTTGCGAAAAAAAACCATTACCGAGACCAATGCTAAGCTTGATAAATACTACGGGGACTCTGAACCATCGATTTCAATGGTAAAAAAGTGATTTACTGAATTTCGTTGTGGCCGTACAAGCACTGAAGATGCCGAACGTCCTGGACGCCCAGTTGAGGTCTCTACACCCGAAACAATCGAAAAAATTCACGATATGGTGTTGGCCGACCGAAGATTGAAAGTGCGAGAGATTGTGGAAGCCGTAGGGATCTCGCATGGCTCAGTGGTTTCAATTTTGAATGATCACTTGGGCATGAGAAAGCTTTCCGCAAGATGGGTGCCGGGTTTGCTCACAGTCGACCACAAACACATGTGCAGTTGCCATGGCAAAAATCCATGAATTGGGCTATGAATTGCTCCCTCATCCACCCTATTCTCCAGATTTGGCTCCGAGCGACTACTTCTTGTTCCCAAACCTGAAGAAATGGCTTGGTGGAAAAAGATTTGACTCCAATGATGAAGTCATCTCGCAAACAAATGTCTATTTTGAGGACCTCGACAAATCATTTTTTTTGGAAGGGATAAAAAAATTGGAGAAGCGTTGGACAAAGTGTATAGAGCTCAAGAGAGACTACGTTGTAAAATAAAATTATTTTTTTATCAAAAAATCTGTGTTTTAATCCAAAAGTCACGGACTTATTGACCCGCCCTCGTAATTATGGAGAAACATCACGATGAATCTGGTCATGCGTTCGCAAGACTTCACATTGGAAAGTTAATAGTGGAAAAACTAGGCACTGAGTAAATCATCTGGCTTTGCTTTTCGAAGGTCATCGAGAAATATATAATATATATTCAATAAACTTTTGAATTTCGGCCAATATTCGGAGAGTGATCGAAAGGAAAATATTTGTATCTCCCAAATCAGGACAAAAACATCAGCAAACTCGTATCTTTACTGACTAGATGATCAAGTAACAAAAAAGCGATGCCGATACTTTAGTGGAGTTTGTGCCTTCTTCTTATCCTTTTATTAACCCTTTCCCCTTTTTACGAACTTACTATGTATATGCGTAACGAGTTTCCCATTTTTACTGTATCGCTGCCGCTACGCTTATGAGGTTGGCTAATGTCACAGACCGCAGAACGCGTCTACATACTGCTCAATCCTGGATCGCTTCATTGGTTAGCCCCAGGCGTTGTTGCACATGTAGTGGAATTCGTGCCATTAGATGTAATTATATATAAAAAAAAAAACACTGTGGCGCTGGCAGCCCGGTATGAGCCATGAGCTAGCTTCCTGACACTCATTTGTGTTGCTCATGTTGTCATTTTGTAACGGCACTCCTTCGCTTTTTCGTAGGCAATTCTACTTTCGGGAGTTATCCATTGCCCGCCGAACGGGTGATGGCAATTTGAAAAACTGTTGATGACCCAGCCAGGAACGAACCCAAACTCTCTACGTGATAGTCCAATGAGCTAACTATCGCGCCATCGCCATCGTCAGCAGGCAGATGTAATTATATGCTTTACATATTTCAAGATGATTTAAATTGATAAAAAAAATTAAAGGACAAAATTCGGGGACAGCTCATTTGAAGATTCCTCGGCATCTATCTGAAATGATCGAGCAGGCAGTCCTAAACTAAATGTGCCGATACTGGTATATTTGTACTTAATGGAGTCCTGATTGCCGGACACTGCTACTGACGACCAATGCCGCATAAACAGCTTAATATCTGTTGCGGCCTTAAGAGAAAGCTATCACAGAAGTCGAATCACTTGAGTAACACAAAAAAAGATGTTCAAAAATTAAAGAGATTTGTTTAGGGCGTAAGTTACCAACACTTGGGGAATCTTGCGGAATTATTCCCTCCAATCATATCCCATACTCTTATACTATACTCTACCTATAAGTCATAAACAGGTCACAATAATGTTGTTAATCTCAGCGGAACAAGCTGTCGTTTTGATCCAGTACATATGTATGTACATACGAGTAGGTATAGCCCTTGTGATATTGGTTAGTGCCTACGTCCAGATAAAGTCAAAATTTATCTTCCATTCTAGAGCCTCTATTTACCATAGCATCGTCAAGTAAGTCCAATTTTATACTTTTGTAAAAAATTGAACTCTTCATAAAGTAGACGACACCGTTTGGATGCAAATTAAGACTTAATGCGAGGTCACTCGGACTTATCAAACACAATCAGTTTAAATAGTGGATTCGGTGACATTTCTCCGATAGGATGAGTTCTTTTGACCAAGGTTCTGCATGGTAAGCCTCTCCAAGTCTATCGTTCTGAATTTCATTTGATTGTTGTCCCTACTTGCAGTCTTCTAGATCTTGTTGTTTCTTTGTTGGCTCCTAAAACGTTTTAAAAAAAGATAAAAACCAATTGACTGAAATAATGATTGTAGGGCTGGGGACACTCTTTGCACTCCTTTATCTGTTACAGAAATGATTCTTCCAGTCGTAAATTTCTTCCAATTGTCCACTCTCGAATTGAAATACTTTTTAGTGCGCAGTCGCATTGGAAAATCTGGAATACATTGAAAACACGCGCTCCGCACTCTTCGAGGTATCCGAAAACACGTGCTTTTATGATTTGCAGTTGTGCAATTGTTTACATTTCATTTTACCCGCCTTTCTTTGCATTCCATCAACTTGTGAGTGTGTCACAAGTACGAACACAACGCTTGTACAACGAACAAATAATCTTCCTCTCTCCTTGGTCAGGACATTTGAAAAGTTTAGAATGAAATACCACGTGATGCTGTTATTGTTTTCATTGCACTAGATGAAGTCCTTGAAACGCTCTTCTGGGAACAGTCTATTTTAAGAAAGGGGAGGGAGCAAAAATATTATTCTTTATATTGTTACGTGGTGTCAGGAATTGTGTTCTGATTTTATTTTTAAATTTTTATGGTTGGAATTATAATGAAAGTGAAATGCAATTGCAATACTTCGAAGGAAGTAGAAATCGAGAAAACCATTTTAAGAGGATATACTCGTACACACATGTCAAAATGGGATATGTCCACGTGATAAAATGTTGTGTACTGCTTGTCCTTAGATTGAATTCGAAGTAAAGGGTTATAAAAGAAGTTCAAAACGGAGGCCGATCTCAAAGATAATATTGTAAGTGTCTTTAAACGTGGACATTTAAGACATAAAACAATGTTGTCTCAATAAGACCAGAGAATTTGAACAAAGCTTTTTTTCTAGCTATAAAGAGCCAAATGTTTCGTGCAAATACACCGTTTGATAATTTTTGCAATGGTCGATTCTTGACCGCGATATCGAAAGGAAGTTAACGAGCTCTTCGTAAAATTTTAGCGTACAACCATCAATGAACACATGTCGGAAGGCGTTATTTCTTGTGAATCGAGTGTACGAATATGATGCTAAGGCTCCGTTCATAAATCTGGCCAATTCTTTGGAATTAATGGGGTGTGCTCTCATCTTCTGCTACCTCGACGTCTAATGTGGTAGTCTTCTTGTGATGGGCATATAAAGGAATCTTGCCTTTTATCACATTTCCTTAACTTCTCTTTTCTCATAGAGGGTACGACCCGCTCTCATTCTTCCTCCGGCAAAACAGGTCGACTAGAAACTCGGGATATGGGAGCTGAACCTTAAGGACTTATCCGTACACCACCTCTGTTTCAACACTTTTACCAGTCTTGGGAGTGTGAATTGACTTCAGTTTAAAACGCGTTGAAGTATCCCATAAATACAATATAACGAATCTTTCTTGTTGTTGATGCGACCCTTGATTCAGTCACTGGAATTCATCCGCCTTACGTCCTTCTTCCAAAGTTTATTCATATCTTCTATCTTCTTTTGTCAAACCAGTTTGAAGAGACCAACTTAGCCATAAACCCTCCTGTGGTATATATCTCAAAACGCTTTGGTAATCGCGAAAAACCTATATTGTTTCAAGATGGTGTACAGGTGTGTTTTGAGCAGTCATCATACACTTTTGACAGTCCTGAATAGATCACCTCAAATCATGTTTAAAACTGACAGCCAAATGTTTAGCTGTTGTAACAGAGCCTCAAACAAAGTTTTCTTGAACCTTCTAAATTCCTTTTAATGAAAATGTTTAGTCTTTCAAAGACAGACGAGTGATAAGGACACTACAAAACCCGCACCCACCATGTCAACGCCGAGCACCTGCAGCTTATGCAAGCGTAAGGCGGATATGAGAATTTTCCAGCAAGAAGTCTCTTGTCATTGCATTAGTCCATAAGACTACGAGAGTGTCGACGCGCAAGGTGATTGAAGACTTTGTGCGTTCTGCACCAAAAACAACTTCTTTTAAAAGAAAGATCCAAAAACACATGACTGATGACAAAAAAGATACATTAATGTACATGCATATGTATGTATATTCAGGTGTCGACTATCCATCGACTAGTGTCGAACTAGTTTGATCTATTTACTGATCGCATACGCTATGATGCGGGCCGGATAATTCCGAAGAAAGTGATCTGCTGTGTCATTTCATAGGCAGTCACAATGTCAGTAAACAGTGTATAGTCCTTTCTACTGAGGAACAGCAAAAAAGCCACTAAGATCTAAAAGACGTAGGGAAGCATTTGTTTGGTTTGCCGCTAATAGTGAGACTCATGCAATCTGTAGTTTAGCCTCCAGATATAAGTCAATGGTAGAAGCGAAACCGATAGATCTGCCTTATCAGAAGTTTGAGTCCCGAAAAACCAACATCAGAGCCTTGCTCGGCGGTTATATTTCCTGTATTCCCATTGTGACCTAGGACCCAGACAAGACTCAATGAATTTACCCTTCGGAATGTGTTCAGTGATATCTTGTATTCTCGAATTAATTTGGATACCGTAGCTGTCCTTACAGATGTAAATGCAATATAATTCGTTTCCAGCTGGTGTAATATCTAACGTTGCAGTTCTCCATAAATAAATCAACGCCCTAGTCCGTGAAGACCTAACTTTATTCCTTTCCTGGGTCAGGTTCTGACCAAAACCATTCCTTGGTACAGGGAAATTTGATTTTTTTTGTTTTCGCACCAACGGGAGTTCTGGTTTTATTACATCAAGTGGTGTGCCGACAAGACCAAAGTCGGCGCTTAAGGTCATCAAAACTCCAGTGCACAATGAACCGAAAACTAATGAGTTTTCCAATAAGGACTTGACAACTTTCTTTTTAAATAAAACACAAACCATTTGAGATTTTTCAAAACTTTATTATCGGCTTGAAGTACAATTAAAACATTTATGAATGGAACACGACTTCGTTCGGACCCAATTTTCAACGACTCAGCCACACATTTCGTCCGAAACGGTCGCTATTTCGCGTTCAATGTTGGCTCTGAGCTCTTCCAACGTCGTCGGCTTGTTGGCATACACCAATGACTTAACGTAGCCCCACAGAAAATAGTCAAGCGGCGTTATATCGCATGAACGAGGCGGCCAATCGACTGGCCCATTTCTTAAGATAACACGGGACATCTTCTCCAGAACCCAATCGGAGAACGTACGTCGCTTCAAATGTTCCATCGGCTTCAATTCTTGAGTCAGCTTGATCTTGTATGGGTGTAAATCAATATCCTTACGCAAAATGCGCCATAATGTGGTCTGAGCGATGCCCAATTCTTGAGAACGTCGTGGAATTGACTGACTTGGGTCGTTTGCTACGGACGCCTGAACGGCAGCGATATTTTCGACACTTCGACCATCCCGTTGTCTCACTGACACGGCTACATCACACAACGAATATGTAGACTCAAATTTTTGCACTAAACTTGTTATTGCCTGTCTACTAGGGCGAGAATTACGACCGAAAATTGGAACTAACGCTCTTAAAGTTGCAGTCAACGACTCCGAATTTCGGTAGAAAATTTTTATAATTTGCAGCCGTTACTCGTTCGTGTACTTTACAAAGATGAAAATGTTGAGTTTACTGAATAAATTGACAGTGACAGTTTGACAAAGTTGTCAAGTTCCTATTGGAAAACCCGATATTACACAAGCCTACAAAAATAAAAAAATAAAAAATAAAAAAACAAAAAACACTGTGGCGCTGGCAGCCCGGTATGGGCCATGGCATAGCTTCTTTACACTCATTTGTGTTGCTCATGTTGTTATTTTTGTCACATCTGAGTGGGGCCTACGGTCTATCGCCGAGTCCGAACGGCACTCTTTAGAAGCTTTTTCGTAGGCAATTTTACTTTCGGGAGTTTGCCATTGCCCGCCGAAAGAGGATGGCGATTTTGAAAAATTGTTGGTGACCCAGCCAGGAATCAAACCTAGACTCTCTGCGTGATAGTCCAATGAGCTAACTATCGCGCCATCGCCATCGCCAGCCTACAAAAATAAAAATAAAAAAAAAATTGGTGCAGTTTTGTTTGTATCGGTGGTAGTTAAGAAAAGTAATATACATTAAATATCCATTAGTTGTTTTTATTCTGTCACTATCTACCAGCACATATAAAGATCGCCTTGCGTGCCATTCTTCAATGAAACAATTAAAATTGAAAATAAAAACGACACCATGGATTCGAATTAAACCAACTGAATTAAAACAGCTAACTAAGTTTGAAGCCGCAGTATGCATTTACTTCACACTTCTTGGGTCCGTTATCCGTTATCCCCTTGCATATCAGTGCTGAAGCCTCGCAGTTTCAAGCTTCTGTAAGCGTACTGTTATAGAGACGTTGTGTGTTTATTTCCTACGCTCTCCTCGGATTTATCGAATCGCCACTTTCCGGCGGTTTAGTTTGTGTTAAGCCTAATTCGATTTCACAATAACACTGATAAAATAAATCTAAATATTTCATAATGGCTTGCTAGTTAAGACGTTGTGTTGACGACCCTGATAAGTTTTGTTACATTTGTGGAGAATATATTTCCAAAGATCAGATCAATATTGAAGTAAGCACCTTTCTCCCATTTGCGACAATGGGGCCTGAAGTGCTGGGAAAAGCCCCAATGCAGCTTAAACAGACCATTCTTTGGAGTCTGATAAGAGTAGCACCGACATATTTTCGTGCGAAATAATTCCACCAGACAACCAACGTATAGAATATAGTTGTCCTTATCATAGCCATGTAGAACAAAGGAAGACTTCTCGGTGACAGGCCCCATGATTTCTTGCCGATGCAAAAAGGCCGAATCTTTTGACATAACGTACAATTCATCTTTTTTTGAAAATTTGCTGGTGAGGCATTTAAGTACAAAATAAACCAGACCAGATATTTCCCTCCTTCTCCCATCTATACCTTTTTATATCATAACTGGATATACGCCAGTCGATCTGAAGCCATTGAAGGAAGCAAAATAATTTCTAATAGTCTCATCTGTCACCGCAACCGATGAGACCAACTTCGGCATGTTATGTTATTTAGCTCACTAGCCGCTTCAGATTTGATTGTGAGTTAGGTCTGATTGGGTTATCTGGGAAGTGTGCCTCAAATTGTGAGTGCTTGCGGCATGTCCCTTTTGAAAATTTCAACAAGCCTATTGATTTCTCCCACAGATTCTAACGAACTTGTATAAGATTTAAATTTAGGAGCCAGTATTGTTCCATTTATGTAGATATTTTCAGTGAATGATGGATAAAACAATTTGTATGACTTCTATTTCAGATTATAATTTTTCTTGGCTATTTCCTTTCCAATGCATTAAGTACAACATTGTGCATTTCTCAAAGTAACGCTTCCCGAAATATAATTCCATTAAACTGAAATATTATATAAAAATCCCTTCCAATGTTCGTCGTAAACACACAATTTAGATCCGCTGACAAGCAGCAGTTGGTCCAACTACCTCCTTTGTATACATACAGAGGTATGCATTTTGTACCATAAACATTGCCCACGATAATTTGAATTAATTTAGTCTTATCATCCTTAAAAATTGAGCAAGAGTCCTAGGGCCCTCAATATCCATAAGGTACATAGAACCAACGTATTCAGCTTCAAATGGCCATAAAAACCAAACCAGAGCGACAAGAACCCGACTGCAGTTTTATTTCAAGATTGGCTCATAAATCCTCATTAAACTCGCGTTCGTCCTTTATACATCGTTTAATACCGTCTCGCACGCAAGTTTAAACGTAATGATCTTTTGTTCTTTGCCTGTGGTTTCAGTGTATCTTGTTTTTGGGTCTTTGCTTGCCATCTCGCCAATCCATGTGTACTATACATGGTATACACAGTGAGTGTTTTCGCCAAGAATACTGCCATAAATAATGAGCTCTGCGCAAAGGACTTTCGCTTCTTTCTGCCTTGTACTTTGACGCTGCCGAATATTATTTCCACATTGTAGGGACGATCAACGAATTTTCAAAATCTCTACAGTAACAATGTTCTCTATCGATAGATTACATAGTTATAGGATAAACGCTTGAAAGTGTGCAGAGAGACGCAGCGTCCGATCTGATTTCGTGCTGCATTAAGTTGCAGTTTATCTGCGCATAAGTTATCCTCACTTAAGCGAGGCCTACGACGTACAAGTATCCCTTTTTCACAAACAAACTCAGATTTTGTGGCGGAAATTCCTTTCCTCCTGGTTGACTGTTGACGGTGGAGAAATCTTAATCTAAACAGCGGCGGACAGAGGACGATGATCGTCGCTGCCCTGATTGGTTATTCCTCTTTTTAACGAAAACATTCTGAAATGATGGCTATTATGAGCGTCTGCGTCTGTGGCACTGCAACTATTAATCGTATAACCATTTTTCACATTGCAGGCAGATCTTGTAATAAAAATACCCCAAGCATTTATCCAGCATCATTGTCAGTGGGAACAAGGCTCGAATACCATCGTCCACACATTTCTTCTCATTTTACGATGTGCGTCGCTATCGCTCGATTGCATATTTTCGAAAAAGATTGTCTAAGACCCTCGACCAATGGCCTATATACAGAACAGATTTAACATCGTTAACCAACAGAGAAGTCTTACACAGGTTATCCTTCGTGTGTTTATGTGCTGTTGGAGGGCAATAAAATTGCCGCCGCTAGCAGAATACGAGTACGTGCGGGAGTGTTCATCATATATACATTGATGTCAAGTGAAGTTTGTTACGAGTACACCGAACATAACCTAGCAATTTGTACATCAGACATCACTCTACTCGTTCTTATTGTCAAATTGCCCGGCTATGAGCGTAAACTTCATTTTTTTTATGTCCTGGGAATACGAATATGTCTAACACCGTGCAGCCAATTATCCAAACCGCACAATTGCTCGTAACATCAATCAAAATCTTTTAACCTAGCAAATATTACCGCAACGCTGCATACAAAGTACACACTCAGGCATACACACATGTACAAATACACGCAAACAAAAGCACAACTTGCCCGGAAGATTGATTCGCGGAGGATAACAAGCGACGTGACACGCAATTTACTAACCAACTGTGAGTTTACCACCGTATTTCCGATTCTGTGTCAGTTTCAGCGTCAACAGTATAAATGGCAGCATTTTTATGACGCGCGAATATTTTATGTTTGGCAGCACAAGTCAGAGCGGAAATTTATTGGCGTTGGAGTTTGGGTGAGGACTTGGGGAGTCTTGAGGAGTCAACGAGATCGACGGATGGTTGGTGTAGGTCTGAGGTGGTGCTTAATTAAATTTTAAGAAAAATTAAAAAAAAAATTGTCTTGCGGATGCGGTGGGGCGATACACTTGTGGTAGATTTGCCTCCAAGGAGGGGTAAAGGGCAATTTCTGGTTAATAAAGATATGCGTTAACATATCCGATGATGTGATGATGTGTAGGATGTCATTAGGGAAATTACGGTGTAAGGAAGTAAGCAGGGTTTATACTTTACTTTTTATAGAGTGTCAAAAATAGATAAACTGTTTTTTTCTATTCTAGATACATACTCAAACAGATTGAAGCATTGACGCTAATGTAAAAGCAATCTCTTGAGCGTGGAAATCTGAAGAAATCCATGCATTTACTCCTTTCGATTCCTGTTGCCAACTGGGCTTAGTTAAGTGATAAGCGCGTACATTTATGCACAGATGTGGCTTTTCACAGGAAGGAAGGCAAAGTGGTTACTTTACTCGTTGTACCAGTTAAAACATCTAATGAAGTATCAGAAACTTCTTACTCTTTGTTAAAAGATAATTCCTCTACTGGATTGTTCTTCGGGGGCCGTATCGAAGACTTTTCAGACCGGAGCCTTTGTGTCTATTCGCTCTACATGACCCAGTCATCTTATTCGTTATATCTTCACTCTTCTGGCTAGGTTGGTATAGTTGTTCAATCCATACTCACCGTCAATGCAGACGGGACTGAAAATCACTCGAAGAATTTTCCTCTTAAGGCAGCCAAGAGCACCATCATCCATATTTGATAACATACAAGTACATGCGTCAGCGCCATAGAGCAGGACAGGGATTGTTAAGGTCTTATATACGGCAGCTTTTTGCTTTGCTATTCAATTGCCTTCTTAGCCTAAAGAAGCGACGATGAGAAGTTGTTATTATTCGTTTCAGCTCAGCGCTGTTCTCGTTGTCTGAATTGATAGCGGAGCCTGGATAGACAAAGCCCTTAACTACCTCAAAGTTATATCTGTGACGTTCTGTCCGAGACGTCGGTGTTGAGTGTGCTTTTTAGCATGACAGCATAAACTTCCTCTTGTTGACCGCTAAACTGATGCTCGCCACTTCCGTCTCAATATATGCAAAAGCGCCACTGACATCACTCTGATTTCTTCCGGTTATGTCAATATCATCGACGTTTATCAATAATTGTGTTGGTGCATGAGTTTTGCTCTATTCTTTCAACAACGATTTTAAGGAAATCGTACGACAGCGCATCGACTTATCTTATTTTTGATACACTTACAAAGCTTTTGGTGGTATAAACACAATCACTGCTTTTTGTCCATTTTATTATTTGTATACTCTACATGCTCGGAATACAGATCCACGTTCCTGCTCGTCAGAACGGGAATTACGCGTGAATAAGTTTAGCTTACTAGATTTTGTTATGAACAGCATTAATTATTGAAATAACACGAACAGAGCGAAATGAATACTTCAAAAACACAATGTATATGTCAATAACAATCTACGTTGAAACAACCACATTTTCATTATTGAAAAGCGGTCTGCGAAAAGCCTAGGTTTCCACATTTGCAGTTTATTCCAGCCGAAAGACATCTTCTACAATATAAAAAGCTTCAAACTCGTGGAAAAGAAAAAAATAGGTCACATCAATGTTGCGCAGTCGATTGATGACCTACAACATCGACGATTTCAGAAGCATTCTGTTCTTTTAACCAAATTACTCATCTCGATATAATATAAGTTGCTCTTGAGCCCATCTTCGGATGAACTCTGAAACACCTTCCTAAGCCAGGCAACTGATTTATGGAGTTCCCTGTCGAGGTCCTTAATCTCTTATCAACGTGAATCGTTTTTTTTCCCCGAATATTCCTTCTGCTCGCTTTGTTCACAATCTCTTGTGTGCGCTTATTCTTACTTAAATGGTGTACAGTTCATACATCTATCCAAACCTCTTCAGCTAGTACGTCTCCATGTCAGCTACCTTGGAAGTTGATTGAGATCCCCCTCCACTAGCGTGCGCCATCTTAGACGCGATCGTCTTCTTCTTCGGGGGATACCCGATCAAAATCGGAGACTCCTTGGGCCGAAACTGAGGCGTCCATTCCCTCAGTATGGTCCAATTATTTAGACGTTGGTCCGTAGACGCCTGGCTGGACCGATGTCGCTATATGTACAATTCAGTTCGTGGTTGAATCTGCTCCTTCATCCTTGTTAAAACAATCAGAACCGGTGTCATGGCTGCTTGTAACTGCGGAGCCAATGTAGACAAAGTCCCAGAAGTTTTAATTGCAATTAAAGGAATTTGTTTTTTTTTATAATTAGCGCGCGCACAAGGGATTATGTACATACCCTTAAAATGTTTGCACATAACGTGAAGGAAATTTAGGGAGGGAGAAAAGGGAGGTACCGATGTACGTTGGTTTTTAATGTTTGAAGGTTGTAATGGCAAGGAAACAAAGAGCTCGGCAATGCCCCATGAGCGAGTTGTTCGGCTTAGGAAAGTATCACGATATTTCAGGGTGCGTCCGAAAGTGAACTTGAACTGATGAGCATTCATAACGAGACGGGTGTTACGGTTGGTGGTTTGAAGGGGCGGAATGCTACTACAATTTCAGAGGACCAATTGTGGTGAAAATAGCGATAGAACAGGGTGAGACAGGAGACATAACGTCGGTGGTCGAGGGTGTCAATCGACTGTGTAATATCAGCATCACCTATTAGTTTTATCGCACGGTTTTGAATCCCATCTAGTAGGCGCAAAGAAGTCTTGGGAGCACCTGACCAGATGTGTGCATTGCACTCCAGTTTTGGGCGGATGAAAGCCTTATATATTGAAGCCAGATCAGAGGGGGTTAAAAATTTCTTACATCGCATAAGGAAACCTAGATATTTCGCAGCATTTTTGGCGACCTCAAATATGTGGTCATTCCAACGTAAGTTGTCATTGACACACATAAGGGGAATGGAAAGTTTTTCGGTTTCAACGATGCAAGTGCCATTCATGGATAATTGCTGGGTATTTGAATTTCGCTTAATCGACAGCAGACAGCATTGTGTTTTGGAAGCATTAAATTCCACTCTGTTGGTGGTTCCCCAATTGGTTATTCTGTTTATATCGGAATTTAATGAGCTTAATATACGCTGCCGTTCCCGTTCTACAGCCGAAGAGCAGGGACGTAGTTTCGGGAACGAATATGAAAAGCAGAGAGTACTGTCGTCAGCAAAGGAATAAATTGGATAAGAAGTAGCAGATGAAAATTAAAAAAAATGTCGGAGACAGAATGGAGCCATGGGGCACACCAGCATTTATTTTGTGAATATCAGACTTGAAACTGAACAACTGAAATTGAACGTTCCGAAAGGTAATTTCTAATCCACTGAAGAAGAGAATCATCGCCAGTTTCGCCAGATTTAAGGGGTGAAATCCTTGTAGGAGTTTCATAAAATCGATTTGTTTTTTCCAAAATCTAAAAATGTAGTATGTTGAGCAAATAAATTGAAAAATTGAATATTTACGAAGTTGTTATATAATCGATCGCGCCGGAGTACGTATAAAGTAGCAAGTAAGGTAGTCAGTTCGTTTCAGGTAAGTGGTCCTTTCTTTTGTAATAACTTTGAATAATTATAATAAAAGAAGAAAAAGATCAGCTTTTTGAAAAGTCGGAAGGAATATTGTATGCACCTGGAATTGCAGATTAATCGGTAGGCAACTAAAATTGGTCGTTATACTCTACTAAAAACTTAAACTCGATTATCTCAAAACTGTATTTTTAAAAACTGCTCGTGTTGTAACTCAAAAAGTTATCGACCGATTTGTCTAAAATTTAGAGAGGTATTTCTCTACATTATTATTATCGGAAGAATGAACCTAATAATTCGCGTTAATAAAGTACTTTGGGGGTCGAAAAAATGGCCCAAGATTCTGACTTATTTTATATTGAATTTTATATTTATTTAGTGTTTTAGGTTTATCCTTCTCGTTAATATGTTATAAAAAAAAAACAATTCAATTTTTTTGTTTCGGATTAGGATGGAGCACTGTTGGAACTCGCGTCGGCGACGACAGAAAATTATCCTGAGCCACCATTTTGGAAGGAAAAAAAAAACGTTTATTGTACTTTAGAAAGGTTAAATAAAGTTATGTTAAAAATTTAACAAAAAAAAATTATTTTATCACCTTCTAAAACATTTTTAAAATATAACTGATTTTGAGGCGTTCACATGGACTTCCCCCCTTAAGTCTTAAACTACTTATACGTAAGCTCTATTAATCCTCCTTGTGTTCTCCCAGACACAACAATGTTATCCGCGTGAGAAAGTAATTGTGCGGACTTAAAATTCATTGCCAACCTAAATGGAGCACCGAGTCATCGTGGACAACTTGACGTATTTCGAAGAAATGTCAAAATTAGACGGTGTTGATTAGTGGCATGCTGATTGGAAGTCGACAAATAGTTAATGAGCGTTGCCATAAAATTTCAATGTCTTTTCCAAGATATGACGTGTTGTAAATATTTGATTGATGACTTTTCTGACTTAAGACCGCATTGGTATGGACCAACCAGGTTGCTTATGAATGGTTTTCATAAGCGCCAAAGGGGCTTTCTTCCCCTTTTTGGATCGGACAAAAGATGCTGATGATGATGCCAACTGGGCCTATTTAGACCAAGAGAGCACATAATGTACGAGGGTCTATCAGATTTAGCAACTATACCTAGGTGTAGAATACTTATTTAGACTTTTTTCATATAATACCTGTTCTTGGCAATTCGATTTCTATGCATTTACAAATGCGCTTTACATACTTTCGTTTTATATTCCTAGGGTTCGTCTGTTAAGAGCCCTCTCCCAAATTCAGTTAGTTAGTGACCTTGTAAAGAACACAGTGCTACATAAGCTCCCTATGCCGCATTTCCATTTATTTGCTTATTCGTCATCTACATGATGTTCTGTCGTGAACAACTGAACAAGAGTCCTTTTAAGAGCCTGAATAGACCCAGTGCAGGACCCAACCCATAGAATCCATCGATCCGTTGCTACGGCGTCGTTTTTAACTGATCTTTACACAGATAAATAAATTTCGATGGATAAAGTAGATTTACGTTTTACTATTTTAGTACGTTGATTCATTGGCAGTTCACACACTCGGAAGTTCATGCATTTACAAATAATTGAGAGTGAGCACATACATTGGTGGAAGCATAAGGATTGTAGAGATAAAATGTCATCTGTCAACGTATGTAGGTATCTGACGGCTTTTTTGAGAGGCAAAAATGCATAAACTTCTATTCTATGGGTAGGAGCCATAAAGATAATTCGCGTACTGTGAAAATCAACGAAAAATAAACAAAACAATAACAACCATCGTCAAAGTTTTTGGCTATTTTTCGTAGTTTCATACTACGTGAACAATTGTTTTACTATTTTTTTGGATTCTGTTTTTTTTTGTTTTGTTGTTGTCAATATGCCCTGTGTAGGTAAGGATATACACAATGCAACACTTAAGCCACCCATTTCTAAGATCAAGATTCATCATTTGTGTTTATTGACAAGAACATAAAACAAGCTTGCTATAGTTCAATTTACAAGACAACTAATAAATTTCTCGAAAACACCAGTCCATCGGCAACACTCGACAAAACTCCGAAAAACTGAAATATAAAAATGACGGCACTAAGAAAAGTGAAGTTTGGTTTAGTGTTGGACGTGTGAGAGAAGTCAATATTTACGCCACACTTTGCAAGGAAAATCGGAAAAACAATTTGAGTGGAGAAAAGTCGAAAAAACGCGTAAAATCGACTTAACAATTCGGTATCACGGAGAAGTGCGTTAATTTCTACGTACGGGCGTATAAACAAGACAAAAAAGTTCGAACAAAGATAAGACTTGCCCGTCTCGTGCCAATTGTTAATGAATCTGCCGGGGCAGGATTCTAACATTTTCGGTTATGTTTATGTGAACGGAGGTAATTGTGATTATCGTTTTTCGCATGATTAATTGTTTTGTTGATGATTTTGAAAATTTTCGCTGAAGATTGAATCATTTTTTATGGTGAAAATTCTATTTAGTTTTGACATTTTGTGTCCGAAATGTTTCGGAGTATGTCGGCTGTTTTTTGTTTGTGTAAGCATAGGGCTGGTTCGAAAGGTACAGATGTTAGTGCTGCCAAAATTTATCGTTTAGTATTCACCACAGCTGTTTTTGTTCTTGTCAAAAAGAATATTTTTCCTTTAATTTTTGAAGATGTAGGTTTGGTTTGCGTAAGATAAACTTTTCGTCGAAGTTGATGTCTGAAATCAGTGGACTTCTCTTCTCTTTCCTTATTGTTTGCTGATATGTAATTGAGGTATTTATGTGCTGTACATATCATGTCATCTTCGACGACTAATGCCCATTTTGCTGTTCAGGTCGATGTCACCTTGCAGGTCGTAGAATTAACTGATATATGTAAAAGAATTTGACGGTTATGCGAATAAACCACGACAATCTCTTATCGACTCAAAGTACATGATCTTCGTTCTGAGGGAGTTGCCCACGAAAAATAGGTTCCTAGATTCATAATAGGAACAGCTTTCAACCTGATATGATAGGGAATCCATTCGATCCATTCAAGCTATACTAAATCAGTAGGCACTTAATTTTCAAGTAAAATAGAAAAAATCCGTGAAAGCAGTAACTGTTCCCTACAAAGCTTTGTGCGACCTTTATAAATGCTACTTAGTGAACTCACATTTATCATGCAAGCTGTAGGAGTTGTTTTGTTCTTTTAAGGAAAAGTATTGGTTGAAAGTTGACTTGCCTGTTAGCTTCAGTTTCTGTCCACTTATTTATGGAGCTTGTTGATAACCTGCAGAATGTTCATGGCAACAACAATGTCAAGGCCTAATCTTTCTTTCTTTGCCAATTGTTTGCTCTTTTTTTTACCACCATAACCACTTTACTGGTGCTGATTGTTATGAAAAGTTTATTACAAGCACTACTATCCACGCGGTGAGGTATTGGCAGTTTTTCCGCATATGCCTGCTACAACTCCTGCATATAAGTTTTCACAGAAATCAGACATAGCTTTCTAATAAATTCTCACGGAACGTTGCCGAAACAAAGTATTTTTATTTTGTTCGCAAAGGTAGACCTAATAACTTTCAAATCGGAGCAATCACCTCCGTTGTTGCCTTCCT
The DNA here is from genome assembly GCA_928272305.1 of Volucella inflata. Lineage (NCBI taxonomy): Eukaryota > Metazoa > Arthropoda > Insecta > Diptera > Syrphidae > Volucella > Volucella inflata. The sequence goes on along the minus strand of OV743720.1, from coordinate 110,255,602 downwards.
TGCAGCAATGCCCGATGTAAAATGAAGACGTGATTGGTTTTAACTCTAACCCCTTCTAAGCGATCTGCCGAATTGTTCGGTACATTTACGGGACGTCGAGTGGAGTCTTTGGGCACTCGATCAGTTCAGCCTAAACGATTATATAGATGTCAAAACTCGCTTTTTACTTACGTTCGATAAGAAGGCATTCACTTTCAAGCTATGGTGTAGTCAGTTATTAAACTTGCTGTTGCTTTCGCTGTTGATATTTAGACATTATAGCTCAGTCTTAATTTTGATCTCCTCTCTTTTTTGGTAAGAAAAATGGTATGCGCTTTAGAATTGGCAAACGGGTCAAGGAATAGATTGTGGATCAAAGCTCCGAACAACTTGCACTTAATATTCGGTGTTATCACAACAGGCATACTTTGTTTTAAATCAATGTTCACAATTCACAAAAATATATGGAATGCAAGCGCCCTAAAAGCAACAAGTCTTTTGATTTTGAAACATTTACCATGGCTTTTGGATTTTCAATCAGTGTATCATATTGTTGACCAAAATACGAGTATTTTACAAATGAAAAGCTGAAATGTCTGTACAACAGGCCCCCAACTAAGCAAGCATAACAACACTTTTCGCAACAACATGCTGAACATATACCGAATCCACCGTGTTGCCTTAATGAATCAATGCCAAGTCTTTCTCCTTTTACCTTTGACTGCCGAAAGTAGAGCACCAACCAGTGGTCTTAATATTAATCGATAGCATGCAGGTTTCCATAGCTTTCATGATGCCTTTGTTTTGAAATTTATCGTTAAAGGTAAACTTAAAGCATTCACCAAAGTCCATAGATGCGTAATCATATTGTTCCAATTGCTTCGAGAACTTGAGAGGAAGATGATGGTAGTTGCTATTGGTGAACAAATTGTCGAATGTTGGTATAAGCTTGTTATTTCGTTTCTCTTTACTTCAACTCTCATAGAAGAACTTGCGATAATACAGACAGGTTGCTCAGTCAATTTAGTCGATTAAAAATCCAAGTTGCTGTTTTTCGATTGCTGTATTTGTTTTATCTACTTCTACTTCTGCAGACGTGATCGGGAGCATTGGAAGCAATTGAAGAAATTTAACGAAGAATATGCTGGTAGTAGTGCAATCAATATAACTACTGTACATATGAGCTTCACAAAATCCTTTCAACGATGCTGTTGAAGAAATCACAAAACAGCTCAATTGTCTCTTTCCATGAATTAACATTTTTTTAAGTTCTAGTTGATAGTGGTCTATCACATTGTTGTTACAGGGTTGTAAGAGTTCACATATGGTAGTAAGACATAAAAATCGTATACACGCTGCTATGGAGACGGAGTTGGAGTTGGTCCCCTCCCTTTTGAGGAAATTTGAAATAGTTTGTGAGTGTTACTTTCTGTTCCTGCAGCTTAAATGACGTTAATTTTAGTACTTCCCGAAAGGTTTACGGCAGCTTCTTTGCGGTCACGTCTTGGCTATAACAAGGTATAAGTTTGAGTTGTTGTTGTGTCCGTAAAAGATTTGTTGATCCAGAATACTGCATTTGTGTCTTGCATCGATCGTAATATGTCAAATCTGGTAGATGGTCTTAAGTTCAGAGGACTGTATGGTCTTTGTAAATATTGGTGTGGTAGTTCCGACCCAGTTGTAAAATTTGACATTTGGAATAGATGAATTAGTTATGGTACCATCACCAGTTATGACCATCCCGATTTTAAGAGTTGCTTTCCAATTCAATGCTACTGGCAATTCCCTGACAAACAAGATGACCTGTTTAATTAGAAATTAAGATTCACCTATTTGATTCCTTTAAAACCAGTGCACGGAACTTGCGATCGTTCTTAATATAAAATGCAATCGAACAATGCATTATCTTTATGATTGAAAAGGACCATTTCGCATGTTGGAAGGAAGGGAAGAAAAGGCTGTTTTGGCATGATGAGTTGAGCAGCATTGTTCAGAATAACATGGAATGTTCACGCGATGGCGATGACGCGATAGTTAGCTCATTGGATTATCACACAGAGAGTCTGGGTTCGATTCCTGGCTGGGTCACCAACAATTTTTCAAATCGCCATCACCCTTTCGGCGAGCAATGACAAACTCTCGAAAGTCAAATTGCCTACGAAAAAGCTTCTAAGGAGTGCCGTTCGTACTCGGCGAAAAACCGTAGGCCCCGTTCAGATGTGACAAAAATGACAACATGAGCAACACAATTGAATGTCAAGAAGCTAGGCCATGGCCCATACAGGCCTGCCAGCGCCACGTTGTTTTTTTTTCATGTTTTCTGGAATGAGAAATTTTCAAGATTTGGAAGAAGATGACCGGTTCATGAGAGCTCTGGTTTCCATGCATAAACAATTCTTCGAGCATTATAAATAGATTTGATAAACTAAGGAAGTCAAAAAGACGCGCTTGATCTGACATAACCGTTATTCGTGTAATTGGCGTATTGAATGCCGCAAGATTGATCCAGACGTTAAGGTGTTGAAGTTGTAGGTACTCATTGTTGTATGTGCCGAGCTCTTCAAAGAATCTATTGAAACAGTTGTTTAAGAGGTTTCCAACATAACGACACTGTTATATGAAGTTGTGGCACTACAATGTCGTTAATTGCACTCAACAATTCGGTTCCTAAACGAAAGACTAACCAGTTCTTTATTTTTCTTTTGCTTTTCGGATTTTTATCTGTGTATAAATATTCATTTATTTATTTATTAAAACCAAATAAGATCCATTATCATTGACTTCTGTCGTTTTAAGTTGAAAAACTGAATTGCCTTGTAGCCAGCCTAATACCATTGAGAGAATTTTTCAAACTCTCGTTATTTCTGCTGGCTCATCAAAGAAATGTGTTACGAGGGTTATCGTGATGTAAATCAGCATCTTCTTCATTGGTCAATTCGGCGCATGTTCTTTAACTTTCTTATATAATCTCAATTTCACAGTAGAGTGGAGTATTAACTGTTTGACCATAAGGAAGTATCCCGTGGTTGAGGACTCTTTTCCAGTCCCAGCATCGCCTGCTGCGCTGGCAATCCTGGCTTACAAACGCTTGTGACGTCCCAACATTTTACGCCCGTGGGTTTTTACGCTTCTGATTGTTGAATGCTACCCATTTTTTATCACTGGTTATAACTCGTTTCACAAATGGCTTCACAAGATTCCTTAGCATTTTTTTTTTTCTTGTCAGTGGAATTTTCGATTGTCGTTCTCTGTAACTGTAAAAAAAACGCATGTAAACAAACAAATTCAAGCTTGAAATGTCACCTTTCGAACAAGCATCAGCTGCTCTTGAGTTATTTGGATTTAACGTCATCCCTCGCCAAAAATGCCAAAAACTTTTTCCAACACCTGTTTTTTTTTAAAAAAAGAATATAACTCCCCACAGATAACATCCCTGGTTTTGATTACTCCCATCACCCAAAGGCCAACTGTCAGGCAAACATCATCAAGAAGTGCACTTTCGTTCCCTCACACAGGCAAACTAACCAACGAAAACTTGTGTGTGCGTTTGTCATTTTATGTGTATGCTGACGGTGGTGACTTTTTCTTTTACATTTCCATTTCCATTTCTCTGTTCCGCCGCAAAATAGTTTATTCAGTAAAGAAAGCAACAAAATAATCAGATAAAATTCCATTTTAGTTTATATTCATTTTCATTTCATTCGCAATCACAATCGACTCCTTAGTAGCAAAACAAAAAACCGAAATCGAATCCAATTTAGAACGATTCCTGCACACAAATCCCCATTAACATCATCACCAGCGCCAGTGCCATCCATCAACGAGAACTAAACAATCTCTCTACGAGTTGCACCTTTGAAGAATTGAAAATAAGCAAAAAAAGAAAAAAAAAAAAAAAAAAAGATTCAGCAGAACTCTCGGAGGATCTAGCTTCCATTGTTATTCCCTGAAAACGCAACACAACAAGGAGACTTTGTGAAAATTGTTTTTGGTGTCCCTCCCCCCGCCGTAAACAGTGCGACCCTGACGAGATTTACCTTACCCGTTCGAGTACATCGGAGCAGAAGCAAGGAAAATAATTCTCTTCTTTTTTTGTGTGTGTTATTTTCTAAAGAAAGGTAGCGCGAAAGCGAAACCAAAATCCATCCACCTACTCTGGTTGACATTATTCATTATTTGTATTTATAGTCAAAGTGAAATTTTTGTTTATTAAAATGAAAATTGCAAATTGCATATTGCACAGTGAACAAACAGAGACAATAATGAAGATTTTCTTTTCTTTTTTTTTTTTTTGTTTTCTTTGGTTTATAGACAACAGAGAGCTGAAGAACTGGACAGAGAATTGTTTTGATTTGATCTCAATGCTTAAGGAGCTAGGTGATATTAAAAGCGATTAAGGAAAGAAGCAAGAGTGTGGAGGCATACAGTGGAATCAAGGATTGAAAATATATATATATATATAAAAAAAAAAAAAAACAATTGGTACTGAGTTTTCTGGGCAAACAATTTTGAGAAATTCCGTTGAGAAAACTCTGTAAAAGTGGAGGAGCATTGCAGACGTCTCCAAAACATGAGTATAAGGGGGACTGTTCCCAAGAAGGAAGGAAAGATGCGGATTCGCGCCTTTCCGGTAAGTACAAAAATTTTTAATTAGTTTTCAGTCCAGTTTTGAATATCTGGCTGTTTGTTATGTTAGTAAATCTATTTGTAAACACTTAGGCCAATCACACAACCCCATCGTGTGTAAGTTCGGTTTGCTCAGTTTTGATAACGTTTCACTTTCTCTAGTAACTATTTTTTCAATTATTTCAATTTGTGCCAAGTTAAAATGCAGTAACCGTGGATCACCACAAACGAAACCGAGATGCCCGAGAGGATTTCCATTCGTCAGCTTTTGCACCATAATTCAAGACGGGAATGATCAGGATACTTTATAAAGTGTTTTTGGGTGCTCAAAAGTGCTCTTAACTACTGAAAAGTCTGTATGGTTTAGGCGCTGGTGTCGTTTACCGAGTTGATAGCGGAGCTGAGATAGCTCAAAGTTGTAGCTACCTAATTTTCGTTACGATTGTCGAATTAGAAGACCCTTTGACATACAGTCATGTCCTCGTTGACCGCGAAAACTATCTGCTTTAATAGTCGCAAACGGTCCATCGATATGTTGCCCCCTTACTGCTGGTTTATCGACATAAACTAGCGACTTGCCGGAGCTCCACAAGAAACAATTCAGTGGCTTCAAATCGCCTTGGTGTACAACTGACGGGTTCATTTCTTGAAATGACTCTATTGTCAAATCATATTTTCAACAATGCTACGTTTTCGTCGTTGATTGTCACAATGTACAGGCGTTTATTGACGGTACGTTGTGCTGCGGCATCATTATTGAAGAAATAAGGATGCAGGATGCCATCGGCGGGACGTACAATTTACACTATATGGTCGTTTTAGCTGGATTTAGTGGCATCGGGTAAACTTCTCGAGGCTTGATCTCGCTCTAAATATAGCAATTTTGCTTGTTTACGTAGCAGTTTAACCAGAAATAATCACTGAACAAAATTTTATGGAAAAAAAAACTTTGTCAACTCCGGTTGGAGCCCAATCACTGAACACCCGAGACAATAAGCCTTGAGATTAAAATTTTTACGTAGAATTTCCCAATTGCTTCGACCGACGGCAAGGTAATAAATTGGAGTCCTCTTTAGCACAAGCTCCTTCAGCCTCAATATTTTCTTCCAAACGCACTGTTCTCTTTCGTGTTAGTGTGAATATCTGACAGCATAAATTGGGCGTGTTACTCAGTTATTTGCTCTAAATCTTTCGGGGATCAATATGACTTCATGGACGACAAGTCAGTCTATACGGATGAATCCAAAATTGACAGCGGAGTTGGTGGCGGTGTTTTCGCAGATGAGCTTTACCTAAACCTCTCTTTAATTTGCCTTTTATATCACTGTAGCCTCTTCCATGCTGAAGTTTGGCAATTAAGAAAGCTCTGTCCTGATTAAAGAAAAGATAATATCTGCAAAAAATGTCCGCATGTTCTCATATAGTCAAGCAGCAATCAGATCGCTAAACTCAAAAACCATACTAAATTGCCGATCATCTCTCATGGAGATGGGGGAGCAGTCCAACATTGACCTATTCCAGGCTGACAAACTTGCCAAAATTGAACTTACCATACCCATTCCACCTGAAAAAGTTATTATCGGTATACCAATCGCAACGTGGACAAAACTCTGAAGTTGGATGCTAACTGAAGAACAAACTTTAGATGGACATTTCTAGTGACCAAGCAAATCTTTCTTGGTTTGGGTTGTCAGCTCAATATGACAGTAGATTTGACATTTAATCCCTGTTGAAAAGTCTGGCACTGCACATGCTATTATATGCGGTCATATATATCGATTTAGATCTTTTTTGTTCATTGTGGAAAAATTTGATCTATGATTTACTTTTCTGGCTTAAATCCACACACAACTGCAGTTAAGACCAAAGATTCTTGTTTGATCTAAGCTTAGAGATTGCTGTTCTGAATTCTTCTCTGCCTAAAGAAGGGAATGATGTCTGTCATCGTTCCGGGTGAATGGTTCATTCTCTCTGACGGTGCCACTCTGTAAAGGTGGCCACCCTGTTTGCAAAACAGATCCTAGTCTCAACCATGCCCCTTTGGATTTCGCATCTCTTCGATATCTTTTCTCTTTTATAAGAGTTTTCTTTATAGGACGGGTTTAGCATGACGTGCTGGTTTTTTTTGCAATAAAATGTTGTCCGATAACAATAACCATTGGCTGAAAGGCAAACTCCGTTCGCATTTTTCAAATGAGTAAAATGATTTTTGTGGGTGTACTTGATTGTCATAGGATCGGCCTCAATCTAGAAATGTAAGTTTTATAATTTAGATTTTCATTGAACCAAAAGTGGGTTTCGTCACTAAACATAATTTCTCGATAAAAATAAATGTCGAATTGAAGCTCTTCAAGAGCCCATTTTGTGAACTCATGACCATGGTGTGAGCTTAGGTCGCGATGCAAACCGTGGTTGGTACCAATTATCCTTTGTCTAATACACGCTTTTGTTAGAGTTCACTCCACTTTCTGGACATACGAACTCCTTCATCAAACTTGTAGCTATCTATTGAAGTTGTTGTTCTTTGCATATTTAGCCTTTTTTGACCATTTCTTCTTCTGCTTCTCAATTGAATTGTCTATATTGTCTGTATATACATATGTCCATACGAGTACATGTATCCAAGAAGTTGTTTTAAAACTTTTGTGTCTTTGGGATTTGTATGTGAATTTCGCAAAGTACTTTCAAGCACGATAAGAAGAAGTCCCGGTGAAAGCACATAACTAATTCTAAAACTTTTTTTGGGCATCAACAGATCCAATGATTTTCTTCCGGCTATGATATCGGAGCAAGTGATGAGAAACAACACATAATTCCGTATAGCTCATCTTTAAAGACGCTCTCATAAATAACGATGTGGTTCAGATTAAGTAAATTTTTTAGAGCTAAACTTGAGACCTAATTCATTGAGCATGCGTTCCTCTAAAATATTTTACAGATGAGCAGTTACATGTTACTCACAGAACCTTCCTCTGTAGCAATAAAAAGCTCGACAGCTAACACATCAACTAGCACAAGAAACGCAACTTTTGTTTTATAGACCACGCGTACATGTAATGGGTCGATTTTCCCCACTAGACCCCGCTAAAGCTCAAATTGTTTTCTTATTTGTGCGGAAATAATTCTGCCACATGACTTTACTTTACTCTTGGGTGGCGAGGCAAAAGAGTTTACCTTAACAAGTACTGTTTCCAACTTCTCAGCAATACCAAGTCCCCCACCCCAAGATGTTACTAATAAAGTGATGTCAGCACTCGTTAAAGAAAAAAAAGACAAAATATGTCGGATATGCTTTCAGAACGTTTCACGAACATGATTTGCCTCCTAACAATATTACTTTAGAAGAAAACTATTACAATTGGGAGGAACAAACCCCAAAACTTATTATCTAACAAACTCTTGTCAAAAATAGACCAACAAAACCTTGCCAACATATACTAATTAGGTGATTTTATTTCGATTAGTTTTCCAATAGTTTAGTTGGTGCAAGTATTTATTGTATGGAAGCTGTGAAATGGCAAGTATCCTGGCGACAAATCGGTGTGAACTACTAGTTGGTCAGTGTATTTTTTTGTACGGCATCTGAATCTTACTCGAATGAAAACCTATAACTCGGTTTTTCTTACTTTGTTTGCCCAAAGTTGAGAGATGATGATGATGATTGTTACTATTTTTTAACCGCGGTTAACGGGAAAGTACATCACAAGTTTTGCAACTTTATAAAACTTTAATCCTTAGTTAGCAATTGTTTACTTTTTTAATTGCTAAGATCAGGTCGTGTTTACTAGACAGAATCGAATTTCAAAGAAGGAGTTACCGTGTCGGTAGCGTCATTTTTCCATATTCCACTTACACAAAGCACATTAATTTGCAAATCGAGTAGTTGTACACACCTTAGTAATGTGCCGTCTTTACTGCTGACCTAAATCATTTGTTTGTTTCGTCTATAAATCATTTTGGAGGCGCATGCCACCTTCAGTTATGCTTATGAGAATCCCAATTGTCAATAAAACCCTTAGCGAGAACGCCGATGTAGGACCTAATAATTCCTTTTCTGCGCTGCAGTTTCATTTTTCGCAATCCACAAAGGGATATGGAAACCAGAAATATTAAATAAATTCAAATATATACTAATTTAAGACAAATTCTTGAAGTTTAGCCATCTTGGCTATCGATACAAACGCAGATATGTGCCCGGTATGAACATAGCAATTGTGTTTATCGCTCACCACGAAGGGGCACATGCAAAACCTCTGGTTTTGTTGAAATTCGCAAAGAATGGGACTCGACTGTCGCTCAATCCATAAAGGAACATACAAATCTCGGATTCGAATTTTCTCTTACTATAAGTGTATGGGTTTGGTACTTATAAATGAATAAATAGAAACATTTAGATGGTAATGTTTTGCGGCATAAGTAGATACAAACAATGAATTGAAGTACGATTTAATGGATCTATCTGTCAGCATCATCGATGATAAATACAACTTCGTCGATTTGAATTTCTCGGATTATTTGCAGTTCTGGTTGGATATAATCCGATTTTGATCTGCTTTAGATGTCTTATTAAGACGTGACTCAATCAGATTGACTCTATATCCATGGTTTGAGTCCTTAACGAGTTTATACAATTAGATGTCTTCAATTGTTAGGAACTGCGTATCCATCTCCATCTCTCTGCCATTTGAAAGTATACAGTCGATAATAAGTTCAATCCTTAGAGGCTCCTAACTTCTTCCAGAACCTTATTACATTTTTCAAGTTTCCGTTCTTTTTGCGTCTGTTTGGCTTAACCGACATTCAGAATATTTACGGAAACTACAACAGAACGGTGACGTTAACCTTTTAAAAAGTTATCATACGTCGTTTCAATTGAATGTCTTTTTCCCCACATTCATCATCCTGTTTTCGCTTATTTTCCTCCCCAGTTATATTCTGTACAGTAAACATCACATTCGGCCACTCATCATCTTTCTAATCGAATCGCTTTTGTTTTTTCTGTATCCATTTTTCGTTAGCTCAAATTTGTAAAAAAAAAAAAAAAAAATTATTCAGTTTAGTAGGTAGATGAATTATTTCCGTGCACTCAAATCCGAAATCTGAGACTGTAAGTAGTAGTAAAGTTCAAGCGATATGCACATCGCGTGCCTGAAACCCCCACTTGATGAAACTGTTTTCCAATAATGCGAAGGGCCAGAAAAAGTCTAAAGTATTCCCTTTTACCTGTAAGGGCAGTACACCGCAATGATTTGTCCAAAAATATAAGTATTGTGGAGATTTACCGCTTATTTCCTCTTTGGTTGCCACATTATAGAACTGGTTTTCAAGTAGGCTTAGCAATGCATTTCAATGCACGAACTATTCAAACAAATATTGTATCTTTACAGACCTCTATGGATGAAAGATATGTTGAGAATATTTGGGCCAGTCTTAAGAATGCCATTCAAGAAATACAAAAGAAAAATAACTCCGGTCTGTCGTTCGAGGAGCTTTACCGAAATGCATACACTATGGTTTTGCACAAGCACGGTAACCGTTTGTATTTGGGATTGAAAGAAGTAGTATCCGATCATTTGGAGAACAAGGTGCGACCAGAGATTTTGGAAAGTTTACACAACAATTTTTTGCCGAAACTTAATCAAGCGTGGAATGATCACCAGACATCGATGGTTATGATTCGTGACATTTTAATGTATATGGACAGAGTGTTTGTGCAGCAGCGAGATGTAGAAAATGTCTACAATTTGGGGTCGATTATATTTAAGGAACAGGTACGATTGGTGCAATAACTTATTTATTATACACAAAATAATTTACTGTGTTTTTCATTGTATTAGATTGTCCGGCATCCGGTCATTCAGGAGCATCTACGAGAAACACTACTTAATATGGTGTTACTGGAGCGAGGCGGTGAGGTAATCAATCACTTGGCAATCAAAAACGCTTGCCAAATGCTTATGTCACTTGGAATTAATTCGAGATTGGTGTATGAGGAAGATTTTGAAGTGCCGTTCCTAAGGCAATCCGCATCGTTTTACAAAGTAGAATCGCAGAAATATTTAGCTGAAAACGATGCTGGTGTTTGCATTAAGAAGGTTGAGGTAAGCTTCCATTCAAATTCAATTTCTTTGTTGAACAATGTTTACTTATGTTTTATTAAATTAAATTAATAGGCACGTATTCAAGAGGAATCATCACGTGCTGCAAAATATCTTGACAAAGACACCGAGCCACGTATTGTGAAAGTTGTCGAAGATGAACTTATCAAACACCATATGCGCACCATTGTTGAAATGGAAAATTCTGGCGTCGTGTATATGATAAAGAATTCAAAAACTGACGACTTAGCATGCACATATAAGCTGTTCTCCCGCCTCAAAGATAAGGGTCTAAAAGTTATTGCCGACACAGTATCTGCCCATCTACGTGAACAAGGACGACTACTGGTTAAAGAGGAAGAGAATGGCACAAATCCCATAACATTTGTGCAAAATCTCATTGACTTAAAAGACCGTTTCGATCATTTCCTGCATCATTCATTTAACAACGACAGGATCTTTAAGAATATGATTTCATCGGATTTCGAGCATTTTCTTAATCTAAATAATAAATCCCCCGAGTATTTGTCCCTTTTCATTGATGATAAACTCAAAAAGGGCGGCAAAGGAGTAAGTTTTTATTTTTATTTTTTTTATTTATTTACAATAAATACTAAAATGAATTTCAACTTTTTACAGATGACGGAACAAGAGATTGAAACAATTTTAGACAAAACAATGGTACTCTTCCGATTCTTGTTGGAGAAGGATGTCTTCGAACGTTATTACAAGGCACATCTAGCCAAGCGGTTGTTATTAAACAAATCAGTCTCAGATGATTTCGAAAAGAATATGATATCAAAATTAAAGGTAACAATCAGGGAACATCCTTATAGAACTTATGGAATTATGTTTTCATTCGATTTAATGCTTTGTTTTGTAGACTGAATGTGGATGTCAATTTACCTCAAAATTAGAAGGAATGTTTAAGGATATGTTCTTGTCAAATATATTAATGGAGGAATTTAAAAATTATGTAGCTAATCATAAACTATCGTTATCGGGCGTCGAGCTTACAGTTAGAATATTAACAACAGGATTCTGGCCAACACAAGTAAGTGTGGTTAACAGGAACGACATAGTTTTTCAAGAATATGCATTTAACAATAAGTCTTCATTTATTTTGTGTTGTTTATATAGATAGTAACACCGAATTGTAATATACCAGCGGCGCCGCGGACTGCATTTGAAACCTTTAAAAAATTCTATCTAGATAAACACTCGGGTCGCCAATTAACTCTACAACCGCATTTGGGTAAGAATTTCAATTACAGATACTGATGGTGGTGGTGGTTCACCTATTGAATACAAACTGATTATTTATTCTTAGGAACTGTGTATATAAATGCGGTTTTCTTTGGAACAAAAACAGAATGCGAAAAGGATAAAGACGGACCTAGCTCTAGTTTGTCATCAAGTACTAATGGTGGTGGTGGTCCAACAACAACAAGAAAACACGTCCTTACAGTTTCAACGTATCAGGTGAGAACAATTTATTTATATCTTTTTAATTTTTTGCATGAAAACAATTCTTAGACCCTATATTCGTAATCTTTTGTCTAAAATTGTTTTTCCCTTGTGGAAATCAGGTGAAAATTGCAAGCACGTGCTTAGGTGTCTTTGGTATAAAGCTCGTTGGACTAAATAATTATTGTGCCCATTTAGTCGAATTGTGTGCTCCCTCGAAAAGTTTTTTATTGAATATATAGCTTCTCTTCGAAGGAAACTTAAGGTATGTACCACCAACAGGCGCCGAAATGTTGTTGCCAAAACAAAATTTGGAATGGATAGACTCAAAAAAATGAAACGAAATTGGCGAAATATTCTTTGGTTCAATGATTACAAATTAAATTAGGTAGATAGTAAGAAATGGGTCAGACGTCCCAGAACACATGCAAAAACGTCTAACATGGAGGCGGAGGTATTATAGTTTCGGGATATTTTTCATGAGCATCCTATGATCTGACTCTCCAGACATTAATCCCCTGGAAAATTTGTGGGCAATCGCGAAAAAATTTCTTGTTGCCCGAAAATCTAGAAATGGAAGTTGTGCTGGGGAATCCGAACAGCTTGGTACATCATACCAACATACACTTGCCGCACATTAGTCTAGTCAACGCCGAAAGGAATCCGTGCAGTGCTTAGATAGCAAGTTTGCTATCCTCTAAGACACAAAGCGGAAAATGCCGTCCAGTTTTCCATTTAATTCTGTATACAATGAAACCTTGTGTCCCAGTAGAAAATAAAGAATTTTGTAAATTGTCCCAGCAATTGGTTCATAAGTTACGGTGGGTGTTCTTTTCAATCACTATCTTAAATTTCAACTGTCCACGAACGTGTTAAGTATTAATTACCAACATTTTGCCTTATTGTCTTGTTAATTTGTATCCTCTCGAAAATGGATTGGAAAAAGTTAAATGGGTCTAAAGCACATCCTATCATTCAGTAAATTTTCTCCTTTTTATCCGTCAAGTAGTAGTAGTAGTAGGGCAAGTACTTTCTCGACTTTACATGGCCTGCTAAGGGGCTACGTACGGATCTAAAGTCGTGATGATTCTTTCGTTTGCTAAAGTCGTCAACATTGATATATTTTTAATCCGAGGCAACTATTCTATTCTGCTATTTCTATGCATAAATTCCAATTAAAATTGCGATCCCATCAACAGAGGCCAACACAGCTAGATGATATCTGTGTACAAACAATACTTTTCAAAGTAACACTGCCCCATGAAAGATAATCGTGGATCAACGGATCTTTTTCTTTTGAAAGGGTTTTCCAATAAAGACTTGACAATATATTGACAAAATATTTCAAAAACTTTATTATCGGCTTGAAGTACTATCAAAACATTTATGAATGGAACTCGACTTCGTTCATATGACCACCGCGGGCACGTTTGCAGCGGTCGATTCGTTGGACCCAATTTTTAACGACTCGGCCACACATTTCGGCCTAAACGGGCGCTATTTCGCGTTCAATGTTGGCTTTGAGCTCTTCCAATGTTGGCATAAATCAATGACTTAACGTAGCCCCACAGAAAATAGTCAAGCGGCGTTAAATCGCACGAACGAGGCGGCTAATCGAATGGCCCATTTCTTGAGATAACACGCTCCCCATACTTACTCTTCAATAAATCGATTGTAACGTGTGCTGTGTGGCTTGTGGCACCACAGCTTGATCTTGTATGGGTATAAACCAAGATCCTTACGCAAAATACGCCATAATGTGGTCTGAGCGATGCCCAATTCTTGAGAACGCCGTGGAATTGCCTGATTTGGATCGTTTGCTACGGGCGTCTGAACGGCAGCGATATTTTCGACACTTCGACCAATACGTGGTCTCACTGACACGGCAACATCACACAAGAATATATTGACAGTGACAGTTTGATGATTAGTTAAAGAGTGCGTTCACAAATTAAATTCAAAGTTGTCAAGTCCTTATTGGAAAAGCCGATATAATGGGACCTTGTTCTACTTATAACATGTAGCTGCAAATTCTGTCGGCCTTTAACTGGAGGCCACATTTTGACCATTTTAAACGCGTGATTAGACATGTCTTGCAATTCGCTTTCCGATTTCCTTTCGTTTACATCCAGTGGCAGTACATATTGAAGTAGCTTTGGTAGCATGAATGTCAATGTCAATGTGCTATGGCTGCAAGTTTCGAAGTCTCTACCTATAATTGCCTATAGAGAGAAAGTGGCGGTCGGTTTTACCTCTGAAGGTACGTAGATTTAGTGATACTGTATGTTTTTCTTATTCAGCTCGTATGATCAGGGTGGACACTATAGCTACTATCTCTGTTGTGCGAAGTCCCTATTTCCTACAAAAGAATTTGTTACAAGCATAACATAACAGTCGACGTAGGCAGGTCAAGGCCACAGCTTATAATCCAAGAGCTAGTCTGAACAAAAGTCCGTTTGGTGGTTTCAATTAATACTGAGGAGAATATCACAGTTCCAATGTAGAACGATCATTTGTTTAATTTTTCCTAAGTTATTGTTCAGAAATAAAAGTTTGTATAAAGATGAGATAACCCCTGCTCTACCTACTGCTCTTAGAGTGCTATAATAGTTGTGAGTGAGCAAAGGTGCTCTGCAAAACCGATGTAATGAATAAATGAAAAGTCCAAGTCTCCGCTTGATGATCAATCATTTTTACTTACTACTTTGTACAGAGTTTTATTTATACATTTTCCTAGGCAGAATTTTTTCCTTAGATACTGTCTATACTGTGATTGATATCGCAGTCTTTTAATTTGTATTCTACTAAAGTATAGTGTTGAAATAGAGTACCACTTGTACCGCTTTCTGTCTGAAAGCCAAGAGTTCCTTCCCCGGTGGCATACAATATTAAGGCCCAATGAATTTGTTTTTTTTTTATAATAATCCGCCCCGTGCTAAGGCAACTGATGCAAGCGATCTCGCCCAATCGTTGAAAATGAATTTCAACTGTCCGTTCTGTTTTCACTTCCTACTCATGCACTTCTAGGCACGAAAACTCCGAAAGTTTGGCTTGAGATTTAAGATTTTCGCCTAACCCTTTCGCAATGCATCACATGACCTAACTCAGACAACTTTGTCAATCCCAGCCTGTTATTAGGTAAACAGACTTTTGACGCGGCTCTCTAGAATGACTAATAAAGGAATCTTTGTCTTTTGTTTTAAAGCAACTAACAACTTTGTAAATATTTTCATTTCTTTGAATTTTAGATGTGTGTTCTAATGTTATTCAATAATCGCGAACGTATGTCGTACGAAGAAATTCAACAGGAAACAGATATTCCCGAACGAGAGCTTATAAGGGCCTTACAATCGTTATCAATGGGTAAACCAGCACAAAGGATACTTGTACGTAATCCCAAAACAAAGGATATTGAACCATCAAATGAATTTCACATAAACGATGCGTTTATTTCCAAATTTCATAGGTGAGTAATTTACGTAAATCACAATAAAGCACGTGTCTCTATAAATGTTGTAATTGTTTTAGGGTTAAAATTCAAACAGTCGCCGCAAAGGGTGAATCCGAACCGGAACGACGAGAGACCCGTGGTAAGGTGGAAGAGGATCGTAAGCATGAGATCGAGGCTGCGATTGTAAGAATAATGAAGGCCCGAAAAAAGATGGCGGTAAATACCACACAACAACAATACCTAAAGAATGAATTCTAATTATTTTTGTTTTTTCTTCTACAGCATAACCTGCTTGTATTGGATGTAACATCTCAGCTTAAATCTAGGTTTATGCCTTCACCTGTATTTATTAAAAAGCGAATAGAAAATCTAATCGAAAGGGAATATCTAGCACGAACGCCAGAGGATCGAAAAGTTTACATTTACTTGGCTTAAATTTACATCATCAGAGAAAAAAAAACAAAAACAAATCATAAAAGCAAAAAGAATGGAAACTATATTTTTTATTTAGGACGTTTCTATGTTTTCATTTGGTTTCCTTCTGCAAATCCTTAGTCTGCTATTTCTCATCAAAAACAAAAAATTTATTTGATTTAAGCGCCAACTTGTTATTGAGAACATATTCACTTCTGTTTCCCAACTTTCTAGTAGGAAAAAACCAGAAAAATCAGCATAAATGTAATTTTCAAAACCTATTTTGTTTTGATTTAATTTTAGTTTTTTTTTCTTTTTTCTTTTTTTTTTCTTTGATTAGGCAAAATGAAGAATAAATAAAATAAGAATGAAAATGCATGGAGAATATTATTTCAATAGTTTCTCACATCGTTCCATTGTTCCACCTTCTTCTGTTTTTGTTCTTATACCATTAAGCTTTAAGTCAATGAACCGTCAGTTTACGGTTAAAGTTCACTTGCGAAAAAAATAATTTATGTACAAGGCAATTATCATACCAATTTCCGATATCATATTCGCTCAGCTTTCATTACATTAAATTCATCTTAAATGGAATTTAAAAACATCAAAATAGAAAACAAAACAAGAGTAGATAAAAAGGATAAACAAAATAAGTAATAATTAAATGAAAAAAAACAAGTGAGAAGTAATGAAAGGAAAGTACAATGAAAGTAATTGAGTGTCTCAATTGAAAGTTGAGATATCATGAAAATTTAGTTGCTTTTGTTTTATTTGATTTTTAATTTCAGTTTTAAATTGTTTCTACTTCTTTTTGTTTTCCTTTATACATAACAAAATACGTCTATATATATATATTTAAACTTAGTTACTAATTAAAAAATATGCGTTTTAATAAAAGAAATTAAAGAATGGAAATATATATTGAGATATATTTTAAGATTTCAATTATTCTGTTTGATTTCGATGTTGCATTGGATTACATTGGACAGCAGCTCTTCCCACAACTACACTGAATTCTTGGGGCAACGACTTTCGGAACTTCATGAGGAATGCTCGGACTCTTAACAGGTCACGTGGAGCTGAGCAATTTTTAGAGGCCGCTGAATGCTACGAGGGCGGGTCAATAAGTCCGTGACTTTTTGAATTTCTGACCTCTTTACTGCTCCTGTCAACAGGCATCTGTCAGTTGACTCCTGTCAAAATTTAAACTTGCTGCGTCAGTTAGTTTGTGTTTGACAGCTATTTTTATCAGACTACTCACTAATTTGAGGAGAAAATGGAAAAAAGTGAATTTCGTGTGCTTATTAAGCATTATTTCTTGCGAAAAAAAACCATTACCGAGACCAAGGCTAAGCTTGATAAATACTATGGGGACTCTGCACCATCGATTTCAATGGTAAAAAAGTGGTTTACTGAATTTCGTTGTGGCCGTACAAGCACTGAAGATGCCGAACGTCCTGGACGCCCAGTTGAGGTCTCTACACCCGAAACAATCGAAAAAATTCACGATATGGTGTTGGCCGACCGAAGATTGAAAGTGCGAGAGATTGTGGAAGCCGTAGGGATCTCGCATGGCTCAGTGGTTTCAATTTTGAATGATCACTTCGGCATAAGAAAGCTTTCCGCAAGATGGGTGCCGCGTTTGCTCACAGTCGACCACAAACACATGTGCAGTTGCCATGGCAAAAATCCATGAATTGGGCTATGAATTGCTCCCTCATCCACCCTATTCTCCAGATTTGGCTCCGAGGGACTACTTCTTGTTCCCAAACCTGAAGAAATGGCTTGGTGGAAAAAGATTTGACTCCAATGATGAAGTCATCTCGCAAACAAAGGCCTATTTTGAGGACCTCGACAAATCATTTTTTTTGGAAGGGATAAAAAAATTGGAGAAGCGTTGGACAAAGTGTACAGAGCTCAAGGGAGACTACGTTGAAAAATAAAATATTTTTTTTATCAAAAAATCTGTGTTTTAATCCAAAAGTCACGGACTTATTGACCCGCTTTCGTATCATCTCAGTATCACCACCATCGAGAAAGTGCAATTGAATGGGCCGGACATTCGATGGATGGAAGAGCTTCAAACTGTCTTCGTATCACTAAGAAGTAAGAAATCAGTGGGAACCGATGGAATACCGAACATTGTGCTTCGATATCTCCCACCAGAAGTGGTGGACATTTATACCATCCTGTTTAATAATGCTTTGAATAATGCCTATTATCCAATGCATTGGAAAACAGCGGTGGTGCATCCCATTCCCAAAAGGGATAAAGACATGTCCAATCCGGCGAATCATCGGTCTATAAGTCTCCTTCCGAATATCAGCAAAGTTTTCGAAAAAGTGATCAATAGAGTCCTGACTAAGTGGGTTGAGGACAAAAATATAGTTCCAGATAATCAGTTCGGTTTTAAGGCGGGACATGATATATCACATGCCGCGTCTAAACTGGTATCCGATATCCAGTGGAACAATAGCAAAAAACAGTGCACAGGTGCCTGCTTGATTGACTTGGAGAAGGCTTTTGACACCGTATGGCTAGAAGGTATTTTCTTCAAGTTGAACAGGCTGGGCATATGTGAACCATCGCTGTATATTCTCTTTGATATGCTCTCCAGTAGAAAGTTCATCGTGAAGAATGGCGATGCGACTTCTGCTAGAACGTTTAACATTAAAAATGGTCCGCAACAAGGTGCGGCTAATTCGCCGATCCTTTTTAACATTTACACAAGCGATCTTGTGAGTTCACTTCACCATGCCATAGCGTACGCAGACGACTTGATAGCGTACAGATCAGGTCCAAAAATCGAGGTCATTAAGATGCTCTTGCAAAGTGACTTCGATAAGATTAAACGATATTGCGATGACTGGAAGTTGAAGATCAACTTTCAGAAGTCGGAAACCATTCTTTTTAGGACACCTTTGTCTGGGGCCTCTGCGGATACCAGAAAGAACTGGCGAAAGTTTTCGATCGTGGGACAACGCGGGCAACCACATGCTTGTCGAAATGTAGTCAGATACCTTGGGATTTGGCTAGATCAATATCTATATTTTAACAAACATATAGATGTTGCTCTGGCCAGAGCCAAAGGTGCATTTGCCCTTACAAAGAGACTATTTTATAGCAGGCAACTCGATGCGTGGGTAAAAGTAATCTGCTACATGGCCCTTATCCGGCCTATGTTTGTATTTGGATGTCCCGTGTGGTTCAACGTGAGAGCAAGCTTAATGGAAAAGATTCGGGTGTTTGAGAGGGCTTGTCTTAGGACTTGTCTTCGCTTGTACAGAACACCAGAATCGGAGTACATAAAATATTATCTTAACGAGGTCCTGTACAACAGGGTGAACCTAATTAGAGTGGACAATTTCGTCATTAAGCTGACTCGCAGGCACATTGCTAGAGCAATGGCTTCGACGAACAATCTGATCTCCGGGGCTTATTACCCTAACTATCTATATCACGAGAGTGTGCGCTTTAGCGGCTGATCCAGGACAAATTAGCGGTGCCGCTAATCTTCCACGTTGCTCGAACAGCTGCAGACAGGCGACTCAACTACGACAGAGACGTCGCACACGGCAGTGCGGAGCGTCTCCGGTTCAGTAGGGTGGTAGGGAGTCGCGATTTGAGAGACGTCGCTCGGCAGCACCAAGAATTTTGGTGGCTTATTGAAGGAGAGGGAGCTCTTTCGTAGTTTCCTTCTAATTCGAGGTAGCGTCGATAAGACGCAAAGTCGGTTTACTTAAATTTTAAGTCATGGCCGCCTTACATAGTTTAGGTAGGTTAACGTAGTGTTAAGATAATTTTAAAAAAAAAAATAATA
Source organism: Volucella inflata (assembly GCA_928272305.1). Taxonomy (NCBI): domain Eukaryota; kingdom Metazoa; phylum Arthropoda; class Insecta; order Diptera; family Syrphidae; genus Volucella; species Volucella inflata. Next base: position 110,235,747 of record OV743720.1, on the reverse strand, counting down.
AAAAAAAAAATACGTATTTAATTACGTATCGTAGTTTAAGATAATCTAAGTAGTCTAAGAATTATTTTGTAAGTAGTTTTAAGTTTTATGTAAACGAAATGTCCTTTCACTAAGTTTTTGCTAAAACAATTTGTATTTTCTTAATTCTAAGTATAATGAACATGAAATAAAAAAAATATATAAAAAAAAACAGTTAGGTTACGTCGAAAGACATAGTTAAGTTTTATGTTTAGCTTAGGGCGCTCTTATAGGGCCAGTAAGTAAATATAAGAAGAATTGAAGTCAATTAAGCTAGTTTTTAAGCGTTTTTTTTTGCTAAGCACTTAAGTATTAACAAATGAATTTAAATAAAAATGCATGAAAAAAAAAACATTCGATGGATGACAAACTGTGATATACTCGTATACTATGGTATTTGCTAAAGTGAAAAGAAACAACGCTAGACTTAGACAAGATGTTCTGGGCTTTGGGCATGTAAGCAAGCCTCTTGATAATCCACATCAAAAATAGTTTCGCTAACGTAAGCCCAAAATGCGCCCACGTCCACAGTTAAGAACGACGCCACTAAAGAATTGTCCTATTAGCTTCCCGACAGAGCATATGAGCAATGTCCGTTGAATGACAGAAAAGACAGATAGTAAGAAAATAAGTGCCTACAGAACACCACGTCTGGTTTAATTGCCTTTGGGGCGGCACAAAATATCACTTTAACAAGCACACGGTTTCCCCATCTAAATATTCACAATGGGACATGATAATCATGAACTGTTTAATCAAACAGATGACATTTCGATAGGCGTAACGCATGCCTTCATTATTTTAGACGTCCGAATACTCCGTGCAGGCAACATTAACTCTGATCAACACTTTGTTGCAGCCAAAGAAAAACTTCTGTGAGAAGTTATAGCATAGAATGCATAACCCAAAATCTTAACAACTCTTATGCCACCAGCATCACGTACCGAAGACAACCCTGATAACGCTGCGAAAGTGCCATCAATGACTACGCAACTGATGTGGCGGGTTTCACCCGACAATCACCAAGAAATGACCAGTTTGATAAGCAGCACGCAGTTAAATAAAAAGCTAATAAGGCGGCGCTGCAACGAAAGCCGGAAAACGCTCGTGGGCTTTACGAGCCAAAAGGACAGAAAGAACATCGGTACAACAACAACAAGCGCATTATCGAATATACAGAGAAGTTGTTCTTCAACCTAATGTTCGTATTGCCAATAGGTAAAAAGAACTTGTCAAGACAGAAGATTGCCCATTCAATTTAGATTATGATAGTCAAAACTTCCGCCCACCTGATCAAAACAAAGTAGCAATATCTTAGCTTAGATATAGCCAAGAAAGCTGTTGGACTTAACGGTCTACTTGTCGAACTATTTAAAGCTGTTGGAAATGACTTTTTGGAGAGTATAGACCAACTGATTTCCTAAATTTCGACAGAAGATTGTATGCCTTATGAATGGATTCCGAGTATCATTTGCCCAGTTCCCAAAAAGGGAGATCCCCTCGACTACTTCAACTATAGGATAGTTTAAGTCGCCTCAACATCTGATACCAGATCTTATCTGCTATATTATGTGAACATTGGAAACCCTATATCAGAACCTTCATTCGCCCCACGATCGATAAAATCTTCGCACTCCGGGAGATCCTGAAAAAAACCTAAGAAATCCAAATCGATACCCAGTACCTTCTCATTAATTTTAAAATTGTCTGCCCCTTCTGTGCAGAATGACAACTCAGAAAACTCGCTGCACCTTCAACCTACACCTGTGATATCAAAAAACGTTTTAGACAAGGTGACGCACTCTCATGTGACTTCTTTGATATCATACTTAAAACAATAGAGGACTTATCTTTCAAAAGTTTGTGCAACTACTACCGTACGCCGATGATCTCGACACAATTAGGCCAACACAGCGTGTTGTCATTGGTGAGTTCGCTAATGTTGATATGGAAGCTGCGAAAATGGTTTGGCAAAACCAAATACATTATATGCTCTCAACATGAAGAACAGAACGACACAGTCGACAACTAGAAAGATACTTTATCCAAAGATACTAAGAATTGGTAAATCGCCGCTCCTTTGGACTAAGAAGGCAATTAAGTAGTAGGACCATTTCCTGCAAAACTAAGGAATCCCAGTCCTACTTTGTGGACTCTATCGAAAGCAGATGAAGACACCCCAAGTCGTTCCAAGAGAAAAACCCTTCGAAAAATAATCGGTCCAGTTTGCGTAGATGGGCTTGGAGTAGATTAAAGGACGAAATATACGAGCTGTAATGGGACATTGACATAGTCAGAAAACTGTGTATCAGTCGTCTGAGATATTTGGTCATGTGGAACGAATGGCGTGCAGAGTCTTCGAAGAGGTGCACAATGAATACGTACATTGCGTCCGAAATCCATCTGAAACACAAAAGAGCACCCGAATGAATTTCCATGGAAACATCTGTTAGACGCACAAAAAGTTAAAACATGACCAATTTCATTCGAAGTGATGCATTCCACTTGTGGGCCACATTTACTGTCTCTCTTCCTCTCATTAGGGCCTATGAATTGTCAATTTTTTGACATGACGCAACGGATTCTATGGGCTTGGGCGCTTACGCGGAAGCCTAACGTAGTAGAGGAAGACCTCGCCATAGGTGGCGTGCACAAATAGAAGAGGCGCTAACATAACTTGGAGTGTGCAACGTTTCTCGTGCTTTCTCATTATTCAGGTACGAATTTGTTCTTTCCGTCGCGTTTGTTCTGCGTAAAGCTGTGTTAGCAATTCGTCTTTTTTTCTTGATACAGAGGTTTTCTTTCCACAGTCATTAGCAAGCTCCGTGCCAGTCGCTAAGAACCATTGTCACAGGGCGTGTACAATCGTACGTCGTGCGTATCTCATCTTGCCGTTGTTATGTGTTCTGTTACTTCAACATTTCCTAATCATAAATCAGGGAATTCTGAGAAAACAACGTGTTATTCGACTTATTCGAACTTCATAAATTTTAGATCCGTCAGAGAGTTTGTACAGAGTTCCTTACGTAGCACATCACTCATATAAGGAACTAGGGTATTGTACTAGTAGTATATTCCTTTTAGTCGGATTTCTCAGTCATTCGTAGGAGGATGTGTAAACGCTTCAGTGGGTTCTCATCCCAGTGCTCAGGGATGTCATCACCACTTTCATTGCAAGCGTCAGAGAATATTGCTTTGTACCTACATAACTGAGGTGTTTAGCAACAGCAGAATGCCCCGACCCCCGCCAGTAGGTTAATTTCTAAATCGATTTTGAAGTTTTCCGTGAAGACCCGACTACATTTTCCATTCCTAGTTTACAAACTATAAATTAGCACAGAGAAAATCGATTTCATATTCCCGCAGCGACAAGAGTTTAGATGTCTTTGTATAAGACCAGTCAGTCATCATCAGTGCATACAAGGCAAGTCCGCTTGCTGGTGAGAGAAATGTCGTTGAAGATGCTAATAGTTTGGTGCGTCTTTGATTCTACATTACCTGATTGTGAAGCATAGTCTCGTAGGATTTTCCGCATTGGCTGGCGTGTAGTATCTTGGAAACAACAAAATTTTCATTCGCACTGAATCTCTACCATTTTTTCCATCTATATTGAAACTTTTACTGACTACGTACAAGGGCTATTCTTACCGTCTGCCAAGAATTCGGTTTCTATGCCTGTGCCAGGTTTTTCCGATAACAACAACCACGGACACAGAATAAATGTGCCTTCACTTTCCCAATAATCAGCGCTGGTGCCTGCCTGATCAAATGGGAACAATTTTGCCAATCACAATTCAGAATGGTATTTGATTTGTTTGTTTTTAATGTAAATTGGGTTCTCTCAACTTCAATTATGCATCTTACAATAGAGTTCTACTGTTCGTACGCAGCAATTAAAATAATAATCTCATTTGCATCCTAATCTACAAATCCCTCCACAAAGCCGTAGTATCAACTATTCTATCTTCCCTTTAGCCGACCTTCCACCTTCCAACAATTAGCTCAGCTTCTCTTCACAAAAAAATATATGAAGCAATAAAAGACCTTGCAAATGTCCAGCAAATAAGTGTTCACTTTATGAAGCTCCAACTGTAGTAGTAGCAGATAGATATTTTCAATTGACCTGAAAACAGAAAACATTCTTCTTGCGACAACGTTGGCGTATACGTAATATTTACATCCAATTATCAATGTTTACAAGCCATACCCGGACTTGTAAGGGTATGTACAAGTCAAAACCTTGAAAGACTAGAAAAGAAAATCAAAATCTCTCGAAATCTTAGGATTCTGTTCAAGTTCAAGGCTCTCATACGTCTAACTCATGGCGCTTTGAAAGTTACGCACTAAGCAGTTGCCAGCCTCTGTACACCACGCACTCACCATTCTATTTTGCGTAACGTTTTAGCACTTAATCCATCAGAATTGTGTATTTACGTTGAAAATGAAAAATAAAGTCAGCAAATACACAAAACGAATAAAAAGCTCTTCAACTTAAATCTAGATCTTTACTTTTCAGCTGATTGTAAAGTACTATCACGTGCACAACAGTTTTCGGTGCTTTATGTCGAAAAGAAAGTTCAGAATCTTAATGAGAATGTTAGCACTACACTACAAGGGCTGTTAGGTATTTCTACAGATGAACGAACTGACCAACGATAACGCCTTTCAGTTTTACTAGGCGTCAAGTTCAACTCTTTCGTTGAAATCCCAGCGTTTGCACCTCGCGGCAATTCAAGTTTTATTAGATTTGCTCATGTGTTTCTGTTTTTGTTTTTGTGGTATTGTCTGTGCTTTACGCCGCACCAGTTTGCCAGCCAATCGACCAGCTGTGTTCTAGCATTAGTTCTCTCCACAACGAGTGAATCGTGTGTGCCAGTGGATTTTTTTTACACACTGAGGCAGTAGCGAGTTGTTTTTACTTCAAAACAGAGGTTTCGTTTGTTTTCGTTGCTTCTTTATATTTTGTATTTGATTCTGTTCTACGTGTGTTCTGCGGAGTGCGCCACTTTTCCTTTCATTCGGACGAGTCATTGAGAGCTTTGTTCTTAAATTAAGTTTCAAACCGTGGTCGCGTTTGTGGTCTGTTTACCTACACCTGATACTGTGTGGTCAACTGATTTCTAGGACGTTGATTTCGGTGACATGACTGACGAATCGCGATATGGAAATTGTACAAGTAGATCGGGATCCGGGTCACCTGGTCGATCACCAAGTCGCGAGCAGGGTTTAGTGACATTGCCGCCATGTACAGATGTGACCAGTCAGACCTTTCAAATCGAAGACCAACTTAATGCGCTTTTCGAAAAGCGACTTCATGAAATCAATGAAGAAGCTAATGGCGACGCTTCGGTATGTAGATACTAATGGCATGCCTTTTGCAGTTGTTTTCGCTTTAAAATTTAATATTTAGTGGGGGTGGTTGAACGGACAAATTGGAGCTTTGTTGACATTGGGATTTTGTATTTTTTTTTTTCGTTTTTTTTTTTTCTTCTTGAATATGACAGCTGTTGCATGCATGTGAACGATGCAGAGTTGTTGCGAGGTCGTGAATTGTTGTTTTTCACATATTGTACAGTAATGCCAGATATTTTCTGATGTGTTTTTAAAGGGAATAGTATTTCGAGATAAAATTGTTTTGCTAGTTTTTTCCATAAATTTATATATTTTTGTTTTAACATTTGTTTCTCCTTGGTAATATAGGTAGAAAATATTTTTATAATCACATTTAAACATTTAGAAAAATAATCTATTAAGCAAGTTAAAGTTGAGAGAACATATTTATTATACGGAGTTTGATTACGTATTGCAACAGCAGGTTCACAAATAAACGAACATACTGGCTGGGATAACGAAAAGTAGCTAAGGACTTTTGCTAATAAACTGCTTCATCCTGCTTACCTACATATCGATGTTTCATGGGACGGGGCTTGCGTTTCGCCCAGCCACGAAAATTATGAGAATTAGTGATTCCATCTCCGGTGAAATGGGAGTCATCCGTCGTAAAATCCGGTCAATAAAGTTGTCTTCCAGGATGTAATTGCAGAATCCCAAACATTTCTCAAAGTCTCCGGATTATTGATCCTGTTCTGGTGGAGTGCGTACTTCTGAATGTATAATTCTTCAGATGAAGGCCTGCTTAGGTTGAAATATCTGCTTGGATGTCTAAGACTGGAATTTGAATGTATATTACGTAACGTAAGAAGTCTTCGAAGCAGCAAACAAAAACAAAAAAACACTGTGGCGCTGGCAGCCCGGTATGGGCCATGGCCTAGCTTCTTGACACTCATTTGTGTTGCTCATGTTTTCATTTTTTATCACATCTGAGCCGGGCCTACGGTTTATCGCCGAGTCCGAACGGCACTCCTTAGAAGCTTTTTCGTAGGCAATTTTACTTTCGGGAGTTTGCCATTGCCCGCCGAAAGGGTGATGGCGATTTGAAAAACTGTTGGTGACCCAGCCAGGAATCGAACCCAGACTGTCTGCGTGATAGTCCAATGAGCTAACTATCGCGCCATCGCCATCGCGAAGCAGCAAACACCTTTCAATAAAACAGAACATGAGTCTCTCGTGGTTTTCCTGTCTCCTCCCATTTTTTCGGCTATCCTATCAGGGCATAGATATTCCAAACTCGCTAATTACCCGTGGCTGTATTTAGGAAGGGGTTCATAGAAGCTTGACATAACCGATTTTACTGTGACAGCCCTTATAATGCATCTATTCCCCTTCAGTACAAACAGGAACGAAAATCACAGTAGCTTTCTCTCGAAATAGGTGTTACTTTTTGTGGCTATTTTAACTTATGTATAAAATGATGCAATGCTTACAGGCTCCAACAATTTTTTGATTTCTTTCTCCTAAAATTAATTTGAGTTTTTATTTTTATTTTTTTTAAAGATCTGTTTCCTTTTCAGCTTAAAGAACGTACTTATGAGGAATGGATAGCTATGCTCAGAGATATCAATAAAACATTAATAAAAAATATCCAAGAAATGGAAAATGAAGCAGACGAACGTTTTGCACTATTGCAGCGAAAAGTTGGCACTAATTGCCGATATAGTCAAGAGATTGAGTTATGCAAGTGTCGAAAAGATATAGCAGCACTTATCGAATTGGTTCGCAACGGTAGACAGTACGGGGAGTGGAATGTGGAGAAGTTCAAATTTGAGACTGTCACTGAAAGAGATATTTTCGGAGACGTAAGTTTGACGTACTCGAGAAAACTGAATAAATATGATAATCGCTTTTTTTGCAGGGTCCTTTCTCGAACATTCTTTCGAAGGATGATAATGTAAGTACAAATTATGATTATTATCTTTTGTTTTATAAGCTGAGTCTCAAACTTTCTTTTAGTTGATTGATTTGCGTACTAGCATTAGATATATATTTGTTTTTTGAAATAGGTGCCCGTCTAACCAAAGTTATTTGGTAGATTAAAGGTAGTTTCCATCCAAAAAGTTTTTTTTTAATTAACCGGGACGTGCTAACATTGTTCGATCTCAGACATTAAGGCATTTGTACATACAAGAAAATCGCGATCTTTTTGATAATGTTTTTTTTAGTTTTAGCCCTTTTTTAGCTAACGCAGATTTCCGCTATAGCAATTGATCTCTTCACAACGAACGCAAAAGCGCATTTATATAAAGTACGGTCGACTTAGGGTAAGCAACGAACATGGCTATAATATATGTGACAAACAAATTAAGGCCATTGTAGGTCTTAATGAAAAAAAAAAAAAAAAAACACTGGCGCTGGCAGCCCGGTATGGGCCATGGCCTAGCTTCTTCACACTCATTTGTGTTGCTCATGTTGTCATTTTAGAAGCTTTTTCGTAGGCAATTTTTTACTTTCGGGAGTTTGCCATTGCCCGCCGAAAGGGTGATAGCGATTTGAAAAAATTGTTGGTGACCCTGCCAGGAATCGAACCCAGACTGTCTGCGTGATAGTCCAATGTGCTAACTATCGCGCCATCGCCATCGCCGATCTTAATGACGTCATCTTTAACTTTTAATGAACGCTGAACTTCGAAAGCATTACCCTTACTATGCCATTTTCTGCGTGAACTTACTTAGATTGCGCTAGAATGCGGAGTGTAGTTAATGTGGCCTTTTGCCAGCTGCTTTCATGTGTACATACATAGTTGACTGAGATCTCCTTCCACTTGTGTGCTCTTCGGCATCTACTGCGTTGTCCCTCTGAGTTAAACGTCCAGGCCACGTCGGTATTCATGCACTTAAGGTGACTATTAATCTCGGTATCCGAGCTTTTGTGACGAGAACAGCATCGCTGTAAGTCTGCTATTGAAACTTCGCCTTATTCTCCGTTGACGTAAATGACCGAAAATAACCCGGAAAACTTTTTTTTTGTCGAAGCATCCTACACAATTTCTGCTATTGAAACTTCGCCTTATTCTCCGTTGATGGAAATGACCGAAAATAACCCGGAAAACTTTTTTTTGTCGAAGCGCCCTATACAATTTCGTCAGCTTTGTCAGGGTTTACGCTTCCAGAATGATCAGGCTGTTGTATAAAGTGGTTGCTCAAGAGAGGTCCTTATTACTCCCTTACCTTCTGAGCACAATCAGATCGGCAGTGAAGTCATCGGTCTCAACGCCTTTGTTAGAATTGAGCATGAAAATGACAGTTTTACTGGTTTCCGTAGACGGTGGAATTTTGTTCGTCCCCAATGTTAAAATGTATGCTCTTTCTGTTTTTTTCCTGAGGTGTCTTCGTGGGTTCATACCAAGGGTTTCTTTGGTGGGGCGGCTTGAAATCCAATACATCGGAGGGGACCCTTCTTAATGTTCTTTGGCAATGATATCACTGTTCTTTTACGTTCAAGCACTGGCAGTATCAGGCTCCTAGAGAGGCTTAGAAAAAAATTCGATCGTAAAAAGTTCTTGTGTTCAACCAATCGACACTTGCAATGACAGGTTGTTGATAAGGAGTCTGTCTGTAACGTCCTATAAGGATATCAAGGTGTGAAAGCCGTGTACTGACCATAGTAATATTTTGTACCGCTCTGTTAAAATATAAGAATATGGACACTCTCGGAGGTGATGACGTGGAGAGTATACCTCCTCACTGTATGAGTAAAGGTGCCCTTCTTGCATAACTTGGCATTAAGAACGCAAGGGAAATTTTCATGCCATATTTAGGGCATTGCCCTTATGTTTTTAGTAAAGTCTGTCTTGTGCCTTTGTCGGGGTGCTCATATTATTCTGGCGAATTTACCCTTCATGCGAATAGTCATAAATCACTCGTTTAAATATCTGAAGCTATAGACTTGTTTCTTTTCCTTTTACATTTGGCTATCTGTATTACTCTCCATAGTAGAAATTAGAATTTTCCATACTCTTTTTTTGTCCATCCCTTTGCACTTCTAAAATGGTGGTAATGTCTTCTTTGTATAATAGCATCGAGAATTTCCGTTGGTTATGTGTTCGAACAATACATGTGCAAAACTGAAGATCGTTGTGCTTTAATTGTTCCCCAGGGTCGGCAACAGCGAATCCGTTACATTCCGAGGCATTACATACCTAATTCGTCACATCTTTTCCTCTTTACCTAATAGGGTTGTGAGCCCTTTAACGGTGTACGGTTGTATAAGTTTTTAAGGCAATGCCAAATCCTTTATGGCACTCTTCTGACTATTGCTGTCGTCGGTGATTCAATAAAGGGGATTGTTTCGCTGAATATCCTTTTCCTGAGGTGCTCTTGTCAGAATTCTGGAGGTATCAGCGTATGATTAGCATATCTTCTCATTGTTGCATCTAATTACAATAGTACTTCAAAAGAGTATCGTTATGATTGATATAAAGCGCAGAGCTGTCAGATATTTTAACCAGCCATATCAATCCTGGTATGTTGATGATTTTGATATGTTTTTTCGAAGTAAAGTTATTAAAAAAATGTTTTTTTGGCAACGATTAGTATAAGGCCTCGTAGAAGTAGCATCTTCCGACAGATGCTGGTTCCTTAAATGACGAGAATGAGCCTCTGCAGCCGAACATCTTGCAGCTCTGCTAATAAGTTCTACTTCACGCCTCCCCGTGGCGCCATCTGGGAATCTCACTAGAGGTTGCGAAGTGAAGGGTCAGGGTCTTGGAAAAGAGATGGTGACGGACGAGCCCTATAAGGGCCAACGGTAGCGCTCACATCCCGGAACGGGTTACTGGCTTCGGTGTAACCGACCCCTCGTCCTAGGGGCACTCAACTGGTTCTGTCCGTACGTTCCGAGGAGCCAACATCGACTCGGACCATTACCTTGTTGTAGCCAAGGTACGGTTGCGGATATCCCAAGCTACGCCAAGACAAACTAATGCTGTGAGGAAATTAGACGTCAGACGGCTACAATCGCAAGAGATCGCCTAGTCCTTTTCCGATCGAGTGTCTCTTAATCTCTTAAGAGGCCAATGCCGCCAGCATCAAGCATCGAAGAACATTGGAAACACTGCCAAAACGCCATCAGAGATGCCACTTCTGATGTGCTGGGTTTCACTCGTCCACCACAACGAAACCCCTGGTTCGATGATGAATGGCGGCAAGCACATGCAGCTAAGCAAGATGCATATAACGCGGCGCTGCTTAGAAAGACCAGAGCTGCTCATGAGCTCTATGAGCGGAAGAGGAGAGACGAGCACCGGCTTCTCAGGAGGAAGAAGAAAGAGCATGAGAAGCGCGCGATCGAGGAAATTGAGAGATGCTACTCCAGGAATGAGGGTCGGAAGTTTTACCAAAAGGTAAAAATAATATGCCGCGGAAACAAACCCCGAACCGAAGCCTGTAGAGATGAACAAGGGAACATCGTAGTAGAATCGCAGTCGATTCTGAGGATTTGGAAATATCATTTCTGCAGACTGTATAATGGCGATGACGGACCAAATACCGCTGTCAGGCAGAATCAACCTTTCAACCTGGACGATGATGACCAACAATTCCGTCCACCCGACCTGGATGAAGTGAAGATAGCCATATCGAAGCTTAAGTCCAACAAAGCTGCTAAAGCGGATGGCCTGACTGCCGAGCTCTTCAAAGCGGCAGGCGATGACTTGGTAAGGAGCATACATCAACTCATCTGTGAAATATGGTCGGACGAAAGTATGCCCGATGAATGGAACCTCAGCATTGTTTGTCCAATTCTCAAGAAAGGAGACCCTCTGAACTGCGCTAACTACAGAGGCATCAGTCTCCTCAACATCGCATATAAGATCTTATCCGCCGTATTGTGTGAACGCCTGAAGCCGTTAGTCAACAACCTGATAGGTCCATATCAGTGTGGCTTCAAGCCAGGAAAGTCCACCATCGACCAGATATTCACACTACGGCAGATCTTGGAGAAGACCCATGAGCTTAAGATCGATACCCACCACCTATTCATCAATTTTAAGGCCGCGTATGACAGCATGTATAGAGACGAGCTATACAGAGCAATGTCTATCCCTGCCGAACTCGTCCGTCTGTGCAGGATGACGATGGAGAATACACGCTGCTCCATCAAGGTCGGTAAAGATCTCACCGAGACCTTTGATGTCCAGAAAGGATTAAGACAAGGCGATGCGCTGCCATGTGATTTTTTCAACATCGTACTTGAAAGAATAGTGCAAAACTCACGAGCAAACACAAGAGGCACTATCTTTCAAAAGTCCGTCCCACTACTCGCATACGCCGACGATATTGACATAATCGGGAGAAAACAGCGTGATGTCAGTGGCGCTTTCGCGAGTATTGAGACGGAAGCGGCGAAAATGGGTTTAGCGGTCAATGAGGGCAAGACCAAGTTAATGCTGTCGAGCAAAAAGGACAACCAACACCGACGTCTCGGACAGAACGTCACCCTCGACAGATATAACTTTGAGGTAGTTAAGGACTTTGTCTACCTAGGCTCCGCTATAAATACAGACAACGACACCAGCGCTGAGATCAAGCGAAGAATAACTCTTGCCAACCGCTGTTTCTTTGGGTTAAGAAGGCAATTGAGTAGCAAAGCCCTCTCTCGGACAACAAAAGTCACCCTTTATAAGACTTTAATAATCCCGATCCTGCTCTATGGCGCAGAGGCATGGACATTATCAATAATGAATGAGGGTGTTCTTGGTTGCTTCGAGAGAAAAATTCTTCGGGCGATCTTCGGTCCCGTCTGCATTGACGGTGAGTGGAGGAGGAGATACAACGACGAACTGTATGGACTATACAGCGACATGGTCCTAGTCAGAAGAGTGCAGATCCAAAGACTGAGATGGCTGGGTCATGTAGAGCGCATGGACACCAATGCTCCGGTCCGAAAAGTCTTCGAATCTACCCCCGAGGGACAGCGCAGTAGAGGAAGGCCAAGAATCAGGTGGCGCACGCAAGTGGAAGAGGACCTCAGCCAACTTAGCGTGTGAAACTGGAGGCAGCTAGCCAGGAATCGAGCTGGCTGGAGAAGCTTGTTGACTGAGGCCCAGGTCCACCCCGGACTGTAGCGCCACCTAAAGTAAAGTTAGTAAGTTGTTACTTTTCACATCGAAAAAGGTTCTTAACCTGTGGTAGATTCAATGTATGGGAAATAGTTCCTCTCTACGTACAAAGGTATGTTTACCGCGCGGTTCCTTAACATAGACCGTCGACTAGGTTTTCCCATTTTCTAATATGATAAAAAAAATTATGAATGTATGTATCCGTTTCGATAAATATTAATTGATTTATTTTTCTTTCTAGGCCTGCAACAAACCATCAAACAACGCTGATCCAAAATCATGTGCTAACCAGAAATCCAAGGTTTGTAGCAGATTCTCGCACAATTGGCGCTAATATAATAAATTCTTTGTTTTATTTTAATATTTCGAATTTGATATAATTTGTTTGTAACGTCTTTTTATATTTTGCACATTATTCTTTGTTAATAAATTTCTCAAACAAAAAAAATAAAAACACCCTGTATGCCCTATTAAAGCTTGTAGCCAACGTAAAGGCTCTAGCTTATGAGGTGGCTGACAAACACGATGAAATTCGTGATCTCAAAAAGCAAATACTTTCGATGGAGGATGAAATTCAAAAGGCACAAAAGAAGATTCAATTAAAAGATGACGTCATTAGAGAATTACGTAGTGATCTTAAAAGTCTTCCAAAGGTTTGTTAAAACAAAAAAGAAAAACCCAACTATCTCCCTTTTTCGTTTGGTGTATGGACTTTACCTTCAAGCTATCGTTCACTAATACTTCTTCTTCTTTGACTAACAGGAGCACTAACTGTTTATTTAATTGAAAATGTACTTTCCTAAACCAATTTCCTACTTGAATCCTAGTCGTTAAGTGTGTCAAAATTTAATAAAATATCTAGATCTATTTTTTTTTATATATTTTATGAATTCCTATGCAGTGTAATCAAGTTTGCGGACCTAGGATTTTAGATAGAACAACCTCAAATATTGGGTGCGCTGAAACTTGCGGTACTGAGGGCTCTTCCACTCCACGAGCCGGAAGTGTTTACAGCAACAGGGGTTCGGTAAAATATGAGATTGAGAATGTGTGGAAAATAGTATTCTATTTGCCATTGTTTTAGATGGACATGGTTTTTGCCCTGAATCTTGGAGAGGATGAAGATGAAGGAGAAGATTACGTGTTGCGCCTGAAAGATGAACTTAACCTTTTTTTTGAAACGAAACAGGCATATGATAACAATATTGAGGAACAAGGACGTGAGCTTAAGGAACAACAGGATCGTTTGAGTGACATGGTGGATAAGCTGGTAAGGATCATCAAATCCTATTTACCTAGTTACCTTTAGTTCTTCATCAATGATTTTTATTCGTTTCAGTTAAAGAGAAGCAACTGCTTCCAAATGAAATTGAGATTTTATCGACACGAGTTGTTGAACTTAGAAATTCCGCAAACAACGAGCACATTTAATCTCTGTTCGGATAGAGATTCAGGAATAAACTCCACAGACTCAGATATGGACCTTAAGATATTAAGTACAGTCCTTAATCGTTTTGCTTGTTTAAATGAAGAGAATGCCCGATTAAAGAAAGAAGAAGAATGCTTGCAAATAAAACACGAAGGTAAGACGTCATTGCCATACAGGAAACGCATCTATCAAATATTTGAATTTTGTATTACGAATTTCATATATTATATGCAGTCTTTTGGTAAGAAGTAGCTGCAAAATCTCTTACATCTTGATGATGTCTGAAAGCGTTCTCTTGTTCTGTCGCCATCCTGGAGTCGTACTATCTGCAGTTATGCTCATACGCAATCCAATAGAACACGTAATCAATACATGTTCAAGTCCTGAGAAATTTTCCTCTGAGCCTTTCTTAGGAAGTTCGTCGGCGATATTGATTTTGTTTTGATTAGCCTTCACCCTAGCATGGAGTGATGTACTTTCGTAAATCAATATTCCATTCGTCAAGTGACGCATAAAATGTGATCCAAACGACCCTCCACGTGTCAAGCCCCATACTTGTATCTTGCCAGCAGTTACTTTGGTATGTCAGAAAACTAGTAGCACCTTAAAGATATTAAATGTGATTTGGTTAGCTCAGAAAGACATTCATTCATTTAGCTTTGTTGGAAAAATGGATGCTTATATCATAAAATGCTAGATAAGTCAGCTTGCTCTTACGAAAGGGAATAACTTCAATTTTAAGAGGCCAAACCGAGTAGTGTACCAACCATAGATCTAATCTATGTTCCAACACACGGTAAAACTATCGTGAAAGTAGTTGCAATATCGATGAAAATGTTACTATAGAATACCTACTATTAAATCAAGCGCTACTTAAGTTCATATGTCCATTTATCTTAGTAGTGTATTTAAAATTGAGTACCTTTGAGTTGAGCCTGTAATTTGAATGAATTGGATACTTTAATCTGTGTTTTTCGTTCACTATTAGTCCATATACACAGTATGGCAAATAATATCTCGGACACGAGCCTTATCTCAGCAACCTAGAGCGCCATCTGTTTGTCCGAAGACTCGTTCAAAAGCTTTCTCTACCATCTGTCGATATTTGACATTTGGTTAACATTTAACGCTTATATTGTAAAAATACTTTCTCCAGAACACCTTTTTATTTGGTGTTAAAATTTTAACATGAAAGAGAGGGCGGCCCATTCAAAACTTGATAAAAATGCATCAATTATACAACAATTGTACCGTGTTGATTGCTTGAGAAGAACAGTTATTTTCGAGTGGCATAAACGTTTTTTACTCAGCTTTTTACACAGTTCGGACGCCTAAAATGATAAATTGTGATTTTAATAGAGACCGGACTTTTCTTCAATTGGATTTGGGCAAAACAAAGTTGTTCTCTGTGCGCTGGAGGCAATTCCGCAAAATGACCTAGAGCAGGCATTTGAATCACTATTGAATCGCCTTAATAAGTGTATTGAATCGGTAGGATTCCGAACACCAAAAAAAGTAAACAGAAATCGTGTTTAAATTATGTTTTCTAGAGGCTGTCCGGGATATTATTTGACAGACTGTGTATAGTAGCCGTATCTATATTAATGCCAAAAGTTACAATTCCATAACCATGATCGTATTCAGACGGTTGATAAATAGTTTTTTAGTGACTTACACAGCACAGCAGGAAAGTTCGTGCATGCGATCGATGATGTTCCAAGGTGTTTCTTCTTTTATGAATTGATAAACGATCTCCTCCTTTTTTAGGCGAACCTCCTCCGACCAAATCTCGGGAATGAGTTGGCGCATGGTATGGTCTGAAGCTCGCATCTAATCTCTGCTGTCCGGTCTTATCATACTTTAGTATGAAAGTTGCTATCCATTCTCCATTTTGGTCTGGTGGTGGAAATCTTTCTAATTGATTGTTTTTTTCTGCGTGGTAGCGAAGTTTTTATCGTGTTAATCGTTTAACACTCTTCAGAAATGGTTTTCCGTATCCTTAGCACCGATTTTGGCTCTACTAGTACCTTTTCATACTCCACCTTTACAAGTTTATATTCAGTCTTGCAGGCACAACTCCTCCGACTTCAAAGCCTTATTGTTAATTGGATTTTTACAATCAAATCGTTACATTGCCATAATATGCCTTTTCAAAATGTTGACAACTTTGGAAAATACTCGTATTCTATTCAATGCGGTTCCCTGTGTAGTACTACTTTCGCTAAAAGCTGTTTGAACTTTCACCGGCTAAAGGCATCTTTTTTTTCTCTTTAAAATATGTTACGCTAATAACTACATCTAATACTTCGCAATAGAATAATACAAGACATGTATGGAAAAGTGAAAACTGTGGTTAAAAGCTCTGCTGGACTAACGAGAGAATTTCCAGTTAATGTCGGAGTGCATCAGGGAAGCGTACTTAGCCCTTTCCTCTTTAACGTAGTATTCGACTATCTTTTAAAAGACTGCATGCGCGAAGCAAATGTAAAGCCAATTCTCTTCGCTGACGACGCAGTTATACTTAGCGATAACGTCGAAGATTTACAGAACGCCTTACATTCATGGAGAAATGCATTAGAGGGAAACGGGTTCAAAATAAGTCGTTCAAAGACGGAGCATTTGACGTGCCCATTTGCGCATCCGTTGCGACCTGTTCCGGATGTAATGTTAGACGGAATAGTTCTTCCGAAAAGCACTATCCTTAAGCACTTAGGATCAATCGTTAACATGGAAGCGAGATGTGACGACGACGTAAACCACAGAGTGAGTGTGGGATGGATGAAAAGGCGGGAAAATTGTGGAATCGTTTGCGACCGAAAATTTCCACTTAAATTAAAGGGGAAACTCTACACCACGGTTGTTAGACCAGCTCTTATACACGGTTCACAGTGCTGGACAATGTACGAAGCGTTTAAAAACAAAATGACGGCAGCGGAAATGAAAATGTTAAGGATGTCTAGTGGAGTCACTAAACGCGATTGCATTAAATCTACGCGTATAAGAGGAAGTCTACATATAAAGAATTCGGTAACCGAACAGCTTGAGGCCAATAGAATAAGCTGGTATTGGCACGTTCAAAGAAGATCTGCGGAAAATCCGGTTAAAAAGGCACTATCAACTACGGTCACTCCAACTGTAAGAAAACGAGGTCGGAAAAAGAATTCCTGGATTTCTCAGATGGCAAATGCGCAACAACGCCTGGGGCTAACCACTGAAGCGATCCAGGACCGAGCATTATGTAGACGCGTTCTTCGGTCTGCGACATTAGCCAACCCCATAAGCGGAGCAGCAGCGATGCAGTATAAATGGGAAACTCGTTACGCATAAGTTCGTATAACGAGGAAAGGGTTAATAAAAGGATAAGAAGAAGAAGAAGAAGAAGAAGAATACTTCGCAATAGAGGCGTATTATGCTGCGTTAGCCTTTGTACGTTTGCGAGCCTGAACCTGAACCTTGAACCTTGGTTGGTCTTTGAACTTTGATTCCTTGATGAGGGGGAGTTGAGTTTTCTGGATCAAAAAAACAGAAATACAAATTTTTGGCCTCAGTATTGATTCGAATAGTTGCTTATGGTAGATCTTTTATCGGCGGAAAGAAGAGAAGTCACCCCGGACACGTGAATGAGCACCCTTAAAACTCCATTAGTCTTCTTCAACGTCAACGCCTCCCCCTTAGTTTGAAGTTATTTTGCTCTTGCTCAGATAACTAAGTTTTGGGGCCGATTGCTGTGATTTGCACCCTTCTAAAGAGAGTGTTTACTATTGTAAGACGATGTGATTTTCATGAGGTTTTTGTTTCGAAACTTGAATGGAAACTTACTTAGTTCGTAGAACAATTCCGTGACCTTTAAAACTTGTAACTATAGATCAAAATCATTTCCTGCCTCGATATCTCATTTAAAAAGCTCGTCGGAGTTAGTCTCAATGTCATAAGTCGGTCCTAATTTTTTGAAACGCTTACGCTCTTATCCAAGAGTTCGGCTGTCAAGACAGCAATCAATGGATTCCGCACCGTTTTCACACCTTATGGTGTCAATTTCATCTCAATCCAAAATAGAAAACACATGACTTTTTATTCAAGTACAAATTGGGGGGACATCAGAAGAATTTCTCCGATAAAATAAACTATTATGATAGTCGCAGACCTCATGACTTCATTAGAGCGATTTTCCTTCCTCTCCTCAAGATATTCGACTTACGTTCTTTACAACTAAAATCTGTCCAGGTCAAGCTTTAAGCGATTTACTGCTATACTCTGCTCTTTATATCTGTCGCAAATGAATGTTTTTTTTTTAGTTCTCCATCTATAGCAGGTGGGGCCTGCTCAGGTGAAAAACAACTGATTTAAACAAATTTTCTATTTTTAGTCTGATTACAAATAATTTCGCTTTACTGTCTCATTTCTCAGATGCGAATTCCAAGTACCTTGCAAAAAGCATGCTTTTAGAAAAAACCTCCCAGGCACTACGAGAGGTGGTTGATACGTTATCCCAAGCGGTAAGCTAGTATTCATATTCGAATTAACAGAAGTATTATATTTTAATATTTTTTCTTAGATATGTAGTCCCATTATGTATGACATAATATTTTCGGAGAACACATCCAGCACCAAAAATCCTATCGTTGACGCACTTGATATTTTAATTAAATCCCTTAAAGAAAAGGACGTTACAGTGAGTGTGATTGAATAGATACGACCATTAGAACACCATATTCTTGATTTTTTCTTTTTAGATAAATGAACTAAAAAAGCAAATAGCATCTACTGACCATGTCAAGAAAGAGCTCGAATTAGATTGTCAAAATTTAAATTCTGAACTATGTGACTTAAAACAATCGGTATGAGAAATGCGTTTATCTGATTGTAGCCAACGTAGGATGTATTTGCCAGCTTCTTGCTTTTTATAAAGTGTACTTATTTAAATGAAAAAAAAATAAATATATAAATATAGAAAAATACTGCTTCCTTAAGTAAAATTGTAGCCTAAAACAGTTTTAAAGTTGTTAAAGTTCTTTGTAAAATAAATGAAATTAAATCAATGCAGTTTTTTTTATTGCAGATAACTCAAGTAGAAGCTCACGGAAAGCTGTTTCGAAATCAAGAGTTTTGTAAACGAATGCTTAAACAGGTAAATTTGTTCAGAATTTTATAGAAAAGAACCTATCAAATTTTATTCCTTGAATGCCTCTTAGAATTGGCTGCGAATATGTTTTAGATTTTATTCTCAGAGCCGTTCCTAGTGACACACAAAAGCTTTGCCTTACAAAACCAGAAAACTGACAGTGTTATACTTGACATATTTTGTTTAAAGAGTTTCCTACCAGAGGAACATCAATTAAGTTGGCTCGTTAGGAAAATGGGTAATCGCTGCCGCCTTTTACATAGTTAAATCTGAAATAAGATCTTAACCTCTCTTACTTATCTTCGAAATGTTTACAGGATCTTTTGACCATTTGTGGTTAAAAAACCGAGTACTTTCGCAATTGCATTTGTTTTATTTATACAGTTTTGTAAGCGACACGTATCCGGCTAAGTTTTGTCCAATGTTTTCAAGAGTACCATACCTAGCACGCGGTACAGCACACGCTACGAAGTAAGAAGGTGAATGGCCTCTTATAGACTTTGTGAACCACTCACTTAGCCTGCTGGAGAGTGATTCCATATGTACAAAAGATATTTTTTTTTTTTTTTTTTTTTTTTTTTTTTCCGGCGAGGGCAGGTGAAAATCTTCCATCAGACACTATGAGGATCAGAAGCGCGTGCTCATAGTAGTGTGAGATTCTTACTCACTAAAAACACCTCCCTTCATTGTTGATTTTAATACCGCAACTAAGTAGAACTTATCAAGCAGTTTTTATTTCATAAGTTAGTCACGATTGGTAGGATACTTTCCAATGGAAGACCCTACATATTCCGCTTTCTTAATGCGGTTTCAATTTATCGCGCAAGGTCCAACGATTTAGTTCGTTGAAGACGGCGTAGTATGTTTCGTTCGTCCAGGACTTCTAGGACTGTATTGTTGATATGGCCGCTTAACCGGACTTTATGTTTTCGTGCGCAGTTCCTGACTTCATCTTCCACGAAAGGAACTCCGAGGTCTCGATGCAGGTCATTATTTCTTATAAACCATGGGGCACGCACAGATTGTCGTAGCACTTTATTTTCAAAAGTTTGTATTATATTTACATTTGATTTCTTAGTACAACCCCAGAGTTGTATACCATAGGTCCACACCGGCTTTAGCACTTGCTTATAAAGAAGCAGCTTGTTTTCTAAGCTTAGCTTGGAATGTTTACCAAGTAGCCAGTACATTTCTCTGTATTTGGCCTCTAGTTCTTTTCGTTTCTTTCTAACATGCGTTTTCCATTTAAGCTTCGCGTCAAGTGTCATTCCCAAATACTTAGCCTCGTTTGCAAAGGGGATACACACCGAGTTTATAGAAATGGGCAAGTGATTTATCTTTCTGTAGGTGAAGTCAACATGTACAGATTTTGTCTCATTAAGGGTAATTCGCCAGATCTTTGTCCACTCGTAGACTTTATTTAAAGCAGTCTGGAGTTTCGCCGTTGAGTCTTCTATTGATTCTCCAACCGCTAAGATAGCGGTGTCGTCAGCAAAAGTAGCGAGAACAGTATCCTCGACGTGTGGTATATCTCTTGTATATAAAAGGTACAAAAGTGGGCCCAGTACGCTTCCCTGCGGTACTCCGGCTAGGATATCTTTAAATTTCGAAACATCATTTCCGTATCGAACGCGAAAAATTCTATTTTCAAAATAGCTTGTCAATATATTATAAAGCTTTAATGGCAAAACTCGTCGCAGTTTGAACTTCAAACCTTCATGCCATACTTTGTCAAAAGCTTGTGAGACGTCAAGAAATACGCTCGAACAAATCTTTTTTTCTTCCAGGGATCTTTCAATTACATCAGTAATTCTATGCACCTGATCAATTGTTGAATGCTTAGTCCGAAATCCAAATTGATGGCTGGGAATAAGATTTTGGTTTTCGATAATTGGAAGAAGACGTTTTAGCAAAATCCTCTCAAAGATTTTCCGGTAATAAGGTCATACCCCGGAGCCTTCTTTGGTTTTAATTTCCTTATTACAGTTTTGATTTCAGCAAGAGTTACATTTGTCATTACAAAATTACTATATGCTATTTCTAAAGAATTGGTGCCGGGTGCCAGTGTCGGGCCGTCGGAGGGCTTGAAAATTTCTTCAAGATAGTCGGCAAAAACCTCCGCTTTTTCCTTATCCCCCTTAGCCCATTCGTTATTGCCGACCTTGATTGGTGGCGCGGGGATTTTGGGCCTTTTTAAGCATTTTAAAGCTTTCCAAAGCGAGTAATTTGTTTCTTTTCCTGCCGTCAGGTTTTGAACATATGTGTTTACTTCGGAATTTCTGTAACTTTTAAGAGTCTCCTTGAGCAGATTACAGAGCCTGTTTAAGCGTGTTTTATCCTGCGGCGCTCGAGTTGTTTGCCATCTTTTGCGAGCTTTTCTTTTTTCTCTTATCATATCTTTTACCTCAGGCGGGTAGTTTAAGTTACGTTTAGCCGTGTTTTTTCGTTGACAAGGTGTATTGTTCCACGCAGCACATTGGACTATTTCAACGAAAGAATCCACTTCGATTTCAAGTTCAAGTGCTGCTTTAAGTGAAACGTCTAGTTCTAGGTTATTATTAATCTCATTTCTGAATCCTTCCAAATTAGTATTTCGTCCAGTTAGTCTTAATGGTCCTTGTTTTTTAATAAACGTGTCGTTCATTGTCAGTATGACTGGAGAATGATCGGAGGAAAGATCGAAGCTTTCATCAACGTTTATATCCGAGTTACGAATTCCTTTAACAACGAAGAAATCGACAAGATCGGGTATTTTCGTTGTGTCTGTTGGCCAATAAGTCGGCTTGCCCGTTGAATAGAAGTCACAATTGTGTTCCATACATGCTTTATAGAGTATTTTACCCTTTTGGGAGACACATCTTGATCCCCAAAAAGTGTGTTTGGCATTGAAATCACCGCCAATCATAAAAGCCGATCCAAGAGAATTGAATATATTTTTAAATATATGTTTTGAAGGCGTAAATCGTGGAGGACAGTAGATGGCTGAAATAGTAAAGGAGTTCCGTACCAATTTTACGCGCACCGCAATTAGTTGTACAGACTCGAGCTCTACTTTTATATCTTCGTTGTGCTCAAGAGGCTCATTAATGTATACAGAGGATCCGCCTCTCGCGTTTCCCGAAGGGTGATACGCGTAGTAGTCTTTAAAACCTCTAATTTTTGCAGATGACCCATTTTTCAGGTGGGTTTCGGAAACCAAACAAACGTCAATGTCGTTTTTCCTTAGGAATAACTCAAGTTCATAAAGTTTTTCTAAGATTCCGTTTGCATTCCAGGTGAGTACGTTTAATTTTTCCCTTTTCATTTTTTAGGCGAAGGACGTTTTTTATTGAACCTATTTTCAAACTTCTTTAGCTTATCTAAAATAAGTTCATTGATTTTGTTTTGCTGCTCAAGCTGCGCGAGAATAACGGAAAATACTTGGGAAGCAGGATCTCCGGAACCTTTTGCCTTTAGCTTGGTAGCTTCAGCGTATGTAAGTTTTTCCGATGCTTTCTTTTCAACACTGGAATCAATCACTTTCGCCTTGGCGTTTTTAACGATATTTTGAGCAGATCCCGATGTTTTTTCTTTAGTTTTGGGATTCTCTTTTTGTGGCTTAAACAACTTGTCACGTCTGTTTTGCAACTCCTTTGCTACTTCACAGCCACGGAAATTTGCTACGTGTTTACCCCTGCAGTTGACACAAGTCGGAGGGGTTTGTTTGCTTACGTTGCATTCTTTGGACAGGTGTTTACCTGCGCATTTTACGCACCGAGGCTCTTTTTGGCAGTAAGCTTGCGTATGGTTAAATTCCTGGCATCGCTTACACTGCGGGATCAGTTTCGAGTTTTTGCGTCGAGGCTCAATTTTAACAATAATGTTGAGGATTGACTTAATATCGTATATTTTTTGGGTATGTTCAGTGTTCTCAAAGGTTAGCATAAAGAGGGGAAGGCTACGTTTAACTGTCATATCCTTTCCTTCAATTTTTTGTTTCTCTCGCTTTTCGATGTTGACGACATCAATGATTTTAAAACCCTTGTTTTTTAAATCACTTACGATATCTTCTTTTGGGCAAGACGGATGCAGTCCTCTGGCGACGACAGGAATAGGTCTTTCGCACTTGTTCTCGTATGTGAACCATTGGATTTTTTCGACGCTTAACTTGCGAGAAAGAATGCGATAGTTGTCAGCGTCCTTGACGTTGACTTTCCATACATTATTATTGCGCGATGTTACTATATAGTCCGATCTCGGCAGGGTCATCAATATGTTTTGGAGTTTCTTGTAATCTGAAACTCCAGTGACATTGATTGGCGGGGGTGTTCGTTGTTTTTCCGCTTTGATTTTTTCAGGACTCATGTTATCGTTGACATTTTTCTTCGATTCATCTCCCTTTGCTTCACGTTGAGAGACGATTTTGGGAGAAGACGCAGCTTTACGCTTTTTTCCGGGGCGTTTTTGCAAGATCCAGTCGGTTTCTCGACCTAGCTCTTCTTCATCTGTTTCGTAGATATTTTTAACAGATTCAATAGACATAACGTCGCTGTTTGACTTTTCCTTGGTTTTCAGTTTTTCTAGTTCTTTTTTAAGATCTTCGCATGTCGCTTCCATTTTGGTTAGCCTAGTACGAAGTTCGGTATTTTCGTCTTTCAGGCTATTTATTTTCGCTGAGGTCCATTCTTCACAAGACGACGTTTTTGATGTCGTTGGACTTCTGTTGTTATCTTCTGGTTTTGGAGATCTAGGTGGTGGAGATCTCGAAACCCGTGAACTTTTTCCGAACGGGTTGATAAGATGCAATAATTGGCTCGCCCCAGAATCCATCGAGCCGACCTCCGTAGAGGGTGGATTTTCCAGCATAGCTGGTCTGCCACCTGGGGTAATAATTCCATTTGTTTTACTCATTGCATAATTAGTATACACTTCGCGCTCGGTATACGGAGGGTGCATTTTAGTCGCCTCTTACGACAGGCATGCATACCTCGGGTATATTCTAACCCCTACCCGAAGGGGGTACACAAAAGATATGCTTATACAAAACCCAGCTATAATCGAAAGCCTTTCTTAACCTCGACTGGAACCTGCGTCTCACATAAGATTCATTAAATTCACTCTTCAGACTTGTTCACGGCAGTCTTGCTACTTCTAGTAGTGTTAAGAGGCTTCAGAAAGTCGGTGTGTGTCCCATTAATGCAAATAAGTCATAGTCGGATAAACCTAAGTCTGCTGAATAAGCGGAATGCGAAAGTATTTTCCAAGTAAACGTCTCAATCGTTTTATTGGGCAATTTTGCAGTGTGCGATGGTGCATACTTTGCGTTGCCTATTTTTGATGTTCTGGTCATTTTTCATGCAAAGCTTGATTTAAATCGATCACTTATTGTAGATAGCGTTCAGTATTATCAGTTTTACAAGTTTCAATAGTTCATAATAGATTACATCCTTCTGTTCTAATCCAACAAAGCATTGTCTTCCGTGAATATCTATTTTCGCTCGCAGTCGTTTTCGATGGTTCGCCTGGAGTTACACATGATTTTTTACGCTTAGGATTCTCAAAACATATCCACTTGAAATGATTTTCTTTTATTCCTGGGAAGCAGCATTTCGCAAGTTTTCGGGTTTCCTGCTGTCTTTCATGCAGTCATGTGGAACCCATTTTCCCATCTTCTGATCTGACCCATGGCTTTCAAACCTGTGGGGATGATCGGCGAGTTCTTGTAGCGTGTGAGCGTCATCCTCATTCAATAATTCAAGCATTGTTGGCTGTCTTCAAATTTTTTCGTTGATCTTTAAAGTTCTTCGTTTCTCACGTCAAATTACCATTCTTATTTTTTTTTTCAACACTCAGAGCACTGTGATTTGCCAAGAGCATGCTTCGGCAAGCAGTCAATCCAGCAGTTTTCTTCAAATTGTAACAGAAACCCAATGCGGTCTGAAAACCGTAGTTTTTAGTTACGAAATTCGTAATGTTCAAACTATGCCGTTGTATGAAACTTGAATTGTTGTAACTTCAAAATCTTTGTCAGATGTCAAAATCGAAATGGCCAGTGACGCGGTTTGATGGTATCTACATTGACAGCTAGGGCCATCTATGAGTAAATTTCGGTATTATTTTTACAGACATGGTAAACTCCCAGAAGCCTACAGTATTTTGGAGGTTCTTGATGGGAGATGTTAAGTCCAGGATAACACCAACACACTTAGCTTTTTATACGAAAACGAATTTACTTTAAAGATTTAATGAAGATTAACTAAAAACCTATTAAGGTAGGTTACGTCTTTGTCTGATGCTCTGATGCGCTTTAGTGCTTCTTTTCTACCACCGCTTTCGACAGCATTAGCCGTGTCTTTTAACTATGCGTTTGCAGCACGTCTTTTTCTTCCTTTCAACTGCTACTTTCACTTAAGTCTTTCAGAGTGTGCCTTTTGGAAAATGGAATATCTATGTTCTTTTCTTTGAACAAACCATCAAAAACAGCTCTATGACCAACTAGCTGTCTATTCTACTGTGGTTTAATCGTTACTGCCTGAGTCTTCCGGTGCCCGGTACTCTATCGTTCCAAACGTGTCGTAGAAAATTCTGCAAACACCATTTGACTCAAAAGATCTAGTAGCTCATGAGTCAATGCCGACATCTTGTCTTTACTTTGTCAGTTGGGGCCTTTTTGATAGACGAAAAGACCAGTGATGGACTATTGCAATCGCGAGTACGTCTTGAGATATAAACCTATGGGGTCTTCAACTGTTCATCCAAAATCTAGTCTGGACGTCATTGGCACTTGAATCAATTCCAAAACCGTAGAATCTTAAACCTTTCTGCCATAACAAGTCTGCCAAGGAAGGAAAGTCAAGAGATACTCGTATTAAAGAATGTACAGTTGACGGTAATCTGAGAAGTAAACAACTTCGCCTCCTACAATTGTCTGCTTTGTCTGTTTTCTATTACCTTCAACGGTCCTCAGTATTAAATGTAAAAATAAATGGAATTCCATGTGATTTCATTGGTAAGTTAGCAATCGGAAGCACGAAATCTCACTCAAATCAAGAAAAAAAGTAAAAATAAAAATAAACCGAAGAGAGAGAGGATAGACACAAATCAAAAAAACAAAAAGCTGAAAGCAGAAAACAGAAAGTTTGCGCTTAAATGCATTAAGCCCATAGACACAAACAAAATACGAATAGGACAGAGAGACAGACAGAACAGCACGTTATCGACATATTCGACATTCGACAGTAGAATTCATCATATGAGAGTTGGCTTAGAAAGGATAGGCTTCAATGACAGATGTACTTGTACGTATAGGGATAGGCGTACGAGTAAACCGTAAGGACTTTGCAAGGGTCCTTGCAACAAAGTCAAATATAGATTACATACAAGTGACGATAGACTGTGGAGTGCTCGTACACATAACATTCGTTATAGGTTTTTATGTTCTTATAGCTTCGTTTATTATTGCCACTTATTTCAGGATATCACACATCGACCCAATTCACAGGTCGCGCGCGAAACGCTTTCGTCTTCGTTCTTCATCGTCTACTTCGACTAGGTCTCACCAATTGCTTGAGCTAGGAGTATTTACTTTTTTAAATGACACCGACACACACACTTAAGATATACTCGTATATGTACATCTTAGAGCCCCAGGTGAAAGCGGGTAACATAATGTCGCGTGGTAGTAATGGTAAGTATAAAAATCACTTTTAATAAACAACTAGGCAGCAAGGCGCGCGTGAAAAATGACATTTCGCGAAAAAATGCACGTGACACTTTGCCATGGTATTCGTAACATAGATAGCAGCTCAGAGTAAATTGTTGAGTAGTTGCCAGAAATTAGAAGTTGATTTTTGTAAAGTGTGAATGAGGAATAGTCATGACTTTTACAATTTGTGATATGTGCAAACTTTGGTAAGTGGTATCTGACGTTCCTCGAAGACACTATGACAAAAAAAAAAAACAAAAAACAGATAAAATACCAAGGTTTAAAAAAAAGGCTTTGTAGCATTCGCACAGACAGCGTTTTTGTTTTGATTTCCACCCACACATGTAACTACATACTGGTACGAGTATGTTTTCGAGATCCAAAAAAAACGTGTTTCCACAAAATATGCACCGCGCTAATGATGATGATCAACGCTTATTTCTCCCAAAGCAAACCCGATCCTAGCGTTACAGTGAAGTTCGGGTTTTATTTATAAAAATGGGAAATACACGATTGATCTTGAAATTATGAGTTTCAATTGAATAACACTGTGGGCGATACGACAACGTAAATTATCAAACTATTGATATAAGTATTTTACCTATATAATATGTTGATTTAAAGGAATATCACTGTCATTAATTACCTTTGGAATCTGTGACAATTCTGGCTTTGCCTGCTGCGCCACTAGTACACTACACCCTCGAAAATGGGCAACTACCTATTTGAGAGTTTGCCCTTGTTCAAATAATGTATTGTAAAAAAATCCCAGTGTAAAGTTGATATAAGATTGCAGGTGGAAAACCGACAAATCGAAGATCATAGACTCTTGTGAACTTTTACCGCCTCTACAAAATGTGTACAAAAGATGATGTTAAAATTCTTCGAATTCAAAAAATATTTTTGGCGAAATTTTTGAAAAGAACAACTAATGTATAGTTAGTGCAAATTGACACAATATACCACCTGAACGAATAATGTTTGCCAGCTGTCTTACTACAAAAGTAGAAATGTCAAGCAAATTGACCAGAGCTCAATTTTTCAATTTAAACAGGCTGCGATAAGTTTAATTTTGAATGTCTCAACACGCCTGAGTATAACATTAACAAATGATGGAGGAATCATGTAATGGGCTTTACAATGACAAACTACGGCAGCTGAAGGAGGAAACAAGCCGTAAAGAATGAAAAGAAAAAAATTCGCCGAAAAAGAAAAGAGTCTAAATTGTGCCCCAACATAATTATATCGAAGAGTTCTAGAATAGGGTCAACATTTAGAGTTTTTACTACATTTGATATAAGATGTCAGGTTCGAAAAGTCTCGAGACCGATTGGGAATTTAATACGTATTAATACGATTTTAAGGAACTAACCTTCAAACGATGCGTGTCAAGATTTGTTGATATTTCGATCTATAGTCATCGAGATATTTAAGTTTCAGTGACACACTTTTTGATATTTTTAAAACCATGGAAATAAACCAGCTGCGTAGGTTAATAAAACACTGTTAATTAAAATACCATTAAAACCCAATTTTTTAAAAGAATCTGCTCCGTAAAAAGCCACCAATTGGTTAATTCCAACGCAGTCGTATAGACAAAAATGATGCTGAACATTCCCAAAATGGTTTTGACCAACCGTAATTTGAAAGTACGTAAGTTAGCTGACATTGTTAGTACGTGGCCACACTTGTCTGCCCATGAACGTCATTCTCATGAACGCAGTGGCCACACACAAAAAAAGGCTTCATTGAAATGAAAGCAATTTTGGCA
Organism: Volucella inflata; assembly: GCA_928272305.1. Lineage (NCBI taxonomy): Eukaryota > Metazoa > Arthropoda > Insecta > Diptera > Syrphidae > Volucella > Volucella inflata. The sequence continues at coordinate 110,207,269 of OV743720.1, read as the reverse complement.
GATAGGGAACGCAAAAATCTAAAACATACGAACAAGTAAAGAAAATGTATGGGTGGAAACGCTTTGAAAAACAGAACACTCTTACCTCCACGGAGAATTACATATTTGAGTCTTCCGTACGGTGTGAACCCTCCAACGGTCGGAAAAAAATGGGAAAGTGTGTCAAGAACGAAACGCTTTGAGAAACGAACAGTCATTCTGCCACCGAGATTTATATTTTGGAGTGGACTTTCGGTAGGTTTTCGGTGCAATCATCCCCTCTCTTTCTGACTCACATAAAATCTACCCTTCTCGAGCGAAACGACTTTCATTCCCATGATAATGTGGCACCAATAGGTATGCAAAAGCGCTGTTCGAAATGAGTACCGCGTTTGCTCATAGTTAGCCAGGAAAAAAAATGTATGGATTATTCAAAGCGCTGTTTGAAGTTTTTGAACCGAAATTAAAAGGATTTTTTCATGCAGTATGTGACAATGAATGAAACATGGATATGGATACTGTTACCTGTTCGTAAACCTCAAACAAATAAACGTCAAGACGAGATATAGCTTCAATGAAGAGTTGCTCGCCGAAACTGACAAATATTTTGAAGAGTTGGACAAATCATTCTACAAGAAAGCCATAGAAATACAAGAGAGTCGGAATGATTGTATTATTCTAGAAGACGAGTTCTAATCATTATTCATGATTAAAATGATTAAAATGACTTCAATCAGGTAACAAGATCTTATCAGATCTTAAATAGCATTTTCAGCAGCTGTTTGATGGACTGGAAACGGAAATAGAGGGTATAGAGGCAACCCAGATCTAACAACCAATGAGATTGTTACCCCTCTATGTGAATGGAGTTTGGTACAAAAATCAAATAGCTAAAAAAAATATTGAAGGCCTGCCACGTAATAGCCACATAAAATAATTTGATGGGAAGCATGCGCAGAATAATCAGTGTAGGAGTGGAGCCCCAACCCGATGAATCAAATAACAATTCTAGGAAAAGTCACATCTCTAAAAAAAAGGATTTCGCGCGTTACAAGACCGACAGTATGGAAGCAATAAAATACATTTATACCTTCCTTGTCGCCCAGTGTGTCAGCATCTGTAGTAAGTCATGAACTATGTCCCAGTTCGAAAGTGTAAACTATTTTTGGTTCTACGTTCAAGAGGTTAAGAGAAGACCTCCGATTGAATTCTAATTGACTTTTAGAACTTGCACACGTAAAAGAACTCGTTTATTCTGGATAGCAATGCAAACTTAAGTTGTGGTATACTCATAAACAAGGCTCTATGCGAAGATAGTTACCCGTTGTCATAAGGAATTCTATCAACAGTGTGAGATGACGACTTGTAATTTAAATGTCGCATTCCACAGCAAATGTGAAAAACTTGGAAATTGAAGCAATTATCTTCAGAAAATTTCTGTAATTTGCAAATCAATATTGCTATGCACGACTTTTTCCAAAGTTTTCTTTCAATATTTCATTACGAGTCTTATAGTTAACTAAGTAAAAACCAGAAAAAAGTAGTTAGTGAGCAAATGTAGGAACGGACAAGGACATAGAATTATATATGTTATTTCTACAAATGATAAAAAAAAAACTTTTGAAATTTAAAAGAAAAGTTATCGCGTGAATTTCCTGAAATTGTTGAGCCTGAAGTGAGGTCGCTTTTTGGAATCCTGCTTTGTTTTCTTCCTCTTCGATTGGTATAAAAATAATCAAAAGATTTCTTTAATTTGTCTTCTTCGTATCATCTATCGTTAAATTTTTCATCGCAAAATACTAAATATTCATTCCGGTTAATATTAGCGGACCTCAACACCATTTTGGCACAAAGCATGTAGTACTCGTATGTAGTACAATTATTATATATGTGTACATATAGCTCAAGCACTGCGTAACTAATTTAGAGAATAAGGCGCATTTTACACATCTGCCAGTTCCTGAAAAAAACTTGAGAAATCGAAATAGATACCCACTATCTTCTCATTGATTTTAAGGCTGCATAAGAGTATGACGGTATTTATAGAGACGAGCTATTGATGTTTTAAGGATGAAATGTTATTGACTGATATAAAGGTATTTATAAACGCAGTATTATAAATTAGCCTACGAATGATGTCTTCTACTTATATTAACACCTTGAACCCACCTTTGTAAATGTCGGTTCAAATAAAAAATGTTTTTTATCCTTCTTCTGGATTCAACTCTGGAGCTGTTTGGTTTGGTTTTTCCCAGGTCTTTAACATTGTTTTTCTTCAGCTATTAGCCATGTCTAGTTTATGCGTCAATCGCAAAATGTCGATTGAAAGCGGTCGCCCCAAAATAGGTTTTAGATAAGGCAATGTGATTTCAAGTTATTTCTTTTACACTACACTTGAAAGAATTGTGCGGAACCCACAAGTGAATACAAGAGGCAAAATCTTTCAAATGTCTGTGCAACTACTAGCGTACGCTGATGATATCGCCATAAACACAGCATGAAGTCATCATGGATTCTCTAGTACAGGCAGAAAATCGCAGCCGACAGCTATAATTAAGAAGTAGTAAGGGACTTAGTCTACCTTGGCTCTGCCATAAAATCAGAATACCTCAGCAGAAATAAAACGGAAAATCACTCTTGCAAGTCGCTGTTTCTTGCGCTATTCTGAAAATTTAAGGAAATTCTATTGTATATAAGGCTTTAATCATTCCCTACTTTATGAAAGAAAATGAAGATATCCTCAATCATTTTGATGGAACAGTCTCGAAAAATATTCGTCCCCGTTTGCGTTGACGACTACGGAAAAAATTATTCAACGAAGAACTATTCGAGCTATTAAGATAGCTAGGACATATAGAGCGAACGATTACCATTGTTCCAGCGAGTCTGCGATTCAAACCCGAAGAGACAACACAGTAAAGGAAGAGCTCGCGGGGCGTGAGAAAATGTAAGAAGTAAGACGGAGACCATGAAAGCTGATGAGGCCTCACGCAGAATTTAGAAAAAATCAAAAAAAAAAGTTGCAAAAATAATTTACACACAAGAAAAAGAAGATTGGTTGGTAAAACACGCTGCTGATGATGCTCCCCAAAAGTATATCTGAAGGAACATCTGTAGAGGCTAGCATGTTAGCGAACTCTGTCATTTCCGGTGGAGTTGTGATTCATTTTTATCGATAGCTATGTTATGGATGACGGCAGAAGCGACTATGATTGATCACTCTACACCTTTAGGCAGTTGGCAGCACTGGAAACCGCTTGTTCCTAACGCCATATAAACGTTTGACGCAATTGCGTGTATGAATTTGCGACTCGTTGTACAGATTCTCAATAGCATTTATGACGTTCAGAAAAGGAGTTCCAAGGTAGTTCCTATTTGTGTAGCCAGAATCTCCAGTAAGGATAAAATGCCCGAACTCTTCTTTATCGAATCGTATCTTTAAGCCTGATAGACTGAAAATTCGCTGATCATGAGTAAATCCCTTTCTATAGAAAACAATGAAAATCCATATGAAATTTATTATTTTTATAGAGTATTATACCTACCAACGAGCCACAATAACGTTTATTTTCAAATTAGCTGCGGACACCGTCTAAACGTTGAGGGAGAACCATCCCTTGATATTTCTTAAATTTTCTGTGTCAGTTCCACCTGGTGACTGAATGCGAACGTGTATACAATCTATCGCACCAATTGTTTGAGGGAATTTCGCTTTCACATAAAAGTCACTTGCTGCTTGCAGGCGCTCGTTTCGCGTTTCCGTCATACGAACGAATCGTGAAGCAAGATTGGCAAGAGCTCTGAACACAATTGCCAATTGGATAGATCCGAGGGCATAATACCAGAATACGATTAGTTATTGCGTAATTAACCGTAATTTAAGTGATCTTTTCACAAGTAAGAAAAAAAAACAACAATCTATCAAATACTTTCATTCATTTTAATCATACCGCAATGTACCGTACCTTCTCTCGTTCTGTATTAGTTGCAGCACCCTCATTGTCGTCCGTTTTGAGAGAATATGATATTCGCAGTCATCCAATTTTTTTGAAACCAACACGTTGAAGCATTTTGTATTCGCGTCTCTCAACATACAAATTTTCTTCATGTTCCCTGGTCAAAGATGTCCAATCTTTCCAAAAATAATTGATCCGTAACATTTCTATTAACTAAGGTACTATAGTTTATTTTTGGCATGCGATGTCGAGAGCAAACAGATAATAACCAGAGTGAATAAACAAAATGGCAATGGCGATGGCGCGATAGTTAGCTCATCGGACTATCACGCAGAGAGTAGAGTCTAGGTTCGATTCCTGGCTGGGTCACCAACAATTTTTCAAAATCGCCATCCCCTTTCGGCGGGCAATGGCAAACTCCCGAAAGTAAAAGCTTCTAAAGAGTGCCGTTCGGACTCGGCGATAAACCGTAGGCCCCGCTCAGATGTGATAAAAACGACAACATGAGCAACACAAATGAGTGTCAAGAAGCTAGGCCATGGCCCACACCGGGCTGCCAGCGCCACAGTGTTTTATTTTTATTTTTTATTTTTAATAAACAAAATTCAAACAAAACCCCGAGTCTGTTTCCTCAACTTCTACTATTTCGGGGAGTTGAGAATTTTAAAAGTTGATAAACTCTGGAGTTGTAAATTGAAAATTGATAACGTCAACCATTAGTGAATAAAAACAAAATCATAAGTTGAAATAAAAAGCCCTCAAGTTGAGTTCAACTTCGAGTGAATAAAATCGCCCTTATAGTACTAACTGAGATGGATATACAGTTTGGAGTGAACCATAATAAATATACGAGTATCTGCAATTGGCTTATCCTTGTGCACTTCAAACGAAGTATCTTTCGTTCTACACTTTCTACTTATCGTACGTACGATATATGGCTCGCAGAGTTCGTCTTCGGGATGCAGATGGCATACGCTTTGACCATAAATTTATAATCTTCGACTTCGGATGAACTTGATCGAATTGGTACTAAGTTGATTTGGGTCCATTATCACCAGAAAGGTTCCAGTTTTTGTAATTAAACCAGGCTAACAAGCACATTAAGAGTACTATTTTTGAATATAGGTAGTTTCAAAGCTTTTTATTCTATATTTACAAGAGTGAATCGATAAGACTGTGACTTTTAAATATTGCCAACATTGTTCCCGTCAATAACCATTTGCCAAATTTAGACAAGCTACGTCATTTAGTTTGTGTTTGACAGCTATTGAAACCGTTAAAAAATATAAATGGAAAAATTTCCTGTTCCCAAATTTGTAAAAATGTTTGGATAAAAACAGATTTGGCTTCTACCATGGAATCGTCCCCCAAACAAATGCCTTCGAAATGTTGCGTTGGTCGCAGTGTGTCTAGATTAAGTTGGACTATAATGAGAAAAAAAAGTCACGGAGTTATTAATCCACCTCAGTACTACATAAATCGAAGTATACTGTTCATTGAAAATATTATTGTTGTATGCGGATGACATTGACTTCTTCTCCGAGTCAAAAGATGGGATAGATCTGACGATGTACAGAAACTGTAGCCGATGAAACTTGACGAAATCAAATCGATGCAGTTAAAGGGAGGCGGTGGCGAATACTCTCTCACTATCAAAGTGAAACGGATATAAATACCTCAAGGTCCTTATATAGATCAACAGAAGTATAAGAAAAGTTTTGCATTTGAACTGTATGGTTGCAGTGATGGCGATAAAAGATGTCAGCTTTTCTAGGACAGTAGTTACGCATATCACTATGACAGGAGAAAACCTCGTCCAAGAATAAAGGCACCTCACGTCTAAGTGTAGTCTAAACCTTTCTATTATCGCCTTTTTTCATTTATAAGTTTTAATCAAAATAAAAACTTAAGAAAATTTAAACCAAATTATGCGGGAACTGCATAGGGACTTCGTAGGGCTTTCATATTTCATTGTAACTCAATTGAATTGTTACTTTTTTGAAATACTGTAACTTTAATATATTCCCCATAAAGTTCAGCAGGCATTTGCCCATCCACAAATACTATCGCCTTACAAATTTACTGTCTATCAGTCAATAGTCTTCATAAATAATTCTGAGGAAGGGGTGGAACACTAACATACTGAAATTTCTTATTTACTCTAACTAAAGAAGCTAACGTTGTTTGGGTTTAAGTTAGCTCAGATATCTGAGTTGTTTCTTTGCGGTCGGTTGGTTGGATGTTTCTCATAAACCTGAACTTGAAATAAAGCGCGCGGGAAGAATCAATTTGTTTCAATGCACTCAATAAGGCATAAATAACATGCAGATATATATATGAACCACAATATCAATTTTATACTAAAAAAAAGTGAATTTTATCGTAAAATCCAAAGTAAAAACAGCTACTCACTTGCCATTTTAATATTCGAGTTCCAACACCAGTCGACGCGTGTGAAAAGAAAAAGTGCGAAAAGCTATTTTTGCTTTACGCAGCAGTAGTGGAACATTAAACTGTGTCAGTCTGTTTCGTTTTGCAAAAAAAAAAAAACAAAATAATAATAAAATAAAAAACAAACATACAACTGTCAGGATTTTATATAAAGAACACACCAATGACAACATGCAATAGTTTCACGCCACCAAACTCACCTTTACACCAAATACTCGTCTCGTACATAGTGTGTTCCCTTTGAGTTTGTGCCTATTACTATGCACTAACAGGTTATTAGTCAAGATTACGCTTCCAATGATAACCACAGGATATTGAGTTATTAATTGCTTCTCGAAGGATAATTGCACTGCCAAAGAAGTTATTAAACCCTTCATCAAAGTTATAAACTAGCAAAAGCATGGAAAGGTACGGATAAAGAGGATAAATGTTGCTACGCCTTTAGTGGGGGGAACGACTACAGAGAGTATCGGAGGAACGTGTGTCCTTAGGATACCCTGTGTCGTGTCGTGACTTGGAACTATCAAAATAAGCGAAGAAAACAAGGGTAGAACGAAATCGTTCACTGTCACGTTGAAACTCAAAACTGTAAACTTATTGCAATCTCGCGCAGCACAGTATCCGTGCAATATACGAGTACAGGCTTTCAATCTAAAGCCCATAGCTCGACGAAAATATCCCGTTGATAAGTTTTAATAGAATTAGGCAACTGAGAGTGGAAATCAAAATCGGCCGTCGGAATGAATTTAGTTAGATTGGTTTTTAAAGTTTCAGTTTGAGCGCGAAATTAGTGTGTCAGAAGTCTTCTGAAATATGCGATGATATCTATATATCCGTGAGGTGTTTTCATGTTTTCTTCTTTTTCCTTTTTGCATCTTGGTTAAACCACATGTTAGAATGAATAGAAGTTTTGCCCGATTTCGGAGTTTTATTTAAGTGTAGTCCTTCTGAAATGGTAAGCAACAAAAAGGTACCTCTACACAAGGTTCACTTCACTAATAATAGAAAAATCGTCTATAGGCAGAAAATTACCAGGAGGATAATCTAGGTACACAGCAGCAAAATCAACGCGAGTATCTTAGAATAATTGATGATCTAAGCACTGAGCTGAATACTTTGTCTCATCAAGTCAACATGGTTCAGAATGAATTTTTTACTGACGAGATAGCTAAACAATTTGAAAGCTCAATGAAGGGGCTTGAGACACAGAATGATCTGCTGCAAGCAGCCGTAGAGAGTCTTATTGAGGAGAGGCAAAGTATAGAGCAAACACTCCAGATACAAGTTAACTAACGGCTCGTGGTATATACTAGAAATTAATTGATAATTATCTCTTTGTAGAATGAAGACCTTAAGAGCAGGCTATGTAAACAGGAAGAGGAACTTTGTAACCTTCACCAGCAAATTAGTCAACTTCAACAAAAAATCCAGCAGCCTTGTGCGAAATGTTCCTCGAACTTTTCAAAAGTTGAAAATGGCCCAACACAGGGAGTTATTAGACGCAGCACACCAAGGGCGGACGAAGAAATTCAGCGGCTGAATCACGAATTAAGAAGAAGAACCAATGTCATCGAAAGTTTAAAAACAGAAAATGCAAGGTTGGCTGAAGAACTGACAGAAATTCGAAGAAATCAAAGTAAGTAAATGAGTTAAGATTAATTTATACACTTAAGTCATAAGTTTTGAATACTATATAACCGGATTATTCTTGTCCATCGATTTTGTCTCCAACTTTTGTATCCAACTGTTCTTTATAACTTGACGGGCGTTAATATTGAAAGTTGCAGTATTTTCTTTTTAGTATTTAACTTTGTAAATGATTATATCTCAATAAGGAAATGGAAAATTTTTTCGCGAAACTTACCGTGTGATAATATGCTCTGATAGAATCAAATTACTGTGCTTAAAACGATCCATCTTAAAAGCATTGGCCTATTACGTTTTGAAATGAAACAGTCTTCAGATCTGATATTCCTAAAATAAATTCTGAGGTACCCCAGGGCTCAGATCAGTCCCCCACACTCTTATTGTTTATTTACTTAAATTCTTTCACCTACCGACAAAAGAGGATTTCTTTGCAACTGTTCTGCACCACACTTGGCTGTGGCGTTTCCTAGTTCTGCCTGCCTGGGGGAGCGGATTCCATTGATTTCAAATTGGAGCACCCTTCGCGCTATAGTGTGTATATAAATCACTGATATTTACTTCCTAGTAGAGTAGGATCTATAGGTCTTGTACCCTTTTTGCATCCATCCACGTAAAAAAATTCTAACGACGTTTTCTAGTTATCTATTTATATGATCCGTCGATTGCGTTACCATGAAAGTGGTATCCACTTACAGAATATACAAATTTACGAGTATAGGAGCTTGGTTTTGTGCCGGTGACATTAGTTTTTCAGGCTTTGGATAGCATTCTGATTGTAGCTTTTGCCTTCCCGATTCTGTTATACACGGTTGGGCTCCATAGATTTAGCCGAGACTATACACTTCTAAGCTTAGTTGTATGTACGCCTTTCTGATGCTCTATTTTGCTAACTAAAGCACCCATGGATTTAAGCTTGTGTGGTTACATATAGTATATCGTTGAACTCGCTTTGCTCTAGCGTCATTGTGCAGGATGTTCCGTGGCAGATTTGTGTTTAAAAATGTGAATATCTCAAAAGTCATAACCGGAGCTGGTCGAATTTGGTGTAATTTCAATCACCAAGGGGCAAGTTTGTCAGTCACAATGTTCCTGTGGTTCATTAGAAAATCGTGTGTTCACTATCGAGGGATTTTTAAGAATGAAAGCCCTGTAGATTGTCCAAGAGTTAGTGTTTGGTGCGCCTTTGCGGCGAACTGAATCATTGGAGCCTTTTTTTCTAGAGAACAAGCAATAAATGGGAATAATTAAAAATTATCAGAGTCTGGGAATTTGAGCCGTATGTGTGTCCCGGAACTTAACAGAGACAGATTGTAATATCTAATGTATTGAGTTCAGTCTGATAGCTGAAGTCTTCGACTTGAAAGACGATATAGGATCTGGGTATACCGAAGGACTTTCAATAGCCTGATTGCGACGCCTTCGTCTGTTAATGATCTCCTTGTGAAAATAGATATAAAGTATATATAATTACTGAGATTACTTGTAAACATACGTTTTTGACAATCGTCAGGTGAAGTTAACTTTGAAGACATTTTTAGTTAATTGCAGGTCGATTGATTGATGAATTTCTAGCATGTCTTACATTTAGACCTTTTTATTTGGCACTACATTGAAAGATTAAAAACAGCTCTCCTTCTGTCTGGTGTATGCTTGAAAATGTAAGATCGACGAACTCGTAAGGGGATACAACTTTGTGTGTCGTCTAGCCTTACACAACAGATCTGCACCATTTTTCTTCAGTATTCTGAATCCGGCCTATGTATACATAGGAGGTGGATTTCGTACTTGGTGTTCGTTGGTCTATTTTTCATCTAAACAATTGCTTCGTTTGAGGCAGATGAATTTCTTTGACTACTGTCGTGATATCAATGTCACCGGCAAATCAAGCTATCGTCATACATCATATTCCATAATATTGGTCCTAGGATTGATTCTTGTGGGACTCCTACAGTGATTTTGTACGATTAGCTTGTACCAGCAAATATTTTGCTTCTTTTTGCTGATGAAATGAAATCTTTTGAATTTTGCTTTTTTTATGGCTACAAATTGTAGAACAACTTATTTGAAATGTTTGAAGTTGGTCTGGCTACACATCGATTTCAGTTCGCATCTCAAGAATTGGACAATTTTTCACTGCTCAAACGAACGCACGCTTCAAAGACTCAATACTTGCATTTCGAGTAATGCAAGCCATAATCTTCAGAAAAACCATAGTTTGTAGGGTCTATAGGGTCTAGACTACCAAATGTCCAATCATTCGTGAAAAATAAGTTCGAACCGTGGTTATAAGCCATATATGAGCCGTTTTTAGCTTATGAGTTTCTTGTTAAAAGGTTCACGGTTTATTTGCGAGTGCTGGTGTATTGTGTAACACAGAGCGTGTTCTAAAATGCCTGTTTGATACTTTTTTACCGAGGTGTTTACACCTTTCTCGAAAAATTGGAGCTCAGTAACCCTATCGTAAGCGATTCCTCACTAAATCATCACAGAAGTTGGTCGGTGACCACGTTGAACTCACGGAACGAAATTAGACACATTTCGTATTAGCAAATTGTTGAACGATTCTTTAATGGTGAAAATGTTCTCGTCAGTAAAAAGATTTTGACCTACGTTTCTGTTTCGATGCTGCTGTGATTAAGTGGCCAGTATGTCTCTTGTTTGCGCTGAGTTCTAAATCTCGTTTTAAGATGCGCGACATGCTGTCCTTGCTGTGTTTTGATGAATTGTGACGTTCGCATAATTTGCGGACGACTGAATTTTGCACGGTTAACTATTCATCGGACGATACACAAAGTTTTATGTAATTCTTAGTAGCAGTATTTTCGTTGGTCAATTACGACAACATGGTTTACGAGCGAGTAGCATTCCATGATTTCAAGCAACTGATTTCATAAACTGTTTGCACTGGAACTTTCCTTTAATGTCAGTTGCTAAATTGCCGTCAAGTTGAAGAGGATGCGTTCAATGGCTCTTGAGAATATATGTTTGAAATACTTAACGCCTTTATTCGAATTATACCTTAGCTTCCTATTGTCACAATCCTCTGCAAATAGTACGGTAGGACCATCCTAGCAAGTATCCTTCTAGTGGATAACCGTGTATCGTTACTATTGCACAGTACTCTTTTGTGCCATAAAGCCATCTTTCCGCCTTCATGGCACCCTTTGCGATACCGACTACTGCTCGCATGGCATCAACAGTTGTTCGTTCTTTTCTGAACCCAAATTGGTAGTCTGAGGGGCGTTCTTTCTCTTCTCCTTTATTGCTCGCTCTGTGGCCCATGCATTAACCCTTTGATGCCCGAATTATAGTTTAGTAAAGGTGAAAAATATGTGTATTAAGAATGATGAAATGGGTGATAGATAAAAACTATGTCAATCTGTCAGTTCACATGCCGCAACTGGTTTTTTTTGCAAGGGGAAATGTAAACGGAAGATAAGGAGAATATAAATAACGGTTTTTGTTTCGTTGAAAGTCTTGTTGCCATATGGCATCAGTGGGCATTAAAAGGTTAAAGTCGCCTCCTATAACCACTAGGTGCAGCAAATCTGCAATGAGAGCGCCCAGCTTTAGTTTGTATTCGCTGGTCTTCAAGGTGGGTCTGGTATCTCAACTACAAGAATGGATCCCATTTATTATTGCCTTCAGAAAACCTTCTGTTTGTTCGCTTGATCTTGAAAGTTATAATATGTCCAAATATCTGTTTGTTTTCCTTTGTCGTATATCCATTTATAATTTTGGTCGTGACACTTATAGGGCTCGCTGATCATCATTTGGTTTGTCTTTTCATCCTTTGCAGTTTCTACGAGGATATCTTGAGCTATTCTTAAGTGGTGTAGGTTTATTTGTTGTATCTTTATGATCTCAAATAATAGCTCTCCGAAATACTGGATACCTGCTGTTGCAAGTTGTGTCGTCTGCATGATCTTTCCTTCAGAACATGTGCAAGATTTTCTGTCGCAGTCTGACCATCTTCTTCACATCATTCATACAACAACATTTTACCCATGGATTTGGGAGTTAACCCAGCCGATTTTAGAAAACTTGACGTTGAAATCACTCAGAAACCTAACATGATGAGGCATTGCTTGCACGAGAAGGTTTGGTCAAGGAACTCATCTTTTCATCTATTTCCCTTCATTCGAAAGGCAATGTAGTTCCCGACAATATCCCTCTCTGGAGATTCGGTTAAAGGGAGTTCAAACAAAGAAATGAAAGGAGATTAACTAATCACTACGCTGTATATGGTATTAATAAATGCTGACCAAATAATAAGATAAATATTCAATCCCAAGTTACTTATCTTCTCTTATTGTATTTTTTAATGCGGCAGACCTGTCCTTTTTCTTTTATAGTTAGACTAAAACTTAAAGTATACAAATATACAAACATTTCATAATGTAAATAATTAAACAATTTTAATAAGGTAAAGCAAAACTTCTACAAAGACGAAATACGGATGCGAATTCCAACGATCCCGAATTGATTGCTAAACTGAATGCTGCCGAACAAAAGAACACTGAACAGGCCAAGGCTCTTCAAAAGGCTGCAAAGGATATTTTCTCTCTTAGCCGAGAAAACGAAGCAATGCGTCTGAATCAGGAATTATTTAGTGAGGAGGTACAAGCTTCACTCGAAACCGTATCCTCACTAACAATTATATTTTATTATCATTTGTATATAGAGAAACCTACTTAAAGCCGAACTTATAGCACTCAAAGAAAATCAAGCAACCCACCATGGTGTCCAACAAAGTCTTCAAGAACAACTCGAATTAACCATGAAAGAACTCTATGTTGCCAAAGAAAGCCGATATGAGTACAAGCAATCTAAGGAACGCATTGAGGCTCAATACCGTGGTGAGCTGAAACGTCACAACGACTTTCGTGATAAGTACAATGATTTAGTCGAAGATCGCAATAAGCTTCTGAAGGAGTATCAGTAGGTGAAGATGTCTTGGGAACTTCGATGTTTTTTATTATACTCGTATTTCATTTCTAGGAAAGTCGTAGAAATCGAACAGGAAAAAACCAATGAGATAGTGGCTTTCCATGCTTGGAAGGACGAACAGGTTCACAAGGAAAAGGAAACCCGAAAGATTATGAAAATGTTCGAAGAACATATAAAGTGCGGTGTTTGTTTGAAAAATAGAAGAAATATCTTCATTCAATCGAGTTTCTATTTTCAGGGACCTCCTGGAGAACCAACAAGTTCTTCTCAGTGGGTTAGCCAGTATGGTGGATGATAATCGTATTTTAGTTCAAGTCATGGAACAGTCTAGGTCCATAATCACGACTTTTATAGATTTTACTTTGACATTTTCATTTATTGTTTTGTTTTGTTTTTTTTTTTCATTTGTAGCAATCAATCGAGAGATGCTTCCATAGGATATGCTGGACTCGCACCGGTTTCTTCAACGAATCCGGTAAGTTGTTTGTTTGTTTGTTTGTTTTTCCATAACTTTCTATACAGTACCGTATATTGTCTATTTGAATAAGGTTTCCAAGATAATAGAAAATATTCGCAATACTTCACGAAGACTGTCACAGCAAAGAGCAATCTTAGAAGACGATGCTAGACGCTGCTTTTCGAAATGAAAAAATACAAAGTGGAAAACGGAAGTAAAAGTGGAAGTGCAAACTGGATCTACAAATCGAGCTAAGATTACGAAAATAGATTAGAACTACTTAAAGATTTTTATTATGTAATTATTTTTGAAATATTTGTAATATATGACAGACCTTTTTTGGTGGTAAAATGAAGTTTTTGATATAAAACGCTTTTACAGAATGAATTTAGCTCCTGCTAGCCTATTAACCCAAGCATACAATGGAAAAATAGTCTGAACCATATCCGTACGATCATATCAGAATGTGGATTGCGACTCCATCCATAAAAGCAACTCCCTTAAGAGACAAAACGGATTTGCATTTGAAATCAACATTCTCATAGACCGATATACTCTCAGCTGTCAGAAACACTACACGAGGCACGAGGCACGTAGCGGGTAAAAAAACATAGCTCATCTATAAGAATACGACATCGATTTGATGCAATGAGAAAATTAAAGATTTTCTCGTAAATGGAGCAGGTAACTTTTCTAAAAGTCTAACCATTATGTGAATAGATGTGTCATGCTTAGAAAACCCTATGATTCATTTGTTGAATGGAATACACTTTGGCTTTGAGACGCACTACTGAATGTTCTTTCCCATTGCATACATATGGCGCATCTTAAAAATATAGGCGGTAGCGCTGCCATGTTCGTGGAACACTGTAATTTTCAAACAGTGACGTACAAAAATCTTATTGCAATCAACTCCGATTCATACGAACTCGATCTAACTTAAGCTGGCGCCAAGGTTCGTTATTAGTTATTAAACTGACCTTCAACCAAAACCTTTTTCCATTCTGAAGAAGGGATCTTGCGCTAATTGTCTTCAGTTGTGAACACCAGATTGGCTAAGGCTCTCTCCAAGGCGAAATCTTCTCATGCCGTGTTGTCCCTTCAAGGCTATTGAGGCTGGTGACAAGGTCAATGCCAACCTATAACCCATATAATTCGTTTTTATGTCTTTCTCCCCGAATTGAAACTATTATCCACTCGAACAACTTTGCTCTTACAGAATACAACAGCATGGCTCTACAATCCGAAGAAGAGCTGAGCCTCAACCATCAAGCGTCTCTAGCCAGCTTGATATTTAGCTAGCTGCCACTGGTTCAGCAAGATAAGTTGGCTGAGTTGCCCTTTTACTTGAATGCGTCACCTGAGTCGCGGTATTCTTCTACTGCACTTTCCCCCGGGGACGGATTTGAAGACTTTTCTGACCGAAGTTTTGGTGTCCATCTGCTCTACATGGCCCAGCCATCTCAGTCGTTTTTGCTGTACAACTTGTACAGGTCGTATTTATATCTCCTCCTCCATTGAGCGCTTATGCAGACGGGACTGAAAAAATTTCACTATTTAAGCAGCCAAGAGCACCATTTTTGATAAAGTCCATGAATCTGCGCCATAGCAGTACATTGATTATTAACGTCATATAATAGTTTCACTTTTAGAGAGGACTTTGCTATTCAGTTGCCGCTTTGAAGAACTCGGGATTAAGGCCAACCACTCTAGAAGCTTTGTTAGATTTTAGTTTAGACATGGCTATCTTCACTCCATCCAGGTTGGGTGGACGGAATTGTTGGTCTACATCGCCCATGTTAAAAGGTACGTTTTGTCTGACAGCTATATTTAGTTGGAAAGGACAATTATAGACGTCAAACGTCGAAATTCCTCACAGTATTAGCTTGCCTTTCCCACTGTTTGGGATATGTGCAACTTTACCTTGGCTTTAACAAGGTAATGGTCAGATGCGATGTTTGCTCCTCGGAATGTTCGGACATCCATACCACTGGGGGAGTGTCTAGTGTCGATCGATCTAGTTGCATTTGATATCAGATAAACGTTGACAAATTATTAAGGATTATTACAAAGCGCCTCTTTACATGACGGAAACTCAAGACTTCTCGCCTAAGTCTGCCTCAAGCAACAAATCAGCCTCAAAATAAGCGCTGGTTTTGCTGTCTAAAAAAGATCGCCATAGCAGATGTCGCAGTTCTACACTCTTTTTTGCTCGGCCTATCCATGGCAACGATTAGTATAAGGCCTCGTAGAAGTAGCATCTTCCGACAGGTGCTGGTTCCTTAAATGACGAGAATGAGCCTCTGCAGCCGAACATCTTGCAGCTCTGCTAATAAGTCCTACATCACGCCTCCCCGTGGCGCCATCTCGGAATCTCACTAGAGGTTGCGAAGTGAAGGGGGCAAATGGCGAGTTTCCTGCGCCATTAACCAGGATTAGTGTCGGAAAAACAAAACAAGACCTTATTCGGGCTACTCCGACATATTTGGAGCTCAGGCCGGAAAGGATTTCCAGGACTTAGTCAGGGTCTTGGAAAAGAGATGGTGGCGGACGAGCCCTATAAGGGCCAACGGCAGCGCTCACATCCCGGAACGGGTTACTGGCTTCTGTGTAACCGACCTCTCGTCCTAGGGGCACTCAAAATGGAACTGGTCCTCCAGGTTGGGGGTTGTGCCGCCGGGGTAACTGCCCGGCCATTTAAAAAAAAATTAAGTTACGAAGCATCAACAAGCCTCGGATATGGACGGATCTACTGTTGACAGCCCACGCAAACGATTTAAGGACAATGAGCTTCGGATATGCACGTGGAATGTTAGATCCCTTAATAGACCACGTGCAGCCGAGCAACTACCGGTGGCCCTAGACTGCTACAAAGCAGACAAAACCGCCATCCAAGAAATGCGATGGGATGGGCCGGACAAAAAGAAAATGAAAAACCGCGACATCTACTACGGCAATTGCTATCGACGGCAAAAGCAGCGCTTATTTGGATGGGGATTTGTTCTCGGAGGCAGACTAAGACGAGAAGTCCTCAGCTTCCGGCAAGTGAGCGAGCGCCTCGCAGCAATCCGCATCAAGGCTAAATTCCCCAACATAAGCCTTATATGCGCGCATGCCCCCACAGAGGAGAAAGATGACGACACCAAGGATGCCTTCCACGAGCTCCTCAACAAGACCTACGAGCAATGCCCTAGCTATGACATTAAAATTGTCCTCGGTGATTTTAATGCAAAGGTAGGAAGAGAGGGTATCTTTGGTGGAACAATCGGAAAATATAGCCTGCACAACACCACCTCCGATAACGGATTCAGGCTAATCGACTTTGCGGCGGGGCGAAACATTTTCATGGCTAGCACGCGGTTCCCACATCTCGACATACACAAGGGGACTTGGAGAACTCCTGATCAATCAACAGTCAACCAGATTGATCACATTGCGATCGACGCAAGACACTCCTCCAGCAATATGGATGTCCGTACGTTCCGAGGAGCCAACATCGACTCGGACCATTACCTTGTTGTAGCCAAGGTACGGTTGCGGATATCCCAAACTACGCCAAGACAAACTAATGCTGTGAGAAAATTCGACGTCAGACGGCTACAATCGCAAGAGATCGCCAAGTCCTTTTCCGATCGAGTGTCTCTTAATCTCTTAAGAGGCCAATGCCGCCAGCATCAAGCATCGAAGACCATTGGAAACACTGCCAAAACGCCATCAGAGATGCCACTTCTGATGTGCTGGGTTTCACTCGTCCACCACAACGAAACCCCTGGTTCGAATGCCGGCGAGAGACGAGCACCGGCTTCTCAGGAGGAAGAAGAAAGAGCATGAGAAGCGCGCGATCGAGGAAATTGAGAGATGCTACTCCAGGAATGAGGTTCGGAAGTTTTACCAAAAGGTAAAAATAACATGCCGCGGAAACAAACCCCGAACCGAAGCCTGTAGAGATGAACAAGGGAACATCGTAGTAGAATCGCAGTCGATGCTGAGGATTTGGAAAGATCATTTCTGCAGACTGTATAACGGCGATGATGGACCAAATACCGCTATCAGGCAGAATCAACCTTTCAACCTGGACGATGATGACCAACAATTCCGTCCACCCGACCTGGATGAAGTGAAGATAGCCATATCGAAGCTTAAGTCCAACAAAGCTGCTGGAGCGGATGGCATGACTGCCGAGCTCTTCAAAGCGGCAGGCGATGACTTGGTAAGGAGCATACACCAACTCATCTGTAAAATATGGTCGGACGAAAGTATGCCCGATGAATGGAACCTCAGCATTGTTTATCCAATTCTCAAGAAAGGAGACCCTCTGAACTGCGCTAACTACAGAGGCATCAGTCTCCTCAACATCGCATATAAGATCTTATCCGCCGTATTGTGTGAACGCCTGAAGCCGTTCGTCAACAACCAGATAGGTCCATATCAGTGTGGCTTCAGGCCAGGAAAGTCCACCATCGACCAGATATTCACACTACGGCAGATCTTGGAGAAGACCCATGAGCTTCAGATCGATACCCACCACCTATTCATCGATTTTAAGGCCGCGTATGACAGCATCTATAGAGACGAGCTATATAGAGCAATGTCTAGTTTTGGCATTCCTGCCAAACTCGTCCGTCTGTGCAGGATGACGATGGAGAATGCACGCTGCTCCATCAAGGTCGGTAAAGATCTCACCGAGACCTTTGATGTCCAGAAAGGATTTAGACAAGACGATGCGCTGCCATGTGATTTTTTCAACATCGTACTTGAAAGAATAGTGCAAAACTCACGAGCAAACACAAGAGGCACTATCTTTCAAAAGTCCGTCCCACTACTCGCATACGCCGACTATATTGACATAATCGGGAGAAAACAGCGTGATGTCAGTGGCGCTTTCGCGAGTATTGAGACGGAAGCGGCGAAAATGGGTTTAGCGGTCAATGAGGGCAAGACCAAGTTAATGCTGTCAAGCAAAAAGGAAAACCAACACCGACGTCTCGGACAGAACGTCACCCTCGACAGATATAACTTTGAGGTAGTTAAGGACTTTGTCTACCTAGGCTCCGCTATAAATACAGACAACGACACCAGCGCTGAGATCAAGCGAAGAATAACTCTTGCCAACCGCTGTTTCTTTGGGTTAAGAAGGCAATTGAGTAGCAAAGTCCTCCCTCGGACAACAAAAGTCACCCTTTATAAGACTTTAATAATCCCGGTCCTGCTCTATGGCGCAGAGGCATGGACATTATCAATAATGAATGAGGGTGTTCTTGGTTGCTTCGAGAGAAAAATTCTTCGGGCGATCTTCGGTCCCGTCTGCATTGACGGTGAGTGGAGGAGGAGATACAACGACGAACTGTATGGACTGTACAGCGACATGGACCTAGTCAGAAAAGTGAAGATCCAAAGACTGAGATGGCTGGGTCATGTAGAGCGCATGGACACCAATGCTCCGGTCCGAAAAGTCTTCGAATCCGCCCCCGAGGGACAGCGCAACAGAGGAAGGCCAAGACTCAGGTGGCGCACGCAAGTGGAAGAGGACCTCAGCCAACTTAGCGTGCGAAACTGGAGGCAGCTAGCCAGGGATCGAGCTGGCTGGAGAAGCTTGTTGACTGAGGCCCAGGTCCACCCCGGACTGTAGCGGCACCTAAAGTAAGTATCCATGGCGATTCTTGGATGGCGGTTGATTTTCTTTTGCAGCAGTCAGGGCCTCCACTAGGTATTTGGCTGCACGCATATCCCTAGGACGAGGCGTCTGTTAAAATGTGGCCAATTACCCTTTCGGGGATATGAGCTTTGCCGTTGATCCATTAACAGCTAGCCCATCAACATTTCTTTCCAAGAACATGGCTAAGTTTTGGAAATCCTTTCCAGTCTGAGCTCCGGAGTAGCCCGGATAAGGTCTCATTTCTTTTAATTCGGAATTTAACTTCACCGTCCATTCCCTCTGAGGAATTCACCCGCTGCCCCATTTACAGTGCTGTTGTTTTATTTTTGTCTATTGATAAATTCTAAGCTCCAGCCCAAACAGAAGGACAGAGACAAGAAGATAAATATATACTATAGTTCCATTTTCGTCGCCGAAAAATAAGAGATTGTCAAGAGTGATTGTTAACTTTATCTCAGCTGGTGTACGTTGCTGTTGGCTGTCGTTTCTTGCCGAGTTTATTTATGCTTCACTAATTTAGTACTTAACCGCTTCTGTTTCTTGTCTTCCATAACGTTAATGTCTTTAGTATACATACTCGTAATTAGCTGTACGGCCTAATTAAATATTGTTCCCCTGGTTCTGGCTTAAGAGAAACCAAGCATATTGGTGAAGAAATCAAATGGCAGGGCCTTGCCTTATCCTTTAGTGGCATCAAATGCCTAGCTGGTGTCATTACTGACTTCTACCTGGCCAGCGAATGTTTTTCATTGATAGCCCACGACGAGTTTGGCAAGGATCCGAAAACTTGGCATAGCTACCTATAGCATGTCTCTGTAGATGCTGTTATATGAGGTTTCAGAATCAATAAACAGTAGTGGGTGCCGATAAGGGACTAACAACGACTGATTAGAATGTTGATATAGGGTTTCAAGCGTCTGCATGGACGGTACAATTTTAAACAGGATGCCTTTGAGAACGATTTCATAAAAAAAAAAAACACTGTGGCGCTGGCAGCCCGGTATGGGCCATGGCCTAGCTACTTTACACTCATTTGTCATTTTTGTCACATCTGAGCGGGGCCTACGGTTTATCGCCGAGTCCAAAAGGCACTCCTTAGAAGCTTTTTCGTAGGCAATTTTTACTTTCGGGAGTTTGAAATTGCCCGCCCAAAGGGTGATGGCGATTTGAAAAATTGTTGGTGACCCAGCCAGGAATCGAACCCAGACTGCCTGCGTGATAGTCCAATGAGCTAACTATTGTCATACTTTTACCTTAGATTATTTTGATGTGTTAGTGTACGATCCTTACGCAACCATTTGATTAGCGTGCCTGCAACTTGGAGAGTCGTGCCAGCTGAAATTTTGTTCACAATGCTTAACTATCAACGGCTGCATTAATAAAGAACGCAGGCGTATTAATACAAGTTTGGGTCCTAAGCAACTTTCATTCTAGCAAGATCATTGGCGATTTTATTTCTCTTGTCCCTTTGTAATGTGCGACTAAGACAACGCTGAATAAATTCGGGCTTGCAATTGTTCAAATAAGTTTTGCGTTCTCGAACTAGCTTGGAAAACATGGCAGGTCTTAACTAGGCTTAAAGCGAGATTGGCTGTTACTACAATAAGCAGATACTTTGACCCATTCACGGATTTTTCACAATAGACTACTTTGTCATCAGGATTGCATATATCTCTTAGTGAAAGATAGACGCACGTTTTCACTTCGGAGAGTGAATTAGTGTGTTGTCGTTCTCTAGAAAACATCAGCGTAATATCCTTTATCGGTTTTCAAAGAATCCGTATAGATCTTTATATTTCTTTCATAGCTTACATTCTGTCCGAAACCATTCCTCGGCACATTAAAAATCGATTTTATATTTTCGCACATCATGACCAGAATCAAAAGACAGTCGCCGATATCTTCTTTTTAACGGAATATAGCTTTAAATAAATAGCATTAGGTATATGATTATCAAGGAAAATTATATTCGTCAGTGCATCTGGAGCAGAGTCAGACGTGCTGGGAAAAAGTTTCATAGACGAGACAGACCTTTTTTTGAGGCTGGCAAAGGAGCAGTTAAATATTTTCGTAAAAGCTTGCTCCATCTGACAATTAAGGCATAAGATATAATCTAATCCCATATCTGTCCGAAAGTTCCTTTACACTGCCGGAATGCTGAAAAGGAAAAGCAATACTCTTCTCTTAAATCTTATTCCAGAAACTTATAACCCAACCGTAACACTCAAAATCTGCGCATGCAATATACAAGGTAAGGTGTGTAGATTCTAGATCCGAAATTTGTATCTTTCCGTTTCATAAGGTTCAATTTATGGTCTCAATAAATGTGATCAAGCCGATCCCACTTTAATGTCGAGTAGATTTTCGCTTTTTTCCAAAAAAAATACTTAAAAATAAGTGTTCCAAATGATTAGATGTTAAAAAAAAGAGAAAAACTTCTACTTAAATCTGCATTTACACATATTTATGCTCACATCCATTAAAACTCCAAAATGCGGAAGCTGTCCACGTTACATTCGCAAGCCAATCTCTTCAAAATAATCATCACCAACCAACACTCCGTTGTCTATTGATATGCAAATGGAAAGACCCTCTGCCAGTCTACTATCACAACGCGATTAACTCTCAAAGTAGACACCAAACTAGGTACACAGAAACAGTCACAGTCGAATGTGAATTCGTCATGTATCTGCAAGTAACCACAGATCGACAATATGCAATTACCTTGTCTCTATTACAACAAAGAATTGCAGCAACTAACCCAGCTTGTGGGCAATTTGAATGAACGGTTTTCCATGGACCTACAACAAACAATTGCCTCCCACAAAGCGCTAAACTTTTATGCTACTGTCTTACGGCCAAGGAAACAGGAGTCTATTTGTACCAATGTGACGACAGCCACGACTCGAGGCATCATCATCTGGCGAATCGTCGAATTTGAGGGGCAATTTATTTTCGTGATTACAGCGACAGCTGGGAGTGGTACATCGTGATCTTCTCTCGACTCGACTAGACTCGACTAGGACACGGCTCAAAGAAATATCTATAGAATTGATTAGAGGTCTTGGACGAAAGTGCATTCGACATCGACTTCCTAGCCTTTGCGCTCATTATGAACGAAATTTCCATGCCAACGTTTGGTAGACAACGTACGCCATACAATGTTACTTCGATCAAAATGAGGAATTGCTGTTCGAAAGGAAAGTGCATTCTTTTCGACGCCACCATGACCACTTTCTTCGGCATTATCACTAAAATACAAATGAATCTCCCGAAACGTCGAATTTATGCGGTCGTCTTCCGGGTATCTGGCACAGCAAGTGCATCGTACACTTTCAGTTCATGGGGACAAATCATGCAGCGTAAGGTACAACGTAACGCGCAATCGATCCAGATTCGCCACAGTTGTGGTTGAACTTATAATGGCAGTGGCAGTGAAAACCTGTACGCGGTTATCCTTTTCATTTCAACGACATCATCACGATCCAAATCTTAAAAAAACAAAAGCCACTTTCTTCTTCTCTTGGCTGGACCAAAACAGATTCACTGAATCCTCAATTTCTCGATTCCTCAATCCCCCCAGACGTGATACATGTAGTTAGGCAACACGTTTCCACTGTCCATGCCAAGTACCTCATGCAAAATTTTTCCAATTTTAATTACCGCCATCTTTACGAAAAGCAACAGCAAAAAAAAAAAAAATCAACTGCCAACACTAATGAAGCGCAAAGGTTGACCATCGAAGATAAGACACCTTGCTGCGGATTCTGGGTCAAATCCACAGAAGCAACACATCATTCGACCGGTTCCCATAGCTCATAGTAGCACACATCTTATACTTGTTTATCGTATGCTGTAGATACTTGTTCTTGTACTTGTATCCACGCAAAGATACTTGCACGTACGTATACGAATTTTCTCAAAAAAGCAAAATCTTCTACATGCTCCATGAAACTGCCAAGAGGATTGAGGAGGAATTCGTTAACTTTAATTTTATTTCAAGTGAAGGTGAAACTAGATACTAGATACTCGTACGAGTACCTCAATACATCTAAAAACGATGGGTTCTTTGGAAGTTTTTTTTTTATACAATATTTGTGACACAGTCAGTAGGTCTTTGCTTTAACTATTTCTTTTTGGCATCTTAAGATACTCTAGCCTCCATCCAATAGAAAACCAATCTTATGGATGCCAAAATAAATTTAAAATTTTCTGTAGGGAGCAAGTGAAAATGTGTGCCATCCATGATATTTTCTTTAATTTAAGAATGACGACAGTCGTTGCGTCATATCTGACCGTAGGTCTTCCCATTTGGAAAAAAAAAATGTATCTAAACAGGAGGTCGATGCTCTTGATGATTTGTTGACGCTAAAAATGCATCCCCTTGACATTTAGGAACAAAATAAAAGTTAATTCCTTGGAGAGATATTTTCGAAAGAAACCTGATTCCATTAAATAAATAGAATGTAGCTGACACTGAAGGGTGAGATGACTTTGTGTAAACTCTTATCGCATTACCATGAAAGAAATGGATGTGATGTAGGAAAGAAAACGACCTAGAAACTTGTGTCAAACTGTCAAGTAGAAAGATTATTATCGAAGGCGAAGACAATACTCAGGTAAAAACGGTGTGCAATGTTGGGTCGAAAGTCTTTCAATAACCCTCTCATATATCGCAGCCCATATCGCTCTTAAACTATCTTATTTCTGCACTGCGTAGGCTAAATTTACACCCAAGAATCAGCATGGTCGGCGACTGATAAGTTTTCTCTATTTAATGGAAGCACGATGCGCAAATTAACCACCGCAGGCATTCGATGAAACATCGGCGTTGCCATCACCCTTACATTAAAACATAGTTAAGCGATATGCCAAGAAAATTTTGATCTGCATAGAACGCAGAAATTTCTAAGGTTGCTGTAAGTGATGGGAAGTTGTTCCTGTATGTAGGAAGCATTACCTACAAAGTTCATCAGAGATATTTTTCGTGGGATTTCCTTCCGACAATACGAGTATGTGGGTTAATTTTGGATTTATGTAGGTTTTCGAAATAGAATTTACTTCGGGACTTCCATACGTTACTCACTATGTTTTGCTGTACCTCACAGCCATAGACAGTTCCAACCATAAGTTAAATAATGATGAGAGGGGTCATTAAGGAAAGCGCCCACCAGAGACCAGAGACTGGGCAATGGTAAACACAAATGGTTGGTCAATGGCGACTTCAAAGGAAGATCGTATGATACGAGTAATTTAATTTTTTGAGTTACTTCGACATAATCGAAGCTCAGGTCATTTGAACATTTTCGACACGTGCGTAGCCAGGTAGCTTAGTTTAAGCGACCCAGTGGCAGTGCTTAATGAATAAGTCAGGTTTTATAAGCATTTCTGATGAGATCGGCATTGCAGATCAGTCGGGAAGGTTCGGTGTTGAAAAGTCTTCTATTCTCTTTTGATGAAAAGGAATCGAATAACCTCTATTTCCAAGCGCCCGACAGCATTTTCATCCGTTTTTGTCAGTGCCAAGCTTCTGTGCCATATCGCAGGACTAGGACGACCGCAGGTTTGTTAGAAAGAGGGCCTTATTGCATAATTCGATTCTTAGCCCAAAGAAGCAGAATTTAGCAAGAATAATTCTTCGTGTGTCGTTTATGGAGTTGAAAACGAAGCGGAAGTTGATAAAATCCCGTACGTACCGCTTTGTCCTTGACTTCGAGGTTTCATGTCACCTTTTTTTGACTGCATATACCATAATTTGATTTTCTTTAATTGACCGCTTAACCCAGCCTTCCCTGCTTCAATAGTCAGAAACGCTTCGCAAACAAATCGGTATGTTATTTCTATTGCTCATACGAATCTTGAATAGCCTTGGCAGATAGAATTTTATGTGCGATGTTGAAAAGACTTATTTCTCTTTAGTTGATGAAGTTCGCAGGATCAAACAAGGAATACTGTTGTTTCATTCGTAAGCCATATTTTCGCCGTCTCAAGTCTTAGAGATAAATTGGTGTATGCTCCCTATTAAATTATCATTTTCTCCTCTGAACAGCTCTGAACAGTTCTGAACTTGAGCCATTAGGTCCAGCATCTGTATCGGAGTTAATTTTGAAGATTGTAGACATGATTTCAACTTGGTCGGGTGGACGAAAATGTTGTCTGTCATCGTCCAGGATGATTGATTCGTTCTATCTGAAAGTGGGACGTTTTTGTCATTATCGTTTAACAGTCTACAATCCTTCTGAACCGAAATTGGGCATTTAAATAAAACCTTCAAACTTTACCAAAGTTCTATGCTATACTTTCAAAGTACTTTCCTTCTTGTTGCCCGTAGAGTTCTTGAACTCCTGTTATTCTTACGGTAGGCCGGCTCTTTTCCTCTGGTTTACTGGGTTTACCTGTTTACATTCGTTATCGAATTACAGGTTTATTTGCTGAGACGTATACATCAGAGGCGTATTCACTGATTGCGCTTTGGGATGTTGCAATAAGTCTTCTATGTTCCATGCAAATAGCATCAGATTACTCCAGGGAATAAGTTAAGCTCCATCGAAAAAATACTCTGGTGATCCTTTGCCATTGAAGCCATTGTTCATTGTCTTTCGGCTATTGCAAATATCAACATCTATATCTTGGCTACAAAAAGATAATTGTCCGAGTCTATGCTGCCTGCTCTGAACGTTCAAATATCCTGGAGGATTTCCTTGCGTCGATTGCAATATGAACAATTTTGTTGACGGTTTGTTGATCACGAGTCAGGAAGGTCTTACCTTATTACCAAAGTTACCTTTCTTGCCCAGCTAAGCATTATAATCGTCATACTCAGTATATTTAGGTTATAGAGCCAGCTTTTTTGTCAAGTTATCCGTCTCGTCAGTGGGCTATTAGGCTTATGTTGGCATTTGAAGCTTGAAACCTGATCTCTGAGTCTTCCTCTTCTGAATAAACGTTGCGATTGCGGTTTGCTTTGGACTTATTATTTGTGACAGTTTTCATAATACATATCCTATTGTTTCATTCTTTTTTTGTACGGTTCATCCTTTCGCACTTCTTGGATGTCAGATTTGAAGCAGATGAGTGCTTCCGTTGGTTGTTCCGCTAAAACGCGGTCTGCTAACAGTTTGAACATTCCACGTGAAGATCGTTGCCGTTGTCTCTTAATCGTCTACAATTGGCATAAACAGTAATTCCGTCACATTTATTTTATCTTTCTGAAAGCGATTGAGAAACCTATGATAGCGTAGGCCAGTCCTATTCTACTGGTCAACAGTTCCCAACTTTTTATAACGCAGACCTCCGTGCTGTGATGCCAGAATTCTCAATCAAATTTTTGTATTCCTATAACCTTCGACCGCACAATTACTTCCTTTTAACACGAATAAGCCACCAATTGACAAACAAAAAATAGACAACAACTGCAGTGCTCTCAATCTTAAGCCATGTGGTCACCACTTGTAAATTTGTTACCGACCAATCCCTCTACATGGTGAGTTAACATAATTCGAAGTGCTCTCAATATCCCAAATCGCTCTTTCATCATCATCGCAATCGAAAGTGTTTCAACTCCTATTAAGTAACAATCTTCAGTTGTCAGTAAACAAATCTGTCGGATTAATCCACAAGATTAAGACGTCAATCGTTTGGTACTCCATATAGCCGCCTGAAGAGTACGAGTACTGTCACACTCCTGCATTCCCAAGGGGGGAGAAATTTAACTTTCATTTTCACCGCCACCCACCTACGCCCAGGTATCATCTCATTATTCACTTCACTTACAAGTATGTCGCCAACCCACAAAGTACTCGTATCCATGCCAGCATCGCTCCCAGATTTTTTGTTTATACAATGACCCCCTCATATTTGGGAACCAAAATTTATTGTCTAACACTTCAAAATACCGAACAAAGAAAGAAAGACAGACAGAAAGAAAGAAAGAAAGAAAGACAGACTCCAGTGTCCCCAAAGGGAGAAATACGGATATGTAGATGGATGAAGCGTCACGAAGTGAATAGCCTCACAGTATCGACCGAATGAAAGTAGGTATACGTAGGTACCTATGCCTGCATGCAAGTCGTGCAAATCTAATATTACGCAGAGATAGTATCTAATTTTTTGTTCTCTCCAGGGATCGATCCAGAAAGTACCTAAGCAAAGCAAAGCACAAAATTCATATTCAGAGCCCAGCGGTGAACACGAACCCAGAAACGCAGATAACATTCGATTCGACAACATTGTTGTCTGCCAATGCTGGGAAGCAATGGATTCATAGTTAGCTTTGCCGCCACCCATATGATTTAAAGTAGGAAACGTCTGTCCACTGCGCATTGATAAGTGTGGGAACCCCAAATCGATTGATGCTTTATTTGTTGGCTCATTCGGATGCCACCTAGAATTTCTGTGAGAAATATCTTGTTCAAGATGCAAATCAACTCTGTGTGTGGTGTTGGTTGTACTCGTATATTGGTTGCAAGATGCCGCTGGAGTAGTCGAGTGCTCTTTCTCTTGAAATACAGAGAGCAAACGACACTTGGGATGACCCACATAGCATAACCCATCAGCAGGGCTAAAATTACTACTCGCACAAAGATGTGGTGCAACAAGTTAGCTCATTCGTGTGCTCGTAGTGCCCCACCATTGAAATGGTATAGTACGTCGGTACATCTCTTTTGCCGTCTTGGGTCAATTTGGCTAGGAGGAGTGTCGAAGCAAAAGGGGCTGCCACTATAGTTCCTTTGAATGCACGAAAGCAGTTAAAGCTTTTCAATTTCGAAATGGATATTTCTGAATGCCTAGTAAAATATTTTTTATAAATAAAATTCACAAAAGGGGGCCAGAGGGAACCTTTCCCTAGGATTCGAGGAGCTTGAAGTGACTGAAACCATAAAGCCAATGTTGAGATGCCAGATGATGTGTGTTTTTGCGTATTGTAGATTCTGGGTAATGGGAGCACAGCTTTATCTGAAGGATATGCATTTCCATAAATCTATCAGAGCGTTGTGTATTTGAAATACATCCACTGAAGGCAAATATTTCAAGCAGTGTGAATGAGATGTTTAAAGTAATTCTTGGTGTGCAAAATGCTACTGGTTGTGAATGTGTTTTATTTTCTTGCTTTGAATACATATATATGTAATGTTTGGTAGACAACGATTTCAAATTCTTTGCAATTTTCTGTGACGGTAAAGAGCGTTTTTAAGAGCTGCATCCACTGTGATAGGCTGGATTGAAATATTTGTAAGAAATGGATAATTGCTAAGCTGATAATGTTTGTATAAGTAGAATATATCATCAGGAACCTGAGCTGTATACGACTGCCTTTCACGCCAAGAAATCTGCCAATGAAAAAAGAATAGTTAAAGTGTGAAGATTGTTCTTTTTGGACCATATTCCTTGCAAGCCTATATGCAAGGAGAAATACTATGCGACAAAGCGGTTCAAAGTTTGATATCACTGCAACTTTTGCCTTGAGGGAGATGGGCATTGCAAAAAAATGTCCACGTAGAGGGTGCACAATCTGTTGGTACGAGTATGTTTCTCAAAAAGCTCTAAAAAAGACACTATTCAGTACTTTTCAACGGTTGTTGCTTTATTAAAAAGAATAAGGAAAAGAGTCGACTTATTGTGGAACATTATTTTATTCAAATGACTGTCTCGGATGCCTCACCAGCTTCGTGCTAGTGAAGTATCATTACCAAAACAACTGATTATACGATCATTGAACTAAGCAGTACGTATTAAATCGATTGTTATACGGGTTGTGTGACACGCACCTTTGTTCTGCAGGTTCTGCGGCCAGGTCGAAATCCTTAATTCCCGGCCATAAAAACTCGGTTATCATGCCTCGGTAACACTGTCCATTAAATGTAACGTTTCCAACCACACAAAACAGTCATACGTGCTGGATGCGTTGGCGTCTCTATGAGTATGAGCCTCAAATATGGCAATTTCGCTTGTTTACGTAGTCGGCGAGATAGAAATTGTCGTTTTACTCAGTTGCTGATATCTTTGGCGCTTAAGGTTCTCGGGTTGAGGAACACACTTTTGGCAACAGGTGCAATATACTTTGTTGATACCGTTTGGTTACCAATCAGTAAACCAGTAAATTTTTTGGGAGTGTGAGACCTGGCAGTGTCAAAATGGCATATGATTCCAAAATAAACCGACAGATGGCTCACCCTTTATAAGAAGTTCTTCCAGTTTGAGCCAATCGCACCCTAAGTCTGGGATATCTTTTACATTAAGTTGTTGTCCAAATTCAAGTTACTCGATAAGACCAGTCCGAGGTATTTCAATTATTATTTCACCGCTCCGTCTTCGCAAGTCTTCGACCCATTTAAAAAGCGGTATCTTCGATTCGTTCAAATTGAGTCGTAAATTTCATGCTTCATCTACAATGACTCAGGTGAACAAGCCAAGAGAGCCGCGTCATCGGCATATATAAGATCCTTGGGGACGGATTCAAAGGCTTTTCGGAACAGACCGTTGGTGTCTTCTCAAAGCAGCCAAGAGCACCCTCATCTCTGCGACATAGAGCAAGACTAGGATTATTAAGGTCTTTTATAATGTCACTTTTGTCCAGGGGACTTTGCTAGTCTTAGCTCAAAGAACCAGTGATCGTCAAGAGTTATTTTTTGGTTGAACTCAGCGCTGGTATGATTCTCTGAATTGATAGTGGAGCCTAAGTAGCCAAAGTCGTTAACTGTCTTATATCTGCCGAGGCTTATATTCCCTCTGAGACTTAAGTGTTAAGTTAGGTGTTAGGTGACCTTTTCGCTTCCATCTCAATACTAATGAAAGCGACACTGACATCACACGGCTTTCTTCCGATTATGTCAATATCATCATCAGTGCAATTGGACGGACTTATGAAAGATTGTGCCTCTTGTGTTGCTGCCTTGTCTTAATGTTTTTTTGACATCAAACGCCTCGGGGAAGTCTTTACCGACTTCGATGGAGCAGCGTACATTCTTCACCGTCATCCTGAACAGGCAGTCGGGCTTGGCTGGAATGCCAAAACTAGACATTGCTCTGTATAATGCAACAAACCACTAGAAAGCTTACCGATCGCATACACCTTAACGTCTTGACAACTTCAAGAACTGAAGCTATCAAAAATGTTACACCTGTGTAGTTTTAACTCGACCAATTCCACAAATCTTTGGCTCGATGAAAAGGTCCGGGTTCACCAAAATCTGAAAAGTCTACCAGGAAAACTTAGCGTCAAAATCATAGTCTATTCAAGGCATGCCTTGATACAGAATAAACACCTTATTTAATGACTAAGTCGAAGCAAAGTATGGCTAATGCATTTCCAATGTTTGTCTCTTCCGCGAGAAACGAGAACCCATTAAGTCGGCTATAAATGTACCAGTCTCCTTAGCATTACATAAGATATTATATCTGCTGTATTATGTTAATGCCCGAAACCACATATTAATTCACATATTAATTATTCAATTGGCTCTTTTCATCGCGTTTTTATGTCCGAATAGTCCCTAATTAGCGAAATATTTACACTGCGGGAGAATATAGCAAATAACGAAGCAGTCCAGATCTATATCTATTATCTCTTTATGGATTTGTAAGCCGCATTTAGAGACGATTCATCTACTCAGTCGAGTCCCTTATCATCCCGTTCCTCTACTATGGTGCAGAGACTTACAACTTGTCTAGGGAGAAGAAGAGGCACTTAGACGTTTCGAGAGCAATTTTTGATATTCGGCTCTGTTCGTATTGATGCGGAATGTAGGTGAAGAAGTCAGGTGTTCATCGATGAATCACGGGTTTGGAAAGTAAAACTAACAGCAAACTCTATGAGCTGTAAAATGATATCGCCACCTAAGATGCCCAGGGCATGTGACGTAGTGGATACCAACGAAGTTTGCCAAAGGTGGCAAGCAGAATTTGAAAGGGAACACAACCAAGTTGGAGAGCCTAGAGGTAGCCTTCCAAAGACTCCACTTACTCGAAAGGCTTTTATGTTTAACGTCAGGTTTACCCCATATCGAAAGCATGAGAACTTGAAAATACTATGAGTACCTTGATCAGAAAGTTCCCGGAATAACCACCGTGTGGCGCTCCCATTGTTCCGATTTGAGTTCTGTTTTTTTTTTTAAGTTGGTACATCTGTTGTCATATTCCTATATGACAACTAATCGAAGAAGTGGTTTCTGGATTCCGAAATCATTAGGCAGGATACTTGCTGAAGTACAGTTTAACTTTAGTTTTAAATTAAATTGAACTGCAATCTTCCTCACTTCAATATAGCAGCTGATAAATGACAAAGTAAATTCTTCCAAAAAGACATATTCACTAAACACAGTGGAACTCTTTTTACCAGCCATCAAAGATATCATCGGCTAAATGTTTCATATCAAAAGCATGTTCCAAGAAGCATCCTGTTTACTTTACAAAAACCAGCTTCGATTAAGTATGGTACCACATTTACTGCGATATGCTTCTCTGACCATGGATGTCAACTATTCTTTGATGCGCCACCATTAGCAGTGTCAATTTCCCCTTAAGTTGTGTACCCCCTGACATGGTCTAGATGCAAGCCCTCTACAATTATGACAACAGCGATGACAGCAGACTGACTCATTCGTTCACTGACTGTGTTATCGACCACCACATCGACCATAGGTGGCTGCCGTTCGGTGGTAATTCGCCTATGGTCGGCTTAGTGTGGCAAAAGATTTACTCGTAGAAAAAAAGGTGTGGCTGGGTGGCTGACTGGCAGAGTGTATCGCATAAAATCAACAACGTGTAAAAAAAAACCCATTAAGAGAGGACAGAGGCATACGTACTTGTGGTTACAATCACAACCAGCCAGAAGTACTCAAACAGATCATAGGTAAGGTGAAGAAAAAATAAACCGAAAACTCAGTGTTTCCTAGTTCGGATTGAGTTACGAGAATTTTACGAGTATGTACTTAAATGTATGCATACTGTGTGACTATCCCCACCTATTTAGCTTCCTAGCCTCGTTTTCACTCAATGTGGCGCTGTACTGCTGTTTTGTACGATTGCTCGCATTTGCTCTCTGGTTTGACCCGTTTCGATTTCCAATTGAATTTCGTCCTCTACCGTCGTAAAACAGTTTTGAGGGTTTGAGTTGATCTTGGTTCAATAAACCTAAGCTCCATTTAATCGAAGTGTGGTACTCGTAGTTTTTGCTCATTTTTTTCTAATTATGCACTCGTATCTGTAGTCGTTTAAATGGGAAATAAGGGTACCTCGAGCAACAAAATCGATTCTAAGAATATCTTGTCTATCGATTCCATTACCAAGCTCACTGTCGGCGACGGAAATGGGATGCATCTTGAAGTCATTATCATTGAAGTGGTACAGTAGCGCAATAGTAATATGCACCCATATACATACATACATGTAGTATACATTCATTACCATGGATATATGAATGCACAAAGTCACAGGAAATTATTAACCCTGCAGCTACCAGTGATTGCGTTGCAGATGACTCTGTTTCGAGGAGTCGCTGGTAAAGGAAATTGCAATCACACTTAGGTTTGAAGGTCTAAGCCCTTTTTGATTTCATCAAGTTAGCACCTCATTTACGTGGAATTGATTTTTGCCAGTTTCATCGTCGTCCTAAGGCGTTGATTATTCACTTTATCACAAATTGCTTGAACACCTGTCTGTCCTCCTCGTTGTACTCCATTTCAAGTCGAATGATTGGACGCACTGTCTCCTCATTTGTCTTTCTATGTAACTCAATTTGGTTGCACAATCGTCTGATGCTGATGAGAGAGAGGTGCCTTCAATTATGGAACCTATGCTGTAAGTTGTTGGGTCCATTAGGCAACAACTAGAAGTTCCCTTCAGTTACGACTATAAAGACGCGACGTAATTGATAATGGTACGTATCCATTGGAAGTGAGATGGTTTTCTTCTTTATCTATAGCATTCCGGTTTCATCTGAGAGCCTGTTTTCATCAGATCTAGTAGCATAGTATCTGTTAGGCAAATCCATTGGGAATTCGGAATTAAATAATTAATTTGAAAGCACGTGTGGAGATATTAATTAGCCGAGCCTAATATTCACAAAGTTGATGATAGTGGTGAGACTATGGTCAATCTAAAGTGCCTTACAAAATCGTAACTTTGCTAATATACTCATAAAAATGAAACTAATCAGTCAAAACTGGTATTTTGAATATTTTGGGAAAAATTGAGGATTTACGAGTCGGTATGTATGCTTATAGATACTCTCAGAAGGCGCCTTTGAATATAAGATCACTTCGAAGATTATAGAAAACTGATTATTTGTAGTGTTTTCATTTTTTTTTTTAATCTAGCGAGAGCCAAGAATACCTTCGGAGATCATATCTGATTTGTTTGTTTATGCCCGTAATCAGATACCACCGTGTATCACTTTTTTAAATTAAAAGAAAATGTCTCTAAGACTACATGCAACGTTCTCGCAGTCGACAGGATGAAACATAGAATAAATTCCTAAATATTGTATATATATGAGCTTGCCTATTAATACCTACGCTTATGTTAGGCTCAAAAGGAATCCTCTCATAGCTCTGTCTGCAGTTTGATCTGCGCATCCAGCCTTAGAAATATAGTTGTAATGTCTTCATCGACTCAAAAAACAGGGTAGAAAATCGAACGTATTGGTGTTAAACTATTGTAGTGCTGCCGTCCAACTCACCAGTGCCACCAAGGCAGTGAAGATTCTTTTCAGGATGGCCATCACAGGACTCAATGGCTTATTTATTAAACAAATTCGTCACCACAATCTATCACGGATACCAGCTACATAGGGTTTGCTCGGTTATAACTTCAGTGATTGGAGCTAGCCTAGAACCACTTCTCATCATGTTAGTAAGTAATCGGTCTCGATTATATAGAGAGGCTTCTTAAATGTTGCCGCTTTGTCTATTTCATCCGTTTTGAGGACATCATCTAGTCTACTAATATTACCTAGTGCATTCAAGCACCAAGGGTGGTACTCCCTGCCCGCTGCTATTGCTATTGAATTTCATGCAATACCCCTTCGGAGCTCTTGATAACAAAGAAGTTACAAGACAACGGGCAACACAAGGTGCTTTTCAAATTCATCAAACTCAATTACTGATATCAATTTAACAATTTTAGAAATTGCCATCGCCGACGATAGGAGGTTTGAATGGTGCATACCGCTTAAACTTTAAGATTTCTTATAGACGGCATGTAGCCGTTCGCCCAGCTTTAACATATGGATAGCTGTGCTAGAAGGAATGCAAGACTGCAGAAGCTTTTGCATTAATTGCTGAATACAAGTGGTGTTGATGCCTCAATTGATCTGCTGGGTTTGAAGACCAGTGCTGCAGTAGATGATGGACTATCAGTGTGGCTTCAGGCCAGGAAAGTCCACCATCGACCAAATATTCACGGCGGATCTTGGAGAAAACCCATGAGCTTCAGATCGATACACCCCATCTACTTATCGATTTTAAGGCAGCGTATGACAGCATCTATAGAGACCAGCTATACAGAGCAATGTATAGTTTTGGCATCCCTGCCAAACTCGTCCGTCTGTGCAGGATGACGGTAAAAAGTCGGTAAACACCTCCCGAGATGATTTCTTTAGAATTATAATTGAAAGATTAGTGCAAAACCCACGTGTCAACACAAAAAGCACAATCGTGCAAAAAAAAAAACCATTGTGGCGCTGGAAGCCCGGCATGGGCCATGGCCCAGCTTCTTGACACTCATTTGTGTTGCTCATGTTGTCATTTTTGTCACATCTGAGTGGGGCCTACGGTTTATCGCCGAGTCCGAACGGCACTCCTTAGAAGCTTTTTCGTAGGCAATTTTACTTTCGGGAGTTTGCCATTGCCCGCCGAGAGGGTGATGGCGATTTG
This sequence comes from Volucella inflata, assembly GCA_928272305.1. Taxonomy (NCBI): domain Eukaryota; kingdom Metazoa; phylum Arthropoda; class Insecta; order Diptera; family Syrphidae; genus Volucella; species Volucella inflata. The sequence goes on along the minus strand of OV743720.1, from coordinate 110,172,301 downwards.
AAAAATTGTTGGTGATGAGCTAACTATCGCGCCACCGTCATCGCTTTCAGTAGTCCGTCCAATTACTCGCATACGGTGACTACGCCGACGATATTGACATAATTGGGCGAAAGCAGCGTGATTTCAGTGGCGTCTTTGCAAGTATTGAGACGGAAGCGATGAAAATGGGTTTAGCGGTCAATGAGGCCAAGACTAAGTACTCGTATGCCACCAAGCAAAAAGGACAATGAACACCGACGTCTCAGATAGAACGTCACCCTTGACAGGTATATCTTTGAGGTAGCTAAGGGCTTTAGGCTCTGCTATTAATTCAGACAACGAAGAATAACTTTTGCCAATCGCTGCTTTTTTTTGACTAAGAGAAATTGAATAGTAAAACCCTAACAAAAGTTACACTATAGAAAATCCAGTCCTGCTCTATGGCGTAGAAGTATAGACATTATCAAAAATGGTTGAAAGTGCACTTGGCTGCTTTGAGAGGAAAATTCTTCGAGTGATTTTCGGTCCCGTCTGCATTGACGGTGAGCTGGAAGTGCTTGTTGATTGAGGTCCACCCCGGGCTGTAGCGCCACCTAAAGTAAGTAAAGCTGATGTACTAGAAGGTGTACTTAACGAGCTATTTTAGGCCCCAGGAGATGACTTGGTGGAGAATATCAACACATTTCCGAAATTTGCTTGGAAGATACTATGCCTGATGGATGGAACCTCAGCAACTTTGTCCGATGCAGAATGAAGAAGATCTTAAGCTTATCTTCGCCAACTACAATCGAAGAGTCTATATCACAAGGTGCGAGATCTAATCGTCTGTACTATGGAAACTTTAACCATTTGTCAATAATTGGAGTGCCATCTTCGTTGTGAATGGTCATAAACAGAGAATCTGTATTTGTTTTCAGAAGTTCAACATTACCTACCCTCTGTATTCCCCAAGTCATTCAACAATTTTAAATACTCCATAGTTTGGGCAAAAAAAAAATACTGATGACATGCTTAGCCAGACAAACACGATTTCTGTTGAAAGTAAAACGAATCCGGGACACCATACACCAAGGACCGTGCTGACTTTCTTCGTCTTATTTGCTATTTCCCAAACGATCTGGAGGCCGATAGAACCATAAACCCCATACATCAAATCGAAACACTGCTATTGTGTTGTGTTGAATTCCTATTATCCAAAAATGATTGGGATCGTTGGAAAATTTCACATTGCAACAGTGCGCCATAGATCATCTTCTAGCTGCACAATAACCACCCAGGCAGTTTCTCTCCACCAGATATGTACGTTAGTATGTGCCGTAACCATAGCAAAAGTCCTTAAGATAAAGTGAAATTGTTCAAGACCTTTGTAAATCATAACATTGCTGGCAACTGTATAATGATCACCTGCAGAGCAGGTTTCTCTCTTCGCGGTCACGAACTAACATTGCCTTCCCTTCCTCCTGTGATTACTGAACATTAGGTACTTTTAGCATGAGACGCCCTCCTCTTTCACTTCACACAAATGTGCAAAGTTCACACGACACTGACGCTGTGCTAAACATTTTCATGAGCGATTTGCGCGCGCGCGCGCTTGTCATGGCGCTGCGCAATGTATTGCACTTCCCTCTTTGCCACAAAATCCAATGACAAGGTTTAAGTACCGCTGTACAGCTACGAAGACGACGATGACGACAACGACAACGATATCGACGGCGACGACGAAGTTGTAAGCCATGTACGAGTACTACTTCTGTGCGCCAGTGCAAGTTCAATGCGGAGCCAATTGTCCAGAAGGGTATTACCAATGCCAGCCACGTTCGAGCATTTTTAATGTGCCAACATACGAATAGTTCGCGGAAACAAGACAACACACAACATATAAATTAATGAGCCCACCGATCCCGCTGAATCCACTGAGGCAGTATGGAGCCATCCCTAGATGATCAAAGGATCAGTCCCAGAAGCGATGAGCAATTTTATTGTGATTTTTATTACACAATAGCGACATCTGATGGCACATTGAAATAATTGATTGATTGGGGAATTAGTGAGCTTAAGTGCTGTCGGGATTACACTCTAATCACGATCTTGTATAGGCTAGAGAAACTCTGGAAAAAGTTCATCTGTCCAAGGAACCATTGCACGCACTTTATGTCATTTTGTTGTCATTCGAATGATCGACGTTCAATCAGAGTCACTGGGTGTCGGCCTCAACAAACACATTTCATCAAAACGTACTCGTACATATAAGTATAAATACATACACTCATATATATATGTTTAAACGAACGACTGTATGGCGACTGGAATATTTGAGATTGAAATTAAAATTTCTTTATCACGAAGCAGGAAGTGAGGGCGCTCATGGAATTCATCGAGCTCATGAAAATCATGAAACAAACCAACCATGGATGCGGTTCGCTTGGTTGGTCGGTCACCTAGCTTCTGTCAATGTCAAGGTAATGGCATATGACGAGCATATAAATGCAAATGAGTAACGAATCATAACTCGATCAGTGGAACGCGTTCAGAATTTGGTAATTTGAAGAGATCACGTTTTCAGGAGGGGACTGTCTATCTGCAGATTCATATCTTTGGGGGTAAAAATACCAGAAATCATGTAACCTCTCGCTAATGTGAGTTTAACCGCGTGAGCCGAATTGAAAGTAACTAGGCTGGGTCTACTTTTAATGCATGCTGGCTTGGAGTTTGTCATCAGATAAACGAATTCTCTTGATGGTCAATAATATTGGTCGTCAGTCAGGAGTATTGGTTACATGCGGACGAACGAAGACAGAGTCTTGTTCCACGATAAGGGCTGATGAAGACATTCATGTCATGAACGAATTCGCCGGGGTTTGGTTCGCGAAATGACTTTGGAATTTTGCAAGTTCCCACCCCCCTTGGCGTTCATCGAATTTATTTCGAATTTATATATGTTTTCCTAAGTATATGGAAATTATGTGATGTATCTGAGAAATTGCGATCAATTGGTTGCCAGTTAACTTCAATTTTATTGCTTTTGGAAAGTGAAGTCAAGTGTGATGGGGTGTATAGCTAAGTTATGCTTGCATTTATCCAGAGAATCCACTTGCTGGGAACTTTACCTTAATAAAAATTCCAGAAAGATAATTCTAATTTTATTCAGTACACACCTCTTAACATTTGCAGAATTTCTAAGTTTCTGCAGATTCTCATGCATCGCCTTGAATTGATCGGTTTGCGGAAAATCGAAGATGAACGACGTGGACATCATATGTCTTTCCCTACACCCACGGGGCTTAGGTAGCTTCGTGGGAATGTTATTTATTGATACCAGCCTATTATTCCAGACAATTGTTACTTGTGCACTTTGGGATAACTCATTGCGTTTGGTTGGACATATTTGGGGGTTTGGTTGCACAACGAAATGCTCCTTGCATCTCTTGAATTGGTCTTTATCCAAAGTAAGCAGAGGCTTGCACTTTGGTATCTAGTGTTTTCATTTACTTACTTAGGTGGTGCCAAAGCGCGGGGCTCTTCAAGTCTGTTAAGGTGTCCTTTTATGAGTAAGGTGAGGTCTTACCGGCAGGGGAATAGGTGTTGCTTCGCTCTATGTATAAGCGCAGTTTTCTGACCAGATCAATGTCGCTGCATAGCTTGTATAGTTGGCCGTTGAATCTTTTCCTCCGACCCCATCCACGTAAACGGGAGCGACCATTTTTGAAAGATTTTTCTCTCGAAACAATTGAGGCCATCTTCCACAGGCTTCAATAGAGTCCATGCTTCAGTGCCATAAAGTATGATCAAAGCCTTTCTTCTTAGTTTTTCGAGATAGGATCTTACTACTTAATCTTTTTAGCCCAAAGATACAGCGATTGGCAAGAGTGATTTTTCGTTTTATTCTATCTACTATCGACTGTGAAGCGATAAAGATTTCACCTTTATTAACCGCTTAACTCATTTTCGCAGTTTCTGTTTCAAAACAAGCGAACACATCGGAGACAGCCCGCACGTTATCCCAATTAGGTCGATATCGTCAGCGTATGCGGGTAGTTGCACAGACTTTTAACAGATTGTGTCTCCAGTTGGCTTGACACCTTCTTTGATTGTGAAATCAGCACAATCCTTTGAAGTCGTACAACAGCACATCACCTTGTCTAAATGTCTCGGTTAAGTCGTTGCCGGCTTCGACGAAGCTTCCTAAAACATCAGCAAGCAAAGACGTATAAGCGTCTCAGAGATGCCAAAGCTGGACATGACGTTATATACGAGTAGCTAGTCTCTATAACTGCTGTATTATCATATGCGCCCTTGAAATCTATGAAAATATGGTAGGTATCGATTTGGATTTCTTGAGTTGTTTCCAAGATCTGCTGGAGTGTGAAGATTAGGTCTACGGCGGCCTTTCGTGGTGTGAAAACGCATTTTTTCTTCTTCTTCTTAAGTGGCGCAACAGTCCGGGGTGAACCTGGGCTTTAACCAACAAGCCTCTCCAGCTGACACGATCCATTTCGACAGTTGCTTGCATCGGTGCCGCACTCCAAGTTGGTTGAAGTCCCCTTCCACTTGTTCGCACCACAGTAGATTCGGCTATCCTTTGCTACCTAATTCACGGAGCTCAGATTTAAAGATCATTCGGGCTGGCGCTGTAGTGTCCATTCACTCTACATGGCCCAGACATTTTAGGGTTTGAATCCGTATACGCCTGATTGAGCCGTTGTCCCTGTATAGCCCGTACAGTGCGTAGTTACATCTCCTCCTCCATTCCACATCAACACAGACGTGACCAAAATTTACGCAGTATTTTCCTTTTTAAAGAGCTAAGGGCTTCGTCATCCTTTTTCAATAATGTCCATGTCTCTGCGCCATAACCCAATACGGGGATGATTAAGGTCTTGTATAGGCCAGTTTGGTCTTGCGAGAGAGGGCTCTGCTGCTCAATTTAATTCTACGTCATATTTTCGTGCTGGTATCGTTGCTGCTTGTAACAGCAGAACCAAGGTAGGCGAAGTCTTTAACTACCTCGAAGTTATAGCGGCCAATTAAAACACTCTGGCCAAGCTATCGATGTTGGGAGTCCTCTTTTAATGACAGCATATACTTGGTTTTTGCCTCATTCACCCGGATACAAATTCTAGCCGTTTCCGTTTCGATAACTATAAATGCCTCATTGACGCTTCACCGTATTCGTCCAATAACGTCGCAATTAAGAAGACCTGTAGAGAATCGTTCCCTTCCATTGGTCAGTGAATTTGGCACGATCCTCTCTTTTTTTAACATTGAAGGTCTCTGTTAAATCGTTACCGCCCTTAATGGAGCAGACATACTGTTAGTTTGTTGAGGCAGGGCAGATAAGATCCTGTATGCGATATTAAGAGGGCTTACCTACAGTTAGCGTAGTTGAGAGAGTCTCACTTTCTTGTAAATCGGGCTTACGGTAGTGAGAGTTCATTCATTAGGCATTCACTCTTCTGACCAAATCCGATTAATGAGTCCCCACAAACTCATCTCCAGCAATTTTGAAAACATGGGTTGCTTATATGGTATATTGCTAACCTAACTTCATTTGGGTCAGGTGGATGGCTTTCTCCAATACCTTATTCGTTTAGCCTATTGATAAAATTTCCGTATGTTATTCCTGGAGTGTAATTTCTTAATAAATATATTCGATTCGGGATTCTTGTGTTCTTTTTCGTATTTCTGTAAAAACGACGTTCCGGTCTCTTATGCTCGCAGAGCTTATGAGTCGGTCTCGTACTTTTTTTAATACTTGTACTGTTCTTGTTGAGCAGCATGGTTTGCCAGTATTTTTCAACCTACCAGAGATTTCTTGGATGCGGTCAGATGAAACTCTGCACATTAGTTGGGGCATCTCTGATGGCTCATTGGATTTACTATCACTTGTTTTCGGTACTTTAAACTGTCGGCATAGGAGTTGTTGTAAAAATTCAGGATACTCGTTCGACAAATATTGTAGGAGACTGTGCTTCTGCTATAGATATTGCTCATATGCCTTGTCGAAGAACTCGTAGTAACATTCATTAGTGGGCTCGTCCTTGTCTGCCGCAGGAATATGTTGGCATTTTAAGCTAATATTAGCAAATGTAACCTTGATTTGGATTGTCAAAGCTCGTGACTTTATGCCTAAGGCCGTAGGCCTACTACAAATCCGCATAAGCAAATACCAAAGTACGAGTATATATCACAATTTTATTTCCTCCTTATGTCCAACCCACCCCCTCACAGCTTGAAGTGAGGGCTTACTCATGTAGGTTCCAGGCATCGGACCACTAGAATGTTAAGTAAGCACTTTGCTACGGACTTGATTGTCAAGCTTATGGTCCAATCCAAATTCTGTATATGTCTCAGCCACAACATTCATTTATTATTTTAGGATTCACCAAATCTCATTAAAGTGAGTGATCAAAACTCTAAAGTGGAAGGACTAATTCTTAATACTGGTAAAATACGAGAATGATGAAAAGACAGGACCTAAATATCGTCCATGTAATCAAATCGATCAATTCAAATCACAGCAGAAGTTGACTTAGCTGGAAGAAAAGATCTGCTGTGAAGTATTGAAGTATGCTTGTCCGATGAATAAAATTTAAGCAATCTCGGTCCGATTCTGTATAAAATAGATCCTCTGGACTACGCAAACTCCAAGAGCATAAGCCTCCAAAACGTCACATATTAGATCCTTGTTGCTATGCTATGGCGATGGCGATGGCGCGATAGTTAGCTCATTGGACTATCACGCAGAAAGTCTGGGTTCGATTCCTGGCTGGGTCACCAACTATTTTTCAAATCGTCATCACCCTTTCGGCGGGCAATGGCAAACCCCCGAAAGTAAAAGCTTCTAAAGAGTGCCGTTCGGACTCGGCGATAAACCGTAGGCCCCGCTCAGATGTGATAAAAACGACAACATGAGCAACACAAATGAGTGTCAAGAAGCTAGGCCATGGCCCATACCGGGCTGCCAGCGCTACAGTGTTTTTTTTTTTGTGCTATATTATGTAAATGTAGTTTCATTTCAATGCGGTTAAGCTTGGCTGGTCCACCACCGATTAAGTATTTACGCAGCTGATCTTTATCGGTAGAAAGATGCTTATTATAGTGTCTTTAGAGATGAGCTGTTTTGAATCATCATACATGCCAAAGTCGTCCTATTGTGCAGGATGTGAAATGGGAACTTCCGGTGCTCTATCGCAATCAAAAAAAAAATTCACCACCCAACCCAAGGGAAATCCACACATAATTCCAAGGAGAGAAATTTATTAACTTCAGAGTGAAGATCATCCAAAGTAAATTTCTTTCCCTCGTATGTTTCTATAGATTAAAATGGCAGTCTAAGTAAGAGAACTGTCATCGACCCTGTTCTGTAAAACGATCCAGAGTGGATAGAATTCCTCTTGGATCAATTGAGAGACAGGTTCACTGGATGATCTTCGGTTACATCTAAGATGGCAAGGGAGTCTGTAATACGTGAAATCATACTGACTGCCCATAGACTAGATTTCATTGGTAGCTAGCGCTAACAGTAAATACGAAGGCTAGGTAGAACATATGAACACAAAGGCTCCTGCCCGAAATATTTTGAATTCACTTTAGCTGGACAACCCAGAAATGGAAGAAATTACTTAAGGTAGGGTTCGCGACCCCAACCGATTCATCATGCCTAAAAGAAGCCGTAACATTCTACATAAAAACTTCAATAAAAGTTCGTACGAATACACACTCATAAGCACCTATGAAGTCTTAAAATTTCAAAAGAAACTTTATTCCACCGACATTTCTTAAACTGGGCAACAATTCCAACGTATTTTGCATCTCTATCTGATTATGAATGATGAGCATATTCAGTGAAATGTAAAACAGTGCCGTGTAAATAGTCCTGATATGAGCATATCAATAATACTCGTACTTTCACCGTAACGGCCTTTCTTTGGCTTGCGCTGTTCGAGAAGTGTTTTCTTTAAGACCTCTCCATTCAATATATTTTCCTTAACCACTATTAAATTATACTTCTATACTTAATATTTGAACATGCAAGGGCTTGTCATAATATTTTCTAAAAAAATATACTGCAACGCATAGACCTTTCATCAAACCGTCAGTATATAGCCGTTGTATGATTTCATTATTTTTTTTAAAGTCACAGCGACTATACACCTTAGATAGCCTGGGAATATTTTTAACATCTGAAAAAACTTAAATGACAGATAAGAACCTTCCTCAAGTGTCCGTATAGATTGCCTCCTGAAGTAGCACCAATAAATAATTCAGAGAACCACTTGGTAGAAAGGCATTATACAACCAAACTCGGTTGTCCAACAGATAGTTAAGTTTTAAGAGAACGTTACCATTCTAGAGTCTCATTAGAATTTTGTAATACCATTCAAGTGGCCATCCACTTTTATTGACTGCCAGACAAACTGACTTTAAGTGGTTGCGCCAACAACAACCTAAACCAACTTCTAACACCGTTTCACAGTTAAACAAATAAAGAACCTCTCCAGCACTCCTAAAGGTGTTCCATAGCATTGCAGTTCAGTTTGGAGTTGGAGTTTGAGTTGGAATTTAAGTTGAATGCATACGCAGTGTCGTAATGCGTACGTACCTCAAAGATACAAATAAATTGCATAATATTTGCACCGCTGGAGTCCATGATCTGAAACACCCACCAGCGCCAAGCTACGAGTACGAGTAGATGGTAACCACTGTACTCGTACTTTGATTTTATTTATGAACACCCAGTGGTCCACTTTCTGGCGCTGCATATTCGAACTCAACTCATAGTCGTAATGGTGAAGGTAGTCCTTCTGACTGTCTGAAGGGGTGGTGCAGTGGGCCGCGTGTATACCAGAGATAAATTTTCTACACAATTCTGTAGCAGCGAGTTGTGTGAATGCATTTCTTTCGAACGTTGAACGCTGGATGTTAGTTTTTACTGGGAGAGGCTCGCTCTAAATGGTCATGTTTCCTCGTGGATTAAGATGACATTTGTAACGGCATTTTTTCTTGCACATGCTTTTACGAATGTGACTACAAGATACAGATACAGATAAAGATACGGATACTCACACTTGTACTCGTATTCGTACTCGTAAGTCGTACTTAGTTACTCGTACGCAGTGCAACGATTAAGTGAAATTGAAAATCGCTTTAAATTGTCGCATTGAGTTCGTGAGCTTCCGTAATCAATTGGAACGAGTTTTGCTCGAATTGGTCCCTGGCCTGAACCTGGGCCCAAGATGAATGGGAGCACTTGTCGTCAGAGTGTGAGTTTGGGACTGATGTCGATTTTTTTTTCGTATCGGTTCCTACTGCGGTCGTTATGAATTGTTTCGTTGATTTGTGGGACAGTTTTTTTTTGCAGCGGTAGAACTACTCTTGTATCTCTGGTGATCGAAGGAGCCATGGCTAAAGTCAATTTTATCGGGCAATGTTTAAATTTTTTTGAGGAAAAAATCGATCAACTTTCACTTCCTTTTCGAAGCTGGACATTGGACAGTTGTTGGATAATCTATATCAACTTTGTTCATTTGGAATGAGGATGCAAGTAGTGTGTTCCTGATGGGTTGCGTAGGCGATTATATCCGGGAGAGATTTATTTTTAAGTCACATCTATAGATATATGGTAGATTGAATGCTACATTTATAAATAAGCAAGTGTTCAAACTCTTAATGATAAAGTTCCTGTGTTGATAAGGATATATCGTCGGCATACTTTCATTTGCCAATCATCAGTATACCCGAAGTATAATTCATTTAATAGAATACGGGGTCTTTCTCGTAGATGCGGAACGTCTCTAGTGTATAAGGTGAGCACCTGTCACTGATTGAATTTTTTTCGCAGGATTGCCATACATCCATGGGGGTCAGGATACCTTTGACCAGTTCTCCCTGTCGTTCCTTTGATGCCAAATCAAAACCTTAACACAGGTTTCACTCTTGGTATAAGTTGAGGCGACCTTAAACCCCTTGCCGAACTTATGCTTAATCAACTTGTGGACGAGCCTTCCTGCTACCAAAATGCTCCCACTAGGAGTCTACCCCTTTCAGGTCAGGATTAGTCTGAAATCCGAGAACACTAGACTCCCAATGGTCGCGAATTTTAATTCCTGGTGAGGGGTACCGGTAATTCGACCACCCAGCAGGACTTTATGACCAGCACCTTGTAACTGATCAGATCGGAGCAACCTTCGCATTGCGGGTAACAATACCCGCGTTTATTGTTAGACTACGTCATTGATGGGCATACCATTCATAATTCACCGGGGCTCACTCGTAGATGCAGACAGATCTACGATGCCTGAGGTGAGCACGGAAAGAACAGAGTCTAACCTAGGATGCTGGACATATGTACAACACTACTGTATTCTTTGCAGAACATTATTTAGCATAAGAAATAATAATTTATTACCCACATTGGTAAATAGATAATAGCTTACAACCAGAAGTAAAGCCAGTCATAAGAAATGGAATAATGAATGAGGCTCTATTTGTATTCATACAAGTTAGTTAATATCTTCTTAAGCTGTGAAGTAGGTAGTTCCACACTTCTAACACAGGTTCACCTTCTATAAAATTCTTCTTTGAGCCGTGTCCAGTAAGTTTATTAACTATATCACAGTGAAAGGAAACCAAGCAAAAATCTGTTAATTGAGAATTTAAACCGTGTCTAAAGAAGTCCTATGTTATCAAGCTTTTCGAAAGCAATTAAATAGTGAATAAAGGGGCAGCATGTTTGCCGATATAGGCGCGGATACTTTAGCCCGGAAAAAAGAAAAATTCTGCTGCATTTTAATTACCAAAGTCAATAGATAGCCATTGCGCAAGGTTATTGGACGTCTGTCTATTTTGTAATCTCATGTCTTGAGGGTTCCTTACACCTATAGAAGGCCGGCAGCGCTTAAGAGTTTAGGCGCCCTTTATGGAATACAAAACGATTTGCTCTTGATCCAGAATAACATCCACACATGAGCTTCTTCTTCTTTTTCTTAAAAAAAAAATATATTTCCAGCAATCATTAATAACATCTACGACTTGTAGCGATTTAAAGTAGTTACCTAGAGTGGCATAGTAAAATGGCCAGAAACCCGACGTCATCGTCATTTGCTTGAAAAGAAAATGTTGAGAGCACTAAGTAAAGAAACAAACAATATGCCCGAATCACTGTTAAGAACACGAAATCAGCGATTTGATGGGCATATTGCATCATAGACCGTTTTGGCAAAATTCGGTAAGAAGGTCACTCTTACTGTTCACCAGTGGTGGGCCCCCGCCCAATAATCAAGTCTTATTCAATCAGTGACGTTGTCTAATAAAGCGTTAACACGGTACCGTTGGAGTGAAGAGCACCCCTGACTTCGGTCTGGGCCCAACTTGCCTTTGTGGGAGCGTCACTGTGGCTGTGGTTTAAACCTAAAACGCAGGAAGGGTGCACCTGCTGATCTCACGCGATCTAGAGTTGCTACAAGTACTGGGTGCTGAGACCCTAAGATCAGTAAGAGGTTTTAGGTAGGCTTCAAATCTTACCAAGGATGGAACTGTGTTCTCTCAATACACTTCCAAATTGGTAATAAAGGAATTGAAGGAGAGCGATGGCAATGCGTATTCTTGCTCCCTTGAATGTATGGACATCACGTGATAGCGCGGTATGCGCTATCGGTATCAGATGACATAACACTATCAAGGGAAGCAACAGCATATTCAATGGGCTTATCTGTCTCCCTACCTGATAGCAGATGCAATCTATTTGTAGTTGAGCATGTACAGCTGAGGTCATTTTCGACCGAGAATCTTTTCTTTTAATTCAGTGATACTACTAGCATTATCAGATTATTCAAGTGCCGCCTGATTTGTTCCTTTCTCTCATAGAAGTCACAGTTTTATAAGAAAAACAATTTTTTTCGCATTTTGCGTTTAGGTCTCTTTGTGGAGTTGGATTTTTCAGAAGTATCAAAATCTTGTAAAGACACTGATAGGCGCTAATCTTTTCATGATAAAAACTGTAACTCTGACTATATTAATCGCGCTCCCTCGTGGTCCCAACTGGGCATTGGTCACGTCCAACCGGACATGACTTGCAAAACTATTGAATGAAGAAAATAGTCATTCTATAGTACGCTATCGTATCGCAAATGAGCTCATTCGAATGAATCAAATTCGTCGTCACATACCTCACATAAGGCACTTCAATGCTTTCTAACCTAACGTCAACTTACATTTCCAAGGTTAACATCGAAATGGTTCCATACAATTCTTCAGTGGGCCAGGAGCAGCTCTCATATCTCTTAAGTTGTTATAGACTTTGAATAATCCAAGTCCTTTCGTTCAAAAACTCAAACGATTCTGTCCTCTCCGTATGAGGCAGTAAATTAGGCTTACTATACGACAATTTTACAATGACACAGATGCAAACCTCGAACAAGGACAGACTAACTGTAACGAACGAATTGGACGCATAGTGTAAGCCGTTTTAAAAACGAAAGAATTGCCGAGGATCACCCCTGTCAATAGGACTATGAAAAACTGCAAGACATGCTATGGCGATTGCTACTGTACCGACAAGAAGACAATTCGAATTTGTGGTTGAAGCAAGACTTCAAAATTTCGAGCTTCTCATGAGATTTCGTGTGGCCAAGGACAGCTCCTGCGAACTGGGAAAAACAAAAAACATGCAAGCAGGAACAGGAGTCATGAATTAGCCCTTAATCGGAAGAGAATTTTCAATAGATGAAAAGAAGACGAATCCAGAATCTATAATATCGCTACCATCGATTTTTTCTTATGCTTATTTATGTATGGAACATCTGTGCTTTGGCAGGACCAGGCAAGCGAAGGTTTTGTATTCATAGTTTCAGGCTCTTGCTTGTATTTTGCATTCCACTACAAAAAATTTGCTTTATCTAAGCTGGTTCTTCAAGTAAAGAAAGATCAAATAGACAAAATGTTCATGGACCGTAAATTGTCAACAAAGTTCCAATTCAAATTACACCACCCACAGTAAACCTCTCTTATTGGCATTTTAATCAAATTCAAAATTCCTGCATAAAAGAGTTTCTCAAAATTAAACATGATCAATCTCTAACCGGTCATGGACTTCCAAGATCGACACAGCATTCGAGCGGCCAAATACCAATCACCGAGCATAACCCCAACGAAGCGTGACGCAATTTAAAATAAGCTGCCCCCTCATTAGATTCGTACCGATACAAGTATGATGGCAAAGGTTGTCACACCGGATATGCATATCCGGACATTTTTAGTTGGCAATAAATTTCGAGAAAATCAATTGTTCGCTGGCACTTAACTCCGATGACCAAAGGCGGTACTGAAACTGACTTCACTCACAATAGAGCACAGCTCTATCTATCTATCCATATCCATAGATCGTACGAGTATATTAGTGCTGCGGCGTAGACGTTGCCACAGACAGCATCGCTGTCAGCTGTGTGCACTGAATGGTGAAAACACAAATCACTTTTTCTCTTGTCAGGTTTTCCAGATGGAAAACTCTGTTTCATCACCCAACTTAGTAGACAGCGGCAGCTCTAGCACAGCCTAACATACTCGTAACAGACAGCCCAACATAGCACAAGCACAGCATGATGTTACGAAATTTGACGAAATCTTTGGCGTTCCTAATTACCATGTTCCCATATCCATCCGTAACAGACATTACAGGGGTATTAAGGAACCACAGCCAAGATGATGGTTTCTGCTAGTGGCGCATTAGGAAACGTCATGGTTCACGCATCCCGAGCACCTAATCTCCATCGGATGCGCCACATCACAGTTTAGTGCCAAAAAAAAAAAATTAAAAACGAATCCGCGCTGAATGGGGAAATGGAAAACTCTTAGCGGGAGTCTTTCTTTTCTGGAAATCACAAATCGAACGGCGATGTAATGAGATGCTGCTTTGTATGGACAGATAGACTCAATTCTACTTTCTTTATTACCTGTCTGGTGGAATTTTTTTTTATCAACACCATGGTGCATAGTATTCAGTCTAGTGATGCGCACTGTGCCACCAAACTGCGATTGCATTTAATTTAACGATAGTGTGTGGCAGTAAAATAATAGTAAAGAAAAAATTCCTGTGTCGCGCCTTCAGTTGTCTTTTCAAAAGATGCATAGCCGAAAAGATGCATCGACTTAAAGACGAAACCAGTAGTGGTTTAATGACATGCACTGGACTATATACATTTTAACTAAATGACGATGTGATTGTGAAATGAGATAAGAAGGGATGGCCTACCATCATACGGAAACAGTCGGACAACAAAGACAAATTTTTACTGAAGTCTTTTCTTTCAAATTCCTAACCACATCTGTCTATTTGACATAAAAAGAGCAATAGTTGTGCCAAAATTTGAACTTTGACTGCCAAGTACAGCGCACTTTCCTAGAATGATGTTGTGGTTAACAATACTTAAGAACTTATAACTGAGCTGAGACCTAGGTCAGCCCCAGAGAGCTTTATAATGCATCATACCAGCAAAACCAAAAACAAAACTTAAATTAAAAACTAACGAGCTTACTAAATTCTATGAAGTGGGAGGCTTAAATCGATCTTGAGAGTTATTTTCGTAGTTCGTTCGGTGAGGAGATTTTCTGTGTTAACATAAATTGATAGCAGCTGCAATAGAACATGAGAGTCAATGTTACCAGTTAAAACCTGATAAGCAAAGAAATGGTGAAACTTCGCAATAAATTTTAGGAGTCAGTCCTATAGAATTCGCCTTTGCTCCGTCGTTTAGTTCCATCTTATACTTACGATGACAGAAGACAGCCGATGACATTTCGATATTGCTGAGAGCGTTTTTTCTACATTCTCCCAAATCTTCCACCAATGAATGTGATTACTATCAATTTGTAAATGCATGGGACACCTTCCATAATAGTGGATGCCAATTAAAACCGACTAAGCCACAGATCGATGGATACTACGAGTCGGAGCCTTTAGTGCAGCCTGTTGCGAGCATAAGATGGTTTTTCGGTATTATCATCACTTTCATAGCACGTGTCGCAGGATTTCGCATCACTTATGCCTATCCTATTTAAAGGCTTAGGAACGGGCACCGTTACGCTCATTCGTTTGGTCATTGAGCTCATATGAAACCCAACTGTCATTGGAAGCCTTAACCGAAGACTTAGGTTGACCTAGCGTTCGGGTCCTAAAAAACTCTTATCTTAAGCCCTGCCTGTCAAGTGCATTGGCAATTTCATTTCGCATGATCCCATTGTGCCCTGGGACCCAGACAAGACTTCCGACTGCTTTCAGTGATTCTCAACTAGCTTGAACGTCGTAAGAGGGCAACACCCTCGACACAAAAGATACCAGCGCTACATCCCATATCAGTTATATAGCCTTTCATTAAGATTCGACTGCATTCTTATTCTGGTCGAAATCAGTCAGATCTATTTGGTAGATGGCATGTCCGTAAGACAGAGTCAAACCACAGTCAGGGCGCAAAGTCATTAAATTTCCCGTTCGTGTTGCACCAAAGACCACTTGCTTTTAAACGGAAGATTAATATCAGAGTGGAGCACATGATATAAATGTCAAGAGGGGGACTCATTAATGCGCCTAGAGCGGATCCAGGGGTGCAAGTAAAAGCTCCCATGCAGCCATGGTAGACCACTCTTTGGAGTCTGGTAATCTGGTATAGTCGTGTAGAATCAAAGGACCCTTCCGGACGAGACATTCGACTTAACATGTTTAGTCAATAGAAGTTTCTTATTCAGGATAAGAGCCTGAATTTTCTTTGGAAAATTGGATGGTGATGTCCTTAAGGACTCGATGAGTAAGACTTCCTTCTTTTCGTAAAGAGAACAGTCCTAGTTTTGAGAGAAAAAAGTAAAAGCCAATTTCTAGTGCACCAATCGTTTGTCACGTCGCTAGACAAAATCCAACGTGTATACGATTGCTTGTGCACAGATTTCAACACTATTTAACGCGCTTAGCGATGAGTCAACCAGCATGCACTATAGCAGTGTAGAATGAATGCCGCGTTTCAATTAACCCCTGTTAACCCTCGTCCTTAAATATTTTCCGCAGTCAGTATCTATAATCGATGTCGTATTCACCAGCATTACTTCTGTTCACAAAACAGGTGACTCGTCTACGCCATGTTGTCTGACCAAGTTACATATGCCAACAAAAAAATGAGCTGGCCAAAACAACTTCAATGGCGATCGCTTCTTCTTGTACCAAATTTTGAAGCGCACTCTTCCAAGATTTCTCGCATTTATAGGCTTGTCGCATTGCAGATAGAAGACGCATTCACAGGACATTT
The DNA here is from genome assembly GCA_928272305.1 of Volucella inflata. Lineage (NCBI taxonomy): Eukaryota > Metazoa > Arthropoda > Insecta > Diptera > Syrphidae > Volucella > Volucella inflata. The sequence continues at coordinate 110,156,033 of OV743720.1, read as the reverse complement.
ATGTGCATGTGGATCTCGACTGATCCTCGCAATCTTCTGTAATATGAAAGAAGCCAGGTCTAAAGCTTTAAGCGAGCATGTAGTCCCCTTTTCAGAATTACTCGTACAATCAGCTTATTTAGACATTTTGTAACATAAACGAGTACAACCCATCGGTGTCAGCCGACTTGAAGTTCTCAGAAGAAGAAATGACGCGTCTATGGGCCTCATCCGTCACCACACCAAATGAGGTAAACCGCCACGGCGTATTGTGTGCTAGCTAATAACTATCTCATTGTAGATATTAAAATTGAGTAGATAGATATTGAGATATTGAGATATTGAAATGAGTTCGACTTTTATTTCAATCGCAGACTGCCGACAGAACCGAAATTACTCAATTAGGTATGTTGTCTGGCTCTTCCTGGTCGACTGAAAAATTGTTTACACTCAGTCTAACTTGCACCACAGAATGTAGGTAGGTACCCAATGGAAGCGTTTTTAAATCATGAAACTCTTCGTGGTTGAAATCTGACTCAAAAATGCGTATTTCCAGGCTACGAGCACCTGCATAACACTTCTTCATCTCGAATGTCCATTTGCATTTTCTGTTTTTTTTTTTTTTTTTTTTTTTTTTTTTTTTTTGATTTTGTTGTTTTTAAACCCGATCAGCACCGGACTGCTGGAAAATCACATTCAAATGCCAACAATCCTACGGCTTTCGATTTCTATGGATTGTCACTCGTCGGTGTTGTCGTCGGATTTGTCGTCGTCGCTGTCGTCATAGTCGTTGTCGTCGTTGTCGTCGTTGTCGTCGTGGTACCCATCGTCTTGGTCGTAGTCGGCATCGCATTCGAGAAAGTGGTGTTTCATGATCCTAGTGCCAAGTGTCTAATTTTAGCCAACGCCGCCGCGCGCCATCGTTGTGACTACTTCGGCCGATAACTTGTGACGGCTACAGCAGGGTTCAGCCGCATACCTCTTTGTGGCGAAAGTCAGATCATTTGTTTAGGCCATTAAGACACCGCTATCGTGGTACCTGTCGTCCTTCACCTGCTTGCTCAATTAATTAAATGACATCGGCGAAAAGGAATTCAATTCCAGCTCCCGGAATACAAGGCTCGACATCTACGAGTATGTGCTCGTATCTACGAGTACTCCTATACAATAGTCATGAATACCGCATTTGGCCTCTGGCTGTTGCTGCCTGATTCTTCATGATAGGCTCACATACACATATCTACCGACGCCCATCCAATGGTCCATTAATTATAGTCTCTTATTGGATTCATTTTATGGGAGATTAATTAAATTTGAAATGAACACGTATAGGATTTATTTCGTTAAATAATCGCAGGTGAGTGCACATAGTTTGAATGTGTGTGCGTGAGTTACGTGATTAAGGCGATCTGACCGATCATGTTTACACGACCAACCAACCGACGCGACGCACGCGTGAAATGCTAGAAAGTGCAAGTGTTGAAGTGTTGAGAAGGACTTTTGGGCCGTAAATCTTTGGCTTAGTGAAAATTAATTGCAGAGTCAATTGAGCGGCTCATATTTTTTGTATCTTTATCTAAGATCGTGCTACTGACATCCTGTGATTCATTGTGAAAAGTGGCTTTGACGTCGGGCAAAGCTGATAATTTAGCAGAGCATAGGCGACCAGTTGCGTTTGTGTTTCTATTTGTCATCTTGTTATCGTAAAACGTGTTGAATAGTGTTGACTTTAGGTTTTTGAACTCAATATGTGATAGTGTGCCCATTAACGAAGAAGGAAGGGATGCTCCTGATCGTGCATCAAGTGATTTAGCTGGTTAGCATTAAATAGTGAAGCGAAGTAATCGTGGTCGATTGTGCGACTATTACATGGTTGTTGAGAGCTTGTTGACAAGCTATTACCAAGTGCTGGGATAGGTAATTTGATACACTCCGTTTGATTTACGACCTAAGACAAGTAGATAAACAAAATTTTGAAAGAGATAAATGTTGGGGCTTCTGTAGATGATAATGTAGATGAAATTGCCCAACTTGTTTAATGGACTTTTATTTCCAGTTACTATACATTTCACAAGATGTTGTTTGTTAAGCAGAGAATCGCAGAGTAGTTAAGCACCCATGCAGTTCGACAATTTATCTCAAAAAGAAAATATCTTTTTCGGGAGTTAATAGCGAATTTGAATAATAATTTATCCGACGTATTCTGATAGGTGAAATACTGAATCCATTAATAGCGCCCATGCAAAGCAAGAATTCCCAACGATGAGCTTCTGGATCTCACAAAGCTTTAATTATTCTGGAACCACCTCAATCTAACAGCGAAATCAATCAATGGATACAAAAATGATGATAAACCGCAGTACAATACCTAGTCAAGTCATAAATACTGGTACACAGAAAAATCAAAACGAATTAATATTTAAACAATTGTTTTTTTGATTTTATTGGGTTATTCAATGGCTACAAATCTTAGAACAACTTATTCGAAATGACTTCCATTTGCCTTCCAGCACGACTTAAGACGATGTAGCCACTCATCGATTGCGAGACGCACTTCATGCATGGGGAAATTGTCCACTGCACGGACAAGGGCTCGCTTCAGCTTCAGCGACTCAATATCTGAGTGTGGAGTAGAGCAAGCCATGCCCTCTAATATGGACCAAAACTTTAAATCCAACGGGTTGATGTCTGGACTACCAGCTGGCCAATCATCCGTTGATATGAAGTCCGGAACGTTGTTTTTGAGCCACAGTTTAGTCGATTTTGCTTTGTGATCTGGTGCAGAGTCTTGCTGGAAAGTCCATGGCTTGTTGTTGAATATTGATTGGTTGAGAAACTTTACAATGGGTTCCAAAGTCGAATTATATACTTTGGCCGCTGTTTTCAGTCCTTTCTCGCAAAAATGGAGCTTGGTATCGCCATCGTAGCACACTCCCCACCATACCATTAAAGACGCGGGATGGTAGCCTCTTGAACCCTCAAGTTGAGTTGGGATGCTTCTCTGGATGACCGAGCATACACACGATCGTTCTGCTTATTGAACGATTCTTCTACGGTAAAGATTTTCTCGTCAGTAAACAGAATTTGTCTGTGAGCTTTCTTAGTGTACCGGCTGAGTAACGCTTTCAATCTTCGCTTTCGTTTTTCCTTCAATGCTTGTACGCGCTGAGTCCTAAATCTTCTTTGACAATGCGAGACATGGATTTTTACGAAATTTGCATTTCCCGCGACAAGATTTTCTGTTTTTGCAGGGGTTTTCGGTCGATTCGTTTCTTCACAGCTTTGTTCGCTTTAAGAGTTCTCACAGTGCGCGGACGGCCGGATCTTTGACGGTCTTGTACTCCACCAGTATCCTCAAACAACTTCACAGCACGATACACAAAATTGTGAGTGATTTCAAGCGGTCGCAACATCCTAAAGATATCGCCTATTTCCATGCAGACCAACTACAATACGATCTTCGATGCCGCCCCATTGCATGATTGTAAACAATTAATGTTAAAAACTTTTTACGTCACAATGAAGCATAAATATCAACTGTCAAATCGCAATCAATACGAAATGGATGCGCCCAGTGTTGCAGTGAGTTCAGTTGTATACCAGTATTTATGACTTGACTATGTAATATGGCGAAAGAAGACATATTTTCGTACATAGATTAGGGTTTGAAGTCCAGTGTCACATTAATTTCCAAGTTGGATCTAATATCCCAAAAACAATAGAAAAAACTTAGAGCGCAAAGTTTTCCATCGAAATGTTACGAAAAAATGTTGAAAAAGTACGAAACGTCTGCAAGCAAATGGTGTTGCAAAAATTAGACAGAAATAGCGGTAAAGAACAAAACACAACGCTTTTACTCATTACTGTAGCTGAATAAATTAAAAATAGAGGAACCGATAAGTTGCGTCTTGCGTTAGACAACGAAAGTTGCAAAAAGAGGCGAAGAAGCCGGCATCTAGAGCGTATCCCAGATACCTTCACAAACTTTTGGCAGTTGACAAACAAAGAAAGTTCAAACGAGCTAATTAAAAAGAAAAATTCAGTCGCAATACGTATGTATATTGCTGTCAAATGTTGCCCTCGAAGAGAAAACAACGAATTTTGCGAAAGTTGAAGTTACTGAAGGCTGTAAAGGAATAAACAAGCATGCGACAGAAAGTCTTGTGATTTGCTTGAACACCTGTCATGAAGACTTAATTTCACGGGATGCCCATACATCCATGGCAGCAAGGATACGCCTTGCCATCGCTCTCCGTGAATTCCTTTGATATCAATTCGGAATCCGTGTTGAGGGCGCAGGTTCCACCCTTGGTATGTGTCGAGGCCTATCTAAAACCCCTAACTGATCTTAGGGTCTCAGCACCCAGAACTTATTACAACTCTATATCGGGTGGGACCAGCAGGCGCACCCTCCCTGTGATTTAGGTTTAACCATATCCATCGTGCCTAACTCAACAAACTAGACGCGGGCCGCAATCAGTGGGGCTCCTAACTACCACAGTTTTAAGTCCTGGTATGGACTACCGGCAGCTTGTAACTGAACAAATCATAGCACAAAAGTCTGAAGATATTATTGAAAAGTCCAATTTTGCTGTACCCCCTATTTTTATTAGACGACTTGGACTTGAATGGATCTAGTTTCTCTCAAATAAAATGATAAAAAGCGATCGGATGCCTGACCTATGCAGAAAGAGCTTGGTTTTTTCATACCGAATAACTGCACTGTTGCAGACCCAGTTCCTATTCCCTACGTATTTGAAGGAGTAATCATGCCAAAATACAACCAATTTAACTACTAATGCTCTGTCAGAAGAATCGCGATGACAACCCTGCATCTGAATTGACTAAAATCGCATGAAACTACGCAGTATTTTCCCACATTAAAACGGTACTTTAACTAAAGAGCTTGTGACACACGAGAGACATTCGTCTATCTTTAGCTCAAGCATTGCTACGATGAACTATGTACATGAACTAATGAAATCGAAATTCTTCGAATGTCAGTGGGTGTGACAAATCATGATTCAACAAGAAATAGCCCTGTTCGTAGAAGCCCTTACTATGAGAAACAACATATACTTCAGAGTAAGGGAATTTATGGGTTTTACCATTCCAAACTAATGACTGGTAGATGTCAGCAATTAAGCCACATACAAAATTGTTAGAGTAGACACTTGCTATATCATCCACGAAACATGCCTTTAATGCCTTTGAAAATTAAGCATAAGATATAGTTTGCAAAAATGAGATGAGACCTAGTGGAGAGCCCTGAGGCGCACCAATTTGGAAAACACTTAAGCCAGCTTAGACAAGATGCAAACCAAATCGACATAACTCTCAGGGGCCTTGATTGAATTAACTTTTCTGATATCAAGATACATGTACATACATACAAAGGGCTTTTTTTAAGCCGGTACTTTCTATGATTTGAAACGAATCACATGAAGTTTTATAAAATAGAATAGAATAGGATTAATTTTCAAATACAAATTCAGGCATATTGTGATCTGATGAATGTCATCCAAGAGACAAGTTTCTCATCACTTATTTAAGAATTTGTGGCCTAGACTAGCCATATCACGTAACCCCAAAAAAAATTATCAAGTGGACATCAAATTACAAGATTTTCCAGCCCAAGGATGTCCTTCTGGAACCACTTCACTTTCAGATTCATCCCATTCAATCGCAAATGAAAAGTCATTTACCACAGTTCTAAAGCGTATACCCTTACAGTAATACGTTGTTTAGCTTCAGTTTTTGGAAATATATGATTTTATTTCCCCAACAGCCCACAGACCGTACTAAACTGGGTATTTTTCTAGATTTAACGGCGTTTCGACAATCTCATGTGAGTTTTCTTCGCTCCAAATGTAACAACTTTCCTATTTGACATACCCATTGAGCCAAAAATGAGCCCTATTACTGAAAACGTACAAATGAATCAAAATGACATTGACAGTTATCCTATGAAATCAGCTCCCAAGAAAATACGTTATTGCTGGTTTTACCAATCCCAAGGATCATCTATCGCTGCTCCATGGGATTTCCCTAGCAAGCCTGACTTTTCTCTCATCGTAGTGATACATCTTCCTTCCCTTTATATGAGCCATCTTCTGTTTAAAAAAAAAAGGTGATCTTTTGGAGCACTCATGAACTTGCACATCGACGGTCTGGTGCAATAAGACCAGAACTCATGCTGCGGGATAAATACAAAATCGACTTTCTCTATGCTAAAGACTAGTTTCGACCAGAATGTGAACCAGGAAAAAAATGTAGTCGACTCCTTAGGAAGGACTCGAAAACCGAATTAGGATGCGGTACTGGTGGCTTGTCCTTTTGAAAACCTGCCTTTGTCTTCCAAGTGGAGATATACGAAATCCTGATGGCAGTAAGCTTTATTGTGAAAAATCGCTGAAAGAAGCGAAGCATTTGCATCTGTTGCGACAGTTATGATTTCCAAGTGCTTGGCTTAACACTCCTATGATTTCCAAGCTAGTTAGAGAAAGCTATATTTCCCTGATCGCAGTCGGAAGGCTTAATTCACTGAGTCTTGTCTGGGTCCCAGGTCACAACATTATCACGGGAAATGGAATCGCATTACTACTAGTAAAGGCTCAGAGCAGAGTTTTCAAACCTACGAAAGGTCTGCCTGCACTTGACAGTAGGGATTCATGGAGCACAACTGCAAATAGTATGATATTTCAGGTTGTCGTCGCCAGACCAAATGAAAGTTTCTCGAAGTCTCCCAAAGATAAGCGGCCTTCCTGTTGTCACTAAACTCTTGCTAAACTTTCAAATGTGCTGGCCACAGGTGATACAACATCCTGCGATACCGGGGAGCACTACCTCTGTGAAGTTCCGACTTAGGCTCGTATCAGCTAGCTGATGGTAAAGTAGGCACTTTTTTAGTGCAGCGCTTTCTTATCTTTCTTCGAAAGACTTTGAAATTCCCCTAAAAGGAACTTACAAGCACTACAATGGAATAGTTCTCATCGCTGTTCTAATAGAAGAAGAATTGAAAGGCTTGTTAGTTGATGGCCAGAACTTAAGCATTATCTAAGTAAGTCGACTTCGATATTTGTATTTATAAACTCTTTTAAGTCAAGCGAACGTAATCGTCTTCATCCAGATTGAATGGTCCATTCTGCCTGACACCGGTATTTTAAACATCATCGCCCTTCTGAAGTCTTTCTATATCTTTAGCACCGACTGCGACTCCAATACTATGGTATGTAGTTGTCTGGATTCTATGAATTAAACAAATCATAGTCAGACTTCCGAAACCGGAGACTCAACACTCGGAATTTTAAAACGATATGTTATGCCATTTTAAAAACTGCAGTACGTAAACAATTGTTATTCCCTCTCGCCTCTCTTCTCATAATCGATTAATAAACAAATTTCGTTTCCATAAAATAGTGCATTCTATGTACAAATACGTTGTGCTACTGTTGCATTCGGAAAAGATACATTTAACCTGATGCACTTGATGTGTTTTCTTGACTAGGTAACATGGTTTCAATCTCAAACATTTAACGAAAGACCAAATCGGTGCCAAACTCTCCCCATACAACTTGTTGTGTCTCTAACAGAACTGCTTGAAATCCCCCCTCAATATACACAACACAACTTGCCGGTAGCTTTTCTTCCATTTTTTGTTTTGATTTTCTCTGCAGGTTCATCTTTTGCACACACTCTCCTTCTACTGCTGATAACACATCAAACCAAAACCAAAGACAAAATCGAATACATCCGTTTCGTTCAGTAATTTCATTAGGTCCAACTTGGTTGAATGCTTCCCCTCCAACACATATCGAGTCGAACAAAAAATACTCTCCAACTTCAGCTCAATGGTTGCCAGTTTCGCTGGCGCTAGGTACCGAATTCAGTAACGAACTAGTGAACGAAGTAACTGGATTGGTCAGCATACTCGGTTCAAGCAATAATCTGAGAGAAAAGTTTCTGTTTCTGTTAATTAAAAAAAAAAAATTTTTATTGTCGATATTTGTTTTGCTTTTAACAGTTATTTGTAAAAAAAATAAAAATTACTCCCATCAGTGCTAGTGACGTCGTACAACAGTTAAAAAAATTGGAAAAATCATTCTCCTAACAAAAATCTCCCTTCTAACTATCAGTACATACCACTGCACAAGCACATTCACGAAGAAGAGTCAAGGTTGCCTGCTGCATTCTTCCATTCTACATTCTGCAACTGCAAGTCCTTCCTCCTAGAAAGTGTAACGCGTCTGCAAGTGTGTACAAGTGTGTATGTGTGTAGTGTTCCCTTTAAAAATCGATTCAAGTGTAAAAATGGAAAATCAATAAAATTCAAGTTGAAAAAAAAAACGAGAGCACACTTTTGTCTTAAAAATAAATAAATAGGAAACGTACTCCTTGTCCAAGGCTGGTCTTGGTCTCCTGCACAGTGATTAGTACTCAACAATTGCGTCTTCCCCCTTTTTCAAACAAAGTAAACAAACACCTGTCAGTGCGCCAAAAATACAAAAAAAAAAACAACATATTTTTGACAACTTAACGGTATTCTCTTCGTCTAAATATCTGCATAAAGAAAGTCTCGGCAATTGAATGCGTTCCCATCTCTAAATCGGCGTGTTTGACCAAAATTCGTTATCCCCCTCCGTTTTGTTGCATTTTTTTAATTCACCGTGTATATTTCTTAATTGTTATTTTGTTTTTTTTTTTAAGTGAAAATACAAGTTTTAAAAATTTTGTGTGTTGATTTGATTTTGGAAAAAATGTACCATCCGACCAATGTTACTTGATCGAGAGAAATGCTTAGACAAGTCTTCCTGTCACATGTGTAATAATAATAATAAACTAGACCAAAGTGTTGGACATTTTCGACAAGGCAACCCCCAAGAAATGGCCGAGGAAATTACGGAATCTGTTAGTAATGAACAGCAAGCAGCTTCCAGGACAATGATGACAACTAATACCCAACAAAAGGACAGCACCAATGAGTGCAATAACAAAATGAACAAAACCAATCAACCGAACAATCAACAGACAGACATTAAATTAGAATCTTCCGAGAATACTGGAAGCCGACCGAAAAAACTCAATTCGGTGGTAGTTGCTGGAGGTATTCCGCCCCCTCCAAAGGATATATTTGTGGGCAACTCAGCAATACCACCGGCTCCGCCATTATCAATCGCAGAGTGCTCAAATCCAGATGCTTGTATAAATTTGCAGAATATTTTAAATTCATTCAATGCGCCACTGTCAGAGGAGCAGGCATGGGCGTTAATTTATCAATCGGTGAAGCTGTACAAGCATGTCTTTAATAGCCGACATGATGACATGACATTTCCAGATGCACCAATCCCAGAGAATCTGGAAGATATCAGCGTGCACAATAGTGGAGATATCCATGTCACCCTTCGCAAGAAAGGTAAGTTTTGCTGATTGTAACTCGTAAAACAAAAGTTTTTTGTTGTTTTTTTTTCAAGTATCTGACACGTTCTCGTTTATCTCTTTCTGCAATACTATCTAAAGCGAAACGAAAAAATAAATTGGAAAGTCTAAAATAGAATTAATAATCACGGAGATTAGATTAGATGGATTTCATGTAGTGGATAATTAGTTGGTAAGAGAATTGCCAAGAAAACAAATGAGTGTCAACGAGGTTTTATTCGACCAGGGATGTCCTAATAGACCAATCACGGTATTGATTTAATACATCATTATTCATACAATATTCGAAAACAAATGTTCGAAACGAGATCTCGTGCACCTGTTGCCTCCTTTAAGTGTTTGGATACATTATTCACTAATTTGGTTAATTGTTTTCCCTTAATGAAAACAAGGTGAATCACTTGTTTTTGTCGAATAAACTGTAACTGTACGTCATTTATTTCTACCTGGATTTGAAAAGGTAACTCACATTTCATTGATGAGTCGCATTTTTGTTATGAGAGTTCTGAAATTCGTGTATGGATGTCGTTAGGTCAAGGTTGTCTATGAGGCAACAGGTATGTATCTCATCTGGCATTCTGAACAGTATTCATAACCCTTGGAATGGTAGTAATGTTTATTTTGCGGTGTGCGAACGTTTAGTAACTTTTTTATTCAGCAATTACTCTGAACTGTCAAATAAAACTCTTCGACAGACGTGAAAACAAGTCAATAAGCAATCATTTTGCTGCCTTCAAGAAGTAATCTGGCTGTGGTTTATCTTATTTAAATATCTCCACTGTAAAACTGTACCGCCTATTCGAACGATTTTTTTCTTGTCTATTGTCAAAATGTAATACTATTGGAATAATTTTATTCTTTAACATTCTATTCAAGTTTTTGTCGTATACAGACGCAAATAATAAATAATTTCGAGCGTATGGTAACCAAGGAAGTGTACATGAACTGCATCCAGAATAACTCCAATTTTCGAGCTTTTTAGGCCGTATCTCACGAGTGGCGCGCTCGATGCTGAGATATTCGTACTGTTGTCATCAAAGGCGTCCTTTTATAATTCGATAGTTTCGATTCCGATGAAACCAAACTTTGCAGGCTCTGTTCATACTCTTTTGGAAACAAGGAATCGTTGATTATGGCTATGTAACGGGCGCCAGGGATATTACGATTTTCTTAATATTTGAAAAAAAGCTGCCACCAGATATCGGTCATTAACAAAGCCTTTGAGACAAGGGTGATTTCCAAACGATGACTACCCGAGTTTTATTCCTGCAACAATTGAATCTTGTGTGTGTAAACCAAGATTCTTGCACAAAATCTTCCACAAATTCGGTGGACATAGTTGTAGTTCTTGCAAACTATAAGGAATCGATGGATTAGGATCTTAGTTTACACTTTCTCTAGCGGCTTGGAGTCCAGAAGAGCTAGTGAAGTGCGAAATTGTTCATTTACAATATATTGCGAATAGCCGGCTCGATTATATAGACCTATAAATTGTCGTAGTGCTCTATAAACATTTAGGCGCAAGTCTTTGCATGATGATGTACTAAACCATTTTGGTGTTGTCAGTTTCGTATTATTTATAATATTGTAAGAGACAACCCATAGTTCTCCCATAATCGGCTTTCTCCTTTGCAGCCGATAGGGTGCGTCCACCTATCTGACTTTAATACCATTCTACAGGCTGTTCTATTTTGTGGTGTATCACCAAACAAGATTTACTGATATTATTGAACTGAATAACGCCACAATACTTTTTGTTTATACGAAATTCGTCAAGAACTTAAGTTTGAATTGCCTTTCAGACCCGACAGAAGGCTGTAACTTCAAAAATAGTTGGTAAAACTGCATCTATGTTTTGCCTGATGACACTTGATTTGATTGTCCACAAGCGTGCAAAAGCATTCGAATCTCAGTTATGTAGAATTTATTATATCTGAAATGGAATTCAAACGTAAAAGAGTGATAGCGCCATATTTGACTGGATAGTCACAGGTGGCCTGCAACATCTCGATGTCAATAACTCTCACGTGTCTCAAGCTATACCACGTTACAACAATACTGGCAATGTTGCAAAATGCTATGGTGGTGGTCAGAAGAAAACTGCATCAGCCAGAGAAATGGTTCGAAAAGTGAAGAATCGAAATCTTCGAGTGATTGGAAAATGCTTGCTGAGACAAGACAACCATGAATCGTATATTGAAAGATGAGCTCAAACTAAGCCCGTATATGTTCCAAAAAGGACAAAATCTTAGCGATGCTTAAAAAAAGTGAGGTTCGATGACCACCAGAAGTCAAGTGTTACCGATTTTCGTGGTTTGGGTGGCTGTAAAGGCCGAATGATGTTCGCCACTTATGTTTTTGGCAGGGTGAATGCAATTGATGCTTTGAAGCCTTGGCCAACCGAAACTTTCGGTGAGAGAGAATGGTTGTTTCAACAAGACTCTACACCAACACACAAAGCACGCGTCTACCAAGAGTGGTTAAAAAACAACATACCTTCATTTCGTCGACACAATCGCCTCCACAGTCACCTGATGCAAATCCACTTGGCTTTTCCATATGCGCTCAGCAAAGCCCATCTTCGAGAGTGGAAGATTCCGCAGGCTCACGTTTGTCGACCGACTCATCGCTCAAGACAGAAATATCGCAGTATTTCAATATTTTTTTCTGTAAAGAATACATCGTTTGGAAAAGTTGCAGTTTAAATGAGCGCCCCTATACAGTTACTGCCCAACCTAAAGATTTTTAACTCTCGGTTACTTGACACTGAATTGTTCCGGGTCGGTATGTTAGAGTCGGCTGTTGTGTAAAGCAAGTTTTTTAGTATAAGGGGCATTATTCCGTTTAAGATATTGTGCACCATCCCAAAATAATTCGATATGCGATGTTGTCTTAGCTTTTCTGCAATCTGATGTGATCAGAAAAGCTGTTACATAGGCACTTGTGAAAGGCCAGCCCTCGTCCTCGTCCAGAAATTTTTGAAAACATTCTGACGAACTTCAACCTAAACTTTGAATTTTGGATCACTTTTGGTGTAGTTTTAACCTTCGTTTTGACAACTTTGTTTAAATATATAATTCTATAATTTTTGGTGGCGATGGCGCGATGGTTAGCTCATTGGACTATCGCGCATAGGGTCCGTGGCTCGATCCCCGGCATCGCCAACAATTTTTCGAATCGACATCACCCTTTCGGCGGGCAATAGCAAACTCCCGAAAATAAAATTGCCTATGAAAAAGCTTCTAAGGAGTGTCATTCGGATTCGGCCATAAACCGTAGCCCCGCTGAGATGTGATTACAACATGAGCAACACAAATGAGTGCCAAGAAGCTAGGCCATGGCCCATACCGGGAGGTCAGCGCCAGTGTTTTTTTTTTAATTTTGGCAAAGGTTTCTAGAACTATTCGAGATCCTAGTGCCATCAATACAGGAGGTGTTGAATTTTTGTCGAACACTTTAGCACGATCACTGAAAATGGTGTGAGAGTAAAACCTGGTAAAAGCAATAGTGATGTGTTTATGTAAACGCTTACTACAGCAAGAAATATTTCGACAGAATGTGAATAGAATGTGAATAGAATGGATTTTGTAGTCGTGGAGATGCTAAATGTCATGTAAAAGGCCCCAATGACATACATGGAGAATCGAAACGCTTTTGTTAATTCAGGATCCATTCTTACTGCTAAGTAATTTAAAATTCAGGGCAAAATTCTGATGCTTGTATTTCTTGAAAAAAAAGACAGTGATGCTTTTCGAAAATAGTCAAGTCGAAGGGTGACCTGCAAGCCCGTTCCTAATGCCATTTGTATAGCGATTTAAGATTGTTTTAATCACACATTACAAAAACAGTGTTTCACTGAGAATTCTGCTCAGCACAAAATTTAAAAATGTTGAGAGCCCCGAATACATCAGTATGAACGAAAACAATAACATGTTAGGATAGTAATGACAATAACTTGTTTATTCTTTAAAAAAATTCATAGGGACTATTTGCGCCTAAGGCAAAGAGAAACAAACGCCCTTTCTGAGGTAATAAAGTAATAAAGCGTCTGACTCAGACCATACTATCTGTTATTCTATTTAAACTAATCGTTGTCCGAACAGTACTTGTTTTGTATCTTTATGGCAACACCCGTTGGTTCAAATGAATTTATTGTAATTTATGCAAACATAAAATGTCAGAAATATTGATATAACAAAATCGACACAATGTGACTAATGCCGTTCACCAAAAAGATAAAAAAAAAACTAAAACCCAACCCATTCATGGGAACAGAAACCTCAAAATTCTCTTACTTTCTAAATGCACTTTGACATCACACACTCACACACTGACACCGAGACCCTAATGAACAGTTAAACTAACTTGACTAACTTCAGCCAGAAAAAAGAACTTTTAAGCCAGCATCCAATGGCTACCAAGACTACTAATATTTTAGGTGTTAAAAGCCTAACACATCAGCAAACAACATTCATGCACATCGGCCGTTAAAAAAGAACAGATGAAGGAAATTGTCAGAACCCAAAGTTAATGATTCTGACCATCAAATGCAATAAAATCAGCTGCAAGATGAACTTCCAAATAACGACCTCCTCTGTCTAGAAAATCACTACACAGATGCTGGTCAAATGACAAATTGTTTGTTCGTGTACCGTCTTTGGTGTAGCCTCAAATTCTTAATGGAAAAAGAGAGAGTACGAGTGTAGATATAGTATCTCCCTCCATAGATATGAATATCCAGATATCCGATAGACCCTAATTTCATTTGGACGTAGCTAATAAAAGACCTCTACCTCAGGAAATGCATTTTTCTACAATGGCCGGCGCGACCATCAAGCACTTATTCAGTCTAACGGCTCAATTTTCCCTCCCAACAGCAGAGCGCTCTAACGACATCTTGGAACCCATTCTGATTTTCCGAAATCCAAGAAATTAACTTTCATTTTTTTATCTAATTTGAATTTGAAAAGCAAGCCGCTTACCAAATCCACCGGTGTCATAGAAATTGTTCGGTGTTAGGATAACAGGTTTATTCTTCCGCCACTCTCACAGATGCATTGTTATACCACTACAAGTATTTGTATCTGAAAGAAAAACAATTTTCATAACAATTCTTAGTTGGCCCCCTTCCAATGAGCTCATCGTTGATAAATGAAAATTTACGAACATATCCAGAAGAAGCCAATTTCTGACAGAACGTCTCTGCCAGATGTCACTTGTCACCATTGTACCAACTGATTTCGATGAATGGGAGTACAGAAGATTGTGAAAGCATCATTCGCTTCCCCTATTGCGATTCAGAAATCATCTGTTTACTGTTTTTGCCCAGTTTAAAGTGAGTGAAGGTCACAAGCCATGCGCACTTTTAACTGGTACATGGGTTGGCGTCATTTTTGTTTTTCGGTTGGGGTAGTTCAATGTTGTATGAGAGAATAAATACGGAATACTCTCAGATTTGAAGGTTGCTTCCTCAAACTCCGACACCTGGTGGTAAATGTGGAAATGCCAATTAAGAAAATACCATATAACCCGCGACCAAAGTGGGTAAGTACATAGACATGTTTACACTGTCATGTACAAGTACTAGTAATGCAGAGAGCAGAGAATTGGATTAGTACGATTAAATCATCTCTTCGGGTGAGGGAACAAACACTGTTGGTTATAGGGGAGTCTACCGTGACATGGTAAATTTTGCAAAACAGAGCGTCATTCCAATATTCATATGCAATGTCAGGGCTGTCGATGCCGGAGCTTAATTAACTTATAAATACCATAATTCGAAGAATTGCGTGATAGGGGTGTTTTGATTTAAAATCTTGTTCGACAAACGATGTGGGGTTTCTTTGATTCGTTTGTGCGGCGTCGTCTGTCATATGAGAACCTTTATTAGCTAACGGAGATTAGATTTTTATGAAGTTTTTCAACAGATATGTTATGAATAATTTGACATCATTTTAAGTGTATAATGCGTTTGACGTTTCATGCAATGGGCCTGTTCGATGGAACTCGTTCTAATTCTGTTTTTTTTTACTGATAAGGTTCATTTAAATCTGTTTAATGAGGTTTTATGAGCTAATAGTGTTTTGAAAAAGTTGTTATTGATATTTTTCTATTTATAAATAGTAAAAGTAAAAATGCGTTTAGAGTGTTAAACCAAAGGGCGCCCTCTTTTTGATAACATTTTGTCGATTGATTTGTTGAATAAGGAAAAGAAAAAGACAGTTGTTTAGGAAAATTAAATGAATAAAGTGGGCTAGTTAGAGATAACGTAGAAAGTAAAAACTGAGTCACATTGTAGAGTTGACATCTTATAAATCGTTTAAATGGTGGTATATAGGATAGACGGCTTTTCCTGATGTGAAGCATGTGCTTGTTTCTTATTTTTTTTACTACAGCAGCTAACTACATTTTGTACAGAGCCCCATTAGTAAAAGTCCATTCGATAATTTTTAG
Source organism: Volucella inflata (assembly GCA_928272305.1). Taxonomy (NCBI): domain Eukaryota; kingdom Metazoa; phylum Arthropoda; class Insecta; order Diptera; family Syrphidae; genus Volucella; species Volucella inflata. The sequence goes on along the minus strand of OV743720.1, from coordinate 110,140,166 downwards.
TTCAGCTTGCGCTCCATTGATAGAACTGCTTTCAATTTGCTGTGATTTTTACATCGACGCAGACTGATCAAAGGAATTTTTTCGACTGTACCAAAGCTGCGCAAGCCGAAAAAATTATGACCGATGATGCATCTTACTAGTTGGGGTGAAAAGTAAACCTCCTTGGCAATGAAAAAAAAATGTTTTAAATGTTTTTCTTATTTTATTCAATATAGTCCCCTTTTAGCTTGATACACTTATTCCAGCGATTTTCCAACTTCTTGATCCCGTCCGAAAAGTAATTTTCCGGAAGGTCTGCAAAATACTCGTCGTGGCGTCGATGATTTCCTCGCGTGAGCTGAATTTTTTATTGATGAGCCATCTTTTGAGGTTTGGGGAGAGATAATAGTCCGAGGGAGCCAAATCGGGCGAATACGGTGGATGCGACAGCAATTGGAGCCGTAAGTCATTGATTTTAGTTGTAGTTGCGATGCTCTTATGCGCCGGCGCATTGTCTTGCAAAAAAAAACTTTTTTTCGCTTCCTGTGAGGCCGTTTTGCAGCGATTTCGGTCTTCAATCGCTCCAATAATGCACAGTAATACTCGCTGTTGATAGTTTTTCCTTTTTCGAGGTAGTCCACGAAGAGGATGCCATGACAATCCCAGAAAACCGACGCCATAACCTTTCCGACCCATTGTTCCGCTCGGCTCCCTCGGCCGCTTCGGAGCACTCGTGCCGGCTTCAATCCATTGCCGGGCACTCATTCTGTTCTCTGATGTGTAATAGTAGATCCAGGTTTCATCAACAGTTACCAATCGACGCCAAAAGTCCACCCGATTAAGCATCAGCAAGTCCAAACACTCTTTCGAAGTGCTCTCGCGTTCGTGTTTTTGGTCAGGAGTGAGCATGCGCGGCAGCCAGCGCCAGGATAACTTTTTCATATGCAGAATATTGGCCAAAATACGGCGTGTGCGCTCAGTACTAATCTTTGTGGTATCTGCTAGCTAGCGCACCTTCACTTTCCGGTCAGCCAACACCATTTCATGTATTTTTTTGTCCTCTGTAACCGCATCGGAGGGCCTGCCGCTGCGGACTTGATCGGTAGTGGAATTGCGGCCACCACGAAACTCTCGAAACCAATATTTGACGGAGCATTAGCCACATAATGTTTGTCCAACTTTTCTTTTGTTTCCTTCGCCGTTTTGCCTCTCAAATAATAATAATGTTATGTGAGAGAACGAAAATCGTTTTTGTCCATACTCAACATGATGCCAAACACGTCAATTACAATCAGCTGTCAAAACAAAACTAAAGACAGTATCGCAATGAAATTTGGCATGTCTGCCTAGATATGAATGGACTTCAAGGCACCATAACCTTTTTTGCAGTAGCAGCGCATTCTGGCGGTCAAGGAGATTACTGTTCACCCCACCTAGTATACCAACCAGCCCTTACCTAATAGGTCATAAGTTTAGGAAACAAAAATACGCATTGGCTAAAATAGTTTGTATGAGTGCAGTGCAAATTTCTGCCAATTCTATCGATCAAATCTACTTAGTTTCCAATACTTGCATCAAGTTATTGTCACATAGACTATGTTTGATTTTGCGTGCTTAGATCTCGTCGGCGAGGTGCCGACGAAGACCATGGTCTTAAATGTAGGTGTATTAAACGAGGTTCTCTTTTTTATCCTTGAATAAATATACCATTGCGCGAAACTCCTAAACCCGTTGATTTTTAAGCTTTTCCCGAAGTATTGTACGATTCATTAAGCCACTAATACCTTTAAGGCAGGCATTTCGTGGCCCAATGTTTGATACAATAGTATCATGGAAGAATGTTGAGTAGACTTTAATCAGAGCCCGCTTTTGGTAATTTCTGAATTGTGCAGGTTTCGTTGCATTCCAATATGAATCCCTGTCTGTGTAACGTCATTCCTTCCATATATATTCAGTCGGGCAGTCTTGAATGCAGTCTATGTAAATCTACTTCACGATTGCTTGTAGACGTCATCTTTGAAGAAGAGGAGTGTGACCTTTCTCATCATGTCTGCCTCACTGGTAATTTAGACTTGAAGCAGCCAACAATCGGTAGCAGAATCTCTGATAGTTTTTCTTTTCATTTGAAATATTTTTGAAGTATTAGCCGGTTTCAAGTTTTGAGGCTCTAGCCCGTCGTTTAAATATTTCTGTTTTGGTAAACATTTTGTCTTTCTGCGACGCTGTTGCAAAGACAATGATAGAGTCCTGCGGCCCACTGTAGAAGATTTTTATTTAAATTGGAGGTGTCCAAGTGGCACATATGTATAAGGCATCACTTTTAGAAATATTGCACTCTACGCACTTAGACTACAAAGTTATTACTTAAGGTTCCCTTGAGCCTTTTTCAGTAGTGCTTAAGAATAGTAGTGTTCTATGCAGAAGGTCATGAGTGTAAATGCAGTCGTCGTTAGGCTGATACCTATGCGTTCCTGAGAGAACTGAATTGACCATTTGCCTCTTAAGAGTTTTTAACCACATCATCTGTAGCACCACACCGGAAAATTTAAAGGATCTTCATTTGCCAATGAGCGAAAAGCGAATACAGTGAAAATCCAAAGAAATCGGTTATTTTCCGAAGTGTTACCTCCGTTATGGATACTAGTATGACCGTATACCTGAACCAGTTGCATACATCTAACCCCTATTCTCTATCTGTTGGGATCTATGCCTCCGCCAATAAAGGTTTCCTAAATAGCAAGTTTATATAACGTCTTCTCTTAACACATCTTATATATATTTTCCCGTTTGACGTAGAACAGGCACATTCAATGGTATTTCATACTTTCATCGAAAATACAATACGAGGGCGGGTCAATAAGTCCGTGACTTTTGGATTAAAACACAGATTTTTTGATAAAAAAATAATTGTATTTTTCAACGTAATCTCCCTTGAGCTCTATACACTTTGTCCAACGCTTCTCCAATTTTTTTATCCCTTCCAAAAAAAATGATTTGTCGAGGTCCTCAAAATAGGCCTTTGTTTGCTAGATGACTTCATCATTGGAGTCAAATCTTTTTCCACCAAGCCATTTCTTCAGGTTTGGGAACAAGAAGTAGTCGCTCGGAGCCAAATCTGGAGAATAGGGTGGATGAGGGAGCAATTCATAGCCCAATTCATGGATTTTTGCCATAGCAACTGCACATGTGTTTGTGGTCGACTGTGAGCAAACGCGGCACCCATCTTGCGGAAAGCTTTCTCATGCCCAAGTGATCATTCAAAATTGAAACCACTGAGCCATGCGAGATCCCTACGGCTTCCACAATCTCTCGCACTTTCAATCTTCGGTCATTTTTTCGATTGTTTCGGGTGTAGAGACCTCAACTGGGCGTCCAGGACGTTCGGCATCTTCATTGCTTGTACGGCCACAACGAAATTCAGTAAACCACTTTTTTACCATTGAAATCGATGGTGCAGAGTCTCCATAGTATTTATCAAGCTTAGCCTTGGTCTCGGTAATGGTTTTTTTTCGCAAGAAATAATGCTTAATAAGCACACGAAATTCACTTTTTTCCATTTTCTCCTCAAATTAGTGAGTAGTCTGATAAAAATAGCTGTCAAACACAAACTAACTGACGCAGCAAGTTTAAATTTTAACAGGAGTCAACTGACAGATGCCTGTTGACATGAGCAGTGTTGCTGTTTCAGTAAAGAGGTCAGAAATTCAAAAAGTCACGGACTTATTGAACCGCCCTCGTAGCATGCATGTAGACGTTTTGTAATTTTCTATAAGAACATGCTGGCTTCTTTGTATTTGTAGTATTCCAGAAGCAAATTTTTCGCGTTTTCTATCTTATCATTGCTGCGACGGACAGACAGAAATTGTTTGGAAGATATTTATGTGCCCACCTTTCTTTATTGTGTTTCATCGATTCTGACGATCACATAGAGATATTTCTCTCCAAAACTTCTCATGTATCTGTTCTCATATTGGCACAATGCCAGTCATCTGGGTTGGGGTCCCACTCATTCTACCTATGTCCTCACTGGTGAGGATTGACTTACTTTCTGTCAAATATGAATAGTTTCTTACCAACTGTCTTGGTATCCGCTATGAAGACAACGACACCAGCGCTGAGATCAAACGAATAATAACTCTTGCCAATCGCTGTTTCTTTGGGCTAAGAAGGAAATTGACTAATAAAGCCCTCTCTCGAACAACAAAAGCTACCCTCTATAAGACCTCAATAAGCCCTGCTCTATGGCGCAGAGGCATGAACTTTTCCAAAAACAGATGAGAGTGTTCTTGGCTGCTTCGAGAGGAAAATTCTTCGGGCGATCTTCGGTCCCGTCTGCATTGACGGTGAGTGGAGGAGGAGATACAACGACGAACTGTATGGACTGTACAGCAACATCGACCTAGCCTGTGCGGGTGAACAATAATGCCCCGGTCCGAAAAGTCTTTGAATCCGCACAAGATCGCGCTAGCCGGAGACGCTTGTTGATTGAGGCCCATGTCCACCCCGGACTGTAGCGCCATCTAAAGTAAAGTAAGTCTTGGCATTGAAATTAGTATTGATGTCACTGAAATTGTGAGAATACTCGCTCTTATCAGCAGAGAATTCTTTGTAATTTGTCACAATATGTAGATATTTCTATGAGAGCCCCTTTTATAAAGAAATTATCATTAAATTACTAAGTTCGATACAATGTAAGTTGGAGATTGCACTTGCAAATGATATTAAAACAAAAAAAAAAAGTACAATTGAGGTCAGCGTCTCTATGAATCAAACTGCGTTCGTGATAAACATGTCAAATCACTCCAGAGCTAGATATTTGTCATCAAAGTCGACAGTCGACTGGCATCTGTGATTTTTTTTTGATTGAAAATCAGACATGTGAACCACACCATGTGGTCACTTAGCTCAATTATAAGTGCTAAGCATATATAAAATAAAAAATTAACGTCATTCAAAGCTGTGGTTTCAAGGCATTTGATTTCACCATATTTTTAAATTACGAGTGCACACCCAATCTCGTATAGAACAACTACCAATGAAATCGTCATGCAATCAATGGTATCGAAAGGCCATTCCTCAGACACTCTAAGCTCTGCTGTCCCCGTAATTGTGTAGGTGTAGATACATAGATATTTTGCAACACCTGTCTGCCCTAAGCCCCCAGGCTTATGCTCTAGATAGACAATTTAAAACAAAATTTCTTTCATAGTTTATTTTGTGACTACGAAAGTGAAACCCTTCTATGAAGTCAGCCTACTGGTAGTCGAATCAATCATCTCAGAAAGTAGGGAGGACAAAAGACACCGACCCGGCTTAAGTGGTTTTGTAAACAAAACACCATAACCCGTGAGTGAGTTATGAGTAATGCAGAGTCAAAGAATTCCCACCGGCCTGGGACGCTAACAATAACAAAATTCGAAGCTGCTCCAAAGAAGTCAAACAAAAAGTGCCAAAACAAAACAGAACTAAATTATAATGACTAATTTTCGAACTTGTATCCGCTATATGCATGACAGGTACTCGAACTCGTATCTATGCTCGGTTTTCATAACAAACAAACGCAAACCGCACCAATTGCTGGACAACCAAGTCTGCCGTCATATCAAAATGCTTATCGCGCACATTACGTTTCAACTTTAATTGATTAATTAAATCACGGTGATAAAAAAACGTGATCTAGTCGAGTATGGTATACGTATAAAATACGAGCGACTAGTACTTGTTCTATGTACATACGAGTATAATAGATAATACATACGAGCATGACATACGTAGAGCTCCCAAAAAAAAACCCACTCACAGTCAAACTGATGCGGGAAACTTGCACAATTATGTACGAGTATCTCCCTTTCTTTATGTATTGTATTTTTTCTGTCTATTTTTGTAATTACAATTTTTTATTGCCCAATTTAAATTTATACAAATATAAAAGTTGACGGCCATTGTCGACCGACCACCTAGTCACACGTAACTGGAGCGATATTTCTCACGCAAGTACTCGTACGAGTATGTACGAGTATAACCATAAGCAGCTCAGAGCTGTCATTTTGAGATTTTGACAACTCACGTGCTACTAAGTATCATAGTGTGACACCTGAAACTGTTTGTCAATCTCCTACAACATCTACCCGTTGCAGATGCCTCTGCACTTGTCAAAGCCGATTAAGAATTAAAGAAAAAAAATCGAACAGTACTCATTTGAGGTGAACTCGAACTCATTGTAACTTCATCGAAATTGGAAAATTATCGCGACCTACTTTTTGGACAGTTACAAATGGCATTACCCATCCGAGCTTAATTCTCCTAATCAGTCGGTAATAGATTTTGAGTTTGAGTTCGAGTTCGAATTCGAATTCGAATAAAGTATCTATTTCTTATTTGACCCCAAAATGATGGTTCTCTGGAGGATGCCAAATAAATTGTTGTTCCAATTCTTCGTGTTTTTTTTTTTCTGAATTTCGTTCCTACTTACTCGTTTTTAGATAAGCGGCTTACAATTGGAAGAAGGTAAACTTTGATGAGTTTTTGTAGATAAATCTTCCAACCAACAACGAAATGGAATTATTAGTCGTGTAAAGAAACTGAAAATAAACAAGTTGAGCTAGAAAACATGACAAGACATAGATAAAGTGTGAGTTAGACAAGTGACTTTTGATCTTTAGCTTAAGTTGTCAAATTAAAAACAACTGACATTTCACAAGGGCTGACGCTGAACAACTTGTTGCTGTGTACGATGACTTGTATCTCGAAAAGGGTTTCAACACATTTGGAATTTATGGTATGCTCTTTATGAGTGGGTACATAGTACTATAAAATTGATTTGGGTTTACAAGCGAATAAAGATATTAAGATAGCCAGAAGTAGATAAAAGTAGGCTCTGAATGTGTATCTTAATACAATAGTATGTTTGAAAGCACTTCGACTTTCAGGAACAAGTATTTGATCAATTATCTTTGCTAACTTTGAGTAAAGAAGATTAAATCTCATATATTTACATAAGTTGGATCCTACTTCTACTTCTTTATATGACAAACAGCTGACTTATGTTGACAGATGATAGACGTAATCATGACGTTGAAATACACATTCGAATTCATTAGATTGTCAAAATTTGCAATGTCCTTAACATTGCGTGCATTCTGACGTTGTAATTTCACAGTTGACAATCTTGACAGATGACATAATTCTTGTATTTAACAATGCCATAAACGCTATCTGGGTACACGTTGGATACCGCTATTTTAGTTTGTTTGTTTTAAAAATAAACTTGAATTTCGTAATGCTTTGCATTTTTTGCTTGTGTTGATTTTTTTTTTAATTTTTAATTTTTCAATCTGTTAAGAGATTTCCATGGAAGCAATAATTTTGAGGTTAGAATGAACATTTTTTATTCCGATACGGTATCTGATTATACAGTATTTAGTGTGAAGTATGAAATAAACTCGCTCAACCGTTCAGAGGAGTGTTGATCTGACGGACAAAAAACGGAAGATTGAATTGCGAAACCTGCTGCTATATACTCGTACCTACACCCAATTCTTTTGAGGCATTCATTAGTCATGTCAAGAGAAGGGTTTCCTGTTGAACATAAATTTGAATTCTTTGCTAATAAAATAGCAAAGTAACAACCTCGTCTAACCCTTAACTGTTTAAATGTTGGATTGATACGTTCAGCCACTGCATTGATATTGAGGATCAAACAACTACCATTATGCTCGCTTTTGGGGTACGAGTATATGAGCTGGCATTTTTATTTCTTGTGTTAAAAGCTTTGACGGTATTCGTTTTTACATTAATGTTAATTGGCTTCGTACTTACTTTGATGGCGCTCCAGTCCAGGATCGAAAATTGTCAGTGTCAGAGTTTTTAGAAAACAAAATCCATTTAATTGTGGTTTCAGCACTCGTTGTTTCGATTAGTAGAACGTGGAGATTTTTGTGCTCCTGCGTCGGAGTCTACTAGCTTGCAATTGTTCATAGTGTGGTGTTATCATCACTCTCACAGCACTTCGAAGATGTAGTGACACTAATGCTTAGCTAAAGCGTTATGCCCATTACGACGCTTGTAAAGAGTCTGCACTCCTTCCTACTGAGGGACATCAGAAAAGACACTCAAAGAAAGGTCGGGAATCATTTTTTTGATCTTCCCGCAAACTGGAGATTAATGCTTTGCCCTCATGATTCCCTTTATCTCCATTGGGTAGAGAGACGAAAGTTTTCCTGGCAAGGACTAAAATATAACGTTATCGCCTTCGATAAAGACTGGATCACATTCTTGTGCTAGGTCAGATTTGAGAAGAAATCTTTCCCGGGCACTTGGAAGTCGATTACGTATTTTTTCAAGCAACAGAAATTCGGATGCATTATGATCAAACTTGAAAGTCCCGCGCCAGGAAAAAACATTCTTAAAGTCTGGTTAGAGCAATAGTGACGTATTTTTGCTAATGCCAGGCACTCAACGCATATAAGAAACGAATATTAATTCTTTTAAGCACTAGATCAGTTGAACCAGACCAGGAATCAATATTTGTTATAGGAGGCCTATTTTTAATGCACCAATCGTCGATCACGTCTATGGCTGCCTCCCTTTTAGAGCAGACAGTCGCTGTACACGATTGAACAGAGAGCACAGCTAGATCATCCGTGTGCTTGTGCTTATACATCAAATCTCTCGAGAGCGTTATGCATGCATCATAGCAGTGCAGACAGAACGGCGCCTTGCAAGCAATCTCTGTTTTACCCCACGATAGCATCGTGTTATTGTTCTATTCAACAGCATTGCCCTTATCCACGCTATGTTGTTACTTATTATTTTATAATATCCAGTACTAGGTTCAAAGCTTTCAACTATGCTTACAGGCCAACAAATACGGTTTCTGGGAATTTAACTGAACTCTCACTGACTTTTTAAATAATCTCGAAATGGCTCTTCTTTTGAAGAATATGGAGAGTACTTCTCAACTTGGTATTTATATTTACAGCACAATTTCTGCGTGCATTGAAATAAATAGCTGAATGTTGCAACAATCTGTTATGGATTAAATTCGAGTCAAATTGTCCTGTGGATACAAGGTCTTCAAATCGTAAAAGAAAAGAGACTCTTCAAATGAGAAATGTTTGATTTCCATAAGTTTGCTATTGCTGGCTCATATGACGTTAAAAAATATTTTTTTCTGTTTTTCAGTGCATGAGGTATGAATCAAACCTAGATTTCGGCGAAGTAAATTTTATCGCACCACCAAGTACCATATCAATGCAGACTTTGATTTGCTTTTTTGGCTATTCCCAAACGTGAGAAACGTCACTTTGACGATAGCTCTAGATAAATGATAGTTTGTCTGGTACACCTGTCCTTGACAAAACAGAACCAATCTCTGTTCACACTCTCGGAAGCTATTTGTCCTTGAGTAGTGTTTTGCAGTTAATACACGTTTCTCAAAGAAGGTTCTGGTCTGAAGCACAAATCCGTTCATTCAATGAATGTTGCTTATCTCTAAGACCACCTCTTGTATTTTGGTACTGGGTAGCTGTACGAATAACTCTAAGACCTTTTCGCGTCTCGACGGTTCTCCAAGAGTCTTCAAAAAGCAAAGTACTCTGCTTTTTTAGTCATTCTTCTACTCTAGGGGGAAAGAATTTTATCGTATGGTTGGTGGATAAGACGATAATGTGTACCCTAAACATCTTGTCCATAAGACAAGTTCTAAAACTTCGAATTGACACTGGTTAATCGATCTCGTTTCCAGCCACTCGTCTGATTTTGTCGTAAGCCTTGTGATAGCAAGTGAATTCGCACTGCCAAAACCTATAAATTACTCAACATTATCATACATACGAGTACATGCGTGCTTCTTGTTTAACAGCGAACATCTGATTCCTTGGTTGTCGGTGACTTCTTGAATGTTATTGCATCACGATGATGATATCGTCTCAAAGGATCCTTTTTTCCCATACTTTCGATACTACTCCTTGTCCAGGGAGAATTTCGAATTTCGATGAGCTTTTCAGAATGCAGCAGAACGGTACCATTAATTAAGTGTCCATCCCAATATATAATAGAAAATTGTCGAAATAAATCTTTGTCTGTATACAAAAATCAAATGTCACGTATGACAAGTTGTGTGAAACGCAAGAACGGCCTCTTTCACTTTATGTTAAGTTCCCTAATACCTGTCACTTATCAAATGAAATGGAAAACATTTCCGGTAGCTTAAAACACAATCATCAAAATATCATGCTAATTCACTAATTTATGGACTTTGATCAATTTTAGCCATCAAACAAATGTGCTACAAATGCTACACAAAAAAAGTAGCTTTTACTCTCCACATGGCAATAAATCACTTTTAATTTCGAATTCTAATTTCGAATCAAATTGCTGCTGTCGCTGCCGTTATTCTAAATCCAAACAAGCAACTATTTAGTAATTAATCATCCTCTACACTAATAATTTCTCCAATCACAATCATGTTAAGTGAAATTCACTTAGCCGGTGTTTTCCCTTCTGAAAAAAACTAAAAAACTGCTCTGTAAAGAGCGATATACTCGTAGCAACTTTATTGGATGAGTTACGAGTTATGAATTGTGAGTTGTGAGTACCGTCATTGCATGCAAAAGTGGATTGCGATTTAAACTTGAAATTTTTGTTCCAGACCAAAGTTATTGGAACCAATCCTTGTGGCCGTGAAGATACGGAATTCATTCTACCTGATCTGGTTAGTGGTTATTGTTAGGGTATGTACATAAGACCAGTGAAAGGAGCATATCGTTAAGATTTCATTTCATCAGCCCAACGCCACGGGCAAACTACTCGTATATTCAACTCTAAATCTACTTGTACTTGTCGTACGACCGATAATTACCTCAGCAATTAAAATCTGGGTCAGCGGCTAGTCTTTAAATAGCGCCACTAAGCTCTGGTTTCACTTATGAATGCACCTCAAGTGCAAGCCAATTTTGAATTGTTTACACTTTCGGATGAGGAAGAAAAAATAAAGTCAATCTGGAATCTTGAAGCTAAAGAACGCACTTGACCTATGCTAGGGGGGGGGGGGGGGGGAGGACTATCGATTTCCTATATCCGTACCTCGTGCCACCCGCTCGACATCACTTTCTCCGCCTTCTCCATTGTTCAAGAACGGTGTTCAACTCATTAGTCGTATCTTTGATTACACAACTTTTGAACAGAGCTCCTCCAGTGTTGCCTGAGATTAATGGTTCTTCCGGCTAGGCGTACGAACAGAACAGATTCCAGTTTTGGCTCAGAAATATGTTCATAGATATGTACTCGTACTATACATCTTATTTGGAACTGCCACCGCATGCGAGATTTAAATATGAAAAAAGAAATCATTATCGATTCGCTCTTGAAAAATGAAGAAGATAAAGAAGATGAAGAAGAAATCGTAAAGGCTGGTCAGAAGAAACCTGTGACACAGGTTGAAAGATAGTGGCCATCGTTACTGGTACTGAACCATGGTCTGACTGATGGATGTTTGAGGAAAAGTGCAATTGACTCGAGCTCGAGTTTGAGAGTGTGCTGAACGATTTCTGGGTCAGATTCGAAAAGACTCTGCTGATAATGGTCCATAGTAAAGTCGCTGGGTAAAAGTGAATGTTTGTCGTCTTAGTCTTTTGGCTCTAATGGTTGTTGGTTGGCTCATTTTTTTACGATCATTGTATTTTTTTTTTTTTTTTTTTTTGTCTTTATGCGAATTTGTAGAAATTTCATCTTTCAATGTTTACATTTTGTTTTCATTCTTTTTTTTTTTTGTCTTTTTCTCGAGTGTTTTTCGCATTCTGATCTTTTTTCGTTTGGGAAACTTTCGGTTTCTATATGCAAATTTTTGAGTACACAAAAACAGCCCATTTTTTATGGGATTAACGTGATACAGGTAGGAGAATGAATTAAGACAAAATTTTGGTGGATTTCTCTAACGTCGTCGTTACGTAAAGAATTTTTTTTGAAAATTTTAGATTTGCATTTGAAAAGAAATTTGGAAATACATATATTTTCGCATGATACTCGTATGTAGGCGGCTTCCAAGAGTCTAAATGGCATTGTGAGTTCCGTTTTGATTGAACGCCTACCATCAAAAGATCATTGATACAAATTTAAGATCTAAATGGTTAAAAGGTTTATTTTGAAAAGCGTTGGCGAGATTTAATAAAAGTAACATATAAACTCAATGCTGAGCGAATTAATATGCAAATTTGGGGTCAATGGTTTCAGATATTTTTAGTTTTAAAGAGGATGTATTTGAATAGACGTTGTAGCAGGTAAAAGGTAGAAAGAACACTTTGCTGGGAAAAAAATAAATTTTAAATGACAAGCAAAATCGCAGAGCCAATCAAAGTTTAGAGACGGTATACGCACATAGTTCTTTGACGTCAAAAGGAACTTAAGATAACATCGCAGTTTGTAGATGAAACAGTTCTGAAACCCATTTGAAATATTCTCTCATGGAGCCAGATGAAACTCTTATTTGATTGAAGCGAATACTTGTTTCCTCAGTCAGGTTGTCCCCGATCTTTGTCTTATAAATGTTATCACCGAATTTGAATCTTTTTCAGTTGGGCGCTGGAAACTTATTCAGGTCCCCTGTCCCTTTAGCCCACCACTTTTAATGTGGTCTAGAAATTTTTTTTAAGCCGTTCACAATTGTTGCATGACTTACAGCATTTCGGCCAAGTCGTGGATTTGTTACATTCATTGAAGGCAATGTCGTCTAGGTCCTTCACAAGAAGCTTTTCGGTGCTGCCCCAAGCTAGTAAACTTTGAAATCTGGGACTGTGATTTATCGACTGCAAATGACGCTGTCTTCGGAAACTGTAAAAACCAAAATATAGGTACTATAGGAGTCGCGTAGCGATTTAAAATTAATTTTTTTTCAAGATTCGACTCAGAGTGAACTTGAGTTGAATTTGTTGGGTCTTTTACCACACTGATCACCTCGCTGAGAAGGGAAAATAACTAACTAACACTCGCACTATATCAGATCAAAGGTAATGGAGGCTGGTGTTTATTCTCAAGATCGACTTGGATCGAATGGATTTTTTCTTCTAAGCTCACATTGCAAATAAGTTACCGAATACCAGAAAGTCGTTTGCGGAAGGGTTGAATAGTTGTGATGTTTAAACATCATCTACAGCAGTCTTTTTGGACGATCATATTATTCATCTTGGTTTAGAGTACTGATTGGCGTCTTTGTCTAACAATGTTATGATGATAGTCCTCGCCGCAAAAGTCGTTCATCATAATCATTATTGCGGACTGAAGTCCATCTATCGGATGTTCTCTGTAATCTTTCGATCACTTATTTCAATCAAACAGTTTCTTTCCGAGAAGCTGCTGTTACCTCTTTCTATTTTCTCTGTAGAATTGTCGCCCAGAGATCCTGTTTATGGCTGCAGCGCCGGTCTGTATGCTACTTGATACCTTGCCCATGATCTTCGATAGTTCTTAACAAACTAAGAGTCATACGAAACTCAACAAATCAGTATCGGGCAACATTATTGATGATTCGCTGGTATTGATGACACCTTACTTACTTACTTACTTTAGGTGGCGCTACAGTCCGGGGTGGACCTGGGCCTCAGTCAACAAGCTTCTGCAGCCAGCTCGATCCCTGGCTAGCTGCCTCCAGTTTCGCACGCTAAGTTGGCTGAGGTCCTCTTCCACTTGCGTGCGCCACCTGAGTCTTGGCCTTCCTCTACTGCGCTGTCCCTCGGGGGCGGATTCGAAGACTTTTCGGACCGGAGCATTGGTGTCCATGCGCTCTACATGACCCAGCCATCTCAGTCTTTGGATCTTCACTCTTCTGGCTAGGTCCATGTCGCTGTACAGTCCATACAGTTCGTCGTTGTATCTCCTCCTCCACTCACCGTCCATGCAGACGGGACCGAAGATCGCCCGAAGAATTTTTCTCTCGAAGCAACCAAAAACACCCTCATCCATTTTTGATAATGTCCGGGACCGGGATTATTTAAGTCTTATAAAGGGTGACTTTTGTTGTCCGAGAAAGGGCTTTGCTACTCAATTGCCTTCTTAACCCAAAGAAACAGCGGTTGGCAAGAGTTATTCTTCGCTTGATCTCAGCGCTGGTGTCGTTGTCTGTATTTAGAGCGGAGCCTAGGTAGACAAAGTCCTTAACTACCTCAAAGTTATATCTGTCGAGCATGACGTTCTGTCCGAGACGTCGGTGTTGGTTGTCCTTTTTGCTTGACAGCATATACTTGGTCTTGCCCTCATTGACCGCTAAACCCATTTTCGCCGCTTCCGTCTCAATACTCGCGAAAGCGCCACTGAAATCACGCTGCTTTCCGCCGATTATGTCAATATCGTCGGCGTATGCGAGTAGTTGGACGGACTTTTGAAAGATAGTGCCTCTTGTGTTTGCTCGTGAGTTTTGCACTATTCTTTCAAGTACGATGTTGAAAAAATCCATGACAGCGCATCGCCTTGTCTAAATCCTTTCTGGACATCAAAGGTCTCGGTGAGATCTTTACCGACCTTGATGGAGCAGCGTGCATTCTCCATCGTCATCCTGCACAGACGGACGAGTTTGGCAGGGATGCCAAAACTAGACATTGCTCTATATAGCTCGTCTCTATAGATGCTGTCATATGCGGCCTTAAAATCGATGTATCGATGTGGGTATCGATCTGAAGCTCATGGGTCTTCTCCAAGATCCGCCGTAGTGTGAATATCTGGTCGATGGTGGACTTTCCTGGCCTGAAGCCACACTGATATAGACCTATCAGGTTGTTGACGAACGGCTTCAGGCGTTCACACAATACGGCGGATAAGATCTTATATGCGATGTTAAGGAGACTGATGCCTCTGTAGTTGGCGCAGTTCAGAGGGTCTCCTTTCTTGAGAATTGGACAAACAATGCTGAGGTTCCATTTTACAGATGAGTTGGTGTATGCTCCTTACCAAGTCATCGCCTGCCGCTTTGAAGAGCTCGGCAGTCAGGCCATCCGCTCCAGCAGCTTTATTGGACATAAGCTTCGATATGGCTATCTTCACTTCATCCAGGTCGGGTGGACGAAATTGTTGGTCATCATCGTCCAGGGTGAAAGGTTGATTCTGCTTGACAGCGGTATTTGGTCCGTCATCGCCGTTATACAGTCTGCAGAAATGATCTTTCCAAATCCTCAGCATCGACTGCGATTCTACTACGATGTTCCCTTGTTCATCTCTACAGGCTTCGGTTCGGGGTTTGTTTCCGCGGCATGTTATTTTTACCTTTTGGTAAAACTTCCGAACCTCATTCCTGGAGTAGCATCTCTCAATTTCCTCGATCGCGCGCTTCTCATGCTCTTTCTTCTTCCTCCTGAGAAGCCGGTGCTCGTCTCTCCTCTTCCGCTCATAGAGCTCATGAGCAGCTCTGGTCTTTCTAAGCAGCGCCGCGTTATATGCATCTTGCTTAGCTGCATGTGCTTGCCGGCATTCACCATCGAACCAGGGGTTTCGTTGTGGTGGACGAGTGAAACCCAGCTCATCAGAAGCGGCATCTCTGATGGCGTTTTGGCAGTGTTTCCAATGGTCTTCGATGCTTGATGCTGGCGGCATTGGACCTCTTAAGAGATTAAGAGACACTCGATCGGAGAAGGACAGGACACAGCATTAGTTTGTCTTGGCGTAGTTTGGGATATTCGCAACCATACCTTGGCTACAACAAGGTAATGGTCCGAGTCGATGTTGGCTCCTCGGAACGTACGGACATCCATAATGCTGGAGGAGTGTCTTGCGTCGATCGCAATGTGATCAATCTGGTTGACTGTTGATTGATCAGGAGTTCTCCAAGTCCCCTTGTGTATGTCGAGATGTGGGAACCGCGTGCTAGCCACGACAATTTTTCGCCCCGCCGCAAAGTCGATTAGCCTGAATCCGTTATCGGAGGTGGTGTTGTGCAGGCTATTTTTTCCGATTGTTCCACCAAAGATACCTTCTCTTCCTAGCTTTGCATTAAAATCACCGAGGACAATTTTAATGTTATAGCTAGGACATTGCTCGTAGTTCTTGTTGAGGAGCTCGTAGAAGGCATCCTTGGTGTCGTCATCTTTCTCCTCTGTGGGGGCATGCGCGCATATGAGGCTTATGTTGTCGAATTTATTGATGACACCGGCTTTCTATATTTGACGGCTCTGGGTATAGCCTTGTGAGGAATAGAGGAATGTTAGTACAAAAAAGCCATCATGATCCGTTTCAATTCTATGTATTCAACGTTGAAGTTTTATATCGTATTTTGGTAGTTTGAGATATTTGCATCAATACCAGAGCTAGAGTGAAATTATGGGCCGAGTTCTATTGGTTTCGAATTGATACTAAGTACTTTACATAATAACGATTAAACTCACGTTAAATTTTCTCGCTACTACAGCCTGATGTACTAAATTTTCTTCCTTCCAGCACTGTACTTCAAAATGGGTCTGCCGAATAAGAAACCAGCTGCAATCTATGCAACACTCCTATTAGTTGGTCAGTCCCACTGATGGTTTTACTTATCTCAGATTTTATATTTCAAATAAAATAACCAATCTTTGACTCGGTTTGTTAGCTTGGATTTACAAAAAGAAAACTTATCACAATAAATTAAACAAATACGCAGAGCAATATCTATAAAATTAATTGCAGGAACTTAGAAACTAGATTTGGTTTAACCTTTGACCGTATTGTATCTGAAAATATTGAACTTATCTATACTAAATAGGCAGCGTGATATCATTTATGGCCTATGAGATATCCATATAAAAGTTCGCGGTGGTTTCGTTTTACCTAAATAAAATTGTATCCAGGTTGTTAGTGTAATTATTCATAAAACAACACTTTATTGAGTAACAAACAGGCTTATTTATTTATTGTATTGAAATCAAGCCAGAAGTACTCGTATTGAGGCGTTTAATCGCATGGAGGTGAGGTCATTGTGTTTAAAAAAGCGCAATGCCCTGGTACGTCGCAAGTAAGCAGCCTGTAGTCTGTTTGGCTGAGAGATGGGAAGAATTCCGATAAATTTCCAGTGATGTCGGGAACACTTCTAAAGAGCTATGCTGCATACTGATATGCTTTACTCAAATTGCTAGTCAAAGCGCTGATCAAGGATGAATTAATCCTAAGGTGTTCTTCTTCGAGTCTCGGTTGACATCAGCAATGGAATTTATTCCTTTCGACGCTTCGACAAGACTTAGTGAATTAAGTTACTAGCATTGATACGTTTTCACTCGATGACAGTGATATTGAATACTATATACAGAAAACAAACAACATGTATCACAACAGTGGCAACATGATAGTTGCCTGCTGACTACTGCCTTCCCTCATTGAGCACATTTAGCATCAGTAATCAAGATTTTGTTTATTAATACACAAAACAAGAGGCTTGTCTATGTCACCGTTTTGTCAATCTGAGTTCGAGTGACATACATTTTTCATCCTGGATTGTAAAGCAGAGTCTCACAAGAGCTCTTGCATTGGTAAACACATCCATATTAGACAGAAGATGCCTTTATGCAGCTGTTGTGTACACATAAAGTTTGTCCACTTTCTACAAGTGCTCTTCAATAGAAAGGAAGCCAAGCTGATGAATTTAAAGGTTTGAGTAATGAGGAGTCAACTTTGAGCTGGGTTTGCTTGGGTAAGCCAGTGCCAAGTAAACAGTAAAAATCTTGACAGCAGCTGGACTAAATTGTTTTTTTTTGCAGAATACCTAGATGTATGGCGTGGATAACAGATGGGTAAAAGCCATTGAAGAACGCAGTAGTATATTAATGAGTTTTATCTGTAGCCAAACCTACGAATGATACCAGTTCAGACAAATTGTATTACTCATTTTGGGAACAGAACAGGGAATGATTGTCTAAAAAGTGAGTTTTAAATACGAGACTGAGAACATAAGCACTCTTAACGCAGTTTCAGATCTTAGTCTTACCTTTTGGCCGGGGATTTAGTGAATTCAGTCTTCTTGCAATTGAGCAGTTCGAAGAAGCTTGCATTCTCGAGCTATCTTGTAAGTGATGAGAGGGCTCATCAAGGGCTACAACGAAACTTGTCTGTTATCCAGTCTCAAATACCTCGATTCCTTACAATACAATTGGGGCACAGATCAAATTTTTCCCACTAGAAGTTATATCTTAAGTTTTTGTCTTCCAAAAAGACACCAACTTTACATTGTACATCATTTTGCAGCCAACTTAATTTATTTCCTCTATCATATTTCGAACAAATTCATTCATAAGCTGAGAAAAAGTCGACTTCGATTGCTTGCAGTAACAGCAGTGTCAGTAAGAGCAGAGTCAAAACCCAGTTAGCGAGCAAGGTCATCAAATCTCCAGCGCTTGTTGATCCAAAAGCTACTTCCTTGCGAGATGGCATGCATTTGGTATCAATTTCAAGGAAAGGGAGTTCTTCGGTGGATCTATCAGACCTATCCCAACCGTGCTAGCGAAAACCCACATGGGGTCTAACAACCACGCGAGTCCTAGCTCATTCGACTGGTCTAGATACTTGTCACACTTCTTAGAGCGATGAAGCCGACAGTCATCATATCAGGGTCTCTATATGAACTACTTCAACGGAGCTAAAATCAATAAAGGTTTGTCAGTACAAGTCAGATAGCATTGAACTCAACGTCAATTCTCATGTCCCCAAAGCAGATTACTTCTGTCATAGTATTCGGCACCTAAGATCTTCTAGAATTGGTCCTGGTTCTTTAAAGATAAGTGAAGGAAGACATTTATTCGTTAGTGCGTGACATTTATATGTAAGTGTGTGACATTACAATGCTGACATGCATAGACAACAAAACGAAACATCTATGTACTTTAAGCAATCGAATTAAGCAAAAAAGTCTTGATCCTTCGGTATGACTTATGGCAGCAAGAGACGATTTGAACGAATAGAACTAGAACTTGTTTTGTTTTATCCACAAGAAAAGAAACACTGAGCTATAGCCAAAAGTCTCCGTGTAGGCTACATTTGCTGATATGAGAACAGAATTAGCCAAATTCAGTTCTGCTGTGAAAGACAGCTCTAAGTTTGAATTACTTCCCTCGGCTCGGCTGATAATGCCAGCTCGAAGACATGAAGGACATATTAATGTAAACACTGCAGTCACACCACCTTTCGATTCTTTACCTAAAGCACAACACAGTAGAGACAAAGACCCCATTCTCATTCTTCGACAGTCACTACCAGCTAAGTTTGGCAAAAACTATTTGTTATTCAAATCAGGTGCAAGGGTGGAAATTCAGTGTGAACTAAGCTCTAACCTTCGAGTAATGTAAAAAAATCAGGGAAATACAGGTTTCAAAATGAACTAATCACTTCAGATTATACTCGTAGCTTTTCGAAATCAACTTTATACAAAAAACAAAACCGAAAATCATCTTTTCTTTTAATCTAGACATTTATTTTGGCTGATTGTATAAACCTATTTATGATTAAAACCGAAGATCATATGTCTTGAGCCAGTGGCCTTTACTATTTTTATTTATATCTTCTATTTACGTCAAAATTAATCTAACAAACGTACAATCAATCGATGTGATAAAATCAATAAGACTAGCGCAACAAATGGATCTTTTTCTACGTACCATAAATTATGTCCGCTCTATCTGCAAACAATTAAACTTACAAATGTCCAAAACAATCAACAAAGGTCTACTGACCTTGACACATATGCATGTGTGAACTTATTTCGTTGTTAGAGCTCAATGCACCGTCTCTGACAAGATACTCGTATCTTTCAATGATATTCGAAAGTAACCGCTCCAAACTATTTTTAGTTGACTTTCAGTAATTTTCGTTCAAGTGTACAACAAATAAAGATTGCCGAACCTGCACTTTGGTCAAACGTCATGTGTCAACATCAAATCCACGGTGATATATCAAAGCATTATCACAGGTGTATCCGCGTTTGTTTTCTGGTCGCTATTATTACTCCTAGCCCTAGCCACGTATACACTGCTCATTCATCATTGCCACTTTCGTTATCGAAATAGAAATGTCAGCTCATAATTTTGGGAGGTATTAGCACGTCAAAATTTCGTGGTTCTAATTCTAAGACTTTCTCTGTCGGAAAAGTTATGACTAAGTGATGTATCCCGTCATAATTCTATCATCACCATCAGCAATGTTGTAAATGTCATAAATGTCAAAAAACGTCCGTCATCCGGAACAAAAGTCTCACAAAGAAATCTGAAATTCTTGTTCGTCTTTTCTAAGTAGACATTCGGTCGGATGCAGAGATTTTCTTTTTGTGTGACTCGTAGATTTTCACAGACGAAAGAACATGGAGGGCATTGCTGCGGAAACAAGAATAGTCCGAAACCGAAACCGCTGCTGACTCCCATGTGTCAGGTGCAAGCACCTCTTGCCTAACAAGTGCAGAGGAAGTCTGCTAATAATGGAAGATTGCCACAGCGCTTAATGAGTACTGATTTCCAACTTCTCTTGGTTATTAGATGTCTTTTCGGATCTAAGTGTCAAGTGCAGCTCTGGTTTTTTTTTTGTTTTCTTTTAGCGATGATGATAATGATAATGATTGGGGGGGTTAAGTTCGTGATGCGGTCATTAACATTTCATTACACTACCTGCTAACTAATTTGTTAATGGGACAACATACGACTACGAACGAGATGGTGGTGTTGATCGAGGTGTAGATTGCTTCTTGACCGAATAACCTTGATCTAAATGTGGACACTAGTGCATCAGTATTTCATGATTTTCTAAGATGTAAGCAGCCTTCATCTGAATCTGTATCTCTATCTGACACACTTCATATCTCACAGGGGCATAGATAAGATTCAGCAACTAAATTTTGTTTCCCATGTTTGAATGTGAGTTTTTCTGATAACACAAACTGATTTCGTTTGTATTTCTTTTTTTGTTTTAATGTTTTTGAGTGTAAACAAAAGTGAGGATTGTGAAATTTATTTTTAAGAATTAAGTCACTTGTTTATGTGTGAGGCAAACACTATACATACGAGTACAACGAAGCGCATTTTCGATTGCTTCTGATACTAAATGTAGCGTGTGCTGAAGTGTGTTATTGTACCCGACAAATTGATAAGAGGTATTTAAATACTAATTACTCTTTGGACGCATGAACTCATCATATGATTTGAACGATGAAGCAACGTATTGAACATTTACTAATCTCATGTTAGGAAAAATAAAAATTTATGATCGAAATTCGATGATTAGGGCCGTTAAGTAAGGAGTGGGTGGGTGATAAACGGGGGTAGATTTTTTTCAGTTCATAGAACAAACTTTTCTTTAACTTGGTGCTTCTGCAGAGGGTTCGATCACTCTACTATTATTAGGAGCATAGTCTATATTTCCACATCCGTGTGCATTTGTAGAGATTTAAATTGATGTTTTAGTACTTTACGATTTTCTAAGAGGCTACAGACGGAGCTGGAATTTTAATGCCCAGAACAGAAGCTTCTCATTTCCCGATCCACTTTAAGAATTTACACCTCGGCTCCCTACAGTTGTCCACAGTACCACAGCATTTTATACCGAACCTATCCTTAGAATGGTCTCCAACTATTTCATATGTCAATGATGATGGCAGATGGCGCACCCGTTCAATAAGTGATCATCTCGTCGTGAATATTGCGAAAAGTGTTTGCCGGGTGTCGCCGAAAATATTCCTTGACGTGCAATCTGTACAAAATTTAATGTAGCATTCTAGAACTTCTTGGCTTTTATGAAATAGAGCGAAAGTCGATATCTCTATAATCTCAACATCATGTGTTTGTGCTTTCTTCAAAGGTGTTAAAACTCATTAGTTTCTTTGGAGATTCGAGATCTTACTGGTTATGTTAAGACGATCGGGATGGAATGTTGTGGACAGTAAAGCGTAGCGATACGAGTAGTAGCATGACTGGGGAAACCAATTCAATTCTTAATTATTTCCGAACTCAAATACGCCCAAGATGATTTCATCATAAATGTATAGCTAGCCATCGCCCTAGATAATCTACTAAGCAAATGTTTTGGATTTTGGAATACTAATACTGGAAGAGCCTTGTCTACTCACTTTTTAGTTTCAAAACTGCACTGACCATTTATTCGGTAAACGAACCATCGTCATCCGGATGAGGTCCTGTAATCAAATCTGGTTATATATCAATTGCCTCGTCTGTATGGAACTCATTTATAGGTTTTTAGGTCATCACACAGGTACTGAAGAAGGTAAACAAAGAGCGGTCGTTTTAAATTTGCTGAACAGTCAGAAGGTATTTTTTATAAACCTGACTTGCTAGTAGCGGCGATGGCGATGGCGCCATGGTTAACTCATTGGACTATCACGCAGAGAGTTTGGGTTCGATTCCTGGCTGCGTCACCAACAATTTTTCAAATCGCCATCACCCTTTCGGCGGGCAATGGCAAACTCCCGAAAGTAAAATTGCCTACGAGTGCCGTTTGGACTCGGCGATAAACCGTAGGCCCCGCTCAGATGTGACAAAAATTACAACATGAGCAAAACAATTGAGTGTCAAGAAGCTAAGCCATGGCCCATACCGTGCTGCCAGCGCCGCAGTGTTTTTTGTTTCTTGCTTGAATCGCTAGTAGCGATTGAGAAGCAGTTCGATCTAAAAAGATCTTTTGTGCCGGATGAGTCAGAAAGAAAATGAAATGATGAAAATGCCGAATGAAGTTAGCTACTCTACAAGCAGGGAAGTCCCTTATTTAAGAGATGTCGAGTTGTTCTCTAAGGAAGGTGTTCCGCCTGATTCTATTGAGGGCTGGACAGTCACATAAAACGTGTTCAGCTGTTTCTTCGTCTTCGAGACAGAGTCTACATTCTGCGGGGTCAGCAAGTCCTATTTTGCTGAGGTGGTATCTTAAACCGTTGTGTTCTGTAAGGTATCCTATTAGGTTTCTGATATCATGCCGATTTAGATTCAGACTTCTGTCGGCATTTTTAAATGGTAGGATGGCTCGTTTGGCCTGACTTAGGCCTGAAGTCTCCTCCCAGTTTGAGGTGCATTTTAAGTGCTCCCAGCGCTTAATGCTTAAATTTACTGCTGTTTTAGATGTGCAGCAGAAAGCTTCAGGTCCGTTGAAGTGGTTTTCTGAACCTTTCCTGGCCACTTTGTCTGCCTTTTCGTTGTCGTCAATGCCCTCATGCCCAGGAATCCACCATATTTTGGTCTTGTTTCTTGAGCTTAGATTTTGGAGGGTATTGAAGAAGTGCATGTCTGATTAGGAGTCAATAACGTGTGAGCTAAGGTCATTTATAGCTGCTTTACTGTCCGTGAATACTTATACGGATGTTTGCACCTTTGATGCCAGAGTAGAGTATCAGATTGGCGCACTCTTGAATAGCGTGTATTTCAGCTTGGAATACACTAGGACTCTTGCCCATGGCAATTGATATGTTTGTGTTCGGTCCATGTATTCCAGCTCCCAATCCCGTTTCCATTTTAGAACCATCCGTATACCACTGTATGCCACTTTGGCTATTTGGTGGGTGTTTACTAACCCATGCTTCTTTGCTGGGAATCTCCGTGGAGAAACCTTTCTGAAAGCATAAAGTCTTTTGGAGGCGGTCTGTGACCGCGCAGATCATGTCTAGTTCTAATACGTCAGAGAGTAGGATCTTTATGTCCGGCTGTACGTGAAGATCCAGCTTTTTGGCTTATAACAGACTAGTTGAGCTGCGTAGAGCCACTTTGCTGATGTGCATGTGTAGGTGTATTAGTCCTAGTATTGCCTTTATAACCGCTGTTGTGCAGGTCCGAAAAGCTCTGTATATACCCAGGCATGCTAAACGTTGCACTTTTTTAAACTTAGCAATGGCGGTCTTCTGAATAGAAGGTGTTAATAACACACTATCTTCCAGGTCCTTTTTTTAATTGGTAATGACGGTTTTCATGGGCAAAAGAGTGAAGAACATTTGAGGGAGAGTTTGACTCGAGTGCCACCCAGATTTTTAGCCATCGCCTGTTAAAGTTTTTAAAAGTACCTTCAATGAAGCTTCTCGCCAAATCTTACCGATATCTACCGAGTTTTGATAGTCGCAAGCAAAGCTAACATCCTTTTGAATAGATTGAAACAAAAGACGTAAAATAATATCTTAACAAAGGCATTCCATCACACTTTCGTCTGTAAATCTCCAGTTATGGAGGACGCCTATCTTAGATTATGAAATAAGCCCACAAATACGGTGACTTGGAATCCGTTTGTCTCTGTGGCTTCTTTGAATATTTGAAATAATCGAAAAGCTGTTGCTCCTGAGATCATGAACTAGTGAAGGGTTGGCTTGGTCTATGTTTCTATGACCGGTACAATGGGCCACTTTCTGTTTGTATCTTTAGGAATTTTTTCTTTATACTTTTATTACCTTAGACAGTTCTACGAAAACTTTTCAACAAACAACCATAGATTAACCCTAATCTGATGAATCTTTAAATCTTTGAATCCGCTATATTTAATTCCTCAACAAACAAACAGACAAGTTTCTTTCGTTCCACAGGAAACGAACACAATTGTGAATCACTAAAAGTAGGTACTGACTGTCGGTCGGGTCATAATTGAACTTTTACATGTTCGACTTGCTTCACCTTTTCCACTTTTTACGGAATTTTCGTTCACAAAAAAGATACGAGTAAATAAAACAACCGAAAATTCGCACAAACAATTTCAATCTTAACCTCAAATTGTGTTTTGTTTGCAGATCTTTTTTTTTAGTGTTTTTTGTTTTGTTATGACTGCGTGACCGCCAACAACCGCCCATTGTTTGTTATTATTCATTTCTCTCTATTTTCGGTGCCATCCTTCCCCTGTCCCTCATCACATCAGCACCCCTTGCAAAAGAAACAAATTAATTGGAGGTAAACTTTCGAGAGTGAATTTCTCTTCCCACAACAACACCAGTCAGGTCGGACGCAAATCACCTGAAATCCAAAGAAAACATTTTATTACAACGCTATGCGACATTGCGCTGATTATCTGCTAGTCACTTTGACGAGTTCAACGTGCGCTTTTTGTGTTATTTTTCAGCTACTGCTCAGGGTGCGGTTAGTTGCCATTAAGTTGTATTCCCTCAATTTTACGGTCTAAATTTTCTTTCAAATGACTAATTAGGAAGACCCCAATTGGAGTGGCCTAAGTGCGCTCTCGCGGTACTTTGTCTTGAATAGCTTGAGTCATTTTGCACGATCACTTATGCGAGTATGACCCACGCAGGGAAATAAATTGCCTCGTTAAGGTAATTTACAATCAGACTATAATTTAAATTGTAATCAAGCCATCCGTGGTTTAAGTATTGATGGTTATCCGCATGAGGTAGGGAAAGTATGTTATTCTTAAAAAAATCAAAAAAAAAAAAAAAAAACTATTAGTGCTACAAGCAATGTCAAAAATTGAGACATCTACGAGTTTGAATGCAGAGAGTAAAGATTAAGGAATCATTTACTTTCTGCAAGGTGTGTACCAAATTTTGAATTTAAGTGTGTAAAGTCTGAGGTTAAACTGATAGAAAGTTTAAATCACAAAACTAAGGGGTAGCAACATACTTCTGTCTCCAACACGAGCAGAATATTTACAATGACGAAGCCATTGGGGTCATATTAAAAACTTAAATTGTGTAACTAAGACTACAATCGCACATAAGTTTAGTCTTACCACAACTGCTATGCAGTATTTTGACGTTTATGACCTCATCATCTTTATGTTTTAGGTCACTGCTCATAAATTATCGCTACAACCTATAATATACTGCTGCACCTCAATGTTCGACTAAAGTAGCAATCCTGTAAGCTTTGACGTTGTTGAATTATCTTCTTTGCACTTTGAGGTTTACTGCTCCTTAACCAACAAACCTTTTCAGTCAGTGTGATGCTTAGCTGGTTACCTGCAGTTTCCCACATCATAAGGCACATGTTCGGTTCACTTTAGGTGAGATCTTTCTCTTTTGCAGTCATTTGGGTTAAAAACATAGGCACTCCATTCATACCATTTGTATCTATCTGATCTTCATCTTTCAGCCCTCTTAGAAGTTTAGAATACGGTTTTCTGGATGCCTTTGTATGCGTTAGCAGGAACACATTTATCATCTGTTCGTGGTGATAGTCGACGGAAATCCAGGATACTGGGTAGCATTTCTAATACTTTTCCTTTTACTTAGTTGCTACTGCTTTTAATTTTTGGGATATTAGATCAGCGTCTGTCCATTGCGAGGACCGCTTTTTGATGAGTTCTTTCTCCAAATGTACGTATAAACTTGTTAATGAACTCGGCGTCTCAAAGATACAAAAAAAAAAACACAGTGGCGCTGGCAGCCCGGTATGGTCGATGGCCTAGCTTCTTGACATTCATTTGTGTTGCTCATGTTGTCATTTTTGTCACATCTGAGCGGGGCCTACGGTTTATCGCCGAGTCCGAACGGCACTCCTTAGAAGCTTTTTCGAAGGCAATTTTAATTTCGGGAATTTGCCATTGTCCGCCGAAAGGGTGATGGCGATTTGAAAAATTGTTGGTGACCCAGCCAGGAATCGAACGCAGACTCTCGGCGTGATAGTCCAATGAGCTAACAATCGCGCCATCGCAATCGGCGTCTCAATGATATATATGATCAATTCGTCCCCAGCCTTGATATTCTTGTCGTTGTTCTTTTATCCTGAATTTAGTATTGGGAGGGTTTAGTTTTGAATCTTTAAATGGATACACACAAGCCTATGCATCGTCTGGTCTTATAAAGATTAAGGCTCTTTCTCTTGGCTTTATCAAGCTTAGAAATGCGTGAGTAATTTATAGGCTTAGTCGAGGAATTCTCAGCATAATCCTTTTACGAAAGGCTATGATTGTCATGCAGAACATTCTACATAAATGTAACATTGCCTTGCCTTACCTTGCTTCATACGCACTTTCAGGTCTTTCGTTGTCAATGTTTTGGAACGAATTTCAGCTACTAATAACTGAGGTTATTTGGGTCTAAGGTTACTGG
Organism: Volucella inflata; assembly: GCA_928272305.1. Lineage (NCBI taxonomy): Eukaryota > Metazoa > Arthropoda > Insecta > Diptera > Syrphidae > Volucella > Volucella inflata. Next base: position 110,113,225 of record OV743720.1, on the reverse strand, counting down.
GCTTAGCTCATCTCTTTAAGGATCATCTTTATTGACGTAATTTTCAAATAAGCGCTATTATTTGCGCATTGTGTTAGAAACACGAAGAAATAAAACACAGAGGAGCACTGCAGGGGCATGTTGAGCAATATTTCCGCCAGAAGTTATTGAATTGGATTTACGTGGCATTACATGGTGCATAAGCTATCCAGGGATCATATTTTTGCGAAATTACTTCAATAATTAACTCATCAACTGCTGCTTGTCCTCCTCTGAGCTGTGGTTTGACGTGTTTCGATAAACATCAATTGCATATCTAGTGAATACGGCGGATGGAGTATGACCTCCCAGATGAGTGTCTCCAAGTTTGATTTGACCGGCTTCGCAACATGTGGACGAGCAATATCCCGCAGGAGAATAATTTGGTTTTTCTTCGAGTGCTGAGCTCAAGGTCATCAATTATAAGTTATCGGAAGAGAGCCGCAGTAATGATCGTTCGGTTTGAGCAATTCATTAAGCACAACATAAGTTTTTTCCCATGAATATTTGGCTTGGTTGTCGATGTTGATGAAGCATGGCCACGTGGTTCCCATAATTTCCTCTTCTTTGCATTATCGCAGTTGACCCTTTTTTTCATCATCAGTGACTTTACGATGCAGAAAATCCTTTCGTTTATGCCTGCCAATCAGCATTTCACATATGCAACATCGGCGCAAATTCTTCTTGTGTTTGACATGAATCTTCCTCCAATAATTCCAGTTCCACTTCCGGCCTACATTCTTTGTCTACGACGTCAAACTCATGCAATCGGTGCGCATCAGCATCAAAAGTTCGGGCAAATAACGCTTATTTGGTTCAAAACGCGACATTTTCGTACGAAAAAAATTATGTGATCCTGATACAAAATCGCTAATACCTCAAGGTTATGGTTTTGACAGATGTCTAAACGTAACGACATGACGTTTTTCATCTAAAAATTTCAACCATAACTCACTGGTGGGGCCATCTTTTGTTAAACGGCGGAAACTCATTTGTTTCATCTGAACTACACTTGAACCGATCTTGATACAAACAAACAAAAGCTAATTACCCTTGTTATTGAAGGATTAGCTCATTTTCTATTCAGTTACTTTTAATGGGCATTTTCCGCTAAAATTATCTTACGAATAAAGGCCAAAGTGAGGAACGTCCGAATGATCGATCACCAATTCCGAAGAAGTATTCTCATTAAGAAAAATGATATAATTTAAATTGCCTCCAAAGGTGAATCGTAAGTTAAAAAAGTGTACCGATCATGTCTACCAGCAGAAGGGTCATTCTCCACATTCCTGGAACTGGGTTTCATTTACTGCTGATCAAACTTCCGCTGTTGTCTGTCTCTGTCTTAAGGAAAGGAAATGGTTTAATTGTCGTAATTGAAGGTCTTCCATGGCATTTTGTACTCGTATCTGTAGCCTTATAAACTATTCACCTCAAACTAATTTTAAACGGTCTTCAATGTAAATTATTTCCACCTTTTAAGACAAATCTGCCATTCGCTCGGTGGTTTAGTGTGGTAAACGATACCTCTAGTCTTCATTCATCGAACTGAAGTGGTGGGACATCGATATCCACATCCATTTACCTGATTGAGTCTCGAGACTGAATCGAGTGAGCAGCCGATTGATTTATGGCGTTTGGAATTGCAAATTACGGGCAAATGCCATCGTTGCCGCGCAATGGAGCATGTATAATTTCATTAGAGGGTAATTGCTTCTTTTTAAAATGCTATTCCACACAAGTTGGAGACGACAGCGACAGCTACGGTTGCGACTACCACTACGACTAAGACAGTTGGGCTCTGAGGATGACGAGTCGTCATCGTCACATGCAAAGTGATATGTTATGCGGATGTGGATGAGAAGAGGCATGGCGAATGTGAATTCTTATGTCTGCCTGTCAGGCTGCCTGCCACTCGTAATAAATGGTTAAAACAAAAAACGAACAGAAAAATACATTCCCTCTGAAGGTCCTAAGATACGAATACTTTTCTTAATTTTCGATATTCTGTTGATTGGAAGACAAATGAATTTATTAATGGCATGTTGGAAAATTGGCAGAATGGCAAGATGAAGAATCTATTACGCAACAGCTGTAACTGGCCCATCTTGTGCATATTATCGAGGGTCGAAGAGAAGGCACTCGTCTGATATTTAATTACAAGGTAATTGCAGATACAAAAGTCAAAAATGAAGAGGAGAATCATTTGATGAAAATAAATTGTTTTTTGATCCCATACGCGTGTTACATACTTTTTTCGCTTATTTCTTCTTTTTTTTTCTGTCAAGTGGAGGTATTTTGTTGCGTTGTATTGTGCAAGCAGCTTTTTATAAATGTCTGTACTCAAAATTCGCGTAATGACATCGAAAGATACAAAAAAATACTCCTTCACAGCATGTAACCAGAAAACATGATTGGTATCTTGGAAACTTTCACATAAATTGGGAAGCAGCTATTAGTCTGTGTCTTGCTAATTAATTTACTTGTCGTAACTACAGACGGACTTTTACTTATTTCAGAGTCTACTAGCAAGAAGGTTTCCTAAGTCATTAAGACCCTCAGAAATCGAAAGGACATATCTGACAGTATGATCTTACCTGAATTGAATTCTGAGCGTTAATTTTTAAAGCAGCTGCCTCTAACAGCAATTGAATGAAAACGATCTCATAACATTCTCTAACAACACCCTGCACAATTGGGATACCGAAATTAGTCGTAGCTTATAGTATCTCTTTAAATTCTGTCATAATTCAAATCGATAACCCATTCAGGTAGAAGACAGAATCTTGAAGGCGATTTAGGACTTACGCCTACCTCTTTAAAGAACGCAATTAGAAGCTTTTTTTTTGTAAGCATTGTTAACGTCGCGTTTATGTGACATACGAGTATATGCTTACGAACAACCAGCAGTTTAACTGAACTTGAGTTAAAATTGTGTATCATCATTGACCAGATTAAATGTTCGCTTCAGCCTAACAGCAAGGATTTGATCATCCTCGCACTTAGATCTACTATAACAGTGGAACTTCCATGAAAACAAAAATTATACATTTATTGTTTGATTTTATTTTAAAGATTATTTAAGAAAAGAAAAATATATTTCATCATCAAAATATTAAAAAAAATCAGTAATTACACTTTGAGTTTTTTTTCATTAGATTTAGTTTTGTAAAAATTTCAATTTCGTGAATTACATTTTAAAAAAATGATACGGCGTATTGTTCTCAGTAAGAAGAGCATCACGTATTGTATCCAATGCTTCATATACTTTGGTTTGCCTTGGCTGCACAATTAAGTTTTCACCTGGATCTGCATCGACTTCATCGTCACTAACTCTGTCCATTGCAGACGATACCGAATGCAAAATTTCAGAATCAAACTGGTTGGACAGATAATAATTTCATTATCTAAGTTGATGTATTCTTAAAGACTGCAATTTATGTTTTGTGTATTTTGTAAGCGCGAAAAATTTATTTGCATTTCTGCGAACACAGGTATGGGGACTCCAAAGTCTGTGTGAATTCCGTTGTCCCTTACTTGTGCCAAACTTAAATCATCTTCTTCGTCCCAAAGAGAATGTTTGCCAAATCCAGCATAAATAAAAAAATTTCGTATTGTCGAGCTTTTAACATCGCAGTTCCATGACATTGAAATATTATTTAGGCAGTCCAGTAAGGTAATTTTTGAATTAACATGACCTTCTTCAAGCGAAGCTAAAATTTTGGTGATTATTCTATTTCTGTTAAAGCACTTAAAGTTCTGTAACACTCCCTGATCCATTGGTTGTAGGGCTGCTGTCATGTTTGGTGAAAGAAAAAAAACAAGTTTAATGGACTTCAAATTTTTGGGAGATTTGTGGGCGCTGCAATTGTCAACAGAACTTTCATTTTTGATTAACAAATACCTTGTCCCATTCTTTTAACCAGTCTTCAAAAAATTCAGTCACAATCCATGATTTTTTGTTTCGTCGATACTTAGCAAGCAAAGATTTTATTCCTTGTAAGCATTGTGGCTTATTGCTTTTGCCGATCAAAAGAATTTTGAGCTTTTCTTTTCCACTCATATTTGCAGAAAACATACATGTTACCCGCTCCTTACTATGTTTGCCACCATGACATTTTTCGCCTTTGAACGTCAAGGTTTTGTCTGGAAGACATTTGTAAAAAAGACCAATTTCATTGGCATTGAACATGTCATCTTCACTTTAGCCTTCGATTATGTTTGGAAGAATGTGTTTTTTCCAATGCTCGCAGTCTTCTTGATTAATTGTGGCACTTTCTCCAGACAGTGTTTTTTTAACAACATTTTTTTAAACAATTTTTTATCACGCTGAACTTACCTTTTTTTTTGAATTTATCAAGCCAACCAGTATTTGCGGTAAAGCCATTTTCTCCCAATTGAATTGCATAACTCTTAGCCTTCTCCTTAGTGATCGCTGCAGAAATCGGCAAATTTAAATCCCTGGCTTTCGAAAACCATTTTGACACAGCTAAGTCAACATTTTTATATTTAAACGACTTTTTTCTCATTGATATTTTTTCGTTTTGTGAGTTTTTAACATTTTTTCTTATAGCTTCTCTGTTTTTGAGAATAGTGGAGAGTGTACTTGGAGGTAAACCATATTTTATGGCCACACATTTCTTCTTAACACCACTCTCAACTTCGCTGATTGCTTTTAGTTTTTTTTCGAAAGTAAGTTGCTTTAATTTTCTACCTGACAGAGTTTCTGCGCAAAAAAACACGTACAACACTGAGATTTAAGTGAAAAACATACACAACTATACATCCTACTCAAACTAGCTTTTGAAATACAATGCGACAAATCACTGTAGGTTCAACTAAATTTTAAAAAAAGGGGATTCCCCGATTCCGAGCAAAACTTTGAGTTATGTTATGTATGTACATACAGTACCTGCAACAAAAAAATTCCGAAACAATCACAATAGACTGTAGCACATTGAAAAAAATAATTAATAGTAAATTTAGAGCAAAAGTTCGAGTTAAAGGGACCTTTTGCCATCTAAAGCAATAAAAAAAAAATCGAGATATAGAGGAAAAAATTCATGAAAATAGGGTTGAAAATGCAAAGTTCCGAAAAAAACTTTGAGTTATAAAGTAATTCGATTTGTGGAAGTTCGACTGTACTCGTACATATATTGCCGCTTTTATGGTCTTCGACTTGGGATTTGTAGCCTTAACATTTGTTTTTGATCTTAAATAGATCCTTCGAACCCCATTCTTACCTCACCATCTTCCTCTTTTCACTGTATCTCCTTCTCATAGTACTCGCAAGCAGCTGTTGCTTATATGCACGGTTCCATGTGGTAAACTAGTTAAAGTTAGATACATGCTCATTCAGGACGGCTGGGGATGAGTTCATGAAGAACATATACCAAATCATCTCTGAATTATAGTCGAGCGATATATGCCAGACAAGGTTCAATTCAGCATTGTATGACCGATCCTGAAGAAAGAAGGGCCTCTGGTCTTGGAAGTAATTTTACCGAGGCTCTGAAATCAAAACAAACTTTTGCGAGCCATTGCAGGTGGCAGCCACATCGACGACTCAGACAGAATGTCAAAGTAGACGATGTGTCAAGGACTTAGTGACACCAACTAAGAGATCATTAAAAGATTAACTCTTACTAATCGCTGGTTTCTTTTATAAATCAGAAGGTAATTGAGTAGCAGAGCAGAGGAATGTGCTTTTCCAAAAAACGATAATCGAGAAGTCCTTAGTCGGAATTTGAACCGCAGTCCGTACACCCACATGGACTTTGCTTAAAGAATCAGAATTACTTGACTTGGATCTCTTGTGGACTATATGTACCCCAGCTCTTAATCTAGAAAAGTCTTCCAATCTATCATTGAAAAACAACGCAGAAAACGTAGATACCACTTCATAAACTTGGCACTCAAAATAGGAAATAGTTTGCAAACAACAATGTCGGCCGGAGACCACATAAGTACCTATGTACTGTCTTTTGCTAAAAAAACAGAAGTTTATTCCTGTGTCTATTCTACTCATACCTCCACGTCCTAGATAGAGCCGTGTTTATAGTTCTTGCTATATGTTTCACTATATGGTATACGCCTAAATGAATTTTAAGTCGCCCTAGAAACTATTGTTGCTCGGTTTCACCTACATTTAGACTCTGGTCAGTTCTCGTAGAGCTCTGATATGTGGATCATGTTAATAGCTTAGGTTTCAGTAGAATCATCTAAGTCTTCCCCATAACATATTCTAGTTGGATTAAGGTCCTTTTCTATAACAAGAAGACTGAGGCGAAACTTATATTTATACCGCATAATGCCCAAACAGAACTAGAACTAACTCTACATAGGGGCCATTACTTAAATTGCCCTCTTATCCTTGTTTGAAGGACTTATTATTGTAAATAGGATTTAAAAAAAATTGCACAATAGACCATGTGATGTGTCACTTACCCATCACCTTACCTTCACCGCTTTTGGTCATCTTTTGAGCTTAACATATGTAGAATCGAAAATTTTTTACTTTATGGCCATCACGTGTCTTTGCTGTCGTTGCATGACTATCTGGGTCTTAAATATCATAATTGTCTTTAATTTGTCTGAACAGATGCTCACCCCACCACTGACCTTATTAATGGCACTCCTACAATTTCCCTATAACAGCAAATTTTCCCCCGAAAAAATGATCGTAGCCCACTCACATACCGAGTGCTTCTGCTCCTTCATTTGATTCCAAGAATCTTCACCATCAGCCAACACCATCGTTATACACACATACATATGTATATCTTCGAATGGGCCGAATTGCCGAAATGATAATCAGCCCTCGTTAAACAAATTATTCTGACAGCAACCAGCCAAATTTATGCGTCAAGGCATAGAAGGCGTCAAGCAAAAAACGAACCAGGAATGGAAAAAAATTCCTCCGCGACAAGGGTGGCACTAAATCACCACAAAAAGTTCGTTACAAATGACATCAGCCCCTCAAACCGACCGTTGTTGAAGCAGTGCAAAAAATTAAAACAACTTCGAATAGAGGATGACTTCATTAAGATATGCGTAATATCTGGACAAGCCCGAACTATACGAGTAGATACTCGCCGCAGACATCGAAACAAAGGGAGATACTTTTTTTTTTTAATTCCATTCAATTCGGCACCCGGTAGTTTGAGAAGTTTTATTAATAGCCTTTGATTAGTAGAAATGAGAAAGCACCTAATTGCGCTACTAAACCTGACCTGAGCCCTAAAAACGGAGGACACAGTGTGTTATTTGTTGTAGTAGTATCTAACGACATAATATGCGAAATTGCCTCTAGAAATTTCTCCAGACCGTTTTATGTCTGACTTCCAGCAGTTCCAACAATTATCTGAGCCCATGCATTGAGCAATCTTTTGTAATTAGTCCCACTTGGAGGTTGCTCTCTAAGAAAGAAAAATGCGCAACACAACTCTGGTTTATCGTTGTCATCTTTGAGGTATTGCCTTCGCCTTTGTGTCACGTTATCCGATTATCAGATAAATGTAATTATAAGACCAGAATTTGTTTAATATTTTTCGTGTCGAATTTTGGTCTTACGGGCACCGTTGCAGTATACAGATATGTACTTGTGCTTTCGGTGGGAGGCAACTGTTTAGCAATAACAACTGAATGAGAAAATACGTCAATTAGTCTCGCCGAAGTTGGGTTTGAGACAATTTGTTTACTGATAGGCAGAAGGTTATTGTTGCAATAGAGTAAAGTACGACTATCGTTTATCTGTATCTACTAAAGCACTTGAAGTTCTGAAGTGCAAGGCTGTTACATAAAATTTACCCTTGAGAGCTGTTCAATGCTGTGAAGGTCGACAACGTGCATTTGAACATGTAAACATTAACTTAACCGCAAAGTTTGGTCAGAGTGTCTACATGCTGGAAATCTAACCTCAAAAGGATAGTTTTGGTATTTTTTTTTATGCATGAACAAGCACTGCTTGTAATGACTAATTGAAGTAGTCACTAAGTGTAAATAAAACTTAACCCTTTTTGAAGGAACATGTACCGATTAAGAGCCCTTAAACTGTGATTGAGGGGAAGCAAACATGGCGAAATAAATGAATGACGGGCAATATTAATAAATGAAGTAATTTAAGACCTTGATCATGGCCAATACGGCGCACTAAATGATCGATACATAGCTTGAAGTAGATTCACGGAAAACACAACAATTGAGTTTTGTTCTGTAATGAGTAAGTTAGGTAAGCTAACCCGATAACGATTGTAAAGTGTATCCATTGTAAACATTGTCACAATGCTGTTCTCTGTCGTGTAACCGATATAAATGACATTTACATGACATCAACATGGTGCTCGTCATGTCTGAATATCAATTGTAAATATTGTTATGAAACCTGTATATACTTGACATTGCTACAGCTTAATTTTCCAATGTTTTCTAACTTAGCGATTATATGGTATTAGTTATTTACCTTAGAAAACATTGATCAAGACTTTTTTACGCTCTGAACGTTTGGGAAAGACCCGGACATCAACCAATTACTCATCTCATTTAGCGCGATTTTGTGGTGATCCCCTCCAGTTACTCACTTCAAAATCGTTGAGGTCACTTTTCCTTGCTACTTAAGGGCGCCACGTTAAGCAAGGTCTTCTTTAATTCTGTTCTTTCTATGGACTGGACTTGAAGACACTTCAGATCAAAGTGGTATAGTTTATTCTTTTAACTAGTCCTCCCGATTGTAGCCACTCCGACTGCTACTTGCGACACCTTCTCCAAATTTTATTTATGCAGATCGGACTATTAATCACTCAAAGAATTTTTCTTTTCAAGAAACTTAGGTACTTTTTGTCCAATTTAGATAAAATTCATTCTTCCGCTCCAAACATTAGAACTGGGACAATAAGGGTGTAATGGAATGTTTTTTGTCGTTGTTGGCGAAAAGGACTTATTTCTCATTTACCTATTTAGTCCAAAGAAACAACGATTGACGATGGTCTCAGCATTTGATTTATATTTCAAACTTATATATTGAATACATTTAATTTACAGTCTGTTTGATAACATCGTATACGACAAAAATTAAAGAAGAACTTATAATAATAAAAAAAAATCAATTGTAATGGTTTATTTTGTTTATTTACTTGAATGACTTTCAATTAATATGTTGTCCACTCTCCTCCATTATCAATAATTGCTTGGAGTCTTCGAGGCATGCTTTCTACTAATCTTATAGCATAATCTTGAGAAAAAGATCTCCATAAAACTCGTAGTTTTCGTGATAATTGTTTGACCGTCGAGATATTCTTTCCTTGGAGCTTTAGCTTCATGAATGCCTAAACATTTTCAATGGGACTTGCATCCGGCCAATCTAAAACATCGACGTCATTTTCTTGTTTCCACGCACTGCACAAACGACTGCGATGTTTCGGGTCATTATCTTCTTGCAGTAATCAATTCTCATTCCTTCTTTTAAACCACCTTTGGGCACATGGTAATAAAGCCTTCTTATAAATTTGGACCATGTTGGGTGCGTTTAAGCTATTTGTAAACATGAACAAATTGCCAAATCCTTGTTTTGAGAAGCATTCCCAAACGTGCACCTTTGCCGGGTGTTTGACGGTCCGCTGGATTAATTTATTGGATTGTGTACACCAGGTATGAGTGATAGGAGACCATGCCCAAAAAGATAACGATAACGTTGTTCCAATCTCTGTCCAAATTCTCCTCAGCCCAACTGAGTCGTTTTTCTACGTGTTTTTTTGACGGTAGTGGTTTCTTTATTGTGCTTCGAAATTTTACATTATTGGCTAGTAAACGTCTTCGTATCGTATCACAACACACATTTAGACCCCTTTTACGTAAAATCCCTTGTCCTCCACGTAACGATAGAAGAAGATTTTTTCCAAACACGCGTAGAATCATTTTGTCCTGCTTTTTGTTGTTTTTGGCGTAGACCCACGATCCGGCAAATCATCCACATTTTTAACTTGGGAACAACGGTGCACCCACTTGCTAACAAATGCTTTTGACTTTTTCATGTATTTAGCAGCTGCTCCGTATGACATTTTCGGTCCTTTTGGATGCGTGCACAAGAATACTGCTTCATAACGTGATGCAAAGGCGACACTCATTTTAAAATACTTCCGTCTCTGACAAAAATTGAACACTCTTTAAATTTTTTTATTCAAAGCATCTTAGCAGAAGTATTTTTTATCTGCTAATGCAAATGCCACTTCCAAACCGGTTTTCATAAACGAGTTTTGCCATATACGATCTTATCAAACGGACTGTATCAGACCTTACCGACCTTAATGAAGCAGCATATATTCTCATTACTACCCTATACAGACGAATGAGTTTGGCAGATTAGTGGTCATCGTTAAGCACTCTGCAGAAGCAGATCTTCGAATTTTTCAACCCCGGCTATCTTTCTACCATAACGTTTCTATTCTTATCTCTGCATGCTTGTGTTTAGTACTTACGTGCTTGGCAAGTAATTTTCACATTTTGAAAGAACTTTTGTACAAAAAATCTGTGGGAGCACTTCTCTATGACTTTACTCAAGCGTGGGCTTAATCTTTTTGTTGAGCTTCCTTCTCCCATGCTCATAGAGTTCATAGAGCATGTGTATGCATCGGAGTTCACCCAGCTGTGGCTTCGGATGTCTGAATACGCAGTCGGGCTTAATATACTAGAAAATTTGGTTGACGTCTATCCTCAGCGACTCCATTCCTTTTTTCCCGTTTTGCGCTTGGGATTAAAATATTTAAAAAAGTGGAATTTCCGGACATACTTATTATTCTTCAACTGCAAATGAAACCTGTTTTCATACCTTAAAGCACGGGACTAAGATTACAAAAGCCTTTAAGCCAGAACTTAGTTGTTCATTACCTCGTTGAACTCATGTCATTCTTTTCAAAGTTTCGCTTCCCGCACATCACATTTCCTTCCAATATCACTTTTCTGCTTGTCATCCAAAGCTGAACTCAGAATCAAGCTGCGGCCAGACGATCAGAGTCAACATTTGTACCGATTATCTAAGAAAAGCCTGATTGCATTAAAACCTAGCACTGCGCTACCATATATCTTAAATCTGCAACTTCTGCTAGTGAACGTCTATCTGCCAAAATGAATACGTGATTGAAGTGAATTTTTCCTTCATAAATGCAATCAAAGTTATCACGGATATTCATTCCGTTATTGGTTTTGTGGCCTCGCGGCGAAATTGATGAGAGTAGGTATTTCTTCTTTTTTTTTTTAAAGAATGATGTGCGCTTACTTAATAGGGAATTCACGCAACCACTATTTCAGAAATCAATTAGCAATACACGATTATAAGATGTGCTGTCATCCGACTCCAATTCATGCACGAGTTGGATTTTGGCTGATTTTATTCAGAATCTGGCGGCTGGAGTAGCAAAGATTGCCAGTTAAACAAGAAAGATCTGGGTTTCTCAAGTTGAGGTAGTAAAACAAACATCAGCGCATTTACGATTTTTGCACAAACACTTTTTTTTTCTCATAAAAAATAAGGTAGTAATGCTTGCATGAAAGCAGTAAAAACACGAGCTTCTTTTCAGTCGCCTAAGAGCTATTAATTTGAAAACTACTGCACTGTAGATTGGTGTGATTTTTGCAACATTACGTGGAAGTAGCTAGGCTTAGTCATCGAAATTTTCGATACTGATGTTAGTGCCAAGTTTCTTTCCTAATGACTTTATGGCGCTGGCAACATAGTTTGTGTGCACAGCGCAACCAAGAAACAGAAATGTTTATTCGGCTTTGAAACGCAAAACAGTTCCTTTCTCACTGATACTACAACGGGTTGTGAGTAATTTTATAGTGTTTAATACTACATCCTTTCTGGGTTGTCGAACTTGCAACTCATCACTGCTGGATGTACCACGTTTCGAGTCATATTTTAGGTTTTATTTCGTATGATGGTTCTGTACTTCCTATGTCAAGCCCCCAAATATATGGCAGCAACAGTATCATTGAGTTGATTTAAGTTGTTTAACTCATTGGTGAAACCTGACATCATTAAGACAAACCTTGGCAAATTATTTCCCCTTGCCCTTAAATTTCCGACTCAGTATTTCGGGGGTCGATTCTTCAATGACAACATCGTACGTAATGCGTAAGTATCCCTTGCGAAACAGCTTGGATTTTTTTTTTGATACCGGTCCCTAGTTCTATAGGCTGTGCCATAGGCCTAGCTTTCCCAAAAAAAAATGCTAGAGAAAGGATATGGCCATCCAGATCGAGTGTTGTGCATTAGGCTTAAAAATTAGGATAAGGAGGAACTCACTATATAATATAATAAAATGGCATTCACATCTTTACATTAAAGATTCGTTATTTGAATAGAAAACGTGTAGACAAAATACGGTTTTTCCCATCTACGTATCACTTAACACCTCGACAAGTTGTATGCAGCCTAAATCAAGTGTTGAAGACCAGTGTTGTCAATACCAAGGATCCATCATCCTTGCCGCAATTAAAGTGCACGACTTCACCCGACCACCCTCACAAAAATTGCCTGTAAACCATCGCTGCATAGAAGTATGCGACGAACTCATGCGTTCTGCTATGAAAATAGATGGCAAGATAACCTGCTTCTCAAAAAGAAGGGGGATCAGCCTGAGAAATTAACGACCGAGGAAATGGAGAGGTGCAGCTCCAGCTACAGCACACAAGTTGTTTTTTAGTAGAGAAAAGTCAGGATTAACAATACGAAGAAGCTATTCTAAGAAAGCGGCGAGAGTGACCACAACCCCCTTGCCAGGCTCAACAAACGATTTGTGGCTATTGGAGCGAAAACTTTCGACCAAAATAAAGTCAAGAAAGCAGTATCAACATTTTAGGCTATCACGAGCTATTCTTGGCATGAAGAGAACAACGTGTGAATGTGTGAATGTAACCAAGATTTCTATTCTCGTACCTGGAGCCATTATTAATCGAGTTATTTATTCACCTAGAATCCTTATAGTAACGACTGTCTAAGAAGTAAATGTCGCTCTTGTCAGCTGTCTGTTATACTGATGAGACAGAGTTTAGTATAGACAAAGTTGCAGATAGTAAATTGAAATAATTATAAAATCCTCGTTAGGCTGAAGGCTCAGTTCAGTGTTCGGGTCAAGCTCGAATTTTTAAATTATTGGTTTATCACTCTACTTATCATAAGGCAACCGATATGCATATGTAATGTGTTAAAACAATCAATTCTTCGTGTATTTTCCACACTTAAATATGACTGGTGTAAACTACAATACATTGACAGTTTTAACAAGTCTTACTATAAACCTTAGTTCAGATCCTTATCGGATACTCACTCTGTTGTATTCAATGACATAGCAATTAACAACTGTCAGAGACGGCTTGTATGAGAAAAGTGCAATAAACCTCTAAAAAGTCCGTCTTAAATACCCTTAAACCCATGAGAGTTTGTTTGAATTTCTATTTACGTAACCAAAGGCCCTTTTGTGGCACAATAATACGACACGTCAGCACCCAATAAACAATTTTCAATTTTTCTTAAAGTGAAAGTGAAACTGATACCAGCCTAAACGTCGTAAACTTTATAATTAATTACGACTAAATGTCATTCATCGAATGTTTTTACATAATTTGTCAATTGCTTATCAAGACGTCATCGTTCGAAAAAAAAAAATCTAAAAAATTCAAATCCCACCAAATGTATCCGTCAACGGTCGACAACAGCGGCATAACACCAAACAAAAATGTATCTCATCAACATCAACAGTAAACACATATTCATCGGGTGTGCGATAATTTATTCGCAAATCCAAAAATCATACAAAAGCCACCAATATCACCACAACAAAAAAAAAAACACACAAACATGAAGTTCACACTTGGAAATCGAAGAAAACAAAAAAATTAAATTTTCTGCTTTTAATTATCGTAACGGTCTATTACTATATTTAGCTAGGCATGCGTTTAAGCTGTCCACAAAATCCCGCGCTACCCAAAAAGCAATAAATTATAAGTTCAACCGAACTTAACATATTAACGGATTTTAGATTCAAAAAAATAACAATTTAAACCAAAAAAAAAACAAAAAACTTAAATAAAATAATTTAATTCAATCAAGCGGTGCGAGGCGACTTTGGACTTTATGGAGTAGCACTTTTGTATCTGTGACACTTGTAACGAATTGATTGGGAGTTTTGAAATTTTTGCAATTCCGGCCAAACCACGGAGACAAATTGTATCTGGTGGTTTATGCGTGCTTCGCTCCATTAATAATATATCAAACAAACAAACAAAGGAACAAAAATCTGTTGTGTGCGGATTACTGGATTGCAATCGAGAATGGACACTACTCGTATTGTGGATGACCGACCACAGAGCATCAGTTTTTGAGTGCAAATATTTGCTGACGGCACTAGAACGGAAATTGCCTGATTATTGCAATTGGATCTTCGATCTGAGTGAAGTGTTAACCACAGAATGCAATGTGATTTCGATCCGGAATCTGATTATCACAAAGGTCTGATTTAATTGAGGGATTCGATTACAATTTACGACTATGTATGGTATACCCGTAGGTAGTATGCAATGTAGAGAGGAAATAATGTTTTCATATTCAAGGCCGAGGACCACCAACGAAACTTCCATCCGGGGTATATGGCAAGGACCACCCCATTAAGGAAATTCGGAAAGATTGTGTAATCTTGCATTTTCTTCACTATATAGTTTAAAACACTATTGTTACTGCCAACTAAGTAAACGTTCGGTGCTAATGGACAATTTTGTATTAAGTTTTCATCAATTTCCTCTTGAGTATCCACTAGAGCAATGTTTTAACTGATTCTTTTTAGCTAAATGATAATCTTTAAGTTTGTTGTCGTCTGTACTAATACTTATCATATCTAACTAATAATGGTAGACGGATTGACTTTACATATTTTGAAAGTGTTTTCACTCTTAGAATTAAGGGCTTAGGGATAAAATCAAAGTGGCCTTTTTTAGGTTTCAGACAGAGCCATCTTTTGAGGTTTGGAAAGAGACAATAGTCCGAGGGAGCCAAATCGGGCGAATACGGTGGATGCGACAGCAATTGAAGCTATAAGTCATTGATTTTAGCCGTGGTTTCGTGCTCTTATGCGCCGGCGCATTGTCTTGCAAAAACAAGAAATTTTTCGCTTCATGTGAGGCCGTTTTGCTGCGTTTTCGGCCTTCAATCGCTCCAATAATACACAGTAATACTCGCTGTTGATGGTTTTTCCTTTTTCGAGGTAGTCTACGAAGAGTATGCCATGACAATCCCAGAAAACCGACGCCATAACCTTTCCGACCCATTAAGCCTCCCTTGGCCGCTTTGGAGCACTCGTGCCGGCTTCAGTCCATTGCCGGGCACTCATTCTGTTCTCTGGTGTGTAATAGTGGATCCAGGTTTCATCAACAGTTACCAATCGATGCCAAAAGTCCGCCCGATTCCGCATCAGCAAGTCCAAACACTCTTTCGAAGTGCTCTCGCGTTCGTATTTTTGGTCAGGAGTGAGCATGCGCGGCACCCAGCGGCAGGATAACTTTTTCATATGCAGAATATTGGCCAAAATATGGCGTGTGCGCTCAGTACTAACGTTTGTGGTATCTGCTAGCTCGCGCATCTTCACTTTCCGGTCAGCCAACACCATTTCATGTATTTTTTTTGACATTGTCCTCTGTAACCGCATCGGAGGGCCTGCCGCTGCGGACTTGATCGGTAGTGGAATTGCGGCCACCACGAAACTCTCGAAACCAATATTTGACGGAGCATTAGCCACATAATATTTATCCAACTTTTCTTTTGTTTCCTTCGCCGTTTTGCCTCTCAAAAAATAATGTTATATGAGAGAACGAAAATCGTTTTTGTCCATACTCAACATGATGTCAAAACTAAACTAAAGTCAGTATCGCACTGAAATTTGGCATGTCTGCCTAAATGTGAACGGATTTCAATGCACCATAACCTTTTTTGCAGGAGCAGCGCATTCTGGCCAAGGAGGTTACTTTTCACCCCACCTAGTACGCTATTGAACTTTCGCTGTCATAGCGGGGTTTTGTTTCAGTTAACTGGTTGAAATGAAACGTGGTATCGTTGCGTTGGTTCGTGGGGGGTGCTGGTTACCAAAAAAAAAAACAGTTCAGGTTTCATCTAACGTTTTCGAAAGGTTAGGGGTATCGAAGCTTTTGAAAGGATTTTGGTCAGTAATGAGAACGATTTTTGCATGCGCGTAGATTTCTAATTTGAATTTGAATTTGGTTTTTTTTGTAGAAATTGAGTCTTTCAGTTCTCTAGAACCTTTAACTTTTTCAAAATCATATTAGGTTGCATTTTAAAGCAAACTTAGTTCTAGAAACAACAAAAAAAAAGGCTTAGACAATGTATGGCAGAGGTTGTAGATGAAATTTCGTAGAAAACTGTTTCTTTATTTGGGGGTAATAGACTGCCCTTTTTAGTGAGGTGAATGCACACTGGATGAATCCATTGTGTGTTTAGATGGCTTGAAACTAAAACCCTTTTAAGATACAGCTCCAGCTATATGGTATTCAGGGAAATGTTCGTCAATGTTACATCAATAATTTGTTTCTATAGAGAATCAAAAGAAATCCATTGTTCGCCTGTTCCATGTATTTCAGATTATCAGTGTTTTTTTTTGTTAAACCAGCTTCCACCTTGTCACTACCTTACCTAGTACGTGCAACTAATTCAAGAGTAAGCCGAAGAGCAAAAACCCCTCGAAACTGTCGACATTGCCTCAACAATAATCGCCAAATGTGGTATTATTTGTGCATATCTGAAGCCATTTCAGCTCAGAGTCAAAAAGAACCGCACTGAATTCTCAGAAAAGTCGGGAAGGTTTCGTTTGACTCGGCTTGATTTTGGAGAGTCTTACCACCAGCAGTCGTGATCATGGGAGGTGGATGGCCTGTCAAGAACTGCTGGTAATCCGAGCGCAGTTTCACCCTGACCTTTTGATGTTAACATCATGAATGATCTTTTTTTCCAAAATGCTAGTCTGATCTTAAAACAAGTCAACACTAAGTGACTTACTCTATAGGTATGAGTTCCTTGAAGATCCAGCCACTGATCCTAGGTGATTTATACTCTGGGTTAGATTGAGATTTCTTGTGATTCCTTTTTTTGGCATCTAGTCATACTTATTCTACTCGTACCATTGATGCTGTGCTAGTTCTTGTATGGTAAGGTCACCTGTCACTACAGTCAGTCAAGTAGAAGAAGTTGTTAGGGGGTAGTTTGAATGACCCAAAATTTGTTTATCATAGCGAAGCTCATATTGTTAGCACCCATCTGATAAAAAATCTCACAACACGGTCGTTTGAAAATCTTTTGGGGAACATCTTGGGAAAGGTGAAAACGAAGCCTTTGAAGGTGATGTTCCTCGTTTGAGATCCATCACTCTCCGGGTGTGTTGATCGAATTTCATCGTGCGCTATTATGTATGAGCAGTGCCGCAAGGTGTCGGGTTTTAGCTGCAAATCTTTTTTGTTAAGTAGCATTCTAATATGCTTGGGATCTCGCATAGTTTAAATGATGATGTCAAATTAAATGAAAATGTCATCGACCTTTACGCTTGTTGACACAATCATGTCAATTCGTCCACAACATCGATATATGATCTCTAGTTGGAACCATTTTCTAAAAACTTCTGGGCAAGCTGCAAAGAATTGAGTTATATTGTGACTCTAAGCTACAGAATCTGATTAGCTTTCTGTCGAAGTGAATGTACATAATCAAAATTTGATTCGAGATGACAAAACCAATTACAAACACAATGGACCGCAACTGTCTTGAGACTTACTTTCATAACCTGCATTACTTAAACGATGCGGACATCATGATCATTACACAAGTCAAAGCAACAACCTAAAACTCGCTCTTGACCAGTTTTCGAAGGTAACATTGCCAATTTTGTGTGGCTTATTTGCATTGTTTTTTTGAGTAGCTACTTCTTCATCAAGAAAGCTACAATGTTCAGCTTAAACCTCAAAGAAAGTACTTATCAAATCAACACTATAAAGTGCAACGTACGAGTACAGGCACTATCACTTGGCCCAACTTCCTTTCACTGCAAATATCCAAAAGCAAACAACTAACAACAAATTGACAAAGTTTTATGAAATTTTTACTTCCGTGTGGGTATTCAAAATTGTATCATTCTGCAGCATTTTATTACCAAAAAAACAACAACACAAACCAAAAATAGGTTGCATACCAATAGACGACTGACGCGACGACTTCAAGTCGTTAAGATTAAGCCGAACGTAGGTTTCGATTGTAACATAATAGGGTTATTCAATTTTCATTTCACTTGCCATGTGACTGGTGGCAATGGCATAGCAGTGACAAGGCACTCGCCGCCTGCCATGGAACAGCATCTGTGGAAGCCCACCTTAGTGACCCAAAAACCACATCGTCATCACCGTCGGTCGTCGTCGATCGTCCGCGTTGCCCGTCGTCTATGTCACCGGCAATGGCAATATCCACAAATCAATTCCTCCGAATCTAAGCCAAACTAGTTCCACCGGAGATAAAATTTGTTTTTTTAATTTCTTTAGATTTTACATAACCCCTGCTTTGTATTGTATATTTTGTATGTTGCAGTGTTACAGGTACAGGTACAAGTATGTACGAGTATCTGCCGCACAGACAACATTCCACATCGGCAATCCGCAGAATGCAGCACATTTTTGCTGGGGCGACAGTAAGCCAGAGTCTTGCATTGTTATGTGACACTTAACAGAGCGTAAAATTCCAACAGGTCTACAGCCGTAGTTTCGGTTCTAGAATTGTTGCTTTCGAACGAAGTTTCGATTGACGGTTTAACGAATACTCGCAAACACGTAAATTTTTTAATGACCCCAATCGACCACACATCGATTAATTGACCAAATACCTACGAATAGTGATTAACTTTTTTTCTATCTTTTTTTTCTCATTGCAGATGGCGATCATGACGAGTCCACGAACATAACATCCCATAAAAAGGTGAGTTTAAGCTTTAAGTAGTTTTTTTTTTGGTTTTTTTTCGTTTTTTTTCAGCTTTCTGAGCAATCCAGTCTTTGGTGGTACTGTTTAGCACTTGACCATGTCTGTTGGGTTGGCAGAGTTGAGGCTGTAAAAATGCAATTAACAGCTTTACTCAGTATGACCACGGTTCCAATGGGCAAGGTCGGGGTAGAAGTTCTCTGACGGACACATACGGGAAACCTTTGCTGTGGGTCATTAAATATGTGTTACGCTAATGACCACGGACAATACAAAGTGGATTTGTCTGACTCTGAATAGGAGTGTGTGTGACTCGACTCCCCTTGTGAGTCCCGAGTGTGTGTCACCCTTTTTTTTTTGCTCTGAAAAAATTGTTAGGAGTTTGAATGGTTTTTTTGAAGAACTAAAGCCGGAAGAAGCACACCCTTTGAGGCGACAAAACAAGGGGCACAGCTAGGTCGAGACTAGTTGCTTGTAATGGTACTCGTATTTCAAAAAGACCAAGAACATTTTTAAAGGAAGTTTTTAAATCTTCTTTCGATCAATGTTTTGATAGCAGAAATACTTTTTTTTTTCCTAAAAAAAATTATCGTTAACATTATTTTCAATCAATCTTAGCATCTTTGTCAAATGGGATATTCTTCTGAGCGAATTGGCATTATTATTTTAGCTAATAAGAAAGTAGCAAAACAGAATATCTTTTGCTATTCACGCTGGTTTGAACTCCTTAGAATGACGATAATCCGCAATTGGTGATTGTGAGAATCAAATTTCACGTCAAAATTACAGTTTGCCTACTTGTGGTTGTTGTTAAAAAAAAGGTTGTCGCGTTTGAGTTTTGTGCTTGCAATTGTGTTCCGCACATGGGGAAATGTCGTCGAAGAATGCCAGTGCCAAAACTGGTTCGCCAAATTCCGTGATGGTAATTTTCTAGTTAAAGAGACTTGCTTCGATAGGCCTTCCAATATTTACGACGATAATATCAAAGAATAAGTAACAGAAAATAAGCATCCAATCATTCAGGACCTTACTACACCTCTAAGAATGTGCATTGGCAGCCTTCATGGCCCATTTAAATCGTAGATGCTTGTTATTTTGGTATCGCATTATTTTAAGAAATTCATTTGACGGAGTGGATAAATGTCTGCGATCAACTCACCAAATGAAAACAAAACGATCCATTCTCGAAACATATGATCGCGGCCGACGAAAAATGTGTGGTCTACAACAATGTCAGCCGATAAGAAAGAAAGCCTCGCAAAGGCAGACATTAACCATATTACATATTTTGTAATTTTGTTATAATTTTATTTTTTTCATTTTTTAATATTAACTGATGGGATTGGAAGAGATCAGTCTTCAATCGACTTCTTTCAAAGTTCAGAATGATTGATTCCAATGTCTACTCTGAGGAGCTACACAATTTTCCATTACAGAGAAAAGTCCCGACCTAATCAATCATAAGGGCATGGTGTTTTACAATGAAAATGCGAGACCACACCCAAGTTTGGTCATTTGGCATAAATTGTTGGAACAAAGTTTGGAATTTGTACCCATATCGATGCAACAGGTACCAGAAAATGACCATAAATGGTAGCAATATAAGAGTGCTCAGCTACCTTTTGGTGGTATGGATTCACGAACAAATCAACCACAATTCGAATGTTAACTCCAAAAATCTGTTATGAAAAATGTGCTCGAATACGTAATGTATAATGACAAATTCGAATCAATATTTTCACCATTGGATGTTCCCATGCCAGTGAAACAACGCACCGGTCGAAGTACCTAAAATATCACAGTGCTTCAGTTCAAAACGAGCCTTGCACTTGGACCCGTACAAGATTAAATTAACCCAAGAACTGAACCTTTTTGATTATTTGAAGCGCCAAAACTCATTCGATATGGCTTTGTTAAAGTTTGAAGATTATCTTGAATTTCATCGAAAAATCATTTTCAGCAATGTAGTTCATTTTTGGGCTATATGACTTTTCTTTAAACTTCTGACTCGCCAATTGTAAGATACGGCACTTTGACCTGAAAGATCTTTTGTACCAGTTTGTCAGAACTGTGATTAGGCTAGTAGGTTTTCCACCTTCCGAATGAAGGAAGGGGAATCCCTTAGTTCAACGATGTCAAGTTGTTCCCTGAAGAAGGTATTCCTGGACCGTCACACAGAATGTGTTCACTACAGTTTCCATTTTATACCACTTTATGCTGGTATTTCTGAAAGCAAGATCTTTGGTTCCGGGTGGTCGTAAAGATCTAGCTCTTTGTTTAGTAGCATACTTGCTGAGCTGCGTAAAGCAACTTTATTGATAAAAATTTCTATTATTACAGAAGCAGCTGTTGGGTAGGTCCGAAACGCTCCAGAAATACCCAGACATGCTCTTTTGAGCTTTAAGATGGTGGTTTTTTTTATGACGCGTTATTGGACAGAAACAAACCCGATCGATCGCCATGTTACAGTCAATGAAATCCGCTATCATGCCATGTTGGAAGACTATCCTCAGACAGAATTAGATGGACTTGACATCAGGTAAATGTAGTCAAGTCATAAATACTGGTACACAGAAAAATCAGCGTCAAATGAAAACGAATTAATATTTAAACAATTTTTTTTTGGTTTTTATTGGGTTATTCAATGGCTATAAATCTTAGAGCAACTTATTCGAAATGACTTCCATTTTCCTTCCAGCACGACTTAAGACGATGTGGCCACTCATCGATTGCGAGACGCACTTCATGCATGGGCAAATTGTCCACTGCACGGACAAGGGCTCGCTTCGACCACTCAATATTTGAGTATAGAGCTTTCGATCTTCGCTTGCGTTTTTCCTTCAATGCAGCCGTGAGCAGGTGTCCAGTGTGTCGCTTGTACGCGCTGAGTCTTAAATCCTCTTTGTTAATGCGACACATGGATTTTTTCCGAAATTTTCAATTCCCGCGACAAGATTTTCTGTTTTCGAAGCGGTTTTTGGTCGATTCGTTTCTTCACAGCTTTAATCGCTTTCGGAGTTCTAACAGTGCGCGGACCTCCGGATCTTTGACGGTCTCGTACTCCACCTGTATCTTCAAACAACTTCACAGCACGATACACAAAATCGCGACTGATTCCAAGCGGTCGCATCGTCCTAAAGATAACGCATTTTCCATGTTGCTTTTAAGTAGGCCAACTACAACAATACGATTTTCTATGTCGCCCCATTCCATGATTATAAGCAATTATTATCAAAAACTTTTAACGTCACAATAAAGCATAAATATCAACTGTCAAATTGCAATCAATACGAAATGGATGCGGCCAGTGTTGCATTCGTAATGAGTGAGTTCAGTTGTGTACCAGTATTTATGACTTGACTAGGAATGTTGTTCCAACAAGATTGGTCCACATACCACACAGTTAGTCTAACAATTGATCTATGGAAGAGGAAGTTTGATGATGGTGTAATCTATAGAAATGGGTTGGTCGAGTAGCCGTTGGATTTATTTTTATGGGGTTACATTAAGTCGTAGGTTCATATCAACAAGACAACAATATTGAAGGAACTCTGAAGCATTGTCGAACTGGGAATTGCCGATTCCAAAGAATTAATCGTTGTCAACGTACTCGCGGTGGTATTATGAACTATATCGGATTCCATACTACATAAATTTAAAGTATTTTAAAGTATCTGGTGTTATCGCTTCATTTTGTACCATTTTTCAAACTGCATGACAATGCGTCGCTTTATCTCAAGCCTATTTTGACATTGAAAATCTCGGTAACGATAGAATGACTATATTTAGGTTGGCGGTATAAACTCCCTCATACGCAGTTTACTCGCATAATGTGAAATCTTATAGATGCTGGACTTTTCTCAAACCACATTGATATGATCATATCAAGTTGCTTACGCGGGTTTTTAGTTATTGACATAAGATGAAATAGCAGATCTGATGTTGCTAAAGGACAGAGTTCGAAGATTTGGGGAGTCATCAAACCCGTAGAGCACGCTGAAATAAATTTGTAAAGCATAAATTGTATTACTTATTGTACTTATCGCATTCGCATTTTTGAATTTGGAAATCTTGCTACAGATCAGCAAACCAAACAAAACCCTGAACTCCCTTATCTGTGAGAAAATATTTTATACATACTCGTACACTGTGGCGTTATAAAACATTGCAAAAACACCGAAAATACCGATTTTCATGAAACCAACACTAACTCTCCTCAAAAGGGTTAAAACTAAGTCATGCGTGGAATGCTGTCACTCCGTTGGTAGAATGATTCAATTAAAGTGTACTGAATGGTTGAGAGCGTTTCGAAAACGATTAATGACAAAGCTTATCACAAAGAACATAGGGAAATAGTTCTTTCTATTAAAATTTTTTTTTTTTGAAACAACTGATTGACAATAGCCCTGTAAATCATCCCCAGCGAAGGCTTTTGTTGTCTTTTCTAACTTCCATTTCTTCATATAGGGCTACTTCCAATTCACACTGAATGGAAATTGCACGGCTGATTGATTTTGTTGAATTAAAAATGGTATGCTAGGAGCGGGAACTCATTTTACCTAACAACTGAACCATAAGGTGTTGGGAAATTATTCATCTTCATTATAAAATTCAAATAATATCTGATCACCCAAATCAACTAATATTAGGCTTTCGAGCTGAATATTTTGAGCTAGATTTTGAAGAGCCTTTCTTCCGTGAATCTCCAACGGCATATGTGTTTTCAATTGGTTTTGAAGCATTCTTTTGCTATAGCTTCGTTCAAAGAGCTTGCTGCGGATACTTAAATAAAGCAGAAAATAAATCTACTTCCCATAATTATATCCGCACTTTATAACTGTTTATACAAACCTTCCCTCATTCGAAACGCACTAAATGAAGTTAGATAGCTCAACTTATTTTCACGTTCATAAAATATAAAAAGACAAGGAAGCCAAGTAAAGCTGTTCATTTCGCAAACTGTATAAGGCAACACTAAATATTTCCCACAAAAATTGGCAACCGTTCCTTTTTTTAATTCAAAACCAAACTGGGAAAACATTCCGCAAAGTCATCCAAAACAAATTGCTTTCGTTCCCAATTAACAATACTGTTAGGCAAGACCTTACCCAACAAACCTCATCCTCAAGTGTGATAATTGATTTTGAACTTTTCAAATTAAAATCACCAGGTCTTAACCTTAAGCATTTGTATCTGGCGCGCCCACAGGAAATTCATTCAATGGTTCAAGTGGCATCACAAACCAACCATCTTTGCCATGAGAAGTAATTCTTTTCTCTATCTTACAGATTCTGAATTCGTTCCAAGAACGGTTCACAAAACTTCAAAACTTGTGTCACCACTTAATCCCGGATTAGTATCTTCGTCTAGTGCAGAAGAAAAGAGTTATTAAAACGCCATCCAGCAGCAAGAAATATCTCAGAATCTTAATTGGGTAATTGGCCCAAGAATATCTTGGCACATACCAAGCGCACGCGTGTGACAGATATCCGATACTCGCAATTCTTCACTCCTCAGTATTGTGGTACCCTCGAGCGGTCAATCGATTCATTCATTCAATCCAAGTTGAACTCAAGCAAAGAGAATTTGTTCGTTGTTGTTGTTGTTTATGAAGAAAAAGAAGAAACAAAGATGCGGAACCACTTTTTATTTTGTATTTTGCTTCTTGGATAAGTTTGTGGTGGCTCGAGATCGTCACTCGCCAAATACGAGTAAAATAAAAAAAATCACACTTGACAGAGTGGTAACCAACCAGTTTGCTAAGAGTGAGTTCTTTCGGGTGGTGGCGGAGTGGGTTCAGTTAAAAGTTCAGGTGTATACTCGCTGAGAGACTATCAATTTGCATTAGCCAACTCTCTGGCACACTTGAGGACCACTTAACCACATACGAAAAGTTGATATTTTGCTAAACAGTGGGCGTAAAAAGGTACACGAAAGATGGTTGGCAGAGCGAAGTTTAGAAGTTTTCATCCATTTTACATTACTCTGAGAACTAAAAACCACTTATTCCTTCATGGCTGCAGAGATACAGCCACTTTGTAAGGATTGAGTGCTTCCTGCAAGGACTTTTACGATCCAGTTTGTGGCATTAAAAGCGTATTCAACCTCAACCAGACTTATGAAACTTAGGAAACTCAATTTCAAAGGTGGAGATCTTCAGTAACTTGCTGGAAACTCAGTTCCTAGCAAATAAGCTGATCAATGAAACTGCCGTAGATGGTATCTGTTATCGGTAGTAGCTGGTTTATTGCAACCCTGGTGCTGCGGTTTATGCCAAAACTCTGTTAATCTATCAAGGAAGGTTTAATAGCGAAAATCGGCTAACTTGCTTAACTTCAGATCCATACGCCTGCTACAGGGCAAAGAATAATCGGCCTTCATAGGCGCATAACCGTCCATTTTTATCGGCTACTTCTCCCTGTACTTAGCAGACTCCAAAGAAAAGTTTTTTTCCCGATGCGTTGCAGCTTTTTTTTAACATACCTGTTTTCACTTTTAACGCTGTCTTCAAAGCCTTGTTTCTGCTTCAACGAAACTGAGGTTTCGATGATTCTAGATGCCAACACATGATCTCTGGCTTCTGTGAAAATATACATCTCTACAGCCAATCCAGGATGTGGCAGTGACGCACTTATAGGGGCTGTTAAATCTAGACTTCGCTCTATCTTGTATATATAACGTATATCTGGTTTTCAAGTAGAATCAAACACCACAGCTGGAAGCGGTGAAGCATATGCGCTTGCAATTGCCAAGAAAGGCTTTAGATGAGCGTGAACCCCTAAATCACTCGCAAACTATTTCGAGAAGCAAGACTTCATTAAAAGCGTTCAGAATGACAAGTTCATTAATTCTTCAAATATCTAGTTCAAACCTTAGAGAAGAAATTCTCGAAACAACTGGAATCTCCTGAGCCATTTGTATGCGTCATCTCTCGCCATGGCTTCTAGCTACCCGAATGCCTTTTAACAGCTCCCAAAGTTAGCAACAATATGAATTCCTGCAGCTATCTGCGATGCTTGTTATAGAGATGACGGCGATCACTCTTTGAATGTCCTACTAACGTTGACGGTTACATTTGAAGAATTGTAAGAATTATTTAAAGACTACGATGGACTAGTTCTTTTTACAAACTTACCTTGACTAGTACAAGGTAGTAGAACTCTCATTTGAGCCTCATATTGAAGTTTGCAAAAGAAAATAACAAACTTACTGCAATCTTTTCAGCCCCACTGTACTCATCCAGCTCACAACTTCACAACTTAGTCCATCGATTGACCACTATCTCCCAACCTGCATTGCTTCTATTTTTATTGCCAATTCACACAGTAAGCACGAGGTACCGTTCATTTGAATGACTTCTTCACCTTCCAGCCAGTCGACTGGTTGTCTTGGCTTTTTCTTCTCAAATCCTCCAGCTTGGAGACTGAATCTGGAGAAGATGATTATAGTGTTGCTTGTGATGATGTACAACAACTACATGTCTGGTTTGCTATTTAGCCCCTCGAGTGATATGAAGTGGATATAGAATAAAGATACGAACCTGACTCCCTCTCTTGCAGGCTGACCACAATAATAGTATAAAACAGAAGAAAAAGAACTACTAGATACGAGTACATTGGATATCTTATGTGGCTCGTCTATAGCTGATATACGGTGTGTTTTGTATAGCCGTGTTTTGTATCATAGCTTTGCTGCATCATAGTCGACCATTTGATGTGGCATATTTTGCTTAAACAGACTATCCATCCCCAAAGCCAACTATCGAACTAAGCATGATCCTCGTCAAATTGATTGGTTTGACATAGAGAGAGAGAGACAGAGAAAGCGCCAGAGCTCGATGTAGAGATGTTAAGCAATAGAATGAGAATTGCTTTAGAATAATTTAGCCGACGGATGAATCGCTCTATCCAAACCTCCAATCGCACACCTTGATTATTATACACCGCTGTACGGTACAATCCAAAGTGACCTCTCTTGGGATACAGTGGAGTGGAGTGCAGTGCAGTGATTTTCTTCCATCTGTTCTTTTAGATGTGCATGGAAATTTACGTTAACGCGCCGTTAGGTCTTAATCTCGATAGTCGATCCATGGATCGTACGCCACGATCTGATAAGCGGTCCCACCATCAGAAACAAAGTTCTATTGAATGCACTTCTGGTCTAGCGAAAGGGCGTTCACACTGCCGTGCCACCATCATGAGGCATGCTGCACAATAAACGGTGCGCTGTGTATGGTTCTTGGTAGACATTTATGATGCACACACCAGGAAATAATCGCACACTGGATTATTCTGTCGATTCCCTTTCACTCGATGATCCGTGATAATAGTGCAGCGTTGGATTATAAAGCACACTCACATGGCATAGGCACGGCAGAATGTTCACCGACTCACTTGACGGGATCAGGTTAATACAGCAGTGGAGCGCAATTTAACCACAGAATCTACTACTCGTACGATCTCATGTAAATGATGCCACATATGAGCAACATAGTTCCTTCCTTGGTGGGTTCGGGTTTGAGTTTTGGTTTAAGTTTGGATTTGGGTTTGGGTTCGGGACTCATGGATATCCCACGGTACCTCTCTATGGTATCAATGCCGTGCGTTGTTTCCCGTCTGACAAATCGTTTAGTTCCTCTGTTCCAAGATGCCACAGCCTCGGGTTTCTTTCCCTCGTGGATATTCAATCGACCGCAGCGCTATTAAGTAATAGTTTGAAAGATACTCGTACATACGTACCAGTGCCTAGGCAGGCTGCTTGCTTCCCTATGTGGTAATCCCGTCTGTAATGTCTGTCTGTAGATTGAAAATAACAACATGTACGAGTAGGAATACGAGTACGTGTATGCGCCAAAGTATCTTTAATAGCGTATAAAACTATATGTATCTGCCATCAGATGCAGTGCCGGTTAAAGGTCAAAACATTGTTTTGCAAACACCGCAGGTCAATTCAATTGAAGCCAAAGGTAATCGTACACGCGAACGCGATGTTATGGCAAAGGGGAAGTGGCCAGAGAACACATGGTGGGTGTCATTTTCCCTCTGGGAACTAAAACAATACTTGTTGTCCGCTTGACTTTGTGACTGCTTTTTTGCGACGTAGTTTTTTGCGCGTCATTATCGCGCAATGAGGACAACATTGCCGATTGACCTTAGCAATGAATTTATTGTTCAAATTCGGTTTGCCTAATCTCAATCAACACGGACTAAATCGGACTTCAGATGGGGGAGCATGTGTGGATGGGGTGCATGTAACCATCTAGTTAGCTCGACTATGTGTTGTACTCGTACTTCTTGTTTGCATGTCGCAAGCGTATAATTAAGCGAGATTGCGTGCTGACTGGGGAATATTCATTTGGGATTTCTCTTGTTTTGCAATTAAGGAGGCGGTTTGGCAGCTTTGCCAAATGCAAGGAAAAGTCAGTTAACATTGTCAGTGACCTTTTTTTTGTGGGAAAGCCATGCATGCAACTATACGCCCAGTGTACATGGGAAGGCGTGGTGCAACTAGTTCTTAGAATTAGAAGTCAGAAGAAATTGGGAAACAGAGACTTTGACAGTGAAAATGGATTGGACAGCTGAAAGCATTAAGCAAATTAACTCAGTAGCCTTTGGCCGGTGTACAAAACATTTTCAAGCAACAGCAGCCTAGAGATATGGAAGTTGTAACATTCAGACACCACCCGATGAGATGTCTCGAAAAGTCGACAAACACGGAACAACATTCGGAATGTGTCCTCTAATATAATTCTTCTTGCAGAAGCATCTGTGGATAACGAATTTAAATATCATCATCCTAAAAGAGGATTTTAATGGCCGAGTGTGCATCGGTAACCAAGGCTTCAGGGATATAATAAGCACACACAACCTCAGGCAATGGAGTGCCAATAGTGAACGATGTCTAAATTTTTGCAATCGCTTAGTCAAAGACGCTACAAATTTTATCACAAACTCAGCTGGGTATCAATCAAAACACCATGTTAAATCGACATCCTAAATAGTCTCCACCAAGACGACACTACAATTCATCAGTTTTAAAGTTTCTGCAACACTATCAGTATAACCAAGTACAACACTGAGCGACTGCTAATGCCATCAACTTAATGACCTCGACCGGAAAATGGGGAAGAAATTAGCAGCTAAATAGACGTATCCATCCAAGAAA
Organism: Volucella inflata; assembly: GCA_928272305.1. Classification (NCBI taxonomy): domain Eukaryota; kingdom Metazoa; phylum Arthropoda; class Insecta; order Diptera; family Syrphidae; genus Volucella; species Volucella inflata. The sequence continues at coordinate 110,084,034 of OV743720.1, read as the reverse complement.
CTTGAAATTCTTTAAAAAATGTTTTTACAAGTGCGGTCAGCCGTACGAGGATTGAATGGAAAACAACTTCGAGGCATCACATCACATACAAATAAAAGAACATTTTAGCTGCAGCTAAAGACCAACTATGAGAGGGCAACCGTCAATATTTCCACCTCAATCCCTAAAAAATAAAACGCTGTCGGCCATAAGAATTACTTTGTAGAATATCCCAAAAGGCACACGTTTTACTTTCACAATTTGTTGAACTAAGTCCTACTTCCAAAGTTTCAACTGACTTGTTCAATTAACAAATGAATAACAACTTCCTGGCCTTTGAAACCAAAACTTATTATTGCATTGGTATAGCAAACAGAGAGAAGTTTTTCTCTGTCTTCAAAACATAGGCAACATTCCAGATGCTATTCGGAGGTTATATTTCGCATTTGACAGCAAATTTCACTTCCTAATCGGAATCTCACTAAAGTTATTCGTACATGGCATTCCAAGCTAATTTCTACATTCCCTCTCGAAGCGTGGATACTTTCAAAACGATTTACAGCTTTGTCAAAACCCGCCTTCACCCCGACGATTATTAAATGAAATTTCCTGCCTAATGAAACAGTTCCCTGCAGTTTTCTAGCCTCCAAAGACCCAACAAAATCTCATTTACCTGCATCGCTAGGCAGCATCTGTAGAAGCGAAAATTTCTCATAAAATTCGTGACTCGAAATAATGAAATCCAAATCCCATTCAGCGACCGGAGACTATCATATTGCAAACCCCAGACGAGAGTGAAACGTTGCCTAATGAAAATCTCTTCCAGCCTCAAACTCTTCCAAGGCACAATGTCTACTTTCGGCAGAGTAATTGGCTATACTGTGGTTGTGGGGCTTGGGTGAGTTTTCAATTGAACTCTTCTCTCGACCTTTAAGCGAGGAGTGCGATGTTATCGCAAGCGAATCGCTTGCCCTAAAAACACAAAACTTAATCCCAAACCTCTACGAGTCCTCTATAAAACGCCAGCAAAGGCCCACAACAACCATGACAAACGAATTTAATGACTTTGGCGTGACGTGACATGATGTTTTGGACAGTACCTATATAGCGTGCTAGTAGGACTTTGTTGGTAGAACTCCTTAAAAGTCTTAACTCTCTCGTTTGAATCGGGTCAAAGGCTACTGATTAGGAAAACTAGGAGGCAACACGCCAAATTAGAACATACTCCTCCTGGCAAGCCTTTATCGCAAATAGCCTCAGAGGAGAATTTTCCTTCACGACTAAGTCATCATCGTCATCGTCGTCGTCGTATTGTATGTTGTGTTTTCTGTTTCTTCTATTTACTATTTATTGTGTGCTTCGTCATAAATTGACGCTGGAGAAGAGCTACAGTTTCAAAGCAGAACCCAAAGCACAACCCATTAACGAATAATTTACATATTTCTCGTGGAATTGGCGAATTGGAGCGGAAAATCACAACTTCTTCTTGCTTCCTTATTATCACTGCTACAGCTACAACTTCAGCGGTGGCTTTTGCATTGACTTCTACTTCTACTTAGTTGTACTTCTTCCATTTCTAGACAGTGGCAGAAACTGGCTATTCTCCACATTTGGTGTGGGTTTCTACTTCTCCAATTGAATCGAAAGCTGGACGGGATGTAATACAACGGATTGGTGGAAAGAGTAGTAGTACGGAAGAAGATGGAAATCGTTCCATCACGCTTATCGGGAAACCACTGCGCGCCGGCATGAATTCTTTAATCCAAACGAGCGACTGGTAGCGTGTGCGGCAGCCAGTTGGTGGGTACAATTAATTTGCTGCAAATCGCCACTCAGAATGATGATTCCCATTTAGCGGTGGTCTGGCCTGGGCTGGCCTGGTGAATACGAGTATTCTTTTACGCTTCTTCGGTGGTATGTGGGAAGTCATGTGGAGTTGTTCAGTTGTTCTTGGATCTTGGTAAATAAATTTTCCTAATTGTGGAATAAATGCCGGGAATTGTACATGTTCCGGAGGTTAGAAAACATCAGAGTGCTTGTCAAGATAAATGAAGACTTTGCCGAGCGGTGAATTTATTATTTCAAGTTCTATATTCATGTTTTCATGTATCTAAGTCTATGTACAACTCTGTACGCATTTGTTTTTTGAGAAATTTATCTATTTACATTATATGGAATCTTTTTGGTGGGATAGGGTAACGTCTTGTAGTCATAGGAGTGGGACATGCCCTAGATGCAGACATTTGCGTGATTCATTTTGTGGATTGTAATATTGTTATTCTGCCAATTAGATGGCAAATTTTAACATACTCGTCTGCTTTAGTATATAGAAAATAACTGATAACTAAAGAAAAGACTATAATGATAAACAGATTTGTTTTCACTTCTCTTTTCTACATCTGTGAGTATGTAATGCTATGGATATATTATGGTACTGCCACAGTTAGGAGAAGGAGTATGTATTGGAAGCACTGATTATCAAGATTAAATTCGCCAAAATGAGCCAGCCATCATTCTTGAAAGAACTCTGTTAAACCCGCAAGGTAATCCCATTGGACCAATTTTAAAAAAGTCTGTTCAATGCAGTCACTAGTTCGCTTGCAGCAGAGGGATTAATGAATGTACTCATATATGAGGGCAAACACAAACAGATAACAGATAAAGACATCCTTGGTTGTTTCTAACTTTAGACTTGTTGAGTGATCTTTGGTCCCGTTTTTTTTTTGACGAACTTTTGAGTGGCATCAACTTTTCAGAAAAGTGCGGATTATTCAACTGGAATGACTATGACATAAAGTGCCAATGGATGCTTCCTTCTGGCCCTTAACTTTCGATTCCTACCCGTAACACAGAAGATTAAGATCTCGCCTTGACCTACGCGGCTTGCAACCTAAATGGGATGGTTACATTACTACTATCACATTTGGTGCAACACATGAAATCAATGCCGTCAGCTTAGTCCAGCAGATCGGTATACTTGCTGAATAAAGTGCCTTACATGTTAACCGTCTATCGATTCTACATCAAGGATTGAAAATTCAGAATATGGTTACCCAGATCATGGTAAAGCGCTCAAAACACGGTTGTGTGTTTCGACCTAAAATATTGTGATCTTTTTCAGAATTTGTGTAGTCGTAAAAATTTGTTCTTTATTACTTGATTTGTCATATTTGCTTGGGCGCATGGATTTTTTCATTCATCACCTGGTGCGTAACACACTAAGGTGCTGGTTACTAAGATTCCTGTTGCTCCTCTTACCCTGCGACTTATTAATTTTCTTAGACTGGAATACCCTTTTATTTGCATCTCCTGTCACACATGTCCCTACGCGTAAGTAACCCAAAGGTACTTTAGATATTTCCTTCATGATCGACTGTGGTTTTGTCTTTACGAAACTCGTTGATATACCAGACAATCCTATGCTGAGTCTTTGAAATCTAAGCTGCTCTATACATTCCTAAGCGAATAACCAGACTTTATACAGAGGGATTTCGAGAATAAGATGAGAGCGGGCATAACATTTGACAATGTTATGATAACATCTTGTACATATTGAAATGGATTTGGTTGGCATTTATTTTATCATTATACAGAACACCTTGTATTGGATCATTTGCAGAAGTTCCTCATTGAAAAATGCGACAGAAGCGATTGTACTTGAAAGACACAAATTTTATTAATCAATTACATAGTCCCAGCTATTTTCTACAACTCTCTCCCGATGTTTTTGTGGATTCCATTTCTGTGTCGCTTTCCTTAAAAAAAAATATCGTAAGGTAGTTTTCGACCGCTTCGAAGATAATAAATTTCTTTCCATTTAGACCGTTCTGAATGGCCGAAACAGGTGCAAATCTGAAGGAGCAAGGTCTGAGGAATGCGGTGGGTGCTGAAGGATTTCCCATTTCAATTCCTTCATTTTTTGCAGCGCTTGTCGGACGGGAAGATGACGTCTTTCGATTAGCCAAAACCGAACGATTTTCTGCAACTTTATCACAAAGTTTAGAGAATTGCTCACAGTACTTATGTGCCGTGATTACTTTGCCGATGTGAAGAAAGCTCGAAGAAATGTATCCCCTGGATTTCTACCAAAGAAATAAGATTACCTTCATTGAATGCAAGCCAGCTTTTACCATGGATTCTGCACCTTCACTTGCTTGTTTTCAGCTTATTTTTCATTGCATCTTGTTGCATTTGGATTGAAACCAAACTAGATTCATTTCCATGGGTTTTTTTTCTATCAAACAATGCGAAACCCACGTGTCGAGCTTGGAAGTGAATCCAAGTTTCTTCAAATAAGGAAATGCAATGAATGCAACGAACAATATCGTCCTCAATTTTAGAAGGCCCTACAGAACGGGGTCGTTCATAAAAGGTCATAACATCGTTCCGAAATCAACCAAACCACTTTTTAACAGTCTTTAGCTCAGAAGCACGATCCAAATACACGCTTTGAATGTTTTTCTGTTGCAGTTCTAACACTTATTCCTTTTCCAAACTTGAACAGCATTAAACAGCGAAGGTATAACATTTCGTTCTCCATTTTTTAATATATCATCTTCAATGGTGAGAATTACGATGTCAGTGGAATTTTAACTGACACTGTATGGTTCGAAAGAGCCTGTAGCTTTGCAAGAGAAGTATTTCTTAGAAGACGCAGTAGAGAGCTAGCGGGTTGATTGTGAGTAGCTAGTAGAAATTGAGGTACTAAAGGCCGCCAGTCCTGGGCAGTGAGGTGCCCAACTGGAAGTGACCGCAAGGTTGCGAAGCTCGACCGGAAGCTATATTCTGGTACCACGGGAGCCAGGGGCCCATGGAACTATTGTTTCCAGCCTGACCTAGGAGTTGGCTCCCTTGTGGGAGTATCGTGGTGGCTGTGGTTTACACCCAAAGTCGCGGGGAGAGTAGAACAAATGGTGCTTGGGCAACTCATGGTTGAGCATATGTCGTAGCCTGCTACGACATGTGTTCATCCGTTCGATTGCTATGGAATCATTGGTCTATTCGATGTGGAGTTGCACTGCAACCGGATGCCATGATCCACAGAATGGCTGAGGTATAAGATAGGCCTCGACCCTTCAACAAAGGGGAAGTTCGTGCCTTACACACGACTTCGAATCTGATACTGGTTGTGGTACCTTTATCACCCGAAGGGCGCTGATCAACGCTTTGTTTTGATATCTCGTGCGAAGACGCACCGTAGGCTTGAGCCTTCACGGCAGGTACCTACGTTAAACACATGTGACATCTGTCCGTCTTTTGAATATGTTTTTAGTTTTTAGACCTTTGCATCAAAACTTTTCTCGTACTGATGTTCAAGAGAATTTTTACAATATCGTAGACCTGTCCAATATCGCTTGAAATATTTGCCTTTTTTGTCTCATGATCATTTATGCCAGGCCTTACTTCTTTCACGACGTCAAGAGTGAACCGTGTTTTTCAAATTCTATACTGTAACACAATTATCAATCAATCTTATATACGAGTATCTAAGTTTCTATATCCAAAACCCAAAGCATTTTATCAGCATAAAAGATTCTTCTCTCTTGATTTCAAAATCTGTTTCCTGCTTTTAGATCTCTTCAGGTCCGAAACTGAGTAATTGTGAAGGCATTCTTGGGTTTTGTTTAAAATGAAAGGCACATCCCTTCACAGTTTCCATTCTGTAAACACAAACACAAATATTTTTACTTGATTTATTTGCTATCAAATATTGATGACATTCTATTTAATCTAATAAATATTAGAAATTTTATCAAAGTATCCCCATGGTTAGTTGAGAATAGACAACAAAAAGTAGATAAACGTCAACAATGATCTTAATCTGAATCTCAAATAAATATTTTCCAAACTCGAAAATTCAATTAAAATCCATTTTTGATGCTGAAACAAATATTAACTATCAGTAGCAGCAGCAGTAGCACTTATCTGCTTTCGGAATTTCCAAAGATTCTCATTCCTACTCGTATCTTTTACTTTATTTGTGACAAATAAAATTGTAATTAAAATCGACATGCTATTGACTTTATTCAAGGGCTTTTTAGATTGTAAGCATCACATCAAATCGTTTTTAGTATTTAGTCTCACTTATCATCTTCATTGTCCCCTGCGAAACACAAACTCTTTCGAAATATCCCTCCAATCATTTAAGTGCGATTTCGTGTCATAAGCAAATGCGAGCAACAATTACGAGTGTATGTATGTACTTTATCAACATCACCACCACCAATGCTGCAACAACAAAAACCAGCAGCCGCAAAGTATAATACTTATCTTGGACGACGTAATTGGCACCACCAGCTACGACACACTTACATCACACTGCTCCTCTTTGGCTTGGAAAAATAAAAGATACTCCCCACACTAGTACGTAGTTTATTTTTGAAGGAAATAAATATTTAAAAAATAAATGAAAAAAAGAAAACAATAAATAGTGAATGTAAGCCATCAGCATTTGGTGTGCCAGTGGGTTCCACTCATAGACCTATACTTGTTGTTAAAATCACTATCAGTGTGCAATCAAAAAGTAAAAGCACTAAATTGATAGCGTGGCATTTTTGGTTACCGATATAAGTTCGACTACGTTGAATACGAATATTAGTATACGAGCGCACCGTGGTCGTAAAGTCGTACTTACACACTCGTACTATAAATCCATATCTATGCTCGTATCATGGCGGGATAAATCATTCAAGCGATGCACACAATCGCTACTAATGGTTTGATTATAGCGCATGCAGCATCGCTTTTGTATTTGCAATACAAACGGATTAAACTGCTAACAGCATCGACACTTTGCGGTTTCGAAGCAGGTTGTGTGCTTTGTGTACAAGTATCTTTCGCCTGCCACCACCAGACCGAGGCTGATCAATTGTGAAAATGATTGGTTGTCTGTTAGTTTGTTTGTAATAGCCCTGCTCTATACTTTATCCTGCTAGATGAGGATCACCTTTCACAAAAGTGGTTCTCTTGTATTCGTACGAATACGACGAGTATGTGGATTGGTATTCCAACTTCTAAGCGACAGTTAATTTGCGTGACTTGGAGTCGTCACTTCATGGAGAGAATCTCTTTCAGCGTCAACTTAAGGAAATCGAAACAATAGAATGGACAACCACGATCGTCGACGTTACAGGCATCCAATTGTTCTAGCATGGAAAATACATTGCGCTCAATTACAAGTGCGCCTGGCTAGGTAAACAGCCTCTGAGCATGTTTGTTGTTATTCCCAGGCACGCAGTGATCTTTCGAGTCACTCCTCTATTCGTTCCATGTAAAGCGAAAAAAAAAATTAGAATCGGATACGAGTACACCAGATACACTCCATTGCCGAGACAAATCGTGGGAAATTGCAGATTTTCTTAGATCTCTAAATCGCACACACCTTTTTCCAAGCAGTGAACGACCGACGACGACCGAAGACCGACGACGGATCACGAAATATGGATCAGCCTCGAGGAGGAGCACTAGACAATTTAATTAACACGATGGCGATGAAGATGGAGATGCAGAATCTAATAACCCATGTAATTAATGCACCCACTAAATTGTGATTTCACTCCCTCTACGGTGGGAACATGGACTCTGTGATGGTCTGGGAGGAAAACTCGTCTTCGACGATGTATGCTGTGGGCTGTGGGCTCTGGGCATTTGCATTCGGATTAGATGGTGGCTCTGAGAGTTTCATTTTCTTGGGAACTTGCTAGTATTTGACATGCGAAACTTGTTTTAATCGAATGTGTACAGGTACACACATGGTTGGTCTTGGTACTCGTAGGTATTCGCGAAGCAGGCTTTGCTTGTACCCTGCATTGGGTAAGGTAAGATTTTAATTGGTTCACCAATAATTAACACGGTTTGATTGAAGCTGAAGCTGGAACAAGTGCTGGTGCTTGTAATGATGGTGGTACTAGTGTTTGGTGCTTGATGCAAGTGCCGCAATACAAGTGACAAGATGTAATTGCAACAGTCAGCAATGTCATTAGACATGTTTGGGTGACCCAGATCGATGATCCGGATTTTGGGGCGAAAGTGTACATTGCAACTGGATGTGGGTATTTTGAAATAAAGAGAAACTTGCAAGGGTAGGATGTTAAGGTCATTGTAATACACGAGCGTGCCTAGACCAAGTGATAGGAAATCAACAACATATGCAAGTTATGTTGGCCCTTATAGTGGTCGGTTTCATTGTCTAAAATTTCCAAAGATATCGGTGTTTTTTTGAGAAAATAAAGAGGACTAATATTCTCACTGATTGTCGGCACTTCCCTACTTGAACAGAGTTAAAGAGAAAGGGTTTGGCTTCTGACGATTAAAGTATCCTCAATTTTATAGATCTCCCTGATCTTGTGCCCTTTTGTATGTATTGATGTGAGAAAACTTGGAAAAACTCTGATAAAATTGTTCCAATATGTTAAAGTGCATTTTCTGACGTTTTTTTTCGGTGTTTGGACAATGCACACACCAGACAAATGGAGTATTATGTTTTGCATTGTCTTTACCAGTCCCTTTTGGCTGATGTCAGATTAAATAATTAAAGTTAGCCCATTGTACTATGCAAGATGAAATGTTGTAGATCAAGAGATTTACGCTGTACTGCTTGTATACAGACAGTTGTCCTTTGGGTTTCATGCTTATCACAGCTCAAATGTCTAGAGCGCCTCAGTTTGTCTTTCTATTAATTATTTAGTTATTTACAAGTCCACGTCATATTTACTTTGTGGGTTAAATGTGGGTTTTTCATCAAGGTTTAGTATCAATTAGCTTTAGATGCTTCTCTTCTCTAAATCAAATGACTTCCTATGATTGTATGGAAAGCAACAGAATTGAAGAAAAAATTCATTTTAATGAGCATCTCAGTACAACCTCAACGCATCGCCTACACACAATATTCGTTTGTTACCTCCGGCGCTCACACTACTTCTGTCGTTTCAAAGACAACAAACTGATTTACAATGCCAAGGCCATTAAACAGTGGAAACCACTTTTGCCATCTTCACATTCACTTTACCCAGCAAGTCCATCAAAGTCTTAAAATATAAGAGAACTTTCATCAAAACATCACTGCGTTACCATGTCGGCGTCCTTTCACTTTCCTGAGGCAGTACATGATACGGGGTATGGATACATGCAACGTATCTTGAAACAACACTTCCTTCTCTGGCCGACATCATGGAATAACATTTATTTGCGTATCAATCGCTGGTAACAGCATTTCACCTTTCAGTTTTTTTTTTTTACTGGCAATTAAAGAGAAAAAAAAAACAAACTAATCGTGGTTCAATGAACTACAGCAACACCTTGAGTGAACATCCACTTAAGAGCAACTCGATGTGATCCTTTCAAATACAAACAAATACAGCCCCAGGATTGAAGGCTTACTCTAAAGTGGAATCACTTGTACCTTATCCAGTCACAGCAACAACTCCTCCTAATCCGCCTCCTCATCATCGTATTTTAGGATTAGCAGGCTTGGCTAGCATTTCAAAACGCCACGCACCTCTTCGTCTCTTGATCTGGTTCACCAACATGCTGAGGCATTCAAATTCAAGCTGGTGGCTGGTTGACTTGATTGCCTGCCTGGCTGCCTGCTTGCGTACCTGCATGCCGCCTGTCATCTTCAAAGTAAATGTGGAAAATGTGGGCGTACTGTTGGCAGCGGCTTTGTCTGCATACCCATTCAGTCTTTGGGAAAAGCGAAAGTTTCTCCATGAAAATATTTTGATCACAACCCAAGGTTGTCTTTTGTCTTTTGTCTTTTTAGCAATACGCTTGAGCGCAAGCTTGATTAATTGTATCCACGAGTGCTTGGTGCAAGTGGAAATTCCTAATCAGATAATCCAATGAGTAATGATTTTATTTTTGAATTGGAATCTTTGCAGATTTTAAGGAATCTTGGAATGATCGTGTATACTGCGCTGGACTTTAACCTGCAAGCCGAAGATGAATATATAATGTCACAAGAACTGGAACAGCTCATATCACATATGACTACAGACGGTGAGTGTTTTTTTTTTTTTTTTTTTTAATAAAATGAAACAAGTATTTTGATTCACAGCTTCCATAAGTCAGAAATTAATTCCACTTATTCCAAGTATCTGTATCTAATGAAATGTTTTTAGACAATGAAACGGATTCGGGTACAGAACCGAAAGAGTTCGAAACTTCGCAAGAGATCCTTTTTATCTCTTTTTCCTCGGTTTCAAAGGGTATTCAGATCGATTCATATTCTGTCGCTTTAAATATTTCACTCTTCCTGGTGAACAAACTGTTGTGTAAAAATTGGTCATCTAAACGTTGATGTTCAAGCACACGATCGGCTGATGTTCTACGCATTCTGTGGCCAGCTAGCTTCAATTCTTGAGTGAGTTGAACTTAATGAGGGTATAGATACAAATCCAAATGCAAAATACGCCATAATGTGGTCTTATACAAGCTCAAATGCTGTGCTCGCCGCGAAATCGATACGTTCGCTTCTTCTTCTACGCTTTCATTAAAGGCAGCCATATTTTCTGTAGAGCGTGCACTTCGATGATAAAAAGGTCTTTAGACCTCTGTAAGATAGCAGTGTCTTACATTTTTCTTTTACAGTTTTGGCTTTAGACTATAGAGCGTTTAGATAGTAATCATCCATCCATCAACCGTAATCTGCTCGTAACCCCCGAAACGTAACCACCGCAGAATCACTTATTTTGTAATATGTTTTCAAAAGTTTAACATGTTCAGCGATTATAAAACGATCCTTATTGTTGCAACTATTTTACCATTCTCGGATGACAGTTCGGTTTGACGTATGTGATAGAAACAGGGATGTTAAATCCCGGCAACGATTTGGATGACCCTTATTAATCATCTGGTCTGGATTTTTGAATCTCATAAAATTTGATCAAGCCTTGTAACATTCGGTGCAAGAAGATAATCAATCGTGACACAGACATTTACACATAAGGCAATCTCTTCAATAAAATCGACCGCCTCTTAGACACATTAACAGTGGCAACATGACAAGTTTTTCATTTGTGTAATTGGAACTTAGTCAGAAAAATCTGCGTGTGAAGGCATAACACTAGCATGTAGATTTGGCTGTTGTAGAGTTTCCAAGCACAAAACAACAGTTAAAATTTATAACCTGAATCATTCCGACCGAAGAAGAACTCTCCGTCCTATTCGGACTCCCACCTCTGGAGAGTCAATATCGAAACCAAATAAACCTGAGTTTCAAACCACTACATCACAGCAATTCTTTCCTTTCTCCTCCTTCTATATTTCCGCCCGCGCCCAGGCGACAGTAAAAGGGTATCATAACCCCCTTGACGCGCGCGTGAATTATTAAAACAAAACAAAAAACTAATGCGCTTTCATAAAAACAGTTACCGAGTAGTTTTTATACTGCCATCCTTAAAGTTGAGATACAAATGGTAGAAAGATAAAATGAACTCTTGCTTTTCAGCTACGTAGATCTTTGAATTGCAACCCTACTGTATGCTCCCTACAAGTGCTTAAGAAAGCTGAAAGATCATCGTTTCCCAAACATTAATCTTTAATGGTCGCGTCATATGGACAATTCTTTAGGTTAACCGTATCTTTAACTGATCATATCACATCAACATCATAAACAGAGTTATGGAACTAGACATTTTCATGTACTCGTATGTATACTTTCAAGAGCATCTTTGTTTTGTAATCGTTTCTGAAGCTAACAATACCGTACAATGTATTGTCATTGATCTTGGATTTTGATCTTACTTTCTTATTCACGCTACAGTTCTGGTTGAACCTGGGCCTCAACCAATAAAATGATCCAACTCCAGTTGCGTTCCACCTAAAACGAGGTCTTCCTCTCCCTTCGGGCAAGAATCGAGCACATTTCGGACTAGAACATTGGATCAAATATCACTCGAAGAATTTTGTTTTGTTTTTAAAATGAAAATGAAATGAAAGGATTTTCATCCGCCTTATATGCTTCTGCTCCGTAGAACAAAACCGGTGTTATTTGGGACTTGTAAAGAGTCTTCTATGTTTGTTTTTAGACCAAAGATATAGCGTTGAGCAAGTGTACTCGAAATCGTCTTCTAATGAGGCGTCTCTCTTCGTTTGGTTTGGAAAAACGCCGCAAAAGGTTCATTACCCGTGAAAGTGAGTTGATGACCTGACGAGTATGTCTCTGCCAAGTTATCTCCTGCTGCCATCAGTTCTATCTGGCCCGGGAGTCTGGTTATGTTTACATTTTGCTATTTTACTTCATTTTTAGCGGGTTGGCTGTTATCTTGGCTCTCATCGTTGAATGACTCGTTCTACATGAGAGTGCAGTTGGGGTCTATTCACCATTTATCAGTCTGTTATATTGGATTCGGTATAACATCCACTTTTTATTCTGTGCAAGTGTGACCGAAATCAGACTGTTGTTTGCGAAGTATACCTTAATAATAAATCCACATATAGACGCTGATCACCATAGAATAGTCACAGTTTCTTAATTATCCTTTTGTCCAGCTCATCCGGGCCCCCGCCCAATTATCAAGGCTTCCCCCTTCAATGACGTTGTCTAATAAAAAGCGGGGGCAGAGTAAATACTGGACTTATCATAAACATTATCAGACCTTTCCCCTCTGATGGTTGCTATGATTTGTCCAGTAACAAGCTGCCGGTCATAGGTCTTGTTGAGTGGCAAGACCACCGGTAGTCCATACCAGGACTTAAAACACCGTACCGTGGGAGTTGGGAGCCCCCCGGACTTTAGTCCGGGCCTAACTTGTTGAGGTAGGCTCCCTTGTGGGAGCGTCACTGTGGCTGTGGCTTAAACCTAAATCGCAGGAAGGGTGGCAAGGAGCAATCGGAGCAAGGGCTCAATACCCGAAGTAGAGTGGCTATAAGTGCTGGATACTGAGACCCTAAGATGAGTAAGAGGTTTTGGGTAGGCCTCGACTCATACCAAAGGTTGATTTGTGCCCTCAACACATTTCCGCATTGGTATTAATTTGTTAAATAGCAAATAACCGATGGCAAGGAGTATCCTTGCTCCCATGGATGTATGGGCATCCCGTGAGTTTAAGTCTCAACGACAGGTACTCACGATAATCATAAGACGTTCTGTCCAGCCCATCCCAACTCACTTCCTGAATGGCGATGATATTTGCTCTGTAGCAGCCTCTGACTACCGACTGATTATGGCTTGTTAAAAGTTCAAACAATTCAGGTGTAGTTTCGCATGTTGTCATTGTTCTGTTTTTTTGTTTTGCAGGGTTATTAACAGTAAATCGGTTCTTATCCGTTCAATGTGACTCTACGAGAGTTATTGGAAATGTTGACTAGTTAACGTTAGGCAATCTGAAGCCAGGGATATTTTTCATCCCCATCTCTTGAGGCTATATTGTAGGACCTCTCAATATCAGTTGGTTTTTGTAAGCTGCTCAGTTAATTTTGAGAATTACAATTTATCTGTTTATCCCCGTTCACTATGTTAATATAAAATTTCTTCAAATCCGCCCTTGCCCTGAAGGAAAATAAACCTACATTGCGAATTGTGCGAATCATGAAGCAACACCAAGAAATCGATCAACAAAATTACTGTCATAAGCAGTGATTTCTGACCTATTACCGCCAGAATTTTCATACCACTTCTGTTATCAAACAGCTTAGTAACACTCCCAGAAGTTGTCTATTTTTCATATAAGTAGTTCTTATCGTCCCAAATCGGCTATGAATAGACAGACTATCAGAGATTTGCTTCTTCACTAATTCCGCGTTATTGACGTTGTCAGTATGCGTCATGACAATATAGCCACTATCAACTGATAACTACCTATCTCTGAACTTGTCAGAGAAACCGTCAAGTCAGAAAATACCCACAACGTTTTCGATAGGGTGAGGTGAGGTCAATGCGTCTTTTGTGCCAAATTATGATATAAACCAAATCAAAGTCACATTTGCCCTCACATTCACCGTGTAGAAGGGAACAGACCAAATCACTCATTTACATGAACAAGTAAAATAATGATCGTAGTGTTTGCCTTCTTGCATTTACATACGAACGGGTACGAGTGCGAGTATGCTCCGACGGCGGCGTCGCAATAGTTACTTGTTGAACACTCTAACGAGATACTTCACCTCTGCACGGTCCTTGGGTGCTCCAAAATCACTACACATAGTTACTTAGATACTCTACTGTGAACCCAAACAATAAAAAAAAAAAACAACAATATAAACAACAATCAAAAACGCCAAACGTCAAAGCGCAAACAAACAGCTAACGACGAAAATAAAAATTATTAACATGCCCCCAGCAGCAACAGCGAGCAGCCGCAGTGGCGGACCTCATTCCAAAATCCAAACTCCAAATTCTATGAGACTTGGAGTTGGAGGTATAGGTAGGTGTTCGCAGTGTTGGTTGATGTTCATCCGATCGTACTCGTACTTCGTACTAGACCCAAATGTCAGCTCTTATGCAGCGATCTCCCGGTGAGTGATGAAATTTGCGCAATTGATTTGAATTTCACATGCCAAGACGGTGGCGTCGAATGATCTGCCGTACTTTGCGCTATGTTGAATGCAAATGCAACTGAGTTTGAACATTTTTTTTTTATTGTTGCTGGGATAGGTCTCTTGAGGCCTGAGCAACTGTTGTATGGAGGGGGGTTTCGCAACTGCACGAGATTAATGCGCAAAGACGGTAACAAATTTTTGCATCGCGCGATTTAAATTTAACTAGGCGGCGCGACGCCACAGCGTGGTAACAGCGACGACGCACAATCACAAGAGATCAACTCAGCTTAACCGAATTCAATTAAGCTCAAATTTTATTTTAAAGATTTTTAAATTGTTTTTTTTTTCTGTTTGCAGATGCCGACGACGACGACTGTATTGACGAAGGCATTGACGAGGGCTACAAGCGATGGGATGATGACAACGAAACCAAAGATTTGGACTATGTTCTAGAGGTAAGTTTGAAAGCATCTATGGTTTGTACTAGCAGACATGACACCACTTATGTAGATAGTGTGCGATGTATCTTTGCTGTGCTAATTGGTTTCTGTAAAGTGGAGAAAGGTGAAACTCTCTACGCGCACTTGTCAACAAAGTATTTAAGTATCTAATCTTTCAATCACTTGAGCACTTTAACAATGTTACACCTTTACACCTGGCTGCTGGACATAGAGTATGACGTCGATATCTTGCATTCAACTGTCGGATGTTGTCATGTCTACAACTAACAGACATTTTCTGTCCACATTTGTAAGTGCATATGGCTCCATGTGCATTCCGTGTTTCTTTAGACACGAATACATGTATCTACAGTAAGTATTTGTAAAAGTAGACTATTTGTATTGATTTCGAAGAGTGGCATGCCTATGACTGGGTTTTTGTTACTGTCGCCTACTGTAATAGTGATTTCAGCTGCATTTGCAGTTGCATATTTTACAACAAATCACATTAAAATTCTCAGACAATCACCACAATATAGATGCAAGCGCAGAAATACTGGGTTGATGTGTAGTGTCCTCACTATTCCGATGAACTTTTAGTTAATTTCATCGAGCGCCAGCGTAGAAAGATAAACATCACCGGTTTCTATAGAGGTAACATGTATGCTGTGTACCAGTACTACGACTTTTGTGGGTGGTAATGTATCTAGAACACATAACAAAAGCAGTAGTAAAGGTGGGCCCCACATTGGATGCAATGCTTGTTGCAAAATTAAGTTCGAAACTGCTTGCCGGAGGCCTTGCTGCTCTGGAGCAATTATAGTTTTGCGCGGAAAGTGGCTCATGGTGGTGTAAAGTTTCGGGTGCTTGCTAAATTAAAGATTAAGATTGATGGCCTTTACAGTGGCTTGTGCTACCCGGGTTGAATAAGAAGCCACTCCTCAGCTGGTATGGGGGTTATAAATAGGAGCAAATTATGTGTTTACTCCCTTTTGCGTGTGAATAATTTGACCTTTTGAGAGGATTGTTACTTCTTAAGAAATTTGTCATTTTCACTTTCTACTGTATTTTAAAGGTCCTTGTGCTGATTTCTAAGGGATTGTGTTGGTACCTACGTAAATAAGAAGCCAATTTCTTTGAGGGAGTAATTTTGGCTTTAGTCGCATTATGAATCATTGATTAACCAGAAGAGTTCAAAGGTAGTTAGAGTTGAGTTGAACTTAAATATTGAAATGCTTCGAATTCGTTCACTTACTCATTATTACAGTATTCTGTTGAACTCTTAAGTAACTTGACTTTTTTTTGCACTTTAGAAGCACAAATACTGCATTGCAGGGGCTGTATTCATATGTAGAAAATTTTGGCAATACTTCAACTCAAACAATTTCTACTCCTAATTTCCGAACTTCCAAAAACCGAGCGATCCCAGTCATAAGAAGAGTTGAGGAGATTGAAGACGTGACTAAGCAACTGGGCATCTGCGCTAGCAATATAATATGCGTTACTTGAAAAGTAGGACTTTGAACTGAAAAGTAAATCCGAGCTTAGTTGCAAGGTTATGTTTATGCTAATCCTCAATCGGGTGGAACCAATCAATGCTTTCAACGGAACCGATACTAGTTCAATCAAAACTCTGTACATCTACTTGCTATCGTATAGAATTCAAAATATGAGGTGTATTCAACACCAAGCCTTTGTTTGGCTCCAAAAACGTTAGCTCGACGTCAAATGTCGAGACTTTGAACTTTGACGATTTTAGTTTTTTCAGGTTGAAGGTGGGTTCATTTGTGATCTATCTTGATAGATCTGCTTTTGCGGGATTGAAATAAGCACGTGACCATTCGTCAGGACGAATGATTTATTGAAGAGCTGATCTTCTTCTCCTACCCACTACAAATGAAGGCACATTCTTCAACCCAACTAGGTACTCGGAAGCGCTTTAAGATTAATTGGTTCGAAACTGTTGGATTCTTTTTTGTAGAAGAGAGGCCATACTTTGTTGCTTGCCTTTCTGTCTCTGCAGGGGTAGTGCAGCGTTGCTTGAACGTTCCGTAGGCATTAACGTCGAGGTTAATGCTTTCATCTCCCCAAAAGTGTGAGGATAACTATTGAAAATTTGTCTTTTATCGGACGTAAAAGTTTACTTTACTGACGTGTCACATTTAGATAGCAATCTAGATTGATTGCGAGATAGTGCGTTGGTGGTATACCGATAATCAAACTAACAATAAGTTATATATCTTGTTAATCAAGTAATCGTTCTGCTCGATATTGAGTTACGAGTACCATGCAACTATGAATCATGACCGATGAAATGAAAATGAGGCCTTAAACAGACCATGAGCTCTCGTCAAAAGGGAGGTTTGTGTTTTCAATTGTATTTGATTGATATTTTCTTGAAGAGGCCCAGCTTGACAAAGAAAGACAGACTACACAAATGATGCAATCAATCCCAATTGATAATTTTCCGCGCGAAACTACTGAGATAAGACCATCTCGACGACGTCACTCGTGAGATAGAGGTTTTATTGGGCATTTTTTCGATTAAATCGGCCTAATTGTCGGGAGTTAAAAAGTCAAAATAATTGCTTTGAAGCCGCCAATACTAGTTAACCGCATAAGCCAATGTCATAACGTGAGTCCAAAGAAAATAGTCTAGAGTCATTTCAAATCGCATGATATAAGAAGTCAATTGACGAGGCTTCTTCGTGAAAGTATGTTTGCCCGATCTTAACCAAATCAATGGCTCCACATTCTGAGAGAAATTTTCGTTGGTCATGGTTCGTGTTGTTGAGAAGAGGACCGAATTTTCAAATTAAATTACACTATTGTCAACTGCGTTTATATTTCAATCCGTTGCGCACAAAACCAAAAAACCAAAACCAAATAGTTAATTTATCTATTGTTCGACGAATAGCTTACTCAGATGAACGAAGCACTCTATAAATTTGGCAAACAGATCTCAAATTGTGTAAATGAATTTTGGTCAAATGGCATTGTTTCCTTGTGACACAGTTAACGTTATGCACTAGCAGACATGCCTAAAAAAGTCAGTCAGCATCGTTCAGTTGCGCAATCAATTTGCTGAAACGGTCGCACCAACATCATTTTCGAATAAGTATGTCCCGATGACATCTCCCGCCTGAAAACTGCATGACTGTCGCTCGTTGTGAGTAGAGAAGTTGTTCCCCTATTCCTCTCGGAGTTTCGAGGCATCGAGTGTGACAGTTTTATTTGTTTACATAGCTAGACATGACGTTCTGCGTGGTTTACTGCCTTAAATCCTTGTATCGACTAGATCTTCTATGACAAGATCATTGTAGATGTAAACTGCGATGCAAAATGGTTGTGTATTTCCAATTCCTGTAATCGTCCCGAAATGGTCACTTTTGTGTTTTCAACCACACTCTTCGCTAGGCCGGCGATATTTTCAGCTGACCAGAATCAATCTCTTAGTCCAATCTCGCATTTAATATCTCGTTAAATTGTCTGATTCCAAAATTAAAGGCCGATCGGCTAAACTTTAAGGTTTAATCGGCACGAAATTTTGAATTGCTGCGAACTATGAAAAGTTTTCATATTAAATCTTCAGCTTAAATCTGATCTGCCGATTTCGCTTCTATTGGTTATCTCTAACGATCTTTGTTTCTCAAACTTTAAATCCCTCTTTTTAAAAATCCTTAATAACTTGAACTCCGACTTTATCGAAATAAACCAACGACATGTGTACATATATTGATGTCACTGTTGATTCAAATCATGGTCTGTCATTGAAAACAACATCGAATAGAGTTGTTGACTCCGGATGCATCCATGATGTAAGAGTAGACTACTATGTCAGTTATAGCTTGTCGGACGGAGTTTGCTAAACTGCTTACAATGGCGCCCAACGTGGGGTCCGAACACACAACCCTGAGATTAAGAGTCTTAAGTGCGAGTTGAATATTATTTTCAAATTTACTTGCAAAGCTTTTAGCAAAGCAGTCCAAAATAAGATTATATGTACTATCTAGCCTTAACCCTGTCATAACAGTCTATGTGTTACTGTTACTCCTTGGGATTTAACCGATCAATAACCCCTTTTGCAAAACCTCTTTAAATTTTCATGTCGAAACCAATCTCCTATCACGTCGATTTAAATATGAAAAATCCCACGCTTTTTACCATAACATTCTCCCATACATAATCCACTTAAAATCAAAACACTCCAACTTGTACTGTTTTCGCCTTCGAGCGGTCTGCACAGCAGCGCCTCAGGAATTCTTAAATTTCAATTACTGAACTCTGAAGACTGTGTGGCACACTCCATCATCAAATAGTTTGGCAGTAAAAGTAACCTCTTGCAACCTCTAGCAATCCCATGCCAAATCATGCCAAACTGCAATAACCCCTAAATCACTTCCATTCAAAGCTGATTCCACAACCAAACAACAAACTCTGTCTGTCTGTGTGTCCAACTACTTTCTGCAGTTTCTACCATTGAACTTCTCCAAAGTGCTCGTATCCAAAACAATCAAATTGGATGGAGCAAAGTAACAAGATAATCCGTCCACAGATTCGCCTTAACACTTGACCTCAGGTATTTCTCTCGTCTCTCTAAACACAATTTCAAAATGTTGTCAGCTCGTCCCTCTGCTCTACTTGTACGCTGTACATCCACAACAAGGTCTAAATGGAGTCACACTTCTTCCCACTCGAACAAGGTTAAGTAATGCGGTGTGGTGTCAATTGCAACGCTACACTCCGTGCAATCATTTCCAACTCGAATTACCCCGTCACTCTGAACGATCATGCTGGTATGGTCGATCGAACAGAGCTACTCATTTAGTAAATTTCCTCAAATCGTACAGCTTATACCCCATGCGGCCGCACATTGCATCTTGAGGTCTAAACACTGTTAGATAACAGGTGTGAAATGTAAGATGCATTCAATGCGCCAACAAATACAACATAGATACTCGCAGATACTAACTCGTACATTGTAATAATCGATTTTATTTTTATCTGTATCTAATTTGCAGGCCTGCATTAATCATGTCAAGCCAACTGTACCTGATGATCACTACAAAGCCGTTTGTCGTGCACTTGTAACTGAAGCTTTAGAGTTAAGAATATTTTTACAAAAAGTCTTCAATGACGGTAAGTACTCGTACACTAGAGTTTGTTTACTATTTTATATTTATTTTAAAAGGTGTCACCCCCAGAAATTAGTTGACACATCTGTCACTGCATCTGTCTTCCGTTTGTCAATATATTATAATAATTGTATTTATATGTATATTGTAGATACTGAAGCGCTGCGCATCAAAGCCGACTCTCAAACGTCAAAGCAAGAGCTAGCAAAACTCGGATTCAACGACTGGGTAAGTTGATCTTTTGCTTTT
Organism: Volucella inflata; assembly: GCA_928272305.1. Classification (NCBI taxonomy): domain Eukaryota; kingdom Metazoa; phylum Arthropoda; class Insecta; order Diptera; family Syrphidae; genus Volucella; species Volucella inflata. Next base: position 110,063,753 of record OV743720.1, on the reverse strand, counting down.
TTTTTTAAATTGGAATTTCTCGTCAATTTAGTTTGGGTTTGGTTTCGTTCTACTCGTAATTTAAAAGTGACATCAGTGAGTTAAGTTCAGTTTGATATTTTAAAAAAATAATAAATCCCTGGGTGAAAGATGGAAGAGAAGGATGACTCTGTGAGTATCTAAATAGTACTCGTATCGTTGGACGCAACCCTTAAGTTGCGTGTTTGGTATCATTTTTATTGAGCCCCATATGATGATGGGTTTCACGTGGTAGCAGTTTTACTATCACTCAGTTTTATCACCAAATTCTTTTATTTGTTCTTTATTATAAGGACAAAGGTCGATCCCAAATGTCAAAACAGACGGAGCTGGTTAATTTGCAAAATTAGATTACGGAGATTGATGGATGTCGCCACCTTGTGATAAATTTTGGGTGTGTTTATTGTCTGCTTACACAAAAAAAGTTACACCTTAACGGCGTGTGATTATGTTGATTAATTGGAGATAAAACATGAATGAGGTTTTTTTTTTGACACCTGACAGTTTATTTGACAGATGTCAGTAAGAACTGGAGGATGTAATACTGTGTCAAGCTGTCAAAAATGTTTTTGATTGTTACAATTACATACATATATTGTTTGTTTGTTGTCCTTGTGATTGGTATTACTCGTAGATTGAAGATCAACAACTTCGAATCTCTTGTTCTCCAAGCGTTTTAGAATCCATTCCGTTCTTGGGAGACAGTAGTCACAACATTATTCCGGTGATTTTTATTTTTGTGGTGGCGTTATCAAAGTGAGATTGGGCACCCAATGACTAACTCGAATCGATTAGATTTGATTTCTAGGGACAGAACAGAACACTTGCTTATTGTTGTTATATTGTACGAAAGTCAATATGTACAGTTAAGTTTAATGTAAAGTAATAAACTTAATAATTTTATTGTAGTCTTGTAAAAAGTAGTTAAATATTGACAATATCAAGCCAGGTGTCGGAATAACCCCAAAACTCGAAATCTACTTTTTTACAAGGCACTCTGCGATTTTTGTCCTTGCGATACTTCCCTACATATCAGTGATTTTGTACAACGTTTTTTCTTGTTTTTTTGTGACTATTTGTAAACAATAAAGGATGGAGGGATTGTTCTCTAGCCACTAAAACCAACGATTGAGCCGTGTCGTTTCACTGCATAGATAAAAGAGACAAATTTATTTTATTTAGAACCATTGTTTTCAAAAGCAAACTCAATGCAAGCTCGTTATAAATACTTTCCAATGGTTATCTAGTTGTTGAAGATTGATTTCATTTTTAAATGGTATCACATTTTGTTTTTAACTTTTTATATAAGTGAATAAACATGAATAAACAATGCGTTAAGTTTCTTAAAATATCCTTTATTGTATAGGCTTTATCGTTAACCGATAAGGAATATACAAAACACGCATTTTTAAAATGTTCCAAAACTTTTATCTCGAGCTATCGCTCTTGTCTAAATAGTTTTTTTAATGACAGCTTTCAATTGTTTTATACAATATTTGTAAGATAAGATGTTTAAAGCCTATGACTAGTGCCATAATGTTGACACCTACACATTTTTACTTAATAAGTTCATTGAAATTCAATTCTTTGAAATTCATTGAAAAACACCGGTCATCGTTCTTTTCAAGTGGCATTTTCAAGAAGTGCTAGTTATCTGGACCTTATCTGATCAGCACACTGAGGAGGAAAGAAAGTGTTGGACAGTTGTCCTCATCTGGGACGGGTCAAGTCCCTACTTAGTTGGCAGTCTTAAACAGTCGTAGACCGATTCTTACTTAGGCTAAAGCTCCTCACTAGCTCGCATTGGAAGGATGCACAAAATGCAAGTATGGAACATATCTGTCACTGAAATTGATCTCAGTGTTTTCTTCAATTACCTCATTCTAGAAAGGAACCAATGGAGAAAACTTGGAGTAATTCGCAGCAATTCATCTGCTTCTTCTCTGAGAACCTGTGGACTTACAATACAAATTTTCATGTCAATCCATGATGACGTACACTAGTCGGCATAAGTATTCTGACTATTGAAGCTAGTTTAGCTTAGTACGTTAAATAACGGTGCAAAAATGACGCGCTAAGCAAAGAATCTATTCTTAGCTCTATGCATGCTAAATTTTATATTGTCTATCTTTTGCATTCTCTTTCTGCTGATAAGAATGCATGGAGACAGGAAATTTTTGCGTGGCATAAATTGGCTAGGCCGAACAACTTTTGTATTTAAGTTTAACTGATATTACACGTTGATAAAAAATAAATAAAAATTGATTAAAATGTGTTATAAACTATGGGTAAAACGCAGAGTTGAGTTTGGTTACCAGATCTTCGATGTTAGCAAAGTTTAACGCTGGAACGGCAGTAAAAGACATTGCAAAAGAGTTTAATGTGTCGCGTCAAACTGTGCACTATCAAATTAATAAGTTTAAAAAGAATAACGACATCATTAACTAAGCGAGATCAGGTGCTCAAAACAACGCCCACTCAAGACCGAGTCCTTCTACGGGAATTCAAACAAAAACATTGTTCTGAAGCCTTAATCTGCTGCAGATCAATGGAATTTGACGGCTAAGAACCCAATCAGTGAGCGCACCATCCGACGACATTTAAAGGAAAGCGATCTTAGGACAATTAAAGCTAAGGACGTGCCGTATATATCTAAGGCAAGCAAGCTTAAAAGACTGGCCTTTGCAAAGGAACACTTGCACAAGCCGAAGGAGTTCTGGAGAAACGTTTTATGGACAGATGAAAGCTCCTTTATGAGTATATCTCATCAAAAAACAAATTTTTTGTAAGATTGCCAAAAATAGTAAGGCAAAAGAACGACCTGTTTGCCAAAAAGTGAGTCATGGTGGAGGCTCTGTTATGTTCTGGGGATGTGTTGCGTATAATGGGCTGGATTCCTGTCACCGGCTCGATGAACCAACATCAACATTTGATCACCCTAAATGAAAATGCCTTTACTACTGCAATTAGGCTTGGTGTTGCTGTTGTTGGTGTTAAAACTTTGGACTGGCCACCTAAAAGTCCAGATTTAAATATTTTAAAAAACGTCGAAAAAATAAAGAAGAATTCTTTACAAAGCCGGTTAAAAGTTAAACATTTAAATGCACGATTTTTATTTCGTCAAAATACTTATGCCGGCTAGTGTAGCTATTAACCAGGCCCCTGCATGCAGCTGTAATGGCTGAGCATTAACCGTGTTAGATTTTACAGTCATGTCGGCAAAGAAACATGGTGATGGAATGACGAAACCAAACGAGCTGTGGCCGACAAGAAGAATGCATTTCAAGCGTGGACAAAATGCGACCGTAGTGACGATATAGAAAAAGCTCGACTGGCTCTTGAATACGAGCGTCTTAATAAGATCACAAATAAAGTCCTGGCTCGAACTCGAGCGGCAGCAGCGGAAAACCTGTACCAGGAGTTGGAACAAATATCCCCACGATCGGCAGATAGAAGACAAGCTATACAAGAAGTTTTAACGTCGTACAATAGTAAAGTGCCAAATATTTTAAAGCTCGCTGCACAGAGGCGAAAAAATTCGATGGAATACATAAAAAATGCAGGCGGTCGCTTATTAACTGATGAAAAGGGAATTTGTGACCGGTGGCTTGAATACTGCAAGGAGTTGCTTAACAAACAGTTTCCACGTGATATCGTGCCGACAGCTGGTCTATTCGGACCGGAAGTTTCGGACTTTTCAATCGAAGAAATAAGTATAGCATTATACAAAGGAAAAGGCGACACTCGAGAATGCAACAACTACCGTTCAATCAAGCTTATGTCACACACAATGAAAATCTTCGAAAGAGTCTTAAACGAACGTCTTCGGCAAATAATAAAGCTCGATTAAAGCCTACGAATAATAATGGAATAGCACCGAGATTCGTCTAAGGATTTACACATGGTATTTATCGACCTCGAGAAAGCATTCGATCGAGTGCCTAGGGATCTCATATGGGCCGCGCTGAGGTCTCAAAACGTACCGGAAACGTATGTTAGAATAATACAAGACATGTTCGGAAACGTGAAAACTGCGGGTAAGAGCTCTGCTGGGCTAACCAGAGAATTTCCAGTTCATGTCGGAGTGCACCAAGGAAGCGTCCTTAGCCCTTTTCTCTTTAACGAAATATTCAACTATCTTTTAAAAGACTGCATGCGCGAAGCAAATGTAACGCCAATTCTCTTCACTGACGACGCAGTTATACTTAGCGATAACGTCGAAGATTTACAGAACGCCTTAGATTCATGGAAAAATGCGCTAGAGAGAAACGGGTTTAAAATAAGTCGTTCAAAGACGGAGCATTTGACGTGCCCATTTGCGCATCCGTTGCGACCTGTTCCGTATTAATGTTAGACGGAATAGTTCTTCCGAAAAGCACTATCTTTAAGCACTTAGGATCAATCGTTAACATGGAAGAGATGTGACGACGACGTAAACCACAGAGTGATTGTGGGATGGATGAAATGGCGGGAAAATTCGGGAATCGTTTGCGACCGAAAATTTCCACTTAAATTAAAAGGGAAACTCCACACCACGGTTGTTAGACCAGCTCTTATATACGGTTCACAGTGCTGGACAATGTACGAAGCGTTTAAAAACAAAATGACGGCAGCGGAAATGAAAATGTTAAAGATGTCTAGTCGAGTCACTAAACGCGATTGCATTAGATCTACGCGTATGAGAGGAAGTCTACATATAAAGATCTGCGGAAAATCCGGTTAAAAAGACACTATCAACTACGGTCACTCCAACTGTAAGAAAACGAGGTCGGAAAAAGAATTCCTGGATTTCTCAGATGGCAAATGCGCAACAACGCCTGGGGCTAACCACTGAAGCGATCCAGGACCGAGCATTATGTAGACGCGTTCTGCGGTCTGCGACATTAGCCAACCCCATAAGCGGAGCAGCAGCGATGCAGTAAAAATGGGAAACTCGTTACGCATAAGTTCGTATAACGAGGAAAGGGTTAATAAAAGGATAAGGAGAAGAAGAAGATTTTACAGTATAAAGGTACATGGACATTCCACTCGGACATTCGGAGGTCCCAGGGGACTGTCTCGCACGTGATCTGGGTAGATAAAACTTGACAATATCAGGACACCAAATTTCTATGCCAAATGAGAGACACACTTTCAAGCGGGTTCTAAGGCCAGTTAAAAATGGACTTGTATGGATGACTATGAGACATCTAGGCTAATACGATCCATACTCAATTCCAAGCTATCAAGAGACCTGATCAGCAACTCGACCTCCTCAGAGTCTTCACAATGATTTCTGCAGATTTCTCCAGAAACGAAGGGAAGGAGGAAATACTTTTACTTCTGTCCTACCCGGGCACGAATCGAAATGTAATCCTCAAGCACTTACCACTTCTGAGATCTATACGATCTCAGCTTTATGACAATTAAAACAAACTCATCAGGAAACCATTATAGTTCTAGGATTGCGTCGCCCTTCCCTGGTTTTCGATTATCACACCAACTTTTGCTTTTGTACCAATAAAGCTCCACCAGTTGATGCGTGAGCCTCGCATTTTCCCGTAAAGGTTAATTTGGAATCCATGGTTTTCAGACCGATATATTAATATCAGCAGCATTCCATTCCACATGGCATCTCGTTACGCTCTAATCTGTTCAATATTGAAACAATTTATGTATGAGATGTATGAAATCGGGGAAACACCTCTGCCTCCCAATATTTAGCCATGACTCTAGACCAATGTGCAGAACTTGAAGGCAGTTGTTTAAGACAATTATAATTTTGAAGACGTGAAGCGAGCAGGTTTTTAGTACTTTTGTTATGCTAAAGCTTAATTACTTAATAAACTCCTCGTAAGCAACCGAGCGCAATACATTTTCAGAAATAGTATGTTAAGGACAAATGCAGCTTATCTTTCGATAGAGCTGTCTCCAAGAAGATCTTCATTTGTTTTGCTTAGCATGCATAAGAAAAAGGTGATTGAAATAGTATTTCATCGTTGTAGACGCATCTGTGAAAGATAAACCCGCTTTGGAAAGTTTCAAAACACCTTCAAATGCAGTCATATGCCCATATGTGTCTTTCGATCAAAAACAACAACAACTGCTTGCTAAACAAAACAAGGAAATCAAAAGTCGATTACAAAGTTAATTCCTTAACAGGCATCCTTCCTTGCCGCTAAAGACGGCTTCCTTCACCGATGTCGGTGTACGAGTATAAAGAAAATAAGTACTTTACTCTCTTCCGATGAAATGCACCCTAATGAAACTCAATCTCAGCCCAGCACTACTTAACAGATAAACACAGTCATTCCAGAGCTACATCCCATCGATATGTGCTAAAGACTTTGCAGGCCAATATCAATTAGGAGGTCCAGCTATAATTGAATATCAGTGTTTCCTCATGTCATGAGCCGCCTGCCAATTACTCCGTATCTTTCTCCCTGCAACAGTCTCTTCCAACTCCCATTTTCCATCGGCTAATTGCTGACGTCAGATTAACTAATTAACCAGCATTTGAAGTCTTTAACCATCCGGCGAATACATGTGGAGTGTTTTCTTCCTTGCTTGAGCGATGTGTCAAGATGGAATGCCCCATTAATTATCATGTTACGATCTCATCGTTGGAGGAAAATTACTTTCACTTAGTGGTCTTAACCCACTCGAAGGATGTATAGTGCATGCGAGTATAGTGAAATGTGTGAGGCTCCCTTCCTCCCCTCCATTCTTGCTTCAGCATCATTATCTTTCTAACTTATGCCCCTGAAGTTGGTCGTACTATCAATTAACTCATGATCACCTCCTCAGATCCACCAGAAAACGACTCTCGCTTTGTCCACTGTCAGCTGACGATCGACAACCACTAACGATCGATGGATAGTTTTCCATCACGCAGGGGAATTATGAAGAAACATTCCACAATTGTAATGAGGCGTGGAGACCAGCCATTTATTACTTGAGGAGCTCTTCAGATGGTATAGGTGCAATGATGCACAGACAAATTCGCATTCATTATGCACAAGCACAAGTCTTTTAGGGACCTTAAAGCACTTTACCTCAAGCGCTGGACAGCAACTTAGCTGTCATTGGCATCGGAGACTATGACAACGATAACGATCCTAAGAAGCAATTGACTGACAAGGTGAAAACAAAAGATAACTTGAAAATCACTTACACTGACTTGTCAAGACCGGTCATCATCAACACCAACTTGTCAGTGTATCTATAAAGTTTTGAATTGAAAGTCGTAACCGCGTGTCACAAGACATCTCTCGGCTGGCTGTCATGTGATTATCGCCCGTGATAGCTTCTGCAGCGGATAGTTCGCGTCTGGGGCTCTAATAATCTCAGTGGTGCTGATAATAATTGGCAGATAGATCGACACGTAATCATATCGCATTGAAAATGCAGTACAGGCGTTGGTACTAGTACGAGTATCTTTATGGACTACCAGCAGTTTTATAGCACCTAAGACATAAAACGTCGGGAGCTTACCAATTACCAACTTCGACTCTGCTGACTCATTTCCATTTGTTGCCTGTATTTTTGCCGATTAATGTCTGACGATGGACTACGATCGACGAACGCCCATCAACGAACGAAGACCTACCTACTCGTACAGCGGCATTGGCAAGGTCGTATTTCCACTCGTATCTCTGACTTTTTGCACTCAGTTTTTTTCATAGACATACATATGTATATGGGTACATACATGGCGTACGAGTAAGTCTAATTGTGTGCCTTCGAACTGATAAAATTTAATTCAAATGCGAACTGATAATGAAAAAGCGAAGAGGAGAGAGGAAAAAGATAGATTTTCGTTTTGTGAGTTACTTGTAGTGGGATGATACTTGGAATCTATTCGGAACTTTTGAAAATTCCTACTTTCGATTTTTGCATTTAACAGGTTCATTGCTCTATAGCTGGTGGAGAGCAGTGATCGCTTCATTAAGACAAGCAGGCGATGTTGTCTGTTTCGGTTGGATAGACGTTTTACGAGTACTTCGCCATATAGTTTTACAGAGGTGTTGTTATCACCTAAAAGTTGAAGCACTATAGATAAATGGTGAAAGGGGTGATAATAAACCGTCACGTAGGCCTCGATGAAGGTCTTTTCTACTTGGTTTAAATGATAAACGGGTATGGAACGGGAAAATGTATCTGTACCGGGTATAATTCCGTGTTGTCGACTGGTGTTGTTAGGCCTTATTGGCTTTTTCACTAGACGCTGGTTATTAACATAAAATATTGTATCTTTGGGCATTAGGCAGCTGAAACTTTGAAAAATTAGAAAACTTTTTGTAGGTAACAATCAACTCCTAAAACGTCACCAGTGAGGAAATTGTGCAAAGAAACACTGCTTCGTTCGGCTTAAAAGGCAATTTTTGCAGTAAGGATATCTCTAGAACAAGCAAAAAGAATTTGTGCAAGACATTGATACGCTTAGTCCTGCTTAACGGAATCGTAGACACTAAGAAAAGCGGGTTAAAATGCTCTTGAGCGCTTCGGTAGAAAAGTTCCTTGCATAATTTTTGGCATTAATGGATAATGGAAGTGACGTTTCAGCAGTGAACTTTAGTGTACAACGTTGTAAAATTCATCAGTAAAGCTCACAAAACCAGGCATTTAGCTTAGGTGAACTTGAAGCCGTGGACATTAAAGCCTCGACCCAGAAGGCTTTTGGTTGTAAGCCAGAGGGACAGCGCAGTAGAGGATGATATCACCTCCCCGAGACTACTGACAAAAGACCGCCTGTGGCATGAGACATATTAGCCTTCATTCACTTTGCAATGTGAAGCCATCTATCGAATTAAATTTCAGGCATTAACACGTAGTTTGGCACAAATATAGGCTTGCTTAGACTCAGCCCAACATAGAAGGTGAAGAACGAAATACAAATTTCCACAAAACTCCCCAACAGAACCTTGTTTTCGCACATCAAGGCAAACAAACACTCCCCACCATACCATTGCAGACGTGGGATGGTGGCGTCTTTGAACCCTCGGGATGAGTTGGGGTGCTTCTCTGGATGACCGAGCATACAGAAAATAGCATATAATAAACAAAATTTGTCTGTGAGCGGTCTCCCGTGTGTCGCTTGTACGCGCTGAGTCCTAAAACTTCTTTAATAATGCGAGACATGGATTTTTGCGAAACTTGCATTTCCCGCGACAAGATTTTCTGCTTGCGGTTTTCGTTCGATTCGTTTCTTCATGGCTGTGATCGCTTTCGGAGTTCTCACAGTGCGCGGACGGCCGGATCTTTGACGGTCTCGTACTTCACCAGTATCCTCAAACAACTTCACAGCACGAGATACACAAAATTGAGAGTGATCCCAAGCGGTCTCAACGTCCTAAAGATATCGATTTTCCATGTTGCATTTAAGTAAGCCAACTACAACAATACGATTTTCGATGTCGCCCCATTCCATGATTATAAGCAATTAATGTCAAAAACTTTTTACGTCACAATGAAGCATAAATATCAACTGTCAAATCGCAATCAATACGAAATGGATGCGCTCAGTGTTGCATTCGTAATGAGTGAGTTTAGTTGTGTACCAGTATTTATGACTTGACTAGGTAAGAGGCTTATTCGAATAAATCTAACAGCAGCCAGTGAAATCATGAAAGTCAAAATCATCAGAAGCAGTAATCAGTTGAAGTGCAAATAAAGTAGAGACTTATGCATCAGGCTCACTTTTCAGGTACGAGTAATCAGATCAAAACTAGGGTTACACCCAACTCGGATGACAGAAACTGCAAATGTGTAATTAAATCCTTGCTATTGCATCCCTTGATGCCATCAAATCATCTAGTACTGATGGCACATACGGGTATCTATCTGTGCCAGTAAATAGTATCGACAGTGTAATTTTAAAGGGAATCATAGGCGTAGTAGTGTTATACCCAAAATCGGAAGCAATGAGTACCTTCTTGAAAAAATTAAAGAAAATGATCGAGGTTCGCGAATGCATTTCCCATCCACTTTCCAATGCGGAGCATCTTACGTGAGACACCCTTTCTAGAAGGAGTAAGTTGAGGATGCCATCGACAACACGATTTTTGATTACAAATATGTACGAGTGCCGTCAACCCTAGACTGCATAGACTCAGTGGAAATACCTGGCTATCTGTCCTTCGTATGTGTTTTTTTTTTTTTTTTTTTATGCCTGCAAGAACTCAAAACAATCAAGGTGATAATCACCCTACCAGGGGCTGGTAAGACAATTTGAGGCAGAGTAAAATTTGGAACACTGATCAAGTGGTCATTATCCTAAAAACTTTTACCTTTTTTTGTGATACCCCAACGAGTAATTTTTGAAATGGAAAGTCAATCAATTAGAGTCGATAATAATGATTTGTTTATTTGTTTCCTTTAATGAGAAAAATAGCCTGCAACATATGTGTATGCTTTGCTCCAGGAAGGCTAATGTTATTCATCAGTTTCCTGTTGAAACTTCATAAAAACAGTGTAGCCTATAGCCTACAACGTCTGAAGGAAATTGTTTACACGTTAGCCTTTGCAGTTTATGTAGATTAGCTCAATTTACCCAATAAACAGTTCCATAGCAGCTCTGGTACAGAAGCAAATAAACCACCGTTCCATGACAACACTTCCTGTATTCAAATCGGAGGCGTACAAGTATACAAGTACATCCCTGCATGTACTGTATCCGCAATACATGCACCATGAATGGAATCAAAATCATTCAGTCTACTACGAGTATTGTTAGTTTGTATCTGGAGATGTGGAATGATGTTGGTCCACCGCACCCGCCACTTTCAACTGCAGAACCATCGCTCATGATACCGAAAAGTCGATCAATTTAACCGGCAAATACGCACATTGTTGAAGCTGGTATCCGTTGCTGATGTTATGCACAACCGCGTTATCCGTCACCGCCACAGCCGCCGCCCATGTGTCTATTTAGACAGATAGACAGACAGGCTATGCTGTCTATCTATGAATCCATCGAAGCATGTCAAGCTAGCAAAATGCTAAAGAAATCGCTAGTGCATTGTAAAAGCATAATGTAGACCGTTATAGGTGGAACTAGCAAGTACTTTACAGACTAAGTATTACTGGAGCAACACCATCAAATCATATTATCTGCAACCTCAACGCTTGACACATCGCGAAAATTGCATAAACACATCCCGTCTCAGCGCCAGGGAAAGGCAATGGCTGCTGCACTAACAGACGCACGGTGGCTGGATGGAACTAAAGAGTAAAGATTACGCTGAGCACCGGGTGGTGTGCGATTGCTTCGTCAAAACATCTCTGCATGTTGAAAAGATGATTACGCTGATGATGGCAGGAGGAGATGGTCTGCTTGGAGTGATATTCAATTAATCTCTCCACAGCAGCAAATCTCTATGCATCGCTAAAAGAGGTGCATGAAGCGCATGCAATGCATAGAGGCGCAGTAAAGCGCATGCAACGATTGCAAAATCATAACAAATCACTTTTCTTGCGGCTTCTTAACTCGAATAATGTCGTTTCCGTCCGTCGTTTTTCAGTTGTCTGGCAATGTGATTGTTCAAAATCATTGAATGGGTTACGTTAAGTGCGGGAGCCATAATGCAGTCTAAGATATATTTTCTTCTTTTGCAGTAAAATTGTCGCAAATATATGGTAGATGATGGATCGTAGTTGGATGGCAAATGGAAGTATTTATTGCCTTTTTGGCGAATTAAATCATAAGATAGCAACTCAATTTTTCAAAAAGATGCGGCGTAGCTTTTTGAATTTTGATTAAGTTAATTCGTTCGGAATACAGGAAGATTTGAGATTTCTTTTCAAAATTGTCGTTTTTAAGGGATGTGCCACCGTTGTTTTTTAGTTCATCGATTTGGCCCTTATTATTCCCACATCAGTGTATCTTTTTTTTTTCATTACATACTCGTATCATAAAAGAAGACGAAATGGGATCCACTCTTAAAAGTGGCCAAATTTGATCCGCTTACCTTCTGACGGATTTCTTCGATATTGTTTGCTAATCCTAGGAAATGAACGAAAGTAAAGAGAAGGTCACAACAAGGTAAATCATATTTTTAGTTACTGAACGAGCTCCCGATCTGTTGAAAGTAGGGTTTGCGATGATTTTGGCGCACAGTTTATTAGGCCAACCTATCTTTATGACATGCAGTCTTCCTTTACGACTTAAATCAGAAAAATTCGAGGGGCCTTCGACTTGGAATATGTTTTTCGATTCGCTATATGTTTCCAATTATAATGTCTTAGCCTTTCGGATTGCATCAATATACAAGGTGGCTCAAAATTAATCATCTAATCGGAAGATGTTATAATTTTTGCAAAAGGTGTCGTACGTCAATCATATTTGACATTTGTGAACTAGACAGCTGCAGTATACAAATAGGCCAGAGCCAGAGCATGGAATAATTGTTTCGATTTTTTTTTTGTCAATAATCGGTCGGTGGTGTTAGCGTAGCGTGAATTTCGACGTCGATTTCCTAATCGTGTCGCACTCGACTCGAATAGACTGGAATCACAGGAGATTATACAGGGCATGGCCGCCACCGGACTGATCGTTCGGCCGAGAATATCATAACTGTGGCTGACGATGTCGCTGAAAACAAAAAAACATCAACCAGACGACGGGGCCACGCAATTGGGCATCACCAGACGTACCCTACAGCGAATTTTAGCAAATTTACCGTCAGTCGCGTATGAATAACTGTCAAGCAATCCTCAATCTCAACAACGAAGGGGACGATTTTGTGCCGAAAACCATCATGAGCGACGAGGCGATTTCCACTTAAGCAATCAATGAGCACGAAGAGCCATTACATCCATTCAAAGCCACTGTGCGGTGCGGCGTTTACGCGAGAGGAGTGATTGGGCCGTATTTTTTTGAGGACGCCATCGGTAGTACTGTCACTGTTACTGGCGAATACTACGAGCCACAATGGATATTGTAAAGGAAGCGTTTCCTGGTCGCTCAATCTTCCGTTTTGAAGATTTGGCATGGCCAGCAAGATCGCCCGATTTAATCATCCTAGACTTCTTTCTTTGGGTTTACTTGAAGTCGCGGGCTTATGCCAACAAGCCTCAGACAATCGCAGCCCTTAAGGAGAATATTCGACAGGAATGCGAACAGTTATCACCGAAAATCTTGCGGAAAGTCATTGAAAATGCGATAAAACGTCCACAAATGTGTATCAACACTGGCGCCAGCCCCTTGGCGGATATCATCTTTTCCACTTAACAGAAAAAATCGTAAAGGTCCAAATAAAGATTTCCATCACTCAAAATCATTTTTTTTTTATTTATTAAAAAAGTAATTCAAAAGCAAAATTGGATGATTAATTTTGCGCCACCTTGTAGGATTCACAGTTGTGATCTCCCGAGTATTCGACTAAGTGCATCTTCATCTCTAATGGTTCTTAATTCAGCTCCATCTTTCTTATCAATGAACTCGTTGCCGAGGGTTATAGAGCCTCGTTTTGGTCATTTGAGTTAGGAATTTACAGGGAGGAAAAAAGCGAGGTACCGGTGGTCGTTGGTTTTGAATGTTTACAGGTTATGGAGAATTTCATAAGCGAGCTGTTTGGCTCAGGGAATAATCACGCACGATATTTTAGAGTACGTTCGAAAGTGGACTTGAAGTAGGCAGAATGTTACTTGCAATTTTGGTGGAGCAATGGTGGAGCAATGGAGAGTAATGAAATTATCGAAAGAACAAAGTGAGACAGAAAGCATTATGTCTTCCACATGCTCGGATTGATTCCTAAAAAATTGGGTTGGCAAAATTCTTCGGAGATATATGGTACATCCGCACCAAATGATTTGTGAATATTAAGATGTTTGAGTACTCCTGCTACCACACGAAGGCGAAAGTGGACTAGTTCCATTGAAGATTCGACTCAATCAAGTGTAGGCGGAGACAATCTGAAAGTTTTAAGCTGGCTGAAAAGTGTACAGCAAGCAGACAGTTTTTGTTCAAAGAGCTGACAACGTTGTGATGGGATATGAAGCGGAATGTCTAATATTTTTGATGATCGACCAAATTTTTTATTACCTTTGGTGCACAGTACTATTTTTTGCTAAAGCTTAAGAAAGGCCTTGCATTCATTCCTCTCTCGTTTGAAGTTCTTTCAGTTTTCCTCTGTCGAGTTGGTATCGTAGGACTGAGAAAACTTTTCCCTAACCCTGATAGATCTTTACAGTTCGAGTCGTACTAGAGCTTTTGTCTTGGTCTGATACTCTAAATGCGATGAAGGATAAAAGTTTTATTCCACAGAGTGATCATATCAGCAGCGGCATCCACGTCATTTTTGAGTAAACATAACGACCAGTTAAAATTCCAGAAGTAGATGTTAAGTCCGCTCCATTTGGCTTTCTTGTATTATCATGCTTTGATTCACGTAGCGTGTGCCAAGATGAATCTTTGTCATATCGCCCCTAAAATGTTATTCCCAGTGTTACATTCACTACAAGTCATGTCGATTCTCAAATTATTTTTTAGTAATACTTACTCGTACCAATGTGGAAGAATACTCCTTTTGCTACTACTTTTCTGAGTGCAATATTGAAAGCGTACTCCGAACATAGTCAGTAAATTCTATAACCTATGCACTTTCCGCAGCTTTTCAATGAGTTCAGAGATATATGTGGGCGGGTTTTAAGTCCTCCAGTCTCTGGAAAAAACCAAGGTCAGGTGATTGAATTAGAAATTGACCCCTTTTAGTAAATAGCTACTACTAGACTAAAGGGCTGTGAATACGATATTTTTTGTCATGAGATACTCTAATAAATATCTTCTTTAACAAAATGATCCACAAATTGACAGTCAAACTCATATTTAGCTGAATTTAAGGATGTCTCAGACAACAAAACATAGGTTGGAGCACGATGCTCTTCAATTGTCAAAACTTATTACTCGTACTTGCTCAAATGGCACCACAATCTGGGGCGAAAATTTTACGAAATTGACGTGGATCTTGAGATTTTATTCGTTACAATCTATTTCCAACACCCTGACGTTCTTTTCAGAATGAGCACTCTTCTACCTGTAGGCATCGCTGTCGATTCTTAACTTCTGAAGTCACCTTCCAACCACTAATGTTGATAAGCAATGCCACATTTATTTTTGTAGATCCAGAATCATCATCGTTGGTCCATTATACTCGTAAGATAGCTAGTGAGAGATGCACTTCTTGGAGGTGATGTTGCAATTACATCGTGTAGTATTCAAAAGATTATCCAAGCAGTATACAAGTCAATGTGGGTCTTGTTTTGTAATAGCAAAACTTTTCGGGAATTCTGAAGATAGTGTGTGAGATTTTTTAAAAAATTTTCGCGAGAATTTGTTGGATTTAGAATTACAGCGTGATACTGCCACACTGGATGGCATCCTCTGAAAAAATTTGATGCACGACTCAAGTAAATTTTCATTTCATTTTGAAGGAAGGCAAAGTTCAGAAGAAAGATCTGAAGCAGGCTTCCAAGATGTCATAGCCCTTACAGAAGTGGATACCACTCTGGGCAGTTTCAATAGAATTTTTGGACATTTTTTGGTTATTTTCATTGTACTCAGCATCTTTTTTAAAGTGGAAATTGGATTATTATTAATTTATTTTCGAAGCAGCTAGTGACGTAATTAAGGATCCTTTGCGTAGTTACTCTATTTCTTGAATTGTTTTACTATTTTAACCAAATTCGAGGAAATGGTCCAAGTATTCAAAGTTGTTCTTGAAATAACCTACGCTTGGCAAATGTACGGGTACTATAAATTGTATAAGTGTGTAGTCAGGAGAAAATCAAGATGTTATTTGTCAATCTTTTGTGGGGAATCATTGTCCTTCATTGGCAATATCGAGATACGAGTATATTAACTTTCAGTATACTTACGAGCAGTGGTGTAATAAATGTCAGACACGGATTTCATTTCACATGAAGGCATTATTCACATTAATCATTAGTTGGATGCAAATGAATCTCAATGAAAGCACATACTCGTACTATATTCGGATTCGTTACAACGACGACTTGATGACTTTCTCATTCAGAATTCGTTCTTTATGTCAGTTGTAGGCTCCCACTGGGCTGTTTCCCTGTTATAAATTGGCGTAATTTAGCCACTAAATCGAATTTGCCTTCTCCTTGAAGCCCAAATTTTTGTAGGGAATGCCTTTTTGAGAGCACCAACCAATTTGCAATTTTCACATCTCACAAGGTCATTTAGTATACCAAAGTATCTGTGTGCATGTATTCGTACCCATAGCGCCTGACTTATAGTACAAGACAAGGCTACAATTTACTAAGATTGATTTGTAACACACAGGTTTCTGTCGAAAACATCAACGGTAACCTATTTAATTTGTTTTTCCTATTTTTTTTTTTTTGTAAATTTGTTTTTCAATTTCTTTATATCATTTTATCACACCAAACTACCACCACCACCACCACCACCACCAATACCACCGCTACTACCTCCACCATCACTGCTACTACCTTCATAAATTCAATCAATTATGGGCCAAATATTCGTAATGAAAAAGAATGAGGTGGAGATTTGGAGGGCAGTTCAAGTACGCTAATAAAATACTCTCACTCTATCTCGTATCTATCAGATATTAGAGTTTGGCTTACGATTTCTTTTGAACTTTTGACACTTTTTGTTTTGTTACTTTTTAGTTCATTTTATTTGTTTTTGTTTTTTTTTTTCTTGCTTATTCCAAACGATTGTAGAGCAGATACTCGTAGTTTGTTTAGAGATCTTTGTTGTTTTGAATGTGAATTTTGGCAAAGTTAATTAATTTTGTTTTTTACGCTGTTATAGTTAATTAATTGTTAATTTGTTAAGGTCGCCAAATAGAGATCAAAGTACTTGTAGTAGCTGACATCAGCACGTTCATTGATTTAATAATTAAAAAACAAAAAATTGAAAAATGAAATTGTTTTGCCGTTCTTGCATGACTCCTGCATGACACGATTGTTTCAAGTTTTGATTGTTTATTACAGTTACTCGTTTATTTTTGAGTTGACATCACGATCTATTTGATGACAGATCTTACAATGGTATTCTTTCTGATTCTAGGCAAGATTTTGGGTGCAAGTTGTCGACGAACTAAGACGAGGTGTAAGGCTGAAGAAGAACACCTACTCAAGGACACCGATTGAGTTCGAATTGACGCCATACGAGATACTCATGGAAGACATTCGAACAAGGTAAGTTGGTCGAAAACTCGTCAGTATATAAATACAAAAACTTTCTGTATCTTTTCTATTCACAATGTTTACCACCCGTAAACCAAGAAAACAATTAAGTCGACTCGAATCAGTGTTTACTGGTCTCGAATTCTACAGTTGTTCGGTTATTTTCTTCAATTTATTCTTTCCCCAAAAATACTACAAAAATAATATTGCTTTTCTTTTTGTGATACAAGTAATTTATTCTGATAATGATTTTTCTGTTTCTCTTGTCTTGTCTGTATAGAAAGTACAATCTGCGTAAGGTCATGGTAAATGGTGATATACCACCGCGAGTGAAAAAAGATGCCCATGCACTGATACTGGAATTTATTAGGTCACGGCCGCCGTTACGAAAGGTAAGATATCCACTCTTAGCTGAGGATATTGATTTGAATTTAATTTGGTAATTGGTAAAAAAAAAAAAAAATATTTGTAGGCCTCTGAGAGGAAATTGCCGCCACCAATCAAAAGAACCCCATCACCGCGAGAGCAGTTAATGGACTCGATCCGAAAAGGGCAACAGTTGAGGCCTGTTCCTCCACCCACGCAACCACAGCTTAAAGACCGATGTGAGTAATATTTTTTTGTGAACACATAAAATCGCTTAGAACTATCTTTAAGATACTCTTTATGACCTCGATTTTTCAAATTGAAAATTGAAAAATTGGTAAAGTTACATTATCTAATCGTATGTATCAATAGAACTTCCTTTTGTTCACTTATTTTTCCAACAATCTCGCCCTGTCTTGTAGAAAATCTTCGAGTCTTGTAGGTTTTTTTGAAGTAATCTTTATTGGGAAGTCCGGAAACAGCGGAATAGAATATCTTCTTTTTGAAGTCAACGATGGAAGTGCTAAGTGTGTTGTTGGTGCTGTATATTGTCCTAATCGAAGATATTCACCTGAGCCCTTATTTTCCGAAATACAGTGTTTCTCAGCTAACTACGAACACATTATGATAAAAAAAGATACTAGAGCTCAACAACTTTTAGACTGTGTTGCAGCAAATGGATTGGCTGTTGTTAATTCATATGCTACCAGCTTTGCTCCCAGCTGCTCTCCAAGCCTTCTTGATGCGATTATTGTGTCTGACCGTTGTAATGTCTTATTAAATGATCAACTATCTTTAGAAGGTGTGTCCGATCATGATCTTATTTTTTGTACATACAACTTGAACTTTTCTCGTATACCAATACAATCTAGTTTTCAATATAGAGATTTTTCATCCACTAACTGTGACGCATTGCAATTTAACACTCAACGTATACCATGGCATAACATATATAACTTCCCTAATGCAAATGAGAAAGCTGATTACTTAGAGTGTCAATTATTTGAACTTTTTAATCAGCATGTCCCCATCAAAACTGTTACAATTCGTAACAAAAACATCCCTTTGTTCACCGCGGAAGTACACAATGCTATAAAGCACCGTAAGAAAAAGTATGCGGAGTGGAGAAGAAACCCAGATGATTCACATTGGAGAGAATATTGCCGTGCCCGAAATCAGGCTTCAGCTATTACCCGCTGTTCAAAGAAAAGGTACTATTTTTGCAAGCTGAATCCAAATCAAGCAGCTAAGCGGCTATGGGGCAATTTGCGCACCATTGGTGTTCGCAAAAGAAATATATCTTGTAACGTACCCGATTTAAATGTGTTGAACAGCGCATTTTTATCATCTGGTGGAGTAAACCGTGAGTTTGTCCCAAATCCTCAACTTGTAATCCATCCCCCAAATGAATTTAATTTTCAAGTTGTTTCCGAAATTGAGGTTGTTGAGAGTATTCGCTCGCTCCGGTCTGAAGCTGTTGGCACAGATGGTATTCCCCTCCGCTTCATCAAAATGGTGTTCCTTTATATATTGGCTCCGCTCACGCACTCTGGTACATTTCCGGCTTGTTGGAAAAAAGCATTAGTAACTCCTGTGCCTAAGAAATCTGAAGCATCATCTCCCTCAGATTTTCGCCCAATTAGTATTTTGCCATGTTTATCTAAAGTGTTGGAGAAAATTATTGCAAAACAAATTAACACATATCTTAATGGAAATGCACTGCTGTATCCATTTGAGTCTGGTTTCCGAACCCATCATAGCTGCTCTACAGCAATGGTTAAGGTGCTTGATGACATAAAGATTCAGTTTGACAAAAATAATGTGACCATTCTGTGTTTATTAGATTTCTCTAAAGCTTTCGACGATGTTGACCACAATATTTTATGTTGAAAACTCAGGTTATTTTTTGGCTTTAGTGAACTATCTGTTCGGTTTATGATGAGTTACCTGGGTAACCGAACCCAAAGGGTGAAGTTTGAAGACAGTTTTTCCGATTTTATGGATGTTCGCGCTGGAGTACCCCAAGGATCGATTTTAGGCCCTATTTTATTCTGCCTATTTATTAACGACTTACCCACTGTTTGTATCTTTACACCTTTACGCCGATGATGTCCAATTGTATCTATCTAGACCTATTGGATTAATTGAGGACTTAGTATATAGGTTCAATGAAGATTTATCTTTTATATACAATTGGTCACTAATGAATGGGTTGAACCTTAATCCCAATAAATCTCAGTGTATTGTGATATCTAAAAAAAACAGCACGATTTCGCCTCAGTCCCATATATTTACTTAAATGATGTGGCGCTTCCTTATGTTGATGCTGTTATAAGTCTGGGCTACAGAATAAATCGCTCCCTTAGTGCTATCGATCACATCAACCATGTTGTGGTTTGTATTTACATGGTACTTCGGAAACTTTGGCTTTCCTCTGAATTTACACCTACAGAGGTTAAGATTAGATCAATCGAAGCGAGCTCGACTCTCAATCATATCACAAACTACTTGTTGCATTTAATGACATGATAAGATATGCTTACGGGCTTCGCAGGTATGACCATACTTCTCACTATCACCGTCTTGTACTTGGGTGTAATCTAAGGGATTTCTTAAGTGCCAGGGGTTGTCTTTTCATGCACAAAATTATCAATACACATCTGCCATTGTACTTATATGACAAAGTTCAATTCGCACAATCTTACCGGACTTACAATCTCATCACTCTCACATCAATTTACATGAACACATCTCGTCTATTTTACGTACATGTCGCTAGACTATGGAACTCTCTTCCCAGGGAGGTAAAGCAATTGACAGGCGCAAAGCAATTCAAAAAAGAAATATTTTGTTTCTATAGCTACGAGTGATTTATATTTGAGTACATATTTGAGTGTCCTAATCCCTTCCTCTTCCCATCGTTCCCTCTCCTCTTCCCTTAGATCTAAGTTTAAACTATAAATATTCCGGAATTGTATATTAAAATACTGATTTTGTACTATAAAAGATCCATATCTTACTTGTACACCGAATAAAGAATTGAATTGAATTGAATTGAATCTCTTTGCCAATTTTCAAAAGTAAATGAGAAGACTCTCGAGCCTCAGAGATATAGTATCTTAGACATCATAGATTTCTTACGACCACGACAGATCATGTAGTTCGCTGTTGAAATTTACTTCTAACTCCTCTCTTACTTTTGTCGTCTCATCTTGAAACAACTAAAGTCATTCTCATTCATTTATAAAACAGCCCATGCCCCAATCCCTTTGGATCCTAATCATTAAAGTCCTATAGAGGCTCACCTCAATTGGTCGAGATAGGTCTTTGTTTTGTTACGCAGTTGCAATTTTATTGTCTTTTTAATCTAAAGCAACTAGAAACAATTATACTTTTCGTTTGTTTTGTAACGAGATGCCATTTTAAGAAGTAATAATGGAGCAGATGTAGACGAGGTTCAATGCTTAGCAATCTAGTGCCTATATACGAGTATACCTACCCTTACGGAGTTTTGGCCATCATCATTCGGGCTTCTTCGCCATTACTTATAGGTAGTCTGCAGAAAACAGCACATACGTTGCGCCATCGGTGATATGTGCCACTATTTTTCGGTACTTAATGCATGGGGTTGTTGAGAAAATTTGAGGTACGTGTTCGGCGAAGATTCTGGCGATGTCTCGCAGCTTTTCTACGTTCTATTCGTACCACTAGTTCTTCTTTGTTTTGCCACTTTGTGGATTGCCACCTTGCCTATAACAAGGTGGTATTGAGTCATTTGTAAGAAGAAAATCCACCTACCTAGAACAATTGACACAATTCCCCGACACCAACTGCCACTGCAACCGAAAACACTTTTTATATCAGTGGAAATCCCTTTAGAATTATAATACAAAACCAATAGACTGTGTCTATTTGACATTAAGCTTTAAGGAACAGAAAATCGCAAACATATGCGAATTTTTGTATGTCCTTGTGTATTCGTTTATTCAAACACCACACGTAAACACGTCATTCATTCCTTCAGAAAGATATTAAGGACTTCATTTAGGTAGTCACTCTAATGTATTAAACGTGTTAGAATCGCTCAAGCTTCTGGTGTGATATTCCATAACTGTTTGACCTTTCAAAAAATCTAGCACGTAGCACAGACATCAATTTTGCTGTTAATAAGAATCAGAATGACCCAATTAAATTGCGCGTCAGCATGTTGCACAAATTCTTCCATTAACGATTTCCATGAATTTTAATACACCAACCTCTCTGTTTAATGAGGTTTACAGGTAATTAAAGCCATCGCCAGCTTCCCACCCTCCTTGAAACAAGACGAGTGTATTTGAAAATGTCCTTTATGTCAGTTGGCAAAGGTGGCTTAACGTTTGACTATCTGCGTCTTCTTCAACTTTAGCTGAAATTGGAAAAAATAGATTCCAGCTGTTGCCCTTGCATTGAAATTCGAAATATTTTCTTGACGTCATTTTTCGCGAGCTCCATATTGTCCAGGCGATCCAGTATGCAAGAACTTCTATCAAGATCCTCTCTGACTAAAATTGGTAATCCAGTGATTATCCTTTGATTGTAAGCAGCAATACTTTTAGAATGTTTGGAAGGATAGTACATTGTTACTATAGGGTAGGTTTCGAAAGGTGTCATGACCATCGATTCTAATAAAATAGTGCACAATTGTTAAGTAACTGCGAGTAAAATAATTGTGACTTTTCGCTCATCAACGGCAAGTGTTGTGTATCCTTTCAATGTTCTCAAATTCAATGCAAACTAGTGACTTCAGGGGAGCAATTGGTGCTATGCAGCCTCCACAATAGACGAAATTGAACGGTTAAAGCAATTCTATCATTTTAAGAAAAATGTTGGTTTGATGTGCTTTCTTTGTCTTCGCAGCTCCGGCAAGATTTCTTCTTCTTTCAGCTTCTGGCCATTTTGGCAATGTTTTCTGAGTTGAAAAGGTGTAATTACATTTCCAGGCGTTTTTCGTTATAATATTTCTCGAACGCCGTTCAACGTGCGATGAATCTGTTAAAGACGGACAAACGACTGTCGTGTATAGGAAACTTAAGGTTTAAGCAGCAGTAACAGAAAATGTCAGAAAATATAGCCCATTTTCTGGTCCTTTAAGCTCTACTCTACGCTCATTGCTTACCGCAATTTCTTAAGAAGTTACCGACACAACGAATGTATTTAACTTGTCCGACCTTTGATTCGACTTATTTGTAACCCACTATCTTCTAGTGCCTTTATTCAACCTCAATGGCTGTCATTGCGTTGTTATGAACCTGCTTTATTTGTGAAAAGATGAAAAGTCGTTCTAGACTCATCAATACAACGGTTTTTGAACTGCAACTTTAGGTTTGTTTTCGTCAGTCATTCCCTTTGCGTGTTTGACTTTCATTTTGATGTCATGGTCGCGACCTCTACAGAACGCTTTTTCAAATTGATGAAGACGATATACAGAGGCGTTCAAAACTTGATGTTTCCCATCTTTATTCGTACATGACCCATTGTCATTTTTTATAACATTCCGTTGTCGACTGTCAAGAACACTCTCCTATACCTTCATGACATGCGACATCGATCAGAGCTGTTTCAATTTCTCGTGTCGCATTGCCTTTATACAGTCTAATTCTATCTCCACAGGTGAGGTATTCAATCATCTTTCATAATTTTATGGAACCAAGATTCGAGGCCAAGATGTTCGTTTCATTTCATAAACTTACTTCTATTGCTTCGGTCATTTCGCTCTGCTTTTAATCTGGATATTTTCTTTCATGGTTCTGGACAGGAATTCGCTATATAAAGCATTAAACTACTAACTCCATCTATTGGAAATTCCTTTGTTCCCCGTAGACATATTTCCGCGATTTAATTTCTTCTAAAACCATGCTTAGCTTTGGCTCCTTAACGCCACTATCGGACGTCTCATCGTTCAAACACCACATTTCTTGTGAAGCAACAAACTTCCATTTTTATTTGGAAGCATGTGGAACAACTATTTCTATTTTGCGGACAGGTGAATCGTGGCCCTTTACAATGGTTCCCATAAATGAACTATTCGCTTAACCGAACATCAACAGTGTATTTCTGCTCCATTCAGTTCTGCTAAACCTAATTTCCTTTCATGATATAACTGGCATTAGATTCTCTTATCTACTATCATCTACTGACCGATACTGATTTATTCCAGCTTACAAGTGGCAATCTATATCTGAAAAACGGGTAATAGTACGATCACAAGTATCGAGCATCCAGCCTCAAAAGTATATGTAGGTTCCTACACAATACCAAAGTACAGCTTGAGCGCCATAAATTAATTTACTCGTAAGTAATTCTGTTCTTATATGCTTGACGACGAGTTTTTTTAGTCTAAGACGTTTATAAACTTATGCAAAACTGAAAATATTCAAATAGCATACCAAGATGCGAGAACTACAACTCGCTTCTGGCACTGTCTACTCGTATTCAAGCGTTTGAGTATAAAGGTACTGAAACTAAGGTTTTGTGCTTGAGTAGTGTGTTAAGTATCAGCACTTAAAATACTTAAATACAATGAACTCATACTGGTATACTCGAGTACAAAAATGCAGCACTACAGAAGTCGATGACTGATAAAGTCTGTTTTGATGGCATTCATCCTACTCCAGCTAAAGCTGGCAGCAATCCTGATCTCTTTATTATTTGAAGTCATTGTCCATTGAACCATTCTATGCTAAAATTATAATTCATCTTAGTAGGAGACTCCTGAGTAGCATCCTGCATACTTTATCAATCTAATAAGTTTAATACCAAACTCTTTGAACAGAAAGATGTCAGTACTTGTACATTCAACATCGATAACTCAGCGGCAAGTGCTCAATGGTCAGTTCTCTTAAGCATAAACAATTGTTCTTAATCCTTCTTCGTGACCTTAATCATTGTTTTCCCTGTCCAATTTGAAAATCCCAAAGATCCATTGAAAAACAAAAATGAAAAATGCACCTCCGCACTTGTTTCGACACACTATCATCAACTACAACAAGGAATACCTGAACAACTTTCATCCGAACTACGTCTTGGAGTTGGACTTCCATTTGATCTGCGAATTAAAACGAACCCCCAAACTAGGTCTAGATTTCGTTTTCACTCTTGTAATCCGAGGTGAGAAGATTTGCATTCAACATTCACCAGGCACGGTCCGTGCACAGGTCTTTGCTTCTGTCCCAGGGATTTCTTCCCAACCACGAAATAAGTTCACATTTCCATTTAAATTAAGAGTGTCGTACACGTTCGAGTCCTCGTCGCTTGATAATCTACTCTCACCAGTGGAGTTGGTGGCGGTCATTCCTTTGGACTGTCTCACGAAATGATGTATGGGCAGTTTAGCCGACGCATTCAATGGGCAAATTGTGGCAGTACTTGTTTCTGGGTCATCGAAACAGGTTGCTTCTATGTATCAAACAACTACAAGATGACTCCGACAACTTGTCGGCTTTGCCAGCCTACTCCATCTCTATACTTTGGAATATTAAAAGGAATTTGATAAAATCAATCGCTAGATAGATAGATCTACCGGTATATCGTAGATGATTTCGCCGTCTATACTCGTAAGCACGACATTTTCTCGGTTCGTAAATTTCCATGGATCACATGTGATGCATGTTATTATGGTGCGCGTGCTTTGGAGAGGAACATGTCGTCGCGTTTCAGTTTCACTTGTGGGATCTGCGGCAGATCAGATCAGACTGTCGGTCGAACGGTCGGTTGGACGCATTCTATAGAACTCGCTTTGGAGCTCAACTCTTGTTAGCTCATTGCAAATTCGGTCCCTCAGGGGATTTCCGCTTTCCGCGTCTGCTTTCTATCCATAAATGCGCACCAGAATCACATAGTGGCCACGAATTCGTGCACAAATAGGGACACAACTCGACGATTCGTTGCAAAATCCGTGAGGAGTTTCACTAGAAAGGAAAAGAATTTTCATTGTTACATTGGCGGGCGTATGCAATCCTTCTGCGCTTAAATAAAAGAACACTGGAGACGATGTCGCCAAGATACTCGTATGTACGAGTATAGTATGAACGTGTACGCCTTGCTCGGGGGGATATTAAAATGAAAAACTCTTCTATTAGAGGCTGGGCTTAGGAGAAACGGAAACGTGAATGTTGGGCGATTTCTATTTCTACGAATGGTGAAACCATTCATGCGAGACGAATGCGATTTTCCTGGTGCCCTCCCAGAGATAAAATCTCAACGCGGAGTATAATTTTACTAACTAATGACGCTGATGGCGTCTCTAAGGTATGCCGCCAATTATTGTTTGTTTTGATGCGCATCTTGTTGCCATTTTGCTGGCGGCACAAATGAAAGGGAAAATGCATTCATGTCGTTGGAAATTTATGCCTAGAAAGTTTGGTGAACCTACGGATGGATTGGACAAAAAAAACGACGAAAAGATAGTGGATTCGGTAGTTTAAAATAAAGTATGCAATGGTTCATATGAGTTTCCATGTTAATTTGCATAAAAGGTAGTATACATGCAGGCGAATTCAGCAAAGACACAAACCAAAGTTGTGGTCGTGTGAGTTGTAAAACTTGAAATTTGAGGAGCTTTCATGACTTTACTCCGATTTCTGCTGAGGACTAGATGTGTTGCCATGGTAGCGTATTTTAGTATTTGCACAATGTTTACCATAAATTAATTTACATTTGCAAAATTTATGAACGTTTGATTCCGAGTACGGAGAATGGTAGGACTGCCACTGATGGAGTATACATATATTCAAAAAATGACCTTGAAAATGAATTGACGGTTTAAAGGGGGGAAATGCCATTTCACATAACGCCGAGGATGAGGGTTGGCAAGTGACTGGGTAATATTGTCATCACTAGTCTAATGTGGGCGGATAAATGCCTTTTATGCGGATTGAGGCCAAATCAGATCGCGTTAAGTATTCATGATTTTGTCGTATTCGCCTATTAGTATATATTGGGTCTATAACTTAATTCGTGCGGTTTGCTAAGAGATGGCGTAACTTGTATTATTCCATTGTTATTATTCCATTGGAACATGCGTTGGAAAGCTACTGTTATTGTACGTCATTTCAGTATATGTCATTCATTTGGAGCGTAAACAAGAATAATTTTTTTTCACTCAAATATGTCGAACTTTGTGCCTGAAAAAGTGTTTTTGCTGGGAGTTCTTCTTCATTACTTTTATATGAAGAAAACTGCTGCCGAAAGTCATCGTATTTTGGTGGAAGTTTACGGTGAACATGCGCTAGCTAAGCGAACGTGTCAAAAGTGGTTTGCACGATTTAAAAGTGGTGATTTTGGCTTGGAAGACGATGAACGTGCTGGGCAGCCAAAAAAGTTTGAAGATGAAGAAGCATTACTCTATGAAGATTGTTGTCAAACAATTGACAACCCCAAGCGCAATAAATCATATGTGAAACCCGGCCAACCAGCCAAATCAATGGCAAAGCCGAATATCCATGGCGCGAAGGTAATGCTCTGTATTTGGTGGGATCAGATGGGTGTGCTGTATTATGAGCCGCTAAAACCGAGTGAAACCATCAATGGACAACGCTACCGAACAGAATATCAAAAATTGGCTTGATTCATTCTTGGCTGCCAAGCCGGCGCAGATGGGATCCACAAATTGCCAGAAAGATGAGAAAAAGTCATAGCTTCAGATTAGCAATACTTTGAATAATACTATTGTACATGTTTTTCTTAAATAAACGTTCAATTGAAAAAAAAAAACCGCACGAATTAAGTTATATACCCATAGATACCCTAGATATTAGATTTCGATTTTTTCCCTCACAAGAGCTACAGATTTATCCGCAATGCATTCTGTTTATCATTCGTCATCTAACAAATATGCAGGATCAGCATCGCTAATCTAGTTTGCACTAGTTCTGTGCACTATTTTCTCTATACGTAGGTACAAAGTTCTGTCTGAACCCTGTTCCTTGAAGAACAATTGTACAATCTTACATTCCAATGCTCGCTAGTTTCTTAACAGTGCTGAGCTTGTCAAAAGTGAATATTGATGGACATATCCCCACAAAAGAAACACTTGGTGCTTTTAATTACGAACAACGCATAGACAAATTTGTTAGTAATGATGTTCGGAATCGCTTTTACACGGTTTTAAGCACATCGGGGTCAACACAGTGGGCAAATAAACATTTTAGCCACGCAAATATTCTTAACGGACTAGGAATCCTACCAGGAAACATCGACTACATTATACCCAAAGAATGGTTTGACAAGGGCTTCCATGTAAGCATTCCCTCCAGATTCTCGTGGGAGAAAAATGCCTTCCTGGATGACAATGCAATCCACTTTTACATCGACGGTTCAAAGACTATCAGTGGGATTGGTGGTGGTGTTTTTGCCGATAAGCTTAACCTTAGCCTCTCCTTTCGCCTCCCCAACCACTGTGGTGTGTTCCAGGCGGAAATTTTGGCAATTAAGGAAGCCCTATCCTGGCTGAAGAAAAATGTAATATCTGCAATGGATATCCGCATCTTTTCCGAGAGTCAGGCCACTATGAAATCCCTGGACTCGTGCTCTCTAAACTCAAGAACAGTCATTGTCTGCCGAACATCTCTAATGGAGAGTAGGAGTAGTTTAACATTCACATGCTTAGAGACCAAACAAATCTGACTGAAGCTAGATCTGAATCGCTCCATGAGTTTAATTTTTCTAAAAAGAAAACATCTCGGAACCATTATAGGTATCATCACCGGACACTGCCTCATTGGTAATCGTGTAAGAGGGCTTGGCATGTTTACCAACAACTTTTGCAGAAGCTGCATGGATGAGGAGGAAGAGGAGGCAATCCCTCACCTCCTCTATACATGTCCAGCTCTCTCCCCAAGAAGAAATCTCGACCTAGAGGCCTTCTTCCACAACGACTTAAGTGACTTAAGCAACATAGACCTTAAAAGTCTCCTACGCTTTATTAAGAGCTCCAAATGGTTTCTGGAGTAGGAGGATCACAGATCCACGTGGCATCACAATGGGCCAATAGGCCTTAGTGGGTTAATTTTTCAACAGCCACTTAAACCTAACCTAACCAAACCATAGGCAAATTAATACCTGAATTGTTTGGTAACAAATAAAAAGTTGTTTTAGTAGCTTACTAGCCGCATCCTGTTGAAATCACATTACAGGAATGTCAAAAATCGCTGGGCCAAAAAAAAGTTTCATAGTGGTGGCGCATTAGCCACACACAAAGATAGATGTACTCTTGGCTACGTTACTTTTGCAAATGACGCTAAGATTTAGTGGGAATATCAACAACAGATGTACCAACTTAACAAAAAGAAAAACAGAACTCAAATCGGAACAATGGGAGCGCTACACGGTGGTTATTCCGGGAACTTTCTGATTAAGGTTGTATTTCTCATTGCCTGATGATGAATAAAACGTTTTCTTGTTGTTCCATTTCTTGTTAACAGCACACTGTTAAGTATCTCCCTGCTTTAAATCTTGCTCAAATTGAATTTGGTATTAAAAGACAAATCGTCTTCTCTCACAGACTCCTCACACTTATTTCCTTTCTTTCCAATGTCAAGGTAATGCTACTTTCTTCAATGGATTGAATGAACAGTGTCGTTGCCTTCATTGGTGGATATTCCCCATCGGTAGTACGTTGTTTTGTCCTTTCTTTAATTTTTCGTGTTCACTCGTAATGGAGGGTGCAGGATTATTAACAATGTAATGAGGAAGTCACTCGCCAAAGTAGAACTTGAACTTGAACATGGCCAAATAGTGTTTCAAATTGGCCAACCTGGTCTGTTTTTGGTCCAGTTCGCATTCCGGCACCCGTCATGCCGGCAGGTCTCCAAGATCATTCCCAAACTTGTGGGTGTTCTAGTCAAAAATATTTCACTTTCCAGAAATAATACTAGAGTAATGGTTGTAGAATATTTGTGCCGTCATTCGATTTGAATATAATGTTGATAGCCAGTAGTACAGAATGCTCACTTGTCTCCATAGAACACCATCAATATACATATAGTGAGTTGATTTTGTTAAGAAAGGTTCAAAGAAGTAGCCAGTAAGTAGCACTGAAATTCTCTTATACAGGTCTTAAAAATGTTATTTTTCTTTTTGATTTATGTTCCGAACCAGAAACTGGTTCTTATTTTAAATATTTACTCTCAACCCTGAATTCACTTAACTACCACGGAACAGTGGCATCACTAGTCCGAAGCTTTTATCTACCCTCATTTTCGGAGAGTGAACCTCTGAAGCTACCAAACTACAATAAAACCAGAAGAAAGTTTCCTTTTCATTTCTAGTGAAAATGTCGCGGAGAGTGGTTTGTTTCAGGCCATCGTCTACATATCTTAAGTGTCAGTCCTAAACAAATAGCTGCCTCCCTAGAAATTGTTTATAAATAAATTATTCATAAGGTGTTGCGCGTCCGTTTCACCCTGCCAAGGTCGGGGGTGATATTTGGGTAATCCCGGATTTAGTGTTCGCCTTCGGTGCGCCGCGCCGGCTGTATCATTAATTCGTAAAAAGAAACGATTGTCGGTTGAAAGGTTCTTGCCCATCATCGTACGATATTTTCACACTCTGTCTGGTTGGTGTGTCCTTTCGGGGTGAATGCGCCTGTACACTGTACAATATGATTGGCCATTAATTGAATGAAGTGTAATTTATTTGAATTAACGGTAATAATGCGGGAGTAAATGTTTGCAATTTAATCAAAGTCGTTGGGATACGCTTACAATAGCATTTACGAGTTCTAATGGATTCCGCCACAGGTAAGTCTTAAAGTTTCATCTTACACTCCAATTCGTGGAGAGTGAATCCTTTAATTTCATCAAAAATTATTTCCCTTTCTGGATCACGATGTTGACTATGACGAGGACGACGTGATGATGACTTCAGTTCCTTTCCTTTGCCATGACACTTAATTAAATTAATTGAAATTAGTTCCTCCGGAGAAGACAGCATTTGTTCATCATCACTTCGTCACATCGTCAGAATTAAATTTCGGAACCACAGGCGTAAATAGACCTAGAGCTTGAGACTCCACAATCTGTCCCATACAGTTTTGCACCATCATCTTGATAGCACTGAATTGCGAGCGAATTTCAATTTCCTTTTCAACTCATTGGGAGATAGAAAATGTGTAAAACAAAAATAAATAGATAAACTGTTAAGATACCTCCATGGCATCACGATATTTTCAGAGTGTCTTGGGCAATTTCGACCATCTACCTGTAGTCTACAAGACTCCCACGGCAGTCGAGGTCAAATGGGTTGAATTCCGTAATTGAGTCTGATGTTCGGATGACTTGGTGGATTGTTTGATATTTTTTCGAGATTACACATAGTTACCACCTCTGGTGGTACTTAAATACCAGATGGTGAAAGTTTTGTTGATCGACCAAAGCCGGCCGCTTCGGGAGTCTGACCAACGGATTCGTATTCTTGGATCAGAAAATTATCTATTGAGCCGACAAATGTAGGTGAGTACGAGTACTTATGGAGTTGTTGTTCTTCTTCCTTTTATTCGCCTTTGCTTGTAACGAAGCTTGTTTTTGTTCTGTGCCGCTGATGTGACACACAATACAATGAGTTGTTGTATACTCGTATCTTTTTTTCATTTTGGTGCGGTTTTTACGCTCCAGCTACTCGTCGGTCAGCTGATAAAGTCGTAGAGCAAGTTGTCTTTACTTGTTCAAGAGGCTGGAACATATAGGTGTCATTTGTTTCATTTCGTTTCGAGTGTCATTTACACAAGTGACACAAATAAACAAATATGCCATCGTATGGCAAACAAATAGAGAATTGGTATTGCTGGGCGTTAAGAAATCGTTGAAGAGCCTATGGGAAGAGACAAACATTTCTTACCAAAAGTTATGCCATTATCTGATAGTTTTCTCTCTTAAACAATCACTTGAAATATGCCGTTCCATTGTTGTGCTATCAAATAGGATTTAAATAAATAATATTGTCCTAGCACCGATTAGATTAGTTCTCAGGGAATCTCAGTTATCTTGGGTAAATGGATACCGGAACTTTGTCGATCTTGAGCGATCTATGGTATGTCTTTTGACCTGGACCCTATGGACATACGATCTGTTTCAATGACACCAAAACTCTTATGAAAATGCAAAACCGACAGTATGTGCCAAAATACTTTTGTGATAAATCGATGAAGGCGACAAAGTATCTGCGTCTGTAGCTGCACTATCTTACTGAATTCTCTCACCACTCTTCGTACGTTCTTCGATTTGCGACTACCATTTTGCAGATAGACATGAATGCTGTTTTCCTGTTCATCAACATTTCTGTCTGCTCTAGCTTCAAAAAATGACCTTAATAACATTTTAGTGATCGCCTTTCTTTACTTGGTTGGATAAATTCGTGAAGTACACCCAATGTTTCTCAAATTGGGAGACTTCGTCTAAAGCATCCTAAGGGAAATGTGTCCTTATTTTAGATTATTTTCTCAGTTCGCTTGGCACAGACAATTCATGAGTTTGTGTCCCCTTATAAGGGAACCCATAAGGCTCAAATGAGATTTATTGTTCAGGACAAACATTTTGTGAAAGCATAAGGAACTCCATCTACCTGGCATACTTTGTTGTTGAGTCTATATTAGTAGTGTTCTTGAATTGTTAAATTTTATAGCAATGACTGTCAACCTCTTAAAGCTCGTTCAATAACGGACGATACAAATACGGACGTAGCTGTTCGATGTAAAGTTTTCTTTAAAATTTCTTTTGTTTTTACTACTAATTCTCTACTTTCAGGAAGAAACCAAAATCTAAATAGCTCAGATAGGTCACGACATGGACCCTATCAGCCGCACATCCGTCCATTACCCAAAACTGTCTCAAAAGACTTTTCATGCCATCTAATTCCAGCAGTGCCAGACAGAATGTGATCAAAAATTCCAATTAATAGAGTCTCCATTCAAAATTTAATTAACTTCGAACTAAAATTTTGCTGAAAATCCCATCACTTCGGTCACTTGAAAGGCTGTTTATAAATACTTCACTTTAGGCCACCATCACACCCAACCTTTTGAATAAAAAAAAAGAAGGAAATTCTATCTAAAAACAGTATCATATCACAGGCAACCCCTTAACGTAACATGTTCTGTAAACCAGAAAGGACCCGAACCACTTGATATTGGAATTCGTTAAGAACCTAAAGCTCTAATACGATTAGGGTTACGTGCTTAATGAAACATTCACAAGCACTCGTTTCAATCGAATTTTCATACCCAAATTCTCATACTAAATATACTCGTACGTATGTATGTTACAACCAAATAGGTTTGTCTGTAATCATGTAACAACTTTATTTGAGATCTTATGACGCACACTGTATCCACAATCCTCGTAGGACTATTTTCTTCGTGTTCTGCAAACTAAATGATTCGAATCCATTAGTTTTGCCCATGAGTGTTTATTCAATTGGCGAGATATTGAAATTTTAGATGGTTTTCCCACCGAAGGAACCAAAGAAAACGATTGTCTTTCTAACTTGAGAATGCGTATATCCAAATGCATTCTGGATATTGAAATAAAATCCTTAGGAATCATATATGTGTGGATAAGATGTATCTGGATAGATGCACGTTTATACATCTGCATATTTTTTTTATTGCTTTATTGGTTGTACTTTAAAGTCATTCAACTTTTGTGGTGAAGTACGAGTACAAGAAGGACTCATGAAAGAGCTAGTAGATCGGAAGCGAAATAGGGAAAAGAATACTTGAAATTGAATGGGAGAGTGTTAAGTGTTGAGGAAATGATGTACTTGTAAGACATGTACACTTGATTATAAAAAAATGTTTTTTCTACCTTTTGTGACTTATTAAATGGCAAATCTGAGGCCATTTAGTTGTATTATTACCTCCCATCAGATACTTTGACGGTGGTTTGCTAATAAACCCCTTGAAATTTAAAACACAAAATTGCTCTTATCCCATAAAAGGTAACGGCTTTGTAGTACACCTCGTGTAAATTTCCAAAATTGTATAATGAGTAAGAAGTTCACTCAACGAACTTTGAATATCAATGGAAGTTCCACCGGAGCAATACCCTTCAACCATTTTATTTGCTCAGCTTATTGTCATGGTCGACTGTATGCAAATGTATCTGTTGTTCTGGAGTTAGTATTTATTTAGGATATTTTATTTATATTAATTTGAGAAGGGTTTCAGCCTTATTTTTATGGTTTGATTTGATTTTTTCAAGGCGAGTGAAGGCCACACATCTTTTTGATGCCGGAAATCATAACTTTTCACAAAGATATTTTGGTTTGTTTTATTATTTTTCTAATTTTTACAAGCAAAGAAAGTAGCTCTATGTATTGTAGTTTTGAGGCTTCTGTGAGAAATCAATACAGTCAGGAATGTACCTGAGTATCAACTAATAAAACCTGACTCAAGTTCCGCATTCCAAGGCATAAGAAACGACTGATGTCGCTATACAGCTTATAGAGTTCGATATTGTATCTCATTCTTAAAAGCCAGTCAAAGCAAATAAGACTAAAAATCGCTCCAAGAATCGTACGCTGAAAACGTCCAAGGATATTTTCGTACACCTTCACTAACCCCATTGTTTCTGGGTCATAGAGAAGGACTGATAGTGTTCATTTACTAGCAATTACTTTAATTTTTGAAGAGGCATCAGTATCAAAGTTAATAGCGGTGCTAAAGCGGACAAAGTTTATAGCTACCACAAAATTAAAGCTGTCTATTCCTTCTTCTTCACTGCTAAACTTATATTCCATCCCTCTTTTTCAATACTTGCAACTACACTAGTGAAAACGCGTTTTGTCATCGATAACAATATTATGAGCGTGCGCAAATAGTTGTACAACATTTTATTGACTTATAAATTCTACACAACTTCCTCAATTTATTCTGTTTTCTAAAGAAATCACAGACAGCACGTCGACTAAACCTTTGCTCACAACAAAGGCCTCGGTTAGATCGCATTCGGTCGATTATTCTGCACAATCTGACGAGTTAAGCACTGACATTATATATACCTAGTCAAGTCATAAATACTGGTTAACAACTGAACTCACTCATTACGAATGCAACACTGAGCGCATCCATTTCGTATTGATTGCGATTTGACAGTTGATATTTATGCTTCATTGTGACGTAAAAAGTTTTTGACATTAATTGCTTACAATCATGGAATGCGGCGACATCGAAAATCGTATTTTTGTAGTTGGCCTACTTAAATGCAACATCGAAAAAGGCGATATCGGACGATGCGACCGCTTGGAGTCACTCGCAATTTTGTGTATCGTGCTGTGAAATTGTTTGAGGATACTGGTGGAGTACGAGACCGTCAAAGATTCGGCCGTCCGCGCACTGTGAGAACTCCGAAAGCGATCAAAGTCATGAAGAAACGAATCGACCGAAAACCGCGCGAAAACAGAAAATCTTGTCGCGGGAAATGCAAATTTCGGAAAAATCCATGGCTTATCAAAGAAGATTTAGGACTCACCGCGTACAAGCGACACACTAGACACCGCACTGAAGGAAAATCGCAAGCGAAGATCGAAAGCGTTACTCAGCCGATACGCGAAGAACGCTCACAGACAAATTCTGTTTACTGACGAGAAAATCTTCACCGTAGAAGAATCGTTCAATAAGCAGAACGATCGTGTGTATGCTCGGTCATCCAGAGAAGTATCCCAACTAGTGTTCAAAGAGGCCACCGTCCCGCGTCTGTAATGGTATGGTGGGGTGTGTGCTACGATGGCATACTAAGCATTTTTGCGAGAAAGGAGTGAAAACATCGGCCAAAGAACCCATTTCGAAGTCTCTCAACTAATCAATATTCAACAACAAGCCATGGACTTACCTGCAAGACTCTGCTCCAGCTCACAAAGCAAACGCGACTCAACTGTGGCTCAAAAACAACGTTCTGGACTTCATATCAACGGATGATTGGCCAGCTGGCAGTCCAAACCTCAACCCGTTGGATTACAAGTTTTGGTCCGTATTAGAGGGCATAGCTTTCTCTACTCGACACTCAAATATTGAGTCGTTGAAGCGAGCCCTTGTCCGTGCAGTGGACAATTTCCCCATGCATGGAGTGCGTCTCGCAACCTATGAGTGACCACATCGTCACATCGTCCTAAGTCTTGCTGGAATGCAAATGGAAGTCATTTCGAATAATTTGTTCTAAGATTTGTAGCCATTAAATAACCCAATAAAAAAAAGAAAAAAAGAAATTGTTTAAATATTAATTCGTTTTCATTTGGCGCCGATTTTTCTGTGTACCAGTATTTATGACTTGACTAGGTAGATATGCGGCTTCTTGAGTTTTTTTCGAGAATCTACCGCAGTGGGAATACTTGGACAATTGTGGCCCTGCCCAACTTAAGACTGCACTGATAGGGGCTATTCAAATCGTTTCGGGGATTTACAAAATACTTTCGACAAGATCTTATGAGAAGTATAAGAGGCTTAAGCCACTATATTTGACACAGTAAAGAGGTTTCCTTCTTTTGATTATCGGTCAAATGTTGTTGAGGTTCAACTCATTATGCATACTTTTCTCCGACCTTATCAAGTTAAGCTGCTCCTGCTGCCTTTAATACTAGACTAACCAACCCGTTAGGCCCGTTTTGCTTAAGTTTGATAATCGACTTAGCGGAAATTTGGCTTTTCATCGCATAAGTTGAGTAGTTCGTCCTTCTTGACAACGGAGTTTGGATCCTTCCCACCCTGAAACACTTTGCCAAAGTAGTTATCCTAAATTTCCTCGCTCATCTCAAATTGTTTCTGTTCAGGTCTTATCGGCTTCTCTTTATCTCATCTTTACCTAGGTCTTCCAAGGTCTAGATCTTATCCCAATGCGCCAATAATGATGAGTAGGTGAAAATATATATTTTCTACCTTTTAACTCAATAACTGTTTAGTTTTCCCTCCACTTATCACAGTTTGTAGCTTTTGAATGCATCGATTATTTTCTTATCAGTGCACTTCTTTGTGTATTTCACAAAAAGTATCTGACACGATAAATTTTCAACTGCATACGTAACCTCTTGCTTGTTGTTTGTAAAACTGTCTGTGTAAACTGATTCACTACACTATCGAGGGCATTTTCAAGTTTAAAATGAACACTTTACTCGATGCATTGCCCTTTAAAGCTTTGTAGGTTTTTTTTTATGAGGCAGAGAGGAAACCTGCTTTTTCAGCATCACAAATTCATATTTACCGAACAATATACCTTGTCTGACTACTTTCTGACATTCCACTCTTCGAAGAAGCTCATTATGTTATGTACATGCAGTTATGAGATCTTCCTTCCCAACGATGAACCTGATGCTCACGACTTCGATGCACCTTTTTATCGTTTTTATAGCGATTTCCAACCTTGTAATGCAAGAGAGGGCGGTGTATATACGATAATTTATGACTTTGAAACTTATTTAGTGAAAGGAATTTTGTCCTTTGTGCTCTTCACTTCCTTTAATCAAGTG
This sequence comes from Volucella inflata, assembly GCA_928272305.1. Lineage (NCBI taxonomy): Eukaryota > Metazoa > Arthropoda > Insecta > Diptera > Syrphidae > Volucella > Volucella inflata. The sequence continues at coordinate 110,026,718 of OV743720.1, read as the reverse complement.
ACTATCATTAAGAAACAATTTATCCACGCGAAATTGTGTTATTCGAGCCATGCTCAAGTTTTCCAACAGAGAAAATCGTTAAAATTGTTTTCAGGCAAACATAGCCAAATCGAGATGTAGACACAGATGTGTTGCCTATACACAAAGTTTCTATTGTAATAATAATGAAGCTCGCTACTTAATCAAAGGTTCTGTGACAAGATGCCCTATTTTCTTAGTTCTATCATCATAAATTACCGGGATTATCGGAGTTTCTAAAATCCCAAAACCCCTAAAGTAAACATTAAATTATTTTATGTGCACCTACACACATACGTACAGTCCTAGTTCGATGGCTCCTCCATTGCCTCACATTCGTTGAGTGCTTCGATTTATTACAATCTCAATTCGAAGACCCCTCTCCGCTGGGAATAACCTCCAGATCAGGCGTTTATTGCTTATAACTTTTCCACCTCCAAAAGTTCCCTCCACTTTAAGTATTTACCAATAAACCCAACATGCATTCCACGTTGTACAGAAACTTGCTCCAATAAATCGCACACCAACACATCGCTTGAGTAGTACAAGGCTGCGAACATTTTAGCAAAACGTAAATCCATCCAATCACCCTAATCTCGCAGAGATGTGAGAACACAAGTATGTAACCTGAAATGTACATACAAACATCACATACGTGTCTATCGTAAATCTTCTGTTATTGGCCCGAAAATCGAAAGTACTAAGTCAACTCTCAGCTGACCTACCTCCGAAAAATTCAAGAAATCGAAATAAAAACAAAAAACAAAAAATGCAAACGCAAAAAACCTGAAGTTGGCAGATACGAATACTCGTACTGTTGAATAACCATCTCAATTTCGACATAATCAGAGTCACCCAACCCCAACCCCTTTGGATGTTCGCGAAACCATCAGAATGCCAATGTTTCCCACAAACTGTCTCACACAATGCATTGTACCAACTTGTAATCCCGAAACCACTTGAAACGAAAATGTATGCCTTAGAGATTTTCTCTTGGTATTTGATATTATAAATGGCAGACTGTCGAGCTCTGCACAAGCTACTCGTATACACTATCATCCGTATCAGAAGCAGCAAACGGCGCATGTCTAAAGCTTCAGATTGGATTCATTCCGCTTTGCATGATTCGATACCAAGTCACACAAGTCGTGCAGAACCTTATCTGAGCTAGTACAATATGGGAGTGACGTTGATTCTGACGTCATTAATGTTGACTGGGCTTAAAGAAGAACCAGTTTATTTTGTTTTTTGTTTCCCAACTTCACCGCTAATGGGAATAGTCAGTGTTGCCGCTTGATAAGTCGACTGGCCTATGGCACCTTTTTAAGATGTGTGCCGCAAAAGCCCCATTTAAGACGATTTTTTAAATAGTACATAGTATAGTACGAGCTAGTTTTTATCTGTTTACTTTTACCGATAGAATGAATCTAATTTTTTTTTGTTTTACTCCGCTGGAAAGCTTGTACTCGTATACTACTATAAATAACTTTCTGTTTTAAATCAAGAAAAAAAAGCTTCAGTTGTGAAATGTAAATTTGTTAGCTAATTTAAAAATTAAGTCAGAAACGGATAAGATATTCTGCTCTCTCAAACACATGATGGCGCTTTAAAGGCGTACTTGTCTAACAGAACTCGGATATACTCGTACTATATGTATCCGTAATCCTAAGATCTCTTGTCGACACTCGGCTCCTTCCACTCTAGCTATTCTTCACAATACAAAGTACAGCCGTTTAGATTTCGTTTACAAGAGTGTTGAATTTTTGGCAATTTCCCTATACCGCATCATTGCTCAGTGGGTCGTAAATGAAGCAATATTAACGTATTCTTATATAAATGGTCATATCATTACCATTTGAGTTCATAACACTTTCTTTTTGCGATAAGTCACGCAACTTGAGGTCAATCAAATTGAAAATAAAGGAAATAAACACAATTATTAATTTCATCATTATTTTAACTTTATTTCTTTATTCTTTGTAGGCAGCCCTAAAGATACCAGTTGAATAATTGACATAATTGATTTTAGTACAAACCCTAATAAACTGCATAACTCGTAAAAATAACATAGACTCTTCCCAAACCTAGCAAGCAGTATACTCTGCTGTTATCTGAGTTGGCTGAAGGTTACATTTCCTGTTTTCTGTTCCCCTACAATGTATCATACACTAAAGAAAGGACAACGAACAGGGTTGTGGTCTAATCGGGATATTTCAAAAACAGATTTATGCGGATTTTTCTACAGAACTCGTTTAAATTTTTGGTTTATGAAAAAACGCGCAAAAGGCTAAATCCTACCCAAGGATGTAACGCCATAAGAAGAAGATGAAGGCGGTATGTGGTAATTATACATATAACAACACATCTTTTAAATGCCCTATTAAAAAACAAAAAACATGGCCTAGCTTCTTGACACCCATTTGTGTTGCTAATGTTGTCATTTTTGTCACATATCGCCGAATCCGAACAACCCTCCTTAGAAGCTTTTTCATAGGAAATTTTACTTTCGGGAGTTTTCCATTGCCCGCCGAAAGCGTGATGACGATTCGAAAATTTGTTGGTGATGCCGGGGATCGAACCACGGACCCTCTGCGTGAAAGTCCAATGAGCTAACCATCGCGCCATCGCCATCACCATGCCCTATTAGGCCTTGATAATACATTTCCCTTCATTTGATGAATTTTATATTCACAGTTTGGCGTACATTTTGCTTGCTTCCGATAAATTCAGTATTAAATCTCCTCTGCCAAAGCTTGGCTTTTGACTTAAAAGAGAAACAAGTCATTAAATGGCACGGCATAAGCGGAACGTACACGACCAGAAAATGTCTCGAGCAATATTGCTTGATGCCTAATGTCTTCGAGTTTGGGTTATCATTCTTCTTTTCCGTATGCTTTTGAGTGTCTGGGCGTTTCTCGATAACGTCTTGAAATGAAAATTGTCAAAAATTTGCACCGAGCAGTGAGACGTTTAGCCTAACCGCTAAAGATAAATTTTTTTTGAATTACCTGATATTTGTTCAATGAAACAATTGACTCTGTTCGCTGTGTATAGTCTGTAAGCTTCAGTTGTTGAGTCAGTTGAATTTTAAAACGCAAATCTTTCGTGAGAATATCCTACATTGTACTTTTTGTTTTCGGATGTTCTCGCACTCTTGGCTACATTCTTATAAAGAGTGATAAAGTTTTCAGCTGAACGACTTGTATGAACACATGTATATACCGTTTTTTGCCACTAAAAAATAATTTCCTGTTGTTTGAGTATACGTTTATATCTTTTAGCGAAAACATTCTTATCGCTGCCTTCAAATTTTCACTAAGATAATAAGATATGCTGATAAAACTCGGCCAGAAATCAGTAACGAACCTTGTGACCAAGCTGAATGCCTAGTACTTCTTTGCAGTTACTTTCTCCCGTGTTAATCTGTTTTGCTGGGCCACAACAAATTTCACTCTGTTGCAATATACGAGTATGCCGTTAAATAATCACCCTTTTTAACCACCCAGGCCCTACGAGTATTTGAAATTCTACCAACGGCAACTCTCTTACTACTCAGAAATTATTGTTTCTGTGTGCGCAACGCGAAAGTTCCAGCACAGAGCAGCAGGCAGACTATAGACACAGAGAGTTAGAGATTATGCAGTGGAATGAGAGTTGAGACGGAAACCAAGAAGACTCTGTTGACCATGCTAGCAAAGTACAATTTTTCAGTTTAGTTTTAGTCATAGCGATGTTCGGTTCGTGTGACGTGTTTCTTGTTGTGTTCCGATTTTGAACTGGTGACTGATGATTGGGGTTCTTCCGTTATGAAGTGCGTGAATTGAGGGGGGGTGGTTTTGCGCATTTTTTTTGTTTCAAAAGCAGAGGCATCTTCTTCAAAACGCAAACCAGAAAATTCCAACTCATTCTCTGGCACCCGCATTCTTCACCTTTCATCAACAGCTTCTCTGATTCACGGTCACATAAAAAAAAAGGCTTTCATCTCTGGCCACCCCCTAATTCATGTGCGAATCCGTGTACGTATTCGTATCCGTATCCGGATCTAAATATACATCCCCGCCACATCGTCATCTCTTTGTTATTTATGTCAAATTTGCTCGCTCTTTCCATAATCAGAAACAGAAACGCATTTTCCAGTCTTCATTCATCTACTCACTTTATTTTGTTTTGGATCGATAGTCACTGCTGCTGGGAGGGCTTTTTATTATTTGTTTAAGGGTTCCGGTTGGGGGTTGCAAATGTCAAAGTGAAAAGAGGGAGTGAAAATTGTTATTTGAAGATGCAAAGCGCAGGGCGCAAGGCAAAACCATGCAGAGTCCAAGGAAAAATGTCAGTGAATCAATTTTAGGTGCAACCGTGTGTAAGAAACAGGGTTTCCAGTGAAAAACGAAAACGAAAACGAAAAGGTGAAAGAAAAAGAATGAGTAGCAACACTGAAACCGACACAAGGCAAAGGCATATCCTTGCAAACGATGTGTCATCCTTGTGAAGTGTGCTGTTCGCGGGAGCATTTTACGTGGAAAATGAGAGAAGCAATACGCGTGTTGTAATACTGTGTTTGGCGTGTGCACTCGAAATAAACAAAGACAAATAAATAAAAGAAAAAGCAGACGAATATTGCAATAAGCAAAAAGAACAAGACAAACGAAAAGACAACAACAATAAAAAAAAAGAAAAAAAACAAAAGACAATGACAACAACTGGCCTGACATCTCCTCAGGATTCTTTGCCCAATAATGCAGTGGATGCTGCTAGGGATTCAATGTACTGCCCTCAGGAGCCTCAACCACCACCGAGAGCTGCTCCACGCGGTAACCCACCCACACCAAAACCACGTTCAGGTGAGTTTCTTTATTCTTGTTTTTCTTCTCCTTCTTCTCTGATGGGGCTGGATGAACGTATAACTGTGCTGCTACATACGAGTATGCCCAAGTGCAATGGGATTGAGGGTAGCTTTTTTGGATTGGAGCATTGGAATGGTGCTAAAACTGGGGATGACCTCGATTTATTGCGGGTCGATTACCTCTTATGTTGGCTAAGTTTTGTTGTGTTGTACCGTAGTTGTAGTCGTAGTCGTAGTCTTACTCCCAGTGGGCGGAATATGAAATGAAAAGTACCTATAGTAAATCTGCTTTGTTGGGAGCCCTGCAGTGTTTCAAGTAAACGCTATTGCTCGTACGTGGTCTGCTGCGTCTGAATCCTTAACAGACAGACAAATAGTAGATATACAATGGAATAACATCAATTTAATTGAAAGTGTGCAAGAGATTGACAATACGATTGGTGGCAGTGGTTAGACCGTATGGAAACTGAATAATTAATAAGTCTCACAATCCAATTGTGGGATAAACAATTCTGATTGCTAGGGTGTCTGTCTCTCAGTCAAGGGGGCAACCTTTTGTTGACCAAACTACCAAGTGAGAAACATATACTCGTACACATCTGAGTTTGATACATATTTCAAATCAATTTCCATCCATATGGGAATGTACAACTTCAATTTCGAAAGCAAACAATTGAACAGGCCTTGGAAAGCAATTATGCATTTTCACTCTATGCTACAAATTGAAAGGATCTGGGTATTTGCTGATAAATTTATTTCAAAACATTTTAAATGTACAGTCCGTTTGATAAGATCGTATACGGCAAAAATTAAAGAAGAACTTATAATAATAAAAAAATATCAATTGTACTGGTTTATTTTGTTTATTTACTTGAATGCTTTTCAATTAATTTGCTGTCCACTCTCCTCCATTATCAATAATTGCTTGGAGTCTTCGAGGCATGCTTTCTACTCGTACTAATCTTATAGCATAATCTTGAGACAAAGATCTCCATAAAACTCGTATTTTTCGTGATAATTGTATGACCGTCGAGATCTTCTTTCCTTGGAACTTTAGCTTCATGAACGCCCAAACATTTTCAATGGGATTTGCATCCGGCGACTGTGATGGCCAATCTAAAACATCGACGTCATTTTCTTGTTTCCACGCACTGCACAAACGACTGCGATGTTTCGGGTCATTATCTTCTTGCAGTAATCAATTCTCATTCCTTCTTTTAAACCACCTTTGGGCACATGGTAATAAAGCCTTCTTATAAATTTTGACCATGTTGGGTGCGTTTAAGCTACGAGGGCGGGTCAATAAGTCCGTGACTTTTTGAATTTCTGACCTCTTTACTGAAACAGCAACACTGCTCCTGTCAACAGGCATCTGTCAGTTGACTCCTGTCAAAATTTAAACTTGCTGCGTCAGTTAGTTTGTGTTTGACAGCTATTTTTATCAGACTACTCACATATTTGAGGAGAAAATGGAAAAAAGTGAATTTCGTGTGCTTATTAAGCATTATTTCTTGCGAAAAAAACCATTACCTAGACCAAGGCTAAGCTTGATAAATACTATGGGGACTCTGCACCATCGATTTCAATGGTAAAAAAGTGGTTTACTGAATTTCGTTGTGGCCGTACAAGCACTGAAGATGCCGAACGTCCTGGACGCCCAGTTAAGGTCTCTACACCCGAAACAATCGAAAAAATTCACGATATGGTGTTGGCCGACCGAAGATTGAAAGTGCGAGAGATTGTGGAAGCCGTAGGGATCTCGCATGGCTCAGTGGTTTCAATTTTGAATGATCACTTGGACATGAGAAAGCTTTCCGCAAGATGGGTGCCGCGTTTGCTCACAGTCGACCACAAACCCATGTGCAGTTGTCATGGCAAAAATCCATGAATTGGGCTATGAATTGCTCCCTCATCCACCCTATTCTCCAGATTTGGCTCCGAGCGACTACTTCTTGTTCCCAAACCTGAAGAAAGGGCTTGGTGGAAAAAGATTTGACTCCAATGATGAAGTCATCTCGCAAACAAAGGCCTATTTTGAGGACCTCGACAAATCATTTTTTTTGGAAGGGATAAAAAAATTGGAGAAGCGTTGGACAAAGTGTATAGAGCTCAAGGGAGACTACGTTGAAAAATAAAATTATTTTTTTATCAAAAAATCGGTGTTTTAATCCAAAAGTCACGGACTTATTGACCCGCCCTCGTATTTGTAAACATGAACAAATTGCCAAATCCTTGTTTTGAGAAGCATTCCCAAACGCGCACCTTTGCCGGGTGTTTGACGGTCCGCTGGATTAATTTATTGGATTATGTACACCAGGTATGAGTGATAGGAGACCATGCCCAAAAAGAAGCTTCATCCGAAAAAATAACGTTGTTCCAATCTCTGTCCAAATTCTCCTTAGCCCAACTGAGTCGTTTTTCTACGTGTTTTTTTGACGGTAGTGGTTTCTTTATTGTGCTTTGAAATTTTACATTATTGGCTAGTAAACGTCTTCGTATCGTATCACAACACACATTTAGACCCCTTTTACGTAAAATCCCTTGTCCTCCACGTAACGATAGAAGAGGATTTTTTTCAAACACGCGTAGAATCATTTTGTCCTGCTTTTTTGTTGTTTTTGGAGTAGACCCACGATCCGGCAAATCATCCACATTTTTAACTTGGGAACAACGGTGCACCCACTTGCTAACAAATGCTTTTGACTTTTTCATGTATTTAGCAGCTGCTCCGTATGACATTTTCGGTCCTTTTGGATGCGTGCACAAGAATACTGCTTCATAACGTGATGCAAACGCGACACTCATTTTAAAATACTTCCGTCTCTGACAAAAATTGAACACTCTTTAAATTTTTTTATTCAAAGCATCTTAGCAGAAGTATTTTTTTATCTGCTGATGCAAATGTCACATCCAAACCGGTTTTCATAAACGAGTTTTGCCGTATATGATCTTATCAAACGGACTGTAATTTTGAATTGTTTTTCAAACGAATCAGCAACTCAATTCTAGATTTGAAACTTGTCATTTGAGTACATAAACTTATGGTATATGCTCAAGTTGTGGAGATTATTTGATCGAAAATCCAGCTGATGAAGCTTAGTGACAATTCAAACTCGCAGCAGCTTATAACTTTCATAGATTTTCTACATTTCCCATAAGAAGTGTGTGTTTGAAATTTCCAAGTCGTTTGAACCGATTTTTGACTTAATTCTGGAAAATATTTTATGCACGTGGATCGTTTCCTATTGATAGGAAAGTCATTTAACGCTGTGCATTCTGCCTTCTTTTTCCATTGTTTCCTAAGACACATACCATAGTGAGGACCCAGGATATATATTTGAAACCAGTGTGAGTTTGGAACGAATTTAAAATATTTCTTAAACGGTTCTCGAAATTTTTCTCATGTCATTAAAATATTAGTCTGCTCTGTGTTAGTTTTAAGTAAGCGACAGACGTTTTCGTTCTCAATTCTATAGATTCTTCAAAAGTCCTTTGAGAGGATGTCAGTGGACATTTCGTCTTTTTCTATTTGGATAGTTCAGTCTAGACTTAAAATATATCTACAGTTTATTCGGTCTAAGCTTAAATATGCAAGTGAAATTTTATGGATTCCAAAGGTATACTAGTTAGAGATTTCATGCGATCAGCGTTAAAGCCGTTTTTGATAAAGCCCTTCGTGCCGGTTTTATTTTGAAACTCTATCTTGCCAACTTAGCGCTGAATATTGACTTTCCAAGAATAATTTGCGGTTTAACAACATGTATCAAAGTCTTACCAAAGTCACAACAAATCTGATGGAAGGTGTCATATTTCTTGTGAACTCTCTTTGCATTTATTTTTTGTAAAATATCGTGTATAACCAAAGCCATAAATTGATATAAGTCTAAGTATCCAATGTTCGTTTTCCTGGCTATAAGGTCGTCTAGATTAGATTTATTTAACGAACCTTGCCTTACTATGAACTTGGATCGTTTATTTGCTTATGATATGTCGACGATCTAGAATACGATATAAATTTGATAAAGATGTACTTCTTAGACCCATATGTTTTTTTTTTTTTCTTTTAAGAATTAAACAATTCTTTTTTGCAATGCTACGACTGCGACCTTTTTGGCTTTATAGTAGGCATGGCAATGAGCTTGTGGATCAAGTATCGCTTTTAGATGAAAGGTAAACTTGTATCTCAAATCAACTGATCCTTTCCACTTCTTAGATTTTCTTAAGCATTCTAAATTATTAGCGTCATATTCTTCTATTGAGCTGCTGCCCTTTAGTTTTTAATTCATTAACAGGATTCTTTGCGTGGCCCAGCTTATTTTTCAACATAAAACGGAGGTTAGATAAAATTCTTGTAGGACTCTTGTTGTGACTGTTTCAGGTTCATCACCTTTTGTTGCTTACTGATAATTTCTGCTGTATTTTCTCCACTTCCTTCTGATACATTTATACACATTTTATAATGTATCGGAAATTTTTCCGATACTTGCCCGCTTTATAAAAAATAATAATAAAATTAAGCACAAACAATTTTCTATTATGTAAATAAGTAAACATTTACAAAAAAATTAGGTTTGAGAGATAAAACACCATCAAGGCTCCATCGTTTCTAACTCACCCTTAAAAAAAATATTGCAAACTCGAATAACATTGAAATTGAAGATCGATGGATAATGCTGTATGAGTGTACAATTCGTAACTATCCTCTACATTATGTTCCGGTAATTGTTAAGTAAGAAATGCAAATTTCATTTTTTAATCAATATTTATTTTGCCCAAGTAGATGCAATCGTCTGCTATCATTTATCCATTTTCAGCACACTTTCGGCAGTAGCATTAAGCTCCGAATTAAGTTTGATGGTTATAACAACAAAGGAATACCACGGAGCGGTTGTTTTAGTTTCGCGAATGAAAATAAGTCACACGGAGCCAGATCTTGTGATAGTGGTGGTTGATCGATAGTTTATTAAGTTCTTGGCCTTAAATTCGGTCAATTGTCGATACGATTTTTGTGGAAGAATTTATCTCTTTTGGTACAAGACGTGCAGCGACGCGTCTCAGCCAACAATATGCACCAAAATCGAAAATTTCCTTTACTATTTCGATATTTTCAGCGTTGACGAAGGTGGTGCTTGTCCGGAACGCAGCGTCCCTTTATTGCTTTGTACCACTCATAAGTACGTGTCTTTGATATAACTTTGCCTTTTCTAACATTTTTAGCCAGTACGTACACGAAAATCTGAACGCGACACATAATTTTATTCATTGTAAAACTCGTGAAGTAAACTTACTAATCCACCAATCGACCTCATGTTTGGCATAGTAGTTAAATAAAGTGCTCCTTATTTAAGATAAAGCATTTCAAAACCAATTAACACGGGCCTTTTAAATTACAAAACTCCTGACAATTTTTTAACAGAATTTGTTGTCATCCATCAAATGAATTGGGCTATTCGGAACCATATGGCATAATCTTTCCCAAAACCATATACAATTCTTAAAATGATCTACAAACAACAAACAGATCACTGTATCCAAAACCAAAAGCGATGCGCTTAAATGATTCCAATGGAAAAAGAAAAGAACTCTATAGTGTGGCAACACTCAGCATCCAAAACCACGATTAAGTCATCTGGGATACAACGAGTGTTATTCTTGACAGATTACTCACTTTCCCAATCGTTTTATGATTCCGTTTTTTCTTAATTGGTTTATTAGACAAACATACTCACATACTCGTATGTATGTATGTAATGTGTATATCTCAATCTACGTCAATCTTTTATAAGAAATTCGGATTTTCAACTGCTGCATCTCTACGAAATATTATTCTTTCGATTATTGCCCTTAATCACTAAAACCTACACAATATGACTTTAAATAGATACGTATACTCCGAATACCCTAATCTCTGGCCTTCAACTTTTCTTAAATAACGTAATCTATCTCTCGCAACCTTGCAAATGTGCAAACTCACGCTCGATGGGAACCATTCAAACAATCTCAGTATCTGAATTGAGAAAATCAGTCTCTTTTCAAATTGTGTCCGAAAAAAAAAGTCGAACTAAATCAAATTTGACGAACTATGATATTAGTTTCCTTACAGAAAAGACAAAAAGATTTTAAAAAAGTTTTCCATCATAATGCCATTTGTGGCGCCTTCTGCATCAGACGTAGCAAGTCAAGGCCTTCTACTCGCTCAGTTACAACTTTCGGTTTTTCGCTTTCCTATAGTTTGCCCTGTAATTATTATTTCTTCGTTTCTTGTTTTTTTTTTTTTTAATATCTGTTGTATCTGCGTGTTGTCTACACTATGAGCTTCGAAGCTCTGAATGCATGTACAAAAAATAGATTTTTTTTTTTATTTCGTTGCCTCGTCCACCCCTTAAATTCTATTTCAGTTTTGAGTCCAATCCACCGGAAAGTGGTGAGTGAATACCGTAGTGAGGGTTGGTTTTTAAGATAAAATAAACCCGAGGGAACGAAACACATTGATTCATTTTCTATTCCTTACTTTAGGCCTCCATTCCTGCCGTGCCTGCATAAATAGTTTTGAATAGCCCTCGGGTTTTATGCTGCTGCTCTGACCTAACTTCATTTCTCTCCCCTCCCCTACCCTTACCATACGATTGTAAGGTGTGTTCCAGTTTTTATTGATTTCAAAGAACTCAAGTTTTATAGTGATCGGATTAAAGTGTCGCGTACTTTTATTTTCGTGTTCCATGGTATCGACCCAGTTTCAATTCAACAGAACACAACTCCCCGGAAGCCATGTTCGTGTTGCTCTAAATATTTGTTGTGGATACTAGGAGGTGGGTGGAGGACCGAATGTGTTAGTTGCTTTAAAAGGAGTGTGTGTTTTGTTGTTGTTAAGTGGTGGAGATGTGAGTGCTTTATATACATCAAAGGCTTACAAAAATTCAGGTTTTCAAAAACAACTTTTTAAAGAGGGCCTTTGTGATTTTTTTTTTTGTTATTGTATTCTACACATCTTTTCGACCACTACTTACACAAAGTTGGGGTTGAAGAAAGGCTTCAGTGTTGTTACATTTTTGAATGACTTATTGATTTTAAAACCTTTGTTTTAAAACAGTGGATAAAAAGGGCGATATATCTGGTTTAACTTCTGTAATAGATTTTTATTTGGATCAATTGAACGCGCCACCCACTTATGTGACAAAAGTCTAAACCTCAATATCTCATATCTTTGGAAAGATTCTAATTTAACTGTAATCAATACTTGTATTGGTGTAGCTATAAAAGGTGAGGATTAAGTTGTTTAGACCACATTACTCGAATTAATACTTCCGCGACTGTTAATTGATTGACATACTGAGTTTCAAACTTGTCACTGATAGGTTCTGACTTGTTGGAATCGTTGTTGAGTGCTTCCCCCTCTTTATGTTATTTTTTCTAACTTTTTGTTGCTCTGTTTTATGTAAATTTAGTAGCTGCGGTAGCGCCTTGTCGCCTCCATAACCACAAGTTGGTCATTTTTCAATGGCTTTCTGGATATCTGCCAATATTTATTGTTTGCTTTCTTTTTAATTTTTTTGACGTTGACGTGTTTTACATGAGTTCATAATATTAACGAGAGGGAATAGAAAATTTAAAAGATTGTGTAAATTATGATAAACTATTTTTCTCAAATTGAAGTTATCTTTCAACGTGTTTTAGAGTGCCAACATCTTTGCTGTACAAACTGTATTCCAATAAGATCTGCAACTTTTTCCACGTCTCGGGGAGCGGATAAGTTCAGCCGGTTAGTAGCTATATCAAAATAATATGGCCACCCTTCTATGACTCTTCTTTTGACTGTTTAGTTCACGAAAACTACATGTCATCTAAAAACGTTCAACATCTAAGAATTGGGGAAAAGAAGACACTGTCGAAAGTGTAAGTAAATGGTGAATTTTCACTCTCTGTGCCACCAACAATGTTAAACAGAAATAGGTTGGCGGAAGTCACACCCGCTGAACCTGATCCACTTCTGATAGGTGTCTATACTATCTGTTTCGTATTGACCAAAGTCAAGAAGAATACTAGACTTCTGGACCTCATTGTAGTCGATGATGCCTTGAATAAACCGGCAATCTAAAGGGATCGCCTTTCCCTCCTCTCAAATTCTTTGTAAAATAATTTCTGAAACGAGCAAGTAAGCTGGATTCGCAGGATAATTTCAAAAAATTCTCTTAAACGGGATGTACAAAAAGGAAAAAGTTGCTACTTCTTATTTGACGTCCCAATATGTTGGCATAAACAAGATCTCGATCTCTCAGAGAGCTCCATTTTGTTTCCACTGATATGAAATTAATAAGTTTTCTAGATTAACTCACATAGAACTCATTTGTTTTATTATTTTATTTCCGCCCTTTGCTTTGGATTCCCACTACCGAATTATCGAAATAAACTTTAAAAACCAGAGCTTGAAGACTACGATTTTTAGTTTTATAGGTGCATCTTGTCCTTTATCTGAGCAAAAAATCCGCCGAACACCAAACAGATTTCGTAGCTTATACTATCTTTATTAAAATTGAGTCAAAATCGTTGCTAAATCTTCAAAATAGAAAACGGTATTAGCCCGTATAGGGACCAGTGGATGCAAAAATGAAAGCCACTCGTCCACCATTTCCGTCAGTTTGTTTATTGATCTGTTGCATGAGTGGCTCCTTTCTGGCAAATAGGCAAAATTATTTCAGCAGACTCAATTAGATCGACAAAAATATAACGTCCAGTGCATCAGAGTGTGCAAGCTTTTACATAGATTTTTGGAAAATTGTGCCTCTGGTGGTGACTGGCGAATAATTTCTCATAATTTTCTCAAATATCTTGCGAAATTAGGTTCATGACAGCACATCATTTTGGACAAATATCATAAATCGGGTATTGCTTGTATGCCTCTAAAAGAGATGACGCAGATTTTTCTTTATTATATATCGGGTTTTCCAATAGGGACTTGACAACTTTGAATTTAATTTGTGAACGCACTCTTTTACTAATTATCAAACTGTCACCACTGTCAATTTATTCAGTAAACTAAACATTTTCATCATGGTAAAGTATGTTACACGAACGAGCAACGTCTGCAAATTGTAAAAATTTTCTACTGAAATTCGAAGTCGGTGACTGCAACTTTAAGAGCGTTAATTCCAATTTTCGGTCGTTATTCTCGCCCTAGAACACAGGCAATAACAAGTTTAGTGCAAAAATTTGAGTCTACATATTCGTTGTGTGATGTTGCCGTGTCAGTGAGACAACGGGTTGGTCGAAGTGTTGAAAATATCAGTAGCAAACGATCCAAATCACTTAATTCCACGGCGTTCTCAAGAATTGGGCATCGGTAAGACCACATTATGGCGTATTTTGAGTAAGGATCTTGGTTTGCACCCATACAAGATCAAGCTGACTCAAGAATTGTAGCCGATGGACCATTTGAAGCGACGTACGTTCTCTGATTGGGTTCTGGAGAAGATGCGCCAAGAAATGGGCCAGTCGATTAGCGGTCTCGCGATTTAACGCCGCTTGACTATTTTCTGTGGGGCTACGTTAAGTCATTGGTTTATACCAACAAGCCGACGACGTTGGAAAAGCTCAGAGCCAACATTGAACGCGAAACAGCAGCCGTTTCGGCCGAGATGTGTGGCCGAATCGTTGAAAATTGGGTTCAAGGAATCGACCGCTGCAAACGTGCCCACGGTGGCCATATGAAAAAAGTCGAGTTCCATTCATCAATGTTTTGATTGTACTTCAAGCCGATAATAAAGTTTTTGAAATTTGATTTGCGTATGGCTGGCTCATACTATCTCATTTCATACAATGCGATAACGGCTGTTCAGTTCTTTAGCTGCAAGCTCGTTTGCTGCATGTGGTCGAAATACAGTACGAAAATTCAATCATTATTTAAACAGTCATGATCATCAATAACTGAATTTGAAGATAAAAATAAAGAAGCTCTCAAAACCTTCCCCTCATCATGCAAATAGTGATATAGCCCTCCAATTAACACAAAAGATATAGGAGTAAAGCAGCAATGCTTGACAATATAATGAATTGATATAGTAATTTTGATGAAATTCATACTCATTAATCTAAAAGATATACGTATTTTGGCTGCGTCCAAGGTGTGATCATGATCGTAAAACCGATCTCATAACTTCACTTTAGCGAAGCACATGCGTTGTTTCCTTGTTAACATTTAACTCGTAAAAGCTTTCAGATTTATATTAACCATCCATCAAAACAGATATAAAAGTGTTTAAGTAGCACAAGTGACTAAAATATTCATCAAATTCAAATCAAGTAAGATGATACGACTTAGATTCAAGAAACCATAGCAAACTTTTGAATGCCAATCACACAACATTGCATTAAAAAGCCAGTAAAAGTTAATGAGAATGTTGTTAGAAAAGTTTGTTTCGGAAGATAACCTTATCAAAGATGGAGTAATATTGTAAGGAGAGGCGGTTACCGATTCTTAGATAACATGTCATACCTAAAGTTCTGAGTTCCTCTTCTACTGCTATTCTCCAAGTCGGCCTGTGACGACCTTCATGCTTTACATTGTCACAACTTCAGCAGCACTCTATACTCTGTATTTTAACGTCGGATGTTCCGAACTGATTAACCTTATTATGAAAGCTTACAACTTTCTTGCGATGATGTTGGTCAAATACATTGCTTTTCCCGATTCTTTCGAACGAAGTCTGCAGTCCACATCTAGTTCGGTACCACCATTGTCTAAAACTTAAATTTCGAAATATAGAGAGGTACTTACTCTTTCGACTTAGTGTGCAACAATATTGAGTTAAGCAGCACTATAGGAATACAAAATTAAATTCTTAGGCCATTTCTTCGATCTATTTCTACCTAGTACAGGCCGAATATCGTGTATGAGACCAAGCAATCGCCTTCTGGTTAAGCAAGATATGTAAGTTATGATATCATAGTCCATCTTAGCCCCATGTTCCCATGGCTTATAACTACATAGTATATCAGTGACAAAAGAATGCCACATTCTTTTTCTCCCCTGAGAAGTTCAAATTCATCTGATACCTTTTTGTTAGTGAAGGCTCTCTAAATATATCATCTCGTTTTAAGCTGGCGAAACTCTTCTCGAAATTGATGTGATCGATACAAAAGAATCCAGATCGAAAGCCGGCCTGTTCGAACGTTAAATCAATTTGTTTTTTCACTCGATGAAGATTTGTTGTGGCGATTAGGTTAGCCAAAACAGAAAGAATTCATATATCTTTCCAGCTGCCACATTTTGTCAGATTTTCTTTCTTAGGCAACTTGACGGTCACTTCACTCTTCCAACCTTCTGGGAAGTCTGCAGTTTTCCATGCTATCGTTATTACGGCAGGATTTTCGCCGCATTGTTGATCGCACCTTGAAAGTGTTCCGGTGATCATCCGTGCGCTGATTGTATCAGCACTTGCGGCAAGGTAGTTCCCTATCTAAAAGGGACTTGAACTGGGTATCCTTAACAAATTTGATCTACGAGTAACAACAATTGATAGATAAAGTTTGAAAACATAATAGAAAAAATGATGGTCCCTCCCAATTCCAATGTCATCTGGTTCAATAAATGCTGCCGATCTGTCGGGGTTCAGCTGATTTTGTGACAATTACTCACGGGCAAACGGTGTACTCTATTAGGAGGCAGCTGACGTTGCAAAAATCTACAAACTCTTTCCCGCTGTCTCGGTTATTATAAACCTACAAATTTCATCTTCGTCAAGAGCAATAGATGCAATCACTTTATCAATACGAATTTTAAATCAGCGTAATATCGATTCCCTATGTATCTCCCTACTATTTTGCATGTCTGTTTGAAAGTTGTTATAAGATGATAACAAATCCAGTGCACTATGTTTAATGTGCGTATCAGTTGAACCAACAAATTATCTTTGCACGTACCATTGCAGAATAAGTGGCGAAAGCAAAGCAAAAAGTAGAACGCACTATGGAAGGTAGCACAAGTCAGCAAGTACCGTGATTAGACTAAATCAATCCCCAATTGCGTATGACACATCTTTAGTTGTCGTTATTTAACCTAGTTGTTTACGGTAATCTCATTAAATCTACGCTTTCGTTATCTCATCAATTCGAAAATGAAAGAAACATTACTTTCAACTTCACCGACCTTAATATCTACGAAAAATACTTTTCAAGTAGTGCATTAAAATTGACTCAGAAAAGCACCAGCACCTTTAGAAATGAAATTTCATTTCGGCATCACAATGGAAAATTTCATATACATCATGTCGTCTGCCATGGGTGATTTGAAAAATACAATATTCTTCAATTCCACATGACAATAAAAACCAACCAGCCTTCAACATCTTGTCTTTATTACAAAATAAATACTCTCAAACTCATGCAGACATCGGAATTGGAATACCTTATTTCGATTGCAGATCACGTTTGAATTCGTTTGCAATCTTATACCGAATATTGTGGAAGGTTTTATTCGTTTTACTTCAATCTCAAGTGAAAATCTCAAGGTTTGCTAGGTACTCGTAGCCAGACGCATCACATCATATTAAGGAAAAATAAATGAATAAAAGAAATTCCTAGAAATATCTTGCAACTGGTGAAGACAATCAAGACTAGTACCAGTTCTTACAATTACTCGTATACCCCCAACGAGTTACTATGCTCATAAATGTGATTAAATCTTTTTCGGAAACAAAAAAAAACATAGAGTAGTTTGATGGGAACTTTGAGGGTTCCCATACCCTAAAAGTTACAAATCTGGATTCATTACCGGCGAGTTTCACAACAAAACCTTTTTAAGAAGGTGCTAACTTTATTACCAAACATTTTGTGCTCTAAGCGGTGGCTGTGGCTGCGGTGCGATGACACTTTATGCGTCTTACTACGGATCTTGTTCTGTTGACTCAACGAATAAACTCAAACGTGACTTGTTGTTGGAAATGTTGTTAATTGGTTTCGGCAGTTATGTAAACGACTTTTGGCGTACATTGGCTTTTCGAAAGTGCGATATATGGAACATGTTTTTGTGTAGATCTTTTGAGGTCAACGTGGGTTACTATTTTCATGTTTGGTATTTCTGTTTTATGTTTAAGCAACGTTTTATTGGCCAATGTGGGATTTAAAAATGTTTGGCTTAAAGACGTCGAATTGTAATTCGAAACACAACTGAATGACTGCTTTGTAGTGCACCATCGGATATTTTGCATCAGTTGACTAATTAAATTTCTTAAATAACTATTAACTGTTTTTGGCCAATGGCGAAATGTCTGTCTTATAATAAAGATTCGTTGAAATCGATATTTAAGGCATCAACCAATACCTATATTGAACTGCGTTTTCCGACCTGCTGACTGTAATCGGACAAAATATAGAACCTTCTACGATTCATACAATTATCTGAAATGAACGCAGTGGGCCACAGTATTAGTGAGCAGTTGCTAATTAGTCCCAGCGGCCAGTCAACCCTACCTAATGCAACCTTAGATCTCCATACACTGTGCTTGTTTAACTAATGTAATATATTTATAAGACTAGTCGTCATGGCCTTACAATAAATGATTAAATATTGGCATGACTATGTTGATACGAGCATGAACATAAACTGAAGTTTTAGGTATTGTATAAAACATGTTGTCTTACATTTTTTGACAAAATCTTAGAGACTTTATCTGCTCCTGTAGTTTTATAAAACAAATTCTGCGAACTAGCTAATAGAACTTCTTTTGGGACACGCTTTCT
This sequence comes from Volucella inflata, assembly GCA_928272305.1. Classification (NCBI taxonomy): domain Eukaryota; kingdom Metazoa; phylum Arthropoda; class Insecta; order Diptera; family Syrphidae; genus Volucella; species Volucella inflata. The sequence continues at coordinate 110,008,123 of OV743720.1, read as the reverse complement.
TGTAAATCTACTGTGGAAACATCGGCAATGGTTGATGCGATACACGGCTTTTGTTAATTTTTTCTGCGGTGAAGATAAACTGAACGTAGATATTCGTTTATGTTGTTGAACTAACTAATTGTTAATTTTAAGACGGCTCTTAATTCGTCATAATTTTTGACTAACTTGCTGTTTTTCGGTTCCCTTTCATTGCATGACTATGTCGACTTTTTGATGACTTCATACAAAGGATATCCCAATCTGTTCGCCGAGAAACACAAGATCGATCAATGAAATATTTAAGTTTAAAATGCAGTCTTCTTCTTTAAGTGGCGCTTCAGTCCAGAGTGGATCGGACAATAAGAAAGAAAAAACCTATATCTGGGACCGGCCTCAGTCAACGAGCGTCTCCACCCAGCTCGACGCCTGGTTAGTTTCGCTCGCTAAGTTGACTGAGATCCCCTTCCACTTACGCGCGCGCCACCTGAGTCTTGGCCTTCCTCTACTGCGCTGTCCCTCGGGAGCAGATTCAAAGACTTTTCGGGCGGAGCGTTGGTGTCCATAAGCTCTATTGTACATGACTCAGTCATCTCAGTCTTTGGATCTTCACTCTTTTGGTTAGGTCGATGTCGCTGTACAGTCCGTAGAGTTCATTGTTGTATCTCCTCCTCCACTCACCGTCAATGCAGACGGGACCGAATATCGGCCGAAGAATTTTTCTCTCGAAGCAATCAAGAACACTCTTATCCATTTTTGATAATGTCCATGCCTCTGCGCCATAGAACAGGACCGGGATTATTAAGATCTTATGAAGGGTAACTTTTGATGTCCGAGAGAGAGCTTTGCTACTCAAGTGCCTTCTTAGCCCAAAGAAACAGCGATTAGCAAGAGTTATTCTTCGTTTGATCTCAGCGCTGGTGTCGTTGTCTATACTTATAGCGGAGCCTAGGTAGTCAGTTCTGAGGATTTCAAAAACTTGTGCAGCACATACGGCGAACACTGTCCTGTCAAAGACCGCAAACCGTCTGTAATGTTGTCCGTACCTGCGACTATCTGTTTGTTTTTTCGCGATCTTACAGACAAACGGTTTCCTGTTGCAAGCATTTGATACTCTTTCTGCTCCTGTGGCTGAGAACTATCTATCTGTATCAATATGTATCGATTATATAACATATTGTACATAACACTTTCTTCTTTCATCCTTTTTCGGAATATTTTGTCAGTTGTCAGTCATGTGCTATTGCCTTGATAATACTTGTTGGCACAAGCGAAGTGCGCGCTATATGAAAGAACAAAGCATTTTCATTGTTGAGCAATATTTTGAAAATAATGAAGGTTTGTCAGCTACAGTCGAACAAAATCATCACCAGTGATGAAGCTAATTTTCATCTTGATGACTTCGTTAATCGTCAAAATTGTCGCATTTGAGAAACAAATGCATTCACAACGCGTGACTGTTTGGTGTGGATTTTGGGCTGGAAGCACGATCAGGCAATTCATCTTCGAAAATTCGGCTGGTCAGGCAGTAACAATTAATGGTGTTCGCTAACGTAACATGATAACTCAGTTTTTAGTGCTTAATTTACAAAAATTGTGTCTGAAATTGGCTCGTTTTAGGCGCTTTACAGTAGGGTCAGTTGGGGTAAATGGACCAGCGCACACTAGACAATTTTTATCCCGGGATACAACGTTGTACAACGTTGCCACATGTACTATACACTGTTGAGTGGCAGAAACGTGGGTTGCCACATTTCGATCTGCCGGTGCCGATGCCTACAAATATAACGAACCCTGAATTAACTAACGCCGAATACGCCAATTTAAACTGTTACAAATTGTAGCTCAATACTGGAAAAATGAATGCGTGACTTCTCTGTTTGGGACGAAGCCACCATGTCGAACAAGTTTTCAATTCGCACAGTACGGATTCACCCATTGGTGGATGCACGGTATTGTTCTATGCATTTCAAATCTTTTGGAAAATCTTTTGGCAAATCTTACCAATGGTATCAAGAGGGTCACGTGCTGATGAAATCAATGCAATGATTGAAAAAAATCTTTTCTCTGGCCGTTTGTGAAAAGATTAGAACTCAAAACAAATATGAGAGTTGCGTTGTCAGCACACGAAAACCGGCATTGTTCCGAGTTGTTGCTCAAAATAGGAAATAGACAGATGTCACAAAATAATGGGAGAGTTAATCTAGATAAGCATTTTTATCCAGAATTTAATAATATAAGTTCTAAGACTATTACTTGGTTCAAGGAGAGAACTATTTTGTCACCCACTAACGATCAGGTATTATCTACAAAATTATTACCTATACACAGCCGGAACATATTACTCTGTAGACACCGTGCTGAACCAAGAAGAGGCTGTACATTTCCATATAGGATTTCTCAATTGCTTGCAGCCTTCTGGATTGCCCCCACATAAATTGGTCTTAAAAGAAGGGTGTCTTGTTATTTTATTGCGAAACGTTAATCTACCTCAATTGTGCAACGGTACACGTCTCCGGGTTAGGCGCCTAAAAACTTTTACTATAGAGTGCAAAATTCTGACCGAATGTGGAACTGGAGAAACCGTGCTTATTTCCCAGATTCCACTGATACCAACGGATCTTCCATTCCAATTCAAAAGATTGTAGTGTCCAAAAACAATTGTCATTTTCAATTACGATAAACAAATCACAACAAATAAGCGTTGAGTGCTTTTCCCATGGACAGCAATACGTAGCTCTTTCGCGCGTCATTTCCAAACAAAATTCGTTCGTATTAAGAAACCAAAAGCCATTGTTTATAAAGAAATTCTATAATCAAAGGCAGTACTTCACATTCTTCACGTCTTTTGTTTTCTGAATTACACCCGTGCGAAGCCGGGGCGGGTTGCTAGTTAGTATTCTGAGATCCCAAGAGTACCTCAAAATATGCCTTACCAAAGTGTGTATTTGGTCAAGTTCCTCAAACTGGTTTAGGGGTAGAGAATAAAAATACAAAAACTTTCCAAATTTATATTTTACATTTACTATTTCTCCTTCTCAAAAGTATCAATAATAATCATATATCTGAATCAAAAGTATCTGAAATACGCTTCCAATGTTTTCATTTATGTTGAGTTATAAAAAGTAAGTTACTGGATCTGTTATGTTTCTAGAGTAAATATCTATTCAGAATTCCGTGTGTTTTAGTTTCGTTTTTTGTTCCAGTTAAGCTGCCTTCTGTTTAAACGTCTAAAAAGACAAACATTGTACAATTGGTATGGATCCATCCCCCTTCTTAAGTCAAAGAGAGTGTCTGTTTATCTTGCAGCTGTGCAAATAATTAATTCTACTTTTGCAATCCTCCCATTAATTATTAGCAAACTCTTTTTTATTAGCATTGCAATTTAATTTTATTCATTTTATTCAACCACTTAAGGCAAGACACGATATCTGTGATTATCCTTGCCCAGTAGACATTTGCACTTACAATTCTATGGATATGGGTCAGTGAATTTTTATGCCAAAAATTTGGTTTGTTGATACAAATTTCAGAACAAGTCCTTGAAGAAGAATTTTATTTTCTCTACACTTTACTTTTACAAAAGAGAAAATCCATGTCTCAGCGAAGGCCACCACAAAACGGAATTCAAAATCTCAAAGGGTATCCCCAGCTATCTTTCTCAACTTTCTATCAGTTATTATGTTGAGAGGAGAAACCATTTCTGTGCCAGGAACAGCACAAAAAAGCCCTAAATCTTCTGGCAATACCTAGTAGAAGAAATCCTCCATTAGGTCTTGATAAAAACCACATAAATGTCATTACATAACCCAGATTCAGATGAAGTACTTGGAGATACCGTACTCTACTCTTCTCATATTTACCGCAAAAGGCAAACAGTTTTCTTTTTGCTATTTTTTTTTTTTTACGGGAAGCACAAAAACTCTGTATACTAAGCGATGAAAACCGTAATAATTTTTTTATCTCTTTGCTGCAACCCTTTAGTCAGTATCAAACCATTTTATTCGCATCTATTCGTAGACGAAGACAATTAATTCAGATACAATAAAATTGCAATTTTCTTTTTATATCTAATTTTTTCATATTATTTTTTTCTTTTTGCAGTACTTCCACCGCCGCCGTCATCACAGACCGTCGAGACGCTCAAAAAGGAGGAAAAGTCCGAAGCGCAATGTTCCCCAAGATCGAAGCAGAGGCTAATCAAAGTCGACTTTTCATTGCTCCAGGTAAGCATGACTGAGCCCAGGCCCAGATCTAGGTTTTTTTTTCTTCTTATTGTCGCACCGTCTCCGTTGTTGTCGTCGTCATCGACATCTCCAGCATCACCATCATCTCCATCGTCTCCGTCGTATAGCATAACTTTGTGAGTTATTGCGACATATTTTTATGCCTTTCATTGGTGGCGGTGAGATAAAAACCGCGAATGCAATACCCATAGTTAGGGTGGTGGTAAATTAAGTGAATGCACAATGATACTTGGTGTAGATATTGCTATCTTTTAAACAGATAGGCGATCAGAATATACAGTTTTCTCGGATAAAGCTGTGGGAACGAAAAGCAACACATATTATGCAATATTCAGGAAGATTTTTGTTGAAATGAATCATAGAGATCTATTTGACAATTTTGCATTTTATACGAGTAAAAGTACTTTGTCTCATTATGGCTGAATGGCGGCAACTTTGAATACGTTCATTCAAATATGCGCAAACACAAATAGCGTCTACCAGACAGAAAAAAGACAAAAAACCAGTACGGTGTTGTCCTACTGTTTTGCGGTGTGTGGCGCACAATGAAGCAATGTTATGTACTCGTACTCGTATGTACAAAAAGTATTTCAATAAAATTCTTTCCTCGTCTTTACAGTTCTTTTCCAAGTTGTTATTGCATTTGATAAGTGGCAAACAGCCACCCTGGTAATACAATCCTCCACCTGGAGTGGTGATACTTTGAAATTAGTTGGCATTGGTCTACTGGGAGAACATATGTCACAACAAAGTTAACAATATTGCTTACACTTATTTTTCTATTTATTTTTTTCGTTTTATTAAAGAGATTCTGTTTTACAAGGATTTCGGCCCACATATCAAGATGGTCTGATACAAGAAAAAAAAATATTTCTAAATTCACCATTCTGTGCGGATAAGAATAATAAACCTCCGAAAGTTAAGCTCCAGAAGTCCCTCACTCTTCAACAGCAGCACAAAATGCTTGGCTTTGTCTCTCAAAACTTACGCTACAGCGATGCAAGCAAATTGTGCAGATTTTCTTTGAGAATTGTAATTCAGTTCGCCTTGCTTAGCATGTGCTACGTCTTCGACCATCTTAAAGGCCAAGCAAGTAATTGGAGTATCCACGGATCGTCGTGAATAGGCTTCCAAAATTGTGTGTTTTACCACGTAGATTATTTACTGTGCGAAATGCATTGGTTATGGTTTTGTTCATATTTGAATGTAGAACTCAATTTGGAATATATTACAATTTGACAGTGTGCCTCAAGGATCAATCTTTTCCCCCACACTTTTCTATTTAACGATAAATTGTTACGAGATTTTTATGTTCTCAAGGCTTAAAGAAAGTTATTTAAAAAGCAGTTCGATGAGCAATATTTTTTAAATAAATGTTGGCTGTTGCCAACGTTTTGATCGTTCAGAAATTTGTGTATGAATCGTTAAGTTAAGAGAGGTATTCAGTCCGTTCTTCTAAAAGAATTTTTTTTCAATTGTTGTGATTTCGCAATGCATCAAATTTATTTCGATACGTTATCCCCTAAGCTTACGTAGATATCCTCTACTGTACTATCCTTCGATCAAACTTCAACATGAAATTTTTTTTTTAGGAAACGAGAACATTTTAAAAAAATAATTAGTTTATCTTTCTGAAAATCATTACGTTAAAATCTGAGTTATATTTTTTTAGTTTTGAAAGAAGTAGATTTTGGTGTACTACAATTCAACATTCGAAGTATTGGCCATCGGAAGCTACGACCTTTTACCATCTTTCTTGTAATTGATGAATTCCGTGCCAATACCACTGCTCGTCTTATGAAGCCACAGCCATTTATCAAAACCAATTTTTCACTTCTTCGTAAGAATATAAGAACTGTTCCGAAAGTCCATGCTGCATCGATCGCAACAAGTAGTAATCAATAATCGTTTTACGAGGTTTTAGCAGTTCATAGTAGATCATCCCCTTCTGGTCCCACCAAATACACAGTATAGTCTTCTTTTCGTAGATATTGGGAACTGGTTGCAGGGTTGGTACTTTGCCTGGGTCTACCCATTCCTTTTCACCTGGAAATGTCAAAATATATCCTCTTTTTATCGCCAGTGACTGTTCGTTACAAAAAAACTTTTTTTGTGCCGATCAAGCAAAATTTATAAAATGGTTTTTCGCCTTTCAAATCTTTTTTTCTTTCAATCTGGAACACCCATTTTGTTTTTTTTGCGGTCCTTTTCTCTGTTTTCTACGGTCTCTGTTGTCGATACCAAAATCACCATTTCTGAAACGAAAAAACCAACATTCACAAGTGCTTCGCGTTAGATGATGTTCACCATTAATTTTTAGTATTAAAAATCGATGACATTCAGCAGCGGTGTTTCTTCACAAAAAGTAATTTAATGAAACTGCCCGCAAATAAGCTTATCTGGCACAAAATTCGACATTATCAAGGCACAAACAAATATGTTGATTGTACAATCACAACCTATGAAGTACTGAATTTTATTAACAGATGTTAACCCTCAAAAATAGCCTGTTTTGTCATCATTGGCACAAGCCACATTTATTAGTAAACCCATCTTTTAAACAAATCGACATTTCACATTCACACATCTATTATTTCCACGGTCTGTGTAGCACATCTTCTTTAGATAAAGTTGGTCATCACATTGTGGATGTGGTGTTTGCGTGCTTTAGTGACCTGGAAAGCCTTGGGTTGAACCTAAGGATTCATAAATAAATCGCATTATCTTATCCCAATTCTTCCACAAGAAAATTTTCTCGCAAAAAGCTATCTTTTAATAAATAACTTTTCCCCACATTTATACTTTGAAGTTGCAGCCATAAAAATTCAAGGATTATCGTTCGATAGCGCAATCTGTTCACAGTAACAACTACATCCTCTTCACGTTCAATGTTTTGGCTTAAGCCAAAAACAGTACCACCCCACCACTTAAGATGATTTTTCGGTTTAACTTTTGATCAATTTGATAGTCGGCTTACATTTACTTGTATGTCTCAATTGAACCTTTTAGGCTTCATGAACCCCAGTGTCGTCTTTGCGAAACTCGGTGAAATACACCCGATTCCTGATCCTTGTGCAACCTTGATTTAGGCCACACTTTTAGATTAAAAACAAATATCCCAAATTATCCTTTCGGTTTCCACATCACTAATTTGTACCTAAAACTCAAATTTCGACAAGAAAGTGCTTAACATAAACCGCTAAAGCATTTAAATTTTTAGACGGTTTTAGCAACCTTAGTGCGCTGTTATGCGTTAAATTTTTATTAAGTTTCTTAGTTTTTACCAGTTAAAATTAAAAAAATATATATATTAAATATTGAAAGTCCTATACCTCGTTAAAAAGTTATAAAAGGAAGGAAGCTGAGTTGGATTTTTGTCTTATCTACGTGCAGAACGTCACAGACTGATTTATTCCCAGCACTTATCATTTGTTTAATTAAATATGGATTGTACATATCTCGTTATTTTTTTTCCATTTTGTATATACAATTTTTAATGTTTTTACTATTTTTTATAATTGTTCTTCAGAATCCGATTTGATTTTTGAAATATTTCCAGTTCATTATGATGATAATCACTTGGTTATGGTCAATATATTGTCTAAAAGTAACTGGGAAAAAGGTTTAAGAAAATTCATTTAATGAATTCTTTCTCATAAAACATTGTAAAAAATAAAATATATATAAACACAACAAAAATACATTTAAAAAAAAAACAAAAATCACCATTAAATAAAAATATGATTCCAAGGATACACGGCTAAATACAAATCAAAGGTAACTAGCTATCGGGTTCTTGAAAAGTTGGTAGAATAGAAATCGAAATGAACCACCAATCAATGTACAAAAGCGTGTAATCACATTAAAAAAAAAAATTAAAAAGAAAGAATTTTTTCTATCCTATATTTCATATCTCTCAGACGACTTTAATTTTCTTTTTCATGAATTGACTACTAAAAACAAAAAACTATCTGAACGGGCACATACTTATTATTGTACCATAATCGTATATTTTGCACGTATTTTAGTGTGTGGTTTGAACGTCAACTAAAATTAAAATTTCACTTTAACTTTAATTTTTTAGTGAGTAGAAGATACTAAATATTTTCGAGGGGGTTCTGTCAGATTTGTGCGGATTAATGTCACCTAAAATAAAGGTCTCTTATCCAACGTACATAAGAGTATATAAACTTATACATATGGTATGTTATCGTAATTTAATAACTACAGCAACGGTGTTAAAAAGCAGAGAACAATGGAGAATTATGAGGGATACTCGAAAAAGGGTGATGTATATCAGACATGGGTGTTGTTTAGCTCCAATCCATTTGCAACCACACCTTGCCACGAAGTGATTGGATTATCCAGACAATTGCGTGCTGTTGCTGGTACCATAATGCCACTAATGGGTTAAAACGCAGACACATATTTTTCGTCCTCCCTTGAAAATTGAATCATGTAGCTTTTCGTAGTTGGAAACGGTAATTGGAAAATGTTTCACTTTAGCTTAAATTAAGGTTAACTGGGATTATTAGATAGTAAGGATAAAATCTGTGATCAGATGTAAATCCAAAGAACAACTTTGTGTAATTGATGTTTAGAAAAAATTCAGTTGATAATCTAATTCTAGAAATTGCCTTATGAAACGGGAATAATCTAAATATAAATGAGCAAAGGTTGATTTTAAGAGATTCAAGGACAAATCAGAGCTACTTGTGTAACCTTTGCACGTGCTCCTCACATAAAATGTCATAAAGATTCATTCGAATGAGATGAGCGTCGGCATTAGGTGACAATTTGAGTAGGGATACATATAAATTTAGGTTGCATACATAAAAACATAGGTAAAAGCATGAGGTGATTTCAGATTGCTATATGAATTGAATATGGTTATTGGAAAATGGGGTTCATCTTTGTAGATTTCTTATTTAATCAGGACCTAAAAATTTGTGCTGAGATGTACTTCGTTGTAATCAAAGCCATACGGATATTGGGAAAATAAGTTCAAGGTGCTCAACCGAAGACGCAATAGAATGCTATCAATCTGGTCCATCTGTCCCGATTCCCCACTAAAGTGTCGTTTGTAGGGTTATATTTACTCCGGCAAAAATGAACTCCTTATTTATCATGATAATTGCTCTTTTAACCTCTTCGTAAAAGTTCCAATTCGCATGTTGATCACAAAAGATAACATTGATTCCGTGAGCATTATCTTACATTAACACGGACTTCTTTGAAATTGTGTCTTCCTGCACTATCAGTTTTATAACTGACATAGCGTAAGATTTCGCATAATAATTTAATTCCTCGTAAAATAGTTCCGATGAGAAACCAGCAAACGTAAACGCATCGTTTTGTACCGAGTGACTAGGTAAATAAAGGGTTTTCCAATAAGGACTTGACAACGTTTTTTTTTTTAAATTAAACGCAAACCATTTGAGATATTTCAAAAACTTTATTATCGGCTCAAACATTCAAAACATTTATGAATGGAACTCGACTTCGTTCATATGGCCACCGCGGGCACGTTTGCAGCGATCGATTCGTTGGACCCAATTTTCAACGAAACGGCCGCTATTTCGCGTTCAATGTTGGCTCTGAGCTTTTCCAATGTCGTCGGCTTGTTGGCATAATCGAATGACTTAACGTAGCCTCACAGAAAATAGTCAAGCGGCGTTAAATCGCACGAACAAGGCGGCCAATCGACTGGCCCATTTCTTGAGATAACACGCTCTCCATACTTACTCTTCAATAAATCGATTGTAACGTGTGCTGTGTGGCTTGTGGCACCATCCATCTTGAGTCAGCTTGATCTTGTATGGATGTAAGCCAATATCCTTACGCAAAATACGCCATAATGTGGTCTGAGCGACGTCCAATTCTTGAGAACGCCGTGGAATTGACTGATTTGGATCGTTTGCTACGGACGCCTGAACGGCAGCGATATTTTCGACACTTCGACCAACCCGTTGTCTCACTGACATGGCAACATCACACAACGAATATGTAGACTCAAATTTTTGCACTAAACTTGTTATTGCCTGTCTGCTAGAGCTAGAATTACGACCGAAAATTGGAATTAACGCTCTTAAAGTTGCAGTCACCGGCTCCGAATTTCGGTAGAAAATTTTTATAATTTGCAGACGTTGCTCGTTCGGGTACTTGACCATGATGAAAATGTTGAGTTTACTGAACAAATTGACAATGACAGTTTGATGATTAGTGAAAGAGTGCGTTCACAAATTAAGTTCAAAGTTGTCAAGTCCCTATTGGAAACCCGATATATGAAATTGAAATTTATCGATCGAGTTTAAAACAAGACAAAGAGTTAAGTCCAAACTTGTTTTCTTGTTTTCAACGCCAGCAGAGTACAATGAATGAAAATTTATTTATACAATATTTAACAGAGATATGTTGTTTTCCTTGGTACCTCTGTCATACATATAATAGCTATTCTCGCATATGGAGCAGAGCTGAAATAGACACGAATTCATCTTCTCATTTTCGGTTAGCGAGCATAATTGTCGCGTTCCAGCCCTTTCTTATCTTCTCGGCTTTCTCCCTACATTATGTCGATTAAGCAGCTGATTTGAATGCTGCTTAAACTGTTCTCAAGTTCCAAGGTGACCAATAACAAGATTTCCCTTTAAAGTACGAAGAACTTGAATGTGAAACTTAATACTTGTACCAGCTTCCAACTACATAGCATTGTAATTTTTTTTTTTAAGTTTCCGGCTAGGGATCTTGTTGTTGCCTATTTTTTTAATCTTTTTTAAAATCTCCTTTGCCATAATTGTGCAGAACTAGGGCTCTAACTTAAGACGCTAATAATATGTACGAGTATGTTCAGGGTAGTATCTTTTGCCAACTTTATATTTACGGACAGATCATGCACTCAACTTCATCTGTAGTTTGATTCTATTCGATCGGATTTTATCAGGTCATACCATATTTAATGTCCATCCCTCAGCGACCCAATCTATCAAAACCTGTGGAATACATTCCAAAACTTTTTGTAGTGGCTCAATGTTTCTCGATCATTGCTCACTTGCTTGATATATTCTCAAGTGTAAAGAATAAACAAGCGCTTTCTGAGCACAAATATGTATAAATTTAGTTTGTATGTGAAAACAGCATCAAATCTTTTTATCCGCAAATCGGAAGGAGTCGGCCCTTACGAATAAATGGTCGTTAATAGATTTTTGTCATGCGTTGACGGTTCTCTTGATTGTCTATAACTCTTTGGTAAATCATATAGGTGTCCGTTTAGACCCTTTCAGTCTTATTTGACAATATACAGGTATTTGAAAACCTTAGAAGTTTGTAATAAACCTTATCTAGACACAATTTAAGAGTGCTAGTATTTATCTCTTCTGCATTACAATCTTAAACTTTTTATAGTTGCCTACACATTCTGACTTCCCTGAGATATTTACATATTACGAGTATCTCAGTTTGTTGTTGATTTCCTGTGACACAAGTCATTACATAGTAGCTTCCAAATCACCGTAGGAAGCGTGTCCAAATCTTTTTTGCATAATTGTTAATCTTCAATTTCCAAAGCAAACAAAATTAGGTGTGTTGGCGTCTATGCTGCCAAATATTTGTGTGTCCACCTTCTCAACAAATTTTTCATTACGATTAACAAATGTCATGCCTTCCAATCACTAATGAATCGAAAGTTACGAGTGGGTGTTTTCCCTGTTTGTCTATGCAGAAAAGCTCCTGTTTAAATTGTCGATATCATTTTCCGAACAATGAACCCTCTAGAAAGCCATCTACAAATTAGTATTCAATAATGCAGCAGTTTTTTATATTATGCATATTTGAATTTATGCCAAACAAATGTATGTATCTAGACACATGTTTCTAAATACTGACTTATAGCTGTTTGGCAGTAAGAGCAGATCAAAAAAATAAAATAAAAAAAATCGTGAAACTAATTTATTTAATTAATTACGACTATGTCACCACTGTGACGATGACTGTGTTTCAAATCAACTAAATCTTATTGGATACCTTCAGATTTGTGTATGTGTTATGTATGTTTATATTGACTAAATAAGGGATGCTTAGTCGTATTTATGACAGAAAATAACTACATAATGTAATTTAATAACCAAAATTGGCTTATGGCACTGTGGCTTGGGTAGATATTGTGGTTGTAGACGATTCGCAAAATTATAAATAGCAACTTACGCAGTAAGCTATTCTGTCTGTGGATTCATTAGGGACTAGACAAAAGTTTTATTTTATACGCAATTAGAGACAAAAATTTAAAATTATTCTAATTACAATAAAATTACATACTCGTATTACCCTCAACGGTCTATTGACGTATTTCATTTTGGTGAATCATAGTCCTTCTTGCTTGTTGATTCCTAGTTTCCAGTTCGTCATAACTATAGCATAATCATCTATTCATTTCCAAATCAAGTCAATATGTACATTTTGTAACGTCAAGAACTATGGATTAGGGGTCAAACGCCTAACACTGCACACATTTGTACAAACTTTTCTTTACTAGGTTCCCCAAATCCAAGTCGAAAAATTTATAGAGTTTACATCCATTTTAGACAGTTTTTTGACTAAATGATTCAAAAGCAAGGAAATTGGCTACCATATGAACTGAAGTCAGCTCTCACCCGAACAGATTTGATGAGATTGGGATTAGCACTGAAGGAAAAGCGTGCCCATTACTACTCCAGAAACGACAAAATTGTTCTCCTGCATGAAAATGCTCATCCACATGTTGCTGCGCCGGTCAAGACCTAATTGGAAACACTCAACTTGGATGTCCTGATCATCACTTGTTTCGATCGATGGCGAATGGACTGTCTGAAGAGGACTTCACATCATATAAAGATATCAAAAATTGGGTCGATTCGTGGATATCCTCAAAAGATTAAGCGTTCTTTCGACATGATATCCGCATGCCTTCAGAAAGATGAGAAAAAGTAGTAACTAGCGATGGATAATACTTCCAATAAAACATAATGATCCATTCTTTCACAATAAGTGTCCCATTTTTAACAAAAAAGACTGCGGAAACTTATTTGCACTCCATAAGATTATTTTTCTGTTTGTCGATGTTTCGCTGGATCTAAACTGATCAAATTTTATTATGTATCCTGGGAATTATACATCAACAGTGCTCTCTTATGCTCACCAATTTAAGGTGTTTTTCCACATGAACGTTATGGTCACACCAAGGTCCAGATATGTTCCGCGTTGTCCCTCCACAGAATGTTTACAGATTTTCCAACCTGGTACTTCGAGGGCTCATTTGATCTAACACATTCTAGCTATTCAAGCTAATAAATTTGAACCCTTGTGGCAAGATTAATATCACTGCATACCAAGTAGTATCTTTACCTAGATTCATTCATGAAAGCAAAACTAAGTTATTAATTCTAAGCGACTCTGTTAATTTACATGCATTTTTGAGAAAGTCCTGCGTCGTAAAACTTACGAGCAAATTCACAGAAGAATGGTAAGTTCATTACGACACGAAACCACTTTCGAAGGTGGTACTGTACATTGTATGTTATGAGTACACCCACCAAAGATGTCCTGGTTTCCTAAATTGGCATAAAAATGATCCATGACAGTGAAATAATGTTGAACATTGCTCATATATTTGGCCAAAAAATGCATAAAAGATGTAAAATAATGCAGATTATATGGTTCCACTTTTATGCAAGAACTTTTTGTTTAGGTCTTCCTCTGACAAACAGACTTGCATCCGCGCAGGTGGATCTATCTATCTTCTCTCTATACTAATAATCATTATACGTTTACTTTTCTGAACGATATAAATACAAGTTGGATATTCAAAATATCTAATAGCCTGCAAAAATTTAACAAGTTCGGTAATTCTGATCACTTGTTAAATGTGAGATTTATATGTGTCTGTTTTTGGATTGAACCATCTAAAACAGAGTTGCTAATGTTGAGTCTTAACTATTCTTATGTCATATTGAATGTCACCACTTTTGTAATATATTATAATTACTGAGGTTTAATCTTATTTTAGGAAATTAGTGTTTCCTAGAATTTGAAATCCTTCCGCACGTATAACATAGTCAACTTTACTTAAAATACTTCCTTTTATCTAACTTGAATGATATTTAATTACTTCCTGTTGAATGATCCTAATAAACTCAGTATTAACTCCACTAATAATAACCAAATACCATTTTAAAGTACTGCATATCACATCACTTATTTTTATAAAATATTCTTTTCACATTTGAACTGCCAAAGTACTCGTAATAATGTCGTCTTATGTATTTTTTTTTAGGATGATAATATCTTTGACGATTCGCCAGCATCTGGATCATCGTCCATCATTCCACACACGTCGTCGATTTGTTCCCAGCCAAAAATGCCTCCATATCCAATTGGAGGCTACATGCCTGCCACTGGTCCTGCACCTACCGCCAACCTCACCTCCAAAGTGATGAGACGAACAAGTAAGTACTCGTACTCGTATATCCTTTCCACATACATTCTTCCACTATATGTACTTGTATAGATGTTGTACAGACAATTTTAACTTTTTGTTGTTAGTTTCTATAAGTTTGTACATTTTGAGTTTAGTTTTTTTTAATTTATGTTTTATTTTTAATTATTTTTTATTTTTGGTTTAAAGGCATTTGAGTTTATTCATTTTGTTTCAAAATTGAATAACCACAAGGTTGGTTGGGTGTTATGATGGTGGAGGCAACGGTCTAATCCCCCAACACATATCAGCAATATATAAAAAATAAAAAAAATAAACAATAAAACCAACACACAATCAGAAAACAATATCTCTCAAAGCAACAAACATTGTAATGTTTATTCGCGTTATAACCACTCTGTATATTTTTCCCTCCCCATAATTTACCTATTACACCTATTTTAATTCACAGTAATGTAAAGAAAAAAATCTCGACACTAGTTTGTAACATGTTTTTGTATTTATTTCGACCTTTGTTTTTTTTTTTTAATTTTAATTTTAACAAAACAAACAAAAAAACCCGAAGAAAATTAAAATAAACAATATGAGGGCACTGCCCTTAATTAATAAATAAATCTTGGTGTTGTTTTCGTTGTTCGTAATGCAATTTGAAAAAAAAAAAAAAAATCTTTTGGAATTCTTTACATCTTTCTTACGTGCGCACAGAGGATACCATTACCGAAGACGAATACCACAGATTCTTTGACAACGCACTAGAATGTAAATATACAAAATTTTGTTTTTCGAAATCGAATGCTTTGTTTATAATAATTTTTCTTAAAAACTCATAAACCATTCGATGCTTTTATTTAGTTTTCCATTTATTCTCAATTGAATGCACTGTCATGCTTTTGCGGCAATTTTAAATGCACGTTCAACCAGCGATTCAAAGTGTTTTTGCTTTTCGAATTCAAATGCTTTGTCATACATACTCGTACCCATATCGGATTTGTAACTATCCGGTGTAACATTTTAAGTTGAAATTTGTTGATTTTCGAATTAGAAATTCAAATGCTTTGCTATGCTCTAAACAACTCATCAAGCAATTCAAATTTTTCAAAATCAAATGCTTTTTCATTTTGCTTTGCTGCTTTAATATTCATCAGATGTTTCGAACTCAAAATAAGCGCTATTTGCTCATAAGAAAGAAAAATATAACAAAAAATAAATTGAATTTTCATTTGTGTCATTAATTATCGCAAAAACGTATGGAGATCACACGACTAATGTTTATTTTGTTATCCTTTCAGCTTACGATCTGGCAACACAATGTGAATCCAGACGAGCATCAATGCGTCGCCACACAATCGTCGGATGTCAGAGTAATTTGGATGAAACGCATTCAATGCCAGCGTCGCGTCCTGATTCCCGGCAGTCCGATGTGCAATCGATCGCTGGCACAGATAGCAGCAATAAACACCCGACACATCATCAGGTAAAATCCATTATCAAAGATAGGCCACAACTGCCATCTTCAGTAATTAAAAGTTCAGAACACAAATACTCACACGAAACTTCTGTTCCTTCTCCTCCTCATCCTGTTTATTCAACTAAACACCAACATCAACAACAAAAACAGCACAACAATAATTTGGATCTGAGTCCTGGTGGCGGTAGTAGCAGTTGTAGTAGATCATCATCGATCGGTGCATGGACCAAATCGTTTTTAGACGAGAAACACTGGCGTGAAAGAGGTGATGATCGTTTATCTTTAACTCTTGAAGAGATCGTACATATTCGCTCTGTGATGACAAAAGCTGAATTGGAAGGCCTTCCGGTAGGCGTGCGCGTCAAAGAGGATGTCGAACGGCGAAAAGTGTGCTTTCTGTGCCTGCGAACGCGTTTCAGCATTTTCGGGCCGTGGGGAATCCAGTGCAAACTATGCCAAAGAACTGTGTGCTCTAAATGTTACACTAAAGTAAGTCGAAATTTCAATTTTTAAGAATATATATATCTAATGATATGTGTTTTTTTTTTTTTTTTTTTTTTAAATAGATGCGAATACCAACTGAACATTTTCGCAACGTACCGGTGGTGCTAATATCGCCATCTTTACTATCTAGCCCGGCTGGTTCGAGCACACCGTCGCCTTCACATCATGCACACATTAATGCCGCACATGCGTCCACAAGTATCTTGGACGAATCATTTCCCAAGTCCTTGATCGAACGTCTGCTACGCTCTGAGTCGGAGAGGAAGGTACGTTTTTAATAATTTTTTGATTTATGTTTGTACATACTTATTTAACGTTTTTTTTTTTTCGATTTTTTTAAGACTCGTAATTCGGTTGGCAGTGCTCCGTCGTCACCAAAACACCAAAGGTCGAACATGAGTACACCAGGCGCTGGTCCTGGAGCCCATGAAATGACTAAGTCTATGATTACTTCATCAAATGGTGGTGAATCATCTGCGAGTGTGGTTAATGGTTACAACAAAGAAAACCAACAGAATGGCAGCGCCACTAACAAAAATCTCAGCATCATGTCACGCAGTGTGGAAGGACCACGAAGTCTACCGGTTTCAAGCCCGGCCAGACCTCATTCCAACAGTAGTACCTTGGACAGGAAGTGAGTTATTTGTTGTTGTTTGTTTATTTAACTATAAGCTCAATTTTCTTATTTTTGTAGAACCAAATTTGCTCGTGCATTTACGCTCTCCTCATCGGGACACCTGAGCTCCGATCAAAAGGAGAACCTTCGAGGCGAACTAATGGCAGTCTGCAATGATTGCGAAGGTCTTCTACTTGAGATCATTCGATCGTCAAAGCAGACACGATCGTCGGCGAGAAATCGCGCTCTTAAAAATCTCACTCTCGATTTATCGCCTGTGTATAAGCGATGAATTAGTTCCTTCTCAACAGATACGAGTAATTATCGCGCGATACTTTGAAATTGTAATTTAATTTCTTAGAACTTTTTGTTTTGTTAAAATGGAGAACCCAATGATATGTAGTTCCAGCAACAGATCATCCAGTTAAACCATTCAACCCCACCACCCTTTTTTTTTTTTTTTTTTTGTGTATATATTCGTAATTACGTTTAGGCAATTGTTATTTGAGAACCGTAACCGTACCGTTTTGAACTCCAATCCGTTTTAGTGTTGAGTAACGAGTATTTTTGAAAAATTCTTAATTTTTTTACAAATCATTTTCAAATAAATTTTTTGTTGTTATATTATATATTATATTAATTTTTAAACTTAAGATTTTCGAAGAGAGTTTCCATCCATCCAGGAAATTACATTTCGTTTGAACAGAAACTTACCTATTTTTTCGTATCATTTGAGCACTGTTTTTTTTTTTTTGTTTTGTTTTTAACGGAGAAGCCGCTTTTTGTTAATTAATTTTGTAATTTTTTTTCATATGCAGTCTAAGTTTAATTATCATATAATTTTCATAAATTCTACCAAAAGTGACTTTTATGAAAGAAGCTAAATTTAAATACTCCAGTAACGATAATTTTTGTTTTAAAAAGCAACTGCATTTGAGAACTCGCTTTTTGATGAACGCGAATCAAGCGATCATCACATTTGCTTTCCTTGTATTTGCTAATAATGTTAAATGTTAGTTATTATTTGAATTTTTTTTTTCTGTTTATTTAGATGACATTTACTTTTTGTTTAATGTAAAATCTATTAGAACTTTACTGATGTACGTAGGGATCATTATTTAGTGGTAAAATCACTACAATTGATTTATCAAAGAACAAAATACAATTAAACAAACAAAATTCACATGGATATGCACATATTTTCAACTAAATTTAAATTTAACCACACACTTATGATTAACTCTTGTATAAAATATTATTATTTATAAATAAAACAAAAAACAATATCGAACAAAAAAATCATTAAAAAGAAAATGTTTAAAAAAAATTATACTTTTCGTTTTTTTCTTTTTCTTTTTCGTTTATTTCTTTATTTTAAATTTCTCCTATAAAAATATTCTGATGTAAAGAGAATTAAAATTAAAATTTGAAGGCTGCATATACCAGGATTGTATGAGATTTAAAATTTTCTCAAGGTTTGACTCATTTACGTTGATCTCATGTGATGGACTTTGTGTTTGATTTACACTTTAACCTTTCTTTGGATTTCTCCTGATACAGTCTTTCTGATTATGTTAACCATTCTACTCGTATTGCTTCTAATATAAGCTTTACTCCTTTTTTTTCCCCTTATACAAATAGCTACTCAAATTTTATAGAATATTTGCATCTTCCACTCGTTTCATTATATACTTATGTATTTTCATTATTTATATATTTATTATATAAAGTATAAAGCAGGCGAAAAGCGACCAACATCATGTGAGCCAGCATCTTAATGACAAACTTCTGGAAGTATCCATAATAAAGCTATGAACTCATGTTCAAGAGGAATAAAGAATTCTCCTTGTTTCTATACCTTGTTCAGATATATAAGATGAGTAGTCGACATTTTTCTATAAGCGGAACTATTCGAGATAGTTATTGCAATTTTGTCGAGTTTTGTTTGTCACTCGCCAAAAACATTAAGAACTTGACTTAGTCGTCCACCTCAACTCTTACATAGCAAGAATAATCATGTTGCTGCGCACATCGCTACCAACTCAGCGCTTCATGTTTTCACCTGCAATAGAGCTCTTCGAACAGTAGCAAAAATACTCAAAGAATTCAATATAGACAAGTCTGCTATTCCAGATTGTATATCTCCCCTTCTTCCAATGAAGGTTCTTCCACACTGCAAAAACACTGGCTATATATGGAAAAGAGCACCCTAAAAAGGGCGAATCTTCTTTTCTCCCCATCTACAGACCCATTGCACTTATGAACATCCTTCTCTCCGAGATCATGGAAACGCTCCTGAAAAATCTCTGCCAACAGGCCCACACCTGATTTAAAAGGACATATAGCCAAATAGCGAAATCATTGCACTTGATATTTCGAAGCATTTTAGCAAATTAGGCTCTCTACACAGCACTGCACTATGATCGATAAATCCCTTCTTCAATGGATTGGAAATTATCTTTCAGAACGTTGAATTCATATCTGAAACCCATAAACACATGCTGTCGTGCCCCAGGGCTCGGTTCTGTACCCGACACTGTTTAACTTTACTTTAGAGATCTCTTGTTCGCATATTCCTTTGTGCTGACAACAGTACTTTTCTGCTTTACGTACACATACCTGTTGTACCCATAATGTTGCTAAGAATTCTACAAATGTCTAGGTTTGATAAAGTTATATAAAAATGCCTAAACCCGTCAGATCTTGTCTCGCGTTTTTTCACCAAAAACTTGGGTTTGCCCATGTTCAAACAAATCGAAACATTCAGTCAATTAAACATGTCGGTTCGATGAGCTGAGGTTTACATACACGTTGACGTAATGAGGTACCCGAAACTTTTCAAGAATGACCTGACACTACTCGCATCATGGTTCCGCTAGTAAATACCGTGCGTAATAATAAATCTATCTTACTTAGTAAGATTCATTTGCTGATTCATTTATTCATTTTTTGGAAACAAACCACCTAGCGTGGTGTTGCTAAGGCAAAATGTATAACCCTATCCCCATTCAATCTTAATTTTTCATGGCCCACGTTTACATAAGAAATAAGTCAAAACAAGATGTTACCGCCATGACGCACATTAGAGCCGATTATTGAAGTTGAAGCCCTGCATTTTAAATATGTTGGTCTTACCATTTCCCTTTTTGACACCATCCTCTATAGTCTACTACACTTATTCAAAATCAGATATTCTTTTCAATTATGTCGATGTTGAGGTTTTTTAAGTTTCTTATTCTTTGTTATAATCTTTCTCGTTTCGTATACACATATTATATTTTATTTCGCTTATTATAACTTTACACTAAATAAATACTAAATATTTTAAATTATCGATTAAACTTAACAATATTGTTTTAAACAATAAGGTAACGATGAAGTATTAATAGTTAGGCATACAGTAAGTACATAGGTAGTACTGATCTTCAAGGGCTAATATTGACTGAGCTATATCACTTGCGTGGGAAATTGCAAACAAATTTCGAACGTTTTTTTAGATACATACTTGGTTCTGAATGCCACTATTAAAGCTCTTTAATTCGATTAGAACTTTTGAAGAATAGCCGATAAAGTGTTTCGTCGCAAGAATTGAAGGCAACCATTAGACTTTTACTGAACTCGTGGTCCATGCTAATTAATATTACACAACCGTTCAGAATGAAAGCTGATATAAATCGCTTAGCAAGCTTACATTTTGTCTAAGTTGAACGCTATGATAGTTAGTAGTTAGACAAAATTCTTGTAGGGCCTTATAAATATCGTATACCTTTTTATTTATATCAGAGTTTCAATTTAGGTTGCTGTTAAAATAAATTTCGAGAATAAAAGCGGCCTAAAAACGGATCCTTGAAGAACACCAGAAGACAAGCTGAGTGTTCATTTTTATAGTTGATATTCTGTGACTTAATGCAAAGATATGAGGCAATTAGCTTCCATAAAATGTTATCAAACAGGAACTTATTTCTAGATTTATTTATTAAAAAATACAGGAAGGCAATTAACGCCAACATTTTATTATTACAATGTATATATCGCTCACTCCTTCCAACAACGTCATATCTCAAAAACTGGAGATTTTTAGTTATGCTTGTTTTCAGAATGCAGTCAAAGAGTAGCATATCTCTGCAGGATAGTCATATCTTTAACTCAATATTTTACCACTAGAGACCAGAAATGTCGTTTCTGCATTGTAAAATATATCTATGTCGTTTAGTGCGAAGTGTATTATTTCTTCATAAAACAGTATTAGGCAAAGGGTAAAATCATTTTTCACTCTGAGTTTTATATCGAAAAGGTATTATTTGGTTTTATGTCAGTATTGTATGGGAAACGAAAGGCGCCCTGTGATGATTTATTTTAATTTATGACGTTCTAGCACAATAAGCAAGATACTTCGACTGTACTGTTTTAACTTATGACACTACTGTACAATGAAATTTTGAAAAAGAACAATCAAAAGGGAGCATTTCAAATATAAAATTTGTATACTTATTGTTCCTCAAACAGAGCAATTTTAACTAAAACGATCTGCTGCATTGTAAAAAGTTCAATCGGAGGCTTGATATTTATTGTTATTACATTTTATTCTACTTTTAAACTTTGAAATCACTCTCCGGAAAAATCACTTTTTTTGAGATATGACGTTGTTGAAAGGAGCGAGCGATATGTCTTTAATAAAGTTTAATCCAAGTTCAAGTTGGCACGTATTTTTACCATTTTTTAGAGATAGGTATGTTTTATTTGTTGAGTAACTATTATTTCAAAAACTTCACTCACTATGGCGCTTTTTTCTGCAGCAAGGTTAATTTTTTTGATGTTCTTGGAAGAAGTTGAAGTATTGCAATTTTCCAAGTTCTCAAGAATTGAGCTGGTTATAATTATGTTGAAAATATAAATAATTTAATGTTAAACGATAGTAGGTGGAATTGACTAAAATTTAAGAAAATTAAATTAAATAATTCAAATATTATCCTGTGAGTTATATTTTTGTTCGAAAAGCTGTTGATATTGTGCTCTCACCATATGTTACTACAATATTTTAGAAGTCTATAATTTTCTACGTCTGATGCTGATAAAACATAATAATAAATGTATGGCGACTATCTTTTACCTTAATGAAAAGTCATTTGAAAAAACCGGTGATTTCTTTGCAATACACATTTTAACACAAGAGAATAATTTCAAAATTATAAACACTGTTTAGCTATACAAAGTTAAATGTTATTTTGTACAGTCTGACATGTAGTCTCCTTGTTTCTCACTCTCTGATTCCCAACGACATAGAAGCTACCGAATGCGCTGGAGAGCGGCATAAACAAGCACTGTGAGAAGAGGTACAGCTTAGTTCACGCATTGACGTTTTCAACTTTTGGAATAAATTGTAGTCTGCTGGTGCATTCCCATCTACGCCAAATATTTTTTTTCAATGGTGTTGTGCTGTCTAGACATATTTTATTATATGGACCTTTTTTTTTTTTTTAAATTCGGTTGTTGAAGATCCGGTAGTGTAGGATGTTACCTCACACGGTGCCCGCCAATTTTCATTAAGATCATTCAACAATATCTTTACGTTTTCTCATGATTAGGTGTGACTCTCAAACAGAAATTCTGACGATATATAGTATAGTATGTTTTTATGTTAATAGTTTGTCTGGCGTAATATCATTGACTTACACGAGTACTTCTGCCAGGCACAAATGCTTCATATTTTATCATTCTTGAGAGTTTAGGATCATTCTGCCTTCTTGTTATATCCACCCCAAATACTAGTCGGCTTTCCAATGATTTTTTTAAGACATCTATCATATTTCAGTCTTGATTGTTCCAGTATCATATTTAACTGTGAGAAGAACTTTCTTCAAGATACTCGTAAAGTAGCAGCAACAACTGGGGATCTCTTCCCATCCGTAGAAAAAAAGCGAATCGGATAAAGTACAAGTGCCTACTTTATAGTTTACTTATTCAAAAGTTCTGCAAATGTTAATTGTTTGTGGTGTGGTAACAATTACACAGTTCTGCCATAAATGGTACCACAGTGTTTCAGAGGACGTCTGAAGATGATCGACTTACATAAATCATTCGTATCAATTGACTTCCGGAACAATAATAATCTGAGTGTGCAATGTCAGGACTAAACTGTGGGTGCATCAAAACTCCCAAGCCAATGTCTTGGAATTTTTTTTAAGCTATCAAACAGATATGTATGTAGTCTGCTGCCATAATGATTAAACAAAACAACTTTCATATAGACCAATTCTAATCTCATTTTTTATCGTTTGACCAGCCGGTAGTAGCTCATGATGGATGATACCCTTTCAATTCCGCCAAATACAAAGCTACGCCTTCATTGCCGTAAATCCTAAAATTTCTCCCGTTTGTGGAGCTTCATCAACTTGTTTCGATCGATACCGCTTTGCATAGCATTGTCAAATGTGATCATTTTTTCATATCTCTTTACCATTCACTTCAAAAACGGTTCGATTTCATTCCATTTCAACAACAATTTGCATATGGAAATTCGATCAATTAGTTTCCTTTTGCAACCAGTTCATTCCAATTAGCTTAAGACTGTGTTAGCTTAAGTTCCTTAGCGATGTCATGACTGCTTATTGCCGGTCTTGCTCAACTTTGTCCTTGATTTTAACAACTTTTTTAGTGATTGGCCGACTAGATCGAGATACATCTTTCACATCAAAATTTCCAGAACGAAAGAAGCGAGCGAACCCTGGAAGTAGCTTTCAATATATGCAGTCCTTCACCACAAACAGCACAAATCTTTGGACACGCCTGCAACACATTCCGCCAATGATCATGTTCATTGTAGAATTTAATGATTCTATATTCAATATTTTTGCTTTCAACTATTTTTTAAGCAACACTAATCCTAATTGTCAAGCAAAAAGCAGTTGACAGATGCAATTCCATTTTCAAGCTGTGATAGATACATCGAAAGTGAACAGAAAAAGGCCCGCAAATTATTCCTCTTATATACAAACATAGTAGAAGATGATATCATGGGCCTTGGTGGAAGTGGAATGGTTTGTCACTTTTACAGCGGCCAAAATAGAGGTGAGGTTTATAAGACATATTCTTGTAGCCAAACTAAGCTTAAGAATTATCGTTAGAATAATCTGCATGCTTAAAAGTTTAAAAAGTTTTTGATTTATTAGACGTAGATATCTTTTATAATTTTATGCCATTAACGATGCCCATCCCGAGCAGCTCAAATTTTACTATATTCATACACATAATGTGAATGTGAATTATTACATTTACTTAAATTTTGCAGACTTCCAATATACTTAACGCTAAATTTATCATAGCCGTACATATCATTAGTTAGGCTTATATTTGATTTTATACCTATGAATCCATGAATTAGGCTTAAGGCTAGCTTAACGTTTATTTGAGAGGAATGACTATTTGCTGGAACTTTTAATAAAATTTTCTTCAATTTAATAATCTACATCTAAAAATCACAAAAAACAACAAAAATCTAAAAATGAATCTTTGAAAGCCATTTGAGGAAAAAAAAATTAATCTTTCCCTACTTCTATCTTAACTCGAACAACAGAGATTTTAATTGTTGAAGTGGCATCCAAACAAAACGTAAACGTAATGAATTTACACTTAAAAATTATTACCAATTATATAATCAAAAACTTCCTGTTAAATAAAAAAGTTAAAATTTAAACAAAAAACACACACACAAGTTGAATTATGTACGAGTATATGTAGATAAACCCACAGTTGCACACAGAAATCATTTGTCTATTTATGATGAAATAAATATTTATATAAAATGTATACATATATTTTCATAAAAGAAAAATCACAAAATTTAATCACATTTAACAACAAAAATAATAAAAATAAAATTTAACTAAAAATTACCCTTAAGAATGAATGAAATGAATTTAGAAAAAAGTAAATTTCCTTTGGATGAACTTAATCTTTTCATGTTACATTAAAGTGGGGCTACTTAAAAGTTTAAAAAAAAATATTTTATTGTTAACAAAAGACAAAAATACAATTATACAAACATATATAGTGACAAACTGTTCAAGTTAAATGTTAAATAAAAATTAAAAATAAATCATTTCAAATGAGAATCTTCCTTGTAAATTAAACAAACAAATGAATTAATAAAATTTTGAGATATTTTCTAAAAATAAATTTAATTTAAAATTTAAACAAAAAATAAAATGGAAAAAAACCAAACAGCTGTTTACACACATTTTCACATGATGTGTGTGTGTAAAAAAGTAATTTAAGTTTAAGATTAAGTTTAGTTTTCTTTTTCTATTGATTAATATAAATAACATATTGATTTAGATTTTAAGCCACCAATTAAATTGATTATTATCTGGGAGAAATTATTATATGATATATTGTTGTATACACATATATATATATATATATACATATATGGTATAGATATTGAACAAACCAAAATAAAAGATCAACTTTATGTACAGTTGTTGCTTTGGTTTTTATTTTTCAAAACACATTCTTGACAGGAAATAGCCTCGCAGATATTGCGCATTCCTTCAGTACCTATGTGATGCAGTCCAACAAACATTTTTCCCAAGCTTCGCCTTTGTTCAGCAGGATCCAAATTTTCTATCGGCATATCCCCGTGCGTCGGTAGTTCCTCCAAACAAAACCCGACGTAGAAAAATTCAATCGTTGGCATCCGAATAACTAAATTGGGTTCTCAGGCGAGCAGTAGCAAGATGCTGCGTAGACCAAAGCAGTCGTCATAACAAAAACTGTATAGAAACAAAATGCGATGTTTTTGCCATCCAGATTCGCCCACGACACCACCATCAGAGCATGGCCCAGCGACGAGAATATATGCATGTATTAGTGGCTGCTACACCAGCTGACCAGATGATGTTCTGTGCGGAAGCAGCTAGACAGTGAAGTTTCTTTCTAAGGTTTTTCGGAGCTGCATAGAAGATCCTCAATTGTAAAAGGAGTTGTTGACGTGATCAAAAATGGCTTTCAAAAATCAGCTGGACCAGGAAGGTTTCCTTTGGGAAGAACTACCAAATTTGGTCATTACAAGTGATAGTGGTAGCAAATAAAGAACGTATTAACATCAAAAATTTATCTTGATTCCGTTCCAATAAATTTGAATCGGCGCCGGAGATAAATCGGACATAGTTTTTGCAAAGTATCCTACCGATACAGTATCATATCTTTTTAAACTTACATTGTAGATAACTTACTTTTATTGTACTTTGGCTCCAAATCGATGTCATACAAGGATGATGATGATTTCGTCGAAAATATAGCACTGTTGCAACACTCAAGTCCCCTAAGCAATCACAGGTTATATCATTCACGTTTTCGTCCCATCCTTCATGAATTGCTCTCAACAGTGTTATTTGCTAAATCATTTGCAAACTTTTTGATAAGGTTTTTTCATTAATGCATGTGAGAAGTCTTGTTCGCGCCAGTCTAGGTTAGGTAAAGTTAGGTTAAACAGGGGTGTGTCATCACACAGCACTAGGCACCAAAACGACCCCATCGCGGTCCATGTGTAACCAATTAAATTTAACTTCAAAGGGCAAAAACATAAACAACCTCCCTGGTAAAACACCCAGTTTCTTTACAAAAGCCAAGATGGCCTTTGAATTCCGTGCCATCTATTTCCTCTAAATTTTCAAAATAGAACTTCCCTTTGAATTTCCTTCGCCTAAGCAATATCGCCACACATTCACACAGTATGTGTGTTATGTCATCAACCGCTTGCAGATCGCCGCAGAATCTACAAATGTCCGTATCTGAAAATTTGGGTCTCTTTGCGCGTTTCCGCAGGAGAGAGTGTCCTGCCATGATTCCTATTATTGTCCTAAGCTTATACCTCTTTAGTTTTATTAACTCGTAAGATCTTTTACCTTCGAGAAGAAGGCCATAGAGCTTTGGATACCAAATGATCTTCAAGATTCGACCACCTTATGTTGGCAGTCTTTATGGTTTTTTTCTCGATAGTGCCCCCTACTCTGCATAGTAGTAGTGGTTTGATGTTAGCAACCTCACTGTTATCGAGTAGCCCTCCTCTTCTTGCAAGCTCATCCGCTTGTTCATTTCCTTCTATACCGCAGTTTCCTGGCACCCAGCACTGTCTCCCCGGTTCTGAATGCATAATGCTTTAAGCATCTAAATAAACATCTCAACCAACAACTCTCAACATTTAGCTTGATATTACGCTAACTGACTTCAATTAACTGAAATCCATTTCCAATAGATGGCGCTACCTTAGACGCCTTCCGTTTTTGCATTGTCTGTTCGGTATCGATTCGAAACCACTCCAACTTGAAGCACTTGTGTCATTCGCAGCATGACTTGAAATATCTCTTTATGTATAGCTCATTAAACCACACTGATTCACCGGACGTATATTAATTTCATTCAATATTTTACAGATGAGTTGGTGTATATCGTTACATTACCAATCCCCGCTGGATTCCTTGCTCTTTAGTTTAGGGATCGCTATGCAGACCTTTTCTTGGTCCGGTGGTCGAAATAATTATCATCATGCACGTTAATAAGCAATTTAATGTTTGCCTGTAGCGGAATTTTAGTCATCTCCACTTCTACTGATTCTGCAGAAGTAGCCCTTTCAAATCGTCAACATGGACTGCGTAAGTTTTTTTTCACAAGCCAGTAGGATTTCCGTACAACATCTCTACAGAAGCATCACTCCATTGCGCCGATCGAGTGCTTGTTTGTTTCTTCCTTTTTGCTTTCTGAGAAGTTTGTTTCGCCTTCTTGTTTTCCTGCGAAAGTTTACCGATACTCATCGTCCAACCAAGGATTTGGATTCGGTGGTCGGGTGAATCAAAGCAATTCAGATTCTACACCTCGAATGGCTTGAGGACAGTGTCGCCATCAGCTAGCAGCATAGCTCTTCTCAATAGGTTTTCGGAGACGTGATAAGAAAATGCTTCGGCAGGGCCTTGTGACTGAAACCGTTCGATGTCATATTATTTTAAAGTACTTCTTTTGTGCCCTGTCCTCCAAGATTCGCACCTTTGCTACAACAAGTTGTAAGTCACAGTCGACGTTAGCTCCTTGAAATATTCTAGTCTGAAATGCCTCAGGCCTACCTATGTTGCGTTGATCACAATGTGGTTGCAAGTAACCTTCAGATTCCTTTGTAGATGTTAAAGTATTGGAAACATGTGTTAGCTTTGAATACATTTCGTTAAGCTTCAAAGTCTATTTGCCTTAACCATGCCATTCCATTGCACTTCTTGGTTAAGTTCTTCTACTTACTATTCATCCGCATGTAAACTATTATGAATCCAAATATCAGCCTGTCCACGAGTACAGACAAAATTTATTTTTGTTTTCTGGGGCATTTAATATGCTTTTTGTTGCTTCACAGCATAGGTATATTGTTTCATAAGTGGTCGGGCTGTTCAACTGACGGCACAACCACCTACCCGGAGGACTGAATTATTGAGAGGATAATGACGGCATACTACTCTGGCTGCTCGAGTGCTGCCGTTGGATGGATTTAGACACGTCCGTCACAATGTCTATTTCGACAATACATCTTAGTGCCGAAAAATTATCACATAGCTTGAGCTCCAAATACGTCGAAATACTTCAAATTAATTTATTGCTTTATCATTCTGACATCGATGGCATCTCATGGATTTTATGTTGTGCTTTGTCTGAATAATACATACGCACTAAGGCTCCCAGCAGTTATTGCGTAGGCTCTAGAATTCTGTTGCGCAATTAGATTTGGCATACTGCAGAATATTGGTGATTGGTCTTTTTCTCCCTTCTCAATCTAGACTTGGCGGAGTTATATCATTATCTAAGCGGGAAAATATTTGCTTTATACTTTTAATTTTTGGCTTACTTAGGAGCTCAGAAATGGAGTGGAAGTAGAAGCAGGTATGATGGACCTAATACCTGCTTTTGTACATCCTACGACATGAAAAACGCACACTTGATACGATATTCCGTTCTCTTGCAGTTCATTTCCGGATGTGCGTGCCTAGCACTGCCTTCCTATGTTGACAGTAGAGTCAATGATTACGATCTTTTTATGTTGCATCTGGAACGAGTTCTGACTATTTTGTATTCCTAACAAAACAAAACTATGCTTAAGATACGTTTCGTTGTCATTTACTCATACTCGTAGAAGTAAGTGTGCATACGAAATGGCAAAGGTACCAATAACCAGATGTTCGCCCTGTAAACACCTCACACAATGAAATGAAAGCCGATTACATTCTTTTAAAGTAAAATTCTATTCAATAGATAAATTTTATTCATATTTGTTGTTTTTTTACTTTTTTGTTTTGTATACATAAAATACATATTCAATTATGTAGCAACACAGTCAGAAATGAAATTAGGTTTTTTTTTTTAAGAAGTGTCCGGAAAGTGATTATTCTGCTTATGAAATAGAACACACGTTGTATTAAATAAGTAATTTAAAAACAACGTCTTCCTGGGCTTCTTATTCGGTCTTCCTCTCCTTGGGTTTCGATTCAGAATCGTTATCATCACCTCCACCACCACCGCCGCCACGACGTTTGCGATTGAATCCGCCTTTGTTTCGGTTTTGTTGATTTCGTCGAGATTTCATGTGCTCCACAGCTTTGGCAAGGAATTCTTTTTCTTCGTCTTCGGTCAGCAGGCGAAGTGTCAGTTCTGTGGAGTCTGATAGTTTGAGCTGTTGACAAAAATATTTATGATCGCTGATACGAAATGAAATGATTTGAAAATACCTTTTTATCTTCGAGCTTCTCGATGAAAGGGGCAGCGGAATTTTCAGCCTGAAGACGGATGTGACCGTCTTTGTCGCCTTTGCTGAAATCAATGTAAGCAATTTCGCCTTCTAAGGCTTCTAGGGCCGAGCGAATGAGTTCACGGGTTGTTGAATCTGTAGCACCTTCAAAGAAGAGAACTGTTCCCTTTGGCAAATGGAATTTGTCTTCTTCTTGCTTCTTTTGTTTGCCCTTTTTGTTCTTGTTGCGCTCCTCCTTCTTATCTTCAAGGTAAGCGTCTTGCCACTTGCGGATGAGATCACTTTCTTTGTATTGGACCTGCAAATAAATCGGGGAGGACATTATAAAAAAAAATTATTTATATTTTTTAAAACTTGGAATAGATTTTGTAAAATGATAAACAACGATCTTCGGGTGGGCACACAATAATAAACGAAATGAAACAGTGGATCCAGAACCACAGGAATTTAACATTGAATTGGGCAGACGGCATGACATGTTTGCTCTAACCTTGTTGGTTCGACAAGTTGATTGTTGTCTACGCTGTTGAAAGTGGACACTGGGATTAGGAAAGCAGGTGATAACATAGTCAAACATATGGAGACGATTTGATGCAAGTATTGTTTATAGGATCAACGTTCGAATGTGGGCATAAGAAAGACTGTCGCTCTCTTTGTTTCAATTTAAACGAGATCCATTCATATGGACCGAGAAAAACAAGTCCCTCAGATTGGTATTCAAAAGATATTTCTTTCACTGCATCCACTTGAACGCAATCTCCCGAAATTCGGACGCTTTGCAAGGCGATATAAAAGAATGATAAACAAATTCGATACTGTAATTAGAAGAGTATTTGTAGTCTAAAGGACCTCAAGTTCAAAATGAAATACAACTCGAACTGTGGTATTTATTTTTATAAACTAGAGTTCAATTCAATTAGTTTCTTAAAGATAATGTCGTCTAAATGACCACCATTTCCTATAAGATATTCTTGAGAAAGCAACTCTACGGCATTATTCAAGGATTGTTATTTTTACCGCTCGACTTTGGGTATTCCTACCAAGAAAAAAAACAGTTCCACAGAGCTGCATTCTTTCTAATTTGTCTCAACTTCCGTGTCAATGCTGCAAAATGAGGAGTGACACCGAACGATAGTTACAAACAGATGCAGTTGCGGTACCGCAGAAATAGAAAATTCAGGATGAATCATATCTAGTCTTTAGACAACGCCAGAAGCTTACTATCTTGATCATAAAGTTCCCAGAATAACCACCGTGTGGCGCTCCCATTGTTTCGATTTGAGTTCTGTTGTTGATATTCCCTCTAAATCTTAGCATCATAGCTTGACATTTGCAAAAGTTACGTTGCCAAGAGTAAATCTATCTCTGTGTGTTTGGGAACTTTCTGATCAAGGTAATATGTTCTGTTTATTTGAATAGCTATTGCGGAACAGTGTGCTTCTAAGTGTTATTTTCGTGTGTAGGTTTTTTTTTTGTAACAGATATTCATTTTCGTTAATACCCCGCACGATATGTCTCTTGCATGGCTGGAACTTTAATCTCTGTTCCAAAATAACGTGCACTGCTGATAGCTTATGGCAGTATAGTCCGCGATCGTCCAATCGATGCCCATGCAACTTTGTATCGAACTTGAATAACATTTTGCGGAGTGGTTGCCGATGTTAATGCTACTTGTTTTGTTCATCATTATCCTTTACTGTCTGAAACCTAGAGACTACGATCAGATTAATTACGAGCTTAGCCCATCTCGCCCTAAACTCACAATGTGCACACGGCCATGGCTGCAGTTGAACGACTAACAATATACCCCCACTAACCGCATTTCATTAGTTTTTACGAAGTTTACATTTTAACTTAGCAATTTTTCACAGCATAGTCCGGTATTACACGGTGACTTTTGAGTCACGACTCACACAAGTGCAAAAGAGAAGGAAGATGAGATAGAAAATCACCAACCTTGTGAGTCGTCGGGCAAAATTTCAATCACTCTTTTTGCATTTTCTTCTCTCCTTGTTCTTTTTTTTATATCGCTTTATTTGTATTCGTTATTCATAAAGGATGGTTCGCAAAAAAAAAAAACCAAAGAAATTTTTTGGTCAAAGGATTCGGGAAAAAATTCAAAACTTTAGTTTTGAGAGCGAATCGTTTGTGTTTAAAGCGAAAGAAAAAATAAAAGAGAACTGTCAAAAAGAGTCGTGACTCAAAAGTCACCGTGTAATACCGGATATACTCGTGTTGATTATTGAATCTGAATCCGACGGATGCACTGCGGACTGCGGAATGTAGTCCAATTTTGAGTAATTTACCATTATTGAAAACGTCGGTATGCAAGTGAAAATGTCGGTAAAATGTTGCCATTATTGAAAACGCACCCGATCCGCACTCCATATAAACTTTGTCATTTTAAATCCGCTTTAAAATCGTCGCGGATTACTCATATGCTCACGGTGTTTGTGTTGGCCGCTTTCGACGTGATAATGAGTAGTAAAAAGTAAATCTAAAAAAAAAACAACAGAAAACCGATTTCGATTTATAAACTTTTTTTTAGAAAACAAAACAAACAGTTTAAGGCGATGGTGGACTTAATGAAGAAAGTGCCTGATATTGCCAAAGGCGTTACAAAGAAAGCACCTGAGGCTGTCCTAAAAACTGAATTGAATTCCTCGGTACCTACTCCAGGCATTGGACCAGCTAAGCGAATACCAGAAGAAAACGCACCGTGCTTTAGACCGACTAATCGATCACCAAAAGAGAGGAAACTCTATTCAGCAGGGGTTTCGTAATTAAACGAAAAGGCACAACCAACGCACCGAACAATCAGCTTTTTAAAAGGACAAACTAAAGGAAAAGATTCTTCAAATTAAATTGGAAAAAATTGGCAAGAGACTAGAAGATTAATCCGTTCCTTAGAAAGTCATGAGACTGTAATAACTAAAAAGTGATTTAATTTTGTTATTTTATTTATTTATTTAACATGGTCATGAAGACTGATCTGTTCTATAAAGTGAATCACTGCGGATCGGATGGATTCCCTCCCGCAGTGCATCCGTCGGATTCAATAATCGACACGACTATATAAAGAAATATACAAACTTACGATTTGGATCCTCTTGCATTGATTATTTTAAAACTCTGCGAATTATAAAAGAGCAATGGTCTCTAACTTAACCTGCTAATTTTGACTTTGAAAATAAGTTCTGACAACGCGTCAAAACCGTAGCTTAAACACTGTATTATGATTCCTAACTTTCCTAGACAACTGATAGTTGTTATAGCTTATAATTTTCTAAACCTGAAGGCGTTGGTTTTGCTGCCATTGGCATCGAATACGGTCAAAGCGGCAGAATGTGTTATTGCAATATGTACAGCAAAAGACAAAAGAGCATTCATCACTTAGACACTGAGCACTAGAGCCCCCAGGCTGCAATCCTAAGTAAATGGATGTCTCACATCCTAGAGATCTTAAGCGTGCTTAAGACCTCCAACGAAGAACCTAACTCCATAATGTTTAGTAAATTTGTGGATCTCATTGTTGAGAGATTCATTCAAGATAATTCAATATGGCTGTGCATCGCAATAAACATACCCAAGCTAGTAGCAGAGTATAACACTCGTTCTCTAGGATTAAATTTGAGGAGAAAGCCAAAGATTTTTAGGTGCAATTCTAAGTCCCATTACACTGTTTTTATTCTTGAGTGCAATCATAATGCATTTCTTGACACTGTTTTCCACAAGTAGAGTCAAGTATAATTGGATTTACTTTATACAAATCTAAGCCCAAACGGCGACAGAAGCTATTTATGAAACATGTAAGATAAAATAAATAAAATGCATACTTTCACAATCAATAATAACAGCCAGAACCAGTGGCGAACTATAACCAATGATTCTTCAAATCAATTAATCGATCACTTAAACCTGAATATTCTCATGCAGAGCAAGTTTACTTGAAAATTATTGCAAGGCTTTCTCTCATAAGGTACTCTTTGTGACCAAGGGAAAACTTTGTATCAGACACACTGGGTCTGGGTCATATTCTCTTTAACAGCAAAGCTTATAATTTGGGTCGACATCGAAAATACGAGTGAATGGATAAAAACTCAAAGAGATGACATCGTCAGAGGGAACATTGATTTCAAATAAAAAAAGAAAAGCAACTGGTGCTTTCTTGTTCGACGAAAAACTTACAAATCGGTGGAGCTCATGATAAAGAAACCACCAACGAGACGCTGTACGCTGTAGAAGATCTGGTCATCAGCTTCATTGGCCCAGAGAAACCGACTATCATGAAGCGCCCGACTTCAGATTTGACGATGACATTTTTATTGAGATAACCGCGGAGAATAAAAGGAATATCGGACATAGGACGGTACCCTTGATGGATGGCATGATATAGAAGCAAGGAGGTGCATTTTAAAACCACCCTTCGCAAGATCCTACATCCAAGCAAGAAGTTGAAACAACCACGCAAGTTCCGCGAAACAAGCACTACTCATGTTGTATAGATGTTTATGCCGTGAGTTCTGTTTTCAATTAACTTTTCACCCTATTTTCCCTTGTTATTACAATTAAAACAAAAGGGAAGCCGCTAGGGATAACCACCACCAACATTCTGTCGGACTTCGCAAATGTAACGAAAAACTTGGACCTCCGACAGCACAGCACTGCATTTCATTCAGTGTTTCAAAAGAACCAATAGCATTGATAGTAGCCTACTGGCCATAACCCTTAGGTTGAAGATGGTACACCAACCTTGGTTATGGACACATTTAGTGTTGACGACCTCACAACGAACAATGACTTTCGAGTCTGCATGTCAAATGATCAGTCCACATGCAAGTAATTAGCGGAGGTCCTTCACTAGAACAAAGCGATTATCACCGTCATCCAGGAAATGCAATAGGATAAGAAAAGCACAATCTCTGAAGACCTTTGAAGAAATCTAGTGCTGCCAGGATCACGCCGAGAAGTCCAGTGGCCACATTGTTAGCAAGCCATTACTGACGCTCCATATAATGCGCTAAATTTGTGTCTGGAGGTAAACACCCGCAAGTGATAACCACAACAAAACCCTTGAGTACAGGGGGAGCGCATTCTGCCAAACAAAATACGCATAAGTTGGGGCTACAGGTGACAAAAGCAGCAAAGAATTATATGGCAAAGAAAACGAAGGAACATCGGCTCCTCGAAAAGAATATGAAAGAGGCAGGGAAGCGCTTGATCAAGGCTGTGGAAAGGCTCTTCTCTGGAACATTAGAAAGTCCTATCGTAGTGTGAAAAATATTTGCCGAGGGAACAAATATTGTTTTATCGTGGATACAGTGGAGCTAAAGGTCTTCCTCCAATTTAAAGCAGCGAGGTTTGATTTGATAAGAAGCATCAGCATCTCATCTGTAAAACATTGTCAAGTATTCAGTGATTGGACACGGTTGTATCTCACAGGCCCTTATCAGTGCGACTTAATGCATTGTAAGTCTACAGACGACATTTATATGTACATATATGGCCATGTCAAGTTATGGTGTGCAGTATGGCAATAGAAAAAGTTCGCTATTCTATGGGAGTCATTTGATGAGACTTGAAAAGCTTGTGCGAAACTTAGGACCAAGGCAACTGACACATAAGTCCCGTCCCTCCCACGTACAACAAATACACGTAGCAAACTTTCGGAGAGAATCTGAATGAAGGCGTTGTAAAATAGCTGGTTGTGAATATAGCGCTCAAAACCCGAATATATTGCAGCACTGATAAGCCCTCAGCACGATGACTTATCACACATCTGCACTTTCTTGCAACATATACACTACTCTACCACGATAAAGACAATAAGAACAACATTCAAGAACGTGGGGCTGCAAACGGGCAAGAAAATTCAAGCAAAGCAATCACTCAAATGCAAGCAAAAACAAAAGCAACAGTGGAGCCCCGGTGGAGCATGTGGCCAATAATAGAGCGCCCAGCATAGTGAGCCTAAAGTTTAGAAGGTATATTGTTGCATAAGGACCGAAACCCGAATAAATGGAATCAAAACCGACTTAAGCTAAACACAAAAACTACTTCCACTCACCTTCTCCTTTGTGATAAACTCTTCTGTCTGCTCCTTCTTGACGAATGTAACAAAAACACTTCCCTTAAACTTGTAGGTCTTTGAGGGTTTATCCAAATACTTTCTCATGGTAATGTTAGCGACCTTTTCGAACGAACTGAAGAAATCAATCAAATCCGACATCTCAGCGTCCAGTGGGAAGCCCTTAGCATAAGCTGTACGAGACATGATCTCCTTGCGTTTCTCCTCATTGTGCTCTGGAATTGGTCGCTCTGGATGACGGCGAATCTTCTTCTTGTCCTCACTGATTTCAATCAAACCTTCGTCAGATTTGTGAAGAGCACTGGCAATGACATCGATGTCTGTGGTTAAAGCGGCCAAGCGCTTGAAAGTCAACAACACTTCGAATGGAACCCATCCTTCCTCATCCTTTGAGATCTGTTCCAGTAAAAATTTGTCACGATGGAGGTTAGCATCACCAAAATAATATTCGACTTGGCTAATGATTTTTCCCTCCAACTTTGAAGCGTCACCATTGGAGACTTCTTTGTCAACTGGTTTCTCCTCTGCTGAAGTTTCGACTTTGGTGTCGTCGACGACGTCCTCTTCCTTGGTCTTTTCGACTTCGGTGGTTGGAACTTCTTGGGGTTTCTCTGCGACGTCAGTCATGTTGAGCAAGTATGTGTGTGGGTTTTTTTGTTTTTTTTTTTCCTATGGAATGAGGTTAAGTTCAATTTGGATGGATGGCGCCTTGGTACTCCCGAACGGGATAATTTACAGAAAATATCAATTTACTCACCTAATTGGTGGGAATTAAGAGGTCAAAAGGTAAAAAATAATGGAATTCGGCAGACAACACGTGTTATTAAAATTGTTGAGGAGCAAACACGTTCGAACAGCCGCCGGCGATGATGTCAAACAAAAATATGAGGAAAAAATGGCCGCATGTCATGCTTTTGTACGAAACGAGTGTGACATGAGAATACGGTTATAGGAGATATCGAAGTTATCGAAATTGTGAGTCGCATTCAGGGAATCAAGCTTAAATCATGCGACTTAGAAATTTTTTCGGTTGAAAAATTCCTTATGGCCAAGTCATAGTATGCGTCATCTGCTACTGGAATGACTCATTTCTAAATTTTGACTCTGATACCTAGGCTTGATCTTGCCACCACATGTCAAGATGTTCACATGTTTTGATGATTGTCAGGGCAATATTTTATTTGAATCAAATGTGATTTTCACTTGTATTTATAATATTGTCTCTGGGAATGTTCAGTAGTCATTGGCGGAGATAAAGTGATAACGCATATTATCACAAACGTTCCAAAAAATCTGACGATGCCGAGTGAGTCGTGATAGCTTCAAAAATAACTTCTGATACTGCAAATAAGGTGCGTAATGCGAGCTACGGAGGTTAATATATACAAAAAATCGGAAAACACGAATTCCAACTTTCTTTCTTCTAATTAACCCGGAAGAATGGTTGATTATCATTTGGTTAAAACTACTCCACTAATTTGTCTTCTGTCTACAATGCAATATACCTACCAACACGAACGATCTTCTGTAACTGGCCTTCAATTACAATTAGGCTTCAGAAGAAAGTGGGGGAACAGATGCCCACTTTGGGCCGCTAGTTTTGACAACAAACCAACACAGCATTTGTGAATTGTGAGTTTGATAGATTAAAACGATGGTTTTACTTAAATGTTGGATGATCAGCGCAGCAATCAATCATATCGGGGTCACACGAGAGCGTAGGAAATGAGAT
The DNA here is from genome assembly GCA_928272305.1 of Volucella inflata. NCBI lineage: Eukaryota > Metazoa > Arthropoda > Insecta > Diptera > Syrphidae > Volucella > Volucella inflata. The sequence continues at coordinate 109,970,246 of OV743720.1, read as the reverse complement.
TGCCGATGAACTTTCTCTATAAGATCCTTGGAGGTATTCTCAGCCCACCTTTAAGTTTTCCATTGAGCTTATCAGTTAGTGCCACAACTCTCAGGGATTCAGCTAAGCTCTAATCAATCCCAAATTAATTGGGGTTCTCAAAAGATAACAAAATCCGTTGTATAAACGCGACGCACAGACGTTAAATCAGGAAGGCTCATCTTCCTCAAATGCAAAAGTGTGGATGACACCGCAGAGCCTTCCCTCTTTGATTTCTCGGCTAACTTTCAGGTTTGAGTATATGCATATCTACTACTCGCTAACATGATCATGAAAGGCAATGAGTTGCATTCAATGGAACATTTAAATTTATTAATGTTTATGGTCAAGTCATCCGTTGACTGAGCAGGGAAAGACCTTGGGAGAAATACTACTGAGGACGAAACCTCAGCATCCTTTATTAGTCCAGCAGACGCTTGTAACTTACCACTCTTTATCGATTTCGATATCCCATGGGATGATGCACACTGGTTCGGGAGTGCATAAAGTATCTGCCGTCGACACACGGCGACCCGACTGAATCAGCCAGTACGAAATTATACTCCCCAATTGCTGTTTCTGTGACAAAGAGTCTCTATATAAGAAGCACGAACGTCAACGAAGTAGAATTTAGAACACTTGATCACTTTAAACCGTCTGCGCTAACCAGACTTTGAAAAGGAGATGTAACATCGAACTGTACGAGCTATATTAACCTGGTAAAGAAAGTGTGGGCTTGACATTTGGGATGGTCATGACATGTACTGAGAATCAATGTGCTAAAGATTCTTCGATGGGACCACAATATGGTACAATGCAGCATAAAAAAATTTTGCTTTAAGGTCACCCGCAAGAGTTGCATAGGACCAAAACATGTGCTCGCTGGAGAATTTCCCAATGTAACACTGTCTAAATAAGTAATAAAAAGCTTTTCTATACCCGAACTACACATGCATTGATTGTTCTCAGAACTCAAACAGCATAATATGCTTCCACATCTGAACATGAATATATCTCTTTCAAACGATTACATTAGAGAAATGTTACAATACAAGCTGAAGAATATATAACACGCTTAATTGAAAAGTTTATCCAAACGTTCCAGCCAACAACTCCTCATTTAATAAATTTAAATGTATCAAACGACATTTTGTTTTTAGCCCATGCTCACACTGCACAAAATTTACTTTTCAACTCAAATCCTGAACGCTACATTTGTTTTGACATTTCGAACTCTTCTAAAACAGTGCAGTAACAGTTCAGTCGGCTTTGACTTGGTTTTTATAATTTTGTATTTTTGCACAAACAATGGCCCACAATCCACTTGATAAAATCCATGCACTCGATGCCATCGAAAAGGACATTATAGCATGTCTTCAAAGTGCCGGTAAGTATAATCCTAACACGCCTTGCCTTCTATGAACTTAGATATTCCTCCCCACAGGTTCAGCTCTCCAAGAACTTAGCAAAGAGAAATCTTCACAAAAGAATGCTGAGAACCAAACACAACAGTTCCTCAAATCGCTCTCGAACGTGGAGTCCAAGTTGAGCGAACAAATAAACTACCTCACCCAGGTGTCTACCGGCCAACCACACGAAGGATCTGGGTATGCTTCCGCTAAAGTGCTTCAAATGGCTTGGCACCGTATACACCATGCTCGCTCCAGAGTCCGCGAGCTAGAGGAGTTCAAAACAAAGTACACGCAAGCTGCCCGACAACAGCAGCAACAGAGACAAGGCGAATTCTATCCACAATAATAAATTTTATTTCTTAAGCTTACAAAGTGTTTTTCAACAAAAAAAAATGCGACTTGCGACTACGACTGTGACGAAGACGGTGCTCCAACGCCGAAGAATTTGTTCTCAACCACGAATCGGACACACTGTAGAAGGACATTGCGTTCATGAACAATGTCTGACTCCAAAAGTTTCTCCAGCATGGTGTTTTGCTTGGGTTGACGAAGTTTTCTGTAATCCAGGCCGGATCTCAGTGTCTTTCTCTTTGGGGGCTCTTGCTTGGGCTTCTTTCGGGGTATTTCTGGTTGTGGTCTGTCGGGGATTGACGTCGATCTTTCTACAGGCGCCTCCTCGGGGGCATCTTCATTGTCTGACTGACATTCCTCAGTGGGTTCGCTTGCATCTTTGGTTTCATCAGTTTCCTCCTGCGAGTTGTGTGGTGATCCAGATTTTTCCAATTCTTCGTTGTTGGGCTCGGGTTTATCTTTTACTTCTTCGGGTAGATCCGTTTTGTCAGGAACTTTCACATCAATTTGCTCGCTTACTGGTTCTTCCCGGGACTGTTGTGGTTCAGGTTCTGCACTTTCTTCGTTATCTTCACTGTCGTCCTCTTCGGAATCTGATCCATACATCCCCAAAAGCGACGACAGTGCATGTCTTTCTACCTTCTTCATCCTCTGATAATCGGGCACGTTCGCCGTTCCTTTGAACATTCTGAAACCACCGCAAGTAGGCGCCACATTCTCCTCTACTTTCACTGACACCGGTTCCGGTGTTTCCCTTTTTTTTTTTGGAACATTCTGCTTTCCGTCACAGTTCCTCTTTCTTCGTTGCCGGTTCCATTCTGGTCTCTCGGGATTGTTTACCTTCTCCACGATCTCCTCCCTCTCTTTTTCTGTTCGTATGGGTCTCCGATCACTCGGCTGTCCAAAGCGATTCTTGCTCTTCTCCAATTTCTCGCCTCTAAGCTTCTTCTGCTCTCGGGCTTTCCACTTTTGCAGTACGCTGGCAACTGTTGGGTAGTTTTTCTTGCGATCTGCCCTCCATTGGGCGATTTCCTCAGGAGTGCTTAATCTTTTGATTTGGTCGTAAAGTCCTGTGGCGTGCTGCTGAGTGATGTGTGTATCCATGAATGAAGGATGTCCTGTGAATGAGCAATTGTCGATCTCACACTGTGTGTGCTCGCTTTTATGAACTCTGTAGTCGGTGGACGTGTGAAACTCAGCTTCACAAGGTTCACAGTAGAATTTCTGGGGTTTCTCCGTTTGGGTGCTTGTTGGTGGCACCTTCGGTGGATTAAGGAAAACCGGTGGAACAGTTGCACCTCTCGGCCCATACATAGGTGGCGGCTGTTTCTCCTTGGGCAAGAGCATACCATAGGCCGTCAGGTAGTGTGGCGTCCGACCAGGTGGCTTGTCTGGTTTCTCGAACTTGGGCGAGGGTAAAACAAATTTGCCCGTCTTGTCCATTTTGGCGAATTTCAACGAAAATATTGTTGGTGATAACGTGAATTGCAGAACGTAGTTTTGTTTACAAAAATTTCAACTGACAAATGTCATAGGGTGCACGTGTGTGAAAAGGAAAAGAGGCGAGTTGAGATGATCAGCATTAGTTCTGTTCGTTTTTGGCTCTGTTTCCTGAGATGGAAGATGTGATTTAGTTTTAACAATTCATTTCGAAATAATTTGAGATTTGACTATATGATCAGAGCAATGATTAAAGAGCTTCTTTAAATCTCCCGAAATAAGTCCTGTAAATAATCGAGTGCATTTGTACATAACTACAACTATGAGGACGGAGTACTTAACAATTCGAGTACGAGTAATAGGTAGACTAATCTTTGAGGATAAATAAGTAAACTTGCACTTTGTTGTTCCGTGTGTTAAAAAGCGGTTCAGTATCATTACTTCATTAAAGTAAGGAAACCGCGGGTAGGCTCAATTATTTACTTTCAATTCTGTCCAATTTCATACGCGCTATTAAAGTTGATTTAAAAGATTATTAACTCAAGAGGACTGAGAGTATCCTCATGCTGTTTCTGATAGAAGCAGAGAATTGCCCACCAAAGCAAGATTCAAAATGAGATGACCTTATAACTAAGATTCTAGCTGTCTTTCACAATCGAAATATTTCGCCGCTTGTTAACTTCATTTTGGATATCTCTTCTTCTTCTTCTTATCCATTTATTAACCCTTTCCTCGTTAAACGAACTTATGCGTAACGAGTTTCCCATTTTTACTGCATCGCTGCTGCTCCGCTTATGGGGTTGGCTAATGTCGCAGACCGCAGAACGCGTCTACATAATGCTCGGTCCTGGTTCGCTTCAGTGGTTAACCCCAGACGTTGTTGCGCATTTGCCATCTGAGAAATCCAGGAATTCTTTTTCCGACCTCGTTTTCTTACAGTTGGAGTGACCGTAGTTGATAGTGCCTTTTTAACCGGATTTTCCGCAGATCTTCTTTGAACGTGGCAATACCAACTTATTCTATTCGCCTCAAGCTGTTCGGTTACCGAATTCTTTATATGTAGACTTCCTCTTATACGCGTAGATCTAATGCAATCGCGTTTAGTGACTCCACTAGACATCCTTAACATTCTCATTTCCGCTGCCGTAATTTTGTTCTTAAACGCTTCGTACATTGTCCAGCATTGAGAACCGTATATAAGAGTTGGTCTAACAACCGTGGTGTAGAGTTACCCCTTCAATTTAAGTGGAAATTTTCGGTCGCAAAAGATTCCCGAATTTTCCCGCCATTTCATCCATCCCACACTCACTCTGTGGCTTACGTCGTCGTCACATTTCGCTTCCATGTTAACGATTGATCCTTAGTACTTAAAGATAGTGCTTTTCGGAAGAACTATTCCGTCTAACATTATATCCGGAACAGGTCGCAACGGATGTGCAAATGGGCACGTCAAATGCTCCGTCTTTGAACGACTTATTTTAAACCCGTTTCTCTCTAGCGCATTTCTCCATGAATCTAAGGCGTTCTGTAAATCTTCGACGTTATCGCTTAGTATAACTGCGTCGTCAGCGAAGAGAATTGGCGTTACATTTGGTTCGCGCATGCAGTCTTTTAAAAGATAGTCGAATACTTCGTTAAAGAGAAAAGGGCTAAATACGCTTCCTTGATGTACTCCGACATTAACTGGAAATTCTCTTGTTAGTCCAGCAGAGCTTTTAACCGCAGTTTTCATGTTTCCGTACATGTCTTGTATTATTCTAACATACGTTTCCGGTACGTTTTGAGACCTCAGCGCGGCCCATATGAGATCCCTAGGCACTCGATCGAATGCTTTCTCGAGGTCGATAAATACCATGTGTAAATCCTTAGACGAATCTCGGTGCTTTTCCAATATTATTCGTAGGCTTTGGATAGCGTCCACCGTCGATCTTCCTTCAGCAAATCCACACTGGCTATTATCGAGCTTTATTATTTGCCGAAGACGTTCGTTTAAGACTCTTTCGACGATTTTAATTGTGTGTGACATAAGCTTGATTGAACGGTAGTTGTTGCATTTTCGAGTGTCGCCTTTTCCTTTGTATAATGGAACCAAGAAGCTACTTCTCCATTGATTCGGCATAGGTTGTCCACATTTTAATTTATTTAAAAGTTTCGATAGCCAAACGCTGCCGATCCCCTCCATCTTCGACCAAAACTCTGATGGAATGCTGTCTGGTCCCGCCGCTTTCCCCCGCTTCATTTTTCCAATTGCTATACTTATTTCTTCGATTGAAAAGTCCGAAACTTCCTCCTCGAATAGACCAGCTGTCGGCACGATATCACGTGGAAACTGTTTGTTAAGCAATTCCTTGCAGTATTCAAGCCACCGGTCACAAATTTCCTTTTCATTTGTTAATAGGCGACCGTCTGCGTTTTTGATGTATTTCGGCGAGGTTATTTCCATTGAATTTTTTTTCCTCTGTGCAGCGAGCTTAAAAATATTTGGCATTTTAGTACTGTACGACGTTTGAACATTCAAACGCTAAAAGGGTACATAGAGTGCTGCACGAAGTTCTTCTGTATGCAGAATAATGCAAACAAATGATCAATTAGACATTTATGTACTTAAAACTCAAGTGCATTCATTTGGCATCCTGAAAAGTCATCCCTTGCAGTTATGTTTACGTAAAATGAAAGCTTTAACCGAGAATACAGGTTGTCCTTAAGCGGGTTCGGGTCCAGAGGAACTCTGAGAGCCCTTTCAATACCTTAACAATAGACGCAAAAACGTTGACCCTTTCACCGATTTCTCACATTATATGTAGTGCATTGCTATAGGGATTGGCAGCCGCAAGCTTTCCTAAAAAGGAGTGGATTCTCATATGAAGCAGAAAGCAAAGTTGATACAATGCTAACCTGATTTAAACAACTTCGATACAATCGGAGCCCAGAGCCCATGATATCAACATTTAGAACCAGGTTGTCTGTAGTTTAGTTATCTGAGGATAACAAGATATCTCAAAAATTAGCCATTTAAGCCAAAGCGTGTTAATAATCACCTTCGGGGTTAAATTTGCGAGTAAGATCCTGATATGCACCAAAACGAAAAGAAAGACAACGTTGCTAAGGATTGGTTTTAAGGGGGGTCATTGACCAGATGTGTGAACAATGCCCTAAGCACGATGTTAAGATGGTCTTTGATAATTGAAAAAAGATAATCGGAGAGGCATAGGTGGAAATTCCGTTCAGAAAATAGACTTGAATAATCGACTTTGTGGTGGGCGAAATGTCATCATCTTTATCATTCGTTCCTCACATCTCAACTTCCATAAATGCAAATGAACCAAATAACATTATGGATAGATCTGAAGCCGAATAGCTACCACAACAAGGATTTTGAAGGCTTTTCTAAAAGGCTCATCCAAATAAACGCTAGCTAATTGCTATTTCTTAGATCAAGAAAGCGATTATGAACTGAATACCTCTAACGAACAAGGATGAAGGTCGTAGGACCCTTACGACCTCAGTCTTATGTTACTGTTCGGCGGAGAGCTCCTTGGTTAACCCTTGGTGCTACATACTCAAAATTTGGAGAAAAAAATATGACTGCGAACTGTGCGTGCTATAGTTCGGCATTCAATTGGTCATAACGTTAAATTTTGTCAATTCAAATGATCAGTACATTTTAAGAGAATGAACACTACTGCTCTGTTCCGGAAGAATAGCGCGATAAAGGAACATCTCGCAAAGGATGCCATGCGTAAGTGAGAATGTCGATAAACGCGGTAAAACCGAAATCATGCTAAGTAGAAAGCTGGTGGTTTAAGCCTAGGCCTCTCTTAGTTAGCGCCAGGTATAGAGTGAAACAGAGAAGGTTTGTTTCCTGCACTGCTTCTACAGACACCGCATTTTATTGTAGTTCTAGTATCACATTTTATTTCCTTAGAAACCTTCAACGATTACCACTTCCTTGACACAATGTTTACCATGGTAAGCTGCCGAGGCCGGTCGTTTTTTTGTGTATTCTTCTGTTGAACTTTCTTATTTGGAGATGCCGTATATCTAAGTAATCCATTCGCAATGAATGTAAGGAGTCCAGTATATTTGAACTCTGGTAATCAAAACAAATGTGAGAGGATACTTGGCTGAATCCGATTCCAGGATTTTAAGCAATTAACGTGCTTATGGCTTGTCGCTGTAAGCCTAGTGCTGGACGAACTTGAATTTCCTGGAAGCAGCTTGTGAACATTGCAAAATACTTGCTTTTAGAGGTTGATTCCGATTAAACATTGACCAAACATATTACTAATGATAACGCGAAGTGAGGTTATGAGTACAAGAAACATCGTCGTTTTTATCAAAAAGAAATAAGGTGAAACTTTCCGTTTTTGTGTATTACATTGGTGTTGTACATCATGAGCCTCTTTCTGCAGGCCAAACCATCAATAAGAAGTACGGCAGCACGGCAATGCGTTCATAGCAATGCATTGCATTGCCACATATAGCACAACTACCTCCTGATCTGTGACTTTTTTCCTGTGCAAACGGAAAAATCGCTGAGCGCTCTGAAGGTCACGTCGAATATAAAAACAGCTGAAATATAGTACTCGTATATCAGAGATGTTTTGAGAATTATATTAAACGCTGGCGCAAGTGCGTTACAGACGATGCGGGTGGCTTTACCGGAGACAACTTCAATTTAAATGAATAAACTTGACTTTATCACTTTGAAAATGAATTTCGAAATATGTTTTGAAAAACATATATTTGCAAACATTTTTGTAATCTTTAATCGACTGCTTCAAGTTTGAGAGACTCTCTTTGAATTCGAAATTCACCACGAAAGTCCATGTTGACCAACATACAGAGAAAAAACCCATCCGTCATCCCATAGAAGAATGGAACAAAAAAATTGTTGCAAATTGGTGAATCGCTCTTGTCAAACGAGACAAAAATTTTGTGTTCCTCCTCCTGTCGAGCTCGTGAGCGTGAATTCTTCTTCGCCAGTGATTTTCGTTTTAGTTTATTTTAAGAACTCGCTGCGTATCAAAATGAAATCTTTTCTCCTGTCGCGTTGAACGATTAATCAATTAGGAAACAAAAAAAAAAAGTCCGTATAATTACTCCGTATCCCATATGAATTATTGGGTTCGCGTGCCTCCGTCTGCTGCGTTCTGAATTTTCTTGCCCGTGCAAACGCAAAGAAAAAGTAAAACCCGAAATTATTCGAAAAGAAATTCTGTGAGAAATTCTAGCTATTAAGCAGGCAGAGAAGAAAGTGATAACACACCCGTTCTGTGAGAAAAATGTGAAATTCTTCTTGCTGCAGTTCAATTTATTCTTGGGATTTTCAATCGCCACACAAGAGACTCAGGGAATACAACTGGATCTAGCGCAGAACCCTTTTAGGATAATTATTGAGGTAAGCACCAGTCATCCAGTCAAATTTGAGACAAGGAAAAACGAAAATCCAATTTGCACGTAAGAAATTGAAGAAATTCTTTTGCTGACCATTTTCTCGGGCTCTCGAGAGCTTCCTCTGTTATTTTTATGAGCGCTGTTATTTTTCCTTCTACTTTTTGTTTTTTTGTATTTTTTTATTTTTAAACTTGAAATTATTTGGCGAACGTTTGTTTGGCTTGCGAGCGGTAGGGTGGGTTGCGGTGGGATGAACTCAGAAAGCCTCAGTACTATAGTATCGCAGCAGCAGCGATAGCGACAGCGACAGCCAGATATATGGTGTTGGTTGTTGAGTTTTTTGTTTTTCAATTTTTTTTGTAGAGCAAATGGGAAAATAGGATGTTCGGATGTGTTCGTATCTCGAGGGGATAAGTAGACATTTGTTGCTACTCGCGGGCTCTACAGGCTACAACACACACAGACATTTCACTCTTCCATTATGATGAGGATGACCCTCAAGAGTCACAGCGCAATGGGAATAGACGAACATTATAGGAGATGTGTTTATTTGTTTGGCGGATTGTTGTTTTGCTAAAGGAAAAACTTGTTAATAGCTGCTTGTATGTAACTGCTACTCGTTGGACTCGTTGTAGTCGTTGTACTCATAGTCGCACTTGCTATGCGTACTTGTCCATCTAATTGTGAAATTATAAGTGATTGACTATCAAGTGACGGCTTAAAGCAACAGTTTAGTTCAAGTTTTGTGAGCATTATGGTGGAGGTAGCTACTACTAGCGATGGTGATTTATGTATGTCTTCGGGGTCAAACACCTTAGAAAGCGGAAGTACTTCTAAGGGGATTCTTGTCGCGCTAGTTATTTCTTTTAAGGTGAAGGTGTGCGTTCCGTAATCTTCGGAAAGGTTTTGCGTGATTTCATGTTGTCCGCAATTCGTTGACAAGTCGTTGCTTATGATATGCGAGTAGCTTGCGTACCAGATGTTCACTTAAGAAGCGTTTGCTTTTCTGGCAACCGTTTGACGTTAATATTCGCGTGAAGAACAATGAGCAATTTCACAGATTTGCTATTTTTTAGTTTCTTTTTCTTTTTGGTGGCCTCACTTTGTATATTAGTGTCGAATGTGTACTCTTTGCTGAGTTGTAGGCACGTGGACATGGGCCACTTCCAATGAGCCTTTTCAATTTTTTCGATTACCGTCAATCGTATCGTATTTAGTTATCCAGGGTGTTTGCACCGAGTGAACCCATTGCCGTCGATAAGCATTAGCTGTCCCGGCTATCCTGGCTTGCTTTAACTTTTCATTCAGGGGTTGTGTTGCCATATAATGTCAATGTCGTCTTGTAGGGCAGGTTAATTGACAGATTTTTCCTTTTTTTGATCGTTTTGTGTACTGACTTTGACGGAGCATTAGGCATTCTCTAGCGCAGTGTCGTGTGAGCAATTCAAATAAATCAAAGTGATTGGATAAGGGCGCTAGGAGATTACACATTGCGAATCAATTTGAATATCTTCAAAACCTGCAAACGGAACTCCTGACATCTGTTAAGAAGTGGCCAACGCACTGCAGTGTACAATACGTATGTTTTCCAGTAAGAAGTAGTCACTGGTGGATAAATCCGAATAATATGGCAAATAAGGGAGTTATTCGTAGCCCAATTCATCAAATTTAGCTATGGTGACTACCTACGTCTGGACTCTTGGGCCAAATGTCGTCTATTTGCCTTAAAATCGTGGTTAAACCAGTCCACAAAGTCGCCTTGACCTTGTTTGCCGATAGACACACCTTGCTTTTCTTTGTTTCGGCTTCTTCTTGGTCTCTGGTGAAATTTTTTGTCCCTGGTAATGAAACGGCGTCTGGATCTTGAAAATTGCGACGAGAATGTCTTGGATATTCTAAAAAACTTTGTCGTTTTTTGTGACAGATGTCGGAAAAGTTTAACGTTGAAAATAGTCTAAAACCTCTTTTGACATCAAAAGTCGCGGTAAAGTCTTACCGACTTTGAAGGAGAATTGAGTGTTCTCATTCGTCATGCTGCACATACGGACGAGCTTGACAGGGATGGCTCTGTATGGCTGGCTCTGGCTCTGTATAGCTGGTCTCTTTAATTGCTGTCTTATGCCGCTTTAAAATCAATGAAAAGGTTGTGGGTATCGATTTGGACTTTTTTAATTTTTTTCAGGATCTGCTAGATCAAGACGTTTGATCGATTGTGTACTTTCGTGGTCTGAAACCTCACTGAGATGGACTAATCAGCTTGGTGACGAAGGGATTTAGACATTCGCACAATATGGCAGATAAGATCTTGTACGTGACGTTAAGAAGACTGATGCCTCTGTAGTTGGTGTAGTTCAGGGGGACTTATTTTTGTTGACCGGGAAAACGATAATGAGATTCCATTCATGAAGCATAAGCTCTTCTGACAAGATTTAAGAAATCAGTTGGTGTATGCTTTCTATAAAGTCATTTTGCAGTAGCTTTTAATACCACGTGCGGTAAGTCGTCAGGTCCAGCTGCTTTCTATGATTTTAGCTTGGATATTGTTATCCAGGTGAAATGGTCTATTCTGCTTTACGGTGGGATATTGGGCTTCTTTCCTGTTATAGGGGTTTTCTTGCTTTGACACAATCTTTTAACCTGTAGAACTTCTGTATGTTATTCCTGGAGTTCAATCTCTCAATATCTTTTAGAACGCTCCATCGACACTTGTTATTTAGCTGCATGTGCTTGATCGCATTTTTCATCAAAACAGGGATTTCTTGGTGGTTGTCGAGCGAAATCCAGCACATTAGTTACGGCGTTGCTAATGGTACGAGTATGCTGGTAGTGATGGCTCTGGTCTTCAGTACTTGATGCTGGCGGTATAGGGGTTGTTGAGAGCAGAAGAAGAAGATTCTGGTGGTCTCTTGCCATTGCGACCTTACAGCCTTATATCGTCGCATAGTAGTTCATCTTTGTTGTGGCGTTTGGGAAATCCGCATTTGCTTCTTTGGTGCAACAAGGTGGTGATCTGAGTCAATCATCGAGTTGGTTGCTCGGAATGTTCGAACATCCATAACACCAAGGAGACTCTACGTTTATCGCATTGTGATCAATTCGATTAAGTGTTTAATGGTCTGGATACCGCCATGTACACTTATGTATTCTTGATTGTTGTTGTGATATTTCACCCCGCCGCATAGTAAGTAAGCATTTGCCCGTTGCCACACGTGGTATCGAGTAAACTATGCTTACCCACTGTCCCAACAAAGGCATTCTCCTCTCGTATCTTGACGTTAAAATTGGTTAGTACAAATTTAACCTCATAGTTTGAATAATGTTCATATGTCTTGTCGAGGGGCTCTTAAAAACATTCTTTGGTGGCATCATTCCGTAGGGTCATGGGTGCATGTTAAGCCCATATTAGCCTGGATGCGAAATGTCATAAGAGGCTGGCTCACTTCTTGGAAACTCAATCGCCGAGCAGGTTCACCAGATGTTAAGCCTTAGGCATGACGTCCTTAAAATCAGACGCACTTCTAATGTTTGTAAGAAATCTACTTTGTCATCACATAAGATGCCTTATTGTTTTGTCTAAAACCCGAATATATCATACATCCGTGCTTTCTAGACCATTAAGGAGAAGGCAATTTCTTTTTGTAATTCATCAATCGTTAACGTTCTTAACGAAGTCAGGAATTATTCACTTATGTAGGGGTCTCAAAAGGTAACGGAAATGTATATTAGAATAATACAAGACATGTACGGAAAGGTGAAAACTGCGGTTGAAAGCTCTGCTGGATTAACGAGAGAATTTCTAGTTAATTTCGGAGTGCACCAAGGAAGCATCCTTAGCCCTTTCCTCTTTGACGTGCCCATTTGCGCATCCGTGGCGACCCTTTCCGGATATAATGTTAGACGGAATAGTTCTTCCGATAAGCACTATCTTTAAGTACTTAGGATGGATCGTTAACATGGGAGCGAAATGTGACGACGACGTAAACCACAGAGTTAGTGTGGGATGGATGAAAGGCGGGAAAATTCGGGAATCTTTTGCGACCGAAAATTTCCACTTAAATTGAAGGGGTAACTCTACACCACGGTTGTTAGACCAACTCTTATATACGGTTCTCAATGCTGGCAATGTACGAAGCGTTTAAGAACAAAATTACGGCAGCGGAAATGAAAATGTTAAGGATGTCTAGTAGAGTCACTAAACGCGATTGTATTAGATCTACGCATATAAGAGGAAGTCTACATAAAAGGATTCGGTAACCGAACAGCTTGAGGCGAATAGAATAAGCTGGTATTGCCACGTTCAAAGAAGTTCCGCAGATCGATTCCGGTTAAAAAGGCACTATCAACTACGGTCACTTCAACTGTAAGAAAACGAGGTCGGAAAAAGAATTCCTGGATTTCTCAGATGGCAAATGCGCAAAAACGCCTGGGGCAGTATGTAGACGCGTTCTGCGGTCTGCGACATTAGCCAAATGGGAAACTCGTTACGCATATGTTCGTATAACGAGGAAAGGGTTAATAAAAGGATAAGAAGAAGAAGAAGAAGAAGAAGAAGAAGAAGAAGAAGAAGAAGAAGAAGAAGAAGAAGAAGAAGAAGAAGAAGAAGAAGAAGAAGAAGAAGAAGAAGAAGAAGAAGAAGAAGAAGAAGAAGAAGAAGAAGAAGAAGAAGAAGAAGAAGAAGACTTATGCAGAGCTCTGTTCAAAAGATAAGTTATAAGACTTAAAGATCTGTTGGCACATAAGCAACTTGACGATAAATAAATAATTAAAAATAAAAATATTTTTTCGTCAGTAATTGTGGTCCAAAAAATTGACCCCTAGGGACAACCACACATTTATTTTCTTAAAAAAACTGCCTAAAAAGATTACACACTACAGTTCAGTTCAGTTTTTATTTTACTGGCTAGTCATTAGCACATAATTGAGCACTAAACACTGTTAGTGCTACATCTATTGGGTCTCATATTATTGACGTTTCTTAAATTCCAAGGCTGAGTATCTCTGAATTTCTATGTGTTTCCGGCAACATTTTATTTTTAATTTGAAATGTAAAAATCATTAGACTAATTATAGACCGCTGTTCAATTGTTGTCCACTGAAGAGAGTGCAGTATCTTTTTAATTGGCGTGTAGATACTGCATTTTGAAATGGCATGCATAGTTTTGTTTTGCAGATCTTTCATTCCCAGCTGGCAGGCATACAGAAGTGTCGAGCAATAGATAGAATGTGGCAAAACTGTTTTGTTTTGTTTGAATGGATTGCTTTAAGTTATTAAAATTTATGGGTTTCATTTTATAGACTTTCTGTTTGCAAAAACTTCGATAAAAAAGATCAGATCCAGACAAGTCAGAAGACCCTGGGGGTCAACGGAAAGTGGAGTTCTTGCCAACCAGTTGTCGGTGTAATTCATTCATAATAGGCCTGGTTGTATGTGAAATTGCACAATCTTGTTCAAACCAAAAAGGGTTGAAAGGGTTTCTTTTTCAACATTTCATTGACTGATTTCTTCAAAAAAAAAAAAAAAACAAAAAAAAAACAATGTATTGTAGCTTGATGAAACTGCGCACTCGAGCTGGATGCAGTTCCATTTCATAGACTAACTTAGGTCTAGAGTCACTTCATATTTAACAATTCTGTTTATCTACATAGCCGTTCAAATCAAATTAGGCCTCGTCAGATATAAATATTAAGATAAACATGTTGTTGTCCTTTTACACGATTTGAATCATCTTCTGGCAAAATTCCAGACAAATTGGTATGCCCAGTTTGGTTCAATGAGCTTTTATTTTAATGGCAGAAGCCACAAGAGCAGTCATATCTCACTTCTTGTAGAAAAGGAATTACTCTCAAAAAATACGGAGACTTGTACACCTTCTTTAAAATCACTTCCTTTCTTCCACTCAAATATTAGCCCGTTTAGATTTATCTCACAAAAATGTTTCCCTTATTCAAAATCTTTCGAAAACCATGTCTCTATTCAGTTGTTAAGGTGCGCAACTAAGTTCTTGCTGTTTGTCGATAGATGGCTCCAGCAGTAAGTGCTGGTCGATTTTGACATATGCAAAACTTTTTGAGGCAAGCTTAGACCTTTGGTAAACAAACTGTTTTGACACATTGGTGATTTTGTTTTGGCGTCACGTACTTTAAGTTGTGTGAAAATGTCTGATTTTGTGGCAAATAATAGTCATTTGCGGAAAGTGTTGATTTTCTTCTTTCATTCGAAGAAAACGGCGGCTGAAGGGCATCGAGAGCTGCAAGAAGTTTGCGGAGATGCTGCTCTAAGTGAAACAATGTACCGTGATTGGTTCCATCGCTTCAAAGACCGTGATTTCGATGTTGACGACCGTCCGCGTGAAGGAAGGCCAAAATCCTTCGAAGACGCTGAATAGGAGGTTTTGCTCGATGAGGATCCGTGCAAACAGCAAGAAGAGCTTACTTCAACATTAGGAGTTACCCGCCAAGCCATTTTTAAGCAATTGCATGCGTTTGGATTGGGTTCCTTACGATTTGAAGCGTTGAGCGTCGTTTTTTCGCCGGTGTTCATCGCATCGTGATGGGTGATGAAAAATTATTTCATTACAGCAACTCAAAGAGAAGAAAGTCATGGGGACTGCCCGGTCGAAGGTTATGCTGTGTATTTGGCGGGACCAGGTCGGTGTTATTTATTATGAACAGTTGAAACCCAACGAAACTATCACTGGGGGAAGGGTGTCGACTTCAATTGTGTCGAGGACTGCACGAAAAACGGCAATAATACGAGCAGAGGCGCGAAAACGTGATTCTACAGCATGACAACGCTCGGCCTCACGTTGACAAACCCGTTAAAACCTTCGCTCAAATGGGAAGCCTTACCCCACCCGCCATATTCCCCAGATATTGCGTCGTCCGATTATTACACCGTTCGATGGCACATGGTCTGGCTGATCAGTTGTTCCTCTCATATGAAGACTCCAAAAATTACTTGATTCGTGGATAGCCGCAAAGGATGAACACTTTTATTGAAACGGAATTTGAGCTCTAATTTAACGAATGACATTCGAGAGGACATTGTTATATCGCTGTGGCCTTTGTCAAGTTCGAGGTTGGATGAATGAGTACGGATACGGATACGGATAAAGAAAGGTGGCTTTGCTTAGTTTAATTGAAAACGATGCGACACTTCATCATCTATAAAAACCGTGAGATATTGGTTCAATAAATGTAAACCTGGCCGTACATCTGTGTTTAATGAAAATTTTCAGGCTACTCGGTAGCCGTGGTTACTAAGAAAAACGTTTAGAAGGTCCGCGGCATGATTGCCAAACGTATTCATATCGCATGGAGCGTCAATGAATATTTTACATGATGAAAGATAGGTGCTGCAATTGCCCACAGTTGACAACAAGCGGATACAGATGTCAACTTTGAAGATGTGTTTAAAATTCTTTAAACGAAATCCGTTTTAGTTTTAGCAGCGAGTCATCGTCGTTGATGGATACTGGATTCATTATAACACGCCAGAGACCAAGTGGCAGGCAAAAAATGTTTTTTTTTCCTGACGAATCCGTTCTGTAAGGGCATTTTCATCGGCTGGAAGGGTCATGGCTTCGATGTATTAGAATTAAAAGGGAATATTCTTTATGGACTTTTTGAAGGAAGTTCGATCACATGGCAGTTAACTTTTTGAAAAAAAAAAAAAATTAATGAAAAAGACACGGCGCTATTTCCCGATAATGTACTAGCTCACTCATTCGGAGTCTACAATTTCAAATTGCATGAATTACGGTACGAATTGCAACCGTATCGACTGTTAAAGGGGGGTAAATGTAAATTATAAAGAGAAAGAACTACTTCACACCACAGAATGGTTATTAATAAGCACTATCCAAACTTTAAGAACTAAAGATTTCTATTATTGTTTGAGGCACATCTACGTTTATTTACTAATTCTATGACGGTTTAGCAGTAAGAGACTATATTTTCGTGACGTTAATTGCTCGAAGGACAATTTTTGGTCAGAGAGGAATTTATTTCTATCCAACGATTCCATACAGAGTTCAAAGGAAATATCAAAAGACACAACAAACACAAGTACGTGTGATTTTTGTGTTTTTTTTCATTTTTTTTAGCTGTCATCTGGACCCCAATTGGTTGTTTAATAAATTATAAGAATCGTGAGGTTGCTTATTGAGTCGTACACAAATAATGTTAATTAACCTTACCTAAACTGGAGAGCCTTATCCTCTACCTTGTGTACCATTCTGGTAAACTTATCTAAATGCCAAACCCACTACACAGCTTACTTTGAAATTGTTATGAGTCCTAAAAAAATTTCTTAAAAATAATGATGCAGCTGGCAAGTGAAGAGAATTTGAAATACGTAAACTCGCTAAGGTATTAGATAATCTAGCCCGGAGCAGATACAAAAAAAAAAGAAATAGTCAAAGTCCAGGTCCAAGACCATAACTCATTATTATTGTGTCGGCCTTGTCAAAAGGTTACTCCAGCTGCCATAATACTATGCTAATAAAATATGCAGATTTGGTAATTTACAATGAAAATAAGGCATCATACTCGTAGTGATGTCATTGTGTTAGCGACCTTGAAAATTTTGCGAGCACGTGTTTTAATTTGATTCCTTAAGTGTTTCACTTATTAAGCTGGTTTGATTGCCCTCCGGACGCAAAGACCGTGTATTCAATTGCCTCTCAACATGCATGTGATGCGATAAAGTTCCTGCTACTTACAAAAGATGTACATGCACATACCATACATATTCGCATATACAAACTACTATGGATGGTCTTTCATCCGAATACAACAAAGCAAGCGTTGTGTTAAATTTACACACCGTGAAACTCTAAAAGAGCAAAACCTGTATAGTCCTCATGGACCTAGATTGGGTAGAGAGTAGGGTACGGGTATGCTATGGTCGGGTAGGGTGGTGTTTTGCAACAAAATTCTTTTGTGACTCTTTGGCATGAACTGCTTTGCAAAGTTTATATTTTTTCCCTCTTTTGATCAATGTGCTCAAATGCTGTTGACCTGTTATTCCGTTGTGGGCGATAAATTTAGTTTATTATGGAAGTGGGAGAGAGGAGATACTTCTCTCCTGGTGGGCGAGGGTTGTCGGGATATATTTAGAAGCAGAAAGACATTAAAATGACACAATTTGGCCTTTAGGGTTGCTCGTAAATTAAAAACTTATAAATATGAAATATTTTGGATGCCGTTTCGTTAATAGAAAAGTATGGCTTGAATTATTTTCAGTTACTCGTATATATGAATTATTGAATTATTCTTTCGTATTCCTGGTTTCAAAAATTAAAAAAAATAGGCACCTTGTGGTAGATACGAGACACAAAAGTTTGGAAAAAATTCCTGTTCAAAATGCGAGTATTATTATTTATTATTTTTATTTATTTGTATTAGGATATATTCAATAGTTCGCAAGTGTAGCAAAAACATACAATACCTAGTAAAGTCATAAATACTGGTTAACAACTGAACTCACTCAATACGAATGCAACACTGGGCGCATCCATTTCGTATTTATTGCGATTTGACAGTTGATATTTATGCTTCATTGTGACGTAAAAAGTTTTTGACATTAATTGTTTAAAATCATGGAATGGGGCGACATCGCTTGGAATCACTCGCAATTTTGTGTATCTCGTGCTGTGAAGTTTTTTGAGGATACTGGTGGAGTACGAGACCGTCAAAGATCCGGCTGTCCGCGCACGGTGAGAACTCCGAAAGCGATCAAAGCCGTGAAGAAACGAATCGAACGAAAACCGCTGCGAAAACAGAAAATCTTGTCGCGGGAAATGCAAATTTCGCAAAAATCCGTGTCTCGCATTATCAAAGAAGATTTACGACTCAGCGCGTACAAGCGACACACTGGACACCTGCTCACGGCCGCATTGAAGGAAAAACGCAAGCAAAGATCGAAAGCGTTACTCAGCCGGTACGCCAAGAACGCTCACAGACAAATTCTGTTTACTGACGAGAAAATTTTCAAGTAGAAGAATCGTTCAATAAGCAGAACGATCGTGTGTATGCTCGTTCATCCAGAGAAGCATCCAAACTCATCCCGAGGTTTCAAAGAGGCCACCATCCCGCGTCTGTAATGGTATGGTGGGGAGTATGCTACGATGACGTTACCAAGCTTCATTTGTTGCGAGAAAGGAGTGAAAACATCGGCCAAAGTATATCAATCGACCGTCTTGGAACTGATTGTGAAGTGTCTCAACCAATCAATATTCAACAACAAGCCATGGACTTTCCAGCAAGACTCTGCTCCAGCTCACAAAGCAAAAACGAATCAACTGTGGCTCAAAAACAACGTTCCGAACTTCATATCAACGGATGATTGGCCAGATTGGATGGTGGTCCAGACCTCAACCCGTTAGATTACAAGTTTTGGTCCGTATTAGAGGGCATGGCTTGCTTTATTGAGTCGTTGAAGCGAGCCCTTGTCCGTGCAGTGGACAATTTCCCCACGCATGAAGTGCGTCTCGCAATCGGTGAGTGGCCACATCATCTTAGGTCGTGCTGGAAGGCAAATGGAAGTCATTTCGAATAAGTTGTTCTAAGATTTGTAGCCATTGAATAACCCAATAAAAACAACAACAAAATTTTTAAATATTAATTCGTTTTCATTTGGCGCTGATTTTTCTGTGTACCAGTATTTATGACTTGACTAGGTATACTTCTTCACCTTCTCAATTCCTTCAATTCCCAAACCCGTTTCTCAAAATCATTATTTTGGATTTGGAGGTATAAACTTTTAGGTTCCACAATCTCCAGTACTGATGTAACTTGTAAGTCATGATGCCATCGTTGGCGTTTCCGCGAGTATCACGATGTCATCAGCGTACAGAAGAGGCTTAGTATTGACATTATTGAAGACAATTCCCCCAGGCAAAAAAGTTTTGAGGTCATCTAGGAATATTGAAAAAAGTAGAGGACTCAAGAGACAAACCTGCTTCACTCCCATTGTTGACTCGAACCAGCTAGATATTTTCTTTCCATCCCATACTGCCGTTTTGTTTTCCTTATAAAGACTTCGTATCGCACCCAGCGAGTATTGAGATGAAAAACCCTTTGATATCCATATACTCCATATACTCGTAATTATTTACTTACTTTTTATTTATGCCTTGCTTGCATTTTTGTGTTCGCTTCGTTTACGCGCCATTGATTGCGTTTAAACTGATTTTACTTTCGGCGTATTGAAAGTCATTTCCAACCCAGTGAAACCTCCGAAAGTTGGAATGCGCTGCTTGTAGAATCGTGGTACATTTTCGTATGCTACTGCGCCGCATGTTTTACTTTGCAGATTGTAGAACCATTGTAGAAGGCTCATTATCGGATATTTTTGTCGAAATTTTCTATTGCAGTTTTCAATAAATGTGGGTGAATCGTGGGTGCTCGTGGGCTCGTGGGCTCGTTGGGATAAAACCGCAACGAAAAAATCCAATGGCCTTAAATCGCATGATCTGGGCGTCCTAATGTGATCACCAAAACGGCAAATTACACGACGACGAAATGACTCATGTTATGCAGTAATGGAATAGTTTCTTGCGCTGGATGGCATGTGGGGCTGTCTTGTTGAAACCACATGTCGACTACATCCTTATCTTGGAATTTATTGCCAAGAAATCTTTCAACGCCCCAAATAGCTAGACAAAGACTGTGGACTTTTACAGCCTCTTAGTGGTGAGTCCTGAAACCACCCGTGCCAATGCTCAGATTACTCCTAAGCTATGTTATTTACTGGCTACAACCCTCAAAAACAATGAAAAGAGTACGATGCGGTGCTGCTCTGTTACTCTGCAATTGAGTGGCTTACGATGGTGTTTGGCATTAGTATGTCTAATGCTTACGCCGTCAACTGGATTCAATCTTTGATCGATTCTGGAAACTACCTTTGGGTGGTAAGCTTTTGTAATTTTCGGGAAATCTTGGCAACGGCGTCGGTTCATTGACTTTTTCATTTTCATTTCAAATAAATACTAACAATTTTGGGAAAATTGTACTTCGGAAGTCGAGGCAGCTTAGTACGTACAGATGACGTTACATTAACTTGTCAACGTTGAATCTCAAAGGGCGGCAAATGGCGACAAGTGTTTATCTGCCTTTAATGAACATTGTACTTATCTATAAAATTAAAAAAACAGCCTTTTGCTACAGTAAAATGCCATTTAAACAAAGGTTTTTTGTGGACGACAGCTGTATTGTTGAGCTTCAGCGTGATAGCAACATGCAGTCTTAAAAAAAGTAAGGACACTCACAAAAGTCTACCTATTAGTAGCAAATGTTTTGGCTAATGAAATGAAAGCGAATCAATATTTTTATAAATGTTTTATTTTCTATTTATAAGGTACCCAATGGCTGCAAATTGTAAAACATCTTTTAGTCGAACTCTGTCTGGCCCCCATCGATTGCAAAACGCACCTAATGCATTGGAAAATTTTACACTGCTCGAATAAGGGCGCACTTCAAAGACTAACTTCTTGGATGTTAAGTAGTGCAACCCATAGTCTCCGGACCATTGTTAGAAGTCCAATCGACTGAGGTCTGTCCTACCAGATGGCCAATCTTTCGTTTAAATGTTGAAAGGTCTTCTGTTTATTTGCGAAAAGTGTTGTGCTGGGGAGTTTCACAGCGTTCTCTTAAACGCCCGTTTGATACTCCTTCGCCGAAGTTTTGACAACTTTCTCGCAGATCTGGAGCTAGAGGACTCCATTTTGGCAGTAGAATAAATTTGTCGGTTACATTTCTTCGCATATTGGCTAGGCAAGGCTTTTGACTTACATTTCTGTTTCAATGCTTCTGTGATTAAGTGACCGTTGTGTCTTTGGAGTTCTTAATCACTTTTTAAAATTCGCGACATGATAAACTTGCTGATATTCATCTACCGAGACCTGATTTTCAGCGGTTTTCGACAAATTTTATTCTCCACAGATGTGATGATTTGTGGCGTTCGCCATTGCATGGACGGCCGGATTTTTCACCGTCGACTATTCCTCAAATAACTTCACGATACAATACACAGAGTTTCGTGTGATTTTTAATGGTCGCAACATTCTAAAGATTTCGCCTTTTTGTAGCCGTATTTTTGTAGTCCAATAACGACAACACGATTTTCGAGCGAGCCCCATTCCATGATTGTAAGCAACTAAAGTCAACAACTTTTTATGCTGGGATTTTTGCATAAATGTCACTTGTCAAATAGTTGTCAATTTGGAGGGGATGCATTAATTGATTTTTGAGAATGAATCTGTTCAGTTGGTGTACCAAACCATTTGCTAGTACTAGCTACATATTCAGAATCGGATAATGGATAAAATGGAAGGTTGTCTTAAAATCCAGCCCGAATAGAAACTATAGCCGGGATCACCCAGATGCGGGAACATCAACAAACTGCCGGCCTTCTGACGAGATGATCGGCCAAGTAAGGGCTTGTAGAAAAATACTAAGGTCCGCAATACGATACTCACAATAGTTGGTTCAGAATATATTTCGTCAATATGTATGTCATCGAGTCTCTTATGAAAATCTTTAATAGAACATGGACATAAACTTGTACATGCCAGAGGTGAAAGCACGAGTATACTTTATTGCAGAATATGTGATACCACCCACTTGACAGAAAAGTGCGTTGAACAAAATGGTTCTTTAGAGATCATTTAAAAAAAAAGGTCGATCGCGTTGCTGGAAACAAAACACAATGGCTTTTAGTAGAGTATGTATCTCAACCTTGTGTTTTCCATCTGAACCAAAGGAAATGCAATATATGTAGTAGAATAAAAAGTCTAGAGCTGGACTACCGCAGGGCTCAATGTTTTGATCTAATTTACTATGTGAAACTGATTCAATATTCTGGGTACGTAGTGAGGTCTTGGCTATACTCTTGGTACAGCTGTTGTTGAGGCGAATTTTTCGCTAGACTACATCTGTTCATTTTCGTATTAAACGATTCTTATGGGTGTAATGAATGGGTGTTTTGATAAAGAAGAGTTTTTTTTTTTAAATTTACATACGAGTAGCTTGCAGATAGAATTAATCGACCGCTCTACATATGTGTTTGCGGTTTGTCGAAAGCTCAGATAATTGTTATCGTTATTGAATCATTTTTACTCAGAACTAACATTCGACATTCATAAGCAGTAACATTGAATTGTAACACTCTATCACAATTGTTGACTTAAACGTGCCACCTTCTATTGTATTATTTCTGCCAACTAGGATGACGTAACACCTAATCTTGAATTATGCACGATTGGTTCACCTACATATTCAAAAGGCTTACTCGAGCAATGAAATCGAATCCCCTAATGACTGCGACCTATTTCTATTCGTATGTCGTCTGATCGGATGTTTGTCTTTCTGAAATTCGGTGCAGTAAAATGGTTCGTGAAGTAGTTTGTTTGGTTGTTTTTTTTGTTTTTGGTTCGAATAGCTCAACACACACCTGGATATCAATTTATTCTTTGCCATCACAAATCTGTTTCCATCTGTTTCAAGCATATTGACTTTACCGGGTAGGTAATGTTTATTGGAGCGTACGCTGAACTTGTTCAATTTCAAATGCTGAATTCGTTTCGAGTTCAATTGAGTTCAATACGTTGTACGAATAAAGTAAAGTAAACTTGTATTCGAACTCGAATCCGTCTGTTGTCTAAGGTTAGTTAGTTAGTCATGGTCAGCATTTTACGATAGTTTGGTGTGTTTTATTTTTATTTTTTGCTTTTGCAAACGTTTGCTACATTTGAAGCGATACAATCTTCAAAGGAAGCCGATACACTTAATGTACCAACATCAGGAGAATATAAATGAAAATATACGGCACAGCAGATTTAGATTGAGATACAATTTGATTAGATACTTGTGGTGCTGCATTGGTAAGCTGCTCTACGATTTCGGTTTTCATAGAAGAAAGTGATCCGCAGTGTGAATATTATTACAAGCAATCACTTGTGTTAAGATACATAAATTGGACGCACGGTGTAATCAGCCTAATCTTATTAGAAATCATTACAGTCAAGTCGAGTGAGATTCATAGCACATGTAACTGTTATAAGTAATGTATTACGTGTTGAAATAACTACGGCAGCGGAAGTGATAGAGGTGCAATTAAAAGTGAAGTAAGAGGAGTATTGTGGGCATCAGTAAGCGCTCGGGTAGTAATGCCTTAATTGGAATTTAAATACCCGTCCATATCTGAAGATCTGAGCACGTAAAGTGGCGGATTTCAATGATTGTGTTGGATTTTGTACTCGTAAAGCGAACTAATTGTTATTATGTGTGACCATAGATTTAAGTTACTGAATACTTGCTGTGTTCGGAGTTAGAAAGATTTATAACACTTGAATGCGGTGCAGTTAATTAAACAGGCACCAAAGATGTGGTTAGGCGACGTTGAATGTGAAATTTTAAAAGACGTTTGGCAAACCTGAAGAGTGAAAATGCTAATCCCAGATATCTTGGGCGGTCTTTTAGATCTTTCTGGGATTAATAAAGTAGTTTGGCAGTGGGGGCAGCTGTTTGTTTATTGAGTACTTTATATTCGGACACCATTTGTGGAGGATTTGATTGTCAGCAGTTTTGTGTCGGTAAAGTGGGTTGTAACTATGCGGCATCTGTTACTATAATATTTGAAGGTTTAACAGCTCCGTCTATGTATTGACGAATGTGGATGTCAAGGTCGCTAACGGTAGTTTTGTTCGAATATAGTGGGAGAGTATTAATTCAGTTTTTTTTTATAACGTTTTATAAATGTGATTCTGGATCGCTGTGCTTCGCTTTTTCATATTTATTCTCATCCTAGAAACAGCCTTCGAATGGTAGTTATTTGCTATTTTACTTGGAGTTTTGTTCCTTACAGCTCGAATGGAATGAGATCTGTCTTAATTGTTGAGTTGCACTGATTTATGTTTTTACAGACTAATACTTATATATGCAGCAGTTTGCTAAGCTGTTGTCAGTTTGAATTTTGTTTGGCTCCATCACAATTCACAAAGTGGCTCGGCTATTGAGTTGAAAACCCTTATGCCCAAAACACATGTGCAGAAAATCTACTTGCATTACTGCTGGCAGCTCTGCCCGTGAAACAGATGTGCAGATATTTTTTGAAGTCAATCGCATCGGTTGCTGTCATTTTACAGCTACTGTCACTTATGTGTGACACTGTCGATTGCAGTGAATTAAGAAATAGAGATGTGTTGCAGAACAGCGCTGCGTGTAGCATTTATGTTATATGTAGCCTCGGGAATTAAAACATGTGTATTCTAATTTCACTGCACACAAAATTCTGCTCATGTGTTTTGGGGACTATTCGCACTCACTATTTTTAGTTTCCAAGAATGTTTAGTTTGGATTCAAAATATCTAGAACTTTTATAAGATATCGTCTTATCTTTTCCAAAGCTTTTTCATGTGCTTTCACCCTCTCTGGATTGTTTACTTATCACTGAGGGGAAGGTGTATGTTTTTAGTAGAACTACGTCATCCGCATACCCGACTACTATGCAGCAATCTTCCGCGCATTGATGACTAAGTAAGAGTATAACACGGATGCATTAGGGGTGACTCTGTTCAGTGATTCGGTAATTAGACAAAGCGTTATCTAGTTTTGAGGAAATAATTTTGTTCTTAATAGGGGTGTGATTCATTTCCATATTCATCAAACCCTTCGTACTTAGCTTGGCCAGTTTCTTTGCATCATATACTAAGATTGACTGTGTCGGATTTTAAAGGCACCCGCAAATAGACTTTAACATACTATCATTTTCCCTGCCAAATGGTAGGGCAATGTACTACGTGGGGTGAAATGTAACCTGCTTGACCGTCAGAATGCGCTGCTACTGCAAAAAAGGTTATGGTGCCTTGAACTCCATTTATATCTAGGCAGACATGCCAAATTTCAGTGCGATACTGCCTTTAGTTTTGTTTTGACAGCTGATTGTTGTTGACGTGTTTGGCATCATGGTGAGTATGGACAAAAACGATTTTCGTTCTCTCATAAAACATTATTTTTGAGAGGCAAAACGGCGAAGGAAACAAAAGAAAAGTTGGATAAATATTATGGGGCTAATGCTCCGTCAAATATTGGTTTCGAGAGTTTCGTGGTGCCCGCAACTCCACTACCGATCAAGTCCGCAGCGGCAGGCCCTCCGATGCGGTTACAGAGGACAATGTCAAAAAAATACATGAAATGGTGTTGGCTGACCGGAAAGTGAAGGTGTGCGAGCTAGAAGATACCACAAAGATTAGTACTGAGCGCACACGCCATATTTTGGGCAATATTCTGCATATGAAAAAGTTATCTTGCCGCTGGGTGCCACGCATGCTCACTCCTGACTAAAACGCGAGAGCGCTTCGAAAGAGTGTTTAGACTTGCTGATGCGAAATCGGGCGGACTTTTGGCATCGATTGGTAACTGTTGATGAAACCTGGATCCACTATTACACACCAGAGAACAGAATGCGTGCCCGGCAATGGTCTGAAGCCGGCACGAGTGCTCCGAAACGGCCGAGGGAGGCTCAATGGTGTCGGAAAGGTTATGGCGTCGGTTTTCTGGGATTGTCATGGCATACTCTTCGTGAACTAACTCGAAATAGGAAAAACCATTGTTGGGTTGTTTATAGGCTATATTTCACTAGGGGGTACAGTAGTGCATCTTTCGCCAGCAGTGAAAAAGTCATTGGAAGATGTTAATAGAAGATGTCAACAAAGTCAGAGTGGTTTCTCTGGAGTCTGATAAAAAACATAAAACGACAGCTGCAGCAGTGAGAAAGAACGTGTCACGTGATAAACGCTGCTACACCATTGTAATTGCTGCGGAAGCAGAGGCAGCTATAAATATGTACGACGCAAAACTGTCTTAAAATTATTAAAAAGGGTAATTGTGTTCACAACTCCAGATAACATCCATCCTTTACTGGAGTAAAGGCCTTACGGGTTTTTTCTTGTATGGGATAAGGATCAGCTAAGGGGATGAAGTGAATTTTTTCCATTTAAATATTTAACAGCGTAAAAGGCAGACCTAAGATCATCTCCAGAGCTCTTTTATCCACTGGTAGAAAGGACCTGGGAAACCGAAGAAGGAAGTTTCGCAGAGTACAAAAACTCTTGTGCTGTCTAAAGGAACCAAGTAGCCAAAGAAATCCTCTCATGAACAAAGCACCACCCTGAGATTACGCTCGACGCTGAGGAAGCAGGTCTATATAAACACTTTCAGATCATAATCGAACAGTTTGTGGAATATCGAGTCTCTGCTGTTGCATTTGCTCTTTGTTGATAGGACAGACAGCCTTGCCTTATGCAGGAGGGGTATTACAGATAAGAACAACAAATACAGAGAGTAAAGTGTTTCCAATACTTTGAAGTAACTTATTTGAGCAGAACAAATCGGACAAATCTATACATTCGGCATATTATCAAAATATGGAGAAGCTAAGCAATCCGCTTAAAGACAAAGCGTAGTTTTGTTCAAAAAGTTCTGTGGTATCACAAGTGTAAGCTTTTCTAAATTGTTGTAAAGGTTTGATCATATTAGCACTGTTGACTTTTGCTCTCCTATGCATCTATTAGGGTCAGGCTTAAGCAAGCGAATTGACCTTTGAAAGTTAATCTTACATCCCCCGAAAACCTCAAAGAATAAGAACAATCTCAAAAACAATTTCTCCAACCATTTGAGTAATAAAATCGTTCCTTCGCCAAGCTACGAGTAAAATTTAAATTCATCATTCACCTTTAGACAGATACTTTCAAATTGGATTAAGTGCTGTCGTCATATAGTGCAACTTTAAATGCACACCAAAGTACTCGTACTCGTCGTTTTGTGTCACATTCGAACGTGGAGTACATAGCATAGAATGCCGCATGGCCCACCCACATGTTGCAATGACAGAGTCTACATATCACGTCGAAGTGTCTCCAAACGTGTGCTTGACTGTGATCCCGGCAGTCGGCTCCATGGCTCTATGGCTCCATGCCCCCTTTTTACATTTCTCTTCCGATGCACACCGACCGCATAGGATTTGATTTATGTTCTAAAATTGGTCGTCGCTATTCAGCATAGGATTTGGAATCACTTTCGTGTACAAATTGTCGCTGTGTTTTTGTCCCCGTCTCCATTTCTGTCTCAGTCGAAAATAACATCGTCGCTACGGATTGGTGTTTTTTTAGTTGTCTATTATTTTTTGTCAGTGGAAAGTTGTGTTTTTTTTTTTTTTTTTTTTTTTTTTTGTCAGTTTGTGGATACGTTTATGTTTTTTATTGGCTGATGATTTAATTATGAAACTGAACCGCCGAAAGAGTGTACTAAAAGTTAATTGAAAGTGGAAACTCGTAAACAATTTCGGGGAGCAACACACAGGATTTACGAGCATACCTATGGTGACGACTTCCAGAGAGAGTATGCGGGTATTTTTGTATTTTAAGAATATCACACAAAGATATTTCCGATGTTTGAAATTCCGAAATTTCTGAATACAATGTAAATTTTGGCAGTTTTTGAGAATGGAGGCGTTTGCAAAGAGTTTTCATTTTCGAAGACATCAAAGAAAATGGATGAGCTGCTCAGTTGTTGGCTTCTGTTTTGTTTTTGCTTTTATTCTGATTGTCTCTAGACTGTGTGTTTCAGGTTGACCTTGGTATAGTGCTAAGCTATTAGGAAAAATTAAATGAAGCCTAAATTTAGTTGTTTATTAGTTATACGTATTTTTTTTTTTATAGAAAAATTCCATTTCTCTTGAAAATTGCCAATTTGCTCTATCCGCTCTTCTTGTTGGTTAGGTGACTTGCTTTCGTTGTATGGTATATGTTACTTCGCAATAGATCTACTATCTTACCGCTGCCACTGCTTTTTGATTATGGCTTCGGTAGCCATAACTCGACGAAGTTGAAAGGGTGGAGAAATCTCGTTCTTATTCATACCACGTAGGTCTAATTTAAGTAATTTAACCACCAAAGCCAATAAGTCTTTTTCCAGTAAAAAAAAAAAAAAAATCTTCAATAACTCTTCAAAATGGGTTTCTTGGGTGTTTGATTTATGACAGGGATAACTGGTAGACTTAGTAACTTACAAAATGGTTGTAACTATACTTTGTTGGTTTTATGAGGTTACCCTCATGTAGGGTGGCAAACATATTGCCACCACCTTATAAAGGCATATTCGAGTCTTCATACTTGTTTCTAAAACCGATCTACGATGTCATACTGGTGTCTTTGTGGACAAGAACAACCTTAAATTTCACTCCTCGTTTGCAAAACTGATGCTGATGGCAGTGAACTATGTAATAATGATTAAATGGAAGTTGCAAGGTTTCCGCTTCTAGTCAGGCGGCAAGCTGCATCTATAGGAATTTGGTAGGTAGGCCTCAGGGGAAAGTTTTTGAAGACCCGAACCTGCGTTAGGTCTATGTACAGCATTTCATTGAGAGTCGCGTTTAATGAGAGCATAACTGAAGATGTAATAACTTTCCAGGCTGCAGGCAGACCATACGTCCTTAAAAGTCAGCTGCTATTTTATTGTCCTTCAGTAGAAAAAAGCTCATTACCAACTTCGCAAGGAGCACTAGGTAGTTGCTAAGGACTAAAATGTGCTAGGCATAGTACAATACAATGTCTTGCGATGTTTGCTGTGGAATTGGTGACAACCTCTCTGATAGCTATCTCTGTTAGAAAGCCAAATTTGCAAGTACTTAAGACTCTGTACCACTGAAGCGTGTACTCATCTTTGTACAAAAGACTAAAAAACTAAGGAATTGCAGGTTTGAGTGTTTGAGTGCTGTATTCCGATTGAAAAAAGAAAAACAGCGGATAGCTCCTCGAGGACAAAATAGGAAAGTGAGTTATCGGATGTCCCCAAAGCCCTTGCTCAAATTGCTAAGATTTGGCCGATGCCAACAGCTGAAAATAGTCATATGCTGACGAAATGTTGAATTGACATTAAAATTGTTAACATTGTCAATAGTCAGGATGAATAAAATTTTATCAAGATGGCTTGCTCTGCGGTGATCAATAATGAAACTCCTGACCATAATTTGGACCGGGCCAATAGCGCAACAACCAAACTCCTAGTGTAGTGGTTGCGTTACCTCGTAGTAGTTGTCTCCAGTAACAGGATGAATAAATCTGTAATCATCAAAATAGCAAGAGCATGCTCGTACAAGAGCGTCATGGCTCTGAATTCGTAAAGAAAAGATTAAAAAAAATGTGAAGAACGCATTCAGTATTGATAACTATGGGAAACGACTTAGGCATAACGATTCTGTATCTGTACATTCGTATTCGAATACTAAACAGGCGCAACCGAAAAACTAGCGAAAATCCTCGACTTTTGCAAAGCAGACATAACCGCCAACCGAGAAGTGCGACCAGACAAAAAGAGGATGAGGAACTATGATATTAACTATAGAGAATCTAACAGATAACCAACTCTACAAGAACGGCAGTCGCACCGTTTATTCGGATGACAATTAGCATAAATTCCGTTAATTCGCCAACATAAGCCTCAAAAACGTCACAACCCGACAAAGGGAAGGGATGAACTTACGAAAGACTGCTTCTACCAACTTCTCGACAAAATCTACGAGGAATGCCCCAAGTTAGACATGAGAATCATCTTTTGCCAAGGAATCGGTCTCTGAATGAGGGAGGCTTTATGGGCTTTATTTCTACTTGAAGAACGTGTTATGAATAGGCTTTATATACAGGATCATGTCGGACTACACACTAAATCAAAGAAAAGATGGGAGTTATTAAATGAAGACACTTTCGATACGATCTACCGATGAAAATCTACTTCAAAAAACGTACGTAGAAGTAGTTGCTCGGATGATGTAGAAGACCGCTTTTAAGGATGTTGTTAAAACTTAAAAAAAAAAAAAGTTATTTTAATATAGGTTGGGCTGCCTTTGGCTTTAATAAGGGATTCAACACTGTTTGTCATTGAATTTTAAGAGCCGAATATAGCTCGAGTATATTCTTTATGCTACTTCTTATGAAGCAACATTTTGCTTCCGGATTTTATTTCAGAGTGTATTTTGTTTTGCTTTTGAGCAATCGACTGAGTTTGGCTGATTTATTTGCAATATCAAATCTCGTTGCTGGAATTTTTCATAATTTTATAGATTTTAACTTACCAAACTAGTGTTTTGCTATTTTGTCAAACAAAATAAATAAGTGCTTTATGGCTTTTATGGATCCATTTACCATCAAAAGATTTCCAAATCCACCGGCAGTTGTAATCGGCCGACGTCGAACTGTGGTGTTTCCATCTGAAAATTCTGGTTTTCTATTACCCATCCAGACGATTTTTCTTAATTGTTGGCATTAGAAGCGGTTTCTTTGCCGTCGGGTGAGCAAACAAACCGTGTTCGTTAAGCCGTCTTTGAATTCTTGGCATAGATTTGTAGTGCAGTAACGAGCCGTTTCCCCAACATCCATCGTGCACTTTTCTCATCACAGGCAAACAAAAGCGATTAAAAAATCAGGGTGATTTGGAAAATGAAGAAAACCTTGGTCAGCCCAAATAACTACTAAGAATGCTCATTACTTGATGAGAAGGTTTTTCTTGCTCAATAAAAAAAAGGACAAAGTAAAAATTTGCGTCTTCGTTTACAGCTTGGTGCGGTCACTAATTTCCAATAATTGCTTTAGTTGCAGTCTAGATAGTGCAGATCTGGGAATCTCACTCACGAGATTGCGAAGAGAAGAGGACAAATGGCGAGTTTCCTTTCCAGGATTAGTGTCGGAAAAACAAAACAAGACCTTATCCGTGCTACTCCGACATATTTGGAGCTCAGGCCGGTAAGGATTTCCAGGACTTAGTCAGGGTCTTGGAAAAGAGATGGTGGCGGACGAGCCCTATATGGGCCAATGGCAGCGCTCACATCCCGGAATGGGTTACTGTCTTGATAGCTAAACTAAGCTTAAGTCCAAAAAATCTGCTGGAGCGGATGGCCTGACAGCCGAGCTTTTAAAGGCGTAAAATCTGATCTGGCGGATATGACCGGATTGGTACCTCAGCATTGTTTGTCGGATCCTCAACAAAGGAGACCCTCTAACAGAGGCATCAGTCTTCTTAACATCGCCTACTAGATCTTATCTCCCATATTGTGTGAAAGCCGTTCGTCCGCAGCCTGATTGGTCCATATCAGTGTGGCTTTAGGCCAGGAAAGTTCACCATCGACCAAATATTCACACTACGGCAGATTTTGGAGAAGACCCATGAGCTTCAGATCGATACAAACCACCTATTCATCGATTTAAAGGCCGCGTATAACAGCATCTAAAGAGACAAGCTATACAGAGCAATGTCTAGTTTCGGCATCCCTGCCAAACTCGTCCGTCTGTGCAGAATGACGATGGGGAATGCATGCTGCTCCATCAGAATTTAGAATTTAGAAAGAATTTAGACAAGGCGATGCGCTGTCATGCGATTCTTTCAACATTGTACTTGAAGGAATAGTGCAAAACTCACGAGCAGGCACAAGAGGCACTATCTTTCAAAAGTCCGTTCAATTACTCGCATACGCCGACGATATTGACATAGTCGGGAGAAAGCAGCGTGATGTCAGTGACGCTTTCGGGAGTATTGAGACAGGGCAAGACCATATATATGCAGTCAAACAAAAAGGACAACAAACACCGACATCCCGGGCAGAACGTCACCCTCGACAGATATAACTTTGAGGTAGTCTACCTAGGCTCTGCTATAAATACAATTATGCACGGCCTTTTTACAGAAGAAGAACGTTTTGTTCGGATTGTATTGTCAAAGTGACCTTGCATCCCGCAAGAAAAATTTGTTAACTGGAATTGATATTGATCACAGTTCTAAGCTGCTAAATTTATAATCTGACTCGCAAAGCATTCCCAAAAATTAACTAACCAAACAAAGACGACAAGGAATATGTCGAGATTTACGAGTATTTCGAATTAGAACAGAAGATAGGAAGTAACAACAATAGAAAACGACTAATCAGAGGCTTAAGCGTTAGTTTTCGCTTTGGTATTCCTTGTGAGCTACTCTGGAAACGCATTTTGCAAGAACGATCTTCTAGGATTTATAAGCACTTTATTTATTAAAAATTTAAATTTGAGCGAGTTTTTCTAAACAAAAGAAATAATCAAATCTTCGGAATGTTTTAATAGTAGTCTTGAAATTGCAGCTTTGTATAAAAAATGTGACCGGCCCAGTAGATTAGTAATTAATTCCCTCGCCTAAATCATTTTCAAGTTTCACTAGGAAGTTATCTAATGCAAAATGATAAAGTAAACACTTAAGACTAAAATGGATGACCCATATACGAGTAAAGTAGGTATTCCGTACTTCAAGTGGGTGGTATCTAATGTCTTCATAAATCCCCATGATCAGTTAAATTCGTCCCATTTCACAAATTTCGGGACATAAACTTCCACAAATTCACACATAAATATAGAAAAGAAAACAGACAGTGGGTAGTTCCAACGAAATCAAAACCAAATCCAAAAGTCATGTATGCACAAAGTGTGCGGGTCGTAGGTACCTCTCACCGATTATTCGAGAGTCAAAGCTGAAATCTCATCACATTGCTTCTGCCACAAGATCAATTAAAACAACTATCCCAATTCCAATCGCGATCGAAATCAATGTGAGATCTCAGAGTACATACGAGTATAGCAACGGTTGACGGTGTCCATGTCCACCAGTATTTGAGAATTTTGGCGCCTTGCCAAAAATATGTTTTTCTTCATCGTTTTGCTATAGCACAGTCTAAGTAATCAAATTAAAATCGTCTCCGTCTATGTGTTGGCTTCTCTCCTACGCAAATTCTCAATCGATCAATAACTTGACGAACAATTATTACTTGTTGCCGTACTCGTGCTGCTTCTCGTACTCGTACTCGTCGAGTAATAGTCAACCGACATCATCCTTGGCCACTTGAGCTGGAGGCAGATGACTGTGAATACTCCTCCCATGTACGAGTACGAATATGAGATCGAGTATTGACTTTTGATCGCGCACATCAATTAAGGCAAAGTGATGTTTTGCTGGTTTACACGTTAATTGTGTTGCGCATTCTTTAATTTGCATCTAATTGACGCAAGCCTTGTTGCTTGCTTGGGTATTTATCTGCGTTGGGAAGTATTTATAGTTTTCGCGAAAATGACCAGAGAAGCTATTTTAAAAAGAGAGAGATCGAGAGAGAGATTAGGAGATCAAATAAGATCAAACAAGATCATAGAGGACAGTACATTGGCTGACGCGATTATTGTCAACATTGAGGTTTCTCACTCTTCTTTTTTGTTTTGGCACTGCATCTAATTCTGAGTACGGAGGAATGTAACAAGTCTTGACGGTGAGAGATGCACTTGGTCGCCAAAAAAATATACAAAATTCGCGGTCAATGAATGTTGCCTCATGCGACAGATGACTTCCGCTTATTTGAAGAACGATCTTGATGTGCGCTCGCTATTTCATTGAAATGAAATTCCGAAATGCTCATCTCACAGATGCTTGCTTTCAATCAATACTTTGAAGTAATTTTTAAAAATTAAGCAAAATTACAAAAAATGAGAAAACTATAAAACAAATGTGTATAATATCTTGTGTTTAAGGGCACAGCGCTGCGGATGCAAATTTGTATGTGTTGCGCGCATTGTTAGGAGAAACATGTTCACCGTGACATTCAACCCACATTGTCAGATATTTTCATTAATTTGTTGGCGCTTTTAGGTTTTTTTTTTTTTTCTTCTGTTGGTTGGATCGCATAGCCTGAGGCAGCAACATTGTATGTAGGTATGTACACAAATGACTCCCACTACTTCCATAGATTATACTATATATACAATAGATGGAAGGCGGTGGCGACTTTATGATGGTTGGGCAGAGATTGGTTGAGGTGGCTCGCAACAGCCGCTATTGCGATGAAATCCAACAAGATGAATGGTATAATCGCTCGAGCGCTGCGGTAAATTCATACAAAACAATGGGTAGGCGCACTCTGGGGTTTTCATTCATTGATTCTCATTTCAGTACGAGTATTGTTGGGTCTGAAACCGTATCTGGGGGAATTGATTTTGTTGTCTATTTTTTGCAGTTGTTACTCGCCGCTTGTTAATGGCGAGAAAATTATTCGGAAAACATTGTTTGCAAACACAATGGGCTTTTGAATTAAATATGGATAAATACTTGTGAGTATTATTGTTCCGAAATGCCTGGGGCGTAAAAGTATAACGAGAAGAATAAATCGGCTTTCGTTTTCTGACATTCAATAGTAATAATGATAGCGAGAATTGCTTTTTAATTTTTGTCTTCCTAATGCTGTTTTGATTTGCAAGAAGCAGATAACAATAGAACTTACAGTGAGTCGTGGAAATCGTATGAGATGAGGGTATGAGGGATGTTAAAGAATTTTAAGAGAACCCAAAGCAATTGAAAATGGGTAGCTACCGAAGTATAACAACGCGACTGTTAGCTAATGGACGAATTTGGTTGGCCAAATTCGAGTCAACCGGTTCGAAAAATAATCAACCAACTTCCGTACATCACCGTTGCTGTGCATCAGAGTGTACGGGAAAACCCGAGGCAGTCAATTTGTCGTCATTCGCAAGAACTTGACCTTCTTGCATAAGATCCAAATGACTTCGCTGATGTTCGCTGATTTGACTCTGCTTAAAGTTGACTCAAATTTCGCCAGGAAATCATTTTTAGCGGCAAAGCACGCTTGATGTGTAAATAAGAAAAGTTGTCAGATTTGGGACGATATCAATGCACACGAGATACATCAGCACGAAATGCATTCCGAGAAAGTCGTCATCGGTCCGTTTTTCTTTCAAAATGAAACTTGCATTGCCATGAATGTCGAGTCGAAGTCCAGCGCTACAAATCAATGATAAGCAACTTCTTGTGACCTAACCTAGATTATACCGACGATATGTGGTTCCAATAGGATCACGATACGCGCCGTCGACATGATCAAGCTACCAAGATCGCGCGATTTAACGCTATTAGGCTTCTTCCTTTAGGGCTATCTTAAACCGCAGGTCTATGCGAATAACCGCAAACAATTGATGCACTCAAAGTCAACACAACGATCGCCATCCAGCAATTTCAGACAGATTTATGCGAAAATTCATCGAAAATCGGACCTCCAGAGTACGTAGTAGTAAACAATATTTTATAATAGCAGTGTTGACCAATACAACTCAATGTCTATGCGCATGCGATAGTAACTTTTAGACTTTTTATATACCCGGAATTGAGCTTGTCCATTATGAGATGCAAAGGGTTTTAATTGACTTTGCATAGACGGATGCAAAATGTATAAACAATGCTGATGTGGATGTTCGTAAAGGATATACGTGAAATATATTCTCCAAATGCAATTGGCAATATATCTTCTTTTAATGACTATGAACTATTCAATAAGCAAGTGTTTTCGTCTGTAGGGTATCGTCAATGAACTTCATAGACAAGAATTCCCGAGACCCTTAAACATCTCCACAAACAGCTTTCTTTCGGACACGTATCTGTACATGGTATGAATGTGAGCAGACCAAGCAAGTTCTTCTCAGTTTTACTTAAAAGTCGCTACTGGTCTTGCGATATCGCAGCAGAAAAGACTAAAGGCTACTTACTGCTTATGGTGGCTCCTGTAAAGGTGAAGTTGATTCTTCAGAGCAATCCTTTAATTTGTTTACCTGTGTAGCTTGTAAAATAATTTTTTTTTTCAATTTATCTCATTCCGTTGTTATTTCCTTGATGATTGATTCTCGCTTATTGTTATTAGTATTACGTCGCTGTTTTGTAGTAAAAATGCTAGCGTCGTATTGGTACCCTTTTGTAGATGACAAGAAAGTTAGTCGACTTTTGCCTATCAAATAATTAAATCCACGGCAGTGGGGAGATAGCCCCTCTGTGTTATAGGGCTGATGTCTAGGTGTATCTTAAAACAAGCCGATAAATTGATCAAAGTCGACTATTTCTGTAGATCAAAGCAAGTGCGACCCAAATAACTCTTACACTTCAATCCTGCAATTTCAGCAGAAATCGTTGTGAGAAATACTCAATCGCTACGCGCGTCTTCCAATGGCACAGTATCCCGTGATTAAGTTTGTTAGCTTGAAGACGTATTTTCCCCCGAGGGTGATCAGAGTATGGGCGATATTTGTTAAGGTATCTCGATGAGTTCACTTATGACTAGCCTTAGAGTGCGTTTGGAAGTGCGTCATTTACTTGTGGTGGTACATTCCTGACTTGGCCTTGTCAAGAAGGATTCAATTCTTCTCAGTTCATTTAAAACGGACCTCCTTGGGAGGCTCGAGTCTCCTGGAATTCCACAAAGAGTGATGTTTTGTTACCTAGCCATCTCGTCGAGAAATCCGCAGCAATCTTACC
The DNA here is from genome assembly GCA_928272305.1 of Volucella inflata. Lineage (NCBI taxonomy): Eukaryota > Metazoa > Arthropoda > Insecta > Diptera > Syrphidae > Volucella > Volucella inflata. Next base: position 109,933,254 of record OV743720.1, on the reverse strand, counting down.
ATCCATGAATTTATGGTGTTTGAAATTAACAATGTTTTTGCTTTGCTTCTTATCTAGTTTTGCATAGCAATAACCCAGGTGAATATTGCATTTAGTCTTAGCCAAACGGTAGTCTGATAAATAGCTGACGTCCGCAGAGAGACCTTTTGCACCAAATTCTTGGGCTGCCATAGAGCCCCCTGTGAAGATATAAATTGACTTACTAAAAAGGACTTTGTGATGTGATTGTGATTGGTTTCTTTTGGGTAAAAGGTACTTGAACTCACTTTTATTTAATTGGAGATCGGTTGATTACAGAGGCAAAGATACAAATTATTCAGGATGTCATATCCTATATTTAGTTATGTTTTTTTGGTGGTGGCGATGGCATGGTGGTTAGCTCATTGCACTATCACGCAGAGGGTCCGTGGTTCGATCCCCGGCATCGCCAACAATTTTTGAATTGTCATCACTCTTTTGGCGGGCAATGACAAACTCCCGAAAGTAAAATTGCCTATGAATAAGCTTCTAATGAGTGCCGTTCGGATTCGGCGATAAACCGTAGGGCCCTCTCAGATGTGACAAAAATGACAACATGAGCAACACAAATGAGTGTCAAGAAGCTAGGCCATGGCCCACACCGGGCTGCTAGCGACACAGTGTTTTTTGTTTTTGTTTTTAGTACTAATAAGGCAGAGTTTGGATTTTAAATATGTTTTTAACACTGTGGTTATGTAGGTAGCTAGCTAGCCACACGTGAGAACTAATTTTACGACCGAAGATGAGTGGAGGGCGAATTATTTCACTCTGCAAAATTTTCTTTTTACCTTAGTCTGTGGTGCAGTATGGGATAGAGGTACCTGAAACCTGGTAGCCACGTCTTACATCACCCTTTGTTTTTATACTTTTTTTTTTTAGCTTATTTAGGATTTTAGTTCCTGTACATATACACATATAATATGATTGCTAAGTCGACTGATTAGGATTTTGCTGATAACCATCTTATCGTCTTCAGTCCGAAATTTGACCACTAGTTTACTCTTTCCTCCGAGCTCATCAAATTGTTCCCGCTTCTGGATGACTTTACATTCAGTGAGTACAGTACAGCCTTCTCTGTGTAGAGCTTGAAAATCAACCATTTTCATAATTTCTTAAATTTGTGTTGCATCGCAAAAATTCCGATTTAGAAGTCGACAATATGTTGGCAGCCTTCACTTCGGCATATTTATACGTTTTAGAACAGAATGGTTTTCCCATTGCGTCTTACTCTGCAAAATGGCATATATCCTCTTTTCCACCACTGGGGACCCACCTTAGGTGCTCGAGAGAGATTTAAAAATGCGGTAAACTTTTACTTAAACTTATAATGCTATGGGTGCTCAACTGTGGAGATGTCTTACTTATTTTCTGGCGAATCGAATAGTGCTCCTTCTAAGAGATTTTAACAAGTAGCTTGCCATCCCAATCCTAGACTCTTTTGATATTTATTTCAAATTTGTTAGTTACGTCACCTTTCGTGTTACATTTTATTATATCAAGTTGTTACCGCAGACAGATAAAGAAGCTACTGATACAAGAAGCTATCACTCGAAGAGGATACCGGAGACTTAAGTCAAATATCTTTTAAATAAAAATCTGCAATTTAATTATGTCCAACATATTTAAAATATTAACACCATCTTTAATTGAATTTCAATCCTAAGAATTTACGAGTCTTTTATACTCTGGTATATTCGATATAGTCGTAATTAATGGCGATTGTTGTTCATCGAAAAATTTACTTCATAAGACAAAAATATTGAAGTCGTAAAAACATTTTAATTAAACGAATTTAAAAACCGACTATAAAATGTTTTATTAATGCTGAAAATACCCCCCTTAACAAAAGCAAACAATTTCTTGGTCGTTTGAAAATTTATTACACAGAAAATGTAACAATGTGTTTTATTTTTAAGAAGATACTTTTGTTACTTTGTATGGCCGTTGTATTTCAAAAGGATGCCAAAAGTAAGTGAGTCATTTTATGTAACGAAATAAAAGGGTTATATCAAAGTTTAACTCTTCAAAATGTATTGCATTTGTTATTAAAACTCGACCCAATATTTGCAACAACTTGGCAGTTAATCTTGACATTTCTTTAAATTAGCATTTTTTCTGTTTGGAGTTTTTATCGATTTATAATGTTTTTGAAGGATTCCCTTTAAGTTCTTCTTTCAATGTTGAACGCTTTTTTCAAACTTCAACGCAATAAAGCTGCTTAAAGATAAAATTTCTCTTCCTTCAATCGAGTCCTTTGACTTTGTTTTGAGGTCAGATTGTTGCAGTTAATCATGTTTTCATTGTTATTTCTATAAATAAAATGAATGAATGAGCATTGAACTCAATTCTGTGGTGCATTGATCATCTCATTATGTTTTAGCATTTGTTACATTGTTACGTATAGACTCAGCGAAATAGCGATTGGATAGTCCTTTCCTTTACTTAATTTCTGACGAGTAGAGTCGTAGAGGCTTAAGTTATTTATTGGCTTCGAATTGCAGCTATGAATTGTGGGATTCTGTTTAAATTGAACGTAAACTCTTATTGACGGCATGTATTTGAGTATGGCATCATTCAACGTAAAACACCTTCTACTCGTTTCTCTATACTCAAAAATGCACCGGTAACTGCTCTTTTCAATTTAACATTGAACAGTTTGGCCGGTGTTGGTTTATAAATTCCTTTTTATTTTACAAAAATTATGCTAAAACACTGTATAAGTAGATTGTTGTGAGTTTCGGATAGGTTGGTAAATTTATTGGAGAAAAGGACCCTGTAGGGAACAAATATATTTTAGTGAAGTAGCTAATGCCTCTATAGTTGTTGAGCCAATTTTCTTCCTTGTGGATTAGACACACAATGCTAAGATTTCATTCATTTTCCCGAATTACCTTTGAAGGGACTAAATTATTGGAGCTTTCGATCCAGTAGGATCAAATTAAAATTAAATTTTAATCTTGCTACAGGCACTTGGTTTTGATCAGGTGAATGGTAATATTGGCTAATAGTGTTTAAATGGAAATTCGCGCTCAACTTGACATTAATTTTATTGTCTTCAAGAGTGCTTTCTCCAATTTCCTATCAATAGGTTTATTTCGTGATTTAGTTTGATTATCTCTACATCATTTCTAAATTTTGACTGTTAATTTATATCCCCGTATGGATTTCGTGCCGCGCAGCAAAAAAGTTGATAAGAATGTACGACGGCGGGTCAATAAGTCCGTGACTTTTAGAATTTCTGACCTCTTTACTGAAACAGCAACACTGCTCCTGTCAACAGGCATCTGTCAGTTGACTCCTGTCAAAATTTAAACTTGCTGCGTCAGTTAGTTTGTGTTTGACAGCTAGTTTTATCAGACTACTCACTAATTTGAGGAGAAAATGGAAAAAAGTGAAATTCGTGTGCTTATTAAGCATTATTTCTTGCGAAAAAAAACCATTACCGAGACCAAGGCTAAGCTTGATAAATACTATGGGGATCTGCACCATCGATTTCAATGGTAAAAAAGTGGTTTACTGAATTTCGTTGAGGCCGTAAAAGCACTGAAGATGCCGAACGTCCTGGACGCCCAGTTGAGGTCTCTACACCCGAAACAATCGAAAAAATTCACGATATGGTGTTGGCCGACCGAAGATTGAAAGTGCGAGAGATTGTGGAAGCCGTAGGGATCTCGCATGGCTCAGTGGTTTCAATTTTGAATGATCACTTGGGCATGAGAAAGCTTTCCGCAAGATGGGTGCCGCGTTTGCTCACAGTCACCGGGCTGCTAGCGACACAGTGTTTTTTGTTTTTGTTTTTAGTACTAATAAGGCAGAGTTTGGATTTTAAATATGTTTTTAACACTGTGGTTATGTAGGTAGCTAGCTAGCCACACGTGAGAACTAATTTTACGACCGAAGATGAGTGGAGGGCGAATTATTTCACTCTGCAAAATTTTCTTTTTACCTTAGTCTGTGGTGCAGTATGGGATAGAGGTACCTGAAACCTGGTAGCCACGTCTTACATCACCCTTTGTTTTTATACTTTTTTTTTTTAGCTTATTTAGGATTTTAGTTCCTGTACATATACACATATAATATGATTGCTAAGTCGACTGATTAGGATTTTGCTGATAACCATCTTATCGTCTTCAGTCCGAAATTTGACCACTAGTTTACTCTTTCCTCCGAGCTCATCAAATTGTTCCCGCTTCTGGATGACTTTACATTCAGTGAGTACAGTACAGCCTTCTCTGTGTAGAGCTTGAAAATCAACCATTTTCATAATTTCTTAAATTTGTGTTGCATCGCAAAAATTCCGATTTAGAAGTCGACAATATGTTGGCAGCCTTCACTTCGGCATATTTATACGTTTTAGAACAGAATGGTTTTCCCATTGCGTCTTACTCTGCAAAATGGCATATATCCTCTTTTCCACCACTGGGGACCCACCTTAGGTGCTCGAGAGAGATTTAAAAATGCGGTAAACTTTTACTTAAACTTATAATGCTATGGGTGCTCAACTGTGGAGATGTCTTACTTATTTTCTGGCGAATCGAATAGTGCTCCTTCTAAGAGATTTTAACAAGTAGCTTGCCATCCCAATCCTAGACTCTTTTGATATTTATTTCAAATTTGTTAGTTACGTCACCTTTCGTGTTACATTTTATTATATCAAGTTGTTACCGCAGACAGATAAAGAAGCTACTGATACAAGAAGCTATCACTCGAAGAGGATACCGGAGACTTAAGTCAAATATCTTTTAAATAAAAATCTGCAATTTAATTATGTCCAACATATTTAAAATATTAACACCATCTTTAATTGAATTTCAATCCTAAGAATTTACGAGTCTTTTATACTCTGGTATATTCGATATAGTCGTAATTAATGGCGATTGTTGTTCATCGAAAAATTTACTTCATAAGACAAAAATATTGAAGTCGTAAAAACATTTTAATTAAACGAATTTAAAAACCGACTATAAAATGTTTTATTAATGCTGAAAATACCCCCCTTAACAAAAGCAAACAATTTCTTGGTCGTTTGAAAATTTATTACACAGAAAATGTAACAATGTGTTTTATTTTTAAGAAGATACTTTTGTTACTTTGTATGGCCGTTGTATTTCAAAAGGATGCCAAAAGTAAGTGAGTCATTTTATGTAACGAAATAAAAGGGTTATATCAAAGTTTAACTCTTCAAAATGTATTGCATTTGTTATTAAAACTCGACCCAATATTTGCAACAACTTGGCAGTTAATCTTGACATTTCTTTAAATTAGCATTTTTTCTGTTTGGAGTTTTTATCGATTTATAATGTTTTTGAAGGATTCCCTTTAAGTTCTTCTTTCAATGTTGAACGCTTTTTTCAAACTTCAACGCAATAAAGCTGCTTAAAGATAAAATTTCTCTTCCTTCAATCGAGTCCTTTGACTTTGTTTTGAGGTCAGATTGTTGCAGTTAATCATGTTTTCATTGTTATTTCTATAAATAAAATGAATGAATGAGCATTGAACTCAATTCTGTGGTGCATTGATCATCTCATTATGTTTTAGCATTTGTTACATTGTTACGTATAGACTCAGCGAAATAGCGATTGGATAGTCCTTTCCTTTACTTAATTTCTGACGAGTAGAGTCGTAGAGGCTTAAGTTATTTATTGGCTTCGAATTGCAGCTATGAATTGTGGGATTCTGTTTAAATTGAACGTAAACTCTTATTGACGGCATGTATTTGAGTATGGCATCATTCAACGTAAAACACCTTCTACTCGTTTCTCTATACTCAAAAATGCACCGGTAACTGCTCTTTTCAATTTAACATTGAACAGTTTGGCCGGTGTTGGTTTATAAATTCCTTTTTATTTTACAAAAATTATGCTAAAACACTGTATAAGTAGATTGTTGTGAGTTTCGGATAGGTTGGTAAATTTATTGGAGAAAAGGACCCTGTAGGGAACAAATATATTTTAGTGAAGTAGCTAATGCCTCTATAGTTGTTGAGCCAATTTTCTTCCTTGTGGATTAGACACACAATGCTAAGATTTCATTCATTTTCCCGAATTACCTTTGAAGGGACTAAATTATTGGAGCTTTCGATCCAGTAGGATCAAATTAAAATTAAATTTTAATCTTGCTACAGGCACTTGGTTTTGATCAGGTGAATGGTAATATTGGCTAATAGTGTTTAAATGGAAATTCGCGCTCAACTTGACATTAATTTTATTGTCTTCAAGAGTGCTTTCTCCAATTTCCTATCAATAGGTTTATTTCGTGATTTAGTTTGATTATCTCTACATCATTTCTAAATTTTGACTGTTAATTTATATCCCCGTATGGATTTCGTGCCGCGCAGCAAAAAAGTTGATAAGAATGTACGACGGCGGGTCAATAAGTCCGTGACTTTTAGAATTTCTGACCTCTTTACTGAAACAGCAACACTGCTCCTGTCAACAGGCATCTGTCAGTTGACTCCTGTCAAAATTTAAACTTGCTGCGTCAGTTAGTTTGTGTTTGACAGCTAGTTTTATCAGACTACTCACTAATTTGAGGAGAAAATGGAAAAAAGTGAAATTCGTGTGCTTATTAAGCATTATTTCTTGCGAAAAAAAACCATTACCGAGACCAAGGCTAAGCTTGATAAATACTATGGGGATCTGCACCATCGATTTCAATGGTAAAAAAGTGGTTTACTGAATTTCGTTGAGGCCGTAAAAGCACTGAAGATGCCGAACGTCCTGGACGCCCAGTTGAGGTCTCTACACCCGAAACAATCGAAAAAATTCACGATATGGTGTTGGCCGACCGAAGATTGAAAGTGCGAGAGATTGTGGAAGCCGTAGGGATCTCGCATGGCTCAGTGGTTTCAATTTTGAATGATCACTTGGGCATGAGAAAGCTTTCCGCAAGATGGGTGCCGCGTTTGCTCACAGTCGACCACAAACGCAATCGTGTAACAACTTCACAGGAAGGTTTGGCGTTGTTTAATCGCAATATGGAGGAGTTTTTGCGCCGTTTTGTAACCGTGGACGAAACATGGATCCATCACAACACACCAGAGAACAAACAACAGTCAAAACAGTGGGTTTCTAAGGGTGAATCGGCGCCAAAGAAGGCCAAGGTGGGTTTGTCAGCCAATAAAGTTATGGCGACTGTTTTTTGGGATGCACGCGGGATAATCCACATTGACTACCTACAATCAATGGGGAATATTATGCCAACTTATTGGACCGATTCAATGACGATTTGAAAAAAAAACGACCTCATTTGGCCAAGAAAAAAGTTCTTTTCCACCAAGACAATGCAAGGGTGCACACATGTGCAGTTGCCATGGCAAAAATCCATGAATTGGGCTATGAATTGCTCCCTCATCCACCCTATTCTCCAGATTTGGCTCCGAGCGACTACTTCTTGTTCCCAAACCTGAAGAAATGGCTTGGTGGAAAAAGATTTGACTCCAATGATGAAGTCATCTCGCAAACAAAGGCCTATTTTGAGGACCTCGACAAATCATTTTTTTTGGAAGGGATAAAAAAATTGGAGAAGCGTTGGACAAAGTGTATAGAGCTCAAGGGAGACTACGTTGAAAAATAAAATTATTTTTTTATCAAAAAATCGGTGTTTTCATCCAAAAGTCACGGACTTATTGACCCGCCCTCGTACTTTGCTGTGTTAAATGTTTTTTATAGATCTAAAGGGCTTTTTGTAACTTGTTGTTGTTTCTGTTTCTCCTTAATATATCACCGACAAGCTCATTTATCTTTTCACAAGTACGAGTAGTTCCCTTGGCAAAATTGTTGACCTCACCTGAAAACTTGGAGAGGGTTTGTTAAAAGTATTCTTTGGAAAAAGTTTCTGCATCGATTTAATTGTAGTAGGTATGAGGAGCAATTGTCTACAGTTTCTAGTCGGTTCTGCAAATAGTTTAAAACAATGTGCTTGACATTTATGGCCGTGGTGAGTATCATAGATGGTACGAATGCGTTGATGTTGAGTCGACTTAACACTAAAACTATAATAAATAAATTATGCTCAACACCTTATTTTATTTGTTTGGGTGCCAAAATAGTATTCTTTTAAAAAGACAATAAAGGTAGAGGCATGATTTCTACGGCTACTCGACAACCGCGGACGCTTAAATGAATATGTATACCAATGTTGCTGATTGGTATTTTTGAGTAAATTGCCAAGGCGCCTACAACAGTGTTCAAGTTTTCAATTGTCAACAATTGTTCAACTGTTTTATACAAATAAATGAAATGTCTTCTTAATAATTTAATAATATCTTCAAGTTCTCACTTCAAATACCTGTTGACCATACTCTTATAAACCTATTAGTAAATTATTTTTGTCGAGAATTTGAGTCCGAGGCTTCAGTTCTAGTGGAGGGAAATCGCACAAATTGATTTAAAACGATAAGAACACCAGCGGTAATTTTGCGCGCATATGATGTCTGGATTAGGCCAGTCGTAGTTCTGGTCGATGGAAGTCGGGAAATGTGATACTCTGTTGGTAGCTTTTCCGCGCAGAAGATCTGAAACCAGTGCTGCAAACAAAAAAGCTACAGTTTGGGTTTTGGGACGAAACTTTTATGCCGCCGGAAAATCCAACTGCAAAAATGCCACTATCACATCTCTGGCGCTCCGAGTTGTATCTGGCCGACGCTGAGTGGAAACACTGTGTCGATCAACTGTGGGTGGTAGCTAAAGCACAGATAGAATGTTTGCATTGCAAATGGCTACGATGTGAGAGTGAAACGCTCCACGCGGCAAACTTTGAAATGATTAAACAGGTGTATGGCGAAGATCCTACTCTTGGAAATTAAGACTTTCGAGGTTTTCAGGCAACCGAAATTGTCCATCTTCTGGCTTCCGGGACAACTCATGGAATCGGATGATATGTCGATGCGTCTTCATATCCAGAACTTTGAACTCGACACCAAAAAGTGAAAAATACTACTCTCACAAGGAGAGACAGGATATGGTCAACAAGAATATTGTTTTGTTGTGGGCTGAGTTAAGGCTTCATCCTTGCGCATGTATATTTTCCCGATGATTCGTTATAATTACCACCACCGAAGGTGTAAATCGAATTCAATGTACACTATATTTCAAAGAAGATGGGATTTATCATATGTTGCGATGCTAATGCTCAGAATTGTTTTTGGGGCAGTAGCAAACGCAGCATAAGAGACAATGGACTCCCGGACTTTGCCCTGATGTGTGACCTGGTTGTGCAAATTTATAACGAAAGTGAGACAGAAAAAAGTTAACTTGATGCTGTCAAATAGGTAAGCTATGGAGATGACCGACTAGAAAGAAATATCCGAGTCATCCATGTCAGATCGTAGCTACATCGAACTCAAAATCAATCTGCTTGAATAGGATGAATCCGTGGAAATAAAAAATAGGAGGAGCTCGATATGTCCAGCTCAGAACAAAACAAAAGCTAGAGGAAGCTTTTCAGAATATGAACCATCCACTTATGAAGAGTATCGAACTGGTATATTCAGGTAGAAATAAAGCAGGTCACTTCAAAGCAATTTGGATGGCTCTTTACAGATCCAACCAAAAAGAATCTAAGAAACTTATTTGGATTTCGAAGATTGCCTCTTATAAAGACAAGCTAGGAAAAGTTCTAAAAAGAGGAATATCATCTGGTCTGGAATCATTAAGAAAATCTGATAGTATCTACACTAAGTTGAAAGCAAAGACTCTTAGTCGGACACTTGAGACTCACTTCTCTTAAACAATGAATTAGTTCCGCTTTCTTTTCATGTGTAACTCTCAGAAAAATATTTCCGCAGTTGCATTCACATAGAACGCCTACTTATTGACCTCTACTAATTCAACGTCTAGACTCTACAACTTGACTGGAAACGTGTCAATATCTCGGAATAGAAAATGCTTACTGATTATCAAGGATCATCCAATATCATCCAATTACGTGATTAGTTGGATGGAATTTAAAGAGATCAAGGGTCTTGTGCTTCACAAGGTGTTTAGAAATCTATCTGAGTCCCCATACAACAATTACTGACTAATCAATTTAGCTAAACCAACATAGAAACGTGTCTAACTACGCAACCTTAAGAATAAACGACTTACGATAAATTTATTTGCAGTTTTCGTATTCCTGGTGCTCCTTTATGTTTCTTAGACACGTTTTAAAAAAAGCGAGTAGACGAATTGCACAAATCAACAATTTTTAAATAATTAATCAGATCTAATAGTCATTTATTACTAACTTAAGGTGATTAAGGTAAACAACTTGATGGTATATGTACACCATCTCCCTTGAACAAATTGTTTTTATTTTTTTATTTTATTTGAACTCTATTATCTCAATTTCTGATAGTCTTCATTGTGCCAGAATCAGATTTGTGCTTACATTCATGAGACTAAATAGCGCTGCAAATATCTAGGTATCTTTGACCGCAAGCTACCTTCACATCCACCTTGATGCTACCCTATAGTCAAAGTAGCCAAAATATTAATTTTAGCCAATATCCTTGAGTGAATAAAAAATAAAAAAATAAAAAAATAAAAAAATAAAAAAAATAACAACAAAACCAATATTGCCTCACCCTCAGGGTAACATCAGAGGTCATCCCATAAACCAACTACTGACCCAAAAAAAACCCTTAATTGCAAAAGGAAAGCTACACAGTCTGCCACGAAATATAGTATGTACATATTTTCCAAAAAAAAGGAGGAAAGAAAAGAAAAACCAGAAATACACAAAAATACAAATACATATTCAGCCAAGAGCTTTTCAATAAATTTTCCGGCAAAGTACCAACTAGCATAGCACCAACTCAGCTCTGACTCTTTTTCTCCCCGCAACCCAAAATAGCCCCCCTGTCCTAGAAAGCCTCCCCTCAAATGTTGATGTCAACACGTGTTTTGTGTCCGCTTATTTATTGGCAAGTTGCCATTGTCATGCTGACAAAAACACAAAAACACAAAATTGCCAATGCCCTGTGAGTTATGGGAAATAGAGTAAGGGCACTACGGATACTACTCTGGTCCTTACCATAACTTGGTTTTTGTTATCATTTACAAGCACTTATGGATAGTGGTGTTGTACTTTTGTATGCCTATGACCTATGCTGTCATGATACCAAGTGCACTTTGCCCGTTTCGTTGTTATACATGCATATATGTATTGTTTTTTTTTTTTTTTAATTTTGTTCGGCCTTTTATTTGTGGTTTGGTATTTCTACTCGGCTAGATACAGATCTGCGTTTTTGTGATATTCTCCTGCAGCTAAATTTAGCCCGATGACAAATAAGTGGAAATGGAATTTGAAAGATTGTTGTTTAGTTCTCTGACGACGATGTGGTTATAAAAAAATAACAGATACCCATATCAATGGGACCAGAAATTTCGTTTAAAATGTTTTGCTTGTTTGAATTGGCTCCCATTTTGTGACATTCAAAACAGAATATTCAGAGATAATTTAAAAATGTCATTTAAAACACATTTGGGAAATGGTTTAGAGTTATTTATATTTGAGATAAAAATATTTTAGGTTTGGTAAATATTTGTACGATGCTGGTCACACTGATCTTCAGCAGCTTGACGGTAAATCACTTTAGTGGAATGTTTTCAACGAATACTCACAGTAACCAGGTGAGGGTTTGAACTACATTCTAAGAATGTGGTGCCGCACTTCAGTGGGTGGTGGATAAGAAATAGATATTACTCTCAGTAGATTCGGCCCCAGTTAGTAAGTCAGAAACCATCATCCGGTGTTGACATCTTGACATGCACTAGAAACCAAAGCAAAGAGACCTCTCCTCCAAAAGCGAAGATAAAAGCGAATGAAATCTTCATACAAACAAATATAGAAGCTACCCACCGCCTGACCCTGTCTCATCCCTGTGCAGAATGAGATGACAACGTTAGAATACCATGTCGGTTCTTCTTACAGTTTCCGTTAATTAGTTTTTATTTTTATCCCCGATGTGGTATAATTATGAGCACACTAAGTCGTAAAGTATTTCCGTCAACCCATGCACGGATGTTTGTCTACCAAGTACGAGTATCTGCGTACATATGCAGATGACTTTAATTATACTCGTATACTTGGGCGCATTCTGGTTCTGATTTGGGAGGGAAGTACGTGTTCTGGTAATGCATCCTTTGGGATCATCATGATTGATGGAATCTGATTTTCAAGTTCATTCGATTCACATTGCACAAATCCAACCAAAACCAACCAAACCTCTGCAATAGCAGAGGTATCCAGTATAATAGAATGTAGGAGAAGCAACAATAACACTAGCTTTGGGAGCAGAGATCAACTGCAGCGGAGTGTGATGTTAATAGCAACAGACAGACAAAAGCTGATTGTTCATTGTTGTGCCTCTGATGCCTTCTCTGGTATTTGGACTGATGAGATGTGAGAGTGGATCTTAACGTATCTGTGCTTATCTGTCGCATCTGTGTCTATCTGTGTGAATCATGTAGTTATATGCGTGTTTTTCAATTTATTTTATATCACATAGAACTTAATCTTTAGCTGAAGAGAAGGTGAAAGGTGCGGTAAGCAGTCGTATTCGTAGTCGCTCCAAAAATATTTTCTGTCACAAGGTCAAAATTTGTGGGTTTCTGTGTTGTGCGAATGTGTGACTGTGCCTCGTCGTCGGGAATGCACATCGCACATCCGCTGACAATTTATAGAAGCAATAAAACGAACGATAACAATTAGTAAGAAATGGAACTGCATCCACAAAGATACGACTTCAACGAATAAGATGTCGTGGGGAGGAGGCTTTAAGACAATTCAACGAAGTTGAATGGGATGCTCGGAACATTACAAAGTTGAATAGGGCGCTATTGGGTTCCATTGTGATGTTAAATGAGCTTTAATTTAATTTGAAACACTTGGAGAAATTTATTTCCATTAGCGTTGGGTGAGTGATGGCTTTTCAAAATGATTTTTGAATGAATAATATCAATACTTTTGGCAGAGTGAATAAATATAAAGACATAATTATTGGACGGATTTTCTTTTGCCTTTATTATCACATATTACTCAGGTCAACTTTCGTATTTCTAGTGCTAGGCGCGACTTTGTAATAAGTTTGCTTGGTTTAACTCTGTTCGAATATGTTATGATGATAAAAAGTACACGGTTTTACCACAACAAACATTTAGCAACCTTGTTAACATCAGACAGATGACTCGGAAACTTAAGTAACTAAGTGTAAAGATTCACAAGATAATGATATTAAGCGACATTAAGACGAAAATGACGAACGTAAACAACTAGTCACACTTCAATCAAACGAAAGACGTTGCTTGAATAAAATAAAATGATTAGCGCTTACAGCTTCAGAATGACAAATATCTACAGTCTATGAAGCTCTTCCCCCAATGGTTTGTAGATCCAATGCTTTACAATTATCAAGAGAGCAGACGGGGCCACATTAGGAAATAGGAACGAGGAATGACTAAAACATAGAAGAGAAGAGCAGGAACTCGTAAAGAAAAAATAATCTTCTTCTTCTTGTTTTAGGTGGCGCTACAGTCCGGGTAGGAATTGGGTCTAGGCCAACAATCGCCTTTAGTCAGCTCGATTATAACTCCCCAAATGAGGTTCCATTCATAGGCCATACTTTCTTCCATATTTTACAGATGAGTCGAAATTGAAAGATTCCTTCTGCTGACAGCGCCATCGTCGTTATAAAGTCCACAGAAATGCTCTTTTAAAATGCTCAGCATCGACGGCGACTCTATTAGGATGCTCTATTGTTCGTTTCTACAGGCTTCGGTTCGGAGTTTGTATCCGTAGCATGGTTTTCCTTTTTCCTTTTTTAAACTTCCTAATCTCATTCCTGGAATAGTTTTTCTCAATTTACTTTTTTTTTCCTCCCGAAGACGAACACCGGTTCATCCCTCTTTTTCGCTCATAGAGGTTGTGAGCAGCTCTGGTCCTTCTTTGCTGCATGTACTTGCCGGCATTCTTCGTCAAACTGGCGGTTTCGTTGCAGTGGTAGAAATCCAGCACATTAGAACTGGCATTTCTTATGACTATTTGGCAATGTTGCCACTGCTGTGTAATGCTTGATGCTGGTGCCAGTGGACCTATTAAGAGGTTATGAAAGACTTGATCGGAAAGGGATTTGGCGATTCCTAGCGATTGTAGCCGTCAAACGTCGAAATTCCTCATATCTTGCGCTGTTTAGAATATCCCCATCGATTGCAATGTGGTCAATCTGATTGACGGTTGATTGATCAGGATTTCTCCGAGTTTTCGCCGTTGTTATCTGGCAATCTTAAATTCGAAAGACATGCCTTAATAGACAATAAAGTATAAGAGTACGAATAGTTTTGGAGGGAATCGTGCACCTATATAAGAAATATCAGTTTCGCCTTTTTTCACCTGATCGAAAGGAAACCCTTTGTATGGCGATCCTGTTTTGTTCGATTAAGTACTCGTTCAATGGAAACATGCAGTCGAGTCAGATCACGTACCCTCCAAAGTATGGACGATGATAAGAAATCGTCTAACAATAGTGTTCCAACGGAGATTCGAAGAAGTGGTCGAAAGTCATAATTGGAACACGCAAGTGCTAAGAAATTAGCAAAACCTTGGTCTTACTACCAAAATGATCCAAAATAAAGTGGCCCGTTAAATATTGTATTCGAAGTAGTGGACGCATATCGTTAAGAAAATTTTCACAGGGTGGATACTTACTGTAAAAGAGGAGGCTTTGTTAATTACGTCGACATTATTGCTTACGTAGCGTTGGGATGAAAATAAGATAACATACGAAGTAAACTGTTTGGCTCGAAGCTCTTTAGTCGGGAAATCAAAATGATCATCTATAAACTTAAAATCTGTCAATTGTACGGCGCCGAGTTATGGACAATAAGTAGAAGGAATTTCTCTTCTACAAGGAAAATGAATAGAGGAAAAGTTGTTGATGTGGCTTCGTATGTAATCAAGAAGGAATAGATAAGATGATTACATTGACTCGGCCACATCAAGCGAATAAATAATGTCGCCAAAGCTCAGAGACTCTGCATTCAAGATATCAAGTTTAAGTAACAGGCATTTATGAAACGAAATCTATTCTATACATATGTATAGGGCGTCTTATTTGTGAGTGGTTAAGCTTTCGATAAGTACGAGTATAGTTTGCGAACTGTGCTAGTGAATAATCTTTTTGTCGAGTTAATTTTGGCATATCGTCACGGAAATGCTTATAACACAGCAACTCTTTCGTATTGTGAAAATTTATTTTAAAAATTTACAAACACAAATAAATGGCAAAACCACGTACATTTATGGTACTAATCAGTACAAGGCCTTGTATCGTGCCTAACAAATAAAATATAACGAAAGTGCACCCGTAGATCAAATTTATCAATTTGAAGACTGTTGGTGGACTACTTTCAACGCATTTTCCCCCCCCACAATCATTCATTGGTCTGGGCGAGATACAGTGACTCAACTTTTTGATCAAAGTATAATATTTAGTTGTAACTTTTCAAGTTCAACAGTTAGAGCAACTAAATTTTCAATCGAAATAAATGGAGTGATTATGAATCAGCACAGCAAAAGCAAACGAAAGCGCACTGTTATTTTGTGAGAATTTGCAAAAGTTCTTAGGCAACGCATATGATCAATTTGTTGACACTGTCGCAGTTGTACATATTGTGAGTACAAACTTTGGCCAAGTTTGGAGTTTTCTCTGTGTTTTTTGTAAAAAAATAAAAATATTTAAAGTATTAAAATAAGAATCCTACCTAAGGTAAATTTAAATTTCAGTCAAAGTAGGCATTTTAATTGTTTTAAAATTGATGGTAGATGGGATAACTTGATATTTCTAAAATTAAAAAAGTAGAAAGGCTAATTGTTTCCAAGACAACTCATCGAGAAATTTCTCGAAAACTTGGAGTTTCAGTGGGAGTTGTATCCAAAATACGCAAAAATTTGAAGTCTGATGCTAAAAAGAATTAGTCTCGAAGGAAACGAATTTTAACCTCAAATATACAAAGGCGTATTGTGGGGCAGATTAAATATGGAGTATATGAAAATGCGGTCCAGATTAATAAGGCATTATACAAAAAAGATGGGATTAATACGAGGGCGGGTCAATAAGTCCGTGACTTTTTGAATTTCTGACCTCTTTACTGAAACAGCAACACTGCTCCTGTCAGTTGACTCCTGTCAAAATTTAAACTTGCTGCGTCAGTTTGTTTGTGTTTGACAGCTTTTTTTATCAGACTACTCACTAATTTGAGGAGAAAATGGAAAAAAGTTAATTTCGTGTGCTTATTAAGCATTATTTCTTGCGAAAAAAAACCATTACCGAGACCAAGGCTAAGCTTGATAAATACTATGGGGACTCTGCACCATCGATTTCAATGGTAAAAAAGTGGTTTACTGAATTTCGTTGTGGCCGTACAAGCACTGAAGATGCCGAACGTCCTGGACGCCCAGTTGAGGTCTCTACACCCGAAACAATCGAAAAAATTCAAGATATGGTGTTGGCCGACCGAAGATTGAAAGTGCGAGAGATTGTGGAAGCCGTAGGGATCTCGCATGGCTCAGTGGTTTCAATTTTGAATGATCACTTGGGAATGAGAAAGCTTTCCGCAAGATGGGTGCCGCGTTTGCTCACAGTCGACCACAAACGCATGTGCAGTTGCCATGGCAAAAATCCATGAATTGGGCTATGAATTGCTCCCTCATCCCATCTATTCTCCAGATTTGGCTCCGAGTGACTACTTCTTGTTCCCAAACCTGAAGAAATGGCTTGGTGGAAAAAGATTTGACTCCAATGATGAAGTCATCTCGGAAACAAAGGCCTATTTTGAGGACCTCGACAAATCATTTTTTTTGGAAGGGATACAAAAATTGGAGAAGCGTTGGACAAAGTGTATAGAGCTCAAGGGAGACACCGTTGAAAAATAAAATTATTTTTTTATCAAAAAATCTGTGTTTTAATCCAAAAGTCACGGACTTATTGACCCGCCCTCGTATAACAACTGAGGCTGGACGAACAATTTTGCGCAGAAACGATTTTCATGGACGCGCTAAAATTCAAAGAGAAGGCTACAATTTGCCCAAAAATATAAGGATTATAGTGTTAATGATTCGGCAACGGTAATTTGGTCGGATGAAACGAAAATAAACCGTCTTGGATCCGATGGTCACCAGGTCACCAGGAAAAAGCCAGGTGAGGCAGTCAGCGATCGCCATATCTAACCAACATTAAAATTTGGAGGAGGAAATCTTATGATTTGGGGATGCATGTGCATGGAAGTGGTTGGTGAATGCATTAGAGTGGTGAGTCGCATGAATGCCTTTCAAAACATCACCATCCTGGAACACGGACACCTTACAAGTTTGGAAAAGTGGCATAAAGATGTGTCGGAAATTATCTTCCAGCAAGATAATGATCCGAAACACACAGCCAAAATTATAAAAGCGTGGCTGCAAAATCGGCGATTTCACATACTTGATTGGCCACCACAATGTCCAGACCTCAACCCGATTGAACATCTTTGGGTTGAGGTTAATCCTACTATTTCGTATTTGCCTGGAGATTGTCCAGATTTGCATGAATTATGGTACCGCACTCAAATTGCTTGGCAAAATATCACCGCAAATCAATGTAAAAAGTCAATACAATCCATACCGAGAAGAATAAATAGCGGTCCTCAAAGCAAAAGGAGTCCATACAAAGTAGTACGAGTAAGTAGGAACAGTTTCGCAAAGTCAATAAATTGATCTAATGCCCTATTTTTACTTTTGTTGTATTAAATTATGTTAAAAGACGAATTTGGTTCTCATTTTTTATGCTGAATTATAATATTATTTTATTTTTTCGTTAAAAATTTCGTTGAAATATAAGCACGAATAAAAAAGTTATGAACAAAAGTATTCTATTCTGCTAATCATGTGATCAAAAAGTTGATTCACTGTATGTTCTTTACAGTGAGTCAAACCAAAGAATTGTTGATATCAAGCGATCACTAACACATCTCGCGTAGTTTTCTTGTTAACAACTGAAGGTATTGTATAGGGATAAACCAGAAAGCCAATATTGTGATGTATAGATTATTTTTCTCGAAAAAGCGACCAACAACTGCTTTGTCAGAATAACCTTTGTAGAATGTAATCAAAGAGGTCTTATTGTGAAATACCAACTTTTCCGCAATGATGATTCGATCAAAATGTCTAACAAACGGTATACCTCGTGTAGCTCCACGGAAAAAAAAATTTATCGACGTTAAATAGGATAATCTTGGCGGGCAATTGATGTCACGAACGGCGATATTAACCTAGTCAGAAAACTACGTACTAGTCGCCTGGAATGACTAGGACATATAGAGGGAATGGCCACCAATCCTCCGCTCTGCAGAGTTCTCGAGTATAATCCCGAGTGAAAACGCAGTAGAGGAATACCTCATCTTAGGTGCCGCGCATAAGTAGTTCTTACCCAGTTGGAGTGCGCAACTGGATGGAGTTAGCTAAGGATCGTTGTAACTGGATATAATTGTCAGTTTAGGACTAGGTTGATTCCGAGCTCCGAGCGAATTGTTTGTTATTCTTTTTACGGGGAAAGTGGTTCAAGCTCAGATATTCCCAGTATTGTAGTGGCTTCAAGGCTTTAAGGAATTTCCGTTCTTTCATTATACCGGAATGCTGTTTCAAATTATTTGCAAACGATCGTAAAATGATAGTTACGCATAGGGTGATGCCAGCTTCGTTTGGTCCACATTTTTAGAGATAAATGTTTCATCTGAGTCCAATTTGATTTGATTTTGATTTTTAAATGTGGAGGTCTATACAGTGAGATAAATGGCAACAAAACGAAAAGAAAGGAAAGAAATTTTGAACCAAAATACACTCGTATGAACTCATTTGTAAGGTTGGAGGGTTAAACATTAGTCGCGCGCAGCGAAATGTTGTCGTATTTAATGTTCTTTCAATCGATATCAGTTTTATGGTTTAGTTTAAATTTTGGGAGTTAGAACTTTCCGCGAAAATTCACCGAAAACATATTAAAGAAACAAACACTGTGATGGCTCTATTTGATTTGTGGGCTTGGATGTTATTGACTTTGGCGTTTTGAAGCAAACGTTGTAGGTGGGACAAATTTTACTTTTTATTTTCATTTAGGAGATATGTTAGCACGTAGGCCATATAATAGACTCTTTCTGGCTTTCGGTGTTATCATGTGCTTTCAGCTGTCTTCATAAGAAAAATGCAATTAGTCTTCCTTGTGAGTGAGGGAAATTTATTCACTTTTCACCTGTCACTTAGACATGCATTTGTAGTGATAGAATCCTTTCTCTATTCGAAGACATCTTGCGCTAGGATCCATTGTTTAATTATGTTTCATAAACCAGGTTGTTTGTTTTTAATAAGCAAAGGTCGTCTACATAATATCAGTCCTTGTCCGAATCAAAGTTTTGCGTTTCAGAGCAATTCTGTTTATCCATTGCGGCAAGTTATGCCTCAGACCAACTGAATCTTGCCTAGTTTACTTACATCAAAGCCTTACCAAATTATTTAAACTCTGCAGTTTCTTAAGAAGTTCCTTGGAGTCGTTAACGTTGTACCTTTAAAGGTTAAATATTCATTTGTTAAAGCATCTCTTTATCTTTCTGTGCGAACCAACAGATTGTTTGAATAATTCCATAAACTTTTTATTCAAATGACTTTGCTTTGTTGCCGTAAAAATATTGCGCAATTTTTAATTTTTTTATTTATTTAAAAAAAAAGAAACAATATCAAAAGGCTGACGCCTTTGTTGACGCCCCATACGTCAAATCTAGATGTTCTTTTTTATCATTTTGTTTTCCTTTCTAAACCGAGACAGTTAAGAATAGTTTTTAATTGCTTAATTCAATAGTCTTAGTAGTAAAGCTAATTTAAAAAAATTAGAGATAATGCAACGTAAATAAAAAATTAAAGATTAATTTTTTTTGTTAAATTGCCACTTGAACTTCAATTCATTTATTAGAAAATGTCGGTGAGAAACACCAATAAGTTACCTCGACGTTATAAATGATATGTTGCCTAGATTTTTATTAAAAAGCTTTTAGTTGTTGACTCTGTTTGTTTATGTGTCTATAAGAATGGTAAATACCTAAAGTTTTCCGATGAAATCAAAGGAGTCTCCTCTTCATTCCTATTCAATCGATCTGATTCACCTACAGACCAACTGAAACACATGTGCTTAAAATTCTGAATGAAAATCTTATTTAAATAATCCAAATTTAGATTGGAATATTTCATAGACTTCTTAGATGGCAAACTTAATTTCTAACGATAGCAAATGTCGCTTTCAATCATCAAATGTCAGGTAACTTTGTTCGCACCATATAAATCAAACATCAAACTCGAACACAACAATAAGAAACCAATTTTCCATCCCGCATCTACTCTATGTTTCTATCCTTAAATTCAAGTTGGTTCAAGAATCTATCTGAAAAAATTCTATTCAATTTCATTAATGCTTGACCACATTCCTCCGACATCTGGTTCCTCGAAGAAGAGATTTCAAAATTTAATTGCATTCGTTAAAACGTTCAAAATTTTCGCAATCAACTGGCGAAAGATAAATATTTCATCCACTAATCAACAATGGGAGGGGGGGGGGGGGGAAATCCAAATTCACAAGTGTATCTACATCATGATTGCGCTAATTATGAGTGATCGAAGTCTTCTTCTCTCGCTTAATGGTTTCTGTGCGTTTATTTGCTTTTTCTCCGATTCAGCGCAGCCATCCTCCTTGGCACTCCGTCACTATGTGATAATGTTTTTAAAAGAAGCAAACACCGCCCCAGCTTTGTTGCCTAATACAAAATCCAGAAATAAACACTCACCGATTATTGTTTACACAACGCAAATATGTCCAGATCATTTGACTAGTAGTTAGTGTTCTCATAAATAACAGAAAAAATGTCGGTCTTCCTCTCCGCACCCATCTGTTTTCGATAAGAGTTCTTTCCGTCCACGCTTGTTTTTTTTCGTTTTTTTGTCTTTAATGTTTATTTTCTCTTTTATGAATGGCGCATAGAAGTTGAATCTCTTCTCCCCCTCCCCATAGAGTCGATTTAGATGGACAGTTGGCAAGCGTCCATGGTGCAAATACTTGTATATTCTACCTCCTTACTGTCACCACCTACATCTTCTTAATGTTGTTATCAACTCTTCTCTAAGTTTGTTCTTTTCACAATTTCTCGTTACAGAGACGGCGTCCAGAAACGAGGTTGATACCATACAGGGGTGAATCTGTTTTATAGTAGAATGGACCAACCGCTGATTGTTCAGGCTGAATACTCGTTCAAAGGAGGAAATAATGATGAGCTGTGCTTTAAGAAAGGAGACCTCATTACTGTGACACAGCGCGAAGAAGGCGGCTGGTGGGAGGGAACTCTTAACGATAAGACTGGCTGGTTTCCCAGCAATTATGTTAATGAATATAAGGCACCATTACCACCGTCCGATGCGATACGTCCACCTGAAGAGATTCAGGAATATCGTTCGGTTGTGTTGAAAGACCTGTTGGACAGTGAAAAAGCTCACGTGGCAGAGATACAAGGATTATTGGAAAATTTCCTTGAACCGCTCCAAAACGCACAAATGTAAGTTGTCCTTTACTGCAATATATTTGCCACTTTATCAATTTGTCATTGTCTGTTTGAATATTTGCAGTTTAACAAACGATGGATATGCTCAATTAATGTGCAATTTTGTTGAGGTTGTGAAGACACACGATGAGTTGTTGACTTGTTTAGAAGAATGCAACGATCGTGTGGGAAAATTATTTTTGACAAAAGCTCCTATAATGAAATCAGTTCATCAGGCATATTGCGCAGCCCATCCAAGAGCTATTGTTATTTTAGACAAACACAAGTGAGTATTTCCTCTTAGCCACTGAATTGATCTCCAATTTGATTTAATTTCAATTTTACTTTTTTCCAGAGATGATTTGGAAAAATATATGGAACGCCAAGGAGCAGCTTCTCCTGGTTTGCTAGTCTTGACAACTGGCCTTTCGAAACCGTTTAGAAGATTGGATAAATACTCAGCTATGTTGCAAGAGTTGGAAAGGCATATGGAGAGCAGTCATCCCGATCGTGGCGATACACAACGTAGCGTGGCTGTGTATAAAGATATTGCTGTATGAATCCGTTTTTTTTGTGCTAACGTTAATTCTTTTAAGTTCATTTATTATTATTTTAGGCAACCTGCTCCGCAACAAGACGACAAAAGGAATTAGAATTGCAGGTGCTAACAGGTCCAGTACGAGGTTGGCAAGGGCAGGAATTAAGTGCTTTAGGTAAGCATTAGAGATCACTAGTTTTCCAGTATAAAACGAACTATCTTCCATAGGCATCCAAACAAATTTTAAAGTTCAAACCAATAACTAGCCAGTTCTAAATGGAATAGAAAACAGTTGCCATATTTCCATTTTTCAAATTGTCGATCTTTCAGTGAATCAATCTAATAGTTTGTGAACAAATTTTGACAACTTTAATAACATGATTGAGCTCACTTTTTACCGAGTAACATGTTTGCCTTGTGACATGATCACTTACTTGTACTTAGATTGCACTGAAATCTAGAGTCTACGTTCGGGCTGTAGCGTTTTTAAAGTAGGTGGGCCATCTGTTGGTTATTTTTGAAAGTCAATATTTTAAGCGATTGTTGCTTTATTGAAAAGAGTAAACCATCCGGCAATTAAGGAATATTATTTGATTCAAATGGCTGCGTCGGCTGGTTTGGCGATAAGCCACAATTTCCCAATACATTTTCAATGGTTTTGGTCCCTATTTCATGAATAGCTTGACCAATATTGCTCTTAAGTACTTAAATCGTCTTTGGATTATTCGTATAGCATCGATATTTAATGGCACCCTACGAAAATTCCGTTGTAAGTCGCAGCTCCGTGACCCCCAAGCAACATCACCAAAATGACTGATAACACGATTATTGAACTTAGTTTGCAAAAATTATTTTTGGACAGTTGTGTGGAATGTAGCCCCATCTTGGTAAAACCATAATTCGCATAAAATCTCAATTTCTGGCCATAATAAATCTCCATTGACTGTAACGTTCCTTCCATTGTCGTGTTGAAAAAAAAGGCCAACTCAACTCCATGCCGCAATTCCAAAACCACACAAAACAGTCACATGTTGAGGATGCATTGGCTCCTCTATGACTCCGTGTCATACGGCAAATACGGCAATTTTGATTGTTTTGTTTAGGTAGGGCCGAGATTTTTTGAGCAAAATCGTCTTCAATTTCATAATTTTCTTAAGATTAAACAGAGATACAAAAACGAAGAGGGTGGTCATTTTGCTTCAATTCCTGAGTCAATTCGACCTTGTAAGCGAATAATCCGAAATCTTTATGCAAAATTATCATCAGAGTAGTGCGACTGATGTTCAATTGCTGAGGTCCATGCCACGTTTAGGTTGTCGGGTTAAGGCGCTCACTTTGGGTAACAGTTGCAATATTCTCCTTTGAGCGCACAGGATGAACAAACAAATGTTACGAAGTTTCTTCATAAACCTGCCTACACCAGCTGGAGTTGGTGCATTATTTCAACTGAATAATTGTTTCTCTAATACAGTATCCACATAGAAAGTAACTATACAATATTTACCAACGTTGTTTAAGCGTAAATTGTCCCATTTCGTGCCGCGAAAATATAATATTGAGTTTCTGTCAATTTTTTTTAACACATGAGAGCTGTCAGTGTCAAAATAACATATGATTTAAAAATAAACCAACATATGGGGCACTCTTTATTTGCTCTAGATGTCGCAGACGTCTCAAAATATTACATTCTAAAAGGCCAAGGATTAATTTATGCTCGATTGTGATTTTGGGGAAAAGAAACAGTGATTGTGGCATTGACTTCGATTCATTGATGTTGTACGTTCCGTCTTGCTGACAGCATACTCTCGGCAACGCAACACACGCGTAATCTGGTGAGTTCCGCAAATAGTCTAAAACTAGGTATATAGAGCCTTAAAATTCGTAAAAATATGGTAAATATAGATCTGGAATTCTTAGATTTTTTTTCTAGTATACCTTGTAGTATGAACGATTTGGCAATTGTGAACCTACCGGATTTATAAGGTCCAATCAGATTATTGATAATAGTTTTAAGCATTACATTAAACACGAAAGTATGCCTAAGCGAATAACATTTTGGCACAGCTTAGAGTGTCCCTCTTCTTGTGAAAGGAGAAACGATGCTGATGTTCCATTCGTCGGGCATACGTTCTTCCAACTTAATCTGGTATATGAGTCAAGTAAATGTCCTAAATAGGTCTGTAGTCAAGCCGTCCGGCCAGAAGCTTTGGTATCCTTAAGTTTTGATATTGCGGTTGCGGAAAACTTGGGCCTAAGCGTTGATTCATTTTACATGACAAGACCTTTGTTAAAGTGTATTTTTCTTCAACATCGATTGTTCCTCTACTGCTAAGTTTCCTTGCTCCACTCTACAAGTTTCTATTCGGGTCTCCACATCGTCGATTAGATGTTTCTCATATTTTTTTATTTTTCTTGTTATGAGAAAGCAATGTCCTTTCCCTGTGTTTCGCTTATAGAATGCATGAGGTGGTCTCGTTGTTCTATTCAGCAGCGGCTGATTTAGTTAAATATCTATTCATTAAACCAAGGGGCACGTGGGACAGATCGGATAAACTCAGCACATTAGTTGCAACATTTTGGATGACTTCTGGACATCGATACCACTAATCTAGGGTTGATAGATATTCAATTCATAAAGTGGTTGATTGCGACAGCATCCGCTCAAAGTTAAATTTCGCAGAGTGTTATTATTTATTTTGAGGTGTGACTTACTTACTTACTTTAGGTGGCGCTACAGTCCGGGGTGGACCTGGGCCTCAGTCAACAAGCTTCTCCAGCCAGTTCGATCCCTGGCTAGCTGCCTCCAGTTTCACACGCTAAGTTGGCTGAGGTCCTCTTCCACTTGCGTGCGCCACCTGAGTCTTGGCCTTCCTCTACTGCGCTGTCCCTCGGGAGCGGATTCGAAGACTTTACGGACCGGAGCATTGGTGTCCATGCGCTCTACATGACCCAACCATCTCAGTCTTTGGATCTTCACTCTTCTGGCTAGGTCCATGTCGCTGTACAGTCCATACAGTTCGTCGTTGTATCTCCTCCTCCACTCACCGTCGATGCAGACGGGACCGAAGATCGCCCGAGGAATTTTTCTCTCGAAGCAACCAAGAACATCCTCATCCATTTTTGATAATGTCCATACCTCTGCGCCATAGAGCACAACCGGGATTATTAAGGTCTTATAAAGGGTGACTTTTGTTGTCCGAGAGAGGGCTTTGTCACTCAATTGCCTTCTTAGGGCAAAGAACCAGTGATCGTCAAGAGCTATTTTTCGGTTGATCTCAGCGCTGGTATGGTTCTCTGAATTGATAGCAGAGCCTAGGTAGACAAAGTCCTTAACTACCTCAAAGTTATATCTGTCGATGGTGACGTTCTGCCCGAGACGTCTGTGTTGGTTGTCCTTTTTGCTCGACAGCATATACTTGGTTTTGCCTTCATTGACCGCTAAACCCTTTTTCGCCGCTTCCGTCTCAATACTCGCGAAAGCGCCACTGACATCACGCTGCTTTCTCCCGATTATGTCAATATCGTCGGCGTATGCGAGTAGTTGGACGGACTTTTGAAAGATAGTGCTATAGTGATAGTGATTTGCTCGTGAGTTTTGCACTATTCTTTCAAGTACGATGTTGAAAAAATCGCATGACAGCGCATCGCCTGTGGTGTGACAGTTAAGTCAATAAGCTTAATACAGAGAAGGTCCTTTCCTATTAAGCGTATTTCGCGTACGTTTTGTTGAGGCACAAATCAAGTAGTAGAGTCTTTTCAGGGACCTCTTTGCTGTTGACCCACGAAGGATTTTGACATCAGTTGCAAGTGCGTTAAAGTATCTAATGTATGAAGGTTTTTTATTATAATTATCGTGCACTCAGGAGATAATTCGTTGTTAGTGCCATCGTTAATACAATCACGCAAATCCATTCGCCATACGCCCTTCTTTTTCGATCATCATGTTTCTTCAGTTTTAGAATCTTTGCCAAGCCAATCCCGTTTGAATAAGACCAGTGATCGTTGGCTACCAAAGGGTTTAAAATATCGTAGGCACAGTATAGTTCAGTACAAATTAACCCACCAACAAACAGGGAGGACTAGTCTTTGAGCCACACCGGACTGCTGCATCATTAATTTTAATTTTTTTTTTATTGACGACAACACCTATATGTTCGCACATTTACTACCTTTCCATTGAAGAGAATCCTACTGCGTTTTCGACGTCCTTAAGAGGAAATAAGCTGTTAAATGTGTTTTTTTGTTTTAGGGTATCGGAACAGCAGAACGTCTGCCTTGCACTGTATCATTTAGAGTTGATTATTGCCCATTTGTTATATTGTAGAGAATATGTGGGAGAGAAGGAGAGCATTACCTATCTTATTTCTTAAGAAAACACACCGCTTGTGGAAAACACCTAGATTTGCTAGGCTTAAAGAACGCGAGCATCTTTGCCTTCTATTGAGAGGGTGTTGACACAATTAATCTTCTTTTTCCTGTTACTGTTGTACTTATTTCGCTATTAGATGTCTGATATTTGGAGAAAAGAAGTATGTCCGCTCGGTTCTACTATAGATTAATTCAGCAGACAGTAGCAACATCCAGAAGAAAACTAGAAATTAGAAAACAGGTGACAAGGCATTATTTTTCCAACCCCCAACAGATTCCCTGTCTTAAAGCTTCATTAATATTGAAACGACAACATTCACAGAATGAGTATATAAAATTCAGCTGTTTCCAAAGTATTTTAGCGTATTTTAATTTATAATTTATTGTTGTTATATTTTTTTCCTTTAGGTGACATCATTCACATGGGTAGCGTAGCTGTTGGAGCAGACCACCGGGATCGTTACTTTGTACTCTTTCCTCAAACTCTACTCATTCTCAGTGTTAGCCAAAGGATGAGTGCCTTTATATATGAAGTACTTCAAAACTACCTCAATATCTGCTGCAATTAAATGAATTTTTTTCTGTTGCAGGGCAAACTACCCCTCACCGGCATTGTTGTGAATCGGCTTGAAGACAGTGAAACCTTTAAGAATGCCTTCGAAATCAGTGGTCCACTAATCGAACGCATCGTTGCTGTTTGTCAAGGACCTAATGAAGCTAATCGATGGGTTGATCTACTAAATGCTGCAAATCCCACAGTGCCAATTAACATTAAGCGAAACATAAGCAATTCATCAATAAACGCTCCTCAGACACCAGCGCACGTAAGTAGTACAGAAGCCGCTTCATATTTGTCATTTATAATTTTTTTTTTTTTCTTGAATTAATACATTTCTCTATCTGTGCATCTAAATAGTCACCTCCTTATGTCCTTGATACACGCGGCTACTGCGCCCGTTTCTCACTTTGTGCATACCAAATCGATGCGCCAAATTTTCGTGTAACACTTCCACCAAAAAATTATCCACCAACAGCGCCGTATACTAATCTAAGTGCACATTTTTGCCAACTCGTAAAACAGGGTCAGCTACGACGATCCTTTGTAAGGATTTTATTGTATCCAGAGGCAAGAAATAGTGTGAATCTTCAAGAAATTCCACTGAGACGGAGGCATAAATCTACCCTGAACGTTCCTGCAAGGGGAGAAGAAATGGCACTTTTATCACGACAAAATGCTTTTGAATTGCCTACAGACTCGGAAAGCGAAAGGAGTTCATCAGACAGTAATCCGTTTGAGTACATAAAATTCTACACCAACAAGAAGGATTCATTAGAATCGACGGGTACTTTCATCGATCATGGATCTGCGGCAACAACGTTGAAAAAGCCTTGTGCATCGAAGCGTCATTGTTCCACTCTAAATTTGATAAATCTTAGCTCTAGAAGCTCCGCGGAGAGTGCACCTGGTCAAAAGGATTCCCTGATTCTCGGCTCGAAAGCAGTGAGAGCCTTAGATAGAATGTCTTCGGAAAAAAGTTTGATAATTCACACATCTAGTGCCAGACTAAATCTTGGCCAGATAAAGCAACAAATTTCAGAGACATCTGAGACATCTGGCTTCGATGGGAGGGTTGGAGGTAATTATGTGGCTTGTGAAGACCTTGTGAACATGGATGACGAGATAGAAATACGAATGCATAATCCAGTTGTGCAACAAATGTTGCCTCCATCACCAACTGAACGCCACAGTATGCCAAACATTTTTGTGGGGAATCGTTTCAATCGATCTGACATGACAGAAGTGTATGTTCCTTCATGGCCAGATGGCAAAAACAACTTTCAACGCCACGAGAATTTACCAATGCGTGGTGAGAGTCAGCATAGTATATTAGGCGACGATGAAGATAACTCTGTAGCGACACATTCCAGTTCATTGGATCTCCCAGCAATTATGCCAGCTCCCGATAGTATTACAGCGGAACTTCTATACAACATAGATGGCAATATACAGCCAGTGGAAGAGCAAACACTTAACCTCTCTCGTGAAGCTTCACCTTTTAAAAAACATTCTCTCAACTCTGACAAAAGGATCTCTAACACCACAAAAGAGCCTAGTACAAGTAGCAAACCTACCCGTTCGAACTCGATTCGTCGTTGCATTAGTTACCAATATGTCCAAATGGGTGCTAATCATCAGGATTCGCCAGAACATCGTAGAAAATCTCCCCCAAAGCAACCAAGAACAACATCCAGTGGTGGAAAATGTAAATGTTGTGAAAGTTCCCAATGTCCCAGTCCAAGATCTAGTGACTCCGGCATGGCTGGCAGTTGTACAATTTCTTCCCCTGATCCACCACTTAACACAGCCGATGAGTATTATCCATATCAAGGAGAACATCTTGGTGAAGCATCTCTAAGACCATCCAAGTCCAGTGGAGACCTAACGCGCTTCGATGTTTGTGGTATGTTTCGCAATAAATTTCTAACTCAAGATGACGATGATGCTAATGTCAATAGAAATGATGAAAACTTTGAACAAGGTAATCATAAAGATCGTCCTGTTCAAATCAATACCAAAAGCATTTTTATTGGAAAAAGATCAAATTTTGAATCGTTTCCACCCACTGGCGGTTGCAATGACGATGGTACCGCGCAGGAGGAAGAAACCGGTGGTATGTTTCGAAGCGGAATGTATGCACACTGGTGGAAAAAAGAGAAACTTCCAAACGCAGTTATTCGGGGTATTGTATACGCACATAGTAAAGGCGTCAGCGCCAGTAATGATTCCCAGGGCAGTTGTTGCACATGCACGTGCAGTTGTGGAACAGGCTATTGTTCCAGTTGCCAAGACTATCCAACAACTACGACAACGAACACTACAACCTCTTCGTCGTCATTGTCATTGTCGGCGTCAAGTTGTCCGTTCTGCAGTGGGGGTGGTGCAGCCGAAGGCGTCGGCAGTTTGGGCTCAGGCAAGCGAAAGTGTGCACGTTTTTAGTTTCTTTTTTTTTCTTTCTTTCTTTTATTGTAGATCATCACAGTGATGAATGGTTTTTTTGTTCATAAGATCTCCAAATAATCTACGAAATTTTGATAAATATAAGTTGATTTGCATAAACTCCCTTACTCTCCGGTGAATGTTTCTTTACTTCATATATCAAACGCGCAATGACCGCTTTTTAGAAAGTATACATTCTCCTCAATATGGAAAGTTTTTCTTAATTCGGTTTTCAGGGCTTCTGGGTCTTTAACATGTACTGATGAGGAATTTCAAGATCGGGGAATGCAAAGTTGACCTAATATGTCTTAATCATGGTTCTAACCCGTTCTATATATTTTTTCTGCAGTCTTTCTACGATAAAGGTGAAAGATGAAGGCTGAATGTTAAGAGCCATTGCCAACTTTATTTTCTGGTGGTTCTGTGGAAACGTTATCAATGAACAATGCCAGTGAATTATTTTAAACTGGATAGCAAAAGGTGGTGATAGAGGAAGGGAATGAGGAAAAAAATTAGTAAAATGGCATTGGAGATGAAAAGCAGGGCAGGATTGCACTTTAAAGAACTACATGAACTGTAACTGAGTTAATACATGCCCTAAGAGATTTCTATAGTCTGACAACGTGAATAAAAAAAAGAGAGGTAGTATAAGGAACGGATAAAACCTGGTTTTATAACTTAGTACGACAGACACTGATTATTGATAAGTTTATGCAAAAAGTGCTGTATAAAGAGTACATCTCACAGCATATAGAAGTATATTATATCTGCAAGGACATACCATAGCGAATCAAAGCAATTTAAGATTGACAGTGAGATAATAGTGGATAAATTAAGCATATCTGAGAGAGGTACAGTAATGCTTATGGCATATAGGGTGAAAGTTTTCTGCATTCGTTAACAATAAATATTGGCCACAGCTTTGTAGATGCACCTCTTGAGCTATAAAATGTTATTCAAGCTCTGTACTGATATGACTGTGACTGTGCTTTTGCATTTGAGTAAATTGATTATTTTTTCTTTTTGATCCCA
Source organism: Volucella inflata (assembly GCA_928272305.1). Taxonomy (NCBI): domain Eukaryota; kingdom Metazoa; phylum Arthropoda; class Insecta; order Diptera; family Syrphidae; genus Volucella; species Volucella inflata. The sequence goes on along the minus strand of OV743720.1, from coordinate 109,902,713 downwards.
TCTTCAAACCTCTATTACTTTCGATCTTCAATGAATGTGCCAACACCATATAATTTGTTCAGCCTGTAATTTTGTCCACTATATGTTTGTTTAAATGGCGGCTTCCATGAATTAGCGTAAGTCTTATTACATCTCGCCTTGTCACCTCCGCTGGCATTCTTAATATTTTACAGACGAGAAGACTGACGTGTATAACAGAAGTCTGAGTTTAGGATGCATCTATCCATCATAAAAAACTACGGAGTTTTCGCGCTACTTAAACAACTCCATGTAAAATCTGTATGCTACAATACAGTTTTTTTGATGGCTTACGGCAGAGACCAACTCTTCATGTCTCGGTGCGATGCCCCTTTCTAAATGTCAGGGATTGAATTTGCAGGTGGAAAAAATGACAATTGAGATATTCGGCACTAGTACGACTGATTCGTAAACTGAAGAATTCGTTGCTAATAAAAGCGCTATCATCGGCAAAAGGAATAGAAGCCATTTCGGATTTGTCAATATGCTGCTTTAATATAAAATTTGGCATGATACTAAACAGCAACGGATTTCGCACTCTTCCTCAATGTACTCCAACTTTAACTTATGAGAATTGGCTTGTTTTTACCCCCATGCATTTATGTCACCATACATATCGCGTACCATTCTATAAACGTCTCAGAAATATTCTGAAATCTTAGTGTGGTTTATATTAGATCTTCGGGAGCTATGTAATAGAACGATTGTTCAAAATGATATGCAAAAGTATCGTGATCACTATTCATCAATATCTGTAAACTTTTAATCATGAATGAATGTCGTAGGTCGATCAGCTTCACCCAGGCATTTGCTACCAGAATCTAAAAGTACAGCACTGTCGACCGTCTAGATGGCTTCTGATCGTTTCATTAAACAAAATCGTTAGTCATTGAAATCTCATACTTTGTCGCTCAAATATCGGAGGGTTTAAGATGTCTATTTATATGTTCATCAACTAAGATTAAATCTGTTAAATCAACCGTTTCCTTTACGTGCGCGACTGCAAAGGGATTTGTTGTTTTGCTGGAATTTTACTCTAAGTAGCCCTTTAAAACACTTTCCCCATCTTTTGTACATTTTATTGTTCTCCATTACCAGGTGTGCCTGCCTGCCTGTCTTAATATATTTGGACGATTGAATCTTTTCGAGTACTTTTTGTTTGTGCTTCGACGTTAGACTTCTTTTACTCTATTGGAAAATTATTTCATTAACGTTGCTGCAGTACCACTTATGGCGGATCACTGTTATAAATTAATTATGCCTTCTGTCTAAAAATATTCGAAAAATTCTTTCTTAGGCAGGTGTTCGATCTTTCTCTGCATATGCTATGATTCTGTTAAAACGTAAAGCTCTAGGTTTAAATTACGATAGTAAGATTCCGTCGCAATTAGTATAAATGAGCTTCTTTACCTCGTTTTTCTTAATTGCCGGAGAAAAATGCTTACATATAAAATTACGTTCTTATCGTCTAGTGGAGTGGGTATCTCAAGTTAGTAAAACAGATGGAACGGATACTTGTACATTGTCAATTTTCAAGAATTATTATAACAATTTTAAACTCAAGTTAAGCGTTGACGGGGAGAAGTATGACTGCAGCTTATAGAAGTCAAAAACGACAGCTGTTATTTGCTCGCATGATTAAGTGCAATAAACCGGATGAAGAAATCCTTTGGTATTATGCACTCGTTTCTACACTTTATTTATGCATATGAGATTCATCTGAAATACCATTTTCATTTCGGATCAACGGTTTGATTTCATAAAACGTCTATATACGTATATATTTTTATTTTGTTAATTTTCTTCGTAGATCTTTCGACAAAGAAACCATTCAATTGAGTCATTATAATTTTTTTTTCTCTCTGTTAATACTAAATTTTGTGTTGTGTTTAATTTATATTTGTTTTGTTTTCTTTTTAAAAAAGCTTTTTTAGCCGCATATGCGGATTGTAACGGAGTGAAATAAACGCTACAACTGCTCCATTTCGCAATTGGTTGTCTTGTTAATACAAAAGTTAAATTAAAAATCCTTTTTAGCCGCCTACACATCATCATTTTATCGAAAAGCAAGCCTCTAAGCAAAATCAATGGGCCACAATCAGTTTTCAGAAATCCAAAAATATCAAAACTTAACCAAACGCATTTTCTCATCGCATTGCCTGAGCCCTTCTTTAATAAATTCTCTTTGCATATGTTTTTAAAGATTAATTTTGTTTTTTTTTTTTTCAATTTTGGTTTCGTTTATCCTGTTTGGATGCTCGGATCAAACAAAGCCACAGTAAAATGCACAAAATTTATTTTCTCAACTAACACCACAAAACGAAATTTTAGATTTTTGTTTTGATTTTGTTTTTGTACTTTTTTTTTCAGCTGCAAATGCAAAGCCTGATGCAATTTCAAATTATTGTTAAGCTTTAGCTAAATACAATTTACTGAGTAATAAATATATTGAATTGAATTTGTTTATTTTTTTCTTATTTATGATTATAGATGTCGCCGCCAGCAAGTCTAGGATTCGGGCATATGAGCCAACGAACAACACCGCCAATACATCAACAGTCACAACACAAACGGAGCCTGTCGTTCAATCATCATCTGAGTTACAATCAATACCACACTCAGCATCCACAACATCATCAGCCTCAACTACCACCACTAAGTCAACAAAATCATCTTCTGGGCCTAGGCCACAAATCAAATTTAGTCCAGACATCGAACAGTATTTCCAAGATGACAAATACGGTCGGCATGGGGCCGGCGGCAGCTCCGGTGGCAAATCATCAGGGAATGGTGCCAAGCGGAAGGATCGGAAGCATAAAAGGTAAGTGGCAATGGCAATAACAATAAAAGACGAAGAAAATTGAAGGACATATTTTTGTATTACTATCAGTATCATTAAATTTATTATGTATGCCAATAGGAGCCCATGTCATTCGACCTTCAAAGAAAATTACACATTAAATTAGTTTTTGCGGAACTAGGGGATGTTGTTTGGAAGTACTGACGTATCTGATAAGATGAATAGGTTTATTAAGGATTGCATAGTTGTCTAACTTGGTTTTTTATCCGATAAATGTTGGGGGGTTTCGGCATTAGACTTTGTTTTTCTGAAACTGACGTTTATTTGTTTATGCTCTTGATGATAAACAAATGCATGTATACCAGTTTTGGAGAAATCCAGAATTTTCGATTGAAGGAATTCTTCGAAAACGTTTTATTGTTGAATCATATTTCCAACTCCTTTCTTTGTCGAAAAAGTAGTGAGGTGCCAACCACCATATTTGTTGGGATTCGGGATTTTTCCAATCGGAATTTTTCGAACCTTGCTGTAGGGGTTTTCCACTTTACTGTTTAAAGTCCAAACGTACTGTTGATGTTTTTGGCTGCATCCGCTGCGTTGTGGCCAAGTTTATACTAGCAAAGCAAAAGTAATCGGTTTTGTTTAACATCCATGCTCTTCTCCTGTCCTGTCCTATCACTTTGACGTCTAGAACTTTCTCACTTCAACTTGAACACCGATATTATATGTGCAACACCCTAATACTTCTCCTTCTTCGTTATATACCAAGTTTTCCTAAAGGGGCAATGTTTTTGTATGAAAAACAGACAACTTTCACTGAGATTTTTTCACAGTTATGATATTTAAACAACGTATAAATAACCATACATTCGCGTATTCTCTAAAACAAATTGACTCACGCAGTTAAGGCAGTGTTTTCCTAACAATGTTGTTAAGCAAAGTTCCAGTTTGTAGAGTACTCCTACATTGGATAAATTTACCCTTCTTCTAGTTTTGATAGACTGATTTGTACCATATGAACGATAGAGTACGACTATCGTGGACTGACATCTGTTTATATTAACATTTCTATAGTGCGATATTTACTTTAGTGCGGAACCTTCTGAAATGGTTACAACAAAAATCTAGGAACTTCTTTGAAGCTTTGGATTCATTGAAGTGACTGGGGATATTGGGTAGCGTTGTCATAGCCACCTCAGAATGTTTTAGAGTATTCAGTTTTTCAACCAATATGAGATAATATTTGAAATCTTCTCCACATCTTGTCTCAAAGTTGCAATTTTCTCAATGAGTTCGAATGCTTAATATTAACACTCAAGCCTTTATCTACATAAATTCATCGAGCCTATTCTTTATCAGCACCATAAGACTATGGAACTGATTGTCAGAACGACTTAAAACGGTCGTATACCAACATTTTTCCACACAGTAGCGTTTTTCTTTTTTCTTATATTTTACCCAATCCTTTTCTCTTTTGTTTTTATATTTACATTCTTATCTATTTTATTTTCTTAAAAAAAAACATATGAATGTATGAAATATTATTTTACTATTGTTAGCAGGCTCGATATACGAGGGCGGGTCAATAAGTCCGTGACTTTTGGATTAAAACACAGATTTTTTGATAAAAAAATAATTTTATTTTTTAACGTAGTCTCCCTTGAGCTCTATACACTTTGTCCAACGCTTCTCCAAAATAGGCCTTTGTTTGCGAGATGACTTCATCATTGGAGTCAAATCGTTTTCCACCAAGCCATTTCTTCAGGTTTGGGAACAAGAAGTAGTCGCTCGGAGCCAAATCTGGAGAATAGGGTGGATGAGGGAGCAATTCATAGCCCAATTCATGGATTTTTGTCATGGCAACTGCACATGTGTGCACCCTTGCATTGTCTTGGTGGAAAAGAACTTTTTTCTTGGCAAAATGAGGTCGTTTTTTTTCAAATCGTCATTGAATCGGTCCAATAAGTTGGCATAATATTCCCCATTGATTGTTCTTCCTTTTTGAAGGTAGTCAATGTGGATTATCCCGCGTGCATCCCAAAAAACAGTCGCCATAACTTTATTGGCTGACAAACCCACCTTGGCCTTCTTTGGCGCCGATTCACCCTTAGAAACCCACTGTTGTTTGTTCTCTGGTGTGTTGTGATGGATCCATGTTTCGTCCACGGTTACAAAACGGCGCAAAAACTCCTCCATATTGCGATTAAACAACGCCAAACCTTCCTGTGAAGTTGTTACACGATTGCGTTTGTGGTCGACTGTGAGCAACCACGGCACCCATCTTGCGGAAAGCTTTCTCATGCCCAAGTGATCATTCAAAATTGAAACCACTGAGCCATGCGAGATCCCTACGGCTTCCACAATCTCTCGCACTTTCAATCTTCGGTCGGCCAACACCATATCGTGAATTTTTTCGATTGTTTCGGGTGTAGAGACCTCAACTGGGCGTCCAGGACGTTCGGCATCTTCAGTGCTTGTACGGCCACAACGAAATTCAGTAAACCACTTTTTTACCATTGAAATCGATGGTGCAGAGTCCCCATAGTATTTATCAAGCTTAGCCTTGGTCTCGGTAATGGTTTTTTTTCGTAAGAAATAATGCTTAATAAGCACACGAAATTCACTTTTTTACATTTTCTCCTCAAATTAGTGAGTAGTCTGATAAAAATAGCTGTCAAACACAAACTAACTGACGCAGCAAGTTTAAATTTTGACAGGAGTCAACTGACAGATGCCTGTTGACAGGAGCAGTGTTGCTGTTTCAGTAAAGAGGTCAGAAATTCAAAAAGTCACGGACTTATTGACCCGCCCTCGTATATATGTACGTCAATAAACGAAATGTGTATTGTGGCCCTTCAGATTCTACAAAATCCGCAAAAATGGATAAAGTGATGTAGTTTCGACTGTGGCAGCATCATCGGACCTTATTTCTTTAAAAACATATCAGGAGCTCGTTTGTAATCAATGGTAATTGATACAGAAAGATGACCAACGAATATAAGTTTTCAAATTAAGAAGAACAATTTGTGGTTTACTAACTACTAACAGGTTTGAATTACTTGACAAATACCACCGATTTATAGAAACCAAGGTTTGGTGAGAAAGCGATTTAAAAAATGGCTTTTAAATTAATTCCAGGATCTATCATCGTCCGATTATTTTTGAAGGAAGTCGATTTCACAACTTGTTTGCGCAAAGAGCGAATGTTCGCCAATTTTTGCCGAAAAAAAAAATCAAAAATTCGACAGGCTGGATACGCTTTTGATAACTAACGGGTTATAACTAAAAATCTGCACAAACTTTATTTCATCGTAACTCAAAACATAATAATAAAACAGAAATAAACTATTTCATTTAGTATAACTATATTATTTTAAAATGGAAAAAGTCAATGAACTTCAATATGCGTTGTAATTTTGTCGCGATATTCGAACAAGCACGTTGTACAGTATTAGTATCAACTTCCTTAGGGCACTTTCGGATGCGACGCGTCGACTACTTCACATTTTGAGCCTTCCATCCTGATGCACTAAAGCTTTGACTTCTCCAAAAAAAATCCTCTATCGGTCGGCATTGTGGTAAGTTTGTTGGATCCTTCTCTTTAGGTACAAAGTCGATGTTTTTGTTTACCAATAACTCCAATGTCGCCTTAGCATAATGAGAAGAAGCTTTGTCCGGCCAAAATATGTAGTCATCATTTTTATGATTCTTATTTATAAAAGGAATCAAAATTTTGTTCAAGCATTGACCAGTGTGTATTTCTTGATTTATTGCCTGGCCATTTGGTTTAAAGAATGGCTCAGAAATACCCTTACCAGAAACTGTTATGCACAGCATAACTTTGAGTTCAAATTTTTTTTTCTTAATTTATACTTTACATAAGGAGGAATTGTAGAAATATTGTTGGTGTAATAGACGTCGTTGTCCGGTATTTGTGGACCGCTGAGTGAAAAGTAACTCTCGTCATCCAAAATGAATGATTTTCCAGGAAAATTGTTGCACATTCACCGAAATTGCGCTTTCACTTGCTTTACCTACTCTTCGGTGTATCCAGGACAGTGCTGCGGTTTAAAGTTTTGCAAATATATGGCTATGAGCAATTAAATTTTCTAGCTGCTTCTATTTGACTTATGCAATCTTTATTGTTAAGTGCGGTTTTCAGCTTCCGAATATTTTCCGTTGTTATAATATTCGGCTTTCTTCCAGAATCTGACTTCCTTTCTATCTTCGGAGTACTTAAAATTGCATAAATTGTTCTTCTGGGCACGCCTTCCGCCATAAAATGCATACAAGTAAACTTTTTCCCTTTGCTTTCATGGTTTTCATAAAAAGTTACAATCCGCTCGCGGAGGTGTTGCTGCCTCGATGCCATTTTACACACTGATCGAACTTGGAAGCTGTTACAAGTTAGATGTTAAAAGATGATACGATCAACTGCATTATTGCGTGATAACTACCAGCAATTTAAAGTTAAAATAATAAAATGGCGGGTAATTGAAATTAGTGCAGATTTTTAGTTATAACCCGTTAATCCCTCAAAATCTACATTTAATCTTAAATGCGAAAGAATTAATTTTCAAGTAGAAGATCAGAAACCTTCTTTTGAATTTATTTTCCCGACGCTTTTGAAAAACACATTAAAATAGCTAAATTTCAGACCTATTTGTTTTGTCCAAGCTGCTTATTTTTATTTATTTACGGAAGGAGGCAGACATAAACCCGTTTTGTCTATGTTGGTTGTGAGAATATTTCATGTTGCAGTATAGCTTGATTCAGACTTTTCAGAAACGAAGAAGAAGGCTTTTGAATTTTATTTTTAGTTTTATACCTTACCATAGCGAGTTAATAGAAGCAACTACCGAATTCTCAAATTCTCTCATTTTCATGGGTATTTCATTAAGGGTATTCTTCTTCGCTTATTGTTTTTTTTTTTAATTCTTTTATCGCGTCTTGGACTTAAAAATCATTGGTTAGGCTCAGTTCTAAAGAAAAAGGGCTCATCTTTTATGTGATCAATCAATTTTAATTTCATTTTAGAATACCATATCTTCTTTGTTGAACAGTTTGTATTTATTTATTTTTTTTTTCAGCTAACTGGAGTATAACAAATCTTCGACCGGCGCCGCCACTTCGGCCAAATTTGTTAAATAGTCAGTCTTCGTCTGGCGGTAGCTCGAATGCCTTGTCAAGCTACTGTAACAGCCGTAAGAATCAACCAAATTTTGAAGAAGATGCACTTGTGTTGCGTGTCATTGAAGCCTATTGCGCTGCATATCAAAGCAATGCTAGGAACACCATTCATTCAGGTAACAAAAAGAAAATTCAAATTTCATTACTGCCACCATTACTCTTTGGTCTCGTTCTTTGAGTTTGTTGTGGTTCATTCATTTACAAATTTTTTTTCTGTTTAATTTAATTAAAAAAAATAATCAATTGGGTTGCGCTGAATTACAATTACTTGCATCCGTAAAATTAGTATTGGTATTTGATATTAATTTGTTAATTGGTTAACTTGAATGAGGGGAACACCATCCTGGCCTCGCATTTTATGTCTTTAAAATAATAATAATAAAAAAAAAACAATTAAAGCTAATGTTATACCGAAGCCTCTAATATAAGACTTTTTCTATTTAATTTTTAATTTGCCACAACTAAAACAATAAATTATGTAATTTATTTATTATTTATTAATTTTTTGTTAATTTCTACTAAGATACATTGTTAATTTTAATGGGAAAACAAAAATACCTCCTTCAGCTGATTATTGTTTTTTTTTTCTTTTTTTTAACAATAAAAGAAGAAAAGGTTTTTGTTTTTTTTTTTTTTTTGTAAAAGAAAATATCCTCTGGAGTATATACAAGCAAGATATAATCATCATCACATCAACACATCAACATCAACAAAAACTCGTACACACAAAAAACAATAAACAACACGCATACATACACACCTCATGCTTAATTTGAATAACCTTCACCGATATCCATCCTGATGTCCCGTTTTTGTGTTTTGTTTGAAAATGTGTCCCTATATATTTGAACACATTTGTACATTTATATGGATGTACGCGTACTACATATGAACCACTTTCCTACATCTTAACGTTTTTATCATTCCGTTCGCGTAACACGAAAAAGAAAAAAAAAATTGAATTGTCGTTGTCTTGTGTTATGTCCTAGTTCTCTTGCTCTCTTCTTCTTTCTCCTTTTTTTCTTGTCTGTTTTTTTTTCTATTTCATTCTTACACTATAGCCTTACAACCCTGGACACCATGTCTGCCTATAAGAGGAGGAAAATTAAAAACAAGTAAACCATTTTCCACCTCCAACCCGCAGCTGCCATTTGCCTGCAATAGCGGCTCTGGTGCCTATACCAATTCAGCTGCGCAAGCTCAACAAAATTCTACCAACAGTTTAAATTCATCGTACATTTGGCGTGAAGCTAGTCCGAATAATTTTAATTTATATTCGACCTCAGTGTCTTCGCTGAACACAGCCTATCGATATTCGCTAAGTGGTAATTCTGGAGTTAACAATCAAAATAATACCCCATCACCGACTGAATATCGAGCAATGTCCGAAGAACGTGCCACAAGAAAATCACTTAATCGATTTAAAACCGGCTCAGGGTATGATAATATCTTTATGACACCATTGTTACCTCGTAAAAATAAGCAACAGTTAAAGAATTTAAAAAACACCTATCAAACACATCAGCGTACTCCGCCGCCGCTTTGTCGAAATCATTCAGCCGAGGAGCAACATGCAGAGAAATATCCTTCACCGGGATTATACGATCGAAGGCTGAATCGTTCGTTTGAAACAGCACAACAAGGCTATATGAAGCAGTCTTCACTGCGAAGAAGTACACCGCAATTACCTGGTGAAGATGGCGCAACCGATACGGATAGTTCAAGGCATTCAGCAACATGGTGTTGTGGAAATTTCGTTATGAAACAGTGGCGGAAAATTAATAATTATTGATTTTCAAAGAAAATCGATTAGTTTTTAACGATCAACCTTTTTGTTTTGTATTTCATTTGTAAAAAAGTGTTTTTTATTTTTTATTCAGCGCAGTTGAATTAACGTGGTAACGTAGTATCGTTACTTGTAAATTGACCGTTAATTCAATTAAACTGAATAAACTTTTGTGACATACATATAGGCATACAATTTTCTGTATAATCTAGCTTACAGTATTGTCCTTTTCAATAATGAAAATATGTCTAAAGTATTTCTATTTATAATTCCTATCTATTCAGCTGAGCTGAATGTACATACATTTTTTATACAATTAAATTAACAACAAAAGAAAAAGAAAAAAAAATACAATTTATGTAAATATGACATACGGTTTGTCATCGGGAAACTTGTAACTCATTCATTTATCTTAATTTTTCATAATATTCTCGTATATACGTACGTACTAATAATACAAAACACAATGTGCTGTTTCTTCATAATAACCCCTGTGATGTTTAAATCAAATTTAGCAACATAAATATGTAATTAAATCAAAAAAAAAAAAAAAAAAAACAACAAACAAACAAAATGAATAAATAATGATGTTCAATAAAGCTGTTAAAATTAAGAAAAAAAAACCAAACAAAAAATGAAATTCATACGTAGGAAACATATTCACAGAAAACAAAAGATTTTTTTAGGGAAACACGAATTTTTTTAAAATATACAAATTAAAAAAAAAAAAAGAAACAACGAGAATGAATAAGTAAATAGTATCATGTGCTTTTTGGCTATATATTTATTCGTATTGTATATATAATTGTAAAATTTTAACAATATCAAAGGAGTCCATTTTATGTTTAGCAAGCAAGTATTTCAATGTTTCTTTTAACTTTTCTTTTCTTTTATTTTTTTTTTTTTTACAATAAAAGCAATATCGAGTGAATTTTTAATTTAATTTTTACACGGCTTTCTTATTTCTTTTATTTCTTTTCTTAGTTTTTATTTTTTTACAAAATTTATAAAATTTGTATTTCCGCACAAAATCTAAACGAAAGCAAACAACAAATCTATTTAAGTGTTAACTGAAAATATTTATTGTACTATAATAGATAAATCCGTCATGCAACACATTCAACTATTTTTTAAACACACAGATGCCATATAGACTTTAAGAAACACCAATAATATAATATATTATATGTATTTTCTGGTTTTTTGTTCAGTAAAAAATAAGAAACAATTATTTCTATGTAAGAATGTTTAAGATAAATAAAAATAAATTAAGGAGTAACTTTTAATTGTAACACTTTGCGTATGTAATTTATTTGTTATTTTTAGTGTTTTTGTTAATGAGAGCAAAGTTTTAATTTCCATTTTTTTTAAATTTTTATTCGTCTAATTATGTTTAAGTTTTGAAATTTGATTTATAATTTCAATCAGCTGAATTTCTAATCCAGGCATTGATTTTTTATTTATTTTTTTTACATTTTATTTGAATTATTGCTTTAATCACGAAATTTTATTTTGAATTTTGTAAATTGTTTTAGTTGTACGATGATTGAGAAAAACCACAAAATGAAAAATGGTTTGGCTTAGCAAAAGGCAACGTTTTTATTTTGCATCTTGTTATTTGTAGTGTAGACAATTATTAGAAATGCTGTAGTCGTTGCTTTTGGATATTTTTTTTTTGATAATTTTTCTTTAAAAGAGATGGCGCTTTGAAACCTATAAAAATGTTTAGTAAAGTTTAGATATTAGTTTTTGATAACAATTTTTAATATTAGAAAAATTACGTGTGTTTTTGTAGATACTTTACCTACTTTATCTCTACTTTTCCATTAACATGTACACTTTTAGATTGTGCTTTGTTTCTGCCTTTACTTGAGTGCGTTGAATCTTTAATGTTTCTCTCCTTTTTTTGATGTACGTTTGGTGTTCCCACACGCTGCAAAAAAACACTGCATGAGCGTATGGCAACAATTCTACTCTTAAGGCCTTTTTTTGAGCAGAAGGACAACGTTCTTCATTCGAAAGTAATGGGAACTCTGATTAACCGTCAGTTCATGAAATATCTCGAAACATGAAAACTTCTCAAGGGACGGTAATAGGGTTTTCAAAGAAATAGGTCCACTGATGATTCGATGGCATGTCTTACCGAAAAGTGGAACCAAAGCGTGCATCAACCCAGTGAAAACCAGTTGTAGTTGTTGCACTTAATATTTGTAAGACATTTGGCAGAGTGTGAACATGTGCTTTTGGGATCGCCGATTCTCTTCTACATTGCATTGAAAATTGTCATAATGATGTAACGAGTGTAATATCATCTGACTCTGCAAACATCTCAAATTTTGCGGACCTTTGTATCATGCTACAATTTTGGATAACACCATTACTAAGGCCGAGAATTCGCTGATGCACCTACATTTGAGTCGACCCCTATTTCGAACCCCTGCTGAAATTCTAACCTCTATTACTTTTTAGATCAAATTCTCTGTAGATCTTTGAACATGCAAAGACATAAAGCGTATCATTTTTTAAAAATACGTCTGATATTCGTCTCCAACACAGTCATCCATATAAGATTTCTTGAAACGCTTTTTTTTCCAGTAGATAGAATCGATCTAATAACTATTTAAGACCATAATTTCCGATTGTCACCCATACTTCGGAGGGTATGTGATCCGACACGACTGGGTTATTACCTATTCCAACATCCTCACTCCGGCTTACGTTAAAGCTACTGTTTTATTTTCTATGCGACACTTCGCCAGAATTCTATATTGAGTAACGCTTTGAAGTAATTTGTTCTTCTATTGCAAATCTGGTTGCTCCCTGTAAGCAGTCGTCCTTGTCGCAATCTTAAAAATATTACTCGTAGCTTTTCTTTGACGGTTCACTTCTTTTACCTGTTTATAAGTTTAAAGGGCACAATGTATAAATGATGCAAAGCATTTACTACTTCCGCCTTCTCCGTTTCTGTTTTTCACCGGTCGTACCTTAACTTAATTCTGTGTGGCAGGCGAACAGTTAGTCTTTGATTTACTTATTGTATTTAAAAATGTTAATTAAAATTTTTGTCACCTTTTGTTGAGTTAATGGTTTTTTTCAGGAACAATTTTGTCAGTAAAATTCGGAGCTGGTTTGTAGTGGCCCCACGGTCACTTAAGAATATTTTATCCGCTGTTTCGTTTTATTATACCACTTTCACTAAATACATAAATTAGTTTGTCTAATTAGACCATGTGGTTGATTAGAGTTTAGTACTTCGTCTCCTGCTGATATTATTGATTTAAAACCGTTTCTTCTCTGGCAGTTTCCGTACTCCATTTAAAAACTTATAGAAATCGCGCCAAAACAGTTCTTTTTCCGATTGCTGACTGGCTATAGGCTCTAAAAATGTTCTAAATTTTATGTTCATTACCAGTGAAGTAGCCCTCAGCGGATTGCTAATATTTTATTGTATATGCTTACGATCATATCTTATTTTAGTTGTCAAGATAATGGCAAATTGGGATGGAAAAAGTGCTTCTTCTTCTGCCTTTTGACAAGAATTATTGGTGTTAATAGATAAACGAAGTAGACATAAGCACTAACTATTTCAGAAATGTTGCTGTTTTTTTGTGATGTTATGTCAGATTTGTAGATGTTGTTTACGATACCACATCGATCAAAGAGATCGAATTTAAAAATTTAAAAATTAATTAAAAATACAAGTTAACTCTCATTCATCTTAATTTATATTGTCCCCTTCAAAGTAATCCCCATCGACTGCAACACACTTATACCAGCGCTTGATCCAATCCGCGAAACATTTTTTATATTCGGTTTTCGGTATGTCCATCAATGCTTCCTGCGATTTTTCCATTACTTCCTCTCGGCTGCTGAAACGCGTTCCCCGTAGTGGTTCTTTTAACTCGATTGAACAGAAAGAAGTCACAGGGAGCCAAATCAGGTGAATTCGGTGCCTGTTGGATGGTATTTGTTGCATTTTTCGTCAAAAAATTACGAATAATGATGGCACTGTGCGATGGTGCGTTATCATGGTGGAAAATCCGCGAGTTTTCTGTCCACAATTCTGGTCTCTTTCGGCGAATTGCTTCACGCAAACGTCTCATAACGCCCAAATAATACGCTTTGTTTACTGTCTGGCCGTTGTAATCCATGAAAACCGTGAGCATTGCCTTCTTTACTGACTGAAAACGACGTTGTTTTTTTGATCTCGGCTCATTTGGTGAACGCCATTCACTTACCTGATGTCTGGATTGCGTGTCGTACTAATAAACCCACGTCTCGTCTCCAGTAATGATCCTTGTGATGAATTTGGGATCGGATTCAGCCTCGGAAATCATCTCTTTTTTGCGTCGTCAACACGGTCTCTTTTTTGCATGAAATTGAGGACTTTTGGCACCAACTTTGCTGCTACACGACGGAAACCCAAATCATTAACCAAAATGTCTTGGACGGATCCATAGGCAATGTTAAAGTCCTCCTCTATCTCTCTGATGGTTAATTTGAGGTTATTGACCAAACATTTCTTTTACTTCATCATTGTTGTCGTCGGTTTTCGATGTCGATGGTCTGCCACTGCGTTCATCATCTTAGATGAACTCACGACCACTTTTGAACTGCTCGTGCCACTGGTAAACGACCGTTTTCTTTAGAGAATCGTTGCCGAAACACTTTTCCAACGTTCGCGCACCATTAAATCGGTTTTTTACGCAAAATTAATACAAGTTCGTTGCTGCAAATTTAAATTCATTTCTAAAATTGTAAAAAACCGCCAACACACACAGAGATAGATATAAAATACTCTTGGCTACGTAACTTTTGCAAATGTCAAGCTATGACGCTAGAGTTTAGAGGGAATATCAACAGCAGATGTACCAACTTAACAAAAAACACAACTCAAATCGGAACAATGGGGGCGCCACACGGTGGTTACTTTTTGATCAAGGTGGTATATTCTTGGTTTTGTCATTTTTCACTGTTAAACGATTTTTTCATTGCGGAAAGAATGTAAAAGATTGGTTTGAGTATCTCTGCCAATGTGCTACGCAAGTTGAAAATAGCTTGGCTGGATTCCATTAATGCCTGCCGCTTTGTTATTCTTGACTTATTTTGTTTTATTATTTCATTACCTCTATGCTACTGGGAGGTCTTGTCAGAAATGCATTGCTGCCGATGACTTCCACCGTAGCTTATATAATAATAAATATATAAATATAAAAAAGAAAAATTCAAGTTTGTAACCTGGTGTTGTTAGAGCTGTTTTTTTAGCTTGTGTTATTAAAATGTTTACGTACGAGTAGTTAACCTTTCCGCAACTTTTACATCGCCAAAGTGTCTTGTCCTCGCTACTGATTTATAAATTGGAGTCTCACGATAACCGCAATCCACACTTTGATTGCAATTAGTTTTAGATTCATCTCCAGATGTCTGCCGATATCCATGTGTTGTTAGTTTTTGAATTTTTACCGAAATATCTTTCTGCTACGGTTGCACAGTGTTTAAGTATTCATTGCTATTTGCTTGCAAAGTGTTGATGACTGTTTCGTTCTCAGAAATTGATAGAAACTAAATCCCAGAGTCTGTCCTACCACAAATGTGGCATAAGATATCGCGTTTTATTCTGATGTTTGCTACGCGTTTGTTTCGCATGTTTGAAAATCTTCGTTCTGTTTTGTACCGTGGAAAACTCGCTTATTCGACATCACAGCTTTGAAATTTTCAAAGAAAAGCTCAGACAGCGTCATGGGAAGCAGAATAGGATCTACGAGCAGAGGGATAAGATGTAACATTTATCTTGAGATGCTGCTTCCCCGCGACCTGGTATTAGTCGTTAATATCGAAATTTAAAAAATTCTTGCTGTGCCAAATGTAGTTTACCATATACATAATGTATTGAGTTTTCTCTACTGTGATTGGTTAATGTTACAATTACTTTTCCTTAAATGTTAATGTTAAAATTTTCCACTCTAAGACTGTGGTCCAACGAGTAGCGAAACTACGGTCTGTTCGGTTAAAGTCCTTGATTATTTTTATCCTTTAGATTAGAGCGAATTAAACATACGGGCCAACAGAAGAGTACTTTGGCAAGAAATGCCTGCGCATGAGCATTAGTTATAATTTTTTTTGGGTTGATTTCGTACTCTTATCGGTGTATCTACTCTACCAATCTCGGTGTATCAGTCCGCAGTTATTAGGCTCTTCTGTCTGCAAAAAGTATCCCATTTTTGTTTCCTCAAATCTTGAACTCCTCTGGAATTATGGCAGTCCTTACCACTAGCTATCATGCATCCTTTTGCCTGACGAAAGGTTTCTATTAAACAAAATTATTATTTTCTGACCTTCTTTGTATATAAAAATGTTGAATTATTTTTATTTTTATATTAATATTTTTAAAAACATGCAACTGCAACTGCTCTAAGTGAAAAAAGCGCCATCTCTCTGTAGTTCTCTCTAGTTGTAGTGAAAGTTATAATACTTATTGCTGAATTGTTTGTATCTACAAATTTTAATTTTTGATTGATCTTCTGAAATCTCTAACTTTCCTTATCTCTCTTTAACTCGTTTTTCTTCTATTATCATTTTTTTTTTTCACTCACGAAAATCACAAAAACCGAAAACCAAAAAAAAAATCGCAAATATCGAAACACACTTGCAGGTTTGGAGAATGAGGATATGACACCGACGTTACGTCAACTTTGGACAGCTATCAAGCAAATGCAACAGGACATGGCTCAGATGAAACTCCAAATGAACGAGGAACGAGCACTCCGTGGCAGTTTGCAGCAGCTTTTGATGAACCATTTGGAGGCCACTGGAACCACCAGTTCCAAATGTTAATTTCTTTCTCTTCCCAAGTAAAAAAAAAAAACAAACAAAATCTTTATTTATTTTATACTATCCTATTGTGTATTTATATATAAATATATATATATATATTTTTGAACTTATACATATACTCGTGTATATGTATTTAAGTGTATGTGTGCGTGTTGCTCTGTTAATAGCCATTTAGTATCCTCCTTCTATAATATTACCTGAATTTCCAATTTCTATTATTCTCGTATGTGTATGTCCTTTTCGAAAAAAAAGATAAAAAAAAACAAATTTAAGAAAAAAATCACAAAATCAAAAAATACTAGACAAAAGAAAAATGCTATGTGAACAAACTAGGAGACGTTAGATCGTTTCATTGTCTAAGTAAATAGTTTCAAATTCAAAGTGTAGTTTCTATTTGTTTTTTTTTTTTTTTAATTATTATTTTGCATTCAAAAAAAGTTATTATTATCTTATTACACAATGTTATACCAAAAATTGTCGATTTATTTTAGTTGTTTTTAGTATTTTTACTATTTTTTTTCGCTTTATGCTCAATTCTATTGATATATGGTATATAAAAAATAAAAATTGAGATCTGTATCCTATGCAACGAGAGACTTTTGTTTTTGTGAATCTTATATAATCTCCAATAAGCTGTAGATGCATACAAGTGCTGCACTAGTTTTAATTCTCAAAAAGATACAAAAAAAAACAAAAATAAACTAGAATAAAGAGAACTCTTTAAAATAGCCATAGTAGTCGTTACTGTTAAAATGCAACTCAAGTATTTTTATGTTTTTTTTTCACACAAATGTTGTGTCATGTATATTTTTGAAAATTTACACTTATTAAACAAACGAAAAAGAAAAATACAAAAAAAAAACTGAAAAGAAATAAAATTCGATATTTTGTACATGTAAATGTGGATGATGTTTTATTTTTTATGTTTGTTGCGTATCACACACCTGCACCGCTAGGAAGTCTTGTTTGGTCACACTGTAGTCACCTGTAGAACATGATCCGATCCCATCCCTAATTAAAACGGTTTTCTGTGTGCATTTGACTCTGCGACTAGAACAGAGTCCAGAGACTGGGTTCGAAGCCGAAGAAGGTGAACGATACGCACATATTCGTATGTGGACAATCATGGAACAGGTCGGTTCATTATCCAGAAACTCGGAGCGCGCGAATGGGTGCCTCTGCCCAAATCTATTTACAAGTGCGCGACCGTGACAAAGTGACACTTGTTTTGAAACTCGTATTCGAGTCGTACCAAGGTGATCAAACAACATTGATAAGCTGAAGAGTGCATAGCGGTGCGGAGACCTTTTCACACGCACTGTTGAATGGTGCGTAATACGAGTACATTGGATACACAGCAAGTGTATCTGCTAGTTGATTGTGGAAGAGGACAGGTGCATGTAAGTAAGTGAACACGGATATGATGCAAAGCAATTGTTGTGCAAAACTCTGCAGCTCTGCAGCCTGTTGCATGAGTTGATTCCAAGTTTGGGTTACGCAATACCTTATTTAGGTTGACAACACATACCACAGAGGCATGCACAATTCGGACAACATTGTGTGTGTAGGCTTTGTCTATAAATAGTCGTAGGTACTCGTACTTTTATTTGTGCATCTCTTGTGCTGCTTTGCCATTGAGTTGGAGAGAGTTGATATTCTATGGGATGCTAGGCGGAATCGAATTTTCCGCGTTGTTATCTCCAATATGGAAGGATTAACATTATCCCAAGACAAAAGGCTGGACAGACTATGACAATTGGATGCGAAGGTAATGCTAACAAATAAATGGGCAACGATGGAGATACACTGAACGTTTAAACTTAATTTCAGCCGATTTTAGGACTGATTGTAGTTTCTTTGAATTTGTAATTGTATGTATATCTTCACAATCCCTATGTAGATATCGTAAGACGATTTTAAAATTTAGAAGATTTTGGTGTTGAATAGTGTAATTTTTGAAGTAGAGTGATATAAGAAATATTAAACAAAAATTTCTGAAAGCAAAACAAATGGCGGTCGTACTTAGATATGTCTCCTCAGTAAATTCGTTAAAAAACCCAAACTGAAAGACTTGCGATTGTACTTTGTCGAAATGCTAACATTTACAGTGGTCTCCCGTGTGAGAAAGCTGGGTAATGTAGAGCAGATTGATACCAACCCCGAGCGACAAAGCAAGCGCAAGTGGAAGACAAGTCCTAAGATAAGCTCTCTTAAACATCCGAACACTTTTCATCAAGTTTGCTCTTACAATAAATCACACAGAACATCCATATATGTACAACCGTCGGTTATTGTAGCAGATAACCTTCAACTTTTCATCGAGTTGGCTGCTATATTCCACAAGTTCGCTTTTGTAGATCTTCTTCTTCTTAACCTTTTATTAACCCTTTCCTCGCTATACGAACTTATGCGTAACGAGTTTCCTATTTTTACTGCATCGCTGCTGCTTCGCTTATGGGGTTGGCTAATGTCGCAGACCGCAGAACGCGTCTACATAATGCTCGGTCCTGGATCGGTTCAGTGGCTAGCCCCAGGCTATCCAGGAGAAATCTTGGAATTATTTTTCCGACCTCGTTTTCTTACAGTTGGAGTGACCGTAGTTGCTAGTGCCTTTTAACCGGATTTTCCGCAGATCTTCTTTGAACGTGGCAGCTTATTCTATTCGCTTATTCTATTCGCCCCAAGCTGTTTTGTAGATATTGAATTGGATCGGCGTTTTAACCGCTCCTAGCTTGAGACCGTTTTTAATGTCAAATATTCTAGTAGAGATCACATTGCCATTTTTCACGATGAACTGATGCCTACTAGTGTTGATGGTCTACGTATAAGAGGGGTGTTATGGTTGAAATTTTGATGAGGCGTTATGCTACGGGCACTGGTGATGAAACAAGAAAGAGGAAAAAGGGAGGCACGGGGCATTAAGACGGTATTCGAGAGCGTCAATTGATTGAACTTGGGCTAGCTAACAGACTTATTTGGGGAACCTAGATGACCTCTCTCGGACAACAAAAGTCAACCTTTATAAGACTTTAATAATCCCGGTCCTGCTCTATGGCGCAGAGGCATGGACATTATCAAAAATGGATGAGGGTGTTCTTGGTTGCTTCGAGAGAAAAATTCTTCGGGCGATCTTCGGTCCCGTCTGCATTGACGGTGAGTGGAGGAGGAGATACAACGACGAACTGTATGGACTGTACAGCGACATGGACCTAGCCAGAAGAGTGTAGATCCAAAGACTGAGATGGCTGGGTCATGTAGAGCGCATGGACACCAATGCTCCGGTCCGAAAAGTCTTCGAATCCGCCCCCGAGGGACAGCGCAGTAGAGGAAGGCCAAGACTCAGGAGGCGCACGCAAGTGGAAGAGGACCTCAGCCAACTTAGCGTGCGAAACTGGAGGCAGCTAGCCAGGGATCGAGCTGGCTGGAGAAGCTTGTTGACTGAGGCCCAGGTCCACCCCGGACTGTAGCGCCACCTAAAGTAAGTAAGTAAGATCCTGTGAGCGTTACACTCCATTTTAGACGAATGAATGCCTTTTATGCATTTTAAGGCCTGGAAAGAAGGAAAAGGATTTCGAACATCGCCTGAGGATATTTTGCAAATAGGAAGTTGTTCGATT
This sequence comes from Volucella inflata, assembly GCA_928272305.1. Classification (NCBI taxonomy): domain Eukaryota; kingdom Metazoa; phylum Arthropoda; class Insecta; order Diptera; family Syrphidae; genus Volucella; species Volucella inflata. The sequence continues at coordinate 109,882,468 of OV743720.1, read as the reverse complement.
TTGGCCTTGCTATTGCCATTCTTGGTTAATAACTGCTGGTGTCCAAATTTCGCAGCAGACATCATTGTGTTTTGGAAGTATCAAAAGTTAAGTGGTTCACTGGTTGTTTAAGACTGTTTAATTGGAATTTAATGAGCTTCATTTGCGCGGCCGTTCCCGTTCTTTAGGCGAAGAGCTGTGACGTGGATCCAGAAACGAATATGAAAAGCAGAGAGTAATGCCGTTGATAAGAAATGGCAGACAAGAGATCATAAAAGCTAATAAAAAAGAAAATCGATGACAGAAAAGAGCCCTGAGGCACACCAGCGTTTATTTTGTGGATATCAAACTTGAAACCATTCCAGACAACTTGAATTGAACGTTCCGAAAGGTAATTTACAATCCGTTGAAAAAGAGCTTCATCGATCCCAAATGCATGCATTTTCGACAGAAAAGCCTGGCGCTAAGCTCCGTCAAGTTCCTTAGAAATATCAACCACGCAACTATTTTGCTTTTGCTAGATTGGTATATACTTTGGTTACACTCTTCAGTGAGATATGACGTCAAATAACCAATGGATCTGTTGGACATCAAGAAGTAAGTGCAATTGGTGTCTAGGGGGGGGGGGGGAGGAGGAGGAGGATGAAGAAGAGTAACGCCTTCTTTTTCACATCTACTTGGAGAGAGTCCTATAGAGTAGGATTGATGAAAGCTTTCGCAGTTGTTTTGCATCTTCGCTCTTACTACCTGGAATACAAAATTCTGTTTTGATGTTTCTAATACTTATCCCAGAGGTTCGTCTGCTTTTCCCTCTGAAAGTCTGAAGACTATCTCCTAGGGACGTGATGCAGAACAATTCATCAGTAAATTAGTGTAAAGACATATCTAGTAACATTTTGGTAAAAATACGAGATGCTATGACAAATTGATTGGATCAAGATCCAGTTGGTTATTCAGTCTGCTTTGTCCCACAAAGTCATGTATCGGATGATTAACTAACAAGCGGACATAATTCTGAGCCCCATCGACAGTAGATTTATCGTGAGATATTTGGCCTACCTGTGAATTAAAACTAATAAGGAAGACTGGGATGTGAAGGACTGAAAGTGTTCTCGGCATTGAGGAAGGTTCATCTGGTAAGTGTAGAACTCTTTAAGTCTGAGCCATTTCAAATTCGCTGGTTGTTGAGTAGAGAGGAATTAGAGTATTTAGGTACAAAAATTGGTAGGGATCAGAGTTGATCTGCCTTCTGTCTGCTAAATAGAGCTTTTCAGAGTTAAGAAAAGTTTTAATTTATCTAAGGAGTATATGGGCAAAATTCCACTTATATGGAAAAAATAAATTTCTTGGCTTTCTTGGACTGTGTGTTAAGCAAACCCTGGACTTTTCTTTCCATTTAAGGTCTGTTCAGTCATAATGAGCCACATGAACTCAGTGTGTCCAGATAGTGTCTTATTCAAAACTCAAATGCCATTATTTGTTGGCCTCGATAAGCCTCATCTAACTAGATCCTCATCTAGATAGGCGTATTATACATAGATCGGAGGCACATTAAGCTAGTAAGTTAGTGAGACAGTAGTCCAAGTCATTAAAGAAAAACCAATTTCTTACTTTCATGGAATAATACTCAACTAATCTAGAAATTGAAAACTAAAATTGTATCGATCCACGAAGTGCTCATTTCACTAAAGGTATTAACACAAATGCAATTCGTACATGCAAATTGACATAAATGTAGCACAAGACAGTAGCAAAGCAACACAAATTGAAATCTTCACAATTTCGCATCCAGACATTGAACGCAAGCAGATGCGTAGTGTCATGCCGTGTTGGGTAATCCCATTTATCTGACGGTAGTAGCAACGACAACGACGACCCACTGCCAGATGGGAATACCACATTCGTAGATATTTGTTACTCTTTGGTGCTCTTAGTGGCTGGTCATTTGGCATGTGTAATCAAAGAAATGTTATCTGTTATGATTCATTATTATGCCGGGGTAAATTGATTCGGAATGCAGTTATCCGTACCTTGGCTGTTCTGGGCAGGATTATCAAGTGGCAGTCCATTTACTCGCGCACTGATGATAGTTTCGTACCTACTTTTCATGAAATCTACGAGTACTTTATTTGGCCGTTTGGTTGTGACTATTTGGTGGATTAGATTAAATAGTCGAAGAGGATGCAGTTTCATTTGGAATCGAAGACACTAATGGAGTATTTCTTACAAGATCTTGGCTTGGGGAATTAGTATTCCAAATAAAAATCAGCTTATAGCAGGTTAGTCAGGTAAGCATGCGCTTAATGGAATAAATTCCTTTGGCCAATGTATTCGACGAATTTATATAGAAACCATTAATATGCATACATAATCTTATATGTAAGTAGTACTCGTATCACATGCCAAGTGAATCTCCTCCAATCCGTGCCATGGGCAATATATCCTTGATGGTTGGAAGATCCATATCTAATGGGTGTTACGGTTTAACCCAATCAACAAGCCAGTTCAGCAAGAACAGAATTAGAATTGCTTATTTTTAATTGATATTGCATTGCTTGTTAAAGATGTTACCATGGACAAGCATTAGCTGTTTATTTGAATATTCTTTCGATTTGATTGACATCCAGAGCGATTAAATCAAAATCACTTAACTATCAAGGCCTCTATGCATCGACACGCATTCCTAAATAAATGAGACAGCCTCTCACATAACGACGTCCTCTCTGATTTTGTTAGCTAAACGGTTTTCCAATAAGGACTTGACAACTTTTTTTTTAAATAAAACGCAAACCGTTTGAGATATTTCAAAAACTTTATTATCGGCTTGAAGTACAAACAAAACATTTATGAATGGAACTCGACTTCGTTCATATGGCCACCACGGGCACGTTTGCAGCGGTCGATTCGTTGGACCCAATTTTCAACGACTATGCCACACAAACGGCCGCTATTTCGCGTTCAGTGTTGGCTCCGAGCTCTTCCAACGTTGTCGGCTTGTTGGCATAAGCCAATGACTTAACGTAGCCCCACAGAAAATAGTCAAGCGGCGTTAAATCGCACGAACGTGGCGGCCAAGGATGATTTTGATGGATGGAGAACGTACGTCGCAAAATACGCCATAATGTGATGTGAGCGATGCCCAATTCTTGAGAACGCTGTGGAATTGACTGATTTGGATCGTTTGCTACGGACACGAACGGCAGCGATATTTTCGACACTTCGGCCAACCCGTTGTCTCACTAACACGGCAACATCACACAACGAATATGTAGACTCAAATTTTTGCACTAAACTTGTTATTGCCTGTCTACTAGGGCGAGAATTGCGACCGAAAATTGGAATTAAGGCTCTTAAAGTTGCAGTCACCGACTCCGAATTTCGGTAGAAAATTTTTATAATTTGCAGACGTTGCTCGTTCGTGTACTTTACCATGATGAAAATGTTGAGTTTACTGAATAAATTGACAGTGACAGTTTGATGATAAGTGAAAGAGTGCGTTCACAAATTAAATTCAAATTTGTCAAGTCCCTATTGGAAAACCCGATACATAGAATGAATTTTGCTTTGAGGGTAGCATCCTTCAATTCAGAAGTTTTGGTCTCCAAAAGGAATTTTTTGGTACAGTTCACAAATCCTAGTGCGGCTAGACTAGGTAGACGTGGCTGAATAAATGTATTATTCATTTTTATGGTAGAATACACCCAGAAAGGTAAAGCATAATTTTCACCTTCTGCTCATCCATGAGTCGTGTTGCGTGTTTGCCAATGAGACAGTGTTCAGAGAGACACAAATATTTAGAGGGTTTTGAATCCTGCTTAGGTTAAATCTGCTTATTCGGTAGGGATATTGGGCGACTTATCCACTTCGTTCGATGAGATCTAATTTAACACTAGTTTTCCTGGTTTTCTGGTGGCCAGTTCCTTAACAAAGGTGAATAGATTGTATAACTGTTCGTCCATCTGAATTAAAATTTTCGAATGTACTAGGTGGGGTGAAAAGTAACCTCCTTGACTGCCAGAATGAGCTGCTACTGTAAAAAAGGTTATGCAGCCTTGAAGTCCGTTCATATTTAGGCAGACATGCCAAATTTCAGTGCGATACTGTCTTTAGTTTTGTTTTGACAGCTGATTGTTGTTAACGTGTTTGGCATCATTTTGAGTATGGACAAAAACATGAAAGAAGGTGTTGGCTGACCGGAAAGTGAGCCAGCAGATACCACAAAGATTAGTTCTGAGCGCACACGCCATATTTTGGCCAATATTCTGCATATGAAAAAGTGATCCTGCCACTGGGTGCCGCGCATGTTCACTCCTGACAAAAACACGAACGCGAGAGCACTTCGAAAGAGTGTTTGGACTTGCTGATGTGGAATCGGGCGGACTTTTGGCGTCGATTGGTAACTGTTGATGAAACCTGGATCCACTTTTACACACCAGAGAACAGAATGAGTGCCCGGCAATGGACTGAAGCCGGCACGAGTGCTCCGAAGTGCGGAAGCGGTTATGGCGTCGGTTTTCTGCGATTGTTATGGCATACTCTTCGTGGACTACCTCGAAAAAGGAAAAATCATCAACAGCGAGTATTACTGTGCATTAATGGAGTGATTGAAGGCCGAAATCGCTGCAAAACAGCCTCACATGAAGGGAAAACAAATTTCGTTTTTACAAGGCAATGCGCCGGCGCATAGGATCATCGCAGCCACGGCTAAAATCTATGACTTACTGCTCCAATTGCTGTCGCATCCACCGTATTCGCCCGATTTGGCTCCCTCGGATTATTATCTCTCCCCAAACCTCAAAAGATGACTCTACAATAAAAAATTCACCTCACGCGAGGAAATCATCGACGCCACGGAGGAGTATTTTGCAGACCTTCCGGAAAATTACTTTCCGGACGGCATCTAGAAGTTGGAAAATCGCTGGAATAAGTGTATCAAGCTAAAAGGGGACTATATTGCATAAAATAAAGAAAAACATTTAAAAAAATTTTTTTTTTCTTTCCCAAGGAGGCTACTTTTCACCCCACCTAGTATTGTAGCTTGTGTGTCCGAAAAGATACTGAGCTTCTTAGCGTTTAAAAAAATGTTCATACGTCAAAATAAGAGCGCTGATATTGTCTAAACTTCGAAGGAGAGACTAAAATTTCACCTGTATAGATATTATTGCCATACATTTGTGTAAAGGCTTGGAGGTGGCTCAATTTGTCCTCCAAAAAACATAATTTTCTGAGAAAGAGCTTGAAGAAATGCCGACGCTCTTATTAACGTAGCTCCTAGTGAGCTGAATAACACAACATGTCGTAGTTGGTATACGAGTATCTCTATAGAATCGGTTATGGTAACGGATGAGTCCCCCGTTGCCCAAATGTACTGTGGCTTCCGTTGATGGCTTTAAGTCAGCTTAGACATTGGAATTGGTATCTATGCTACAAAAAAGTACAGATTAGCTGCTGGTAGCTCTGCTACTTGCATACATACTTAAACTAAGTGAGAGAAGTCTTTATACTAGAAAGTTGAACAAAGTACTTTATGCTCGTGAAGAGCTTAAGACATATAAGTTTGACTCCTTTCATGGAGCGTCGAACGGTCAAGCTCCATATGAGGAAAGCTGCTTTTCGAATGCGTCATCTGTCTAAGATCCAACATTGTTACCAGCGGCGAAATCCTGCAGGAGTGCGAATCTGGTAGACCGAATCGAAGGTGCACTCGAGAAGAAGAAATACGACACTCCTAACGACGAAATTTGTTACTCGGCCAGATAACATGGAGTAGACGAATCATTAGTTTTGTGGATTAAAGCAATGCTGATAAATAGGACATTGAATAGAGGTTGCTCGCAAGGCGTGGTTCTTCCTCAACTGCTATGGTGGATGCTGGTCGACTCACTATTTAACGCGTTCTCTTTTTCAATACATCTGATGTTTATGCACAATTATGTATATGCGAATGCTGTTACTGCACTGTCTAGCGCACTGAGGTCGTAGTTTGACTCATCTATTACTTAATGGCATTACCATCCAGTTGCCCAAAGAAGGCAAGTATTTGGGTGCCAATCTAGATTCTAGATTGCCCTGTCGGCAAGACATTGAGTCTGTCACCAAGAATGGTTACCAATGATTTCAGCCAGAATCTAGCCAGAAAAGGAATGTAGTCGAGTCACAAAGAGATCAGCGATTTCCTTGCTGTAGAAAAGACTGCAGGCTGTTTATGGACGACGTGACGTGAGCATTACGCTTTTACTGAGTACGTTAGTGTGCTGGATATTATTGATACAACATCTCATGACGTTCGCTGGGAACGTAAAAAGTACACAGTGTGAATGTTCTGAAAAGTAAAAATGCCACAAAATGTGGATTCGTGGTTAAAGTGAGAAATATGAAAAGATCTTCTGGTAAAAACGGAGCAATAGTAGCAATTTCTAGCTCAAACTCAACAAAGATGTGGTCCCTAATGTTTAGTTCTTAATCTTAATTGTGTTGTTCATTATTACAATTTCAGTTTTAAGCGCCGTTTCCATGGGAATTTCATTCTACTATTGCAATTCAACTTTATTTAATTTACCATTTTTTCGTATGCGCATTCGGCATATTGACGTTGTATATCCATAGAGAAGTTTTAAATCTTAAACAAAGGTTACAGTTTTGTAAGGCCTACTTACCTTAATGGGGTATCTTAAGTGTGTAGTGCTCAGTAAAAAAAAAAAAAAAAAAAAAAGTTTTATGTCTTCATTTGTGTTTATAGTTTTCTTTTCCCATCACACATCACCGATTGCACAGATTAAGGTGAGAATAAGAAAATCTCTAAAATTTAGCAAGTCCGGATGTTGGTTTTAAGTTTATGACCACTTTTGGCAAGCAAAACACTAAACACAATTACAAACTGTCCTGCAAGACCTCATCAGTCATTAGGGTTTTGTAGGTAAATACAAATTTAAAGAACAGATATAAAGTTCTGTAAAAAAAAAACAATCAGATTGAGTGGTATCCTCATATCTACTTTACTACTCGTATCTCAAGGTATAGCTTTCACTCACCGATGGGTCTTACGAAACGGAAGATATCAAGCCGCACAATCAAGGTTTGTAATTGCAGGTTCATTTCACTTCGAATTTCATAATTTCAATTAGATGGCACGTTACCAATCGAACAGTACAAAGGTTTCGCTTTTTCCCAAGGGAAAGTGGGCGAAACATTAGCCAAAGTCTGGCCAAGAGCCAGATTCAGTCAGGCATACAATCTTGCCCCACACAAAATTTATTTGATGAGCAAGGAATGCTCGCCTTAGTCATGCTATCGAATCTAAAACGCGATAACTAAACGCATTTCTTTGTGGAGTCCGCTTATCGTTTACCTAACACCCTGGGTGCTACGAGGTATCTGAAAGGTCTTCATGTCACGGTAATCCACTAATTCGTTGCACGAAAAGTGACTGGAGGTACATAGTGCAGAGAGTTACATACTTACTTTGCTGTGTCGTGTTGCCATGTTGCTACCGTGAGCCGTTAATGCAACTGTGCATATCCAGCAATTAAACGCTAATTGAACAAATGATCTGCTATTAAGTCTTGAAGTGCTTTCATTTTCATCGCGATGTACGAGGATTATTTATATATATATTTTTATTTTTTAAGGCCGACCGATGTGGTTTCATTACCCTCCATTGTAGCAGAATGATGCAACCAGATAGTATGTTAGATTGGTGTTGCGATGGTCATTAATTCGTTGCCTTACACGCTGGAGTAGCTTCTGGCTCCGCTGTTGTTGAGCAACTTTCTTCTCAAAAATTATAGTGTTTTGAGTCAACGTTTACGAGAACTTCATCATCATTAGGAGTTTGATGTGAAAAGGAATCTAATTGAGATGCAAGTACAAGTACGGGCAGATATATGTATAGTATGGTGTAGATTTGATTGATGCGATGGATACGGTATCAAATCAAAATCTCTCTATCCTATGACACGATGCGATATTATTTTTTTGTGATTCGACAATGTGAAGAGCATTTAGTGATATACATAAACCTATATAATACATTCTCGTACAGATAGATGCATTTAAAATCAGTTTGAGTTGTAAGAAGTGAAATGTGAGTTGGAAATCTGCGTGTGTCACGAAATAAACATCATTCTTCAGTTGCGTGTTAATTGTGTTTAACAGCTATTGTTAAGATTGTTAAGGCTTGTTGCCTTTAGTGGAACATGAATCACAATTACCTGCGGTAGTTTAAGATGAAGATTTTCTCTCTTTTTGTGTAAAGACCCAAATTCTTTGCATAGCATTAAGATTTTCTTTTTGGGTTTTGTGAAATTTTAATTTTGATGATGATAGTCTTTGGCTCATTTACAATATAACTGACATATAAGAAGGATTCTGATTCTTCTTACACAAACTGATGGCCACCACTGATTTGCTTCTTTTGTAATACAGCTTCCAGTTTGTAACAACAGCTTTCTAGCTTCCACGATTGCTTAAACTTTCAACCGGAGATTCAGAGTTCCTTGGCTTTACAATCTAAATGGCTTAGATTCTATGACCCTTTGATGATGTATGGACAAGTAAATCAATAGTATGGTCGTTGCTTAACTGCTTAGGCAAAGGTTACAGCTAAGAAAGCTTTTTGCTTTTTCTTCCATTTGCCCTCCTTGCATGCAGGATATCCATAGTTAGGCTACGTAATATCTTTCACTTGAAGAACCCTAAAATTAGGTAAATAAGGTCAATCATCCATAGAATATGTAGCTAAATGTCGAAATTTGGGGATAGTATTTAATGATACTCTAACTTGGACGGATCGTGCCGCAATTACGATTGGGTAAGTATACAATGGTCTTCGTTTACTATGGTCCACTCAAAGTTCCTTACCGGTTAAAACCAAGATGATACTTGTTAAATCCCTTTTGTTGCCCATCTTACTATATGGTTGCGAGAATTTTTGCTGTGTTGACTATAACACTAGGCGTAAATTAAATGTCATTTATAACAACCTTGCACGCTACGTTTTTAACAAACGCTATTCCGGCCATATGTCACACTATTCTCTGCAGATAATGGGCCTCAGCTTTGATAACCTCGTTAAGTTCAGAATACTTATGCTTTTTCATCATATTAAGCAGTCTCATCAGCCTGAGTATTTGCACAGCAGACTTAATTTTGCAAGCTCACAAAGAACAGCTGTAATGATTCGGCCCAGATTCCATTGTTTGCAATCTGAGCGCTCATTTTTCGTCCACGCCACTCTCCTATGGAACTCACTACCCATTACACTTAGGACAACCACAAACACAAACACATTTAAAAATAGTCTTTTCAAACACTTGGCCGGTATTACATAAATCTAAATCTAAGAGATATATTTACTTATTCTTATTATTATTGTTATGAAATTGTTAAATTATGTCCTCTAATTAGTTGATTGTCGTAATTCTCTTTGTGTTTTTATCTAGGTATTATATGTTCTTTAATAGAAAACTCTTGAACTAACTATGTTATGTAATGTAATCTTTATAAAGCCTTCACTAATCTTAAGATGCAATCTTACCGTGAAACTATTCTCTGCACTGCCTTACTGCATTTGGTGACATATCATAGATTTCCCCTTGTAGGATAAAATTAAATTTCGAAATTGATTGTTCTGCTTAACCAAAGCTTGCTACGGCTGGTTTTAGTTTTAGTCCATGGTTTTCATGGATAAATAACACCATTTTCAAGGGAATGTCAATAAGAGCTAGAAATCAAGTTAATATCATGGCAAATACTGCAATGCACATATTTTCCAAGCAAATTTACTGCGTTCAGCATCAATGACGAAGCTAATGCTAAAGAGATTAACAAAAACCTAGTTGAGGCATTCCCCGACGAAAGTTTCGAGCCCTTCTCCATTTATTAACGCTAAATAATTCAGAAAAAGCTTTCTCGCTATCGACAGTAAATAGGGCAATTCATTCTATAAAATCCAAATGCCTTGGAATTGATGTCATCAACCCGGATTTTAACAAAATTATTCTTCCCATTTTAACCTCCACTTTGTCGCCAATAAAAAACTCTTAATCTTGACAGTAAACACCCGGGTATAGAAATATAACTCTCATATGTTTTGTATGGGAATTTTTTGTTTCTACGAGGGCGGGTCAACAAGTCCGTGACTTTTTGAATTTCTGACCTCTTTACTGAAACAGCAACACTGCTCCTGTCAACAGGCATCTGTCAGTTGACTCCTGTCAAAATTTAAACTTGCTGCGTCAGTTAGTTTGTGTTTGACAGCTATTTTTATCAGACTACTCACTAATTTGAGGAGAAAATGGAAAAAAGTGAATTTCGTGTGCTTATTAAGCATTATTTCTTGCGAAAAAAAACCATTACCGAGACCAAGGCTAAGCTTGATAAATACTATGGGGACTCTGCACCATCGATTTCAATGGTAAAAAAGTGGTTTACTGAATTTCGTTGTGGCCGTACAAGCACTGAAGATGCCGAACGTCCTGGACGCCCAGTTGAGGTCTCTACACCCGAAACAATCGAAAAAATTCACGATATGGTGTTGGCTGACCGAAGATTGAAAGTGCGAGAGATTGTGGAAACCGTAGGGATCTCGCATGGCTCAGTGGTTCCAATTTTGAATGATCACTTGGGCATGAGAAAGCTTTCCGCAAGATGGGTGCCGCGTTTGCTCACAGTCGACCACAAACGCATGTGCAGTTGCCATGGCAAAAATCCATGAATTTAGCTATGAATTGCTCCCTCATCCACCCTATTCTCCAGATTTGGCTCCGAGCGACTACTTCTTGCTCCCAAACCTGAAGAAATGGCTTGGTGGAAAAAGATTTGACTCCAATGATGAAGTCATCTCGCAAACAAAGGCCTATTTTGAGGACCTCGACAAATCATTTTTTTTGGAAGGGATAAAAAAATTGGAGAAGCGTTGGACAAAGTGTATAGAGCTCAAGGGAGACTACGTTGAAAAATAAAATTATTTTTTTTATCAAAAAATGTGTGTTTTAATCCAAAAGTCACGGACTTATTGACCCGCCCTGGTACATTCAATTTTGTGTTTTGTTGGTGCTTTATGGTTTGACGTGCCATGGACGACGCTAATGATGTTGATTATTTACCCAAAAACAATACTGAGGAATCGGATGCAGAGGTTGAAGATGTTATTGCGGAAATAAACGAGAGCAGTGACTCTAAAAATGGTGAAGCAGAATTGATCGCAAATGTTGATGAACTGGTAGACAGCGAAGAAGTGGATCAAGTTTTCGACGCATCTTATGTTGGTAAAGGTGGGACTCAATGGAAGAAAACAAGGCCAAACTTGCAGCGTATGCCAGTGCATACGGACTTCTGATTCTTATTTGGCGTCACCGATCAAATTACGAAGCTGTTGATCAACTCTGAAAAAAGAATGTTTTTCCGCTATACCGAGCAACTATGTCTGTTCGGCGGCTCTACAACATAACGAGGTTTATTCGGTTTGATTTTGATGCCACGAGACAAGTAAGTGTCAAAACATATTAGCGAAATTTTCGAAATGCTGAACGCAAATCTTAAGGGCAATTTTAGGCCATACAGTTCTATCACAATTAATGAGCAACTATTGCCTTTTAGAGATCGCACCAAATTCACTCAATACAATTCATCAAAACCAATAAAATATGGGATCAAGATATGGTGGGCCTGTGATTCGGACACGACATATCTATATCTATATCAGAGATAAAAATCAAGGCGAGCGTGTTGTGGAGTATTTAGTTGTTCTGGCAGAAATGTGAAAATGGATAATTTTTTCACATCGCTTCCTCTATCCAAGGATTTACTGGGATGGAATCTCTCTGTGGTCGGCACCATGAAGAAAAACAAGCGCTGTATCCCTGTCGAATTCAATGCTTCGAAGATTAGAGAGGTTTTATAAACTACCTATGGTTCTGGAGATAAAATTGTGCTTTGCTGCTATGTGCCAAAAAAAGACAAGGCTGTCGTATTATTGTCTACCCAACATAATGATGATAGTGTTTCTGGGCCAAATCTGGAGCTGGACATTATTTTAAATTACAACAAAACCAAAGGTGCAGTTGATACGATGGATAAGATGCTGTTCCAGAATACTACGAAAAGAAAAACAAATCGATGAGCAGGGCTCGCAGCTTTCATAATTTTTACGAAAAATAACCCGTCAAGCAAACTTAATGTCCGAATAAGCCGATGAAGGAAGTTTCTGCAAGAATTGGTTGAAGACTTTTGTATTCCAGTCATCAATAAAAGGGCTCAAATTCTTAGAGCTATGAGCCACTTTTTAACAAGAAGAGCTACGAGAACCGCAGAATGCGCCGTTCGTACCGGATGATTTGATAAATCGAGATGGACCACTGTCGTCTCAATGATCCAATGCTCTATATGCTATAGGGAGGAAAAGGAAAAAGGCCTACTAGGTAAGTCTGCGTAAAATTAAATTACTCGTAGAGATAAATTACACTTATCAACACATATAATCAAACAATTTTACTATACATATACTCTGTATATACATATGTATGTATTATACATAAGTTTGTACTTATTTGCTATTTATTTGTGGAGTTTAAGAATTATTATTTGCATGAACACATATAGAAATTATTTCTATACCCTTGTACGAGTATATACTGTCAAGGTAGTCAAAAAAATAGTAAAAAATGCCAACTACATTATCAAAATATCTTTTTAAAATGAAAGAATTGCATTCTCCGAAAGAACTCACCATTTTAGCCACTGAGTAGGGAGCCGTTTTAGATTCGCTTAATAAATCTCCGAGATATACGAAATTGAAAATCGCGATCTACACCCAGGTATATACCGACAAGGTGAAGGTTAAGTTAATACTATCATAACTACTTCAGTATTTCTCGTTTCCTGGAAACAAGTCAGAGTAAAACCGATCTCTAATCAAAGGCGCTCTCCCGAATTCAGATCAATTGCCACCCACCTGCATTTTCTCATAAAAGCCTTCAAATTTATAATCCCTCAACAAATTAAAAATTATATCGAACAGGAAAAGCTCTTATCTCCCTTCCAACCAGGCTTTCGCACAAACTACAGCTGTACCACAGCATTACTAAAAGTGACAGATGACATCCGATTTACAATTGACCATGAACGCAAGCATTATACGAGTATACTGACACTTTTTGACTTTTGACTCGATTATTCCAATAAATCCAATTAATAAACAGCCGTTAAACTCATTTTGTCTTATCTGAGTGGTAGTCTTTAAGCCGTGTAGATAAATCGTCAACTGTCTTCCTTCCGTTTAGTCCCCAGAGGTGTTCCTCAAGGCTCACCCTTGTTCTTCTCAATGTTCATCAACGACTTACCTTCATGCTTGTCTTATTATAAATTCCACATGTATACCGATAATGTACAACTCTACTTAGGCACTCAAACAGGTTTAATAAAAGATACAGTTGTAAAGTTTAATAAGGACCTATTTGCCATATCATCAGGGTCACCCAAGAAATGCGATGGAATAGCCCGGCCAAAGGAGAATAAAAAACTGAGACATCTACTACGGCGGTTGTTATTGACGGTAAATTCAGCGCCTAGTTGGATGAGGATTTGTAATTGGAGTTTTCGCCATGTAATCGAGCGCTTAGTAACAATCCGTATCAAGGCTAAATTAACTAACATCATCCTCAGAACTCGCACACGCTCTGACGACATTGAAGACAGCTTCTACGAGCTGTTGGACAAATCATCCGATATTAAAACTATCCTCGACGATATTGCTGCAAAGATAGGAAATCAGGGTATAATTCCATCCAATCGATCTGAATGAAGTGAAGATAGTCATATCTAAGTTCAATTACAACAAAGTCGTTGGAGCGAATGGCCTGACTGATGCGCCTTTGAAAGCGGTAGGCGACGACTTAGTAAGGAGCGGATGCTCCCACTCATCCAGTATTGTTTGTCCGATTCTCAAAAAAGTAGACACTCTAAACTGCAACAACTTTAGAGGCAATAGTCTTCTTTACATCGCCTACAAGATCTTATCTTCAGTATTATGAACGCCTGAGGCCAAGCTATGGGATTGGTTTAATTCAATGTGACTCCAGGCCAAAAAAGTCCACCATCGAGCAAATAAACAAGCTACGGGATCTATTGGAATGAACATTGTTTAGTATGGGAATAAATGCCAAACTTGTCCATTTGTACAGAATGCAGGTAAAAACCTCACCGACACATTTGGTGTCCAAAAAGGATTTAAACAAGGAGATGCACTGTCATGCGATTAACATTATTTTTGAAAGAATAGTGCAAAACTCACGTGTCAACACAAGAAGCACAATCTTTAAAAAAAATCGTCTAATCACATGCATACCCCGATGATGTCACTGTCACGAGGACAAGATCAAATATATGCTGTCATCTTGAAAAAATACCCAACATCAATGTCTCGGACAGAACGTCACTCTGGACAGGTATAACTTTGTTAAGTAGTAGTACAGTAGTTAAGGACTTTGCCTACCTTAACTCCGTTATCAATTCAGAGAACGACTCCAGCGCTCAGATCAAACCAGGATTAACTCCTGCCAATCGCTGCTTCTTTGGGCTAAAAAGGCAATTGACTAGCGAAGCCCTATCGACAACGCTTTTAAAACGTTGCTTTAATGTGGATCTTTAACTGGCTCAAACATAACATTGTCGCTAAAAATTTCGTCGCTAGTAAATACTATCGAAACATTTATCTCGAGAGTTTTGGAATATGAAAACATACTCACTTATCGGACTTTTTATCTATGCACCTATGTCGAATGAGCGGCAGAAGTGGTTCCTCTCAATTTTAAACTAGTTCTAACTAAACGGATAAAATATCAATTTTACTGGTCACGAAGTGAGTCGTAAGTTTTGATTTCAGTGTCTTAACGATGAGATTTTAAGTCGAAATTCATATCAATTCCTCGTGCGATTGAGGGTACATTTATCCTCTATTTTGGCATATAGTAAAAACAGATCATCTTTTGACCAACGATGTTTCTCTTGGCAGTAATTTCGTACAGCAATTTTATCTAAACTCCTAGCGGCGACAAAGGCCTTTTTTTCTTTCTTTTGATCACTTGTGTCTTGTGTTGGGAAAATTTTAATGACCAGGAGTGTCTGACTGATGTCAGACAAACGACTACCATGAGCGGATGTAGAGTGCCCCAAGAGGCATATTTAACTCTCCTAATGGTTGGTTATTAACTATATTTCATTTCTGCTAATTTGATTCTTCTACAGCGAGTTAGTAGAATGTTGCGTCTACAGCGAAACAACAAAATAATAACTTTTTTCAGATAACTTGAAAGTATACTTTAGAGTATGTATGTATGAATACTTCTATAGACTGGCCTAATCGGCAGGATCCTTTGGAACTCGTTCTCCCATCAACTTGATACTCGTCACGTTTATTACCCTGGCTACTGTTTATTGGCCAAATGTATAATGGCATGGCAGTCATTTGCTTTCATCAGCTCATCCGTTCTAGATTAGATTGGCATACAACTTCTGGCTGCAATGCAAACACTGCACAGTGTGGTTACACTAATTGTTGATCTAAATCTTGACCGCGATATAAGTTGGCCATCGTTGGTCGGTTGTGCATTGGAACGTTCTTAAGCACCTCTGCATTGATGCCAAGCTCATTGACTTGATTCTGAAGGAACGATTAGATATGGCCACATGTTGAGGTTGAGGTGGACCTGGGTCGTTCTCACTTCATGAATGTGCCAATTGCATGGATTGATGAGGCAAGGCAATGCATGGTAATTTGCATCTATTTGCTTTTTCTCAATTGGAACATCTATGTATGTACGAATCTGTAGCGTTGTTTTATTAATATTATCATTACTCGGTGATCTAAACTGTGTTGGAGAAAGTTCATGTTCACATATGGAACAGAATGTTGTGCCATAGTGCTAATGCCCCAGGAAACATTTCTATAGGACAGTCAATTCAATAGAATTAAAACGTAATTGTTATGAAATACGTTGAAGGCATAAGTTTGTGCTGGCAAATTCTCATCACTTATGTACAAAAACTGCATTTGTTCAACAAAGGTAATAATGTTTACATTAAAATTTCAGGGTATAGCAAACAGTTTAAAATTTTACGAGTTAAATAATTGTTTTAAAATTTAATTGATTTGACGTCAAAACAAGACAACTATAGCCTTTAGTTGTCTGCTATTCAAAGTTGCGTTCGGCGACCTTAGTGCATCTGGGTTGGTTGTCGTGTTACCAAATCTATGTGGCATACGTATACCAGTTTGGGAATGGAAAATAATTTTTTTTTTATGTGAGGGTTTAGAAATTCAATGGGCGTTTGTTTTACTTAACCCAGTTCAGACATCAAACAGAGACTATGCCAAAAGGAGTGGTGGGTACTCAGTATATAACTTCCTCTTTAACCTTACTACTGCGAAATTACCCGCCCTTCTGTTAACAACCCTTTTCGGTGCATTGAATCTGCGCATCGAACAAATAGTGGAGGGAATAGAGTGCTGTAAGTGCTGAGACATGTGTTATATCATGGTGATTGCATTACAGAGAACAGTTACGCGTCTATTAGAGTACGGATTTGTTGCATTCATCAGAGCTAAATTTTTTCAAATAAATCTGATATATATTCGTGCCCCATGAACAAGGAGACACTTCTGACAAAGAGTGTTTTTACGAGTTTCTCGGGCAGAAAATACTAGCAATGCCTCAAGTACGAGTACACTGTCTTTACAAAGCAACATGCTCTTTTGATCATAAAACAGCCAACTGTTGAAGCTAGACCTTCAATTTGGGTGGAACAGATAATTTTGTAGTTGCAGCCAAGATACGTCATTGTCATCTTAGACAGCACACCAGCTGTGAGGAGATGTTGAATGGTTGCAATCGCAACAAACCCAGAACTTTTGGCTAAAATCTTTTACCAACCTACATATGTATATGTATGACGGATGTTGGAAAGCACACGGATACAATTGTGTTTCAAAGGAATAAGAAATACGAACAAAATTAATAAAATAAAGACCTACTTCAAGAATAATGTTGAAAGGACTTGCCAAATGCTTAAAAAAACGAGTCAAATCAAAAAAACTTAAACGGAAATCTGCAGGCATGAGGAAGGAATTAAAGCTAGAGTGTGCAACACTAATGAGTGTCAAGAAGCTAGGCCATGGCCCATACCGGGCTGCCAGCGCTACAGTGTTTTTTTTTGGTTCAATTTTTATTGGGGATAAGAAGAAACAAATTCTGGACAATGTTACGCGGTGAAGAAGATGGTTACATGAGAGGAATTTGGTTTTTAGAGTGATTCCGTGCACCCGAATGCCAGACGAATCAAATGTCAATGTGCTATAATTATAGAAGCGTAACATCGTATGTCATTTTGCTTGAGCAGCGGATATCATTTTCATGAAAAAATAATGGGTGCATTCAAAAACGTCAAAAAATACGCACAAGTTGCGCAACACTGCAAAGTATGTGCTGCTTTCACACTGCTGCTGCTTTGTTGCCGATGCAATACACAACCGAGTTTTGACACAACTGTTTAGTTTTGACTTTCAGTTGATTTACAGCTGCAAAAATGAACTTCTGGCCTGAGCACTAGTGTCAAAGTGTTGCATTTTTGAACTCGCTGCTTTACTACTACCGCAGCGCTGCCGCAGTACTGCTACTGCGTTTTTGAATTGGGCCAATACTCGAATGAACAATTTTACTCGAATAGAATTTACTAGAGAAGAACTCAAACACCGTACTGGTCCACTGTAATTTTCTACCGCGCTCAATGTTGCGTGTAACGGATAGATAGACAGACATTTGACAGACATTTAAACTACAGCAG
Organism: Volucella inflata; assembly: GCA_928272305.1. NCBI lineage: Eukaryota > Metazoa > Arthropoda > Insecta > Diptera > Syrphidae > Volucella > Volucella inflata. Next base: position 109,864,651 of record OV743720.1, on the reverse strand, counting down.
ATCCTAAACAAATGCAAGAATTGTAGAACTGTACACACCACTTATTTACATTTCAACAGACTTGCTACGCACACTCATGTCTAACTTAGATTACTATCAAGAACGATAGATAGAACAAGTTTAACTGTGAAAGAGGACAAAACATTACTAAATACATGCTGTCAACACGAACGGACGTACAACTTCGACGACTCGGATAGAATGTAACAATAGACATTTATCGCTTTGGAGTACGTATTTTAGTTAGGAAATGTTGGCTTCCCTATTAACTCTGAAAATTACAATTTATCAGAAATCAAATGAAGAATTATACTTGAGAATCCCTATTTCTTTGGCCTTTAAGAGACTTGACAGAAAACAGCGAACGTTTATTTTTTGACTGTCAAAGTGTATACAATTTTTATTTAAGTTGGCTACGACTACGTTTAAGTTCTACATACGGAGAGTAAAATTTTTGATCACTTTTCGAGCATATTTGCTGCTATCTTTCTAGTAACACGTGTATGTTGTCTTCCAAGGCTGCAATTGACGCTTGCTTATCGGCATAGACGAGTGATTTGACGTTTGCTTTAGGTGGCGCTACAGTCCGGGGTGGACCTGGGCCTCAGTCCACAAGCTTCTCCAGCCTGTTCGATCCCTGGTTAGCTGCCTCCAGTTTCGCACGCTAAGTTGGCTGAGGTCCTCTTCCACTTGCGCGCGCCACCTGAGTCTTGGCCTTCCTCTACTGCGCTGTCCCTCGGGAGCGGAGTCGAAGACTTTTCGGACCGGAGCATTGGTGTCCATACGCTCTACATGACCCAACCATCTCAGTCTTTGGATCTTCACTCTTCTGGCTAGGTCCATGTCGCTGTACAGTCCATACAGTTCGTCGTTGTATCTCCTCCTCCACTCACCGTCAATGCAGACGGGACCGAAGATCGCTCGAAGAATTTTTCTCTCGAAGCAACCAAGAACACCCTCATCCATTTTTGATAATGTCCATGCCTCTGCGCAATAGAGCAGGACCGGGATTATTAAAGTCGTATAAAGGGTGACTTTTGTTGTCCGAGGAGGGCTTTGCTACTCAATTGCCTTCTTAACCCAAAGAAACAGCGGTTGGCAAGAGTTATTCTTCGCTTGATCTCAGCGCTGGTGTCGTTGTCTGTATTTATAGCGGAGCCTAGGTAGACAAAGTCCTTAACTACCTCAAAGTTATATCTGTCGAGGGTGACGTTATGTCCGAGACGTCGGTGTTGGTTGTCCTTTTTGCTTGACAGCATATACTTGGTCTTGCCCTCATTGACCGCTAAACCCATTTTCGCCGCTTCCGTCTCAATACTCCCGAAAGCGCCTCTGACATCACGCTGCTTTCTCCCGATTATGTCAATATCGTCGGCGTATGCGAGTAGTTGGACGGACTTTTGAAAGATAGTGCCTCTTGTATTTGCTCGTGAGTTTTGCACTATTTTTTCAAGTACGATGTTGAAGAAATCGCATGACAGCACATCGCCTTGTTTAAATCATTTTTTGACATCAAAAGTTTCGGTCAGATCTTTACTGACCTTAATGGACCAGCGTGGATTCTTCATCATCATCCTGCACAGACGGACGAGTTTGGCAAGGATTCCAAAACTAGACATTGCTCTGTATTACTCTCTGAAGATGCTGTCATACACAATCTTAGAATTGATAAATAGGTGTTGTGTGTCGATCTGACCCCTTGGTTTTTTTCTAAGATTTGCCGTAGTGTGAATATTTGGTCGATAGTGGACTTTCCTGGCCTGAAGCTACACTGATATGGTCCTATCAGGCTGTTGACAAACGGCAGATAAGATCTTTTATGCGGTGTTAAGAAGACTTTAGCTATTGAGCCCACCTAATTTCCTTCTTACCAAAGCCTTCTGAAAAGTAATAGAGGCACTTTAAGCATGATGAAGGCTATCCTGCACTACACCTCCCTATGGTCAACTTCAATGCTATAACAGGTCTCTTTTCTGATGAAGTTTGATGACACTATGGTTTCCAAGCTATTGAAACCATGATAATAGAAAGATATCCTATATTATACCAGTGGTACTACCCTCATAACCTTTTGTTCAATAGTTGCTGACTGAGTAAAACTTTGGCGTCGGATAAAGTGCTGGAGTTGGTCTCCGCAACACCGTTTGCAAGAGGAAAAATAGATGCAGTTACCGTGCTACTGTTAGCACTGTTGGATTCTAGGGATAGGAGATTTTTTAACTACAACAACTAAACCTAGTTTTAAGTGAAGGCTTAAGAAAATATGAAGAGCTTCTTTTGAAATAAAGATCTCATTACCAATTTGTGGTTGGCTACAAGTTGGCCATTTTTAAATAAGAATTTGACTTCCTTTTTAAGACCAGAAAGCGCCATTGGTACCCTGAAGTGTCTACAACATAAGTATAAGTATGATAGAATGGTCAAACAGTGAGAGATACCATAATTCTTATTACAAAAGGAAATTTTATTTGACGAACATATAGGATTCAGCCAAAAGAAAACACACAAAAAACAAAAGCCATTTGAAGCCGAAATTAATCAAAGCAATAAATATGCTTTCATTTGTGCACACAATCATATAATGCTGTCCTAATCTACTTCACTTTTTAAAGAAGTCTCAGATGAAGTACGAATAAAAAAATCTACATCGTCCACTATTCCATTTGACGGCGACACTGTGCGCACTTCAAAATCCCAGCCACGGTCATGGATTTGTAGAGAAGCTCTCGCATAAGCCACACCGATGATGGCAAATGGCAATGGAATGAAGGAATTTCGACAGAAAAGTGTAAATCCGAAGAGCTTAATTCCATCCTCCTACCCATCACCATCATCATCATTATCATGATTGTTACCATCAACCTTCAACACTGCGCAAAAGAACTAAACCTCACCAATACCAATGCCGTAAACATCATCACTCGCCAGAGAGCTACAACTTCTGAGCCAAAGTTCTTGGCCAGATACGAGTAGTATTCAACTGGCCGCCAGCGGCAGCGAACTGCGCCTGAATCAGTCAGAGTCTAGTCGTGAGCCAAGACGGTTTATAAAGATCGCATTCTGCGCTTAAGTAAAACCAATCAAACGAACGTGTATTCGTATCTGAAGTTATTCATAGTGTGGTGCATCTTCAGTCGTTCTTGTATATACTCGTAGCAACGCGAAAAATATAATATCTTTTTGTGTTATTGCTCGTGAGTAGTTTGTATTTGGTGTGTGCCTGTGCATAGATTTGAGTATATAATAGTACTCGTATTAATGGATTACAGAGTGTTAACACTGACGCTGACGTAGTACTCGTAAAAGATAGCCCAAAACAAAACGTAATCGTAGAACAAACATCATGCTGAGATTCAAGAAACACTGCTGCAATCAGCAAAGTTCACACTTGGCAATTTTAATTTGCATTTGTATTCTCGTTATCGTGCAGTATGCTGCGGCTGCCACCGTTGTTGTTGGCAGCATGAGACTACCTTTATCTAACTCAACCTCCATTAAGAGCGGAGGAAACCAGAAGCAGCAATCAAGTACCACAACCGGCACCATCACCAGGAGCAGCAGCAGCAGCAGCAGTTTGGATGCAGGGACTTACGGTAAGTTTAGGCATACTCGAACACATCTGGGAACAGCATCAGCGGCAGCGTTTCTAATTGCATTTTGTCACGAACTATTTTGAAAAATAGACGACAGAATCGGGCTCAAGGTGGGTTATCCAGTATACATCCGTACTTGCTATAACTTGGTACTTCAAGTGTGATCCTAGGATCTTCTGAGTGATTATACTTTGTACTCATACATAGTAGTCTACACTCCGTGCTGAGTAATTAAAAGCTTGACGGGCCGTGTTTGCCGTTTATGGCTGTCATCAGTAATTTGGGACGGCCCCCCAACATTAAAACGGTTTTAGCACACAATCTCTCTTTGCCCGCAGACGTGATCACCGATCTTGGTACTATCCGTACTTCGTATTTGTTTACGTAAGACTACTCGTACCTACCAACTAAGCTGTCCTCGTCGTTGTCGTGCATCTTCCGGATGCACTGCGCAGTTTTCTAGATTCCAGTTGTCAGTCGTTATTTTTCAATTTTTTATTTTTTATGTTTCTTCATCTATGTAAATATGTGTAGGTTTAGATACTTATTCATATGTATGCGGCTCAGTATACCTGCAGAAAGAACTTTGAAGATCCGGAAATTTATGACCACATGACAGTGTCATAAATTCTGCCGTATTGGGGCGACAATCTTTTATCTTTTTGTTCTCGTTGGAGCTGTGAAGATGTGTTGGCTATTGACCCAATGGCTGGGTGATTTATGAGTTATATTGGCGGTGGTCCATCACATATTTGCCACCGGCGAAATTTTGTGTAACTGTTAGTTAGATCAATAGATGAGATCGAATGAAATGTATCTGCAAGGCTAATGATGATGAGCGAACAATTAGTTGAGTTTGTACTACTTTTGAGAATGTTTTTCTTTTCTTCTTTTTTTCGCTGACAAATGGAGGAGAACAAAGAGTTCCGTAAAGTGAAGTGACGTATTGTTACGGAAATGAAATGTGTGTAGGTTTCACTTTTTCAATAGATTGTAATCGTTTTGAAGTGTGTTTCTGGACTAATGTACATACATTGAGTAGATTGATATATTTTGCTAGTTGAAGTTACAATGTAAATGAAAAAGAAAAGCGTAACGAAAGAAAAGGAAATTGGTTTGGAGCATTGAGAGTTTTCGGGTGAGTTTTCTTTGTATTCATTCAACTGAAAGTGACTGTGAAACATTTTTTTCGTATTCTTTTACAAATTTTCTTCATAGAACAGCTGATTATTTCAAGAAAGATTAAGTTGTTATTTTTTTATGGAGCTTTTCTTCAAATTTGAGTATAGATTTTAGGTCTACTCGTAAATGAGAGGAAAGAAATGTGTTCTATGTTATTTGATATTCAATAAATTTCTTCACAGTTCAGACTATAGCATACTGTGGAAGTCAACTTTTCAACTCACTTTACTATCCTGTGTAAATAGAATTTGGATAGATAAGTTTTTTCGATCTTCTACATGAAGAATTTGAGTATGATTTCGTTCATACCACCACCGAGATCGATTGTTTGGAGTCAATTTTCCACCACTCTTCCATACATATCGGCCAGAACGTTGGCAATTTCTTGTTCGATATTGTTCCTGAGCTCCTCTAACGTTGTTGGCTTCTTGGCCGTAATATGAAATCCAACGGCGTAAAATCGCATGAGTGAGGTGGCCACTTGTACAGACCATTTCTCAAGATTACCGAAATTCGCATTCAATAGATCAATTGTTTGTGCAGGTATGGGGCACAATCTTTTAATATGGCACGATTGCGAACTCTATTCACCGTAAAATGGTGATCATCTTTATCAACCAAAAAATACGGTCCAATCACACCACGCACCGGCATGAAATCCACACCACACCTTCATCACTAAAGATGATTTTTCGATGAAGTTCAGGATTTACTTTCAACTTTTTCCAATCGGAGAAGTTTAGTTCTTTAAGGAGATTCCGTTTTAGAGGTAATTTGATCTTGTAAGGGGGTGTAGGCAAAGATCTTTACGCAAAATTGGACTCAATGTAAACTGAGAGATTCATAATTCCTGTGGTCGGTGTTAAATTGAATAATTTGGCTCATTTTGAACCGAAGCACGAAGCACTTACGGCTGCGCTGTCTTACTGGTACAGAAATACATGTTGACTCTTATTCCGATCGAGAATCAGAGAAATGGCTCTTAAAGTTCCGACAACGGTAATTTTTAATAGTCTCCGAACGAGCAACGTTTTGACATTGACAGATAATAAAAAAAGCTTAAAGGTTCATTTGTATCAAAATGCAAAATTGTTATTGCACTATTAAAAAAAACCCTTCACCTATAAGTATAGAAATAGTTCTATACTCGGAACCTTATCGTGGTTTGGGCTTGCACTTCCACTGTGTGGAAAGATTTCCACCAACATCTGCAGTAAATCCAAATACTGCGTGAAATAAGGTCGCGCGGCCATCGTGCTTCATTTTTATTGAAAATTCGTATTCGGGATAACCTCACTTTTGGCAAAATGAGTTTTGGAATAATCACAGCTGCTACTTTTGGAGTGAGTCAAATCATTTATACCCAATAAGTGCCTTATTCGAAGTTGGTTTCATACTGATGCCATAATCACTCCTTTTTTACAAATGAGACCGGAGTTCACGTTAGACTCAAATGCCGATGTAGGTCGACGTAGCCGGCAAAGAACAGAAATTATTTAAACAAGAAATAACGACATTGATCTGGAGGATATTTGATTTTCAGCAGGATGACGGCATACAAGAAAACATTGACTTACTGAAAACGATAATAATATACAAGTATTGCGAAATGGACTACTGAATTACCTATAAGATAGTCTGATTTGAAAAAGGCATTTGAAGTAGTCGAGTGCTCATGTAAAATCTTTGGTGTATGTTCATTAATCGCAATCTATTAAGGCCTTGAAACGCAATATTCAGTGCCACAGAGGGTGAACCGGCATGCATTTGGTCATTAGCAACTGGGAAACATATGCGTTAAATTTTATGCAAGACAAAAAGTCATTACCCATCTTAGGTAATGAAAAAAAATAATAATATTCAAACCTAATTCCTGTCGTTATTGTTTGAAAACAGGCTGGTCTTCAATGATGCTGCCACTCTAAAAACCAAATCAAACAGTCACAAGTTCAGGATTCTTGGCATCCTTATGACTCGAGTAGATTTTCGGCGGTCAAAATACGGCAATTTTGCTTGTTTACTTAGCCACCGAAATGGAAATGCACATCATTTAGAAAAATGATTTTTTGAGCAAAATTTTCGTCAATTTCGGGTTGCTATAAAACCCAATAGTGAAGCGAATTGAAGCTGGTGGTCATTTTGCTTCTATTTGTGAGTCAATTAGACCTTGTAACAACTAATTCGAGATCTTTATACAAAATTCTACTTAAGCTAGCGGGACTGATGTTTAGTTGCTGAGATATTTGGCGGAGCATTCAGGTTCTCGAAACAAACACGGGAATATGTTTAGTTAACAACCAGAGTCACGAGCTTTCTTCACAAATTTGCGTACACCAGCTACAGTTGGTGCATTATATTGACCGAAATTTCTTTTTAAAATTCGCACTGTTTTAAGTGACTGAGTTTCTTTTAATTTTTTGAGTCCATAAGTGCTGTCAGTGTCAAAATAGGGTATGATTCAAAAATGCAAGTGCGTGAAGGGACTTCATTTTGCGTGTTCAGTGCGGATTCCAAAATTAAATATTAGTGAAAGCATCAGTGGCGAAAGGTCTGATGATGTTTATGATAAGTCCAGTTTTACACTTTACTTTAAGTGGCGCTACAGTCCAGGGTGGACCCGGGCCAGTTTTACTCTATCCCCGCGTTTTATTAGACAACGTCATTGATGGAAGAAGCCTTGTTAATTGGGCGAGGGCGCTGTTTCATTACAGTCAAATTGGCATAGCCATTACTATCATTACTATCCCACTAACATAGTTATCGTATGTGCATTTCTGAACTCTCTTCTCGAAAGTTCATCGCCGATTTTATAACCATGACCCATTATGAGCTGGGACTCAAACGTTCATCATGGCTTAGGACACAGTTTTATTGTCCCTATAAATGCTTCGCCTCCTCCACCAATTAAACATAATACAGTTAATTGCTATCAGTATTGCGAGTATCATCCTAGAAAGAGAGACACAAGTTCTTCTCACGAGGAGTGAAATCAAACGTTGTCATCCTACAAAAAAGACACCATCGCGGCATCCTAAATAGACTCTTTTCTGACTCGGATTCTGGCGAAACCTATTTCCACAGGCGAATTTGGGTTCGTTTTTTTTTTTAAGCAATAGGAGTTCTAGTTTCATTGCATCAGATAGTATCAGTGTCGAAAAGCAGTCAGTGCGCAAGATCATCAAAACTCCAGAGTCTATTGTACCAAAGACGACTTCCTTAAAACGGAAAATAGATTTATTTTTTTTTTGTGCAGGTTTGGTAGTGACAGTTTTAAAATAAAAATGTTTACAATCAACTTAAGTCCTTATGATTGTTGGTTCGCAACAGCAGTTAAACGCAGCATCTTATGTGCTATGTTGTATTGTACAACGACGGTGTAAGGTCTTTCTCAGGACGAGACCATCATCGAATAAAGCTTTTCTTAACATTTAATAATTTCACAACTACTATCCATTAAAATATACAGTATGCAAAACTCGTATTCGTACACATATCTCAAGTTGAAAAATATGCTAAAATGGTACGTTTTTCGAAGAAAAAAAATTGTTTTTAGTACTTACTGGGGTGAACCAATGTTTGATCTAGTTAGCACCGATTGCACCAGATTTTTAGGCAACGTCGTTAGAGTTTGTTTTTTCCATTTTGTTTCAGCCCTTGAATATTTCGAATTTCGTAAAACTTCGGCCTTTTTTTGGAAGTTGACCATAAATTTTCACGACTATACAGCGACATCGACCTAGCTAGTAGGGTGAAGATTCAACGACTGAGATAACTGGGTCATGTAGATCGGATGAACACCAACGGTCCGGTTTGAAAAGTCTTCTAGTTTTCGCACATAATTCCTAATAGTTTATGCAGTTACTTCAATCCCAAAAAATGTATGAAAGTGTGCACGCAGTTCAACGCCGCTTATACCACAATTTTTACGCATCTGGCGAACCAAAAAAAATATATGTCGTCGGTTTAACTTCATTCTGTTTGTGCTTCGCTTTTGTTTTCCACCCGGCAGCTGTTTATGTATGTATTTACCACATATTGGATTGTAGATACACTTCTTACTTTTTATTTTGCCATTTATCATCTTTGTGCAAATTGACAACTAATTTCCTTAAGACGTTCGAGAGTTCAGTTGATTTATGACCCATATTGAAATTTCATGTTTTTTGTCCACAATTTCGAATTGATCTTGAATAACTGATATGTGTTGCATTTCACAAAGAATATAATTGAAGAAAACTTCCAGCCAAACGGTAAATAATCATGGTTTCTTAGGAGAATTATTCTGAGTTGCCATCTGTACGAATACGGATTTAGTTGTAAGAAAATGGAAAAAACATAAATTCAAGTAATTTCTTTAAAAAATTTATTATTTTTTCTTTCACTTATTGTACGAGTAAAGCGTCTCGTTCTTAGTTATAAGAATTATGTTTCAGTTATTTAACTTTAAAATATCTGGTCTGGAAAACTACTTTTCCTATAAAATGGTGGTCTACGAATACGAGTTTTGCATACTGTATGTCACACAATTATAAAATCTTAGCCTTGTATTTAGATAGTACACGGCGACAGAAAACTTAAGCTTTGTAATCCAACACTGAATAAAATCATTTTTAAGACGAACAATCAACTAAGACTTGAGTTCTTACAAGTCAGTTACTGAAACCAGTTACTGGATGAATGATCACCTAGGCAGATACTGTATCGAACCCAATAAAATTCTGTCAACCTCATGTGATCTTTCAAATTCAAATGAGACTCAGTAACACTGAACAATTTCGATACACACTTCCTCGTCGTTCTACAGTCGAAAATTTACCACTTCAAAAACGATTCGTCTCTCCTTATCCCCATAACACTTAAAGTTAAATGCATCTCAATAGCAACACAAGTAGTAAAACCAAATTGATTTTCTCATTACGTAAGCAACTTTATGATGCACCCCCAAATGGCATTACTGCAATGCTCCCTCTTGTGGCCATCATCGTTTAATACAATCTCATTAAGCGCGGCATCCCAACCTCAAAGCGTGCACTTTTCCAATCGACTTAGCCTGGAAATGGGTATGCTCGTCAGAATCACTTATCCATAAGCCACAAGACTGGCCGGACAAACTTTCTACAATCAAATCCTAGTACAAAAAACAGACTCAGAGAACAAAAAAAAAACACATTTTAGAACCAATGCTTCTCAAGCACTTAACGTTAACCTTGTCATAAATCCACCGCTAACGATGATTACCAAAGCGACGGTGGTGGTAGCGGTCTTTGGCTGCTGGTGGCCTCCATCTTCAATAGCAACAAATAGCCATTAAGACTTGGAGTCATAGTGGTAGTCATAGTCGAAGAGTGGTAGTCATAGTTATAGTCACTGGGATCGTGTTCATCCAGAAGCGCAGTTCCATTCAATCGTCAATCGATATTCGTGTAATTTGCTGGTTGGCCCGTCTAAGAATTCTAATTGGCAAAGGGAAAAACCTCAGAATCTCAAAAGTTACGAGTAAAGAATCTAAGGAAGCTGACAACCGTTCCATAGCACTCCTACGTTTCGGTGAGTTATGACTTTTGCAATTGACAAGCCTTAAAGGTGCCAATTCAGTACATGATAGCATGTGGTAATGGTGGTGATGGTGGTCTTCCTCCGCCACTGTACTTAGGCTCTGCCTAATTACAAGAGAATACGATCCACCGGAGAATCATAAAGTTTCATCGAAGCATCAGTTGAATCAATTGAATCAGTTGGATCTGTCGAACGGTTGCGGATTGCGGATTGCTGTTGTGTATCCATGTGTGTCTGCACAAGATACTCGTAGTCTGACCCAATTCTCGGGTATTGTGCGGTGTGGAAGGTCGCGTCTTGCTGGTTTCTTCTTCCAACTCCCAGTCAATGAATGCGCGCCTCATTAGAGATTCGGTGGTATTGAGAAGATTGGGTTAAATTCTGTCGGTTTGTTGTAGTAGGTCTATTCTGCGCACAGAGTAATAATGGTGATAAATAAACGTAGATATATAGATACGAGTAGCTAGTATGAGTGTTTTTTTTTTTTGTTTTTGGTTCATCTTCTTGACTTTTTCTGCTTCTGCTGCTTGTTATGCCTATGCTTGTGGTACTTAAGAAAAGAATCTATTATGGTGGCTTTCTGACACATATTGCTGTTGCGGTACTTCTATGCTAACTGTTTGGTGTTTTCAAATTAGATTTGATATGTGTAACCTAAATATGGTTGCTCTAAGTAACTGCAGATTAAAGAAGATAGATAAGATATAGATACTTAGAGTTTAATATCCTCATGAAGGGCAAAACAAAAGAAATACCTATAGGAATAGCTTCGAGCTCGTGAAAACACTGATGCACTTGTGTTTATTCTGGCCTGCAACTCATTTGTTGACTGTTTATTACTCGTTTCGAATGAGTCTTATTTTCCCCTGCATTTACAAATTGTTTTTCTATTTTTATCTTTTATCAATTCCTTGAAAGATATCTTAATTTGGACAGTCGAGTTTTTGTACTGACACCTAGTGCCCAACTTTCAATCAGTCTGTGAAGTGAAGTCTTACATAGACTCGAAGCTTACAAAGTAGCCTTGTACAAAGGCTGACCTTATAATAAGTAATCAGTTCACATGCTTTTTTACTGATATTTTCAGATTAATGGATCATAAAGTATCTTATTTATAGTTTTATGACTTATTTTAACTTTAGGCAGCCTACGCTTACTGCTTTTGGTTTCCAGTTAGCAGAAGTTAATTTCAAATAAACAACACTTTGACAATGTCTTCTCTTAGTACTTTGTCTCTCCGATAAAGATTCGAATATGTTCTAAGCTAAAACGCACCCATTGTCGATGAACATGTGGAGGGTACCGATGCAAATTTACTGAATTTCGCCCAAGATATGATTTAAGAGAAATTCATAATTACAAGAATTAGCAGTTTGTTGACAAAAGATTTCAGAGATTGTTGAGTAAACCAAAGACTCTGTGGTAAGTGTCGTGAAATTCAAGCTGTCATCGCTGTTCAATAAGTTTGTATGCCACAGCTATGAACTACCGTTCTATCTCTCGAACAGCTCGTTACCAGTCTTCGCTTTTTTCTGCTGACTATCCTTTTACTATGCCGATGAAGACGCTTTTTTCGATTCATCGGTAGAAGTATTCAACATTCTGTACAGCCAGCAATAATGTTTTTTTCATTCTTAATAGTCGACGTGTATTGTTTCCTGCAAATCCTTTAAAACGTGACCATGACTAGTTCAGTCGATAGAATTGTATTTGTCTTCGCTTGTTGGCGTTCAAACGCATAAATCCATTGCTTTGTGGAAACAAGAGGTAGCCTTCCTCTAATCGCTGTCAAACCGAACTAAATGACATATTTGTCTAGCGTGTTGTACTCGTATATCATGGGCATTGTGTGAAACTGTAAAATGACCGGAAGTTAAAAAAAGTTTTGGGACTGCTATTATATAAAGAAGATAAATGAGAAAAGCTCTATAAAAATTATTTAATATTATTATTAATTATAGGAAAGCATACTCTTCAAAATGCTCTCCTTTTATTAGAGCCTTAAGCTTAGGTAGCAAAAAGAAGTCGGCCAGAGCCAGACGCGGCGAGTATTGTGGGTGATTAATAACAGAAATTTATTTTTCAATCAAAAGCTGGTTAACGAATAACATTATCGTGAAACAAAACCAGTCAATCTTGTAGTACAATTTCAGACGCTTTCGATGTGAGTTATTTGAAAATTTACTAATATTCAGTTGCTCAGACAGCATTTTAACTATGGTTCGTGGATTACAAGATCGACCCGAATGAGTTTAAACCGTGAATCCCACTCCAATACCTTCGACTTACACACTCGTTAGCATAGACAGTTTTCAATAGTTGAAATGTACTCGTATCTGTATCCATTTTATCTGATTTGAGAAATATAAAAACATGACAGGTAAGCTTACACCAAGAACGAGCAAGATATTAGCTGCGCAACTTTCTCGCTATAGCTACAACTTTTTCCCATCTTTCTGGCAGAGCTCGAATACCGTTACGGTAAAAGTGTTCATCTTTTGAGGCTATTCACGAATCAAGCCATTTTTTGATGTCTTCATCTGAGCGGGACTGCAGATCAGGCAGACTATGTACCACCGAATGAAACAAGTAATAATCGGACGACGCAATATCTGGGGAATATGGTGGGTTGGGTAAGACTTCCCATTTGGGGTTCCCAGGTAGATTTTAACGGGTTTTGTCAACGTGAGCCCGAGCGTTGTCATGCTGGTGAATCACTTTTTCGTGGCTCTGCTCGTTTTTCGCGCAGTGTTTGGCTCAATCGCATCAATTGAAGTCGATACCGTTCCCCAGTGATGGTTTGATTGGGTTTTAATAGTTCAAATACATAGCATAACCTTAGCAGCTGAGCCGACGACGTGGAAGAATTACCGGGCACTCCCCATAACCTTCTTCACTTTCAGTTACTGTAATGAAAAAATTTTTCATCACCAGTCACGATTGTACACAGGCGAAAAAACGACGCTCAACGTCCCTTGGCTTCAAATCATAAGGAGCCCAAGTTTCTAGTTTTCGAATTACTCCCAACGCATGCAATCGGTTGAAAATAGCTTGGCAGGTAACTTCTAATGGTGAAGCAAGCTCATCTTGCGTTTGGCAAGACTGCCTCCAATTCAGCGTCTTCGAAGGATTTTTGCTTTCCTTCACGCGTATGGTCGTCACTTCACTTAAAGCAGCATCTCCGTAAACTTTTTGGAACTCGCGATGCGCTTCAGCCGCCGTTTTCTTCGAATGAAAGAAGAAAATCAACACTTCTCGCAAATGACAATTATTTGACACAAAGTCAGACATTTTCACACAACCAAAACAAAATCACTAATATGTCAAAACGGTTTGTTTACCATAAATCTAAGCTTGCTTCATGACGTTTTGGATGTATCAATATCGACCAGCACTTACTGCTGGAGCCATCTATTGAACTTAGCTGCGCACCTAATATAAGAGCCCTCGAATCTAAACATGTTAAATAAACCGCTATCGGACACCTCAGAATATAACATTACAAAGGTGCAGTGCAGAGTTATTGCATTAGGAATCCATGGATATAGAAATATTCCGGGCAATTGGAATGACCAAAAAATGACAAAAAAAAGAAAGAAGCCCTCGTAGGAATAGGAAGTGTGGGGTACACTTTTCGCATCAAACTTAAGAAATATAGAGTGATGAGCAACATCTCATAGTCAATCACCAACAACTTTTTTCCTGACAATGTAAGGCTTCCTTTTATAGCTGATTTGTACAACCACTGACCTCAAAATTTGTATGCAAATTGCAATAGGAAATCAAACCAAAGCTTACGTCAATCACACCAATGTATGTTCTCCGAACAAGCTTCTTTCTCCAGCAATAAACCACTGCATATCCAATAACATACTCGTACATCTATTGTTCCAACAACATTTTCTCGTTCAACAACTTAATTTGCAGCAGTGAATAACAAACATGTGCTGGAAAAGATTCTTTTAATTGCAGACACTCTGTTCCAGTAATTGCTTTTCCATTCTTCAGTTACTTCTGTGGAAACGTTCCGCAGATTCTCCGGACTCCACTCCAGGGAAGGTATTCTTATCGGAAAGTGAGATTTTAATTGTTCCACTCGAATTGGACTTTCGGTGAAAGTCATAAATCGTTGAGGTTCACTGAGTAAAGAATCTCTTCGAATGAAGATGTCGATATAATTGGTTTTCCTGAAGGCGGAAGCCGCTATACGGGTAGTGCATTTTTATTTCTAAACTTCGTCTCGTACACGAAGACAGCTCTATGCCTCATCGATCATAATTCATCTCACGTAAAATATTGTGAAGGGAAAAATATACTCGTACATCCACAAGTACAAGTGCATCTTTGGAGTTTGAAGTATACAGTTTACAAGATCATTCCCATTTTCTTTCATTATTTCCAATAGTGCTGCCGCCGCCGGCGAAGATCAGTACGCTTCGGTTGAGTTTGTTTCGGTTCGGATCGGATCTAAGTATCCGATACCACGTGCCACATAGCTTATGCTACTGCTACATTTCAGTGTATCCATGAAGGCTGTAGCTTAAAGAAATTGCAACTATTTAGTTGAACAAAACGGTAAGAGATTGATAATTTCATTCTAAAAGACTTTGCCACATAAAAGGGTTGTCCGTTGGGTGCATTGAACATCCCATCTGTTGTGATTTAGATTTTGTAAAATAACCCACTTTCGATGCGGGAATTTGTACCTTTGGCTACAGATTCACCAAGTTAGAGAGTACTGAGAGATAGAGGAGTAATTGTTGGCAATTTGTTTCAATGAAAAGTCCATTGACCAGTATTGTAAATTAGCTGGAGAGCCCCTCGAGAGCTGTAATCGTATCTATGTATGTAATTTCCTATGTGGGGCTGAAAAAAAAATTGCCATGACAGTGTTGTAGGTTCCGTTGGATTGTTGAATGGTTAGGCCCATCGTAGTAAAGACGGAAATTACAGCATCAGCTTATTGCATACATTTTCCACATTTTAATGGTACAGAGATGGATCAAAGGTATAGTAGTCATAGGTAGATTATAGTTTATAGATCGTCAGTGGAAGTGATTTGAAGGAAACACCAAAGATGAACAGATGGAAGAAGATTGTAAACGGAACAGAAAAATAAGCTGATTAGGTTTTGCGATTGTACTCGTATATGTAGTATCTAAATGGAGCACGGATGTCCGTTACAAGCTAATTGAATCTGTTTACTTAAAATGATGGTTGCTGAGGTATAAATTGTAAGTTCGCACTTGCACATCAATATTCTGCTGTTATTTAATCATGGCACCAATTTAAGATTAAAGGGTTCTTAACCACCGGTTGCTGTTCAGAGTTGTATTAGGTATTCGTATCTGTGGGTTCATCTTTTATAAATTCGATTTACTGGATAAAAAGTGAAATTGCTTAAAATGTTTTACGGTCGACAGCACAAGGTAATTTAGATGTAGCTCTTATTTTTCCACCAATTAATGCCTGCGGGGTTTCATGGAAAAAAAAATATCCGTAGCGCACGTAGACAAAATTTTATAATAAAACGAATGAAAAAGAGCTGTTAATATTAAGCCGATAGAGAAATTATGGTTATTACGATTGGGAAAACTATCAAGGCTTGGCAATACACAGTCAAAACCTGCCTTAGAGTATATTTGGGAACTTAGATAAAGGAGTAGGAGTAGTGTTACATTAAGAGACGACACGTTTGTCTTTATTCTTAGATTTCATCTTTAACAATGTGTTCAATCAAATGCAATAGCAGACCTTTAACAAAGCTGTTGGATAGATTTTTGTTCATTGATTCCGAATTTCCGCACTGAACAAATAGCAGCACTCTGTTCTGCTATATGAACTACTCGTAAACAGGTATAGTTGCTGTAACTATTCCATAACTTACGTAAAGGTCATACTATGAGTATATGTATCCAGTTCACTGATTTCTGTTATAAAGCCCATCTCTTCCAAACTTTAAGATTTGAGTAGCAATCTACTCGTAGTCTCTATAAATGCATCATGAGATGAAGTCTTTCATTTAAGAGGCAATTGATTTTGTGACAGGTTCTAAACCTGTATAAGCAAGGTACTTTTGAATAGTGATCGTTGCAATATTTTGTTGTAATTAAAGCCAAAGGTATCTTACATACCTACCTATATAGATGGCACCACAATCCATAATCTTCCCTTCGAACTAGAGCAACATGCATTAGCATCAATGCTGACGTTAGTGGTTTCATAAGAGTTCTATTGGTAACTGAGCGTTATTGTGGGAACCCTGGCATCCATGACCAAATCAGTTGCATGATCGGCGCATCACTTAATCGTAGATTATTTAAGTGAGTTGAAAAAGCACGACGAAGTCAAACCACCAATGAAAGTGCTTACGCGACAAGTGACGTTTTGTTGAGATCGTCATCTTCTTTAACTATAAATTGTTCCACTGAACACTCTTTATCTTGTTCTTCTTCTATTGTATAAGTTATTCTTGATAGGCCTTCCTTAAAGGTAGCAGCTGTCGGCCTTGAATGAAGCAAAAGGCGGTTCGTATGAATTCAAAAATCCTGTGTTTCTGTATCAGGTCCTTTCGTATCATGAATTGGCAAACTATGGCTACACAAACCTTACTGAGAACTTGACCACTGTATTTTTTGCATGTACAATTCGTATCTTCTTAACATGGCATCTACGAGAACTTTACTTGTTTTTACTTATTCTACTTCCATAGAACTTACTTGGGATTGGGATCTTCATGTGTCCCTCTAACGCAAGGTGCTGTGCTACTTTAACTCTTAAGTGTAGTCCTAGCTTCTGGTGTAATTTTGCAATGAGAACTACGAGTATTGTCCTACTGTTATTCTGGCGATGATTTGCGCATTCTTTTAAGTAAGTCGTCCGTTTAATCTTAGGCGTTATTTGACACATCTTTCTAAAAATGACAGAGTTTATCAGCCCACTCCATCTGATAATGGATATTCTAGAAAAATTCAAAAACATTTTTGGATTGATTACCTTCAGCGAAATGTAAAGAGATTCTGTAAGTGAGCTCTAGAGGGCTGAGTCCTGTCTGGTCAGTTCAACAGCGTGTTCGTTTCCCCACTACAATAGTTTGGCGAATATAGCTTCAGTAGCAACCGGCATGTTAAAGAATATGACAAGAGTTTTGCTTTCACCAGGCCTCACGGATAGAGGCTTAATTCGCTTGGAATTTATCGGCAGTATTCGGGATTCTATATACTTGCTAACGATGCGATTTAAAAAGGACTTACTTTCTTGCAGCAATCGATTGAAATGACGGTGCGAAGTCTTCAATCGATGTCGCTTATGATCCTCTAATAACAGACGTTGAACCCATTTAGCGGATGCTTTGCGAGTCTTCTGCCACGATACGTTGGATGTCCCCATAACTGATGTTCATTTCATTTACGAATGAACGATTCCCATGAGAGTTATGTACCTATTCACCTCTGTAAGATTTCCGACCGCCTTAATGTTGGTCTTGGTCGCACATGTCCTTGGGTGGCAATCGTTACTCTTGTTCTTGATTTTTCCATGCACTCCAGTCAAGTGGTGTCAAGGTGTCAGGCGGCAAGAAAATACGCGGATTTTTCACATGGTGTTGTCCCTGAATTTTCACACTACTTCGTTTGGATTCATGACATGAACTCCTTTTCCACACCATATCCTTTCATCGCCAGGAATTTTCAAAGAAATCAGCCTTGTTTATGTTTGATACATTCTCGTAAACAAGTTTTCTATTTACCATTTGTTTGTTTAGATCCCAGTTAGGTTTAAGATAAAGGACTTAGTACGTAGAACGAAGTGTAAATCTATGTATCGAGCAGAGTTTTAAAAGAATGCAATCATTTTTGATTGCAGTAATTGAAGTCACGGAGAAAACTTCTATGTATTGACTTCAATCATATGAATTCAATAACATACTTTAACTTCAAACCATTTAATCACCATTCATTTTGAAGTCTTTGAGTGACAATTCATTTTAGTGAATTCAATGATTGCATTCATTTGAATCTGTGATTTTAGAGAAGTCTTTTTGAAGTCAATAACCATTGAAGTCATCTAGAAGTCATTGAAGTCATTTTGAAGTCAATGCAGTCATTTTGGTGTCTTAAGATCTTTTAAACATAACAGGGATCCAAAATACCTTGGAAGGAAACAAAACGTACATACGAGTATGTATTTTGTTAATTTGTTCGAATTTCTTGGATTCGTTGATAGTTAACTGGTATATTTTTTTTGTGTATATTTGTATGTATATGCAAACAAAGTATTATTAAGTATACTCATAGTTGTTTGATTGTTTTCTTTTACCGTGCAATATTGTTTTTTTTTTTTTTTTGAAAATATTGTAACTTAAAATAAATTTATTCCAAGTATTAATGTGCTATTAAAATGACTTCAATGACTTCAAAATGACTTCAATGATTTTTGACTTCAAAATGACTTCAATGACTTCACTGAAATCATAGATGATTCCATTCATTTGAATGCAACCATTGAGTTCACTAAAATTAATTACCAATCAATGACTTCAAAATGAATGGTGATTTCACATTTTGAAGTTGAAGTCTTTAAGTGAATTCATGAGTTAAAAATTCTTTTATATAAATCAAATGAATTAAATTCGAAAATGATTTAATTCTTTTACAACTCTGGTATCGAGCACGATTTTAGTTATGCTCTAGTCGACGCCAGAACCATACTTTTCGGCCTGTGACTTTTTGACAGTTGTAAAGCTATTCGACACTCTGACTAATTTGATGAGTGGCCCACTGATTATATAGTAAACAACTTCACAACGAATGTCACCCATGACTGTAAACGACAAAGGAAAGTTTTTCTTCACTAATAATTGTCGGCTTATTTCGACAGAGCCTCTATCGCAGACATTAAAAGGCAAGACATTTTGTTCTGCTAACTTTGTATCCGGAAAGTGGGTATTTATTAAGAGCTCCAAAGATTATGCAATCGACGCCGTCTATTCACTCTCCCAACTATCAGAAAAGGTGTGTTTGAATGTCCTTTAGATAGTATTTAACTACGTTTTGTGGAGTCTTCGTCGACGGTATTCCACGCTGAAATGTTTGGCAGAATGTCTTTAAAGGTTAATTTCTAAAGTTAAAGAGTTGTTCGATCCGTCAACGAGGAAGGTTTTTTGTTTATTAATTAAACACTGGACACGAGACTTTACGCTCTTCTAAAGGTTTTTTGAAATCCTCTAGCAAGTTGCGAGTTGAAAGTTCACAACAGTTAATTGCCTTAGGGTTTCTGGAAGTTCAAAAAGTCTCAAACTCGAGGTCTACGTTGAAGGGGACTCAATTATTGTCTGATTAAGATTTTAGAAACTAACTAGTTTTGCACTTTCACGTTATGGTTGACGCAAAGGTGTCATCCCATGCCGGCTACGTAAAACTTCTTGATTTTGCCTTTTTATACAGTCGTTTAGCAAGTGCTGCTGTTGCTGTCGATATCAAGCGTATAAAATACTAAAAAAATATATTTCTGGCCCAATAGAAGACGGTGTGGATCGATTATCTAGACAATCCCCTCACTGTGTTATTTACCGATTGCTATATATTGGAGACAGTGTGAAAGGATCTTAGGTTTCTTGCCGAACTATAATGGCAGGCGATTGATAGATAAATTGACTTTCGAAGGCTTGCCATTTCTCTGTGGAAGGGCGATGTCATCAGAATAATGATGTATTTGTACGTTTTTCGTTGAACCTAGTTACTCTTGAGTAGTAATCGATAGACACTTTGCTCCTCCTAACCTATTTTCTTGATTATAGTAGTCCAAAGACATTTTAGTTATATGATTTTTCCTTATTTCTTGGACAACAACAGGCCTAACGTTTCTGTCAAAATAATCCAAAAGTGAAAATTAATAACCGGGCTGCTGTACGAAAGTGTTGCATGTGGCATCCATTATTGCATTATAAATGCCAGCAAATTACCTAAGTTTGGTACCGCAAATATTAGATTGTTTACTCTGTTCCAAGTCCGCACTCAATTCAGCTGACATCTATTATCATGCGCTGGATTGAAGTAATTTGTAAAAGTCTCAATAATATGATCCGGTCCAGACCAGTTTGAACGGTATCCTTAAATGTCATTATTACCGTCGACATTTAACACATAATAGGATGATATTGATACACTTTCCCCACAATGTTCAGTGTTCTAAATAACTTCTTCATGTCGACACTCATTGTGCCATGCCTGGAATACCAAATGCTGCAAATACAAGTTCATGATTAGCAGGAGCAGCGGTACCAAGTGCAACCAATGTTTCATTCTCTTCTCCATCGCTGAGCACTCGGGAAATCACTGTCCTTCTCCAAAGTGCACGCAATAACGTTGCCAAGTAAACAATTATCATTTAGTAAAAATAAATCATAAAAATCGCTTGAGTTATCTTCCGTGTCAAGCTCGTACATATGTTGAAGATACAACAAGTATGCGTTTTCAATTGCGATTATTCACTTTGGTCAGCACTTAGCTGGCTGGTTGATGAGACTCCATAGTTCGTGGTCTGACGTCTGCGGTCCGCTATCCAAAGTAGCGATCGCCGATCCTACTTGGAACTCCCTAAAGAGCCACTGCTAACGTCTCAAGCATCCAACCGATTTAAGTGAGAATCAGCAGTAACAGCAGCAAATGGAAAACATAAAAAAAAGAAAATATAAATAAAAAATGATCTTGGCAAATGCGAAAGACCTTGTGCACAAAATGATTACATAAGGAATTACACCGCGAAAGGGAATCCACAAAAAGAGAAAAGAAAACATGACAAAAGTATTCGCACATTCATCAGCGCGAGGTTGTTACTCCGCCTAAATGCGCTGTAAGAATTGTCCATACAATGGGTTTGGTTTGGTTTGATAGTGCGAGGCAACTCGTGGCTGGTGACTGGTGGTGGCTTGAGGGCGATCCTCTGGGAATGATCAAGTACACGAAAGTCATTGTCATGTCACTCCGGTTGGCCGAACGGACGCGCGACGATGATTGCAGAAAAGAGACGACAGTGATTCGAAATAATTGTCTGGCATCGTTGACGAGAGACTAAGGCTGTCATAGAAACTGCCATCAAGACTACCATGGAACATGCCTACAATTGTCATATTAGGAAGTGCCCCGCTGAGGATTAACCAGCCGCGGCAACGCGATACTAAGTCAACCATGGAACGGGCCCAACACGGAGCGCCAAACAATGAACACTGAACACTGAACATTGAACACTGAGCACTGAACACTGAACACTGAACATTGTACATTGAACACTAAACATGTAATGTCAACTTGCTTTGTGTGTGCCATTCTGTTGTTGTTAATTTTTTTACGACTTCCTGGGGATTCCACTTTTTTGTGAATTTTTTGCGCTTTTTTTTTTTGCCATAGTCTTCCCCCTCGCAATTCGGAGTTGGCAAATTCAAGTCACGCTCACTTGACGGTTGGCTGAAAATTTGTTACCTTCCGCTCGGTTACGTTTCTGCTCTGTGCATCACATTTTTTGTCAGCATTCCAGCAAAGAGGGCGATTTGAAAAACTGCCCAAGTTCAATGGACACGAAATGATTCAATTTAACGTTTCTGATTAGCGCCTTGAAGCAAGAGTCACCTTCATTATTGCGTTTACCATTGCCCTCCAACATACTATAGTCTAAACTTAAAGAGAATACAACATGAGACAGTGAAACAAGTTAACAAATTAAAGTGGCACTCGAAGTGTTGTTAGAGAGGACTTGATACACACTCGACACATCGCGTGGTACCGGTTCTGGTTCGTTCTATGTTCTCAGATGACGACGAAACGACGACGACAATGACGAAGATGATAAAGCGATGGTAAAGATGACCAGCAGCAGGGAAATCGAACAAAATAAAAAGAACATGTTACGCCGATTCTAATGCGTTGGTGTTAAAAAAAAATAACGAGTTTGTTTCCTTATTGTTTTGTTCTTCTTCTTCCTTTCTGTTTTGATGAGATGGGACTGGTGCTGTACGATGCAGATTGTTGGAGAGAGTATCTTCTTCTTTAGTGCATTTTTACTACCCAAAAGTGCCCCCAAACGGGACTTGATAATGCGGTCTGGTCCACGATTTTCCATCGCCTAGTATATTTCATATGCAAATCTCTCCCTAGCTTGGCCTACTGATATGGTTTTATCTTCCTTGAGGCACCACTAATAATCTGTCTGGCTGCGGTTGATGATGGTTCAAGAGTGCGTGAGATGCACAGATTTTTCACTTAATCTCAAAGCAACTGTTCTTATGACTATGGATATCAGAGATGTCACGCCTTTGTCTGTCTTTGAAATGCAATTAAATCGCAAAATATGACATCAGGAAACTGATCATCAATTATGTCACGCAATTTGGATGGAGATTTATTCTTGAGATGGGGATGTAGAATAGATACGTATTCGTAGCTTATATCTATGTTTGCGTGCATCTTCCACAACGCAAATGAACTACAGATAAATAAGATACATAAATGAGTCGAGTCGTACTTTCTTCTTACTCATGCTGTTCAAACTTGTGTTCACACTACGATGTGGGATTTTCATTTTGTGGTCATTGTAGGTGGATCGGGAGTTGAAGAAGTAGCTAAGCCTACTTAAGGTGTTGTAATTCAATGAAACCTGTTCCGTCCAATCATAAATCATATAAGATTAAGTTTTTTTTTTGTATACACTAACCTGTTTGAATGTTTGTATCAAATAGATCAAGTTGTGAATAGGATACTGAAGTCCTAAAGAGGCTAGAGAACTAAGAATTGTTATTGTAAGAATTTTGGTTTATTATTTTGATTTTGAGTATGGAAGTGTTATCCCTGGCGGAAAAGTAAAGCAATCTTCCAGCCTCTTGTTTATGGGCAACTTAACAATTTAAACGACGGTTGGCCTCAAGAAAGAGCGAAAATGTAACTGTCTTTTTAGAGATGCCTCCAATTCAACTATCTATAGAAGCTTTGGTCGATTGTAAAGGGTGTTGTAGTAGAACTTCAGGTCCAAAGTTTAAATCAGAACTTTGAAGAGAAAGTCTGTCACGATGGCTGAGAGAATAAAGTCTGCCGGTTGTGTAAAAAAAAGTTGTCCAGCTTTATATCAAGGTTTTTTTTTTATATAGAATGGAGGCTTTAAAAGTGGCTTCAAGTGGAGGCAGGTATGGCAGTATCTAGAGCATAGCTAGAATGAAATAACATGAGGCTGAAGCAGACTGTCTTTAAAATTCGCTGTTAACCTGAAATCGTGTTCATTTAAATAAGCAGTGCATAGAAATAAAGCCGTGTAGATCAACAGGACTCATCTTGGTAACAAGCTCATGCATAATTTCTCACTTCTCTTTAACAAAACCAACTTTGGCTACACGAGTCAGCCCATATAGTTTCCTGCTTCTTATGATGGGAACAACGCCAATTTGAATAGCTAATTTCTC
Source organism: Volucella inflata (assembly GCA_928272305.1). NCBI lineage: Eukaryota > Metazoa > Arthropoda > Insecta > Diptera > Syrphidae > Volucella > Volucella inflata. Next base: position 109,840,876 of record OV743720.1, on the reverse strand, counting down.
GTACATAAATCGTCGGCTACACAATACACACGGTGCTTGAATTTTAGAGCAGAGATTTGCTGAGTATATGCAAGTCGATTAACAATCGGCAAACTAATTGTCGATTCAAAAGCTAGTCCATCTGCATGTGCATGAGTTTGAGCATTCACTTCTTTCAATTTTCACTATAAAAGACGCAACTTATCGTTAATTGAGAAAACTTTTAGGCTCTATTTTGTTCTGAGATGGTTTATTTATCTTCTCCTTAAAGTATTCCAAATTTTCGTTGATTCAGTTTAAGTACTATGGGTGATTTCGGAGCATTGCAAAAGTTAACTCGCACACAGTCACAGTCCACTAATTCTATTTTTTTAATCCTATGAGGAGATTTGTATGTTACATATAAAGCCTACTGCATAAAAGAACAGTACGGAGTAGGAAATAAGACAGCTAGAATCATCCTTATCTGAAGTCACTTTGTTTATGTCGTTTTAAAGGAAAACAATTTTTCCTTCTTTTTCCGGTCGAGGGCCTGTGCAAATCTTCGATTAGACACTATAACGATCGCAAGAGCGTGCATATAGTAGTGTGATATTCTTACTCACTAAACCCACCTCCAAAAATATTAATATTTATGCTACCGCTATAGTTTCTTTTATCCTAAAATGGACTCGTTTGGCATGTTCCGCTTTTTAGATTTGGTCCTTTGGAGAGGGCGATATATAGGATTTTCCAATAAGGACATGACAACTTTTTTTTTAAATAAAACGCAAACCATTTGAGATATTTCAAAAACTTTATTATCGGTTTGAAGTACAATAAAAATATTTATGAATGGAACTCGACTTCGACCACCGCGGGCACGTTTGCAGCGGTCGATTCGTTGGACCCAATTTTCAACGACTCGTCCACACATTTCGGCCGAAACGACCGCTATTTCGCGTTCAATGTTGGCTTTGAGCTCCTCCAACGTCGTCGGCTTGTTGGCATAAACCAATGACTTAACGTAGCCCCACAGAAAATAGTCAAGCGGCGTTAAATCGCGAGACTGCCAATCGACTGGCCCATTTCTTGGCGCATCTTCTCCAGAACCCAATCAGAGAACGTACGTCGCTTCAAATTGTCCATCGGCTTCAATTCTTGAGTCAGCTTGATTTTGTATGGGTGCAAACCAAGATCCTTACTCAAAATACGCCATAATGTGGTCTGAGTGATGCCCAATTCTTGAGAACGCCGTAGAATTGACTGATTTGGATCGTTTGCTACGGACACGTGAACGGCAGCGATATTTTCGACACTTCGACCAACCCGTTGTCTCACTGACACGGCAACATCACACAATGAATATGTAGACTCCAATTTTTGCACTAAACTCGTTATTGCCTGTCTAATAGGGCGAGAATTACGACCGAAAATTGGAATTAAAGCTCTTAAAGTTGCAGTCACCGAATCCGAATTTCGGTAGAAAATTTTTATAATTTGCAGACGTTGCTCGTTCGTGTACTTTACCATGATGAAAATGTTGAATTTACTGAATAAATTGACAGTGACAGTTTGATGATAAGTGAAAGAGTGCGTTCACAAATTAAATTCAAAGTTGTCAAGTCCCTATTGGAAAACCCGATAGTTATCTCGCGTTCAAAATTTGTAGGACTATACTGTTGATATATTCCCTTAGTTCTTCGTCTCCTTCTTATCCTTTTATTAACACTTTCCTCGTTATACGAACTTCTGCGTAACGAGTTTCCCAGTTTTACTGCATCGCTGCTGCTCTGCTTATGGGGTTGGCGAATGTCGCAGACCGCAGAAAGTGTCTACATACTGCACGGTCCTGGATCGCTGCAGTGGTTACCCCCAGGCGTTGTTGCGCTTTTGCCATCTGAGAAATCCAGCAATTTTTTTTCCGACCTCGTTTTCTTATAGTTAGAGCAACCGGAGTTGATAGTGCCTTTTTAACCGGATTTTCCGCATATCTTCTTTGAACGTGGCAATACCAGCTTATTCTATTCGCTTCAAGCTGTTCGGTTACCGAATTCTTTATATGTAGACTTCCTCTTATACGCATAGACCTAATGCAATCGCGTTTAATGATTCCACTAGACATCCTTAACATTTTGATTTCCGCTACCGTCATTTTGTTTTTAAACGCTTCGTACATTGTCCAGCACTGAGAACCGTAAATTCCCTTATTTGGGTTTTGTATTTTCTCGCGGTGATTTTTGTCTTCTTCCACTCCGACAGTAGAAATTCTGTTCTCGGTGTAAGTCATCATTTTATATGTACCTCCTGATAAAAAAATATCATTCTTCAATAAAACGAAGGCGATTGAAATATTCATCTATACATTTTATTTTTTATATTTTTTATATTTTCCCTCAAACGTTTTAATATGCTCACCTAATACTCCTTATTTACTGTCTGGCCTGGCGAATAAAATTGGAAATGTTCAACACTACGGCAATCAAAATTTTTAGATCGACTCTGCAGCGTTTTTTTGGGTTTTGGCTCGTCTAAAAAGCATCATTTCGATGATTGTTGCTGAGTTTCAATATCATATTCATAGACCCATGTCTTGTCACCGGTAAAGACACCATCGATAGCATTTTGGCCCAAAGAAAGCATTTCGTTAGGGACGTCAATGCGATGCTAGTTGGAACAAATTCAGCACTCTCGGCATGCCTTAAACATCACGCAAAACGCTCTGTACCGATCCGAACGAGGCACCAAAATCGACTGCTACCTCTTTGATGCTCTCACTGCGATCTGCGAGAACAATTTTCTTCACTATTTAGTTTTTTACATCAGTCATACTGGCAGACGGTTGACCGGAACGAGGCTAGTCATCAACCACAGTATGGGCCACATGGAACCTTTTGTACCACTCGTACGCTTGTGTTTGGTAGCCTACGTAGGCTATTATTAACATTTTCAATTTCATTATCCAGTTCCCGTATGTTACCGTTAATATTTTCGATGCTTCCGCATATGATATTTTGTTAGAAGCACAAAATTTCAGGAAAATTCTTTGCTCAAATAAATTTGACATTGCAAAATTCTTAAAACACAACAAACCTTGACCTGTTTGCAAAGCAGATATTTGAGCTCCAGATGACAGCTGTACCAACCTAAAAAAAACAAGCTAATGACAGTATCTCAAACGCGGTTTGTTTGAATGGAAAATTCCGGGTACTTTTGATCAGGAGCTACTACTGTGCATAAACAATTTTTCTTAGCACTTTATTTTTAAAAGTTATTAACATATTTGCTCTCGTTTTTGTGGGAATGTTTACTAAGTAGCCAATATATTTCGCCGTATTTGTTATTGAGCGCCCTGCCTTTTTGTTAACTACCATTTTAATTTTGCGCCAAGTGTTAGTCTAAAGGTATTTAGCCTAGTTTACAAATGGAACACAGACTTTGTTTTTAAGAATAGGCAACGGACACATTTTACTGTATGTAAAACATGAACAGATTTGGTCTCATTAAGGGCTATCCGCCAGTATGGTAGTACATTCGTGTTGTGTTTTAGTTGGGTAAACAAAACAGATCTATTTTCTGACGTTTAAAAAAAGGAGTTCAGTTTGTTTTAAGAAGTTGTTTTTCTTTTATTTTAACAGTGTAACGATTTCTTCTTGTTTTTAAGCTAAAACACATTTTCTATTCTTTTATGTAAAAATACTTTTTGGTTGCTAATAAAAATCGGCATCGGCAAACGTAGTTAAAACGGTACACTTCTCTTGGGGAATGTCTCGGCTTCCTGTGGTACGCTGAAAACTCAATTCTCGAGATATTTATCACTATATAATTAAAGCTCAGTAGCAAGACCTGTCGTAATTTGAACTTTAAGCCTTCGTGCTATACCTTATCAAAGGCATTCGCGAATACTTTTTTCTTCCAAAACTTCTTCAGTTACGTAGGTGATTCTATGTTCAATAGTTTAACGCTTACTCCTGAACCCAAACGGGTGATTAAGGATACAACTTTGTACGTCATTATTGATAGTAACTAAAAAGAGAAATACATATAAGATCCTGAATAATGACTTTGAATGGATTGTCGCGTGAAGTATATATAGAAATTCATTCAGATGTCGTCCATGGTCATATCTATTCTATCAATGAGCCACAATATTTTAGGTCAGCCTGTCATGAAGACAAAGCGAAAAGAAAGGTTGTGTAAAAGATACATGAAATACATTTTAACCATCCCTTCATGATTTGGTTGAAAACAACCGTTAAACCCGCAGGCTCTTTGACACCGAATTAACGTTATGTTGCTTAATAAGCCTGTGTATATGTACTCGTGCATACAAGCCACAATCCACAATCCCATTACTTAGATAAAAGTATTCCAACATACAATTACATAGCTGGTAGTCTTCAGTAAATAGCGATAGAACAACAAGTGATTTTCCACTTATCCATTTATCTGGATATGACCTACTATATAATTTATCTTTCATTGAGATGCTTTAAAATGATCTATCAAATCCGTAGAATCCGTAAAATTACCTCCCAGTATCCAATTCAATAAAGCAAACTGATCATTGCTTTGTTATTGAAAAGAAAAAAAAAAACATCTCGACTGCTCCATTTCGTTCACTTGTAATTTCAAGCCGCCATCCAATGAGACAACTCACGTCCATTCCACACTTAAATCGACAAGAAACCGAAGAAAGGAAACCCCATTGCAAATCGATGATGATTGCGCGTTTACAAATCAAAATTGCACTCTCAAATTAAATAGAAGTAGCTACTTGGTCCCGAAATCGCGCTTGGATGATTTGGATAAATGACTCTTAAACGACTGGAACCGCTGTAAGTACTCGTATCAGTACCAGTAGAAGTGGTAATCATTTAACTCATTTAATTCATTTAATTCGTGCCACCGCGGTCACTCGACTTTCTAATGTTTCAATCAAACGCGTAAGGGTCAAAGTGAAGTTGAACCCGGCTCCATTCTGAATAGACTATTGCTCTGAATCGGGGGCCAAAACTGGGTTTTCCACTTCCCACTTAATCACTTTATACGAGCAGAACACATAAATTATAAAAAAATCCGCACATAGTTGTTGGACGAGCAAGTGTTTTAGACAGTCGTCTTGACGTTTTCATTGTTCAACAGTAGTGCCTTGGTTGGTTGGATAATAAAAGCACGACCATCGTATACGACAACCGTGATGATAACGACGCCGACAGTTTTAATTACAACGTTAAGCGACTATTAAAATTGGAGCCACCTCACTTCTTGAAGGCGTACGAGTATTTCAACAAATTTCTGAATGAAGATGACAGTGTGAAGAATTACACAGCGAATCTTTGCGCCTCAAGTAGTGCTGCGCTCTAGTTTCTCAATTGGGGAACCAAATTTAAAATTCCACATTCTACTTAACAACAGATACATTTTCAGTGAATGAGATACGAGTAGTACTAATTTTAAATGCGCAACGCATTGTCACGAGCGTAAATTTCCGAAGTTTAAATGTTTTATTGCCACTGAGTCGTGAACACCTCTGATTTAATTTATCTCACGGATAATGATAAAGAACAGTTGAGTACGTTGTGTCAATTTGACTGTGAGCTAGTTCCTTGGAATTCAGTTTTCGGGGAAATGGTGTTTGCATCACGTTATGTTCTGTTAGGTGTGAATTAGGTCGCGTGTTTCATTCGAATTCGAGAAGAAGAACTCAACTGTCTCCTTTTTGAGCATACAAATTTGTTTTAATTTTGCAAACGCATACCTTAGTGGCGGCAAGTCAGAATTATATAATACGAGTACGTTGCATGGTAATTTGACAGAGTTTTCGTACAGATCTTGGAAATATCTTTCTCCATAAATATTCAAATCAAAATTTACTAAAACCTAACCTGTGTATGAACAAGAACAGTTCTGGGACAATATAGATAAGCAAGCGACCAAGTAGACCAAAGATATTTGACATAGCAGATCCAATCCATTAGGCTTTATGAGAGTCAAATGAGCATATTGCGGTCAAGCATTCCGCTCGCTTGTGGGAAAATAAAAAGAGGACCCATATGATATGTAAATTTATCTGCCAAATGTAAAACGATTGAAGATAGAGATTTGGAAAGAAAACAGTTAAATCAAAAGTTTAAGAGATTGTGTCTCTATGAATTGTATATAATTGTTTGCATCGCTTTGCAGGGCCATTTACACATTAAGGCACTGTGTGTAGTTTATAGCAATAAGCTCCAACACTTGTCAATGTTTCCCTAATAGTCTTGATTCTTCTAGGCCACGCTAATATACTGAGATTGCATTGAGCGCCTCTGTATGTTTCTTCATTCGCCTTGAAAAAAAGGCATGGCAAACCGGAATGTGTACCACATGCGTTTTCGTATTATGATGCTGACATATTTTTTTGTCGACCGCTAGCTGTCATCATTTAAAAAAGCGGATCGCAGTAAGTAAGCCTCACAAGATAGTGAGCAATTTATTCTAGGCAAATTTAGATTAATAGTAAAAGTAGGCATAGTGAACCGTTACGATGCCATTAAGTTGTCTACAGTTTGCAGTCGTTCCTACTAAGGGAAAGCGGGTAAGACCCTTAAGAGATTTAGGGAAGCATTCATTTAGTCTGCCGAAACAAAGAAGAGTCATGTCAACCCCAGTCAAAAAAAACTCAGCATCTCAACTCAGATCCTAAAAAATTCCCTTCTGAGCCTTAAACTTACTTATCGGCTATCTCATGTCTGTCATCCTAAAGTAATCCGGTATTAACAGTGAATTTCTCTTTTCCATAACGATCAGAGAATCATTGCATTCTTGAGGTGAAAATTAGTACAAGTTGGCAAATGCTAAAGATGGAAGATCTTCTAACGAGGAGTGAAATTCAAGGTAGTCGACCTCTAAAATGGCACTTACATCGAATTGTAAATCTGTTTGGAGATATTCATGACAGTTTCTATTTAACATCGACATGTAACGGTTCTGTTCACGTCCATTGTTCTTATAAACAAAAATTCCAACTCGTCTTCGTCGTGATGTTCAGCCCAGTTGGATAAGCTACCAAAGGTTACGTTGTGTCTAGCGCGTACTTCTTTTCCGAAAGCGCACTTAATTATCTCCACCAGCTTTTGAAATGCTTTCGCGATGTTAGGCATAAGGCATCTTGGATATATTCAGATTTAGACTTAAAAAAAACATTCTTAACATTTACTTTTTAATAATTATTTCATTCAAATGTCGGCCGTAACATTTGGTCCATTCTGAAATTTCAAATTTCGATAACGCACACGAGCATTACAAGTAGTATTTGACTAATAACTTGTATAGGGTTGGCCCCCAAATTCTTCAGTAGTAGCCGGCTTATCCATTTGGGCTTTACATAGCCCTAAGGGAAAAAGTCTAGAGGTGTGATGTCACAAGATCTAAAGTGTATGCTTTTAGACGAAGATTCTCACGTAAAATACGCCAAGTTGTTTCATATGACAGCCAACAGCGTTCAGAACGACGTCAAATCGATTCATCATTGTCATCGTGTACAGTCTCCGCTACCGTGACTATATTTTCTCACTAGGTACTTGATGCAATTCTAACTGTTCGCCATAGGTAGGTCAGTCCAGGATTCTTGCGGAAGAATTAGGAGGAAGGGCTCTTTCAATCGTTTTCGAATGGGGAGAAAGCGTTGACGTCAAGGTGTCACAGGAAAAGACTGTTTCAATGTTGCTTAAGGGCAAATTGAATACGAGAATTCGGCCTCCTCTGATTCGCATGAACAGCGTTAGCATTAGGTGTGTGACTGAGGTCAGATACTTGGGCATAACGCTGGATCAGCTCATGAAATTCATGCCTTATCTCGTACAAATGAGGAAATGCATGTTGTGTGCTGTAAGCCAGGTGAGGCGCATTCTGCGATCTGACTGGGGGCTTAACATGCATTCTGCTCGTATCATATACGACGATCTTTCTTGCCTGTGCAACATAAGGAGCTTCGATGTGGTACGACGGGGCTATGACTGTAGATGGCTGCCGTCGGATTTTGGCTTGCCAAAGAGGCGCATTGCTTGGTTGCCTACCTGTGTGCCGCACTGTCTCCACAGAGGTAATACAAGTTTTGTTGGGAGTGCCACACCTCTTGATCTGGAGGCGATACGTCGTGGTATTGCTTTCAAAATCAGAAAAGGTCTCCCATTAAACGAGCGAAATTGGGTTTCCCAGAGAGAAGTGGATGGCCTATCCTGGAGGGAGCGTAAAGCCTTGCTTAACGCATGCTTTGTATCTAGATGGCAATCTAGTTGGGACGCTAGCGAAAATGGCGGGGTTACTTACAGCTTTCTTAGGGATGTGCTGACCATACGGGAGTTTCTTGAACGGAGCTTTACCCTCAGCCTGGGCTTTTTGTTGGCCGGGCATGACTCTCTTAATGCATTTTTGCATAAAAGAGGGCTTGGCGGTTCGGCGAACTGCTCTTGTGGACGTTGCCATGAGGATTGGCTGCATGTTCTGTGTAAGAGCCCAAATTATTCGGATGTTAGCAACTTGCATGCTACGATGTGCATCATCTTCAATGGTGAGACCTACGATGTCAGTGGAATTCTCACGTAGCTTCGCAAGAGAAGTGTTTATTAGAAGACGCAGCAGACAGTAAGCTGGTGGAATTTAAGAACTAGTTGAGAAAGACTTAAGTGCTAAGGGCCGCCAGTGCTGGGCAGTGAGGTGCACAACTGAAAGTGACCTCAAGGTTGCGAAGCTCGATTGGAAGCTATATTCTGGTACCACGGGAGGCCAGGGGACCCTGGAACTATTGATCCAGCCTGACCTAGTAGTTGGCCGCCTTGTGGAAGTATCGTGGTGGCTGTGGTTTATACGCAAAGTCGCGGGGAGAGTAGGCAAAATGGTGCTTGGACATCTCATGGTTGAACATATGTCGAAGCCTGCTACGACCTGTGCTTAGCCATTTGATTGCTATGGAATCAATTGGTCTATTCGGTGTAGAATTGCACTGCAACCGGGTGGCATGATCCACAGAATGGCTGAGGTATTAGATAGGCCTCGATCCTTTACCAAAGGGGAAGTTCGTGCTTTACACACGATTTCGAATCTGGTACTGGTGGTGGTACTTGTAGTACTCGAAGGGCGCCGATCAACGCATTGTTTGATATCTCGTCCGAGGACGCACCGTAGACTTAATCCTACACTTCAGGTACCTACGTAAAACACATGTGATATCTGTTCGCCATAGGTTTAGAATTTATGTCGGTGCTGGCTAAGCAAATCTACCCTAGCTTCTATATTATTTTCTTTTTAATCAATCAAGATTCCAACATTCCTAAAAATAAGTCAAGGGTGACATTCCTAACAGGATACGCCAGTTTAAATCATTGTACATTGGTAATAAATCTTCTCTCAACTGTAATATTGGTGTTGCATATTTACTCAACAGTTTTTAAAACATCGTCTTATCGTTACATAATCGATTGGATTTCGATTTATTAGTCCGGTGATACATAGCAATTTTTTTGTGATAGGGTTAATGGTCGAAAGCGATATGCTTGTGGAGTAACGTTGTAAAGTTGTTATCATTTTTTTTGCATTGTCAAGAACCTTCTTCGCTCATAACTTGACTGAGATAATGGTTGTCTACCAAAGTATTCAGATGCTTAATTCTATAATTCTGTTAGGGATAGAATATCTAAGGACATCGGTCATAATAAAGGCTTAATCGCACCACATCATAATGATACTGTAATACTGCGGTACAATGAGAGCAATTGAGAGCAACATTCATAATCACAATTAAGTGAATTCACGGTTATGACATTGTCCATCATCTACCTGATACTTTGCTAATGCTAATTCTACAATAGTCAAGCCTCTGTTTAAACACAATGAAATGACGCTTCATTTAGAAATACCTAATATACGTAATTCTGAAGAAAGATGTAAATGAAGAATGAAATCAGGATTCAAGTAATTAAAGAATGAAAAGATAACACCAACATGGTATAGGTTGAAGACCTGATTAGCCCAAATAAATTTAAATGAACGATCTACTTCTGTTCGCTACTCGGATACTATAATAATTTCCATACACAACAAATGTGGCGTAACTTCGTATTAGCTGTTTTAATTCCCATTCTTAATTTTGTCAAATATTACCCTTTCTCCGTTCAATTATTCTTTAAAGCGATTAAATTCTAGAAATCATGCATACAGATCCGTTAATTAGTGTTTTCGCAAAACCCATTGTGTCGTGCATTATCATGGTGAAAGCAAAAAATTACAATTTTTAATTTTATCGAAAGCACATCGAATTTTTAATTCACGTCATCAATCAAATGATTTCCCAAAAAAATAAAAGGGAAGAAATAACACTTAGCAATAAATATTCAATAAAGTGTTAGCTTTTACTCGTTCTTTGATTGGAAGCGGGTCAATGAGATTATCCGATTAAAAAATAGACTTACCGCCAAAGTCTGCAATTCATAGAACCTCATGCCGAGTGAATCTAATCAGAACAAATTAACACAGGGTTCTTTTGAGTATCCATCAAAATTGGGTCAGAAAAGCACAGTATAAAAAATTTGTTACAACATTACGCATAAAATAGTTTTGTATTTAGAAAAAACAAAAGAGTTGACTGACGAACTGGAAAATACGAGTAGAAGAGTTGAGTAACGAACTAACACGGAGAGTGACCCACATCCATCTACCACAGATTATATTCTTTTTCTTCTTTTTTTCTGTAGACTTCTTGCGTTTTCACACTCTCTTTTGTCCAGAGTGCATCTTATGCGAATGAGTTTACCATGGTAATCGCAGTCCAAGCATTACATCCTAATTCCAGTCTACCTGCAGGCTTTCGACCCACTTGCCGACACTGTAACCTCTACATCAAACAAAAACCCCCATGCAAATGTTGTCTGTCTGTTTGTCAATGGAAAAACTAATCCACAGCAAATTAGAACAAAACCACAAACTGGGAAATAGAAAAGATAGAGAAGGAAGGAATTATTAAAAGTGAAAATTTGCTCGCCTAGTTCAAGTGTTCTTTGTACAAATACGAGTATGTCCCAATTTTCAGACACTCTGACCACAAATTACATATCCACTGCCAGAGATATAGCAGAGCATTGAAATCTACACGCTAATGGCATCATATATTTTCTGAACTGATCTAGTTCTTGAGATTAGCCATCTTCTCCAGATCTTGTTCGCTTCTCCATTGGCACATTGCTCCCCATGTGCATGCTCTGATCATTGCCTCTAGAATGTGCCTACAACAATGTGTCAACAGTAAAAGGCAATGTCATAGCCATACTCATAGTCGTAATCGAGTCATAGCCATTGGACGAGCTCAGTTTATGAGGGATTCATTCATTTGATATGGGATACACTCTCCGAGTCTTGAATGTGAATCTTTAGGCCCAATTAAATTTATCTAGTGGAAGAGATAGAGAGAGACCAAGACCTATCTAGGCAACCATGCGATGATGGTAATGTACTTACGAGCATATATGAATCTTTTCATTTGGCTGCATCGTTTCACTGTCCTAAATCGTGGTGCGGATAAACGACAGTCCCTTTTTGCTTTCTTCTATTTTAAAACAGTTAGACTCTACGAGTAGCAGAAATTTATAATAATTATTTTTTTTGTTATACGAGTACTCGTATCTTTCTTTTACATCGCTCGCTATGAATGGCAAAACTCAAATCCGGTAATTGGCGAACGAAAGAAAATGTGATTTATGAGACATACGAGTATCGACGTAGTTTGCCAGAATAGAACGTAAAAATAAAAAAAAACATTATACTTGTACGAGTATGTGTGATGATGTTTTGAATCGAAGAAACAGCTCGAGATACGAGTAAAACCTAAGACACTTTTTAGGACAACAAATCTTCAGATGGACATTTTAATGTGGTAATAAATTGTAGACGACAAATTTGGAATATCGCAATCTGAGCAAAAATTAACGATGATGAGCTTTACGTAAAAGATTAACTTTCAAATAATTACGAGTATGGTCTTTCAGATAGGTACACTTACGGTAATGAAGATGAGTTCATAAGCCATGAAGTTTAATGTTTTTTTTTTTTGCTTTCACTGATGCGATAACTTGAACATTTTCTTTGTGAACTAGTCGTAAAGTTGCAAAATATCTTTCTTTCGAGTGCTTTTTTTGTTCAATTTTCTATTGGAAAAACCTTCGGCGATAAAACTTAGTTGAAATTGCCTGACATGCTATTACGGGAAGGTATTAAATGTGTTGTAAGATGAGGCGAGCACTGGTCAAGCAAAAGAAGTCGTAATGGGCTATTATTACATGTAGTTTTATCTAGAGCCATTCAAATCATTTGATATGGTAGTTATCTTGCTAAAGTTTGCATTTGTATGATATGAGTGTATGATCGTCGCGTGGATTCATTAATAATGATAACATTACGTTGTATAAAATGTAAACTAGGAAAGGTAGTTCCACCCTATGGTACTGGTCTGGTCGTATTTATTCAGTTTCCAGTCAAACAATGGTTGCAAATTTGTAATTCCACTGTAGGATGCACTAAGGAAAACATGGTGTGTTGAGGCAGTTGCCGGTCCGAGCCACCGCAAACGGCAAATTATAGTCTAATTCATGTTACAGCGTCACTTAAGGCGACCGACGTCACCCTTTAGCATCTAAGATTCATTTCCTAACCATCTCAGTTAATTGATGCACGCCTTTGATGTGACCGTGCAGATCATACAACTTAATGTTATAGGCCAGTGGTTCCCAGCCATTTCTTGACCAGGGACCACTTTAATCTCTTTGTTGTTCGCAGGGATCACGGTGTACAAGAAAAATAAACTGAATCAATTCGAAAATAAGCTTTAATCAAAAACATATAACAATATAATTTTAATAGAAAATATACAATTTTTATAGGAAATCAAATTAATGTGATATTTGAGCTCGCATCTTCTGCAAAAGTTCGGTGATCCTAGGACTAATTTTATTACTCAAAGCTACACGCAAATCATCACTTACTTTCAAGCGATTCCTGGCCTTGTTTTTAATTACCAACGAAGCAGAAAACCCTTGTTCGCATAAATAATTCGTTGAAAAAACCATTGGATAGCGTAAGACGGTTTCTCGAGTTTTGGTGTAAGTTGTAAGAAATTGCTTTCACTGCTCAAGTGAATCAGATTCAAGTGCGTCCTTACCGTCATTTTGAAGTTCAATGAGATCTTCCTGGATTTCTTCTATAACTTCAACAGCATCCATGCTGAAAGGGTTGCGAATCAGTTTTTGATCAACTTTACTTTCTGTTTCGGAGTACCACCTTGATCAAAAAGTCCCGGAATTTATTCAGAAAATTAAAAATACAAGTTTATTCATCTAAATCTATATTGTCCTCTTCAAAGTAATCGCCATCGACTGCAACACTCTAATGCCAGCGCTTGATCATCGAAACATTTTTTATATTCGGTTTTCTGTATGTCCATCAGTGCTTCCTGTGATTTTTCCATTACTTCCTCTCAGCTGTTGAAAAGCGTTCACCGTAGTGATTTTTTAACTCGATTGAACAGAAAGAAGTCGCAGGGAGCAAAATCAGATGAATTCGGTGGCTGTTGGATGGTATTTGTTGCATTTTTCTTCAAAAAATTACGAATAATGATGGCTCTGTGCGAAGCTGCGTTATCACGGTGCAAAATCCACGAGTTTTCTGCCCACAATTCTGGTCTCTTTCGGCGAATTGCTTCACACAAACGTCTCATAACGCCCAAATAATACTCTTTGTTTAGTATCTGGCCTTCTGGCGAAAATTCATGATGCACTACACCGTTGTAATCCATGAAAACCGTGAGCATTGCCTTCTTTTTTTACTGAAAACGATGGGGTTTTTTTTGATATCGGCTCATTTGGTGAACGCCATTCACTTGCCTGATATCTGGATTGCGTGTCGTACTCATAAACCCACGTCTCGTCTCCAGTAATGTTCCATTTGATGAATGTGGCATCCGATTCAGCCTCGCAAATCATCTGTTTTGCGATGTAAACACGGTCCCTTTTTTGCATGAAATTGAGGTCTTTTGGCACCAACTTTACACCACTACACGATGGAAACTCAAATCAATAACCAAAATGTCTTGGACGGATCCATAGGTAATGTTCAGGTCCTCCACTATCTCTCTGGTGGTTAATTTTCGGTTATTGGCCAAAATTTCTTTTACTTCATCAATGTTTTCGTCGGTTTTCGATGTTGATGGTCTGCCACTGCGTTCATCATCTTTGATTAACTCACGACCACTTTCGAACTGCTCGTGCCACTGGTAAACGACCGTTTTCTTTAGAGAATCGTTGCCGAAACACTTTTTCAACATTTCCAAAATTCGCGCACCATTAAATCTGTTTTTTTCGTTGTTGCAAATTAAAATTAATTCCTAAAATTGTAAAAAATCGCCAACACACACAGAGATAGATGTACTCTTGGCTACGTAACTTTTGTAAATATCAAGCTATGATGCTTAGATTTAGAGGGAATATCAACAACAGATGTACCAACTTAACAAAAAAAAACGGAATTCAAATCGGAACAATGGGGGCGCCACACGGTGGTTGTTCCGGAAACTTTTTGATCAATTGATTGTATTCATCAACCATTTGTAGATGACTCTTAATGTTTTTTTGTATGTTCGCCCGATTGACGACATACTTTTCGTTCCCCAAAAGTGGTTTTAATGTCGTGAACGCAGAATAATTGTTCGCCCCAATTTTGCCTAACCATAACCGAAGTTTCCAAATAAAAGAACGACGTTTATCTTCAAAGATAAACACATTTGCAACGTCATCTAACTGTCTGACTCCAGAAATATCAACAAGATAAGCCAAATTCATCTGAAATGTCGGATCAGAAAACTGCTTCAGTAACCCATTCATCTTTTTGTTAGCTAGAAAAATCACAATCTCTGCCCTGAGTTCGTGCAATCTCCCCCCCAACATATTGCCCTTCGATAGCCATCTAACACTCTTGTGAAAGAGTAGCGCCTCTTGGCCTGCGTCCATTTCAGAGCGTAATTTTTTTTAAAAGGGCGTGTATTTAAGACACTGCTTTTGATAACATTTACCACGTTTATGGCTAATTGCATTGTATTCTTATGGCATCCAGGAAGAATCTTCTAAGCTTACGCATGACGGTGTATGATACAATGCGTTGTTATTGCCTTAGGATTCCTCTGTTTCACTAACGTCGCCAGACCGGAGTGCCATCCGCATAGAAACCTACTAGTTTCTCCCAGCTAATGATATATTTCTGAAAATATTCCGATATTGTGTTCATGACGTCGATATCTTTTGATGTTGTTTCCAGTTCTTGTGAAATCAATTATTTTTCTTTGATTATCTTGTTCTCAAAGAAGCGGACAAACACGAGCAACTGACAATAATTAGAAATGCCAGTCGATTTATCACACTGCAAAGCGAGGCATGTTTAGTGTTTGCTTTTTGAAACAAGTTGCTTCTCGATATCATTTGACATTAGTTTAATTCGGTAGACGTATTTCTTGTTTTTATATATATACGAGGGTTGTCTGAAAAGTTTCCGACCGCAACGTAAAGATAGCGACACTCGTCAATAAAAGCTAGTGAATGCTAGTTGTGCATCTTTTGACAGTTAGTTACCGAAGTTTCAGTCATTTTGGACGCGCAGTTTTTAGTTGACAATCGTTTGAGTGAGTCGATGTGAGTGTTTTTTTGTGAAAATGGAAAAAATTGAGTATCGAGCTGTTATTAAATTCTTGTTTTTGAAAGGTAATACGCCTACGCAAATCAAAAATGAGTTGGACTCTGTATATGGGGACTCTGCACCATTATTTACCACAGTGAAATTTTGGGCAGCTAAATTTAAGCGTGACCGTAAGAGCTTGGGAGATGATGAAACTGCAACCACTGACGATAACATTGCTAAAGTTCACCAAATGGTGTGAGACGAACGCCGAATTAAAGCGAGAGAGATAGAAGTGTCCAAAAACGTGTTTGTTACATATTCAATCAAGATTTAGGTATGAGAAAGCTGTCCGCGAGTTGGGTGCCGCGTTTGCTTACGTTAGACCAAAAACGTGTTCAAATGAACACTTCCAACGCTCTGTTGGCGCATTTTAGACGCAATAAATCCGAGTTTTAGCGCCGATTAATTACTGCAGATGAGACCTGGATACACCATTATACGCCCGAAATAAAAATTCAGTCAAAACAAAACAGACTGCAAAGGGCGAGCCGGCTCCAAAAAAAGTAAAAACTGTTTTTTCGACAGGGTAAGTGATGGCGACTGTTTTTTGGTATAGTAAAGGAGTTATCTTAATCGATTATCTTCAAAACGGAAAAACCATTACAGGAGCATACTACGCATCATTACTTGCCAAGATTAAGGCAGAAATTACGGAAAAACGGCCACCAAGACAACGTGCCGTGTCACACCTCAGCGTTTGCCATGGCGAAAATCTATGAATTACGGTTTGAACTGCTTGACCATCCGCCTTATTCCCCAAGCGACTTCTTTTTGTTCCCTCATCTAAAAACTGCGCTCGGAAGACAGAGATTTTCGTCAAATGAGGAGGCAATCACCTTCGTGAACAATTTTTTTGCAGAAAAAAACGCCAAGTACTATTTGGACGGGTTAGAGAGATGGGAGCATCGCTGGGAGAAGTGTGTAGAGTAACAAGGAGACTATGTAGAAAAATAAAAAAAAATTTGGGAAAAAAGGTCTTGGATCATTGTTCGGTCGGAAACGTTTTAGACAACCCTCGTATATAAGAAATATCAATGCAAAAGGAGCAAACTATATTATTGAAGGGGAAAACTGAGTTGAGGAATGAGTTGAAAACTAAGAGCAGCGAATAAATGAATTCCCCGCCTCCGGCGGACTCCGCATCTTTCGCGCTGCCCGCCCTCACATTACTCACGACGCGCCGCGATGTATGAAATTTGAAATCGTTCGCGGACCATATTTTGATTCCTGCGGACCACTGGTTGGGAACCAGTGCTATAGACCATCCGCCAAAACTCATCAATTAAACTAGATCAACAATGACTCTGGGTGCCGCGCATGCTCACTCCTGACCAAAAACACGACCGCGAAAGCACTTCGAAAGAGTGTTTGGACTTGCTGATGCGGAATTGGGCGGACTTTTGGCGTCGATTGGTAACTGTTGATGAAACCTGAATCCACTATTACACACCAAAGAACAGAATGAGTGCCCGGCAATGGACTGAAGCCGGCACGAGTGCTCCGAAGCGGCCGAGTGAGGCTCAATGGGTCGGAAAGGTCATGGAAAAACCATTAACAGCGATTCAATTTACTGTGCATTATTGGGGCGATTGAAGGCCGAAATAGATGCAAAACGGCCTCACATGAAGCGAAAAAAAATTTTATTTTTGCAAAACAATGCGCCGGCGCATAAGAGCATCGCAACCACAGCTAAAATGAATGACTTACGGCTCCAATTGCTGTCGCATCCACCGATTTGGCTCACTCGGACTATTATCTCTTCCCAAACCTCAAATAAAATATTCCACAATAAAAGATTCAGCTCACGCGAGGAAATTATCGACGCCATGGAGGATTATATTGCAGACCTTCCGGAAAATGACTTTTCGGACGGGATCAAAAATTTGGAATAAGTGTATCAAGCCAACAGAGGACTATATTGAATAAAATAAAAAAACATTTAAGAAAATTTTTTTTTTCATTCCCAAGGAGGTTACTTTTCACCCCACCTAGAATAATACGTTAGGTCAGGCGTTGGGAGGTTAAAAGGCAAGTTCTGTAGCATTCGCCGTATTATGAGTGACAATTTTTCATCCTTTCTTTTAGGGAAAATCCCAGTGCTTACTGTTCAGATGCATATGGCCTGCTTAACGTACAAAAACTACATGTGCAGATATGAATTTCGTTGTAAATCTTTATCCGGAGGTTTAAGTTATCTCTCAAAAGGGTTAACACGGACCGAGAATGTTTACGAACCTGCCGAGCTCATTTACACATATCTTTTCAGAGCGGACCGGTTCCAAGAAAATATTTTATGGACGTCATCTCCAAATAATATGCTTATAAAAGGAATTTGCTAAGCTCACAGTTTATATTACTTTCTTTACTTTAGGTGGCGCTACAATCAAAAGCGTCTCCAGCTAGCTCGATCTTTGGCTAGCTGCCTAAAGTTTCACACGCACGTTAAGTTGGCTGAGGTCCCTTTCCACTTGTGTGCGCCGCCTGCTTCGAGGTCTTCCTCAACTACGCTGTCACTAAATTCGAAATATGGAGTCGTTGTCTGAATTGATAGCGGAGCCAAGGTAGACAAAGTCCTTAATTACCTCAAAGTAAAAAGTGTCGAAGGTTCAGTCCGAGACGTTGGAGTTAAGCGTCCTTTTCGCTTGACACCATATACTTGGTCTTGCTCTCGTTAGCCGCTTGCCCATTTTCTCCGCTTCGGTCTTAATACTCGCGAAAGCGCCACTGACTTCACGCTTTTTTCCGATTATTTCAATATCATAGATATATTCAAGTAAGATGGACTTTTGAAAGATTGGGTATGCCTCTTGTGCGTCCGTGTGAGATTTGCAATATTCCTTCAAGAATGATGTCGAAATCGGAGATTGACTGTCGTCTCTGATTTTACCGCAGACGTTGATAAAAGTTCTTATGATAATCTCTTATGATGACCAGAACCTACAAGAGTGGCGATATGACTCCCCCTTGAGGAGTTTCCCTGGTTACTGACATTCTAGACGAGCCTTGCTCAATGGAACAGTTTATTACCCTACTTGCAGGCATGCTGCAAGTCCTGTTCAATATTTATGTCTACTAAAGCGCTTTTAATGGCGCTGCATCGAAGTGAAGGCTTCTTTCAAGTTTTAAAAATGCATTAGTCATTGTAAATATCTGTAGTTCATGACCATTTTAGACGAAATGACTACGATTACCTAATAAAAATATTTATTACCTCATTGGTGTTTAAATTCATTTAAACTTGCGAAATTGCCAAAGGCGAACAGTTTTGAAGCATGAGCTTCTGGGTTTGAACAGAGAAAATAAAAGATTACCTCACTCACGTATGATCATATCTTTAAATTGATTTATGACGAACTGCGCAGAAAACAACAGTATAATTTACCCCCAGGTGAAGTGCGAGTACCGTGTAATGATGGTCAGTACAGTATCATGCATGGCTCTCATATGCAAATTGAGTGATTGATGATATTCTCCCTAATGGTCCATCATATGCAAGCGCAACTAATCCATAACAAAATAAATGTTTACTTTCAGTTATTTGGATTTTTAGTTTCAAATCCGCATAATGCCCAATAGGCAAAATGTTTTTTCAGTAACAAAAATCCAGAGCGGAAATCAGTTTAACCTGAATCAACAACCCTCCTAGAACAATCATATATCCAGTCTATATAGTGTAGGAATAGGAACTTAATCATAATCCACGGCCTAGATCCACTGATCATACTATAAGCGAGCGTTTATATCAATTACTTTATTCTAGACCACTCCAATCCCATCCATCTATTAAGGCAACTCCACCCACTAAGCCTCAGTGTATACACCGGTATCGGTAATCGACTGATTTACTGACTCAAAGCACTTAACCATGCCTAATGCAAATGAAACTTCATTTTGTTATGTTAATACGATAATCTTCTGGTAATAGGTGCCTGCATGTCGACTTTGACTGGGTGTTCCCAATAAAATTCCGCGACTCAACAAATTCAATTCTAAACTAGAGCATCGCAGTTCTCCGCCTTTTGTTTCTGTTTCAGTATCTATAGGTATGTATATCTGTGCTTGCATCTAAATCCATCCCGATTCCATATTCAAATATTCTTCTTCACGTCTCACTCCCTCGAATCCGGAATCCGGACAACGGAATACGGAATATCTTGCCACTTCCAGAAGGCATCGCTGACAACAATCCACGCGGTAATCACGAACTCTTCAGAGACGCGATATGAATAACACAACAGCAGAGTTTAAATGTAAAACACGGTTTCTGTCTTGTGCTAGCTCTTTGGTCTCCGATCTGCGGCTGGTTGAGTTGAGCTCTTCCCTTAAGTGGAACACAAGTCAGAGTTTATCTGGATATGCATACGAGTACCATCATAGTGCGACTGCTCTATAGGTAGTGTGCAGATGGTATTGCTACAAAACGAGGCGGAAAATTCCGAATAGAACTGCAAGCAGCCACGAAAATCGTGCTGCCATTGATTGATTACACACCGAGCCACAACTAACAACAAAGGGAATCTCCACTTCAGCTCAGCCGGTCGGTCGGTATGAAGAAATTTATTTTCTCTACTCCAAGCTACTCGTATTCGAAATGGAAATTGTTATGGCTCCTCCAAGGCAGAATCAGAATCATAAAGCTGGCCAACTGGATTGGAACCAGTTAGTCGTTTGTGGAATGGTCGTAATACAGTTGACATTTTTGACACAATTACTTTCTCAGAGACATGCGGAGAAAAAAAAGCAACAGAAAATCAAAACAAAAGGAAGCTACTCCATAAGAAATGTACCTTATGTACGTACTCGTATACTGCATAGTTCTAGGACTAGGTCAATTTTGTTGATGGAAAATTACCATGAGTTGAGTGTAAGGTTTGAATTAAGATTGCATAAGAGGACAGCTCGGTGAATAGGAGGAAAACCTCATATTCATACGAGTAATGACCATAGGCTTTAATAAGATACAAAAGTAAGCAATGGACCTAGAGGTCAGCACTTTGCTGGCAATACTCGTAAGACCCAACGGACCCCTTTGCTGTAAACAGGAGAACAGAACATTTGTGTACGAGATACTGTTGCGGTTGGATATGCTTACGGACACTTTTCTCCGACACACTTGGGCTTGGAAGTTTATTTAATTGTTTTTATTTTTTTCTTCTTTTCTTCTTACATATATGGGTATTAATGAATTTTAATAGATAAATCTGTGTCAATGACTTGTGACTTTGACTTCGAGCTGAGTGTCAGGGAAGCGGTTAAATTAATCGTCTTTTATGCAGCCCCCTCGGCAAATGACCGACTTAATTGAAGTTGAACCCACGTAGTTGAAGTTAACCATAATTGCTGATTATATCCGCTTGTCGTTGTTATCGAAAACGATGTGCTACAATAATGAGGCCTGATCAAACTATCCATCTACGTGTAGTAGCAGACCTCTTTTACTCACCAATTGAAACTTTGAAAACGACCTTTCTGTCAACAGTTATGGGTGGGTCAAATAAAACCGGACAATAACATAAAATGAATGATGATTTGTAAGGAAAGAGCCCATGCTTTTTAAGGAGCCTAGATGTCCTTAGATAGTTCTGGAGTCCGGCATAAACCTGGAACGCAAGCAACCGCGATTTCTCGCAATAGTAGGATTATCTTTTCGAGCTAAAGCGCTTACGTCTATTTTTTCTCCATTTAGATTATGGAACCTCTTGTGTTAGGCCCCACTCAAGTTAGATACAACAATTTAATGGTTGTGCTTAACCTGACAGTAAATTGTGAGGTTCTGGATCGCCGAGGCCTCCAAACCGTTGAACTGTGCCTCTTTAAGCTGAGTCCATCGATACCCTACAGTTCTTAGTGAAATCACCTCTGCAGAAATATTCCTAGACCACTCTAAGCACTTAAGTGTCATATCTCATCCTACTCCATAGTAGAGCTATGAGACAATCATTGTTTCTAAGCTGGTATCGTTGTTTATATTAACTGACTATGCGTAGTCTAGCTTCCGCCCTAGGGAGACAAATTCCTGACTACCTCGAAGCTACGAGTATACCTGTTTTTTTTTATGTTTTGTCCGAACAATCTAGTGTGTTTTTCTCGACAACAGCATGCATATGTTACTCTGAAATTCGCACACTTATCGGCAAAGCATCTTAGCCGCTTCTACTTCAATATTTGCATATGTGCCTCGTTCAAACCACAGATTTTGTAGTGTGGTCGGCTGAAACCAGGTCATCAGATGCGCTAAAAACATGTCGGCGGGAAAACAAATTGGCAGAGTAGGGTGTCCAGAGAGGTTAACCGATATTTAATCGACAAAGACTCTGGCGATTTTATTCAATTGCAGTCTTCCGACGTATCTCACAGTATCTCATTTTTATACCTAAGCCTTAACCTAATATGGTCCATCATACGAAGGTCGTTCTCCTTTCTTAGTTTTGGTATGAAATCATCTAGCACCGTACATTCCACTTGCGGTTCAAAAATTAACTTTCTTTTTTGGGTAAAATGGCTCTCAATACTGGTATCATTCGTATCCGAGCACTTCGATGGGTTCATGGTCCTATACCTGCTGAAAGCGTAACAAATGCGTGCTCTAAGGCATACAAAATTTTGCGGCAAAAACATTTATTTTTTTATATTTGTAACATTGAATTTTTAGAGAATAATTTACTTACTTGAACTTTTACCATGGTCTCGCCCCACTGGCAGCCTCTATATGAGACGCAGTCACCTTTCAGCCTTCTCAATTAAACTAGACCGACAATTCAATTTATTTCGCTTAGTTATCGGTGTCTTGAGCCATGGGATTGAGCTTCGAAAAGTGAGCTTCCAACGTGTTTGATTTTTGGCGAGCCTGTGTAATCTTTTAATCGAAGCTGTTTGGACTATACATATATCCTATTCAGCCCTTCGTTTTCGCTTAAAGTTTAACACTTTGTGTTGTTAAGTCGAACTAAAAGGGACAGGATTTCAAACAGCATCCCGCTTGTCTTTCAATTTATGAGTTTTCAACCCAGTTGATGGGTTTCGATTCAGAAGAAGCTAATTGGTGGAGTCAGTTTTCACCCAATCTGCACTAAGTCATTATAGAGTTATTATTTGCTCACAGCTGTCCGTAGTGTCGTTTTATCCAATTGGAGATCCAATCAGCCCTGTTGTCTAAAAGTTATTTTTAAAATTATGTCGAATTTTTCGAAGACATCACAGGGTTAAGAAAAAAATATATAAAAAAACACTGTGGCGCTGGCAGCCCGGTATGGGCCATGGCCTAGCTTCTTGACACTCATTTGTGTCGCTCATGTTGTCATTTTTGTCACATCTGAGCGGGGCCTAAGGCCTAATCCGAACGGCACTCCTTATAAGCTTTTTCGTAGGCAATTTTACTTTCGGGAGTTTGCCATTGCCCGCCGAAAGGGTGATGACGATTCGAAAAAATGTTGGCGATGCCGGGAATCGAACCACGAACCCTCTGCTTGATAGTCCAATGAGCTAACCATCGCGCCATCGCCACCACCACAGAGTTATGAACACACTTTAAACTAACTCAGCACAAAAGTCGGTCGAGGAGAATTTTTTTATCATTGCCTTATAGAGCTCCAGACGACATATCATCCTCAGCAGTCTATTCCAGGTCTGCCAAAATGAAAATTAAATTTGTTGAGGTGGGAACTGCACTCGTATGTGCTGAATACGGGTATGCTTTACTTATTCTAATTTTCTCCGTGACCATCGGTCGTTATTCTTACATTTGCTTTGCTCGTCGGAAACCTTTATTTGTTGTTTCTTCGTGGTTTCCATTATTTCCATTATTCCACTTCGTATAGACTCCGTAAACAAAACCCTTATCAACTATGACTATCAATCTGAGCCGCCTTCCCATCAAGAAACCTCATCTTAGCATACACAATCTACCTAGTCCTGCCATAAATATAAAACGCTATTTAAAAAAATTAGTAAACATATTGTAGAATATTGTAAATTCATACGATCCAATATCTTTAATAGTTCATAGATCATCCGATAACTTTTGGGTTAACCTTATGTAAATTATCTTGTTTTTACTGTATTAGAAACGACTTACGGAAAATTAGCAGCGGTTCAGAGAACGGCTACCATAACCATTACAGGAGCGCTCCGTACCACCCCAAGGCAGCATTGGACACCTTCCTACACCTGACACCGCTTGATTTACAGATAAAAAAACTTGCTGGCAACAGTGCGATTCGACTCACTAATTTTGGTCTTTTCAAAAACAGTAGCTTCGGACACGGCACAATCCTGGAAGAGCTACTACCAGGCAATAAATGCTGTTAGAACAGATGAAATCCCTTCCTTAATCGATTTCGACATTCCGTATGATATACTATATCCGGATAGGAAGGACTGACAAGAAAATGCAGTGACAAGATCAAACGAAATTGTAGTTTTTACAGATGGCTCGAAGACAGAGGAGGGAACAGGTTCCGGTATCTTCTCGGAGGACCCGGAACTAAGAGTCTCCATTTTTTTGTTGGTTTTAACCCACAGGGGATCGAGATGGGCCCGTTCAGGTGCCTAGTGTCTGTGTCTTGTGGCACACCCTATTTTACCTAACCTAATCTACTGTATTATTGCAAGGCCAATGTTAAGCCACAATGTCAACTCGAGCTCCACAACGCAAACATCATAAACAAAATAGTCATTAAACAAATAAAATAATTGTTTTGTTCGCTAAATTAATATTGTATTAAAAATTGTTTTATTTAGCAGACCACAATATTGGTTTTTAAAAAAAATTGAATTCACTCAAAATGACTGCCTTTTGTTTTAACGAAAGCTTCCAAACGCGGTGGCCTTTGGGCTATAGCGGCACGTACAGTTTCCATAGAGATCTTCGACGTTGCTCTGGTTAGTGCTGTTTTAAGCCTTTCCAAATTTCTGTGGGGAGTCTTGTCGGCCATGTTCTCCAATTCTTACCATAAACCATAATCCAGTGGACTCCCCGAAGGTCAATCTTCTGCTGCTATGAAGCCAGGAATATTGACGCTGAGCCACTCCTGCGTGATTATGGCTTTGTGCGCTGCAGCAGAGTCCTTTTAGAAGATCCATCTGTATCCATTGAAAATGGTATTGGTCCAACCCTTCACAACACACTCTAGCACATTTTCTTGGTAAACCTTTCCACGAATTTTTACGTATTTTTCACAGAAATGGAAGGATGTGACACCATGATGAGAGACCCCCCACCATTACGAAAGCGGTGGTGATGTCAACGTTGAACCCTTGGAACAACTTTCTTCTTCTTCTTCTTCCACGGTAAACATTTTTTCATCCGTAAACAGAATGCGCGTGCTAATGCAAAAGTCGCTTGCATCTTTTCAGTCTAATTTTCTTCAGTTGAGGAGTTAGATCATGCCCCGTGGACCAGATATGGATCTGGTTGATATACGAGTATATTTAATTCCCTGGACATGATCTTCTGCTTACTAAGGTGATTTCTCCGAATTCGTTCACCCACTGCCTTTACAACCGTATTCGTACGGACGACGCGCGGGCGACTACTTCTTGGCCTGTCTTCTACTCCAGACAATTAGGCGAAGCGAGAAATAGCGTCTCGAAAATTTGCAACGCTATTACCACTCGATTCTCTTTAACGCCTCACTCCATGTTAATAGTTTGCAAACCGAAATCAAACTGACTAGTATTCTTCACTGATCAGTGCATGTGTTTTGAAAAAAAAGTAAACGATTCTATTACCACAAGAAGTTTTGAACGATAAGCGCTGGAAATTGTGTAACAGAACTTATGGCAGGACTAGGTATTATGGATCATTTCAATTTTCTTAGAAGCTTTACTATGCAGGTGCAAGAAAAATCAAAAGTCTAGCTTTCAATTTGACGGCTGATTTTCTTCCATTGGCATTAATCTCTTCAATAATGTCTAAGTTTATACGCGGTACATTCATTATCTGACGCAAATTCAAGCCCTTCTTGTACTCTTGAGGCAGGTAGACTGATGACAGTCAGAGGTAAGGTGATGGTTTGTATGCCACAACTTATGTTTCATAACCCTTGGTAAATCTACTTCGAAAAAATCGAATTAGGTGTTCAAAGTTGGCACTATTCTTAATATTGATTTCATAGATGAATTGTTTCTATCCTCTTCCTCTTGATAAAAAAACACTTACTGAAATTATAAAGCCATCTTTTGGCCGCACAGATAAAAAAAAAATGAGAACTGTAATTCATTTCAATCTACTTTTGCAAGTTCGGTATTCAAAACCTACATCTATGATTCAACATATCATCAACATGCGAGCATGTTCACTATCAGAAAAAGCAGATTAGACAGCTTATGAGCACCGTCTTTGGAAATTTAGTCATCTTAATGTAAGTGAAACATAACCTTCTCTAGCAAATTTGTGATCATACTCGGAGGTCCCTACAAAAATCCATTACACTATGCTATGGAAGATTGAAAAGTACGTTACCCATGTCAATTTTACTGTTCCACTTGAAAGCATTTACCACTGATACCATAACTATTTTCTCAATGGTTTCAATGGATATACTCATATCTCAGTTGGATTCTTTGAAATGGGAAATAATAATTTACAACCTTCAGCATGAGCTTCTGCTTTTAGCTACTACGACTAAGGGCACCATATACATATAGTATATCCTTTCCTTTTACATGACACTAGACTTTGAATTTAGATTTCCTTGCTACGGAGACTGGTGCAATCCAAATCTTGGTTAATAGACAAGTAAATTCATCGCTAGTACGATAGACAATATTTTGTCAAGTGTAAATCTTTTGGAACGGTATCTAAGCGTGCAAAATAATTTAGAGCTTGTCATAAGTTCACCTGTTATTCGTAAACAGTTCTCTTGTTCATTCTGCAATAGTAAACTGATTTAAACAAACAAAACATGTAATGTATGCGCATAATTTTGAACTACACTGTACGAGTACGAGTACGAGTACGAGTACTTGGATGGATTCTATGGCAAAGCTGCCCCCATATCTAATGGAACAACTCTGCCAGCAACGTTGACAGGCAGACAGACAAATGGATTGAGAGATATTATTTCTATCCAGCTACATCTTCAGCAGCTCAACTTGAACAACTTTACCATCATAAAGACAAAAGTCTTAGCATTGCCATCAGGGTTGTCTTCCTGGTTGGGCCAAGTCAATTGCATGTATCTTATGTACTCGTGCATAGGAGTAGTTGTCGTATAGTTGTTGTCGTTGCGTCTCCACACAGTTTCACCATCGTCGTCGGAACATTTCCATCCGACCTACTATGTATTATCGTACAGTTGGGCTTGTGAATTTTTGCAAATAACTTAATCAACCAAATTGGATATACCGCTGGGCATCACATCCCCGCCTATAGCATTGCATCGACATAAGAATATGCATCGACTGCACGATCTACTGGCGTTGTAGGAACATAGTCAGTGACACGGTCGTCGCCGCTGCCACTATCACCATCATTGATGATGATGTTGGAACAAGGCTCGTTAACAACCTTTACACCGGCGACATAATCACCACACATTTTAAATTTGGCTTTTTGTCATCATCTATCTTGTGGTCATGAACCGACAACGGTGACGGTGACGGCGACCAAAAACCAAGCCAGAGACGCTTCACAGTTACGGGGAATTTAACTTGCGAAACCCATAACCGAATAAATGCTTATGTAGCGTGCTTATAATGCTGCTCTAGTGCGTCATTAGTGGCGGAAATACTCGTACACGTACATACGTTTTGTATGTACATTTCACATGTGATAACGAGTGGTAACTTGGGAAGGGAATCAGAATAGTTAGGTCATAAGTCAGTGGAGCATCTGTCTCATTATGGCCATACCAAGCCATGTGGGAGCAATTAAAGCAACTACTTGAAACGCATGGCCATTCTGCCTATCTGACTAAGTTGTGCCAGCTCCCGATGTATCTGGCACAGAATCAGCACGCGTCCCACTAACGACGCTCAGATGTATGTGGATATGTCCAGACAAACCGGTGCTTTCCTTTCAAAGAAAAAGAATCCCACAGGGGCCAATTGAAAGATTTTTGCGAGCCTGCAAACGAGCCACTTATTGCTGGTCCATGTAGACCGTTGCGTAACATAATTTCTTAAAAGGAATAACAATCATAACAATGATGATGGGAGTTTAATTGCTCCAGGCTGGAGGCTTTGTTCCTGCAATCAATCCGCTTATTATGGTAAATATCAGTTTGCGATGGAATATTGACTCTGTGGCCAAAACATTCAGTCGGCCTGAGGGGCGTCATCTCTTGTTATGGAGATCGATAGTGCTTGTATTTGGAGATTTTGAGATATGACCTGTAATTATTGTGTCCGTTTTATTACCGGCAGTGAGTAGCAGGCCTGCATGTGAGTAGGTGAATTCAATCAAGGTGGTGTACAATGCTTGGTAAATCTTTTGAAGAAATTTCAGGAGCTCATCTTAACGAGACCCATGGAAAATGGCTGAATACTTTTGTGATCTTTATTTCTTGGGTCGTGGGGGCTAAAAAACAAAACACAGAAATCATTATTTCAGAGATATACTACCGGAAGATCTTGACAATGGTATTATCGAAGCTGATATTAGATCAAATAACTTCAGTGTAAAGAAATTCGTTTGGATTGTATCCTTCCGCATTTTGTGTTGGGAAGGTCTGCGGTCTTTGCCGACTCTGAACTGGCTTTTATTTCATTTGCAACTGTTGAAAATTCTTCATTGTCTGCTAAAGTGGTGATGGTGCTTGAAAATTTTTGATGATACCATATTAGCTACCAGCCTGGCGCTGCCGTTCGTAGATCATTATTCTCACGAATCGGTTTTTATTCGTTACTTTAGCCTTCAATACTCGGTGAAGCACTACTTTCAAATTTTGTTGTTTACGTTTTAGCCAAGCCGAGGCAGATCCTTCGCGTTTTATTATACTGATTCGATCTGGTTCTAAGGACCATTATATTAGCGCTTCTATTTTAGCACCAACAACTTCCGAGATCGCCCTAGTTAGTGTAAGAACTCTTGTGATAAAGAAAGAAAAGTTCAACGTTGAACTATACAGTTCTCTTTATTGTGTATTAGTCCCTACTGTTTCAGATTCGCAATTAAAGTTAAGTACATTTCCAACTCACTTAGTGAGAAATCCTTTTCATTGCTCGATTCATATTACAACTTCAATTTTTGGGAATTTCAATACATTATGGTCCTATCTCTGCACATAGAGATATTTCTTGGAAAGTTTTAAAAGCCACAATCAGAGTAAAAAGCATTCACCTAGTTTCTGAGGAGTTTGTTTTTTTTTTTTTTAAAGCGGAAGAGTTCCTTGGTGTCAGCACATTTTCTAGGCCATCATGCTTTTGTTGACGTCTTAACCTGCGAAAAACGCTTTTAATGCTAAGATTGTGGGAATTACCAGTACTTGCTGTTTAGACGGACGTTTATAACTATTTAGATTCAAAAAGAGCATACAGACTAAGAATCAAGCTTTTATTTCTTTGAGGAAGAACAAGCCTATTGATGTTTGGTAAGGTAAGTTAAGAATGCCTCTTATTTGAGATGCACTTAGACCAGTCATAGATCCAATCGGCGTAGATAGTCTTGATAAAGGTGCGATTATTTAAATCTTGCATGCTGTAACCGCTAGAGATTGCATTCTGATGCTTGCAAACAAGGGGCACTTGCACAAGAAGTACAAAGGTTCCTCTTCATCCCTTCTGCTCCAGCAAAAGTGACTGCAAAGATTACTCAATCGTTGCTCGTGTTTTTCAACAGTAAAATATTTGTAAGTTTGAAGATATTTTCTTTGCTGAAGTTGTTAAAGAGAGAGAGCCTCTCTGACCATTTACAATTAATTATGGGGCATGTAAGATTGACTTTGAAGACGGCTAAGGTGTCTTCCTGTAGCTGCTTTAATGCATGGCCATTGTTATTTTTTGGCAACGTAGCTGAACCTTATACATATAACTCCTTCATTTCGCTATCTCTTAATTATCTTTCAACAAGTTGTAAAAATGCCTTGTACCCCTGCAGTTGTTTCACATCGATTTCTGCAGCCTTCATGCAGGCGGGGCATGTAAACAGTTTAAATACGCGAACAGTTCTCCCCATAGTTCTAATGGTTTGCCAGAGAGGATATTTCAATTCTTATCAGTCAACCATATTGCATTAGAGTAACAAATATATTGAAGTAAGTTTGCGGCCTAGTTAAACACAAGGTTTGAACTTACTCAGCGCTGCTCTATCTTAACAATTCCTAAGTCAATGTGCAACATCTAAACCTTCTCTAATCAGAACTTTTCCCTTTTTAATCTGTACACTACCACTAGTCTATCAAATGGAAATCGTCACACCTAACAACACTTCAGAGTATAACTATTCGTATCACGATCTCAAATTACTTCAACTTCAGGATCATTCTACCATAGCTTTTCTCCAACCCTTCCGTTGTGAGTAAATACCGAAACTAGTGGCCCAATCTTTCAGCTAACCATATCATTAAAAATAAATCTCTTTTTAAGTTACGAAAGCGTGAAGACACCATCGAGAATATACTCGTACTCTTACGCCTGTTGCACGCAGTGAAACTTCCTTTGTTACGAGTACTTGGCATTGGCATTGGCATAGGCGTCAGCATCGGTATTAGCACGAAACCCTTCTCAACACTCGTGAAAATGGTGACGTATTCCATTGAAGTGCCCTGGACTGTGATTTGCATTGAGGGTGAGACCTTAGTCTCACTTAGTCACTACGAATTGCACTTAATTCTCGGTTATTACTCATGATGTACCATGAAGAGACCATGAACACCATGACACCATGGATACCATGAAAGCCATGCACAGACAATCTCTTGGCAAAACGAAATGCAGATCAACTGGGCTATTAACGATTTCCTTTAAGCGATTTTTTTTGTTACAAATTGACCATCACCAGTCACCGCCAACGACACCGAATATAGTGTTGCCACCATGACTATAATTACAACAAGCAATTTACAATGGTTAAGTGAATTTTGCGCATCACAACAGGCATTCGAAGAACTACGAGAGAAACTACAAATTAAGTGTGATGCGATGTGCCACTTTGTCCAAAGTAAATTGAAGCTCTGCGCATCGTCTTTAGATCAAGGGGGGGGATCTCAAATGAGAATGTACCACTGCTAGAGGAAAAGAATAAAGCTTGAAGAATCATGTGAATGGCAATTAGAACGTCGTAATTTGTTACATTCAATCCGCGTGAAGCCGAAATTAGTTATTGTTTATCGCAAGGTGATTAATGAGAGGAATCACACGCACAGAGTGCATATACTACTTTGTCAGCGAATCTTTTTTTTATTATTATTGTTCGTTGGGATGATATGAAGTGCCTTTAATTAACCCACATAAGGCGCTGGAGTCACAATACCTGTGTAGGTCTTATAATGGGTTATTACGTGTTGGATGATTGAAGAATTTTCAAGCAAATGAAAGATGGAATACACCTTACGTCAGCTTTTAATAGTTGTTTTTGATGGCTTCGGAATGAAGGACAAGGGCATATTGTGGTAAAGACTAACACTTTAGACATAGAGAATTGTTTTAAAAGTGTTTCAAATACGGCAATTATGTGGCTTGTTAAGTTTAAACGTAAGCCCTGAAGAGGAAATCACCTAGCTGGGATCATTTTTTTTCGATTTAAGACCAGTTCCCTGGTCTGATTATAGTTCTCAGTTTTTTTATTTATGTTCGAAGGGCTGGCGCGTATACATCGATTGTGGTCTATAACCTTTATACACTTTTGAGGTTGTGTAACTTTGTGTACATTTAGAATGCAAAAAAAAAGCTTTCAGAAGAATACCGAAAATGCCTTTAAATGCTACCACGTCCGCAAACACTAATCTGACCGGCCTTTATTTTCATGCCACCAATTTAGATATACCGATGACCCTATCTAACCAGAGGAAAGGCATGGTGAGATCACAACTATAGGGGTAATGAGGCTAACCCTACAGGATCTTTTTAATGTTCGTCAAAAACATTAAAAGATTTTGCTCAATATCTAATCAACCAATGGTTTATAGTAGCAAAACAACAATGTCACTATATAGTGCCATATGTCGATATTTCTTTCGCAGATTCTTTTCATACATATTGGTACAGGACTACAAATCACTTAAAAGCAACCAAGAACGTAATCCACATAAGATTAAATATATGTTTTTGTGCCATACAAAATAACAAGGACGATAAGGTTCCTATACATTTGTCCCTGCATTGTTCGTGATGAAGATTTTTTCACAGATCGTCTCTAGTCTAAAGAAACGTTGCTTGGCAAAATTGTTGTCTCAGAAGAACTAAATCTTTTACCAACAACCTTTAGTTTTCTGTTTAGGGTTGTAGTAGACGGCATATACTTTGTTGAGCTCTAATTTACAACTTAACTCATCATCTCCCTTTTCTACTATACTGCACCACAGCCATTTCACTGATTTCTGCTCAAAATGTAAACTTTTGGAATCGTGTGCCTCGCTCAGTTCAATAAACTGCTAGTTCAGACAATTCTTTTAAGAATAATGTTGAAAAAATCATTTCCGAACCCGTCGCCGTACTGAGATCCTTTGTTGTCATCAAATAGGTAGGTTGTGTCATTATGGAACTGTGAGTTTTCTCCGTTATCATCCTTACAGACTGATTAGTTTGGAATTGATGTCCAAGCGTGACATGGCTCTATTATGAGTACAGACACTTATATATATATGAAAACAAAGTTATCGATTTGAAGGTGTTGGGTTTATTCCAAGATCGGCCTCACCTCTCAAGGTAAAAAATAAGGACCTATTAGATTGCTAAAATACAATTCTAGGTTATAACATAGTATGTGTAACGTTAAGGTGCCTTTTCCCTTGTATCTTTTATAATTTATGAATTAAAATTTATTGTAATTTTTCGCTCACGTGTGCGAAGCTCAAGACTTTTTGCCCCAGTTTTCATCTGTTGAAAAATTCAGATCCAAAGAGGCGCTCTTTTTAGACTTTACAGCAATCAGCATTACATAGTAGGCTCATACAATCGTCCTTCTTAGTTGGAATAGATTTACGCTAAGTAGTGGCCTAGGATCTACGCTAGTTTTTTTCCGAATAATTTAAAAGGAATTTGATGGAGTTTGGCATCAGGCGCTCGCATCAGCAATTCAAGTGCCCCAAAGAGGTGTGTTCTGTTTTCAGCGG
The DNA here is from genome assembly GCA_928272305.1 of Volucella inflata. NCBI lineage: Eukaryota > Metazoa > Arthropoda > Insecta > Diptera > Syrphidae > Volucella > Volucella inflata. The sequence continues at coordinate 109,807,952 of OV743720.1, read as the reverse complement.
AGTTTTGCATTCGCCAACTACCACTACATAAGCATGTACTTCGCGGCCTTTAACGATTTTTCATATCATAGTGTGCTGATCAGACCACCCAGCTTCCTCCTTCCCGTAAAGAGAAACTCAGCTCTAAAGCGCTACCTAGGAGGAGATACCATCCAACGTGCAGTACAGCTACATTGATCAACTAACATGCACCATACAGGTGGAGACGGACCGACAACTTATGAACAATTATGAGGCATCCTCGAGAAATATACGCTGTCAACAACGCCTGCGCACACGTTTGAGATGTTTCCTCCTCCTACCCAAAGAAGTTGAACCCTCTTCAACTGTTCTGTATTTTACAGCAGATATTTCCTTCCCGATTTGGTTACATAAATCCAGCTTTTTCGTCATCGAGTGTTAAATCAAAATGGTCTTTAACTCTTTCTTTCTTTTCTGGTTATAGCTATTATCTTGGCTAGGATGTGAAGAATGCATACGAGTACGACATATTTTGAAAGCTTGGTGATGACCTCACTGATGTTCTACTAAGAAATCCAGTAAGAATTCGAAAAGCCATTGCTTCAAAAGACTCATTTCATTACCACCGTACATGTGGTTAAGGCCTGTGCCAAATTGTTCTCTACATCTGGTGATTAATTCTTTACTGGAAATTGTCTTAAGCAGCTGCTTCTTCCACCGTGCAATTTAGTTTATACATATGTACTCGTAGATCTACTGAAGTTTATACGTGATATTGTAGTTCTAGTTCGGTTCTACTTTGGTTCTACTTTCTGATGAGACCGTTGCAATCCGAGCTTGCTACACGCTTATTAATATGCATTTTGCCATCATAGGTACGTGTCAATAATTTTCACATTTAAATAGTTTTTAACACCATATTGCTACTTGATCCTGATATCAGAGCCCTCCAGGACTGCTAATTTTGAGCAGATTTCAGAGTTTCCTGCTGACTGATGCAGTATGTACCAGCATATAAAAGTAAACATGAGATGGTTATCACGTTCTTGTGGGTTGTTTCTAAAGCGGCGGTTGAAAGTGATTGATGTTTCATCGCGTGCCTCGAACTTAAGCGTTGCAATCTGTTAGACATTTGATTGTAGTCGGTACTAAATCACCTTCAGTCGCGTTTCCGCTTTCAATTAAAACAAAACACTATATGAACATCATTTTTATGACTTTGCATTGAGATTGCTTCGTGCTTTAGCATCAGTTCAACTTCACACAGTGTTTTTTTTTGCTGGCGATTCTTCCTCGCGACGGTTTCAACATTATTAACCAAAACTCGTGGAACGCGACACTAGCGATCTTTTTTTTATTCTCAAAATTCAGATCCCTTTATCACCCTTTAACAGCTACAGCAACTGCAGTCTAAATGAAGATGATTTGTAACTCTATTTAAAGATTTCTCTTTACCAATTGGCGTAGTTGTACTAACAACTGATTTAAAATACCCAGCGACAAAGCTCTACCTATAAAATGCCAAATGAAGATATCGTAAAATACCCGCCGTAGTGATCAAGATTCAAATCACGCCAACCTAGGCAAACACACACAAAACATGATCTCTGATTCGCTTCATTGCTCAAAATTGCTACAATTCCAGAAGTTCTCCTTTTCAATTTGTACTCTCGCCATAGGTTCTTTTCATACTGACCACCTTGTGTTCCCTCTTCTGATCTTTACTATTCAGCACAGCAGCTGGGTACCACCTGCACGACTAGGCGTCACAGCTTACTAGTCTGTGTAATTGCATTAAACGTTGCCAGCGATACATATTAATAGCAAGCGTTTGTGAGAATTCCTTTATGGGAACCAATTGTAACCCAATTAATGGCCACTGTATGCAAATGTAAATGATGCAACGCTTCTTTGGGTAGCTGAACCTGTTTGTGACCAAACTTATTCTCTGACTTCTCATTGTGCTGAGCATAATTAATGCGAAGTGCTGACTCAGTCAAGATGTCATAATGATCGGCGTTTCTTTGTTGTATTCTTCTTTCAGAAATTCGTGCCGTTTCCGGAGAGCCCAACTACAAGTCGGTCAACCTTACGTGGGAAGTAGAATTCGTACCAGCTTCTAATGAGACCGATGACCTGCCACCACCGAAATCGTTTCAAATCTTCTACTGTGAGATGCAATCGTTTGGACCACATCGATGTAGATCGAAGGTTGTCGATGACAGTCAACTAGAAATATCAGAAGAGTAAGTTTTCTAAATGATTTCATTTGAATTTTAAATTTGTTTTATGGGACTTTGTTTGCAGACCAATTAGGCACTATACAGCAAGAGTTGATAATCTCAGAATGGCTACCAAATACAGTTTTCACATAAAGCCACAGCAAAAGAGAAAGAATCCAAAAATCACTGGACGATCGGAGTTGATCGATAATGAAATAGAGAATGATGCCTTCCAAGGTCAAACGATTATGATTCCCACTAAGGGATGTAAGTATCAATAATTTTAGGATTTAGAAACTTAAATAACTTTGTGTCGTCGACAGTTTCAGCGCAAGCAACAAAATGCTTACCTCATGCATCAGAAATTGAGGTCGAAACAGGTCCATACTTTGGTGGTAAAATCGTAGTTGATGGTGGCACCTGTGGCATTAAAGGCAATCCAAAAGAAGCCACCGATAAATATGTCATGCGAATTGATCACAAGATGTGTGGCAGCTTAGTTAAACCAGAAACTAACACTGTGGAAACATTCATTACAGTGCAAGAGAATCTAGGCATTTTCACCCACAGTACAAGAAGATTTGTTGTTGTTTGTAGTTTCCAGTCAGGAATGCAAACTGTTCGAGCTAGTTTTACTATCCCAGGCAAAGGGGGAGTAGCTGCCGCCGTCGAAAATGATCCTTTTGAGCCAGATCGTATGGGTAGAGAGTACCGTCAGATGAAGTTTGTGGACAAGAGCGGTTTGGTACTTAAAGAATCAGGTGAATCATCAGATGGTAATACCGGTCCTGATATTGAGGCTGCAGTAGCAACAGTTGAGGACATAATCCCCGGTATTAATGAGGTGAACATCAAACACGAATTCGAACCAAGTGAACCAAGTAAAGATGGAACTGTTGAAATTCAGCCAATCAAGTATCATCACCATGCGCAATTTGCCAAACTAATTCATCCAAATGAGGATGAGCGAGGAATATCGCAGGGTAGGGCTTCGAACGGAGGTAAGCTTCTTCTAACATAATCTATAATAATTACTTAAGTTATTATTTTTTGTTTTAGATGGTTTAAAAAGCATTGCCAGCAACGTAGAAAGTATAGTATTAACAGTATCATTGTCTGTGATCATGCTAGGAGTATTCATCTATGTGCTATTCAGAGAATCAAGGCGGCAAACTATGGCGAGACGTAATCTACAAGAGCTTCCTAAAAACCCCTAGAAGAGGATTAACAGAATAAATTACTACAAGCGTTCTTAATTATATGCGATATATAGACTTAAGATTACTTGAAAGACTTTCATACTAAGCTACGCTCATTTGTCTTGTCGATGGTGAATACGAACACTCAAACTTGCCGTTGCTTTTTTCCCCATTGACTTAAGATGACTGAGCATAGGTGCTCCTCCACATTTACTCGTACTCATAGCTTGCTAGATTAAGTAATTAAAAGCAAAACTATCCATGTTAATGCTTAAAATAAATTTATAACTAGCAGATAAGATAAAACAATAAAATGCAAAACAACTAAATATAATAATTGTGCTTAGTTTAATTCTAAAATGTGCCCTGTAGACTTTTTGGCTGGTGGATCCTTAATTCCCATTATTTTAATTTCTTTTTCTCGTTTTTCTTCGGGGAAGAGAAATTTCTTACACTTTTCATCGAGTGCTTTGAGGCCGTTAGCAGCATGGACACGAATTTTTTCATCGTTTGATTCGGTCGATAGCGTTTTGAGCACTCGGTAGATTGGAAGAAGGTATTCTTCGTAGTCTAATAGATTATCCATTCCGAGAAGAAGTTCACTGAGGACAAGTACTGCAGCACGTTTGGCGGGTAGATATTTTCCAATCTGAATTTCATTGTCTATCAAAACGAGCAACTGAAAGAGAAAAATGTTTTTAGAGGTAAGATATTGTTCATTTTAAAAAGGCTTACTAAAAAAAGTCCTAAATTTTGTTGATTAAAGTAATAAAAAATTAAAGAAATGTTAGAACACCTTTAACAAATTAGTCCATTGTACTCGTACTTATTGTATGATCCTTTTGATAGAATTTCTTAGTCTCTCGCAAAAAGATGGCTACATGCTGTAGAGATAAAGTGCCTGTAGTGTAAGCATCCAAAGCAGCGCCAAGTACCATCAGCCTAATGAGAGTCTATTTCCATCAAAATTACGTATATTCATTTGGAAGATGCAAGTTTTCTAAACAGAACTGAAAACCAGCACACCAACATTAAACCTGCATCCTAGATAGGTTTTAGAGGTAAGTGGAGACCTAACTACATTTCTGTCCTGAATCAGAGTCGATTTTGCATTTTCACAGCAACTAGAGTTCTGATGTCAAACACAACAGACGTCATGAAGCCAACAGTAGTTTTATTAAAGATGCTTTTCAGCCGAGCAGCCGCAGTTTTAAAAGCATTGTATATGCTCAAGGGTAGACCTTTGAGCCACTGAGAACGTTAAGCAGTGAGTCGGGCAAAATGGACCATAGCAGTGAAGATAGGATATCTATTTGTGCGCTAACCCTGTTCACCACCCAGCATTACATATTATCCACATATTCACCAAGATTCGTGATTCGTGTTATCCAAGTTGCATTCTTGAAAGCAAAAGCTTCCGGCATACTTGAGAGAGAAGATTGCCCTCATGTTGCATTTGTAGCTATCCCAAAAAGTATTCTAAGTCTCAGCATCGCAGTAGGTGTTAGGTCGAATCTTTTTGGAACCATAGTATTAAATGAGTTCGGCTTTAATGGTGGCGGTAGTACCGAATTATAGGAAAAATAAACATAACGGGTTTACCGGAACAGGATGATTCGTAAATATACTCCGAACTTGTTGTAGAATATTGGAGTTGAAACATCGGCAACTACTAAGTCGACGAGGGGTTTTTTACTTACCTTCTTAAGGTGGCGCTACACTCTGGGGTTGACCTGGACCTCAGCCAAAAAGCTTTTCGGGCCAGCTCGATCTTTTGCTAGTTGCCTTCAGTTTCGCAAGAGGTCATTTTCATTTTTTTGAGTGTGCCAACTGAGTCGCGGTCTTTCTCTACTGCGCAGTCCCTTTGGGGCGGATACAAAGACTTTTCCGAACGGAGCGTTGGTGTCCATCCGCTCTACATGAACCAGCCATCTGAGTCTTTAGATCTTCATCTTCTGGCTAAGTCTATGTCGCTGAATAGCTCGCACAGTACATTGTTGTATGTATCTCCTCCTCCACTTATCGTCTATGCAGCAAAGCAGCCACAAGCACCCTCAATCATTTTTGGTAAAATCTATGCCTCTGCGACATAGAGCAGGACTGTGATTCTTAAGGCCTTATATAGGGTCACTTTTGTTGAGAGGACTTTGCTAGTCAATAGCCTTCTCAGCCCAAAGAAGCGGTGATTAGCATGAGTTATTCTTTGTCCAATCTCAGCGCTGGTATCGTTGCCTGAATTGACAATGGAGGTTGACATTTTGTCTGAGACGTAGGCGTTAGGTATCCATTCTGTTTTGCACTTCTGTTTCAAGAAAGATGTTAAAGAAATCGCATGTCCAATTTTTTTTTACATCAAAGGTCTCGGTGAGGTCTTAACCGTCCTTAATGGAGAAGCATGCATTCTGCATCCTTATTCTGAACAGACGGACAAGTTTGGCAGGGATACTGTTGCTCTGTATAGTCTCTATTGATGCTGTCATACGCAGCCGTAAATCAATGAATAGGTGGTGTGTATTGATTTGAAGCTCATGGGTTTTCTCTAAAATCTGGCGTAGTGTGAATATTTGGTCAATGGTGGACCTTTCTGGCCTGAAGCCATACTGATATGCACCAATCAGGCTGTGGACGAACGGCTTTCACACAAAATGGGAGATAAGGTCTTGTAAAAGATAATAAGAAGACTGATGTCTCTGTTAGAGGGTCTCCTTTCTTGAGAATCCGACAAACAATGCTGAGGTTCCATTGCGGTCATACTTCTTTCTCCACAGAATCCAGCAGTGGACTCTCCTCTTCTACTCGTAGAACTCGTGAAAAGCTCGAGTCCTTCTATGTAGCGCATCTTGCTCAGCCGCATGTGCTTGGCGGCAATCGTCGTCAAACCAGGGGTTTCGTTGTAGTGGTCGAATAAAATCCGGCAAATCAGAGGCATCTCTGGCCATTGGTCTTCGATATTAAATGCTGGCAGCAGAGTACCTCGTAAGAGATTAAGGAAGACTCGATCGAAAAAGGATTTTACAATCTCTTGCGATTGTAGCCATCTTACGTTGAAATTCTTAACGGCATTAACTTGCCTTTGTGATGTATGGGATATCCTCAACCCGGTGCTTGTCACGACAATGTTTTAAGTTGTCATTGTTCCGTTCGAGTTATCAACAGTAGATTTGTCCGAATCCGAGCCTTGTTGCTGCTTCGTAACCTTTGTATTTTTTTCACGGCCAAGCAGCTATCCCGGCAGCAAGGGGCTTATTATTTATAAACTAGAGTCCTCCATATCCTATTACCATAGTCGAGAAGACCATTGTTGATTATTGCTATTGCGAATACTACCTTGGAGTATAATCCTGAAAGGTTATTTTTACACTATCTACATATTAACCGTATAGGTCTGGATGTCTTTAGATTTTCCACCAAGCACATGCATATTTGTGTTAGCAAACTTTGGCTGAATTGTTAATTATTTGCCTTACACGACTACTACTACTACTACACTAATGCGATTCATTGCCGAGATCTTCTTTTTTGAGACTTCTCTCAAAGGCTGTTACAATAGGCGAAGAAAGAGAGTTCTTTTCAGACTCGTCAGTCTCAAGGGGATTATGATACCCTTTTACTATTGCCATGGCGCGGGCGGAAAGATAGAAGGAGGAGAAAGGAAAGCATTGTTGTGATGAAGTGGTTTGAAACTCAGGTTTATTTGGTTTCGATATTGACTCTCCAGGGGGGGAGTCCGAATAGGACGGAGAATTTTTCTTCACCATAGATATTGTGCATTTTTTCTGAGCACTCTTAATTTTTACTTCGCATTTTACAGTCATTTCCGCTACGCATTTTATTTTCGTTTTAATATCTCGGATATATTTCTACTCTATCAACCGCTTTTCTCAAATCGACCAAAACAAAATGCATTTCCTTCAAAGTGTTGCGATATTTCTCCAATATTATTTGTAAGCTTTGAATAGCTTCAATTGTTGACTTGCCTCTTACAGACCGCATTGATATAAACGATCACTTTTGAATCTTTTGGTCTCCTTGTCCACCATTTAAGTACATAACTTAGTGTCGCTTTTACTTAATATCTGGCATATTTGGTTAGACCGTTTGATTTAGAGGAGCTTTGAATATCCATTGAGTTTTCTGTCGTGACTGTCCCACCACTCAAAAACATTTCTTCCCTTTTGTCCAGGACCGATCACGTATAATGCGCGCGCATAATGAGGCTCTTCTTAAGTGTTAGATTGCACGCATGAGATTTTTTCCTCACTTAGTCGAGTATTACGATAGGTAGGAAAACGAACTGTGTCCGTCAAGAATCTGCACGTCAGCACTAATATTTTAATTTATTTTGGATTCAGAGATTCATGTTTCAATCTCATCTCCAAGCCTAGCCAAGACTGCTGGTTTCAAAAAAAAAAAAAATAAAAATTAAGTTAGCAAGTTTTACTTACCTCTTGGAAAAAATGTTGCACCTGGAAGGTAAGCGTTTTGCAAAGATTGGCCAAATTTGAAAAGCTCGACCACCGGAACTCATCGATTTCCGATTTGCAACCATGTATAAAACAGTTCACAAGAACGTTTTTGTATTTGTAAACTAGCTGACCTAAAACCATTATCAAACTTTGTCACAAAATGTTGCTACTCAGATAAATTTCCATTCTTACCTAATTCTTTACTGACTTTCAGAATGGTTTCTCCTACAACCAATCGGAAATCCATTTTATTATTATTACTCAGGTACTCATCAGATAGCGTCTCCAAGACTTCTGTCTCCATAACTTTGACCAGCTCCACAAATAACTTAATACAGTTCAAAAACGTATATGACTCAGAGTCTTTGAGCGCCTCTAATCCCAACGCCATTGTCACGTGTCCATTGGCTAAAGCATCTTTGTCCCTTCGTCGAAGCATCTCAATCATCAAATTCATGCCGTAAACCTTCAAATGTGATTCTTGCTCTTTCATTAAATCTCTCGCCACATTATACGAACTAGTCCTGTTCTGAGCTGATGCTTTCAAGCCACCCTCTAGCAAATGCAGAAGCTTGTCAATTCTATGAACGACTAGTTCGTTTGGAGTTTGTTTTCGCAATTCCCGCAAAACTTTTGAGAAATCTCGGTACTTCTCGGGGATGTCTGAACTTTCAATCATTTCTTGGGTGATGGTCAACATAAGCAGCAAAGTGTGATCGGTATTCTCTTGGTTATCCAAGGACTGGCAACCCCTTCTTTGGATAAAACTGCGCAAAAATTCAAGGAATTCACTAGAGTTCTCGCTAATTTGCTTCTTGAGGTTTTGATGTGTCACTAAAGTGCTTAGACAAAGAATGATTTCGACTTTCATGGGATATTTGGAGTTCAAATAAGAAACTAACTCGTCCTCATCTTGGAGGAGATCAATGTTATTCGCTGGAATGGCATCGTCTCTGGAGAGAGCATCCTGCATCATGACTAGAAGGCACATGAACACTATGTAGGTGAGAATATTGTGATTGGAGGTGATGAGTAGTTCTGGCAACACATTCGAAATGCTGAATTCATCCATTTCCACATTGGGAGGAGCTACCTTCACTGTCAGCTGAGAAAATGTATCATCCGAGCGAATCATAACTCTCGGGTGAATATCTACCCAGTCGCTCGGATACTGTTTGGACACTATGTTGAATATGATTCCCTCTAAATCAGAGCGGCTTCGATTGGCCAGACATCGAACAATAGATTCACGAATTTGGATTTTCTCTCTAAACTTATCGGGTATGTAACTGTACACTCTGAGAAGCAGAGGAAGAAATTTTACTAACAACTCACTTGGTAAACACTCTATGGACGAAGTGCAAAAGCATGTGTATAAGTAATTGCAAAGGTAAGCGAATTCACTGTACTCCATGACAATCAGTCCGCTTATGACATCTTCGGGACTCGACAGTTTTTGAAAGATTTGACTAACTTTAACGGCGACTGCATTCCGAGTTTCATCTTTGAGTTCGTACAATCTTTTCAGAGTTAGCAGGCCTGCACCCATGCAGAAGGCCATGTTCGGATCGACAATACACACATTGATGAACTCAAAAGTTTGCTCAATAAGTATGCTATAGAACTTCATCGAATGGCCTTTGTGTGCTACAATATTTGCAATTACCTCAAAGTATTCACTCTCCGGACGATCGGCATTCGTTCGTTTTGTCAGCAGCGTTCTAACGAAATTAGCGAAGCCTCCTCTGCACATAAGTTTACTAAGCAGTTCCCTGTGAAGTCGCTTTTGAAGTGCTGGTGGTATATTTGCCAATCCTTTGAAGAGGAGAATATTGCGGAAATAGTCGCATTTCGACGTTTTCTCCCAAATAGAATTCAAATCACGCTCGTAGTGTTTTCTCTCCGATTCAGTTAGCTGGATTTCATTTGTGAGGTCACACTCTATGATTGTTAGTATTCCAGCAATGTAATCACGGATGACTTCATTCAGTGATCCACCCGATTGGAGTTGTCGCACTGTTAGTATTCGTCGAAATACTTCAAGGGACACTTTCAAATAATCTGCTTTCGAAGGATTATTATTTGAAAGACCTCCAAAAACGGGATGTGACCGAAAATGAGGATGTAAGTGAGCTCGCAGACCATAAACTGAGGCTTCTTGAATAGAATTGATTAAAAGATTTATATGTCTGGTAGAGATGAGGTCTTCCTTCGCCTCACTGTCAAAATTGACTGATGTTATAATTGAAAGTATGATTTGGTACAGGTAAATAGAATATTTCCATTCTGCTTCTTCAAGGTTCGAAAATAAACTTTGAGCAAGGACGTCAATGGGCTCTGTGTTGGAATCGATGTATTTTTGAAGAATTCTCAGATTCTTAGCAACTCGGGTGATGTCTGTAAGAACAAATTAGGGACTTTTAGGAACAAAAGGATTATTTTCGTGGATATAGAGATCTTACCGTTCTTCTCGTTTTGCAGAAGATTAAGGTTCTCTAAGGCTGACAAATACTTAGGAACATTTGCCATCGCAGGAATTTAAAGTGGAATTTTATGTATTTGGAATTTTTGATTTGTTTACCTGTGAAATTGCTCGAATGGTTGGTAATTGGTAATATCATTTCGTGTGCCAAGAATTGTTGTTGTTATTTTGACACTAGCTTTGTTGACATTTATTTCAATACTCGAAAGTGTTTGGAAGCGTTCAGAATTTTAAGAATCAAGCAACGGCTACATTTTCGAATTCAAGATTGAAAAGTGTCGCGAAAATATATTCCAAGACTAGGCTTGACCAAGATATGTTAACATGTCTTTTTTGAGATGAAATGTAACTCATTTATGAGTTAAGCGACAAACTTCCTCGGATTTGCATTATTTTAGTTTTGTTGTTGTTGGCCGTTAATATACAATAAACACAATCAAATACATAAATATGAATAAAAGTACTTTCGCCTTTTGAAACGCGTTTTCGTTGTCAGAAGAACACATTGACAGAATTTTTGTTTCTTATTCATAAAAGCAATGTCATGATTATAAGGCAGATCGAGTCTTATGTACATAAATCGTCAATGATGGTTCAAGATTCATACTTGATCAAATACACGAGCAATATGTGACTTAAGGTCATCGTTGGTAAAATATATTTTCTACGCTTTCAGATGCATGAAAAGACATGGTAAACCCTTGATCGACTGCCCTATTCTACGACTGCGACTATTTTTGTCAATTGCTTCAAGTTGGGCATTGTTGATGTCTCTGTCCCCAAGTACCTAATAAGAGGCGAAGTCCCTCCTAGGATAAAATTCGCCACAGAGCAATTTATTCGCTTTAAATATCCTATCCACGCAACTGATGCACCCTTTTCTTTTTCAGATCTATTTCCCTGAATTCATTTTTTATTTCCGCCCCAGAGCTGACAATGGAAATGCGACTAAAAATCACAACAAGAATCTATGTAATTCATGTACCTGAAAGTCATAGTTGCCTACTGTGACAATCTTTCCTAATCGTCAATGCTGTGCGTCACTAAGAACAATCTGCAGCACCAAAATTAAATCACGGACTTGAAGAAAATTATGCCTCCAATGTCGGCTTCAAATTTTTAAACAAATTTTTTAAGTATCATGTTAAAGAATTCATGTACTTACGCAGCCCTTACCTATTTACATATTTGACACCAAAGATATCATTGCGATTGTTTCCGACTATTATGAAGTGGGCCTCCGTCTTTATTCTGCAGAATTTGACGAGTTTTACAGGATTTCCATGCCTTGTGTCTATAGATCTTGTCATATGCAGCCTTGATATTCGTTACGAGATGGCGAGTTTCTGTTGAGTATTCGCTTTATTCGTCCGGCATAATTTTCTATAAGCAAATGAAATTGGTGCTTGGTGGCCAATAACTCTCTTCTAAGAAGTGTCATACTTTCTGCATTTAGAATGGTAATACATATTACCAAAAATTGGCTTTCAGACAGGCACTGCAGAAAAAGCCGAACTGCACCGGCAGAGAAGACAAGATGAACAAGATTTCTAACTGCTTTTTCTAATTCTATATTCCCTATCCTGTACTTCTATAGATATTTAAAAAAATTGTAGTGGAATCTGGGTTATGGTAAACTTTCTCTCATCTGTCAGTCAGAATGAATCATAGATATCAATCGAATACAATTATTTCCACGGATCTCTGCACCTCTGCATCTTCAAGAAGGGCAAAACCCACATTTAAAAGGAAATTAATTTAAGAAACGAATATAGTATCCGACTCACATCCCAGTTCTGTTGCATTACGTGCAAACGCAAACTAAATCAAAAGGAGGCCGAATGTCATTAGTTGCTTTGAGTGATATTTGCTTTTACTTAGATAAAAGGAACTTTAACGGGATTTGGAGGAGAAGTTTCAGAACCTGAGCCCTCAACACGGGTTCCAAATAGGTATCAAAGGATTTAACATAGCGATGGCAAGGGGTATCCTTGCTCCCATGGTTGTATGCGCAACCCGTGAAATAAGGTCTATAGCGACAGGTTTTCACATTAACAGCAGAGACGTTCTGTTAGTTTAGGCCCAAAATTTAATGTTATTGCAAAACCTGTGGCTTGTTATATTTTCTTAAGCATAACGCAAACGAGACCAAACACCTTACGAATAATTTTTTCTCGAGATCACCAAGGATATTTTCATCTGCTTTCCATAGAGTCAACGCTTGATTGCCATATATTTTAGGAAGGGAATAATGTAGAGTGTCGTTGTTTTTTGGGATAGGGGCTTACTACCTTTCGCTTTTGTGGATTAAAGAAAAGCGATCAGCAAAGTGATACTTCGGTTTAATCTACTGTCGTTGTGTTGACGGAATTGAATGAGGAAAGGTCTTAAAGATACCTTACTACCTCTAAGTTATAATTGATTATAAACCCTTGGTAGCTTGTGTTTCAATACGCAGCGGTGACATTCCCCACAAATTGCTACTTATGAGAATAATATCTGCGTACGCTTGTAGTTGCACAGTTTAAAATATCGTGTTTTTGGTAAAATCGACCTTGACGGAGCAGCGATCGTCATTCGCACAGCTCGACGCGTTTTTGGCAGCGATGCCAAAACCAGATAAGCCTCCATATAACTCGTCTAAATAAATCCTCTCATATGCGACCTTGAAATCGATGAAAAGGCGATGGGCATTTATTTGGACTTCACGATTTTTTTTCAGGATCTGCCGGAGTGTGAAGAATTGGTCGATTGTGGACTTTCTGATCAGGTTTTTGACGAAGGTGTCAGACGTTCACACAATATGGCAGATAAGATCAGATATTCGATGTTGAGGAGACTTTTACAATTGGCGCAGTTGAAAGGTCTCCGTTTTGTGAACCGAGTAAACAATACCGAGATTCCCTTTATCAGACATACATACACTCTTCTGACAAGATCTAAGGAGTGATTTTGTGAAAATTCTTCACAAAGTCATTTCCAGCAGCTTTGAATATTTCGGCCAGTAAGCTATGGTCCTTGGTCAGGTCGTCTATTCTGCAAAAAAGTTTGTGTATAATCTTAGGGTCGACTCTACTACAATATTTCCTTCTTTGTCTGTACAGGTCTTGTTGCACTGACACGTTCTCTTTACATATTGATAAAACTTGCGTATCTACGTTATTTCTGTATTAGAAAACCTCAATATCTTCAATCACGAGCTTCTTGCCGATATTCTTTCCGTTCCAGCAACGATGCTGGCGTGTTTATCTACAAAATAGTTAAACATAACCATACCTGTGTTCCTCATCAAACCAGGTATTTGTCGATGGTGGTCGGCTGAAACCTTGTACAAAAGTTCCAGCGACTCCAATGGCACGTTGGCAATTTGGCCATTTGTTTTCGGTGTTTAATGCTGTTGCCGTACGAGCTGTTTCCAGCGGTTTCGTCGATTTCGCTTGACGTTGCATGATCTGGGGACTGGCACGTCTATGGTGACGTCTCCTCTCACTTCAAGGTCAATAAAGCTAAGTCTGTTGGGTCGTGAAGGCTCCGATATTGCTCATGCTTATCTTGTCGAGGAGTTCATAGAAGAGTTCCTTGGTAGCGTCGTCTTTGTCCTACGTAGGGACGTGGGGACATATTAGGTTAAGTCTGCATCCGAATAACCAGTTTCTGTACCCTCTAGCAACCTCCGTAGTAGATAGCACAATTGCCTATCTTCCTTTGAACCGGTCCATCACATCAAACTGCTTTGATGATGTGATATCTCCCGGATAGCAGCTGCTAATTACTCGTCTACACGTTGCCGGTTAAGGTATCGAACGGTCGGAGGGAAGATCCGAAGATAGTTGTACTTTAATCCTTTGCCAAGGTTGTTACATTTGTTGTTTTAAATGTCGCCCATACAGGACTGTAAGCCCTATGAAGACGTGGACTTGTATTATTCTGCTGGTCGAGCATGCACATGCCATTAAGTTTAATCACTCCGTTACTGGGAGTCACAAGTGGAAGGTAGGGCAAGCATTTGTGGCCCAATTATGAGTTCGTACTTTACTGATCAATTTAGAATTAAGTTGAAAGTTGTATTTTAATTAGAATAGAAGTTTCGCTATCCCATAAAAACATTGGAAAATATGATAATTCCTTCATCTGGTCATCTGCAAGGTTGGAAAGGTAATGTTGAATAAGTTATGCTCTGCCACAAAAATACATGGAAACGACTTCATTGCAAGAAAATTATATTTTTAGAAACAGTAACTAAGTATAGAATGAGCGTTGATAACTTTTTTAATCGATAATCAGACCCCCTAAGAAATTGATTATTCTTCTTCAACTCCCATTTCATCTTCACGATTTACGATTTACTAAAATTCACATTTTCGCTAAGGAATCTTCAAAATCCAGCCACACACAATGAGAAACGAATCAGTTTTTTATTACTTTGAACGCATCAGAACATAACACACAAATCCTGCGTTACATTATGAGCGAGATTGTTTGGTATAAAAAAAAGAAAAAAAAAGAAGCAGAAATTGAAATAATTTAAATAGATTTGCTCTTAGAAACCACCACGAAGTGCCAGCACCAAATGGAGAACAGAACCTCCTTGAACTTTATAGTCCGCAGCTGTTTTGTCGTCATTCCTGCAAGACACCAAAAGAAGCCTTTGAGTCACCATTCACGAACGGATCTGTGGTATCAAAACTTACATTTGTTTTCCTGAAAAGATCAATCGCTGTTGTTGTGGGGGAATTCCTTCTTTCTCTTCCACTCGTTCCTTAATCCTATCGACTTTGTCCGTTGGCTCAATATCAATTTCGATTTCCTTTCCAGTGAGAGTCTATGGGAGTCCCAAAACAAGAAAAAATTTTCAAGAAAATTATCTTTTTCAATTGAATTGACGGATTTCTGTTTTGAAGGCACCAACCTTAACTTTGATGAGCATTTTGGCTAAATATTGTATTTAACTAGATAAAATAAATAAAGCTAATGCTAATTTCTGTTTATTAAAATTAATTTGCAAAAATAAAATGCCGCCGATGTTTAAGTATTTCTGACAGATTACGCGAAATGGTTTTATTTTGTCACTTGTCAGTAGAGAAAGAAGTTGTCATCAGAAAGAGACTCGAAAGAGTGAGTATTCTTTTAAAAGCTCCACTATATGGCGGGGTAATGAAGTAAAACAAACTAGAGATGTTAAAAATGTGTAAAGCAAAAAATATCGATAACATATGTAAACTCTGGGCTATTGTTTATTAGAAAAAAGTCGTGTTGATCTTTGATAATTGCTTTTCAGTTTTAATAAACATAACTTAATTTTCTGAGCAAGGATATGAACATATATAATCGTCATACCCGGTCGCTTTTGACTATTTTCTTAAGGTGGAAATTTCTTTAAATTAAATGTTGTGGGCACACGAAGCCTAAACACTGCGTAAGAAAATCAATAACACAATTCAGAAGTAACGAGATGCTTCTTAAGAAGATAATATCAATGCTGAAGACTATGCAAAATGAACAAAGAGCAAGAAATTTTTAAAAAAAAAAACTACACCCCGTCGTATAGTGTGGGGGATTTTGCGTGGCTAACATTATCGATTAGCTTTGGATTCATGTAACATTTGAATTAAATTCAAAAGAAGTCAATGTATTCCATAATGAGGACCCTGCGTTTCGATCTCACGTTTGAATTCGTTGGGAGCAGGGCGTCGCTATTTGATCGTTTAAACAGCATACATGTGTAAAAATGAAAGATTAAAAATTTAACAAACTAACTCGTTTTCGTGTAGTAGGCATTGCTATAAATTAAAACAAAATTTAATTATTAATATTAGAATTTTACACATATATTTCATTTCTAAACGAAACATCTATTCATTTATTC
Source organism: Volucella inflata (assembly GCA_928272305.1). Lineage (NCBI taxonomy): Eukaryota > Metazoa > Arthropoda > Insecta > Diptera > Syrphidae > Volucella > Volucella inflata. Next base: position 109,791,756 of record OV743720.1, on the reverse strand, counting down.
ATCGATGAAAAAACGATCTGTGAAAGAATGCTTCTACTTGCTCTTCGGCTGAACCTATGAGCTTTGCCCTAAGCAGGAAGAAATTAAGGTTCGTAGTAGTAAAAGATTGGTTTTCCTTGTAGGAGTCATCTTGCCAGAAATGCACCTTGGAGTTTTTGAAAAAGAGAAAATAGGTTTTCTTTATGCTTCACAACAAAGCATTCGAGTTTTTTAAAGCTCAGCTCTAATCTAAAGATGCTTCTTGTAAAGCTCGAAGTAGGAGACTGAAAAGCTAATGGGGAAGTGCGATAATCAATAAAATTGCACATAGGAAAAGTGTGGGATACGTAAAGAAAACGCAACATAGGTTCTGGGGTAGTTCTTATAAAAGGATTACTAGTGCGAGAAAATCCTTGAAATTATAGGCAGGTCTGTCCAAATTTAGTTAAGCACCTAAGTGGCATTTCCAAGGAAATCCAGGGGATTCGCTTTCAAATACTTACATTATTAACTGGGCCTCATGAGCTAAAATTTCATTTTGGAAAAACTGATAACTGGATCTGTAGATCCACCTGGATATGATGCTATTTAGGATATAGGAGGCACCCTGTTATGAATCCTTTAAGTCTATTTACCTCACGGTACAATACATTATGTCTGGACTGTGGCAACTGTTGTTTCTTATTCGTAGCAAATCGAAGGATCCGAGATTTAAAAGACTGTCATCCTTCCTGCTATGAACCCTTGAAAGAATCCTCGAACATCAGTCTCAGTCAAAAGGCTGTCAACAAGCCTACAAAAGGTAAATCTATTGAGTCCGTCTCTGCCTCTCATGATCTTAGGACTTTTTGAATAATCTCTTTCTCTCAAGTCTTTGATGCTGCAAGTGCCTTCATTACCTTCAAGGGAGAAGGGATAATATCAGCACTGTTAGGTCTGTGAGATTTGCACTTCTTAAGTGGTGAAACAACTTTCACAAAAAAATGCTGAGATTCAAAGCTAGAAGGATCCTCCACTAAAAGGTTTGTTAGTCGAGCTATGTCGCAAGGAACTTATATTTTTTCATCTCCTTCATTTGAACAACTTGATGTCCTCAATGTTTCCAGGGAAATTAAGTGATACAATCCCACTGGTTGGGTAATGTTTTGACCAGTGCACAATTCATCCGTATGTACACTAATGGTTAAAATTGAATCAAGAAGTGAAAGAAGGTTTACTCCCCAACAATTTGCACTATGCCCAACGATTTGCTTTCCAAACTATTGCAGCGTATTTCCATTGGAGAAAAAGTTTGTAATTACACAATGTTGAAGTAGAGTATGATAAGTACTGGGCTTTGACTGGTTGCTAAGTTGCTATTTAGTCTCTGACATCGGTTATGGAAATGTCAAAGAGTTAAAATAACTATCGCTCAAAAAGATGGCCAAACAAGGTTTACATTTACTAGGTATCTGGACAGCGAGATATTCGGAGAAAGGACCAATAATCATCCAAAGCTTGAGTGTCAACAGACTCGACTACACTTTCGACTACTATTTTTGCAGAAGCTGTGTAAATGAAGAAGAAAAACAAACCAGTTTTGTCCACCAGAACAAAACTCTTCAGAATGATTGCTGCTTTTATTGGCTATGGAGATGTCGATCGTCCGATTGTACTTGATGCTATTTGTCCTATCATTGCTTCTCTGTTTGAAAAAAAGCTATTGTATATTGTGGTCTAATTGACTCATAAAGGTTAATTCCGTGTACTACTTCTTTCGAACCATTTAAAAACCGTTTTATGTTGCGTAGAAAAATTACGAGTTTCAGTGTTACAATAATATTTCTGGAAGAAGTACGTATATTGCGAAACCGCGGCTTACATTTTAAGTCTCTCTTATACCGTCTTTGACAAATCTCGTGATATTTTCATGTAGCCCTTGGTCTATGAAGATGTGTGGTAAGATGAGCTCTAGGATTAATTCTAGATCCTTATGAATTTTTTTTATTTTCCATTCGTAGATTTTTCTAGGATTTCACTTATTGAATTCTTAATGCAACTTTTTTTTTCAACGAAAAAAGAACAAATCTATCTTTTATTAATGACTTCTATACAACGATATCTAATTGCATATACAAAATAGCACTTTGAGAACACAGGTTTTTTTTTTTTAATTTGTTAACTAAACTTAATCTACAACTTTTTTCCTTTATTACCCCTAACACAGTCTCCAATTCGATGAATATCTCTGGCGTAGGTTCTACAGCAGCCTCCAATAATAGTAGCGCCATAGTGCACCCACTCTGGTACGTAATTCTCTAAAGGAACACAATCTTCTTTGCCGGTCCAGCCTTTTCTAACATCGTAGACTTCGCCACTGTTTGGATATACTACAAGCGGAATTTTGTCCTTATCAGGGCGGTTGCCATTAAGACTTTGGAATAGTTGAGTAACAAACTGAAAGAAGAACAGTAAGAAATTTGTCTTAAAAATTATGTTAACAAATCAACAACTTAAAAACAAAACAAAATTTTTTTAAAGGAGACAAACATTTTGTGATAACAATTCGTAAAAATAATTATTTATAATTTTGTTTGTTTTTCTTGTTATTAATGAGTTTGAGGCCACATAATCAAATTACATAATATAAAAGCAAAAGGTGAGTTTCTTATGTTGGTTCACCGCACCTCAGATAAGGACTGATTAAGCATAAGCACTTTAAACCCGGATAGAGATTGGTTATTTAAATGTAAACACGTTTTTCGAGCTCTCTGTGTATGTCAAAATGTAATACTGTGAAAATTCCAAATACCCTCAACTTAAATATGAGATGGATTGGGCTATCAAGGATTGCAATGGCCATATCTCCTAATATCGTTACAATAGGAGCACAAACTTTGCCATAACATCAGCTGTGCATTACCTGAAACACAATTGAATACTCAACGATTTGGCGATGAGTTGCATCGAAAACAGAAGCAAAACAGATGTGGGGATGATTCAATATCATCATCTTGTTGAATCTGTTCTCAAGTAAAATAGCGTGTCCGTTCAAAATTCCCCCAACAAAGGACTTGGAACCTTGATTAAGGTCTATTGTTTCGATTCTGAACCCGTAGAGCAACTACTAAATTTGAATCGACAATCTTTAGCCCAATCCCCACATTTTGCTTACTGTACGATACACAGTTCTAATTTAGTCCCTCAACTAAGTACTAACCGCGACCAACGAGGCCTGACTTCAATGATACAGTGTGTGGTTATGATAAGCATACGAATATCAAGGATTTCTCAGTATAAGCAAAAGAAGCATTAAATGGACGAGACAGTATTCTTAACATCATCAAAAAAGACTGACAAGAGAGCATAATTTTATAGTGGATAATCCGTAGATATCTGCTCATTTTGGAGGGTAAGGACTTGAGTTATGAAGATACAACTGCCCCCGAGTACTTCAGGTAAAGTAAAAGATCGATGAGAGATTGCTTCCTTTATAAAAGTTTTGGCATTCTCACCAAGTTTAAAAATTTAGTGCCAACAGTATCTTCATATGCAGATCTCGTCTTCCTAGTAAAAATGGCTTGGGAATCTGATTCTTTTCGAATAATATATTATAATCCCTTATAAAAGGGAGAATAATCGTCGAGATTTGCTAAGAAAAGAAGTCTAATGAAGTTCGAAAACAAGAGAAAAATACGCTTGTTGCCCATATTTGCCAAAATAAAAAAATCCTTCTCGAGTTGAGGAAAGGGTCTCTGCTCCGATTTTTTCTGTGCTGACTTAATCCGCACCATACTAATCATCACCAAGTACCACTGCGTTTAATATCGTTGATTTTCAGGAAGTTGTTCGGCATTGTCCAACGTTTATTAAACTTGTTATCTGTACTGTAGGAGGCGTGTACCAAGAAACTTATAGATAACGCGAGCTACGGCGGATGGAAATGTCTTCGTTGATAAGCGATATTCTGACCGCAAACGATACTAGAGGCATTCGAAAGGCTTTAACATCTTAGATTGAACATTTTAGCTACGCCAACTACAGCAACTATCACGTACGATAATGACAGATACCATGGAGAGAAATATAAACGACTTCGGACTGAGATATTGCTAAGACGAATATTATCATCCTAGAAACTACTCAATCCCTCCCAATAGGAATAAGTATTGAAGGAAACGAGAATCTCGTAACTTAACATTACTATCTCGTCTATAAAGCTTAAAAATTATCAAGGTAAAGTCATTCGAAATCTGCCAAAAATATGAAATGCTGTCAGATTAAAAAACAAGTATATTATATGAGTTGTCCACTCAAGAAATGTCCTATACTATCCCAAATTCAAATGGATTCACTGAAAATTATTGTCTGCCTACCATACTGCGGGTCTTTTCCGTTTCGCCTTTTAAACGCATAGCATCAGGAAAGAATTGATCAGAGCACTTTAAGACATTTATGACGGAAAATAGACAAGGAGCTACGCATTACATCCTCGTAAGCTGAGATCTCCATGGATATAAAAGACACAACAAAAGTAAAATTAAGTGTGTTAACCAATCTTGATGAAAAATTAAATGAAAGGCTATCGCGTTTAGACTGAGTTATCAAAGAAGAGTTGAATGCGAAGAACAGTACTTCGAGCTGTGTTCGTTTAAAGAAAAAAACTTATTTTATCTAACTCTAGTTTGAGTATTCTTAATAAGTATTTCATGCCTCACCTTTGGATGTAAACAATTAACTCCTATAGCTAAACAGTTTTTCTGAGCCCCACGTTTCCTTAACTTCTCCCAAATACAAAGCGATGCGTCCCGGAAACTTTCCCCATGTGCTAAACTTAATCCATCCTATAAAAATAAAAACAAACCATTATAAGACACACTATAAATTTTTACTTAAAAGTCAAAATATTTGTAAGCATTACCTTACACTGGAAAGCAATCCAAAATTTAACATCGGGGTATTCATCACACAGCAAGTCAATCAAAGCTTCAGCTTCTGCTTGGCAGGGAATTGTCTCAATGGCCAAGGCGTCAACGCCGGCCTCAAGACACGCATCGATTCTAGTTCTGTGCCATTGAGCAATCTCCTTGGGAGGTACATAATCAGCATAGCTTCCAGTGTACTCTGATCCGTCATGTAAATGTGCACCATAGGGCCCAATAGATGCGATGATCATTGGAAGACCATCTTGTACTCTGACATTTGCTTCATAGCACTCGCGTAAATACTTTTCCTTGGCAATGTGAGCAAATTGTACTGTACGTCTTATCAGTTCAATACTCTGTTCCTCATCCAAGTCTAGATACTCGACATAACCTTCCACACTAGCCTGATAAGTGTTGGTAAGGATGACATCCGCTCCGCCTTCAAAGAATATTTATCAATTAGCAAAAAATGATAAGAAGCCTTACAACAAGATTGCGATAGGAAGTACTATACTCACTTTGGAGGAAGTCCAAGTGCGTTGCTATGACCGCCTGTGGATTTGTGGCATTAAATTTTGCACTCCATAGTGGATCACCATCAATCTGATCACCAACATGAACAGTCAATTGTGTAGCAAATCCACCGTCCTTCACCAAAATCCGATTAAGTCCCATTTCTGTTTATTGTTTGTTTGTCTGCAATAACAAAAGTATCTGAAGGTAAGCACTGACAATAACATACTCGTAGTTTTCGTCTATTTTCGTTTTAAATCAACAACCTTGCTATCAGTATTGTTTGTTATCATTTTAATGGACGGTAGAGAGGTGAACTTTAAATCAAGTCTTTTCTATACCAATACTCTGAACTTCAAATTGAAGTCAAGGCAAATAAAAAAGTGCGAATGATAAGAGTGTTTTGTGTTGCTTCACATCGGATTTGAACTTGTGTACTTGAAGATATCTCAATACGCACGTAAATCGTTTATTGCGATTATATTTACGATCTTCAGCTCTAATGATGATAGGGGAAGAGAAGTTACCAACTTTGATAAGCCTTATCAGACAGTGAAACAAACAAACAACTAGAAACTGTGATACAAGACCTGTAGTTTGTTTGTGGGAGTTAAGTGGGTTTTATGACCATGTTGAAGTGGTTGTCAACGAAAACAAATGGATTAACAGCCATTGTTATTGAGACCAATTATCAGTACAGAACTAATCAGTTACGTTTCGTACTAAAGTTGGAAGGTGAATCTGTAAATAAGCATAAATCTGTCAAAAGTAGATCACGTTAATCGAGCGCAGATTGCAGTTTCCCAATGATAACGGGTGTTGTTTATGTGATGCTTCTCAACAACACGCATAGTAACACACTTTTTTTGCTCTAGCCGCTTAATTATGTAGGTCAAGTACTCACCCATAAGTTTATAAGTGTATGTACTTAATGTGACTAAAAATGAGTCTAGCAGTGTCTGGAACATTTCAATTCTAATCGTACATCTATAAACGCTATCTTTTTCCAAAAGATCATAAATACTCATATACACTGCTCTATTGGCAATAGTTTAGACAGAATCAATTCTGCCAAGTGAAATACACTTCAATTTTGTTGTTTCTCTAAACTGCTAGTTCGATAAAAAAAAAAAACTGGAAATAGCACCAAAGGCAGCTTACAGTGCTGGCTATCATCTTTTCAGATAGCAAATAGGATGTTCAAAGCAATAGAGAGATTCTATTCCCGAAACGAGTCAACGATTAACGACGAGCAAGGTAACTTTATGTAGGTAGCCATGCACAATCCAGTAGGCGCTGATTCGAGACTGTATGACGCCAACGATGACCAAAATGTATTATTCAATTTGAATGATAAACAAAAATTCGTCCACCTGATTTGGAAATAGTAAAGATATCTATATTTGTGCCCAAGAAAGCTGTGGCAGCTAACAGTCAATCCGCCGAGATTTTTACAGCACCAAATGGTGATTTGAGCAGTGGCATTCTTATGAAGGAGACCGTTTAACTGTGCGAACTATAGAGCTATAAGTTCATTCCTCTTTAGCTTTAGACCGAGATAGTCCACCACTGAATGGTAGAGTACAGTTAATATTTTGGTCCACAAAATGAACAAATTTATTCGTAAGAACCAATGAACGCATCCACTCCAACGTGACGGCTATTTGACAAGTGACGTTTATGCATGGTTCCCAAGTTTTGAGTTCAGTTGTTTGCAATCGTGGAGTGGGGCACGCTCAGAAATCCTGTTATCGTTATAAACCTGCAAAACTGCGATTACAAAAAGGCATAATGTTTCATATATAAGAACCATATGAAATCTTGTGTACTTTACCATAGAGGTATTTGAGAATGTTGATAGAATAGTCGACTTTGCAAAATCAGGCTTGAGAATCAAAATGTCTCGGGAGATAGATATTAGTAAGCATATCATTTTGCATTTTAAAACGTCATGCATACAAGAGATACACCAGCAACTTACTCACAGAAGCATTGAAACACAAACATTAAGCAAAATTGAAAGCCTTGATTTGCTAGTACGTGAAGAACGGTCATTGACGAATTCTTTTTACTGACAAGAATATTTCCATTGTTGAAGGGAGAATCGTCCCACAAGCAGAACAATGGAATGTTTGCTCTATCATCAGACATGCGGCTGAACTCATTCAACGTGGCCATCACACAGCTTCTGTAATGGGGTCACCGAAAAAGATGTCAAAATCTCAGCGAAAGTGTATCAAACTGATGTTTTAAAGAACGTTGCTTCAATGAAACAAGACTCCGCTCAAGCTCATAAGGCAAACATGACTTAAATATGTCTCATTTCCATAGAAATTTTGCCATCTGTTAGCACAAACTTCTTCAATGCGTTAGACTTCAAACTATGGTCCGTTTTGAAGACCTGTGTGATAGGAGTCATATAGCCGACAATTAAGCTGTATGGGAAGGGTTGTTGGTTAATGTACTCGTAAATTCTGACTTTATATTGATTATACGTCTGATGGCATTCGAAAGAATGCTTTGTTCTATTATTATTATTTTGCTGCTGAAATTCCTATTACCGAACAGCTTAACTTTTTGGGAATTATATTTATTATATAGCTAAAAATACCTTAAGTATAGGTGCACTCAAGACTAATGATAATCTTGTGTATTACTGTAGATATAGGTATGTAAGAATAAACAATCTATCGATGTCTGTAGATAAAAAAAAAATAACTGATAAGATTCTTAAGGAGTGAATAGTGAATAAACTAATTTCAAATAGGCTAGAAGTACTACATATATGAATATCAATGTGATTGTGGGAACAAAGATCTTTATAATCATAAAAAGCTTGGACGGAAATGGTAAAATATATGACATCATTTTGTTAAATTAATTGTATCTGATTTTTGTTATTTTCTGACATTTTTAATTGCTGAATTGTATGCTACGAGTAATGTTTCTATGCTTAGATATGTTCTGAGTCCTATACACTATGATATATTTGTAATTATTGAAAATTATTTGTTATTACTGAAATAAAAAGCAACATATGTTAAATAAATATTATTGCAATTTATTGATGATTTGTAATTTTTACTGGCGAGTGTAATCAAATAAGTTTTTTCGCGAAACTGCCCAATCTACCATTTTGAGCTTAAGATATTGACATTAAAGTACAGCTTTAAATTGACATTACATCTTTTAAGAGCAGATCTATGTAGTTCTGGAATTCTAGATGCAACACCATTATGGAAGGATTTTCTGCGAAGAAGAATTTCTTTGAATTTTTAATTATCTTCTGTTTATAGCGTGAAGCCACATCAATGACAGTATTTTGACTCAACAGAAATTCTCAGAGAGCAATTTAAATGGTTCAGAATCGTTCCAGGTTATGTTCAGGAAAGCCTGCAAAAACCAATACAATGTGAAAAGAAAACTTCAGCAGTTTTACTTGGGCCTATTCAAAACCCGAACTTATGTGTCTGAGTGGACCCTAGAAGCTAATGTTCAGTAGCATTGTCCATACATTGGCTTCAACCAACAATCGAGGTTAGCAAATGGCACTATCTCTAGAGGGAAAACTCAAGACTGTATGTATACTACCCTATGAAGGGAAAGATAAGATTACTAAGTTCAATTAAGTTTAAAATTTCCGCAGCAACATTTACGTAACACTACTTAAACTGGGCTAGCAGACAATATAAAGCGTCGAGGTACTCTCATTTCTCATATGACAGCCTATATTCGCTGAAAAGTCAAAGAAGCCAAACGGGAAACCATTGTTTGCTCTTCGAGTTAAAGATAGCTACACAGATAAGTTAACGAGCAAACAACAAGAAAATAGTAGGTGCAAAAGGGTGATAAGCTCCTAGCTGGGCCTATCCATTTGGATAGGCTAGGCCAAATTCATCGATACAAATAACAACAAAAATGAAACTTATTTATACCAAAGGCATATGATAAATTACATCAACTTCAATTCAAATCGGCCAAATTATTCAATGTCGCATTCTACGTTCCGGGCGTTCAATGCGGTTTTGTAAGATGCATGTGCACATATGCTGCGATTGAAAGTTTCGGCAGATCTAATATGGACGACTTTAATATCTCAAAGAAGCAGAAGAAGATTTAGGTACGATATGTACGGTGTACAATGCGCAGGGGGATCTACTCGTATATAGAAGCTTTCATATTAAATCGCGAAATCACTTAAATGAACGATGACACGATATCAGAGTTAGCGTGGCATGGTAAAAGGCGCGCGAAAACTTATTGTCTGTTGTAACCAAAAAATTTTCGCTTAAGCTTCTGAGTTTGCATTACGCAACAGTCGTTCGTTCATCATACGCCTGAGGATGAACAATAAGTATAAACGAAAAATGAGGCCAGCGAAGATGAAAATAGGAGGCATGTCATCAAGTCCATAAATCAAAATGCAGAGTTCACCTATTAAAAAACCGGAAGTCGAAAATTTCAAACTGCCATGTACAAACTCGTTTATCGGAAAATATGGTTCGGAAAACAATTACACACTGAGGTTCGTAGAAAGGGCCGAAAGATTGGATTACACAAATCGAAAGTATGAGCAAACTCTCGGCCTTGATGAAAATAGGATCCCAAATAGAATGGCAAGTATAATGGAACTAATATGTGCGAATTTAATCAGCCCCACGAGAAGCGTAAAAACAATGCAGATGTGTGGGAGAAGTGTGTCGCATTAAATATATTTATATTTATATGTGCTACAAGTAATTAACGAAGAATTAGAATTTGAACACGAAATACGCAGAATTTATACGAGTACCAGAATAAGCATTTAGGTCATGGTTGAGATGCAAAAATCGAATACGCATACCACTTAACTCATAAACAAGCCAATGAACTATGTATTGCAATTTTGAAGATTTAGTTTTCTAAAAATAAAAAATAAATAAATTTCACACGCTTCTCTGCAAGATGTTCGTTATAAGAAAAAAATAAACAAAAACAAAAAAACGTAAATAAATCTAGAATAAAACAATCGGTCGAGAACCTTTGCAGGTATCTATAGTATGTTCAGTTTAAATATACTCATATCTATACATTTTCATATCAAAATTTATTTTTAGATACACACGTTGTTTTGTAGATTTTTTTACGCGCACTTGTAGAAATTCTTGTAAACAACGCAATTAAAATATGAAGGGTGGTACATCGTCTAATGTTTTTTTTTAAAAACTTATTACCAATTTAAAAAAAACCGTGTGATGTATGAATAATATAGTCGAGATGTCAAGTATTCTGAAGGGACAATTTAAAATATTATTAATTTGCAATTGAGTGTCTGAGAAGACTATTCAGTACTCGAATGAAGAAAACAATCACTTAATCATTCATTAAAAGGATGAATATATGTACCTACATATATGTAGATAGTTTGTTCGTATTGTTTAATTAAAACTATAAGCTCATGGCCATGATTACATATGACATCAAGGCGCGTGTTTACTTGGATAACAAAATTGTCACTCTTTGTTTCACTACATGATCGAGCATAGAAACTCTGTGATACATACTTGAATTGATTTCAACTTCTAGTTAGGTACTGCTGTCACATCAACTCCACAAGTCAAGGCCTTGCAAATGCAAATAACACTTTTAATATTGGCCTTATACACTATTCAAATTATAGGCAAAACAAGACTTCAGTACTCAACTCGATTACTTAATTCTTGACGAGCTTATACTCGTAGATATATTAATAATTAATAATTTCAAGTGACTTGTCGGTCGTGTTGTCGTTCAACTCTAGTTGACAACTGATGACTGGATTTCAATTATACAACAAAAGACTGATTAGGTACCGAATATAACAACAACAATTCAGCATCTATCTGTTTATAAATAGACTGTTTACAGAATTTTACATAAACACTACCCCACAAATGAACGCAATTTAGAACGTACACCATTGTTTTGTTACATACACGAGGTTAACTAGAGTATCTAGCTCAAGCACTAGCATACCAGTTACACTAGCGCACCTAGTGATTTGCTCAAATGTAGATTCAGTCGTTACCTTCTATGAATAATTAATTGTGATGAGACTTTTAAAATACTATATATTAATCACTGCACTGCACTGTGTGTTCGGACGCGAGTCTACCCACTGAATAATATTGGCCGCCTAGTTTCCTTGAGCTTTTATATTTGTTGTCATCGGGCTGGTAGTCTCATCGACCCGGCGGTATCTCTTGTTAGAATGTCTGATATCAGTTTGAGTTAAAAAACAAAATATGTACGTTAAATCAACGATGTACTCGTAAAAACATATGTATGTGTTGTGTATATTAAAAAGCGGCTGGGTATCACAATTGTAAACAGATTTTCATTTATTGTTGCTGAGAAAGCTGTTTAGAAGCGGAGTCTGTTTATCAAGTTCGAGAGTCTTATCAAGTAAATGCAGCGACTAGGTCGCACGTATTAGCTTTTGTATATAGATGTTTTAACAATCAAAGAAAAAAAATATCGATAATGGAAATTTTCAGACGGATTATAAATAAATTAAATTTAGTAGTACAGTACTAAACATTTGAGCGAATGTATGGCAAGTAAATCTGCCCTATGTCAAAGGTAAAGACAGCCCTCCAACTAAGCAAAATATTTGTGGGTACAAGTTGAACCCAATGGTTTAGTAAAACACACAAAACGATTGTATTATTGACCACATAATCAATGATCTTGTGAACACAATGCGTGTGTTCGTCCTGAAAACGAGTGAAAGCGCATTCTCCGTTTGCCTCTCAGCGATAGAACACTGACTGCAAGATAAACGAGTGTACGTTATTTCTTTTATACATAAGAGGAAGTGTCTTTATCATTTGCACAACAATCGTCACAGGATATGGTGTAGCCGCAAACTATCGGGGTTGTCCTAAGTTCCAATACGACAGCAAAAGGTGGAAGTTAAGCGTCCACCTGTTCTACCAAAAACACCAGCCGTTACTCCCCAGGTTACCTACACCCAAATGGCGGCAGGTAGGGGAAATACGGCACAGCAAGCGAAGGTTGCTTCTCAGGACCCAGCGCCTAGAGCACCTGAACCGGCAAATGACAAGCTAGCTATCTTGTTCTCTATCCAGGGGCAAATGGCTCAGCTGCAACGTCAAATTACCGAGCAAGCTACGTGGGTAGATCAAATATACGCGCTGCGTTTAGGTTGCTTAAAGACCAAGCCCCTGATTTGCTTTTGGTTAGCAAAACTAAGCTAACCAAAAGACACAAAATGAGGCACAGAAGGTATAAAATCATGCGAAGAAATCGACCCAACTCCATACAAGGAGGAGGCGTTGCAATCTTCGTAAGAAAAGGTATACGTTTTAAAAGAATACACAGTCGTGTAGTACGTAGGTTTCAGGTGCTAGAAGCATGCATCATGTACATATATCCCTCTCCGTAGTGGAAAGCGGTTATACATGGTGTCAGTTTATGCATCTAAGGCTACTCAATCCACCCTATTCATCTCAGAGCTCGAGACACTTTTTCGATTTCTGAGACTGGAATTGGAGGAAAACTACTCGTACTTCATTATCGGCGGAGATTTCAACGCCAAACATAGCGATTGGGGAAATAATACACCAAACACTAGAGGGAACCTGCTATTCAATTGGTGGGGTCAGCACAGTGTGATGTACCGACTCGGTCTAATGGCGACGGATAGTCCGTCGTTTCCTAGACACGACTCCTATTTGGATCTCCTGGTGTTCGACACACGAATACAACTGACAGGTACGAACCAACAAACTGTAAACTGTCTTCGCACTTTTGTGTATGACAGTGACCATTGCGGTCTTAGTACCAAAATAACCGTTCCGAACGAAAGTGCGGAATTGGATGAGTATGTTCAAAGGCATTCCTACAACTATAGTAGAGTGCGTTGGACACACTTTTCCAGGACACTGACTAGAGCACTATCCTCGAATTCGCTCTACCCACCGTCCAACAGAAATCTGTCAAACGAGGAGATTGACAGGTATTTAAAACTAATGGACGCGACAATTAAACGGACTATGGACAAAACGATTCCTCGGTATCAATACACTGACAACGAAGACTTGTTCCGCAATTCAACTATAGACGCACTGCACCGACATAAAAGTAGACTACTCTCAAGACTGAAGACCTTGTACAGACAGTTTACTGCCAGACACAACCCGGAGATTTTGACATTAAAGTCGTCAATCAAAAACCTCCAAATATTAATAAAAGAAAATTACAGGGCTTCTGTAAGTTTGTATTGGAACAACAAAATTCGGGCTGTAAACACCAGCAACCCGAATATGTTCCCGCAAATAAATAAAATATTTCGGAGGAAAGATCAAAACGACCTTTCATGTCTAAAAATCGCCCGAACGACTGACAACGAACGCATACTCTCAACAGCAGGCATAGATCCAAATGAGGCTGTTGATGATAACAACTTCTTTGTGATCGAAGATCCGCAGGAGAAGGTCGAAGCTATAGGAGCGACTTTCCAGGAAGTGTACAAGACAAATGACATTATTGGTCCGAACCACGACCTGGCAAATCGAGTCCTTGTGCACAATTTCTACCTTCGAAATGAAATAGCGAACTGGCGAATCGAGAACTCGGGTTTCACCCAGTTCAGTGACGAGAATATGGCAAATAATGTCATCGCCAATGGAAGGGAGCAACCCCCGTTCATTTCGAAGGAAGAGCTTCAAACGATCTTCGACACAATCAGAAGTAAGAAATCAGTGGGAACCGATGGAATACCGAACATTGTGCTTCGACATCTCCCACTAGAAGCGGTGGACATTTATACCACCCTGTTTAACAATGCAATGAATAATGCACATTTTCCAGCGCATTGGAAAACTGCGGTGGTACATCCTATCCCCAAAAGGGATAAAGACACCTCCAATCCGGCGAATCTCCGGTCGATCAGTCTCTTTCCAAACATGAGTAAGGTTTTCGAAAAAGTAATCAATAGAGTCCTGACTAAATGCGTTGAGGACAGAAATATATTTCCGGATAATTAATTCGGTTACAAGGCGGGGCATGATGTTATTCATGCCGCGTCTAAACTGGTTTCTGATGTCCAATGGAACAAAGCCAAGAAACAGTGCACTGGTGCCTGCCTGATTGACTTGGAGAAGGCTTTCAATACCGTATGGTTAGAGGGACTCTTCTACAAGTTGGACAGACTGGGCAATAGTAAACCACTGCTGTATATTCTTTTCAATATGCTCACAGATAGACAGTTCATCGTGAAAAATGGCGATGTGACTTCTACTGGTACATTCAACATTAAAAACGGTCTGCAACAAGGTGCGGTCAATTCGCCAATCCTTTTCAACATTTACACAAGCGATCTGATAGGTTCACTTCACCATGCCATAGCGTACGCAGACGACTTAATCGCGTACAGATCAGGTCCAAAGATTGAGGTTATAAACATTGTTTTGCAACGTGACTTCGATAGAATCAAACAATATTGCGGCGACTGGAAGTTGAAGATCAACTTTCAGAAGTCGGAAACCATTCTGTTTAGGACGCCTTTGTCTGGGGCCTCTGCGGATACCAGAAAGAATTGGCGAAAGTTTTAGATCGTGGGACAACACGGGCAGCCACTTGTTTGTCGAAATGTAGTCAGATACCTTGGGATCTGGTTAGATCAATATCTGTATTTTAACAAGCATATAGATGTTGCTCTGGCCAGAGCCAAAGGTGCTTTTGCCCTTACAAAGAGACTGTTTTATAGCAAACAACTCGATGCGAGGGTAAAGGTGATCTGCTACATGGCCCTTATTCGGCCTATGCTTACATTTGGTTGTCCCGTGTGGTTCAACGTAAGAGCAAGTCTTTTGGAAAAGATTCGGGTGTTTGAGAGGGCTTGCCTTAGGGCTTGTCTTCGCTTGTACAGAACACCAGAGTCTGAGTATATAAAATTCGATCCTAATGAGGTCTTGTACAATAGGGCGAACCTAATACGAGTGGACAATTTTGTTATTAAGTTGATTTGAAGACACATTGCAAGAGCAATGACCTCGTCGAACAACCTGATTTCTGGGGCCTACTACCCCAATTATATGTATCACGAGAGAGTTCGCTTTGACGGCTTTATTCCTCCAGAAGCGTTTCTCTACCTCGACAAAAAAGGTCTGATCCAGGATAGATTAGCGGTGCCGTTAATCTTCCACGTCGCTCGAACAGCTGCGGACAGGCGACTCAACTACGACAGAGACGTCGCACACGGCAGTGCAGAGCGTCTCCGGTTTAGTAGGGCGGTAGGGAGTCGCGACATGAGGGATGTTGCTCTTCAGCACCAACAATTTTGGTGGCTTGCAGAAGAAGGGGAAGCTCCATCATCGAATTCCTCTAGTGCAGGGTAGCTCCATTAGGGAGCAGAGTTGGTCAGCCTAATTTTTTTTTAGCCGTGGCCGGCTTACATAGATGTAGGTAGGGTTAAGGTAGATTTAAGAGTAAAAATTATAAAAACTTAAAAAAAAAATAATTAAAAAATAAAAACTTAGAGATGGGTACCCTTCCGGTAGTTTTTCTTAAACAAAAAAAATACTATACAATACAATAAGATAGGTTAAGTAGGCTAAGTAGATTATTTAGATTAAGATTTATTTTTAGGTATTTTTTTAGTTTTATCTTAAGATTAAATATAAAAAGAAAAGTCCGTATACTAAGTTTTTTTTTTACTAAAATAAATTTTCTTAGTTTTAGCTTTAATTAATATAAAAATTAAAATATGTTTTAAGGATCGTCGAAAGAAATTTAGACTAAGAATTATGTTTAACCTAGAGTACCTGCATGGGGCCAGTAAGTTACAATAAGATAGTTTTAAGTTATTTAAGCAAATTTTTTAAGCGTTTTTTTGTATAGCTTGTAAGAATTTCTGAATTTCGAAAATTAAAATGCATTTAAAATGAAATGAAAAGGATATGGTGTAGCTTATGCCCAGAAAACTTAAATGTTTCGCAAAAGCCTACGACCTACTGTGTTTTCTTCTGGGGGTCAGCAGGAAAGTCGCTGGCTCATTTGAAACCCAAATATGAATGAGAGCCCCAACCGTCTAAGTACCGAAAAACTCTTATCTGAGTCCAAATTCATCGTCGATATAACGTTCCTTGATTCCATTTTGACCTAGAACCCAAACAACACCCTGTAATTTAAATCTACCGACTACTGTCAGTGAAGTCATGCATTTTTGAAATAACTTGGAAATCGTGAGAGGGTTACAGATGCGATTGCCTCGCTCCCTCTATTGATTCTCTCAATATACACGGTTCTTTGCCATCAGGATTGCGTAAGTCTCCCCTTGTAAGACAGACGGAAGCTTTTCTTACGACGAGTGGAATCTAACTTTATATTTTTACAGGGCCGCATCCCAAATCGGTTTTACGAGTATTTAATACCATTGCTGGGTACAGAAAAAGTACATTACGTATTATTTCCACAACATGAGCTCTGTCCGTCATTGTTGCATATCAGTCAGACCACGACAATAGACTGCAGTTGCACAAGGCTATTCAAAATTAAATGCCTGTTGTACAAGGATCACTTCTCTTTAAATGGAAGATGGCTTTGAGAGTGAAGCTCGTGATATGAATATTAAGGGGAACAAGATTCATCACAGTCAAAGCAGAATGAAAGCGAATGACACATACGATATAATTGCCCTCATCATAGCCGTATATTTGTATCCAAAAGACACTCCTGAGAGACAAGACCCAAAGCCGAAAGCTCCTTTCTTCAAACTCTGGTTATCTATCACCAGCGTGATATCATAATGTTGCTGTGCCAGTTAGATATCGAAACGCGAAAAGCGAAAAGAATGTTGTAGTTGTACACGAGACGGTAAGTTAAGATCGCAATCAAATGCTTGTCGAACTTTTGCTGATTGGGTTCAATTGAAAATGAACCAAAAAACCAGTGACGAGGCACATTATTGGTTAAGCGAACAGGACAAAGTGTTATAATCGCAGCCATTGTATGCGGCGAAGTAATTGAATGTTTGGTGTAGTTTTTAACATCTTCTGAAATGAAGTTGGTTACAGTCAATAAAGACTACGACTTCTCAATTTGAAACAATTTGGAATAAATTGGATTTAGAAGACTTTGAATGTGTGTATATGGATGTGATTTCAAATAGGAAGGTGCCACAATCGATTTATTAAAGAGAATAGTTTCTGATCTTATCGCCAGATGTGGTCCAATGAATTGCCTTCCTCGCTCGTTTGATTTAAAACCTTCAGCATTTTTTTCTTTAGAAGAATCATCTGGTCTATGCCACCAATCCATAAACTTTAGACCATTTAGAGGCAAACATTCGACGTTATATTGCTAGAATATCGGCCGAATCATGTGAAAAAGTCACGGAAAATTTCATTCATTTTAAAATTTTGCAGAGAAATTGAAAAGCTTCTAATTAAAAGCGCTGTTATATTTGTAACTCCATGCGAATTTTCCAGTGAAAACATTTTCAAGTATTGTACATATATGTTAGAATGAAACAAAGATTTTATTTTAATATTAAAATTTAAAATTTAGAACTTGACGATGCAGATTTAATTATTTTAAGAAAATATCATCCAAATGACGACTGTTTCTTTCAACACACATTCTTGCAAGCGGCAATCATCAAAATATATTATTTCCTGTAGGATTGTTAAAGGATGGTTATTGTTCTTAAAGTATGTTATTCGACTTGAGGTTAATCCACACAAAACTACGTGTGTAAGAGGAGGTAAGCAAATGTCTAAATAATTTAAATAATTTGTAAATATGTAGTCAGAAAATTGCTCACAACATTTCCATTGAGACTGTAGCAGTAAATTAAGCGACACCTTCTTGCTGAAATAGCTTTCTGTTGATTTACTCGAAAAATTAAGGGTGAGCTAAGACATGATGAGGAGGCCAGTTGTCGTTAAATGAAATGATGATATCCATTAAGAAAATATCAAAATATATTAGCTATTGAAATGGACCTTATTCAAATTGCCGGAGCTATAGATTATCTTACAAGTTCGTTACTCGATTGTATTGATCAATCAGTTCCTAAAAAAATTTAATGGTGGAAAAAATACTAATATTCCCCCACGTCATATCGTATAAGACAAGGAATTGAGTTAGGTCTTGATGGATGTATACAAGAATTAATGTTGAAATAGAAAACTACGAGGGCGGGTCAATAGGTCCGTGACTTTTGGATTAAAACACAGATTTTTTGATAAAAAAATAATTTTGTTTTTCAACGTAGTCTCTCTTGAGCTCTATACACTTTGTCCAACGCTTCTCCAATTATTTCATCCCTTCCAAAAAAAAATGATTTGTCGAGGTCCTCAAAATAGGCCTTTGTTTGCGAGATGACTTCATCATTGGAGTCAAATCTTTTTCCACCAAGCCATTTCTTCAAGTTTGGGAACAAGAAGTAGTCGCTCGGAGCCAAATCTGGAGAATAGGGTGGATGAGGGAGCAATTCATAGCCCAATTCATGGATTTTTGCCATGGCAACTGCACATGTGTTTGTGGTCGACTGTGAGCAAACGCGGCACCCATCTTGCGGAAAGCTTTCTCATGCCCAAGTGATCATTCAAAATTGAAGCCACTGAGCCATGCGAGATCCCTACGGCTTCCACAATCTCTCGCACTTTCAATCTTCGGTCGGCCAACACCATATCGTGAATTTTTTCGATTGTTTCGGGTGTAGAGACCTCAACTGGGCGTCCAGGACGTTCGGCATCTTCAGTGCTTGTACGGCCACAACGAAATTCAGTAAACCACTTTTTTACCATTGAAATCGATGGTGCAGAGTCCCCATAGTATTTATCAAGCTTAGCCTTGGTCTCGGTAATGGTTTTTTTTCGCAAGAAATAATGCTTAATAAGCACACGAAATTCACTTTTTTCCATTTTCTCCTTAAATTAGTGAGTAGTCTGATAAAAATAGCTGTCAAACACAAACTAACTGACGCAGCAAGTTTAAATTTTGTCAGGAGTCAACTGACAGATGCCTGTTGACAGGAGCAGTGTTGCTGTTTCAGTAAAGAGGTCAGCAATTCAAAAAGTCACGGACTTATTGACCCGCCCTCGTATAAAGTCTAGATAAATCCAGCTTACCGTCTTGGAATATAATAAATGTGATTAAAAGAGAAAAACTGTATTCTTCTTCTTCTTATCCTTTTATTAACCCTTTCCTCGTTATACGAACTTATGCGTAACGAGTTTCCCATTTTTACTGCATCGCTGCTGCTCCGCTTATGGGGTTGGCTAATGTCGCAGACCGCAGAACACGTCTACATAATGCTCGGCCCTGGATCGCTTCAGTGGTTAACCCCAGACGTTGTTGCGCATTTGCCATCTGAGAAATCCAGGAATTCTTTGTCCGACCTCGTTTTCTTACAGTTGGAGTGACCGTAGTTGATAGTGCCTTTTTAACCGGATTTTCCGCAGATCTTCTTCGAACGTGGCAATACCAGCTTATTCTATTCGCCTCAAGCTGTTCGGTTACCGAATTCTTTATATGTAGACTTCTAGTGACTCTACTAGACATCCTTAACATTTTCATTTCCGCTGCCGTCATTTTGTTTTTGAACGCTTCGTACATTGTCCAGCACTGTGAACCCTATATAAGAGCTGGTCTAACAACCGTGGTGTAGAGTTTCCCTTTAATTTAAGTGGAAATTTTCGGTCGCAAAAGATTCCCGAATTTTCCCGCCATTTCATCCATCCCACACTCACTCTGTGGTTTACGTCGTCGTCACATTTCGCTTCCATGTTAACGATTGATCCTAAGTACTTAAAGATAGTGCTTTTCGGAAGAACTATTCCGTCTAACATTATATCCGGAACAGGTCGCAACGGATGCGCAAATGGGCATGTCAAATGCTCCGTCTTTGAACGACTTATTTTAAACCCGTTTCTCTCTAGCGCATTTCTCCATGAATCTAAGGCGTTCTGTAAATCTTCGACGTTATCGCTAAGTATAACTGCGTCGTCAGCGAAGAGATTTGGCGTTACATTTGCTTCGCGCATGCAGTCTTTTAAAAGATAGTCGAATACTACGTTAAAGAGGAAAGGGCTAAGTACGCTTCCTTGATGCACTCCGACATTAACTGGAAATTCTCTCGTTAGTCCAGCAGAGCTTTTAACCGCAGTTTTCACGTTTCCGTACATGTCTTGTATTATTCTAACATACGTTTCCGGTACGTTTTGAGACCTCAGCGCGGCCCATATGAGATCCCTAGGCACTCGATCGAATGCTTTCTCGAGGTCGATAAATACCATGTGTAAATCCTTAGACGAATCTCGGTGCTTTTCCATTATTATTCGTAGGCTTTGGATAGCGTCCACCGTCGATTTTCCTTCAACAAATCCACACTGGCTATTATCGAGCTTTATTATTTGCCGAAGACGTTCGTTTAAGACTCTTTCGACGATTTTCATTGTGTGTGACATAAGCTTGATTGAACGGTAGTTGTTGCATTCTCGAGTGTCGCCTTTTCCTTTGTATAGTGGAACCAAGAAGCTACTTCTCCATTGATTCGGCATAGGTTGTCCACATTTTAATTTATTTAAAAGTTTCGATAGCCAAACGCTGCCGATCCCCTCCATCTTCGACCAAAACTCTGATGGAATGCTGTCTGGTCCCGCCGCTTTCCCCCGCTTCATTTTTCCAATTGCTATACTTATTTCTTCGATTGAAAAGTCCGAAACTTTGTTAAGAAACTCCTTGCAGTATTCAAGCCACCGGTCACAAATTTCCTTTTCATTTGTTAGTAAGCGACCGTCTGCGTTTTTGATGTATTTCGGCGATGTTATTTCCATTGAATTTTTTCTCCTCTGTGCAGCGAGCTTAAAAATATTTGGCATTTTAGTATTGTACGACGTTTGAACTTCTTGGATAGCTTGTCTGCTATCCGCCGATCGTGAGGATATTTGTTCCAACCCCTGGTACAGGTTTTGCGCTTCTGCCGCTCGAGTTCGAGCCAGGACTTTCTTTGCGATCTTTTTAAGACGCTCGTATTCAAGAGCCAGTCGAGCTTTTTCGATATCGTCGCTCCGATCGCATTTTGTCCACGCTTGGAATGCACTCTTCTTGTCGGCAACAGCTCGTTTGGTTTCGTCATTCTACCACCATGTTTCTTTGCCGACGTGATGGTATTTCGATATAGTCCCCAGATGGGACTTTGCGAGTGTTATGCATTCCTCGTGCATGCTGTTCCACATTTCTTGCGGGCTAAGTGAGTCTGCGATACCGTTTATATTGTGAAGTACTTCGTTCCTTCGATAGATTATACCACCGGATTTTTGGCTTTCCAAACGTTGCCCGTGTTTTCGGTGATTCCGCTGTGAAAAGTTCTGTAATGAGCAGACGGTGTTGGCTTACTAGCGATTCTCCAAGTATTTCTTTACAGTCCTTTACACGGTTTCTCATCGACATTTTGCAGAGGTGATAATCTATTTGCGTTTCGTGGCCTCCGCTGCTATAGGTGATAAGATGTCGTTGATGTTTAATAAACATTGTATTTAAGATGGTCCTACACTCTACAAGGATGACTTCTTCTTTTCCTTTTATTAACCCTTTCCTCGTTCTACGAACTTATGCGTAACGAGTTTCCCATTTTTACTGCATCGCTGCTGCTCCGCTTATGGGGTTGGCTAATGTCGCAGACCGCAGAACGCGTCTACATAATGCTCGGTCCTGGATCGCAGATCTTCTTTGAACGTGGCAATACCAGCTTATTCTATTCGCCTCAAGCTGTTCGGTTACCGAATTCTTTATATGTAGACTTCCTCTTATACGCGTAGATCTAATACAATCGCGTTCAGTGACTCCACTAGACAACCTTAACATTTTCATTTCTGCTGCCGTCATTTTGTTTTCAAACACTTCGTACATTGTCCAGCATTGAGAACCTTACATAAGAGCTGGTCTAACAACCGTGGTGTAGAGTTTCCCCTTCAATTTTAGTAGACATTTTCGGTCGCAAAAGATTCCCGAATTTTCCCGCCATTTCATTCATCCCACACTCATTCTGTGGCTTACGTCGTCGTCGCATTTCGCTTCCATGTTGACGATTGATCCTAAGTACTTAAAGATAGTGCTTTTCGGAAGAACTATTCCGTCTAACATTATAGCCGGAACAGGTCGCAACGGATGCGCAAATGGGCACGTCAAATGCTCCGTCTTTGAACGACTTATTTTAAACCCGTTTCTCTCTAGCGCATTTCTCCATGAATCTAAGGCGTTCTGTAAATCTTCGACTTTATCGCTAAGTATAACTGCGTCGTCAGCGAAGAGAATTGGCGTTACATTTGCTTCGCGCATGCAGTCTTTTAAAAGATAGTCGAATACTACGTTAAAGAGGAAAGGGCTAAGTACGCTTCCTTGATGCACTCCGACATTAACTGGAAATTCTCTCGTTAGTCCAGCAGAGCTTTTAACCGCAGTTTTCACGTTTCCGTACATGTCTTGTATTATTCTAACATACGTTTCCGGTACGTTTTGAGACCTCAGCGCGGCCCATATGAGATTCCTAGGCACTCGATTGAATGCTTTCTCGAGGTCGATAAATACCATGTGTAAATCCTTAGATGAATCTCGGTGCTTTTCCATTATTATTCGTAGGCTTTGGATAGCGTCCACCGTCGATCTTCCTTCAACAAATCCACACTGGCTATTATCGAGCTCCGATCGCATTTTGTCCACGCTTGGAATGCACTCTTCTTGTCGGCCATAGCTCGTTTGGTTTCATCATTCCACCACCATGTTTCTTTGCCGAAGTGATGGTATTTCGATATAGTCCCCAGATGGGACTTTGCGAGTGTTATGTTCCACATTTCTTGCGGGCTAAGTGAGTCTGCGATACCGTTTATATTGTGAAGTACTTCTTTAGCCAGTGCGATAAATCTTGCACTTCGTTCCTTCGATAGATTATACCACCGGATTTTTGGCTTTCCAAACGATCCCCGTGTTTTCGGTGGTTCCGCTGTGAAAAATTCTGTAATGAGCAGACGGTGTTGGCTTACTAGCGATTCTTCAAGTATTACTTTACAGTCCTTAACACGGTTTCTCATCGACATTTTGCAGAGGTGAGAAAAACTGTATTATCCCGAATTAAAGCAAGGAAGCACACCTCTGCTGTTTAATGCCAAAATATCAAAAGCTCTAGCTAACGTTTTCTTTGCAAACCATTCAATAAGTAAAAATATAATTAGCAGTGAAGTGATTACAATTCAACATTCAATACACCTAATTAATATTCCAGAAAAAATGAATTGGGATCACTTGCAGATATGGAGCTTACCCTGGTACATATAAAAAAAAATTCATCGGATTTCGATAGGTTAAAAATATTATTAATTAAATGCCTTTCAAAATGCGGTTTGAATTTTTTACATAAGCTCTATAACTGCTGCCTTAAAAAGGGATATTTTTTTTAAGGAATGGAAAACGGCAAAGTTTACTACTACTACATTTTGAAGACAGGTAAAAGCGCTTGCCTGCCCAGTAGTTTTAGGCCTATAAGATTACTTAGTTCGTTAATCAAGTGCTTTGAAAAAATAATTAAAATCAAATAACATTCAATTTATCTAGTTAGTGGATGCACTGTCATCGCATAGCTAGTCACATAAAAAATAATTTTGTAATTGAAAGAAGTACTGGTATGGTACTTCACAATATCTTTGGTCAGTGAGATTGTTCCAAACTGTTCGGTGAGAAGAATTTCTGTCCGAATCTGTTCTACTTTGTGTTTAGTGAGGTTGTTCTAATCTGTTCGGAACAGAAAATCTTGCACCTACTCTAGAGGTAGAACACAATTGTGAAAAGTGTCAAAATCAGCTGTGATTTTAAATTTTATTATTTGTTGGCGGTTATTTGCTAAGTTAAGTGAAATGTTAAATTAAGTCTCATATGAGCTGCACTTTTCTGTTCTTATTTGATTCGACGTTTTTCACAAATTTGTGCGGTTCTGTTCTAGTTTTTTCTCACTGAACAAAGCTAATATTGAAAAAACTGTCAACACTGTATTGCACAATGGTTTGCTGCACAAACCACTATGACTTAACCTGATTAAAATCGTTCAGTCATTTTTACTAGATCGAACTTTCATAGTGTCAGTAAACAACTGTACCCCAGGGCTTAGTGCTAGGGCCAACCTTTTTTCAAAATTTGCTTTCATGATTTTTCAAGACTAACTAATTCTTAATCTGCTATCTTCGCCGACGAGACATGCAATTAATCCATAGATTCAATTGGTTTAAATGTTGAAGCTAATATACAGTCTGGTTTACATGTAATCCAAACATACCTTCGAGCTTGGATGACTTTAAATGATTCAATGCTTCAAAGACACAGGTTATTATTGGTGGGGCGATGGGGAAGGCTTGTGTACAACAAGATGCCCAGGTCTTGAAAGGAAAACGCTAACGAAATAACATTTTTATCCACCCTAATGCCACGCAATGCGCGTTTTAATCTTGTATCTTAACTTGGGTGGTGTACCGCTAACGACGTATCATTTGTAGCCACCCTAATGACACACAGTCCTCGACACGATACTAAATCTTGACTTGGTGGTGACTGGGTGGGAGATACGAGTAAATGCTTGGATCCCAATTCTAAGTTGACGAAATTCTTAGTATTGATTAGATGCCTGGATTTCAGTTTTAATATATAGACTTCCTAATCTATATGATTTGCCATGCACTGTGTTCTACTTGTAAAGCCCATTCATTTAATACCCATTACCCATATCAAGGGGATTGAAACAAATATAAAATCCGCCATTTTGTACCGGTAGCCATCTGAGATTTGGAATTTTTCATGGTGTACTGTATTCTACTAATCAAGCTCTTTCATTTGATACCCATAATGAGGGGGTTGTGAAGAAATATATAATCCGCCTTTTTGTGTTGGCGGCCATCTTAGATTTACAATGATACTGAATATAATCAAAAATAAAGGTGCGTACCAAATATCAGATCAATCTGTCAACAGGAAGGGTCGCTAACGCTATATATGTATGTACATGTATGTATAAACCGTAAATCAAAAATGAGTATTGAAAACAAACATTTTTGTTAGGCAGTTATATTTTATGGATCGCCAGTGCTGCTCATGGCTTAAAAATAAAACATATCCGCCCACCCTCCTAGTGGAGCCTTTCCGACTAGGAAGAAAAGGGCGATTTCTTTAACTTCAGCCAGTCAATTTACGTTTAAAGTATGACGACTAGGAAGTAGATTGCGGGAGGCCACAGGTATCTCTCGCACCATAGAAGCCACCAAGTCATTGATGTATAGATTTAACGAAATAAGCCTGCACATGGTAGTTCTACATTTGGGGAATTTGACAGTTCTACCAAATATGGAGAGAGGGTTGCCAGCGCCTCGGAATGGAGAAAGCTTGAAGGCAAACAAAGTATCTTAATACCTTTCGTATTCCACAAAAGAAAAAGACAACATCTAAGGTAGTGCACTTTATACACACGGAAGAGGTCTAGTTTATGTAGTTTAAATTTGTCTATTGATCTAGTCTGCAAATAGTTAGAAGTAGGCAGCTGATGACATGGTTATATTGGACAAAAACACAAACACAAAATTGTTCGGAAAGGCAATACTTGCTCTTTTTATGTAAATTTAAATAGAAAATAAGCAAAATATCCGCAAATTTGAATATTTTGTAAAACACAAACTGGACGAAGGGCAGCCAAATTATCGTTGACCTAATTTGACATGAATTTATTATATGGTTTAATCCGGTACGAAACCAAATCGAATGGTCATAGGTTTTAGGAGAAGATAAGCGTTTCTATCCGTACGAAAAGATTGATTGCGTACGTGCAAAGGTGCAGATGTTAACCCCGTTCTATCTGCAAATTTCTTTCGTTTTTATTTTTGTTGATCAAAATATAGTTGATAGTAGAACAACTCTTATCGATCCAACTACAAATATGAACACGTGTCCTTGTATAAGGTGTTCAGTTGAGTTGGATTATTATTTGTTAACTGTAAAATAGTTGCAGTGTTAGTTGAACATATTTACATCGATGTAAAGTCTGAAAATCAGAAAAACAAAAAAAAACTTTTAATTTCTTTTGATAATGTTCAGACATGTGACGAAAAATGTTAAGAATTGCTTGCAGCGTTTCATAGTTTTTTCTATTTCTTTTTTCATTGTAGATTTCCACTGAGCGTTGTATCGTGCAAAGTACAGAGTTTTTATTTCTGACTGTTGTACAAGTAAGATCAGATTTGTATTTTGATTACGAGCTGTTGAAGCAAAAACGTATAATTCAGCTGCATTGTCAAAAGCGTCTCGTTTATTCAATAAATAGAGAGGCATTTCTTCACCAGAAGGTTCATCGAATGAAAGCCCAGTTTAGTAAAACAAGTGCAAATTCTGCAACGCTTTATTGTTCTACATTCATTTTTTGCGAACGCATAGTATTAGGTGGACTTGTTAAGTTAGAGCCGTGTACATATACCCGACCAAATTTTTAAAAAAATTTCTCCAATGCTTGAAGTATGCAGAATTATCAGCCTAGGTGAAGATAAGATAACATATTTAGATGTATCCTTCATTGCTTCAGGTCGCACATTGCTGATGACCATCAAGAAAAACACAGATGCCGGTCTGCATTTTTCACGTTCTTCACTTTTAGATTATGTCCGACAAAACATCAAACATCTAGTTTGCCATACTAGTTTTTGTCAACGCCGGGCAAACTATGTCAGGACATTTCATTTTGAGAGCTGGTTATTAGGTGACAACAGAATGCTTAGAGGAATCTCATGAACAGTAGGTAAGTACTTATTGGTTATCTTTTTTCTTTTGACTAAATATTATTTTAATTAAACTCCATCACCTAATCCTGGGTCGAGTCGATGAAACCATAGACGTGAAGGATTGCTTATAAAAACAAGACTTCAATGTTAGTGTGAATATACTTTTAACTAACATTTTCCAACAAAATTTTCTCAATATCTTGTGATAACACGGCGTTTCCACGGGCAATATTTCATAGCTTATTATCTGACACCTCTCATAAAAAGAACGAATGATAGAATGATATAAAATTAAGGGTAAACATTTCATAGCTTACAATTTCAATCGTTCAAATGTTGCAGAGCAAAGTGTTTCAACATGTTTATCACGTTAAAGGCATTAAGACAGTTGAAAAAAAAAAACGTAGACTATTGAAATTGCCAATAATTATAAATAAAAATAATTCAAATGTCAAACTACAATAAAATGACAGCCCATAGAATGGTATGAGTTAAGCAACATATAGAGTGCAATTTTTCATAGCATACTGTATGTAAGTGGTCTCCACAAGCAATTTTCATAGAATGCCTTATGGCATGCTATAAAATATTGCTCGTGGAGACGCCGTATAAAGTATCCATTTTCCTTTGATTTGAAAACGTCAAATCATGTAGATGACAAAGATCAATGATACAAATAACGTTTGCAGTTTTACGTTTGACGATCAAGTGACGTTTTGGAAAACAGCCGTTATCTTCCTATTAGCTTTGTTCAGTGAGGTTGTTCCAAACTGTTTGGAACAAAAAATCTTACACCTACTCTCGAAGTACAGTAGAAAAAAATTGTGAAAAGTGTCAAAATCGGTTGTGATTTTAAATTGTATTATATATTGGCGGTAATTTGCTAAATCAAGGGAAATTTTTCGTGATTTGTGAATTATTTTTTGAAAAGTGATGAAACAGATTATGATAAAATCTGAAAAAGGACAATCTGTTCTTGTACAGTGTTCGCCAAGCACTCGCCAGAATTTAGAGAATAGTAAGTATAAATGAATTAACTTTTAACAACTTTCACATGGGCTGTACTTTCCTATTCTCATTTGATTTTGATTTTACGTTTTTCACAAATTTGTGCAGTTCTGTTCTAGTTTTTCCTCACTGAACAAAGCTATTATATAAAACCCTTCGTCAACAACCTGATTTCCCCTATCTATTCACAATCGAATAAATCTTCTACCGGCAGATCCAGGTAAAAACTCGAAAAGTTAGAATCGATACTCATCATCTTTTCATCGATTTTAAGGCTGCATATGACAGCATTTATAGAGATGAGTTATATAGAACCATGTCCTGCTTTAAGAATTCCTCATAAGCTTATCCGTCTGCGTAGGAATTACGGTTGAGAACGCTTTGCTGCTCTGCCAAATTCGGTAACGACTTAATCGAGACCTTTGATGTCAAAAAATGTTGACGTGGTGATGCGCTATTTTGGTATTTCTTAAACGAAAAGCCTGAAAGAATTGTGCGGAACTCACAATCAGCACCGATGGGACAATATTTTAAAAGTCTACTATGATAACGACAATCTTGGAAGAATACAGCGGGCTGTCACCGGTGCGTTCGCTGGTATTGAAACATAAGCTTCCAAAATAGGCTTAGCGGTAAATGAGGGTAAAACTTAGTAAATATATGCTGTCGACAAGAAGGGACGAAAGATGAATTGGACAGAATGTCACAGTCGACATCTACTCGTATAAGGTAGTAAGGGACTTTGTCTACTCTCTGCTCTGCTTTAGATTCCGCCGACTACACCTCAGCAATATAAAGAAATTAAATCACCCGCTGTTTCTTTAGGCTAAGAAATGTAAGACCCTATCCCGAAAAACTAAGCATAAGACTTTGGTCTTCTCAATCCTGCGGATGAAGATATCCTCAGTCGTTTCAAGAGAAGTTTTTCAAAATATATTTGTAGATGGGATTTTGAGAAAAAGATTCGATGACGAACTTAATGAGCATCAGACGCTTGAGATGGCTGGGATATGAGGACATATAGTGCCAATAGGCCCCAATGCTTTAGTTCGCAGAGTCTTCGAATCTAAACCGGAGAGACAATGCAGCAATGGAAGGCCTTATTTAGCTAAAGGCTGGGCTAACTTCAGAATCTTGTTATTTGAGACTCATGTTCACCCTGAACTGTAGCGCCACTTAAATTCTGACTCAATGTAACAATCAATGTAGACAATTGACAAATACTTATAAATGCTTCCAGAGGTATGCTGAAGGACTTTTAACTCTGTGGATTAAGCAAAGTGGTGCAAATTTTTACTAGCAAAAATTAAAAATTTACCACTCAAAGTTACCGGATGTGTCTGCGCCCAGTTTCTTCTTGAGGGGTTGTTGCAAACAGAGCTAATGGATTTGAATGATTTTAAGTCATTGATTCGAATGACAATTAAGTCACTATGCGCTGCAGCCCTCCAGGTAATTACGAATAATAGTTTAAATTAAATTATTTTTCTTTGTAGCCCCTTCAAAAAATTTCAGGAATTAATTTTTTAAGTATAGAAAGTTTATCCATTTCAATCGATAGTTGCATTGTGAGATAGAGCAAAATTCTCAAATTTGACATTGCCTGACGTAAACAAATTATAACACTAAAATAACTCTCCTTATTGACAGTCTCGTCTTCGAGAGAAATTTCATTATGAACATTATTGTAATCCATACAAACGATGGAGCATCGTCTTCTTTTTTGATTGAAAACGCGTGATTTTTTTCGAGATTTGCTCATTTCGAGCACACCATTTAATATTCGTGCGTGTTGTTGTCATAAGCTCACGTCAACAGCAATGATACGTGAATGTTTGCTCGAAATCAGCCTCGGAAAACATGTCTTTGGCAATGTTCATTCGTTGCTTTTTTTGCAGAAAATTCAAGCCCTTCAGCATCAGTTTTGCAATGACGTGTCCTCAAGCCGAATCCTCAATTCGTTTAAATGCCGTGGATGGACCAAATCGAGATGTTATTCAGCCCTGTAAACTCTCCGATCCTCAATTTACGGCTTACCACCGGTAAATCTTTAATTTCATGGATGTTGATTTTGTTCGCCAAACAGATTCGCGAGCACTTCTAAATTGTGTATGCCAATCGTCAACCACTCTTATATTTCCACCGTTTTTGAGTCGTAAATTTAATTTTTGAACAAGGTGTATGATATTTAAATCTAATAACTATTTGTTTCTTCTGGTGGACTTCCGGAAGTTTAAGATCTTCCCATTTAAATTAACAACAACGCGGTTGGCTAGCATTCATTTAAAACAAAACAAAGTATGAATAAAAGTTTGAAGGCCAACCTTGTCTTTAACTAGCTCAAATACATATTTATTTTCATAAATTGTTCTTATTTTGGCAATTGCGATAATAGAAAACAACCTTGACACAATTATTTGTAACTTATACGCGACCAGTTCACATTGTTTCGCAATTGAAATAAGTTTTGTGGAATTTGAACAGACAACTGTTATCACTTGTAATAAGGCATAAATAAAATATACTTCCTCACAGCTGCACATTTATAAAAACCTGATTATTTCTTTTTCTTTTTTTTTTTCGTTTAAGACACATATTCAATAATGATAATACCGATTAACAAAGGAATTTTGTTTCGACAACATCATACGTCATCGAACGGCGACAATTAGAACTGGTGCAAAAATATGAGTCTTTTGTAATTCTGAGATTTCTCTACCATAATTCAGTTTTGCGGTTTCAACGATAACGGACAAGTCATTCGCTTATTGAACCCCCATAGCTACAAATTCTTATTTATTTAATTATAGCTCATGAATTTATTTTTGGGCACAAAAGTAAAGTTCATATGTAGCTTGGAAACGGTCAAATATGTCTAGTGCTTTATGACATATCTATATAGATTCTATAGTCTTGAATCGTTGCTAACTCATTATGATTAATTTCCTTTGTCTTCTGTTTTTGTTTATGACTTGAGTATTTAATAAATAAATTCATTTATTAAATCGGTTCCAAACAGAACAGAGCATGTCCATGCGCACTCATTTCAATGCAAATTCAGCATGAATATGATACTACATGATAACCCCTTATTAAATAAGGCGATATGCATTTGGAAAATAGGAAATAGCCTGCTTTAGTCGGCAATACTTTCAACTGATGGCAACAGAGCATAGGCTATTGTCCTTTTATCAGTATTTGGTTGCCTCATTGAACTATGAAAAAATATTAGAGAATTAAAAAAAAATTAAAACTCCTTTTCTGATAAAGAAGAAAGTTTTTTTCTTCATTTTTTCTTCTCGTCAAACATATAAAAATATCAAGTTAAAGAAAAACCGAAAGTTCACTTTCATTTAGGTACTAGTTTTCTGTGTCATCCTGTCAATAGTCTGTCTTATTTGTAAAATATCACTTGGGTAAACTCGACAGCATCCACCGACGATCTTTGCACCCAATTCAATCCATTCTGGAACGAATGTATCAAGAGGGACACATTTCTCAGTACCAGTCCAACCGTTTTGTTCGTCAAAAATTTCACCTCGATTACTGTAAACAATAAGAGGTATGTTGTTTCCTTGAACAGATTTAAACAGTGGTGTTACGAGCTGTGGAAAGACACATTTCAAACAAATATACTCTCATGGTAGGAATACTTACCCATGGATTAACACAGTTCAAACCAATGGCAATGCACTGATCAGTGGCAGATTTTTCTTTAAGTCTCCTCCAAATAGACAGAGCTGCTTCATCAAATCGTTGCCCATGTGCAAGATGTTCTTTATCCTAATGTTTTGATTACATTTGACTTTCAAAACTGACTACAATATGATATTGTCCAATTTTTACTTACCTTGCACTGAAATGATACCCAAAACTTTGTGTTTGGAAATTCGTCACAAAGTAAGTCAACTACAGTCTCTGCTTCCATCTTAGAATTGTTGCAAAAAAAAACAGAGTCCATCTTTAGTAATGTTACAACCATATAATTATCGGTTTACTTACCTGACATGGAATTGTTTCGATAGCAAGTCCATCGACGCCTTCAGACAAACAGGCCTCAATTCGCACTCTGTGCCAGTCTCGTAATACTTCAGGTGTAACACTATCAGCATAACTGCCACTGTATTCTGATGCATCACTCAAATGGGCACCATAGGGGCCAATAGAAGCCATAACAATTGGCAATCCTGTAAAGAAAAACAATAAAAGGGAGTTATTAAAACAATTATTCTGAACATTCAAAAATGTTAGTGGATATGACAAAGCTACAGCATAACTAAAGGCATTCAGTAAATAGTTCAAATTGAATGGTATGCTCGTGTTCTCAATTGCAGAGCACCCAAAAAGGACTTCTTCCTTTAATAAGTTATTCTGAGTTTTAACATATTGAGGCATCAGTAGATGCATCGTTAGATTAGAATCTGGACGTATATTTCAAAACCGAATATACATACGAGTATATGAATAACTGGAACTTAGTGCACCGAACTTGTGGCAATGTTATGGGTAGAAAACTTTCTCATTCGAAATTAGAATCAAAACTTGAATTACATGTGCAAACTACCAGAGGGAAAAAACAATACTCTTTACGTAAATGACAAGAAACGAAAAGCAACTTATAACATCTTTCCGCAAGAACACGGATCAGCTGCACCCTCCTCGAAATTAGCTAAAATAACATAAAGGACATGTAATCAACCAATTCAATAACTGTTGCGTCTTTGGCCTGAGAAAACAATTGCAGACAATACAGTTGTGAAACCTATCTCCAAGAATCAAGACTCAAATACGAGCTAACTAAAATATCAGACGTTGATTAAGTCAAATTAGTCAGGATCTTGTATCTATTTAACGATGTGCAGTTTGTAAGAACTATTTGATTTGAAATTCAGTGTACGAGTACTAAATGTGATGGTCCAAGCAGATAGGCTAACGAAAAGCTATGAAAACGGTAAGAGTGCAAAGCCGCAATTAGGACGGACGGAGCGCAATTTGTATTTCGGTATAATTTCAGTAAAACTCAACTGCCAACTATATACACACTTTAGAAAAGAATACAAGAGATCATCGCCGGATAGAAATTTAACCAGTGATAAATCTATTCAAAGGACATTTGAACTGTCTGAGGGATCCCAAAAAGCCAATACATTTTGTAACCCTACTTTGATTCTGAAAAAGTTTGCTGGTTAACAAAGACCACAATAGTTCCTTAGACAGATTCGACAACGTTTGATGATATTAATTAGGGCTCTAAAAAAACATCATACTCTTCTAAAATCATAAACGAAAGTACATTCCAAAATGGTATTAGTTACAGCTGAGCCAAAAGCCAAAAGTTGTGCCAGTATCTTAGGTTTCACAATGCTCACAGAAACTAAAATATTTATTTAACTGTTGATCTTAACTGATAAAGATTTGAAAAAGCCTAAGAGTGATAAAATCAAAAATTTATTTATAGTTTAGACGTATGTCATCGATGGAAGTAAATAATAAGCCATACTGATAACGAGTAAAGGCGGTGTGCACAAAGGGTACAGCGACACTGTTCAGTTTAGGAACAAGGAAAACTAAGAAATGTACTACGCTTACGTTACGTTGCTCATGATTAAGTTCATAATTTTGAAATCATCCGAGAGATCCATCAAATTCTCTCAGAGTCTTAGAAGTGACTTTTCATTCTTTGGTGGGTACAAAAGAGTACATATCTATAATTTTAAGAGATAACCGGTGTCTTATCCAGTAGACCAAGCCTCGATTACTAAACAAGTGAATAAGACTGTGACTCAGGTGGATGACATACATAAGTTGAATGTCAGTAGTCGAATTCTTCTCAACATTAAAATTGCAATAAGATATACGTTGTAAGTATACAGAAAAGTTACGGAGGAAATTCGGAGCAAAAAAAAAATAGCATCCGGAAGTAAATCCACGAAAAAATTACAACAAATCGCTACATTTTCTTAGCGACTGTAAATATCTTATAGTTATCTTTGACAAATGTAAACGTAACACCTAAGTACATCAGGCCAAAGATGTCAAGTGCATATTTTTACACAGTGACCTAGTCCATTGTTGCCTGCTAGACAAAAAGTACGTCTTTAGAAACTGAGGGCTGAATTAATAAAAAAAAAATTATAACAGCTAAGATAATCGTTGCAGATAACTGTTTCAAAACCTGTCACCAAACTTTAATGATATGATCGACTCATATATCATAAATCGAATACTGTACAGAAATTGGAATATTTTCAGACTAATCTGAGGCCCACTTGGCGACTAGATTACGATACCACTGCGAACAATTATAGCCATTCAGAAGCAACAGGGTGCATCTAATAAGCAAATGAAAATCATGATATTAGTATCCCAGCAGTTGTAATAGCTCCGAAAAAGCGCTAATGATAAATTGGAATTTAGTTATCTTATACACATTCCTATCTTAGATGGTATTCCTTTGAATTTGCGAATCTAGTCATCGGGAAATCTCTGTAGTTCCAAGAACAACTAGGCACTGCTCTCCCATGATCACCCAGTGGTACCGCAAAGGATTTACAACTATCTGAGTGCACTTTAACGAGGACACCTAACCTTACCCTATGTTCTCATAATATTTTTTGTATTTCGTCACCTAACTCTAATTCTCTACAGGGCGCCCAATAAGCAAACAAGTTCTGAAATATGAACTTAGGTATCCTACGATTAAGTTCAGCAGCATATTTATACATATATTTTAATAAATGCTGTAAAAGTTTGCTGCAAAGCCCCTTACATGACCATGCAGCAAGACTTATAAATGGAAAATGGATATAGCACACCATAGGATTATGGTAGCTGGAATTTAAACTCCAGCGCTTCTTTTTTCTAGCGTAGACTTTTCTTTTTAAAAAAAAAAAAAAAAAAAACACTTTTGCGTTCGTATAAACAAAGTGTCAACCCCTCAAATCAAAAACCTTATTACAATTAAATTATCTTTTGTGACAAAAAAATTGTAATAAAGAGAAGCCGCGCTCCTTATTCAGATCAGTATTTAATGTTACTCATAAGAACCTTTGAATGAAAAAAATTAACGCAAGGCGTTTACTCACCTGCATCTGCTTCTTTATCTGTCCCACCTTTTGATTTCAAATACATTTCCTTGGCAAGTTTCGTCAGTCGGACACTGTTCTTCATAACTTCAATACTCTCCTCGCGCGTTAGATTTAAATGCTTCATGAAGCCTTCAACACTCGCTTGATAAGTATTTGATAAGATGATTTGAGCGCCATCTACATAATTAAAAAAAAATCCAAATGCAACATAAGGCTGGCCGTTAAATTTGAAAACGAACAAGTAACAGATTTCCAATTTCGCACAAATTAATAATTTATTGGGAAAAATGAGACCGAACACAAAATCCAAACCAAAACTGGAATCTGAAAAAGAAAAAGCTTTTCGCAGTGCATGGTGACAATGTGCGACGAATGTCTCGAGAAAGTAAATAAAATCGTGAGAATGCCACAACGACGAATGGCCACGAACAAAAGCCACCAAACAATGTAATCACTTACTTTATTATTTATACAACGCACATTTTATCTTTATTGTTCGTTTTTTTTTTTTTTCATGCTCGATTAGGGAATTTTAAATTGCTTAACCGCAAATGAACACGTAGCCACAGAGGCACCATCGAATTGTTACAATGCAACTTGTTCGCTGTTGTTTAAAAAAAAAAAAAAAAACACTTACTTTCTAAATAATCCAAATGTGTCTGAATAACTGCATCAGGATTTTTGGCATCGTAACGTGCACTCCACAGGGGATCACCGTCTATGACTTCATTGACGTGCTTCGCTAATTGCGTTGCAAATCCGCCACACTTTACAAGGACTCCTGCGTGGTTCATTATTCCCGTAGCAATTAAAAAGTCCAGCCAATTAAATGTCGACTTACTGATTATGCACGTATCACTCGAAGATTATAAGTGAAATACTACAGTTGCTTCAAATTACATTGAGAGATGACACGATAAGCCGATTGGAAAAAAAAAACGAAAACCAAAAAAAAAACTTACCTTCCGCACTGCAGAAGAATTGAAGAAAATAATTGGAAACAATCAAAACAAACCTTGAAAAAATAATGAAAGCAGTGTCAAGTCAACTGTTGAAAAGCTTTTAATAAATAGCAGTGGGAAGAGAAGGGCTAATTTTCGAGACTCGTCGAAAAGAAAGGAAAAAACCTACACTTGAAAACGACCGTTGATATCTGATTTTAAAATTTATCAATACCGGGTGACTTTATAAATAGATTTAGGTTTCTCTTTAAAGAACGATTGTTTTCTATTTTTGTTTTAATTTTTGTGCAAGTAGAAATCAAATTCATTAAGTGCATTAAGACATAACGTCTTCTAGTATACTGTCCGAAACTAAGAAAAAAACTACGTACAACCACATCAATCACACGGGATTCCGAAGGTTTGCGGAACTTTTTCGTAGGTTTGGACAATACGCGAATAGGCATATGAAGCTCCCTTGGTTCTTATTTAATGGGGGGGGGGGGGGGGGGGGGGGGGGGGAATAAATAAAATATTATTTATTCTATTTATCTATTACTCAAAATAAGCAATTGTTAACCCGGCTTACGGGACGCGACATTTCAACCCATTTTTAAATTCATTGGGAGCAATTATTTTTATCAACTTAAGAAAGAAAAAATATGTATATATTGAAGTTTATTTGCTTGATCGTAATCTAAGCATAAGTGTAAGTAAATTCCTACATCCCTGCTAACATGACGACATTAATAAATATGATCGCAGTCACAATAACTGAAACCGCTATCTCAAATGGTTGAGTGTATTGCTTGTTATTTGATGTTTTAAATAAAACACAATATTTCATCAAACAATTCACAATAAATAATTTAATTTTATAACACTTAAATCAATACGTCTCTAATTCTTTATTTGCGTCTGTCCGCAACTATATTCAACATCCGAATGAAAGGATCAACGGTTTTTAAATCAATATATTGGTATCTCTAAATCTATGCATAAAATTCTGTTACAATATTTATTGCGCCATCTATGTTCAAACCTCTACAAGTGCTGCAGAAAAAAGGGTAGGCGCTGAGTGGTGCCAACATGGCAGTACAACACATCAATTGTGCGTATTTTACCTCCAAGCGGTAATCATAGTTCCCCAGATGTAATTCCCAACAGGTTACTGACTCCGAACTAACCGAACCTTCGTCCTAGGGATATCTAAAATGAAATTGATTGTGTCTCCAAGTTGGGAGTTGCACCGCCGGGGTAACTACCCAGCCATAGAAAAAAGATGAAAGTTACGAAGCATAAACTACGAACAACGAACTTCGGATATGCACGTGGAATGTTAGGTCCTTTAATATACCACAAGCAACCAATAAACGGAGGCCCTGAACTGCAACAAAGCAGATATTACCGCCATCGAAGAAAAGCGATGGCATGGGTCGACCAAAAAGAGGATGAAAAAGTGCGACATCTACGATTGTTATCGACAGCAAAAGCAGCTCCTATTCGGATGTGGATTTGTCGTTTCGAGCCAGACGTAGGCAGGATGACCTACGAGCAATGGCCTAGCTATGACATTTAAATTGTCCTCGGCTCTGTCTGTGCAGGATATCGACGGAGAACGCTCGCTTTTCCATGAAGGTCGATGAAGATCTCACCGAGAATTTTGATGTCAAAAACATGCGATTTCCTTAATACGAGTATTATTCTTGAGAGAATAGTGCAAAACTCACGCGCAAACACCAGAGGCTCAATTCTCACTTTAACTCAACACCGACATCTCGGACAGATCGTCATCTTGGACAGATATAACTTTGAAGTAGTTAAGGACTTTGTCTACCTAGGCCCCGCTATAAACTCAGCAAACGACATAAGGGGTGAAATCAAATGAAGAATAACTCTTATTGTTGCAAAAAAGTTATTCTTTATAACCTAATAGTCCCAGTCCTCTATGGTGCAGAGGTTGCATCTCATTACCTATCAGAAATGGATGAGGGTGCTCTTGGCTGCTTTGAGGGGAAAATCTTCGAGATTTTCGAGATTTAAAATAATAAAAATGGTACGTAATATGTACGATGACGTTTAAACAAAAGCTGAATATACAGCAGAAATAGATTAAAAAAATGGAATCATAGTCGGAGCACGTCAAGGTAGTGATGAAAGTCAATTAGTTTTTACTGTCGTTACAGATTGCGTCAAAAGATATTAAAGGAGGTACGCATATGTTTAGATATTTTCACAGCCGGTGCGTGGTGAAAAAAGCTCAGACTGAACAAATAAATGGATTTTGGCCTATTCTTAGAAATTCACCAGATAATCCGATATGAGGAGCATAATGCAAACTCTTGGCTCCACTGAGGAGATGATCCAAGATGCGAATTTAGTTAGGGCAAATGTGGTGCAGTAGCAATGCAGATATATTCGATAGATAAGTGTAATTTACCCGTTATCTATTTCAACGGTTACATAGACGAAAAAGTTAAATTAAGCAATAAACTGATTTTGACAACAAATACAATCGAATAACAAATAAGTTGATTACTTAACTTTTGCTCTAATAAAAATAAACCAAAGAAAATATTATTTTCCTTTACGAAAAAGAGGCCGTGAAAACTAGACCGCACCAAAGTTGAAACAGAACAATCACTTAGTTCATCCATTTTTTGACCTCAATACAATGACCAAATATTCAATTCTTTCAAGAACGCCAGACCCACATTCTGGCGATTCATAAAAACAATACCCCGACCCCACACAATCAGCTTTCTCCAGATTACCAATTTCTTTGTATAGTAGTCATACTGCACATCTCGTTACTTTTATCTCTTTTCTTATCTGGGTCATCTGCATTGCATAGCTGGACGTGCAGTGCATTTACGATTCTCATGCAGTGTGATGAAATGAGGGCAGCAAATGAACTGTATAAACGGTTCAAATGATATAATTTTTGGTACGCCTGAGACATTTACATGTCAGATTCTTTATTTAAGTAACATGCAATCTTTGATGTACCTACACGACATTGTAAATGCACTAGCACCAACTAAATATAAAACACTTCTTCTTTTCCTTTTATTAACCCTTTCCTCGTTCTACGAACTTATGCGTAACGAGTTTCCCATTTTTACTGCATCGCTGCTGCTCCGCTTATGGGGTTGGCTAATGTCGCAGACCGCAGAACGCGTCTACATAATGCTCGGTCCTGGATCGCTTCAGTGGTTAGCCCCAGGCGTTGTTGCGCATTTGCCATCTGAGAAATCCAGGAATTCTTTTTCCGACCTCGTTTTCTTACAGTTGGAGTGACCGTAGTTGATAGTGCCTTTTTAACCGGATTTTCCGCAGATCTTCTTTGAAGGTGGCAATACCAGCTTATTCTATTCGCCTCAAGCTGTTCGGTTACCGAATTCTTTATATGTAGACTTCCTCTTATACGCGTAGATCTAATGCAATCGCGTTTAGTGACTCCACTAGACATCCTTAACATTTTCATTTCCGCTGCCGTCATTTTGTTTTTAAACGCTTCGTACATTGTCCAGCACTGTGAACCGTATATAAAAGCTGGTCTAAAAACCATGGTGTAGAGTTTCCCCTTTTAATTTAAGTGGAAATTTTCGGTCGCAAAGGATTCCCGAAATTGCCCGCCATTTCATCGATCCCACACTCACTCTGTGGTTTACGTCGTCTAAATATAAAACACAACCTACACATATGCCTTCCTTAAGGTTCGATACGAAAAATGTTAAAACTCATTTCATTTTGTACTAGAAGAAAGTTTCGGCGTTTGCAAATTTCTACAGTGATATAATCGACATGATTTGTGGTCTTTGTGTTACTCTTTCAGACGAACTTGGGCCACAAGTAATGAGTTTTTATAGTTAGCTTTGTCTTTAGTCAAGTTGAGGCAACCTGGTTACCACTTGTGCGCGACAAAGTAAGAATCGAAAGGTTTTCAAGCCGGAGCCTTATTGCCCATTTTCTCTATAGATCAACAACCGAAACGGGGCCGTTAGTCATTTAAAAAATCCTTCAATCAAAACAAGCAATCTGCATCTGTTTATTTGAACGATTAATAGTTTAAAAGCTGCAAAAGTGACGCGGGACACTGAAAGGATTCTATAAAATTGGTAAAAGAAAGCGAAAGCGAAAGTTTTGATAGATATCTCAATGCGTCACACCTCGCTAATCTTTCAATGACAACAGATACAAGGAGAAAGACTCCTGAAACCGGCAACAATTCATGTTCTGAAAACAATATCAATTAAGGAATTAAAAATCTTTTTCACAACAAATGTGAAATATCTGCTATTAGCAGACTACATTGTACGAATTCTTTCGGATTAAATTATTGGCCTTGTTCGCGGTCTTGCAGTCCCGTGCGCTCCATGTTCCAAATGTACTTGGTGTTAGTAAACTCTCTTCAATCCCCCATCAACATAAAAATAAAAAACAAAACCGAAAACGGATGGAATGCAAATAAGCTGGAAAAGGATATAGTCAGAGAAAAGCATGCCTTATCGAGCAAGGTTCATGGAATTTTATATTTACTCCATCTACTCGTATATATCGACTTCAGGGATGCACATGATAGTGCGCACATAAAGACCCATATAAATTTCATGTCTGGTTCTGATATCGCTGAGAAATTTACAACTTCAATATTTAGAAATGTTTGCGAAAAGTCGACGCACTGCCATGTGACTTTTTAAACATCGCTCTGGAAAGACAAAACACAGAACATGCTGCCACAAGAAAACACTGCACACAACAGACATTATGGGCAGAACGTTACCATTGCCAGCTATAACTTCAAAGTAGTTATGGCGTCATCTACCTTGGCTCTGCAGTGAAAACCAGCAATAACATCAGCATAAAAACAAAATTATTCTTGTCAGTCGCTGTTTCTTTGAGCTCAGTAAACAGTTGAGTAAAAGAGTCCTCTTTACCTTGCCCTTATAATTCTGTGAGTGCTCTATTATGCAATAGCTTTGACATTGTGAAAAGCGAATTTAAAAGCATACAGCTTTTTGGAGGGAAAGATACTGCGTATGATTTTCGCCATCTTTTCGATCGAATATCCGAGATAGCTTAGTCATATAAAGCGAATATCCACCACAGCTACGGCTCAAGAAGTAAGAAAGTTGTCGATAACCTTAAGGGAAGGCGCAGCTGAGGACTATCATACTTAAGCAGCCCACCCAAGTGGAATGGGAGTTGGTTAAAGGCTGTTGGCGGACAGTAGCGTTACCTTTATATATAGGTTATTATTTAAGCTCTGACAACTATTTGCTCTTTTTTCAAGAAACGGCGAAAGATCGATGTTATAGATGTACTAGACAGCTTAGAAATGAATTAAAGCGCAATATTGGCCAAGTTATTCGTTACATATAACTTCAATCTCTCAAACATGCATTGATTAATCGGGCTTACATTACTGTTCTTCTTTTTTTAATACAAAGTCATCCGATGCAGACATGTAAATATGTATGTAAATAGAATTACCTAGCTAATTTAAAGTTAAGCTTAAATTTTTGGTTTGCCTAAAAACTAATGGATACAAGAAAAAAAAAGTCCAAGAACTAGACGCACTAGTTTTGGCAGCAGAAGTCAAGGAATCTGATCTATTTTAAAATATTATTATAGATTCGATTAACTAAGAGAAAAGTCTAAACAACAACCAAACATCATACAGACTTTGATTGATACTACAACGTCACGACAGTGCAAAAAACGTAATTTTCAACCGAATCTTAGATAAGCTTTTTATTTTATATTATGTCAATAGTTCTTCTTCTTAAGACACAAAACTATTCTGTACTAAAATCTTTTATTTTTTTCTGTAGCCACAATTAGAATCCGTAAAAATTGTTGACGTTTATGAACACAGGGGTAATACAGTTTGACCAAGCTAGTTCTGCACAAAATCTGCATTATTGAACGCAACTTATGCATTTCGTAAGACCTAACCATAATAGACGTCAGTGGAAATAACCTCATGTGTCAAAACCGAAAAAAAACAATTAAGTTCTATCAAACATTAAGGCTACCCATAATACACTTGAACAAACTTTATTATCTGTCAAATTATTTACATAGCGGGTTAGTTTCACAGCGGAAGAAATTGAAATGGAAAATAAATTAAGAAAATTAAAAATGGCAAAATTATTGCATCTTGCAATGGAAGGGATAAGTATCCTCACAAAAATAAGCAAATTACCAAAGAGAAAAAAACGTTCCTGCTGTGTTCGAAAAATAAATCGCGATAGAAACCAACACGGGTTTTTTGCAGTCTCTTTTAAAGCAATGAAGTCGCTTGATAGTGGAAAATTCTTTATATATACAAGGATGACACAACAAATATTTGAGTTGTTGCTGAATTTAATGAAACCACATTTAATTAAGTCATCTATAAGAACTCCAATACAGCCGGAATGTCGGCTGGCTGTAACTCTGCAGTAAGAACATATATTTTATTTAACACTTCATACTAAAAATAAAACCAGATTTTTGGCACAGGGAACATCATTGCAATCACTCGCCGGGTCTTTTAAACTAGGAAAAGAGACTGTACGTACCATCGTTCTTGAAACATGTGAAATCGTGTGGAACGTATTGTTTCCGATCTATATAAAAGAACCAAGCAACAACGATCATACACAGACAGTCGAAGAATTTTTGAGCTTGTGGAATATGCCAAATTGTGTTGGATCTATTGGCGGAAAACACATTGCATTAAAATGTCCTCCGAGTAGTCAAAGCCAATTCTCTTGTCATAAAAAGGTCTGCAGTATTGTGTTACTAGCAGCGTGTGATGCAAGATATCGCTTTACGTTCGTAGATGCAGGTGCTTATGGCAGCCAAGGCGACAGAGGTAACAAAGTCCTAATTCATTAAAGTTGTTGAAATTGCATTTTTTTGGTATTTACTTAGGTGTTTTCCAAAACAGTCAAATCGGAAACAGACTTCTGGAAAATAAATTGCTCATTCCACCGCCAAACTACTTGCCAGGCACGCAAGTAAAATTCCCACACTATTTTGTTGCTGATGCGGCTTTTCCCTTGGGAATAAATATAATGCGACCTTATCCTGGCACATTGCTACCAACCGATAAGGAGAATTTCAACAAAAGGTTATCAAGAGCACGACTAACTATTGAAAATTGTTTTGGAATTCTTGTGGCTCGTTGGCAAATTTTGTTGAATACGTTGCATATGTATCCTGAAAATGCAGAAAAAGTAGTGCTGGCTTGCGTGGCGTTGCACAATTTTGTTATGTTTAACAATGGATCATCGTATTGCCCCAACAACTATACAGATTGGGAGGATTCTGATGGAAAACATCAAGATGGGTTGTGGAGAAGTGAAATCGGAGGAAACTTACCATCAGTCTCAGCATCTAATGTTCATTGTTACGGTGGAAGGAGTTCTATACAACTAAGAAATCAGCTTTGTAAATTTCTAAATCAAAATTAAAAGGAAACAGCCCAATATAAATTTCATTGCTATTTTATTTATTTACATTTGTTTAAGCATCTAGTATTGTAATCGAAAAAACAAAGTTTATTCACACAATATAAATATATACATATTTACTTGGCTCAAAAACCCAATAGAACGCGCAGAGGGGGTAATAAAAAAAACATTGAAAAACTTGAGCCCGAAATTTCATCAATGGTCGGAACATTGCTGATTGAA
This sequence comes from Volucella inflata, assembly GCA_928272305.1. Lineage (NCBI taxonomy): Eukaryota > Metazoa > Arthropoda > Insecta > Diptera > Syrphidae > Volucella > Volucella inflata. The sequence goes on along the minus strand of OV743720.1, from coordinate 109,747,841 downwards.
ATGTATGCTTAAGGGAATAGGCTTTTTGCCATGAATGTCACCATTGACCTCACATTCAACTTATCAGCTGTACTCTTATGGTGGAGAAGGAGACGTCTCAGTTCTTAAACTCTTCTATTTTCTCAATTGTTTCGCCACCCTGGTATATGTGTTATCCAGAGGAATTAGAAGCTTTCTTTTTCCTCAAAGTTGAAAACATTGAAGTCTCATAAGTAGTTTTAAGGATGCCGAGGTGTTTTCCATTGAAGCCGAATTTGGGGTTCCGACGAATGCAAACAGTTCTGAACGAACAATTTGTACGAATATATTAATATCATATTTCCTAGTAAAGAACAATATTACTCACCTTCAAGATTTCATGCAATTTTTTAAGAACAAAATATTCTGAAAATATTGCCATTCATACCAAGTTTGACAACTCGCTACCAGATGGCATTTCCATTTTTTCAGCTTCTTTCCGAATCGCTCTCGGAACAACTTTTAATTTTGAAATTAGAATTAACATACAAACGAAGGAATCCTTTACGTTAGCTAACCGCTTTTATTTATTGGTACGGCCATTTTAGCCCACACTTGATTTTTGAACTTTATTATAGTACATGGAGGTCCCTTTTGTCATAGGGACGTCATCCATTTTTTTTAACCAATGTTAAGTTGTTCACAAAATCATATTCCACATTTAATGAAACTTGACGATACCGGACAAAATCTTTTTACGGTCATGCAATACTATGAACATGTGATGAGATTTTTCATTAAGCTTACCTTGGCTTGCAAAAATCTATATTGGTTGACCTTTAAGTTAGTGTGCTTTTTAAAACACACAATTGATTTAAAAAATACTTACCCAACTGCAGTGTTTTAACAAAAAAAACTAGTGATTTTAGATCATATCGGGCTCATTCAGTTCCATAAATCGGCATCGAACAGTAAATCACAATGAGTACTCGCATTGATGCATACCATAATAAAAGTCAGGTTAACAAACCTTTCGATATCAAATAATAAAATTCGAAATGTTTTGTCAGTTCTGCATTGTATTGGTGTTTGGTAAAAGCGCATCACATAAATGATCCTATAATTCCGTCAAATTCGCTTAGCTTCATCCTCAAGTGTGACTTATGACCATCAGTTTTGGTCAGGCAGTCATTACAAATTTTTGCCACGTATTCGAGAAATGTTTTCAATACGACCATAGGTGCCAAGGTTTGTATATCACTATAAAAAAAAGTAACAGTAAAGTGATTGTCTCCTAAACTGACATTTTTATTGTTTCTTCAGCCTGTTTTGGAAGACGTTTCATACCTATTTCAGATTTCCTAAGAGTCTTCTAAAACATCCACTTCTTCTAAATGCTCATTTAACCCTGGAAACCTTTCCTAACCGCTTAAGAAAACATCAATACAAAAATTTACCGGATAAGCCGGGTGCCTTTTGTTGCTCGTCCTAAAAAAAATGTAACAAGATTCGCCAGAAGTCCGCATTTGCACAGTTCACCTTTCTTAATTCACTCTCACTATTTCCATTTATTTATGAAAAACGAAAGCAAACTGAATTTTCTTTTTTTGCCGAAAATAGCAGCTGGATTACAACAACATATTCGTACACAGACTAGAGAATCTCAAGCCTGAGAAATATATGTTTTATTTGGAAGTAAAACAGAAAGATTACGCAGTACCGTGTGATTAGCGGTTACTGGGTTATCATAATATCAACCTACACAAGGAAAAGAAAATGTTTCACCTTGTTCTTATCCATTTGAAGCAGATTTATACGTTGATTTTTCTTATCTGAACAAAAACTTGAATCCAAGGTCTACTTGATAGAATTCACAAACAAAGCTTAGCGCTTCTCTTAGATCTGAAAAAATCCCCGAGGATTAAATAAAAAAGAAGTTGATATGCCCAATGAAAATCACTAAATAAAAAAAATCATTGATAGTTTTCTATTGAATAGTAGTTTAAAGAATAAAATCTAAAAGATCCAGTAAGTCACGTAAGAAAAGTTCTTGTTTCAATCAAGCAAAGAGTTGGCTTTTAAAAAAAATAATATCTGAGTTTCTTTGGTTCGGAATTTCTTCTACAAATATGTTTCAATTAAAGAGTGATATCCCACTAGCTTTACAAAGTCAAGATGTACCTATAATACCCTATAATACAACGCAAGTCTATTCTTTGTATGCTTACATACAACTCATGTTAAATAATTGGCTCTGTGAAAGTTTAAAGCGCTTGTCAATTTGTGTTATCTACAGCATACTAGCCCGACCAACAAAATTTTACAGCGCCGACGACTAACGCACCTTCACGTCTTACCATCTTCGTTGGTGAAGGTACCACAAGTAAAAACAAAACAAAAAAAACAATGCGGTGATATGATTTACTTACCACAAGTAGAGACAGCTTGTGTCGTGTCGAAAAAAATTGCTTAAAAGAATCGCTGCGCAAAATTCGTTACAAAAATAGATCGTTTTGAAAAGATATTGGATACATATTTGATCGATATTATACCTATTCGTTTTTAATGGTATATTCATCTATGAAGCAAATACACCAAATACAACCGTTTTTGTAAGATATGGATGGATTGACATAAGATAAATACTAAATATGTATTTTGGACTGGACTGAGGAATTCTAAGACTACGCTAACCATCAATTTTAAAGATGCACATAATGTTTCGTTTACAAGTAGATGGCAAAATTCGAAATCAAGATAAAGCTGATCCAGCCTTGTAGCAAGACGCTGAAACCCAACTGTTCAAATGTGAAATTTACAAACGAATCCACCGTCGTTTTTTCTACAGGAAAATGAAAGGTGTCTATAGTAAATGTTTACGCAAAATGTATTTCAACCAATCCACCCTTAAGATGAGACAAATGTACTACATCAATATCATTTTCCAAGCAATAAAGCCTTGTATAGCTTGACTAAATACATAGTTTGTTTGCGTGTAGCTCGTATAAATTGTATTTCCTACTGCGCAGTACTTTAGTTGCATCTTGTTTACAGGAGGCTAATTAGTACTCTGTATAAGATTTCAATTAAAGCTGTGAATCTTATTGTCCACGAATTATCCTTTACATCATTTCTCCAAAAGTCAGAGGGTTTTGTGGGGAAGTGGGTGAATTTATTTAAAAAACTGGGAACCAAACCATAATCCAGAGTAAACATAATTGCTATTTTAATTTTACGTGTGAGTATTAAAATGCACAAGTCTGAAAGAACATTGTCCTTCTTGTGTCTGACTTTCAGTAATAAAGCAGAATTGTTATAAAAATAGGGTGAACAAACAATTCTTCGACGAATAATTCCATCCTAAAATTGAAGTATTATTTCAAAAAAACATCAGCACCAAAACTTCAGTTAAAAGTATTTTCATGTTTCAACCAATACCGAAATTTTGAAGCCCCGATCCTTCGCTGATACCATGGACAATTAAGATTAGAGTGTCCAAAATCGAACAAGACTTCTATTGCTTTTGTTAAAAATGTAAAGCAAAAAAATACGAATAAAAAATGAGAAATATACTAATTAAAATTAAATTACTAAAACATACGAGTAATAGAAAACATTGTTGAAATGATTGGAAAAAAAAAACCAAACCCATTCAATAAATGCTTAGTCGTATATATATATATATTTTGTTTCCAATAAATAATATTTGATTTGTTTGTAATGATACATAAATAACTGAATAATAACTATTGTACAATATTTAATAATAATAACTTTATGTATGTATATATGTATATATTTTTTTTATGTATAATTTTTATGAGTTATAACAATATATAGGTTCTTTTTTTATTTGTTTTCTTTCCCTTCGTTTTTTCTACATAATACTCTAATTATTATTATTTTATTCACTTTTTCTGTTTTTGTTTTGTTTTTTTGTTTTTTTGTTTTTATAAAAATCGCTTTCCATAAAATGGTAAAATATCTTTCTTATTATCTCTTCATTCTTTTGTATTTCAGTTTGATTGAGTAATGGTATAGCTGCATTATAAATGTATGTATGTATATATAAACAATTAAAAAAAAAAAAACTTTACAAAAGTATCTGACGACAAAATAAGAGCATTTCGTTGTGAATTTACAATTTAAGAGCGCAGTATATGTGAAGATTTTCCTTTACTATTTATTTAAATTTTATTGTTTATTTTCTTCTCTTTGTTTAGTGTAAATGTTGACCTGAATGTTATTTTGCCTGTGCCATTCATAAGCATTCTTTTGTTAATTTTTATTTATTTATTTTTCTATTGTTAGTGGACGAGTGAGGTTGGCTTTTTTATTTATAAATTGCAGCATCTCTAAGAAGGAATGTTTTATTTGTTTATTTGTGTTTTATTGTTATTTGATTAATTATTTTGTTGTTGTTGTTGTTGTTGTTGTAACTAATGATTTATGTGTATAAAAAGCTTATGCTGTAATACATAACAATAGAGATACAATTTATATTTTGAATATACACACGTATGTTTAATATTTCATTTGCGATAATCACAAATAATTTGAAGTATTTAATCAGTAATATTTTTAATCTTTTTTTCTACATCATGTGTTGATTTTTTTTTAGATATCATGTTTTTTTTTTTTTTTCTTTTGACTCAAAAATATCTCACAAATGAAACTTTGATTTACCTAAAAAAAAAAAACCAAAACATATAAAATGAAAAATCTAATAAAGTAAGCTACCTTAGGATAGAGATTAATTTTAATATACTGTCTATAAAAATATTTCTTTATTTGCGCTTTTTATTTTGTAGTGTTTATCTGTTTTTATGAATTTGTTAAAATTTTTAAGGATTTTTTGCTGTAGATATAAACAATGATAGTTTATCGGATGATTATTTTAAAGATACAAGTGTTGTATGCAATAGGAGAAAGCAAATTGGCAATCAATTGGGTAAATGTATAACAAGTCCGTTCCAAGCTGACTTATTTGACTTATACGTTCTTTTTAACTTGTCCTGATGTTTTAAAAAAATTCCAAAGATCGATAACCCTATAAAATAGTTAATTAGTTCGTACGTACGAGTACATTCACCAAATCGTGTGCACGTTGTTACCATCAAATCGTTTTACCCGTTTTATTCTATCCACACTGGCATATTTATCGGCGATATAACAAGCTGTGTTATATTCATTAATTTAACTACAACTTTCTCAGTATTTTCACACGTAAAAGGTTTGGCGAGCATACAAAAAAAATTTCCAAAGCATAACGAAGAAATATTAATCACTAAATTAATATCATAAGCTTGAAAAGAATGAAAATTATCATAGATATTCCCTAACTACCAATCTGTGAATTGTAGCATACAATAAAAATATATCAGCCAGTTCTAAGCAGTCAACTGGGCAAGACAATTAAACTGCATGCGAATCAATTCTGGAGATCAAGCCCGGTAATGCTGTGGAATTCAGAGCTTATGGGTAAAACTATAACAAAATTCCGATTAAAATTATCTGAATGATGTTAAAAATTCAAAAAATATCGGAGACGGGACTCAAATTCAAGTTAGAGCACACCAGTGAGTTGAATGTCTTTTGGTTGTTAATACACCTTAACACCTTTTAAGTGAAACAACACATCGCAATCGTTGAGTCTGAAACAACCTCTCTTCGTTTCTTCGAAAACAGCACTATTAAATGTGATTAAGTTGGAGCCTTACAGGTAACGATCACAAATTTCTTAGACTAGATTGATTACAGGCAATAACTTTTTCTCTTCTTTAGTCATTCATTGAATTGAATAAAAGAATTTTGCTTCGTTTGTTCTACTATTCGGTCCATACTTCTAACACTTATTCTAAAGAATTATACGCTTCCTAACAACTCTTAAGCAGTCATAACAGCGTGATAAAGTAAAGTAAATTATAACCGTTGAATTGTATTGATCCCCAAACATTAACGGAATATAAGTAGAAGTGTTGGAACCTGCATCTTAACAAAACAAAATAAAAACGTTTGACAAAATATTATAGATAATTCTAAACGAATATACCTTAAGAGTGAAAAACCCAGCACTGAATGTAACAACAATGTAAATTGCAAAACTATTTAGAGGAACAATTCAATTCTTTGGAAGGTAGCAACGGAGCAAAAACGGAGCAATGTATTAAATACATTATTCTTAATAGGAAGCTACATCAAAGGAGAGGAAATATAAGAAATCCAGAGATCATACAAAAAAAACTGCCTTATTTAATAGGCACTCGATAAGGGAAATAATATTGTGGTGCCTTGAACTGTCACTAAGATATCAAGCCAAAGCTGTTGTTTTAGCATCCAATAAACGAATCCTTTTAAATATCTTGGGAGTCTGCAGAAGAATGACCACATCATGTGATTCAGCATAAAATAAATTTGAATTGCTTCCAAATTGAATTAGCATGAATATAATAAAAAAAAAAATTGACAAACAAAGATAATTAAAATACTAATGCGGAAAAGTGGGTACGAAAAAAGTGGGCACAAAGAGCAGACGTTCCAATAGAGCAAAAAACTTGCAAACAATTTTGCGTTTCTTATGAAATAAATACAACGAAACGTTTGTTATAAACCTTTTAAGGAAGGGAGAGATGCGGCTAATGAATTTAGAAGACCATCAATATCAATTTATTAAAAATAAATCGATGAAATCAGCGATCTTATGTTAATCAATACATGATTGACTTTGGATGAAAACGCCGACACTGCTTGTATCTCGCATGATTTAAGTGAGGTAATTGTGAGTGATGTATTGGCCACGACAATGTAACATCGCGCGCAATAAAATTTGAGACTATGTAAATTCTTTCTGTTCCCAAAGCTTTAAAACAATTCGAGCAATTCGTTTTACAGTCATAGATGAGATTAAATTGGGCTGCTGGCGTTCTCTGAAGTGTTTTCATGATTTGTAGATTCGCTGGCGCAATTGTGAAACCACTATGATAGATACACATTTAATTAGCATGTTAAAATCAAATCAGTTTTAGAGCTTTATAACTGCGCGATAGAGTGGATCAGGGTATAACTGGATTTAATATTTTAACATTTCGAGATGAACAATTGGAGTCAAGCCATTAATAGTTTTCAAAAATTTGTAGTACTTTATAACTTAGAGGATAAATTTCACCAATTTGTCTGCCAGACACATATGTATCAATAGTGACGATTGATGCAACACTTTCTTTCCATTCTGCAATCCCTCCAATAACCTACAACACTTTGATCTATTTTTTACTATGTATTTATAATAATTTATAATAAACTTTTCTAAAAATATTGAATTTGTTTACATACATATGTTTTTTTTTACTATTGTACACAAATTGTGAATAAAATTAGTGTGTAACTGTTGAATGTAAAATTGTTTGCTTACTGAAAATGCTGAAATATAAAACAAATTCAAAACGAAAAACGCTAATTATAGGTACATTACAAATTGAAAATTACCAAATTAAAACAAATACGAGTAACATTTATACAAAGAAAACCATTTCAACGAAACACTAAATGGGGCAGAGGTGACACTTAATTATGGAATTTCGAATCCACTTGATTTTGTTATTTTGCTTATTTTTCCTCGTTTTATTGCATATTGTTATACCTATGTGTTCCTGCGAAATTTTGCATTTATATATTCTCTCACTTCTTTCAGTCTTTCGTCACAATTTGTTTGTAGGTTGGTTTTTTTTTTCTTTTATTTAACTGTTGAGTGGGCGTTTGAGGTGTAGGCCACTTCTGTTAGCCTTCACATTCGATAATTGACACATTTAGAAATTTTTGTTTTTCTATTTGTTTGAGAGATTTCAACATAAACATGCTCTTTACAACGATACGAATATAAATTTGAGTACCAAATTATATGTATGTGTGTAAGGTAGTTTAATGTTTATTAAAAATACTTTTGCAACACTTGCTTAAATTCTTTCTTCAAAGACTTTTTAGTCTCGAAGATTCGCTTCTAGGAGAAGAGGTTACTCCGCCTCTTCAAGGAACCGAATTTCTTTTCAGCTTCCAAAAGCATTTTCTCATTGCGAACCACTTCGAAGGGAATCGTCTTAGACATACGATCAATTTCTTGATCAGAGGGGAAGTCTTCAAAACTCATGTTACTGAAACCAGCCTTAGAGCTTTGAATAGTGTTCGATTTGAAGTAACCAGCTTCTTCTTCCTCATTTGCGTAAGATTGTTTTTTGCTTTTAGAGGAAGAGACTTTCTTGTAAGTTCCAACATTCGATTTGACTTTTTGTGAGATTTTTGCTGGTAAAGTTCGAACGCCCAAGTGAGATTTCTCTTTTTTCGATTTTGAGGAGCTACTGCTCCCACCAGCTGTGCTAGATGCTGCTACAACCGGTTCTTCCTCATCGTCAGGGGTAAAGTCAGAGCAGCGATCTTGAGCAATTTGAACAAATTCATTATCAGCAATTGGGTAGAAATCTTGTGGAGTTTTCAAAGACGATACGCTGGCTGCAGGATAACCCACAAATTGTGTGGAGGATGAGGAGGGAGTTGGTTGAGTTATAATTGGATGAACAGTTGGTGGAGTTATAATTGGATGTACATGCTGTTGCTGTTGTTGCTGTAGCTGGTGCTGCTGCATTTGTTGATGTGGATGTTGGAGCTGTTGTTGGTGGTGAGTTGGGGTTGGTTCAGGGGTTTTATTTATAATAATCGAATGGTTAACAGTCACAAGTTGTACTGGATCGGGTTGAAAGTGACTTTCTGGGGTGACACATTTACTAATTACCTGTGGAAATGGCTCTGAGCCAAACAGATCACGTCCATTGGTCGATGGTGGATGGTCGATGATGGTAGGTTGTGCGGATATCACTGTAACCATTCCAAAATCTGAGGAACTTTGAATTTTGCACGTAACCGGTACTGTTGGTTTAGGTGGAATTGCTGGAGGAATTAATGGTGCTACTCCCTCGATGAAGGGATTAAAAACAGGTTCATTAAATTCATCAAGTTGCTGTTCACTTGGCTTGGGTGTTATTGTTGATGGGCGAACAGCAACATGATTTGCAGGTCCAGCCTCAGCTAAGTATGTTACAAATGAATTTCGTTTTCCCTCTCGCAAACTCTCTTTGATTGGTGTGGAAGTCCAAATTTCATCTTCTTTCTTAACATCGACTACAGGCAAACTCTTTGCTCGACGATTTTTCTTCTTCGGTAAAGCAGCGGGCATTTTGAAAGGCGCCATAGCAAAAACGTCTAATTCTTCATCTTCATTTGGAGCTTCAGGTGAGTCTTCACTCTTGCCCTTTGAATCACTGTCTCCAGAACTGTAGTCAAGCTCATCATCCAACAAGAGAGGTTTATCGCCAAATTTATGCAAAAAATCATTGGAAGACGGGCTTAACTCACTCTCATCAATAACATTATTAGCTTCACTCATTCGATCCTTCTTTCTCATGCGGACTTTAACAACAACACGGCTGACATCATCTTCATGAGTTGTTACACTTTCACATTCGGCATGATATGCCGACGAGCTACATGTTTTAACACTTTCACTTATGCCATCGTCCATAACGGGCTTCTTAAATCTGTTTGCCGAATTCATGTTGTTCTCATCGAAAAAGTCATCATCTTCGGCACGTAAATCACTCGCTGATCCAATTGAATCAGCATCATCCTCACGTTCTGAGGGTTTCTTCTTTTCAACTGAGGCTGCAGGTGGTGGCAGTCCCACCCGTTTTTGCTCATTGGAAGCCTGTTGAGTAGTTGTAGAATTCTTTGATTTAGTTGATGATCGTAGTTTCTTAACGATTGGTACTTTAATTTGAGTTTTGTCAACTTTATGGTATGCTGCCTGTTGTATCTTATGAATCTTCTCTGGAATGTTATTGGTAACGATGTGCTTAAAGATTGCCTTCTTACTGCCATAGTCTTCATTGAAGAACTCGGAATCAGAGTCATCTGAAGTGGGATTATCATTACTGCGTAGTTTCTCATACTTGTTACGATCCTCCAATGGGATTTTTACATAATTCCCTGCCAGTGTTAAGCTTTCGCCATCTCGTTCTGAGTCTGAACGTAAATTATTTAAAAGTGAAGCTTTCTCCTCGCTAGAAACCACCTCCATCGTTGGTGATAAAAGCCATTTCGACGATGTTGATGATGTTGTTCCACCAGCTGGTGGAACACTGACCACACAGATTCCACGTTGAGCTGAAATAAATCGAGGACTTTTATGCAGTATAAAAATTGAGTGAGTGTTTTTTGTTTGTTTATTATTAGTGTAGGTCTAGTTTCAACTACTAAGCATTTATTGATTGGCTAAATAGAAATAGAAACCGAAGCACAAATAGAAACAGAGAAGAGAAAGTTGTTTTTAATTTACCCATCACCAGCGTATTTTTATTTTTCCTTTTTACCTGTCTCTCTCTCTCTCTCTCTCTCGCAGGTTTATTATTTTATTTTTTAAGAAAAATAACTCCTGTCGAGAACCTGACCTTGATTAGTAAGGATTAGTAATTAGATTTTCTCAAAAAAAAAAAAAAAAAAAAAAAAAAAAAAAAAAAAGAGAGAGAATACTCATACATCTATTTTCTTGTCGTTGTTGGGTGAACAAAATAATATACTAAATGTGTAAAACAGAAATGAAATTAATAATTATGATAAAATGCAAAAAAATTAGAAACAATAAAAACAAAATTGCGATGCGATTGAAATTAAACATTAAATTAAGAAGTGCCACAAATTCATTCGTCAATATATATATATATATATATGTATTTGCATTTATTAATTCATTTAAAATAAATATATATTTATATAGATATATTTTGTCCATAGTTTTATTTTTTTGGTTTCTTGCTTTTTTCATTAATTCTTAGCTTAGTAAATATATATATATTTTGTTTTGTAATATAATATAGCATTTGACATTAAAATTTTAAAACTGCTTCTTTATTGTTTGAACCGTTGATTAACAACATTGTCTAAAAGTATTTTCTTAATTTTTGGTTTGTTTTTCTTTATTTTGCATTAGAACTTGTTTTGCATTTAGTTTATCTAGTTTATCTGACACTCAAACTTGTACACTTGACTGAAAATATTAAAAATTTATTTATGTACACATTTTCTTATAGTAAAATTAAAGCACATATATTGATTAAAAGATACACAAGTGGATAAGCAATTATCTTATTGGTTTTGTACCTAGCAAATATTCTGTTTGTTTGTTTATTTTTTATTTTTTTTAATTCAAAGAAAGTTTAGGAAATTATGAGATTGTGTTCTCAATAGTGAATAACTAAATTGTAGTAACGATGTCATGATGATGACGACTGAGGACGAATTCTGTTACAGACGTTTGGTACATGAAGTAATAAAACATATTTGTTAACAAGCATATGTTATAAATGTTCGTTTCATTTTCATGTTATTTCATTTGATTGGATATTATTATATTTGTTATAAAATTAACTACTTTGATTTGTTTAAAAAAGCTAAGCAATGACCTCATATGCGTGTCGGTTCAAACAACCCTTCTACGAGTATTTAACTGTACGATGTAATCAATAGTTTAAAAACCAATCACTAACTCATACCACCTTCATGTTTTTTTTTAAATAACTTCAAAGTGTATTTGTAAAGCAATTCTGTGTTTTCTTTTTCAAAACTCATTCGATTTTACAAATTATAAACTTGACTTTCGTAACTTTGAGAAGTTCACTAAATTCATTGTTGAGTGTTGTAGCACAAATTCAATGGTACATGCCTTGAGTTAATATAGCGATCAGCACAAACCCAGAGAAGCTAAGGTGTGGGATTAAGTTTAAATAAAAGAGTCAGAGAGTGACTATGTAAATTGTGTACGAAGCGATCTTTGACAGCAGAATACTAATGTTAGTTTGACCTATGCTTTCCAGAATGCTTAGTTTGACCATGCAAAGGTTAGGGAACATTTGAACATGTGTAATCACATTAGTTAGCAACTGCAATGCCATAGTTTACATAAGTATCTTCGAAATATGTGTTCGAAACTTAGTTTTTGAGGACTCTTCGACATTCAGTCATAATGTTGAAAATGAAATGTTGAATGAGTTTTGAAAAAACAAACTCCTGTAGTTGTTTATTGGCAGCATATTTCAAAAGATCTACTCTTCTACATCTACTCTTGAACTTGAACGTTGTGCAAGTAAACTGTTTAAACTGCCACGTAAAAGAGAACGGGAATTACCCGGAAACAAACTATGAGCGGAGGATATAGAAGACTATAAAATAAATATCATCCAAGAAGTATGACGCAACAGAACATGGATAAAAAACTGAAGAATTTATTAAAGTCTACTATAGAGGGAGCCCACCGCCTATCGTGATGCGGAATTGTCGTCAAAGCAGGGCTTTAGAAAAAATACCTTGATTACGTATGTGGGCAAACTACTTATCAAATTGTACATTGGGGCTTCTACGACCTATTCCAGCAAACAAAAGAGGAACAATAATTTATGAAATTACTGTCCAGTAAGCAAAGCTGGGCATCTTTTTCCAGAAAGAGGTTTTACGATAAAGTGATAACGACATGCCATAACACAATTAGGTATGGGAACAAAAGGGTCACACCCGTAAAATTTATTAAAAGTCTCCGACATCATGTAAAAATTATCATTCACTGAATGGTGCAATTGAGGATAGATACCTTTAGTCAAAAATGTGTGGAAAGCAAATTATAGATGCTCGACATTAAGTTACCAACTTGAAAATTTGTTTGAGAAAGTTATATAGATTTTGTTCATGTTAGCAAGATAACATTCTTTAGGAAAATCTTTAGATGGTGTACACAAAGATCACAGATGGAAGAAAAGGGATAAAGAGGTAAGGACAGACAAATTAAAGAGCGGTTTCAATAACCATCTATATTAATGCAAAAATGAAAATTCTTTGTGTACATCGTACGCATTGCTTGGTAGCTTCCTTTGATACGCTAAAGTTTGCTACTTTTGAAAACAAACTACGATAATTCTAATATTTTAATTATTAACCTCCACAGTACACACCTTATTCTCAATTGTTTAATCTTTATTGTAGGAATAATTAATTCTTCTTCTGGGTTTGGTTTTTGTCTCTGATTTTGGTGTTGATGAAGGTAACATGAACGACAAAATTCTTCCAACTATTTAAACATTTTTGTTAAATAATGTTGTAGGAAACCTATTTTCCGAACTTTCGTATCATTAATTGAATGCCTTCATCTTCATGTCTAGAAACTTTTAAACTTGATCGAAATGGCAATCTAATAATTACATGTATGCATGTTTGTATGTCTAAAATTAGCTACTTGTTAATGTTTTTTTATGTAATTTCTTCTAAAATGATCAATTTTCAAAATGGGTGATATAAAATTAAAATGCTTATTAACTAAAAAGAAAAATAGTAAGAAGACTTTAGAATGAGTAAGTAGTTAAAGAAAAAGTTAGTTGCACATGAATAAAAGAAAGGAAAACGATTTAAATACAACATAATAGAATATACAAATTAAGAAAGAAAATATACAGATGAATATAAACAAAAAGATTTACAAAAATAATAATAATAAAGAAATTAGCTAACTAAAAATCAAATTTACAAAAAATCCTTATCCCCAAATACTTTTCAAGATACTGTCTTTTTGTTTTCTTTCTTTCTTTTTTCTCTAAAAAATATTTACAATTATGTATGTATGTTTTCAAATATGATTTAACATTTTTAAATAATCAAAAGTTTGCTTAAAACATTATTTTTAGTTGATGTTGTTGCTTATAAACTGTTTGTCTCTTTATGCGCTATGTTGAAATATTTTGTCAGAGAAAAACTTTAAGTACACTACATTTAGAACAGATAGATAAAATTCTATATTCAATGTTTATTGTTGATTGAAAGTGATTTTTTAAATTTCAGTACTACTTCCAAATGTAGTGTTTACCAGCGATATGTTGTGGGTATTTTTGTTACGAGGATTTTTATATGATTTGCACAATTATCAGTCTTTTTTTGTAACACCAAACGAATTTTACACAGTGATTTGCTTAAAACTTTGATTGACTTTGTGAGATGGTACGCAAATTGCACAAACAAAATAAAAGGTTCACATGCCAGTGGAAAAATCTGTACATAATTATTTTTAAACTACACGGGAGAGCATTAAAGATTATCCTACATACAACTGTTGATGCCTACTGTAGTACGATAACTTTTCAATTAACAGGGTTTACCATTGTAAAAAAATGGAGAAAACAAACATTTCGTAATTTGAAGAAAATCATCATTACCTAGTCTGTTGACTTAACAGAACGTGTATTCTAAGCTGTGACACGAAGCCTATTGCCACTGCTCGTTCTACTGCTAACTTTCAGTACTTTATCGCAAAATGTGCAGTAAGATTTGTATCAGAGTTTACCAGTCTGAAAAGAAAATTATATTTTTCAACAGTTCGAGACACCAATCCGTTGAAAAAATGTATTTATAAGAGGAAGCATTTATTCACCCGCTACACATCAAGAATTATGTCATGGTAATAAAGAAATAGAATCTAAAGTTAAGATATATCATATCACTGCTGAAGAGGAAACTGATACGTTATGAGATATAATTTGTAATCGTTTGGTTCTGAATGCCATGCTTTGAAAATATGTAATAACAACCTCTGCAATATGGATTCTAAGAGAATCATTATGTTTTATCATTCATGGATACTTGTATCAATCGAAAAATTATGTGTTTAACAATTAATAAACAAAATATTACACGAGCAACAGAAATTTCAAGCGAATAGTCTGCCGAATCCCTGTAGAAAGTATTTACATAGTTTGAATTTCGGAGATGGAATGCTATTTAAAAGTTGAACAAAGTTCGTAACCTCTTGGTTCAAATACAAACGTGTAATAGAAGCGGTCTAGTGACGGGTTTTTATATCTATTGCAAAATCGAAGCTAAATTCAATTAGTAAATTGATAACGCTGAAACTCCGGTGGAAATCCGGAGAAACCTGCAAATCTTTGTCTGTTTCTAGTGGCAAGAGAGCGAGAGCATTGATGAAAAGCATATGTAGGTTCTTAGTTTGGAAAGTGTGCCACAATCCGCTATTTGATTTGCTGCGAAAAACGGTTTAGACAACGTGAAGGGCTGTCTTGTAATTTCTTTAACACTATAACACTTGTGCAAGGTTTGCAAGCCAAAATACAGACACAACTTTTCAAAATTTGTGTAACTATTGCGTATAAGTATTTGCATACGCTGAGGACATTGATAACATAAGAAGAACGCAGCGAACTATCACTGATGCGTCTGCAAGTATTGAAAAAGATGAGCCAAAAATGATATATGTATAGTTATATATAGATGAGGGCAAAACAAAGTAAGAATGACGACGGTGAAACTTTAAGGTAGTTGGCGATTTTGTCTACCTCGTTTTCGCATTGCACTCCTACAAATAGCTGTTTCTTCCACCCATGTTAACTAAACAATTAGGTAATAAAGCCTGTGAAAGAAGACTGTCTATTTACAAGACCTTGATCACCCCAGTCCTCCTCCACAGGTCAGAATCACTGATGTTAGTAAATGCGAATGGAGATATCCTTGGCCGTCCTTAACGTTAAATAAGCTGTGCGGAAACAAAGACCTAGTCAGAAAAAGTGTAGAGTGAATGGATATATATACGCCCAGCCCTAAGTATTCGATTCCTACCGGAAGATATACCGTTAAAAAAAAAGATCATCTTGAAATATGTAACTGAGAGGAGTTAGCCAAAGACAGTGTTAACTGAACGATTTATTGGTTGAGGTCTAAGTCGACTGAAGTTCCATCTAAGTCAAGTATAGAAACCGAGCAGATTACTACAATGATGGTAAAAAAAAAAATGCAAATACACTAATGTAGAGTTCGGACAATGGACTTTCTTATCTATAAGCAATGCGAAAACCGGATGGATGAGCTAGACTTCACAAATAAATAAATACAGATAAAACAAAACAAGAACATGGTAATCAGTAGACTGCAATCATCAGCCTCATGTTTGCTTGTTTTTTTTTCTATTAGGATTAATTAAGTTTAGCAAAACGCATCAAACATTTTTCACATTGTTGTCAAATCGCTTAACGATGCAGTACCCTACGTACGTAGGTCAAGAATAATGTGTTGACAGCGGCATTTGGGGTTCGCTTTAAAATATTATGCCAAAAACAATTTCGTTCCGGTTATAACATCAAAATAAAAAACGACAAAGACTACTTGAATACGAACTTTAGCAAATCACTGTGTATTTATCAAAGAAAAAGTTAAAGCTTACTAACTAACCTTTTAGTTTTCACATTACACAAAATATTGCTCACAATGTGAATGCCTTTCGATAAGCTTATATACATTAGAATTTCGGCACGTCCAACATTTTGTTAGTGAACATCAAAAATACGAATTTACAACACAAAAACGATAACATTTACTTTTACTTTGATATGCAGTTAATTTTAATTTGCCTCATCGGCAGCAACAACCAATACCGTCTTTGTCAGCGGCTTGTGTTGCACAAATCACATCATTCTCGTAACAAAATTCCACAGCAAAGCTTAAAATACGAACTGTAAATCAGTTCTTTTTTTTTTTTTTTTTTTTTGTCATAGAGAACGTTTACTTTACTGATGCATAACTATGTGTGTTGGGGGGGGGGGGGAAGAATACGAGTACAACTAGATTAGAATGAACTACTCCTCCTCTGGTTTGCATTGGTCAATCGACACGGTACAACTATCGTCTGCGTGTGCGATTTCTATATGTTATGCTAATATAAATTTTAAAATATAGAAATTTCATGCTTTACCTCCGGTCTTTCTGAGTGCAGAAGCTTTCTCACGCAATCCCGGTGGCAAGCTGAATGGTGCCGAGCCAAATGGATCCTCAGGTATCGCTGAATTCACTGTTCCACCAGCGATATTTGGTGCCGTTGGTGCCGATACTGATACTTGTGCTACTACGGGAGTTGCTGACACCACTGGCGTGGTCTGCATTTGAGCTGAAGTGTGGCTGCAGTGGTTATTCTCAGTCGGGGTCAATGTAGATGCCGTGGAGCCTGATTTTGCAGTTATACCTTTGAAAGAGAAAAAAAAAATGTATTAGTTTTCGTAATGCTTTCTCATTAACGTGTCAGATATCGTAACTTACTTCCTTGACTACCTCGTTGGCGAATTTTATCAAATTCAACTTCAAAAATATGATCTTCAGTCATCTGGCTGAATGGTTGCTCTTCAAATGGATTCCATGCATCAACACGTGCCTCTAACGTTAGCGAAGTAGCTGCTGTTGCTGCGGCCGATTCTAACGACGTTCCTGTCGTATTAGCTGGCAAACTAGAAAGCTCTGTATTGGAAATTGAAGCAGAAATCGATTGCGATTGCAAGCGAGCATTGGCCATATTCTGTTCGGAAAGGAATAATCCAGGATTGGAACCTTGGCTACCGCCAACGCTGTTCGATGGTGATTCAACGTTGCCACTGCGGCTCTTCACCGATTGATCGTACGGGGCAAGGAATTGGGATGTTTCGTTTGCAAAAGTTCTTTTATTTTTAAGTGGGAATTAACGTATGTATATGGAATGGGAAAATCAGCAAGCAGCCACAAAACAAGGATAATAACATAAAACGAAATCAAAATTAAAAGAAAAAAAAAAAAAAACGATTAACCAATTGAATACTGCAAAAAGGATCAGAACGCAGGGCGAAGATTTACAAAAACCATACTTACTTATTGAATGCCGAAGTGTCGCTAACGTTTCGTCTGTGACCACCACAATTTTTTGGTGGCGTTAACATTGTTTTAGTTGGAGTACCTAAGGCGGCTATCATATCTTGTGGAAGTGACATTGGTTGCTCCGGTAGATTGTTTTCAATTGGATTGGCAGACTCAGCAATACTGGCTGCCTCACTAAACGGATCTGGGTATTTTGATTCAAAAAGACTATCCAAGTTGGCTCTGTTGCTTGTTGGCGGTGCCTGTGAATTACTGTTCTGTATTGGTTGTTGTATTGCCTGTACTGGTGTTGTGACTGCGGTTGATGGTTGTGGTGGCTGTGGTGCTGGTAAATGTGGTGGTGCTGGTGGTTGAGATGGAGCTGTTATTGCTGGAAAATTTGCTTGAAACTGCTCAACTACAGGTTGGGGTGAAGTTATGTTATTTCGTGGCGAAGGACTTGGTGGCAAGCCCAATGAAAGAGGATGTTGACTGTGTGCTGAACTACCTTTAGGTCGTTGTCGTGGTGCAACACTAGTGCCTGACTCAACAATTGGTACACTCTGAGGCTTAACTTTAATGGAAGCAGCACTGTGAATGCGTTTAAATTCCGATTCGAATGGAGGCACTGGTAATTCCTCGAGCACGGGAATTGGTGATTTCTGCAAAAATATAAAAAAAATAATTTAAACAATTATAAGAACTTTTTATATTAAGAACAATCAAAAAGTAGTACGGCGTAAACCAAAAAGTTCACAAAAAGAATGCAGATTGATGTGTTATTATTATTTTTTTGTTATTTATATATGTAAGTCACTGAAACGATTATCGATATTCATGTCATGAGTTAGGTTGTGCAATATCTCTTCGTCAAGTACAGGTAAGGTTATCGGATAGCAGTCGGTAGTCTTACTATACAAGCGGTCAAAGCTTATTTTACAATGAATTTGAATTAAATTAAATATGTTAACTCTAGCAACATATTCGAGCCTTAAAACTTATATTTTCAATGTTGACCACTGTATGATTTCATATATTAAATAATGAGTCGATAAATAGCGATGTTAGTTTCCAATAAATGATATTCGGATAGAGTATAGAAATGAATTGAATATTCTTAAAATTAAAGAGTCTTGCATTGTTCCTAAGTGTAAGTAAAAGATCCAACAATTTTGAGATGGTTTTTGATTTGAATTTAAAATTTAAATAGAGCGTTAAATGTACATACATACGCGAATCTTAATTATTTATGTAAACCTTTGAAAACAAAAAAACAAAAAGTTGTGTATCAGACTTATGAACGCGGAAAATATTTACAGCAAACAACAGGGAACTAACGATAATTACTAGGTGGGGTCAAAAGTAACCTCCTTGACCGCCAGAATGCGCTGCTACTGCGAAAAAGGTTATGGTGCCTTGAAGTCCGTTCATATTTAGGCAGACATGCCAAATTTCAGTGCGATACTGTTTTTAGTTTTGTGTTGACAGCTGATTGTTGTTGACGTGTTTGGCATCATGTTGAGCATGGACAAAAACGAGTTTCGTTCTCTGATAAAACATTATTTTTTGAGAGGCAAAACGGCGAAGGAAACAAAAGAAAAGTTGAATAAATATTATGGGGCTAATGCTCCGTCAGATTACACCGTCAAATATTGGTTTCGAGAGTTTCGTGGTGGCCGCAACTCCACTACCGATCAAGTCCGCAGCGGCAGGCCCTCCGATGCGGTTACAGAGGACAATGTCAAAAAAATACATGAAATGGTGTTGGCTGACCGGAAAGTGAAGGTGTGCGAGCTAGAAGATACCACAAAGATTAGTACTGAGCGCACACGCCATATTTTGGGCAATATTCTGCATATTGCGCCCTGCCGCTGGGTGCCGCGCATGCTCACTCCTGACCAAAAACACGAACGCGAGAGCACTTCGAAAGAGTGTTGGGACTTGCTGATGCGGAATCGGGCGGACTTTTGACGTCGATTGGTAACTGTTGATGAAACCTGGATCCGGCACGAGTGCTCCGAAGCGGCCGAGGGAGGCTCAATGGGTCGGAAAGGTTATGACGTCGGTTTTCTGGGATTGTCATGGCATACTCTTCGTGGACTACCTCGAAAAAGGAAAAACCATCAACAGCGAGTATTACTGTGCATTATTGGAGCGATTGAAGGCCGAATTCGCTGCAAAACGGTCTCACATGAAGCGAAAAAAAATTTTGTTTTTGCAAGACAGTGCGGCGGCGCACAAGAGCATCGCAACCACGGCTAAAATCAATGACTTATGGCTCCAATTGCTGTCGCATCCACCGTATTCGCCCGATTTGGCTCCCTCGTACTATTATCTCTTCCCAAACCTCAAAAGATGGCTCATCAATAAAAAATTCACCTCGCGCGAGAAAATCATCGACGCCATGGAGGAGTATTTTGCAGACCTTCCGGAAAATTACTTTTCGGACGGGATCAAGAAGTTTGAAAGTCGCTGGAATAAGTGTATCAAGCTAAAAGGGGACTATATTGAATAAAATAAAACAACATTTAAAAATTTTATTTTTTAATTCCCAAGAAGGTTACACCCCACCTAGTATAATAGACTTAACAGTTTCGTAATTTTCTATCAATACCTTCTACTCCTACTTGAGTTCAGAATCAACTTTTCCAATACCCCAGTAGCTTTCCTTTCTACTCCGATCTTTATATATTTCGGTTGATTAACTCACACTATCTTAGGTTTCTGATGACTTCTCTGGATAACATAGTCAACTGGTAATCTCTTTCTTTCAGTTCTACTATTAAGGACCCTGCTTGTACATCAGAGCCTGTACTTATTGCCCTCATTGCCAAATTGTGTGTTAGCTGATAATTTAACAATTTGACGGACTTACCCCCCTTTCTTTTGTGAAGAAACTTGCAACTTTGAAAATAAATCTGTTTTCCAGAGTTTCAATATACAAAAGGCGAAAACTCGAAGATTTAATTTAGGAAGTTTTATTGAACCTACCACACATCACAGGCTTACGTATCTATTTGTCATTAAAATTGTCTCCGATTTATGCAATATTTCATTTTCTAAGCTCGATTGGAAAACTGGTAGAGCGTGCCTAATATTTTTGGCATGAATAATAAATTGCAAGATACCTAAGATCTTTCACAAAATTAAAGTCTGTAAAATCATATTATTATGGAAAGATCTTAGGTATCTGTTAAAACTTCTATTATGTATCAAAAGCTCAATTCTATAACGATTTCCAAGACTTCAGTGGTGGATGAATCCTCCATTTATTAATGCACTTCAGGAGCTATTGAAAGACTACTAAGTATCATCTTGCAGAACAGAACAATTAAAATATAATCCAAGAGACACTTTGAATGGTGGAGTATAACAAATAAGTAAATATTTAAAAACTACACGTGCCTATTAGGGTACGAATTTACCACAGCAAATCAGCTTCAATCAAAAATCAAGCACTTTACCCAAAACTCAGTCGATTTGCTTAGTTCGTATAGCAACTTTAGCAACTTAAATATTTCTTTATTACATATGTGCAGACCCCCCACCTGTAAAAGCCTATGATTCTATCAACAAGGCGTCAAAATGGGGCTCAATAAGAAACTCGATACCATAGAAAAGGATCCACAAAGCAATCTGTGTGAGTTCATGTAATTCAGCCGCAAACCAAATCAATTGATTATTAAATATCAATATCTATTAAGTGGTAAGAATTAGCAATGTCTACAAAATCCACTTGATAAATAGGAACGTCCTATACAGAGGCGAGAGCATGTAAATCTCCTGCAAGATCAACCATCAATCAAATCTCAAAAATAAAATTTGTACGACATGCTTTGAGTACATCTTTCCAAATAATTCCCTTGAGTGGCAATAAATTTCGTGTTCGATATGTATGATAATATCATATAAAGTACCGACATCCAATTTAAGCTTAAATATCATGACTATCAATAAATAAAGTTGCGACCAATTGAACACCAATTGAAATATTTACTTCATTCAAAAGTTTATTGAACGCAAACAGATATTCTCCACACAAACCCAATTGATATGGGCTACGATCATGTTGAGCAAGAACCAAGCATAAACCAATCACGCAATGTGATTTTCATAATGACCGCTTCAATAAAGAAAGCCCTTAGCACATGACAAACAAAATAATTAAATAGACATCAATACTTACGTGCAAATTCTGAACTGGATTCTCTTTGCCTACAAGTTGAAAAGCAATCTCACTAACTTGAAATATATCCGGCCTCTTGTCCATATCGGGCTCGAGCATAAATTTAATCAATTGATGTACTCCTTTTGAATAATTTGAATTGTCCGGAATCGAGAAATTACCACTCTGTATGGCTAGTGTACTCTCTCCGAAGGGTAAATTAAAGAAACACAATTTATATAACAAACAGCCCAATGCCCAGATATCCGCTTTTGTTGTTATGCATTTTCCACTATACAAGTCAATCATCTCCGGTGCCCGATAAGACAGTGTTGTATACTTTTGAATTTCCTCTTCAACAGCAGTTACACCATCGGTAGCAGGATTCAAGATCTTTGCGGTAGCGGAACCAAAGTCACACAAAACGAAATTTCCACGAAATTGCAGTATATTTTCTACTTTGAGATCGCGATGAATTATAGGTGTCTTACAGTAGTGCAAGCGCGAGACTGCTTGAGCAATATCACAAAATATCATTAGAATTTCAGATTCAGTGAAGCCAACGTGCAGTCTGTAAATAGAAAAATCATTGCATTGCGTGTTGGCATAAATTGTGATGGCTAGAGTTAACAATAATTAAGAACAGTGGCTATTCACCTCGCATTCATCATGGCCAGCATGTTTAACTTGCAGTAAGGCATCAAAAGGAGAACTTCATAGACTCCGTTGCCGGTATGAGTAATACTGGAGCCCACATAATCAATAATATTTCTGTGGCCACTTAAGTTGCTCTGTACAAATTAAATGAGGATATAATCAGATAAATGCTTTTGAAATTAAATTCAGTGGTACTTACCGATATTTTAATCTCCCGTTTGGCAACGTTAAGATCATGCTCATTATTTACGTACATACGTTTCAGTGCATACCGATCATTTCCGGAGTTGGCCTTTGCCAAAAACACCATTGCAAATCCACCTTAAATAAATAAAGAAAAAAATGTTTCAGTTCAAAAGGGTAGATTACTAAAAAACAATTTTTTTTAAAGATTTGAGGGGCATTATGAAATGTCGCAGACAAGCTGATAAGTTACCGCACCCCACGATCTGAGGTTTATCTGATGTTTAAAGAGCCGAATTCTAACAGAAAGAGGGTTTATTGAAAACTGTGTAATAGAAGTAGAACCAAATTGCTTGACATGCATTCCGAAGTCTTCAGTTTTGGTTTGTTGACGGCGGAGTCAAGGCTGTCTAAAATAAAACCACGAACCTCGATTTTATGTTAACATAGTCTTTAAAAAAATTACAAGGGGACAAGAAAAATGACGAAGTCTACGCAGATATGGAGTGGTATAGGGTGAGGGTGCTTCGCTATTGTATTGATGTATCCATCGAACCTTCAGTGAAGCAAGCAATTTTTTATGCTGCTATGATCTTCAGTGATCATCATAATTGTCAACGAAAATTTTTATAGATTCTTTATAGCTCGTTTCGGCTGGACAAAAAACTACGAAATTAAACATTGATCATAACTGACGGACATGTTCGGAATTGATTTTATATTTATTCAATTGACCCAATCTTTACGGCATTCGGCAACAGCTTATACTTGTATCAACAGGTTAATATCGTTTAATCACATTTTCACAAAGCTTTTACTTTTTATACTATTTTCGTTTGTTATCGATCAAGTAAAATGATAATGGCTTATCAGGGCGCTCTGTGTGCTTCTTATTTATAGTTTTTGATTATTAGTTGCTTAGTCTCTTCTTTAACGACCCGATAAGACGTTCGTGAATTAAATGAAAAAAACTTTTAATTTATCGAAAAACCGTACTTTTCAAAAAGGGAGCCTTTTGCAAACCATTAAAAAAAATTACTGAGTTGGGTTTGGGAATTATACATCGCCCACCGTTTTCTTCTGATACTGCAGCATCGGATTACCACCAATACAAAATTTTCTTTAATGGAAATGAGTATTTAAATTTGAACAGCTTTAGGCCGTCAAGAACGAGGGCATCTTTTGTAATGGATTGGATGATGACATATCAACCTGGCTAAAAAAAAAATAAATAGTTCGGACTAAAGTGATCTTACGATGTGAGTCTTAAATCGTTTTTCGACAGTCTCATACTTTCTAACGACCCACGCTTGTACAACATAGAACATGATTGAATAGAAAAACCTTATATTTGGTGCTGTGGGCTATAAATTTGTTGCTGAGACATACAGCATTGGTGGCCGTTTTTTCTTCGATTTAGTTCTTTTTTTTTTTTTTTTGTACAATAGACTTCAAGGTACTTTCCTACGAATATGTTCTCAAATGATGAAAACGCCTTCGTTCCTATAACCCTTTTTCTTCCTTTCTTAAATATCATGACCCTTAACCAGTTCGATTATCTGCAGTAATCAAACTTCCATGCCGTTACGCTATGTGATAAGGCTCAATTTTGGTAAGTCAGCTACGTACACAAGCAAAATTGGCGTATTTTTGGAGAGGGCAATCCTCAAGAAGTTCACCAGATGTCATTACATTCAGAATAATGAACTGTATGGTTCGGATTCTACGCCTATGGCATTATTCATCTTAATTTCTTTAAAAATGAGCGCAGAGCACAAATTACTGTCAATAGACACTGAACCAATTCTATAATTGACGATTTTTTGTTGGAAGAAGTGTGGTTCCAACAAGATGGTGCTCCATTTTATACCAATCACGATTTGGTATACATAAATCATTTCAATCAATGGACCCGTCAAATGGCCACCAAGATCATGACTTTAAACGCCATTGGATACGTATGGCTATGTTAAGTTTATAGTTTATGCCGATAAACTAACAAAAACTGATGCTTTGGAGCTAGAAAATCACATTGTGGCAAATAAAATCCGGGACACGAGCCATATCTTTGCAACCAAGAGCGGCATCTAATTATCCTCTTGCATCTGTCGCTACTATCTGTCAAAATGTAAAAAAGTATGTCATTTTGTTACAGAATTTATACCAAATGGTGAAATAGTTACTGAAGCATATTATCTTGAAGTTTTGAATCATTTGACAGCCAGAATTTTGCGATCCAAAAAGTTGGTGTCTGGTCACACAGCACTCATTGTTCGTAAGTGTTTGGCTCGAAATCAAGTTTGTATGTTAAATCATTCGCCTTATTCACCTGATTTGGCAAACGAAATTAAAGTTGAAGTTGACTTTCGACGACATTCCTAACATTCAATAAGCTTTGACACGGGCACTGGAGGCTATTCCGCAAAATGAGCTAGAGCAGGCATTTGAGTCACTTTAGAATACAAGTATATAGCGAACCTGATGTCCTTTTGTGATGTTTAAGGAACATTAAAGCCTCTGTATCACAGTTTTTAACTTTTCCACTTCCACTTTCAGGATATTGTCAAACATAAGCCGTGCCAAGTCATTTCTTCATAAGAATTTCATAGATATTCCATCCGATCCTGGAGGATTATCAACTCATTACAACAACTAACGCTTCGATAACTTCCTCATGACATAAATATGATTCTGAAATCCAAGCTCAGTATAGCCAAAGTTGAACTGAATAGAGAATTATTGCAACAGATAAAATAGACCGACAAAGTACTGTCGGGCAGGATCACGTATGAGTACTTCAGAGCATAAATGGAAATGAAATATATATAAAAGGTCTTATTTCTATAGCGACTTTGATTAAAAAAAAAACTGTAACAACTATCGATGGTGGTACAATTTAATTTTCCATGAACAAAACAGAAAATTCAAGTTAAAACCGAGAGTCAATAGCAATGCAGGTAGCAATGCAGACTTGGAAGAAATAGACGACATTCTAGGTAAATATAAGTAGAAAACTATATTATGTAACAAAGGTGATATATTGTAGTTAGAATGTTTTGGTAGTTAACAACTATGTAATTTTAACTGCACCTACAAGTGTCGCACTTTATTGTCGCAAATAATTTCATATAAGCTGTTGTAAACAGAACCAAAGAACCCAAAAGCTTTTCAGGTATAATTTAAAGTACCCATACGAAAGTGCCAACCATCAACCATCTAACGATACATTCATTTCCATTCAATTTTCTTTTTCCATGAAATTTCCTTTCAAGGCTAAATTACCCCCTCCCATATGAATATAGTACTTAAATCACTTCATAACCCATACCACACACACATTACAGCACTGCAGCACCTGCTCCAAAATAAACGCGCCAACTAATTCAATCGGAAGCGGAAAGCGGAAGTGGTGCTCGCCATCGTCGTCAATCGTACATGAACCACGATGATGATGAAGCATAGAATACTTCGTATTGGAATTCACGTCACACTGCATGTGCTACGCAATTCTCAGCACCAGATAAAGGGGGCGACATTTTTATATTTTTTTTTTTCAAATTGAATTTGATGACTGCATACTGTCTGGCCATAACTCTAATACCAATACCAAGTTATTTCATTGGAGAACTAAACGAGACTTGAATTTCATTTCGAAGAAGAAATAAAACTGACGAGTACTCCTAGACGAGCAAATGTGCAATTTGTGTTGGGTTTCTTTATTTGCAGACGCACGCAATCATGACCACGATCAATAAAATTGCAAAAGACCATTGGCTTAAGTTACGAATACCCATACTTTAGTTTTATTTTATGTGTGAATAATAAAACAAATTGAAATAGCTCACATACAACTGTTTTTATTTGAACTTTGTTCCAAATCAACGAGGGCAGATTCTAGAATGTTGTGAAGGAATCACTCCAAATGTAATCTTTAACTTAAGAGTACGGAAATTTGATTCCATTATCTTAAAAACTGAGAATTCGAAAACAATTTTCTTTAGTTGATTGTGCATTAGGAAATCAAAATTATGTACTTTCAAGGCTTTTCAAGGCACTTTTTTACTTTGCAGAGGACTTATTGTATGTTGTCCTGTTTTGTATAATCCCAAGTATTGCCTTTATCAACAACTTCTCACTTAAAATGGTAATACAGCCCGGGCTGGACCTGGTCCTCAGCCAGCTTAATTTTTCGCTGGCTGTCTCCAGTTTCGCACGTTCAGTTGGCTGAGGTCCGCTTCCAATTGATTTGAAGTCTACCTCTTTTGTCCTTTTCCTCGGGGGCGCATTCACAGACATTTCGGACCGGAGTGTTGGTGTTCATCTGCCCGACATGACCCAGCCATCCCAACCGTTGGACTTCAATCTTCAAGCTAAGACGATGTCGCTGTACAGCCTATACAGTTCGCCATTGGATATCATCATCCTCTCACCGTGTATTCTCATTCTCGTCATTCTGCTCAGACAGACGAGTTAAGAAGAATGTCAAAACTAGACATAGCTCTTTACATACTGTCATACGCGGTCTTAATTCCGACAAATATAGTAGGTGGTGTGTTTCAATCTGAAGTTCATAGGTTTTTGTAAGGCCCTGCCACAGTGTGAATATTTGGTCGATGGTCACTTTCCTGCCCTGAAGCCACACTGATATGGATCAAAACGACTTTAGGCGTTCACAGAATACGGCAGTTAAGATTTTGTATGCGATCTTAAGAAGACTGATGCCAGTTTAGAGGGTCTCTTTTCAGAAGGATCGGACGAATAATGCGAACAAGGTTCCATTAATAAGGCATACTTTAGTCCCAATATATTTTACAGACGAGTTTTTGTATGCTTCTTACCAAGATTTGAAAAGTTCGACAGTCAGGCTGTCCGCCCCAGTAGATTTGTTCGATTTCACCTTAAATATTACACTTCATACAGATCGGTTAAGTAGAATTTTTTGTCTACATGTCCAGATTGAAAGGTTCCTCGAAAGCGGTATTTGGTTCGTCATCGCCGTTATATAGTCTACTCCTAGAGTAATTGATTAATTTCATCGAGCGAGGACTTCTCATGCTTCGTCTTTTTCCTCCTAGGAAAACGGTGTTCGCCTCTCCTCTTCTGCTTGTAAAGCACATAGAGCTCTAGCCCTTCTAGGCAGCGCTGCTTTGTATGTAGGATTGTTGCCATTCGGTGTCAAACTTCCTCACAGTATTGCCTTGTCTTCCAATGTTTTAACCATGGCATATCGTTTGCTGTTAATCGCAGCGGATAAGCTCTTTACGGCAAGTGCGTCATGTATAAACACTAGAAATTCAAATTCAAAATTTCTTGTACAATCATTGAAAAAAAAAAATTGTTTCCCCTAAACGACAACAAAAAACAAGTCCACGATCAATATTGATAAATTGATGAATTTGTTTTAACCAAAAAATCAATTGGCGTGGCTTTGCCGTCTGCCTGATTGACAACTAATAAAACTTAACTTTTTTTTTATTATGTAGCGAAAACATTAATTTTTTATATGTTCGCGACAAAGCAAGTCATTTTTGGCAATATTTTTGTAGCTTTTAGACAACGCGTTCATTGAGTAGTCAATCACCAGCACGCTCAAATTAAAGATTTGTCGTCTGACTTCTTTTAAAATCGAACACAGACAACGAAGTGGTGTTTATCCTGTAAATAGCTCTTTTCACAGAAGTTATGAATTTTTACTTTAGGTGCCGCTACAGTCCGGTTTGTCAGTTTTGGCAATATTTTTGTAGCTTTTAGACAACGCATTCATTGAGTAGTCAATGACCGGCACGCTCAAATTAAAGATTTATCGTCTGACTTCTTTTAAAATCGAACACAAACAACGAAGTGGTGTTTATCCTGAAAATAGCACTTTTCAAAGAAGTTATGAATTTTTACTTTAGGTGCCGCTACAGTCCGGGGTGGACCTGGCCTGAGTCAGCAAGCGTCTCCAACCAGCTAAGTTGAGAATTAGGCTGATATAAACAATTCAATGATCACCCGTCATCAATACTAGCTAGTATCTGGGATATCTAAGGCTTATATTTATTTGTCCTAAGAATTCTCCTCTTGCCATACCTCACAACTCTTTGTACCATCCCACTTTCACGTGTATTGTGGTAAGAACTTTCTTTCGAAAAACGGAAGTCATTCGATTCTAAGCTCTTTTACGATATAATCCACACGCAGTTTTAAGGGCTTTTTGTAGTGTAAAGATAGGCCTATTTCGATCATCATCATAAAATTATGACCTCCTAATGTGAAAGCAACAGCTTTTTTACAATCCCGTAGCTTTTAACTTGTGCAGCATATCACACTACAGATCCTGCTTCCGTTACAAATAAAAGGTGTTTTTTTTTTTTAGCTGCATGGTGGTTGTTGTCTATGTTTTGACAGCTGTCAAACTATGTTGACTGTGTTCTGTTCAGTAAGGTTTGGTAATTCATCATGAATCGTTTAACGCGAGAACAACGCTTCCAAATTGTGGAAATTTACTTTGAAAAAAAAAAAATCGGTTCGTGAAGTTCATAGAGCAATTTGTCAATTTCACGATCAACGTAATCGGCCTAGTGAGCAAGCAATTCGTGCAGTTATTGATCGTTTTCGCACTAATTTTACTCTTCTCGATTCAAAACCATCACGCGGTTCTCAACTTTCTCGTATACGTGGAAAATTGTTTGTTTCCAAAAATTAATCAGCTAAACATCGACGACTTTTAGTTCCAACAAGATGGCGCTACTTGCCATACAGCGCGCTTAAACATCAATTTATTGCAAGATCAATTTGGTGTCAACTTTATTTCTAGAAGTAGTCCTGTTAACTGGCCCCCTCGTTCGTGCGACTTGACGCCTCCCGATTACTTTTTATGCGGCTATGCTAAGTCATTGGTTTATGCCGACAATCCAGCAACTCTTGAAGCATTGGAAGCCAATATTCAAGCCACTATTGACGCAATACGGCGAGATTTATTGGAAAAAGTAGTTAAAAATTGGACTGATCGAAAGGACCATGTAACTCTTAGCCGCGGCGGGCTTATGCCGGAAATCATATTTAAATAATAAATAAATGAAATTTTCTAACAGATAATAAAAAAAAAAATTCATTCCAACAATATTTCTGTATTGTATTATTATTTAAAGTTCTCAAACTCTTAAAGAAACATCCTTTACTTTTTATTTTTATTTACATATGTGGGCAGTAAGTTTATTGTTGAAACATTTGTTCCAAGCGTGCTTATGGCTATTTAAGCATTGGTCAGTTAACGAATGAATATACGAGGGCGGGTCAATAAGTCCGTGACTTTTTGAATTTCTGACCTCTTTACTGAAACAGCAACACTGCTCCTGTCAACAGGCATCTGTCAGTTGACTCCTGTCAAAATTTAAACTTGCTGCGTCAGTTAGTTTGTGTTTGACAGCTATTTTTATCAGACTACTCACTAATTTGAGGAGAAAATGGAAAAAAGTGAATTTCGTGTGCTTATTAAGCATTATTTCTTGCGAAAAAAAACCATTACCGAGACCAAGGCTAAGCTTGATAAATACTATGGGGACTCTGCACCATCGATTTCAATGGTAAAAAAAGTGGTTTACTGAATTTCGTTGTGGCCGTACAAACACTGAAGATGCCGAACGTCCTGGACGCCCAGTTGAGGTCTCTACACCCGAAACAATCGAAAAAATTCACGATATGGTGTTGGCCGACCGAAGATTGAAAGTGCGAGAGATTGTGGAAGCCGTAGGGATCTCGCATGGCTCAGTGGTTTCAATTTTGAATGATCACTTGGGCATGAGAAAGCTTTCCGCAAGATGGGTGCCGCGTTTGCTCACAGTCGACCACAAACGCAATCGTGTAACAACTTCACAGGAAGGTTTGGCGTTGTTTAATCGCAATATGGAGGAGTTTTTGCGCCGTTTTGTAACCGTGGACGAAACATGGATCCATCACAACACACCAGAGAACAAACAACAGTCAAAACAGTGGGTTTCTAAGGGTGAATCGGCGCCAAAGAAGGCCAAGGTGGGTTTGTCAGCCAATAAAGTTATGGCGACTGTTTTTTTGGATGCACGCGAGATAATCCACATTGACTACCTTCAAAAGGGAAGAACAATCAATGGGGAATATTATGCCAACTTATTGGACCGATTCAATGACGATTTGAAAAAAAAACGACCTCATTTGGCCAAGAAAAAAGTTCTTTTCCACCAAGACAATGCAAGGGTGCACACATGTGCAGTTGCCATGGCAAAAATCCATGAATTGGGCCATGAATTGCTCCCTCATCCACCCTATTCTCCAGATTTGGCTCCGAGCGACTACTTCTTGTTCCCAAACCTGAAGAAATGGCTTGGTGGAAAAAGATTTGACTCCAATGATGAAGTCATCTCGCAAACAAAGGCCTATTTTGAGGACCTCGACAAATCATTTTTTTTTGGAAGGGATAAAAAAATTGGAGAAGCGTTGGACAAAGTGTATAGAGCTCAAGGGAGACTACGTTGAAAAATAAAATTATTTTTATATCAAAAAATCTGTGTTTTAATCCAAAAGTCACGGACTTATTGACCCGCCCTCGTACATATATACACAAATATACCAAAGCTGTGTAATGAAATTTATAATGTTGATACGTTTGCATTAGATATAAATCGAAGATAAGAACTAGGAGAAATATTACCTCTAATAAATGCAGCACCCGACCTTACGCAACGTATTGGAAATAAACGAATGCCTGAGACTGAGATATAAATGAGGCACGATGAAGAAACTTGAAAGCAAAATAGATTGGAGATTGAAGCAGACAAAACAATTTTTGGAGGAAGACTAACAAAATTTCAGAAAGACTTGCATAAAGGATGATACTATTAGAGGAAGCGTTTAAAGCAATAATCGGCTTACAGAACGCACAGTTCGCTATACCATAGCACGAAATGAAGAAAATATAGCGACGGTAGCGGAGAGTGTACACGATGATGAATCGTTGAATCAATTCGGCGCAGTCTCAACAGTTTGGCCTGTCGTGAAGATTTTGGTTTGAAATCATAAAAAATTCAATTCGCGCAAGAACTGAAGAAGACTAACCCTTGGAATTGTTTCCGTTTCAGTTGTAGGGTTGTGAAAAATTCGAGAAGATTAAGCCCTCTGAGTTTAGCTGGTGGAATCATCGGCCATATTTCTTTAAAACTGACACCGGCCGAAACGTAACTGTGAATGGCGCTCTTTATCACGCCATGACAACTGTATTTTTGCTGCCTGAAAATGAAGCCCGTGCTTTTGACGAAATTTGATTCAAACGAGATGGCGGCACTTGCCATAAAGCCAGTGAAACCACGAATTTTCGAGAACGATTTGGTGAATATTAAATTTCACGCTTTGGACAGGTGAATTCGCCACTTAGACCATGTGATATCACACCTCTAGACTTTTTCCTTTGCGACTACGTAGAGTTCGAATGCGTCATTGAAATTTGTACCCTGGACTAATTTACCGAAAGACATACTTTCGTCTTCTTTGACACTGATTCCTTCTGAACACCCAACCTTTTTTTTAATGCTGATTGGTGTCTGATGTCCTTCTTTTTCTTATTATCCTTTTATTAACCCTTTCCTCGTTATACGAACTTATGCGTAACGAGTTTCCCATTTTTACTGCATCGCTGCTGCTCCGCTTATGGGGTTGGCTAATGTCGCAGACCGCAGAACGCGTCTACATAATGTTCGGTCCTGGATCGCTTCAGTGGTTAGCCCAAGGCGTTGTTGCGCATTTGTCATCTGAGAAATCCAGGAATTCTTTTTCCGACCTCGTTTTCTTATAGTTGGAGTGACCGTAGTTGATAGTGTCTTTTTAACGGGATTTTCCGCAGATCTTCTTTGGTGTCTGATGTCCATAACCCTGGATTTATGAAACAGTGCAAAACCTTCTTCGTGATTGTCGAAGCAGCAGCTCTCATGCTCTTAAAGCCCCTCACACAAAACCTAAACGACGCAGCTTGCTTAAAATTGCACAATAACAAATGGAAGTGAAAGACGATGGGATTAGTGTGCCGTTTTGGGTTACAGTGCGAGAACTTTGAAAAATCACGGACTTATTGATCCTCTCTCGTAGTACCCCAAAAGTTATGTATCAATAAGTTTATGTTGCAACTCAGTAAAATTTCGTGCACAGAGTCAAATCTACAAATATTGTCTGAGTCCCAAAAATAGACCCTTTAGCATAGTAGCCAATAAACGACAGTGAATGAATTGCGTATCCAAATGTTTAATACCATACAATCAATTTAATTTAATTTTAATAAAAATAAGAACAATGCTTTGGTGTTTCTTACCCATAAACCTTATGAATCACCCCATCAAGATTACACAATTTGAAGTCAACAACAAACGATTACGCCGTCTGTCTAATTCATTTAAAAATTTCGTGAAATAACTTAATTTGTTTATGCTACGAGTATCTCATTATATGGTCACACTTTGCGAATCGTCAATTGTCTAGACTTTAAATGAAGTGCTCCTTTAGTCACCGAAAGTGACTTAAAGTACAAATGTACTTGTTCGAGTATGTGCCCGCAAATATACTTTTGTTCTCATGTGGAAGACAAAGTTGAAAGTGAATAGAGGTTAACAATGTTCTATTCGCAAATTTCTGAAGACACACTAAAACTCGATTTGACATCTGCCAGTTCCATATCTAGATGTATTAGTAGAACCTATCGCAAAATAAAACAATTACAATGAACGCTCTAATTAATCCCATAAATAGCTACCAACGGCAATTAGAACATCATTATGTAAGTACTCGTACCTATAATGAAGAGGACGTAAAAAAGGGTACGCCAACTGCCACTACGAAGCAATGTCAATCACAATATGAGTATCGGCTAGCTATCGGTATATGAGCACAATTGCCTGAAGGTCATTCAAATTGAAGCATAGTAAACACAAACGTTGAGAAGTGACAACTTTCGGAATAACCATCAGTTCCACGTCATTACATTATATGGTTATTTGAAGCAGTATAAACGTGGAAGGGATTTCAAATCATACTTGTGATACATTTCCATTGAAATACACACTTATACTCAAAGAGTTATTCTTAATCATTTCGGAATCTGGAATTCACACAACAAACCGGCTGAAGTTGACCTGAGCTCGGTGTTTTTTTTGACGAGGGTGCTCTTTTAAATTGTGCGTCATGCATCTGATAAAGACGGTTTTGTTTCCTC
The DNA here is from genome assembly GCA_928272305.1 of Volucella inflata. NCBI lineage: Eukaryota > Metazoa > Arthropoda > Insecta > Diptera > Syrphidae > Volucella > Volucella inflata. The sequence continues at coordinate 109,713,924 of OV743720.1, read as the reverse complement.
TCAAAATCAGAGTAACAGAATCAAACCAGATTACGAATTGTCGGTAGAGTAGAAATTTTGAATAAGCTTAAGGAAAATTATGTACGTCAGCAAAGTTCAAGCACTGCCAGAGTTACTACTTGTAAAACCTTTTGAAGCAAAACATCCCCTTCTAATATATAAAATAAGAACGAGCATGAGTACATACTACTATAATTGTTGCATATTAATGACAACGTCGGGAAAAGTTGATTTGGAGTGCAGCACACCCGCTTCGGTATTGACGTGTCGTAGTGCGTTTCATGTTCCTTGAAGTGGCTCCACAGTGCTGGTTCATTTGTTTTATTATTTCTGTATTTTTACGCTCAGCTACTCGTTTGCATAGATGCACTGTAACAACAACAAGGCTATTTAAAGCACTTTGCCTACTTCAGCGAGAAATAATATTTTAGAAATAATAGTCACAAATCTTGGGTATCTTTACTTGCGCTCGCATTTTAATGAAAATTCATCAACACAAGCAAGATAATATTTAACTTAAATTCATTGCTTAAATTAGGTCTTCTTGCTTTAGTATTCTCACAAAAAACGTGATAAAGTTGTTTTATTTCCTATATAGGTAAATTGCACTTCCGCATTGCAATAAGACGAATAAAATGGGCACTTCCAAGTTTTTATACGTGCTTGCATACATTTGTATTTTGTGGAGATAAAAGTTTAATAAATTTCGTAATACATCTGCATATTATTTTTTTTTTATTAGAGCAGCAAGTTGAATTGAAGTTGTTTCCGAAAATGGATATTTACAATAGATAGGTGCGAGTATGGCATTGAAAATGGCAACCTTAGTATGCGATAGTCGTTCAAATTCCTACGAGTACATCAGTTAAGTCAAGTTAGAAAAGAAGAACATATTTGTTGCTATGTTTGCAACAAGAATATATATCCTGGACACCTTGACCTCAAACAATACGAGAAGCTTTCACCCTTTTGAACGAATTCTTTTTTTGCAGACAAGATACGTGCACGAAGTATTATGTTGATTACTACTGTTTTCACTGAGCCAGTATTCTAAAACCTTTCTAGAAGTCTTACGATTATTAAGCCCAGAAGACATTTCAGGAAGATATCAGGCATGTCGCACTTGATTTCATCAGTTTAACCCAATCGCCATAAGCCCCTGGATACTAAAATCCCATGCAGCCGAGGAAAGAAAGGGTTTTTCGAAAGGGGCATAACAATTTTGTATTGCGCATTGTACAAGCGCATCCTTAAAATCAATGTGAAAACGTCTGTCAAGGTTGACATTTTTATCATTGTATAGTTCAAATTTTGAGTCGGGCTCTTGATCATTTTAATCGCCGAAAAAAATCCGAGGAAAATCTTGAATTTCTTAAAAAAATCATCTTCAGCTTCACTTTGTCAATAGGTAAAATATGCGTTATTAGACAACAATAAACCCACATGAGCTTCAAGAACTCCATTCCATCCACAAAAAGTGACCGAACGGTATGGATTTCATAGGTTCGATTAAATAGTATTTTCTCATCGATGGGAATGATGGCCATGTTACGATCAATGGAGTTTGCAATCGTGCCATATAAAAAGACTATTTTTGGCCATAATTAGATGGATTTGACATCAGTGATATGTGGTTCCAACAAGATTTTACGCAGTGTTATTCATTTTGATGGCCAACAACCCGACAACGTTAGAGGAGCTCAGAAATAATAGCAAACGCCAATGTTGCCGCCGATATGTGTGGAGGAGTGGTGGAAAAATTGGGTTCAAACGAACTCGCAGTGGTCATATGAACGAGATCGAATTTCATACTCATGTGTACTACACCTGGAATAAACTTCAGGCTGATATCTTAATCATTTTGGGTTTTTATTAAAATAAAAATAACAATTTTGTATTGTAATAAATCACAGAAAATTTAAATACAAAATAGTTATTTGTATTCAGATAAAACACAGAAACACACGGCAGATAAAGATCTGTAAGAAGACTAATATGGTTGACGACCCAGATATTAAAAGAATTTAGAGTGAGGATGACTACACTGATTTACCTGAGTAATATAGTCCAATAAAAGATTTCCCGATCGATTTGGATCTGAGAATAATTTGCTTGATCCTCAAGAAGAGAATTTTATTGGATTGTGCAAACACAGAAAGTATTAAACCAAAAGCATTTAGTTTTTAATGAGCTATAAGAGAAACTTTTTTTTCGAGTGGTACGAGGGCGGGTCAATAAGTCCGTGACCTTTGGATTAAAACACAGATTTTTTGATAAAAAAATAATTTTATTTTTCAACGTAGTCTCCCTTGAGCTCTATACACTTTGTCCAACGCTTCTCCAATTATTTTATCCCTTCCAAAAAAAAAATGATTTGTCGAGGTCCTCAAAATAGGCCTTTGTTTGCGAGATGACTTCATCATTGGAGTCAAATCTTTTTCCACCAAGCCATTTCTTTAGGTTTGGGAACAAGAAGTAGTCACTCGGAGCCAAATCTGGAGAATAGGGTGGATGAGGGAGCAATTCATAGCCCAATTCATGGATTTTTGCCATGGCAACTGCACATGTGTTTGTGGTCGACGGTGAGCAAACGTGGCACCCATCTTGCGGAAAGCTTTCTCATGCCCAAGTGATCATTCAAAATTGAAACCACTGAGCCATGCGAGATCCCTACGGCTTCCACCATTTCTCGCACTTTCAATCTTCGGTCGGCCAACACCATATCCTGAATTTTTTCGATTGTTTCGGGTGTAGAGACCTCAACTGGGCGTCCAGGACGTTCGGCATCTTCAGTGCTTGTACGGCCACAACGAAATTCAGTAAACCACTTTTTTACCATTGAAATCGATGGTGCAGAGTCCCCATAGTATTTATCAAGCTTAGCCTTGGTCTCGGTAATGGATTTTTTTCGCAAGAAATAATGCTTAATAAGCACACGAAATTCACTTTTTTCCATTTTCTCCTTAAATTAGTGAGTAGTCTGATAAAAAATAGCTGTCAAACACAAACTAACTGACGCAGCAAGTTTAAATTTTGACAGGAGTCAACTGACAGATGCCTGTTGACAGGAGCAGCTGTTTCAGTAAAGAGGTCAGAAATTCAAAAAGTCACGGACTTATTGACCCGCCCTCGTATAACAATGAATAATAACAATGAAATGTAACATGTTGAACAACATTGTTCTAAATTCAAGGGCTTAGTTTTCAACACATTTTCAAAAAATGAACACCGTCGCTCCAAATGAGTAAGGAAAGGATTGTTCTAAGTAAAAAGAGCTGTTCACTATAAACTAGGATTATTCCGTTCCCCAGACTTCTAGCATTGCCATATTTTTGTCGGATGATTTGCTCTAACTTCCTTTTAAAGTTTTATTTTCAAGAGTTTTGCAAATTCTTATAAAGATAAAATTTATCAAATATTCTTTGTATGAAAAGGTGATAACATTAACTGACATTTTGCAAAACAACTGCATATCGAAAGGTATCAAAGTCACTTGTGAGAAATATATGCAACTTACACGATGACGTACTCGTAAAAATTAAAATGAAATGTACATCGGGAATAGTCAGAATCCTACTACTAGGTTGAATCACGCCCAGACCGCTTGAATCACTGTGACCTTAAAACTACCTGGTTCACAATATCGCCATTTACTCGTACGTGCATCGTGATACTCAAGTAGTTAACCAAACTTCTTCATAATGCAATATCTATTGCATCTTCATCTCTTTTCCATTTCTTATTCATTCAGCCTGAAAAGAGCCAACACCAATACCTGATGTAAATACATCGTAGCCTCAAACTTTCTGTGTTTTTTTTAACTTCTAATCCTGATAAGTACACCATCAATGTCTTCTCGCTCCTAGGCTCGTTGGTCATACAACTACTATCCCAACAGGCCCTTCATGCTTCATCCGTTGAAAAGTATCAAACCAAAAGAAAAGCCGTGATACGACTCGAGTTTTAAAATATTTATCTGCGTTCGAGAACTTTTTTAGGCCTGACAATACCAACAGATGAAAAAACCAGACACGACTGACTACCTTTTTTTAAAGATTGTGGTTAAAATTACTATAGTATTCTAGACGTATATAAATGTTCGTCAAAAACATTAGAAATTATACTTTATCCATCATTACAACGTTTTACTTTACTCGTAAGGAAATTCCAATTGTCAGCTCTTTGAACAGGGCCCGATTGTGTCTGTCTCCGCTTACCAAAAGTGTTTTGAATCTTACTCGTGACACTATCCCAGATAGAAAAATTTTCTGTTCTAAAGGTCTTCTTCCACGAACCAAAAAAAAATTGTTAATTTTCATATGTCTATGTACTTATTAAACTTTTTTTTTTTATTTTTTTTTATAACTTCTGACTCGCCAATACGGCACTCCGACCTGAAAAATCGTTTGTACCGATTTGTTAGAACTGTGATTAGGCTAGTAGGTTTTCTAACTTCCGAATTTAGCTAGTAACTCTACCAGCAGGGGAATCCCTTAGTTCATCGGTGTCATGTTGTTTCCTGAAAAAGGTATTCCTTCTCACACAGAATGTGTTTAGCTGTTTTGTTTCTTTAAGACAAAGTGGAGATTCGACTAGTCTTACTTTGCAGAGATGATATATGAAACCGTGATGTCCTGTAAGGTATCCTATTAGGTTTCTGATATCGTCCCCACTTAGATTAAGACATCTATTGCCATTTTCCTTGGAGGGCTGGACGACTCGTGTGGCCTGTCTTAGACCTGGAGTATCCTCCCAATATGAGATGCACTTTGAGTGTTCCCATAGCTATATTGACTGTACTTTTGGGGATGCAGCAAAAGGGTTCAGGTCCGTTAATGAGAGTGTCTGAGCCCTTTCTGACCAGTTCGTCGGCCTTTTCATTGCCATCAACTCCCTGATTAGCTTCCTTCCTTCGTCGCGCTGTGGGCAAACATTTGAGCTGTAATTAACGCTTGAGAGAACGTTAATTATATTATTTATATAAACAAAAAAAAAGCGTTTTCACGGAAGTTTGCATTGAACAAAGAAACTGATTGTAAAAAAAATAAAGGATAAGCACATTAAAAGATATTGGCCAACGCGCTAAGAAAGCATTTTAAATTTGAGTTCCAGCACAGATACTACTTGGGATGGGTAACAAAATCGAGCAACCTTTTACAAAGTACTTGGGGTCAAAAGAACAACAAATGTATTTTTTTAAGAATCCTGTACATGTTCCCCATATCGTGTTGAAATTCTGGTTGATAGATGATGTGTGACAATAGGCCAATAAGTTATCTACGTTGTCAGTTGCACTGGATTCCTTAAAGTAGTTCACAGCTGTAACAGCAGGACTTTATGCCTTCTTTGTTTTATTATTGTTTTCATTTCTATTATCAACATTTCAGACAATAAAAAAGACCCAAAAGAAAACAATACGAAAATGAAGCTGAAAGAAAAACACTTGAAAATGTGAGTCAAGGAATAGACACCATGGAGCCTTGGAATGAAACTGTTTTTTGTTGTCTTTTTATTTAAACACTTATTTATTTATTTACTTGATTGAAGCTATGAAAGTATGCCGCTGTTCCACATAGAACACTCAATTCACTTAGTTATATCAGTACGAACAAGTGTTCGTATTCTCTTAATCAATACACTTTCTGAAATGAACTGAAAACAACACAAGGTAGGGCGTAAATTTGTTTTATTGATCGGCGGCATAATTTTCTTTCGATTCAAATCAAGTATCTACCCTCGCCTGAGTATATATTATAAAGAGACTTCATTGTTTTGCTTCTACCACTACTATATACGAGTATGTAGGTAGATATTCTACTGACTAACCTACTGACAAATTCAACGCCAATAAACACTGTTTTCAATTACGACTCATTGCACTCAATTAGCATGATAATTGTCGCCGCAATTGCTGGATTTTGCTCTTCCTTTTTTTTTGTCTTTTCACATTACCGTTGTATAGGAAAATTCGCCATTAAAACAACAAGTCAATCAGAGCGAAATAAGAAAAAACTTATTTTCTATGTAAATTAATAAAATGTGCGGAAATTGTTTGCTTGATACATACATATTTAGTTATAATTAAGGTGAAGCAACGAGAGTCTCAAGTAGTACGAGTAGAGAAGAGAGCATAACCGCTATTCTTGTTTCCATACAAAGAGTTGCCATACTGATTAGAAGCCTTCGTGACCTTCACTGCTTCACTGGAGTGTTCTCAACTGAAAATTATTCTTGTCTCCCTGGTCGATTTAAAATATTCACACCAATTTGCAAGGCTAACTAGGCAAGTAGTATATGGTGTACTGTCAGTTAAATTGTCTTATACAGCGGCAGGCAATTGTGGCGAAATAAGTAAGTACTGTTTCTTATTAGTTGTTTTAATAAAGGTGGGTGGGTACATTGTGTTTGGAAAGATATCACATGGGGGACATTTTTAAGAGAATAAAAAAAATATTACGTATACGCCGTAGGATAGCGATAAACTTGCTCTTTAACTCAAAACCAGACATTGTGATTTTGTCTGTTTACGTATAATAACAAGTTCCAATGACTCGTTAAATATCGGCATGGAATAATTAGTATTGTTATTCTAATTTAATTTTTTTTGTCCAAATTTGGATGCATACCATACTATTGTTCTCTACATATGATAGGAAAACTATGTCATGGGCAGGTGTACGGTGGACACACCGATTCATACTCGTGCTGAGTACCAAGCTTCTCTTAAGACATAAGACATACAGCAGTTCAACGTATATCTTATTGGCATGACAGTGAGAGCTCCGTCCATATGAGACTATTGCCCGATACCCCCGAGCACATATTCTTCGTTTGCGGAAGGTTGTATCAACAAGGATAGCTTTAAATCGACCGGCTGGGAGTGGTTGAGCTGCGAGGACCGTTTGTGCCTACACCCAGTCGAAAATATAGGCAATGAAATTTAGGTACAGGCGGTGACGGCCGGCACTGACTCCTTCGGGTTGCCAGCAGTGTAAAACACTAGAGCGGCCAGTTGCTATGGAAGGTCTGAAGAGAAGCCCATCAATAAGAGACCTTTGTACTCTGCGGAGTACTTGTGGAGGGTAGCTTTTCAAGAAGAAAATAAAGGGTTTTCCAATAAGGACTTGACAACTTTTTTTTTTTAAATAAAACGCAAACCGTTTGAGATATTTCAAAAACTTTATTATCGGCTTGAAGTACAATCAAAACATTTATGAATGGAACTCGACTTCGTTCATATGGCCACTGCAGCGTTTGTTTCCTTGGACCCAGTTTTCAAGGACTCGGCCACACATATCGGCCGAAACGGCCGCTATTTCGCGATCAATGTTGAGCTCTTCCAACGTTTTCGGCTTGTTAGCATAAGCCAATGACTTAACGTAGCCCCACAGATAGAAGTCAAGCGACGTTAAATCGCACGAACGAGGCGGCCAATCGACTGGCCCATTTCCTGAGATAACACGCTCACCATACTTACTCTTCAATAAATCGATTGTAACGTGTGTTGTGTGGCTTGTGGCGTCATCCTGTTGAAACCACATGTCGTCCAAGTCCATACCTTCCAATTCGGGTAAAAAATAATCGGTGATCATGGCGCGATACCGCTGACCATTCACAGTAACGTGACGATCGTTATCATCGACGAAAAAATATGGCCCAATATCGCCGCCGAATGCAAACCGCACCAAACAGTTATTTTTTGTAGATGAAGTGGTAATTCATGAAGCACATGGGGATTTTCATCCGATCAATAACGCATATTTTGCTTATTGACGAACCCATTGAGCCAAAAATGAGCTATGGAATTAACGCTCTTAAAGTTGCAGTCATCGACTCCGAATTTCGGTAGAAAATTTTTATAATTCGTTCGTGTACTTTACTATGATGAAAATGTTGAGTTTACTGAATAAATTGACAGTGACAGTTTGATGATTAGTGAAAGAGTGCGTTCACAAATTAAATTCAAAATTGTCAAGTCCCTATTGGAAAACCCGATACATGTACAATTTTCAAAAAAAAATTCAAAGTATTTGTCATGTTATAACTTGTGTAGTTAAGTGTTCTTAAGAAAAATAAGTTCTACGAGAAGTGGAGTGAATGGTCTGAAAAAAAAAGTTCAACGAGGATACCGAAGGGCTATTATACGGCGCTAGAACCGCTGACTTATCGGTAAGTCACTACAATCATTAAATTTGTGTGTGCCCAAACTTTAAATCAGCGGAAGCGATAATTCAAAAAGTTTTTATCAATCGCAGACGCAATCAATATTATTTTCTATATGAACTTATTTGTTGTGAAAAAATGGTAGAAAAAATTATTTTTCCGAAGCAGAAACTATTGAAAAATAAAAATAATTTTTATAAATGGTGTCAATCCGCAATTTTTTCATTTTTTTTGGTTCATCTACAAAAAATAATATTTCAGAATTTGTTTTTTTTTATTTCAGATTAATACAACAAAAGGTAGAAGTTCCCCCAATAAACAACTCTCTTTGCGATCTTCCCGGAATACTGGATTATAAATCGGCTATTTTGAAATATAAAGGAAAAAAAAAATGTTTGCAGCAGTTAAAAAAAATTAATAAACTATAGGTATACGCCCGGTTTTAAAAAAATCTAATGAATTATTCTTTAAAAAAAATTTAATTAAACCCGGCTAAAATTCACGGGTCTACCTACATGTATCTGCACCCTTTAAACAGAGACAAGCTTCATCATTACTGCCGCGGATCTCTTACATCCCGAATGGTGACTTTAGTCTAAAGTAAAGCTAAGGCGGTTCGAGCGTTGATTTAAACAACGAGACGAGAAGGGGGTTAAGGTAATTATTAGTTTTGTTCGAACCCAACCACTGTACGAGTTTCACCCTACCCTATCCGTAAGTATGATTGTCCCTCTCTATCCAAAAACAAACAAAAAAAGTGTAACGCAACACAAAATTTTAGGAAAAAAAACAAAAATTCATTTACTAAGGGAAGACAAGTGTTCGGTTCTTCTTCAAATTTTAGGAGCGATACACCAGAATATTTTCTTTACTTCTTTTAATATTTCGCTTATTCTAATATAAATTGGCGATAATCTAAGCTCTTTATCATTGAACCTCCACTTCTCTAGATGTTTTTTTCTGGGGGTACAAATGGTTCCTATATCCTACAAAAACAAAAAGTAAAGCCCTCTTCCTCCAGAGTAAGTTAAGATACAAAACAAAACCAAAATAAAAAGATTTTCGTTCATCTTCTGCTAAAACTATTTTTAAACATTGATATTAGCTTTATAACTAACAGTATCATGATGCTTAATTTGTTTGCATAAAAAAAAATGTAAAGCGGCTTTTCGGATGTAAAAACAGTCATAAAAATTCTCTACCGAGAACAATGGCATAAGATAAAATATTCCTTTTGTTGGGAAAAAGGAAAAAATGCTCCAAAGTAAGCACACAACTACTCAGATGGGACGTTCAAATAAATTGCTAAGTAAAAATACAGAAAAATAAAAAAACAATGCCACGAGAATGAAATGATTTAGTTAAAAAGTAAATTCAGTTAAAGCTGACATTTTGCTTGCTTCTATGTTATGAGGTTTTGCTTCTTACCACAGACCAGAGAATACGGATGGAAAAGGCAGAAAGGCGGCGATTGGGATCAAGGTACTATTCGTGTTAATTAAATATTCATCACATCTTGTTTATCATTCAAATATAGCCGAACTGTTATGTGTTTGAATAAAGTTATTCAAACCCCTCTCTTTTATAATAAAATCCTTTCTAATAAGTTATTTTAGAAATGTTTTAGAAATTCAGATGTACCTAAGAAATTTGTTAATTAATGAAAATCTTTAATATGGGGTGGTGCGACTGGGGATGTGGTCTAATACAATAGTTGCATGACTTGAGAGAATATTGAAATCGGATTGGGATATAAAGGGTGTTTTTTTTTTGAACGCAGTAAAAACTTCAGACATTTTTATCTGTCAAATAAATTGTCAGATTGCACACGGCTTTTGTCCGTCCACTTTATGGAAAATTTTACGCAAAAATTTTTATATGAAGGCTTACAAAATACATGTCGTGCAAGAACTGAAGCCGAATGACCATCGTTTGAGTAGAAATTTCTAGAAATGGACCCAAAGTCCAGCGATGAGGGTCATTTTTGGCTCAATGGGTATATTAATAAGCAAAATAGCCGCATTTGGAGCGAAAAATGCAGTTAGTTGCGGCCGGTGTCCTGGTGCAATAATCGGTAAATATATTTCTCAAAAAGTTAAGCTAATCAGCGTTGAACCTAAGGGTATTCGCTATATATTCATGATTAATGAGTTTTTTCTTTCCCTATTGAATGGCATAAATGTGGAAGAGATGTGGGATGACGCTTGACGTGCCATACAGCAAACGAAACATTCAACTTTTTTAAGGCAACATTCGATGAAAGCATAATTTCTCGCAATGGACATGTAAATTGGCCTCCAAGATTTTAACGTCTCTTGATTATTTTCCTTGGGGATACGTTAAGTCTTTAGTCTAGGCTGACAAGTTAACAACAATCGATGCTTTGGAAGCGAACATTATTTGTGTTATTGAGAACATACGGCTTCAAATGCTTAAAAAAGTGGTCGAAAACTTAATCTCTCGGATGACATTCATCAAATCCAGCCGTGGTGAGCATATGCCGAGGGCAACGTATAGAGTTGCGTCAAGTGCTTGCTTAAACTTTCGTGGTAACCGCTAAAAACTGCATAAGTTAACCCTTAAAAAAGAACGTATATTCGAATCAACAGCTTCCCCTGCAAGTCTTGACCCATTCAGGGCTACTTTGGCATATTCAAGGCCAAGTTCTAAAGATGACTTTAGAACCAGCTACCAGGGTTTCTGACATGGAGATAGTGGCAAAAAAAAACGAATATAAATGATGATACCTCTGTGACCAATGTTAGCCATAAAAACCGAACGATTTGTGGTACTCCACACGGAGTGTTATGTCACCTAAAATACACGCTGAGCCGAAAAAATCGCAGCGGCCTTGACTAATGAATAGGACACTGAATTCAGCTGCCGACTACGGCCAATCTGAGATGATGCGGGTTAATGTAAAATCACTGGTGCCTTTCCAAACTCCAATGATCAATATGTCTTGTATGCAACACGCCGGGCTCTGCTCTGGATGCCGTGGTCAAAATCTTTCTGCCTTATATTCAAATCATAAGTTGCACTCTCAAAGTCATTTTCCTTCAAAAGATAAATGGTCTTTTTGTACAGCCCACAGTAGAGTTTTGACAATTTCCGCGTCAACTATCTGTTAACTCTTAGGAAAAAATTGTGGTCGGGGGTTGGGTCTGACTCGCGGCCCCAGAATCAATTTCGTATTCAGTGCTGGTTCGTCTAACTCCTAACTCCTCTTTAGAAAAATGAAAAATGTGCGTCTATCCTTCAAAAGAAAATATACGCAATCCTAATGGCAATGAATCATATGTGAATAATATGTGGAGGAGCCGAAGCAACTGCAATGATAGCCAAGCTGTACTTAAAGCCTTAATAAGCCCTCGTGTGACTAGTTCGAGAATGCAAGACAGATCATTATAGAATTACTTAAAAAAAAATTAGCAGAAGAACTTGCTAGGCAAGGTTTGGGTTTCAATTGAACTTACATTCGTTTTGAGAAAACCAAGGGAAATCGATTCTCTAAATCCAAATGTTTAGAGATATTTGTTTCTTTCTATATGAGCGATATGTTGGTAACTACACTCTAAGCTACCTTAATAATAAACAATTCTGACTATGTTTGCCTTCAAGGACAATTAGGTTCATTGTCAGATTTTTTATTTGTCTTGTACTTGTATTAAGAAGAATAGCACAATCTTACGCACAATCAAAGTAATCAAAACTTAAAAGCAACTTGAGAAATCGCTTATCTGCAAGTTATCTATTTAATTATTACTGGTTACTTGAATAACAGCGATAAAACTATCCACATCGACCAGCTATTGCAAACACACATTCGAAGCAGGAAATATATAGATTTAATTAAAGTAAATAAATTCACTTAAGCTCATTAAAGCGATCCGTGTACTTCAGATAACAGACAACACGTTTCATGATACGTTTCATGCTTAATATACTAGTATTCTAAGTAGTTAGGCTTTTAGTTGATTATTTTAGTTAAACTTATTCAAAATTTCCTATAATAAACAGATATAGCAAATGTTTCGAAATTGATAATTGATCACATGTACGAGTATGTATATTTAAAAAAATCAGATAAAATCAATTTATAGATATGGTTATAACTGAAGTAAAATGTTATGAGTTTATTATAAATGTATGGCAATGATTAGTATAAGGCCTCGTAGAAGTAGCATCTTCCGACAGGTGCTGGTTCGTTAAATGACGAGAATGAGCCTCTGCCGAACATCTTGCAGAACTGCTAATAAGTCCTACTTTACGCCTCCCCGTGGCGCCATCCGGGAATCTCACTAGAGATTGCGAAGTGAAGGGGGCAAATGGCGAGTTTCCTGCGCCATTAACCAGGATTAGTGTCGGAAAAACAAAACAAGACCTTATCCGGGCTACTCCGACATATTTGGAGCACAGGCCGGAAAGCATACTGCGACATCTACTACGGCAATTGCTATCGACGGCAAAAGCTGCGCTTATTTGGATGCGGATTTGTTGTCGGAGGCAGACTAAGACAAGAAGTCCTCAGCTTCCGACATGTGAGCGAGCGCCTCGTAGCAATCTGCATCAAGGCTAAATTCGCCAACATTAGCCTTATATACGCGCATGTCCCCACAGAGGAGAAAGATGACGACACCAAGGATGCCTTCTACGAGCTCCTTAACAAGACCTACGAGCAATGCCCTAACTATGACATTCAAATTGTCCTCGGTGATTTTAATGCAAAGCTAGGAAGAGAGAGTATCTTTGGTGGAACAATCGGAAAATATAGCCTGCACAACACCACCTCCGATAACGGATTCAGGCTAATCGACTTTGCGGCGGGGCGAAACATTGTCGTGGCTAGCACGCGGTTCCCACATCTCGACATACACAAGGGGACTTGGAGAACTCCTGATCAATCAACAGTCAACCAGATTGATCACATTGCGATCGACGCAAGACACTCTTCCAGCATTATGGATGTCCGTACGTTCCGAGGAGCCAACATCGACTCGGACCATTACCTTGTTGTAGCCAAGGTACGGTTGCGGATATCCCAAACTACGCCAAGACAAACTAATGCTGTGAGAAAATGCGACGTCAGACGGCTACAAGCACAAGAGATCGCCAAGTCCGATCGAGTGTCTCTTAATCTCTTAAGAGGTCCAATGCCGCCAGCATCAAGCATCGAAGACCATTGGAAACACTGCCAAAACGCCATCAGAGATGCCGCTTCTGATGTGTTGGGTTTCACTCGTCCACCACAACGAAACCCCTGGTTCGATGATGAATGCCGGCAAGCACATGCAGCTAAGCAAGATGCATATAACGCGGTGCTGCTTAGAAAGACCAGAGCTGCTCATGAGCTGTTTGAGCGGAAGAGGAGAGACGAACACCGGCTTCTCAGGAGGAAGAAGAAAGACCATGAGAAGCGCGCAATCGAGGAAATTGAGAGATGCTACTCCAGGTGGAATGAGGTTCGGAAGTTTTACCAAAAGGTAAAAATAACATGCCGCGCAAACAAACCTCGAACCGAACCGTAGAGATGAACAAGGAAACATCGTAGTAGAATCGCAGTCGATGCTGAGGATTTGGAAAGACCATTCCTGCAGACTGTATAACGGCGATGACGGACCAAATACCGCTGTCAGACAGAATCAATCTTTAAACTTGGACGATGATGACCAACAATTCGGTCCACCCGACCTGGATGAAGTGAAGAAAGCCATATCGAAGCTTAAGTCCAACAAAGCTGCCGGAGCGGATGGCCTGACTGCCGAGCTCTTCAAAGCGGCACGCGATGACTTGGTAAGGAGCATACACCAACTCATCTGTAAAATATGGTCGGACGAAAGTTTACCCGATGAATGGAACCTCAGCATTGTTTGTCCGATTCTCAAGAAAGGAGACCCTCCGAACTGCGCCAACTACAGAGGCATCAGTCTCCTTAATATCGCATATAAGATCTTATCCGCCGTACTGTGTTAACGCCTGAAGCCGTTCGTCAACAACCTGATAGGTCCACATCAGTGTGGCTTCAGGCCAGGAAAGTCCACTATCGACCAGATACACACTAAGGCAGATCTTGGAGACCCATGAGCTTCAGATCGATAACCACCACCTATTCATCGATTTTAAGGCCGCGTATGACAGCATCTATAGAGATGAGCTATATAGAACAATGTCTAGTTTTGGCATCCCTGCTCGTCCGTCTGTGCAGGATGACGATGGAGAATGCACGAGGTGCATCAAGGTCGGCAAAAATCTCACCGAGACCTTTGATGTTTAGAAAGGATTTGGACCAGGCGATGCGCTGTCATGCGATTTTTTCAACATCGTACTTGAAAGAATAGTGCAGAACTCATGAGCAAACACAAGAGGCACTATCTTTCAAAAGTCCGTCCAACTACTCGCATACGCCGCGGTCAATGAGGGCAAGACCAAGTATATGCTGTCAAGCAAAAAGGACAACCAACACCGACGTCTCGGACAGAACGTCACCCTCGACAGATATAACTTTGAGGTAGTTAAGGACTTTGTCTACCTAGGCTCCGCTATCAATACAGACAACGACACAAGCGCTGAGATCAAGCGAAGAATAACTCCTACCAACCGCTGTTTCTTTGGGTTAAGAAGGCAATTGAGTAGCAAAGCCCTCTCTCGGACAACAAAAGTCACCCTTTATAAGACTTTAATAATCCCGGTCCTGCTCTATGGCGCAGAGGCATGGACATTATCAAAAATGGATGAGGGTGTTGTTGGTTGCTTCGAGAGAAAAATTCTTCGGGCGATCTTCGGTCCCGTCTGCATTGACGGTGACTGGAGGAGGAGATACAACGACGAACTGTATGGACTGTACAGCGACATGGACCTAGCCAGAAGAGTGAAGATCCAAAGACTGAGATGGCTGGGTCATGTAGAGCGCATGGACACCAATGCTCCGGTCCGAAAAGTCTTCGAATCCGCCCCCGAGGGACAGCGCAGTAGAGGAAGGCCAAGACTCAGGTGGCGCACGCAAGTGGAAGAGGACCTCAGCCAACTTAGCGTGCGAAACTGGAGACAGCTAGCCAGGGATCGAGCTGGCTGGAGAAGCTTGTTGACTGAGGCCCAGGTCCACCCCGGACTGTAGCGCCACCTAAAGTAAGTAAGTAAGTTTATTATAAAGAAGAATTTTGAAGCTGATTTTTAAGGGATACAAACTATTGTGACGCTTAAAAAATCATAAGTACAATACTTTCCATCCATCTTTACCGCTTAAAAAAGTTTTCAATTCTTCCTGCTATTGAAGAAATAATCGTATTACATTTTAATTATGAACTTGTTTGCTGTAGAGAGTCGAGTTCTTAGTCTAAAAACGTAGATAATTTCAAGTGATCCTCGCCCGTTAACAAAATATTTTTTACTGGCCAAAGTGGATCAATTGATAATTCTGACTACAGAACAGACTACAGGCTCATAAAAATGTTTATCTGCTTATACTATGCACTCGTTAGCTCCTTATTTCAATGTTGTTCTAAGCCCAAGAGTCAATCAAACGCCGAATCCATAAAAGCAATGAGCTTAGCATAAAGCCTTCGGATGAGACTCTTTCCATCCAAAGGCGTATTAATGCGGTATAAGCTGTATTTATTGGAAGGTTATCAAAGGTGCTTTTCAGAAACTGCAAACATTTAACGCAAATGTCTGATTAATGGACTTAGTGTGTTTGTCTAATTCTTAAGCAAACCAGATCTTCAGCAACTAGCCCCATCATGGCAAGCATAAACAACCTACAAACTTCACTATATGAAAGCAAAATTGGTAAACGCATAGTTCATATCAAGTATGTCACAACTGCTTTGGAATTTTGTTGAGAATCTGAATTAATTTTCACCTCTATAATACTGTAAAAAGTAAATTCATGAAAGAACAAAATAAAAAAAACCATAGCAATAAAACAATTAAGCCTAAGTCAAATGTCATTTAATTTAAAGGTAATTAAAGACTGATAATTGAATAATTCCCCAGGCACGACATTAAAACATTCCCAACATCGTTAATGAAAAACTGGGTAAGTCTTTGGTAACATGCATGCTCTTTCAAACCGTAGCTCTTACTATGGAAAAATATTTTATTATTATTGTGGGATGTGCATCTGTTCCCACAAAAGTTTGTTTCTGAGACGACACATGAACAGTAACAGTACGTAAGAAGATCTTCTTTTTTAATCATTAATAAAACAGCAGTCGTATAGTATATCCCACACGACACCACCTTTAGCATTTGGATTCAGTCCAATTTACTCCGCAACGAGTAGAAATATTCTCATAACGAGGCTGAAGTTTGCTTACCTTAATACATACAAAAGCAATTTTGAAGATTGATCACGTCGCGCTCCTCGCAAAACAAATGTTCAGTGCTTGTTATCCGAACCAGCATCTACAGCAGAAACAAATTTCAAAAAATTCTATCAAAAGGTAAAAAGAACACGCCACTGCTATAAAGCTCGAACAAAAGTGTTTACGAATGACTGCGAAAATGGCCTGTTATGAAGTTCGGGTACCTTTTGGAGAAAATTGCAGATGCAGTGAATGATCTACGAGTACCTTACAGTAACGGTCGTTGGCCAAAAATATGTATTTATGTGAATAAATTCTTGTTTATGCAGCATTAAATTGCAACTGCAACAAGCATTCTTATCAAATAACCGATGAATAGAGTTGTGCCATAACGATGTTTTAAATATAGCGACCTCCTTCGATCTATAGTGACAATAACCTAAAAATTTTAAACAAAATTGTTTACTAAGACTGCCTTGCCCTAAACAAACAGCAGTCAGTAGGTATAGTGAAACTAATACAACCCAGAAGAGGATAAAGGATATAAACTAAAATAAAATACTATCACTTCAGATAATTCAATGCCTTCTAGAAAAATAAATTCAAAAAGGTTCATTACGAGAAATCTACTTTCTTTCTCAATGTTTCAATTTAACTTCAAAGCTTAATTCACAACAATACAGTTGATATTCATAAGTACAATTCTTGGCCACCATGCTACTTATTTTGTGAGTGCATTGCTTTATTTTAATCAGAGAAAACAAAAACGAAAACAACTGACAAGTTCATGAGTGTATAGTACGTAACCTGTCTGCACCACCATACAATTTTTTTACAAAACAAGTCACATTATAATGTGGAGCTTAATTTCAGCAGCTGATTCCCAACAGAATAGCTTCATCTATGTTTCCAATCACGTCGGTGAAGAAAAGTAGACATCATTAGCTCGTCTTTCTTTGTTTTTAAATAGAACAAGTATAGAACAAACATCTGACTAATACAAAACCTACGGCAAACACGTAGAAATACCCGCAATACAGGCGAATGAAAGTCAAAAGCAATGCAACAACACAAGTTATAAGTGTGCATGGAATATAGGTAGACTCGATAAAAAATTAAAATAAAAAACTATACAAAAGTAGGACACATACGAATACAACTACGACGACTACAGCTACGAGCACAACTATGGATATGAGTACGGGTATGGCCTAGTGGCAGCAGCAGCAGCAGCAGCAGTTGACTCATCACAAAAAGCACAGCCCCGAGCTCTAAGGCAAATTACGAAACCCGTTTATATTCACTGCCTGGCCTGGTCTGGTCTGGTCTGGCCCAGCTTGGCCTGCTAAAGAAGCGTGCTACCTACATGTAAACAACAACACAAATTAGCAATTTTATTTCAAGTTCTATAGTAATACCATTGCCCTGTACTTTGTTGTCCTATTCAGTGCTATTCACTGCTGTACTGTGCTTCGCTCCTTCATCACCGCTCTCTTCAACAAACAGCAAACAGCAAACAGCGGTGCGGTTCATTCACACTGCTGTCAAGTTTAATTCTATAATTGAAAAATGCTCATACAAATTAGAGTGATGGAAGTGCTCCACCGCATTTGCCATTGAATTCCAATGATGCTGCCTGACTAAGGCTAACTAGCCCACCACTGCTCAAAATTACTACTTACTCTCAGCTCAACACTTACAATTCAAACGATACGACAGCAGCGACAACAAAATTTATTAAACATCATTTATTGTTTGAATTTAAAATAGGGGGCGGGCGGGCGTAGTGACAGTCGCGTATTTTTGCATTGATCAAACCAGTTTCGTATTTTAATTGCAAATGTGTACAAGACTACAAGCGCGTGTATATTTTGTCCTTTCCTTTGGCCAGCAATTTAAATTTACCAGCACAAATTGGCGTTCAAGTTTCTTCCACAAGTGTGGGTCGATCTTAAGTAATTATTAACGTTTAAAGTTTAATCGTTGCTGCGCAATGTTTTCTTGTTCTCATACAACTATGTATGTATTCAACTTCAATCTGTTAATTATGATGTCGTTAAAGAAAATAACTTTTGAAAAGCTTTTCACTAATTTATTTAGCGAAAGTTCTAATGCATACTTCCCTCGTCCAACAAATCTAATATTCTCTGTTTTAGAATGATTACATCGTGAAGCTCTCTGACTTCTCAAAGGTTAATGTTTTCCAAGAAAATTATACCCGTGTAGCACAGCTGTTCGATTGAGTTAATAACACCAATTTGCTCAATTAATGATGCAGCATGACGTGGCGGACCACCGCCGACCCATTTATCCATGCAGAAGAAAAGAAGCTTGCAAATAAAACCACCTTAATGACAACATACCCTTTGTATATAATTCTGTTTCGAAGATTTGAAAACCATTAGGCTATATTAAATTACTTTAAAGAACGAAACATAATGGAAAGAATGTTTTGCCTAAAACAAAAACCTTGTCAAAAATGTACGAGGGCCTTCTCTTACCCTATATGATCCAACTCTTTAGCCAAGTTTGTGTGAACAGAATCTTCCTTGTACGAATTATGTATATGCCGAAACATAAACTCCTAAAGTAAGTTAAATTTGTATCCTGAGGCAACAATAAGAATTCATGTTTCATCTGCCCAACTGTTCATGACTTTTAATATCTAGCATTGCCACCGACATTGTAGCATAAAGTTCAATACAATGTTCTCGTCTATTAATTAAAAAACAAAAATTATTAATGTTAATAGGTTTTACGAGTAAGTAACAAATAACTATCATAATAGTTATATATGTTCTGTACGAAAATATAATCTATGAGTACCATTTGGAAAGTTCCATTTACAGGCATAAGGACATTAATTTCTATGGAGCTTTCGATATGTGTATACCCGGCGGATCATCTTTTTTATATTCCATTGTGATGTCAAAAATCATGTGTTCGATGTACCTTTGGCATAGTTTTCTAAACCCACTATTAATGATAATGACGCGATGTTCAAGAAACTTTTTCGCTTCATCAGGGGCGGTCACTACTGCTTCAAGGGGCAGGCCAAGAAACCATCGATCCACTGTTGTTGACTTGACCTGAACAATAGGAAAAGTAGCAGGTCGACTATAAAACTGAAAACAAAGGTCATCGATTTCGAGCCGATAAGTACACTAAGTGTAGTTATGTGTACAAACCCCTACCAACGAGGTTGAAAAATTCATCAGTTACGGACTTAGCCGTTGGTGCCTGTACGATTTTGAAATTGCACTTGGCATGTAAATTGCCAGAATGGGTACGAAAAATCGTTAAAACAGCCTTCACGAATCGACAGCCACGCACACTTTCATTAAATTTACAGCGGTGAGTTACACGGTGGTAAATTGTTTTCCATAAAAACAAACCACAAGTTAACCAACTACCAAAAAAAATTGATAACGTGCTGATTGATGCCACGATAAACATCGAATATCCTAAAAACGTGCGAACATTCAGATGTGCAAATCTCGACTTTTACTATTTTCCATAGATTTGGCATAAGGTTTTCGAGATTAGAGGACATTTTTTGGAAGGGACTACGTGTTAAAGCATTTGCGAAACCGAAAAAGATAAAAAACAATTCATACGACTAGAAGATTGGAGAAGCATATTCCGTCGTCCATCCATAACTTGTCAGAGGCAATATTGTTCCCACAAACCAATGGCCTCTTCTTCGATTTACTGCAAAAGACGTGTTTGGCCATGGAAATTGAACATTCAAGCCTATTTAGCAGAGCACAAAATAGACAACATCAGTGGGGATTCCTGCCCGGCAAATTGATAATAGTCAAAATGTCCACACTGCGTCAAGTTACATCTCATGTATTTATCTTCTCAAATTAGTATACGGCTTAGTTTATAGCAACGTCTTTTGAAAGTGGCGGACTTTGGGATGTCAAGAAAGCTGATCCAATCATCATATCATTGCTCTTTCCCATCGCATTGTAATCGGAGCACGCTGTAACAATTGGCCTTAAAGTATGTCTATGATAAAATATATTTTGACAAAAAGTTGACACGTCGCATACCGTTTTAGACAAGATACTACCATCGAAAGGTACAAATTTCAGGTCGTATAGGAGTACAAATAAGTTTACGCCGTTTTTTTTATTAAAAATTGTGGATTTATTGCGAAAGAACTGTTTTATGGCGTATTGTCCATGGCAAGTCACTTATTTTTCCCGTCTTTCTGACACCATACGGATACTCGTCATCTTTTGATGCTATCCACGAATTTGATATCTTCATATGATCTGAAGTGCTGTTCAGACAGGCCATGTGCCATCGATCGAAACAAGGAATAATTGAAAGGGGCAATGTCTAGCGAATACGGATGGTGGGATATTACTTCCCAGTTGAGTATTTTCAAGAAAGTTTTGAACGGCGCCACAACATGTGGATGAGCATTATCATGCAGGAGAATAGTTTTATCGTGTCCAGAGTAGTAGTTGACGCTCGGCTCAATCTCATCAATTATGTTCGGTAGAAAGCCCCAATGACGATTTCTTTCGATTTGAGCAACTCATAATACACGACACCAAGCTGAATATTCGGCTTCGCTGTTCATGTTAAAGCATGGCCACGTGCTCCCTTTGGTTATCGTAATGAGTCTATTTTTCATCACCAGTGACTATATGATGCAAAAAAGCCTTTCGTTTATGCTTGGGAAGCAGAATTTGACATGTGCGAAATCGGCACATATGGAACTCAATTTCCACAACGATGTGAGTTACTCCTAATGTAAATGCAAGTTCTACTTGCGTTTGACACGAACCTTTCTTCACTCACGACAACATCTCTCACTTAAAGCAGCCTCACCATATGCTTCTACAACCAATTGATGCAGATTTCTTTAATCTAAAGAAGTAAATAAAAAGTTCTCGCTAATTAAGCTTATTCGTCTTGAAACTCGACATTTTCGTACAAAGAAAATTATGTAATGCTGGAACAAAATCGTTAATACTTCAGGTTATGGTGTAGACAGATGTCCAACCTTACAATATGACTTTTAGCATCTGAAAATTTGAAGCATACATTTTTATTATCTTTTGTCAAACGGCGTAAACTCATTTGTACTCCTAATATATATGTTTACCTACCTCGGAGCGCTAACGACACTTGATAAAAATTCAACAGAGAATAGCCATAGAAAATTGCTTACATCAATCTGTGCAAGACAATAATCTTACCAGCTTTGCACAATATATCAAATATTAGATCATTATTACAACAACTGTGTTTGTATTCTGTTGTGTATTTGATCCAAAACTACAAACACTATGAGTTATACGACAAAAACTTCGGTGCTTGGAGCACTTCGAGGGAATCGATCAAAGTCCAATAGCTAAGAGTGTTTTAAATTCGCTGCCACCTGGTTGAGAAAATACCCAACCCAACCCAACCTCCCTATCTAAGATAAGGCAATCACAGATCGTGCTGAAAGCAATGCTTGCATTTACATGGAGGATGAAAGAATAATCTAACCACAGTAATGAAGTTATAATGTCCGCTTACCGGACAAGTAAATAACAGAAAATTTCACTAGCTCTTCTCGTCGCCATCATTTGCGAACAATATCAAACTACGATTAGACACTGCATTGAGAAGTTCATCTAAAAAAATGTCTATGCACTTGGATCAAACTGCAGTTAAGAATCTCCTTACCCAGTCAATTAAAATGGGCGAGCTTTTAAAAACGATGTACAACTTCATCAGTATTAAAATAATAGAGATGTAAAGGTGATATTAACACAATCCCTTAGTTACACCAGTGTGTAGAAAAAAAGTCACAAAGATATGCTAAAATAATCACTTTGGATCCTTTCGTGCCACTCGTATTTCTCAGTAGATACTTGTGAAAACGAATACAAAGCTCTAAAAAATAGTAATAGGATAAGAGCAATTTATACGTTTTCGTCAAAGTAAAACAATCAATTGTCAAAGCAACGTCAATTTGGGTGCACTTCTAATCAACAAGGACAATTTCTTCGTTCTGTCGAAAAATGTAAATAAATATTGACGACTGGTAGTTGTTTTAGTTCAAAATCCCAGCAGTAATGATTATTCAATTCGAGAGCTTAAGGCAACTGATTCTCAATTAGGGTTTTGTCTTGTGATCGAAATGCAAAGTTATTCGGATTTTTGGGAACAATCATTTTGTAGAATCACTTAATAACACCAGGACATAACAAGATACATATTCAATCTACTCGTATATCAGAAATAGGATCGAAGGATTAGTAAAAATAACTATAGAAGACATCAAAGTCCAAAGTAGGATATAAAAACCTGTAAGGTTTGCGTTGCAAAAAAAATATTTAAAAGAGACTCGACTTGAGTAACTATGTAACAGGTGGATCCCTTATTTGTGACTTTTCGTTGACAAAACATTATAACTGTTGCATGGCAGATAAGTGGTAGTGCTAGGGTAATGGCCAAATAGATCATATTCGCACCCAAATTATCTACATAGGTGGATAGAGCCAAGTAAACCACAAGCGTCTCTCTAAACCAATACGTTAGCTTATCGTAAATAATACCTTGAGTTCGCTTTCGATTTTTCATCAAGTAAAATGCATCGTTGATTTGTTCTTCTAATATCATCAACACGCAATATCGCACAGTTTTTCTGCAAATTCGTAAATAATCAATTGACAAAAGGAGGAATTGAAGGGGACTTTATACCTTATCTATAACTGGTCGTCATGATTGCTTGCTAACCACGTGAATACCACTGCTGATATTGTCCCAAATAAAATTGCTGATATGGGAAACGATGCCTACAATTCCGCTTAAAGCCTCCTATCAAAATTTGTTTACAGAATTTTCTGTGTCACCAAATCAACTCATCAGCGGGACACTGAATGAGAACCAGATAATAGCAATGTAGTTCCTATACGTGATACATTAAAGTTTGTCCATCACCCATTATTCAGTGCTTTTGGCATGACTAACCTGGCTACTGTGCACTTCACTTAGAAATTTCAGATTCTGCCTCAATCCAATTTGACATAATCAAACGTCCGTAAAACGAATGCACATTCGAACACAATATAGCAAGAGATTTCAAGGATCGTAACATCCGAGACAGACAGCATACCTTCTGTTCTAAAAATTAAAGGGAGGAGTAAGCTCTTTACGACCATTTTTTTTAGGAATAATTCCGAGCATTTTCCAGCTCATTCCTAAAAAGCCTACATTTCTGCCGCCGTCAGATCTGGGTATCTGGTCGGACAGTTGAGATCACCAAAACAAGAGACTACACGGCCTTCAAATTAGTCTTACAAAATATCCTTCGATGTCCTAGCTGTGTTAGCGATTGGGTCGTCGTGCTGAAACCAAGGGTTATTCACTTTTTCACGGAAATTCCGCGGCAAACAATCACTTTGATGGGAAGCAATGGCTCTTCGTGTATTTCATGTGGATTCTTTGTGCGCCAGAATCGAAAATTTTGTTTATTTACATACGCACATAAGTTTAAGTGGATTTAACAGAGCACGGGAGTAAGTTAACCTCATTTGACGGTCAACAGATAGGCATTTTTGAACGGTTTGCACTTTATAAGGGAAAATCTTAAGGTCTTTCTCCAAAATTCGACGCAACGAACGTCTGCTGATGCCAAATTTTGTGCATCTTTGTCTCGTCGTACCGAGTGATATTGTCGGTCGGAGGCCGGCCACTTTTTGCGACATCTTTGGCAGAACCAGTTTGTATAAAATGCTCAGCCAAACACTTAAATGTTCGCGCACATACTACATATCGACAAGGAAAACGATGACGAAATTCACGCTGCGCTAAACAGACCCGAAATTTATCAATAAAAAAAAAACAGTGCAATGACATTTGGCGACATTTGAAAAAAATATGGTGCATTAACATTATGACATTATTTTTGCCCCACGTTGTACTTAAGTTTCCAACAAATACCACTACCGTCCGACGGAGGTACCTCCTACTAGAAACTCCTGGCTTAGGAACAAAAGCTAACACTCACTTTCTAACAGGTGTTTAATAGATCAGTGCTTGACCACTCTAAACAATGCGGCGTGTTTTCGGAAGATGCAATTATATAACACTCGACACCCACATCCATATCGAAATCAAAATGTTAATAATCGAAAAGCACAACACTATTCATCCATGAAAATTGCTGATTGTTTAGCTTGTATTTTACAGTTATCAGATCTTTTTAGACCTTTAATCTCTATTCGCATCAATGTTCTTTTGCCAACTTTGTGGTAGGCAAAATATGTCATCTTTAAAGAAATCCTTCGACTAAAAGGTTTCCATGCGATTTCGGAAGCACTGGTTACTGATACTGTTGCTAAAACTCCTAAAGTTAGGGAAGTGCAGTGGATTCTACAAAATTGCATGGGACATTCTATGCAATAAGTTTGTCCAGTGATTGTTGCATCTGGTTGCAAGAACGAATAATGTACAGCTCATTTCCTGATCCACCGACGCATATTTTTTTTTTTTTTTTTTGATAGAGGTGCTGTTTTGGCTGCACTCCTGGAGAATCCTCGCGATCCATCCACTGATCAGTTTGCTTACGCTTGTCATAAAGAACCCATTTTTTATCGCAAGTCACTGTTCTATGCAAAAACGGTGTCAATCGTTGACGATTGACATACGACAATAAAACCTCAAGTGGATGCAGGTTGTTGGCGTCCGTTAAGCAATGAGGAATCCCCCTTTCTAATTTCGTTACTTTGCTGATTTCATATGGTACCAATACATATGTACCTCCAACGTTTTGCTATATTTCAGACCGCAAATTGTCATTATCCAGCACATTTGAAGGACGACATCTGTGTTCATTTTCGAAGCTAAAATTTTTGCTGTGAACATTATTTAAGTTCCGTAGTTCCCCCGGTCGCTGCTACTGCAAACAATGTTTTTTTTTTAAATTGAAGAAGACACAGCACCGTCGAAGTTCTTGGATTAAGTGTACGACTATGTTTATGGTAGCGAATAATAATAACGAAATCAAAATAAATAAAGTAAGCATGCACAATATACATAAAATACGCGATTGATACATTTGTGACAACGAAAAGTATAAGTAAATTTCAGAACATAATGGAAGCACTTAACCGGGTAAAGAAAAAATTCATATACATATGTGCACATATTGTAATACGTTCTTAGGACAAAAAGAAAATCAATCCCATGGAGTTTGGAAATAACAACAAACACAGAGTATCGAGCTAAGAATAGATGAGTAATGGAATGAGTAAACAACACCAAGTACCTAAAAACAACAATCAATGCAGCGCAAGTTCCATCAAAGAATTACAAAACAGAAATAAACAAGCAAAGTCAACTTTTTGCGAACTGAATAAGGTCCAAGTGGTACATCCGATGTACATTATCTCTCAAATTGATAGGATCACAAACGAAAAAATAGGAAGTAAAAGGGGATTTCCATGCCTACTTAAGAGGGATAGAACTAACACATCGCGCCCGAGAGGCAATAAATATGAAGTGCAAATAAGCGATGCTAGCAATGATTAGCATCCTCTGAAGAGAGGAACCTTACGAAGAAGGCACAGTTAAACTAACTAACTAACTAACGCCAAGAACGCTGTTCAACGCTCTATAAGCGTTTGGCGTAAGGCTTATGGCCAAAGCCTTTTAATTTTATTTAAAGTAAGCTTAGGCAGTATAAATTTGCTAAGATATTTAAGTCAGGCCTACATGCTGAACGAACAGTAAGAATGTCTTAATACTGAGCATCGAAAAAGATTACTACTATCAAAATAGAAACTTGAGTCTCACCAATTTGACTTTTTCCCATCTAAAAAGGAGAGACCAAACTCGGAAGGTCATGTGGAATGTTCTACAATTTCTTGGCATTTTACTGATGAGTACCTGACTACATCAACGTGAAAGACTCGTGCTGGTAAAAAGCTAAATGTGGGACACTTCACAGTCTCCCGAAGTGGTTTTTCATATCCTCACCACATAACATTAGGTACGGTTTCAAAATCTGTCTCTGGGTTTCCATTCACCCTTTATCAAACCAAGAAATTCGTAAGAGAATGAGGCCCAGCGCCTCAGTTGTGCATTTCTGACCGATTATTGCCATGGATTCTACTGCTCTTTAGCAATTAATGCAGCTAAAGTGAACTTTTGAAAAAATGCGATCGCCAAGGGTTACAGCTGTTCAACGTTATAACTCCTCAAAGTATTTCTTCGTTCTTGAGGTATCTGAGATGACCACAGCAAGTAGGTGCTGGTCCGCGACAGATTGATCTGACATCTATGACACTGAAGGAAAGCCTTGGGCCAATTGCAACATTATACTTTCGGCAGCAAAAGTAGTTGACCTAAGTCTATGGTGTTGTGTATACTCTGCTTTCCGATTGTACTATCAAAGATATCCCTTTCTTCTATTTGGGCGTTAAAAATTCGTAAAATCATGTTTTGCTGGCAGATTTTGTCAAGTAACTCGTCGAAATTCTTTTTGGAAAGTTTTGATAATCTCGTTATTTTTTATTTTTATTTTTTGTGGAAGCGAAATTAGGTACCATTATCATGTTGACGTATTAATACTTAAAGTGCATGGCAACAAGGCACTTCTTGTCTTCTTGCTTACCACAAATCGGCACCCAAAACGACGTAACTTCTGTTTTTTGTGGCAGTTACCATAGTATACATATGCCTGTGGCACCTTTTCATCCTCCTTTGTATGTGAAATTTGCTTTAAAGAAGGCTAGGGTATCTGTTAGTTCTTGGGCTGTACATGGCTGACGTCATTGTCTTGTTTCTGCTTCCCAACATCAAATATTCGACCACAAAAGATGCCGCATATTTTTTACCCAATTAACCAGATTGACGTTAAGGACCATCCACAATCTCTTTCTTATGGCAGCGACAAGTAATGTAAATCTTTTTTGACCACATATACGTTTGTGGATCTTATATAAGAAATCTGCCATGCTTACTGTGGACGCAATATTTTATGCAATTGGGGCAATTTACCCATCTAAAGGGCCAAGCATAATTTACTTAAGTAAACTAAAGTGAGCAGAAGAATTGGAAAATTGCAAAGTGCCCATAATTCACTAAGCAGAATTTGATGGAAGCTGTCAAATTTTCATACTAAACAGCGAATGGATTCGCTCTGAGCAACAACCAAGGCAAGCAACATCATTAAAACGACTGATTACATGACCTACATAGTGCGCAATAAATAATAAATCGATTGTTGGACAGCTATGTGGCACGAGCCCCGTCTTACAGAACCAAAGCTCAGGCAAGTCCAGATCTTCAATTTTTCGCCATAAAATCTGTTATCACGCCTCGGTAGCGCTCTCCATTGACTGTGACGTTTCTTCCATTGTCGTCATGAATGGGCCAATAATGCTGCCACTCCAAAAACTATCAGAAAATATGATTTTTTTTCAGCAAAATTGTGGCCAATATCTTTTCAAAATCTGCACTGATTCGGCATCCACTTAAGAAGTAACTTTGCAATATTTCCCATTGACGTTCATCCATAAATCGATACATTTCGTATTGCATATGATTCAAAAGTAAACCAACGGATGGCCCACCCTTTATAAATGTTTGCAAATGGAATAATGCCGCAGGGAAGACGAACAAGTCTCATTTAATAGTTTGCGATTGAAACCTAAACTATTATACTCAACGGAATGTATCATACATATCTAGGGGCGTTGTACGAGTGCTACGATGAAACAGCAAACGCCAACAGTGATGGAATTGACATATAAAAATGACAAAATTCTTTTACTTAGCTACGAAATAAACGCTGCCAGATATTCCAAATATAAGTCACGCACATCACATCATTGTTGGACACATAAACTGGCTTCTGAGTGCACTGATTTGAGCATGTAAGTGACAAATAAAATACGCGCAATTTATCGTGCGGACATTGCCATTCATTGTAGATGAAACAGTGTCGAAACAAAAATATATTTCAAGATCAGATCATGAAAACAAGAGAATGCACAGTTGGATTTGGATTAACAATATTCATTTGACGATCAACGTGCGTAGCTGTAGCAGTAATTGAATTGTATTTAAGCGTTGACTTAAATGAATTATATAGACTGTCCACAAGAAGCAAGCCCATACCACAATATCTGATAGTAAGTATGAAATATCACAGACATACTTAGTCTTCAGACAGAGACTACTAATTAGGTTAAAACCCTCTATCAGAGCGAAAGTAGTGGTCTAATCTAATATGCGCCCCATTTAGAACCACACAATGCCCTGAAGATTTTGCCATTACTCAAACTTCTCCTCCTCCTCCTGGAAGGCTCTACTCCTGCGATTAATTAAATAAGAAATTGCTATCAAACACCATAAACTCGTCACCATAATTCAAATCTTAAGAAACAGCTCACCAGGCAGACAACAGCCCAACATTCCTAAATGCAAAGTTTCCTTATCTAATCTTGCGTTTCACTCTGCGCTACTTGAGACAATCAACGTGTGTTTCCATTTGATAACACGACTTATGCGAAATCAGCTTAAAAAAAAACAAAAAACCATTCGATTCCGATCCCAACCACCTGCTACCACGATATGTAAAAAAGAAAAGTCAATTACGAAAAAACTGAAGAAAAAATTGCCAGTGAGAGAGTTAAAATGATTTCGAGTGGAATCTGTTGGCCACTTACCTTCTGCTAATACATCCTCCACCGTCACCGACACTTCACCCACAACGAATACCTTTCCCACGAAACTATTCGTCTCCTTCGTTGTGGTGCTGCTCTCGAGCTTCTCGTTTTTGTCAAACTTTGAGAATATTTTCTTCATTTTCACAATACAATACGAGTGGCTGCCTCAAATCTGTAATCCGCTTCGGTTTCAACTTATAATTCGTGTAATAATTCTCAGGATCACAACCAATCTGGGAGGCGAACACGGATTATAAATTGTCCACCACCGAGTTCCGTTAAAAATGATTTTCTGGACTAAGCTTCCTCTTTCGAATCTGTTGCCTCACTTTCGGCTCCGAATTTTTACTTTAATTAAATTAATTGCAAATTAAAACAAAGTAAACAGAAAAATCCAACAGAAACAGAAAAAATGCAAAACAAAAACTTTGCAACACCACTAATTTTGCATTTTATTTATTTTTTTATTTTTTTTTCGTCGACCGATTTCCGATTGGAGTCGCAGATCAAGAGGAAATTGCACAATCTTTGCACCACCACTCCAAATTTGCACTTGGAAATGGAATTCCGAATGGTCGGATCGCAGGCGATGTGGAATCTCGGAGTTGGAAATGAATTTCACAAAATTTGCATCACTTTTCGAGCACACAGATGTGCCTCATGGCGCAGGGATGAAGGGATTTTCGGGATTTTCGGTGTTTTTGGGTTTACTGCTTTTTGCGGATTTAATTGCTGGCGATTGCGAAAAATTTACATCATTTCGTTTCGGGGTTCTTTTGGTTTTTCTTTTTACTTTGTCGATTTTTCTTTTTGTTTTTGTTTGCGTCTCGCCCACACTGCAGATCGATTATTGGGAAAAATGCACACGTATTGCAGGCGGCGATTTATGGCGAATCCGATTTGGGAGACGATTATTGAAAATGCGTAATAATGGAGAAGATATTTGCAGAAATTGTGGTGCACTTTGATGAGTAAAGTTGGTTTTTTTAATTATTTCTTCTTTTTTTTCACTTCACTTGAGGTGTTCTCGCCTGGAGAACTTTTCACTTCTTTTCTTCCTCCTTCTCTGGTCGACCGAGAGACGTCACTGAGTGGTGGAGAGTTTAGTGTAGTATTTTCCTATTTCGTTTTGTCTTCACGAATGGAGAATATGATTTTCATGATGGCGAGCTGTTAAAAATGTTGATTGAAAGAATTGGGAGACTTGTCCGCATCATAGGGTGCCATGTATAAAAGAGTGAAACAATTCGTAAACACCAGGCTAACAAGGTTTGCTTTTTTTATATATTATTTGGTCCAGAATTATTTGGAACATATAAATATTTATTTTAATGGTATAGAAAATTGTCATAAATTCATTCGCAAAAATATATTGCTTGAATTCATATTCAAGATATCGCCTAGGGATTGTATTATATATTTGAAAAGAAGTTACCATGGGTGGCTATCTTATTCATCTAATGTGGTTCTTATGGCCACCAGGAAGATCCTTTCAACAAAAAATCAAATTCTAGACTATGCTCATAGAATCTTTGAAGACTGGGCCAAGCTTGTAGCAGAGCTTGTTCTGTTCATACTCGTACATAAGGAGTATTGCCTGTTAAGGGACGACTCATGCCAAAACAACAGCGCCAGCGGCAGAACTTGGAAATATACTTGTCCTTCTGCCCCTATATCTATACTTCTGCACCTGAAAAGCCTCACTCAATCCTGAAATTAATTGGATTATGCTTCTATACTGAGTACAAAATACCTTATCATGATTTCAAAACACCATTCGCCGGCATTTTCGCGTTCAGTGTACAATGGGACGGAAACCAAATTTAATTTCTACGGATAAATCAAGTATAGATACGTAATCCGGCGCTGGGATCTTTTCAGACAAATTGAACTTACAATGCTCACAACGCCTGCAGGACTACAATAGTGACTTCCACACCGAGAAACTGGCTGTAGCCGAACTGGAGCAGCAAAACTTGCGGAAATAAAGGCAATATCCTGGTCACAATGGAGTGACAGGTAATGTGCGTGCAGCCGATCTATGAAGGGAACTGTCAGATCAAAGGATTAAACCTCCAATTTACCCTATGAAGGTTTCTTCTTTTTTCGCATCGGTAGCAGGGCCTAATCATCAGATCCAAAAAAACGACTATCGCCGTTAACTATCAACATTCATTTGACATGTTTTAATGTTTCCACACAAGTTCTCGCAAAAATATGTCTGCCAGCATTGTTGCTGTCTGCGTTAACGCGTAGAGCTAAGAGAATACAAGTGGAGCGAGCGGTACCAATAAAAGCTAATGAATAGTGAAAAATTGTTTCACACAAGAAAGATTGTATTGAAAAGCAGATGTGAACTATCTATGCGAGACAGAAAACGGAAGGCAGAACTAGGAACCACAGTCAAATCCTCACCCCCTTCCTATTCCTTTAAGGAAACTATTACATTTGCCAAATGCACACGGCATTGTTTATACGCGGCTAGTGTCAGTTTCATGTCTGTAAGTTCTTTAATATTTTAAGCCCCGAAGGAACTACTACGAACCTCACGCAAAAGTTATTCTTTAGGAAACCTCCAAAAGTGGTTCAACAGAGATTTACTGTGTTTTCGTTTCGGGTAGAATCAAATATACTTTGGACAAGAGTATTAATATTCATTGGCTTTATTTTCTAGTGCAGTCGGAGACAAAAAATAACTTGCACAGTCTTGCGCTTCTCCCCCAGCATCAATGTTTTTATGGCAAAGAACAGGATTAGGATTTGAGAGTCCTGTATCAATACAATCTCCCAAAAGTTTCTGGAAAGTCCTCATTATGTAATTTGTCTGTTTAGACATTGAACATGTCAATTTTGTGTGATAGTCACTAGTGCCAGACACAATTTTGACAGCTCACTATCGCCATAACTAAACAGCCACAATAACAGCGAATTGCACAGCGATTGTCGTTTCTATTTTGATCTTGAACAACATTCAACAAATTTAAAAACCAGAAACAACAAAAATGCAAACGAGTAGTAAAATCAAGGCATTCATAGAACTTATTAAGACAAATCCTGTCCTTTGGGATAGTAGTTATTCTCCGAGGCAAAGCAGACTCGCCAAGATACAAGCATGGCAAAGAATTTCAGACGAGTGTGGCGTTCCAGGTATGCATTAACCTAAACTGCCTTAGTAGTTTTGTCGATTGGCAATATCGTTTATATTTGAAAATTTCTCTAAAGTCGAAGCATGCAAAAAGAAGTGGAGAGGTCTAAGATACTCCTACCTAAGGGAAGGATATAAAAGAAACAAATTCGGTCCAGACTCTGAAGATGAGTTCACTTACAGATGGAAATACGCAGAGGACTTGGACTTTCTAAAAGATCATATTTCCGTCAGGTTGGACATTGGCAGATTCCTCTAAATTCATTGCTCAATCATACATTTTACAGAAATAAACACAATGTGTACTGGTCTCCTGGGAATTTGGGTGCCGATTCGTTAAACTCACCTTGTAATGAAGAACCAGTGTGTAGCTTATCATCAGAAATTACTGCAGGAACTGACGTGTAAGTTTGTGTGAGTTTCAAAAGAATTTGTTCTAATTTGAGATATTTTCTAGGCTGTCGCCCTCGTACGATGGAGAAAATACCTCGCATGAGGACCAGAGGGAAGAAATCTTTATAGAAGACTCTTTAATGGAAGCACCGAAGGAAATGGAGCAGAGAATAAACATTGAGGAGACCTTGCTAGACACCATCAAATCTGTTCAAAAGATTTTGAATAGGCCTCGAGCTTCGGAACTTCAAAACGTTGTTCAATTAAGTGGAGAAGATGAGCTTTTTTGTCGATTTCTAACAGAGAAGCTGAGGAAGTTCCCGCTTAAAGTCAAGAATGACACGAAAGAAGCTTTGTTGCAGTACGTCAATGAAGTGGAAAATAATATATCCAAGTCAGTTCCTGCTTGGAATAAGATTGAGGAAAACTAAACTTGGAACAGGTCAATTCAAACGTCTACTGTGATAAGTTCCCAAATATAATATTCTAGCGCCAAATCGAACTGAAATCTTTCTCATTTAAATAAGTTAAACGAATAAATTCTGAGTAGTCTCAACCACAAACCCAATGTCAGGATGTTAGAATATGCAAGGACACTTGAGGAGACTTTTTAACCTGTTTAAGTATTAACCATTTTGATATAACTAGCTAGGGCATAACTTATTTCACAAGGAAAGGAAGTCTCTTTTGTCTGGGATACAATGGTTTAATTGATATTGGCCGTTTCGAATGAGCGTCGGATGGCCGGTAATCCAATATATATATCAGTTGTTCTTCCCTACACCTCTACAATTAGTAAGTCATCGAAGCTGAAATGAGTTTAATCGCATCACATCAAATTGTTGTTATAGAGCCATACATGCTAAGTGGCTAGGGTCCGTTTCATGAGATTAAGAATTGCCAATCTGGGCAAGTAGAATATACTCATCTGCCTGTTACTTTTTAAGCCATTGTCGTGCCTCCTCATTTTCGCGGAAATCCCAATACTTCATATTTCTTAAAGTATTATGAGCTTTATCGGGGTCGAACCTTATTTTTCGTCGATTTTCCCTCCTGGTACACAATCTTTTGGCTTACTGGGGATGCCCTTTGGAAGAGGCACTCATCTCCGATATTTCTAAGCTTTATATTTTGGCCTTCGTAAAATCAAACGTGAACCAGTTTCGTGGTTTTCGTATGCAATCTAACTTTGGTGAAACATGAGAAGGATTCCTAGTCGATATGCTGCCGGGCCACATAACAAGTACTTGTAACTCGCTTTCCTTTTTTAGTGCGAACAGTGACTTTCTGATTGGCATGTGAAGATTCCGATTAAGTATATACTTCGTAATGGTGCAAGATCTGGGGTTTATGGTGGATGTGGCAATAACTCCCAACCAAGCTGCAGCAATTTTAAACGAGTGATCTGGAGCAATTACCGTGTTGTAGCCAAGGTACGGTTGCGGATATCCCGAATTACGCCAAATCAAGCATCGAAGACCATTGGAAACACTGCCAAAACGCCATCAGAGATGCCGCTTCTGATGTGCTGGGTTTCACTCGTCCACCACAACGAAACCCCTGGTTCGATGATGAATGTCGGCAAGCACATGCAGCTAAGCAAGATGCATATAAAGCGGCGCTGCTTAGAAAGACCAGAGCTGCTCATGAGCTGTATGAACGGAAGAGGAGAGACGAACACCGGCTTCTCAGGAGGAAGAAGAAAGACCATGAGAAGCGCGCAATCGAGGAAATTGAGAGATGCTACTCCAGGTGGAATGAGGTTCGGAAGTTTTACCAAAAGGTACAAATATCATGCCACGGAAACAAATCCCGAACCGAAGCCTGTAGAGATGAACAAGGGAACATCGTAGTAGCATCGCAGTCGATGCTGAGGATTTGGAAAGACCATTTCTGCAGACTGTATAACGGCGATGACGGACCAAATACCGCTGTCAGGCAGAATCAAACTTTTAACCTGGACGATGATGACCAACAATTCCGTCCACCCGACCTGGATGAAGTGAAGATAGCTATATCGAAGCTTAAGTCCAACAAAGCTGCTGGAGCGGACGACCTGACTGCCGAGCTCTTCAAAGCGGCACGCGATGACTTGGTAAGGAGCATACACCAACTCATTGGTAAAATATGGTCGGACGAAAGTATGAGCGATGAATGGAACCTCAGCATTGGTTGTCCGATTCTAAAGAAAGGAGACTCTCTGAACTGCGCCAACTACAGAGGCATCAGTCTCCTTAACATCGCATATAAGATCTTATCTGCCATATTGTGTGAACGCCTGAAGCCGTTCGTCAACAACCTGATAGGTCCAAATCAGTGTGTCAGGAAAGTCCACGATCGACCAGATATTCACACTACGGCAGATCTTGGAGAAGACCCATGAGCTTCAGATCGATACACACCACCTATTCATCGATTTTAAGGCCGCGTATGACAGCATCTATAGAGACGAGCTATACAGAGCAATGTCTAGTTTTGGCATCCCTGCTCGTCCGTCTGTGCAGGATGACGATGGTGAATGCACGCTGCTCCATCAAGGTCGGTAAAGATCTCACCGAGACCTTTGATGTCCAGAAAGGATTTAGACAAGGCGATCCGCTGTCATGCGATTTTTTTACTTGAAAGAATAGTACAAAACTCACGAGCAAACACAAGAGGCACTGTCTTTCAAAAGTCCGTCCAACTACTCGCATACGCCGACGATATTGACATAATCGGGAGAAAGCAGTGTCATGTCAGTGACGCTTTCGCGAGTATTGAGACGGAAGCGGCGAAAAGGGGTTAAGCCGCATTAAGGGCGAGACCAAATATATGCTGTCAAGCAAAAAGGACAACCAACACCGACGTCTCGGGCAGAACGTCACCTTAGACAGATATAACTTTGAGGTAGTTAAGGACCTTGTCTACCTAGGCTCTGCTATAAATACAGACAACGACACCAGCGCTGAGATCAAGCGAAGAATAACTCTTGCCAACCACTGTTTCTTTGGGCTAAGAAGGCAATTGAGTAGCAAAGCCCTCTCTCGGACAACAAAAGTCACCCTTTATAAGACCTTAATAATCCCGGTCCTGCTCAATGGCGCAGAGGCATGGACATTATCAAAAATGGATGAGGGTGTTCTTGGTTACCTTGAGAGAAAAATTCTTCGGACGATCTTCGGTCCCGTCTGCATTGAAGGAGAATGGAGGAGGAGATACAACAATGAACTCTACGGACTGTATAGGTACAGCGACATCGACCTAACCAGAAGAGTAATGGCTGGGTCATGTTGAATGTATGGACACCAATGCTCCGGTTTGAAAAGTCTTCGAATCCGCTCCCGAGGGACAGCGCAGTAGAGGAAGGTCAAGAATCAGGTGGCGTACGTAAGTGGAAGGGGACCTCAGCCAACTTAGCGTGCGAAACTGGAGGCAGCTAGCCAGGGATCGAGCTGACTGGAGAAGCTTGTTGACTGACGCCCAAGTCCACCCTGGACTGTAGCGCCACTTAAAGTAAGTAAGTAAGATCTGGAGCAATGAGCGGCTTTA
Source organism: Volucella inflata (assembly GCA_928272305.1). NCBI lineage: Eukaryota > Metazoa > Arthropoda > Insecta > Diptera > Syrphidae > Volucella > Volucella inflata. The sequence continues at coordinate 109,677,703 of OV743720.1, read as the reverse complement.
ACTGAAAAATCACCATTATGGAATTAGACAAACCAGTCCTGGCGATGTCGCTTTTCGATTGCATTTCTGCCATAAACTGTACGCAAATTTTTCGTTGCCTCAGTTGTTTACTTCCCTTTTTCGAAGTTATATAGTAAAATTAGGCGAATATGTTGTTCAAATTTCTACACGTTGGCTTTACTTTGATCACAGAAACACGTCGATGTATGAAGTCATCACCATTGCCTAGTTAGGCGAGCTCTGTCCGGAATGTAGCACCTTAAAAAAAATCAAGTATCGAGTTTCACTTTTCATTCCCGCATCTGACTTATCAAATCAAAAAGAAAGGCTCGTAGAAGTGTTGTATGATCTCAGTAAATAGCATCATTTGCATCAGTAGTTAGCGGCACGGTACTTTGAAACCAAGAACTGGAACATGCTTTATCAATTGGTGTTTTTGGAACCGATTAGTACCTTCTTCTCCACAGCCGTGTCTAAACCAAACCATACGAGGATGTTCACTTGATTTGATCTCAGGCCTGGGTAAACCCTAGGCAGATTTATTAAAGAGGAGGAGAGGAAAGTCATACATTGAGTAAAGAAAATTGTTGGGGAACAGCTGGTTGAGAATGAAGTGGAACGGATGTTGGCCTCCCTTTCTATGGACAAGGTATCCCTACTATATTCGGTGAGAATTGAATAGAGGGAATCAAGAAACTAAGATTACGTGAATGGATGTTGAAAGAGATAAGATGAAGCAACGAAGGGGGTATTTCCACCTAAAATCTGATAAACAACGAGTATATCAGCAACTTTTCGACGCCAACGTGGACGTACGCATTTAAAATTTATTGTTACAATTGTCTTGTACTTTGGTACCTTGATGTACTCCAACTGCGATAGGGATCCATAAACGTAAACAGAACACTGTAATGTCGATCTCTTGATATTATAAAACTTGACCGAAGATCTAGAGCATTTAGTTGGAGCAGACGGAGTTATGCAGTGCGTAACCAGGAGTTATCCCAAACCCTGTTGATCAGCCAACTGCCTGGAGCAGTTTGCAACGCAGAGTATTCATTATTTGTGTAATTTTTCAAATACAATATAAATGGACTATTGCTCCGTGCGCGGAAATGAAAATGTTAAGGATGTCTAGTGGAGTTACTAAACGCGATTGTATTAGATCTATGCGTATAAGAGGAAGTCTACATATAAAGAATTCGGTAACCGAACAGCTACGTTCAAAGATCTGCGGAAAATTCGGTTATAGAGGCACTATCAACTACAGTTACTCCAACTGTTAGAAAACGAGGTCGGAGAAAGAATTCCTGGATTTCTCAGATGGCGAATGCGCAACAACGCCTGGGGCTAACCACTGAAGCGATCTAGGACCGAGCAGTATGTAGACGCGTTCTGCGGTCAGCGACATTAGCCAACTCCATAAGCGGAGCAGCAGCGATGCAGTAAAAATTGAAAACTCGTTACGCATAAGTTCGTATAACGAGGAAAGGGTTAATAAAAGGATAAGAAGGACTATTGCTCCGTCAAAACAAACATAATACCTTCCAGAATTGGTAATTTTGACTAAGATGTCCACCATCCCGATTCTGGTGTTAATATCATTAATCTTTGATCACTATCTTGCTCCACCAGCCGTTTTAAAGAAAAAATACAATCATATTAGGCCTTAGAAGTAAAAAACCTTTCATCATGACAAAAGCTAGATACGCAACCGTCGAAACCGTTCCCACTGCACACTTGATAAGCCACTGTATTCGAGTATTTAAAAATAAAACACTTCACACCAGAGTGCATGTTAGAATTTATAAAATTTTCTTTATTTCTTCAGAAGACAGTATCAATAACCTTAGAATCTACTCACTAAACACTTTAGAGGCACCGGGCAATCAAGTCATTTATCGCATCGCCCCGATCACCATACTCTCCACCTCGTTTATAACTTACGCTTACCTTCTTTTGCCAGCCGTCTTTGGGGTTTGACAAAAAAAATGGACATATAAACGATGTGACTGTGTCAAAGTTCGCTCCTACTGTGAAGATCTCGTGGATTATGTCCTCCAAACAGATTATACCCTTTTCACCAAGCTGCTCTTCAATCATTGTATTGGACTGAATCGGGGTTTTTTTTCCGTTAATTAAAGCAAAACCCTTCTTGAACAGCAGCTCACGGATAGTGGTTATAGATGGATATCCGTAGCATACAAATGGTTCTGCTAGTCTCAACAAAATCTGGTTTTCCTTGCTATTCTTCATGAACACAGTGTGATGTCGTTTGGTCATATTCCAGGTTTTAAAGATTTTATTTGTCGTCTCATCAAAGATCTTTTTTCTAGAGAAAGAAAATATCATAAGAAAAGAAGGGACGGTTTTTTTTAAAACAAAAACTTACCCTGCATGCCGCGTGACAACCAGTAACTTTTCGTTGGTCTTTTCTGGCGTTGTGAATTTCGTCCGTAATATCGTTTGCTTTATTCGTTTAGATGTTCTTTCTGCCTTGAGGTAGCCCATAACAAACGATTCTGCACGACGAAACTTGTGATGATCCTTTGCCTTGGCAATGCGCTTTATGCGTTCCTTGCGTTTCTGTTCGACTACAGCTTTGTCCTGTAGAATTCTTCGTTTGCGGTGTGCAAGTACGGAGACTTGTTTACCAGGAAGTTTATTGGGAATCGCATACCTGGGGAGAAGCAGTTTTGGTTATATGTTTGTTTTACAATTATTTTTGAACGTTTATTTACTTGTCTGACATGGTTTTTTGGGTAAAACTAGGAAAAAAGCCTGAGAAAAATTTCTGTGTAATGCGCACTGTAAACACGTGCGGTGCGAAAAGAAAGATGTCAACACAGCAATCTGTCAAAAAATATAAATACAGTGAAGGTTGTAACAGTTAAATATGGGTGGTAATCTTCAAATAAATAGGGTGGTGATAAAAAAAAAACACGTTTAAAGCACAAATTTAATGGAATTTTTACGATGTGGTCGTCATATCACAGCTTAAAGTTTTTGTGCATGGTGTATTTTTGTTTACATCTTGTTATTCCAGGTAAATTTGCATCACGGCTGCATCCATTTCACGACTTTAGTTTGGACTAAAAAATAGCATTCTAAAAACCACTTAATAAAACGAAAGAGGGGTAAGTCTGGTAATAAGCGATATAACACCTAGTAACAGCAATATTAAGAACCTTTGCCAATCGATAGTGTAACTCTTGTCAGAGACTTCACAGAGAGTGCTAAGCGCTGAAGATCAACGACAATCCCATTGAGCGATATCATTAGGAACGACCCGAAGTTTGGTTTAGTCTTTTGCTTCCTGACGATTGTAGTACTTACGGAAACAAAGTTAACCAAGCAGTTAAGTAAATAAAAACAAGGGCGTGAAGTTGAACATGATAACAAGTCCTTCAAACTTATTTTACAATTGCTGAACTCGCTTCCATCTTCAAAATGCCACGAATTGTTATACACGATAGCCGTTTATCTAGCCTTAACAGAGGAAAAAGTGCAGTATCAGGTGAAAATATGATCATTTTGGAGATCGTCTAATCTTGGATTTGAAGACAATAGGTCTATTTGAACACTCAGTGCCGGCCTTAATTGGTTCAGCTATTTAGAGAGTATTACAAATTAACGGGCAATAAATTCTATCTCCCTTCTCTACTGTCAGCTAACAATAGTTTTCGAACAGTCCCAAAATATTTTGACAAGATGTCATCTGAATAATGTAGCCGTCAAGATGTAAAATATCAACACGAGTCTTCAACTTTCTCTAGTTATTCGATAGTCCCTTCTATTTTTTGAAGTGTTTCACAATAATCATATCACAAAATCATGGACCAACTATTTGTAGAAATTGAGCTTGTCAACAAGGATAACCAGACGGAAATATACACTACAGTCCCGTCATTCATTGCGCTCTATCTTTACAAATATTTGGGTTCGCCTAGCAACATTAAGCTGAACTATGTGAAAACTTACTTTTACGATCACCCCAAAATCAGGTTGAACGCAGAAGCTTTAGAAGAGCTAAACGACGACAGGATAATATGTAAAAATAAGACCAATATTCAAGCAATTAGAGATCTTAAGTTACCCGCCTACGTGAAGGACAGTAATACATTTATCTCAGGTCTTTGTGCTGTCTGCAGAGAAGTGGTTAGTCGAAACACAGATTCGGATCGAAGAGAACTACTTGGATTCAAAGAGAGTTGCTTGCTAGCACCAGCAGAATGTTCAATTTGGACTCGTTTTTGTGAGGTGAATATCATTAACGCGTTGGAAAGGATTATTTCGGACAGGAATGCCAATAATGTTGATGTTTATGAACTGCCACAAGAATTGCCAAGATTTGAGGCACACATGGGAGAACCTGTAAGGATGCACAATATTTATAAATTGGCCAGACAAAATGCCAATAAACAAAAACCTGTGGGGAGGAAAAGAAAAGTTATCATCGAATGTACGACTCCCAAGGAGACACTTGACATAGAGCATAAGTTTGCGAAAGGAATCGCTTTCACAATCGCCGACTTGATGCTATATTCCTGCTTTAAAATACTCCTAGGACAGTTGCAAATTGATTTAAAAACAGAAGAAAACTTTCCCCGTCTCCATAAATGGTTGAATGTGGTATGATGTTTGCTTATTTTGAAAAGTTTTTTTTTTTCACTATTTAATCGTTGTACTCTAGGTCGAACTAACAGATAACAAATGCTGCCAAATTTTAGAAGAACTGCTTCCCACAATCAACGACAAAGAGAAACTTCAAATACCTCACAAACTACCTGACTACGAGCATGCAAGCCTATACAGAAGCGATCCAAAGCGGTACAAGCCACGAAATAGAATATTTACCGAACAAAAAGAAGTTGAATCAAGTCTGAGCAAACTTAAGGGACTGCAAATCGAATTTTCTAGTGACGCAGGGATTGTATACGATACACCAGTCGATTGGAATGCAATTGAGCCTGATCAAAGCGTAAACAGTTCCATTCCTGTGCAAAGGCTTGATAGAAAACGGCAGCAGTTGGAGAACCTTGCCAATGCTGTAAAATCGTTAGCAGAAGATGGTGATAGGATAATCGACTTTTGTAGTGGTACTGGTCACCTCGGGATCCTCCTCGCATTAATGCTGCCAAAATGTACCGTTATTTTTTTGGAGAATAAAGCGATATCACTGCAAAAATCAAAGGATCGTGCACATGAACTGGGCCTGACCAATTGCCTGTTCTACCAATGCAATATTGATTACTTTGAGGGTATCTTCGATATTGGATCGTCATTGCATGCTTGTGGAACTGCAACAGATATAGTCCTTAGTCAATGTATACGCAGCAGAGCAAAGTTTGTCTGCTGCCCCTGTTGTTATGGGCATATTCAACCGATGCCCCACATCAACTACCCGATGAGTAGAAGATTTCAATCTGTCCTACAAGAGAAGGACTTTTTGTACATAGCTCATGCAGCAGATCAAGCCCACGAACTGGGGACGCTGAATTGTAAGCCGGAAATGACACGCCAGGGTCAAATGTGCATGGACATTGTTGATTCCGATAGAAAGTTGCATGCAGAGGAAGCAGGCTACGATGTGATATTAACGCGATTGCAGCCAGAAAATTGTACGCCAAAAAATAGACTGCTTGTGGGGGTGGTATGATTGGCAAATAAACGCAAAAACCAATGTTGAATTGTTTTATTTTATTTTTAAGTTCTTTTACTCGATTGCTCTATGTATGCCAGATAAACTATGAAATGTTCAAACATGCCTTGATATTCTACCACTATCCACCCGACAGCTTACTCATGATTTAATGCTTGTACTATTACTCTTATGATAGCCCCTATGATCGACATTTGTATTTAGTTGAATTATTATCCCAACTACGTCATCAATAGGGATAACTTTCGAAACTTAATCTATCTATCTATCTATCAATTGCTTTCCTTAAACTTCTTTTAGCTCGTTGGTTCTTCAACCGCTATAGTTTCATTGCACACGACGTGATCATTTAATTGAATTAGTGGGAACACCTCAGGCGGCCCGCTCAGACCACCTTGTCGTAGTCTGCAAATCCTGTTCTTCAGATGGCAATAATTTTTTTTAAATCAAAAATTAATTCATCATTACTTGAACAAACATCAACATTAATATGACGTCGTTACATTTTTAGCACTTCCTTTTCTAGGACGGACATTCTGAGACATGGGGCGGGAACATATCGTTCCGAAGTGAAGTTGAAAAGCCTAAATCCATTCTCAGAGCACATTACAGGGTTTATTTGTCGATTGGTATACAATGGTGTCATTCATATCCGAGTCTTAAGCGTGCATTGTAGTTTATGTGGGGGCGGCACAATTCATATATTCGGTTTAATTCAAGCCGAAAATGATTTGAATGACTTAAGAATGAGACTTAAGAAACTAAAACTATAGATTGAGGTGATCTAGTCTTTGGGGGCAGGTGCTTCTGTTGAATTTACACACCAGGTTGGTTTGTAATGGTCGGTTCGTTGACCTCATAAGACGTGCGGTGGCTGATTAAGTAGGAGAGATGAGGGCATCGTTAAGTACAAGATAAGAGAAATAGAGTCGTATGGAGATGCTTAATTCAAAGAGCCTGCAAATAGTCGTTGAATGAATATATTATCTGCTACATTTCTTCAAGGTTTTTCAAATTAATAAGATGGAGGTGATTAAGATAGGGAGGAAAGACAAAGTCCTGCTCAAGTCGACACGACAAGAAGAGAGTCTACGTTTGACTGAGGTCTCGCATGTAAGGAAATATCCGTTTTAATAAAATTGGTTAAAAACCGTGGACAGAAAATTTGTAAAGAATCAATTAATGAGATATCTTTTCGAAAGCAGTAACCAATAATTTCAATTCCGTTGCGATTTTCAAGGACAAAGTGAACGAAAAAACCAATTCTACAAGGTAGTTGATGCGGAAGCCTTACTGGGTGGGTGAGATGGAAGATTTGCAGATTTGCAACCTGGGGGGAGGCGTTTTGTTCCACTCCTTGGAAATAAAAGCTCATTACATCAGTGGCACCTATCCAGTATGAGTGTTACTGTTGATTCAATTTGTGTAATTTCGCCACTCTATTTTCTCTTTGGGCTTTTTAATATATTAGTAGCCCTGAAAAAAGCTGGATCATAGCAAAGCCGTTGATTCCATCTAGATAGTCCTTTTCCTATATCGAACTTTGAGTCCTGGCTCGCATACACAATTTTATCATTTACATGTAAAACTTTTTCGGGCAATTAAGGGCTCATCTCGTGGAGGTTGAGCAAGCATTTGATCAATTATGTTTTAACCGGTCGGTAGTCTCATACTCGTCCAGGCCCCTACGCCATCTTTGATGGCTCTTAAGAATTATAATCGGGACGTGTGAGAACTGGCATCAATCCCCGTGATGTTGGTATTCGGAACATAAAAAGTACAATGGACAGCGTTTGATCGGGGAACTACTGACTATCCTATAACTTGGATTGGGCCAGCAGCACTACAATCAAGTTCGTAATGTAACGCTTGCACTACCATAAGTAAATCCTTACTCATGCGGGCTTGAATGTAAAGTGCGCGCTTGAGCAATGAGTTAATAGGGGTTGACGCCACCAAAGGGCACGCAATCCTACACAGAAGATATAAAAAAATATGATGAACCAGCTTATCGCGTTGGACACTAACGGATTCACTATTGACGATCTTAACAAATGATAAAATAACAATGACCTTCGAATCCGCATGTACAACGTTGAAACCCCTTGAAAGACCACGTCTAGCCGAGCAACTAGAGTCTAAGCTAAAGCCTGCAAGCTGCTTCGCCAAGGTCGTTAGTGAAAAAATCGAGACCTTCAATTTTAGAAACAGACTTAAACAGACAAAGCATTGTCCTGTGATTGAAAGAATTGTGCAAAACTCCCCAGCCAACTTCCCATTGATATAATGCTGGAGCAAACATAGTGGGCTGGTAATGGAGCATCTGCGACTATGGAAGCGACAGAGATGTACTTAGCGGTGAATGACGAAAAACAAAGTAAAACAAAAGAGCTGCTAACAAAAGGAAACACAAACCAACATTAACTTTCCTATTTCGAAAGACAAGATTTCTGCTTTGCCTAAATTCAAGATTTTATATAATCTTGGAGCAACAGAGGAGTAAAAGTTCAAGAAGTGATGTGTGTTGAAAGATGGAATGAAAGCAAGATTGTTATTGCTATTACGCAGAGACTGATGGGTTTGTATTACTGTCAATGGAGTAACCACTCATAAAATACAAAAAGCAAATAACTATTTTCTCGGCGATTTTTTCTCCAGATTATTCTAACTATATGTTTTTGCACAATGAGTAACGTATGGACTCCCCAACAGATTAAGCCGTACTGCAACTTTGATTGTACTAGTCCATAGGATATTGTTTCCATCAGTTTTTTAGAACAAAATTGCCTCAAATGGTACATAAACTTCGTAGTTTTTAATAAGTAATAAGATCTTAGACTGGCAGTATGATTACTCCAATTCAGTTTGCTATCAATTTCCAGTTTTTTCTATATAAAAACACTGAGGTGAACAAGTTAAATCCCGATTAAATAAGGTAGAAAATGATGTCGTTTTGCATGTAACAGGGCTAAATAATAACTGCTTACTACTTGCACTATGAAAAGTCATAGAGGGGAAATTGACAATGTTAGAAGACAACTTGAAGAAAATTATTTTAGTCTTATCACTGATTACCAGTTTATGTAAACAAAACCAATGTCTCAGCTGCTCTAAGTCGTAACTAATTTTAGCAATTAAATCTAACGCAGAGCTATTAGAATTAGAACAATGTATATTATCAGCAAATCTTATTTGTTTACCTTTGATATCGGGGTTGAAAATTGAATTGATATAGATCAAGTACTGAGCCTTGTGGAAAACCAATTTTAATATCTAACGATAGGCTAAAACTATCATTAATCTTTACAACTTGTTTGCGGTTGTTTAAATAGGAAAGACCTCTTATGCCCGCTTTTTCTAACTTTTGTGTTAATATCATATGGCCGACAGTATCAAATGCCTTAGTAATGTCAATAAAAATAGCAGCCGTATTCGTATTTTTTATTGTTCAGGCTTTCGTAGTCAAAGCAGCAGAACTCTAAGGGGGCATCCTCTGTTGACTTCCCAGCTCTAAACCCAAACAGATTATTACTGAAAAAAAGAAGATGAATTTAGAAAAGTCATTATTCTATTTTTCACTGCTTTCTCAAAGGATTTTAGAAAACACTGGAAGAAGAGAGATTGGCCTATAGTTATTTAGATTTTTACTATCACCTTTCTTTAAAAAAGGTATTACTTCTGCCGTTTTTAAGGCATCAGGAAAAATACCATAGTAGATACTTTTATTAAAAATATCCGTTAAGACATCAACAATATTTAGTGAGACCTTCTTAATAAAATTGTTAGGCCAACTACTCGTATCTTTCGTGGACGCATTAGAATTTTTTAGAGAATTGATAATCCTAAATAATTCTAAAGAAGAAATCGGGTCATGGAAAAAACTATTGGCTTGACTTTATTCATTGCTAAAGCAATCTTCTACACAATGATTCGACGATTCAGAGAAACCAGCACTAGAAAGAGTCTTTTAAGCCACAGTTGTAAAATATTTGTCAAAAACATTAGATATTTCACTAGGATTAACTATATTACGAGTATGTCCCTGATAAGATACACAATTGAGTTCATTTAAAGCGGGTAGTTTTTTATTTATAAGTTCGTTAATAATTGTCCATTCTTTCCTTAAACTGCCTCTAGCTATATTTAGTTTATTGGTTTAATAATTGTCTTTGTTCACAATAACTTCCTCTGCAACTTCCTTGCACACTCTATTATAGAGAAGTTTAAGACTGATATTATTCGGTTTCTTTTTTCATTTAATATATAATTTATTCTTCTTTTCAATCTTCTTTAATAAAGTTGTAGACATCAATGGCTTATTTTTTTTTAACTCTACATTGTCTATGGGTTTCAGTAAGACATTCACTAACATGAGCTCTTACGATATTAGCAAAGATGTTAAAAGCATTAGAGGGATTACTTTCAAGATACTCGTACACATCGGTTCAACTTTCATGTAGTAGAAGATGGTTAAGACGTTCGTAGTTCAAGTCTTTAACTTTCTCAAACCGTACACACATATCAATATGTTTCATAAAACTAAACCAACCATACAATGATCGGTGATCTTAAAATATCCTAGTCCTTCTTAGAAAGTAGATAAGAATACTCTCGGGGACTTTGGCTGAAAAGTTATTCGGGTATTTCTCGGCCTAGTCTGCATAATTGAAGAATAGAGAAGATTTTCTGTTTTCAATCCCAAACCAGAGTGACAACGGAGTAGAAAATAACTTATCCCCTCCTCACATTCGTATCTAGAAGGATGGCGCAACTGGGAGCAGTAGTCAAAAGAACGCGGTAGTAGAAGAGGTATGTTAGCTAAGGTCCTGACCCAACCTCGGACTGGATCACCACAGAACATTAAAAAAAAAGAATGATGGCTACCTTTGGTCAACACAAACTTTGAGCTACATATGACAAGCGATTTCACTTAATTTTAAACAAGCTTTTGTGTTTTACTTCAAAAAATTTACAAATTGTTGAACTTAATTATTTTGTTAGATTTATCTTTGTAAATCTTTTATCTCATATGTTATATTTGCATGCTGAATATGTCTGATGATCTTAGTTGCAGTCGAAATGACTCCTTAAGGATAGATCTCCCTTCATCATGTTCGTCTGCTTCACATTTTGATGAACGTCCTACTAGACTTCATGAATGGCTGCAAATTGACGATATTGAAAGGCTTCATCAGATCTTTTTAGACCATCCAGAAAGGAAACTTAACCACAAGGAGTTACGTGCCGCTCTAGCCAGGTTCAATTTGTGGTTTACTGACGATGAGTTCGTTCGGCTTTTTCTAAAAATCAATCAAAACAAAGACTTCAAATGTGATTGGGATGAGTTTGTTTCGTATTTGATATTTGGATTTCAGGACGATGATCCGGATAGCCAGAAAGAAGCACTAAAATTACCCATTTCTGAAGAACCAATAATTAAGAAATCCGAGCATCGTACACCGATTGTCGCAATAACCCATTTAAAGAGTTTGGTAAAGGTAACCATTTAAAGTTGTTTGATACAAAATTGCACACGTTTTTACCAATCTTAAGAGCGACAGTGAATCGACTGGAATGTATCTTACTGCAAGTAAAGAAGGACTAATCCGATTCACGTCATTTGAGCTGGAACCTATTCGAACTGGTGTTTCTGAAAGCTGTTTGTACCAGAAGATACAGAGACTTTCCACACACCAATCTATATTATTGTTGTATTTTTAGATTGTATCAAAATGCCCACATGGATCCTAGCTATACAAGCTTTATCTGATGTTTCCATTGTCTGTACGTCATCGACTGAGAGGGAGCTGCGCTTTCATGAAACGGTGGCTTCCAATTTCTATCTTCGCATTGTTATCCGTAGTATGCCATTTGCAGTCGATTGTATGGCATATAGATTTGATGAGACAAGTAATAGTATGTCGAAGCTAATACTCGGTGATAGAGCAGGCAATGTGAGGGTTTTGGAATTTTCACCAATTCTGCGAGGCCCTTTTCAAAGCAAACCTGGTACCGCTTTAGTAGAGCTTCTGTGGTCTGATGTACTTAAAGGAAAACACTTAGCGTTTTACCCTAAAGAGTTTTTACATCTTCATATGGAACTGATTCAAAAGGTTTATTTTTCTTTTAAAATGAATATTATCTTAGCAGCGGCGGAGTACCGAAATGTTAAAAAGTATGAAAGCCGTCCACCGGGTGTTAAAGCAATTGATTGGAAAACTTCAAATCAAACATTTTTCAGGATCCCTTTGGTAAGTAAACTGTTGCCGGAACACTCGGCACTACGTTTTCAAATAATTTTTCAATTATTCAAACTTGCTTGTATGAGGACCACGACTCAGAGCTCCGCCTTCGTTTGCAGGATACTGTTTCCTAGGTGTGGGTCAATTGCAGTATGTAAGCAGTTTCCTCTCTTTTTAGGGCGTCACAGCATTTTTTCTAGACGAACTCAATCGAATTTTAGCAACCGGGGGTCCAGATACTTTTCTTCGAATTTGGGATCCTTACATTCCATTAAAACCATCGGCAGTCCTTGCCGGACACAGCAGTGGTATTATCTCAATTTTCATTCAACCCGAAGAGAAGAAGGTCTACAGTATTGACTATGTGAAAATAATCAAAGTATGGCATCTAACTGAACACAATCTGATACAAACTTTTGGTGGCATAGTCAACATTGTTCCAACAACCGAAACAGAACTGGTTTATTTCTATGACAAATATTCGCGACAGCTTTTTGTAGGAGGCCGAAAAATTATTGCATTCAAATGCTGTCCACGCTTGCAAATGGATTTAACTGATGGAAACACTCATGCCGCTTCAGTATCTGTGGTTTTATACAACAAGCTCTTTAGAAATATTGTTACATGCGGTATAGACAGCAACATTATAGTTTGGGATCCTTGGATTGGTCGCAGGCAAGTTATGATCAGAAACTGCCACATGCAAGTGAATCGACATGGTTCCAGGACGGTCGAAATAACTGCTGCATGTTTTGATCCACTCGAACAATTCCTTATAACTGGAGCACGAGATGGATCTCTTAAAATTTGGAACTACAACAATGCTGTATGCATCAGAAATATGAGTATTACGCCAGAATGTGAGGTTACAGCTGTGTCATGGATTGAAGATAGAATCTTTGTAGTTGGATGGGATCGCCGTGTCACCGAATTTGTTGACGTCGAAGGTAAGGAGTATACAGATGCCAAAAATTGGCCAACATTTCATGGAGATGACATAACCTGTTCGGACGTTAAACTGGGAGAGTGCCTAGTGACGGGAACCTATTCCGGTGAATTGATTTTTTGGAGATTGGAAACTGGACAGCCTTATCGTCGTTATGATGTTGAGCATCCGAAAACTTTTGTTGAGGTTGAGTGGTGTATAATTTCATAAATGTCATCTAATGTAGTTTTTCTCTTTTAGCTACTGTATAAAAAGGACGACGAAATTGAAGTTGAAGAATTACCTGAAGCGCCACAAATTCGTATTTCGCAACTTACTCGAAAGTCAGTTTCTCAACGTGTTATTGACGCCAACTTTGACTCATACAACGAAGAGGAAGAATTTATGAAGAAGAAAAACACTCTGCCGATATCTGTTCAGGCAGTTTTGTTTCTGCAAACTAGACCAATGACTAAATTGCATGGTATTGATGCATCTCACATTTGTTTAGATACTATTTAATTATTGTCTTAAAAGGTAGTCTTTTCGTCGCATTGGATACTGGAATAGTTCAAGTCTATTCACACCATAAGGCTGGCGGATTTATCAATGAATTCAATGCGGTTCATAAGACTGGAGATTGTATTATTGCAATGGCTACTGACAAAAAGAATCGCTACTTATTCACGGGGAGTGCCTTTGGATACGTAAAGATATGGCACATTGTTAATTATTGGTAAATACTTTGGTTTGCATGTACGAGTAGGTATACTCGAATTTAGTTTAAATTTTCTCTTTGAACCTGATCAACCATACCTGCACGATAACATTGTATGACGATGTGGCCCAACCCTCGCATGCAGCTGGTTGACTTTAACCCACCCATCAAGTCATAATCTCGTCGCTTCATTTCCCGTTTTACCTGGCCTTTACACGGGTGTTCAACGAAGACCTAATTCAATTGTTCGATTAAAAAAATAACGAAATTTCCGAAACATTTCACGAACTGAAGACTGAAATTCAAAATAATTTTGAGTGACGCGGAAAGTCTTAAGATCACCACTTTTGAAGTTCGTCGCTTAGATAGAAGAGATTTATATATGCTCTGTTCTCAATGTCGAGATCGAGGGAACTCCATTTCTCACCGTAGACCCGGCATCGAGAAAAGGCCAATCGTCCAAAAAGGGTGTCCCAAATGCATATCATATTTGACTTTTGCGCCAAAAGTATTGTCAACGGAAAAAAAAGACCGGGGACCAGCTGACAGTTCAGGGTTAGGGTGAATAAAAAATTGAGCGCTATACGAAATAACAACCCGTTTTCAATGTTCAGAAAAATAATCAAGGTTTGGCAAACAAAATCATCTTTGGCGATGAGGCTAGTTTATCATGTGCGTCGGTTATGTTACTTACTTACTTACTTTAAGTTTCGCTACAGTCCGGGGTGGACCTGGGTCTCAGTCAACAAGCGTCTCCAGCCAGTTCGATCCCTGGCTAGCTGCCTCCAGTTTCGCACGCTAATTTGGCTGAGGTGCCCTTCCACTTGCGTGCGCCACCTGAGTCTTGGCCTTCCTCTACTGCGCTTTTCCTCCGGAGCATTGGTGTCCATACGCTCTAAATGACCCAGCGATCTCAGTCTTTGGATTTTTACTCTTCTGGTTAGGTCGATGTCGACCTAATGAAAGATAGTGCCTCTTGTCTTTGCTCATGAGTTTTGGACTTTTTTTTTAAGTACGATGTTGCAAAAATCGCATGACAGCGCATCGCCTTGTCTAAATCCTTTCTGGATATCAGAGATCTCGGTGAGATATTTACCGACCTTGATGGAGCAGCGTGCATTCTCCATCGTCATCCTGCACAGACGGACGAGTTTGGCAGGCATGCCGAAACTAGAGATTGCTCTGCAAGCTCGTCTCTAGATATGCTGTCATAAGCGGCCTTAAAATCTATGAATAGGTGGTGTGTATCGATCTGAAGCTCATGGTTCTACTCCAAGATCTGCCGTAGTGTGAATATTTGGTCGATGGCGGCCTTTCCTGAAACCACGCCGATAATGACCTATCAGGTTGTAGACGAACGGCTTCAGGCGTTCACACAATACGGCGGATAAGATCTTACAAAATACTTAGGAGACTGATGCCTCTGTAGTTGGCGCAGTTCAGAGAGTCTACTTTCATGCGTCGGTTGGGTTGCTTAAGTAAATTGGTTATTATTGATTTACCGAATTTTAGAGCCCAAAAATATTCAAGTTTTCACAATGTTTTTCTCAGTCGATGGGGTGCTGTTGTGTTTTTTTTTGGAGAACGACCTTAGAGCTTCAAACAAATATACATAGACATATGCAACCTTGGTGGCAATAAGCCAATTTACGTTTAGAGCCTTCCATCTGACTACTTTGCTTAAGTTCCCGGTCACAATGGGATCGGACATAGTAAGTTTGCCGAAAATAGTCTTCTAGATAAAGCTCTTCTTCTTCTTATCCTTTTTATTAACCCTTTCCTCGTTATACGAACTTATGCGTAACGAGTTTCCCATTTTTACTGCATCGCTGCTGCTCCGCTTATGGGGTTGGCTAATGTCGCAGACCGCAGAACGCGTCTACATAATGCTCGGTCCTGGATCGCTTCAGTGGTTAACCCCAGACGTTGTTGCGCATTTGCCATCAGAGAAATCCAGGAATTCTTTTTCCGACCTCGTTTTCTTACAGTTGGAGTGACCGTAGTTGATAGTGCCTTTTTAACCGGATTTTCCGCAGATCTTCTTTGAACGTGGCAATACCAACTTATTCTATTCGCCTCAAGCTGTTCGGTTACCGAATTTTTTATATGTAGACTTCCTCTTATACGCGTAGATCTAATGCAATCGCGTTTAGTGACTCCACTAGACATCCTTAACATTTTCATTTCCGCTGCCGTCATTTTGTTTTTAAACGCTTCGTACATTGTCCAGCACTGTGAACCGTATATAAGAGCTGGTCTTACAACCGTGGTGTAGAGTTTCCCCTTTATTTTAAGTGGAAATTTTCGGTCGCAAAAGATTCCCGAATTTTCCCGCCATTTCATCCATCCCACACTCACTCTGTGGTTTACGTCGTCGTCACATTTCGCTTCCATGTTAACGATTGATCCTAAGTACTTAAAGATAGTGCTTTTCGGAAGAACTATTCCGTCTAACATTATATCCGGAACAGGTAGCAACGGATGCGCAAATGGGCATGTCAAATGCTCCGTCTTTGAACGACTTATTTTAAACCCGTTTCTCTCTAGCGCATTTCTCCATGAATCTAAGGCGTTCTGTATAAGTATAACTGCGTCGTCAGCGAAGAGAATTGCCGTTACATTTGCTTCGCGCATGCAGTCTTTTAAAAGATAGTCGAATACTACGTTAAAGAGGAAAGGGCTAAGTACGCTTCCTTGATGCACTCCGACATTAACTGGAAATTCTCTCGTTAGTCCAGCAGAGCTTTTAACCGCAGTTTTCACGTTTCCGTACATGTCTTGTATTATTCTAATATACGTTTCCGGTACGTTTTGAGACCTCAGCGCGGCCCATATGAGATCCCTAGGCACTCGATCGAATGCTTTCTCGAGGTCGATAAATACCATGTGTAAATCCTTAGACGAATCTCGGTGCTTTTCCATTATTATTCGTAGGCTTTGGATAGCGTCCACCGTCGATCTTCCTTCAACAAATCCACACTGGCTATTATCGAGCTTTATTATTTGCCGAAGACGTTCGTTTAAGACTCTTTCGACGATTTTCATTGTGTGTGACATAAGCTTGATTGAACGGTAGTTGTTGCATTCTCGAGTGTCGCCTTTTCCTTTGTATAATGGAACCAAGAAGCTACTTCTCCATTGATTCGGCATAGGTTGTCCACATTTTAATTTATTTAAAAGTTTCGATAGCCAAACGCTGCCGATCCCCTCCATCTTCAACCAAAACTCTGATGGAATGCTGTCTGGTCCCGCCGCTTTCCGCCGCTTCATTTTTCCAATTGCTATACTTATTTCTTCGATTGAAAAGTCCGAAACTTCCTCCTCGAATAGACCAGCTGTCGGCACGATATCACGTGGAAACTGTTTGTTAAGCAACTCCTTGCAGTATTCAAGCCACCGGTCACAAATTTCCTTTTCAGATAAAGCTCATGGAAGTGTCATAAAAACTGTCTAGGCTCTCGGTTAGTGCTTAGATTGGAGGTGGGTTTCATTAAACATACCTGCAGAGGGAATGACTATCGGGGTTGCCAATGGACCAAACGCATGCTGCTAGACTATGATGTTTCTAGGTACGAAGAAGTAATGGGTTTTCCAATAAGGACTTGACAAATTTGTTTTTTAAATAAAACGCAAACCATTTGAGATTCTTCAAAAACTTTAATATCGGCTTTAAGTACAATCAAAACATTTATGAATGGAACTCAACTTCGTTTATATGGCCACCGCCGGCACGTTTGCAGCGGTCGATTCGTTGGACCCAATTTTCAACGACTTTACCACACATTTCGGCCGAAACGGCTGCTATTTCGCGTTCAATGTAGGCTCTGAGCTCTTCCAACGTCGTCGGCTTGTTGGCATAAACCAATGACTTAACGTAACCCCACAGAAAATAGTCAAGCGGCGTTAAATCGCACGAACGAGGCGGCCAATCCACTGGTCTATTTCTTGAGATAATACGCTCACCATACTTACTCTTCAATAAATCGATTTTAACGTGTGCTGTGTGGCTTGTGGCACCATCCTGCTGAAACCACATGTCGTCCAAGTCCATATCTTCCAATTTGGGCCAAAAATAATCGGTGATTATGGCGCCATTCTTGAGAACGCCGTTGAATTGACTGATTTGGATCGTTTGCTACGGACGCCTGAACGGCAACGATATTTTCGACACTTCGACCAACCCGTTTTCTCACTGACACGGCCACATCACACAACGAATATGTGGACTCAAATGTTTGCACTAAACTTGTTATTGCCTGTCTACTAGGGCGAGAATTACGACCGAAAATTGGAATTAACACTCTTAAAGTCGCAGTCACCGACTCCGAATTTCGGTAGATAATTTTTATAATTTGCAGACGTTGCTCATTCATGTACTTTACCATGATGAAAATGTTGAGTTTACTGAATAAATTGACAGTGACAGTTTGATGATTAGTGAAAGAGTGCGTTCACAAATTAAATTCAAAGTTGTCAAGTCCCTATTGGAAAACCCGATTTGAATTCCCTATTATAGTTCTAGGTACCTAAGTGTGCCAGGCGTAAGTGACACAACATCCTGCGAATTCTCACATGGCAGGATGATAACATTGACGAAAATTTTCTCTATGAAAGTGCGTTATATGCTTGCATTAAATTACAGGTATTCGGTGCTAATGATAAATACATTTGGGCATCGCATGTCAAGCTGTTAAAGACAGCACTTTCATCAGCCATTTATCCATCATGATAGGATATTGAGCCTTTTCACCACTTTCCATCTCTTAAGCTAAAAATACCAAACGATACGCGGATTAAGCTGCAACAGTCATACAAATCAGCGATAATATTTAGCTCTGATTCAACAAATCCTTAAATGGGGATTTTAAATGTATTTGAGTCTAGGACTTAAGAGTGCCTTGTGGAGTAGACCACGTTGTCGCGTAAACGTATAAATTAATTTATTTTTCCTTTATACTAATTTATCTGTTAAGGTGCCAAGTCTAAGGTTAAGTCTCGCTATTTTCTGGAAGAACACACAATCAAATATTGACTATGAATTTCCTGTAGGAGGCAACGTTTGTATATTTTTCAGTTTTTAAAGATCTAGTTGTTATGACGAAATATTTCAAATGAAATTGTTTTCTTCGAATAAAAAAAAAAAAAAAATAAATCCAAAAAGAAAAAAAGCTACATCCACCTCTTGCAGAAGCCATCTGGTAATATCTCCACCATATATAAAATAAACCCAACAAAATTCAAATTAGATACGACAAATAGTTTCGACAAACTTCTGTGACACAAACACGACAACGAATGGAAATGATGACAAAATCATAAATTTCAGCCCCCACACAAATATTGAGGTAGGATTCCAAGGAATCTATCTACGGCGGTATGCCAATTTTCTGTCTGGTTGCATGACAAATGTGGGTTAAACGACTTGACTTCGTTTCTTGTCATCCACTAACGAGCCAAATCGAACGACCCCTACCCCCATAGAGCACTGAAAACAATGCCATTACAACCCTCGGAATTCTTCCTTATTAGTAATTAAATTCTAATTCCTGAGGTTGTTTCATGGCATGTTGACATTTTTATGAGAAGTTCATCGATTAGTGAAAATTAGCTTTATTACCTTAGAGTACCTTAGTTCGGTTTAGGTCTTCTATGCGTATGTTTAGGACAGGGGACTAAATCAAACTTGTTGATCCGTTTCAGCATACCGGAGGAGGAGAAGGTTCACATTTGCATGCCGAGACTACGATTACAATTCATATTTCTGCGCAAGGAACGTTTTGCTCCACGAGCTAAGAGGATTGTTCGCCATCAACCAGAACCAATGCTTGTCAGTTCTTACAAGGCTCACGTTCGTGCTATCACTTCACTGGTTTACATCAATCAGCCTCGGATTGTGGTTACGTGGGTTTCAATTGCATATTGAGATTGATTTAGTTATGAGGATTTTTGTTTATTTTTTTTTAGTGGAAGTCATGATTACTCGTGTAGGCTGTGGTCTTTAGGAGGAAGATACCTCGGAACTCTTGGTACTCCATTGGCCTGGTTGCATCTGTCACCTTTCGATCCAGTGGATGAGAGTCAAAAATATCGCCTTCCTCCGGATATCAAAAAAGTAGCCAGCTCGACAACTTTGAAAGTTTTGACTGGAGTCTATGCTGATTGCATAAAGCAATACCAAGAGACGTCCAAAATGGAAGAGAAATACGAAGAGAATATTGAGAGTGATGATTTGCAAGATACAATCTATGGTAAGCCATTGCGTTATCCGATTTTGGGAAACTATTTCAAACTACCGGAAAGAGGAAAAATGATTATACCTCCAGTCTTGGATACTTCACTATCATATATACCTGTGTACTCACATCTTGAGATCCATGAGACTGTTCCTATAGTAAGACCTCCAACTCCGGAAGCTTTAAAAAAGACTAAGGATCTAGAATTTATGCAATATTTTGAAGGAGAGACAACTAATAAAATTGAAAAAATTAATAAATAAATTTAAAAAACTTTGTTTTGGTTGCATACGAGTAAGTGAAGACATTTTGTACTAAGTGAAGCTAAAGTATTTTATACTCGAAAACTTTCCACCATATTGGAAAATGTCTTATTGACAAAGCACAAATATTATTGGAAATGTTGTTGTTTTTTGAATAAAATAAATAGGCAGGGTAAATTATTTTTCCTTATAGAAAAACGGTCCAATTTGTGAAGAAGATTTGTTCGTTTTCCATTTACAATAAATGTACTATTCACAAAGCAGCAGTGGTATTTCAATTAATCAGAAGTCACTTAGATTGACTCATCACTTGCCTTGATCAATTTGTCAGGAATTTCATTCGGTTTCAGAAGAAACTTGGGTATCTTCCTGTCATGTTTTTCTGTGGCATAACGGTACGCCTTTAACTGGTATTAATGCACTTTAAAGAGGACCACTCTAGCCGAGCCTTTAGATCTTTCTAGACTTTCATAAGTGATGAAAGAATTATAATTTACAATGTGTTAGCAGTTCTCTTGTGCCTTTTGTAAGATAACGGTAAACACCGCGGACTATCTGCGTTTTCCAAAATTGTGTGTTAGAAAGTAAATCTGCTTCGTCAGCAAAAAATGGCTGCTCTGAGGAAACAACGGTACAATAAGCGAAGGTCCAGGCTTCCGAAGCACCTAAAGCTTCGTTTAACATGCTGGATATACTGCTCTATATCCAGGAGGTAAAGGGCTAAGCTGAAACGGAAGATAACGGAGCAGGCTACCCATACGGACCAAGTCTACTAGCTCTTGCCGCGCCCAATGCACCAACAAAGCGAGCCTTGATGTCGTTGCGTTTAATGTAAATTTACTGGTAAGTATTGAAAAAAGAGTCGTCCACGGCAAGCCGGACATTCACAGAGGCAGTGCTCCGCGATGTCACCATCACTTTCACAGCAAGCGTCGCAGGATGTTGTATCACTTATGCTCAACACATATAAGCTCCTTGCCTTCTTCTTTTTTTTAAATAAAGGGAAGCATTCGTTTTTTGGCCTCCGTTACAGGGAGAGATGCCATCTGCAGTTATGGTTATATGAAACCCAACTGTCAATGGAAGCATTAACTGAGAACGCAGGCAGACCAAACCTAGGTTCGGGTGCTGAAAAACTCTCCTCTGAGCCTTGTCTGGCAATATCATCAGCGATTTTATTTGCCGTCATTGTGAGATTGGATCTAGGCAAGCTTAGTGAATTCAACATTCTGACTGCGTTCAATTATATCTTGCATTTGCGAACTAGTTTGGAAGTCGTAAGAGGTTTCAGTAAATGAAATCTAACTAGCATCCTATATCGGTTTTGGAGCCGTAAAGCCTTAAAGAGCCGAAATTCTTTTTACCGTGCATTCCTTTCCTGTCTTTGATTCTGCCCAAAACCAGTCTCAGGGACCGATCGATTGTCGATTTCTGCAGCAGGTGTCATTTTGTCAGATGGGATATCCATAAGATCAGAGTCAAAAGACAGCACATGATCATTAAAGCTCCGATTCGTCTTGTACCAAAGACCACTTGTTTTTAAACGGAAGATGCCTTTGAGAGTGCATCCTTTGGTACAAATATTGTATTACAAGAATGCATTCGCAAGGTAGTTTGCGCACATGGATCTCGATATGCTTTTCAACATGAAGAAAGTCAGACATCTGTATATATGTATGTAGGTCTGAACCTCTTGTATAAATGCTACATTTACTGTTCGCCAGTGTCAGACGAGCAGTAAAGATTCTCCTTAAGGTTACCAGCAACTTTTTTAAAGTTATTTATTAGGTGTGCTTAACTTCTCATCATACAAGGGCTTTCGTGGAACTGGTCGGATCGTAAAACCCAGCATATCAGTTGCAGTGTTTTCTAGGTTGCATAGGAAGTTGTCAAGATATCCAGGGATACGCGGTCAATGTCCGATATCCGATGGAAATTGAGATATATCAATCGGCTGAGCTAAGAATTTTCTGACGTCTGTATCGTAGAAGGAGTACCTTGCGTTTTGTGAAAAAGTTCATTCAATCGATTATCTGAGAGGTTATGGTCGCATATCAGACCGATGCCGACGAATTTAGCCCTTATGCGGATTATACAATGTCTTCGCTCACGTAACAGACTAAACTCAAGATTTCTTGTCTTAGTTTGCCACTTACAACAAAGTCACTGTCTAATAGTATAGCCGTTGTTGGATGACACTGATATCTGTTTTATAGCAGGTGCTCCGCTAGTTGTTTGACTGTATACAGCTTATTCCATGTGCAGATCCGGGCATTGTTGTTGTTTTTTTTCGTTTTGCAAGTGTGTAAACAGTTATTTGTTCCTTTTCCAAGGCCATTTCAGAAGACTGACTAGTCTTGAGAAATCCGTATTGAACTTGATGACTTTTGTTGCAATCACGCGCACTTTTTAGTTGGCCGAATTAAAAACGGTTGAACGATATCTGAACCCGGTGACTACAATAACGTAAGTAGGTAGAGTAAGCACAATTGATGCCTAGTCAAATCGAGAGCATTGGACATTGCTGGGTTGAGCTGTACAACACTTAACCATCTAGAGTCCAGATTCTTGACTGTAGCGCTGAATTTAAGTAAAACCGTTTTCTCAAATCTGCATACAAAACTGTTGGAGTTATTTTCGGGATGATCCTGTAGCTTCTAAAATAAGGTTAAAGAAATAAAATTTGTGTTTTAACAGCGCGTTATCAGTCTGAATAAAATATATCCGCTGTAAATTATTGTTGTACGAAATGTAGTAGCTCGTTCGCTACGTAAAAATTTTTGTAGGAGGATCTTAGTCTCCACATGTGTAAGATCCAGGTGGACCAGGAATTAAAGGCACAAGACCATGCATCGTTCCAACGCTGATTGGTTACGTAGCGGTCGGCTTCCAACGCGATCGTGGTCACTGACGAGGCTTACGTCTAAGTGAACGTGATGATAAGCATATTTCCTGCATCTTAAGGAAGTAGAATCCTAAGAGATTCAAGACTGGCCCCATCATATGTTCTGGTTATTTTCAAAAAAGATGATGGATCTCACGATATGTCCAATGAAGATCGCCTACACGAATCAAACGTTTTTTATTTGATCTAATCAAGTTACGTCTTAGTAGTTGGGCCTTTATCAATAATTTTCTACATTTGGCGCAGTCTTTGGCTAATTTTACCCAGTTGTGCACTCGAAGATAGATAAAGTAGGTGCAGTTCTACTTGACAACATTCTCTTATACTGGCTTACTCCTCTTGTTAGTAATCGATTTCTCAGAGGGTAATCCCTTTGTTTTAAAATATACAAAACTCGTTTTCGTACACCACCGTTTTAGATGAAAATTAGTTTCCCAAACCAGATATTTTAAAGATAAAGATGTTGAAACCGCCCGCGTGAAGGAAGGCCAAAATCCTTCGAAGACGCTGAATTGGAGGCGTTGCTCGCTGAGGATCCGTGCCAAACGCAAGAGGAGCTTGCTTCAGCAATTGGAATTAGCCGCCAAGCCATTTCCAAGCGAGTGCTTGGAATGATTGGATGATTCAAAAACCAAATGGGAAAAAGTTATAGCTGAAAATGGGCAATATTTTGAATCATTCATTTGTTACCATTCGTTCACAATAAAATTGCATTTTCATCAAAAAAAAAGGGGAAAAACTTAGTATGTTTCAACGAAACAATGATCCGAAACACACGGCCATAATAACACCTCAAAATATTTGAAAACCCCTCCTCGAAGACCATATATAAACACAATTGAAAATGTGTGGTCCATTTTCAAAAAAGGCTGAAGTATTACGAAATTTGAAATATGTATTCAAGGGCTGAAACAAACATTAAAATGAGAATGGGAAACAAATTCCGACGACGTTGACTAAAAAACTGGTGGAATCGATGCCAACTAGGTTAAAAGCAGTACACAAACACTAAAAAACTATTTTTTTCTTTGAACCATTTCACTATATTTTTACGAATACGAATTTTGTTAAGTATTATTATAAATAAATTTTTGTCGCTTTATTTATGTTAATAATATAGTATAAAGTATTTCTATTTTCATTGTTATTGCTTATATTTCGCAAAATATCCGGACTTTACTGGCTTAAAATACACCTTTTTCTGACAAATAAAAAAGTGAACGAATATGAGTTTTGCATACTGTACATCGATTTAATCAATTTTTCAACTTGTCGTGATCGTTAATGGACCTGCCAGTTGTCTTGAACTATTTTCTTTGCGACCATGCGAAGACATTGGTTTATATTGGCAGTTTAGCAACTCTTGGCGACCTTTCTAAAACATAGTCGAGGTGCTGATATGCCCGAAATATTATTCAGACGTTGAATGCCAACAGTCAAAAAAGAATCACGCCCATTTCATGGATTTTATTTTTCTGTTTAATTTTAATTTAAAGGTCCCACCTTACACAAAGTAGGAAATACCAATTGTTAAAACAAAATTGTAATTGGGTTTGTACTATTTTATTTGGAAACAATCACAGAATGCCATCTAATTTACTAAAGTCTAAAAAAAAAACGCTATACACGTGAGTAATTTTAGCACAAGGTGCATTTTGTTCCTTTTTCATAGTTGCCTGGCTTCCCCTGGTCGTTGAGTGTGGTGTTTTTTTAAAGACCGGAACAACAATGTCGTATCATTAGTGACGAGGCCCATTTCCACTCACTGGTATGTAAAAACGTAAAAAGTCAAAATTGTGAGCGCATTTTCCGGTAGTTTAATATCCCTGTTGTCAGGTTCTGGAGGAAAAAAATTCACCAACGAACTATTTTACATAATCAATTATATTAAAGACTTAAAGTTAAACTTGTTAATTCAAAGGAAACTAATCAATTGAATTCAGCTTAACATAATTTGTTTAAAATAAATAAATACCAAAAGCTTCGATACCTACCTGTCCTACCTATAACTCGAGAGCGTCAGTGCTGGGCAAAAATTATTTCCAATTAACTTTTAACAACTAAAAAAATATTATTGTACTATAATTGTTTCGGGGAATGAAATATTTAAATAATAAATATTAATTGTTAATACAATTAAAATTGACAGTATTGACAAAAAAAACCAAAAAAAGGAAAAAAGAGTAAAATCATATTTACATATTCAAAATCTATTAGTTTCACATAGTTTGATCATATCTCTAGTCGTTTCCTTAAATTTTAAATTTTCTTTTAACACTACTCACTTTCAATGTTGCATAGGATAAAATTATTTCTACATGTCCAGAGAAGGGTAAGGTGTATTATATTTTAAGAAAACATCTTTCATCTCTGGGTATCTGAATAGAATTGTTATTGTGCAAATATAATTGCGTTAAGGATTTTGTGGACTTTTTTAAAATTCGCTCTTCTACTTCCGAGTTCGAAACTGGGTGGATCAGCTAATACTTAATATTTACTTCTTTAAAAGAGAGAAAACATGTATACAAAATTTCAATTGCAAATTCGATTGAAAATAAACAATTAACTTGTAATTAATTTAATTGTTATTAAAATTAATCTCAAATGAAATTAATTGCAATTGAAGTAATGCATTTAATTTTGTCAATCAACTGACTAAATGAAATTAGTATTTTTTTTATTATTGTCCTACTGTGGCGCGTCGTGATACAGCTCAGGCAGGATAAAACATGGAAGATTCTATAGGCTCGGGAACAGAACGACGTGGGTGAGTGGACAATTCACGAGTTACGTGGATAGCAACACTATCAGGATCACCATTATATTTTTTACAATCATCGAGGTACCTACCTGGAAATTCCTTGGTAAGCTCAGCTTAGCAATAAAATTTGACTGGACTTAGTTGTTTATAGTATATAATGTACATTGTACAAGTTACGTACGGACACGTAGGGGAAATATAAAAAAAACAAAGGTTTTCTTTTTAGGGGACGATTGTCCCGTTTATTAGGATCGGTAATCACAAACTGAAGCTACTTAAATCTAATACAATTATTTATACCTTCGATTGCACAGGTGAAATTGCTGACGGGTTGGCTTGGTGGCTTTCGGGTTGACTTCTTGGAATTATGTCTGGCGTGTGCAGGTGCATTCACATTTCGTGGGAATAGGTGCATGTGAACAGTTCATGCTATGGATCATCTCGTTGGAGTGTGTTTTGAAGTATTATGCAGAATAAGCGTTTTCCGTGTTAACACCTCCCTCCTTAAATTCGAGTGTCCTCACTCGACACCATGTAAAGGATTGGTACTTCATTACTTTTGGCGGGTTCCATTTTTCCTATAGTCTGGGGGTGGTGTACGTTTAGCTCTTGTGGTGTTGCTTCAGGGATTGTTATCGTGTTGTGGATTTTTATCTTCTTCTTCCGCATAAAAGCTTTCTTGGTTACGATGATTGCAACGGCTAACATTACGATGGTTATAATGCTATAGTTAGTGATAGCGTGTAATTGTGCTCTTTCTTCTAATTCGGCTAACTGTGCCGTATTGTTGACGTGTAATTCTTTAACCATTTCGATGGTAAGAAGTTCCTCATATGTTTTTATTGAAGAATTTGGCTGGAGGATTGCTGGTAGCGGTTTCGAATAAGGTATTTCTGTAGAACTATAGCTTCGCCCGTTTATGGAAAGGGATGCGTTATGGTACTGTAGGATGAAGGTTCCCGTGAGGTTTACTGTGTTGTTGTCGATAATGATGGATCCGTTAAACTGGTTTAGAAAAATGGTTCCAGGATGAATTTCTTCTATAGTTGGGATGTGTTGATTGTTGGCCTCGTCGCAATTCGAAGGTCTGCTTTTTAGCAAATTTGGAATGCAGGTATCATCATGTAAATTTATTATTTGGTTTCTGTTACAAATCGTTAAATCATTAAAAGATTGACATTCTTGTTTGATACCATAAAAATCGTTATTACAATCAAAATTTAGTTTTATAATCTTTTTATTATATTTAACTGGTTTTATGAGAAGTTTTTTACATAAAAAGGTTTCTGTTGTAGGTATGCTTATTATATAAAGGAGAGTTTCTAGACTTGAGGCTATTTTAATATTTGCAAATTCAATTGCCTCTTCTAAATTAATGAATGGAATGTTACTGTCTTCGAATTTTTCTCTTACAATTTTCAGTTCGGTATTTGATAAAATAAATGAGTTTATGATTTTATTTCTTGCCCATAACATGGCATATTCTAAATTTATTATTTCCTCCTTAATTATGTCTAATTTGTTTTTTGTATTTAAAAAGAAATTAATTTCTACGTTACTTTCCGTTTTAACAATATTAAGTACTTGGTTTGTTATATTGGTAAGTCTATTTATTCTTTCAGTATGCAATTCGTTTATTATAATTTGCTTATTATTGTTTTTTAGTAAATTGTGGACATGTGATTTTATGATTTGGAAGTCTTCGTGATCGGGGCTTCCGGCAAGCCACTTCCAGGCGCTCCCGATGAAGTTAAGAGACCTTTGTACTCTTGTTTTTGGCTTTAGCGTAGTTAATTGCTTTCGGATTTGGGAAATTTGGAAGGATAGGATAGAAAGCTGGGGATTGTTCTTATTGGGGTGATTTTCTATTTGGTTCTCTATAATCTTAATCGTTTCTTCGTAGGCGTTTAGGTCTATTACATGTATTAATTTAAATGTGCCGGTTTGAATTTTCGCTGTTCCAATATCTAATGAAATTATTTTAGAGTTCGAGTAGTCCAGGATTTGGACTTCTGCGAAACTTGTAATTGGATAATTAGTTTCTAATATTATTTTTATGTATAACTTTTCCTGATTCAGTTAAAATGGAGGTTGATCTATTTTCCTTAACTATTTCTTTTTTAAATCTGGCTGAGAGTTTTGTGCCTAGTCGCTTATTAGTTTTGACGTAAATCTCTTCACCTGGGGTATAGTTTTTAATCGGATGTCTATTCTTGTTATGTTGTTGTCTGTCTTTTGTTTGTTTTTCCTGAAGTTTTTCGATATTTTCCTGCCTAGCTTTTTCGTACTGGTCTGGGTTTGTGCTTACATTTCTATAGGCCTTTGCCTAGTAACAGAATGTATGGAGAAGTTGTATTCGTAAACTGCGCGGTCTAGCAATTCTACGAATGATCTATGGGTTTTTTTTGTTTTGAGGCACCTCATGATTTCTGATAAAGTGGAGTGGAAACGTTCTATTTGGCCGTTGACTGAGCTGCTGTATGGGGGAGTTGTATAGATTTCTATTCCAAGTTGGTCTTTTAGCATGAAACAAATGGTATTTGAGTTAAGTGATTTTTCATTGTCGAAAACGACAAGCTTAGGAACGCCGAATGCAAAGATCAGTTGTCTTAGCGGTTCTCGAATGTCTTCGATGGCTTTTGATTTTATGATTCTTGTTTGTGCGAACTTAGAAAATTTGTCTATTGCTGTTAGGACCAGATTTTTGTCGGTTGAGTAGATATCGATGTGCACAATTTGTCCGGGGTACTGAGGGATAGGGGTTTCTTGGATTTCGGGCTTGTTTGGATGGCGTTCATATTTCTGTTCTTTGCAGATTTGGCATTGTTTAATTATATCTTTTATTCGGGATTTCATTTTGGGGAAGTAAAATTTCTGCAGAAGTTGAGCTGTATTTTCTTCGGAATTCCTGTGTGCACGGTTGTGTTCTTTGATTATTTCTTCTTCTTGTTCAGTAGTATTTTTCAAGTCTTTGACCTGTATTCGTGTAAAGCGTATCTTGTAAGAAGAAAAATGATGTGGGTAAATTTCCTGGATCCTTCCCATTATCGTTTCATTTGTATATATTCCGTTTAGGACACTTGGGTTTAGAAAACGTTTCAGAATTGAGAGTAATTCTTCGTTAGAATAATCGGGTTGGATGTGCGTATGCCTGTGGTAAGTGGGAAAGGGAATTTTGAAACTGTAATGTGGTTCGATTCCTATAAGAAGCATAATTTGGTTTTTGTACACATTGATGGGTTTTTCGACGGTGAGAATGAGACCGTGTGCCGAAGTTTGGGCACTATGCTGTGAGGCGGTCATTGAATTAACCTCTGAGCTTTGTGGAGCTCGGGAAAGTGCATCCGCTACTATGTTGCTTTTTCCTGGTTTATAGTGGATTTCATGATTGTACTCTTCGAGAATCGCTTTCCAGCGTTTCATCTTGGAGTTGTTGTTCTTATTGCTGAGCGCATACGTCAGCGGCTGGTGGTCAGTATAAATTTTGACAAAAGCTGTGCCATAAAGATAATTTCTGAATGTGTTTAGGGACCAGATGATGGCTAACATCTCTTTTTCGTTAGTCGCGTAGTGCTCTTCCGACTTGCTTAGTGACCTGGAGATGAACATGATAGGTTTATCATGTTGGGAAAGGACGGCACCGATTGCGAGGTTGGATGCATCGGTTTTTAACTCGAACGGTTTGCTAAAGTCGGGGTAGGAAAGTAGCAGGTCTCGGGAAATTAGAGAATTTTTTAATTTATTGAAAGCTTCGAGGGCATCTTCCGAAAGTAAAATTGGGATTTTGCTTGAACGATTTTTAGATATACGTCCTTCTTCTCCTCTTAAAAGGGAAGTAAGTGGCTTTGCCAGTTTTGCGTAGTCTTTCACAAAACGACGATAATATCCAGAGAGTCCTAAAAATGAACGAAGTTGTTTAAGGGTTTCGGGGACAGGGAAGTTTACAATTGCCTCTACCTTTTTGGGACTTGTAGTTATTCCTTCTGAGGATACAACAAATCCAAGAAATTCAACTTTTTCCTTAAAAAAGTTGCACTTGTCCAGTTGTATTTTCATGTTAGCTCTGTAAAGAGTTTGAAATATTTTCTCTACGTGCTTTATATGATCGTTCTCATCTGCACTGAAGACAATAATGTCGTCGATGTAGACGTAGCAGAATTTCCCTATATAGGCACGGAGAATGTCGTCTAGAGCGCGTTGGAAGATGGACGGTGCATTTTTTAACCCAAAAGGGAGTCGTGTAAACTCATATTTCGCATTATTGATTGAGAAAGCTGTTTTTTCCATATCCGATTCCTTGAGAGGGATTTGGTGGAAACCGCTTTTTAAATCTAGCACTGTGAAGTATTTGCTCTTTCCAAGTTGGGAGAGCACCTCATTTATTTCGGGGATAGGATAGCGGTCTGAAATTGTGACTGTATTTAACTTTCGATAATCTATTACTAGTCTGAATTGTTCTTTTCCGGTTGAGTCTGCCTTTTTTGGTACGATCCACACTGGTGAATTGTACGGCGATCGAGATGGTCTTATAATGTTATCGTGTAGAAGCTTTTGTATTTGGCTTTCTGTTTCGTCTTTTAATGAGGCTGGAAGGGGGTAGTGTTTCGAGTACACGGCTGAGTCCGAATTCGTTCGTATCTCGGCTACGACGTTTGTCGTGAATGTAAGTTTTTCGTTGGGTTCAGCGAAAAGAGAAGGATACTTGTGGACTAGTGCATTAATTGCGTCTTTTTGCGAATTCGACATATGGGTAAATTTATCCTCTAAGAAATTGACAGATTGAGTTTTTTGCTGTTTTATTTTGACATTGACCTTATTAAGGATAGTCATATAGTTATCCTTAGTGTGGATTATAGCGGCCAGTTGCTTGAGACTGTCATTCCCGAGTATTCCGTTGAATGATTTTAGGGTGGGAAGTAAAAAGAATTTAAGATTTATGTCATTTAGATTAAAGAAAGATTAAGATTAAGAAAGGTATGGTGGGTTACTCTCACATCACCTGCTATCGATTTAGCTAAAAAGTGTTGTTCGTTTTGTATGGGTTTCTGTGCCAAATGTGGTTGAAGGTAATTTTTGCTAGACCCGGTGTCTAGTAAGAATTTTAAGATTTCACCACTCTTCGTTCTACATTCGAAGTAGGGTAACGAAGAGTCGTTTAGTCTAAAAAATGTATATCGCTATACTCTAAAATTTGTTCGGGTTGGTTCTGTTCTTTCTGTTGTTCGTCTTGTTGAATCATGCAGTTGTTGAGAAATGGATCTTGTTTCGCTCCTTCCACATTTGTTTGTTGGTAAAAAGTGTACATATCGTTCGGAGAGGTATCTCCGCCTTGATTCAACTCGAAACTCTGTGAATAACTGGTAGCATCTATATGAAAGTTCTGTTGATATGGCGCATGCATATCTTCCGGTAGCATGTATCCTGCTTGGTTTGTTTGGAATTCTGGAGGCAAATAAGCGGCGTCTATATGGTAGTATCTTTGCAGTTTATTGGGGATATTGGCTTGAAATGATGGATTTGGGACTCGTTTTCCGGCGTACTTATGGGGTTGTGGCCTATTCTGGTAGTTGACAGCAGATGTGTTAACAGTTGATGTCTCCATAGGCTCTGGTTTTGGCTGCGGCTTGGGGGCAGTTGGGCGAGGTGGGGCAACTTGTTGGGGATAATTTTGCGGTTGCGTATTCCTTGGCTGTAGGTATTGGTAGTATAGATTCTGAGGGGCATGTACTGTTTGGGGTAGATATGCTATTTGCGGGTAAAATTGTGGTTTTTGTGCTAACAATTGTTGGGGGTAAACATTTCTTGGTGGAGGTAAAGGTATGGAATTATGCGCTGGGACAAGATTCTGTCTATTGCTTGCATAGTTCGTCCTGAATCGTTGGTTCTCTAATTTGAGACAAAGATTCAGTGCTGTTGGTAAATCAGCAGGTTCCCGTATGCCTAGGAGTCTTGGCAGGTCACCGTTAAGGCCGCTGATGAAGGTGTCTAATGCCTTCGTCCGGTAGGTGTGAGTCAAAAGGGAGAGAGACTCGTGACTGATTTCCATGCAGGCAATCTTATTGAGAATATGGGAGAGGTGCGTGTAAACAGTTTGGTAGAACTGGTGCACCGAAAGTTTGCCTTGGACAAGAGTGGTCATTTGGTACTCTAAGGTACCGAGATCCCTCTGGTCTGCGTAATGCAGCGTCAGGCATTTTGAAATTGATTTCCAATGTAAAGGCGTGTTGTATGATTCCAGGATGGAATCAGCATCACCCGTGATTTTGCTTCTTATCACGGTAAGAATTCCATAGTACTTAGGAGATCCTTTTTGGGATTCATATAATTGAATAACCCTATCTACGCTCTTCCTCCATGAGCTGAATTCTCCGGGTCTCCCTGAGAATTCTCGTAGACATCTTACGATGTCAGGAATTTTTTCTAGGTCCGTGAGATCACCTAGTTCGGGATTAATAGTTTGATCTTGCCCGATGGAAAGATCAGAATTAGGATTCATAAGAGTTTTGACTATGTTTGTAATAGTATTTATAAGGTCAGCAGAAGGAATGGTTTGTCGGGATGTGCTTTGAAGCGGTTGTTGCTGGGGCTGTGGAGGTTGTTGGTGTTGTTCGGGTAAAGCAAGTACAGGGGGGCGGATGAGATTGTTATGATTCGCCATTTTTATGTAATGTACGCGTACTCGGTTTTAAGAAGAAAAACAAAAAAAAAAACAAAAAATAAATAGACTTATTTCTTATGATTTAGAAGGGTCTTTTCTTTCGTATTACAATTTTTAGATAAAGGCGGTTAAAATTGAGTGATTGAATAATTGAATTGAATGAATATTTATTTTTACTTAAATGTATTTTTTTCTTAGATGCTAGTTGGT
This sequence comes from Volucella inflata, assembly GCA_928272305.1. Lineage (NCBI taxonomy): Eukaryota > Metazoa > Arthropoda > Insecta > Diptera > Syrphidae > Volucella > Volucella inflata. The sequence continues at coordinate 109,645,126 of OV743720.1, read as the reverse complement.
TTACTTTATTTGCTTAATTTATTTTATACTTGTTTTTTTCTTCAATTAGAAACTATGTTTCTCTTTTATTGTTTTTATTCTCAAAAAAAAAAAAAAAAAATATTAAGAAATAGATACAACGACGTTTTGTATTTTTCTTAACTAAGTCTAGGTATTTAGAAACTATGTTTCCCTTGTATTTAAAAACTTAGAATTACATACGTTATTAGATATATCATTTCCGGAGTGGCTGGCAGCGTTTGCTGTCTCCTTTTTGCTGCTGGGCAGTTACTGGGGGGCCTCGTTTCTTCGGAAAGTTTGTTGAGTTGGATTACACGATCACACTTCACCACTACTGTACGCGTTTTTTTTTTTCCTCGGGTATGGGATTTTACGACTTACACTGTTTTAAGGTGATTTTGGTGGCGTTCTCACTATTAGCGGTGATTTGAATTTTCTTTCCGCGCACTTGCTCACTACTTATGGTGATATCTTTAAGCCACGGTACTAATTATGGTGTTCTTTTTGCTAGTTCGCGCACTTGCCACTTTAAGTCGAATTTACTCACTACTTATGGTGATTATACTATTTATTCTTTAGTCGCGGTATTCACTACGTATGGTGATTTATTTTCTACACGCGATTTATTTATTTGCTCGGGCGCCAGTTACGTACGGACACGTAGGGGAAATATAAAAAAAACAAAGGTTTTCTTTTTAGGGGACGATTGTCCCGTTTATTAGGATCGGTAATCACAAACTGAAGCTACTTAAATCTAATACAATTATTTATACCTTCGATTGCACAGGTGAAATTGCTGACGGGTTGGCTTGGTGGCTTTCGGGTTGACTTCTTGGAATTATGTCTGGCGTGTGCAGGTGCATTCACATTTCGTGGGAATAGGTGCATGTGAACAGTTCATGCTATGGATCATCTCGTTGGAGTGTGTTTTGAAGTATTATGCAGAATAAGCGTTTTCCGTGTTAACATACAGCCCAATAACAGAATTGGTCCAGAAACATCGGTTGACCTAGTTTGAGAATTAGGCATTGGATGCAAACAAAGCAAAATAATTGTTAACTGTTAATTATCAACTCTTCATTGTATAATGTCTTGTACTTTTCTAGATATTATGCTAAGTAAGTTTATGGTTTGTAAGGACTGGACAGCGTACACAACTCGCGCGTGGGATACCGACGCCCCATTTCGTGCTCGTATGAGTATAGTGTAGGGTATCCCTACTAGCACTTGCTATTTATCGAGCTTTTGTAGTGTGTCGAAATTATGGAGGTTATAAGGAAGTTAAAAACGCTCTCCAAATAATGAAAAACGACTTCTTTTATCAAAGAAAAGTTTTTTTCTAAATACTTGTGAGCATCCTTATTTTAACAATTGTGTTTCGCTTCTTGCTGACAACATAGACTTGATTATATAATCATTTATCGCTAAATCTATATTGTCAACCTGGTGACAGCCCGCTTGATTCTGCTAACTATGCCAATCTGTGTTATCGCTGGTAGTTGCACTAACTTCTGAAAGATTTTGGCTCTATCATACGCTCATCGTCTACAATGATGGCAGAATGTTGAACTTCTTTGCCATATTCTCAGCACCGATTGTAACTCTGCTATCATCAAGATTTCCATCTTTATCACTACTATTCTGTTGCCTTACACGTTTTTCTTATCTGATTGAAAATTTCCATACGTTGTTTATGGAGTATAAACCTTCAATATCTTCGATCACGCACTTTTTGAGCCCTTATTTTCCGTTTCTCTTTCACTTTAAGCTCATGAGCGGCTCTCGTTCTCTCTTGCAGCGTCTCTAATGGCAGTTGGGATATGTGTTCGACAAGGATTCTGGCTGTCTCTTGAGATAACAGCTTTTATACGATCTCGTTGTCTTATTTAAAAATATGTAAAGTGTATAATAATTTAAGAATATCCGTATAATGAAACTTATTAGTAACATATTCCTCATAAATACAAACAAATAAAAAAAACTACAATTACTAACCTTAAGGGTCTTAATTTAAATTCAATTTGAGTAAAAAATATGCCCACACAACTTAGTCGTACATTTACATTTTTTTGCAATGCCATAAATTGCAGTTTTTTGCATTGCAATCATTCTAAATCGTACTCGTGTCGTCCTTTTCAGCTTCCGCTTCCTAACTGTTTAAAATATTCATAGTTGAATCTGAAACTATTTCCCCTATGGAGGGTCATACTGTTCACTAATTCATGCGAATGGGGACATTCGGTTAATATCAGCAACCTTGACATAGTCGGCAGTCCTACGTACCTCCAATTTTTACAACTGTTCCTTCGTGTTCCTGGAGTTGAATTATTCAAGCTTTCAAAAAACACTCACATCTCTCGCGGTTTCTTTATACATGGAAATATGCATATCCAGTTTGTGGGCTACCATACCACTCAATCTGGCGAAAGACATATGTTTTCTATTAAACGATTTTGCTATTGCCAAAGCAATTATAGCCAACATTCAGGTACAAAAAAAAAATTATTTAGGTATCTGTACTAAATTATCCTACAAAAAACTTGTTGCATACCCTAATAAATAAGTTTAAAGCGTTTTGATTTTGTGTGGAATACAGTAATTTTTTCTCTCTCAAATAAACAGATCTCTAAGGAATAACATGCAGTTAGAATTTTCAAAAACCAATTTTTTAAATTATATTTTCGTTATGTGCACACAGAGAATATTTTATGTCAATCTAGTAACACACATATTTGTAAGGATGTGTCAGAGCGTTTGAAAATAGAAGGAGGAAAGGGAGGATGCACAGAGCGCATGAGAGCACAACGGGAGGGAGGAATGGTTCGCAGACAATACCAACTCGAGTTATTAGAAGCTGCCGAGCGGTGTAGAATTTATTATATGGCCCTGGAATAGAAGGGTCGATGTAAGTTGAAAGAAAAATGTTCAAAAACATATATGTAAACATATATCAAAACTGTGTCTTTAAAGTCGGAGAGCAAGATTTCTCGGAAACGTCTGAACCGATCAATCTCAAATATTAACACAGCTTTTTTAAATATATTTTTTAGTGATTGATCGAAAGTTTTTTCTAACCGATAAATATTTTTAATTTGAAAAACAGTTTAAGGCCTAAATTGGTATCAAAAATTGAGAGGGGTTTCCGGAGATCGGCTATAGCAGCTTTTAAGGTAATTATTTTCTTTTTCTTTTTAATTTTAATTTAAAGGTCCCACCTTACACAAAGTAGGAAATACCAATTGTTAAAACAAAATTGTAATTGGGTTTGTACTATTTTATTTGGAAACAATCACAGAATGCCATCTAATTTACTAAAGTCTAAAAAAAAAACATACACATTAACCCTTACAACACGTTTACTTTTTCAAATACTTGTCCCACGCGGGAACTGATTGCAAAATATTGCTTTCCACTTCATTGACGTACTGCAGCAAAGCCACTTTCGTGTCGTTTTTCACCTGCACAGGCATGTTTTTTAGTTTCTCCAAAATAAACCGAAGGAATAATTCATCTTCTGCATCTAAGCTGGGCAATGTTATTGTCGTTGTGGTTGAATTGTCGCAAGGTGTGGAAGGGGTAGATTGCTTGTTTAAAATTGTTTGCACGGATTTAATTGTGTCCAACAGAGTCTTTTCAATTGACAAATTTCCTTCTTGCTCGCTTTCCACAGTATGCAATTTATCATCCATATATGAAGTATCCATTGTCCTAAAAATATCAAACTTTAAAAGTAAACAAGTGTGTATTGTGTAGAAATCCAGTTTGTAACTAACAAATCCTGGCCGGCTGACATTCGTCCAAAGATACTAAACACAGTTTCATCATTGTTAAGAGTTTCGGAAGACATCTCACCGTCCAACGTTTCTACCCATTGAAATTCGCCCGTTTTTCTATAAAACGCCCAAATAACTTTAAGATCAAGTTGTGCGTCAGGAAATATAAAAAAAACGCTCTACTTTGATTTAATGTGGTCTCTAATAAATTTCATGGGTTCGGTGTATCTCCAGGTCCACTGAGAGTCGTCATAGGCCAGGCCGCTTTTATACATTTTGTATAGTTTTCTCGCATATGAATCTCTTAACGCTTTCCATTTTTTTTTGCAGATGTTTACTAGAAGTTGTATTAAATGAGAAATGAAATGTGATAATTTTAATGAAGGTGTCTCGGTACCTGGCACACCACATTCGCTCGAAATCCTCCTCCATGCTGCCATCTTCTGCCCTAGGTTTTTGTATTGCGGGTAATTGATATTCCAAATGACTGGATGCTTTTTAACTAGTCCTATAAATGTTAAAATTTTGTCGCTGTTTTCAACTTCCATATTTTTGAAGTTTTTAAAATCGACGAAATAAGAACGCTGTAGTAGTAGTTGTGGCGATGGCGATAGTACAAGCTGTCAGTGTCATGGCAAATGTAGGGGAGTTGTGTATAAACAGAATTGGCGCGTTCAATGTGCTTGTGGTTTGGAGAACATTTTGATAATTTAGGGGATCGGAAGTCTTCTTTCCTCTCTGTGGTGAATGAAACAGCTGGTTATTATACTCGCGTATGGTGATAATTTTGGCAAAATTCTGTTTACTTATAATGGATAATGATCCAAGACATAAAGTATACAGTACGAGATGGAATGGACACATCAGTGAAGTTCCAGCCAAACTCTGCTATGTTCTTAAGTACAAAAAAAATGTTAAAAGCTCTACTGGTCCAACTAAAAAGATATTAATCGGATTGTTCGACGGGAATATGGTATACATACGTATGTGCATGAAAGGTTAGCTGTTATATAGGATTGATCCCAGACATTTGCAACTTTCTGATCAGTCTATGTTTACGGAACATAAACTAAGCTTAGTATTGCTTTAAAGAAGACATGCTTTCCAACCGAATTCCTTGTGTTTTTTTAGCATTAACTTTGATTTTCCATCTGAAAAATCGTTCTTGTAGTTTGATGAAGGCAGTTTGGAGTACATGATAGACGTCAAGAAATAAAGTACCAGATGCGAAAAACGCAGTATCATCTGCGAACATGATTTACTTTACTATACTACTTCGACGAGGTAAGTCAGATACATAAACGTAGAACAAAGTAGGACCAAGAATGGATCCTTGAGGTACGCCATGTAGAGTATTTTTACCCGATGATTTGCAATGACGACAGTTAAAATCGCCACCAAGAATAATTTTTTTATTTAACCTTAAGATTTTTGGTCAGACATTTTCTCAGCGGTGAAAAGAGTGGATCTGTCCCTCTCCGGCAGCGCGAAGTATCTGGGTGTAATTCTGAAAAAAAAAAACTGAATTGGAATCTCAACGTAGCGCAAAGAAAGGCAAATAATGCTCTTTTTATATGCAAAAGAACTGTTGGTAGAATTTGTACAGATGGTTCGAAAACAGAGCAAGGAACAGGTTCCGGTATCTTCTCGGAAGACTCAGAACTGAGCGTGTTAGTAGGGCTGATGAAGATGAGATCGGTATCCAATAGATATATCGCTATCTACATCGACAGCCAAGCCGCTTTTAAGGCAATGGAATCAACCGACATCAGCTCTGATACAGTCAGGGCCTGTCGCTCAATACTCAAAGCATCATGCATTCAGAGCCGGGTTAGGCTGTGCTGGGTGCCAGGACACTGTGGTATAGAGGGAAATGAACAATCAAACGAGCATGCAAGGAGAGGAGGGCTGCTCGACAAAAGTGAGTTTGCTAGCATCAAACCACTCCTCTGCGCAGTAAGAGGCATTATCGAGGAAAGGACAATAAAGACTGCCAAGTTTAGATGGTCTAATCTGGAAGGACACAGGGTATCCAAGGCTCTGTGGTCACTTCTCAATGGTAAAAAATCTAGAAAGATGATTAAACTGAACAGGGGTAAGTTAATAGGAATCCTGACAGGACACTGTCTCCTGCTGAAACACGCAAATAGACTCAAAATGACAGATAGACATTTGTAGATTCGACCTTCAAGCGGTCGAGGACATAACACACATACTGTGTGAATGTGAGGAAATATCGCTTAGCCGAAGGAAATCCTCAGTAAAATATTTATTTGAACACTTTGAGGAAATAAACGGCACGGATTTCAAAGGCTTTTGTAAAGACATCGGATGTTTTACCAGGGGATTGTTTAGGTTTTTGCACACTTGAAGTTAAATTCAACTGCTCCCACAGGGATCGCGATGGGCCCGTTTTAGTGTCTAGAGATGTGTCTTATGACGCACCCTGTTTAACCTAACCTATTGTCATCATCTACTCTGTTGGTTGGGGTAATATCTAAACTTCTTTCTGCCTTTGATGTGTTAGATTATCCAACTTCCTCCTTATCGTTATGAAAACAACATCAGCTTTTAGAGAGTTGAATGAAAACCCATTTCTTTTGCACCAACTGTCGATTAAATCTCGTCTTGGCAGGCATGAATTCAAAGGTAAACATAGCTACATCGTCTGCATAAGACTGCAGCAGTAAGTCGACTTACTCGTACATGGTACTCGTACCTTATCAGACCATATCGTACTCCAGTTGTCTGGAAAAGTTACACATGGCGTCAACATTTATGTTGTAGAAGGTATCCGCATTGTCGAAGAACCCAACGCGTTTTTTTTTCTTGTCGAGTGCGTCTCATCTTCTGCACGTCATTTCATGCTTCTTAAGATGAACGCAGCGAAGTTTATTGCTCTGAAGATATCGACAGACTTTATTGGTCTGAAGATATGGCAGGAACAACACAGTGATTTGATAAAAAAAAATTCATAAAAGGACTTACATATTTTTTTTTTAATAATTTTCAAAATAACAAAATAATTTGCGATGAGGTAACAAATGATACCATATAGAACGACATAACATGCTTTACAAAATAATAATAAATGTATTCTTAAACCTAATAAAGAAAATCAAAACGAACGCACTGATATACTCAACAGAAACCTTTTCTATTCTTGCAACACATTACAGGCATCAAACATTTGCCCAGCTATATGCAAATATGTACTCTCTTTCTTCGACAGACACTTGAAGGCAACAGTGGCGAGTTTGGTCAATGAAAGAAGTTCAATTTCATCTGGGCTAGTAGCGGTAATTTGAATGCCATTTGATTTGTTCTTTGTATTCTAAAATAGAGAAACCAACTCAATTTCAGTTCTGTGGATAGAATACACCACCGACACTTACTAAATTGTCGAGGTAGTGCAGCAACTGTTGGCCCACAGAGGCAATTTTTGCAAATCTTGTCCCTGATGTTTTTGCAAAGAGGTTCATTCGACGCCCGGCAATTTCGAGGAGTAATTTTCCCATCTCCATGTCGTCAATAATGTCTTTAAGGAGATCACATGCATAGGCATCCCAGCCATGGGCATACATTTCAACTATCTACAGATAGGGATGGTAGAATATGTGTAACACAAAATAGATAATTAGGAAAAAAATCCACTTACTTGATGCCGTTTAATTCCATCCTGATCGAGCTTCCACAATTCTGCTAACGCACACACCTTATCCATCCAGCCAGTGTGCTCAAGCACATAAAGCTGTTCGAGGTCTTCTCTTATGAGATCCATAGATGCGGTTATAACCCGACAGAGAAACTCCTCGCGATGCTTCTGTAGAACCATATCTGCGTCTGGTAAAGTATACGACAGTTCTTTGTTTATCTCAGCGAACAATGTCTTATTTGCCATAGCATCGAACAGCGTGGTAATTGGTTTAGGGAATTTCATTTGAAAGAACACAATAAACTGCAGAACTCGAGATACTTCAATGTGCAGCTGAAGAACTTCTTGGATGGCATGGTTTCGTTGCAATGCAATAAAATGAAGCGGTAACTGACCATCTGATAGAATTTCCTCAAACTTTAACTCTCTCTTCCGATGGCTCATTGAGGTGTCAAAGTGTTGAAGGAACTCCAAACAGAGATCTAGAAAATCGGCCACCAATGATCCGGGTATTCCTATCTCTAGCTGACATGATGAATCATCGGGAAGGCGTCCGGCTTTTTGAATTATCTTCATCGTAGACTGAAGGGGGTATTTAATGGTTGCATTCCAAATCATGCAGCACATTCCATGTTTAAGAGCATAGTCGGCTTCTTTAAATGTGTCCAGACAAATGAGGCTAGCTCTCATGTGGTCTAGACTTTGGAGATCCTTACTCCAATGGACCATGTATTCCCATGACATCAAACTTAAAATAACGCCCGACTCCAAGCTGAAAGGGAAATGTTGACGTAGAACTTGCAATCGCTTTGGTACTGGTTCCTCTTGATCTGTCAGTTTTTCTTTTTCAAGAATTTTCGTAGGATGAATCCTTGAATATAGGAGCCACTTTGTTGCCAAATCTGAGACGACACCTTTTCCCTTGGTGACAATTGCTTTAAGACTACAATCTGGCGCCTCGTAAGGCAGTTCTGGCATTGTGGGGTCTAAACTCAACATTGGCGATCTAGAGGTACAAAATTTATTAATAAACTTTGAAAAACACACTTTCTCCAATAATTTACTCCAAAATTGCGCCCAAAACAGCAATATCGTCGAGTTTACCAATCAAAAGAGACCATTGCGCTTCGTCTTGTGATATTTTTTCCCAGACTTCATCCTCGCCTTCGTCACAGGATCCCTTAAATAAAAATCAAACCAATAAACAAACAAAATTTCCTCGGGTAAAATAAGTTTTAAGTAAAATACTTAACATACATCTGTCTGAGAACGCCTTAATGAGGTGGCCACAGTTTTGCATACAATCGCGACCATTAGGCTCAAAGAACGTGGACTTTCTAAAAGTAATTCCCGCACTTCCTGCCACCAAGGACAAATTGTGTTGTATGTGGAGCTGTTTACTTTATCTCCGGCTAAATCGCAAATGGCAAGAACAATAGTTCCGAGTCGCATCATGTCGGTTATTACTTCTTCCCTGAGGAAGAGAACTTGTAAATGATTCGGAAGACTTTGTGTTTTATATTGATGGTTTACCTCGAAGTGTAGTTAAATGATTTCTCAAGCCAGAAATTCAAAGCCAAGACCATTAGATCTTCACTGGATATTGACGCTGCTGAGGCTGCTTCCTTGAATGAATTCGCACAGAATCTGCCTTTGAAACACCCTCTGAACAAATTTTCACTTACACACCCGAACTGTGAGCTTTTATCGCGATTTAATTGCGGAAATCCATCAACAGACGTGAATATTCTTAAGTACTCAATAAACTCGCCATCGTGCTGATGTTCGACTTGAAAGGTCACTTTGGATAGGCCACCAAGTGCGTTGGTCGTCTGCCGATCTCCTAGAAGTTCCATTATTTGCTCAATCGTGTCAAGATCCCTATCTGACAAAGACAACGATTCGTCCAGTTCCTCCTGTTCCTTTGATGGATTTTTCATGGCGATATAAAAGTTCATCAGCTTGCGATAGTGCGAGATGAGCTGTTCAAGTTTATCATTAGATTCAGAGGTAAATGAATGGACAACTACTCTGAAGAACTCAGGCGGAATCTTTTTATTCTTTGCCATCATTTCAAGACATTGAAGGCGCACTTCATCTGTCTGAAAATCGTCACAAATTTCTGCCAGTGTGTCCAAATTGTAGTTATCGGGATCCTCTCGGAGTATGGACTTCAATCGGCGAACCAAATGAATATCTCTGGCAGTTTTTGAGTTCGTTTCGCACAGAGCGAAATGAAATGGAATGGATATCTCTTTGAGGCTTTGGTCTGATGGGTCAAGGAACAGACATGGGTTCACTGTTGCTTTACATTTCGCCCCGGGTGTGACACCCATGAGACCATGTGTTGCGTACGCCAGTTGACCGTTCTTGCTCACGGTAAATGCGGCAATCTTTGGCCCATTCTGTAGACCCCAGATTTCAAGGCATCCCATTGGAGGGGTATATATGATCAGGAACAATGCTTTTCTTCGCTCACTTTTATCACCTTTGAGGGTTTTTTCTTTTACCTTAACAAATGCGCATTGTGCATCGCGATAACCCTTCCAAACACGAAGAGTCACACCCCTCTGACAATCGATAAGAATCACACGATCCAAATTGTCCATTACAACAGCTAATTGATTGCCTGGAGCTATGCAAATATTAACGCCATCTCTCTTGCCGTCGTATATTCTGCCGCCTGAACGCATTGTTGTTTCTTTACCTGATGGTGTCTCCTCTGCAGGCGGCTTAGTTTGCCTAGAACCAAACACACTCCCTAGTACGTTTTTGTATACCATTCCAAATACGTCCTTCGCCACTTCACCCATAGAAATCGTCCGATAGCCTTCTTCTGCATAGTAGAATCCCAAATAAGGTTCGGTTCCCACGCCCAGAACAAGCGAACTCTGTGCTGGAAAGTCACCTACTTTTGCATAGATTCCAGCGGTAAGACTTTGCTGGACGATATGGTCAAAGGTATGAGGTTTCTGAGGACCTGCTACTAGAGTGTCATTTATAATACAATCACGATCCTTTGGGTATTTAAATTTCTGAAATGGAATCAATTCTGCATTCTCCAGGTCACCGAAATAATTGCTGAAGTGTACAACTTCCGAATTTTGGACTCGTTGGCTTTTCTTGCTTCCAAGAAATGGAAACAGTTCATCGCCTTTGATTATACAGATGCCAACATCGTAGATGATGTAAAGAAAGTTATTGTCCGAATCACGTCTGAACAATGTTTTTATAGCATAAACTGCACTGTCATGGAACCTGTAACACAAATTGGTGACATGTACCCTCTGAAATCTATAAGAAGCAACTTACATTTGAGAAAACAATTTAATCCCAGTATCCGTGTAAAAATCAACATTTCCCGAGGAGAACCCAACAGCGACACACGTCCAATCCGCTCCAGAGCTTACATTTTTTCCATACATCGGCAGACATAGAACGCTTGTAATGATTTCATTTGAACTGGAAATTTCACCAGACCAAGAGTGTGCGAATGTTGCTTGTTGGCTTTTGTTGTCCCACACAGACGACAGAAGAGCAAGCTTCTCCCCCAGTGCAAATGCAATTAGCTCGCTGGTAGGGGAGATGGTATACTGGACTGCATTTAACCAGCTCTCATCTTAATCGTGAATTTGTTAATTGGTTATTGGTTTGGAATTAAGAAAAATTGACGATTTGACTTACCACGGCCTAAACCGAAGAACTCTTGCACCTTATGCAAATCTTTAATGCTGGCGAATGTTTTCACCTCGCACGCCATGGCTTAGCGTGCTATTCTGATTTATTTTTAGCAATAAGTCGTAACAAGGAAGGAAAACATAAATTGGTTTAATTTATTTTGTTTTTATAAAATCTTCGTGAAAGGGAATTCGTTGTAAACATCACAAAGGAATAAAAATGACGTACACAGTTGTCAATTGTGACAGCTGGACAGCTGATGATAATTTAAACATTTCATGTGCTCTTAGTGCCATCTATTGATGAGATTGAAAGATTGGGGATAATTTTATACGTTCAATTTCAAAAATGTGATGATTAGATACAAGAAGAAAAAGTGTAAAAGAGGTCCTTACTTATCTACACAGACGACACTATATTGTTGGGATCAGATGGGTTTTAACCAATAACCCTTCCCAGTTGGCCCGCTCTTTTGGCATGTACGCTAAACTCCGCAGTTCACTAGTGCGCGCAATCTTAAATGAGGCCTTACTCGACTCAGTTGCCTACTCAGGTGAGATTTCCATTCAGACCGCTGACATTCAGTCGTCATATCATATCATAGCCTATCTCACATTAGCATCACCGTTTGCTAAATATCTTGTTCAGTTCGATATAACGAGTATATCTCTAAACTCGTAAATGGAATCGAGGAGAAAATCGTTTGAAGCATCTTACTCTCAAAATGACAATCATATCTTTCCGGTTCTGTTTCAAGACTATCAAATGCACCAGTGACAGATCGCAGCGTTCTGCCAATTATATCGATATCACCAGCATATGCACAATGTTACAAAAAACTTTTGTAAAGCTGGACCTCTGGTTTTGGGGTATGAGTTTCCTCCATATAATACTGAACGAACCAGATGATGGTGGATCATTTTGACTGAATCATTTTTGACATTAAAGGGATCGGTAAGATTGTTTCCGACTTTAACGGTGCAGCGCTTATGTGGCCCGGCAGTCTATAAATACATAAGTTGTATTTGAGTGTGATCAAATTTTTTTTTTTTTTTATAAAAATGAAGGACGATTGTGTCCATTCCGGTCTTATATCTTTTGCCATCTTCCTGACAGTAGCACGTTTTCACGGTCATATAATTTTAGTTCTTTGCTGATCCAGATGATTTTTGATTTGGCTATTTGACGAAGAGGTTTGACTGTCTAAAAAAATCTGTAGAGACCGGATCAAATAATAATCAGAACGTGTCAGATCTAGAGAATATCGTGGGTGTGGCAGTATATTCCATCCAACCTGTAAAAGCTTTTGGCGAGTTATTAAATTCGTGAGGTCTCGAATCATCTCCTTTTGATCAATTCTGGCATTTTCTGTTGATGACATTACACTTTAGAATTAATCGTTGTGCTATTCGGTAGAAGCTAGAAAAAACGTTCCTTTGAAATTCCACCAAACAAACTGCAATTAATGAATATTGGCTTTAGAAGTGCTTTGAGCCAGTTCATCTTATTTTCCATGATTCCAACTCATATCTCGTCTGTAAGAACATGAGGAACCCATATGTTTGGCTTTGATATTAAACCTAGGCGTTACAAATGATCATGAACGATCGAATTCGATAGATTTAATCTCTCAGCGAGCTAACGAGTTATTATTCGGCGGTTTGCATCAATTAATGTCTTTATTGTGTCTTCATCAGCTCCACCAGAACGTGGTGAATCTTCAGCATCAAAATTGCCAGATCGAAATTTGGCAAACCAATTTTAGCATTGGCGTTCTGTCAATACATCTTCTCCATACACATTGGATAATTTTGTTCTTACATGAACAGCAGTTTCACCTTATTCAAAATCAATTTCAATCAAGTACATATTGGCCATTATTATCTATGACTTTTTGCCATTTTCCGGGTATCTTCATAATTCTCGGTGTAGAACTTTTGTGGTTTATCAGCGAAAAACTTCGCCAAGTGATTTTTAGCTGCTCTTCGGTCTACCATCAAGAGAGTTCTGCAAAGACCGAAGCAAATGGTAATCAGAGGTTGCAGGGTTCGGGCTAAACGGTGGATGCATCAAAACTTTCCAACCAAGCTCCGTCAATTTGTTCTGGGTCAGCAAAGATGTGTGTGGCCTAGATCCCTTTCTGTTGGCCAATTCTGGTCGCTCTTTCTTGATAGCTTCATTCAAACGGTCGAGTTGTGCACAGTAGAGGATCGAATTGACCGTTTCTCCACGTTTTAGCAGCTCATAATAGACGATTCCCTTCCAATTCCACTAAATACTCAACATAATCTTGTTTGCCGTCAATCCGGACTTTGAAGTCGTTTGTGGTCGGTCACTGGCCTTTGACCATGATCGCTTGCGTTAGATATTCGCATATTTAATCCATTTTTCATCTCTCGTAATGAATCGCTTCAAAAATGGTTTCATTTTGTTACGTTTTAACAGCGTTTCAATGTTGGTTATTCGGTCAATTAAATTTCTGTGCGTTAGTTCATGTGGCACACAAACATCGAGCTTCTTTGAGCAGCCTGCTCGTTTTAGATGACTCCAAACTGTCCTACTGTTGATGTTTAGTGCCTCCGCTATCTCCAGACAGCTTCCGTGCCGGTCTTATTCCGTCAGTCGCAACATTTCATCGACTTCTTCATTGACAGGCCGACCAGTGCGAGGTGTTTTTGCAGCATTTTTCCCTTTTTTATACTTAAAAACCATCACATAGCACATTCCTTCAGATATTTTACTAATATTCAAATCAGTATAATTTTTAACAGGAGAAACGAATTATGCAGCTGACTTCACAAAAAATATAGCCTGACCTTTCAAACACGTGTTCGTTTGACACAATCAGATTAGTGTTTCCAGATAAATGGACACCAACACCACCTAGTGACAAATAACCGCGGAGACTTTTTACATGACCCATAGATAATGGTTATGCGGCTTAAGTGTGAAGTTGGCTGTGAAAATAAAAACAATAAGTCCCCTGTTCGTAAAAAACAAAATGACTTTCCGAACATACTAAACTTTGTAAAGAAAAAAAGTGCACTTGTAGTGACCGTCAAGGTGTGCTTAGAGCCTAATTGGACCCGCTTACGACTTAAAACCAATTTCGAGCGCACAAGTCTTCACTGAACTTAGTTTTGTTTATGTTTTAGTCGTATTTGGATCACAGGTAATGAATTTTGTCATTAAATGTTCTATGCAGGGCTCAGAGAAGGATTTTTCAGGACCCGAAACAACGTAATGTCTGCCTACGTCTCGCTTAAGGCTTCAATTACGAGTGTGGTTTTATATGAGCATGCCAGCAGGTGACTTACTGTCTTGACTAATCACTTAAATGTGATGCACATGCGTCGTACAACATATTGCGGTGCTTGATGTAAAAGTGATGTGATTGAATGCTACGCTACCAAGGACTTACCATTCCTTGTCTCATGCTTAATATCGCTCTGGACCGAAATACGAGTAGAACATGCACATGGCCCGTAGTCTTTAGCCTAGAAAATTTTCTATAGCGGAAGAAGGAGCCAAAATAAGTTGAACGTATAATGATATGAGTACATAAGGGATCTCAATCAACTGACTGTGCGAAGACTGAACAATCTTTTGACCTACGAAAAAGGTATAATTTTTACTTGCTATAAAGATATTCCACAGAACAAGTATTAGTCACATTTGGACATAACCGGCCGGCTGTCTGTCCACTCAGACTATTATATGAGAAAGTATAAAAACAAACCCCTTATATGTACGTTTTGCAAACGTTGGTTTTCTTTAACGCCATACGAGTATGCTGACGAAGCACAGAACTATTTATTAAAGCGATTAATGTTAACACTCAAAAATTCTTGTACCCAAAACCTCTAGCAATAATTTAGTTATAATGCGTCGCTCACAGTGCCGCCTCGGGCGCTTTGTCATTGTCAGTTTAGTGCTTCATATCTTAGCAGTTGAATTTTACTATGGAATAGATTGTCAAGAATCGAAAAAGACAAAAATTGATTTATCGAAAGTGCGCAAGCTCGTAAAGCCTATTGTTGAAAAATTAAAAAAAGGCGATGGATCGGGTTCCAAAATTGTATCATCGTCACGAAAATTTGGCTCAAGTGTTATGAAATCGTTGACAGCTAATACTTTGGAATTTCTTGAATCTTTTGATAAGGACAATGTCTTTGAGCAGACACTGAAGGAAACCGACGATTTGCTTGCAGGCTTTTTGGATAATTTTTTGAAAAATTCAAAAGAGGACGAAGCAGATGATCAAGACAACGGAGATGACCAGGAGAATGGACAAGACCAGGAAAATGGAGAAGACCAGGAGAATGGACATGATCAGGAAAATGAAGACGATGAGGAGGTATGTGATGTGTGATTTTTGATTAAAATTATCATTGAAATGAATACTACTAAATTTAAGGCTAACGAAGAATCAGAGGGTGAAACTGAAGGGAAATTTTATGATAAGACTTCGGACAGTGAAAAACTCCTTGGTGCTGAACAAAAGCACAAAGATACTTTAGACAAAGGTCAATCGTCGGCCTCTGATGCAGAACACACCAAAAGTAAAAGTGAGGATTTGTTGCCAGAATTAAAAAGCGAATTGGAAGACGTTAAAGAAGAATTCAAAAGTAAATTAGATCATATCAAAGAAGAATTGGAAACAAAATTAGAGGATTTGAAAGGGAATAAGTCACCTACATTCGGGAAACCAAAAGAGGAAGACAAAGATATACTGGAATCTTTGGAAGACAAGATCAAACAACTTGAAGAAGATTTGGCTTCTATCAAAGAAAAGTCTAGAAAGGAGGTTTCAGGGATGATTGGTTCAAGTCAGAAGGTGACCAAAGGCTTCTTCGGTGAATCAGAAGAAAATGAATATCTACCCGATAAAGAGGAGGCGGCTAATAGCCCAAACCATTCGGAAAGTAAGGACAATTCAGAGGATGAACAAACCACAGAGAGCGAGGATCTGTTTAAAGATTTCAAAAATGAACAAAACAGATCAACGGAAAAATCTACCAAGATCAAGAAGACCAAATACCATAAAAAATTGAATAGTTCGGACGAAAACCCCAAATCAAGCAAAGAGCCAAGTGAACACAAGCAAGAGGGTCCTATAACTCTCTCCTTTCTTCGGGATATGAATGTCAAATTCTCCGTTCCTGTAAAAGTTTCCAATTCAAAGTCACTCCCACAGCGGAAAGCATCCAAGTTTCGTAAGTGGTTGCATCCCCAGAAGCCACGAGTATCATCTCAGGATCATAAGTCCCAACCGCCACAGCAGGTTAATGAATCACAAGATCATCAGCTGTCACTTCATCTGCCAAAACAGGATGATCCAAAACTTACACATCAGCTGCAAACATCAAATTCGCCACTGCTGATAAAGTCATTCAAAAAGGAGGAAAAGCATCATACCGCCGACAGAGAAGAGAATCAAGATGAGCACTGTACAGTCGATTGCGAGCCTTTCACATGAGGGCCTATTTTGGATGGTTACTAATTAGTTCGTAGACTGTTCATTCAAGTGCATCTTAGCAGTCAAAGTCGCATCAAAACCTAATGATCAATAAAAATGTAAACCTACGACTCGATGTGTTTTTTATTGTTGTCTTTAACTGGTCATCCCCTCATTAAGCTTGACCTACATCTGTCGGCATACCACAGGTTTTTTGTCTGTTGGAAATGGTCAGGCTAACAGCTTTTAATTATAGATTCACGCTGAATTGACAATTTTTCAAGGTCCATCGGCATATGTATTCATACATACCTATATGTATGTGCTACACTTGAAACCATGACCAAAACAAAACATACAAAACAAAACGATCCGAAGAAGTGTAGATTGAAAGAGCAGAAAACTCGATTAAACAACTTATAAGTTCAAGTTCACGTCTTCGACGCATTGACGCGGCGAATGTGATACAGCAAAGAAGTGATGATGTGTGTTTGTGTTTGGTTTGAAATTGTGATCTCTTTTGGGGTACCTTTCGTAGGTTGTTCCACTACCACATATAGCCGTGATCAATGCAAGCGGATACGAGTATTTCACCCACCGGACTAGCGTTGTTGTCTGTAAGAGGATATCTGTTGAATGAAAACTCCCATCTTAGGTTCAAGTTCATCTCTTGGGTGGAACCGGTTCGGTTCTAGGCATCTAAAAAAGCTTCACTTTCTGTCATGCTTCATATGAATATTCGTATGTACATAAGTTTTAACTGAACTCAGTTTTGTTTTGTTTTTTTCTTTTTTGTAATAAAAGGTTATTGCACGAATGACCAGCACTGTTGGTTATGAGTTGCTTCGCAAGTCATACGGCCTTGAGATGACCGCATGAGAATTTTACGAATAAGTTTGCTTTAGTCAGATATTTTTCATTACAGCTCTGTGGGTATTCATTTGCGGGCCAAGAAGGTGGAGCAAGACCATCGAGGTTAACGTGGTAATTTATCATTGAAGCGAACAGTGATAGGTACTCGTACTTGTGTCAATAGAATCAGAGTTCGAGTATCTACAGCTTACAGATTTGTATATAACTCTGCATTCCAGGTAGGTCAGAGATTGCTTTATATTCTTTGGCTGAGAATAATTTAGTTCGACTCTTGCTTGCGCTTTTTTTTTGTTGTTTATCTTAAACAATTAATTTTTATAAAAATAATTGCGCTCCAGGGACTTGTTATTATGAGCCATAGGGTGTTTCGGTATTTGGTATATAGCACTGTGGTATGGAGAGATTCCAGGGATCTCGACCTTACATACAAGAATTCCAACGAGTTTTTTCAAACATTATCTCTTATTCTTTGTTCAAGACATACGACTACAAGATCTTGACAGTTAAAGTGGTGAACTAGTTTGGTGAATAGATTGTGATATTTTGGTCTAATGACTCGTATGACCTTTTGGTACGTGTAAAGTAAACTTTTAAGTCTACTTTGACCATTGGAACTTTAACTAATTTGAGTTTAGCCTTAGCTTGTTTTCTGGCATAAAAATGTACTAAAACCAGTGAAAGGCGGCCATTGGGAGTAGCATGTCTAGCAAAATCATGCGGAAATCTGCGCGGTATGGCAGAATAAAATTTTTCTGAATAAGGCAATTGCCCCTAAAGTTTTGTGCGCACACCATTGAACGGAAGATTAAGCGAGTATTCATGGGGCCAAGGTTTAGTTAAGACTTCTCCGTAACAAACAAATGAGGCTTAATTTTTGTTATTTACTTATGGTGGGACTACTTAGACATTGTTTTGTACAGCTCGTCTCTTTGAATGCTGTCACACATCTGCTAAAGGGTTGTTGTTTTTTCTATAGTGGACCTGCTGTAACTAAAACCAATTTTTCTTGCTTATACGAGGGCGGGTCAATAAGTCCGTGACTTTTTGAATTTCTGACCTCTTTACTGAAACAGCAACACTACTCCTGTCAACAGGCATCTGTCAGTTGACTCCTGTCAAAATTTAAACTTGCTGCGTCAGTTAGTTTGTGTTTGACAGCTATTTTTATCAGACTACTCACTAATTTGAGGAGAAAATGGAAAAAAGTGAATTTCGTGTGCTTATTAAGCATTATTTCTTGCGAAAAAAAACCATTACCGAGACCAAGGCTAAGCTTGATAAATACTATGGGGACTCTGCACCATCGATTTCAATGGTAAAAAAGTGGTTTACTGAATTTCGTTGTGGCCGTACAAGCACTGAAGATGCCGAACGTCCTGGACGCCCAGTTGAGGTCTCTACACCCGAAACAATCGAAAAAATTCACGATATGGTGTTGGCCGACCGAAGATTGAAAGTGCGAGAGATTGTGGAAGCCGTAGGGATCTCGCATGGCTCAGTGGTTTCAATTTTGAATGATCACTTGGGCATGAGAAAGCTTTCCGCAAGATGGGTGCCGCGTTTGCTCACAGTCGACCACAAACGCAATCGTGTAACAACTTCACAGGAAGGTTTGGCGTTGTTTAATCGCAATATGGAGGAGTTTTTGCGCCGTTTTGTAACCGTGGACGAAACATGGATCCATCACAACACACCAGAGAACAAACAACAGTCAAAACAGTGGGTTTCTAAGGGTGAATCGGCGCCAAAGAAGGCCAAGGTGGGTTTGTCAGCCAATAAAGTTATGGCGACTGTTTTTTGGGATGCACGCGGGATAATCCACATTGACTACCTTCAAAAGGGAAGAACAATCAATGGGGAATATTATGCCAACTTATTGGACCGATTCAATGACGATTTGAATCGAAACACATGTGCAGTTGCCATGGCAAAAATCCATGAATTGGGCTATGAATTGCTCCCTCATCCACCCTATTCTCCAGATTTGGGTCCGAGCGACTACTTCTTGTTCCCAAACCTGAAGAAATGGCTTGGTGGAAAACGATTTGACTCCAATGATGAAGTCATCTCGCAAACAAAGGCCTATTTTGGAGAAGCGTTGGATAAAGTGTATAGAGCTCAAGGGAGACTACGTTAAAAAATAAAATTATTTTTTTATCAAAAAATCTGTGTTTTAATCCAAAAGTCACGGACTTATTTACCCGCCCTCGTAGCTTTAAATTTCGGTTCGTATTAAATTTGCCTGACAGGTTTGTTTTAGGGTTTTTGTAAAACTTCTGAACATTGGTCCTGCAAGAGAAAGTGTAAATCTTCTAGTGCCAGTGCTTCTTCTCTGTAGGTTGCCAAAGCATTCTAAAGGTTGCCATTGCGTATGCCAACAATCTGCAAAGGTTTGTTGTGATTGCAACCCTTCAAAGCTAAGTCTCACAATATTTCTCTTTACGATTGTACTGCCAAAGATGCCTTCTTTTCACCATTTTGGCGTTAAAATTACCTGAAACGATATATGCCTTGTACTTAGGATATTGCATAGGTTTCCACGGTGTACTCGAAGAAATTTCTGTTAGTAAGATATATTCGTATATTCCGGAGCCGGCAAATCACTTTGGGGCATGAGATCCATTAAGGGTTCATCCGCCACTACTTTATTTTTGTGCAATGACTAGTTCAAACAAATCCTTTTTAAATTCTCAGTACTTTCACTCATATACATATATACAAAGGAATGTGTAATCCTTTTAGAGCCTTTCTCGCGATTTAAGGGCAGTCAGTACATCCATTGAACTGCGTCTTTTGGTGATCCTCTTACTATCGTTCCGTTTTATTAAGTATCTAAAAAGTATGTCTCTGATGACTAAATGATTATTATTGCTTCGGTCGATAACTAAGATAGCTCGGTTGGATTCCGAGGTCATGCACATCCAAAAGGATTATGATGGAATCTTGTATAATAAGGTTGTTGACGGCAACGAATAGACGTAGCCTTAGGTTAGGTTAGGTTAGGTAAAATAGGGTGTGCCACAAGACACAGACAGTAGGCACTAGAACGGGCCCATCCCCTGTGGGTTTTCCTGTTAAAGCACCCAATTTCTCTACAGAAGCCAAGAAAGCCTTTGAAGTCCGTACCGTCTATTTCCACTAAGCTTTCAAAGAAATATTTTCCCAAGAATTTTCTTTCAGGTTCAGCCACCTTATGCTGGCGGTCTTTATGATTTTTTCCTCGATAGTGCCCCTTACTGTGCAGAGGGGTGGTTTGACATTCGCAACCTCACTATTGTCGAGCAGCCCTCCTCTTCTTGCAAGCTCGTCTGCTTGTTCATTCCCTTCTATACCGCAGTGCCCTGGCACCCAGCACAGTCTCACCCTGTTCTGAACGCATAATGCTTTGAGCATTGTGCGACAGCCCCTAACTGTGTCAGAGTTAACGTTGTTTGACTCCATTGCCTTAAGAGTGGCCTGGCTGTCTGTGTAAATAGCGATATCTCTGCCGAATACCGATCTCATCTACATCAGCTCAGCCGCCCTGAGGACAGCTAGAACCTCTGATTGGAAGACATTGCTAGTGTCCGGTAGCCTTATGGAGACTCTTAGTTCCGGATCCTCCGAGAGGATTCCGGAACCTGTTTCTTCCTCTGTCTTCGAGCCATCTGTGAAAACTGCAATTTTGTTTGATTTTGTCACTGCATTTTCTTGCCAGTCATTCCTCTCCGGATATAGTATATTATACGGAATGTCGAAATCGATTAAGGAAGGGATTTCATCCGTTCTAATAGTATTGCCTGGTAGTAGCTCTTCCAGGATTGTGCCGCGTCCGAAGCTACTGTTTTTCAAAAGACCAAGAGTAGTGAGTCGAATCGCACTGTTGCCAGCAAGTTTTTTTTTATCTGTAAATCAAGCGGTGTCAGGTGTAGGAAGGTGTCCAATGCTGCCGTAGGGGTGGTACGGAGCGCTCCTGTAATGGTTATGGTTGCCGTTCTCTGAACCGCCGCTTATTTTCCGTAAGTCGTTTTCTTAGTTGTTGCTTTCCACCATGCTAGTGCGCCATATGTCAGTATGGGTCTCACCACTACCGTATATAGCCAGTACAACATAGCAGGTTTAAGGCCCCAAATTTTTCCCACAGTTCATTTACATATAAAAAGATAATGCTCTTTTTAATTCTTTCCGCTACGTTGAGATTCCAATTCAGTTTCTTATCCAGAATCACGCCAAGGTACTTCGCACTATGACACAGTGTGAACTGCGGTATCTTGTACTTTCTGATGAAGAGAACCAGTTCCGTTTTGGAGGGATTGACATTGAGACCACAGCTGCCTGCCCAGGTGCTGATCGTCTTCAAGGCAAGCTCCATGATCTCACTTTGAGTTAAGCTTTTTGAGAATGTCATTTATAACTAGTACCCAAAGGAGTGGAGATATAACTTCCCCTTGAGGGGTTCCCCTGGTCACTGACATTCTAACCGAGCTTTGTCCAATGGAACAGTTTATTACCCTACCTGTAAGCATGTTGCAGATCCAATTTGTTATCCCTTGTTCTATGTTTGCGTCTACTAAAGCACCTTTGGTAGCGCTCAACTTTACGTTGTTGAAGGCCCCTTCTATATCTAGGAAGGCCGCCATCGCAAACTCACCAAAGTTTAGACTTCTTTCGATTTTCCCCACCACCACATGTAGGGCGGCTTCCACGGATTTGTCCTTCACGTAGGCATGCTGTGACCCGGTCAAAAAACCGTTACCGCATCTGTTCCTGATGTGAATTTCCAGTAAACGCTCCAGGCTTTAAAGCATAAAATATGACAGACTTATTGGGCTGAAGTCTTTAACTGTTGTGTGCCCTTGCTTGTCGGCCTTAGGTATAAAAACTACCTTAACTTCTCTCCATGCTCTTGGAATATAGCCCGTTTTTAAACTGTATCTCAGAATTTCCATAATGTTTTGGAAGACTACCTCCGGCGCTTTCTGCAGCATAATGGGTAGAATGCAATCCGGGCCGGGGGATTTATACGGTTTAAAGGATTGAATTGCCCACCGTATTTTTCCTGGTTTATAAGAACAGCAATCTCTCCATCCTCTCCAGAGAGGGATTGATGTCATCAGTGTGCCGTGGCAAGCCGTAGTCAGCTGATAATGTGGATCCAGGGAAATGGGTTTCCACCAGCGTTACCAGGACTTCCTGGCTGCTTTCAGCCCATGTTCCATTCCTCATTTTTCCTGAGGAAGCTAGGGACGCTCACTTCTTTTGAAAGCATTTTGCGTAACCTTGAAACTTCGTCTGTTGCCATTATGGATTCGCAGTACCTCTGCCATGACGCCCTTTTCGATTTCCTAACTAGGTACTTGAATTGCCTTTTGCAATCGTAGTACTCATTCCACGTAGTGTCACATTTGAAAAGTTTCGCCCTAGACGTAGCCTTGCTTATACTATTTAGAGATTTTACACAAAAAGACTGGGTGTTCACCAGTGTTCGAACAACTTAGTTTAGCTTTTATTTCGAAGAAATTCTCATATTGTGCCACGAGAAAATGTGTGATATGACTTTCTGCAGTCTGTAAACTGTTCTTCCGAAGAAATCCACTATCATTATAAAGGGCATCATAAACCGTCAGACAACAAAGTTGTTGGTTCTAATTCCTATTCTCCTAAGAATGTCTTTCAACTATACAGTATACATACTGTTCAAAAAAACTAATCTACGGAGCATCCGAGTATTACGGAACTCAACCCGGAGGGTGATTTTAGCTATCTCGTTAAGATTTATGCGTCAAAGTTCGAAGTTAGTGATCTGCTTGATTAATAAAGTTCGGTCTATGCCAATTTGGAATAACATCGTTCATATGACTGCCACGGCTTCTGTTTCAAGCGATCTTCCAAATGTCAAAACTATCGATGACTTTTTGAAGAATAAGTGAGTCAAAGGCCGGAATTTCAATTTGGATATTATGGTTGATAATTTAGGGTATCTCTGGGAACAGTAGGAAGTCTAAAGGTATCAAATCGCATGACCTTGCAGGCCAATGAACTTCTCCTCCGAAATAATGCGGTCTTCAAATTTCGTATCCAATAAATTGATTGATTGATGGTTTGTGTGAGCGGTAGCACTAATCTGTTGAAATCAGAGATAGCCCAGACCCGATCAATTTTGGAAAAAAGTAGCCGATCAATATGTCGCGGTAACCTTCTCCATTCACCGTACACATTTCTCCAGGTTCATCTTCGAAACAGTTCGGGTCAATGATGCCGCCAACCCATAATCCGCACCATACAGTGACTTTTGGCCGATGCATTGGTTGTTCGTGAATCTCGTATGGGTTTTTCGGTCCCCAGAAACGACAATATTATTTTTTTACATGCCCATCCAAAAGATCAAATTCGATGAAAAATTGTAATGGCGAACCAACATCCAGTCAACAAATCGGCGAAGTCGGTACATGGTCCAAAGGCTATAAATGTTGTGTAATTTTGATTTTAGAGGCGTGCAAATGAAGATCAACTTTTAAAATTCGCCCTAAAGTGCTCACTTATGGCCCAATTGTTGATTTCGGCGACGAATTGAAGTGTCTGACTAGTTCTGAACCCTTCCACTCACAGTGGTAGTGAAAGCAGCATTCACGTGCTGACGGAGCATGCTGATATGGAGTATGACCCGATACCGAAGCAGTTTCTTCAGAACGCTTCACAATTGCACGAATTTTGAACTCATTATGGCGAATATGTTAACAGAAAAATTCACGAATTTTACGAAATGTTACATTTACAGATGGCCAATTTTTGTATTGAATAACAAAAATGTGTCACCGCGTGGTAAATGACTCCATGACTAGAATTACCAAAGATTGTATGACATCTGTCAGAAAGACCAACCGCATTGAATTCAGTAACTGACAGATATTGACAAATGACAGCAAACTTCCACACCATCTGACATGTGCGTGGAAGATACCATCAAGTTCTGATGTCATATGTATATGATTTGAAAATTGCAGCTGCCTACTTTAGCCTTTTCTCTGATTGTGTCTGAGTTTTTGTGTATTTCTGAAGGTAAATAACTGTTCATAAGCAGGGCTCGAGGTGTCCAAAGCGAATGCAGAAAAGGTTTTTTTTTTACGGTGTCTAAGTTCGGATACATTGAAACAATATTGAATTTTGAAAAGTTGAATGGTGACTTCAAATGTTTCAGTTTTAGACATTCGTAAAAGACTTTTTTTTTTAAATCCGCTTCGAGTATAGATAGTTCATTCAACTCAATAAATTTAGGAAATTTAAACAGCATCAATGCAATACCATAGGAAACTCTATGTTGAGCCTTATCAGCTGTACAATTATGTTTGGGTAATTTTTTGTTCCTAATTTAGTTTAATGATTAGAATTGAAACTCGAAATTATCAAGCAAACCAGTTTTGTAGGTTCTTGTTACATATGTGTATAGGACCCCATGGGAGCAGAAACAACTGATAGTGCTTGATGGTACGTATTTTAATTTCTACATGACGTT
The DNA here is from genome assembly GCA_928272305.1 of Volucella inflata. NCBI lineage: Eukaryota > Metazoa > Arthropoda > Insecta > Diptera > Syrphidae > Volucella > Volucella inflata. The sequence continues at coordinate 109,620,197 of OV743720.1, read as the reverse complement.
GATAAAAAAGTTCACTTAAGAGTTAAAATTTTTTGTTGCCTGAATTCTTTTATTGCTTCATTAAAAAATGCGCATATATTTTTGAATGATTTCTTTGAAAAATATTTTATATGATTTTTAACTTCCCAAATGCCAGCTAGGTTTCCCTACTGGTATGCCAGAAACATTTCGCTTATACCCTTTGACTGCCATATGTGAATGTCTTCTCGATATATTCATTAATCAGCAGCCTTGACGTACCGTCATTTATGTAGGGATTTAAACAAATTTAAGATCCAATATTTGAATCTATAGATGTCATTTTATTGAAGGAAATTTCCAACGCGGAAATCACAAACACGTTACTGACACCAGTAGGGCTGGGTAACTAGGTCTTTACCGTCCTAAAGAGATCAGTTTGCTTTTCCGTCTCTTGAATTGCTTCCTATGTGGCCTTGAAATGGATAAGAAGTGTCGATCTGAAAATCTTTATTCTCTTCAAGATCTATAGTAAGACAATTCAGTCTATGTTGGATTTTCCCATCCTAAGGCAATAATGATGTTAATTAGTCATGTTCTATTCATACACTCATTTTACCATATTTTGCAGATGATGTGATTACACATCTTCCACTTCTTTAAGCAGCTCGGCGGGTAGGCTGGCAGGTTTATTGTTAGATATGACAATGTTTAGTTCGATAAGGAATTGAAGAAGCAATAACTGTGTTCTTACTTTTATGTTCCTTCGATTGTCTCTTTGGGTGAGTCATTGTCTTTCCTTTCAGTATTTGATGCAATGATAAAAATTTATCTATATATATAAAATACATTCCTAATAAAGCAACCCTCTATTGCACTGATTGTGAGGTTTTCATTCTCCCTCTTTCTTGAGAAGACAGTGTTCATGCCATCGCTTTCAGTTTCATTGCAAATGTTTGCAGGCTCTTTCGTCAAACCTTACACCACCCTGTGGTGGCTGAGCAAATTTCAGCATCACTTTGTTTTGAAACAAATTTGTAGGCGTATGGTTGACATTTTTTCAAATTTATCGGAGAAATTCATCCGAAACGAAGATACTATGATTTGGGAGCACTGTTTTATATCCGCTTAATAGATAGCGGGGATAAATTGACTTAGCGTTGATCGCTATGTTATTGTTGTAATAAACATGCAAATTGCTTTATAAGCGGTTAGGGGATTTGCAAAAAAACACGACTAATGTATCTTCCCGCTGCAAAGTCAATTATTCTGAAGACGTGGTCGGTAGTGGTGTCCCACGAAGATTGAAGGTACTGTTAAAGATGCCCTTCTTAACCAGATCCATATTGAAATCGCCATATCAAGTGAAATATCTGCATCGAAGGTCATAGGCTGTCTTCGATAATCGATCCTTTTTTTATATTTTGGATCGAATTCAAACACTTTAAGAAAGAATTTGCGAAACAGGCCCTAATTGTGAATTTGTATTTTGGTACCTTGGTGCGAAAATCGATAGGATAGCAGTAAAGTACGGGCTCTTCGAAGCGATGACAGCAGAAATATGCTGCTGCACATGGTTTCTCAAACTTATCTGTTTAGCATCTTGACTACACTCTAATTGGTCAGGCCCCGAGCAAAATGGACCACTGACGAGCATTTGAAGCAAAACTCCATGAAATGGAAAGATAAGAAAACTAACGTTGGAAGCTTTAGGTCGTTTGGACTTACAGTAGACGACTTAGCAGGTATTTGTTTAATATGCCATAGCCTTTAGTTTTTTTTTTTTTTTTTTAATTGCCCAAGATAGAAGTAAACATGACAAAGAATAACGCTCACAAGGACAGTGTAAGGACTACGGGCTACCGGCAATAATTAAAAAAGGATAACATGGTACTCAACAACGCCTTAATGTACCGATATTACTTTACCGGGGCTAGTGTGAAAGACAGAAAGAAAAACTTGGGTACACAAGTCATTCCAAAGGCTGTGATAGGAATCTTCATTGTCTATAGTAGGTCATAACAAATAATGGAATAACAATGTCTCTGCTCAGGAAGGCTTCAAATTCTTGGTATGATTAATAAGAAAATATTTCTTAACAGCCTTGAGAAACGCTTTAGAGTAACAATTTCATGTCTTTCAACACCAATCGTTATTGTTTTGCTAATTTTCCTACTCCTAAAAAGCACATCATCCGTTTTTTGATAAAGATTTAATCGTACATAATGTTCCACAGTAACAGGCCTAGGACCAAGCCTTGTGGTCCCCCGCCAAAACTTCATACATTTTAACTCTGTCGCTAGAGTCATAGGGGAGGTTTCTTTTGCAGAAGTAGCTCTTTATCATTTCATGGAAATTATTTGGAATTTCAATCTCATCAAGATAGTCCATAATCTGTTCCTAGAGTGCCGCGCTCTTCAAGTCCATGGTTATGATGGCGGAATATTTATTGGCGCCTGCTTTCCAGTACCTGTACTTTGTTGCACTCGAGCTCTAGTTATTAGAGCATTTATTATGTTCCACTGTTGACGGTGACTTACAAAATGCATTTTCGAGTTCGTCCCGATATTACTCCTGATATTTCAATTGCTCGAAGGATTCATTTGTAAATGATCGTCTCAAGGACTTATCCGATTGTGTTAAGCAAGCAAATAGGGCGATAGAGCGAAGGTTGATTTGGGTTCCCCTTTGGAAAACGCTATTGGAGTTTTCAAGGGTCCGAAAAAAACGTTCTGTTCAAGACACCCGTTAAAACACTTCGACAAATAAGTCCAGCCCTGCTGTAATATTGATCTTTTAGGCTTTATTTGTAACACCATCTACCCTTTTACATGCTTTGAACAATTCTTCGCGTGTACTCATAGGTATTTAAGTACGCTCGTGATGAGTTTGTCAAACCAATACGGTATTTTCTAGGGTCGCAGTATTAGTGACTCCATGTAAGGCCCTTTAGACTCATTGATAGAAATCTATACATCGGGATTTATTTATTTTCAAAAATCTCTAAAGCAAGGGCGCTTTTTGTCAGTTTTGTTAGTCGGCTTCCTGCTTCTCAATATGCGTTGCCTTTATTTTGCAACTGGTAATCGTCGGCATCCCGAGTCTGAGAACACTGGTAAGTTTTTCTCGTTCGTTGGCATACCCATCTTTGTTCCGTGACTTCCACCAGTATACAGGTGGCCGATGTGATCGTCTTGACTTTGAGGGGTTACGAAACCGTGCGGTTCTGCCTTCAATTATCGCCTCACTAACGACAGATTTTCCATATTTAATTTAGACTGTGTGTTGTCTGGTAAATTCGGCTATGCGGAATGAAAAAGTTCAAATTTGTAAGTGTGCTAACAACAATGAAGAGAGGACTTCAAGAAATCTAAAAAATAGCAGAAAACTTTTGAAAAAATATTAGAAACCAAAATCTTGCATTACATGTTAGCAACGCTTGTCAACTAAAAATAAACAAAGGCCGTGCGGTTGTCATCCAATTATTCTTATTAATCTTCGCAAAATCGGATGCTGATAATGCTCGCACCTCAGCTCGGTGGGGTCTGTATAATTATCATTTTTGATTCTTCTAGGCATCCAAAGTAAAATTGCATGGCATCCACTCTTTTCGCCTTTTATATGTGCAAAATTTGCTGTGATACTAAATTTGAAGCCACGAATCCTGCTTACAGGAGTTCCAGTATAACCTGATATTTGAGTAATTGACTGAATTTTAGAAAAACTCTTTCACTCGAATTAACCAGGGTGTAGAATAAAGACTCGACTGTAGATGTGCCCTTCAAACTAAGTTCGATACACTCGTGGATGCTCGTACATACGTAAAGCATCACTATACTTTTAATCGACTGTTTTTTATGTGATATAAACAAGGTACCAACATATATAAGTAATTAGTCGTGGTTATGGCTATTTTAGCCTTCCTTGTTAGGTGAATAAAAGTCATAATTAAAATTTTTGAGGGTCATTGCTCCGTTAGTATTCAAAGCTCTACCATATTTAATTGAATGACAAAATTTGCATCACTCTACATCCGAATTTGTTTACATATGGTATTCCCCTTTGGTATGCCGCCACCAATGTGAGAACAAAAGAAATGTGTATCTTCATTGTGCTAACTTCAGCGTCCAGTCATACCAAAACCACTTGAAAGATCTCTAGTAACCTCCATCAAAGTAAGCTTCAACGGACAACCAACTCCAGTAAGCTCAGTTGTAAACAAGTTCTGTGCGCGGGAATTCAACTGATGCGACAATAAGACCGCTGAAATCTACACAAGCAAACGCTACACATACACAAAAACACTACTGGTTAAAAAAGTTCCCACATCTATTCGTTTGTTCATACCATGGTATCTATTTTGGTGTTCAACCGAACAAAAGCAATCGAAGTTGACTGTAGTTAGAGTCGCCAGTAGTTAGCCACAGTCGCATCTAGCATTCAGTCTACAACAAACCACTCTAGTTGCTGCGCCAAATACGAGTACTCTTCTGTAGCTCGCGATTGTAATTTTGTTTGCGATACTTCCGCGGTTTTCAGTTCAGCCGCCTTCAATACTCGTATTTGTTTCAGTACGATTTTTGTTTTTTTTTTTTGTTTTTGCAACAAGTTAATTCGACACAAGTCGATTCAGTGGAATCGTCACTTGTAGACCAAGTTGTAGGCACGAAACTAGTTCCTGAATCTGAATTGTTCACCTGTTTTTGCTCTATTTTATTGTTGTTGTGAATTTCCTTTCTTCCTTTCGGTGTGGTATCTGCTTGTGTACATACGAGCATTATTGCAATATACTCATTTTGTACGAGTACCTACTGTGGCACTGCATTTTTGCACATACCCACCACGGGGCGGTTAGGTTATTTGGCTTGTCGACTCGGTCGGTGGTTATTGCAGTATAGTGACGTAACACTGCAGCTAGATACAAACTTTTAGTCTAATCTCAGCCAGCCTACTGAAGAAAAGTGAAATCGAAAGTGACTCTCCGTATCGTCGTCGTCGTTAGCTTCCATTCGAAAAGATACAAATACACTTCCTGCTTCTTGGTGTGTGAGCAAAAATAGCTTTAAAAAAAATATATATCAGGTGTATTTCTTCGGTTTGTTTTGAAATTTAAAATCATCTGTGCAACACTATGATTGAAGCTGAAATTATAGAGTAAGTATTTTCTTTTGTTGTACTATTTAATGGTTGTAACATGTTTTGTTTTTACATTTTTTAAATGGCTCGAATTTAAAAACACAGACCTGGGCCGTGTCCCTAAGGACTAATTTACTATAGTTACCTGTCGCTATTTTTTGTCGAATTTTCTTCTTTTTATTTAACCTTGTCTCTTCTTTTCTGTCTGTTAATTAAATTGGTTTATTTATTTATTAATAGATAAAATTAGTGTGCGAATATCGTCGAATGAAAATAAAAGTAATAAAAGTTGGCCAAACCGGTTAGTTCTTAACTAAATTTGGCGCATAATTACTTCTTTTTTCCTATTACTATTTTTTTATGCGTTATTAAGATGCTGAAATGCGTACAGGTTTTCTATCTGCGTATGTGTATTCACATGTGTGGATCAATTTAAGTCTTTCCTAATACTAAAGGAGAAAAATTGTGAAAATATGTTTTGACATCCTTTAGCAATCGCTGAGATGTAGTGAATAAACTTTGAATTGCGTCAAAGTAGTGAGGTGTAGATATAATACGTATTGATTTAGGTAAACGAGAACTTGGTTATAGGATAACTCCCTATGCCTACTACCTAGGAAAACAAGCTTTTAAATCAGTAAACATTTGGGGTGAATGGATAACATGTTTCGAGTGTTCAATTTATTTTTACAGCCTAGTAGAAACTAGTGCCTTCCATTTACATATAAACGATTTATAGAAAAGTATGCGAATCTGGTTGTAACTTCTCCTTATGTAACTTGAATTGATAGTATTACTAAGGCATGGTGTTTTTTTTTTAATTAACAAAAATGATAGGAATTGAATGAAAAGCAACAATTTTTGTTAATTATGAAAAAAGATGTCATAATGTAATAATATCATAACTTTAGGCGAAAGGCTTCTTTGGCTGTTTCTGACGGTCCAATTTTGGCAAACATTTGGGGCTTTGCCTCAGCAGTAAACTTCTGAATACTGTCTTTCAAGCTCTGAATAGTTTTCAGCTTATCAGCGTACACGACAAACAAGAGGTAATCGTTTGGCATCAATTCGCAGAATCTTGATGTCCAGATCATAAATAACTTTGGGAATAGCATGGTTTATGAATCGAGTTCAGTCTTAAATAATTGAATTTTACGTTGGCCGATCTTGCTATATGGTTCATATTTTCGAAGAAATAAAAGCTATAGGAACGATGCCGTTAGTGTAAGGACTGTACTAAATAGTGGCCTTTTGTAGTTGTCGTTAGCTCTTAAGCTCATGAGAGATTTTCCTCCAATATCTCCAAACCCAGTGGCTTACAAATTCTTTAGGCAAAAAATAAGCTCCATCATTTTCAACATAATTGTCCTAGCAGGATTAGTTTTTAGCGAAATCCAGAATGGGCTTAAGACACCCATTTCTCACTTACCAGATTCGAGTTGAAATTTCTTGATTTATCCGGTCAAAGGCCACAGTGGTATTTGCCGATTAGGATATTGCAGAAAGGCATGAAAAGGCATTATTGGGTAGTGACATATAGCAGAGATACTCGTATGCCTCGTTAGTTTCTATAAGATATTTAAATCGGCGATGGCGTGATGTTTAGCTCATTGGACTATCACGCAGAGGGTCCGTGGTTCGATCACCAGTATCAGCAACAATTTTTCCAATCGTCGTCACCCTTTTGGCGGGCAATGGCAAACTCCCGAAAGTAAAAATTGCCTTCGAAAAAGCTTCTGAGGAGTGCCGTTCGGATTCGGCGATAAACCGTAGGCCCCGTTCAGATGTAACAAAAATGACAAAAATGAACAACACAAATGAGTGTCAAGAAGCTAGGCCATGGTCCATACCGGGCTGCAAGCGCCACAGTATTTTTTTGTGCTTATTTAAATGGGTATGTGCAGCTAACTGCCTTGTCTAGTCTTCTGTTTTTTCAAACAATAGAGTAACATCGGCTATTGTGGTATACGAGTACATGTTACTTTTCGGATTATAGCAAGCCAGGCTTTCTGGCAGTTTTAAGAAAATTTTGGATGCTTGTAAAGTGAAGCATTAGCTTTCTTATCCTGCTCATGTTATGAAACTCAGATAATTAGAAATCGAAACAGGACCATCCATTCAAAATTAGGAGAACTGGGTCTTCTTTTGAAGGGTTTACATACGACAAAAAATGTAGGAACCAATCTGGGAATATTGTCACTTGAATCCATCCCGATATATGATATGCTCAGCTGATGTCAGAGCTTCTATCTGTCGCTTTCCTTTAAGCGCTAATATTTTTGGTTTCTTGAATTGGACAATGCTGTTCATCAACCTTCCAAATGCGAACAGCTGTATATTTTAGTTTGTCGTATTCCTGTTCAAGAAAGTTATAAAATGTGACCACGTTCCTGCGACTAAACCCTTTAGCTCGATCAAATGATGTATGTGTTGGCATATAGAAACTTAACTTTACTTTATGTCTTCAGCAAAAGTTATAGAGCCAGTCTTTATCAGCGGGCTGCTTCAAAATTGCGAATGCGTTAGGTTTTTTTATTCATTTAAGCTAACTAAAATTCTGGTGAAGACATGGCCTCACAAGACGGCCCCCCAGAACAAACTGATTTTCAAGAGATTCATTAAAAACATTGGGTCTTCGGCCCAATTCGCTTAAAAAAAGCTGTTCAATGGTTTGTTCATTTCTAGCCATAAGCTGCAGAGTCGTATGCGGTACTAAAAATAATTTATATGCGAGTAATTCTATGCTTTAATGGCTTTCTCCATATCAGCTCTTTGCCATTTTTTGATTTCTCTTTTCTTAGGCATTGGTATCTTAAAAAAATAAAAGTTTAAATTTGGAAAACTAAATCAAACGTACGACGACATTGTTACGTGGTACACTGGTAAGCCAGTTTAAATATTTTTAAATTAAAAACTTACCTTAGTTTTGAGAATTTCACTGCCGTCTTTTGAAACTTCAATCTCATTAATACTAATACTAAGCAAAACTATTTAACTCATATTTGTCTATATATAACTTTTTCAACCCGTATACAAAAAAAGTCAACCTATTTTCTTGCCAAAAACTTTAAGGATTTTGAACAGGAGGAAACATGTTTTGCATTTTTCTTCTGACAGATGATCCGAGATACTACGCTATACCACATTAGCCATCTATACGACAATACCCGATTTTAATCTAATAAATTTTTCTACCATGTATCTGTATTGATCCGCCGTTTGTACGGTTGCCTAAATTTGCTGATCTAAAAACATTCTATATAGTAGGTACCCTATTTTGGATCACCTCGTTGTTAAGATTAAGAGTTTGTTGAAGTATATTTTGCATTTGAGTGAATCGACTTTGTTCATTTATTGTCTTTTTCGTACATTGGCTAGAATTTGAACCTCTTTTGCTTTTTGGACTGGATTTTCCGAATAATTTTGTCAAAAATGGCAAAACTAGGTATTTTGTTCTGCCTAAAGTTTGTGTTTGTCGGTTTCCTAATGTAGAAAATTCTTTGCATGCGCGTATTTTATACAAGGTGGCGTAAAATTAATCATCCAATTTTGTTTTTTAATTACTTTTTTTCTAAATAAAAAAAATGATTTTGAGTGGTGGAAATCTTTATTTGGACCTTTACAATTTTTTCTGTTAAGTGAAAAAGATGTTGGCGGATTACTGCCCGATTGGCTGCCCGTTTTATCGCATTTTCCATGACTTTCCGCATGCGATTGTCTGAAGCTTTTAGGCATAAACCCGCGGCTTCAAGTAGCCTCGAAGAAAGAAGTCTGGGATGGTTAAATCGGGCGATCAAGCTGGCTATTCCAAATCGCCAAAAAAGAAGATTACGCTGACGAGGAGACGCTTCCTTCACAATATCCATTCTGGCTCGTATTGTGTGTGCGGTTGCACCGTCTTGTTGAAACCATATGTTCACCAAGCTCATCCATTTTCGGCAGTAAGAAGTCGTTTACCATGGCGCTGTAGCGTTCACCAGTAACAGTGGCTGTATTGCCGATGGCGTTCTTAAAAAAGTACGGTCCAATCACATAGTGGCTTTGAGTGGATGTAATGGCTCTTTGTGCATCACACGCGAGCTTTCGAAGGGTGTATCCGAGAGGTCGAACAATTTTTCCTCGACAGGGACATCAGTTTTGCCGGCAGAAATAAAATGCTGATAATTTGGAATTGGAATATGACTCTAACGCAGATTAAAGTTCGTCGATCGCTTTTTGGCATCAATTCAGAGACTTTCGATCTAAATCGATTTCGCACAAATATGGCAACTGACGTTGTATACATTTTTTTTTCTTTTTTGCACGTTTGATAATATTTATTGAATTTGATGAATTGTTGTATAATATCTGACCTTTACTGAACGAATTTGAGCAGCACCTGGAGTACACAGCGTGCAAACTCACAGACCATGGTTCCGAAGTCATTTCTTTTTCAAGATCCTCGCCAAGTTTGAAGGTTCTACTCGGCCTGCGGTTCAAATAAGACTATCACTTATAAGGACAGCCAGTTGTGTTCGAGTCAACAGCAACAGGTGCGTTCGATTGCGATTACTTGGAAATCACGAGTACGTAACCAATGGATATTGACAGATTCCCGATATTCTGCATGTACCTTATCCCTACTGTAAGTATTGGATTTTTGGCATAGCATAATCATATAAGGTGGACGACATTAACAATACTGTTTTCGAGCTGTAAATGGTAACACATTGTAAAATGGTAAGATTATATTTACCTTTTATATAACCACATCAACGTTTAGTCACCGAGTTCTTCACAGTTCAATTATGTTCCAACAAATACGATTTATTTAAGGTTAATAGGACAATTGATTGGAAAAGGAAGGTTAAAAAGATAAAGTTGCTACGACAAAACGAGTATGACACCTTGTATCTAATGTGACACCTTGAATCAGCCAAATGAATAAATTTTTTTTCCACACTTAACACGTATTGAATCCATAGAAATGTATTGCACTGCGCTACATCGTATGTATAGTATGGTATTCTTACGGTTCAACTTACTTGAGATTACTTCGTTAATACGCATTTACTCATTCTTTGAAAACCTGCCCGCGACCTTCACAAATGGATGTATCTGAGAGTCATGGAGATGTCTGGAAATTAGCTTATTTGTATGCGATCATTGCAACAGTAAAGGAGGGAATATCAAATAGTGATCTGTAATAGGATGACATCAGGCAGTACCCAATGCACCGTGACAGTGTAGGGTTCTAAAATTAAAATAAAGATGAACACCAATTGTATGAATACTCGTTGAATACTATGTTTGTCAGCTTTTTCAATTTCGATTAACACTTAAACTTGCAATTTAACAGCGTCGCAATACTTATTCACTGCTTCGATATACGCAACCAATTAAGAGGAGTTTTATATCTGAATTTTGGTCATGTCGGATCGTTTGAAAGAGTTGTTAATCAGTAAATTGTTTTTCATTGATGTTGTTATTAAGATTCTCTGACACTTAAATTGGTTTGTGAAAATAAAACTTTTTAAGAAGATACTCGTATTTACAATTTTGATACATAAATGTATAGAGATTTATAAGCACTTAGTTTATTGTTTAATAGATCATGCAGCCTTCCGTAATCCTATATGGATTTGGTGTTTAAGATATTTCATGATACATAACTGGGAAATAAGTGTTTAATTTCAACAATTTCATACTGCAATATGGACGTTCAATATTAATATTAACAGAGCAGGCATGGCTCTAAAACTTCATCAAAACTTAAAAATAAAGTCAAACCAAGTACATTTGTGAAGTCTATTGCCATCATGTTATACATTTTTACCAGATACATGATTCTTTCGAGAGTCTGATTAGGGTGTAGCGCCCAGACAGTACCATACTCCAAGCTACGAGTAGTATGGTAATATAAAAAGAAGAACATCCGAATTAATAGCCGGTTCAATATCGTTCTCGCCTGGGTTCCTGATCTCAGAATGATAGAAGGACCTACAAATTTCGATAGACACCACACGTTTCACTCAGAATCAACGTCTTTTTCCAATTGAAATCGTAAGGATATGATATTTCAGAACAGACAACTAGAGGGAGGTTCGAGTCTGATGGAGATTTTTAATATAATACAACAATTAAAGCTCTTCCAAAAAAATACCCCAAAAATAGGAAAACCAATTATTTCCAAATTATGAATTTATTTTCGAAAGTGAACATAAAAACACATCTTTTCAAATCTTACTTACTTTTTTAAGGTGGCACTACAGTCCGGGGTGCGTCTCCCGCCAGCTCGATCTCTTACTAGCTGCCTCCAGTTTCGCACGCTAAGTTGGCTGAGCACCCCTTCCGCTTGCATGCGCCACATGAGTCCCGGTCTTCCTCTACTGCGCTGTCCCTAGGGGGAAGATTCGAAGTCTTTTCGGACCGGAGCATTGGTGTTCATCTGCTCTACATGACCCATCCATCTTAGTTGTTGGATCTTCACTCTTCTGGCTAGGTTGATGTCGCTGTACAGTCCATACAGTTCGTCGTTGTATCTTCTCCTCCACTCACCGTCAATGCAGATGGGACCGAAGATCGCCCGAAGAATTTTTCTCTCGAAGCAATCAAGAACACCCTCATCCATTTTTGGAAATGTCCATGCCTCTGCGCCATAGAGCAGGACCGGGATTATTAAAATTTTATAAAGGGTGACTTTTTGTTGTCCGAGAGAGGGCTTTGCTACTACGTATAGATTGCCTTCTTAGCCCAAAGAAACAGCGGTTGAAAAGAGTTATTCTTCGCTTGATCTCAGCGCTGGTGTCGTTGTCTTAATTTTTAGCGGAACCTAGGTAGACAAAGTCCATAACTGCCTCAAAGCTATACTTGTCGAAGGTGACGTTCTGGTCCGAGACGTCGGTGTTCATTGCCCTTATTGCTTGACAGCATATACTTAGACTTACCCTCATTGACCGGTAAATACAATACTTGCGTCACTGACATCGCTCTGCTTTCTTTCAATTATGTCAATATCATCGGCGTATGGGAGGAATTGGACCGAATGTTGAAAGATTGAGCCTCTTGTGTTGGCGGCCAAGTTTTGCACTATTTTTTAAATATGAAGTTGAAGAAATCGCATGACAGGGCATTGCCACGTTTAAATTCTTTTTTTGACATCAACGGTCTCGGTGAGATCTTTACCGACTTTAATGGATCAGCGTGCATTCTCCATCTTCATCCTGCACATACGGACGAGTTCGGACTAGACATTGCTCGTCTCTATAGATGCTATCATACGTGGCCTTAAAATCGATAAACAGGTGGTGTGTATCGATCTGAAGCTCATAGGTCTTCTCCAAGATCTGCCATAGTGTGAATATTTGTTCGATGGTGGACTTTCCTGGTCTGAAAGCACACTGATATGGACCTATCAGGTTGTTGACGAATGGTTTCAGGCGTTCACACAATACGGCAGATAAGATCTCGCATGGGATATTAAGAAGATTGTAGTTGGCGCAGTTCAGAGGGTCTCCTTTCTTGAGGGACCTTCCACTATAATTTTGAGATGAGTTGGTGTACGCTCCTAACTAAGATCAGCTTTGAAGACCTCAGAGCTTTAGCAACTTTGTTAGTTTAGCTTTGATATTGCTTTTTTCAACTTCATCCAGGTCGGGTGGATGGAATTGTTGGTCTACATCGTACAGGTTGAAAGGCTCATCTTTTCAATTATTATAGTTTGCTTTTGCTTCAATATCGTATTTCGTCAATGGCATGTGATGAATAAGTGAATCTGAAATCTTGCAATATTTACTTCCTTTTATAAGCATGCTATGATCTAAAAAGCTCGTTTACTGTTATTTTGAACTATTCTACACTTTTTACGTGCGGAGCAAGATCAAGACGACTCCTGGGTTCTTTTTTGGTCAAGGATGATTCCAAAATTTAGTTTCTTTATTTTAGTTCTGCATTAACAACATATTTCACAAAAAAGTCGAGTCTGTATATTGCATTCAAATCAGTTAGCGACTTTTGGTCGTCGACAGAGAATGTTCACATGACTTCACAAATAGTATTGCGACTACAAGGCCTGAGACCATAATTTATTAGAGCCCCGGCTTCGGATGGGGATCCTATGAAGCTGCAGGGACCATAGTGCAAGCGAAACTGTATTTAATTTCCTGTGCAAATATTCGGCACAAGAAAAAAACAGAAACAGGTGAATCACCCCTGTCAGACTTTAATAACCTTAAACACACCCACAACTGTCTATTTTCTTACTTTTTTGTTCTTAAAAGTACGTTTACACCGACCCAAAATTAACATTTCACCATTTACATTGAACGAAAAACATTTATATGACAGCTGCCGTCTTCCCATTTCCTCCTTTTTTTATACTTTTTTTGGTTGAGGCACATAGTCGTTAGTGATTGTAAACACTGGAACAGCTGACTTCTTTCAAAGTTGTTTTTGTACGTGTGCTGAATGACTTTGCGGAATAATTAAGAAGGTTTGGTCGATTTGACAACCTTCTAAATGCAGAGACGAAATGCAGCATTTCGCTGAAATTCAACATTTGGAATTTGTATGGAGCATTTCGGCTGAAATGTTGAATTTGTCCGAAATGCTGAGTTTCGGGTCGATGTAAACGTACTATAAGATTCTCATATAATTCTAAGTTTTGTGAAAACTACAGTGTTGTACCAAATGTAGAGATGACTGCTTCCAGGCACAAAATAACGGCCTGGGTGTCAATGTAATTGCAGATGTTAAGGGAGCTTCCTTAATAGGTAAAACCTTCGCCTGGTAGACGCTGCATTGGTTTGGGAGATGAAAGGAGAGATCAATATTTTATTTCTCAAAGTCGATATAAGCTTCGACTTCGGTTTTTAGCCGTCCGTATAGATGTTGGATGTTTCATCCATCTAGTCGAAATAGTAGCTTGAACCACTGAAGAATTATTTTGTTGTAGTGTAATCTTCTGGGACTTATTTATTTGTGATTTTGTAGTCCCTCGTGTGGATATAGGACCAATGTGAAGAGACTTTCAACCTTATGACTGAGCTGGCATCAAGTTGTTGGCCAGAGCTGTGAGATTGAGAATGGTATCCAGGGAGTAGAGAACCACTTCCTCGTCCTTAGAGCCCCACTTGAGGAATTTTATTTTTCCTTGTGAAGAGAATAAGTTTGGCTTTGTGTCTAGCCCAATTTAAGAGCTTAAAAAAATCGTTTAGAGTATTGAGAAATTTTCAGGATATATATAGCCATTCCAACGTCATTTGCATAGGCAATTGACTTATTAGCCTTCCAAGCGAGGGCTCGACGTCGAGATTTAAAAGTGCGCTAGTAATCGCCCTTAGTTCGGCGTTGTTGAAGACTTATTCAATCTCAAGATAGCCAATCCAACAATAAGAGGATTTTCAAGGGAACATACAAAGAATGTACTCGTATTTGATGCCAAATGACATCTTCATCGTAACTAGATTTCCCTATTATTTTGTGGGTATCTTTACTTAAAATTATTAATTCAATTTAACCCATGTGATTTTGCAAATTTTACTCTGGAGCCAATCAAAACTTTGAGCGTATTTTTTTTCCATACAAGCATTGCAAAATTGCCAAACCGCAGATGTATTGTATTAAACTGAAATGCAAGACGTTTTACATTAAAAATATTGTTTTACTCTATCAAGATCGACCTTAATGTAACACAGGTCAACGAGATTGCTGTCATATGAAAAAGATATTGTTATTGAAATATGCTTATAAAGGTCAGCTGGCTAAAAGTGTTTTTTTGTTTTCTTGCATTAACATCGTTTTTTTGAAAATGAATTACGAACGTCGCATATGCACCACATGTATTGTTGGTTAAATGTATCTTTCAAAATTAACATTAATTATGTATATACGAAGATATGTAGGTAAATGCACTTGTTTTAAAGATTCGAATGGAATTAAAAGATCAGCGTCAGTCTTTGCTTGGCCTAGATAAACATTTCAAGATTGCTTTTGATTTGTTTATGTTAGTGACACCATACTGAAAATTAATCTGTATGAGGTGTCTTAAAAAGATTAGGTTAAATCGGACAATCTGACCGCTAAATGGTCAATTTTGATGCAATGATACTGAAGCCAAACATGTGGCTCCATGCAAATGCTCTGAATATTATTCCCAAAAAAAAAGTTACTTCGAAATTTCCCTGATACTCTACGTGTCTTTTCTGCCGGGTCATTGTCAACTAATATCATAAATTTCTTCAGTTAGTCTGGTCTTTAGCCAACTGTCTCCAGTTGTGAATTCCAAGTCGGTTTAAGTTCTCTTGAATTTGTGTACGCTACCTAAGCTGAGATCTTCCTTCACTTCGTTGTCCCTCTGTCTCTCTACATGTCCTAGCCATCTTATGCGACTGATAAGCAGTTTTTTGGTTAGTTCGATGTCGTTGTACAGCTCCTATAATTAGTCCTTGAGTCTTCTCCTACAAAGCCAGTGAACCCAAACAGGACCAAATGTATTCCGTAGGTGTTTTCTCTCGAAACAACTGAGGATATCTTCCCGCGCCTTCGACAGAGTCCATGGTTAAGCGCTTAAAGCTTGGGCCGGGGTGTTCAAGTTGTTAGTTTTCGGAATAGGGACTTAGCACTCACTTGTTTTATTAGCAAAAAAATCAGCGATTGATATAATTTTATTGCAGAGAAAGTTCTTTACTACAAGTACCTCGAAATTGTATGCCCCTTCTTGTTGATGGCATATATGTATGTACTTGATCCCTTTTTGTTAGCAGCAAATATTTGCTTCGCCCTCATTTTGGCAGATTTCGTTTCAATACCAGCGAATTCACTGATGAAAGTCCACTATGTTGTGCCAATTACATATGTCAACTTCAATTGTGCCTCCAGATTCAGGTTAATTTTATACTCGTATGTGCTACAAATGGGTAAAAGCGATCTTTAAAAGGCTTTTGGAAAAGAGAAATTTTCAATTTTGAGCTTAACTTTTTTACTCAAGATTAGATTAGGCCAGGAAAAGAAAGTGGTTTCCCTAATTCATGACAGAAGAACTCGTAATTTGAACCTCGATATCATTTTTAATTGTTAAAAGTCAATCAATCTTACGTCTGAGATGTTCAAGAGGTTATTAAAGAACGGTTAGGGTATTGCGAGATGTGGTATTGGCCACTAGTCTATCTAGTTTATTCATGAATTGCAGTAAATAGACTTCCTATTTTCTTCTGCTTGTTCACCTATCTTACAGAAAAAGTCTATGGTGCTTCTGAATCCAAGATAGGGCGACTAAGAAACATACGTTAGACTAAATATCTATCTTAGTGGACACACCAATACTGAAAATAAATATTTATTCCTCATTGACGTTGTTCAGAAGCCAGGTTCGTAATTTCTCATGTAATAGTTGTTGCCTGGCCTGACAAATCGGCCATCGATACCGGATGAAAGGCCTTATATGAGTATGTATCGCTTTGAAAAAGGAGCTCTAGCGCAAACTTATTCAAGATCGCAGCGGAGTAGCACTATAGGGACAGACTGGCGTAACATCCTTTACTACATAGGCCTAATCGTGACGTATTAGTTTTGCCTGAAAAGAATTATACACAGTGTGGCTAATAATATCCCGGACTGGTTCTAGAAAACATAATTAAAACACGATTTCTGTTAATTTTTCTTTGTTCTTATTCGAATTATTCTCCTTCCTATGCAATATACTCGTAACAGCTATTCAAAAGTTATTCAAATGTCTGCTCTAGCCAATTTTGCACCTCCAGTGCCCATGTTGAAGCTGCTTGAAAGATCGGAATGTCGTCAAATATCATAATTTTAATTTCGGGAACAAAGAGAAGTAGCACGATGCCAAATCAGGCAAATACGGTGGATAATTTAACACATACCAAAATTGAAAAACAACGAGTGCTGTGTGACTCGGTGCATTATCGTATAACAAAGACCAACATTTTGGATGGCGATATTTAGGTCAAAAGCAATGGATTCTGGCCATCAAACGCTTAAAACTTCAAGAAAATATGCGGCAGTAACTGTTTCATCAGTTGTAACGAATTCTACAACAAATGCATTTCGGTCTTCTGGATCAAAATCAGGTACCGTTTGTCCAGCTTCTCACTACCGCCCCAAAAACGTTTATGGTACAATATTTCTGATGCACTTTTACTAAGTTTTACGTGGAATTTAATGACTGCTCTTTGTTCCCTGTTCGAATTTCAAAATCTCGAAATGAATTTTTTTAATTGTTAATTGTCATGAAGTTTTGACAGATACTAGTGAGATTCAAGCTTTAAAACGCATGTTCGGACAAAGAGATGGCGCTCTTGGTTGCTGCGATATGGCTCGTGTCCGGGATATTATTTGTCACACTGTGTATATGTATCACTGAGTAGGCACCCATAACTAGTTTGTGGACGATGTCACGTTGTTTGTTAAAATCGACCCGCCGCGCCCCTTACGAAAGCTTCAGATTCTTCAATGTGCAATAAAAAAAAACTATTCAATCGCTTCACGAAAACTCGGAAGTTTCCCAGTATCATTGGCACACAGGAGTGTATTTTTTTGTTCCACAAAGTATCATGAATATTACATTAAACATCATGTCTGTCACATTACAACATTTTTAATATACTCACAAGTGTAGCGCTCACCAAAACGGCTTACACGCAATAACTCCTTAAATTTCAATACAATCTGCTACCAACAAAATACGTCTTCATCAATGCCACGAGCTGCCAACTGTTCCGTGAAGAGCAAATTTAAAAATAAGTCAAACTAAAAGAGCTATGTTTTCGCCTATAAAACCAAATTAAGCCATTAAAGAGTGCTTAGCGCCATAAACAATTTTACGACGCCTTGTTTTTTCTTCTTTTTAATATTTCCTAAATGGATACGTCATGAGAGTTTTCATCATTATCATGCTGCTACAAAATACAAATCGTGTTCTACACAAAATCCTATGAATTGTAAATGTTGAGATACTCGTAATGATATTTTAGCGAGATAGAGCGACCTTGATTGACAAAACGAAATCAAACTAGCACTACATTTAAACATCTAAACGTTGGTGGTACACGAGATTAGATTGCCACTAGGGGTAATGTGGAATTTTGTTGTCGCTACATTACCGTTGTTGATTCCTTATACTGAGAATACAAATCGATTGATTAAAATTCTGCTTGTTCGATGTAATGGACTTTTCAAGAGTAATGGACAGTAGTTTCATTTGTGTATGCCATATTTTTACGCACTTGTTCAACGTTTTGGTTAAAGCCAATTGGCAGCGACAGACAAATGGTTAGGTTGGAATTCAGGGCAATTGATTTATCAAAATACAAAAATACGAGTGTAATCATACTTTTTTTTTTTATTCCTTTTGGGGGGAAGAGAAATGCATTACGTACCATAAGGGGGTCTGTTGGCGTTGACCATCCCCGCGTGTCCGGCTCTTTCCGCATGCTTTCGGATCAAACGGACTAAAACTCCTCGCAACCATATGGCTTCTGACACAGCCCCCTTGAACCGCTCTTCGAATTACTTCAAGAGGCTGTGATCCTACACCCTTTCGGGTTTACGTGCTTTCCCGGTATTGTTTTTCTTCTCTTTTCTTTCTTCTGAGAATATCTTCCACAAACTGGCAAATTCTTCCCCAGTTCAGGTCACTCGTCAGCATTTTACCCAAGTTGTTTTCTGGGTTGAGGACACCAATGATGTTTTCCAATGCTGTGCGTTTTGCTTCCCATCTTCTGCAGGCAAAAAATGTGTGATGTACGTCGTCTGCTGGGGAGTCGCCGTACTGGCAGGATGGGCTATCCGTTTTGCCGATCCTATGTAAAAAGGCTTTGAAATTTTCTTGTCCGATGAGGAACTGGGTGACGAAATAGCTGACCTCACCGTGTTTTCGGTCTTTCCACTCAGCCTTATTTCTTATCAGCCTCGCTGTCCACCTTCTTCTGCTTTCCGAGATCCAGCGCTCTTGCCACTTCCGTATCGTTTGCTGCTCAGCTTCGTTGATTGCCGCTTCCAATCCGATCACCGCCTTGTTTTCGTGGACGTACTTCCTTTGTGCCGCTAGGAGATCGATGGGAGTCACTCCTGCGACTACAAGGACGGCTAGTTCCGACACCGTTCGGTAAGAGCTAGCCACGCGTAGAGCTCCACGTCTTTGCACTGCCGCCATCTGCTTCCGGTACTTTTCTTATCAAAGCGCGTCTGCCCAGATCTCACTTCCATATAGGAGAATGGCATGCGTTGTCGACATTAATAGCCTGCGCTTACTTGGCGTTGGGCCACCTATGTTCGCCATTAATCTACTGAGTGATGTTGTAACTCTAGAGGCTCTTTCTACCGCGTCCTTGCTCTTGATGACTTCAGAGCCAATTTGGAAGTATATTTGTGTCGGGATTGTCTTCTTCGTCAGAAGGACTATCCCAGTTTTCTCTGTTGCTAAACTAAGACCGTGCTCATCCATCCAGAAGGTTGTTCGTCACATGACTTGGTTCAACTTTCTTTGCGCGTTTTCAATGTCTCTTGCCGTTTTCACTGCCGCAATATCGTCCGCGTACCCAACGAGAAAGGTGACTTCGGGCATCTCCATCCGCAGTATATCATCATAGGAGATGTTCCAGCGGTCTGGTCGCAGGATTGATTCCTGTGCTGCTCCAAATGTTACTTCCTTCCTTCGTAGGCCTTCTGTGGTCTTGTAGATTAGCTCCCGATCCCTGAGATACATAATCCTTCATCATATATAATAAATAGGCTGGGATGTTGAATCTGTTTTCTAGCGCATTTAGTCTATCACTCCACCTGGCTGAGTTGAATGCATTTCTTACGTCCAGGGTTGCCAGTACATCGATCTTCTTAGAGCGGGAACTTCCTTGTTGGGCGGCTTGAACAGACTTCACCACTTCTTCAATAGCTCTGACCGTGAAGCGTGTTTTCCTGAGCCCGTACTGCCTTCCTGCCAAGTCTCTCGCTATTTGCACTGCATCTGTGAGCCTTGATTTGAGCAGCTTTTCCATCAGTTTTCCCGCGGTGTCCAGCATACATAAGGGCCTGTACGCTGATGGGGAGTCTGGGTCTCCTTTTCCTTTGCTGATCAGTACCAATCGTTGCTTTTTCCAGCTCTTTGGGAAGACTCCTTCTTCAAGGCAACTGTTGTACATGTTGAGCAGCAGGTTAAGGCATGCTTGGGCAGTCACTTTCATTACTTCTGCTGGAATTCCATCTGGGCCGGATGCTCTTCTGTTTTTCATTGTCTGCACGGCTAAACCTGGAGTTTCCTGTCGTCGGGCTGGTGTGTTGTCGGGAAGCCTGACCGGATAAGTTGGGAAAAGGGCGTTTACAATGCACTCCGATTGGGCTCCCAGTTTTCGTATTACAACCTTGTAGCCTAGCCCCCAGGGGTCGCTGTTTATGTCTCGGCGGAGATCCTCCCACTTCCATTTTTTGCTCGAATTGATGGCCCTCTTGAACTCGGATCTTTTGGTTCTGAACTCCGCTAGAGCTTCCTCTATGTTTTCAGCGTGTTTCCTCCTTCCCCTGGTGTGAGTGTCATCATGGATTGACTGAGAAGGCATGTGGTTCAGAACTTAAATTTTAATTATCTCATCAAAAGTAATACCTATTCATTTATATGTACGAATTTATGGGCAAATGATAACTCTGTCTGACCTGCGTCAATAAACAAAATTTTAGTTAATGACATTGCTGACTATACTCGTATAATAAGTACTTTGATGCTTGGATAATTATGTCAATTATTTAAATGCACATTTATAAAAATACAACAAATATCGGTTGGTACGAGTACGTGCCTATTATAATAAAAACAGGTTCTTTGTTCAAATAATTAAAGTATTTTCGTGATTGCTGCGAATATTAATAAAATTCGAATCCGCGTCATTTGATAAAAGCCAAGCTTTTCGAAAATTTATTTCGTAGTACAATGGCTGAGTTTTCCAAAAGCAATAGGAGGCAAATCTGCTTCGAAGAAGGTAAGGACAGTCCGGTTGGCTGAAAAAGGTCATGGCTACGAGTTTTTGGGTTTAAAGGAGTATAATCTTCATGTACTCTTGGAAGAAGGCAAGCATGTGCAAAGATTAGTATTGCCGTGAATTATTAGATTGATTTTTACACTTGCGACGCATCACCTTACTTATCCGGAACACTTACTCACTCGACCTGGCTCCCTGCGACTATTTTTTAAATCTCCAACACAAAAAAGTGGCTGTCAGGAAAAAAAATCAGCCCGAATGAGGAGGAACGAGACTGAAGTATACTTTAGAGAGTTTGACATGGTAAAAAGTTCATGACAAACTTGTGCTTTCATTCCTTACACGGATAGGGGGTGGTGGCCGTGGCTCAAGTGGTTGTTTATTGGCTTCCCGAATGGACGGTTCGACGTTCAATCCCAATCGCGTTCGAATTTCACGTGAAATGAATGGTTGCCCCAAATACAACAAGTTAATTTATGCTAATACTCGTAATTAGTCTCCCCACTGAGACGAAAGATCTTTCTTTCTCTTTCTCTCCCTCTATCCCCTTTTCCAAAAACTTAACACGTGCACCGTCATTTTAAAAGTAGTCAGTGTTACGAGGGTAAGGTGAAACGTTCTCCTCGATTTTTAGGTAGAAAATGATTTTATTTTGGTCCAGCGTTTCTCTAACATCAGTATACCTTCTCGGAAGTTAGAGGCTGGAATGCTGCCAAAATATTTATCTACGGCATTCTTAACTTCTCCATTGGATGCGAAGCGCTTCGTAGAAACAAATTTCTTCAATTTTTGAACAGATGGAAGGCTGAGGATGCCAAATCAGAAGAATAGGGCGGATGGTCGAGCACTGTCCCGGTGAATGACCATATTTTTCTTCTTCAAGCCAGGCTTCTTCTCGCGAATTCAGGCATCCAGCTGGTCAAGAAGGTTAGAGCAATATTCGCCTGTAATTGTTGTAATCAATTGATAGGATCCCTTTCGCAACCCAAAACATGCTGGCCATGATCTGTTCGACCGGTTTTGCTTTCTTTGGCGCTGCACAAATTTTGCAGCAAAATCGTTTGAGTCCCTATTGAATCGGTGCTGCGAAAATCTTTGCGCATTTACTTTTGATTTGCATTCAGAAAATGCGGGACCCATCTTGCGCAGAGCTTTCGCATCCCAAACTTGTTGTGCAAGATATTTCACACACTTTCTTCCGATATCCCACAGGCTTAGTTATCTCAGTCCCCTTCATTCGCCGATCGTCCAACACGATATTATGCACTTATTCGATGGTTTCGGGTGTCGTTGTGGTTTTTGGGCGTCCTTCAACTGGGTCATCTTTGAGGTACGAGTACGTGCGACCACGGGTTAATTCAGTTTCCCACTTTAAAACGGTTGACATGGAAGGAGCAGAGCTGTAAACTTTTATAACCGCAAGATATTCAAGTTTATCTATTTTAACGAAAAACATGCATTTTTGCTAATTAGAACGCCAAGCTTTGGCAGTATTTTTGTAAAGACCGTAAATGAAACTAGCGTAAAGACCTTTCCACGAACTCGTTGAACAAAAGAGTATAAGGCTTTCTTCACCACTTGTTCTTAAAATTAAAAGTCGATTCCAAGCTAGTCAAGAGCTCAACAAGCGAGCTCCCAACATTAGCCATACTCTCATGACCTGAGCTCCTGCATTATCTGCATTTTATGGAAACTACGGGCGCATTGGGTTGCCTTAGCTTATCCTGCAACCAAAGAAATTCTTTGACATTTAATTTGTCAATATCTGTGATCGTCATAGGTTAGAGATCATTTATATTTTTGGAGTGGGAACAAGGAATTGAATTCTGATGCTTGTCAAAGCAGAGCAGTTGCAAAGCGAATGTGAATCAGACTCCTATTACTCCTTATCATTGTAGCACCTGCAAAATTCTCTGTGAGGATCGCTGTGCCTGTCTCAAAATAAAACAATGATCTTCAGAGGTAGGTCACCCCTTCGATCATTTAGAATCGAGTAAGGAGCATATTAGTAGGGAGCATAATATTACACAATTGTCTGATTAAGTCCACTTGCTCTTGCAGAGTAATGGTTACTTGGTCTAGTCAACAGAGTGTGATCTCCATTAGATTAGCCTTAAGATATCCGCCACAGTATTGTTCTTCTGTGGAATTTATGGTGTTTGAATATAGAATCGTATCGCTCTCTGTTTGTTAATTCATATTGCGACATCAGATGTAAATTAGGGATTCAGCCGCAACCAGACGAAAAGTTAAGACTCCGGTAGGAGGTTAAAGAACTTGTGCTTTTAAAGATGCTCAGAAAGGACCACTCTGATAGTCTCGTCGCTTTTTCTGAAAGTGGTCAGTAAAGAGGGAAATTTAATTACTTAGGAAGATTTAGTGTTGTCTCTAGTCATTCGTTCTTGGAATTAGGTGATTGAATTCAACATTGTCGGTCCAGTTTTAGAGACCATGATGCATTTAGCCCTTTACTTATTACTGAAAGTCACTAAGTATAAAGAGAGATGTATGTTAATTGCAATCTACATCCCGAAAAAGTCTAGAAGCAGACTTCTAACTCTGCCCAGGCTCAGCTCAGACGGTCAAAACTCCAAAACAGATAAGAATGGTAATCCTATGCTTAAAAGCCCGTTTAACGTTTAACGTTTGGAGCCGATACAAGAAGATAAGTCAATATGAACAAAAATATTGTCTTGTTATTGGCGAGCCTTGAAAATGATTTTGGTTTTCTCCCGCAATGTATCTCAGGTGACTAATTTTACTAAGTTTACTTAACTGATCAATGATTTAAATACCTTAGTTTTCGCTTGATTACTACTTGACTTTGTAAGGTTGGTTGAATAAGTCTTTAATTAAGTTGGTATTCTCAATCCAAGAAAGCCTAACTGAATATGCTTTATGAAAGTATATATATAAGACGGCTTTGGCAGAAGATCGTAAAAGCGGCCCAAAACTTAAAAAGTGTTAAATGAGTTGAACTTACATATCCAGGTAAGAATAGTTTCTACAGATCGACTTTTTCATGGTGGAGCGCAGATCAGCACAATTTCTTAGAAAAACACGTACTCGATTGTAGGTATGGTGATAGTGGTTTGGAAGAAGATGAAAATAGAAAATTTATTCGATTTCTGGAAAGTGTGTCGTATGAAAAATTAAGGGAAAACGCTCCATGAAACTAGCTATACTAAAAATTAAATGGTTTCCACACAGAGTCGAATATATATACTACCAGTCTCTACACAGTGCAAACTGGAAAGGTAAGGTTAGGTTTAGGTGGGTGTTGAAAACGAACCCACTTAGGCCTATTGGCCCATTGTGATGCCACGTGGATCTGAACCAGAACCATTTGGAGCTCTTAATAAAGCGTAGGAGACTTTTAATGTCTGTGTTCCTTCGTCGTTGTAGAAGAAGGCCCCGAGGTAGAGATTTCTTCTTTGGGAGAGAGCTGGACATGTCCAGCAGCTTCTGCAAAAGTCGTTAGTAAACATGCCAAGCCTTCTTGCATGTTTGCCTATAAGGCAGTGTCCAGATATGACACCTATAAAGGCGCTAAGATGTTTTCTGTTAAGAATAATTAAACTCATGGAGCGATTCAGATCTAGCATTGGCCAGTTTTGTTTGGTCGCTAAACATGTCGATCCAACTGTCCACCTATGGTTTTTTCTTCTATGAGCATCCAGCTTTAATTCTTGTTCGCACGTAGCGATAGGTATACATATGTTTTCCTTTCCAGGTATGATAGGTTTAGTGGTTCCAATTTTGGCAAGTTCGTGGGTCCTACAGTTACCTGGAATATCTCTATGTCCCAACACCCAACAAAGGTAAATGTAAATGAGTCTAGAGATTTGATAGCGGCCTGACTATCGGAAAATATGCGGATATCCATTGCAGATATTACATTTTTCTTCAGCCAGGACAGGGCTTCCTTAATTGCCAGAATTTCCACCTGAAACAAGCTACAGTGGGTGGGGAGGCGGAAGGAGAGGCTAATGTTAACCACCACCAACCCCATCTGGAGGGAATGCTTTCGTGGAAGCTCTTGTCAAACCATTGCTTGGGTATGGTGTAATCGATGTTTTCTGGTAGGATTCCTAATGTTTATTTGCCCACTGTAAAGTCGCTTTAAGGCGAATAGCTGCGTTGGCGGAGACTTGTCTGCTATAAATCTCGAGGGGTGTCAGATGAAACAGAGTGTCCAGAGCAGAGGAGGAAGTAGTGCGGAGGGCTCCGCTTATGCCCAGACATGCTGTTCCTTAGACTTTACTTAGCTTCATGCAGTTTACTGCCTTATCTAAGTCCGTCCACCACATAACCACCCCGAAGATGAGTATCGGTCTAATAAACGAACTCGAAACTTACTATCCAGAAAATTATGTTGAAACTCCTGTTAGTGGAGCTAGTATATAATACAACCTCCCATATCAGGTATCTGTCATCGATTGTATTGTTGTACGATGTTGCCTTGCCTTGCCTTACAAGATGAAGATGTAGTATTGCTTGAACGATCGATTACTTATGTCAGCCTATTAACAAAATGTCGCCAAATCGTCCGACAGAAGACTGTTTACCAAAATATGGCCGAGATTCCAGGAATCAGTTCGGCATCGTGGTCCAGACCCCAACTTGCATCATTTGCTTACAAAATCCAATTGGATCATCAACTTGGGCCAAAAAACTACTCACGGGGCAGAGAGTTCGTCAGTTGGTTCGTCGAACAAGGATTATCAAAATTGCCGTATTTTGGGGGGGCCTACATGTTTTTTATGAGAAGAACATGCATCGCAAACGCGTCGTTGTTTTGTGTAGATAGGGATAGGGATCATTGTGCAATGGACAAATATTGCATCGGTGTGGAAAAATGATAGCACAGTTACGAGAGCCTTTAATAAATGGAATAAATCCGAAGACAAGTGATCCGAATAGGACGCACCGTGGCACTCACTTGTCACAATTGTATATCACTGTGGGGACACAATATAGATCCGAGCCTGTAGGAAACATCTCTATCGGTTCTAAGTACTGAGGAGTCATTTGGTCTATGCTTTAATTGGGTTTTTTAAGGGCAATATTTGGGTAGATTAAACTGTTGTTTTAAAGGGCTATAGTGCAACTTTTTCAGAAATAAAGGTATCCGGATTCACCGTCGTCAATTTTGGTGTCTCTTGCCGATGAGCCTCTCCTATCTGACAGCCGTTCTTTCGTAAAATTTGATTGTGCGTCTCAATAAATTGAGCTAAACGACAATTGAACTCTCTTCCGTTCCCAAGCTAAGAAAGTCGAATTATTTTTGATTCACTAGGGGATATACAAATCTCTTGGTATTGAACCTGGGTGCAGTAACAAAAGCTATATATGGACGACTATCGTTGTTCATTCTTACATCGGCTCCATCGATATTCCTGATGTAAGAATGTCTGCGTGACAAATGAGGAAACATTGTCCATATACAGCTGACATCAACTAAATACGGGAATAAAAAAGGCAAGCTTTCAAGTCACTCACTTACTCCTCCACTCCACTCCCTCTAGACATTGGCAATTTCAGACATGTATCAAACGTGATAGTTTTTTTTTGTTCAGAATCGAATTTCAAAATTCTCCCTTAATCGGGAAATTTATATAAATTCAGTTTTAATTGTATAAAGTTAAACACGTGTTGTGAATTCGATAGACAATTCTGTCGAATAAAGTTAAGTTGTCATCCGCATTTATTTGCATCACAATTAATTGTTAATATGCGAAACGTTTCTATGTATCTTTCCTCGTCGTTGAATGAATTTAATGACTAAGCATTCTTTTAGTTAAATTTAAGATCTCATTGATGTTTTTGGGTTTAATTGCGATCATTATCCTTCAAGACTAATGACAAGACCAATGTTACATGATAAACCATATTTGTTGAACACAGAATAGTCAGTAAAATATTCTCTCAAGGCTGCACGCGTTCAAGTATCTGTAATTTTCTTACATTGTAGTACTTAAATCATAATAATTCTATTCTCTGCAGTATTTAATAAATGACAAGTTCAAAAACCTCACAAGTGTCAACCGTACAACAAAAGCATTCAATCGGCTTGTCCTTGTTAAGCGACTTGCTTACGATTGATATTCCGCGCGCAAATTGCCCTGACACTACATTACCATTTTGAGAGCTAAACATCGCTTAATTTAATAGCGCTACATCTGAATATCTATGAGCACTTTCTGTTTCTGTCACCTTATAATGGTTGCCACCCAAAGACAATTAAGACACCTTTAAAAGAAACAACTCAGCAGTTAGCACCAACCGTCTTAACTGACCTTCGGCAAGCGTTCAATTAAGAAGTTTTATTATGTAAGCTGCCCTCGTTTGTTTGACTGATTTTCTGTTTCTGTTAAGCTTCTTGTTTTCTCCTTCACTGCGTCCGCGATTGAATTTAATTAACCAATCCGGCAACTTACACCATAAAAATATAAAAAAATGAGTCACATACCGACGCACGGACTGTATGCACACGTTGACGTCTTCGGCTTGGTTGTCATTTATGTACCTGCTCAAGTTGAACTTGAATCTGTCACTCGAATAACCTTCTTCATACGAGTATATGAGGATTGATGGCGATGCACAGGTACGTGGTAATTGTGACTCTTCATTCAAGTTCCAATCGAGTGCTTAAATACGGCCACAA
The DNA here is from genome assembly GCA_928272305.1 of Volucella inflata. Classification (NCBI taxonomy): domain Eukaryota; kingdom Metazoa; phylum Arthropoda; class Insecta; order Diptera; family Syrphidae; genus Volucella; species Volucella inflata. The sequence continues at coordinate 109,592,468 of OV743720.1, read as the reverse complement.
AAAGACAAAAAGCCATCTCGTTTGACGATGTAAATATTTGACATTGCAGTTATTGTTTGGCCAGCTGTCAGTGTGACACGTTATTGCCGTAAAGTTCAATTGTCTGTCAAATTGAACAAATTTTTTCCTAAGTTGTCTATTTGAATTGAATTGATTGAGTAGTCCATAATGTGAATACAAGTACTGTTGTCCCATAGCTACTGAAAGCTATCGTGAGAATGTTCCGAGATCAAACTAATGATGATTTGGTTTGGACTGTGCGTCCTCATGATCTCAAGTGACTTGGATTCAAATTGAAACGTCTGAAAAGAGAAGGACGGGGTAATAACCGGACGGTTTGTTAGCAATCAGCTAAGTAGGAGTTTATTTTACTGTCTCGGTGCTCCGAAGAGGAATTGAACGAGTACATCGTAAATGATGCGAGCTCAGTTTTTGATTTATTGAAATTTTAGTCAGGTTCAAGGTTGCTACAATATATGTACGTAAAATGCATACAACTTCAGTTAGAGGGTTTTTTTTTCGTAATTTCCTGCTTGATTTATGTGGAAATAAATAACGTGTTTTCGCTGTTGGTCACTTCTATTTGATTAAAACTTTCATGTCCAAGATGATGATGACATTGACAATGAAATTATGAATTCCTATCGTATTTTTCGGGGTCCAACTTCAGGGTTCAAGTGTAAGATATACGAGTAACGAGTATTTGAGATAATTAAAATTTGGCAGCTCATGTTGAAACGGAAGAGTTTTGAAGAAAGACAATGATTGCGGTTTGGCTATGAAATTTTTGATTGCCAAGAGATTTTCAATGCGTTTTGGGAGATGAATAAACGGTTAATGATATTTTAAAATTTGACAAGCCTTGAAGATTCTCTTTAAAGTTCAGCGCAATGTCCGGGTGCTAAATACTCGACGATGTTTTGTATGAAAATAGAACAAATAGCTTACACGTTTCTTATTAGAACGGTGTAGAACATGATTCAATTTGGGTATTACAGTCCTGAGTTAGTGTTAGCCTCACAAACACATGCTTCCTTCAGTTTTAAATAATGGGCATTTTCATCCAATTTATATAACGTCGAGGCATCCGTGATTATAGTCACTCTTTGTTGCTCGTGACAGGGACTTTAATCTTTGGTAGGTTTCCTTCTTAGTCCATCCTTCTTTTGGTGGCATGCTTCCAAATAGCCAGCTTTATTGACTCTGATTCTATAGTTTCATTCGCTCATTTTCTCTGGAAGTTTCTATTTCCTTTTATTTCCTTGGCCAATTATTTTACTTTTTCAAAAACAATCGAGCTCTTATCTGTTTTTTGCTTTTCGTTTGCGAGAAAATGATCATTGTCTTGTCTGCGTTGCTGGTGATGATAGGGAGGAACTGTCATCTTCGCTTTGCATGCAACATATTTCGCTGCGTGCGCCTGCTGAGATTTATCGTTAAGGCATCCCATACACATCAGAAACGAACTCTTTAATGGACAGATTACTGACTACTTCGTCACTGGTCCTCTATGTTTCAGCAGCGGCATAGAATTTCCAAAATGCACGCTATGTAAAAAAAGACCAGAGCTGCTCATGAGCTCTATCCGCAGAAGAGGATAGACGAATGCCGGCTTCTCAGGAGGAAAAAGAAAGAGCATGAGAAGCGCGCGGTTGAAGAAATTGAGAGATGCTACTCCAGGAATGAGATTTGGAGGTTTTACCAAAAGATAGAAAACAACATGCCACGGACACAAGACCCGAACCGAAGCCTGTAGAGATGAGCAAGGGAACATCGTGGTAGAATCACAGTCGATGCTGAGGATTTGGAAAGACCATTTCTGTAGACTGTATAACGGCGATGACAGACCAAATACCGCTGTCAGGCAGAATCAACCTTGGACAATGGTGACCAACAATTCCGTCCACCCGACCTGGATGAAATGAAAATAGCAAATATCTAAGCTGAAGTCCTACAAAGCTGCTGGAGCGGACGGCCTGACTGCCGAGCTCTTTATAGCGGCAGGCGATGGAGAAGCGTACACTTACACATACATCACTTATCCGCCGTATTGTGTGAACGCCTGAGCCCGTCCGTCAACAACCTGATAAGTCCATATCAGTGTGGTTTCAGGCCAGAAAAGACCACCATCGACCAAATATTCACACAAATATTCTTGGAGAGAACACATGAGCTTCAGATCGATAACATCATCTATTTGTCGAGTTTAAGGCCGCAGTTTGGCATCGGTTAAGATCTCATCGAGACCTTTGATGTCATAAAAGGATTTAAGCAAGGCGGTGCGCTATTAGGCGATTTCTTCAACATCATACTTGAAAGATTAGTGCAATACTCACGCGCAAACACAAGACGCACAATCTTTCTAAATTCCGCCCGATATTGACATAATCGGAAGAAAGCAGCGGGATGTCAGTGGCGGCTTTGCAAGTATTGAGAGGGAAGCGGCAAAAATGGGTTTAACGGTCAATGAGGGCAGGACTAGGTATACTCGTATGCTGTCCAGCAAAAAGGACAGAATAACTCTTGCCAATCGCTGCTTCTAAGGACTAAGAAGGCAATTGGCTAGTGAAGCCCTCTCCCGAGGGCTAATATATTCTAAGAGGAAAAATTCTTCGAGCGACTTTCGGTCCCGTCTGCATTGACGGTGAGTGGTGGAGGAGATACAATGACGAATTGTATGGATTGTACAGCGACATCGACCTAGCCAGAAGAGTGAAGATCCAAAGACTGAGATGGCTGGGTCGTGTAGAGCAGATGGAGACCAACGCTGTGAACCAACGTCCGAGAAGCTTTTGAATCCGACTCAGAGGGACAGCTTGGGCTCACAAGTCGATAATAGCAGTATGCCTTTCCATATCGAGGGTGTTTGTTGTTCTTCAACAATGTTGTACAGTTAATTCGACGGTTCTTCCAAAATCTGGAGGGAGAGTTCTTTAGGATTACATTTCCAGAAGTCCACTGCGGGTGAATAAGCGCTCCCATTCTTTTCTCATTATTCTTAGCTCGGCAATCTGTGTGGATGCCGAATAATTTTCTATTTTCATACATGCTGGGGTCCAAGTAGGTAGAAGTAGCTCAAATAGGGTTATAGCTCTACATAGCTGTTCAGATGTCGTTGGTAACTTAATCTCATTGAAGCTCTAATAGGTCCATTTTACATCGTAAAATTTGCTTACCACAATCTGTCTATAGTGACACTAGCAAAAGCGAAAAACAAGCATCCATCAGATTCCTTTGCTCTCAGAAAGCAATTGTGCTGCAAAGGCATGGCAATTTTCTTCGAGTAGTCTTAAGGTCTTGTCTGTAACAACGGAGAGTAGAATAGGAGATTTGACATGGACCTTCATGGGCTATACAGCGACATAGACGAGGGTTAACTTGGATAACTATAATAGATGTTCAAATGATAACTGTCGGTGTGTACTTTGATTCTGCAGCATTCGGTATTTTCGGTCAAATATTCGTAAGACGGCAGCCTATTTGTGCATCAAGTAATCACTTAACATTCAGGGTTTGGCATTCTAGGCGCATTGTATAGTCATCAACTATGACCACATCGTCACTTTCGTAGGCGAAAGATCCTAGAAAGTTTTGAAGCAAAAACATATAAATACTTTCTTTGTTACAATGCCAGATGGGGTGGTTAGTTTTTCTTTATTTTATTAAACTGGCCAGGAAATTCTTCAAGAGTGAGCTACAAACACCACCCTGAATGTGGCTTTGAGCTTAGCTTTGAACTCTAAACTTTGGTCATCGAGGATGTTTGCAAATCAAGCCATTTCATAGCATATCAATGTAATACTTTAGGTCGGTGTAAAGTTTTTTATGAATATAACATCTTACCCTTTGCAGACATTGAAATAAACCTCCCTATTTTGGTTCCTTTTTTAGATCCCAACACATTGGAAGCCGGCTCTACAATGTTCTTAAGGATATCTTTGAATTTACTGTGCTGCTGATCCGAATGTTGCTCGAGGTCTTCATTGTAACAGTGCAACAATTTATGAAGAAAGAGGAAAAAGACGTCAGCGGTGAAATTGTTGTGGTAAGTGAAGATGATTTCCACTCCGCCACCCGTATCATTCACATTTGCATATGGAATTTAGATTACAGGAACTGGTCATGGTATCGGTCGAGAGCTGGCATTGCAGTATACTGATTTAGGTGCAACAGTGGTTTGTGTGGACATCAACGAGTCTGGCAATCAACAGACAGTGGCCGATTGCAATCGGTTGCGTCGAGGAACCGCCCAGTCGTACACGTATGTATTAAGGTTTCAATAGCCACAATCAATTCGGACAGAAGTTCTTCATTTATATTCATTGAATTTGGTTTTTGTTTCTATTTCTCCTTTCCTTCCTGAATATCCTTGCCGATTCGTATGTCGTATGGAATAACGATTACTCATAGATGTGATGTATCCAATCGAGAAAAGGTTCTCGATTTGGCCACAAAGATTAAAATCGAAGTTGGCCCGGTTACATTGCTGGTTAACAATGCTGGTATAATGCCAACACGTCCTTTGGATACCCAAACACCTGAAGAGATTCGTAAGACTTTCGACATCAATGTTATGTCACAATTCTGGACATTGGAGGCGTTCTTACCTCATATGCGAGAACAGAATCGTGGTCATGTAGTAAGTATATCATCGATAGCCGGAGTAGTTGGTCTTTCCAATTTGGTGCCATACTGTGCATCGAAATTCGCTGTACGTGGACTCATGGAGGCTCTGCAAGAGGAAATCCGTGAAGGACCACAAAGGAATTTGGTAAGGTTTACGTTTTAAGCTAGTTGCTCTTTGAAATTGTTCATACATAGTTTTGTTGCAGATTAAAACCACTACCATTTACCCATACATGACCAATACGGGATTGTGCAAAAAGCCGAAAGTGAAATTCCCATCAATTTTGGGTCTGTTGGATCCGAAACAAGTGGCCACGGCGATTATTCGGGCACAGCGTACAAATGTGCTCGAGGCGACAGTTCCTCGTGGTCTTTTGTACATGAATAATGTCTGCAGGAATTTGCCAAGAAGTTGTGCAGAGCTATTGAAGGACTACATTGACAGTGGGGTGGATGCTGATCTTTAAGTTGTAGTTCAATATGCGGATATATACAGATACAGTGCCTGTGTAGGTTAAGTTGGCCATTAGTCATAGTTGTTTTTGTGTTTTCTTTTTAATTTTTTTTTACGAAATAATTTCTTGAATTTAGTGATCGTAGTGTTAGATGGAAAATAATATTTTGTACAAGGTGTGTTGAAATATACGTTGATATAGAGATATCTCCTGTTTTTGTAGCATATACTTGTAATTTCTTAGGGTCAAATGGCAATGTGCGGTTGGACTAAATTGTTTTTTATTTGCTTACAATTCTAAGCTACGTTACACCCTGTAATCAACTAACTTCAGAGAATGTTTACTAATTTTAAACAATATTGGTCACTATCCAATTGATGTGTGGGTTTTTTTTTCTAGCACCCTTGCAATGGAAGGAAGGAAATTTAAGAGGAAAAGAAAGAGAGTGATACCGATATACGTTGGTCTTAAATGTTTGCAAGTTAAATTGGCTGGAAAGTAAAGAGCTCAGCAGGCCTATCCACAAGCGAGTTGTAGTTGGCTTATAAAAGAATCAAGATCGAAACTGATGAGCATTCTTAACGAGAAGGGTCTTGTGTTGAAAGTTTTAAATTAACGGAATGCAAGACAAATTTCGTCAATATTCAGGGGTTTCATTTGAATGTTCATGAATGGCAAGTTCTAAGTTTCGACGATGAAATCTCTGTATTCATGGATATTGGCTGAGTGTTTAAATTTCGCTTTAACGAGAGCAGAGAACAATGTGTAAGTTGTGCGCTTAATATCAGAATTTAATGAGCTGGGTATATCAGCAGTTGCTTTGTGGAAAGAAGACTTGTAACCTTCCCAGTCAATTTGAATTGAACTTTCCTAAATGTAATTCTAATTCATTGAAGAAAAGATCTGTCATCAAATCAGCTGTGGACCCGTTGCTACTAAGGCCGTACTTCCGGTCTTTAAGAAGTTTTCGTGTTTGAGATATTTCACAAGCACATGGTTTGATGGCGTTGTCATGACATTGAAAAAATGGGTCACTAGGAGTTAGAGAGAAAAAGATTCGAAGTCGGCGGTTTGGACAAAGCCTTTTCAAAATCCATCTGCTCAGAAAGAGTCCCTAAGAAAAGAATTGATAAAGAAGGTTACGCAGTGGTTTTTGCTAGTATAGAGGGACACCTCTTAAGAAGAAGGGGAGATATATTCACCTGGAGAAGTGAATTTATATCCATTTACATTTTAAAGTACTCCTGTGACCACACGAGTGGGAAGCTTCGACGCACTCAACCTAAGGTGGAGACATAGTATAGGGCAATTCTTGTAGATGTTCTTTTTCTAGTAAACCGCATTTCAAACTTATATGGCTTCAAACAGCTTATAGTCCACACAATTGACACAATTCGCTATGTCGAAGCTCGAAGAGTTTGAAACCCAATCTTCATTATTGGATGATACGCTACCAAATAAATCAAATTTAGCATAAAGTGACGAAAATTTAGGGAAGAATGTACGCGATAACCATGATGAATCAAATAGGCGCTGTTCTTAACAGCTGAGGTTGTAGTATGAATCATCTTGGCGTGTTTTACGTAAGGACCATTATTTTATGACAAACAGACAGATAAAAACGCGAATTGGGAGCTACACTGTCAATCCACTGCCAATGCATAACGGAATACCTCAAGGATAGCCCCTTTCAGTTATTCTCTTTCTCATAGCATACCACAAGCTAACCGAAATATTGAAAATATACAAGGAAGTCGAATACTGTGCATACGTTGACGACTTTCACATAACTTAGAAGCTAAACAAGAACAACAACGGTAATAGGGACCTTAGCCCCCTCTTCAACAAAATTGCAGACTGGTGTCAGTACTCAGGCGCACTACCCCGCTGGGCACCACAATTGCAACGCACTCGGGTGATCCCAGAGCAAGCAGAAGTGCTTGTGTCAGAGCCCGACGGATTCCGGGGGAGGGCAAAATGAAGTTTCCAAAATATTTTCCTAAACTTCGGTTTGCAAGTTGGAACGTCGGATCGATGACCTCAAAAAGTTTAGAACTGGAAGCGATTATGCCTCGCAGAGCTCTACAAATCCTGTGCGTACAGGAAACGAAGCGGAATAAAACAGGAAATAAAGCGCGTTTTCTAGATTTAAAAACTAAGGCATTTAAGATGTTTTACCATGGAACGGTCAATGGACGAAACGGTGTTGGAATCGTTGTTGCAGCGGATCTTCTAAACAACATCGTTGGTATCTTGAAAATAAGCGACCGCTTGATGAGTGTTAAACTCGTCATACACAATGAAACGTGGAACATTGTTAGCGCGTACGCTCCACAAAATGGATGCGACCAATCGGAAAAAGATACATTTTGGTCAGAGTTCGGTAATTTGCTTAGAAATATACCTATCGATGAGATGCTCTTCGTAGGCGGAGATTTAAATGGCCACGTTGGGGAAACAGATGTTGATTATGAGGACTGCCACAGTGGTAAAGGCTTTAGAACCAGGAATTCAGCTGGCGAAGACATCCTTGTAGCGTGTAGGGCTTACGGCTTAACCGTCTTAAATACAATGTTTATTAAACATCAACGACATCTTATCACCTATAGCAGCGGAGGCCACGAAACGCAAATGGATTATCACCTCTGCAAAATGTCGATGAGAAACCGTATTAAGGTCTGTAAAGAAATACTTGGAGAATCGCTAGTAGGCCAACACCGTCTGCTCATTACAGAATTTTTCACGGCGGAACCACCGAAAACACGGGCATTGTTTGGAAAGCCAAAAATCCGGTGGTATAATCTATCGAAGGAACGAAGCGCAAGATTTATCGCACTGGCTCAAGCAGTACTTCAAAATATAAATGGTATAGCAGACTCACTTAGCCCGCAAGAAATGTGGAACAGCATGCACGAGGAATGCATAACACTCGCAAAGTCCCATCTGGGGACTATATCGAAATACCATTACGTCGGCAAAGAAACATGGTGGTGGAATGACGAAACCAAACGAGCTGTGGCCGACAAGAAGAGTGCATTCCAAGCGTAGACAAAATGTGATCGGAGCGACGATATCGAAAAAGCTCGACTGGCTCTTGAATACGAGCGTCTTAAAAAGATCGCAAAGAAAGTCCTGGCTCGAACTCGAGCGGCAGAAGCGGAAAACCTGTACCAGGAGTTGGAACAAATATCCTCACGATCGGCGGATAGAAGACAAGCTATCCAAGAAGTTCAAACGTCGTACAGTACTAAAATGCCAAATATTTTTAAGCTCGCTGCACAGACTAGAAAAAATTCAATGGAAATAACCTCGCCGAAATACTTCAAAAACGCAGATGGTCGCCTATTAACAAATGAAAAGGAAATTTGTGACCGGTGGCTTGAATACTGCAAGGAGTTGCTTAACAAACAGTTTCCACGTGATATCGTGCCGACAGCTGGTCTATTCGAGGAGGAAGTTTCGGACTTTTCAATCGAAGAAATAAGTATAGCAATCGGAAAAATGAAGCGGGGGAAAGCGGCGGGACCAGACAGCATTCCATCAGAGTTTTGGTCGAAGATGGAGGGGATCGGCAGCGTTTGGCTATCGAAACTTTTAAATAAATTAAAATGTGGACAGCCCATGCCGAATCAATGGAGAAGTAGCTTCTTGGTTCCATTATACAAAGGAAAAGGCGACACTCGAGAATGTAACAACTACCGTTCAATCAAGCTTATGTCACACACAATGAAAATCGTCGAAAGAGTCTTAAACGAACGTCTTCGGCAAATAATAAAGCTCGATAATAGCCAGTGTGGATTTGTTGAAGGAAGGTCGACGGTGGACGCTATCCAAAGCCTACGAATAATAATGGAAAAGCACCGAGATTCGTCTAAGGATTTACACATGGTATTTATCGACCTCGAGAAAGCATTCGATCGAGTGCCTAGGGATCTCATATGGGCCGCGCTGAGGTCTCAAAACGTACCGGAAACGTATGTTAGAATAATACAAGACATGTACGGAAACGTGAAAACTGCGGTTAAAAGCTCTGCTGGACTAACGAGAGAATTTCCAGTTAATGTCGGAGTGCATCAAGGAAGCGTACTTAGCCCTTTCCTCTTTAACGTAGTACTCGACTATCTTTTAAAAGACTGCATGCGCGAACCAAATGTAACGCCAATTCTCTTCGCTGACGACGCAGTTATACTTAGCGATAACGTCGAAGATTTACAGAACGCCTTAGATTCATGGAGAAATGCGCTAGAGAGAAACGGGTTTAAAATAAGTCGTTCAAAGACGAAGCTTTTGACGTGCCCATTTGCACATCCGTTGCGACCTGTTCCGGATATAATGTTAGACGGAATAGTTCTTCCGAAAAGCACTATCTTTAAGTACTCAGGATCAATCGTTAACATGGAAGCGAAATGTGACGACGACGTAAACCACAGAGTGAGTGTGGGATGGATGAAATGGCGGGAAAATTCGGGAATCTTTTGCGACCGAAAATTTCCACTTAAAATAAAGGGGAAACTCTACACCACGGTTGTAAGACCAGCTCTTATATACGGTTCACAGTGCTGGACAATGTACGAAGCGTTTAAAAACAAAATGACGGCAGCGGAAATGAAAATGTTAAGGATGTCTAGTGGAGTCACTAAACGCGATTGCATTAGATCTACGCGTGTAAGAGGAAGTCTACATATAAAGAATTCGGTAACCGAACAGCTTGAGGCGAATAGAATAAGTTGGTATTGCCACGTTCAAAGAAGATCTGCGGAAAATCCGGTTAAAAAGGCACTATCAACTACGGTCACTCCAACTGTGAGAAAACGAGGTCGGAAAAAGAATTCCTGGATTTCTCAGATGGCAAATGCGCAACAACGTCTGGGGTTAACCACTGAAGCGATCCAGGACCGAGCATTATGTAGACGTGTTCTGCGGTCTGCGACATTAGCCAACCCCATAAGCGGAGCAGCAGCGATGCAGTAAAAATGGGAAACTCGTTACGCATAAGTTCGTATAACGAGGAAAGGGTTAATAAAAGGATAAGAAGAAGTGTCAGTACTCAGGCGCAAAACTATCAGTCGAGATGTATAAGCATTTACACATCTGTCGAAAAATAAGATGTAACTGCAATATGCTCCTTGGCACTTACCCATACCAAGAGTGAACTCCCTGAAAATGTTAGGAATCCATTTTAACAGCAAATACAGATGGAACGCTCACATCGAACAACTCCTTCCTCCGCTGGCTACACGGCTGAATATTATCAAATACCTTTCCAGTACCAAATTCAACAACAACCCTCTATCAATAATATCGGTAGCAAAGGCAATTTTAATCAAAAAAATAGTATTCGGAATATTCTTCTATGGGCAAGCTCCTAAGTCACTATTAAATAAAATTAAAACTATTTACAACTCTGCGAAAAAGAACGGCTTTGGGTGCCTATCGTACGACCAACATCAACAATCTCCTCTTCAAGTCGAATATGCTTACAATATAAAATTTAAGAGATATCTGTACCAGAGAACTATTCAAATCCCTTTTATCTAGCTTTGACACCCCGCTTGTAAAATTGATAAAAAACCAAACAAAAGGAAAACGACCAAGAAAACTCCTTTCAACTATCAATAGAACCATAGCACTATGCGAAGTCGATAATATCCCGTACAGACCAATCAAGGCTCTCCTTCCTAAAAACCCACCGTGGACATTTAACACAAAACTAATAGACAAGTCAGCTCATAAGTACGCCAAGGCATCAACCCCTCCAGAGGTATTTCGCGCCAAATTCACTAAAATAAAAGACAAACTCAAGGACCACACATTTATCTTCACAGACGGGTCAAAAGTAAACAGTATTTCATACTCGTATACTGTCACATCATCAAACGACATAATCAACCATGCTATTCTTCCCATATACAATTCGGTCTTTTCTGCGGAAATAATTGCAATTTACAATACATAGCTGCAAGTCACATCAAAAACGCAAAAAGAAAATACGCGATCTGCACCGATTCCTTATCTTCCATAGAAGCCATAAAAAACACTAACAATACCGATTATTGCCCAAGCCATGTAAGAAATATTATCTCCGATAATCACCCAAACATAAAGCTTGTATGGATTCTCGGGCACATGCAAATACCTGGGAATGACTTTGTAGATGAAATCGCCAAAAATGCCGCCAACTTGCCTCTTATTTGCACCCCAAACTTCAAACCTCAAGACATCAAAAAATGGTTAAACTTCCAACACAAAACCAAACTCCAACAACAGTGGCTAGATTCCTCTAAGTGGTACAAAAACGCCAACGGAGCCAAATTTAACATTAAGGATTACCTCATTATAAATGGAATAGATAGCGAGCCCAAAACAAAGCTGCATAAGTTTATACGACTTAGACTAGGTCACACCAAACTGTCTCACCAACACTATATCGACAGAAACATACGAGTATCACGGCTATGTCCTTTCTGCACTCAGGCAACCATACTCGATTCCACATATCCTCAATACATGCCCCCGCTTTACTGACGTCAGGAGACGAATATTTCACGATACCAACCCAATAACCTTATGGTTTAATGGAAATAAAACCAGAAATAAAGAAATAGCCGTTTTTTGGGTGCGAAGCAACCTAAAGTGGCTGCCAGACAAAGCAATGGTCTTGTGTGGTTTATGAAATGGAGGAATCATAGGTCAAATATCTTCAAAACTGAGGCAGGCGGTATCGTGAATTCATAAATTATGCCATGAAAACGGATGTTTTGTTACCTGGAATTGAAGGCCCTCGTCTCGACGACATTTGGCAACAACAGGACGATGCAACTATAGTTATAGCCTAATTGCAAGAACGATTCGGTGAACAGTTGATTTTACCCTTTGGACTGGCGAATTGGCCGCCTAGGTCATGTGACATCACACTTCTTTCTTTGGGGATACGTATGTATAGTCGAGAGTCTACATATTAAGGATTTTGAGGCCAAAATTACTCTAGTCATTGGTTAAACACCACTCGATACATTCAAACTCGTCATTGAAAATTGGAACATTAGAATATACCATGTTAGCCGTAACTACGGCCAGCATTTGAAGAAAATAATCTTCAAATATTGAATGTGCAGAATGGTGTTTTCGTATGATAAGAAAAACGATCCAATAAAATTGAACTTTTGGATTTTGTTTTGTTTTTGAATATAGTACCTCTAAAAGAAGCGGTCTCCTTTTTTGCGCATCGTGTACACGATTCTGAGTTTCTATTCATCAGGCGTACGCTCTTCTGATCAGATCAGAGAAATGAGTTACTGTATGCTCTCCACAGAGTCATTTGCAGCAACTTTTTTAAAAACTTCAGCTTAGAAATTCCTATCTTTACTTCGTTTAGGCCAGGTGGAAGAAAATTTTGACTATTGTATAAGTTGAATGGTCCATTTTGCATGAGGGTGGAAGGCAGTCCAACATTCCTCGCCTTTATATCGTTTTTTTATATTCGCAGCACCGACTCTGGGTTCCTCCTTTATCCCTACAGGTTCCTGGACAGGTCTTGTTTCCTTGGCATGCTGTTTTAATCTGCTGGTAGAACTTCCGTATGCTATTTCTGGAGTACAACTTCTCGACATATTCGATCGCGAACTCCTTATGATATTTTTTCTATTTTTTGAAGAAGCCGATGAACTTTCCATTCATAGACCTCACAACCGGCTCCCGTCGTTCGTTGTCCCCCTGCCTTGTATACTTCTTGTTTGGCAGCTTCTGCATTCCGACATTCTTCATTTTCTTGGTGGTGGTCGGGTGAAACCCAACACATCAGTTGCGGCGTCTCTAATGGTATATACGAAGCGTTGCCACTGATCTTCGGTTCTTGATTTCTGACCTAGATTTTGCGAGTGCAACAATATATTTTCCCACAGTATTTCATCATGGCTGCAAGAAGATTGTGATTCAAGTCAACGTTGACTGCTCGTAAGCTTCGGATATTCAGAATACTGGAGGCATACCTTACGAGTATCGCAATTCGATCAATTTGATTTATCATTTTGTTTATATTGAGATGAGAAAACCGAGTTGCCCCTTCGAGCAGGCCAGGGAGCTTACTCCGTCTAAAATCGCCCTCCATGTTTTAGACAGTGGGTACGACTGATGTGCATAAGCGCTGTACAGCTTAAAATGCCTGCTTTTCACTCTCCTCTTCCAAATCTCCTCAACGGGAGCATGGCCAAGAAGCACCTACTCGAAATTAAGACTATCTTTCCCCGACTTTACTACTGTTTCATATGGCAGGACTCTGGTGGTCAGGCTTTTACATGGAGTTCTCTCAGGGTTTCTTGGTGAGGTCTTTTTCTTACTTATTTCTTGCGATGGGTATTTCACCCAAAATTACGCAAATCTTACATTTAAAAGGACCAAGGCTATCTCCAACTAGTTCCAAGCTCTCTACCAAGCTGTCTTCAGGTCCCTTAAACAGCTTGTAACGCATAAGTTAGTAAATTGCAATCCTTACTTCATTTCCGTCGGGTAGACGGAAATACATGGATGGGTGGCAACGATTTGTATAAGGCCTCGTAGAAGTAGCATCTTCCGACAGGTGCTGGTTCTTTAAATAACGAGAATGAGCCTCTGCAGCCGAACATCTTGCAGCTCTGCTAATAAGCCCTACTTCACGCCTCCCCGTGGCGCCATCTGAATGGGGAAAATGGCGAGTTTTCTGCGCCATAAACCAGGATTAGTCTCGGAAAAACAAAACAAGACCTTATCCGGGCTACTCCGACATATTTGGAGCTCAGGCCGGAAAGGATTTCCAGGACTTAGTCAGGGTCTTGGAAAAGAGATGGTGGCGGACGAGCCCTATATGGGCCAACGGCAGCGATCACATCCCGGAACGGGTTACTGGCTTCGGTGTAACCGACCCCTCGTCCTAGGGGCATTAAAAATGAAACTGGTCCTCCAGGTTGGGGATTGTCCCGCCGGGGTAGCTTCCCGGCCATTTAAAAAAAAGGAAGTTACGAAGCATCAACAAGCCTCGGGTATGGACGGATCTACTGTTGACAACCCACGCAAACGATTTAAGGACAATAAGCATACGTGCAGCCGAGCAACTAGCGGAGGCCCTAGACTCCTGCAAAGCAGACATAACCGCCATCCAAGAAATGCGATGGGATGGGCCGGACAAAAAGAAGATGAAAAACTACGACATCTACTACGGCAATTGCTATCGACGGCAAAAGCAGCGCTTATTTGGATGCGGATTAGTTGTCGGAGGCAGACTAAGACAAGAAGTCCTCAGCTTCCAGCATGTGGGCGAGCGCCTCGTAGCAATCCGCATCAAGGCTAAATTCGTCAACATTAGCCTTATATGCGCGCATGTCCCCATAGAGGAGAAAGATGACGACACCAAGGATGCCTTCTACGAGCTCCTTACCAAGACCTACGAGCAATGCCCTAGCTATGACATACAATTGTCCTCGGTGAATTTAATGCAAAGCAAAGGAAGAGAGGGTATCTTTGGTGGAACAATCGGAAAATAAAGCCTGCACGACACCACCTCCGATAACGGATTTAGGCTAATCAACTTCGCGGCGGGGCGAAACATTGTTGTGGCTAGCACGCGGTTCCCACATCTCGACATACACAAGGGGACTTGGAGAACTCCTGATCAATCAACAGATTGATCACATTGCGATCGACGCAAGACACTTATCCAGTATTATGGATGTCCGTACGTTCCGAGGAGCCAATATCGACTCGGACCATTACCTTGTTGTAGCCAAGGTACGGTTGCGGATATCCCAAACTACGCCAAGACAAACTAATGCTGTGAGAAAATTCGACATCAGACGGCTGCAATCGCAAGAGATCGCCAAGTCCTTTTCCGATCGAGTGTCTCTTAATCTCTTAAGAGGTCCAATGCCGCCAGCATCAAGCATCGAAGACCATTGGAAACACTGCCAAAACGCCATCAGAGATGCCGCTTCTGATGTGCTGGGTTTCACTCGTCCACCACAATGAAACCCCTGGTTCGATGATGAATGCCGGCAAGCACATGCAGCTAAGCAAGATGCATATAACGCGGCGCTGCTTAGAAAGACCAGAGCTGCTTATGAACTCTAGAGGAGAGACGAACACCGGCTTCTCAGGAGGAAGAAGAAAGAGCATGAGAAGCGCGCGATCGAGGAAATTGAGAGATGAGAGAGAGAGACTCTAGGAATGAGGTTCGGAAGTTTTACCAAAAGGTAAAAATAACATGCCGCGCAAACAAAACCCGAACCGAAGCCTGTAGGGAACAAGGGAACATCGTAATAGAATCGCAGTCGATGCTGAGGATTTGGAAATATCATTTCTGCAGATTGTATAACGGCGATGACGGACCAAATACCGCTGTCAGGCAGAATCAACCTTTCAACTTGGACGATGATGACCAACAATTCCGTCCACCCGACCTGGATGAAGTGAAGATAGCCATATCGAAGCTGAAGTCCAACAAAGCTGCTGGAGCGGATGACCTGACTGCCGAGCTCTTCAAATCGGCAGGCGATGACTTGGTAAGGAGCATACACCAACTCATCTGTAAAATATGGTCGGACGAAAGTATGCCCGATGAATGGAACCTCAGCATTGTTTGTCCGATTCTCAAGAAAGGAGACCCTCCGAACTGCGCCAACTACAGAGGCATCAGTCTCCTTAACATCGCATATAAGATCTTATTCGCCGTACTGTGTCCATATCAGTGTGGCTTCAGGCCAGGAAAGTCCACCATCCACCAGATATTCACACTACGGCAGATCTTGAAGACCATGAACTTCAGATCGATACACACCAGCTATTCATCGATTTTAAGGCCGCGTATGACAGCATCTATAGAGACGAGCTATACAGAGCAATGTCTAGTTTTAGCATCCCTGCTAAACTCGTCCGTCTGTGCAGGATGATGATGGAGAATGCAGGCTGCTCCATCAAGGTCGGTAAAGATCTCACCGAGACCTTTGATGTCCAGAAAGGATTTAGATAAGGCGATGCGCTGTCATGCGATTTTTTCAACATCGTACTCATGAGCAAACACAAGAGGCACTATCTTTCCAAAGTCCGTCCAACTACTTACATACGCCGACGATATTGACATAATCGGGAGAAAGCAGCGTGATGTCAGTGGCGCTTTCGGGAGTATTGAGATGAAAGCGGCGAAAATGGGTTTAGCGGTCAATGAGGGCAAGACCAAGTATATGCTGTCAAGCAAAAAGGACAACCAACACCGACGTCTCTAGTTAAGGACTTTGTCTACCTAGGCTCCGCTATAAATACAGACAACGACACCAGCGCTGAGATCAAGCAAAGACTAACTCTTGCCAACCGCTGTTTCTTTGGGTTAAGAAGGCAATTGAGTAGCAAAGCCCTCTCTCGGACAACAAAAGTCACCCTTTATAAGATCTTAATAATCCCGGTCCTGCTCTGTGGCGCAGAGGCATGGACATTTCCAAAAATGGATGAGGGTGTTCTTGGTTGCTTCGAGAAAAAAATTCTTCGGGCGATCTTCGGTCCCGTCTGCATTGACGGTGAGTGGAGGAGGAGATACAACGACGAACTGTATGGACTGTACAGCGACATGGACCTAGCCAGAAGAGTGAAGATCCAAAGACTGAGATGGCTGGGTCATGTAGAGCGCATGGACACCAATGCTCCGGTCCGAAAAGTCTTCGAATCCGCCCCCGAGGGACAGCGCAGTAGAGGAAGGCCAAGACTCAGGTGGCACACGCAGGTGGAAGAGGACCTCAGCCAACTTAGAGTGCGAAACTGGATACAGCTAGCCAGGGATCGAGCTGGCTGGAGAAGCTTGTTGACTGAGGGCCAGGTCCACCCCGGACTGTAGCGCCACCTAAAGTAAGACGGAAATACATTTGCTTTCATCCTGCAAATTAAATGTTTATTCCTAGCTGATATCAGAAGAAGTTTTTCAGTATCTTTAGAACCTTGAGTCTTGTTTTGGGTATAACTTCCGAGCAAGGTTGCTTTGAGCAGAACCTCTCCATTTCCTCAATCGCTCATCGTTGACGCCACTAATCTTTACCACTGAATACAGGTTGTCAAAGCCTTCAGGAGAGATTAAGAAGTACGTGGTCCATCACTACATGTACAAAATACCTTGAACGAGAAAGACGCCAATAGTTCTATTCCAGAAAGTTCGTTCTGCTTGATCAAACCTCACAGCATTAAGTCTTTCCCAGTTTCCAGTCCTTTTTGCTCGATTTAGAGCGATGAATGCATTACAAGCGGTTCCATTAGGAATCAATTTCTGACGAGTACAACAAAAAGACTAAATATTTGCATTATGTCGTTTTATTTTAGAGATTTATCTACATTTTAGGATTATAAATTAGAATATCACATTTTTTCAAAAATTTGTGCAAGACTACGCCGTATTTCTTCTCGGATTGTTAGTCAATCTGCAGCGGCATACAGAACACTCGTGTTCTTCTGAGCATTTCTTCCACTTTACAAAGTAAGTCTTGTAGACCTTCGCATGGACATATCCGGCCTGTTTTCGCTTTCGCCGAAGAAACAATCGTCTAAGCCACCCGAAGCAGGAATATTTTTTCCTTCCGGTTTTGTTGCTTGCTTCCGTGTCCACTTGGAAGACTAGGAGATTTTCAGACCTAGGTGCCTTCGTCGGAGTTATTAGGATCCCATAGTTTTCTAATGAGACTTTAGCGCCGCTCTTGAAGGAAGAGGAATTCAAATCGACTTCCTGGAATTCAATTTGATTTCGGCACGGCAAATAAAGCTCATGCTTGGGACTGTCTTCGACCAGATTTTCGGGAGTTTGTCCTGGCAGCGAACAATCATCGTAAGAATGAACTATTTTCGTAGTCGATTGAAACTCCTCAAGTCTACTGTTTTCTTGGACCCAACAAGGTTTTAAGCTTTTCGGTCTACAACGGACCGGAGTTTTCCCTTTCCCACTCGAGTGTTCAATTTGGTGCTCCCCCTCTTCCTCTGGAATGGGAAATATCCTACGATTACTGGTTGGTCTTAAGCTTGTTGATAATTTGCAGATGCTTGGGCTTTTGGGGCTAGTTTGACAAGCTGCAGTGTTCGAATGAATGTATTTCTTTGGATTCGTCGGCACTTTAACCAGTACATACAGTTCGTTCATGAGGCATGCCTCCGACACCGCATTCGATATGTGTTCCCCAAAAATATCATTTGGATCAGAGTCCGATTGAAAAGGATATCCATCCAAAGAGGAATCGCCTCGGGCGGTGGGATCCGATATTCCTTCAGTCGTCGAGCTTATTTCCAAATCCGCGAGATCCAAATCTTCTATGACAAGAGAGTCTGCATGTCTCATTCTGAATTCGCCATTCGTCGAGGTGGAAGCTATCGGACTAGATATGTTTCTTGGCCATTGGAGGACAGCAGCTGAGCTCTTGAAATACATTTTTCTGAAAGAAGACGAAGAATTTGAAATGTCAAGAAAATTCTCAAAAATAAAATTGAAGCACTGATTTGCGAGGAAAATTATCGCATACCTTTTGGAGTTTTAGGTAGTGGGTTGCTTTTTCCAAGATTGCATACTACTAGGCTGGTGAACTCGAATTCGAACTCGAAATCTCAGGCGCAGAGTTAAAAATACCAAAAGCGTATGCGACATTTGGAACACGATTGTCCGTCGTCGCTGACTAACTAAACGTCGGTCGTTGGCCGGAAGTTCAAGGCAGTCCTTTAGGCCAATGCACGAGGCAGCATAATTCTCATTAACTCAAACCACTCCCCGATCATTTTAATGACGAAAATATTCTATTATTACAGTTATACCACTTACAAACTGCGGTGGCAATTAGCATGCGAGACATTTTGTTGTTGTTGTTGCTGGTATTAGTCAAATTAATTGCTATAATGTTTTGCCAGGTGCGGTCGAGAGAAATGTGGCGCCTGTTTGGGGCGAAAGGGCTTGTTGCATGATAAAGTACCATACAAAGTTGTTACTTTCATTTATTCGAAATGGAAATAATAACAGTGATCGGCTAACAATTGTTTTTTATACTTTTCAAGTACGACGAAATACTTACTAGTATGACTTTGCATAACACTTTGGTCATTGCGCCTTCGGAGAATGTTAAATAAATTTTTAACGAAATTTTATTGAAGTACTAAACCCTTACTTAAGAAGAGTAATTTGGAGACTTGATTTGGAAGACTTGCAACTGGACTGGAGCAGAAATGATATCCCAGATGTTCCAATGTAAATACTATTTGAGTGCTTTAGTTGAAAATAGGATGTAAACAGCAGTTTCAAGGAATATTTTTGGGTCTAGGAAGTTAAAAAAGAGAAGAATAGCAAAAGCTTGCCGTTGGGGTTTAGTTAAAGTCTAAAAAGATGTACAGTCTTTCGAATATATGCAGTGCGGAAAAAGAGAAAACCATAACCACACAAGTTCGTTCTATGACTACAGTGTGTTTTAGCGACCAGAGATCGGAACATTTTTGCCGAACACAATTTATTTATAAATTTCCAGGACAGGTGATTTTTAATTTGTATTACCCTGACCTCTTTCGGAAAACTTTCCCACACCCTCCTCACATTTATTGAAGCGAGAACCAAAACTGAGTGCCTCGAATGCTCGCCGATAAAAAGACAGAGCGAGCCGCACGCGTTCAACAGTCTCCTCCATAGCAGGATTGAAGGGGTGGAAATGCATTTCAGTCACCGAACTTTTTGAATACACTGTAGATCATATGTAGAGAAAAATTGAGTGAAAAGTAACCTCCTTGGAAATGAAAAACATTTTTTTTATAAAGATTTTTTTATTTTATTCAATATAGTCCCCTCTTAGCTTGATACACTTGTTCCAGCGATTTCCCAATTTCTTAATCCCGTCCGAAAAGTAATTTTCCGGAAGGTCTGCAAAATACTCCTCCGTGGCGTGGATGATTTCCTCGCGTGAGCTGAATTTCTTATTGATGAGCCTTCTTTTGAAGTTTCGGAAGAGATAATAGTCCGAGGGAGCCAAATCGGGCGATTACGGTGGATGCGACAGCAA
Organism: Volucella inflata; assembly: GCA_928272305.1. Lineage (NCBI taxonomy): Eukaryota > Metazoa > Arthropoda > Insecta > Diptera > Syrphidae > Volucella > Volucella inflata. The sequence goes on along the minus strand of OV743720.1, from coordinate 109,572,364 downwards.
TTGGAGCCATAAGTCATTGATTTTAGCCGTGGTTGCGATGCTCTTATGTGCCGGCGTATTGTCTTGCAAGAAAAAATTTTTTTCGCTTCATGTGAGCCCGTTTTGCAGCGATTTCAGCCTTCAATCGCTCCAATAATGCACAATAATACTCGCTGTTGATGGTATTTCCTTTTTCCATGACAGTTCCAGAAAATCAACGCCATAACCTTTCCGACCCATTGAGCCTCACTCGGCCGCTTCGGAGCACTGGTGCAGGCTTCAGTCCATTGCCGGGCATTCATTCTGTTCTCTGTTGTGTCATAGTGGATTCAGGTTTCATCAACAGTTACCAATCGACGTCAAAAGTCCGCCCGATTCTGCATCAGCAAGTCAAAACACTCCTTCGAAGTGCTCTCGCGTTCGTATTTTTGGTCAGGAGTGAGCATGCGCGGCACCCAGCGGCAGGATAACTTTTTCATATGCAGAATTTTGCCCAAAATATGGCGTGTGCGCTCAGTACTAATCTTTGTGGTATCTGCTAGCTCGCGCACCTTCACTTTCCGGTCAGCCAACAGCATTTCATGTATTTTTTTGACATTTTCCTCTGTAACCGCATCGGAGGGCCTGCTGCTGCGGACTTGATCGGTAGTGGAATTACGACCACCATGAAACTCTCGAAACTAAGCCCCATAATATTTATCCAACTTTTCTTTTGTTTTCTTAGCCGTTTTGCCTCTCAAAAAATAATGTTTTATGAGAGAACGAAAATCGTTTTTGTCCATACTCAACATGATGTCAAACACGTCAACAACAATCAGCTGTCAAAACAAAACTAAAGACAGTATCGCACCATAACCTTTTTTGCAGTAGCAGCGCATTCTGGCGGTTAAAGGGGTTTCTTTTCACTGCACCTGGTATTTTTTAAGTAAAAGCCAGTTCAAAAATCGTGTCATATGGAGAAGCAGAGCCAAAAAAAAACAAAATTTTCATGACAGCAGTGAAAGATTCTTTTACCAAGCTCAAAGAATTCCTGGTTCCTAGACTCTGCTCAATATGTTCATTTTGCATTCTCTTTTTCGATTTTCTTGCACTTGTCTACATCGGTATGCCGATTCGTAACCCAATACTACTACTTTAGGCATCTGGAATAAATAAATTGGCAAATGGATCCTTACGACCATCAGCAGCTCTCCTATTGCCGAATGGTAACTGACCTGATTTGTTCAGAACGAATCTTAGTTTTAGTAAAAATTATAAAAAGAACCGAATCAGAACGAATCTTAGTTTTAGTAAAAATTATAAAAAGAACCGAAAATAGATAACCATTTTAAAGTAGCTCTTAGAATGACAGAATACCATACCACCCAGGACCAAATAATAACGACGCAATTGACCCGGTATTACGCTAATCACATTCAATTGCTCTTATCAAGATGATTCAGGTCCCTTTCCACTAGAACTCGACTTTTAAATTCAGGCCTTTATTTATCATGTTGTACATATAGCAAATATTCGAAAACAATTCAGCCGGAGCGGTGGTGTACATTTGCTTAACGTGACCAAGCCATCGAACCATCTAATTCGACGAATTCCATTTGGATTTTTGACAAAGTTAAAATTTATGTATCCTTTATATGGCGCTACAACGGGGTGTACCTGGGCCTCAAACAACATGCGTATCTAGCCAGCTTCATCTTCGGTCGCCGCCTTCAGTTTCGTACGCCAAGTCGCTGTACAGTCCGTCTTTTTATCTCCTCTTCCACTCACTGTGTATGCGCGTATAAGATGTTGGCAAATTTAGCCTTGATACGGATTGCTACGAGGCGTTTTTTTTCATACAAGACTTCTTGCCTAAGTTAACCTGTAATAAGAAATCCGCATCCAAATATGCACTGCTTTTGCCATGGTGATGGTTGGTTGCTGTAGAAATAGGGCAGGCGGTGAGAGCTGTCAACCTGGCGATATTCTGTGTCGCAACTGTTTCTACATATCAATTGTGCTTATTTTTCCTCCAACAGGTAACCATAACCACAATAATCCATAAGGATTCAACTTTGCCAAATGGTTAAGTAAAATTCCGTAACAACATAAGCGAGAGCTTATCCTGGCTACTCCAACGAATTTGGAGTTCAGGCTGAAAATGTTTTCCGAAATTTAGTCAGGGTTTTGGAAAACAGATAGTGGCGGATGAGACCGTAATGGACTAACGACAGCGCCCATATCTTTAAGCGGTTTACTGGCTCCCGTCTAGGGGTATCTAAAATGGATCGGGGCCTCTAGGTTGGAGTTTATGCCGTTGGAATAACTGCTCGGCAATGGAAAAAAAAAAACGAAAGTTACGAAGCAGAAACAAGCCTCGAATACCGCTATAGTCGTTTTAAGTTCTTTTTCAAAAAAGAGGGGGGGAGGATTTAAAATCACTTGAAGAACATAGTTCTCGAACCAACCAGGGTCCGTTTTTGCTTGTTAATAATATAAATTTCTTAAAATTTGGCGCAGTGTAAAGAGTTTTCCTTTTTAAGGACAGGGTAATGAATTCTTCAATTCCATTCACAGGCAACAGTATCATTCAAATATATTTTACTATTGAGTTGGTGTATCGACCTGTACTAGTTGTATTAATGCAGATTCCTTCTTGATTGTGTGCATAAAGTTGCGGTCGATGATTGTTCAAATTGAATCCATCTGTCATAGCTGACATCATATCAGCGACTCCATAGCTTCGATCAAGCGCTTCTCTACTTTCTTCTTCTTTTTCTGAAAAACAAACTTCCCCCCTTTGTTTTTGCTCAAGATTCTTGAGCGCCGTTTTGCAGGGTCTTTGCTACCCTGCATGCTTTTCCCGACATTATTTGTCTTGGGACAATAGCAATTATTTCATATGACTTCTTCAGTACTCTGCCATTCTGTATATGATTAATTCCGGCTGGCTACAACAAGTCGATGATGATTATTTGAAACTTTCAGATGTTCAGATTACTAGAGCTGTTTCTTATTTAAATAACGGTGTTTTAAGAGCTGATGTCATATTGACTATTTTTACCAAGATGCTGTATTCCCTAATTTGGCATTAAAATAACTAAAAACTATTAGCCGTACTTAAGTAAGCTAACTCCTGCACGATGCAACTTCGAGTCCCCTTAGTTTATTCGGCTGTGTGTGCATTTTCAAGGAGCCGAACATTATTATTACCCTAGGCACCGGTCCTATTTTTGACCATAAGCCTTACTCCAGAGAAAGATACCAAGAGATGTTGTTCTTCAGAGGAAGGAAACACGAATAACCATCACTGGGCCTTGATTTTCTTCAGTCAAGGAATGCCAATCTTTCCCTGTGTACGAGTATATAGGAAATAGAAAATAAAGAAGGACAAGGCTAACTAGCTAATAGTGCTTATATTCGTACTAAAATATTTAATAATAAAAAAAACAGAAAATTCGGGTTAAATAAAATCATTTATGTTGCACCGGTGTTATTTGTGCGTGACTCAGGTTCCAAAAGGAAGAAAGTCATTTCTTCATTTCTGGCAAAGGGAAAAAGTTCTTTCTATGTCGAGGCTAGAGCCGCTACTGTGTAACACGCAGCCCCTCTCGAAAGTAATATTTATCACCCTCTTTGCCATCGTGGAAAAAGCCGTTTCAACGCAATTATTAGTACTTGCTTTGCTCGGGTCGGTAATTGCTTGCCGTAAGTAACAAATCGATTATTTGTTTGGATATTCAGACAGACATTTGTTCGAATACAAAAAAGTTCACAAAATATACAATGTATTTGGTAAATTTCATTGGCGAAGCATCTAAGTTTTTACGGCTCAAATTGAGAGATTCCAGATGAAAGTATTAGTTAAGCCAACACATGAATTGGTGACTCTTAATCCTGACCTGCACAATTTGCCCGCTGACGGACTGAAAATGTCTCCACGAATACGATTGATTTTGTTGGTCAAATAAATAAGGTTTCAAGCATCTGTTATTTTTTGATAAAAGCATAAACGTCCTTCTAAGCCATTTATTTTGAGTGCACGGTCCTTTATTCAGGAGAATTGGAAGATGGATACTTTTAAGGGTGTAAATAGTGGGAGAAAAAATATTTGAACACATTATTTGGGAACATTTTTGTTCACAGAAAGTAGTTAATATTTTAAATTCATTTCACGGAGAAATCGATTGTTTAAATAGTCTATTTGATCTCATTCGTAGGTCATAAGCGGGAGACTCAGGGAAGGAGTCTTGAGATTTCAACATGTAAGCAAACACATTATAACAAATTGCGTCAAGGCTCTATTCGTCAACTTATATGTGTCAAGTCAAGTCGATTATTTCATTATTTCGAATGCAGAAAATCACGCGTTGGGAAACAACTCACCTACTAAGCAACACTACATAGAAGAACAAAAGCAGTCATGAGTTCTACGAGCAAAAGAGGTGCAAACAACATCGGCTGCTGCGGTAAAAAAAAAATGATTATGGGAGCACGCGATCGAAGACAATGTTCAGAAGTCTTACCAAAAAGTAAAAAGGACGTGTCAAGACCCGAAAAGATCCCTGTAGGGATGCAGAAGAAGACTTTGATGTCAATCGGCTTCGAGGATATGGAAAAACCATTTCTGTTGACTGTAGGATGGCAAGGACAACCCAAATTCCGCTGTCAGGTGGAAATATCTGTATCCAATTTTAACTACAAAGAACTCTTGTTCCGGATAGTCTACCTGAGAAGCTATTTTAGAAGCGAGGGATGACTTGGTAGAGTGCTACGCCAGCTAATTTCCGAAATTTCGTTGACAGAAAGAATACCATTTTGTCCGGTCCACAGAAAGAAGTCCCTCTTTACTGTCTCAGTCATCGCATTAATTGGCCCGTGCAGAATGATTATGGGAACGTTCGCTGCTCCATAATGGCCGGAAACAATCTTTCCGAGGCTTTCGCAGGGTCATGCGCTGTCATATCAATATCAATATTGAAGAAATTGGGCGACACTTACAAGTCAATATCAGTAAAGTTGTCACTAATACGGTAAGATTGGAACAGAGATGCAATAATACGAGTAGGTTAAGTTGTGAATGGGGCTGTCAACCATAAGGGGCACGCAGCATTGACAAATCGGAAAGGACGTCCAGATATAACTGTAAGGTAAAATCTGGAATTTTATTATCACATCTCCATTATTAGATCTGAAATTGACATCTCATTCAAATTCAAAATGCGGTTCCTTCTGCCTAAGAAGGTACATGGGTAATAAGGAAACTTCTTCTTATCCTTTTATTAACCCTTTCCTCGTTATACGAACTTATGCGTAACGAGTTTCCCATTTTTACTGCATCGCTGCTGCTCCGCTTATGGGGTTGGCTAATGTCGCAGACCGCAGAACCCGTCTACATAATGATCGGTCCTGGATCGCTTCAGTGGTTAACCCCAGACGTTGTTGTGCATTTGCCATCTGAGAAATCCAGGAATTCTTTTTCCGACCTCGTTTTCTTACAGTTGGAGTGACCGTAGTTGAAAGTGCCTTTTTAACCGGATTTTTCGCAGATCTTCTTTGAACGTGGCAATACCAACTTATTCTATTCGCCTCAAGCTGTTCGATTACCGAATTCTTTATATGTATGTTATGCGTAGATCTAATGCAATTGCGTTTAGTGACTCCACTAGACATCCTTAACATTTTCATTTCCGCTGCCGTCATTTTGTTTTTAAACGCTTCGTACATTGTCCAGCACTGCGAACCGTATATAAGAGCTGGTCTTACAACCGTGGTGAAGAGTTTCCCCTTTAATTTAAGTGGAAATTTTCGGTCGCAAAAGATTCCCGAATTTTCCCGCCATTTCATCCATCCCACACTCACTCTGTGGTTTACGTCGTCGTCACATTGCGCTTCCATGTTAACGATTGATCCTAAGGAAACTAAGTTAGGAATACTAAAGAGACTCTATATACCTATACTACCCTCAACATCTGAGTCTTACTTTATGATGCAGTAGCACGCTATCCTTGGCCGTTTCGGAAAAAAAAACAAAAAACAACTCGCCTGGATGTCTATGGCAGGTTGAAGACATGAGCATAGATTGTTAGAGACTGAAGAGTGTTAGATAACGAGCCGAGGGGGCAACCCAGCAGAGAAAGACCTTACCTTAGGTGTGGCACCAAAGTGGAAGAGTACCACAATTAACTTGGAGAGTGCAACTGGATGAAGCTAGCTACAGATTGCCCTAACTGGAGTGGATTTTTGGTCTAGCCTCAGGTTCACCTTGAACTCTAGCTTAGTAGCGTTGTAAGTAAGTAATGCAATTTAGCAAATTAGCAAATTTTGCACAAAATATCTGCCGGAATTTGTTAGGTTCCCTCTAGGCGGCTACTTTGCTTACTACTTAAGCCAGAAAGATGAACACTCGCCACTCAAAACCGTCTTATGGCGGTTGATAACATCAAAAGTAATTCTAAAAGATTACGGCCCGTTAGAAAATTTAAGAATTCTGAATCCGTTGTCCGACATGGTGTTATGTAAATTGTTTTTCGATGACCGGCTCAAAAGTAACTTCCTTACCCCGCATTTTTCTAAGATCTCCTATCACAATTTTGGTGTCATCGCTGAGCACATGTCCATATGTTTGTCATAGAATTCATCTTTGATTCAAATCAGGCTTAAAATATATTTCCAAATTTGGCATTGATGCGGATTGATGCCCACATGCCCACAGTTTGAGAAATTTTGCGCAAGTCCAAAGAAGTCGTCTTCCCGATTTGTAGCCATACTAGCCCGGCCTATACCATCGCATTTCTTAGTTTGCGGCATTATATACTTCATAGCCGTCTAGGGCATTGCTATTGGATGATCTTTTGGCATAAAAAGCACTCTTTAAATCATTTCTGTCCTGAGAATCTTTTGTACAATAAAAGCAACTTTTAAGTATCCATAAATATGTATAATGAAATCGCCTGCAGAACGGTTTAAGGATGCGGGGATAAAATTATTTGTATGGATCGGCAATGGCGATGGAGTGATAGTTAGCTCATTGGACTATCACGCAGAGAGTCTGGGTTCGATTCCTGGCTGGGTCACCAACAATTTTTCAAATCGACGGGCAATGGCAAACTCCCGAAAGTAAAATTGCCTACGAAAAAGCTTCTAAGGAGTGCCGTTCGGACTCGGCGATAAACCGTAGGCCCCGCTCAGATGTGACAAAAATGACAACATGAGCAACACAAATGAGTGTCAAGAAGCTAAGCCATGGCCCATACCGGGCTGCCAGCGCCAAAGTGTTTTGTTTGGAGTCGGTGAGCACGCCAAACTCATGGTAGGTCGAATTAGTGTGCTAAATTAGGCTTCTACAAGTACTGTGGCTCAACTTTTTGATCACATGACCAGAGCAAAATATAATTTTTAGTTGTAACTCTTCAAGTTTAACAGTTAGAACAACTAAATTTTCACTCAAAATAAATGGCGTGATTATGAATCAGCACAGCAAAAGCAAACGAAAATGCACTGTTATTTTGTGAGAATTTGTTAAAGTTCTCAGGCAACGCATATGATCAATTTGTTGACACTGTCGCAGTTGCATATTGTGAGTACAAAGTTTGGCCAAGTGTGGAGTTTTATCTGTGTTTTTTGTTAAAAATAAAAATATTTAAATTTCAGTCAAAGCAGGCATTTTAATTGCTTTAAATTTGATGGTAGATGAAAGAACTTGGTATCTCAAAAATTAAAAAAGTAGAAAGGCTTATTGTTTCCAAGACAACTCATCGAGAAATTTCTCGAAAACTTGGATTTTTAGTGGGAGTTGTATCCAAAATACGCAAAAATTTGAAGCCTGACGCTGAAAAGAATAAGTCTGGAAGGAAACCAATTTTGAACTCGAATGTACAAAGGCGTACTATGCGGCAGATTAAATATGGAATATATGAAAACGCGGTCCAGATTGATAAGTCATTATACCAAAAAGATGGGATTAATGCAAAAACCGAGGCTAACGGTTTTCATGGACGCGCTAAAATTAAAAAGCCCCCATTGACAGACCGCCATAAGAAATTAAGACTACAGTTTGCCCAAAAATATAAGGATTATTGTGTTAATGACTGGGCAAGGGTAATCTGGTCGTATGAAACGGAAATAAACCGTCTTGGGTCGGATGGTCACCAATGGATCTGGAAAAAGCCAGGTGAGCCAATCAGCGATCACCATATCAAACCAACATTAAAATTTGGAAGTGGAAATCTTATGATTTGGGGATACATGTGCATGGAGGGGGTTGGTGAATGAATTAGAGTGGTGGGTCGCATGAATGGAAGACGGACTCCTTACAAGTTTGGAAAAGTGGCATAAAGATGTATCGGAAGTTATCTTTCAGCAAAAAAAAGCGTGGCTGAAAAATCAGCGATTTCACATACTTGATTGGCCACCACAATCTCCAGACCTCAATCCGATTGAACATCTTTCGGTTGAGGTTAAAAGTGCTATTTCGGATTTGCCTGGAGATTGGCTGGATTTGCATGAATAATGGTACAGCACTCAAACTGCTTGGCAAAATATCACCGCAAATCAATGTAAAAAGTTAATAGGAACCATGCCGAGAAGAATAAAAGCGGTCCTCAAAGCAAAAGGAGGCCAAACGAAGTAATAAGTAGGAACAGTTTCGCAAAGTCAACAAATTGATCAAATGCTCTATTTTTACTTTTGTTGTACGAAAAAAAGTCTTTTATTCTGCTAATCATATGATCAAAAAGTTGAGTCACTGTAAGTAGGTTCCGTTGATGGAACTTTAAGCTGGAATCCGTATTGAAATAGAGTGATGAACTCGTACACTATGTGCGTCAATGGCAGGCCCCCGATGGAAATAGAAGATTGACGTTAGTTTTTAGGCAGACAGTTTCAGATCAAAGTGATTGGAAGTGCCTGTTCGAGGGTCTATCTGTGCTTCAGTTATTGCCAAATCTACTCTTAATTTTTGAATCATTACAGTGGTCAATTCACTTCTCTGTTTGTTGGTTACAGAATATTTCTTTCGTTAATGTCGCGTATTCGACGTGATTATGCCTAAAAGTAATCATTACTTCTGTTTTGAATTGAAAATAAATATCTAGGTGAGAATTTTATTTTGTTAATTCTGACACAAGTAAGACACCTTAAAGGGTGCGTCGGTAGAATGTTGCCCTATGTCATGGCTTGGTTTGCAGTTCAAATTTAATTTGAGGTTTGACTTATGAATGTCAGTAATAAGAATGCATACGAATTTCTGCCTTTTTAGGCAGTCTAAATATCTAAAATATATGCCATCTTATACCACAGAGAATACTCGTGCGGTTTCATGTGTCAATTGTATTTGTAATCTTAGACAAATAGACATTTTTAGATAAATAGTATCGTTGCGACCACATATGACCTATTGTGTTGACCAAAAATAAACTTATTTGAATAATTCAGTTCCTAAATAAACTTTTTCATTTTGGGTCAGCCAGATACGAGCCAGACCTATTATATTTTGTATTCTCATACGTTTATGGAGAGACTCTACTAAATGTGGTTTCAGTGGTTATCTATTGAATGCGGACATCTAGGAGTACATGTGTGGAAGAGAATCTCCGAAATGTTGCCATTTGTGGTTTGTTTCGGTTTTTATTGGCAAGTGGACATTATTTAAATGTTCTACTGGTTCCCACAAGCTTTTCGTTAATAGTTTTCAGTTCATTTGTCTGACGTTTGGAGTATAAGGATAGGAGTTTAATGCCAGGATACACCACATGTACTTATGTGCATACAGAATTAGTGTGTACTCTGTTATACGAGTTCTGTGGAGTATTTTAATTTTTGATTAGTGCATCATTTTTAAACCCCTGCTTTTAGTTACGCTAAATAAGTTAAAAACGAGTGGCAATATCGTTAACAATTCGCTCGTATGTTTATTTAGAGAGTTGTAGGAGCAGGGAGTTATTTGCTGAACCTTATTTTGTTGATCACCGTGGTATAAGTTTAAAGAAAAGTTGGCGGATGATTTGACAATTTGGTCAGGCCAATAAGGGTCTTGATGATTGCTTTCACACGTTCACACAATATGATAGATAAGATCTTGTACGCACTCTTGAAAGGATTTATATTTCTATAGTTGGCAGAGTTGATTCCCTCTTTGTGAATCGGACAAATGATGCTGATTCATCAGGCATACAGTCTTATGACCAGGTCTGAGGCTTTGGGTAAGCAGGCTATTAAGTAGTAAAGTCCTACCTCCGAATAACTAAGGAGACTTTATATAAAACCTTGATTATCATGGTCATACTTTGTGGCGAATGAAGCATGGACTCTGTCAAATCGGGTGCAGATATCCTTGGTCGTTTCGAAAGAAAAATTCAGCGTACAATATTTGATCTATCAGCGAGTTGTAGAGGAAAATCGATCAAGTCAAAAAACTGCGAATCAATCATCTGAGATAGTGAGAACATGAAGAGTGTTTGAATCTTATCTAGACGGACAGAGCAGTAGAGGATAACCTGATCTAGTGGCGCATACAAGTAGAAAGGGGCTTTAACTGGAGTGCACAACTGGCGGGAGATATCCATACTTTTGAGTTAGTGCCCAGGTTCACCCCGTACAGTTGCGCCACCAATGTATAACTGCTGGCATTAGGTGAGATCGTAATTGTAAATAATATAGCTGTGCCAAATTTGACGTGTTCGACGACAGTTTTTTATTTTCCGACTCTGGTGTTCTGTACAAGCGAAGGTAAGATCTTATGCAGGCCCTTTTAAATATCTAAGCCGAAGAACAGGCCATCTTATCATACTTGTCGAAGGTTGTCTCCTAGTCAATCATTGTAAGTGTTTCTTGCTTTTGTTCTACTGAATACCAGATACCAGTTAAGACGCGGCATGTGATATATCATGCCACTTCGTCAGGACTCTTCTTTCGAATCACCTTTTCGAATCACTTGCTGATAGTCAGAAGGAGAAATAGCGAACTAAAATTCGCCAGATTGGACGTGTCTTTATCCCTGTTGGGAATAGGATTTATCTCCGCCTCAATGCGCTGAATACTGGACATTATTCAATGGATTATGGAATGGTGGTGTATAAGACCACCGCTTCTATTGGGAGCTGTTGAAGCATATTGTTCTATGTTTCGACAGATTACTTACTTCTCAATGATTCGAAGAACATATGAATCTCTTTCTTCTAAACGAGTAAGGGTTGCTCCTACTCGTTAACGATAGCATCACTTGAGATATTTTCGTCATCGAAACTTGTGAATCCTTATAACATTTCAAAGGTAGGAATTGAGCAAAAGGACCTGATTTTTCAGGTACCGGTTCCACCCAAAGACATCAAAACGCTCCAATAGCCTCCACATTCTCTTTCAGATTTTCAGCTACAAAGTAATTGTCATCATCGATAGTTTTTTTCTGGATCTATGCCTGCTGTTAACAGTACTTGTTTGTTGAGCGACTTTCGGCCGATCTTTAGACACAGAAGGTCGTTTTTATATCCCCTCCACAACCTTTTCAGAGTCATATTAAACTGTCAATACTAGGTTTTTACTCCCGAAAGTGATATACTTTTGTGTTGGTAAAATGCGTTAATACTAGCGTTACGGAATGTCTCTTCTCTGTCTGTGAGTCTATGCCAAGGCATCGTTTTGTCCACTGTTCGTTTAGTAGTCCCGTCCAATTAGTCCAACTCAATATTTAAGGTATCTGTCAATCTCGTCATTTGAAAGATTCGGTTGGTAAAGTGAGTTTGAGGAGAGAGTTCTAGTCAATGTTCTAGAGAAGTGTGTTCAACGTACTTTACTGAAGTTAAACGAATACCTTTGAGCAAGCTACTCCAATTAAACAACATAGTTGGGAACCGTTATTTTGGAACTGAGACCACAATGGTCACTGTCGTAGGCAACAAACAAAACACTGTGGCGCTGGCAGCCCGGTATGTGTCATGGCCTAGCTTCTTGACACTCATTTGTGTTGCTGTTGTGTTGTCATTTTTATCACATCTACGGTTTATCGCCGAGTCGAGTCGAGTCCTTAGAAGCTTTTTCGTAGGCAATTTCACTTTCGGGAGTTTGCCATTGCCCGCCGAAAGAGTGATGGCGACGTGAAAAGTTGTTGGTGACCCAGCCAGGAATCGAACCCAGACTCTCTGCGTCCAGTCCAAGCGAATAAACCACCAGGTGAGCCCATGTCATACCGTCCCATATGCTTACTAAACACGATGGGTAAAATACTCGAACGAATTATATGCAACCGATTGAAGGTATCAATTGATGAAGCCGGAGGACTCTCAAACCAGTACTGTGGATTTAGAAAGACTCGCTCTACAGTAGATGCTATTCTATGTAACCCTAGAAGAAGCCATTTAGGGCAGAAGATGGATAGAAGTCACCTACCAAAAAATGCGTTAAACTCTACAAACTAAGGGCTTAAAGAACACTCTCTAAGGTCATGACATGGTTTTTAATAAAAATTATGCTAACTTACTTCGACAATCGGTTCCTACCACATAACTGGCGGAGTTCCACAGGGATCTGTACTAGGACCTCTCTTATGGAACATTATGTACGACAGGGTTCCAAGACTTGGAATCCCGGTTGAGTCATAAATCATAGGCTTTGCAGATGATGTTGCAATCGTTTTGGCGGCGAAATACCTGGAGGAGATAGAAGACATTGGCAACGAATGTATTCGAAAATTAGACTGCGGATGGCAACAGTTGGGTTAGAGCTGGCAGAACATAAAACGGAAGCAGTTCTGGTAACCAGTCGCTAGGAAAGAGAAACAATCACCATCAGGGTGGGCGATCACGATATAACATCAAAACCGGCTTTCGGATACCTAGGTATGATGATCGATGCTAGGCTCACTTACAAGGAACACCTTGAAAGAACGTTCGACAAAGCTGCAAAGGTGAGCGCTGCCTTCTCCAGAATAATGACAAACATAGGAGGACCCATACAACAAATGAGACTAGTTCTGTCAAGGGTGATGCAGTCAATCACAATGTATGCGGCACCAATATGGGCGAAAGCTTTGGAAATTAAGTTATACGCAAGACTAATTCTGTCAACAGACTATGTGCTCTGAGAATTTGCTGTGCAAATCGGACAGTGTCAGATGAAGCTATATAGTATATGTCATTGCGGGAATGCTACCAGCAGATATATTGGCTACTGAGCTACAAGGCCCTACGATGCTGAAATTCGGGAAACCGTAGTCCGTGAAAGATATCAAGCTGGGAGAAAAGCAGCGCAGCACAAGTGCGTGGCAAGAGAGATGGAACCAGTATACAAAGGGGAGATGGACCTACCGACTTATACCTGATATTCGTAAATGAGTAGAACGTAACTACGGAGAAGTAGATTTTTACTTAAGTCAGCTCCTAGCTGGACATGGCTGCTTTTAATCATGTCTACACAGGTTTGGTCTGAAGGAATCTCCCTTCTGTTTAAACTGCGGAGCGGCTAGGGAAGATGCACAGCATGTATTTTTCCAGTGCCCACACTTCAGAACAGAGCGCAGATAACTGGAGAAGAAAATTGGAGAGATACCAACTCCTGAAAACATCGTAAACCATATGCTTACATCAAGTATAATATGGGATGCGGTGAAACAGGCTGCGGCAAAAATAATGAAGGAACTTCGACGGTTGGAAAGAGTCAGTCAGAGAGAGGATTACTGAAAATCAAACCCAGACACAATGTCGAACCAGCAAACTGAGAAAGAAGGGCATAAAGTGCTTACCAGCCCCGCGAAGTAGTACTTATCGGCAGTTCCACGGGAGAATGGTAGAAAAGTGCAGGGTATGGGTTAGTACTTAGGCGCATCCGCGAAATCGAGTACTTGGGGTTTACGAATCGTGCATGCTGATAGCCCAGACTATTAGTATCTTTCGAAGATTCGTGTCAACTGTAACCATGTGTCAAATGACAGGAGATCCATATAGCAGCCGTATCTTTTTTTACGTTCCGTGCCTCATTTTGTCTTTTTTGGTAGTTTTACTAACTAAAACTACATCATGGGGTTGGCCTTTGAGCATCCTGAATAGCGTGGCCCTTCGGTCGATCCTTATCAGTGAGTTTACATTCAACGCGAGGGCTCTGTAGAGGTTGTGTCCATTAATTAATTTTTCATTTACGAATTCACCCATACACCGACAACGCTGAAAGTGTTTGCAGAACTTAGCGAACTACATATGACTGGTGCATTCGCAGCCGTTGTAACAGAAGCAAAACCAGACGCAAGTAAAGATTTAGTCGAGAATGAGTGTTAAACTAAGGATATCCTGTCCACATAAAAGGACACCTAACACCAACGGCATGCCACAATAGAAATTTTATAAATTTGAGGTGATAAAACCCGTTGAATACCAGCGTTCCATTGTCTAACACTGTTATCCCAGATACCTTCACGTTTTCAAAGATTTCAATTCCATTGACTTAAATTTACCTCCAAATTGCTACTTTTTCAGCCCCTTGGGGGCAATGCCTCTTAATAGCTGATCCGAATGAAAAAGTTAACGAGTTTCAAGCTATTTTAGCGCAATTGTTCGATCAATATGTACCAACTAAAACGGTCAAAATACAAAACAGAGCATGTCCATGGTTTACGTCAGAAGTGGTTTGCTCTATTAAAATAAGAAATAAATTGTATACTAAGTGGAAGCATAGCCCATCTAATGATAACTGGTTTGCGTACAAAGCGGCACGTAACTACGGTACCTTAGTTGTACGCACATCAAAGAAAGAATATTTTGCCTCTAAACTAAATATATCCCTCCCTGCAAAGAAACTTTGGAGTAACTTGCGTAAAATTGGTATTTCCAGTAGTAACGACAACTCAAAATGTGTTCTCAACACCGATCAACAACAAAATCATGCAATTCTGGAAGATGATTCCAGTATAAATGAATTTGATTTTAGTCAGACTGAGGATGTAGTGCACTCGCTGCCAAGACTGGAAGATTTTGTAGTAGTCACTGAAGACGAAATTATCCAATCCGTAAGAGCTATCAAATCTTACTTCATAGGTGAAGATGGCGTAGCAGTACGTTTTATTAAACTTATATTACCGCAAATTGTTCCTCATCTCACACATGTAATCAACTGGTGCATTACAACATCAACGTTTCCTCAGTTCTGAAAATCGCGAAAGTTTTGCCTATCGCAAAGAAAATCTATCCAGTATCTCCTGCCGATTTTAGACCGATTAGCATTCTACTCTGCTTGTCCAGGGCTTTCGAGAAAATAATAGCAACACAAATCACCAAAGCCATGGTCAACTTACTTGAAGAAATAAGACAAGATTTTGATAGGGGTCATGTATCACTCCTCGAAGGTCTTCGATAAAGTAAATCATAAAATTTTGTGTTGGAAGCTAATGAACAATTCTGGATTTAGTGAAAGGGCAGTGGTGAAATTACCGAGTAGTTTTCTTTCCGGTAGGTCGCACAGGGTTGCTTCGGGTGAAAGTAGTTCTTCATTTGTGGAAATCAAACAAGGTGTGCCACAGGGCTCAATATTGGGACCGATTCTCTTCTGCATGTTCAAAAATGACCTGCCATCAGTGTGCAGACACTCTTCAGTACACCTATATGCAGATGATGTTCAACTGCATGTAGCGAAAGCGTACACCAACCTAAATAAACTCGCCTCTCTCATTAATGATGACTTAAAACGCATACATTCTTGGTCAGTGTCAAATGGGTTACTACTAAATCCTGCTAAATCTCTAGTAATTCCAATATCCAAGAACATATTCAACTTAGATCTTCTACCAAACTTACATCTCAATAACAATGAAATCAAAGTCGTAGAATCAGCCACTAGTCTTGGCTATACAATAACTCGAAATCTATCTGGTTACAGTCACACCAATCTGGTCATTGGTCGCATCTACGGATG
Source organism: Volucella inflata (assembly GCA_928272305.1). Classification (NCBI taxonomy): domain Eukaryota; kingdom Metazoa; phylum Arthropoda; class Insecta; order Diptera; family Syrphidae; genus Volucella; species Volucella inflata. Next base: position 109,556,512 of record OV743720.1, on the reverse strand, counting down.
CCTTCGCAAGTTGTGGCTTAGCGCATTTAGCGCTTAGCTGCAATTTTCTTAACTCTTCCCGCTTATTTTTCATTCACACTGTACGACTATGGAACTCCTTGCCCTCATATATAAGATCAATATCAAATCTCTGCAATTTTAAAAGTGCAATACTCCTATATTTTTCCACACAACAAAACTAAACCTATCCCTTTCTTCCTATCACTCCATAATGTTTACTTTTTAGGTGGCGCTACAGTCCGGGGTGGACTTGGGCCTCAGTCAACAAGCTTCTCCAGCCAGCTCGATCCCTGGCTAGCTGCCTCCAGTTTCACACGCTAAGTTGGCTGAGGTCTTCTTCCACTTGCGTGCGCCACCTGAGTCTTGGCCTTCCTCTACTGCGCTGTCCCTCGGGAGCGGATTCGAAGACTTTTCGGACCGGAGCATTGGTGTCCATGCGCTCTACATGACCCAACCATCTCAGTCTTTGGATCTTCACTCTTCTGGCTAGGTCCATGTCGCTATACAGTCCATACAATTCGTCGTTGTATCTCCCCCTCCACTCACCGTCAATGCAGACGGGACCGAAGATCGCCCGAGGAATTTTTCTCTCGAAGCAACCAAGAACATCCTCATCCATTTTTGGAAATGTCCATGCCTCTGCGCCATAGAGCAGGACCGGGATTATTAAGGTCTTATAAAGGATGACTTTTGTTGTCCGAGAGAGGGCTTTGCTACTCAATTGCCTTCTTAATCCAAAGAAACAGCGGTTGGTGTCGTTGTCTGTATTTATAGCAGAGCCTAGGTAGACAAAGTCCTTAACTACCTCAAAGTTATATCGGTCGAGGGTGACGTTCTGCCCGAGACGTCGGTGTTGGTTGTCCTTTTTGCTTGACAGCATATACTTGGTCTTGCCCTCATTGACCGCTAAACCCATTTTCGCCGCTTCCGTCTCAATACTCGCGAAAGCGCCACTAACATCACGCTGCTTTCTCCCGATTATGTCAATATCGGCGGCGTATGCGAGTAGTTGGACGGACTTTTGAAAGATAGTGCCTCTTGTGTTTTCTAGTGAGTTTTGCACTATTCTTTCAAGTACGATGTTGAAAAAATCGCACGGTAGCGCATCGCCTTGTCTAAATCTTTTCTGGACATCAAAGGTCTCGGTGAGATCTTTACCGACCTTGATGGAGCAGCGTGCATTCTCCATCGTCATCCTGCACAGACGGACGAGCAGAGATGCCAAAACTAGACATTGCTCTATATAGCTCGTCTCTATAGATGCTGTCATACGCGGCCTTAAAATCGATGAATAGGTGGTGGTTATCGATCTGAAGCTCATGGGTCTCCAAGATCTGCCGTAGTGTGAATATCTGGTCGATGGTGGACTTTCCTGGCCTGAAGCCACACTGATATGGACCTATCAGGTTGTTGACAAACGGCTTCAGGCATTCACACAGTACGGCGGATAAGATCTTATATGCGATGTTAAGGAGAGTGATGCCTCTGTAGTTTTCGCAGTTCAGAGGGTCTCCTTTCTTGAGAATTGGACAAACAATGCTGAGGTTCCATTCATCGGGCATACTTTCGTCCGACCATATTTTACAGATGAGTTGGTGTATGCTCCTTACCAAGTCATCGCCTGCCGCTTTGAAGAGCTCGGCAGTCAGGTCATCCGCTCCAGCAGCTTTGTTGGACTTAAGCTTCGATATGGCTATCTTCATTTCATCCAGGTCGGATGGACGGAATTGTTGGTCATCATCATCCAAGTTGAAAGGTTGATTCTGCCTGACAGCGGTATTTGGTCCGTCATCGCCGTTATACAGTCTGCAGAAATGATCTTTCCAAATCCCCAGCATCGACTGCAATTCTACTACGATGTTCCCTTGTACATCTCTACAGGCTTCGGTTCGGGGTTTGTTTCCGCGGTATGTTATTTTTACCTTTTGGTAAAACTTCCGAACCTCATTCTTGGAGTAGCATCTCTCAATTTCCTCGATCGCGCGCTTCTCATGCTCTTTCTTCTTCCTCCTGAGAAGCCGGTGTTCGTCTCTCCTCTAGAGCTCATGAGTAGCTCTGGTCTTTCTAAGCAGCGCCGCTTTATATGCATCTTGCTTAGCTGCATGTGCTTGCCGGCATTCATCATCGAACCAGGGGTTTCGTTGTGGTGGACGAGTAAAACCCAGCACATCAGAAGCGGCATCTCTGATGGCGTTTTGGCAGTGTTTCCAATGGTCTTCGATGCTTGATGCTGGCTGCATTGGACCTCTTAAGAGATTAAGAGATACTCGATCGGAAAAGGACTTTGCGATCTCTTGCGATTGTAGCCGTCTGACGTCGAATTTTCTCACAGCATTAGTTTGTCTTGGCGTAGTTTGGGATATCCGCAACCGTACCTTGGCTACAACAAGGTAATGGTCCTAGTCGATGTTGGCTCCTCGGAACGTACGGACATCCATAATACTGGAGGAGTGTCTTGCGTCGATCGCAATGTGATCAATCTGGTTGACTGTTGATTGATCAGGAGTTCTTCAAGTCCCCTTGTGTATGTCGAGATGTGGGAACCGCGTGCTAGCCACGACAATGTTTCGCCCCGCCGCAAAGTCGATTTGCCTGAATCCGTTTTCGGAGGTCGTGATGTGCAGGCTATATTTTCCGATTGTTCCACCAAAGATACCCTCTCTTCCCAGCTTTGCAATAAAATCACCGAGGACGATTTTATTGTCATAGCTAGGCCATTGCTCGTTGGGCTTGTTAAGGAGCTCGTAGAAGGCATCATTGGTATCACCTTTTTCCTCTGTAAGGGCATGCGCGCATATGAGGCTAATGTTGGCGAATTTAGCCTTAATGAGGATTGCTACGAGGCGCTCGCTCACATGCCGGAAGCTGAGGACTTCTTGTCTTAGTCTGCCTCCGACAACAAATCCGCATCCAAATAAGCGCTGCTTTTGCCGTCGATAGCAATTGCCGTAGTAGATGTCGCAGTTTTTCATCTTCTTTCGCCCTCGCATTTCCTGGATGGTGGTTATGTCTGCTTTGCAGCAGTCTAGGGCCTCCGCTAGTTGCTCGGCTGCACGCGGTCTATTAAGGGATCTAACATTCCACGTGCGTATCCGAAGCTCATTGTCCATATCCGAGGCTTGTTGATGCTTCGTAACTTATGCTTTTTTAAATGGCCGGGCAGTTACTCCGGCGGGACAATCCCCAACCTGGAGGACCAGTTCCATTTTTAATGCCCGTAGGATGAGCGGTCGGTTACACCGAAGCCAGTAACCCGTTCCGGGATGTGAGCGCTGCCGTTGGGCCATATAGGGCTCGTCCGCCACCATCTCTTTTCCAAGACCCTGACTAAGTCCTGGAAATCCTTACCGGCCTGAGCTCCAAAGGCGTGATGTAGGGCTTATTAGCAGAGCTGCAAGATGTTCGGCTGCAGAGGCTCATTCTCGTCATTTAAGGAACCAGCACCTGTCGGAAGATGCTACTTTTACGAGGCCCTATACTAATCGTTGCCATCATACCATAAAATCATAGATCTGAAATTGAAATACTAAGTACTAAAAAAGATAATATCTTAATGTACAAACCTTTTAAATGAAATAAATAAATAAATAAAATAAATTCAAGCAATAACACCACCCTAGACAGCACGCTAATAACTACTCTTCCTAATCGCTGTATCTTTGGAGTTAGAGACAACGGAGAAAGAATTGCATAAGACCTTAACAATCTCAGACTAATGGCGCTAAGGGTTGGACTTTATCTTAAGAGGACGAAATTTTGAAGGGATTAACGCAAGATCGCGCTAAATGATGATGATGTTTAAAGACCAAGACTGAAGCACAAGCTCTCGCAGAATGTAGCACAATCTAAAGTTTTGCAACAAATATGTTATGTGCTCTGTTTTCTTATTTATGTTAAGCCCAAAAGAAGTTCTATACGCCGCTGCCTAGGTTTGAAATTAATTTATAGTAAAGGCACCTTCAAGCGTTCTTTATCTTAGAAGTTACATTCTTTAAATATCTTAATGAGCACATATGTAGTTATTCAGAGCAATCAAATTTTAAAGCATTTTCTTAAAAACACAAATAATACCATCTAAATTCTGTCTCCTATCATGCAACACATCCGTATCTCATATCCAATCCAAGAACGCCGAATGGTCCCTTACTTCTTGCACAATTTCTTCAAGTCGATCAACAATAAAATAGAAAAACACATTACCTTCTTGAACATACTATATCTCAATCATAGCGAAGAGTAAAAAGATCATCGAAGATTTATGACACCGCCAACAGAGACCAATTCATCTGTACTTTGGCATAGAAAAATACTAATCCTCAAGGACACTCGTCTAATAGTTTTCCTTCTCCTATACTATTCGTAGTACTTCTTCCTTTTAAGCTGCACCATGTCTACCGGATGGGTAGAAACATGCTGCGCTCTCACTACTCACTAATAGCAGCCAATCTTCTTGAAATGTTTGAAAACATTGGCTTTGGTTTGACTACTCGTACAGTCAGTCGGGGAGAATCGCAAATGCCAGTATCCCAATCTCAATACTCGTATCTTCGTTCTGTTCAAGGACACATCAGATATTCTCTCCGTATCGTTAGGCTACGTGTCAATTGTGAAGATTTTTCTTTCCAAACTTGTATCTATAGAGTGATGTTTTACGGATATCTTTCACTGCCACCCATGGGGCGTTCTGTTGTTTTCTATATTCATTGTCATTTCGATTTGCCAAAGTGGATTGAGTTGTTGTGTTTTGTTGACTTGAAATCCTAGTCCGAGTCCAATTTCGATGCAATGATGAATAAAGGATAACGAAAGGAATTTTCATCGCTTGGTCGGATGTGTGTTTGTTTGGTTTTGTGTATCTGAGGTTCTCCCGTTTGGACAGGTTCCAGCTTCCTTATGGGTTTTTTAATTAAATTTGCTTCGGAAGGATGTGTACAATTGATGATTGTTGTTTGTTACCCACTAGGTGTTGTATGTTATCCTTGAAAATAAACAATACCAATGCACTATCGAGATGTTGGGAGATTTGAAAACAAATGAAATTTGTTTTTGGAAATATAGGAGAACCTTGTACTTTGGATATGGATATTTACCACAACAAACTAGAACAAGTCACCTTCTCGTTTTGTTGTATTGTATATGTATAACAAATGGTTAATACATTAATAGGACAGGGTGATTCCACTGTTGATTCTAAAATACTAATTGATATTCTCTGTAAACAAAAAAGATGTTTTCATACGAGTATATGTCATTTGAACGTCCAAAGTATTAGGAATAAAATTGATGGTCTTAGATATGTGTTTAATGATGGGATGGTCGATGTTTTATGTGTGTCAGAAACCTGGTTAGAACCGGATATGTGTGACAATTTGTTTAACTTAGCATATAGGAAAATTTTTTGTAGAGGTAGAGGTGAGAAACAATAGAGAGAAATGTCTGCTTGGCTGCATATACATGGCTCCAGATATAGCAGATTATAAACTTAGAAGTGGCTTACTCGAAGATTTCGCCTCGCTGTACACTAAAATAGTGATTTGTGGCGATCTTAACCTTAATGTTTTAGGAAACAAAAATAGACGATTCAAGGAAATGGTAAATTCACTGCGTCTCAACTTTGCAAACCTAAGCCAACCGACGCACTTTGTACCAGATCGCAATCCATCGCTTCTTGATATTGCTTTAGTATCTGACCCAGATTTAATTTTGCATTATGACCAGATCTTTGCACCTGGCTTCTCTCACCATGATATGATATTCCAGCAGTTGAAACTGAGACAACTTTCAAAACATACCAATACTCTCGAATCAATTTAGAGACCCTTTGTAATGACTGTCACACCTTGGATTGGTCTCCAATTTATAATACAAATGACACAAGCTTCCAAGTTTCTTTTTTTAATAACCAAATTAAATATCTTTTCACTAAACATGTGCCTTTGCGAAGCTTCAAAAAGACCAAAATTAAATTATCTTGGCTCACTCAGGAAGTCGTCGAATTGATAAAAGCTCGAAATTTGCTATATGCCAGATGGAGACGTTACAAATGTATGGAAATTTACAGAGAGTTTAAAACCACTCGAAATGCTGTAACACGTCTCTTAAGAAAGAATAAATCTTCTTTTTATAAAAACAGACTTGAATCATGTTCTTCAAGTTCTGAATTTTGGAAAAATATACGCCAGATGGGTCTTACCTCGAAAAGAAAAATATCACCTTCCAATAGCATGAATCTTGAAGAACTAAATAAAACTTTCGTCTCGGCCTGCAGAGAGTCAATGCCATTAGATATTCGTAGCTCTCAAAATCTTACGAGCAATTGTACTGATTCGGCTTTTTCTCTTTCTTGTGTAGATGTAGGAACTGTCGGAAATGTTATATTAGGTGTAAAGTCAAATGCAGTTGGTTCAGACAACGTTCCACCTAAATTTATTAAAACTATACTTCTTTCTGTCTTGCATCCTATCACTCACATTTGTAATACCATTATAATGACTGAAAACAGCAAAAGTTCTACCCCTTCCTAAATCGCCAAACAGGAACCCAGTAAAATACCGACCTATAGCAATTTTACCGTTCTTAAGCAAAGTTTTTGAAATCATAATAAGTAAGACCATGATATTGAAATACCAGTCAGGATTTCGTGCAAAAATCTGCGAAGATTTTCGTGCTGGTTGTGACAATGACAAATTAGGCTTAATAGCGTTTTTAAACTTTTCAACAAGCATTTGACTGCGTGAATCATGAATTTTGATTAAAAAAAACTTAAATATCAATTTCTGTTTGATAACTGGTTGATTAAACTGATATCTTCGTACCTATCCAACAGATCTCATAACGTCTTTTATGATAACAAGCAATCTTCGTGCCTTCCTGTCCGTTCAGGTGTACCTTAAGGCTCTGTTTTAGGGCCACTTTTATTCATTTGTTTCGTAAACGATATCTCCAAATGCTTTTCTACTTGCAGCTACCATATATATGCTGACGATGTACAGATATATACACTCTTTCCAAGTGCAAACAAGCATCAAACGGTAGAAATGTTCAACCATGAATTAAATAATGTCTGTAAATGGTCGCTAAACAACGGCCTTATGCTAAATCCAACCAAAACAAAGGCAATGGCAATAAATGCCGGAAGACGTACAGAGTTTATACCTCCATTATTTCTGAACCGAATACGTTGACCACATTAAGAATCTCGGTGTCTATTTGAGTTGCAATATGAATATGAATAAAATTGCTTCAAAAATTTATGGAGCACTCCGAGGTCTTAATCCCACTGCAAACTACCTTCCAACCAATACTAAACTAAAACTTGTAAAGGCATTTATTCTCCCGATTATTCTCTATGGCTGTGAATTGTTTACAAATATGGACCATGGTTCTGCCAGAAAATTAACTGTCGCATACAGTGCCTGCGCGAGATACATTTTTAATGTACAAAGATATGATCACATTTCTGCATATAGCAAGCAAATCGTCAGCTGTTCCTTGATTGGACTTCTAACATATCGTTCAATTTTATTTTTGCATAAAATTTTAGTAAAGAAAACCCCAGAATATCTGTTCGAAATTGTAAGCTTTCCGAAAAATAAAAGAACTTTACAGCTGGTAGCACCTCGGTGCAAGTATTTAAATACATCTCGGCAATTTTTTGTACATTCAATTCAACTTTGGAATCGTTTGCCTGGTACAACGTCCCTCGCTTCCAAATTCTGCTGAAACGTTGCCTGATGGAGTAAGGGAATCATCAACGTCAGCAAATATATGTCCCGGGCAAGTTACAAAAGACTACCCATATGCCTCAGATGATGGTGAAAGTCCCAATCTGAGAGATAACAGCTTCGCTTTTTTGGCGTCATCCGAATCTGAAGATGAAGACGGGGAAATAGAGGCTATAAATAGTAGCATCAAAGTGCTGGAACAAAAAATATTTGCCATTAAAGAAAGGCAAATGGTAAGAAGGAAGAGGGAAAGCCAAGAGCAATCCCAACAGCAACAGCACACTAAGCTAGCTCAAAAGCAGACCCAACAACAACACCAAACAAATACAATTACACAAGTTCTTAAGCAACACCAACAAAAACTTTAGAACCACCTGCAAAAACAACAAGAGCAGCCACAACAACGGCTACAGCAAAAGCAGCAGCAGCCACAACAAAAACAGCAGCAGCAGAAACAACTGCAGCAAAAAAAGCAGCAGCAGCAGAAACAGCGACAGCAGCAAAAACAACAGCAGCAGCAGCAACAACAGCAGCAACAGCAGCAACAACAACAACAACATCAGCAGCAGAAGAAGAAGGAGAAGGTGCCCCCTATCAACACCTACAAACTTGAGGTAAATGCAACCAAGGACCTGTGTAAGTTGGTCATTGGTAATAATTTTAACATTAAGAGATTGGGGAACGATCGCCATGCCATCCACTGTAATACAGTGGAGGGCTATGCGAAAGAGCTCCTAAAAGAAACGACGACGGAGCACTTCTCATTCACACCGAAGTGTGAAAAGCGGCAATTGATGCTGCTGAAGGGGTTGGAACCGTCTTCTGATCCTGAGGAGATCCTGGCACTGCTCAAAGAGAAGGAGTGCGAAGGACTCAAATTTGTGGTGTTAAAGCCATTTACCACAGCTAGAGCCAGAAGGGAGAAACGGGGTCTGCCGTTCTTCCTGGTGCAGCTCAGTCCCGAAAGCCGTCTGGATAGTCTAAGGAGTATCAATGTCCTAGACTACCAGGTGGTTCACTGGGAAAAATTAAAAAGGGGCGAAGGCGTTATACAATGCGTTCGCTGCCAGAGGTTCGGGCACGCCGCGTCGAACTGCCAAATGCAGCCTCGATGCGTGAAGTGCGCAAAGAACCACAGTTCCGAGGAGTGTGCTCTGGGTAGGGATGGAGCATCCGATAGGACGCAGCTCTCGTGCGTGTTATGTGGGAACGTGGGACACACCGCAAACTATCGGGGTTGTCCTAAGTTCGCCGACATTAAAAAAGCAAAATTGGCTCGGCAACAGAAGGTGGAGGTCAAACGTTCACCTGTTAGGTTTCAAACACCAGCCGTCACATCCCAAATTTCCTACGCCCAAATGGTGCTACGGCACAGCAAGCGACTGTTGCTTCTCCGGTGCCAATGCCGAGAACAACAGAAGCTGCACCTAACATGCTGGCCATCTTGCTCGCAATCCAAGGGCAGATGGCTCAGCTGCAACAGCAGGTGCAAGAACAGGCCAAGCGGCTGGACCAGATCTACGCACTGCTGCCGGGCCTAACGCATCACATCTCGTAATGGGTACGCACATGGTGGAGCAAACTTTGAAGGTCCTTGCAGTGAATGTTAATTCACTGATCAGGATCGAACGAAGAGCCGCGATGTTTAAATTGCTACAAGACCAAACTCCTGATGTGCTTTTCGCTAGCGAAACCAAGCTAACCGATAAGCACAAACTGGAGTACAATAATTATATTGTTAAAAGAAGAAACCGGCCCAGATCCAAACGTGGAGGCGGTGTCGCGATCTTCATTAAAGAAGGTATAAAATTTCACAGAGTGTACAAGAGAGTGTTGCGCAGGTTCCGGGTGTTGGAGGCAGTCGTCATTTACATCCCGCTCCGCAGTGGAAAGCGGCTGTACTTGGCCTCTGTTTATGCATCTGGGGCTTCACAATCCACCTTATTCATTACAGAGCTCGACACACTTTTTCGACTTCTGAGGCTGGAAACGGGGGAGAATTATTTTATAATCGGCGGGGACTTCAACGCTAGACACAGAGATTGGGGAAATAATTTGCCAAATACTAGAGGGAACCTACTACTCGATTGGTGGGGTCAGCAGCAGACTCGGTCGGTCTTAAAGCGACGGATAACCCGTCGTTTCCCAGAGGCGGGTCTTATTTGGATCTATTACTGTACGACGAACGTATACGACTGACAGGTACGAATTTACAAACGCTTAACTGTCTGCGCACATTCGTGTATGACAGCGACCATTGCGGTTTTAGCACAGAAATCACAGTATCCAACGAAATTGCGGAATTGGAGGAGTTTGTCCAAAGATACTCTTACAACTACAGCAAGACTCGATGGACACGCTTCTCCGCAACCTTGACAAGAGCACTCTCCACGAACACGCTCCACCCACCGTCCAATAGGATTTTATCAAACGAGGAGATCGATAAGTACCTTAAACGAATGGACCAGACAATAAAACAAACTATGGACACTACAATACCGCGGTATAAACAAACGACTAACGAAAATCTGTTCCGCAATCCTACTATTGACGCACTGCACCGACAGAAAAGTAGACTTCTGACAAGACTTAAAAACTTATACAGACAGTTTACAGACAGACAAGACGCAGAGATTAGGACACTGAAGTCTTCGATTAAAAATATTCAAATGTTTATCAAAGAGAATTACAGAATTGCTGTAAGTTTGTATTGGAACAACAAGGTTCGGGCTGTAAACACCAGCAACCCGAATATGTTCCCGCAAATAAATAAACTATTTCGGAGAAAAAATCAAAACGACCTTCAGTGTCTTAAAATAGCCCGGACAACAGACAACGAACGATTACTAACAATAGCAGGCATTGATACTAATGAGGCCGCTGATGATGACGACTTCTTTGTGATCGAGGATCCACAGGAGAAGGTTGAGGCCATAGGGGCGACTTTCCAGGAAGTATACAAGGCCAATGATATCATTGGCCCTAATTATGACCTGGACAATCGCGTCTTGGTGCACAACTTCCTTATTCGAAATGAAGTAGAGAACTGGCGATCCGAGGGCTCTGGTTTCACCCGGTTCAGCGACGAAAATATGGCAAATAATGTCATTGTCAGAGAAGGTGAGCTACCCCCGTTCATTTCGAAGGAAGAACTCCATGAGATCTTCGACACAATCGGAAGTAAGAAATCAGTGGGGACTGATGGTATTCCGAACATCGTGCTTCGACATCTTCCTCTAGAAGCGGTGGACATTTATACCACCCTGTTTAACAATGCAATGAATAATGCACATTATCCAGCGCATTGGAAAACGGCGGTGGTTCACATGCCGCGTCTAAACTGGTGTCCGATATCCAATGGAATAAAGCCAAAAAACAGTGTACTGGTGCCTGCCTACGAGTAGTTGACTTGGAGAAGGCTTTCGATACTGTATGGTTAGAAGGTCTTTTCTACAGGCTGGCTAGTCTGGGGATCAGTAAACCACTCTTGTACATTCTTTATAATATGCTAACCAACAGACAGTTCATCGTGAAAAATGGTGATGTGACTTCTGTTGGAATATTTCAAATTAAAAATGGTCTTCAGCAAGGCGCGGTCAATTCACCGATCCTATTCAACATTTATACAAGCGACTTGATAGGTTCACTTCCCCATACTATTGCGTACGCAGACGACTTGATAGCGTACAGAACAGGTCCAAAAATCGAGGTCATTAATAGTCTCTTACAGCGTGACTTCGATAAGATAAGACGATTTTGCGATGACTGGAAGTTGAAAATCAACTTTCAGAAGTCGGAAACCATTCTCTTTAGGACGCCGTTGTCTGGAGCCTCTAGGGATACCAGAAAAAATTGGCGAAAGTTCTCTATCATTGGACAACACGGACAGCCTCTTGCCTGTCGAAATGTAGTCAGATACCTTGGGATTTGGCTAGATCAGTTTCTGTATTTTAACAAAAATGTAGACGCTGCTCTATCCAGAGCTAAAGGCGCTTTTGCCCTCACAAAGAGACTGTTTTATAGCAGCCAACTCGATGCGAGGGTAAAGATAATCTGCTACATGGCCCTTATCAGGCCCATGCTGGTATTTGGGTGTCCCGTGTGGTTCAATGTACGAGCAAGCTTAATGGAAAAGATTCGGGTGTTTGAGAGGGCTTGTCTTCGCTTGTACAGAACACCAGAGTCGGAGTACAAAAAATTTTATCCTAATGAGGTCCTTTACAACAGGGCGAACCTAATACGAGTGGACAACTTCGTAATTAAGCTGACTCGAAGGCACATTGCAAGAGCAATGGCCTCGACGAATAACCTGATATCTTACTACCCCAATCACCTTTATCATGAGAGTGTGCGCTCTAACGGCTTCGTTCCACCGGAAGCATTCCTCTACCTTGATCAGATAGGGTTGGTAGATCAGCGGTCCCGTTAATCTTCCATTTCGCTCGGACAGCTGGGGACAGGCGACTCAACTACAACAGAGACGTCGCACACGGCAGGGTGGATCGTCTCAGGTTCAGTAGGGCGGTGGGGAATCGCGATAAGAGGGATGTCGTTCGGCAGCACCAGCATTTCTGGTGGTTGACTGATGGGGAAGATGTTTCGTCGTCGTTTCCGTCAATTACGGACCAGCCTCACTAATGAGGCAGAGCTGACCAATCTATTTGCTTTGTAAATAGCGATGGCCAGCTTACATAGGTTTCGGTTAGCATTTAAGTAATATACGAGGGCGGGTCAATAAGTCCGTGACTTTTTGAATTTCTTACCTCTTTACTGAAACAGCAACACTGCTCCTGTTAACAGGCAAAAAACCATTACCGAGACCAAGGCTAAGCTTGATAAATACTATGGGGACTCTGCACCATCGATTTCAATGGTAAAAAAGTGGTTTACTGAATTTCGTTGTGGCCGTACAAGCACTGAAGATGCCGAACGTCCTGGACGCCCAGTTGAGGTCTCTACACCCGAAACAATCGAAAAAATTCACGATATGGTGTTGGCCGACCGAAGATTGAAAGTGCGAGAGATTGTGGAAGCCGTAGGGATCTCGCATGGCTCAGTGGTTTCAATTTTGAATGATCACTTGGGCATGAGAAAGCTTTCCGCAAGATGGGTGCCGCGTTTGCTCACAGTCGACCACAAACGCATGTGCAGTTGCCATGGCAAAAATTCTCCAGATTTGGCTCCGAGCGACTACTTCTTGTTCCCAAACCTGAAGAAATGGCTTGGTGGAAAAAGATTTGACTCCAATGATGAAGTCATCTCGCAAACAAAGGCCTATTTTGAGGGCCTCGACAAATCATTTTTTTTGGAAGGGATACAAAAATTGGAGAAGCGTTGGACAAAGTGTATAGAGCTCAAGGGAGACTACGTTGAAAAATAAAATTATTTTTTTATCAAAAAATCTGTGTTTTAATCCAAAAGTCACGGACTTATTGACCCGCCCTCGTATTTTATTATCCCATCTATATTTCTTTTCTATTTTTCCTTCTCTATCTATTTCTTAATCTATATTTGTTAGATAGTATTTTATTGTTTCATTTCTTCTTTTTTCTTTTTTTTCTTTTTAATTTTTATTTGAAATATTGTTAAAGCTTGTTCCAATTTTTCAAAAGATGTTATAAAATTTTATGTGAGCAATGAATTAGAAATAAATAAATTTGTAATTTGTAATTCGTATAGCTTAATCGCCGGAGAATTGGATATTCTTGACATCGTTTCCTCTTCAAACTAATAATTTATTTATGTTGGCCCTCATCAACTTAAGGAATGCACAAAAACAACCAGTAGCACAACTTTTGTATGTTATTGAATGGGAAAAGTTGATTTTTGCGTTGTTGCTGTTGGTTTGGTCGTTTGTGTCCTTTAAAACAAAGTTAGTTGAATCCGAAACCACCATGCGAAAGCAACTTCCGTTTCGGTGCATGACGAACCGATTAAAGGTGCCTTCAAGCCCTTAGAAAACCAATGTCCACCCAAGCGATATGTTGTTCACCGTCCATCGTCCAGAAGTCCATCGTCCACCGTCCACCTAATACCCTTCAACCCCATAGATTGTGTTGGTGTTTTACTAAATGCAAGCCAACCACAAGAGTCGACTTGTGAAAAACTTTTTTAGACTATGGGTTTCCCCGAGAACTTGTTGTGAACCACATTTAATTAGATGAACCAAAACTTTTTGTTTTCCTTTAAGAGGGTTGTCCTCGTAACGTTTAGGTGGTAGGGATGGTTGCGTTTGTGTAAATTTTCGGACGATTTTAAGAGAAATAACATTAATTAAGTCAGCTAGCTTTGTGGCAAGACTGAAAGTCAATGGCATTTTAGGTTGCGCGTATACTTCAAAAGGGAGACTTCCGTGCTAATTTTGAGTTGTTTTGTATAAAAATTTTCTAGCTTAAGGCAGCGGAGAAGGTTCAAAATTCATTAATCAAACAATCTGGTGTTCATCTAAATTACTTTCCACCATGAACTTGGCCAAGGCGGGAATCTCGTTGTTTATTTTTTTATTCTTCTGATTTGTATGTTTGGAATATTTTTAATTTCGCATCTTATCGGTGTTGGATCCGAATTTTTTGCTTTGGGGGAAATCTGAAAATACTTGGAAGTTCCGTGAGAAAAACAATTTGTGGGAGAAAAGAATTTGCGAGAAGCCCTTCTTTTTTTTCATCTTTTAAGTTATGGAACAGCCTAATATATAATATAAAACTGAAACAGGCGATTCAGGTCATTCGATTGATGATGACAATCAGAGTTGTTAAGACTGCAGTCACCACAATGACTTCCTGTTTGGGTCACCAACAATTTCTCAAATCGCCATCACCCCTTCGGCGGGCAATGGCAAACTCCCGAAAGTAAAATTGCCTACGAAAAAGCTTCTAAAGAGTGCCGTTCGATAAACCGTAGGCCCCGCTCAGATGTGACAAAAATACAACATGAGCAACACAAATGAGTGTCAAGAAGCTAGGCCATGGCCCATACCGGGCTGCCAGCGCCACAGTGTTTTTGTTTGTTTTTTTTTATTTACCTCAAACTATTTCCTCAAATTGGAATCCATCTACATACATATGTGTTTTCGTAAAGGACGTTTAAGGAAATTTTTTCAATTGAAAGACTGGACGTAGAAAGCGTAGCCAGATATCTAGTGAAACACAATGTGGACCTAAGAAATGAGTTTCTTCAAACGACGATACAAACTCAACTTGGCGACGATTGACCGCTAACTACTAAAACATTGCTTAAGCTAGTTGCGCCAAGTTCTGTTGTAATTCTTGAAGGCTACATAGGCTAATATCGCAAGCACGAGGAAGGACTCAAGGAAGAGCTTTCCTTCTGGAAACAATAGTGTTTCCTGCATTCAGCCTTTTGATGTGGTAATCCTCTTCCAAGGCTGACAGATTCGAAGTTCAGGCTCTTCAATGGCTTCGAAATGAGCGGTTAGGGGTCAGGTGCCAGAAATAAGTACTTACCTCCAAAGCATATAACGAAGACCATAGTTTAGGGCTATTCAGTTTATATTCTCAGCAGTGTAAACAAATATTCGAAGTTTCGAAGTTACTTAAGCCCGGGATACAATTGATACTTCTGTTGACGATCCAAGCCATTCGAAAAAGCAAATGATTTTCTGTTTTCGGTTTCATGGAATACCATGTAACAGACCACATGCAGACCACATGAAGACCATAGATTGCTGTAAAGTGTTATAGATATCATTGCAGTTAAATGGGAATATTTTGTATTAAGGTATTAACCTCATTCTTGTCAAAAAATGGATAAGAAATTGTTAAACATACTTTGATGATTGCTTTGCTACCTATAAGATACACAATTCTATTTGGTTTCGGATTTCCCATAAGAGGTATGGGTTTCACACATGTGATTGCAATATGAAAATCAGTACTGAGACTGCATTCGCTGATATCAGTCTAAGATTCGCACTCGACCTACTGGAGAAAAAGGCCGCAGGCACCAACAACTGCTTATATAAGCTGTCCGACAAGACATTTGCTAAGTGTACTAAGTATGATGTTTAAAAGACCCTAAGTTAGGACCTTATTTACTTACTTTAAGTAATGCTACAGTCCGGGCTGGACCTGGGCCTCAGGCAACAACAGCACCATCCAGCTCGATTTCTCGCTAGCCTTGCCTAATTCCTTTCTGGACATCAAAGATCTCGGTGAGAACTTTACCGACCTTGATGGAGCAGCGTGTATTCTCCAAGTCATCGCCTGCCGCTTTGAAGAGCTCGGCAGTCAGGCCGTCCGCTCCAGCAGCTTTGTTGGACTTAAGCTTCGATATAGCTATCTTCACTTTATCCAGGTCGGGTGGACGGAATTGTTGATGATCATCGTCCAGGTTTAAAGGTTGATTCTTCCTTACAGCGGTATTTGGTCCGTCATCGCCGTTATACAGTCTGCAGAAATGATATTTCCAAATCCTCAGCATCGACTGCGATTCTACTACGATGTTCCCTTGTTCATCTCAACAGGCTTCTGTTCGGGGTTTGTTTTCGTGTTTTTTACCTTTTGGTAAAACCTCATTCCTGGAGTAGCATCTCTCAATTTCCTCGATCGCGCGCTTCTCATGTTCTTTCTTCTTCCTCCTGCGAAGCCGGTGTTCGTCTCTCCTCTTCCCTCCTCGTGAGCAGCTCTGGTCTTTCTAAGCAGCGCCGCGTTATATGCATCTTGCTTAGCTGCATGTGCTTGCCGGCATTCATCATCGAACCAGGGGTTTCGTTGTGGTGGACGAGTGAAACCCAGCACATCAGAAGCGGCATCTCTGATGGCGATTTGGCAGTGTTTCCAATGTTCTTCGATGCTTGGCTGCATTGGACCTCTTAAGATATTAAGAGACACTCGATCGGAAAAGGACTTGGCGATCTCTTGCGATTGTAGCCATCTGACGTCGAATTTTCTCACAGCATTAGTTTGTCTTGGCGTAGTTGGGATATCCGCAACCGTACCTTGGCTACAACAAAGTAATGGTCCGAGTCGATGTTGGCTCCTTGGAACGTTCAAACATTCGTTATTCTGGAAGAGTGTCTTGTGTCGATTGCAATGTTGTCAATCTGGTTGACGGTTGATTGATCAGGAGTCGCCTTGTGAATATCGAGATGAAGGAACCGCGTTCTAGCTACGACAATGTTTCGCCCCGCCGCAAAGTCGATTAGCCTGAATCCGTTATCGGAGGTGGTGTTGTGCAGGCTATATTTTCCGATTGTTCCACCAAAGATACTCTCTCTTCCCAGCTTTGCATTAAAATCACCGAGGACAATTTGAATGTCATAGTTAGGGCATTGCTCGTAGGTCTTGTTAAGGAGCTCGTAGAAGGCATCCTTGGTGTCGTCATCTTTCTCCTCTGTGGGGGCATGCGCGCATATAAAGCTAATGTTGACGAATTTAGCCTTGATGCGGATCGCTACGAGGCGCTCGCTCACATGCTGGAAGCTGAGGACTTCTTGTCTTAGTCTGCCTCCGACAACAAATCCGCATCCAAATAAGCGCTGCTTTTGCCGTCGCAGAAGATGTCGCAGTTTTTCATCTTCTTTTTGTCCGGCCCATCCCATCGCATTTCTTGGATGGCGGTTATGTCTGCTTTGCAGCAGTCTAGGGCCTCCGCTAGTTGCTCGGCTGCACGTGGTCTATTAAGGGATCTAACATTCCACGTGCATATCCAATGCTCATTGTCCTGAAATCGTTTGCGTGGATTGTCAACAGTAGATCCGTCTATATCCGAGGCTTGTTGATGCTTCGTAACTTCTTGTTTTTTTTAAATGGCTGGGCAGTTACCCCGGCGGCACAACCCCCAACCTGGAGGACCGGTTCCATTTTTAATTCCCCTAGGACGAGAGGTCGGTTACACCGAAGCCAGTAACCCGTTCCGGGATGTGAGCGCTGCCGTTGGCCCATATAGTGCTCGTCCGCCACCATCTCTTTTCCAAGACCCTGACTAAGTCCTGGAAATCCTTTCCGGCCTGAGCTCCAAATATGTCGGAGTAGCTCGGATAAGGTCTTGTTTTGTTTTTCCAACACTTATCCTGGTTTATGACGCAGAAAACTCGCCGTTTGTCCCCTTCACTTCGCAATCTCTAGTGAGATTCCCAGATGGCGCCACGGGGAGGCGTGATGTAGGGCTTATTAGCACAGCGGCAAGATGTTCGCCAGCAGAGACTCATTCTTGTTATTATATGATGATGCTACTTCTCCGAGGCCTTATACTTATCGTTAGGACTTATTTGGTCGGTTTATATAGCGTCTGCGACACCACACTTGTCAGCGGTTTCAGGCTTATCAAAAGCCTTCGTAGCAAGAATTTTGCATCCACACCTTGATATTTAAAACCTAAATAGAGGTTATTTAGGTCCTGGAGGGATTTAAAAAGTCCTATCTCACACAACCAAAGTAGAGTTCTACCTATATAAAACATGGACAACACCAAAACTTTTGTCTGGCACAAACGCATGGACCTCATCAAAACAGTATGAGTAGGCGCTTGGTCACTCCGGCTCCTAGTGGTTTACGGCTTTGAATCTAGATCAACTTATTTAACCAATATATGCATGGAATGTACGCATGAACTTGTTTTAAAGCGTTCAGGTCTATCGGCTAAGGTTTTTGCGGTGGCTGCGTTGTGGACACTAACGCTCGATCTTGCGAAATCTTCGAATTGATCGCCGATGGAAAACGCAGCAGAGAAAGATCTCATTTCAGCATGCAACAGAAGAGAAGTAAGCGAATAAAAAGTCTGGCTTAAGAGGTATGTTGCTTAAGATCAGGTCCACCCGGGATCCAAGAGGATGGCCTCCATGATGCGATATAAGTTGTATTGGGATGATAGGGCCTCCATGCCTATTACCTCCTTTGAATGTCTTTTCTATTCATCCCATAAACATAGAAATTGGATTATTACCAAACTGTGATTCAATTTTTAAACAAGAGACTTCTTGAACTGATGCTTGATGCAAATGATGCATGCTAATTGTTCTCACAGTCTTCATCGGTTGCCACTAGTCTCCAATAATTCAAGCGAATAAGGCTACTAAGAGACGTGAGTGTTTATTGGTATTGCAGCGATGCGAGAAGACAAGAAACGACTCATATTCTTTTTCAGTTTTAGTTGAGGTAATTAACTTCGACTTACTCATTATGTCACAGAGTCTTCGATATACAAATCTTTCTTTGTTTAAGTACGAACTGCTTTCGATTTCACTTCTCATAAAGTAAATCCCAACACAACTCAATTCCTTTAAAATGTTGCCATTAAACTCTCAAAGACAGACAGACAGGCTCATTTTAACGATGCAAAGTCATACTTCAATGAACTGCGTGCAACGACATACGCACCTGATAAAGAATAAAGAATTCGGTCGAGACTTTAAACCATCTCCCCGTACTAAAAGTTGCATAAAGAATTCCAATAAAAAAGCAAACAATATTCGCAGCACTTACGTAACGATGTTATCCCTTGAGACGACCGACGTCGAATTTAATGGACCACAAAATGCGGAGCCATTACCCCGTTCAATTCCAGGAATAAAAACTCTTCTCTCCAACTTCCACCCTTACAGTCTGTAGATACGTGATCGTTTTTTATGACAATTCTACAGATTACAGATCATTCTTAAGCAATTAACACCTCTCCAGCATGCCAATTGATGTTTCCTAACATCAACAACTCAAACAAATTAACACCAAATTATTTGTGAGGGAATACGAGTACACTCATCCAGAAACCCGCTCCAGGGGTTCAACATTTCCACAATTCGTCAGTTCGAAATGTCCGCAAGGAAGTCGTCTTGGTTATTCGAAACAAAGTGATGACAGTTTACGAGTAGTCGATTCTCCTTCGGGGAAGGTGTTCAAATGTCACAGTAAGAAGTCATCAAGGGATCACACAGTGTGCAAAAGCGAACATTTGTAAAGTTGAAAAGTTGAAAAGTTGAATGTTTTGCCAGGAAACATCGGCTACTTGAAGGTGTCGGGGATAATGATGTCCCGGAGTTCTCTCAAATCAATGCTAAGGGACTTTGTGCTCAAGGCCTAATAATCCATTAAAGGCACCATCGGGGATTCTTTATTGGCGATGTTCCTTTTTATGAAAATACCAAAACAGTGTGAGTGCAGATTCAATATTTAACATACGAGTACGAGTATCAGACTGGTATGCTGTGCAAGAGTGTACGAGTACGTCAGGATAAAGATGGAAAAGGGACTATTCCTAAGCGGGCTCATCCATTAATCATTTTTCATTCGTTAGTGTTGGCGGAGATAGAAAGTCATTTATACTCGCGAGGTCCTCTTGGCTCCTTCGTTAGAGAGTTTATCATTAATTTGGAGTGCCAGATCGGCTGCCACAGTATCCAGTACCGAGACCATGTGCAGTGTATGGGTAGCTTGGTAGTCACCGAATAATCTAATGGAGGGGTGTTCCCAATCCCATCGAAATGCCGAGTGAGAACAATGCACGCGGAGAAGTGTAAAGATGCAACTCGCCTTCTTTTCTTCAAAACAATAACAACGCTCACGTCATGTTTAACAAAGTGTTGGATCATCCAATAATCTGTTGTCGGCATTTTTTCCGTCCGCTCTCGGAAGAGGAACTTCCATTAATCATTTTTCTTCTCGGTATTGTTTTTTGTTTTTTGTTTTTTTTTAGATTTGGGACTTCTGTGGGCCTGTTAAGAGGTGGAGGCACATTTACACTTAAAAAGAGAGAGCGCCTTCACTTTTGGTTTAATTAAATCGCCTTAAATCCATCAGAGATCCCAAGCTGTCTACTGCTGAAGTCACCCAGATTAACCTTCATTTCGATTTCTGGATGAAGCTCCGTCTTCGTCTTCGTCTTCGTTTTCGTTTTCGTCTCTGTCCACATTTTTGACAGCACGGAAATTAATAGCTAAAGCTCCTCGCTACTGAAAATTAAGCGAATTAGCTGCGCATACTCAGAATTGAATTTTCATCAGTTAACCTGACCAACAATGGAGTTGTAGTTGTCAATGACCGGAAATTGAATACAATATAGTAACATCAACAATCACCTGTGGCGCCGAGTGTAGAAAATGACACTTGATCGCGTCTCGTCAAGGAATAAGCTCCGTTGTCTGGTAATAATTAGATGCCGCCTTCAAGTCAGTGGTGTATCGTTGCTGTGATGCTCCATGTGACACATTTACAAAGCGGTTCACAATTTGACGACTTTATCGCAGATATCAGCGTGACGAAATTTGCATGTGGTACATGAGAAATGAGAATGGGCGCCTTATTAGGATGTCTGCCACAGGTACCACTTGAGTTATGCAATAGAGTTGCCTGTGACCGATTGATTCTTACCGGAGGAGACCTAACAATTTGTCGTGGCTCGTAAGAAATTAAACTGATATGGAACTGCCATTTATGAGTTGTTGATGTTTTTTGCAAGAGCAATTAGGTAAGGTTAGTTAAAAACAAACACATGTTTTATGGGCCTACATTCTACCAAGAATTCTTGAAAACAATATTTCTTTTTGGCTATAATATGTTATAACTGTTAGCGTTAGTGATCCAATTATCAAAACACGTACTAAACGACAGATTCTCGCAAGCGTAGTGAGTTCAAGTGACAAAAGGAAAAAGGTCACACGATCTGCTGGAATGCAAATTTGTGTATTTCGTCAATTATTGCGATAGGGGCCAATCAGTAAATAGTTAAAGCGGCTCTTATAATACGATAGACAAGATCATGGATGTGCTGTTGATGTGGCCGACTCCTTGTAAGGTGGGATAGTATAGGGAGTATACTTTCTTGTGGATTACTAAATTTCCTTGTTCATCTCGACAGGTTCCGCTGACATCTTATTGAATCGACAAGTTCATAGGATAAACCTTTTGGTAAAACTTCTGAACATGAAACTTGCAGGCTTTTCCTATTCAGCAATAGCTCTCTTTTAATGTGTCTTTTTTTTCTTTCTGGACGTTGAACGAATAAAAAAATGTGTTTAGTAGCAGCACTCTCATTCTCTGATTATTTTTTTGTTTCTGTGGAGAGGGGGACACCCTAGATACTAATGGTAGTGTGAGACTTAAACAATGGTTCGGGTCGAACTCACTTAAATCCCTCATTTGCAGTGCCCCTTACTGAGCTGAGCGGGATCTAAAGGTTGGCTTGGAATAGGCGATTCACAAGCCGTGGCTACCCTTTCAGTTAGATGAACTGAAGAGAAGAAAAAACCGTTTAAACTCCTTCAGTTAAATGAACTGAAGCAAGTAAAATAAAAATGTTTAAATAAAAACTTGTGACCTTTGGTTTTAAACTTAAAACTTTATTGGTTGACTGTTGGCTGAAGAGTGGTTTAACATATGAATTTCTACTTCCCTCGAAGCTGCTGATGGCTTATGTACCACTCAGCTGTTTATTCTAAGGTCAATCACCCTGGTTTATTTACCTTAGTGTAATACGTGAACAACACCCCAGCACCAACAATGTCCCCATATTTTCGGAGTAGGTGTTAGAGTGCATTGTGTTGTAGTGCTTCTCACTCACATGCGATTCGGCCATCCTGGATTTTCGTTGCCTTTGACCTGAGATTATGACCATATTCTTCAAGTGGCGTTGAAATGCGTCAAAGCGAGATCGATTTGTTCTTCGTCGCTCGGCATATTGACAGTTTGATAGTTCTCAGTTTTGTCCCGAGGCAAATGTTTTGTGGTTCGTTTGTGTTCATTTTTTGTCATTTGTGTTATGTGCACCAATGCTAATTATTCGCTATGTTTTCCATTTTTATTTTATGCGATTAATTAGCTTCCTGCAAACGAACAATCTCCCATTTTTCCAGCGCGCGGTAGATTTTGTTGGGAAGCAACATGCAGTGTGGCTTTAATCCGCCGCGTTAGCATTATTTCCGGGTGGAACCACCCTAGCAGTAGTAACAAAAAGCTCGCCACTTAGCCTAAAGAAACCCACTGTCTCTTATCGGAGGGTTTATATTCAGACCTCTCGATCTGGTGCTCCACCCAGCTGGTAACTCGGAGAATACAAAGATACCATCTTGATCAAAGAGTTTTATTCAGAAAATTAAAAATACAAGTTTTTTCATCTAAATCAATATTGTCCCTTTCAAAGTAATCCCCATCGACAGCAACACACTTATGCCAGCGCTTGATCCAATCCTAGAAATATTTTTTTATATTCGGTTTTCGGTACGTCCATCAGTGCTTCGTGCGATTTTTTCATTATTTCCTCTCGGCTGCTGAAACGTGCTCCCTGTAGTGGTTTTTTTAACTCGATGAACAGAAAGAAGTCACAGGGAGCCAAGTCAGGTGAATTCGGTGGCTGTTGGATGGTATTTGTTGCATTTTTCATCAAAAAATTGCGAATAATGATGGCACTGTGCGACGGTGCGTTATCATGGTGCAAAATCTACGAGTTTTCTGCCCACAATTCTGGTCTCTTTCGGCGAATTGCTTCACGCAAACGTCTCATAACGCTCAAATAATACTCTTTGTTTACTGTCTGGCCTTCTGGCAAAAATTCATGGTGCACTTATCCATGAAAACCGTGAGCATTGCCTTCTTTTTTGACTGAAAACGACGTGTGCCTGACGTCTGGATTGCGTGTCGTACTCATAAATCCACGCCTCGTCTCCAGTAATGATCCTTTTGATGAATGTGGGATCGGATTCAGCCTCGAAATTCATCTCTTTTGTGACGTCAACACGGTCTCTTTTTTGCATGAAATTGAGGCCTTTTGGCACCAACTTTGCTGCTACATGACGGAAACCCAAATCATTAACCAAAATATCTTGGATGAATCCATAGGCAATGTTCAAGTCTCTGATGGTTAATTTTCGGTTATTGACCAACAGTTCGTTGCTGCAAATTTAAATTCATTTCTAAAATTGTAAAAAATCGCCAATATACACAGAGATAGCTGTACTCTTGGCTACGTAACTTTTGCAAATGTCAAGCTATGACGCTAAGATTTAGAGGGAATATCAACAACAGATGTACCAACTTAACAGAACTCAAATCGGAACAATGGGAGCGCCACACGGTGGTTATTCCGGGAATAGGTGGTATATACCTGTACAGACAGCGCAACTTGGCTACGTATAAGCATATAAATATGCGTGTAGGAGCGAAGGCACGTCCACTCCGTCCGCTCCTCGCTTTTTCCGTTATTACTGACTGCCCTCCATTTGTCCCCGCAACTCAACATCAATGAGACGATATTTTCTGATTATTAGGACCAGCTGTTGTCGCTGATACCATCTCGCAGAAGCGAAGATCGTGTGCACCGCGGAATCCCAGAGCCTAGAGATAAACTGGATAAGATAGTAATTCACCTCACCATGGCTTCGCTCCAGTCATGGGCTCAGAACCAGTAAAAGTCGGTGTGTTCACCTTCCTAAGATCTCATCATTCAATTCCAGCGCGCTCATGTTCTATTTCTCCAATCGCTGTCTAATTCCGGGGATAGATATTTATCTTTGCACTGTTCTTGCGATCATCATAACTGTGGTTGCAGAGACCGTGCACTATGCACGAACTGATGTAACGAGATAAATCGCTTTCAAAGACCCCGTCTTAAAAACGTATCCTCTCACACCTCGGCGCAGAGAGAATAGGCGGTTGACGCAAGTAACCTTCTCAATCTTCTTATCCATTTTTCAGAAAACCCCAAATATCTTTCTTTCATCGTCAATCGGGTATTATCTTTGGTAGACGTGTTTCGCAATGGTGAAATCTGTACCAGCATGAAAACTGGTATGACTTATCTGCTTTTATCGCCAACTTAATCGATCAAGTCTATCATAAACGTTAGCGCTCCCAGAGAAAGGTGCTGACGACTCAGTACGCTTACAAAATCTTCAGCCTGCATGAGCGCTTGTCACAAACGGCCGCAACCTAACACCAAAAGCAACATTTAGAATAATGTTAAGAATGTAATATAAGCCCTTCCAAAAAAATACAATATGTTACGGTTGTATAGTGCAGATTGCACGTAAAGGACTCGAATGACAGTGCACACAAGAAGGCGGTCCAAAACAAAAATTTCATTCATCAGCCTGATGTAACGCTTAAAAAAATATGAATGCCCCCCGATGACTGTAGTTAATCTCTCTACTCGGAAAAATGCAGAAGATGATTTGAAAACCCGCTTTTATCTTGGGCGAAACAAGCCAGAAATAGGTACTTGGAACGATTTGGAGCGCTAGCACACCCGAGTTGGATTATATCCCGTCCATTGTCCAGGGGCTTAGACCAAGGACTAAGCTCTCCAGGTTGGGAGGTTGCTTCGATGAACCACGGAAAAAACAAAAAAGTATCGAAACGCAAACAAGCTCCGTAAAAGGATGAGTTTAACTCTGATGACCCCGATAACAGAACAGGGACAACGAATCTGCAGCCACGCCCTTTACATGCCTCATTTAGTTGTGCAATTAACAGAGATTTTTACAAATATCATCCCATCCAGGGGTTCATCAAAGGATGAGAAACCATAACATGTACTTTGACATTAAAACAGCCCTTATTAGGGTGCAGACTTAGGCAGGAAATTTTAAGCTTAATATCCGCTCCTGTCCCCACGAAAGATGCCACCGAAGAATGTCCCGACCATGAGGTTTAAAGCATATCACATAATAAAATCACTGTATAAGAAAAGAGAGCATCTTTGAAAGAATATTTAGTTATCATAGTCTACCCACCCACTAATTGACGAAGATGTCACTATAGCAAGCACAGGGTTATTTTATTTCAGTATTCAGAAGGCGACTTGGCTGTCTCCGGACTATGAAATCCTGAACTAAACATTTTGGGATTGACGTAAGGTATGTGGACATTTCGAAAGTCTGAGCATTCCTTGCAGCTAACATTGATACAGATCATTACTTTGCTTCCCAAGTGTCGCTAAAGAAGAGCTATTGCGGAAATTAACAAAAAAAGCAATCACAAGAAATCACCAAACTCTTCGCGGTATGCGTATCATGAAATCTTCAAAAACTTTGGTGCCACCAGCATCAAGCACCAAACACGAATGGCAAAGCTGCCAACCAGCGTTACTAGCTTTTACCATCTCTGTTTTGATGAAGAATGCCGGCAAGCACATTCAAAACGGTGCTGTAACGAAGGACGCATTAACTAATGGAAGTTTCACTAAGAGGTAAAAAGAACGTTTCAAGGCAAGAAGACTCATACAAGAGGTATGTAGAATCACAGTCGGTTTTAAGAAAAGGGTAACACATCTTTAACGCGCTTTATAACGGCAATGAAGCCCAACATCCCACCTTCATGCAGAATAGACCATTCTTCCATCTACCTAGTCAATCCGAAGTAAGGACAACATTATCTATTATAGCTTGAGTCCAAGAAAGCAACTAGACCTCCCAACATTTAAAGTTGCTGGAATTGACTTTGTTGAGTGGATAGAAGAGTATATACCTGACGAGTACCATTTCTCGACTCATGAACAATGGGGATACATCGGATACAAGATATTATCTGCCCTATTGTTTGAACGTCTGAAACCCTTCATTAACAACCTGATTGACCCTGTCGGTGCGGGTTTACACCAGGAAAGTCCACACTCGAGTATATTTTCACACTTCGGCATATTCTGGAAAAACCTTAAGAAGTCCAATTTTTTTTTTATAATTGGCGCATGCTCAACGGGTTATTAGCACCCTTCAAATATTTGCACACAGCGCGGGCGATGGAAAATTAGGGAAAATTAGGATAGAAAGAGAGGTACCGATGTACGTTGGTCTTGAATGTTTGGAGGTTATAATGACTAGGGAAAAAGAGCTCGGCAGGGCATTCCATTAGCGAGTTGTTCGGCTTAGAAAAGAATCACGATTTCAGCGGAGTACTGGTGGTGAAAATAGCGATAGAACAAGGTGAGGCAGGGGGCATTACGTTGGTGGTCGAGGGTGTCAATCGACTGGGTAACATTAGCAATGCCTATAAAGTTGATCGCACGGTTTTGAATCCTATCTAGTAGCCGCAAAGATACTTGGGGGCACCTGACAAGATGTGAGCATTGTACTCCAATTTTGGGCAAATGAAAGCCTTATATATTGAAGCCAGATCAGAGGGGGTAAAATATTTCTTACATCGGTTCACTCTGTTTATAGTTCCCCAATTGGTTATGCTCTTAATATCGGACTTTATGCTGTAGAGGAAATAATTTAATGATGAAATTCGAGCTGTACCGCGACTTCGACCTAGACAAAAACTACGCATCAGTCGCCTGAGTTGGCTAGGACATTTAGAGCGAATGGACACCAATGCTCACGTTAAGATTTCGAGCTGTCGGGGAACTCTAAAAAATCTTTACAAACCTAAGCTAAGATAAGTCTATAAGGTATGCATCTTCTGGGCTCGGACAAATGCAGCATTGAAGCGAAGCTACAACCTGGTTTTGTTAGAAACATCGGTCGTATATCGACCTTGTTGTACGTACTCGCAAGTATAATCCACCATGGACACAGAGAAGTATGTTATGAGCAACATGTGTGGTTACTCCGATGGGCTGAAGTTAAATTAACTAGGATACGTCACAGAGGAAGGCTTTAAAACAAAATCAAATGTCATGAATCCGCCAAAGCCCAAACAGAATTATTCTCCGCAGATAATTTCTCCACATAAAGTCTGCGGTCAACTTAAGAACCACTGACGTGCTCCTATGAATTTTCGTTTCACTTTCCCATTGCCACTAACCAAAAAACGCGATTCTCTTCCTTCGAACACCGAACGAAACAATGAATACTCCTTCGATCTTATAATCCTGTTATGTTACGACTACGAATACGAATCTTTTTTCTAGTGAAAACATGAATCCATGCAATTTCAATTTTTATGTGCCTCTATAAATCAGCGTCTTAATAGAAAAAAAAAAAAAAAAACTACGTGTACTCCTAGAAAAGGATAACACAGTGTACAATGGAAGAAGCATCCACACTCCACAGGAGTCACCCTTTCGCAAGGAGAAAATTGACTTATTCTACGTCAACTACCTGTCTGCAGGATGCTTATCCACTCTTTCAGTCATTATCCTCGGATTTATCCTTGACTTATGACTCTGGAAATCTTTGAATATCCTGTTTTTGGGCGATCGCTAGTACGGTAAAATGACGGCCATTAACATGGATAATCTCAGTCAATAGGGACATCATGGAACTTTTATTGATCAACATTTGTAAACCCGCTCGGGGAAGTACGTACGACCAAAAGGAGAACGAGTTGTAGGTTCACCTACCATCCAAATCTCAATCCCAATTCCAATTTCAAGTCCCAGCTCTTCGTCCTTTCATCGGAAATAGCAAAGTGCGAGGAAAAGGGTATACGTATGTTGTAGGTATATTCGTTTCGTACCTACACTATGCATAACAACAGCACTTTCGCATTTATTGCCTCCTATCAAAGCAGAAAAGGGATAACTCGGGCATATGGAGAATCTAAACTAGAGCCAGAGTAGCTAGAGTCGGAATCAGAACCAGAGCTCGCCGGAAAGGGTATTTACTATTTGCACGTACTTGCCTGTTGATTGACCTTATTCTCGCAAACAAAACACTTCAGGTTTCACGGGTGATTTGCAAGGATTTGTGAATTTTTGAAATCTACCTGCGCGATGAAGTTGATTTCGTTTCGATTTCTGTGCTACCACCAGTCCAATTGAATGACGTGGTATGAGTACATTTCCCCTCACCCTCAGATGGAGGATGATATCTTTTATGATTTTGGGGTTTCACAGTGAATATTTACTTTGAGGTTACATTGAGGTGAGCTGTGATGTGGTGGTGTAGTTTTTTATTTATTTTTATTACAAAATTGTTCCATTTTTCGGTGGCCGAAGGGTTTGAATTTGAATCGAAGAAACAAGAGAAAGGTTGTGGCGACACATTGGAAATCAATTTGCAATTTGACTGACAAATTCACTTAGAGATTGAGGGATTATCTCACTGTCCGACAGAGGATTAAATAAAGTGTCGACAGTTTCTTTATCTTTTTTCTTTTTCCTTTTTTTTTGCAAGTGTTCACACCTAAATAAACATGTCATTTGTGTCCCTCAGGATCCTTTGTAATTGCATGTTCGAGGATAATATTTTGATCTGATCTAGATTTTGATGCACTAATGGTTTGATTGTCTGTCTTGGTCGGTTTTGAGCCTGAATGAGGGTTGTGTTGTTATTATTTTTCAATGGAAAGTGAGAGAGTTGAATTCATTTAGGTCAGAGGAATTTGTTCTTTAAAAAAATTGCAAAAAATTAAAGATGCAGTTCATGATGAAAATATTAATAAGATTGTGTGAATGTTAGGCATCTAAGGAGCTCTCATATGTTATTGGAAATTGGTAGACCAAGGCTTAAGCTTAAAGAGCTAATTAATGGGAATTTAGGAGAAGTGACTTTGAACAATCACTGAAAAGATTCTAAAGCAGTCAGGCAAGCATCAAAACAACGGGCTTATGATTACCAATCGGAGCTGTACAGAAAGAAGAGTGTTGCTCACGCGCTTTTCGAGGAAAAAAAAAACAGAAGGAATCTCAAACAGCAGCTTCTCCAAATTATTTCAAAAGGTAAAAAGGACGTATCAAGACCAGGAGTCTGTATAGATGAAATTTGATAGCAGTTTCACGGGCGGTGGGAGAACATAGATTTCAATCGGCAATACTGGTGTAGATGCGTCAAATTTTATATCAGCATCGTAAAGTTTGGCATTTTTAATGTTACACGTGCTCGGTGCTCAGCATATGAAGGCCTTTTGAACTTGGGCCATGAAAGTTTCATCTCAGCATAAAAATGTTATTAAATCTTGGGAATTTTCATGAGTACAAAAAAGAGGATAACAGTATCTAAACGTAGGAACAAATTGCTGGATTGAACTCCCCATCTGCTCAGCTATATAAAGCAGGGAAAGAAGACTTAGCTGGAAGCGTACATCAACTCATTTTCAACATTTGGACGGTCAATTTGGAATACAGAATAAGAATACAGCACCGATCCACAAAAAACAAGTCCAGCTAAGTTTCGTTAACGATATCCCAAGTAAGTCAATAATGTCCAAACATTCATACTTCAGCAAAACCTGCCGTAAAACCAAGATTTCCAGATTGAAGTTTTTTTCCAGATAAGTTTTTTCCTACGAAATCGTATGGCTACCTTAATGGTTAGAAGGAACTTCACCCAAACAGGGCTTAGGCAGAGTGATGCACTATCATGTGCATTTACCATTTTTCAGAGAATTGTAGGAAATCTTCCAGCCAACACCAGAGTTAGATTTTTCCAAACCCTGGTGGCGACGATAATAACGTTTGACAAATCGTGGTGATAGTATACCACCATGGTATGGTATGGTACGAGTATGTCTCAATTGATAAGATAATTTATATTCAATTATGTCAATGGGGGAATGAAAGACAATAGGTAATATATAGCGCCCTTAATTGACTGTCCAGCATATTTTGCCAACAACAGGTGTGAAATTAGCTGTCGCTGGAAGAGGTGTTGCTTATTCAAAAACCAAACTGAAGCAAAAAATAACACTCATTATGCGCTTCCAACATGAAAGAATTTTGTCATAAAATACTAAGGTGGCCGCAGCTTTACTCTATATCGGAGAAGCGTGGCTGTTAATGACGGCGGATGGAGATGTTCTTTCTCATTTGAATGTAATGTTCTTTGAGTAAATATTGGTGTCCAGAGATAATGTTCTGAAGAAGAAAAAATTGCTCATCAAGCGCTTAAGATGGCCAAGGTATATATGTATATATGGCAAAAAAACGATTTTAATTTAGAGCCACAACGCAGGCCTCTATCTTGGTGTGCACAACTTGAAGCATTCATTCAAAGACCGCAGACATTACGTACATAAGCCTTGTGTTGAGTCCAGATTTTCTTGCGTAGTAGGCGCCCGCGTACGCATTTTACTGCGCCACCACAAATCAAACATAAAAGGCAAAACCTTATCAAAATCTTTCAGCATCCTTTACAAAGAGAAGGGGCCTAAGAATTTTTGCCAACTCCTAATGGCGATTAAAAGAATTTTTTTTTTATTGGCACACATTTTTATAATCCAATTCTTGGCATTGTTTCCTGAAAACTCGGTGGCGTCAGAAATATTTTCTTCGCTTTCTTGTCTATGGCCTGAGAATTGAACTCTGACCATCTGGTGCAGAAGTCAGCAAATCCTCAAATGGAAACATTTTTTCAACGTATTATAACAAAAGTGTTAAGATGTTATTCGGTGATTTTACAGATTTTTTTATTTATTTTTTGATGAAAATGCAACTTTATTGTGAAAAAATGGTTACAAATGAATCATTCAAAGTATTGCCCATCGCTAGCTACAACTTTTTCCGTTTTTTTGGCAGAGCTCGAATGTCGTCACGGTAAAAGTGTTCATCTTTTGATGTCTCATATGAGCGAAACTGCTAATTAGCCATGTGCCATCGAACAGAAAAAGTAATAATCGGACGGCGCAATATCTGGGGAATACGCATATGGCGGGTAGGGTAGGACTTTCCATTTGAGCGTTTCCAGGTAGGCTTTAACGGGTTTAGCAAAATGAGACCGAGCGTTGTCATGCTGTAGAATCACTTTTTCGTGGCTTTGCTCGTATTGTTGCCGTTTTTCGCGCAGTGCTCGGCTTAATCGCATCAATTGAAGTCGATATCATTCCCCAGTGATTGTTTCGTTGGATTTCAACAGTTCATAATAAATAACACCGACCTAGTCCCACCAAATGCGCAGAATTGCGTTTGCAGAGTGTATATTCGACCGAGCCGACGACGTAGAAGCATGACGGGACAGTTCCCATGATTTTCTTACCTTTGAGTTGCTGTAATGAATCTATTTTTCATCGTCATTGGACTATCACGCAGAGGGTCTGTGGGTCGATCCCCGGCATCACCAACAATTTTTCGTATCGTCATCACCCTTTCGGCGGGCAATGGCAAACTCCCGAGAGTAAAATTGCATACGAAAGAGCTTCTAAGTAGTGCCGTTCGAACTCGGCGATAAACCGTAGGCCCCGCTCAGATGTGACAAAAATGACAACATGAGCAACACAAATGAGTGTCAAGAAGCTAGGTCATGGCCCATACCGGGCTGCCAGCGCCACAGTGTTTTTTTTGTTGTCATGATGCGATGAAGAAAACCCTTCCTTTTTTGCCGCTGGAACAGGTGTTCACAGGCGAAACGAAAACGACGCCAAAGTCCCTTGTTCCCAAGTTCCTTGTTTTTGAATTATTCTTAACGCGTGCAATCGCTTGGAAATGACTTAGCGAGTAACCCCTAATGCTGAAGCAAGCTCTTCTTTCGTGGGACACGGATCCTCATAGAGCAATACCTCCAATTCAGCGTCTTCGAAGGATTTTGGCCTTCTTTTACGCCGACGGTCATCAACATCAAAATAACCGTCTTTGAAGCGACGGAAGGCATGTTGTTTCACTTAGAGCAGCATCTCCATAAACTTTTTGGAGCTCCCGATGTGCTTCAGTCGCCTTTTTCTTCAAATCAAAGAAAAATCAACACTTTCCGCAAATGACGATTTGACGATATGACGACGCCAAAAGAAAATCACTAATGTGTCAAAACGGACTTAAGTGCGGCTTGGTATATCAAGATATCCGTCATCCTGACAAAAATGAAGTAAAATCCTAGCTAAGTGCAACATAACTGTTTGACTTAACATACCTAACAGGCTATTTCCAGGACTTGATCTGCTGAAAGTATGCCTAATAAATGGAACTTTAACACAGTTTGTCTGATTAATGTAAAAGGAGGCTTTTAACTGATTCAATAATAACGGCATCGGTTTGCATATCGCATCGCAATATTGTGTGACAGTCCAAAACCCTTCATCGAGAATCTGATTGGCCCCTATCAGTTGGTTTGAAGCCCGTTAAGTGCAGAATTGACAGAATATTCACACTACGGCAGATTCAGAAAAAATCCGATCCAAATCGATACGCATTCTCTCTTTATTGATTTTATCTTTTGTACCAGTTTGTCAGAACTGTGGTAAGGCCAGTAGGTTTTCTATCTTCCGAATGAAGATCAGGGGAATCCCTTAGTTCAGTGGTAGCAAGTTGTTCCCTAAAGAAGTTATTCCGTCTGATTCCGTTAAGGGCTGGACAGTCACATAAAATGTGCTCAGCTGTTTCGCCTTTTTCAAGCTAAAGTCGGCACTCCGGAGAGTCTATTGGCATTTTCATTGAAGGGCTATACGACTCATTTGGACTGTCTTAGACCTGAAATATCCTCCCAATATGAGATATACTTCGAGTGCTCCCAGCTTTTTATAGCTAGATTGACTGCACTTTTTGGGATGCAGTAAAAAGTTTCAGGTCCATTAAAGGGAGTGACTGAGTATTTTCTGGCCAGTTCGTCGGCCTTTCATTACCATCAATTCATTCATGCCCAGGAACCTACCATAGTTTGGTCTTGTTTCTTGAGCTGAGTTTTTGGAAGGCTTTGAAGCAGTACATGATCGTATTGTAGAGGAGAGCATTTATAGCTGATTTACTATCCGTGAATATATGGATGTTTGCGCCTTTGATATTAGAGTTGTAGATAAGGTTGGAGCATTCTTAAATGGCGTGTAGTTCAGCTTGAAATACGAGTACATTAGGATTCTTTCCCATTGCAACTGCTATGTATCTATTTGGTCAGTGCATACCAGCAACTACTCGCGTTTCTACTTTAGAACCATCTGTATAGCACCTTATGCCGTTTTGGTTGTTTGGTGGGTTGTTGCTGACCCATGCTTCTATGCTGGGAATCTCAGTGGAGCATCCTTTTCCGGAGCATAATATTTTTTTTAAGTCAGTCTGTTAGGGCGTAGATCATATCAAGTTATGGTGTTTCAGAGATAAAGATCTTTAGATCCGGGTGTTCGCAAAAATCTCTGCTTGAGCTGCGTAAAGCCACTTTGTTGATAAGTGTAGTCCTATTATTACTTCTATAGCAGCTGTGGAGCACTGGGCTCCGGAAATGCCCAGACTTGCTTCCCACTCTTTTGAATTTTGAGATGGCGGTCTGGTTTCGTGGTCGTAGTACACCATACTACAAGAGCATATGTATATTATGATGGGCCTGACCATCATTGTATAGATTCAATGAGTGATCTTTGGAGAAGTGCTCCATGTGCTGCCATACATGCGAAGCCAGGCCAACAAAGCGTTAGTTCCAATTCAGCCCTTTGTACACGAGTTTCCCTAAGCAATCGCTGTTTCTTTGGTCTAGGAGGGCAAATGGGTACTAAGGAGATAAGTACATACAATTCATGTGAGCGACATTGAAATAGAAGGACATCTATATATATAAAAATCAATTGCTGTTCGTTAGTCTCACTAAAACTCAAAAACGGTTTGATAGATTTGAAAATTGAGGATATTTTGCATCTTGTGTGCTGCCAAACTTTAAATCCAACACTACAAATGACTGCAGAAATTTACAATGAGATATTGAACACGATAGATGACATGTGTTTATTGATGGCGAATAAAGTACTGTCGTGTTTGGGTATGATATCACCCAATCGTCTAATGCACGATGTTCTCCATTTATAAGGAGGACAACAATACGATACTGAAGCATTAGGCAAAGAAGTTCGTACGAATGTGTCACAATTGAATCAACAACAAAAGATTGCGTACGACTCTTTGATAGAAGCCTTAAACAATGGAACTGGTGGCTACCGGAGAGACTGGCAAAACATTCTTAATCATTACTTTTGGCGAGGATTCGATCGCAGAATGGAGTTACCCTAGCATTGTTTTCATCTGGACTAAATAGTAGCAACTTAATAAGAAGGCGGACGAACTGCACATTCTGCATTGAAATTTGCCACTGAACATGCAAATCGACGAGACACCAGCTTGCAACATTGATAAAAACAACGCAATGGCAAAGATTCTACAAGTATACAAATTAATAGTTTGGGACGAATGCACGGTGATGCACAAGCAATCACTGGAGGCGCTGGACAGAACTTTGAAGGATCTACGTGACCATCAAAGCATTTTTGGTGGAGCCATGATTCTGCTGTCCGTTGATTTTTGTCAGACTCTTCCAGTTATTCCCCGATCAACTTTCGCTGACGAACTTAACGCGTTGCTTAAAATCATCAAATTTATGGCGACATGTGAAGACTCTCCGATTGACAACTATCGATATTGGTAATGGGAAAGTAGCCTTTGACACCTCGACCGGATTCATCTCATTACCCACAGATTTCTGTCAGTTGACAAAATCGATTTAGGAGCTCATTTAGTGTGGTTTTCCAAACGTAGCGCAACAATTGGTTTAGGGAACGAGCAATATTGGCGGCAAAAAACAAATAATGTCGATCATCTTAGCGCGACAGTTCAAGATTTCATTCCGGGACAATTATTTTCTTTCAAATCAGTCGACACAGTTATTAACCAAGATGACGTAGTCAACTATTCCAAAGAATTTTTGAATTCGCTGGAATTGCCTGGACTACCACCTCACAATTTGAAATTAAAAGTTCAGCTCAGTCATCATCATGTTGCGTAACATTAATCAACCTCGACTATGTAACGAGGCAACGATCATCAAGGGAAAATACAAAGGAGAGGATGTTTTGATTCCACGTATCCCGATGATTCCAACGGTGTTACCATTCGATTTTAAGTGCCTCCAAGTCCCTGTGCGTCTGGCATTTGCGATGACCATAAACAAGTCACAAGGCCAGTCGTTAGACTTTTGCGGAGTTAACTTGGAGTTTCGGTGTTTCACGCATGGACAACTATATGGTTTGTCGCATGTTCGCGTGCTGGAAAGCCTTCGTCTTTGTATATTTACGCAACGAAATAAAATAAAAGAAAAAACGTAGTTTATCAGAAAGCTTTACATTGAATAACTGTATTTATTTTACATATAAACAAAAAGCGATGAATTCATTTGAAATACAGGCAAGTTTCATTTAATAACCTAACGGAATTCAAACAGTACAGGATGAAGCCATTATTAATGATCTCAATGATTTGAAGTTAGAGGGTTGATTAGATTTAATAATTGCTAATATAATCAAATAAATTGTAGGTGGAATGAAGTTTATCGAGTCATCTATTTAGTATTAAATGTCAATAAAAAACTAGACCCTTATCAATGCCATATACCCTGACTAATGCCCCGGACCGAAAGCAAACTGCTAGAAAAGCCGCGGGTAGGGAAGCTAGTCTATAATAAAGTAGGTATACTCACTTCTGCGAGATCCAAGATAAGACCTTATGGTAATGTTGAATGTTGTGTTGAAAATTGTCCGCGACGATTCCAATAGCAACTAAAAAAAGATTTTCGCTATACATTTTCATAGTTTCAACGTTGTTTTAAAAGTCATCATGAATAGGTAATGAGTCATAGATTAAAAGTTCAAAACATACTATGCTTTCATGCTATGCTACTCTCATATCTGGATTTAATGTGAACAAATCGTCAATCCCATTTGCCGTACCAGCTTTATGGCGTGAACCTAGTAATCATTTTAATGATTGCTTCTCTTGCATGACTAACATACATGGTTTTACAAAGAAAATCAAGCTAAATATTCAATATCCTAACGTTCCTTCAATATCGAAACCAGTACGTCACAATTAAGAAATGCCTCCTTCTTTACCTCCCACCAAAAATGAAATTGTGATTTCAGAAGAGTCAGATCTGCCAAATGTTGTTGAATATAATGACGGAAGCACCGAAGATCCTGACTTTTTACCTTCAACTAGTTCCCTTGACCGTCCACATCTCATAAATCAAAATGAATTGAATGATTTGATACGAGACTTAGACTTATCAATTAGGCAAGCTGAATTACTAGGTTCTAGATTAAAAGAGTGGAAATTATTGGCGCCTAACACGAATGTAAATGCATAAAGAAAACGTAATAAAGAAATGGCATAATTTTATTCAAATTCTGAAAACATATGTTGAACATTCCTTACGCATCGCACGACTGGCGTTTATTTATTGATGGTTCTAAAACAAGTATTAAGGCGATATTGCTACATAATGGCAACAAGTATGCGTTAGTACCAGTAGCATATTCAACTGTCGTAAAGGAAACATATGAGAATATGAAATTGTAGACAAAAGTAAAAAGAAAATATACAAATCATAAAAAAATATAAGAAAGCACCCTGTGCAAAAAAAAAAAAGTTTTCGAACATTCAGTCAACGACAACGACATCTAATAACAAAACTAATAATATTCGGACCACCTTCTTCTTCTTCTTATCCTTTTATTAACCCTTTCCTCGTTATACGAACTTATGCGTAACGAGTTTCCCATTTTTACTGCACCGCTGCTGCTCCGCTTATGGGGTTGGCTAATGTCGCAGACCGCAGAACGCGTCTACATAATGCTCGGTCCTGGATCGCAGATCTTCTTTGAACGTGGCAATACCAGCTTATTCTATTCGCCTCAAGCTATTCGGTTACCGAATTCTTTATATGTAGACTTCCTCTTATACGCGTAGATCTAATACAATCGCGTTCAGTGACTCCACTAGACAACCTTAACATTTTCATTTCTGCTGCCGTCATTTTGTTTTCAAACACTTCGTACATTGTCCGGCATTGAGAACCTTACATAAGAGCTGGTCTAACAACCGTGGTGTAGAGTTTCCCCTTCAATTTAAGTATAAATTTTCGGTCGCAAAAGATTCCCGAATTTTCCCGCCATTTCATCCATCCCACACTCACTCTGTGGTTTACGTCGTCGTCACATTTCGCTTCTATGTTAACGATTGATCCTGAGTACTTAAAGATAGTGCTTTTCGGAAGAACTATTCCGTCTAACATTATATCCGGAACAGGTCGCAACGGATGCGCAAATGGGCACGTCAAATGCTCCGTCTCTGAACGACTTATTTTAAACCCGTTTCTCTCTAGCGCATTTCTCCATGAATCTAAGGCGTTCTGTAAATCTTCGACGTTATCGCTAAGTATAACTGCGTCGTCAGCGAAGAGAATTGGCGTTACATTTGCTTCGCGCATGCAGTCTTTTAAAAGATAGTCGAATACTACGTTAAAGAGGAAAGGGCTAAGTACGCTTCCTTGATGCACTCCGACATTAACTGGAAATTCTCTCGTTAGTCCAGCAGAGCTTTTAACCGCAGTTTTCACGTTTCCGTACATGTCTTGTATTATTCTAACATACGTTTCCGGTACGTTTTGAGACCTCAGCGCGGCCCATATGAGATCCCTAGGCACTCGATCGAATGCTTTCTCGAGGTCGATAAATACCATGTGTTAATCCTTAGACGAATCTCGGTGCTTTTCCATTATTATTCGTAGGCTTTGGATAGCGTCCACCGTTGATCTTCCTTCAACAAATCCACACTGGCTATTATCGAGCTTTATTATTTGCCGAAGACGTTCGTTTAAGACTCTTCGATGATTTTCATTGTATGTGACATAAGCTTGATTGAACGGTAGTTGTTGCATTCTCGAGTGTCGCCTTTTCCTTTGTATAATGGAACCAAGAAGCTACTTCTCCATTGATTCGGCATGGTTTGTCCACATTTTAATTTATTTAAAAGTTTCGATAGCCAAACGCTGCCGATCCCCTCCATCTTCGACCAAAACTCTGATGGAATGCTATCTGGTCCCGCTGCTTTCCCCCGCTTCATTTTTCCAATTGCTATACTTATTTCTTCGATTGAAAAGTCCGAAACTTCCTCCTCGAATAGACCAGCTGTCGGCACGAAATCACGTGGAAACTGTTTGTTAAGCAACTCCTTGCAGTATTCAAGCCACTGGTCACAAATTTCCTTTTCATTTGTTAGTAAACGACCATCTGCGTTTTTGATGTATTTCGGCGAGGTAATTCCATTGAATTTTTTCTCCTCTGTGCAGGGAGCTTAGAAATATTTGGCATTTTAGTACTGTACGACGTTTGAACTTCTTGGATAGCTTGTCTTCTATCCGCCGATCGTGAGGATATTTGTTCCAACTCCTGGTACAGGTTTTCCGCTTCTGCCGCTCGAGTTCGAGCCAGGACTTTCTTTGCGATCTTTTTAAGACGCTCGTATTCAAGAGCCAGTCGAGCTTTTTCGATATCGTCGCTCCGATCGCATTTTGTCCACGCTTGGAATGCACTCTTCTTGTCGGCCACAGCTCGTTTGGTTTCATCATTCCACCACCATGTTTCTTTGCCAACGTGATGGTATTTCGATATAGTCCTCAGATGGGACTTTGCGAGTGTTATGCATTCCTCGTGCATGCTGTTCCACATTTCTTGCGGGCTAAGTGAGTCTCCGATACCGTTAGTATTGTGAAGTACTTCTTTAGCCAGTGCGATAAATCTTGCGCTTCGTTCCTTCGATAGATTATACCACCGGATTTTTGGCTTTCCAAACGATGCCTGTGTTTTCGGTGGTTCCGCTGTGAAAAATTCTGTAATGAGCAGACGGTGTTGGCTTACTAGCGATTCTCCAAGTATTACTTTACAGTCTCATCGACATTTTGCAGAGGTAATAATCTATTTGCGTTTCGTGGCCTCCGCTGCTATAGGTGATAAGATGTCGTTGATGTTTAATAAACATTGTATTTAAGATGGTTAAGCCGTAAGCCCTACATGCTACAAGGATGTCTTCGCCAGCTAAATTTCTGGTTCCAAAGCCTTTACCGCCGTGGCAGTCCTCATAATCAACATTTGTTGCTCCGACGTGGCCGACATGCACCATTAATAGATCCTGAAAATGTCTTTTTACCACCAATACACATACAACTTGGTTTGAAGAAAAATTTGGTCAAAGCTATGAATAAGGAGGGTGATGGTTTTTTTATATTTAAAGACAGTGTTTCCAAAGTTAAGTGACGCAAAACTCAAAGAAATATTTGTGGGACTCCAAATACGCACGTTGATGAAAGACCAGAATTTCGACTAAAAGCTGACTGACTTGGAACTTGGTGCTTGGTCATCACTAAAAGCAGTTATTAAAGGGTTTTAAGGGAACCACAGAGCCGATAATGCGGAACACCTAGTTAACGATATGTTAAAAGAATACGAAACGTTGGGTTGTAGAATGTCGTTAAAAATTCACTTTCTGCACTTTCATTTTTCTTTCTCTCCATCTAAACTTGGTGCTGTCAGTGATGAGCAGGGTGAAAGGTTTCACCAGGATATAAAGAAGCTTGGGCAACGATTTCAAGGCCGTTGAGATACAAATAATGCTGGCCGATTACTGTTGGCGTTTAAAATGAGAGCATCCTTCAAAAGACAAAGGAAAAAGTTAAAATTTCAAGATATACTGAGTTACAACTTTATGAATTGAGTTGTATTGTATTTTTTCTACCTTAATAATAAAAATAAACTTCATTTACGTAAAAAATTTTGCTCTGTTTTATTAGATTTCTTTAAGATATGCGGGCACCTAATTTTTTTTTTGTAACGCAGTGTTATCAGAACCTTACCACCAAATTCTAATGAACCAGAGAGAGAACTGTTGATCCAAACGAGACAAGATTGTAGGAACTAATAACAAAAAACGGCGAATTTTAGAACAAGAAAAGAAGATTTTTGTTTTTATTTTTTAAGTTTTCATTTATTATGCATCTAGAAACGTAGATCTAGGACTCCCGTGACTCCCCCCAGAGAGGCGAATATTTACTTATTTTGTAGAAAATAAAAATACAAATAAAATAAAATTTAACACTTGAACTAGAAATTTGAAAATATTTACAATCTTAGCCGAATGGAATAGTCAATTCTTTGTGGTTGTGCATTTGTGATAGTACTCGTATCTACGATGTATAGAAAGGATAGAAAGCCTGTGGCATGCCAAAATTCTTAGATGGCGACGGGTAGGTACTTGTAAAATTGGAATGCATGAAACTTGGCGCATTCGGATGAACTGGCATGTGAGGATGGTGATGATAAGGATGATGATGGTGTGCCCCATAAGTAGATGGATTTGGGAAACCACTTGGCATAGTGCTCGGAATATGGGCATTTTCCTGAGGCGAGTTTGATGCAACTGGACGTGAGTTTGCTGTCTCTGTGATGGAGTTCCATGGTGAAAAGTTATTCGTTTGTGGTTCACTTGCGGTTATTCCAGTAGCTTCTAACTTTGTAGCATTGTGAATGTCCTCGTTGCTGTTACCATTTATCGAATTAGGTCCCACCGCCGCTGAGAGACTATTTGGTGTTGGTGGCAATTGAATACCACAGGAATAGCCATTGGTTGATTCTGATGGACTTTCGTTGCGTGTTGTGGGTTGGTTAGATTCTAATTCGGTATAAGTCGGGTTGACAGCGGTGAGAATGGTCGATTGATGACCCCCATAGTGGTGTTCATGATGATGTCCTGGATAAGAAGCTGTTGGATTGTAAATCTGATGTGGAGGCGTGACAGAGGTTGATGTACCAGGTGATGTATTATGGACGTTGTAAAAGTCATAAACATGGCTCTGAGAATAAGCGCATGGATCTGGAATAGTACCAGTCGCAGTTGGCATCATTGATGGATATAGATTGTTGGACATGCTTTGAACGTTAGACGATAATGCTGGGCCATATGCGGCTGCGGATGGTTGGGAAGTGAGTTGTTTTCTCACTCGAGCTCGACGGTTACTAAACCAAACTTGGATTCGAGCTTCGGTTAACTTAGTCCTTTGGGCTAGTTCCTCTCGGGTGTAGATATCCGGGTACTGAGTCCTCTCAAATGCTCTTTCTAACTCATCTAACTGACCAGCTGTGAATGTGGTCCGTGAACGACGTTGTTTACGCTTCAATTGTATTCCCGGCTCACTATCACACTCTGACAGATCATCGTCATCTGTTGATTTAATAGAAACTTCACCATGTAATCCATTGTAAGCCATTGATTTCTGTTTGTATTCCTCTGAATGTATGTTATCCTTACAGCGAAGCAATTTTGAAATGGCCGATATCGAGGGAGCAGCCGTTCGATCGCAAATTCCCTCTTTAATGAGCCTATCGCGAACTTCCCATGAGAAAATTCCGGGATTTGCGCGACGGTACTCCTCAATACGATTTTCGATTTCTGGAGATGCGACTTTTGGTTTGGAACCTCCAATCACACCTGGACGAATAGAGCCAGTCTCCTGGTATCTGTTGAGAATTTTCGAAACACATCCGTGACTGACTCGCAGTTGACGAGAGATGACACATGGACGAACGCCTTCCGCCGCCAATTCGATGATCTTGAGTCGGATATGATTGGGAAGAGGTCGTCCATTAATGAAGACTCCACCAAGCTGATTGACACGTCCTTGTCCGTTTGACATATCTGCTGAAATGAGGAAGGAACACATATTGGCAATTAGAAATCAGTTCGAGAAGAGAAAGTCTGCATGAAGGCGATTCTCAGAAACGTACGGTAAGGCAAATCGCTACCTGTAACATCCGCGTAAATTTATGACGAGTAATCCGTCGCAGAGTCAGGTAGTGCATACGAATTTAGTGCCATCTACGTGTTCTTCAAAAACAATTTGAAAATTGGAAGTGGAACTTACCTTGTAGAGGGTATCCATTGAAGAAGGGTCTGTGCATTGCTGCAAAGGCAGATACTGTCATCTTATGTCTGAGCGTGCTGCTGTGCTGTAAAATCCAAGATAAACGGCCAAACACACAATGTCACTTCTTGATCACAATTTCGTCACTTATTTGATTTTATTTTTCAAGTTGAGTAAATAAAATTCACAGAGTTCCTTACAAGTAAGTATCTTATCGTTCACAGTGCACTTTAGGTACGATTTTGACTCCGACCTTCTTCCCGAACACGTCCTTTCGTTTGCAAAGATATTTTTTGACTGACGAACTGAGCTGATCTTTCATCCAGATCATTGATTCTGTAAGTTATTTCTTCGTGTTGCCTAGGTGTATCTTTTTCTTTTGTAAATACTTTCAGTAAGATGTCTGCCATGGGTGATGTACTAACAGAATCCCACCAATAATAGGCGTCAATTTTCTCCCATCTCTTTCTAGCCTTTCTACTTGAGTTGACATTTGAATTTGTTGTTTATGGAACTGGTTTCTTAGATACACTTGACGGAGGTGCTAAGACCGCCTTCTTTTGAAATTTCGTTGAATTTCTTTGGTTTGTGTTGCGTG
Organism: Volucella inflata; assembly: GCA_928272305.1. Classification (NCBI taxonomy): domain Eukaryota; kingdom Metazoa; phylum Arthropoda; class Insecta; order Diptera; family Syrphidae; genus Volucella; species Volucella inflata. The sequence goes on along the minus strand of OV743720.1, from coordinate 109,513,716 downwards.
TTTGTTTAGGTTGATGGATGGGCAACGGAATACTTGTACCCGTCCGTCCATCGTATATGACGTACTAATTTGTTTGAATATGAGATTTTATTGCCACCGTTTTTATACCGCTAATAACGGAGATAATGAAGTCATTTCGTTGAAAACTAACGAGAAACCCAATAATGTTCAGTTGCGGAACCAATGAATTTTCGGATTTTGGATTTATGGTGATGTCCCATAATGTCGTTGCATTGTTTGTCTGTTTATTAATTAAATTGGACAGGTAAATCGAATTAAGCTAATAACTGGTTAATTCGAATGGTAAGGTGTGATTGGGTGAAATAATTCGATTAGATGGAATAAGAGTATCTGAAGTGTGAATTTGATGTAGGTACGGATGAGTTTTGTCAATGAATTTTGCAAAAGTGATTGACCTAAGAATGATTTAATATTTGATGAATCCTTGCCATGTTTTTGTTAACAAATAGATACTTGATTATACATTCTGACATTGTCCATATTAAGGACAATCCATTTTTTGGCTTGGTTTAAGGGGTCCCATTCTAGCTCTTGGTTTGTTTGGTAGGTATGTACTGCGAGTATGCTAACCCACTATCTGGCAGCTCCATTCAATCTTAATAGTTGTTAGAACTCACTGTATTCCCTTCAGAAAGAAGAGTGTTGAAGCAGGCTTGAAGACCAGACCAGTGGTAGATGAATAGATCTACTGAGTGACCTAGTAATGGTTTAACAAATTTGGACTTTGTTTTTTTTTTAGAAACAAACAGTAAGCATGAGTTTTGTGCAGCTACTCTTATTCTGGCGTGATTTCATTAATCGCCGATAGATTTCAAATGAAAGAGTGCCATTGGAGTTCTTCTTCGGGCGGAAAATTGAAAGACACAGCATTGGTGGGCAACCCACCCCGCAGCTGTGCATAAGGTGATGAAAAGAATTGTTGAGTGGCAAAAGAGTTGTATGCATCGGCACGGAGCATTGCACGCATATTAAACATTTTTGCTCATTTGACCAAGAAACAAAAAATGCACGATTTCAATGATAATAATCAGAAGGCGAGGCATTTGGAAAGAGCGAAGGGATTGGAAGCCTTGATGTAAGTGGAACATTCATAAACATCGTTATATCTGATAAAAAGCTGTTAACGATCGGGTTTGGGAAACGGATCCATTCAGGTTCATGGACTCTGCTTTATATTACCAAGCCAAAGTAAACCAAGAATGGCTGAAGAACAGCACTATCTATCTAATACTTGCCGAATAATGGCTAACGAATTCCCCGGACGCAAATCCAATGGAGTTCTGTCTTTGGAGGGTATTGTAGGCCATGGTCAGCATCTGTGTTTCAAAAACTACTATGAGTTTCAATTGTTCTGCTTTTACTGCTGTTTATGCTACTGAAAAAAATCGGCAGCAACACTCGAAGCAAAAGCAGATAACGATCATTGATGTACTAGGTGGGGTGAAAAGTAACCTCCTTGACCGACAGAATGCGCTGCTACTGCGAAAAAGGTTATGGTGCCTTGAAGTCCGGTTATATCTAGGCAGACATGCCAAATTTCAGTGCGAAACTGTTTTTAGTTTTGTTTTAACAGCTAATTGTTGTTGACGTGTTTAGCATCATGTTGAGCATGGACAAAAACGATTTTCGCTTTCTCATAAAACATTGTTTTTTGAGAGGCAAAACGGCGAAGGAAACAAAAGAAAAGTTGGATAAATATTATGGGGCTAATGCTCCGTCAGATTACACCGTCAAATATTGGTTTCGAGATGGCCGCAACTCCACTATCGATCAAGTCCGCAGCGGCAGGCCCTCGGATGCGGTTACAGAGGACAATGTCAAAAAAATACATGAAATGGTGTTGGCTGACCGGAAAGTGAAGTTGCGCGAGCTAGCAGATACCACAAAGATAAGTACTGAGCGCACACGCCATATTTTGGGCAATATTCTGCATGTGAAAAAGTTATCCTGCCGCTGGGTGCTGCGCATGCTCACTCCTGACCAAAAACACGAACGCGAGAGCACTTCGAAAGAGTGTTTGGACTTGCTGATGCGGAATCGGGCGGACTTTCGGCGTCGATTGGTAACTGTTGATGAAACCTGGATCCACTATTACATACCAGAGAACAGAATGAGTGCCCGGCAATGGACTGAAGCCGGCACGAGTGCTCCGAATCGGCCGAGGGAGGCTCAATGGGTCGGAAAGGTTATGGCGTCGGTTTTCTGGGATTGTCATGGCATACTCTTGGCGGGCTACCTCGAAAAAGGAAAAATTATCAACAGCGGGTATTACTGTGCATTATTGGAGCGCGTTATGCGGTCTGCGACATTAGCCAACCCCATAAGCGGAGCAGAAGCGATGCAGTAAAAATGGGAAACTCGTTACGCATAAGTTCGTATAACGAGGAAAGGGTTAATAAAAGGATAAGAAGATTGGAGCGATTGAAGACTTTTACAAGTCGACTGCAACAGAAGCAAAAGTTCATTTTAAAGAGTTGAAGGCAGTCAAAGCTGTGAAAAGTAAAACTTATACATCTTTTGTTACTTCGGCTGAAGCAATTCAATCGCTGGCCAGCATTGGTGGTGTGTGAACGCATTAAAAGCAGCTTTTCGCTAAGATACATAGCTCACAAGTATATCTGAAGTTAACGTGCAATTCGTTATTGGGGCGCCCCAATGCCATCACCAGGGCCCACATAGATAAATCCATTTGAATACCTACTTTAAATATGGTCACTTTTGGCTCTTTTAGCCTTTTGGATTCAAATGTCTCGACCCTGTGGATGAACATTTGTGAATCTAGGAACGGAAGTGTGACATAGGACGGGGGAATTCTTCTAAAAGACTGAACTTTCACCCCTATGACCTATAAGATTCCACAGTATTATGAAAAACTTAAAAATTTCAGAGTTCGGATCCTATAATTTATGTAATACTTCGAAATAAAATTCCTTCAAACCGGAAAAGATTGTTTTATGAGGTTTCTGAAAAAAACCAAAAAACCATCTATTAGATCTAGTATCTCACTTCGAGTATTAGTCAAAAGGATCAATGCGGAGAGGTTGTATTCAGAAACTATCTCGGGCCATTGACAGGCCCTAGTTTCAAGCTCCCACGACCATAGTGCGAAATTCAGACAAATCAGTTGCTATCCAAGAGAAAAATAAACGAAACGTCTGTGAACTTAGGAGCACAAATGTAACCTTAATAGTATCTGTCGCAGCGTCTGGGGTCCCAGTCACAACTTTGTATTTTCCCCCCAAAAAATACAGAGACCATTTAATAAACGGAATCAGAACCGAAAACACTATTGATTGTAGTACCAATGATCACGTCTTGCTTCATCGTCCACTCTACGAAACATGTAAATTTTAGAAGTGCTGCTGAGAGATTTGTTGACAATACAGACCTTATCTTGCCTGCTTTAACTCGATAATTTCATAACCTAAAAAACATTTTGGGCGTAAAATACCTTACAATACCAATACGGATACACACAAGGATATTCAGATTTGATTCTGATCACGGTCGGACCAGTCAACGAGCCAGAGATAGCAATACATTTCAGCGAACGACAAAATACCCAACACTCCGCCCTAAGGACACATTAACGAACAGGGGTTCAGTGGAGCACAACCATCAAAAAAAATAGCCAAGGCAACTTCTGGGCTACTTTTATCTGGTCAGCAATCCACAGACATACGAGTATATATTGTTTATTTAGTTTTTTTCTTGGAACTTCCAGGAGCTTTTTCCTGGCCTCTAGAAAGTACTTATATAATCCATACTCATGAAATAGGATATTAGCAACAACTGATTCATCAGAAAGTTGAACTTTCATATAGCAAGATCTTTCAAAGGAACGCTTTTGATGTAATTTGTTTTTATTTCAAATCTATTTTGGCACCGAACTAGCGTGGGTTTTTTTTTAAAGATAGATCAACATTTACAAGTTTTATTGAGCTTATGTCCTGTTCACTATGTGTCTTAGAGCAAGGGAAAGAAGTGAATCTGATTGCTACAGAGTGCTATGCCCTAGAGCAAAGCCTTTTTGGGTCTGAATTGAGTTGTTGGATTTAAACCAACTACTCGGAAGGACGCTGTAACCTAGTCAATTTATGTTTTCATTTATTTGAACGAATTGAAGACGCTGTCCGTATTCTACAAGGCAGTGACCTTGGTGTAAATTGAATTTCATTTTATAGTTAGTATCAAGAATGTGTCCCACATATGTTTCTATGTCCATGTCCATGATATGAAATTCTAATAGGTTCTGTATATGGTTTCACAAAACATTCTTTGAGCTAAATAAAAGGAAATTCCAAGCCATCTCATACCACTAAAAGCATTTAAAACTCGCTAGCCACGTCTACTATACGAGACTATGGTGAATAATTTTCGGCCCGACAAAGAAAGACAACTCATGCTGTTGCTAAAGTCATCTCAGACTTATGCATTATGTTTGATATGGAACTCAATTTCCTCAATCATATTGATTCCATAATTAACAAAGCTAACACTGCGTTTGGCTTTATTTAACGATTATAAGGAATAATACGTGACAAACTCCTCTAATATGACCACTGCATGGCTTCTTATCTATGAAATCTGTTTGTTACATATCGAAGCTCTTCAGCGCAGATTCTTAGGATTCGCCCTAAGCGGGTACCATGTGCCAACCATTACATCTGACCCCCCCCCCCCCATGCTCTCCGGCTTAACCTATTCGCCCTATTTTCTTGAAAAACGTCCAGAGTTGGGAAATATTCTATCTACACACCAGCACCATAACCTATTCCGCACTGCTGCTTCAGTTTTAATTTGATGTTAAGGTCTGTCGGCCCTTAACGACCCAACAATCGCCGAATAGGATATACCTAGTTTCAAGTAGCCGTTTTGCTGTATACTACAGTACTCAAAGTTAATAAAATGTAACAAGTATTCGATTTCCATTTCATTAGTAGTTCTCTTAGAAACACCCTCAGCAAACAGCTTTCCCGAACTTCTCTGCCATTCAGTTTTTAGTTTTAGTTTAAGATCAGTTTGTTTTAAACTGAATGAAGTTGTCCGAAATGGAGCTTATTAAAGAAGATAGATACCCTTTTTCTCCTATAAGACAAGAAGAGTCTTCTTCGTCTTCTTATCCTTTTATTAACCCTTTTCTCGTTATACAAACTTATGCTTAACGAGTTTCCCATTTTTACTGCATCGCTGCTGCTCCGCTTATGGGGTTGGCTAATGTCACAGACCGCAGAACGCGTCTACATAATGCTCGGTCCTGGATCGCTTCAGTGGTTGGCCTCAGGCGTTGTTGCGCATTTGCCATCTGAGAAATCCAGGAATTCTTAGTCCGACTTCGTTTCCTTACAGTTGGAGTGACCGTAGTTGATAGTGCCTTTTTAACCGGATTTTCCCCAGATCTTCTTTGAACGTGGCAATACCAACTTATTCTATTCGCCTCAAGCTGTTCGGTTACCGAATTCTTTATATGTAGACTTCCTCTTATACGCGTAGATCTAATACAATCGCGTTTAGTGACTCCACTAGACATCCTTAACATTTTCATTTCCGCTGCCATCATTTTGTTTTTGAACGCTTCGTACATTGTCCAGCACTGTGAACCTTACATAAGAGCTGGTCTAACAACCGTGGTGTAGAGTTTCCCCTTTAATTTAAGTGGAAATTTTCGGTCGCAAAAGATTCCCGAATTTTCCCGCCATTTCATCCATCCCACACTCACTCTGTGGTTTACGTCGTCGTCACATTTCGCTTCTAGGTTAACGATTGATCCTGAGTACTTAAAGATAGTGCTTTTCGGAAGAACTATTCCGTCTAACATTATATCCGGAACAGGTCGCAACGGATGCGCAAATGGGCACGTCAAATGCTCCGTCTTTGAACCGGAATACTTTTCCGGTATTAGCTTGCGACTCACAATTTTCAAACCGACCCGAACGTCGCATTCGTTCTTTAAAGCTCTACATAGTGCATGATAAATGCATTTTGCTGTGTAGTGCATCTCCGTAAAATCGCTTTGTTTTTGTTCACCAGTTAGCAGTCGAGACTTGAGCCTGACAGCCAACCTTTTCATCTCTACATTATCCATTAAAATTTGCTGAACTGAATTTCAAGTCACTCTAGAGAGCTCGAAAACTTCTTCAATGGTACATAGTCAATCTTCAGGATGAGTAGAGCGAGGTTTGTCATCAATTGACATCTAGGGTGATTTCCTAAATGCAGTAGTGCCTGCATTGTGAATCAGCAAACATTCCTTATTGCAAACGTTCCGAAATGCATTGTGAATGATTATACTGCGCAAACAACAGCAAACAGCGCATCGTGAACTAGCACGATGCAAATGACATGTCCCTATAAAGATTTATAACGCCGAGAACTGAGTTTATTTAAAAGTATTAACTATGGATGTAATAATTATTTAAATCTTTTAACAGAAAACAATGGACGAAAAATCAAATTTCACTTTTAATTACCAAAAGACAGGAGTTCGGCTCGCAGAAAAAAAAGGACTTTTTGGAACCGGGTTCATGGCGAAATTTTGCAGGTCGATCCAGAACTTCCATACTCTCTGGGTGACTGCTTTAGAAAATTTTTAAATGTCATGGTAACATGCCGAAGAATCAAGGTAAAAAACAGATCGTCGGGAAATCAACAACTTGTTGGCATTTCTTTGATTTCCTTGATAAGCGCCATACCAAAACATTCTATTTCAGTGCCTAAAGGACATCTTGATTCATTGTTCAATACGCTACTGTATGCGCAACGTATTATGAAAGCGTCGTGTATTTGCATAATCGATGCAAGGTGCAGTCACAATGCGCATTTTGTTTGAATTTAGGAAAGCACCCTTAATCTCCTTTAAAATCAGAAAACCACTCAAACACTAAGGTTTTTCCAATAGTATTACCCTTGCAGGCCATTTTACGGAGGCTTGCTTTTCACCATGAGCCCCTAAAACTACTTTCATTACAAAATTCCCTCAAGCTAAACGAATCCTTCTTTGCAAGCGACGCTAGATTTACTGGCTTAAAAATTTGCTCATAGCTGCAAAGTATGGTACTGCGCATCAATTAAAGCTCGGTTTCTTTTGGGTACCACCTCGTCAGAAATTAAGAAATATGTACCTACTGCCCATAAAGAAATTTTCATCGGCTCATCGGCACAAGGCGGATTATATGTACACAAAAGCTATGCCAAAATTTGACTTAAGTCCTTAAGACATGAAGCTAGACCATATCGTGCAAATGGACGACAATGCTTTCAATTCGAGTCTACTGGTTTTAAACGGTAATGGAGGAGGCAACTTTGTCACCACAGTTGACTCCAAAACTTAGACGCTAGAAAACATGGCTGTCATGTCTGGGATAGAGCAGACTGGGGGACGACTATGCCCTATTTAAAAATCCCGAATGCGTCAGAAGCTCCATAAATAAATTAAATACTTCCGAGCTTAGAGCACTATATGTAGTGTTCCACAAATGTACACCCTAAAACTGAAGCGGACCCCAGATCGACTACGGACCTCCAAAAGTTGTTTATGCTGCATTTAATCATGATAATGATCAAATCTTGATAAATATTATATGCCCAAAGCAAATTCTTTCAGTCATGTATGCATTTGCCGATATATGAAAAATTAATCCAAATGCCAAGCGAGCAATAAATCATCTATTGTTTTGAACAGATAAGGCACGAGATTCTGAAGAAAGATAAATTCATTAAAATGTCACGGTCTAATAGTCACGCAAAAAACACAAAGCGCACATTACGAATTCTTGTCAATAACCAATCCACAAAGCTCACCATAGTATTTGCACAAGTATTTGAAATTTTTCAACAAATTCAATTTACAGGTGAATGCACTCCAGTTGGAAGCCGAAGCCACATAGCCTTTGGCTAATACCACACAACTGCTCTCAATTTCATAGATATGTTCACATGGCTTATTTGAATATTTCCAATAGATAGGTCTCTGACAGCACAGGTGAACCAAAATTCTAATCCAATTGATACTGATATTGATCAATCGCTGATTCTATCGTAATGTTGCTCAAACTACTGGCGTTAACTATTGTCAGGGTAACCCATATGCATCTTGCATATTAGGCAATGACCATTCCATTGATATGGCATACTCGTAGTCTAACACTGCAATAGACATCATCAATTTCAAATGAACTTCTGTGGCGTTACGGGAGAATGAGATGGGGACTTAATTAATTGCTGTATCGGACAGTTGTTCCATGAAATTTTATCATTAATCAAATTCACGCGATATCCACATATGAGTATCTACAACAGAATACTCGTACAACACAAAACGCCGATAGGTATCAGATCTAAGCGGTGAAGAATGAGGAGGAGGTGGTGTGGAGTAGATATCACACGCGGTCCAATTGTTGTTATTATTTATATCCTTTTGTCGGTCATACCCTCCGCGCATATGGTGCACGGACTATGGATACGCCGCCTGTACGGGATACAAACTCTGAACAAAGTGGCTGGTGGTTGTTTTTTTTTAACTACCTACTGTATTACCTGCCGAACGACAAGCAGAATTATTAATTACCTAAACTATGAGTCAAGGTATGAGTATGAGTATCACATCACATTGAAGTATCCATCCGTTGGGTGGTATTGATATTCTATTCATAAGACTGACCAATATGATGACCCAACTTAGTGTTTCGCATCACTGTCTGTCAATTAGTTACAATATTTTCTATAGATAGCACAATGTACTCGTAAGAGAGCTGTCTTCAGTGTGGATAGTGTAGTCACCTTCTTCGGAAGGCTGTAACTAATTTTTGAGTCAAGTTAACGTCAGTTTACTATTCCTGTCAATTTATCCAGTTATCCAGTTGACAACAAAGGTATACCCACAAAAATGTCAAAACTGACCTTTTCACCTACTGTCTGGTGATGGGAAGAACAACACGAAAAGGTCGTTTGCTCAGTGACAAGATGGATGGTATTTGTATCCTCAGAAACAATAAACTTCCTGGTGGAATACGAAACGAATACTGTCAACGGCTAGGAATGGACATTTAACCTTGGTTGGTATGTAGAGCGTAAGGGAAAGACCTTGAAGAAGGGTTTGTTCCTAAAAATAAGAAGGTTACTTTAAATTATGAATTTCAGGGTTTTCCAATCACAGTAGTTCAATTTTAACAGGCTCCTAGCTACTGAAATTGTGATATGAAATAGAGTACTCGTACAAGTGCTATTTTAAAGGAAGGCTGGAATCCTTATACATCTCGGCAAACAGAAAATCTGAAAAGATGTTTCAGACCAATTGTTTAACTGCCTTCATGTCAAAGAACATGAAGGGAATGGTTAAGATTTCTGTGCGCAAACATCTTTCTGAATGCTTCCTTGGTCGTAGAAAAGACTGTGCTTCTAAATAGAGTAGATAGACAGAGGCATACTTCACATGACGGAGTATTCGCTAGTCATATCCATCGACATTTAGTATGCTTTCAGCAACGGAATTTCCGACTCTTTCAAATGGCATGAATCACTGATTTTGTGGATAAGAGCGAAGTCCACGAACAGAACCCTAAATGGGGATGTTTGCCACGACCAATATTTGATAGCTGTAGTCGGTGCTTTTTCTTCCACCGCTATGGTCCTTGCTAGTCGAATCACTGTCTAAGGCTCTCAACGATTCTAAGTTATACGCTGATCCATATTCAAATGATAAATGTAGCAATTCACCCTTTGGAAGCTTAGCATTTATAGATTATCCTGAACATAAAACTGGACTCAACATGCCGCGTCGGAGACTTCCAGGAAGCGGTCTGCTTTCTACCAGAGTAAGAGAGTTTTCGGAGAAACACTGAGACTGTCTTTTGGATCCACCCTTGCTTTCTTCAACTTCGATGTTATGGACTACCCACCTAATGCATGACATGCTTTACGGCTTTCCCCTGTGTCCAGGAATTTTTACGCCCAGAGTCTGTTCAAAGTGAGAATTGTATTTCGGTCTGAATGGATTTAAGATGTGGTGCTGTGATTTTTTGGTGATGAATAGTTTTCCCTTCTCGTAAAGAGGAAAAACGTAAATATGGCTGCTAGCCGGAGATATACGCAATTGTGAAGAATTTGTGTCTGTAGCGACAGCTAAAACACTCTAAAGGTTTTGCTGAACAACTTCCAAGCTAGTTTGAAAATGCAGGGCTGAGTCTTCTTTAGATCATAAGCATTAAGAAAGTTGAAGGTAATGAAATTATCGAAGAACTTGAATGGCAAGGCTTCGGGAAGAGATTCCCGAGATGCGAACCTGCGCTCATTTAGAGTTTTTTTTGTAGATGTCACAACAGAAGAAATGGATCTGCCGAATACTTACACACAGAACTAATTCTTGCCAACGTCTCTAGTGGTCATTGATTTTCTTGTTTTCCTTCAATAGGATGTATGCCGGACTTTAGACTGCTGACTGGCGTCGTACTAAGGCACTTCCCTTTTAATCAGCTTCTAAGTATGTTAGATATAAGAGTAAAAGCATCCTACGAGGCTTGCTGTAAGATTCTTGATGACACCGTGAAACTCTTCTCTCTGCGTTTCAGGATCTTGCTTTCATCGATCTGAAGGTACTCGGCATTGATGTGGTTCGTGCTGGTACGGTAGATAATTCATCATTGAAGCGTTAACCTGCTTCCTCAGAAGAATAAGAAAGTAAAAAAGCCAATATGACACATCTGCTAAGTTTTTGGTTTTTCCAACTTAACCGAGGTCAAAAATCTCTAGCTTATCACATACATAGCAATCGACGCAAGGCACTCTTTCAGATAAATATGGGTCTGAAGTTTTCTTGGATAAGGTCGCTCTATGTTCTTTGGACAACATATCTTTGGATTATCTTCGGTCCCGTCTCCACAGACGGTACAACGACAAACTGCTGCACTCAAAAAGAACTTGTACAACTTACTCCTTGTAAGTTTCTTTTAATGAAATCCGTCCGTCTTTCCAAGAGAGACCAGTAAACGCTTCAGTTATAAAGTGCCTACAGTACTCGCACCCACTACATCAACGCCAAGTATGAGTATCTACATCCCGATGCGATCGTTAACCGGACATTCGCAAAGGTAATACTTCGTAGTGTCGTCATCTTTTATGCCAGCCACATTCAAGTGCCTAACAAAATTGTAGTGCTCTGTCACGACGCCAGTAAACAGCCTACCCAACAGGAAAGTCGCTGATCTCTTTAGGAACTCCACAAAGCATTCGTCTAGTCTGCCGGCAATCTGGAGGGTAATGCCAGTTGCAGCTGAGCTCATATGAGACCAGCCGTAGATCTCGGTCCTAAAAACTCCCCTCTGAGCCTATCTTGCCAATTTTATCGGCAATTTAATTTCAAATTAAGTTATTTTGACCTGGGACTCATTTCAGAGAAGTCCTAACGTGCAGGGTCATCAAAGCTCCAGTACGCGTAAAATTTGTTTTTGAAGGGAAGATGGCTTTAAGAGTGCGGTCCATAGTATAAATGTCAAGGGGAGGCAGATTCATCAAAACGTCTAGAGTCGAGCCAGGTGTGCTAGGGAAAGCTTCTATGGAGCTGATGCAGACCACTCCTTAGAGCCTTGCAAAAGCAGAAAAGACGCATTTGCGTGAGTGCTTGTTGCACCACACAACCGACGCATAAGATAAATTATAATTGACCTTATCATAGCTGTGTAGCACAGTAGCGAATCAATCAATTATTATATTAATTGCAATTAATTTAATTTGAGATTGATTTTAATATTTTAATTGCAATTAATTTAATCAACAATTAAACTAATTTCATGTTGATTGTATCATATTTAGAAATAAATGAAAAAATATAACTGTTAAGTCCTGACTGGCGATGGCGATGGCGCGATAGTTAGCTCATTGGACTATCACGCTGACAGTCTGGGTTCGATTCCTGGCTGGGTCACCATAAATTTTTCAAATCGCCATCATCCTTTCGGCGGGCAATGGCAAACTCCCGAAAGTAAAATTGCCTACGAAAAAGCTTATAAGGAGTGCCGTTCGGATTAGGTTATAAACCTTAGGCCCCGCTCAGATGTGACAAAAATGACAACATGAGCATCACAAATGAGTGTCAAGAAGCTAGGCCATGGCCCATACCGGGCTGCCAGCGCCACAGTGTTTTTGTTTTTTTTGTTAAGTCTTGACTTTCCTCAGCAAAAAATTTAAGCGGTTGTGTCGACTTTTTGGAATTTCCTCTTCCACTTCCGAATCCGAAGCCGAATTGGATCAGCTAGTACTAAATATTTACTTGTTAACAAGAGAGAAGACATGTGTATTAAATTTCAATTGCGAATTCAATGTAAAATAAACAATTAAATTAATTGTTAATTGCCCAATAGTCTGAGTACCAAATATGTTGAAGTTACTCAAATAAAGCTATTATTTGCCCGACCGCTTACATCGGTATTGATTACATCTAGGCAATTACTTCACAGATAGTTCGACATCATGGCTAACCTTTGTTAGGCTCTATAATCTGCGCATCTTCAAATGCTGGTACAACTCTGCACTGCAATAGTGAAACCATTAGTAAATCACCGCCTTGGTAGGTCCTTGTGCAATACCTCCGGGAATTTCTTCGTTAATTGAAATTTTAAAACCATTTTCATCAACCTTATAAATTTTTAAATTGTATTCTTCCGGGAACCATAACAAAGGTAAAAAAATAAAAAATAAATAAATTAGTTGAAATTCTAAAATGCCTGCTGCTCTAAATACGAGTATGTGAACATCCATGTCCCTACCATTCCCTTTCGGGTAACCACATTCCATGTTTTCCGGAAAAAAAATTGAGTGCCATAAAAAAATATGTTTTGCAACCCCATAAACGCAAAAAACAAGCCCAAAAAGCATTTGGTAATAAAAATCCACCACAACGAATTCCCCAATGATAAAATATAAAAACAGAGATGGTCCATTGTCGGCACGGAAGGATGCTGAGGGGGTTTACTTACTACTCATGATACCTGCAGAAAAATTTTCCTCCTGCAAACTACGAGTGCTAAATGAGTTTTATTCTGCCCTCTTTGGGTTGGTTGTCGGCAATTTTTTTGGCGAAACCGTGTCCACACAGGTGACCAATACTATGGCAAGGTTTTCAGTTCTATTTTGGGCACAAAGGTCATTCGGTAGGAGCAGACCAATTTTCTACTTTTATGCTTAACTTTCGGCATCTGGGAGTTATCTGCATTAAGGAGCAGACTAAACCTGACCAGAACAACAAAAATAGTAATATTCGCGTTTTCACGAATATTTTCAACTCGGAATGATTAATTTTGGAACAGTACTAATAAATTGTAAAACACTTGATACATCTGGGAATATGCTTAGAGAAAGTTGCTTCGAAAAACAGAGAAATTTACACTGATCCTGGCTCCCAAATGTTGGATACTCGTGTTACGTGTACTACTCTACTTCTTGGACCATGGAAGGAGATAGTATTCGTCAAGAGTGTGTGTCATATGTACGAGTATCTGGTGCATTTCCATCTGCATGTCATCTTTTTGGGCAATTTCACGCAAACTGACAGAACCGTCGCTGATGTTCCTTGGAAGTGTAAGAAGTTGATGCCAGCAGCGGCAGCCTCATGTCGTTTGGGGCCAAATTGAGTACTTTGCAATTAGGCATGGTGACGGTGGCGATGGTGTGACGACGGCACTGGTGTGTGTATTAATTGAGGGTGAAATGATAAATGACATTTTTATTTCCCCCTTCTTGATTTTGGTTTCTTTTTATTTCAATTTGAATGACAGAGTTCCTGGAACACCAACCAACCTCGAGGGTGGGCTTGTTAAGACAAAAAAAAAGAAAAAAAAATTATTTTTTTGAAAATATGTGTAAAATATCCTGGCATTACCGTTTATATAATTACTTTACTACTTCTGAGAGTGAACTGCTAATTATTGCGTCATTAAATCTTAATGATCGCCTTGGTAGAAGATTTCGAATGGCCCAGTTCCTTATCTGTTGCCCCATCGTTGTAGTCCATTAATGCGTTCCTCGAAAACCAACCGAATCTACAATTTTCGATGCTGTGCGGAAGGGATTTAATTTTTGCGAAAACAGCCACTGCTACTGCCATTTCCATTTTCTCTTCTCTAACTGGAGGGGGTAACTTTGCAAGATGCTAGCCTCAAATTGCCACTTGATTTGGTCCAATCAACCCTCGAGAGAAATTGTTTGAGGTTTGGGGCTTTGCAAGTCAATTCTGTAGGAAATTGAGATGAAGAATAAACAGGAATTCATTACTTTCGGTCTTACGCCTCGTAGGGGTTTGTTTCCGGCTTTTTGCTTTTTGAAAGTTCGTTTTAAGGGGAACCAGACGAGGAACATTGCCTCAGCTGAGCAAATGGGGGAGGCAAGTTCAAGATCTCTGTAAACTTTTGTGCTGAGCTAGGTCGAAGGAGGTGAAATGGCATAGGAAGTAAGTATCATTTATTCATTAAGTGTAAGGCGAGAAGGATACTTTCGGTATAGTTGAATTGTTTGTAAGAAATTAACTTAATTGATGAAGAAAATTATAAATAAACTGTATGTGCTTATTGGGGCATTTAAAAGTGGTTTAAACAAAAGCAACATTGGAGCAAACGAATTGTGGAATAGTAATGGGTTTTCAGTCCAATAATTGAAAAAAATGGCTTACCATGCTGATGCACCAACGTTTATAGTGAAAAGAAAATGATACTGGAGTTATTTTTCGTATTAACCTGTTGAGTAACTCAGACACCCTGTGTGTTAGTAACCAGGAAGTATCTTCGGACGATTGTTTCAACTTCAATGAAACATCTCCTCAATCGTATTTAGGTATCGGAAATATCAACTGCGAAATCTTTACACCAGGAACAGATTAAAGATATAAAATTCTCAACATCTTCGAATGGAAACTTGCATTTCTATGGACGATCTTCACCCATACCTTTAACAAAACGAGGCACACCAAGATCACTCAATTCAAGATATTCCCATAATGGTAGACCAAATACCTATATTGCATTACAAAAGAGGAGAAAATACTTTTCAACCTCTTCTCTGACTGGGAAAAGTACAAAGCCAACGAGAAAATACAAGAGAGCAATCGGCAGCGCTAAAAGACCGATGGACGGTGTTTTGTTGCAAGAAACACTTTCAGAAGATAGAATTCCAAAATTACCAGACCATGGATATACAAATTGTAGCACAGAGCCTCTGTTTGCTAGAAAGTTACTTGACTGTTCATTTAAGACCTTTCAGCCGTGGCATTAAAAATGGATATATACCATAATGCTGGCAGCAAAGGAGTTCATTACTGTACGCTCAGAAACAGGAATATAATTGCAACACTGAGATGCGCCGTACCATAGTTACAAACTCAAAAGGCATCCAGCTCAATGAGCAGTGATATCGCGGAGAAGTTTCATTTTACAATCAGCGCAATTGTGAATAATGTCCTATAAGCCCCCGAAAAAACCGAGCTTGTCCTCTTCACACATAAAAGGATAACTTGTCATTCATTTTTCCACTGATGGGACTGCCCTTTGACCACAACAGTGCGCCATACAGTAGGAATGGGATCATAAAGGTTATCGTTGGTGAAAGGGACTTGTCTTGCATTTCCCTTTTCAATCCAAATACCAGCGATTGGCAGGTGGAAATCTCGGTTTTTCTTGTTGTTGTTATCTTTTTCTGTTGACAGCGTAAATCTTTCCGTTTATTACCTTACCCGTTTTATCCGCCCAGTGGTGTAGCGTAGCGTGGGTTGGGGCCGCCCGTGGCAACCCAATTTATGCCGCTCCTTGTAATTTTTTCACACACTAAAAACAAAAAACCTTTGTTTACGGTTTCAACCAGTTATACCTACACACATGTATGTCAGTAATCTTGGTAAACTTTCTCTTCAAAATTTTGTCAACTGTTGTTCATACTACTTTCTAGTAAGCGAAGCAAAAATGAAGCCGCAAATTTAAAATTTTCGCACGTTGGTTACTTTCCGATTGCCCAATCTCCAAGCAAATAAAAATCAGGATATCAAATAACGGTAGTTCCCATTAAACTTGATTTTCCATTTATTGGGTCATAGTCAAAGTCTTCACGGTTTTTTGCCACTAGATGGTGTTGGTGTCCATTTATCTGGAAACACTAATCTGATTGTGTCCAACGAACACGTGTTTGAAAGGTGACATGTCAGGCTACATTTTCTGTGAAGACAGCTATGTAATTCGTTGCTCTTGTTTAAAGTTATACTGATTTGAATATGAGTGAAATATCTGAAGAAATACGCTATGTGATGCTTTTTTAGTATAAAAACGGAAAAAAAGCTGCAAAAACTTTGCCGAAAAATTTGTGCAGTTAACGATGAGAATACAGTGAGTGCTTTTTTCGATTCTGTTCCGGACATTTCGATGAATAAGTAGCACCTCACAATGGTCGGCCTGTCAATGAAGAAGTCGATGAAATTTCGCAACTGATGGAGCAAGACGTCTGGAGATAGTGGAGGCACTAAATATCATTCGTATGATAGTTTGGAATCATCTAAAACGAGAGCAGACTACTCAAAGAAGCTCGATGTTTGGGTGCCACATGAATTAATGCAAAGAAATTCAGTTGACCGAATAATCATCAGTGAAACGCTGTTGGTGTTGGCGATGGCGATGGCGCGATAGTTAGCTCATTGGACTATCACGCAGACAGTCTGGGTTCGATTCCTGGCTGGGTCACCAACAATTTTTCAAATCGCCATCACCCTTTCGGCGTGCAATGGCAAACTCCCGAAAGTAAAAAACTGCCTACGAAAAAGCTTCTAAGAGTGCCGTTCGGACTCGACGATAATCCGTAGGCCCCGCTAAAATGCGACAAAAATGACAACATGAGCAACACAAATGAGTGTCAGGAAGGTAGGTTGTGGCCCATACCGGGCCTCCAGCGCCAGTGTTTTTTTTTTTTTTTTTTGTGAAACGCTGTTGAAACATAACCAAATGGAAGAAATTGAAGCGATTCATTACGGGCGATGAAAAATGGTTTACATACGAGAATATCCAACGCAAGCGATCATGGTCAAAGGTCTGTTGAAATCTTTGCTGTATTTCAGTACTCACCCTGTCTAAGGAAGAAAATAATTTACGTGCACTTCATTTTCATAGCAGCATCGATATTTCCGTCACCAAAAATATGTTTTTTTTTTTTATTTTCCTGGGGCGTTCCATCAAAGTTTTTGACATACATTTTTAGTATAAGTAAAAGCATCGTCTACCAAATCATCTCCATCTGTAATGCATTTATTTTTCCAGCACATTGATGAAGATTCAGTCCTTTTGTTTGCAAGTATATTTGGGCATCAGTAACTTCGTGCAGTACTGGTTTCCAAAAGCCCAAAAAACACAAAAATAAAAACGATTGCAATGCTATTACCAATGCTCCTGCATCCGTCCTTTTGTTTAGGCTTTTGTCTGCCTCCGTCAGGTATTACCTATAAAAATGCCTTCATAATGGTTTCAGGTATTCTCGACTGCATCAGCTCTTGCGTTCCATCTAGTTTCTTGTATCCTCTTCAATACTTTGCCTGAAGTACCAAGCAGAACTTCCCAACGGTGTGTGGACCCGGAAAAAATGAAAACATGCGTTCTAAGGTGCCGAAGAAAGAGACCGCTCAACAGCAGCGGCATGTAAACAAACCAAGTTGAAAGAGTGATTGGAGCAGGGTATAAACTCTGCTTTGTGGCTTATGTCTTTCAGTCTTTGCTGCACTCATGTATATTTTCCAGCCATGGCAGCAGCATTGTCATATGCTTAACCTCTGCAATCTATTATATCAAGACCATCAGCTTTTAGCTTATATGTATGCACCGACCCGAAATCTAACATTTCGAAATGAAATGGTTGGGGCACATAGTCGTTAGTGATTGTAAATATAGGAACAGCTGACTTCTTTCAAAGTTCTTTTTGTAAGCGCTATGACGTGAGCTAATTGACCTGCGGAATAATTAAAAAGGTTTGTTCGATTTGACAACCTTCTAAATGCAAAGACGAAATGCAGCATTTCGCTGAAATTCAACATTTGGAAATTGTATGGAGCATTTCGGCCGAAATGTTGAATTTGTCCGAAATGCTGAATTTCGGGTCGGTGTAAACGTACCATAATGTGGTAATGTAGTTGCATATTAGCGAGCAGCATTGGATTTTGTTGTTAAGCAACACAAGGAATGCTAATGTCTGATTAATAACTGTGAAATAATGATGGTTAACTTTGTAAATAAATTCTTTGGACCGTCTAGTTGGAAGCTGGGTTAAGTCATTTCCGTCTCGAAAAAGTCTCTTCCGTCCTTGACTGCAGACTTTCGACCCATCTAGATCATCATAAGCTATATGATTCAGTCCAGTCTGGTTTTCGAGCCAACGACAATTCTCGGTGACATAAGGATCAGCTGTATAGTTTACCTCCTAGACTTTTTAAAAGCTTTTGACACAGTCGACCACTCAATCCCTTCTTAAAAACTAAGAAGGTATTTAGGATTTAGTGAAAGTTCGGAGCGCCTCATTACTATATACTTAAGTAAACGCTCTAAAAGGGTTGTGGTTAGTGACAAATTGTTCACCTCATATAAGGAATATACGAGTACATAGAGGAGTACCCTATGGCTAAAAACTGGGTCCAATATTGTTTGGCATAAACGTTAGTCTTCGCTTCTATGCGGATGAATCCTTCTTTACTAAACATTTGGCAGTAGTAAGACTTTTGACAACTGTACGACAGTGGCAAGCAACACGGTCTAGATCAAATTTCGGTCCTAAGACAAGATACGAGTAACATAAATGCTAAAAATGCAGAAGCTCTAATCGAAAAGGCTATGGTTAAGAGCTGTGTCACGATGGGGGCAAATAGCGGCTGCCAACAAGGCTTACTAACTCTAAGTTTTTATTTCTGATTACTTTGCTTTACAATCTATGCTGGTTATATATTTTCCTCCAGCATATATCTATCATTTGGCTCTAGGTACATTCGGTATTTAGTGAGGAGGTTAATTGTGAAGATGCATCTTTTCCTTCTCTATCAAGTAGTTCAATTGAAAGTAGATAGTTCAACTTTCAACACAAGAAAATATTCCTAAAGAGATAAATTTAGAGACAATGTCAGTTATGCCATCGGCCTTATCTGAAAGATTTAAAGGCCTTCTCTCTTTTAGCTGACTGATGTCACTTAATCATTTCTTTTACTCTACCGTTCGAGTGAAATATTTTATCCAACATTTCATCTTTAATGATGCAACCACTCATGTTCTACACTCCAACACTTTGTAAAACATAATCGTACGAAAAAAAAGAAGCCAAAGTCAATTCAATTCGTCGTAAACAAGTGTTTCATTCGGGAAGTAGCTTACGTCAAACGGAAGTGAAATTGATGGACTTTACTACAATCCCGGACCGTGAAAATTCCCACGAGACACCAAAAAAAAACTCTCACTATGCCGCTTTTGATTAATGATCCACTCAACCTGGGCTCTAGAGATGAATTCTTTATCCATGCATCTGACAAGTGTTTCAGAGAGCCTCTCCATCTACTCGTACTATATAATGCTACTCTGACTGCCTTCTCAACCTTCCAAAATTGAACACCAAAAAGGTATCCAAGTCAAAAACAAAAAAAGTGAAAAAAAAAGAAATATATATAAATCGATCCTGACGCAGATGCCTTGATGTGCCTCGGCGGCCAGCGGCCCGAATGCTTTTGCTGCCTTTTCTCTAATGGACCCTGTGCTTGGCGGCATCACCTAATGACTTTCCCAAAAAATTGGTTGGGTGTCAATTCAATTCATCGTGCGTCAAGAAGTTTGGATCAGCTTAAGCATCATCAATCCGCGATAATGAATTTTCACGAATTCAATTTAGGCGGCACTCGCGAAATAATGAACACTCCTTAGCGATACTTATCCAATGCACGAGTCGGTCGTGTCGATTTTCTCAATCTCAGGTCGAAAAAGAGGTTCATTTACACCACCACAGGTGGTATGTATCTTATCGTAAATATCTCTAAACACCTCTAAGTAGCTAATTCTATCACTTTTGGGATGAAGAATCATCTTTGTATAGTGACATACAATCTTTTTGTGTCTTGTTTGGTTTTGGAACGGACATTCGAAGGATATAGAGATGTCCTTTATGTTCTGGAAAATAAGAGAAGTGAAACGGAATTCCGAAAACCAAGTCCGGACAATCGGGAGATTTTATTCGTTTATTGACCCCACAGGAGGTGCACTCATAAATCTTTTCGTTTACGTTTACGTTTTCGTTTTCGTCTTCGTCATTCTATTTTTGCTTCGTCCTTTCATGTCAAACAATCATTGTTTGGAGCGTTGTTGTTAATATCTTATTTCCAGTCATGATGAAGTGTCCTTTTTCCGCGTTTACGACAGCAAACACAGTGCAGACCAGAGAGGGAGATGAAAATTATTTTGAAATAACATGTTTGCAACATGTCCTTTAGCCTGATGGTATATAGTATATACGAGTTCATACAAAATCCTCGTACATGGGGTGTCGTTGTTTTTTTTTTTTTTTGAAGGATGTGTGTTTTGTGTCAATGTGTCAGAATTGCCCTGAATACCTACTCGTGCTGCCATACGAGTACATCCCCCGATGGGGGAGTGATGTTGTATTTTGTCTTTCTTTTTATTTTTTTATTTTTTAAATTGATTTAAGCCACAGATCCAGAGTGGTGATGTGATAGTATTGATCCTTGCCGGCACTATAGTTGTAAGTCCACAAACCATATATGACAAGGTTTGGTAAAAAAATATTCGAAAGGACACGTGGATACAGGTCGTATGTTGGGAAAGCATTTTTAACCAAAATAACCTTTAATCGACCAGAGTCTTTGAAGAATGATGAGCTGGGAATCGGAATCGGAATTGGAATTGGAATATCGCCTTTATCGACAAACGAGGAGAAAATACTCATGTGTACAAGTATGTAGTTATATGAATACATTTGAGCCAGTTGTACGCTCCGTTACGGAACGATGTGATGTGTATCCTTGAGCGTAATGTATTTTAATTTATACGAGTATATTCAATTAAATTGTATTACTTACTTACTTAAATGATGCTACCTTGGGCTGGGTGTTTGACTAACTCTTACGCACTTCAATGTGATTCGAGCCCCTAACAAACCGCAAGCAGTCGAACAATTAGCGGCGATACTCGGTTGCAGCAAGCACACATAATCGCCATCGAAGGAGTGCGATGGAAAATTGACTTGACGAAAGTAGGATGCACAACTTAACTTGGATATCTGGTATGGAGTCGCGACAAGGACAGCAGTCGTAGCTCTCCTTCGTATGCGAATTTTCTGTCAGAGAAGACAAAAGAAGTAAATCTTGAGCTTCAAGGATGTAAGCGGACGCATGCGACAATTCGCATAAAGACAAATTTTGGTAACGTTAGCCTCATAAACGTCCACCCCCCACAGAGACGACTTTATCAAATATTTCTTCTACACGCTCATCGGAAAAATCTTCGAGTTTTGCCCTAAGTATGATGTGACATCGTCCTTATCTTTGGTAATATGATCGGACACAAGCTTGTTGATTACAATAGCAAGTACACAATTCCTTCAACTTTATAAGCTTAAAAGCACCTGACTGTCTTCTGATCAACAAACCTCTGCCGAACTTATCATATTGCGATCGACACAAGGCACTCCCCCAGTGTCCTGCATGTTCAAATGTTCCGAGCAGCGAATGCGAGATGTCACCAGGCCCTTTTCTGATCCAGTTTTCCTTAACCTCTCTGAAAGTCCGATGATGTTACCAGCATGGAACGTTGAAGACCACTAACAAAGAGCAATCAAAGAGGCAGGGTGCTGAAAATCTAGAATTATTCCTGCTGTCAGTTAAATGGTAATGACGAAGAACATCCCACTGTCAGGCAGATTAAACCGTTTAACCTGGATGAAGGCAGATAATATTTTTGTCCCCTCGATCAAGACGAAGCCGCAATATTAGTGGTTTAGGTTAGGTCCAAATAAGTTGCTGGACACAATGGCTTAACTGAGATGTTTCAGACAACAGGTGATCACTGAATATGGAACATACACGGTGGGGTGAAAAGTAACCTCCTTGGGAATGAAAATTTTTTTTTTATTTTATTCAATATAGTCCCCTTTTAGCTTGATACACTTATTCCAGCGATTTTCCAACTTCTTGATCCCGTCCGAAAAGTAATTTTCCGGAAGGTCTGCAAAATACTCCTCCGTGGCGTCGATGATTTCCTCGCGTGAGCCCAATTTTTTATTCATGAGCCATCTTTTGAGGTTTGGGAAGGGATAGTAGTCCGAGGGAGCCAAATCGAGTGAATACGGTGGATGCGACACCAACTGGAGCCGTAAGTCATTGATTTTAGCCGTGGTTGCGATGCTCTTATGCGCCGGCGCATTGTTTTGCAAAAACAAATTTTTTTTTTACTTCATGTGAGGCCATTTTGCAGCGTTTTCGGCCTTCAATCGCTTCAATAATGCACAGTAATACTCGCTGTTGGTTTTTCCAGAAAACCGACGCCATAACCTTTCCGACCCATTGAGCCTCCCTCGGCCGCTTCGGAGCACTCGCGCCGGCTTCAGTCCATTGCCGGGCACTCATTATGTTCTCTGGTGTGTAGAAGTGGATCCAAGTTTCATCAACAGTTACCAATCGACGCCAAAAGTCCGCCCGATTCCGCATCAGCAAGTCCAAACACTCTTTCGAAAATATGGCTTGTCCGCTTAGTACTAATTTTTGTGGTATCTGCTAGCTCGCGCATTTTCACTTGTCGGTCAGCCAACACCATTTCATGTATTTTTTTGACATTGTCCTCTGTAAACGTATCGGAGGGCTTGTCGCTGCGGACTTGATCGTTAGTTGAGTTGCGGCCACCACGAAACACTCGAAACCAATATTTGCCGGTGTAATCTGACGGAGCATTAGCCCCATAATATTTATCCAACCTTTCTTTTGTTTCCTTCGCCGTTTTGTCTCCCTAAAAATAATGTTTTATGAGAGAACGAAAATCGTTTTTGTCCATACTCAACATGATGTCAAACACGTCAACAACAATCAGCTGTCAAAACAAAACTAAAGACAGTATCGCACCAGAACCTTTTTTGCGGTAGCAGCGCATTCTGGCGGTTAAAGAGGTTACTTTTCACTCCACCTAGTTAATTTAGTATAAAAGTGTTGGTGAAAAGGCGATCTCCTATACTACACCAACTTCAGGGGAATAAGTCTTGTCACCTTTATATTATTAGCCCGGGTTTTCCCCGGGCAACTTTATTTAGCTTATTAACAAGCAAAAACTTAAACCTAGGCTTAAAAACTAACAAAAACATTCTTATTGTAATGGGCGACGTGCGTGTCATATTGATCTGGGTTTTTTCGATCTCATGTTTGCTGCTATTTAGGTCGAAGACTTCGGAGTAGTTGTTTGTTATACGCAACATTCTTGATAATGGTTCGAAGTGACCGTAATTGGTGCGGTGAGTTGGGACATATCTTAGATTACGAGGATTGGAAGTGAATAAATTATTTTGTGTTATCATCGGGCAGTCGATGTTTCCATCGAAAGTCATACCGAAAACTTATTTAAGTCACCTTGCAAGCAATGGGAGTCAGAAGGCATTGAAATGACTTTGGAAATTCTCATGTCGTCAGCGAAAATAGGAAGATTAGAATTCGTTAAAGCGTGATTTATTTATGATAAAGATGATTGTTCCAAGGTGACTACCCCGAGGGACACCAGGTGTTGCTTTGATGGGGTCAGATATTGAGGATCTGAAGATGACTCTGTATTCTCGGTCTTCTAAATAGGATTTGATCCATGCCACAAACGGAGGGGAAAATCCAAGTTTTTTTAGTTTGAAAATGATAAGTTGATGGGAAATTTTATCGAAAGCCTTGGTGGAATCTGTTGAAATTGAATCGACTTCAGTTCCGTTTTCTAAAGCACAAAGCGTCTTAGATACGAACTCTGTTAGGTCAGTGGTGATGGATTTACCTTTCATAAAACCGTGCTGGTTTGCGCAGATAGAAGGCCTACGGTACGGAAGCAATTGTTGATAGATTATGCCTTCGCACAGTTTGGGTATGGAAACGAGTTTTGCTACGGGCCTATAATTATCGACTTCGGCCTTGCTTCCTTTTTAATTAACAGGGATGTTATAAGATTCCTTCCATAGGAAAGGAAAAGTACCTGTTGAAACAGACAAATTAAATAGGGTAGCGAGGGGATGACCGAGACACTTAGCTTAGACACTTATTTATTACAATAGCCGGAATTCTATCAGAGTCGGACGAAAAATCATCTTTAAGTTTGGTAATGTTTTCAGAAACCAAAGATGTTGTTATATTTAGCGAAATGGATGAAGTCTCTGGGCATTTTCTCATAAAGCTAAAGTAACTAGGATCGGGTTCGGGTGTTTGCTTACAAAAGGATTTGTTAAAATAACAGGAAAAGAAATTAGCGATGGCTTTTGGGTCGGCAGAAGATTCATTTAGAAATTTTAGAGAAGATGGGTATCTGTCTGACTTTCTTTTGGTATTAACAAATTGGTAGAAGCGTTTGAGGTCCGAGACTAAGCTAAATTGCATACGGTAAAGGTACTCAAGGTAAAGAGACTCACAAAGTCCAGAAAAACGATTGTATACAAATCGATAGTTAGTGTAGTCGGAATCAGATCGAGTTCTTAAGAATTTGTGCCACAGCTTGTTTCTGTTACTGGTATTTAAAAGTCTAAGACAATTTATCAACAATCTGACCGGTCCGGTGGCTTGAGGCCTTCGATCAGACCTTCATACTTCGGTTTACTCTACTTTCTTTAGTGACGCCGCAGTTCGGGTTTTTAGCTAACTGCCTCCACTCCAAGCCGCCTTAGGTCCACTTCTACTTATGTGTTCCTTCTTCCTGAGCCCTTTCTCTACGACGGCATTGTCTCTCTGAATTAGATACAAAGACTCTGCGGGCCAGAGAATTAATGTCTTCCCTCTACATATCGTAGCTATCTAAGGCTCAGTTGTTCGACTATGTCGATTTCGCTGTACAGCTCGTATTGTTCGCTTTGATTGTTCTCTTCCAAAACCCGTCAATGAAAATAGGACCGAATATTTTTCTCTATCGCATTCGGGCAGATCCTGAAAAAGAGTCTGGAGGAAGGAGGAAGGATCGCTATAAATGGGTTTAGCAGTAAATGAAGACAAAATAAAAAAAACTAGGCACCTTTCGAGCTTTGTTCCGCTACTACTTAGTATACGACTACAGCGCGAAAGTCTTGCGAAGAATTACTTTTTTTTGGTTATTTGGGCTTAGAAGCCAATATAGTCAAGACCTCTTTCGAAGAATTAAGTAGGGTTTAGGGTTTGTAAAAGGTACTGATCATACCAGTACTACTTTGCAGTGTAAGAGCTTGTACTTTGACGAAAGCAGATAAGAGTTCTTCGAGAAACTTTTCCGTCCCGTTTTGATCAATGTAGAATGAAGAAGATGTTTTGACAAGTTGGGAAAAGCTCGCGCTTCCTAAAGAGGCACTGTAAAGTCATATAAATTAGTAGGTCGATGGCTGCAGCGTAAGATAATACAGAAATGAAAAATTTGGAGGCTCATATATGAATCCTTTAACTGCAGGTGAGGCATAGGGCGGTGACAAATTTCTTCCATTCTTCTCGATCTGCAGCTAGATACTTCAACTTTACGCTTTGTTGTTGTTTCAGCCAAAAATGTTGATTTCCATGTTGTTCTTAGTCTTCCAACTTGCCGTATACCTTGAGGATTCCATTCGAAGGCTTGCTTTGCGATGTTGTCGTTTGGTCTCCTCAACGTACGAGTATTGCCAATATACCACCTAAATTTTATACGCATTTCGCTTGCATAATACGTAAGTGTTCTCCTTGCATAATTTTATTCATGATGATTTGTAAAACAATGCTGAATATAGATCATGTCAAAGGACTGTTGAGACGACAACACGATTGAGTGGTGATTGATGTGAAATTCTCTGACCAAGTGGATGTTGCTATGCAGGTCTTAGAATTCGCTGTTATGTCACCTCCACTAACAAACAGGTCAACAGTTTACTTTAAGGATAAATTGAATTAGCTGGCATTCCGAATTGTAGACAACTAGACAAAGTTTGTGTTAAAGTGAAACTTCTGTAGTTGACACAGTTGAAAGAGTCTCATTTCTTTTGCATCGAGCAAACCAGAATTTTTTTTTCTTACTTTAAGTGGTGCTACAGCCCGGGGTGAACCTGGACCTCAGTTAACAAGCATCTCCAGCCAGTTCGATCTTTTGCTAGCTGTCACTTGTTGCGCACGCTAAGTTGGCTGAGGTCCCGTACCATTTGCTTGCTCCACCTGAGTCGCGTACTTCCACTATTGTGCTGTCCCTTGAAGGTGGATTTGAAGACCTTTCGGACTGGAGCATTGGTGTCCATACGCTCAACATCACCCATCCATCTCACTCGTTGGACCTTCACTCTTCTGGCTTCGTCGGTGTCGCTGTTGTATTTCCTTCTCGACTTCCCGAATTTTCCTCTCAAAGCAACATTTTGTCTAAAATCCATACCCCTGAGCCATATATTAGGATTAGTTCGATACCAACGCAAGAGTTGTTCTTTGAATTGAGAGCGAAGCCGATATGGACAAAGTCTTCAACTACATCAAAGTCTTCGCCGCTTCAGTCTTACTATTATATTCGCGAAGGCACCTCTAACTTTACGCTGCTTTTTTCCGCTTATATCAACTTCATTCGTGTATGCAAGTAATTGGATGGACTTCTGAAAGATTATGCCTCTTGTGTTGGGGAGTTTGTATTGCACTATTTTTTCAAGCATGATGTTAAAGCAGTAGAATGACAGCGATCTTTTTGAAATCAACGGTATCGGTGAAATCAGTACCAACCTAAACAGATCAGTGTGAATTCTCCATCTTCATTCAGCACAAACGGATTAGTTTGCCAGGAATGCCAAAGCTAGACATTGCTCTGTATAGCTCGTCTCCATAAAAGCTGTCATACGCAGCCTTAAAATGGATAAACTAAGTGGTGTGCATCTGCACCAATTTGCTGCCGTAGTGTGAATATACCTATGGTTGATGGTGTATTTTCCTGGCCTGAAACCACATTGATATGAATAATGAATGAATAATCAGTCTTTTGACATAATGCGGGATATACGATCGTGAAGGCGATGTTAAGAAGATTGCTGCCTCTGCAGTTCAGGGGTTCTCATTTCTTGAGGATCAAAGGAACAATGCTGAGTCTCTAATATTCGGGCAGTCAGGCACTTTGATACGCGATGCAGCAGGCATCATTCTGCCTGACAGCGGTGGAACCTCTTAAGAGATATGGGGAGACTCGATCGAAAAAAAGGCGGCTTGTTGCGACTGCAATCGGTCAAATTTAAATCTTCCGGCAGAAAGAACTGTTGTTGTGCAATTTGGGATATACGTATATGGAACGACCTTGGCTGCAACAAGATAGAAGATCGAGTCTACATTAGGCGCTTGGGATGTTTGGACATCTATGTTACTTGAGCATTGCCTTGCGATGGTCGTAAGATGACCCATTTGTTTGAGTGTTAAATGATCATGTAGTTTTACAGTAAAGTCGATTAGTCTGTGACCATTTCCCGACATGTTGGCACATTACTTGTAGGTTTTGCAGGGCAGTCCGTTGAAATATTGTTTGATAGTATCCTTTATTCCTTCTGTGGTGTCGTGAGCGCACATATGGTTAATGTTGGAAAATTTCTTAATTCGAAAGGTTAAAGGACATCTGATAGCGTCCCGAAGATTTAGAATTTAAGACTCAGTTAGACAAATAAATTTGGCCACAATTTACTACTCAGAAATATGTGTCAGCTAACTTTTTCTAGCCAATGTACCTTTCAACCAAAGAGTTGTTAAGTTATTTGCAGCTACATATGTCTTGACTGTTACAATTTCAGTCTTAATATTACGACTTTTATGCATCATGGGGGCTCAATCAAGTCCCATTCGCTTACACCTCTCAACTTTGCCAGCATTACTCATGCAAATGATGCAGATGGCAATTTATTGAAATGACCAGCTTCAAGGTAGTGACTTCTTGTTTATGGTCCCCGTCGTCATTCAAACAAGAAAACTTTTCAACCATTAACCAAGACACTACATGGAACACCCAGAATGGATACGTTTACTGCGATCTCTATTGTCACCTACAATAACATCCGTCACACTGTGAAGGATTTTCCAAATCCAATCTTCATATTGTCGTCCATAAAAAGGGCGACGAATTGGGCGGATATCCATTGCCACTCCCGCAACAGACCCTAACACATCATAAGCATCCTTAAAAGTAGTTTTCCAGTTCATTCTGTTGTCCAGGTGACAGCAGGATATATACATGGCGATTATAAGTATATTTCCAAGCTGTCTGCGTCCAACGACGAACGTCCATCTCACATGGTTAACCGCATCGACATCACTCGTTAAACCGCGTGTGATTTTTGGTTTTTGAAGAACACCATGGTTAACCTCACACTCCCCATATATACATGCACCACTACCACTACCATCATTACAACCAAACAATGGAATGGTACAGGATAATTTTGCGGCCAACCATCGAACCATGAAGAATTTTAATTTCCTTCAGGATACGAATTCGAGTACTTGTTTTAGCGGCAACCATAGCCGTTTCCATTGCCGTAACCCTAGTTATTGCCACGGCCGATGGCAGTGTGCAGCAAAAGTGTCGAACCAACAAAACATCCATAAACGAATAATCCTTCGATTAACTCGAAAACGACAGAGGCCTTCCCCGACTCAATATACTCAGTTCGCGTAAAGGACAGAGGGTGGAACCAACCGGTCAGCTATGGTCAGTTTGGTGGAATCCTTTTACCTGGATAAATGCGATTATGGTGCGGTACTGGAACGGCTCATTCGTACTCGTTTACAAATGTTGATCAATAAAAATTTCATGATACGTCCTTTTCAATGAGATTATCTTGGTTAATGGATTTAATCTGTCGGGCAAGGATACAAAATATTTGGACTCATCGGTAGCAGCTACTGTGTAAATTTATGAAATTTATGGGATTTACAATTTTATGAATTTTATGACGGCCACTTTGAATGGTTAATCTGGTTTTTGTTTTAAACGGGGGGGGGGGGGCGGATAGAAGTCAGGTATTTACTGTGGAATGGAAGGATTCGTTGGTAAACAATAGTATGTAATTGTTCCTTTTTATTTGTTTCGGTGAAATATGAGGTGGGGATTTCATAGAAAATTATGACATATGGTGTAGGGATGATTGTTAGGAGACAATTTTTAAGATTTTCGCATTGCCGCAGGTACCATACCAACTAAGAGGTGCGCAAAGGTGACCAGAGCAATTCCAATGAATACACAATTGAGATAATGAGAACTGCTTAGATGGAATATTTTGAATAACGACTTTGTTAAAACATTTCTGAAAGACGCTTGGTTAATCGTTCTAATATACGAGCACTTAAAAGAAAAAAATCCCAATTTCTTAGCTAAGATAATGAGAATTTGCAGCTGATTAAAAAAAGCTTTGATGTCAGACATTCTAGAGCCCGAGGCACAACGCCAAATTAGATACCATAGGTCCATAGTGGCTTTAGCACTTGCTTATACGGGGTGGGCTGTTTTTTTGAGCCACTTCTAACTTTGATTTGGAAAAATAAGCATAAGACATCGTTAAATAACTATTTACCAATTTCTGCTTAGTCGAGAGAATAATAACTTCAAATACAACAATCCACGGCTGGATCTGATGAATGCCATCCGAGAGACAAAGTTTCTGCCCACTTTTCAAGCATTTATGGCCGTATGTTGGCCACTTATGTGTTCTCGTAAAATCCCGAGATCTTGGAGGCCAATTTACAAGTCTATTCCGAGAAATTATGCATTCATGGAATGTTGCCTTCAATAATTTGATTTTTTCGTTTGCGGAAGGACACGCAGCGCTATCCTGTTGGAGGTACATCTCTTCTACAATCATCTCATCAAATCGGGGAAAGTGAATATTAGCGTTACAAGCTGATAAGCTTCGTTTTAAAAAGATACGGTCCGATGACTCCACCAGCCCACAAATTGCATCAAAGTGTGCATTTTTGGGAATGTAAGAACGTTTTGATAATCTCATGTGGATTATCTTGCTTATTGATGTACTCGCTGAGGCAAAAACGAGCCTATTCACTGAACACAATTTTTCAATAAAACAATGTCCAATTCACCGAAGTATCCACTAAAACAATGGTCATTCAGCTTTGATTCGAGCTAGATCGTGTAAGCCTTTAAATCCAGATCTTTGCATTAAATTTTCCATAAAGTGGACGGACAATGACCAGGCTGTTGTGAACGACGTCGAATTGATAAATTTGGATCTCTTTCAACACTATCCTGAGCGGATGCAATTTTCTATTCGGTACGAATTCGTCTTCTGCGTCTCGGTGCTACTGCGACTTCCAGAGAAAATGTTGTGCCATACGGCTAAAAGCGGTCTAAGATGGTCGATTATGTCGTGTGGAATATGGTGCTCGCTTCATTATCGCTTAATTTTTCTATATGAAGCATTGACATGAGAGATTTTGTCTTATTGAGGGCTATACGTCAGACACTTGTCCATTCATAAACTTTATATCCCTGTCCATTGCAGTTTTACCGTTGTTTCTTCAATCATTTAACCTACTGCTATTATGGCAATATCATCGGCAAACGTACATAGCTAGAACGGATCCCTTTTCTTGGGCTATGTCTCAAATATACTATAGTAGATACAGTGGCAATTCTCTGGCGTAGTTTGAACATTGTTATGAACATTGGATGGCAACGATTAGTATAATGCCTCGTAGAAGTAGCATTTTCCGACATGCGCTGGTTCTTTGAATAACGAGAATGAGCCTCTGCAGCCAAACATCTTGTAGCTCTGCTAATAAGCCCTACTTCACGCCTCCCCGTGGCGCCATCTGGGAATCTCATTGGAGATTGCGAAATGGAAGGGACTAATAGCGAGTTTTTAGGATCAGTGTCGGAAAAACAAAACAAGACCTTATCCGGGCTACTCCGACATATTTAGAGCTCAGGCCGGTAAGGATTTCCAAGACTGACTAAGTCTTAGAAAACAGATGGTGGCGGTCGAGCCTTATATGGGCCAACGGCAGCGCTCACATCCCGGAATGGGTTACTTTCTTCGGTGTAATCGACCCCTCGTTATAGGGGCATTAAAAATGGAACTGATCCTCCAGGTTGAGGGTTGGGCCGAAGTTACGAAGAATCAACAAGCATTCATTTGTTGACTGAGGCCCAGGTCCACGGACTGTAGCGCCACTTAAAATAAGTAAGTAAGTTTGAACATTAAGCCGTCATGCCATTTCCTTCAAAGGCTTGCGAGATATCAAGAAATACGCTTGTGCAAATTTGTTTTCCTTCTAAAAGCAGAATAAACCCAAACTGGTGATTCGGTCAATAATTAGCAGTGCACGTCTTGAGAGAGAATTGGAATCGGTCTATAAGGAGTCTTGTCATTTGGTTATGAGGTTGTTAGCGGGAGCTTGTTTAGTTTAAAATCTTTTATTTCTTGTCGTTGCATTTCTAGATCTTTAAGCACCTTTTAGTGCTTTCCAAATCGAAGTATTGGATTCCCTTCTCTTTTTTCCTTACCATCTCTTCAGTTTCCTGGAAATAATTTAGACAGTAATTTCTTAGTTTCTTCCTTTGAAAGGGTGTGTTATTCTATGCAGCTTATTAACCGATTTCAATGAGTTGATCGTCCACGACATCTTCTCCATTAAACTAATGCCTTTCTGACGTTTTCCTGCAGACAGAACTAGTCGTTATTTTTTTCCATCTATATGCGGCTAGTTTTTGCAATATCTATCTGCTAAATTGCCAGGATCATTGCGAATTCAATAACCCTTATTTTACAGGATAACTGAACACTATATCTTTAGCTAATAATTTATTGACTATTAGAAAGCGAAAGTATTCCAAATAAGGTGAATAGTCTGGACCTCTTAAAGAGAAAAGAAAACAATATATCAGCAGCTGATTAAACAAAGAGCGCCAAATTTAGAGGATGCTTGACGGCCCCCCTTTCTTTCTCACATAATCAGGCAAATTCCGCAAGAGCCTCGAGAAAACATAATTAGGAGTAAATAGAGGATAAAACAAGAATTTTGAAGCAATAAAAAAAAAACGGATCAAGATCACAGAGTATGGTTCCAGTCAACACCTTGTCAAGCAATATATTTTTTCTTTTGTCGGAACAGAGTAATCACTCAAAGAACTCGGTCGATTCCATCCTCCACGATCCGTTTGTGACTTAGAAAACACAAGTGAGTTCCAAAAAGCTTTGCATACTCGAACTTGATTGGAGATAGTCTGGCGGTCCAGTGAGGACTTAGTCATAGATAATACGCCACTCATATTTGCGATGCTGTTTAATAATTCGTTAGAACTAGGCTTATACCAGAAGAAGCGTCAAACTAGTCAACAATTATTTAAGGGACCAACATTGCGTAGGTACTGAATTTTGCGAGAATGATTCACAAATATCGTAAACCAAGAAGATGAACTATTCGAGCAAGGTATGTGTAGTAATCTAAGAGTACTGCAGAAGCGTTGCTAAAATTATGTACTATTCGACCTTAAAATTGATGAACGGATTTGGGCTTCTTGAGTGTTTTGCATGATATTTCGGCTTGCGAAGATCTTGTCTATTATGGATTTTCCTGATCTGAAACCAGCTTAATAGGGGTCAATCAGGTTGTTGACGAAGGGTTTCAGACGTGTACACAATATGCCAGATAACATATTTTATGTAATGGCGAGAAGACTTATAGCTCCGTAGTTGCCGCAGTTGATTTCTTTTTTGTGGATCCGACATACGATGCTGAGATTCTATTCATCAGCTATACCCTCTTCCGACCAAATCTGAGAAATAAGATGTCATTTCCAGCAGCTTGGACTTAAGTTAGAGACAGTGAAATCATCCATTTCTGAGCCTTGTTTTTGTTGGATCTTGAACTTTGATCTCTTTTGGCCGTGGTAGGGAAGTTTCCCTAAGGCACAACCTCTAATCTCAGTTCGAATTGTCGTTTCAAGTCGATCACATCTAGCGTCAAGTTACTGATTTCTTCTGTGCGGTATCTAGCTTTATTTAAAAATTAGTAAGAGAGTAAGGGGCCCGTGTGTTGAAGACAATTTGTCTTCAGCATGTAAAAGTCGTAAAATGAACTCCAGAGCTAATAACTCTAGGATTAATTATTTTGCACCCTTGCAATGTTTACCCGATTCGGACAATGAAATCGAGTGTGACGAGATCATATCTCCAACTATGACGAAAAAAATAAAAATTCCTTCCATCTGTGTTTTGCATAAAACTAGTGAACAGATTCATTCTCTACTTCGCGAGTTGAAAATCGAAGACTATTGTGTGAAGAAAGTATCCATCGGTATTAAAATTATTTGTGACAAACCCGAAACACATAGCAGTATTTGTGCGGATTTAACATCGAAAAAAATTCAATTTTTCACCCACGACCTTCCAACTTCATGGGCGTTAAAAGTCATGTTGTGTGGTCTTGATGAAATGAATGTGGACACTCTTAAAAAGGAATAAATTTCACTCGGCCTTAAGTGTCAAAACATTAAAATAATTAAGAAAAAACAAGACAAGTTTGTTGACGTTTTTTATTTAATATACTTAGAATCTGGTTCTATAAAGTTAATAGATTTAAAACGCAATTTTCGTTCTGTGTTCAGAACTCAAATCAAGTGGGACTTTGCGCGCAGAGTGAAAAATAAAATCACTCAGTGTTACAATTGCCAAATGTATGGGTATGGAGAAAAAAATTGCCATGTACGGACTCACTGTGCTATTTGCTTTGAGAACCATCGAACAAATTTATGCAACTCGAAGAACATCAAATGCGCTAACTGCAGTGATTCACACAAGTCAGACGACTCGTCATGCGTGAGTAGACAAAAATTTTTTGAAATTCGTGAGCGGTTTGCTTCTCGAAACAAACCTCATCAAGTACGAATGAGTAAGCAGATTTTTACTCCGAGTACTACGGACTTTCCCCCACTACGCACACCATGCAAGACATCAGCTGTGCCAGATCTAAAAACTTACAACACAACTTCGAATGTTTGGATGAACAGTAACAACGGAACCAATTCAAAGAAGCTCTTTACGATGGAAGAACTAAACGCTCTCACGTTTGAGATGATCTCGCTCTTAGGTAGATGCAACTCCAGAGAAGAGCAGTTTAATACCATTGCACAATTAGCTATTAAGTTCTTATATCAAGTAAAATAATGCATACTTGTTTGAATATACGAGGGCGGGACAATAAGTCCGTGACTTTTTGAATTTCTGACCTCTTTACTGAAACAGCAACACTGCTCCTGTCAACAGGCATCTGTCAGTTGACTCCTGTCAAAATTTAAACTTGCTGCGTCAGTTAGTTTGTGTTTGACAGCTATTTTTATCAGACTACTCACTAATTTGAGGAGAAGCATTATTTCTTGCGAAAAAAACCATTACCGAGACCGAGGCTAAGCTTGATAAATACTATGGGGACTCTGCACCATCGATTTCAATGGTAAAAAAGTAGTTAACTGAATTTCGTTGTGGCCGTACAAGCACTGAAGATGCCGAACGTCCTGGACGCCCAGTTGAGGTCTCTACACCCGAAACAATCGAAAAAATTCACGATATGGTGTTGGCCGACCGAAGATTGAAAGTGCGAGAGATTGTGGAAGCCGTAGGGATCTCGCATGGCTCAGTGGTTTCAATTTTGAATGATCACTTGGGCATGAGAAAGCTTTCCGCAAGATGGGTGCCGCGTTTGCTCACAGTCGACCACAAACGCAATCGTGTAACAACTTCACAGAAAGGTTTGGCGTTGTTTAATCGCAATATGGAGGAGTTTTTGCGCCGTTTTGTAACCGTGGACGAAACATGGATCCATCACAACACACCAGAGAACAAACAACAGTCAAAACAGTCGGTTTCTAAGGGTGAATCGGCGCCAAAGAAGGCCAAGGTGGGTTTGTCACCCAATAAAGTTATGGCGACTGTTTTTTGGGATGCACGCGGGATAATCCACATTGACTACCTTCAAAAGGGAAGAACAATCAATGGGGAATATTATGCCAACTTATTGGACCGATTCAATGACGATTTGAAAAAAAAACGACCTCATTTGGCCAAGAAAAAAGTTCTTTTCCACCAAGACAATGCAAGGGTGCACACATGTGCAGTTGCCATGGCAAAAATCCATGAATTGGGCTATGAATTGCTCCCTCATCCACCCTATTCTCCAGATTTGGCTCCGAGCGACTACTTCTTGAAACTTCTTCAAACCTGAAGAAATGGCTTGGTGGAAAAAGATTTGACTCCAATGATGAAGTCATCTCGCAAACAAAGGCCTATTTTGAGGACCTCGACAAATCATTTTTATGGAAGGGATAAAAAAATTGGAGAAGCGTTGGACAAAGTGTATAGAGCTCAAGGGAGACTACGTTGAAAAATAAAATTATTTGTTTATCAAAAAATCTGTGTTTTAATCCAAAAGCCAAAACGGACTTATTGACCCGCCCTCGTATACATGTAAGTTTGCTACAGGAAACATGGTTAACTCCTAGATATAATTTAACTAATAAAGATTATAAGTGTTATCGCTTAGATCGGGTAGATAGAAGAGGAGGTGGTGTTGCTGTTGTTGTACTAAGATCAATACAACATAAATTACTTCCAGTACTTAATACAAAATTAATTGAAAATATTGGCATTGAAATACCATTCAGTAATGGTCTTTTACTTAAAATTTTTTCTGTATATTTTCCTGGTGGTACTTCATCAACCCGTAAGCGTTTTGAGTTCAGTAATGAGCTACGTAAATTGATAAATATTAATGGAACATTTTTAGTTGGTGGGGACTTAAACTGCAGACATAGAACCTGGGGTTGTATAAGAGCAAATGCGTGGGGCAACATATTGCTAGATTATAATCAAAGACATTCTTTCGACATTTTGTACCCTCCCCATCCTACATAATTTCCTTCAAAAGCGCATTCTAACCCTTCAACGTTGGACTACTTTTTAACAAATTCGAACAATCTGTTTGACCAGCCTATGGCTTACAATGAACTCAGCTCTGATCATCTTCCAGTAAATTTACATATTCCTTCCTCTCCAGTACAAAACCCGAACTCGGTTTTTGATTACGATAACGCGAATTGGTCTTGTTTTAAAAGAAATCTCAGTCGGAAGCTGATCAATTCGGCTGCTTTTAAACCTTTTCCTGACAGCACAACTCACATTGATGAAGCTGTTAAACAATTCACTGAATTCGTTTTGGAAGCAGTGGATCAAGCTGTACCAAAAAAAGTCAGATTTCGTAAGTCGGGCAACAACCTCCCATTTTATGTATTAAATGTTATAAAGGTGAGGAATGGTTGCAGATCCAAGTGGTCTAGAACCAGAAACATTCAACATCTTCACGATATGAAGTACCTTAATAACGTTTTAAAAAACATTATCTCTTCCTACAGAAATGGGCTTTGGAACCAAAAGCTTCAAAAATTAGAAAAAGGAAGTAAACCCTTTTGGAATATAGTAAAGATAATTAAAAAAAAAACTGTGCATTGCTTGCGCTTAAAGTTGGGAGCTCTGTAATGATCTCCCCTTCTGAAAAGGCGAATGCTCTTTCAAATGCATTTGCTAACAGCTTCACAAATTTAAATAGTTCAAGCAATCCTTATACAGAATCGATAGTTGAACGATCAATAATTAACATTAATGCAAATAATGTTGGATTAAATACAGATATCATTAGTCTCGATGATGTGATTGATGTATTATCCACTCAAAAAAATAACAAATCACCAGGTTTTGATTGCGTTAAAAGTATATTATTGAAGAACTTGCCTGTAATAGGCATTAAATTCATTCAGCAACTTTTTAATAGATGTCTGAAACTGGGATATTTTCCTGACAAGTGGAAAACAGCTAAAGTAGTTCCGATCTTAAAACTTGCGAAAGCACCCTATTTTTCTGATAGTTACAGGCCCATTAGCTTACTTAATTCGCTAATTAAATGTCTTGAGCGGTTAATTAAAACAAAATTACTCTTGCACATTAACCTCATTGATTTGAT
Source organism: Volucella inflata (assembly GCA_928272305.1). NCBI lineage: Eukaryota > Metazoa > Arthropoda > Insecta > Diptera > Syrphidae > Volucella > Volucella inflata. Next base: position 109,476,512 of record OV743720.1, on the reverse strand, counting down.
ACCTCCTGAACAATTCGGATTCAGGCAATATCACAGTTCCGTGCACCAAGTTCACCGCTATGGTAAAACATGTCAGAAGTCAATTCTTGCCAAAAAAAAAAGTACAGGCTTGGTACTTTTTGATATTGAGAAAGCCTTTGACACAGTTTGGCACAATGGCCTGCTACATAAAATGTTTATGCTCAACTTTCCGCTTTATTTAATAAAAATAATTCAATCCATTTTATCTTCTCGAAAATACAAAGTTTCTGTTAATGGTACACTTTTAAATGTCCAAGATCTAGGAGCAGGTGTTCCCCAAGGCTCCGTCTTGGGTCCACTTTTATTTAATATATATTTGTCGGCCCTTCCAATACTCGCTAACTGTGAAATCGCACTATTCGCTGATTATACTTGTATTTTCTGTTCAGATGAAATTGGTTTCAATATTGAAATAATAAATATTGAAATAATAATAATTTCAATAATAATAATTATTTACAAATTTTTAATTGTCAGTAGTAAGGTAGTGAAATACCATATCTCTGTAAAATGTGCAATAAAGTCTGTAAAACCAATAATGTACAATTTAAGCTATAATAAAGTGATAACATAACATAACCTCTAATCCAGGGAGTCAGCTACATTATTTTACCCTTTTGGGACAAGAGCCGTTTGCTTTCATGCCAGTAACCCATTTCGAGGAAAAGAGCGATCCCTCCGCGGCACGTACTCCTTACTGACATGTGAGGATACTTGTTCATCAGGTTAGCAAGAGATGCTTTGATGACAAGTGCAACCGACTGAACTTGCGTTCTTCTTAGTGTTTAGCTTCTAACTAGTCTAAGCATAAATTCTGTTACAAGATTTCAAGTACTCCTTGCTCATAATTTTTAATAGGAATAATCTGGTTAACATTTTTTTTCCTAACACGTGTACTTATAAGTAAAGAAGAAGAAGAATAGAAGCTAGTTTGGTTTAAGCTTTCGATCAGTTAATATGGAGTGAGGCATCAAAGAAAATCGTGTCGCGGTAATCGCTTTGCATAAGTGTGGAAAAAATTCGAACCAAATTTTCGAACTTCTCAAACCACTTGGTTTTTCGAAAATGTTTGTTTATGGGGCTATAAAATGTTTTAATGAACTTTCAGAAGTAGAGGATAGACCAAGAAGTGGTCCACGTGTCGCTCGAACGAGTGCGAAAGTTAAAGTTGTGCGTGAACGAATTCGCAGAAATCCTTTTCGGAAACAATGTCCAGAGAATATAAGAGGAAGTCTACATATAAAAAATTCGGTAACCGAACAGCTTGAGGCGAATAGAATAAGCTGGTATTGCCACGTTCAAAGAAGATCTGGGGAAAATCCGGTTAAAAAGGCACTATCAACTACGGTCACTCCAACTGTAAGGAAACGAGGTCGGAAAAAGAATTCCTGGATTTCTCAGATGGCAAATGCGCAACAACGCCTGGGGCTAACCACTGAAGCAATCCAGGACCGAGCATTATGTAGACGCGTTCTGCGGTCTGCGACATAAGCCAACCCCATAAGCGGAGCAGAAGCGATGCAGTAAAAATGGGAAACTCGTTACGCATAAGTTCGTATAACGAGGAAAGGGTTAATAAAAGGATAAGAAAAAGAAAAGAATGACGCGTCTGTAATGGTTTGGCGGGAGGTATCTCATCAAGGTGTCACATTACTGCATTTTTGCGAAAAGTTTTGAAAACAGGGGCAAAAGTGTACCAGGTGAATGTTCTCGAAGGTGTTTTCAAGGGCTTAACAAATACCCTTTTCAACGAGGAAAGATGGGTCTTCCAACAAGACATTGCTCCGGAACACAAGGCCAAAACGACGCAAGAGTGGCTTAGATGCAATTTTCCGGATTTTAGCGCCGATGTAGATCCGCTGGACTACAATTTGTGGTCAGAGCTGAAGAGCATGGCCTGTTAGATTCCCCATCGAAATTTGGACAGCCTTAAGGCAGCTTTAATAACAGCAGTTTTGTCGATTCCCATCGAGACAGTGCGTGCCGCTAAAGAAGAATGGCCACAACGTTTAAAAGCCTGCATCAAAGCTAAAGGCGGCCATTTTGAGTAAAACTTTTTTTTCTACAAACTTATCCAATATATTGTGAACTTATGTAAAAAATAAATTTCATGGTAAACGATTTACTAGACTTTTTTTTATTGCACTTTTGAAATGTAACAAAACTTATGGCTGGACTTGGTACAGTCAGACTCAGTGTACTTGTAGGTAGTTCACCATTATAAAGATAGCTATCCAGTAAGCACCATAGGGAGGTAATGACGTGGTTTTCTTCAGAACAAAGTGTCAGTGTGGATTGGAGCAGAGCAAGAGCAAGAACTCCGAAGCATAAATAGTCTTTATATACACGATAGTAGTTCGTTCAGCTTTAATAACGTATATTCATCTTAATATTGGGCTATCTATGAGACATATAGGAGAAGAATGACAGTAACGGATGTCAAAATATTAAGAATGTTAGATTGTGTGTCGAACCGCACATTCGTGAAAGTCTTTCCGTTAAAAAACCCAAAGTAAAAAAACTTTAGGTTGAGCAAATCAGTTGGTTTTGCCATATTCAATGGAGGCGGCCCAGAAATCCAGTTCGAAATGAAAAGCAACTCAAGTTCCAGCCGATGTTAGAAGATGACGTCGACAAATGTGAAATTCATCAGAAAATCCCTTGCTTCGCTAACGACTTGAACCAAAAAAAAGATTGATCTGCAGAATGGTTCTAAGGTTTGCTAATTTAACCAACCTCACAAATGACACACTGAAATATGGATATGTACATTTGTATGTGGGAGAAATACTTCAAGGGCTGAAAGAAAACTAAAAGACGTAAAGATGTAACTTAAAAACTAAAAACAATAACGTTGGTTAGAGCCTTTGATTGAGTTCCAATCCAGAGTTACCTATCTTCTACCTCTTTTCCAAAGTCTACGAAGGACAAGGAAAATTTCCACCTAAACTCAAAGTTGTCCACCAATAGGAAAAGTAAGAAATGCAATCTAAATTCTTATTCTCAGTTGTGATTCGCTAGTCAAGGTCAATGTGACCATTTTGAACAGCACCAATTTTGTGGGCACCAAAAACGGACTGCATAACAAATTCCGCCGAAAATGGAAACCAAAATGTGACCAAGAATCCCAAACCACATACATAAACCATGACGACACACCACAAGAGCTAACAGTTGGTGGTGTTATGTTAATATTCGTATCCGTATCACCATGGGAGGGGTAAGCAAGCAATCCAAAAACGAATCAACCAGCCACCAGAACTAAATTAAAAATTCGATCCGCCATAGCTGCCACCACTACCTCCAAGAATAAAAAAAAAAAAAAAAAAACTAAAAGGCGGAGCTAAACTCGAAAAAAAACTTCCAAATCGACTCACTCACACATGGAAACATCGCTCAAAACTATACTCATTGAGTAGAATCTTGCCTGGCCTGTCCTAGATGACAATAATGATGCCTTTAGCACGGTCTGTTGTACAGTAGTTTCCCGTGGTGACACTTTGTCAAAAACAAGCAAATACGAGTATCTGTGAATTGTGAACTGTGAATATTGCGCGAAATTTTCGGTACTCAGATGTGTATCTATGCATCGCCGTATTCTCACTTGGAGTCTACTGTGTTTGACTGAGAAAAACGCGCGCTGTGACACTAATAAAATCTTTGTTTGTTCATCATCGTGGACATGAGTGAAAATTTATGACGTCCTAATACCTGAGATTCTCGAAAATCGACTCATAAATAGTTTCTCTATTGAGAGGCACTTTTAAAAGGTCCTTTGACGAGTCCCAAATGGTGATTTCACGGTCACTGATAGCTCGAAACAAAAGGCAACAACTTTTTAGCGAATTTTACAGCTCTTTCTCATGAATTCTTATCCGTAGGAGTGATGGATTTGTTGTCAAAACGGATTTTGACAAGAGATTCTGTTTACTCGCGAGATTTATTGGCCTGTGGTAAAGGAATAAAATATTTATCACTTTATTTGGGCGTATTAAGTAGTCGATAATGGGCAGTTAGAGTGCTCCTTGTCTTCGGCACGATTTGACGAGTTGTGTGATGCGAGTAACACGCGATACGAAGCGCCCTATTCATAAAGTCATATCCAGACGATAACACCAAAGGGCTGGCTTTTTGTGGATATTTGGATTAATGCCCTCCATAATGATATCTTCGTTATCACATGACACCTTGCATAGAGTATAGAAAACGTATGTACGTATCTAATGAAATTATCATGACGTCTTAATTTTGAATAGTAAAAGGAAGCCGAAATGCGGCACCACACAACTGTTAGATAGAACTGCTGCAACTTCTGGAAATTCAAAAGTTTTCTCCCACCAAGCATAGAAAATCCATTAGTTCCCATTCTTCTTGAGTATGTTTTACGGGTAAAGATAACTTACTCTGTTTGGAAATGGAAAATTGGTCGCCTAGCAAAGGATTTCAATGCCCTATGGGTGGCAATTAACAAACATCGAGGATGTTATTCAGAGACAAAGACCCAACGCCAGAAGGACAATAATCTCAGTGAAGGTATGACTATGCAATCTCTAAAGGTTCTGTTGTTCGTTCGATTCTGCCCTGCTCTGCTCTGATCTGCTTAGATTTTCTAATTTGTCGGGAATTTATCCTTGAAAACGGATACCGAGAGGAACCCATCTAGTAGTCAAACCAAAATGTTTTCAAACATCCTTAGAGATCAGAGACCATTATCGCCCTGCATGAGGCACATACATATTTCCATCTATTGTGAATGGCCTTGTAGAGATACTGACACTGACACTTATACTCGTATCCGAACACATACCATAGTCTAGCTGGGATTTTAGGTGTTTGATACGGATACGGACCAAGGTACTGACTGGCTATACCCCATAGTGTTTCTGTCTAAGGTGAGCTGTGATTCGGTAAATGAACTTCTTTATGCACTGGAAAATTTGACAGATTTGTGGTTTGCTACGAAGTGTCTCCTTATCACCAATGATCTTAACGCTACGATGTGAATGTGGGCTGCATTTGAAGAATTTCCAGTACAAACGAAACAGAACTATATTTGTATAACAATCTGATTTCTGTCACGGTAAAATTGTATCCACACAGGTATTGGAAAAAAGATATATTTAGAACAAAAATAGGGCAACGTCCACATTGCTGACAGAATTAGAATTTCTGTGACCTTCATTTTCATAAGCTTGAGTTTTGAACCATAGCTCTTTCCTACTAGTGCAAAAGGGGTAAGAAAATCGGGTTGCATAAATTTTAAATAGAATGACAATCCTCCTTAACAGATTTGTGGCACTCGAATCCTGCACACAGTAACTGCTAAGGGATTACTACCGCTGTTGTGAAATATGCGGAAAATCTTTTTGTTTTCGTTATCGTTTCGAAGGATTTTGCTAAAAAACTGTCTCCATGTGTACAATGAGCAGTTTGTTTAGACAGCAGAGGAGTAGTTCGGATAAAAATATTCGCTGTAGGTCCCGACGGTTTCTGTGAGCCTGCAAAATGATTTTTATTTTAATGGTTTACAAGCTTCGGTACGATGACGGGTAAAGCTTTTGAAGTAGAAAACGTGTGACGGGAAATTGTGCGTTTTATTCCGGAACCGGAAAAGTAAATATTTCGGAGTGACTTCGATGAGCTTTTAAACAGAATTTGAAGAGGGAAATGTTCTTCATGATTTCATCGGATCTGTTTTGGGGTGAAAACCTCAGTGGGCAAGGATATACTTAACACATACAAAGCACACCATTCAACTTTTTTTTTATAATTGGCGCGCGCACAAGCGATTTTACGTATCTATCCTTCAAATTTTTGCACATAGCGCGGGCGAAGGAAACTTAGGGAGGAAGAAAAATAGAGGTACCGATGTATGTTGGTTTTAAATGTCTGAATATTGTAATGGCTAGGAAATAAAGAGCTCGGGACGGCATTCCATAAGCGAGTTGTTCGGCTTAGGAAAGAATCACGATATTTCAGGGTTAGTACGAATGTGGGTGGCTTGAGGGTGTACTGATGAGCATTCATAGCGAGTTAAGTATTACGACTGGAGGTTTGAAGGGGCGAAATGTTACTGGCAATTTCTGTGGAGCATTGGTGGTGAAAATAGCGATAGAACAAGGTGAGGCAGGAGACATTACGTCGGTGGTCGAGGGTGTCAATGGACTGTATAATATGGACATCACCTATGTGCACCTGACCAGATGTGAACACTGACCGCCAATTTAGGGCAGATGAAAGCCTTTTATATTAAAGCCAAATGAGGAGGGGTGAACAATTTCTTATATCGCTTGAGGAAACCTAGACATTTAGCAGCATTTTTGGCGACTTTGCATATGTGCTCATTCGAATATAAGTTGTCACTGGCACACACACCGAGAATGGAAAGTTTTTCGGTTTCATCGAGGCAAGTGCCATTCATGGATAATGGCTGGAATTTAATGAGCTTAACATACGCTGCCGTTCCCGTTCTACAGCCGAAGAGCAGGGACGTGAGTCCGGGAACGAATATGAAAGACAGAGAGTACTGTCGTCAGCAAAGAAATATATTATATTAGAAGTAGAAGACAAAAGATCATTGATGAAAATTAAAAAGAATTTCGGAGACTGAACGGAGCCCTGGGGCACACCAGCATTTATTTTGTGAAAATCAACTTGAATTGAACGTTCCGAATGGTAATTTGTAATTCAATGCAGAAGAACTTAAATGCACGAATTTTCGGTAAAAGAATCTGATGCCAAACTTTACCAAATGGCTTACAAATATCAAGTGCGAGTATCTTCCTTTCACCAGATTGATGTAAACTTTGGTTTTACTTTTCGGTGAGACATGCCATCAAATCACTAGGGAACCTGTTGCTACCAAAACCGTACTGCCGGTCATTAACAAGTTTTCGTATTTTGCGATATCTGATGGGCTGATGGCTTATCAGCGTTTCCATGACCTTGGAAAGAAGGGACGTGAGTGCAATGGGTCTGTAAGAGGAGAGAGAAGAAGATTCGCATTTTTTAGGAACGGGCTGGACAAATGCTTTTTTTCATCTGCTCGGGAAGAAAGGATTGATGGGAAAGCTTACGCATTGGTTTTGCCAGCGTAGAAGAACACCTCTTCAGAAGAAGAGGAGATATACCAACTGGACCAGCGGATTTGTGAATGTTAAGATTTTTAAGTACTCTTGCCACTACACGAGTGCGAAAGTGGACGAATCACTGAATTCATTGAAAATTCGACGCACTCAGGTGTAGGCGGAGACAAAGCGCAATTTGGAAGCGTTGAACTGGGTGCAAAGTATGCAGCAAGCAGATCGGCTTTGTCCAAAGAGCTGACAGCTGGAACGCCATTGTAAATGAGCGTTGGAATGGGGGATGAGGCCGAATTTCTAATGTTTTTGACGAATGACCAAAAATATTTACTACATTTGGGACACTGTAGTATTTGTTGCCCCGTTTTTGGTCGTATTGATATTTCACAAGCTCAAGAAAGGCATTGCAGTCATTTCTTGTTCGTTTGAACTTTTTTCGGTTTTCCTCTGTCGGGTTGGTCTTGTAAGACCGAAAAAACATTTCTCTAACTCTGACAGTCTCCTTGTAGCTCGAGTCGCACTACGGTTTTTCTTTTGGTCTGTTACTCATAATCCGATGAGGGATAAAGAATCTCATTCCAAAGAGATTAGTATCTGTGACTATATCAGCAGCGACATTCACTTCGTTATCGAGGAAACATAACGACCAGATAAAATTCCTAAAGAAGATGTTATGTCCGCTGAAATTGGCTTTCTCGTATTGCCAAACGGTTGTTTTAGTAATTTTTCTTAATTTTGTGGTCATTGTACGAGAATGGTCCGACGAGCCTAGAGGGGAGAGCACATCCACTTATCACTTATCAGGGTGGGAAGTGAGAAACAAGTGCATGGTGTTTGCGATATGACTTTCAACGTCTGGTATTCGCTCGGGCTCATTTACGAGCTGAGTCACGTTGTTTTCCGCGGCGAATATAGCAACACACCTTCCTTCGGGTGTTGTCTCTTCAGAATGTCCAAGCCACCTAGAATTTTGTACTCGTATATTGAAATCGCCAGCAGTAACGATTTCAGTATGAGGATACAGGAGGCAAGAGTGGCACTTGATTATGTAGCGCAGAAGGCTGCACCATTCTATGCACAAAATACGAAAAGTATAGTGAAAGGCTCTTAAATGACAACAATAAATGGGATAAGTTGAAAGAAGTGAAAACTGGGCAGCTAATTCGCTATAATGGCTACAAAGTCTCAGAAACGAAGAGGTAGAATTAAGCTTGCAAGGTATGTGGAATCAATCCATGACATATGCAGGAGTATTTCAAAAACTCTGCTTAGCTTCACATAATTGAAGGAAATATGGTTCAGTGCAGCTAAGTAAGACGGATTTAGCTAGTTCGCATTTTTTTTTATAGAGGGAAGACCCAGCTTTTTTGCTAAACTGTTTAAAGGTAAAGGCGACGCGAGAAATTTGAACAAATACCAGTCAGTTAAGACTATGTCAGTTATTATGCAATAACATATATATATATTACGAGGAATTTCTGGATAGCCTACAACGCAACATTATTAAGCTACATGGCTTGGTAGGAGGCAGGTCGACTAGAGAAGCGATTCGATCTGCATATCCTCCCTATTAATTTTTAGAAGCCTTCGACAGGATTCCTAGTGACCTCATATGTACATTGCTTCGATTCAAAATTTACTCTAGAAATATAAATAAATAACAGGCAGTATGACGTTTAAATTATATTCAGGAGCAACAGATATCAGTAGATAGTACAATGATAAGCAATGGCGTGACAGGTCTTGACGCAACTGTTTGTAATTGGAAAGACCAGCAAGAAGATTACGAGATGCGAATAGGTAGTTTCAAGACCGAATAGTAACCTTGCTGTTTTTTCGGACCCGTTTCGAACATCTATTTATGATAAGTCATAGTGCTAAGGTGATACAAAATGCAAATATAAAAGGATAACTCACTGTAGATGGGTTGTTAGGAGTACTTAGTTACTTAATCACAAAGTTGGCCCTACAATCTGAAGTAGAACTGGGCCACAACAAGACACTCCCCAGCTACCACGATCTCTCGCTAGCTGCTTTCCGTATCACACCTTGTCGAAGGCGACCTTGAGCTGGAGCTGTGATGTCCATTCGCTCAAGACGGCCGAGCTTTCTCTAAATACCTTCAAACGCAGTAGATCCTGTTATAGGTTTTAACTCATTCTCCTTTCCGCGTCAATACAAATATATCTCTCGAAATGCCCTGATATTCTTCATCCATTTTTCACAACGTTCAAGTTTCTTCGCCGTAGAGCAAGAGTGGAAGAAGGGTCTTGTTTAAAGTCAGTTTGGTCTTACGACTGAAAGCTATTCTACTCAATGGCCAAAGTAAAGAAATAGCGATTGCCAAAAGTATTTCTGCGTCTGATATCTACGCGGACATTATTTCTGCTTGTAATTGCGGAGCCATAGTACACTTCAAATAGTTAATTTCGTGCAGGGTGAGTGGTTTGACTGCGGAATTTCCAAATTATCAGCATCGACTGCGAACCTTAATTGGTTTTTTATATTATTTTTTGCGGGCTCAGACTCAGGCTTTGTAAACCAGACACGTTCGTTTAATTTTCTTCTAAACCTTTCGAACGTCACTCATGCACTACCGTATGCTTCAATTTTATTTGACAGGAAGTTGAATAGTTGAATAGTACTTCGGGTTAGTGAAAAATACTCAATAGGATTAGTTTAGCAGGCCGCTCTAAATTTTAATCATTCGATGGGAGGTATCTGAATAATACGAGTATCGTCGCTTCAGAATTTTTAAAGAAATTGTCAGATGAATAGTGGGCAGGCTATATGTATGGCTCACTAGCAGAACTGAGAAATGTCCTGCTCCAAATGCTCGTTTGCCTTATTCAGATAGCTAACATTTAAATATATATAGAAAAACTGTTTTCTAGATCTCCGGCCGAGATATTTACTGGTGGACTTGCAGATGATTTTCTCAAAAGTGCTACAGTCCTTGACATCCATTCAATTTCTTTGTGTATAGGAATTGCACTCACTACATGTACTCTTAAGTCAATTTATAGATCGTCATGGGAACAATATTCAATCTGACTAGACAGATTTGGCGTAGCTGGATCAGAGACGTACAACGGACAGATTTAGGCATCTCAATTAACACCAGCATCAGCAACTGTTTAATTGAAACGCCCTCTAATCGATTAGTCTTTCGTTTCAACGATTTTTGCAGGTGATGTATTGGCGAAGATAAAGAGGAAAACGCTCTTCATCTTCTGTCATCACTCATCAGTTAGCTGATTTTAAGATTTCTGAAGCACCAATGGGTTGACCTCCAGGCAATCTTCTGGTCTTCACGTTTTAGGTGTGAGACATTGAGATTCTGTGGTATCACAAATGCCATTTTCTGGCTTAGGTAAGCAGGCTTCAACTTGACCCTAATATCTTTAAGAATAAGTTACGTTTACGAAAGCTGATGGTAGTCGCTTCCATTCCTATGCCACCGAGATGATATTTGAATGTCTTGAGTTTCTTAGTGCATTTAAGATGCACCTATGAACTTCGATTTCAATTTCTCACCTACGTAGCTTCATCAGTTTTAATCTTTAAACTCAAACAAATTGCTGAGACGAATCAGTGTTTGTTTGAATGGAAATACTCTCACCACTTTCTTCGTAAAAACAAAAATACCTCTTGTACATCACTTCCACTTCCCATTGACCTTAACTAAATAGAAAAACCGTGCCTCCCACGCCCACCAAATATTATAGCTTACATTGAAAGATTTAAAGGATTTGTATCTATGCCAAGGATCAACTTAACAAATAAGTGTGTGTGAAGCGAGATTCTTAAATTCTTAAACTTTGAACATGTGTTCAAAGCGTAGAAACCGGGTTAAGGGCCTTAACCCCTTCAATGATAAAAGTTAAACAACAAAATTAACTTCTTACCAAAGATGCCTTCCCACATGAGGGCATGTTGGTTAAGTGGCACTTCAAGTGCAACCTAGGCAACCATTGCAAAATGAAATTCTTCTTCTTTACAGAGGATGTCTCCTCATTTTTATTTAAGATTTGCACGGATGCATAAAGCCTCGAGTATGTGTATCCGTACTTGTGTGAAGGAATTGAAATAAATTCACCACAAAGCTACCAAAAGTGTCACCAAAAAGTCGCAAACTTCTTCAATTCAATTCACTCTGCTACCCCTTTTCGAACAGACCGGGGATGGTATTCCAAGGATAGATGAGGATAGAAGGAACCAGATCAACGTTAAACGAAAAGCAGTCGTACGTTGGCGTCGGTTAGATGGAATAATTTGAAAGGTTCTTCCTTTCACACTTGCAAAAAGAGAGATTCTAGTGTTTTGGAATTTATACTTCGTCACCCATGTATTCGTATGCAAAGGAATTCCTGATGAAGACAGATCACCATTACCACTAAGGAGGGTAATTTCTCAAAGAGCATTCATGATGGTAGAGTGTGTTTAAGGCTGGTTTACCATCGAGAAGTCAGTGCTTACCGAAGGATAATGAGGACATTTTCCTGACTAAAGAAAACAAAGCATGTGCAGTTGTACTTCAGTCGTATTCGTATATTCATATGGAAGTTTCGGCCTCAGTTAGCATAGCACCAGCATCCTTGAAGGACATTTGAGTTTTCTTTTTTTTGTTTTTTCATTCCCATAGTTCCACAGGAAAGGAAAAGTTTAACATAGTAGGAGCTCTACTAATGAATGAGAAGGCACATAACCAAGAATTTTCCTTGTTTTCTTTCTTTTTTTTCAAAGAGGCAGAGGTAGAGATAGAGTTGGAATGATAAAATATGAATGAGCTGAAGAGCACGGATTGTGGATACGAAGGATGTGTTCAAATTCTTTAGGAGTTCTTTCTGTTTGGTTGGCAATGCGGACGCGGAAAGTTTTGTATTTTTCATAAAATTAAAGTTTTACTGTTTCTCATCTTAAGGGTATGCAATATTTTTTGAATTAAACCTAAACCATTATGTGTTATACTTAATTGAAGTGGTCTATTATTTTGTTGCATATTTTAAGGGTGAATGTATAACAAATTTCAACACACTTAAAAAAACACTGTGGCGCTGGCAGCCCGGTATGGGTCATGGCCTAGCTTCTTGACACTCATTTGTGAGTTGCTCATGTTGTCATTTTTGTCACATCTGAGCGGGGCCTACGGTTTATCGCCGAGTCCGAAAGACACTCCATAGAAGCTTTTTCGTAGACAATTTTACTTTCGCGAGTTTGCCATTGCCCGCCAAAAGGGTGATAACGATTCGATAAATTGTTGGTGATGCCGGGGATCGAACTACGGATTCTCTGCGAGATAGTCCAGTGAGCTAACCATCGCGCCATCGCTACCACCTGACTGACGAGTAAATAAAGAAGAGAAAGTCCCGACTTATGTACTTGGTACGAAAGCACTATATTCCGGGCTCAGCCTGGCCCCAACCAATAAATCTATCTAGTTAGCGTCAGCTATCGTCAATTGCTCCCAGTTCCACTTGCATGAGTCACCTAAGTCAAAATTATTCTACTGCGTCGCCCATCCAGATAGAAGTCGTTGGTTTTTTCGGCCGATTGGTGCGGACTTTTCTGACCAGATCCACCACGATCAGGACAATCTTCTAAGTGTTGTCTTGAAATCGTGGAAGTAAGTAATTGAAATACTTGATTTCTATATGATATGCGGTAATGACAATGTATGGCCCGGCTTCGAATATTGTCGGGTCTATTATTTTGTAGTACGGATAAACAATGTCAGGGATACTTTTTATATTTTTGTTTTGTTTCGGAACAGAGCACTTAGATAAAAAACTACTCCACTGTACTTTTTTTAATAACTGATATTTATTCATCTCTCGTAGAATGATAAGTTAGCGTCTGCAGTACCAGCATCCACCACATCAGAACGAGCACCTGCAGCTTAATGAGAACATAAGCATAGCCACGATGTCGGTGATCAACCTGCAGTGTTTTCAATTGAGGAATAGCTACAAAGCAGCCGACCTTATTAAGAGATTGGGAAGAATTCGTTAGGTCTGCCTGTAACCTAGAGAGTTATGATATCTGCAGTTATGCTTCAATAAAATCCAGTGGAGGCTTTTACTGTTTCGGGTTCTGAAAGACTCTTCTTTGAGTTGTACTAAGCAAGTTCGTTGGAGTTACGGACGCTGATGACTTCAAGCAAAAGATGAGTTAGACCAATTAGCTTCCTTCTCCTTGTGAAGAGAACGACCTCAGTTTTAAGAGAATAAACTGAAAGCCCATTTCTAGTGCACCGACCATTGAACACGTTCTAAGGCTGCATGTGTTTTAGAGCACACTGTCGCTAGACATTATCCAACAGACAGTACAGCCACAACATCTACATATACTTGAGCATCTCTCTTATGCTCATCACATATCACATATCGGCCGCAGTCAGTCGAAACAATCCTCAATATCGATGAAAATGGCCAGGGCATATTCCTTCCTGTTGAGTTCGTCTTCAATTCACCCCATCAGGGTTTGAAGCGCATTCTCGTAGGATCTTCTATGTTGGTTAGTGTGTCGCATCGCAGACAGAAAATTAAGCTCTTGGCGAGCGTGGAGTTCTCGTGTTGGCATGTATGCCAGTGCCAAGTTATCAATTAATATTCTCTTCAAAGTTACCAGATCAGGAGCTGGTCTATACCCTTTGGAAGCATTAGTGGATGTGTGTCATCGGCGTCAAGTGACTTGAAGTCATCAAAAAAGCAGTATCGCGTTTGATAGCCTCTTTCTTCACCAATTGAAAATATCAGAATGTTATGTTATTTAGCTCATTTACATCTTCGTTGATAGGAGCCAGATTTCAGTCTTTTTCTAAATTGGTCTAAAGTGACTTACAAATTCTTGAGTTACTCTAGAGGTCCATGCAGATTTGCATTCCGCTATGGAAAGGGCGATTTTCTTTAAAAAGTCTGTGGTTCTACGCCATTGAATAGGACTTGCATCATTAGGGTCTTACAAATATGGATTCGAGACTTGCCCTTGCACTCAATTGCCAAATAGGTCCAAGAAACTAGTCCTGTAAACTCATTATTGACATCTGGAAGCAGTTAGATTTTTTTGGTCGACCGTTGTGCTTAGAGTTTAGTAAGTCTACTTGAGAGAGACAAGTATCCATTGGCTCCCTCGAGGAGGTAGAATAAAAACACAATTGACGTGTAGTTGGAGTTACAGAACTGGTTATCGGTAGATTGTACTCGAAGCCAGTTAGAACACAATCTAATCTGACAACACCATCTCTACTTTAAAGCTGTCTATCCAAATTCCATTTCAAAAAAAAAGAATGAGCATACTATGTTGCTTTTTATCTTTTATTTTGTTATCTGACTAATTTCTTTAAAGTGCACATATTATTTTTATAAAAAGGAACAGATTGACATTTTTCATTTCCTCTCTCACTGTGGACTGCAGATTCATAGTGATTTATTTGAAATGACGGCGAATAGTGTATTAGAGCTTCAATCCCCGGTAAGTCACGCTGGTTGACATAACCCATGGTTTACGAGTACATTGAAAAGGAGGATTTTCTCATATTCAGGAAAACATATTTTTGTCCACAAAAGAAAGGAAACAATTTAAATAAAAGGATGACCATTTAGTGCGCCACAAATGGTCGCTTTTTAGTTTGAATCCTTTTGCAATACTCGCATACCAAAAAGGAGCCAAGAGGCCAAACAAGTGTTGGACAGGATATACTCGTAATATGGAATATGCCTAATATTTTATTAGAATTCTCTCATACCCTATACTGACTTCACTAGTGATTGTTTAACTGTTTCTTATTGGATTCCATTCTACAATATTCTACTTTCGGTCACCTTATCTTGTGTTTTAACATGGCTTTGTGAGAATATCGTAGCTGTGTTTGAAAATGTCGCAGAGGATCCCGGAGTATTGACCAGATAACATGCGACGCAATTGGGCATTAATCGGTTGTCTTTACAGAGAATTTCGGTGAAAGACTGTAAGATGTGCAGATAGTGCATCAGCTGTTTGCTGTTACCTAGACTCAAGCCATCCTGAATCTCGACCATTAAAGAAACAACTTTCATAGAAAATTTTGGCTTGTAGAACCATTACACCCGCTCAAAGTTACTGCATGGTGTGCTGTTTACGAAGGAGGCGTCATCGGGTCTTATTTTTTCGAAAACCTCGCGGGCCAAACGACTACTGTGGATGGCAAGCGCTACAGAGCTAACGACTCTTCCTTCGTCAATCCAACAGGATGGAGCAACGGCGCGTACGCCTAATCTCTCGTTGCGACAATTTGCACTGGCCTAATTTAACCGTCCTGAATGTTCTTCTGTACTTCTGTTTGTGGCTTTTTAAAGTCACGAGTCTATGTCAATAAGCCTGCTCTTCGTAGGCGGAGATTTAAATGGCTACGTCGGAGAAACAAATGTTGATTATGAGGACTGCCATGGCGGTAAAGGCTTTGGAACCAGAAATTAAGCTGGCGAAGACATCCTTGTAGCGTGTAGGGCTTACGGCTTAACCATCTTAAATACAATGTTTATTAAACATCAACGACATCTTATCACCTTTAGCAGCGGAGGCCACGAAACGCAAATCTCTGCAAAATGTCGATGAGAAACCGTGTTAAGGACTGTAAAGTAATACTTGGAGAATCGCTAGTAAGCCAACACCGTCTGCTCATTACAGAATTTTTCACAGCGGAACCATCGAAAACATGGGCATCATTTGGAAAGCCAAAAATCCGGTGGTATAATCTATCGAAGGAACGAAGCGCAAGATTTATCGCACTGGCTAAAGAAGTACTTCACAATATAAACGGTATCGCAGACTCACTTAGCCCGCAAGAAATGTGGAACAGCATGCACGAGGAATGCATAACGCTCGCAAAGTCCCATCTGGGGACTATATCGAAATACCATCACGTCGGCAAAGAAACATGGTGGTGGAATGACGAAACCAAACAAGCTGTGGCCGACAAGAAGAGTGCATTCCAAGCGTGGAAACAATGCGATCGGAGCGACGATATCGAAAAAGCTCGACAGGCTCTTGAATACGAGCGTCTTAAAAAGATCGCAAAGAAAGTCCTGGCTCGAACTCGAGCGGCAGAAGCGGAAAACCTGTACCAAGAGTTGGAACAAATATCCTCACGATCGGCGCATAGAAGACAAGCTATCCAAGAAGTTCAAACGTCGTACAATACTAAAATGCCAAATATTTTTAAGCTCGCTGCACAGAGGAGAAAAAATTCAATGGAAATAACCTCGCCGAAATACATCAAAAACGCAGACGGTCGCTTACTAACAAATGAAAAGGAAATTTGTGACCGGTGGCTTGAATACTGCAAGGAGTTGCTTAACAAACAGTTTCCACGTGATATCGTGCCGACAGCTGGTCTATTCGAGGAGGAAGTTTCGGACTTTTCAATCGAAGAAATAAGTATAGCAATTGGAAAAATGAAGCGGGGGAAAGCGGCGGGACCAGACAGCATTCCATCAGAGTTTTGGTCGAAGATGGAGGGGATCGGCAGCGTTTGGCTGTCGAAACTTTTAAATAAATTAAAATGTGGACAACCTATGCCGAATCAATGGAGAAGTAGCTTCTTGGTTCCGTTATACAAAGGAAAAGGCGATACTCGAGAATGCAACAACTACCGTTCAATCAAGCTTATGTCGCACACAATGAAAATCGTCGAAAGAGTCTTAAACGAACGTCTTCGGCAAATAATAAAGCTCGATAATAGCCAGTGTGGATTTGTTGAAGGAAGATCGACGGTGGACGCTATCCAAAGCCTACGAATAATAATGGAAAAGCACCGAGATTCGTCTAAGGATTTACACATGGTATTTATCGACCTCGAGAAAGCATTCGATCGAGTGCCTAGGGATCTCATATGGGCCGCGCTGAGATTTCAAAACGTACCAGAAACGTATGTTAGAATAATACAAGACATGTACGGAAACGTGGAAACTGCGGTTAAAAGCTCTGCTGGACTAACGAGAGAATTTCCAGTTAATGTCGGAGTGCACCAAGGAAGCGTACTTAGCCCTTTCCTCTTTAACGTAGTTTTCGACTATCTTTTAAAGGACTGCATGCGCGACGCAAATGTAACGCCAATTCTCTTCGCTGACGACGCAGTTATACTTAGCGATAACGTCGAAGATTTACAGAACGCCTTAGATTCATGGAGAAATGCGCTAGAGAGAAACGGGTTTAAAATAAGTCGTTCAAAGACGGAGCTTTTGACGTGCCCATTTGCACATCCGTTGCGACCTGTTCCGGATATAATGTTAGACGGAATAGTTATTCCGAAAAGCACTATCTTTAAGTACTCAGGATCAATCGTTAACATGGAAGGGAAATGTGACGACGACGTAAGCCACAGAGTGAGTGTGGGGTGGATGAAATGGCGGGAAAATTCGGAAATCTTTTGCGACCGAAAATTTCTACTTAAATTGAAGGGGAAACTCTACACCACGGTTATTAGACCAGCTCTTATGTAAGGTTCACAGTGCTGGACAATGTACGAAGCGTTCAAAAACAAAATGATGGCAGCGGAAATGAAAATGTTAAGGATGTCTAGTGGAGTCACTAAACGCGATTGTATTAGATCTACGCGTATAAGAGGAAGTTTACATATAAAGAATTCGGTAACCGAACAGCTTGAGGCGAATAGAATAAGCTGGTATTGCCACGTTCAAAGAAGATCTGGAGAAAATCCGGTTAAAAAGGCACTATCAACTACGGTCACTCCAACTGTAAGAAAACGAGGTCGGAAAAGAATTCCTGGATTCTCAGATGGCGAATGCGCAACAACGCCTGGGGCTAACCACTGAAGCGATCCAGGACCGAGCATTATGTAGACGCGTTCTGTGGTCTGTGACATTAGCCAACCCGATAAGCGGAGCAGCAGCGATGCAGTAAAAATGCGAAACTCGTTACGCATAAGTTTGTATAGCGAGGAAAGGGTTAATAAAAGGATAAGAAGAAGAAGCCTCAGAATCTTCAAGCCATCAAAGAGAATATCCGTCAAGAATGTGAGGATCTATCGCCGAAAGTTCTGGCAAGAGTGATGGAAAATGCCATAAATCGGGCCCCAATGGTCATCTGTCGTTCTGTCGGCCGCCACTAACCCGATATCATTTTCTCGATATCGATATGGAATAAAATGTAAGACATTAAATAAACATAATCGAAATGCAGAACCAAGGTGTTTCATTCATAAAATAAATTACAGCCAAAGAACACCGGCTGACAACTTTTGTACCACCTTGTACGTGTACAGCAAAGTACGGACAAATTGAGTCCGTTTCTTATACAAATTTGTAAAGGTTTGATGCATAGAGGAACCTTAAGGTTGTTTTCGTCACTAGAAGGAGAGCTCTTTTGATTGATTCGTAACAAGTGTCTGGTATCTGCCTAGATTAATATCTATTTAAAAGAAAAGAATTTAGATGTTGCCCTGGCGTCCAATGCCAAAGGTTCTTCTTCCTTACAAAGAGACTTTTTAACTGTCGGACACTCGACACAAAGGTGAAGGTGATCTACTACCTTGCCCTATGCTAATATTTGAATGTCCCATGTGATTCAATTTAAGAGCAAGTTAATTGGAATGGGTTTGGGTAATTGAGAGGGCTAGCTCTAGGGCAAGTCTTCGTTTATACAGAACGCCATAGTCCAAGTACATAAAATTATACAACTTAAGTGGACAATTTTGTTATAAAGTTGACACAAAGGCACTTTGCAAGATCATTGACCTCGTCGAACAACCTGATCTAAGGGGCTTACTATCCCAATTGTGTGTATCATCAGGGAGTACGTTTTGACGGGTTTTTTTTCCCAGAAGCGTTGCTATACCTCGATAAGAAAGGTCTGATCCAGTAAAGATTAGCTGGTGCCACTAATCTTCCATGTACGTCGTCCGAACAGCTGCGGACAGGTGATTGAACTACGACAGAAATGTCGCTCACGGCAGTGCGGTGTGCTCTTTATTCAGTAGGGCGGTAGGAAGTCGGGATATGAGGGATATTGGTCGGCAGCACCAAGGTTAACTGTAGAAGAGGAGGTTTCTTCTTCAAATACCTATAGCACAAGGTAGCTTCGTTAGTACAGCTTAGTCTTTTAAAGTAGAATTAAGGTAGAGTATTCGTAGGTACGTGCTGAATTATTTATTATCCTCAGTTTCGCCGTTGAAACTCTAGCTGTGGAGTTGCTCCGTCTTACTGAAACTGTGTTCTGTGTCTGAATCCGAAGAAACAGCTGCCGTTGCGATACCAACAAATACATACAAGCAGTAACTGTCTTTCGCTGGTAAAAAAAATAAGAGCCAATAATCCCTCAGACAGAATTACACACCGTACTGTAGTTTTTGGACAAAGGAAATATTTTTGATGGCATCTCGTAAGGTTGTCGGGGCACCAGTAACTCATGTTGTGTGAAAATGTGCTTCGTCAGTAAATAATATTTTTCCAAGTGTTCGTGCCAGTTCGAAAACGTTCCAACATCGTTCCCACTAAGATTTGTCGGCAAAAATAGTCATAACCGTTAAGAATGTACATGATTTGCATTCTAAATGGTTGAAATTCTTGTTTCGTTTCCAAAATAATGTGCACAGTTGACTTTTTATTCCAGTTGAGGCCGCGATCCTCCTTATCGATATACGCGGGCTGTCTAGACAAACACGTGGTTCTTTTTTACCTGTGACTCATAACAACTAATAAATCTGCAAACTACAAGCATCCAACGATGCCCCTCTTACTTAATGGCAGTTTACGAGCAAGTGTTTTATGTTAAGCTGTGTTTCTGCCGCTTACATGGGAGCCTGCAGGAGGTAGTAGCTTTATAATTCCTTGTCGAAGAGGGGATAGGAGTCTGGGATATTTTTTCAACATTAAATCACCTAATAAAGACGAGTGGTTGCTTTTTGAAAATACCTCAGATTGTTTGTGATCATAGAAGTACATTAAAAGGGAAATTTGAATTTTGCTCCATCTGTGGAGTAAAGTGGTAGCCACAGTTCGCAGCTTTCATACAAAATATGTCCGAATGGTGATTTAACTTCATTAAATGTGAAGAAATTAGTTCAAAAATACAGGGAGACAGGATCAATTAGTGATATTACACACCCAGACCGTCCTTCAACAAGTCGCTCAATCCAAAACACTGGTGCTGTGCTTGAGAGCGTTCCTTAGAGTCCAGGAATATCAATTCACTGTGGTCATGCATTTTTATGCATACAAAGTGCAATGACTCAAGAACTAAAGCTTACTGTCCCCGAAGAGAGTTTGTTGAATCGATTATGAAACAACAACAAGTAGATAATGATTTTTCGAGCAAAACATCTTTAGCGGTGAGACTTATTTTCATCTTGATAGCTTTGTTAAGATTTGCGTCCTCTACGTGCCACTATTTTGTGCGGATTTCGGAATGGAGGCAACATCGGACCATTCTTCTTTTAAATACGTCTAGTCAGGCAGTAACAGTTAATGGTATTCGCTATTGCGGCAAGATAGTCCATTTTTTAGCCTAAATTGCAATATGTGTACGACCCATCGTTTCAACAAGACGTTGCCACCTACCATACAGACAAAAACAATTATTTTTCTCCACCAGTCATATCTTGGTGATGAGAATCTTCTGCCTAGATAATGTGAGTTAACATATTTCTTTGGGGTTTTTTGCCAACAAGCCGACGACCGCCCATGCTTTAAAGAACCAAATTCAGCTAGATCTATGCAAAATTGTTTTGGAAAATTTTTTAATAACTGTGTTTCCAAATAACATTTTGGGACACCTGTTATAAGGTAGAACACATTCGGAACCTTGCATTGATAATAGTTGATTACATTTAAACTCTTCGAAGTCGCCCTTAAGAAAATCTCATCCTAAAAAGTTAGTCATTGCTCATGAGCCCTTAAGCCAGGGGCATGGAAGTGAAGCAATTGTAAGCTTATGCACAAATTATTTGTTTTCAGTTAGAGCAGATCACTTTTTTTCTACTGCTCTTCCAATATTTCGTAGCAAGACGAATAAACGAATCAGTAATTAGGTGCCTACACACTGATGCGACCTTTATTCGGAAGCCCACAAAGGAAATGCTCCGTCGAGTCGTCATCACCCCGATAGCAAGTGTCGCAGAAATGTGCGTCATTTACGCCTAGCACACTTAGGAACAACATTCCTTTCCAATAAGTCAGATTCTGGGCTAAGCCATTTCTTATTAGAGGTTAGAGGTTCGATTTCGAAAAAGCATTCAAAACGCCAGTGCGTGTGTATCACTTGTTCCTAAATGGAAGACGGTTTTAAGATTGCAGCTCATCACTGCGTCTAGAAAAAAGTCAGAACATGTCTAGAAAACCATAATTCAGCCGAGGCAGACTGTTCCTTGAAGTAAGCAAAATCATATATTACTCGTATCACAGCCAAGTAGATTCAAAGGACTCTCCTCGGTGAAGGGCCCCGTCATCCATCTAAAGCTTTTTTACATCGCGCGATGGCGATGGCGCGATAGTTAGCTCATTGGACTATCACGCAGAGAGTCTAGGTTCGATTCCTGGCTGGGTCACCAACAATTTTTCAAAATCGCCATCCCCTTTTGGCGGGCAATGGCAAACTCCCGAAAGTAAAATTGCCTACGAAAAAGTTTCTAAGGAGTGCCGTTCGGACTCGGCTATAGATGTGACAAAAATGAAAACATGAGCAACACAAATGAGTGTCAAGAAGCTAGGCCATGGCCCATACCGGGCTGCCAAGGCCATAGTGTTTTGTGTTTGAACGCAGACCTTAGAATTATTAATCGCATTATTCAGAGAGCGGACCAGTGTACTAAAAAAAAGGTTATGGTGCCTTGAAGTCCATTCATATTTAGGCAGACATGCCAAATTTCAGTGCGATACTGTCTTTGGTTTTGTTTTGACAGCTGATTGTTGTTGACGTGTCTGGCATCAAGTTGAGCATGGACAAAAACGATTTTCGCTCTCTCATAAAACATTGTTTTTTGAGAGACAAAACGGCGAAGGAAACAAAAGAAAAGTTGGATAAATATTATGGGGCTAATGCTCCGTCAGATTACACCGTCAAATATTGGTTTCGAGAGTTTCGTGGTGGCCGCAACTCCACTATCGATCAAGTCCGCAGCGGCAGGCCCTCGGATGCGGTTACAGAGGACAATGTAAAAAAAAAAAACATGAAGAGGTGTTGGCTGACCGGAAAGTGAAAATGCGCGAGCTAGCAGATACCACAAAGATTAGTACTGAGCGCACACGCCATATTTTGGGCAATATTCTGCATGTGAAAAAGTTATCCTGCCGCTGGGTGCTGCGCATGCTCACTCCTGACCAAAAACACGAACGCGAGAGCACTTCGAAAGAGTGTTTGGACTTGCTGATGCGGAATCGGGCGGACTTTTGGCGTCGATTGGTAACTGTTGATGAAACCTGTATCTACTTTTACACACCAGAGAACAGAATGAGTGCCCGGGAATGGACTAAAGTCGGCACGAGTGCTTCGAAGCGGCCGAGGGTGACTCAATGGGTCGGAAAGGTTATGGCGTCGGTTTTCTGGGATTGTCATGGCATACTGGACTACCTCGAAAAAGGAAAAACTGCAAAACGGCCTCACATGAAGCGAAAAAAAGTTTTGTTTTTGCAAGACAATGCGCCGACGCATAAGAGCATCGCAACCAAGGCTAAAATCAATGACTTACGGCTGCAACTGCTGTCGCATCCACCGTATTCGCCCGATTTGGCTTGGACTATTATCTCTTCCCAAATCTCAAAAGATGGCTCATCAATAAACAATTCAGCTCACGCGAGGAAATCATCGACGCTACGGAGGAGTATTTTGCAGACCTTCCGGAAAATTACTTTTCGGACGAGATCAAGAAGTTTGAAAATCGCTGGAATAAGTGTATCAAGCTAAAAGGGGACTATATTGAATAAAAAAAAAAGCATTTAAAAAAAATGTTTTTTTTTCATTTCCAAGGAGGTTACTTTTCATCCCACCTAGTACATCATAGCAATGGAAACGCTGCCGACAACTTTTCGGCTCAGTAAACTCAGTCGGTATAGTAGCTGATGAGTCTTCAATTTCAACTTGGTGATCTGACTTTGTATCTTGATAAAATGTAGCTGTTTCTAAGCACAGCATCTTGTAAATACGTTGCCCTATTTTTTCCAAGGCCTCCTTTAAGACCTGCTTTCACCCTGGCCTGCCGGTCTTTTGTTCAAGATTTATTGCCAGGTGATGGTGCAATTTTTTTTACACTTATTCGCAACTCAAAATCGTAATGCACAACTTTATTCTGCGTTTAAGGATGCATTTCATCTCAAATGCGCCCTATGCAAGTGGGTTTTAGAAACCTATTCCAACACACAATGGCAATGTTGAACCTATATATGTATGTGGTAAATGCTCTACATACGAGTGCGTGTAATGCCTAGTAAAATTGAAACCAACACAAAAGCGTCCCTTCATAAAATAGTTTTTAAAAGCAAAGCTACGAATCCACACAAAACATCCATTCAGATATCCTTCATGGAATTTTCATGGCAAAATAACAAAAACTGGAAATTAAACATTTGTATTGTTCCTTTTGCCCTGCACTAGACCCGAACCAGATTCAAGGGGGATGATCACAAAAAAATTAACCATAACCCCCCAAACCAATTTCCATACGTCATGTCAGTTGAGCATTTTTATTGCCGCCAAACGCTGTTTCACACATATCTGAGTTTGTCGCAGAATAACCGGAAGTTGTGTAACATATAAAAACAAACATACACATAAGCATAAATAATGGGCAAAACAAAAACAATAACAAGAAGAACAAGAAAGAATAAAACAAATTATAAGTGTAGGTACTCATCTGTGTGGTATGGCAATTATGCGGATCCAATAAATTAAATGTTCCACCGAATGAGATGGTTAATTTTCGCCACTTTTACGAGCCATGAGCGGTAAACTGGCAACGCCATTGTAGAGGAGATCCTGTCAAGATTCCAATCCAGATTCTAATCCAAATTCAAGGCACGTAAAAGTGCGACATGTTCTACTTAAATTCCTGCCAAACCTAAAAGGTAATAAAATTTCATTTAGCGTGGGCATTACTCTTGAGAAAGTTATGCTTTGAGTTGAGGTTGCGTTGCTATTCCCGAGATGAATGCTTCTGATGGTGATTGTGTTGGTGGTGTTGTAGGAAGGGGGGAGCTGCCAACGCAGTGGCAGTACCTTGGACAAATTGGTATTCTACGAATGAAGCTTTTAACGATGCGGTCAGGTTCCGGAACAAATCGTGTATACCTGAAATAAACATTAATTCAAGTTATAATAACTTGAAGTTGAATTGATTTAAATGCGGCGGGGTGGCGTTGCATCTACGTATACATTGTATGTTTAGCAGGGGGACTTGAAGGTGGATACAAATAAGAGCTCATGTTCATACGAGTATGTGAATGGGAAAGGATTCATAAATTTGTTGGTCATGATGTCAGCCATGATTACTGTTGTTACGGAAAAATGGGAAAAATTGTGCAAAGATTTCGTTACCCAGGAAATAATTCATTTCATAGACCTAGAAGGCGCAGAACTTTACCAAGATACCATGGCTACATATATACGAAAGGAGGGACATGTAATATAAAAGTTATTAGTTGATTAATATTTGAATGCGGACTATGTGCCAAGGTTTTATTAAAACTGAAAGGTTCTTGCAACCTGGATAAGTCTGAGAAAACTATCTGCAGAAGCTTTTGTTCTTACAGATTCATTGGCTGGATGTAGAGTGACTTTTTCGACTAATGTTCAGTTGTTGCCCTGTAATACAAATCTTAACGATCATTGCTTCTGAAATGCAGATCGCACTGATGTAGTCTAATACTGGTCAATGCCGTCATTGTGTTTACAACTCTACACGGAAGATATATGCGACAGACCAGCTCGGATAGTACGGATTCACTATTGATGACCCCCGCAAATGATTAAAAGACATCAATCTTCGATCCACACGTGCAATATACGGACCCATAGCAGACCACGAGCAGCTAAGCAACCAACGGAAAGGCTTGATTGCTGCGAAGCAGAAACAGATACGATTATCATCTTAGAAATGGGATAGGATGGATCAGACAAAACTGTGATATCTACATGGTGCCCAGATAGGAACTATCGGAAACATTAAATGATGTGCTATTTAAGGGACCGCCTCGGGTTTGTTGGCAATGCTACAAGCGGTCCAATAGGTGTTGGTCTCGACCTCATTGTGGTTGGCGTTTTAGCGTAGACTTGATTTAGCCCCAGAGAAGATAATCGAATGGTGACAAATTGCATTATCGCGGCGGCGATTTGATGAATGATCGCAGTGAGATGACCCAGTCGCAAAATATCTCCTTCATAACCTCGAGCATTGCGTCCATTGTATGCCATATAGTGTCGTTTGGTTGGAACCATAGCTCGGATAAATTGATTTTGTTGAGCTCTGAGCACAGAAAATCGGATGACATAGTTCTATGTCTTCTCCCTCATTTCGAAAGAAATAAGGACCGACGATGTCGCTATGCCATAAACCGTACAAAACAGTCAATCTTTGTGGACGCATTAGTGCTCGGCTGAACACTTGTGGATTTCGTTGCTTCAACAATGGCAAATTTGCTCTCTGACATAGCCGCCGAGACAAAAATGGACCTCGTCCGAGAAGATGATTTTTTGGCCGAAATTCGGATCTCCGACCAACATTTCCAGCGCCCAATTAGCGAGCTCACGGCGCTATCCATGGTCATCCGGCTTAAATTTTTACGTCAGCGCAATCTTACATGGATGTTGACTAAACTCCAATACCAAAATTAA
Organism: Volucella inflata; assembly: GCA_928272305.1. NCBI lineage: Eukaryota > Metazoa > Arthropoda > Insecta > Diptera > Syrphidae > Volucella > Volucella inflata. Next base: position 109,450,590 of record OV743720.1, on the reverse strand, counting down.
TCGAGTTGACTCTCGGGCGATCCGAGCAGAATCGACTTCTTCTTCGTCTTCGTCTTCGTCTTCTTTGATACTGGCCGCTATGGTGGCTCTGTTTTCTTCATTTCACACCAATCTATGCCTTGGTGTTGGTGGCTTAAGGTTCAAAAGAGTGTACTCACTCTTAAACTTTTCTACGGTGCGCCATTTGTTAATGATTTCTACACGTTCGGCAAACGTAAAATGATGCATGATGAAATGGCAAATCTTACTGAATATTCTGACACAATTGGAAAAATTTTCATTGCTATCTGGAAATCCGGTTCGAAAAAATACAACATTCTCACCATTTATTTGAAGCGGATTCACCATCATAGACAGGCTTCATACATAAAATTAGCCTGGAAAGCTAAGGACTGAGGAATTTCATTAACTGAACACACTCCAGATCCCTTTTGCCGTGGTTGTAAAAGGTTGTAGGAGCGAGCAATTTATTGATATGTACATCGCATAGAATGTAGCATTGGAATATAGCTTTTAGGTATTTATAGGATTCAAACATTTCTTCAACCTGCCAGGTTACTTAGCAGACGTGGTTTCTAGAAATGATTCGCTTATCTGTAGCTCTGCGATGAGGGCTAAGAATGTAGATCATCCGTGTCTTTGAGGCCTTGAGAATATTGTCGTGGCGCTACTAAATACTTTCGTCAAATTCCACTTAAAGCGTTTGCAGGACAACACCCAAATTGTCTTTAATTTTTTTCACACAGAGTTAAGTAGTTTCGCAACTTCTTCTGAAGATTTTTTAAACACCGAGAGGATTGATATGGGCCAGAGTAGAATGACGACAGTATCAAAGACTGCTTCCATCCTCCTCGACAAAGCCTGCGGACAATGTGCATAATTCGATGCGAAAATAGTAGTCAGCGATCTGAGTCAGAAGGGAATTTTTAGAAAAAGGTTGGAAGGATCATCCTCTACATCATCACTATCGAAAACGGACCCATGATAGATGACTTAGCTCAAGGACCAAAAGGGACTTTAAATTGCTCTTGATACATTAACTCAGACCATTATCTCGACGTAGCAAAGGTACGGATGCGGAACATTGCGAACCATTGTGAGGATTTTCAAAGTCGACTGGCTACAATCACAAAGATTTTCCATATCAGGCTTCTATTAACTTGTTGAGGAGTCCAATGCTGCCAGCATTGTGGTAAAGACCATTGGTATCACTGTAATGTGACATACTACCGCGAATGTTCTGGCTTTCAACTCGCCGCAACAAAAAATACCCTGTTTCAATGATAAGCGAAAAAAAAGAGAAAGGTCACGAGAAGTGCCCGATTGAGTAGACGGTATGAGAAGAATATATATATAGGAGAAGGAAACCTTATAGTAGAACCACGGTTCTCGGGACTGAACTTTAAAAAAATCGTTTGTGCAAACTATGAAATGATTTCAATCCCACCATCCATGAACCATTCAAACTGGACAAACACTGACATCATTTCCGTCTAACTGACCAAGGTGAAATTTGTAAGTTATGTCCAAAACAGCAGTTAGACAAAAAATGGAGGTGTTGCAAAATACGGAGCAAATATAGTAAGACGCGTGTTACTGTTGAGGATTTCAAGGGCGAAATGCTACTGCCAATTTTGTGATTAGACAAGGTCAGTCAAGAGACAATATGTCAGTATTTGGGGGTGTCAATTGACTGAGTTATCTTAGCATTACTTGGGGCACAGTCTTTCAATTCCGCTCTATAGACGAATAAAAAAAAGTGTCGGAGACTGAAAGGATCCCTGAGACAGCATTTATTTTCTGATTATCAGATGTGAAACTGTCCAAGGTGATCTAAGGTGAAAGTTCTGAAAGAATTCTAAACCTCAAAGGAACAGATCGATCCAAATTGTGCGCATTTTCGACAAAAGAGCCATCATGCTTCTATAAGACATTCCATCATATCATCAGATAAAGTGTTACTACTAAATTCGCCGAAAGAAAAAATTATTTCATCCAGCTTTTGTTTTTTGTGGGGTGACATGCCGCTCCTGATGGTACGTGTCATGAGGTGTAAAGATATTAAACCTTCTGCCCTACACTCCAGTATATTTATTGAAGTTACTACGAATATGCACGAATTTCTGAATAAAAACACGGCGTTAGAAGAAAAACTACGTATCTCAAAGAGTTCCTTTAATAGTAGGTATAGTGGAAAAAGTGGGTTAATCAAAATAATGGTTACAGTAACAAGAGTAAAATGAGTGCAACTTGTCATGGGATCTTATCGCTTCACTCCAGAGGAGTCTCTTACGGTGAAGAGTAAGTCGAACGCGATATCCAAATAAGTAAGCGACCTTCATAATATTTCATTGAATAACGACATAAACTCCCCCAATAGTAGCTGGATACAATCAATTTTTGTCAGATTTAGATATTGTGGGAACACGAATGGAATCAATCTACAATTAATACGGCAGGAGCTGCAGGAACGAAGGGAAGAAGAAACCATTGTTGATATCAAATACACCTCTTCACCTTGCCTCTTGCACAATGAATCCTTTCAAGACCTGAGTGATTTGTATCGAACTGCCGTTTGCTGCGTAGACGAATTCGTTCAGTCTAATGGGAATTACTGCCAAAAAAGTGTAAATTATTACAGACAACCTCTAAACGAAATATGTTTCAGGTCTACAAATCCAAAACAAAGCAATAAGTCGTTTGATTTAATTACACTTCTAGCCCCTCTAAAGGTTCACTAACTCAATTATAGCGATTCTATTCTTAAAGATCTGCTTACTCCCGAGAAGTTTTGGTATCTTGACTACATTCACCTTTGCAAAGAACGCATTAAACTCCTTCCACATGTGTCAAGTAATTTCCAAAGGTTCATCGCACCATCTACTTAATACTTAAGCATTAAGCATTAAAAAAGAAACCGAAAATAACAACCTAACGATGCCCATCACAAAGTCCCTAAATAAGCCGGCGACCTTATTCGGCCATAAACACTGTCACCTTAAAATTTATGCACATCCTAAATAAAAGCAACATAACCGCCCACATCGTTTTCGGTTGATGGCTATGTCCATCACCTAACATCATCCATAATCAACACTAAATGTTTAAATCTAAATCTTTTGGCCTTGTTCCAGGACCTCTGTGCGATTCGTATAAATAATGCAGGCGGACATTTCTTTTGAATTGCAAACATGCGCGCATCTAATACGAAATTCCTTTAATTTTATACCCCCTCCCCCCTCCTACCAGCACACAAGAGTCTCCCACCTTCTTGCTGTCAAATACACAGAAAGCAAAAGAAAAAAAACCCTGAAACTCATGTGAATATACTCGTATGGTATGGTATGGTATCTTGGTCCAGGACTTAGGTTTCAGGTAATATTTATAAAATATTCAGACATCCATTTAAATTCCGGTTCAGCTCAGCAGAGATAGTGTGTTTGTTAAGTGTTTTTTCTTTTTATTTTCATGCATAACGATGACCCATCGTCCTTCCTTCTACATCTACACCTTCTTCAGTGGTAGGCCCACCTGGTGAATTTGATGCGTCCTTCCTTCAAATACTATTCTTACAGTGTTTACCTTAGAACACATTTATCTTCGTTGTTTGGAATTTACATTTTAACCCTTGACTGTATCCTTTCAAATCAATGTTGGGGTTACATGGGGGGGGGGGGGGGGCTGATAAAAATCGATTGATCCTTTGAAAGGAGTTAAATGGAATGCGACCTGCTAGTGTCCAGTGGTTTGGGGGCTTACGTCCATCAAAGTTCGAAACATGGAAATTGATTTCTTTTGGCAGAGCACCGGTAGCAACCTATATTCTCGACATGAGGTGACTACATATGATTAATTTGTTTCTAGCGACTAGGATATGTGTGGGTTATACTGAAAAGTCATGATAAGTGGATAACCCTCAAATGTAATTAAGCTAATGCAAGTCAGCGAGTACCTTCTATACCTTACCTGTAGGATACGGAGGGGGAAAAAAAACCATGCTTTTTGCAGTCATTTGGGGGATACCTGAACAGTCTCACAATATTAGTCTTAATCACCTTCCCACAGGGTGCTTAGTCAAACATCACCCAAGACACCGATAGACCATGAAAAACTGACACAAACTCTAAGTTTGACATCTAGGTACTCTGCGGTCGCTTTGAAAGTTCTTAAAATAGACAGGATGAAAAAGCCACTAGCGCAAGGCGCAGTGGGGCGTGAAAGGATGCTCTCTTAAATGGAGTATATACCCAGGGGAGAGCCATTCTACAAATACGAATACGAGTACATCTACATTCTATAGATATGGATAGGAGAGCACGAAAGGTGTCAAGTCACGATGTTCTTTGATCGCACAATCTATTAAACGGCTCACAGGGCAATGGTGATGCACGGTTGAACAAGAGTATTTTTCCGTGGATTTCCTGTGGTTTTGTCAGTATATTCGTACTGGGTGTATTCGTATCCTGCTCCACAGAGATTTCTGGAAATGAATGACTTCAATTGTTGGCCATGACGGATGGATTTGGCGAATTTTTTTTCCCTCACAGTTACTACGTACTGCGAGTATACGAGTACTATGTCGAAACGAAAGCATCTTCATTTGCGATGCAATTTTAGTTTGAAGGACTTTTTACGATTTTTATTCTTCGAGTTGACTCGTCTGCCTTTTTGGTGGATCATTGTTTATCCAAGTGTTAGTTCGTGCGTTATTTTCTCCTCTTTGCGCTAAATTGTTGGGAGTTGCTGAAGAAGTTTTGTAATTTTTCATAACATTCTATAGTGTGGGTGACAGGGAAAACTTATTCGTTTCCTTGAATTTGTAAAGTTGGTCTCTTTACTAACAGATTCGTTCAGTGGGTTGACATTGCATTCTTAATGGTTGGTTTGGCTTCAACTGGATGGAAGATGTTGATTTTTTGCATATTCGACAGATTTTTTATAATTTGAAATTGGAATCGAATGGCCGGTATAAGGAATAACGAGTAGTCTTATGGGTTGTTGGGGTTACAACATAAGAATGACTCAGTTAAGGTAGTTTTCGGTTCTGTTATCTGTACATATTCGACGTGTTTACCTATAATTGAATCACTTTTAAATTGACTTGCTTTTGTTACTGGGTTGGGTTACTGGTTAATCCACACAGTAAATTGATAATGAGATTGACATGACCTTCAGAAATTAACCCCTATATCTCTCTTGAGAATGGATAGAAAGGTTTAATATGTTTCCAAGTTCAAAAAGACGAGAAATAACTTCCGACATCTTTAAGCGAGAAGCGAGTGATTTTGAATTAGTAAAGGACTAGGGACCTGCATATTTCGAAATCTTTCAACAACTTTTATGTCACCAGCGTCAAGTATCAAAAACCCGTGGCATAGCTGTCAACGTACGATCAGAGACTCAGCAACTGAAGTGCTGAAGCAACTGAAGTGGTCGCCCGACCACTATCAACAAATGCCTGGTTTGATGAAGAGTGCTGGCAAATATATGCTGCCGCTATATGAGAGCTGCTCAGTAGCGTTTACCCTGTCCACAAAAAATGAGACTCCCTCAACTGCGCATACAAGGTCTTATCTGTCGTATTGTACCTTCTTCTTTGATGGCTTCAAGTCGTCTAGGACCCGTGGCCTATGTGTATATCCAAAATGTATAGACCATGTGTAGCTGGTGGTGGCTGTTCTTCTTTGTTAGCCGGGCTTTTGAATACACACGGAAGTTCTGGCGAACAGTCGGAGGAGCATTCATACCGAAAATTGGGGAAGATGACAACACGCCTGCCATTGGCTTAAGACCTATTATTCCAGTTAGAGCGCCCTTTAAAATATCATGAGGGGGTCTAAAAACATACCCGACCAGAAGGAATATGCACCGGGCACTTTATCGACATTGGGGGTGCTGTTGACAACTCATTTTCTGATGGAGGGTATATACTACTCGACATAACTATATGTGTCTATGACCAGGACTGACTATGTATTCAGATTCAAAACTGATGAAGTTTTTGGCCCTGGTGTCTGCGACAACTGCCGAACCCTCTTACGAGTTCAAAACTCGTTCAAGAAAGCTAGATATTAGTCGAAGGCTTTATTCACTGCGTTTTGTCTGAGGCCCAGTTGACAGTGAGATCACGGGCAATGAAATCGCCGATGAACTGCCTGCGTCCTCGACGTCAGGGTTTCATATGAGTAAACCTGTAGATGGTATGTTGCCGGCAGATCAAACAAATGCCTCCAAATATCCCAAAGAGGTCTGCGGCTATTCTGCCGTCCTTAAGTAGGAAAGAGTGCGAGCAGTTTACTGGTATAGTGATGCACTCATATGCCCCAGGCCACGTAGGCTTCAATGATGTAGTCCAATAGTAAAGGGGAATAGAACAGCAATGGTCTTATCGATTATATTTAGGTATAAGGTCCTGTTGATTGGCGGAACTACCCGTAATCTACATCGGGATTTACAACTCGGATTAATACGTGTCAAGGCACCTGACTGGAAAGAGGTCGACCTCCTAGTGGGAGCGTCGTAATGGCTGTGGCTTAAACATACGAGGGTTGTCTGAAAAGTTTCCGAACGAACAATGATACAAGACATTTTTTTTCAATATTTTATTTTACTACATAGTCTCCTTGTAAAATTTTCTCCGTAAAATTATTGTTCACGAAGGTGATTGCCTCCTCATTTGACGAAAATCTCTGTCCTCCGAGCGCAGTTTTTAGATGAGGGAACAATAAGAAGTCGCTTAGCTCCAGATCTGGAGAATGGTCAAGCAGTTCAAACCGCAATTCATGGATTTTCGCCATGGCAACCGCTGCGGTGAAACAGGTTTTTCTTTTTCTGCAAATGTGGCCGTTTTTCTGCAATTCCTGTCTTCACCTTGCCAAGTAGTAATGCGTAGTATGCTCGTTTTTCCTTTTTGAAGATAATCGATTAAGATAACTCCTTTACTATACCAAAAAATAGTTGCCATCACTTTCCCAGCCGAAAAATCAGTTTTTCTTTTCTTGCAGCCGGCTAGCCCTTTGCAGTCCACTGTTTTGACTGAAATTTTGTTTCGGGCATATAATGGTGTATCCAAGTTTCATGTACAGTAATTAATCGGCGCCAAACCTCCCATTTATTGCGCCTAAACTGCGCCAACAGAGAGTTGGAAATGTTCATTTGAACACGTTTTTGGTCTAACGTAAGCAAACGCGGCACCCAACGCGCGGACAGCTTTCTCATACCTAAATCTTGATTGAATATGTAACAAATACGTTTTTGGACACTTTCACAATCTCTTCTATCTCCCTCACTTTAATTCGGCGGTCGTCTAACTCCATTTGGTGAACTTTAGCAATGTTATCGTCAGTGGTTGCAGTTCATCATCTCCCAAGCTCTTACGGCCACGTTTAGGTTCAGCTGCCCAAAATTTCACTGTGGTATATGATGGTGCAGAGTCCCCATACACAGAGTCCAACTCATTTTTGATTTGCGTAGGTGTATTGCCTTTCAAAAACAAAAATTTAATAACAGCTCGGTACTCAATTTTTTCCATTTTCACAAAAAACACTCAAATCGACTCACTCAAACGACTATTAACTAAAAACTGCGCGACCAAAATGACTGAAACTTTGGTAAGTTACTGTCAAAAGATGTAGAACTAGCATTCACTAGCTTTTATTGACGAGTGCCGCTATCTTTACGTTGCAGTCGGAAACTTTTCATACAACCCTCGTAAAATCGTAGAAAGGGTATTCCGCAAGTTTAAGCCATTTACCTAAAGATCTTATCCTAAAGCTACCTTTCTTTGTCACATTGGCATTCATATATTTTCACACAAACTTCGTTCATTCCCATAAGTGTTTTCGGTTGCCCAGTATGCTCTGCTTGGCCCTGGCTCAGGTGCCTGGCCCTGCAGCCACGATGCTCAAAAACATGTTCGTCTATCCCTCTCAATACCATACACAAACATCAAAGGCTTAAACTTGCTTACAGCTCCTGCTAAGCTAACCATGTTAACAACTAACAATGGAAGGATTAAATTCATTTACTTTTTATCCAATTAAAATGTCGGGTATGTGGGAAAGTTTTTAACAACTTTCAGCTAGCCACATCGATTTGGAAGTGGTACTAATGGACGATTTCGAACGAAAATAAACTTTTCCATTAACATTTCATTCGCATCATGATTATTAATGAAAACTTCAATTCATAAATTTCACATACGATTCGGTAAAAGTTGCAACTACGAGTACGAGTATGAGTATGAGTACATGGATGTTTAATTAATTCAATTTAATTTAATTAAAATTGTAAGAACATTCAGCAGAAAAAGCTCCTCATATCTATGTTTTCATTGGACATGGACACTTACTCGTATACGTGCAGTTGGACGAATCCTCCTGGCATGAGGACCAGCTTGGAAAGTTTTATGTGGGGTACTGGTACGAGAATATTGGTTAAATTGAAGCGTCCACACATGAGACGAATGTGACTTACTAATTGGCTTTAAAAAGTGCTGTTTTTGGTTGTGGAATTGAAGGCAGGGCAAGGGGTAAGTAAGAAACTCTTGACACAGGAGGGTGTGGAGATATTTTTTTCCGACATGCAGTGGTTGATGTACATACGAGTACATGTGGTTTCGGAGGAATGTTTGAATTTAATTTGACTTTGAAAAATCGAGGCCAGTCGGAGCTGTAGGGAGTACTACTTTTGACGACCATGTTCTGCAAGTGTTACCTTTTAAAAGGCAACCAAAGTACAAGTACAGATAATTACTATAAAAATAAATGTTTGACATTTTATTGTTTCATACATCATATATCGAGTTGATAACTTGCGAAGCTGCGAAGCCAAATGGCCTATCTGCAGGTGGTTGTTTACAAGGCCTTCTGGAAGTAAAGTTCAATCATCAACTGAATCTTGTTGTATTTAAAAGAAAGCAATAATAAATATTCTAAAAAAACAATATACAAATATTTAATATCAGGTTGTAACATATGTATTTTGACATATCCAAAACGTCATGAACCAAGCTTAGACATATACTTTTGGTTGTGTGAACAATTTTTTATTTGTGCCACAGAATCGTCATTTGCGGGAAGTGATGATTTTCTTCTTTCTTTCGAAGAAAGCGGCGGCTGAAGCGCATCGAGAGCTCCAAAAACTTTGCGGAGATGTTGCTCTAAGTGAAACAACGTAATTTCGAATTTGACGACCGACCGCATGAGGGAAGGCCTTCTATTCTTCGAAAACGCTGAATTGAAGGCATTGCTCGATGAGGATCCGTTCCAAATGCAAGAAGAGCTTGCTTCAGCACTTGGAGTTACCCGCCAAGGCATTACTTGGGAGTGATTCATTCGGTTCCTTATGATTTGAAGGGAAGTTGAGCGTCATTTTTTCGCCTGTGAACAACTTTTCTAACGGCAAAAAGGAAGGGTTTTCTTCATTGCATCGCATGCCTAGATGGTTATCCGTTGGGGAAATATCAGGAGAGTACGGTGGATGCGGAAGAATTTCAAATCCCAACTGCAAAAGTTTTTGCGCCGTTACTTGTGAGGTATGGGTTCTAGCATTGTCATGCAAAAGGATCGGACCGTGCCTATTGACCAACGCAGGTTGCTCTTCAGCCAATTTGCCATTCAATATGTAGATTTCCTCAAAATATCTGATAGCGTTTATCGTTTACAGGTGACTATCCGGTGCAAAAACGGTTCAGTTTGGTTTCTTAATGTAAGCGATGCGCAGATTTCCAGGCGCCGTAGTTTTTGGGATTCGTTCAGTTCATGAGGTACTCAACCCACCTATCGAGTTTCTTTACCTTTCCTATGAGAGACTTATTGTCATTGGGGATACTCCCACATGCGTAATGCAATCTCCGGCAGCGATTTCGTTGGGTCCGCATCCACCGCTGCTCTTAAAACATCGTCGTCAACTAACATTTCCGGCTTCCCATGTAGTTCATTCTTAGCGCTACATCCTCATTAATGTTTTCCATTGCCAATGTCACATTATGTCCCATTTTAAATTCGTAAAGGAAGAGGGTTCGAAAAAAAATAACGGTACTTGTAACGAACCCTTAAATTCGCACACCTCAAGCACACGTACCTCTTTGTTTTATAAAATAAGAAAATTTAACGTTCTGGCACAGATGTTCACTCGAGAACTACCCAGTATTTGGTGGGACCAGGTCGGTGTTATTTATTATGAACTGTTGACACATCGCTGGGAAACGGTATTCACTTCAAAAAACCGCCACACAAAAAAGTGATTCTACAGTATGACAACGCTCGGCCTCACTTTACCAAACCCGGATGTATCGGATAAGTATGTTCGGCATATTTTATCGGTTTTGTTCCGGAAAACCAGATGGTAAGTGAAGGCACCAATGTCGTCCAAAATGTGTATGGAGAGGGTGTATTAAGTGTGTCCAAGTGTAAAGTTAAGAAATGCCAGCTTAGATTTAGAGAATCAGCCCTGTTTGAGTAAACAGGAAGAGCTAGACAACGAGAGATGACTCATAAAGTTAGGAAAATGGATACTACACCACATCGGTGGCGAAATAATCTTCAGTAAAAGATAGAAACTGGCATTGCGATTCCCTTGCGTCACCATCAAGAGTAATGGCTTAGTTCAGAAGACAAAACTCAAGAGATCGACTTCACCTAATAGGTGTGTGAATATGGAATGCTGATTCTTTAATAACATAATGAATGAATTCAATAATCAAGATATTGGCTATCTTTAGCTATGACTTTTTCCAATCTTTCTTGTTATTGATGGAATCTGCGCTCGTCTTTTAACGCCAACGATTTATGAAGTCAATTTTTCACTTTTTCGTTGAAATGAAAGTGGTGAAAGTAATCAGAAGGGGCCAAATGTGGTGAATACGGCGGATAAGGCGAAGCTTCGCAATCAATCTTTTTTTTTACTTCGTTTGCAATATGTGGATGAGCATGGCCATGATGGAAAAAAACTGATACAATCTTATGCCAGATACAATTTTATCGTTTTACCAGGATTTAGTAGTTCATAGTACACCTTCTCTCCATGGATATTGCGTACTGGTTGCGAGTTTCAAGGTTAACCTGGGTCTGCCTATGATTTCTTACGTTTAAGCTTATCAAAATAGATCTACTTTTATCGCCAGTAACAATTCGATGCAATAAGAAAGAGTTTTCCAGGTCTGCTTGCATCCTCCATTAATGCTTCAATTGACAGTTGGGATTCATAATGAGCACAATTTCAGATGGCATGTCTCTTCAGATTACCAGCAAACTTACCGAATGATTCCGGCTGTCTTCACAATGTCAGTGCCTTAAGATTGGTATACTGGGAAAGACAGCCAGCAGCACTTACTGGCATCGTGACGGGGCACTACGCTTTTCCTGAGAACCCAAGTGTGGTGGGCATAAGTGATATAACATTCCACGATGCTTGTAGGCCAACAGTAAATCCTGGAATTAAACGGTCAATGATTCCATACAATGAAAGCCATGCTCGAATGTTTAACGACAGGAGGGATAGCTTCTTTGTTCCACTGTATAAAGACAAAACACAATTGCGACTTGTGAAGTTTCTGCTTCGGGAAACTGCTGTGTGTTTAATAACCTCGATTTGGTCATAAACTACACAATCAAATTTTTAAAAATGATAAGTGCGCAACACACTACGTCGTTGACGTTGACCCTAGCAAATGGTGAAAGGATCTACACGTGGCATATTTAGGACCTTTTCCCCTTTTCCTAATTCTATATCTACTATGCAAATTGTTACAGAAAAATTGCGCGAAAAATACAATAATGAAAGCGTTTATTCGGCTGGGGATTGGCCATTAGATGGAGGATGTGGAAACAACCCCTAAATTTTTCGGCATGTCAGCGAATGCCTGTCGATTTGTTTAAAGTCTTAATTTGCCAATATAAGCCTCACAAACGATCATGGTCCGGTAGAGAAAAATTATAAAGTCAGTAAGAGCTTCTACGGGATCCTTTAGCCAGCACACGGTTTCCGCACATTGACATTTTCCTGAGTGACTCTTGATCAACTAAACGTCAATCAAACTCGGACCGTTTAGTGACGAAAGCAAATATTCCTATAAGCAAGCAAACGATTATAAGGCAGTTTCAGTTCGAAAGGCTCCAACAGCAGGAGACCACCAGTCTTTTTCCGATCAAGTTTTCCTTGACCCCTCGATTGAAGACCAATGGGATCGAAAGGTCAATTTGAGAAGTTGTCTTCAATTTACAGAGTTTCAATCCGTAGGGACTCCTGGTTCGATGATGTATCGAGACAAAAAAAACTACAACAATAGTGGATGTACAAAGCAGCCCTTTAGAAGCAACGAGAGGTTCTCGCGAGCTTTACGACCAGGAAATAAGGAAAGAATAGCAAGAGCCAGGGGAGCGTCTGATCGACGCGTGAGAATGGTGATGGTCGAAGAATAGAGTTCTGAATACCAAGCAAAGGATAAAGCAAACATGTCAAAGCGGTACAGGGCAAAGGAAATCGTGTCTTGTTTTCTTTTTGGCAAATCTTCAGAATCCTAGTCGGTGATTGAGCTTGGTTGGAAATTTGGAAATCTCATAGACTGTGAAATGGTGATGACGGACAACATCTAACCATTAGTCAGAATGAACCATTGCCCCTGAACGAAGAGCCATCGCCCACCCGACAAAGATCACGTCAGGTAAGCAATACCTAAGTCAATGTTAAGTATTTAAAAGCCGCCAGACATAATGGTTAACTGCGATGCTGTTCAAAACAACTAGCTTTGATTGAATACGAGGCATACATCAATTCACCTGTAATATCTGTGTCCTGCGAATAGAGCTTCAGCATTGTTTGTCATAGAAGGAAGATCCACTGAACTGCGCCCAATATGAGGGAATGAGTCTCCTTGATATCGCACAAAAAATCCTCTCTGCTGTATTATATGAATGCCGAAAACTTTTAGTCAACGTCCCCTATCAGTATAATTTTATGTCACGAAAGTTCACAGTACGGCAGATCATAGAAAATTCCCAAGAGTTCTGAATCGAGCATACCACCTCTTCTCCGATTTATTACAAAGTCGAATATACGTTACAGCATTCATAGATACGATTTATGTATACAGAGCCCTGTCTAGTTTTGGTATCCCCGTTGGGATCTCATTTGGCTGTGCAGGATGGCAATAAATAGTGACCGCTGTTTCGACAAAACCTAGGCCTACAATGTCAGAAAAAATAGTTAAATAGGCGATGCGTTGTCGTGTGATATTGCCTTTACGGCTCAGAAGTTTGGACATTGACGAACAAAGATGAAAATTTTTTGTGTGTTTGATGTACTCTTCCGCAACACCATAACCGATTTTTAAGAAATTCATTTTAATTTTGATGACTAATCGCCTCATATGATTACATCAGATTGATGTCGTGGAACTGACTTAAGCGGGACTTTATTTGATTAATGTGCATCATTCCCAAAATCATCCAAAAATTGCAATTTTCTCAAAAACATTTTGTAGGTACTTACAATTCTGTTGGTTATTCCGTTTTCCAAAGAAATATTTTGCAAGTACTATGAAAAGTCCCTGTTGCTTATGATTCAATCATGGGCGTAAATCTGTTTGGAATATTTTGGTGTACATGATGACATCATCTTCATAATTTGTCGATATTTCGGAAGCTCAAGTATAAGTCTTCCACGTGTAATTGATTGCCTCTAATGGAACAATAAGTATGAATACCTACACCTGCCCAAAGCAAATGCTCACGTATAATTAACCCGATTAACAGGAAAACGTATTTTGAATTTCTACTCCATTACCTTTACTACCAGCACTTTATTTAATTAATCGCTTCTGAAGGAGCTCATTAAAGGACGAAGAAGTATGAGCAATCCTAACTAAAATGGCAAATCAATGTCCCTGTAAAGGAGAGCTTATTACTCATAGGCATACTTGTAGTACACAGAAACCTTCAAAGTCTTTAAAGTCGTCGAAATGTAAACATAAGGACGTACATTTGTGCAGATACGAGTATGATGGTAGACCACATTTGAAGCTGTTCATATTGCTTTTGCCCTTTATTTTGCGAACACTGTACTTCAATCGTGTCTTTGGTAAAAAGTTTGTATATTAAGGGTTGAACCTTAAACCCCGAAATAGTATCTGAAGTGCCACAGTTTCTGCCATGTCACTAACCGCAACTAATTACATATACAAATCTGGCAGCTAAGATTTCAGTGTCGCGTGGTTACGGATACGTGTTGGAGATACGAGTACTCGTACACCCTCAAGTCTCTTACAGTTTGTTCGTAGGTTGATGCCTGAATTCGGATTTGTCACGCATGTTAGCGAGTTCCTCTGTTGTGTTAATTCTCTTTTGTACGAAAAGGAGGTTGGTTTGGTGGTAGCGAATTGTGTTTTTGAATAAATTAGAGAGGAAATTGAGTAAGGATGTTTGTAAAAAGGAATACAAAAGGCTAGTGTTGCCATTAGGTTTGTTTTGTGATACTCTTTGTGTTCCGGGCACATTTTTCGAGTGAAGTCCAAAATGCTTTGATTCACGTTTTAGCCATTCATAGGGCCTAGATGTTGCTATCTTGGCTCATAGCAGACTGCATGTTTGTTAAGTTTTTAAATACAATGCAGACTAAATGATTTGCTTGGTTGTTTTTGTGAAGCATGGTACAATCCTTTGTGGATGGATGACCTCACTAGCTCACATTTGAACGTTTTTGATGGCTGAACAAGGATGGCAATTTTAAAGTACAACCATTTTGCTGTGCTGATTTGGACTGTGGACGGCGTGCCTTAACTTGGGGGGGGACTATCTTTCTATCAGGTAATGGTTACATGAACTCTTTCAAAATAAGCTTTGGTTTGAATATTCAGGGCTTAGAAACTTTTTGGTTCTTATTGCATGAAAATCGATTGGTCTTCGCTTGTTCATTAAATCAAGAAAGATAAGTTAGAAAAGGATACTGGAGCTTGGAATGGTTTGTCACTACAGATGCAAAATTAAAAACGATATGCAAATGATGGATATCGATTAGAGGCTCCTGATTTTTTTAAAGCAAATTAGTCTTGAAATAAGTATCATAGGGTCAAAAACCACTCTTATAAGCATGCTATTGCCATATAAGCTCCAGGGGTATACAGACCGCAGTAGATAAAAACTTGTATTCATTGCTATAGAAGCTGATGCATCTTTAATTTATTTAGTTCTCATGCTTTGGTAGTAGGTAGTCATCAACTTGAATGTTGACTACTTGCAACACTTACTCACTCGCTTGTCATGTGCTCTGTCTGGTTGAAGGGATTTTCATAAGTGAACCATTGGGTCTCTTTACGTACATATGTGTATATTGAGGGAAAAAAGCGCTACCACCTGAAGATAATTTGCCATGCTATAAGGCCGATTAGCTGTAGTTCGTCTTTGGAGATGATGTTGAACAGCTTGTTAATAAGTATTCGCAAATTTGGATTGGTATTGTAAAGCAATCGCCAGATCCTACATTCTTGACTTTATTTTTCCTATGACCGTCCTATCCTGTTCTACTTCTATGAATGGCGTTTGTAGTCATCTACGCGTTCTGGTCCGTTCAGTATAAAATTTATCATTTTGAGTCAGCAGTTGGTGTCTTTTCCTTCAATTTCGGATATCATCAAGAGTGTTATATCCTAGCCTTTGGTTATGACTTACGCCTGTAAGACTTGTAAATAAAAGGTGTTTTTTTGTCATATTTCCCGCTTGTTTGTTTACACGATTGAAGAAGGATTTGAGATGCAGTGCTGAAATTTTGAAACTGCTCCTGAGAGTAACAGAATATGCGATGAGCGGACTAACTTTTTTTAAATTTTACTATTTTCTGTTAATTTTAGTTGGGTTCTCTCAACCAATTTTGTGGTCACCTTTGACATTCTACAAGGCGGTTCTGATTTCTTTCTTTGATCCTTGATTAACGCGTCGCTTCGCTTATCAGGATGGGTGGCGGTAGCTCAAGTGGTAATGTATTGACTTCCCAATTCCCAATTAGACGGTTTGCCCCTCAATACCATAGAAAACTCTCTTTTATTAAGGATATTTAAACCACGCAAAATGAGTGGTTATATACACTTATAAATTGGTTTTACCATAAAATGTTGAATTGAGCGAAGTAAACACTGATCCCTGTATCCAAATTTCCGAGAAACTTAACACCTACTCCAACAGTTTAGGGGTATTCATACCCTCTTGAGTATTAAGCCCTTTTTAATAAAAAAAAAACCGGCCGAATTTTAATAAAAAGTTTGGATGATATTTAAGCCTTGTTGACGGACATATGTATATTCGTCCACCCAATTGAATGGTAAACAAAGCGCATCTGCAATGAGAAAATAGAGCTTAAATTGTAACTAAATTGAATTGCGCATTAATCAATCAGACAGAGGCAAATAATTTCTGTAACGTGCGTCGTTAATTGTAGTTGAAATATAAACAATTAAAGTTAATTGGGAAATTAGTCTTTGGGAGAATGTAGTTAATTTAATTAAATTGATTTCATTTCAATTTAATTAAAAACTTAATTGCGTATGCAGGTTGTCATTAATCGATTAGCAATTACTTTATTTTTGTTTAGTCACCAGCTCTTAACAGACAATGTCGTCTGTCCTTAGTGGTTGCAACTGCTTTTTTTTTTTAAAATAACCCACCCAATTCAAGATCTATCCCCCTTTTTCATATATCACATATGTTACCTGAAGCTATTGGGTATATAACTTAATTCATGCGGTTTTTTTTCTCAAAATTTGAACGTTTATTTAAGAAAAACGTGTATAATAGTATTATTCAAAGTATTGCCCATCTGAAGCTATGACTTCTTCCCATCTTTCTGGCAATTTGTGCATCGACCGGAACAAATGGTAGTCAGAAGGGGCAAGGTCTGGGCTATAAGGCGGGTGGGGTAAGACTTCCCATCCACTGTTTTCCAAATAGTTCTTAACCGGAATAGCAACGTGGGGCCGGGCGTTGTCATGATGGAAAACATGCCTCGTGTCTGGTCGCATTTCCGGGCGTTTTTCGGCTACTGCTCTCTTCAAACGGATTAATTGTGTTCGGTAGCGTTGTCCATTGATGGTTTCACCCGGTTTAAGCAGCTCATAATACAGCACACCCATCTGATCCCACCAAATACAGAGCATTACTTTCGCGCCATGGATATTCGGCTTTGCCGTTGATTTGGCTGGTTGGCCGGGTTTCACATATGATTTTTTGTGCTTGGGGTTGTCGTAATGGATCCATTTTTAATCACCAGTAACAATCCAGCTGCTTTTAAACGTTTTGAAATGGCTGCTTGAGTGACACCCAAAGATTCTGCGAGCTCTTTTTGTGTTTGGCAACAATCTTCATGGAGTAATGCTTCCAGTTCTTCATCTTCAAACTTTTTTGGCTGCCCAGGACGTTCATCGTCTTCCAAGCCAAAATCACCACTTTTAAAATCCTGCAAACTACTTTTGGCACGATCGCTCAGCTAGCGCATGTTCACCATATACTTCCACCAAAATACGATGACTTTCGCCAGCAGTTTTCTTCATATTAAAGTAATGAAGAAGAACTCCCCGCAAAAACACTTTTTCAGGCACAAAGTTCGACATATTTGAGTGAAAAAAAAATTATTGTTGTTTACGCTTCAAATGAATGACATATGCTGAAATGACGTACAATGACAGTAGCTTTCTAACGCATGTTCCAATGGAATAATAACAATGGAATAATACAAGTTACGCCATCTTTTAGACCCAATAATTAAACTTCCCATGTATCGCTTTCAGTTATCATTCCTCTCGATTCCGATCTTCCTCAGCCTCATCAAGATTCAAAGATTCAAAGCGCAAAACAAGCCAAGGAAGCCTTACTGAAGCAAGCTCTTATATGTAGATCATATATTATATGTACAATAGAACATAGAACACCATCGTGGTGGGTCAAAAAGGCTATTAAAACAGAAGGCGTTGCCACTTCAAATGCAATATTTTGTTTATCAAGAAGCATCTTTCTAAAAAATGCACTGAAATTTTCAGAGAGATCTGTCAAATACAATAGTTTTGTTGTGACAGCCGTTTGAAACAATTTTGTGTGCTCATAAAACACTATTTTTTGCTCTAAAAACCGTCGCTTAAGCCAAACAAAAGGGGCTCTTCATCATCGACTCGAACAATTCAACACTGGTTTACTCAATTTCGGTGCGGTTGTACTAGTGGAGGTGGTCGCCCAACTGATGTTACGGAAATTTGACGCTCAAATTTACTAAAACGATACTCCGGCTGATCTGTTTGCAAAACCTTATGAATACAAAAACGTGCCTGAAAAAAAGGAGAAGCCAACAATTTTAACTTGATGTTGAGAAACGGGGTTATAACATCCGAGGTTGAATACGTAACAAGTAAAGTTACTGACAACCACATTTAGTTTTCTTTTAGTATTGGAATCATTTAACATTTATAACTTAAAAACTTAAACTACGATGCCAGATAGATTGCTTAAATTACTTAAGAGGTAGAGATGAGGGAACAAAGAAGGGATTAAGGATGGGTAGTTAAAGAAGAGAAATGCGAGAGGACTGCACTTTTGAAGATTGCACGGTTAGAAATGAGTTTGATTCGTTGTGGTAATGAATTCCATAGTTTGACAGCATGAATGAAAAATAAACGGCTTGAGTTTAAATATTGGTGACGGAAAGGAACAATACTTAAATTTCTTACAGACCGATTAAAGAGAAGTTTGTTAAATAAATAGGACGGACATTTACGAGTATTACTAATGATTTTATGTAGAAATATACAATTTCTTGTATTGATGTGTTGCTGTAGTGTGCAGCCAAATAGCTTTTTTGAGTGTTCAGAAATATGGTCATATCTACGGAGGCCATATACGTAGCGCACCGCATCGTTGAACGCTACTTGTAACCTATGCTGGGACATTGAGTCAAGGGCGCTATAGACAACGTCGGCGTACGTAATGATTGGGGCTATTAATGCTAGTACCAACTTGCGTCTAGTTTCCACAGGAGTAAGGTACGCCGATAGCCATAATTTGCGTAAACATCCATAAATCCGACCAATGACTATTTGAGTATGACTGTAGTCTGATAGAGAACGATCAATAACAATGCCAAGACTTGTGCAATGCTCAACAGCAGTAATTTTATTATTGCTCAAACATATATCTGGTAGGATATTCAAGTTAAATTTTCTAATAGATATTGGTATTATTTGAGATTTTAGAGGGTTCAGAAGCAGCCTATTTACGACGGACCAAGCATATATTCGAGAAAAATCTTCATTATCAAGAAGAGCCAGCTCAGAGAGCTCATTAAAGGGTTTCCCTAGATGAAGCTCAAACATCGTCAGCATAAAGATGCATAGATGTTTGCGTGCAGACTGATGGGAGATCGTTGATGAACATGCAGAATAATAATGGTCCAAGAATTGACCCTTGAGGAACTCCTTGAACTAAAGCTTTTAGAGAAAAAGATTTGCCGCCAGAGGTAACTCTCTGAAATCTTCCTGATAAATAACTAGATAACTAGATAACTAGATAAACAGCCAAGTTTGACAAGTTTTTTACTTCCAGATCTTATATAGGGCAACTGAATGGCATCTAAATTTGTTTACAAGATTGCTTTCGATTTACATTTCGTAGGATTAAAACTAAGTTAATTGTGTTGTGGCCAGCGTACTTGTAGTAAATCGTCGTTCATACGAGTAGATGTGGTTTCGGCCAACCTTTCGATAGAATAATTTTGAACAGTTTGTGCAAGATCATGTTTAAAATGAAGAAAATGGAACCTAAATGCGAACCCTGAGGTACCCCACAACTAATAGGAAGTAGAATAGAAGTCGTCTGTCCGATGACAACACACTGATTTTTTGATTTTGAGCATAGTACTCGTATTGAGTGATCAAAATGTCGAGGAGAGTAAGAAGACTTACCTCTTTTCTAGCTGTAACTTTCGTACTTCGTCAACTTAAGCAAGGGCTCGCAACTTCATTTTGGCTTAAGTCCCGACTGAGTACTGTCTAATTGACTATTTATTTCTAAAAGTATTTGCATCTGCTTAAAAACGAATTTCTCGAAAACCATCAAAGAAATTGTAAAGTCGATTCTGGGCTATAGTCTTCTACATTGCCGTTTCCCTCTTCCGCAATTGGAATAATTTTGGCTTTTTTCCATTCCGTTGTGAGCACAGATTTGTTTTTCTTCAACTATTTGTCCATATTTACTTTATTAGGCTAATAAATTCACAGTGAAACAATTTCTGTCGATGTTATTCGTATCTGGCTAGGTTACTCATATGTTTTCAAAAGTTTCTACCAAAATCTGTTGAGTTTAGATTCAGGTTTGTTGAATTTATAGTTACTGATCTTGTTTTAGGCAGGATTTCATTTAGAAGAGTGGAATAAGTAAGTATAAGAATATGCATCGTCACCACGGAGCATACGCAATATCTCTCTATTCCAGCCACCCTGTGATATCTGCCTATATATTCACCCAGTAGGGTTGTCAGTAAACGATGATATTTTAACGTAATTGTATATAAATATCAAACAAAGTTATGACATAACTCTGACCCCAGTCAAAAGCACAAAAAATAGTAAACAAAAAAAAAATGATATATAGTACCTTAAGCTGCTCATTGAAAAACAACTTCAGCAACACTGTTGTCTGGCAATGTACCTATATCTTTAAAGCTTCAAATAAATGTTTTATTCATTATCAGCATTAAGTGTACTTAATAGTGTAGGGAATTTCTAAAAACTGGTTCAAGTCGTCATTATCAGGTGTAACATATGCGAAATCGCGCTTGGCCTGGTGACCAGAATTCCCAGAACAAATCCGTTCCTCAGCAAAAGCACGCGACATATCTCCTGACATCATAGACATTGGAGGAGGTCAGACTCGAAAACGTGAATGTGAATAGTTCAACAATGGTTTTTACCATGACTTTTGATATTTTATTGTATCGCAAGCTAATTTTAGATTTTTCCCATGGGTTTACGAGCGAGATTGAATTGATTTTTAGTGGCGCGATAATGAAGGTGTGAGCTGCTTGGATTAACATTTTCACCGAGATGACTTGTACGATTTTACGAGTAAACATGCGATTAGTGGTGGACTACTGTATTGATTAGTTGAGATGTTTGAAAGGGCGATTTGCTTTCAAAGAAATGAGTAATGAGACGTTGTTTGTGACGAAATTAAGTTTGACATTAAAAGCGCATTTTTGAGATACCTATGTACGAGTATATACGTACTCTTATTCATTGTTGAATAATAGTTTGAGATTAATTAAAATGAGTTGATTCTAGAAATAGATGTGGGCTTAAGAAGCATACGAGTATATCGTGTCTCATTAGTGATGATAATTGGAAAGATTTACAGACAGATACTCGTACGTTTACTAATTATTTTATTTCAGATCGTTAATCACATTTAACAGATTGAGAGCGGGGGAAACGTGGGAATTAATCTGCTGTCGGGTAACGACACGATGACACACAATGCCACAGAGTCTGGGTAAAGTTTTCTCTCTTCTGCAGTAACTGTCAAAAATGCAGCCAAAGTGAATTTCAAACGAATTAAGATCAATGAAACGGAATTTTAAATGATTATGACATGAAGAGGTAGATTTTGTTGGAATTACGATAGAATGATGTGGTGTATGTAAGTATGCACTTACTCGTCTCGTATACCTGTTTGATTATTTACAACTTGAGTAATCAAAATTATCTGAATTCTTCAAAGATAAATTCCTTGTGAGTTTTTTTGTTTGGGTTTTTTGTTTACCTAATTAGCAACCAAAATATCAATAAAGGAAACCGGGTTGCTTTGGTTTAACGGCCAAAATGTAAATTGTATTTTGATATGCAATTTACAGATGCCGACTGAGGGTTTTGAGATCGCATATACTCGTTAGTTATTCTTGCATACGTAACATGTGTCTGACTCTAGAACTTAGAGCAAGGGAAAACCTGCGTAATTTGCTGAGACATTTGGGATTTTGGATTACAGTGTGACTAGCCAATTTTACCAAGGCCTTTTTTGCCATCTTGTAATTGCGCACATAAAAAATATTGGGACTCGTATTCAGAACGAAAATTACAACTTTTTATTTGTAATTTTTGCAGTCGGAATTATAGAATTGTTATACCGTTATAATCCGGGGTACATCTGGCCCTCAACTAATAAATCTCTTTAGTTCTTGGTCAATTGCCTCTAAGATAGAAGTTTCCTTTCACTAACGTATTACTCAAGATGAGATATTCCTCTACAGCGCGTAACAATAGAAGACTTTTCGTTGAGATCGGAGCCTCAATATCACATGTCTAAGGCTAAAAACACACCGGATAGGACGCGACATCATCAAAAGCAATTGGTGCGCATTTCGACCAAGTAGGTCGATGTCACTGTGCACCTTGCAAAGTAACACTTTCGTTGTATTTCTGATGATATACCACTTTTAGAGTTAGAGCCTTTGAAAACCTAAACGATATAGGTATCTTTTGACAGTAAAAGTCCAGTAATGGCTTCCTACATTCCGTCAACAATGACAATGACAACGGCGTATGCAAGTATTTGTAGATACAATTGTAAACTGTACTCACGGAGTTGACCGAGTTTTGAATTATTTCCTCGTGTATGGTTAGACATGTGTGTGACTGTATCAGTTTCTACTGATGGTGTCATATTCGGGTTAAAGTTAGACCATGTCCTTGGTGAAGATCTACTAAAGTGTAAATATCTGTTCAACCGTGGACGCACTGATCTTTGATGAATGATTTCAGTCCTTCAATCTGCAATGGAAATATTAAGGGGACTGAAGTGTCTATAGCCCCCCATTAGCTTCTTTCTTATGGATCGAGCACACGGTGATAAGGTTCCATTCTTCAGGTGTACTTGCATCTGGCCGGATCTTGGAAATGAGAAACTATATGCTCTATATTGATTCATCTCTTCTTTAATAACAATAGCTCGGAAAGTAGCCCGTTCTATGCGGATACTGCTATCCAAGTTCAATGGTTTATTTCGATTTGAATAATTTGTTTGATTATATTCCCCTATTTCCTTTTTCTGCCTTGCAGCACCGCTTCATAGGTGAACGCGTTTGCTACAAGTGTTTGCCTCATCAATGTCAGGATAAACGCAGCATAACTTTTGTATCATTTACAGGTTTTAAGAGCGTTAAGTGTTGACAAGTCGATGGTTACTGGATCGCCGGTTAAGAATCTGGCGATTTGTTGCAATTGTTATCGGTAAACGGTAAGCTTACTCGCAGTGGGTCTGTGTTGTTTTGGTGTCTGAAATATCCGTATATATACTCGTATATTGGATGAAAAAGGTAGTGCTTCGAATGTAAATTGAAATGATCGGACACCTAGTCAGGTAACTGGAGATTGACTTGGTAACTATCATGTTCTTTTGTAAATATAGAGGTTGAAAAACTTTGTGCTAGGTTATGTTAGGCTAGGTTTAAGTGGCTGTTGAAAAACCAACCCATTTAGGCCTATTGTGATGCCACGTGGATCTGTGATCCTCCTACTCCAGAAACCATTTGGAGCTCTTAATAAAGCGTAGGAGAATTTTTATGTCTGTGTCTTAAGCCACTTAAGTCGTTGTGGAAGAAGGTCCCTAGGTGGAGATTTCTTCTTTGGGAGAGAGCTGGACATGTGCAGAGGAGGGATTGAGGGATTGTTTCCTCCTCCACCTCGTCCATGCATCTTCTGCAAGAGTCGTTAGTAAACATGCTAAGCCTTCTTGCATGTTAACCTATAAGGCAGTGTCCAGTGATGACACCTATAAAGGCGCTAAGATGTTTTCTATTTAAAAGAATTAAACTCATGGAGCGGTTCAGATCTGGCTTTGGACAGATTTGTTTAGTCGCTGAGCATATCGATCCAACCGCCCATCTATGGTTTGTTTTTCTGTTAGCATCCAGATGAATATTATAGTAAACTGCTCCGCCATCTCCATTAGAGATGATCGGCAGTCCATGACTGTTTTTGGATTTAGAGAGCATGAGTCCAGGGATTTGATAGCGGCCTGACTATCGGAAAAGATGCAGATATCCATTGCAGATATCAGATTTTTCTTCAGCCAGGACAGGGCTTCCTTAATTGCCAGAATTTCCACCTGGAACCCGCTACAGTGGTTGGGGAGGCAAATGGAGATGCTAATGTTCAGCTTTTCGGCAAAACCACCACCACCAACCCCACTAACCGTCTTTGAACCGTCGGTGTAGAAGTGGATTGAATTGTCATCCAGAAAGGCATTTTCCTCACACTAGGATCTGGAGGGAATGCTTGCATGGAAGCCCTTGTCAAACCATTGTTTGAATGTGGTGTAGTCGATGTTTTCTGGTAGGATTCCTAGTACGTTAAGAATGTTTGCGTGGCCAGGCCACAGAGTAGCTGCGTTGGCGGCTACTTGTCTGCTGTAAATGTCTAGGGGTGTAAGTTGAAACTGAGTGTCCAGAAAAAATTAGACCCAGATACTCGTATTTCGCTGTATCGGAGAAGACCAAGCTGACATTTTTTTTGACAGAGGACCCACCCAGTTCGGAGTTGATAATCCTGCTCTTTAGCATGAGATTGAACAAGTCCCCAAGTGAATCACCTACGGTGATATTTTATCAGTTAACAAAATTAGTTAGTCCTAGCTCATTCGCAGGCGAGCTCTCTCGTAAGCTATATTTTTCATCTGTAGTACCAAGTTTGCTTTTTCTACACTTTTTCTGCGGAGTAATCTGCCTGGATGCGCATTATTATGAGTATGTGTTCTCTCACTTGCTGGGTACTCATGATTTCTTGCTTAGATCTGATGCTTACAACGCACTCTAATAAGTTTTAGTTATGTTCTCTGCTTCAATCACCTCAAAGGCCATGTGCAAAAGAGGCTAGCTACTCTAGATCTCGCTTCATATAGATGAAAGCCATTGACTTATTAAGACCCCATTCGCCACCATACTACTTCAAAATCTTGGCTGAATCCGAAAAATCGTCATTGTCCTCAATTTCAAGTCTGTTGAAGTAGGTGATGTAAGGAGTTTGCAATGCTGATTATTGACGCTGCCGTTAATTTATTCATGCGACTTTATTTGCCGCATCGCCCTCTTCTGGAGTTAAGTCATTCCTATCACCACATTACTGCTATTTCTAACTGATAAGCATTCACGTTTATGGATTTGACAAATCGATGGCTGTCACGAGAAATATAAAAAGTTTTAGTTGATGATGATGAAACACGGTTTAACTCCATTTTAAAATATATATCGGATTGTAGGAGGTATAACATGGAAATAATAACAAAAACTGTCAAAAACGTTGACGGTAAGGTATTCCCAATCGTGTAAGCGAGTTCTTCCGCAACGAATAGAAGCAATGATTTGAGGGGGCACTCTTGTGTTTGGTATCAGAAAAGTACGAGTACAATCACAAAATCTTTATTTTACAAAAAATGCAGGCTTGGCTATTTAACTATAAATAAAAATGAATAGAAAAACCTTACAATAGGAAGATGATCTTTCAAAAAACATCTTTAGAAGACTTAAGAATGAAAAACCGATCGAGGAAACTCATCCCTTAAGAAATATGAAAAAATTAAGATGGAAATGCTATAGTTGGGTTTCAACAACTAGTCCTTAAGTCGATTGTATCCAGGTTGACACATTTAGCAAAGAAAAAAATATTTCGAATTAGTATATCTTCCCCGGCTGAGTTTTTCAGGACCGTAATCCATTTTGATTTCTCGACGTAGACAAACATCTGCAGCAATAAAAAGCGAAACGAAAACGAAATATCTTTTCTCGATCCTCCTATTTCGACTCAAAATAATTCAAGGTTCAGTTTAGATCACGTTTACGATCTTGTCAAGCAATTAAGCTTGCAAAATGATGACATCTCCGATTTCTCCGACTTCTTTCCGCTCGGTTCAAAACTCTTTGGCCTGCAAGTGCAATAAGGAGTGCTGATTACTTGAAATTGAAATTTAGCTTGACATGAATATCTCTATTCGCCTCGGGATCAGTCCTCTGCCATATAGCGAAATTTCCCGGTGGCGGCGAGGTGTTGAGTAACATGTTTCAGTGTCAGAAGCCTATTTCGGAAATCAAGTCGGTTAGGTAGGTCTATTATTTACATGACACCCTATACACGAGTATGTGCTATCCTGAATTAGTTGACATTGACGATCCGATTGAGGCAGTTTTCCACTTTGCGAAAAAAAGAACTATTTCAACTAAAACAGAACCTTCGATACCTGTCGTAGTTTTCCCTTAATGGGGTGCGGTCCACAAGGATCCGCTTAAGGTGGTTATATCGGTATTAGAAAATAATTTATAATATGTACCTAAATCGTCATAAGAAATATTTATTGGGAACATCATCACGCCACTGAAGCTACTCGTATGTTGTTGTATTTACATATCTTGGATGACAAACTAAAAAACCAAAAATACAATTACATCGCGCTGTTGGAAGTTCTAGTTTATCGAGTTTAACAATGATTAGTTAATCATATGCTTACAAATTAAATAACTAAAAAAATACTGACTCACAAGCTGCAACATTTTGCACGTCAATCGCATCTACTACTTTTACATCGTTAGGAGAATCCCAGCCTAAAATTTACAACTCTTGACTAACCATAATGTGTGTGTAATGTGGGGACAAAAATTCTCACGATTTCATTTGTGAATGAAATGAGGCAAAGAAATATCATACTCGTAGCTTGAAAGATACTCGAATTCAATTATTTTTGGATCCATATTTCCTTTGCACCGTTTAGCATAGACTCATACATAACATTGAAACTTTTAATTACAGCAATGAATTTGTAGATATGATAATAAGTTACCCCATGAAAGTTGGCGATAGTAAAGCTTGTTCCTATCTTTAGTCGCGTGCCTTAAGTGAACTACATACTGGAATTCCCATATCACAGTCTTCCACGTCACGACTATGTACATATGAAATACATTTGTGAACCATTTGATTGAGATTTTTTCCACTCTGGATTTTGAACTTTCCCGTTGATGGGAAAGTATTTATTTTTTTTGCAGTAAGAGCTGCTCACGATTCTAAAATTAGGTCAAGTTCACGAACTATTTTGGGATCTACAAAAATGACCAAATTCTGTATGGAGTGGCCGTATTTGATTAGAATATTGTAGCTGTCAATGAAAACTTCCGATAGGTACTCGTACATACTTATCATCATCAGTACAACCATCATAACTTGATCCTCAGACATAAGCTCTCTCGTTCGTTTCCTTCATACTATTTGTACAGTAAAGCAACATCTTTTGGATATATATTAGCAATAACGTTGAAAATGTATGTATTTATTCCCTTATTCCCATTGCATGTGTAGGCAGAGGTATGTATAAGTAAATTGTGGGAATTTGTGCAGATTGCGTTTCTAATTACTGTTGC
This sequence comes from Volucella inflata, assembly GCA_928272305.1. NCBI lineage: Eukaryota > Metazoa > Arthropoda > Insecta > Diptera > Syrphidae > Volucella > Volucella inflata. Next base: position 109,423,161 of record OV743720.1, on the reverse strand, counting down.
TTGCAGTTGGGGAAACACGAAAATAATTCTCTTCTACGTATTTTACTTTGCTCATGACGGTATTTCATAGGCCGAGGCACTCCAGGATCAAAAACAACATACCTCTTAGGTATCTCCATCTCTAGTTAATAGCCTCTGGTTAGGTACATCAAGCTGTTTTAAGTCCCCTTTCCACTGCATCGGGAATGAGAATTACTTGGCCATTACTAAGAGACTTCTAATGCGCTCTTGAGTGTGTCCACGTTTCTGTGCCATACATTAGGTCAGGGATGATGAGGATTTTGTATAGTGTTTTCTTTGTTGCTCGAAAAAGGTATCCGCCTCAAGTTGAAACAGTGGTTAGCAAGTGCTACTGTTCGTTTGATCTCCACGTTCTTAAGCTTATATCATGATTAGAGTTCACTGCCGAGCCTAGGCAGACAAACTCATTTACGGTCTTAAGATTATTGTTGTTGATAGTCTTTTATTAATGACCATATATTTGTGCTTTGCTTTCATGAATGCCAGATCTAGTTTTGCTGCTTCTGCGTCAATGCTCACAAAAGCCCTATCGGGATAGTTCCTCCCGATTATGTCAATATCATCTACATATCCGAGAAGATGGACAGATATTTGTCTTCAATTCTGCCTTTGTTGTTGCCTTATAAGTTACGCACCACACAATATTCCTATCTTGCCTGGTTGTAGGTAGCAGTCCGAGTTATTGATGTTACATCGAAATGCGGAGATCTCGACACATGTCTACCATTAACTGCAATGCGATCGACTTTACATTTCTATTTTATTCAGGTGACCGCTATACAACCTTGTGGATCTTAGAATTTGAGAAACGTGCTACGACGTTGCAAAGTCTATCGGCTTATGCCGTGATATGATATGTCCGAACACTATGCAATGTAGGCTGTGCACCGCCACGGCACTACCAAAGGTGTGGTCTTTTCGTATTTTGGTATTAAAATCATCTCGTAAAATTTTAAAGTCGTACTTTGGGCACTACTCATGTGTACATAGGTTCTCCCTAGGAGCTCGTATTGCCTTCCTGATAGCGTCATCTTTTTTTATACTGGTGATTTTAATTCTGATTTGAATCGTCACCAGTTTCTGGCTTATAGGTCAAAAATGCATGGCTCTATCCTGAAGATTCGAAGCTATTTTAGTTTTCATTGCAATTACATACTTCTCTTTCACATTGGCTTGTGCGACCAAGACGAGGTATTTATGTGAATCCATACGGGCGTTTATTATTCACGATTAGTCCTCTCATTTTTCCCGAATGACTTATTGTTAAAAGTTCAGAGTTGGTATACTTACTGCATCAATCGGAATGTTTCTGATGCATTTTTACCAAGTTTTGCGTGGAATTTAATCGCCTCTCCTTGTTCTACGAGGGTTATCTGAAAAGTTTCCGACCGAACAATGATACAAGACATTTTTTCTCAAATTTTTTTTTTAATTTTCTATATAGTCTCCTTGTAACTATACACAAGTCTCCCATCTCCTTAACCTGTCCAAATAGAACTTGGCGTGTTTCTCTGCAAAATAATTGTTCACGAAGGTGATGGCGTCACCCAACGCGCGGACAGCTTTCTCATGCCTAAATCTTGATTTAATATGTAACAAACACGTTTTTGGACACTTTCATAACCTCTTCTATCTCTCTTACTTTAATTCGGCGGTCGTCTAACACCATTTGGTGAACTTTAGCAATGTTATCGTCAGTGGTTGTAATTTTTTGATGTTCATCATCTCCCAAGCTCTTACGACCACGTTTAGGTTCAGCTGCCCAAAATTTCACTGTGGTAAATGATATTGCAGAATCGCTATACGCAGAGTCCAACTCATTTTTGATTTGCGTAGGTGTATTGCCTTTCAAAAACAAAAATTTAATAACAGCTCGGTACTCAATTTTTTCCATTTTCACAAAAAAACACTCAAATCGACTCACTCAAACGACTATTAACTAAAAACTGCGCGACCAAAATGACTGAAACTTCGGTAAGTAACTGTCAAAAGATGCACAACTAGCATTCACTAGCTTTTATTGACGAGTGCCGCTATCTTTACGTTCCGGTCGGAAACTTTTCAGACAACCCTCGTATGTTAAAATTTCAACATTTTATAAAAATGTATTCTGGAAAAATGATTTTATAATTGTTAAATGTCAACCAAATGTCATACAATTTTGACAGATAGTAGAAAAAAATTCAACACATGATTGGACAAGTAGATGGCGCTCTTGGTTGCTGAGTAATGGCTCGTGTCCGGGATATTATTTGCCACACTGTGTATGTTCATACGTAGGAAGTAATCGAAAAAGCTATTATTTTATAATATAATCGCGGATAATGTTATTTGGAAATCAACTCACTGTCTGCCTATTTAAAGATTGGCAGTAACGTAGTCCTGAGATGATTTTTAAAATTGTTTTACTGATCCCAGGTAGGCTCTGGATGCACATGATATCAACATTTCTGGCATCAAACTACAAGATCAAAGATCACAAAATATGTTATCAAATCACTTTATACTGCCCTTCAATAATCATTGCGATTCGTTAAAAGCAGTTTCCCCGAAGACATAAAAGGCGCCACTGACATTTTGCAGACATTGGCTGAATATGCCTTCACCCTGAGGGATAAGTTATCTTCAATAATACGCATAGGAAGCCCAACTGTCAATGGGAGTCCTATCGGAGGACACATGTAGCATCAACGCAGGATTAGATCTGTGAAGTGACATGTTCTTAAGCTTCTTCTGTCAATCGATAAGCGCATTTCGCTTGATTTTCTTATGGCCTGGACATAAAACAAAACTTAAAATTTTGACTTTTTGACCAAGTTCAATAAAGTGTTACTTTTAGAACCAGCTTTAAAAGTTACTTTGCCATCAATGTTAACTTAAGCTCCCTTCTGCAATTCACTAAATATCATAGTTCATGGCCAGATACTAGTTTGCTCTTTACATATTTCTGGTTAAAAGACTTAGCTATGTTTATTCAACAGATTGAAATTGATGATTATCTTATGCCAGCGCAATTTCCGTGATTAGTCTTGGGATCATCACTGTCGACTTTCAATTAACATATATTCATTTCCTGACTCAAATTCCAGCCAGACTAAGTCGTAGTGCAGAAAATTGAAGTATTTCCGAAGGAGCTGGAGTTATTTACATCAAGCGAATGGCCATGGGACCAATGGCTTCTTTTTTTGATTGAAAAATGGCTCTTAGGCCATACTCACTTACGAGTACTTGCCCTGAGTGTAGCGAAGGAGGACCCGAGCCCACACCATCCGCATCTCTTGGAGTCTGATGAAAGCAGAAGTAATGTGTGCTTGATCCACAAAAAATAAAGACTTTTGCATAAAGGCTTTGGCACAACTTCGGCTGAATTTCGCGAATAAGAACTTTGATATTTTTTGTAAGAACCTAAATCGTAGGTGCTGAATTGGCGGAGACTTGACTTTTAACAAATCCTCAAAGAAAAAGGTCTAATAGTGTGAAATCGACTGATCCCGGCGGAAAATAGAAGTCCTTTTTTCGACAAATAGTAGCCTATGAAATTAATCACGGCAAATTGCCATTGTCTTAACAGCTTAGTGGTATTTTCTGTTGAAAATAAATGTTGTCCACGTCTATAGCATAAGTTTCAGGCCGAAAACACATGGTCCAACGACTCCGCACCAAGCTGGTACTCATTGTGGATGGGGTGCTTGCTCACCATTTCTCTTGGGTTTTCAGCTTTACAAAAACGACAGTTTTGTTGGTATCCAGGCAGATGGAAATGACTCCCATCACTCCCATAATTTTTGAAACGATCACGATCTTGTTGTTTTATACACCAATTTATTGGAGAATGGCGTGTGAATAGTTGGATGAACCTAATTTATGTGATCATCTCGAAATGTAAACCTGTTGGCTTTCAACCAGATTCTTAACTACGACGGCGATATTTTTAGCTGACCTGGCTGGACAAAGATGAGATGGAGTCTTAACATAATTAATCTGCCTGCGACGTTTCTCGATTTATCGATTAAATTCACAATAGTTGTGCGAGAAAGCTTAAACTTGTCTTTGGATGAGAAATCTTACTCTTGGTTTACTCAGATACGCGACATTTTACTCCACCAACAGATCTAATTGAGCAGCTGGACCCTTTTAAACAAGTTCATTAGCCAGGATATGGCATCTACATTAGGCACATCATCCCAGTAGTTCAAAACAACTTGCATTGATGCAATAGAACTTAGAAAACTAAAAAAAATATGATTTAGATGAGATTTAGGACGAATTTTGGAATTTCCGGCCTGGTATTCGTAACTATCTAAAGATACTGTTTAAGTGGGAAGATATTCACTGAAAGAAACATTTTCCTTTCTGGTAAAAACTAATTTGAATAAAATTTTAGACTACATAATCCCTTGCCATTTCTCAACACACAAATCCTAAACCACTTGAAGAAACAGGGAAAAGTTATCTACATAAATTTTTAAACCATTGTATATTCGTTTAAGATTGCAAAAACCCCTGAGAAAAATTCCAAATTGATGGTAGTCCCAGAAATTGCACTGCGTTGCGAATCAAATGAGATTTACTGACTACAAATTCTGACTAATCTTGTGTCTGGACCAATGTTTTTTTTTTTTTTTTTTTTTTTTTTGTGTTTTCGTCAATGCGTTAGGTATTGGATTTTTTTCAAATGCAGATAATGTACCAAATTAAAATGCACCGCACTTAACGTAGAGTTAAACTTCAAATGACTAATGGCATTCGGATAAAATTAATTATCACAACTGGTTACATACGCAAGCTCGCGCTAGCATTCTTTGGTATAAAATAAATTGTAAGCCCTCAATCAGTTGTAGTTCTAACATTGCACCTCTAGTGTAAGCATCAATCTCGATCTCAATTCAAACTCAGTGCTGTTTTTTAAGATACACAGAATCATGAGTCTTTCAGTGATGCTCGTAAGACTTGCAGCTTTGGTATTAATTTTTCATTTCGGTACGAGCTTGATACATTTTGGATTGTGAACATCTTGTAATTGGTTTTCTGTTTTTAGGCCTAGCAGCATCCGATGGTGAGAACTGGGATGAATGTGGGCACGACTTGAGCATGCCTACCGGACTGGACAAGCTCATTGATTTCGGATTTTTAGGAAAGGTCCTCCGGAATCTAGTTCCTTTTTCAAGACCCGATATTAAGATGCAGTTCTACTTATACAAGAAGGCATTTCCAACTTGCGGTCAAGAGCTTCGTGTCGATGACGATACGTTACAAAAGTCCGGATTCAATACATCACATCCGACCAGGTAAATAAATTTAAATCAGTTTCTAAATACATTCGACTTACTGTTGATGTTGTTGCAGAATAATTATCCATGGTTGGATGAGTCAGAGTAAGACCTCATTTGCTCGTGATGTCAAAGACGCCTACTTTTCTGTTGGAGACTTTAATGTGATCATTGTCGATTGGAGCGTGATTTCAAGCACGCTAAACTATTATAGAGTCGTGCGATTGGTTGAGAGTTTTGGTGAAATAGTGGCGAACTTCACGAAACACCTGCACAATACACTGGGTGTGGACTATGACAACATGTATCTGATCGGTCACAGCTTAGGTGCGCAAATGGCCGGAAGTGCAGGCAGACAGATTCAGCCAGAGGCCAAGTATAACACAATCTATGCTTTGGATCCAGCTGGACCAGCCTTCAGAGGAAAACCAATGGAGTGTCGCATTGATCCTACTGATGCAAAATATGTGGAGTCAATACAGACGAGTGTGAATTTAGGGCTTCTGCAGCCTGTTGGACAAGCGACCTTCTTCCCAAACAAAGGCATCTATCAGAAGTGTTTGGGTATCGGATGTTCACACAGACGGGCTTATAAGTTCTTTGCAGAGTCTATTACGAGCACCAAAGGTTTCTGGGGAACACTTTGTAACACGACTAAAGAGGAGAAAAAGTGGGATTGTCCGGAGAAGGGCAAAATGTACAAAATGGGTGGCGAACCCTCCCAACCAAAGACTGGTATTTTTTATGTTAGAACTAAGGCAACTTCCCCCTATGCACTGGGGAAGTATAACAAATATGTATATGCTTAGAATAGATATTTAAATTAATAAAAGTTGAATTGTATTTATTTGTAACCGCTGTTTCCATATTTGAGTTTCCGATGTCCAAAATCTTAATCATATTCGTGAGATCTATTTTGGGCTGCAATCGCAAATAGTTTCGCTTTCGAAACCTTCAACTCATTTTCTGAAGTAGCTTCCACATATAACACAACTAAAACCGGAAATAAAAGCTGAGAAGCAGATCCGCAAATTCATTTAGCAAATGGCAAACGTCATATTCAAAGATTGCCATTCATTAAAATGTTGTTTTCTGTCTTGGGGCATATTTTAATACTTCTCAATTAGTGTTTATATAAATAAATTTAAAACTTATAAAGTAGTGTCTATGCAGTCGTAAAAAGACAAACAAACAAAAAATATACAGATTCGCTTGGAAAATTTATGCAACACACTATCCGTTGATTGAATACATTGAACTTGAGCTGGCTTTAAAAGTATCATGTGTACAGAAAACTTAACTTAGCTTATTTGATACACATAAAATGTATCTGGCGCTGTGGTCTAGGTAACGTGAGTTAAGGCCTCGCATAATTTAATGACAAGCGCTTATGAAACACCGGGTTTCGGATGCGAAAGAGTAAACTATACTAACTTTTCATAATATAGGGGTAAGGAGCAATTATACGAGAGTGAAGCGTAGTTGGAACGGGCCCTACTTTACAGTGGATATTACCTTGAAAGGTTTGCACTTTTAGACAATTAATTTATATTGTAAGACACCTCCGCAGAAAAAAAGAAGCATGGTGTGAGGTCAGCCTAATTAATTTACTCGAAAAGCCTGCCCTTAATTTCCTTATAGACCAACTAGAAGTGTATATTGACACATTATTTCGTCGAAATAACGTTGTGTAATTGTATCCGCGAAATAACTCTAGCTATCGCAACAGAAGCTCATCGATAGCTTCTATGAGCTCTTGAACAATACCTACGAAGAAATGCCTTAGCCATGCCATTAAAATTGTCCTTGGCGGGCATCTTTGATAGCACTGTCAAAAGTTACAGAATGAACGATACCACCTCTGATAATGGATTCAGGCTAATCCACTTTCGGCGGGGTGAAACATTGTCATAGATTTCACGCAGTTACCACAATTACTATAGTTGTTCACAAGAGGGCTTGAAGAACTCCTGATCAATTAACCATCCACTAAATTGACCACAATACGATCGGCGTCAGACACTCGTCTAGTGTTTTAGATGTCTGAACGTTCTGAGAATTCAACATCGACTCGGACCATTACAATGAATGGAACCTTAGAATTGTTTGCCCAAACCTCAATAAAGGAGACACTGTAAACTGTGCCAACTACATAAACATCATTCTTGTTGACATCGCACACAAAATCTTACTTGCCATATTATGTGAATGCCTGAAGCAGGTCATCAATAACCTGATTGGTCCATATCAGTGTAGCTTCAGCCCAGGAAAATCCATTATCGACCGAATATTCACACTACGACAGATTACAGATCTTGGAGAAAACTCGTGAGCTTCAAATCGATACACACAACCTATTCATCAACTTCAAGGCCTTGTATGATAGCATCTACAGATACGAGCTATGCAGAGCAATGTCTAAGCTTAGCACCTTCGTCAAAGATGCCAACATAAGAGGCATAATGTTTCAAAAGTCCGTCCAATTCCTTACATACGCCGATGTTATAGTATGAAAGCAGCGAGTATTGAGATTGAAGTTGCGTAAACGGATTTAACAGCCAACGAGGGTAGACCAAGTATATGATGTCAAGCAGTCTAACATCTCAGACAGAACGCCACCCTTCTGCAGATATAACTTTAAGGAAGTTAAGGACTTTGTCTACCTACGTTCTGGTATCAAAAGCAGACAACGACAGCACAATAGAGATCAACCGAAGAAAAACTCTTGCCAACACGAGCTCCTTTAGACTAAGAAGGCAATTGAGTACCAAAGCCTTATTTTGAAAAAAGTGACCTTGTACAAGATCTCAAAAATCAAAGCCCTCCCGGGATTTTATTTATAATGGATAAGGGTTCTCTTTGGGTGATTTTTCGTCCCGTCTGCACAAACGTTGAGTAGAGGAGGAGATGCAACGATAAACTGTACGGGCTGTACTTCGACGTCGAATTAGCCAGAAGACTGAGATGTCTGTGTCATATAGAGGGGATGAACGCCAATGCTCCGGTCCGTTAACTGTTCAAATCCGCCACCGAAGGATAGCGGTGTAGAGGAAACTACGTGCGAAACTGGAGACAGATACTTAAAGAATGAGACGGCTGGAGACGTTTGTTGATTGAAGCCCAAGTCCATTCCGGACAGTCGCGCCACATAAACTAAGAATACGATTTAGATTAGGTCTTCTGGGACAAAAAGATTGCATGTATTCTTTATTCTCATTGCCATCGATATGAACCTGTGGCATGTCTTCACGAGTATGTTTCCCAGCATTCTTGCTGGTCAAAAACATTTTAGCATTAATCTTGCCTCGGTTTCCCGAAAAAGATTGTCACTCTCTAGGATTTTATATCGGTGGAACTGCTCCATTTTTGTGTTAAACGGCATGCACTGCTGTGAATGTTTTGATGCTGAGGTTCCAACCTTCCTTATCGATTTTCAACTTGAACTTTAGCCAGATGTTTTGGATTCGTTGCTTGCCCTACAAAAGCTTTGTTGATCAATGTTCTTTCTTGCCCCAACGACTCATCGCTCAATCAACAAATATAAAGTGCGACAAGCGCGAAGCAGTGATCAACCGCTTTCAAGACGCGCGCGCTCCAATTGACTCCAGGCGATTGTTGGTGCAGAAAAATATGCGCTTCCATTATTTTATTCTTAATATATTTTATTTGGGAAAAGAAACGGTTAAATATTCAATTTGTTTCAAAGGATTAATTAATTTAACAGAAGAGCTTAAAATGTCCGGCCTTTTAGTTATTCAAAAACTTGTCCAAAGAAAGAAAATCATGAGATGAGAAGAAGAAACCCATTTTCTAAACAAAATATGTCAAAGTTGTTGTATGTTAATGGTACAATAGCATTTGTTAAGGTGACACTAGTGTCAGTTGATAATCTACGACTTAGATACAGGAAATCGTTATAATGTAAAATATCTCCAGCTAGAGAGGTTGATCTTGAAATATCAGTTGAACAGGTTGAGTAAAAACAAAGTTATAATCGAATGCGAACGGTTCCCCCCTCTAAGCTATTAGCTAACTAACGTAATTGCATAATAGAGCTATTACTCGTATCTTACGATGGAAAGCTACTGCACATTGTATTTTCTTAGCTCGTTTGTAACTAAAAAATTGTGTTTTGATGGCATTCTTCAGATTAATTCATTTAGAATCTGTTTTATTCGAGAATAAATCATTATTTCACTTCACTTCCTCTAGAAAGGAAGAGATAACGAAGTTTGAAAACTTTTGCAAATGTCTCGACTCTAGACAACTGACGAGTATACCAAATTGTCATGAATGACTTTGATTGTTCTGTTGTGATTTTTCGGTTAACTCGCACTCAATTCGATCCATATTTGACAAGAATGACAGAGCTATGTAATTTTTTGTACTAAGCTTATGTCATGTCATTTCTGTATAGTGATGTCATCAGCAAATTGTGATAGTACGGATTTCAAGGTTTTATTTTGTAGCTACTTTCAATTTCAGATGTCGAAGGGAATATGAGATCGAAAGAAAAGATACATCTTTTTTTGTATACATATACATATGTATACAAACTGACTTACCCTTAGGCAACAAAAATTTTTAGCAATCGTTAATTGGATATTTTAATTTTTTCTAATTGTTGGTCCGCAAATAGAACTTTCAATACAACATGACTTACGAGCCAAAAGAGAAACTGGGATCTTTTTCGAGGTATACTCAATATCTTTGAACTTCATTGCAGAATAAGAAGCGCAGTCAGTAAATTTCAATCATTATTCAACCTACATTTGGTAATTCCAACAACTGTGCTCTAAATAGATACAGAATGAGACGACATTTGTACAGCAGGACTAAATAAAACTCTGTACACTTATCAGAACAAATCGGAAAAGCCAATATGTGTCGTAGATAGATGGCTTCATCCATCGTACAAAAAAAAAAAAAGACATCGTAAGTGACCAGCAAAATAAAACAAAAAAACACTGTGGCGCTGGCAGCCCGGTATGGGCCATGGCCCAGCTTCTTGACACTCATTTGTGTTGTTCATGTTGTAATTTTTGTCACATCTGAGCGGGTCCTACGGTTTATCGCCGAGTCCGAACGGCACTCCTTAGAAGCTTTTTCGTAGGCAATTTTACTTTCGGGAGTTTGCCATTGCCCGCCGAAAGGGTGATGACGATTTGAAAAATTGTTGGTGACCCAGCCCGGAATCGAACCCAGACTGTCTGCGTGATAGTCCTATGAGCTAACTATCTGCAAAATAGGCATTTTAATATTGTTCAACGAGAGAAATAAAAATCGGAAGTGAAGGAAATAAGAGTTTAACGCAGCCTTCCTTCTTTAATGCTAACCTTTGAGAAGGCGATGAAAAAAAGCTATTAGCCGTTAGATGGCGGTTTTTGGAACCAATTGTGCCGTCACCAAAGGACCAATCTTTACTAACTTTACTTTAGGTGGCGCTACAGTCCGGGGTGGACCTGGGCCTCAGTCAACAAGCTTCTCCAGCCAGCTCGACATCTGACTAGCTGCCTCCAGTTTCACACGCTAAGTTGGCTGAAGTCCTCTTCCACTTGCGTGCGCCACCTGAGTCTTGGCCTTCCTCTACTGCGCTGTCCCTCGGGGGCGGATTCGAAGACTTTTCGGACCGGAGCATTGGTGTCCATGCATTCTACATGACCCAGCCATCTCAGTCTTTGGATCTTCACTCTTCTGGCTAGGTCCATGTCGCTGTAGAGTCCATACAGTTCGTAGTTGTATCTCCTCCTCCACTCACCGTCAATGCAGACGGGACCGAAGATCGCCCGAAGAATTTTTCTCTCGAAGCAGCCAAGAACACCCTCATCCATTTTTGATAATGTTCATGCCTCTGCGCCATAGAGCAGGACCGGGATTATTAAAGTCTTATAAAGGGTGACTTTTGTTGTCCGAGAGAGGGCTTTGCTACTCAATTGCCTTCTTAACCCAATGAAACAGCGGTTGGCAAGAGTTATTCTTCGCTTGATCTCAGCGCTGGTGTCGTTGTCTGTATTTAAAGCAAAGCCTAGGTAGACAAAGTCCTTAACTACCTCAAAGTTATATCTGTCGAGGGTGACGTTCTGTCCGAGATTTCGGTGTTAGTTGTCCTTTTTGCTTGACAGCATATACTTGGTCTTGCCCTCATTGACCGCTAAACCCATTTTCGCTGCTTCCGTCTCAATACTCGCGAAAGCGCCACTGACATCACGCTGCTTTCTCCCGATTATGTCAATATCGTTGGCGTATGTGAGTAGTTGGACGGACTTTTGAAAGATAGTGCCTCTTGTGTTTGCTCGTGAGTTTTGCACTATTCTTTCAAGTACGATGTTGAAAAAATCGCACGACAGCGCATCGCCTTGTCTAAATCCTTTCTGGACATTAACCTTTACTGACCTTGATGGAGCAGCGAGCATTCTCCATCGTCATCCTGGAGACATTGCTTGCTCTGTATAGCTCGTCTCTATAGATGCTGTCATACGCGGCCTTAAAATCGATGAATAGGTGGTGTGTATCGATCTGAAGCTCATGGGTCTTCTCCCAGATCTGCCGTAGTGTGAATATCTGGTCGATGGTGGACTTTCCTGGCCTGAAGCCACACTGATATGGACCTATCAGGTTGTTGACGAACGGCTTCAGGCGTTCATACAATACGGCGAATAAGATCTTATATGCGATGTTAAGGAGACTGATGCCTCTGTAGTTGGCGCAGTTCAGAGGGTCTTCTTTCTTAAGAATTGGACAAACAATGCTGAGGTTCCATTCATCGGGCATACTTTCGTCCGACCATATTTTACAGATGAGTTGGTGTATGCTCCTTACCAAGTCATCGCCTGCCGCTTTGAAGAACTCGGCAGTCAGGCCATCCGCTCCAGCAGCTTTGTTGGACTTAAGTTCGATATGGCTATCTTCACTTCATCCAGGTCGGGTGGACGGAATTGTTGGTCATCATCGTCCAGGTTGAAAGGTTGATTCTGCCTGACAGCGGTATTTGGTCCGTCATCGCCGTTATACAGTCTGCAGAAATGATCTTTCCAAATCCTCAGCATCGACTGCGATTCTACAACGATGTTCCCTTCTTCATCTCTACAGGCTTCGGTTCGGGGTTTGTTTCCGTGGCATGTTATTTTTACCTTTTGGTAAAACTTCCGAACCTCATTCCTGGAGTAGCATCTCTCAATTTCCTCGATCGCGCGCTTCTCATGCTCTTTCTTCTTCCTCCTGAGAAGCCGGTGCTCGTCTCTCCTCTTCCGCTCATAGAGCTCATGAGCAGCTCTGGTCTTTCTAAGCAGCGCCGCGTTATATGCATCTTGCTTAGCTGCATGTGCTTGCCGGCATTCATCATCGAACCAGGGGTTTCGTTGTGGTGGACGAGTAAAACCCAGCACATCAGAAGCGGCATCTCTGATGGCGTTTTGGCAGTGTTTCCAATGGTCTTCGATGCTTGATGCTGGCGGCATTGGACCTCTTAAGAGATTAAAAGACACTCAATCGGAAAAGGACTTGGCGATCTCTTGCGATTGTAGCCGTCTGACGTCGAATTTTCTCACAGCATTAGTTTGTCTTGGCGTAGTTTGGGATATCCGCAACCGTACCTTGGCTACAACAAGGTAATGGTCCGAGTCGATGTTGGCTCCTCGGAATGTACGGACATCCATAATGCTGGAGGAGTGTCTTGCGTCGATCGCAATGTGATCAATCTGGTTGACTGTTGATTGATCAGGAGTTCTCCAAGTCCCCTTGTGTATGTCGAGATGTGGGAATCGCGTGCTAGCCACGACAATGTTTCGCCCCGACGCAAAGTCAATTAGCCTGAATCCGTTATCGGAGGTGGTGTTGTGCAGGCTATATTTTCCGATTGTTCCACCAAAGATACCCTCTCTTCCTAGCTTTGCATTAAAATCACCGAGGACAATTTTAATGTCATAGCTAGGGCATTGCTCGTAGGTCTTGTTAAGGAGCTCGTAGAAGGCTAGTATGAGGCTAAAGTTGGCGAATTTAGCCTTGATGCGGATTGCTACGAGGCGCTCGCTCACATGCCGGAAGATGAGGACTTCTTGTCTTAGTCTGCCTCTAACAACAAAACCGCATCCAAATAAGCGCTGCTTTTGCCGTCGATAGCAATTGCCGTAGTAGATGTCGCAGTTTTTCATCTTCTTTTTGTCCGGCCCATCCCATCGCATTTCTTGGATGGCGGTTATGTCTGCTTTGCAGCAGTCTAGGGCCTCCGCTAGTTGCTCGGCTGCACGTGGTCTATTAAGGGATCTAACATTCCACGTGCATATCCGAAGCTCATTGTCCTTAAATCGTTTGCGTGGGTTGTCAACAGTAGATCCGTCCATATCCGAGGCTTGTTGATGCTTCGTAACTTAGTTTTTTTTTTTAAATGGCCGGGAGTTACCCCGCCGGCACAACCCCCAACCTGGAGGACCAATTCCATTTTGAGTGCCCCTAGGACGAGGGGTCGGTTACACCGAAGCCAGTAACCCGTTCCGGGATGTGAGCGCTGCCGTTGGCCCTTATAGGGCTCGTCCGCCACCATCTCTTTTCCAAGACCCTGACTAAGTCCTGGAAATCCTTTCCGGCCTGAGCTTCAAATATGTCGGAGTAGCCCGGATAAGGTCTTGTTTTGTTTTTCCGACACTAATCCTGGTTAATGGCGCAGGAAACTCGCCATTTGCCCTCTTCACTTCGCAACCTCTAGTGAGATTCCCAGATGGCGCCACGGGGAGGCGTGAAGACCAATCTTTAGACCGCATTAATAAGCTGAGAATGCAGGATATGATGAATGATGAATGATGTAGCTTTCTTCCTTCATATATTGTTTAAAATTTCGAATCAGTCGTAGGACCCAAGACGTTGACGTTGACAATGCCTCTGGACCTTGTGATACATCTTCTTAAGTTTCCATTGCATTCTTCATATCCTATACCTCTTTTCTACCCATTTTGTAATATGTATGTACTTCTGATATTCTCTCATATGTATGAACCTACTTGCTCGATTTACCCAGCAGATTCACAAAATTATGCGGGGATTAGTATCTTAGTGTGGTAAATTTTGCTTTTCATACTTTGGGTAATATTCTGTGCACTGATTTTACTTTCCCAATTCACAATGGAGCCTCTATAAACTGAGACGATATAAGCCTTACCTACTGTCTAAATATGTACAATAAAGCATTTTCATTAAGAAATTTGGCATTATTGTCTTAGGTCCCTTTACATTTGCTTCAAAAAAGGCAGATGTTGTCAAGATAGAACAAGAAGAGGATAAACTTCACTATCTTATACCATGAAGCTAGTGCAATCCATCAAATTTCTCGTTTTTTGGCTACTTGACGACCATCATTCCTCATTCGTTCTGCCGTTCAGATGGCCGCCTCTGCTTCGCTGGCAGTGCTTCAAGCGGTCGGTCCGATTTTTTATCACTCTGTCCAATAGGTGCGGGGTTATACCGGTAGTTGCATGTCGAATGTTGGCCTCGACCTCATCCAAAGACTTGATGTAACCCCAGAGTAGATAATTGAATGGTGCCACATCGCGTGATTGAGGCGGATAATTGATGAACGATTGCCGTGAGATGATCCAGTCGCCAAATTTCTACTTCACAACTTCGAGCATTGCGTCGCTTATGTTCGGATATATAGATGTTGCCTGACTACAGAAAGTCGGTTAAAATTGCTCTATACCTGACACCATTGATGATGCCGTCATGCCATAAACTGTACCATACAGTCAATCTTTGTGGATGCATTGATGTTTGGCCGAACCCTTGTAAATTGTGTTCGCTCCAATAATGGCAAATTTGCTCGTTGACATAGCCGCTGAGCCAAAAATGGACCTCGTCCGAGTAGATGATGATGATCCGGAACTGAAGTGAACTCACGGCGTTGTCTATGGTCATGAAGGCCCAAAGCCAACCGTAAAATAAGTCGAGCTGACTCTCTGACGATAGTTTATTCAGCTGATCAGCGCCGAATCGATATTTTTGTGTTTTCTTCAATACTGACCACTACAGCTGCTATGTTTTCTTCATTCCGCGCCAATCTCTATCTGATTGGTGGCTTAAGATTCAAGAGAATGTACTCACGCTCAAACTTTTCCACGGCGCGACATTTTTTATAATTTCCGCACGTTCGGTATGCATAAAATGATGCATGATGAAATGGTAAACTTCAATGAAAACTGTAACCACTGGATGTCATGAAATGCAAACTTTGACAGCTGCGGAAACATAAAAATTCAAAAAACTATCATTGCTATCTGGTCATCCTTTATGTAGTTAAGTCCAACAACAATAAGCTGCCCTTCATTTATTTTACCATCAAACTGGGCTCCACGTGCAAATCTTTTGGTTGATGCAATTTCAACTTTGATATGCAGACATTTTTATCGGTAGTCAACTAGAGGCGGCTTTAGATAGGTATCCCAGTACAATGATTTGTCTGTCCTAAGCTACTGCCCTACGTCCTCCGATTGCAAGAATATGGGACGCGACTTACCGCCCCAATAGACTCTGGGCGGTTGTCATGACCAAAATATCATCTCTAAAATATATCTATGCGAATATCTACGTAAGTATCAGTTCTTGAAAGGAAGATGATCAAACAGCTCTACTCTTTCAAACCAATTTTCACGTATGAGTATGTGAAAACACAAAGTTCAAATTCAGTATTCCCATGAAAGGCCTTTTACGAAGCCAAAGTTTCAGCGCTGAGTAGGGCTTAATTATATCTCCGTAAATTGCTTAATTTTCTGCTAAGAATGATGACAAATTACGTATTCACATGCTTAGCCCCATGGTACATGTAAAATTAATTCATGGCAGCAATGGTTTGCTTCTTTTATCTTAAGGTACCTCATTTCAATTTGAAATAATCCGCATTGCTACCCTCTCAATCCACCCCAAATGATGGTTTATTATTCGGAAATGACTCAACACATCACAGTATCTCACACATCCTTCCAAATGGCAAAGCTCGCAAAACAGACAGTCTTAGACGAATCATACATAATCCGAGTGGATCTCCATATATTCAATATAATGGCCTTTCCCAAAAGTCCCTTCATCATATATGTACTCGTATGTGCATATGTATGGAGCTCCAGTAGCGACCAAACGAAGGTTAGGACATCTACGTAACATCATCTATCATTCTGGCAGGATTACAAGGCTCTGAAAACAGTTTTTATTGCCATCAGACCTTTTCAGCAAACATATGTACATGGGCTACAGACTACCCTCCGTGTACAGGGCAGCATTCCATTCACATTTGCATGCATAATGCCATAACGAGATATTAATCCGATTTGACGTCCTAAATTTAAATTAATTTCATCATCGCTTTGGGCCGCTTCAAAGGGTTTGAATAAAAGACTTGTCGAGGAATCTACATAGGTAGGCGTCTGACGACTGTTAGGTGCTCATGTGTGAGAATTCAAGGTGTATGGCGACAAATGGGAACTCAACCCAGAATGCACAGAGGTTTTAGGGATCTCAAAGAAAAGCCCATAATTTAATTATTGGACATAGGGATGGGGGAACTACGACAATGACGGCGACGACGACAAAGTTAAGTCGTTTGAGTATCTTAAAGTAGAGTGGGTGGTGCTGCGAATAGAAAATGTGGCATTAGGGGCGATATTTCACATAGTGACCTTGATTTAATGAGGCAAAGACAAAGAAGCATTTCTTCGGTGAATTGGAGTGTAACGGTGACATGCGATTTGGAAACTTTTATGGTTGCCACTCAATTGGTAACAAGGGCTGCACCTCCATAAAGGTAACACACACGAGCAGATATAAACTTGTTAAATGTTAATTTATTGGTCTTGGTCTTCTGTTAAGTATCTATCGAATGTGAGCTTGAGAAGTTGACTAAGCAACAATGAACTGGTACAACAATTTGGCCAGAAAAATAGAAAGTAATGTAGTTTATGGAGTTCAATCGATTGAAAAAGACTTTAATACTGTCATCTAAAAGTGGTTAAAGAAGAGGGAAATACAAAGTTTAGGTTCCATTGAAATTTAGTGGAGTACTAGGGCTGTTTTTAGAGTTCATTTTTGGATACCCTAAGCAGAAGCAAAAGGTGGTATTGATAGTAATATTTCAGACCTTGATCATTCAATTACCGAGAAACCAATACAGGTTCGGCCATTGGAAAGATTCGAGGCCGATTAAAACCCCTTGCCGATCTAAGGGTTTCAGAACTCGGTACTTTTTGCAACTCTACATCGTATCAACCAACTTGTGGAAGACCCTTCCCGCGACTTCAAATATAAAACACAGCCACCTTGATGCTCCCACTTGAGGGACTACCTCTTTCAAGTCAGATTTAGATCAAAGTACGAGAGGCGACCGACCGCTTACAATGTTACTGGTCAAATCGTATCAGTGTATTAAAATTGAAATCTTTTTAGATCCGGAGTGAACCAGACCCTAAGCAAACAAGCCTTTTCCGCAAGCGTGGTATTTATCTGACTTTTGCTACCTCTAGTAAGCGAAGTTGGCGGGATTCTTCTTCCACTCGTGTACACCACCTAAGATGATCTCGCTCTCTACTGCCGTGCTCTTGTGGCTTTTATTCGAAAGTTTTCCAGACCCGGGGCCCTGGTGTTCATAGGAGTTTACTATTAAATTTCCAAACTTAGTCCAGGCTCAAGGAAGCAGCGTTAAACAAGAGTGATTGTTCGCATAGTTTTCACGCTGTGTTCATTATAGGAGTTGAGAGCGATTTAGAACCTATCTGCCTATTCTTGCGTTAAAGCATACTGAGACCGGTCAGATAGGGTTATAAATACGATGTTGAGGAGACTAATTCCCTCCGTGCGGCATCGGATAAAGAATAGTACCGCAGTGCGTCCCAGCTTGTCGTAAGAGGCGACTAAATGGGACACCAATCATATACAGGCAACCATGACACCAAAAATGAGCCTGTGACACTTTAACACCTTAAAACTTTCCCACAAGTTTGTATGCAATCAGTGGGTTCCCACGTCTGGAGACTACCGGTGGGGTAAAAGAACAGTCAATCAATTCGAAATGAGCATACAAGTATCAAACCACTCAAACTTTAGATACACTTCATGGAAATGATCGCAATTAATAACACTACCCCGCTGGGCACCACGATTGCAACGCATTCGGGTGATCCCAGAGCAAGCAGAAGTGCTTGTGTCAGAGCCCGACGGATTCGGGGGCGGGCAAAATGAAGTTTCCAAAATATTTTTCTTAGCTTCGGTTTGCAAGTTGGAACGTCGGATCGATGACACCAAAAAGTTTAGAACTGGAAGCGATTATGCGTCGCAGAACTCTACAAATCCTGTGCGTACAGGAAACGAAGTGGTGTAATACAGGAAATAAAGCGCGTTTTCTAGATTTAAAAACTAAGGCATTTAAGATGTTCTACCATGGAACGGTCAATGGACGAAACGGTGTTGGAATCGTTGTTGCAGCTGATCTTCTAAACAACATCGTTGGTATCTTGAAAATAAGCGACCGCTTGATGAGTGTTAAACTCGTCATACACAATGAAACGTGGAACATTGTTAGCGCGTACGCCCCACAAAATGGATGCGACCAATCGGAAAAAGATACATTTTGGTATCAGAGTTCGGTAATTTGCTTAGAAATATACCTATCGATGAGATGCTCTTCGTAGGCGGAGATTTAAATGGCCACGTCGGAGAAACAAATGTTGATTATGAGGACTGCCACGGCGGTAAAGGCTTTGGAACCAGAAATTCAGCTGGCGAAGACATCCTTGTAGCGTGTAGGGCGTACGGCTTAACCGTCTTAAATACAATGTTTATTAAACATCAACGACATCTTATCACCTTTAGCAGCGGAGGCCACGAAACGCAAATAAATTATCACCTCTGCAAAATGTCGATGAGAAACCGTGTAAAGGACTGTAAAGAAATACTTGGAGAATCGCTAGTAAGCCAACACCGTCTGCTCATTACAGAACTTTTCACAGCGGAATCACCGAAAACACGGGCAACGTTTGGAAAGCCAAAAATCCGGTGGTATAATCTATCGAAGGAACGAAGTACTTCACAATATAAACGGTATCGCAGACTCACTTAGCCCGCAAGAAATGTGGAACAGCATGCACGAGGAATGCATAACACTCGCAAAGTCCCATCTGGGGACTATATCGAAATACCATCACGTCGGCAAAGAAACATGGTGGTAGAATGACGAAACCAAACGAGCTGTTGCCGACAAGAAGAGTGCATTCCAAGCGTGGACAAAATGCGATCGGAGCGACGATATCGAAAAAGCTCGACTGGCTCTTGAATACGAGCGTCTTAAAAAGATCGCAAAGAAAGTCCTGGCTCGAACTCGAGCGGCAGAAGCGGAAAACCTGTACCAGGAGTTGGAACAAATATCCTCACGATCGGCGGATAGAAGACAAGCTATCCAAGAAGTTCAAACGTCGTACAGTACTAAAATGCCAAATATTTTTAAGCTCGCTGCACAGAGGAGAAAAAATTCAATGGAAATAACCTCGCCGAAATACATCAAAAACGCAGACGGTCGCTTACTAACAAATGAAAAGGAAATTTGTGACCGGTGGCTTGAATACTGCAAGGAGTTGCTTAACAAACGGTTTCCACGTGATATCGTGCCGACAGCTGGTCTATTCGAGGAGGAAGTTTCGGACTTTTCAATCGAAGAAATAAGTATAGCAATTGGAAAAATGAAGCGGGGGAAAGCGGCGGGACTAGACAGCATTCCATCAGAGTTTTGTTCGAAGATGGAGGGGATCGGCAGCGAATGGCTATCTATATATAAATGTGGACAACCTATGCCGAATCAATGGAGAAGTAGCTTCTTGGTTCCATTATACAAAGGAAAAGGCGACACTCGAGAATACAACAGCTATCGTTCAATCAAGCTTATGTCACACACAATGAAAATCGTCGAAAGAGTCTTAAACGAACGTCTTCGGCAAATAATAAAGCTCGATAATAGCCAGTGTGGATTTGTTGAAGGAAGATCGACGGTGGACGCTATCCAAAGCCTACGAATAATAATGGAAAAGCGCCGAGATTCGTCTAAGGATTTACACATGGTATTTATCGACCTCGAGAAAGCATTCGATCGAGTGCCTAGGGATCTCATATGGGCCGCGCTGAGATCTCAAAACGTACCGGAAACGTATGTTACAATAATACAAGACATGTACGGAAACGTGAAAACTGCGGTTAAAAGCTCTGCTGGACTAACGAGAGAATTTCCAGTTAATGTCGGAGTGCATCAAGGAAGCGTACTTAGCCCTTTCCTCTTTAACGTAGTATTCGACTATCTTTTAAAGGACTGCATGCGCGATGCTTAGCGATAACGTCGAAGATTTACAGAACGCCTTAGATTCATGGAGAAATGCGCTAGAGAGAAACGGGTTTAAAATAAGTCGTTCAAAGACGGAGCATCTGACGTGCCCATTTGCGCATCCGTTGCGACCTGTTCCGGATATAATGTTAGACGGAATAGTTCTTCCGAAAAGCACTATCTTTAAGTACTTAGGATCAATCGTTAACATGAAAGCGAAATGTCACGACGACGTAAACCACAGAGTGAGTGTGGGATGGATGAAATGGCAGGAAAATTCGGGAATCTCTTGCGACCGAAAATTTCCACTTAAATTTAAGGGGTAACTCTACACCACGGTTGTTAGACCAGCTCTTATGTACGCTTCACAGTGCTGGACAATGTACTAAGCGTTTAAAAACAAAATGACGACAGCGGAAATGAAAATGTTAAGGATGTCTAGTGGAGTCACTAAACGCGATTGCATTAGATCTACGCGCATAAGAGGAAGTCTACATATAAAGAATTCGGTAACCGAACAGCTTGAGGCGAATAGAATAAGCTGGTATTGCCACGTTCAAGGGAGATCTGCGGAAAAGCCGGTTAAAAAGGCACTATCAACTACGGTCACTCCAACTGTAAGAAAACGAGGTCGGAAAAAGAATTCCTGGATTTCTCCAAATGTTGCAAATGCGCAACAACGCCTGGGGCTAACCACTGAAGCGATCCAGGACCGAGCATTATGTAGACGCGTTCTGCGGTCTGCGAAATTAGCCAACCACATAAGCGGAGCAGCAGCGATGCAGTAAAAATGGGAAAGTCGTTACGCATAAGTTCGTATAACGAGGAAAGGGTTAATAAAAGGATAAGAAGTTGAGGAGACTAATTCCCTTGTAGTTGACGCATTTTATGGGATATAACTTCTCTAAGATCTGTCACTTTTATTTTTAAAGAGTTGTCATACCATATGCTTTATGTAAGTTAGAAGGAACATTTCGTCGTACTCACTGGAGTACGATCTTGTTTCTTTCGCAGTATGAGAAATTTAGTTGACGGTTTGTTAGGCCTTATCAGCGTGAGCCATCTTTGCCTGGTGAGGACAATCACTCCGTTTATTTGACTCCCTCCTGACTTAAACCCACTCTGCCACTCTAAGCACTACCCACCGTATCCTCTGCTCAGGCCTAGTCCCGGTGGCATTTCTAGGCGCAGGAGCCTATCATACAGGTGGTTCCAGTGCCTAGCTCTGGACCACTTCCGGCGTCTCTTCGGTCCCTCCATCGCGTCCTGTTGAGCTGGAATACTCGATACCGTAGATAGCTACTTAATGCGCAATAATTCGATTTTTGAATGGTTGTATGGCACGTAACCTATCTTCCTGGAAGCATAGCTCGCCCTCATCCAAATCCATAATTTCTGGTCATAAAAAATCGATTAGCCTCGATAGTGTTCTAAATTGTCTGTAACCTTTCTTAAATTGTCTAGTAAAGCGATAACGAAGCGCGTGGTGATTTTGCTTCAATTCCAGAGTCATATGGACACTGTAAGCGAATAATCCGAGATGTTTGTGCAAAATTCTTCTAAGTTAATGCGATAACAGCTGCGTTCAGTTGCAACAGTAACAACTTTGGCGCTTTAAGGTCCTCGGGTATAAGCGCACTCTTTGGGGAAGAGCTGCAATATTCTCTGTTAAGCGCACAGGACAAAGAAGAGAATATGCTTCGTTATTAATCAGCAAACAAACTTGCGTACACCAGCTGCAGTTGCAGTTCATCATTTCGACCGAAATTTCATTT
Source organism: Volucella inflata (assembly GCA_928272305.1). NCBI lineage: Eukaryota > Metazoa > Arthropoda > Insecta > Diptera > Syrphidae > Volucella > Volucella inflata. The sequence continues at coordinate 109,400,758 of OV743720.1, read as the reverse complement.
CAAAATTCACACTGTTTCGGCAGTATTTGCAGTATTTGCCAACGTTGCTTAAATATATGTCTCAAAAAGATAACAACAGATGGCCCATTCTTTACAATTCCTAGTACACAATGATGACAATGTCGTCGGTATGCTAAGAAATAAGAAAGCTGTATCTGGAGCGTTTGTGTACATTGAAATAGAAGTGGCAAAGATGGGCTTAGTTATAAATGAAGGAAAATTAGTTGTGTAATATGCTCTTGACATGAAAGAATACCCAACATCATATGACCTGGACAGCAGCCACAACGGCAAACCATATCATTAAGGCGGTAAATGACCTCGTATAACAGGGCTACGCTGTAACTTTGGGCAATGATATCAGCGCCAGCGTTGAGATTAGGCTAGGAATCACTCTTGTGAATTTCCGTTTCTTTGAACTGTTAAATAAGTCTATTCCCGAAAGCAAGGGAAGCACTGCATCATCTTCCTCTGTAATATGTTACGTAGAATGCTCGTGCGAACTTTGATGGCACAGGAAGGATCAGACCCCTGACCAAACTACTTATATTCTTACGCACTCAATACCCCTTTAAATGATTTCATCACTTTATCTAACAACAAACTTAAAGTAATCAAAGTTTAGTTTATCCCAAAGTCATGTGCAAACACCACTTAAGAAAATTTAGGAAAAGTTGTTACAACCACTCAGCAACTTATCGATTTCGGATATTAGCTAGCTGTACACTGTATTCGTTCTACGGAAAAATGTTCTCCTCTACGAGTATAGTACTCGTACATCTGTATTGAACTTAGAAAATCGAGCAAACCGTTTTAAACCCTTTCACTACCTACTTACACACTTTAAAGGATGAAAGGAAAAAAAAATATACTCGTATCCTTATCTTCCGACTTGACAGTCACTTGCTCCCCATTGACCATAAGTTGCTATAAATATTTGAAGAAACGAGGTCAATGTGGTGACTTTTTGAACTTTCTCTTTACATTCCAGGACATCACCTTCACAAAAAAAAAAAATTCAAAATTCGCATGTCTATTTATGGAACCCCACGCGGAATTTTACTGCCGCAAGCCAGCAAAAAAAAAAAAGGAAAAGAAGAAAAAATGGAAAAAGGAAATAAAATATGATAAAAGAAGAGAAAGAAAGGGGAGAGTTCCACCCTCAAACCAGAATTCTGAAAGTTTTCCCTTTGCTCGTCGAAAGTATGATGAAGGGTTTGAAAGTATGGAAGAGGAAAAGACTCTGAACGATGGGGGGTTTCCCCTATTCTTGTTATTTTTTTGTTGTTAAAAGTGAAACATAGTTCCTTTCTATTATGGAGCAGTTTTTTCAACTCTCTCAAGTTAGAGTTCCTTTTCCTTTTGTGATGGTTCTTTCAAAATTATTCCAAAGAAATTTAGTAAAAGTTTTTTCCTGCATTACTCGTATTTGTATATAGGCCTTACCTTTTCCTCAAGAGCCTTGAGCTCATTACTCGTACTAAAGTTCGGACTACCAATTCAAATGTTTTTGCATTCACTCTTAAGATACTTCATTTAGAGTGTCGTTGAAGTGAAATGTTTCTCTGCTTGTCATCAATTAATCAATCAAAAGTGCCGCTTAAAATATTTGCACTTTGACTGACATCCTCTTGACGTGACAAATGGTGGAATTTTAATTCTATACTCTATTCGTTGGGTATTTTCGAAATACCAAGTGGCGCGTACAACATATTCCAGTAGGGCAAAGTGAGATGTGTTGCCTTCCAGGAGGACACTTCAACCATTGCTGTCACAGTACAAGCAACGCAAACAAAGTCCCCTCCGGTTCCACATGAAAAGTCATCACCATCACCATCAGCACCATCACCATCCTGATCCTGGTCCCAGTTTGTGGTTAGGTTAAACCCCGCCTGTTGGGAGAGTATTCTGACTTTTAGCTATGGCAGCTTGTTTTTTTATGTTTTTTTTTGTTTTTGTTTTCGTTATAGTTTATTGTTGGACACGTTCCGTTGGAGATGGCGGAAAATCAATTTAAAAAAAAAATTTAATTTGAAAATTAATGGCGGGTGACAAGTCATGACCGGAAGCGCATTAAGTATGGATTCGTGGTAATAACTTCAAAACTTTTTCGCCTTTCCAATGACAGAATTTCCCATTTTCATAAATATAATGAATTTTTTCCATTTTTGAACTTTATTTCTTCAATTTTATTGCTCATCCATGCACATTACTGTCGAGATGGTTTTTTTTTTATTTCGTGTAAATTGTATGTATTGTAGGTGGTGATAACGATAAACTGTATCTACTGCTTATTAATTAAGTCATCGGTGATAGTTTAAAATCAATAAGTTTGACAAGTTCGACTGGCGGGTAAAAGTGATAGAAATCTCAAACTTCAAGCTTTAACTACATAAAGTAACAAACATTTATATTGTAATACGTCATCCCAAGACGATTTGATTCGAATTCGTTTAGATAAGACATGTATGACAGCTAGAAAGTCCTAATCTTAGTTCGGCGTGATTATTTGAAAATTTTGTTTAGTTCAAAATATCTAGAGCGTGCAACTACGCTTACATATTTTGTTTATTTACTCGTATCTGCATTACTAACTGAGCACTGAGAGATGTCAACCTGACGATATCCAGTGTTGTTCTGCTGCTTCTACACATCAAGCTTATGTGTAGTTACTGCGGTCACTGGTTGATTTGCATCTGGACTCGAAATGTTAAACTTATAACCTTGAGTGCTGACCACCAGACAAAAAGAGCAGCACTATAAACGGAACAGAGGAAGAATTCTCCAAGATGCTGGAAATGAGATGGTGGGGGATTAGCCCTTTATGGACCAACGGCAGCTCTGACATCCTAGAACTGATTACTGGCTTCGGTTCAACCGACCCCTCATCTTAGGGGCATCAGAAATTGAATCGGCCCTGCAGGTTGGGGTTTGTGCCGCCGGGGTAATTGCCGGCCATGAGAAAAAGATGATAATTTCGAAGCAACAACAAGCCTCGGATATGGACGGATCTTCTGTTGACAACCCATGTAAACGAATTAATATGCCACTTGCAGTGGAGGCCCTAAAGTGCTGCGAAAGCAAACTTTACTGCTATCCAGGGAATGCGATGGGATGGGCCGGACAAAAAGAGGATGAAAAACTGCGATATCTACTAAGGCGAAAGCAACGCCTTTTTGGATTTGTTGTTGAAGGAAGACTAACGCAAAAAGTCTTGAGTTTCCGGCATGTGAACGAGTGCCTTTTAACAACCCATATCAAGGCTTAACATGCCAACATTAGCCTGAAATGCGCGCACGCCCGCCCAGAGGAGAGAGATAACGACACCAAAGGTAGCTGCTCCGAGCGCTTGAACAAGACCGACGAGCAATGCCTAGTTAAAAAAAAAAAAAAAAAAACACTGTGGCGCTGGCAGCCCGGTATGGGCCATGGCCTAGCTTCTTGGCACTCATTTTGTGTTGCTCATGTTGTTGTTTTTGTTACATCTGAGCGGGGCCTACGGTTTATCGCCGAGTCCGAACGGCACTCCTTAGAAGCTTTTTCGTAGGCAATCTTACTTTCGGGAGTTTGCCATTGCCCGCCGAAAGGGTGATGGCGATTTGAAAAATTGTTGGTGACCCAGCCAGGAATCGAACCCAGACTGTCTGCGTGATAGTCCAATGAGCTAACTATCGCGCCATCGCCTAATTATGGCATTTAAATTGTCCTATGCGATTTAATGTAAAACTAGAAAGAGAGGCCATCTTTGGCAGTACTGTCGGTAGATAATGGATTCAGGCTAATCGACTTTGCGGCCGGGCTAAACATTGTCGTTGTTAGCATGTTGTTCCCACATTGTCGGGGAAACTTGGAGAACTCCTGATCAATCAACAGTCAATCAGATTGACCACGTTATGATTGAACCAAGACACTCCTCCAGTATTATAGGTATGGATGTCCCAACATTCCGTTGAGCCAACATCGAATCGGACCATTACCTTGTTGTAGCCAGGGTAAGGTTGCGGATATCCCTAGCAAGGCCAAGACAAGTAATGCTGCGAGAAATTTCGACGTTAGGCGGTTCCCATTAGTTATGAAATAAAATTTCATTCATGTGGCTGTCTGGGCTGTCAGCCTGTCAGCCCAGGATCTCGTTGACCGTTTCTAGCTCTATCTCACGAATGGCTCGGATCATATTCACTTTATGGACTCGAATTGATCGGTCTTTGAGAGCTCCTCCCGATAAGAAATTCTAACGAGGTCAAATCGCAACTACGAGTACAAAGTGGCCAAATAAGATCGCTAAGCCGGCTGATAACTATACATCAGTATTTAGTGCGTAGAAGATCGACTGTTTGATGGGCTATGTATCATGGTGCGCCATCGTGCTTAAACTAAAGTCCGTTCAAGTCCATGTCCTCAATCTCTGCCTACGTTTAGTGTTGATCGAAATGGATTTATAGGATGTTTGACAATCACATGCGGGTTTTTAAATAAGCCGTCGAGATCAAAATGTTCCTTGTTAGAACAAACAAAATTTTATCATTTTTCACGAACAGCAGGCGCGGTAGTTATTTCATTTCAGCCAACTTTTATACAATAAACGCCCTATTTGGGGAACACAGCACTTACTTTTGAAATAAGATTTCAATACAAGTAGCTCATTTAATTCTGCAGAGATATGACAATGACTGTGAGTCAAAAATTTCGAGCGGTACAGAGTTGGCAGTACCGTACCAGTAACACATGATTCGAAAACATTTGGCAGGTCGATGAAGACAAAGTGCAGATTCTCGAAAGCTTCCCGGTAATTTTATTCGTAAATTTTGGATCTCTTAATACCTGTAAAAGTAGGACCTGCCTCCTGCCAACCCCCTTGGCATACAGTAATAAAATTGCGTTTTCGGCTAACAAGAACTCTCTCGTATATTTTCATAAGATGCGAGATCTTTTTCACCGATTGGTAGTTTCAGTATCTCGTGTAGGCTTTGCCCTTAACAAGTGGAATAACAAAGTTCACCCTTCGCTGATTAAGCACCATTCGATCACCTCTTTTCATCTCTTTGTGTTGTTCGACCACTCTTCGGAGGCAAGAAATAGTAACAATGTGCAGCCCATACTTTTTTTATAACAAAGTATCACCGACCTATCCCGAAACGTGAGGTTAATGTTGCTTTGATTGTAAAGCTTAAACCGTGGTTAACAAGACTTTTAGGCTGATGTTCAATGTAGGTGGTCCAAAAGAGGTCAAAAAAAGGGTACTAGCTTTAGTCGCGAACTCTATACTGCTGTATGGCATTTAGGTTTGGGTGGATGCGCTTTAGAGACGGGCTCTTCGAAAGCAGCTTACCTCGGCAAACCGGTGGAGTCCCTTCGAATCGCAAGTACTTATCGCAATGTCTCGGCAGCTGCCCTTATTTGGACGTACTCATCCGGTGCTGGGCCCGTGACTGGAGCGAAGTTGTGGTGAGATAAAATACTCTTTTACCCAGAGGATACAGCCGAACACACTTTCTTCGTTTGCGCAAGCTGGTGTCAGCAACGATAGGTGTAAGACGATCAGTTGGGCCCGATTATGCGTTTACGCGATGTTGAGCTGCTAGAATGCATGGAGGACTGTGGGTAGCTACCCAGTGAGTAATAACGGAAAAAAAGGGAGGAGCAGACGGTGGACAAGCTTGTACCTCCTCACCTGTAGGTTTGTATGGAGTTTGGCTGCGTTGGCTGGGTTCTGGATTTATGGTACTTAGGAGTCATTTTCGGACTTTCTCCTTGTTTAAACTGTGATACTAGTTTTCGTAGAGTTTTCTTCTTGTTTAGTAATAAAATATGTATTCTCTCACCAAAGTCAATGCTGACTTGCAAGTGGTGGTTAATCCATCTAAGTTTGGTCTCTACCGGTGCAATTTTTTGGCTTTCCCGCTCTTGTATTTTAGATTTGCATTGCACCATAAAAGGTTTACATAGTGTTTTTGTATCTGCAGTAAGGACGCATGACTTTCTGATGTTTAAGAGCATGTCATGAGCAAGCATCGAAGTATTCGTTTCCTTCTCGAAGGCGTTATTTGAATAAAATATGATTGTGAGCACACGGTGCTCAAATTTCTATGACATCGCCTTTTTCCTAATGCTCTAAAACAGATGTAAAATAGGTGAAATTAATAGTCAATTCAAAGAATGGAGGCATCATAGCTAGGCTTACTAATCTGCACCTATGATTATTTGTTCCTGTTGATGTTTGTTGACTGTTGGTAGAACACTAAGAACTCTTGTCTTAACTTCCATTTTAACAATGTATTTGCATAGCTATGTACATTATGTACAATATTTATTTATATGACAAAACTAGGAAATTTCCTGAAAACGTGCATTTGCATTGACGCATCAGTGTCTTCAAAACTAAAGTCATTTCAGACTTACAGATCATTCCGTGACTGTGACATTCCTATGCCTCCGTCTCATCGTGCGGAAATATGCGACGACAACTTTTTGAATTATTACGCGCTTCCCTTGTAAGCTGACAGGCAAACTTAAATTGAAAAACTTTAAGAAAACAAAATACAAAAATAGAATAGAGAAATCCATAGAACCCGAAACATTTCCATTGCGCAGAACATCTCTTAAAGACCAAGAACTGGGAGTACTGGCAAGAGTACATTTCAATCGGTAGGAGTACTCTATTTACTGGCTTTCATAAGGAAATTTGATTTGTAAATCGATTCATATCCTATTTGGGGGTTCTTCTTTCAGGCAGTCAACTGTACAGAAGCCGTTCGATAGCCAACCAACTGCCCGCCTGGGGGGATAGCTTTCTATGAATATGAAAACTAGTTTGTGGTCTCAAGTCCCGCCTGTATTATTCTCATTTCCTGTAAAATATGAAAGTTTATTGGAAATTCGGAATTGCTCCCTCCGGGCACATATACTCGTAAACACACGTAATGTTGTTTGACTGTGAGTTACTTACAAACTCCTTTGTCAGGCATCCTTTCGACATTCAACTAATTCAGTCCTTGACTGAGAATACACACAATGGCTTCAGTTCACCAAATGGACACGTGAGCAGTTTTAAAGATTACCAGAATGCCTGACGACATTTTACTGGAGAAGTACGAATATTTCATTGTCTGCAAACTTGAGATTTGGAAAATGTAAAAAGTTGAACGAATGTCATCGTTTTAAGTTTCATTTTCTGTTGGAAAATGTGTTCCATATACAAGAACTTAGTCTTTAAAATACAAATTTCCATTTAAGTATTTATGAAAAAAATGTCCTGTATCGGAGCTTATATGAAAAGTGAATGTACTCGCAGATAAGGAATACAGCATTCGTAGATATTTGAACGATTTTTATAATCCCTTATTGGCGCATGCTGTAAATTCCTTTTTTCTACATTCAGAGCGTTAACCATAAACATGTGGATATTGATGTACATTAGTCGGATGTGTGTAACTCAATCCCACAAAGATAACTGACCATCTTCGGTAGAACGATGAGCGATATCTGAAATTTTCATCGTTGGGTTAGGAAGGGTTGGCTTCTCTGGAACACTGTCTGACTATAGCAATAATTAGCTGTAATGACAGTGTTTAAAAATTTGGCCTCGATTTTTGACTGAATCAAGCACTTTGAGTTCTGAGAGACCTTCTTTCGGTCAGTTTGTCTTAGTTTTGTTTTAAATTCAGTTAACTCAAACCTAGATGAGACCTGTCTTCCTTAATGAAGCAGTCTAACATAAATGTGAGATTATGATCCTCAATATCTCCCCCTTACTGAGTCTAAGTTTGATTGATGATCTGTCCCAAAACGCTACTTAAGACGTAGAAGAAACACGTTATGTTCGGCACTCGAATGTGACATTTTCTTCGTATAAGGTTGCATCTAGGCTTATTTGATATCAATAGACGTTACCTACGCCCAAATGGCGGCAGGTAGGGGAAATACGGCACAGCAAGCGAAGGTAGCTTCTCAGGCCCCAGCGCCTAGAGCACCGGAACCGGCAAATGACATGCTAGCTATCTTGCTCTCTATCCAGGGGCAAATTGCTCAGCTGAAACGTCAAATTACCGAGCAAGCTACGCGGGTAGATCAAATATACGCGCTGCTGCCGAGCCTAACGCACCTTCAGTCGTAATGGGTACGTACATGGCGGAGCAAACCCTGAAGGTCCTTGCAGTGAATGTTAATTCACTGATTAGGATTGAGCGAAGAGACACACTGTTTAAGTTGCTTAAAGACCAAGCCCCTGATGTGCTTTTGGTTAGCGAAACTAAGCTAACCAAAAGACACAAAATGAGGCACAGAAGGTATAAAATCATGCGAAGAAATCGACCCAACTCCATACAAGGAGGAGGCGTTGCAATCTTCGTAAGAAAAGTTATACGTTTTAAAAGAATATACAGTCGTGAAGTACGCAGGTTTCAGGTGCTAGAAGCATGCATCATGTATATCCCTCTCCGTAGTGGAAAGCGGTTATACATGGTGTCAGTTTATGCATCTAAGGCTACTCAATCCACCCTATTCATCTCAGAGCTCGAGACACTTTTTCGATTTCTGAGACTGGAATTGGAGGAAAACTATTTTATTATCGGCGGAGATTTCAACGCCAAACATAACGATTGGGGAAATAATACACCAAACACTAGAGGGAACCTGCTATTCAATTGGTGGGGTCAGCACAGTGTGATGTACCGACTCGGCCTTAAGGCGACGGATAGTCCGTCGTTTCCTAGACACGGCTCCTATTTGGATCTCCTGCTGTTTGACACACGAATACAACTGACAGGTACGAACCAACAAACTGTAAACTGTCTTCGCACTTTTGTGTATGACAGTGACCATTGCGGTCTTAGTACCGAAATAACCGTTCCGAACGAAAATGCGGAATTGGAGGAGTGTGTTCAAAGGCATTCCTACAACTATAGCAGAGTGCGTTGGACACACTTCTCCAGGACACTGACTAGAGCACTCTCCTCGAATTCGCTCTATCCACCGTCCAACAGAAATCTGTCAAACGAGGAGATTGACAGGTATCTAAAACTAATGGACGAGACAATTAAACGAACAATGGACAAAACGATACCTCGGTATCAATACACTGACAACGAAGACTTGTTCCGCAATTCAACTATAGACGCACTGCACCGACATAAAAGTAGACTACTTTCAAGACTGAAGACCTTGTACAGACAGTTTACTGACAGACACAACCCGGAGATTTTGACATTAAAGTCGTCGATCAAAAACCTCCAAATATTAATAAAAGAAAATTACAGGTCTTCTGTAAGTTTGTATTGGAACAACAAAATTCAGGCTGTAAACACCAGCAACCCGAATATGTTCCCGCAAATAAATAAAATATTTCGGAGGAAAGATCAAAATGACCTTTCATGTCTAAAAATCGCCCGAACGACTGACAACGAACGCATACTCTCAACAGCAGGCATAGATCCAAATGAAGCTGTTGATGATGACAACTTCTTTGTGATCGAAGATCCGCAGGAGAAGGTCGAGGCTATAGGAGCGACTTTCCAGGAAGTGTACAAGACAAATGAAATCATTGGTCCCAACCACGACCTGGAAAATCGAGTCCTTGTGCACAATTTCTACCTTCGAAATGAAATAGTGAACTGGCGAATCGAGAACTCGGGTTTCACCCAGTTCAGTGACGAGAATATGGCAAATAATGTCATCACCAATGAAAGGGAACAACCCCCGTTCATTTCGAAGGAAGAGCTTCAAACGATCTTCGATACAATTAGAAGTAAGAAATCAGTGGGAACCGATGGAATACCGAACATTGTGCTTCGACATCTCCCACTAGAAGCGGTGGACATTTATACCACCCTGTTTTACAATGCAATGAATAATGCACATTATCCAGCGCACTGGAAAACTGCGGTGGTACATCCCATCCCCAAAAGGGATAAAGACACCTCCAATCCGGCGAATCTCCGGTCGATCAGTCTCCTTCCAAACATCAGTAAGGTTTTGAAAAAGCCATCAATAGAGCCCTGACTAAATGGGTTGAGGACAGAAATATAGTTCCGGATAATCAATTCGGTTTCAAGGCGGGGCATGACGTTATTCATGCCGCGTCTAAACTGGTTTCTGATATCCAATGGAACAAAGCTGAAGTTGAAGATCAACTTTCAGAAGTCGAAAACCATTCTGTTTAGGACGCCTTTGTCTGGGGCCTCTGCGGATACCAGAAAGAATTGGCGAAAGTTTCAGATCGTGGGACAACACGGGCAGCCACTTGTTTGTCGTAATGTAGTCAGATACCTTGGGATCTGGCTAGATCAATATCTGTATTTTAACAAACATATAGATGTTGCTCTGGCCAGAGCCAGAGGTGCTTTTGCCCTTACAAAGAGACTGTTTTATAGCAGGCAACTCGATGCGAGGGTAAAGGTGATCTGCTACATGGCCCTTATTCGGCCTATGCTTACATTTGGTTGTCCCGTGTGGTTCAACGTGAGAGCAAGTCTTTTGGAAAAGATTCGGGTGTTTGAGAGGGCTTGCCTTAGGGCTTGTCTTCGCTTATACTCCGGTTTAGTAGGACGGTATGGGGTCGCGACATGAAGGATGTTGCTCGGCAGCACCAACAATTTTGGTGGCTTGCAGAAGAAGGGGAAGCTCCATTGTCGAATTCCTCTAGTACTAGATAGCTTCGCTAGGAAGCAGAGCGGGTCTGCCTATTATTTAGTCATGGCCGGCTTACATAGATTTAGGTAGGATTAAGGTAGATTTAAGAACAAAAATTATAAAAACACAAAAAAAAATATAAAAAAAAACACTTTGAGATGGGTACCTTTCTGGTGATTTTTCTCAAACCAAAAAAATGATACTTATACAATATAATAAGGTAGATTAAGTAGGCTAAGTAGGTTAAGTAGTATAAGTAGGTTAATTAGATTTAGATTTATATTTAGGCATTTTTAAGTTCTATAATAAGATTAAATAACAAAAAAGAAGTCCGTATACTAAATTTTTTTTTTAAATAAAATAAATTTTCTTAGTTTTAGCTTTAATTAATGTAAAAATTAAAATATGTTTTAAGGATCGTCGAAAGACATTTAGACTAAGAATTATGTTTAACCTAGAGTGCCTGCATGGGGCCATTAAGTTACAATAAGATAGTTTTAAGTTATTTAAGCTAATTTTTAAGAGTTTTTTGTATAGCTTGTAAGAATTTCTAAATTTCAAAAATAAAAATGCATTTAAAATGAATGAAATGAATGATATCAATAGACGATTTAGGCTTTCGCTTTAAAGCGACAGTTATAATCAAATTATTCATATTGTATACGTAAGATACAAATTCAGTTCCTTTTGTGTCCGAATATCAAAATTACTCGAAGGTGTGTATCCGCATATCTCGGACAACGAAATGTCTTAAAAGTACTGGTCCGTCTGACATTGAACGCCTACTTTCGCAACACACTGCTAGAGACTTTTCTGATCGAGTCTTTCAAAATTTTGAGAAACCTAGACATTGCTCCTGCAAAGACACCTTGGGAGGGCCTGTCTTGTTCGAGACTAGATGAACCAGTTTTGCCATGGCCACGGAGCTGATCTGCTTATTTTAAGCAAGATGTACTGCATATTATTGAACCGGGGATTCTAAATCGATTAAAGGGCCACGGAGGCCTTCGTGGTTCGAGCTTCAAGTCAGGGGTTATATCACGATGAGGATATTAACCTGAGCGTCTTCCGAAAATGGCTTTCCTGCCTAAAAAAAGGAGCTTGTGTATTGAGGGGTAAAGAGAAGGCGTCGGCGAAATCAATTCAAAGGTAACTGCTTGAGGGAAGATGAGAACCGATCCCATGGATGACGGGGCTAGATTTGGTGACAAGGCTTTAACTCAGAGTGTTGAACTTTGGTGACAACGCACCGCTCAAAGGATTAACAGCAGCAGCACAGTGATCGATGGGAGCGGAGTGGGTATCCTGAAGGAGTACTTTAATTCCCTTGCAGTGGGGACGATACAATATCAAGTACGGCTAGGACTAACATTAAACTGCCCCATTCATTGTGTCAAAGAATAGTGAAACGCGTATATGCTTAGACCTCGAGTAATGAATGTCAGAGCCATTTATGCAACACCACATGAGTTGCGTACAGTAGTGAATGGTGATATGAGCGTACAAGGAAGGGAAAAAAATTATACTGAGCGAAGTCGGTATTAGTGCTAGTTCAGTGACGAGGTAAATTAGGGCACGTGGTTCCATGGCTATCAAATTGAGCTGCTTAAGTTGCGCTTGCAGATTCTAATCAACTCGATGGAATCGTTCTTCATGGAGAAAGTGGATTCTTTCTGTTCCCGGATGACCTTGAGGAGTAAACAGAAGAAATTCTGATGAAGGAGGATCTTCTTTTCATACCTGAAGAACTGACGAGTGTAACATCGGGGGTGAAGGACTTTTGCCTCGTTCTTAAGAACGCGGCTGCAAAGAAGCAATACTTGTTCCTGGACATGTTCAGTGGGTGCTGGAAGCTCTATCGCCTCGTTCTTTGGATACGAGCAGTCAAGATTCTCCTGTGACTTCGTCGTCATTCCGATCACTATGAGCATGTATGCTAAATAATGACGAGAAAGTGCTTCGAGCGCAGACAAGAGAGTTCGGCATACTGCCTGGTAATCAGTACGTCGTTTATGATGAGATCCTGCAATCAAAAATGCCTTCGGGGCTCAGACGGATCAATTGAGTGGAGTATGCCGCATTAGTCCTCCCGATGAGACCCCGTAAGTGTCCTAGCAACGTCCCAAAGCTGGTAGTTCAAAAACTGAAATAGTTGTTCTCACTAACTGTTATGGTTTGGTTTCTCGGGTGGAGTAGTCTACCTTTAAATTCGTTATCTTGGAGTATGATAGGCTGCACTGTCTAGGTTGATATTGGCGGCCTTAGATAGTTCAAGCAACGATTCTCTCGTCTAAAATCCAACTGTAAATTCTACTGTTTGGCAGATAAGACGTTGAGAAAAGGTATCCGTAAGCATCTTAGCTCTTTTCAGCGCGTCAGATCCCTCAGTTTCGAATCATTTGCGCTTAATGAGCGGTCTCCGTAGCAGCCTTAATGTGATTGTGAGAAGCATAGTCCTATGTTGCTAGTTTTAGAGCGTTGGGAGAAATTCCTGTCCCTGGAAGCTGAAAAAGAAACACCGAATCATATCCGTAAGCTAAAGCGTCGCGATGAGATGAACTCCTATCTCACCCCAACACGGGCAGTTTAAGGCACCTCAATGCGGTGAAAGCATCCCTCAGACGGTATAAGCAGGCCCCTATTAGTTCTTAGGGAACCGGCTGTTCCTGTGGTACACCCACCCGAAAACATTGGTCTCGTAGTGCTTAGTTGCGAAAATGCATGAGATAGGGTAAGTCTCTATGTCCAGTCGGAAAATTCAACTCATCACGCTTCCGTACGTTTTGGTATGGATTCAAGCTACGCTTGAGCAATCGCCTTGACAATGTTTCGAGCACAGAATTAGTACTTTGAAAATCAATAGACGAAGTGTGAGTATTTTCAGCGATGCAGGAATCTACTGAATTGCCTTCCGGGGTAGATAAAGGTCAAGCAGATGTAAAGGGGGTTTAGTGGATAACAGATCGGTTCCATTGCAACTATTGAACCATCACTCACTCCAAATGAAAAAAACCAAAACGTAGGTTTAGTTTTGGCAGTTACAAGTGAAGATTCAACTGATTACTTGCCGACCTTCGCCAGTTTATTTATTTGATCTCCTTGATTTGCCTAGATACCGGAGGCAATTTGCCATTGGGGCAATGTAATCATTAAAGGGCTAGCAAAGCAACATAACTATTTTCAATCGAACAATATAGGAAATTGAATGTCTCACAAAGTTTCACTCCCCATGTTTTCAAATAGAGGCACATACGAGTGCATCTGAGAACTGATTTATACTATATACGAACATGTATGTATTTGTAAGAAATGTAGGTTCCAATCAATCATATCGTACAAAATCGTGCCACCAGAGAGTTGTCTTCCCGGGCTTTTTTCGCAACTTTAACATCAAACATCCACTGTCGTTTTTCAGCCGCTTCAGAGGTGTGCTCGTTTACAAAACATCATTCAACCCGAGCACCTTCTGCGGCAAAACTATTTTCACTTACCACTGAAAATGTTGTGTACAAGTGGGTGCATGAGTTGCGCTATTTCTCCCGTGTTGTAACATATTTGCTTACACTTTCTGACACGTAGTTTGGCCAAAAAATTATCCGACTAAACATGGGTTCGCGTTGTAGTACACTGAAGAGAGAATGTGGAATGCCGTGCGGGAATACAGCATAAAAAAAAAAAATAAGTCGAGTTACCTCAGCGCAGCGAGCAATTTGCAAGCCTGGATTGATTTGACAGCAAGTTTTTTTGTACTCGAGTTTGGAGAGCGCATCAGCACACAATCGATTGAGCTTAGACAAGAAAAAAAAGGGGGACAAATACCGCCTGTCACTTTGATCTGAAGTGGTCGTGTTGGGCACAATGAACCACCTTCCAAAGGAACAGTTCTTTTCAGAAAAATTCAATCCAATCCATCTGAAACCACTTCTTTGAACCCAGTCGTGGTGATTCGAACCCATTCGAACCAATCCCAACCACAAATGAGAATTGTCAATCTACTGCGGTATCGTCAAAGAAGTCGTAGTCGTTATCGTTGCCATTCCATCAGTAACGTGGCAGTTAATTCACAAGAGATTGCCACTCAGCTAGGCTAGCGTAAAAGTGGCTTCTCAACCGATATATGGTACGAGTACCAAGACCTGTATATGGATGCAGCCGAAGAAGGGGTGCCGGATGCGAAGTAGGTGGAGGCAGACCAAAAAGAAACCATTAACACAAGAATTCTGAAGTATTTCTAAAGCGACTCTGCCCTTTTAGACTCGAAGTGGTGGGACATGGAGCCACGGGGCCAAACTGGGTAAATGAGAACTTTTCCGCCCATCAACCCATCAGTGTACGAGTACAGTTCACAGTTCACTATTCTTGTCAAGTAGTTGGCTTTTAGTGTGAATTCATTTGAATATGACTGAAGGGCTGCTAAAAAAAAAACACAAGATCCCCGTTCCATAGGTGTTTTTGGAGAGGTTTGTGTTTAATTTCCAAGCGATGTCACCAACCGATTTGGAAACATATGTGCATACTCATACATACTCGTATGATATGTATTCTTTTGTGAGGCATATACTCGTACTTGTCCTGAAATATTCCGGCGAGTACGTTAAGTAAATTTATTATCCCGGACACCAATTACTGGAGCATACGTGGTGGTTCTCTGAAATGCCGTGTATGAAGTGGTGCTCGTGCAAATAGATACAGATTTTCAGCAACACTCAGTATGGCAGTTAAATGGTTTAGCATGCAAATAGTGTCTTTTAGAGGTTGCGAGAATTCCACACAGAGATTGTAGATTCTTGCCACATTGTGTTAGTTCAAGAAGCATCTGGAACTTTTCTCAGAGCTTGGGAAACAAACAATTTGCTGGAGAGCTTTATGTGGGTTAGGCAAATGAAATGGAGTACCGAACGGAAGCTGAAGATATGAAGGAAGATTCAACGTAATTGCGCCATTAATATAATTATTTGAAATGTTTTGTATAATCTGGTGCTGAGTGAATGGCTAAATGGAAGAGAAATTGTATTTGTGGTAATTGGGGTTCTGTGCAAGGAATTGATAAGAATGAAAATTCGAGGAATGATTATTTTTAGTAGAAATTTGCTGATGCCATTGACTGATTGGAGCAAAAAGGTCAAGTTTGCGTTGGAAGTAAAATGTTTCAGATTATATTCCCTCCGCTTTCTCAAGAGAAATTCTCTGAATTCATGATAAATATTTTTTGACAGATGTTAAGGTATATTTGAGCGCATTTTTGACGGTTTTGCCCATCAACTCTTATTCATACTTCATCGGGTATCGAACCATGGAAGCTCCAGCACTTGGTCATGCACCAAAGGGAAACAAGCCACCTGGAGAACCTTTGTCATATCGCCCAATATGTCTAGTAGATATGCTCGGGAAGATTCTAGAGAATATTATTTACAATAGAATATTAGTGATGGCTGAAGATAAAGGAGCTCTGTCCGACCATAAGTATGGCTTCAGAAAAACGCGTTCTACCGTCGATGCTGAGGCTAAACAAGGGAAAAGGTGGCGATGGAGAGAAAAAGAGTACTGTGCAGTAGTAACGCTTGACGTTCGGCGGACTGGGCATTTATCAGAAGGTCCTTGGCAAGAATAAATACGCCACATTGCCTTATAGACATAGTCATGGACTTTTTCTGGAATAAAAAGTTTAGATACCAGACTGACAATGGTGCGAAATACTAGAATGATACTGCCGGAGCACCGCAAGATTCAGTTCTTGGACCCCTCCTGTGGAACATTATGTACGACGAAGTTCTGCGGCTAAAACTGCCCGAAGGAGTTAAAGTGATTGACTTTGCCGACGATATTGCCGTAGTAACAGTGGCAAAATAAATCCATGATGCTGAAACCGCCACAAACGAAGCAATTACGAGAATAAAGGGCTGGTTGGGTCGGCCAGCTTAGAACTAGCTAACCACAAGCCCAAGGCTATTCCTATTACAAGCCGCAATACAGTAAAATAGGCGAACTTTACTGGTTAAAGGATTCTCTTAAGTACCGAGGAGTCACGCTTGACAACACGCTTCGTTTCAAAGCGCACGTCGAATATGCCTGCAAAAACGTATCGCTAATGCAGGCAGCTCTTGCACGTATGCTTCCAAATATTGGAGGACCCGGACCTGAGAGAAGGCTTTTGCTTTCCAGAGTAGTGAGCTCTGTCCTTCTGTATGGTGCCCCGGTTTGGGCAGGTGCACCTGCAACGGAGAAAATAAAGATCTGGTTCTGCCCGATAAGAGTAATAAGCGGATTGCGACGAAGGCGCTTATGTGATAGCAGGACTGATCCCCAAGTACATTCTGGCAAAGGCGATGCAAAGGGTGTACTGCAAATGCATGCAAATCGGCATGAGCTCAATTTCGCAAGAAGAAAGGGCAAAAGCAATAGAGGTTGCTTTGTGACAGGAAAGATGGGATAACACCGACAAAAGCAGATGGACCTATAAGTTGATACTCATCATTGAGCATTGGTTAAACAGCTATAATATTCCTCTCTGGACATAGCGGCTATGGGGAATATCTCCACAGGTTTGGACATGATGGCTCGTCTTTCTGTACAGAATGCTCAGACCAAGAAGAAGACGTGGAACATGTGATATTTCAGCGCAGGCGTTGCGATGAATGCACTGATAACCTGCCTAGCCCGCAGCTTCTGATAAACTGAATGACGGGATCGGAGAACGATTGGTCAGTGACCTGCTCCCTTATTACGAGGGTGCAAGTCAAACTGAGAAGAATCAAGAGGCAAAGAAGAGCCGCAATTGCCAACCTACGCATATAATAGGAAAAGAGCAAAGCGGTTTCCACAAGGCGGAAAGCTTGATGAGCTTACCATCCCTGCGAAGAAATACCTAACGGCAGTCCCGTGGGGAAAGTGGTTGTTGTCTGTGAAGAGGGGGTGGGTTTTAGTCCGTAGGCGTAACGTTCTGGCATCTACCACTCAAGCCAGGACAGGTTATGAATCGGGCATGCCATGGCACGTGCTGTTGGTATTCTCACATCTCAACATCCATAGAGGGGCTGTCGAAGCTAGGATATTAATGTAGCCATCACAGGAGATTGCTAGAATTGTTGCCGGTCGCGGCTTAGTCAAGCTCTCTTAAAATTATACTTCCAATCCAATACAGTAATAAACAAGCCGTCAGAAAAGTTGCTGATAATCTGATGGTTTTAAAGTGCAAAGCGATGTTATGACGGTCGTAAGCTCTATCAAAGAATAAAATGGAATGGACAACTAGTAGAACGGTCGTAGTCGGAGCTGAGAATATGGAAAGGAAGTGTACAGCTCGCAGATGAACTGACCACTGAGCTATTTGAAGCAGCTGGTGATGACGTGGTGGTAATCTGTAAAATATGGTCAGAGTTAAACATGGTCGAAGCACGAAAGGACACATTTATAAGTGCATATAGGATATCTTTCCAACATACTCGTAGTTCTGCTACCGCCATGATTTGAGTGTAATATGGCATAGGACGAGAATTTGGTCATCGAATCGACAAAGGAGAAAATCGTTGAGCATGGCTTTGTAGTGCTCCCCATTCACAGTAGTAGTTTGGCCCGCGGCGCTTTCGAAAAAATAAGGCTCCAGCGTACACAGTAGAGGATAGAGTAACTTTGAGCGGGTGTAATGGCTCTTCCTGGATTATAAAAGTTGTTTCCGTCGTGGGCGAGATTCAGGATAGCTTGAGAGTAGATTACACGCGCTTGGCGGTTAACAGCTAACATCTGATGCACTGTCCGCACTATGTAAGGGAACATCGTACAGTCTTTCACCAAAATTCTCTGTAAAAACCGCCAATCGATGCCCGATTGCTTGGCATGTCAACTGGTCGTTAATCCGGGGTCCCCTGCGACATCTTCAACCACAGTTGCGATATAGGCGACCGGCTAAAGGTTTAAGTGTTTGCCCAATCGGTGTCGGATGACCGGGAAATCTGAGCAGAAATTCGCGCTGCGCCAACACCGCATACGAATTATTCCGCAACAAAATCTTTACAAATTTTCCGCGTTCTTTAGGAGTTTTGCGATTCATGTCTTGTTGGAGTGTATTTTGTGCCTGTTCACTTCACAAATGTCAAAGTAGAATAGACATTTACTGCCATCTGCAAAAGTTATAGCAACTTCCGATAGGGTAATCACTTTTGCGTCACCTTGTATTTAAACGAAGGGCTCCCTCAGGGTTCTATTTTGGGTCCAATTCTTGTTTTTATGTATATTAACGACATTGCTCAATATTGTAAAAGTGACTCCCGCCATCTATGTGCAGATGATTTAGAAATTTATCTTTCCACGACTTTGGGTTTAGTATAAGTTATTTTTTGTACGTGAAATGAAGACCATTATAGGTTACAAAACTGGGCTATTCAAAATGGATTGACCGTAAATCCATTCAAGTTTCAATCAATACTGATTTCTCAGAATCAGTATGAAACAAGGAATTATCCTTCTCTTTCTTTAAACAATGCGAGATGAACGTCGAGATCTTTCGGTGGTATTCCAGAGATTTTCCAAACAGTAGCATTTTTCTTTCTCGCTTCGTCTTTTGCTCGTTTCTTTCCTTTCACTTAAATTCTCTTCAAATGGGTTAAGTTTGTGTTATCACACAAGTACCAGGCACCGAAACAGGCCGATCGCAATCCCTGTGGAACCAGTTGAATTTATCTTCAAAGGGCAAAAACCTAAGCAATCTCCCTGGTCAGACACTCAATTTCTTTGCAGAAGCCAAGAAGGCCTTTGAAGTCCTTGGCATCTACTGCCTCTAGATATTCTAAAAAGTATTTTCCTAAGAATTTCTTTCGACTGCTAGATATTATCTCGCATTCACACAGTATATTATATGTGTTCTGTCCTCTATCACTTGCAGATCTACAAATCTCCGTATTAGATAATTTGAGTCCCTTTGCGTATTTCAGAAGGAGACAGTGTCCTGTCAGGATACCTATTATTGTCCTAAGCTTATCCCTGTGTAATTTTATTGGCTCCCTAGATCTTTTACCGTCGATGTCCTTCCAGACTCGACCACCTTAGGTTAGCAATCGTGATGGTATTTTTTAACGCGATAGTGTCCCTTACTATGCAAAGGGGTGGTTTGATGTTGGCAACCTTACTATTATCGAGTAGCTCTTTTCTTCTTGCAAGCTCATTCACTTGTTCATTTCCCTCTATACCATAGTATACCGGCATATTGCGTTGAGCATTGTGCGACACCCTGACTGGATCAGAGTTGATGTTAATCGATTCCATCGCCTTAAGTGCAGCCTGGCTGTCGATGTAGATAGCGATATCTCCCCCAAATACCGATCTTATCTGCATTAGATCAGTCGCCCTGAGGACAGCCAGAACATCTGATTCTAAGACACTTGTTGTGTCCTTCTGAGAAGATAGCAGAACCTGTTCCTTCCTGTGTTTTCGAGCCATCTGTGAAAATTTCATTTGGCCTAATCACTGCACTTTCTTGCCATATGTCATATGGAATATCGAAGTCGATTGGATTGCCTGACAGTAGCTCCACTAGGGTCGTGCCGTTTCCGATTCTACTGCTCTTGAAGTGACCCAAATTAGTGAGTTGTTTGATCTGTAAATCAAGCAGTGTTAGGTGCAGAAAGGTGTCCAATGTTGCTATAGGGGTGGTACGGAGTGCACCTCTAATGGCTATGGAAGCCGTTCTTTGAACCGCGCGCAGCAAAATTTCCATAAATCGTTTTCCTCTTCCTATCCTTTTATTAACCCTTTCCCATTTTTACTGCATCGCTGCTGCTCCGCTTATGGGGTTGGCTAATGTCGCAGACCGCAGAACGCGTCTACATAATGCTCGGTCCTGGATCGCTTCAGTGGTTAGCCCCAGGCGTTGTTGCGCATTTGCCATCTGAGAAATCCAGGAATTCTTTTTCCGATCTCGTTTTCTTACAGTTGGAGTGACCGTAGTTGATAGTGCCTTTTTAACCGGATTTTCCGCAGATCTTCTTTGAACGTGGCAATACCAGCTTATTCTATTCGCCTCAAGCTGTGCGGTCACCGAATTCTTTATATGTAGACTTCCTCTTATACACGTAGATCTAATGCAATCGCGTTTAGTGACTCCACTAGACATACTTAACATTTTGATTTCCGCTGCCGTGATTTTGTTTTTAAACGCTTCGTACATTGTCCAGCACTGTGAACCGTATATAAGAGCTGGTCTAACAACCGTGGTATAGAGTTTCCCCTTAAATTTAAGTGGAAATTTTCGGTCGCAAGAGATTCCCGAATTTTCCTGCCATTTCATCCATCCCACACTCACTCTGTGGTTTACGTCGTCGTCACATTTCGCTTTCATGTTAACGATTGATTCTAAGTACTTAAAGATAGTGCTTTTCGGAAGAATTACTCCGTCTAACACTATATCCGGAACGGGTCGCAACGGATGCGCAAATGGGCACGTCAAATGCTCCGTCTCTGAACGATTATTTTTATTTTCTCTCTATCGCATTTTTCCATGAATTTAAGGCGTTCTATAAATCTTCGACGATAGTCGAATACTACGTTAAAGAGGAAAGGGCTAAGTACGCTTTCTTGATGCACTCCGACATTAACTGGAAATTCTATCGTTAGTCCAGCAGAGCTTTTAACCGCAGTTTTCACGTTTCCGTACATGTCTTGTATTATTCTAACTTACGTTTCCGGTACGTTTTGAGACCTCAGCGCGGCCCATATGAGATCCTTAGGCACTCGATCGAATGCTTTCTCGAGGTCGATAAATACCATGTGTAAATCCTTAGACGAATCTCGGTGCTTTTCCATTTTTATTCGTAGGCTTTGGATAGCGTCCACCCTCGATCTTCCATCAACAAATCCACACTGGCTATTATCGAGCTTTATTATTTGCCAAAGACGTTCGTTTAAGACTCTTTCGACGATTTTCATTGTGTGTGACATAAGCTTGATTGAACGATAGCTGTTGTATTCTCGAGTGTCGCCTTTTCCTTTGTATAATGGAACCAAGGAGCTACTTCTCCATTGATTCGGCATAGGTTGTCCACATTTTAATTTATTTAAAAGTTTCGATAGCCAAACGCTGCCGATCCCCTCCATCTTCGACCAAAACTCTGATGGAATGCTGTCTGGTCCCGTCGCTTTGCCCCGCTTCATTTTTCCAATTGCTATACTTATTTCTTCGATTGAAAACTCCGAAGCTTCCTGCTCGAATAGACTAGCTGTCTAGCTGTTGGTAGCTGTATCACGTGGAAACTGTTTGTTAAGCAACTCCTTGCAGCAAAGGAGCAAACCACCGGTCACAAGCTTCCTTTTCATTTGTTAGTAAGCGACCGTCTGCGTTTTTGATGTATTTCGGCGAGGTTATTTCCATCGAATTTGTTCGCCTCTGTGCAGCGAGCTTAAAACTATTTGGCATTTTAATGTTGTACTACGTTTGAACTTCTTGGATAGCTTGTCTTCTATCCGCCGATCGTGAGGATATTTGTTCCAACTCCTGGTACAGGTTTTCCGCTTCTGCCGCTCGAATTCGAGCCAGGACTTTCTTTGCGATCTTTTTAAGACGCTCGTATTCAAGAGCCTTTTGATATCGTCGCTCCGATCGCATTTTGTCCACGCTTGGAATGCACTCTTCTTGTCGGCCACAGCTCGTTTGGTTTCGTCATTCCACCACCATGTTTCTTTGTCGACGTGATGGTATCCCGATGTAGTCCCCAGAAGGGACTTTGCGAGTGTTATGCATTCCTCGTGCATGCTGTTCCACATTTCTTGCGGGCTAAGTGAGTCTGCTATACCGTTTATATTGTGAAGTACTTCTTTAGCCAGTGCGATAAATCTTGCGCCTCGTTCCTTCGATAGATTATACCACCGGATCTTTGGCTTTCCAAACGTTGCCCGTGTTTTCGGTGGTTCCGCTGTGAAGAATTCTGTAATGAGCAGACGGTGTTGGCTTTCTAGCGATTCTCCAAGTATTACTTTACAGTCCTTAACACGGTTTCTCATCGACATTTTGCAGAGATTTGCGTTTCGTGGCCTCCGCTGCTATAGGTAATAAGATGTCGTTGATGTTTAATAAACATTGTATTTAAGACGGTTAAGCCGTAAGCCCTACACGCTACAAGGATGTCTTCGCCAGCTGAATTTCTGGTTCCAAAGTTTTCTTATTTGTTGCTTTCCACCATACTAGTGAGCTATATGTTAGTATGGGTCTCACAATTATCTTACATAGCCAGTACACCATAGCAGGTTTTAAGTCTCAAATTTTTCCTAACGTTCTTTTGTATGCCGTTTTGATTCTTTCCGCCACGATGGGACGGCAATTCAATTTTTTCACCGGAATTATACCCAGATACTTTTCACTGCCAAGAGGTACGTTGAGTTTTGCCATTTTGAATTGCAGTATCTTGTACTTGCTGGTTCCTGTTTGGAGGAGTTGACATAGAGGCTACAGCTGTAAATCTGAGTAAATTTGTGATGTTAAGTCAATTTAATTCAAAATTAAGCAGCTCCTTCCGCATTGATAAGTGCCTGCGGCTACGTTGTTGGCTGACCACATTTTAAATACCGAATACTGACGATCTATTTAGAACAAGCAAATCTAATTGCTCCATTTCACTAAATGCTGGTGCATATTTGTATGTCTTCAGTATACTCATATTCGTCCATAAATTCCTTAGAGATGAATTCCCTAAAGTAGTAGCATATGAACATTGTTCAGCAACTGCTATAGCTCCTTTCTCTGTGATAGACTACTCAAAATATGATTACAAAATCTCTAAGGATCAATGCCTCTCATCAGATTCTGATTCGAAGCTCGGTAAACCCCTTTGGCTAACTCTGAATTCATTACTTCATCTGAACAACATCCAAAAATAACCATTCGAACATAACAACATTAAATTCCATTGTATCCGTTCTATATCGTACAATAAGCAAGTGTGTGGTGAGCATCTGAGGAGATCTCAACCCACAGAGAAAGGAATCCAGAAGTGGGGAAATCAGCCTGAAGTCGAAATTTAAATACTACTCACAGACAAAGTTGTAGTCGAAAAGGGGGGGAGTTCGAAAGACAATTCATCCGTATTTCTCATCACAGGATATCCTTGTGTCTGTTTGATAAGGCAAACACATGAAATTGCAAGCAACTATTAAATTCGCTCTGAAATATTCAAATCCTCACTAGGATAACAAAGGATGGAATTATTATTTGGACAAACTCCAAAACTGCAGAATTCGGAAATTATATATCAACGAGATGCAACCGAAGGTCTTTTGGCGCGGCCTGAAAACGAATCACAAAATCTGAATCGGATCGTACGAGTACAGTTATTTTGGCCAAGAACGAGAGGCAATGGAACTTTTCTCGGGAGCATTTACAAATAGTTTTCTATATCTGGTCCGCGGCGATAAGGACACTGACTGCCTAGCTGGTTGGCAGGAGTAAATCCTTTTTGCATTTTGGGTTATCTGAACTTGTTTGAGATTTGCGCATAATGCACAAGGACATCGCTATAAGTAATTCAACCAAAAGCGCGCGATGAAAGCACAAAAATAAAAAATATATATATAATAGCACAAGGATTGTCGTTACTGTTGTAGTTGTTGTGTTATAAAGTGCAAAGGACATCCGACGAAGCAAATATTTTAAAACCGCGCCAGCATAAACGTGGAAAATAAATTTTCTCTCACAAAGACTGTGTGACTACAGTAGGATTTATTATTTGAGCTGGATTTATCCGTGAAGGAGATTTGGTGCGGTGTTACCTGGGATTTGAAGTTCTAAATCGTTTAAATATTCGGCAAACTGAATTGATTCGTTGGTGTCTTCTGTGTTGTCAAAATTCATAGAGTCGAACACTTTTTGTCATTTTCAAGGAGCACTGCATCTTTGAAATACTCTTACAATTCGAATGCTTGAATGCTTGTTAATTGTGAGTGCAATACTCGTACGAGTATGAGTACACTATACCGGCATCAGGTAGAGTATTTTGATTTCAATTTTTCAAACGACTTGTTTCAAAGTGAGCCTTGAGATATATAGATTTACATCTGTGGATAGAGATGTATGAGTATGGTGAAGGAGGTCATAATGTGCGGCTGCAATGGTTTTTGCGAGCTTCTGATGCATTACGAGTAAGTGGTTTCTAATTTAAGGACTTAGTGGTGTGCTTCTCATCGAACGATTATCTGCTGCATTTGAAGTGACACTATGGCAATTGGTGTAAATTACTTTGACTAATTCTGTCAATCACTCATTGCCTTTGAGTTGCTGCAGATTGTGTAATCAGTGAAACAGTAGCTAAATATGTAGATCCTTCAACTAGTGTGAATTAATCTGACTAATTGGTAATTGAAAAGTCATGTTGAATTGCATGTGTGAATTTGACAGGTTCCACAGTAATTTCTATCAAGAGCTTTCTCATGTTCTAATCTGTCAACAGAAGCTGTACTCTGAAGTACTTCTAAATTTGGTTTGTAATTGATAAGTATGTATTGTGACTATTATTGCTTTATCATCATTGTGCGCAGTTCGAGGTCACGTACTTTTTTCTATAATTTTTTATATTCGGGCGATCTCAAAGTTTCATGCATAAGCTTCTTCAATCTTTCATGCTTGCAGTCCGTACATTCCAGGGTGGATAGAAGTCTCAGCCAACCTAAGTTCCCTCAATTTGCGTGCACTTAAGGCACGGTCTTCCTTGGTACCCGCGAAAGGGCCACTGACAACAGGCTGATTTCTTCAGAATATGTCAATGCCATCGGCGTGTGCGAGTAATCGAATGGATTTTTGAAAGATTGCGTGAGTTTTGCATTGTTCTTTCAAAATGAAGGTCTCGGTGAGTTCTCTACCGACCTTGTTGGGGCAGCGTGTATTCTGCATTGGTTCCTGCACAAACGGACGGCATAGACATAAATAGTTTGGTTGGACGGAATTGCTGGCCTGTATTGTCTAGGTTAAAGGGTTCATTCTGCCCTTCAGCAATGTGACAACAATCGTCGCGTAGCCCTTATACAAAATCCTTTTCACTAAATTATTATCGACTGTTCACTGAATCGTTTTTTGCCTTTTGATAAAACTTCTGAATCTCATTCCGGAGTAGGACATCTTAATCTCTGGACCATGCGCTCCCCAAGCTCCTTCGTTTTTCCCCAGAGAAGTCGTTGTGCATCTCTCCTCTTCTGCTCGTAGAGCTCGCGAGCAGCTGTAGTTCCTCTATGCAGGGCTGCTTTGTATATATTTTGCTTAGCCGTATGTGCTTGTCGGCAATCCAAAGCAGCACCTTTGCTGGTTTTTGGTAATGCTGCCAATGCTCTAGTTAAGTACTTGATTGACTAGGAGATCTCCAAGTTTTCCCGTGAATATCGAGATGTGGGAACCACATGCTAACAGCGACAATGTTTCGCCCAGCCGCAAAGTCGATTAGCCTTAATCCGTTGTCTTCCGACAGCACTACCAAAAATGGCCTCTCTTCCTAGTTTTACATTCAAATCGCATAGGATCACTTAAATGTCATAATTAGGCATTGCTCGTCGGTTCAAGCGCTCGTAGCACCTACCTTTGGTGTCGTCATCTTTCTCCTCTGGGTGGGCATGCGCGCATATTGGAATATTTAGCCTTGATGTGGATTGTTAAGAGGCACTTGTTCACATGCCGGAAACTCAAGACTTTTTGCGTTAGTCTGCCTTCAACAACAAATCCGTATTCAAAACGGCGCTGCTTTTGACGTCGTAGTAGTCGTAGTTTTTCATCCTCGTTTTTCCGAGCCATCCCGTCGCATTTCTTGGATAGTATCAACTTTGGCCTCCTCTAATTGTTCGGCGACACATGGCCCACCTATTATTCGTCTTTTTTCTACAACCGGGTAGTTACCCTAGTGGTATAAACCCCAACCTGTAGGGCAAGTTCCAATCTAGATATCCAAGGGACGAGGGTCGGTTAGATCGAAGCCAATAGCCCATTCGTGGACGTGAACGCTGCCGTTGGTCTATAAGGAGCTCATCTGCCACCATCTTCTTCCAAGATCTGACTTAGTATCGGAAATCCCTACTAGCTTGAGTTTCAAATACGTGGGAGTAGTCCAGATAACGTTTTAATTGGGTCATTCCGTCAGCAGCAAAAGTCGAGTTCAAATGAACGTCGACCAGTACCCGGTGATTGCTTTACCATCGAGGAGCTCGGAACCGAATTGACATTATTGTATGATTCGGTATCAAGTAGCCCACATTTAGCACGTAGTGAAGAAAATATATGCTGCAGTAGCGGAGAGGGTACGCGTTAACCGCGATGAATCGAATTGGCCTCAATAGCTTCGCTTGTCGTATACGACAACTTGACTTATTTAACGTGGAGATCTTGGTTTAAGAGCTGAAGACGGTCTACCAAATCGACTCCGTTTTAGTCGCTGGGATGTTGTTTTTATCAAAATTGTGATGATCAGTGATGAGGCTGAAAATAGTAAAGGACCAAGTACATAACCTTGAGGGACACCTAAATAGACTTAATGAAGCGAAGAACGGATGGAGGTTTTACCTCCACCTCTTGTTGGCATTCCAAATGTACGATAGTTTGCGGTTTGAGTTGAGTTCTTACAAAAAGCAAAACAGCGCTGAAATATTTCTATTGCTCCATTCCTATCAGAGTACATTCCTTTCTCTAAGCAGTGTTCGACAATGGCCCTTAAAGTATTGTTACGTTCCTTCAATATGAAAATGTGAATGGCTTTGTAAATACCACAAATAACGCCAAGGCCCTACGGGAAAGTCCTGATGCAAATTATTTTAATGCGTACCACAAACTTATGAGAGCTCAATATTTCTGGGCTTGTTTTGCCGCCTGTGGCAAATCAGCAACCAAATATTGACTGCTTACGTTTACTGTACCAGTCAGCATACTTAGTTCGGTATTTGCTATTTCGACTATATTCCACCGCAGCTACTGGATATTAACGACATTGGCTAAAAGACCTCAGCTAAGGCTACACGTAGCCCGTTCAGGATATATATCGTTGCTTTTTTTCCCATTTTTGACACCTCAACCACCCAGAGCTGCTTGTCTGGATATTGGGAAGCCATTGTCAATGATCCATTAACTGTGTAACCACCAACAACCGTTACTTGTTTTATCTGAAAAAAAAAACCAACTATGTTGCCGGCTGCTTACGCAAATGTGATACTGTTACGTTACCCAAATTTATCATCTCTTGCTTTCATTTCTATCCTTAGAAGTGTGGTTGGTCAAAACCAGTATCCGGTGGCCACCGTGGTAGTTAAAATACTGAGCCCGGTTAACGCTGTAACTATATCTACATCGGCAATCTAGTTATTGCAATAGTTATTTCTGTACATCCGAATTAAGAGTTGAAGGTGGCATTGCAGGTGACCAGTACTAACAAACGACTTCAATTTGAATATGCTGCAATATGATGCATATAACCGCAAATAAAATTCGAGGGATCCTTTCAGAAATTTACCGTCTATTGCAGAAGGTGTCCGACATTTGGGACAATATTCCGTGATTAGTCTGGAAAGCACTTTGCTGATCAATTATAAGCGCCAACTCAGAAGGTGGAAAGAGAACTAAGTATGTCATCATACAAAATTCACTTGTCTGCGAAACAAACAAACTGATTGGTATGGAAGATGTTGCCTTATTTCAAAGCAAAGCAGCTGTTGCACCCACGTATTAGGTATACACGTTTGGCAAATTCATCAAATACATGTGTTCGTATTTGCATGCAGATATTTCTTCCATGGAACTCCATCATCATTGCCCAATTCAATCTATCCTGCAGGTATTTGTTAAATCATTTTGCCTTTTTGACGTTGGACGTAGTCAAATGGTGTGATATTGCAAGTAAAACACGGGTGAACCTTAGCATGATTACGATAATAATAAATTCCCTGTAAAATGGGCAAGGCGATGGATGAGGGTGGACCCTTTTGACTTTGTTGCCAAACTACAAAAACTGCTGAAGTGCTGGACCGTTGGAGTGCCGGACTACGTTTTTTCTATATATGAAAATGTGAATGGCTTTGTAAATACCACAAATAACGCCAAGGCCCTACGGGAAAGTCCTGATGCAAATTATTTTAATGCGTACCACAAACTTATGAGAGCTCAATATTTCTGGGCTTGTTTTGCCGCCTGTGGCAAATCAGCAACCAAATATTGACTGCTTACGTTTACTGTACCAGTCAGCATACTTAGTTCGGTATTTGCTATTTCGACTATATTCCACCGCAGCTACTGGATATTAACGACATTGGCTAAAAGACCTCAGCTAAGGCTACACGTAGCCCGTTCAGGATATATATCGTTGCTTTTTTTCCCATTTTTGACACCTCAACCACCCAGAGCTGCTTGTCTGGATATTGGGAAGCCATTGTCAATGATCCATTAACTGTGTAACCACCAACAACCGTTACTTGTTTTATCTGAAAAAAAAAACCAACTATGTTGCCGGCTGCTTACGCAAATGTGATACTGTTACGTTACCCAAATTTATCATCTCTTGCTTTCATTTCTATCCTTAGAAGTGTGGTTGGTCAAAACCAGTATCCGGTGGCCACCGTGGTAGTTAAAATACTGAGCCCGGTTAACGCTGTAACTATATCTACATCGGCAATCTAGTTATTGCAATAGTTATTTCTGTACATCCGAATTAAGAGTTGAAGGTGGCATTGCAGGTGACCAGTACTAACAAACGACTTCAATTTGAATATGCTGCAATATGATGCATATAACCGCAAATAAAATTCGAGGGATCCTTTCAGAAATTTACCGTCTATTGCAGAAGGTGTCCGACATTTGGGACAATATTCCGTGATTAGTCTGGAAAGCACTTTGCTGATCAATTATAAGCGCCAACTCAGAAGGTGGAAAGAGAACTAAGTATGTCATCATACAAAATTCACTTGTCTGCGAAACAAACAAACTGATTGGTATGGAAGATGTTGCCTTATTTCAAAGCAAAGCAGCTGTTGCACCCACGTATTAGGTATACACGTTTGGCAAATTCATCAAATACATGTGTTCGTATTTGCATGCAGATATTTCTTCCATGGAACTCCATCATCATTGCCCAATTCAATCTATCCTGCAGGTATTTGTTAAATCATTTTGCCTTTTTGACGTTGGACGTAGTCAAATGGTGTGATATTGCAAGTAAAACACGGGTGAACCTTAGCATGATTACGATAATAATAAATTCCCTGTAAAATGGGCAAGGCGATGGATGAGGGTGGACCCTTTTGACTTTGTTGCCAAACTACAAAAACTGCTGAAGTGCTGGACCGTTGGAGTGCCGGACTACGTTTTTTCTATATTCGAAAATAATTTTTTTTTTTTGTTAACGTCCTTCCTTGTGCCGGACAGAAGCCATATTGTAGTATAAATTTTCATATCCTCACCATAGTTGTTCACTGGAGTACGGATACTTTGCCTTTGAAAATTTCATTAAATTCACCTAATGAGATGTGAAAATTTAATCACACGGTTCGATAGCAGCGCTTTAAAAAAAAAACGTGTTTTTTGTTTTACGTAATTATGAGGATGCTTTTGTAATATACGATGTGCTACATCGGATTTAATTATTTTTTTATTTAATTATTCATTGATGGGGAAAACGTTGATATTTTTTATGAAAATAATAAAATTTAAATTTTTTTTCAATTTTTCATGTCTGTCTGCAGGGTAATGAGAATTGTATGGGGTGATCAATGAGTTCAGTTTTTGTTTCCAATTTAAAGCACTTCATGCCACTTATGAATAATGATAGAGCGAACTATTGATGAATTGAAAGGGTTTCGAAATGTACTTGTATAAAATTGAAGTGCTTTTGGATGGATGAACTTTGATAAAATAGAATAGAGATTCACTGTTTGATCTGGATGTCTGACAGCTGCAACGAGAAGTGAGATGCATTGGCAATTTCATTTGTATGCCATTGGCGTTTCGTCTAAATGAGCACTTTTGTTTGATTTTATTAAAAAGACAAATTTCAATAGATACGAAAGCAGTGCTTTATTCATACGAGTATGTGATTTTATTATAAAAAGTTTTAAATACTTTATTTGCTTTAGTGAAATTACTCAACATATTGAGACTAGAAAAGAGTTTGTTTAAGTTATTAGTAAAACTTTATTGACTATTCTATTTTTTTTATTTAAGCCAAACATGTTTTAGCCATGATGCAATCGGTGAAGAACTTCAATGGTATTTGGTTCATTCTAGTGGTTTTCAAGCCTGCTTTGAAGTGGGCTGAATTCCATCAAAACATCTCAACCATATCCTCGTAATTCCGATGGCTCTTCAAAGAAGTGATTGACTATTTTGTGGTCTTTTCCATTCTTACACTGTTTATCAGCTCATTTGCTGTTACAAGCGATTGTGACGCCTCACCATTCTTTACACATGATCTTTGATGCTTCCGTTACCCATTTTTCATACACACTTATGACTTGTTTTAGGAATGTATCAAGTGTTAAGATATTTAAATCGAGGTGGTATGGTAAGGTAAGTGCGAAAGACTTTGTGCATTCCTGCAACTATAGTAGAGTGCGTTGGACGAACTTCTCCAGGACACTGACTAGAGCACTCTCCTCGAACTCGCTCTACCCACCGTCCAACAGAAATCTGTCAAACGAGGAGGTTGACAGGTATCTAAAACTAATGGAGGAGACAATTAAACGGACTATGGACATAACGATACCTCGGTATCAACACACTGACAACGAAGACTTATTCCGGAATGCAACTATTGACGTACTTCACCGACATACAAGTAGACTACTCTCAAGACTGAAGACCTTGTACAGACAGTTTACTGACAGACACAACCCGGAGATTTTGACCTCGATCAAAAACCTCCAAACATTAATAAAAGAAAATTACAGGGCTTCTGTGGAACAACAAAATTCAGGCTGTAAACACCAGCAACCCGAATATGTTCCCGCAAATAAAATATTTCGGAGGAAAGATCAAGACGGCCTTTCATGTCTAAAAATCGCCCGAACGACTGACAACGAACTCATACTCTCAACAGCAGGTATAGATCCAAATGAAGCTGTTGATGATGACAACTTCTTTGTGATCGAAGATCTCCAAGAGAAGGTAGAGGCTATAGGAGCAACTTTCCAGGAAGTGTACAAGACAAATGACATCATTGGTCCCAACCAACCGACAACGTATTGTTGCCTCCCACTAAGATACAAGAGGAGCAATTTACAGGACTCGAAGGTAAGCTCATAAGAGTCTTGCAGCTTTTTACATAAAAGTGAGTGGTTGAAAGTGTCAAATGCCTTGGAAATGTCTAAGAGAGTTAAAAGCGCTATGTAATCACTATCTATTGCATTTCTTATTTCATCAGTTACTAGGAGTAAAGCGGATTTGCAACTTCGTTGTTATAGATAAGGAAGAGATCTACATAAACATGCACTGGCAATAGATTTAGAAGACATCAAATGGTTTTCAGTGGATCATTGACAACTTATAGTGCTTATCAACCAAATTGCAAAAGCGTTGTCAGTATCACGCAGAGAAAATATATATAAACGCTTGGTCTTCAAGGTAGTATAACAAGCAATCACAAGCAGCAGAAAAACTATGTACAAATTTACTGACATAATTTCACATAAGCTTACTGGCAGTTGGATTTTCAAACAATTTCTTTAAAGTGAGAAAATCAGATGCTTTTGGCTGTCCCCTAGCGTAAATGTTTTGCGATCTGCTTTCAACTATCGATTGGTAAGTATTAGAGTTCTTGTTGGATATGTACGTAGGGTAGCTGATACGCTCTACTCACAGATGAACAATCAAATGGAATTCCGAAAGAAGTTCCACTTATCATATTTATAGAATGGATTGAAGGACATCTAGACTCAGCAATAAATTAAAAACAGGGGAGACTTTGTTTTAAGGATTAATTTAATAAAAATTGTATGCAGGCTAACCTTTTTAGTTTTAAAGGAGAATCTATTTCCTAAGTTAGGATTGTAAGACGCAAATGGTGTTTTTTTTTATGCCACTGCTAACTTTGATCTTAAACAAAACACATTTCATTACATAATCATTTATATATATTTGCTCGAGGGAAAATATTGTGTAATTAATCCTTAAACACAACTTCGTGTATATGTCTACCTCGGCGGGATCTAAAGAATGCCATAGGAGAGACATCGTTTTCGACCACTTTTCAAGCCGTATGTGCTGAATAACATGAATAATGTTGGCTTATCATGTGTTGAATTCGGTTGGCTTGTCAGCATTAACAAGTACGAGGGCGGGTCAATAAGTCCGTGACTTTTTGAATTTCTGACCTCTTTACTGAAACAGCAACACTGCTCCTGTCAACAGGCATCTGTCAGTTGACTCCTGTCAAAATTTAAACTTGCTGCGTCAGTTAGTTTGTGTTTGACAGCTATTTTTATCGGACTACTCACTAATTTGAGGAGAAAATGAAAAAAAGTGAATTTCGTGTGCTTATTAAGCATTATTTCTTGCGAAAAAAAACCATTACCGAGACCAAGGCTAAGCTTGATAAATTCTATGGGGACTCTGCACCATCGATTTCAATGGTAAAAAAGTGGTTTACTGAATTTCGTTGTGGCCGTACAAGCACTGAAGATGCCGAACGTCCTGGACGCCCAGTTGAGGTCTCTACACCCGAAACAATCGAAAAAATTCACGATATGGTGTTGGCCGACCGAAGATTGAAAGTGCGCGAGATTGTGGAAGCCGTAGGGATCTCGCATGGTTCAGTGGTTTCAATTTTGAATGATCACTTGGGCATGAGAAAGCTTTCCGCAAGATGGGTGCCGCGTTTGCTCACAGTCGACCACAAACACATGTGCAGTTGCCATGGCAAAAATCCATGAATTGGGCTATGAATTGCTCCCTCATCCACCCCATTCTCCAGATTTGGCTCCGAGCGACTACTTCTTGTTCCCAAACCTGAAGAAATGGCTTGGTGGAAAAAGATTTGACTCCAATGATGAAGTCATCTCGCAAACAAAGGCCTATTTTGAGGACCTCGACAAATCATTTTTGTTGGAAGGAATAAAAAAAATTGGAGAAGCGTTGGACAAAGTGTATAGAGCTCAAGGGAGACTACGTTGAAAAATAAAATTATTTTTTTATCAAAAAATCTGTGTTTTAATCCAAAAGTCACGGACTTATTGACCCGCCCTCGTAACTTTACATATCCTCAATGAAATAATCAAAAGGCGTCAAATCACAAGATCTTGGAGGCCAATTTAAGGGTACATTACGTAAAATTATTCGTTCATCGAATATTTCCTTCAAAAAGTTAATTGTGTCTTTTGACTTAAGGTTCGTACCAACCATTTTGTTGGACTCACACGTCTTCAACATTTATGCCATTCAATCGGAGAACCAAAAAGTCATTTAATATGACTCCATATAGCGAATATCCTTGACCGTAATACGCACAGACCACACAAACAGCGAATCCAGTGCCAGTTGATTTTAGGTATGCAATTTTGATACAAACGATAGTCATTCGACTTCAATTCTTGAACGAGCTGAATCTTGTAGGCCTTCAAACCAAGATCTTTCCGAAAATTTTCCACAAAGTTGACGGACAAAGGTCAAGCTTTTTTGAACAACGTCGAATCAATAAATTTGGGTCTCTCCTAAGCGGATACAATATTCTCTTCAGTACGCATTTCTTGTGGGTCTCGGGGTCAAAAAAGGTTTTCGCAAGGTAGTAAGTTGTCATAAGGCTTCTTAATCCTAATCTTTGGGCTTAGACTACATAGTCCGGCTAAAAGTTAAGAAATTCGTTCGTCGAATAAGTTTTGCACTCTGACAATTTGCGGAATGAACCTTTATACCTACCATCACCTTATCGATTTTAAGGCTGCGTCTGACGGAATCCCTTCGGATAACGTAACGGAACCAAAATCATGCCTTTTAGGGTACAATTTACTGCTCCAACTTGTAAAACATTAGGCTGGCACATAGGGAGTTTGCTGATGGAAGGAAATCAGATCCACCGTCAATATCATACCAAACCTTGATAAGAAAGTTAAATTTGTTTGTATCTTGATTGTTTTATTACAAAATCAAGTAGATCCTCGGGTGTAAAAAGAACGTATCGAATGGACAAAATCAAAATCCAATCAAAAAATATATTGTAGATATTTCTCAGTCCACTTAAAAAATATATTCATTGTGATATGATATCAAAATATATTGTACCTCAAGCACTGACTCGATTATCTGTCAGAAAATCTGAAAATTAAAGGGCAACATATAAAATCATACAGATACAAAAAATCTTATCACAAAATTGAAAAACCATTTAATATAGATTTTATATCCAAAAAAAATTAACCAATCTCCGATAGACCCCTCTGAAAATACAATTTAAAATCACGTTAGCTCAGAATGGCAAAAACTTGTCGCCATTAGAGGTCAATTGCCCAAATCTGTTGCCAAAAAGTTCAAAATACAAATTTCCCAATGGGCTAAAGCTAAAAACTGAAACTGAAAACTGAAAACTGAAAACTGAAAACTATTGTATTACAAAGGGGAGAATGATTTTGGTGAAAAGCATACTGAGTATGGGAAAGATGGAGCAAAAGAAAGTGTGTAAATTGAACGCCAGCAAATATTTCCACTTTCATTATTCAAGTCACGTCTTCTATTACAGCCCACGACCGACACGACAACCCATGAGTAGCTGAAGCAGCATCATCAGAACCAGATACCAGAAACTAGATACATAGTATCAGAAGCAGCAATGGAGCAGTGCATTTGGGCAGGCAATTCATGCCAAATTTGTTATCAACGCGTTAGTTGTTCGTTTTTATTTTTTTCTTTTAAAAATTATTTTACACAAAAGCAAATGGAGCAGAAGACGAATACGAGGACGACTACAAATACAATTTGGAATACGAATATTCGCACCAAGGCGAACCTTGAGAAGAAGAAGAGTAAGAACATGAACAAGAGCAGCAAGAGTTTCAACTTCAATTCAACACGAACAAATGAAATTAGTCTGAAGAGCTGAAGAACTGAAAAGGCGTCCTTGTGTCAATGTTTCCTGCCCTCGAGTGCTACTTTTCCCTGGCATCCAAAAAACATCCAAGTCCTACCAAGAAAACTGCAGACGACGAGGGAACCAGCGCACGAGAGTGTTCGTATACATGAAAGTTAGAAGCGAGTGGCGCAACTAAGTTGAAGATGGTTAACAACAGGATAGCGCCACAGGACGAAAATTCGCAAACTTACTATGCAAGGCGGCCCAAATTGGCAGCGTACATACACTTTTGAAATGTGTTTCCAAGGATAATTTAATGAAGTCTAATGCCATTAATGAATGCTGAGTGGTTCCTTAGTTGAAGTTAGGGCATCGCAAATGGATGGCGACAGCTACATCCTGTAGTCAGTCACTAATACTGTGAGAAGAAGTTTCATCAAAAGTGATTTCAATCTCAATACTTGATTGAAGTCTCTGTATCGGATTTTAATCGAATGAACAAATTTATTTAACCTTTCGAGATATTCTACCCAATAATTGGTGTGAAAACCATACAAGTTGTTTCGATTTGCAATGCAACTTTCCGTTCAATGGGATTAAAATCTACCAATGGCAACCTAACCGGTAGTGAAACCTCCAATTTGGGATAAAATCACGCCGAACTCTTGTGCGCAATAAAGAAGTTACGAATAAAAATTGGATTGAACGTTAATTGGATGCAGATGGAATCGCAGGTACCCTGTATCCAGATGCATTTAATCCCTTTAGGTTGAAAGGATTTTTCTGTTTTTTTCTTTTTTTTATTTTTATGAAAAACCTTGACATGTTGAATGAATTTGTGAGAATGTTCGACGATTTATTTGAAAAATTTTCAGAAGTATTTCCAGTCATAGTCATGATTAATTTCTTCAAAAAGTAAGATTCAATCAAAACGTTTTGTAAAAGCGTTGCTGTGTGGTAAAGTTAAAGTATCGACCTCAATACCGTATTACGCAATATAAGGTCGTTCTAGTATACGGGCACATACCCTCTTGAAAAAAAAAGATTATTCATCTAAATCTATATTGTCCCCTTCAAGGTAGTCCCCATCGACTATTCGGTTGTCGGCATGTCCATTAGTGGTTCCTGCGATTTTTCCATTACTTCCTCTCGGCTGCTGAAATGCGTTCCCCGTAGTTGTTTTTTAACTCTATTGAACAGAAAGAAGTCACAGGTAGCCATATCAGGTGAATTCGGTGGCGGTTGGATGGTATTTGTTGCATTTTTCGTCAAAAATTACGAATAATGATGGCACTGTGCGTTATCATGGTGCAAAATCCACGAGTTTTCTGCCCACAATTCTGTTCTCTTTCGGCGAATTGCCGAAATACTCCTTGTTTACTGTTTGTCCTTCTGGCAAAAATTCATGATGCATTACACCGTTGTAATCTATGAAAACCGTGAGCATTGTCTTCTTTTTCGACTGAAAACGACGTGTTTTTTGGTCTCGGCTCATTTGGTGAACGCCATTCACTTGCCTGATGTTTGGATTACGTGTCGTACTCATAAACCCACGTCTCGTCTCCAGTAATGATCCTTTTAATGAATGTGGCATCGGATTCAGCCTCGCAAATCATCTCTTTTGCGACGTCAACACGGTTTTTCTTTTGCATGAAATTGAGACCTTTTGGCACCAACTTTGCTGCTACACGACGGAAACTCAAATCATTAACCAAAATGTCTTGGACGGATCCATAGGCAATGTTCAAGTCTCTGATGGTTAGTTTGCGGTTATTGACCAACATTTCTTTTACTTCATTAATGTTTTCGTCGGTTTTCGATGTCGATGGTCTGCCATTGCGTTCATCATCTTCGATTGACTCACGAACACTTTTGAACCGCTCGTGCCACTGGTAAACGACCGTTTTCTGTAGAAAATCGTTGCCGAAACACTTTTCCAACATTTCCAACGTTCGCGCACCATTAAATTCGTTTTTTACGCAAAATTTGATACAAGTTCTTTGTTGCAAATTTAAACCCATTTCTAAAATTGTAAAAAATCGCCAACACACACAGAGATAGATGTACTCTTGGCTACGTAACTTTTGCAAATGTCAAGCTATGACACTAAGATTTAGAGGGAATATCAACAACAGATGTACCAACTTAACAAAAAAAAAACAGAGCAAATCAAGGTGGTATGTTCAAGAAACCCAGCGGCAAAACAAAGCCAACTACTTGACAGCAAATGATCAATGGATCAAATCAGATCAGTGTTGACATCTTACTTCTGGATAAGCCCATAAGCGTATCAAGAAGTAGCGTCTTATGACAAAAAAATTTTGTCGCTGAGCACAAAACTTGAAAAGATACTCTAAGCACTTGAAAAGTAATCATAATAAATTGAATAAATTTTTGCACCACGGAAGGAAAGAGGATGTGTGTTCACGATCAAGGTTGGCACTGATTGGGGTCCACTACTATATCACAATTCTGACTGATTACTGACTTTACTAGCTTAACCCTAAGCCCGTGTTCACGCAAGATCCAATTTATGGTATTTTGGGGCACTTTTGTCCCAGCTTACAATGTATGAAAAGTTAAATGGTACGATACAAATTTTTATTTGTTATACTCGTACTTTATTTAAAAGAACAATTTTTTTATAAAATCTGTTAGACATAAACTTTAAATTTTTATTATAGAAAGCTGAAAAACAAATAAATAAATAATAAATTATCCAAATATAGAAAATGCTGTAAAGTGAAAAAATTATGTGTCCGAATGACTTCATTTACGTTCAAATTGTGATTCCCCAGAAGAGTCCGCCAGCGTTAAGATTGAATTCCTTTCATTTTCTTTATTTGTGTTTTTACCAAGTTCATCATTCTTCATGTAGTACTCTTCACATACTCGTATAAAATGTTTGGAGTTTTGCACAAATCACAAACAGCAGTTGTTTTTGTAACGCATTTTCACCCTTTGCGTGAAGGAATGCAAGGAACACATCGTTGGCGTAGACTACTTTTTTCTCGGATTTAAGGGAAAACTAATGTCGTTAATTCGAAACCAATGCAACTGAGAGCTGTTTTTACCGATTTTCGCAGTAAGCCCCTTTCGATTCATTTATGGATGTGTGTAGTTGCTAACTCAAGAGCTAACGATTTCAAGAAGATTTTTCGCTTTTGTGACACCGTCGTACACCAATTCGGGTTGGGTAAGATTATACATTCGATAACTCCCATGACCAGCCACATCTATCATGTTTTGAAACATTTTCATAGGCCATCTGTTTGTTTTTCCTGTACAGGAGAAGTTTCTAAACATCTGGTCAAAGGTATCTACTCTACCTTTGTTAGCGTTATAGTCGAGGAGTTTATTCGATTTTTTTGTTTTAAGACTCATGCATTCCGAAAAACAACAAATTGACGAACACGATTGCCTGTTCTTCATTTTCTGAAAAACTGTGAATTGGACGGGTAACTCTGGTTATTTGACCTGATAGTGCCAGTCTTTCTGCGACATAATTCTTTTGCTAATGGGACACTTGTAAAAAAGTTGTTCATTCTAATATTACATTCAAGGAACCGATCAGCCAGGCGAATAACTAAATCGAATGCAATATTTTTGGCACGTTGCTGTTCAGGCTGTGTTCCGATATAAATTTTACCAATTTAATAATTTGCCGCCGCATTCACAATCCAGAAGATTTTTATGCCTTATTACCGTGACTTACTTGGAATATACTGACGGAAGCTGCACCTTCCACGAATTGTTACGAGTTGCTCATTTAGGGTAAGTTCTTTTGACGGCCTGCAAGAAGTGACAAATAGTTCTGAAATAAATTCCATATGTATCGGAAAGCTGCCAACTTGTCCTCTTTTTGTTCATTTTGCCTGGTGCGAGAACCGTCAAACCTTAAAAACCTGAATAGTTGCTGAGATCGCTAAAATGGCAAATGCGACTCGTGACACAGATCTTTAGTATCAACTTATGAAGACATTTCTGCTCCAGTGTAAAGAAAAATAGCAAAATAGGCAAAAACTTCATCTATGTTAGTTTCTTTGCATGCTCGCATTCCTAAATTGTCCTATTTTCGATTTTATTTGAAAACTATCTTAGCCTTTCTATTTGTCTTTATCACTATAATCTCAACGATTGATGGCGATAGGAGACACTTGAATGCATCTGCTTTGTTTTCAAAAGTTCTGGTACAGAATTGCTCATCAACTTTTCTTTAATTTTTTGGAGAAATAACTCTGAGTTTTTCTGAGCTAGGAGGCGAAGACCACCAGACTTGGTTGAATTTGTTGTTTTGAGCCACGTACCTCATTCCTCTATTTGGTTCGATGGCTTCCTTTGATAGTTCACAAACTTGATCTTGAGTTGGATTTTCTTATGCTGCATGTAATTCTTCCAAAAGCTGAACAATCCGCCAGTCTGGAAGTGCCTCCGAATCAAAGCTACAGTCATCGGCATCTGATGCATCTTCTTGATCTTGACCAAGCTACCGAAATCATTCTCCAGACACTCTCTTTCTTCAGGAGTCAGCTGTCGCCGTGATGCGATGTTCAACAATTTCAACATTTTATCCATTCTTAAACACAGAAAATTAATCTCTGGATTCATTATTAGGAAAGCATAAAATAACGGCCAAAAAGTTTACTATTTGCAAAAAATCAAATAGGTTCACTTCAAAATGCACTGGTGCACTGTGTGCCCCATAACACGAAAGATTAACCTTTTTTCAAAGAGCTGCTAGCAGCGGTACGCACAGATATTGAATTGCTATGTTTGCATCTTTGTGAGTGCAAAAAAAAAACACATGTTCCTGGCAATCGAAATTATGTGTATGTCGTTTCAATAATAATGTCGTTATTTCAATTTTAAAATCGGTTGGGGCATTCAGTGCACCAAACACGGGCTTAGGGTTAATTTAGAAACGCGAGTGATTAAGCAAGAGAAAATAAGAATAGTGCCATATAACATATGGGCTGAAAAGTCTCGGGCCTAACAGAGAAAACTGTTTTTTTCCAATAAAAATTTACTTTATTCATCAATAGGCGTGCTTTTTTGATAATTATTCTCGCTTATACTCACTTCAATTTTTTGTTGTTTTTAAGTTGGCATAACAGATATTTAATGACATCAGATGGCAAAATAATTTTTTGTTGTCACCGTGATAAGTAAAAAGGTTACAAGCTTATTAAATTAGTTTTTTGGAATGGATAATGAAAGTGAAGAGGTAAAAATAATAAACTAAAACCCACATGTTATTTGCAGATATTTTTACCAATTTCGGATTCATCAAACCATGAAGATTTTATTTTCAAAGAATTTTTTGAAAGCAGAACTTCTGAAGGCGAGTAGTGATGAATCGATAGGAGATGAAAAGCACGCCAAAGTAGACAATTTTATGGAGACAATAGAGGAGTATAGTGCCTCGGTTTCAAGTCTCACTTCAGATTAAACCGATCGACTGTTGAGGAATTAATAAGTTTAATTTTGTCTTATCTGTATCTGTTTCCTTTAGGAGAATGTATTTTCCTTTTTCGATATTTTGCAGCAAATTATTCCCAGTCAGTATTTTTGCCGAATTCATGACGTGGAGGCAGACCAAAGTTGGGAGCCAGGAGAGAGATGTACTTATATATTTGGTACTTGGTAACACCATCAAATTTAGGCAGCCCAAAGGTGATGCTGTCGTTAACAATTAGCGAAAATTTGAAGCCAAGAAAAAAATACCGCGTGTAATTGGTGCTATCGATTGTACACATATCACTATAGCCGCCCCCAAGCTAAATAAAGAGTGTTATTACAATCGCAAACATAAATTTACTCTTCTGCTTCAAGCTGTGGTTGAAACGGACAAAAAGTTTGTCTACATATGCTCTGGTGAACCGGGGTCATTGCAAGATAGCAGAGTGCTTAGAAGGTCTATACTATACAGAAGAGCGCAAGCTTATTATGAACAGCTCTTTCCGCACAACACTTTCGTTATAGGAGATTCTGCATATCCTGCTACAAAGTGGCTTGTTCCACCAACAAAGATTATGGCCGACTGTCTGATCAGCAAAGACCGCTCAATAATTTGCACTCAGCTACAAGAATGGTAGTCGAAAATGCTTTCGGACTGCTGAAAGGAAGATTCAGGAGAATAAATAAATTTACGGAGCAACGCGCTATAAATTCAATAAAAAATAATAATTGTTAGTGCATGTATTCTGCACAATCTGTGCATTATAAATAATGATGCATATTCTGAAATTGATGAAGAAGGCAGCCAAGATCACAATTAATTGTCTGAAAATATTTTACCATCGAGTAGCAAAGATACTCGTTAAGATGTATTTAATTATTTAAGTGAAAAAAATTTGATTTTACAAATAAACCAAACACAAAGTTATCTTTTACTTTTTTTTATTTAGCGCATTTGTAAGTAACTCTAGTTTGTTTTTGCCATTTTGCTTTGCTTGCTGCGAAAAGGCAGTAGTCGGTGAAAGAGTTTTACGAGGGCGGGTCAATAAGTCCGTGACTTTTTGAATTTCTGACCTCTTTACTGAATCAGCAACACTGCTCCTGTCAACAGGCATCTGTCAGTTGACTCCTGTCAAAATTTAAACTTGCTGCGTCAGTTAGTTTGTGTTTGACAGCTATTTTTATCAGACTACTCACTAATTTGAGGAGAAAATGGAAAAAAGTGAATTTCGTGTGCTTATTAAGCATTATTTCTTGCGAAAAAAAACCATTACCGAGACCAAGGCTAAGCTTGATAAATACTATGGGGACTCTGCACCATCGATTTCAATGGTAAGAAAGTGGTTTACTGAATTTCGTTGTGGCCGTACAAGCACTGAAGATGCCGAACGTCCTGGACGCCCAGTTGAGGTCTCTACACCCGGAACAATCGAAAAAATTCACGATATGGTGATGGCCGACCGAAGATTGAAAGTGCGAGAGATTGTGGAAGCTGTAGGGATGTCGCATGGCTCAGTGGTTTCAATTTTGAATGATCACTTGGGCATGAGAAAGCTTTCCGCAAGATGGGTGCCGCGTTTGCTCACAGTCGACCACAAACACATGTGCAGTTGCCATGGCAAAAATCCATGAATAGGGCTATGAATTGCTCCCTCATCCACCCTATTCTCCAGATTAGGCTCCGAGAGACTACTTCTTGTTCCCAAACCTGAAGAAATGGCTTGGTGGAAAAAGATTTGACTCCAATGATGAAGTCATCTCGCAAACAAAGGCCTATTTTGAGGACCTCGACAAATCATTTTTTTTGGAAGGGATAAAAAAATTGGAGAAGCGTTGGACAAAGTGTATAGAGCTCAAGGGAGACTACGTTGAAAAATAAAATTATTTTTTTATCAAAAAATCTGTGTTTTAATCCAAAAGTCACGGACTTATTGACCCGGAGTAAAACACACGTTTTTCTTCAGAGTTGAGCAAACGCGGCATTCACCTTGCGGAGAGCTTTCTCATGGGCAAATGTTCATGTTATATAAAGCCAACACGTTCTTTTGATATCTTTACGATGTCAGCCAACTCATGCAGCTGCACTTTTCGGTCATTCAAAACGATTTTGTGGATTTTTTTAATGTTTTCTGTTGATACCGCCTTATTTGGACGTCCACTGTCTTCCGCATCATCAGTTTCTCTACGACCACGTTTGAAGTCAGCATACCAACGTTATATTGTTGTTTGTGATGGAGAAGAGTCCCCATAACACTTTTCGAGCCATTGCTTCGGTTGAACGGTATTTTTTCCCATCAAGAAGCAATGTAAAATTAAAACACGAAATTGTTTTTGATCCATTATTTAGAAAATAACAAAAGCGTCATTCTTAGCACAATAACTCACACACTACCGAACAGATTGTCATGAAATTTTAACAGCTATCTTTTGAAGATTAGTACTAACTCAACATGAGGTGCATTAAAAAAAAACTACCGCCATCTGCGTGATAGGCCCGTGACTTTTCAGCCCATGTGTTATGACTGAACTTCAGAAGGAGGACTTACGGCGGATGAATTCGCATTACAGTGCCTTCAACAGTTTATGCTATACCTTATGGCCCACTTCAAAGTATTTGACGATAAGGTGAGAAAGAATTTTCGGAACTAGTCAGGGTATTGAAATAGAGGTGATGGCTGATAAAGCCTAAGGGGCTTAACGGCAGCTCTTATACCCCTTGTTATTGAGTTAACGACTCTTCCATCCGAAGGAGTCAGTGTTCTCAAGTGAATTTTAAACGATTTTTTCTTAAGCGATGTTCAAGAAATCGCATGACAATGCGTTGCCTTGCACAAACTGACGAGCTTAGTTGGAGTATCAAAGTAGGACATTGTGTTGTATTTTTTATCCATATGCATATTGTCATATGTGGCTTTGAACTCATAGTCTTAGACAGTGAGTGTCGATTTGAAATTTCTGAATCTTCCGGAAGTTATATGAATACTTGATTGAAGGTGGAATATTCTGATCAAAAACCGCACTGATATGAACCATCAAAATTGTTCAGGAATGAAGACAGGCTCTTACATAAAGTGGCAGAAAATGTCTTTTAGGCAATATAGTTTGCGCAATCAAAAGGACTCCTTGTAAATGCTGCGACTTCATACCTTGGGCGTACTTTTCTCTGATCATATCCTGCAGATGAGCTGGCGCACGGCTTAAATTGTTCACCAGGCCTGCGATTTTAAATTCGATATTGCTTCTGTCCAGCTTGAATTGTTCATTCTGCCTGAGAGCAATATTTTGGCATAGCCATTAAACAGTCTGCAGAATTAGTCTTTTTATATTATCAGCAGCGGCTGAGACTCTACTTCTATTCGTAGTTTCGCATGTTTTTCTTTGAAGGCTTCCATTCTTATTTTCCAGTCACTCAAACGAAAGTTAATTGAGTTGAAAAACCTTCGAAATACTTGAGATGGTCTACAATATCCTCTCATACAAATAGCTCCGTAGAAGTTAGAAATCATCCTTAGGTACCTTATAGATTTGTTAACTTTCGCAAGTGTAGGACGGAAGCCAATGTGGTATTTAAGAGAGAAGAAAGCTATCTTCCCTATAACAACGACTTGTAAAGTATCTGATGTTCTCGCAAGGTGCGATTACTCACCTCTTTTCTAGCTTTATGTTCTGATTACTACAGTCGGTTTCATTAACAATTAAATGAATAAATTAATTATTG
This sequence comes from Volucella inflata, assembly GCA_928272305.1. Classification (NCBI taxonomy): domain Eukaryota; kingdom Metazoa; phylum Arthropoda; class Insecta; order Diptera; family Syrphidae; genus Volucella; species Volucella inflata. Next base: position 109,355,968 of record OV743720.1, on the reverse strand, counting down.
GCCACTTAAAAAGGGAACACAAACAGCATTTTAATGACTCTCACACTATTGATGCTAATTAAAAGTATCCTCCGTTTTTCCCCAGACAAATTGCAACAACTCATCAGCCCATTATTCTTTGTACCACTCGGCTGCATTCTTTATCGGGACAAATAAAAAAAATTATACGTTCTTCCATATCGTACAACAAACGATATCCTTTTCCCTCAACATTTAATTTATTTTTAAAATTTAAACAATTATTTATCGCTGTTCAAATGTTAATTAATGACGGCGGCTTAAATTTCGAACCAACAATATTGTCATTGACCCTATCGAGGCCGCAGCAGAAGCCTCATTCTCCGCCTCAACTTGACCAATGTCCTTGTTCATGATCGTCCCACTCTCTTTGCTTCCTCTTTGCAGGAAGCATCCTATTTTCGCTTGGAGTTTTCCGGATACTTAAACATTTTTGTATCTTTTGGATCCTGAACTTATATTTACAGCTTTAAGGGGAGGGATTTGCCAATTGTACGCGTAAGCCTTCATGCGTTCGTATACAAGTACATAGTCGTAATTATGCTCCCAGACACGCGGCAAAGTGAAATACGAGTAAAATCCTCCGGACAAATGAAGCAAGGCAGGTGTCCTGTAGTTGTTGAATGCCATGGTGATATAGCAACCAGCAGCCTCCATGCATATCGCGAGCATGTACCAGTACGTATGTACATTATTCCATTAAGGTAAAGCTTTAAAAAAAAAAAATAAAACAAAAAACAAAAACAGAGACAAAAGAGAACCGGAATGAAAAATACGCACGAATTAACATACGAAAAAAACGGGCCTTTGCTCCAGCCGGTGCTTTTCAATTGAATTCTGAAGCATCATCGCTGGGGATTAACGAAAATTATTAATTAACATGTTTCGATGGGTCGATGTGGGAAAAGTTATGCAATTCACAAATTCACGACTTTATTTAATTGAATATGGTAAGCCGGGACTTATATTGTACGAGTGCCTCTGAGTGATAGAGTGCTTATGCAAAAAAAATTAACACACACACAGACACGTAATCAATAGCAAAAATATAAAATACAATTAATCACTATGATTTCGAGGTATAAGAGGATTGAAGTCTTAACCGAGTAGGATGGTTCCAAACCAATTGACATAATATTTTCAGATAAAAAGACTAATCCCCTTTATTCAACTGTTTTCCAAAATCCACTCTACTGTCATGAGTTATTTTTTTAAATACAAAAAGAGCATTATGGGAGGTATTCCGAAGTAGAAAAGATATATTTTTGCTCTCAAATCCTGGCGGCTTACATATGTAAATCCATAGATGGAACCCATGTTTTTGGTAACCAAAACTTAACTATGCATAGGTACTCATAATTGTGGAATGCAGGATAACAGAGTCACCGAAAGATCACTTTCTGGTTGTTACTTCAATCCGAAGAATTACAGTCACTTCTAGAGAGGACTTTATCAACGACAGATGGATGCTTGTAAAGAAAGCAGGGTATTAGCGTCACTGGTCAGAGGATATTATGTATGGCTCATCCATGGGTTTTTTTTTAAAGACATTGCCCTCCAAATTGGAGGTTGCGCTTGCAAATAAACATTTACGAACCCAACAGGGTAGGCTTAGGGATAAGTTTTTCAACTTTGCACGCGAAGTGTTAGGAACCTAAATAGATCAACTGCACAGCAAACATACACCCCAGAGTGTTTTAAAGCAGATATCAATGCAGTCCAAAAATGTGATGGCGGACGAAAAGCCGAAGAAAAGCTACGACATCTTCTACGACTGGCACAAAAAGAGAAGACAATGCAGATTTGCTATTCGAGGCTGAATTAATCCAACATATTAAGCTTTTGGCATAACTTTTTATGGAACGTGTCGTAAATAGTCGGAATAAGTCCGAACTCTACAACGTAGGCCCGATTTGCGTTCATGACCCTACAGAAGATAAGCATGACAGCATCGAAGACGAATTCTATAAGCTTTAAGACCGAACATATTTTCAGCGGCCCAGCTATCTCATCAAATCTTTCTAAGACGTCTTAACACAGGGCAAAGTAAGCAAGCTGTCTTTGTAAAAAACACAGCCTGCAAAGAAGCTTTTAAGAATTCATAACAGAGCGCAATTTTTTGTAAAGACTCAACTATTAGAATGATCACATTACGATCGATGCAAGACACTCCTCGTCGATCATTACCTCATAACACTTACTAGGTGGGGTGAAAAGTAACCTCCTTGACCGCCAGAAGGCGCTGCTACTGCAAAAAAGGTTATGGTGCCTTGAAGTCCGTTCATATTTAGGCAAACATGCCAAATTTCAGTGCGATACCGTCTATAGTTTTGTTTTGACAGCTGATTGTTGTTGACATGTTTGGCATCATGTTGAGTATGGACGAAAACGATTTTCGGCAAAACGGTGAAGGAAACAAATGACAATAATGCTCCGTCAGATTACACCGTCAAATATTGGTTTCGAGAGTTTCGTGGTGGTCGCAACTCCACTACCGATCAAGTCCGCAGCGGCAGGCCCTCCGATGCGGTTACAGAGGACAATGTCAAAAAAATACATGAAATGGTGTAGGCCGACCGGAAAGTGAAGGTACGCACACGCCATATTTTGGGCAATATTCTGCATATGAAAAAGTTATCCTGCCGCTGGGAGCCGCGCATGCTCACTCCTGACCAAAAACACGAACGCGAGAGCACTTCGAAAGAGTGTTTGGACTTGCTGATGCGGAATCGGGCGGACTTTTGGCGTCGATTGGTAGCTGCTAATGAAACCTGGATCCACTATTACACACCAGAGAACAGAATGAGTGCCCGGTAATGGACTGAAGCCGACAGGAGTGCTCCAAAGCGGCCGAGGGAGGCTCAATGGGTCGGAAAGGTTATGGCGTCGGTTTTTTGGGATTGTCATGGCATACTCTTCGCGGACTATCTCGAAAAAGGAAAAATTATCAACAGCGGGTATTACTGTGCATTATTGAAGCGATTGAAGGCTGAAATTGCTGCAAAACGGCCTCACATGAAGCGAAAAAAAATTTTGTTTTTGCAAGACAATGCGCCCGCGCATAAGAGCATCGCCACCACGGCTAAAATCAATGACTTACGGCTCCAATTGCTTTCGCATCCACCGTATTCGCTCGATTTGGCTCCCTCGGACTATTATCTCTTCCCAAACCTCAAAAGATGGCTCATCAATAAAAAATTCAGCTCACGCGAGGAAATCATCGACGCTACGGAGGAGTATTTTGTAGACCTTCCGGAATATTACTTTTCGGACGGGATCAAGAAATTGGAAAATCGCTGGAATAAGTGTATCAAGCTAAAAGGAGACTAAATTGAATAAATTAAGAAAACATTTTAAAAAAAATTGTTTTCGTTCCCAAGGACGTTACTTTTCACACCACCTAATAAGGTACGAAGATGGATATCATACATAAAAAAAACAAAAACACTGTGGCGCCCGGTATGGGCCATAGCCTAGCTTCTTGACACTCATTTGTGTTGCTCATGTTGTCATTTTTGTCACATTTGAGCGGGGCCTACGGTTTATCGCCGAGTACGAACATCACTCCTTAGAAGCTTTGTCGCAGGCAAGCTTTTGACACGTGAGCGAGCGTCTTATGGCAATTCCCATTAGAGAAGTCAAAACTAATGTACTGGGTACACCCGACCACCACTTGGTTCAATCCTTGGTTCAAGAGAGAGATGCCGAAAAGCACTTGCCGAAGTGTTCAAAGCGGCGCTGCAATAAAACGCGAACGTCGCCAGTGAGCTTTATGACCAGAAGATCGACTTTTCCAGAAGAAGAAAAAAGAACACTAGAAGTGCGCAATGGAAGACTTTGAGAGGTTGCACTCTAGAAATAAGGTAGGGAAGTTTCATGCATAAAGATGAAGAAGGAAACCACGTAGTAGAGTCACAGTCGGTTCTAAGAGTGTGAAAAAATTTGTTGTGCATTGTGAATGTAATCATTCAACTAAGACCATGATAGTTAAAACTGACCAAAACAAAGTACGGCTAGGTCAGCGTAACTTAAACGATACATTACATATTAAAGAAGGTTTTCGACAAGTCAACGTGGTATTATGTGACTAGAAAAAATCGCGCAAAATTAACTAGCCAACAAAATAGGCTTAATCGGCATAATGACTTCCTTACGTTACTGAAGGTAGCTAGAAAAAATAGAGTACATGGTGGCTTTTGATAGGGACGCACATCGTCGACGGCTTGGGCAGAACGATGTCAACATAAGTTATAAGTAGCACAACAACAGCGCAGAAATTAGATTTAAATTTGGTCTTGCGAGGTGATATTTACTTTGGCTCAACAGTAACAGAACCTTCTTTAGTAAGACCGAACTGGACTAATACAAAACCTTCAATATTCCAGTCCTACTCTATTGCATAAAGGCAGAACTACTAGACCATTTCGTAAGAAAGATACTGTCTGTGATGTAAGGTATTGTTTCTATTGACTGGAACTGGAGGAGAAGATTCAACCAGAAGTATTACGATCTATACAGCAACACCGGCCTAGTAAGGATTTAAGGCCTGAAATGGCTGGGCAATGAAAATCGACTTCATAGCTCTGGCCCAAATAGTCTCGATTTCAACCCGGAAGAACAAGGACGATGCTTCATAGTGCAACTCCATCCAAGGTGACTTGAGAACTAAGTTCACTCTGTATTGTGGAGTCATCAAGGTCAGCATGCATGTTTTCAGTATTTTATTTAAAAAGAAACAAGTTTAGATCGACCTCTGTAAGAATGCAGACTCTTGGTTTAGTTTTATATTTTTTTAAGTAGTGGTCTTGGTGAGGAGTAATTATAGACTCAGTTACCACTAGCAGCCTTAAAGTTATGGAGTGCCTATATTACCCGAAGAAAACTTGACTCAAGAATCGTGAGGTTGGCATCATTTGGTTCACACTCCAAAAAGAATGCAAAATAAATAATCAGAGAAGCCCAAGTTAAACGACATGGTGTAGTCTTTCAGGTCTGGTCACGAAAATAAAATCTTTGGTAAAGTGCCAAGTGGTTTAACACATTCTGTTCTATTTATTGTTTTGCATTCTTTAGAAACATGCTTATCTGTGTAAATGGCTTCTAAGGAAACACAGGACATTTTCCAACATCATGTAGTACTTTTTCGATATAAGAAATTGGTTCACAACTACGCGTAATTCAATTTCCCTTGTTTCGCGGATGGATGGAAGATGTTCCCCCCACGGCCATAAATTTGTCCATTTAAATTTGAGTTTCTAAGAAAATTCGTGTATAGCACTAACTTCTAAGGTACGAAGGCTCTAAAAATTCCTTTCCACCAAATGATGTTCATGTTTAGGCCTGGTAATATATGCACATTTATTAGTGCCATCATCAACGTAGTTACATCACTTTGCAATATGAAAGATGAAACATTGAGCATCCTAGAGTCAAGGTATTTGTATATGAAAGTACGAGTAAATGTCAGCATATGGGTATACTCTAGCACCGTACTTACCATCAGCGATTGAGTGCTTGGCTCTATTTTATTAAACCATCTGCCAGAAACATGTGCTGATGCTGAGTACGAATACAAGTACCAGTATGCCGGAGAATATTGAATAATAAATCAGAGCACAAAAAGAAGGCAATCTCACACAAAGGCACAAAGAGCAACAAAAAGTTCGCAAAGAAAAGAACAACCTAAAACCAAGTTACGAACATTCTCTACACGTCACATGTAAATCGAAAAGGGAACTTAGCTAGCTAGCAGGGTAAAATCTTCTTCGCGAAAATATTTCCGGAATCCTCTACAACTTACACTTATTCCAGTGCTTTGCTGCCTTCCACTAGCATCTTCTTCAAATTTTTTCCTTTTTCTCTCCTACTTCTTCCTTTTGTGCCATTGCCATGCCAGAGATAAGTGGATATTTTATGAATATGTTGGTTGTGCCAGGACATTTACGAGAATACATACTCGTACTCGTATATTCGTTCTGTGAATGAGTGTCATATTCCTTTTGTAGAAAAATACAAAATTGAATGTCATTCAAGGACTGTTGTATAAACATGACGGAGAAACAGAAAACGGGGGAGGAATAGCAGTAGGAGTATGAGTATGTTGGTTTCTAAAATCACTGCAATGTCTAGTGAATGGGTGGCTTATCCATGGATAAGGTCACACTGCAACAAGACAAATTTCCTCAAGTTCACTCCAAACTGACCATGTGTCCGCCGCCGCCTGGCATGACATGAAATGCCCTGGCATGGTATTTCCCCGAGGCTGTAAATTCATTTAAGTGCCAGCCTCCTGAATCTTTAAAGTAGCCGTCATGTCATGAAATTCACCTTCGAGGCTTCGGATTAAATCGAATGAAAATACCCCAAAAACACATACCATCCATCCGGATGAACGTCCGTCCGTTGGTCTTATGATGAAAACGATTTCGATGGCAATGTTGGTGGTATGGATGGAATAGGGAGCACGTAGACTTGTTCTTCGAAAATAAAATCCACATAACTCAATTCTACCTGTCTGGTGTACTTCAGGAATTCCTAATATAAGTGAGCACAGTCAAGTGAGGATGCTTCGGAGTTTACATCCGAGAGATAAATGGCTAAATGGAATCCTTTACGGCTTTTCCATCTCCGCGATTACTGCTATCTGCCTTTCGGGGGTGGCTGCTTTGCTGGATGCTGATTGTAAATGGCAATGGTATCCCAGTCAATCTGTTAAGTGCATAGTTTTGATTTGATAGCATCTTCCTCTTAATCAAATCTCAGTTCAATTGAATTGTATCTGCTTGGTTTCAAGAGCTGGGGATAAGGGTGATAAGGGCTAAAGCTGAAATGCAAAATTTCTTACTTTTCATGTACTACTCGTATCTGTGCCTTAAGCAAATGGATGCGGATAACTTAAAGCTTCCATCTCTACGGCACATGCCACATGTGCTTCCAAAGAAAAACGAAAAAAAAAGACAAAATAAATAAAAAGGAAAAGCAATTCGTGCAATCAAATTGAGGAGTTGTTTGGGATCGATTGAGCAGGAATGAAAGTTATTTCAGTTCAGATCGGGCTGATGCTATACGGGTACATTTGGGGATGCTGCTGTCGTACATTGCAATTTCCGTAACTTGTCAGACAGGAAAACTTTCTAATTCGTTTTCGTTTTTCAGTTTGTTTCCTTTTTTGTCGAACATTTTTTGAATGTTATTTTGGCTTTTCCAACATTCAGCTCTGGGTGACGTCTCCTTCCAGCCGAGCGGGGCGAGGTTCGATTTGAAAATCGAATTTGGCTTTAACTCATTTTTAAGGGAGTCCTTACACGAGTTAAATGACCTTTTTGCTTGAGGCTTATTCGTTTCAAAGTTATGTTTCCATTAGATTATGAAGTGGAAGGGTGTTAACAATTAAATTAACACAGCGTGGTGTTACACAAAGGTTTGCCAGATCAGTCAACTTCAGCAGGACGTGAGTTTACCATTTCATGTTTTTGGCATTCGAATGAAAACAATATTTTCGATCTGCTATGAAAGATTGTTTTCTTGATATTGAATCGGCTTTGGGTTTGATAGCAATCCTGCAAAGTGTTGAGACCTCGAAAATGTTAAGAACTCTTGTGCACCTAAGATGCACAAGTTTTTCCTGGCTCTAGAGGCATGCTGGAACAAAAAAAGTTGTGCAACTTAAATGGAAATGAATAAGAACTTCCTCGTATTGCTCCTTTGTTGTCTCCTTGGCCGTCGGAAAGTATTCTTTAAAAATTAGTCAAATACTAAAATTCGCTCTTAGAACTTTCGGTGTAGGTCTGCGTACCAGGTACCTTTTTTCTTGTCGGAAGAGTGCCGAGTAGATAAAGAGCTAGTCAAATGAACTGTTTGCAAGTTCCTTTTACTGGAATTTATTTAATAAAGGCTTACAGTACCAACACTTCAAATCACCATTTATAGATATAGTAGTCCGCGCTATCGTCGATCACTCTCACAGCACGCCTCGCAGAATGTTCTCTGACATATGTATGTATATATGCCTAGCATACTTCGTAAGTAGTTATAAAATTGAAGATCCCTTTTGTCATCTGATCTCTTAAAGATGTCGTGAGGCATTCATTTTCTCAGTGAAAGCTCCAACCGAGGACGCAGGCCGAACTAAAGCATGTTGGAATCCTCTAAGCCTTAATAAGTCAGTTGTTTAAAGATCTGATCTTTTGATCCATAAGCCTAGAGTCAAAAGGCAGTAGGTGCACAGTGTTATTAAAACTGTACAAAACATCATTTCTTTTTTAAGGGAGCCCAGATAGTCCGTTCTTTGGAGTCTATTAATGACAGCAGCGACGTATTAACGTGATCCTCAGTTTGAAGGTTTGAAGAGTATTGTCAAAAAGCTCTTTGATTTGATCACCAATATTTCCCACTTAGTCGCTAAAAATGGTCTACCATTTAGTACAACTGCATTCTTGACATATGCCTTAGCAACCACTTAAAGCGTTTAGGGACGAGTTGGTATGCAGCATAGCAGTGGACACAAGATTCCATCCTGCGACCTCTTCATATCCTGATTATCTTCACTTATCGGAGGCCAGATTTCATACTTTGTGTTCTTGATACTCGGTATAATGTCAAGCATTCCTGTTGACAGATGGATAAGTTTGAAATGGATTTTGCGATGATTCAGAACTGGAAAACCAAGGCTACAACTACAAGATGAGAAGATGTAACAAATTAAATCCAGAAAGAGATTCGAAAACATCTCAACCTGTGAAACAATGACAGCTATGATTAAAGTTGAATAAATCTTAATCATGCAATATTCTGTTGAAAGACAAAGGGCAGTGAGCCTTAGGAAAAAACTTATCCCAGAAGCTCGGAAGGCTATTTATAACTTACTAGGTTCGCCCGTCGCCGAAATTCGACGATTCACAAAAGCAAAAGTTGTCGTGTACACAGTATATTTATCGAACAGTAGGTTCACTGCACAATATTTTCTGAAACATTGCAACAGGGTGTTTGTGAAATAAAATTATAAAATAAAACCTTTTTTTTCATAAATGTGCAACGCTAAAAAGTTTATTTTTTTATCAAATATTTTAACACCTCTGTTGTACTTCTTAATTAAAAAGTATATTCTCACCCTTATAAGCAAAGTAATTAAATATTTTTTATCCTGTCTGGCACAACATTCATAAATAAACTCTGATTTCAATAATTCGTACAATTTTGCTTCGATGCTACAGCTTGTTATAAAATTGTTGAAATTGGCAGAAAATTTATTTTCCATTGCCCAAGGGCCTCCATAAATAACTTTGGAGGTCTGACTAAATACGGAAACGTGAAAACTGCGGTTAAAAGCTTTGCTGGACTAACGAGAGAATTTCCAGTTAATGTCGGAGTGCATCAAGGAAGCGTACTTAGCCCTTTCCTCTTTAACGTAGTATTCGACTATCTTTTAAAAGACTGCATGCGCGAAGCAAATGTAACGCCAATTCTTTTCACTGACGATGCAGTTATACTTAGCGATAACGTCGAAGATTTACAGAACTCCTTAGATTCATGGAGAAATGCGCTAGAGAGAAACGGGTTTAAAATAAGTCGTTCAAAGACGGAGCATTTGACGTGCCCATTTGCGCATCCGTTGCGACCTGTTTTCGGATAATATGTTAGACGGAATAGTTCTTCCGAAAAGCACTATCTTTAAGTACTTAGGATCAATCGTTAACATGACAGCGAAATGTGACGACGACGTTAACCACAGAGTGAGTGTGGGATGGATGAAATGGCGGGAAAATTCGGGAATCTCTTGCGACCGAAAATTTTCACTTAAATTAAAGGGGAAACTCTACACCACGATTGTAAGACCAGCTCTTATATACGGTTCACAGTGCTGGACAATGTACGAAGCGTTTAAAAACAAAATGACGGCAGCGGAAATGAAAATGTTAAGGATGTCTAGTGGAGTCATTAAACGCGATTGCATTAGATCTACGCGTATAAGAGGAAGTCTACATATAAAGAATTCGGTAACCGAACAGCTTGAGGCGAATAGAATAAGTTGGTATTGCCACGTTCAAAGAAGATCTGCGGAAAATCCGGTTAAAAAGGCACTATCAACTACGGTCACTCCAACTGTAAGAAAACGAGGTCGGGGTTAACCACTGAAGCGATCCAGGACCGAGCATTATGTAGACGCGTTCTGCGGTCTGCGACATTAGCCAACCCCATAAGCGGAGCAGCAGCGATGCAGTAAAAATGGGAAACTCGTTATGCATAAGTTCGTATAACGAGGAAAGGGTTAATAAAAGGATAAGAAGAAGAAGAAGAAGAAGGAGGTCTGACTTAATGTGCATTAACATATTGCTTGAAGTCAATGGAAGTTAGAGAAGCGCCTTCTTCGTCAGCTAATTGTCATGGTTGAATAGCGCGACTTAAACTGAATTATCAAAATACTCGTATATACTCGCATACGGTTTTTTTTATATAATCAAATCTTAATGCAATTAAAAATATTTGCTCTTAATTTAAGAGTTGTTGAAAAACCAATGTTTTTTAAGGCGTAATTCATTTCAATAAATCAAGAAATATCCTTTATTTATTGCTGTCAAAATGACCTGCATTTTCTTTTATAAAACATATACCGGCCTGACGAAGACATTGAACACCATCTTTTATTTTAAGACCCAGAAATAATGCAAGATGTTTTTTTTCATCCAAAATTATATCTCATTTACAAGGGCAAAGAAGTTTTAAAAGCAAAATATTAAAATAACATTCCTGGCTGAATGATTAAAAAGGATTGATTTTGTTTGTTCTCGGTATCATTAAATGAATTCTTCCCGAAAATAAAATAAAATAGAATCATTTTAAATACATATTCTATATTACTATTTTAACATTTTTTCCGAGCGATGTCGTTTTATTAAATAAAACGTATTTGTTAATAAGCGTTTCAGATAAATAAATGGCTAACTTTAAAACATATGAAAAAGTGAATTAAAAATAGATTCATTATACCAAATATTTTTCCAGCATTTTTCTTTTTAAAAGTAAATTAGTTTTCACCCAGTAATCAAATACAATCGTTTACACGCATTTACTCATAGTAAAATGTGTCCCGGTAGCCAATCACGAACGCATAAACAAACGGAGAAAAACCCCTCTGTTTCCACTTTGATCGTTTGCATTTCACAGTATTATGCAGTCTGGGGAGGGCGAAATATTACTCACAAAAAAGTTTCTGGGACGTTTAAATTTAAAGGAGGAAACAATGACGGGTATGCATTCTTACTCAGGCAAAATTAAATGGGATTTGGAATTTGAAACAAAGCAATAGATCTGCGCTATTTGATCTAATGAGACGTTGTTGTTGGTTTTTTGTACCACGGGTGGATATTTTCATCCTCAGGGAGAGTAATCCTTCTTGTTATAGCTATTCTTTGGTCGTGTACACGACAAAAGTGTCATCACTCGTCACTTTGTTCCTCTTTTTTTTCATTTTGTTTAGTCTCTATCCCACTTAGAGTAGGAAACAAAACCATACATTTCATAAGTCAAAGCAGTCAAACAAATTCCTTATGTAGAACCACATGCACAAAAACCATTCGACTATACGCTTATCCCTAGCATCTTCCCTTTTCTTTAATTGACTTTCAAAGGCAAGCAGACTTGAACATTTTTTTTTCTCTCACTAAGGCTGGCCATACATGACGAACATGTTCGTGCGATCTGTTCGTGTTCATGGTCTTGTTCGACGTTTATGGTGCTCTTGATGAACCGATCCAATGTTGATGAAAAATTTCAAGATTTGTGGATTTGTTCGCGAGCATGTTCGCCGTTTGCTGCGTTGTTCGAAAACATTTTCTTTTTTTAAATAAATTTTGTTGCGTGCACATCAACGGAAGATAAAAAATGGCAAGTTTTAGCTAAACGTTTCTTTTGGAATTTAGCGAAATTCATAGAAATATTTGTTTAAAAGTTTAGATCATCGAAACCTTGTCCAGTTGCGAGGAATCTTAAAGTTGCTGACAGTCTCTCTTTTGTTGTAATTGCTTCTCGTATTCCTGTGTTTTGTTTTCCAATAACTGGATCGACCAAACTCAGCAATTCAATATAAGTTTCTGAATCCATTCTAAGAAATTTTTAAAAATCTTCCGGTGCAGACATTTCTAATTTTCTCTACAATTTAGTATGAGTGCGATCGTTTTTTTTTCATCCTCTCTCGCGTTTTTTGTTTATTATTTTTTTCTTGCTTTCGCTTTTTGCATATACACATTGTTAATAATGTAATTGCATCATCCGCGTGTGCGTTCTCCATAATTTCTTGTTAAAAGTTACAGCAAAAGTGATGTTCCGCAAATCGGTACGTCATGTGTGGCCAAATGTCAACGAACAAATCGCACGAACATATTCGTCGTGTATGGCCAGCTTAAGCTACGTAAAATTGTAAATATTGTAATATTTCGGCTAGGGTTCGAAATGATAAAACGTTATTCTATTTCAAAACACTTATGCCCCTGTTCTGATTGTGATGTGGTCACAACTCACGAATGTCTGTGTTGCGAAAATTGTGATACTTGTCTTATAAGGTTTCTTGTTTGGTATTCTGGCCAATACCTCACAAGAAATAGTCACCACGGTGTGGTGAATTCAATATTCTGTCAAAAAATTACTTGTTTTTTTTTTGACAATCATTATTTAATAGAAGTTTGTGAAATAAATAATAATATAACGAAAAATGACGGAAAAATTTAATGAAACAGTCATCGATTAATGAGATAGCATCATTCCTTTCCCGCAAATTCCGTAGAATTTTTTTAATCTTTTCTTTTATTTGTCTATTTCACTCACAAGCACTCACTCTTCCATTTTTTTTTTTCAAAATTAAAAATTTAGCCTTTAATTTTCTGTTGTGACCGGCTTGTGAGCTGCTCAATAGGACATCATACATACAGATTCTAGATACAGATTATACATGTATTGAACTTTTGAAAGCTCGATATCAGATACAGATTAAAGCTTCAGATTCACATTCTGAGCTCCTTTTCTGTCGCTTCATCCTGTATTTTTACTACATTTGTCGGGTTCTAGTTCTTATTGGTATCTTCTGGTTTGAAACTGGGGTAATAAATGAATTCACCAGAGAGAGAGTTAATTAATGATGTATGATCCTAAGGTTATGCAACACTGGATTCCTGATTTTACAACATCTATATCTATAGACATGTGCAAAATAACCGAATCTTTTACATGTTTTACTAAGGTTTGGTAAGACCGTTTGGCATTGTGCACATCTACGCGAAATTACCATTCCAATGGTGTAAGTATCATGCCATTCGGTTCAGTAGAACGGCGTAAAAGTGTACGACAAAAAAAGGCAGCACGTATTTATATATAGATAATACGAGTACTAATGCTTCAAAACAATTGGAACAACTAAATACTGCAGGCAGTTTATCAATTCGATACTATTTTAGTTCCTCCTCCCAACAGAAAAAAATATTCATTAACGTAAACCTATGATGGATAGGGCATTTAGACCTAAGGCAGCACTATAATCAGTGGTGGATTAAGCACGATTTTGTGACTTCCGCTGAACAGTATATTTCAAATGAGTAAGGCTACGCTCTTTACTACTCGTAAATCAACATCTGATTTTTTAATAATTTGTTAGTAAACCCTACAGGAGCTTCCTTTAATAATGTTAACGAGATTGCTGGTGCAACTAATCTACATTCCGAGTATGTGTTTCTTCGTGACAGTAAAATGTTGCCAGTCGTCGGGGTAAAACAGTACATGCAATAGTTAACTTCCGGGTATTCAAAAACGAGTGTAAATTTACTAGACTACTTTCCCATCCCTATGCCTACAGGCTCTTAAGCAAAATTTGTGTTTTGACACATTCTCGAATTCCGCGAAAATTTTCGAAGATCATTTCTATTATTCAGAATTCGCAAACAGTTCTCATGAATAGCACAGCCGCAGCATGTGCTTCCTATTACATGTGGTTGGCATTTTCCAAAACCAATATTTTGATGTGATCTCTATAAAAATCAATCACTGGTCTTGAGGGCTCGATGCAAGCAGTATAATAAAGGACATTATATAGGTATTCACCAGAAAAGCTTCCAGCAATCTCTCTTGATTTCAAATTCCCAATGATTATGTAGTGGTTTATAGTTTTAAAAACCTTCGTTTCTCGCTAGGTTTTGAGATACATTATATTGGTTCAGTTATCGCACCAACTCCTACTGATGCAGCACACGCGCCGATTCAATCCCACATGCATCAAACCTTCGGTAATCGAATACTTGTTCAGGTGCATTTAAATGGGACTCGTATTCCATCCGGAATACTTTCCCACACAATTGCAAGGTCATCAATTACAGTCTCTATATATGAAAATCAATGTTTGTTTGTTTGTCCTTTATAGACTCTTAAATGGTAAGAGATAGAGCGCTGATGTCTTCGGCAACTTTGTTCAGAATCCTATGAAAAAGGTTTTGGTACCAATTTTTTTTTTTTTTTTTTTTTTTAATGCAAAACTTTATAATTAAAAAAAACAAAAAGCAAAAACACTGTGGCAGTGGCAGCCCGGTATGGGCAATGGCCTAGCTTCTAGACACTCATTTGTGTTGCTCATGTTGTCATTTTTGTCACATTTGAGCGGGGCCTACGGTTTATCGCCGAGTCCGAGCGGCACTCCTTAGAAGCTTTTTCATAGGTAATTTTACTTTCGGGAGTTTGCCATTGCCCGCCGAAAGGGTGATGGCGATTTGAAAAACTGTTGGTGACCCAGCCAGGAATCGAACTCAGACTGTCTGCGTGATAGTCCAATGAGCTAACTATCGCGCCATCGCCATCGTCAAAAAAAAATTTATAATTAGTCACCATTATATTAATCGGACACATGATTGATAAGTTACAATCGAAAATGTTTATTTTTTGGTACGATGACAAAAAAAGGGTATTTATGAGTAGTTTCCGGTCGCGAGTGGGATAACCCGATCATTAGATAATAAGAATAAGAATAAATAAAAAGAATCATAGAAAAGCTGATTACAATTGAAGATTGAGTAAAAGGATTCATTTCGCATCAGAAGTTCGAGTGCGAGTTAGCGAGTTACCGTACGGCAACTGGAATTTTTGTGGAATACGGGTCTAGGGTTAAATCATAAGTGCTTTGCTCTCCATTTCAATACTGATTTTTGTATTTTTTTTAATTCATAGGAAAACATTATTATTGATAACAGTAATAGTCCATTCGGTGTATGAATACACGTATCGGATATACTTTTCACCTACTTTTGGTGCATTTTTTTTGATGAGTTTTTTATGGAGTTTTCCTACATTACATGGCCAATGGAAATAAGTTAAATTTTAATTGCTTTCCGAATTTTTGTATTTTTTCAGTTGATTTCAACCCATTTGCCGATAAAATTCGTCAACAAAGTTTCTTTCAATTGCTTTAGAATAATACTAATTTTTTGTATTGAAAACGGTGGCATTTCAGATTGCGATTTATACTTTTAAAATATGCCTCCCAAACGAGCAGCGATCAGTAGAAATATACCTCAAGCAAAAACGAAAAATCAGTTGCTAAACGTTTTGCAAAACAATTGTTGGATATTGGAAATGGTAAAATGACCATCGATGAAGCCACACAATGTATCACATTGTCACTAGATTTTTGTATATTCACAGCAACCACAGAAACCATCAATGGCTCAATGAACGTGTTATATTAGCGGCCAAAAATAACGATGTTAACTCCATTAATTTCACTATTCAATGCAAAATACCAGGCCAAGCGAAAACATATAAATCCATCGATACTGTGATGAATGAAGACGAAGTTATCAACTATCCAACTGAGTTCTTAAATTCACTTGATTTACCCGGCATGCCTCTGCACGTCTTAACATTGAAAATTCGAAACATTAATCCGCCACGACTTAGCAACGGTACCAGGCTCTTAGTGGGAAAAATGATGGTCCATATCATCGAAGCTACTATTTTGAATGGAAAATTCAAAGGAGAAGATGTACTATTGCCTCGCATTCCAATAATTCCAACAGATTTACCATTGGAATTCAAACGTTTGCAGTTTCCGGTACGACTCGCCTATGCCATGACCATCAACAAGGCACAAGAACAATCTTTACAAGTGTGTGGTCTGAATTTAGAAAGTGTTTCTCTTATCGGCAACTATATGTGGCCTGTTCACGCGTGGGAAAACCTTCTGATTTATTTGTACATGCACCAGAAGGAAAAACAAGAAATATTGTATATCCAACAGCACTTCAATAAACAAAATAAAAAATAAAAGTGTTCTTACACATATACGAGTATGCTGACTTTTTTTAAATTTGATTTTTTAATATGCGTAGCAATGCGCCCCGGGTACAGCTAGTAATTTTATAAATAGATGATAAGAACAAATTATGTTTAGATTTAAGTTTGACTTCAATAAAGAGACTTGTATGTCACTTAAGTGGAAAAATTGTTTTTTTTTTCATTATGTAACGAATAAAATCGTTTACTGCCCCAGTGACATGAAAAACTGAGGAAACACATATAAGGCTTACATTGGATATCTATGCATAGACTCGAATTCTTTTCCGACATTCAGTTACATCAGTGGCTATTGTTTCAACTCCCACTTTCAACTCTCAAGTCCTTAAAGAATATCAAATACTACTCCCATCGTGGTAACTCAAAAAGTTGCAAGAGAACTGCCGCGCCAAATCGGCATATTGAGGGTTGTCTGATACCTCCCATGCATTGCAATTTAGCTCATTCGTGCTGCTCTGATTCGAATGCTTACCTACACTTAGATATCATAACTAATCGGCTGATATTACCATAGATTAAACAAAATCTTTTCCGCCTTCTCAAAAATTATTCTGAAACCGATGGCAAGATCGCACGATCTTGGTGCCCAATGTTAGGAATCAATTTCTTGAAATGACTCTAATGTCCAATCTCGTTTTCAATAAAGCTATATTTTCGTTAGTAAAATAGGGTGGACTATCATTCTGTTGGAACCACAGTTCTTAGCCACAAACAAATCGTAAATGAACGTAATGTAGCGATGTCTACCTATATTCCTATATTCTACCACGATGCCACCGGCGTGGAATCCGCACCATACAATAATTTTTTCTGGATGCAAAGATTGCAGAAATGGATTAATTTCACTTTCAGATGGCCGATGATGTCCATTGTAAATTTCACGAAGAGCTCTTTAAGATTCGCGAACAGAACTTCGGTTTTAGAAATAATATCACAAAATGACAGCGTTTCCGAATCCGTTTTCGAATATGGTAATGAATGTCAATGGTGAGGCGGTACCATTTGCCGCGGAAGAGGTTAATTTTCTTGGGATTGATGAATATGATATTGCTGGGAGTGGCGATTTTGAAGGTGAGTTTTTGGGAAAATGAAGATACTCGTACAGTTGTTTCATCCGTCTTACAATGAGAGATAAGGGAAAACATTATCTCTGGGATAAACAACGATACTTAAGATTCTCTGTTTCATTCATTTCATTCACTATGTTCTAAAATAACCACTGGTTCATTTCATATCCTTTGTTCAACTACCAACTGCAACCGCTCTTCATTGCCATTGTCTTCATTATCGTATGCTTCTACAATCAATTTTTCTTCTGCGTCTAAAGCTTCACCATCGTCTGGTATGTAGTCTGCATTGGCGTTATCATCATCTTTATCTTCGTATCGACCGATAATGTCTTGTTCTTCTGCTCTTTCCCGAGCTATATTATTAGCAATAGCTTCTTCTAGTCTGATAGAATCCCGGAAACTGAGCTCTTCCTTGTATTCTGGTGTTGAACACCATGCCAGTTTAATTATAAAAACGCCCTTCTTCATCCATATTTCAATCTATAAATTCCCAAATAAAATAAAACAGAAACACACCAAAATACGACAATCTCGACACAAACTCGTTTACTGTAAAATATTACAAATAAGGCAAGAAACACCTGAGACCACTTTATTTCTTCCGGGACCATAGCCGACTAAAAAAATAAAAAAAAATTTTCACTAACACTAAAAAATATTCCATTGATGCTAATCTGGAACCTCGGGCTGTAGTTAAATTCTTGTCAGTTTTAAAATCAGCTCAAAGTCAAAAATGGTCTGGCCAAACCATGGTGTCCACATAAGGGTTAAGTAATTCTTTAGAATTAATTTGATAATGAGCTTGACACACATGCCAAGTTATAAGGGATTCAATGACACTTATATCAGCTCCATCATGTTCTGAGATGAATTTGCCCGGTTATTGTGCAATTTTCCGAAAACCATAAAAAAGCTCTACGAAATGATTATTTCGTTTTTGAATACAAACAAATGGAATCAAAGCGTACACCAATCTGGCGGAAGCTAGAAAATTGCACTAGCTATTTCTTAGAAATTTGGCAGAGTTTGGCAGCAGTTTGGATTAGAAGTTATCTTTCGGGACTTAAAATTCATTTTATCTTCAACAGTTTCAAGTCTGGTATTCACAAAATAAATGCTGGTGTGCCCCAGAGCTCCGCTTTGTCTTCGACACTCTTCTTTATTTTCAATAATGATCTCTTGCCTGCTATTTCTAATCCAATATATCTATTTTTTGACTACAATACTCTCTGCTTTCCAGACTCCCGTCCTTGCTCTTCGGCTGTAGAAGGACAGGGTATTTCAAATCTCCGCACATTAAATTTCGATATTAACAGCAAAACCAATTGGGGAACTATCAACAGAGTGGAATTTAAAGTTTCCGAAACATCATGCTGTCTTAAGTCATTACAGCGAAATTTGAACACCAAGCTATTATTATTCATGAATCGATTCTTTTCTACGTGCGTATGGAATGCCCTGCTTTTTATTTGCCAATCATTTAGACCTGTAAACATTCAAAACCAACGTATATCGGCACCTCACTTTTTTTTCTCTCTAACTGAGAGCAAACAAATTAAGAATAAATGTTCTCAACTTAAAATCTGCCAAAAATCGAATGGGTGGTGAAGTTGAAGTAGGACAAATTCCCACAAAATAAATTACAAAATAGACGGATCGGCGTAGTGTACTCTTTCTAAGTAGTCATTACAATCCTTCTTAAGAAATAACAATATAGACGGCATATCACAAATGATTCCTTGTCTTCAACTTGTTGCAGATTACAACAAATGTATGCGGTATGTGGATATGTTTCATATGCAAAGGAAACTATAGGAAGGAAACTGAAAATACGCACTTTTTGTCAAAATTTTCCATTCCAATTTTGCATAAATGTGACTGAATATCGTGAAAACAGCGCTTAATTTGCCCCTTTAAGGTGTGCAGCAAGTCGTGGGCTTCTTGGCACAAGTCTCAGACTTCACAAAGCCTCAAAGAAAAACATCCAACGGCGTTAAGCCGCATAATCTTGGAGGTAAATTCTAATCACCAAAATGACTCATGCAATAATTGAATAGTTTCTTGTTGTATGGTATCCATCTTGTTAAAACCACACGTCGTCCACATAAATATCTTGGAATTTAGGAACCTTAAGCATTGCCACTTGTTGTTGTTCTGTAATCTATTTAACAAATTCTCTTCCTTATGCGGAAACAGAAGACTTCAGTTCTTGAGTCAATTGCCTTTTGTATCCATGACGATGCATACCTTCGTGGGAATAGCCAGTAGAAGGCTTCACAATATGTCCAATTCTTAGACATGGCGCCGAATTGATGTCCCCAAACTCTCAGCAACACTCATGCGAACTGTTCCCATGTGCATAAATGGTGAAAAACTCAAATCATACTTTTCATCAAGGCTTGTTAACTAAACTCTAAAACGTCTTTCCACATTTCAACAAGCCATCGTTTCATAGACAGTTTAGTTGAAATGTCCTCGTGTTATAAGCCCATAACTTACAGCCGAGATGACTGAAATGACTCGCCCAAATTAAGCTCTGAAGTGTCAAGTATTTCAAAACTCCACACAAACTCAATGACTCATCTGCCATAAATCAACCATAAAATTGCGAATATTAACTAAAAGTTGCCTCATTCCTGCCAAAAGTCGTTTAAATGAATAGTCGTGGCTCCTCATCCTCAAGGCAGTTTCCACTAAATCCACATGAAAACGGCTTCCGCTTAACCAAATCTCCTGTCACAGTTCCTCTTTTTGTAGCACATACGAGTACGAGCACTCGTAGTGCGAATACGAATAAATTGATTCCATAAATCTAGAACTTTTGAATTTCAAATTTCACTAAGTGGTTTTATCAAAAATATGTTATCACTGCAAGCTTAAATGCTGTGCTCCATTTAACTCGGTTATTACTAGCATTTAAAATTTATTTCTGCATTTCAATGGGGCGTTGAGCGGTTGAGGGCTCCACGTTTCAGGATACTCGTGGAGTAGCTGAGGTTATGTATTTGAATACGGCCTCCACTTTCCGGCGCACCCATTGTGTTTGACTTCTTTTGTTATGACTGCAGACCGGGGTTACATAAAATGAAAGAGGAAAAAATAAAACTTAATAAAAATAGTAAAATCGTAGAGCTAGCTGCAATTATCCCATTGTTCTCGGTTTATTGTGGCAAAAATAGTGCAAATTGTTGTGACCAATTTTTCGAAATCATACTAAATGGAGAATACATTGGAGTAAGCCAAAAAGAATGGAAGTTCTAGCTTTTCCCTTTATTTATTTTATTTTTTATTGAAAAAAGGATTATTGATGTCGTTTAAACGTTTAAACAAAGTTAGTCGTGAATTTGGATAGATTTTGTTGGAAAAATATAAGTTGTTGCGCATTTAGTGATTGTGACGTTGGAGCTTATGGATAATAAAACAAACAAGGTCCAAGGGTTCGTTGTTTTTGTAATTAAATATTGACCTATGGCAGCTATGACGAATTGCTGGTTTTATAAAAAGGCAAACGACAAACATTTTAACTGGAATGCGGTTTGAATATCCGACATGTTGCTAATACTCCTGAAATTGGTTCTACTCGTAACTACAATATACCACCATCTTGGATTGGAATCAAAATACGAGTATTTGCAGTGCAGTTACACAATTGGATATTGAAATCTGTAGATACGTTTGGTAGCAGAGAAAACTAGTCTCTATGCAACCAGGATAAGACACCATATGTTAAAAAAGACGGCCTGGCTCAATTATGTTTCAGTTTTTGTTGTGTAGCAGTTTTCTTCTCTTTCAAAAGTCAGTGTTATATCGATCCAAACAAGTAGTAATGAGAATGCGCCAAGTCTAGTGAATACGGCGGCTGAGGAAAATTTCCCAATTAATGTTTGCCAAATAGTTCTGTATTTCGTTCGCAAGATGTGGACTAAAACTAAAACGACCGCTGTTTACTTGGAGAGTTCTTAGGACGCCGATCTCGAAAATCTTTTCCCAGAATCAAATGCTCATGCTAGAAAACCTTGGATGGATCGAAGAATGGAAAAGTGATGATTTCTTCAGCGAATTGGTCAACTGCTTATATAGTAGGCATGCTATCAGCATGTAGGGACAAAACCTCTCAAGGGAAATTCTGTTCATGTTGTACAAGTACAACAGGCAAAAATGACAAACGAATAAAATAGAGCGCTTATAATTGTGAAAAATATCCTATACTGTAGGTATGGAATGGCATAATAATTCAGAGATATTTTGTTAGATGCCACAGTTTAGGGAAGCATTGGCTTCATTGGCTTATGAAATGCCACTAAGATGCAAGATATTTTACATGCCAAGTTTGTTTGAGAAGCTTAAATTGGGAGCAATCGTCCACTTCAGTGCTGTTGAAAATTGAAAGCACGATTGCACGATTAAAATACATCATTAGATTATTAGATGGAGGGTACTGATGATTGGGTAGAGCAGAAATAGGGTAGGCACTGAGAGATGCAACACTTAATATAGCCACGTTGACGACTGAATTTTTAAGCATCAATTGTGCTTATAATATTTCCATATAACCAGTACCTTTTGGCGTCAATCCGGACTTAATTTGCTAAACTTTTCAGCGCGAGTACTGTTCAACCGATAAAAATAGCAGAACTATAAACGGGAAGGCGTTTATTCCATCCCCCAGACGGAATCAACGGTGAAACAAAATCCTGGAATTAATGAGACCTTATCCGGGGTATTCTGACATAATTGGAGCTCAGGTCCGTAAGGATTTCTAAGACTAAGTCAGGGTCTTGGTAAAGAGATGGTGGCAGATGAGCTCTTTATGGACCAACGGCAGAGCTCAAATCCTCGAACGAGTTACTGGCTATCAAAAATGGAATTGGCTCTACAGATTGATTCTACCCCCGGGGTAGCTGTCCGTCTACGGAAAAAGATGTAATTTTCAAAGCGGAAATAAGCTTCGAATACGGAAGGATCTACGGTTGACAACTTATGCAATCGAATTAAGGATAATGAACTTCGGATATGAACGCGGAATGTTAGGTCCCTTAATAAGCCACGTGCAGCCGTATAATCAGCGTAGGCCCTAGACTGCTGCAAAGCAAACATTACCGCCATCCAAGAAATGCGATGGGATGGGCCAAACAAAAAGAGGCAAGAAGTCTTGAGTTTCCGGCAAGTGAATAAGCGCCCCGTAGCAATGTATCAATCCGCATTAAGGCTAAATGTGACAATATTAGCCCTATATGCCCCCACAGAGGAGAAAGATAACGACACCAAAGATAACTTCTACGAGCTCTTGAACAAGACCTACGAGGAATGGCGTAGCTGTGAAATTTAAATTGTCCTCGGCGATTTTTATGCAAAGCTAGGAAGAGGTAAAGGTTGCATCTCCCATCTAACAGATCCAGGCTAATCGACTTAATGGCGGGACGAAACATTGTCGTAGTTAGCACGCGGTTCCCCCATCTCGATATTCACAAGAGGACAAGAGAGCTCTTGATCAATCAACCGTCAATCAGATTGGATTATGGATTTCGGAATGTTCCGATAAGCCAACATTGACTCGAATCATTACCTAGTTGTAGCTAAGGTTCGGTTGGGGATATCTCGAACAGCGCAACGACAAGCTAATACCATAAGGAATGAATGTCAGCAGGCCCGTGCAGCTGGACAACGCCAACGTCTCGGACAGAACGTCACCTTCGACAGGAATAGCTTTGAGGTAGTCAAGGACCTCAGTCCTGCTCTATGGCGCAGAAGCATGGACATTATCAAAAATGGATGAGGGTGCTCTTTGCTGCTTTGAGAGGAAAATTCTTCGAGTGATTTTCAATCCCATCTGCATTGACGGTGAGTGGAAGGGGAGATACAACGACGGACTCTATGGACTGGACAACGAAATAGAGTTAGCCAAAAGAGTGGAGATCCAACGACTGAGATAACTGTTTCATGTAAAGCAAATGGACACTAACACTTCTGTCAAAAAGTATTCAAATCCGCCCCAGCGGGACAGTGCAACTGAAGAAAACTGTGACCTAAGTGGCGCACGTAAGTCAGAGGAGACCTCAGCCAACTTAGACTGAAGCGGCGCATTATAAAAGTAAGTATATCCTTGAGTGAGCTGACATTGATATTTTTCGCCTCAGTTCATGGCCTACCTAGAAGACATCGACGTATTTTGCCAAGGAAATTACGATGGTAAAGTTGCTTTATTCTTTTTGCTCTTGTACCTTTCCATCCAGTAATGGATTGTTTCTATTTCTATGATTTATATACTATATAGCTTTTTGTTGACCTAATTGGTGACCCAATTCGGCCAAATTTTACCTTGCCAATTGCTATTTATTGCTTTATTGCATGTACTTGTATCTCAGCTTTAAGTACAGAGATGCTACTGCCCATACTTGAGTGCTGTAAGGCATTGGTTGTTTCTTCGTACATGCCTGCTTCCACTTTTTCGTCTGCTTTGGACTATTGGGGTACCACAACAGTGATTCTCATGTGGATAGCTGTTTATTCCTTTACCAGTTCTGTCGATCAGGGAATGTACTCTTAAAGTCGTGGTTGAAATTGTACTCGTATGTACTTCTTTTGTCGTTTCTTCTGAGATTCAGTAAAAGCTCATGGTCAACTATTTGGGAGTTATACAACTCCACTGAGATGGGCATGGAAGTGTTCGCCTTTGTTCAGAATAACTTCAACTTTTTTATTGTTTATTTAGTGTAGCCTGATAACGATGTGCTAGTAGGGTCACTTATGCATGACTGTAGGTCTACCAATTATTATGCACATCCACAGTATGATTTTTGGTTTAAGGCCCTAGTTTTCCCCCAGTAAACTCTTGTTGGTGCATAGTGGGATCCTTTTGACTCTCCTAAATTAAAAGCTATATTGAAGATTAGAACAATTTTATGGTTATTTTCTAGCTTTGACAATTGGATCTATTAATCTCTCGACCACTGTGGTAATGAACACATGTGTGTGTGCATTATTTTTGTTTTTATTTGACGAAGATCCTTTGGGACCAGCTATTGGAAATTGAAAAAGATAATTTGTAAACGGAGAATGGTCCAGTTCAAGGGGTTTATCAAATCTTTTTACCCAGGTCCTAAGCTGCATGAGCATTCGTTATGAAACTGACTAGGTCATTTAATCTACAATGCCGCCTTGTTGATGGCTAAAACACCGACCATTTTCATTTAATTAATTATTTTATGCCAGCTCCATAACTTCCAAAATTTCGCAACAATATAAATCTATACCACCACGTGTAATTAATTAAATTGCCCATTTGTGTGCTATAAGCTATTATTAAAGGCTTATGTTCCGTTGTGTCGTTGTTCACCAACACAGCCTGGCCACTGCTTCTGTGTGAATTCTCAATAATGCAAACGGCGAAATTCAATAGCGTAGTTGTTTCCTGACTTTCAACTTTATAATCCACTTTCAGCTCACAATAGTATCTCATAAAATAAATCGACCGGAAATAACATCCTCAGTCAAGCCATGCATAGGAAGGACGGTGGATAACAGAAAAAACTTCACCACGCTTTTCCCAGTAACAAAAAAAAACTTGGTAATCCTTCGGACTTAATTATATTTCCCTTCTAAAGGATTTCAGATTGCCTACCATTCCGCCATTTGTATTTATAATAGACGCCAGTACTAACTGGGAAACCAGGCCAACATTGTTAACAGAATAACTTTTATTTATGTCGACAACAATAGTCGTCCGGCCGGTTGGTCGAATTATTCTCAGAAGTATTCTTTCACTTAACCCAGCTACTAATTACGCTCGAAACTGAAGAAAGCATAATACGAATGGCCTTCGTTTTGAATAAGTAGAATTATAGTTTTCCACCCTCTGGAGGTGGTGGTTCTGGGAGGTAGGGTTTCCTCCATTCTATAGACACAAATTGGCTTTGGCCATTAGTAAACTTATGACTCTTGCTCTGGGTTTCATGCCACCTTCGATCGTGGACTAGTAACAATCTATGGAGTGCGAATAAACATGTAATCGTATCCGTATGTAATGTTCTTTTCAAGTATACAAATATATATATGTATGTCGTGTTTCAAGTAAAATAAAGTAGGCTGAAGGCAAACTAGAGCCACTTAAGAAAAACTATCCTTCGTTATAAGTCTGCCATAGGCACAACAGTTACGAACTTGGAAGCATCGCATCCAGAGTTGTTGTGATAGCAGGTCTTAAATGCCACAGAGAACGAGTACTGTATAGAGTTTAAGGATAGTACATTTAGCATATGTACTACAAAAATGGAAGGTTCTATTTTAAGTGACATGGTACACTAAATTAGCTAATTTTAAATCGGCTTCAAAGAGAGATGTAGGATGATAGCATTGCTGAAACTGGTTATAAGAAAGAGTCACGATCCTAGCCGCCGCCATAACCTTGTACTCTGTAGAAGTTTGTAATTGTAAGCTCATATTATACTAAAAATCTTGTCATCAAAAATGATTTTCTTCATTCAATATATATAGAGAACGTATATCTTGTAACTCTTAAAATAGCTTCGAAACCTAAATATACTCTTCCAACTAGTTAAGGGCTCACAAGATACAGTGAACATCACTTGGGAAAGACTGCAAAATGTCAGTCAATATGTTTCGCCTTCTAAACAGCGACGTCCTTGTCTTACCTAAAAAAACAGCCCTAAGCTTTAATATCAGAAGCACACAATAGCTTTGCGCCAAACAAAAACAATGATGTCTTTCTGGCAGTATCTGCAGCAAAAAAATGTCCACAAAAGTAGCTTCTTTCGCTTTTTTTTTGCTCTGCAGTCTTTTATTTTTGACAGTTCAGACGTGATTCGTGACATGTCAAACATCCTCAGTTGGCATTGCCATTTCATTTTGGAAAGACTTACACCCCAGCGTAGCAGCGTTTAAAAATTATTGAATTTTACCATCAAAATTCATGCTCTGTGAAAATATTTTTTGCTTCGACAATTTTACGGTCGTCAGAATCGACCTTCTGAGCAAACAATTCAAGCCATAGTGATAAAATTTTTCACTAATTTCACGCAATTGGATGTCAAGCCACGTACCCGGATGCGTAGAGTGCGTACTGATGTATCCGTCAGTGTTAATGAATACAGTCAATAGTCCATCCGTTATCATTCGCAGCAATTGGGATTATGTTACTCGACACAGATCTTAGTCTTAAACCTTGCTCAATACACCTCGTGCGAGAACTAACACCGAGCGACCTATTACATTGTCGAATTTGTGAGTGGGCCTTAGGAAGGTTGTCTTCAGTAACGAAGCTTGTTTCTGGTTGAATGGGTATGTTCATAAACTAAACTGCCGTATTTTGTGCGATGAGCAACATTAGACAAGTATTGTCAATGCACCCGGATAAATGCCTCGTTCGGTGTGGTTTATGGTCCAGCGGAATTATTGGCCAGTATTTATATATAGATGACCGTGAATGCAACGTTACCATTCAATGATTTCGAACTTTTTTTGCCTAAAACAAGCTGAACCTAATTGAGAAATGAGTTCGGTGAGCAATTTATCTCTTGTTTTAGACCCGTGAATCCGTCGAAAAGATCGTGCGTTTTGACGCATTTAGACTATTTTTTATGGGGATATGTCGAACCGTCTTTGCCTATATGCCAGCGTCAATTGTAGCCTTGGAAGATGTAGGTGCTAAGGTAGTCTCCGATAGTTGTGATGCTTATTATAATTGTAACTGTTTAGCTTAAGACGCATCGTGTCCCCAAAGTTTTTTCTTTGATCATATGTCATCCTTTGAATTGTTCACAGTCATTCTGTCCCTTAAGAACTCTAATACAGCTGACGGTTTTTCAAAAAAATTGGTGAATCAAACAGCCTGTGATATTTTATGTGTTATTTAAAATAAGAACGTTAAAAATGGTATTTTTCCAGAGTATTAACAATCTCGGAAGTTATAACTTTTAAAAAAGGTGATCAAACGTTTACTAATAAAACATAGACCTATTTTTTTGTCGGTTTTTTCGAACATTTTTGAAAAAGCATTAAAGATAAGACTGGTCAAGTTTTTAGAAGAAAAAAAAACAGATTTTTAAGTGGAAGACAATTTGGCTTTCGTATAGGTTGTTCTACTGAGAGTACCCTCCTTAATTTCTGTTTAAATATTTATAACGCCTTTAATAATAGAAAACTGTAAGCACTTTTTGACGACATAACTAAGGAGTTTGATAGTGTTCATCATAACATTCTTTTGGACAAACTTTAGAAGTGTGGCTTTATGGGTAGTGTTCACAAATGGCTTAAGTCGTATTTATCA
Source organism: Volucella inflata (assembly GCA_928272305.1). NCBI lineage: Eukaryota > Metazoa > Arthropoda > Insecta > Diptera > Syrphidae > Volucella > Volucella inflata. The sequence continues at coordinate 109,328,272 of OV743720.1, read as the reverse complement.
AACAGACTTCAAAAAGTAAAATAGGTTTCAATAGGCTTTCCCCAGGGTTACGTTTTTTGTCCTTTATTATTTCTTATATTTATTAACTCATTTTTTTTACAAAAATATAAAAGCAAAGTTACAGGGTTTGCGGACGACATGACTCTGAATGTAGCTCGCAAACATACTTTGAGCAACACCCCTGTTCTGGCGAATCAGGGTATCTTGGTGTCCTGCTCGACTGGAAGATAACTAGCCTGACCATACAAATGCACTAAAGAAGTATCTCATGGCTGCTACTATGCAAGCTTACTTAAATCTTATTGCTCTCTGTATTTTTTTGGAGGGCTTAAAATTCTACCTTTAATCGGGTTTTCCAACAGGGACTTGGCAATTTTTAATTTAATTTGTGAACGCACTCTTTCACTAATCATCAAACTGTCACTGTCAATTTATTCAGTAAACTCAACATTTTCATCACGAACGAGCAACGTCTGCAAATTATAAAAATTTTCTACCGAAATTCGGAGTCGGTGGCTGCAACTTTAAGAGCGTTAATTCCAATTTTCGGTCGTAATTCTCGCCCTAGTAGATAGGCAATAACAAGTTTAGTGCAAAAATTTGAGTCTACATATTCGTTGTGTGATGTTGCCGTGTCAGTGAGACAACGGGTTGGTCGAAGTGTCGAAAATAGCGTCCGTAGCAAACGATCCAAATCAGTCAATTCCACAGCGTTCTCAAGAATTGGGCATCGCTCAGACCACATTATGGCGTATTTTGCGTAAGGATCTTGGCTTACACCGACACAAGATCAAGCTGACTCAAGAATTGAAGCCGATGGACCTTTTGAAGCAACGTACGTTCTCCAATCGGGTTCTGGAGAAGATGCGCCAAGATGATGAATTTCATCGCAAAATCATCTTCAGTGACGAAGCTCATTTTTGGCTCAATGGGTTCGTCAATAAGCAAAATATGCGTTATTGGTCGGGTGAAAATCCACATATGCTTCCTGAATCATTCACTTCAATTGGGTTCAACTGCAAACGTGCCCGCGGTGGCCATATGAACGAAGTCGAGTTCCATTCATAAATGTTTTGATTGAATAATTCACTATATTACATACTTTGCTTTATATTGTTATGACCCCACTTCATTAAATTCTTATTTTTTTGATAATTACTTCTAATATTTCAAAATTTGCATTCGCTTCTAGTTCCCTATGAATTATCGACGGCAGTTACTTTTTAATTAAAAAAATAAAAAATAAAATAAGACAACATTACACGTGTTATTAAAGAGATACCAGCCAATATGATCTCAAAAGTGACTCAAAATTGGACTCTCCATATGACCCACTTACAACGTAGTCGTTTTTATTACATACGAGTAAAATAATCTTTTAAAAGTAAATGGAATACATTGATTTAGAACCTCAAATAAAAATTGTATATACCTTTGCAATTTTTCTTTATTTATTTTTTGACAATTAAATACCAAACGCTTTAAAAATCACCCATTGGATGTGCTGCTAAACCAACTCAGTAACTTTGGATATATTGAAAATCATTGGTGTGCTCATGTCCTCATAATTAATACATTTGCTCAGAGGACAGTAACAACTAAAATGATATAAGGAAGCTTTCCAAATTTCGCATCAAACACTGAAGTCTGAGATATCATGAAGAGCAATAAATTTAAACTGACGCTCAGAAGTTTAGGGGATGACGAAATTGTTCGGATCTATTCTGCCTAAGAAAGCAAACCTTTCGGTTTTTAACCTCAAAGAAATCGGATCGGGATACCGATTCAATTGAAATCTGTGGGTTCTTCTCTGACCTTTAGTAATAAAGTGTCTTTAGCTAAAATGGTAGTGTAATGGCTTTCAGAATTGAATGATTCTGCGTTTCAATTATGTTCTTGTTCGAGATTCACTCAAAAAGCAAGGCATTTGATGGATTGGATTGAAAACAACAAAAGTTCAACAGCGCCAAACACTATAAAATCCTATTCAAGGTTTGATGCTACCTATTGGGTGAACCATTCTTGGAAATTATTAACTCAATATGAACATAAAAGCAATCAATATCACTGTTCCTGAGAATATAAATATAATTTTAATTGGAAAATAACCTTAAGGTCCCAAACCATGGCCCTCACTTAATGTATGATATCTGGTGGTACTCAGCGATGAACGAGTTCTTCACCAAACTGTTCTCGAACTGATCCAAAAAAAAAGTGTGACTTAATGCAAGCGAATCAATAGGAAATTCCTAAAGTATTTCCAACTGATATAGCGCTGAGGATCTAGAAGCAATGGTTTCAAAATGTTAGCAAGTATTGAGCACGAAAGTAAATTTGGCGCCGAAAATGCAGCAGAGGTCCTAGATGATGCGAACAAATTTCAAAGAAAATATTGTAAAAGTAATGGCTCAGTGGTTGAAGCGCTTAAACAAAGTGCTGGATTCATTCCACTAATGATTCATTGGTTTCGGTAAGTGCAATTGATCCAAACAAAATTGGATTGATATCAGATCAAATTCCAGCAATTGGATAAATATTTTCATATTTTAAAAGTCCGAAGCCTCTGTCCTCAAATTTGTAAAATCAGGATATTACACCGTGTATAGTTTTTTGGTTTCCACAATTATTGCACTACGCCTTTTGAAAACTGATACTTATATTGCGATCCAGGACATCCAGACTCCGGAGCCTGTCGATGTATGATGTCGAATTGTACCCGTGGACATCAATTTCCATAGCCTCCATGATACAAAAACAGAAAAAGCTCTTCGAGTAAGCGATTTTGCAGCACCTTGTAATACTCGTACGATTATAACGAGGGTTCAAAGCCTACGAATCCACACAACAACCTGGCGCATTCCATTGAGATATTAAGTACAAATAAAATACCCTAAACAGTCTTTCACCTCATGGATATGAAGAAGATCTGCAGTAAAAAAAAATCTGGATCTCTTTTCTGAAAAGCCAAGCGACTGGCAGCTGGCATTAAGCCCGGAACAAAGAATTTTCAAAAAAGTGAAGAATCCTAGTCACCCAGGCACAGGGAATAGTCAATGTGTTTAAGCAGCACTTTCAGCAGCTACATAATTACAATTTTTAAAGACATGACCGTTAACGATACTACTAAAATGGCAACACCGACTACCAACTAAACCAACTAACATAGTGAACCAAAAAACTGCCGGCTTCGTTTGTTTTCATTGCACTCGTGGTGGTGGTCGGATGGTGGTATCCGTAGCCCATCGTGGTGCCTCTGAGGATTGTTAGAGTTGTGAGAGCTCTGGGGGTAACCCATAAAAATGCGGTATAAGCAAAGAAATGCAATTAAAGGGTTCTAAAACTGCACGAATTGATTTGTTCTTGTTTTTGTTTGTTTGTTGTTTTTGTTTTTTTTGCTCACACTCACTCGTAGATACTCGTCCACATACAACGAATTGCCATACAGACGAATATACGGATGCAAGTACTCGTTCCCGACTACACTCACTTTTAATTCGAAAATGCATTTCAGTTTTATTGAATTAACAATGCTCAGGGGGTGAGAAATATTACTCGTTTAGGGGTTGCGGCTCTTTGCGGTCATCATATTTGAACAAAACGGTGAAGGGTTTTTATTTTTTCATTTTTATTAAGCCACCGGAGAAGAAGGAAACGGAAAATGAAGGAGATTTGCGGCAAATTAAAAGTCTCTCAGTTATCCTTTCGGTTTCGTGTCAGCATTCTACAGCCATCGGAGTGAATATATCGTAGTGAGACTTTTTGATTAAACTTTTCTCATCTACTAAAGCGCCCAGCAGCACCACTTTGGCAGTGTGTTGGAATTCTTTTTTCGATTACGTTTTTAATCAAAGCTTCAGGGGGTAGTTACACGGTATTGAAATTCGACTGCCATTGGTTTGGCCAAGTTGGAATGGTAAAATAAGATTACGTCCAGGCTTAAGGCATTGATAGGAAGATGACCTCGGAAGGATATTTTATTCCTAATTTCGTCAAGTAATTTTTTTTTTTTAAAAGTATTCACTAAAGTTTTGAATGGAAAAGATAAGTAATTTGAAATGAGGGCCTGAAAACTGGAAAAAAAAGGAAAAATGTCCCTAGTTTGATCATCTTCAGGAAGTTGCCCAAGGACAGAAAAGTTCTTAACTGTTTGCAGATTTACGACAAACAGAGACCATGGAGTTTTTGTGTTTTTTTTTCTTGGATCAACGGAGGAAAACTTCTTTTTTGTTGGAAAAAAATGCAAAAGTGGAAGACTTGAAGATTTGTTAGTTATCAAAATAGCACAGCTCTACGAACTGCAAACAGTTGAATCCATGACATACATCGAGAGACATGTCGAAGGATAGTTTTGCTGGAAAATACCAACAATGCGGTATTATAATGAGAGAAACAGAGTCGCAATACTTACAGAAATTAGTTCCCCAAACTTCTTTAGATGAGATAGTTACTATTTATATTTATTATCGAGAAGCATCAAGCCGATTTCATTTGACGCTTCAGGCGTTCACACAATACGGCAGATAAGATCTTGTATGCGATGCTAAGGAGACTGATGCCCCTGTAATTGGCGCAGTTCAGAGGGTCTCATTTCATGAGAATTGGACAAACAATGCTGAGATTCCATTCATCGGGCATACTTTCGTCCGACCATATTTTACAGATGAGTTGGTGTATGCTCCTTACCAAGTCATCGCCTGCCGCTTTGAAGAGCTCGGCAGTCAGGCCATTCGCTCCAGCAGCTTTGTTGGACTTAAGCTTCGATATTGCTAACTTCACTTCATCCAGGTCGGGTGGACGGAATTGTTGGTCATCATCGTCCAGGTTGAAAAGTTGATTCGGTTGATTCTGCCTGACAGCGGTATTTGGTCCGTCATCGCCGTTATACAGTCTGCAGAAATGATCTTTCCAAATCCTCAGCATTCCCTTGTTCATCTCTACAGGCTTCGGTTCGGGGTTTGTTTCCGCGGCATGTTATTTTTACCTTTTGGTAAAACTTCCGAACCTCATTCCTGGAGTAGTATCTCTCAATTTCCTCGACCGCGCGCTTCTCATGATCTTTCTTCCTCCTCTTAAGGAGCCGGTGTTCGGCTCTCCCCTTCCGCTCATAGAGCTCATGAGCAGCTCTGGTCCTTCTAAGCAGTGCCGCGTTATATGCATCTTGCTGAGCTGCATGTGCTTGCCGGCATTCATCATCGAACCAGGGGTTTCGTTGTGGTGGACGAGTGAAACCCAGCACATCAGAAGCGGCATTTCTGATGGCGTTTTAGCAGTGTTTCCAATGGTCTTCGATGCTTGGTGCTGGCGGTATTGTACCTCTTCAGAGATTGAGAGACACTCGATCGGAAGAGGACTTGGCGATCTCTTGCGATTGTAGCCGTCTGACGTCGAATTTTCTCACAGCATTAGTTTGTCTTGGCGTAGTTTGGGATATCCGCAACCGTACCTTGGCTACAACGAGGTAATGTTGGCTTCTCGGAACATACGGACATCCATAGTACTGGAGTAGTGTCTTGCGTCGATCGCAATGTGACCAATCTGGTTGACTTTTGGTTGATCAGGAGTTTTCCAAGTCCACTTGTGTATGTCGAGATGTGGGAAACGCGTGCTAGCTACGACAATGTTTCGCCCCAACGCAAAGTCGATTAGCCTGAGGTGGGGTAGTGCAGGGCAGTGCTCGTAGGTCTTGTTAAGGAGCTCATAGAAGGCATCCTTGGTGTCGTCATCTTTTTCTTCCATGGAGGCATGCGCGCATATAAGGCTAATGTTGGCGAATTTAGCCTTGATGCGGATTGCTACGAGGCACTCGCTCACATGCCGGAAGCTGAGCACTTCTGGTCTTAGTCTGCCTCCGACAACAAATCCGCATCCAAATAAGCGCTGCTTTTGCCGTCGATAGCAATTGCCGTAGTAGTTGTCGTAGTTTTTCATCTTCTTTTTGTCCGGCCCATCCCATCGTATTTCTTGGATGGCGGTTATGTCTGCTTTGCAGCAGTCTAGGGCCTCCGCTAGTTGCTTGGCTGCACGTGGTCTATTAAGGGATCTAACATTCCACGTGCATATCCGAAGCTCCTTGTCCTTAAGTCGTTTTCGTGGGTTGTCAACAGTAGATCCGTCCATATCCGAGGCTTGTTGATGCTTCGTAACCTATGCTTTTTTAAATGGCCGGGCAGTTACCCCGGCGGTACAACCCCCAACCTGGAGGACCAGTTTCATTTTTAATGCCCCTAGGGCGAGGGGTCGGTTACACCGAAACCAGTAACCCGTTCCGGGATGTGAGCGCTGCCGTTGGCTCTTATAGGGCTCTTCCGCCACCATCTCTTTTCCAAGACCCTGACTAAGTCCTGGAAACCCTTTCCGGCCTGAGCTCCAAATATGTCGGAGTAGCCCGGATAAGGTCTTGTTTTGTTTTTCCGACACTAATCCTGGTTAATGGCGCAGGAAACTCGCCATTTACCTCCTTCACTTCGCAATCTCTAGTGAGATTCCCAGATGGCGCCACGGGGAGGCGTGAAGTAGGATTTATTAGCAGAGCTGCAAGATGTTCGGCTGCAGAGGCTCATTCTCGTCATTTATTGAACCAGCTCCTGTCGGAAGATGCTACTTCTACAAGTCGACATTCTGCGGAGTCAGCAAGTCCTATTTTGCTGAGATGATATCTTAAACCGTTGTGTCCTGTAAGGTATCCTACTAGGTTTCTGATATCATGCCGATTTAGATTTCGACATCTGTCGGCACTTTTATTAAAGGGTAGGATGACTCGTTTGGCCTGCCTTAGCCCTGGAGTCTTCTCCCAGTATGAGTGCTCCCAGCGGTTAATGGCTTAATTTACTGCTGTTTTAGATGTGCAGCAGAAGGGTTCAGGTCCGTTGAAGGGGGTGGCTGAACCTTTCCTGGCCAATTTGTCTGCCTTTTCATTTCCGTCAATGCCCCCCCCCCCCCCCCCCATGCCCAGGAAAACACCATATTTTGGTCTTGTTTCTTGAGCTTAGTTTCTGGAGAGTATTGAAGCAGTGCATGACTAATTTGGAGTCAATAAAGTGCGAGCTATGGGCATTTATAGCTGCTTGACTGTCCATGAATATATGGATATTTGCACCTTTAATACCAGAGTTGAGTATCAGATTGGTACATTCTTGAATGGCGTGTATTTTAGCTTGGAATACACTGGGACTCTTGCCCATGGCACTTTGCACTAAGTCACATCAATCGATTATGACCTATAAATGTCAAATTTTTCTGCTATCTTAGTTCCAAATCAAAGTGAAATGCAGCTGCTGCTCTCATTGTATCTCAATTGAATTATTTTTCTTCAAAGACGCTACAACGAATGCAAAAATAGTCAAATGCAAATGGAACATTATAATGGCAACCCAATTTCTTGTGCGTGAAGTAGACGCTATCATGCTATTCCAACAAAAAGTTGTCACCTGTCACACGTCACGCAAAAGCAATGGCATTGTTGCACCAGACATTTCAGGTGGTGTGATTTCCTGCTGGTGTAAACAAAATCAATCTTTAGACTTAATTTTCTGAGAGTGCTTCTCAGCCTTTAAATTAGGCAACAGCTCTTTACCATATCGGACATTCACCATTCACAAAGGAAGGCGGAAGAGGGCTTAGCAAGGCTTGTAGCTTGGCTGTCGTTGCAGATACAAATGCTTCACAAAATGTATATCGTGGTTCGTTGCCATCAGGACTGCATATATCTCGGCTTGGAGCACAGACGAAAGTTTTCCTTACGAAAAGTTAGAATAAATCTAACGTTGTCATCCTACAAAAAGAAACCAGCGCCGCATCCTATGCCGGGTTTTGAAATTATTCCAGGAGACTCGACTACATTCTATTCCTGGCTCAGATTTTGGCCTCACTAGTCTTGAGCTTAGAAGAGCCAATTTTGTACTTTTTCCGCAGCAGAAGTTCTTGTGTCATTGCATCAGATGGCATATTCATAAGATCAAGGTCATCAAAGTTCCAGTGCGTGTAAGGAAGGTGGTTCTAAGAGTGTAGTCCATGGCGTAAATATGAAGGTGGTAGAAAATGTTTCCATGCAGCCGTGACAGTCGGTTCTTTGTATATTCATATTTTCCTGAGAGCTTGTTTCACCAGATGAACCGACGCAGGCGTCACTTGTCTTGCCGACAGCTCCTGGAACTGTCCGAAGGGTGACAGCAATTTCGAAGCTTTCCATAGAAGTTTGCCTTACAGAATAACAGTCAAATACTTAACATCTTTGGAGAATAGGAGAGTGATGGCATTAAGTACTAGATGAGTTAGGGTAGTCAGCTTCCTCCTCCTCATGAAGAAAACAACTGCAGTTTTGAGAAGATTGACTGAAAGTTCATTTCTAGTGCACCAATTGATGATCACATCTTGGGCTGCCACAATCTCATGTTTATTTAGAAGGAATTACAGTGCCGAAACTAAAAACCTAAGACTCATCGTTAGCAAACAACAAATAACAAATCTGCCATGTTGCACACTTAAGGAATGAAGTTGAGCTGACTGAAGAATGGTATTAAGGACTGCAAACTTGGAACAATTATGTTGTATTATATGATAACGCTTCCTAGAATTCTATGTGTTAATTTTTTTCCAAGAATACCTTGCAATATTTCGTCACACAGGAAGCAAAAGTGGTCACCTTCTATCGTAATCTGCTGGAAGCTATTGCCAGAACTGAACTGATGACATTGAATTACATCCTATTTGTAAAGGCAATTAGAATGGGTTTTAATTACAATTCATTGTCAGTAGTAATATAAATGTAAGTGCCATGCCAATATGCCATTTGTTCTACAGCTTAAGGTGTCACAATTTTTCCACCTATTACGTAAACCAATTCAATATCGTTGTGGTTACTGAGGTCATATTTAACAGCAAAATTCTATTACCTATAGTTTGAAGGCATAACGTACATAAGACGCATGACTTCCACCATCCCTCCCCAGATACCTATTGTGGCTTGTGCTCACGCCTATTTGCATAATCTTCTTGAAAAAAAAAATCCTTGAATGAATACTTAAATATGTACTTCCGTGTTCGCAATACACTGCCTTACGTTCATTTGCGATATGATTTTTTGCCAATTTATCGGCCCCAAGGTTATACCGTATTATTCAACCCTTAAAACAGTCTTTAGTCCAATTGACAGTCTTTAAATAGGAACGTAGTCACCCAAAAGAAAAAATAGACAGTTCCCTATTCAAATTTAATTTGAAGCGGATTTTGAGTCAAAGAAAAGTTTTCTGTCAGAATTATGTTCAACCCCTAAGGCAAACCACTTTATTCTAATCCATGTAATCTCCTTGTAATCATGTGTTGAGTTTTTTTGTTTACTTCTTTTAGCCCCCGGGCCCATTCGGCTGTAAGTACTTGCTAATCTTAAAAGCCAAGTAACATGGATGTTGGGGAAGAAAGGATCTCCCACCCTGAGAGCATCCTCCATAAATAGTCAATTTTCCTAGACCATATCTGTGTTTGCTCATCTTTCTCAATCTCAGATTCTCGAACATTTTGACATGCATCTCCACGCACACCACGTGTGCGCTTAACGTTTCCAACATCACGCGTGCCAGACAATTTGTCACATTGTCAACGTGCCGGCGATTCGATGTCAAATTGCACAACACTTGCCGCTACTGCTGACAGATTTTATAATAACAATTCTCCCGCGCATACTCACCATTTTAAGAAGGAATGAAGGAAAAATCCCTTGCATAGGGGTAGTGAAGGGAAATATTTTTATTCTCGCCCTAACTTTTTCCTCAGGAGGGTTGATTAAAGATTCAAATGTCGATGTTCTCTAGTCGAGAGCGAGCTTTCTTCTTAACTGGTGGACACCAGGACGATATTCAACGTTTGCTCACGGTTGTCTTTATTGTTTTGGTTACATAAGTTGCTAGGTGATAGTAATGTTACGTTTATTAGCGGTGACAAACAGTGCTATGACGAAATGTTAGCCAGAAGACGAAACTGAACATTTTTTTTGGGGTTAATTGACGAGGAACTAACAATTGATTAGTGTCTGTTGAATTGAAATGAGGACAATTCCTGGGTTGTCATAATATACATACATATATCCAAGATAAATAGACCTAGAAGTTGGAGGTAGCACATAAACATATGAAGTAGTAGTTAGTTGACTTCTCAAGGAGCCAACAGCTTACATTTTTGACGTTTATTTGTAAACAAAATACTCGTTAGTGAGTAACAATGAAGGCATAAGTATATTGATGTCGAAATTCTCTCAACTGATGTTTAGTCTGTGCTATTTAGTCTGAATTGTTGTTAGACTTGTTTATTCATAAACCTGGAATAAATTGGGAAAAAAATATGTGACAAACTTTAAACAAAAATAGTCACACTAGGATTCAATCTTAGTTCTTGGGATGGCCATACAAATTTCCGTAGTACAAGATAATCTTTTACTTAAAAACGACCTTCTACACCTATTAGAAGGTTTTTGTAAGCCTTCTCTAAGGAGCTGTTTATATTTGTGGTCTGCATACTTGCAATCAGTTTTTGCTCAAAAACATATCTTGTTTTGCATTCAACCTTTGCTACACGTATTAATCTTGCCAAGACATTCAGACAACATGGATTAATAAAAAATACAGTAAAAATAGAACTTAAACAATTAAAAGTTTTGATTTTATGTCTCCAAATCTGTAAAAATTAACAAAAAAAAATAATCTTTATTTTTAACAAATTTTTTAATTTTTTCAGTAACACCTTCAATCATTGTCTTTATGATCCCATCTGCTACCTTTTAAGAGCTATTTTTCCAACATTTTTTTAATTCTTCTAGCGTGTTGATAGCTTTTTTGGTGGCCCTTAACTCTTTTTTCACCAGGGCCCAATATCTTTCCATTGGCCTAAGTTTTGGCGAATTCTGAAGGTTGGCCTCTCTGGACACCATCGAAACGTTGTTTAGCTCATACCAATCCATCGCTCTCTTTCCATAGTGACATGACGCTAGATTAGGCCAAAATAAGGAAAGTTCTGGAAGATTGTTGTAAAAAGGCTCTAAGCGCTTCTGCAAGCATTCAGTTACATAAATTTAGCCATTTATTGAGCCGGTCGTGTTGAAAGTTTGGCTTCTGAGCCCGCAGAAATGAATTGAGTGCCAAATAAGGAATTTTTTTTGGAAATTTCATTTTAGGTTGGATTCGAAACTTTGCTTCAACATTTCCTCTACCTTTGGCGGTATAAAATGCCTTCCCCGGAAGCTGGTTGAAATCAGCAAAAACATAGAATTCATCGTCCATTACAATGCATGAAAAGCATGAAGCATTCCCAGCATTATAAAAAAGAAGAATTTGAGTGATTTTTCTGTAATTTTTGGAAGTAAGCTCGAAATGAGATTGTGTAAATTTTTTCTTTAATCCATAGGTGGATGCATGCGTCGTGAGTAATCGATTACTGCTCATTTATACTACCTTTTGGGATTTTTGTACCCATTTTATGTTAACGTTTGAGTGCTTAACCCCAAGATAACACCTTGTCACGACACCAGCAACCAGCCTGTCTTTCCTATCGCTGATTTCTTGGAGACGTCGTGAAGCAGTCATTTGGTTTGGCGGCAACATGATCCCATGCTGACCTGGGAACCCTACGAGCCATTTGAATTTAGCCACTGAAGTAGTTTTGAAATCGTAAGGCTCTAAGTGTAACCTAGCAGTCACTATAGAAGAAACCATCCATAAAGACCGGACTAGATTCCTTTCCTGGCATAGATTTTAGCCAAAACTATTTGCAGACAAAAGGGAAGTCGATTTGGTGTTCTTGTATCAGACAGTCGGTGCGCAAGGCCATCAAAACTCAAGTGCATGTTATAGTATATCAAAGATCATTTCTTTTTAAATGAAAGAAGGTCCATGATATCAATATTAAGTGGAGGGTACCGCTCAGGATCCGATTAGCTTTTCTTAGCTTTTGTTTTGTCATGACTATTGTTAGGCTTGCCAGTTTTCTCCGTAAATCTTGTCCAGTCGGTTTTCGGCAGTTTCCATCTCTTCAGTAAGGTCAAGACCAAGCTCCGATAATCTTCTCGTTAAGCTAAGCATGAGTCATAAATCGAATACTGATCCTCAAAGTCTAACATACCTAAGACAGTGTACATTCAGTGGAGCGTAAAGCATTTTAGTTTAACTGTTTTCGTAGAAATTCGAACTGCACTAAACCTTCACTAAAGTGGATGAAAACGCTCACAGGTGCGTCCAGAGAAAAATTCTACGGGTAATTCAGTCCCGTTTTAAACTGAGGAGAATACATTCCAATACCAAATTGTACGAGATGTGCACTGATGCCAACCTCTTCAAAGAAGCTCGGATAACTTGGCTTGGATGGGTCACTTTTAACTATTAGACTTCAGTGACTTAGCTCAAAAAGTTTTCGCGAGGTTAGATACTCCTACTTCAACAGGAAAGTTTGTGAAAACGGCTCTACATTCAATGACATTATAGAGAGTATACAATGGTCGCGTTCCAGTATATCGAAGGTGCTTTTAACAATGTCATTACATCTGCAATCACGATAGCGCTATCAACTCTGAAGATAAATGACTCACTTGGGGATTCTGATCAGTCTTATTGTAAAGAGCAAGATAATCAACACGAAACTGTTCTTTCACCCCTTCACGAGAACTTAGTGTTGAACGGACTGAAAGCGGTTGATAGCAGGTTGGTTACATAGGAAAGCGTCTTGATACAATTAAAGAACTCTTACAGTACAATTTAAACAGATTAATCCTTTGGTAATTCCTGGTGTAAATTGGGAGTAAGCAGTCACACAATTGTCTTCTTTTAAAGGAAACACAAAATTCCAATCAAAGACGCGGGCACAATTTTCGACTGGAAACCAGAAAGAACAAGAAAAGTCACAGTAGCTTAGTTCTCTCGCAAAAAACAAATTTGAAACCAATGCTGCCTCAAACCTCGCATTAGGCATTTCCTTAACGTCGGTTTTTTAGACCAATAAACACCTATAGGGTGATTGTCTGTTGAGTGGCCTTAGATAAACCAGTAAACTGCAGCGAACTAAGCAAAGTCTAAGGGACAGCATGTCTGGGTATTAGCGGAGCCTTACGTACTACTATCTTCGCGTCACCGGATGTTCTGCTTCACCACTTCATATCTTAAGCAGGCAGATAGTTTCCGAAGCAGGTAATTGCTCAAAAGTAACAAGCAAGTGGACAATAAATCTATTTGGTCACACTAATACTCCCAACGTATTTTTACCAGGAATCCTTCCAGAGAACATTGCATACACAACTCCTCAACATTGGCTTGCCAAAGACTCTTATGTTACTGCTTCCCCTCCAGATCTATCAGGGGGAAAGATTCAGAAAGATCCAATGTACACAGTGACTTTGATTTCTCAGATAAGCTCTACCTAAGCCTCAAAGGAAAAGGTTGATCTTTCAAACAGAAAATTTGTCAATGCCATTATAGGTGTCATCGGTAGACACTGTCTCATACGTAAACATGAAAGAAGGCTTTGAATATTTAGAATCGACTTCGGCTAAAGTTGCATAGAATAGAAAGAGGGGGGAAACATTCCTCCATCTACTTTTTACATGTCCAGCTCTCTCTCAAAGAAGAAAACTCCACTAAGGAGCCTTTTTCTACAATGAGTTAAGCGACCTAAACAACGTACCCGTCCATAGTCTCCTACGTTGCGTCAGAAGCTCAAAATTGTTTCGAGGATGGAAGAATTTCAGATCCACCTGACATCACAATGGACCAATAGGTCTAAGAGAGTTGATTTTTCTCCAACCATCCACTATAACCTAACTTAACCTTGGTTCGCTTGCCAATCTCGTTCGGTTGTTCAACATGCTACTTTATAAAACCCTGGAGAGGGATCATCAAATGCCTTTGTTATCAAAAAAGGCATTAGAAATGAGAAGGCATTAGAAAAAGAAGATCGTTCTATTTTTTTTTTTTATAAATTTTTTCAATTCTCCTTAAATGGTTTTTCAAAAGATTACGAAAAGCAATACTGTACAATAAGGATTTGACAACTTTTTTTTTTAAATAAAACGCAAACCATTTGAGATAGTTCAAAAACTTTATTATCGGCTTGAAGTACAATCAAAACATTTATGAATGGAACTCGACTTCGTTCATATGGCCACCGCGGGCTCGTTTGCAGCGGTCGATTCGATGGACCCAATTTTGAATGACTCGACCACACATTTCGGCCTATTTCACGTTCAATGTTGGCTCTGGGTTCTTCCAACGTCGTCGGCTTGTTGGCATAAACCAATGACTTTACGTAGCCCCACAGAAGATAGTCAAGTGGCGTTAAATCGCACGAACGAGGCGGCCAATCGAAATTCACCATCTTGGCGCATCTTCTTCAGAACTCAATCAGAGAACGTACGTAGCTACAAATGGTCCATCGGCTTCAATACTTGAGTCAGCTTGATCTTGTATGGGTGTAAGCCAAGATCCTTACGCAAAATACGCCATAATGTGGTCTGAGCTATGCCTAATTCTTAAGAACGCCGTAGAATTGACTGATTTGGATCATTTACTACGGACGCCTGAACGCTAGCGATATTTTCGACACTTCGATCAACCCGTTGTCTCACTGACACGGCAATATCACACAACAAATATGTAGACTCAAATTTTTACACTAAACTTGTTATTGCCTGTCTACTAGGCCGAGAATTACGACCGAAAATTGGAATTAACGCTCTTAAAGTTGCAGTCACCGACTCCGAATTTCGGTAGAAAATTTTTATAATTTGCAGACGTTGCTCGTTTGTGATGAAAATGTTGAGTATACTGAATAAATTGACAGTGACAGTTTGATGATTAGTGAAAGAGTGCATTCACAAATTAAATTCAAAGTTGTCAAGTCCCTATTGGAAAACCCGATAATACCAGCGAGGTCACTTTTGAGCACCAACTCATGAATTTTCTTGACCTGCTATTCATCAGTCGATGGCCACACAGGCCAAAATTTAACATCAACCCTTTCTTTGCCTTCTCTGTGCTACTTGTCAACCTTTTTTTTGTGACAAGTCTTGGTCATGGAAGGCCTTATACAACATGACTGCAGCAGAAATTTCATTCCGCCAGCAAAATTGAATGCAATTTCTTTGCTCAACAAAATCAGACAAAACAATGCACTTTTTGACGTTTACAAAACAAGTATGTAACTATTGAACAAATGTATATTTTGACACGAAATTTGACGTAGATGTCAGTGACAATACTACTCGTACCAACCTAAAAATATCAATTATTTGTCTCATTTATAGTACACCGGGATGCTGCTTCGATCGAGACAGTCGGAATGCTTAAGTTGGTAGTCTTTGTAATTCATATAATGTTCAATCGATGCTTTTAACACGGATTAGAAGAACATAACTTTAACTCTAGCCCCTGAATTCCCTTTCCAAAGAAATTAAACGTTCTCAAAGTTCGATCGAACCTTTTCCTCGAAAGATATCCACTCATGTACATGGTGTAAACAATGGCTACAAAATCCAAAATAGTCATAATAACTTGTTCACTATCTAACAAAAAAAAAAGGGCGTTTCAATTTTAGGTCTTCTAATAACGTACCAACGACCTTAACTCATTGCCCATTAGAGAATCCCAATCAAACAAGAGGGGGGACTTCTGAAAGGAACCTTTTTTTGTGGCAAGCCGCAATTTGTCGTCATTACAAAGAGCTCATAAACCGCCTACTTGGTCATTTTACGTATCATCAAACTAAATCCGATAAAAGTCAAAAGCATCTCCCAACGGCCGCTCCCTTTGTTTGACACAATGCAAATGGGAAACCAAACCAACACGACCATACACACATTTGTACATATGTTCGACTAGGTGTACTATAAATAGTAATACAAATACGAGTAGTAAGGATCCTTTTTTAAGTTTTTCTTTATTTCGGAAGCCACAATGGTAGTGTCTCCCTTTGGAGATGTTACCATCAACAGCACACAAAAGAAGACATTTTTCGGAATAGGCTCTTCCATAACCTCAAAGATACGAGCCTTTCCATGTAATCTACCCCCATTTACATTGTCATCCGGACATAGGCATGCCTGTGTGACAATGGGTAGATATCCTTTAAGAACGTGAACTATCTTGCTATTTACTTATATTCGTACTCGTGCTTGAATTCGTATCTCTCCTGCCCCTTGCTGCACATTGTTTAGAGCAAAAAATTACCCACTAAGATGTATTGTTAGCGTGTCATCTACGAGATAGCTTTGATAAAAGAGTGCAGGGATGAAGATTTGTTTCGTTTCACTCTTAAGATGAACTCACGCGAGATAGCTCCTTGCCTTCAGATAATATACTCGTATCTTATTAAAGTAAAACTAAATAAAAAGGAAGTGGAATAAATATTCCTTCATGGGGTGAGTAAACTTCACGAACTTCAGAAACTTCTCAGACCCATCAACTCGACGTGAATCGATAGTTTACCCGAGTAAACCTACTCAACTGGTTCAAGAAGCGTTTAAGGATCTGTTCCATGAGTACGTTCACTACGGTTTACTCGTGCAGCCCTCAACATTGAAGATGTTTATTTATGGCATCTTCTGGGGTTTCAAATTCATATTGCTCTCATGTCTAGCATCGATTTAGGTAGAGAAAATCTGTGTAGCCTGCAACTTGCACCAAACAGCATGCAACGGCAATGTACTATAATTTCAATTAATTACCGCTGCGAAACGACTGAATCAATAGGATATGGGCACAGTTCCCAGAGCAGCACAGGGAGATAATTTATATTTAAATATTCAACTTAAAGTTAAAGTTTTCGCCTTGTGATCGGGGTAGGCGGACTGGGATTTCCATTTGTTTTAACGTATGTTCGTTTAATTTGTTGGGAAAGTTTTGTATTTTTTTTCTCTATTTGCCTTATTCGCATTCAAAGGAACCGGAAAGATGCGAAACTCAACTCAAGCCAAGTGGAAAAGTTTGGTTCCATTGTTTCGACTTGTTAACCTCCTGCTGTTGCACACTTTAGACCGACGCCAAAGCCGACGTCGACGTCGACACCAACGACGATGACAAACATACAACGCCGACATTTTAACTTGAGTTCGGTGTAACGATTCAATTCAATGAACATACAGAAGAAAGTTAAGTCTAGAACTTCTGTTTCAGGGGTACGAATACATGAGTAACAAAAGGATCTACGACTGCTCGACTTCTTAAAAATAACGAAGAAGGTGAAACTTTATTACGAGTACGAGTATACTACATGGCAAACAAAGAAAGAACTCGGCATGAGACAGATGTTCAGACGTCAATTTTGCTTGTTTCCAAAGAAGAATAAAGTATTTCGAAAATATTGGCCTGCTGCAAAGAAATCGATGGTGACCTCGAGCTGCCAGATACGAATAAAGCTGATGTTCGAAGAAATCGAAGAGGAATTTTGAACGAATCTCTTTAATTCACCAAAACAAGGTGGATTTGACAGTTCTTTCAAGAGAAAACACTCGTAATTGTGAGATACTGCAACGCAGCTTTGATTTCATTGACAATCTACTCGTATTATGTTTCCTTCCTGGTTGAATGCAACTAGACGTCTTCAACGACAGAGTATGAAAAAGTTTATGTTTCCTTAGATAAGAATCGTGATAAAACAGAGAAGTAGAGTGTGTTTTATACCAAAACTATGTTTTTTTCACGAAATGTATTTCGGAAAATATATGAGTACACATAAATCTTTAGAATATCTTTAAGAGTGTCTCAAAGATTATCAGTTTGAAGCAGGACCACATGAAGCAGGCGAAGGGAACATTTACGACATTTACCCTTAAAATGTTAGAGGGGATGGAAAGAGATATACCGCTGCACTTTAATTTTGAATGTTTACAAGTTACAATGATTAGGAAATGAAGATTTTGGCAGGTAGACAATAAGCGAGTTGTGTAAGGACTTTCGCATAAATGTAGTAGCAAGATTACTAAGAGACCTTTATATACAAAAGTTCGCTGGTTCAGATGGTACATATATCGCCACTTCTGCGTAAGCTTTTCCTTCAATTAATCCTGCAGGGAGCCTTCCCGAGTAGATGGAAAGCAGAATTTGTCCAGGCAGTCACTAAAATAGGCTAATTTTGTTTTCTCTTCTTCTACAGACCCATTGTACTGACGTCCCTCCTTTTCAAGATCGCCGTCAGTTCATGAAATATCTGAAGACACCCATCCAAAACTGCAACAATAGTCAGCAACAATCTAGCGAAAGCAACACAGCTTCATTTGACGTTTCAAAAGCATTCGGTAGAGATTGGCATCAGACTATTTTGCTTAAAATACGAACAATTGGGATCGATTAGAAAATCTCTTTGGAAACGTTGAATATACAAGTAAGTCGTCGTATACGGTTTCAACACTAACATTCATAAAATGAAGGCTTAGTGCTTCGGGAATTCGTTCTGTATTTTCTCATTTCGGACCGAAGCGTTGCATAAAGCAGTCAATGGACATTCGCTCTTCTGGCTAAGTTGATGTCGCTGTACAGTTCGACGCATTTTCGCCGCTTCAGTCCTAATACTCGTGAAACTGCCACTCACATTACGCTGCTTCCTTCCTGCCTCTTGTGATTTTTCGTGAGTTTTGCACTATTCTTTCAAGAATGGTGTTGAACAAATCGCATGACGGCGCATCGCCTTGTCTAAATCCGTTTTAGACATTAAAGGTCTCGGTGAGATAAGGATGGAACCTGATGGAGCAGAATGCATCCTCCATCGTCATCCTGCACAGAAGGACGAGTTTGGCATGGTGGAATTTCTTGACCTGAAGTCACACTTAAATGGACCAATCAGGTTGTGGGCGGAGGATTAGGGCGAGCAAACAGTATGGCAGATAAGATCATGTAGGCAATGTTAAGAAGACTGATGCCTCTATAGTTGGCGTAGTTCCGAGGGTTTCCTTTCTTGAGGATTGGACAAATAATGTTGAGGCTCCATTCGTCGGGCATACTTTCGTCCGACCGATAAGCTGATGTATGCTCCTTACCAAATCATCACCTGGTATTTTGAAAAGGTCGGCAGTCAAATCGTCACGCTCAGCTATTTTAGAAATAACCTTTGATCCAGGCCAGGTAGACGGTATAACTGGTCTACATCGTCCAAGTTAAAAGATTCCACATCGCCAATATACAGTCTACAGAAATGTTCTTTCCAAGTCCTCAGCACTGCCTTCAACTCTATACCGATGTTTCCTTGTTCGTCTCTACAGACTTGTATTCGTGGCTGAGTTCTGTTAATAAAGTAAATATCATCGGCGTACGCTAATAGTAATACAGTCTGAAAACAGGCTCTGCCTACAGTGTTCGCTGAGACTTGTTGGCATAAACTCGAGACTTCAAGTAGCCCAAGAGAAAGAAGTCTCCGATGGTTAAATCCAGCCATCTTTCCGGACATGCCAAATCGTCAAAATGGGAGATTACGCGATCAGGAAACGCTTCCTTCACAATATCCATTGTGTCGATTGCACCGTCTTGTTGAAACCACATGTTCACCAAGTCCCGCTCATCAAATTCCGACACTACGAAATCGTTTATCATGACCCTGTAGCGTTCGCCAGTAACAGTGACCATATCGCCGATGGCTTCCTCAAAAAAATACGGCCCAATCAGTGAATCCCGCGTGAACGCCGCACAACACAATGGCTTAGAGTGGATGTAATGGCTCTTCGTACATCACACGCGGATTTTCAGTGCCCCAGAAGCGAAGATTTTGCTTATTGACGTAACCGAGCTTCACAGTAGTCCAAACGTGACTGATGATCAAGAGACATTAACTGATGCACTGATTGCACGTTTTAGGGAAACATGTGCAAGTCTTTTACTTAAATTCGGTGCAGGGTCTCCCTGGTGATTCCCAATTGCGTGGCCCGTCATCTCGTTGATTTTTCTTCGTTTTTAGCGACTTCGGCAGCCACAGCTGTGATATTCTCGGCCGCACGCCCAGTCTTGGGTGGTTCCAGTCTGTTCGAGTCGAGTAGCTTAACGCCGGAATGTTTGCCCAGTTGGCGCGACACGATTAGGAAATCGACGTCGAAATTTAACCTGCGCTAACACCACCGACCGACTATTGGTAAAAAAAAATCGACACAATTATTCCACGCTCTTGCAGAATATAGCGCTGCAATGCTTGTCTGATTTAATTCTGCAGCAGACTAGTTCACACATGTTAAATATGATTGACGTTCGACGCTATTTTGCAAAAAATTTGACATCTTCCGAAAGGATGATTAATTTTGCGACACCTTGTAGATCTCGCTCTTCTTCATTTCAAATCTCTCATGCCCCTATTGTTATGTGATAAACTCGATTAAGTGCTTCATGGTCCGCAAACTGCCACGTCCCCTTGTGTACTCATATATTGCGATGAAAAAATAGTGTACATTGATATTTCGCCTCGCTGTAAAGTCAATAAGTCCATGTCTAGAAATATTCGTTGGTTGCATCGTCCTTGTCTTCTGTAGAGGTATAAGCGCAATTATACTTATGCTGACGCATTCAGTCTTCACAGTGATTTGAGCTGAATTTATTATTACCACTCTCTGTGGCCTTGAAAAATAAACCGTAAATGTTCACTTTTACAGTCAAAGTGTTATAAAATTCTCCTTTCAAATCATAAATCTTTAAAATTAATTAATAAACTTAAAAAGAGGAAAAGAATGAGGAACCAAGAATCAAGCAACCATTGAAGCAAGCAACCAACTACAAAATGTCAATGACTCAACAAGAAGCCAGTGAATGTCCGCTTTGTAAAATTTCCAATTCAATGGAAATATCACAAACTGCTCGAAAGCAACTAGGTCCGTTGGGGCCCATTGAATCCTTCAATACTCTTGTGCAATACCCAAGTATTCGTACACTTTACCCTACCCTGTCTACTCGTTTACGTTAATTAAAAAGAATATCGCAGTTTACTTGAATGCACCGTCCACTGAAATGAATGCTGAGTACGTTTAATCCTTTTCATCCTTTTCGTTCCGGAGCATTCGCCCCTTTTACTTCTTCCCCCTCTCCATCTTTCATTCAGAGCTCGTTCTATAGTATCGTGGAACGTTTATTTCATTTTAAAACAATTTTATGCTTTGGCAAAGAAAAGGGTCGCTGACCTGCCCCAAAAGCCCTTAAGTCTATGCACCTTAGTGAACGGCAAAATCCAATGGCTGATAGGCACTTAAGATGGATCTTATGAAGTTCAGAGAACGTACCTTCGTACATACGAGTATGTGCACAGGTACATTTTTGTCCATGTTGAGTCAACCTATCCAAGAACTATTCAAATATCCTCCAGCGGCTATAAAGGATAGCAGTTGACCATCATACAAAAAAGGAGAAGAAACTAATTACAGCTGAAATCTAATTGACCTTGCTGAGCATCCTTGGTTGCCGGGTATACGTGTATATTGGGCAAATCATGGATAGGAATGTCTCTGGCATTCTGTTCCAAAACATCTGCAACGCGTAGACCTACTATTCTGCAGGACAAGACTATTAAAAACTTTTCATCCTACAACTCGAGGATTCAACTTTATTCATGCTGGCCTTTTGCAGCCAGACTTTTGCTCATTAATTTCATGAGGCAGGCAGATCTAGGAAAACATTTTCCTCCTTTTGGATGTTTTTTTCCCCCCCGCTCATCACTTGCAACGCAGAAGGACGACCGACTTTACATGGAAATCATCTCCACAGACCAAATGGTGAGAATTGTAAACATTAGTGAGGACTGCACTTGGCAACTTTGTTTTGCAATGTGAGAAAATTAGCAAGAAAATTGTGTTGGCTTGAAGTTTGGAATGACTCTTTTCTTAGTTCTTTGTTATTGCAACCCGTGTGGCACATTTCGTTGTGGCTACGTGCAAGTAGTCTTTTAGTGTGCCTGTGCGAGGAATGATTAGCCCACGGATTTGGAAAACTTTGAGAAGTTTTAAGGAAGTGTCTGCAAAAAGGGATTAAGGAAATGAATTGCAAGTCCTTGTTTTATTTACGGATATGTTGTTTTCATCAGATACTTTGGATTTTGGTTTATGAAATTATCTAAGTGCATCGTAAGACTTGTTTAGATATAAATTTGAAGTGCAAATATGAACTTTTACCGCTGGCCAAGGGTGAACCTAATTTAGGATATGTTTTGGGGGCGATGAGAAGACAAACTTGGGAAAATATTGTTTTGTCTTGCCACTGAAATGTTTAAACTATTTTCCTGCAGAAAAGTTACGAGAATGTGTGAAACTTATATTGTTCATCGGAAATGAGATATTTGTAAGGAGATTGCAGTAAGGATGTTGAACATTGTTGAACATATTGTTTGCCTTATTGAATATTGATTAATTGGAACAGGATACAAACTAATCCCTGATGTTTATGGGGAATACTTTTAGCAATGAAATAATTTCAATTGTTTTATTGTATGTAAAAATGTCCAAAACGTGGAATGACTGCTCAAAGAATCGTTCTCGCTATAGAGCCATAACACCATGGGTTATGTAGAAAATGGAGCCAAATGAAGTCAATAACACATACTTTTATTTCAGGCAGCAAATACAAAGTGGCGCAAAATTAATCATCCTATCAGAAGATGCTATAATTTTTGCAAATGGCGTCAAACGTCAATTATATTTGACATTTGTGAGCTACACAGCTGTAGTATACAAACAGACAAGAAATTTCCTTATCGCGTCGTGCCAACTGGGCAAACATTCCGGCGCTTAGCTACTCGACTCGAACAGTCTGGAACCACAGCAGATCATGCAGTGCGTGGCCGCCACCGGACTGGTCGTTCGGGCGAGAATATCGCGGCTGTAGCTGCCGATGTCGCTGAGAAAGAAGAAAAATCAACCAGACGACGGGCCACGCAATTAAGAATCACCAAACTGACTGACCCTACAGCGAATTTTAGTGAAAGACTTACACCTGTTTCCATACAAAGTGCAACAGTGCATCAGTTAATGCCTCCTGACCATCAGTCGCGTGTGAATTACTGTCAAGCCATCCTCAATCCCAACAACGAAGAGGACGATTTTGTGTCGAAAATCATCATGAGCGACGAGGAGCATTTCCACTAAAGCGGTTACGTCAATAGGCAGATTTTCTTCGTTTCCTGGGTTCTGAAAATCCCCGTGTGATGTACGAAGAGCCATTACATCCACTCAAAGCCACTGTGTGGTGCGGCGTTCACGCGGGAGGAGTGATTGGGCCGTATTAAGGACTCCATCGGCTTCTTACTGCCGAAATTAGATGAGCGGGGCTTGGTGAACATCTGGCAAACACAGCACGAGCCACAATGGATATTGTGAGGGAATCGTTTCCTGGTAGCGTAATCACCCGTTTTGGCGATTTGGCATGGTCGGCAAGATCGCCTGATTTAAACATCGCAGGCTTCTTTCTTTGGCGCTACTTAAAGTCGCGGGTTTATGCCAATAAGCTTCAGAAAATCGCAGCTCTTAAGGAGAATGCATGAATGCGAACAGTTATCACCGGAAATCTTGCGGAAAGTCATGGAAAATGTGATAAAACGGACACAAATGTGTATCAACACTGGCGGCAGCCACTTGGCGGATATCATCTCTTCCACTAACCAGAAAAAATTGTAAAGGTCCAAATAAAGATTTCCATCACTCAAAATCATTTTTTTTATTAAGTAAAAAAGTAATTTAAAAATAAAATAACCTTGCAGTACGTTTTCGTAATTCATGGCGCGAAAACGGGCGCTAATCACAGCTATGTTCTGACTGTCCTCAGTTTTGAAGAGGCAGTTTAAGGCAGCCCTTTAACTTCTTCGGGCTGCTCGGCACTACAAATACGCTAATTCAGCTTATTGACTCGTTATTAAGCCAGAAATGAGCCTCATAGCTGTACAAAATTTTGGTCGAAAACAGTCGATGTTCTTAAAGCTTTAAGGTCTTTAATGGAGACAATTCGGACGGCCGACCAGGTAAAGTTTTTGCACGAGTTGAATTTGGCATGCTTTTTAGCCAAGATACTCGAGAAAAATTAACCAAATTGTAGCAAATGAAAAGGCAAGCTGTTGAGAACGGTCTCAAATCGATTCATCCCATGCATTCTCCACTATCGACGCTACATGTTTTTCATCACATGTTTGGTGTTGGCCAATAGGTCTTGTTGTATCCAAAAATGAAAATTAGATTCCAAACTTTTCGGTAGGCCAATTGTGTGATCATAAGTTTTTCTAAACGCAAGAAATGCATTTTTCGTAAAACACTAATTTTCGTCACACAGCTGAATAATTTGTAGACGCTGTGTCAAGCTTAGTCTTTTTGTGATGAAATACCAAACAATTCTGAACAAAACTATCATATCGGAGTGACACAACGCATACGTGATCCCTTATGAAATCTCCACTGGAAAAAGTACTTCTATGAGAATCGCAATTTATAAGATATTATCTGATTGCCATTTAACGTTAGTTTCATCTTCAGTTTACATAGTCTTGCTACTTAAGCGCTGACATATGGCAATACCGGTGTAGATACGACAAATGTAAAATCAGCATCGTAAAGTTTGATATTTTAATAGTATAGGTATATGCGGTCAGAACGCTTTGACATACGAGAAATATTCGCGTTTTTTACAGACTTTAATAATTCATCTCAGCCAAAAAATGCTATTCAATCGTGAGATCAATTCTTTCAACTACTATTACCTAACCAAAAGTGTACCGATCAACTCGCTTCGACTTTTAGTGATGAAGCACCATTCCAAGCTGGTTTTCTTAATTCAGCCTCGATGATTGGTTCAAACGAATGCAAAAGTGTATTGATGTGCATGGAGCATATAAAGCCATTTTCAACGGTAAATATTTTTTACCATTTATTTTTCTTAAAACTTAAGCAGCAACTTACGTACCTCGGATGCCGTACGGGGATTATTGAAACTGTGCTTGCCACCCAAGGCGAAGCCTTTCTTTACTGTATTGTATTCAATTAATTATTATCAATACCCATTCGGTCTTTATGTCCTTACTTTCTCAGACAACTGAAGCATTCATTTCTGACTAAGTTGTAAGACTCGAGGGCGAACCTTTAACTACAAAGCCCGTAAACATAAGCAAGACCAAAAATAATTCAAAAAATCATATGTACAGTTCAAAACATACCATAAATGGTGCGTCCGAATTTGTCATGCGGGTTTCGCATAATTTTTTTCAACAATAATGTAAAGGTAATCACGTTGTCTGATATCCTTTTCGATATCAAGAATCTCGGTGATTATAACTATGAACATCGTCATTCTGCACGATCTCTGTCGATGCTTTCATGTGCGGTTATGCGGTCTTAAAATCAATTGTGGACTTAACTGGCTTAAAGCTGCATTGCTAGCGATTTCAGGAGTTTCAGGAGTACAACATACTGAAGATCACGGACTTATGCCTCTCTAGCTAGCGCATTTAACATGGTCTCATTTCTTGTGAATTGGACAAACGAAATAGTGTAGGCTTTCTGACAAGTCAACTTCGCCAGTCTTAAATAGTTCCCTCTCATTCCCCCAAATTGAATGGTTCATTTTGCGTAATCTCGGAATTTTCATTGCCTCCATCATTTAATCAGCAGAAGTGGTTTTTCCATATCCTTAGCACCGGCTATAATGAAGTGCACGAGCTGCTCTTGTAGTTTGATTCATAGTTCAGTACCACTTATTTTGTACGTGATTGATATGAGACAAGTTTCATATCAAGGAATGAATTGCAATTGGTCAGTTGCAACATTTCTGACGGCTTCTTGCCATAAATGTTACTGATTTTAAGGATTTTGTGCGGGTTGTGAGGTGTTAATTGTATAATACGGGAGGACGTTACTTTAAGTATTGGGTATATAACTTAATTCGTGCGTTTTTTTTTTTCCAAAATTTGAACGTTTATTTAAGAAAAACATGTACAATAGCATTATTCAAAGTATTGCCCATCTGAAGCTATGACTTTTTCCCATCTTTCTGGCAATTTGTGGATCCCATCCCAAAAGAACTGCGCCGGCTTGGCAGCCAAGAATGAATCAAGCCAATTTTTGATATTCTGCTCTGATGTGAATCGTATTTCAGTGAGGGCGTTCTGCATCGACCGTAACAAATTGTAGTTAGAAGGGGCAAGGTCTGAGCTATAAGGCGGGTGGGGTAAGACTTCCCATCCACTGTTTTCAAATAGTTCTTAACCGACATAGCAACGTGGAGCCGAGCGTTGTCATGATGGAAAATCATTGCCTCGTGTCTGGTCGCATATTCCGGGCGTTTTTCGGCTACTGCTCTCTTCAAACGGATTAATTGTGTTCGGTAGCGTTGTCCATTGAAGGTTTCACCCAGTTTTAGCACACCCATCTAACCCCCCAAATACAGAGCATTACTTTCGCGCCATGGATATTCGGCTTTGCCGTTGATTTGGCTGGTTGGCCGGGTTTCACATATGATTTTTTGCGCTTGGGGTTGTCGTAATTTATCCATTTTTCATCACCAGTAACAATCCGATGCAAAAATGACTTCCTTTTGTGGCGTTCCAGCAGCATTTCGGACATGCAAAACCGCCTTTCGACGTCTCTCGGCTTGAGTTCATGTGGAACTCAATTTCCTTGCTTTTGAATATATACAGCTACTTTTAAACGTTTTGAAATGGCTGCTTGAGTAACACCCAAAGACTCTGCGAGCTCTTCTTGTGTTTGGCAAAAATCTTCATAGAGTAATGCTTCCAGTTCTTCATCTTCAAATTTTTTTGGCTGCCCAGGATGTTCATCGTCTTCCAAGCCAAAATCACCACTTTTGGCACGTTCGCTCAGCTAGCGCATGTTCACCATAAACTTCCAACAAAATACGATGACTTTCGGTAGCAGTTTTCTTCATATTAAAGTAATAAAGAAGAACTCCCCGCTTTTTCAGGCACAAAGATCGGCATATTTGAGTGAAAAAAAGTTATTGTTGTTTACGCTTCAAATGAATGACATATACTGAAATGACGTACAATGACAGTAGCTTTCCAACGCATGTACCAATGGAATAATACAAGTTACGCCATATCTTAGCAAACCGCACGAATTAAGTTATATACCCAATAGTTTATTCCGATTGCAGCCGATCATCATTCAATTTCCTACTGTATTTATCAGTTATTGTGGCTTATTCGATATCCATAAGCTGTGGCTATTTACTAGGTAGTATTTCAATTTTTTATGATATTCTGATTGTCCTGTACCTGTATGGCGATGGCGATGGCGATGGCGCGATAGTTACCTCATTGGACTATCACGCAGAGAGTCTGGGTTCGATTCCTGGCTGAGTCACCAACAATTTTTCAAATCGCCATCACCCTTTCGGCGGGCATTGGAAAACTCCCGAAAGTAGAATTGCCTACGAAAAAGCCGATCAGATGTGACAAAAATGACAACATGAGCAACACAAAGAATGTAAAGAAGCTAGGTCATGGCCCATACCGGGCTGCCAGCGCCACAGTGTTTTTTTTTCTTTTTTGATTGTCCTGTACCTTTGGGAAAACTAAGGGTAAACAAACTATGTGCTGGATACTCTGATATTTTGTCTCACAGCAATGCCAATTATTCCGCACAGGCTATGTATTTTTAATGTTCAGATCTGAAGATCGTTGTCCTTGTTCCGTTTTGCTGTGCTATCAACAGTAAGTCTGTTCATATTCGACGGAAGTTGCTTTTGAAATATTTATGCTGCTGACTAAATAACTGCACGTACAAACTTCAGTCTGGAGGAACCTCAACCAATAGGTCTGACTGTTCCTTTGCTACCTTTAAGTGTTGGAGTCAGGCAAAACTAAAGCTACTGCGCCAGTCTCTATGGTTTCTGGACACAATGGCTGAAATTATATTTGAACAAAACAGAATCAATAAAAAATAATCAAGGGAACCAGCTCTTCCAGCAACCAAAATTTTGTCTGGACACTGCTTCCAACATGCTTAACGACTTCATGTCGTAAAGTCTTTCAATATTGCTAAAAAAAAAATGTGCTTCCCAGGACATAATCCAACTGGAATCTGAGTGCTGAAGAATAGGAAAAAAACATTAGTAGAAGTTCATAGCCTTTGGGAAGTAGGCATTTATTCATAAGGATACTCAGGGTTCATTTATTGAGATTGTGTGCAGGTTTTGTATACATTTGGATGCAGTATCGAACTCAAAATGTTTTAGAAAAATTAGCACTAAGAAAGTCATCTCTTTGCACTCATTTAGGAATAAAGTGAAATTTACCCTTTCAAGTGCAGATAGAAAAGAAAGTCATACTCACAATTCCCTTCATTGGAGCATTTATTTTCCTGATTTTTGTGGAAAATTTTTTTCTCTTTTTAGTATGAAGACAACTCCTCTGTTTTCCTAGCATCCAGGAGATCATATGGATTTTTGCTACAGACATGCACAGACTTTGCTGCGTGAAGCAATTCACAATAAGAATTTAATTTTCTATATTGCCGACATCTGCTTGAATATACTGCTAATATTCTCTGCTTTAGCTAGCAAGAGTGTTGTCATTTTCAGCTTTTCTAATTGAAATCGTCAGGAAGATGTAGTTAGGATACTTACAGGCAAGCTGGTTTCATCCATTTAGTGTTTCTTATGGTGCGTTTGACCACATCACCCGATTTTCGTCCACCGAAAGTACCACCCGCACTTTCTACAGAACTAACGCAGTACATTTGCCTGACGACTTCTTTTCTTCAACTGCCCCTAAAAAAGAACAACTTTTGGGTGAATACCAAGACCGTAGAGGAGTTTCTTTAGAATGTTTCTGGTGCCTCGAGAAACTGCTCTGGCTGCATTCGAAAAGACCATATGTCGATATTCCCTATTGCATGTATGTAACACTTGGAATGTATTCCTTTAGACACATTCATAACCCTTTAAATGCCTATTCAGATCCTTCCAGCGTGGCCCTAATGACAAACTACTTGTACTTAGATTTTACCCAAGTCATTAGGCCATTATTATTAGCATACCGCAAATCAAAAGAGCTATCCTTCTTAGTCGAATAATTATAGAGATATATATATGTATGTCATCAAATCAGCTATTCAGCAAGGAGAAGGAAATTACTGTGATGGAACTTTAAAACAAGTCTTTCGAATAACTCAACAGTTCAGGAATGATCAACCAAAAAAAATGCAGAAGAAGCCACTTTAATTGACATCAAAACACACTCATTGAAATTCATCTCACACCTCACCATGGCGCTGGAAGGAAAATCGCTTATTTTTCAAAACCGATTAAATTCTGATTAAATTTCTTAAGAACTTCCCCATTACAAATTTATGCAAATGCAAGGCACCCAGCTCCGGGATAATAAGGATTGATCGGTCCCACAATATTTATTTATGCAAATTGCATTGGGAAACATAGGAATATTTAGAGCAGTCAACTTTGACACTTTATTACGGGCATAAATATTCATCAGCAAAACAACGATGACTCAATAAATTCAGAGTAGTCGCAGGCGAGGGTGTACTCGTACTTGTATTTTATCTATGTCTTCATATGGATAAACGGATACGAGGATGGGTATTCTGTCGAAGTCATTTTAATCCAAGTAAATGATGAGGCTTTTACTTAAAAATAAGTTTCCATTTCAGTCCCCCAACCCACCAGTCATAAACACACATGGGTGGCAGTTAGTGACACCTTAAAAAATAATTTGCATTTGTGATGGTATGCCTACTCAATTAATTCAAATACGAGTAGCATCGCAATCAAAGTTGAAATTCGAATTAAATTCCAATCCCATGAAGGGGTCGCGTCTATTTACGATTAGCAATTATCGGATTTGATGAAGCGTTAATTGTCTGGCCTCGATTAGAGTGTTTTTGAAGCACAGATCCTTCGGGAAATACTTAAGTTGGTGGTTGTTTTAAAGGATTCTCAAAGCTGGATCGCATATCAAAGCGAGCATCCTTCCGACAAACAAACATACGAATACGAACGCTATTACACTCGGGGAAGGAAAACTCTGATTATTCAGCCTTGGGATATGTGGGTCCTTGTGCGGTGCTACAATGCTTCCACCTCGGCCGCTACCATATCCCAACCAATGGCACAACCATCGTCATTGTCGCTGGGGGCATTCAATGCAATCGGGCGGTGAGTTGTGGAAATTTCGCCACCATTTCTCTCTGTGATAAAACCTGCCAACGATAAAATTAATGACGGTGTTATTGTTGGCAGGGGTGTTTCTGTGTTAAACTGGTGCCAGTGCCGGCACCGGTGACTGTGCCCGTGCCAGTGCCGCATACTACTGCTGCTGTTCTTGCTGCTCGTATATATGGTATTTCAAGAGTTTTGTTGACGGAAGGGAAAACGTTCTATGCCCTACAGCTGTTGGGGCTTGAATTATGTCCCTGAGACGTTGGGTCGTTCGTTTGGACATTAAATCGGAGAGACATTGAGTTTTGGTTTCACTACCGGCGTGCGCGACCCCACATAAGATGCAACGAAGATGAAGTTAATGTCAACCCATCAACATGGTAATAGATGTTGATATTGTTATTCCTCTCCAACTTAACACACATATGTATATACATATACTGTATGACATATAGATATCCATATCCAAGGACGTTTCCTGCACGAAGAGGTCGTAATTTGCGGATGGCAATACGATGGCGTGGTATGTGCATGAAACCCCCATATGGGTTTATCTGTTTCAGTGAAAAGTATCTATAAATTTTTTTTGTTTAAGGACATCCCGTAAAGTTCAGGTCGTCTTGCTGTATTGGGTTAAGGGAATGGACTTTAAATAAACCATGTGTCACGAAACGGTTGGTTGTGTAAATTGATGTTAAAAAAGACTGTGAATGCAGTTTAATGGACTTCGAGATGAGTATTTCGAAAGAGCAAAGAATATGCGATGTATGACTTTAATTTTTCTCTGTAAGTCAATAAAAAGGAGTTTTGCGGCACTGCCATTTGTATTTTAACTTACGCGTACTTATAGATTCAACATAGTTTATATGCTAATGAGGGAGGCTTCTATTTCTTCAATTCAATTACCGCGGGAAAGAAACCTTTTTAAATATTGAGATAGCTTCGACAAACCGAAAGCGAAAAAGCTATAAAGAAATATCCTCTGGTAGCACATCAGATAGATTCTTAAAACAGAGACTGACAGTCAGATTCGAAGACATTTCGGTGTCCATCCGCTCTGCATGACTCAGCCACCTCAGCCGTTGGATATTCACTCTTCTGGCTAGGTGAATGCCGTTCGTCATTGTATCTCCTCCTCCACTCACCGTCAACACAGAAGGGACCGAAAATCACTGGAAGAATTTTACTCCCAAAGCAGCAAGGCACCCTAATCCATTTTTGATAATGTCCATGGCTCTAAGCCAAAGATTTTTAAGGTCTTTCTCGTATATTAGGTAACTTCTGTTGTCCGAGAGAGGGCTTTGCTACTCAGTTGCCTTCTTAACCCAAAGAAAGAGCGGTTGACAAGTGTTATTCTTCGCTTGATCTCAGCGTTGGTGTCGTAGCAGAGCCCAGGTAGACAAAGTCCTTAACTACCTCAAAGTTATATCTGTCGAGGGTGACGTTCTGCCCGAGACGTCGGTGTTGGTTGTCCTTTTTGCTTGACAGCATATACATGGTCTTGCCCTCATTGACCGCTAAACCCATTTTCGCCGCTTCCGTCTCAATACTCGCGAAAGCGCCTCTGACATCACGCTGCTTTCTCCCGATTATCTCAATATCGTCGGCGTATGTGAGTAGCTGGACTGACTTTTGAAAGACAGTGCCTCTTGTGTTCGCACGTGAGTTTTGCACTATTCTTTCAAGTACGATGCTGAAAAAATCCCGTGATAGCGCATCGCCTTGTCTAAATCCTTTCTGGACATCAAAGGTCTCGGTGAGATCTTTATCGACCTTGATGGAGCATCGTCATCCTGCACAGACGGACGAGTTTGGCAGGGATGCCAAAACTAGACATTGCTCTATATAGCTCGTCTCTATAGATGCTGTCATATATGGCCTCAAAATCGATAAATAGGTGGTGTGCAACTATCTAAAGCTCATGGGTTTTCTTAAAGATTTGCCGTAGTGTGAATATCTGGTCGATGGTGGACTTTCCTGGCCTGAAGCCACACTGATATGGACCCATCAGATTGTTGACGAACGGCTTCAGGCGTTCACACAATACGGCGGATAAGATCTTATATGCGATGTTAAGGAGACTGATGCCTCTGTAGTTGGCGCAGTTCAGATGGTCTCCTTTCTTGAGAATAGGACAAACAATGCTGAGGGACCATTCATCGGGCTTACTTTCGTCCGACCATATTTTACAGATCAGTTGGTGTATGCTCATTACCAAGCTCGGCAGTCAGGCCATCCGCTCCAGCAGCTTTGTTGGACTTAAGCTTAGATATAGCTTCACTTCATCCAGGTCGGGTGGACGGAATTGTTGGTCTACATCGTCCAGGTTGAAATGATCATTCTGCCTAACAGTGGTATTCGTTTCGTCATCGCCGCTATACAGTCTGCAGAAATGGTCTTTCCAAATCCTCACCTGCTGACTCTACACCGATGTTCCCTTGTTCGTCTCTACTTGCTTCGGTTTGGGGCTAGTTTCCGTGGAATGTTTTTTTCTACGTGTTGGCAAAACTCCTTATTCCTGGAGTAGCATCTCTCAATTTTTTCGACAGCGCGCTTCTCATGCTCTTTGCTTTTTCTCCTGACAAGCTGGTGTTCGTCTTTCTTGTCCGCGCCGCACTGTATGCGTTTTGCTTAGCTGCTTGTGCTTGCCGGCATTCGTCATTAAACCAGGGGTTTTGTTGGAATGGTCGAGTGAAACCCAGCGGCATCTCTGATGGCTTTTTGGCGGTGTTGCCACTGGTCTTCGATGTTTGACGCTGGCGGCAAGGGACGTCTTATGGGTTTAAAAGAGACTCGATCGAAAAAGGATTTTGCGATCTTGTGCGATTGTACCCGTCTGACGTCAAAACTCTTCATAGTATTAGCTTGTCGTCGGGTTGTTTGGAATTTCCGCAACCGTATCTGCCCTGGCTGTAACTAGATAATGGTCCTTGAAACGTCCGGACATCGAGTAACTGAACAGGCTTTGAAAAACGGTGCCTCTGAAGTTAACTTGTAAATTTACGGCATTGAAAGTTTTGGTCTTGTCATTCCCTGACAAATTGGCTTACCCCATCGACATCCTGCATAGTCGAATGAGCTTTACGAGGATGCCACTGCATGGCTCTGTATAAATGCTGTCATACTGACGACAGATGGGATTTTAGAGGTGGTGTTCAGAAGATATTTTCGTCTGAAGTTGAATCAGGAATCTCGTTTCTATAAGACACTTACTAAAACATGTCATGGTTTCATTCGTCTGGTATACTATTGTCTATTATATTTAAGAGATGAGTTCATATATGCTTCGTATCTAATCATCACCTGCTGCTTCAAAAAGCTCTTTGAAATTTCTCTCTTGACTTCTTATTGGGCGGATGGATGAAAATTGTGCCTGTCTTTGTCCAGGTTGAACGGTTTCTTTTTCCTGATCCCAGGATGTTGTAATGTAAATTTTCCAGATTTTAAGTCTTGGCGTGCAGAGGTGGCCCTTCGGATTGCTTTTTGGCAATGATGCCACTGACATCTGATGCTGGCGGTATCGGATTCCTTAAGAGGTTAACAGGAACTTTATCGGAAAAGGCACTTTTGGTATAACTTGTTCCCAATACTTTCCTAACTTTGAGCTGTTACGAATATCTCCATCCGTATTTTGGCTACAAGAAGGTTATTATCCTGTTCGACGTTTGGTGATTGGATCAATCGGATGTTACATTATATTCCGCCGCAAAACCTAGTTTCTTTCTACAAATCTCCTGTGAAGCAAATATTTTGTAACAACCAACTAACTTCATACAATCAATATACACTTGCTCGTAAGATGACACCTTTGATAAGAAGTCCGTCGCTTATTTCAGTATTAAGTTCTTTAAGATTTCGTATGAGGAGTAAAATCTTTCAATTTGATGTTGTTGAGTGAACCCAGTTGCACAAACATGGGTTCTTATTTTGCAATACATTCGGTAAGCTAAGGAATATAGTTGACTTGGACTTCTCTTAATCCGCAGTTTGCTTTGATATCAACATAACTTATAATGTTACAAGCAAGGCCAAAGGTAATATTATTTACTAGTAATTATTTTCAATGAAATCCAAGGATCCCGTCAAGTAATTATTATTATTTTGTGCTAGTATTTTGTACAAAAAAGATATTTTCGTTTGAATCATAAAAGTCACTATAGCTCCTTTACTGCCTATCAATTATGTTAATTTTATTTAAGATTACCTTCACTAGAGATTAAAGCAATTCTTTACTCCAAAAACGGCATAAAAATAGAACCTCGTCATCACTACCTCAAATCCCCACGACAGTTGCCATAACATCCAGTTGTGTGCCACCGAGCAATTTGAGAAAAAAAAAAAAAAACGAAAAGAAAACTTCTGATTCAATTACGATTTTGTCCCCAGCCCCAGACTCCATCAGCTCAATTTAATGATGCCATTTGGGAGTTGCTTTCACCTGACATAATTTATATGAAAATTTCCATCCGCAAGTTATGACTGGCAGCCATTGATGAGATCAACGCGTACCACATATAAATTTCTTATACACTCTCTATGGTAAATCCTTAAAATCCTTAATGCCTTCACCTTCTTTGAAATTCAATTACCTCACGTTATTTTTTAAGAAGTCGCTCACAGAGTCTTCCAAGTTTGGAATTGGTGTCGTTTTTTTATTTTTTTTTTATTATTTTCATTTTGAATCGCATTTTCCTCCAACCTCATAGATGAGGGTTTGTCGAGATTTTTTTTTTTATTTTTCTTGCAAAATTGAAAACAAAACAAAAAATCTGGCAAAAAAAGTAGAGAATATCAGAGTAAACACAGAGCCAACACAATGAACATGGGAAATTTATATTGCAATCCTTAAGGATAATTTTATACGTATTAATCCAGGAAAGTAAATTCTGTTACTCGTAGTAGCGAGTTTGAACAGTAAAAATGAAATCATGCTGAGCTGGAATGGGGCGCTGGCTTAACAAGATGGTTTTTGTGTGCTTTGTCATGTCATCTGGCGGATTATCTCAGTCTGGAGACAATTTCGACAATGACTTGACAATCTACTGTGAAATGTTGGATGCCAAGTATTCCTTTTTATCTTTATTCTCTGTGTTGTTTTTTTTTTTTTTAGATTGATAAGTGGATCATTTTGTAAGTGAATGTTAAAAAAAGTGGTTAAAAAGTAAGTGCTTACTATAAAAGCTTTCCAACAAGAACATCTTTCATCTCTTTGAAATTTTCAAGTTTTCAAGTTCAACAGAAGGTCCTGTGATATTTATAAAATGTTATATTACGTCGTCAGAATTAGGAGCGCTGTGGTTTAAGAAGAAAGTGGCAAAATTGTCCTTGGAAAAAAATAAACTGACGCTGTTTTGACGAATTTGCAGTGGATTAATTAATTTGGCGATGGCGATAGCACGATAGTTAGCTCATTGGACTATCACGCAGACAGTCTGGGTTCGATTCCTGGCTGGGTAACCAGCAATTTTTCACCCTTTCGGCGGGCAATGACTAATTCCTAAAAGTAAAATTGCCTACGAAAAAGCTTCTAAGGAGTACCGTTCAGACTCGGCGATAAACCGTAGGCCCCGCTCAGATGTGACAAAAATGACAGCATGAGCAACACAAATGAGTGTCAAGAAGCTAGGCCATGGCCCATACCGGGCTGCCAGCGCCACAGTGTTTTTTTTTTTCAATTTACCATGAGTTAAAGATAGGAACTCGTGTATCACTAAATGGATAAATTCGTCCCATAGAAGCAGAGGGAAATCTCTTCATTCCGCATAATTCATCGTTAGATGAGAGAGATAAAAGGACCTACTCGAACTATTTAATAGGTCGAAGACTTCGGCGTAGTTGTTTGTTATACGCAACATTCTTGATAATGGTTCGAAGTGACCGTAATTGGTGCGGTGAGTTTGGATAATGAGAAGTGGGACAGATCTTAGGTTACGGGAATTGGGAGTGAATAAAATATTTTGTATTATCCCCGGGCAGTTGATGTTTCCAGTCAATAACTGGTGTATAAAAAGTCCATCAGCAACTTTACAACGTTTTTTTTAGGGTATGCATGCCAATTAGTTTTAACCTATTTTCATAGGGAGGTAATCCATATGGATCGGCTCAAGGTAGACCACGAAGTGCAAATCGGATAAACCTGCGTTGGACTGCTTCGATTCTTTGAATGTCGATTTGCTTATAGGGTGACCAAACTTGGTTGCAATATTCTAGAAGAGGCCTTACAAAAGTAATGTACAGAGACCTTGTAACGTAGGGGTCGGAAAACTCTTTTGACCAGCGTATGATAAAGCCAAGTGCAGAGCTAGCTTTATTTATAATGCTGTCAATATGTGAGTCGAAATTCAATTCCCTGTCACATACTATTCCTAGATCCCTTACTTCGGTAGTGGAGGGAATAGGCTCATAGCAGATAAAGTAGTTTCTTGGAGGTGGAGGAAGACGTTTGCGGGAATACGTTATTGTTAGGCATTGGCTGACACTAAGCTTCAAAAAATTTTGCTTGCACCATACCGAAAACTTATTTAAGTCACCTTGCAAGCAATGGGAGTCAGAAGGCATTGAAATGACTTTGGAAATTCTCATATCGTCAGCGAAAATAGGAAGATTAGAATTCGTTAAAGCGTGATTAATGTCGTTAATCGTTAGGATAAAGATGATTGTTCCAAGGTGACAACCCCGAGGGACACTAGGATCTGAAGATGACTCTGTATTCTCGGTCTTCTGAATAGGATTTGATCCATGCCACAAACGGAGGGGAAAACCCAAGTTTTTTTAGTTTGAAAATGATAAGTTGATGGGAAATTTTATCGAAAGCCTTGGTGAAATCTGTTGAAATTGAATCGACGTCAGTTCCGTCTTCTAAAGCACAAAGCGTCTTACATACGAAGCGCAGATAGAAGGCCTACGGTACGGAAGCAATTGTTGATAGATTATGCTTTCGAACAGTTTGGGTATGGAAGAGAGTTTTGCTACGGGCCTATAATTATCGACTTCGGCCTTGCTTTCTTTTTAATTAACAGGGATGTTATAAGATTCCTTCCATGGGAAAGGAAAAGTACCTGTTGAAACAAACAAATTAAATAGGGTAGCGAGGGGATGACCGAGATGGCTTAGACACTTATTTATTACAATAGCCGGAATTCCATCAGGGCCGGACGAAAAATCATCTTTAAGTTTGGTAATGTTTTCAGAAACCAAAGATGTTGTTATATTAAGTGAAATGGATGACGTCTCTGGACAGTCCGAGACTAAGCTAAATTGCATGCGGTAAAGGCACTCAAGGTAAAGAGAGTTACAAAGTCCAGAAAAACGATTGTATACAAAACGATAGTTAGTGAAGTCGGAATCAGATCGAGTTCTTAAGAATTTGTGCCACAGCTTGTTTCTTTTATTGCGGAGAGTGCGCAACTCCTTGTTATACCAAGGAGGAGCGGACGCGCAATTTTTTCTGGAGGAATATGGAACCGATTGGGCAAAGCAGGAAAAAATTAACGAATAGAATAGTACACCGAGTTATCAAAAAAAAAAAAAAAAACAAGCATCGGTAAAATATCCCGCGGAAATTAAGGAACTTATACTTGAGAAAAGAAAAGGCAAATGACAAGATATTCAGAGGTTAAAGCTTCATTCAACAGACTAAGCAACAAGTTTAAAAAATTATCGGTGACTTTCAAAATGGATCTCTCAGCAAATATCTCCGAGACTTAACAGCCGACAAAGTGACAGAATACTGCCTTTTGAAGGCTGCCAAATATTTAAAGAGACCTTAAGCCCAGAATTCCCCGTTAAAAACATCTGACAAATGTTTTTAAACCATTTTCAGACGAAAGCCCTCAATACTCTCACAAAGTAGATGAAGACGTAATCCCTTTTGTTTTGCTAAGACAGGTCAGCACATAAATACAAAAACTTTCGAATGGAAAATCACCAGGTTATGATCTAATAACTGCCCAAATCCTGAAAGATTTACCCTTTATGGCATTGCTTAAGCTTGTTATAAATACTTATTTCAAACAAAGAAGATAGTCACTGGAAGATTGCAGAAATAATTGTTATACCTCAACAAAGTAAGCCTCCATCAGATGTTGCCTTATACAGGTCAATCTCGCTTTTACCAATTTTATCAAAACTGTTCGAAAAACTGCTCCTTAAGAGACTTAATCGAATCATAGAGCAAAGAATGCTGATTCTCACACACTAGTTCGGGTTTAGAAATAAGCATTCAACTTCGAGTATTGACCAAGTGCATCATATAACTAATAAAAAAAAGCACCACAAGAAAAACTACTTTGTTCTACACTTTTTTTTAGACGTTGCACAGGTTTTTTACAAGGTTTGGCATAAGGGATAAGAGTATAAACTCCATAGGGATCCTAGACAGTACTATGAGATACTTCACTCTTATATTTTTAAGACTTCGCTATGGTTCAGAGTAGTCTGAAACTAAAGAAATACAAGAGGTGTTTCACATTTAAGTGTTCTAGGACCCACCCTGCATTTACTATGTACCAGAGATATACCGTTTACGAGTGATACGATGAGAGCCACATTCGCAGACGACACCGCTCTTCTATCAACTGATAGATGCGTGTCTAAAGCAATAGAAAAATTACAAAAGTCAGTTAATCCTTGCGGCATCGAAACGAACAGTCAATCAATTCGAAATGAGCATAGTGTCAAACCACTCAAACTTTAGATACACTTCATGGAAATGATCGCAATTAATAGCATTACCCCGCTGGGCACCACGATTGCAACGCACTCGGATGATCCCAGAGCAAGCAGAAGTGCTGGTGTCAGAGCCCGACGGATTCGGGGGCGGGCAAAATGAAGTTTCCAAAATATTTTTCTTAGCTTCGGTTTGCAAGTTGGAACGTCGGATCGATGACACCAAAAAGTTTAGAACTGGAAGCGATTATGCGTCGCAGAACACTACAAAACCTGTGCGTATAGGAAACGAAGTGGTGTAATACAGAAAATAAAGCGCATTTTCTAGATTTAAAAACTAATGCATTTAAGATGTTCTACCATGGAACGGTCAATGGACGAAACGGTGTTGGAATCGTTGTTGCAGCGGATCTTCTAAACAACATCGTTGGTATTTTGAAAATAAGCGACCGCTTGATGAGTGTTAAACTCGTCATACACAATGAAACGTGGAACATTGTTAGCGCGTACGCCCCACAAAATGGATGCGACCAATCGGAAAAAGATACATTTTGGTCAGAGTTCGGTAATTTGCTTAGAAATATACCTATCGATGAGATGCTCTTCGTAGGCGGAGATTTAAATGGCCACGTCGGAGAAACAAATGCTGATTATGAGGACTGCCACGGCGGTAAAGGCTTTGGAACCAGAAATTCAGCTGGCGAAGACATCCTTGTAGCGTGTAGGGCTTACGGCTTAACCGTCTTAAATACAATGTTTATTAAACATCAACGACATCTTATCACCTATAGCAGTGGAGGCCACGAAACGCAAATAGATTATCACCTCTGCAAAATGTCGATGAGAAACCGTGTTAAGGACTCTAAAGTAATACTTGGAGAATCGCTAGTAAGCCAACACCGTCTGCTCATTACAGAATTTTTCACAGCGGAACCACCGAAAACACGGGCATCGTTTGGAAAGCCAACAATCCGGTGGTATAATCTATCGAAGGAACGAAGCGCAAGATTTATCGCACTGGCTAAAGAAGTACTTCACAACATAAACGGTATCGCAGACTCACTTAGCCCGCAAGAAATGTGGAACAGCATGCACGAGGAATGCATAACGCTCGCAAAGTCCCATCTGGGGACTATATCGAAATACCATTACGTCGGCAAAGAAACATGGTGGTGGAATGACGAAACCAAACGAGCTGTGGCCGATAAGAAGAGTGCATTCCAAGCGTGGACAAAATGCGATCGGAGCGACGATATCAAAAGGCTCTTGAATACGAGCGTCTTAAAAAGATCGCAAAGAAAGTCCTGGCTCGAATTCGAGCGGCAGAAGCGGAAAACCTGTA
Organism: Volucella inflata; assembly: GCA_928272305.1. Classification (NCBI taxonomy): domain Eukaryota; kingdom Metazoa; phylum Arthropoda; class Insecta; order Diptera; family Syrphidae; genus Volucella; species Volucella inflata. Next base: position 109,288,165 of record OV743720.1, on the reverse strand, counting down.
CCAGGAGTTGGAACAAATATCCTCACGATCGGCGGATAGAAGACAAGCTATCCAAGAAGTTCAAACGTCGTACAGTACCAAAATGCCAAATATTTTTAAGCTCGCTGCACAGAGGAGAAAAAATTCAATGGAAATAACCTCCCCGAAATACATCAAAAACGCAGACGGTCGTTTACTAACAAATGAAAAGGAAATTTGTGACCGGTGGCTTGAATACTGCAAGGAGTTGCTTAACAAACAGTTTCCACGTGATATCGTGCCGACAGCTGGTCTATTCGAGGAGGAAGTTTCGGACTTTTCAATCGAAGAAATAAGTATAGCAATTGGAAAAATGAAGCGGGGGAAAGCGGCGGGACTAGACAGCATTCCATCAGAGTTTTGGTCGAAGATGGAGGGGATCGGCAGCGTTTGGCTATCGAAACTTTTAAATAAATTAAAATGTGGACAACCCATGCCGAATCAATGGAGAAGTAGCTTCTTGGTTCCATTATACAAAGGAAAAGGCGACACTCGAGAATGCAACAACTACCGTTCAATCAAGCTTATGTCACACACAATGAAAATCGTCGAAAGAGTCTTAAACGAACGTCTTCGGCAAATAATAAAGCTCGATAATAGCCAGTGTGGATTTGTTGAAGGAAGATCAACGGTGGACGCTATCCAAAGCCTACGAATAATAATGGAAAAGCACCGAGATTCGTCTAAGGATTAACACATGGTATTTATCGACCTCGAGAAAGCATTCGATCGAGTGCCTAGGGATCTCATATGGGCCGCGCTGAGGTCTCAAAACGTACCGGAAACGTATGTTAGAATAATACAAGACATGTACGGAAACGTGAAAACTGCGGTTAAAAGCTCTGCTGGACTAACGAGAGAATTTCCAGTTAATGTCGGAGTGCATCAAGGAAGCGTACTTAGCCCTTTCCTCTTTAACGTAGTATTCGACTATCTTTTAAAGGACTGCATGCGCGATGCTTAGCGATAACGTCGAAGATTTACAGAACGCCTTAGATTCATGGAGAAATGCGCTAGAGAGAAACGGGTTTAAAATAAGTCGTTCAAAGACGGAGCATCTGACGTGCCCATTTGCGCATCCGTTGCGACCTGTTCCGGATATAATGTTAGACGGAATAGTTCTTCCGAAAAGCACTATCTTTAAGTACTTAGGATCAATCGTTAACATGAAAGCGAAATGTCACGACGACGTAAACCACAGAGTGAGTGTGGGATGGATGAAATGGCAGGAAAATTCGGGAATCTCTTGCGACCGAAAATTTCCACTTAAATTTAAGGGGTAACTCTACACCACGGTTGTTAGGCCAGCTCTTATGTACGCTTCACAGTGCTGGACAATGTACTAAGCGTTTAAAAACAAAATGACGACAGCGGAAATGAAAATGTTAAGGATGTCTAGTGGAGTCACTAAACGCGATTGCATTAGATCTACGCGCATAAGAGGAAGTCTACATATAAAGAATTCGGTAACCGAACAGCTTGAGGCGAATAGAATAAGCTGGTATTGCCACGTTCAAGGGAGATCTGCGGAAAAGCCGGTTAAAAAGGCACTATCAACTACGGTCACTCCAACTGTAAGAAAACGAGGTCGGAAAAAGAATTCCTGGATTTCTCCAAATGTTGCAAATGCGCAACAACGCCTGGGGCTAACCACTGAAGCGATCCAGGACCGAGCATTATGTAGACGCGTTCTGCGGTCTGCGAAATTAGCCAACCACATAAGCGGAGCAGCAGCGATGCAGTAAAAATGGGAAACTCGTTACGCATAAGTTCGTATAACGAGGAAAGGGTTAATAAAAGGATAAGAAGAAGACTACCATATTTTGTTGGTTACATTTAAGATGTCGCTGAAGTCAGTTCTGTCCGGAGTAGCAAGCTAAGGTAATTGCGGAATATTTGTTAACTCTATCGTTATTTCCATCTTCTTTTATCAACGGTTGAGATATTCAGCACAAACATGGGGTGTATTTTTAATACGATTCAATACAAATTCAAGTAAATAGCTTTCCCTTCTGTTTTTGACGAAGCGGGAGGATGTGGGACTCAATCCCACCTACAATGCACTGAAAAGTGGCTTCAACCCATGGTCGAGCTATAAGTAATCGTGTTCCGCCAAAGCGCCTGATCTCGGTAGATAATTCACTGCTCTATTCGGTACATTATTTTGTAGTCAAATCGAGTTCCTGAAACCAAGTTCCTTAAAAAGTTTGAATGATAAGAGACCGTTCTTCTGATGTAGGCTTATTGAACAAAACTGTCACCCAATTGTCAAAGACACAGTGCTGCTTGAAAGCTATCCTTTTTGGATTATCTATCCAATGCTTTCCAATATAATATTTCACCAATGTGTATTTTTATTATGGATCACCTCGTCAGTAAGGCCGATAATTTGCTAATAATTTGTTTGATAAAGTTATTTAAAAAATATGACGACTTCGCCGAATACTTTTTTATTCTAATCAGCTCAAGTTTTTACACTCCCACTGATATTCTTCAAATGTTCATCTCTCCTGCTATCACATTTCCTTTGAAACCACTTCTCGCAACTTACCCAGTACTGCGATAAGATGTACATCTGTAACGCGTGTAAAAACCTCTAAATGCCACAAAGTACTGCTTTAATTCTGCATTCTAGAAGTCAAATGATGCTTAACCTATATACAATAACGTCACATCAGTTTTTCAGACGACTTACGACAAAGTACTTCCGCCAACAACTGCTTCTAAATAGATGTCAGGACTTGAATTTACGGATTTGTTGAAGTATTGTATAATGGACTAGTTCTTTGTCGAAGTGCAATTTGTGGCAAAATAAGAAAATTTATCTGAACTTGCTGAGAAGCTATTTTTATGGAAATCGGAAAGCAACGAAGTGTGAACACTTTTATCCTTACACTAGCAAATCAATTGATCATTTAACATTTCTACAAAATTTTCTTTAATTGATGTGCCATTTTAAGAACATTTATCCGTCCGCTTTTCTGCGACATTGTTTCGTTACAGAAGCCTCCGCTTATTTCCGGCTTTCGATAGAATATTTTCTAAATCCCAATATTCAATACCTTCGCTTGGACAGCTGATATCGTGATATACAAATAACATAACTATTCTATCGATGTTGAAAGAACGTGTAAACCTCCCGCAACAGTATTCAAAAATCAAAAAGAATGAATTGATAAGCGAAAGGGATCGGTTACTCTAACAATAAGAGCGAAAACAACAGATGGCCTTCAAGGGTGCAAATCCAGAATTTTGCACTCACCATGCATTACACTCAAGTACCTGTGCAAGCAGCTATATCTGAAACATAAAAACATTTAAGCCATCGCTGTTAATGACATTTCTGTGTTCCAGACTAAATTTCTGTTAAGCAAGATTTGTTGCGAGGCTAATGCTCACAATGCAAGTTGTCGCAGTAGAAAATAAAAGTTGTGGCAATATAATCTGGTAGAATTTATGTTCTCAGCTGACGTCCCGTACAACAGGGTTCCATGGAGGCGACAAAGGATGGTCTGTCTTAAATGAAAGGTCTTGTCCTGTCTTGATTTTCCGCCTTATTGGATGTATATATCCCTTAGAATGTGGGATGGAAAACAATTAAGATCCGATTAAGAAAGGATTTGGAAACTTCAATCAAAACTATCCAACCAAAGGAGCAGTTTAATAGATCGACTATTGCTCCACTAGATGTTGTCAACTGGTTTGCCCTCTTTTGGTAACTTCTGTTAAAAACGAGTTCCGTGGTTAAGCTCTGAACTGAACCGATTTCCTTAAGAAACCAGAAAACTGCTTCTATTTAGGAAAATTCGAAAGAGAACTAGAAACCTAGGCGCTTCAGTCTAGTTAGTATTTCTGAGTCGAGGCCGCTCAGTGAAACCGCCGGATTGTGGTTGATTAAAAATTCCGATAAATGGTAAGCTAATACAAAACCAGATTGAGCGGGTTACTTAGAGACTCTGCCATGAACAAAACTTTAGTTGGGGTTTGAGGATAGTGCGTGATGGCAGGGGAAAATTGGCGTTGCTCACAGGGAGTTGTTTTATCTCCACTATAGTGAGGTCTGTTTGTCTATTCACCACTTTCATCAAGGCTTGTAACTCTGATGGGTTTTCTGGATATACATCATTTGAATACGTGACTTTTCCTCGCTCATGTGTTTAGGTCCAACCCATTAATAAGTCTTCCTCTCTTAAATATCCACATCACAGGCTGGACTTCCAAGTTCGCTATCTGTAGGCATGGGACAACGACAAGGTGTTTCTCTAATGCATTCTGATTTTCGCAACCAATCTAAAATGCCGAAAATAGTAGGTCTCCTTACCAGTTAAGCAACTACCTAACATTTGCCTTCTAAGTAACTACGACGGAAACGCTGACCGCAAATGGCATGTAGAAGGAGAGACACTTAGTGTCTATTTGCATTTTGGTCTCTCACAAGCACAACTGCTGATAGCTAATCGAATGCTTCCTGCTGTTTCTATAGTCCTAGTATACGAAATCTAAGCAGAACTCTGACCACAATATAACACTAAAAAAACTTAACAGTCAAATTAGGATATTACCCAAAGATCAACTTCAACATGGCTTAAGTAAATATTTTTCATTTAACCCAAAATCTAAGTCAAAATTCACCAGGTCAAACTCACTTCGTCTGCTGTCAAATAAAAAAAAAATTATTTTTGTACCCAAAAATTAGTAACAACCAAAAACTAACTAACCAGGTGCATGTAAGAAAATTTCCATGCAGCACAACATTGTCATCCTGTCACAGTTGCTATCTATAGCAAGACCTCATACAAAATCATGTTCACCGGGATACGAGTATTTCATAAAATATTCACTAACGGTGGGGATGAAACCAGTAAATGTTTCCGTATTTTTAGCATGATTACATTGACGTTGGAAACTTGCCAATGCTGTGCATTTTTTTTATATTCATCAAAAATATATTATAAAAAAGAATCACCGCATGTGCCGTTCTAAGGACTCAATAACATACTCGTACTGATGTCAGGAAATAAAAACATCGTAAATGCAAAAATCCATCTGTTTTCGATAAAAATTATCTTTATTAAAAATATTTAGTTTTACATTGAGCTCTTACATTTTGTTTTTATTTTGATTTATCTTTTGCAATTTGTGATACAAGCTATTGATAGACTGTTCAAAATATTGTATACAACAGAACAAGATATGCAGAGCTTCACATTTAGTTTTATGGTCATAATTATCACGCTCTAGAGTTCAACTGGCCCATGGGACTTTTGATTAAATTCTGCTTTAAAGCAGTATTATGTTTTGAGTTCCGTTTAAGTCTTTCAATAATGATGTTAAAGAAGTCACAGGCCAGCACGTCGCGTTGTCTTAAACGTTCTTGAAAAGCAAAGGTCTCGGTTAGATCGTTGCTGTCTTTGATAGAGCAGCGAGCATTCTCTATCGTCATTCTGCAGAGAGGGAAGAGTTTGTCTGAGATGCCTGCACTAGAAATGGCTCTATATAACTCGTTGCTATTAATGCTGCTATATCAATAGAAAGATTGTCCGTGTCTGATTGTCCTAATGTGGACTTTCCTGGCCTGAAACTAAAAACTCGTAGGAGGTAATCAGAGTATTAGGCTTTAATGCAATACAACAGACATAATCTTTTAGAAAATGTTGCAGAGACCTCTGTAATTGGTGTAGTCGATTGGTCGCCCTTTTCGGTAGGTGAGGAAAACAATGCTGGAATTCCATTCAACAGGCACACACCCTTCAGACCAGCTCTTCACAAAGTCACTTCAAACAGCTTTGAGTACCTCGGCAATTGGGTTTTCAGATCCGGTCAGGTGGGAGACCGTGGCTCAAGTGGTAGTAAATTGGCTTCTAAATTGGAAGGGGTTCGGTGTTCGAACCCCAACTGCACTTGGAAATCATTCATTCTTTCAGTCAACATCAAGTAAGTTGTGCAGTTGATTCGAATACAACAAGTCAAAACATATTTCTTCTCCCTACGTCCAATTTTCTAAAGAACTAAGCACATGCTAAGGTATTATAAGTATTCAGATCCACTAGAGTTTGAAGTTCTTTTATAAAAAAATAAATAAAAAACCGTGGATTAGATATTAGATATTACTATGCTCACTTTATTTTGGTCAGGCGGACAGACATTTCGGCTATCGCCGTGTAAGTTAAATATTCTAGTCTTCTTAACGGGAGGGTGTCAGTCTTTGTCGTTGTACTCTCTACCTCAATGTTTTCTTCTTCCCATGCATAGGTTTTGTTGCGGGCTTTATTATGATACAACATTCCTTAATTTTTCCTGGAGTTCATACCTAGCATCAACACAAAATCTTCGAGCGATACTCTGGCTCTATTTCCTTCTGAGAAGAAGCTCATATCATTCAGCTTAACTCACGATTTTCGCCCTTTGTTCCAGCGCCGCTTTGTACGCTTTCTGTTAAGCTTAAAGTGTTTGCCGGCATTCTTGGACAGCGTTGCCACTGGTCTTCGGTACTTGATGCTGGTGACACATGAGTTGTTGAAAGTTATCGAGATATGTATTCGGCAAAAATTCTGGCGATTGCAGGTTTTCTATGCTTGCGAATTCAGAATTGATGCGGATTGTCACTAAATGCTTGCTCATATGTTGAAAAGTGCAGTAATGTTAAAAATCGGCAATGAAAAACCGCTGCTTTTGTTCACTGTTAAAATCGCTAAAGTACATTTTTTGTTCAGCCTATCCTTTCGCAATCCATGGACGGCGATATCTGATATAAAGCAATCAAGGACCTCAGTTATGTAATTGCTCGGTTTCAGTTGGTCTGCTAAGTGTCTATACGTTCCACCTGCAGATTCGAGGGTCGGTTCGTATCCGTATTCCTTAACATTGAGATCATTCATATTCGTGGCTTGCTTTTGTATCGGAACGTTTTGGAAAAACCAATGAAGCGTTAATTTATACAATACCGAATATACAGAGTCATTCATTTCGTAGTTTCAAGTTGGTAACGCTGGCATTTGACACCTGCCAAACTCAGCTGTCACTTGAAGTGTCATAATATTAGTTGAATATTTGCCATTTATAATAATGGATCGCATACAAATAGAACATCACGTTAAGATTATTAAAACTTACTACAAAAGTGGTGATTAAAGCGTAGCCACTTTTCGCATACCGCGATGATTATGGTCGTCATAATCGAGCGACTACGCAAGCAATCGGTTAAATTGTGAAGAAAATTGAAGAGAGTGGAAGCGTAACTGATGTCGCAAGGCCTGTACATCTTTGTAATGCACGTTCAGTCAAAAATATTGCTGCTGTAAGTGCAAGTGTTGCCGATGATTCAAATTTTTCGATTTTCCGGCGTTCGCAGCAATTGAACATGTCGTACACCTCACTATGGCGTATATTTCATTTGGATCTGCATCCCCATCCTTATTAAGTTCAACTTACTCAACAGTTGAAGTCTACTGACCATTCACAACGCAGTAGGTACCCTTCTTGGGTATTGGAACAACAGACAATAAACACCGATTTTTCGAACAACATTTCCTTCAGTGATAAGGCGCATTTCGCACTCCGTGGGTATGTATAATAAACAAACAAAATTGCCGCATATGGGGCCAAAAAACTCACAAGTGATCGAAAAGGTGCTATTGCATCCAGACAAAGTGACTGTTTGGTGTGTTCTATGGTCAAAAGGTCTAATTGACCCGTATTTCTTCGAAGATGCCAATGGGCGGACGGTAACAATCAATTCGGAGCGATATGGCTTTATTGCGTGAGAAGTTTCCTGGTCGCGTAATTTCACGTTTTTGCGTCGTCAATTGGCCACTGAGTTCATGCGATTTTTTTCTGTGAGGCTATGCAAAAGACCGTATTTCCGCGAATAATCCTCAAACTCTAGACGCATTAAAAACCAACATTACTCAAGTTATGGCCGAGATACCACCCGAAATGTGCGAAAAAGTGGTTAAAAATTACCTCAAAAGAATCGCATGCTGCGAAACTTCCCGAGGAAGCCATTTGAATGATATTGTTTTTCACACTTAATGGCAAAGTCCAAACTTTATAGTGAATTAAAATTTGCATCAAAAACGTATCGCTGTGTGTGTTTTATTTAGCTTTACTTTCGAAATCGAAAAATGAATGGCCCCTTATAAGCGCAGGGCGAGGATCTAGATTCTAGATGCATCGATGCTAGTAACATACTTAAGCGATGGCAGTGGTGCCATTTTCCCATCAAGGTTTCCTCCGCCACCATCAAATTTTTTAAGAATCTTCCCCGAACTTTGAGTGTGTCGAAATTGCTCAAATAAAGATTCCGACAGTCTGAATGCATATGTTACTGTTGATTCCATCGAAAGGAACTCTTCCCCTGCACATCCTCTTAGGGAACATATTCACGAGGTCAGCAAGGGATTTCTTGTCTGGCAGCTGCGTTCTTTACGATCAGACTCCCCATACGTCTACCGTTGGTTCACTAGTTGGAAACCACGTGAGAGTGATTATCACACTTAAGTATTTAATTTTAGATTTTTATTTATTATTTCGCCAAGTTGGCCAAGGATGGCAACGATTATTATAACGCCTCTTAGAAGTAGCATCTTCCGACCGGTGCTGGTTCCTTGAATGACGAGAATGAGCCTCTGCAGCCAAACATCTTGCAGCTCTGCTAATAAGTCCTACTTCACGCCTCCCCGTGGCGCCATCTGGGAATCTCACTAGAGGTTGCGAAGTGAAGGGGGCAAATGGCGAGTTTCCTGCGCCATTAACCAGGATTAGTGTCGGAAAAACAAAACAAGACCTTATCCGGGTTGCTCCGACATATTTGGAGCTCAGGCCGGAAAGGATTTCCAGGACTTAGTCAGGGTCTTGGAAAAGATATGGTGGCGGACGAGCCCTATAAGGGCCAACGGCAGCGCTCACATCCCGGAACGGGTTAATGGCTTCGGTGTAACCAACCCCTCGTCCTAGGGGCACTCAAAATGGAACTGGTCCTTCAGGTTGGGGGTTGTGCCGCCGGGGTAACTGCCCGGCTATTTAAAAAAAAATAAGTTACGAAGCATCAACAAGCCTCGGGTATGGACGGATCTACTGTTGACAACCCACTCAAACGATTTAAGGACAATGAGCTTCGGATATGCACGTGGAATGTTAGATCCCTTAATACACCACGTGCAGCCGAGCAACTAATGGAGGCCCTAGACTGCTGCAAAGCAGACATAACCGCCATCTAAGAAATGCGATGGGATGGGCCGGACAAAAAGAAGATGAAAAACTGCGACATCTACTACGGCAATTGCTATCGACGGCAAAAGCAGCGCTTATTTGGATGCGGATTTGTTGTCGGAGGCAGACTAAGACGAGAAGTCCTCAGCTTCCGGCATGTGATCGAGCGCCTCGTAGCAATCCGCATCAAGGCTAATTTCGCCAACATTAGCCTCATATGCGCGCATGCACCCACAGAGGAGAAAGATGACGACACCAAGGATGCCATCTACGAGCTCCTCAACAAGACCTACGAGCAATGCCCTAGCTATGACATTAAAATTGTCCTCGGTGATTTTAATGCAAAGCTAGGAAGAGAGGGTATCTTTGGTGGAACAATCGGAAAATATAGCCTGCACAACACCACCTCCGATAACGGATTCAGGCTAATCGACTTTGCGGCGGGGCGAAACATTGTCGTGGCTAGCACGCGGTTCCCACATCTCGACATACACAAGGGGACTTGGAGAACTCCTGATCAATCAACAGTCAACCAGATTGATCACATTGCGATCGACGCAAGACACTCCTCCAGCATTATGGATGTCCGTACTTTCCGAGGAGCCAACATCGACTCGGACCATTACCTTGTCGTAGCCAAGGTACGGTTTCGGATATCCCAAACTACGCCAAGACAAACTAATGCTGTGAGAAAATTCGACGTCAGACGGCTACAATCGCAAGACATCGCCAAGTCCTTTTCCAATCGAGTGTCTCTTAATCTCTTAAGAGGTCCAATGCAGCCAGCATCAAGCGTCGAAGACCATTGGAAACACTGCCAACACACCACCAGATATGGCGCTTCTGATGTGCTGGGTTTCACTCGTCCACCACGACGAAACCCCTGGTTCGATGATGAATGCATGAATGCACATACAGCTAAGCAAGATGCATATAACGCGGCGCTGCTTAGAAAGACCAGAGCTGCTCATGAACTCTAGAGGAGAGATGAACACCGGCTTCTCAGGAGGAAGAAGAAAGAGCATGAGAAGCGCGCGATCGAGGAAATTGAGAGATGCTACTCCAGGAATGAGGTTCGGAAGCTTTACCAAAAGGTAAAAATAACATGCCGCGCAAACAAACCCCGAACCGAAGCCTGTAGGAATGAACAAGGGAACATCATAGTACTCGTAGAATCGCAATCGTTGCTGAGGATTTGGAAATATCATTTCTGCAGACTGTATAACGGCGATGACGGACCAAATACCGCTGTCAGGCAGAATCAACCTTTCAACTACAGAGGCATCAGTCTCCTTAACATCGCATATAAGATCTTATCCGCCGTACTGTGTCCATATCAGTGTGGCTTCAGGCCAGGAAAGTCCACCATCCACCAGATATTCGCACTACGGCAGATCTTGGAGATATAGAGACGAGCTATATAGAGCAATGTCTAGTTTTGGCATCCCTGCCAAACTCGTCCGTCTATGCAGGATGACGATGGAGAATGCACGCTGCTCCATCAAGGTCGGTAAAGATCTCACCGAGACCTTTGATGTCCAGAAAGGATTTAGACAAGGCGATGCGCTGTCATGCGATTTTTTCAACATCGTACTTGAAAGAATAGTGCAAAACTCACGAGCAAACACAAGAGGCACTATCTTTCAAAAGTCCGTCCAACTACTCGCATACGCCGACGATATTGACATAATCGGGAGAAAGCAGCGTGATGTCAGTAGCGCTTTCGCGAGTATTGAGACGGAAGCGGCGAAAATGGGTTTAGCGGTCGATGAGGGCAAGACCAAGTATATGATGTCAAGCAAAAAGGACAACCAACACCGACGTCTCGGACAGAACGTCACCCTCGACAATGTAACTTTGAGGTAGTTAAGGACTTTGTCTACCTTGGCTGCGCTATAAATACAGACAATGACACCAGCGCTGAGATCAAGCGAGAGAATAATAATAATAATAATAATAAGGATAACTCTTGCCAACCGCTGTTTCTTTGGGTTAAGAAGGGAATTGAGTAGCAAAGCCCTCTCTCGGACAAAAAAAGTCACCCTTTATCTTTAATAATGCCGGTCCTGCTCTCTGGCGTAGAGGCATGGACATTATCAAAAATGGATGAGAGTGTTCTTGGTTGCTTCGAGAGAAAAATTCTTCGGGCGATCTTCGGTCCCGTCTGTATTGACGGTGAGTGGAGGAGGAGATACAACGACGGACTGTATGGACTGTATAGCGACATGGACCTAGCCAGAAGAGTGAGGATCCAAAGACTGAGATGGCTGGGTCATGTAGAGCGCATGGACACCAATGCTCCGGTCCGAAAAGTCTTCGAATCCGCCCCCGAGGGACAGCGCAGTAGAGGAAGGCCAAGACTCAGGTGGCGCACGCAAGTGGAAGAGGACCTCAGCCAACTTAGCGTGTGAAACTGGAGGCAGCTAGCCAGGGATCGAGCTGGCTGGAGAAGCTTGTTGACTGAGGCCCAGGTCCACCCCGGACTGTAGCGCCACCTAAAGTAAGTAAGTATTTCGCCAAGTTATGGCCTTATTTTAAAGGTGAAAGATCTATTGATTGATAGTGATCTATAGCTGTGTATTTGTGAGGGTACTCATTATGAGTCAGGACCGATAACGAAATCTCAAAAAAAAAATCAAAATACTTGTACAACAACACAGAAATTAAATTCGGAATGTTGCTCCATAGGGACCCAATAACTGTATCATGTACGCATTTGGCTGCAAACCCGAACATGGAGGTATTATTAAGACTTATAAAAGTGCAGACTAAAAATATCGAAAGTTTATCAAATCGATGTAAACCCACATTTCTGGCACAGTATTCAAAGAACTATTTTGTTTATTGTACAATGCAATAATAATTCTACAAGTTATGTAAGAAATAACGTTGATTTAATCTATAGATAAAATTATCGTAGAAAGAATACATTTTTCTTCCAAAGCAGATTTTCGAATAAGTCTTCAATTTCCAAATGGAAGGAAGCATACAAAAAATGAATTCACTTTTCATGAAATGACTTTCGAGTATCGATCGATATTCCTTTATTCACACAGCTTAAGAAGTATATCCCATATTCTGGGCGAAACATATGCATCTGTGTATCTATACACTCAAATCCTCTCAAATCTTCTACAATCTACTTCTAAACTGTCGTATAACCCGCCTGCGTTTGCTTTATTTTATGCAATCAAAATCCTTCAAATTGAATCACCTCAAATGTGAGCACGAATTTTGTTGGTTTTTCTTCTTTACTTTCTCCACAAAAATGTCTTTTACATCGTGTTTGTGTTCCGTTCTCTACCTCAATCATTCACCTCGTTGAGATACAAAAAAAGTATCTCAAATAGCTTTATCTTATGCCAAAAAAGAAGTTTTTTTTCTCATCCATAGGATTACCCCACACCGCACAAAAGCAGTTTAACAAAAAATATGTGAAAAAAAAGTGAATAAATGAAAAAGGATTCCATCCGAATTGTCCAATTCCCGAGTTAAATCACAAAAATGAATCGATCCACTAACTTTGAATGTCCCCCCTTTGACTGGATATGCAAATGACAATTTTAGTGCCTCCGCTCATAAATCATTTTTCTGTCAGATTGCATTTTTATGCGAGCATTGAACCTAAACAAACAAAAAGATCCATAAACATGGCGCTTGTGTTGGTCTGTTCCGCATTCGTCCATCCATGCCACAAGGACGATATTTTTGTTTAATGAACGTTTTATATTCAAGTGTGAAAATTGCAATAAATATTTAAGTACATTCCATCTCTTGTCCATAAAGGTCACCTGGACTTGACTACTGTACTGGTCACTGGGAAATGGATCAGTTGAGTTGATTGCCAACATTGCCATTTGAAGGAACTTTAACAACAGTTGACATTATTATCTGCTGTTTGCTCCAGATAGATTTTTAAAAGTAGTCTAATATGCTAATGGACCTCGGGGAAAAAACTTGGGACATTTATTTAAGAACTAGGAATTTTCGGACAAAAGTTTTTATGCAAGTGTTGTGATACCATATGTTGATCCATTTCAGTACGTATTGTGATATAAACCAACTCAGATCTGTTTTCTAAAAAAAAAAAATTGTTGGTGGAATTTTCAGGCTTAAAACAATATAAAAAAAAATATTAGTTTGTATCCTTAGGTTAATTACTGCTATAAGTGAGAGAAAAAGATTTTATTTATTTTTGAAGGCAATACTATCTAGCTGAAAAGGGTTTCATTTCCATTCCATTCGAGATATGCAAGAGCAAAGCATTGGCGCAAGTTGTCGGTGGATTGTTGCCAGTAGAGTTTCCATCCTTCGCCGATTGTGTTTACTTGAATTATCCCCACCAAAACCGTCACATGGAATCAGGTTCCTTCATCAAGGCAGCTACTTTCCAATGAAAACATTCGAATTGCCCTTTATTAATCAGTGTATGGAAACTCCTCGATTTTCGGCAATACACTTCAGAATTCATTAGTTCTCCTTGGCTCACAAAATAGTGGCAAATTATCCCTCGAGTGGAAATCGAAAATGTAGTTTTTTAAACAGAGCACTCAGACAATGATCAGTCCATTGTACTTCATAAATGTTAATTTTAATAAAATCTTAAAAAACTTCGAGCTACTGTAATGAAGCCTGTAATCACCACATTAATGCCGGACACCTGCATCTTAAGCCGAACATTGACTTTCAATTTCGCCGCACTAAGGATAAGGACATCGCGAACACAGAAAAAAATCCTTATTTCAAAATGAGAGACTGAGTCTATGTGTGTTTGAAGCAGAAGTCTGCTGCTTTGACCTTACCACCCAAATAGCGAAATCTAGACCGAACATCCAGTTTAAAAGCACTTTACTTAATCACAGCTGAAACCCGAAATACAAGGTTGTGCAAAATTAATCATCCAATTTTGTTTTTGAATTACTTTTTTACAAAATAAAAAAAATGATTTTGAAATCTTTATTTGGACTTTTATAATTTTTTTCTGTTAAGTGGGAAAGATGATATCCGCCAGTGGCTGTCGCCAGTGTTGATACACATTTGTGCCCGTTTTATCGCATTCTCCATGACTTTCCGCAATATTTCCGATGATAACTGTTCCCATTCCTGTCGAATGTTCTTCTTAAAAGCTGTGATTGTCTGAAGCTTGTTGGCATAAGCCCGCGACTTCAAGTAGCCCAAAGAAAGTAGTCTGCGATGGTTAAATTGGGCGATCCTGCTGGCCATTCCAAATTATCAAAACGGGAGATTACGCGACCAAGAAACGTTTCCTTAACAATATACATTGTGGCTCGTACTGTGTGTGCGGTTTTACCATCTTGTTGAAACCACATGTTCACCAAGCACTGCTAATCCAATTCCCGCAGTAAGAAGTCAGCGTTCGGCAGCGTTCGCCAGTAACAATGACCGTATTGCCGATGGCGTCCACAAAAAAAACAGGGCCAATCACTCCTCCCGCGTTAACGCCGCACCACACAGCGGCTTTGAATGGATGTAATGGCTGTTTGTGCATCACACGCGGATGAAACGTGTCCCAGAAGCGAAGATTTTGCTTATTGACGTAACCGCTTAAGTGGAAGTGCACCTCATTGCTCATGATGATTTTCGACACAAAATCGTCCTCTTCGTTGTTGAGGATAGCTTGACAGCAGAGTAGAGTGCTCCATTGCTTGTCTGTTTGTAAGTATTCCGCAGCTGTCTAGTTCACAAATGTCAATTATGATTGACGTACTATACGACGCGATTTGCAAAAATTATAACATCTTTCGATTAATTTTGCGCCAACTTGTATATTGGCCTTGCTTTAGGCTGATACAAAGTTCACCTTACATAAGTAGGTGGACAACTCGAGGGCCGCAATATTATAATCCAAAATGTCACTGGATCAACCTGGGGTTCAAATGGATCAACGCTTCGTACTGCCGGAGTAGCATTGGTATACTCCGCTGAGGAACATTGCGCGCCAGTGTGGTTGAATAGTTCACATGTGTGCAGTGTAGACACCCAACTCAACAACAGCATGAGACTCATTTCCGGCGAAGACTTTACCATAAAGCTCGCTAAAGACCTTGCGTGTAATATTTGCAAGGTGAGTTCCTGTTGGTCAGCAAAATTGGCAGCAAAATTGGCAGCATCGATGCAAGCTGATAATATCACTATCATGAACCCATCATACCGACTCTTCGGGTTTGCCTTTCGGCGCGATCTTGGCCCGATGATCAACAAGAATTAACCACGAAAGTTGCGCAGATTCGCTGTTCCCGCTTGCGATTGCGCAGCCCATCATCCACCATAATATTACAAAGGGCATCAAATAATCTTTCTATGGAACCACTTAAGACCTACCTCTGAAAGGATCGCTACAAATCCTAGAAATTGTGATTAAGATTTGTTTTTCTATATTCAGAATGGTTAGCAGGGTCATCCATTTTGTTGTTTGAAAAGTAAATTTAAATAAAACGCTTTTATGATCTGGGTTTTGATCACATTTTTATTTCAGTATATAGTATGATTCAAATGTCCCCCAAGGGAGTTCTTGCAGGATTTAATTTTGAGAAGGGTTATTTTCGATGACTCTTCAACACATATCGGACAATAACTCGGGCATATCTTGACGGATATTCGTTTTTAGAGCGTTCAGAGCTTGTGAATTGTGTGCGTAAACACTATCTCTTGCATAGCTCCAAAAAACTAAATCCGACGTCGACAAATTACACGACCTTGGTGACCAATTCATATCATCAGAAAGCGTAATAACTCGTTCAGGAAATTTTTCTTGCAATAAAGCTTAACTAGGCCGTGTTGTATAAAATGTGGCACCATCCTGCTGAGATTATATGCCTTCCACAGTCATGATTTGAGGCAGAATAAATCGGTTAACATTTGGCTATAGCGATGAGAATTGACAATGACAGTTACATCTTCCTCATTTTCGAAGAAATATAGACAAATATCATTTGAAAAAAGTACCTCATCGCAGAAGAAAATGTTCTGTGAAAATTAGTCATTCGAATGCAGATGTCCAATTGGCGAATGTTCTATGCATTCCGCGGTCAGCTGGCTTAAATTCTTGAGTGAGTTGAATTTTAAAAGGGTGTTGGACAGACCCTAATCTGTAACAGAGCCATCAAAGTACCTATTGCAGAATCACTACTTTTATAGTAAATTTTCACACGTTCAGAGATAAGCATACTCGTAGACCATTTTCTACCAAGAAGTTAGCAATTGTAAGTAGATTTAAATAACACACCATTGATGTTTAAACAAATCCTTACCGCTGTCGTTGTCACATCATTCGGATGGTAGCGCGGCAGTCCTGAATTTAAATGAACATTTCGATATTCCCATTGCTCTCTGTCGTCGCTTCAACATCAACATCGATGTCATCACCAACTGTAAGAGTACTAGGGCTATTGTTTTCTATCTTTTCTACTTTAAGCACGTTCAAACCGATACAAATTTGCAAAGTGGCAGCACTATTGAAAAGCGTAAAAGGCAATTCCCATGGCCACTCGACTGAATGACATCCATTAGTGAATTGCGAGAAATATCCATTTGAATATGATTTGCTCATCGAGTATGGACCATGTGTTATAGATGCTTTATCTTGTATGAAAGTGGGAAAAATATCTGAAATATGTGAGGTTAACCTTACGCCTTGGGCGAATTTATGTCCTGGCATACCACACAGTTCAGATACGCACATAGGTATAGGAATATGTATGTGTCTGCAGTGTATCCTTGCGTTGGAATGCGACCACAACAGGTTGATCCTTCAACGGTGATAGCCTTGTCGTACTTAACCAAGTAAGAATCATAGTGTGAAAAGTAAAATGAATGGTAATTGTGGTGCTTGGTGGATTAAATCCTCTCATTAATAACGATCACCGCCACAGTTTAACCCCCCCTAGTGTGGCGATGCCAGTTATGTCACCGTTCACCAACTCGAACTCCGACTCCGACTCCGACTCTGACTCATCGCACTCGTACTCGTACTCGATGTCTTTGAGATGCGATGCTGTTGCCGCCAAAAACAAGCATCTCTCAGCATGAAAACAGACGCTCGCCGAATACTAATATATTGTCCTCAGTTGGAACGTACGAAATTCCTGCGTGTGTGCATCCTGAAAGTGAGAATTATTTTGCTGTTTTTCCATTTGTTCTGGGGGAAGGATGAGCTCTTGAGTGTACGCACGGTGGCACAGAATTATTCGAACAACAGCGGAAGTTTGGAAATGGGGTGGCTTTATCACCTTTTGTACTCTTGAGATTTGTATGTGAACGACAACGACGACTACGATGGGGGCCATGTCGTATGTCTACGTGCTCGGAATCTGTGTCGCATAAATATTCACCACAGGTATTTGTGACTCGTCCAGAGTTTGGGTGATGGCTTCAGATTTCGGTGCCAAGTTAACCACATTCGAGTTCCAACAAACATTCCGACCACCCGGCGGGCGGTGTTCAACCCTTGTGGCTTTGAGCTCGTAAAATACGAAAATTAATCGGCTCATTAAGCAGAGAATTTAATTTATTGTAATTATGTTAGGGTTTTGGATTTGATCGTAGTGTTTAAGAGTTTACATGTGCAAACGGTGAATAGAAAGAGCTTTGACAACAGACTCTACCTGCCTACTGCGTCAACAAGTCGGAAGTAAAGAAGTGGGAGAAGGTGATAAATAGCTGCACTGACACACTTGAATAAATCTTTTGTTCATAATGCATAAGATTCTGTTAATTTCATTAAAGATAACTTCTTATACTTATTCATTAGACTCCACAGTACAGTAAGGTGAAGACAACAGTCATTTAGAGGTATTAGCTGGAATAGCGATACTTTCGTGATAAACGCTATGTCCTCAACACGTACATATATGAGGCACTAGTAAATGCTCTACAATTTATCAAACACACCAAATTGTACTTTGAACTTAAAGCGAATTAGTTATGATTGATAATGAGTACGATTAATGTAAATGTTTAGCCCAACATCTAGATTAGCTTAAAGAAACAGCGATTGGCAAGAGTAATTCTTCTTTTGATCTCAACGGAAGTGTTGTTGTCTGAATTGATAGCGGAGCCTTTCGAATTCCATTTCAGGAGGAGCATTTTTTTATTTTCTCGACCAGGCGCTTCTCATGCTCCCGCTTTTTCTCCTAGGAAGGCGGTGGTCGTCTCTTCCACTCATAGAATTCGTAAGTGTCGCTTTTTATACATCTTACTTAGCTGCAATCCTGGTGTTTCGTTGTGGTGGTCTAGTTAGCACATACAAAACGAAATCTATAATGGATTTTGGCCAGTGTTGCCACCAGTCCTCGCTACCTTATGCTGGCTGCAGTGAACCTCTTAATTTTGTTAATTAAGGGAGACTCGATCGGAAAAGGATTTGGCTATCTCTTTACATTATAGCCGTCTGAAGTAGAAAATCCTTGTGGTATTAGCTTGCCTTTGTACATCGTATGTATACATCGCCGAGGACGACTTTAATAATAGAGGGTTGTCTGAAAAGTTTCCGACCGCAACATAAAGATAGCGGCACTCGTCAATAAAAGCTAGTGAATGCTAGTTGTGCATCGTTTGACAGTTACTTACCGAAGTTTCAGTCATTCTGAACGCGCAGTTTTTAGTTGACTCTGCACCATCATTTACCACAATGAAATTTTGGGCAGCTGCACTTAAACATGGCCGTAAGAGCTTGGGAGATGATGAACGTTCGGGACGTTCAAAAACTGCAACCACTGACGATAACATTGCTAAAGTTCACCAAATGATGTTAGACGACCGCCGAATTAAAGTTAGAGAGATAGTAGAGGTTATGAAAATGTCCAAGGAACGAGTTTGTTACATATTAAATGAAGATTCAGTCATGAGAAAGCTGTCCGCGCGTTGGGTGCCGTGTTTGCTTACGTTAGACCAAAAACGTGTTCGAATGAACATTTTCAACTCTCTGTTCGCGCAGTTTAGGCCCAATAAATCCGAGTTTTGGCGTCGATTAATTACTGCAGATGAAACTCGTCTACACCATTATACGCCCGAAACAAAAATTCAGTCAAAATAGTGGACTACAAAGGGCGAGTCGGCTGCAAAAAAAGAAAAAAACTGTTTTTTCGGCTGGGAAAGTGATGGCGGCTGTTTTTTTGGGAAAGTAAAGGAGTTATCTTAATCGATTATCTTCAAAAGGAAAAACCATTACAGAAGCATACTACGCATCATTGCCAAGCTGAAGGTAGAAATTGCGGAAAAACGGCCACATTTGCAGAAAAACAAAATTCTGTTTCACCAAGACAACGCGCCGTCTCACACCTCAGCGGTTGCCATAGCGAAAATCCATGAATTACGGTTTGAACAGCTTGACCATCCCCTTATTCACCAGATCTAGCCCCAAGCGACTTCTTTCCGTTCCCTCATCTAAAAACTGCGCTCGGAGGACAGAGATCTTCGTCAAATGAGGAGGCAATCACCTTAGTGAACAATTATTTTGCAGAGAAAACGCCAAGTACTATTTGGACTGGTTAGAGAGATGGGAGCATCGCTGGGAGAAGTGTGTAGAGTTACAAGGAGACTATTTAGAAAAATAAAAAAAAAATTTGAGAGAAAATGTCTTGTATCATTGTTAGTTCGGAAACTTTTTAGCTAACCCTCGTATATCTAAAGCTTTGCTCGTATGTATTTTTCAAGAACTCGTTGAAGTTGTCTTTGGTGGTCTTAGGAGCACCTGACTAGATACAATGGGGGAAGTTGAGAGGGGTCAAGTACATATTTCTTGTATCACTTTGGGATAAACATTTCGTACCAGTTTTTGGTGGTAGACTAATCTCATAATTCAAACTGTTACTGGCACCCATACCGAATATTGAAAGTGTTTCGGTTTCAATGATGCAAGTGTCATTCATGGATAATGGCTGTAAGAGTTGACATGGATGATAAGGCAGAACTTCTTATTTTATTTGTGACCGAGCGAAAATTGTTACTTCCTTTCGACGCTGAAGTATTTTAAGTTCCAAATATTGGTTATATTGAAAATTCACAAATGTAAGAAGGCATTACAATGATATCTTGCTCGTTTGATTATCATCTGCCAATTTGCTCTTGTAAAATGGAAAAAACTGTTCTCTAACCCTGAGAGTTTCTAACAATCTCGTGGCTTACAACGTCTCTCGTTTGGTTTAATACTCCTCATCCGATAAGAGAGAAGAATCCCATACCAAAAAGAATCGTGTTTGTGATCATATCAGCAACGGTATTCACGTCATTTTCCAAGAAACATAATATGACAACCAGTTGTAAGGTACACTCCAATTCACAACATTACCCCATCTGGATCCTCCAATATTTGTAAGTTCAATTCATTTATATATCTGATTGATTACAAGTTTTTATGTTTTATTGTTGTGGATCGTGGTGGCTGATCTTTACCAGCGACTGATCGCTACTACTATTCATACTTCTGTTTTATATTTTGCGAGATCTAGTCCTGCTGGTGGTGCCTTCAACCCAATTAGCAAAGAAGTGAGCCATGGTGATACTACTTCTCAACAACCTGGTTGTCAGAAGATGACACTGAATGCTTTTGACTCAAAAGAAAAAAAACTAGAGCCGGACCCCTATTCTATAAATATAAATCTTCTCAGTCATTTAAAGAGAGTAAACCTAAGAAAAGTTAAGTCCAGATATATGCCACTCCTGGCAAAACAAAGAGGGGCCGCCTGACTGATTTCCATTTGTAAGCTTGTCTACTCCCTTATGTCTCTGAATGTAATCGTAAAACTGACAATTTTTCACTTATCGTCATCTCTGGCGGTGACTCAAATTTAGTTGGATGCAACTGGTTTAACGCGCTGGGCTGTATCGAAGGCATTTACGCCGTTAATCATCTATTCATCAACATCTAATCAGTTTTGAAAAAGTACCTATATAAGTACTTATTCTCACCCGAACCAGTTTTTACACTTCGGGACCGCCATTGTTTTTACATATCGATTCAGCGACATCACGAGTGAGGATCCCACCACGGGGTATACCTTTCGCCATCAAGGATCTATACGAGGAAGAAATTGACCGGCTATGCAGTCAAGCCATTCTAGAGCTTATGGAATACTCTGAATGGTTTACCCCTTCAGTTCTAGCTGTTAAAAAGGATCGCTCCAGCCGGATATGTGGGGACTACAAATCTACGTTAAATCGAGCAGTTAAGCCACACTTCCACCGAATTCCAGCAATCAGCACACTATTCGCGTCCATTGAAGGTACAAGCTTACCAACAGTTGCTAGTCGATGATTTGGCATCTTTTCAGCGCCGGGAGTAAAAGTGTCATTTTGGCGTATCATCCATGGAGTTCTTGAGCCTTAAAATCGACGCCCTAGGTATACGGCTGTCAGCTGATAAGGTCAAGACAATCCACAATGCACCAGCACCAAGGAACAAGAAGCATTTACAGGCTTTCCTTGGCCTCATAAATTTCTATCACGTATATTTGCTACACAAGGTATCTGTAGCAGAACCGTTACATTGTCTATTGGATAAAAATGAACACTGGTCATGGAAGCAACACCACGAAAATGCTTTTATTACACCGAAGAAGCTCATCGCATCAGACGACGTGTTAGTTCACTGCGATGAGAAGCTGTAATTGGTACTATCTCGGAGCAATCCTCAGCCACAAGTTGGCAGATGGGTCTGAAAAATCGATTGTGTTCTACTCAAAAATACTCTCTAAGGCTGCACGGAACTATGCGGAGATTATCAGAGAAGCAATGGCTCTCGTAGCAAAAGTAAAAAAAAAGGCACAACTATCTTTATGGCCATTCACGATGATAACTGACCATCGCTCACTATTGGGGATTCTCACTACAACAAAATCAGTCCCCAACATAATATCGAATCAAATGCTTTGCCGCTCAATCTTTCTTAATGCTTACGACTTCAATCTGGTACATTGCGCTAGATCCAAGATAAGCAATGCAGATTTTCTGAGTCACAGCTCGATATCGACCGAAGATCGAATTATCAGCCACATCAATCCAAAGTTTTACATTGGGTGTTGAAGGGGTGGCCCAGCACGAAAATCTACCATTCTAGCAAACTCTCAGCTATAGACTCGCTCCCAATAGACTCTCTCCAATAGAGAAGTTTTAGTTTGAGGAAATCGGATAGTGATTCTTCCTCCAAATCGAGAAGCAATCTCTACAGCCCTTCATGCACCACGCCACGGTATAGTCAAAATGAAGGCATTGGCGCGCACCTATGTATGGTGGGCTAACATCGAGGCCGAAATCGAGCTCGTCATGAAGATGCACATCATGCCAGTAGAATCGAAATGAGCAACTACACACCGTTAAACACCATTAGGAATCGACTCCTACTCAAAGTGGCTCGAAGTCATTGTGATCAGCTCAAAGTCTGTAGCTGCCATCAGTAAGTTCCTTCGTCAACTCTTCGCCACACATGGGCTTCCTGACGAACTGGTATCGGATGACGGAACACCGTTTACTTCTAATGAATTCAAAATCTTCATGGAAAACAACTTAATCCGACCCATCTACGCTGCCCCGTTTCATCCGGCTACAAACAGCCAAGCGGAGCGCATGGTACAAAGCGCTAAGAACTATCTGAACAAGTTGGGCTGCAACACAAATATCGATCTGAGTCTTCCCAGGTATTTGTTCAATCAGCACATTACTCCGCATGTACCTTCGAATCGCTCGCCGGCAGAGCTGCTACACGACCGTGAGCTCAGGACATACTGCGATAAAATACAACCACAAGAGATAACCTTTGGTAAGGTCTACGAACCTATTTATTCCAAATGCTTCATTGCAAGTGATCCGCCCCGCCGCTCGGCCAAAATGAATTGAGGGTCGGATATCTGATCAAACTGGCCTCATTTCCTACCGCGACTCTCAAGTCGTTAAACATCATCAAGATCAGCTACGTAACCGTGTACTGTCATCATCCCCCTATACTTCCGTTGGCGAGGCCTTTTCCGTTGATGACCCAGAGACCAGCGTATCATTACTTGAAGAAACTGAGCAGTGTACTTATGGATAATACGCACGATCACCTCTAGTGGACCTAACTACTACTATCATTCTATTGTCACCAGCACCAGCTTTGACATCTACGACACCTCGAAGATCTGGTCGCAACCGATAGGCTACATAATTCTATAACGCATCTGGGTGTTAAGGGGTGTTGTGTATACAGCTGTGCAGTCGGCCATGTACTTGTATCGTCAGTCAATTGGTTCGCAGACGTCCACCTCAACGCATCCCCAGCACAACGAACAGTTAAATATTAGCTCGAGCATATTTCAAACAATCATTCACTGCAGTTTAGGCTAGGTAGCCTTGGTGCCTAGTACTGAAACATAACCAAAGTAACTGATGATTAAATTTGGGGGTAAGAAATACTTCGGTTGCTTCATTAGTCCAAATATTCACGCCATAAGCGCCTGCAGCTGTTTGAATATCCTCAGAATACGAGAACAATTAGACAATCGGATATCATATATTTTACGAATGTTCATCGGGGAAGTGGGTAGTCGGGCGGTGATACAGTAAATAAGTTTTTTCCTCATAGGCCTCTTTAGCACCACATCATGCCATCAGCATTAATATGAATTTTCTATTATTTTCTTAAGAATGTATGCTTCTGGTTGACTTGTATCCACAAGAGTTTGTTACATCTTGCATATGTATATGCCAGGTGTTTCAAGCATCCTAAGTATCCCTATCAAATGGATATGTACTTTCCATCCAAAACTCTCTTCCACACATTTCAAATTGGTTAACTACAATTTCGAATACATTGTATTCCATGTGCAATTTATTCCTACATCCGGGAAAGCAATTTTCCCATCCTTTATTAGAAATCATAAATTCTCAATGATCCGAATTCGAATTTAAAAACGAATAGGAAATGGAAAATAGGAAGAGCGAAAAGCAGAAACGAGGGTTAAAAAAATAAAAAATAAATTTTACGAGCACTTCAGTCGCAGTATCTGAACAAATTGAAGTGCTTCTATCCTTCATAACCATAACCGATTGTTTGCTGTTCATTGCATCTCATGCACATTCAGTCGGTTGTGTGGCCCTTAGTTGATTTTTATTGAATAAGGACACATATCCGACTACAGATGGCTGCAATAGGGAAACAAATAAAAAGCACAAATACCAAGCAAACACTCTGGATGCAAGATAACAGTGTTGCAAAAAGTTCAAACTCCCCCAGGATCAACAAGGGCGAAGAATCAATTGTCCAAGGATACTTTGAGATACTCATATGTATTTCTATGTACTCGCATGCACTCGTATGCAGCACATTTTCTCAAGCAACAAAGCCGCTTTCTGATTAAGTTCAATTCAGTTGATGTTCGCCCTGCATACACTTACGAGTACGAGTACGAGTACGAGTACTCCCTGTAGAGTTTCCACCTTCAAGTGAGATCTAGTTGAGACTACACAAAGTGGACAGAAATAATAAGTAAGATCTCTAGCATGCGTCACCTTCCAGTCAGATACGTTGTCCATTTCCACTCATTTGATCCTTTCGCAATCCTTATAGGTCGTGTCGAGTGATTCGTCAGGTTGTTTGTTGGTTGGTTGGTTGCTATAGTAAAAGCATTATTCCCTGTTTGTCAAGGACAAACTTTATAATGTTTACTCCTTGCAATAGCACTTTGTGCACAGTGCACTGTTTTCATTGCATTACGGACGACGATTTGAAAGGAAAACGAACAAGAAATGGAGCAGAACAAAGAGGGCTTTTTTGCTGCAATCCCAAACTGATGTAAGGATACTCCACGAAATTGCGAATTGAAAGAGTAGGTAGTAGGAAAAAAAGTGGTGGCAAGGCCGTCACCCACAGCCACAACTCCTTCTATGAGGCACTTTTCTCAACTCAACTTAATAACAACAACGAGAGAAGGTTTGTTCGCTCTTCGATTCGATAGAATGTGAATAAGAGTGCAATTGTGTTCACTTAAGTGTGCACGCCTCACTGATGGTCGCCTGAGCCACACTCTGGAATGCAAGGGACCATTATGTCTATATATTTGGATTTGAAGCTTGTTGTTGTTGCAATGCTACCAGCAACAACTACGAGTATGCCAACGACAACGATTACGACAACGGCAAGGGCAACTAGCCTTTTGCAGAAATTAGGTGAACACAAACTTAGAGATGGGTAAGTTCGATTTTTCTTCTGTTTTTTGTTCATTTTTGCTACAACTTGGATGTGGAAGTTCTTGTGTGAAGAGGGTTAAAAGTTCGGTTCATTTGAATGCACTTGAGGTTTTGAATGGAATTTGAGCGTTTAACACTTATCTGCAAATGGTATTTGAAAAAGTTGAAAGTTAGAGAGCTTAGAGACTTTATTGAACTAATTTTACTTCGTTTCGGTACAGTTGTGAGAGAGAAAATTCTGAAATTCAATCAATTGGATATTCCCTTAAGATTAAAGGAAGGAAATTTGTAATTTAAGTAAAAATTGCAAGTAGATGTACCCAACGGACTAAGGCTAAATGGCTATTCAATAAATTGCGGTGGTACTCACTTATCTAAGTTTACGGCTGTGTTCTTCAACCAAACAGAACCAGCTATGACTGCTCTGAGTCTGCTATAACTTTTAAATGTAATTTATGTCTAAATTCAGTATTTTAGAGTTTATTTCAGCCTAGTATGCCCCATGCACTCGGTTCCTTTGAAGAACATAAGTCGTTGCTAGCAATTTTTCAGTCCATGAGAGTATCAGCATTAATCATAATCTCAAATTCAATTACAGTTGAGCCGTCTACTTAATTTGGAACAACTAGTGAGGGTAGGTTTTGAAATACTTGTGCCTCAGAGAACCAGGTACTTTGCATGCGAAAAAGTTAGAGGCAGTGTGTGTTTCTGGCACATTCTTGAAGCTTTGCATTATTTACTGTATGGATGCTCAATCCCTAGTGTTAGCAAACCAAGATGACACTTCTATCTAGAGAAGCTTAAAAAATTGAGGATTAATTGAAGCGGGCTAAAGTTTCTTATGCATAGCACATTCGTCATATCTGCTCTACCTGGAATTTCTCGTCTGGAAGTTTCCCTCAAGAATTAACCGAACTCTTTCCATGACATGAACGAAACTGCAAAAGTAACTGAGGACACCAGAAGTGTAAGTGGGAATCCTAAAAATAAAAATAATAAATGCAACCAAAATTGATACAGAAATTCAAAGACGCGAAGTCAAATCCAAAAAGTAAGGAGTAAGACGCGAACCATATCTAACAATTTAACAAACGCACCTCATTTTAGTCACCTTGCAGTAGTTTCCCAAGAATTATCACACTATTGGTTGACATTGCCGTCCATCTGACCGTACTATAGGCAAAGCTGTAAAAAAAAATCGAAGGAACTGGCTCTTTTGCAGATATAAGTAACACCAAAAGCACGCTCTACAGACAATTTGGCTCCCGTCAGTGAATGTATTGGAGTATATCTAAATCCATCGACTTCATTGCGAGCCATCATTTGGGCTTATTTTACGGCACATTATGACGTACTCGTATTTTGTACTTGGATTTGCATCTACACCCTTATAAAGTTCAACTCACTTAAGAATTGAAACCAGCTGACCGCGGAATACATAGAACTTTCATAGAACTGATATGTAACTTTCGAAAGCCCATTGCCGTGAATTGTGTGCATTTTGGTCTGATGGTGTCATTACTCCATACTTCTTCGAAAATGAGAAAGCTGTAACCGTCATCGTCAATCCTCACCGCTGGGATAATGAGCGGAAGACATACGGTTTCAACAAAACAGTGCCACATTTTACACCACAAAATCTGTTTTTGCTTTATTGCAAGAAAATTTCCTGGTTATTTCGCGTTTGTTAACTAGCCACCAAGATCGTGTGTTTTGTCGCCGTTTGATTTATTTTTGTGGAGCTATGCAAAAGATTGTGCTTATGCCCACAATTTACAAGCTCTGGACGCTCTGAAAATGAAAATCCGTCAAATTATGGCCGAGTTTTGCACGATATACATATGTCGAAAAGTCATCAAAGTCAATTATAATACCTTGTCAGAAGCAAGTCCTGCAGGAATTCCGGTGGAGGACATTTGCCTGTTGTTATATTCCGCTCATTATAACAGAATCCAAAAAATATACTGAAATGAAAAATTTATGGAAATCTAAATTAAAAATGTATTTTACTTCAATTTACTTTTGAGACAACAAAATGGATCACGCTGTATAAGGATAAATTTATTTTCCTTTAGTGATAGATAAAGTCCGGTTTATTTGAAGCTATACATCTAAAAATATAGAATTCTCTAGAATGACAAGCTTAGTTTAAGAAAAGTATTATAGAAGTATGAATCTATTACTGGCTATTTTGAAAGTCGACCTTATAATTGTCATTTATTTACAGTTCTTGGTGGATTTAGACGTCAAACAATAAACCTCTCAAATTAGCTCGGTCCGTGAAAGAATCCTTCCGCCTGCGCGTGCCATCTAAGACGAGATTTTCCTCAATTGCTTTGTTACTTCGGGCTGGAGCATTAAATTTTCTTAACTTAACATGGCTTAGTCATCTTATGCGACTAATGTGCAGTTTTTAGATTAGGTCGATATCACTGTACAGATCACACAGTTTGTCGCTTAACCACCTCCTTCAAACCACATCAACGTTTACAGGGTACAACATCATTCGAAGAATTTCACGTTCATATCGGCCAAGGGAATTTTCATCCACCCTCGCTTACATTTATCCTTGTAAGCGAGAAAGCAGGACTGGGATAATGAGAGTCTTGTACTGAGGTTTTTCTTAGTAGTTATTGGCAAAGCCTTATTATTTATTTGCCTTGTTAAGCTAAAGAAACAGCGATTGGCAAGATAATTTTTTCGTTCGATTTCTAATGAGATACTCGTAGTATTATTAGACAAAAGAGGCGAAGTAAGTTATACAAAGCCTCTCATTGACTTAAAGTTAAAGTTGTCGCTTGTCACAATCTGATTAATTCGTCGATATTGTGCGTCACTTCTCGTTGACAGCACACTTGAAATTGTGCCTCTGGAGATGATTTACGAGTTAAAAAGTATTATGTTGGAAAAGTTACGATTTTGACATTAAAGGTATCGAAGAGATCGTTTCCGATTTCAACACTTTGCTGTGAATGACACACGTGCGATTTTCAAAGCAGGAGGTAAGACAGGAACATGCACACCCACACGCATTATTCAATTTTCAAAAATAAAAAATAAAAAATAAAAGTAAAAAAAAAACACTGTGGCGCTGGCAGCCCGGTTTGGGCAATGACCTAGCTTCTTGACACTCATTTGTGTTGGTCATGTTGTCATTTTTGCCTCATTTGAGCGGGGCCTATAGTTTATCGCTGAGTCCGAACGGCACTCCTTAAAAGCTTTTTCATTCGGGATTTCGGGAGTTTGCCATTGCCCGCGGAAAGGGTGACGACGATTCCAAAAATTGTTGGCGATGCCGGGGATCGAACCGCCGACCCTCTGCATGATAGTCCAATGAGCTCATTCATTTTTTTCATTTTCAATGCATTTTTGTTAAATTAAATTCAGGAATTCTTACGAGCTAGAACAAAAAAACTCTTAAAAACTAGCTTAAATAGCTTAAAACCATCTTATTGTAACTTACTGGGATCATGCGGGCACTTTAGGTTAAACATAACACTTAATCTGTATCTTTCGACGTTTGTTACAGTTTTTTTTTTTTTCATTAATTAAAACTAAAACTAACAAAATGAATTCTATTTTAAAAACTGTCCATTGAGCTAACCATCGCGCCATCGTCACCACCGCAAAGTATACAATCCGATAATAGGAAGACTGAGAAACAATGAGTGACAACCCACATTATGAATTAAAAAAAAATATTAAGTGAAGTGACATTAACAAATGCGAACTTTTTAATTCAAAATTAGGTGGGGTAGGCAATATGATATAATAAAAGGTGGAAGTCTGTTGGCATCTTTATGAGTAACGTTCTTTTAACACTGACATTTATGCCCTCAAAAAATTGACAGAAACTCAAAATTATTTCATAGTACGAAATGAATCTGTTTCACTTAAATGACATTTGGAAAAACTTATATCAGTTTATAGAAATAATTTATTGATTTAAGCAATCCAGATGTTTGAAAATTAATAATCTAGTAAAAGATATTCAAAAGAATTTTGTAATCGTCAATTGTAATTCTATATAGCCAATTGTTGAATTGAGTATATACATTTGTCTAAGGGACTGAGGTACTTCATTTAAAAAGCGACAAGCCGACACGGTATACAAATTACGAAAAGAATTAGCACCAAATACATGTACTGGTACTGATACATTCCCCCAAGATTGTTATCAACATGGATTTTAAATTTAAAATCACAAGATCTATGTATAAAGAAATATTTTTAGAATAGTACAGATAACCAATTGGAGGAATTTTCAAACCACAACACAACACAACACAACACAACACAATGTAAAACTTAGAGGGGAGCATGAGTTAGAACTTATTCTTCTTACAATTATTTTGTTAAAATAGGTTCCATCTCAAAAGCTTGCGCCGTATCGCAATTTAAAATGGAATATTCCGTAGTAAATTCAAGTTAAAACCTTTTTGGGTACCCTTGCAGAGTACTTATTTAAGCCACTTATGCAACATATTACACCCTACATAATCGACCTCTATTCGCCGTATTGTTGATGATTTTTTCACACAACTCATGCTTTGGAAGATGTAGTGGCATCGAGATGCTTAAGAAGAGTGCGTACTAAAGACAATTGCATCGGCTTAGTAGAGTTTTAAAGAAGATATAAATTTATAGATTCGATGTCATTCACAACAGCTTGATCTAAGTCTGCAAAATTTTAGGCAAAGATCTTGGTTTAAAATCTTACTAGATCAAGCTCGTGCATGAGTTGAAACCGAATGATCAAATTTGCGCCTAAATTTTAATGAATAAACCCAAAATCAATTAGCGTTGGATTTACTAATTCATCACTGATTGTGTTCAGTGATAAGGCTCATTTTTGGCTCAAAGGGTATGTCAATACTCAATTTTTTGGATTTAAAGCAAAGATAATCCCCATAAGATTATCGAAACGCCATATTGGTATTGGTGTGACTAGAAAAGGACATTTTTGAGTCGATGATTGCCCTCAAATACTTAAATTCATTTACTTTCTCAATCTTAAAACAATTAAATACCCTAGAAAATGAAGTGGCATGTTTAAGAGCAAAGCTGACTTACTTGAATTTTTGACAATCTGGTTCAGAGAAAAAACTGTCTTCATTAAAATATTTCATTCAGAAAAGTTCAAAACCATAATTATAGGACTTATTATCAGATTGCCCTTAGCAAACCAAGTCATCAGTAAGTTTAGAACCCAATGTGTATCTCCGACCAGATCTAAAGAATTGTCCAACTCATTCACACAAGGCCTTCGATATATTTTCAATCAAAAAACTTAAATCTACGAGTATATTTTTAAAGATATTTTCAAAAATTTTATTCGCAGATGCCAGACGCGAAATAGACCTGCAATCGTGAATGCAATCTGTCTCTCCATTTTTAAAGAGCGGTACTATATCGGCGCATGCATTGGGCAGACAGTATTTATTGTACATACTTGCTAACCGTTGTACGTTGTTTATGAGTTTAGAATATGCTGGTAAAGTAATTTTTTTTTTTTAATTTGTAGTCTTTATAAAGATAAAACAGTTAACAGAAGCAGCGCTGAATTAAATACTTCAAACTTTAAACGCGTTTCTCTCAAAACTGTGTTTTCAAACTATCCTTCGTCAAATCTCGAGAACCATTTGACCGATTCACTTGAAGTTTAGATATAGGGCCAATTCAACACATACTCGTATAGATACCCGGAGTGACCTAGAACTACTCGTATCTAAAAAAAAATCGTAACGAAAATATCATGCAAAATCACAAGAAATCATATAATTTGAAACTTTTTTTTCAGAAGTCTGACAAACACCCAATTTTCAATATTTTCAAATGATTCTAGGTCACTGGATGCATTTGGGCTTACAGATTAAAATGCTGTTTTTTTTTCTTTTACAATCAGCTGAAATCGTGGAAGAAGTAAGTGTCCTTTTTTTCAAGAGCGGCGTCTTCGGAGTGGTACAACTTACGCTCTCATGAAGACTTTTACTTAAAATTTGCTTTACATACTTTTGAAATAGTAATAAATAAATGATAGCCAACTCAAATTTCTATCTTTTCAATAGTCGTCGATAAAAATTCCCAAAAAATGCTTAAAAACAGGCTGTCATACGGGGGAACTCCTTTAAGAGTATTAAATCCTTCAGAATAAAGATATCTTATTGCATTTCTTACAGACCTGTGTTTTGGGAGAGCTTAGTTAAACAGCAAGCAAAACCGAAAACCTTAAAATAGAAATTTTAATTCGATTACCATAATGTGTTATACCTACATAAACGAGGATGAAATTGGCCTGTCGGTGTCTAGCAAAAAAAAAACAGACAAGACGCTAGATGGGGGATAGATAAGGTCGGATATCGACTACGTCTCACACAGAGGATCTTAACAGGTCGGAATCACCTAAATAAATTAGGTTTTCAAAGCAGATTTTAAGACATACATACTCGTACATAATTTTGCATCGGCACCATAAATGCAAATATTGGTTTTAGGTGATTTTATGTGTACTATATGTATTAGGTATTTCTGAACTGAAAAATACATCCTGTTTGACAACATGACGAGCAACACAGCAGGAGTGATTAAATGTCGCGGTATGAACAGCCCTCGAGCAGCTTTTGGTAACTAAGGTTGGAGGATGGTATTTTATTCAATATGTCTACTACTTATACTACTTGCTTTGCTTTTAAATTGGCTGAATACAGCGAATGTGTAGTTGGTCTCCGACGTATTATAGAAATATATTTTTTGCATTATTACACTTGTCACTACGAGTATCACACACTTACTGTGTTTTCGATCTTTCAAGTTTTTAGTTCCAGAATTTTTCACGAGCTCTCAGACACTATAGCGTAAACCACTTTCAGTCGAACGAACATTTAACCTTCGTTTCAATTTAAGTTTGTTTTAAGGGCACAGCAGTTGAAAAATGTTGTATACTTAAGTTTTATAGAACTGTATTTGTAATCCTTAGTTCTGCTGCAAATCCCAATACCACGTCGGCATTTAAGTGAGGAAATAAAAGTTACTTTCTAAATAGTCGTATATTAATGACACAACAGTTAACAATGGGATTCAGTAAATCAAGACAAATCTCTCCTCGATCAAAAGGCAACACCTTTAGGGGATATCTTTGTAATGGCCAATCTATTAACATTTGGACAATATTTGATTTCCTCTTAAACGAAACACCTTTTAGTCATAGTAATGGTTCCATTATTCCACACTGCATTTACGTTTTTACTAACCATTAACCTCATAAACCCAATCTTTCTTGTTCTTGCCACAAATCGCTCGCCTATTACGAACGAGGAATACCATTCTCTCGTTCGGCCATTATGGCTGGTCATTTCCGTTATAAAAACACTTCTAATGAACCATCTAGGCAACAAAGAGAAATAAAATCCTACACTAATGGATTTCCATTCACTGACAAACGACCACGAGTACTCGTATAGTGGGGAATCACCCCAACGTCAACCCCTCAAAATGAGTATCCTTATAGAAAATCACTTCATGTACCTGGTATGAGCATCTGCACTATGTAAATCAATAGCAAAATCACGAATAATGGCATAAAGCTATTATTTTTCCATCCATCGTCATTGTCATCGTCAAGACTCACAGAATCTAAGCGACATCCTTTTTAATTCAATAACACCTTTTACAGCCATCTCTGATGGCGGCACAGTGGCCATACCAATGGCCATGGCCCTGCCATTACTTTCTATAAGAACTAGAATCAATTAATCAAGTATCCAGGATTCATTTCCTGCTCCGGTTTCAGATTCAGAGTCAGGCACTTGACGTGATAAATGGAGTGATTTTAATTTTGCATTCCTTTTCAGGATTCATCAGTTGGTAAGTCAGTGGTCGATGAGTCTATGGGTCGGCGTCTCGGTATTCTTAGAGAGCTCTTTGCATGTCCTCTTTGCTGCCGAATGATTGAATGGGAGAAGCCCTAATCACGTGGAATCGAATTCAATTTGTTTAAATCTTGACTTGAGAAGAAATTGATGTCATCACCAATGGGAATGAGGGTAATGCACTTGGTCCACCATTTAAGCATGTGTTGGTTCCTGCGGAATTGTCAATGTCCGAATGAACTCATTGTATGACCAAACATCATTATCATCTGGTAAAGTACACCATTTCAAAATCGTACTTCTTGTTGAAAGATGGGAAATGTTCTGCTGACCAAATTATCAAAGTTTGCGTATTGTCATGTTGTGACATTGTGACGTTGTGATGTTGTGGGTAAAACAATCGTGGACTGGGGCGTATCCATGTACGCACTTAAGCTCCTCGCTCATCACATCACTAAATTGAATTGTTTTCCCAGATTTACAGAAGAACCA
The DNA here is from genome assembly GCA_928272305.1 of Volucella inflata. Classification (NCBI taxonomy): domain Eukaryota; kingdom Metazoa; phylum Arthropoda; class Insecta; order Diptera; family Syrphidae; genus Volucella; species Volucella inflata. The sequence goes on along the minus strand of OV743720.1, from coordinate 109,254,398 downwards.
CGTCAACAATAGCTAATTTCAAAGTCAGGCATCGACATCCACGATGGGCGACAGGAAGCCCACATCCCAACTTGGGTTTCCCTAATTCGTTTTTGCCCGTCAGCGAACTCAGCCATTGATGATGGCATCACTCTTTCAGGATAAATCCGTGCTGAAGCTTGTATCTGATGGCCTAATCTGACGGACAAACTTGTTGTCCTGGTCAAATTCTGTTGTTTCCCATTATGTGTGTGCGTAACGTCGGCTTGTCATTGTATCATTGTGTGGTTTTCAATGTTGAAGGACGCACAATTCGTACGTCCGAATATATCTGCTGATTTGGGCGTATCATGTACTAATTGTTGATTTATGTTGTATTCAGTTGATGATTATGATGCTTCCGATACGGATGATGTGATGACATTTCCTGACCTCACTACGACTTCTGTGCCTCTGGTTAGCTTCAATTATATTTCACATTAAATAAATCAGAAATCAGAGAACTTTTGGTATTTAAGTATAGCCTTCGAATCATTGTAAAGAAATATTGACAATGGCAGTTATAAGTGGCTGCTGCAAGCAATTTTTTCCCATTGTCTGTAAACAGCTCCATAATAAGCTTGGCTAGCGATTTACTCGAGCGAAATTCAATTGGACGGAGCTCTAGAGCGATGGATTAATTTCCAGCAATTAGCATGGCAAATATAATCCATGTTATTATATGATTACTCTTCGGCTCGGATAGGAGGCTCCATTGTTGGGGGGGTAATTAACACTATTAAGATGTAGAGCTGCAGTAGGTTTTTAATTAAGGGCCTCTAATAGAGCAATACGCTTTCTAAACGATTTCAAAGTGATTTTCCATGGGTTTAAGCATCGTTTGAGGAAAAGTGTATTGAGATTTGCCTGCACTTTGAAACGGAAAACAATGGGCTATAGGGATGCATTTCTGCAAATCAATTCTTTTAGACTTGTTTTCACAATCTCAATGATGCAAGAACGGAATGAAGTCATCGCTTAGTTAGGTTTATTCACAAGTAGCTTGCGGTTAGTTTGCCACCCTGTGCACAAGCTGTCGATGCTTTGAGGAAACAATAAATCTATAGAATTTCCTTGAAATAAGCTTTGTAAAATTTGATAAAGGTTGTCCATACATTAAACCGACAAATAGACCAAGGAGCATCACATATTCCAGTGCAGCATTGCCTTTAGGTCTAATGGAATTTATTCTTTTTTTTTAGATGGCGCTAGAGCTCGGGTACAGGCCTAGATCTCAGCCAACAATCGTTTTCAGTCATTGCGTGGGCCACCTGACTCACGGTCACTTTTGTTGTTGCCCCTGATTGGAACTATATCGGGATACCATCACGTCGACAAAGAAACATGGTGGTGGAATAACGAAACCAAACGAGCTGTGGCGGACAAGAAGAATGCATTCCAACCGTGGACAAAATGCGATCGAAGCGACGATATCGAAAAAGCTCGACTATCTCTTGAATACGAGCGTCTTAAAAACGTCGCAAAGAAAGTCCTGGCTCTAACTCGAAAGGCAGCAGCGGAAAACGTGTACCAGGAGTTGGACAAATATCCTTCCGATCGGCAAGAAGAAGACAAGCCATACAAGAAGTTCAAGCGTCGTACAGTGCTAAAGTGCCAAATAGTTTTAAGCTCGCTGCACAGAGGTGAACAAATTCGATGGAAATAACCTCTCCGAAATACATCAAAAATGCAGACTATCGCTTACTAACAAATGAAAAGGAAGTTTTTGACCGAAGTTTACACGTGATATCGTGCCGACAGCTGGTGTATTTGAGGAGGAAGTTTCGGACTTTTCAATCGAACAAATAAGAATAGCAATCGGAAAAATGAAGTGGGGGAAAACGGCGGGACCAGACAGCATTTCATCAGAGTTTTGGTCGAAGATGGAGGGAATCTGCAGCGAATGGCTATCGAAATTTTTAAACAAATTAAAATGTGGACAAACTATGCCGAATCAATGGAGAAGTAGCTTCTTGGTTCCATTATACAAAGGAAAAGGCGACACTCGAGAATGCAACAACTACCGTTCAATCAAGCTTATGTCACACACAATGAAAATCATTGAAAGAGTCTTAAACGAAAGTCTTCGGCAAATAACAAAGCTCGATAATAGCCAGTTAAGATTTGTTGAAAGAAGATCGACGGTGGACGCTATCCAAAGCCTACGAATAATAATGAAAAGCATCGAGATTCGTCTAAGGACTTACAAAAGGTACCGGAAACGTATGTTAGAATAAAACAAGACATATACGGAAACGTGAAAACTGCAGCTCTGCTGGACTAACGAGAGAATTTCCAGTTAATGTCGGAATGCACCAAGGAAGCGTACTTAGCCCTTTCCTCTTTAACGTAGTATTCGACTATCTTTTAAAAGACTGCATGCGCGAAGCAAATGTTACGCCAATTCTCTTCGCTGACGACACAGTGACACTAAGCGATAACGTTGAAGATTTGCAGAACGCCTTAGATTCATGGAAAAATGCGCTAGAGAAAAACGGGTTTAAAATAAGTCGTTCAAAGACGGAGCATTTGACGTGCGCATTTGCGCATCCGTTGCGAACTGTTCCGGATATAATGTTAGACGGAATAGTTCTTCCGAAAAGCACTATCTTTAAGTGCTTAGGATCAATCGTTGACATGGAAGCGAAATGTGACGACGACGTAAACTACAGAGGGAGTGTGGGGTGGATGAAATGGCGGGAAAATTTGGGAATTTTTTGGGACCAAAAATGTCCACTTAAACTGAAGGGGAAACTCTACACCACGGGTGTTAGACCAGCTCTTATGTACAGTTCTCAGTGCTGGACAATGTACGAAGCGTTTAAAAACAAAATCACGGCAGCGGAAATGAAAATGTTAAGGTTGTCTAGTGGAGTCACTAAACGCGATTGCATAAGATCTACGCGTATAAGAGGAAGTCTACATACAAAGAATTCGGTAACCGAACAGCTGGAGGCGAATAGAATAAGCTGGTATTGCCACGTTCAAAGAAGATCTGCGGAAAATCCGGTTAAAAATTACATATCAACTACGGCCACTCCAACTGTAAGAAAACGAGGTCGGAAAAAGAATTCCTGGATTTCTCAGATGGCAAATGCGCAACAACACCTGGGGCTAACCACTGAAGCTTGCAGTATGTAGACGCGTTCTGCGTTCTGCGTTCTGCGTTCTGCGTTCTGCGTTCTGCGATATTAGCCAACCCCATAAGCGGAGCAGCAGCGATGCAGTAAAAGTTCGAATGACGAGAAAAGGGTTAATAAGAGAATATAATAAAAAAAATGCTTTCTTCCCTTTCTGTTGCCCAATTGAGGTCGCTCTTTCTTGATAGGTTCATTCAAACGGTTGAGTTGTGCACAGTAGAGGATTGAATTGAGCGTTTCACCACGTTCTAGCAGCTCATAATAGAAAATTCCCCTCCAATCCTACTAAACACTCTACATAACCTTGTTTACCGTCAATCCAGGCTTTAAAGTCATTTGGGGTCGGTCACCGACCTTTGACCATGATCGCTTGCATTGGATATTCTTCGCTTCAAAAATGGTTCCATTTCGTTAAGTTTCAGCAGTGCTTCACTGATGGTTATTAGCTCTGTTAAATTTCTTTGCGTTAATTCATGTGGAACCCAAACATCGAGCTTCTTTGAGTAGCCCGTCATACGGTTGATGTTTAGTGCCTCCGTTATCCCCAGACAGCTTCCGTGCCGGTCTTGCTCCATCAGTTGCAAAATTCCATCGATTTTTTCAGTAACAGGCCGACCAGTGCGAGGTGCATCTTTTACATTGAAATTTCCGAAACGGAATCGAACAAACCATCCTGGGTCCAGCGTTCACTCACAGCATTCTCACCGTAAACTGCAAAATTGTTCGGCATGTTTTTGCAGCGTTTTTCCCTTTTATTATAGTTAAAAAGCATCACATAGTGTACTCGTATTTCTTCAGATATTTCACTCATTTTCAAGGAGCAACGAATTACACAGCTGTCTTCACAAAAAATTTAGACTCATATGTCACCTTTAAAACACGTGTTCGTTTAACACAATCAGATAAGTGTTTCCAGGTAAATGGACACCAGTACCATCTAGTGACAAAAAACCGCGGAGATATTTAAATGGCTCAATACTTGGTCTTGCCTCGTTGACCGTAAAACCCATTTTCGTTGCTTCAGTCTAAATACTCACGAAAGCGCCACCGATATCACGCTGCTTTCTCCCGATTATGTCAATACTATCGGCATGAAAGATTGTGGCTCTTGTTCTTGCGCTCGAGGTTTCCACTATTCATTGAAGAATGATGTTAAAGAAATCGCAAGACAGCGCATTGAATTGTCTAAACCGTCTTTTGACATCAAAGGTCTCGGTGAGATCTTTACCGGTCTTGATGGAGCAGCGTACATTCTCCATCTCCATCCTGCACAGACGGACAAGTTTAGCAGGGATGCAAAACTACACATTGAGCTGTATAACTTGTTACTAAAGATGCTGTCACTTACGGCCTCAAAATCGATGAATAGGTGTCTTGTATCGATCTAAAAATCACAGGCTTTCTTCAAGATCCGCCGTAGTGTGAATATTTGGTCGATGGTGCACTTTTCTAGTCTGAAGCCTCACTGATATGAACCAATAAGATTGTTGACAGACTGCCTTAATACTTCAGATAAGATCGGTGAAAAAGGCTGATGGCTCGATAATTGGCGCAATTTAGAAGGACTCCGTGTTTTAGGATCTGACGAACAATGCAGTGATTCCATTCATCGTCCATACTTTCGTCCGACCATATTCAACAGATGAGCTGATGTATACTTCTTATCAAGTCATCGTCTGCCGCTTTGAATAAATCGGCAGTCAAGCCTTCCGCTCCAGCCGCTTTGTTGGACTTAAGCTTAGGGTGAAACTTCGATCAACTTGCAAGTTATTTATGTACAAAATACATTTTTGGTGTCTTCGGCAATTAGTCTGCCGAAAGCCTGTATTTAACATTTATACGTACCGCACAAAAGTCCGCTCTCATAACGTCACTCCCAATCCCAATTAATTGTTTCAAAAAGAATTAAAACAAGAGAATCAGCTAAGAAATTGATTTCTGTGCCAATACTCCTAAATCTGATATCTGAGCACATGACCTCCCTTTCCGATATCCAAAAATAAAATGTACAAACACTTCGCAGCAATTTTTTCTAACCCTTTGTGCGACACTTTATTTCAATCACAATTTCAATCAAAGTACCAGTAGAACTTCAGTGAACTGACTATGAGTTAGTCCGCGTAAATGCGGCGAGCAAAGAGACAACAATTATGGCTGCAACAAATGAATTGCTTGCATCCATAAAATCGCATGTAGAATGCTTTCAAATGTAAAGTGGATGAAACCGTGCTTTATGGGCTGCCCAGTCCAATTCTTTATCTTTTCCATTCCTAAAAAAAAAATGAATTTATGTTATATGGTCCTTTGTTGGTCATCTGTAGGACCAGCATCAACAGAATCCACTCAAACAAGGACGCCATGTAGCCGCATCACAATCACTCTACACTCCATCGTGCGAATAAATTCCCAACTTGCATGCCGTCCTGGATACACACCATCATCGGCATCATAGACATAACTAACTCAGCAATCTAGCACCAGGACCACCATTATTCATCCTTTGTAGGTTCAATGTGTATGAGTATGCATTTGAGGTGAAATTTTCAAGCAGTACCACCCCAGCCCTTCCTCTAGCACTTTGTCTGGTTAGCAGTTCATGAACATAAATTTGCTTGCTCTCTGTGGACCAACAAAGGATCCGCACTGGAAGTGTAACACTAAAATGGATACCATGTACTCGTATCCATCTGTAACTGCAGTCCAATGGTCACTTGTCGGATTTTTCACGTTAAGTGTTTGTGAGAATCAAATGTTCGCCGAGCGTGTGTGACGTATGATTATCACCCTTCAACTGCGAGCAAGCTGCTCTAACTTCACAGACTAGCAATTTTATGTGACCTGCCTTGAATATGAATTAGCTTCAGTTTCAGCTACCGACTGCAGATGCAGATAAAGTAATACCAAAAACGACGGCGACAACAGTACCCGTAGCGACATATGGCTGAGGGAAGCAAAACGTGTTACTTACTGGTAGTACCCGAAATGTGCAAGGTCCCTTTCAAGGATGTAAAAAAGGATGCCCCTTTGACTTTTGGAAAAAATTTAATTTTGCTCCTTTGCTTATGCTTACTAACATTCAAATACCCACAGCTTAACATCGGCTCAGGTTCCTTCGCTGATCCTTTGAATCCTCTGAACCCTCTTAATCTTGTGCAACATTGTATACTTTCCTTTGATGAAATTTTCGCACATAAAAGCCGAATGCTCTTGTGGTGAAAAGCCAAGCATAACGTACAAGGAGTTGGAGGAAAGCAAATTAACATCCCCCTCAAAGTGGACGAGATTTAAACTCAGCTTTTCGGTTGGTTCTACTTCTGTTCCCACAACTTCGTTCCTCCCCAGAAGATGGAATATTTTAATTTATTCAAATGCACGTCCTGACCCGTACATGTAATAATTGTATCCTGTCCTCCTACTCATACTCCTGCTGATGCTTATGTGTAGCAATTGTTCTGGTGTACACAAGGATTAATCCTCTTGGCTTGTACCAAAAGCCTTTGTCGTCACACTGGTGGTTTAAACTGATGCTATGGACGATGGTTCTGTTCCATCCAACCAAGACTGCTCAACTCCTATTCTACTCTCCTTTGCTTGAGTTGGGCATTCTTCTACTCGTAGCTGCTGGTGACCGACCAGGCTATCGTTGTTTATGACATTTTTAAAACAAACAAGCTTCCCTTTGGGATACAGCGCCGGCAAAGACGAGAGGACCGGCCGACGTAAAGTAAAGGGCTGCGACACTGTGCGGTCTTATAATTGCGTACAAATTTAATGTCCTATGACGGACGGAGGTTGCAAGGAGCCGACCAGTCGGGTAACGTTTGTTGCTCTTAGAGCAAGCAAAGCTCCTTACAATGGTGGTGTGGGCTTATATTCCCGATTCTCTCTTTGGCTGGTAAAGGTTCATAATATTGTGGGAAGGTAGGTTCACTGTGGTTTGTGCTTACATGAAAGGAAACAGCTTTTGTTAATATTCGGTTCTATTTGTATTTCCCGGTAAGATGTACTCTTACTGATATGACCACAGGACCTTCATAAGATGCATGGCTTTGCATTGTTGACAGCAGAGCCAGTTTGTTTGCTGTTTGCTGCTTGCTGCACTCCATTACCACTTTGTTGGTGTTGATTTAATGTTGATTTTATTAGAATTCTTATGAAAGGGAAACAAGCGCAATCATGGGGGCATATAGATTGCGTAATTAAAATTGCAGAGCCCCATTAAATTTGAGTTTAACGGAGCATTTTATGGGAAAATAGGACGAAAAGGCTTCTTAAAGTGGAAAAATATTGCTAGTTAAGTGTGAACATTTTATAGTAAACTGGGTAAATTTTATAATAGAAATATATTTTCGAGTGCAAATCAATCACGACAGAATAGCCCCTGAAGATTTATTATAATCAAGGATACGTTTCTATTAACTTGTATAGGTGACGTCTCGCAAATGCAAGCTGTGAGGGATTTCGACGTCAGACGACTTTAATCGCAAGAGATCGCCAAATCCTTTTCCGCTCGAGTCCCTCTTAATCTCCAAGAGGTTCATTGCCGCCTTCATTAAGCATCTTACGAGATCATTGGCAACATTACCGAAAAGCCATCAGAGATGCCGCTTTAGATTGCCGACAAGCATATGAAGCTAACGAAGATACAAACATAGCGGCCGTGCATAGACAATTACAGCTGCTCGAAAGCTCTCCGAGCAGAAGAGGAGATATGAACAGCTGCTTCTCGGAAGGAAAACAAAGGAGCTTGAGAAGCGCATGCTCCAGGAAATTGAGATACCCTAGTCGGGGAATGGGTTTTACTAAAAGGAATCAGAAAAATCAAGTCGATGATGATTTGATAAAAAACATTTTGTAGACTCTCTAACCGCGATAATGAACCAAACATCGCTGTCAGGTAGAACGAAGCTTTCAACCTAGATGATGTAGACCAACATTTTTACCCACCTGAATTCGATAAAGTGACGATAGCCATATATGTATAAACCAAAAACCAACAAAGCTGATGGAGTGGAGCCCCAGGTAGTAACTTGGTAAGGAGAACACGCCAAATCTTCTGAAAAATTTCCGCATTGTTTGTCGGATCCTATACTAAGCCAGAGACATCAATCTTCTTTACTTCGCCTACAAGCTCTCATTTGCTGTATTGTGTGAACGCCTGAGGCCATTCGGCAGCAATCTGATTGGTCCACATCAGTGTGGCTTCAATCTAAGAAAGGCCACCATCGACCAAATATTCACACTACGACAGATCTTGGAGAAGACCCATGAGCTTCAGATCGATACACACCACCTATTCGTCGATATTAAGGCCGCGTATGACAGCATCTAAAGAGAAGAGCTATGCAGAGCAATGCCTAGTTTTGGCATCCCGGCGAAACTCGTCCGTCAGTTTGATCTCAGCACTAGTGTCGTTATCTGAATTTATATTAGAGTCTAGGTAGACAAAGTCCTTAACTACCTCAAAGTTATATCTCTCGAAAGTGACGTTCTATCCGAAACGTCAGTGTTGACTGTCCTTTTTGCTTTACAGAATATATTTGTTCTTGCCATCGTTGACGACTAAGTCCATTTTCACCGCTTCCGTCTCAATACTCACAAAAGCGCCCTTGGCACTGGTGTTTGACGATAGCGGCAAGGGACCTCTTAGGAGATGTAAAGAGTCGATCGAAAAAGGTTTTGGCGATCTCTTGCGATTATAGCCGTCGGAGTCGAAATTCTTCACAATATAAGCTTGTATTGGCTTTGTTCGGAATATCCGCGACCGTACCTTGGCTACAATAAGGTAATGGTCCGAGTCGATGTTGGCTCCTCGGAACGTTCGGACATCCATAATACAGGAGAAGTATTTTGCGTCGATCGCAATGCGGTCAATCTGAATGACGGTTGATTGATCAGGAGCTCTCCAAATCCCCTTGTGAATATCGAGATGCGGAAACCGTGAGCTAACTGCAAAAAAAGTTTACTCAGCCGCAAAATCGATTAATATAAATCCGTTATCGGAGGTGGTGTCATGCAGGTTATCCATTCCAACAGTACTACCAAATATGCCATCTCTTCCTTGCTTTGTATTAAAATCGCCAAGGAGAAATTTTATGTCATAGCTAGAGCATTGCTCGCAAGTCTTGTTTAAGAGCTCATAGAAGGTATCTTTGGTATCGGCAACGAGGCGCTCGTTCACATGCCGGAAACTCAAGACTTCTCGCCTAAGTCTGCCTCGCTGCTGCTTTTGCCGTCGATAAAAATCGCCGTAGTAGATGTCGCAGTTTTTTCATACTCTTTTTTCCCGGTCCATGCCACCGTATTTCTTGGATGGTGGTAATATCTGCTTTGCAGGAGTCTAAGGCCTCAGCTTGTTGTTGTCCTTAAAACGCATGCATGCGTTGTCAACAGTGGATCCATACGTATCCGAGGATTGTTTGGGCTTCGGAATCCTTCTATATTTTTCATGGCCGGACAGTAACCTGGCGGCACAACCCCCAACCTAGAGGGCCAGTTCCATTGTTGATACCCCTAGGGCGAGGGATCGGTTAGATCGAGAGCGAGTAACCCGTTCTGGTATATAAGTGCAGCCGTTGGTCTATTAAGGGCTCTTTCCAAGACCCTGATTAGTCTTGGAATTCGTTAATGAACTGAGCTCCAATTATGTCGGAGTAGCCCGGATAAGGTCTAATTTGTTCTGAGATTTTTTTTATCCATCTTGAGAATTCATCCGCTGTCCCGTTTATAGAACGGCCTTACACTCTTAACAAAAGACATTTGCTGAAATATTTTGAACGTAAAAATTCATTTAATCTTGTATGATCAATATTTCAGAGTTTATGAAAATCTCTTCGCATTACGTTCCAGTGTTCACAGCATTTATTTGGCATTTTTGTCGTAAGGGGTAAACCTTACCAATGGGAAGAAAAAACGGATAAAATTACAAAAGACTTTCTGTCTAAACATTTCATAAAGAATGAAATAACCCCTTTAGCTGACGATTCTTACTCGTACTCGTAAACACAACGTCAGATAATAGGCTTCTGCTCGTTCAACAAACATTTCCATGCAAACAATGTATCAAAAAGAATAAAAAGAAAAAGTTATATCCTTAGAAATTACTCCACACAAGCACTCAATAAGTGAAAAAAATTTCCCAGCGGTAAGGGCCTTGAAAACGCTTCGAGTCCATAATTTCATTCTTCATGTACACGCAAACGTATTTATTTGTGAATCAACAGCTCTTTGTTTGCCTTTTCATCCCAAAAAGCGCTTCGAATCTGTGTGTGGACTGGAGCTGTATTCGCAGATACTCGTACCATAGGTCTGTGTGGTTTTGTTGTGATACCCTTCGGCAAATCCTCATGTATTCATATCCAATAAAAACAAATTACTCCTGGAAAACATGAAACAGGTATCTTTTACACCTTTTGCATTTGAAATGAGATCCGGCTTGCGAATCAACAAGATACATATAGTATTCTCGTGCATCTACATACTCATACGAGAGTTTGACATTTCGTTTCGACACCCCGGCCTGCGAAGAAACACTTCCGTGCTCCGTCATCCAGTCAGCACTTCATATATGAATTTTTTTCTCCCTTCCAGGTTTTGAAGGACGTCAAAGCAAAGGATTTCATTTTTATTCGAAAAGAAAACATCATTTGGAATATTATTTTCATTTCCTGAGAGTTTTTAATGTCAGCCCTGACTATTCAGTCAAGCTACGAGAGGGAATCTTTTTTATTAAAAAAAAAACGAAAAAATAAACAAGGAACGAAAAAATCTCTCATTCCGGGATGTGTTAGCATTTCTGGTTTCTTGGTTCCTTAGATATTCGTATGCTTTGGATGGGTTTTGTCAAAAATCAGACAATGATAGCTTGGCAGCGAATGACGAAATGTTGAAATGGCTGTTGTTGGAGGTTTGTCGACGGCACGGGATTTCCATTTATAATTAAATTGTAATTTTCTTTCGCGCACACGACGTGAGTGCATACCCTGTGTTGAGTTCAGGAAGGGCGATTGTGAGTAGAGGGTGGTTCTGTGAACGTAGAATATCACGTTCTACTCTTGGAGTTCTTTACTTTTGCCTTAGCTTTGACTTTGGTTTTTGCCAGTGGGATCACGTTTTTCTAGTGAAGGCGAAGAGTGAATGTGATTTGCGGCAAATGCAATACCAGAAAACCAGAACACCAGAACGCCAAAAGACCAGATGCCAAAGGAGTTAATTACATATGTGACGCAACGGTAACTAAATAAAAGGGCACACAAAGAATTGCATTAGCCTTTGAATTTCAACCAAGCACCTCGAAAACGAAGGCGGCAGCCTTTTAGGGAAACTCTGAAAAGATTTACTAAAAGTGATTATTGGCCATGTGACGGTGGTCGACAAAGTGACGTGTTCAGTAATTTTCAAATCGTGCTTTGGTTTAAAAATTGCAGAGTACAGCAAGCAAACCTTTTTGCAAAATAGTTTTTTTAGTTAAGGTGTGGGCAAAATTGATAATACTCGTATTCTGGTTTCGTGTATTTCTACAATAAAACAATATCTTCTTATCCTTTTATTTACCCTTTCCACGTTATACGAACTTTTGCGTAACGAGCTTCCCATTTTTACTACATTGTTGCTGCTCCGCTTATGGGGTTGGCTAATGTCGAAGACCGCAGAACGCGTCAACATACTGCACGCTTCAGTGGTTAGACCCAGGCGTTGTTGGCCATTTGCCATCTGAGAAATCCAGGAATTCTTTTTCCGTCCTCGTTTTCTTACATTTGGAGTGACCGCAGTTGATAGTGCCTTTTTAAACGGATTTTCCGCAGATCTTCTTTGAACGTGCGAATATCAGCTTATTCTATTCGCCTCAAGCTGTTGGGTTACCGAATTTTATATCTAATGCAATCGCGTTTAATGACAGCACTAGACATCCATAAAATTTTCATTTCCGCTGCCGTGATTTTGTTTTTAAACGCTTCGTACACTGTCCAGCACTGTGAAGCGTACATAAGAGCTGGTCTAACAACCGTGGTGTAGAGTTTCCCCTTAAATTTTCCCGCCATTTCATCCACCCTAAACTCACTCTGTGATTTACGTTGTCGTCGCATTTCGCTTCCATGTTAACGATTGATCCTTAGTACTTAAAGATAGTGCTTCTCGGAGACTATTCCGTCTAACACTATACCCAGATATACAGACTTTCTTTGGGACTTTTTTAAGACGCTCGTATTCAAGAGCCAGTCGAGCTTTTTCAATATTGTCGCTCCGATTGCATTTTGTCCACGCTTGGAATGCATTCTTCTTGTCGGCCACAGCTCTTTTGGTTTCGTCATTCCACCACCATGTTTCTTTGTCGACGTGATAGTATCCCGATGTAGTCCCCAGAAGGGACTTTGCAAGTGCTTTGCATGCTGTTCCACATTTCTTGCGGGTTAAGAGAGTCTGCGCTACCGTTTATATTGTGAAGTACTTCTTTAGACAGTGAGTTAAATCTTGCGCTTCGTTCCTTCGATAGATTTACAACCGGATTTTTATATATTTTTAACTATGAAAAATTCTATAATGAGCAGACGGTGTTGACTTACTAGCGATTCTCCAAGTATTACTTTACAGTCCTTAACACGGTTTCTCATCGACATTTTGCAGAGATGATAATCCATTTGCGTTTCGTGGCCTCCGCTGCTAAAGGTGATAAGAAGCCGTAAGCCCTACACGCTACAAGGATGTCTTCGCCAACTGAATTCCTGGTTCCAAAGCCTTTACCACCCTGGTAAAGTCCTCATAATCAACATCTGTTTCCCCAACGTGGCCGTTTAAATCTCCGCCTACGAAGAGCATCTCATCGATAAGTATATTTCTAAGCAAATTGTCGAACTCTGATCAAAACTTACTTTTTTCCGATTGATCGCATCTATTTTGAAGGGCGTACGCGCTAACAATGTTCCAACAATGACGAGTTATACACTCATTAAGCGGTCGCTTGCACACCGAAGTTTAGGAAAATATTTTGTAAACTTCACTTCATTTTACTCGCCCCCGGAATCTGTCAGGCTCTGACACAAGCACTTCTGCTTGCTCTGGGATAACCCGAGTGCGTTGCAAGAGTGGTGCCCAGCGGGCTAGTGTTATTAATTGCGATCATTTCCATGAAGTGTATCTTGAGTTTGAGTGGTTTGACACTTGTATGCTCATTTAAAATTGATTGACTGTTCTTTTACCCCACCGGTAGTTTCCAGACGCGGGAACCCAATGATTGCATACAAACTTGTGGGAAAGTTTTAAAGGTGTTAAAGTGTCACAGGCTTATTTTTGGTGTCAAAGTTGCCTGTTTATGATTGGTGTCCCAATAAATCGCCTCTTAGAATAAGTTAGGGCGCACTGCGGTACTATTCTTTATCCGATGCCGCACATTATATTTTTTGACAAAAGTCAGTAATTATGCGAATAAAAGATTTCATGTCCTATTCCTCTGGTATTCGTCGGAATTTAACAGTCGTTTAAGCCAAAATTCATCTTAATACGCTTTAGTGATACAAAACCACCTGGTGTTACTCTTGGGCTCAAGTTTCTGAGCAGGAGAATTTGCAATCCCATTATCATTCTCAAGTCCCTAGGTGATATACTTACTTACTCGTACTTACTCTAGATGGCGTTACAATCCGCAGTGGACCTGGGCCCCAATCAGCAAGCTTCTCCTGCCAACTTGATCCCTCGCTAGTTGCCTCCAGTTCTGAACGCAAAGTTGACTGAACTCCCCGTCCATCATGGCGGTCTTCCCCCTATGCATTGTCTCCCGATGGTAAATTCGTAGACTTGAATGTTGGGGGCATGACCAGCCATCTCAGTCGTTGGATTTTCACCGACCTTGTTGAAGCAGCGCGCACACTCTTTATCGTCATCCTGCACAGACGGACGAGTTTGACAAGGATGCCAAAACTAGATATTGCCCTGTATAGCTCGCCTATATAGATGGTGTCATATGCGGCGTTGAAATCGATGAATAGGTGGTGTGAGTTGAAGTTTACGAGTTTTCTGCAAGATCGGCCGTAGTGTAAATATTTGGACAATGGTGCATTTTCCTGGCGCCTGGAACCACACTGGTATGACCCAATATGTTTGTTAATGAATGGCTTCAGGTGCTCACACAATACGGCAGATAAGACCTTGATTTTATATTTGGCATTGTTCAGAGGGTTGCCTTTCATGAGGATCGGACAAACAATGCTGAGGTTCCTCATTCCCCTAAGGCATTTCTTGTGACAGCAATTGGAATATTCGCAACTTTTATCTGAATACAAGTTGGTAGTCGTTTTAAACTACACTAGTCACTTGGAATTTTCAATCCTCTATGTCAACTCAAAAAAAAAAACAAGATATCCAAATTGTTCAACTACATTCGACCAATTGGTTCCTTGTGCTATGTGTATTCCGTTTTTCAACAGTGGTTAGGCATTTGACCTTCTTCCTTTGAACCTAGTGTTAAGCGATGAATGTAAGTATTATTCGAAATCCCATCAAGAACTACTAATATTTTGCAATTCATCACAAAAAGATTTTAGATGTTTTCCAACATAGTCGAATGCAACACTTCCCATAAGCAATCGCCTTTCAACCTTCCATTGTAAACCCTTAACTCCGGAATCAGTTTCATCTCCTCAAGCAAAAAGATATTCATCGTTTCGCCAAAGACGTTTCAAATTTGTCGAATAATATGAAAACCTCATCCCAGACCCTCCAGCCCGACAGATATTACTCTTTCTGAATGCAATATTCAAATCGTACATATTTCAACTTGTGGAAAATCGTTTTGAATACAAAATCTTCTGTACTCGTAAATGTACGAGTATGTCTACCCTTATTTTGCAATTTTTTCGTAAGCTAATCTTCTTACGTACATATGTACAAGAATGTGTTCATCAACGTTATGTCGATGCTGGTAATAACGTGCAAGTGTGGATTTTTACATATTATTGGGATGATGGAGAGTTTTTTTGTTTTTTTTTGTTTGAAGATCCCATCTGCGTACAAAGAAAGTTAAAACCGTTTGAAGCTAAGCACCGGCAAAAATCCAAAACTTAACAAAAACTTCTCTAAAAGAAAATCTAATTAAATGATCAAAAGTTTAACGGTTCGCAAGTTTATACAACCCCGGACCACATACATGCACACATTGAGGCGTACACCCGCCTTCATCATCATAACAATAATGAACTACATTACGGTGAGGCAACCCACCCGAATTATATTATCCTGAAGAGGAGACCTCGCAATTTCAAATTAATGAAGAAACTTTCCACATAACACTAATTTCGAACGCAACCCCCATAAAACCAACGACGTGAGCGGGTGGTGCTCCAGCCAGCCTCCAAGTGCCCGCATAATCTTCAATGGAAAACACTGCTCCCAAAGTCATAGAATTCTGACATCACTTATTGGTTCTGCCGCAGATAAGGGTGTCACGGATGTAAAACACCTTTCCAAATCGGTCGGTCTTTCAGATTGATTCGTGGATGGATGTGGGCAGATTATTGGGTATGCACATAAACCACATCAGAAAATCGATACGGCACCCCAGAGGAAGAAGAGTTAGATCGCGTACAAGTCAATGTGATGTTTGAGCCGTGCGTCGAAACGATTAAAGTAACAGGCAATTTGTAGCACAGCACCAAGTATATTCTGAACTCAAGGAAACATTACTGCAAAGTACTAAGAGATAGTGTTACGTCCGTTTGAAAAACCTGTAGTTCAATTGTCACATTGAATTTTCCCGCTAAAATACACAGGCAACAGGGTTAGAATAAAGCTGATCTCATGTAAAAGTATATCAGATTGGAGTCACTGGTGTCACTGCCCCCCGGACTTCGGTCCGGGTCTAACTTGTTGAGGTGTGCCGTGCTCTCAACACAGCTCCGCATTTGTATTATTTTAAGTAGGAAATAAGCGATGGCAAGGCGTATCTTTGCTCCCATGGATGTATGGGCATCCCGTGAAGTCTACACGACAGGCGCTCACGCTAAACACAAGACACATCTGTATAGAATACCAGCCTTTATGAAGCTTTTCCTATCGGACAATAGCGATACAATGTCGTTCTTCGGCCCTGCTCTTCACCGATTGTAGTTCACCTCGAAACCCACTTATCATTTTCGCTAATCGAACTACACCAAATTCACGGGTGGCTTAGCTTTGGCCTCATCAGAAAAAGTGGGTGATGCTGACTTGATAGTTTTCACCCAAAAAGACTTAAGAATCGCTTGCTCTCCGTTTTACGTTATTCCAGTAATAAGGTAATCAATCAGAGTTAGATATCGACCGCTGTAGATCGTAAGAGTCGCTTCTGTTAAACAGCATACTTGAACCATTTTCATGGAAAAAATAACTTAATCTCATGTACATTGCCTCTACGCTACTTATGGGGTTAGCGGTGCGAATACTTCATGCGAAAAATTGAGCTCAAAACACGATTGATCCTAAAAAGCAGGAACTAATTCATATTTCTGGCTTCACTTTCAAGCAATCAGCGACAGTGCAAACCTCTGTAGGCAAAACCTTCTGCCTATGAAGAACACACTTACTTCTCCGCCGTTGTATGGCAAACTTCACAATATGTGGGAGATATAGACTTTACTAATGAACATTTGTAGAACAATTTCATACGACCCTTTACACTTCCTTTAGATTCAATTGGATGTAAGGCTATAGAGAGAAATAAACGAGGGTGAGGAGCGTTTCTAAGGGAAATATGCATTACCAATACCATCGAGAACTACTTTCTGCGAAACGACACCATATAAATTTTTGAGTGATTCATCTGCTAGTTTTGATTTTAGCTCATGAAATATTTCGAAAAACGAAAACTTCTTAGTGACCTGCAGCATGGTTTTCGTAGCAACAGGTCCATTGGTGATTTGATGGCATGTCTCACCAAAAAGTGGAACCAAAGTTTACATCAATCTGGCGAAAGCAAAATAGTTGCACTTGATATTTCTAAGGCATTTGACAGAGTTTGGCATCAGGCTCTTCTGTCGAAAATGCGTGCATTTGGGATCGACAACTCTCTTCTTCAATGGATTAGAAATTACCTTTCGGAACGTTCAATTCAAGTTGTTTTGGATGGCTTCAAGTCTGATATTCACAAAATAAATGCTGGTGTGCCCCAGGGCTCCGATCTGTCTCCGACACTCTTTTCAATATTCATCAATGATCTCTTGTCTGCTACTTCTAATCAAATTTACTCCTTTGCTGACGATAGTACGTTCCCGGACTCACGTCTCTGCTATTCGGCTTTAGAACGGGAACAGCAGCGTATGTAAAGCTCATTAAAGTCCGATATTAACAACATAACAAATCGGGGAACTATCAACAGAGCGGAATTTATTGCTTCGAAAACAGAATGCTGTCACTTAAGCGAAATTCAAATACCCAGCCATTATCTATGAATGGCCCTTGCATCGTTGAAACCGAAAAACTTTCCATTGTCGGTATGTGTGTCAATGACAGCTTACGTTGGAATGACCACATATTCGAAGTCGCCAAAAATGCTGCAAAATGTCTAGGTTTCCTTAAGCAATGTACTCGTAGGAATATTTCACCCCCTCTGATCTGGATTCAATATATAAGACTTTCATCCACCCAAAATTGGAGTACAATGCTCACATCTAGTCAAGTGCTCTGATGACTTCTTTCCGCCTACTAGATAGGATTCAGAACCGTGCGATAAAACTAATAGGTGATGCTAATATTACACAGACAATTGACACCCTCGACCACCGTCGTAATGTCTCCTGTCTCACCCTGTTCAATAGCTAATTTCCCCACCAGTGCTCCTCAGAAATTGCCAGTACCATTCCGCCCATTCAAACCTACAACACAGTACACCCTCAAGCCCACTTTCGGACATACCCTGAAATATCATGATTCTTTCCTAAGCCGAACAACTCGCTCATGGAACGCCCTGCCGAGCTCTTTATTCCCTTGTCATTTTAACCTCCAAACATTCAAGACCACCGTACATCGGTACCTGTCTTTCTTTCCTCCCTAACTTTCAATCGCCCGCACTGTGTGCAATGATTATAAGGGAACTAACAACCCCTTGAGCGCGTGCTAATTTTAAAAAAAAAAGTCATTTGTAGATACAATAGAAAAGATTATTTACAGTCACGCCGTTGAATTAGTAATTTCTTTTTACTTGTTAATAAAGGAATCTGATCTGCCAATTGCGGGTGGCACTGCGACCTAAGAAATCTTTTGCGCTACAGATTCGGTATAAAGAGGCCAAGAGAAACTCAACTCTGGTGAACTTTGATGAAATTAAGAAATTTTCTGATGGAGATTTTGGAATTTTCCCAGAGATAAGGATTAATCTGAGAAAGTATCGTCTTCTTAAGGCACTTAAGCCATGCATTCACATAAGATCTGTTCCGCAAGTTCCTTTTCTTCAGTGCGAAGACGGCGTTACAGTTTTTGAGTAGAATATATCGAATATGGCAGTGTCCTGCTAAAAATCCAGGGGTTATTGTAAAAGAGTTTGATGCCTCTATTGTCTTGACAAAGCACTGGGGGTTTCTCCCTAAATGTGTTCTTCGAATTTGTTCTTCCAATTCTCTATGGCTGAATTCATTGCTGAATTCGGGATCTAACAGAAAGGCTAAGGACCAACGAAAGAATCAGCCGAACTGTTTTTAACCAGTTCTGCCCGTTAGTTTCCAATAAGGACTTGACAGCTTTTTTTTAAAATAAAAGGCAAACCATTTGAGATATTTCAAAAACTTTATTATCGGCTTGAAGTACAATCAAAACATTTATGAATAGAACTCAACTTCGTTCATATGGCCACCGCGGGCACGTTTGCGGCGGTCGATTCGTTGGACCCAATTTTCAACGACTCGGCCACACATTTCGGTCGAAACGGCCGCTATTTCGCGTTCAATGTTGGCTCTGAGCTCTTCCAACGTCGTCGGCTTGTTGGCATAAACCAATGACTTAGCGTAGCCTCACAGAAAATAGTCAAACGGCGTTAAAACGCACAAACGAGGCGGCCAATCGAAATTCACCATCTTGGCGCATCTTCTCCAGAAGACAATCGGAGAACGTACGTAGCTACAAATGGTTCATTGGCTATAATTCTTGAGTTAGCTTGATGTTGTATGGGTTTAAACCAATTCCTCATGCAAAATATGCCATAATGAGGTCTGAGCAATGCCCAATTCTTGAGAACGCCGTGGAATTGACTGATTTGGATCGTTTACTACGGACGCCTGAACGCCAGCGATATTTTCAACCAACCCGTTGTCTCAATGAAACGGCAACATCACACAACGAATATGTAGACTCAAATTTTTGCACTAAACTTGTTATTGCCTGTCTACTAGGGCGAGAATCACGACCGAAAATTGGAATTAAAGATCTTAAAGTTGCAGTCACTGACTCCGAATTTCGGTAAAAAATTTTGTTAATTTGCAGACGTTGCTCGTTCGTGTACTTTACCATGATGAAAATGTTGAGTTTACTGAATAAATTGACAGTGACAGTTTGATGATTAGTGAAAGAGTGCGTTCACAAATTTAATTCAAAGTTCTCAAGTCCCTATTGGAAAATCCGATATATGGATGGGGACGACTTTCATTTCCTTTATGAGATTAAATTGTGCGCGCACCTAACTTTAAATGACACGTCTGATACGAGTATTTCCGCTTGAAAAACATTGGGACTTTTCACTAAAGGATGCGGAATTTTGGTGTGTGCACCAAATATGACACTGCCCACCCTTTGATCCGTCCTTATACCACTTAATACTTTTAAGTTTTGAGATGGAGTTATTGTAGTTCTATGTTCCTCGTCTAAAGATCGCTATATTAGACCTTCTACCGAGTCGCAGAGTCTTAGTTAGGCGGTCGCTTACCGCGCGGATCATGTCAAACTGGAATTTGGAAGAGAACAAGAAACCAAAAAATCTATTTGCTTGGAAAGGATACCAAATGGATAGATCACAGTGAGATAACGCACCGGTCGAAGTACAGAAATTATCCCAGCTGTAAGTGCTTCAGTTTAAAATGAGCCAAATCAGTCGATTCCGCGAAGCCACGAATTTCTCAGTTCAAATTGTAGTGAATTTTATATGAAGATCTTGGCCTACACTCTTGTAAGATTAAATTAACTCAAAAACTGAAGCCTCTTGGTCATTTGAAGTGCTGAAAATTCTCCGACTGGTTATACAAAAGTTTGAAGGAAGTTCTCAATTTCGTCGAAAAATCATCTTCAGCTATGAAGCTTGTTTTTGGCCTAATGGCTTGCCAATAAGCAAAGCATTCATTATTGGACAACAACAAATCCACAAGTGCTTAAAGAGACTCCAACACAAGTCAAGAAAGTCACTGTGTGGTATGAATTTCGTGCCAAATTGGACCTTTTTTTTCACCGATGAAAAAGATCGTCGTGGTCAATGAAGTTCATTATCGTGCTATATTAAGAGACTACTTCTGGCCAGTATTGGATAGACTTGATATGAGCGATATGTGGGTCCAACAAGATAGTGCCACACAACTGGGTAGAAACTGTTCTGTCAAAAGGCCACCTCGGTCATGCGATTTAACGTCGTTGAATTGCTGATTGGGCCACGAATGAAGTAGACAATGAAGCCCAAAAAAGCCAGGACTGATAATCTTTTCCGATTTTGAAATGCCAAAGCATTGTACTCTTTCAATAAAGCTGAAGAACTAGCATATTAGTAGGTCAATATCAGCGGAAGATGGTAACTCGATATCGAGTTATATACTGATGTATGGATAACCAAGAGATGATTTTTATCTCAGAGCCCCCATTTCGTGTCTCGAATTGGACTAAGCAAACTACAAAGGCAATTCCATGATGGCTCTGGTACACTGAAAATCTGGAGAGCTAAAGAACTGAAGAGCTGTACAACATATACACTTGCCTCCGCCCTTCGACATGGAAGGTGACACAGGAAAAAAAAAGAATTCACATTGGTGTAATCCTCAAGGGATCATTGTCTGTTTGCGGTTAATTTTTTTTCCAATTCAAGTAAAATCCCTGTGACAATTGATGCGGCAAATAAAACAAAAAAAAAAACTCCATGCATACGAGTACCACTGACAAATAACAACTCATCCTGTTGCTTCTTTGCCAGAGACAGAGCAATTATCCTCGTTAACGCGAAGCCACTAACACACACAGATTGTTGGCTCGCAAAATAAATGAATTCATTAATTTAATTTATCAGAGACCACGATTTTTCAATTGGACACATAATTCAATTGACACTTTAAACACGTCCCAGAGAATCCAATGGCTGGAATGGCTGGCACCCATACAGATTGAAGTGGTTACATCGGTCAAATTGTTGGGCTTCCCATGGGTGGTGACTGTGACAGTCATGCATTAATTGTTATTGACACGTATTTGTGTGCAGGAGAGCCCAAATAATGAATGACGGACTGACCGCAGCAAACAGTCAAAAGGAAATCAACAAATTTGGTTTGGGAATTTCCAATGCACAAAGTCAGGACACTATGATGTTCGAATGAATGCCCAGAAGTGATTTGGATAATAAAGTCAGAATTTGATTTATGCTTTGTTATATCTGTTCGAGTAGGTACTTGAATTTTGTTAGAGCGTAGCTTTTTCCTTATTTAAGTGAAATGAAATAAAATATCGGAGATTTATAAATAGAGAGTTTTTTTTTTGGCGATGCACTTCAGTTTTATTCACTTTGTGATAAAAAATGAACTTTTTCAAACAGAGCGCTACACATTTTTTTAATTAGCTTAACTGAGCTCTCATGGGGCCCTTCAAATGTAAATCTGATGATTTTCAATGCGAAAATTGATAAAGATCTACAAGGATGATTTAAATCAATTTGTATGTTTCAATTAAAAAAAAATTATCAATTTTCAAATCAAATTACAAACATGAAGCTAATTAGGTAGAATTACATCCATGAACATTTTTATCAGATTCTCATTTAGTTCAATGTAAAGTGACACTGCTAATTCATTTCAAATAGAGACACGCTTACTACAAAAAGTTTAGTAGGAACTCAGTTACGAGTATCTGTCAATAATTGTATGGCATTAATGTTTAACCATTTGTGCCCAAACAAAACTTCGCGATGGAAATAACAAAATTTCTTTATTAATTGTTAAAAATATAATAAAGAACCAAAAAAAATATATATCCTTCTTCTTCTTCTTCTTCTTATCCTTTTATTAACCCTTTCCTCGTTATACGAACTTATGCGTAACGAGTTTCCCATTTTTACTGCATCGCTGATGCTCCGCTTATGGGTTTGGCTAATGTCGCAGACCGCGGAACGCGTCTACATAATGCTCGGTCCTGGATCGCTTCAGTGGTAGGCCCCAGGCGTTGTTGCGCATTTGCCATCTGAGAAATCCAGGAATTTTTTTTTCCGACCTCGTTTTCTTACAGTTGGAGTGACCGTAACCGGATTTTCCGCAGATCTTCTTTGAACGTGGCAATACCAACTTATTCTGTTCGCCTCAAGCTGTTCGGTTACCGAATTCTTTATATGTAGACTTCCTCTTATACGCGTAGATCTAATGCAATCGCGTTTAGTGCCTCCACTAGACATCCTTAACATTTTCATTTCCGCTGCCGTCATTTTGTTTTTAAACGCTTCGTACATTGTACAGCACTGTGAACCATATATAAGAGCTGGTCTAACAACCGTGGTGTAGAGTTTCCCCTTTAATTTAAGTGGAAATTTTCGGTCGCAAAAGATTCCCGAATTTTCCCGCCATTTCATCCATCCCACACTCACTCTGTGGTTTACGTCGTCGTCACATTTCGCTTCCATGTTAACGATTGATCCTAAGTACTTAAAGATAGTGCTTTTCGGAAGAACTATTCCGTCTAACATTATATCCGGAACAGGTCGCAATGGATGCGCAAATGGGCACGTCAAATGCTCCGTCTTTGAACGACTTATTTTAAACCCGTTTCTCTCTAGCGCATTTCTCCATGAATCTAAGGCGTTCAGTAAATCTTCGACGTTATCGCTAAGTATAACTGCGTCGTCAGCGAAGAGAATTGGCGTTACATTTACTTCGCGCATGCAGTCTTTTTAAAAATAGTCGAATACTACGATAAAGAGGAAAGGGCTAAGTACGCTTCCTTGATGCACTCCGACATTAACTGGAAATTCTCTCGTTAGTCCAGCAGAGCTGCAGTTTTCACGTTTCCGTATATGTCTTGTTTTATTCTAACATACGTTTCCGGTACCTTTTGTAAGTCCTTAGACGAATCTCGATGCTTTTCATTATTATTCGTAGGCTTTGGATAGCGTCCACCGTCGATCTTCCTTCAACAAATCCACACTGGCTATTATCGAGCTTTATTATTTGCCGAAGACGTTCGTTTAAGACTCTTTCGACGATTTTCATTGTGTGCGACATAAGCTTGATTGAACGGTAGTTGTTGCATTCTCGAGTATCGCCTTTTCCTTTGTATAACGGAACCAAGAAGCTACTTCTCCATTGATTCGGCATAGGTTGTCCACATTTTAATTTATTTAAAAGTTTCGATAGCCAAACGCTGCCGATCCCCTCCATCTTCGACCAAAACTCTGATGGAATGCTGTCTGGTCCCACCGCTTTCCCCGGCTTCATTTTTCCAATTGCTATACTTATTTCTTCGATTGAAAGTCCGAAACTTCCTCCTCGAATAGACCAGCTGTCGGCACGATATCACGTGGAAACTGTTTGTTAAGCAACTCCTTGCAGTATTCAAGCCACCGGTCACAAATTTCCTTTTCATTTGTTAGTAAACGACCGTCTGCGTTTTTGATGTATTTCGGCGAGGTTATTTCCATTGAATTTTTTCTCCTCTGTGCAGCGAGCTTGAAAATACTTGGCATTTTGGTACTGTACGACGTTTGAACTTCCTGGATAGCTTGTCTTTTATCCGCCGATCGTGAGGTTATTTGTTCCAACTCCTGGTACAGGTTTTCCGCTTCTGCCGCTCGAGTTCGAGCCAGGACTTTCTTTGCGATCTTTTTAAGGCGCTCGTATTCAAGAGCCAGTCGAGCTTTTTCGATATCGTCGCTCCGATCGCATTTTGTCCACGCTTGGAATGCACTCTTCTTGTCGGCCACAGCTCGTTTGGTTTCGTCATTCCACCACCATGTTTCTTTGCCGGCGTGATGGTATCCCGATGTAGTCCCCAGAAGGGACTTTGCATTCCTCGTGCATGCTGTTCCACATTTCTTGCGGGCTAAGTTAGTCTGCGATACCGTTTATATTGTGAAGTACTTCTTTAGCCAGTGCGATAAATCTTGCGCTTCGTTCCTTCGATAGATTATACCACCGGATTTTTGGCTTTCCAAACGATGCCCGTGTTTTCGGTGGTTCCGCCGTGAAAAATTCTGTAATGAGCAGACGGTGTTGGCTTACTAGCGATTCTCCAAGTATTACTTTACAGTCCTTAACACGGTTTCTCATCGACATTTTGCAGAGGTGATAATCTATTTGCGTTTCGTGGCCTCCACTGCTATAGGTGATAAGATGTCGTTGATGTTTAATAAACATTGTATTTAAGACGGTTAAGCCGTAAGCCCTACACGCTACAAGGATGTCTTCGCCAGCTGAATTTCTGGTTCCAAAGCCTTTACCGCCGTGGCAGTCCTCATAATCAGCATTTGTTTCTCCGACGTGGCCATTTAAATCTCCGCCTACGAAGAGCATCTCATCGATAGGTATATTTCTAAGCGAATTACCGAACTCTGACCAAAATGTATCTTTTTCCGATTGATCGCATCCATTTTGTGGAGCGTACGCGCTAACAATGTTCCACGTTTCATTGTGTATGACGAGTTTAACACTCATCAAGCGGTCGCTTATTTTCAAGATACCAACGATGTTGTTTAGAAGATCCGCTGAAACAATGATTCCAACACCGTTTCGTCCATTGACCGTTCCATTGTAGAACATCTTAAATGCTTTAGTTTTTAAATCTAGAAAACGCGCTTTATTTCCTGTATTACACCACTTCGTTTCCTGTACGCACAGGATTTGTAGAGTTCTGCGACGCATAGTCGCTTCCAGTTCTAAACTTTTTGAGGTCATCGATCCCACGTTCCAACTTGCAAGCCGAAGTTTAGGAAAATATTTTGGAAACTTCATTTTGCCCGCCCCCGGAATCCGTCGGGCTCTGACACAAGCACTTCTGCTTGCTCTGGGATCACCTGAGTGCGTTGCAATCGTGGTGCCCAGCGGGGTAGTGCTATTAATTGCGATCATTTCCATGAAGTTTAAAGTTTGAGTGGTTTGACACTTGTATGCTCATTTCGAATTGATTGACTGTTCTTTTACCCCACCGGTAGTCTCCAGACGTGGGAACCCACTGATTGCATACAAACTTGTGGGAAAGTTTTAAGGTGTTAAAGTGTCACAGGCTCATTTTTGGTGTCATAGTTGCCTGTATATGATTGGTGTCCCATTTAGTCGCCTCTTACGACAAGCTGGGACGCACTGCGGCACTATTCTTTATCCGATGCCGCACGGACTAAAAAAAAAAAAAATATATATATCCTTCACTGGAAAAAAAAAGCGGTCCTCAAATGGGAAGAATGAAAAATTTCAAAGCATTCTCTTTCAACGCATAAAGTTTATACACACTTTTTGTATGGCCAACGTGCTTTCTTATGACACACGGTAAATCCTAGTTGCTGCGATATTTTTTTTGAATAGTGTCTGACCCCATCATACTGCAAACTTGGCACCACAGAAGCTGTTGGACGCAAATTTTCACCTTTTGTGTGTCTCAAATAGCGACGAAATTGAAGCTGATCTAACTTGTCATCATTCGTTAGAATGTGAAGGCGCTATGCGTTTGCCACGGCTAGATCCAGCATGAACAAAACCCACCACCATTTTTTGCCGCGTATAGGAGTGTGGTACAATGAAATTGATTGATCAGTTTGATCTACACCACCCATACCCTTGTTGTAGCTTTGAAAACCCTGCGGAATGCCAACGTCTACTTTTTTCTTCTCCACTGCGCTCCATCTCTTCACTTTCCCCAGAGGGAGGACGCTATCACAGTTCGACCCCATGGTGCAGACACTGTTGTCCAGCCAACGGACGAATAAAATTTGGTTGACTTGGTCGAAACGATAGTCAAATCAGCATGGTTTTTCTTTTTTATTTCCTTCACTCCAACTAGACGACACTTCTTGGTTCTATCTTCGCGAACGGTACCTGTTGCACGAAAACCATATTTTCGTAAATCTCGGAGCAATTCGAAACTAGTGAAGAAGTTGTCTTAAAACACCACATAGTCCTTAGCACTTGTGCCTAGTTTGTCGAGTAATAGCTTTACCACTCTTGTACCCAAGGGCTCTTTAGGATTGGCTCCTGGAGATTTCCCGCAATACAAGTCGAAGGCGTAATAGCAGCCGTCCGAACTTGTGATCATCCAATTTTTGTTTGCCCCGTATGAATTGTTTCGCCGGATGCTGCCTAAAGTACTTCACCATTGACTTGTCTGCGGAGAAAATTTTGGTGAAAAACACTCCACTGCAAAAATTTCTTTATAAGTATATCTGCAAGCGGTCTCACCTTACACATCTTGTTGGATGATTCGACTGCGACAAAATTGTCACAGAAATGAAAATATCTTTTTATTTCCTCAAACTGATTTCTTGACACAATAGACACATTACACTCTTCGTCCAGGCACCAGTACAAACATTCTCAATAAAAGAATAAAAAAAAAAATATAAGAATAAAAGAATACCGAAGAATGTTTTGCGTTCATGGACATATACTTTGAAGTTATGCTTGTTTTTCTGAGCCGCGTAAGCCTGCGAGTATTGAACAATCATGCCGAAATCTCCCGCGTCAAATATTTTTTCAAATATATTTGATATGCGCTTGCACATTACCTTAAGTGGAAATTACAGGCTCATAGATAAGCTCTGCCTTACGCCAGCGAGGTTCCTCAAAATTATTTCTACGTCTCTT
The DNA here is from genome assembly GCA_928272305.1 of Volucella inflata. Taxonomy (NCBI): domain Eukaryota; kingdom Metazoa; phylum Arthropoda; class Insecta; order Diptera; family Syrphidae; genus Volucella; species Volucella inflata. The sequence goes on along the minus strand of OV743720.1, from coordinate 109,227,265 downwards.
GATTTTGGCCATCGTCCCATTCGTCCTCACCTCGATTCGAGAATACTTCGACTCTACCTGGTATTTCTCACGGAATAGCATCGCTGTGAATATGGTGCTCATCACCTTCTTCTTCATCGGTTAGCACACTTGGTTCTGGGGGAAGTGCAACTAAATCTATCTCTGTAACATCGTCTTCCTCAAGCATTACAGCATCAAGTGCTTATTCAAGCCCGAGGTAGTCGTTGTGATTCCTGAATGTTCGTTAAGTCATTGTTTATACAACAATTACGAGTACCTTTGAAAAATAAGAATAATTTCTACCTCTGATGTTCCCACTAGACATCTGCATGGATACATTCACGCAGTGAATGCACAACTTGATTCATGGATACTTCTCATTACTCATTGTACAATGGACCTGTGAATGAGTCTGAGTGAGTTCGGGTATAAAAGCTGTGTTGTGCTGTCGACCGTTGTAATTCATACTCATTCACACTCATGGATGGGCTAACTCACATTCACACTACTCACAACGGTTGAATATGCGTGAAAAGTGCTTGTGCGAAAATTCACGAAAATTCACGTATCCCTGATAATTGAAAAAAAAAACCCAAATCGCACAACAGAATCCCAAAATCCTCTGCGCAATAATTCGAGTAATTCGAATGATTCGAATGCGCTTTCCACCCTTATACAGCATTCACAGGTACCCAACATAAAGAATACTATGGGTAGTTAGTTAGTTATGATGAGTGTAAATCATAGGTTGTATGAGTCCTGTGAGTTATGAGACCTCGTTGCATCCATACTCACAAGCATTCATAATTCTCTTCACTCAATGAGTAAGGAATCACTGTGTGTGAATTGAATAAGAATGGGTAGTTAACTTCTATGGGTGTCTCATGGGTAACTTTTATGGCATTCATGCAGATCTCTAGTTCCCACTGGCCCCAATTGGGGACACTGTTATAAAACCTTACCTTCCGTAAACGATGTTCAACTTTCCTCGGATAGTAAAATTTTGTTTTATAGTCCACAATATATTTATGTAATTTACTAACGACCTACCTATTTTATGTCTTTACTCAAAAAACTCTTTCTGATTACTCTTTTGTCTAATAACACGTCAACAGCTTTTTAACCATCAAATGTCAATAAAAGAAGGAAGAAAAAATTGAAATAATAAAAGGTTCACGTTATTTGTTAAGGTGTCTTCGTTTGGGCACGGCTGGCGTAAACATGACTTTGGGCATATGGTCGCCAGGGCTGACTCGTACATGGCTTAGTCTGGAGATTCAAATTCACGAACTGTTCGCAGCAAATCAGGCTGTATATCGGCAATAACGTATTGAATGTTTGCTTTCAAGACCTCAATTATTTCTGGTTTATTGGCTTAGACATGCTACTCTACATATCTCCGGAGTAAATAATTAATGGCGTTTCGTGAATTAATTGTATCACGTGCTGTGTGGCATGAGGTGCCGTCCTGCTGAAACCACATATCTGCAACATTGCTCCGACGTGAGTCTTTGTACGATGAATTTTAAACCAAACTATTCTTAAAACAATCAATAACTGTCAAATCGGCTCTCACAGAAAATAGATCTGCAAAGTCAAAATTTTCCAAGTCTATAAAACCACCCTTTACATTGCCATGGTATGTCCTATCCTCATTTATATGGGTCGAAAGTACAGTTGCTTAACTTAAGCAAACTTTATGCTACAATATCGTTAAACAAACTAGAGTTCAAAAACGAGAATTAGAAATCACAATTCTTGTGTCTTGCGTACCGTCATGTCCGACGAAAATGTTGAATTCTGTCCTACCAGTTGATCCGCTGTTTCGTGTAATGCAGATAGTTGAATATAATTTGAATGTTGAAAAATTCGACCCTACGAACACAATACTTACTGCATAGTACTATAAAACAAATCATCAGCTGACCACCCAATGCCCAAACTTAACTTTAAAAATCACCTTCTTGGGGGTTCTTTTCAAAATCGGGATCGCAAGAATCATTAAACATAGACTGTGGCGTTTCTGCTGCCTACATTCTTCGATTAAGCCAATGTCATCTATTGTACATAAATAAACGAGTTACAGAACAGACTATTGAAAAAAGGTGCCACTAAGGTTGACTGCGAATATCACACAATTCTTTAGTCAGATCTCTAAGTACTCGTAGTTCATTCCAGTTGACGTCTTAATGTGTCATCATGTAAATATTTGGTAAATGTTGGACTTTTCTAGCCTAAAACTAAACTGAAAGCATTAGACTGTTGATGAAGGGTCCTAGGTGTTTCCCAAGTAAGGCAGGCATTTTTTTTTTATATGCGATATTAAGAAAATTAATATCCTTGTGGGAAAGCCCAAGGCTTTTCTGAACGCTATTGGAAAACTGAATACATTGAGTCTTTTCTTGCTATTGCAGTTACCTTAAAGTTCAGAGGCATTCTACTGTTCCTCAGTTTATTGTCCCCTACATTTACTTCAGCTCATTAGTAAGGATAAGATGTTGCTGATGTAGATTTAACAGTTAAGTTAAGTTTGCTTTGTGACCCACCTATTGTTTATTGTATACCAATAGATAGGATGAGTCGCATTAAACCGCTAAACTCCGTTGAGTTAAGGCAAATTGTGTGTGAAAAACGAAGAGTTGCACCTTCGCGAGTTTCGAAAAGGAGTTAATGTCACAAATGCCACAAGAATCATTGGAATCGTGCCCTTGCTTTAAGCATCATTAAAAAGTGGTTTGGTTCATGACGGCCTTCCAAATTTGATGACAATTGACGACATTGTGCGAGCATTAGTGAAAAATAACTGGATGATTTCAACTAAGGAGATTACTGAGAGGATTAATATTGACAATTCGTCAGCATTCCGGCATTTAAAAAAACTTAGATTTGCTTTCAATCTCGATACGTGAGTGCAACATTGTTTGAAAAAACAAACTGCACCGCGTCTCCGTGGCCATAGCCATATCCCTGCGTAGACGCCATGAAAACGAACCTCTTTTGTACTCGTATCGAGACGTAACTGGGTAATAGAAGTAGATACTATACAATAACTTGCCACGAAAAAGGGTTCTGCAGCCGTAGCAAAAGCTGACTCGTATCTTATAAAGATAGATACTACCTGTAGTTCAGATAACAGTTTGGTGAGATTCCAAGGTTCATATTTTTTTCGAGTTTCTTTCACCTGGCAGAACAATTTGAATGGAAAGAAATTTTGTTCCGCCAAAGCTGTCGAAAACTACCTTACGACGTTTTTTTAAGGAACATCGGGCACATACTTTTTCAATGAAACCCAACAATTATTAGACAAGTATAGGGTGGTATATTAGTATAGACGTTATTCTTCAAAAAAAAAACCCACAGGAAAGAGTCTAAAGTCGCATGACCTTGGAGGCCAATTAACTTCTCCTCTAACCGAAATAATCCGATCTTCGAATTTCGTACGCAATAAATTGATTGATTGAAGGCTTGTCTGGGCGGTAGCACTATCCTGTTGAAACCAGAGATGGTCCAGACCCAATTCAATAAATTTTGGAAAAAAAATAGCCGGTCAACATGTTGCGGTAACGTTCGATTCGGCCAATGATGCCGCCAACCTATAATCCCCACCATACAGTGACTTTTTTGAGATGTATTAATTTTTCGTGAATCTCGTATGGGTTACACAGAAATGACAATTTTGATTATTTCCGTACCCATCCATCCAAAGTAATTAAATTCGATGACAAATTGTTCTAGCGATCCAACATCCAATTAATAAATCGGCGACGTCGTAGATGTATAATTTGGATTTTATAAGCGTGCAAATGAAGATAAACTTTTAAGCGGCATATACACTGGTCAAAAACTCATCCAGCATGTGAGAGAGTATTAGTGAAAATGACACACGTATAGGTTGTGTGTCTGCTTAAAGCAAAATCAAAATGTTTTGATTTAAAGTCAATCGGGTAGACATGATTGATATAGTGTATTTATTTATTTATTTTTTTTTTTAAACTGACTTATAATATAAAATTACAAAATTAGGGGAGAGCACGAGCAACTAAGGCCTAGACAGCGACGAGACAACATCGCAAGCAGACAGCGGAACGGTTTAATTTTTTCGAAGATGGACGATAAAAATTTTATCTTTTTAACACAGATAGTGTTGTAGAACGTAAAAGAAAAACAATATAGCAACTGTAGTTGAAAAAATGATCAGTACAAAATGCTCCTTTAAAATTATAAAAAAAAGGATCTGGAAGCAATGCAAAAATCGTCCATGCTACTCGTATTTTCCTTTACAGACCGTTTGATAAGATCGTATACGGCAAAACTCGTTTATGAAAACCGGTTTGGTAGTGGCATTTGCATTAGCAGATAAAAGAATACCTCTGCTAAGATGCTTTGAATAAAAAAATTTAAAGAGTGTTCAATTTTTGTCAGAGACGGAAGTATTTCAAAATAAGTGTCGCGTTTGCATCACGTTATGAAGAAGTATTCTTGTGCACGCATCCAAAAGAACCGAGAATGTCATACGGAGCAGCTGCTAAATACATGAAAAACTCAAAAGCATTTGTTAGCAAGTGGGTGCACCGTTATTCCCAAGTTAAAAATGTGGATGATTTGCCGGATCGTGGGTCTACCCCAAAAACAACAAAAAAAGCTGGACAAAATGATTTTACGCGTGTTTGAAAAAAATCCTCTTCTATCGTTACGTGGAGGACAAGGGATTTTACATAAAAGAGGTCTAAATGTGTGTTATGATACGATACGAAGCCGTTTACTAGCCAATACTGTAAAATTTCGAAGCACAATAAAGAAACCACTACTGTCAAAAAAACACGTAGAAAAACGACTCAGTTGGGCCAAGGAGAATTTGGACAGAGATTGGAACAACGTTTTTTTTTCGGATGAAGCTTCTTTTTGGGCATGGTCTCCTATCACCTGGTGTACACAATCCAATAAATTAATCCAGCGGACCGTCAAACACCCGGCAAAGGTGCACGCTTGGGGATGCTTCTCAAAGCAAGGATTTGGCAATTTGTTCACGTTTACAAATAACTTAAACGTACCCAACATGGTCAAAATTTATAAGAAGGCTTTATTACCATCTGCCCAAAGGTGGTTTAAAAGAAGGAATGAGAATTGGTTACTGCAAGAAGATAATGACCCGAAACATCGCAGTCGTTTGTGCAGTGCGTGGAAACAAGAAAATGACGTCGATGTTTTAGATTGGCCATCACAGTCGCCGGATGCAAGTCCCATTGAAAATGTTTGGGCATTCATGAAGCTAAAGCTCCAAGGAAAGAAGATCTCGACGGTCAAACAATTATCATGAAAAATACGAGTTTGAAGGAGATCTTTGTCTCAAGATTATGCTATAAGATTAGTAGAAAGTATGCCTCGAAGACTCCAAGCAATTATTGATAATGGAGGAGAGTGGACAACATATTAATTGAAAAGCATTCAAGTAAATAAACAAAATAAACCAGTACAATTAATTTTTTTATTATTATAAGTTCTTCTTTAATTTTTGCCGTATACGATCTTATTAAACGGACTGTATATACTTTTTTTTTTTAAACTGATTTAAACTGAAATCGCACAAGACGTCGCACGTGTCTTCACACCTCAAAATTAAAGTAAAAATTAATGATTGAAGCCTCATGCACTCTCATATGCTTGTCTCTTTAAAATTCGTCGTAAATCACCTTAATTGAGGCCGAATTGTTGACTTAGGCGACGAATTGAGGTGCCTGACTGGTTTTGAACGCTTTCGCTCACACTGGTGATGTTTTGGCGTGTACGTGTTGGCTGAGCATGCCGATATTGAGTTTAATTCGATACCAAATCAGTTTCTTCAAAACACTTCACCATTGCACAAATTCCAGACACACTAAGGCGATTGTGTTGACCGAAAAATGCACGAATTTTACGAAATGTTATCTTTACATATCGCCCACTTTTGTATAGGTAATAAGCTTGAAAGGTTGCCTAGTAAACGACTCCATGACTTTAATTGCCAAAGATAGAGTGACATCTGTCAAAAAGATCCATCACATTGAATTAAGAAAATAACAATAATCTTAATTCAGGCCACACACTTGTAAGGATTGTCCTTGTGCCTTGTAAATCTGCTCCTTGGAATTTTCCACTCAAGATAGAAGCTTGGATGATATTGGCCATCATTTTTTTTCACTGAGAACCTGGTACCGTTGCAAGATCGTAGCGGATTAATGTTACGAAGCAAAATGATAGGCACGCCAATTTTCAATGTTAAAACATGCGGAGGCGTGCCGGGTAAGTCAAGTGAATTGCCATCATTAGCGACTGCATCGCGTAAATGGATGTACTCTTCCCAGCGCAGCTTAGTTTGATTCAAGCGAATGTAGAGAAGTCGACATTCGCATACATGGAACAATTGACGACATTTCAGGATGTGATTTTCAGCGTTTTCACGTACCATTAACCGTTACGTAGTAGTTCATAGCGCTGACTTTCTTATACGTTTCTGCATCAATTAGTGAATTTCTCATTTTGATTCCGAAATGATACCCATCTTCTCTTTGCCAAAATAGAAATGGATATTGCAATGAGTCGTATGGGACTCGTGGGACCTTACTATTTCTAACTATAACGATTGCTGTTTCATCAATCGTTGGAGCATTTTATTGTCTTGCGTGTTGACCAACGGGTGCCTTATCTGCGCCTTTACAACTTTGTAATCGTCAGCTGGCATTCGTTCAAGGGCAGTTCTGAACAGTTGAATCAATTCGTTGTGTTGATCGAATAAAGTTTGCAGTTCAGCGACAATTTCTCTTCTAGTGTCCCTATTGAATCGACAACGTTGATCGATTTGTTCATCTATGTTTCCCATGAAATAAATCTGAAGAAATTTGTGATCTGCATCTGGAAGTGGTAGTAATGACCCAGCACGATAATCAATTTAGCCTTGCACTTTGAAGGTTGGCATGAAATTCTCGCGTATAATATTTGTTGCGCCGAACGATGTCATTTGGAAACACAATTGCACTTCTGAATGTTTCCCAAGAAATGTTTCGATTGGCTTGTCTTACCTGATACCAATGCCGATAATGGATCAGGCGATGGATATAACTCTGGCAATTTAATTTTCCCAGCTTTTAATCATAATTTTGATCATAATGGATTGCAGCCAGCTCCAATAATGGCATCCATCAATCATTTAGTGTTTGTCTAGACCGAGCTGTGCGTGATCGTGGGGCTTCGAGTCTTTGCTCATTTTGCTCGCTTGTTTCAGACGAATGGGGCTGACCTGTGCGTAATCGTTGAACTTTAAGTTTTTGCTCACGCCGCTCGCTTGTTTCAGACGAACGGGTTTCAACTGTGCGTGATAGTTGAACTTCAAATCATTGCTCACCTTGTTCGCCAGATTCTGAGGTTCGCAGCAAGCTTTTGCTTGAGGTTTATTTCTACCAATCGCTGCTCGTTTCGGAGACATATTTTGTAAGCATAAATGGTAATCTGAAATACCATCATTTTCAATACAAAAAATTGGTATTATTCCAAAGCAATTGAAAGAAACTTTGTTGACGAATTTTATCGGCAAATGGGTTGAAACCAACTGAAAAAATACAAAAATTCGGCATTGGAAAGCAATTAAAATTCACTTCCATTGACGATGCAATGTAGGAAAATTCAATGAATAACTCACCAAAAAAATACACCAAAAGTAGATGAAAAGTATACCCCATATGTGTATTCATAAACCGAAAGGACTATCACTTTTGTCAATAATAATGTTTTCAAATCAATTAAAAAAAAATACAAAAATTCAATATTGAAAAGCAGAGCAAAGCACTTATGATTTAAACATAGACACGTGTCCCACAAAAATTCCAGTTGCCGTATAAGAAAATAATTGTTATTTGCACTAACTCACTAACTCGCCAATCCGCACTCGAACCTCTGATGTGAAATGAATTCTTTTACTCAATCTTCAACTTCAATTAGCGGAGCTGCTAGGATTCTTTTTATCTATTGTAATTACTAACCTAATCATCGGATTATCCCACTCGCGACCAGAAACTACTCATAAATACCCTTTTTATGTCATCGCAGTGCCGATTTTATTTGCCCGAGATATGGTTTTCGGGTCATTATCTGTGCACTGATTATCCGAGGTACGGGTCTATGGTTAATGTGGGAAAACTGTATGTAAAACTCACAAAATCTGAATCGAGTTTTTCTTTTTGATATTTAAATCGAGTTTTAAATACAGAAGATTTCGAGTATTTTTGCTCTATATCTCGTCACTGGTGCTTACATTCGGAAAAATGCTTTCACAAAAATTATAGCTCTCAATATTTCCAACAGTTTTTCCCTACATTACTTCCACGTAAAATTTAAAGTTTTAATTGTTATTCTTAATATTTGCAAAAATAGATCAAAAAATCAACATTTTCGATTGTAACTCATCAATCATGTGTCCGATCAATATGTGACTATTTATAAAGTTTTGCATGAAAAAAAAATAAAAATTAAAAAAAAAATGGTACCAAAACCTTTTTCACAGAATTCTGAACAAAGTTGCTGAAGACATTAGTGCTCTATCTCTTACCATTTAAGAGTCAATAAAGGACAAACAAACAAACAAACATTGATTTTTATTTATAGAAAAATGATAGTTCAAAAATTTCATCTCTAGAACGGAAAATAATGTCTTAAGAATGACTTCCTCTTCTTGGTTTATGCTGGTGTCTTCCTTAAATTTTTTATTGGCTCGCCCCGGAACAGTAATTAAATTCACACAAGAAAATCTTTGGGGAATTTTCTATATACATATTTGTATGCATTCAAAAAATAATTGAAATAAAATATTGAAATCATACAAAACTACTCCGTCCGGTCGAAAATTCAACAGAAACTTTTATTAAACCAGCTCTTATTCCATTACTGGTCGGAAGCCACAAAGTTCACACTCTGCTTCTACAAATAGAAACCCTCCTAAATATAACCACACTACATTTGGTAAAATTCTAAAACTCCATCCGCACACTTCTTCATGGGTTATAGGAATATCCTCCTTGAAATAAAAGGAGACTCCTTGTAGGGCAAGTAAAATTTAAATTCACTTCGGAACCCCCAAAAACTATAAATTTTAATATAGACAGGCGTTTTCCATCAATAAATTAAAAATTTATTTCCAAACCTAATGGGCGTTTAGCTCCTATGCAAACTATTCGTACTCGTATCTCTGGAAAAGGAAATCGAATGGGATTCCGCTGTCGGAGCACTGGCACAAAATATTGTCCTTTCATTTATTACAAAAGGTTACGTAATGTAACGAAATGACTTTTCCACTGCCCACCTTGTGCTTTCAAATTTTTAAAGAACGACTAAAGTACTATTTCTTAATTTGTTTTTTTTTTTTTTTTTTTTTTAAGGAGCGGGAGGTCTGGTCTGGTCACAATCAAGGTCACCATGGAAATTAATGGTTGCTTCCCTAATTATACTCGTACAACAGCTTGGTGTTGATAACATTTTAACAATTTATTTTAAGCCGGAAAAAGTATTCGTGTTCATCATCAGTTCGGTCGGGTCGTTTTATCACAGAAAACTTGTCATCAAACATTTATGAGATAAAGTTAAATTGTGGATTAGAGAAGCCGGTCGGAAGATTAAATAATTCAAATTAATCTTTGCTGTTCCAATTTTATGTTACGGATACAATGATGTCAGTGTTGAAACAATTACATGGTTACCTCGGTTACACTTGTAAGCTTTGAAATAATTAAATTGGATCACAACTATAAATGTTTTACATTTTGTATTAGATTTTACTATCTGTTGGCAGATAAAATTTATTTTAATATCCCGGAATTTTGATACCCTTTTCAACCAGAGTGAGCCTTCATAGATAGAGCGAGTGGCACATAATTAAGAGTAGTTACTGCAATAGAGTCAAATCTGGCATGCTGGCAAAATATAAAGGCTGAATTAATATCCGTAGAGGGATTCGAGCCTATCATTAGTAAGTCAGAGTTTTTCTTTATTGAGAAACCGGAGAAAAATGAAGAGAAGTGGATATAAGCAGAGAATATAGATTGACACGACATGAATGGACCTAATTAAGGTGGAGCCGGGGCTTTAACCAACAAGCGCCTTCAGCCAGTTTTTTTTTTAACTAGCCTCCAGTTTCACACGCCAAGTTGGTTGAGGACGCCTTTTATTTGCGTGCGCCTCCTGAATTTTTATGCATCGGGCATCCCATCCATCGACCAAATTTTTCAGATAAGTCAGTGTATACTCCTTACCAAATCATTGCGTGCCGTTTTGAAGAGCTTAGCTCTCAGATCGTGTGCTCCAGCAGCTTGTTTGGACTTTGATATAACTATCTCCACTTCACCCATGTCGAGTTTTTTTGTTTTTTTTTTTTTACGTGGGAATGTGGAAACCTTGCATAGGCACCTATGGTCCGACGTCCATTGGTAGTGTCAGATTCTTACTGACTAAAACCACATTCCGAGGAAACTTTCCGTTTATTCCCCCGCGGAATTACCGCTAAGTATTACTTCGCGAGGGACGGATTTGAGTTTTTTGCTTCGTCACGGGGTGCTTAGCGAATTCGCGTTCCGCCGCTGTTCTAAATTCCTTAGATCGCACATTATTCGTACTGCTGCATGGTTCACAGCAGCCCAAAGATCTTCGGACTTTAACATATATTGAACTATGTTTTCTGGTGTTGGCCGTTCACCAAATTCTTCACACAATATAGCTCTTTCGTTTTCATACCGAGCACATTCGGAGAAAACATGCTCCACGTTCTCTAACGCGTTTACGCAGCGAGGACAGGACGGACTCGAATCACGGTTTCGATTGAATAGATATTCCCGGAAACAACCGTGATCCGTCAAGAACTGTGTAAGAAACAAATCAGTTCGCCGTGTTTTCATTTTACTCAATTTCTTGGCTTCATTTGCACGCGATTTTCATAAAGCCGCCTGGCTGTAGATAGGATATCGATTGGTACCATAGAGGATAATATCAATATCGCGTCGTGGGATAAGTCGCGGTGCACATAATATGTACACAGATTTGATTCCCTTCATGTGTGTGTTTTTATTTGCGACGTCGGACCATATTTGTGCCCCGTACAGCTGTACGGAGGCTACAACTCTCGCAAGCATTAATCGTTCCGCCGCCGATATTCGACATGAGTCTCGAAAGAGCGCCTATCACTTTCTACGATTTCTTGCAAGCGTATGCGAGTTGATGCTTGAAATTAAGCCGAGCATCAATCGTCACCCCCAGGTCGAGTGGATGCAATTTTTAGTCTTTATCATCCAGGCTGAAAGGTTCATTATACCTGACTGCGGTAATTGATTCGTCATCGCCGTTGTACAGACTACAAAAAACTTTTTTCAAATCATCATGAACTGCGACTCCACTACAATAATCCCTTGTTCGTGCCAACATTCTGGATGTTCTGTTTCACATCTATTCACCTTAAAGCGACTTCACAGTGGGCAAATCAACTTTTTGGCCACGCAAATATTCTTAACGTAGAAGGAATCCTACCAGAAAACAACGACTACACCATACTTAAACAATGGTTTGACAGGGAATTCCATGGAAGCATTCCCTCCAGATTCTTTTCGGCAACTCAATTCATCGATGCCGACGGTTCAAAGACCGATAGTGGAGTTGGTGGTGGATAAGCCTAGCCCTAGCCTCTCTTTCCTCCTCCTCAATCACTGCAGCGTGGCTGAAGAAAAACTTAATATCTGAAATGGATATTCGGTTTCTATCTTTAACGATAGTCAGGCCCCCATCAAATCCCCGGACCCATGTCCTCTTAATTCAAAAATAGTCGTGGACTGCCGATTATCACTCGTGGAGATGGCGGAGCAGATTAACATTCAGCTTTGCTAGGTGCTGGGGCATAGAGATATTCTAGGGAATTGTAGGGCCGATGAATTTTCTTAAAACTGGAACCACTACCCATTACACCTGAAGAGAGTTACATTGGTATACCTATCTCTATATGCCAACTAGAGCTAAATCTGGATTCTAATGGAAGAACAAATCATAGGTAGACTGTTGGATCGACTTGTTTGGCGACCAAACAAATCTGGCCAAAACTAGATTTGAATCGCTCCAATAGTTTAATCCTTCTAACCAGAAAACAGCTTATACCATCATAGGTGTCACCACTGGACACTGCCTTCTAGGTAAACATGCAAGAAGGTTTGACACGTTTACAAACGACTTTTGCAGAAGCTACATGGACGAGAAGGAGGGGGAGACAATCCTCAACCTCCTCTGTATATGTCCAGCTCTCTTCCAAAGAAAAAATCTCCACCTAGGAGCCTTCTTCTACAATAACTTAAGCGACTTAAGCAACACAGACATCAAACGTCTCCTAGGCTTTATCAAAAGCCTCAAATGGTTTCTTGAGCAAGAGGATCACAGATCCACGTGGCATCACAACGGGCCAATAGGCCTAAATGGGTTGGTTTTCGTTTCAAACAGCCACTTTAACCTACCCTGTAGATTGTAGTTGTGGCATCATTTTTTTAACTTTTAGTAAAACCCCCAAATCCAATTCCTGGAGTAGAATATTTAATTTCCTTCTCAGGCTTCTTTGTTTTTATCCTAGAAAGCCAGTGTTCGCCACTCCTCTTCTGCTCGCAGAGCTCCTGAACAGCTCCAGTGCTTTCATCCATAGCCGCTTTGTATGGATCTTGCTGAGCTGAATGCCCTTGTCGGCATTCGTCATCAAACCAGGGGTTTTCCTTGTGGTGATGGAGTAAAACCCAGCACATCACAAGCGGCATCTCATTCGGCTTTTGGCAATGCTCTCACTGATCATCTATACCTGAAGCTGGCGGCAATGAACCTCTTAATATAGTTAAAATCGATCGAAAAGGATTTGACGATCCCTTGCGATTGTAGCCGTCATGCGAAATTCCACCAAACAGAATTACACCAAATGCAACCATAGTAACTATGAACTGTTTTACACCCACGAGTTAAGACGGGCTATACACTTTCGTGTTCGTTCACCTCGAGACTTCTCTGAGCCTATGAGTCCGAATAATGAATTTAGAAACTCAGTTCACCGTGCCATATAGTTGTTGCTGCTATAGATTCCACCATATATCGGTTCCTTGTGAGTACACCTGTAAATAATTTGTGACATCTACTGTTCAGTCCTTTTTTAACATTAATTCCTTCTCCAATAAATTTTTGTTTACACAGTACGAGAGATACTGCAATGCTGAAAAATATGCATATTATGCATATACTCGTACACATAGCCCACATCTTTCCTTTTCGATCTAATACCCCATTCGACAGATCTGAATTTTATCCTCAAATCCAACGGGCCGCATGTGACCAAATGTATCTTTACAAATGTTTTCCTCCAGCTTTTGGTCTCCCTAGAGAAATTTCTGAAAAGTGAAAATAGTTGTTCCATTTGCACAAATACCAGTAACACTATAGCCGCACAGTATCATCCCTTGGCGTCCCCACTTTAGGCGCATTGCCTCCGTTTATTTTCACTCAATTTGTTTGTTTTTTTTTTTCTCTGTTTGTCCCAACAAGAAATATCGAAAAGGGAATTACTTTTGTAAATAACGATGCGATTCCACCCACATAGAGAGAAAAAGCGCGGGCAGCAACTACGAGGAAGCACCTAGACATCACCCGCGCCCATCTTACATGAATGTTACCATAAATATCTTTTCCCCCATGACAAAAAATAATCTTCGACCATAAAATTTGGCTTTAAATATCAGAGATTTGGACGAAAGTACAAAATGTCGCAACCATAGCCTTATCCTAGCGACCGACGGCCGATGGCAACATGAAGAGTTATTACTTGGATGCATTCCAGAAAATTTAAATTATATTGCGACGATTTCCGTTTCACTGGGAAATGTCTTTTAACAGGGCGGGGGAGTATCTCAAGCATCTAAGTCTAGCTGAAATCTAGATACAAAGCAATAGATACGATCCGCCAAACCAAGTTGACACTGCGGTGATGTTGGACTTGTGTAGAATTTTAGAATTTTAGAATTCTTCCGTGCGCGACATTACACTTAAACGATAAGCGAGGGGAACCCATTATAATGATAAATACACCGAGTTTCGTTTACAAGGACATTGCAATAAATTATTTGGCAAAAATCCTTATAGCAAAAAAGAAAATTACCCATTTGTGTTACTTTCTAAATTGAGTGGAAAATAAAATTATAAAAACAACAAATCTACAAGAGTACTCGTATCTTCGAGCCTTAGACGAAGTATCTACGAATACCAAGTGTATACATATTTCCTTTTTCGTAAATAAAAAACTAATTGAGAAAACAAGTGGGTCTATGAGGTTTGGCATCTACGATCTACGAGTATATCCTTGGCACACGAACTGCAACATACACATATACGAGTAGTACTCCCGTTTAAGGTTAAATTATTGTTTTGGTCATTCGGCGAATTGAATTATTAAACGACAAAGTTTAGTTGTGGATGAAAAATTAAACAAAATGAAAATAAAAATAAAACCGAAAAACAAAGAAAACTTTAAACGTTGTTGGTTGTGCATTCGTGTGAAAAGAAGAACGATGAGAGGAGTCGGATCTAAACGAAAACGATAACCCACCCCTTGGTCTTGTCTTGGCTTGATGTTTAAAAACTTTCGCTTTGAAAGGGAACTTTCTACTTGAAGTAAGTGAATGAACAAGTATGCGTACAATATGAATAGCATTACAACAAAGATGGAGACGGAGACGGAGACGGCAACGAAGAGGGAGGGTAAATCCTTCCAGGACAAACTTTTATCCCTGGAACGATGACTTATCACCTGATTTACTCGTAGGTTTTTGCCCAAATGAAACTTTGCCAAAGGAATCCTTTCAAATTATTTAACGACTTTGTTAAATCTACTGAAAAGGGGACAGAGTGCAGGACTTTGGAATGTCGAAAGTATTTCATTATAGTGACACCTTGTTATAAGTGACATGTATTTAAGGATGGCACCCTGTAAATCAAACAAAACTTTCGTGATGAAAATCTAAATTTAATCGACGAATTAAATTTAAAGTTTCAATTTAATTATAAACTTTATTTTCGAAAATTTCTTGAATAGCGGTAACAATTTATTGGCCCTTAGAATGGGCTTTCATCTATTTTTCTATATAAGAAACTGAGACCATTGATATGGCGATATAACACAGTGAATATAGTAGTAAAGAATAACATCGGTTTCACTATGTATATCAAACATTGGTCATCATCTAGCACCCATCACAGGAGGATGTTAACGTATCTTCCACTGGCCAGTTCTAAGTAAATGTAACAATCATTCGATGCTCCATCATTCGCAAGGTTTCGTGGGGTGATAAACTACATATTTTCCCCCTTCAATCCTTATAGGCAAAAAATCATTGTACGTAGGATTTTTTCAACGCGCCTTAGTTTTTTACATTTTAACTCTGATGTAGTGAAATCCTTATTCTTCGCTATGCAACCTTTTTTTACACTCCATGAGCGTGGTATGGCCACTGCTACTTTTGCATTCCTATTCTGGCCCTTAATGTCGTTAACATGATCTCTGGTGAAAATGGACGTTGCGAACAAAATATCTTGAGTAAATTGCTCACTTACTTATTCGAAGAAGTTCAAATAATAGATGCAGGTTCAGTAGATGTTGTCAGAATATACTTCTTTGAATTACGTTACTTTTTACATAAGGAACAGCATTGAATCTCTTAACAACAGTTTGTTCTTTAGGGAAACAGTTCTGGTGTTGCAAGCAATAATTCCGACTCCAAGACCAGTAACAAAACACTGCTTGGGTTTAGTTACTGCTCCAGCTACTTCTTTATTTTATTTATTACGACATGATCAACGATCATTGCCTTCCGTACATGCATGCCAATAAAGTTCTTGTATTCCTAGAACCCAGTGGATTATAACTTTAATTTCTTTGGTTTTAAACTATCAATGGCCCACCAGCTTATTGCAGTCCTGACAATTCAACTATTGTATCTAGATGCTACATTCTGTCTTCTAGCTTTGATCATCATATAACCATTTCGTGCGTTTCTTTTTTTTATCAGAACAAAACTGTCAGATGAAGAATTGGTTGTACTTCTTTCGTGTTCATATTATTAAAATTTGTCAATCTTCCGGAGGACGAACACTAATTGTTCCGGAGCGAAAGTTGGACATCTACACAGGTATTGCTCCAAGGTGCCTTTATCACTCTCACAGCGAATGTCACAGTGGATCGTATCACTAATGTCAAGAACATTTAAGTTCTTTGAAAATGCGTAACCATTTCTCGTATTACACTTCGTCCCCGTAAAGATTCCTTGATATTTGCTGCCTTAAAATAGCAAAAAAAGCCATTGATCTTAAGGGATTTGGAAGCATTTGTTTTGTTGAAGAGTTGAAGTTGTTGAAGAGTCATTCTTGTGCTCATAGAAAAAACACAACGCAGGGAGTCACAATAGTCACATTGTCACACACACATTGTGGCCAGCTTGCAATATCTAACGTTTTCTACCTCCAAAAGATTCGGTGAAGAGCTACTTACTCGTACATTCGGTTCCTGAAATAAATTTTACCGGCGTTCAGGAAAAGTGGATTTCGTATTCCCACACTAACAGAAAATCTGATGTTGTTGTTGTTAATTGTTGCGTCATTGTAAAGGTCGAATTCCGTACAGAGGACTCTCATCGTACAAAGCTAACGCAACTTCAGTTTGTGTAGTGTCAAGAATCACTTTCTTTTAAATTAAAGATTGCTTTGAAGGTATAACCCACGTGCTGATTAACAAAAGAAGGCAAGTCCATAAGCGGCTTCAGAACAGAGCCAATGAGCAAAGACAAATCGTTCTTTGGACTATAATGAAAACAGCAGTAATATTTTGGGTGAAAGCTTAATCCACCATATCAAAGTCGTGTAGATCAAGAAAAGATTTCTCGACTCCCTCAGACAGTCGATAAACGACCGAACTTGCAGTTTCTGGACATGACGAGCTTAGGAACTTTTTCATCTAGGATGATATTAAAATACTTAAAAAGTAAACCAAGTAAGTCGGCTTGCTTCTTTTTCTAGTAAAGAGAATAAAGAGAATTACCGTAAAGCTTCATAAAGTCATCCTACCAATCAGAAAGCATTATGTGGATTACTTTCTACTTTAAAGCAAGAAACTACGGTGGCGATAGCGTCTACACCCATAAAAACTCGATCCGGCGTACCACAAGGAAGTCATCTTGGTCCTCTCTTATTCATGCTGACAATTAAAGATGTTATCTGTATTGTTATAAATTAATTTTTATCAGTATAAGCGGATGTCGATCGAGGAAATTGGGAGATGCTATTCCAGGAATGAGGTTCGGAAGTTTTACCAAAGGGTAAAAATAACATGCCGCGGAAACAAACCCCGAACCGAAGCCTGTAGAGATGAACAAGGGAACATCGTAGTAGAATCGCAGTCGATACTGAGGATGCTGAGGAAAGATCATTTCTGCAGACTGTATAACGGCGATGACGGACCAAATACCGCTGTCAGGCAGAATCAACCTTTCAACCTGGACGATGATGACCAACAATTCGTCCACCCGACCTGGATGAAG
This sequence comes from Volucella inflata, assembly GCA_928272305.1. NCBI lineage: Eukaryota > Metazoa > Arthropoda > Insecta > Diptera > Syrphidae > Volucella > Volucella inflata. Next base: position 109,209,656 of record OV743720.1, on the reverse strand, counting down.
TGAAGATAGCCATATCGAAACTTAAGTCCAACAAAGCTTCTGGAGCGGATGGCCTGACTGCCGAGCTCTTCAAAGCGGCAGGCGATGACTTGGTTAGGAGCATACACCAACTCATCTGTAAAATATGGTCGGACGAAAGTATGCCCGATGAATGGAACCTCAGCATTGTTTGTCCTATTCTCAAGAAAGGAGACCCTCTGAACTGCGCCAACTACAGAGGCATCAGTCTCCTTAACATCGCATATAAGATCTTATCTGCCGTATTGCGTGAACGCCTGAAGCCGTTCGTCAACAACCTGATAGGTCCATATCAGTGTGGCTTCAGGCCAGGAAAGTCCACCATCGACCAGATATTCACACTACGGCAGATCTTGGAGAAGACCGATGAGCTTCAGATCGATACCCACCGCCTATTTATCGATTTTAAGTCCGCGTATGACAGCATCTATAGAGACGAGCTATATAGAGCAATGTCTAGTTTTGGCATCCCTGCCAAACTCGTCCGTCTGTGCAGGATGACGATGGAGAATGCACGCTGCTCCATCAAGGTCGGTAATGATCTCACCGAGACCTTTGCACTTGAAAGAATAGTGCAAAACTCACGAGCAAACACAAGAGGCACTATCTTTCAAAAGTCCGTCCAACTACTCGCATACGCCGACGATATTGACATAATCGGGAGAAAGCAGCGTGATGTCAGTGGCGCTTTCGCGAGAATTGAGACGGATGCGGCGAAAATGGGTTAAGCGGTCAATGAGGGCAAGACCAAGTATATGCTGTCAAGCAAAAAGGACAACCAACACCGACGTCTCGGACAGAACATCACCCTCGACAGATATAACTTTGAGGTAGTTAAGGGCTTTGTCTACCTAGGCTCCGCTATAAATACAGACAACGACACCAGCGCTGAGATCAAGCGAAGAATAACTCATGCCAACCGCTGTTTCTTTGAGTTAAGAAGGCAATTGAGTAGCAAAACCCTCTCTCGGACAACAAAAGTCACCCTTTATAAGACTTTAATAATCCCGGTCCTGCTCTATGGAGCAGAGGCATGGACATTATCAAAAATGGATGAGGGTGTTGTTGGTTGCTTCGAGAGAAAAATTCTTCGGGCGATCTTCGGTCCCGTCTGCATTGACGGTGAGCGGAGGAGGAGATACAACGACGAACTGTATGGAATATACAGCGACATGGACCTAGCCAGAAGAGTGAAGATCCAAAGACTGAGATGGCTGGGTCATGTAGAGCGCATGGAAACCAATGCTCCGGTCCGAAAAGTCTTCGAATCCGCCCCCGAGGGACAGCGCAGTAGAGGAAGGCCAAGACTCAGGTGACGCACGCAAGTGGAAGGGGACCTCAGCCAACTTAGCGTGTGAAACTGGAGGCAGCTAGCCAGGGATCGAGTGGGCTGGAGAAGCTTGTTGACTGAGGCCCAGGTCCACCCCGGACTGTAGCGCCACCTAAAGTAAGTAAGTAAGTAAGCGGATGTCATCCAAATATTTCGACACATTTCGCTTTCTTTGGAGTGCTTTCTGCTGCAAGAAAACTTAAACAGGATTTCCACTTGGTGCGACAATGTTTAAAAATTCCAAACCACGATATACACTCAAAAAAATTCACAGCACTACACCGGACTTATTTCAATAATAATGAATCCATTCATGTCCTAACCGAAACGCGCGGCTTAGGTATTATCTGTGACAATGGACTGAACGTTCGTGTCCACGCAGTTTTTCAAGCTAAATCCCTTTATAAAACATTTCCTCGGCAAATACGCAAATCAAGTCTGGTCACCTTGTTACAGATCCCATATATTTTGCGTGGAATTTTGTACAGCGAAGGTTTCCGATCCAAGGTCTAATTCGATCATCAGAAACTGATAAACTTACAACCTCTTAAGACACGTCGTGAAGTTAGTGACCTTTGTTAAGCAGCTTTTAACTAGTATAGTAACATTGAATCCCCAGCCAAAGAAGAGAAGAAGCATCCCATGTTAAAGGACATCATTGTACGAGTACACACAGTACACTTCCCCACAGATTTGATATCGAAATTAATAACCGGTCTCTATGAGCCTTCAACACATTTTTGTAAAAGCAAGTCCTTGTAGTCAACATCAAAAATCCACTGGCTGTATTAATATTTTGATGAATCCTGCATGCAACACATTTCAACTTTTTCCACCCTGCTGGAGTCAATATACGTCTAACGTCCGTTCTTTAGATAAAATGAGTTTATAAACAAAGTGCAATACGTCTGCGAGGCAATATAGAGAAAACTTTCTTTAACCAAAACCAATTCTGAAATTAAACGTTCGGCAAATTAATTTGACGCTTTAACCTTCAAATTTTATTTACAAGAGTTCAACTGCAGAGTTATTCACAAGTTGAAGCACTAATAGTCTGTCGTCCAAGGGAAATGCAATTTCAAAGCAAGAAGTTTCCATGATCTCAAGTATTGAAGCCTTTGGCATTTTAATGTTGGAGAGCAATTCTGCAAATGAATTTCACCGATTTAAATTTAGTTGTATGGAAAGTTTTAATATAATTTCTGTTCTCAAGCTGCTTTTGGTATGATGTCGAAAATGTAGCGGACAAGGTAGAAAATGCCAATCATCATTAGAGGATTCATGCTTGGTAAGGTTCGTTAGGAGGTTAACTGTACATTAATTTATTTTAACTCCGAACAGCTCTTTAAAGTTTAATATAAACTGATCCCAACCTTAAACTAAAGATCTAATGACAAAAATGTTTAAGGTCGAACGAGATTATTGTTAGGGCCATTTCTGGGGTACTACGATTCTTTTAGAGGTAGAGGTTGCTGCCATTATAAATGACTTTACTTTACTCGTTTGCTTCTAAGCACTTGCTAGTATAAGTTGTTGTTCTTTTAAGTCATGCGATCAGCCTTAGAACTGTCCTGAGTGTGGCTAGATACTTGCTTACTTATATTATTCAGTTTGACTTACGAATCATTTGAATGCCATCCGCTTCTGTCAGAGGGCACCTCTGTGCTTAGTACTGAGCTTCTTAAAATCCATTAAATATACCAATGGGGAATTTCTGTTCGCACTGAACGCTGTCCTAGCTCTTACAAAGCAGCGGACGCTCTTCTTCAAACACTGATGAGCATACAAGATATACCTACACACAGTTGTACAAAACTTATCTTTCTAAACGCTGTCACAAGTAGCCTTTCAATTCCCAAAAAGGTTAAATTTTAGACTCTATTTAAGGACTTCTTTTAGTGTGGTCTGATCAATTTGCATACCGAAACCGATCCATCAAGTTGATGACGAAGGACTTACTATAATATGTTACCTATGGGGTAATTACATGTAAAGAGTGTTTTTTTTAAGAGCTTGAGAACTTTGAATAATATTACAAGACAGAAATATTGTTGAAATAAATTTTTAATTATTAAAATCTGGTAGATAATTATATTTATTTATTTTTTAAATATGATTTCGGCATAGGCCTGCCGCGGCTACGAGTACATGGTCCATTCGATCAGTCCAGTTTTTCACTACTTTTTCCAATAAATCTAGCCGTATGGCGTCAATGGTGGCTTGAATATTGCCTTCCAATGCTTGAAGAGTTGCTGATGTATCGGCATAAATCAATGACTTAACATAGCCCCATAAAAAGTAATCTAGAGGGGGGGCCAGTTAACAGGACTACTTCTGGAAATAAAGTTGACATAAAATTGATTTTGCAATAAATTGATGGTTAAGCGCGCTGTATGGCAAGTTGCGCCGTCTTGTTGGAACCAAATGTCGTCGATGTCTAGCTGATTGATTTTTTTAAATAGGAAATCAGACCGACGATGCAGTCATAGTGTAAACCGCACCAAACAGTCAATCGTAATGATGATTCGTTTACAGCTTAAGGATTGTCTTCGCTCGATATATGGCAATTTTGCTTGTTGACGAAGTCATTTTACCCAGAAATAAAATTGACGAAGTGCTCTATGAACTTAACGAACAGATTTATTTTTCCAAAGAAAATTTCCACAATTTGGAAGCGTTGTTCTGGCGTTAAACGATTCATGGAGAATTGCCAAACCTTACTGAACAGAAAAGTCAACAGAGTTTGACATTGACAGCTGTCAGACAACAACCACCTATTACTTTGACAACCGGTGGTGTTTAGCTTTCGCAAAGTTCTTCTCTACCAAATTGAATAGTTCGGCCTGTGGCACTGTGGGACTAATCCTGAATTCTTATTCTTTTCCATACAGCAACACTTTACTATTTTCTGTGAACGTAGATTTAGAAAATTTCGCTTAGTAGTTGAAAAATATAATTAATGATGTTTGCAACACCGACAAACAACCAAAAAAGTATGTTTGTTTGTAATTTAGTTACATTACCTGACTAGCGGGGCCTCCACGGCTGACTTTGTTGGAATCTTTCAATAATTTTCCTCACCATTGAAACTATTACATCACTTTTTACAGCACGTGTTTGTTAGGAATACTGATAGACTAGAGTTCTTCTACTCTTAATTGCTCCAATAAAATCCTTTCAGTGCTTTGCGGCGATAAGGACGAAAAAGAAAACATAACTCGTAGCAATTATTCACTCTAGCAGTCAATCTAATTAGTGGCCTTCCAGAGTATACCGATTCACAGTCAAAGAAACCACCAGAATACTCAAAGCTAAAATCACGACTCATTTAACCCACTAACGTTGCGATGGTGGTTACCAGAGCGACGGACTAATGACCTCAACCTCATATTCTAATGTGGTCCTCTGTAAAAACCACGATTCTTGAACCACAGTTGAGAGGTTACATCACCCAGGTACACACCAGTGTTTTCGTACATGTGCGGTCCTCCAGGTGAAGCTGTAATGAGCAATCATTGTGATGCTTCAACCTGGAATGGAATCGTTACTCAATTTAATTAATTTCCTACCTCAGGCAATAGAACTGTAACTGGGGCACACTGTAGTGCGTCGGTCAAAAGACATATAGAAAAACGAGTGCATAGCTATGTAGATGAGTGCTATGTAGGCGATCTGCTACTCTGCTCCATCACAGAATCTTAGTACATCAGGAGCGCATATTAACCCAAGCTGTAGCTGTAGCCGAACCATCTACCGCTACTACTATTGCTACTGATATCCAAAAGTCGTTTGCGAACGTATAATGGCTCTTTAGTGCTCGAGAGAGTATTACCTAAATCCACAGCCATACTGAAGCCAACAGGATATGTGTCAGGCACATACGTCTATGGGTATACACTGGTTTTACCTTGGCCCATAATCTCATCGGTACTACTATAGATGGTGGTGGGCAGTTGAGTAAAGTTTTTGCGGCTCATCCTGTTTACCCACGTCAATTGCACAATGAGAGGGCGACTTAATCTTCCACTCTCATCTGTGAACCGAAATGGTTTCGTGCATTAAGAAGGTATGGCTACATTTCGTGCCACCTAACCTTCTGCAACTCGTACCTCAACCAGGACTGGTAATACTAAACTGTTATTTTACGACAGTATCGCCAGGATTATTAAGACTAAGAATACATAGATACATACGTACCAGAGCATTTGACTACACCTGGCCGGGCAGAAGTTTTGACGTATATGAATGTATGTTACGTTTGTAGCTTTTAGCCGTTAAATCGAGAATGGAGATAGTTTTTGTAGCCCTGAAGGATGAAGGCGAGCACTTTGGTTGCTCAAGTGTGCTGAACAAACAACGTTGGTATTAATTTAAAATTACACATCCTTAGAGGTGAGATTGCAATTTTAAAAGCATTTAATACAATATTTTTAGGTGAGCTCTTATGGTGAGAGGTCCAAATTTATTTGCTGAGTTGGTATACGTGGTGAAGTAGCATTTAAAAATAGGATAATAAGTGGCATAATCAACAAAGTGTAATGGTACTGCGAGAAGTCTATGTATACACCTGAAGATGTAACAAAAATTGAATCATTTGGAATATACCACCTTGATCAAACAGTTCCCGTGTGGCGCTCCTATTATTCCGATTTGAGTTCTTTTTTTTTGTTAAGTTAGTACATCTGTTGTTGTTATTCCCTCTAAATCTTAGTGTCATAGCTTGACATTTGCAAAAGTTACGTAGCCAAGAATACATCTATCTCTGGGTGTGTTACCGGTTTTTTTTACAATTTTAGAAATGAATTTAAATTTGCAACAACGAACTTGTATTAAATTTTGCGTAAAAAACGGATTTAATGGTGCGCGAACGTTGGAAATGTTAGAAAAGTGTTTCGGCAACGATTCTCCAAAGAAAACGGTCGTTCACCAGTGGAACAGCGGGTCAAAAGTGGTCGTGAGTCAATCGAAGATTATGTACGTAGTGGCAGACCATCGACATCGAAAACCGACAGAAAGATAGCGGAGGACTTGAACATTGCCTATGGATCGGTCCAAGACATTTTGGTTAATGATTTGGGTTTCCGCCGTGTAGCAGCAAAGTTGGTGCCAAAAGGCCTCAATTTCATGCAAAAAAGAGACCGTGTTGACGTCGCAAAAGAGATGATTTGCGAGGCTGAATCCGATCCCACTTTCATCAACATTACTGGAGACGAGACGTGTTTTGATGAGTATGACACGCAATCCAGACATCAGGCAAGTGATTGGCGTTCACCAAATGAGCCGAAACCAAAACAACGCGTCGTTTACAGTCAAAAAAGAAGGCAATGCTCACTTTTTTCATGGATTACAACGGTGTAGTTGTTTTTTTTGCCAGAAGGCCAGACAGTAAACAAAGAGTATTATTTGGGCGTTATGAAAACTCGTGAATTTTGCACCATGATAAGGCAGCGTCGCACAGTGCCATCATTATTCGTAATTTTTTGACGAAAAATGCAACAAATACCATCCAACAGCCACCGAATTCACCTGATTTGGCTCCCTGTGACTTCTTTCTGTTCAATCGAGTTAATAATCCACTACGGGGAACGCGTTTCAGCAGCCGAGAGGAAGTAATGGAAAAATCGCAGGAAGCACTGAAAACCGAATATAAAAAATGTTTCGAGGATTGTCTCACATTTATAATCTGTAAATATATAAATTTTGTGTATATAATTATTTATAACAAGAGCAAGGTTTTTAAAATTTCCGGAATTTTCACCTTAAGTACGCCACAATGGTCTTAATTTTTAACTACATTCATTTATTTATAATTAAACCAGTTTAAGATACAAACAAGTCTTATAAAATAGTCTATCTTTAAATTAAAGTAAAAAAGAAAGCTCAAAAACAAACGTATTTTGAGCCAAGGAAGCAGCAATAGCAAGTTTTAAATAATTATAGTTATAAGGTACAAATAAAAAAATAATGCGACAAAAAACTTAATTTTTAGTTAAATTCTAATTTAAGGGATATAAAAAAGATTTAATAAATTCATCGCATACCTGCAAACAAGTTGGCATCTTACCTATGGCTGGGGATGATAGGAGTTTTCATTAGCAAAATGCATGTCCTAAGCACTTGACCATCGGCCGTATTGATGAGAGCATTCCACGTCAGAGAGGTATTCAATAGTAGACATATTCCACTTCGGAATTACAAAGCATAATGACAAGAAAATACCAAAGCTCTTGCTGATAAAAATGCCTTTGATCTTCAAAGAGCCTAGGAAGGGACCGTTCTTCTCACAACAAAGCAGATTTTCGCTAAGTTGGTTCATAAGATTTGAACCATCTTCTATTAATTTAAGTGGACAGCTGCGATATGTGATTATTGCACGTAATCAGCTATAAAGAAGAATATTAAAGAATGAATTTCAATGATATAAAGGAAAACAAGTGGCCCCAAGATCGAACTCTGAGGAACATCTCTAAAAGTATAAAAGAAATCGATGAACAATCTCGCAGTTGAGTTACGTAATTTAGGGTAAAACAGGATAAGCGCAGGATCAGCATCTGAGAAATCGAACAAAGTTCGAAGCTTATAACACAAAATCGTGGAATCAACACTGTAGAACACTTAAGAGAGGTGACTATGTTATCGCTGTTATCGCTGTTATCGCTGTTATATGTACAACTTTCGATTTTTCCTGAACCCAGACTGAAAACGACATTGATTTCTACTTTCTACAAATGCCTTAGATAAATTGGGTAGGATGGGGGTTGGGCGATAGTGTCAAAATTTCTGAAATTTTAGCACCGAATTATTTGTGCGCATTTTTTACGAATATGTTTCTGAGAAGAAAATATGTCGTCACCTAAACATAACATGTCTTAAAATACCGGGTTGGGACTATGACACTGAACTCGCTTTCAAGCATGTGGGAAATAATAACGGGTGGCCTGTTGGGAGAGTCGCAATGCACTCTACTTTATAATTTCATAAGTACATATGTATAGAAAAAGATGGAGAAGTGTGTCGAGAAGAAATGCTAATACATATGGAAGCTGATTTTTGCACCTTTCTGGTCTCCGATCCCTTGTCCAGGCCTTACAATGAACTTGTAAAGCCAATTAAAAATGTGATATGCACACCACCGATGGGTTGAGAAGAACGTCACCATTGGCAATTATCACTTCACGACGGCGTCGCAACAGTCCGTAATTAACTTTGACTGCGGCATCAGACACGATTAGAATGAGATCATTCTAGCTGAAAAGGCTTATTGGTTGAGACTTAGTTTTATACCACATTAGCGCCACCTCTAAAAATGCCTCAATGGCTTACAACATATTAGTAGAGGACACAGGGTCTGCTAACAAAAACCGATATAGCTACATTTCTTATAGATTAAGTGGAGATAAAGATAGCATTTTGCCAGTCCTATGGCATGTGAAAAATCGTACAGCTTTCATCTTCAAAAAGTCTTAGTTATTCAATTTCTACAAAATTTTAAAGTAGGGGAGAAAGAATACAACCTTGTGGTATGGCATCACCGAACTGAGATGCCTTTAGGGCTCCGCATGGAAAAGTTTATATTTAGAGGAGCCTTACTTTTAGTCCTCAGACTGTTGATGTTATTGCATCTGCTTTGGGTGTGTCAGGGCACCCTGAGGGTCTAAGAAGACCGTTGCATATTATTTTACCTCTTTCTTGCTTTAACTAAAACAACTAAGTTAACCTCCATCCATATCGATTTAGGGGACATCTATGTCGGAGTTTCTTGGGATTTGGGAAGGAAATATGCCATGCGAACCTATGAACTACCAACTTTAAGTAGATAGCTTCTGATACTTGTATTTAAGACAAGACCCTTACGAAGTCAATATTCCCACAAAAAAATCCCCCAAAAAATACTTAGCCTAACGTTTGATTTGATTTTGTTTAGTAGCTTCTTTTAGAAGCCCTAAGCAGAACATTTTTTGGGCTATTGAAGATTTGTCACTTTTCCTTTCTTTGATTATAAAATATTACATTTGTCAAAATGGTTTTAGCTTTCCGCTTGAAGCGTTAACAGAGAATGTTGCATCAAATACGTTATGATATGCTTCAACCTATCCACTGGTCTGCGTATAAATTTCAAAGGGTATGGACAAAAGGAAGGCAACTCATACACATTGCAGAGACTCCTTGTACTCAACATGTCTCTGATGTCTGCTTTAGCGAACTCAATCTTAACTTTAGTCTCGAAAAAAAACAGCGTTGTTATCGAATTATTCAAGTTGTATTCGGCCTCTCAACTAACTTCCCTGGCATTCTCAGCGAATGACTTGCTGAGCAATGTGGGTTGTTCTTTATCTTTACATATTTTAACTTTTCTAGGGGAGTTGTCTTCGGAGCGCTACCTCTTTCTCGCTAGATGGATTTTATGGAAGTGTAGCTCTATTTTTAGTCCACTGCAGATTACTCTCGGTTTTTTCACAATAAAATCCACATTAATCTCACGAGTGGCAAACAAAGAGTGATGCACCTGAGAATGTTTGTTATCCGAATATTCCATTCACGACTGCGCCATGGATCGTATAATAAATTAAGAAGGAATGGGGAAGCTTAATTGGGTGTAAGGTGAGGAGCGCTCTTCGTTGTTTTTAATATAATATATTATAGTTTCCGCGACGCACCGTGTGTAGTTGTGGCTACGATTTTACTTGCCTCTATATCATATAAGAAGTAATTGAGACTTCAGATTTCAATTGCTCATTTAATTAGTTGATTCTTCTGTCTCTTCAAGAACAGTCTTTGATTTCTGTGAAACAATAGGAATGGGACTGTTCGTCTGTTCTCAATGCCCAACGCACAAATCGAGGCAGAGGCAAATGTATAAGATATTTGCAAGTCCGCTCTTCTTTACTTTATTTTGTCGACCGATCCCTTCGTCAGTATTAATAATATGACCGCAAACCAACATTTATGCATATTTAAGTACATACAGAAACTTCCACTTTTTAGAACGTGAAATAGGTTTAGCGATCCAGAATTGCGGAACTCAACCACAAAAACATGTCTGGGGAAACCTAAAGAAAACCTTTACTGTGCAGAGCACAGCGACCACGCTTCCGCACAGGCCAAATCAATTTTAATTAAACCTGCCAACTCAACCCATTTTAGCGGAGACGTTACCACTAATTCAATTTTTTTACAAAGTCTACTTCGCCCTTATTACTCATTTGCTCATTTGCCCACGCATATTACCAGAATCTAACGCGTACTAATTGAAGGCACGTGTGCAATAAATATATCTAAAGGATTTTTCCTTCAGACGACAGAGTGTCTCCTGTGGTAAGAATTATTTTGATGGAATAAGTCTGTCTCTATTTCCACACAATGTGAAACCCAACAATACGTTTCGAAGCGTCAAATGCAACCACAAACTTTGCACTTTGACAGTAGAAGGATCAAGAGTGAAAAACTTTGGCCTAAATTTGCAGATGAGTTCCATCGCTGCATTCTCAACATCTCATTATGAAAATTATATTGCTGTGGTGACCCCAAAAGTGGAAACAAAAATCTCAAACAAAGCAACCCCTGCGTTGCATTCTTGGCCTGGTCGCTGCGGGCGTAATTCAGAGAATCTATTGTGTGGTAGGAGGGGAGCCATAGAGGCGCCAAAGAAGCGCCGCATGAAATAGAAATGCTCAGATTAAACTTTGCCCATTGTTATGACACGAAGCACAACGCGAAGCCATTCAAAGTTTTCTTTTCCACAATAGTGCTCCAGTAGCCCAATTTGCCATTTCCCCAGATTTTTGAATTCGAAGCAAGGTTGTTGCAGCGTCAGTGTGTAAGTTGGTAGGTGTTATGGTCTAAATTTTATGTCACTGTGTCACCTCCTTTTCTACTGGTCACGCAGGAAAAAAAAAACAAATAGATGACAACCATTAAGCGATAATCCTATCTCCTCAGTGCTGCTTAATTGGATTAGACACGCTTTGTCGCTAAGCGATTCTGAAGTGTTCCAACCACTTGTTGCCGCTTGAATTCCTGTCGAGAGAACGGATTCCGAGTATATCACGGGCCATACACGCACCACTAACAATAGGTTGACAACAAGATACATATATGTATGTACGAGTAAATGTATCCGGTGATACAAGGGCCGTGGAACCAGCACAACACAACACAACACAACTCCGAAACGTATGTTGGCAAATCGACTCCGTGAGTGCCAGATGATTCAGCAGGGTTAGCTTCGTAGCATTCACTTGGCTAAAGCATTGGAGATGGGTGTTCTTGAGGCATAAACATAGATCATATATATTTTTTGTCGGATCTACGCCACCCTGAGGGGTTGTTTTTTGTGCAGACGAGGCATTTTCTATGGGCGTTGGGATTTTTTTCTACACCGAAAAGATTTAATGTTATTTTAGGAGGATTATAAGCCCGAGTGAAAGAGAACAACTTGAGGGAGGAAGGAATGTAAACGTGAGAAAAAGTCGTGCTGCCAAAAAGCTACCAAAACGGTTAATGTAGGTTACGTGCAAAAGAAGCAGGGTTCCCTTTAATGTTACGTTTAAGTCACTTTTAAGAAGAACCTCAAGTGACAAGTGAAAAATGTAAGTGAAATCTTTTTTAATTATTTCTTTTAGATAACAGACTGAAGGGTTGAACAACATTCAAGAACTAGGTGTGAAAAAGTTGTCCAAACAGGTCGGAAACTGATATGAAGGTAAAGCAAATTCACATCTCACAAATGAGATAAAAATTTTGCTACTACCCTGACAATAGTTCGAAATTCCTTTAAAAACAATTTGCTTTAGCAACAGTGAATGTTAAACAAATATTGCCCTGAAACTTACCATACAAATGTACACCCTATTTCTCAAGCCGTAAAATCATTCAAAGGACAAAGATCTTCACCGATATGGATACACAATATACGAGTATCTTCTTTAATAGATGGTGTCTTACTTAAGGCTAATTTTGTAGTTCCAACGACTAAGAAATACCGAAGCTAGAGTATCAGAGTCGTCCCGTTCCAGCTCTCATTACGAGAAGGTATGTAAGGAGCTAGTGTTCACATTTGTTAATTAGTTCAACAAGGCTTATTGTCAGAACTACTAAAAAAATTAATCTGGTCATTTACCAATGGGGATATCGGTTCCCGAAAGCGACAATTTTGTTTGGATACTCCGCCAGAGAGGTTGAAATGAGTCTCCTCGGGTGTTAAAATTCTCTATGAAAAATTATCCAATTGAAGCTATAAGCGTAAGCAAAGCGTCACGGTTTGTCTATCTCTAAAAACATTTTTAGTCAACTGCGCTTTGCATTGAGACATGTGAAGGGCTTGCTTCAAACTCACCCTAGAAGAGATTGGACGCAGTTCAGTGTTAACAATAAAACGGCGACGACAGATTATATCCCACAGTTTTAGAGAGACTATACGAGTACTACTCTGTGACATGAAACATTTCCGTTCACCCAAAGAAGATACTATTGTAGTAAAGTTAGGTTACCAATCTTCGTGCTTAAATCCAACAAAACTGCTGGAGTTGATGGCCTTACTGCAGCGCTCTTTAAGCAGCAGGTTATTACTAGATATGGAGCATACATCAACTCTTCTCTAAAACCTGAATCGGCCAAATTCTCACATTACTGAAAATTATGGAAAAAAACAAAAGTATTCCATATCCATACCACCACCTTTTTATCGAAGTCAAAAGCGGCTCTCAAACAACTTATTGGTTACAAAATAGAGGGTGACTTTGGCGCACTGGATACCAGTCAATGTCTGGATTTGCACTTTGGGCATGTTACATGAGACTAACCATGGGACTTGGAAGAAACCCTTCTAATATGCAGCAACCAGGAGACTCCGTCAAAGATGGAATTGAATACTAAATTGGAAACGGAGGACTTTTGGTAGCAGGTGTACACCACATACATACCATTCACCATCTTTAGATCAATATTTACGAAAGAATATGACGATCACCTGACCATAAAAACCCATCGAAATTGATCATTTTTAGATCGATTCAAGGATTTCAATTGGCAGCAAAGGCGCATCTGGAGATACCTTAAAACAAACAACATACTCGTAGAATTAAAGAACGAGCAGATATACCCTTGAAAAGCGTAACCCCTAACCTGACTTAAGCCCATTTACAACCCTCATCGAGTACTAAAGATTAGAGCATCGTTGCCAAGAAGACGCCATAAAGGTCTCAAGCTGTTTTAGAAAACTAGAATGAACTGCTTATGTGACGGATGATAACATACCACCTTGATCAAAGTACCCGAAATATATTCAGAAAATTAAAAATAAAAGTTTATTCATCTAAATCTATATTGTCCCTTTCAAAGTAATCCCCATCGACTGCTACACACTTATGCCAGCGCTTGATCCAATCCTCGAAACATTTTTTATATTCGATTTTCGGTACGTCCATCAGTGGTTCCTGCGATTTTTCCATTACTTCCTCTCGGCTGCTGAAACGTGTTCCCCTTAGTGGTTCTTTAACTCGATTGAACAAAAAGAAGTCACAGGGAGCCAAATCAGGTGTATTCGGTGGCTGTTGGATGGTATTTGTTGCATTTTTCGTCAAAAAATTGCTAATAATGATGGCACTGTGCAATGGTGCGTTATCATGCTGCAAAATCCACGAGTTTTCTGCCCAGAATTCTGGTCTCTTTCGGCGAATTGCTTCACGCAAACGTCTCATAACGCCTTAATAATACTCTTTGTTTACTATCTGGCCTTCTGGCAAAAATTCATGACGCACTACACCGTTGCAATCCATGAAAACCGTGAGTATTGCCTTCTTTTCTGACTGAAAACGACGTGGTTTTTTTGGTCTCGGCTCATTTGGTGAAAGCCATTCACTTGCCTGATGTCTGGATTGCGTGTCGTACTCATAAACCCACGTCTCGTCTCCAGTAATGATCCTTTTGATGAATGTGGCATCCGATTCAGCCTCGCAAATCATCTCTTTTGCGACATCAACACGGTCTCTATTTTGCATGAAATTGAGGTCTTTTGGCACCAACTTTACACCACTACACGATGGAAACCCAAATCAATAACCAAAATGTCTTGGACGGATCCATAGGCAATGTTCAAGTCCTCCGCTATCTCTCTGATGGTTAATTTGCGGTTATTGACCAACATTTATTTTACTTCATCAACGTTTTCGACGGTTTTCGATGTCGATGGTCTGCCACTACGTTCATCATCTTCGATTGATTCACGACCACTTTTGACCCGCTGTGCCACTGGTAAACGACCGTTTTCTTTGGAGAATCGTAATACAAGTTCGTTGTTGCAAATTTAAATTCATTTCCAAAATTGTAAAAAATCGCCAACACACACAGAGATAAATGTACTCTAGGCTACGTAATTTTTGCAAATGTCAAGCTATGACACTAACATTTAGAGGGAATATCAACCAACTTAACAAAACGAACAGAACTTAAATAGGAATAATGGGAGCGCTACACGGTGGTTATTCCGAAAAGGTGGTATGTTCATCGAAAGTTTGACCGCCTTTCTGCTTAAAGGCGCTTTAACGTAGATTTCTTGCTTCAGAACACGAGAGCAACAGTTCTGGAACGGATGTTATACAATATTTGGAATGTCAAACATACTTAGTATGTTGTTTTTTTTATTTCAATCCCACTTCTTTATCAAGGAGTCTTTTGTAAAACAGATAATTAAACCAGGAGCAATAACGCACATTATTAACGTTGCAATTCATCACTATTTTACCGACTTAAATCAGAGCACATACTCGCAATTAAAAGAAATAAAAGGGAACAAGCATCTTAAGGTTTTAATGTGGTACTCGTCGTCTTGTACCCTTTTGAAATTTTAAAATAGGCCGGCGACGCTCCACTTTAACATGCAACAAACTATTATAACATTTGATATGAAAAACAGCAAAGGAATGGATTGTGTCCTTTATATGAAACCAATTATAGAAAGACAAATAGAAAAAAGCCCAAATGGGCACAACACACATTTGCGGTAAGGTCAGTGAAAATATTTAAAAAAGACTGTCCATGAGAATGAGCAAAATTGAGTCCATCTCTTGGGAGATCATATTACCGATGACACTAATGGAGTCCCATGAACAAGAAAGTCTGTCCGAATCGCCCTCGATAATACAACGGACCCTAAAGCAAGTCCTTAGACTTTCCCAAAAAATATAGTGTGCGTTAATTAAAAAAAGAGAAATCAGCTCCGGTTGCTTAACTTAACAGCGAGTAATGAGTCAGTTTTTGGGCAATGAATTGGATTTGACAAATATTAAAAGGATTAGCGTGTCTACGGTAATGTACATCTAAGTCAATCAGCTAACTTCAAACAGACTGTTCAGAAGCAAGACTGATCACTTTGTTTGCTCCCAAAACCAACTGCTTTTCTTAGTGAAATTGTTCTTCATAGGCTGTTGCATCCTCTTTCATTAATCAAAAGAAGTAATGTTAGATAAGAGTAACGAAAGGGAAAGATCGTTACCTCACCTCTTTAGCTCATATAGAATTCATTGCAGGAATTAATAATGATAAAGTCCGGAGTAAACAAAAGTCGCACTTGGATGTTGATCATGATACCCAGCTAAGAGTGCCTTTCAACTGTTTATTGCATAGAGGCGACAATCGTTTACTGTGTTGGAGTAATTTGTTATTTTCCATTAAGGCATGAGACATCTGCCTGGAAAATAAGATGGTATTCTTCCTACCTGCAGCATAAAACATTTAGAAGTCTGCCAGTCTATCACATTGGACACCTGTTTCTGGTTTCTAAAAACATGTATTGGCAGTTTGCTGTTCTGTCTACCATTGGAGTCTCTCATCCAAAATGCTGAACTAGTTGGAAGAAGTGAAGCATGGTTTAGAGTCCTGCATTTGAAAAAGTTCAAAACAAATTTACAATAGAGAAGCATTGTTTTTCATTGAACTCTTTCCAATTGTTTAAGACTGAAATGGAACACTCCACTTGGTCTTATAATCGAGTCCTGTAGTGTTGCAGCAGTGTTCAGAAGCAAGGCAGGAATATAGAGCAGTCATAATAGACTTAGCTGAGATTCAGAACTAGAATTCGTATTGCATAGGGAAAGCGATTGGTTCATTCTTGGGCGAGCCAGCATTTCAGCATCAAGTAGGTGTAGCCTAACCAAAGCATATGCCAATACACACAGAAATAGTGCTCCTTGTGGTCATTATCACTCTTACAGCAATCGTCGCAGAAATTTGCCTTATTTAAGTCAGGAATACCTATGTGTCGCCCTCTTTTACGACTACAGTAACCAGTCCGCAGCCTTTTCTACTGAGAAATGAAGAAATTTCGCTGACTTCTTAGAGAATTTGAAAGGAATAGAAGGTCTTACTTAGGGTGGAAGCAGTTTTATTAAGGTTCGGATCCTGAGATTCCTACCTAAATACTGTCTCTCGAGATTAATTGGTTAAAGGATTTAACAATGCCTCATGTTTGGCTACTTATCAGGCACAAATGCTTTGTCGCCTCCACTATAATTCATCGGGATGGATTGTGTATATCTCCACTTGGAAGACAGACACAAGTGCTTCTAACAACGAGTCAAATACAATGTTATCATCCTTCAATAAGACACCTAAGCCTGACTTTATTCTTTCTTGAGCCAGATGCTAGTGGCAATCATTCCATACCTTCTCAGCAAGAGCAAGTAGCAAGAGTTAAAGTGTCATTGACTAAGACATAGGCATGCCGATGCCCGTCTGCCAAAAAAAATTCTGTCTTGGTTGACACCTAAGCACTTAGCTTCGTTACGAAAGCAGATAGTGATCCCTTTTGAAACTTGATGACAACAATATGCCACATGTTGTTAATTTTGATAAGATTATCTGAAGGTCCATTTTTAGTGCATCAAAAACCAATAAAAAACCCTTAGGTCTGCCTGCGCACTCGCACTAAAAGCTGGGTAAACTAGTAGTGCTTAGTCTACAAAATTAGTAGTTAATCTACGACGAGTTTTCTTACCGAGGTGCACATGTCGTTAAAAGTTGAGCTACTCGTATCAAAGGAACCTTCACTGTTAATGAAAATGTCCAGCGCGTATTTCTACAGGATCTTCCACATTGGTAGGCATATTGCATTTATATGTTTTCATACGAATAGCGATGGCGCGCATATGGATCTCGATCATTCACCCCAACCCTTGGAGGGCCTGTAGTCAGTTGAATTAAGACTATTCTCCAGTAATTACTCTCACTTGAGGACTTTGGCTAGCCTTCTGGTTTCCCCAATTGTTTGAATTTTGGTTTAAAGTCTTCTAATGAGGCACTCTTCGAAGTCCGAAATAGCTTTGTGTTGTTTTTGCTGTTAATATTCCAGTCTTTCTTCAAATTAGATTTACTTGACATGCTTAGGAGACTTTGTTGGTAGTTTGCTTACAATCCTGCTACGATCTGCACGATTGATTCGTAGTTAGAAAAGTCAGCTCAATGCTCTTGATGATAACACCTTTCAGATCCCTAACGGCTTGTTTTATCTTTTCTTTTGTTCTGAGCTTCCTTCTTATAGAATCAACGAGGTCATGAAAACCTCCTTATACTTCTTTGAAATCCATTTCCTCGTTCGTTTAGGCATTTTAAAGTTCTATATACTCACGCAACTTTTTAGTGCCGGAATGAAATGTAATCACAGGAATCGAATTGAATCTCCTCCTCCTATTGTCAGACCTATCAAAATTCTAAATTCAAAATCTCAACATACAAATTTTTTTGTTTCGGATTTTAGAAAACGATGTCTTCCACCAGCATAGTGAAGATTGCTTCAGGTGCAGCACTTGTAGCCAGCGCATCTTTTATGCTCGGCCAATATGTTGACCAAACTCAAATTTTTAAAAATTTAACAAAACTCATTCGGGAGGATCCGTATGCGTTCTATCTTAAAGAGAAACTTCTTCAAATTGTAAGTAAAATAGTACGATACACCTGAGATACTTAAGCTAGTCTTCAATTTAGTTTCAAAATTTTCCAGTAAGTGACGAGGATCCACCTAATCGAATGCAGGAAATTTTTAAGTTTGGTTATCCGAGTCTTGGGGAACTTCGAGTTTTCTCTGATTATGTTCTTTCTTATGACCATCGGAATCGCGTGCCCTATTGGGTGCTGGAACACCTCACAGAAAAAAGTTTTATGAACAAATATTCAGTTAACCGTATGTTTACTGAATTTCGATCAGATTTGATTATTCCTTCTCTATTCCGAGCACATAATTACGACTATTTTCAGTCAGGATTCGACAGAGGACATTTAGCTGCTGCAGCAAATCATAAAGGCTGCCAAGCTAATTACAATGAAACATTTTTCTTGTCAAATATTGCACCACAAGTAGGAAATGGTTTTAATCGAGACGCTTGGAACAACCTTGAGATCTATGTAAGAAGTTTGACCAGCCTTTATCCGGAGACATATGTTTGCTCAGGTTCAATCTATCAACCCGAACGGAGAAATAATTCTAAAATGTACGTCGAATACCAGATGATTGGACACAGTATGGTAGCTGTACCAACGCATTTTTTTAAAATCATAGTCTGTGTGTCCCAGTCGAATAAGTTCACTTTAGAAGCATATCTGCTTCCAAATAGATTTATAGACGACAATATCGATCTGAAGACTTTTCGTCGACCACTTGAGGAGATTGAGAGAAAAGCAGGTCTAAAGTTCTTCAACAAAATAGAGAGGAACAAATACTTTTCAATAAATGGAGTTCAAGTGCCGCAACCTAACGAAACTAGTGAGCAAGTCGATTGATTTGAATTGAATTGCAATCCTCGAGAAAATGTCATAGATAAAGATAACCTATTCGCCTAATCCTAAGTCTCCCAATGAGGAGCTTAAATTAAAAATAAAAACTAGTAGTAGAGGCAATAATTTTAGGTATAAAAAAAGGTTTTAGTATAATTTTTTTTCACTAAAACAACTGGCATAATATTTTTGCATTAAAAAATTGGTTTCCCTTTGATTATTTAGCCAGAAATCCGCATTTTTTAACTCTATGTACCGAAAATTTCTGTCATCAAATATTGTATTATCAGAACTCCCGATTGTAAACAGAAATCCTTATCCTTATCACAGGCGTAGACAGTCCCAAATAAGGGTCTGATTCTTAGATGTTTTTTGTTGATAAGTAATTAGTGGATGAGTTATCATTTTAATATTAAATGTCCTTAGAGAATTGCGCGCGTGTCAGTCGAAGGTCGAACTTTTGCTCACACAACACAATATTCAAACTTATACCCTTCGTTTCATGTCAGATAAATTGGTCACTTGTATCCATCCGATGCAAGTGATTTCGAATCACTCGGGGGCGCTTTAATGCGTGCATATCTTCGGCACGTTTATAAACTCGCTTGTGAGCTGCACACAATTTTTTCAAATCTGATGCTAAAGAAGTCACATGCCAGCATATTACTTTCTCCAAAACCTTTTTTGGCATCCCGGCAAAGTCGTAACAGTCGGACTGTCAGGTTCTTATCGAAAAGTTTAAAATGTTCACACAATATTGAGGAAACCTTAAGTTGGCGCAGTTGAAGATTTTTCGTTTTTTGAGGACCCGGCAAACCATCATCTATTCATCAAGCAAACAATCTTCTGAGCAGATTTGAGAAATGAGTTGGTTTATACTCTCTACTAAGTCTTTCCAGCAGTTTTAAACATATAGCCGGCAAGCAGTCAGGTCCAATTTCAGCTTAGATATAGCTATCCTTACTTCGTTTTGTTCAGGAAGACATAAATTTTCCCTATTTCTGCCTGTGTGGCGGGATATTGGTCTTCGTCGGAGGTATATAGTCTGCTAAAGAAGTGTTTTCCTATTCCCAACATTGACTGTGACACTATTAGGTTCCTCACTTAAAAAAAAAAAAAACACTGTGGCGCTGGCAGCCCGGTATTGGCCATGGCATAGCTTCTTGACACTCATTTGTGTTGCTCATGTTGTCATTTTTGTCACATCTGAGCGGGACCTACAGTTTTTCGCAGAGTCCGAGTTTGCCATTGCCCGCCGAAAGGGTGATAGCGATTTGAGAAATTGTTGGTGAACCAGCCAGGAATTGAACCCAGCCTCTCTGAGTGATAGTCCAATGAGCTAACTATCGCGCCATCGCCATCGCCATCGCCTCGCCTCGCTATAGCCATCGTTCCTCAATTATCATAACATTTTTTTGTACAGGTTGCATGGACACATTCTTTTTACCTATTGGTAGAACTTTCGCTTGTATACGTTATACCTTCTCACAGTCCTTCTTCTTTGCTGTGATCCTTGGGAAATCTGCATTCTCGCTTTGGCTGACACAAGGTGGTAATTCGAAGCAATGGCTGCTGCCCACAACGAACAGACGTCCAGAATACTGAAGGCATACCAAACGTCTATCGCAAAGTCTTCAATCTTATTTAGCGTTCGAAGATTCAGAGACCGCCACGTAAATTTGTGTAAATTGCGATGAGGAAGGTACGAGTATGTTTTCCCTATGGTGATAATTCGTCCCGTCACAAAGTCAATAAGTCTAAGTCCGTTGCTTACGAATTGTTTTCCTAAAGATGTGCTCCTTTCTTATCCTCCCATCAAAACTACTCAGTAGGATTTTAATGTCATAATTCGAACATTGCTCATGCGTCTTGTCGAGGAGCTCGTAGAAACATTGTTTGATTCCGTAGTTGTTGGATTCTGTTAAGCATCCGAACGTCCCATATCCGAAAGTCGTTGTCCTTCATACATTTACGTATTTGTTACGCTGCTGGCTTAATCCAAAATATACCTTAGATAGACGGAACTGGTTCTCTTTACCAGAAAGTATAAGATACCGCAATTCACACTGCCAAAACTCGGCGGAATGGAGCTGTCACTTTCGGATAGTGCGAAGTACCTTGGCGTGATTCTGGATAAGAAACTGAATTGGAATCTCAACGTAGCGTAAAGAATTAAAAAGGCATATAATGCTCTTTTCATATGTAAAAGAACTATGGGTAAAATTTGGGGCCTTAAACCTGCTATGTTGTACTGGCTATATACGGTAGTGGTGAGACCCATACTGACATATGGCCCACTAGCATGGTGAAAAGCAACAACTAAGAAAACGACCTACAGAAAATTAGCGGCGGTTCAGAGAACGGCTACCATAGCCATTACAGGAGCGCTCCGTACCACCCCTACGGCAGCATTGGACACCTTCCTACACCTGACACCGCTTGATCTACAGATAAAAAAAACTTGCTGGCAACAGTGCGATTCGACTCACTAATCTGGGTCTTTTCAAAAGCAGTAGCTTCGGACACGGCACAATCTTGGAAGAGGTACTACCAGGCAATAGTATTAAAACGGATGAAATCCCTTCCTTAATCGATTTCGATATTCCGTATGATATACGAGTACTATATCCGGAGAGGAAGGACTGGCAAGAAAATGCAGTGATAAGATCAAACGAAATTGCAGTTTTCACAGATAGCTCGAAGACAGAGGAAGGAACAGGTTCCGGTATCTTCTTGGAGGACCCGGAACTGAGAGTGTCCATAAGGCTACCAGACACTAGCAGTGTCTTCCAATCAGAGGTTCTAGCTATCCTCAGGGCGGCTGAGCTGATGCAGATGAGATCGGTATCAGGCAAAGATATCGCTATCTACATCGACAACCAGGCCGCTCTTAAGGCAATGGAGTCAAAGAACATTAACTCTGACACAGTCCGGGGCTGTCGCATAATGCTCAAAGCATTATGCGTTCAGAACAGGTTGAGACTGTGCTGGGTGCCAGGACACTGTGGTATAGAAGGAAATGAACAAGCAGACGAGCTTGCAAGAAGAGGAGGGCTACTCGATAATAGTGAGGTTGCGAATGTCAAACCACCCCTCTGCACAGTAAGGGGCACTATTGAGGAAAAAATCATAAAGGCCGCCAGCATAAGGTGGCTGAACCTGGAAGGACATAGGGTATCAAAGGCTCTATGGCCACTTCTCGACGGTAACTGATCTAGGAAGCTTATTAAGCTGAATAGGGATAAGCTTAGGACACTATTAGGAATACTAAGAGGACACTGTTTACTGCTGAAGCACGCAAAGAGACTAAAACTGACCAATACGGACGCTTGTAGATTCTGCGGGGATCTACAAGCGGTTGAGGACATAACACACATATTGTGTGAATGTGGGGCAAATCGCGTAGTCGAAGGAAATTCTTAGGAAAATATTTCTCTGAAAACTTAGAGGAAATAGACGGTACGGACTTCAAAGGCCTTCTTGGCTTTTGTAGAGAAATTAGGTGCTTTAATAGGGAAACAGTTTAGGTTTTCTTCAATTTGGAGTTGGTTTTAACTGAACCCACAGGGGATCGCGATGGGCCCGTTCTGGTGCCTCTTGTCTGTGTCTTATGCCATACCCTATTTTACCTAACCTAACCTAGTCAACAATTATCCTGTCAATTGCTGTGCAGTTACGTTCATACTCTGCCTTTGAAGCACTTTTCAAGAAATTCTTTTCGTTCATGGTATAAACTTACGTTTGGAACGCTTAATTCTGAGCTCGAATTGTGCTTTAACAAGGAAAAACACCTCGGATAAGTGTAGCCTAGTTCCTGTGAGCCTGACGAAATAGATCCTTTTGCCTTTGCGATTGTCAATATCAAAATGTAAAGAACTACATAAGCTTGAGTTGTTACATTGAAATGATAACCGTGATACAGAAGTAAAGTGAAGCTCTGTATATCTGGTGGCAATATATCTGTTGACACAATGCATTTGGCGACACATTTGAACAACTCTTTTGAAAATACAAACCTCGTTTCTGCCTATTTTCCTTATTTAAGTGGAAATACAAAGGAGTTTGTGATTTGCCCAATTAACATCGGCAAATTGGCCAAATCAAAAGCTTTGAAATTGATTTGAGGTAGCACTCTCGTAGTAAGCTTTGAAAAATCCAAATGTCAAATAGTATTTTGCTTTCAAAAGAATTCTTTCGACAGCTCTGACAATGAAATTGAAATATTCTCTGTACTTTCCCATGTGCATAGTACAATTTTAAGACCACCAAGATGCAGGGAAATACCCATTAGAACCTAACTGCATAGCATTTATTTCCTAAATTACTTTCAAAAAATAAAGGATAGACAGGTAAGGATATCCTAAAGCTCCATATGGTTGTATTATTTTAATTTAAATGTCTAGAATAATTTTATTGACTGGTAACAATGAATGTGCATCTTTGAATCCCTTTTTGGTAGGACATCAATGTCTAGTTTGTGGTGTTTGTCTTAGATCCAAGTCCATATAGAAAATTCATCGAGCTTCTGTTGTGTTAAATGTAAATAACCAATATGCGAGTATATCTACAATTTTCTGTTTCTCATCATTATGCATGATATGTAGATAAAGACTTCCTTTTGGATTGGAAATCTATCCGATACCAGAATGATGTACCAATATATTCGTATGTATTTATAAAATTCCTTGTAATGTATAAAGTCTTGGAGATACTTAATTTAACAATTCGAAAGGAAATATGGCATTCGAATCTGTACAACATTTTCATTTCAAAGTCCTTGTGGTTCGGAAGGCTTAAAGTTGATATTAATAAACAAAGTTTGGAAATACATACTCAGAGATTTGCATATGTAAAATGAACGTTAGGTGAAAATAATATTACGCATACGCCTCCGATACACGAGTACGATATGTAGTACATTGTACATTTTGAGTATTTTAGGGTTTATTCATTCATTCATCTATACAATCCTAATTTGCAATGCTTCGTTTGTGAATATATAAAATATCACCCAGCTGTTTCATAACCTTTATGTCCCTTCGTATGCTAGGTCTCATTGTTCTAATTGGAAAAGTTGTAATCGTACCACAAACAAGATTCTTGGCTTCCAATAATACGATGAATGTTGGCCCAAGATTGATCTCCTTTTAAGTGGAAGAGTTTCACTACTCTTGCTCTGTGTGCTTTCTGCAAGATGCCAAATAATCCAAGTAACTCGATGACCTATCAAGTTGGTGTATCAATTCTTTTTTTTTTCTTTATTACCCGTTGAAATACGAGTATGTAACTATTGTGTTTACGTCTAAGGCAATGAATTTCTCTCGCGTATCCACCGCCTGTGGCCCATATGACGAAAATAGCTGCTTATCCTAATTGTTGTTCATAATTGCGCTTCTTGTGTGAAAACATTCGGCAATGCGCATTCTTTTGACTAGATCAAGTTTTGTTGCACTCACTAACCCAGTGTTTTGGCTTGAACCACATACACACCTCTCAGATCACTCAGATATAAAACGCCCAGGAAACAAGCTGATGTCTCACCATTAAAGTGCGTATTGTTTGGTGTTTATCAAACTTTTGCGCAATGATATGTATCTTCGTCTGTTCTAATTGTGAATTCAATCTCGTGTGATTAGAATTTTATCTCCTTTTCTTAGCTGATGAATATTTTCGATAATGCCAATGTTATCAGCGTACGAGAGCAGTTATAGGGACTTTTGAAATACCGTGTCTTTTATATTTGCCTTTCAGTTTAGTATAGTTCTTTCCAGTATGATGTTCAACAAATCACATAACATCGTGTTTCATCTTGTTCGAACAAAATTGTGGCTGGTCCTTCTGCGTAAGTCACTGAACAGATGATTGGTAGCGATTTTCCCGGATCCCAGGCTTTTTCTTTAAGATCTGCTTGGTAGTGGACTTATCAATAAAACACACTGTGGCGCTGGCAGCCCGGTATGGGCCATGACTTAGCTTCTTGACACTCATTTGTGTTGCTCATGTTGCCATTTTTGACACATCTGAGCGGGGCCTACAGTTTCGTCGCCGAGTTCGAATGGCACTCCTTAGAAGCTTTTTTCGAAGGCAATTTTACTTTCGAGAGTGTGCTGCGATTTGAAAAATTGTTGGTGACCCAGCCAGGAATCGAACCCAGACTCTCTGCGTTCGCCATCGCTGATTGGAACACAATTCTCTTTAAATTTGCGAATTCCAACCGATTTCATTTTATATGCATTTTTATTAAATTCAATTTAATAAATCTTAAATGCTATTGTAGACAAAAAGCGCTTAAAAATTAGCTTAATTAACTTAAAATTATCTTGTTCTAACTTGGCCCCATGCGGACACTTTAAGTTTAACATAATTCTTAGTCTACACGTCTTTCGACGTTCCGTACAGTACTTTCTTTTATTACATTAATTTAACACTAAAACTAAGAAAATAAATTTTGTTAAGTAAAAAACTTAGTAAATGTACTCTTTTTGTTATAATTATTATAAAACTTGTAGACTACTTAAAAATAAATCCTTAGCCAACTTAACCTACTTAAGCTAACTTATTGTATAGTATAAACATTATTTCTATTTTTTTGGTGTGGTGTGGATTACCACTTTTTTTAGAGAAGGTTACCCATCTGTGTTTTTTTATGTTTTTTTTGTTTTTATAATTTTTGTACCTTAACCCTACCTAAACCTACATATGTAAGCCGGCCATGACTAAAAATTAGGCAGACCCACTCTGCTCTCTAAAGAAGCTACCTAGTACTAGAGGAATTCGACGATGGAGCTTCCCTTTCTTCTGCAAGCCACCAAAATTGTTGGTTCTGCCGAGCAACATTCCTCATGTTGCGACCCCTACCGCCATACTATTAAACCGGAGACGCTCCGCACTGCCATGTTCGACGTCTCTGTCGTAGTTGAGTCGCCTGTCCGCAGCTGTTCGAGCGACGTGGAAGATTAACGACACCGCTAATCTGTCCTGAATCAGACCTACATCGAGGTAGAAGAACGCTTCAGGAGGAATAAAGCCGACAAAGCGAACTCTCTCATGATACAAATAATTGGGGTACTAAGCCCCGGAGATCAGGTTGTTCGACGGGGTCATTGCTCTTGCACATGGCACATTGCCTTCGAGTCAACTTAATAGCAAAATTGTCCACTCGTATTAGGTTCGCCCTATAGTACAAGACCTCATAAGGATGGAATTTTATGTACTTAGACTCTAGTGTTCTGTCTAAGCGAAGAGGCAAGCCCTCTCAAACACCTGAATCTTTTCCAAAAGACTTGCTCTCACGTTGAACCACACGGGACAACCAAATACAAGCATAGGCTGGATAAGGGCCATGTAGCAGATCACCTTTACCTTCGCATCGAGTTGCCTGTTATAAAACAGTCTCTTTGTAAGGGCAAAAGCACCTTGGGCTCTGGTCTAGATGCTCGTATATGTTTGTTAAAATAAAGATATTGATCTAGCCAGATACCAAGGTATCTCACTACATTTCGACAAGCAAGTGACAGCCCGTGCTGTCTCACGATCTGGAACTTCCGCAAATTCTTTCTGGTATCCGCAAAGGCCGCAGACAAAGGGGTCCTAAACAGAATGATTTCCGACTTCTGAAAGTTGATCTTCAACTTCCAGTCGTCGCAATATTGTTTAATTTTATCGAAGTCACGTTGCAAAAGAATGTTTATAACCTCAATCTTTGGACCTGATCGGTATGCGATTAAGTCGTCTGCGTATGATATGGCATGGTGAAGTGAACCTTTCAGATCCCTTGTGTAAATGTTGAAAAGGATTGGTGAATTCACCGCACCTAATTCTAACCGATTTTCTATGACTGATTCATACAGATTCATTAGTTGTTGAAACTTGCTCCCGCATAACTTTCGTTTGATGCAATTCAGCTTCAGATATATGTGCTAGTTCATCACCCTTAGACCATGATCATTTTTGATTGATGTACTAAATTGTTGATAGTGGCGACAAAGAAAGGTGCTTGGTTCATTTCGGACACTTTGTCGAAGTTCTGTCATATGAGTGCCTGCCGTGGTTTTGGTCGAATATTGGAAGCAAGATTGATTCTCTGAAAAGGGAAACCTGGCAGAATGTGAAAACTGGAGAAATATATGTATATTTTCAGCAATAGCCGAACTAATAACGAAAATAATTCTAGAACGTGTTACAGCGCATTTTGATTACACATTTAACCACAAACAGGCTGCTTTCCAGCGATCCCCCTTTCGGACCACATCAAAACAGTGTGAATCACAATTAAAGTTGTATATACCAATGTGTTTGATGCAGCATTATCGGGAACAAATCTGTAACTGAGATGATTAATGACAGCATATCTGAAAAATCTGGATTACTACGGTGATGACGCCTACATGTTTCCAAACTGGTTAATGGACATACGCCGAATGGTTCTTAACTTAAGAATAGAGACGTTTTTGGCTATATAGATGTAAAATAGGAACGGCAAAAACTAAGGCCCTTGTAGTTTTTATGTCCAGCACCTTAAGTAACACCAATAACCATCCATCTTGGTCCAGTATGATGAAGAATAAGCGTGGGCCATCTGTTAGCCATTTCTTGAAAACCCCTATAAAAAAAAAAACACTTTAATATTATTTGACAATTGTAAACCTTCAGAATATTATTTCATTTAAATGACTACATCAGCTAGCCTTGCAGGTGGCCAGCCTGTTAACCTAATTTTTCAAGAAATTTTATTGGTCTCTTGGCCTCTATTTCACGAAACCAACATCGTTCTTGATTACCTTAATCCTTTCTGGATTGTTAGCATAGCATCGATGTTCAATGGCGCCTCACAAAAAAAAAGATCCAACGCTGTAAAATCACATTTCTATGCAAGTTACATCACAAAAACAAATGAGTACACGACTGTAGAACTCTGTGTGCAATAAATTGATTGTCGGTCGTCTTATGTGGCACGTAGATCCATCTTGCTGGAACCAAATCATCATTTTTTTTGCTTTAAAAATCGTTTATCATACCTCGGTAGAACTCTCTATTGGCTATGAAGTTTCTTCCATTGTCTTCTTGGAAGAAAAATGAGCGAATAATGCCGCCACTCCAAAAACACCACTAGTTGCAGTTGGTGCATTATTTCGGTCGAAAATTCTTTTCAAAATTAGCACTGCTTCGACAACACAGCATCCATTTCAGAAGTAAATTTGCAATCTATAAAATATAATACTGAATTTGTGATGATTTTTTGAGTGCAAAAGAGCTGCCAATGTCAAAATAGCATTTGCTGAGCCACCCTTTAGAAACCTTATCAAAATCTGGTAAAAATCGAAATAATGTATTAGTCGCACCTCACAGGACGAAGACAGTTTTATTGCGAATTATGTTGTGCAGTATAACTCACTTACGCAAACAGACAGACGAGTGGGCAGCCCAAGGCAAAGATACAAAAAAACATTTCAGGAGGAATCAGGAATTGCCATTTAATGGCAACCAAAATCCACACCATCTAAGAGCTCACGGCACCAGCTGAAATTGGTGAGAATACATTACTCTTGAAAGTGGAGATTATTTATTTAAGAGACAGTTACTCGTACTATCAATTGCTCAAGAAAATCAATTAAAATCAAAGATTAAAACCAACCTGTTGATTTTCATTCAATGCCTTAGTGAAATAGTAGATAGATACATAGATATCCGAATGTCATTGCTGTCAAGAGGAACTTTTCTCATTGCATTTCAATAGTTCCGCTCCTCAGCCCAGTTACCGGAATACCATGCAATCGGCATGGCAAACTGCAACTGCAACACATTTTGAGTGATTCACATCAAAGCAACATTCCACTTGCATCAGTTCAGGCACCAGTACCAGAGTGCCAAGAGATGAATTCGCTATCATGGAAAATCTTTACAAAATAATCCGAAGGTACGAGTATTTTCATGGTAAAACTCTTACTATGACAAAGTGTGCTGCAAAGACGAAGCAAGTTAAATTGAAAAAGTTTTCTCAGTTTCCGCCCAGAGGATATCGATACAAGCGCCAAAGATAAAGTTTTTTTTCGATTTTTATTTTTAATTTTTTTGTCTGTATCTACACCCATTACATAGATGTCTGGGCATCCCCCTTCAGCACCTTCTTTGTGCGTTGTAACGAAACCGGATTCAAAGTTCAAATGATTTAGTTTCTTTTATTTAAAAATGCAATCAAAGTATGCAATCATGCAGACGAGAATAACAAATTGCCAAAAGCAATAGTATTCTCGAACTGCTACTCGTATATAAAAATGTATTTTTGTCCACCCACCGACCTTGAGTGTTGAGTTGCAGCAGTCATAAGACCGAAACGGGCAAGTCGGACGCTGTTTTTTGTGAATATTTTTATTTGAAAATATTTTTCGAGCGGCAGAAACTCCAGTTTGGAAATTTTGACGTTTTGCCACATTTCTTGCGTCATGTCTTATTCATGGAAAAGTTCTCTTAATTTAGTTTCCGTTGGGGAAAATATGAAGAAAATCGTACAAAATCTTCTTATTATCCTGCCAGAGGACAAGTGCATTTTCGTATCCACAAGAACTTTCGTACGTTCGTCTGAAAAGTTTCGAGCAAGCAAAGAGCTGCAAAACAAAAATTTAATATGAAAAATGTGTTTGTGTTGTCTGCTGCAGATTTCCAAAAAAAAACAAAAAAAAACATAAAAATGGGTCGGAAGAGTCTATGATTTTTTTCTTCCTATTTTCGTCTGACTTTTCAACTTTGTAAAAGAAAAATTATGCAGAAGGAGTGAAGGAAAAGTTTTTTTAAAAATAAAAAAATAAAACAAAAAAATGTGATAATTCGTAGTAAAGTAGGATGTGTATAAAATTATGGATTTGTATGCATGTAGTTTTATTTGAATAAAGTTTTGCCTTCTTTTACGTAAAATAACCGACAGAAAACATGAGCGAGAACTTTAGTAGAGGCTGTTTTGTAAGTAAGCGAATACTAAAACTCGTACTTCAACAACTTAGTGGAAGACGGAATAAATAAAAGTTTGCGATGTGCATTCATTTGTCATCTATTTCCATTCCATTGCTCAAAGAACCGCCGGTTTTGCCAAAACCCAACATGACTCTATATTGCTCGTCTCTTTAAATGCTGTTATATGCTAGCTTAAAAGTCGATGAAAAGATGGTGGCTATCGATTTGCGATACTCGAGTTTTAGACCTTCACAAAATATGCCAGATAAGATTTATATTTCTATATATGACGCAGTTGAGGAGGATGGCAACGATAATTATAAGACCTCGTAGAAGAAGCATCTTCCTACAGGTGCTGGTTCTTTAAATAACGAGAATGAGCCTCTGCAGCCGAACATCTTGCAGCTCTGCTAATAAGCCCTACTTCACGCCTCCCCGTGGCGCCATCTGGGAATCTCACTAGAGATCAGGATTAGTATCGGAAAAACAGAAGCCCCTTATCCGGGCTACTCCGACATATTTGGACCTCAGGCCAATAAGAATTTCCAAGACTTAGTCAGGGTCTTAGAAAAGAGATGGTGGCGGACGAGCCCTATATGGGCCATCGGCAGCGATCTCATCCCTGAATGGGTTACTGGCTTCGGTGTAATCGACCCCTCGTCCTAGGGGCACTCAAAATGGAACTGGTCCTCCAGGTTGGGGGTTTTACCGCCGGGATATCTACCCGGCCATTTAAAAAAATAATTAAGTTACGAAGTATCAACAAGCCTCGGATATGTACAGTAGATCCTGTTGACAATCCACGCAAACGATTTAAGGACACTGAGATTCCGATATACACGTGGAATGTTAGGTACCTTAATAGACCACGTGCAGCCGAGCACATAGCCAAGGCCCTAGACTGCTGCAAAGCTGACATAACCGCCATCCAAGAAATGCGATGGGACGGGCCGGACAAAAGAAAATGAAAAACTGCGACATCTACTACGGCAATTGCTATCGACGGCAACAGCAGCGCTTATTTAGATGCGGATTTGTTGTCGGAGGCAGACTAAGACAAGAAGTCCTCAGCTTCCGGCATGTGAGCGAGCGCCTCGTAGCAATCCGCATCAAGGCTAAATTCGCCAACATTAGCCTTATATGCGCGCACGCCCCCACAGAGGAAAAAGATGACGACACTAAGGATGCCTTCTACGAGCTCCTTAACAAGACCTACGAGCAATGCCCTAGCTATGACATTAAAATTGTCCTCGGTGATTTTAATGCAAAGCTATGAAGAGAGGGTGTCTTTGGTGGAGCAATCAGAAAATATAGTCTGCACAACACCACCTCCGATAACGGATTCAGGCTAATCGATTTTGCGGCGGGCCGAAACATTGTCGTGGCTAGCACGAGGTTCCCACATCTCGACATACACAAGGGGACTTGGAGAACTCCTGATCAATCAACAGTCAACCAGATTGATTACATTGCGATCGACGCAAGACACTCCTCCAGCATTATGGATGTCCATACGTTCCGAGGAGCCAACATCGACTCGGACCATTACCTTGTCGTAGCCAAGGTACGGTTTCGGATATCCCAAACTACGCCAAGACAAACTAATGCTGTGGGAAATGATGAGATGAGCAAAAGAACATCGTAGTAGAATCACAGTCGATGCTGAGGATTTGGAAAGACTATTTCTGCAGACTGTATAACGGCGATGACGAACGAAATACCGCTGTCAGGCAGAACCAACCTTTCCACTTGGACGATGATGACCAACAATTCCGTCCACCCGACCTGGATGAAGTGAAGATAGCTATATCGAAGCATAAGTCCAACAAAGCTGCTGGAGCGGAAGACCTGACTGCCGTGCTCTTCAAAGCGGCAGGCGATGACTTGGTAAGGAGCATACACCAACTCATCTGTAAAATATGGTCGGACGAAAGTATGCCCGATGAATGGAACCTCAGCATTGTTTGTCCGATTCTCAAGAAAGGAGACCCTCTGAACTGCGCGAAATACAGAGGCATCAGTCTCCTTAACACCGCGTACAAGGTCTTATCTGCCGCAAAGTCCACCATTGACCAAATATTCGCACTACGGCAGATCTTGGAGAAGACCCATGAGCTTCAGATCGATACACACCACCTTTTCGTCGATTTTAAGGCCGCATATGACAGCATCTATAGAAACGAGCTATACAGAGCATCTGTGTAGGATGACGATGGAGAATGCACGCTCCTCCATCAAGGTCGATAAAGATCTCACCGAGACCTTTGATGTCCAGAAAGGATTTAGACAAGGCGATGCGCTGTTATGCGATGTCTTCGTCATACTTGAAAGAATAGTTCAAAACTCACGAGCAAACACAAGAGGCACTATCTTTCAAAAGTCCGTCCAACTACTCGAATACGCCAACAATATTGACATAATCGGGAGGAAGCAGCGTGATGTCAATGGCGCTTTCGCGAGTATTGAGACGGAAGCGGCGAAAATGGGTTTAGCGGTCAATGAGGGAAAGACCAAGTATATCCTGTCAAGCAAAAAGGACAACCAACACCGACGTCTCGGACAGAACGTAACCCTCGACAGATATAACTTTGAGGTAGTTAAGGACTTTGTCTACCTAGGCTCCGCATAAATACAGACAACGACACCAGCGCTGAGATCAAGCGAAAAATAACTCTTGCCAACCGCTGTTTCTTTGGGTTAAGAAGGCAATTGAGTAGCAAAGCCCTCTCTCGGACAACAAAACTCACTCTTTATAAGACTTTAATAATCCCGGTCCTGCTCTATGGCGCAGAGGCATGGACATTATCAAAAATGGATGAGGGTGTTGTTGGTTGCTTCGAGAAAAAAATTCTTCGGGCGATCTTCGGTCCCGTCTGCATTGACGGTGAGTGGAGGAGGAGATACAACGATGAACTGTATGGACTGTACAGCGACATTGACCTAGCCAGAAGAGTGAGGATCCAAAGGCTGAGATGGCTGGGTCATGTAAAGCGCATGGACACCAATTCTCCGGTCCGAAAAGTCTTCGAATCCGCTCCCGAGGGACAGCGCAGTAGAGGAAGGCCAAGACTCAGGTGGCGCACGCAAGTGGAAGAGGACCTCAGCCAACTTAGCGTGCGAGACTGGAGGCAGCTAGCCAGGGATCGAGTTGGCTGGAGAAGCTTGTTGACTGAGGCCCAGGTCCACCCCGGACTATAGCGCCACTTAAAGTAAGTAAGTAAGTGAGGAGATTTCCTCTGATGTGGGCCGAACAAAGGAGACTGAGATTCAATTCATCAGGCATATATAACAAGGTGGCGCAAAATTAACCATCCAATTTTGTTTTTGAATTACTTTTTTAACTAAATAAAAAAAAATGATTTTAAGTGATGAAATTCTTTATTTCGATCTTTAAAATTTTTTCTGTTAAGTGGAAAAAAGATATCCGCCAAGTGGCTGCCGCCAGTGTTGATACACATTTGTGCCCGTTTTATCGCATTTTCCATGAGTTTCCGCAAGATTTCCGGTGGTAACTGTCTAATATTCCTGTCTAATATTCTCCTTAAGGGCTGCGATTGTCAATTAGCCCCAAAGAAAGAAGTCTGGGATGGTTAAATCGGGCGATCTTGCTGGCCATGTCAAATTGCCAAAACGGAAGATTTCGCGACCAGAAAATGCTACCTTCACAATATCCATTGTGGCTCATGCTGTGTAAGCAGTTGCACTGTCTTGTTGAAACTACATGTTCACCAAGCCCCTCATCCAATTCCGGCAGTAAGAAGTCATTTATCATGGCCCTGTAGCGTTCGCCAGTAACAGTGACTGTATTGCTGACGGCGTCCTCAAAAAAATACGTCCACCACACCTTGTACCACTAGCGTATGTTCAGTGCCACAGAAACGAAGATTTTGCTTATTGACGTCGCTCATGATGACAAAATCGTCCTCTTCGTTGTTGAGATTGAGGATGGTTTGACAGCGGAGTATAGTGTCCATTGCTTATCTGTTTTTATTCTGCAGCTGTCTAGTTCGAAAATGTGAAATATGATTGATGTACGGCACCATTTGCAAAAATTATACTATCGTCCGATAGGATGATTAATTTTGCGCCACTTTGTGTTTTGACTAAATTTGAGAAGTGAGTTGGTGTATGCACTCTACAAAGTCATTTCCAGCAGCTTTAAATATCTCGCCCGGTAAGCCGTCAGGTGCAGCTGCTTTGTTGGACTTCAGCTTGGATATTGCTATCCTTACTTCATTTTGGTTAGGTGGACGGAAGTCGTGGTTATCATCGTTTAGTTTAAATGGTTTATACTGGCCCTCTTCGCCACTACACAGTCTGCAGACATGATGTTTCCATTAACTTTGTGCCGACTGTGATTCCACTTCAAGCTTTCTGTCTTAATCTCTACAAGCTTACGGGTTTTCTTGCTTTGACATGTTCTCGCTACCTGTTGGTAAAATTTCCTTTTTTTATTCCTGGAGCGCTCTTTTTTGTTCTTCTGGACAAGCCTATTTTCTTCCCGTCTGTTTCTAGCACATCAGTTGCAGTGCATCTGATGGCCCGCCGGCAGCGATATCACAGGCCTTCGGTACTTGATGCTGGCGGTATAGGAGCTGTTGAGACATTTTGCGGTTGCAGTTTTCCTATGTTATATCTTCTCACAGTAGCTCTTCTTTGTTGTGTCGCTTGGGAGATCCTTATACGTTCCTGCCCTGCAATAAGGTTATTATCCGACTCAATGTCGAATAAATATCAATTTTATCAGTTTCATTTAGCATTCCATGATCCAGAGACTGTCTTTGTGTATATTGAGTTGAGGAAACTATGTAGTGGTCTCCTAACAAAAATGTCATCGTTTCGTATTCATACTTCGGACACTGCTCATAAGTCTATCGATTAGCTCGTAGAAATATTCTTTGGTGCCTTGATGCGGATAGTCATAAGATGCTCGCTAACTCAGAAGCTCATGCCTTTTTGGCTAAGCCGCTGCTTCCTTTCCCTATAACAATCACATAAGATTTATCACAGTTTTTCATGCTCCTTTTGTCCGACCCTTCCCACTCACTTCCTGAATGGCAGTGATATCAGAGTAATATCAGCCTGCGGCCTCTGCAAATTTCTCAGCTGCAGTGGACTGTTAAGGGTCCGAACATTCCACTTACAAAATCAAACGTTTTTCAGTGAGTCTGGTTATATCCGTTCGAATGTCCTATAATTGCAGAGGAAGTGGTCGTCTATGATGATTT
Source organism: Volucella inflata (assembly GCA_928272305.1). Taxonomy (NCBI): domain Eukaryota; kingdom Metazoa; phylum Arthropoda; class Insecta; order Diptera; family Syrphidae; genus Volucella; species Volucella inflata. The sequence goes on along the minus strand of OV743720.1, from coordinate 109,174,370 downwards.
CAATGTAGTGAACATTTTTCACTAATATTTTTGAACAGCCTTTGTTTCTTCAGAAGACTTGTTATACTCTTGTTGTTGCTGCAGTTCTTATGATCTTCTTGGTCTTTGCAAAGTTTATCAATAGACCGTTGTCGTGGCAGTAACTTATAACGTTGTCAATCTCCACCTGCTTTGTGACTTTTTAATACTAAGGCCTGCACCACCTATTTATCGATTTAAACCAGCTTGTAGCAATATTTAAGAGGTTAACTATTCAGAGCCATGTCCAACTCCCCAGATTGTGCAAAAGTGAATGGTCGTTGCTTCACAAAGGTAGGAAACAATCAGTTTTACAATGAAAACTAATCAAAAAATCAAACGAAGAGTAACTCTTGAGAATCGCTGTTCCTTAAGCGTACCCTGATAAATGAGCCCTTGACAAGAAACACTATGGAGACTCTACATAAGATCCTCATCAGCCCAGTCCCGCTTTAAAGTTCAGAAGCATAGAAGTTAGCGAAAGTGGATGAAGATGTCTTCGGCCGATTTGAACAAGCAATTTTTTGAGTCCCGTTTATGTTGACTAGGTTTGAATGAGGAAATTTAACGACGAACTCTATGACCTATACAGTGATCTAGTCAGAAAAGTGTACATTAATCGCCTAAGATGGCTAAGACACACGCAGCAAATGAATACCAATGACCCTCTCCTAAGGGTCTTCGATTTGATGCCTTTGGGACATCATAGTGAAGAACAACTTCGCCATGGATAGCGCACTCAATTGAAAGAACTTCCAACTTACTTAGAATGTGCAAGTGGAGGCGCCTTTTATACAAGAAGATGACAATGTCACTTCAGCCAGGAATCAGTCAATTCCTATCAGCCAGAACTGCAATTGCAATTTTCAAATGGTTCTTAGACCATGACCATGACGATGACTCTTTGAAGTTTGGCTAGCAGGAGAAGTACTTTGGATGCGAATAAAATACCCAAAAATTCTTTAAATGCTCTTAAACTACAAACGAGATGAAACTATGATTCAAAAACCTGACCCTTGTGGGACCTACCTACTTGCTAGTATCTGAGTTTAAAATTCCACTGCAGACTACAGCACCCTTGTTGTGGATACAACACTACGACTAATGTCGTACTTATGACTACCCGCAACAGAGAAGAGCAAATACTATGTGTAGGTTTAATAAATGAGTGACACAGTTTATTTATTTACAGACACTTCTGTCCATCAGTCAAATATGTAGTCGATTTCATTAAATTTCCCTAATGAGGTGGAAAACTTCATTACACGGTTCGTTAGCGTTGCATTTGTTTAATCTGCGAATAATTTATTTCCGGAATTGCACACTACCCAACTTCCCCATCTCCAGCTCTGCTGCCAAAATTCCAAAAGAGAGGAAAAAAATCATTCCCTATCTACTGCCAAGCCATCCCAGTTCATACCAATTCATCCCCCATAAACATGAGGCAAAACACACCCCAAAATGGCACACAATACAAGTTTCGTGTAATTATCGTGTGCCATAAAAGTTTATGCATATCCTTTTCATAAGATCCCAGTCATGCTTCTTAGTCCAAATGCCAATTGAATGGGCATTTTCCGTCATATCCATCCCATGGATCGATTATTGTCATCAAACAAAATCCATGAATTGGGGGTGCCTTCATATTCTACTGTTAGGGGTGGTAGAACCTATGATTCTGACTCTCGCTCATTGATCGGCTCTATCTATTTCCTAACGTTCCATTAAATCCCTGAAGCACTCCCCGTATCAGTAGTCATCGATAATCGATGACTGAAATCAAAAATTTCTGCCTCATTATTAGGGAGGCGTGTGTATGTCTTGACTAGCTGACTGACTGACTACCATCAATAGATGTGCCGGGGGCTGGCTACGGCTATGAGGGTGGCAATAGTGGTTATACCTATAATGTCAATTTAATGCACGAAGCCTTTGTGCTTACCATAAAAACTAACGATAATGAATATGGCCGAGTTCCAGTTAAGCAGAGCTTCCGCAGTAGCAGTATATGGGCGTTAGGATAGGAGCTTCCACTCTATAAAGGAACTATGTCATAACTACACCTATATAGACATTTGTTAAAGCAAAAACTAATGATTTATGCTCATCCATGTCCGGAACAGATGTGTGAGTTGTGAGCTGGTTCTTGCCCAGCAATAGTTTATTGTTTGGGAAGCTTCATGTCGTGTGGATGGTATCTTCGCATTGTCAAGCCTATATATTAACGTGTAATGAGGACGATAGTTTTCCAGAGTACCTACGAGTAATATGGAACATTTGAAGGCTCTTGCTGTTTTATGGGTAATTAAAAAGTTTTTCATGAAATAATCAATGCCCGAGCTTAAGTGCTTAACACCTTGTCATTAAAATTTTATTACAGACATGAAAATCAGTACCATGACTTTGGTGTTTTACCGAATCGAGGTCGGGTTGGCTTTGTTTATGAGCAGACTACAATTGCTCAAAAATTAATTCAACAGTGGATGTGAGTTTTTGAAAGCAAATTAGGGATAATATCTCATAAAGAGAGAGTTAAAAACAAACATGTTGAGGGATGGTTTTGTATTTTATGAAGAGTTCAACAACTGTGACACAGGAAGTGGTTTCGGTTTACATAGCTGCAGGATTTTACAAGTAATCGAGGAATTTTATTAAATCTCCTTCCTGTTTGCTCTAAATTTAGTTTTTACGAACTCCTTTCTTTAAGTTGTACTCTATTCGAATCAATAATTCTGTGATGGTGATCACATCTCTGGTAGAAATGGAAGCATATCTCTGTGTCGCCTAATACACCTTGTACACTGTGCTGTAAGTATGAGCGTTTTATTCTTAGGTAAACAGATCATATACTAATTTTTCAAGATGCACACTACGACAAACTCAAACACCAAAGACTTTACGTGCAGCATACACCACATGCAGCTCTACATATAGACCTATGGCTAAATTTATGATTTCAAGGAAACCGGCTTGGCTTTAGGGAGATACTCTTAGCTATACTATTTGGTCCATGCAGTTTATGAAAATAACATAACAGACCTATGTAGCTCAAGCTACCGAATTAGTACAGGGAGGCGGACTATTTCGTCAATCCGGCACTGTATCAGATAACCCAAAAGGTGGATAATTTAATGTCGGAAATCAAGTGTGCGAAACCTGGTTCTAGCTAGTGTCGGGCAGCCACAGAGAAACTGGAAAACAGCTTCCTTTTTATTTGAGTTTTTACAGTGCTAATTGCTATTTTGATGCGAGTTCGGTTGATAAAATAATTTTTCATTTTTTCTCTGTAAGCGGGCCATATCTCTCAGGACATGGTATAAGTTGCTAGACTATTCTGCATAGAATTGGAAATAGAAAGAAAACGTTGGAAAATTCTACCCCTGATGAGTCTTATAGGGGAGGCTAGTGATTCCACAAGAGAAAGATTGAAGATTGAGTCACATCTGGTCGGCGGATTTGCTCTCTCATTCCCCTAATTTACAGTGACCGAGAACCTAGAAGAGAGTTATAATAAATTGAACGCTTACATGAACGATGATTTGCTCGCACTGATCAATACTAGTTTTAAGGGCGGAGTAAGTTAGTGAATCGCTTCGATGATAGTCTCAATAAAAATTGCTATGTTGTCAGTGGTTCTCAGGCTCAATTTCTTCAAGAGGTCTGCAATAAATGTCTTGAAACCAGTTCCACGACATTCATATTATTTCAGGTACACTTCATTAATGCTCTTACAGCTTGAAAACTAAAATGAATGAATCGCTTAATACCTGATTACTGTGTGAGTATTGCACCCATTTTAAACTAAACACTTAGTGCAGTGTACTCATAAAGAACGGGTATTCACAAATTGGTATCCATAAAAAAAGTAAACACTACACCGAGCACACCGAGTACACCGAGTACCTACACCGAGTACACCGAGTGCACCAAATATTAATTCATTTACTTATGTTTGTTGCAAGCAAAAGGCGAGCTTTTTAAATGACAGAATAATGGGAAATGGCGATTAGTAAAAGGAGGGGCAGTAGAAAAAGGCATTTATGCAAAAAGGGGCTCGGAGCTGGAGAGGATTTTCCACCCGAAATTGGAGTTCACTTAAAACTTTTCCAAAGCCCAGTCAGCAAATGTTCGATGCTGGCGGTTATGGTCTCCTACCTTCAGTTTCTGTGTCAATTGAATTTTATACAGGTGCATACCTAAGTCCCAAAGCAAAATTCGTCAAGTTTACGTCTGCGAAAGGTCAAGTTCTTTGGCGCGACAAGGAATAGGCTGCCTTTGACTTAGACTTAGAATAGACTACCTTAATTCTTGAATTCTTTACGAAACCAGTTGATTTAAATTTGTCCGCCTTACGACGAAAACGATCCAATATGGAACTTAGCTCGAACTAAACATTTTAATAGTAAAATTTGCGCCCAACATTAATAACTATTACCTCTAAAGCTTTTCTGTACGAATACTATAACTATAACCCCATACACTGTCAAAGCTTGAGCGCGCTTATTATAAAACCCTTTTCACGTAGTTCACATTCAAATTCGATTAAAGATTGCTAACATGGTTCTTTGAATCCTGAACCATTGCAGCAGTTTCATTCAGAGCACCCAGTGTACTAGGTGTACTCAGTATTTTTTGCACAGATAACAGTGCACCCGATTTGCTCTCACCAAACAGATCAAGCACCCAAAGCGTGGGAGAGAAAGAAAACTACTCGTATGTTCTCATCTCATGTTTGCTATTAAGTGACCGAGTATTGTACAGTACCTGGTCTTTTGTGGGGTGTTACACTACTTCACTGCACAAAAAAAAAAAAAAAAACACTGTGGCGCTGGCAGCCCGGTATGGGCCATGGCCTAGCTTCTTGACACTCATTTGTGTTGCTCATGTTTTCATTTTTGTCACATCTGAGCGGGGCCTACGGTTTATCGCCGAGTCCGAACGGCACTCCTTAGAAGCTTTTTCGTAGGCAATTTTACTTTCGGGAGTTTGCCATTGCCCGCCGAAAGGATGATGGCGATTTGAAAAATTGATGGTGACCCAGCCAGGAATCGAACCCAGACTGTCTGCGTGATAGTCCAATGATCTAACTATCGCGCCATCGCCATCGCCACTTCACTGCACACTTAGTAGAATAATGACACTGAATAGTGTAGACTGAAGTACTGCACTCGTTTGGTGAGAGCATATGAATGTATTCATGCAGGCCTCTAGTATCTTGCAGGCATCTATAGGTTGAGACTCGACATTCAGTTCCTCCAAAAAGACACCTGCTTCAACGCCGTATTTCATCTTAGAGCCGCCTGACTTCTAAGTTTAAGTTGAGTTAACTCTAAGTTTACAACTTGTGGGACAAGCCATTAACTTAGTCAAAGCCCTCTTCGTGAGTTCACTATTCACTGAGGGAAACATCTCGATTACTAAAATAACCATGTCGTTCGCGTGCGCGTCGGCCTTAGTTCCAATGTTATCAAAGTCTGCCAAGATATTGTTGGGGGCCAGGAGCCATAAGGTTTTGACTTTGATGGATGTCATGGATGGATGTTTTAGGGATAAAAACAAGTCGAATTCGTCTCCAGGTCTAGGAGATGTGGTTATGTAGGAGGAAGACACGTTCACCAGGGCAATACCATTATCAGTAAAATCACATCAAGGGCGCCAAATCTCCAAACTTATAGGAGGAGAAAGTTGTGATATCTCAGGAAATCTTGTAGTCGCTTATTAGTGAATTGACTTTATTCTAGGGTGCGGTTTGAATAGAAGAGCTTGACTTGGAATATCTAGCGATCAACAAGCTCATAAAGAAGCAAAGCAAACGAGATAAGAGAGCACACTTCGACGAGCTAGCGAAAAGGGTGCAGCATGCTGCTGCAACCAGCGATATAAAAACTTAATATATTAGTCATTAACACCATAACTATATGGAGGCAGTACTTTCAGCGAACCCTTATCTCAGCAAACAACAGCAGCGTAGAAAACTCAATAACACTTCGACGACATAACGTTAATAGGCAGATAAATACCGAAGCGCCCACCACGGGCAGAGATTGAAGTGGTTATCAGAGCCCTCAAACCTGATAAAGCACCTGGCAACGATCAAATTGACGTAGAATGCTTCCAAGCTGATGCCGCCATGATCGCAGTGTGGACTTCAGAAGTAGTCTCCCAATCCTGGAAGGATTCTTTTATTATTAAACTCCCGAAAAAGGGCAACCGCAAGAAATGTTATAACTGGAGAGGTATCTCGCTCCTCCCAACTGTTATGAAGGTAGTAAACAAACTATACTAAGTCGTATCTCCAAACCTCTAAATAAAACTCTCAGAATCAACCAGGCTGGCTTCCGGGCGCAAAGATCGTACATCGATATGATAAACACAGTTCGCATTATAAAAGAGCAATCCGCGGAACTAAACTCTCCACTATATTTAGCGTTCATCGACTTTCAGAAAACATTCGATACGGCATCGAAGAAGGCTGGCACTTAGTGCGACAGGCATGCCCACAAAAATCATAAAAATCATCAAAGCGTATTACAATGGCTCCACCTGTCGCGTTTTGCACTACGGCGAGCTTAATGAACCGTCTGCATAAAATAGCGGCGTGAAACTAAGCTGTGCCCTCTCACCTCTTTTTTTTATCATCATGCTTGATCTGATAATGGAAACCGCTGCAGTTGAAAACCACGGAACAAATTGGAGACCCAACTTCATGCTCGACGATGTCGAGTAAGCCGATCATGTACTTTCCTTTCCAGTCGGTTCCCAAATATTCATAATGAGCTTAACAAGCACACGGCTGAAGCTGGTAAATGCACGGAATCCAGATGGCCAGGACGGCATTTGGTCAACTTCCAAATGTATGGTGGGAAACCAACATTAAAAATCTTCGACGCTTGCGTGAAATCGGTCCCATTGTATGGATGCGAGACCTGGCATGTAGCAAGCATTTGGTTATCACTCTCTGAGGATTAACCTGCGCGTTTGGTGGCTTCCTGGAATCAGCAACGTCAGGCTGTGGCACGTTCGGATAACTACCACCGAAGATCTCTCCAATAAGAGACGGGAAAATCCATCAGCGAACTACGTGTGACAGCAAGAAACAGGGAAAAGTGGAAATTTTTTGTTAATCGCCTATGTGAATGACTATATTTGTAATTTCTTTAAATTATAAAATTGTCAATAATAATAATATTGATAGTCGTTCAAGAAAGAAAGTAATTAAGCGTTTAGTGCAAGTACTCAAAGTGGTTCACTCCATAATATTTTCGTGTCAGCGAGATAATGAAAACGACAGAAGTGAATAGAATGGTGCGGTTGTACTTTGGTTGGTAGGTCAAAACTACTGTCAATGAATTCTGTGCCGTTCTTAAGAGCCGGACATCTCTTGATTGATGCGATCGTGAAAAGACTTGGCTGTGCGTCTGGATATTGACCTAGGTGCTAAATCCAAATGGCCATCGTGCACTTCGAACTTTCCTTGATTGGGTTATCTTGGAGCTGGAAAATATATGCACTTTCACCAAAGAATCCTCCTTATTCCTTGTACTACACTGTCTCAGAAATACTCTAATGGTTGCAATATTAATCACAATTCATCGTATGAATTCTATCAAACTATTTCAAATTACATGTTTTTGCAACCGCTTACACTAAAGTGCAGCATTCAAAATATGATCCCTGAAAAGTTATCAACTGAACTTAGACTCCATATTTAAAGTGAGTAACCAAATCAAACCTTTGCAGCTTTACGAATCACAGCACACTCAAAATGAGAACCCCTTCATACAACTTTTTTTCCTTTAACATTTTGTAAATTTAATTTCTCTGCTTCATGTTAGGACCATCCGTTTTCTTCCCTAAACTCTTGAAATAATCCAAGCGTTAAGAAATTAAAAACAAAAACCCTTACGCGGCATTCATAAGTCCAATCACAGCCACCACTCAAGATGACCCAAAACAGAAGAGAAGAAAGGAGCATCTTTAATTAAAGCACTTTTCACTTTACTTATTTTTTTGGTCGAAAATTCGCACCCATATTTCAAGGCGAAACTTACACAACAAAAATGAAGGGAAAAAAAGGAAAAAACCACCCAAAACGGATGACACTTGAAAGCGCTATAACTCTAGCCGAACGAAGGCAAAGTACCGAAAACAAAAAGAGCCAACAAAAGACGGTGTTTTCGTAGCTTTTGCTTGAATATAAAGGTAAGGGCGCCCTTGGGCAGGTTGCCTTCCAACCACCATAGTCTCAAGAAATACAAAAAAAAAAACCAAAAAAAAAGTCCTAATTCTGAGAAGGTAGTTTCCAAAGTTTTTTCACCAACATCCAAAAAACCAGAAACCCTTACGTCATTACCAGTTGAGGCACTCGGTTTTCTTAAGAGGAAAACTCGTAAAAGTAACCCTCTAGGGTGGCGCGCCACAAAAAAATTAAAGGGAGAAAATATTTGTGTACCCTCGCGACACAATTGAAAGATTTTTTTTTACAAAAATGCCTAAAACTGGTAAGGAACATTAAACGTGTACAATTGGAATATTACATCCACCTTAGTCGTAGGAAAAAAAAAAGAAGAGCAATCTGCTGAATTCCATCAATTAAGCATCCAATTAGAGCAACAATCGCACAGTTACAACTCCTTTGGGTACACAAACCGGAAGTTACATTTGACACCGGCCCTAATAGCAAAATCGATTCGGTTTTTGTGTTGCTACGAGATTTAAGCCCAGAGGTGTCTGAAAAACGAAATTTCGACTGAGAACGCGCCTAGTCGGCATAAAGGGGCACCCAAATCCATGCGGTCAGTTTCGAAATCACGACAAATAATTGGATGCATATAATAAAATGTGTGGCTGTGCATACGTTATTTGCAAGCCAAATATATACGAGTGGAGTATGGTCCAAGAGGGTGGCTGGAGTATCCTTATAAAACCACACAGCATCAGTTGTGTGTTAATGTGTACGAGTACGAGCAGTAATGTAATTGCAAACAAATATTTGCCCTCACTCGGCCAACTAACAGTCCTAATTAAATGAATGGAATTGTGTACGTACTTCAGTCTGCAATTTTCTATTAAGCGTTAAACGTTTTGTGTTACAGGCAGTTTTAATGCGCCGCATTAAATTAGAAATCTAATTGCCAATCATGTTAATGGCTGCCCATAATAAAATTCAGGACATACAGGCTACTACTCGTATTTGTATGAATGAACAGTGAAACGCATGTTGATCCTATATGAGTAGGGTTTACTTAGTAACATAAACACGGTTATTCTGGCATATCTTTTCAATAATAACTTGTAATTTAGAATGGCTGTCAATATTGACCAATGTAGTCATGTATTTTGGTGTCATCGACCCAATTTCAATACTATAATATGTATTTCTACGAATCCACGTAGCAACATGGCGCGCACGAAATGTTCGAAGTGCTAATAGGTGCGAGACATGCATCACCGGGCAAAGTGGAGTATCAAGAGCCTACCGAGAATGTTTGAGCGAGAGGCTCTCCGCTGTGCATTCACCATCAAGAAACCAAAAATCTGCCAAAGTGGTAGCTGAAAGCACCCTAGGTTACCAACCAACGTTCCGAAAGGAGCGCCTAGTATGCTGGTAAAAGGTGATAGAAAATGCACGCCAGTAAACGCCGCATCAAAAAAAAATAGGGCAGCAACTGAAGAAGATCCACAAATTTTATTTCCAGGTTCACAATTTTTAATCGACTTCAAAGCTGTTTCCAGAATATGAAAATATTCTTTGTCTTGAGCTCCACATGGCTAAGTTCGGGATCCCGGAAAAACTGATGCATTTTGCAATGTCCCAGTTATTCCAATCCTGTGCTTGACGATACGTTAAAGAAGCATCTGTCCATCGAATAGTACAGAACGCCAGTGCTAGCAACAGTAACTTGGAAGTGTTTGAGGAGTTTACCTACTTCGTAGTCAACATTAACTTCACGAATCACATCCTAGGAAACCGCTGCTACTTTGCAGATCAAATAATGAACACTTTCTGAAAACAAAAAATATTTGACGATAAGATACAACCGCAACCGCTATGAACTTTATCAAGACGTAGTTGTACTGGGTTGACTCCATCGCCTCGGCCACGTTATTGGAAAATGCTCCAATGATTCAGCAGAGATTCCTGAATCAGAGCCACCAGGTTCGAGTCGACAAGGAAAATCGAGCCTCTGTTAAGGGAACCAAATCATCACGGTTGCCAGAGCAATTGATCTTAGCAACTTCGCTCGATATCAAAGACAGTGGAAGGCTGGTATAACTTAGGCAGAGTTTCTTCACTAGTCAGGAGCCTGTTAAGTAAGTCCTTCGATTGGTAAAATTTTGTCTGCTTTTTCTTAAGAATGGCATTGAAAATGATTCTGGAAATGTAGTTGGATAGCGCGTTTGTGAATCGGAGCTGCGTAAGACAATGAGAGCTTCTTATACAGGAAAAAAGGTCGCATGAGAGCGCTGAAAGAAAAAAGGATTCGCTTTTCTAACGAAAACATTCGAATGATTTATAAATGGTTTGGAAAGTCTTCTTCCACCTGAAATACGAAAGACGTTTACCATTTAACCCTTATCTCTTTCCGCTGAGGCATTCTTTTTAGGTTTTCTAGTCACTAATCCCGTTCTAAGGCTGACCGTCTTCATTCGCCTTATGCATCATATCACGAGAGAGGACTCTTTAACTCAATTGCCTCTTGAGCTGAAAGAAATAGCAATCGACAGGAATAATGTTCTGCATCTGATTTATACGCTAATGTGTTAGGTAGACGAAGTCCTTAACTACGTCGAAATTGCCAATGGTTAAGGTCTGGCCCAGTTATTGGTGGTGTGCGTTCTTTTCTGATGACAGCATAAACTTTGTCTTACACTCGTTCTTCTTCACACTCATATTGATCAAACCGCACAGCATGACCTCGTCTAATATCTTTCCTAAAATAGCAGAATTTTCTATAACCATTCTCTACAACTTGACGAGTTAAGCAAAGACTTCGAAACTGGACATGACATTGTATACTCGTCCATATGCAGCTTTAAAGCTGACCTTTCCCGAAATATGGCGTAGTGTACAATTCTTGACGTAGTCAGTACTGATGATATGATAGAACCATGAATGCAGTCTGTTAAACGGTGATGACGATATAATCCGCTGTCTGCAAAAATTAACAGATTATGACCAAATTTTTCATCTATCTGACCTCGACGAAGATGGGATAGCCAAATACAAACTTCATTTCAACAATGCAGCCGGAACTAATAGGCAACCTACTGAGCTAGGGAATGACTTTGTGCTAGGTCTGCATAAAATGATCTTACAAACCATAAAAGTGCTTATGTCAAATAGAACTTAACACTATATGTGTAACCCTAAAAGGAGAAGACCAATCTTAGCATTTGCTACACAGGTCCGCGTGGATTGTCAACAGTAAATCCGTCCATATCCGAGGCTTGTTGATGCTTCGCAACTTCCTTTTTTTAAAATGTATTATGGATAATAAACATTATATTATGGATTATTATGGATGTCTGTACGTTCCGAGGAGCCAACATCGACTGGGACCATTAACTTGTTGTAGCCAAGGTACGGTTGCGGATATCCCAAACTACGCCAAGACAAACTAATGCTGTGAGAAAATTCGACGTCAGACGGCTTCAATCGCAAGAGATCGCCAAGTCCTTTTCCGATCGAGTGTCTCTTAATCTCTTAAGAGGTCCAATGCCGCTAACATCAAGCATCGAAGACCACTGGAAACACTGCCAAAACGCCATCAGAGATGCCGCTTCTGATGTGCTGGGTTTCACTCGTCCACCACAACGAAACCCCTGGTTCGATGATGAATACCGGCAAGCACATGCAGCTAAGCAAGATGCATATAACGCGGCACTGCTTAGAAAGACCAGAGCTGCTCATGAACTCTATGAGCGGAAGAGGAGAGACGAGCACCGGCTTCTCAGGAGGAAGAAGAAAGAGCATGAGAAGCGCGCGATCGAGGAAATTGAGGTTCGGAAGTTTTACCAAAAGGTAAAAATAACATGCCGCGCAAACAAACCCCGAACTGAAGCCTGTAGAGATGAACAAGGGAACATCGTAGTAGAATCGCAGTCGATGCTGAGGATTTGAAAAAATCATTTCTGCAGACTGTATAACGGCGATGACGGACCAAATATCACTGTCAGGCAGAATCAACCTTTCAACTTGGACGATGATGTCATGCGATTTTTTCAACATCGTACTTGAAAGAATAGTGCAAAACTCACGAGCAAACACAAGAGGCACTATCTTTCAAAAGTCTGTCCAACTACTCGCATACGCCGACGATATTGACATAATCGGGAGAAAACAGCGTGATGTCAGTGGCGCTTTCGCGAGTATTGAGACGGAAGCGGCGAAAATGGGATTAGCGGTCAATGAGGGCAAGACCAAGTATATGCTGTCAAGTAAAAAGGACAACCAACACCGACGTCTCGGGCAGAACGTCACCTTAGACAGATATAACTTTGAGGTAGTTAAGGACTTTGTCTACCTAGGCTCCGCTATAAACACAGACAACGACACCAGCGCTGAGATCAAGCGAAGAATACTCTTGCCAACCGCTGTTTCTTTGGGCTAAGAAGGCAATTGACTAGCAAAGCCCTCTCTCGGACAACAAAAGTCACCCATTATAAGACTTTAATAATCCCGGTCCTGCTCTATGGAGCAGAGGCATGGACATTATCAAAAATGGATGAGGGTGTTCTTGGTTGCTTCGAGAGAAAAATTCTTCGGGCGATCTTCGGTCCCGTCTGCATTGACGGTGAGTGGAGGAGGAGATACAACGACGAACTGTATGGACTGTACAGCGACATGGACCTAGCCAGAAGAGTGAAGATCCAAAGACTGAGATGGCTGGGTCATGTAGAGCGCATGGACACTAATGATCCGGTCCGAAAAGTCTTCGAATCTGCTCCCGATGTACAGCGCAGTAGAGGAAGGCCAAGACTCAGGTGGCGCACGCAAGTGGAAGAGGACCTCAGCGTGCTGACTGGAGAAGATTGTTGACTGAGGCCCAGGTCCACCCCGGTCTGTAGCGCCACCTAAAGCAAACACAGGTCCGCCTCTGGAAGATGACCAACAAGAAAGCTCACTCCTCCGCCACAAATTTATAATGATTCTAATGACACCTTTGATGTTAAAAAAATTCCCAAAAGGCGATGCAATTTAGTGCTATTTCTTCAACAATCTACGTAACTGCTTGCCTATACAGATGACATAGTCGTCCTCGGCAGAATAGAGCAAGCTTATTGTGAAGCAATAAAGAACATTTTGTCATCGAGAAAGCACACTCAAAATCAACAACTTAGATAGACCGAGATTGTCAAAGACTTTGTCTATTCAGGCATTTATAAGTGGTGTCAAGAGCTAAGGGATCATCACTAGATCAATGTTCTACAACAATAATAATTCATTCTTTAAAACATTGATCACATTTATCAATTTCTATGGCACAGAGGCATGAACTTTATCAGAAAAAAATGAGGAGACGCTATGTGTCTATAATAGAATATTGCTTCGAGTGATGCAAGGCGCTGTCGACGGGTTTTCTAGGAGAAAATGTAAGCAACAACTGTACGGGCTATAAAATAGCATGCCCTTACCTAAACAAAATCAAAATTCTTTAGCTTAGACCACAGGACATGTCATTCGGTTAGACACCAGACCTTCAGCAGTGAAGTCCAACAAAGATATACCTAAAGTACTCACAAAAGATTGCACAAAATATCTATGATTAGAAATTGTTATCAGCCTTTTACACATCCAATTAGAATTCAATATTCGATTTTCACTAGCTTTTCATATCCGAACCACTTATTCTCGTATCTTTCAGACATCAGTGGGTATAAAGCTTTGAACTCTTTCATTCAGAAGTAAAGTGACCATCTTCAAACGAGGGTGAACCAAATCAGATATCTCTATCAGCCACATCACAACTGGACACTGATTTCAGAGAAAATGCTCTGTTAACGCACCACAGACCCACTTTTAGCCAGACTAGCCATTTACATAAAGATAATGAATACATGTCTACCTTCATAAAGAGGTACAAGAAAATACCAGAGCGCTTATCAACGCCCCGAAGTCTTCTATCTAAATTAACATAAACCGATTCGCATCCACAGACTCGTCCTAACATGTTGCGAATGTCTTTGGAATATATAAACCCCAGTGCGCTGCCCCTCACCCTAATCAAGATAAACTGTTGAATGAGCCTACGATAACCGTCGTCCTGTGATACTCTGAAAACCAAGGATTAAAGACTAAAGTCCGAAGAACGCATAACTCATTCGCGTGATGAATAAATTGCTGCGCGCTTAAACGCCGTGTGTGAGAACAGAAGATGCACCCTCAATAGAAGATGTCCTTCTATGGAATCCAAACCTACATTTTATCACCTTCCATCGATTCTCTTTCTTTTGCTTGTTGTGTTGTTCCTTCAATGTACTGTCTTACAAGCTCTTACCTTCAATGACACATTCCAAAAGGATCCCCATTTTATTTTACGATCCTGGGATACCCCAAAACGGAATTAATGAAAGTGAAGGTATTCCTATTTTAGTACCTAAATTGAAAGCACATTTTTTTGCACATTGCCTCACCCAATGTACATAATTCGGTGGTGGTTCGTGATGGCTCTTTATCGAGAGTTGCCCTTTCTGTTGCTCTCTTGCTAAACATTGGCAATAAAATTGAGGACATAAAAATAATCGTCAGACTTGATGTGACCAGCAATAAAAAAAATAAAAAAAATAAAAAAAATAAAAGAAAACTAAAAAGGAAGGAAGGACGACGAAGCAAACAAGGAGAAGAGAGAACATCAATTTCGGTTTCATAGTCCCGACTATAAAGAGCTTCAGTTTGCCATTAGTTTAATGTGGAATATCCTCTACGCTTTCCAAACAGACAGACAACATATGTGCACTCTAAAACGATGATAAAAAGGTGACACTGAGGGGGAGAGAGAAGATTAGAGAAAAGGACTTCTTTTTCTATTCCAATTTTACCATAAAAGTGTGCTTTTGCGTGACAGCAAGACCAAATTTGGGACAGAATAAAATATTCAAAAGCCAAAAGCACCTGAAGGACACAACATCTTCGGGCTATTTAAAAGCGTACACTTCCGTCTTGTGGGTATTTGTCTTTGTGTTTGTGTTTATGTTTGCACCAGCATGAGAAGGATTATCCTCTCTTCTAGCCCTCAGGATTTTCGGAGGCAATTGGTTTCTTTCTTCTTTTTTTATTTCTCAGAAGAACGCTCACAAAGAGTGCTAATGCAAATCTACGCGGGCAAACATCCATCTAGGGACGCTATGCCGGATGCTATTAAAAACGAAACGAAACGAAACGACATGAATTTGGGGGACACAAAGTACGAAAAAAAAAAAAAAAAAAAAAGAGAAGTGAAGGACAAGACAGGCGACAACAATGGGAGAACCTTTATTTGTATGAGGCAAACAGCTGTTTTTATTTTTGAATTTGGGTAACGTAAATATTTGCGCTGCAAATTTGTCTGGAGATTTTCATGTTACTGAATTCACTTGTGTCGCAGAAGTACGAGTAAGTGGGTGTAGTCGAAAAGTGGGAGATGGAGATTGAGATGGTGACATTGTCAACGATGCCTCTCTATTCAGGGTTACGGGCTCTATGCTTTGATTATTCCAATGTCTGTGGCCCACTGTGAACCCTCATTGAATAAAGATATTTGAGTTTGTCCTGAATGGTTGAGTTATTTACGAGAAGGGAATTCCTTGTCGTCCTTGGGTTATGAATTTTACTCTGCATGATTGTAAACAAGTGAAGTATAACAAATAAAATACAAGCGGAAGGAATTTACGGTGATTGAAGGCAACGGTTGAAAAGAGATGAGCTTGACAGTTTACATAAATCAATCAAAGATATTTAGAGTATTTTATGTAAGCATTTGATGTTGACATTTTGTACCTGGTTCCTAACTGGTTTTACAAAAATTCCTGATAACAAAAGAGTTAAGTGTCGACAATCTCTCTGTAGGAAAGCGATAAGTACATTACATGTGCATGTGACATGTTGTTTTAGAGGTATCCTGTATCAAATAAAACTTTACTGGAGAAAAGAATTCGCGATAAATGATGACAAATCGAACTAGTAATTTCAATTGGACCAAAACCTTGAGGGCATGGTAAAAATTTAAATTAGAATTTAAAATAGAAGAAAAACAACAAGTACACCATATTTTGTCAATTTGATCAGATTTGGCCTTAAATCGAGCAAACATTCAACTGAATTTCAAAAAGCAATAAACAAGTCTCTTGGTATCTATCTACGATTATCGTAGGCATTGATCGGCGCCAACCTTCGATGACCAGTTCTGAAACAGTGGCTATACATGGACTTTTACTTCCTGATGGGTATGAACCTCGTTTAACCGAGGATGTGACCTGCCACATTTTTCCCACACACACTATAATTCACTTTTGGAAAAATGATTGAACCTCAGAAGAGGACATGCAGCGAATGAATCCGCTGTTTTGAATCCACCGTCAGTAAATGAAGAGATTTCTTACGTTGGCTTTTTCGAGCTATTCGGAGCTGTTAGTGACTAAATGGATCATGCAAGAGGTTATGAAGAGGTTGGGAGAAGTAAACTACCTGAGCATGTACATCAGCATCCTCATTAAGAACTGCATACTTGTAAGCATATTAAGAAAAAATACAAAGCAGTGTTTTATGCATGCCCAATCTGTACAGTTGGAAGAATAACCCCTCTAACCATACCGTGTCGAAGGTCTTCTCCAAGCCAACCCATGCACTACATTCGCGTAGGACCATATAGAGCAAAACTAGATATCTTTGCACAAGCTTCTCTTATTTCGTAACTCCGTTGAACAAGGTCATTCTGGCAGTAAAACCTGTAGTCCTCATTTGTAACTACTGATGAGAGATAACGGTCACGGCGCGTTATGTTATTCAGTTTCTTCGCTAATATTAGGTGACTGGTGTCTGGTTACCTTGCCAATCAGATCCTTAAAGCATTTCCAAAAGATTTTCCGTGAATTCCTCCTCTTCAACAAGGTCGAGACCCTGCCTGACATGGAAACCTCCGGTAGCACTTTCACATTCTTTCAAGCCCTAGGCTCCTTCCTGATACAAATTTGATGATGATTTTCATTGAATGATGCATTTGAACTAAGCTGTGCAAAACTATGACCGCCAGAGAAGAGATCTGGTTCAAAATAAACGATAAGTAGAAGTTCCTCTATAGAATAGGATCCACGTCTATGTTCATCTCCAAAATTGGATATAATCAAAGTAATATTCTTGTCTAATGTCACTACCATTTCGACGGACAATTAAAAACATCAAACTATCGCGGCCTACACCACTGCGAAGTAAAGAATTTGCTTTATATACGGTTAATATAAATTCAGCACACGCTCTTAGCTATTGGACTTCGAGTCTTGTATCCTCATACAGGTCAAATCCGCCGCAACTTAAATAAAGAAAATGTTCACACCATCTTCGATTATCTGAAACTTTAACTATCGTTACTTAAAATTGTTTGCATATACTTTATTAATGTAGTATTAGTCCCAGAACACTTCTACGTTGCTCCTTTCTGTCAAAGTTAATAGTGTGACTTTTTGGGGAATATTTCTGACTTTTAGCTCCAAATCGAATCCTTCAAAGTTTACCATTGCACTGCATCTGCTTGTTAATCTACACTCTGATCCTCAATCTTCACAATTTAGAACCATGTACATCTCAATCGAAGTTCCAGGCCAGCTCATCGTCAGCTAAACTTTGATAAATGCATTCCACCACCTTCTTAAGTCTTCAGGATAACCCCAAAGGACCACCTCTTTTCCCATTTATTGATCGTTTTTTGTGATATCAATTTGCCTTTGCGTATAATAGAATAATCGCAGACGTCGAACTAGGTACTTCCCTAGACATTCTCACTACCGTCACTACAAAAAACTTAAGCCCCTAACAAGAAAAGTTAGTCGCCTACTTCCAAAACCATTTCGCAAGCTCTATTCGGAACGTACGTCTTAACTTCTTGCCTTCATTCAGCTTGCAAGTACACATATCCGCCTGTGTCGCGCACGCCAACCCATCACTAAGATCGAACCAATAGTTTTGCCAACTTTTTCGTGTCAATTAGTGAAGTTTAATTGAATTTTCTCTCACAACAAGGTAAAAGGAATGACAAAAAACTCTGCACTTCCCTAAGGAACATGGAACAAGGAACTCAATTGTCGGTGTCCTCTTAACGATAAAATAATCACATCGGACTTTTTTGACTGAACCCTTTTGTTTTTTTTTTTCTCTTTTCAGTCTTGGGAAAAGGAACACTGGAGCCCAGTATGACACCACTGGCAACCAAGATAATTCGTACAAATATGCTGTGAAGCATAATTTACACGTTTCACAAATATTTGTCATGCTGGAGAAACACCAGGCGCAGATGATGGATTTAAATGTCTACGGTCGAAGCCGGCGTATGTGCCCCATTACATTACAACACACATTGACAGTGGTTTGCTAAAATCTCAGAAACAATTAAGCAACCCTTATCGCATGGGAACATACCATAGATGTTGGTACATAAGAATAAACCCGACCAACCGCAGAATGGGAGTTTCTGTCCTTTCTGCCCCATCGCCCCACTGATTCACCCGCCAATGTGGTTGCTTTTAAGTGAGATTCAAAACCGACTAAGGTTGTATCCGACAAGTGGATTCCCTATTTCTTGGTTTTATACACGTTGGCGTTGGATGAACTTCAATTTTTATATGTAATTTCCCCTTTCTTCACAAGGACGAACGAGAGTGAACTATAAAAGGCAGGATTTCAATCTTTTCTGTTTATTTATCGAAGTTTTCCAAAAGTTTGTACTCTTTTTTATCGCGTCAACTCCTCTGCTTGCATTCGCTTAACTCAGTTTGCGTAACATCATTTGATGTTTCAGGTATAAAGTACTAGCAGCTGCAGAGATAAAAAGGATTTCTTCTCTTTTATTTTTTCTTATGTCTTTTGCTTTGTAAAATTCTCACTTCTTCTCAATGCCGGGGGCACTTGAAGCGACATTGTGGCTTACTAAATCCACATAGGGAAGTAAGAAGTGCATTCAAATAGGGCGGTTGAAAAGAATTGTAAGAAATGTACTATATGCATTCTGCATTTTAATTAGCTTTGTGCAATAAGGACACGCATTCGTCCTTATATATAGTTATAGGACAAAACAAAATTGTATCTTTACATTATTGCTAGATGATCAATTGAGTTGGTAAGAGCAAAATATAAGACTTTCTCTTACAAAGGTCAGTAAGGATTTTTCAAGACTAATCAAGAAACAAAAATTAATATGGTGGCGGATGAATACTTAGGCAACGGACTCTTTCAAATATCAAAAGAAAGCTACTGCCTCCAGAATATCCGGCCCTTATGAAGAAGCATTCGAAAGACCTTGCTCTGCAGGGTAGGAGTTATGTTTGGGGCTTAATAAACAGAAAGCTACTGAAAGCCTCGAATAATAACGAATTCACTATTCATGACTCTGCCAAACAAAAATGACAATAATATTGGGATCTGCACATGTAGGCGAAGCCTTAGACTTTTATTAATAAGATATCACAGCTACCTAAGAAACGCGATTGACGGGACAGGATAAAAGGGGAACAAATAACTTGGATATAAGCCTCGGTAGTTGCAACAGTGTGCAAAATCACTTTCCCACTCGGATTTCTTGTCAAGACACAGCCAGCGAGTGTCTTGTAATTATCTGCCTCCAGAATAATTCATCAACAACAGGCTGATATGTCCATGCACAAAAGTTACCAAACAATGCTTCAACAAGATACAAGATAAAGCATAACAACGGAGTAATAGGTAAAGAAAATTGTATGTAATAACTAAAACACTGCAATAGCAAGAAACCACAACAAACTTTGTTGGTCTTTCACCCCTTAATCTCTAAAGATGTCGGTTATTGTCGGTCCTTCTTTCAATGCTTAAGATCTGTGGCATTGACGACGAAAAATTATCAGAAAGGACGCCCCTGATGCGCTGAGTTTCATTCAATCTCCCCAAATGAACTTTAGCGAAGAATCCAAGCCCTTGTGGTATCTGCGATTGCTTTATCTTTGGAGCAAACAATCAGCCTCCCCTTTCGTATTGAGTCAGAGAGCAGGCACTGGAACTGAAGTGGTGTCCTTTCTTTGATTATATAGTGTTGATACACACGATTTTTCGCCTCCGTCTATATCCTGGGTAAGCTGGTAAGCTTCTTGGTAGTTCTCACATAAGGCGAAATATTTTTGTGTTAAATAAACATCAGCTGCAAGCTTCCAAAACGAAAGGAGAAATTTCAGAAGCAGAACACTGTTGAGCATCATCATAGCGGAACTGGCATTTACTCCCATAAGGACTTCAGCTCTTTCTACTTACAAGCATTCCGGGTGTACTTATAAGCCAGGCTTGATCGGAGCTAGCTTTGGGTGCTCCACTTAAGGTGGAAGATTCTTTTTCTGTGTTGACCACCCTTCTTCTTCTTCTTAAGGTGGTGCTACAGTTCGGGTCGGACTTGGGCCTAAATCAACAAGCGTCTTCAGCTAACTCGATTTTTTGCTAGCTGTCTCCAGTTCCGCATGCTAAGTTGGTTGAGGTCCCCTTCCACTTGCGTCTCGAACTTCCTCTACTGCGCTATCCCTCGGGGGAGGATTCAAAGACTTTTCGGACCGGAGCATTGGAGTCCATCAGCTCTATATGCCCCAGTCATCTCAATCGTTGGATCCTCACCCTTCTGGCTAGGTCGACGTCGCTGTACAGTCCGTCGTTGTATCTCCTCCTGCACTCACCGTCAATACAGACAGGACCGAAAATCACTCGAAGAATTTCCCTCCCAAAGCACCCAAGATTCTGATTCTGATCCAATAGGAAGTACGCACAGCCCTTTGAGGTCAATTTCAGTCGGGGTTTCAGTCGAGACAGATGTCAGAAGACTACTACTTAAATGCAAAAATTGCAGCAAACTATTGACTTCACTGAAGTGGTTTGTGGAAAAGTCCTAAAGTCTACAAATTTATCAATCCCCAAATCCGACTAAGAGTCGGAATTCAGAAGTGACTTAAGCTCAAACAGCTCATTTTGTCTTGAATTCCACGAATTTCTCCTTTTTTCCTCAAAAGAAGGCTTCGGCCTCTTCGGTCTGAATATATTTTTTTACAAGAAAATATGTTCGGGTGCATTCAAAAACGTCAAAAAAAAAACGCATAAGTTGCACAACACACCAAGTATGCGCTGCTTTTACACTGACGCTGCTTTATTGCCGATGCAATACACAACCGAGTTTTGACACGGCTAAACATCTCTTTGCAACGGACAAATTATTACTGCACATCTGCTTAGTTTTAACTTTCAGGTGTTTTACAACTGCAAGAATGAACTTTTGACTTGAGCAGTAATGCGAAAGGTTGCATTTTTAAACTCGCTGCTTTACTACTACTGCAGCGCCGCAGTTTTGAATTGGGCCTTCATTTTTAACAAACCCAGCCTCATCAAAAATATCTTCATTTCCTCAGCACGAACAAAATTGCCATAGAGGCCTCACATTACATTGATACAGGATGGCGAAAGACAAACTTGTCAAGTTAACATATATATACCTACCATCTTTAGTGCTGGTCTTTATTTAGCTGTCATTTAGAACTCCGAAAATAATGAACGATGGACTTCCAAATGGAGTCATTTAAGTACCAACGACTATCTGATATACATATGTTATAAGAAACTCTTTGAAAAGCGAAAACCTCACTCGTACCATATCATGAGGTAAGTCTTACATTGACGCACATAACGTTGGCTGGCGCCAACCTACTGAACAAAAAATCAAAGCAAATGTGACGTATAAACATACTCGTACATAACGTAGGTAAATTGTAAGCGATAAACTGCTAAAAAGGGGGCGAGCTTTATCTTGACAGAAGAAGTCATGCGTTTTGAACGTACTCGTATACAATAATTTCTCCTACCTATTCTCTATTTCTTTGTAGACTATGGAAAAATATTTCTTTTGTTTCTATCTATTCATCTATAGATATAGGCACGTTCAGCACATACACGAGTACATGTATGCAGCCATACCCTACTTGTATGAATACCATTTGCGATTAAATGTTTCCAACCGGCCCATGCCGCCTCTGGAAAAAGGCTCCAACCAGAGAAGACTCACAAGAGGAAAGAACATTTTCTGTCTTCAGACCTGTTTAAGACTGCAAGGAATTTGTGTTAAAAAAAAAAACATAAAAATTGGAAAAAATTTACGTGACATGCTGCTGTTGCAATATGGAAAAGAGCGACATTCAAGGTTCTTTACGACTTCTCGTATCTGCTGCTGAACTAAAAATACCAGATGCCATGACATTCAAAATATACTTCTACTCGTATAGTTTGAAACTGTTTCACCAGAACAAGTCGATTACGGATGGGCGGTGGGGCTAACAAATATTGATGAATGCCAGGATGGTGGGATGTAGAAGTGTGAAATAAAAGGCAGTATTAAGTTGTTTCTAAAACGAGAACAGAACTGAAAAGGAACTGATAGAGAGAACAGAGGAAATTGTTTTCAATTTGCATAAAATCTTACATAGTGAAATTTTGAAATTGATGGAAACTTCGTAAGGCGATAAAGCCCACAAAACGGTAACGACTTCTCAAATATATAAATGTAAATGCTACTTGTCTGCTTTGATGTGTGAAATTATGTAGAAATATGTGAATAATTCAAACTTCATCACTTCGTCTGTATTGGGAAATCCTAAATCATTGTATCTTCCGTCTGTTAAATCACTTTATTTCCTTCATTATTGTCCGCTCACTTTACCAAACCTCAAGAGGATTTTCGAGTGATTGTTCCAATTTTCAAAATTTTGATTTTTTTTCCTAACAAACCAGCAGTTGTTGAATCAATTTTATAGCATCGACTCGTACTAATATAGCATCGACGTACTTAGGGTTGAAAAATTTATATGAAAACCGTTGCTAATCTTTTGCTAACTGGCCTGAATGTCGATGTCTTCAAAGCGGCAGGCGATGACTTGGTAATGAGCATACACCAACTCATCTCTAAAATATGGTCGGACGAAAGTATGCCCAATGAATGGAACCTCAGCATTGTTTGTCCGATTCTCAATAAAAGAGACCCTCTGAACTGCGCCAATTACAGAGGCATCAGTCTCCTCAACACCACATACAAGATCTTATCTGACGATGTCCACCATTGACCAAATATTCGCACTACAGCAAATCTTGGAGAGGACCCGTGAGCTTCGGATCGATACACAACTCCTATTCATCGATTTCAAGGGCGCGTATGACAGCATCTACAGGGTGAGTTTTTTTACTTGAGACATCCAAATTACTCGAAAAATATGGTGACCACGAGTTTGACCTTGAGACCCATTTTCAAGGTCAAACGAAGGTCACTTTTGATTTTTCAAATGATAATTCCTGATTTTCATTGCTCAATCGTATTGCTCGTAGGCTTGTCATTATTTTTCACATACTGCGTTTAGCATAACCCAAATTAGAGTGGATCTCCTTGCCTCCCACTCTTGAATCATTGAATTCTTTCCATTTCGACGTTTATTTCCCGAGACTATTTCAACAAATGCTCGAAAATGTGACCATTCACTTCAATACACTTGTCTATCAACTTGTCGCAACCAAAAAGGGTTACCGGTAGCCCAGTAATGCATATTATGTCGATTGACCGTACCGTGATTGGTGAAAGTCGACTCATCAGAGAATAACACCTTGGCGAAGAAAAGGGGGTCTCGTTCAATTTGCTGAAATGCCCATTGACAAAAGGAAACCCGGTTGCGAAAATCCTCACTAGAAAGTTCTTGATGCATTGAAACATGATAAGGATGGTATTTACGCCGATGTAATATCTCACAGACAATCGTTTGAGAAATTCCTGATTTACGACTTATTTGGCGAGTGCTAATATGAGGGTTGTGTGCAACGGCAGCTAACACTGCTATTTCATTGTCCTCAACAGCCACCCTATCTGACCGATTCCTTTTCTTTGGTTGCACACTTCCGATGAAAGGAAGCGCGCGATCGTATCTGGTCTAGCCCAACGTTTGGGCGTAAAGAGCAACAGCACCATCGATGTTCCTTCCACTTTCTCCATAAATCAATATCATTTCAATTTTCTCTTGAATTGCAATAGCCTGCATTATTAATCTGGAAAACGTTACTAATAATAATCAGTTCCTCAAAACAAATATCGAACTTCTAACACCCTAACAACGTTGGAAACCGATTAATGATTTAGGCGTGCCAGTGCAGTGGTATCTAGCACTGAATGAATAAGACCTTTGAGACAAAGTCGTGTGCCCCATTGTGGAATACAACTGAGCAATGAAAATCAGGAATGGGGTCTCAAGTTCAAACTCGTGGTCACCATCTTATGTCCCCTTCAGAACCTTGTGACTTTTGTCTGAAACATTTTTCGCGATATCGCGTATTTTTCGAGTAATTTGGATGTCTCAAGTTAAAAAACACGCTGTATAGAGACGAGCTACGAGTATACAGAGCAATGTCTAGTTTAAGCTTCCATGACACACTCGCCCGTCTGTGCAGAATGACGATGGAGAATGCACGCTGCTCCATCAAGGTCGGTAAAGATCTCACCGAGACCTTTGATGTCCAGAAAGGATTTAGACAAGGCTATGCGCTGTCATGCGATTTTTTCAACATCGTACTTGAAAGAATAGTGCAAAACTCACGAGCAAACACAAGAGGCACTATCTTTCAAAAGTCCGTCCAACTACTCGCATACGCCGACGATATTGACATAATCGGGAGAAAGCAGCGTGATGTCAGTGGCGCTTTCGCAAGTATTGGGACAGAAGCGGCGAAAATCGGTTTAGCGGTCAATGAGGGCAAGACCAAGTATATGCTGTCAAGCAAAAAGGACAACCAACACCGACGTCTCGGACAGAACGTCACCCTCGACAGATATAACTTTGAGGTAGTTAAGGACTTTGTCTACCTAGGCTCCGCTATAAATACAGACAACGACACCAGCGCTGAGATCAAGCGAAGAATAACTCTTGCCAACCGCTGTTTCTTTGGGTTAAGAAGGCAATTGAGTAGCAAAGCCCTCTCTCGGAAAACAAAAGTCACCCTTTATAAGGCCTTAATAATCTCGGTCCTGCTCTATGGCCCAGAGGCATGGATATTATCAAAAATGGATGAGGGTGTTCTTGGTCGATTCGAGAGAAAAATTCTTCGGGTTATCTTCGGTCCAATCTGCATGGAAAGTGAACGGAGGAGGAGATACCACAATGAACTTTACGGACTGTAGAGCGGCAACGACTTAACCAAAAGAGTGATGATCCAAAGACTGAGATGTCTGGTTAATGTAGAGCTTATGGACACCAATTCTCCGGTCCGAAAAGTCTTCGAATCCGCTCCCGAGGGACGGCGCAGTAGAGGAAGGCCAAGACTCAGGTGGCGCACGCAAGTGGAAGGGGACCTCAGCCCACTTAGCGTACGAACCTGGAAGAAGCTAGCCAGGGATCGAGCTGGCTGGAGACGTTTTTTGACTGAGGCCCAAGTCTACCTAGGACTGTAGCGCCACTTAAAGTAAGTAAGTATAGTAATTTTCACATACATAATACATTACTGCGTTCCCTATAGACCAACTAAGCAGAATGCGGGCGTTAATACCTGCACTCATATGTATGTGAAAAGTAATTGCCAGTAAATGCTTTTTTTTAAACTAAGGCCGGCTTTTGCAGTGGGGATCAACAGTTGTTAAGTGATGTCCAAACACATTATTACACTGGCATCGTCGTTTTTTTTCTCTAAATAATCGACTTTTTCTGATGATTAGAGCTAACAACACAGAAAGTAAGGACATTTTACACGATAAGACTATTTTGAACTTAATTGCACTTTGTATGGCTGCTACTAATTTCAGTCAATTTGACGCCTGATGACTGGCAATTCAGTGTTCGGGGCACCCACTTATTTGGAAATTGGTACAAGTACTACCTGCATTAATGTGCTCCTTCATATTCGTGTACTTATTGACAGTGTGCTTGAATATTTCTTTGATTTTTAAGCTGAAAAAGAAAAGTGTGAAAAGAATCACCAATAGCATTGCAGTTTTTTCATCATCCACCTTTAGGTATTGACCCAGATATGTACTGTGAGTCCAGTAGCAGTCCCAAGTGTACTCGTCTGTGCCAATGTTTCCATTCCATTTGCTTTTGAACTCTCAAATTAAATTATTTTCCATTGTTCCCACTGTGAAATGAAATGAAAATTAACATAATTTCGGGTAGAGCAGTACAAAATGCTGCCAACATACCATATGTGGATTCCGAGCCATGAAGATTACTGGTGGTATTCCAACTTGCACTCACACCAATGTTACAGGTGCTGCATAGCAAGTGGTTAATTTTAAAGCTCTATATCTGTGAATGTAAGTACGAGGACACAGGGGTACAGGTGTGAAGTAGGTTAGGTAAATTAAGGTCTTTGTCTTTAACTAGCTCTGCTACATTGGTAAATTCAATTACAAAGTTGAACTAAGTTATTCCTGCAGCACAACGGTATGACTTTTGATGGCCTGCATAGAAGTGACCCCGCAATAGATACGAGTTAAGTTAAACACTTGGTATTTACCAGTTAGTACTCAAGTGCATAACATACCCAATGATGGGTGTCAGATACTTTTAGTTTGTTACATCATTACAGGTTAAGCACTTAATATTCAATCTAAAAGCATTTCCTTTTACTCTTATTATCGACCCGATTTTATTACTCGATTACTGGCTCAAATGGCCGGCCCACGCTATCCACACTCATATAGGATGACGATAATGTCTATTTTCTAAAACTTTGTTCGCCTATCATTTCCTGCGCAATAATGAACCGAATGAGAAGAAGGACCAATTCAGCCCTTCAACTCTGGCAGAAGCATAACCGAATCGCCACCATCGACAGCAGCATCATCCTTGGATGGGTTCATCACTTTATAGCTTACCGCACCACACTAATATCATACAAACATACAGACCCGCATATGAGAGTTATTCATTTATTCAGCAACTCACCTGCCGGCAAAATAACATCACATAACAAAATTACAGAATTCGTCTTCTGGGATGACATGGAATCGGCAGAATTCAATTTCGTAAAAGCACCAGCACAAACATTTCTCGTTGTCCTTTAGGTTCTCGCTTACACTTTCTCTCTAGTAGTTGGCGGTATTGGAGTGTCGGTTCTCTCTAACTGCTTATGTGGGAATTTTCAGAACATAAAACTGAATATTCTCCCAATACTCGTACACCCTTGCAAAGTACTCGTACCCCCATTCATCCAACTCGACGTATGCTATGGCCCACTTTGGTAGCGGTCTGTTCTGTCGAAGTTAATTTTCTGTTTATTTTTTTCCCCTGTCTCTGTGTTCTATTCCAGTATAAGGGTATGTGTAGGTAGTTCCAAATAATACTAAAAACAATGTCATGTTTGGGATGGGCTTTTTAGGTGGCCACTTTTTTGGCTTCTGCTTTCAAAAAACCAACATGCTATAGAATGGCTATAACTGACGAGATGAGATCCAAAGACCAACAGAGGATTGTCGCTAAGAACCATCAACCGAACGGCAATCGATAGTGAAAGTCACCAGCTGCCAGATACTCGCACCAGAATTGGTACTGGTACATTCAGAAATAGCCACCAGCAGTCAAAATAATTTTCAATTTGTAACGAATTCAAATGTGAAATTGTTTCCTGTCTACCTGAGGGATGACCGAAAACGAACGAGTTTTTACGGATGTTCTTGCCATTGCAATCGAAGCTGTATCCAAGCTATCATCCCATACACGGCCCTTGACTTGTAGCAGCGATTGTGAAAAACATCTCTGGGATATTGATGGATTCGTAGAAATCGTGTTTAGGTGTTGTCGCATTTCGATGATTTTGAGGAGTGGGAAACAGTTTGTGACGGACATGTACAGTCACCAATGTCAGTTTTATCTGCATGCAAAGCGCACTACATGTTACACGAGGACGAGCTTTATAATTCCATTAACCGGGTCGGAGCTTAGCTTAAATTATGTCTGAACGAAATTCAATTTTGGACGAAGCTGGTTAAATTGATTACGCCGGGGGGAAAACTAGAAAAGTCATTTTCCGTATTCTGTGACAGAATCACTCGTAGTTATGGGAGAAAGTGACAAGCGGCAATAGTTTTGCAACAAAAACCTTGCTTGCGAGAATTATCGCAATATATGAGTAGTAACCGTACGGATGTTATATTGCCTCCAATACCAGAGTGTTGTGAACTCAGAAACAAGCTTCGCTTGTTAACAGAAAATGCAACAGCTCTTACAAATATTTAATTGATTTTCGTTATTGGAATTGATTTAACTGTTATCACTCGTCGCGTATCCCAGTTTTCGAGCCCGACTCAAAACAAAGTGAGCACGATGGTCAATTTTTCGGAGTGCCATGCCAATTTTGATGAAACAATATTTGGTATTTGCGAAAGGTTTTTGAGTATCACATTATGCCATTACTTTCCAGACGAAGAAAAAGTTTTCATTGTTGGGACTTCAGGTTCAGTCTGCCAATACAGACCAGGAGCGCTGAATTTACTTCTCTTAGTATGAGTAAAATTACCGACCATTTGTCTATTCAGGGAGAAAACATAAACTTCTTCTGTTGGCCGTTTATCTTATCGGCAGCTCTTAACTCAGGTCCACTAGTGGTTCTATATCTGTAACTTTTCCGACCCTGTTCTACTCCATTCAGAATTAACTGGCTTTAAAACATTACTCAAAACGTCTTCTCTTGACTAAAGGCTTTGCAACAAAATTTAGAATCTTAGAAGTTGATGCTCACAAAAGGGTTTGAAAGTCTATTACATTTTCGTTTGACGCTTCAATTTTGGTTCATATAAGGAATTAGGGAAAAAGTCGCCTGCTATCAGCGCCGAAAGTGCGGTTGTCAGTTGTTATCTGAAGTCTCCAAACCATAGCACCTCCAAGTCGAACATGTGCTGTTTCACCGTAAATAAGAGGTTTATGTAAGAAGAAGAAGCTGACAGTTTTCGTTACTCTTTTTGCCTGTTATATCGCAGCTTTCAGATGGACCTCATGTTGACGTCCATAGTATTCAAAAAACAGAGCAGTTTTCGGCTATGAACGTTAAATGGCCGAACACCACCTCGCAATAAGCGCAGCTATTACACGACAAAGTATTCAAAAAAAAAAAAAACACTGCGGCGGTAGCAGCCCGGTATGGGCCATGGCCTAGTTTCCTGACACTTATTTACGTTGCTCATGTTGGCATTTTTGTCACATCTGAGTGGGGCCTATGGTTTATCGCCGAATCCGAACGGCAGTCCTAAGAAGTTTTTTCATAGGCAATTTTACTTTCGGGAGTTTACCATTGCCCGCCGAAAGGGTGATGACGATTCGAAAAATTGTTGGTGATGCCGGGAATCGAACCACGGACTCTCCGCGTGATAGTCCAATGAGCTAACCATCGCGCCATCGACACCACAAAGTATTCAAGGCAAACAAAATTCAGAAACTTCGAATTGAATCTTAGCACCTAATTTTTTGTTAATGAAAAGTCGCATGTGCCAGCACTCGTTGCGAGGCGCTACGGATAGCGTGAGACTTACCTTCGGAATGCTAAAAGAGTTTTCTTATTTTGGCACCGCTAGAGAATCAAACAACAATATAACCGTAAAGATAGAGCGAAGAATCACACGTCCCAGCTTCCGTTTTCTTACAGCCAAATAGTAATACCCCAATAAGCCCAGACCTACTGTACGAGTGTGGTGAGAGAGCATGAACTTTATCTTGAAAACACCAAAATACCCCTAGTTGCTTTGAGACAAAAGTAATTCGGGTGTTTATCGGCATCAACTGCATTTGGAGAAGAAAATATAACAACGAACTATCTGAGCAATACAGTGACATTGACCTGCCCAGAAGCGCTAGAATTCATGACTTCGTCTACGGCACATACTGATGAGAATATCGCTGCGAGAGTACCTATTAGAATCAATACAGAAACATAGACTCGTCATCGATTCATACAATCTCCTGATGAGAACTTGGCACAAAAATCTCGGATTATTACCTAACAAAGTCCAACTGACTCAGCAATTGAACGCAAATTACCATCCCCTTCTTAGTTTGGGCCTTACAGTAGCTCGAATTGGACCGAACAATCACATTCTTGACTAGACACATTTTCATCTCGGCGGCTATATTAACTAGCAAAATTGCTGAATCTGATCGAATCGGAAAACCTGTACGTGATTGTCGAGAAGGTAGTGCATTCGTGAAGAGTAATAGTTTAGTCTGGATTTTGAAATGGTGGCCGATTTTTTTTTAATGCTGGAAAAGCCATTTCGGTCAACGATGACCGCTACAGAGCCATGATTATTGGGCATTGGTGCGCTGAAATTTAAGACATGAAATTGAAGGCTTCAGTACGATGACGCCTTTCCACACAGCTTATCAAACTCTCGATATTCAATTCTCTTAGTTCGGTTATCGTATTATCTAGGCAGCTGCCTTGGCGAAACCGCCAAGAACCTCGCTAGAACTTAAAAGTCGATATAATCCAGAAACGATTCAAGACCTTAAAGTAGTTATCGTCTGAGGCATTCG
The DNA here is from genome assembly GCA_928272305.1 of Volucella inflata. NCBI lineage: Eukaryota > Metazoa > Arthropoda > Insecta > Diptera > Syrphidae > Volucella > Volucella inflata. The sequence goes on along the minus strand of OV743720.1, from coordinate 109,143,620 downwards.
TGAGATAGAGCCAGAAACAGTGTTGACTCAAATTGGATAGACAGCATGTGTCATTGTGAAGCCAGCCGTGGAAACTACATGAATGGAGTTTTATTTCTTAACTTATGGGAAAGATTGTTATTTCCAATAAGGCTATAGCACATCGAAAATGATTTGTTTTTTATTTTATTGAATTTCTGAAACGTGACTTATATTTGAGTAACCCTGTATGTCGTCCTACATACTGACAGTCTCTGGGAAATCTTTGCTTATGACATCAAATCCCGTTCTATAATAATTACTTTAACTTTGCTTGTCTGCATCGTTAAGCAAACAAGACTGCACCGCTTTATTTACAGGCTTGATAGTGCACTCAAAAATATGCCCAAAACTAAGCATTTCCACGACAAATAAGGTATTAAAGCAATACTGATGAACACAGCTATAATTGATGCTGGTTCTACAAAGGATATCTTAAATAGAGTACTGTAATATGTGTTACTTATAAAGGTAGGCGAAGGATTTTTCTAAAAGGTTTTGTTAAGCCTCACTTTTCAACATTCATCATAGTAAACAGTTCTTAAAGCGCTGCTCTAATGCTCAGGCGGCGCTAGACGTGATCGACGAATGGTGCATTAGAAACAGGCTTTCAGTCAATGCTCTCACAATTGAGGTATTTCTTTAAAGAAAAATAAGAAGCTGACTTCTTTAACTTATCTAACGCTTAAGAGCTATATCATCTGTTTCTCTAATGAAGCTTGCTTAGTATTTGAATTTCATTTTGGATAGCAAACTAATTTGGGCTTATCATGTAGGCCTTCTGGTAGTTTAAAGGAGCTTTCGGCAAACCGGCCGTGTCACCGACAAGGGCCCCTTGAATTAACACTGTCATTATATGGCCAATCATATGCTATTCATAGTTTGTCTGGCGGAACAAGCTTTAGCAACTGAGTAGCCTCCCTTTATCTGATCATGTGTTATACATTCAAAACAATCTCTTCTCTACAGAGTTGTGATCTTTAGGACAACACCAACTGGAGCATTACTGACCCTACACGCTGACAATGACATCGGAACTCCTATTGATGAAAAAATACGAAATTACCTCTCCAAGTGTCCAGGAATAGTTTCAGCCAGAATGAGAGCCAGAACATGATTTTAGTCTGGTCTGCATGGATGCCTCGAATTAGAAAGCGAGGGAAAGCGAAAGGTGTCCTTCAAGAGGAAGACAACATACGATTTTACACTTCAATAGACTAACATAGATCCATCTTTCAATGGTACGCAATCCTGATAGCATTGCAACAGTCAAGTGGCACTTAGGGCCTTGCTGACCCCACTCACGACTTCCACGCTAATTCGAGAATGCACTCTGTAAGCTAAACTCACTAAACCTCTTTTTGATCCAACGTTATAATGGGATTATTGGAAATAAAACCTAGCTAAGTGAGGCTCAGAGGGGAGTTTTCAGGCATGACTCTCCAGTTGTGCTGCTCAGAAAGAAAGACTACGAGACGAGGCTTATCGGCGTCGTCACAAGATACTAAGCTGACCATAAATGACACAATATCCTACGACCCTTGCTGTAAAAATGATAACGACACCGTGAAGAACTACCTCTGTGGTACCAAGGCTGCAGGTACTCGACGCAGACATGGTGGGTGTATAGGCACCATAGGCACTTTATTACTGACAAGCTTAGTCAACTTTCTTCCAAAGACCGCCAAATTTCAGTAAAAGGAAGCAATGTACAATGGACTAGTTCTTTCGCTAAGTGCTCTAATCCGATCGAAAATCCTTTTTTTTCGGGTGATGACTTAAAGATGGGCTTAGTGGGTGTCTGACTATGTTGAAGGTGTTGCCTGTTGCCAACTTCGAGTAAATAAGCCATATCAGCTAGATGAGGGTCAGAACCTGCAAAACTTTTCTGATTACCTCCAACTCGTTGACGTTATTGAATATTTGGGTTCATGGCGAAAAAAAGGATTCACACACTTCAGACAAATCTTCGTCGGTAAGCTTAAGTTATCCCTTACTTACAATATATTTCTTATATCATCTGCGATGATTACGATAAAAGTTGTGTCAGATCAGCAGGAAATTGATCTGTAATTGTACGGCAAAAGCACCCTTTACAAGCATACTGAAAGCATCACTTAATCAAACACATGAAAGGCTCCTTCTTACTGTTATTTCAAATGAAGCGACTTTTTTAAAATTCATGATGACACACTTTTACCAAAATGTTGAAACTAGCTGCTAACTAATTTTGCTATAGATAATTAACCCGCAGGAATTGCCACTTACCTTGGCCATGCATTTACACACCTAAAAAAGGATGAACATTTCCGATTTTAAAATCATTCGAAGATGGTCAGATCTAACAGATGCGCCATTTCCCACAGCCCATACAACGTATTTCCAACAATATCCTGGTCATCACCACCAATTTTCTTTTAACAAATTGATTATTTTCCACAAAGTCATCGCTCACAGGAAGGATCCCTTCGTTTTAAAATTAAGAAACAACTCCTCGCACACAAGGAAAAAGGGCATAGAACACGTTTTTAAGTAAAACGCTTTAAGCAAGTCACTTAATGTGATTTCCTGTCGATCTATTTCAAACTTGCTGATGCATATCCCTTCTTACTTTCTTTCAAATAAACTTTTTACTGTACAAAAAAAAACAACAACATTTCAAGGATTCCTTTGCATTAACAGTCATTTGTCGGTAAAAGGCGAACAGCAAAAATAAAATAAAAAATAAAAAAATTAAAAAAATCGCTAACGATGATCCATTCAACTGGATTCTGTGACAATAGAGGATTCACCCACAGCCAGCATTCCTCATTATTTTCCGCTCACAAAAAAACTGATGGAAAAGCATATTTTCCACATTTTACTTCTTTTTTTTTGTTTTGTTCCAAATAGCGATATGTAAAGTTCCGACAGAGTAGCAGGTGCAGCGTCCCACAATTTCCCACGTGATATGTATACGAGTGTCTCGTACTCGTATCTATTACAGGTAAACCAAGCCACAAACCATCTCTAAACCGATGACGGAAAATTGTGGAATAAAGTCACTTCCCTTTTTTTGCTGTCTGTGTTGAGTTTTATTTATGGGCTAGAAAAAAGGGTAAGGGAATAAAATACGAGTATCAATGGGACAACAGGGGATGGGGATTGTGGAAAAATAGAATTGTAAATGTTTTCATTCCAGAGGAATTCCGACACCAGAGGGTTCGGTGTTGGTTCATCTCGACGGGCGTCTTCGGTGTCGGTTGGTCGATGGAGTGGAGGTGCTAAGCCGAACAATGGGGGGAAAAGTTTACAGTCAGAATCAAATGCAAATGAAATTTTTTTTTGGCAAAGAATAAAGAGCTAAACGAAGCAATACTTACGCTGCGGATATCCTTGAAAATCTGAATAACAAATCGTTTGCTTAATAATTAATGTGCTTTCCTTTGGGGGTATTATTGGATTGGGATTGTAAGGGGCTGGGGCAAACCACACCAAATGATAGAAACAAGAGCCTATCCAATAAGATGAGCTGCTCGATAGGCATGTGTGTGGCCTTTTTAATATTAAAGCCAAGGATTTGAATTTGAATGGAAAAACAGCAGACGCACAATGAATTTAAAACATGTGTAACTGTGGTGCATAGAACGTGATGTTTTAGATGAGAAATAAAAGAGAGTGGAAGAAGCACATACAGATCCTAAAAGTAATATCTTTTCGTTTCACAGATACTTACTTAAATGGTGCTACAGTGTGGTTCAGTGGAGCAGGGCCTCAGCTAATATGCCTCTGTAACTAGTGCGATCTTGTTGCGAGCCCCTCTCGTTCGATTTAGCGAGGCACTTTGTAGTCGTGCATCGAATGTTTTTTCAGGTTTGCCTGTTTGAAATCACATCCAACTATCGAGAGATGAGGGTAAACTCAATCGGAAAAAGCCACAGTCGGTCTCTTGCGATTTTAGCAAGATATCCGCAGCTGAAACTTGGCTTATGAAAAGTTAACAGTCCGAGCTGGTGTTAGCTGCTGGAGAAGTGCCTTGCGTCGACGACCGTTGGCTATTCTAAGTTAATTGCTCGTAGAAGAAGTTTTTGGAAAATTCGTCCTTCCTCTTTGAAGTATCTTTTTAAGTTTATGTGGTCGAATTTAACATTAATGCAAATATTCGTGAGCGACTCGCTTATATGCCTGAAACCTGTTCCTCTTAAGGTGAATGTCCATCCGAATGAACTACTGTCCACATCGCGGTCGCATCAGTAGTTTAAAACATAGACGATATGTAGTTTTCTATCCCCTTTTTGTTAATTTGATCGCACTTGTTGAATGGTAGTTACATTTGCTTTGTAGCAGTCGAGGGTCTCCGCTAGTTGTGCCAGTGCACAACATCTGTTAAATACCATATATTAGGCGAGCAGATCAAAAGATTAATGATCTTTAATCGTTTACCAAATTCTTCAACAATGAATCCATTAATATTCGAGAGGTTATCAGCCTGCTCATCACTTTATTTAAACTCTTCCCTATACCTAGGGCTGTGAGCTCTAATTCCGGTGAAGGCCGGTGTTATGCTATCGAGCTCACTCTTGCACTTTTAGCGCGCATGAGTAAGGAAGGCTGTTACCAGGGATGACCAGTGGGAGGTATGGCAAGCACTATACAAAAACTTGGTTGTTGTACTGCCAATCCGTCCAATCTCTTGTTAGCAATTTCCCCATCAATCACCCCGCAGATGTTGTATTTGAAGGGGCTTATTGATGCTATCAGTTTCGGTGGAGTACTAGTGCTGAAAGTAGCGATAGAACAAGGTGACAAATCCAAACGCTGTCAAGACACTGGTTTTGCCAGCGTGAAAGAATACCGTTTCAGAGGAAGAGGACCAGCTAATCTGTGAATGTTAAGATCTTTAAGTACAGAGTCATTTAATTCGTAGTTTCAAGTTGGTAACGCTGGCATTTGACACCTGCCAAACTCAGCTGTCATTTGAAGTGTCATAATATTAATTGAATGTTTGCCATTTACAATAATGGATCGCTTACAAATCGAACAATGCGTTAAAATTATTTAAAACTTACTACAAAAGTGGTGATTCAAACGTATGCTCTTTTCGCGCATTACGCGGTATTTATGGTCGTCATAATCGACCGACTACGCAAGCGGTCGGTAAAATTGTGAAGAAATTTGAAAAAAGTGGAAGCGTTACTGATGTCGTAAAGCCTGTGTATCATCGTAATGCACGCTTTGTCGAAAATATTTCTGCTGTAAGTGCAAGTGTTGCTGATGATCCAAATTTATCGATTTCCCGGCGTTCGCAGCAATTGCACGTGTCGTACACCTCGCTATGGCGTATATTGCATTTGGATTTGTATCTCCATCATTATAAAGTTCAACTTACGCAACAAGCCTGCCGACCATTCACAACGCCGTAGATACGCTTCTTGGGTGTGGGAACAACAGACAGTAAACACCGATTTTACGAACAATATCTCCTTCAGTGATAAGACACATTTCGCACTCGGTGGGTATGTAAACAAACATAATTGCCGCATATGGAGCTCAGAAAACCCACAAGTGATCGAAGAGGTGCCGCGAAAAAGTTGTCAAAAATTACCTCAAAACAATTGTTGCGAATCTTCCCGAGGCGGCCATTTGAATGATATTGTTTTTCACACTTAATGGCAAAGTCCAAACTTTATGAATGAAATAAAATTTTGATCAAAAATGTATCGCTGTGTGTGTTTTATTTAGCTTTACTTTCGAAAGCGAAAAATGAATGACACTTTACTATTACTACTACACGAGTGCGAAAGTGGATTCCTCCTATTGAAGATTCGACGCACTCAAGTGTACTATAAGCAGAGGCAAAGCACATTATAAAAGTGTTCAATTGACTGTTGTGTCGACGAATCGTACAACTCCCGCGGTGCTGCCACTGAATCTATCTATCTATCTTATCAGAAATCAAAGGTAAGGTTACACTTGTCCTGCAGTTTGCACACAATCCTACACGTTAGTAAGAGCCTACATGTTGTTTTGCACGCAAGATTCTTAGATTGATTTTTGGGCCAGTTTGCATTTACTTTTATCACCATAGAAGCATGAATTCCAAAAAAGTCATGTTAAATACGGAAAATGGAGCGAACCAAGCACTTCTTTTATATTGATATACTACCTTGATCAAAACGTTCCCGTTGGCGTGGCGCTCCCATTGTTCCGATTTGAGTTATGTTTTCTTTGTTAAGCTGGTACATCTGTTGTTGATATTCCCTCTAAATCTTAGGGTCATAGCTTGACATTTGCAAAAGTTACGTAGCCAAGAGTACAAATATCTCTGTTTGTATTGGCGGGAACTTTCTGATCAAGGTAGTATCTCAAAGATATACATAAGTAGGTTTACATTTATCATCATCATTTTGCGCAATCTAATAAGTTTGGTAGAATTAACGTAACAAGACAGCTTTGCATAGTCATCCCTATTTACTCCCATCATATTCGACCTTAAGATTGATAAGAATGTGGTATTTATCAATCTGTACTTCTTGACTTTTCCTTAGGACCTACCATATTCTGAATTTTCGGCCAACTGATTTTCCCGGGCTATGATCGCACTGATATGGGCTACTCAGTTTCGTGTGCCTAGAAAATACAAACCAATGTACACGCCCCCATAGTTAACGAAGTTATCAGAGTGTTGTTTCCTGTGAATTGAGCCATCGATGCTGAGATGCTATTCGTCAGGCAAACTCCCGTTTGACCAATTGGTAGAAATAAGCTCGTGTAGGTTCCCTACAACAGCATCTTCTGCTACTTTACATATCTCGTCAGTGGGCCGTATTTGTATTTGATGATCGTTTGGTTGAGCACTAAGAATTATGCTGATTTTTGTTTGAATGAGGACATGTTGCAGATACGTACTAGTACTGTATTACAAATTTCTTACTCCCGACTGAAATAGTGCAACAGGTGTACTGTAATATATTTTAGCGCGAGTCACATACTAACGAGTACTTGTTGACAAACTAAATACTTGACGACGTCACGAAGAGCAAAAATTCCAGTTGAATGAACAAATTTATCTGAAAACTAAAATCAAGAAAATAAAGTTATAGATATCTGATAGCAATAACGGTTTTACCTGCCATTCACACGGATTAGGCTCATTGAATTCAGAGCACAATGCTTAATTCTCGTAATTTTACAAGCTTACAGCCCAATTTCGGAAGACGTTTTTAGATAAACAAAAAAAAAACATCTTCCAACGCATTCTTAAGCTTAAAAACATTTTTATTAGAAACTTTTTTAAAAGCAATCACAAACAAAGCTATAGTAGGTATTCGATGTACAGGAACAGGACAAACTGAAAATTGCTGTATTAATTCTAGCTTACGTGCGAAAATAATAAATTAAATAGAGATCTCATCTGAGGAAGTAAAGAGGTTACTATTTCGTCTAGTCACACAATGCCTGCTGGTCAAACTTTTATGTCCTACTCGGCAATGGTAAATAACTTTTGTTGTCGCTTAATACGACTACCATCCAAAGTGCCGTTGCTTCCCTTTTCGTCCTTCACATTGTGAACATAAACTCCAGTCTTTCTCAATTTCCGATACAAGGATATGTATTTACCTGCAGCTGTCGTCCTAGGAACAATATACTTTTCACAAAACACAGTCTTGCTTTGGGCTGCATCACTGAATCCCGCATAACCAAGTGATTGGAGGAACTTCAATACAAATGTATAGCAGTTGTATGTCTGCTCGTTATAGTGATCAATGGTCCAGTGGGGCTCCTTACAAATCTGCAAAATGCGACAGCGAATGAATACAATTACACATTTGAATTTCAATGATAAAATTGTAAATGAATTCCATTCGATACTTGGACGAGAGAATCGTGTATGCTTACCTGCATCAGGACACTATCCCAAAGGTCGTGCCAGGGATCAGGAACATCTCCAACCAGTAGACACTGCCACCATGCATTGTTATCTGATCTGCGCTGTAAACCATTTCGGTCGAATTCCACAATACTACCATGTGATGTGGTCACACCAATGTGTAGGTCTGTGGAATTATTGTAGTCGCTTTACGTTGCACCACCATTTGGCAATCCAGAGAAAGTGGCAATTCCGAAAATCAAATACCAAAAAAGAAAAGAACAAAGAAAATACCTCGAGTAATGTAAGCTGCTTAGTATAGATATGTATAGAGGATAAGGGTTACCGCTTCACAGTAGGCCTCTCAACCCCGCCACAAGTTCCCAGCCATCAATGACCAAAAGATGCTGGAACTTGTGGTTGCCGGTGGCCGATGGCTTTTAGATAAAAGCAACGACTACTCTACTCCACTTCGGTATCAGAACGATAGTCAAACAAACTTACTTCAAAAAATCCCCTGTTGTTGGTCGAAGGACTATACCACAAGGGTACTGTGATGCTCTAATGAAAGGATACGGCAGCCGAAAGGGCATAAACTTTTGCGTTGCGATGTCCAGCTCGGAATTGCAGTTCGGGCAAACATTTGGCAAATTGAAACAGAAAACTTTCACCGTACAATGATGGAAGCACAGGATGCCCGGATCTGAGGTAACTGTTGTAGTGGATAACATGTCCTGCAAGCATAAAATAATAAATAATAAATATCAGTGTGAGACTGTGAGAGATGTGAACCAGAGCAATGCTGCTTGGCCAGATATACTCGTATTATAGATAAAGGAAACATGCTTTCAATCAATAAATTATGTTATTGGCTTATATTACAGAGAGTCCCACAAAGAGGCAAAGTATGCGATTGGAATTACAATTCTCATCATTTTTTTGTTATTTGAGCGGCGTAAATATTTGTTGTTATACTTTTAATTCACATCGTACAGGCCTATGAAGGACGACTAAAGTTATAAAATATTACTTCAAAAATTGTTAACACACAAGTGAAATTATTTCAGGACTTATAGCCTTTAACAAATAAAACTGCAGATTGTTTAAGATTAACACTACGCGCATGGATTTCCATTTGGGATCTATGTACATACTCGTATGTGTATCTCAAATAAAAAATTGTTCCTCATCTATAAGTCAAAGCATACATGCATTATTTTGTCAGAAAATATTTAAAATAATTAGAAGCAAAAGTCAGATCATTCCTTGTTTGAGCTGATCTTACTTACTTACTTACTTTAGGTGGCGCTACAGTCCGGGGTGGACCTGGCCTCAGCCAACAAGCTTCTCCAGCCAGCTCGATCCCTGGCTAGCTGCCTCCAGTTTCGCACGCTAAGTTGGCTGAGGTTTTCTTCCACTTGCGTGCGCCACCTGGGTCTTGGCCTTCCTCTACTGCGCTGTCCCTCGGGGGCGGATTCGAAGACTTTTCGGACCGGAGCATTGGTGTCCATGCGCTCACCGTCAATGCAGACGGGACCGAAGATCGCCCGAAGAATTTTTCTCTCGAAGCAACCAAAAACACCCTCATCCATTTTTGATAATGTCCATGCCTCTGCGCCATAGAGCAGGACCGGGATTATTAAAGTCTTATAAAGGGTGACTTTTGTTGTCCGAGAAAGGGGTTTTCTACTCAATTGCCTTCTTAACCCAAAGAAACAGCGGTTGGCAAGAGTTATTCTTCGCTTGATCTCAGCGCTGGTGTCGTTGTCTGTATTTATAGCGGAGCCTAGGTAGACAAAGTCCTTAACTACCTCAAAGTTATATCTGTCGAGGGTGACGTTCTGTCCGAGACGTCGGTGTTGGTTGTCCTTTTTGCTTGACAGCATATACGTTCTTGCGATTGTAGCCGTCTGACGTCGAATTTCCTCACAGCATTAGTTTGTCTTGGCGTAGTTTGGGATATCCACAACCGTACCTTGGCTGCAACAAGGTAATGGTCCGAGTCGATGTTGGCTCCTCGGAACTTACGGACATCCATAATACTGGAATAGTGTCTTGCGTCGATCGCAATGTGATCAATCTGGTTGACTGTTGATTGATCAGGAGTTCTCCAAATCCCCTTGCTAGCCACGACAATGTTTCGCCGCCACAAAGTCGATTAGCCTGAATCCGTTATCAGAGGTGGTGTTGTGCAGGCTATATTTTTCGATTGTTCCACCAAAGATACCCTCTCTTCCTAGCTTTGCATTAAAATCACCGAGGACAATTTTAATGTCATAGCTAGGGCATTGCTCGTAAGTCTTGTTGAGGAGCTCGTAGATGGCATCCTTGGTGTCGTCATCTTTCCCCTCTGTGGGGGCATGCGCGCATACTACCAATCGTTGCCATCTTTTGATCGTTTGAGCTGATTTACGTTTTCTTAATCCACCTCGTATTTCGCAACTTGAGATTGGTCGTAAGACTTGGTTCCCATTTCGATTCCTGATAAAATTTTTCAAGGGAACAAGGCTCGTGTAGAAGATCCTGAAGTCGTTGGTAAAGTACATACATATTTGTGAAAACATTTTTGGAGATTCATCATGATTTGGTTACCAATGGCTGATTGCGATTCTATATTCAACTTCTGATGCAAGCAACACTCTCAACAATCAGACACTGGGAGTTATCAACTATCTATATAACGAGTGTCTAGCATCGAGACTAGCGTTTGTATCGAGACTGATAGTTTTTATTTACCTCGTGTGCATTTTAGGTCCAACGATTCTAGGCTGCTGCTATAGACGGGGGGTCCATAATGTAATTGATACGCACAATATTGGTGATAAAATGGTTCCTTGACAATATTCATATCCAGTGTAAGGCAAATCATATAAATTTCCAGTTCATACTAATAGCAAACACGATAAACAAGAGGTAAAGAAGCGATCGGTATTCAACCATCTGCTCAATAGTAAACTGCTAAGTGCTGTCTTGATCGGCCTTTCCTCAAATTGTTTGTGCTCTTGGAAACGCTTATTACTCGTATAATTTCATACCAATCAGTTGCTCTGTGCATCCCAAGTGGGCCCCAATCGGTAGCTAGTTAATTCTTCCGTGATTCTATTCAGTACCTCGCTAGCGCCCCCATTTACACATTCTTTTCTAGCCAATAATGGAGCACAGTTTACGTGTAATTGGTAAAATATAGTCCCCTAGTTGCTGGATAGATTTATTTGCCGATGTTAGACCTGACTATCCCTGTATTTAGATCTCTAAACCGAACTTGGAATCTTTTCAAAACTTAGTGAATTCAAATTTTTGACTGCAGGGAATAGCACTCCATTCTTGAACTAATCATCACTGCCAATGTTAAGAGGCTTCAGCAAGGCTCAGAGTAAAACCTGGCTTTCGCCAAAGACAAGAATACTTTTGACACTCTACCAATTCATCACAGCTTGTATAGTTGTCGTGACGGTTGTATTATTCTCCAGCGCCGCATCATACAAAAATCGGTGGCGAAACTATCGATGCATTCTTTTCTTACCTTTTATACTAACCGAAACCATTCCTGAGCAGCCAGAAAGTCTTTTTCGTACTTTTGCACAACAGAACCAGGCATGCTGCAGAAACCCCGCATGCAGTCGTGAATTGCAGTTCTTCTAATTATGGTAAAAGGCGCAATGACGCATTTTCGTTAAAACTTGTTTCACCCAGCAGCCGATGTATACAATATCATTGCTAACCTATATCAAGCCCTATATCTTGCTGAAAGCCTATTGGAAATGGATGGTCATGAACTTAAAGACTGTATGAGTCGAACCAGTCAGCTTCTTTATTCTCGTAAGGGAAACAATTTCAGTGTTGTGATGAATACGTGGAACACCACCATCTTATCGGGTCGAGTTACATATGCATGCCGCCTTGTCGAGCTCGACTTTGATTCTTTAATACTTACCAAACTTTGAAACGAAATCTCGCTGGAACCTCTGCCATTATTAAAGCAATTTTTACTTCAACCCTCCTCTCAACACGATGTAAGCCAGACTAGTTGGCCTCAATGTATGTATTGTGAACACTTTTCGGTATAAACTCTTTTCTCAAGGGCCAGACGAGCAGTGACATCTAGCTTACAGTTGCCGGCAAATATGTAGTCCTTAAATTGTCGGAGAAAAACTATATAATTACCATGGATGTCAAGTGACTTTAAGGATCGCATTTGATGGTCTCATCTGTCACCACAACGGATTGTATGTGTTACTCTGTTCAGCCATAGCTCTGGCGATAAAACTTCGCTATTAAGAGTGGTTTCAGGCAGGTGCCATAAAGTTGTTTGAGTGATTCCAGTCCGGCTGGCTTCAACAAGTGTTTCATCTTTTTACAAATCTTTATAACAGATCTTCATTTTTCTATGATATATAAGAATTCAAGTTTTCCTCCAAATAAGTTTGAAGTTTTCGAATTTCTTACAGATACATTCTCGATAAGACCTATGACGATATCTAGAATTTGAAACTTCCGATTGTGAATATAACATCAAGGCATCTTCTACCTTTAGGTATGCCTTAAACACACTGGTACATATATCAAATTAAAAAGCATTAACCTCAACCTATGTTATATTCTTCAAACATAAATTTCCATGAAAAACTGATGTAATTCTTTAGCTTTAATTCTTTCTTATGTACGATATATTCCCAAGATTATATTGCTAATGAAACTAGATATCACCCTCGTGCCCGACATGGTACTTCTATTCTTATGGTCATTGGTCAATAAATTCTGTTAAAGTAAAAAGTAGGCTTTGTTATGAGCCTTCTATTTATTTACGGCGGCGGTGCTTCGAAAATAAATATACCAAACACTGGGATTGCAGTATATTTTTATTTAAAGAGTTGTGGTGAATTTGTGAACTCATTTTCAGAAAAGTCATTTCATGAAGGAATCGTGCAGGACTGAAAACATATGGTTATTCAGTTGTAGGTGACAACTTTTAGACTAGTGATAGAAAGAAGTACGTTTGTGCATAAAATATCAATGAATCCAAAAGGCTTACTTGTTTCATTAGCACTTGGAGAACTCAGTGATTTCCTTCTACTGAATTGGGGTATATTTCAGCCAATATTATTAAACAAAAGATCTTTTGTACCTTAAAATCACAATAAGGAGACAACTCTTTTGAACGTCCCCTAAGACGAGGATTTTTCTGAAGAAGTGTCTGCTCATTAAGTCACTCAGAACCATGCATTGCCATAAGATGTGTTCCGCAGTATCGTCGTCACCTATGCAAAGACGACACTTAGTTTTCTGCATAAGACCTATTTTGTATAAGACTGGGATAGGTGGGTAACGTTCGTTGTTCGAGAGAGGTCTTTGTTGCTAAGCCCATTTTCGCCGCTTCCGTTAACATGGATGTTAAAAATAGACAATGTTCTGTATAGCTCGTATCTATCGATGATGTTTTACACGGCCTCAAAATCGATGTTCTGCTCGTAAATCTCGTTAGCAGCTATAGTCATTCTATGCAGCGCCGCTTCGAAAACAATCGCTGCAGTAGATGTCGCAGTTTTTCATTCCCTGTTTGTCCGGATTCAGATTAAGAGATGAGAAATCATCCGAGCAAACGACAGGGCTCTCCATACGAAATATTCTCCAATGAAGACACCTACTGTAATGCTTATATGGCGTCTGCTCCAAGATATCAGACACTTAAAGCGGTGCAGATCTAGCGTAGGCCGAATTTGTTTAGTCTTCAGACCTATTGAACTAGCTGTTTGTCTAATGTCTGCTCTTTTGATACCATTTCCCATGTTCAGCAAGTTTATTGACCTTGCACATCTTTTGAATATCTATTGTATATGCCGCGACACTTAACGAATGAAAACATTGAGCTTATAGAGCTTATAGAGTATAATCTCAAAATTGTAGGTAAAATGTCCTCGAAAACATAGATATGGACTCGCGAATTTCTTAAGCCATTATAAGTCTATGCCTCCTGGAAGGATCCTGTCTATATTTAAAATAACACCATAGCCAGTTGCCTTTTCTTGTTGCAATAAGTTTAGGGAGGAGCAGTTTTATGGGATTCAATTGAAACACAAGCATGCTTATCATTAGGCTTAGCTAAGTTTGTCCTTTACCTCAGGCAGTCACCTCGACAACTACCCGAACATATTTATCAGGCTTGTAACCAAGATGTATAGCCAGTGTGTTGTTTCAGATATTTCCTCTCTGTTAAAATATTTAGCACAATTTTAAATGCTATTAATTCAGGAGCTTAATTCATAGAATATTGTAATTCGATTTGTAAAAGGTTTCCAGCTTCTTCTATTCATCTTTTTAGCTTGTTAAATGTATATAGTTGGAGTTCTTTTAATTCCTAAGAGTATTTTCCCATAAGGCAGTAGATGTGTCATGCATAAAATCAATTGCTATCCGTTAGCTTCAAGGCATGTCAATAAATATTTCTAGAAAAGTTTGAAAGAATGGCACATTGCGGCGATCTATAAGCATAACACTAATCAACACACCGCTATGTACGAGTATATTCACAGTTGAAAGTGCATTTGCGATTGCAGATGTGCTGGTATTGTACAAAGCGTCTTCTATATCAAGCTAGCCTACCATTGTAGAATCATTTGATGGTATGCACCGGCAAATAGAGAGCCATTCCAACTGGTTAACCTTCCCAATTAACATGTTGTAAATATATATGAGTCTTTCTAGAGTTTTTGGAAGGCGCCTGGTACTGCAGATTTATATATTTTAAATACTTGACTTACTAACTAATGGCCGGAAAGGATTTCCAGGACTTAGTCAGGGTCTTGGAAAAGAGATGGTGGCGGACGAGCCCTATAAGGGCCAACGGCAGCGCTCACATCCCGGAACGGGTTACTGGCTTCGGTGTAACCGACCCCTCGTCCTAGGGGCACTCAAAGTGGAACTGGTCCTCCAGGTTGGGGGTTGTGCCGCCGGGGTAACTGCCCGGCCATTTAAAAAAAAATTAAGTTACGAAGCATCAACAAGCCTCGGATATGGACGGATCTACTGTTGACAACCCACGCAAACGATTTAAGGACAATGAGCTCCGGACATGCACGTGGAATGTTAGATCCCTTAATAGACCACGTGCAGCCGAACAACTAGCGGAGGCCCTAGACTGCTGCAAAGCAGACATAACCGCCATCCAAGAAATGCGATGGGATGGGCCGGACAAAAGGAAGATGAAAAACTGCGACATCTACTACGGTAATTACTATCGACGGCAAAAGCAGCGCTTATTTGGATGCGGATTTGTTGTCGGAGGCAGACTAAGACGAGAAGTCCTCAGCTTCCGGCATGTGAGCGAGCGCCTCGTAGCAATCCGCATCAAGGTTAAATTCGCTAACATAAACCTCATATGCGCGCATGCCCCCACAGAGGAGAAAGATGACGACACCAAGGATGCCTTCTACGAGCTCCCCAACAAGACCTACGAACAATGCCCTAGCTATGACATTAAAATTGTCCTCGGTGATTTTAATGCAAAGCTAGGAAGAGAAGGTATCTTTGGTGGAACAATCGGAAAATATAGCCTGCACAACACCACCTCCGATAACGGATTCAGGCTAATCGACTTTGCGGCGAGGCGAAACATTGTCGTGGCTAGCACGCGGTTCCCACATCTCGACATACACAAGGGGACTTGGAGAACTCCTGATCAATCAACAGTCAACCAGATTGATCACATTGCGATCGACGCAAGACACTCCTCCAGCATTATGGATTTCCGTACGTTCCGAGGAGCCAACATCGACTCGGACCATTACCTTGTTGTAGCCAAGGTACGGTTGCGGATATCCCAAACTAAGCCAAGACAAACTAATGCTGTGAGAAAATTCGACGTCAGACGGCTACAATCGCAAGAGATCGCCAAGTCCTTTTCCGATCGAGTGTCTCTTATTCTCTTAAGAGGTCCAATGCCGCCAGCATCAAGCATCGAAGACCATTGGAAACACTGCCAAAACGCCATCAAAGATGCCGCTTCTGATGTGCTGGGTTTCACTCGTCCACCACAACGAAACCCCTGGTTCGATGATGAATGCCGGCAAGCACATGCAGCTAAGCAAGATGCATATAAAGCGGCGCTGCTTAGAAATACCATAGCTGCTCATGAGCTCTATGAGCGGAAGAGGAGAGACGAGCACCGGCTTCTCAGGAGGAAGAAGTAAGAGCATAAGAAGCGCGCGATCGAGGAAATTGAGAGACGCTACTCCAGGAATGAGGTTCGGAAGTTTTACCAAAAGGTAAAAATAACATGCCGCGGAAACAAACCCCGAACAGAACGTCGCCCTCGACAGATATAACTTTGAGGTAGTTAAGGACTTTGTCTACCTAGGCTGTTTCTTTGGGTTAAGAAGGCAATTGAGTAGCAAAGCCCTCTCTCGGACAACAAAAGTCACCCATTATAAGACTTTAATAATCCCGGTCCTGCTCTATGGCGCAGAGGCATGGACATTAACAAAAATGGATGAGGGTGTTCTTGGTTGCTTCGAGAGAAAAATTCTTCGGGCAATCTTCGGCCCCGTCTGTATTGACGGTGAGTGGAGGAGGAGATACAACTACGAACTGTATGGACTGTACAGCGACATGGACCTAGCCGGAAGAGTGAAGATCCAAAGACTGAGATGGCTGGGTCATGTAGAGCGCATGGACACCAATGCTCCGGTCCGAAAAGTCTTCGAATCCGCCCGCAAGTGGAAGAGGACCTCAGCCAACTTAGCGTGCGAAACTGGAGGCAGCTAGCCAGGGATCGAGCTGGCTGGCAGTAAGTAAGACTTACTAACCATTTAACTTCACCTCCTCTTTTGATTCTCATAACTTGGTTAGTTGGAAGGGTTTTTCTTAGCCTTCATGCCTCGAAAGATGTGACACCCATAGTTCTAAGCAAAAATTTAATTTTACACTCCTAGGTCTTTCCTCTCTGAAGCTGATTTAAAAATATCAACTTATATCTAACTAAGTTTACCTATTGACTTTAATATTTGTTTGTTTATTCTTTATAAAAACAGAAAAAGCATCTACAGATTAACGTCAGAGGTCCAAAGTCGTAAAGATGACACACTGAAAACGACTTATTTCTAAATTACACCAAAGCTTACATCTATCAATCATCAACACTTCAATATGATGTAACTTTCATTTTGTTATTTATTGCATTATACTCATTTGTGTAAGCATCCAAAATGATTGTCATTTTTGACAGCAAATACACACCCTCATTGGGGAGATGCCTCTAAGGCTACATAAAATTCCAAACCGAAACCTAAATCAAATATAAATTTGACCTTTCAAAATTAGCCTTGATCTAACAACATGTTCATTTTGTAACATGTCTCTTTCAAAAGATTCTGTCAAAAATTGTCAATTGACGCAGGTAAAACAAGCGACCTCAGGCTCACACCCCTACGTACGAGTATCATTTTTCCTCGACTAGCGCGTCATTATAACAAAACCACAATTACATTAAATGCATCCCCAAGGGGTAATACTTACGGTAACTAGTGTGTAAGGGATGTTGTTGTTTTTTTTACCTGTTTATTGTCTGTTTGAATTCGCCTGTCTAACAGTGGGGATGTCCAATTGTTAGACGGCGCAATCTCACCAAAGTTACCAACAATTTTCACCTCATAATTCGCCTCTACTCAGAATGAAAATTGAAGGGAACAAAACTGAATCTTCCCTTCTCCATTCGATTTATGCGATTATATCATCGCAAAGTGAACAATCCATACTCCAAGAGGGATTGAATACGGTAATGCATCCTGGACTCTCTAGTAGAGTGCGAGCTTTGGTTGTAAACGGTCGAGTTGGAAAATAGCTGCGGTCAATTTTAGTTTGTTGTTTAATTTCATCGTTGTATCTTTGATTAGAATGAGATTTTTTTTTTTTTTTTATTTATATTTAACCTTTTGCTCTCTGTTCACTCTTGGTATTATCGTCGAGTATAAGAAGAAAAGAACACCGGTACTTCGAATGCTTTCAGTAACCGAACGTACCCGCGAATTCATCAAAGTTTTGTGCCAACAGATAAATTCAAAAAATTTATTCGAAAAATTGTTCAAGAAACAAGTTTAACACACTAGCACACTTGTAAAAATAAATAAAAGGGTTTTAAAGGGAAAATACGAGTAAAGAAAAAAGGATACAAGATTCGTGCACAACCATGAAAGGTACAAAAGGGAATTCCCCTACTTAAGTGAATGTGTGCTCGCAGTGTTACCAGTTACCACTTACTCGTTACTATGGAGGACGAGTTTTACGACGAAACGATGGCAACCGCAACGCAGCGGTTAAGGATATAACAAAATGCAAAGAAGGATGAACAGAAAATTAAGGCAGTTTTTTTTGTTTTTTTTTTGTTTTTACTCCTTTTGCTATAATGCTTTACACTCTTGAGGACTGAATAGGGAATCCTGAGTAGGCTTAATCAGTATCTTTCAACTGTTACGAGAAGAAAAACAAAAAAAAAAAAAAACAACGTAGTTTCTCTTGTTAATGGTTATAGCTAGCCGACAACGTCTGGCAGCATACTCAAAGGGAAAGGTGATTATCCTTGTGCATAATTCAATTTGAATGTGGACAAATGGATAGACGTTAGTCAGTGTCAGAAGGATGGTTGGATGAATGAACATCGTTCCGCCATCCTCTATCTCTGTCCTTTGTTTTTGTGTCGTTGTTTTAAGTATTGAAAGCATTCTCATCGCCCTCATCATCATTGTTGTCAAAGGACATCAAAGTGAATTTTCATATTTTCATTTGTTTTTCTCTCATCACATTTCCCTCACATATTTACACGGAATAAATATTTATGAAGACTTGCCAGGATAATACCTATTTCGTTCTCATCAAGTTGTTATCCCTCCGCCTCTTTCATTTCCATACCCGTTTTTCAACTACCCCTTCATAAAGCCCTCATGGTTTCTGTTCATCCTTTATGCGGCGTTAAATCGCCGCGTTCCCATGTAATAAGGATCCACACTCAGTCAAACGCCAAAATATAGAGAAATAAGACCTGCTGTCAGCAAACAAAACAACAAAATATCTACATCAACCCACCTCGATCCCCACAAAAACAACAACAACAACAACTAAAACACCAACAACAAGAACAGTGATAGAGAAAAAGAAAATGTGTAAAGTGTTTTATTTGTGAAATTATTCCACTCTCAGTCTCGGTCGGTTGGTTTGGTATCGCCATCACTGATGATATGTGTATGTGCTCAGAAGTGTGGGTGGAAGGGGGTTGATTTTGATGAGTGTTTAGCTTGATTTTTTTTTCAGATTTTTTTTTATATCTGTTTTTTTTTTTATCCTTTCTCGATGGAAAATCCGCATCCTTGAAACAAAGAAGTGTGTCGGCGGCGTTTCAGTGCTTTGGCGCGGTTCGGTCTCGGTCTCGGTCTCGGTTTTTTTTTTGTATTTCACGTTTCTTGTTGAGCAGAAGGATAAATCATTATAACAAGGATACTACCTATCATTTTCGTTTCTTTCTTGTTTATGTTTTTATTTCATTTTTTGCCCATCTCGTGGTTATCCTTCTTCAGATGAAGGCAGGCAAAAATATAAATAATTAAATAAGAAAGGAAGAGGAGAAAGAAATAAATCAATGCAACAGCAAAAACGGGAGGGGAAAACGAAATTTCCTTCAGCATGACAAGTGATATTTAAATTTTTACCAACAAAAACAAACATACAAAAAAAGAAGAGAACAAACTTTAAACAGGATACGAAATAAAAAAGTATCCACAAAATAATTAAAACAACAACAACTACCACTACAACTACGACAACTCAAGAAAGAAGGAAAAACTACGAAAATTCGTCAGAAAAGGATTACACTACTTTGGAAAGGCGTGCTGGATTGCTTTGGCCAACTTAAGAGGGTAAATTTTGAACATAGTCATATGTATGTTTTTGTTGCAGTGTGTGTTTTCGGTTCTAAGAGCCAATTACAAATTACAAATTCCTTTATTCCCGTCAGTGTTTTACTTATTCCACTATTACGTACTCTGGGTCTTTCAAGGGTTTTTACCCGAACCTCAATTCTGTTTATGTCGGTTTAGGTTTATATCGGTGTGGGTTGGGTACGCTTAAAGGGGTGGCAATTGTGGTCTTCTTCCAATTAATATGCAAATCAGTTTTATTTACATTGTTGCTTGTTTCGGTTGTGACTGTAAATACATATATACGAGTACAGTTGGAGTAGGAGTGTCTTGTGTTCCTATTTCACTACTATTTCTGGATAAGACATTTATGGTGTTAAGGATTTACTGAGATTGTGTGCAGTTATCATAAAATGTCAAGAGGACATTAATGATTGATGATGTTATGGAGGGTACAAGTAAGAATTGTTCAACATTGACCAACATGATGAGGGCATTTATGACACGTGGACTTAAGGGGGACACTTATAATACCTACCTGTCAAAGTTTCTGATGGTCTCGGCTTTGAAATTATGAAATGTACCTCGCAAATGGGAATGAATTTCTAATGTGATTGACACCTTTTCAGATCTGAAGTTGTTGCTAAGCCATTCATAACACTTTCTATTGAATTAATAAGTTGAATTAGTAAGGTTATGTTAATTAAATATGCTCAATTTATGCAGACATATAATGCGCCACTTTACTTCTGAGTCACTGGTGATTAGTTGTCCTAAAGATACTTTATTGTAAACAATTTTACTGGATTTTATGATCGAATGGTGTACACAACTTAATTACCAAACTGTCATTCTTACAAGATTATCAACTTATAAGTCCGAAATCCACAGGATCTGGTGTTGTAAACGAAGCCTCTAAGGGCGAGATCATGACAACAATTGTTTATAGAATTTATTTTCGGGTACATGCAGTGCTGTTCAAATTAATTGATACAAGCAGATTTTAAGATATATTCTCATTTATGTCCAAGACGTTTCACAATTTAATAAGAGTACTCATTGTTATGACCGACTTTGCCAGCAAAAGGTTCTTTTACCCTGTTTGGGACTGAAAATATCAGATTCTGCATTATGAAACCAAATCTAAATATGTATAATCTATCTTGTATATTGGCCCAAAGATTTTCGATTGGATTGCGGTTTTCTGGCCATTGTACCAGTTCGATATTTTTCTCCGCGAAGAATTGATAATTTCTCTTGAACGTATGGTATGCGAAACGATCTTGTAGGACGATTATCATGACTTCGATCGGCTTTAAGCTTCCAGGATTCGTGGAGGTGAAACAATCGCCAAAACCTCATAGTTAGGTGAGTGTTAAGTGACCCAAATAAAGTCAAGATGTATAAGGTTCTGGTTATTACTTCTTCTAACACTTACCCGGTATACCTGACTTGGGGAGTCGCACTCATCTGAAAAAATTACGCTTTTCCAATTTTCTAAAGATCAGTTAGGGCGATTTTATTCACTCGAAATTGAACTCAACTTGAGGATTTTGTACCTAAACTTATGATTTTGTTTTAATTTCACTAAAAGTTGACGTTTTCAACTTTTAATTTGCAACTCTAGGGTTGGTAAACCTTTGATTATCTTAACTCCCTGAAATAGTAGAAGTTGAGAGAGCAAACTCAGGGTTTTGTTTGAATTTTGTTTGAATTTGTTGGCCACTGGTTTAAGGTGTGGAAACAGTTCAATCAACCATAGTCGCCGTCCTCCATAACAGAGCTATCGATGAAAATAAATCACAACCACCATCAGTAGCAGAATCGCTTATATAGTATGCTAGCCTCTACAGATGTTCTTCCAGGTATACCTTTGGGAGCATAATCAGCAGCCACTGACAACGTCCGCTGCTGGGATTATGACGAACGTATTTTCAGCCAATGTTAAATCGCTAACTAAATACGTATAGCTGAAATTATATTTTCAGAATTAAATTAAATTAAAAAAACTGATCACTATTGTGATATTTATTTATTTATGTGTTCGAGACCAGATTGAAATGTAGCCAAACGAATGTAATGAACCTCCTTATCGTGGGCAAGTGGATTTCTTTCTCGCTGCAATTCAATTGCAGAACGGTCCCGATCCAGCTCAGCCCGTTCGCACTCAATTGTGGCTGGTTTGAGATCGAAGGCAGCTCCCTCTCGTTCAAACTGATGTCGTTCTCTCATGCCCTCTAATATCTCAATTTCGATTTTATGTTTGCCTTCCACATGCTGTTGCTTCTCTTCTAAGGATTTCAGACTTTTATATGGGATTTCATCCTCTGGCATTCTACTTTAACGGTTGTGCAATACAGCGTTTGTATAAGCTTTCTTAGTTTTGAAGGATTCACCCTCTCCCAAGTACGATTGGCAGCTGCACCTTTTGTTGGATAAGAACGACTCTATGTTGTGGTGTTCTGTCCTATTTAAGTCGTCAATGGGCTGTATTTGCCCCATCGGTTGAACATGGCTTATCGTTCATATGCATCTCAGCGAAAACCGTAAAAGTTACATCGTCGACAATGATATCTCCAAATGACTTTTTCTGCATCTGACCCGCAGGAGAAGTATTTTTTTGGCTAGCAGCCTGCAGTGCCGACTTGTTTGGGGTTGAATGGTCGCTATCACCGGATAGCTTGTCAAAAGTACCGCCAATTGTTGCATTAGTTCTCTAAGTGCTGGTAATTCCTGTTTGTGTGTACCACCATCTGTCTGTTGACATCTCTGGAAAAATAAAATGCACGATCTCTCAATGTCTGCTTTATTTTCTTGTATTTTTCACGCAGAGACTTTAAAGTTTGTTCCTGTGAGACAAAGATACAGAAAGAACGCTAAAAAGAGAAAACAGATATGTTTATTGCAAAGCTGCTAACTTTGCAAGGCGGTGCAACATTAAATGCGTACGTAATTTTCGCCCATCCCTTGTCTTTATCCCGATTGGTAGCCCCGTCCGTCTTTTTATTTTGAATTGTGGAACTGACCTTCGATGCGTTTTTTACCAACCAATCTTCTTCTTCTTGTGTGTAAATTACTTTTGCAACTTCGAAAAATCCATATTGAGTTGAAACTCAATTTAAAATAACGAAAATTGATGTGTCAATGACCACAAACATCCCAGGGAAATTTCCAAAACTGCAAGTTGGCCAACTTGTGAGTTTAAATTCTAAACTGAGAGTTGAAATGGTGAGCAAAACAAATTTTCAACTTCTCGATCATTTCGATTTCGAGATTAGAGTCTCCTGCAAGTCGGACAATAGGGAACAAAATCACCCTTAAAGTGCCTCTTTGTCCATAGCAGTCGTTTTGCGTCATAAACTCAGTGAGAAGCTGCTGTATGAGTGGTCTTTTCGCCTTGCGCCCGAATTTAAGAAGGACCATTCGTACAACAGACGAGTACACCTCTGACAAAAACAAGCCCAATCCCTTTAAAGTTCATCATTAGTCTTCCAAAGACGAATTACGCAGTGACGTATCAATACCCTGTAGTCATGGCCTTTAGTCTTGCGTTTTCGTCAGCAATGCCCCTTACGATCGACGTAATGGATCCGGAAGCTTTACGAGACGATAGATATGATTTATCCAACGAATGGTTTTGTAACCCAAACATCCACTAAAATTTTCCTTGTCATTCTCCCAGTGTGCTCATGGGTGGTCATACAAAGCGATGATCTTAGCCCATTTCCCCATACAGATATGTATTCATTCTCAAATCCATGCTAAACAAATTAGTTATTCTAAGAAGAAATGAGATAAAAGCCTCGGACCGCAAACATTTATCAAATGCACAAAATATGCTACCTACTTATGAAACGGCCAACACAAAGTGAGTGTCATAATTAATTTAAAAAACCCTTACCAAGGCTTTAAAAAAAAAACGCAAAAACCAAAGCTTACTTACGATTACGTTCAAAAAAGTGTCTGTCCCAATAGATTTGAACGAAAACATCGAGTACTACGACTACGAGATACAAAATGTTCCTACATGATTCTCAAAAAAATTCAAAAATTCTTGACGAAATCTAAGAAATGCAAAAATATTTCATTTTTTTCATGCGAGCTCTTTCTTGGCCTCATCGGTTATCCTAAAATGTTTGTCAAAGAATTCACTAGGAGTTCTTCAAGCCAAAGTAGAGGTTAGAAATAAAATTTTTCGTTCACAAGGTGTATGCAATTCCCATTGTTTATTTCTTGCGAGGAGATATTTAACGCTTACACGCTGAACTTATCGACTACACCTAGACCTAAATCTCTAGAAGGAGATGGTAGTTCTTCCGCTCAGATCTATGCTCGGAAACTATGTTATATTTTCAAGGAAGTCGGGCTGGTGTTGGCATCTTGTATCTGGTTCGGTGTAAAGGTGTTCCGTTTAACAAAAATGAAGTAAATTTTACATGCAAGTCCTAAAGATTGGATAGTTTGCCGTTGCCTGACGTAAATGCCGAGAAAGCCTTCAATAACAGTCATGGATTTCTTCACTTATGGAAGCTATAGTATATCAAGAGGACAGAACACAGAGCCCGATCTATTGCATTTTCACTGCATTTTTTTGGAAGACTCCTTGGAAATAGAAAAAACCGAAGAAAGCTTGTAGATTACGATATTAATATTTCCAATTTCAATGCGACATAGACCGAATCGATCGCAAACCTTAGATGGAACCATCTTGATCAATGCAATACCAGCAGTGAGTTTCTGTGGCTGAACCTCTTTTAGAAACCAATCGACTTCAAATTCGGTTCTTATAACCCTCAACGATTTCAAAAATGCACCAAACGAGTATTGTGCTGTGATAGACATACTCATTTGTTCAAAGTTTGCAAGGCGGGAAATAACCTTACATTTTCCGTATACATGTCCTGCACTGGATAGCAAAAAGAAGGCTAAACAAATTCGCTACTTTTTCTATGATTCAAAGGAACTATGCTGTGTATGTACTATATGGTAGTCTTATTGGATCATTTTCCGTCATCAAGTAGTTTGCAACATTTCACCTAGTTGATTGCCAGTAATTCAAATTCAAAAAATTTAATCAACGGAAACAATGCACTAGACTCTACAAATACATTGGTAACTTCTCAATTGCCAATATTGCTTTTAAATCCAAACCATGTGGGTTTAACGAAGCAATAACATAGTGTAGGAATTATATACGTAACGGTTGTTATATTTTAAACGAAAAAAGATAAATGCACTACTAGTGGCACTTCAGAGTCAAGTAATGGTATCCAATCTTCTATGACTTTTCGGTTAAATACATTGTTAAACTAGTACGCCAATATCGCCTGTAAATTAACACCCTCAAATATTGACACTATGTTCTTTCGACTATTCTGTTGCTTTGTCCACCACAAGTGCTTCCAGCACCTGAGAAATTTAACTTTAACGCCCATCTCGCCATCAACCTAATTCAGTTTACTGTCAAGCGAACGTACTCTAACATATTAGATTCTTTCCCAAGTCATACTACGAGTACTCATTTATAGAATGATCTGATGAGTTCTCTACATTTTATAGTCAAACCACCGAGCACTCAGTTTGGTTAACTACTCAGTCATGCAGAGTGTCAGCATACGCAAAAGATTTTAGACACCTCCGATGAAAGTAAACTCTGTGTCCAATTCACTTTTCCATTCACGATAAAATGTAGTTATTAAAACGAGTCCTAAATAAGTCATTGGTTTCATGAGTACCATGGCACGTTTGTCAACCATCTAGTGCCCGGCTTACTATCGTCCATATTTTCAAAGAAATAACCACCAATCATTGGCCGCTGGGTTATAGAACTTACCGTTGGATATGGATGAAGCCATCAGATATGCGGTTTCTCCCTTTGATGCCTCTGACATCAAGGGAATATGTCCAGTTGTTCTACAAAGAAGTCTAAATCTGCTGCCAGCAATACCCAGAGCTCTGGCGAACAGTATTAGAAGACTTAAACCGAAAATTGGAATAGATAAAACGCTCGTTAAGAGCAATTAGTCTGAGCCACTAAATGTAAAAGAGGATTGAGGAGCACGAGCAAGGAACATAGTTGTAAGGAATCGGTGAATGGGGTGAAGTACCTGCAACAAAATCCTTACCCTGCCACTACTTCCAAATAAGCTCGGGGCGCGAGGCTATTAAATTAAATGAGCCTTGCTTGGCTACCAGGTCTTTGCACCTGTTTCGATAGAGCTTATTTTGGCAGTGCGGTTTGTGAGCATTGTAGGTGGCAGTATTTGATAATTTCTACAAAAGTATCCAACAAAAACAATTAATAGATAGATAGATTATTTTATTAAATATTAATGAAACGTTTCCGTTTTATTTTGATTGCTATTTAAATTACGGCAGATTCAGTGGTAAAAAAATTCAACGTAGAATTAACATCAAAGAATGCTAAATAGTGTTGGCCCAAAGACAGATCCTTGGGGAACGCCAGCAAGTTACAAAAAAAAAAAACAACGTAGAATTAACATTGAAGTATGCGGTTAAAATGTTAAATAGTGTTGGCCCAAAGACAGATCCCTGTGGAACGCCAGCAGTTACAACTTAAAATTACTAAGAAAGTTCGATACCTTTAAGAGTTGTGAATTATGCCAATGAGATTGTCTGGGTACAGGTTTTTAGTAACTTAATAGTTAGTCCATTGAGCCAGATGAAATCGAAAGCATTTTTGAATATCCAGCAGCACCCGATCGTTCGACATGCTAATTTTCGTCTCACCTTTATGCAAATTCTCAAAATTTAATAATAATGAAGCCATCCGATAAATTTCCATCAAAATTGTCTGCTGCGTGATTAAATGCGCTAAGCCGATATACATGGTGTTAATGTACTCGTACATTTATCATACCTTTGCCAACACTGACAGATCAATTAAAGCCAACAACATTGTAATCGAATGTCTATGAAACAAACGCTAACTAGCTTGACAGCACTAATTGACTTCTATTCGGCTTCATTGGACATGACACAAGATCCAAAAGCCAACTCTACTTACGAACATCTCTCTCTAATACTCGTAATACTCGCACTAACCAAAACGATTGAGATAGGTGTTTAAGATTAAAGCCAGTATCACTGAAAGTAATTTCTGCACCTGTGATAACCTATTTAATCACACTCTAGGGCGCTATATGGATGGTAAAAAGCAACTCCTATATGCTCATGACACGCAATCATTACATTACTTTTCTCCTTCCTACAAATACTCGTATTTGTATGTATCATCCTACGTTCTTTGTCACGTATAAAGCAGTCAATTGATACAACTACTATACATATGAATATGAGTTTTCGTAGTCGTATATTAACTACCGTACCGTACCGTCATAACATTCTCAGAAACGTAAAATCACTTTACAAAGCAAATCCTATGATATACACACATAGGTTCTCCTTCGACTTTTACCTCTCACTCAGCTAAATATAGCTATAGCCTCATTCTCATCCATCTAGTGTTCTAATTAAAAATCACAATGAGCACTTCCGGCAAGGCACGCATTTCTAAATCTCGTACCAGGATCCAAGCCTGGTACCCTACTATGGATACCTTGTTACATGGACACAGAATGATGGCTGATTGTACGGGCTTGAAATTATTCCTTCCCTCCAACTCCTAAACCTCTTCGTATTTCATTTGTTAACGGTTTATACGAGTACGGATATATTCCTATTCCTATTCCTATTCAGTTAAAGTTCTCTATACTCTGAACATAGTTTCATTTAGAGGAATTCATATACATATATCCTCCACTCGTATATCTACATAGACGTATACCAAGGCATTAAATGCGAGAGGTGGTTTCAGTTCCTGTTCCTGTTTCTGTTAAATGGAGGAACGGGAAGTTTGATCAATGTTGCTGCACAAATTCTGGCAGCATAGCTCGACATAATTTATGGAAACACAACATTTTTGAAATGCGAGTATTCGACAAATATTTACAAAGTTACGTGTTTTTGTTTACTCTCTATCTCTATGTAACGAGGACATGTTTTTTTTGTTTTCTATTTTTTTTTTTTTTTTTTTGTATTATTAAAGCTCTGGCTTAAATCAATGATTCTGTCTCTGACAGTCTCACTGCGAGATGAATTTGCCATAATTTTGATTTGTTGTGTCCGTTGATACGAGTTTTCGAAAAATGTGGCCGTTTACATCTGTTGGTATGAATTCAATTATTTTACCCTGGGTTAGAAACGAGAAAAGTGAAAATTGACACCCTGTATCTTGATTCCATGGCAGAATGATATTACTACTTTAAGTTAAATTCACAAGTATCCCGCATTTTATATCGTTAGTTTGAAGATCACAGTGCGGTTAACATCACATTGAATTGCTCGTCCCAATTGTCCTCAGTCGTTTCGGGATAAAAATCTTCTGAAAAATATTCGGTTCTATTTGCCTTGACGGGCTTTGGGGGAGAATATTTATGGACGAATTATACAAGCTATATAGCCACACCGAACTAGTCAGAGAACTGTAGGAACATGTAGAGCTAATGGAAATCAATGCTAGAACCCGCAGAATCTTCGAATCCAACACGGAGGGACAACAGAGTAAAGGGACACCTAAATTTACATAGGTTTTGCGACTTGGAGCGCGAACCTTGGGCAACTTCATAGCTAAAAATTGAGATAACTCGCAATACTTGCTAGTTGATTCCCAGACTTGCCCCAGACCGTAGCGCCACTTAAGTAAGTAAGCAAGTAAGTAAGCCAAAGTCGACGAGTGAGTTATAGCTCGACATTCCTTGCGGTTAAGCCGGAAAATGGCCTTCAGGTACAGGTTGGAAAGGCTGATGTACGCATATACGAATATAAACGAATCAACAATTATGCAATAAGGGTAATCATCGGGATAAATAACGGAATGACTGAAGTGGGTTCCTTGCGGTACGTCATTTAAATATTGAAATTATGAAGCTCTGCCTTCTTAAAAGTGTGGTTATGTCTCTTCGGATTTTTTTTTTCTTAACAAAATGTTGGCGGCAGTTTAAATATCCGAACACATGTACTCTACACATGTTTTTTACTCCATTCGATTTGAGGCCAAACAAATTCGATTAACATCTGGCAAAAGCAATGAGAATTGAAGTTCACCTTACTCATTTTCTAAAAAGTATGGACCAAGGACAACACCAGACCAAATTGCACGTTATACAGTGACCTTTTGTGTATATAATGTTGTTTCGACAGTTACATATGGATTTTCACTTCCCCATATGCGAAAATTTTGTTTGTTAACGTACTAACCGGGTAAAAAATGAGCATCGGCGCTGAAGAAAATTTTGTGTGAAAATTAGTCTATGTTCTACGTATGTTCTAGCTATTCCGTGATCAGCTGGCTTCAATTCTTGAGTGAATTGAACTGTATAAGGATGTACAGATTAATGCAAAATACACCACAATGTGCCGTAAGACAAGCCCAAATGCAATACATAGATTTGGATATTCTTCAAAACTTTGACTAACGGCGGATACTTTCCTGTAGAACGTGCATTTCGATGATGGATAGGGCTTAAGATATCTGTAACAGACCGAAAATCTTCAAATTTTTGGACAGTTTTGTCTATAGCATGCTCAGATGGACGATTATGTCGATCATAATCGCTCTTAATGCGGGAAACGTACCTACTACAGAACCACAATTTTTGCAGTAAGTTTTGAAATTTTTTACGCATTTAACGATTGTTTAACGATCCATATCTTAAAATGGCAAACTTTAAAATAAGCGTATACGGACTCGAATGACAGCTTCGTTTTCCGTATGTGATTGAAACGGATATGTTAAATTCGGAGCAAACACTTTCCAGTTTTGTTTTTCGCAGATTTCTTGTGTTACTTTAGCAATTTATTTTCAAAAGTTGGCCTTAAGCACAAGTATTATGATTTTTCAGTAAAGTTTCACCTTTACCTTGAATGAGCCCCAAGACTCACAGTTGTACCGATTGCTAGTGAACAAATCATAAGATCAAAGAACTAGTAACCAACAAAATGGAATAACATTTTTGACAATATTCGGCCGAAAAAGTTTCTTGACAAATTATGACTAACGTCACATACTAGGTGGGGTAAAAAGTAACCACCTTGGGAATGCAAAAAAAAATTTTAAACATATTTTTATTTTATTCAATATAGTCCCCTTTCAGCTTGATACACTTATTCCAGCGATTTTCCAACTTCTTGATCCTGTCCCAAAAGTAATTCTGCCAAATACTCCTGCGTGGCGTCGATGATTTCCTCGCGTGAGCTGAATTATTAATTGATGAGCCATCTTCCGAGGTTTGGGAAGAGATAACAGTCCGAGGGAGCCAAATCGGGCGAATACGGTGGATGCGACAGCAATTGGAGCCTTAAGTCATTGATTTTAGCCGTGGTCACGATGTTCTTATGCGCCGGCGCATTATTTTGCAAAATCAAAATTTTTTTTCGCTTCACGTGAGGACGTTATGCAGCGATTTCGCAGTAATACTCGCTGTTGATGGTTTTTCCTTTTTCGAGGTAGTCCACGAAGAGTATGCTATGACAATCCCGGAAAACCGACGCCATAACCTTTCCGACCCATTGAGGCTCTCTCGGCCGCTTCGGCTTCAGTCCATTGCCGAGCACTCATTCTGTTTTCTGGTGTGTAATAGTGGATCCAGGTTTCATCAACAGTTACCAATCGACGCCAAAAGTCCGCCCGATTCCGCATCAGCAAGCCCAAACACTCTTTTGAAGTGCTCTCGCGTTTGTGTTTTTGGTCGCGGCACCCAGCGGCGATAACTTTTTCATGTGTAGAATATTGGCCAAAATATGGCGTGTGCGCTCAGTACTAATCGTTGTGGTATCTGCTAGCTCGTGCACCTTCACTTTCCGGTCAGCCAACACAATTTCATGTATTTTTTTGACATTGTCCTTTGTAACCGCATCGTAGGGCCTGCCGCTGCGGACTTGATCGGTAGTGGAGTTGCGGCCACCACGAAACTCTCGAAACCAATATTTGACGGTGTAATCTGACGGAGCACTAGCCCCATAATATTTATCCAACTTTTTTTTTGTTTCCTTCGCCGTTTTGCTTCTCAAAAAATAATGTTTTATGAGAGAACGAAAATGGTTTTTGTCCGTACTCAACATGATGCCAAACATGTCAACAACAATCAGCTGTCAAAACAAAACTAAAGACAGTCTCGCACTGAAATTTGGCATGTGTGCCTAAATATGAACGGACTTAAGGCCCCATAACCTTTTTTGCAGTAGCAGCGCATTCTGGCGGTCAATGAGGTTACTTTTCACCCTACCTAGTAGTTCTCTTGGTTGCATGTTTGCTTTAAGTTAAATTAATTCAATTCGTAGAGAGAAACGATTTGTAACGTGAAACTCGATCACTAGTCGGTGTTTGGTTGATTGCTTTTAGCAACTATCCCTTATCAGTTAGAACACAATACAGTAGTACTATGTATATATATGATAGCTTTATAAGTAAAGCCTTTAGGCTCTCGATGATTTTCTGTTAGAAATGGTGATGATCTATGTCAATCTGTTTATGGTTATTTTCTTGAGGGTATGACGTACATTTTTTTAACATTTTAAATCACTTCGCCAACTCAACACAAAATTGAACTCGTATGTACATATGTACAGTCAAGCTTAATGACCCTTGACTAGAGCCCGTACTTAGTAATCTACATACTAAAATGTCGTATTGGATCTGGACTTTGGTCAATATAGCGAAGTTTTTACTTAACTACCTCCAATTATGCACTCCAAGCACGTGGAAGTCGAAAATTATTCGGATCGAAGCGATAGTATTCATTCGATTTACATGTCCTAGCCATATCAGATCACTAATCGCAGTATAACCCATTTCGATTTTTATCTTCTCCTCCAAGGCCCTTTAACGAAAACCAGGGATCTCTTCTTTCATCTTCCAAATTCTGCGATATATAGGTACAGCAGGACGAAGATGACAGGAATAATATATTGAGCACACTCACTGCTTGTTGCTACTGAATCTTATTACAGAATCTCCTTCTTAGGTCAAAGAAACGCCAATAAGTAAGTTAACCTCTTTGTTAGATTTCTGAACAAGCGTACTTATTATAGTAAATAACGAAGAAGAAAGTATTACTATCGATCGCAGTACCTATATACCACAATTTATTAATGTTGTATGTCTTTTTTACAACAGCATACTCGTATATGTTTCATACTCGTAAATACTTGGTTATGTCCAAATTCACAGATAAACTCATTCTTGGTGTTTCTACGTCTGTTGTAAATTCACTAGTAATGGCTCGCTCGGATAGTGCATCTGTATGTCAATATCTTCAGCGTAAGCAATTCGTGGCATACATTTTCAAAATTGTGCCTCTGTTATTGTACTGTTATTGTAATGAAAATACTCATAAACAACCGCACCTTTTTAGCTAATTTTAATTCTGGCTTTATTTTGAAGCTACATTCATGCCATTATGTATGAAATAACACAACATTCAAATGGCCGCCATGGATTCGCTGGCAATGATTCAAGGGGTCGGTTCAATTTTTGAGGACTCGGTTCAATGTGTGCGGCGTTATTCTGGCAATTCCGTGTCGAACGTTGGCCTCGAGCTCGTGTTGCCCCAGATAAAACCAATCGTGTGGTGTTAAATCGCATGATCGCGGCGGCCAATTGTTGAACGCTCGCCGTAAGATAACCCAGTTGCCAAATTTCTCCTTCACAACTTTGAGCGTTGCGTCGCTTGTTGAAACCACAGCCCGAATATATCGATGTTATCGAGATCTAACCAACCAGGTGAATATGTCTCTCTACATCCGACACAATTGACGGTAACGATATCTCCTTCTTCATTTCAAAAGAAATAAGGTCCGATGGTACCGCTATGCCATAAATCGCATCAAACAATCAATATTTGTGGTTGCTTTGGTGCTCGCTTGCACTTGTGAATTTGGCACTGTAATTTTGCTTGTTGACATAGCTGCTGAGCTAAAAAATAAGCATCGTCCGAGAAGATGATTTTTTGTCCAAACTCCAGATCTCCGGCCAACATTTCCAGACCAATTCAGCTGATCGGCGCGGAATCTATATTTTTGAGTCTAGTTCGATACTGGCCGCTAGGTCGGAAATGTTTTCTTCATTTCGCATCAATTTCTGTCTGGTTGGTGGCTTAAGATCCAAAAAACGAATCGCCTGCACTCTGAAGCAATGTCGACGACCAACCTCACGACGAAATTCATGTTGCGTACTTGCAACTGAGCCGGAATTTCGATAAATTTTTTTAATAATTTCAAAACCTTCTTCAAGCGTAAAATGATGCCTGATGAAATGTCAAACCTTACTGAAAATTTTGAAAGCTGCTGAAACATAACAATTGGAAAAACTTTCATTGTAGTCTAACATCATATAAAGTAATCCTTAATATAAGTGTAAAATCAATGTTTTGTTAATCAGTTTTTTAAAAACAATATTCGTGTGTAAAACTGCGTGGTTTAAAGATTCAACACCGTTCCTTCAACTAAATAAAATACAAACACTACAAGTTCGCATTTTAAATTTGGTATCCTAACAGGCACGTTATTTGCATTACGAGCTTACTAAAGGCATTTAAGAGAGAAAAAAAAAAACCTAATTATGGAACCTTAGACGTTATTTTTCCATGCTATACATACTATACAACAACTTAATGAAGACATCAGATATGTGGAAAAAATAATTATTCAGATGGCAGAATTACCCTCAACGGTAAACAACAGAAACCTACATTAGAGCTGAATATTTTTATAGATAAAAGTGTCTTGTGGATATGAGTATTTTCCTGATATTAAACCTTATTCACTATCTTAGGCGCAAATGCCCCATTTATTTCATCCGATTATTGTTACTGATTCTAATATAAGATAGAGAATGATCTTATGAATGTTTAAGCTAAACACATAGTTGTAGACGAGATATGTTCTATGAAATAGTGCTTAAAAGTCGAAGGGGACTTATACATACTATATAGCACTTTATATTTACATCTTGTTTAGATTCATACATTTTACCCACCCATATGTTAAAGAAAAGAAACAGATGGTTACGACTATGTGTTTATGGTGATGTGTACAAATTCAAAGATTTAATTGAACACATAACAACAGTTTGTTAAAAAAAAACCCGGATTTTCTGTTCATTTTCTTAAAGTATCTGGTAAAACATTTCTTTTTTTATTTTGATGACCAATACATGACTTCTGGATCGTTTACCCGAATTCCTTGCCACTTTTTTTGAAAAATGCAATAGTGACAGTATGAGAAATAATGACACTAAGCGCCCATATCATAGTGAAAGAGGACCCAACCTCTAAATGAACCAATTGGCACTTCTTTCGTCATATTCTCGAAGATAAGATTAACTTACAAGTTCCAATAAACACCACTTTCCAAATTGAAGAAGAACTTGATCTCTTAGTGATTAACATCCAACTTGCAGCTTGGGAAAGCACACCAGAATCTATGTTAACAACACCTAGGGGTATCAAATACCCACAAGAAAATAAAACTCTATTAAATAAAAAGTGAAAAGAAGTGGCAAACCTGCTGGACAACTGAAGAAAAAGCAATATTGAATAGATACTGCAACGAGTTAAAACCACTCTTGAAGGAAATTAAAAACAAAACTTTTGCTGGATATACTCGAAACCTACCTTCCGAAAAAGACATGGAAAACATCAAAAGCAATAAAAATGCAGATAGAGCAAAATCCGCCATTAAAAAAGAAGAAGATAATACTCGTACTTGGACAAGAAGCGCGTCTAAAAAAAAACGGAACTATTTGCAAACTACCTTGCATACTCATTTACACCACTGCCAAGACAAATGGGAGAAGAAAATTCTTCACTTCACAGACATGCAAGGAGTTAGTCTAGTGGAACTAAAAAAGACTAGAAGGAAATTAAAATTAAAAAATGTCCAGGATACGATCTCGTAACTGGAGAGATACTCAAAGAACTACAAGAGAGCCAAGGCCTTTCGCCTGAAATATGTACCAAGACAATGGAAGTAAGCAGAAGACATTATTATTGCTAAACCAGGAAAATCACCGACTGAAAAAAAGTCATATCGACCCATATTTCTCCTTCCTACAATGTCAAAACTATTTGGAAAAATTCTATTGAGACGCCTTCAACCAATTACTCACCAATTTAGTTTCAGAAATAAACACACAACTCTTAAACAAGTACATCGATTGACGAATGTAATAGAAATTGCACTAGATCGTAAAAAAAATCTGCTCGGCTGTGTTTTTAGATGTGCAACAAGCCTAAGAAGTATTTCTTAGTAAACTTCAAAGATCAAAGTTTTATCTAATTCTAAAGTCATACTTAACTGATAGACTCCTTCGTGTGAAGTATGAAAGTAAATATTCTACACTACGCAAAATAAGAGCCGGAGTCCCACAGGGTAGCAAGCTTGGCCCGGTGTTGCATCTATTGTTCACAAGCAACCTCCCAACTACAACAAATGCTAAAATAGCTACGTTTGTTGACGCCGCGGCTATCTTATCGGCTGGGAGGAACTCCACAGAGTCCACCTCAAAATTGAAAAAATGTCACAAACGAACTTGTAGATTGGACAAAGAAGTGGCGCATAAAAATAAACGAAGCTAAGTCGACTCTAATTAACTTCACTAATAAATTGA
Source organism: Volucella inflata (assembly GCA_928272305.1). Classification (NCBI taxonomy): domain Eukaryota; kingdom Metazoa; phylum Arthropoda; class Insecta; order Diptera; family Syrphidae; genus Volucella; species Volucella inflata. The sequence continues at coordinate 109,108,165 of OV743720.1, read as the reverse complement.
TCAATAATCCACCTCTCTACATGAATTCGAATGAGGTTCCATATGCAAATACAACTAAATATCTAGGCATGTTGCTAGAAACATGTATTGGCTCATTGGTAACAAATCGGAGCTATCCATACGAAATAAGCTGCTTATTTACCTTCAAATACTAAAACCTGTGTGGACTTATGGAATCTAGCTCTATGGCTGTACCTAGCAAACGAACTGTATTAGACTGTATAGGAAAGGCTTTCAGTGCCATCCACGCATGTGCGAAAACCTTTGGTCTGCATGAATTTTTCACGATATGAATATAAAAGAACCCTGGTTATACGTACATATATAAGATAGAGAAATCAGACCCAGACACGGAATTCTGTACTGATGACTTTTTTCCTTCCTGTTGGTATCCTCTGAAAACTAGCTGGTTCTAGATGGTGCTATGAGCATTCTCATTCTTCCCAATGTGATTGCTGAACGGAGCTCTACCTGGGCTTTTTGTTGACCGGGCTGGGTTCTCTTAATGCTTTTTTGTATAAAAGAGGAGCTACCTATGAGGATTGGCTGCATGTTCTATGCGAGTGCCCAAATTACTCAGATGTTGAGGGACTTGCAAGCTATAGGCATCATCTTTGACGGTGAGGCCTAGAATGTCAGTGGTGCTTTCGCTGACACCGTACGGCTCGAAAGAATCAGTAGTTTTGCAAGAGAAAAATTTAATAGAAGCCGCTGCCTACTGCGCTGGTGGAACTTATAACAGTTGGGAAATCTATTGGCAACAAAGGCTGTCAGTCCTGGGCTGTGAGGTGCCTAAATGGAAGTAACCGCAAGTTTGCGAAGCACGACCGGAAGCTATATTCTGGTACCACGGGAGGTCAAGGGCCTTTGGTACCTCCGTTCCCACCTGACCTAGGAATAGGCCCCCTTGTGGGAGTATCGTGGTGGCAGTGGTTTCTACTCGAAGTCGTGAGGAGAGTAGACTAAATGGTGCTTGGACATCTCATGGTTGAGCACATGTTGTAGCATTCTACGACCTGTACTCAACTATTTGATTGCTATGGAACTGATTGGTCTGGCCCATGTGGAGTTGCACTCCAACCGGGTGCCATGGCCCACAGAATTGCTGAGGTATTAGATAGGCCTCGACCCCTCAAAAATAAAGAAGTTCGTGCCTTACACACCACTTCGAATCTGGTACTGATGGTGGTACTTCGAAGGGCGCTGACACGTACCAAGACGTTGCCATAATTATTAATAGCCCCTTCAAAAATCGTGAAACTAGCGCAGCGAACGGTTGACAAATTGTAGAAAGAAGTAGCCCGTGTCTTACATAAAAGGTCTACGCTTTAACGTAACTCTAAGATATCAAAGTGTCATTCGAACCATCATCTGAAAACAAAGTACTTTTTAAGAGCTACCTTCTAGAGCTAGAGAAGGATTGAGTTTAAATCAAAAATTGTTTTTAATTACGAAAGACGGTTCATTACATTACATCTTACACATGGTTTCAAACATATGCCTCTCTTGGCTTTTTGAGAAAGCACATCCTGTTGGTCCGATTTTACTTTAGTTTGCGGTTTATCAGTATGGACACAAAATTTTCTGATAGTCGTTCAATCGGCCCCCATCAAGGCATGGCTTCACAGTCAAATACGATAGTAAATAATGTCATTATACTGGAGCCACATACTGGCATGATCAATATCGAGCATATTGAGCTTATCCAGCAACGTTGATCTTTGCAATTAAAAGATCTTTGAATTAAAAATAAGAGTCGACACCGCGAACTCCGGTCATGGTTTCGTGGCTTTACCAAGTTCCTCCACCAGCTGGATCCTATACAGGTGTACGCTGAAACCTTCTTGCCAATCTTTCAAAAAATATTGACGGGCGAACTGGTGCTAAGAAGGTAATTTAGCTTCCAGATAAAGTTCCCTCATAAAGTACAAACCTAGATCTACAAAGCCTCATTATGGTTCCGGTTTCACTTTGTGACACAAAAAAAAATGGATGGAACATCGCAGATGGTTCTTATTCTTCTTAGGAAACACATTTCATTTCAGATATATGATTAAGATTGAAGGTAAGTAACAATTTATTCTGCAACAAAACTGTTTGTCTTTTTAGAAAATAAATTTTCCTTCCAAGCATATACTTTTTCGAACGAACTTGGCGAATGCATGTTCATACGTTCAAGTTGTTCAGAACTTCTATTCTTCAGGGGAATCAACAATTTATCGGGAGGCAAACAACTGTTAGGATTGAATCGGTACTTAAGTGTTAGATTTTTATACCTTAACCAATGTAGATGAATAGATAGCAAACATGTTTCGTTGTAATCTCAGGTACTTTACTCTAAAAACGGACACTCTGAAAGCAATTTAATTCTAACAGCAACCGGCTTCTCAGAACGCAATAATATTAAGGGCTCCCGCCCCCTTTTTCTGATTAACAACCACAATTAACAAGACACTTCATCGCCATCCTGCTGCCAACCTCACCAATTTCTCACTTTCAGCAATATACTATATCCGTATGTCATCGACCACATTGTTGGTCTATTTTCAGATTCGGATCCCTATCGAATCAATAAGTTTAGTAAACATCGTCACCAATACCAACACCTCCAATGTGTATGTCCTGTCGTGTCCTGTCCTCTTAAGTGGGCCCCACTTGCCAATCAATATTTATGTTTAGGTTTACCCACCTAATAGGGTGGAAAAAGTAGCGACCGAGTCCTCTTATTCAGAAATCGATTTGATTTTGTCACGTGACACGTCACATTGTAGCTTCGGTTTAATTACTCTAAAAACTTTCGTGTCCTTTATGCGGTTGAACGAGTTGAAATCTCTCTCTTTACAAATTCATACGAGTAAATTCTACGAGTATCTGAGTAACTACATATTTACGTGCGTTTTTTACGTGTAGGTGCAGGTGTTGGTGTAGGAGTAGATGTAACTGTAGGTTTATAGGGTTGTAATTATATATACTTATATTGTGGTTGGTTATATCCTGAGCGCATTACTTCTCATTATAAATTAGCGTCTGTTTAGTTAGGACATAGACCCTTTGTATGCGGCTACAACTACGAGTAAAGTACGAATATACTTGAATGTAAATAGAACAACGGTTTCCATTTTGTGTGTGAATTAAAAGTGCCATTAGTGGAGAGTTTCCTCCCCTAAAGTATGTTAGTTATTAAAAAACAAAGCTCACATAACATACACATAGATTTACCAAGGAAAAATCTAGTTCCGCCGTTGTCTTTGCCGAGTGGGTTGATGGGGAATAAGAGGGCAATTGTTGCAGCGGGAAAGAGGACAATTAAAGTTGGTCCTGAACTTCGGAGAAGCAGCACAAAGCACGCGAGGAGGCGCACATCTACACACAGACCCAAGTGTATTTGTACACCGTGATTCCCCACTAGAACCACGTTTCGAAGAAGAAAACGACGACAACCCAGAACCGACAATCGACAATCGACAACCGACAACCGACAACCGACGACCGACATCGACCTGGTTGTAGATACCAAGTACGAGTACGAGGACGAGTACGAGTGCAAGCACAAGTTACCTCGTTTTCTTGAAGACAACCCCTGGGGAGCATTCGTACTCGGTTCGTTGTTCTAAGGGGCATGTGTATGCGATAGTTACTTTTGTGTTGTATAGTAGTTTCCTTGCTACCGTTATTATGCTTTAGACTCACTTACTACCTATCCTGCAGTACTCACAAATTGTGAGTTAAGTTGATTATAGTACGAAAATGGGTGTCGTCTCCTACTGAATTCTCGATGTTCGTGAACAATTTTCTCATTCTATGAATTCTATGACGTCGTCGTCGGCGGCAGTAACATAAAAAATTCACTTGGGGCATCGGCGGCGGCGTCAAGAAGTCCTAAAAATAATTTACGACAAAAAAAAATACAAAAACCAAACACGTAAAAAGAATAGGTATATACCTAAGTACCTATATAGAAGAAAGCAAAGGTAAGGTAGTAAAACAAGGAAGCATTTCGTCACTAGCTGGAAATTAGGGTACAAGTTGTTGTCCTGCGTGACAATGACGCCAACGCAAAGTGACGATAAATTCCTCATTTTCGTACTCGTACCGTCTAGAGTGTATGTGCTCATTCATTACTTACTCGCACTCCCAAAGTCGTTACCTTTTACCAAGTCAAAACCTCGACAAGAGGGAACAATTGCGTAGAAAGTACAAAGTTGTCACTAGACATAAACTTTTTGCCAGAGCTCTAGTGCCTGTCCCAATCTCCCAGTCTAGGTTTTGGTCCTCCTCACTATAAGTGCGAGTGGCAATTCATGTGAAATGTAAATTGCAGTTTTAAAAGCTTAACATGAAGTGAAGATACTATATAGCCCTACACACTCTTCTACACTTTGTGAGATTGTGAACATCTCATTAAGAAACAAAACGAAACAACAACAACAACAACAAAAAACACACTAACAACATCAACACATCGAAACATAAAACACAAAACACAAAACACGTAACGAAAATTACTACAATGGCAAATTCACAGAAGGATAAACTTTTGAAAGTTATTTCCGTTACTGCTGTTGCTGTTGTTGGAAAAAGGAGAATTTTTGTTGTCTGTGCAGCGGGAACAGTAGTAGCAATTCTCGTGTCCCATCTCGTGGCGAGTATTTGGATCTGGCTTTACAAGGATCTGAGTGTGTTCTAGGTGCAAAGAGTTGGTTTTCACCTTCCTGGTTTGGAAACTTGTACACTCGCGTATCACCACACTATAGGCAACGCAGAAGTGGGTGTTGTTATCAGTTCATTCAAACCCTTAGTTCTGTACTAAGGCTTTATGTTTCCTATTCATGGTGAGGGATAATAGGGTCTCGAGAGACTCTGAACGGATAAAGTTAATGTTGCGAAGGAAACAGAAACAGTGTACGAGTACGAGTACGAGTATGTAGTTATGGATGTTCTTAAATGCTCATGTGGAAAGAATACCTTACGTGCATATGAGTTTGGATATTTGGCGATGGGCAAAAACAAAATGCTTGCTGAGCGTCATTTTCTGAAATCGTATCTTTAACATTTTTTTTACACAAAAATTAGAAACGTTTATTCTTAGATTTTCCTGAAATAAGTGCCGGAAAGGCTTAACTTAATAACGTTGTATCGTGTATCGTCGAAATGGTGTCGCCATTTCATTGGAAACGTTATACCAGAGATTTCACACTTTCTGAAGAAAACATGCAGTGCATATCATTCAGGCTAATTTAGACAATTGAAGTATGCAAACCTTTTTATTACGCACGGAAACTTTCATTTGTTCGACCTCTGTTCAAGTTCCTATTAAATTTACACCGGACATCTACTTATCGGGCTCCCGACCCGTGTAAAATATCTGCTTGAGACACTGACCGATCTCGGGCACGCTGCTTTCAGTTGCCCAGACCAAGTGCTCTGGCATCCGCGATGGCTTCGTCTTTGAAACGGAGGTTCGGTCTTCCTTGTTTTCTCGAACTTGGGGGCTGGGATTCGAAGATCCTCTTAGCTGGAGCATTATTGTCTATTCGCTCGATGTGGCCGAGCTAATGCAGTCGACGTGTTTTGGCTTTTTGGATTACATCCACACCTTCGTACAGCTCATAGAGTTCGCCGTTGTATCTTCTCCTCCATTCGTCCTCCTCGCACACAGGACCAAGAATTCACCGAAGTATTTTTCTTTCGAAGGAAGCCAGTATCAGCTATCCCTTCCAGCAGAACTGGCAGTATTGCGCAGGCGGCGCAACGTGTCCCCTTGCTGGGAACTTGGGCGAGTTCAAAGCCAAAGCCAAGTTCGCATCGAAGAATAGAACGATTGTTCGATTCGATTTAATTTCATTCCTTTGTTCTCTATAAATGGTACAAGTTATGAATATATATATAAAATAAAAAGGAATGGCACTTACTATTTTTTAGCGAACTCGTGGCATCGGTTTGGGCTTCAAACAAAGGAATGACGAGAAAATGGCCGACTCAATCAACTAGGCTGCCCCCTTTCTCTTTTTTACGCGGTTCTTTTGCGCGCGCGTTTTGACATTTAACTGAACACATTCAGCTTAAGTGTGTTGTGTTCGTTTAGATCTCTTTAGAGGTATGTTCGTTTTAAAGCCCAAACCGTCGACACTGATACGATATGGCAACTGTAAGAGTATTTAAACATTTTATAATTTATTACAGGTAGGATAAGGGTTTTGTAGAGCACACCGGACAACTATTGTGCGGAATAGTTAGCATCTTATTATGAAAGTTGCAAATATATTTAGGAGTATAAATCCAGGTAAAGTTATTAGAAATCCTTGAGGGCAAGTCTACAGTATTGCTACCTTATTTACGTCTGGAGTTCGTTGTAGTGGATGTATCTTTTTTTGCAGATAGAAAAGACCAGTATCGAAAAATATTGATAAATCCATTTGCATACAATAAATACAAACGCCAAAAAAGGAAGATTAATAGAGACGACTCTTGACAATTTATTGGTATTACCGTCCTAAACAAACACAAAATTCAAAGTCATAATACTAAGTTTCATAGAAGGGGCATCCAGTAATGTGAACAATGAACTTCTATGGGATCGGAAGATGAGTTGGTGCTACAATATATTAAGGCAATGTTAAGAAGTAGAGAAATCTATCCAAACTAAGGTCTTCTCTAGTAAAATAATTAGTAGGTAGGCATAAATAGCTCTAAATAATGGCTTTTAATCTCGCGTCTTATTGAAACAAAATTTCTGTTGCTAAGCAAATTCGAGGACACAGGATGCGTTTTGCCAATTTACACAGACGATGGGCAAACACCCACAGACATTCCGTAACGTTCTTCAACTTCAAGAGTCGGTCGAAACATAGCTGGTCCTCCTCTCAACAAAAATCCAAACACCTAAGATAATTCAACCCATAGCGCGTCAAGAATTTTATCAACAGCGTTCAACATTTAGAATGCAATTATCTCCAAGAGACACGCAAGATTGGAAAGAGCTAAATGTGGGACATGCTTGTCCACTTACGTGCATTGCGGCCTCCTTCAAATCTTCCAATCTTCAATTAACTGAATTTTTCCCCCACGCCATTGGAAGGTTAAAATCTTCAAAAGACTCTCTGAGGATTGCAACGTGTGAGATTCTTACCCACTCAAAACACCTCCATTCGAAATCAATATGTCTGTTACTTCAACTAAGTTTCGTAGCAATTTTTTTGTAGCGAAGTAAATGTGTTTTGCAGGTGTCTTTTCAAGGAAAATTCCTGCATATGGGTTCCGCTATAGATGTGCGATAAATTTCATTACGCCAAGTTGAAAGTTTTAGTTCCTTGAAGACCAAGCGTAACAGATTTGTTTCGTATAAGATTTTTACGACTGATAGCAAAACTTCGTCGAATTTTGTGCTTTCTCTCAAAGGTTTCGTGTTCAAATCTAGGAGTTTCGAGAATGTTGTGCAAATCGTTATTTCTTATGTATTACAGTACGAGTATATGGACATTTAATTTGACAGTGGTTGGAGACTGACAGAGATCTCTCAACGAGATGGCTTAGCGGAGTAAAATTAAACACTGTTTCAGGACTCTCGCATGTAGACTCTCGCAGAGAACTGCACAGCTGACGAACTGATCAGACGCGGATAGAGTGGAACATAACGACGTCTTCTTCCGTTTGATAGCCACACCTATTTTATTTTCCAAGAAATTATGTTCCATGATTCTCTTGCTTAAACATTAACATATATGGAAAGGGAGGCACTCAACTATAATCCACGGATTTCTTAAAACAGGACACTGTACCATTGAAAGACACGGGTAACAGTAGGGTATTCCTCAAATCGATTCCTGGAGCAAATACTGGGACGGGGCGTTTGCGATTACCTTGAATGCAATCCCTTGACAGTTAAAGCATCCGAGGTCTAAATGATCTTTTCTCTTTAAAGATCAGCGGCATTGATTAATTCGTTAAAAAATCTTTATGCTTCGAAGTGTAGCTAGGGAATCGCCATCCCATGCTCTCCTAAAGTTATCAAATTGGACCTACAACTGATCTAAGAACACGTCAACAAGATTCACTCTTACAGACATCTGCATGGATACATTCACGCAGTGAATGCACAACTTGATTCATGGATATTTCTCATTACTCATTGTACGAGTACAATGGACCTGTGAATGAACTGAGTTGGCAATTTCGGCGGAAAAAAAAGCGATAGAGCAAGTTGAGGCAAATTACACCAGATACTAGCACTTATTTTGTGAATATTAGACTTGAGCCCATCCAAGAAAACTTGAATTATACATTCCGAAAGGTAATCTCTTTTTCATTGAATAAAATAGTCGTTGATCCTAAATGCACAAATTTCGACAAAAGATCCTGATGTCAAACACTGTCAAATGCCTTACAAATATCAAGTCCAACCATCTTGCCTTCCCCAGATTGCTTTGGTTGCACTTTTCGATGAAACATGCCGCCAATCACCAATGGATCTAGGTAACAACACTACAACCATACTGGCGGTTATTGAGAAGTTTTCATGTTTCGAGATATTTCTTGAGTTGACAGTTCATCAGCTTTTCCATGACCTTTGAAGTAAGAGACGTAAGACGTCCCTAAAAGATTCACCTTTTCAGGAATGTCTGGGCAAATGCTGCTTTCCATCTCCTTGGAAACAGTCCTGAAGAGTAGGAATAATGAAAATGTTTACACAGTGGTTTTACCAGCGTGTAAACTTCTTTAGAAGAAGGGGAGATATACCATCTGGGCCCTGGGTGCCCTTCTAATAGTTTGCTCCACCAAAAGTGAGGCATTCCTCTCCTGTATTGCCTTCGAGTAGGAATTAACAGCATGTCCGAGGAAGGGATAACGTTTATTTAAGAAAAAGTAAACATCAGTAGCATGGATATCTTAATTTGATTCATTGATTCAGCGCTTAAATAGGACTATGATGACGAGGAATCAAGACATGTGTAGTTCTTCGTAATTACTAACAAAGTATTAGTTAGAAGTGGAAGAGAGGTAGACAGACTATCCACACCTCAAAGCTACAAATATCTATTGTAAAGTTCTGTCTGATACGCCGATCTGAGTTTCTTTTTTTCTCGTCATGTTTTTACTTCAGTACTTCCCGTAAGTGAACCAGTGATATTTTAGTAAGTATGATATTTAAGACATCACATCGCCTTGTTCAAACTTTTTTTAAGACATCAAATGTTTTGTTTAAAATACTTATGGCCTTTCCGGAGCCGTGATCATTCTCTATCTGACGAGTTTGGCACGAACACAAAGACTGGACATGGCTCGGAATAATTCGTCCCTAAAGAAGTACGTCTCGGTCTAGTATTCTTGCAATTTGCCCAGTGGGAAATCACACCAGACAAAATTTTATACGCAATGTCGAGGAGACTGTGCTCGAGGACAGAGTTCCATAGAGAAATGTAACTTTGACTAAATCTTCAAAATGTGTTGGTGCTTCCAACCCAAACATCTCCTGCTACCATAAATAGCCTAGCAGATAGAAAGATCCATCTGACTGTTAGACCTGAACATAATTATTGTCATCCTTATTTTTTTTGTTTTGTGTTGCGTCGTGGAAACCTTCCTGTTCAAAATTGCCACATGAGCGGAATTTAAATCGTAACCAATGTTTAATATTTTTTTTCATTTCAACACCAACTGTGACTCTTCAACTCAAAGTCCGTTGGTCATCTCCACAGGCTTCTGGTCTAATCATGTAGATTAATAATGTTTTCCTTATTTTTACTTCAAATTTTAAACGTTGCTTTGAGACTAATATCTTTCGTTTTCTCTATTTCTCGCGTTTCTCATGAACTTCCCTCCGAAAAGCTGATGTTTTTTCCTCCTCCGTTGTTGTCATAAAATCCTGGTGATCAATGAAGTGAAATAAAGTATCTACTGCACGAAATATCGATGCAGAATCGTTTGTGAATTAATTTTCTAATAAAATTCTCTCCCGGTTACCGTAAGGCGGATAAAAACCGTCAGGTTCGAATTTCGTACAGTTGCAATAAAATTCCTTAAAATTAAATACAAAAATCTGGCTAACCTGCGAAACTATTCCGGCAAAATTGACAACATTTAAATAAAAACGTCGAAAAAACTCAAGTCTCGCTTTCAATGTCACATGTAGAAATAATTTGGGATACTACCACTACTCAGCAGTAGGTCAACGGGGCTGGATTTTCGATCTAGCATCCTAGTAACTGACTGATGCAAATTTGGTAGGAAGAGCAATACTTGTGAACTTAATGCATTGAAGCACTTCGCTAAAGTAAATTCATCAACATTTGCATTGCAAAATAAATTTTTCTAACCTTCCAGAAAAAGATTCGCTTCCATGTATCTTAGTTAATAGTTACTAAAATATTTAAAGAAGCATGTTATGCGTAGCGACTCCAGACTACAAAAAACCTGGAAGCTCCTAAGCTCCACGAAATTTTGCCTTGCTTTGAAAATCAACTAAACCCATTCGCAGAAACTTAAACTTCAAATGTTCTATTCTTCTACTTACAAACTTATCCACTTGAATTAATTCTCGATTTTTTTTCTTCATTTTCTCTTTACAGAAAGCTCCCATCTCCCAAGAGTGCACTCAAAATAACTCCAATCAATTGCCAATCCCTGAGGAGAACAAGGATTAACGTACACGTCACACTAGGCAACCATCGCACTGACTGACTGTAATTGAGTGAACAATACCGACAAAGGATACCATCTCCATTCTGCCAACCCTGTGTAAAACAAAAGTGCATCCCCACAAACAACCATCAATCAATGCCACCGACTATAAAGAACTGCAGCAACACTATTGCATTTAGCGTGAACACGAACCAGAAAACCAAGACCAGTAGTATCAGCAGCGGCAGCAACAACAACAGCAACAGCAAAAGTAGCATCAGTAGTAGCAGCTATAGCAGGAGAAACATAGTCTCTTGCTGATAGCGTTGAGAGGGATACTTACCTCAAGAATTTTTCTTACGGTATCCTGATTTCATTGACGTAATTTCTTTTCGAAAAAAATATAAACGAACAAGGAAAACTGAAGAAGAAAAAATTCCAATACAATGACTGCCAATAGGGCGGCAAATAACAATGATGGCGGTAATTACCGAGGATGTAGATTCTTCTCATCTTCCGCACTTACCTCCAACACATACGTCAGCCGTAATAGAATCAGCGATAGAACACGAAAACAATCCGATGGACTTTCAACTTCAACACAGGCAATCGAAAAAGGCATTAACGTCTCGTCATCATCAGCAGTATCAGCATTACCCGACGACACGATGAGGAGCAGTCTAACCAGTTGTATAAGTTTTAGATTTAGCAGTAGACACAGATATTCCAACTCTAACTCCAATTACGACTCCAGCTCCGAATCTAATTCCAAAATGGATATGGATAAAAACAACAATAACAGCGATCAATGCAGACATCTAACTAGCGAAGAACCACCGACATTGTCATCGGATAACCCTGATTACAAGCACCACCGTCGTCACTATGACCATCACAACAATTATCAGCAGCAGCGTAAACTAGAGCAACCAACAGTAGTAGGGGCTGCAATAGAAGCAACCCAATCATTACCATCGTCGCCTTTGGCATCCTCACGATACTCTAATCCCAATGAACAACAGCAGCAATGGCAACAACAACGGCACCAGCAACAGAAAAAACAGCAGGGACATGAGCATGTGAAGCGACCGCAACGGTCTTCAACTGAAACAACATCAACATCATCGCTCCTAAAGTCCTACTCGTGGCTATTTGGCCTCCTTTGGATGTTGGCCATCTTGAGGGGCGGACAGGCTGGTTTTGCTTGCCTCAGCAATCCCTGTGTGTTTGGCGTTTGCATTGATGGATTAAACAGGTAAGTCGAATGGGTTTTCATATATAACTCCATTGGGCTGAATATTCATTGGTTTGTTTGCTTCTACCTCCATCCTTTCCATCCACAGCTCCTCGTGGGCGAGCTTGTTTTCATTCATTTTTTTTTAGATTTTAGATTTTTTTTCCACACCCTGTAGTGGAATGTTTTATGAGAAAAAACATGTTTCCATGGTTTGTCAATGTTTGTGTGGTACCACTTGGTAGCTTTCATCAAAAGGATTCACTTTGTTTCGAGAAGCTATCCCCCTATCACTTATTCCCTGGTATTCCTGCATTTTACAATCATCGATCTCGATCTCGTAGGCCATTGAAATTTCCCCTTTTTTTTTTATTGAAGATATGTGGTCGACCTATCTGAATCCTTAAAAAATAAAAATCACTTCACGTTCTGATTGAGGGCATAACCATTGTTTGTGTAATTTTTTTGTTCTAGCTCGTATTCGTGTTATTGCATAGATGGCTACACAGGGATACAGTGCCAAACGAATTGGGATGAATGCTGGTCGGGGCCTTGTCAAAATGGTGGAACTTGTGTTGATGGTGTAGCCTATTACAATTGTACGTGCGAAGAAGGATTTGCAGGTAAGTGAGACATTATTCTGTTAAATCTTATCCTAACTTTTACCTCGTTCACATAAACACAATTGAAGATACGTGTAGCCAGATACTATGAGTAGAGAGTACCCGAGTACTCGTTACGTTGGAAACCTGGAAACCAGCCAAAATCTCTTTATAGCCAAGTCATTAGATTTGTTTATTACTTTACGTGTAATAATTTTAATTTAATGTACAACAAAATTCTATCTCTACTTTGCCAGAGTGGGGCAATAAAATACTCATACTTATCTTCATAGGGTTCAAGGGCAACATCCCAGACACCGATAAGGGACAGTTTTGCCCCTGGGTAAATAAACATAAATCGCCATTTGATGCTATAATGGCTAATGATATACGAGCACCTGGGGATTACTTTTAACTATTGTCGCGACGTGCAAACACTGTTTGGCTTTCTATTTTACTCGAATAGGGAACAATGTCAGTGGTACCGAAAGACTAACCCTTAAATGTTGAAATATAAAAGAAAATATCACGGTTTCACGGAAGTATCAATTCATAAAGAAGTCTGCCTTTACATTCTCCGACAAGCGTCGCAAAAACTTATTCTTATACATGGTATACGGGTCCAAAAAAAAAAAACAACAGCAGGAGTTGCTGTATTTCTGAAGTCTACCCATATTCGGTGTTCTCAATTGGCTTTGCTTTTCAAGTCGGAAATGTATGGTTAATGTCACGGCGAGTTTTCACTGAACACAATTTAGCTGTTAAAATTTTAATAGCAGTAGTTTCTTTGAGGATCTTCATTCCTCAAGTCAACCGGAATATTGTTCAGAAAGCAATCAATGTTCGTCCTGATTAAACTGAGCATAGGGGTATCCCTTACTGAATGAATGTATTCGAATGCATGCTGTATTTTACAATCAGACTTAGAGAAGATACAGCAGTCATGGGCAGAGAAGCACGGGAAATCAATTTAATTTGACATACCAACTAGGCCCCTCTTTTATTCAATAATGTAAAACTAACACATTTATTCCTTCCGTGTGTTGCTGCAATTTGAGGCTTAAAAACTCATCCATTAACCAGGCGTGGTTTTTTTTTTTTACTAGAGGGCTCCGACAACTTAATAAAAATTTCAGATGAAGGGAAAAATTGTTTTATCATATAAAGAGCATTAAAGAAGCTACTGCTTGCTTTAGGTTTTTGCGCGAGATAGTCGCTTACTTCAGTTTGCCTTTTTTTTCATTATATACGCATTTTTAGTTCTTAAATTCATTGATTCTTTCATAATAGACAAAAAAACACTTAAAAATTAGCTTAATCAACTTGAAATCATCTTATTCTTACTTACTGGCCCCATGCGGACACTCTAAGTTAAGCCTAACAATTAAAATTTGTCTTTCGACGTTTCGTACATTTCATTTAATTTTATTATTCTGTGTTAAACATAATTAAAACTAAGAAAATAATTTTATTACAAAAACTTAGTAAATGACTTCAGTTTGTTGGCACATGGAAGTGTTTTATAATCAGTTAGTGTTGTGACTTTGAGAGCCGTTAAAAGCGAGTCGTACTGTGGTTGATGATTTCCTGTTCCGGTCGTCAATCCAGCAGAATGACTGACGTAAACATAGAGAAAGTTAAGAAAATTGATGTGGCTAAAGAAATGCTTTCTTTAAGTCGATGAGTTGTCGATATCATTGTTACCGGTGACGAAACATGTATATGACATCGAACTTCAGCAACAATCATCGGAATGGGCTTTTTAGGCGAGACAATTATGGTTCTGTGCGAAAAACTTATAGAGAGCTTGCACCATATTAAACCCAACATAATCTACCATCTGAGACTGCTATTCACCGTACAGTCGATTATTTTCGCACAACGTTTCTTCGCAAGATTCAGTGGTACGCACAAGAAGAATACGTACTGAACGGAATATTGCATCCGTTCAGGAGAGTATTGAAGAAGACCCAATTGTATCGGTTCCACGTCGGTCATGGTTTTAAAGGTAACAACATCCATCTAGAGCAAAAATTAAAGCCAAATGACCATCGTTATCGGCGATGGCGATGGCGCGATAGTTAGCTAATTGGACTATCACACAAAGAATCTGGGTTCGATCCCTGGCTGTGGGTCACCAACAGTTTTTCAAATCGCCATCACCCTTTCGGCAGGCAATCGCAAACTCTCGAAAGTAAAACTTCTAAGGAGTGCCGTTCGGATTCGGCGATAAACCGTAGGCCCTGCTCAGATGTGACAAAAATGACAACATGAGCAACACAAATGAGTGTCAAGCTAGGCCATGGCCCATACCGGGCTGCCAGCGACACAGTGTTTTTTTTTTTTTTTTGACCATCGTTATCGTCGAAGTTTCGGTGAGTGTGCCCAAAATCGGATTGGATCCGGTGTTTTATTGAAAAATTGTATCAATAATGTCAATTAGCATGATTGTCGCATTTAGGGCATGAGATTATCAAAACGCCGATACATGCCAAAAAATGGACTATATTTTTGCAAAAAACTGAGCTAATCAGCATGTTACGGTCGGTGATATTCTTTACAGAGCCAAGATTAATGACTTTTTCGTTCAGCGATTGAATATATATATATGGAAAAGTTGTTGTTCCACTAGAATGGCAACATCCCGTCCATGTATTGTATTTAATCTTCACAATTATTTTGCGCCATACGTATTCTTTTTTTTAAAAAAAAAAATCATCTATACTTTTCAGGAGGTGTTTAAAGCTGTGAACGGCTGTATGAACCTATGCATTAGCACAGATATTGCTACTGGCTTTACGGTATGCTGTATTTTCGGACTGTCTAGGTATTACCTAACGAATTGATGTACTTACCCTGGCAAGTTTTACACTTCGACTCGTCCAGATATTTAAGGCTCATTTGTCTTTCTATTTTCATATACCCTTAGGGCATAAGTTGCACCCGTGGTACATATGTCTCGAAGACGGCCGAAAACCTCTTGCCGATATTTAGGGTCACGGCACCCAGTACTTATTGTAACTCTACATCGGTCCAAATTACTGAATGTGTTTCCTGTCAGCTGAATTCGAATATCCATTCGATTTTTAGTTAGTATCAGCCTTCAAACCATACTTGTCAAAATGTAATTACACTTCGACAAATAGTCATTGAGATATTAAAGTTTTACCGCACCTTTAAAAACCGTGGAAAAAACCGAGTTTCGTACGTTCACACAATCCCTCGTATCGAAAGGAAAAAAATTATGTTAAAATTCAAGAATACTCGTAGCATGAACAGTGCCATAAGGAATCTACGCGAAGATCTTATTTTACACCGTTGGTTGGTCCAGTTGTTATATTTCTCCTTCTTTTCCACGCTAAAACAACCACTGATGACATTCTTTCATCAATTCTAGTCTTTAGAAGCCCCTACACTTATACTCGTATGTTTCTCAGTTCCTGAAATATCTTTAGACAGGTCCACTGTATTGCCAATTTGGCTAGAGCAAGACTTTAAACACAATTAACAAAAATCGTCATCAAATGCCTACACCAGTATTTAGAATTTATGAATCTTTCTTCAATGGTTTAGAATTTACTTTTCGAAACGTTCAAGGGAGACTTACAACTTGTAGGCCAACTTTGGAGCAAATTTTCAAGAACTCATTGTAAAAACACTAGACAAGATTTCTATACATGACTGACATTTTCCCAAAAACTAGTCATTTTCTACTACGTTTTCTGTCCTATTTCAAAAATCAGTAAAACGAAATTTTTCAAAAGTGAGTGTTCGTGAACTTGCCTGTGAATTAACAAAAAAAAAATTATCACGATACGTTGAGTTTTTCGCCCTTCATCGTGGCAAACCAATTTGAAAAAAAACGCGTTTGAATTTTGAGTACATTACAACATGTTAATCGTGCGCCATCATGTTTGATGAGCTATAGTCACGAACTAGAGAGAAATTTGGCAAACTTCCTTGCAAACTCATTTCTAAGACCCTTTAGATGGGAAAAATAAAAAAATATCGAGTTTTTGAAACCGACAAGGTGTAAGTCTCTCTTAATTCAAGTTATTTCTGACGGTTTTACATTTGATATCCAAAAATTAAGCGCTGATTTACCGCAGGGCTCCGATCTGTTATCGCATTTATTAATTTTACCTATGATCTTCTGTTTGATGCTTCTAATCTAGAATATTGCTTAATGCCAACAATACTCCCTGCTATTCATATCAGTTCGCGGAGTCGAATTTCCACTCTTTACCAAAGTGAAAAACCAAGCCCTATCCTTAGTATTTTCGAAAACGAAAAACTCTCAACCGCTGATAACCGTGTCAGTATCAATCCATGTTGGAATAACCACAAATCTGATTTCGCAAAAGAAAAAAGCTAAAAATATTTTTGTTCGCCTACACTGATTGATTATTCAACTAAACTGGGAGCACAATGCTCGCTGTTCAGGTGGCCCTCAAAGTTCTGTGCATTTGCTTGATAGGATTTCATACCGAGTGAACCGATAATAAGTGAAATAAGTTAATTCAGTTCAGAAACACTACGAGTATTATTATTTGAGCATAGTTAGAATATTGGAATCACAGAGATATCTCAGAACTTTAGGCACAAATCGGACCACGAGAATAATATTTCCAATGGACTTGCTATTTTTAATCAAAATTATTTGTATTTTAACTACATTATAATTTCTTACCAAAAATTACGTAGTACAAGTGGTAAGTTTTTTTGGCAATGCGTCACCTAAAAGAAGAGAAGAAAAATTGGCGGGTTTAAGTAGAATATATAGTTTTGTATAAAAAGAAAAATAAATAAAATATTGAAGCAAATTTATATTCAAATCACGTAAGTTAGGAACGACTATAAACTCCGTAAGTTTATCTTTAAATCAAATACCCGCTGCATACCTAAAAAATTAAATTTACACCAACAACCATGCATTAAAGACAAACATAGATTTAGGGAAATGTTCGTGGTTTGCTCGTTGACCTAGACCTGCGTTCTCACCAAATCTGCGGAATTGTCAATGGCAATGTGTACAGAGATAACATAGCCTGAAATTGCCACTGCAATTAACTGGTTCTCACATATGTAGGGTGTGTCGACATCAAATGGATATGGAAAACGAGGCAGACTTCAAGTATCATTTACAAACATTCATATGTACTCGTATGCTTATACGAATAGCTCGGTTTGAACCATGACAAATCAAATTGCTTTGGTAATTCTAAGCTCGAAGGACTATGCGATAAATGGATGAAATGTTGTTTCAACCAGATTTCACTCATCAAAGCTAAAACGTTTTCTAAGAATCGAAAACTTATTGCAGCGCAATATACCTATACTACACATAGACACGAATCCAATTTCAAATTGCAAACCATTACTAGGACGCAATCCGATAACATTTAAAACTTCATCTCCATCCATCCATCCAGCCATTAGGAATGCATTCAATTTCAAAGGATTAATAACCGTATCCGCTTTCAGAATTTCAAATCGAAACAAAAGGATGCCCTACCCGTCTGGCTAAAATGACTTCCATTTCGATATTATTGAAATGTAAAAATCGATTCGTTACATTGTGTGCTATTCGGAAGAGATTTTCAAAAAACGAAACACCTGTCATCGTGCAGATACGAGTATCTGGATATCATAATGAATTTTGACAAATCACCTTCAACACTTGTAACACTCCTCTTCGTGTGACAGCATCAAAGGCTTTCATTGAAAAACGTTATTTATAGCTTCATCAACGAAGGTGCTTCTATCCCTATTCCTATGCTCGTATCAAACGCAGTATCTACGCTCCTTTGTTATCGATATCAAGTAAAAGGCTTCTGAAAAATCCTTCATCGATATTAGTATATAGTAAAGAACGATGCGTTACTGTGTTGGTGTTGCTGGTGCGGAGCACTTGATACTGGTGACAAATTTAGATTTATGGAAAGTACAAAAAAAACAGAAAAAAAAATAGGAGATCGAACCGTAATCAATTTTTTGCAGACGTGTCTTTGGAGTAATTTTAGTCGTTAAGGAGGCAGAGTCAGGTGGATGAATGCTCTGGAGGAATTTCAGCTATTCCATGAATACCGGGCGGAGGATGCTTCCTGATTACTTTGATTTAAACGTTGTTCCTTTAACTGAAACGAAATGCTGTGGTGGGAAATACCATTAAGATAAGATGTTATTGTTGGTTTTTTTTTTTTTTCGTTTTTGGAGGGGATTGAACGTAAACGGTTTTGACGGTCTGTTCCTCTAAGTAGATTTCTATTTAATATCTAAATAAAGGTGGATGCGCTGGGGACTTCTTGGAAATCTTTTGTTTCGAAGAAAAACAACCAGAAATTATCATGCAAATTTTATTACGTGGCAATACTCTCTACAAACAACAGTTGAAATCGGAGTCGATCAAAGTCGGAAAGTCTTTGCCAAACAATAAAGGGAAATCCCTAACGAAGGTAAGACATTTTAAGCCCCAGAGAATTATTAATGGTTATTTCGGATGGAATTTTGCAGTAGAAACACCTTAGCTCACAAATTATTTCTTTGTGGGACGAAACAATTTTGTGGACATCAGATGATGGATATCTTTAGAACTATTCCCCATTAGAATGCTCGTTTAAAGGGGTTGAATTTATCTAAATTGTATATAATTAAATTTATTATCATTGGAAGCATGAAAATCAACCTTGGTAATTCCTTAAGATTCATGCCTTAAAACCCACAGATAGAAATCTGAAATTGAATTAGTTAAGTGTGAATTTAGAGAGAATTTCCAAGGCTTCGTAGATTCTTATTTGAAGTTAGGTTTCTGTCTCCTACCAACTATGAAAGCTAGGGGCAATTTAACAAATAGGTGTCCATTTAACATAGATTTGTAATAGCTTAAGGTAGTGTTTAGTTTATTGATTAGGATAAGAGAACCTGTGTCTTTTGTTATATGATAGGCATTTGCACATACAAAACATCTTATCTACCCTTCATTTCAAAAAGCCATCTGTTCCCGTGTTTTTGAGGATTTTCCCTAAAAATGCAGTGAATTGAGGAGTTGAAGAACTGCATTGTGGGGCTACCAAATGTTATGTTTTTCCATTCTAAAAAATTTCTGGAACTATGCAGACGTTGTAAAGATTTCTATCAACAAACAATCAGTAATTTTCTAGTTTTCTAATGTTGACGAGAGCAAGTGGAAGGGAAATGGTTTCATATTTTTCTCCATCTTGTTAGCCGTAATAATGGCTTTTTGTATAAGGCATCTGTACCTAGAACACCATAAAATTCATCCCTGACCTTTCTATTTGGTGAGTCTTTTTGATGTTTTATGATCAAGGAAGTGCTGCAGTACCACAAATTAGACCGTTTGCTATTGCACTTGATTACTCTGTTATCTAGTGTAAGATGTGTTGACATCGAGACAAGTGCTCTTTTGCCAGAATAGTATGGTAGTAAAACATAGAAAATCGGTGTTAACAACATCCCCTGTCTATAATAACTGACGGTTAATGAGACCTTAGAGAAGATGTGGTAAGTTGCCTTAGAAAAATAGAGCTTCGTATCAAGTGATTGGCATAACCTGTACCTTGATCGCTCTTTAAATAAATGCCGCTCCACTCAAGCGCCACATTGCAGATCAAGATTTTCCGACAATATCAGACAGAACTCCACTATAGGGAAAGTCCTAAGTGCACTAAGGTGCGATCGCTGCTCTCTGAACATTATCGACTCCAACACACTACAACACCATAGATTTTAAGTCTGACAACTCTTCTGCATACCAGGGGGTGTGCTTGGCTTCGGGTTCCATTTAGAAGCAACTCGCTAGAAAGAGGCGTACAAAGACTATTATTACCTACAATACGCAAATTTCTAAGCTTACTTGGAGTTTATTGCCTGGCTACGAGTCATCAAGGTAAGACATGACAGAAAACAAACAAACCAATAGAATATGTTTAGGAAAGAGCTTTCCTTTAAGGAGTCCAAAATGAAAACGGCAAAAGGACTATAAACTTCTATATTTCAGTCACTTTTCTAAGGTTGTCAAAGGTCGTATATAACTAGCAATATTTCAGAATGCCTATGAATCTCTTAAGCGACACCAGTGAAACTCAATCGTCAATGGCAGCTCTAAAGCAAAAAGTCCCTGTATAGATTCGGGTCCTGAGAAACTTTCCTCTACGCCTTGCCCAACAATCTTATCGGCGGCCTAGTAAACTACCTAGTCAAGTCATAAACACTGGTACACAGAAAAATCAGCGCCAAATGAAAACGAATTAATATTTAAACAAATTTTTTATTTTTTTTTTTATTTTTTTATTCAATGGCTACGAATCTTAGAACAACTTATTCGAAATGACTTCCATTTGCCTTCCAGCACGACTTAAGACGATGTGGCCACTCATCGATTGCGAGACGCACTTCATGCATGGGGAAATTGTCCACTGCACGGACAAGGGCTCGCTTCAACGACTCAATATTTGAGTGTCGAACAGAGCAATCCATGCCCTCTAAGATTAGGGGCATATCATCCGTTGATATGAAGTTCGGAACGTTGTTTTTGAGCCACAGTTGAGTCGTTTTTGCTTTGTGAGCTGGAGCAGAGTCGTGCTGGAAAGTGCATGGCTTGTTGTTGAATATTGATTGGTTGAGAGACTTCGCAATGGGTTCCAAAACGGTCGATTGATATACTTTAGCCGATGTTTTCACTCCTTTCTCGCAAAAATGGAGTTTGGTAAAGCCATCGTAGCACACTCCCTACCATACCATTACAGACGCGGGATGGTGGCCTCTTTGAACCCTCGGGATGAGTTGGGACGCTTCTCTGGATAACCAAGCATACACACGATCGTTCTGCTTATTGAACGATTCTTTTACGGTGAAGATTTTCTCGTCAGTAAACAGAATTTGTCTGTGAGCGTTCTTCGCGTACGGGTTGAGTAACGCTTTCGATCTTCGCTTGCATTTTACCTTCAACACGGCCGTGAGCAGGTATGCAGTGTGTCGCTTGTACGCGCTGAGTCCTAAATCTTCTTTGATAATGCAAGACTTGGATTCTTACGAAATTTGCATTTCCCGCGACAAGATTTTCTGTTTTCGCCGCAGTTTTCGATCGATTCGTTTCTTCACGGCTTTGTTCGCTTTTGGAGTTCTCACAGTGCGCGGACGGCCGGATCTTTGATGGTCTCGTACTCCACGAGTATCCTCAAACAGCTTCACAGCACGATACATAAAATTGCGAGTGATTCCAAGAGGTCGCAACGTCCTTTTTCTATGTTGCACTTAAGTAGGCCAACTACAACAATACGATTTTCGATGCCGCCCCATTCCATTGTAAGCAATTAATGTCAAAAACTTTGTACGTCACAATGAAGCATAAATATCAACTGTCAAATCGCAATAAATACGAAATGGATGCGCCCAATGTTGCATTCATAATGAGTGAGTTCAGTTGTGTACCAGTATTTATGGCTTGACTTGGTAAGCATTCCTGACTGATGAGAAACCTTGCTTTCTCAAAGAAAAATCTTACGTTGTCGTCCCTTTTTTTTTTTTTTATAATTTACGCGCGCCTTAAGGGGCTTATGATAACCCTTATACTGTTGCCATGGCGCGGGCGGAAAGACAGAAGAAGGAGAAAGGAAAGCATTGTTGTGATGTAGTGGTTTGAAATTCAGCTATATTTGGTTTTCTAAACGAAACCTTTCCTGCAATTGCTATTGTACTTTTGCAACGACAAGAGCTCTTGACATCCGGCGCATGTCAAAAGCATGTCATAAGAGTGTTATCTTGTTCCACCAGACAACGAACGCATAAGATATAATTGGTCTTTTAATAGTCATGTATTGGGTCTATAACTTAATTCGTGCGGTTTGCTAAGGATGGCGTAACTTGTATTATTCCATTGGAACATGCGTTGGAAAGCTACTGTCATTGTACGTCATTTCAGTATATGTCATTCATTTGAAGCGTAAACAACAATATTTTTTTTTCACTCAAATATGTCGAACTTTGTGCCTGAAAAAGTGTTTTTGCGGGGAGTTCTTCTTCATTACTTTAACATGAAGAAAACTGCTGCCGAAAGTCATTGTATTTTGGTGGAAGTTTATGGTGAACATGCGCTAGCTGAGCGAACGTGCCAAAAGTGGTTTACACGATTTGAAAGGCTTGGAAGACGATGAACGTCCTGGGCAGCCAAAAAAGTTTGAAGATGAAGAACTGGAAGCATTACTCTATGAAGATTGTTGCCAAACACAAGAAGAGCTCGCAGAATCTTTGGGTGTCACTCAAGCAGCCATTTTAAAACGTTTAAAAGCAGCTGGATATGTTCAAAAGCAAGGAAATTGGGTTCCACATGAACTCAAGCCGAGAGACGTCGAAAATGTCCGAAATGCTGCTGGAAGGCCACAAAAGGAAGTCATTTTTGCATCGGATTGTTACTGGTGATGAAAAATGGATCCATTACGACAACCTCAAACCAGCCAACCAGCCAAATCAACGGCAAAGCCGAATATCCATGGCGCGAAGGTAATGCTCTGTATTTGGTGGGATCAGATGGGTGTGCTGTATTATGAGCTGCTAAAACCGGGCGAAACCATCAATGGACAACGCTACCGAACACAATTAATCCGTTTGAAGAGAGCAGTAGACGAAAAACGCCCGGAATTTGCGACCAGACACGAGGTAATAACTTTCCATCATGACAACGCTCAGCCCCACGTTGCTATTCCGGTTAAGAACTATTTGGAAAACAATGGATGGGAAGCCTTTCCCCACCCGCCTTATAGCCCAGACCTTGCCCCTTCTGACTACCATTTGTCGGTAGGTCGATGCAGAACGCCCTCACTGAAATACGGTTCACATCAGAGCAGAATGATTGCTGACCCCATCACTTATTGTCTGATCTTCCACGTGAGTGCGCTTTCTTGTTCTTAAAGGAGCTAAGACTGATTGATCTGAAGGTCTTGGCCAGCGTGTAATCATTTTTTCTCATTGATAGCCAGGGTTTCGGCATGTATCCCAGTGCCGGGCTGGAAGTGAAGATTCCCTTCGCAGTTTTTAGCAACTGTTCTGTACCTTTTTGTAGCATAACTGGATAAATACCATCGGTTCCAGGCAACCTGAAGCCATTAAAGAAGACAACAGTATATTTGATGGACCCATACTTCTGATGGCCATACAAATGATGGCCGATTCCAGCCACGGCTTCTTATGTTACTCAATTCATTTCTAGCTAAATAGATACAAGCTGTTGGTGTTCTGGTTGGGTTACCTAGGAGGTGGGTCTCAAGACATGATTTTCTGCTCAGTGTTTTTTAGAATTTCCGAGTGTCCGATCTCTTCAAAAAAGTCTTCCTAAGAATCACTCTTCGAAATCCGAATTAGCTTTTTTGCAAAAAGACATGATAGTTGACAACCAGGAGATGATTGCCTCTCACATCACATTTATCTACGAGTACAATCTCAAAAAGTTATCATTCCGGCATATGATAAGTCCTATCATTCTAGAATCTCAGTACTCAATTATTTCCTGTACCGCCTTTGGTAGTCATAGAGAGTCAAAAGAAAATAAGCTTAAGTAGCGTCAAATTTGTGTAGTTCCCTGTTTGTTTTGTACCTTATATCTGCAGCAACTATTGTAAAACTGAGTTTCAAAATTGGGCAAGTTTAGAAGGTGATAATAAATGTGGCAAAAAAGACAGGTCTTTTCGATCGCTTGTCACATAGAGGCGTTAAACTGTTTAAATATTTAAAACTACAGATTCATTTGTTCCACCCACATAAAATTCCTGGATGGTTATTACGTGAGGTTTCAAAGAAGGCCTTCTGCATTGAGAGGGGTTGTAGTCTTCGAATGTTAAGGATGATTCTGAGGATTGATCTTGTATTTCTTCTCCCAGTCACGGTTGAAGATTTTAAACTATCTGATTCATCTTATGGAGATATAAAAGCTAAGTGATAAATTTTTAGACTTATGACTGTGAGAATATGAAAATATTAAGAAACCAAAAAAATTTAACAAAGACAACAAGAAGAACAGTCATACCCAGTTTGCATCAGACATTTGGCTGTTAAAAATAGTAAAAGGCACTATCTACTAATCTGGATTTATTACCAGAATCATCAGTACTAAAGCATGAGCCGACAATCACCCATAATAATCGTCTCAGGAGACAATTGAATACTAAAGTCGCCTGTCCCAACCAAAGACAAACTTTCCAAGTTATCCTTCTTGTTTACAACTTAATTTACGATTTCATTTCCTCTTCTTCTTTTTTTTGCCTTGTAAGAAAATGGTTTAGTGTACTTTTAAATTTAAAAAAAAAACAAAAAGTACGTTGTAAGAGATGCTTAAATCTGTTCTAACTTTAAAAAAAAAAAAGAAGTAAAGGAAATAAATTCCATTAAAATTTTGCCCAACGTCTATAACCACCTGCAGCGCTGGACTAGCACAAAAAATAATCAAAGCTACTTGTGCCGCCCGCTGTCGCTTATTGCACGCACATATTTTTATTTTCTTTCTGTCTGGGCTTTTTTTCTATTTTCTTCTCATTATACTTTTAATATGCTTAGCAAAGTTTCAGTACTTGATGGCTTACTTTTATAGAAAACCATGGAAATAGCGCTACAAAATGGTGTTTCCTAACAAAGGAAATCTCACACTCACAGAATTATGTGTGTCTGTGTGTTCCACTCCTCTCAAAACTGAGCAAATGTGGAGGTAAGTACGTGGAAGGTACACTTTTAACGGTCCTTGGATAAAAGAAAAACAACACGCAACTCATAAATGCACTAACTTTATACACATGGCATTGTTAGAGCTAGCGAGAGAAGAGGCATTAAGCCAAAAGAGAAACCACCTTTTAAGGATATGCAGCATAAAAGCCTTATCAACTCCCTGTTCCACATACGAATAGACCATCTGCCTGATGGATCAATATTCCTCGTATGGGTATTCCAGAGAACACGTGTGCGTCATATATAAATGTACACATGTACACCTGTACACAAATATGTTAGCTGGACACTTCAAGTGTGAGCTCGCAAGTAAATGCCATTAAAATTGTAACCACACCGCCACCACCAGAAATATCCCCTAAAACAGAGAATAAATGGAGCCCAGGCAAGCGCCGCCATCAAGTACAGAACAACAACAATGGATCCCTTAAAGTCGAAGGTTATAAAGGAATTCCCGCGGCACCCTCGTAAAATGCTTGAATTTTTCATGACCGCTTTTCAATATGTTTTGTTTTTTGTTCTTCTGTTTTTTTTTTGTTGGTTTGGAGCCCCCTTCACGATAATTTCCATCTTCTCATCGGTGGTAAACACCGACCAACAGAAAACCTCTCAAAGGACGAAAAACGAAAATGAAAAGGAAGAAAAAAAACACACACAAACAGAGAGAAGTCACGGGGTGAACTTCGTCATCGTCGTCGTCGGCACGGAAATTTCGTGCGTTGAATACATGGTGGAAAACACAGCTATCGGCGCGACCGACATTACCGTCATTTCAGCCACTACAACTACCACTACCGCCAGTCGTCTTTTATGTCGTTCTTAAACATATACAGGCGGCCGGCGATATGGGTGAAATGAAGCTTTTTCTCATTAATTATTCAGTCAGTCTGAAGTGGAATTCGTACATAAAAATGAAAATTTTACGGAAAAAAAAGAATAGAAGAGTGGCAACACCAGTTCGCGGGAGTATGAATATGAGAGTAGGGAACCACCACCCGCTACCACATGGACCAAAGGTTTTCCTCCTTTTTAATATAAACAGCCAAAAAGCAAAAACCTCTAAAGAAGGTAGGTAGTCCTGACTCGTATTTTCAGGTCGCCACAGATACGAGTAGATACCAAAGGAAATTATTCTAATTATAATGACTCATGCACCAGCCAGCTGTCAAAACGAACTACTTCCAAGGTTCACCACAAGGATGGTCGTTCCTTGCGCAAGTAGTGATTTAATGGCAAATACTCGTATCAATCTGTCCTTGGGTGGCAAACTGACATGGCAAATTGATTATACCACCAATCTCATAAAGATTTTCCACCCCTATCATCTTAAGTTTCCTTTCGTTGGCTCTTTCTAACCTACAAAGATTTTTCTGCCTCAAAAAACACCCAAGTGTGTAGCTTTAAACGACTTAAGACCGGTCCGCAGGCGACTGAAACCCTTACCAACTATGTACTCTTTGCTCCTCTCCTCGTAATTGGCACATAAAATCAGAAAGCGTGTCTTTTAATCCGACGAAGCATTAGTGTAGGTAGGCATTAGACATGCGGATTTTAGAGAAGGAACAGAGGAGCAATGCAACAACAAAATAACCTTGCCACGAGATTATTGCTATCCAAGAGCAAACACCAATGAAGAGAGGATTTTCATTAGCTGTGCGCGCTGTCGTTCTCGTTATCCTCTTTGAAGGCCATCATTGGGATAAAGACCGGGACCGGTACCCAGTATTGAGATGATTTTGTTTTTTTTTGGTTTTCTTCTTATCGAAGATACAAGTTTTTTGTTTTTCTTTTTTTCAAGAAGAAGCTAACAGAAAGAGAGCCACTTAAATAGAGAAAGAAAGAAGGAACAAAAATTATCCTAAATTAGCGTGTCCATGTTGTTTTTCGAAATGGAAACGACGGTGTCATTAGACCATTAGGACACCTGTGGACTTTCATTAACCATTGCCAAGTGGTGTTCTCGTACTTTGTGCCTAAAAGCAAATGAAAGTGTGTTGATTAAATTGGGTTGATGAAGGGGCTTGGATTTGTATTTGGGTTTGTACATTTTAAGCTGGCCATTAAGGTTTAGATCTCCAATCAGTGAAAGTTGATGGATTCTGTTTGCCTTTGGAAGTAGGTCAGCCTTAAGTGGTAACGATGTACGAATATGTACGAGTACTCTTACATTGAAGGTCGGAAATTGCTAAAATTATTCAGTTTATGTGTTGTGCAAATGTTTCTAATCACATTTGATGAGTTCTTATATACACAGCACATTAAAAGCACCGTAACAGGATGGATTTTCGCCAAGAGATTCATATTTTATGTTTTAACAGATGCCAATTTAGTATCCATGATAACCAAGAAGAGGGAGTCAAAAAGATTAAGAGATATAATTTGATATTGGAATCTATGAGAAAGCTAAAGCGATTATGAATAATCCAATAATAATGCAGACTGGAGTGCTAACAGAGCTGAATTAAAAATATTTCATATTTCATAGCTATTAGCCATAATTAAAGGAAGTCATACTGACTGCTATCAATGTGTGTGAGCGAGGAAGAACAGCGATTACCCGCAGTTCGGGGTCCTGCATCCTTTGGCTCTAACATTTAAGCTCACGCTTATGCTGAGGGTAGAGCTTTGCTGTATATCTTACTATGCATTGTGGCTGTCTGCACTTTAAAAGAGCTATAACCAATCATAATGGACACTTCCATAAAGGAGAGGGAGCTTACTGGATTGATTTGTTTTGGTATCGCCATCGACAACTCCTTACTTTCTTAAATGGCGCTACAGTCAGGGCTTCAATAAAATCATTTCTCCACTGAAATTCAATAAGCAAATATGTCACGCCGAAAACCTCTAAGGCACCGTTGGTTTTCTAGCAGTATAAAGGTGATTTTCACAACATAGGACTCCCCGTAACTTGGGGGGAGCAATGACGATATGAATCTTACTTCTGTACTGATCAAATGTATCCACTGGAACACACGCCAAAGAGATAAGCTGAGATGATTTACCTCGTTCCTCTTGATTGTGGCTTTTTGGCTAATCTTTCGAAGTAGAGTGTTTCTCTTCTTGACTGCATTGTTTGTTGCGTTTATATTATTTTTCGATCGCATAGAAATGGTATTATTTTTCTGTCGAAGCACAGTACTCAAAAGTACTAGTCTATTGAAGTCTTCGCATGTTTCTTTTGCTAGATTTTCTTAGTCTTTCGTAGAACAATGAGTAAGCACTTTAGTACCGGTACCAGCACCTACCATGTCATATAAGACAAGCCCTCCAAAGAGACACTTCTCTGAGGTGTCGCCAACAGTCTCACACCAAGCGTCACAGGATGTTGTGCAACTTATACAAGGTACCCCTAGTTCTCGCAGGTGCTTAATAAAGGCAGTTAAAAATCTACAGTATTTCCAACCGAGGACAGCAGAAAAATCGCTTACCTCTTATACACGTCGGGAAGTATTCAATTGGGCTACAGAAGCAGGAACAGTCATACAGTTATGCTTATATAAAACCCAACGTAGGTAGTGAGACAGGTCTTTAAAAATTCTACTCTGGGACCTGGCAAGCAAGTTCACAATTGATTTCATTTCCTGTGATCCTACTATGGTCTGAGACCCAAACATAATTCAGTTGGGGCAAACTTCCGACTGCATTCAGTGAA
The DNA here is from genome assembly GCA_928272305.1 of Volucella inflata. NCBI lineage: Eukaryota > Metazoa > Arthropoda > Insecta > Diptera > Syrphidae > Volucella > Volucella inflata. The sequence goes on along the minus strand of OV743720.1, from coordinate 109,079,328 downwards.
GTCGGACGTTCTCGAACTTGCTGGAAAGTCATGGCAGATATATCAGAATTGCGTCTTCACTAATGCATGTTTTCCCCAGAGGATTGAAATCTAACGTTGTATTGCCGCAGGATATTAGCGCTCTAAGATCGATATTAAAATATCTGTTAAGACGCAACTATATTTCTTTCCTGGCACCTTTTCCAGACGTAGTGTCGTGAAGATTTTTTTCTTCCCGAATGCACTTTGAAAGGTTTGGCCTGTTGTCAAATGTAATTCAACCGAAAATGATGCTAATGTTATGTGAAGTGCTTCCTAGGTTTTGTTGAGGGACTCATAGAAACAATTTTTGACATCATAAAGCATAACAGAATGACAGATTTTGTAGATAAATGCGGATCGGCACAATACGTTCGCTATGGTGCTTAAAGTTCATGATTCCTTCCCTAATTATCCCGAACATAACAAATTTATTCCTATATAGGCGTTGCTTTCCCACAGAGATCGCGATGGGCCCATTTTGGTGCCCATCAGTCATTTTATACACAGACATAAACGTCACTGTCCTTCTTTCGTTTTGCGGGCTCATCAGTAGTGATTTCGTATTCAACGCAACTGATCCCTTTTCAGGTCATTGACGTGATCGGATACTTAATGGCAAGCCTGATTAGCGACCCTTTGAAACCCATTGAAACAAATACAAATATGCCGGAATTATTTACCATTTTGGAGATATGAGGGTTGTTGATCCATAAGAGTCACGCAAATTCATCCGCCGTACGTCCTCCTTTTCAAATACGCTATTGTTTCAGCGAAAGCGGCACATGATTCTTACAATGAAAAAAAAAGACTTGCAAGCGATTCAATCACAATTTCCATGCAGTACCGTTCCCTCGACTGCTCAGTCAGACCTAACAAAAATTAAAAATGGTGAGAGGCGATCGAATGCCTTACCAGTGGAGAGTGAGCTTTCTTGTACCACTATACAAAGGCAACATGAGGTATTGCAACAACTACCGATCCGTGATATGAGAAAGTTATATACATGGTAACAGTCATTGTAATTTAAAGTCTACGGGATATGATGAAGAAACATCTTCTTCGAAAGATTCGCAAAAAATGTTCAACCGAGAAATGTTCGAGAAATCTTATCCAAACGAAGCAAAGATCACAAAACGTGAATCAGCACATCAACATTTTCGCTGATGGTAGCATGTAGGTTTTTCTTATAAGCATTAGGATGATTTTTTTAAGATATGGTTTAAGCCCTGGTTGTTACCAAGTTGACGGTAATAGCTATGTACTACATTCTTACTAAAACTAGTCTTCAAAATAGAATAATTTAATTTTCATTAGGAGTATACTATGTTAGTTGATTGTAGTTTAAAAATGTAGAACAAAATGTTGTACTTAAAAATCCGCACTGAGCAACAGCAAATAATCTCGACTACCTATTTAATTAATAGCATTAATAGCGGATAAACAATATTTTGAGTTTTTTCGGCAGATGTATTTTTCGGCGTTCCAACTGTGGAGCAAGCAACATATAATTGGCCGTGCGAAAAACAGGAATTTTCTAAATTCAAACTAGCAACACTTAGTGATTGGCTTTTTTACAGCAAAGTCTTGTTCCGTTGGACAATTTCAATAGATTTAAATTGCGAATGAGCATTAACGGTGAACCAACTTTTAAAGTAAAGTTGGCTCATTTGCAAAGCCAATCATGATTTTAGAAATTGTTTGTAAAATCGGGAAAAACTTTTTGCACATCATTTTGCATTGATGACTGCATTTAGCAAAAGTTTAGCGGAAAAGATATTTCACGTGTAAATCAGATCAATTGAAAGCTTTCCACCGCCCATATCCAAAAGCTGTTTGGCGAATATTAGCGCACCAACATCTTGAAGTAAATGCACACGCATATTTGTCGACAATTTAAGTTTCTCTATATGTCTCCAAAGATATGACTCTTTCTTCTTCTTCTTATCCTTTTATTAACCCTTTCCTCGTTATATGAACTTGTGCGTAACGACTTTTCCATTTTTACTGCATCGCTGCTGCTCCGCTTATGGGGTTGGCTAATGTCGCTGACCGCAGAACGCGTCTACATAATGCTCGGTCCTGGATCGCTTCAGTGGTTAGCCTCAGGCGTTGTTGCGCATTTGCCATCTGAGAAATCCAGGAATCCTTTTTCCGACCTCGTTTTCTTACAGTTGGAGTGACCGTAGTTGATAGTGCCTTTTTAACCGGATTTTCCGCAGATCTTCTTTGAAGGTGGCAATACCAGCTTATTCTATTCGCCTCAAGCTGCTCGATTACCGAATTCTTTATATGTAGACTTCCTCTTATATGTGTGGATCTAACGCAATCGCGTTTAGTGACTCCACTAGACATCCTTAACATTTTCATTTCCGCTGCGGTCATTTTGCTTTTAAACGCTTCATACATTGTCCAGCACTGTGAACCGTACATAAGAGCTGGTCTAACAACCGTGGTGTAGAGTTTCCCCTTTAATTTAAGTGGAAATTTTCGGTCGCAAAGGATTCCCGAATTTTCCCGCCATTTCATCCACCCCACACTCACTCTGTGGTTTACGTCGTCGTCGCATTTCGCTTCCATGTTGACGATTCATCCTAAGTACTTAAAGATAGTGCTTTCCGGAAGAACTATTCCGTCTAATATTATATCCGGAACAGGTCGCAACGGATGCGCAAATGGGCACGTCAAATGCTCCGTCTTTGAACGACTTATTTTAAACTCGTTTCCCTCAAGCGCATTTTTCCACGATATGACTCTTTCAAACATGCACTTGGTTCAACGGCTGGTGCGGATCTTGGAATCACTGGCAAAGTTTGTCTAAAGCACCAGCAAAAAGCAATAGAGCTCCACCCATTGGTCGGTCATTTTCTATTAAATCTTTGAGACTAAGGTCAACAGCTTCAAGAGATTTCTTGTGCACCATAGTGCATTCATCCCATACAATAATTGAGCTTGTTTTTAATACTGCAGCCACGCCAGAAATTTTATCGATGTTGAATGTTGGTGTTTCGGTATAGTTTACATTTAATGGAAGTTTAAGAGCTGAATGCACTGTACGCCCACCAGACGATGCTATGTACAAGCTGATGCAATTTAGTTTTTTCATCTCCTGTGACAAACAATTTACAAAAACTTTGAATCTTGATCTGGTGTTGGAACAAGCGAACCGATTTGGTACTAAACTTGAATGTTATCGTAAACCTAGAGAAATATTTTATTTTTGATTTACTTTTTTATGTAAAAACAAAAACCAAAACAGATAAAAAAAAACGAATAAAAAACAGACAAACCTGTATTGCTAACAATGTTAGTAGCTCCGAACGAAGTCATTTGAAAATATTTCCGAATATTTGCCAACCCAAAAAATGCTTGGACAATGCTGTGTTGCACGAATGTTGGATTTAGATTTGATTGTTAGTGCATTAACTGAACACTAACAATTGCAGACAATACTCAAAATCACCACCAAATTTCACTAAAACAAATATTTGTTTACTATTTATGAGGTTTTTACTATTCGATTGACGTGATAACCACAAATGATAAAACTTTCTGATGAGAATGACAGATCAGTGTTTTTGTGTTGACAGTCTACTATATATTATGCGCCAACTTTACACTAATGTTTTTAATTTATTTGCAAGTACCGCCACCCTTTGATGAGGTTGAAAATTTTTGTATGGGAAAAGTCGAAATCGACTTCATTAATGGACCGAATGTGCCTAATGAATTGTTTGAATTGATCTAAAACCACCTTCGCATTATTACCTTTCAAATGAAACCAGTTTGCGGCAGATCGGTTGGATGGTTTCAAAGTCTATAACGGACATAGGTAGGAACAATTTTTGTGTTTTTAACATATAATAGATATAAGGATAAAAAACAAGGCGAACTCTAGAGCCTAGAGAAGTGATGATAAAAATGTAAATCATTATTAGAATGAAATCTCATGTACTAGGTGGGGGAAAAAGTAACCTCCTTGACCGCCAGAATGCGTTGCTACTGCAAAAAAGGTAATGGTGCCTTGAAGTCCGTTCATATTTAAGCAGACATGCCAAATTTCAGTATGATACCGTCTTTAGTTTTGTTTTGACGGCTGATTGTTGTTGACGTGTTTGGCATCATGTTGAGTATGGACAAAAACGATTTTCGTTCTCTCATAAAACATTATTTTTGAGAGGCAAAACGGAGAAGGAAACAAAAGAAAAGTTGGATAAATATTATGGGACCAATGCTCCGTCAGATTACACCGTCAAATATTAGTTCCGAGAGTGTCGTGGTGGCCGCAACTCCACTACCGATCAAGTCCGCAGGGGCAGGTCTCCGATGCGGTTACAGGGGACAGCTAGCAGATACCACAAAGATTAGGACTGAGCACACATGCCATATTTTTGGCAATATTCTGCATGTGAAATAGTTATTCTGCCGCTGGGTGCCGCGCATGCTCACTCCTGACCAAAAACACGAACGCGAGAGCACTTCGAAAGAGTATTTGGACTTGCTGATGCGGAATCGAGCGGACTTTTGGCGTCGATTGGCAACTGTTAAACTTATAAAACCTGGATCCACTATTGCACACTAGAGAACAGAATGAGTGCCCGGCAATGGGCTGAAGTCGGCACGAGTGCTCCAAAGCGGCCGGTGAGGCTCAATGTTTCGAAAAGGTTATGGCGTCGCTTTTCTGGGATTGTCATGGCATACTCTTCGTGCACTACCTTGAAAAAGGAAAAACCATCAACAGTGAGTATTACTGTGCATTATTGGAGCGATTGAAGGCCAAAATCGCCGCAAAACGGCCTCACATGAAGCGAAAAAAAATCCTGTTTTTGCAAGACAAAATCAATGACTTACGGCTCCAATTGCTGTCGCATCCACCGTATTCGCCCGATTTGGCTGCAGACCTTTCGGAAAATTACTTTCCGGACGGGATCAAGAAATTGGAAAATCGCTGGAATAGTGTATCAAGCTAGAAGGGGACTTTATTGAATAAAACAAAAAACATTTAAAAAAAACAAAATTTCATTCCCAAGAAGGTTACTTTTCAGCCCCCCCCTAGTACTCGTATGTTACGAATCATAGGAATAATCTGTTCATTAAAAAATACTTCTCTGCTATACAATTTGTTTCAGCAAGGAAAAAAAAACAGGTCCCGCTCCAAAATTCAATTGTAACTCCACGTTTCGCTTCTTTTTTTTTGAATTGAAAAACAATTGTACTGGAAAGTTCATTCAATTCATGAGTTTTAATTACAACAATCGTTTAAAAAGAGGAAAGATATTTTCCCCTAATACTATAGATGGACCATTCATTTTTACACCAAAAAAAAACCTTTGTTTTATAACAAATTACTCCCAACACACAATATGTTAGACCATCAAGATTGGAAGGATACTCGTAACATATATTTTTCATTGTACTCGTATCTGTATTAAAACAAAGCTTTCTATTCATAGGGATGAGAAAGATGGAGAACAAATCCATTCGAAATAAAGCAGAGCCGTTCTAGTGCAAACCCATCAAAGGAAAATAATTACTTTCCGCATTGGTACCCTTCACCTTGTACCTCGTACCCGTGTACCTTGCGTTGCTTTTCAATTTTTCTCTCTTGCTCATGGTTTTTGCATCTACATATACATATCTATTATTTCCTGTCCTACTGCACCTTTATCGAATGACAATGCTATATTTGTTTTCACACAAACACATTCACGCACACCCATGATAATATTCTCTTGTTCTTTTCGATGCTTTTGGTCCTTTTGCCTTCAGATTTAGATGAAAATAGTTTCTCTTCTTTGGTTACTTTTTAACCGGGATAAAATTGAATTTCGAATTTCAATTTGTTTCCCTTTTTTGATCATTTTTTTTTTATTCTTTTATTTTTGTGTGCCCGCCGACTGGAGTGCTCGTCCTTGTCCGCCCTTATACATTGTTTTTTTAATATTTCATTTGTCTGTGTGCGCATCCCATCTCCACCCATCTAACCGCCTCCACGCGATCACATATCCTCGAGTTAAGGGTAGAGAGGTAGGAAAACTTCAAATTCTGGAGCTGCTTGGTTGTGAATAAGATATGTATAAGCATGCAGGAGTGTGGAATTTTAATACGAGCGCACACGAAGGATGGGTACATAAAAGAAATTAAATAATCCAAGGGCAGCGGAAGGACCTCTGAAGATGGAGCTAGCGCCGCTTTGTGCTATTGCTTTTTTCCACCACTACAAAGAAGCAACTTGGCACTGGGTTTAGATGTAGAACTCGTTTACCATCTGAAGGATATAGCGTGCTGCTACACTACTTCTTATTGTTAATCCTCAACGTTTCCCATTCGTGTGCAGAGATTTTGATCCAGCTCATCCCAGATCCACACCCTCATCCACAACAGATGTGGTGTAGTACTACAATACCCGATTCGAGGGCAGAAAAGAAATACGAGTTATGTGATGACGATTCGCTCCAATGCATTTTCATTAAAACAAAAAAACAAAAAGGTGCAACCGACTACGGCAAAAGGGATACCACCGAAGGCTGATAGTTGATGGGTAAAGTGTGATGGTTGGAGGAGCCAGGCTAGCACTTCGCGTGAAAGAGTGCGGATGGTTGGCTTGCCTAAAAGAATTGAAATTTAAATTGAAAGCATGAACTTTGTAGTCATAGTTGTGTAGCAAAAGGTGCAAATAAAAATAATCAAAAGGAACGGAGAGAGCTTTGTTTTCCACTTTTGTTGTCTACCTTCCCATTGGAAACAAATATGGATGGCGGGATACAGACACAGATATGAACCGAGGAATCGTATTAAATAATTGTGATATGCTTTGAATTTTAAAAATGAAAAAAATATTTAAACCTTTGATATGATTTGGATAGTGGGGTAAGGTAATGTGAATTACAGCGGAACCACTTGATTCAGATGAGGTTAGTGGGTCAAAACTAAAAGATTTTATGGTGCTCCAAAAAATCAGTAAAAAAAAAATTGTTTGATGGGTTATATGAACTTAAAAATACAACAGCTTTATAGAAAGGAACATCAAAAGACTAAAAATATAACCCATAGAACTAAACAGTTGTCTGAAGATTTTAGCTGTTTATAATAGCTAACAGGTTCGGGTTCATTCTAAAAAGACTGTTTCGGTTTTGATCCTAGTTCAAATTAAATTTAGCTGAGAGGGCGTTTGGCCTATCCATATCATACTAATACTATTAAAGTCATTCTGATAAAACCTTACCATCCTTACAACAAATCGACTCATTTCATGCCCTATGTCATGTCTCTACAACTGCATGGATACTAGAGACACAGTTCTGGCCAGTTCCACGTCCATATATAATTCAACTAGTATAGTTGTATCTTCTTTAAAGAGAGTCTATCCCGGTCTTCATAACAGGGCACGGATAACGAGGGTCTTGTATGGTGTCTTCTTCGTGGTTCGAGATAGAGATTTAACTACACAGTTACCATCAGGTGTTGGCTCCTGAGTTGCGCAAAATGTTTGATCAGCAGAAGTTTTTCATCTCACGTTGAAGGTATCGATTTGATATTTCTGAGTGTTCTACAGTCGACAATATTTAACCATGGACATATCAAGTTCTTAGAAGGCATATTTAGTAACATCTAAAAATTTTAATTTATGTGCAGTGGTCGGAAATAAAAAGGTGCTCTGAAAGCAAGGACTGCTGTGTGGGTTAGTGGATCATCGACCTTTTGCAAAGTCAATAAGTCCGTGTCTGTATCCGAGTGTGATATTGTTTAAACTGTGCAAAACCAAGGCGCTGCAAAAACAATCACCAAGTACGATTTTTTGTCGCACTTGGGACGGTCTCCAGGGATACAGGCTGTCACCAGTTGTTCCATTTGACTTTATCTACTTTCAATAACAAAGCTGCATCCAAATTGTAGCTGCTTATGAGTGAATTTTTTCCAAGTCTTCTAATTATAATAGATATAACTATGCAGCATGCATATATGAACATACGCGGACGCCGATATCCATGCTTAGTCTCTCTATTCTTTACTGCACGATCTCTTTGAAACAAAAGACATTTCGGACAAGAGCGATAGTTTTCATTCACATTTTTGTCCTTTTCATCAGCTCTTATTGTTCGTTGTTATACGAGTATCTTCTTCTCCAAATTCCGTTTATGCAGGCAAAAATCACTCGAGCAACATTTCTCTCGAAACAACCAAGAAAATTTTTGTCCGGTTAGGATCACTGTCAAAAGTGATTCTTCATTTGTTTTACTTGAATTTTTTCTTTGAGCGATTGTTGCAAACTAGGAGATGCAAGCATTGTTCACAGACATTCAATGCTAATCCTAGTTAGTTAGACGTGATTTAATATAGGTGCAGATCGTGGCCTTAAAATCCAACATGATAGGTACGAGGGCGGGTCAATAGGTCCGTGACTTTTTGAATTTCTGACCTCTTTACTGAAACAGCAACACTGCTCCTGTCAACAGGCATCTGTCAGTTGACTCCTGTCAAAATTTAAACTTGCTGCGTCAGTTAGTTTGTGTTTGACAGCTATTTTTATCAGATTACTCACTTATTTGAGGAGAAAATGGAAAAAAGTGTGCTTATTAAGCATTATTTCTTGCGAAAAAAAACCATTACCGAGACAAAGGCTAAGCTTGATAAATACTATGGGGACTCTGCACCATCGATTTCAATGGTAAAAAAGTGGTTTACTGAATTTCGTTGTGGCCGTACAGGCACTGAAGATGCCGAACGTCCTGGACGCCCAGTTGAGGTCTCTACACCCGAAACAATCAAAAAAATACACGATATGGTGTTGGCCGACCGAAGATTGAAAGTGCGAGAGATTGTGGAAGCCGTAGGGATCTCGCATGGCCCAGTGGTTTCAATTTTGAATGATCACTTGGGCATGAGAAAGCTTTCCGCAAGATGGGTGCCGCGTTTGCTCACAGTCGACCACAAACGCAAACGCAGTTGCCATGGCAAAAATCCATGAATTGGGCTATGAATTGCTCCCTCATCCACCCTATTCTCCAGATTTGGCTCCGAGCGACTACTTCTTGTTCCCAAACCTGAAGAAATGGCTTGGTGGAAAAAGATTTGACTCCAATGATGAAGTCATCTCGCAAACAAAGGCCTATTTTGAGGACCTTGACAAATCTTTTTTTTTGGAAGGGATAAAAAAAATTGGAGAAGCGTTGGACAAAGTGTATAGAGCTCAAGGGAGACTACGTTAAAAAATAAAATTATTTTTTTATCAAAAAATCTGTGTTTTAATCCAAAAGTCACGGACTTATTGACCCGCCCTCGTATTTTATCTACAATATTTTAAGATCTGAATTTTCAAGATCTGTTGAGTTAACTCTACTACTACTATATACTTCTTTCTAGTAACTGTGTCCTCGGCAAGTGTTTTTAATTTTTGGTAACAAAACATCTCTCGATAATCGCGATCGGGCGTTTGTCTTTGCCCTACTGTTTCTTTCTAAAAAGCTGATGCTCTCCTTTTCTAACCTGACCTTAAGATCATTAAACACCATCTTTACATTCAAATTCGTCCTCGACAATGTTGTGTTTTTCAGCATTATGTTGGCGAACCTGGGTGCGGATTGCAATCAGGCATTGGCCTAAATGTTTTCTTGCCCAAGCCTTCGGTTGATGATAAATCCGCGTAATGGTCAACAAATTCGTGAAAATTGAAATAAGCAACGTTTTTTTCAACATAGTAATCTCATTTTAGCTCGATACACTTCGACCAACGTTTTTTCAATTTGTTTATGGCCTCCAAATAAAAGAGATTTCTCGAGGCCCTCGGAACAGAGGTTTGCCCCATCGGTGCCATATCTGTACATTTGGAAACAGTAATTGGTCCTAGGGGGCTAAATCTGGAGAATTCGTTGCCTAATTCATGCAATATTGTGACTGCAGTCTTTTGCGCCGGTGCATTGCTCTGGTGGAAAAAAAAAACTTTTTTCCTGGCCATTTGGCGTCTTTGCTTTAAATCTTCAAATCGATCCTACAACTCCGCATAATAGTCGCCGGTGATCGTTCCAAGATAATCCATGTGAATTATACTACGCTGTCGCCATGACTTTGTTGGCCGACGACGGAACTTAGCTTCGATCCACCAGGACAAGTCCACTGTTTCGATGTTGTGATGAATCAATGTTGCGTCTACGGTCACGAAAACGCGCAAAAACTCTTTTGGATTGTGTTGTCAAACGATTGGGTTTGGTGTTGTTTTTGAGCAAACGCGACACCAATCTGGGGGTCAACCAGATTTTCATATCCAAATATTTCTACAAAACCAAAATCACTGATATACGAGGGTTGTCTGAAAAGTTTCCGACCAAACAATGATACAAGACATTTTCTCTCAAATTTTTTTTTTTATTTTTCTACATAGTCTCCTTGTAACTCTACACACTTCTCCCAGCGATGCTCCCATCTCTCTAACCCGTCCAAATAGTACTTGGCGTTTTTCTCTGCAAAATAATTGTTCACGAAGGTGATTGCCTCCTCATTTGACGAAAATCTCTGTCCTCCGAGCGCAGTTTTTAGATGAGGGAACAAAAAGAAGTCGCTTGGAGCTAGATCTGGTGAATAAGGCGGATGGTCAAGCTATTCAAACTGTAATTCATTGATTTTCGCTGAGGTGTGAGACGGCGCGTTGTTTTGGTGAAACAGGATTTTCTTCTTCTGCAAATGTGGCCAGTTTTCCGCAATTTCTGCCTTCACCTTGGCAAGTAACAATGCGTAGTATGCTCCTGTAATGGTTTTTTTCCTTTTTGAAGATAATCGATGAAGATAACTCCTTTACTATCCTAAAAAACAGTCGCCATCACTTTCCCAGCCGAAAAAACAGTTTTTGCTTTTTTTGGAGCCGGCTCGCCCTTTGCAGTCCACTGTTTTGACCGAATTTTTATTTCTGGCGTATAATGGTGTATCTAAGTTTCATCTACAGTAATTAATCGGCGCCAAAACTCGGATTTATTGCGCCTTAAATGCGCCAACAGAGCGTTGGAAATGTTCATTCGAACACGTTTTTGGTCTAACGTAAGCAAACGCGGCACCCAACGCGCGGACAGCTTTCCCATGCCTAAATCTAGATTTAACATGTAACAAACAAGTTCTCTGGACATTTTCATAACTTCTACTATCAGTCTCACTAAGGATAACGTTGAATTTGAGGTGGCGGCGCCACCTGTTTTCATTTTCAGGGAATTACTGACCCACGCTCGTAGAAATCATCTGAGGTCATTTCACAGTTCGCATCGCACCTTTAGGATGGCTGTTCTATCCGCTTTGTAACCATTTAGGGCCACAACCAATTGTACAAGCAAAATTTGTAGTCCGTTTGTTGTTTACTGGGAACTTGAACTATGAGCTCTCCCATAACTGAGACTGCACGTTGCTTTACATTATGTGTGTAATGCTTTACGTAGTCGGAAGATTCATTCCTTGTGATAAATTTCAATAGGAAGAATATATAGTGCCAGAAGCGCACTATGAAGATTTGAGCGTGTCTGTTAACACTCCTAAAGCTCCTTCATCGATGGTTCTGATTCCGCCGTCGCCTTCCATATCGTTCTTGGAATTACTTGGAACAGTCGCATGCACTTAAGATCACAGAGACAACGGATGTTTCGTTTACTTAGTCAATATTTTAGTAGAGATTGACCCTCCTCGTCAACCTCAGCTAAGAACCGGTTATGGAGAAGTCTACCATGATCTCAATTAAACAGGCACATGAAAGAGTTTACAATTTATTAAGTATTACTTAAGATGGTAGGTACTGTCAAATATTTTCTTCCTCATTTTCGTTTTATAACTGACTGTTGGAGGGATGAAACGCATAAATATACAGAATTAATCATCTTAGCCCAGAATTATTTGCTAAGTTAAGAAGGAAGTCCTAATTTATCCCTTCGCTTAGAATGGCGTTGCTTTTATTTGCCAATGTTGTGTTTATTCTATCTTACATTTGTACCTTTGATTATATTAATACTTTGCAAAGTCCAGAAGAAGCACGTGTGTTACTTTTCATTTGCCGACTTGTTCGTACCATTCAATTTTGTCTTGGAAATCCAAAATTGTTCAATAAGCTATTCCTGCTTAAATAGCTATTATCAATTGCCATACACGTGCATATATATTTTTGTAATAAGCTGTACTCGTAGTATATTCATAAAGCGACTCGTATTTTCGTTTTTGTTGCCATTCGAAATGCTAAGCCCATGTCGATAAATTCATTTTTCAATTGCTTCTTCAGATTGGCTTACCGTCTGACATTTTAAAAATTTCCTTTTGAATCCTAAAATCACAAGATATTGCTAATTGCCTTTTTTCCAACTTTGGGAAATATCTCGAATGAATAACCCTTAGGCAAAAGAACCTTTTCTGGGAAAACAAAATAAAATAAAATGTTGTAATGATAACAGACGGCTTACCATGAAAACGTTCTTCTGAAGCAATTCTGATGAAGGAGTTCAAATAAATCTTCGGGTCGTTTTTTCCCCCATTGATTGGACTTCTTCCCCCTTCACATTTAATTCGACAGCTTCGATTTTAGATATTTGATTTTAATCTCTGATTTAAGTGAACATTTTCATGTTAAACAAATTTGTTACAGAGTGCTTCGATAAAATATTTAAACAAAGAAATGAGTCAATGAACAGCAAATATGACCTACATTTTCTTCTATGAGTTAATAGATTTGCGTTTTTTACAACTTAGATGCGATGGAGTGGTTTTTGAAATAAAAGGAATGATGCTACTCGTATTTTATGAGTTCGGACTACTATACCTGGTGAAATTTAAAAAAAAATATAAACTTTAGTTAAAGTGACCTTTGCCCTTTGCTGTTTCTGCACGTTGTAACTATGTGGATAAAGTAACACGCTTTATCTCCATCTTTGACATTACTGCAGTTAGTATTGTTCGACAACTCCGTGAATTTCTGAGAAGAACCTTACTGATCATGTTTTCAGAATTTTTACAAACTTCGAGTGTACGAGTATTACACTTTTCCTAATATCTTCCAACAAATCTTTTGTACCCCTGATTTTCCAAAAACGGAATAATGGCCAAGTTGAACTCTTTGAGAACTCTTTCATTTACTTTCTTAGATGAAAAATTTTATTTATGAATTGTATAAATAAATTTAAGTAAAAATATTTTCATTTATTGTCTTAGTGTCAATGAAAAAGTCACATAAAACATTATTTCCATACTATTGGATTCCAATTGTCTATCGGGAAAATCATCCCTAGTCAGCTTAGCCATGGACCTGCTTGATTTATCTAGTTCTCTACACATAATTTCTTCAAATACGATTTCCATGAATTTATTTATTATTTATGGTTTTACATTCGGTCAAAATATAACCGGAGCTGATCAACATTTATTTTGTCTCCTTCAAAATAGGCTCCATTTGAAGCGGTGAATCTTTTTTCAAAAACTAGTCAGTCACCCATTAACTTTTTTTTAGGCAAATTTCGGAATTGCCTTCAGTTCTCTCAGCGAATTTTCATTTATGTCTTTAATCGACACAAAATGGGTCCCACGCAGTGGTAATTTAAATTTTGGAAGTAGGTCCATGGGTGGATCAAAAAATCATTCACAAGGATATGTTTGTGAAATGGTGCCTTATTATCGCGCAAAATTCCAGAGGTGTTCTGCCACGACTTTGATCTTTTCCGGCGAATACTCTCCATCAACTGCTTAAAGTTTTCGTAGGCTCTTTTCGACATTTTCATTGCGGCCGTACAAGAAATACCGTTCGAAATACAAAATTTTAAACAAACTCTTGGCTCAATAATTTTTTCCAGCGTAAAACGATAAACGACGCGCGAACGACCACCTTCTGGTCTATCCCTTGTTTTCTATTAGCCGTTTTGGCGAAATCTAAATCGCATTTGCATTTATCACCACAACCTATGTTTAACATTGATTTAGATCGCAAACTGAAATATATCTGCGTATTTTTTTAATCTGATGAAATTTGCAATGCACATAATTGTATCTAGTGCAATATGTTCCTCCCATGTATCTGCTAAGTTTGAGTACCTTGGCCTCTACTTCGAACCTCAATTGGAACTGGCTTTTGGACTGAATTTTCCCGAAAAAAACAAGGAGAACCAACTCTACTTGCTTCGCCTGAAGTTTTCACACAACCAGTTCCTTAATGTGGCGACATCCACGAACGCGTTTATAACAAGAGAAATCTTTTACAGTCTGTTTGATAACATCGCACACGACAAAAATTAAAGAAGAACTTATAATAATAAAAAAAAAATCAATTGTACTGGTTTATTTTGTTTATTTACTTGAATGCTTTTCAAATTAATATGTTGTCCACTCTCCTCCATTATCAATAATTGCTTAGAGCCTTCGAGGCATGATTTCTACTAATCTTATAGCATAATCTTGAGACAAAGATCTCCATAAAACTCGTATTTTTCGTGATAATTGTTTGACCGTCGAAATCTTCTTTCCTTGGAGCTTTAGTTTCATGAATGCCCAAACATTTTCAATGGGATTTGCATCCGGCGACTGTGATTGCCAATCTAAAACATCGACGTCATTTTCTTGTTTGCACGCACTGCACAAACGACTGCGATGTTTCGGGTCATTGTCTTCTTGCAGTAACCAATTCTCATCCCTTCTTTTAAACCACCTTTGGGCAGATAGTAATAAAGCCTTCTTATAAATGTTGACCATGTTGGGTGCGTTTAAGTTATTTGTAAACATGAACAAATTGCCAAATCCTTGTTTTGAGAAGCATCCCCAAACGTGCACCTTTGCCGGGTGTTTGACTGTCCGCTGGATAGGATAGGAGACCATGCCCAAAAATAAGCTTCATCCGAAAAAATAACGTTGTTCCAATCTCTGTCCAAATTCTCCTTGGCCCAACTGAGTCGTTTTTCTACGTGTTTTTTTGACAGTAGTGGTTTCTTTATTATGCTTCGAAATTTTACATTATTGGCTAGTAAACGTCTTCGTATCGTATCACAACACACATTTAGACCCCTTTTACGTAAAATCCCTTGTCCTCCACGTAACGATAGAAGAGGATTTTTTTCAAACACGCGTAGAATCATTTTGTCCCGCTTTTTTGTTGATTTTGGCGTAGACCCACGATCCGGCAAATCATCCACATTTTTAACTTGGGAATAATAGTGCACCCACTTGCTAACAAATGCTTTTGACTTTTTCATGTATTTAGCAGCTGCTACGTATGATATTTTCGGTCCTTTTAGATGCGTGCACAAGAATACTGCTTCATAACGGGATGCAAACGCTACACTCATTTTAAAATACTTCCGTCTCTGACGAAAATTGAACACTCTTTAAATTTTTTCATTCAAAACATCTTAGCAGAAGTATTTTTTTATCTGCTAATGCAAATGCCACTTCCAAACCGGTTTTCATAAACGAGTTTTGCCGTATACGATCTTATCAAACGGACTGTAATTTTATCTGAATTGTTTATCACGAAATACTGTGAAGTTGTCGCACGATCCATCCGGCACTTACTCTTTGAGACTCCTTCTAAATAGTCAACATACATAAGTTGGATTTTAAGGTTCGGAAAAATGACGAAGCGGATGACTGATTTTTCCCAGGAAGACCCCACGGCAAACATAGAACTCAATTAATTTTTAATACGGGTGGTGTAAACAAAATATCGTCAAAATCGCGTGAATTATTTCTTTTCCGGATTGCTCATCGTCTACTTAAAAAAAAATTAGAAGCACCCCAACAAAATCAAAACGAATGAAGCTTAAGTCTCATCCTTAAATTCGTTAAATATGCTTATATTAAGGTTGATTTAATTTGGGAGACATGTTGTGCTATTTAAGGATTCTTGAATAGAATATACAGTCCTCCGATGAATAGGAGATTCAGATACGTCTCAAGCCAAAAGACTGCAATAAGTAGAAGACAAGGTTCTCTATTGTTTGTGTTTCAACAATCAGTGGCGAAGAATGTAACTGACAGGAACAGGGTCTTACAACACCTCATCTTCCATCTCTTTTTCCCAGTAAGAAATGTTGAAATGTGTGAAACTATTTACCGGACTCAACAGTAGCTTCGTTTATCCTCACCTTATACTCACTTACTTTCCCTTGCTTCTTCACCAATTGCCGTTCTACAATATCAATGGTATTTATAGGTATATCTTCACCCTGACAGCCTTACAGCAGGAGAGAATTCTTGTTTCTTTTTAATTTCTTCCCACCATGCGCTATGTGTCACACGATAGCATACTTACAATACGTGCTTTGGACATTATACCCATAAAGTAGACTGGAGAGAATCTCACGTATACCCGACGTAGAATAATTTATTCCTGTAAGAAACAGGATTAACTTCCTCGGAAATGTAAAATTTAGACGGGATATACCACAATATTTGTTTAAGAATTTGCTACATGTTCACCGCCGAAGCTACAAAGCTTTGAATAACTTTGAAGAGCTCTTCGATGGCTTGGCTATTTTCGGGTGCCAAACTCCTTTTGTCTTGGAAGAAAGAATATTTTACTACCTACAGTGTAAGCAACCTTTAAGCAGCTGCGGGAATGGTGTTTAGTTTCGTCTCCAATTCCCTATTAATAAAGCCAGTCTCATTTTGTTTTTCCTCACTTCTTCTGGCTTAGTATTCTTCTCCCCGCTGCTCTAGTTTTTCCATGAAGCGTCTATATATAATAGGTGCTTTTTAGTGGCTTAAGTCGGATTTTTGGTTTTCAGCACATTAAAGTCCAAGACACTAGGTAAGTTCCAGGTATGAACTTCTTTTGCGCGATCGATATCTTATCGACAATGCAAGCATACATCTTGATCGATTATCGATTTCAAAATAAATTAATTCAGCTATCGACAACAATCCACATGCGGCGACATCTATGTTTCTATAAGTAGCTGAACACAGTCAGAAATATACAAGTCAGGGTTATAGGCATACATAGTTTGTTACAATGTCAGTTAATCTCTAGAGATTGAGAAAAGAATGAACTCTCTCTCGCCAGTATTTATTAGGCCAACAGAGGCAGGTTAGTACGTCTAAGTGATCCGCACAACTGGAAAGGAGATAATATGGTTACCTTTACCAAATTTGTTGAAGAATCATTTGAACTGGTTTTCTACAATTGCTTTTCCAGAAAAAATAATATGAACCTAAAATAACTTTGTAGGGTTTTAAAAGGGGGTAACTCCCTCCTCATCCACTTGCAATGATTCGTTAACTCCAATTAGAAACTTTTTTATTTCAACAGCAGCTTTTTTCTCTGGAAAATTAATTCAATTTTTTCGGACGATTTTCTTCATAAAGTTTTCTCCAAATTATGTTGCTTCTGTCTTTACACAAATCAACTTTCATTTCCATTTCATCCTGATTGGACTAAGCACCCTCATAACTTATCCTCCCCCTACTCCACCAATCGCAATTACTTTCCCTTTTCTCCTTTATTTTAGGTAAACACGAAAAAGCCACTAATTACTCAAACCCAATCCCAAAACTAATTCAAGCCTGATGTTTGGCAATTTAACCGTCCCGCCTTTAGTTAATCTTGACTCACCTTACAAACTTTGTATATACATATATATGTAGGTACCTACTCACCGTAACCGTACACTGACCACTCAGCAACCACCGACCACATTGAGTAAATCAATAAAAGTGACTTCCTTTGGTAGTTTTGTCGGTCCTAAAAAGTAGGTCGACCGTATGAATACAACACTCCAAACCCTTCAAGAAAAACGAAAGTGGCTAAAGATGATTCGACTTTACGAACACATTTTTTGTTCACCCTCCCTGTGTCATAATTTCCCTGAATCTTCTTCAATGCGAGTACGAGTACATTCGTACGGATACCCGTGCCCACACTCATCCTCCGCCAACAACCAGAAGACACATATTTTCTTTTGTTTAAGAAGTGAAACAGAATAATGGAAAGAACATGAAAAGAACTGCCCTTAGGAAGAAGAACAGAGGAGCGAGAACCAAGAACCGAGAACAGAGACCAGAGAGGTTATATGGTTTCCAAGCGATTTGTTGTGTTTCTCATGCTATTATCGACTGTCGAACGAGGTAATTCAGTTATGACATCAAGGAAAACTACCAGAGCTAAAGACTACGAATATATAGAGTCATCGTGTGAGCAAAGATCGAAAATTGTTTTGATTTTGTCCGAATCGGAAAAACACTTATGAGCAGAAGCCATATGATCCCCTTTTTCAAATCCCCAAAGCCAGCAACGAGGAGAGGTGGGTAATTAGTTCACATTATGAGAACGAGTCTTGTGTGTATTCCAGGGATATGAGTATAAGTATTTATGACCATTTGGCTTTAACAATTTTCTTGTGTTGACACGTGGGGTTAATTATTATTGTTGTTATTATGAAGGGAAACGATTAGCACTTTATTTACGATTACTTCACCCTTTTCCATCTTCATCTTCTTCATCATGTCTTCCTTCACCGATTTTTTTTTTAAATTAATTCGTTTAATTAAAGTTTCAAGAATGAATGAAATTGAGCTCACCGTACTTAGGACAGTTATTTATAGTTAATCATAGAGAAACCACCTAATTGAACCGATTTAATGACAGACATCCGATTAGGCAAAGACATTGTTCTGGAAGGAAAACTCATGCTATGTTGAGTTAGGTCAGACCAAGTGATGGATTGCATCTTAGCTAGCTCACTTAGGCCTGAAAATTCTCTTTGCAATACCACAGGAAGGTCACGACGGAATACTCAGAGGTTGAACCTCTTGGCAAAACTGGGTCTTCTCTGGATCACAATGGGATCACGGGAAATGAAATAGCTGATAAACTTGCTGGGCAAGGCAAGGAGTGTTTTTTAAGATCCGATCCTAGGTTAAGTCTGCCTGCATTCCCGATTATGGCTTTCATTGACAGTTGACAGATGACAACTGAATTACTCCCCAGGTTGCCGGCAGGCCAAAGAAATGCGTCTCAAGGTATCAAGCAGATGGAGGGTGATTTCATGTTCCTCTGTGCTTATGAAGCTTCTGCTGAATTAATTGGTGGGTAGGCATAGTCTAATGTCATGCCCTCCGATCAAGCAATGGCTTCTGGTCCAAGATTCAGCGTATGCCCAAATTTTCTAGTCCGATTGTAGGTTATACCCTGTGGCCACCTCTGATTGCCCTTACCTATAGAATCTACTCAAAACTTAAGGAGGAATTAACATGCAGCGACTGAGATTCCTATACCTTCAGAGACAAAATATATGTCTAGGCCTGTGCCACTTGTCACAAGATCAACAGCTGAAAGTTCTCCCGATATACAGATTCCTAATAAACGTGATTTCTGGACTCCATGCCCTTCTTATTAAAATGTATTTAAAAGCTGTTTTGAATAAGTGCAACTTCTGCAAACTATTGCCAACATTATAATGGTTAAGAAGGCAAAAATACTCGTATGTTCTCGGTGCAACCATTTCTTGATTCATTGTGAATGGGTTTGCATGGACAAAACATTGTCAGTCTTTCCTGATAGGCATTGTAGTACTGCATTCCATTCAAACACCAGGAAAGGAAGGATTTAGTCCATATCCTTTCTTTTATTTAAGGAAGGGAGAGTGCCTGTTTGTCCTGTGTCTTGCTTCACTGATAATGCAGGCAAGTAGATGTCTCGTGCAGCAGGGGGCAAGGTCTTAGAGCACCGCGCGCTCAAGGGATTGTTAGTCCCCAAAAATTACTGCACACAGCGCGGGCGATGGAAAGTTAGGGAGGAAAGAAAGAGAGGTACCAATGTTAGTTGGTCTTGTATGTTTGGAGGTTATAATGACTAGGATATGAAGAGCTCGGCAGGGCATTCCATAAGCGAGTTGTTCGGCTTAGGAAAGAATCACGATATTTTCGAAAGTGTGCTTGAGGGTGTACTGATGAGCATTCATAGCGAGACTGGTGTTACGGTTGGAGATGCAATGTTATTCCACATCTTTTTAGTTAGAATAGGGCTTAGGCGACTATTTCCTGACTTTATTCCGAGTTATATGTCTTACGATGAACCTACTACTCCACCAACAAACATTCTTTGCATTAGTATCGCAATATTTGAAACACAAGCCCCATTTTCCCGAAATAGAAGAACAGGGACGTGAGTCCGGGAACGAATATGAAAAGCAGAGAGTACTGTCGTCAGCAAAGGAGTAAATTGGATTAGAAGTAGCAGACAATAGATCATTGATGAAAATTAAAAAGAGTGTCGGAGATAGAACGGAGCCCTGGGGCACACCAGCATTTATTTTGTGAATATCAGACTTGAAACCATCCAAAAAAAACTTGAATTGAGCGTTCCGAAAAGTGATTTATAATCCATTGAAGAAGAGAGCCGTCGATTCCAAAAGCACGCATTTTCGACAAAAGAGCCTGATGCCAAACTCTGTCAAATGCCTTAGAAATAGCAAGTGCAACTATCTTGCTTTCACAGATTGATGTAAACTTTGGTTCCACTTTTCGATGAGACATGCCATCAAATCACCAGTGGACCTGTTGCTACGAAAACCGTACTGCCGGTCATTAAGAAGTTTTCGTGTTTCGAGATATTTCATGAGCTGACGATTTGTCAGCGTTTCCATAACCTTGGAAAGAAGGGACGTAAGTGCGATGGGTCTGTAAGAGGAAATAGAAGAAGATTCGCCTTTTTAGGGGACGGGCTGGACAAATGCTGTTTTCCATCTGCTCGGAAAGAGTCCTAAAGAGTAGGATTGATGGAAAAGTTTACATAGTGGTTTTGACAGCGTAGAAGAACACCTCTTCAGAAGAAAGGGAGATATACCATATAGACCAGAGGATTTGTGAGCATTAAGATCTTTAAGTACTCTTGCTACTACACGAGTGCGAAAGTGGATTCATCCCATTGAAAATTTGACGCACTCAAGTGTAGGCGGAGACAAAGCACAATCTGGAAGCGTTGAGCTGCCCCAAAGCGTGCAGCAAGCAGATTGGCTTTGTCCAAAGAGCTGACAGCTGGAATGTCATTGTAAATGAGCATTGGGATGGAGCGTGGGGCAGAACATAGGGACATTTTTTTAAATCAAAGATCTTAAGGATATCATATCATTTGCACATGAGAGATTCCAAAAGACTCCATAAATTCGACTCTGTAGTTAATATCTAGTCTCATAAAGGACTATCTGGCTCTTGTGGTGATGTTATGGTAGAACTTTGTATAATACATCACTTATTAGCCCATGATTTGCTGATAATTTCGCCACTGGTTTTCTGTGCACAAGCAGCGTAGGATTTTTTGAAAAGCTCTGAGACTTAGCAGTCTTATAAAAGTTTAGCAGTTACACTATAATGTCATGAAGTCCGGGATATTCATATTCATGCATGTAAAAAGCATTGGTCCAAGTTAATGCGATCGCAAAAAATTTCTCTATTGAACTTAAGGTATGCACTATGCAGGTAATGATGTAACGCAACGGATGAGGTCCTTTCTCAACATGATGTTAAAGTCATCAATAATGATTGGCAAGTCATACTTTTGCTTACTTCTAGGAGTAATTATTAGTTAAAAATTTAAGTAAGTTTATGTAACTTGTTTCATTTGCTATTTAAGAAATTCTCCAGAATTAATGTAGAGGTCTTTTACTGAATCTGTCCAATCGCAATTACTTGATGCTAGTGGTATCTTCTTGGTACTATTCTATAGATTCTCTTAAGTATGTTTTGTCTCAGAATGTTTGAGCATGAAAAACATTCAACGACCTAAGTTCCGCAGTCGAAATACCATAAACTACGTAACTGCTAAAGCAATGCTCAACTTGCGGGAAGGCTCTTACAAGATTGGAAAAGGACTACGCCAATATACATTTTAAGAAAATTTTACCGACGAAACAAAAGAAACACCAAATACCAGACATCTGATTGAGTTCCTAAGGATCGAGGATGAATCAGAGTAGTAAATTCCGAAAGTGACGCTCTGCGACGTTCGCAATCAGAGTGTTTTTTCACGAAACTAGAGAAATTGAATCACTCGATGCTGACTTAAAAAGCTGGAATCATTGTTGGCCTCACCACATACTATACCTAGAACAACAATTTCAAATAACCCAACAGGAAATAGTCCAGAAACATCATGACACCGAATACTTTCTTCACTAACCCGATGATTTTGCCGTCAATATGGCACGTGACATTAGCCGATTGTAACTAAAGGCCTTGCCATATTCAAGCACTTAGACTATGTTCATGCACTTTTGGCGTCATTGATGCTGACATTTCAGTTTTCAACTTTTTTTTTTAAAGATGATGCCAACCACTCACAAATTCTCCAAACAGCGCCGCAACAATAGCCGAGGGGCAATCTTTATTTAGTTTTGCATATTAGCAGATGTCTCCAAGACAGTAGTGAGCCTCATCAACAAGCCAAATTTCATGGTAAAATAGTGAATCGACTTCCGACGGTTCATGTACCCAATCAGAGAAGGTACGGCGCAAACTATTATTGCCTGGCTTTAACTTTTGGAACAATTCAATTGTGTAAGCCTGTATAACAAAAATCTTGCGTTAAATCTTTCACAAAAGTCGATAGACACGTAGCAAGTTCTTGCGCACAATGACGAATCGATTCATTAGGATCTTCTTTAACAGCGCCAACAATTTTATTTATGCACATTTTGCACATTTGTGTGCAGTGCGAAGGCCTTCATCCATTCAGCGCTCTATGACCATGCCGGCAGTCAGATTAAATATCAGCTGGGGAACCCTTCCTATATTGGAAAAGAAACTCTTTAAATGAACACCCTTATAATCAAACTCAGTAGCAAGCAACAGGGTTTAATAAATCGCTTCAAAACCAACGAAAAACAAAGAAGGAATATCTCGACACTGCTTCTTCGTCTTCATCACAATAGAGAAGCTTTTGATAGAGTTCCAAGAGATCGTATATAAACGGGGCATAAATCTTAAAAAGATCTGTTGAAACAAAAAAAATAGTGAATCAAGGAAAACCGAATTTAAAGCTCGTGTCAAGAAGGCAATGTCCAAAGTTCGTTGTGTAAGATTTGATATTGCAGCTGTACATCGACTAATCCGAAATATTTTCTATTTTATTTGTCGATGACATTTTATCATAATTGAAAAAGTAATAGCCATTCAAGCAATAGTGAATATTTGGATAGAGCAGCTGCATGGTAACGGTTTTCCTAATCAGTCCTACAAATACCGAATATTTGATCTGATCATGATACTCAACATTAAACTTATCTCCTTCTCATAACTACGCTCAATATCATAACAAGCCACGAGTATGATGTAACGACTCAAAAGTTCCCAAACCAGCACTCATATTTCCCTGATTTTGATGAGCATAGTACAGCATTGTTCCTCAAAGTTTTTAAGAAGCACCACATCACGTAAGTCCTTCTTATAAATATGTAGTTTCATTCAGGGTGAATTCAAAATGCTAACAAATGTAGAAAACGGCAAACTATGCTCACAACGATGCACTTATCATCTTCAGGTTCTCTCATCAATCTGTGAAAGGTGTACTAACAGAATATCTGTATAAATACCCTATGAAGCGCATGGAACAAGAACAAATAGACAATGGCGTCATTCTACAATATTTAAGGTCTCTCAAAGTATCCCAAAAGAATCAACCCAAAAGTCAAATGCTCTTGTGTTCCTCAAGAAAATTGTTGCAGAGCAAACTCCAATGTCCATGGAGGACGCTTTTAAAAATCTCCTCATCTTGCTTCATATAACCTTTGCACCCACATTGTTTGTTTTTATAAATGAATGCATTGAGTTTCGCTGAGGCATACCACAAACAGTGTTTTCTTCTTGCCTTTTTAAATCCATTTATTTGCTTTTCCGTTTTTACCAGATAAATATCCGTTTGTAGCGATTCTTTCCGGACAAGCCAAGCCATGCCAAACCAATTATTGCAAACATCAATCCCTATTTTGCTTTATCCACCATATCCGCTGAATAAATACAGAAAAAATGTATTTACTCAGCAGAACTGTTCCATTTGCTTGATCCCGTTTCCGATCCCCCGATACATTTACACTCCCTGGCAATGGCAACGCGCAAATTAACCACCAAGACCAAAGGGCAAAGAATAACAATAAAAGCAAGTAGAAAGGAGGTTTAAAAAAAAAACTGCAACAACAACAACCGCACAAAAACAAAGTATATGGGTCAAATATCTCTTGAATAGCTATGTTGGAATTTACCCCGTACATTCTTCGGGTGTGTTTGTGTGAGCTTAAGGTTTATCCTCTTTTCCTAGGCAAGTTTAATCCTTAATCCATCTTGAGCATCTTTCTTTGCACTCATTTTTAAACACCCTGTCATGGGATCTATCTATTTCCAGGAGCCAACTGTGAGGAGAATGTAGATGAATGCATGTCCAATCCATGCCAAGGTGGTGGCATTTGCCGGGACAGAGATAACGGATATGTATGCACTTGTCAACCCGGTTATCTGGGTATACATTGTGAGATTGATGTGGCCGTCTGTGAAACAGGTGAGCGGATTCCACAGGAAAAAACATTAATATTACCACATTGTAGAAGGAATTAATTCTGACAAGGATTCCTTACCGATTTTACCACAAAGTCTATGTAGTACGTATACTTTTTTCATTAGTCTTTCCTGTTTCGTTTGTCTGCAGGTACAGGCGCCAGATGTCACAACGGAGGTGAGTGTATAGAGGGACCTGGCTTAGAATTCACCTGTGACTGTCCGCCTGGCTGGAGAGGACGCATTTGTCAAGACGAAATTAACGAATGCGAATCCTCACCGTGTCAGAACGGAGGTGTTTGTGTGGACAAATTAGCATCATACGTCTGTGCCTGCCCTATGGGCTACACTGGAACTAATTGCGAGGAAGAGATCCTCATTTGTGCTGATAATCCTTGTCAAAATAATGCGCTGTGCCTGATGGAAGAGGGTGTCCCAACATGTTACTGTGTGCCGGACTATCATGGGGAAAAATGCGAATTCCAGTATGATGAATGCCAGTTGGGACCAAAATGCATGAACGGTGGTGTCTGTATCGATGGAGTTGACACATTTACCTGTTCATGTCCACCGATGCTGACGGGTATGCTCTGTGAATGCTTAATGATCGGCGACGAATCATTAGATTGCAATTATACGGCACCAATTACACCTGCACCGACTACGACAACAACCACAACCACAACGACCACTGAGGCACCAAGTTCCGAAGAAGGTACCACTCCATCGGCACCAGCCTTTACCACTGGAAGAGGAAGTGACGACAGTAGTGGTGATACTGGAGAGTCAATTACATCTGGTGCTAGTTCCTCAGCTGAAACAGCGGAATCTGATGAATTCGAATACACAACGGTCTCAAGATTCGATGTGACAGGAACGACGACATCAAAATATCCTGAACGGTCTAGTAGTAGTGAGGAATATGAGGAGCTTCCAATGACAATCACTTCACGTCCAACAATAATTCATCATCGGACAACAATTAAGACGACATTCCCTTATGAATACACAACTAAACGTCCATCTTCAGTGTGGCCACCTGCACCTGGTTATACCGTTACTGAAATTCCACCAACTCGCCCACCATCACCAGCGAGCAAATATTACCCTGACACAACAACTATTGCCACCGGAATTCAAACAGAATACACCGACTATGACCAAGAGATTGGAGTCAGTGTCTATGGAACGACTACTCGCCCCAGACCACCACCATCTTTCGGAATAACAACGACAGTTGCACCATTCTTCACTGAATACCCAGAAGTCTATGGGAGCAAGGTAACCGAAATCACAAAGGACTTCAGCATTACAAACGGTGGTCGCATTACGACATATCGACCACCTACACCACTCTATCCATCAACAGTGCTGCCATATGACTACGATACCTCTGGAGTGAGCATCGATATTACGACGTCAACGCCCGGCAAAGTGGGTGGTTCAACTTCACTCTTACCACATCCGACTATACCGCCATATTGGCCATCTTCTACGCTACAACCAACTCCGATGCCAACAACGTATAAGCCAATACCGCCACCAACAACATTCCGACCAACACTACCTCCATTCTCGGAGTATACAACAAAAACTATATTCACCGACGATTTGATCACATATCCAACGACGATGCCACCAATCACCACAACCGAATACGACTACGTTTCAATACCGACAACCTCACCACCCACATTACCACCGCCAACGACTCAAGCTCCTCCACCTCCACCGCCACCACCAACAACGACAACAACAACAACAACAACTCCAGCTCCCGCTCCAACATATCCTCCAACGCCACCACCTACAACAAGACCTCCGCCACCACCACCAACGTTACCGCCGGTCCTTACTACACAATCATCGATTTCAGCATCATCATCTTCGTCAGAGGAAAGCACAGAATCCACGAGCATCAGCGGTCCTGGTGGAACCGGTGGAGTATCTGGAGGACTGGACAATGCTACCACTGGCGTTCCGGATTGCATCAAATTGGGTTGCTATAATGGAGGTACTTGTGTCACCACTTCAGAAGGCTCCAGGGTGAGTAATGGCCAACGTTCTCCCTTTTAATATAAATGTTCGCTTTCTTTGTTCCATATCCGGGCTGAATATGCCACCATTACTGGTTTCCATTTTAAGTTTTTCTTTTTCTTTTTTTTCCGTGCCCCTCCCTACTCTAACCCGTCATCTAGCTTTTTTCAACTAAACTCCCTGTTCAGGTAAAAGATCTATTTAGTGCTTTCCACTTGAATGGTAAGTGAGCAACTGAATCTCCTAGAAATGAGTCTCGCTCACTCCCCCAATAAAATTAAGAAAGGTGGTGATACCTTCCATCACACACAACCCAACATGACAACTTAGGTTAAATCGACGATGATTAAATAGATACGATTACGAGTACACCAATTATACACACAGCCATATGTAGGTACGTGGAAAAAGTATCTAGATAATAATTAATTCTAAATGGAGAGACAAATGTATGTGAGCACACATACTCGCCCACACTTTCTCAAACGTCGAAATCTTCTAATTTTTTCACTGTCAGCAATTAAAGGTGGGTACTCGAAGATTTATTCCTATTAGGACATGGGTAATATCTTTTGGTTAGGACTTGAAGTTCGTATCTTACGTTCGAAGGAGGTCATACGTACATATGTGTGAAATCGTCCACTGGAGTGTAAACAGTATACTAGTCTCGATATGAAAAATGCTCGTAAGTAAATGTGCTCTATGTGTAATCTAACACACATATGAGTATGTCTTCACACGGGTCGTTTACTCATACTCTTTAAAAGTGTAAGAAAAAACCCTTTCTGCACATATTCTCCGTTATTCTTTCACGCGTACCTTGGTTCTCATGTCCAGATAAGAACATTGCTGGCAATAAGGGCTTCTATCATGCAACTATTAGTTGCAAAATAAACACCCACTTCTACTTGAATGACAATTTTTTAGAAATATTCCTTGGCAAAGAGCCAGTTTTAAAAACCGAGTTTTGATGTGTTTGAAAACTGCTTCAACTGCATATGCCTATATTAGCTGTTTATAACCAATTTGCTGCTGTAATCGAAACGATGCTTCAGACGATGTCTGAGATCAGTTTCTGCAAAAGCTACAGCTATTCACTTCCTTTACTTTAGATGGCGCTACAGTCCGGGGTGGACCTGGACCTCAGTCAACAAACGTCTCGAGCTAGCTCAATCTTTTGCACTTGCGTGGGCTACCTGTGTCTCAGTCTTCCTCTACTGCGCTGTCCCTCGGGGGCGGATTGAAAGACTTTTCGGACCGGAGCGTTTGTGTCCATCCGCTCTACATGATCCAGTCTTCTCAGTCGTTGGATCTTCACTCTTCTGGCTAGATCGATGTCGCTGTACAGTCCGTACAGTTCGTCGTTGTATCTCCTCCTCCACTGTCAATGCAGACGGGATAATGTTTTTGATAATGTTCATGCCTCTGAGCCATAAAGCAGGTCCTATTTAATACTTCGGATAATTAAATCAAATTCAAAAACAGAGTTTCCGTTTATAAGTGTACAATCCCTCACTTCCGACGAGGTCCAAGGAAGACTGATACATACTAGGAGGGGTGAAAAGTAACCTAGTTGGGAATGAACAAATTTTTTTTTTAAATGTTTTTTTGTTTTATTCAATAAAGTCCCCTTCTAGCTTGATACATTTATTCCAGCGATTCTCCAACTTCTTTATCCCGTCCGGAAAGTAATTTTCCGATAAGTCTGCAAAATACTCCTGCGTGGCGTCGATGATTTCCTCGCGTAAGCTGAATTATTTATTGATGAGCCATCTTCTGAGGTTTGGGAAGAGATAACAATCCGAGGGAGCCAAATCGGGCGAATACGGTGGATGCGACAGCAATTGGAGCCGTAAGTCATGGATTCTAGCCGTGGTTACGATGCTCCTATCCGCCGGCACATTGTCTTGCAAAAACAAAATTTTTTTTCGCTTCATGTGAGGCCGTTTTGCAGCGATTTCAGCCTTCAATCGCTTCAATAATGCACAGTTATACCCGCTGTTGATAATTTTTCCTTTTTCGAGATAGTCCGCGAAGAGTATGCCATGACAATCCCAAAAAACCGACGCCATAACCTTTCCGACCCATTGAGCCTCCCTCGGCCGCTTTGGAGCACTCGTGCCGGCTTCAGTCCATTACCGGGCACTCATTCTGTTCTCTGGTGTGTAATAGTGGATCCAGGTTTCATCAACAGTTACAAATCGACGCCAAAAGTCCGCCCGATTCCGCATCAGCAAGTCCAGGTGTGAGCATGCGCGGCACCCAGCGGCAGGATAACTTTTTCATATGCAGAATATTGCCCAAAATATGGCGTGTGCGCTCAGTACTAATCTTTGTGGTATCTGCTAGCTCGCGCACCTCCACTTTCCGAACAGCCAACATCATTTCATTTAATTTTTTTGACATTGTCCTCTGCAACCGCATCGGAGGGCCTGCCGCTGCGGACTTGATCGGTAGTGGAGTTGCGGCCACCACGAAACTCTCGAAACCAATATTTGACGGTGTAATCTGACGGAGCACTAGCCCCACAATATTTATCCAACTTTTCATTTGTTTCCTTCACCGTTTCGCCTCTCAAAAAATAATGTTTTATGAGAGAATGAAAATCGTTTTTGTCCATACTCAACCTGATGCCAAACATGTCAACAACAATCAGCTGTCAAAACAAAACTAAAGACGGTATCGCACTGAAATTTGGCATGTCTGCCTAAATATGAACGGACTTCAAGGCATCATAACCTTTTTTGCAGTAGAAGCGCTTTTTGGCGGTCAAGGAGGTTACTTTTCACCCCACCTAGTAAGTATATTGTCGGTGCCTCCACATTCGCATACTCAATTGAATCCAATATAACAAGACCCTTCAGTTGCGATCCTCTGTGCTGGTGTCGCCTGCTTAGATTTAAGTCAAAGATTATTCAAAAATGAGCATCAGTATCAATCAGCTCCACATGTTGTCGCTACTTCATCTGCTATAAATGTGCTTTTGTGACTACTTGGGAATACTGATGTTTCCGTATACATAGCCCTTTATTAAGTCTTCTTGTCCATTTATCATCATTACACATTTGGCGTTGTATTGCACGAAAAAATTTTGAAGCGAGAATAACAAAAAATATCTTCATTTACTCGGATAAGGGTTCATGATCCTACAGCCGAAATCAGAGTCTTATGACTTCATATCAAATCAGTTTTGTGCTCTTTTAATAGGACTTAATCTATCGGCTCCTTAGTCTAAAGAAAATGCTATTGACAATACTTACTATTTTTCTATGTTCGTTTTCTTGTCAGAGGCTTCTGGCGCACCTAGGAACTCCTTGATTCTTTCAAAAACGTAACTTTTGGAAATATATGTAACTCGGCCATACAGCACCTAAACGATTTAAGTTATATAAGTCAGCAGAACCTTGGTTGGTGATACAAAATAAGGTCAGTACTCGTATGTGTTAAATGAGGGTAATGCGAGTTTCGTACATGCCCGTGGCTGGCCTCCACTCCTATATTGCATATTGGCCGACATTATATTTAATCCTTTAAACAGATCTAAAGTATACGCTAAAGCACACCGCAGCTAGCTATCGTTTGTAAAGCCTGTGACGTAATCGCCGAGCGTTACACTAGAAATGGGCTATTAGGCGATCCTATCAAAATTGCGGTTGTTCTCTTAAACTTAAAGGCGTAGTATTTAGACGTCATGCTGTTATATTTGTTTGAGCTCAAATTTTCGCATTGAAGTTCATCAAAGCGCTATTGCCTTTCTGTCAAAGCAAGCCATCAGCTGCCACCGAAGAGGTTCTGGACGGCTATGATAGGACATTTTATATTCAATATATCGGATCTTTTGTTGAACAAGTCCCACGTAAATACCTCATTGCTATCTTTAACAAGATTCCGGAGAACCATCTTAACTTTATACTTATATCATGAGCTGCGCTCCTTAAGCCTTTGGACTTTTTTTTTATAATTGGCACACGCACAATGGATTTTATGTACCTAACCTTAAAATGTTTGAACATAGTGCGGCCGAAATTGGAGTTTGCCGAGTGCGTTTTGACTCTGGTCTTGTGCAAAATTTAATCCGATGCAATGATACCGAAAATAGTGTTGCTGAAAAGTATTAAATCGACTTTCTCTATTTGCTAAGACATAGTTTAGACAAGGATCTCAGCCAGGAAATAGACCTAAGCCTGATCTTCACCAAAGACTACGGAATCGACCTAGGCTGTGGCAACGGGATCGCAGGAAATAAGATTGCCTGTGACCTTACTAGTAAACCCTGAACTAGCAATGAGTCATCTTATTGTAGATGGCTTGACTCTCAGCATAAGATAAGTGAATATATCCGGATGCCTCTAAGGCGTCGATCGTCCTGCAGTTCCTTCATATATGTTTTTTTAAGCCAGTACTTGATTTGATTTTGAGTAAAACGTATACAATTTCTTTAATTAGCAGTTTGTTTGTATTTAATAGAAAGAACACATTCTGCACATAATTATTGACCACAACTTCGAACCCACCATGACTGGATTTGATAAATGCCCGTATGTCCGTATGTGGACTGTTCGGAAGATCTCCTTTGAAGAAGCCACTTTTATCTAAAGTGAATATGGTGAGGAGGCTCAATTTTTTTTAGGACCATATTTTTTTGACTCCAGGGAAATAGAATTCAGTCTTGTGGAATGATGAATGTAAATTCCAACTTTTTAGAAGCAATGGAAAACATTACGTGAGGCGACCAAAGGGTGAAAGATATAATGTAAAGTATCAATTACCAACTGTAAAAAACGGTGGAGGTTCGGTTATAGTCTAGGCATGTTTTTCTCGATCTGGAGTTGGGCTAATTTTTCACATAGATGGAATAATGAATCGGCATCATTACTTGCAAATATTGAAAAACATTATGCTTCCGTATGCTGAAGAAGAAATGCCAATTAAGTGGATCTTTCAGCAAGACAACGATCCGAAGCATTCGTCCAGGTTAGTAAAAGATTGGTTCCAACAGGAAAAAGTGAATGTTTTGGAATGGCCGTCTCAATCCCCGGATCTTAATCCAATAGAGCACTTGTCGGACAACGTGTTGTCTCAATTCTTGGTACATATTTTTTCCAGTTTCCGTACACCAATATTCTTTTAAAATTTCGTAAAGAATTTCAAAATATATCTTTATGCCAAGACTTATCAATGTAAGTATAAGGGTTTTTATGTTAGAACTGAGATTGTGAATAGATTATGTTTCCAAACTTTTTTCCGACACTGTATACTCGTATAGTGAATACCCTTGAAAGTAACACACTGATTAGCTTCCTTTTTGAAAAAAATATATATGGTCTAATGAGTCCACCAGACCACAGACCACATCAAACTGTGCATTTTTCGGAACACTAAGGCGTTTCGATAATCTCTTGTGGATATCTTCGCTCAAAATGCGACAATTTCATGTGAGCCAAAAATGAGCCCCATCGCTAAACTAAAAACGGATCCAATACCAGTTAATTTGAAGCCTACCTATATTCATCTTTGCATACAATTTTCCATAAAACGGTAGTGTACATTGTTTGCACTGTACACTGTCACAAGTCTATAGGTCATTCGTAAATTGTAAATCATGTAGCTCTGAGGGTTGACTAAAGATATCGCCTGTAATCCGAGAAACTATTCGTATTTTGTAAAGTTAAATCTCAAATTGATAATTATCCAACCATCAATCGAAAACCACAACCCTGACAGCATAATCATAACCCACAATATCGTGTTCATAATTTACCCTTCTTTATGTTGGTACAATGTAATGCTTGTACATTCGGCCTGACTTTCATCCAATTAGCCATTGGGCACTCGTATTTGTAATCGTCTTATTATTGTTTTCTCCCTTATTGACATACCAACTGCCAGTAGTCTGTATGTCTTTCATTCTCCATCTCTGGATATTTGTGCATCCAAAACAACAAGGTAACCAAAGTACACAAAATCGAAATGCCTTCTCTTAAGTTACATGTAAATTGACAGAGATCAATACCAGGAGTAATAAACAGAAAATCCTTCCCATATTGTGGACCAGGAATGTTGGGAAGTCAAACAACAAAGTTAACGTTGTAATAATTTTCGGATTATTTTAAACACTAAACGGGCGAATGAATGCCTGTAACCTAAATGTGTACACTTCCGCTTCGCTGTATTCAACATACAAGGCGAGGTGTGTCGTAATTTCATTGTCGGCGACCCTAATTCAGTCCTAGTTCACATCAGAAAAGGAAACCAATGGCAGGATATTGATTTTCAGGCAACTTTCCATAATGCATAACTTTTTCAGGTCTCTGCGGATCTCCGGCAAAAAACTTTCAACTATTAGTGGCATTGTTTGAGAGGTAGTCATTGTATGGGAGTGCCAGAATAGTGCTTTCTCTATATACTCGTAATCTGTATGTATCTGCTCACATCTCACTTTTTACCCGAAGCCAATGAGATCGTATGCGGGACCGAATTCCATCATCATCATCGTCATCATTATAGTCGTAACCATCATCAACGACATTATGGTTGCAGCCACCGTCATCGACGTCAAACTTTCTCATTCCTGTAGGATTCTGAGGTTCAGCTTATTTGCATGCAAGGGGACTTCGAGTCGGGTTTTTGCACGATTTTCTAAGAGTGTTTCTGCAGATATTTTTCTCTCCCCCTCTCCCCACTTTAAGCCCACTATCATTACAAATATATTTCATGCGATAACATTTGCTTTTCCATCAAAGTTCCATAAGGCAAAGTTTGTGTGTGCTTTTGCCCTACGATTTTCCATTTTGTTTGTGCAGCATACGAGTACATGCACAATTAGTATTTACTATATGTATATCTTTGATGACGCAAATGTGATCACGTGACGGGTATCTAATACCCGTACTGTAATAGAGGCAGCGCTTCTTAAAGTCACGCAGTAATTCAACTCCTATGCGAGAACTAGCAACTCTTTTTTTATTTTAAGCGTCATCGTTCTCTCGGTTGCCTCATAAATCTTTAGTTGTCTCGTCTGGGTATAACGATGTACGGAATGAGATACAACCTACCCTTTTGTTTAAAGGATGTCGCGGTTGTAGTACAAAAGTAATTATTCCCTTTGCTATGAAGAAGAGTTGTACGCATTGAGTTAAAACGTATATTCCAAAGAATTCTAGGATCATTAACTAATGATTAATGCGAGCAACATTATAAAACAACTATGACTACTACCCCTTACATAATACAAATGGCAGCAAATATTTAATATTTGTAACTGTCAGGGTTTTATTTATTTAAAATGCTAAAGGTTGGTTTTATGAAGAATTCTAGCTCTAAAATTGGCCAACCAAAACTTCTAATCCCAAAAAAACAAAAGAAAGAATTTAAAGAAAACGTCTTTGGTATGGAGATACGCGTAACTCAATACAGATTTGGATGTCATTACCTATTTAACTCTATAAGCTTTTATCAGCAACAAAATTAGACTAATTGGTATTGGTCAGGAGTTTTAACGTTCAGTTAACGATTTTGGGTAACACAAAATGTCACTTTAAGTCAGTTGTTCTTGCTGTGGAGGGCCGACGCGATAAAAAAAAAGATGAGCTATGCAGAATATCCTTCAAAAGAATATAGGCCTAAATAACACAAAATATGGATACAAAACAAATGTCACAGAATTGGAAACCCATAAAATGCTTTCAGCGTTCTAATGCGACTTGAAATCGAAACAGGCACCCTTTTTAAACTGAGATAAGTCGAATTCCCAAGATTTTCAAATAATTATGTAAAGGAATCTCTGAAACGATAAAGTAAACCTGCTTTAAACAGAATTTATTTAACACACAGATCTCCACTTTATACAGAGTCATCAGTAAATTTAAGTTGATTTAGAATTCGATCAAACTTTTATTTCAATACATTGTTCGGATCTTGCGATTATGAATGGAATATACAATAATATTATTCAAATGTCCTCCACGGGAGTTCTTGCAGGACATGATTTTGAGAAGGTATTGTAATTTTCGACGACTTTTCGACACATATCGTGCAATAACTCGACCACAACTCGACGAATAATCATTTTCAAAGCATCAATAGCACGATCTTTCGCATAGCCTCGCAAGAAAAAATCCAACGTCGACAACGCACACACGATCTTGGTGGCCAATTCACATCACGCAAATAAACTCGTCCAAGAAATTTTTCTTGCAATAAAGCCAAAACGGGTCGTATTTTGTGAAATGTGGCACCGTCTTGTGGAAACCACATATCTTTCACTTCCATATCTTCGATTTGGTCCAAAAAAAAATCGATTTCTCATTTTCTATGAAGTATGGACACCATCAGCCCGAATTACAATGGTC
This sequence comes from Volucella inflata, assembly GCA_928272305.1. Taxonomy (NCBI): domain Eukaryota; kingdom Metazoa; phylum Arthropoda; class Insecta; order Diptera; family Syrphidae; genus Volucella; species Volucella inflata. Next base: position 109,044,442 of record OV743720.1, on the reverse strand, counting down.
TTTCGGCAGTTAAGTTTGGATTTTCACCTCTCCAAATGCGAAAATTTTGTTTGTTTATGTATCCACCGAGTGAAAAATTAGCCTCATCCATTAAGGAAATGTTTGAAAATTCAATCACCAACGAGCACCATACTGGCGTATATTCTGCGCATTCCATGGTCAGCTGATTTTAATTCTTAAGTGTTTTGAACTTTGTAAGAGTGTAGATCCAAATTCAAATGCAAAATACGTCATAATGTGCCGTAAAATAAGCTCAAATGCTGTGCTCGCCGTAAAATCAGTATGCTTGGATCTTTTTCAACACTTTCACAAGCGGCAGCCATTTCATTGATGGATAGGCCTTAATATATCAGTAATAGAGCCAGTCTCTTCGAATTTGTTTACAGTTTTCCCTATAGTACGTTCAGATGGATGGATTATGTCAACCATAATTTGAGCGTAGTGCGCTCAACGTACCTACTTCAGAACCACTATTTTTGTAGTAAAAATATTGTAATATTGGCGATTGTTAAATATTCCATATATTAAAAAGGGAAACCTTTAACTAAACACAAGCATGAATGACAGTTCGGTTTGACGTATGTAACTGAAACAGGGGTGTCAGATACTGACCAAAATTGACATCATTTCACTAATTTTCGAATCACATTGTGTTAAATTCGACACCAATAAGTTAAAGACTAATAAGTTATGAGTACTAAGAAAAGGACACCAAACTTAAAATATGATTTCGATTTTTAATGGAAGACGCAATCCAAATTGCATGGCGAACAATATATTTAAGGTTTTGATTAAGTTGTATTTTAGGCCCGAATTAATCCTCCTTTAACTTTATCTCAAATAAAAACACTTAAATAAACTTCATATAATTGAGTAACATTTTTTTCATAACCAGAAGCAGTGAGTTGCGATTAGTCTTAGAGTCTTTCTGAATCGTCTTCATCTTCATGTTTGATTTGATAGATATGAAAATTAACTGCGCAAAACTGCAGCTTTCCTTTTCAGCAGGGATTTGTATCAACTTAGGCCAAGTTGCCAGGCAAAAGCGAGCACTGGCTTCAGCAGTTTCAGCATCCAATGACACAGCAGTATTAGGGTGGAACACCAGAATAGTGATATCTTCCAAAAGGAAAAACTCAGAACCTACAAGTAGTACTGACATAAAGAACTAGTCCGTTGTGCTCGTTGTATGTTTTGTTAAACGAAGTTTCTTAATCTTCGTAAAATGATAATTAAACGCTTCAAGTATAAAATGCTTAGTGCACCGGCAGCTACAACGTCAAGGACGAGTACTTGCGACCTGATGATAGTGTATGTCGGGCACTAACACAGAAGTTTAACAACAACTTAAAACCCCGTTAAGACACCCTAAGCAGCCTGAAGTCGCATCTTCTTAGTGACAGCAGAAAATTCGTTGACCTCAGCCTGACTTTGGGGACCATTCGTTTAGCCTACTATCATCCTAAAGTCTCCTAGAAAAGCAAGGCACTCGTAGGTTTTCGACACCAAATGTTTAATCTAGGACGACACCCAAATACTTAGTTTCGCTGAAGATGCGAATGTTGTTGCTTCTTCTCAGTTTTGACAAAGCCAATTTTTAAAACACCATTAAAGCACAATATGCGCAATGCCAACTAAAAGCACAACAGAATCACCTGCACATGAAAGATATTGAACGGATTAAGAAAGGAGCCAGCCAGCACAGAGAATTCAACGCACAACAATTTTGTGCATAAACTATTACTTTCCGGCCATTCAACATGAAGGCAATATAAATGAAATTTCACAGGGTTCATATGTCATCGAAAAGAGATAAACTAGGAAGTAGATTTGTTTTGCTGGAGAATCTCCTCAAAATGGTATTTTATTTCATAGGAAATGATCAAACTTGCAGCGAGTAAAGCCCTCTTTAGTGTTATGCTCTCTAAGATTTCTTTTCAAAGGAAACTTTGCGGAAACACAGACCCCTACATGCCTTCTGTATCAGCAGATTCAGAGACTCTGTAGATATAACTAGTTCCGTAGGTGTAACGTTGTTAAAACAAAATTATTTAATTTGGTACTCTTCCGAAATAGGCACAGTCTTTTAAAAAGATTTTACCGAATTTTGTCGCTGTGACCATTTCCCTTTTTCATGATGTAAATCTGCACACAGTTCCCCTGCCGAAGGGAGTAAGTAGTACCTTATGCGTCGAAAATATTACGCTTATCCCATAATCCTAGGGCAAATGCATTTTAAGTTCGAACTTCGCTCCTTAATCGGTCTAAGGAATTCTTCCTCCCTTTTAGGCACATCGTCCCATTCGGCGATAAACTTTCTTCTTTAGTCTGACACTGGATACCAGGATATTCGAATGCGGATTCTTTGAACTGATGCAGTACTATATGTAACTTGACAAAGTACACAAATAAAGATAAGTCTTGAGTCATAAACACAACGATAACTCAAGCACGGTGTTGGTCATTGAAATCAACATTGCAAGAATTAAAAAAATCACATATCTAGGACTTTTTAAGCATTCAGATCACGTTGACGAAATTTCCGTTTAGTACTTCCGGAGAAATGTTTGTTCGATAAGGTAAATACAATTACCCAAGTTACTGGTGATACTTACAAAAAAAAAATACCATCAGATGTGAATACTAATGACTTAACCTCTTCGGTATATCCGGTGAGCACTTTATGACTTTGCTACACATAAGATATACTCGTATTTGAGTCAAAGCTCTTCAGAAATGAGAAGACAACCATCTACGGTTGATTGATTTTACTTTTTCTAAGAGTTTTTCCGTCTTTTGACAGAGTTTTTTCTAGCTGGTCGATGTTGTACTCATACATGAGCATCTTTATGATGTTGCCTAGTCTTCTCAATTATGTAACTAAGGCCACAATAAAATCTAGGCTTTTTCCTCGAAAATTATACATCGTATGAAGGCGAACAAAACAAAAGGCTTATCCATCACTTGTCTAAGCCTTTTGCTACCATTTTTAATGTTCACATGTTCTGTATGCTGGCTCGGGTGATAGTAGATACAAGGAAGATGGTAACTATTTAGGAGCGCATTTATACCAATATTCTACACTCATTTACGGATTATGAACTCTAAAATAAGCCAATCCGAGAAAAAAAAAACCTGTAGCATTGGAGCAAATAGAATATCGTGACTACGTCCAATTCGATTCAGTTTATTAAGATGGCTTTCACAGTAAGATACATTATCTTTTTAGGTAGTGATAAGCTTATTTAAATGAAGTAATAAAAATATAAATGAAAGCTACTAGCAAATTAGACTAACAATGATACAAGAAAGAGTAAACGGTTGATCAAAGGTTAAAGGTTAAATAAAAATAAAAAACAATTTCATATATGTAGCTATCAAAAAGGTGGAAAAAAAACTACAAAGTAGAAAGATACGATTTGAGTTCTCTTTGAAATCTTTTTTTCCCTTTTATTTCTTTAATTTGGCGTGGGAGGGAATTCCAGAGTCGGGTAGCGTTTACCAAGAATTGGCGTTCTGACGTTAAACAATAAAATCGCGGGAGTAATAGTTGCCCTGTTCTTACGGATACACACGGCGTTATTCTGTTTAAAAAGTTGCGGGGTTGATGCGTATGCATGATATTATGCAGCATAGTTATTGTAAGGTACTCGTATTGCAAAAAAATATCAAATGTGATGTTACAGATCCGATAAGGGAAGTGTGAAATGCGATCATACCTTCGCAAGTCAAAAATGTATCGGGCGGCGTTGTTGTATGCGACATTAAATTTCCGCCTGTTGATAGAGTCGCCCTTTCCAAAGACTTCACAACCATAGATAAGTGTTTCTGTGAGAAGGATTCTTATTTTTATCGGAGTGAAGGTTTGAGTTGCCCACAGGAAGCGAAGAATACCATGAACTTTGCCCGCCGATTCATTGATGTGATCACTCCATGTTAAGGTTTTGTTGAAAGTCATTACTAGGTTTTTAGCGGTATCCACATATTCATTGGGATCGTCATTAAGGTGGAGCAGTGGAAATCGAGAGGTATTTAAAGCCTTCCTCGATATGACAATACACTTTGAATTTCTGGAGTTCATCATCAGCATTCTGTTGCGACTAATTAAAAAAATTTTCCAAGTCAGAGTTTAACTGACGCAATGGTCGATCGAGTCAATTGAACAGCTGTTGTGCAATTGGGTGTCGTTGGCATACATTTCAACGGAGGAACTTGTGACAATAGAAGGTAGCTCGTTAACATATAATGAGAACAGAAGGGGTCCCAATGTAGATCCCTGTGGCACTCCACAGGAATTGGGAAGAAAGTCGGACATTCCGCTGTTCACAAATACTGCTTGGTGACGACCTACGAGTTATGAAGCCAACAGTCTCACCGCAAAAGGGGAAAGCTGGAATTTACTTGAGAGTTTGTCGCATAATATAGAGTGGTTGACGGTTGACGTAGTGGAATCAATGACCTGGCAAGCCCAGAATGGTAAGTGACCTGGCAAAAAATTCAATTTGAAATCAGAATACTTTGATGCGCTTTTTCGAAACATGAAGTTTTTTTCTTACGGTAAAATCTTTACTTTAGTAAAATATGGGTCTGACCAAAGAACCATTTGGCACTTTACCTTTTCACAAAATTGGTTTGATATCTACATATATCAATTAGTATACTTAACTTTTCAGCCGAAATCTTGTAAGAAGCACGCTCTGGTTAATAAAAATACAACAGATTCGAATAGTAATAAACTGGAAACAACAGGCACTCCATAACCACTAAACACTTAAATTTAAAATCCCCAAGTGTATGTTATTTTAAGAAAGTTCCCTGTCCTCCAAAGTACAAATGTCCTTTTTCCTTTATTAATATTTTTCTTTATCTCAAAAAACGTTTTCCCACATTTTCATCTTTTTTCATATATTTTTCTGTTTTGTTTCTTTTGTAGTGTGTTTGCCGTTTCGATCGTCAAGGGCCACTTTGTGAGAGCCCAATCGTAATAAGGAATGCAGCATTCTCTGGGGACTCATATGTAAGTCATCGCATCCATAAGGACCTTCCACAGCTCTATAGCCTCGATTCAGTACTACCGATGCATGTGCAACTTAAAGTGCGAACACGTGCAACAAATGGTCTCATTATGTTGGCCGCAGCACAGGGTACAAAAGGTGGCCACTACATGGCCCTCTTTCTGCAGAAGGGATTGTTGCAATTCCAATTCTCGTGCGGCTTACAAACGATGCTGTTAAGTGAACTCGAAACACCCGTAAACACTGGCAATGAAATCACAATTAGAGCTGAGTAAGTTTTCCTAGTGGCTTTTTGGGGGTGAGTGTGTGAGTCCTTAACTGGGCTATGGATATGATTATGAGTATGGGTTTGGGTTTGGGTTTAGATTTGAGTTTGAGTATAGGAATGGGTAAGTTTTAAGTGTTTTGGTTTTGCGGTAGAATTTTGCCATTTGTAACTACCAATACAGAAGCCTTTTCAATGAATCATGAGGACAACATGTCTCCCTGACAAAAAAGCTGTAAGGAAAAATAAATTCGAAAAGCGAAAACGAAAAGGATCTCGTTAACCGATTGCGTAGACTTGCAAATGTATGAGTAAAATCTTCTACGGTGCCCGAGGGAAGGAGAAATCGAATTTCGTTTTTCATAATATCGGGGTTGCATATTTATGTTAATGGTCCAGTCGTTTAGTTTTAAGGAGGTATACCTACATAGGTGCGGCCAGTAGAGCCCATTAAATTGAGGGCTTGTGCTTTGGTGAGCACTTTGTTTAAAACACAGCACAGCAATTCGCAAAGTGCGAGTACGACGAGAGTACCAACAACTCTTACGGGTAACAACAAGAATGACTGCTGACTATTAACCAGTGACTGGTGACCGGTGACCAGTGACCAGTGACCAATGGTTTTCCCTTACTATTTATCGCTCGTTAGATTTCTATTGATGCCCGTTTGAGAGGAAAATTAGTGTGGGTCAATAATGTCCATTAAAAAGCAACGACAACTGAAATCCAACTCCAGTTCCATTAACACACCAACCTCGGGGCTACAACCCAGGGACTATGGGTTAAAAATAGAATAGGGTCATTTTGCATTTTATATTTTTCCAACTGCTTCGTTCAAGGGAAAATCAATACCTCAAGGGATGTATCATGTACCTACGTGGACAACGAAGAGTGGCGTTTATTGCCAACATATGGCTGCGACTTGTGAACATTGTGCTTTAGCCGTGGAAAAAACAACAAAATAAAAATAAAGGGCTTTAAGGACAGAAGCAAAAGCAATGGCGATCTTTAAAAATCCAAAAATATTCATTTATTTGCGTTGTGAGTTATTGCAATATGAGATGGACTTTAGCCAAGGTTAATGTGAACAACATGAATTGGGTCAAGAGGTGGCTCATCATGAAAAATTGTCATAAATCTCTATAAAAGAAAACATTGCCACGCAATTTACTCTCTGACACTGACAGTAATGTGACATTTGTAAGTCCTCTTCTTCAGTCCAATTTATCAAGGAAATGTCACTCATTCAATGATTCATAGAGAATCAGGTAGATATATGATAAACCAAATACACACGGCTAGACATTGACGTCTCTGAGAGATACCATTGAGTATACTATATATGTACATAATACGAACTGATTGGCTCGGGACAATTTTCGTAACATAAATAAGCCAAAGAAGATGCCCTGAAAAAAGAAAATTAATTTGAGTCCATAAATAGCAAAATGCCGGTAATTGACAGTGACTTGGATTCGTCGTAACCTTGATTTTTTGCGCATTTTTATTGGGGAATTGAATCAGTTAAACAATGCTGATTGGAGTTCCAGGCATTTAAAGATTATTTGCTCACTATATAAATCAGTTTATTCCCGTGACACAAGATAAACAAAGAACTTACTTTGTTATGGTTAAAGAAGTGTCTAAATTCATCCTTTTTATAAAAAGTTTAATTCTGACTATAATCGTTCTAGTATTTAGGTTTTTTTTTAGAACTTTCAGCAGCAGAATAATTTCTTTTATATGAAGGAGGAACTTTTGAACTTACGAGTACTTACGAGAATAATGCCTCCGGCAAAAAAGATTGTAATGAGTGGAAACATTCATCTGTCGGGTTACAATGATTGACATTTTTTCCAAAATCTTCTTCATAATTAATCAGCGTTTCTAAAAGAAGATTCAATTCTTTCAAGGGATCTGACTTGGAAAATAGTTCGTCAGTAGAAGGCTAGGAGTACATACATATGTGCAGAATATATGGACTGAAAAATGACTCTTTTTTTCTAATTATGCTTCCAAAAACTTTTTGTTCGCACTTTATATGTTCCGGACAATATGTTCCGCAATACTTAAAATTTGGATTCTAACTTGTAGCATTTTCATGTTGTCAACTTTTCAAGGTACCTATAAGAGGATGTTCTTCTCTATTTTTGCCTTTTTTTTGTGTAAACTCCTCCTCTTTGTAGTCAGTTAAAGGACACTTTAATTAAGCCATTTATAAGGGCTGCGTATGTGTCACAAGAAACAGTCAAAACTTTTGTCAAGAATGTTTTATTTCAGGTCTGGAAAATAGACTTAAAATTAACTGGTGTCAATAGAGTATTACGAGTATCAGTAAGTTCCAATAAGAATAGAATACAGATAGAAAAACACTAGGCCGACAACGGTTGCCTACACCTTAGATATGTCAAATCTCGTGACCTTTATAGCGAATCTTAAAATTTATTTCTTGAGGTCACTCTGTCACTACATGACACAATTTTGCTTATTTGTCCGATATGCTTACGATAAACGAAAACGGCCACTTTTCTACTTGCCTTAGACTCAATCGGTAAAAGTTCAAGTCAACATTTGTGCGAACAATTTTTGGCAAACTGGACGCGACTTACAACCAGCAGACATTTCCCTGATTTTCTTCTTCTTGCAAATATATCTTTGGATTTTGTTTGTGTAGTACCTCTACTCGTTCCGGTTATTCGACTTTTTCTTTGCACTTTAACTAAAACTTACTTTCTTATCTAACTACAGTCTAGACGGGACCTAGTCCTCAACCAATAACAGTCGTTCATCAGTTGCTTTTAGCTGCACAATTCAAATGCTTGAACTCCCCTTCGGCTTGTTCTTTCTCCGGAGCATTACTAGGTGGGGTAAAGTAACCTCCTTGAGAATGAAAAAAAAAATTTTTTAATGTTTTTTATTTTATTCAATATAATCTCCTTTTAGCTTGATACACTTATTCCAGCGATTTTCCAACTTCTTGATCCCGTCCGGAAAGTAATTTTCCGAAAGGTCTGCAAAATACTCCTGCGTGGCGTCGATGATTTCCTCGCGTGAGCTGAATTATTTATTGATGAGCCATCTTCTGAGGTTTGGGAAGAGATAACAGCCCTAGGGAGCCAAATCGGGCGAATACGGTGGATGCGACAGCAATTGAAGCCGTAAGTCATTAATTTTAGCCGTGGTTGTGACGCTCTTATGCGACGGCGCATTGTCAGAGTTTTTTTTCGCTTCATGTGAGGCCGTTTTGCAGCGACTTCGACCTTCAATCGCTCCAATAATGCACAGTAATACTCGCTGTTGATGGTTTTTCCTTTTTCGAGGTAAAGCACGAAGAGTATGCCATGACAATCCCAGAAAACCGACACCATAACCTTTCCAACCCATTGAGCCTCCACCGGCCGCTTCGGAGCACTCGTGCCGGCTTCAGTCCATTCCCGGGCACTCATTCTTTTCTGGTGGATCCAGGTTTCATCAACAATTACAAATCGATGCCAAAAGTCCGCCTGACTCCGCATCAGCAAGTCCAAACACTCTTTCGAAGTGCTCTCGCGTTCATATTTTTGGTCAGGAGTGAGCATGAGCGGCACCCAGCGGCAAGATAACTTTTTCATATGCAGAATATTGCCCAAAATAAGGCGTGTGTGCTCAGTACTAATCTTTGTGGTATCTGCTAGCTCGCTCACCTTCACTTTCCGGCCAGCCAACATCTTTTCATTTATTTTTTTGACTTTGTCCTCTGTAACCGCATCGCAGGGCCTGCCGCTGCGGACTTGATCGGTAGTGGAGTTGCGGCCACCACGAAACTCTCGAAACCAATATTTGACGGTGTAATCTGACGGAGCATTGGCCCCATAATATATATTCAACTTTTCTTTTGTTTCCTTCGCCGTTTTGCTTCTCAAAAAATAATGTTTTATCAGAGAACGAAAATCGTTTTTGTCAATGCTCAACATGATGCCAAACACGTCAACAACAATCAGCTGTCAAAACAAAACTAAAGACAGTATCGCACTGAAATTTGGCATGTCTGCCCAAAAATATGAACGGACTTCAAGGCACCATAACTTTTTTTGCAGTAGCAGCGCAGTCTGGCGGTCAAGGAGGTTACTTTTCACCCCACCTAGTATGTATACCGATCTAATACAATAGAAGCTCTTTTCTTAAGAAGGCCTTTTTATTTCATTGGCTCATTGGGCCATTGCTTAGACAATAGTCCGTTTGGTCAAGGTTATGTGCCCCTTCTTGTTAACAGCATTTTCTTTGTATTACTCTTTTATAGAAAGATTTTTTTTTCCCACTTTTCTATACTTTTCTCTAGTAAGATACTTAAGAATTCACATGACAACACAAAATCACGTCTTTAACTAATTTTTAGACACCAATGTTCTCTGTAACGTCATTATGCGCAATGCGATGAGCTTGGTAAGGATGCTTGATCCTACTGTTCCTTTTTTTCTTAAGTTTTTTGTACAAAAAGTGCGGAGTTTTCGCACATTTAAGGTATCTCAAGATCTTTCATATCGCCATTGCAATTTATTTGTATGCGACAAAGCTAAATCATCATATTCAAATATTTTATACTTCTGCTTCCTCAAAACTACAATGCAGACTGTTTTCTAGTAAAAGGACAACGCCTTTTTTCGATCGATTAACAATCATTAAGGACTGTCATGTAAGTGATGTTGGTAACGCTCTTACCAGCCTAATAAGAAGACAATTTTTGCAAAATGACATTATAGAGAAACTGACTTTAAACAATGCCTTCGTTTAAATCGACTTCGTCTTCAAAGTCGAAGCACACTATTTATGCATCACACTTTCATTTAGACATACGAGAGCATTCATACACAGCGCTAATTTCATGCAATACAACCTACCCTGGAAACACTTTCTGTCACTTTCTCGAAATCGATGCAGATGACATCGTATCGTTAGCTTTGAAACACCACGTATGTCGCCTTGCCTCTCAAAAAACCGCATTGACTGTAATAGATATTGCATTTTATGTCCTCCCGTCTATTTCACCGCCTTAACTTCTTTACACGTCTAGTGGTATAGGTAGAACGTCCAATTGAATTGACAGTTGATCTTACCACACGTGCTACATACCTATATAGGCAATATGTACCTCCCTGTCAATTGTCTTACCAAAGAAGCTGCATGTATTTCTTGCAGAGGTTTTTCTTACAGGAGTCCCCTTTCCTGATATTGGTCTAAGAGAAAATAGTTTCATATAAATCAGTTACAACAACAGCGCTATCCTTTTTTCTAGACAAGGCCCTGCTTTAGCCATCTATGACTACTGTAAACCCTGCCCTACTGACAGCAAAACATTAAGAATTCTCCTAGACTACTTTAAGTAGAATTAGAGACATGCGTCATTGAAACCTGATTCTGTAGTATTTTCAATATATATTCAATAGTACTTAAGATACAAAATATATATTGATATTCGTATGACGTACAAAAAACTGAATTTGATTTTGAAATTAAATTTCACCGGTTTATTACCTACTCGTATCTATCTACATTAATAAACTTTTCATTTTGTTTTATAATAAAATACAGAAGAAAATAAACTATTGAAACGAATAGCCAGCAAATATTTTATACATACACACATAGCCAAACTGTAGATACGCAATAGAGCTCAGGTCGTGTCAAATAATTTATTATTATAGGTACTATAGGTAGTACGACACTGTAGACTGTCAGAGCAAGTAAAATCCATAAACAACTCACCTTAGACTAGATCTCAAACCAGAAACAGAAAACCATATATAATGACGTTCATTTTAATTAACATACATACGTACACTCATATGAAGATAAATTAATTAGCGAATTCAATTTCTGGAGATCAAAATGAATCAAAAAAAAAAATACGAAAGTGTTAGATGAAATAGATGATTCGTGTCGTAGTGACAATTTCACCAGAATTTATAATGAGAAAGCTAAAATTGAGAGCATAAATCACGAATTGAAAACTGCAATGAATTATTAAAATATTAACAATCAGTGGAAACGACACGAGTGATTGTTTATGCAGGTGACTGATGGCACCAAGGTCAGCATTAAAACAAAGGTGGCAATTTCCAAACCATTCACAAATTCAGAGTTTCTTATGAGTTTTTTAGTTAATCATTAGTTTTAAAATCAGTGTGGTATATGGCGAAATTGCCACACAAATTTGGCGAATACAAGACAGTTGTATTTGGTATTTTTATGGCAATTGCAACATCTTTCATCAAGATTTTAAGGTTGAGAAACCTCTTCTAAATTGGATTAGAAATTACCCTTCGCGACGTTCAAATTGAGTTGCACATTTTGAGAGTTATGTTCAAATTAATGATGCCAATATATAAGCACAGGGGTGCGTTTTGTCTCCAATACTCTTTTCAAATTTTATATTTATATTCCTTCCCAGGCTGATGATCTTCCGCAGGAGGAATCGAACGGCAGCGTATTCTGTCTAATGGAAAACTAACAAGCTAATAGAACTTGATACTTAACAATCAAAAAGGGAAATTGAATCGCCCAGGTATTATCTATTGATCGGACTTGAATTGTTCCAACCGAATAATTTTCCATGCTCAGTACAGTATGTAATAAAAATATACGTACGTTAGAGTAATCGCTGCAAAATTTTCTTCAATCTACATAAGAAATACTTCAGCTCCTTTAATCTGTATATAAGGCATTTATGTACCAAAAATTGGAGTACATGTCTTTATCTGTTCAAGCGCTCCTATGACTTATCTGCACTTACCAGATGGGATTTAAAACTATGGCGACTATGGAGATTATGCAATTGACAACCTACTGCACCTACGTAATGTCTCTTGCCTTACCTTGTTCAATTACCATCTTCACAAACAGTGCTTTAACGAAGTTGCCCTTTAAAGCCTTCGATTGTAATATCAGTCTTGCTATGAACGCTCATCAGTTTACCTTTACGCCCAACTTTGGACTTCTTCTAAAATATTATTTTTCTTTCCTTAGCCATACTAACTTACTCTTTCTTAATCTGAAATATTAAGAAGAACCAGTACTAAGAATTGCTGGAGTGAGAAATAGCAATATCATACAATGATAAGTCTAGACAGATCCTGCAAATAAAAACAAGAAAGATGACTTTAGGTCTAATGAACTAAAAGTTGGGTATTCTTCTTATCTTTCTGTCGATAAGAAAATGTTTAATAAAGTCCCTTTAAGATTTCTGAAACAAATATTAAACTAAGAGCGACATTGCGAAAGCACATTGTATAGTATTACGTTAGGTAGAGCCTGGCTCTCAATCAGCATGCCTCTCTAGCAAGCCGTTTTTTTTTTTCTCCACTGTTTCTATTTTGGCACGACAAGTAGGCTTAAGTCTCTCTCCAAAAGCGCGCGCCACTTGAGATGAAGTCTTCAACTGCTGAAACCCCAATGTCCCAAGCCCAAGACAGTAGGTGATGATAATTTATAATTTCCTCTAGCTACGATTACTATCTATGATAAGGACGGTACATTTGTAAATATAAGCAACCGAATCGCCAAAGCAAAAACTATGTTTGAATTGCACTCAATATTCACTCTATGGATCTAGTAAAGGATTTTCCAATAAGGACTTGACAACTTTTTTTTTAAATAAAACGCAAACCATTTTAGATATTTCAAAAACTTTATTATCGGCTTGAAGTACAATCAAAACATTTATGAATGGAACTCGACTTCGTTCATATGGCCACCACGGGCACGTTTGCAGCGGTCGATTCGTTGGACCCAATTTTCAACGACTCGGCCACACATTTTGGCCGAAACGACCGCTATTTCGCGTTAAATGTTGGCTCTGAGCTCTTCCAACGTCGTCGGCCCAATGACTTAACGTAGCCCCACAGAAAATAGTCAAGCGGCGTTAAATCGCACGAATGAGGCGGCCAATCGACTTGTCCATTTCTTGAGATAACACGCTCACCATACTTACTCTTCAATAAATCGATTGTAACGTGTGCTGCGTGGCTTGTGGCACTATCCTGTTGAAACCAGCTTGATCTTGTATGGGCGTAAACCAAGATCCTTACGCAAAATACGCCATAATGTGGTCTAAGCGATGCCCAATTCTTGAGAACGCCGTGGAATTGACTGATTTGGATCGTTTGCTACGGACGCATGAACGGCAGCGATATTTTCGACACTTGGACCAACTCGTTGTCTCACTGACATGGCAACATCACACAACGAATATGTAGACTCAAATTTTTGCACTAAACTTGTTATTGCCTGTCTACTTGGGCGAGAATTATGACCGAAAATTGGAATTAACGCTCTTAAAGTTGCAGTCACCGACTCCGAGTTTCGGTAGAAAATTTTAATAATTTGCAGACGTTGCTCGTTCGTATACTTTACCATGATGAAAATGTTGAGTCAACTGAATAAATTGACAGTGACAGTTTGATGATTAGTGAAAGAGTGCGTTCACAAATTAAATTCAAAGTTCTCAAGTCCCTATTGGAAACGCGACATATGGTCCTGTTCGTGAGATGCAAAGGTAAATATTCACTATTGGGCCCACTAAGTAGGATCAAAGTTACAGGTCTTATAAAATGGTCAATTGCTAGAGGACTTTAAAGTCTAAATCACAGTCCAACGCCGCCGCGGAGCATTTATTTACCTTTCCCATTTCCTGTCATTACTTAATTTTTTCGTAGTGCACTGTAGAAGCAAAGCCAAGCTCCGTCAGTCCGACAGTCCGCCTAAAACCCTTTACATCGACAAGTTAACCTTAATTTTTTAATAATTAATTTGGAAATTGTAGCAGGAACATGCAGAGTTTGATATAAACACCGCGAAAACTAACTAATTACGGTAGACAGTAGGTGATGATAGTTGATTATTTACTCTAGCTATGATTACTATCCATGCTAAGGACGGTAAATTTGTAAATATAAGCAACCGAATCGCCAAAGCAAAAATTATGTTTGAATTGCTATTTGGAGTAAGAATGTACTTATATACGAGGGCGGGTCAATAAGTCCGTGACTTTTTGAATTTCTGACCTCTTTACTGAAACAGCAACACTGCTCCTGTCAACAGGCATCTGTCAGTTGACTCCTGTCAAAATTTAAACTTGCTGCGTCAGTTAGTTTGTGTTTGACAGCTATTTTTATCAGATTACTCACTTATTTGAGGAGAAAATGGAAAAAAGTGAATTTCGTGTGCTTATTAAGCATTATTTCTTGCGAAAAAAAACCATTACCGAGACAAAGGCTAAGCTTGATAAATACTATGGGGACTCTGCACCATCGATTTCAATGGTAAAAAAGTGGTTTACTGAATTTCGTTGTGGCCGTACAAGCACTGAAGATGCCGAACGTCCCGGACGCCCAGTTGAGGTCTCTACACCCGAAACAATCGAAAAAATTCGCGATATGGTGTTGGCCGACCGAAGATTGAAAGTGCGAGAGATTGTGGAAGCCGTAGGGATCTCGCATGGCTCAGTGGTTTCAATTTTGAATGATCACTTGGGCATGAGAAAGCTTTCCGCAAGATGGGTGCCGCGTTTGCTCACAGTCGACCACAAACGCAAACGCAGTTGCCATGGCAAAAATCCATGAATTGGGCTATGAATTGCTCCCTCATCCACCCTATTCTCCAGATTTGGCTCCGAGCGACTACTTCTTGTTCCCAAACCTGAAGAAATGGCTTGGTGCAAAAAGATTTGACTCCAATGATAAAGTCATCTCGCAAACAAAGGCCTATTTTGAGGACCTCGACAAATCATTTTTTTTGGAAGGGATAAAAAAATTGGAGAAGCGTTGGACAAAGTGTATAGAGCTCAAGGGAGACTACGTTGAAAAATAAAATTATTTTTTTATCAAAAAATCTGTGTTTTAATCCAAAAGTCACGGACTTATTGACCCGCCCTCGTACAAGATTTGACCATTCCACTCAATATTCCCTCTATGGATCTAGTATTAATCACAGGTCGCAGGGCTGTATTAATAGATAACTTCGTATTACAATTTGCACATTTTTGCCGAATCGAAACTCTTATTATTAAGAACGGAAAGTGGGGCGTGAAACTGTGGATATCACCGTATGCATAAAAAATAGTAAAGATTCGGTCAAACTCTACGGCTCCCTATGTAGTTGAAGAGAAACCTGGTTTCGACTATGGGCTGGCGGACTAAAACATGTTCCAAATAAATAATAGAAGTGTTAAGAGTATCAACATCTTCCGACTTTTAATGGATCTCAATTGTTGGACGATTTGTAAAAAAATGATTTTTTCATTGGGGCGTAGGTATTATATTTCTTCTGTAGTCTTAGATAAACAAGGGACTTTTGTATTAATTTGATTTTTTTATTTTTATGTGTAAGTAAATGAATCATTAAAAAACTCCACTTCCTATATTACTACAGCATTACATACACAATTTCATATAACACAGATAGTGTCATCACACTGAAAATGATACATTTTGTTTTTGAAATACATTGTGTCAACCTAACCCATTTAAAAGTCCATTATGTCGATCTATTACACCATAAATTACACATAATAATAGCTAAATTAATCATTTTGACATAAAGTGTAACTTCATCTATCATATTATCACTGAACACACTCCAATACCGCTAGCGCTACCACGAGAACTACTACATACATATGTACATACAAAGTAAAATTTATTAAGCTGACAATTATTAAGTACGTTTTACTGTTTTCGAAACTAATTCTACTATTGCATTTGTGTTTGTGTGTATTTTACAGATTGGATTTTAGCCGCAATTACACCCACTGTAACGCCTCGCTGCTAGTCAATGACACATTGGCTATGTCCGGCGATCAGCCAACATGGCTTAAATTACTGCCACCAAGAATGCACACACCCGATGCCATCCTTAATACATGGTTGCATTTGGGTGGAGCTCCACAAGCTCCTATTGGTCTTATAATTGAACTGCCACCAGCACAAAGTGGTACAGGATTCACAGGATGTTTACATTCGTTACGTATCAATGGAGACAGTCGTGAGATATTCGGGTAAGTCTCAAGCAAACTATAACAATAGACCAACATGAATTTTCTCTCAATTTAATTTGTTTCGTTTTGTAAATCCTTTAGTACGGGATGCAATATATCGTACGAAAGATGTTTTTTTTTGTGTTCTTGTTTTCATTGTTTATCTTTATATCCTTGTTACCTTAAATAGGATAAAGACAGAGGTGGAATCCTTGAATGTAAAATGTTAATTCATCTTGTCAGGGAGAAAATGGCCTGCTATTTCTGGAAATCGTAAACGAAATTTTGTTTGTAGTATGATACGACTACTAGGACAATATTGAAAATTAAAGGGTTGCCACAGTCATCTACTTTTTGTACTAACTATGGGCGGATGTTTCTTTAAAAAAAAATGTGCGAAAGTAAATTCTACAAAATTTGGACTGATAATCATATAATTTAACACTTTGTCACCGAATTAGGTTCACTTTATGTGCCAAATAAATTTCTATAACAATAAGAGTTTTTTTTTATGGTCATTTGTCGTCCTCCGGTGAACCATTACACATACTAAGACTTTGAGGCAATGCTTTTACGTATTATCCTAGAAAAGACTCAGATCAGCATCAGCATCAGCTTTAAAGATATTATCGACATTATTATATCTGTTCCACTACCTTCTCATTGTTGCGATCCCATATTCATTCAGTAGTCATTCTAAATTGCTACAATCGATCAGCTCTAAAGCAAAATGCTTGATTTTCCTTCTCATCTTCCGACAATATCTTCTGCCTCAATATTCATCTGATCAATTCAAAACTTGAAAATAACTTACATACGATGGTGGTGTGTTGGCTACTACTAACGTTTTAGTCTATACCATTCCGCACCGATGTTACTTGGCCACAGGAAAATACTTTCTCCTTGAACTGTGCGCATCGATTTTTCATCGTAATTTCAATTTTTGTACTGATATAATACTTGAAGACAAAGTTAATAAATTCTAGCGGTAAGTAGTTCGTGGTTTTAATTTTATTCGTCAAGCCATCCACTGCAATTGGTGACCCCGACCTAACACCCTTCATTACGTGACCGACTTCTAATAACTTTTTAATTGAAAAACACGCTCGCGCACAAGCCATGGATCAAGATAACCTCAACGATCCCGATGGAAGAAACGACACATCGAGACATCCAGTTTCCCAGCCCAACCAGCCAGCACAACAAATCGAGCCTAGTGGAGAATGCACTGCGGAAATCGCAAAATTTTCGGTAAAAATTCCTCCCTTTTGGAAACTCCAACCACAGCTTTGGTTCTCTTAAGTAGAATAACAATTCTTCAAATCGGACATACGAAAGACGTTACAAAGTACCATACAGTGGTAGCTGCAATAAAAAGCTGCAATTTGGCCCAAGTGAGTGACATTATTTTGAATCCACCACCGGCAGAGAACCTGTACGGCACGCTAAAAGCCAGACTCATTTCCCGATTCGCCGATAATAAAGTACAAACGTCTACGCAAACTATTGCAAGAAATCGAGTTGGAAGACAAAAAACCATCGCATCTGCTGAGGGAGATGTAAGAGTTGGCTGGGAAATCTGTTAGCAGTGACCTTTTAAAATCACTCTGGTTGCAGCGTTTACCCTAGAACACGCGCAGTACTATAAGTGTTAGCAAAGAAAAGATATCTCATGGTGCCGAGCTGGCTGACAAGATAGCAGAGGTAAGTGAGACATCGTATGTTGCTGCCGTCGAAACGAAACCATCGTCTGTTTCACTCACGCAAACCGACATAGAGCATAAAATTAAAATAGAGAAACCAAAGTGCACCTCGTGGTCGGTCCAAATCAAGCAATAATCGAGACGACTATTGTTGGTACCTGAAGAATTCTATTTATTTTTTAATTGTTGTTTATTTAAACAAGATTATTTAATATTATTTTACAAGATGATTCAATATGTACTTAAATAGAAATTTATACAAGGGAATGAATTTTAATTACGACGATACGTGTTGAAGGTGGTGGAAAACAGAAGAGAAGTGACAGATCTCAACGAGGTTAAATTCGTCGGCATGTAGTGAAGGGAAACAGTAATCTAGCTTCTAGCTACTCGCTTCAACGATGACTGTGTTCAGACACAACACCCCTCCCAACTTAACTTAAAGTAGTCTTCCTGTTGCGAATTCTTTCAGAACGCTTCAGGTCTGGTGTTGGTTGCTCATGTTGAATTGGTGATTTTGTTGTTTCCGCTGGCTGCTCTTGGTGGAGTGGTGAAGCTACTGTGCCTTCTCGCTCTTCCTCAGACGTCTCTGCCCTGTTGTTTTGGCTCCTAGAGCGAAGTTGACCTAAGTGCCTCCGGATTGTTTTACCTTCTTCTTCTTCTTCACATAGGTCCACTGGAGTAATTCATTAAGTTGTGTTGCAGAAGTTGTTGGGGAACTCTTCTTTGATGATCGCACGGGGTTGTTCTCCGGTCGAAAAACGTCGTCGGTATCCTCTTAAAAAGCAATTCGGCAGGAGACTTACCAGTTGTTGCTAATGGTAATGTATACTGCCTAAGTAAAAACCTTGCCAGTCGAAGTTGTAAGCTGCCCTCCGGGTCGCGCTTTAGGTACTCCTTCGTTGTTCGAACCATCCTTTTAGCTTGGCCATTACTCGCTGGATGAAAAGGCGCTGTTAGAATATGAGATGTCAAGTTTCTTCTACAGAATGCGCCAAATTCATCCGAAGTGAAGGCCATTCCATTGTCGGAGACTATAGAGTCGCGTAACCCATGAGTTGCGAAGATGGATCGCAAACTATAAATTGCACACTGTGCGCTGGTTGTTGACACAGTTTTCACCTCAACCCATTTGGAGTATGAGTCGACAAGTATCAAAAAGGTTTGACCCTGAATAGGGCCCAGGAAATCCACATGTCATCCACAGAAAAGAGGTAAATGACAAATCAAACTTGCACTTGTCCTTTCGGAGGTGTAACCCAACATCGCTTAACCGTCGAAAAAGTTCCTCCAATTTTTCCACTAACTGTGATGAGTTTTGAGCGATGACCACTATGTCATCAAAATAAACGGCTACTACCTGTATCCGTCGCAGTAGCTGCTCCATTAGCATTTGAAAAATTCCCGGAGCAGTGGAGACTCCGAATGGTAGCCTTCTTACCTTGTACGCACCTTTGTGTGTAATAAGCGTGAGGACCTTTGATGACTCTTCGTCCACCACCATTTGCTGGTACGCCTGTGCTAAATCAATTTTAGCGACCGTAGCGCCTGCTGGCATGGATGCCAAAATGTCCGTGATCGACGGTGTTGGGAAACAATGGGGCGTTAGAGCCTTATTAACAGTGCACCTGTAATCCCCACAAATGCGGACAGAACCATCAGACTTAGCAACCGGCACAATAGGTGTCAGCCAGTCGCTATATTCAGTCGGCTCTAAAATCCCCTGTTGAACTTGTTTGTTGATCTCAGCTTCGATTGCTTGTCGTTGAGCATAAGGAACCTTTCTGACTGGCAGCTTGACAGGACGCACGGTAGGGTAGAGCGAAAGCTTAATCTCCTCCCCCACGTACGTGCCCAACTCCTCTGCGAAAAGTGACGAATATTTCTCGAGCAATTCTTCTAGCGGCGAACGAACATTATGCACAGACACAACAGTACCACAATTAGCATGGATCTAAAGCGAAAAATGTTCGTCCTCCTTGCTCTTTTGAAAGGTCTTCAAAAAAAAAAACAGGAAAACTTAAAGGCCTGTCACCTGAAGCGGCATCTGACAGCAGCCAACTTAGTTCCCGCTTATTTGCCAAAGATCCTGTAACAAAAACAACATTTTTAGTCGACACTGGTGCCGATATTTCGGTTCTTCCACCAACATTACGGCAAAAACGAAACAGTGGTAACTATCCCTACGTTGCCAACGAGACGAAAATACCAACATACGGCAAAAAAACAATTGTTCTGAATTTGGAGTAAAAACGAAATTTAAGTTTTTGTGCTGATATAATTTTACTCGGCAAATCATCCACTACAATGGTCTCTATTCATCTATGCATCTCCCTGTATGATTCATACAGAACCTCAATTTATCACCAGGGAATCGAGTTGGTTGGTAAGTGATGGGAAAGGCTTTATCCTTAAGGCGGTTATCCTCGAAATTACCATTTTACTATCCAAAACTTTGTTTTCTTAAAACACATTTAAGTCATTAGTTGTCTACATTGAGATTACCATCACGATAACTGGATAAAACCTATACGCAAACTGCATTTGTTTATAATTGAGAAATTAAGACGCTGGCAAAGTTTACCTTTTATTTTCACTGCAAATCAACTTATCCGTTTAAAATTTTCGATTTTCCACAAAGGGCTTTCGAAAACAATCGTGTCTCGAACTCAATTATACCATTAATTCGATAATAATCCATCCAAACTTATTAACCTCATTAACTTGTAAAGCGATTGAAAAAGAAAAAAATTAAATGAAATTCCTTCATTTCATACCTGTCCGACAGACTGACTGTCTGTCTTCATGATCAATTCAAAATAAATTAAGTTCCATTTTCAATAAGTTTAAAACAAAAATAAGACCGACACAGAGTAAAAGTGTAATATCGTGCGTCAGTTGGCCGTACCCTCAAATGTCTCCATTTAACGAATTAAAACTCAATCCATCACGTAACCGTAAAAATTGACTTTTCATTCGTTATCCATCACCCTTAGAGTCGAATCCTTTGTCGATAACTTTGTTAGCAAAGAGATCTATTAGCAGAGTGTCCCGTATTCATGAATCACATACCAAGTTCAACGATAATTTGTCCCAGAACAAGGACGCTATTGTATTGTTTGCCCCATTTGGTGGGTTATATCCATCGTTGGATCAGCGTTCGTTCGTTTTAACGGAAGTTTCGAACTTCGAAACACAACAAAGGATACCAACTGTATCTGAACTCGAGTTGACAGCATCAATGCCATTTGGCCTGCTGTTAAATTAAGTAATTAAAAAGTTGATCATGGGAAAGTTTCTTTTGCTTCTGTTCTAGCAGTTAAGTGCGAATGTGAGAGAATACTATTCGGTCTCTTCTCCCCAATCCAATCTATACAACCAACAGTGCTGTTTCCTGTTAATAAAATACCTAATTTAAATGTCAATATTAACTGCGGATGAGTTCCGTCCTTGCCAGCGGAAACTCAATACTATGCTGACTGACAGGCGAACACGCCTGTAGCTGGGCTCATCCTAGATAGACACTTGGCGGATGGACTTTTGTCTGTACATATCCGTCGCGTGGAAATTTTCTTTCTCCCCCCCCAATCATTCTCCTATACCATTGTATTCACACTGGGTTGGAACAAACTTATTTCGCCTATGAGTAAGTATGTATTTGGGGTGGAAAAAGTCACTCGTTGCACCAGGAGCAGCCGGAAGCCATTTTAATGGGTAATTAAAACGAAAATTCAACGACACAGGACATAAAAACAGGATTGACTGAAGGAAGGCCATAAGTAGGGTCAGGTCAGCTGCGATTGTATTAAAAGCGCTGAACTCAGTTTCAATTTTAAACCAATTAACTTTGGTAATCTCAGGACTCGTCTGAGTTAGCATTTTAGCCATTGGCATTGTCCTCAATAGGACTCCTGTTGGGAATTAATACAGAGAGACAAATGGAACAAAGCTATTTAGAGAAGGAAGCACAAAGTAGATGACTTATTTCCTGGAAATGTATTAGTGTGCCAAGCAAGTGTATATCCCGTTGATATGCTCGAATCAAGGAATTTAGCTGCACGATAATGTCACAAATGAAATTGTGAAATGAATAAATCCTTTTGAAATCGAATTTTATTATCCCTTTTATTATTTATTCTATACTTTTGAAGTAGCACATAAAAACTTTGTTCATTTGGGCTATTCTTTCAGTAAATATCATAAATCTGGTAACAAAATTCAGAAAGAGATCTCTGAGGGGCGTTTAAGGATTTAAATGTTTGAATTCCAAAAGATCTCACATTAGCCTCGTGTGCAGTGAATTGAATTAGAATTTTAAAATTCACTCTCGAGCTTAATTCATAATCCGATAACCTAACTAAGATTTGTATATGGAGATATTCTGAGGACTGGTTTTTAGCTTTATATACAAATTGGACTTTCTACAGAAGACAGATTAACAAACTGAACACAGATAGACCAGCTCTTAAACAAAATTTGAATCAGAAACTACCCCAATTCAACAGTATCACATTCCAGACTTAAATCGAGATCTGGCTATGGTAGTGTGAATGTCGTGCGTCGATATTACCACCATCAAGATCTGACAAAGCCAGTCAAGTTAGCCGGTTAACCTGGATTCCTCCTTAAAGACAGAACGTCAATATATAAGCTGACATGAGGATGATGGGACTCAGATAGCTTAATAAAATAACTGATACTGGTGGACTCGTTTTCTATATGCGAGACACAGTCTTGATTGCTCATCGGGTGAATCTTATTCAACAGAACTTTTATAATAAAAACTAAAAAAAGGGTTAGAGACAAAGCGGATCTTAAAACCGTCCAAAACACATGAGTTGAACGTTCGGAAAAGTAATTTCAATTTCATAGAGAGATCCCAAATTATCCTGAGATAATCAGCCATTAGTGCCGTCGTAAAGTCATAAAGGTCCCATTCTATTGGTACGGAATGGCTTATGTTGTGTCGAGAAACATTGTTGGAAAAAGAGTTTGCCAAGTAGTCGTCTTTATGAAGAGCCTTCGCTTAAAGAGTTAACAGTTGTAATAATCTTGTACCTATAAATGGGTGTTCAAAAATGGATAAAAGTAGAGCCGTATTATTAAAAAAGCATTTATAATATATATTTAACTTGGAAACTTACACACTTAAGATGCACTCAAATGCTTTTCGGCATTTCATGGTCAAATTGTCATTTTAAGCACCGCTGCCATCCTAATGCTCTCAAAACCGCCACTGACATCGCCCTGAATTTTTGTGATTATGTCAATATCATCGGCATACGCGAGTTGTCCTAATTTTGTTTGACATCAAAGGTCATAGTGAGGACTTTATCAACCTTGATGCAGCAGGTCATCATCATCGTCCACGGACTCATGAGTCTCACAGGAATGTCAAGACAAGACTGAGTAGCTCGCCTCTGTAGTTGCTGTCATACGCGGCCTTAAAATCGACGAGTAGGTGGTTTGTATCGGTCTGAATCTCAAGGGCAAGATCACCCGTAGTGTGAATATTTTGTCAATGGTGGACTTTGCGGCAAATAAGATCTTGTATGCGATATTAAGAAGACTGATGCCTCTGTAGTTGGCGCAGTTGAAGGGGGCCTCCTTTTTTGAGGATCGGACAAATAATGCTGAGGTTCCATTCATCGGGCAAACTTTCGTCCGACCATATTTTACATCTGATTTGGTGTATACTCCTTAACAAGTCATCGCTTGCCGCTTTGAAGAGCTCGGCAGTCAGGCCAACCGCTCCAGCAGCTTTATTGAAATTAAGCTTAGATATGGCTATCTTTACTTCATCCAGGTCAGTTGGACGAAATTGTTGATGTATAGTCAATTTTCTAGAATGCGACTGTATTACCATGTTCGTAGCTACAGACTTCGGTTGGGAGTTTGTATTCGTGATATGTTTTTGTTAACTTTTATTAAAACTTTTGAAACCCCTTCGAGTTTATTCTGCTCCTTCTTATTACTCCTGAGAAGCCATTCGCTTATTTTCTTTTACTCGTACAGCTTGTGAACAGCTCTAGTCCTTTTATGCAGCGCCGCTTTATACGTATCTTGCTGAGTTACATGTGCCGGCAACACTCATCGTCAAACCACAGGTTTCGTTGTGGTGCCAAGTGAAACCCAGCGCTTCAAAGGTGCCATCTCTGATAGTTTTTTGACATGTTGCCACTGGTCTACGATACTTGAGGCACTGGACTTCTTGCGAGATCAACAGAGACTCGGTCGGAAAAAGATTTCGAAGTAAAACTTCCCCATAGCATAAGCTTGTCTTTGCGGTATTTAGGACATCCGAAGCCGTGCGTTGGCTATAATAAGGTAGTGGTCCGGGACGATGTCAGGTTCTCGATACGTTCCGACATCCATAATATTAGAGGAGTGTCTTACGTCGATCGCAATGTGGTCAATCTAGTTGACGGTTGGTTGATCAGCAGTTCTTTAAAGTTCCACCTAGCAGCAAAATCGATTACATATTTGGTTCGCAGGGGTTGCCAACTAAATCCATCCATATACGAGGCATGTTGTTGCTTCATAAATTTATTTTTCCTTTTTACATGGCCTGACAGCACAATTCCCAATCTTAAGGGACAGATGCTAGTTTAGTGAAGGAAATGTTAATGTACCTAGTCAAGTCATAAATACTGGTACACAACTGAACTCACTCATTATGAATGCAGCACTGGGCGCATCCATTTCGTATTGATTGCGATTTGACAGTTGATATTTATGCTTCATTGTGACGTAAAAAGTTTTTGACATAAATTGCTTACAATCATGGAATGAGGCGACATCGAAAATCGTCTTGTTGTAATTGGCCTACTTAAATGCAACATGGAAAAAGGTGATATCTTTAGGACGTTGCGACCGCTTGGAATCACTCGCAATTTTGTGCATCGTGCTGTGAAGTTGTTTGAGGATACTGGTGGAGTACGAGACCGTCAAAGATCCAGCCGTCCGCGCATTGTGAGAACTCCGAAAGCGATCAAAGCTATGAAGAAACGAATCGACCGAAAACCGCGGCGAAAACAGAAAATCTTGTCGCGGGAAATGCAAATTTCGCAAGAATCCAAGTCTCGCATTATCAAAGAAGATTTAGGACTCATCGCGTACAAGCGACACACTGAACACCTGCTCATGGCCGTATTGAAGGAAAAACGCAAGCGAATATCAAAAGCGTTACTCAGCCGGTACGCGAAGAACGCTCACAGACAAATTCTGTTTACTGGCGAGAAAATCTTTATCGTAGAAGAATCGTTCAATAAGCAGAACGATCGTGTGTATGCTCGGTCATCCAGAGAAGCATCCAACTCATCCCGAGGGTTCAAAGAGGCCACCATCCCGAGTCTGTAATGGTATGGTAGGGAGTGTGCTACGATGGCGTTATAAAGCTCCATTTTTGCGAGAAATGAGTGAAAACATCAGCCAAAGTATATCAATCGACCGTCTTGGAACCCATTGTGAAGTCTCTCATCCAATTAATATTCAACAACAAGCCATGGACTTACCAGCACGACTCTGCCCCAGCTCACAAAGTAAGAACGACTCAAATGTGGCTTCAAAACAACGTTCCGGACTTCATATCAACGGATGATTGGCCAGCTGGTAGTCCAGACCTCAACCCGTTGGATTGCAAGTTTTGGTCCGTATTAGAGGTCATGGCTTGCTCTACTCGACACTCAAATATTGAGTGATGAGTGGCCACATCATCTTAAGTCGTACTGGAAGGCAAATGGAAGTCATTTCGAATAAGTTGTTCTAAGATTTGTAGCCATTGAATAACCCAATAAAAACAAAAAAAAATTAATTCGTTTTCATTTGGCGCTGATTTTTCTGTATACCAGTATTTATGACTTATCTAGGTACACTTACACTCTTAAGCTCGAATTGTTCTTTGAATGGTTGAGTGGTGGAATTTAAAATTTATGTTAACGTCAGTCCGAGAAATATATTGGATTTTTTCTGAGCCAATATGTATTTAAGTATCATGCAAAGTAGAATTTCATGCCAAAAAGGAAAACTCATTTGTCAATATCATACATATAAACACCATTTAATCTCTTTCAATATGCTTTAACGTACGTACGCCGTTTCCAAACGAATTCGTTACGAACTGGTCACTCAAAAATAAAAAGAACTCACGTCTACGCACATAATTTGCACTCATAAATCCTCGTATAAATGTACATATGTTGTACATGCACGCTCTTTTATCGAAGCATCAGAGATTTTTGGACTATTTTGCTATAATTAAATAATACTTTCCCAATCAGTTATAATTTAAACAGACACGTTGTTGATTATTTTAATTCCAACGCCAATTTCATCGCCATTAAGGTAAATGAAAAATAATTCACCCGCACGTCAACTGAAAAAAAGCAGCATCTCCTTGTCGATTTATTTATTTCAAAACGAACCCAAAATCATAGTCAGGGGAAAATTCAGGATTAACAGTTATAAATTTTATACATCTGAAATATTGTGTACATTTAATACTCGTACTATTGACATTTGTATAAATAATTGACAACCAGTGAACAGTGTTCTTGAACACTATCCATATTTTATTTAACATATAGTATGCATATAAATACCGTTGATAAAATAAAATAAAATGAAAATCAATGCAAAACTGAGTAAAAAAAAAACTTAACAAATTACCCCAGCAAACAAGGGATATTCAACTAAATACACAAAAATATATTCGAAACTTTAAACAACAGTTGATTTTGCTAAACTTAGTACTGCTTGTTTTCCTTTGTGGATAAAAAGAGAATAAAATGCTGGATACGCATTAGAAAAACTCCAATAAAACAACTCAAATAAAGCCAGAATAATTTTTCACAAAAGTTTTGATAGTCGAGAAAGGGGTTGTTGTTTTAGTGGCATTGTTTTTTTTTTTAATTTCGAAAGTAGGACTCCTACTAACGATACAGATATAATTTGATTTAACGATAAAGATATTTGATATACATTTTTTTGTGTCAAAACTTTAAGCTAGAAAAATTGATGAATTGAATTTGTTTTTATAAAGAAAACAAATGTCCTAAATGACCCCATCTACCAGCTGTTGAATAACTCTTTCAATCCGATACATTTTCAACTGTTTCTGGTGTACATGTTACTGGAGACTACTGTCAACCCAATTGTTACTTTTTAAATTCGACATGCCAGAGAATCCCTATTTATAAAACGAATAAATCAGTTATTATCAGTTTAATATAAAGGACCGAAATAAGTAGATCATTTTTATTCCTTTAATTAATTACTTGAGAAATTACTTGAGAAATCATCATAATTATACTTATTCGAACACCAGAAAAATACTTTCATATTTTGAAAACACGTAGTAGAATCCCGATTATCCGGATCAAATAAAACCAGAGGTATTCTGTATAATCGAAAATCTGGATAATCGATTTAAATAACAAAATTAAACAATATTTAAATTTTAATCAATTTTTATTATGCAATGGCTTTTACATACGTCGTTAAGATAATACGATATAAAAAAAAAATAACGAGCTATAACAAAAATATAATTAAATTTAAATTTTTAAATTTTTGATTGTTATTGATCTTTGACGTAATGAATCACATCTTTTCATTGCGACTAAGTCCCTGATGCGCTTTAGGTGTAACAACTGTATGGAATCCGATTCATACTGTCTTTCAAACCACTTAAAAACAACATCTAAAGCTTCAAAAGCTTCTAACATGTCTCGTTGCGCGGTAAAAACATTTTTTAAAACGGCAATTAGAGCCATGACGAATAAGTCCGGATAATCGGGATTCTACTGTACTTATAAAAAGTTTACATAATTTTATCAGAACTGTAGCCGCAGTTGTCACAGTACAACTGAATTTGCAATAAAATGTCGATTACGACACCGTAAAAACCTTACTCCCGGATAAGATCCAACTTGTAAAACTACGAAACCATGCCTTGTGACAAGAGTTCACGTATTGGGCTGTTGAGCAGCCCGAAGTCGAACATAACTTTTATCGATAAATTGCTTTAGATATGATTTGCACTTTTGGCTTATTACGAGTATGTTTGTAAACTACAAGCAAAATTGCTATAGAAAAGAGACGCATGCGATATAGTTGGTGCCCTATTCGAAAAGACTTCACGCTTCACGCCATCAAGGTTTCTTATTCTTAAATAATAAAGCCGAAGCTTAACTAATGTTGCCGGGAAAGAATCAGTGAAAAGTGGACAATGATATGTTATATTAGAAGAATGGACTTATATTCTATACTGCCATTGATATAATTATGTTTTTTTCTTTTGTCGGAAAAGAACACTCTTTGTATGCTTAAATTATATTTCAAAAAAAGTCAAGCATGCGTTTCAGTGACACAGTGCCTATTGTATCATCACCCACTACGACAACACTAAGTACTTGCAGCCTGATCCACGTAGATATCGCTCCACGGTGTCTTCATTCTTTTCACAACATTTGCAGGATGTTGTAATACTCAAATCTCTTGCAAAAGCATATGTAGTTCCCAGTCACGCCTCGAGTAAACAGCATTTAGTCTTTCCCACTGAGAGGCAACCCGAAAACCTCTGACCCTTTAGGGAGTTCGTAAAGTTCGGGTCCTGAAAATCTCTTCCCTTAGGCATGCCTTGTAAGTTCATCGACGATTATATTTCCCATGAAAAGTGTTGCATTCTCGAAATAGCTTCCAAGTTGTAAGAAAGCTCGGCAAGGTTTTAAGCCCAGCTTGGCTGTGCTTGGCTTGGCTACATATGCAAATGCTTGGTTCTCTCCATCGATTATGTGGATCTCACATAATCACACAACACATAATCACATGAACACGAAAGCATTCTTAACGAATAGTGAGTTGTCGTGGTATAGAAATTCATCAGCCCCGCACCCTACATTTCTTTCCTGACTCAAATTCTAGCAGGATATAGCAGGAGTACTGGTGTCAATGCATCAGACGGCATGTGCATATGACCGGAGTTAAAAGACAGTCGGATCGCAAAGTCATCAAAGTTCCAGTGCATGTTGTACCAAAGAAGACTTCTCTTAAAATGGAGGATGGCTCTTAGAGTTCAGCCCAAGATATGAAAAGACTAAGATTTGTATTGCACACTTAAGCTTCATCCTCTCTGGGATAATTAGGTGTGTAATGTATTATTAGTTTCTTAGTTCTCTTGTTTAGTACAAGACAGACAATATCGAGGTGAACATAACCATATTTGTGAATGCAAACTGCATTTGATTTTTGTGGCGGAGGAAAATAAGAGTTGTACGTAAGCCGGTGACCTTTTTCTACTACTACGGTGCATGTTGTTCAACACACTCAGGGTTAGTTAAATTGTCAAATAAAAAGCAAGGGTAGAGCAAATTCTGGTCGGAAGTATAAGCATAAGCTCGTAACCATATCCAGAATGACGCCACCAAAGGTAGCTACGATTTAACCAGTAGTAAGCTGCTGGCAATCAGTCTTGTTGAGTAGCAGAGTCAGCGGTAGTCCACACTAGGACTTAAAAGATGACACCGTTGGACTTCGAGCAGGGCCTAACTTTATAGGGGTAGGCCCTCTTGTGATATCATCACGGTGGCTGTGATTTAAACCTTAAGTCCTGGGAAGGTTCTTCTGGTTTGTTTTCACCCGATATAGATTTAAAAAAGGTACTAAGTGCCGCGACCCAAATATCTGCAAAAGGCTTAACGTCGACCTCGACTTCTACCAAGAATGGAGCTTGAATGGAGCCTCAAGACAGTTCCGCTTTGGTATTCATTAATACATACACGCGGTGGCAAAGTGTATCCTAAGTATACGAGCATTCAGTGAAATAAAGTCTACACGACACGAGTTCATTTTAAATACTAGAGACTTTCTGGTTACTATTGCCAATGCACACAATAGGGAAGAGAACAGTGACCGATCTTCTTTACATATTGCTAAAAGGCATGATCATCCATTTTTTAAATGAAACTAGGTATTACAATATCAGCCATGACATACAAGCTGTTTGAACTGAACATCCTGCGTCGAAAACACCGGCCTTCTGACACTAAGTCAGAACTTTCAGCTTTCTGTTGATATAAACCGCGTGTCTCAGCTGCAAGAAATTGGGTTTTTCAACCTGTGTTTTAATTCTAGTCTTATGAACATATCGTCTGATGCAACCGAACTTTTGATGCTGAAAAAGTTCGAAGTCGGCATTTCGTGCACTTGAGACTGGTTTCGACCAGAATCTGAGCCAGAAATGTAGTCGAATATTCATCGATGGCTCCAGAACCAAATTAGCCACCATGGCAATATGTTATACTGTGGCATACGAATACTGTAAGAAACAGATGAAGTAGGTACGCAAAATAGTTAATATTTACGTCCTTAGATTAAGACCATTTTCAAAACCAGTTCACAAGTACAAGGGTTGATTTAATTTGGTAGGAATGCTTTGGTTGAGCGCGTGGTTAATATGGGATCGGAAAAAACGAGATTGCCAATGAACTGAACTGAACTAGCATTGCACTACCTGTCTGCTCTGTTAAGAGTTCCACAGGCAGTTGCATTTCTTCCACAAAAAGATGGAAGGTACTTGCATGTTGCGGGTATTAAAAGATACGTTTTGAAGGGGTAGTGAAACTACTTCCTCAATCGCCTACCGGGTTACTTTAAGATTGGGCTGTAAGTATCAGACACTGGTATGGAGGATGCTGTTAATGCAAACACTCTATCACTGAAGAGGTTGAAAAGGTGAACTCTTTTATAAATGTCCGTGTGCATACTTTTGGCTGCCTACGATAAAAGCTGTGTTTATGAAAACCCAGTCATCAATGGAACTCAAGTCACAAAAACAGAAAGTCTCAGGCACACAAGAAAAAGCTTCTACCTATAGAATAATATACTTATCATTGGACTTGAAATAATAAGCTCTACGCCTCGCTAAAGACTTTTTTAAACAACCAATAACACCTTTAAAGTTTTCGGTTTGACTTGTTTTGATAATGATAGACTTAAGTTAATCTACTTGTTAGACTTTATGGTTCGATCTCTTTAAAGTCAATCAGATTTCTGTGAGTTTGCCTAAAGTGAGCTATTCAGTAGCTTAAAGGTCTCCTTACAAAAACATTTATTTGGTTTTCTGTTTTCTTTTCCTTGCAGGAACATCTTAATTATTAGAAAGAATTTTAAACTTGGTCACAACCACTAAATACAGACAGACAGTTTTGCCGAAACTCACGTATGAATGAGCTCAGATACATATCATTTCCAGTTTTTTTTTTTAATCTTATTTATAAACAAATCAATAAATGACTACAAGTCTTTTGACTGTCAGTGACGGTGAACTCATTTAGGTTTGCAACTTCATATAATATATTAAAATCATAAATTGTGTGAACAAAACAGAACAATTGAGCAGATGTGCATACATTTAAACAAAAATGATTGTACATTCGTACTTCATTTAATCATAAATTCTCTCTGCATTTACTTAGCGGTGATACTGGAAAATTCGAAACTCACATGCAATGAGCTTTGTGGCGAGGCGACTAGTTTTATAGTTCCTGTGAACTTATTGGCTTTCAATTCTCAGCTCTCCGTTCATGTTTATTCAGTTCGTTGGCTTTAATTAAATTTTAGAGAAAAAAATTAATGATCTTGAAATAAATGTGAATGCGAATGTGATGAAAGCAGAATAATTTATGATGTTATTGACGGGGCGTGCAAAGTGATTAAAACAAAACCAAACAAAAAGAGCCCTTGTGGAGCCTCATGAAAAACACAATTTTATTTTTTAAGAACAAAAGAAAAATACTTGTAAAGAGTTAAATATTTCGGTTTGCATCTGCTGCAAAGTAACATGTACTCGTAACCAATACGAGTATAGTGGTTCTTCATGATTAGATTTAACTGTGTTGTATTCGTATTAGGTCATTACTTTTGCACGTGACTATTGTCATTTGCAGGTTTCATCTGAAGTTTAATTTTTTATTTCACGCTGTGCTGACATAAACTTGTCTCATTCGCTACCCTTTTAGATAAATTTTGAGTTAAAAAAAATTACCAGACGTTGGGTATGATATCATAGTGTAACAGAGACAGTTTTTTATATCGCCGATTTCCTAATCAGGAGTTAAGATCATAAAGAACAATTGCCTTAGCTTTTATATGTTGAAATAATTCAAGATCATCTGCAAATTAAAGGCTACCCAAGTAATTAATTACAAGAAAATTTTCATAAATAATTTTTTTTTAAAAAAATAGGAGACCTAGGGGACTGCTTTGCGGATACCCAGATTTATATGTATATTATTTATTTAGAAGGAATTTTATTAATTCTTACTGTTTATTTTCTACCTGTGAGATGTGATAATATTTTTCCTTACATTGTGGAATTCATAACGCTCTAATTTTTGTAAAAGAAATTTGTGGTTTACAGAGTCGAGGGCTTGATGAAGTCAATTTAAAA
Organism: Volucella inflata; assembly: GCA_928272305.1. Lineage (NCBI taxonomy): Eukaryota > Metazoa > Arthropoda > Insecta > Diptera > Syrphidae > Volucella > Volucella inflata. The sequence continues at coordinate 109,012,002 of OV743720.1, read as the reverse complement.
AGTATCAACTCTGATCTACCAGATGTAAAGGTAAAGATTCACATGCAACAAACTTAGAAACTCCTCTGTAATTTTCTTTGATTTTGACTTAAGAGTAGATATCAAAAGCAAGCTTACACCTTTGCAGAAGTACTTTTATGCCCAAAACACATGAGCAGAATTTTGTGTGCAGTGAAATTAGAATACACATGTTTTAATTCGCGAAGCTACATATAAATGCTGCACGCAGCGCTGTTCTGCAACACATCTTTATTTCTAAATTCGCTGCAATCGACAGTGTCAAACATAAGTGACAGTAGCTGTAAAATGACAGCAACCGATGCGATTGACTTAAAAAAATATCTGCACATCTGTTTCATGGGCAGAGCTGACAGCAGTACTGAATGTAGATTTTCTGCACATGTGTTTTGGGCATTAAGCAGATATGTACAAAGAAAGTTAAAACAGCGATTCACTGCGATAGCTGCGGAAGTTATTTCAGAGATGTCGAATTGTTCTCTGGGGAAGGTGTTCCGCCTGATTCCATTGAGGGCTGGACAGTCACATAAAATGTGTTCAGCTGTTTCTTCGTCTTCGAGACAGAGTAGACATTCTGCGGAGTTAGTAAGTCCTATTTTGTTGGGGTGATATTTTAAACCGTTGTGTTCTGTTAAGTTTCTGATATCATGCCGATTTACATTCAGACATCTGTCGGCATTTTTATTAAAGGGTAGGATGGCTCGTTTGGTCTGCCTTAGCCCTGGAGTCTCCTCCCAGTATGAGATACATTTTGAGTGCTCCCAGCGCTTAATGACTAAATTTACTGCTGTTTTAGATGTGAAGCAGAAGGGTTCAGGTCCGTTGAAGGGGATTTCTGAACCTTTCCTGGCCAGTTTGTCTGCCTTTTCGTTTCCGTCAATGCCCTCATGCCCAGGAACCCACCATATTTTGGTCTTGTTTCTTTAGCTTAGTTTCTGGAGGGTATTGAAGCAGTTCATGACTGATTTGGAGTCAATAACATGCGAACTAAGTTGAGTATCAGAAAGGCGCATTCTTGAATGGCGTGTATTTCAGCTTGGAATACACTAGGACTCTTGCCCATGGCAATTGATATGTAAGTGTTCGATCCATGTATTCCAGCACCCACTCCCGTTTCCAATTTATTATAAGTCACATAAAACCTAGAAGTATCAGACGGTTGTTGATTTGGTTTTTCTTAACATGTCAAAGGCACGGGGCTTAACCTCGAATGATTTCTTAGTTTGAAACCATTTGTTGGACGCAGTCGAGATAATGTAGTCTTTGTATCTTTGGACTTCTTTGTAGGTGGTAGAATCTGCATACAACAATATACTGATGGCTGATGTACTATCTGAGTCAGCACTAAATTGAAAATGCCAAGAATATCTTTGAAACGTCCATACCTTTGGACCAGACAGAGTTATACACAGTGTCTCCTTAGTGTTTCTTGAAAATATCTTATCATTCAATTTTCATTTCTGATGTGATGCCATTACTAGAGCTGATATCGGAATAAAGCTCGACAGAATCTCTAACGAACTTCAAGTTATAGCAGTCTATTATGATGTTGTTTATGATTTCTTGATACAGTGTGACTTACTTGCTTTTTCCTCATTCATCTCATGTTTGTCGCTTCTGGTTTGTACTTTCAAACGCACCAGCGACAGCTTGCTGTGTTCCGGCAATGATATGTCATCAATAAATGCAAGTGATTGTGCAGACACTAGGGAAACTGAACTTTTCGTTGTGATTAGCAAACATAGTATAGTATGCACAGCATAGTGCACCACCTTCTCTAAAGACTTTAAGAGATTAAATGTGTTGGTCAGAACACTGCTTTACGAAACAATCGGTACCCTCCATCGTTATTTTGCAGGATCCAATAGCCTTGCAACTGTTAAGTTTATACGCTCCCCTTACTCCCAAGATGAATAATTTGTTCAACGTTCAAACAGAGTTTGGATCGTCTCCCATTTAAGCAGTCTAGAGTAGAGGTTTTCTCGATATCCGCAGCACCGAGTGGGTCTCTGCTACAAAATAAGTATCATGTTGATTGGACTCATTGTTTTTTACCTTTTAGCAAATGTTGTTCCTAAAGAAGAACGCCTCCATTTCGTTTCATCTCAACCCCACACCAACTATTTACTTTCATGCGGCATACGAGCTGGGTCAGGTTTCTCCTGAAATTAGCCATCGCCTTTAAGATTTCCAGACAATGAATGCTGGGATATTTATAAGCGCTCAACTAATACCTTATTGGTCTTCTTTAAAATTTAACTTAAAATCGATTTATGTTTAGAGACAGAAAAAGATTGGCAACACTCTTGTCTGAAGAAACGCAACAACCTAAGAACCAACAAAGTCCCAGGAAAGCTTCATTTTGCCTCCAATAATTGTAGTAATTGTCCATCTTTGGACAAGTTCAGAATTTTACGGCGAAATATTTTTGATTTCCTTACCTTCTTCGGCGTATTGTATTGTAATATTTGGCAAGTAATTGGCGCATCTGAAGCAGTTTATGGCCGCAACTACTGGTGCGATAAGTGAAACTAATTAATCAAGTGAAAGACCGGAACTTCGTTCGTTGTGCCGAATATAGTCGAGTATTCGCAGTAGAATATTTTCAAATGCAGAATGTTAAATTCAAAAATTACAAGAAATAATTTCATGACCTAGCTGTTTCATGTTGAAGATAATCCATCTTGATGAAACTATGTATCTGCTAGGCTCACAGAGTTTCAAAATTAAATGACTGGCCCATATAAATTAGATCAAAATTTGTTTACACCAAAGATGAAAGTACAAATCTCTCTGTGAAAAACAAAAATTTCATATTCCTTACGAATTTATGAATTCTCTACACTTGCGCTTCATTTTCAACCCCTTTTATCATTTTATTCTCTGATTCTTGGCAAATAGAAGTAGAAGACCACTTCAACCTCATTTTCAACAAACACATCCTTTGTCGGTTTAATAAAGACTTTTTTCTGTTTCCATTCCCATTCAAATCTCAAATGGCAATCCTTTTTATTCACTCGAATGCCTGACTATACTACGAGTATCTCATCTAACCGATTTATAACCCACTTTTTGATCAAAGTAAAAAAAACTTGTTTTACTCTTTATTCTTGATTTTGTCCCCTCATTTTAGAGACGCTCTCGATGGCTTCGGAATTACCGAATGTGGGTCACTGGCATGCCTGTCCAGTCCATGTCGCAACGGTGCTGCCTGCATTAAGATCGAATCCAATGAAATTGACGAAAATGGAGAGAAAGCCGAAAAATGGAAATGCAAATGTCCCACTGGATACATGGGACCCACCTGCGAGATATCCGTCTGTGAGGATAACCCCTGTCAATATGGCGGCACTTGTGTCCAATTCCCTGGCAGTGGGTATCTATGCTTATGTCCGTTGGGTAAACATGGACACTACTGTGAACACAGTAAGTACTAACAGTATACGCACTCAAACTCAAACGAAAAAAAAAAAAATGCAAATAAAAACTGTAAACACTCAAAAACAAACATATAGTACAGAGACAGACAGGAACATCTTGGTCAGTCATTTTCAATGAACAACTCAGCACACTTTCATTCCACGGACATTTTACGAGTAATGGTATTTGGTAGCGCGAGTTGTTCTTGCAATTGTTATTGTATGATACATTGACTTCATATGTCATATGCCATATGTCATAACTTCGCTCTTTCAGTCAAGTAGATGGATTGTGGATTTGTTTGTGTATGATCCAGTGTTCTGATGACCTGATGTTTAACTCTGTGTTTCTTTTTTCCTTCCTCTATTACCTGTCCACACACTCTTGCCACCTGCTACATTAAAGCTCTTTCAGATTTGGAGGTGGCCTTACCGTCGTTCTCTGGTAGTGTCAATGGGCTTTCGTCATTTGTAGCCTATACCGTACCAATACCACTGGAATATTCCGTTGAACTAAGCTTTAAAATATTGCCTCAGACAATGTCACAGATTTCATTGTTGGCATTCCTTGGACAGTCGGGCTATCACGATGAGAAGAGTGATCATTTGGCGATCAGCTTCATTCAGGGTTACATCATGCTGACCTGGAATTTGGGAGGTGGTCCACGAAGAATCTTCACACAGAAACCAATTGATTTCCGATTAGATGCACCCAGGGTTCCATATGAGATTAAGGTTGGCCGAATCGGACGACAAGCCTGGTTGTCGGTAGATGGAAAATTCAATATTACAGGACGTTCGCCAGGCAGTGTCACCAGGATGGATGTCGTCCCAATTTTGTATTTGGGAGGACACGAGATTTCTAATTTTAATACGCTGCCACATGATTTGCCATTACATTCCGGATTCCAGGGATGTATCTATGATGTCCATTTGAAGGCTGGACAGGTCACAGTGCCGCTACAGGAAACAAGAGGTGTAAGAGGTCGTGGAGTTGGACAGTGCGGAACAAGGGAATGCCATCGACATGCCTGCCAACATGATGGAGCTTGCCTGCAACATGGAGCGACATTTACGTAAGAAGCGCGCATTAAGTTAATCTATGAAAAGTTGTCACTTTTTCTCTTTTTCTGAAGGTGCATTTGCCAGGAAGGCTGGTATGGACCACTATGCGCACAAGCATCAAACCCATGTGATTCATTCAATAACAAATGTAACGAAGAATCAACTTGCGTTCCACTTGTCAATGGATACGAATGTGACTGCCCCGTTGGCAAGACCGGCAAAAACTGCGATGAAGGTAAGTAACCTATTTTCAAAATCACTGTCAAGTTAGCTCAAAATTTATTTTTACAGATATACACTCACTAAGCGACGTATCTCTAACCGGCCGACGTTCCTACTTAGCAGTGAAATGGCCATACTTCAACTCAGACCGATCCGACAAACTTGGCTCGAAACGATCTCAAATTGTTAGCTATAGAAACTTTACCAAAAAAGTGGTTCCTCCAAAACCAATATCGTCGCCTAGTCAACATTTCGTTATGAAACTTTTGAACGAAGTCGAGAAACAGAGAAGTTTCTCTCCTGTTCCTCTAATGGGTTCTAAGAGTTTCGATGAACACCATCGGGTGCAATTCTTCTTTATTGAATTCCAACTACGACCTCTATCTGAAAGAGGTCTTCTTCTCTACTTTGGAACACTTAACAACAATCAGGACAAGAAAATCGGATTCGTGAGTCTCTCTTTGCAGGGAGGAGTCGTAGAATTCCGAATATCCGGGCCTAGTAATCACGTAACAGTTGTAAGAAGTGTTCGCATGTTAGCAATCGGTGAATGGCACAAGATCAAGATGGCACAAAGAGGTCGATGGTTGACATTGTGGGTGGAAGGTAGTGCTTCATCGGCGCTTGCACCATCCGCTGAAGTTCTCGTTGAACCAGATTCACTTCTTTACGTTGGCGGTTTGAAGGACCTCTCAAAGCTTCCCTATAACGCAATATCTGGTTTCCCGATTCCATTCAGAGGATGTGTTAGAGGATTAGTGGTCAGCGGAACTCGGATAGTCCTGAACGAAACCAACATATTGGGTATAGTAATTTACAAATAACACCCGAAATAGTCTTTTTAAGTAAATAGTCTTTTCTCATTCCAGAATCTCGCAACATTCGAGACTGCGATGGCACAGCATGCGGCGGTGACTCTTGTGAAGCTGGTGGCCACTGCTGGTTGGATGAAAAACTCCAACCGCACTGTATATGTCCGGAATATGCCAAAGGCGAACGCTGTGAATACTCGGAGACTTGCAAATTGATCCCGTGCAAAAATAATGGACGATGCTTACGAAGTGGACGGTGCAGTTGCCCCAATGGGTGGGGCGGTTTCTACTGTGAAATTGGTAAGTGTAAGAAAGCATTGACATCCGCGTCACGATTTTAAGTTTTCAATTCTCACATGCGACTAATTTAATTAAATGCGTCTTGTGTCTCTCGTTTCTAACCACAACAACCTGTCCATTCCGATATACCATATATTCGTACACAATAAAACACCAACAGCATCTGCTTATGCTAATTGATCGAATTTCTCTTTGCAGCGATGAGCAAACCAACAACGCCCAGCTTCCGTGGCAATAGCTACCTAATACTCCCGCCACCAAGAATCCCAATAAAAGACAAACGAAAGGGACCATCGATGTACATGCGCCCACGTGAAGCTTTCCAAATTACTTTGAACTTTTCGACGATCGAACTGGATGGTCTACTACTTTGGAGTGAACGTGATCATGCCACCAAGTTCTTGGGTCTTGGCCTGGAAGATGGACACATGAAAATCGCCAGCAATTTATTGGGAAGCAATAACGATACAATAGAAGCACCATCGGGCGGTTTCATGGCCGATGGTGCATGGCACATTGCAAAGATAATTTTGGATCGTAACCGATTCGAATTGGACGTAGACGGAGAAGTGATATTCTCAGAAAAGTTGTCCTCAACACAACCAATGACATTTAGACGGGGCAAAGAGCCCTCCATCACTTATGAAGATTCATTTTATTTGGGTAAGTATATAAGCATGTTAGTAGGTTTTTTTTTGTTGTTTTTTTCACTTACCAGTTTTTGGGGATCTTAAAAAGTTAATTTAAGAAATAAACACAAGCGCAACACAATAACACAAGCACACACACGCAGAGCAAAGACAATAGAGGTCGCAAATTATTTATGTGACTCTTGTGTGTGCCAGAAATAACGAAATTTCACAACAAAAACATGAAGAACAAAAAATGTGAAGTAAAGGTGTTTTCAAATAAATGATATCACTGTTGCACTGTTGTCTTCACAAGATGACACAGAAACGAACTAAAAGACTTTCGCACAGCTGACGCTGGAAATGTCAAAAGGTAAAAAAAATGTAACGATGCTGAATAGAGCTATCTCTCTTTGTGCAATTGTGTTGGACGAAGGCGAAAAGAGTGAGGTATACTGGGTTTTGGTAGTTAATTCTTGTAAACAGGTGGTTGGTTTGTGCATTGGCTTACAGGTTGTTAAAATCACAGTGAAGTCCAAAAATAATCAAACCGCCATCGATTTTATTTCTATGTATACTAATAATAGAATTTTTATTATGCACATTGTGGTGTTGTATGTATTTATATACAAGACACAGTACTTGTATTAAACAATTAGTGGAATGGTTCTTCATATATTATTATGAATTTTTACTGAAAGCTTAATAAACACACTGTGTTATTCAAAGAGGGTGACAAATAAAGCGTTGCAAATTGTACCCATTGCTAGTCAATTAGATTTTAAGGGCTGACCAGAATGTGAATCTGAATAGCACCCAACTTCAAGATACAGATTCAAGATACAGATTGACACTTACGGCTATACATGTATTCAACTTTTGGCAGTTCGATATCAGATACAGATTCAAGCTTCAGATTCACATTCTGGTCAGCCCCTAAAGCTGCAATTCGTTGCAAAGATATACCGATATTCCACACTCTTCGCCATGTTAATTCAGCAGCCAAACCTGCACAACATTGTGAAGCAAGAGAATCTATTATTATATATATACTTATATTTTGAAGTCTGCATATATCAAAACATAAAATTTATTTGTGCTAAATATTTGCTTTCCCCAGCACGATTGAGTTCACCCTACCTATAGATGATTTCAAAATCTCCTTCTGCCGCTTTCACTTAAACCACTTAAACCATCACATAGCCCAAGATACAAGAAGGAAGCTTTGGGTACCACTAGTACCACCTCCGTTGCCTCGTAACTACAATAATTCAAAAAATCGACTTAGCGACGACTAAGCAATGTGTCTGGCCGCGCTCTGTCTTTGGGGAAAAATGTGATTTTACTCTTATGTATGTAAGAATATCTCTAGAACTAGTCAGGACTCCTGACCAGATGCAAATATACGACTATCGTTCAAACGGGGATGAAACCTATTTTAATATTGTGAAAAATTGTTAAAAGGGAAAGAGCTTATGCATTTGCAGCTTCAGTAAAGCAGAGTTTTCTAAGTCATTTCTGGGAATGCGTAGTTTTCATGTATGGAATTGTGTGTTTGTGCTATGTCCAATAAACTTGCTGAACGAAGTTCAAAGTAAATTTTTTAGATTGATTAGATTAGATTATATGAAGCCACCTACTACCATTATGATTACTTGTACATAAGATTGGGTCACACCGTCAATAACTTACAACGACAGAATACTACCTGATGCAGATATACAAAAGCTCGAGGACAGGTAAAAATCTATTTTTTCCTCCTCTCTTACAAGCGATTTTAACATTCATCAAATGCTAGTTCCGATTAAAGTATGTATCAGAAACGATAACAGAACCAAGTTTCTATCCTATTACCTTTCGTTGCCCTATTTGAGTCCAGGTGTAATCTGGGATATATCCCACAAGTCTCGTGGTGTTGACATCTATTTGTATTAAGACTATGGAGAGTACTTAGATGAAAGTATATCTCCGCACCCAAATCATTATGCCAACTGGAAAGAACGTGCTACATAAGGGGCCCTACCAAAGAAAAGAGTAAGCATAATGTAATTTCCTGAATATGGGTGTGATATTATTAGGCAAATGGGTGAGAGCGATGCTGGATAGCCTTTAAGTAACTACTTATTCTGGCGGACATCAATTACTTTCTCATTAGACAGACGGAATGCAAAAGGAGGCGTCCTTTCACTACTTTCGTGGTCACTTGCGACTTACTAGTTATTCCAGAAAAGTTAGGCTGCAGAGCTAATGGTTATGCTGATGACTAAGTTGCAAAGCCTTTCAATCCGCACCGTAAAGACTGTGTATATCGAATTAAGTCGAGCAAAAAACCTTAGTCTTGACAACATCTCGCTACTATTTAAGCTTTAGTTGGTCTTCTTCCACTTAAAAAGAGCGATGAACCTTTACGCTCTGATAAGATGTTCAATATAGTGATTTCACATCGAAAAAGATAAGACTTTAAAACCTCATAGAAAAGGTAGTATACCGATAGATTTAAAATAGAGAGGAATATGTTCAAGTATTCAAATACAAACTTTCCAAGGCCTATTAGAAATGTCCCTGCATTTTTTCATCTGAGTTTTATAACATCCAAGAATGTTCAAATACAATTTTCGGTACGAGAAATCCGCCCTCATCCATATATCCACGGACAGTCAAGCAACATTGAAAGCATCAAGCTCAAATCGGTCCCAGACTGCTTCTATTTTCTGCAGAGGTTATCTGTAAGAAATGAAATAAAGCTCTAGTGGATCCATGGTACAATATAATTGTATCCTTGAAGAAAATAAAAAGCCGATGACCTGAAGAGGAAAAGCTTAGCTGATCCGTTCAGAGATTCAAAGGCTTTTAGTAAAGTGTTTAGTTTAGCTATCAAAAAGTGGAAAAACAAATTGTGTCTATCCAATTGGGGAAAATGATCTATGAGGCATTTCCAAAATAATAAAAATTATAATTTCTTAATTTTAAAAGGAATGGTATTAGAAGAGGTGTCAGCTTTTGAACGGAACGCTGCCAGCTTCGATAAAACCTACACAAACTTTCTTTTGTAGGGGAGACGATGACACCGTCATTTCCTTTTCAGATAAATCGTACGGATTCAAAGTATTTTCCCCAAAGACTTCAGTTTATTAATAATAAAAAATCGTAAACAGATCATACGGCACAATAAACTGCCAATTTAAAATCTACTGAAAAGTGGTGTTTTAACAAATTAAAATATTGTTTTATTATGGACCAATTTGGTACTGATCATTTTCTGCATTGTAAATGTATTATTGTAAATGCAAGATTTTAATCGTTAAATAATAAAAAGTTGGGTTAAAGGCCATATTAAATGAAAATCAATAGAAATTGTTTATACTAGTTTTAATATACGAGTATAATTTTTATTTTGAAAACAGGTGGTTTCCCCAATAGCGAATCGATAAGTGAACGCACCAAACAACGTTTTGACCAACCCTTCAAAGGCTGCCTACAAGATATTCAATTCGGTGCGGAACCAAACTCAATAATAACCGACTTCTCACCCTATCTTGGCGAGAATATCGGATCATGTGACTTACATGGAGATGATCCAATTGTATAGAAAATTATGTACTTATTTATAAACAACAATTTATTAATTATACCATTATTATTATTCATTAACCAAAAATAAAATATAAATAAAAATCAAACAAAACAAAATTACACTAAAAATGGAACAATATCAATTTTGTTGTTATTTTGTTTTTGTCAAAAACAAAACAAAAGGAAAACATAGATACATTTAAAAAATAAAAAAAATATATATTTAAAAAAAGAAATCAGTTAAGTGGGAAATTAACGAAATATGTACGTTGGTTTCCGAGAAAACAAATAAAGTGACATTCTAATCTTAGGATTAAAAATAAAATGAAAATTAAAAAAAAAAAATAAGAAATTTTTGTAAATTTTTTAGAAATATTAGAGACTATTTAAACTGAGAAACAAAAAAAAAATGGGAAAAACACAACAAAAAAAAAACAAAAAAAACCAAAAAACAAAACTAAAGATAAAAATTGATTATGATAACGATGAAATTGAGATGAGTTTTAAACTAAAATATTTAGATCCTTTTGAATTGTAATCACAAAAGTTTACATTGAATTATTGAGAAAAGAAAAAAATTTAAATAAAAACAAACACTGTTTACAAGTTAAAAAAGGAAAACAAAAGAAGAGTTTAACAAACCAGAAAACCCAAATAGTAATGAAGTTTAAAATTAATTCGTTCTGCAACAGTAAAACATTAATGAATATATATACATACATATATATAAAATAAATTATTTTAATAAAAAAAAATAAAAACAAATCTGAAAACCAAAACTAAAGTAATATTTAAATAGTGAATTTGTTTAGCTATTTGATTGATTATTTTTATTTTGAAAACCAAACAACTGCCCTTATGTACTGTCCTTCTTATAAACGTGTTCTTTTATTTTCTGTTTTTCATTTTGAAATTTTTATTTACTATTTTCTTGTTCTGTTATAGAAAATTTTTTTGACGGTAATGATAAACATTATTTAAAGAAGAAGATTTAAATGCAATATTTATTTTATGTTTTCATAAGTATATATTATACAAATTTAAGTTCTTTCTAGAGACACGATGATATTTTAAAGGAGATAATAAAAAGAATTTAATTTAAATAAATAATTGAAGTTTTTATTTTTGCGTTTGGGGTTTACATTTTGAGCTAACTAGTAAGCTTCTGAGGGGGATACAACCTTCGAACAACGACGTGCAAAGTTCCATTATGATCTAAAATTGTGGCAAAAATAGTCAATACTCTCCGTTGTTTGTCAAAAACATTCAAAATTCTGTCTCATTTGTCACTTCAACTCTCATTTATAATGACATTCCATGTATCGGCTCCTTAGGAAAAGAAGTTCTCCTTGCCGCTCATACTATCATAGATCCCGCCGGATCAGCAATAAGACAAATGCAGTTACACACTCGTTTAGTAGCAAGATAATATACACAGACGGTATTTACGTCTCCCCTTCTTTTTAAGATATAATCTTATATCCATTATCTACGCTGTCAAAACCATTGCGTACCTAAGTTTTTTCATCAATCTTACTTCCTACCTTCCGAGCTATGGAAATAATTTTCATCCAGGCCGTTCCAAAAACTTAGATTTTCTTTTCTTTCCTCCTACAAGGCCATCAGCTCATAAAATATTTCGAAACACGAAACCTTCTCAATGACTGACAATACAGACTTCTTAACAGATCCATTGGTGATTTGATGGCATGTGGAAAAATGTGGAAAAAGTGAAGCCATAGTTTCCATCAATCTGAAGAAAGGAAGATATTCGCACTTGACATTAAAAAGGCTTTTGGCAGAATCTGGCCTCAGACACTTTTGTCAGTATGCGTGCACTTCAAATCAACAAGTCTCCTCTTTTTGGATCAGAAATTTACCTTCCAAAACGTTCTGTTCGAATCTTATACCCATAAACTAAATACCGACGTGCCACAGGGATCCATTCTATCTTCGACACACTTTTTTTATTTTCAACAATTTCTGCTTCTTGAAGTTTGATATATTCCTTTGCGGACGTTAATACTCTTCGCTTTTCGTATTCACGTCCCTGCTCTATGTAGTTACATTGATTAAATTTCGCTATTAGCAGCACAACTGATTTCAAAAGTGGATTTGAATGATACCAAAATATAAAGCTGTCACTAAACTGAAATTTGAACAACAAGTCATTCTCAATGAATAGCGCATCCATTTTTGGGTATAACAACCTGCAGAGTCCCCATAATTGCTAACATCCGCTAATCCCATATTCGTGCCTGCTGATTGGATTCAGAACCTAGTGATGAATCTCATCGGTGCCTGTCCTTTAAATCGCCCACCTGTCTCCCTACGAATGTTCATCAGTTTGCCCTTTAAGCCCACTTTCGAACTTATTCTGAATAACGTCATACTTTTCATAGCTCCACAACTCTCTTAGTGAATGTCCTGCAGAGGTCTTTATTTGTTTGCCATTATAGCCCGTATAAATTAAAACCAACGTACAATAGTATTTAACGTTTGCCCACTTCAAAGCGCCTTGAATATGTGCTAAAAATTCGCCACGTCGTCATTTTCTAGTGGTAAATTTGTTCCTTATGGCGGAATGAGCCTCACAGATCAAGTTACTCCTCGTGGATATTACCCAAGCAATATATATTTAAGTCAGCTTAATGACGAAATTGTGCACCAGCCCATTTCACAAGGTATCATTTGGTGTCTGGTGTTTTGTAGCCAGGCAAGAATTCTTAATCACACGAACTTTTTCAAATAAGCTTTGCAACAGGAAAATAACCTTATGTTTCTGCCAGTGGTGAGGAAATTATTTGTCATATCTCTTCAGTGAAACCTTAGTTTCCGAGTGGAAAGTTCTTTATATCATTCCGAAGGTAGGAATTATTCAAAAGAACACGGTTTTCTGGATCACTTGAGCAGGCGACTTGCATTGTTCTTTGCGTTTAGCCACCGCTTATTATTTTTTGGAGTCTTTCGTACGACAACTTCAGTGTCAGTGTCACGTCCTCCGAGTTATTTCTTTTAGAAAAGTGTCCGTACAAGGTTTGTAATCTCAATAGCAGTCTACTTTTGTGTATGTGTTCTGACTCAGTTGTTGCCTGGAAAACGGTTTCTTATTTTCAGTATATTTTTTTGCCTCATCCAATTGTTTATGTTCTCTATCTTACACCTCGTTTGGCACGTCCTTGCAATCTATGTTAAACTGTCCTTCGATTATGGATTAATTCTCGTCCGACTCTACTCTAAGAAATAGAAAAGCAACTTTTAAAAGATAAATAGCTTGTTTTGAGAAGTTACACAGAGTGAAGCAGTGAACAACGGTTTTTAGCCACGGAGTGGGGTGTACATCATGTATGCTTCCAGCCCTACAATGGTACTTTAATTTCTAATTAACACTACACTACGTTTATTGCTTTTTTCTTAAGGGTATTCAATATTGTTATTGTGTACTTCAATCAGGATTTCAAATGTGGTAAACTTGATGTCAAGAAATAAATAAGAATCCATATCTTTAAATACGAACTTTATTTCATTCATAATTTTACAAAGTTGTTACTCCCTTCAATCTACCCTTTTATTCAATTCGAAATTAGTACTTGTTTTTTGTATTTTTTTGTTTTTTTTTTTAATAATTTTATATATATTTTTTTTTTTTTAAATTTGTATGTATATATTAAGATCGCAGATAAAACAATTAGGTGCCACTTCTTTGTGTTTCAATACTAATTGTTAATTCATAATAAACATTTAAAAATTAAAAACGAAATACGAAATAATAACAACAATGATAATAAAATCAATTTCTTTTTACGTTTTCTTTTGCTTTGAAGGACATTTTCCATAAGTGTATACACATACGCATACCGTAACATTTCTCGCAAACATTCCAAAATAAATATTATAAATTATTTTAAATTTTTCTCTTATTTGTTTTATTTTTCTAAATGATAGAATAAGTGCAGCTGTATTGTTAACAAATTTTTTTTCGCATGTTCTTTATATTTAACACTGATGATTTTTCTTTCTTCGTTTTCATGCTATTTTTTCGGATAAAATACAAGTACAATAAATTGGATGGTTTACTTTTATAGTCCTACTGTTCTACAAATACATATGTAAAATGTAAAATAGGAAAATAAATATGAGTCACCATTAAGTGGGATGGGACAAAAATCAACTTGGAATGTTTTCTTTTTTTTTTTCTTATTTGTTTGAAAAAGCGACAAAAATCAGCTAAATTTAAAAGGAAGAAAAAGCCAGGATATCCTTTAAATCTTGGAAGATTTATAATAAAAAAAAAAAAAAAAAACAAGAGAAAACGTATCTGATACACATTGAAGAATTTAAAAACAATTTGGGGAGAAACTTAAGTCTACGAATCGAGAATGAATCATTAGGACTTAGATTTCCTAAATATATATAAATTTGTATATATACCTCGAAATTTTATATATATATATTTTTTTTTGAAACTAACAATAATTTTATTTATTTATTTTTTGTATTTATGTACTATTCATGATTTTTACATATTCACTTTTCTCACTTGTTCTTGTTTTCTTTTTTTTTAATTTTTCGAAAACGTTCCTTAATGATTTTATCAAAATTAAAATATCTAGAATAATATTACATGAATGATTCTTTAATTTTCTTCTTTTATTTTGTTTTTTTCATTTTTATATAAAGATAAGTAATTATTTATTACGATATCAGTAATTTTCAGTTTGTATATTTCTATTTACTTTCATATTGCAGTTTGAAGGGTTTCAAAAATAAAATTACAATTATTTTTAGATTTATTTGGGGGAAGAGGATTTAAAGTTAAAGTTTATTTTCGAATTTATTTGATTTTGCTTAAATAATAATAAAAAAAAATATATATATATATAATATGTAAATAATACAGAACTTTATTTTTTATTTTCTCTGTTGAACATTTTTAAATGTTTATTTTGATAGAAAATCCCCAGAAGATCATTTTCATCCCAATTTTATAATATATATTTAATAATTTTAGTTTTTGCGAAATTTCTGAAAAAAAAAACAAATATAAGTTAGTTGTCAGGATACACTCATATATACATAATAAATAAGCATTTATATAAGCGAGTTTTGAAGTGGGTACAAATGATTTCTTTATGATTTAAATGTTTTTATTTCTGTTGAAAATATTCACTTTTGACTTATTAATATGCTATGTCATAAATTTATAAATGTTTACTTTTGTAGTATCAAATAAATAATTTTTTTAATAGAGAAAATTATTCTTTCATACAATAATACGAGTACTATCTATTAGAGCTAACCATTTTCGCATCAATCTAAAAATAAAACAAAGCAATCCTCCCCGAGAAAGAATACCAATGTAAGATATTAAATTTTTGCACATGTTACTCGTATGTCGGGCTCTACAGTGAAAGTGTAAACAACTGTGGCTCTTCTGATACTAATATTTATTAATCAACATGAAATGTGTCAGTTTTGGGTTGAAAGGAGTCTTTGAAAGCATTTTTGACGGCTTCTTTATCATTAAATAATTGTTCAACCAAAAAGTGGAAATGTGCTAGTCGGTTAATGACAAGTCAAGTATGGTATGGCGAATGAGAATGAATGTCAAACTACATCGTCTTGACACATGTGGTCAAGCATTGTCATGTACGACTCCACTTCTGTTAACCAATTTAGGCTGCATAGAGAGAAGTTTCTAATGCATTCCTTTTGAGCTGGTTACACTACTTCAAGGCATTAATATAGTACGAGTAGTTTCAAAACTTTTCCAGAAGGAATAATAGATAATGTCAGTAGGAGACCACCAAAGGCTCACCATTATTTTGCTTGGATGAAGACTCGGTTTTGGCATGTGTTTCGGTGCCTCATCAGCATCTAGCCATGGTAAAAATCGGCGACCATACTGTAGAGAATCCATCTTTCATCACATGTCTGTAGCCCGTGCAGAAATGAATCCTTTCTGAGCATAAAAATCAGAAAATGGCAAACCTCCAATCGATGTATCATGTTTAACGCAGCCAGCTTATCAGGTACCCATTTGTCGAGTTTCTTAACATTTCCAAGCACTTGAAAGTGACAGGAAAAAAATGAATAGCGCACACCCAGCAGTTGGTGAGGAACAGACTCCACTACAGCCCGCCTCTGGTTTTTGTCGATGACTGTTGGTGCATGTCCGCGTGACTCGCTTTCAACAAGCTGGCTGTACAAGCTGTACACTGTTGATGCTTTTGGCTGCCTCTGCTGTCTAGAACTGAACTGCCGCTGTTCAACATATTTCTACTACGGCAATCAACAACTCTGTGCCTGTTTCACAGTGGTTTTAAACTAAACATCAACCCAAAATCTGACATTACGAGCACATGTGCAACAACTTAATATTACTACACATAGTATTTATTTAGGATACATCGTTTTTGCTCCTAGCGAATGAAAAAACAGCAATCAAGAGTTCAATCGTCTCTTCTTACCTTTGTTTAGCATACACATAGCGTTTTTACTCTTATTTCAGAATTGAGATCAAGTCGTAAAAAGGAGCCAGAAGTTGTAAGGGTAATAATATAACAATACGTCCCATAGGTAGTTTCGAAAAGAAAGAAGATATACATATGTATGTGTGTTATGGAATTATTGCTTCTTTATGTTTTAAGGCTTTTTGGGATAAATAGAAGTTCTAGGTTTTCAGATGTGAGGTCCTTGTTATTTTTTTAAATTCATTTTCTGTGTTTTAAAAAAATGAAATGTACCAAAATGGCTACAACGCTCACAAAGGCGGAAGTCGAAAGGATTGCCCTTAAGCAGATGCGTTCCAACCGTTGGAAGAGTTATGCAATGCCCGCATAACAAACGACGACCCGAAATCAATTGAATATTGCATTTTTTATATTGATATTATTTCAATATCACATAAGTAGGAAAATCAAATCGACAAGTTATTTTTTTAAAAACTACTTTTAATAGACGTTTTCCACGCAACTTTCGGGATCTAAAGATGTCGAAACAGTCTGACTGACTGACTGATTTTACATCTGAAAACTGTAGGTCAGTCTTAAAAATGTCTTCAATAGAGTACACATGAGCAATATAATAAAATTGGTCAACAAACAACAAAAGAAAAAAATGATAATGAAAATAGTAAACCGTTTCCTTTAGAACAAATAGCAAAATACATTTATACTGAAAAACATAGAAAAATATTGCAATGAATATGAATTCAAACTTTGAAATCGATGTGCACAAGAAACTGACGTTACATTTCTTGATAGAAGTGAGTATTCATGTGAGATATGTTATTTCCTCACCAACTTACTGCTTTATACATCTGTATCCTTTGATCATCAATAAAGCTTTCCTAAATACCTCAAAACCCGAAATATCCTGTATTAGATTGTACCACACTCAATGATCGATATTTTCACTGCTTTTGGTTGTTTTTTTATGAATTTAAACTGATTTTTCTCTAGCGATAAAAAACATTAAAGAGCCATTTGACGATGTTGCGTTAAACAACCGACGTTTGATTGAAAAAAAATTGTTCCAGAGATTTCAGCGTTGAAAACGAGTCACGTGGAAAATCAGAAAGGGCAAGTGACGATGATGTTTAAAAAGCTTTGGTAAATGCAGATCCAACCCAACCATGACAATAAATAGACACCTCTGCCTCATAAGAAAAGTAAGAAAACCGCATCGCTTAATTTAAGACCATAAAGTCAGTCGTTTTTGCACCGTAAAGTAGATCCTGTATAACAAGCCTAAAAGACCTGGGCAGTGGTTGGATGCAGACGAAAAAAAACATAAACTCACAAACAAGGTTATGGTCGAAGTCTGTCGGACATTCAAAGAACCAGTATTTCAACAAGGTGAAACGACAAACGCCGTCAAGTATTGTGTGGATGCAGTTTATGGGAAAGCATTTAATAAAAATATAATAAAAAAATAATAATCCTACTGCATGACAATACCCGGCCTATACTTCACGGGTAACGGTAGAAAAAAATACTGCAGTTCAAAATTTTCCGATATTTCTCCAAAGAACTATCACGTTTTCCGTCATTTTGAGGTAATTTGTGTCTAAACAAAATCGAGATTTTTACAAAAAAGGAATATTTTGGGTTGAATTATGTTTAAAGATATTCATAGATACCAACAGATTATATTTAGATGGAGTATAAATTAAGAAACAAATTGTATTGGCTTTCAAACGTTTACTCCAGAATCGGAAGTTTCGTTCGGAGTCAACGAACAGGATGAGGTTTTGACATCCAAAATATTCAAAAAGAAATTACAAACAAAAATTGTACAGTTTTAAGTTTTTAAACTAAAACAGAAAACAAGCCGGCGTTAGTTTTGTGAAATAAAAAAAATCAGATTGCAAAAGGTAACAAGAGAGGTTCTCATAACAATAGTGTATCTAACATCGTAAGTTAAACTCCGAATCCTATTCTAACCTGAAGAAAAAGCTCATTACAATGAAGTGAGGCACTAGATAACAAGGATGAAATCTTCACCAGCAATCAATCTAGTATGTTAATAGTGCGCCTAAGGGGGTTATGATACCCTTTTACTGCTGCCAGTACGCGGGCGGAAAGATAGAAGAAGGAGAAAGGAAAGCATTGTTATGATGTAGCGGTTTGAAACTCAGGTATATTTGGTTTCGATATTGACTCTCCAGGGGTGGGAGTCCTAATAGGACGGAGAGTTTTTCCTCACTTGGAATGATTCAGGTTATCAATTTTAACGATTGTTTTGTGCTTGAAACTCTACAACAGCCAAATCTACATGCCATGCATATTCAACAAAATCGTACAAGCGAGTTTTATGTAATTACAACTTATTCAATTAATCGAAAACATTATAAACCAAACAGTTTTTATGTATTATGAATTAATCCGATCTACTACGTAGATAGTAACGTTTTCTTTTTATAACCAGGATAACAATTGAAAAATAAAAATAAAATGTCGTTTGTGTTGTGTTGATTTTCATCTATAAATGCTGCATTTATTTGTTTCTATTAATAAATCAAATTTTGTTTTATCCATAATATTTATAGTAATTTATTTATCATATATATAATATAATTGTATATATTTAATCAATTAATTTTATACATAAATTGAATAATAAAAGTAAAACGAAAATGATAAACTTGAAACAAAAAATATTATAATATGTTTAAAAATATTTTTCATTCTTAATTGATAAACCTTTCGAAAAATCTTACAATCGCTACACATTAACTATCTCTCTTCTTTTTTTTTTCATTTAAACAATTTCATGCTTATTATTCATTAATTTATAACCAGAGTTTCAGAGTTTATTTAATAATTGTTTTTTTTTTTTTTTATTATAATATTTTGGAAATTTTCTTGAACAGTAACAGTAACTGTTGCGCGTGACTCTTAATATTTTTTTCTTCTTTTTCTTGAGGAAGGTTTTTTTTATTTATTTATTGCATTTGATTCGTGACATTTTTTTATCCACACAACAACGAGATACACATTTAAAAAAGTAAATGGATAGCAGTGGTAATAGAGGCGTAAAAAAATTTTATTTAACAAAATTAGAAAAAAAAAAAAACGAAAAATAAGGGAAATGATTTGTTGTTTTTGTTTTATTTTGTAGTGTGTTTTGTTGTTTTATTATTATTTTACATAGTCTAGCTGACAATTTTGCGCAATGAAATTTTGCTTGCAAACTCTACACTCTTACCTACAAAAGGACATCACTTGCAGCAAGTATTCGTCTGTCTATTTTGTTCATTATCAGCAAGCCTTCGTCCGGCACCACTACCTTGATTATTAGCTCCATCGTTTTTAGGTAGTTTTTTAGCTGGAAGTCACAACGAAAAACGTTAATTATAATTTAGGGATCGATGAATGATGGATATTACCGATAGCTAAAAAGATATCGTTGACGTTCATCCCGGTTTTGGCTGATGTCTCCAGGAATAATAGACCATTCTCATCAGCGTATTGTCTAGCTTCCTCGTATTCTACAACTCGACTGATTGATAGATCAGCTTTATTACCTGCTAAGGCTATGACAATGTTCGGTGAGGCCTGAAAAGAAAAATAAAAGATCAAAATTATAAGCGTTTAATAATATTCTAAGGAAACAGAATGCTAAGCTTTGAAAAACTAGAAATATGGGCAAATTTTAAACTTAAAAAAGAATGTTTCTCTAGTTCTGTTAAAAAAATATCTGACCATAACATTTATTGGTAAAAAAAAGTTTGGGCAGCAGGGCCATTAGTAAGCATACCTAGTGCATACGATCAAATTTTCCTAACGACCACAGCACAACTTAGTCCCCACCACGGGGTTAAAAAGTATGCGTCGTATTTTGGGAGGGAATGGTAAAACAAAAAACAAAAAAAAAAAACGTTTTAGCTTGCTACTGCATCAAAATTTGTTGGAAAATACGGGATTTTCAAGTAAAAAAAAAATTTTTGAAAATGATGCTGATCGTCTTTTTTACTTCAGGGGCGTGGTACATCATGAGTACACCTTACATGGCATTGTTATCACCATGGAATACGACCGAGGAGTGAAAATATAAACGGCCGGACATGTGAGCAAGTGACGAGCATCCGCTCGTTCTAAACACATGATTCATGTGATTCTTAGTCAAACAAGATACACCTGTGGTTCTCCAACCTCTTTACTCTTCTAATTGCGCATCTGCGACTTCTGTCTCTTCCTTAAGCTGAAAATGCCTTTGAAAGGTACAATATTTCAGACCAAGGAAAAAATCTTTTAGATTTCAATGAACCAATGGATCATCTGCTTTCAGCAGAAGTGTGTAGCAGCTTAAGAGGAATTCTTTGTGTATATAATCCATTGAGATATATTGATTTTATAAGTAAAAATCGGATACTTACTAAACAGATCTAGTATGTGCATGTAGACATTGTAAAACAATTCGTATCTATTATATTTGAAAATTTCCTTTAGCGACAAATTAAGGAAGACATCTCTGGCAGAGTAAAATGAAATGCCTTTTCCAACCTACAACAGATAATAGATTTTGCCTTGGTAGAATTTATAGCTGAGGAAAACAAAATGACTCGGAAACGAAGTTTGCCCCGCCATAAAATAACCCAATAATTGCAGATGAGCGAATAGGTAGTTTTAGTTTTTTTTAAGTTTAATAAAAATTGACCATGTATCGCGTGAAGATGGTTCAAAAGGCAAAAGTACAATGACCACATAAGTAGATTCTTACACATAAGTTGAAGTTATAAACGAATTTCAGTCCCTTGGTTTGAGATGCAAGGAAAAACTGGATTTCCCTTGGTGATTGGTGTGGCAAGATAGAAGCCGTAAATGAATCAATAAACCAGGAAATAGTTTACATTATTATAGACCTTTACGTGAAAATCATTGCCATTGCGATTTTAAAACAAAGCTTATTGCTGTATGCATAACTTAAACGCACAACTTTTCGCAATTGTAGCTTGAAATAAACCACAGATTAACAAATGGCTGTTTTTAGTTAAAAATAGAAGCAGATATCTTTTTTTCACTTTCATTTTTATCGTAATATGTAACTCTTGACGCCATGTAGCAATGTATTATCCGTTGATAATACGTGTACAAAAAAATGTACCAAAATAGTTTGCGCTGTGCAGTTTATCACAGAAAACCTTCATTATTCTCGTGAGTGGTGACTTAATAATTAACAAACATAAATTTGTCATGCATCAGTCATAATCGTGCAAAATATTAAAATAAACGCAGGCAGAAAATGTATTTAATGACAAAAAAAACACGTTAGGACTACAAAATAATTGAAATTTCAAATATTTCAGATTAAGTTTAAATTAGAAAATTTGTAGAACAGATAAGTCATGCTACGAGGGCGGGTCAATAAGTCCGTGACTTTTTGAATTTCTGACCTCTTTACTGAAACAGCAACACTGCTCCTGTCAACAGGCATCTGTCAGTTGACTCCTGTCAAAATTTAAACTTGCTGCGTCAGTTAGTTTGTGTTTGACAGCTATTTTTATCAGACTACTCACTAATTTGAGGAGAAAATGGAAAAAAGTGAAATTCGTGTGCTTATTAAGCATTATTTCTTGCGAAAAAAAACCATTACCGAGACCAAGGCTAAGCTTGATAAATACTATGGGGACTCTGCACCATCGATTTCAATGGTAAAAAAGTGGTTTACTGATTTTCGTTGTGGCCGTACAAGCACTGAAGATGCCGAACGTCCTGGACGCCCAGTTGAGGTCTCTACACCCGAAACAATCGAAAAAATTCACGATATGGTGTTGGCCGACCGAAGATTGAAAGTGCGAGAGATTGTGGAAGCCGTAGGGATCTCGCATGGCTCAGTGGTTTCAATTTTGAATGATCACTTGGGCATGAGAAAGCTTTCCGCAAGATGGGTGCCGCGTTTGCTCACAGTCGACCACAATCGCAATCGTGTAACAACTTCACAGGAAGGTTTGGCGTTGTTCAATCGCAACATGGAGGAGTTTTTGCGCCGTTTTGTAACCGTGGACGAAACATGGATCCATCACAACACACCAGAGAACAAACAACAGTCAAAACAGTGGGTTTCTAAGGGTGAATCGGCGCCAAAGAAGGCCAAGGTGGGTTTGTCAGCCAATAAAGTTATGGCGACTGTTTTTTGGGATGCACGCGGGATAATCCACATTGACTACCTTCAAAAGGGAAGAACAATCAATGGGGAATATTATGCCAACTTATTGGACCGATTCAATGACGATTTGAAAAAAAAAACGACCTCATTTGGCCAAGAAAAAAGTTCTTTTCCACCAAGACAATGCAAGGGTGCACACATGTGCAGTTGCCATGGCAAAAATCCATGAATTGGGCTATGAATTGCTCCCTCATCCACCCTATTCTCCAGATTTGGTTCCGAGCGACTACTTCTTGTTCCCAAACCAGAAGAAATGGCTTGGTGCAAAAAGATTTGACTCCAATGATGAAGTCATCTCGCAAACAAAGGCCTATTTTGAGGACCTCGACAAATCATTTTTTTTGGAAGGGATAAAAAAATTGGAGAAGCGTTGGACAAAGTGTATAGAGCCCAAGGGAGACTACGTTGAAAAATAAAATTATTTTTTTATCAAAAAATCTGTGTTTTAATCCAAAAGTCACGGACTTATTGACCCGCCCTCGTACTTCTTTATATCGTCTTCTCAATTTAATACATTAGCGCAATTATAAATCTTTTGCAGAAGGGGAAAATGGAGGGAACCGTTTCAGAGTTTAAGTTTACTCTTGAACTGGTCAACAGTTGAAATCAAATAGTGAGTTTTAATTATTTATATTTAATTGCTACTCGCTCGATGTAAAATATATTATTCAAAAGAGCCATTTGGGTTTCATTACAGCATTACACTGCTTGGAGATAGATTCAGTTTAAGACTCAAGATTTTGTCCCGTTTTTTTTTTAAATTATGATCTGTAAGGTTTCCTATTTGTTTACAACAACTGCGTCGTTTAGTGAGGTAATAATCTTTCTTGAGGTCACTTTATTTTGGATAACATTAAAATTAATTATTTAACTTAACAATGCGTAGCTTTGCTTTGTAGATAGCAACACCTATGCTCTTGTAGTGACAAAGATATTTTGGAAATCCTAGCGACAATCGGACAAGTGGATTATATGTATATTCGTCAACAGCTCCAGACCTATAAGCCTGACTTTCTTAATTTTGAATACCATAGAATGATTTGTCGAATTACATAAGCTGAAAACTGCATTGCGAATGCATGCTCTGCCTAAGAGGCAACATGCTAAGTAACGCAGAAAGTCCTGTAAGAGTGCGCTTCGAAATCTGGTAAGCTGAATTGATGATGCAGTCGACAAGAAGGAACAAGCGATGACCATTTTCATGAATATTGAAGCTGAGTTCAACAACGTAATTTTTGATGGAATGTGTACTCGCCCAAACAATAGGGGGAGACGAATTACTACTTTTTTGAATACAACAAATCCTAGTCAATGAAACACCGATTATAGATGCTGACTGCGGCCAGTATGTGATGAGTGGGTTAAAAAGGGTTGCCGGCAAGCAGGCCTAGCAACTTCATGTTCAAAAGTGGAGGAACCCGTAGACGTGATCGAATATTCTTTAAGTCAAATAATCATAACTACAGATGGCATGATGACAGGTTACAGGCAGCCCAAATAAATGCTTCCCGGGTCTCAGAGGTTTCCTGCTTTCTGTAGACTGCTTATTGGCGTCGTAAACAGACACTACACTATTGGTACAATTGCCAAAAAAAAAAAAAAAACATCCTGCAACGCTTGCTTTAAAAGTAGTTATGATGACAACGCTGAGCACTATCTTTTTGGATGCCTCGCTTGAGCATCAGACTGCAGGTACTCCGAACTGAAGCACAACGCACATTTCTACCACTCCTAGAACCAAATAAATTTATTTTGGTTCCACCATCCCAGAGGTTCGTTCTCTGGGATAAGATTTATAAAAATCAAAACGAAATCCCCCCTCTTGTCTTCCTTTTACCTAAAATAATATTACAACTTCCAAAATATTCCTCTGGGCAGTTTATTATTTAGCAACCATCTTCGGTCAGTTGAATCACTGATAATATAAGTTTGGTTACGTGGCACTTGCTCTTGTTGGTACATTATTTATTGACTTTTCGAATATGATTGCAACAAATTTAAGAGTGTTGCCTTGAGCAATGACTTTGACTTTTCAATTTTAACAAATATTTTAAGACATTTAAAGAATTGCCTTCTGATTGCTTATTGATACAAAATTTAACTAGAAAACAAGATACTTTGCACGAAAAACTTGCCTTTAATACGAAAGACAATGCAGCTGTGTTAATTACGGGTCCATTTGCAGATTTCAAAGCACGCAATGATCCATAGTCAATTTGGTGCCCAACATAATGTTGTTGTTAGCTGATTTTCAAGACTAGTTCTTTTTCTGCTCTGCGCCGTTCCGACAAAACAAAAAAGCTATATGTTATAACCCTCGACTTCAATGAATCATTTGGCCTCTAGCAAAAACAAAGATATTCGCAGATAAAGGGAAACGTATGACTTATCTGTATCTGAATGAATTAAGCCTTAACTAAGCAAAATATTTGGCGTTCATTGAGTTAAACATATAAAGACGATTTGAACCAACAAAAGGAATCTGATGGATGCTGAATTACAATGGAATAAAATCCGCAACAAAATTTATTCCTCTCCATTTCACTCGATTTAAAATGTATTAAAGTCAAAACTAATAACGAATTATAGATTCAAAAAGAGGAGGTTTTTTTTGGAAAGATTTCAGATTTTTATTTTTCGAATCGATAAGTCTATGATATGAAAGTCGATTTGTCTAACGATTGCACCATTTTTTGACCGAGTTATATTCTACTGCTAATACCATAAAGTAAAACAAAAGATGGTTATAAATTTCTAAATTAACCGATTTAACGATAAGCTAAGATAAAGCTGTATACCTTTGTGACGTTAATCAAAAATAACAAAGAATACTAACAAAATCAAACTATTAACATTGTGACACATTCTTATAAAAACTTAATTAAACACGAACTTTTAGCTTGGAGAGGGAAACTTAACATATTACCTAGAATTCAATTACAGGAACACTTTTATTTGGTTTAAATATTTTTGTGGCATTACTTACTTGTTTATGAAGTTCTTTAACCCAAGTTTTTGCACGTTGAAAACTGTCTTGATTCTTTATATCGTACACAACAATTGCGGCCTGCGCACCTCTATAATACATTGGAGCTAAGCTGTGATACCTATACAACATAAAATCATACACAATTATTAGTTTGAATTTAAAAACAAAAAAATTAGTAAAACACACCTCTCTTGCCCAGCTGTATCCCATATTTCGAATTTAACAATTGTATCCTCTATACATATGGTTTGTGTTAAGAATGCTGCACCTATCGTACTCTCTTGGTACTCATGAAATTGGCCTTTAACAAAACGCAACACTAATGAAGATTTACCAACGGCTGATTCGCCCAGTAATACCAATTTAAATTGGCATGTTTTGTTTTGAGATGTTCCATTTGGTCTTTGGGCTGTACCACCGCCTCGGGGTGTTGCTGCCATGTTTTTAATTTGTTTACTTGTTTATTGCCTTTTCTTAATGTGATAAAAGTAAACACTATCTCGACGAAGAGAACAAAATATCAAGCGGTTTTTTAGTAGTTTAAATTTTAAACTGTTCGTCCGCCCGTGCTGCACAAACGTTGTTCCTGTAACAAAAAAAAAAAAAAAAAAACACAAAACAAATTAATTTATAGAGTGAACATTATTTTCTTCATAAGTTGATGGTGTATGGTAACTACACAAAGAGCCTTTGCATGTTATACAAACGAAAAAAAAAATCATCTACGCAACTAATCGATGAATCATTGTGTTGAGTGAAGCCGCCGCCGCCGACGTCGCTGCCAGAACACTATCGGAACGTTAATTCTGCTGACACAGTGATTAGATATTAATAAAAAATAAAAAAAGAAGAGAGTTCCCACTTTAGTGGAATTTGCTAAAAACGATTTATTTACTCAAGACTTTTGTACCAAGCAACTTTATCAGAACGAAAATGATTTTTTCAATGTAATAATGAAGCATTTTCATTGTATGGACTGTGATTTCTTTGTAACGCATCATTCTTAATTTGAACTCTTGTTTATGCAATGTTTAAGTTAGCTCTGTTTAAATACATCTAAACGCAATAGAAAGCTTTTTTGGTAATCTTATGCAAATGTTTACCTCAAATAATGGAGTGTTACGTCTTACAGATCACTATATAGGCATTTGTTTTCTCTTAGGTCATGCTTAAAAGCGATGAGTACTTAGCGTGTGTTATCTCAGACTTTTTTATTACATAAATTACTACCATTTGATATGAAGAGCTTGAAAGAACCAAAGTATACAAGTGTACAAATGTATACATTTATAAACATTGTATGCATAGATTGCATTACATTTACAAACAAATTCACATTTTCACACATAGAACTCAATGCACTTATTGTTTAGTAGTTACTGCATAACTAGTAACAATTCAGTTTGTTGGGCTAATAGTTAACAATATGTTGCACCCTATCTATAGAAAAAGCACATATAATTGTCAAGTTGATTAACCTACCAAAGCATCTGCTTTGCCTAAGGTGACCAAATGTTAAAGGGTTGCATAAAGCATTACAGTTACAACTGGTTGTGCTGATTTAATTGGAGATCATTTAGAATATACAACAAGGGTCTTCTTTAGAAATATTCTGTCTGAAATATCTTAATTTTTTTCTTTGCCAGAAACGTGCTTATGGAATACCTTGCCGAGCTCTTTATAACCTAGTCATTATAACCTGCAAACATTCAAAACCAACGTCGATGGGTACCCATTTTTAACTCTTTTAATAATAACCCTTGGCCATGGCCTAGGTTCTTGACACTCATTTGTGTTGCTCCTGTTGTCATTTTTGTCACATCTGAGCGGGGGCCTAGTTTTATCGCCGAATCCGAACGGCACTCCTTAGAAGCTTTTTCATAGGCAATTTTACTTTCGGGAGTTTTCCATTGCCTGCCGAGAGGGTGATGACGATTCGAAAAATTGTTGGTGATGCCGGGGATCGACCCTCTGCGTGATAGTCCAATGAGTTAATCATCGCGCCATCGCCATCACCGCGAGGGCTATTATAAAAAAAATCGAATTGAGGCAAATTTGTCAATATGATGTTTTTTTTTAGAGAAACAACAGCCGAAAAAATCTTCAAGATTATTAGTTTTTCAAATAATAAGATATTTGTTTGAAAAATTCACATGCTGAAAACTAAATAGTGTTTTTTTTCTGGTATGGCATGTCGTCATATCTATCAACGAAAATAGACTGTCATCACAGAGAATGTAGGGAATTATTGTCTGCATATATAGGGTGTTTCAACAGGAGGTGTAAAATTTATTTTTCGAATAAGACAAACAATTGTTGAGATATCTCTGAAACTCTTATTGTTTTATCAAACAGAGCAAAGGTATTATTTATAAAACAAAATATCTTCCAAATGACTGCGTCAGATATGCTAGCAGACCCTCATTCATTTACGACCTCCGCGATGGCGTCATTGCTTCCAGGGTTGAAATTGTTTATGGATGGTTGTCGTAGACCTCGCTTTTAACAAAGGCTCAAAGTTGAACGGTTTTAAGTCACACGATCTTGGTTGCCAATTGGTGTCTCTAAATCCCGAAATTATGTGGCCAGGAAACTCCGAACGGAATAGCTCGGTTTTTATCCTGTTAAAAATAGAGGCCTCCAAAATTATTTATCATGCCTCAGCAGCGCGATCCACTGACTGTAATAGCTTTCAGTTTTCAACTAAAATAGGCAGCAGGTTCAACTATTTCATAGCAAACCAATGTCGACGTTGATCCAAAATAAACAAGTTCATTAGTTTGTTGGTACCAATTATACGATGGGAGAGCTTAAGCAATAGAGTGAACAAATCTTAAAGGAGCAATAGCTACATCTAACGCGTTAAAGTATTTTAATTAAAGAAATAAATAAATTAAACATTATGTGAATTTAAAGAAATGATTTTTAAAATCACAGATGATTAAGACCTATTTGCACTTATTAACAAGCGAATAGATTAATTTTCCAACCAAAATTGAAGAAACTAACATATTTAGATGAACTTTCAGACCAGGGTAAGTTTAGAAATAATACAACCGAATTATTTTTTTGCAAGGAAGAGATGAATTCTAGGGAGAACAGCCATGAACAAACAGAGTTTAAGAAAAAACAAATATAAATATTTAAGCATTTGTTTTTGTTTCTTTAATAAACAAATGAGCGCCCCCTCAAGTAAGTAAGTAAAATAAACAAATAAAAAATATGGGCAGAGGAGAAGTTGTTGGGGTGTTGAATTTTTTACAAAACAACAAAAGAAAAACTTGGAAATATCTTAAGGCATAACGCTGCTAAATTCTGGAGATCGCATGACTTAGCACGGATAGGTGTTTTTTAACGCATGCTCTTTTTTCAAAATAGAATACTAAAAAAATACGCCTAATAATACCCTTCAATTTGCACATCCTCTGCTAAACTGCTGAACACACGCTTTCCCTTGTGCGCGTCACGAGTTATTCTTAAGAATTTTGCATTATTTTTTAAGTGAATTTTAATCAAATTTAAATGAAATGAAAAATGAAATGCAAAATGAAATGAAACGAGTTCAATTCGGTCTAAATATCCTGGCTGGTGAAGATGTTTTATAAATTCTAGGCCCAGACTTGTAAAAGATCCAGCTGGGATTAGAATTTGTTCCAAGAGACCCTGGCTTGCGGTAGAAGTTTGCATATTAAGCTTGTGATCAGCTTAAAGTCGAAACTTGTTTTTATCGGAGAATCGAACTTAGTTCACTTTTGGCTCAATTGGTTTATAAACAGTTAAAATTGCTGTTCTGGAGTAAGTTAAATGATATAGTGATTAATAAAGTGTCATTCCACTTTTAGTGCATCATTCTTATTTATAAAACACGTGGCGGGAGCAAATGTTACTTACAATGAACAACGTTACGGGAGACGCGAAGTTAATTTAAGAACAAACATTATATCACGAAATGGACGAGTGCATTGGCCACCGACAAAGTTTGTTGTTTATTGTTGTGACGTGAGTTACAAAGAGCAATTGACAAAAAGTGCAAAAAAGCTTCCACCAACACAAAAAACAAAACATGAATTCAGCTGCAGGAACGCATAAAATTAAGGATGTACCGAAAGAATAGTCAGAAACTGGTTCACCAAGTTCGGCAAACGAGATTTTTCGCTGGGAAATAAACCAAAAGGTAGACCACAGGAGGTCATTGCAGCAGCTGTTAAAGAAATTCCAGCTACGACTGCTTTTAGGCTTACTGCAAAGTGTCATCTACTACCATAAGTCGTCACCTTTCAGCCATCGGAAAGTTAAAAAGTTAGAGAAATGGGTGCCTAACGTTTTAACACATACAAATAAGCTACGACGTTGCATCATCTTTGGTAAACCGACACCGTGTGAATCCTTTCTTATAACGCATTTCTTATAACTGCGACGATCCTATATGACAATCGGAAAAGCTCGGGATAATGGGTAGACGCGAGTTAGCAACCCAGGGGACTTGCCAAGGCCGAACTGCAACCCAAAATGGTAATGGTTGACGAGTGAGGGGGTTGTGCATTATTCGTTTCTCAAACAGGGAGAAACAATAATACTGCAGAGAAATTGATGCAATGCATAAAAAATTGCGACAAAAACAACACTTGTTGATAGGCATGGTCCCATACTGCTGCATGATAATGCAAGACCGCATGCAGCCCAATTAACGTTCCTTAAGCCGCGGGCGTTGGTATACACAATTTTGCTTCATCCGTCTTTCCCCGACTAATTATCATCTTTTCCGAATTTTGGGCAATCACCTTCAAAATAGACAATGTGCAATCCCTGGTGCCACAAAACATGACTTCAAGGACTTCTTCTCCCAAAAGGATAGGAACTTTCTTAAAAGATAGCCAGACATCCGGAGTTTTATGCTTTCCTGTTTTGTTTCAATTCAAGATTGCTAGATAACGTAGACACGTTGTTTTGAAAACAAAATAAAGACCTCATGAATTTAAATCAACGAAAATATTAACTTTATGTATGCGTTGTACATAGGCAAAGCTCGACGGTGAAAATGGATATATGCATGTAATAGTTGCGCAAGAGCTGGTGAATATATATTTTCCGCAAAAAAAGTAATTCAGAGAACTCATCCCATAAACGGGCCAATGAGTCACTAATTTAAAAGGGATGCAGCAACGTATTGTTTTTTAGCAACAAAAAGTTTTTTGACATTCTTATGGCATTCCTCATGCTTGCAAAAATGTCACTCCAATAGTCTATCGTGTTATGGTTCAGATTATCTATCAGTTACATTTTTAAATTTAGTCAACAAAGATAATCATACAACTGCATTTGTTCATTATATTATTAGGCAAATTATTTTCTCACAATAAGGGGAAACAAATATATTTTTCCTTCCCTCCCGCAGCTCAAAAAAAATAGAAAAAAATTCTTAGACATAAATAACGATGATAACTTGCAAAATAAAGATAAGCATGGCAACGGCTTTCATCAGTTTTATTTATATTTTAACACAGCACAAGTGACGATTCGAAAAACCCAAACAAGACATATTAATTTGTGTATATAAAATCTCTTCATTGCAACTAAAAACCTTAAGCATACAGCTTAATCATTTGATGTGGGAACACTAACTGAATATACAGAAACAAATAAAGTGTATCACATCGCAAATAAATTCCCTAAGTCGTCAGCAGAAAGAATTTCCTTGGCTGTTGTTTCACTGATCCCTTTAATGACAAGATATCAGTATTTTCCTTGATATTGTACAGTTTTTGCTTAATTAATTGAAGTCATTCACTTAATTTCTTTCGAATGCATATGAAGATTGTATTTATATACAAGCCCATTATGTTCAACGCTCTAGCATTATCTGTACAGAAAAACCAAATATATAATACGCTGATCATGAACTTAAGTAAAGCTGGCGGTAGTCTTCTTGATTCAACTTCATCCCCCGGAAAGAAAATAAAACTCATTTATAGCACACAAGAATTTCCTGATACAATTGTAAGAGCAAGGCGACGAAGAAAAGATACACAATAATATAAAAGTTCAAAGTACAAAGAGGAAGTTCCCCTCATTTTGTTATCAAGCAACATTTTCCATATGTGCATACATGAGCACAACAAACTTTTATGCTCACTTAAGAAACTTGAAACTTCCTCCTCCTCCTCCTCCTCCCAGTCGTAAGCAAAGTAACTTTACTTCACATTCTTACCGTAACCGTAATCGATTGAAAATCACTAAATCAGCACTCTAAGCTGATTTCTAATTGATATTCAACAAGATAGTAGTTTTTAGTAAAACAACGGCCAAACTTTACTCCCAACTGAAACGAAAAACGAAAACAACACAAAGAGAAAGTCACATCCGTATTTTGTTGAATTGTTATTGTATTTTCTGACCGCCCCCAGTTACAAGACGTGCGACGAAAACACTTTACGGCGGCGTGAACGAGTATATCGTTAAAATAAATTTATTCATCATAATTGTGATTTTTTTTTTGTTTTTCGGATTGTATTATTATCAAGGTGCTTGCTCTCTCTCTCTCTCCTGAGTTTATAATAACATCAATAAGACTTTGTTGTTTTCCCTTGCAGTTTATTTTTCTCATCTGCTTAATTGTCCAACCAATGTAGACTTTTTTTTTTTAAACAGATTCAGCTTTTGTTTGTGCAAAAAGTCTAAGAAATGCGACCGAACAAGAACGCACAACTAAATTTTGTGTTATCGCAAAGTGACTTGATAATTCTCACATTCTTGCTGAATGTGAGTTAAATGTTTTCAAAATGAACTGACTCTTTACAGACAAGTGTTAGCTTGGATTTTTTTTTTTTTTTTAATCAAGTCAAGATAAGTATTGTAACCACTATCAGCACCAAAACCAAATTGAGCACTTGTATACTACGAGTATCTACAATGTTTTTATTCAAATAAATTAAAGGAGGCGTTTTACTAGGCAGTCCTCTTAGTTATAGAGAGCTTGCATGAGAAGTATGTATTAAGTAGAGCAACTCGTTATTTGATGAAGCGGGAATTAGTTGGTCAGATTGATCAGTAGCAGGTTAAAGCTTGAAAAATATTAAATGGCTTATATTGGTGACCAAGTAATACTTTGCGAGGCCAATTCCAGATTTGAAAATATACATAGATGGAACAACAGCGCAGCTTTTGTCAAATCAAATTGTTGACTCTGTCCTCAGAAAAGGTACAACAGAATCAACAAATAGCAACATAAAATGACGGAAATGAGAGTTGTAACGTTTAACCAGTATCTTTTTCTTGAATTTTTATAATTATAATTATAAGACTAAATATCATATGAATACACACAGCATACAACATTCAGATTCGATTTGTGTATTTTACATTTCCTACGTGTAATTTAAAGAAAACACATTTTGCTTTTGGCGTTTGTTAGTAATATCGAATGTCGTCCAACAACGAAAATTAAAGTCACCAGCCTTTCGCCGGCCAATGGCAAACCTCTGAAAGTTAAATTGTCTGCCTGTAATCGCATCTGCCACTTTCCGCCCTTCGTTATTGGCAAGAAATCGTAGGTCTCATTTCCATGTCGACCAAATGAAAAGGCACAGGCAATATGTATATTTATTTCACATTGTATTTAGACAATTTTTCGTAGCTACAGCAGTCAGATACGGAATTCATTCACTAGTACTCCATACATTACTTAATTAAGATGATCGACGACGAAAAACGACGCTTTCAGAATCGTGAGGTTGGAAACCAAATAATAAATTAAATGTCAAGCCAGGACTTTTTAATAGTTAGCTTGCTAAAGTTTGGTTAATATATAAAACATTTAAACATCCTATGTTAATATATACGTTAATACTTCCATACTACAACATTCAAGCAACCCGTGTATTAGAGCTGATCGCATTAATGTCACATAGAGAAAACTTTAAGTTTAAGCGACATTTTTCGATCAAACAACAACTGCGAAGTATTGACGTTATTTTAGCATTTTACCATTTGAAATCCGTAAGAAGAGCTAATACGGTAACTAGATGTTTTTCTATCATTCCCCACAAGCGATGAATCTTGTCGCAGGTCGATTGTTACTAAGTCGATGCTCTAAATAAAATAGTAAATGTGTGGAGTAAGAAAGATTCTTGGAACAATATTACCATAAAGCTGACAGGAGCATTGCATCATATTTGATCAATGTTCTCGATGACAAAAAAGAGACCACCAAATTCGTATATTCCATGTTCAACAAACGATCGAAAGTCAAGTGGCGCCCTCTCATAATCGCTTTGATCTATTGTAGTGAGATCTTAATGATTTCTGATCTGTTAGTGACGACGAGGTCGTAATTACTTGGAGCAAATAAGACTCCAGAATTAGTCAGTTGAAGATGCTGGCAACAGCGCCACTGACTCACTAATCTGGGTCACTTCAAGAGCAGTACCTTCGGACACGCACGATCTTAGCAGAGCTACTGCCAGGCAATCCTATTTTAATGGACTTTAATATTGCCGCAGAGAGAAAACTGGTGTATGAGAAGAGGCCGCAAGTAGGAGTGGAAGCGGCAACCGCTGAAGCAAAAGAGCTCACTAAACATCTATGGCAACTAAGATGGAACTCTGAAATAAGAGGTAGATGGACCACCAGGCTAATCGGAAAATTGCTGAATGGACAGAGCGAAAACACGGCAAGATAAATTGTTACACCACGCAGTTCCTAATCGGATATGGATACTTTAATGCATACCTTAACAGGATGCGGAAAGTAGACAATGCGACGTACCAGTACGGCGACTCACTCGTAGACGACGCTTTTCACTAAGCTTTTCTCTAAGTGCAGCAGATGGACAGCGGAAAGACAGCACCTGAAATCGGAGATAGGTTATCTCAAGTGAATATAGCTGGAATCGAGTATCATCCTTTATCGAAACCTTTCTGAAAACCAAGAAGAGAGAAGAAAGACAGAGCACAACCTCATATAAGAACACGAAAACTCATGAGCTGAGTTTTTCATATCGCCAAAAGATATATCTCTAAGGACTACAAAAAGGATAAAACAATGTATCGGAACCCCTAAGCTTAAAAGCGGATCCGGGGTGAATAGGCTGCTTCATAAGGGCCACTTGATAGACAGTGCGCTGTCCCAACGCCCTAGTAAAAAAAAATAAAATTGTCGCTCTTAAGGCAATGGAATCAACCGACATCAGCTCTGATACAGTCAGGGGCTGTCGCACAATTCTCAAAGCATTATGCATTCAGAACCTGGTGAGACTGTGCTGGGTGCCAGGGCACTGCGGAATAGAGAGAAAAGAAAAAGCGGAGAGCTTGCAAGAAGATGAGAGCTACTCGACAAAAGTGAGGTTGCTAACCACCCCTCTGCACAGTAAGGGGTACTATTGAGGAAAAGACCATAAAGACTGCCAACATAAAGTGGTCGAATTTTAAAGGACATAGGGTATCCAAGTCTTTATTACCACTTCTCGATGACAAAAGATCTAGAAAGCTAATTAAACAGAACAGGGATAAGTTAAGGACATTAATAGGAATCCTGACAGGGCACTGTCTCCTGTTGAAACATGCAAAGAGACTGAAAATGACAGATATGGACATTTGTAGTTTCTGTGGCGATCCGCCAGCGTTTGAGAACATAACACACATACTGTGTGAATGTGAGGCAATATCGCGTAGCCGAAGGAAATTCTTCAAAGGCCTTCTTAGATTTGTAAAGAAATTGGGTGTTTTACCAGGGAAATTGTTTAGGTTTTTGTCACTTTAATTTAAATTTAACTGGTCCCACAGGGATTGCGATGGGCACGTTTTGGTGCCTAGTGAGGTGTCTTATGACACACCCTGTTTAACCTAACCTAACCTTAGATGCATTTAACAAAAAAAAAGTTACTTGTAAGAAACAGAAGGCTTAAGTAAGCTCGACATAATCACTCCTACTTCTAAAAGAAAACAAAATGTCTTGGGATAACTAGAGACCTAATATCCCCATATCCACAAATCCATTGAAAATGTGACGAAATTCATCTCTTCGGCAAAAAAAACTGAAACAACATCTACTCCGAGTTGCACAAAGTGCAATACGAGGGCGGGTCAATAAGTCCGTGACTTTTGGATTAAAACACAGATTTTTTGATAAAAAAATAATTTTATTTTTCAACGTAGTCTCCCTTGAGCTCTATACACTTTGTCCAACGCTTCTCCAATTTTTTTATCCCTTCCAAAAAAAATGATTTGTCGAGGTCCTCAAAATAGGCCTTTGTTTGCGAGATGACTTCATCATTGGAGTCAAATCTTTTTCCACCAAGCCATTTCTTCAGGTTTAGGAACAAGAAGTAGTCGCTCGGAGCCAAATCTGGAGAATAGGGTGGATGAGGGAGCAATTCATAGCCCAATTCATGGATTTTTGCCATGGCAACTGCACATGTGTGCACCCTTGCATTGTCTTGGTGGAAAAGAACTTTTTTCTTGGCCAAATGAGGTCGTTTTTTTTTCAAATCGTCATTGAATCGGTCCAATAAGTTGGCATAATATTCCCCATTGATTGTTCTTCCCTTTTGAAGGTAGTCAATGTGGATTATCCCGCGTGCATCCCAAAAAACAGTCGCCATAACTTTATTGGCTGACAAACCCACCCTGGCCTTCTTTGGCGCCGATTCACCCTTAGAAACCCACTGTTTTGACTGTTGTTTGTTCTCTGGTGTGTTGTGATGGATCCATGTTTCGTCCACGGTTACAAAACGGCGCAAAAACTCCTCCATATTGCGATTAAACAACGCCAAACCTTCCTGTGAAGTTGTTACACGATTGCGTTTGTGGTCGACTGTGAGCAAACGCGGCACCCATCTTGCGGAAAGCTTTCTCATGCCCAAGTGATCATTCAAAATTGAAACCACTGAGCCATGCGAGATCCCTACGGCTTCCACAATCTCTCGCACTTTCAATCTTCGGTCGGCCAACACCATATCGTGAATTTTTTCGATTGTTTCGGGTGTAGAGACCTCAACTGGGCGTCCAGGACGTTCGGCATCTTCAGTGCTTGTACGGCCACAACGAAATTCAGTAAACCACTTTTTTACCATTGAAATCGATGGTGCAGAGTCCCCATAGTATTTATCAAGCTTAGCCTTGGTCTCGGTAATGGTTTTTTTTCGCAAGAAATAATGCTTAATAAGCACACGAAATTCACTTTTTTCTATTTTCTCCTCAAATTAGTGAGTAGTCTGATAAAAATAGCTGTCAAACACAAACTAACTGACGCAGCAAGTTTAAATTTTGACAGGAGTCAACTGACAGATGCCTGTTGACAGGAGCAGTGTTGCTGTTTCAGTAAAGAGGTCAGAAATTCAAAAAGTCACGAACTTATTAACCCGCCCTCGTAAATAGTTGCGTGGGTATTATGCGTTAAATAAGCACCTGTTTAACAGTTGCACTAAGGCTTTACCTTTTATAGAAAAAACAAAAATACTAAACTGGTTAGTGAAGTATGCTATATTGAAAACATCTAATGACATCTTCACAAATAGCGTGCACCTCGGACTTCCTGTCGAAAATTAGTACAATTAGTAGATTTCACTGATACTTCAAAAATGTTTAAGAGAGCAGGAGTCAAAGATTTCGGCTAGAAATAAAAACTTTCCAAACGATCAGAACATCAAAGTTTTTAATATGCTCTAAGCACAGGTTTATCACATCTAGCTCTTTTGGAAGCGAATCCCTTTTAGGGTGCAAAACGGGTAACTAACATGTCATCCTTTTTGAATAGATTCTTCTTGACACTAAGCATTGAGTGTCATACGATTAAATACTACAAAAGTTTATGTGAACCTCCTGGCTTATAGAAAACAAATTCACTTGCTATTTAAAATACAATTTTTTTTTTAAATTTTCATTTAATTATAAAAACAAACAGACAAGCAGGAAATCCAATTTAATATATTGGATTATAAATATTCAGTTTTAATTATGAATTTCTCACATTTAAACTATTTAAAGTTGTTAAAATATAAAATACAATGATTTCTGCTTAGAATTTCCAAGAAAAATCTCCTTCTGGGCGTTGCTGCTTCGCTATCAAACCAATTACTATGAAATTGTTTAAAGTTGCTTAGAAAGATTGTTGCAAAATTCTTTATACTCGCAGATTTATCT
The DNA here is from genome assembly GCA_928272305.1 of Volucella inflata. Taxonomy (NCBI): domain Eukaryota; kingdom Metazoa; phylum Arthropoda; class Insecta; order Diptera; family Syrphidae; genus Volucella; species Volucella inflata. Next base: position 108,974,166 of record OV743720.1, on the reverse strand, counting down.
ATTCACATTGATAAATCTTGTATGTATAAGTTATTTAACTAACTCATGACTTTGAAACTATAAAAGTTTGTAATAAAATATTAATAATTTCATTTTGTATTCTCAAGGGAATCAGCCAAGTTAGCATATACGAGTAAAAACACTTACTACTGAAAAGCTTGATATAACGTCACGTCTACGTGATAACCTTTAACAGTAGAAGTAATACCCTACTTTACCTCACACATGCTTTGCTTCACGCTTGCAGCTTTGATAATTTACAATGATTCATCCACAGCTTTTACACACTTACGAGAGGCATGAGAACTATAAGAAATTGATTCTATAACAGGAGAGAAAATGCATATTGAAAAAAATAAACAACTTGCTCAAGTAGGGTATAGGGTTAAGACTTCATGTAAAGCATTGTATTTAGACGAGGGACACTTTCTAATTCGTTCGTTCAATTTTACAAGTAGCAAAACAAAATATACATTACATAAATATGTATTATTGTGTTGAACTGCTGACAAACTGACGGAATGTGTCAAGTAAACGCGATCTCACGACGTGATACGAAAATTATTTGCTGATTAATTTTAATTTGTTTTGATTCATTTAAATGCTTATTGTTTATTTTCTCGAACACAAAGGTGTCAATGGACTTTTTTTTTTGGCGAATACCCCATTTAGAAAGTAGTCATATGATTTTGGAGAAAAAAAAGGAGAAAATTTCATGTAAGAGGATAGCATAAGTTTTAAAGAGGCCAATATAAATTATCAGGGTAGTCAGTTGCACTGACGTTTCGTTCATGTTTTGAAAGAATTTATGATTGGTATATCAAAACGAATCAGTCCTAACTAGAGATGCCACGAATATTCGGCTGCTAATCGGTATTCGGCCACTTATTTCAATATTCGATATTCGGCCGAATACTGGGTACTATTCAGCCGAATACCGAATATCAGTTCATGAACAAAAAGATGCATGTGTAACTCAAAAATATATCCATTATATTCATAAAAATTATTATTTTAATACTTAAAATCTATCAACGGTAAATTGCGGTGAATGAAAACAACTTTTTCAACATTTGATTGCGCTTCTCCTCATAAATAATGCCAGCTTCCGAAAACAGTCTCTCACTGTATAAACACTGATAAATGTATAACTAAATTAAAACTCCTTGCTTGGAAGTGTTAACTTACCACTTTGTTAATACAATGTGATGCAATCAATGAATAATGAGCAAATAGTGCTTGTCGCGACGGGATCAATTCGCAAATGAAACAAGACTGCCGAATTGTCGGCACGCATGCACAGCCATGAGACAGGTTGCAACTTGTAACGTAGCACGTACATACATACTCGTTTGTCTTATAATTTTTTTTCCCAAACATTCGGCCGCCGAATAATCGGTGCTTCGGCCTAGAGCGTCGCCGAATATTCGGTTTTCGACTAAATCACGATTCGTGGCATCTCTAGTCCTAACACATCAACTCTGCACCTTAAATACCACCAGACGCTCGCCAGTGTAAGATTTGAACGTGGATAGTAATGAACTACAATTTAAATATTTCACTGTGTGAATAAATGCACTATCGAGCTAGAAATTTCATTGTCTAACACCCATATTACTTCAAATTTGAGCTTAATTCTTCTTAAATTCCGGGATCCAATATTTTGATATATACTAGGTGGGGTGAAAAGTTACCTCCTTAACCGCCAGAATGCGCTGCTACTGCAAAAAAGGTTATGGTGCCTTGAAGTCCGTTCATATTTAGGCAGACATGCCAAATTTCAGTGCGATACTGTCTTTGGTTTTGTTTTGACAGCTGCTTGTTGTTGACGTGTTTGGCATCATGTTGAGTATGGACAAAAACGATTTCCGTTCTCTCATAAAGTATTATTTTTTGAGAGGCAATACTCCGTCAGATTACAACGTCAAATATTGGTTTCGAGAGTTTCGTGGTGGCCGCAACTCCACTACCGATCAAGTCCGCTGCGGCAGGCCCTCCGATGCGGTTACAGAGGACAATGTCAAAAAAAATACATTGTGTTGGCTGACCGGAAAGTGAAGGTGCGCGAGCTAGATGATACCACAAAGTACTGAGCGCACACGCCATATTTTGGGCAATATTCTGCATATGAAAAAGTTATCCTGCCGCTGGGTGTTGCGCATGCTCACTCCTGACCAAAAACACGAACGCGAGGGCACTTCGAAAGAGTGTTTGGACTGGCTGAAGCGGAATCGGACGGACTTTTGACGTCGATTGGTAACTGTTGATGAAACCTGGATCCACTATTACACACCAGGGAACAGAATGAGTGCCCGGCAATGGACTGAAGCCGGCACGAGTGCTCCGAAGCGGCCGAGGGAGGCTCAATGGGTCGGAAAGGTTATGGCGTCGGTTTTCTGGGATTGTCATGGCATACTCTTCGTGCACTACCTCGAAAAAGGAAAAACCATCAACAGCGAGTATTACTGTGCATTATTGGAGCGACTGAAGGCCGAAATCGCTGCAAAACGGCCTCACATGAAGCGAAAAAAAAATTCTGACAATGCGCCGTGCATAAGAGCATCGCAACCACGGCTAAAATCAATGACTTACGGCTCCAATTGCTGTCGCATCCACCGTATTCGCCCGATTTGGCTCCCTCGGACTGTTATCTCTTCCCAAACCTTAGAAGATGGCTCATCAATAAATAATTCAGCTCACGCTAGGAAATCATCGACGCCACGGAGGAGTATTTTGCAGACCTTCCGGATAATTACTTTTCGGACGGGACCAAGAAGTTGGAAAATCGCTGGAATAAGTGTATCAAGCTAAAAGGGGACTATATTGAATAAAATTTTTTTTTCATTCCCAAGGAAGTTACTTTTCACCTAGTAAAATGGCTCCCAGACCATGACCGGCTCGATCCGACTTTGGTGCTAGACCAAGAATTTCAGTTTCTCTCTAAGATCGAGAAAAAAAGGGAATAATACCTAGTCCATCGAGGTAAAACCCTTCTTTTTTTTATTAGTATAGAGAGGGCAATAACCACTGAGTCGATATAAGCATTTGAATCTTATTTTGCGAATTCTAAGCGAGCTGCTTGATTTTGGGTTAAAATATTGATTTTCTTAGAATGGAATGTATAGGCTCATGAATATGCCATGTATATTTTTCAAATATAAATCCTCTCTTTTTCATTTGCCTGAAGTGTAAAGGCTCTACCAGAATTAATGTTCTTAGTATTAGATTTATTTTACTTGTCTACTCCTACGCAAACAATTGTCACACAGTGTACATTTAAGCAATTGGTAGAACAAGAAAGAACAATTTGAACGCCGACGTCATTAACATGTTTCAGTAGAAGTTGAAATGACCAGCTTTTGCTTTAATACTCATTTCGACGGCATTAATTGGAGAAGGAAATTTACTCATAATCTGTACAGCTACATTGACATTATTAAATGTTTAGCGACCTAAATGATTACAGTTTGGAAGATATGTAAGTCGACCGTTGTCAAGACTCTGCTTCACCTTCTTTTTTTCGCAATAAAAGCGGATTCAAAAAAAAATAAAAATAAATTCAGATCAAACCATGATTTCAATAGGCAATCTCGAACGATAAAAAAAAGGCGATGTGCCCTCGTCAAAAGTTCAATTTTATTATGTTTTGATAATAAAACTGCTCAAGACAAACAGACATAAATCGATACGGACAAGGACATTTGTTCGTTAATTCGTGATTGAAAACATAGAATTTCAAACGTATTTTCTATTTAAATTCTTAAAAATTGCATGAATATCACAGGTTTGCAGCAAAATGCAGCAATTTTCCAAACAAGGTCCTTTAGCATTCGGTATTGCACCAACGCCGCATTCACTGAATGCAGTGGGCGTAAGGCCTAAAAGCTTCCAAGTTCTGAGTTTTCCATTTACTTTAAAATTTTCTTGATGGAAATGTTTGAATCTCCTCATTTAGCTCTAATCGTATAATCATTTTTTCTTGAAAATACGGATAAACCATCTGCAAACTGATAACAAGCGATTACAATACACACTCTACTGTCAAACTTAACTTGCCAATTTTTAAACATAAATACAACAAGCCCACCGAAATGGTGTGTAGCCCGGTTATTTAAATCAGCAATAAAAGACTTGGCAGAGAGCATTCAGTAACTTATTTCTCAGCTGTGGTCGGTGAAAAGAACGCAGGATGAATGGAACCTCAGCATCATTTGTCTAATCTGTAAACAAGGAGCTCCTTAACTACGCCAATCAACATATCAATGTCGATTTCGGGAAAGAATATGATATAGAGAGACGACTTTTCAAAACCATACGCAGTTTTGACATCCTTACCAAACTCGTCAGAATGTGCAGAATGATGACGATGACGGACGCTTACAACTCTTAAAAATGACGGCAGCAATCTCACCGAGACCTCTAACATAAAACAAAATAAAGGTTCGAACAAGATGATGCGCTTCTTCAACATCCTATTCGAAAAAATTGTGCGAAACTGTTAGTCAATAAAAAAGGCACAATTTTTCAAAAATTTTCAACGACTTTTGTACGTCGATTACACCAATACCATGCCTAGAAAGCAGCGAACTACCACTGGTGCATTTTCATGTCTTAAAACATAAGCAGCAAAAACGGGCTTGGCTGTGAATAAGAATAAATTTTAGTCGACAAGACGCAACAGACAACACCGACGAATCGACGAGAACTTCACTATACAGACCTTTTACATTGAAGTGGAAGGGTTTTGCCTTCTACGGCTTCGCTATTAATTCTTATAACATTTTCACTTCCGATTCACTATTTCTTAGGTACAAAGCAAAATAAACGTTTTATCCTACCAGTCTTGCTCTATTGCGCAGAAGCAGGGACAATAGCCAAGGCGGGGGAAGATCTTTTCCGTTGTTTTAAACGCAAGATTTTTTGATTGATAGTTGGCCCAATTTCCATTGGCAAGCGGGCAGCTCTTGAAGAGGAGATACATATTTATAACAACGCCCCTACTAGCTGTGTTGGTTTGAGCATGAGCCTCGTCCGTGTAGGCCAGATCAGCTAAACGAAGAAGCTCCTTAGGTCTACCGTCGAAAGAACTCGTAAGGAAACTCAACGTAAACCATATGGCGATCAATCGACACCTTACAAATATGAAAAAAATCAAAAATTTTGAATAACAAGTGCCACACCACCCTTGGCAACATAATCTTCAGCAAAAAATCAAAGCCTGTACTGCGCTTACTGCGCCACAATCAAGAACCGGATTATAACTGGGAATGAAAAATAAATTTTTTTTACAATATCATTAAAAGTCGTTCCAATGGCTTAATCCAAAAATCAACCAACAACACCCCAGAGACTGACTTCACGCGCTTAAAGTATTCCTACATGTATACTAGGATGCTGAGTGAATAATCCAATAGTCTACTATCAACAGGTTTGCAGATTAAAGTTGGCACTCAAGAAGAAACTGCCAGGTATGATATAGTTGAAGAGCTAGGAGCACCTGCGCAGTAACAGGAGTTCGGTTGGGTAAAAATAATCAGATTTTCACTTTTTCTGAAATCTGGGAAATTTCATTCTTCGAAAAATATTGTTAGATTTCCGGATGATGTCCTAGTAAAACCATATTTTTAGTGACGGCATTAAGAAGTTGCATCAGAGAAGTGTGCTCTAATGAAGGAAATTACATTGACGATTATTTTTTTTATAACACATCTAATGAATAACATTAAGCAAGCATTCACAAATCGCGCAATACTTATGTTAGAACCTAATAAAACGAATGAATACTAACCCTCTAGCCCGAAGAATCTTCAATTCTCATTGAAGAGACCGAGGTGCTGTGCACAAGTGGAAAGAAACCTCAATCATATTGATGTGCACATTGAAAGCCAGGTTCCCAAAGAGCGTGCTTATTAGTGGAGGAGCTAGTCAATCCCTGGATTCATTATCTAAGCTAGTATGCCTATATAATATTCAATTAATAGACAAACGCCTACATTGTTTAATCGAAATGACTCCAGCTTTTTTGCTAAGCAATCTTTCAAAACAATAAAACCCCTAACCTGCGCTAATTTGATATAACTTTATGAAAACCAAAAGGAAGACTGTAAGCTTGTCTTACGAGGTTAATCGATCGAACTTTTATAAACTAAATTATGACCAGTTAAATGCTAAGACAAGTGCAGCAACCTGATTACCTACGGCTTCTTCGTTCTTTTTGCAAATCTCTGACTTCGGTATTAATCAAATACGTTTCCCCAGTTTGAAGAGACCTGTGGAATGCAATATCAATTATTGAGGCACTAGCTATACAAACAAGTGCAGATACATAACCATGTGTATAATTCTTTAATTAGATTTAATGTTGTTTATGTTTTAGGTTTGTGCAATATTTTGATAAAAAATATCTACTCGAGCAGAAGACAAACAAATTTGCTCTGCTATCCTACCATACTGATGACAATTTGTGACATCAGCCTCTGCAGAGTTAACTGGAAAATATTTCTCAACTTGAAACGAACAAGATGACATTTGCTTATCTAAAGCTAGCTCGCCTACTGCGTTTTATTTCGCAGCGGTATATGTAGCAAATGCCACCAAAGATTTACATCTAAGAAAACAATCGTCAGTTTATTACGTGATCTTATAAAAAGCGTAGCACACTCCAGAAATTCTAGTTCAAGGGCAAGGTCATACAGTACACCTACGAACACGAAATAAAACGAAACGATACCGATTCCAACCCTAAAGTACTAATTACTTGAAATGGAATACGATGACGACAGTTGCCTGATGACCTCTAGTGCTTTTTAAAATCAAATTCAAGAATAGAATGTTTCGCTTGAAGGACTCTTACCTTTTGACACGAACGAGCAAATGGGACAGAAAACCCATTGCCAAATAAACCGAATATGTGCTCATTAAAAGGAGTGGTTTGCAATCCCAAGGGATAATATGACGACTATTTGAATAAATGTCTGATAAGTAGGCTTCAAGCAAGAAAGTCATTCTCCAAGACAACATTCTCTTAGCCATAACAAAGTATGTAATTGATGATGAGTAAACATTTTCGACCAGCACTACTGACTGAGCATCAGAACTCTCCATATTAACTTTATTAAGGTGAATTGTGACCACAAATTAGATTAAACCTATCAGGGCATGTACCATGAAGTATGTTCTTGTTCTTTAGGTCATACAGAACGGTTATAAATAATAACTTCGTTTCTGGTAGATGTTGGAATTATGTAAAAGTCTACGTTGTAGATAATTGTTTGGCATCGACTCCAAATCACGGCCGCTCTACCTAATACCTTCCGAAACAACAACAATCGATGATGACAATAACGATGGTAAAACAAGTCGGTTTAAAAAAACAAATTCTTTACAGCAATAAAGTGTATGTGGGGGGAAGAAAGGGTGCACCTTTGCACACAAATAGAAAAGTGTCTGTCACCTATCCGTTAGCCTTTCAAAATCCCTCATGATGTAGACATGGGGCAAACACAATATCTTCTATCCTCACAAACAGGTTAATTCGCAATCCAAGATAAGGAATACAAAATCAACCGGAAACACCTAACACAAAAAACAGACCACCAACCGAGGACTATCAAAGCAAAGCACGTAGTATGGAGTATGGAGTATAGAGCATCAGAAAACCCGAGCACCGACTACCGACTAGAGACCTACCAACCGACAGATCATGTGATTGGAAAGTTAATTTGTTTAATTACTTTAACTACATTCGTAAAGTATTATCTACTTGTGGGAGCATTTTTCTGCATTTTCTCAAAGTATTGTCGTATTGTCGTGCAAAGGCATGCAAAACAGAAAACCCAAAAACAATTTCGATTCGCTGACCATTGGGAAAATTTAATAATATTATCTATTGTTGGTGTTCTGGAAGAAAAATTCCACCACCAACACCACCGATACCACTACAACGACGAAAAACACCATCGCCACGACCATTAAAAGCCGCACCAACTAATTGAATAAACGAAACGAAACGTAACATAATGCGGGAGGTTGGGGTTAACCATTTAATAGACTTTGCTCGAATTAGCTATCCCAATTAGAAAACCTCATTCTAAATAGATTCCAACATGACATGGGAAAATCCAAAAATTTCAAAAATCTACAAATTTGTAAAAAGGAAAATATTGAACAGTGAAAAATTCAAAGGAAAACAGCTGATACGTCACCGGTGACGCATGCCATCGCAACAAACACAATCACTCTCTCTCGCACACACACTCGCTCACTTAATCGCGTTTGACAGGCAAAGCATTTTACAGCAATAGAAATGCAATTTTCTTCTCCATAATTTCGCCCAGACACAGATTTTTCGTTTTCTTTTTCTCAAACTCAATTTTTTTTTTCATTTTGTTTTCACCTAAATTCCAGAGTTTTGCACACAAAATGGCACCACACTTTAGCTTACTCACCTGGGGCGAGGTTAATCCGAATAATCCGAGATTTTCGTAAGTAATTCGTGGGACAAAAAAAATCAAATTAAAATAAGGAGAACAAAAAAATTATTTGGAAACAAAGTCGTCCACTTTATGATCAATGCTGAGAAATTGCGACGCAACACACTTCACTCTTCGGAAGCGAGAAAGGGAACAATGAACGGATATGTACAGGCAATTGGAATGGAAATGGATGAGACAGAGATGGCGAGCGGCGAACGACGAACGACAACGGCGAATTTCGAATAGCAAAAACGGCGAAAGCGAAATGCGGCGAACGATGACTGGAGTTTGTTTCGCCGTTCTTCGTATTTTTCTTTTTTTTTTTTCTTTCGGGTCTTCCTCTTTACTCTTCCTTTTTAACAAAGAACATCAATTGGACAAAAAATTGAAAATTAGGGGCGAAACAAATACGACATCTCGCTTGTGCTCAACGATGATTGGTATGCGCCATCCCTTACTGACTTCACTTTGCACTATTGCAATGATTTTTTTTTCTTTTCGTTTTTCGTTTTTCTATTAAAGTGTTCACCTTTGATTTTTCGAAGTGTATCTTCCAGTGGATGGATGTAAATTCAGATATTTTATATTGCTGCGGTTTTGGGTCACTTAAACTGCACTTTTTGTATGAATTCGAGCAAAAAATGGCTGAGAATTATTGAAAACAATTTGTCACAAAAATTTCTCCCAGTATATACAATTACACTGCGACGGACATTTTTGATAACTTGTTGAAAGGATGTGTGTGTGCGGCGAATTAGCTGCGGGTGTGTGGCAGCAAAGTGACTATAATCACGGTAATGGCAGCATTCATTTCATAACAGAAAGTGTTGATGGGCTACCGAGATTGAACTTTTTCTGGTTAGTTGAAATTGTATTGTAAAACCAAATACGCAGTTGCTACAGCCCGTCTCATCGGGACTATATTATAAAGGTATTCGTTGTAACTGGTCTTGTATCATTTTCTTACAATACAATAAAATACACTGGCTGTCATTTTGTTACACTTATACACTTTAGCAAATCTCTGACCCTATTGTTACGGAGAGTGTAAAAGAGTAACATTGCATTGAAAATATTGTTTTTAGTTTTCTCAATTTATAAAACTTCTGTAAATGAAAAGAATTGGCAAAAATATGGTCGTAAATGAAAAGCGCCGAAAGGAAAAGCCTGTTAAAAAATGGAATGATAAAGAAATTTGTCTCATATTGGACTACAATTATTTTTATTATTATTTTATTAACGAAATCAGCTGATTTTGATGTAAAACTCACTTTTACAAGACAAAATACAACAAAGCGTGAATACCCCTTATGTTTTTATCTTCACTGGGCAAATTATGTCAAAACATTTCATTTTGCGAGCAAAAATTCATGCTCAACAACAAAAGTAACTCCTCGTTTTAACTAGGTTTTGTGAACAGAAATCAACTCCCATATACACGAAGTGTCAAATTAATACCGTTTTAAAAAAAAAGTGAACACCCATACTGTGAAGGCAGTTTGATCATAAATTTTGTGTTTCCACTACACATGCTCTTCCCGACTCCTGAACTACCTTTCAATAGGTTTAAAGCCTTCTGATATCCTTTATTTGTTAGTCAATTACACCCACTATATGACTTATTATTTTATTACTTTGAATCCAAGTGGACATAGGCAGATATCCTTCTCGTTAGCCCTCATAATTTGTGGTTTCCCAAAACTACCAATCGGAGAATATCATATTTCATCCACATAAGATCTTTCCACTGTTGTTAATCGTGCATAGTGCTTATCAAAAGTTGCGTAGCGGCAAATACTTATCTCACTGTGAGTGTGATATATAGAACCGTATCAAATAGTTTTGAAATTTGACTGCCAACCTTTTTTCTAATTCATCAAATTTAAATATATGGCTAATTATTTAAAGTCAGACGTTCGCATCAAACTTGGAGCTGATATTGTTTTAGATGGAGGGGGATCACAATCGTATGATAGCTTCAACTCGCATTCGTATTACATTCGTCAACAACCAACTCTCCAATTTTAAGAGCACAAAGGCATCCATAATATCGACAGGCTTCGGGATCCTCATGTACACCAAGAAAAGCAGGACCACAGTGTTGCAAATTGTATTTTTTCTTGTATTTTCAATTAATAAACGTATAACGAAATTGCCTCAAGCAATGCGAGCCTTTTAAAATCGCGAACCGTGGTATAAAAATATTGCTGAAATGCGATGCCCCTGACGACTTTAACATCTAGAATGGACGTTAATGGACACCGCACGGATAAAGTAGTGGTAAAACCACTCTTCAATTTTGCCGATTGTTTTGACTTGAGAATCCCTAAGCTTTTAACAAAATTTAATGCAGTAACTTTCCTTAATTTTTGTTGCCATTCTTTTCATAAAATCCGCTTACTCTTAATGGCTGTGGTGGCCACTAAATGGCACTGTATTCTTAAAAAAATTGCGTGCGCACTAGGTCTGATGATGTTCAAAAAGCCCTGCCCCCAAAACTTTGTTTTTTTTTTGCCAATAAAAATGATGTTCCGCTGAGGTATTAGGCAAATATGACAACGATGAAAATTAAAATGATACGAGTATCAGCGGGTGTGACAAAAATAGATCAATTTTAAAAGGAAATACACGCACTTACACCCGTTTCCTATTTAAGCCGATAGTGAACAATTTCAGACTATGAGAAAATCCGCATCAAAAAGTTGAAGAAGCTTATATTTCGACCATAATTTGAAGAAGATACCGAAGGAAAATGAATAAGATCACTCAATTTTAAAAACATCAGCAATCTCTTGGCCCTACTAGCGAGCTGATCAAAAACAGAGCAGCATATAGTAAATTTAAAAATCACACTCCGCGTGGTTGTAATGCAGATATGCAGCGAATTATGTAGTATTGGAATAGGGTCGACTTTTGTACCGACACGACGGGACATGCCACTGTTATTTACAGAGAGACCCATATCCGATCCTGCATACATATTTCGTTCACGAAGCACGATACGAATTGCCTATATGCGGTGCGAACATTATTCTTTAATCACTTTTCTTCTATTCCAGTCCAAGTAAGCACAAACTGTTCGAGCTAATCGCCACATTTATGTACATGTAATGTATTCATTCGCTTTTGGTTTTGGTTATTTTTTTTTTAAAACTACGGGGTATGAGACATGTTCGGTTGTATTTTTTTTTTCCGTTTTGTCTATGATAAGTTGCAAGTTTGAATGGAACTATGGGCAAATTCTCGTTCAGTTTGCGAAACGAAAGAAAATGTTTCCTATTGAGGACATAAAGGACTGACCAAAATGTGAATCTGAAGCTTGAATTTGTATCTCGAAGTTAAATAGCACCTAACCTTCGAGATACAGATTCAAGATACGAGATTCAGGTTCATATTTTGGTCAGCCTTATATAGGTCAAGGAACTGACCTGTACAGGTTCGGAACGACCGAACTTTAACTAAAATCATCTAGATACATCCTCATGTCGCAAAATGGACAGTTTCTGTGTAAAAACAGATTCAAATGAATGTTTGTTAGTGTTATAGCTGAACTGACACAGCATGCAAAGTTATAATCTATCATGAATCATGTAAATCATTGGACTGCTTGAACAAACTATAAAGATTGCTTAATGTGTCTAGATTTAAAAATAGTGCCAAAGAATCTACGGCCAGCAACTAAAGAAAGTGCTATTGAGTCTATTCTAACACCTTAATCTCTATATCAGTGTATTGTACACCAAAATGTTCCGACGAGGTCTTGATAAATTATGGCAACCCTACATTAAATGTTATTATACTTATTTCATATTTCAAGCCTTTATAAATAGTGCCGCCAATATTGCGTAATTTGCCACAGTTGGAATTAGGTGGAGGTGGTAACTAGCAATAGCTTTAACCACAAATCGATAGAGAGATGGGTCACAGTGCTACATGGCGGTGTTCGAATGTGAGAATCCAACCAAATGCAAGACTAAAATTAGATTAAACCTTAGGTTTAAGGGCTAAGCAATGGCTGATGAAATAGATTTGAATAACGGTTTACGGCTCTCTACAAATTACAATCATCGCCAGAATATTTAGAAAGCAAAGGGTCATCTTATCCTGTCGGATAATTAAATTTTTGTACTACAAATTCTCACGGAAGTGGGTCAAAAGATACTTTTAGTCCCAATTAAAGTTTGAGTTAAGTTTCGTTTTGAAAGAAAGATGATTTTAGATGTGATTTTGGTTTATCATAGTCGTAGGCTGGTTCATCCAATGCCAATAGACACAAATGATACTTAAAATGAAACTGTTTTACTGGAAGAAAAAAAAGTCTAACTAAATAAAACAACTTGCTGAATTTGCGATCATTAAATTACAAAATAAAAATCTGGCACTGTCATACACTTCTTGTTTTCCAAATTCGTAAGAACACAGCTAACATGCCTCAAGCTCAAGCAAATGACAGGCTCTCCATTATTTGTGCAGTAAATATGAGTTTTTAACAACACATCATCGTTTTTACGTGAATATTTTTTTAAGGCTGGACAACCTACTAACAAATCGGACCCAATTTCTGACGTTTTTAAGGAATATTCCCGAACCGATCTTGCAGAGAAAGTGGTTGAAGGAAAAGAACGTTTATCTAAATTGACTGTTGTAGAATCTGCATCACCTATTATTGCTGACAGCAACCAATTGAAAGATGTTCTCTCTCCTGATTTAAACAAAAGTCGTTTTCTAGAATTTAAGGACAGATTTTATGAAGATCTCTACTGCAAACAGGTACCATTAGGCAAGCCAAAGCCTGCCTATTCGAAACCTGATCATATAACGAATGAAAGCGTTACATTTGGGATACCATATCCAAAGGGAGAATCAGTTTATGAACTTGCTTTGCCAAAAAATAGTTCCGGTACACTTTTAAAAGAGACTGGCGTCAGGTATGGACTTGGTGACTTGAATCCATCGAAAACCTTTAGAAAGGGGTAAGAGTCCTTCTTTGTAACTCTTTCACTAGTAACAAGGGAAGCCGCCTAAGGTAGTTTTTCATTACTTTTTAAGGAGACGTGTTTAAAGTTTTTAATCAGCCTAAAAAGTCAGAAGACGGGTTTATCGCTTTAATTTCCCTACTAGCACTTGTCAATGGTATGAAAAAATTAAATGTTGGTCTGTTGGTACCAATGATACAATTTTGGCCTAAGCCGACTTAGGCGGTTTTTCCCTGTGACTTAAGACATACCCGTAAATCTTGAAAAATTGAATTGAACTTTGCAGACACGACAACAAATTTGATCGAAATCGAGCTTTCGGAAAAAATATCAATATCGATACGTCTGGTGTAATGGTTAAAAGTATTCTTCAAGACTCATACAAATATTCCAAATTACTGATAGTAAGAAGAGCACAGCATGATTTTATACAACGAAGTAGAGCCTGGCTGGGACTACCAATGAAAAAGTGGGAACACTTTAGTTTGAAGCTAAGATATTCCTTTTAAAATAAAAATTCTTAACTTTTAGGCAAGCTCTAAATTTGCCTCCAGAGACGGTCTTTGGTTGTTCAACGAATCAAAATAAACTGTGTGTAAAAAATATACTCGGCAGTGATCTGTCCTGTGAAGAGGTTACAAAATGCGCCAGCGATACAACATACAGAGCCTTTTCGGCAGATATTCTTAATTCACCAGATGACTGCCGACCTCCAGCAGGCAAGTTTAAGTCGAAATATCCGAGAAAGGGTCAGTGCAAATTTGTTTCTGAAAATTTGGGCGAAGAAACAACTGTTAGGGAGTTAATATCACCCAGTATTCCAATGCATTTTGGGTTAAGTCACAGAGATTTTTTAATGCCCCGCACGAAGGAACAAATCAGGAGAATTTTCACCAAAGCTGGCTATGATCTTAGTGGTGAAGAAGAGTTTGAGAAGGTTTGGGCCGCAGCAAGAACTGAGTGGACATCACTTGGAAATAAAGTATCTGTTGAAGCATTTAAATTTGCTTTACAAAAAAATGGAAATCAGTCGAAATAAACATTTAGATATACATTGGATTGTTAAATAATGGTCTTCATACTTCCTGATATATTTATTATGAAAGGATGTGTGTAGGGCGGCCACGTCTTGCTGAAATTGTGCTCTGGTGTTGAACCCAGTAAACACCTGCTGCGGCGGTACCAAAAACTCGTCGTTCATTCGTCAATATACCTCAGCAGTAACAGTCTTTCGCTGGGTAAAAATATAAGGGCCACCGGGCAGAAATTGCACACTACATTGCCATTTTTTGACAATGGAAATTAGCTAAAGTTGGCTGAGCATCAGTATCTCATGTATTGTACAAATAACACCCATCAATATAGAAAATGTACTTTGCCTTTAAACAATAATAGCTTTCAAAGCGTTCGTTTTGTTTCAAAACCTTCTAGTATCATTCTCGCTAATGTAAGGTTTCTCTTAAAGAATAGTCACACACACTTTAAATATTGCTAAACCGCGAATGCTCTGTGCGTCCCCAATCAGTAACTCATTGCGGCTGACAACTCCGTATGTCAAGCGAGTGGAACGATACTCCTCTCACTTATCTCACCCTGGTAGTTTACGAGAAATTACAATTTAAACATGAACATTTTCCGATGGACACCCTTTAGTATAGGTATGTTGTACAATATATCGGCTCCAAAACGTTACTTTACCGGTTCCTTTCTCCAAAAATTCTCTTTAAACTTGGTGCTAGTTATTTATTTTCAATAGACCATATCATAAAGTTTGAGAACTGAGTGAATATTGACTTTGCAAAACCATATAGTTATTTGTGGCTTTAAAAAGGATTAATGGTGAGTGGTGCATCAAGTATCGTGTCTAGAAACTTAGCGCTGGTGCATAGCCA
This sequence comes from Volucella inflata, assembly GCA_928272305.1. NCBI lineage: Eukaryota > Metazoa > Arthropoda > Insecta > Diptera > Syrphidae > Volucella > Volucella inflata. The sequence continues at coordinate 108,958,824 of OV743720.1, read as the reverse complement.
AAAAATGTAAAATCGTTTCCATGGTCTTACGCTGGTTTCTTACGCCCTGGAGTGGATTGTTCCCAGAGCTCTCTCCTCGAAGTGGCTTACTACATCAAGTGCGAAGGCAACCATTGCATTTTAAATCGTTTTATTTCTAAGCACGCCAACATTTTATTCATGACCATTGATCATAAGAGATTGGCTGAATTCCAAAACGTCACAAAAATGCGCATTGTGACTGCATGATGCTTCCATGATGCAATTTTGTGATGCTTTTCATACTGCTTTATATTGTGATGCTTTGCAATCTTTGACGCTTTGGAATGACATGATGCAGATTGTGATTGATCACAAAATTTTTTCTTACAAAAGTATTGTTTTTCCTTTATAAAAGCAATAATGCGCTGTTTGCGCATCTGATTCATTAACAATGCGTTTTGGAACGTAATGCATTGCATCACTGCCTTACGTTTGCATTATGGAACGCGTTACATTGCAGTGATGCGCCAGTGTTGCATTTTGGGATTCAGCCATTCTCTACTAACGCTCTTAGTTCCGCTGCTGTTGTTTAACAATGAGCTTTCACGGACACTGTCTTGTGGAAAGTTGTCTTACATGCCACTGTGCTGTTTTAAAAGTTTTCTGGGATGATATGCATAATACCGTCAAGGCTTGTGAATTTGGAAGGAGAACAAGGGGTGATAGTCCAAGTAGTATTATTCTCCGATGGTTGATATCCCAACACAAAGACGCATTCAATTCTTGGTAAGAGCTCTACAGCGAGTAAGGTTTGTGCTCATTTCAGGTACCTAAGGTTCTGCTGATGAGGATGTCCAGTTTAGATGTTTTAGAAATCCTGCGTTTGTCTAATTTTTTTTAGATTTTTCTATCTACGAACTTATGATTGTTGCAAATTACAATGGAGTCGTCTTTTTAGAATTTGGAAGCGGATTTGTAGAATTACTTTTCAATTCCACACTTTTTTAAGGTTAGATTCAGTAATCTAGGTCTAATCTGATCTTACGTTCCCAGAGAAAAGACAGACGGCTTTGATTACTTCTCGGCCTATGAGACGCAATATGAACAGTGACCTAAGTATGATTTTAAAATTGAATTTGATGATTTACAACCACAACAGTCTCAAAAGTAGACATAGGGTACTATTGTAAATGACTGTCCGAATATTCTGAGAAGTGAACATTGACCCAACTATTGGTGCATATCAGTGAATTGAAGCCCGCAGAAATATCATGTAAACGTCTTCCCGTCTTGCGTAATCAAATCGATGTTGTGGGTACGGCTGAAACACTGATGATCCATAAGCTTCATTGGAAGTCATGTAAGGTCTAGTACAAAATTGGGGACACATACAAGCACTAATACAAAAAACAAAAAAACAAAGAAATTTCGAAATATATATATTCAAATCGTTATTAAATTTTATTTGCCGCTTACATTAAAAACAAGACTTATTTAAAAAGCAGTTCTATTCCTTAGTTCATCCCCGTTCTTTTGAACCATTGCGGGATTTGCCTTTTGATCGATGGATGTGTTTATCCTGATGACGACTACCCCTATTTGGTGATCTTTCGATCCTCTTATCTCGTCGGTTATTCCTATCTCGGGAAAAGTTTTCGTCATTGTGGCGCTTTTTATTCGTACTCCCATGACCGTTGCCATATGCTTCAGATCTTCTAAGCGGCCTCTCCTCTTCTCTTTCTTCAGGAACGACATTTCGCCTTTTATCATAACGTGCTAATTTTAGACTTTCCTCTTTATTTGGAAGATCTTTTGACTTATCTTTCGTTTTCCTGTCTTTAACTTTGCCCTTTATGGATTTAATCTTTTTCTTTTTACCACCTTCATCACTGCTATCACTTGTATTGGTCGAGCTATTACTTTTGCTGCTACTACCACTACTACTACTACTACTACTATCAGTGCTCTCACTTTCGCTATCGCTTTCACTACTACTTATCTCTTGCTTCTTCTTGGCTTTTGATTTCTTCTTTTTCGGTTCGGACTTTGATTTCTTTTTTTTTGACTTTTCAACCACTTTCTTTTTAACAATCTTTTTCTTCTTTTTCTTTTTTCGTTTTTCTTCTTCAGACGAAGATGATTCGGTGGATGTGTCACTTGATGATGAACTCGACGATGAGGATGATGATGGTGCAGATGAACTGTCCCCATTGACCACTAAGGGAAGTAGCTCTGAATTAATGGCTGGAACATTTTTCGGTGCATTCTTAAGAAATTGACGCAAGTCATCCGTCAAACCACCCAAACCAATTGAAGTAAAGAAATTTATAGAAAATCGACTGTTTCGGGGATTATCCTTGGGGAAAAGACCCGCCAAACTCTCCGTTAGCACTTCATCTTTGAGCTTTTGATTAAGTTTACTTAATCCCATGTACTCAGCTAATTCTTGAAATAATATTTTTATAAATATTCGGCTAGAACTCGTCGTATCGTCTTCATTGAGCTTAATGCATTCCATTACATCCCATGAAATTGCATCTGTAAAGAGGAGATGTGCAAAAAATTTGCTTACGTTCCTCAATCTGTTTGTATCCAAGCGATGGGTTGTCTGATAAGTGTCTCGGAAAATTTCCTCAAACGGCTCAATGTAGGTTTTGTTGATTGAGCAAAACCTTTGCGCTAGAAGACCGTAAAATTTCTCATAAGTTCGCTGTTCAGCACAACAATCCAAAAACATGTGGCATAGTTCGATTTCTTGTCCCGGTTTCAATTGCATTTTCATTAGTTTGTGAGCACATTCCTCGTAATCTAAACTCGAGTTGATTGTGAGATAAATTGTTCTACGGAGGGCTACCAAATTCGTTTCAGTGTTGTCGATAATAGCATCTGCTTTGGCCTTCTCTTCTTCATCTTCTTCTGAGTCGGATTCATCACTGTCACTGCCAGAGCCGTCATTTTCAGAGTCACTTGCATCGCTTCCAAGAATTTCTTTACTTAATCCTTTGTATTTGTCTTCATTCGTCTCGTACTTTTCGTCAAATTTAAATGCATCTGTGGAATAAAAGAAGAGAGGGGGAAGTTGTAAATTGGAACTGCAACAAGTATTAATAAGGATCAGTTAGTTTTAGAGATAAAAGAAAAAAACACAAAAATTTGATTTTAAAATAACATTATTCCTTTCGGCTCGTCTAGAAACCTACTTCTCCGAAGGAAGCGAAATAGTATGAAAAGCATGCGATGTTGCAGACGGTTAAATCGAATACTGTTGCCGGGCAAAATTAACTATTCATTTTGTACAATGAAAGCCACCATTTCCAACCGCATGAGAAGTAGGTAAAAATATCAGCAATATCAGCCTAGCTGCCTTTGCTATTAAAGGCAGCAGGGGATCACTTGCTAGAGAATTGTTCGAAGAATAGTATGCCTTATGTTGGAACCTCGGCACCACTTACTCGATCCGCTACCGTTAGGTTTACCATGGGATTAAAAGAGCTTTTAAAAAAAAACGTTCTTCTCTATTAACCTCTGAGCATTCAGGGTTTGTATAACCTTGCAAAAAAATGTGCTGCTTCAACAAAGCATTCAAATGATTGAAATCTACAGCTCCTCAACAATTACTGGAGGGCTATTGGGACAAGTAAGTGATCTTAAGGAACCTAATAACATTCGAATGACGCAAGTACTTAAGCTACTTTGCTCATTTGGTGTTGAAAATGCATGAAATTGATCACTAATTCAACCAAAAAATCATTATCATCTTCAAGGGGTCGGAATATTCAGAATTGTCGAATCTGGAGCTTTGAAAAGCTTGATAGGGGCCTCTCAATATACCGTATAGCCCGAAGTTTAAGTGTATGGATATGAGCGTTGTTTACATCTATCAAGACGGAACTACGTGCCACATGAGCGGCGCAACAATTACTCGTTTGCGAGAAAAGTTTTCTGATTGTCCGAAAAGGAAGTCGAAATTGGCTGCCGAGATCATTTGATTTAACACCGTGAGTTCTATTTCTTTGTGTTTATATAAAACAGACGGTTCACGCTAACGCTGCGCAGTTAATTAAAGCACACATCCGGGCTTTGAAACGGAGGTCCGAATGTCAGGAAATGTACAGAACAATTTGATAAATTTGATTATGCAACAAAGCGCGTGGATACCATATCGCTGTTTTCTTTGTTAAGGGTAAGGTCTCTTGTATCGATTAAAATAAAATCTTCTTTCGTGAAAAAATACAAATTTTCTTTCTAAATTAAAATGAAACCTTTTTTGGGAAAAGGCGACCTTATGTCTTGCAAGAACGACGCTTTATTGCTGTTGAATGTTGTATCCAGTGGCACTCAATTGTGTTCATCAGAAAATAAGTTTTAAACTTTCCAAAAAGCGATTTTTAATTTAGGGATACTAAAAATTGATTCAATTATGTCGCCTTATGCCAGAAATCATGCAGTTTTGGAACTCGTTTTGAAATATTCTTAGTAGAAGTGCTATCATGTGCTACAACGGTAATGTGAGCTGGTCTAAAAGTTAATAGGAATAAGACGTCATCAATTTTACCGTAAGCAATAACTGTTCAGTAGTTAAGCAATGGACCTCTCCTGAGACAAATTGTATTTTCACAGCTGCAGTTTGACGCATAGCAACGTTGCAGCCATTGCTTCTTTGGTTTGGCAAGACAAATAGGTCCACAGACAGACAGATGCTTAGCAAAACCCAGATCATGCAAAACAAAAAGGAAAATATAATAAACTGTTCGACAATGCGGATTTTAAAAAAAAAAACAAGCTAAGATTCCAAACAATACATTGCCTGGCAGCACCCAGCGAATGCATATGAGCCACGTTTCAGAGAAAAACAAATGGCCCTAAACATGGGGAGCAGCGTTAATTAATTTGAGATGGAGACATACTAAACTACTCGTTAGTAGGATCGAAAAGTGTATAGAACACTACAGCAGGCCTATCGTAAGTCACTAAAAGGATATTGTTAATCTAGAATGCCTCAAAATTGTATGCTGGACTGTAATGTTACCAAAACTTGACAGCCAACAATTTTAACATAAGCGATTTCTTGCGGTTTTGTGAAAGATTTAGAGCTCCTCTCTTCATACGGAATAAGTATAATAGATATGGAAGTAGATTCGACACTACCTAGTCAAGTCATTAATACTGGTACATAACTGAACTCACTCATTATGAATGCAACACTGGGCGCATCCATTTCGTATTGATTGCGATTTGACAGTTGATATTTATGCTTCATTGTGACGTAAAAAGTTTCTGACATTAATTGCTAAGAATCATGGAAAGGGGCGACATCGAAAATCATACTTAAATGCAACATGGAAAAAGGCGATATCTTTAGGACGTTGCGACCGCCTGGAATCACTCGCAATTTTATGTATCGTGCTGTGAAGTTGTTTGAGGATACTCGTGGAGTACGAGACTGTCAAAGATCCGGCCGTCGAAAGCGATCAAAGCCGTGAAGAAACGAATTGACCGAAAACCGCAGCGAAAACAGAAAATCTTGCCGCGGGAAATGCAAATTTCGCAAAAATCCATGTCTCGCATTATTAAAGAAAAATTAGGGCTCACCGCGTACAAGCGACACACTGGACACCTGCTCACGGCCGCATTGAAGGAAAAACGCAAGCGAATATCGAAAGGGTTACTCAGTCGGTACGCGAAGAACGCTCAACGCTCAACGCTGTTTACTGACGAGAAAATCTTTACTGTAGAAGAATCGTTCAATAAGCAGAATGATCGTGTGTATGTTCGGTCATCCAGAGAAGCATCCCAACTCATCCCGAGGGTTCAAAGAGGCCACCATTCCGCGTCTGTAATGGTATGGTGGGGAGTGTGCTACGATGGCGTTACCAAGCTCCATTTTTGCGAGAAAGAAGTGAAAACATCGACCAAAGTATATCAATTGACCGTCTTGGAACCCATTGTGAAGTCTTTCATCCAATTAATATTCAACAACAAGCCATGGACTTACCAGCACGACTCTGCCCCAGCTCACAAAGCAAGAACGACTCAACTCTGGCTCAATATAACGTTCCAGACTTCATATCAACGGATGATTGGCCAGCTGGTAGTCCAGACCTCAACCCATATGATTTAAACTTTTGGTCCGTATTAGAGGGCATGACTTGCTCTACTCCACATTCAAATATTGAGTGATGAGTGGCCACATCATATTAAGTCGTGCTGGAAGGCAATTGGAAGTCATTTCGAATAAGTTGTCCTAAGATTCGTAGCCATTGAATAACCCAATAAAAAAAAAAATTGTTTAAATATTAATTCGTTTTCATTTGGCGCTGATTTTTCTGTGTACCAGTATTTATGACTTGACTAGGTACATGAATCAGACACTAGAATGGAAACATATTTAAAAAAAAAGCAAATAAATTGGTATTGCTGAAAAGAAAAACGAGAAAACTTGAATTGGAGAAGGAGTTTGTTGGAATGCTATGTTCGTTGAATTTTAGAATAGGCCGAACGAAATAAAAAATAAGAAGTTCATAATAGAAATACTCACTTAAATTGTCCTCTGTGGTAGTGGCCTCATCCAACATCAGCAGATGAGTGAACTGGTCATCCTCCTCGACCAACTCCAGGGCTTCAATCACCGACTGATGATCTTTGAATCCATCTTTGCGTACTTGGAATACTACCTCAATCATGTACTGCACACGTTTGTCTAATTTACCCTCGTGAAGAATATTTTTTAACATTTCGAAGATTGCGCCAATACCTTTTGAAGACACTTCGGTCAGTTTCATGCCACACTCCTTGAGAAAAGCGATTGCTACTTCAACTGAATCATCTGTTGGTGTTTCCACCAAAAGTGTGAGAATTTCCAAAGCTAGAATCTCATGTGCTACACGCTGATTGACTAAGTGAGCAACAAAACGGGAAGCCGACAAGCAAATGGCCTTATCGTTTCTTCGGAACGCTCGCTTGAATTGAATAACCAAACGTTTTAAGAGTAACTCTCCAATGTTGGGAAACTTTGAATTGATGATGGCCACAAGAGCAGCGTAGACATGAGTAAATGTAGGCGAAGCAGCTTGGGCTTGGATGATTGAACGGCAGAGCAGACCCCTACCTCGGACTATGTTTTCTTTTAGCAGTTCCCTGGTGATAATACCGATGTTGTCGACGTTGACTTTGTTGATGTACCCATGGATGGATTTCTTTAGGGCTTCCCAAGCGATTCTCTGATACGCAGCTGATGCCTTGTCCGTGATTTCAGCTTGCATCATACGCAATTTTGCAGGCGGTATATACGCTCCACCGGTACGAGATGTCAACAGATCCACAGTGCGTCTTTGTCGTTCGCTGATTTTCTCATTTGGATTTGCTTGCTCCTGGTTTTTGTTGTCCACTCTCTGTGTGGATTTCTCTCTTCGTCTGTCGTTGGATTTGTCGCGATTTCGACCTTTTGAACGGCTCCGGGTGCGACTACGTGCGCGACGACGATTTCTGCTACGTGAACGACTCCTTTGCCGGTGTGAGCGATTATCTCTTTCGCGAGAATATCTTCTATTACGTTTGTGAGGTGAGCGACTGCGTTCCTTTGATCTCCTTTTGGATGATTCCTTTATTTGGGATATTTCTGTCGTATCCTTACTAACATCTTGAGTTGGATATGATTTTTCTTGTTGCGTATGGGTGTCGAGTTTCTTCTTCTTCGTTTCTGGTTCCCCGTCATTTCCTGGCCCGTCACTTGGTGCTGGGGTAATTTGTTGTGGAATATCAGGGGATTCAGAAAGTTCCTCGGAATTAGGTGCAGGCTCGTTGGTGATTGACGGCTCATTAGTGATTGACGGTGGTTCACTTGATGCCTTTGTTTCCAATTCTTTCTCGGGCTTTTCTTGACCACTGGACACATCTACAGGTTCTGCTTCTGTTTTTTGCGTGACTTGTGAACTAATTTCTCGTTCTGGTTCTGGTTCTGCTTCTGTTGTCGTATTGTCTACGGTCTCGTTGGCAGAAACAATCTCACATTTTTCAGATGGTATCTGTTCTTTCACATCATCTACAAGAGTTTTACCTGCTTCTGTACTTTGTTCAACAACCTTCTGTTCAATTTGTGGTTTGACAGTTTTGCTTACGTTTTCTTCATCCTCACTGTTGGAAGACGACGAGGAACTGGAGCTCGATGACGAGGTTTCGGACGACGAGGAGTTACTTTTGTTTTTCTTCTGCCTATTATCGGTAAACTCGCGTTCTTCTTTTTTTAACGAAGTTTCTTCAATTGATGTGGCACTTGTGTCTGTAGGATTACGTTTGACTTCTCTTTCATCGTTTGATGAAGACGTATCAGAGTCCGAACCACTCGAGGAACTTGACGAACTACTTTCCGATTCACTTTTAGCCATTTTAATTTAAAATATTTTTATAAATGTCCGTAAACGTATTATTTACACCTGTCGTACGATATGCGTTATCGATTAAAAATGTGTAACCCGCTTTTATTCTTCAATTATTTGTCAAATTGACAGGCATGTCAAGTGGTAGTTTCCTTGCAAGCGATATGGAGGTGTTATTAGTAACGGGATATGGTGATATTCATTTTAATTGTTGTTGAAAAAGTTTCTTTTTATAATCATTTCGCGTAAATTCTCGTAGTTTTAAAGTTTTGTCGCACAACGTGCCTTATAAGGTCCCAAAACATCGAAATAGAGGTACAAATTTTAGAAGTTATTATGAGGTTTTTCAGAGGAAATAACATCAGATTCTGCCTTAATAGTGTTTTGACAGCAATAACAGTGTGATAAAAGCATTCTCTAAAAGAAAAATAGAGGAAATATACGTTCATTCTGGGAGTTATTAAATAGAAAACCTTAAAGAATACCCTTGCCATTACGCTTACATATTATCATATGTAACTGGGTAAGTTTAGACTATTTCAGCCGCCCTCTACTAACATATCGTCAGCCTGTGAAGTATTCTGAGAGTCGAATACATTTTAATGTTCAGATGTGATGTTTGTAGCAATAAGCTTAAGAGAATAAGTAAGAAGCAGATTCTCAAAACGTTCAGTGCGGAGTGTTTTGGATTTAAATGTTTATCAATCTTTGTTTACAATCAATCGCAATCTACCTTGGTATTCGGCTATGTATCCTGGGTAACCAGTCTTTATACAAATAAAAGTATGATCAATAATTGTAACAAGTAATTTGCTGATTGTATTCATTCGAATTTGTATTCATAACAATGATAAGTTCTCGCAAAAAAATCCGTCGAAAATTCACTGGTGACTTTAAAATGACCATAAATCACAAGGAAAAAGAAATGACATATATTTTGTTTAAATTTCTATTTAGATTTCTATTCTCCTGATGATATTTTTGGGCCGAAATTCCCCCCAACCAATTTTTCTATTGCTGATTTGGATGCGGTAACATACCGCAATTAATAGAGAACAATGATTTTTACTCGTACTTAATATTCGCAGAAAAGTCACCTTGTGAATCCAAAAGCGCCATGCGTTGTTACAACAATTGACCCAACATACACAAAAGATGCCAATCGTCAACAAAATTTTCACAACTTTAGAGTAAAAAGGTGAGGCTAAAACAAGTCAACTACTTCACGCATACTTGTGAATAAATAGGATTCCTTAACGTTAGTGACATACTACGATTACGGGAAATTACAATGAAGAAATTCTTGTTGCATGTAACACAACAACGTGCACTAGAGAAAGCACATGATAAGGAGTTTCAAATGAAGATTTATGACCGGACCAAACATTTGTTTAACGTAAATAACAATCAGAAGGTTTTTTTCTGCTACAAATATATATGTATTTATTTAATCATTTAAGATGTCATCAAAACAATTAACAGCTATCGAGGACAAATCTTTTTATGATATGTTGGCAGGAACGGAGCCTCTTACACAATTACAATCCGTTCAAATTGCTATCGAATTAGAAGAATGCACTCAAACACATCAGCGATTGTCTATGGAAGTGAAAAATATTCACAAGAAATTTATATTCCTTTTAAAGTTGATCGTAAGTTTTAGTTTTTTTTTCAAAAAAAAGTTAGGGTATTTTTTCGTTCGTTAACTATTTAAGAAATTGTATTCACATTCACACCTGTTCCCCTAGTTTAAGTTTATTTTACACTGCTCCAACTCTGACTAAAAAATTTAAACGTCTTCAGCCATGCTTGTGGTAGAGATACAAAGCGGTACGGATTTGGACCTCAACAAAACCCATCGATCTGATCAATTCCCATTGCATAAGTTGATATCTTTCTTATTACCGAGGAGTGCAAGCTCTTCCAAAATGACTCATGAATTCTCCATCAAACCAGGATGCACTTATAATATGGTGTCTGATGATGGATTGTCTGGGTCCTCACAAAAGAGACTCAATCGAAAATGGCTTGGCAGCAACTTGAGATTGCAGCTCTTCTTAGAGGAGCCCTTTAATATAGTATCTCTTCGAAATTTAACTTGAAGCTCTCTTGCTTAATAGCAATGTATTGCAATACATGCTATCTCTAAAGCATTGGATGGTAGAAATGAACATAATCCTTGTGATGGTCAGTAGACAACAATAATTCAGCTTGGCGTGGTATATGTACAAGTTCGTTAAATTTTAAATCATCGACTCTCAAAGTTAATTTTTTATTTTTTTACAATAAGCACAAACTCAGGGGATTATTAGCACCCTTAAAATGTATGCATATAGCGAGGTCGATGGAAAGTTACGGAGGAGAAAAAGAGAGGTACCGATGTTCGTTGGTTTTGAATGTTTGCAGGTTTTAATGTCTAGGAAAGAGAGAATTGGTCTGCTTAGGAAAGAAGTGGGGCTTTAGGGTCTATTGATGGGCATTCAAAGCGAGTTGTTATGGTTTGAAGGGATGGAATGCTACTGGCAATTACGGTGGAGAACCGCCGATGAAAATACATCTTGAACAAGGTGCGATAGGAGAAATTACGTCAGTGCTCAACTGTGTTATATTGCCATCATTTATAAGTTTATATGAACGATTTTGAATCCTCTCTAGCAACTGCAAAGACTTAGCGGCACCTGATCAAACATGGGAGGTATACTCCAATTTTGGGTCGATGAATATAATTTGATGGCAGTTCAGAGTGGGTAAAACATTTCTTATATCACTCGAGGAATCCCAGACCTTTCGCATTATTTTCAGCGACATCGAATGCGAGGTCAATCTAATGGGAAAATGGGAAGATTTTCGGTTTTGACAATACAAGTGCCAAAAGGGCAGCAACCCTTTAAGTAATATTGAAACAGTTGTAGCATCTTGCTTGGGTGACTTGTTGTACTTTGCTAATATGTTTACACCTCATCTGATCTTTTATTGATTAACAAACTAAAATGCATGATGTTTTTTTTAAAAGGGATACTTCGAGGAACAAAATGATGAGACAATCAGTATACTCAAGCTGAACGCACTGAACAAATTCACTGATTGTGCATTGTGCAACATGCTTTCTAGTTACATAATTCCCAAGGAAATAACACATTTGAAAGAATTCCTAACAGACATTGTCGGGCCCTACTTAAGCAAAAGAATATATTTAAATACGGATACTTGGATTGCAGTAAGTGGAACATACAAAAAATATTGAGATACAAATTCTCCTTAATTAATTAAGGTTTTTTCTAGTGCTTTGAGTATACCCGTAACAAACTGTTTCAGTATTATGACCAATACATGAAATTAGCCATTCTAAACCACCTGGTTGTCATCACTCACGAAAAGTTTGTAAGAATTTGACATCTTATTTATGAAATGATTATGATAAAACACCAAGGAATTTGTTTTCAGATAAAATCACATCAAATTTTGGTTTCCAAGCCGGTTGTTCATAAAACATCTTCTAATCTCAAGGAACGTAAAGTACACTTGAACAACAAAGCTCACCAATTTTTTGAACTGTTTGAAAAGAAATATCTTCAAAGGTACATATTACAGTTATATATTTTGTGAAGTTCACATTATGAAAAAATATCTCTCATGTATTTGAAGCAAACTCTACTGGCATATCAAGGGTGTGGCACCAGTGCTGCTGGAAAAAATTGGACGAAATGCAAACAGGAAGAATGAGGATAATAAAAACAATGCCATCAGCAAACTAGAACAAATTCACTTTATTTTGATGGTAATCCTTTCACATCAATAACAGTGTAACATTCTTGTTAAGTGTTTGTATTTTGAATGTTTTGTAGGGATTCCTTATCAAGCTCGATACATTGGAGCCAGACTTTTCCAAGCAGGTTGAAAAAGAGGTTCGCCGACGTGTAACCAAAAATAAGAAAACATCTCAAAAGGTTTTGACCAAAGTTAACCGCTTCGACAATTGGATTGCACATTATAAAAAGCACTTGGAAAAGGGGAATAAGGGAATGGTTGCAGCGGAAAATTCCTTACATTTTGCTGATTCAAACTCAGCGGCATTCAAATCATAAGAACATATGGCGTAAAAGTTTAACAAATAAAACTTCTTTTATTTTTCTTCAGATAAAGGGTGTTTTTTTTAAAGCTTATATAGTACTGATATTAATTTTGAAGAAAACACATGAAATTTCACTAAACAGTAACCATGTTGGCTCAAGAAAACACAGCAGAGACCCCAACTTATCGTCAAAACTAAGACAAAATCAGCAAATCTAGAAAGACATAACACGCCGATGTGAAAAAAACATAAGCTGAAGGGAGAAGAATGATATAAAAACTAAAGACGAATCAGAAGAAGAAACTACAAACACAGAAAACTCCTCAAAATGGCACAAATGACCTCTATGAAAGTCGAATGGGCGATCTCAACGCCATTATAAGAAAGTCAGCACAATAAAATCTTGTAAGCGTTGATTCCAAAAAGATTCAAAATATTACTGTTGACGAAAAGAAATAATGCGGCTAAAATTCGAATTCATTAAAAAGGCGGCATATCAAACCTTGAGAACTATAGAGGCCAATAAGCTTGCTCACCCATTTGTATATCTACTAAACGCGCAGAGCACAAATTGGACCTCTATCAAACACACGACCAAATGACCACATACAAAAAAAACCGGTTTAATTGAATAGAGCACTTCTAAAGGGTGTTTTTTTAAGCTGCGTGAGAAGTTTCGATGGTTGTTATCTATGGTTTGACAGCTGTCAAAATCAAACCATTTCGACATTTCTATTCAGTAATTCATCATAAATCGCTTAACGCTAGAACAACGCTTCCAAATTGTGGAAATTTCATTTGAAAAAAATAAATCTGTTCATGAAGTTCATAGAGCACTTCGTCAATTTTACGGTCAACATAATCGGCCTAGTGAGCAAGCAATTCGTGCAGTCATTGATCGTTTTCGTACCAATTTTACTCTTTTCGATACAAAACCATCAACAAGACAAAGAAATGTGCGGCTTACACGCTGGCGGCAGCATCGGTCCTTATTTCTTTCGAAATGAGGAAGGAGCTGCCGTTACGGTGAATGGCGAGCGCTATCGAGCCATGCTGTCGGATTTTTTGTTTCCAAAAATGAATCAGCTAACCATCGACGACATTTGGTTCCAACAAGACGACACAACTTTCCATACAGCTCGCTTAATCATCAATTTACTGCAAAATCATTTTGGTGTCAACTTTATTTCCAGAAGTGGTCCTGTTAACTGCTCCCCTCGTTCGTGTGACTTAACGCCTCTCTATTACTTTTTATGGGGCTATGTTAAGTCACTGGTTTATGCAGATAAACCAGCAACTCTTGAAGCATTGGAAGCCAATATTCAAGCCACCATTGACGTCATACGGCCAGATTTATTGGAAAAGGAGTGAAAAATTGGACTGATGGAATGGACCATGTAACTCGTAGCTGCGGCAAGCATATGCCGAAAATCATATTTAAAAAATAAGTGTCATAGAATTATCTACCAGATTATATAAATAGAAAATTCATTCCAATAACATTTCTGTCCTGCATTTTTATTTAATGTTTTCAAGCTCTTAAAAAAGCACCGTTTATTTACTTTTATTGTCTTCGAAAAAGCTTTCGTCGCTGCAGGACATTTTGCAATAATTACCTCATTAACCCAATGAAGATTTTACTGTAGATATACTCGTAGCAAAGTGAAAATTGAAAAGCCAAAGAAACCAGATATAGTTTCGTTTAAGTCGCAGTTCCAGTAAATTAAATCTCACTCCACACACCATGGCAATCTTTTTCAAAACCGGATTCAAGAATATTACTTTTCTATTTATTTGTGGCCCAAAAGGCTTGTTGACTGGTCAAGTTATAAGTACTATTGCAAGAAATATAATGACAACTGGCCGATTGCACGAGCTCATTCTACAAAATCTACAAAGCAGATTAATTGTTTTAAAATCGTCGACTATATGTATAGAGGTTACTACATATAGTATATACATTTTGAGGCGGTCTACTACTGTGTCCAAAAAGTAGTCAGAATTTTTTCATAAATCAAAAAATTTTTTTTTATTCTTCCAAATCAATTTCGTCCCCTTCAAAATACTCCCCTCCCGATATAATACACTTATGCCACCGCTTTTTCCAGTCCTCGAAGCATGCCAAAAAGTCTTCTTCAGGTATAGCTTTCAGAGCGCGCACCGATTCACGTTGAATGTCTTCAATCCACTCAAAACAGTTTGCTCGGAGTGGTCTTTTGAGTTTTGAAAATAGCCAGAAGTCACACGGAGCCAACTCAGGTGAAAAAGGTGGTTGCCGAACGATATTGGTTGCATTTTTGGCGAAAAAGTCACGAAGAATATGTGCAGTGCATTCAGCATGTTTGGTACCAATCGAGACTTGACACATTTGAGGCCCAAAACATCTTTCAAAATGGTACTGTTTGATCCTTTTGATACGCCAATTTCATTAGCATTGTCTCTTATAGTTAATCCACGGTTTACAAGCACTAATTCTTTTACTTTTTGGATGTGAGCATCGTCAGTTGAGGTCGATGGTTCACCAGGGCGCTCTTCGTCTTCAACGCCTTCTCTACCTTCTTTGAACAATTTATACCAATCATATGTCGTTGATTTTAGTAGAGCGTTTTTCAATGTTTCTGCAGCATTTATTCCATTCAGGAAACAAAATTTGATCGCACTTCTTTGTTGAATAATTTCAGACATTGTAAAAATCCCCAAATTCACTTTTTGTGTTGCACAAAAACAAGCGTAACACTAAACACTAATGAATATTTTGACATATAATTTGGCATGGAAGTCAGTAACAGTTGTACCAACTTAAAAAAAATATGTTAAGCGAAAATATTTACCCGCGTAATTTAAATCGATAAATTCCGACTACTTTTTGGACACAGTAGTATATCTGTCACGTATCCGTTGATTCAAGCGAGCGAGCTACGTTATCGGCTGTTAACTTCTAAATTAAACTAAAGAGCAATCTTGCAACAGCAATTATAATAATGCAATCAGAATCTTAATAGCTTTTCATTTCGCTAGCAGTCGATTGTGATGTTCTTTTGAAAAAGGATTAAGCAAATGATGGGTTTTGAGAGAAAAGCAAAAGCGTCTAATGAGTACATACGTTCGACTGCTTTGGTATGGACTATTTTGGTTCAATTATTGTGACCTTATAAAAAATAAACTCATTTGTATTTATATAACACAACTTATGTATTGCTGGTAAGAGATTCCATATGGGTGGTAAGAAATGTTCTTGCACGAACTTCCTGACTGTTTGGGGTAACCTGGGCCTCAACCAACAAATGCCTCCAGCACAATTGATGTGTAGGAATAGTTGCAACACTGGACATCGCCAAGTTGACAGCTCTCAATGCCCACTCTATTTCTACAGCATCTTTGCACGAACTGTTTTATTATTAAATGTACGTATGCTATTAGACCACAGTATCTGGTGAAAGATCAGCTTGGTCTGAAGATTCAGACAAACACCAGAATGATTAGAGAGATAGTTCTGCATATTACCAGACACTAAAAAGAAATATATTTCTTACAATTGCATTCGAAATAATCCCATAAATTAATTTCGAAGAAGCAGTATTGTAAGGTAAAGATAGCGTATGTGATACCACAAGAAAAGGAAGGTATTGAACATCTCCTAGTTGAAATTCCGAATATCTTTAAGTCAAACTAAGATAATATTCGCACCGAAAAGTGTTTTCTGAAAAATTCCATATCTCTCTGGCCTATAATACTTGTGTACACAGGAATAGATTCACCTCATCCTTTCAAACGGCCTTCCGGTTAATTGGGCACAATTCGCACATAAAAATTGATTTGAAAGGCGTGGAAAATTTCAAACACGCCACAGTTTTATTTTGTGCTTTTTACTTTTTAACATTTATAATTCAGAAATTGCCCGACTGGTGAGTATCTAAAATTGTTTTTCAATTGCGATTAATGTTTTATACTCAGTCTCTTAAAAATATGCGTATTTATTTGAGGAAGGGACACGCTTTTAGTGTATTGTGTTGTGTTTTGTGTGTTGTGGTTCTAGGACTTGAAGATAAGAAGTGGTTATTTAATCTCCTAATGGTATTCCAATTATGAGAAGTGCTTATAGTAGAGATGGCGCCTCTATATCTATACGCCTCTAAGTATATCTATATAGTTGAAAAGAAATAAAAAAAAAACACTGTGGCGCTGGCAGCGCGGTGTGGGCCATGGCCTAGCTTCTTGACACTCATTTGTGTTGCTCATGTTTTCATTTTTGGCACATCTAAGCGGGGCCTAGGGTTTATCGCCGAGTCCGAACGGCACTCCTTAGAATCTTTTTCGTAGGCAATTTTTTACTTTCGGGAGTTTGCCATTGCCCGCCGAAAGGGTGATGGCGATTTGAAAAATTGTTGATGACCCAGCCAGGAATTGAACCCAGACTCTCTGCGTGATAGTCCAATGAGCTAACTATCGCGCCATCGCCAGTTCAAACAACACTTATCAAAATTTGATGACAAAAAATGGAAAATGGAAAAAAATTTTGGTAAAACTTAAGAACGGCTTGAAAAGTGTCATAAGGAATCTGCTTCTCCAAAAGCAACCATATGTCGTTGATTTTCAACCATAAAGTCAAAATGCGTGATGGAGATGACATCGTAAACATATGTATCAATAGACCGAGAGTACAATATTTTGCAATAATATTTGGGGATATGAAAACTGTGTTCAAACTCGGTACCGAATTTGCTTACAGTTGACCAAAAATACCGAAGTGCTTAAGATTCAGTTCAGAACCCTGTTTGAAGCTGTTCAAGTGATATATAATAAGAGAGATTTGTTCATACCGTTTGTGAAAATATATGAAATATGGATTCGCTACTACCTGCGCTGCAGTCTGCAGTCAGCTGAGTTGACAGCAATGGATTAAAGTCAACCAGAACGACAAAAAACACAATAGTCGGCAAGCAAGGTTATGATGTCCGTGATATTGATAGTATTATTGGTGCGCTTCAATAAAGAAATAGTGAAAAACCGGCCTCAAAATAATGCACGGTGTCACAAGCCGGTTGTAACGATGA
Source organism: Volucella inflata (assembly GCA_928272305.1). Taxonomy (NCBI): domain Eukaryota; kingdom Metazoa; phylum Arthropoda; class Insecta; order Diptera; family Syrphidae; genus Volucella; species Volucella inflata. The sequence goes on along the minus strand of OV743720.1, from coordinate 108,941,362 downwards.
CGAAACACCATGGTGTGCAATTCGAATTGCTGCCGCAAACAGTTTATGTTTCAGATTTCCAGCCCAGATTTGCCTCCCCAGAAAGAGAGATGGGTCCAATGCGGAGATGGTCATCGAAGCTGAAGCGAATTTTAAAGGGTTGACCAAAACGTTCTATAAGAGGCTCAGTATACTCGTAAGTCCACAATGGAAGAACAACTAAACATAATTTGTAAATTCTTGCTTTTCTTGTGAAAATATAATAGCTTTTCCATATTGTTACCAGATTTATATAAAAATTGGTATTAACCAACTCTTAATCTTTTCATTCACTGAGTTGTTTGTTTTTTTTTATTTTGTGTACAGAGAAAGGGATTGCTTACTTAGAATGGCGAGAGAATGAAGTTCTTCGTGAGCAGAGTAATCGATGAATTTCACCGCTGCGCCACAATGACTAATATCAGCCCGTACAGTGTGAAAACCTCGAAAAATGTTTAGTACACTAAGCTTTTAAGAGCTCGTTTTATAGACTGCTAAACGCCCGAGTGCGATGTTTTGTTGCTTTAGCTTGGAGAAGATTAGATTGTTGTGAGAGGTGGTATAGTGAATTCCAGATCTCTGCGGCCACAGATACAGATGGGCCTATTGTAATGTCCTCCATTTAAAGCTCAGCTATGATCCCGCAATTTGCGAGAAGGCGGCTAAGTCTTTAGGTGAGCTGGCAGCTATGTCTGCCGCTTCGAGGTAGAATTTACCTAGGTACCGTTGACGTGTTTTTATTAAACCATTGCAGTCATATAGTATATGTTCTGCTGTTTCCACGTTCTCGTTGCACAATCTGCATGCATTGTCTTGTGCTATGCCCATTGTTATCAGGTTTTTTTTTCACACGGCAGTGCCCTGTGCGATAACCTGTGATCAGTCGAATCTGACTTCTACTTAAATGTAGTAATTATTTCACTTCTTTGTGGCAACTGGTTGGCAGAAAGTTTTTGGTTTGTCTGTTTCCCTCGGTTTGCCTCAAAAAATGTAGCTTCTTTTCCTCCAGCCAGGTTTTAATATTTCCTTTTATTTGAATGCGGATCCTATTCTGAATTTAGCTTATTTCCAGAAGTTGTTAACCTCTTTACCAGAAATACGTTATTGTATGATAGTTTCCCCTTCATGCACTGTGAAAGTTAACAATAGAGGAAATGTCAGAACTGGCACTATTCGGGACAGACGACAATAAGGAAAGTTAAGCCGCAAGCCAACCCAATAGTTCGCACATGTTGTGAAGATATTAGTAAGTCAAATTTCAATGGATTACCTCTGTAACCGACAGAGTTTTATGGTTTTTAAGTTCGTTATCTCATCAAAGTCTGCCACGACGAGACAGCGACAAAAGGGAAATTTGTATTCGTAGTTAATAGATGCAATTTTCCTTCTATTGCTTGTTTTTAAAATGCACAAAAAAGCGCCATTGTAGTAACAACAGCCTCTGGGATTTCGCAAAATCTTCAGTTCTTCTTGAAAAACAAAATTTGTTGTTTGTACCCTAATTCCTTGAGCTTCACTTATCTACTCAATTTTCTATCAAATTTCCCCAAAGTAGATTTTCGCAATTCAATTCAGCAAACATTGTAATATGAAACCATCTTAAGAAGAACTAAACACCTAAAGCGCTTCACCCTGTTGCAGTATAAGTAAATGACTTTTGGTATAAATTAAATGCTTGTATTCTAATTGATTTCCATTTAGTGCTAAATTAATAGTCTTGCGGTCCATTTCCACTACTTAATTCTTATTGCCTTGTGTCAATGATTAAATTAGTTAAGTAAGTATTATTGAAGCAATCCCATATTGTATGGCACATGGTAGGCACATGAAATCAAATTTGCGGAATTCCGATGCCAATCTCATGGACAATTTTTTATGAATGATTCTCCATAAGTTGAAGCTGGGGCTGTTACTGACAAACTTAAGTTGATCACATAAGGAAAGTACAACACATTACATGGCGGCTTTGCAACTTGAACCATCTCTTGTACGAAGGAAAAAGGGATTATACTCGTACATAAGTGAAAATTTCCTTCCACGGATTGTTGGTTTCATAGACCTTCCCATTTTTTGAGATAAAAATGAGATACGGACGTGGTCAAGTATTTAAAATTTTCCCAAATTTAAGACCAATTTTTTTTACGAGATAACTCCAAATATGTTTGGTTAGATATATGTAAGAGGAGCTTTTGAATATTCGAAAAATACATAGTTATTTACAAAACATTTATTCTCCTTCCATCCATAATCGCACCGAATGTGCTGGAGCATCATCTAAATTATTTATCAGTCTTAAATGTTTTTAACAATCGAAACTGCGATAGGAGATAGAACAACAGAGAGAAAGTAGGCAATTAGGATCTGCATTGCCATTGCATCCTTAATGCAACATTGTATTCTATCTGTACGTGCCATGCAGCACGTTGAAAGATGTGACCGCTTTTTCGACGGAACTAAGTGTGGTTGTTGGTCTGTGTAGCAAACTCCTTGCTCCTTCCACCGTCAAGTGAATCTTGGTTTTCTTTGGTGGACTTCGTACTTAAATTTCGAGCGGCTTATCGAATGCGTGTATACTTTAAATGTTTGAAAATCCTGTCTGCAACAATGGCGTCATAATTCCATCCATTGCGAAAATATAGTGAAGAAGTGAAGAAGTGAACTATCTACAGAAATTAAAAATGAAGGATTAAAATGCAAGATTTAAAAAAATTCTTATATCTCATATAAGAGACAAAGTTGTATAATAACCGTTTAATTCTCTAACTGTATGAATATACTTTTACATTTTTGTTATTACTTATTTATATGTATACAAATGAACTTCAAAACTTACTTATGGATGGGGCCCTTTTATCTTTAATGAACTTAGATCTAATTGGGGTAGTTACATCTGCTGGGATAGTTTAATCTTTTAAGCATATTTCCTTAATTAACAGTTCAAATATGTTACGAGTTTGCTACATATTTGACTCAAGTGAATGCATCGCTGCTGCACCGCTTGGGGGTTTCCTAAACTTGTGGACCTTAATGCAATTTAATATTTCGAATCACTTAGTTAATGACTCCAAGCGTGTCCTTAAATTTTCTTGCAATGGTGACATTTGTTGAACAAAGCAAAACCAGCGAATATGTTCAAACTCAAGTTTGTCCACTGGCAGTTTTCTAATTACTAATTGACTTGCAGCTCAACCAAAATCGCTTGATTATCTTAGTCGATGTTTGAAAAGAGCTCCATCCATTGGTAGTTGTTGCAATTTTTGTGTCGTCTTTGCCTTTTCACAGTGAAGCAAGAAAGCTCTCTTTATATTTCCATTATTTGACATCGACAAAAAGTATCGGTTTCTTTATTTCTACTTCAAAGGCTTGCTCCATTTTCATCTTATTAATTTCTTTATATAACGAAACCTATTCGTGAGAACTTAAAGCAAATCTTTTCATTACATTTACACGTTTCCCTCATATTTTGAGAGCTTACTTCTTCTCCTAAGTTTATAACATTTAGAGTCAGTTTCACCAGAGCTGACCTCTTTCCTTATTCAAGTCGAATCAGTTTATTTTTAAACTACAATGCTTCTTTGAAACATTCTGAAAATTGAACTCACGGCGTTTTGCGTTGGACTCAGTTGTCAGATTGTTTTTTTTTTTATTAGCGAAAGAGTTCTCAGACAAAAACTATTGCAAATTCTAGTTAGCAGCCTGCAGTCGTCCGTACTGAGGGATAGTAGTAAGTAGTCTGCTGGTAACCCAGAAAGTCATGCCATCTCAGTTGTGCTCATATGAACCCTAACCTCTAACTAGTTTGAAAGCATGCGTGTTATACCAAAGACCACATTTCGATGAATGGAAGATGGCTCTGAAAGTGCATCCCATGATATGGATATCAACGGCAGGGGATTCCTTAATGAGTCTAGAGCATTGTCAGTTGTGCCAAGGAAAATCTTCATGCAGCCGAGACATACAGTTCTTTGCAATCTGGTAAAATAGAAGTTTAGTATTTTCGTGGGAGGTTTTCCACCAAACAACATACGCGAAGGGTATAATTTGTAGATCCAAAGACCTTTTGTCCTGCGAACAGCTCTTTGGCACTGCCAGAAGATCGACAGCTCCTCAGAGGCTTCTGTCAAACAATTTTTTGTCCAGAGAAGTTTGGTTTCCGTGATGAAACCTAAATACTTAGCATCTTTGAAGAATTGGATGGCGATGATCAATCTTAAATTGCAGAAACGCTATTTCTAGTGCACTAACCGCCGATCACATCTAGGGCGGCCTGTGTCTTAGAATAAATTGCCGCTAGACTTGATTTAATAAATATTACAGCTACAGGAGAGTCACAGAGTGGATAGTAGACAAAACCTAGACCTATGTGAGAACAGGGCCTAAATTAAGAGTTCACTTAAATTTAAGCACATGGGTGGTGACCACAGACTGCAGATACAGTGAATAATTCTAAAATAAAAGGTTTTATTTGTGGCTCGATTATGAGGATTCGTATTCCTACAAGGCTTAGACCAATAGATTATATCATGTTACAAAGATGATATATGTATGTATGAACAGATATACGTGCATGTATTGAATGTCCAAGATATCTGCGATATCAATTATTTCGAATTTTTTGACTGTGATGTAAATGTTTGCTATATTTTGAGATATTATGAAAAAAATTAAAAATAAGAAATGAATGAAATCATTAAAACTTTGAGTTTCAAACAATAATTTATTAATTTTTTTTCAATGCGGCGAAAGTCCTAAAGAATAATCGGTATCTAAAAATAACACATCCAATTTTATTAAATTAATTTTGGTTTCTGACATTTATTTATTTGCGAAAAGACAAACAGATACAATTTTCTCTTTATCAGATTTACCTCAGTCAGGGTATGAGATAGATGTATTTAAGAAAACGTTGAAACGAATTTTCAAATGCATATGCACAAAAGAAAAGAAAGACAAAATATACATTCGAATTTCAATGAAGAGGATTTCCAATTGAATAGATACGTGAATACCACCTGTGCTGTACGGATAGAAGACCCGTGTGGGTATGACATCGAAAAATCCCTTTTATGACGTGAGATTGAAAGAAAATGAAAGGAATATGTGGGCTTTCATTTGAGAGTATAATGTGTTTTTTGTTTGCTAAAATATTATACGTACTTTATTTCATTTATTTATTTACTCACTATTGTTAGAAGTCAGACTATATTGATTAAAAACTTATTTTGTTTCACACGTTCTACGAGGATTATCTGAAAAATAGATAGTAAACACAATATGGCTTTTCAACACTAAGTATCCCCAGTCGAAAAGGTGTTGAATAATAGAATTACAACCTGATCCAAATCAGGCTACACTTATTTAGAGCTTGCATCCAACTTGAAAAAAGATTGCTAAACAATTTCAAAACTAATTTTTAAAGCAAGAAGAGCAATCCTTCCAGATTTTGTGAAGACTTCATTTTTGTTTTTTTCATCTAGCATTCAGTTTAGTTCAGTATTATATAGGATTTTCCAATAAGGACTTGACAATTTTTTTTTAAAATTAAACGCAAACCATTTGAGATATTTCAAAAACTTTATTATCGGCTTGAAGTACAATCAAAACATTTATGAATAGAACTCTACTTCGTTCATATGGCCACCGCGGGCACGTTTGCAGCGGTCGATTCGTTGGACCCAATTTTCAACGACTCGGCTATACATTTCGGCCGAAACGACTGCTATTTCGCGTTCAATGTTGGCTCTGAGCTCTTCCAACGTCGTCGGCTTGTTGGCATAAACCAATGACTTAACGTAGCCCAACAGAAGATAGTCAAGCGGGGTTAAATCGCACAAACGAGGCGGCCAATCGACTGGCCCATTTCTTGAGATAACACGATAACCATACTTACTCTTCAATAAATCGATTGTGACGTGTGCTGTGTGGCTTGTGGCACCATCTTGTGGAAGCCACATGTCGTCCAAGTTCATATCTTCCGATTCGGGCCAAAAATACGCCATAATGTTGTCTGAGTACTGCCCAATTCTTGAGAACGGCGTGGAATTGACTGATTTGGACCGTTTGCTACGGACGCCTGAACGACAGCAATATTTTCGACACTTCGACCAACCCGTTCTCTCACTGACACGGCAACATCACACAACGAATATGTAAACTCAAATTTTTGCACTAAACTGTTATTGCCTGTCTACTAGAGCGAGAATTACGACCGAAAATTGGAATTAACGCTCTTAAAGTTGCAGTCACCGACTTCGAATTTCGGTAGAAAATTTTTGCAGATGTTGTTCGATCGTGTACTTCACCATGATGAAAATGTTGATTTTACTCAATAAATTGACAGTGACAGTTTGATAATTAGTGAAAGAGTGCGTTCACAAATAAATTCAAAGTTTTCAAGTCCCTATTGGAAAACCCGATAGTATACAACACACAATGAACGAAACTAGGCCCCAGCAGAAGAGTAAGACCACCTTGCCAGAAAGCATTCCTACGAAATCCTGGATCAAACATACGATTAATTTTAGCATGAGTTTTGTTATATAACTATGGCGACGGCGCGATAGTTAGCTCATTGGACTATCACACAGACAGTCTGGGTTCGATTCCTGGCTGGGTCACCAACAATTTTTCAAATCGCCATCACCCTTTCGGCGAGCAATGGCAAACTCCCGAAAGTAAAACTGCCTAAGAAAAAGCTATAAGGAGTTCCGTTCGGACTCCGCGATAAACCGTAGGCCCCGCTCAGATGTGACAAAAATGACAACACGAGCAACACAAATGAGTGTCAAGAAGCTAGGCCATGGCCCATATCGGGCTGCCAGCGCCAGTGTTTTTTTTTTTATTTATAAAAAGCAGCATAGAGCCTGCGTTGGATATGTGTTGGGTGAAGATTGCTGAGATCGCTATAAATCTTAATAGCCATTATTCTTATGTGAATTTCGTCCAACCATTTAAGGTAATTGGTTGGGGGATGGATTAAATCAGTAACATGCCTAGGAATTGTAAGTCAGTTGACCATTTAAGAATTACGGCTTGTTAGCCGTATTCATAACAAGACTAGGCTCGGTTTTCCCAAAAAGTTGAACGCCATCTACGTATATGTGTATCACCAAGGATCGGACGGCATTTGGCAAGTCATTAATTAAGATTAAGACGAGCAAGGACCTACAATTGACCCTTGTGGTATATTTGTTAACGTAAATTCAGAGCCCAGCTGCGGGCCGTTTATAGACAGAGAATGCGTCCGATGCATAAGGTAAAATCTTACATGGTTTGCAGCAGATAGGGAACACGAATAAAGGGATCGCAGTTTTGTAAAAAGAAACTTATTTTTAACTGCATCGAATAACTTCGAAAAGTCTAGTAGCGTCAAAAATGTTGAGTTATCTCTAGCGATCCTGCTGCGAATTTCATCAGTATTACTGAAGTGCAGCTGTGGTGCTGTCTAAATCCAGATTGATATGCACTTAATACTTTGGCGCAATTGCTAATACCTTTGCCCGTGAATTTCTTCTATTGTATATTCCACAGAGCAGTTTTCAGGTTAGTCGTGTCATCATTGCTAAAATTCTGCTTTAACTAGCTTAAATAATCCCTCGCATGCACTCCAGTCGGGCATTTCTCTAGAGATTGAGAAAGAATCTGTGAGATCCTTGTTGTAAATTCCACCAGTTTTCCTTTTTCTCACCCAACAAAGCGAGCAAATCAATGTTTTCTGACATTAAATCATGACGTATACCTATATTTACTAAGCTAAATTTTATCACCTCCATTGTGTATTACAAAGAATATATTTGACTAATCAGTCAGTAACATTAAATTAATATTCCCTATTGCCTTCGGGTTCTTTTACAAAAATATTACATCTGAAGTGAGCATACAATTCTACGGATTTCTAAATTAACTATCTAAAAAAAATAGCCCCAGCCCAGCTAAGTACTAAACATCTTTTTGTATCCCTAAGCGAAAGGAACATCGTTCTTCGAACATTCTCGACTTTCGACAACACCCTCCTCGTGACCTATACTAATTTGGGTACTTGAGCAAGAAAATAGGATGCTATCGGTCGGTTCTGTCGAAATTTGATGATGGAGAACGAAGAACTGTCGAATTCCCAGATGCCTCTAACGGGGTATGATTAAATTTGAATTTTGCGTTTTTGGATATTTGAGAGTTTGAGTGGTTATTCGTTTCTGGTTGAACCTTTGAACATGAAATCGGGGTAAATGGCATGGTATGCTCCTTATTAATGAGAAATTAAATTGGATCAGCAGTTTGAAGAACACATTTTCGTAATAATACTGAAGGTCAAAAGTTAGATAAATGGAGGGATATCGATTGGAATTGAAATTGATTTAACACTGTTAAAAAAGTTTATGCTTTTAGTATGGTTGGTCGTTGTTAAGAGAAAAGTCTAAATGGAGGGATTTGAAATTCAAGGAAAAGGAAAGTTATCGGGATGTTTTTAGTTTCCTTAAAAGAAGAAACAAAGCAAAGTCAAAAGATACCCGGACAAAGATAAAGATATTTTGTATAACTTTCCTGTAATTGCTTAACTTTTACACAGGTCAGAGGTCAATAAAAGTTTCAAAACGTACTAATCAGGTTTTAGAAATTTATTCTGTGCCTAAGTTGGAAGATTTCATGTCTTTCCCCAAATGAAAAAAACTAAAAACACATCAAGTTGTTGTGGTACACAGTTGTTTTATAACGCAAATGCAAATTGTTGTTTATTCTTTCACAGAAAACAAATTATATTAATTTATCACCCGTAGAATCTTTTCAATGTCACACTTATTAAATGCCAGTATCATTATGTCAATGGTTCTCTACAAAAAGATATAAATATATTTTATTCCCCCGCCCAACTAAGGCGCGATTAAGTGCCTGTAATGAACCTACATCAAATTTGAGCCAATAAAATGTTACATAACCAGTTATAAAACACAAAATGAAAATATCCCTTATTGTCCTTCTCCGTACCCTGTACTTCATTCTTATGGATAATTCAACAATCTAAATTACATGCCATTAGGTTTCCTATCTCAAGACACTAATCGCAGAGTTGTATCGGTATCGTAATCAATATTGAGATATCCCAATTGTAACTTGCGGTCATTTTGGGTAGTTCTCAATGGATCACTTTTTGGGAAGTTGGGATAGATACGAGTATATTGTACGAGTACGAGTAAAGATACTGTAGAGCTCTTGAGTTATTGTTTGTTGTTATTTAATACCTTACGCACGCACAGTATGTAGGGTTAACTTGACTATAAATGGTCTTCAATACTATAATTAAATGCAGTTTTGGAAGAGAAGAGGTGATGATACTAAGGTAGGTGTTTTATTTGGGAAATTATCACCATGACTGTGGGAGTGTCTTTTTAGAAATGGGTGTTGAATTAACTTAGATGGATGTCATGTAATTTTATATAAATTGTATAAATATCTAATCCTATAATGGATGCCTATGATGAAAAGTTATTAATATTGTAATATTTCGGCTAGGGTTCGAAATGATAAAACGTTATTCTGTTTCTAAAAACACTCTATTTATTATTATTTAAATACAACTTTCAATTAATTCACAAACAATTTCACTTCTATTTCACAATTCAAATCTCTTATCTTTCACTTAGTAAGACTTAGGTCCTCTTCCATCGCTTTCCAAAAATCAACTTATCGTCCGCAGTTTCTCATCCTGTATTTATACCACATTTGTCAGGTTCTAGTTCTTTCTGGTAACTTCTGGTTTGAAACTGGGGTAATAACTGAACCCTCCAAAGTGGAGAGTTTGTATGATCCTAAAGTTACGCAACGCTGGATTAAATCACATGCAGCGGAATTGCTGCAAACCATCTCAGAAGATAAACAACTCAACTACGACGCTTTGGTTAAAGCCATAGAAATGCGCTTCGGAGATGACCATATGCAGCAAGTATACAGAGTCCAACTGCGCAGCAGAGTCCAGAAGAGTGGCGAAACACTTCAGCAGTTGCAGGCCGATATCGAACGGTTGGCGCATCTATCTTATCCTAATGCCGGAGAAGACCTTATCAACGAAATGGCTGTAGAGGCGTTTACCCAAGCGATTGAAGATAGGCAGTTGCAAATGGCTGGAAAACGAACCCTCCCTGAGGCTTTAGCATTTGCCCTGACGATGAAAGCTGCCGACCAAGCATCTCAAGGAACCCACCGCGTGAGAGAAGTGACAACCGTGGAATGCTCATGGCAACGAACAGACGTCGTGGAGCGGAACAGTGCGCGTGCAGGACAAATCCGTTGCTGGAACTGCAACAAAATAGGACATCTGCAGCGTCAGTGCTGGGCTCCACTTAAAGAACGCAGTTGTCCACAATGCGCTGTTGGGAGCCGTAACAAAGAAGCATGTAGCAGGGAAAACATCTATACTGCAAGCAGCGTATCATCAAGTCAACAGGCGAGAAAACGTGTAAGGACCAACTTCGAGGGGCAGAAGTCGGTTTCTAGAATCGACGCCCCCAAGATCAAAATCCAAGACTCCCAAACAAAACGAAGTAAGAAGAGTTTAACAGTGGAAGCCCACATTGGCCAGATGATGCGTGGCCACCATTGACACCGTTGCCACCGCTTCCATTATAAGAAGGGACATCGCTCCTGGTTCATGGCTACACAATACCAGTAGCAACTGTCTGGAAACAGTAACAGGAACAACGGCGAAGGTGTATGGAGAGGTTCTTCTTGCGATCAATCTGGCAGGACTAACATTCCCCCACGTATTCCTAGTGGCCGATATTGTCGTTGTATCTCCTCCTCCACTCACCGTCAATGCAGACGGGACCGAAGATCGCCTGAAGAATTTTTCTCTCGAAGCAACCATTTTTGATAATGTCCATGCCTCTGCGCCATACTGCAGGACCGGGATTATTAAGGTCTTATAAAGGGTGACTTTTGTTGTCCGAGAGAGCTACTCAATTGCCTTCTTAACCCAAAGAAACAGCGGTTGGCAAGAGTTATTCTTCGCTTGATCTCAGCGCTGGTGTCGTTGTCTGTATTTATAGCAGAGCCTAGGTAGACAAAGTCCTTAACTACCCCAAAGTTATATCTGTCGAGGGTGACGTTTTGCCGAGTCGTCGGTGTTGGTTGTCCTTTTTGCTAAACAGCATATACTTGGTCTTGCTTTCGTTGACCGCTAAACCCATTTTTGCCGCTTCCGTCTCAATACTCGCGAAAGCGCCACTGACATCACGCTGCTTTCTCCCGATTATGTCAATATCGTCGGCGTATGCGAGTAGTTGGACGGACTTTTGAAAGATAGTGAATCTTGTGTTTGCTCGTGAGTTTTGCACTATTCTTTCAAGTACGATGTTGAAAAAATCGCATGACAGCGCATCGCCTTGTCTAAATCCTTTCTGGACATCAAAGGTCTCGGTGAGATCTTTACCGACCTTGATGGAGCAGCGTGCATTCTCCATCGTCATCCTGCACAGACGGACGAGTTTGGCAGGGATGCCAAAACTAGACATTGCTCTATATAGCTCGTCTCTATAGATGCTGTCATACGCGGCCTTAAAATCGATGAATAGGTGGTGAGTATCGATCTGAAGCTCATGGGTCTTCTCCAAGATCTGCCGTAGTGTGAATATCTGGTCGATGGTGGACTTTCCTGGCCCGAAGCCACACTGATATGGACCTATCAGGTTGTTGACGAAAGGATTCAGGCGTTCACACAAAACGGCAGATAAGATCTTATATGCGATGCTAAGGAGACTGATGCCTCTGTAGGTGGCGCAGTTCAGAGGGTCTCCTTTCTTGAGAATCCAACAAACAATGCTGAGGTTCCATTCATCAGGCATACTTTCGTCCGACCATATTTTACAGATGAGTTGGTGTATGCTCCTTATCAAGTCATTGCCTGCCGCTTTGAAGAGCTCAGCAGTCAGGCCACCCGCTCCAGCAGCTTTGTTGGACTTAAGCTTCGATATAGCTATCTTCACTTGACCCAGGTCAATCGACTGCGATTCTACTACGATGTTCCCTCTCTCTACAGGCTTCGGTTCGGGGTTTGTTTCCGTGGCATGTTATTTTTATCTTTTGGTAAAACTTCCGAACCTCATTCCTGGAGTAGTATCTCTCAATTTCCTCGATCGCGCGCTTCTCATGCCCTTTCTTCTTCCTCCTGAGAAGCTGGTGTTCGTCTGTCCTCTTCCACTCATAGAGCTCATGAGCAGCTCTGGTCCTTCTAAGCAGCGCCGCTGATGGTGATCGACTGCGATTCTACTACGATGTTCCCTCTCTCTACAGACTTCGGTTCGGGGTTTGTTTCCGTGGCATGTTATTTTTATCTTTTGGTAAAACTTTCGAACCTCATTCCTGGAGTAGCATCTCTCATTTTTCTTGATCGCGCGCTTCTCATGCCCTTTCTTCTTCCTCCTGAGAAGCTGGTGTTCGTCTGTCCTCTTCCGCTCATAGAGCTCATGAGCAGCTCTGGTCCTTCTAAGCAGCGCCGCTGATGGTTATGGTCAACCCAGCATATTGACCAGTTCAATCATCTTTTTTTTATAAAATTGAATCATTCTTTGAGCATCGAAATTCCCGGTGAAGTTCAGCAATTTTCTGTAGTCCTTCAAAAAAATCTATACGTATTTCTGATGTTTTCATTGTTAGACAACAGTTTGACTATGTATAGTATACATTTTTATTTATAGATTTATTTTATTTTAATTATTATGATCAATATTTCAACTTTTTTGTTTACAAGTTCATTCAATCATATTAATCATTTCGTCACAAAACTGTCCGACTTTATGAGACAGTTTTCTTCAGTTGTACAGGTTATTTTTTTTCTGCGGAGATAAGATATAAGAAACAGCTTAAAACTCAAGATTCGAAATTAATATGAATTAAAATGTTTAATTGAGCACTAAGAGTAGTTTTGGGATTTAAGTTTTCAAGCTTATGAAGAAGCCAATAGAAAATTAACATACTTCAATCTAAAATACTTTTAAAAAAATATTCATCATTTCAGAGCTTAAATTTTTAAAACTATGATATTGAAAGGAGTCTACTTTCAAAAGATCAAAATAAATGAATTCAAAATAAAGAAACACTACATACGAGTATTTCAATTTCAATGACTTCAACTCTATTTCTATGCTCATGTCCAAAACAAACTCGTATGTATCTATTTAATGCGCAATTCAATAGAATTTTTGTTCATTAAGAAAGAGAAGCGACGTTGAAAGGATAAAATCTTTCAAATAACATCATACATTCTCTGTTTTGCTCGTGAGAATAAAAATCATTTTGTGGAATGGTTGCTATGGAACACATGTAGATGAATGAAACCGGATTTACTCGTATTACTCGGAAATCTTTTGTATGATACCTTCCTCCACATTAGCATTAGAGGATTCTTAAAATCTTTAACATTTATTCATAAAACCGCGGTTGGCAGCTAGATAGAAACTTATTCATATTGCACATGGTGGCAAAGCTTTTAAAACCGTAGGAGTTTTGCAATATATTCAAATGTATATGCAACTTTATGCATCACATTATGAAGGGAATTTACAGGTGCGAATTATTATGCTAATTTTTTAGGAAAAAAAAATTAAAAAAATTGTTTATCGGTTTTTTTTTTACCAAACTTACAGATAAGTTTGTTTTTTCTTGTTTTCTTCATTAATGTTAAAATCTGAAAGAAAGGCTTTGGTTATCATTACTGACAAATATCTCACAAGTTTAATAAAAAAAAACCTTGTATAGGTAAGTATGTGAGGCACATTTTTTTTATTTTGACACAATACTGAGGGTTATATCTTTCCAATCACTTTATTTTAACTAGCCAAACTCAATGCGACCTATGAGTCACACCTAGAACTTCCTGAGAAACAGAACTTGTAATGCTATCCTCCAATAGATTTTTATATTCCATATTCTACTAGAATTTAGGACAAGTTAATCCGAAATTGGTCAGAAAAAAGGTTAAACCTGAATGGTTGTTAGCTTTATTTACCTTTTTTGAAGTGATTTGGAAAAAAAATGCCGTAGTTCTAAAATTGTTGCTATTCTTTAAATAACTGCAATTATTTTGGTCCGATTTTATATAAATTTTCCTTAAATACGTTCTAAATTAATTTCAACTAGTACTGCAAATATTTGTAAAGATTCGTCTACCTTTATTGCGTTTTGCACATGTTTTATTTAAGTAACTTAAAAAGCCACGGACGGCTTTAAGTAAAAACCTAATGGCCGCTATTCTGCATGAAGTCCCATCATCTGACAAAAATTCAAGTCGATAGGACCATTTGTTCGGAGTTATCGGGGGCCACACACATTTTCTTTTCACCTGTCTAAAAGCACTTTGGAAACAAAAAAAAGAGAGGTGAATGCAAGAACTTCCCTATCAAGAAGTTAAAGGAAGCCTTAGGAGAAAATTTTCTTATGAGCGACCATTGCTAAGAACAACATAACAAGAAAAACTAGCATACGAAAAGAAGTACTTGCTTTAAGTGGCGCTACAGTTCGGGGTGAACCTGGGCCTCGGTCAACAAGTGTCTTCAGCCAGCTTGATCCTTTGCTAGCTGCTTCCAGGTTTGCACGCTAAGTTGGCTGAGGTTTCGTTCAACTTCCGTGTGCCACCTGAATCTCGGTCTGGTCCGCGTTGTCCCTCGGGGGCAGATTCGAAGACTTTTCGGACCGGGGCGTTGGTGTCCATCTGTTCTACATGACCCAGCCATCTTAGCCGTGAGATTTTCAATCTTCTAGCTAAGTTAATTTCGCTGTGTAGTCCGTACACTTCGTCGTTGTATTTTCTCACCATTTTGCTCTCAAAGCACCTTCATCCATTTTTGATTATGTCCATGCCTCTGAGCCAATGATAACTAAGATCTTTCTCGTACATAAGGTCACTTTTATTGTTCGAAAGAGAGCTTTGCTAGTCAATTGCCTTCGTAGCCGAAAGAAGCAGCGTCTGAGTTTATAGCGGAGCCTGGGCAGATAGAGTCCTTAACTATTTCAAAATTATCCCTGTCGAAGGTGACGTTCTGTCGACAGTGACGTCGGTTTTGAGTATCCGTTTTGATTGGCAGCATATACTTAGTTTTGCTAAACCCATTTTCGCTGCCTCCGTCTCAATACTAGCGAAATCGCCATTGACAACACGAGTTATTAGACGGACTTTTGAAACATTGTACCTCTTGTGATTGCCCGTGAGTTTTGCACTATTCTTTTAAGAATGATGTTGAAGAAATCGCAAGACAGCACATCGCCTTATCTAAACCCTTTTTTGACATCAAAAGTCTTCACCGACCTATATTGTAACTATATGTATACGTGTATTCTCCGTCTTCATCCTTCACAGACGAATGAGTTTGTCAAGTATGACAAAACTGGATATTACTCTGTATAGCTCGTCTTTATAGAGGTTGTCATACTCGGCCTTTAAATCGATAAAAAGATTGTGTGCATCGACCTGTTTTCTCCCAGATCTGCCATAGTGTTGATATTTGGTCGATGGTGGACTTTCCTCGCCTGAAGCCACACTGATATAGACCAATCAGGTTGTTGACGAACGGCTTCAGGCGTTCACACAATGCGGCAGATAAGATCTTATATGCGATGTTAAGGAGACTGATGCCTCTGTAGTTGGCGCAGTTCAGAGGGTCTCCTTTCTTGAGAATCAGACAAACAATGCTGAGATTCCATTCATCGGGCATACTTTCGTCCGACCATATTTTACAGATAAGTTAGTGTATACTCTTTACCAAGTCATCGCCTGCCTTTTTGAAGGTGCTCAGCACTCAGGCCGCTTTGCCCAGCAGTTTTGTTAGGGTTAAGCTTAGGTCGAGTTGGCTTACATCGTCCAGGTTAAAAGGTTCATCCTGCCTGACAGCTGTATTTGTTTCTTTATCGTCGTTATATAGTCTATAGAAATGCTTTTTCCAAAACCTCCTCATAGACTGTGACTCTACTACAATGTTTCGTGGTTCGTCTCGACAAGCTTCGATGCGAGGTTTGTGTCCTTGGCATGTGTTTGTTACCTTTTGGTAAAATTTCCGAATCACATTCCTGGAGAAGTATCTTTCGATTTCCTCGACCGCGCGCTTTTCATGCTGTTTATTTTTCCTCCCGAGAAACCGGTATTCGTCTCTCCAATCCTGCTCTAGTCCTTCTATGCAGCGTCGGTTTGTATGCATATTCTTTAGTACCAAGTGCTGGCGGCATTCACCATCAAACCAGGGGTTTCATTGTGGTGTGCAAAACTGCGTACGTCAGAAGCGGCATCTCTGACTGCTTATTGGCAGTGTTGCTTCTGGTATTTAAGTTAAGAGATATTCGATCGGAAAGGGTTGTGGCAATAACAACGTTGACGTTGACTTGACGTTGACTCATCAGAGCATTAGCGTGTCCTTTCGTGGTTTCGGTTATCCGCAACCGTACCTTGGCTACAACATGGTAATGGTCCGAGTCGATGTTGGCTCCTCGGAACATTCGGACATCCATCATAGTGGATGAGCATTTTGCATCGGTAACAATCGCAGTAGTAGATATTACAGTTTTTCATCTCCTTTCTGTCCGGCCATTTTAAAATAACTGCTAAACAAAATAATTAAGCTTTAAATAAATCTTCAATCTACCCTCACTACATCATATGAAAAAATTCAATTTTATGTAAAATACTTTTTCAATTATTAAATTATTTGCTATGGAGATACTTTGTTTATCAAAAATATTCACTAGTCTCCATAAAAGCGCATTAAAGCAAAAGTACTCGCTCAACAATGTACATTATGTCAGTTGACAATTATTATCTACGACAGATAATTCAAAAAAAAAAAAAAAAAAAAAATTAAAGTAAAAGAAAATAAGTAAATACGCCCTGAAGGAAATGAGATTAAATAAATTTTTCCTTTCAAAAGCTCCAAAATAAATTACTTACTGACGCGACCGCCATGCAACAACGTTTTTTCTTCTTTTTTTCATAATTCAAGAGATCTTTGTATCCAGACATTGTAACCTTGTACCAGCTGACGTACGAATATGATATCTTTTTCGAGAATTTCCGGGAATCAAGCTTTTTGTACTTTAATGAGATTCTTTGTTCGGAATTCGGAGGAAAATAGAGTGAGAGGAACCCATTATGAAAATAAAATATTTATATTTTTCACTTGAAAAGGCGTGAATGGAAATTTAAGAATAATTTCAAAATAAGGTTTGAATAAATCGTTTTGTTTTTAAATTGCTTATTCAATATTTTCTAAAGGATCACATAAATAAGACATTCTCTGAGAAGATTCCAACATTTATGTTGCTTGGAGAACTTTAAGAAAAAGCATTAATGGTTTGAGTTAGTGTAAAATCCTTTATTGTGCTTATTTTTAAATCTACGCTAATCTTTTAATTGGAGATTTTCAAGACAATCCTATGATGACTTTAAATGGATTCGTACTTATATTTGTCATACAACAATTGATCATTGATTTTGAATCGGGAATATGTATCTTTTTAGCTATTGCTAGCTCTTAGCTTAACAATTAGTCTGAAACTATAATATTTCCTTTCGATTTTAAAGCTATCCTTGTACGTCTAAGAAACAACTAAGATTTCAATGTGTATACGTTCCGGAATTGTGGAACGGGGACAAAAGAGCTTCTTAGCATCGAGTGCTCGAAACAAACGTTCTTACTCTGTACTTACTTTAAATTATCTGTTTTCAGGAATGCCTGCAACGGAATTTGTTATCATGGTACATAAGATTGTGAGGTACTTTTGAATCATATTTATAAGAAAATTTTCAATTCTGCTCTGTCAAGCCTTATCCTAAGGGGCCTTGTTAGGATAAAATTTTATGAATATCAAGATATCTCACTACGCTTCTCACTGCCATTGGCAGTAAGTGCTGTTCAATGTCGGTGATCAAAACTCCATTGCTTACGGGAGCAGAAGTCCCAAAACGGTGTTTGGGATTTCTTTTATCCTTGCGACTTTTTGTTTTTCCGTGAATCCAAGATGCACAGAACCTCATTTTTTTCCCACATACAAGTAATGGACTGTAAGTACATTATCGACGTCAACCACGTCTACTTTGTTGCAAACGGTAAAACCATTTTGTTCTTCAAATATTCACTAATTTCAAAGTTCATTGCTACGTTAGGGATGGCTTACATGGGCTCTGTTTACACTCAATCATTAAATTCACTTTTTCCTAAGAGTCTTCGGGTAAGAAAAAAATCATCGCTTTTGTTAGCTCTATCTGAACTAATATGGAACAAGAGCGAGTCATTTTTCCTTCGTTTGTGGAATGTGAATGAATTGAATGTCACATTGATCGTTCCGCGCGGAGATATCCTGAGTACTGACCCTAGAAGGGAGAAGTCTACCTTTAAATCACATCAGAGCATCCAGACAAGGAATTTTTCCATTGTGTTGCAATCCTTATTAGACTGCCGAAGTCAATTTGTAGTTCAATCAGATCAACAAGATCGTAGATTCCAACTTTATATGCACTTCTTCTCATCCTTTTATTAACCCTTTCCTCGTTATACGAACTTATGCGTAACGAGTTTTTCATTTTTACTGCATCGCTGCTGTTCCGCTTATGGGGTTGGCTAATATCGCAGACCGCAGAATGCGTCTACATAATGCTCGGTCCTGGACCGCTTCAGTGGTTCTGGGGCCAACCATTGTTGACAACAACACTCGCAATAAGGGCCATAATAACGTACAGGCGAAAAATAAAATAATGCAATTTTAGGGCAAAATAAGTAATGATTAAAAAAGAAATGGAGCTTTTAGTGGCCTATATGGAAGGAAATCCAGATATCGCTAATGGGATTTGCATCAAAACAAAGGCAAGAAAGCGGTGGGAAAAGTTGTCGGTAGACTTAAATAGTCATGTACCTCCCATACGAAGTTGGGACAAGTGGATTTAAGTAAACAAAAAATCTGTATACTTAATATATGTATTTAAGCGCTTATTCAGGTTTGGACTGATTTCAGATTTAAAATAAAGAAGAAGAAAGCAGAGAACAAGTTGGAGATCAAATCAACGGGTGGTGGGCCAAACAAATCTCACTCGTTTAGCCAAATAAAGGAAAGCGTCATAGCTCTTTTAGGAATGAATACCTACGTGGATCCACATGAAATTGAATTTGGCCAAGAACAGAGTTAGTTGTTCCCAGAGGATATGCATATGTATTATTTTTCTTAAAATTTCTTGTTGTAAATTATGTTAGCTGCGGACCCATCTGGAAATGAATTTTGCAAAGAAAAATGTATGTCATTTCCAGAGGATAATATCAACAAAAAGATGGATATTACCATTAAAACGTCACCGTCAACACCACCACCACCAGCATCAACGAAGCGTAAAATAGTTGAGAAGGAAGAATGAGAAATTAAATAGCAAGCGACCATCTGAAAGTCAAAATTACCGGCGACTTTTTGAAGAATAAGTAGGTCAATGGGCGCAATTTCAGTTTGGATGTTCTACAAGAAAAAGTCTACAGGTGTTAAATCTCATAACCTTGGAGGCCAGTCAATTTCTCTAACCGAAATAGTGCGATCATAAAATTTAAAATGGCTTGTGTGAGCTGTGGCACCATCCTGTTGAAAGCGGAGATCGTCTAGACCCAATTCATTAAATTTTTGGAAAAAAATAGTCGGTCAGCATGTCGACTGTAACTATTCCTCCAGCCTTATCTTCGAAAAAGTAAGGGCCAATGATGCCGTCAAACCCATAATCCGCACCATAGAGTGACTGTTTTGGGATGCATTGGTTTTTTGTGAATCTCGTATTTCCAGTCCCCAGAAATGACAATTTTGTTTATTTACATACCCATCCATCCAAAAATTGGCTTTGTCCTGGCGATCCAACATCCAGCTAGCAAATCGGCGACATCGTAGATGGTCCAAAGGCTTCAATTTTGTATAATTTAAATTTTATAGGCATGCCAATGAACATCAACTTTTCAAATTCACCCTAAAATGCCATAAGTGAGGCCCAATTGTGGCTTCGACGACGAATTGAGGTGCCTGGCTAGTTTCGAACATTTTCGCTCATGTGGTGATGTTTTGGCATGTAGAACAAGCTCGTCAACCATTTTCTTCAAAACGCTTCACCATTGCATGAATTCCGGATTCACTAGGGCGATTTTGTTGACCGAAAAATTCACGAAATGTAACTTTTACAGATCGCCTATTATCGTAATATGATTAAATAACAAAAATGCATTGTTGCATGTGTAACGACTCCATGACTAAAATTGCCAAAGATGACATCTATGACATCTGTCAAAAAGGTCAACCACAATGTGTTCAGTAATTGACAGGCAACATCCACACCATCTGTTGGCACTGTGTTTCATCTCAACTTCTTAAGTGTCTCCAAAGCTAGGAATTAATTCCATCTACAAAAACTCCCAAATATTCGCTTTGCTTTCTATAGAAGTAACGACTATAACATTCATCCATTCATGTAAGAAAAATGTTAGTTACAATGGTCAGTAGCCAACCATTATACGTGTTTTATGTAGCTAGATATTATTGTAAAGTCCGTATTAATATAATAATAGCTATGTCTTCCAGGGTCATCTAAGCATCCCCGATCAGGGTCATCTATAGTGACATAAGTAAATTTATAACAATTTGAAAATATTAACACATCAACTATAAGGCCGTGCCTTAGAAGTTATGAAAAGCGAAGGACCAGATCGTTTGCTTGATTTGGGATGTACGCTTCTCACAATGACTTCATCATCCATCCACTCATTGCAGTGTCTTCCTGTTATTAAACTACAACCCTTTTTTGACTAACTTTTAAATACACATTTTCTAAATTTGCTCGTGAGACTGATAATGAGAGTATTTCTTTTACTACATAAGAAAATAAAGAACATTTTAAACCGATACAAGAGCTTCTGGTATTTTATCTATAAATATCAACATCCGCTTACTTTAAATGATAAATTTCACATCTGAGCAAAAGCTCCACTTAAAATATGGGAACCGACCAATGAGTATTTCTCACCCATTGTGGTAGTCCCATATTTTACAACACTCCTGCTGCCTAAGGAGTTAATTACATTTTCAAAACCCAGATGCCTATGCCAAATATATTTGCAGTCAATTACTCCGAACAATTAAGGAAAACATTTCTCACCGTCACCTCAAATAGGTTTGCCTTCGGTTTGTTTTCAATAACTTGCCCCGATTCTATTCATTGCGAATACTCCCATATGAAGTACCACAGTTCGTTTCCAATATCCGGTGGTCTGGTATATTGAAAATACACTCTGGGTAGACCAATTCAACTTCACGTCAAAACCATGTTTCCCAATAACTAACTCCATGATCGATCATGATTGATGACTACAGTGGTAGCTCAATTCTTTTAGTCCCTAGGGTTAGGGCTTACAATTTGCATTTCAAAGGCGTTCATTAATCACACTCGATTTCAAAGTCACACAGAATTCCACTATTCCAGTGGTGATGCATAAATTGGAGACAATCCTTTCCTAATCAATAAGAGCTGTGAAATTTCATTTCTAAAATAATTATTGAGGCTGTTTCCAGATATCCAGGCGGATAGGCCTATGTGACCTATGCAATACGTTCCCATGTGTGGGCATATTTTTTTCACACCAATGATAAATCTTTCATTCTAGAAGATAAACGACGAAAATACTGTGTAATAAAAGGGAACCTTAACCCTCCCCCATCTCCGCCTTTGCGACAAATGGTTTCTGTCGTTTTTTCTGCTTCCAAATGTCCTCCTTCACAAGGCTAGAATTGCCTTCATTTGCATACGTACTAGCAGGAGTATTATTATCAGAATGATTTATATGTGATAACTGAACACTATGAATTTATCTGAGCCTTGGATAAATGTCAAGATAAACTGTTGCTGCTTGTTTCAGCTAGCTTTGCGCCTTATGTGTTCTAAAAGCTACTCGTAGATGAAATTCAATTTTATATGCTTAAAGAGAAAATTTTCTGAATACCATTGTTTGTTTAAACTCTGAGTTGGGATTTTGAGATTAAGAAGAAGAATCAATATGTATTAGAAGGTTTGAAACGTTGCCAGTCGGTGGTGAAGTATAATTTCATTTAAACGAATCAATGCTTCAATTATTTCTCGAAAATGAATATTCAGCAATTACCGTTTCAGGAATTCAAAGTGTCCTTTTATTTTAATTGAAAACTCAATTGCAATGCAATTCTAATTTTCAAATCTCCTTGAACATGGCGGTGCGAGAAGCATATCACAAGGGTAATACTGGCTTCAGAACATACTGGCACATGTATACCATTGAGAAGAGAGTAGAAGGATAATTACGGGTAAGAAGTCAAAGAGGACTTCGAATAGATTGGGCGGATATTTGTTGAAAATGTTGTTAGCATACAAGTACTCGTATGCTTCATATTCCACAGCGGTTATGTATGAATTTTGTGTTATAGAATAAAAATGAGACTAGGAAATTAGGAAATTAAAACGCGTATTTTTGAAGTATGGAATCACATGGACTATTAGTATATATGTACGTACATAGTCGTACGAATGTTTTAACGAATATTTAGAAAAAGCGGAAGAGTTAATTCAGGTCAGGTACTTATACTCGTGTTTATACTGAACAGATAAATGACATCCAACATCCTACGAAGAACATTAACATTTTCGGCAATGTTCAGTCGAGATCAACTTGGTGGGGTGAAAAGTAGCCTTCTTGGGAATGAAAATTTAAATTTTTCTTAAATGTTTTTTTATTTTATTCAATATAGTCCGCTTTTAGCTTGATACACTTATTCCAGCGATTTTTCAACTTCTTGATCCCGTCCGAAAAGTAGTTTTCCGGAAGGTCTGCAAAATACTCCTCCGTGGCGTCGATGATTTCCTCGCGTGAGCTGAATTTTTTATTGATAAGTCATCGTTTGAGGTTTGGGAAGAGATAATAGTCCGAGGGAGCCAAATCGGGTGAATACGGTGGATGCGACAGCAATTGGAGCTGTAAGTCATTGATTTTAGCCGGCGCATTGTCTTGCAAAAACAAAAATTTTTTTCGCTTCATGTGAGGCCGTTTTGCAGCGATTTCGACCTTCAATTGCTCCAATTATGCACAGTTATACTCGCTGTTGATGGTTTTTCCTTTTTCGAGGTAGTCCACGAAGAGTATGCCATGACAATCCCAGAAAACCGACGCCATAACCTTTCCGACCCATTGAGCCTCCCTCGGCCGCTTCGGAGCACTCGTGCCGGCTTCAGTCCATTGCCGGGCAGTCATTCTGTTCTCTGGTGTGTAATAGTGGATCCAGGTTTCATCAACAGTTACCAATCGACGTCAAAAGTCCGTCCGATTCCGCATCAGCCACTCTTTCGAAGTGCTCTCGCGTTCGTGTTTTTGGTCAGGAGTGAGCATGCGCAGCACCCAGCGGCAGGATAACTTTTTCATATGCAGAATATTGCCCAAATTATGACGTGTGCGCTCATCAGAAAAGATGATATTTGAGCAAAATTGTTATCAATTTCAAGCTGCTCTAAAGCCCAAACATAGAATCGATAACGAAGGGGGTAGTCATTTTACTTCAATTTCTGAGTTAATTAAACCTTGTGAGCGAATAATCCGAGATCTTAATGCAAAATTATTCTCCCGCTAGTGCGACTGATGTTCAGTTGATGAGATCCTTGGCCCATTCAGATTTTGGTTTAAGGCATATACTTTCGGCAACAGCTTCAATATTCTTCGTTTAGCAGGATGAACACAAAAAAATGTTCGGTTATCAATCAGCAAACCATTTTCAAAACTTTCTTCATAAACTTTTGTACACCAGCTACTTTTGAACAACTTCGGTCTTAAATTTGTTTTTAAAATTCAGACTGTTTCCCCAACACAGCATACACTTTGGAAATAACTTTGCAATAAGTAGCAACGTTATTAGAGCATTGCAATCGACCCATTTCTTACCGCGAAAATATAATACTGAGTTGCTGTCTAGTTTTAGAGCGCTTTCTAGTAGGGAAAGGCAAAATGCGCCTAGTGCATAAGGGAGGCCTGCAATGACTTACGAACTTGTTCGAAAATACAAGACGTCGTTTAATTTATTTAGTCTTCTCTGGATTTCACGTCACAGTAAGCTTTGAAGGACATTATAAATGACTCTCAGAAGAGGTATTCTTAATGCTAGATTAAGACTTCATAGAATCTTAGACAGCGCTTAATAGCATAAGACATGAGAAAAAAAATTGACCAGCTAATGAAACGTTGGATAACAACCTTTGGTCTGTTTGAACATGTGAATATGACGTGATCACCTCAATACTAAAATATTAAATCCTTTAACTGAAATCTTTTCCGAGTAATGGACAATATTCTTATGTATCTCGTGCATTCCGCACATGAGTGTACAGAGTATCTAAGATTACATTTGAGGGCATTTGGCGGTCATTTAGAGTAATATACGAGTACGATTTATGAATATTGAGTGACACAATAAATATAATCGGCATTGATTTTTGTTTCTTTAAGCCTGTATGCACTACTCAAGATGTAATAATTCTTTTATCCACACAGGATGTTGGAGCCCTTTAAACATTTGTACCCACAAATGATCAGCAGCAGTTTCAGGAGAAGAAACTATTATAGAATGATGGAGTCATTCAATAAGGGGTGCCATTTAAAATCAATATAAAAAACCGCAACAGTATCCGTCAAATATTTGACTCGGCTCTTACAAATGGTTATTCTTTTGTTAACCTTTTTGTAATTATTGCAGAAGTATTTTGCGAATAACAGCTTTGATATTTTCTTTTAGAGATTGGATCGATGGTAAAGCGTTGATGAAGACTTTACCCTTGACAAAGCTCCAAAGGAAAAAGTCTTATGCCATTTAATCGTATGATATTAGCGGTTAATTGAACTCTTCATTTTCAAAAATAACACGTCCAGACAATTTGTTACGCTCAGGAGCCATTGTTTAATAAGCTCATTGGCACCGTACCGCAGTGAAATCACTGAATCGGCCGCACTAGCATCATTTTCAATAAATATATGGACCTATCGCATCGCAGCCCTGAAACCGCACCAAACTCTATGGTTTTGTTACTTTTTCTCTTGGGGTTTTCTGTTTGTTTACGTACCCAGACATATGGAAATGAACCTCAAGATTTTGTGTAACAGTACGGTGCCTAACGTGGCCTGGGTTATATTCTTGTGACAACCAAACTTCATTGGTATGTATACCAGGATAGTTATGCAAATTTTAGTGCAAAGTATTTGCAGGAAGGCCCAATTCTTATTATCGTCTCGAAATGGGCTCGTCGAATCATCACAAATTTACAATATATAAGTATTGTTAGATATTGAATTATAAAATATGAGTATAGGTACTCCAAACTATGTTTAAACCATCGCATCATCACGAATAGCCCATAAGTTCTTAAAACTCTCCTCATTCAAAATCTTCATTTGAAACTATGCTCCCAGAGTGTAGATGTTTTAAATAAATTGCTCGTAAAATGACCTACAAACTTTCTAAGTGGTTCCGTTAAATTTGATTAAAATAAAAATCTTGATATTTCTTAATCCATTTATCACTCCCCATAGAAGTAACCTAAAGCCCTTAAGAGATTTGTGAGTACCTATCCTCGAAGAAAGAATTTAATTTACTACTTTCACGGGTAAAAAGGTAAAAGCCAAATGAAAGGGTATTCAGCTCTCAACAAGGTGCACAAGGGGTCCTTCTTCTAAAGTTGAGAAGTAAAAAGATAAATAAATCTCAACACAACCTATTCTTTGTTATTATTTAAAGAAAATAAAAACCAAAGAGGAGATAATAGGAAATGATATAATTCAGAAAAGTTTCTGTTTAACAACCATCAAGTATGGTGACCGGCGATACTTTTCTTTGTGGCTAATTTCATTTCTCCGACTCCGCAGGGCCAATAGGAAGGAAGTAAAATTTTTTTCTTCAGGACATCTTCTTTGAGAAGCGTATGATCCGTTAGCATAACGAGTATTTGAGTATTTGAATGTTAAAAAGTAAGGAATACAATATGTATCTTTTTTATTTCGGGGGGTTACATTCGTATAGCAGACAAATAAGGACTTAAGGTACGAAAACATTGTTAAAGTGAAAGGTTTCCTTACCCGACCACTTAATCAAGGGGAATTAATTCTATTTCCCCCAAACAAGAAAAAAAGCTATACTCTCTACCTCGCTTTCGCCTTTAAACATCCAGAAAAAAAAACAACAAAATACTTTACAAATACAAGTCCCATAAGAACAAAGCTACTGAAAGGACAAAACAGAAACAAAAATTAAGTTCAAGTGGAATGAGACAAAAATGTACTTCCGCTCGGATTATTGTTCAGAATTCAGATACATACTTTTATGGATATCCACTCAATAATCCCGCCACGAATATTGTGATTTATATCACCGAAATCGGATAACTTAATAACGTATATAAAGCGTAATGAAATTTCTGTTTTGAATTTAATTTAAATTCTGTTGTTCGTGGATTGGAATAACAACTTCAATTGGCTTAAAGTAGAAATATTCGCAATGGCTAATTAATTCGGCGATTTTCGCATGAAATTTAAATTAATTTAGTTCGCGTATATCAAAGCGATTTTATTGTGTGGCCAATCAACATGTTGAATAAATCTCCAATTAGTGAAATTAGAGCTATTCGAAACTAATTAATCGCATTAAACAATTGTTAAAGGATACTCCACCTTCATTCGAGTGTGCATAGTTATTAGTACTTTTCCGTGTAAATTACAAACAATTTATTCAAATAAATAATATACATGTGCACATTCTCAACTACAGGAATTAATAGAATATCTTTTTTTATAAATATTTAAAGACATTAAAGCTACGATAGTACAGGAAGTATTTTTATTTCGAAAACTGTCTTGAAGAAAAGTGACAGGAATTGATTTTGAATAAGCTTATGGGGTTGGCTAATGTCGCAGACCGCAGAACGCGTCTACATAATGCTCGGTCCTGGATCGCTTCAGTGGTTAGCCCCAGGCGTTGTTCCGCATTTGCCATCTGAGAAATCCAAGAATTCTTTTTCCGACCTCGTTTTCTTACAGTTGGAGTCATTGTAGCTTTTTTAACCGGATTTTCCGCAGATCTTCTTTGAACGTGGCAATACCAGTTTATTCTATTCGCCTCAAGCTGTTCGGTTACCGAATTCTTTATATGTAGACTTCCTCTTATACGCGTAGATCTAATGCAATCGCGCTTAGTGACTCCACTAGACATCCTTAACATTTTCATTTCCGCTGCCGTCATTTTGTTTTTAAACGCTTCGTACATTGTCCAGCACTGTGAACCGTATATAAGAGCTGGTCTAACAACCGTGGTGTAGAGTTTCCCCTTTGATTTAAGTGGAAATTTTCGGTCGCAAAAGATTCCCGAATTTTTCCGCCATTTCATCCATCACACACTCACTCTGTGGTTTAAGTCGTCATCACATTTAGCTTCCATGTTAACGATTGATCCTAAGTACTTAAAGATAGTGCTTTTCGGAAGAACTATTCCGTCTAATATTATATCCGGAACAGGTCGCAACGGATGCGCAAATGGGCACGTCAAATGATCCGCCTCTGAACGACTTATTTTAAGCCCGTTTCTCTCTAGCGCATTTTTCTATGAATCTAAGGCGATCTGCAAATCTTCGACGTTATGGCTTAGTATAACTGCGTCGTCAGCGAAGAGAATTGGCGTTACATTTGCTTCGCGCATGCAGTCTTTTAAAAGATAGTCGAATACTACGTTAAAGAGGAAAGGACTAAGTACGCTTCCTTGATGCACTCCGACATTAACTGGAAATTCTCTTGTTAGTCCGGCAGAGCTTTTAACCGCAGTTTTCACGTTTCCGTACATGTCTTGTATTATTCTAACATACGTTTCCGGTACGTTTTGAGACCTCAGCGCGGCCCATATGAGATCCCTAGGCACTCGATCGAATGCTTCCTCGAGGTCGATAAATACCATGTGTAAATCCTTAGACGAATCTCGGTGCTTTTCCATTATTATTCGTAGGCTCTGGATAGCGTCCACCGTCGATCTTCCTTCAACAAATCCACACTGGCTATTATCGAGTTTTATTATTTGCCGAAGACGTTCGTTTAAGACTCTTTCGACGATTTTCATTGTGTGTGACATAAGCTTGATTGAACGGTAGTTGTTGCATTCTCGAGTGTCGCCTTTTCCTTTGTATAATGGAACCAAGAAGCTACTTCTCCACTGATTCGGCATAGGTTGTCCACATTTCAATTTATTTAAAAGTTTCGAAAGCCATTCGCTGCCGATCCCCTCCATCTTCGACCAAAACTCTGATGGAATGCTGTCTGGTCCCGCCGCTTATTTCTTCGATTGAAAAGTCCGAAACTTCCTTCTCGAATAGACCAGCTGTCGGCACGATATCACGTGGAAACTGTTTGTTAAGCAACTCCTTGCAGTATTCAAGCCACCGGTCACAAATTTCCTTTTCATTTGTTAGTAAGCGACCGTCTGTGTTTTTGATGTATTTCGGGGAGGTTATTTCCATCGAATTTTTTCGCCTCTGTGCAGCGAGCTTAACAATTTTTGGCATTTTAGTATTGTACGACGTTTGAACTTCTTGGATAGCTTGTCTTCCATCCGCCGATCGTGAGGATATTTGTTCCAACTCCTGGTACAGGTTTTCCGCTTCTGCCGCTCGAGTTCGAGCCAGGACTTTCTTTGCGATCTTTTTAAGACGCTCGTATTCAAGAGCCAGTCGAGCTTTTTCGATATCGTCGCTCCGATCGCATTTTGTCCACGCTTGGAATGCACTCTTCTTGTCGGCCACAGCTCGTTTGGTTTCGTCATTCCACCACCATGTTTCTTTGCCGACGTGATGGTATTTCGATATAGTCCCCAGATGGGACTTTGCGAGTGTTATGCATTCCTCGTGCATGCTGTTCCACATTTCTTGCGGGCTAAGTGAGTCTGCTATACCATTTATATTTCGAAGTACTTCTTTAGCCAGTGCGATAAATCTTGCGCTTCGTTCCTTCGATAGATTATACCACTGGATTTTTGGCTTTCCAAACGATGCCCGTGTTTTCGGTGGTCCCGCTGTGAAAAATTCTGTAATGAGCAGACGGTGTTGGCTTACTAGCAATTCTCCAAGTATAACATTACAGTCCTTAACACGGTTTCTCATCGACATTTTGCAGAGGTGATAATCTATTTGCGTTTCATGGCCTCCGCTGCTATAGGTGATAAGATGTCGTTGATGTTTAGTAAACATTGTATTTAAGATGGTTAAGCCGTAAGCCCTACACGCTACAAGGATGTCTTCGCCAGCTGAATTTCTGGTTCCAAAGCCTTTACCGCCGTGGCAGTCCTCATAATCAACATTTGTTTCTCCGACGTGGCCATTTAAATCTCCGCCTACGAAGAGAATCTCATCGATAGGTATATTTCTAAGCAAATTGCCGAACTCTGACCGAAATCTATCTTTTTCCGATTGGTCGCATCCATTTTGTGGAGCGTACGGGATAACAATGTTCCACGTTTCATTGTGTATGACGAGTTTCACACTAATTAAGCAGTCGCTTATTTTCAAAATACCAAAGATATTGCTTAGAAGATCCGCTGCAACAATAATCTCAACACCGTTTCGTCCATTGACCGTTCCATGGTAGAACATCTTAAATGCCTTAGTTTTTTAAAACAAGAAAACGCGCTTTATTTCCTGTATTACACCACTTCGTTTCCTATACGCACAGGATTTGTAGAATTCTGCGACGCATAATCGCTTCCAGTTCTAAACTTTTTGAGGTCATCGATCCGAGGTTCCAACTTGCAAACCGAAGTTTAGGAAAATATTTTGGAAACTTCATTTTGCCCGCCCCCGGAATCCGTCGGGCTCTGACACAGGCACTTCTGCGTGCTCTGGGATTACCCGAGTGCGTTGAAAGCGTGGTGCCCAGCGGGGTAGTGTTATTAATTGCCATCATTTCCATGAAGTGTATCTTAATTGAGTGGTTTGACACTTGTATGCTCATTTCAAATTTATTGACTGTTCTTTTACCCCACCGGTAGTCTCCAGACATGGTGTTATGTTTTGAATACGACTGAAGGCATATGGCTTCCTTATTGAACCCATGACCTCAAAGTTTAATCTGTCAAAATCTAAATAAATTGTTTTGCAAAGGCCTTACAGCCTCACATTAAGTACTCGAGTGGCGTCAAATCGCACGCAGATCAGTTGACCAATTAACTGATATTGTCGTTAAATCGAGTCCTAACTAAGTCAATGGTTTCATGGGCAATATGAGAATTAGGGTCATATGTCATCCAAATCAATGGCGTCTTTTTTCCCGAAGAAATAAACACTAATTTTTGTGGGTTATTCTTTTTTTTCTCAAACAGATAGATCGTCGTCACTAAACACGGAATTTTGATAAAAAAAAAGTGGTAGAGAAAAGCTGCTCAATATTCCAATCTACGAACTCCAGCTCTAAACCAACGTCTTTTATTTCATATTTTATCACACAGTGGCTACAGTTTCCTCTGCATGCACATTTCGTTGATATCTTTGAAAAAGTGGGCAAAATTTATGCAAATAGAGTGTTTTATAGAAGCCAAATCGATGCGAAGATGAAAGTAATCTGCTACATATTCGGAATCCGGTTTATAACAATTTTGAAAGGGCTGGCCGGGTACATAAAACTTAATCTCAATAAGGCCTTGTTAATACAAAACTAAAATTGATTGAAAGGCATATTTCTAGAGCATTGACCTTAAAAATTAACTTAAACTCATGCGTGTACTAAAACTAAGGGCTTCTTAACGACTTGTATAATTAAGGTATTCATTTCTATTGACTATTAAAGGCTTTATCTGGGACAGACGACCGATGTTGCTCTTCCTCTGCAGTAGGGAATCTTGATTTTTGGATGATGTCGTTTGGAATTATCAGAAATGTTGGTGGCTCGATGATGTAGAGAACGCTCTTTCAAAAATCTCATTCACAGAATTTGAAAAATCTAAATTGGAAATTTTGAAACTCCGATAAATCGACTTACTTCAAATCCACGAGCCTTAGTATATTTAAAGGTTTTAAATAAAGAATTGAGTGTTTACCCAGTATACAAAGGAAACAATTTCGTGATATACTGATTAAGGTAGTTGTTATGATAGGTGAAATGGTTATCTTATGAAGTAAGCAATTTTGTTAAGAACATCGAATAGCTGATTTGATCCTTAACCATCTTATTGTTGTGTTTTCAAGCTAACTTCTCTTTTAGGAACATGGAGAATCCAAATGCTTAATACAGCGATATTCTGCTGAGCACGTTTTCAGATTTTTTTTCCCACTTGGAATTTCATGAGAGATCACGCCGTATTACGAAGATCGTTCTACGCAGGATGTGTTTCGTACGCTTAAAGCAACTTATAATCCATATAATCGGCCTACCTTGTTGAATCGAATCGGCCTCGTTCTCCATAGCGTGATTTGTCATATGCAACATCTTGGTGTATTTTACTTGAAGATCTTAGTTTAAAAGCATACAAAATTCAATTCGCGTAAGAACTTATTCTGGCCGACCTTACGATTCGTTTCCGCCTCAGTCGTTGTGCTCTTGAAAAGCTTCAAGCAGATTCAATGTTTTCGACCAAAATTTAGTTCAGCGATGAGGCCCATTTCTAATTAAATCAGCAAAATAGATGTATTTGAGGTGCGGAGCAACCTAAAGAGGTTTAAGAGCTGTCATTTAATCCAGAGAAAACAACGGTTTGGTGCGGTTTATGAGCTAGTGAAATCATTGGTTCTTATTTCGTCAAAAAAAGAGACAGAACGGAACAAAAATGCGGATGGTACCACTTATCGAGCTATGATACCGACGACATTTGATTCCGACAAGGCGACGCCACTTGCCACACAGCTCGTGAAGCAATGGCTTTTTTGTATGGACGATTCGGATAGGATAGGACGCTATCCAAAGCCTACGAATAATAATGGAAAAGCACCGAGATTCGTCTAAGGATTTACACATGGTATTTATCGACCTCGAGGAAGCATTCGATCGAGTGCCTAGGGATCTCATATGGGCCGCGCTGAGGTCTCAAAACGTACCGGAAACGTATGTTAGAATAATACAAGACATGTACGGAAACGTGAAAACTGCGGTTAAAAGCTCTGCTGGACTAACGAGAGAATTTCCAGTTAATGTCGGAGTGCATCAAGGAAGCGTACTTAGCCCTTTCCTCTTTAACGTAGTATTCGACTATCTTTTAAAAGACTGCATGCGCGAAGCAAATGTAACGCCAATTCTCTTCGCTGACGACGCAGTTATACTTAGCGATAACGTCGAAGATCTACAGAACGCCTTAGATTCATGGAGAAATGCGCTAGAGAGAAACGGGTTTAAAATAAGTCGTTCAAAGACGGAACATTTGACGTGCCCATTTGCGCATCCGTTGCGACCTGTTCCGGATATAATATTAGACGGAATAGTTCTTCCGAAAAGCACTATCTTTAAGTACTTAGGATCAATCGTTAACATGGAAGCGAAATGTGACGACGACGTAAACCACAGAGTGAGTGTGGGATGGATGAAATGGCGGGAAAATTCGGGAATCTTTTGCGACCGAAAATTTACACTTAAATTAAAGGGGAAACTCTACACCACGCTTGTTAGACCAGCTCTTATATACGGTTCACAGTGCTGGACAATGTACGAAGCGTTTAAAAACAAAATGACGGCAGCGGAAATGAAAATGTTAAGGATGTCTAGTGGAGTCACTAAACGCGATTGCATTAGATCTACGCGTATAAGAGGAAGTCTAAATATAAAGAATTCGGTAACCGAACAGCTTGAGGCGAATAGAATAAGCTGGTATTGCCACGTTCAAAGAAGATCTGCGGAAAATCCGGTTAAAAAGGCACTATCAACTACGGTCACTCCAACTGTGAGAAAACGAGGGCGGAAAAAGAATTCCTGGATTTCTCAGATGGCAAATGAGCAACAACGCCTGGGGCTAACCACTGAAGCGATCCAGGACCGAGCATTATGTAGACGCGTTCTGCGGTCTGCGACATTAGCCAACCCCATAAGCGGAGCAGCAGCGATGCAGTAAAAATGAGAAACTCGTTACGCATAAGTTCGTATAATGAGGAAAGGGTTAATAAAAGGATTAGAAAAGAAAGAAGAAGAAGAAGATAAGGATAGGAGTAAATTTCACACCATCAATTGTCAAACACCATTCGTAATGCTTGAACGCGTCATTTTTCGGAATCGACCATGTTAGGCGCCCAACATTTGAAATAAATAATTTTCTAATATAAATTTAGAGAATGGTTCTTTTGTATGATAATAAAGAATGCCCAACAAAATTGAATTTTTTGATAGTTTTTCTATTTTTGAAGAAAATACGTCTAAACAATCAACCGGTCTTAACAAATACATATTCTCTTATAAAAAGTGTTTTTTAGCTGCATGAGAAGTTTTGATGGTTGTTGTCTATGGTTTGACAGCTGTCAATGTGCTTGGGAACAGTAAAGTTTTTACACTTGGAACATCGTAGTATAGACGCAGTCGATGGTGAGGATTGTATAGGACTGTATAACGGCGATGACTAACGAAATATCACAGTCAGGCAGAATGAACTTTTCAATTCAGACCATGTAGATAAACAATTCCGTCTACCCGATCTGGATGATAGCAATATCTAAGTTAGACCGATTCCCAAGAAAGGAGACCCTCTGAATTCTGACAACTACAGAGGCGTCAGTCTTCTGTACATCGAGTACAAGATTGTTTCTGCCGTATTGTGTGAACGCTGTTCATCAACAACCTGATCGGTCTATATTAGTGTGGCTACAGGCCAGGAAAGTCCACCATCAACCAAGTATTCACACAATGACAGATCTTGGAAAAAACCCATGAGCTTCAGATCGATACACACCATCTATTTATCGATCTTAAGGCCCCATATGACAGCATGTATAGAGATGAGCTATACACAACAATGTCTCGTTTTGGCATCCCTGCCAAACTCGTCCGTCTGTGTAGGATGACGATGGAGAATGCACGCTGCTCCATCAAGGTCGATTAACATCTCATCGAGGCCTTTGATGCCGAAAAGGATTTAGACAAGACGATGCGCTGTCATGAGATTTCTTCAACCTCATACTTGGAAGAATAGTGCAAAACTCAGACGCAGACGCAAGAGGCATAATCTTTCAAAAGTCCATCTAATTACTCACCTATGCCGATGAGATTGGCATTATGGGAAGAAAGCAGCGTGATGTCAGTGTCGCTTTTGAGAGTATTAAGACGGAATCGGCGAAAATGGGTTTGGTGGTCAACGAGGCAAGACCTAGTAAATAGAAAAAGCGAACTCAACACCAACGAAAAAACGTCACCTTCGACAGATATACCTTTGTGACAGTTAAGGATTTTGTCTGCCTATTCAAACAACGACACCAGCGCTGAGATCAAGCAAAGATTAACTCTTATCAATCGTTGCTTCTTTGGGCTAAGAAGGCGATTGAATAGCAAAGCTTGTTGGCTTATCTGCAGAGGATTGTGTATCCTTATCGTTTTGTTCTTATCAATTTATTTTTTTTCTTCCAACTGTTAAAGTATAATGTTTATTTAGAAACTTACGATCGATTAATCAGCGGCTAAGCAGAAGCAGCGGAAATCGGTTAAATGGCAATTAAAGTTTAAACTTGGCATATGATTGTTGGGAAGAAAACACTTAATTTTAAATGCTTTGATAGCACGCCAGAATGGCAAACTAGTGTCCCCCAAATTTAATCTAAAGCGGCTGAATATATCGTTAATTGTTTTAAGCGACAAATTATTAAAGTGATTTTCGGTTCATTTGCATAAACGGAATTTGAGGAAGAATTAATGTATAATAACGAATTGTAGAGACTTTACGGCATCGCACCTTCGGCACCTTAGTATTGTATTTCGGAAATGTTGTCACTAAGTTATCCTACATATTATAATGGTATTGAGAGTCAAATATTTAAGTTTGTGTGTCATTATGGTCACTGTAAACTCCGTATTAAAATGTAAATAGCAGCATACAATACCTCCCTCAAACAAATTTCATTGGCGAAATCTCTGTAAATTACAATAAACTTCATAATCCTCAGATACTTTAAACTGCTTTACCCATTAAATGCTTTAAAGTTTAATCCGATCCAAAAGCAAAAAAGAAAAAAATTCAACTCTCAAGCAATCTCTCCGAGGGTGTAAATAAAACGCCAATGGCTGGATTAAGAACTTTGTCCTGGTCCCAAAGTACTTTGTGCCAATTTTCTGTAAGAAAAACTTTTCTCCTCACTTTCCTTAAAAAAAAAAAACCTTAGTTGAGTGAGGATAAGCAGCCCCAAAACGTGAATGAAACAATTAACATGCAATTTCAAAACAACTAGGAGTTTTAATGACCACAACAAAACTTCTGGGTTATCTGGTAGTCTACTCGCCATAATTGCCTACCCATTATTTTTTAACATTGCTTTGGATTACTCTTACAAGAGACAAAATAACCCGCAAACCACAATCCTGAAATCTGTCAAAAGAGTTTCTCTGTTATATCGTAGGGATGCACCTAAACCAGAATAATGCAAATTGCACACAGATGCGAAATACGAATAGATAAGAGAATCCTTTCTTATGACCAGTAATGGCTGTAGTGGATGGGATGGGTAGGTATTACGAGTACAAAGTAAGGCAATTATCAGCTCAGCTATATTAGAAAGCAGCTCCGATGTAGTGAGGAGTGGAGTGGAGTCTATAAAAGCCCGGAAGAAATTAAAGGAAAGGAACTGTGCCAAACAAAAGCACAAGTGATAATTGTGACTTTCATAACAATGAATCGTTTTCCCTTTTTTTTCTTACATATAATCCATTGAATTCAGACTGGTTATCCGTGTTACTTCTCAAGCAGGAGCTTGTAATTTATTACAGTTAGAAAGTTAGTCTACCCTTTTCAACAGGATCAGATAAATGGCCGGATGTTAAAGGTGGACGCCATTTGTTGGCTAAATGATTGCCTTGTCCACGTACTACAATTCACATGTGTGAAAGACTTTATAATTTACTTGGGTCACGGAAACGGGACAGAAGTTCACTCTTCCTTCCGGCAAAGACAAGAATTTTATAAGGGTGAAATAAATGGAATTTGCAGGTGTGAAAACAAGACGAACTTTGCCCAGTACTAACTGTGCGAGTTCTTTATAAGAAATATGCTGGGGTGCCTAAAGTTTTAAGTTTATTGCTTGAAAGGATGTCAATACTTTTTGTTTTAGAGGCAAGAAAAGACAATTTTTTTTATTATTTTTTAGTTTATCTCGCAATCTGAATTGAACATGTTTTAAACTTTTTTTCCAAATGCCAACAAACTTGTCACTAAGAATTTAATTTCTACTTATATAAATATTCCTAATGAAGTATCTCTTTATTTGGGTAGTCTTTTGGATTCTTGAGCTTATACATATAATACAAAGTGCTTGTATATCTTTTTTTTTTAACACATCCGTTTTCAAAGATATTTTTGTTCGTTTTTAAGTTTAGATTCACTTGGTATTAAGATCCTAAAATGCAAAATTTATCCTTGATGCGGATTATTATGAGGTACTCATTCATATGGAATTGAATGCTCCTAAAATACAACACCCAGCCATTATTCATGAATGGCAACGTCTAGGTTTCCTGAAGCGATGTCAGAAATATCTTACCTCCCCTGATCTGGCTTCGAAAGAGTATAAGACTTTCATCCGCCCAAAATTGGAGTACAATGCTAACATCTACTCAGGTGCCCTTAAGACTTCCTTGCCTGATAGGATACAAAACCGTGCGATAAAACTTATAGGTGATGCCAATACTAAATAGTCGATTAACATCCTCGACCACTGACGTAATGTTTCTTGCCTCACCTTGTTCTATCGTTTTTATGAATGGTCATCAATACACCCTCAAGCCCACTTTCGGACTTACCCTGAAATATCGTGATTCTTTCCCAAGCCGAACAACTCGCTCATGGAATGACCTCCCGAGCTCTTTATATCCAAGTCATTATAACCTCCAAACATTCAAAACCAACGTACATCGGTACGTCTCTTTCCATCCTCGCTAATATTCCATCGCCCGCGCTGTGTGCAAACATTTTAAGGATGCTAATTAATTTCTTGAGCGCGCGTTTATTACAAAAAACAAAAATTCCGGAAACACAAGACTTCTTACCTAGGTGTGCCTCCAAACAACGTAGTAGATGTTGCAGTTTTTCATCCTCTTTTTGTCCGGCCCATCCCATCGCATTTTTTGAATGGCGGTTATGTCGGCGACCTCCGCTAGTTGTTCGGCTGCACGTGGTCTATTAAGGGATTTAACATTCCACGTGCATATCCGAAGCGCATTGTCCTTAAATCGTTTGCGTGGGTTGTCAACAGTAGATCCGTCCATATCCGAGGCTTGTTGATGCTTCGTTACTTGATCCACAATCCTGGAGGACTAGTTCCCTTTTTAATGCCCCTAGCACGAGGGGTCGGTTACACCGAAGCCAGTAACGCGTTCCGTTCCGGGATGTGAGCGCTGCCGTTGGCCCATTTAGGGCTTGTCCACCATCTCTTTTCCAAGACCCTGACTAAGTCCTAGAAATCCTTACCGGCCTGTTCTCCAAATATGTTGGATTAGCCCGGTTAAGGTCTTGTTTTGTTTTTCTGACACTAATCCTGATTTATGGCGCAGGAAACTTGCCATTTATCCCCTTTACTTCGCAATCTGCAGTGGGATTCATAGATGGCGCCACGGGGAGGCGTGAAGTAGGGCTTAATAGCAGAGCTGCAAGATGTTCGGCTACTACTTCTACGAGGTCTTATACTAATCGTGCAAGAATTGCTCAACTTTGTATTTATCAGTAAGTCATCATATTAACTAAGGTCAGTTTGCATAATATAATTCTCTTGTGTCAAATGGTGTAAATTTCGGTCGCTATCATCTGTCATGAATGGTTCCATATGACTGAAAACGAATTGTCGGTTGTCGATACCATTCAGTACCTCGATGCTTCAACTTCGCCTCTATCAAGCTATTTTTTGCTGATCTACAGAGAGTTAGGTTGGGAGGTTATGTTATTAAAACATACTTGTCAATTTTGAGCACCGTACAGTGCTAATTTTTTTATTTTCTAATTTCTAGACTACTATAGGCTTTTTAAAATTAAAACACACGTGTACTGGTATCATGTAAAATAATTAAATGTCTTAAGAGCTGTCTCAGTAAAACCAACTCTTATCTGGTTATGGTGGCGTATACGTAACATTTTAAAATCTTCATAACCAAAACCAAGCATCTTCACATTTGTTCTTGTGCAATAATCGTAAAAGAACTCATATCCATAAAAGAACAAATCATTATAATGCATAAATTTAAAGCTTCTGGCAATTTAACATCTCTGAAAACAAAACCATCAAAACGGGATAGAGCGTCAAAAATCCATTTGCCATTCTTCCCATAACGATTTGTTAAAACAAAACTTTTGTATCTTTTTAAAGTTCAAGTGTACACAGTTAGTCTACATACTTAAAACAGTTGTATGCCCTTTTGCAAAGCTCTCATAAAAACAAATCCTACTTGTTCATATTTTTGCATAAATGCAAATATTTAAATTTCAGCTGCTCGCCATGCCGGAGATAGAAAATTGGTGGGCTGCTCCAATTGAAGTCTCGTCGAAGGAGCTAACGCTATATGCACGGCTATAACTTTAACCCTTTGAGTAGAAAGAAAAAGCAAAAGTTTGCTTCTTGTTTGTACATTTGCATTGTGCTTGTTTTGTTCCTTTTTTCCATGATGTTTTAATTAAATTTAATATTTAAGAAACAAAGCTTGTAGAAATTAATGCAATCCAATTTAAGGCAATATAATTCGTTGTACAGGCAGGACGGAAATGCTGCAGTCTAATTTCATTTTGAGTTGCTTTTCTATTTCCACATGCATGTAGCACCCGTTGGAAAAGCATTTCTTCGAAAATTGTATAATGAAATAAAAGTTCGTGTACGTGATAAGGTACGAGTATGTATATTTAGCATAAGTTTAAAAAAAATTAATATTAAAACAATTCAAATGCGACAAAGAAATTTACACGTCTTATACAGTGTGGCAAATAATATCTCGGACTGGCTCCTGATGGAGAATGGTTCGAAAAGTCTCTTTGTTGATATTTAAGGCCTCTTTCATCATTTGCAGTGAAGCATTGAGGTTTTTTGCAGCAAAATCACGTACTTTTTGGATAATTTCAGGCGTCGAAAATAAAATTGACCTTCATGTGTGTGTTTCATCTACCAGCGTCTATCTACCGCTCGCAAACAACTACTCAAACAATCATCACGGTACACTTGTTGCATCAATCAGAATGTTTCTGATGCATTTTTAATCATATTTTGCTTGAAGTTTGACGACCGTTCTTTGTTCCATGTTGAAATTTCAACATCAAATGATACGAGTACTCTGGATATTCTGAAAAAATAATAATTGTTAAATCTCCACAAAATGTCATGAACTTTTGACAGATAGTAGGGGCATATTCGGACAAATAGGTGGCGCTCTTGTTGACGAGATATGGCTATTGTCCAGGGTATTATTTACCACACTGTTCCTTTGTTAACAACAGTACTCTCTGCTTTTATGTACCTTTTTGGACGGATATGCGGG
The DNA here is from genome assembly GCA_928272305.1 of Volucella inflata. NCBI lineage: Eukaryota > Metazoa > Arthropoda > Insecta > Diptera > Syrphidae > Volucella > Volucella inflata. Next base: position 108,901,646 of record OV743720.1, on the reverse strand, counting down.
AACCGCAGTGTTTGTTAAGCTCACTTAATTTCGATATTTCATAACTAGTTGGGGAATGTACAATAGTTTAATGATAATGATAACTAAAGTTCGAATGACCCCAAATTCGATGCTGTCAAAAATGCTTTGAAATATTTCAATTTCTTCAAATGGTGTACATAGGGAGATATCAACCGTTATCTGCCTTATTCAAAAGCTAGGTATTGCATGAAAAGCTCGCTTGATACTATGGTGGATGTCGACTCTTACTTCAAATTAATTGTTCTCGATGTGTCCTTTACTTTTATTTCAACGTCATCATATATATCGCGACTAGTGCTATTTATACAAAATATCTGGGAATCGAACTAAAGGCATTTTCCAAATTGTTGTTTCTTAACAGCTTAATCTTGAATCGCGGCTTGTGCTGATCTGCTTGCCATTGCATTGGCTGCGATGCATTTTTATGAGACTATATTATCGATTATATAAAATTCATAATATTCATTCATTGTACTCGACATTAGCTTAATGAATCTGTCATTATTGCAATTGCTGTTCTTCGGTTATGTAAAATCCGCCTTTTCCTCTTCTTAACCGACTGTAAAGAGAATGTTACATTTTGGAGATTTTTCGTTAAGTTATGCAAAAAATTAAATTGAAACTGTATTTTTCCCTCTTAGAAAGTTTCTTGCTAAGGCTTATAAATGCTTATAGCTGATATTTTTTTTTATTAAGTAACTGTCTTAGAACTTCAAAAAAAACGGCCAGTATCAATCGGTTTAAAAGAAATTTGAAAAAACTTTATGACTGTGCTCAAAAGACATCTATCAGCCCAAGACCAAACTCATATGCATACAGGTCGACTGTATGGGATCTTTGAAGACGACCACAAACCTCTTCAATATTCGGTTGGTGCATTTAGAATTTATAATTTGGGTTCACCTCGTTCGGACTGGAGAAAGGTCCTCGAAATTGGTTTAAACGCATGCAGAAGTTAATTGAATTTCACGGAGTGTATTTTTAAAAACAATAAAGCAAATTTTGATGATCAAAGTTGGTTTGGTCTTTCTTAAAATTGAATAAGAAACCCATGTTTATTTGCCTTGTTTGGCTTATGGTATTTGAAGTCATCAAACAGAATTTAATATTTAGCTGCATTAGTAGGATCAAAAAGTCCGTACTTTTTTAGATCGATCGACGGTCATTATGTAATTAAAAAAGCAGCATAGCATTCATTAACTAACATATGTCAAAAAATTACTACCACGCTTCTACCAAGCTGCGTCGTATAGATTGTGCATAACAGCCATTGAAAATAGATTAACTTGTGAATATTGGCGAAGATTAAGTGTTTAGCGGACGAAATTTTGCACCGTTGATATCCCATTGCCTAACAAGGATATGGCAAGACTGTTTCTTATAACGAGAAAACAATCAGCGGCGGATATTACGCCAACTTATTGGACTTATTCAATAGCGATTTGATGAAAAAACCGAAAACAGCTCTCTCATCAAAATAGTGCTCGAGTGAAATTTTGTGAATAGGGCTGCCAAAAAATCACAGATTTATCGATCCTCGCAATTAACTTATTAAAGATGAACAAAATATCTTATTTGCACTTGGAGTATCAATTCAAATGGGCACCAATGAGTATCGCAAAAATGTTTCTTTTATGACATCCCACTGCCTTTTCACAATAATACATTTCGTGCGCTTCGTTAACAAGTTTAATTAGAATGTCTTGGTTTTGTTTTTTGAACGTTTATTATAGATCAGTTGTTGTTGCAATGTCCCAGCTTGCAGTACTCTTTTTGTTTTCCAAAAGAACCATATTACTCGAATCGAAAACTATTAGCAAAATCAGTTATTCCACTTCAAGAAAGTATGCTCACTTACTGTCAATCCTCCATGTATGCGCCACATTATTCGTATCATATATATATGTATATGTATCATATATATATGTATAAACGACTTTTCTTTTGCTCGCTAGAAGAATACACGATCATATGTACTGATATTAGAAAGCCTCATCAGATGTATCCCCACAACTGGCTAATTTTTATTGCTAAAAGACCTCAATATGATTTAAAATATTTGTTGACCTGAAACCTTACAGAGGTGTTAGCCCTTTTCAGAAGAAATATCATATCAACTCCATAAAAAACATTTTAGAAGAAAGTCGATGAAGACTTGCTCAAGAAAAACGCTGCATTTTCAGATTGGTGGAATAAATACTTTTGAAACTTCTTATCTACGTATATGGCTCCGAGGGTTTATTTAATTTAAAATGCAAATTAGTTCCAAAACATACTTGTGCCTCTTTTAAGCAATATTTAAGGGTCTGTGTGCGAAAAAACGCTAGAAAGAGAAAGAATATTTATGCATTACATATACAATCGCCAACTATTTGAGCTTTATCAGGAAATGGATGTACTCGTACATAGTAGAGTAGTATTCGAAAATAAAAAATTATCTATCTGAAACTGAGACATGGTTGCAAAAGTCAGAAAATAAGAGATTGCAGTTGAAACATAGTTCTTTGTCCTTCGAAGTTTATATAATACGATTTTTGTTGTTCTTTATACTTTTATGCTTTATACATTTTCCAAACATAGATGGCTAATTTAATAAATTTTTCTCAACAAGCTTGCTACTTTAACGTTTTCAATTATACTTTCATGAAATTAAATATTGTTTTTTTTTTCTGAATTTCTTCCAAAAAGGGGATCTGAAAACTGGATAATACGAGTATACTAACATTCACAAAAGAGATTTAATTTTAATCTTTCCCGTCCTGTGAGGAAAAAACATTTCATCTACTCATCCACGCTAACTTTGCTGGTACCGTAAAATATGAGTACGAATAGTTTTCACGTTTATGCATTTTTTTTTTTAAATTCCAAAGTGAAATGAAATGAGAAAAATATCGTTAAAAGCATGAGATAAATGGATGAATGGCTGCAGTGAAAATGATAGTAAATGATGAAAGAAAAAGAAAAAAACCAACCGAATTGAGTTAGCAAAGAGGGGAGAGGTTTTGTTCACCATTTTTTAGCGCAGTCATTATGTAAACTACCGGAAATAAATCGACAATTTCTGCCATGACGGTGATGAATCGCAATAATTTACTCTAAGTACTTTAGTTGAGTTCATTTCTACATTTAATGCCTTCTTAAGGATCTCTGCAGAAGATTTATTCGCATTTCTTTTGTATGACTTTGTTTGCCAGTGAACTGGCATTGCAAATGGTTTGGAGAACTATGAACTTATTCTTGACGTCGAAGTAAAATCGATTTACTTTCATATTTGGTACTTTTAAGACCAATCTTTGTATATGTACTTTGTCAAGGAGATGTATATATAGCCTCGATTGATTGAAATGGCAATTCAGCTATACAGAGGATGGTGAGAATCGAGGGTCAATGTTGGGTATTGTGCATTCGAAATTAAAGTCTGAAATTATTACACAAATAACATATATTTCACAATTTCGATCTGGATTGGGTGTTAAAGGGATTGACTTTGTCAAGGAACTCTTTTAAATAAAAGGATTTATATCTTTTTAACTTGAGCTTATTTCAAACTTCAGTTCTTATTGATGAAAAGATTTTTCTCTTAATATGTGAACAAGCAATTTTTAAATATGTGTTCATTTAAGCATAGTACGCACATCGACACAAGACAAATTTGATCTCCTCTCCAAAATTTCTCTTCAAACACTCTCCATCCTGGAGCTAAATTTTGGCACAAAACCACACCGAGGAGAAATGCCAAAAAAATAATTCTTTGACAGAAACAGCTCTACCTATTTAATTTGTAAATTACCTAAATTATATTTTCATTAATTTCAAATAAAAATGGACATGTTCCCACTCGTATACATCTCGCCGAAGTCCAAATGTTCTTCTGTCCGAATTTTAGCTTCGAAAAATGTGTCGTCCTAATATTTGGTGAGACAAATATTGACAGATACATTCTGTACAGTTTGAAATGAAAGTTGACTTTTTTTCTCATTCTGCGTACAACTCGCAAAAATTGCAGAGCCAAATTTTAGCTCGGATATATTTTGGACAGATTTTTGAATGGGAGACAAAATTTGTGTCGATCTTCCCGGATAATTTTAAACTCACTTTTCTGAAACAATCTTTGCAAAAATTTAATAAAGTAGTGTTACACGTAATCTAACACAGATTGTCACTAAAAAAGATGCACCACAATGTGAGCTCCGACTGTTTCAAAAATTTACTTACGCATGAATGGCAATTACAAATTAAAACCGGGAAGGTACAAGATCCCTTCGACTTCAGCCTGAATTTCCAAAACAGTTAGATTAGAATCTCCTTCCTGAAAATAATGAAGTCTATACTCTAAAGGAATGGAAGCCTAGATATACTCACTCTTATTCCTTTCCAGTTCTCAATTTCACAGGTTAATTTTCTTAATTTCTGGAAAAGCAATAGCATTCGTAATCCCATTCCATCAAAAAAGCCGAACTAATGAAGTTCGAAATTATATGCTCATTGCGAAACTTACCTCCATACGAAAGCATCTATCCTTGTGAAAAGCAATTCGAATTATTAAAGGGTAGATCGACAACTACAAATATACTAGAATTCGTATCAAGTACTTAGCTCGTTCTATACAATGGTAAAGAATGTATGTAATTCCTAAGGAATCTAGCAATGGCCTTAAATTGTTTCAGTATGTGGGCTACTTCCTATTTAAAACAAAGGCACTACAACCTTGTTCTTAGATCGGCAGTGCCTTAACCCGTAAAAGTCCCCTTCTTCAAAGGGGAGTCTTCGAGTCTTTGTACCGGCTATTGAGGTACGCGGCCTCTTCTTAAACGCCAGTCAAGTAGTATGTCTTTATAAAACTATTATTGGGCTAAAAATTTGGACAGCATTTCCTGTTGTAGCATAAGGGATGAATTGACATCATCAACTGACCATCCTATGTCACTTTAAATACAATAGATCAACTTACAATCTCTTTTAACAAGTCGTAAAGTTGGTGATATATTGTACTATATTGACTGTTCATCCAATTGAGAGTGGTAACTTTACTTCTCCTGAACTATTGCAATTGGGCGTGTTTTCATCCTTTTTGGAAAATGGATACATCCCCGGTGGTATTATGATTAGTGTACATTATTTATTGCACTATTAAACTGACATAGATGGCCACTACTTTTAGTGAAAAATACTGAAGAACGATGTTCGCTACACTGCGACAACCACTGTCACAGGTTATTAAAAATGCATTTTAACTACGCACTTAAAATTAACTTAAGCATTTAAGATTTCAGATTATTTAACTTCCGATTTATATAAATTTGCCAAAAACCCACTGCATATCACCAATGGTGGTGGTAAAGGCGCGATGTTTAGCTCAGTGGACTATCACGCAGAGGGTCTGTGGTTCGATCCCCGGCATCACCAACAATCGAATCGTCATCACCCTTTCGGCGGGCAATGGAAAACTCCCGAAAGTAAAAACTGCACACGAAAAAAACTTTAAGGATGTCCGGATTCGGCGATAAACCGTAGGACACCGCTCAGATGTGACGAAAATGACGACATGAGCAATAAAAATGAGTTTCAAGAACCTAGGCCATGGCCCATACCGGGCTGCCACCGCCACAGTGTTTTTTTTTTTATTTTTCACCAATGCATGCGTTATTGATGTAGTATGTGGTCTTAGCTGTGTGCCAAAGTGATATAATCGCAAGTTCTAGGTCTAATTGCAAGCAATTCTTTAAACAGTTTTATAAAATCTTGTAACATACATAAATAACAAAAAATTTTAATGTCCGCGATTGCCTGGTCTCTAAACCAGAGGTTCGGTTCTGCTTTTCTCCTCGGACCTGGTGGCTGGGATTCGAAGACCCAGATCTTAGCTGGAGCAAAAATCCGTCGACTAATTGGCTCGGCGGATTTTTGCCTTCCGGACTATGCCCACATCCTCGTACAGCTCGTAGAGTTCGCTTTCTTCTCCATACGCCTTCCTCGCAGACAAGACCAAATATTCGACGAAGGATTTTTTTTTTCTTTCAAAAGAGCCAAGAACCTGTTTTGCTGTCTTACTGTGGAGTTTTCGGCTCCATAAAGCAGGACTGGGAAGGTTAGGGCTTTGTAGAGCATGATCTTGACTCTTTGAGTTAGGTGCTTGGACCCAAGTTGTTTTGACAAACCGAAGTAGCAGCGGTTGCCTTGGGTTATTTTTCGCCGAATCTCCACCAAGATGTTATTTGCTCCGACGTAGATTAACTCCTTGACGATCTCTACGTTGCAGCTGTTGATAGTGACATTTTGTCCTAGATGGTGTGCGACGGATGGATTTTTTGTCGACAGCATATATTTTGTTTTATTCTCATTTACCATAAGACCAACTCGTTTCGCCTCTTCTTCAATTGCCATAAAGGCTTCAATTACAGAACGCTGAGATCGTGCGATAATACTCGTATCGATATCGTCCCCATATCCCACCAGTTGGAGAGACTTATAGAAAATAGATGGGACAGATAGAGCTGATGTTCCAGTCGTCGGGCATGCTTTCGTCCTCCCATACTTTGCAAATAATCTGGTGCATTTTTCTTACAAAAACATTGCCTTCGGCTTTGAAGAGCTCTGATGGCAAGCTGTATGAGCGTGCGGCCTTGTTGTTCTTCAGCTTTTGGTTTGCTGTATCCACTTCTTCAAAGCTGGGTGGGAGGACTTTTTCATCGACTGGTGGTGGGGTCCCTCCTTGCCCTATCACTCTCTCTTGGTCATGTCCTTCAAGCAATGGTTAGAAATATTGCTTGAATACATCCACAATTCCCTTTTGATCGGCAACGAGGTTGCCTTCACCGGTAAGGAGTGCTTGGAGACCCGTTTTATGGCCAATAGCCAGGTTTTTGGTTTTTTTTAAAAAGCTCCAAGTGTCCTTTTTGTTCCAGCACTCCTTTATATCCATGAGCTGAGAGACTACGTAAGCTCTTTTCTTTGGGCGCAGGAGTCTTTTCCCCTCCCTTCTTCTGGTTCTCTGCTCATCCCACGCTGTTCTGATGACGCGTTGCAGTGTTTTCTTCTTCTCACCACTATTAACCTTAAGCTTGAGGAATCAAAAAGTTTCTAGAACATGAAAGCCGCCTTTAAAATAGAAAATCTTGTAGGGCAAAACTGATATGTTTCATAGATGGAATATATTTAACATTTATTTGCAAGTGTATCATACGTCTTTGACTTCATCGGTCCCTTTTGTATCCTATCTTCATACAAATGATCGATTATATCTACTAAATTAGTACATTTTTATTCCAGTTCAAAAGCAGAGTCTCACGCCATGTTCCGGTCTTGACTTATGATCTACATAATCCTCATATGCACCCAACAGAACTACAAACTACACTACGATGCTATTAAGGTCCTACTTTGTGTAACTCCTTCCTTAAACCACATAAGCAGTACTCAATGCCAGGATTACTTTCATAAGAAAGTCCATAACGGTCAAACACATTCAAAGTCCTGTCGTCAACTTTATTAAGAAAACCCTTTTAGTGAAAAACTCATCGAAAATAAAAGTTCCCTATCGTAATAATGAAACCATTTGATTGACCACAAACATCGATAATCTGTTGTCAATTTCACACACTATTGACTATGTTTGATAGAAAAAGTTTTTTCCCAACCCCACTCAACTTCACCCGTAACATTGCATAAAAAAAAACAACTTGTCCCTCAAATTCATCCCAAATTGTTACATCGCCCTATTCCCAAATCCGCCCGCCATGGGTTGGAAAAGGTTTTATTACACAATAAATGATTTAACTTTTAGAAGGCACAGTCGGAGACATCGGACATTGTTCTTGGGTAAAAAGTTTGCTGAAGTATTTTTTGATGACTTTTCGCTTTCGAATAGAAAGTGTTCCTTCGAAAGGTCTTCCGACTTTAGAGGCAACAAAAATGGCCAAAGACATTTGGGGTGAGTATTGTTAAGAGCGTGTCAACCGGCATACCGCATTTTTACCCGAAAATCTTGTTCCTATAACATTCAAACTACGTCAGAGTTTTCAAAAATGTCCTTTTTGTCGGTGTCATTATGCTCGTGAAATGTATTGCTTAATTTCACCCTTAAATCACATTTTTTTGGCAGCTGCAAAAGGGCAGATTTTCATAATAAGGACGAACATAAAATGTGTCACATTAATCGAGAAGGAGCAAGATCTTCGCAAGTATTTTAAGATTCAAGTTATAAAATATTTGATTAGTTGGGATTGGTAATAAAAGGGATATTTTTGGAAGTACTGGTGTTGGAAAATATATCTTAAAGATTGTCATCAACTGTTTACGGTCCGGCAAACTGCTTATACAGTTGACGCTGTGGAATTTATTTCGATTGTCATAAATTGTTGAGTATGAAATAAGGGAAAGTACTCATACTAACAACCGGAAACTTAAATATTAAAAACTATAACGTTTTAAAGAAAGCTTTTGAACGACTTTTTAAAAGAAGGAGTAAAGGCAAAGAATTGAAATTTTTGTTATCATAATATAGGATCATTCATTTCGTATTTTCAAGTTGGTACGGCTGGCATTTGACACCTTCCAAACTAAGCTTTCTTTTGAAGTGTCATAATATTAGTTGAATGTTTGCAATTTACAATAATGCACGGCTTATAAATCAAACAACGCGTTGAAATTATTAAAACTTACTACAAAAGTGGTGATTCAAACGTAGCCACTTCTCGCGCATTACGCGATGATTATGGTGGTCATAATCGACCGACTACGCAAGCAATCGGTAAAATTGTGAAGAAATTTGAAGAGGGTGGAAGCATTTTTGATGTCGTAAGGCCTGTGCACGCTCGGTCGAAAATATTGCTGCTGTAAGTGCAAGTGTTGCTGATGATCCGAATTTATCGATTTCCCGGCGTTCACAGCAATTGAACGTGTCATACACCTCACTATGACGTAATCATGACTTGGACGATATGTGGTTCTAACAAGATGAGGCAACAAGCCACACAACATAACCTATTATGGCTTTATTGCGTGAGAAGTTTCCTGGTCGCGCAATTTCACGTTTTGGCGACGTCAATTGGCCAAAAGACCGTGCTTACGCAAAAAGTCCCCGAACTATAGACGCATTAAGAACCATCATTACTCAAGTTAGGGCCGAGATACCGCCCGAAATGTGCGAAAAAGTGGTTAGAAATTACCTCAAAAGAATAGCATGCTGCGAATCTTCCCGAAGCGGGCATTTGAATGATATTGTTTCGCTGTGTATGTTTTATTTAGCTTTACTTTCGAAATCTAAAAATGAATGACCCTTTACAATAACAAAACAAAATTTCAACAAGATACTGCAAAACTAAGTACATTCAGTAGGCTTGCTAAGGTTGCCAGAAAAGACATCATTCTTAATCGATGAATCCTGGATTTCTCCTTATGTTTTTGCCTAACAGTGGCCTATGAAATGCTGACAGGAGGCTTTTATTTAAGAACAGACCAGGTAGACCCTTGGAACACACCTTTCTTGCAACTAATGCCAAACGGGTCTGGTTGCATTGCAAGTTTTAGATTTGACGACTTGTAATTGGTACAGGAGGAGGACTTTCTATATGTGAATGGATGACTGGCCTGTGCATTTTTTGACCAGTTCATCGGTTTTATAGTTTTCCCGAATATCTCCATGTCCAGGATGGCTTATGATTGCATGAATCTTGTCTTGGTCCTGTTTTGAACAACTCCTGTATGTAGTATGTAGAAAATTGTAAAATTCTGCTGAAACTAAACAATCGAAGATACTCTCTTGTGTAGATAGATAAAGAAGAGATCAAACCTTTAAGCCTCTTTAGGTACCGGTCTCTATTGACTACCACAGTGGAGCATTTTTTTCGAAAAAGTAAAGGCCGTGAACGCAGCTTGATGCAACTGCACAACTTGTATAGATTTTTGTGTGAAATTGCATGCATTGCTACAACTCATTTGAAAAGCAAAGTTCCTTTCAGGAATGAAGGGATTAACTTGCATGGCAACACCTACTTCTTGATGATAAGAACTTCTTGTGATTGTTTCATGATGGGCAGACGTGTTAAAAAGCCTTATTAAAGTTTATTTGCTAAGAGTAGTGGCTTAAAATACGTGGTCAAACTCTCTTTTGATGAAAATTGCAGAAATTCTGGTTTGCTTATTCGAATTGTTGATTTTATTTAAACTTAAACAGTCTTTAAAAAAAAAACAAAAAATGATTAATTGAATCTACTCTACTCTAGTCTAGCCACCCTGCAGCTGGGGTTAATTAAATTAACCAGGGTATTACCTTGTGTTAGTCCTCTTTTAACATCAAGGGTCCCGCTGAGGTGTTGGCGATGGCGTGATGGTTAGCTCACTGGACTATCACGCAGAGGGTCCGTGGTTCGATCCTCGGCATCACCAACAATTTTTCAAATCGTCATCACCCTTTCGGCGGGCAATGGCAAACTCCCGAAAGTAAAATTGCCTATGAGAAAGCTTCTACGGCGTGCCGTTCGGATTCAGCGATAAACCGTAGGTCCCGCTGAACAGTAAATATTCTTAACCCCACAATCTGATGGGAATGACAAAACTAGACATGGCAATATCTAGTTCATCTTTTTAAATATGTTTCAACCTGGACTTCATAGATTTCCTCAAGCACCTGTCGTAGTACGAATTGTTAACTTACTGGCCTAGAATAGGATCATTGATAAATATCGTAAGTAAGATATTGAACGTGATGTTTACGAGGTATGTGTTGAGGAACTACTGCCTTGTAATAGATACAGCAAATGATACTGAGGTTTCATTTATCAGACAAACAAATCTAAGCAATGAGATGATATAGGGTCCATGCTATATTACTTCTGTTTGCGTTCTTATACAAGTTTAGATATTGCAATTATTATTTCTTTATGGTCGGTTGAACTGAAACCTTGACTTTTGTTGCCCAAGTTTGGTGGTTTTTCTGCCTGACAGCGGATTTTGGGTTTCCATCTCCGAATAACAGAATGTGTGTTTTTCACATCATGCTTGTATCTTAAGTCACAGAGGTACCTGCTCTGACATATAGATGGCCATTGCTGGTTAGGTATGGTTGACATAAAATGCTAAATTTTGAAGTTTGAAGATTCTGCGTTGTGCAGTACTTGTTAAAGAGTCATCAGTAATGGATGCCTTCAGTGAATTTAAAAACATAAAAACATCGTTATCTGATGTACTCGTAACACCTTCATTTCACAATAAAATATTGGGAAGCAGAGTTTAAATCAGGCCGCTAAAGCTCCCAAGATGAATATCGCAGTAGTCGACCGAATGATGTAATCATGCCAGCAAAATTGAAATAAATGTAGAAATAGAAATATACTTTGGTTTCAAATTTGTTGATTCTGTAAGATTCCTTTTCGTATGGTTGACTTTTCGTGATGTTATCCTGTTCTAATGGCATTTCATGCTATAATTTATGGAACTGTAAGGTATTTAATGTCGAAATGCAGCAACAACTCAAGTTCACTGTCCTTTTGTTTTTTAAATTCCTAAAGAGAAGTATAATCCGTTTGATAAGATCGTATACGGCAAAACTCGTTTATGAAAACCGGTTTGGAAGTGGCATTTGCATTAGCAGATAAAAAATACTTCTGCTAAGAAGCTTTGAATAAAAAAATTTAAAGAGTGTTCAATTTTTTTCAGAGACGGAAGTATTTTAAAAAGAGTGTCGCGTTTGCATCACGTTATGAAGCAGTATTCTTGTGCACGCATCCAAAGACCGAAAATATCATACAGAGCAGCTGCTAAATACATGAAAAAGTCAAAAGCATTTGTTAGCAAGTGGGTGCACCGTTATTCCCAAGTTAAAAATGTGAATGATTTCCCGGATCGTGAGTCTACGCCAAAAACAACAAAAAAGCAGGACAAAATGAATCTACGCGTGTTTGAAAAAAAAACCTCTTCTATCGTTACGTGGTGGACAAGGGATTTTACGTAAAAGGGATCTAAATGTGTGTTGTGATACGATACGAAGACGTTTACTAGCCAATAATGTAAAATTTCGAAGCACAATAAAGAAACCACTACTGTCAAAAAAACACGTAGAAAAACGACTCAGTTGGGCCAAGGAGAATTTGGACAGAGATTGGAACAACGTTATTTTTTCGGATGAAGCTTATTTTTGGGCATGGTCTCCTATCCTATCCAGCGGACCGTCAAACACCCGGCAAAGGTGCACGTTTGGGGATGCTTCTCAAAACAAGGATTTAGCAATTTGTTCATGTTTACAAATAACTTAAACGCACCCAACATGGTCAAAATTTATAAAAAAGCTTTATTACCATCTGCCCAAAGGTGGTTTAAAAGAAGGAATGAGAATTGGTTACAGCAAGAAGATAATGACCCGAAACATCGCAGTCGTTTGTGCAGTGCGTGGAAACAAGAAAATGACGTCGATGTTTTGGATTGGCCATCACAGTCGCCGGATGCAAATCCCATTGAAAATGTTTGGGCATTCATGAAGCTAAAGCTCCAAGGAAAGAAGATCTCGACGGTCAAACAATTATCATGAAAAATACGAGTTTTATGGAGATCTTTGTCTCAAGATTATGCTATAACATTAGTAGAAAGTATGCCTCGAAGACTCCAAGCAATTATTGATAATGGAGGAGAGTGGACAACATAATTATTGAAAAGCATTCAAGTAAATAAACAAAATAAACCAGTACAATTGATTTTTTTTATTATAAGTTATTCTTTCAATTTGTTCGTGTGCGATGCTATCAAACAGACTGTAAATAAATTCAATGGGTTAAATCTAAGTTCCTTAAATGCCACAACATGTTGAGAAATGTCACAAGTTTTGAGGAAGATATTTGGATTATTAAAAACGAAAACGTACTTAACTTGCCCGTTGGAAAACTCCATAACTTTTGCTTGTCATTACGCCAGTATAATCCATCTATCTTACTAATCCAGGTCCTAGGGTGCAAACAAAAGAAAAACATTTCGCCTCCATAATCATCTTAAAACACCTGCTTCAAACCAGCCCCATTACGAAGCTGAATAAATTTATAACGATGTTCCAACTAAGTACCTTCCCTGCCCATGACCAACAAAGTTACATCTCACAGTATACGAGTACTTTATACACCGATAAGGAACCACAATAGATACACTAATTGCTCATCAATTTTTACACCTAGTAATAAATTTTATTTATTTTCCCAATAAAACGTCCCACATTGTTGGTAGATAAACTTCCACTGAGTGTCAAACACAGCAAATACTCCAATTTGCGAATAGATAGCGACTTCATGAAGAGCTTTACTATCACCACAACCAGCATGACATCCAATTTGATTAAAAATGTCAACACGCGACAAAACAGTGCCAGTTGCAAGGGCCATTACTTTGATTAATTTTAAATTTAAATTACACATTCTAAATAATTTACAAATATTTTGATAAAGTGCTTAAATCTCATTCTGGCACTGCTGGCGTGAGTTAATTAAATTTTCAGCCAAGTAAATTATGGAGGTTTTTTGGAATTGCTGAGCTTTGCTATTCAGACAATTTGGGTAATTTAATTTCGAAAAAATGCGCTGTGTTAGGAAAACGTTTTGTTGGAGAATACCATATTTATTCATGCAGGTTTGTTGGAGATTTTTGAATTAAATAAAGAAAGCTTTTTGTTAAATTTTAATTCGCCACACAAATGCAGTAAATGGAATACGAAACTAAAGAACTAAAGACGACGTTATCATAATTTTTTGAATTATTACTGGATGAAAACTAAATCGGCATTTTGCAATCCACAACGGCAAAGCATAATAAAATATTTGAAAAATGCTAAACCAATAACTCATGCACGAACAGAGATGTCCCTTCTTCGAGACAAGTGCTCACCCAAAACACTTAACTACACAAAAACTGCAAAGTGCATATGAAAAGATTTTGTTCACTTGATGCCATATTTGTCGTTTTCTCGTCTTTTGCCTTTCGGATATTTCTATAAAATCTGAAATCTTTGTACACCATGTACCAACATGGTGATAATTCCCATAAAGAACGTAGACATTCACTCCTCGTTAGCCTGAAAACACACAGGATACGATACGAAGTCTTTTGCTGATGAATCAGACAACAATCTATTGATTCTTATGAGTTATCACACATCAAATCAGACGAAATAATAAAACATGTTCCGGTTGATATGTGTGGAAATAAAAATTTCCCTTTTGCCTGTGTGAAAAACAAGATGTCTTTGTGCGCTTCGGTGTGCTTTCAGTCTACGGAAAATTTATGTCTGTCTTTTATGAGGCGATATTTGTAGTACTGATTGCAACGAACTATATTATGAAGAATCGGTTGAGGGGGCGAGGACGCATTTTCATCCTTAGGGGTAGCCAAGTTGCGCTTCCAACCTTGTTGAACTCTCTGATGACTTCCAAGCTAATTCGAAAATTCAATGCATCACCTTTAAACTTTCAATTTATAATTTAAAGTTTATTTCAATGAACATAAAACTTTGTAAGTATTTTTTTGTTTTTATCTTGACAACAGCAATTACCAGTGGTGCCAAGTCTAGGGTCGTCTCCACAGTTGGAAGGCTGAATTGACTGAGTCTTGTCTAAGTCCCAGGTCGCAATTGGATCACGCAAATAAAACCGGCAATAAACTTGCCCGAGCCTACGTTAGGTCTGCCTGCGTCCTCGGTTAAGGCTTCCATTGAAATTGGGTTTCATATCGTAACGAATGCTTCCAGACGCCCTTAAGAATTTAGCGACCTATCCGAAAGCATTGAAGTAGAGAAAGACCACGTTCTAGCTGCCACTCAAGTGGAGTTGAATCTTGTTCAATTAAAAGTGACCGGGTGGGCAGTTAGCTCATATTAACTGGAGAGTGCGATTGGTTGAGGGTCAAATCCCATCTGGCTGGCTCAGTAAATAAGTAGATTTATATCCAAAATTATTTTTTGTTACTCAATGAGTTCACAAATACCTGTAGAGCGATCAAAATTACGTATTTAAATTCTCCAAAAAAATGTGCTTAAAGTATCAACTATTGTATAATAGTAAGTGAATACAATAATGAATCTTTAGTACGAAGAGACATAAAGCTGTGGATTACAAAGGAATTGTAGCTAAACAGAATATGTATTGATGGTAAAATTTTCAATAGATTCATCAAGAATTGAAGACAAGTCACCGATTTTTGTTCATGTAGACACATTTTTCTCCGTCAACAAAAATATATTTAATATTTAAAAATCATAAGGTGTCAACTTATTAGACTGTACATTAAGATAACATTTTACGGAAGAAAGATCTAGGATCAATATCAGCTCTTGAATGAAAAAGAAGGCGATGGATATTTAAAGCCATACTAAGGCATGTATCCCAATTTTATTGACTTCACTATATTGCACAAGAATATGCTGCGAGACAGTTTAAACACAAATGGGCAACGGTGCTGAAAAGCAACGTTGTTGACTTCCATTGCCATATTTGGCGAATTTCAACCAAAACTGTCACATATTTCTGGTAAAAAATTCCTCAATAGTTTTGGCGCAACATACATTTTGTCTCTGTTTACTTGGCTGCCCGCTTTACACTGGTCATAATAAATGCGGCGTTTAGCCCCACACTTCTTAAAGACTGGAACAACATGAGACCTAGCACGCTCTGGAAGGCCTCGTATCTCTTGTTCGGCCGAGAATGTCGCTGCTGTGCCTGAAGATATCGCAGAGACTTCGCTGACATCGACCAGACGATGTGCCACGCAATCGACCATTCCGCGCACGTCCCTGCGGTGCATTTCGTTAAAGACTTGAAGATGTTTACTTACAAAGTGCAGGTAATCCTTTATCTGATGTGTGTTGACAGTGAATGGTGTCTATCCTACGCTCATGTCCTCCTGAATCTCAACAACAATGGAGTGGATATGTAAACAACCAAAATTTGCAGTTCTGTGACACTGAACATCTTCAAGTAATGCCCGAAGAAGCATAACATGCATTCCAGTCATTCCATGGTGTGCGATTGAGGAGTCATTGTACCAGACTGCGTGGGCTATCCGATCACTGTGAATGGTGGGCGCTACAGAGCTATGATCAATGAATTTTTTATTTTTCGAATGAAAACATTGAGACTAGAAAACATATGGTTCCAACAGAACGAAGCTTCGGTGCGTACTATACGATCAATAACAGACATTCTTAAGCAGACGTTTCTCGGTCGTCGGATATTGCGTTTTGGCGATTTGCACTAGTCCACAAGAGAACATCCGCCAAGAAGGGAAAAACCTAGCGGCCAAAGTTCTGAAGACAATGCCACAAAAAGAGCCCAAATGGTAAGCAATAATAGTAACAGCCACTTAAGTGATATCATTTTCAAAATATCTAGCTAGAATACTTGAATAAACATTTTAAAAAACGCAATTTCCTTTTTCTATTACAAAGATAAGGTGTAGGAAAATAGGGTCATACATTATGGCCCACCTTGTAGAATAACTAAAACATACTCATAATATACTTTTATTAATTAACAGCATAATTTTTTCCGGGTGCAAGTTTACCTTATAGAAGTTATATACCTACATACGTGTGTATCTACATAAAATTAATTTATGCATCCACAATATATTCTCTTCATCTTTCTACCGCACGTATTTGCCTAATTAATCTTTCTTCCATGAATGTATATCAACTGAATAGAACTTTCCCTTGATTTTCTCACATTTCTGCTAATAATATAATTTGTAATAAAGTTCATGCACGTGTACCTATAAAATACTCCCCAGTACTGAAATATGTACAAACACCCCTCGCGAATATATTTATATGTACGTTAGCATAAAAATAACACAAATTGTCGATAAAAGATAAATACCAATATCCCGACGGAAAAAAATACCGCACATCGTACATTACGATGTCAGATGTTACTTTAAAAAGATATAAGCTAAATAAGGGTGGAGAAATGGTGCAAATGTTGCCAAGTAAATATTCCTTATGAACTTTTAAAATAATAATCTTTGCTTTGTGAAGGTAAAAGGCATAAGGCAGGCATAAATTCTGTTGATCCTTCTTATTAACAACACATTTACGATAAATTGCCGAATTGAAAAATTTTCAAAGTGGTTGTTAAATTGAATTTCCATATTTTTTTTCACACAAAATATGCAGATAAAGGTGTGATTAGATGCAGGATAAGTTGGTATACCTTTAAGTCGTACAATCTTCTTTCTTCTTGAAACGTTTGACCGTTCGCTCTGTTTTGAAACTCCTCTTGACTAAGGCCACGACTCTACTGATATTTCTATAAATTGTGTAATCCAATTTTTCGATATATCTCTTACATTGACATGGATTTCCTTAGTGCTAAATGAACGACTATTGGGTTTAAGAACTGGGTTTACAACTCTAAATCAGAAAATACTGCGGAGTTTTCATGCCATCTAGGCCTCCTCACACTGAAATCACTACTTTTTCCAAATCTCCGAAGAAGACATACAAATCTTAAGCGTTGTGGTGTTTCTTCATCAAAACTGAAACTTTGTATCGCGTCATATTATGTATTTAACATATATAGTAAGTGGAAGAGTATAGTTGAGGAAGCAAAAAAAATGTCAATTGTATAGACGTGTTTATTATTCGCTCTTGACATTAAATCGTTTTTAACCGGTTATTCAAGCAAAAATATTTAAGTTATCCTTAAATTTTTAAGTCTTCTATTTCCTTTTCAATTAAGTACATTGTGGTGATTGTAAAGTCCAATCAGATAAAAGTAAAGTAAAGGAAAAAAGAATCAAAAAAATTATCATGTCAACCACTCGCCAACAAGCCCTTAAAGATCATCTAATTCTACCGCCATCAAAATTCAAACAAATGTACTCCACCCTTCAGACAAAAAAGCTGATAAAAAACAATCTCTATCTGAGCAGCTACGCGATATGGAAGTTAATATGATTGCAAAAATTTCATCGCTTATCAGTGAAACAAAAACAAGATAAGTGAAGTTATATCTGCTCTTAATAATAAGGTGCAAGAGTGCGAGAGCGTAATTGCTGTACTCCAGGACGACAACAGAAGGGTAAGAGAGGAGTTAGCTGACATACAACGTAAATCGCGTCTATGTGATGTAATTGTACATGGAATTCCACAAACAACAAAAGAAAATGCTGTTGATCTTGCGAAGAACATTGCTGCTAAATTACAACACCAATATTCCCCTCACATAGATGCTTTTCGTTTAGGAAGTCAAACCACCGGCAGAAATCGGCCGTTACTCATTCGGCTCTCATCCGAATGTTATCTGATGTTATCTGTGTTACAGAAACATGGCTAAGGCCTGATTTGAGATATACAGATAGGTCTGATTTGGAAGATCCCCTGTACCATATACCGGGGTACAGAATAGTTCGGAACGATAGAATCACGAGTACAATAGGTGGTGGAGTAGCTCTTTATTATAATATTTCCTTGAATTGCCGTGTAATTGTGAAATCCGAGGCTAGTGCTACTGAGTATCTTCTTGCAGAAGTTACTGATGGCAATACCAAGTGCCTCATAGGCGTTGTTTAAAGTCCCAACCGGAGCTGTTCTCCTGAGCCTATGTTCTCCGCACTCCAAGAAGTCTCCTCATATTATGAACACATATTTATATGCGGCGTAGATCTCACCAACTCTTAGATTTAGCTGCAAGTTCCGCGTTAACTGTTGTCAACTCATATGCTACCCGCTTCGCACCTAACCGCTCTCCAAGTCTTCTGGACCTTTTGTTGGTATCTGATCTGTCAAATGTGTTACTACAGGACCAGTTGTCATTAGAAGGTGTCACTGACCACAATCTAATTTTCTACACCTAAAGCATTGATTTTCCTCGTACCCCTATACCATCAACTTTCCAATTCAGAGATTTCGCTTCAGTAGATAACTACGCACTGCAAGTGGAGGCGAGTTTAATCCCTTGGCATAATTGTTATCTTGTCTCAGATGTATGTGATAAAGTTGACCTATTGCAATCGCAAATACTTCACCTATTCAATAACCATGTGCCTTTAAAAAGAGTAGTAGTGCGCAATAGAATTTGTCCATGGTTTACGTCTGAGGTTCATAATGCCATAAAAGTTCGTAGGAAACTCTATTCGAAGTGGAAGCTAAATTCAACAAATATGAATTGGGTAAACTTCTGTCGAGCACGTAATTTCTCAACTTCTACGAGTATCACGAGACTTTCTAAGAAAAGATATTTTTTATCTAGATTGGGAACGGACCAAAATCCCAAAATGCTCTGGAAGAACTTACACGCGGTTGGTGTTTGTAAAAACCATGTTGTAGACGTCTTACCTGATCTTGATGATCTTAATGATGCTTTCTTATCCACCTCATTAGAAAGTACAACTTCTCTACCCAACCTTCAACATTTTTCTGAAACACCCACAGTTTTTGAATTCGAAGCTGTATCGGAAGTTGATGTCATTAATATCATTCGATCGTTCAAATCAGATGCCGTTGGTGAGGATGGAGTTCCTATCCGGTTTGTCGAAATGGTATTAACCCACATTCTTGGTGTAATTACTCACGTTAATAATTTTTGCATTACTTCGTCGTCATTTCCGTCTAGTTGGAAGCTGGCTAAAGTAATTCCTGTCCCGAAAAAACCTCAACCGTCTTTGGATGCAGACTTTCGACCCATCAGTATATTACCTTGCCTTTCAAAAGTTTTGGAAAAAGTCCTTGCCAAGCAAATCTCAAGTCATCTAGATCATCATAAGCTACTAGCTTCGGTCCAGTTTGGTTTTCGAGCCAACCATAGTTGTTCTACAGCTATGGTTAAAATTCTCGATGACATAAGGATCAACTATGACTTGGACTTCCTCACTTTACTTTGCCTCCTTGATTTCTCCAAAGCTTTTGACACAGTCAACCACTCTATCCTTTCTAAGAAACTAAGAAGGTATTTTGGTTTTAGTGAAAGTTCTGCAAGACTCATAACTAATTACTTAAGTAATCGCTGTCAAAGGGTTGTGGTTGGTGACAAATCCTCTCGTATTAGGAACATACATGCAGGAGTACCACAGGGCTCAATACTGGGTCCATTATTGTTTTGCATACTCGTATTTATAAATGACCTCCCCAAAGTTTGCTTTAACGCTAGTCTTCACTTCTATGCGGATGATGCGCAGATATACTTATCTAGACCAATTGGTCTAGTTGAGGATCTTGCTTGCAGGTTGAATGAGGATCTATCCGCAATCTACCAATGGTCACTACGTAATTGTTTGACCCTCAACCCAGCAAAGTCTCAACTGATTTTAATATCAAAAAAACTTCACAATACTGAACTACTGCCACCCATTCACCGCAACGACACGCAGTTGCAGTTCGTGGAGACTGTAACCAACCTGGGTTTTAGGATAAACCGCTCTATCTCCTGTGTAAGCCACATCAATAACACTGTGGGACGAATTTACGGAGGTCTACGCAAACTTTGGGTGCTCTCTAGTTTTACTCCTGTTAATACGAGGCTGAGACTTGTTAAAGCATTACTTGTTCCGTATATTGAATATTCATCAGCAGTGTACTGCAAATTTGATTCCCTATCTCAGCATAAACTTACTGTGGCATTTAATGATGTGGTAAGGTATGTGTATGGGCTTTGTCGACACGACCATATATCCAATTATCATAAAAATATCCTTGGTTGTACGCTGCCGCTGCAGCAGTTCTTGCAAGTCAGGTGCTATATCTTCATGCACAAAATTATTCGGAACAAGTCGCCACCATACCTTTTTGAAAAACTTCAGTTCGCTCGTTCCCCTAGAACATACAGCCTTATAACTCTATCATCGAACTATTTGAACTCCTCGCGCCTGTTCTTCGTCTTTGCCACCAGACTATGGAATTCTCTGCCCAAAACATTAAAACAAATAATTGGAGGCAAACAATTTAAAGATGCTATCTTGCAGCATATTCTATAAAAATGCAACAGCAGACTATTTCTTGTTATTTTCTATTCCCCTCCTTTACACTATCCCTCCTTTTGTATCTCTTTCCTAATAATTGTATTGCTTATTCTTTGTTAAGTATAAATATTAAACTGAATCCTGTATATTATCCATAATTTTAAGTACTATAAAAGACCAAGTCTTATTTGTACATCCTTAATTGAATAAATTGAAATTGAAATTGAAGTGATATTAATATCACCGATAACAGTAGTTGTAATTTATTTTATTACTAGCTGACCCGGTAAACGTTGTTCTGCCATATAAATTATTTCTAGTGTATATTTTTGTTTTTAAATAAAAAATAACGAATGTATTGTAGGTGTGTTTGAATGTTTTAACGATGATGACGGTCCATTCCTTAATGAAGATTAAACGGATATGTGGGGATGGGATCTATGACAGAAAGAGGAATGGAGCACTGTAGACGATGACCGCCGATAAAAAAAAAAACAACCATTTATTTTTCCAATGCAATGTATTTCATTAACGTAACTCATATATTCATTGTTTGATCTCTTAACCCTCCGCTAGTTGCGGCTATAAAACGTGTCATATTGGTCGCGGCGATCTGACAGATCTCTTTCATGATAACACCTATTTTTGTTGAAATTTTAGATTTACCAACTCACACTAAGTACGTAAAGGGTTTTAGAAGTAAGAAGTACGCACGATACAACATAGGCAATGACTTTAAGAAAAAAAGAGCACATTGTTGCCAACCTTTAGTGAGAGGGAACAAAAAATATTCCCGTGTGATCTGTCAGATCGCCCATGACTAACGGAGGGTTAAAAGTTGAATGTAAAGTGAAAAGTGTTAATCGTAAAGTAGAAAAATGAAATAAAAAAAAATTAGTTTGAAAAACATAGTGTGCTCAATGCGAATGCCAATATAATAGGAAATTAGAAGCGTTTGAATTCAATTGGCACGTCTCTTGTGATTGAGATGCACGCAATTGCGACATGCTTACACGCACGTTTTCGTTATATTGCTAGATTTGTTCGTCTGTTCTTTCTGCTATACTATTTCGCATATTTGTTGCTTTATTCCTTTGCCTCTTACTGGCATTATTCACTGCAACACACACACACAAAAAGGCTAGATTGTTGTTCTTAGACACGGTCCTTGTAATCTGATGGCTTATTGAGAACACTTTTAGTATTTTACCAACCTTTCACAGTCTCAAAACACGTACATATTTCTTGTAAAATAAAATAAATCAAGCAAAGTTTTGCACGCACTGCTTTGTGAAAGTTCGATGAGGCGGACGCAGCGCCATCTGTAATTCAACAACGTGAATAATATCGTTCTGTTGCTAATTAGCAATTTAGCAATGGGGTGTATGGGTGAAAATTTGGGGTCATAGATATTTTTTGATGGCAAATATAAAAAATTTCCATCAAAAAAAATGTTGAAAAATTTTCTGGATAGGGACACCTTTAACACCCAGCGGTATGAAATATACTGTACGACCTATTCTCATACCTACCAAATATACACAAAAAATTTCATAAAAATCGATCGAGCCCGTTCGGAGGAGTGCGACCACAATCCGAGATTTTTATATATGGTATATGATGATTTTTGCGAAATAGATTTTTTATTTTTTTTAAATTGTCAGAAAATCCTTCTTCGAAGTTTTTTTTTTCTCGAATGTATATTATGTATACATTGCCCAAAAAGTTTCCGCACATCAAATTTTTATATTTTTGTAAAAAAAGATATTACTAAGATTTAACATAACCGCAAAAGTGGCACCACTTTATTGACTATTATTTATTCGAAAAATGAAGAAAAATCCCTTGTCTAGATTGCAAAAATAGTAAAAAGACGTTGTTCCTGTATTCAGTAGATCTTAAACAAGAGCAATAGCCAATAAATCAAGAGTAGCCGTTCAAAGAGGATTGTCGTTTGATCGTCGTCTGTAGAAGCGAATAGTAAGAAGTGTTGTAGAAGCTGGGCTGAAATACACTATTGAACGTTTAGGGAGAAATAATTGATTGTGGGATAGAGTTATATTTACTGAGGAAAGTTAATCTACTTTCTTTGGCTCAGATGGCCGTCGCATGGAGAAGGCACATAGTGAATTGAATACGAATGCGAAACATGGTGGCGGTCATGCGATGGTGTTGGGATGTGTGGCCTCTTTCGGCATTGGAAATCTTGTATTCATTGATTGCACTATGGATAATTATTGGAACTTGAATATACTCAAGGAAAACCTTCTTTCAAATGCTCAAAAACTGGGTCTCAAGAACAATTGTATACTCCAATAAGACAATGACCCCAAACATACTCGTACATCGTTGCTAGTAAAAGGATGGTTGTTATACAATTTCAGAACGTAGAAATGAACGTCCTTCCCAATCACCAGATCTCAACACAATTGTGCACCTATGCAATCATTTGTGGCAGCAAATTTGTCAGCGTACAATATTTAACAAAGAGCTGAAGTCTATCTTACTTTAGAGATGGAACAAAATCACCCAGCTTACATCTAAATTGATTCAAAGCGTTTGCAAGAAGTCATTAAACAATTTGTTGTCATTAGAGACATTAAGATTCTTTTGGAAAAAGATCTTCTAAGAAAGTGAATGGGTTTAAAATTTGAATAAATCCTACAGCATTTTGTTGCAACTATACGAATAATTTGAATAAATCCTACAGCATTTTGTTGCAACTATACGACTAATTCATACTAGAACTACCCCCAAACGTAGGTTTTCAAAAAATTTAAAAATTATATCTAGGCTGCATTGTACTGTATGTCCACTGTTCCCACTGATCCCTGATCATTTGAGTTGTCAGCCCTGCCTGTCAATGTGTTTCTTTTCATTTATTTTCTTTCTCACATCTGTATTTCATTTCTTCTCATTCTCACACCTGTATTTCATTTCTTTTCATTCTCATAACTGTATTTTTGAATTGTGACAAATATAATTCTTCAATCGTTTCAACAGTGCGGTTGTGCTAAGGATTCAATCAACGTACACCAACTTTGAAATGCAAATCGACGCTTTGGTGCTTCCTTCCATAGTGACTGTGACCCCCACGGTGCTTCTGGATACAAGGCAGTGGACTCATCTGTGCGATCTTCAACTTGCTGATGTGCGCTTTGCAGAACCTGGACATATCGACGTTTTGGTTGGAGTCAGATAGTCAGATAGTTTGGTATGGGGTCAGATAGTCGAGGGCGAAATCATCACCGGGGAACCAACCGAGCCCTGCGCTCAACGCACTCGTTTGGGATGTGTTGTTTATGGCCCACCATGCACAACTTCAGGCAAAGCACATCCTCCTCATGCATTCTGTGCTCGGGTGAACGAGGATGATCTTCAATTAGAGAACTTGGTACAAAATTTTTGGAAGTTAGAAGAGGTGCCCGAAGTGGGTTTGGATCAGGACGAATTCGAGCGGATATTTTTGTCAACACATGCAACGCCTTGCGACATTTCCATGGGCTCGAACGGCGCTTGGCTGGCAATGAAGAGCTGAGGGAGAAATACATCTGTTTCATGCGGGAATATAGCGCTCTTGGTCATATGGAGCGTGTTGGTTAACCTGGCGATCACACGATCTGTTATTACATCCCACACCATGCTGTGCAGAGCAAGTTTCGCGTCGTTTTTAATGCTTTAGCGCGCAGCAGCAATGGAGTTTCGCTGAACGACAGACAATTTGCGGGCCCCACTATCCAGGCGACGTTGATTCATGTGATCTTCAGGTTTCGATAGTATCCGATTGCGCTCTGAGCAGATGTGGAAAAGATGTTTCGCCAAGTGCTGGTGACATCGCAACACAAGGACTACCAACGGCTACTCTGGCGAGAACCCAACGCTAAGGAGATCTCAGTCTTTCGCTTAAGGACCGTACCGTATGGCATGGCGTCCAGCCCCTTCAACGCTGTGTGCACCTTACACCAGTGTGCCCTTGACAACTACACATGCTTGGCAAATCGAGAGCAGGAGTGTAACGCACGAGACACCATTCTGTCTTCATTCTACGTGGATGACCTGTTGACAAGTTGCTGTCGCGGATTGGAAGCAGTGCTATTGGCTACTAATATTGATACGATACTATCGAAGGGTTTTTTAAGTTGGGAAAATGGAACTCGAACTGCGCACAGGTAATCCATCATTTAACTGGTAACATTCCTTCTTCCTCAGAGCTTTTGATTGACCCTTCAATGGCAACGGTGCTTGGTCTGCACTGGGACCCTAGAGCGGATGAACTGTTCTTCAAGATTGAACTAGATGACCGCAATGGAACACCAACCAAACGACGAGTGCTTAATGAGGTTGCCCAATTGTTTGACCCCACCGGACTCTTGGCACCAGTGGTCGTTACGGGCAAAATCTTCATCCAGACACTTTGGTCTGCTGGCATCACGTGGGATGCTCCCTTTCCTGAAGAGCTGAGGAGGATTTGAACACAGTTTCGCTGCGCTCTACATATACTCAACGAACTGCGAATACCCAGATGGTTGGGTATGCACTATAATGCAGCTACTACCATACATGGCTTTTGCGACGCCAGCTCACGCGCTTACGCCGTGTTCTCAGTACTCTACCTGAGAACAAGTGCCATCGATGAACAGGTAAACGTGTCGCTGCTGACGGCCCGTACTAGAGTAGCCCCTCTGAAGGGCGCCACCATTCCCCGACTGGAGCTCTGCGCAGCGCACCTGCTGGCGCAATTGCTTGATACTGTCCGTGTTGCATTAGCCCTTGGGGATAACCAGTAATACATGCAATAGCGCTTACTGAACGTTTAAGCTCACTGCAGCGACTACTACACACAATGGTGTATATATTA
The DNA here is from genome assembly GCA_928272305.1 of Volucella inflata. Classification (NCBI taxonomy): domain Eukaryota; kingdom Metazoa; phylum Arthropoda; class Insecta; order Diptera; family Syrphidae; genus Volucella; species Volucella inflata. The sequence continues at coordinate 108,875,845 of OV743720.1, read as the reverse complement.
CGGTGGTCCTCAAGTCGGAAACATCTTCGGGGGTCCATTGTCCTTCCCGAGGAACAGGATGGTGCTCTATTGGTACTTCTGCGAATGGAGCAGGACAGTGCATTCAGCGTCGAACTCCAGGCTATTCGCAGCGGATGGAATATACCTAGCTCAAGTCGCTTGCTTCCACTTAACCCTGTTCTGGATGAGAATGGTATTTTGCGAGTAGTTGGGCGGCTGGGTAAGGCATCACTACCTACCTACACACACTACAACTCAAGTGCCATTGCTTGTTATTTTTTCGTATTGAAATCAAGGAACTTTCGGCCACAACGTTGACATGCATTCGCTTTTCAGGGTTATTTCCAATATAAGACATATAATTTTGGTTTTTTCTTTCGTACATTAAAACAAGATCATGGAACAAGGAAGCTTTATATTAAACCTAAAAAGAGCACACGTTTCATATGTAAAAGAATTTCATCACCACCTTTGATGGATAATGGCAGAGTCCACGCCGTACAGGAGGACTGAGATGATAACTTTCCCATGTAGAGTCCAATATATGCTACTGGAGTTATTTGAACTTTTGAAATATTGTGTCTATGGTATTGTCTAGTGAGTCTCGCATAGCTGCCGTCAAACGGAGGCATAAATGGTTCTCCCTTGTCAATGGACTTACTGAGTACCACATAGATGAAGACTGATGATATATTTCCACTTTAACTTTGCTTTTATTTTCCATCCACATCCCTGCATGCGTCTCTGTCCTCAACAAGAATTTCTTTGCTTTTAAAAAACTTTCAAATGTAATTTTTGGTTCATCCTTTTTATTTCTAAGAGCCGATGTTCTTATTATCATTTTTGTTTATCGTTGTGAGTAGCTCGTGTCTCCTTTAAGCTTTTTATTTCAGTGCATGGGCTTGCTAGAACTGTTTGTCAAAAAAAGGAATATCTATGTGATGGTACTGAAAAACCTAACACATCTCTAGTTGTTTTTCGACAAGGTTGCCATCGGTCTTATGTACTTGATGCTGGCAGCAGACTTATTTTAATAACGTTTAGGAAGATCTTTTAAGAAAACGCTCGAAATTTTTTTTTTATTTTTTCGATTATTCACTATATTTCATCGGTACTAATTAATATTGTTTTCACAAAAAAACTGTATCATTACTTTAAATTTAACTTTGCGCCAGTAAATATACGCCAAAGGAGTCGAATGTGTTTTTGCTAAATGAACTCAAAAATTATCAGTCAAAAATATTGTTATCCAGCATAAGAGAGTTTGTTATTTTTAGTTATTAATTAGTCATTATACTGCGTTTACAATTTCAATTTCATGACTCGTGCCGCATTCAAGCTTCAACTGATTACAAAATTTTATCAAACTTTGGCGTTTAATTTTGCTATTAAAAATTCACCCCGTAATCTTTGGTGTATTGGAGTAACAGAAAACTTCCCAAAAACGTTAATAAGTTCAAATCTGCCATAAAACATTCATCTGTCAATTTATGAAACTTTTTCTGCTCTTTTAATTAAAACTTTCTCAGATTATAAGGAAAATAACAAAATAACAACCCAGAGGTACGAATGCATAATGTTCACACTTCTATCCAAGAAAAATTAATTAAAACTCATCTCGCAATACAATGTTTTCAACCAGATTTTCCCATTAATAGAACAATATTCCCACACTCCTTTGAAAATTTAATATTTCAAACAAATCAGGCTTTAGGCCATATACTCTTTAAAATGAAAACCACATTCAAAATTTATTACTACTTCCCCCAAAAATATAATAACAAAATTTGAAAATTCCACGCTTCATGCTTACCGCCATCAAATTTCAATCCGATGTCGACAGTACTATACTTGTATCCTTGGCTAGGGTTTTTCTATAAAAACAATTTTTCTAACATTTCTATAACCACAAACCTAATCAATTTGGGTCAGAGAGGAATTCCCAATGCCGGAAGGTCAAAAATGAATATCAAAAATGAAGTATACCAAACTTCTTCTGCATACCCCAATAATTTGCCCTTACATCCTTGGAGAGCGTTTATTCGGATAAAAGTCGTAAAATTTAATGCCATCCACAAGGCAGGAGGCGAGTATCTGCTACCCAATAAGAAGTTATTCACATTCAATTCCATCAAGTACCACAGTAAAAGTGCCAAAAACAATTCCGCTGGCACGCAATATTTGTAGCCCTATCGATAGATTGACATAATAATGGCCTCTTAGTAGTTTGGTTAGAGCTGTGGCTTTTCATGTGCTCCTGTCGAGCGTGAAATGCTTCCCTGGATTATTTGCTTCAATTGATGTCGCACATTTTATGTTCAATGTAAATGTGTAGGGGATTGAGATAAGTCGAGAGGGCCGTTCGATATGAAAGTGAAACTCCACATCTTGCCTGTGAATGGATGTAAGGATATACTACTCGTATAAATGGAAAGGGACACACTTTTGGACTAAAGGCAAGTCAGCTACCATATCCATTTAATTCATGCATACATACGAGTACACATAAAATGACATTTTATTTTCGTGGAGAATACATTAAGCAATGGTGTTCAGTATTAAATGGCCTCTGGGCGGGCAGGGCAGAGGTCTCAATAAAAATTGCTAAAAAGGATTTTACGAGCGGTGAATTTATGGAATTTATGTGTGAAATGGATTTTAATGCTCGCAATGGTAGTGAAACTGTACTTTGATCATTTATCTTCGATTTATGATTACTTAAAGAAAGTGGAGTCTAAAGAATTTTGACTGAAATTGTTCGAATTCAACATGAACTGGAGTAAAAATCGCTATGCCATTTTATTAATAAAAGAGATACGGATGTAAACTATGTGATATCCCCTCAACCATTCATACTTCCTAAACATACATATGAATGAAGGCAATCAAAGCAAACCTTTAAGGAAATCTTCTTACTTTGGACCAACTGTAGCTGGTTAATTAATGACCGATGTAGAAAGAATACGCAAGATTTTTGGAAGTACGTTTGACTAAGCCTTGTAAATAGCAAATAAAATGCTACGCTATCTCCGCATTTGTTTTAAAGGATTGTTTTTCGCTTCAAAGAAAACTTCTTGAATATTAGATTTATCTCCTTGCAGAGGAGACAGATACCATCGCAAAGAATAATTTCTACAATCTTCTTAAGAGCCCCAGACAGGAAATTCCAGTTTGTGGGCTTACATTGGTTTTATGATCTCTTGGGACAGAAATTTTTTAAGGAAGGTGGCGGTGGAGTTAAATTCGTAAATATGTAAAAGTTATGAAATCAATGAAAAAATCAAATAATATCTTCCGAGAGGTGTAACCTTAAATTTGAAACATAGCAATGCGAGATATTATATTTTAGTAAATTGCTCAAAACTAACTGACACAAACTACGCGATGCAAAAAAGTCCAAATCAATTTTTCGAAGCCTTGGTCAGATAACTCCACAAGACAACTGCTAAACTCCTTTTCAGAATGAAGGAAAGTTCACCTTAATTGACCATCGTGTAAGTACTAAAAAATATAAAAGTCGAACATGGACCAATACGTGCTGATTTCTGTTTGGTGGATCCTATTACCGGTGGCAGTTAATTATATTAAAGCTTTCTTTTGACCATCATGTGGATCACCTCCTATCAAAGGCGATGTTGGCTGCGGGAAACTCATCAATTTTTACAAAAAAAAGCAGTGAGCGGATTGGAAGTGATCTGGTCAAATGGAAAGCTCGAGGTTAAACCCAAACACGGATCCCAGCTGAATCCTTATTAGAATTAGGCCCAACCCGAATACCTTTCGATAAGTAACTGAAGAGTCGAGAAACTGGAGGAACTGAGAAATGACAGTTAAGACGACAGTTTTCATCTCTGATCCCCAATCGGAAAAGTTAACAGATAAAGAATCAAAAAGAATTCCTTTACAATTAGAAGATTGAGATGAATTTTTGAGTGCGTTTTGTGAATCGGAGGAAAAATGACACAGAGTGGAGGATTCTGTGAATAATTTTTTCATCGCTAGTACAGTTTCTTAAGCTCTTCATCACTCTAAAACGGAATCGGACGTACTCATTCTTAATCTATCTAAATAAGCAATAGGCATTAAATTTATCCACTAGCCATGAATTGTGTTTCTATAACACACAAAAGACAAAGGTAAGATCGGAACTAGCATATTGATGCCTCCTCTCGTAAATGTAATCTTACTTCCTAATCTCAGCAACCCCAATGCCCTACCTATGATATTAAAATTGTCACCGGCAATTTTAATGCGAAGCTAGAAAGAGAGAGCATCTTTGGTAGCATTGTCGGAAGATATAACCTGCACGACACCACCTCCGATAAAAGATTCACGCTAATCGACTTTGCAGATGGGGAAACATTGACGCAGCTCGAAAACGGTATCGGCATCTCGATATTCACTAAGGGATTTAGAGATTAATTAACCGTCAACCAGATTGACCATATTGTTATCCACGCAACATACTCCTCCAGTGTTTATGATTTATCTGTCAAGAGAAACACTGCCCCCAACATTAAGCATCGAAGATCAGTTGTAACACTACAAAAACCCATCAGGGATTCTAATCCTGATGTGCTAGGTTTCACTTGACAAGTACATGCAGCTAGACACGATCCATACAAAGCGGCGCTGCATAAAATGGCTAGCGCTCACTATCTCTATGAACAGAAGAGGAGAGACGAACACCAGCTTCTCAGGAGGGAAAAAATAGCATGAGAAGCGCGCGGCCGAGGAAATTGAGAGTTACTACCCCAGGAACGAGATTCAAAAATTTTACCAAAGAGTACTCGTAAAAGAAACATGCCACAGACAAAAACAACGAACGGCAGCCTTTAGAGACGAACAATAAAACTTTGAATTAGAGTCGAAAAATAGAACCAAATTCCACTATCAGGCAGAATGAACCTTTCAACTCGAACGATGTAGACCAACAATTCCACCTCACCTAATCTTATGTCAAACAAAACCGATGGAGCGGACGGCCTGACTGCCGAGCTATTCAAAGCGGCAGGCGATGACTTGGTAAAGAGCTTAAATGCCATATATAAAGTATGACCGATGAATGAAACTTACAGAGACTTCAGTCTTCTAAACATCGTATACAAGATCTTGCGTTCGTCAACAAACTCAGTGTGGCTTCAGGCCAGGAAAGTCCATCATCGACCAATAGGTGTAGGATGACAATGGAGAATGCACGCTGCTCCATCAAGGTCGATAAAGATCTCACCGAGTCGAATTCTTCAATATTATACCTAAAAGAATAGTGCAAAACTCACGCGCAAAAACAAGAACCACAATCTTCCAAAAGTTCGTCCAATTACTCACATAGTCCGATGAAATTAATATATTCTGAATAAAGCAGCGTTATGTCAGTGGCACATTCGTGAGTATTGAGACGAAAGAGGCGAAAATATGTTAAGGGGTCAAGTACTCGTATATGCTGTCAAGCACTCAATACCGACATCTCGGACAGAACGTCATCTTCGACAGGCACAACTTTGAGGTACTTAAGGATTTTGTCTACCTAGGCGCCGCTATGAATTCAGACAACGTCACCAATGCTGACATCAAACGAAGAATAACTTTTGCCAATAGCTGCTTCTTTGGACTAAGAAGGCAAGTGACTAGCAAAGCCCTCCCTTGAACATCAAAAGTTATCCTATATAAGACCTTATTAGTTTCAGTCCTGCGCGGAGGCATGGACATTATCAAACATGAATAAAGGTCCTCTTGGCTGCTTTGAGAGCAAAATTCTTCGAATAATTTGCGGTCCCGTCTGCACTGACGGTGAGTGGAGAAGTAGATACAACGACGAACTGTGTGGACTGTACAGCGACATCGACCTAGCCAAAAGAGTGAGGAACCAACGACTGAGATGGCTGGGTCATATAGAGTGGATGGACACCAACGCTCCGGTCCGAAAGGTCCTCGAGTAGAGGAAGACTGAGGCTCAGAAAGCGCAAACAAGTGGAAGAAGACCTCAGCCAATTTCGTGTGCGAAACTGGAAGCAGCTAGCAAATGATGGAGCTGTCTGAATAAACTTGTTGAATGAGGCCCTGAGTACAGTAGCATTGGCCAAATTACAGACGAACACTCTTTAATTTTTTGTCGTCGAAACCTCCTCCATGTTATAGTAAAGTCGGCCGGATAGCCAAGGATTACAAAAATGATAAGGCTCCATCTAGCCTTATCATCAACTACCTGTTTCTAGCTACGCGCCCCGAGTTTGTCCAAACATTGCTTATACCTCGATATATCTTTTCAAATCTCTTTTATTCAACATCTCTAAAATTTTGGTTGGCAGCTGGTTTTGCTCCCAGTTGTCTTCATAGCCTCAAAAAATCAGCAATTGGCCAGAGTTATCTCTTCAGATTGTAGCCCTCCAACTTTAAAACTCTTTACTCTTTACATTATGACATCCGCAAGTGTTTGACATGGAAAACAATAAATGTAAAGATGCTGGTCAGTAACTGATAGTATCAAAAAAAAGATACATGAGAAGTGCCGGGTTTATAAAGGGTTTTCCAATCAGGACTTGACAACGCACACAACGCAAACCATTTGAGATATTTCAAAAACTTTATTATCGGCTTGAAGTACAATCAAAACATTTATGAATGGAACTCGACTTCGTTAATATGGCTACCGCGGGCATGTTTGCAGCGGTCGATTCGTTGGACCTAATTTTTAACGACTCGGCCACACATTTCGGCCGAAACGGCCACTATTTCGCATTCAATGTTGGCTCTGAGCTCTTCCAACGTCGTCGGCTTGTTGGCATAAACCAATGACTTAACGTAGCCCCACAGAAAATAGTCAAGCGGCGTTAAATCGCACGAACGAGGCGATGAAATGATGATTTTGCGATGAAATTCACCATATTGGCGCATCTTCTCCAGAACACAATCGGAGAACGTACGTCGCTTAAAATGGTCCATCGGCTTCAATTCTTGAATCAGCTTGATCTTGTATGGGTGTAAACCAAGATCCTTACACAAAATACGCCATAATGCGGTCTGATCGATACCTAATTCTTGAGAACGCCGTGGAATTGACTGATTTGGATCGTTTGCTACGGACGCATGAACGGCAGCGATATTTTCGACACTTCGACCAACCCGTTTTCTCACTGACACTGCAACATCACACAACGAATATGTAGACTCAAATTTTTGAACTAAACTTGTTATTGCTTGTCGACTAGGGCGAAAATTACGACCGAAAATTGGAATTAACGCTCTTAAAGTTGCAGTCACCGGCTCCGAATTTCAATAGAAAATTTTTATAATTTGCAGACGTTGGTCGTTCGTGTTCTTTACCATGATGAAAATGTTGAGCCTACTGAATAAATTGACAGTGACAGTTTGATGATTAGTGAAAGAGTGCGTTCACAAATTAAATTCAAAATTTGTATAAATTTTTTATTTATGATATAAGGCATGTTCGTATGATTAACTTTCATATGAAAATATCCGAAGTTCTTTGTCATCATTTCGTCTGCATGTTTCGTGAATTGACAAATGCAATGCTACCACAAAGAAAGCTCCCGATTACGAATTAATAACCGGAGAAGCATTAACGAAATCTTTTTGAGGTTATTCTGAGTCGTATTGTGCTAATTTTTGATGGAAAAATCATGTTTCTTATCATCAGTGCGCGTTTAAACTGTCTCAAATCAAGTCCAATTGGACGAGGTCAGGCACAGGCAAAATAGCTTCAACCGATATGAAGTCCCAGTTAAACCATTGGAGTTCAATGCTTATCCGATCTTACAATACACAACTATCTGCAATTAGGTTACAAAAATATCAAGTTATTTAAAAGGTACGTATACGACACAGTTATCACCTATCCTTAGGCATATTTTATAAAAATAAACCAACCAAAAGTAAGCAACAAACAGCAGATATTTCATTAATTTTACGTCTCAATTAATCCTTAACACGTGTCCATGACACGTTAACCTGCCTTTTATAGCGTATTGCCTAAATTCACCAACGACCTTAATTTCGATAACTCTTTGAAAACGACCTCGAGTCAGTGGCTATAATTGAACTCTGTGCCAAAAACCAGACGTTAAAGGGGTCAAGGTATTCGTGTGGCACAAGTACGAATATTTCAAACGTCGGATTCACTCTAGTGTTCCTCAAGTTAATCAAGACGTTAATCGGCACTTTAACAACCCAGACACGACGATTTCGCCTATATTAAATTCTTGATAATATCTACCATACCACCAGTGGTTGTAAGTACCACCTACTGCCTTGTTAGACTTAATCGGTGAACAAACGCGGAAACTTGTCGTGTTAGTTAGCAATATAAACATAAAATGTATAAATGTATCCAGTTGTGAGCTTCCGGGTGAATGCCGAAGGATACATATATTTCGTTCCTCCTTTATACGGGGGCGTATACTTGCCTTTTTTTGTTTGCTTGGCTACAGAAGTCTTCGTTGATGGTGAGTTTGAGTACATAAGTGGGGTTAAGATGAAGTCTTCTTAAAAGCGCATAATTATAAAAGTAGAAAAGTCGATTGTGGAGAAGAAAAAGAAGATGATGAGAAGAGGAACATGCATTGACTCCACTCGTATGTTCGGTTCTGAGTGATGAACGTAAACTCGGTCATAAGTTCACTCAACGAGCAAGTTTGAATGGCTATTTTTATTTTTTATTTTTTTTCTTAAATGAAAGATAACTTTATTTTATATCTTTGTAAAGATTATGGTGCATTTCATATTGTGTGTTTGGAGTTTTCAAATTTAAAATATGCATGAAAGAAGTAGCTGCAGTCTTCTGTTTTCAAAAGACTTCCAGAAACTAGGAAGCGATGAATTTAGCTTGAGGAAAAAATATTTATTTTAATAAAGGACAGTCAAATGGGTAAGCGACAAGGGTTAATATTGACGTTTAAGAGTAGGATAAATGCCATGGTGACGTCGGATACAGATTCAGGGGGATAGGCTTATTTGAGGTAAATAAGTTATCGGAAGTGGGTCATTTTGGAGATTTTTTGACACCTATCCATTTTGCCGAAATAGAGACTATGATGGAAGAGCCTTCAGGTGGCATAAATAGTGCTTTCAGCACTATACCCTGAATAATCTCGCTCTAGAGATTGGTGGGTGTGACGTTGGGTTGACTTTCCGACTTCGTAAGAGACAGTAAATTGTCTGTGTTGGAATTGTTATTTAAACCATTTTCAAATTCAATGAATTTCCAGAACTTTTTAACAGAATGTGTACTATATGCTGTACGGCGACAAACAAGTTGTAAATACGGACAAACTTACTGATAATGATTCAACAAAAGAAAAGCCGACACTTACTTTCAACTAAAAACCTTGAATTTTCAGACTCACAATAGTCCATTTGCAAACGAATGCTTAAAGAAAGCTGCGTCCAAAGAGGTATCATGCCATCTGATAGTGGGATGTTTGCCAAAGAACAATGAAAAACTGCAAAACCTATAATGGTATTTGCTTAAAAGAGGAGAGCCTCCATTCGATTTGGATATAGTTTTGCCAATACTTCACACGTGAGGTAATGCCTAGGAATGATCTGTATTGAGGCTTAATCCACCAATACATGCTAATATGAATGATGACCCAGTCACAATATTAAGGCATCCCTTTCTGATTTCAAAAAAAAATTTTGGTGGCACATTTGCAAAATATAGCCTGAACGACACCAGTTTCGAAATGACTTTACGGAGAGACGACATTCCATCAACTCAAGGCATAACTGCAATATTAAGGTTTCTAAGCACTTCGAGAAGTCAAAGAACGTTTTACCAAACGTCAGAACCACTTATTGTAGCCAAGGTGCTAGTGCCAACATCCCGGAGCCCGAAATTTCAAACTGCTTCAACAGCAAAAGACCGCTAAATTTTTTCCTGATCGGGTCTCCTAGAACCTTTCTAGAAGTCATTGGCCACTAGCACGAAGCGTAGAAGACCAGTGATGTCATTTTCAGAAAGCCATCAAAGACCAAACATCACAAAATGTAAGGTTTCAATAAATTAGTATGACGAATAATGCTGACAATTACTTGCAGTGAAACAAGGGATGGTCCTGCAAAGAAAGATAAGACCTTCGCCTGGCCTCTATGAATAAAGAGTATGCCAGAAACACAGGTTTGTCAGAAAAAGGGGCAAATGGACAAGTTTGGCGATCGACAATAACTTTGCCTCCCGTACAAAAAAGAGAACTGATGTTTTTTTTAAAGCTTTAGATGTTGACTTGGTATGGGGCATACATTTGACTCTGGTGGATGAAAATAGAAAGAGCCTTCTGATCCATAAGAATCAATAAAGACACTATACAGTCATTTGACACGATGCGAAATATAAGGGCCAATATAAGCGTCAAATATAGGTCTAGTCGTAAGTGAGTATATACTTGTCGACAAAATCAAGGGCATCCAAAATGAATGACTTGGATGTCAAATCACTACAGTGAACTATAACTTTAAGTGGTAAATGTCTTTGCCGATAATGGGCTCCTCAGTATTGTTGCAATATACGGAGGAACTTAAGATCGGTTTCTGCTCCAAGCGTAGGGCATAAGCGATAAATAACTCTTGCAAATCGCTTTTTTCTTGTCTTGTCTGAATAAAGGAAGTTTGGAGAAGATACTGGCTACTGCACAGATGGCTCATATTTTTCAAAATCCAATTTATTGATTTGTCTTTGTTCGGAGATGAATGAACCTTGTCCATCCACTATCTACAAAATTCTGTACAAAAATCTTAGTCTAAAAGGTAATAATATTCAATTGGGGCAAGAGTTAAAGCCGCATGACTGTTTATAGCGTCGAGTGGTCAGTGATTGTAATTTAAATAAATTTGCTGTAAAATCATCACTAATATTCATTTCTGCTAACACGGTTCTATAAATAACCAGAATTGCAGTATTTGGAGCAAAGAAAAGCTTGAAGAAGTTTACCACTTGTCATCCCATTCAGGAAAATGTACTATTTGGTGCGGATTGGGACCCGGTGACATCACCGGTCCTTATTTACACAAAAATGAGGCCAGAACCCAAACACTGGTACTATCGGATGATCAACGTCTATTCGTTTCCAAATTTGCATGGGAATGAACGTGACTCCTACACGATTATGCTCCACCCGTCACTAATATGTTTGAATGTGTATTTAATGTCTAAATAATGTCCCTAATGTAATCTTTTTCATTAACCCTTTCACATGTCTAACTCTTTGGCGACATCTTAATGCCGTCACTAAAAATATTTCTTATATTTGAAAAAACTGCCTCTACGACATTGAAAATTGTTTCCATCAGTAAAAATTAAACGACTTGAAGGCAAGTCTACACACATATCTTCTGTACTTTCTTATCAATCCAGCGGAACCTCTTTCGCAGTTGTAATTCCAATTCTAGGCTAGAATTGTTCTGTTTAAACTTTGCACACAAACGCTTATTCTAAGACTAACTGAGAATACCTTTTTCATATACTATACGGCATAAGAAAGGCGGCTTCACTTTCAACTTCCTTTCTGATTTGTCCGAAATAAACAAATTCAATAATTTAAATATTTACTTTTAACAAAAATTAAAAAACAAAAACAAAACAACCGTACTCATATCTAGAACCTCGAATAGTTCCGAAGGAGTTCATTTAAAGATCAGAGTTCCAAAGGTTCAATTGCATTGAATAGTATTTAACATTTATTCAAAATATAATTGTAATCTTATTTGCCATCAGTGGTCACAATTTCAATAGATCATTTAAAAGTTATTTCAATTTAATAAAATACTAAAATACAAATTCAGATATATGAAAGGAATTCCCCCACTGACTCTAACCTTTAGCTAGCCATTCCATTGAAACAAAAACTTCATTTCTATTTCAACTGTTTTTTTCTTCAACCGAACCATTAAGTCCATTCAAATAATTCAGATAGCTACTGTAACTTAAAAAAAAAAAAATAAAGTGCACTTTTAGTCACCTCATATTGGCTTTTTTCCGACCTCTGAAAGGACATGTCATTCTACAATAACAGCCCTCATTGCTTTCCAAATAGAAATACGAGTAGCACAGCCAATCACGTAAGTCTTCAATTCGACACCAACATTAAATTTCAACCATACCTTGACCATGGTTGTGCTCCTACAAAACATACAATGCCCTTCCCAATCCACAGGGGGTGCAATGATCTCGAGTGTCACTCTTCCAGGTTAAAGGCTTTGCCAACACCGGCTAACATAACCCCAAGCACCTAATAGTACTCACATACACGTGTCCTTTAGGGGACAAAAAGGAATACGTTAAATAATAGTCAATTCCTGAAATGTGCACAAAATGCATTTGTTTATCGTTGTTTGTTTTTTCTTATTTTCTTTGTCTCTGACTTCTTTCTATACCATAAACTTTTCTGCCCACAACAGGGATAAGCTTTGAATCCTAAACTAATCACGAACGTGTATCCTTTGCATAATAATGAGCCCGAGAATATTTCTCTGGTTGACCGCAGAAGGCAAGTTTATCCGTTTCAAACCTTGGCCCCAAAATCATTCCTGTTATGAGTAATTTGAAGGTTAATGAAGCCAGACCGCTTAAATACGGATACAAGTACGAGTATCTGTTTAAATATATCGTATATGTGTCTGTTTGTTTTTATGGTTGCATGTGTGCACGTATCCTGTGGTTTTTCTGTTCCAAAATCTCTGCTCTGGTTTCGAATCGAATGTCACTTTAAGAATATCTGATGCAGGGGTGGACGGTACAGTAAGAGTGTCTGAGTATATGGTATTTAGTATCTTCGTGAGTGTTTGGCGCAATGAAGTGAAAAACTGATATGTAAATTTACGGGTCAGTTTACTGGAGAGGGAAAGGATTTCGTGATGGGGTTGTGGTCATAACTTATGCTATGGTCGTAAATTTCTGACTCGCAGTAGTTGACATTAGGCGGGACTAAGAAATCTCGCACATATTTGCACATGTAATGTGCCGCCATCAACATGTTCAGTTATGAGATTCGGACATTTGATTTGATGTATTTATGAGGGTCATTTGAAAATTCGCTAGCCGGACGTGTCATGAGATTAAAGTAATGAATGTTAGACGAACCTAAGCAAATGCAAATAAGTACGAATATATGTCACTTTAGAAGTTTTATTACTTCCTGAAAATACGATAACAAGAGAAATTTTATTAAGTTGCATTTTTTTTAGAATATAATGGCGAATTTATTTAAGTTGCAACTTGATCTTTTTAAAAGCCATTTAAGAAAACAAATTGTGAAAATTTCAATATAGTGGGGAAGAAAGGATTTATGTTAAAGAATTGATGTTTAGTAATATTTTTCGTTAAGAACAAAATAGGCTTAAGATAAATTTATATTTTTGTTAAATAAATAAAACTGTGCCGAATCTATTACTTATTATATAAGGCTCTTGGCATGAGTGAGGTTTCTCTTATATTCACAGTAGTCACCAAAAATCCTTAAACACACATACATATACAATTTATTGAACACGCAAAAGTCGAAACCCCGAATAGCAAGACAAGTACCTGCTCCCTCAGCCTTGAGTAAAAAACCTTAAAGTTAATCCACTTAATCCACTTGATCCACTAGACCTGGGAATTCCGCTGTATAAGTTCGAGAGAGAGTGATTAAATGGATTAAGTGGATTAAATGGATTAAATAGCTTAACTTCGGGACATTTTGAAATGATTTCGAGTTCTTGATCAAGACAGATCCTTTTGTATTATAAATAACCTGATCATGATATTCAAAGACATCAGTCAGTTTTCGAAACTCTAACAGACACATCTCGTTCAGTTCATCCTAAGAGAATCGTGGTTGTTATAATCAAAAGTGTATATTTGTATCGAAATGGCACCAATTTTCCAGTCAAAGTTTTCAATTAGATCAATTCTTTCCGAAAACAATAATCATTCCAATACAAGTGAAGATATCCGTAAACGACAATCGTTCAATCAACAACCACAAGCATTATCAACAAGCAGCGAAGAAGATTCCGAACAACGTCCACCATACACTTACAGTGCCCTGATTGTGATGGCCATTCGAAGCAGCCCAAAGGGAATCCTTACACTCAGTGATATTTGCTCATGGATTGCTCAAAAATTCCCATTTTACCAAAAGAACAAAAGCATTTGGCAGAATTCAATTCGTCACAACTTGAGTATCAATCAATGTTTCGTTCGAGTACCAAGACAACTAGATGATCCAGGAAGGGGACACTACTGGACATTGGATCCTTCTGCGGAAGATGTCACTATTGGCGAGACAACTGGACGTCTAAGAAGGAAGGAGAATCTACATCCATACCAAATACACCACCATTCCTACGGACAGCATCGCTCACAAGTTACATCTACACCTTATGCTACGAGTATGTATTTTCCGACTCCGGAGCAAATCATGGTCATGCAGCACTCAGCCATGCAGGAGCAGCAAATGTGGAACAACTATCATATGTATCAGCACCAGCAGCAGTCAATAATGCAAGGCAGTCATCAATACATGGATTCATCAATGAATTATCAGTGAAACGTAAGAGAAAAACTCGAAAATTGTAGATTAAATATAAAAAATAAAATTGTAAAATATGCTTAGGTATAGATTTGAAATAATAGCAAGACAAGCCGTTACTTTAAAAATAAAATAGAAAATTGTAAAATAATTTACTTGTATTGAATTTGTACTGAAAAATCAAATTATTCTAGGTAACAAGCTCATGGTTTAATCTTAATTGTATGAGCTTCACTATGTAAAACATGTGACTGATTCTGTATTATATTTTTTTCTTTTATACCATGGCATATTTATTTGCAATTCAGAAACTTTTGCATGAGGTGTTTTTCTGCAAAACACGTAAACTGCAGAAATTATGAATTTCTCATGACCCTCATATCAATAGCTGGTAGTTCCAGCTTTCCGTCTTCTGTACTCATGGTTTTTAAACATATGGAGATGGCTTCTCGTGTCACATTTCATTAAATTTGAAGTTGTCCTTGCATTTGAGAGTCCTTTTTCACGTTAGGATCGCCTTTTGTTTTTTGTCAACCACCACGCAAGGCACTGTGCAATAGCATGCTCACAGTAAGCTTTGTCAAGCAATCGATGCGATTCAGCAGAAGTTTTCTTTAAATAGTAACAGAAAATCAATGCTTTCTTCAAATCGAACTTTTCAGCACAAATTTCGACAAGGTCAAGAAAGTGCAACGCTGTTCGATGTCACTCGTAATAATTGACAACTAAGGCCATCATCCTTAACACTAAACCTACCGATACTTCATGTATACCTATTCCTACCACAGCGGGTCGAGTGACCCGTCTTTAAAATGTTGTATACGAGTATATTACTGTGTATAGTGAAAAATATATCATTAAGCACAATTTGGTTCATCAATAACACATATATATTTTGGTTGGGAAAAGTTGTTCATCGACAGTTACATGTTCACCAGGCCTGTAACAATTTTGTCTATTCTCGATGAATTTGGAGCATAGTTCAGAGATTAGAGCAAATTAATTTGTTTGTAAACGCTGACTTTGTTGACTTTTTTGTATCAAACCTGATAAATCGCATAATTATACAAAAATCACTGCTGCTCACGGTTTTTGAAAAAAAAATTGTTCCATAGATATGAGATGCTCGAATTGATTGCCTGATATGCGCCACGTACATATAGAAGAGCAATAAATGCATTTATTTTTGCGAGACTAAGATTCCATTTAGTTCCCAATACTCGAGAGGCTTCTTCTTCTGTGCATTTTCCTATGTGCCCCATTACACGATTGTCAATAAGCAAAGAAATTCAGTTCTCACTTTCAGTTATAGTATTTCGTTTGACATTTGCTGTCGCGGCTATAACCTGTCTAAAAATATTATAAATTGACGGTCGTCCAGGTGTTGAGCCTTGTTCCATTTCTTGCCAAGAAATAGCAAAAATATGTAATGCAATGGTTTTGTATCACAACCCCACATACAAATCTTCATGATATCACATGAATGACCCGTTGCGCTAGTTAGGGCAGATTACATATATTTCTCGGTAAAAAAATTAACAACAGAGGTGTAAATATTGAAAAAAATAATTCGATGTGTTTTTGAATAAAAGTAGTAAAGGCAAAAAGCGATGTGGTAATGTTATTTACAAGAAATTCTGACAAAAAGTTTAAAATGAGTCATTTGACCCGTCGTTGTAGGCTTAGTGTTAAGTTACCCCCTACGTTTGAAAATTAAAAAAAACTAGTTCCGTAAACCTGAGTCGGTGTTGGCAACTTTGAGAGCACTCACTAAACAGGCGGTGCGTGTCGCAATGGATAAATTCGAGTCAACATATTCATCATTCAATGTTTCTGTATCTGCGAGACCACCCACCGGACAAAGTACTGAAATTATAGCAGTCGTAAGTGCTTCAATAAAAAATTAACCAAATCAGTCGATTTCACGCCATTCGCAAGAATTGGAAATTTCTCACTCCACATTATGGCGAATTTTGAGTACAAATCTTGGGATTCCCCTAACAACATCAAATTAACTCGAAAATTGAAGCATCTTGATCATTTTTATTGTCATGGCGATGGCGCAATAGTTAGCTCATTGGACTATCACGCAGTCCACGCAGGTTCGATTCCTGGCTGGGTCACCAACAATTTTTCAAATCGCCATCACCCTTTCGGCGGGCAATGGCAAACTCCCGAAAGTAAAATTGCCTTCGAAAAAACTTCTGAGAGAGTGCCGTGCGGACTCGGCGATAAACCATAGGCCCCGCTCAGATGTGACAATTATGACAACATGAGCAACACAAATGAGTGTCAAGAAGCTAGGCCATGGCCCATACCGGGCTGCCAGCGCGAAAGTGTTTTTTTTTTTTTGTCAAAAATATAAAAAATAAATTTTTGATATGATAATGAATTCACCACACTGTGGTAACTATTTCTTGTGTGGCCAGAATACCAAACAGCTGAATGCTCACACGAAACCTCACAAGACAAGTACGAGTATCACAATTTTCGCATCACTGACATTCGTGAGTTGTGATCACATCACAATCAGAATAGCGACATTAATTTAATTTTTTCGTCGATGCAAATGATTACGATGTTATGGTGGATAGAAATCGCTATCGCATAACTTTGTAAGACTATTTATGGTCAAAATCGGGTGGATTTGATATCAGTGATATGTGGTTCCAACAAGATGGTGCCAGATGCCACGCAGCTGATCAATCAATTGTTTTTTTGAAGGGGAAGTGCGGTAATCGTGTAATCTAGAAAAATAGTCCGATCGAATGGCAACTTCGCTTATGCGATCTAAAACCGTTGGATTTATTTTTATGGGGTTACAATAAGTCGTGGGCTTATGTTAACTTAACACTTAACACTAAATTTTGGAAACTGAACAGAGAAAGAAGAATGATGTAAGGTCTCGGTGGTTCTTTTGCTCTATGGGTGGCATCCAACAATTAATGGGGAGACTTGATTGTTAGTGACTGGCTGGTTTTGTTGTTGTATTCTAGTCACCTACACATCTTACTTGATTTCTGTTGACTGAAAAAATTCAAGTCTTCCGTGCACGGCTGAGATGCGAACACCAAACCTTCCGACAGTTCAGTACTAGAGGTCTGCATGAATGCATTCATTTACTTCTCCCAATGGGTACAGTAGTTCAGTGTATTCTATTTACTGCAGTTATATAAGCTAGTATACTCTAAAAATGGGTACCACTGTTCAAGGGACAACATTCCATCACAAGATAACGAATCGATTGGAAAAGAGTGGATGCTTCATTCAAACAAAACGAGTGCATGTTTAACTGTTAATCTTCACCGAGTACACCGAATGTTTCGATTAATTCGAATGCAGTGAGTGGGTAGTGTGTCTCTCACATTGGTCCAGTGTTGAAGCAATCAATTTTGTCAATGATCAAATTACCTGTTCATTATAATTTGTAAAATGGAATTAGTTGAAGTAAGTTATCATGTAAAAAAATCTTAAATTCGTATTGACTTAGAGGATGGTGAAGGTGCATTTAAAAAATAAAAAATAATAATAATGTATATCTTATAATAAACACTTTTTTCTTTGGTATCGATAATTCTTTTATTAATTTTATTTATAACAGTATTTTTCTCAGCTACTATTTTGCATTATTTCGTAGTCTTTAATCAACAGGTTGGGCTTACTTACTTACTTAGGTGACGTTACAGTCCGGGATGGACCTGAGCCTCAACCAACAGTCTCTCCAGCTAGCCCGGTATTTAACTAACCGCCTCGAGTTTTTTCTTCCAGTTATGTAAGCCACTTAAGGCGAGGTCTTCCTTCGGTCTTCGAAAACTCTGCGGGCCGGAGCATTGGTGCCATTTTTTCTACATGTCCTAGCTTCGCATTAAGACGTCCAATGCGAAGCCTCTTTTTTAGTTCTATATTCATTATGAATGTTTCCTTCATTATTACTTAAATCTAGACAAAAATGAATAAATATAACTTAAAATTAAAAATTTTACTTAAATCTAACTTACTGACTCCATCCGAGCACGCTAAGCTAAGCAATATCTTAAAACTATTTCCTTTTGGCCTTAACCAATCTTAGATATTTTATACCTATGTTTAATCTAAAATAACATATTGATGTTCAAAAAACGTTATACATGCATACATAAAAACATCTGCGAAGCCTCCTGACTAGTTATGTGCCGCTGTACAGCTCGTATAGTTCATCGCGTCGAAGAGTCTTCGCCTTCAGCACCTGTCAACGCAAACGGGTGTTGTATATAATATCCTCAGTCATTCGAGAGAGGACTTAACTACTGAATTGATTTTTTAGCTCAAAGAAGCAGCGGTTGGCAAGAGTAATCCCTGGCTTGATCTCCGATGAGATGTCATTATCAGATGTTATAGCAGAGCCGAGGTATACAAAGTGCTTATCCACCTCAAAGTTATGTTATCTATTGTGACGTCCTGTCCAATTCGTCGGTGCTGGGCTACATCTTGCTCTATTAGAAATTGTTCAAGTCGGTTTGGAACCAGTTTTAATTTTCTAAAAAGCCGCATCTGAAGGGCTTCCACCAGCTCTGTGTGGTCTTCCCATATGGGTTTCAGTTCCCCATGCCTTATTCAGTACATACACAATTGGAATTATGTTTTCATGTTATGTATACTTAAAGCCATTAAAACATTGTAAAATGTGTATATTTAACTCTAGTCCATCTCTGAAGGACTACCCTACATTTGGAACAAACAAAACTTCAGGCCCCTAAAAAATAGGCGGCTTATGAAAACATAATTTTAGCATATCCTATATGAGCCGCTCAACAATATTTTGCAAGAACAGTGGTTTACATATGAAAGTTGCATTTTTATACGACAGAAGGACCGACGAGCATATAAAAACAAAAGTTCCGACATGTTACATGAGCGTGCCTACGATCGATTGGATATCACGATGATTTTTATTTTTTGTTATTTATATGCTTGTAAATATCTATAGGTCATTGTTTCCGAAATGCGTCGCGTCTTTTATTTACTCAATTCTTTAAAGTTGTGATCATTGTATGATAGGCAATTGTTTGTTTAAAATATTTTTTGTTAATACACAATTACACCCACAATGAAAATAAACATGAATATTTGATAGCTATGCAGCCTGTATGCAGAACCAAGTGCACACCGAGTATTCGATGTGTGCGCAAATTGCACTAGTGCACACCGAGTATTCGGTGTACTCTATGAAGTGTACCCGTTTGATATGAGTACACTGAACTAAATGTTTTGTTATCAATGGGTGAAGTACTCACTCGCTAATCGAATATCAAGTGATTCATTCGTTTGATTTTTCAAGATGTGAATATAATGAATGAGGTACCATAAAAAAATTGAATGTCTTGAAATGTGGTTCAAGACATTCAATGCAGACCTCTATTCAGTACCATGTCCACAACGTTAGAGAGCTCAGAAACTCATAATTCCGGCCATAATAATGTAGAAGAGAAGAATTAATTGGTACAAACCTGCGGTGGTCTCGTTCATATGAGTATTTTATACCCAAAATATTTTAATGCAAAATTTTTATATTCTTATTGAAACACCCTTTATTTATTTATAATTTCTTTTTTAATGAAAGAGCTATTTTTAAATAAACATTTAAATAAAAAAAAATTCTCAAATAATGCTTAAGTGCTCAATAAATGCTTAAAATATGGCCGACAATTTATGAAACAAAATTCTTGAACAAAAAGTTATTAGTGGAATAAGTCTTATTTTAATACTTATACAAAAGTTTATAATTACCAAAATCCTAAATACTATTTTTATAATTTTATAATTTTTTAAAATATTTAATTATGAGGTATTTAATTATATAAAACACTTTTCAATGATATATTTTAAATCCTCCCTATGTAAGAGCTAAACAATTAGTTTACAATTTTTCATTTCGTATTATTTACAATTTTTCAGATAGCTTTCCTTACGATTTTCTTTATTCCATTTTACTGATAATTCATCGATGAATCCATTTATTGATGACTGCCTTGCATTATTGACTGCTGCTGGTGCTGATACATATGATAGTTGTTCCACATTTGCTGCTCCTGCATGGCTGAGTGCTGCATGGCTGAGTGCTGCATTGCTGAGTGCTGCATGACCATGATTTGTTCCGGAGTCGGAAAATACATAGCATAAGGTGTTGATGGAACTTGTGGGTGTGGATGATGCTGTCCGTAGGAATGGTGGTGTATTTGGTATGGATGGAGATTTTCCTTCCTTCTTAGACGTCCAGTTGTCTCGCCAATAGTGACATCTTCCGCAGAAGGATCCAATGTCCAGTAGTGTCCCCTTCCTGGATCATCTAATTGTCTTGGTACTCGAACGAAACATTGATTGATACTCAAGTTGTGACGAATTGAATTCTGCCAAATGCTCTTGTTCTTTTGGTAAAATGGGAATTTTTGAGCAATCCATGAGCAAATATCACTGAGTGTAAGGATTCCCTTTGGGCTGCTTCGAATGGCCATCACAATCAGGGCACTATAAGTGTATGGTGGACGTTGTTCGGAATCTTCTTCGCTGCTTGTTGATAGTGCTTGTGGTTGTTGATTGAACGATTGTCGTTTACGGATCTCTTCACTTGAATTGGAGTGACTATTATTGTTTTCCGAAAGAATTGATCTAATTGAAAACTTTGATTGAAAAACTGGTGCCATTTCGATATACGAATATAAATGGTAAATATTATTAAAATAACTTTTAAGATAAACTGGACGAGGTGTGACCGTTGAAGTGTCAAAACTAACTGATGCATTTGAATATCATGATCAGCATATTTATAAAGTAAAAGATCTACCTAAACTAATATTTGAAAATGATCCCAAAGTGTCCTGTAGTTTAGCTTTTTAATCCATTTAATCCATTTAATCCACTTAATCCACTTGTTTTACACCCAGCTTCCTTTTCTGATTCATCCTGGAATATCCCAAGCAAGTGGATTAAATGGATTAAATGGATTAAGTGGATTAAGTTTGCGCCAAGGTTGCATGCTCAGGTTTATTGTTCATGTGCGTATTTTGCGTTAATTGACTGGCATGTTTTAAAACTTTACAGCATCAGCACATACATATGTTGATGTAGTGATTGTAGATTAAAAAAATTGTTAATAATTAAAAAACTATATGGCTATGCCAAAACACTTATTTTACATGGAGCTAAGAAGAGAATCATTCTTCTCAAATATTAAAATTTAATGCCAACCCGTTCATTGTTATTAAATATTTTAGATCAATTTTCTGATAAGTAAATAAATTAAAAATAATTGTAAATTAGGGTGGACATGCACAAAAAATTGTTTCTTCGGTCTTCGATATCAAGTACGTGGAATTCGATCAAAATAGCAACGATTTTGTATAAATTGTTCGCAAGAAATGATATTAAGTATAATATTCCAGAAAAAATTATAATATTTATAAATATTTGTATTAAATTTTAAACTTTGATAAAATTGTTTCGATTAAGTTGTTTCTCGAAACCACAAACAACCGAATTTTATTGTTTCACTTAAAAGGATTAAAGGGATTAAAGAGATTAAAGGGATTAAAAGGATTAAAGGGATTAAAAGGATTAAAGGGATTAAATGGATTAAGTAGCTTAAAATGTAACTCACACCAGTACATTATATTTCACATGTATACATATAACGGAGATCTGTTATCCCGACTACCTGCGGTATATGTATATAGGACCCAATTTTACCATAACCATATGTATGTGTGTAAGTGTGCTGTTGGCTTGGTAAGGCTTGTTCAAAATTTTGAAATGCCAAATGTATTTTAAGAAAAAGAGGCCCAATTTCAGAATTTGGCGCAATTATTTTTTGAAGATTCGAATTTCTATTTTTTTCCAAATCTTCTACATATTAAATAATATTTTACGAATATATTGGCTTACGTTTAGCGTAAAATATATTTGAGGAAATTGCAATAATTATTTAGTAAATTATGTATTGACTTTGATTTAATTCAAAAAATATAAAATCTCAATTATTGTGCTAAGCGCAATAGCTAAGCTGAAAGACAATTTGAACTCGTATTTTCTTAAAATTGAAGAGCTACTATAGTTAGTTTCAATCTTTTTGAGTAACATATTCAAAAATTGTTTTATTTTATTTTGTTTCTGCATTCGACTAATTTATTAAATAATTAGATTTTGAGCAACGTTTTAATAAGACCAGCATTTCGATGAAGCGTTTTCTTAGTCTTTGCATTTGTCTCGAAATTCAATATCTCAAATTTCTCACTCCACATTATGGCGAATTTTGAGTACAAATCTTGGGATTCCCCTAACAACATCAAATTAACTCGAAAATTGAAGCATCTTGATCATTTTTATTGTCATGGCGATGGCGCAATAGTTAGCTCATTGGACTATCACGCAGTCCACGCAGGTTCGATTCCTGGCTGGGTCACCAACAATTTTTCAAATCGCCATCACCCTTTCGGCGGGCAATGGCAAACTCCCGAAAGTAAAATTGCCTTCGAAAAAACTTCTGAGAGAGTGCCGTGCGGACTCGGCGATAAACCATAGGCCCCGCTCAGATGTGACAATTATGACAACATGAGCAACACAAATGAGTGTCAAGAAGCTAGGCCATGGCCCATACCGGGCTGCCAGCGCGAAAGTGTTTTTTTTTTTTTGTCAAAAATATAAAAAATAAATTTTTGATATGATAATGAATTCACCACACTGTGGTAACTATTTCTTGTGTGGCCAGAATACCAAACAGCTGAATGCTCACACGAAACCTCACAAGACAAGTACGAGTATCACAATTTTCGCATCACTGACATTCGTGAGTTGTGATCACATCACAATCAGAATAGCGACATTAATTTAATTTTTTCGTCGATGCAAATGATTACGATGTTATGGTGGATAGAAATCGCTATCGCATAACTTTGTAAGACTATTTATGGTCAAAATCGGGTGGATTTGATATCAGTGATATGTGGTTCCAACAAGATGGTGCCAGATGCCACGCAGCTGATCAATCAATTGTTTTTTTGAAGGGGAAGTGCGGTAATCGTGTAATCTAGAAAAATAGTCCGATCGAATGGCAACTTCGCTTATGCGATCTAAAACCGTTGGATTTATTTTTATGGGGTTACAATAAGTCGTGGGCTTATGTTAACTTAACACTTAACACTAAATTTTGGAAACTGAACAGAGAAAGAAGAATGATGTAAGGTCTCGGTGGTTCTTTTGCTCTATGGGTGGCATCCAACAATTAATGGGGAGACTTGATTGTTAGTGACTGGCTGGTTTTGTTGTTGTATTCTAGTCACCTACACATCTTACTTGATTTCTGTTGACTGAAAAAATTCAAGTCTTCCGTGCACGGCTGAGATGCGAACACCAAACCTTCCGACAGTTCAGTACTAGAGGTCTGCATGAATGCATTCATTTACTTCTCCCAATGGGTACAGTAGTTCAGTGTATTCTATTTACTGCAGTTATATAAGCTAGTATACTCTAAAAATGGGTACCACTGTTCAAGGGACAACATTCCATCACAAGATAACGAATCGATTGGAAAAGAGTGGATGCTTCATTCAAACAAAACGAGTGCATGTTTAACTGTTAATCTTCACCGAGTACACCGAATGTTTCGATTAATTCGAATGCAGTGAGTGGGTAGTGTGTCTCTCACATTGGTCCAGTGTTGAAGCAATCAATTTTGTCAATGATCAAATTACCTGTTCATTATAATTTGTAAAATGGAATTAGTTGAAGTAAGTTATCATGTAAAAAAATCTTAAATTCGTATTGACTTAGAGGATGGTGAAGGTGCATTTAAAAAATAAAAAATAATAATAATGTATATCTTATAATAAACACTTTTTTCTTTGGTATCGATAATTCTTTTATTAATTTTATTTATAACAGTATTTTTCTCAGCTACTATTTTGCATTATTTCGTAGTCTTTAATCAACAGGTTGGGCTTACTTACTTACTTAGGTGACGTTACAGTCCGGGATGGACCTGAGCCTCAACCAACAGTCTCTCCAGCTAGCCCGGTATTTAACTAACCGCCTCGAGTTTTTTCTTCCAGTTATGTAAGCCACTTAAGGCGAGGTCTTCCTTCGGTCTTCGAAAACTCTGCGGGCCGGAGCATTGGTGCCATTTTTTCTACATGTCCTAGCTTCGCATTAAGACGTCCAATGCGAAGCCTCTTTTTTAGTTCTATATTCATTATGAATGTTTCCTTCATTATTACTTAAATCTAGACAAAAATGAATAAATATAACTTAAAATTAAAAATTTTACTTAAATCTAACTTACTGACTCCATCCGAGCACGCTAAGCTAAGCAATATCTTAAAACTATTTCCTTTTGGCCTTAACCAATCTTAGATATTTTATACCTATGTTTAATCTAAAATAACATATTGATGTTCAAAAAACGTTATACATGCATACATAAAAACATCTGCGAAGCCTCCTGACTAGTTATGTGCCGCTGTACAGCTCGTATAGTTCATCGCGTCGAAGAGTCTTCGCCTTCAGCACCTGTCAACGCAAACGGGTGTTGTATATAATATCCTCAGTCATTCGAGAGAGGACTTAACTACTGAATTGATTTTTTAGCTCAAAGAAGCAGCGGTTGGCAAGAGTAATCCCTGGCTTGATCTCCGATGAGATGTCATTATCAGATGTTATAGCAGAGCCGAGGTATACAAAGTGCTTATCCACCTCAAAGTTATGTTATCTATTGTGACGTCCTGTCCAATTCGTCGGTGCTGGGCTACATCTTGCTCTATTAGAAATTGTTCAAGTCGGTTTGGAACCAGTTTTAATTTTCTAAAAAGCCGCATCTGAAGGGCTTCCACCAGCTCTGTGTGGTCTTCCCATATGGGTTTCAGTTCCCCATGCCTTATTCAGTACATACACAATTGGAATTATGTTTTCATGTTATGTATACTTAAAGCCATTAAAACATTGTAAAATGTGTATATTTAACTCTAGTCCATCTCTGAAGGACTACCCTACATTTGGAACAAACAAAACTTCAGGCCCCTAAAAAATAGGCGGCTTATGAAAACATAATTTTAGCATATCCTATATGAGCCGCTCAACAATATTTTGCAAGAACAGTGGTTTACATATGAAAGTTGCATTTTTATACGACAGAAGGACCGACGAGCATATAAAAACAAAAGTTCCGACATGTTACATGAGCGTGCCTACGATCGATTGGATATCACGATGATTTTTATTTTTTGTTATTTATATGCTTGTAAATATTTATAGGTCATTGTTTCCGAAATGCGTCGCGTCTTTTATTTACTCAATTCTTTAAAGTTGTGATCATTGTATGATAGGCAATTGTTTGTTTAAAATATTTTTTGTTAATACACAATTACACCCACAATGAAAATAAACATGAATATTTGATAGCTATGCAGCCTGTATGCAGAACCAAGTGCACACCGAGTATTCGATGTGTGCGCAAATTGCACTAGTGCACACCGAGTATTCGGTGTACTCTATGAAGTGTACCCGTTTGATATGAGTACACTGAACTAAATGTTTTGTTATCAATGGGTGAAGTACTCACTCGCTAATCGAATATCAAGTGATTCATTCGTTTGATTTTTCAAGATGTGAATATAATGAATGAGGTACCATAAAAAAATTGAATGTCTTGAAATGTGGTTCAAGACATTCAATGCAGACCTCTATTCAGTACCATGTCCACAACGTTAGAGAGCTCAGAAACTCATAATTCCGGCCATAATAATGTAGAAGAGAAGAATTAATTGGTACAAACCTGCGGTGGTCTCGTTCATATGAGTATTTTATACCCAAAATATTTTAATGCAAAATTTTTATATTCTTATTGAAACACCCTTTATTTATTTATAATTTCTTTTTTAATGAAAGAGCTATTTTTAAATAAACATTTAAATAAAAAAAAATTCTCAAATAATGCTTAAGTGCTCAATAAATGCTTAAAATATGGCCGACAATTTATGAAACAAAATTCTTGAACAAAAAGTTATTAGTGGAATAAGTCTTATTTTAATACTTATACAAAAGTTTATAATTACCAAAATCCTAAATACTATTTTTATAATTTTATAATTTTTTAAAATATTTAATTATGAGGTATTTAATTATATAAAACACTTTTCAATGATATATTTTAAATCCTCCCTATGTAAGAGCTAAACAATTAGTTTACAATTTTTCATTTCGTATTATTTACAATTTTTCAGATAGCTTTCCTTACGATTTTCTTTATTCCATTTTACTGATAATTCATCGATGAATCCATTTATTGATGACTGCCTTGCATTATTGACTGCTGCTGGTGCTGATACATATGATAGTTGTTCCACATTTGCTGCTCCTGCATGGCTGAGTGCTGCATGGCTGAGTGCTGCATTGCTGAGTGCTGCATGACCATGATTTGTTCCGGAGTCGGAAAATACATAGCATAAGGTGTTGATGGAACTTGTGGGTGTGGATGATGCTGTCCGTAGGAATGGTGGTGTATTTGGTATGGATGGAGATTTTCCTTCCTTCTTAGACGTCCAGTTGTCTCGCCAATAGTGACATCTTCCGCAGAAGGATCCAATGTCCAGTAGTGTCCCCTTCCTGGATCATCTAATTGTCTTGGTACTCGAACGAAACATTGATTGATACTCAAGTTGTGACGAATTGAATTCTGCCAAATGCTCTTGTTCTTTTGGTAAAATGGGAATTTTTGAGCAATCCATGAGCAAATATCACTGAGTGTAAGGATTCCCTTTGGGCTGCTTCGAATGGCCATCACAATCAGGGCACTATAAGTGTATGGTGGACGTTGTTCGGAATCTTCTTCGCTGCTTGTTGATAGTGCTTGTGGTTGTTGATTGAACGATTGTCGTTTACGGATCTCTTCACTTGAATTGGAGTGACTATTATTGTTTTCCGAAAGAATTGATCTAATTGAAAACTTTGATTGAAAAACTGGTGCCATTTCGATATACGAATATAAATGGTAAATATTATTAAAATAACTTTTAAGATAAACTGGACGAGGTGTGACCGTTGAAGTGTCAAAACTAACTGATGCATTTGAATATCATGATCAGCATATTTATAAAGTAAAAGATCTACCTAAACTAATATTTGAAAATGATCCCAAAGTGTCCTGTAGTTTAGCTTTTTAATCCATTTAATCCATTTAATCCACTTAATCCACTTGTTTTACACCCAGCTTCCTTTTCTGATTCATCCTGGAATATCCCAAGCAAGTGGATTAAATGGATTAAATGGATTAAGTGGATTAAGTTTGCGCCAAGGTTGCATGCTCAGGTTTATTGTTCATGTGCGTATTTTGCGTTAATTGACTGGCATGTTTTAAAACTTTACAGCATCAGCACATACATATGTTGATGTAGTGATTGTAGATTAAAAAAATTGTTAATAATTAAAAAACTATATGGCTATGCCAAAACACTTATTTTACATGGAGCTAAGAAGAGAATCATTCTTCTCAAATATTAAAATTTAATGCCAACCCGTTCATTGTTATTAAATATTTTAGATCAATTTTCTGATAAGTAAATAAATTAAAAATAATTGTAAATTAGGGTGGACATGCACAAAAAATTGTTTCTTCGGTCTTCGATATCAAGTACGTGGAATTCGATCAAAATAGCAACGATTTTGTATAAATTGTTCGCAAGAAATGATATTAAGTATAATATTCCAGAAAAAATTATAATATTTATAAATATTTGTATTAAATTTTAAACTTTGATAAAATTGTTTCGATTAAGTTGTTTCTCGAAACCACAAACAACCGAATTTTATTGTTTCACTTAAAAGGATTAAAGGGATTAAAGAGATTAAAGGGATTAAAAGGATTAAAGGGATTAAAAGGATTAAAGGGATTAAATGGATTAAGTAGCTTAAAATGTAACTCACACCAGTACATTATATTTCACATGTATACATATAACGGAGATCTGTTATCCCGACTACCTGCGGTATATGTATATAGGACCCAATTTTACCATAACCATATGTATGTGTGTAAGTGTGCTGTTGGCTTGGTAAGGCTTGTTCAAAATTTTGAAATGCCAAATGTATTTTAAGAAAAAGAGGCCCAATTTCAGAATTTGGCGCAATTATTTTTTGAAGATTCGAATTTCTATTTTTTTCCAAATCTTCTACATATTAAATAATATTTTACGAATATATTGGCTTACGTTTAGCGTAAAATATATTTGAGGAAATTGCAATAATTATTTAGTAAATTATGTATTGACTTTGATTTAATTCAAAAAATATAAAATCTCAATTATTGTGCTAAGCGCAATAGCTAAGCTGAAAGACAATTTGAACTCGTATTTTCTTAAAATTGAAGAGCTACTATAGTTAGTTTCAATCTTTTTGAGTAACATATTCAAAAATTGTTTTATTTTATTTTGTTTCTGCATTCGACTAATTTATTAAATAATTAGATTTTGAGCAACGTTTTAATAAGACCAGCATTTCGATGAAGCGTTTTCTTAGTCTTTGCATTTGTCTCGAAATTCAATATCTATTGTCGGACCTTAATAAAATAACGAAATTACCTAATACCAATTCGAGTAAAATTTATTCTCATGGTCTACGATTGGTGCACTAACGTAGGCTTTTGGCCAATAACCTTAACCTCACCACTAAGGCTGTTCCCTTTACGAGAAAAATAATAAAGTGAATTGTCTGACTTACGAGTATCTAGTTCTTAAAAGTATAACCAGCAATTTTTTTCAGTTAAGCTATTCGGTTGTCATTCTGAATAACATACTTCATTGGACTTATCATATCGTCGAAAACCTACAAAGCGCTGTCCTTTTTCTAATACTATTATTTAGGTGAGCTTTCGACAAGATTGTGACTTGTTTTCGCGAGCTCACTCTGGTATTATATACCTATATTATAACGTCTGATATAATGTATCAGCATTCTTTGTACTTAGACATAAGAAAATCTACTTTCGCTGTCTGTAGGAATTCATTTAGCCGTAATCTGAGCCGGAAAATAATTTTAGTCGGCTCTTGAAGGATGACTGACTTGAAGGTCTAGCACTGGTATCATTTAGGAGGACGGAGACGTAAGATTTCACTTCTCGTTGAAAAAACTTGTTTTTTTTTCTTAATGGGGCTCTGCTAGAGCTGCAAATAAGCTTGCTAAGCACGGTCCAGAGACAAGTTTTCCCGGACATAATACTAGTTAAGCCCCCTTTTTTTACTATAATTGTAATTAAGGATCACTGTGAATATTACTGCAGATTGCATGACTCTTTAAGATATTAACAGACTAAATGAATGCTTCCTAATGTCTCATAGATGTCAGCAAATTTCTTGTTGTCTTTCAGTAAGAAAGACTGTGAGCTATTTACTGACATCGTTACGGGGCTCTAGACAATTGCTAATCTCCTAAATGTGGGACTACTACATTAGATAGCCACTTTGCTCTGCGTGCTCTATTTCGACAGAAAAAAATTCTCTGTCTGAGTTTATATAAACTTAAGCTCTTGATGAATTTTAACATTGTGATAGAAGCCATTCTCATGTTCTTACCTTTTACTTTGTGAATCATAAATCTAGGGGAGTCAAATTGGGTGATACTGTGAGCCAGTATAAATCGGCAAAACGTGACATCAAGCGATCGGAATGTCTGTTGTGGCTGGTGCAGTATGTTCTATTGCTTTGTCCTGTAGAAAACATATCCACCGGTCTCAATTTATCAAGTTGAGGAATAAAAGCTTCATAGACCACTGTTCTAAAAAAAATGATCCAATAATTTTTCCAGCGTAAGAACCACAGCATCCATCGACTTTGAGCGGATGTTATGGCTCTTTCTACATTACTCGTAGATTTTAAATGCACAAGAACCGCAAAGATCGAGCTATCTCGTTATGCTTGTTGGCTGAGGCCCAGGTTCACCCTGGACTATAAGTACGTCAGTAAAAACCGCAAATTTTGTTTTTTACGTATTTAGATAGGTTAAAATGTAAGCATAGGTAGCTCATAAACTTTGTGCACTTTTAAAGGATATTATTTTCAAGTCTTTCAACAAATTGCATCACAGAGACGTGTTCAGAATAATTTATTGCGCTGCACGTCAACTGGTCGGTGTAGACGGAGCTTCTATTATATTTTCAGCCACGGCAGCGATGTTTCAGAGCTTAACCTTCCGGAGCTGCTCGGCCCTGTCGTGCACCTAAATCACTGACGAATTCTTTATCAAAAAACATCGAAACGATTGTTTAAATCGTAAATTCTGCAGGAGTTCGCGACGATTTCATACATTATGGTTCAGTGTGTAAGGTAACGACAACATTTGCTAAATAAACATCACTTGCATTCGAAATGCTCCTCCGTTTAAAGTTTTAAACAAAAAAGTTTTGCCTTAAATAAAGCCAAATGGAAAAAATATTTTTTTAACCATTAAAAATTATTTAATATCTCAATTCAAAAAATCTCGAAATTTTTCGAAAAATATTAATTCATTTTACCAAAGTTTATAGTTTTCATTTCGTTGTTTTCTAACTAAGTACAGGTTAACGAATGTAACCGTGGATAAGAGTTCCTTCCTTCTTCATTTATTTTTTTAAGCTTTTTACTTTCTGTGTATTTAATTTTGTTAAGCATCAGTAAGTTAAACTTTTCAACAAACAAATACAGACTCCCTCATCCACATAAAAATGCACTGACACAGAAAATACTCGTAGCCATATAAACTTCCTAGAACCAAAGTTTTCCCATTAATGTTGGCAATTTTTAGATTCCTTTACTCTACTCTGTGTGTGTTTCTTTATTTTTTTCGGTTCGCTTTTGAAATCCTAAAATCAATGAATATCCTTGCTGCTTACGTTTGTATTCCTGTGAACAAAGAAAAAAACATGATGTTCTTAAAAATCAACCAGCAGGCACCATGTGCGCCTCACTCCAGCTCAATTACCAGAATAAAATATTTACCTAACCTACGACCTTCAGTTTTCACCTACACCCCACCCCCAGCCCCAGCTTCTGGTGGAACTTATTTTTGGAAGAAGAAAATTCTAAACATTCTTGCTTTTTGTGTTTTGATTTGCTTCACCATACCTTTCCTCATCTGTTCTGCTATTTTTATTGCATTTTCTTCTCTCTTCCATCTGGCCTCTGTCATGCCCCGTCGACGATTCTATAGGTACTATGCCAGTCTATTTTTGTAAAATGAAATAAATAAACACCGCAGGGGCCTGGATGCATGTAAGGAGGAGAAAAACAATTTTAATTTTCATTTCATTCAATGAATTTCTGAATTCAAAAATTGCTATCACTTAAAGTCTCAGCACAATCCAGCAACCAGCAAATTACCTTTAAGCGAACGCGTACACCACCATTTTCAGATGTAGGGAATAGAGTATCGTTGTATCTGGAGCTCTTTGGGTGGAAACTCTAATAGCCACCCCGAACTGTATCCTGTTAAATTGGGTATATTTAAAATTTTAAACAGTAAAAGCTCGGTTGTGCGGTGGTGAAAAATGAACCTAAACTGTGACTACATGGAAAGCAAGGAGTCGCGATGGAATGACAAGTCGACGGTATTTGGACAAGGTTCAGGAATGGCCGCATCAGATGTCGGGTAACTCCATGGCATTGTTATCTGGTATCTAAATTTCAGCCAGTGGGGGTTATCTCAAAGGTGGAATGCTTGGTGGGAATTTAGACAGGACGCTCTGTGTAAACGTTTCATTGAACGGGTGTCCATTGTTTGCTAATCCAACAATAGTTCTTTTTTGGATTTGAATTTGTGTACGTGTATAGTCCAGCACATGTGCATCCGTTGACCATTTGGTCCACTCTCTGTGGCTTTTATTGGTTTTTGTGAATTGTAAGCTTTTGAAATACTACAAGTGCAGTGGTTAAGGGGAAAATACGATCAGTTGGAAGGGTTTGGTTTTATAGTAATGTTGAACCAGTCGAGGCATAAATAAAAAGTTTATCTTGTCGATGATGCTGGGATTTAGTGGTAAGTCAGGGTGTTTCAACTTCGGCTTTGTAATGGGTTTTTGGGTTGTTTTTGGAATGTTTGAAAAAATGCTATACGATGACGCATATTTATTTTTACATAAAGGTAAGAGCAACAAAAAGTTAGAAATTACAAATCAAAGCTACTTGAGTTTACTCATTTTTCTAGAACAATTAATGCGAAAAACTTTTCACAAATTCTAGAAAATACGAAGATGCGAAGTTTTGTTCGATACTGTTGATAGATACCAAATAAATTCTACCAAGTCTAACTTAAATAAATGTGTTAGGATAATGTAAGGACATTTACTCATTTTATGCACTACTCGTAAACAAACAACTTTGAAACATTTTCGATGCGCCGCAAAAAAAGTGGCCTTTTCTACAGCCGTTCACATACCTTTCGATGAAAATCGAGAATTTTGAACAATAAAATGAAGAAAAGCAACTTAAAAAAGGCAACAGCGACACGAAAAGTGTAACAATTAGGACGCCGTGAAAGTGCGGTAGTATAATAAATGCAGTGCGAAGAATGAAGAACTCTTTCATAAGATTTCGATTTTCGAATGTGTGACAACGGCATTGTTCGCAATTTCTTTGCTAATATCAGAAGAATTCTGTCCTTAGCGTAGGAATGAAACTAAGAGCCGAATTGAGACCTTTGACGAAGCGTCAACATGTACAGTCAGGTTAAATCGGAAGTGCAACTTCGAGGTGGTCAAAGATATTGTCTTTCTAGGCTCAGAAGTTAATATAATCAGAACACTACCTTAGATATCAGAGGCAATTAAGCAACAAGGACTTCTCTGTAAAATCGCTCTCCTTTAAACATTTTAAACAATTGATAGTCTTCTCTACTTCCAAAGGCTTTTTGTCGTTGAGGGAGGAAACAGCTTCGAGTGATCTGTGTCCCTATTTATACCGAAGAAAGTTATATAAGAAGCAGAAAAAGACCCCACCTCGGGAGATGTTCGTAAGTGAAGACAGACTAAATTCAATTTAGTGTCTAAAATTGGGAATAGATAGCTCCTGGATAAAGAGCAATATAAGGTAAGGCTCTTCTTCACCCCAGCGCCGAACCTTAGTTATTCAGGCTGTTTTTATTGAGTTTGTTTGATTCACACCTCATGGCAAAAATAATGTATTAAATAAATTGAAGTCTGTGTAATTCATATCCAAACCCACCAAGTACTTACTGGTATGTTGTAGAGGATAAGTTTTCTGCCAATATTACTTAGCGAGTCAAATTATCAATGCGGTAATGTTCACATACGTTGGAAAAGATAATTTCATCTGCTCAGGGTCTTCAAAGATCCTTGAGTCCTTGAGTCCTATATAAAATGCTTAAGAAAAATAGTCAACTTAGGGATAAGTACAGATCTTTCACTCGGGCGTGCGAGTATATCCCTGATAACTGCGGAGTTGATGAGTAAAATTTAGTTTAGCGGCCTTGTGCCGGTGCTCAAAGTAGATGTTGAAACAATCAAAGTGCCGAACTTACCACAAGATAAATATATTTCTTTCCGCAACATATTTTCGACCCCACAAAATTTAAAAACCCTAAATGAACTTTGACACACAACATTTTTAAAAGTGAGACTAACACGGGTGGGTCCGAAACTTAAATATTTTTCAAGAGGATGGTCGGAGGTACACGAAATAAATCCATCTATCTACGTATCTACATTGGTTTTGCAAAAAAATCATAAAATATTAATTTTTTTTTTTCCCCTACAACATAAACAAACAATCTGACCTCTTAATTTCTTCGCCCTTCTAAAGAATAGACGAACTCTCTACACACCAAACACAACATTTGCAAATTAAGGAGGCACACAAAATACTATTCACAATTTCGCACGCTATTTTAAATGGCTTTTGAAGTGAAATTGGCACGAATGACCGCTTTTGACATTGACATTGGGCTTACGAAATGACAAGAACTCCTTCGTTTAGGTTTCGTGCAAACTGGAGGTGCCCAGTCAAATTAGTATACAAGCAAAAAAGAATCGCGTGCTGGAAATTCCCAGACGTTCTTTTGCCTCGATAAAAAATTGTTCTCTATGTTACTTTAAATGCTTTTGGCCTAACAAAACATCATTCTTTTATTTATTTTTTTTCTATTGGAATTAATTTGAAATTAACTTAATACCTTTGTGTCTGATTACAAGAAATAAAAAGAGAATTAACTTTTCGTATCGAGGCGAGACGAGATATTAATCAAAACATGCATTCCCTCATACTCGTAAAACACAAAAGTAGGTTTGGAAATAATTCAGTAAATATTCGTATAAAATAGTCATAACCGAAATGTCGACTTGGAAAAATGATATTTCTGCAAACGTTCAAACAATTAAGTGTTAATGAAGTATGTTAATATTTCTTAGGCTAATTAACCATTTGTTGCGGAGCAGAATAATATTAAAGTTGAATTTTTTCACATGGTTTTACCAACGGAATGTTCTCAAAAGGACGTGGTGGTAATCGAATCATTCATGTAAACATGCAACGCACTCCTCCATTATTAAAGATGTCCAAATATTTTAACCGACAAATTGTTATTAGGTCGTGGCGGTGGCCATGGCGCGATGGTTAGCTCATTAGACTATCACGCAGAGAGTCCGTGGTTCGATCCCCAACATCGCCAACAATTTTTCGAATGGTCATCACCTTTTCGGGGGGCAATGGCAAACTCCCGAAAGTGAAATTGCGTATGAAAAAGCTGATAAGGAGTGCCGTTCGGATGAAATAAAATGAAATGACAACATGAGCAACATAAATGAGTGTCATGAAGCTTGGCCATGGCCCATACGCTACAAAGTTCCAACCAAGGTATGCCCTCGGATATCTCTGAAGAAAAACAACTGAGACGTTGTCGGAGGAAAAACATCTGAGAAATACTGTGAAGGGATTCAACGTTGAATTACTTCAATCGCTACAAACCGACAGAATCTTTGCTGGCCGCATATCCCGCAACTTCTAAGCATCTCCCTTACAATCTGTATCAAGTGCTAAAAATCATTAGCATGCCAAGAGGCGTTTAGAAATTCCGCAATCCATGTACTGGGTGGTTTGGTGAAAGTGCGGACATGTATATGTTGCTTCAATGCGCTACCATTTAGCTGTCAAAACTCAAACAGAAGTTTGTGGACATAAGCAAGGAAATTTGCATTTGTTGAAAATATGGAAAAACCGAATCGAACCAATCGAATTATCCAACTTACATCCGACATTCCCGATGATAAGACTGAAGTGAAAATAGCAATATTATTTTAAGAGCAACAAGGCTATCGGACTAAATAGATAGACGCGTAACCATTTAAGACATCATAAGATAACATATACATTCATCTGACTGGAACCAAGTATGCCCAATGATATTAACTTTACCATCGGAGCCGAAAGTCACTATTAATAGCAACAATTTCGAGGTAGTTAGGGAGTTCACCTACCTCGGAGTAAACATGAACTCCACGAATGACACCCTAGTGGAGTTGCGGCGAAGATTTACCCTAGAAAACCGTTACTACTTCGGCTTGGCCAAACAATTGGGTTAAAAACTCCTAACTCGAAGGACGAAATGTGTGCTCTAAAAAACCCTTTTCCTGCCAGTTCTGCTTTATGGCGCCGAGTACTGGACGATAAGCCAAAGCAAAAAGGGAGAGCTGACTCTGGGTTCGTTCGAAAGAAAAATACTTTGGCGGATTTTTGGTCTTGTGTGCGAGGAGGGCGAATGGAGGAGAAGATACAATCGCGAACTCTATGAGCTGTGCCAAGATGTGGATTTAGTCCAAAAAGCCAAAACACGTCGAGAACATTGGCTCGGCCATATCGAGCGAATGCACAATAATGCTCCAGCTAAGAGGATCTTCGAATCTCAGCCCCCAGGTTCGAGAAGACAAAGAAGACCGAACCTCCGTTTCAAAGACCAAGCCATCGCGGATGTCAGAGCGCTTGGTCTGGACAACTGGAAGCAGCGTGCCGGGATCGTAGAGGATGGAAGGCGGCAGTGTCTCAGGCAGATACTCTACACGGGTCGGGAGCCCGTTGGGTAAGTATCAGAGCCCAAGAAAGAAGAACTTTTAAACAAAGCCAAATTTTGAAGTAGCAGTTTCGTTAAAATCGCTTCATGATCGTATATGCAGAATAAAGTAAACAACAGAAACGGTCTTGTTCAGGCATATTCTAAAAAAAACGGAAAGGAGACACGCTGTTTCAACTCCAACTCATGAGATTGTCATGAGATTTAGGAGATAATTTAGGTTCAAGAATACAACAAATACAACAATTACAAGAACTACAAATCTATTTTTAAACAGTACGATTTTGTTCAAATACATGGCGGCGCAAAATTAATCATTCTATTGGAATATGTTATAATTTTGGCAAATGGCGTCGTACGTTAATCATATTTGAAATTTGTGAACTAGACAGCATATATAAACAGATAACCAATGGAGGGCTATACTCTGCAAGAGCGTGGAATAATTGTGTCGATTATCTTACCAATAATCGGTCGGTGGTGTTAGCGCAGAGTGAATTTCGACGTCGATTTCCTAATCGTGTCGCGCCAACTGGGCAAACATTACAGCGCTTAGCTACTTGACTCGAACAGACTGGAATCACAGAAGTCATTCGGCCGTGAATATCGCGGCTGTGGGTGCCGATGTCGCTGAGAACGAAGAAACATCAAGCAGACGACGGGCCACTCAATTGGGCATCAACAGACGGACCCTACAACGAATTTTTGTGAAAGACTAACACATATTCCCGTACAAACTGCAAACAGTGCATCAGTTAATGCCTCCTAACCGTCAGTCGCGTGTGAGTTACTGTCAAGCCATTCTCAATCCCTACAATGAAGAGGACGATTTTGTGTCGAAAATCGTCATGGGCGACGAGGCGCATTTCCACTTCAGCGGTTACGTCAACAAGCAAAATCTTCATTTCTGGGTAACTTAAAATCCGCATGTGATGCACGAAGAGCCATTAAATCCACTCAAAGCCACTGTGTGGTGCGGCATTCACGCAGGAAGAGTGGTTGGGCCGTACTTTTTTGAGGACGCCTTCGACAATTCGGTAACTGTTACTGGCGAACGCTACAGGGCCATGATAAACGACTTCTTAATTCCGGAATTGGACGAGCGAGGCTTGGTGAACATGTGGTTTCAACAAGACGGTGCAACCGCATACACAGCTTAAGCCACAATGGATATTATGAAGCTAGTCTAATAAATTGTAGTGAAGGGTTTACAAGTATAAGGATATTAATATTTGTCGTCGAAAAGGTGTTGTAATATGAAACAGTAAGCCCCTATTTTAAATTGATATGTGGAAGTTGGCAATTATTAGGTACTACCAGTTGCCTTTTACTGGTATCGCTTTATAAATTTAAATTCAAAATCATACTTAAATTACATTTATATATTTTTAAACATATCCTGTAATTATGTAGAAAAAAGCAACTATAATACATATCTTGGCTAGAATGGCAAAGGTGAGGAAACGTCTCGAAACTAGTTCACCAAAGTCGGAAAGAAGGAGAAAATACTTTTTTTTACCAAATAATGAATATTAACTATTTATTTTCTTTTTAAATTTAAAGAGTTAAAAATTATTACATTATTATTTACAATTGAACTGAAAATTATTTACAATTATTTATTTTTGTTTTAATTTTAATAGTTAACTGGTATTTGCTTATGTTTATTGATAGTCCATTTGATTGTTCATGTAACAGACACCTTCTTGTGGCATGACCAATGGTTGTTGTTGTTGCTGTTGATACAGCTGATAGTTATTCCAAATTTGTTGTTGCTCTTGAATAGCAGACTGCTGCATGGCCATAACTTCTTCTGGTGTTGGGAAGTACATTGCATAAGGAGTATTTGGTGATGGCTGATGATGATATGGATGAGGATGATGTTGATATGGATACTGAGTTCCAGCAACTGGATCTCCCCTCCTTAGGCGACCTGTAGTTGCTCCGATAGTGACATCCTCAGCAGATGGATCTAAAGTCCAGTAGTGGCCACGGCCAGGATCATCCAAAGGTCTGGGTACTTTTACAAAGCACTGATTAATGCTCAGATTATGACGGATTGAATTTTGCCAAGTGCTTTTGTTTTGCTGATAGAACGGAAATGTATCTGCGATCCATTGGCAGATCTCATTTAGAGTTAATAGTCGTTTGGGGCTGCTCCGTATGGCCATCACAATGAGAGCACTATATGTGTACGATGGCCTTTGATCGGAGTCTTCTTCACTGCTGGAAGTTGGTTGTTCCTCCATAGGTTGTTGGAATTGCTCTTGAGCAATTTGAGTTTGTTGTTGATTTTCTTCATCACTGTTACTGCCGTTGCTACTGCTGTCCGAAAGGATCGATCTGATTGAAAAACTTGATGTGAAAATGGGAGCCATTTTGTATAAGTAGGAAATTGAAACGAAATCTAATTCTTGAGTTATAGTGAGTGTCGAGGCTACGACTAGGTTAGATATGTACTCTTTCAAACCAAAATGAAACTAATGTCCTTTGCCAAATTTGCAGCCTATTTATACAAAAATTTCATCTATACATAACTGATCATAGAAAGGAAATCCCAAGACTTAATCCACCAGCTTAAGTTACAGACTTAATCCTCCCAAGACACGGAGAACTTGCTTTGAAATCCATGTACTTCATACGTTCTTACCGTGCAATTAAGGTGGATTAAATGGATTTAGTGGATTAAAGGATTAAAATTGTAACATTCTGTAATAATTTTGGAAAAACAGATCTACGTATACGGCAGGTAGAAAAACAATAATTTTTTTAATGATATGTGCTCACTCTGAGGATCAGTCAGGTGGGGTGGGGATGGAGAATCTCCTGTACCTGTGTGTTTAAGACTAGCTCACTGAAGTTAAAAATATTGTAATATTGTTGAAAAATTGTTTGTAAAATTATTTTGTAGAGTGTAAATATAAACATTAATGTTTACACTTAAGTTTTGGCTACAAAAGACCTAAATTTGTATTTGGTTTGCGAAAATTGCTTTATTTATTTCAAACATATTTATGCAGGATTTTGTTAATGCTGAAATAACGTCTTATGATAACTATTTAACCATTCAGTGATTTACTTCAAAAGAAATATCAGAAGTTTTTGTAATAAGTGCATCAGTGAAACGTAGCCAAAGAATTGACGATTTATTAGCAAGCAGAAATGTCTCCAGTTTATTACAACGTACCATTCAATCATAAGTGCGAAATAAATTTATCTTTTAGGGCAAAATCTCGTTGCCTTAGAAAGTAGGATTAACACCTTAACTGCCAGGAAAGATGAATGAAATGAAAAATCCTAGTTACAAGTCAAGAGAAAGCGATCGAGGACGAAATATCTGGAGAAATTTCCTTATCACAAGAACGCAACAGCTATGAATCGTCATTCTTTTTTATATATATCTCTCATTAACCATTTGGATATAGAATGAGTAGTAAGGGTAATATATATCGTAACTGTGGCGCTTGTGGAGTAGGCTATCGGCCAGAAATTGGTATCCATCTTATCTACCTTTTCAAAAAAAAAATCAAAAATTCCCGCAGAAATTAAGTTTTAGGAAAAATTATGAATACTAGGTCACAGAGACCATTTCGTAAGGTAAGGGAAGTGAAGTGAATTTAACCCATAAATTCGTCAGTCTTCGAAGCATTTGGAAAGTCTGATTGGAGCTAAGACGATATTTGACCCATCTGTTGGGGGCTTTTTTTCCAGGAGACCAAATTCAAACAGTTCTGTTCTGCCAGCATTACCCAATATTCCATGTATTCCTAATAAATTAAGTGGCATTTCTTAATGTATCTGGTAATTTCCATTCAAAATTATATAAATCTTTGCCCCCTGATTGTAATACATACATACATATATGTAGACGTAACAACGACCATTGCTGTTTGTTTAGAAAATAATCTTCATCGCTAGCTATGTTCTTAGATTCGATCTCATTTATTTCTTATGCAGAGGACCAGAGCTGGTGTCGTAACATAGAGAATACGAGTACTAGTATGAGACACATATTAGAGGTATTTCCATAACCTTTTGACCACTTTACAAGTAAGCTCCGAACCCGTCTAAGGGGCTTATGGTATTGAATCTTGTCTGATGAGATATGATATGAATTTGCCAGACAGTTTTCAGATAAAACCTTTGAGGAGCAGCAGCAGCAGCTCTATGCTGCTAAGATGATTACTTTAGTTCGAGATTTATTTTTTGACCACACAATCACATATCTGGATGATTTATATGACATTATTATCTACTCTTTCTTTCAAGGATTGGATGATCCTGCATAATACTTTTCAACCATTGTCTTGACTATTCTTTTGGTGGTATCCGATAAATGAGGTGAATGTGACTATCTAAGCTCTTCCATCACAAAAGTTAAGTTTGTTTGTCCCCAACAAAAAAATATATAGAAAAGAATGTATATTCCTGGCAATACAGGGGATCAAAAGAAATGTTCACGGGTAACAATAAAGCAGATAATAACAGCAAACCTCTCCTACCAATCTGACGAAATTTAAAAATTGTTCTCCCTATCAGAAATCTAGCTATCCACAATAGAATAATTGTTGGACGGCATCACAATACGTTCCTCATGAAATTCGGTATCAAGAAAGGACCAACATATTTTTTCATTATTACATAATATACTCGTACCAAAACTCTTGAAAGCAGCTCTTCTGAACTAGGGAAGAAGCCCACTATTTAAAGAACGGAAAAAAATCCGGCTTTACATGGAAGTTGCATTCTTAAATTGCTCTATTCATTGTTTCACACTTTAAGAATTTCATTGAGAATACTCAGTATTTGTGAATGACAGCAATGTCGTCATTGAGATAATTAGCAGCGGTTTTACCAAGATATTGCGCAGAATCAAACAAAACCGCAATATGTTAACTTTATGAGAATATATTTTAATCCTGTCATAAAATATAACTACTACGAGTACATGTTCATCTTTGTATTTTTCACAATTCAAAATTAAAGTAGTTTATCTCGAAACGTTAGTGCCTTTTGCTCAACTTTAATTTCTATTCATTGAATTTCATTCTTGGCACACAAATGTCTAACATTTACGTACGGATGAATGAATGTCCTAACCAAATACCGTAAATTCTGAGGTTAATCCTTTTATTGCAGTGCCTTTACTTTTCGTAATATGCCCGTAGAAGTAAAGTAATAAAGTTTGTCGGTTAGCAGATATTGTAGTTTACAGGTGTACCCATACCTAGAGAGCCAC
The DNA here is from genome assembly GCA_928272305.1 of Volucella inflata. Taxonomy (NCBI): domain Eukaryota; kingdom Metazoa; phylum Arthropoda; class Insecta; order Diptera; family Syrphidae; genus Volucella; species Volucella inflata. Next base: position 108,834,016 of record OV743720.1, on the reverse strand, counting down.
TTGATTGAAGTACCTTTAAGGATATCTTCAAAATCTCAACAACGAAGCCATTTATGACTAGAGTTCGTCTTAATATTCATTCAAAGGATTACAAAGTTTGGTAATCGCATCTAAATGAAATACTTAGATTTAATTATTACAAAACGAACACGGTGATGTCTAGATATTAAAGAAGCTAGCTAGTTTAAAATACTTGGATTATTTTCTTCATGCTTATCATCTATTTTGATTGGAATACCCATCTCAGCTCGAAAGATTATTGATAAGAATAAACTCATTTTGGTGAATTTTTAGTTAAAGGTGACATCTAATGTTTGTCCAAAGACTTTTGTTCGTTACGCTGTTGGCTAACTAAGTAAGTCTGCAATGCAAAGCAGAAAAATCAAAGCGGACAGAATGACAGTCAAGGCATTTGAGCCAAAAACTAAATATGTGCTATTTTGATGTAGTCCAGTTAGATGCACCGAGAAGTGTAAATTAGTGTAAAATAAAAGTCATCCCCTCAGATGATTTACTTACACTCTGCTGGCTTTTGCAGGTTGTCAGATTTAGATAATGACCTAAATCAGGAGCGTTAACAGCCACTCTCCGTTTCATAAAAAGGTCCCTAGAAAACGTGAGTTTTTTTTAACTTGGTACGAGATGGACACTTTGTAGTTGAAACAAACACAAAAAGTAACAATCGAAACTGTAAAAATTACAATACTCCTAATGAGCAGGCAGTAGACGAGCAAAGGAATCCACTTTATTCAAAATCTCCAAATATACACAACTTCAAGCCCATTACCCCGGCTGGAAGAGAAAGAACTTGGAAGTTTTGTTTAACAATTTCAACGACAGCGCGACTTTTTCGAATTCGAAGTAGCGCTCCGAAATAAAATCGCCGACTAGATACTGGTTTGATCATATATTAAAGCTTCAATTAGGCCTAAGACAAATAACAAGTCAGACGGCGCATAAATCAATGACTGAATAGATGAAACGCAACAAAGCAAGCCTGTTTATAAATGAGCATTCTCTTAAAGGTGCTCTCGAAAAATGACAACTGAACGATTCCCAAATATTATGTAGTTTTTCAATGTTCTTTCAGATGTGGCCCAAATGAAAGCAATAGTAATTCCCGACTCTATTAAATAACACTACGATTTAACGGTCTATACAACAAATCAGCAGCCGATAACAAGGGCACGTGATTGATTTCGTTATATTTGTTGGCAATAAAAATCATAGTTTGCATTCCGATATAGGGTACTGAATGAACTATTGCACAGTATACCCTTACTTTTTTATTATGGATTGGAGACACAAATTTTGAAGTCATTTCGATGTTCTTGAAGTATCTGGAGACCCTTCTTCTCCTGTAAATATTTTTTGGAACGGAATTCAATCACAATATAAGATGAGATATTTTAAAATAAAAAAAACTGTAAGGAGTTCGCCGATATGAATAGATAGGTACTTAATCGAATGACAAGGACAGAAACTCTTATCATAAAGGAATACAATACATTTTCCTTAAATTTTAATTTTCATTTTCAATCACAATAATCTGTTCATACAACCTTTGAAAAGGTTAAAAAAGGAGATTATTTCAAGCCGGAATTTCTTCATCAAAATTAAATTGCATATCTAAAATTCCCATACCAACTTTGAATGCCAACCAGCAACGTTCTAATCAACAGCAACTCAGTAACTCAGCAACTATAGCAACAGAAAAAAGATTTTTAATTGAAATCAAAAGATTTAAAAGGAAAAATAGAAGTGTAACTTTCTGTCGGAATTTAAGTTACCAAAATCTTCAATATTAAAGGATTGCAGAGATTCATATTCGTACCAAATAATTCTAGCAAAACGGACGTGCACTTACCATTTGTCTTTTTTTTTCAGCTGATAGCAAAACCACTTACGTGTGGCAAGGACCATGTACCTTTTGGCTTTTCATGGCACAAAAAGTATTACTTGCAAAGCTTATGTGGTCCAGCACTTTTACGTGGCATATCCATTTTGACGGAGGGATTCAGCAGCGGAACAACACTCATGGGAATCGGGGGTAATTACGTAATACCTTCGTTATAGCATTTATCCCAACCCCATCGACCGAGGGATTTATTTAATGTGAATGAATTGCGAGAAAAGGTATTGGCTTGGGCCTTTTTTGGAGCCAAACTCTGATGTATAGAGAATATACGAGAATAACAGCGAATACTCCTACACAGGTGAGATGATTGTTGGGGAATGCTTTACCTATAATATATTCGGGTTATGGAGGCTTTACCCTTGTGGTTGGTTGTCTATTTTGGCTCTTTATCAGAAATCGATGTGCGACCTCGATGTTGAAATTCAATATCTGCAAACCATGTGGGGGAAAGATAGGGTTGGTTATAGGTTGAACGTTGATGCTCCCATCAAGTGAAATTGATTCAGTTTTTGTTTCATGGATAGGGTAGGCAGGTTGTCGTACTACATTCGGTGTGAAACATTTTCGTTACTTTGTTCGACATTACTTGTGACGTGTTGGAATAAGGTGAGCGACCTTAATTGAATTTTACAATGGACTATTGGGTTGAATGGGATTTTTTCCCCTTTCTCAGGATTCAATGACGGGAAACTATTAATTATGTAGGACAATGCCGACCTGGCAGCTTAAGAAGTCTACATGGATAAATGATTGATTGATTTTGGTTGAGATTTGGTTAACGTAATGAAGGTTTAGTTTTGATTTATCAAAAGCATCCTCTGTTTTCTTGAGAAGGATTTTCATGGTTTAAACAACAGATGGGAATGTTAAAGCATTTAAGTTGTATGTTTGTTTTTTGGATACCAACAGAATAAGGATCTACGTTTCCAAACTAATAAGCATTCATTTTATAAACAAAGAAAATATGAAAAGGTTGACATTCCCTATAGTATGTATCGTCTATGAAAGTTATCACACATCATTAGAGTAACATCACTAGATGAAATAAGCAACCACAGAATTAGTAGTCTAGTAGTTCTTTTGTCACCCGATTAGACATATTTTTTGAGGGCCTTTGGTTTAACGCAGATTACCGGCAACTGCGTGTCATGATATAAGAGGCATGCAATGCAATGTTTCAAAAAAAAAATAAGAGCTACGAACTCCATCAGCATGGAAAGGAAGGAACATCAGCTCCTCATGGAAAAAAATGAGCAGAGGAGATTCTGCGAGCTGCGAAACTTAACTACTTTTGAAAATTTGCTTCAAAGACGACCAACATTCTACTAACCAAGACGAGGTCTGGAAAGCTAACAGAGATTTAAAACAGTATTGTCTGTTAAATAGGGAGAACCTCTGACCTGGGCCAATTACATTGTAGAAAAATCATTCTCCAACTACCCAATGTGATTTAAGGACTAATCATAGACCAGATTCTCTTGCGCATTTGAAGGCCCTATTTGTGGGAATAACTTATGTAGAGGTATTTTAAGTTTTGGCGAAGGCATTTGATTCGTAAAAACAACATGCTGCTTTGTGATGCAAAGCCCATAGGAAAGATCCAGAGTCACAAAATTTCAAGTGTCATTACTGTAGTGTCTTCTGTCCTATCAATTGCTGTTTTTTTTTGGACTAAGAAGGGAACTGAGAAATGTTTTCAGTTACGAGCAATGAAAAGGGTACTGCATAAGACCCTTAGTATCTCAGTTCCACTTTATGGCAGCGAAGATGAAGATAATTGATTCTTCGAGTGATTTTTTTGAACGTTGATCGGAACAGTAAAGTGTTATGAAAAGATTTAGTATTCATAGACATTGGGCTAGGACATGTCGAATGAAAGAGCACCATCGTTATGACTAGAGTGTGTTCGCAGGTTTGCTCTGAACTGTAGCGTCGCCTAAAAAGTGAAAACTTCTCGATTCTGCCAGTATATTCAACTTAAATAGCAAAATGTTACTCCATTTCATCAATATGTACCACCAGCACTGTAGGTATATTTTGCAAGTGCTTATCTTAATGTAAATTGATTAATAAATACTTGTAATGTATAACCCACAGATATACAAACTCGTTTTAAATATTTAATTCGAAAAGTTCCCTATTTCAGCACATGTTAGGTGTTCGCCTTTTAAGTGTATCTTCATTCACAAACTTTAAACGCATAACACCATTCGACGCCAATAAAAAATAGTATTTCCAGACCAGAAATAAACTAATTTGTACTTGAACTACTATTATATTTAATTTTAATCCCTACAATAAACCTTTTGTAATTTTCCTTATTTCCAACCGAAACTTCTTCCCTGATCATAAATTTTCCTTTTTCAAATTTCAAGGAGTGTAATAAAAGGATTAGCACTCCTTTTGAATATTTGTTTAAGCATTCCGCGAAATTGATACTATTCTCGTACACACGCGTACGAAAACCAGTACCAAGAACTTTACAAGTATCATAAATAGACGTAACTCAATGAATTTAAAGGATTTTAGGAAATTCATTGAAAAGGATTAGACGCTGACAGCTCATTTCATTCAGAAAGAGATTAAAAATTGATGAACATTTAACAAAAGCTAATCATCAGGGAAACCGCTAATTGCTGGATTAAGACATATTTGTGAAAAACATCCTTAGTGTTAGTTTAGGCAACAAAATGTCTCAGGTGCTTGATGGCTAAAGATGTCTTAATCATGTACATTTTGTGAATGAATAAGTAAAACTTCTGAATGAATTTACGAAATAATTTGCTCAGAAAAACAACTTCGAAATCAAATGTTTACACCTAAGTTTATATAAGATGCATTCTCTAATAGATTTTGTGAAACTGAAGAATGAAATATTCAATTAGTTATACACAACAATCGAAACTCAATCATTAGCCGTAGGTTAGGTTAAAGTGGCCAGTGCACCTAGCTCCATTATGATACTATATTGACTTTACAATGTATATACATATGTATATGTTTATTTGGTCATACAAATCCAAAATGTTTACTAAGCAGTACAAGTTGTGCTAAACAAATTGAATGCACATGCTTCAAGTCTACAGAGATTTGCCTTATGGACTTCTGGGTTGATAAAGTGTCCCTAGCCAAGAAATGTGCCCAACATTTATCTTGAAAGCCACACATATCAGTATAGAAGAAGAGAACCTCATATCAAACTCAAGTTTTTAATTAAATTATTGGTCACAATATGCATCAGTATATTGCATAAAGCTACTCAAATTTCCAAAACTAACTTCAAGAATAAATATTAGTTTATACTACACTACACATCAGGACGAACATCTCAAGTGTTTGGCTTTATTATCCAGCATACATTCCTCTAGATCCACTTACACTTTTCGTTGGACAAACAGAAATATTTCACAATGTCTGTGCATGGAAAACGTCCAAAGTGTGAATCCTCAACATAAAGATTCTTCTTTAAACTATGCTCTATTTCACAGCTCAATAAATTGTACAGATCGGACTCATTGCTTCTTTACTGCAAGTAAATTCTTTCCCAGTTTTGGTAAAGTTAAAGCGAACAACCAAAAACTTAAAAACCGTGTCAAGTATTCCACGTATAACACAAGATGGAAAGTATTGGATGCGTGGCTTCCCATCAATCTCAAAAAGAATACAAATTTTCATCCGCAGGCCCTCATAAGGCTTCAACTTTTGCTTGTGTTTAATAAAATTTATTTATATCCTCATAGAAGCAAAGCACAACAGTACTGTAATTAAGTTACCTGTATCAGACCACATTAAAGATTAAAGGCTCCTCTGATGAAGCGCAATGTAGCCATCTAAGCGATGTAATACGTATCTATATTGGTAATTAATGATACTACTCGTATCTATCATCCCAAATTCCCTTATATTATCCATGCAGATCCTACCAAAATTTTCGATTGTTTAGTTGCGAGTTTCGAGTGATCCTTCCACTTGCAATTTATCTGATTCCAAATTCGGGGTTAAGCCCGAAATTAGAAAAGATGGACCCAATCTGCAGTGTAAGTAATGCAGTTCATGATCAGCCGCAGGGTATTTATGGACATTTGATTTTTACCCAAGGATATCCTCTATTCCACTCAGCCATTTAATTTCTTCGAAACATTACGCTTAATTGTTAACAGTAGAAGCCAATTTTACTAGTAGCCCAGATAAATGCCAAAAGTTGTTTGGACTGCTTCAGCAAAGTGTAACGTAAACAAAAACATAACAAAACATTTATGTAGTGGAGTATTTTGCTGGTCTACAATTTTTTTAATAAAATATTTGTGAAGTTTCTCCCATTTATTCGATCCATATTTGAGCTGCGCAACACATTATCGACCCAGCTGCGGTATATAGGCAGTTAAAAGTCATGCCCGCAGAACTCAGGAAGCCTTTTCTAACGATCTTTGTGTATATGCGAATCCTTCAGTCTTTCGAAATTCTTAACCGCCATCCAAACTGAAGTATTAGCATCAATATCCGTCATTTCGCGAATTTACTTTTGAAAGAATCCATCTATTGTATTATAAAAAGACAGTCTTGCAACAATCATGCCGCAGACTTTGAACACCATAAAACAGAGCGTTCTAAGAAAATATCTAGCTATTATCAATGAGAAAGGTAAGCTGCACAAGATCGCATCCTTTTGGGTTTTGAGTCACCAGAACGTCTTAAGAAACTGATGACATTTACCGAGGTCTAAATGATCTCTGACCTGTAAACACCAACGATCGTGACAAATTGGCCAAGAAACCTCTCCTGATCCTACATCTTCAACTCGTCTTTGTGCTTCTTGAATTAAGACCGTATTTAACCTCACCTTAACCCAAACATCAATTTTGAATATGTTCTTTGCCTTTTTGTCTATTAAAGGGGGTAAAGTTATTTTTCGTCATCGTGGAGTATTTTGAAAGACATGGCTCTTGAAAGCGGAATTTTTCTAATTTTACCGTAAGAAATCACCACTTTGTTCAGATATTTCTGAGCGCACTCGTCTTGACAGCGAATATACAGAAATTAATTAAACCGGGGGAAATTACTAGTTTCTTAGCTTAAGGCCATATTAACCAAATTTAATAAAAAGCCTGCCCAGGACTATGTTAAATTGACGAGAATACCACAGGGCCCTGCCACCCTTGTTTTCTCTTGAGCATCAAAAATATTCAAAAACTTTCAACTCCATTTATTATTCGGTTCATGCATTGCAACTTTTACCTTTATTCAAAGCAAATATGTCTGCTATGGATGCCCTATTCGATTTTCTAAAATCCGATCTCTCGTTTCTGCAAATCCATTGAAAACTGCAGCCTTCTTTCGTTGCAATATCAAAGAACCAGATATTATAAAATGTATATAAATGTCTCGCACCGTCAAAGTTTTTCAGAAAAGTTAGCATTTATTTAATTTTTTCTTATATATGAGCTTAGTATAAATACAAATTTTAAAATTATTTAATTGTTGATGCGTAATTTATAGAACTTAGAAATCCGTTTTACCTAAAGTACTTATTCACTGAAGACTAAAAAACAAGTTACTTGTACGTAAATAAGTAAAAAAAATTTAATACTGTATAAAATATATAACCTATTGTTTAGTAAATATTTTCTATAATATAATGCAACTGAATATTCTTAGTTGTAGATCGTATTTATTATAAAATATATTTATTGTAAAATTTTCTAAAAACATTTTTTGTGTAATTGCATGAGAAATATTTTCTTCGCGAAATCTGCCCTCCGAAAATATGAAAAATCGACAAGTGTCGTTACGTTGCGTATTTTGAAAATTCATCTCAATACATAAACTGCTTACAAACATGTATAGGTAATAGTATATTTGAAAAGTATATAGTTTTAACCCATCCATGCAATACACTGAAACACTGAACAACCAATCAAATCTCTGCATTGAATTTTCTACCTGCGTTCATAAAAGATAACCCTTACCGAACCATATTTAATCCTTTAATCCACTTAATCCATTTAATCCACTTGCTTGATCAACTCTTGCTCGGAGGGATGACTGACATTCTGCGTAGCATTCTGAAAGTTAATCCACTTGTTTGGACAAGTGGATTAAGTTTAGGAATTTCCAAAATTTCAAATGTTACTCTAGATCTACGATGCGTTATGGTATAAATTGGCTGATCACTTCCTAATATATTATCAGTTTTAGTTTAATTCTAAAGAGACGACATCCAGACTCGACTTTAAACAAGAAATTAAATTAACATTTATACGAAACCAACCAGTTATATATACATATTTTACAATGGCTCCAGTTTTCCAATCCAGTTTCTCGATAAGATCCCTCTTATCTGACACCTCCAGTAGTGGCAGCAATAGTGACGAAGAGAAACTTAGAATTATTCGTCAGCAAGAAATGGAAGAACCACAAACATCTATCAGTAGTAGCGAAGAAGATTCCGACCAAAGGCCACCCTACACATACAGTGCTCTCATAGTCATGGCAATTCGAAACAGTCACAAAAGACTCCTCACACTCAATGAGATATGCGCTTGGATTGCAGAGAAATTTCCATTCTACCAGAAGAATAAAAGCACTTGGCAGAATTCTATTCGTCATAATTTAAGCATCAACCAGTGCTTTGTTAAAGTACCCAGACCTTTAGATGATCCAGGAAGGGGACACTACTGGGCACTGGATCCATCTGCTGAAGATGTAACAATTGGAGCAACAACCGGTCGCTTAAGAAGAGGAGATCCAATGGCTGGTAATCAGTATCCTTACCAACATCATCATCATCATTACCTTGCACATCCACCACAAATTTCCACAACCCCTTATGCTGTGTATTTCCCAACACCAGAGGAGATGATGGCCATGCAAAATGCAATGCAGGAGCAGCAACAACAGATGTGGAACAACTATCACATCTACCAGCAGCACCAACAAATGATGCAAAATAACGTCAACTACATGGATACACCGATGGAATATGAGTAAAATCCTGTCAGCAAAGTGTAGAACTTAAACTTTAATAATTGTATATAATGGAAAACAAATTGTAATTATAAATTTGATTTGATATAAATTTTTTTTTGCGACTGTTAACGTAGATTTCCTTTCAAATTTTATTGATTAAATAAAATATTTGCATTAAAACGATTGAATATTTTTATTTTTAAATTAAAAGATTGTTATTAAGCATCAATTTTTAAGGTAATAGTGTTCTTATATACATATATATTTAAATGTCCACACATCAAACATATTAACAATGTTTTGGTTGGAGGTTGACCATGTACTCAAAACCAAGTTAATAACGATGTATTCTTGTATCTAGCTAGTTTCCCGTAAACTGAGCGAAATCCCCAAGACAATTCTCTGGGGATAAAATCTGAGGAAACCAAATAACGTTCAAAAGAAACACAATTTTTCCTTATACGTGTAAATCCTAAATATTACCATAATTCTACCAACAAATACTTCTGTAAGGCCAATCTGTTTGTCCCGCACTCAACACTTTCAGACCTAGAGTGTTTCGAACATTCTCTGGTCGCAAACCGGTCCCGTAAAAGTATCCAAAAATCAAAAACGAGGCGAATCTCCTACAAACAGACCCATTCCAGTTCATTCGCTCGTTCTTTCCATGGTAATGAAACACTTATAAGCTGCCTTACAGGCTTACTTAGATGGTGCGAGATGGATCAGTACCTCAGCCTTCATGCCTTCTCAGCTGACGCGGTCTTCCGCAAAATGTTGCACATGAAATTGGCTAAGGTCGCCTTTCACATGTATGCGACGCCTAAAATTAGATCGTCCTCTACTGCCATACTACAATCCTCTGGATTGGAGTTTGAAACTTTTTGGTTGCTGATCTTTTAATGTACGTGACATAAGTTATTAGATGCAATCGATGGATACCGAGTGTTATTCTCATTACCTTTATTCAGGTCAACACAACCAAAGAATACAATACAATCAACCTCTTCGTGATGTAACTTTGACATCGATTGTTTGGAATATGATGGCGACACAATTTTTAAGTGAAGTATCGTTAAAAAAAATTATATGTTGCAAATATGCTGTAGAATTACTACAACATGCCGAAAAGATTAATACTTCAAAACCTAAGAAGTCTTTATGTCTGATTTTCGATGCTCTCCTGATGAGCGATAGCTTAACAAAGAAAGCGATGTTCATGAAGATGCGAATCGAGCATCCGCAGTCAGATGTATTTGAGATAGATGCAAATGGTTGTACGTTATGGTGGAAATCATAGGGTTTCAAATCCATAAGAAAAAAAAACAGACCTCAGGTTGAAGTAAGTAGATGCAGAACATTTGATACCGATAGATATAGACATTATTACATTCGGTCTCATATTGGCGAGTATACGAGTACACGACATAGAGGGAAAAATTGCACAAAAGCTGTTCACAGGGTGTATCGAAAAAGAAAAAAAGGACATCAAAATCTTTTAAAAATCAAAGCACATCAATATCATTTATGGCATACGCTTAAGCACATTCTAGATTAGCAAGCCCTAGAGCTTTGATTGCTAGATTAATAAGATTCCAGATAGAAAGGAAATTTAATCAGAATTACGACCGATAGCAGATGCTTAAAATTTATCAAACCTTAAGGGTATTTCCACTTCGTTGTATGTGGTCTTGTATCATTGTAAAAGTGTAAAAGTGTATAATTTTCTTACAATACAACAACAATGAAAATGTTTGTCATTTTATTACGCTCTTACACTTTGGCAATGCTCAATATTGTTACGGAGACTGTAAAGGTGTAACATTGCATTGAAAGTATTTTTTTGACAGCTGGTTATTGTCATTTGGTTTTCTCAATTTATAAATAAATTGGCAAAAATATGGACGAGAAAAATGTGGTCGTAGATACAAAAAAGGCGAAGGGAAAAAGCTGTTAAAAAATGGAATAAGTTATTGTGACTTAGCATTTGATTTTAGGCCATAAAGTCACAAATATTTTATAAACGAAATCGGCTGATTTTGACTTAAGACTCAATGTTGCTACAAATATGCCAGAGTGCGTTCACTTTTTGTTTTAAAAAAATACACTTTTACAAGACCAAAAACAAAAAAGCGTGAATACCTCCATTGTAAATTAAAGAATTTTAAAAAATAGTGTAGATGTAGATGAAAAAGACTTCTGGCATTTCACTTCGATTTCTGACTGCAACACATTTGGCATTAACAAAAAGGAAAAATACTGCCATTTTTCTCAATCAAAATTCTAAAATAGAGCTTACGTTTTACCGGGCCTTTGGAAGTGTACAACACATTTAAATTTATTTACACTTAGAACTATGGAGAGAAAAAGACATTAATGTGGTGTAAATGTGCGATTTGATTAGACTTTGGGTAATATACATTTTTCCTTCCATCTAAGTTTAGAGGCAGGTATTGTTCAGTGATATCGTTAATCCCTAAAAGGATTAACTTTAAAAAACAAAAAATTCAAATGTAAATCAATGTTAAAATCATTGAAATTAAAACAATACTCTTTAGGATTAGCTGGAATACCTTGATGATGATAGGGTATCTATTGAGATCGGGGGCGTATGAGTTATTTTTCTTTGTTGTTATAAAGTGTTTTCCAATAAGGACTTGACAATTTTTTTTTTTAAATAAAACGCAAACCATTTGAGATTTTTCAAAAACTTTATTATTGGCTTGAAGTACAATCAAAACATTTATGAATGGAACTCGACTTCGTTTATATGGGCACCGCGGGCACGTTTGCAGCAGTCGATTCGTTGGACCAGATTTTCAACCACTAGGCCACACATTTCACCCGAAACGGCCGCTATTTCGCGTTCAATGTTGGCTCTGAGCTCTTCCAACGTCGCCAGCTAGTTGGCATAAACCAATGACTTAACGTAGCCCCACAGAAAATAGTCAAGCAGCGTTAAATCGCACGAACAAGGCGATGTTGATGATTTTGCGGTGTAATTCACCATCTTGGAGCATTTTCTCCAGAACCATATCAGAAAACGTAGGTCACCATAATGTGGTCTGAACGATGCCCAATTCTTGAGAACGCCGTGGAATTGATTGATTTGGATCGTTTGCTACGGACGCCTGAAGACAACCCGTTGTCTCACTGACACGGCAACATCACACAACGAATATGTAGACTCAAATTTTTGCACTAAACTTGTTATTGCCTGTTTACTAGGGCGGGAAATACGACCGAAAATTGGAATTAACGCTCTTAAAGTTGCAGTCACCGACTCCGAATCGCGGTAGAAAATTTTTATAATTTGCAGAGGTTGGTCGTTCGTGTACTTTACCATAATGAAAATGTTGAGTTTACTGAATAAATTGACAGTGACAGTTTGATGATTAGTGAAAGAGTGCGTTCAAAGTTGTCAAGTCCATATTGGAAAACCCGATATATGCAGGTATACGAGTATTGTATTTATTTGTGATTGAGAAATATTTGCAGAGAATATTTTTTTCCCCGTAAATGAGTGAATTTACATTTTTAAATTATTTTAGCTCATGTCTGACTCACTGTGATCAAAACCTCTCCAAAATGTATGACTCGAACGTCATATCAACACTCCAAAATATATGACAGATCTACATAAAATATCTTTGCCCCTTTTTTTATCTCAAAATGCAGCACTATTATCACAAAAAAATAATATTTACATTTCTCAGGACATTAACTTTTGGTCATATCAATTGAAGGGTTGTGAATGATTGCATTCCTGATTGTAAGCTCTTTTAGTCTGCTTTTTTTGGTTTGCTAATTATTTTCCAACTTCAAGTAAGATCTAATAAAATTTGATAACGAGTACTCATTGAATTTAACTTGCGTCATTTTAATGTAAGGAATAAAGCTTTGTTGACCTGCATTTAAATGGTGTGGAAGTTTTAATAAAAACTTTATAAATTTCAAACTTTTACTGAGGGTGTCTTTGATATTGCCTTTTCTTCTTTTAAGCGGTCGATTTAAAAATGAGCTCGAATGGTGAGGACTTAGAACCTTTCTATATGTTACTCTGCTTTCAATCACATATTGAATTATACGAGTACCAAGAATTAACTGGTGTTCCTAATATGATGCATTTTGTGATGCAATTATTTTTCTTACGGCTTCTTTTTCAAACCGCTCTAGTGGAACTTGTAAATTAAACTAACAACTAACAATGCTAGCTTACTTACTTACTTTAGGTGGCGCTACAGTCCGGGGTGGACCTGGGCCTCAGTCAACAAGCTTCTCCAGCTAGCTCGTTCCCTGGCTAGCTGTCTCCAGTTTCGCACGCTAAGTTGGCTGAGGTCCTCTTCCACTTGCGTGCGCCACCTGAGTCTTGGCCTTCCTCTACTGCGCTGTCCCTCGGGGGCGGATTCGAAGACTTTTCGGACCGGAGCATTGGTGTCCATGCGCTCTACATGACCCAGCCACCTCAGTCTTTGGATCTTCACTTTTCTGGCTAGGTCCATGTCGCTGTACAGTCCATACAGTTCGTCGTTGTATCTCCTCCTCCACTCACCGTCAATGCAGGTGGGACCGAAGATCGCCCGAAGAATTTTTCTCTCGAAGCAACCAAGAACATCCTCATCCATTTTTGATAATAACAATGCTAGCTAACTGCAAGATATTTATCGGAGTTAATTCGGATAATAACAATGCTTTTAGACAATGACATCCTATTATAAGTTTTTATTTTTGTTTCCTCCTTTATTTTATTACATCTGTCCAGGTATGATATGATATGAACTGTTTTTTAAGGCCACTGATTTGACAAACATTGTATTAGGAATTATTTAAATTTATGAATCAAACAAGAATTTGGGCAGTATTAGCATTTCTTATTCTAAGGTCTGATGATCTTAATTTTTTCTAGAAGTGCATTGACTATTGAATTATTGAATTTATTGAGTTATATTTTTATAGAGAATTGAATACTCGTCCCTGAATTGTACGAAAAAACGATGGTAGTCAATGTAGCTTTTAATTAGGAGATTAAAGTCAGTTGGTAGTAGACATTGTAACTTATGTAAAAGTTGATTTATTCGGTGTATTTTTTGTACAGTTAAATGTTTACGTCTAAATCCAAACTGGTGACTAGGAATTATATTATTTTCGTCTATTATTGAATGTAGCTTCAACTTCCTTCCCAAGTTTTGGAATGGTTATTATATTGGCTACTTTCCGGACTTCTGAAAGTATTATGATAAAAATCATTATTGGAGAGATTCCGTATTTGCTGATTTTGTTCTTCTTATTATCTTTTAGAAGTCCTTTTACTTCCTTTATTGTTTTGTTAAATTTTTCTTTGTTCTCTCGAGTTCTGTTGATTGTCATCTTTTTCTGAGTTTCCTTTTTTCTTTTATTGTCTTCAGCATTTGCGCAGGCATATTGGTGTCTTCCTTAAGTTTTAATAGGAGTACATCTGTCAGTTGCTTCAAAAAAAAAAAAAAAATATTTCCTAACTGACACATCGTGATTGAACTTTCCATAATTATCTTCACTACCTTGACATGGTTTCATTTAATAGAATTTTACAAATTAACTCCTTTTTCTCTTAATATTTCATCTTCTTTAAAAACGGCATACAACACTTTACATATCAATACGAGTAACATGCTGACAAACTATTCGAATATTAATAATAAATGCCAATAGCCGTTTTTTTTTTGCGCTCTGAAAATTAAGAACTAATATCGATATCAAAAATACAGAGGTCCCATTGTTGATTCCGCGCGAAAAGGCTTTCCGTGTGAAAAGATATATCGATCGATATACTCGTATTTTTTGATATTCTTGATTCCGGCGGTATAATTGGGTTTACCGACACTTTTGACACTTACTGCGGAAGAAATAACGCTATCGACGTTTGAATTTGAAAAATTGCGTTTTTTGTAAAATCGAAAGAAATTTTAAGAATTCAACAAATTAAATAAAAAAAAAATGGAAATGATGACCTATTTAGATTCAGATAGTTATAATGATACTGGTGAGTATGTTTTGAGACGTGAGCGAAGGGTTTTGCGATGCAGTGCAGCTGATATTTTGCAAGTGAACGACAAAGAGTAAGTTTCATACAAAAAATTTATTTCCACTGGTCTAAGCTCAGTTTAATTCCGCGCAACTTTCGCTTTAACAAAATTACGTTCCAATACGTTCTCAGCTAAAGAAAAAGACAGAGGGCACTTTCCACCAAGGAAAAGTTGGCTGACTGTTTACGCTTTTTCGCGGAAGGCAGCTATCAGCACCACGTTGGAAATGACCTTTACGTCAACATTGCGCAAGTCACATTTTCGTTAGTGCTGTCCGAGGTGTTAGAATCATTAGAAAACATTCCTTGCACCAAATGGATATCCATTGATATGAATGTGGACGAAGAGAGGGAAGCTAAAGCAACCTTTTTCCAAAAGTGTGCTATTCTGGGTGTAGTAATGGTGGTTGATGGATGTCATTCGCGCATACAAGTGCCTTTTTCTTCTTCTTTTTATCCTTTTATTAACCCCTTTCGCGTTATACGAACTTATGCAACGGATGCGTAAATGGGCATGTCAAAAGCTCTGTGTTTGAACGACTTATTTTAAACCCGTTTCTCTCTAACGCATTTTTCCATGAATCTGAGGTGTTCTGCAAATCTTCGACGTTATCGCTAAGAATAACTGCGTCGTCAGCGAAGAGAATTGGCATTACATTTGCTTCGCGCATGCAGTCTTTTAAAAGATAGTGTGGAGGTGTGTGCCATTGAAGTGTTGGCTGAAACTTTAGCAGCAAAATATGCTGTGGAAGAAGAGGCCACATATCCGAAGCAGGCGACATTTGGGATACCGCATCTCATTGACGATCTCCTCTATGTCGCTTAAAGGAATTTCTTTAAATGGTGCTTCGCCGGTACCGCTTATGTACTGCTTATTTTTAGAATTTTTGTTTGTGCCGCCTTAAAATCAGACCACAACTAAAGTAATGCTGTGGTTAAATAATTTTTTAAACATTCATATGAATCAAATGTCTGCTCTTACCTTTTTCCAAATTGCAACGTTTTTTACAGGAGGACCACATCCATTCATTCATTTCAGTTTGCACCAAAAGTCTCGCACCTCCGGCGGATTCCGTTGACTGAAGCCTTGTGCGATATCAGGTTTTTTTAAAGCTCGCTTACCATTAAGTTCAACTAGCCTTTTTGGTATATTTTTCCGTTTTATTCCTGTAGAAACGGCAATTTTTATTTTTAAAAAGCAAGTTAATCACAAATACCTTTCGAAAAAATTTCCGCAGCGAAACTCTCACGGAGAGAAAGTAAACAAAAATACCCATAATGCGGAATCAACAATATAGATATATGTGCGGAAAAATGAGTAGGTAGGTAGTTTTTCGTATAGGAAACAGCAATGCAAACATTTTTTCCCGCACGAAAAGAATGCGGAACGAGTGCGGTCGGAATCAACAATACGACCCAAACTTAATAATGCAGAGCAGACAACGATAGAGCTTAACGAGGGATGTAAGGCATGGAAATCAGTGCAAAATAAGCTAATTTTTCACTTTGTAAGAATGAAATTGATATTACGAAAGTCAATGCCACATTGATCAAAGCAAGCAGTAATCAGAAGGGGCCAAGTCTGTTAAATACTCGTACGACGTGTTGGGCAGAACTTCCTAATAAATGTTTGCCAAATAATTGTTGCAACATGTCGATGAGCTTTGTCATGGTGGAAAATAACTGATGCATGTCTGTGATTCTAATCACTTTGGCTTCAACGATCGATACAATTTTATCAATTGTTGACGGTAGCGATTCCCAGTAATTATTTAACCAGTCTTAAGAAGATTCACCAGGTCTAAAAATTGCAAAGTACAACATTCTTTTCTGGTCCCACAAAATACTCAGCATAACTTTCTTTTTGTGGATGCGAGTGATTGTCGAAATAGGTCCACTTCTCATTACCAGTAACAATTCAATGCGGAAACCTAATCTTTTGTGCCGATGAATAAAATTTTCAGAAATGATTTTTTACCTTTCAATGTCTCTCTCTTTATTTTATTTAATATGGAACCCATTTTTCTTCTATCTGGTTTGGCCTAAACGTTTGGAACAGTGATACGATTGATTTGCAATGTGTGAGCTGTTCTTGTGTTTTAGTCGAATCTTCTTCTTATAATACCTTCAATTCTGTACCGATATTATCGAAGCAATAATCGTTCAACTATCTCTCAATATAGTTTTGCAAGTGGCATTATTCATTTCAAGTTTTCGCACGGGGGCTATAAATGTGGGTGTCCTGAATCCATATCCACGAATTTACATATTCTAATATACCTACGTTGTCTATGGTTTTTGGTTTGCATTTGAGAAGGAATTACAATGGGAATGAGTGGTACTGCTTCATGTAATAGACCTGAAGCATTTTCTTACCACTTAATAATTTTTAATTATAGCTATGTTATGTTAAATACCTTCAGACTTCGTTCTAATTTGATTTAGTGGAACTTTCACATAAGCTCATAAATGTCCACCTTTCTGGCAAAGTTCTGTACTACATATCATATATAATAAACAAAAGGAGTCATGCAAGTATCAAGTTACTATTAATATACAATACTTATCGTGAGTTGTATCTTCCCAATATACAAAGTTATAAATAGATATCTATTCACCATCAGTCATTTGAGATAATCAAATATTCACCCCCCGGAAATCCACAGTCCACGTTGAAGGATATTACGCGCAGCATTATTCATATCCGTAACTTTTATCCAATCGAAGACCCTCTAATTAAAGCACTCGTAATATAATTATCGTCCAAATATAAGAAATATCCTTGAATCTTTCAGAGTAACTTCAAGCCAAATTTGAATAATTAGGGCTTCATATTTTCAATGAGTAGTCGATAAACATATCCTCTTATGTTTGTATACTCGTGTGTATGTACGTTCAAACGGTCGAATTTTTCTGAACTTGGCACTTACGACCGAGCGACGACGTCTAAAGGAATGTCTACGAGTATGTCTGACTAATAAATGAAAAAATCTGAAATATATTTGCCCAAAATGCGTGTAGTTGCGGTAGGTGGAGATAGAGATGGAGAGAAGTAATTAATTTGCTGGAGAGCAGATGTTTTCTATGCAAGGACTTCTAATAATATTTGCAATGCAAATAGAGAAATATTAATAAAAAGTACGAACTGAGAGGATCTGCTGGAATAGCTGACAATTTATTATCAAATTAATAAGACAGCACCCTTTTGGAAATTCATATCTTTATACGAGTATCTTCTTCCTATGGTTAGGATTTGTTGTTTTTTGAGACAAATTCTTGTTATAGTTCCCATTTATCTTAGACAGATATTCTTCAAATTTTGTTATGAATTCACAAGTTGAGTCCTTTTTCGGAAGATCCCATTTAATATGACCACAACATCGCTGTGATTGAATTATTCAATTTGTCACAATTAAAGTTGTTTTAAATATTGTATTAATTTCGTAGGCCCATTTACTTACTTGCAAGTTCATTTGTCAGCGGCCTACATAGAGTGAGTTTGGCAAGCTTGCAAATCAACTACAAAAAGGTGCAGTTACTTCCAAATAACGAAATTAATTTCCATCAAATATGAAGATGGCTACTATCTTAAACATCTTCTTACTTTGATTAAATACCGACCCTAGTCTTTCGATGGTTCTTCTAAAAAGCCAGTATTCATCTCTTCTATTTCGCTTTCTACGCAGAATCGCCCTGTGCGTTTTTGTTGTCTACTCTTCTTCGAACAAAGAACTTCACTGTGGTTGCCAAGATAAACGCAGCACATCAGAATCCAACAGCGGTGCTGCCACTTTAGCAGTTAATACCGGCGGTAAAAGATATTTTCAGAGAACAAGCGGCAATCTATAGAGTGACCATTTAGCAATGATAGTTTTCCCAATTGTTATATTTCAGCAGCTGTCAAAGTTACCAATGGCATGCAACTTTCAAAATATTCAGTTAGGTTTGCCATTTCAGAATGCACCGTTTTAAGCTTGCCGAGCGTGCTGAAATTATTAAAAAATACTCGTGTAATCGAAATTCTGGCTAACTTGTAAATACTGTAAATTTCGTTGTGAGGTCGCTCGTCATTATGGCTTCAGTGTGCCGGCAATTCGTCGCACAGTGAAAGGTTTGAGAATGAGTACACTCTTTTGAATCTTAAGCCACCAACCAGACAGAGATTGGGGAAAAATGAAGAAACCATAGCCGCCGTAGCGGCCAGTATCACAGGGAACCCTAAAATGTCGATTCGGAGCCGGTCAACCAAATTGAGCATCGCCAGAGAGTCAACCCGACTTATTTTGATCCCACATACGTGTAATATTGTGCTGATGCTGACCATAGACAACGTAGTGAACTCGCTAATTCGGGGCTCGAAATTTTGGTCTGGGATCCGGATTTTGGCCAAATAATCATTTTTTCGGACGGAGCTCAGTTTTGTCAATAAGCAAAATTGCCATTATTGGCGCAAACATAATTCACAACTGGTGGGCCAAGCATCATTGCGTTCACAAAAATTGACTGTTCGGTGCAGTTTATGCGGCATCATCGGACCTTATTTCCTTCGAAATGAGGAAGGGGACACTGTTACCATCAATGGTCAGGTATAGAGTTATGTGAACCGACTTTCTGTGGTCAAAGCTCGACAATATCGATATATCCAAGCTGTGGATTGACAACGACGGCGGTACGTGCCATACGCAACGCTCCAAGTTTTGAAGGAAAAATTTAGCGACTGGCCCATCTCACGGCGAGCGTTCATCAATTTCCACAATCATGTGATTTGACACCACTCGATTATTTTCTTAGTCCTTAGTCTACGCTAACAAGCCAAATACACTGGATGATCTCGAGGCCGACATTCGACACGCTATAGCCGAATATGCCGCACATATTGGACTGGGTCATCAAAAATTGGACCGACCGCTTGAAGCACTGCCAGCGAAGCTAAAGCGCTCATTTTAATGATGTGCTATTCCCCATTCAATGGCATGAACGTAGCTTCAAAATTAAGCCAGAAAATTCTGAAGCTACAAAAAAGAAAAAGACCCATGTCGTTATTGTTTCAAAATCCAGACCGAAAAAAATGCTCATCGGTATTTAAAATGCATTCTTACGAGTCAAGATCAGGTAAGCCTGCCCCTCAAAAAATAAGCCTCTACAGCAAGCCAAATTTTTCACTAACTGCTTCCAGTACTCCAAGTCGATTGAGGTCCCCTGTTACTTGTGCTCACCCCGAAATTTGAGGTCCTGTGAATTTTCTCCTCCAAAGGGTTTTGTCTAATTCCTCGATGGTGAAGAAGAGACCTCTTTGACAGCATGTACTTATCCTTGCATCATTTGCCACTAAACCCCTTTTACCAGCTACTAGCGACCGCCTTCTAAAACCTTTTTTAGCATCAAAGGTTTCGGATGAGTCCTTACCGATCTTGACGAAGCAGCGAGGGTATATCATTTTTTTTTTGTACAGTCAAACAAGCTTGGTATGGATGCCATAACTTGACATGCATAACTTTCTCTGGATCTGCTTGGATGTGAAGATTTTGTCGATTTTTCTAGTTTGATGGAGCCCAATTAAGGTGTTGACAAAGGGTTTCACACGTTCACACAATAAAGCGCTCACAAAGATGCATTGTTGGATTTTAGCCTAGAAAATGCTATTACAATAGGTCTAGGTTGAGTGGTTTATTCTGCGTTAAAGCGCTTCTTCGCCTTTATACAGTTTTCAGGAAAATGTGTTTTCCTTTTCTCAGCAAACCTTTTTAAAATTTCCTTATGTTATTATTAGATTACAACTAACAATATTTACTATAGTGCTTTCAGTTGAAAAGCCGACTTCTTTCTTGTCTATTCTGCGTGTAGACCTCAAAAGAGGGTTTTATCGTTCGTAGCAGCAAAGCTTAGCTAAATATACTTGCCAGCACTGTTCATTTGATTTTGTCCGAAGACTGCCCTGTCCCCTTCGGTATATTGAGATGAAAAAGCTGTTGGCTTGTTCTTAATATATATATTAATATTTCGGCTCGCCACAAAAAGAATGATCCTTAATTGATTGCCAAACGCGGGGTCGTGTAGGCTATGCTTACTAACTGTCCCACAAAACGGTGTTCTTTCCCATCTTGGTCATACTTCCGAATAGTATACTCACCGGTATTAAATAGGCATTCTTATGCTTGCCTTTCCCTAACAATACGAGCCTTGAATCAATAGTGTTTAAAGGATAATCAGGATAATAATTCGTCAGACTGGCAAAGCAATCACATCCACTTTTCTTAGTACTTTGAGAGAATGTTAAATCGCTTATTACACAACCCATTTGCGTGCTTTTATGTAAGCAAAATGCCATCTTCAATATTAATATTGTATGACAGCCTACAATGGTAAGAGTTATGTATTTTTCAAAAGTTTGCTTATTTTTTTTCCAAACTACAATATGATTAAAATATTACCTCACTTATTCGCTATCTTAACTCTCTGCATAAATCCATAAAACATTCTTTTTTTCCGGCTCCAGTTGTTGCATGCGTGCACGTTGGCGAAAGCTGACACAAGTTTGCGGGTGTCAAGATGGTGGTAGTGGTGGTATCCTTCACACCCAATTCACTCACAAATTTGTACCGTTTTCTTAGTACTCTTACCTCTAAAGTGCTAAATCCCTACGTGCTTGTGATTAATGGGCACGGAAAGTTTTCTTTTAGCACACTTATGTTGTCAACACGTAATACATTCAAACACGATGCTTTGCGCTACACGGAAACCAAAACCAAAACCAAAAGGCATGAAAACTTTTTTAGTTTTCCCATAGAAAATAAAAATTAGGACAGCAGGTGCTTGCGGAATAGGACTATAATTTTCTTCTTATATTCTTGCAATTTAATAAGGCTTCCCACGTTTTGGGCGATGATTTTTTTTTGGGAGATATCAAATAAACTAGCATTAAATAAATTTGAAGATGTATCCGATAGGTACAGAATCCAAGAATGCTGTGGGTATATTCTTCCTTTTAACTTCAAAACATAGAAACGTACATCTTTCCGTTTAATTCTTGGGGTATTTTCAATTATATTGTCGGTGCTTGACCATCTAATACGAGTACTTTCGAACGAATATGCGAAACTGATGATTTTTATATTTTTGCCTGCATAGAGTAAATAACAAAGAAAATATCTGCAATGTTCTGCTTTTGAAATTCATTTCCTTTTAGCTTTGTCAAATCCTTTCTAGGATAACTCTAAAAGGGGATAACTCTCAATGAATGGCGAAATTGACTTTAGCATCACCTTGCTTTGAATATTCTACAACCGATATGAAATTGTTTGCTGATGTGTGTGTGTCAAATTGAAGTCGGACTTTCCATTTATCGTTGCATTGTTCACAAACAGAATTATCCTTAAAGCAATCTTATACATACTTAGTGCTTTGTAGAGTGTTAAAACCAATTCGGTAGTCGATAAAATTCTTACTGATGTTTTGATTTTTCTCTTGGTTTAATAGAGGCTGTACCTTGCATCCCATGGAACTCTTTCACGACCCTTTTATTCGGCTAGGAGGCTAAGCAATAGTAGTTTTCTGGAGTTGCTGGATTGCTGCTTTTAATATGAAGATGTACATTTAACTTACATCATCACGAAGTCTGGCGCTTTTATCGAAAATTGCTACAAAATCATACAACACAATAATTTGCTCTGCCAGATTTGAAAGTTGATGTTTCCTCCTTGCTTCCTCCCTTGCTAGATTGATGGAGTCTGCATCGTTTTGAAGTGGAATATTCGGTTTACGAGTCTCAGCTTGAATCGAGAGATCCCAGCAACATTCTCCAAAATTCTGACAAAATTTCACCCGATGCATAGCAAACAGGCAACATTAAGCAAGTTATGCATTCTCTAGATTGATTTATTATGATTAATTATCAATATAGTTTGAGTACCCTGATGATATGCGCCACTTCTATGGATAATGAGAGGCCTCCATAGTAACGTTGTTGAAATTTGTTTTCAAAACCAAAGCTCTAATCGCGAAACTTGTGGAGCACTTCGGAGACATCATCGGCCATCCGAATGTGCCTTTTATAGAAATATTTAAAAAAAAAAATCGCATTCAATTCACCCATTGGGTACTCACATATCAATAACAGAGCATTTGGAAAATATGACCTTACTGCAGAGTACGTCAATTTACCGATTCGTCGTCTTTCGCAGCAACTTGGCCATTGTCCATCCATATTCAGGAAAATTCTGCATAATAATCAATGAGCTTAAGGCTTATTAAATCCAATTGGTACAAAAATTTAAGCCAAGTGACCCAGTAATTTGGTGTTAAATCAACTAGCAGGCGACACAGTCCTTACCATAAAATTGTTGTTCATTTCTGGTTAAACGGCTAAGTAAACAAGCAGAATTGCCAAGTGTGAGAGCGAGGATAATCTTCAAAAAGTAGAAAAAGTACCCTTTATTGTAGATTGTACGCATCATCGGTCCTAATTTCTTCAAAACGATTGTCTATTCCCAAATTTACGTGATATGAATGTGGAAAAACTGTCGTTCGAAAAGAATCTGTCTGTGAAATCATTTCAAGAAGTGAACCCTTTAATCTGCTACCAATATCATCGGATTTGATCCTCTTGATTTATTTTCAGTGGTGTTTGGACAAGTCGCTAGTTAATGCCAATAAGCCGGCAACGATAGTTGCTTTGACGTAAAACATTAATTTTTTTTAATGCAAATATTTTTATTATTTCTATTTTTACTTAGAGTTTAATATAAGCACTATGTCGTTCCATGAGGTCCTAAGAATGATTAATCTTAAACAACTTTTGATAACATTTTTTCATGTATATACATATATCATAAATGTCAAAATTTTATTAGAAGTTTTTATAAGTTCAAAGCCTTTAAATTTGTGTACCAAAACCATAATTTTGGAACCCAACACTAAAAAGTTTTTGAAAGAAGCCCTTTTAGTTTTTTTTGACGTGCTCGGTTTCGGAAGATTTCCTGTTTTGAGATAGATCCTTATTGGTAAATCAAAGCCCATCAAGTAGTCCAAAGGATTCATTAAAATCTTTTTAATCATTTCAAAATTAAAAGACAGACAACCATTTTAAAAATTTTCGCTTCAGAATAATTGTTAGATTAGTAGTGCGTAATAGAATTTGTCCATGGTTTACGTCTGAGGTTCATAATGCCATAAAAGTTCGTAGGAAACTCTATTCGAAGTGGAAGCGAAATTAAACAAATATGAATTGGGTAAACTTCTGTCGAGCACGTAATTTCTCAACTTCTACTCGTATCACGAGACTCTCTAAGAAAAGATATTTTTTTATCTCGGTTGAGAACGGACCAAAATCCCAAAAAGCTCTGGAAGAACGTACACGCGATTGGTGTTTGTAAAAACCATGTTGTAGAGGTCTTACCTAATCTTGATGATCTTAATGATGCTTTCTTATCCACCTCATTAGAAAGTACAACTTCTCTACCCAACCTTCAACATTTTTCTGAAACACCCACAGTTTTTGAATTCGAAGCTGTATCGGAAGATGATGTCATTAATATCATTCGATCGTTCAAATCAGATGCCGTCGGTGAGGATGGAGTTCCTATCCGGTTTGTCGAAATGGTATTAACCCACATTCTTGGTGTAATTACTCACGTTAATAATTTTTGCATTACTTCGTCGTCATTTCCGTCTAGTTGGAAGCTGGCTAAAGTAATTCCTGTCCCGAAAAAACCTCAACCGTCTTTGGATGCAGACTTTCGACCCATCAGTATATTACCTTGCCTTTCAAAAGTTTTGGAAAAAGTCCTTGCCAAGCAAATCTCAAATCTCAAGATCATCATAAGCTACTAGCTTCGGTCCAGTTTGGTTTTCGAGCCAACCATAGTTGTTCTACAGCTATGGTTAAAATTCTCGATGACATAAGGATCAACTATGACTTGGACTTCCTCACTATACTTTGCCTCCTTGATTTCTCCAAAGCTTTTGACACAGTCAACCACTCTATCCTTTCTGAGAAACTAAGAAGGTATTTTGGTTTTGGTGAAACTTCTGCAAGACTCATAACTAATTACTTAAGTAATCGCTGTCAAAGGGTTGTGGTTGGTGACAAATCCTCTCGTATTAGGAACATACATGCAGGAGTACCACAGGGCTCAATACTGGGTCCATTATTGTTTTGCATACTCGTATTTATAAATGACCTCCCCAAAGTTTGCTCTAACGCTAGTCTTCACTTCTATGCGGATGATGCGCAGATATACTTATCTAGACCGATTGGTCTAGTTGAGGGTCTTGCTTGCAGGTTGAATGAGGATCTATCCGCAATCTACCAATGGTCACTACGTAATTGTTTGACCCTCAACCCAGCAAAGTCTCAGCTGATTTTAATATAAAAAAAAACTTCACGATACTGAACTACTGCCACCCATTCACCTCAACGACACGCAGTTGCAGTTCGTGGAGACTGTAACCAACCTGGGTTTTAAGATAAACCGCTCTATCTCCTGTGTAAGCCACATCAATTACACTGTGGGACGAATTTACGGAGGTCTACGCTAACTTTGGCTGCTCTCTAGTTTTACTCCTGTTAATACGAGGCTGAGACTTGTTAAAACATTACTTGTTCCGTATATTGAATATTTATCAGCAGTGTACTGCAAACTTGATTTCCTATCTCAGCATAAACTTACTGTGGCATTTAATGATGTGGTAAGGTATGTGTATGGGCTTCGTCGACACGACCACATATCCAATTATCATAAAAATATCCTTGGTTGTACGCTGCAGCAGTTCTTGCAAGTCAAGTGCTATATCTTCATGCACAAAATTATTCGGAACAAGTCGCCACCATACCTTTTTGAAAAACTTCAGTTCGCTCATTCCCCTAGAACATACAGCCTTATAACTCTATCATCGAACTATTTGAACTCCTCGCGCCTGTTCTTCGTCTTTGCCACCAGACTATGGAATTCTCTGCCCAAAACATTAAAACAAATAATTGGAGGCAAACAATTTAAAGATGCTATTTTGCAGCATATTCTATAAAAATGCAACAGCATTTATTTTCTATTCCCCTCCTTTACACTATCGCTCCTTTTGTGTCTCTTTCCTAATAATTGTATTGCTTATTCTTTGTTAAGTATAAATATTAAACTGAATCCTGTATATTATCCATAATTTTAAGTACTATAAAAGACTAAGTCTTATTTATACATCCTTAATTGAATAAATTGAAATTGAATTGAAATTGAACTTAAATACTGTAAGCAACAACGAAATAATTTGAGGTTCAAGAGCAACTTATCCGTCCACCTAACATTCTTTGTTTAATGTTAAAAAAAAATTACGCCAGAAACAAATACCCCAATGCACCTTTCACCAAATTTCAAATGGAAGAAAAATTTAGCTGTCAAATGTCTCTTTTCAAACAGAAGCTCAACGCAGTACACAAATCGGAAACCAATTCCATTAACGGATCAGATATCTCTACAAATAAGCTATAAACTACTTACGTCTTAGGAACAAAATTACGTGGCAACAGCAAACAAATCATTAAGGACCATTTGGGATTATCAAAGATCATGAAGGGCCTATACTTGGAAAACACCACTTTAGTATGGGATGGCAATAATCTGTATTACTCACTCTAGTCGCGCATATGTGTTAAACAAGGTTGCGTCATAAGCTACTTCTATACGCCAATTAATGTGAATCATGATCCACAAGTTGGAGAAGTACGGCAGCATGTGGAGCCTTCGAAATGGATGAGGTCACTACGCAAAGACTGAAAAATAGATGTGGGAAGACGAAATTTCCACAGAACGTTAAACAATAGAAATAATTTAGAGATACAATAGCACCTAAAGTTACTTTTAAAACACATTTGGAAGAAAAGTTAGCAGAAGTAAAGAAAGCTATAAACTTCAACTGAAAGCGAATATTTTGTCAAAGAAGTATAGCTCTTGGTTTAAAGTATGAAGTCCATAAAGCGCCAGTTAGATCAATTTCAAGTTATGCAGCACAAGTATGAGGCACTCTCCAATATGAACAAGTGGAAAAACTGCTCAGATATTTCTTTAAAAAGAATTTACCAAACTATATAGTACATCTAGAAAGTGGAATCCCATCCCCGCTGAGGTTATATTTTTTGTACATTTTAAAAATTATCTCACCTCCACACCTATGCCTTACCTGTATCGTAGCAAGTATGACATCCACGTTTCTTGTAAAAGGAAAGTCTATCTACCAGAGCCGCATTTGAAAGGAAAGCCCAAAGCAGTCCTTCATATTGTACAAAACACCACGACCCTAGCGATGCAAATAATTTCAATGAGAAATACGGTGTAGGTACAATTTCCAAAACAATTCAAGGCAAGAAGAAAGCTATTACGAGTACAATTCAACTACAGACTACACTCAACCAATCGGCATGTGGAGGCGGAATGTTTCTTGAACAACAAGAGTTGAACCCCGTCCAAAACTTCATCGCAACATACCCTATATTTAAAGATACAAGACAAATTCAGTGAAAACTACATTATTTCGGCCAAATATTCTTGATGCAGCATTCTACCTAGTCAGGTCATAAATACTAGTACACAGAAAAATCAGCGCCAAATGAAAACGAATTACTATTTAAACAATTTTTGTTTTGTTTTTATTAGAACAACTTATTCGAAATGACTTCCATTTGTCTTCCAGCACGACTTAAGACGATGTGGCCACTCATCGATTGCGAGACGCACTTCATGCATGGGGAAATTGTCCACTGCACGGACAAGGGCTTGCTTCAGCGACTCAATATTTGAGTGTCAAGTAGATCAAGCCATGCCCCCTAATACGGACCAAAACTTGTAATCCAACGGGTTGAGGTCTGGACTACAAGCTGGCCAATCATCCGTTGATATGAAGTCTGGAGCGTTATTTTTGAGCCAGAGTTGAGTCGTTTTTGCTTTGTGAGCTGGAGCAGAGTCTTGCTGGAAAGTCCATGGCTTGTTGTTGAATATTGATTGGTTGAGAGACTTCACAATGGGTTCCAAGACGGTCGATTGATATACTTTGGCCGATGTTTTCACTTCTTTCTCGCAAATATGGAGCTTGGTAACGCCATCGTAGCACACTCCCCATCATACCATTACAGACACGGGATGATGGCCTCTTTGAACCCTCGGGATGAGTTGGGATGCTTCCCTGGATGACCGAGAACGATCGTTCTGCTTATTGAACGATTCTTCTACGATGAAGATTTTCCCATCAGCAAACAGAATTTGTCTGTGAGCGTCCTTCGCGTACCGGCTGAGTTACGCTTTGAGTCTTCGCTTGCGTTTTTCCTTCAATGCGGACGTGATCAGGTGTCCAGTGTGTCGTTTGTACGCGCTGAGTCCTAATGAGTCTTTGATAATGCGATTATTGCGAAATTTGCATTTCCCGCGACAAGATTTTTTGTTTTCGCAGCGGCTTTCGGTCGATTGGTTTCTTCACGGCTTTGATGGCTTTCGGAGTTCACACAGTGCGCGGAGGGCTGGATCTTTGATGGTCTCGTACTCCACCAGTACCTTCAAACAACTTCACAGCACGATTCACAAAATTGCGAGTGAATCCAAGCATTTCCATGTTGCATTTAAGTAGGCCAACTACAATAATACGATTTTCGATGCTGCCCCATTCCATGATTGTAAACAATTAATGTCAAAAACTTTTTACGTCACAATAAAGCATAAATATCAACTGTCAATCAACTCGCAATCAATAGGAAATGGATGCGCCCAGTGTTGCATTCGTAATGAGTGAGTTCAGTTGTGTACCAGTATTTATGACTTGACTAGGTAAAATATATTATACGAAGTAAATTATATATAACCAAAATAAACATAAATTTACTAATACGGATCTAAACCTCTTCTTTTCCGTTATTGGTTATTGTTATTGGTTATTGTTATTGTTATTATTATTGTTATTGGTTTTCCCACACATATTTCACTTTTTTCCACTTTTCCATTTTCAAATACAAACTAAATGATGCGACTCATTTAAAAATTGACATCATTGTATTTTAAGTTACAATGCGAAAAATTCAAAAAGTCACACATTTAGCCACATAAGCTAACTGACATTCCACAACAAATATTATTTTAAGTCAAAAAAGAATCTGCAAGCCTACTGCTTATTTATACCTTAATTCTGACACTATACGACAAAGTGTTACGTTTCTTAAATTTCTTAAAAATTTAAATTCTGTGGGCTTAACAAGAGTTCCAGTTACAGCGAATGTACATCTGTGTATTGAGATATCCCCTTCCAAGATTTCACTAATTGGTTTCAATGAAAAATTTTCCAGGTGATGGTACTTAAAACCAACTTATACACTAGAGACCGCAGTTAGTACTTATAATTAACTCGGGGCATTGAATCGAGAAACCAAATTTTAACCGAAAAATTTTGATGCGGATATAAAGCTGGCTGGCGTTGAGTTGTGGTTTTGGGGTAAGCACTTCCTCGAATTAAGAACTGGGAAAAATTAAAAATCATGAAACCGAAGTGTGGTTGCCCCTAAAATAAATAAACTTCCGAGCAATTAAAAAAAAAAAAAAACATCTGTAACCCAACTTGTTGCTACAGAAATAGAGTAAATATGACTTTTCTCTATTACTTCGGTTAAGGGTGAATCAACGTAACCATAGCTATTTGACAAACAACTACTTGACACAGTTAAATGTTATACCAAACGTCTGTTATGTACTTTACATAGCACAGTTATATTTGTTTTATTTTCCTTTCCTTTTTTTTGTGTTATAAATCTTTGAACGTACTCGTACACAATACTATATGAAGCCCTGAAGCGGATGTTGTTTTTATGCTTTGACAGTATAATCAAAATACTCTCAGCATTTGCTTCACAGATATAAGGCTTTATGTTTTGCTATTATTCAGAAATAAATCGGTAGTCTAGTTAATAAGTCAACACTGCAATAAATGCATGAATGTGAATACTACAATGCATTTCCAATGGCCAGACATCTCAGCAAATATTTTAATACATTTTTTCAATCAACAGTTTATACGATATTTTCCTGAGATGTAGGCTTACTAATTTATTTAACACTGGATTATGACAACTGCTCGTCAGTCTGAAACCGTGTGTCAGATAGTCCACGTTGACAGTGTATGGGCTTCATAGACTCTGCACCTTTATTGTGAAAAAGTCATGCCTGGTCTTTGTTTTTTTTATTTCCATTGCAACTAAAAGAAAATTTATTTCTTGTGAACCAGAACCAGGAAATTTCAACAAAAATACACTAATTTGTAACTCGACTGCCATTAAAAGTGTTGCTTATACATCGTTGGAGCCTTCGCACCTATAGGATTTGCGCTTTAATATGTATACCTTCGGCATATTGTTTTCTTAGATAGGCAGCTTCGAACTTAATGTCAATTACTCCAAAACAGAGTTAAGAAAATCAAAACTACACTTGTCAGAATTTCTTCGAAAAGTTCTAGATACCCATGTGAGAACCTCCTAAAAATTGGCCATCCAAATTCCAAGTCATTTTCTACAAACATTACATTTTCAACAGCTTGCCAATGCGCTGTCATCCGACTGAGAAAGTATGCGTACATGTTGATCAACAAACAATTTTTGTTGCGTTTCTCAGTCAATCGATGAATTGAAGTTGGTGTTATCATAGATCATCTTATTTCGAAGTGGAGACAGCGCAAAATAAGTCGCTATAAGATTATCTTCGTGTTCACAGACGGCTCTTCAGCAGCACAAGCCATTGCAGCAGGGTTCTTCTGGGAAGATATTGTAGGTATAATATAAGTCATAGATTTATTCATCGGGATAACTGCTAGTCCGGCAATTTTATGAGAGTCACAAGGCGATTGAAACCACGCATGAAAATCGAGTTTTTCTTTCTTTCAAGAATGTCTGCAAAAGTTAAGGAGATGAAGGTCAATCTGTTGCGGAATTTCTTAGCAAGTAACCCGCTTCGTCACGCATCAGACAGCAATCCTTTGGCAGTAACCACTTCTATCTCTCTTTTTATTAAAAATACCGACCTTAATAATTTTTTAAGATATACGTACAATTCAAGGAGTATCGATCAAATGAAGACAACTCTAACCCAACCTAGCCCACAGGTTATCCACACGGAAGTTAACTGCGATCCCTATTAAACAGTTAATGAGTTTTCTATGTACAAGGTTTTCATTTTGCTCTCAGCGAATTTCCAATCCCTTGTTACTTTCTCAAAAACTCACAACAACATTTTTCTGGCAAAGCATCTCACAATATCTGCGATCTGGGTTTTCTAAAGCTCTTTCGTCTTCTTTCGAAAAAGTTTTCCTACGTATATTTTTCGAGCGGATCTTGTTCTTTTTCAGCACCGTTGCGTTAGTGGTAAAGTCAACTGATTCACAGAATTAAAGATGCAAATTATTTAGTAGGCCTTTGACATCATTGCCACTGTATCCTGCACTAACTTTAGTTACAATCTACAAAGGTTAAAGCTATTTCTTTCGGTTACAACTACTCAATATTATATCTCCTCTACGAGTTTTTTTATTTGTAGGCTAAACACTACCTCGTTATAGAAATAGATACCAATATTACTAGAACAACATATAGTTTCGATTAAATGTTTCCGCCCAGAAGATTCGAACCTCCAAGACATCTCCCCACTTCCAAAAAATATACTTTTACAACTGATACTCGTATAAAGATCAGTAAGAGCCACTAGGAATAATCGATGCAATAACTACACTATAACATATTATAAACTATAACGGCGCTGGCGACCTTAATGGTCTTATTGACTCGATCTTATTGAATCCATGAGTATGGAGGAAGCAGTACAGATTGATAATGTGCCAAATCAAGACAAAAAACACCCATTTCTCAGTTAACGTGGAAAGGATCCCAAGCACACTAACAATGCTTGATTGAGGCCATATTCGTAAGTTAATTATGTTTGCCAAAAAGCGCAAATACACTTCGGGGAAACCCAAATCGTTTCAAAGTACTTTGAAATCTTGGAAGAACTTATGTCAAAATTCTACCCTAGAAACTTGTATGTCCTGAAGTACTGAGATATCCTATATTAAAGAGCAAATAAGCATCTAAAAAGTTTGCTATAAATTCTGTAAAAATACACAGAAAATACAACAAGAAATTAATTAAACATTCAAAATATAAAGATCTTGTATCAATCCAATCCGTTTCATGACGTAGGAACGTGTACTTGTAGCAACAAACCATAAATCTGTTGAAACAAGTATAAGTTTAAATACCAGTGGTTTGACATGTACAGACCGTAACATCCCGCGGCGAAATATATTCGAATCCGTAGCTCCTGAGCGCGCAAACTCAACAGGCCTCGTTTTTAGTTTTTTTCTTTGTGTTGTTTTCCTAATCCCAAAATCTACAGACTACTTTTTTTTGACCGCCGTCATTTGATCTACATATTTAGGTTTTCTTAAACTTTTAAGCATACTAATACTACTTACAATCCACAGCTCAAAAATAGTACTCTACTACTGCTAACTTCTCACTTAAATTTGTTACATAGGTATTTGCAATTTTTCAGATTACACTGTTAGTCAAGTTGAAATCTAGCTGAACTGGTTTTTGCCCCGCAGTACAATGAGTACTCGCCTAACATTTCTTGTTATTGTTTTAATTATTTCTAATGTTATACTGTCAGATGGCAATCTGGGGGTTATTTGTTTTCAATCCAAACTACCCACAACCCTCAGTCTCTAAAAGCATAAACACTTAAGAACGAATGTTGGCAACTCTCGCACTTGACATGCGCATAAAACATAAATTTTAACAATCTCAGAGAAAAGCTTCTCTGCAAAACACCTGTCCGAAAATTGTGCAGAAAACATATGATTTTATTCTATCTGACGTCTTTTGGTAAACACAGATACTAGTCGTAGTCCACTAACAACAAATTATAATCCCCATCGAATAAAAACGTAGACTACACATCCGATAAGGGCGCTTAATCTTTTAAAAAAAAAAAAAACACTCTAGTTCTGAAATTCACATAAGCACACAATCACATGTAGTCATAGTCAACTCAATTTGAATTCCTACTCAAAGAAAAAGCCGCCTAACAAAGTCTCCTCAACACAACACCACTCAAATGACTCCCCCACATGCCCTAAGTGTATTTGTGAGTGACTTTGAGAATGTATCTTGGTTCTCTGCAATATACGAGTGTCGGTACACAGTTTACTCAGTAGTGGGTTGTGGGTATACTCGTACTGACACAATTCCACTCTGCTGTACATGTTCTTAGTTCTACGCTTTGCCAGTGCAAACGTGCTGAGTTCACTAATAGTTGGAAAGTCTCGCAGTGTCGGCGGATGATTTTAGCTTTTACGGATTTAACTCTCCGACTGTGGCCTCAGTTCATTTCAGTGTGCCACACTGTCTGGTAAAGATTGTTTCGTTTCTCCTCGGCCTCTCACATAAACTTGGTACAGATAGATAACCGCCTCAAGTTTATCACT
The DNA here is from genome assembly GCA_928272305.1 of Volucella inflata. Classification (NCBI taxonomy): domain Eukaryota; kingdom Metazoa; phylum Arthropoda; class Insecta; order Diptera; family Syrphidae; genus Volucella; species Volucella inflata. The sequence continues at coordinate 108,800,576 of OV743720.1, read as the reverse complement.
ATCACTGCAGTTATATTCTCTCCGGTAGCGCGCTGCTGCACTATTATCTCTGAATTATCGAACCGAGATTTCTATTCTATTGTATATAGAGGAATACTCAGTGCCCGTAGTCAGATATTCGTTTTAAAGATTTGTGTTAATAGGTTGGTTTCGGGAACGCGACGCTGCATCCGAAGACGTCTCCGTCTAAATCCGTTGGAATAGAATAAATAAATTGTCATATCATTACTGAAGAGTGCACTTCCGGATGTAATCTCTGTGGAGGATACAATCTGGACCTGGCATTTGTATGTATTATGTATGGTCACGAGGAAAATATCGCGGTTGGTGTACGAGTATAAGTTTGTAAAGTACCTTTGAGATAATAAGTGTACAGATAATTGCGGTTAATCTAAAAATTTATGTGCGACAGTAGATCCGAATACAAGTAATTGTGCATTTCCATTTGAGTGGCTAATAAGTTTGATCTCCATCCAATAGACACTCAGAGTGAAAATTATATATATAGAGTGTGGAATTGTGCATCCTTTTAGCGCATAAGGCATCCAACAACCAGTATCCAGTATTCAGTATCCAACGTCGCCTTTGCTCGTCTTTTGGATTATTCAAGTTGAGATATACAAAATTTTGTATCGCTCCTTGTGATTGAATTCCTTTCCAGTACAAGCAACCCAAAACGAAAACGTCTCTCATTCATCCTATCTTCTGGCAGGAAATGCTATAGTTGGATAATTTCATTGTCTTATCCTAACGTAAGTATGCAAATGCAAATGCGAATGCGAATGTGAATACTTGCGAATAAATCATCTTTAGTCAGCTTACCCAAGGGTTTGAGTTGAGTTCCATTGTTACATAAAGGGATCTTAAGATTGCTCATTTTTCTTTCCACTTTTTCTTTTGGGATGAAATGTCTTCGGGATTAGGGAGAAAGATTACTGCAGCTGATGTGGTACTTTTACATGGGATTCAGATGTTTGGTGTTTGTTTTTCAGTTTTGGAATTTTTCCTCAGACACGTGAGTAGGGTAAAAAAGGAGCAACTTTTGATACAACTCGTATAAGCACTGCTGATGACACATTCAAATTTCTCACACAAAAATGTCAGTACTTCAAATCACATTTGTAATCGAAATTCTATCAAAACACTCGTCATAAGATGAAATACATTATAAAAGAATGTTGATTTTTTTTTTGAAAAATATTAAAAGCATTTTAGTATTGAAAAAGAAGTCCTTTGGAAATATACAAAGTGAGTGAAAGATATAACCAGTATCGTGAATATATTATGAATATTTGTTCGAGTGAATATCCTTCGCATGCCGAGCCAAATATCAACCTAACCCGTTATCCTTAATTCTTGCGAAACGGATACCGCAAAACGATGTATACGAGTAGTTTGTTGACTTAGGATGATGTTTACTTGACATACACATTTCGTATACGAATAAAGCAACGAAATTTCAATAATTCGCTTAGCAACTTCCGGATAGAAAATTTAGGGTGTTGAAGTTGATTGTTGGTTTTGTTGATCAGGTTAAATCGGGTCAGTTCGAAATACTGATACTATTACTGTGTGTATTTTTAGAAGATTGACATAAATTTCTAGTTTTGTTTTTCTTTTCTTTTTTTTTTTTTTTGTAAATATACTAATCGACCAAAGTACTGCTGGGTTAATGGATCATACGAAGAAGTTGAAAAGTACACGAAAAGAACTTCTCAAGGTCTTTAGAATATTAGAATATGAATGAAAATATTTATTTTTCTTTTGATTATCCGAAATTATTAACAATTTTTCTTCAATTTCTAATATTGAGAGAATTTTTTTGATTCGTAGTTTTTGAACAAAATTTCCAATATCATTATTTAAAATATTAATTGATTGTTTACTTATATAACTTTGGTAACAAATGCCAAGTTTCTTCGGTATTTACCATTGATAATTGTTTCAAAACTACAATAATAACTTTATTAAAGAAACACAACAAAAAGCAATTATGATAATTTCCTTAATTTAGTTGAGTAAGTAAGCTAGGCGAAATCAAGTGTCGGTTGGAGTGGTGATGAGGGGTCGATAAACTGTGTAAGGCTTGGGATTTGCCTACAAAGGGCTAGACAGTGTGTTGATATTCCATAATCAAATCAATAAACTTTTTTATACTATTTCTTCTCTCTATGCATGGCTTTATTACTTGTGGTCACATTTTTCCTGATAAGGTTATTAATAAAAATATTCCATGAAACTGCAAAGTTTTCTGGTATTTTTGATCTACTCGAACGTTTTTTTGAGTCCTTTTTTAATTTATTTGTGGTTTTCCAGCGCACAGTTTCACTTTAGACATCCTTCTTACGTGATATTTTGATGACGTTAGCTAACCATTTTTCCAATGATATAAAAGACTTTCTGATTCCTATTTTTGGTAAAATATTTGATTTGATTGGATTAAATGAGTTAGCTCTATTCTACAGTATTTGTGCGTTCAACTTCAAGCTTTCAGCCTTTTTAACTTTCCTATAACTAACGTTGTTTCAAAACCTATATGTATTTAATTGTCTGACAACTACTTATTCATTCATAGTTTCTACAATATAAAAGCCAAAATAACTAAAAACTTGAGGTTAGTTGCTTTCTTACTTACTTACTTACTTACTTTAGGTATTGCTACAGTTCGGGGTGGACCTGGTCCTCAGTCAACAGACGTCTCCAGCTATCTCGATCTTCTGCTACCTGCTTCCAGTTTCGCATGCTAAGTTGGCTACTTGCATGCGCCAGCTGAGTCTCGGTCTTCCTCTACTACGATGTCCATTGGGGGCAGATTTGAAGACTTTTGGTTATCCATCCACTCTAGATGACCCAGCCATCTCAGTCGTTGGATATTCACTCTTCTGGCTAGGTCGATGTTGCTGTACAGTTCGTATAGTTAGTTGTTGTATCTCTTCCTCCATTCACCGTCAATGCAGATGGGACCGAAGATCTCTCGAAGAATTTTCCTCTCAAAGCAGCCAGAAATATCCTCATCCATTTTTGATAATGTCCATGCCTCTGCGCCATACAGCAGGACTGGGACTATTAACGTCTCATTTAGGGTAACTTTGTTGTTGGAGGGAGAGCTTTGCTAGTCAATTGTCTTCTCAGCCCAAAGAAGCAGCGATTGGCAAGAGTTATTCGTCATTTTCGGAGTTCATAGCGGTGGTCCTTATCTATCTCAAAGTTATACCAATAGAAGGTGACGTTCTGTTCGAGACGTCGGTGTTGAGTGACCTTTTGGCTTGACAGCATGTACATGGTCTTGTCCTCGTTGACCGCTAAAACCAATTTCGCCGCTTCCGCCTCAATACCTTCAAAAGCGCCGCTGACATCACGCTTCTTTCTTCCGATTATGTCGATATCATCGGCATGTGTGAGTAATTGGACGGACTTTTGTAAGATTGTGTCTCTTGTGTTTGCGCGTGAGTTTTCACTATTCTTTTAAGTATAATGTATAATGTTGAAGAAATCGCAAGACAGCACATCGCCTTGTTTAAAACCTTTTTAAACATCAGAGGTCTCAGTGAGATCTTTACCGACATTGGTGGAGCAGCGTGCATTCTCCATCATCATCCTGCACAGGCGGACGAGTTTGACAGGGATGCCAAAACTAGACATTGCTCTGTATAGCTCGTTTCTATAGATGCTGTCATACGCGGCCTAAAAATCGATGAATAGGTGGTGGGTATCGATCTGAAGCTCATCGGTCCTCTCCAAGATCTGCCGTAGTGTGAATATCTGGTCGATGGTGGACTTTCCTGGCCTGAAGCCACACTGATATGGACCTATCAGGTTGTTGACGAACGGCTTCAGGCGTTCACACAATACGGCGGATAAGATCTTTTATGCGATGTTAAGGAGACTGATGCCTCTGTAGGTGGCGCATTTCAGAGGGTCTCCTTTCTTGAGAATCGGACAAACAATGCTGAGGTTCCATTCATCGGGCATACTTTCGTCCTACCATATTTTACAGATGAGTTGGTGTATGCTCCTTGCTAAGTCATCGCCTGGTGCTTTGAAGAGCCCAGCAGACAGGCCGCCAAGCCAGCAGTTTTGTTGGAATTCATCTTAGATATTGCTACCTTTACTTCATCCAGGTCGGGTGAACAGGTTCTACCTACATAAGTTGGTTAGTTATAAACTGAAATTTATTTCTATCGGACACGGTGTAAGCTGCAATGTTAATGGTACAGGACCAAATCTTTATCCTTTATCTTTATCCTTATCACACATTCTTAATTTGGCATGTTCATCCTATTTGTTGTTTCGCAAAATAATCCTTAGAATGTTGACTAAACAACTTTTGCCAAAACTGGTCTTTAATTCAAGTTAGAATGATGGTTTACTGTTTGTGCAGGAAATATTGATTTTCAAAATTAATCTTTTATATGCAAAATTTTTAAATTCAATTCGAGCACGCATTCGGCGAGACCATACTTCTTGGTTATACTTAAAACAAGATTCAAATTTTTGCTGTCTGACAATATAATGGTATACTTTTGAATTATATCCTTCGACTTTTCGACTTCGAACGGTGGTTGTCAAAGCATGCAAAAATATATTTTTATTACTAATTGTTCCTAGCTTGTTTTGTTCACAGATATGTAACATCAAACACTACCACTACAGATCTAAAACGACACCGGTCTGAACAAAAAAGAAATGTATGCCAGTAGCCTGAGAGCTCCAAATTCCCTCCCATAGGAAAAGTTCTCGATTTCTTCCCGGAGACATAGCTCAGTAGGGAAAGACATAAGGCACGAATCTAGGTAGGTGGTAGCGGCCTTAAACTATCCTTGAGTGCGTAATCGAAGGCTTAGGTCTTTTCCGGACTATTGGGCCATCTATGTAAGGAATCGTTGTCGAAGCTAGACATTAAGATCCTTTACATAAATCATCTAGGTTTACTTATATCGTTTCCATTTGCCTCATTATAAGCCTCTTCTTATGAATCGTCGGTCAATCGGCCAGATTCAGCTCCAGCTTATGAGTTTTTTTTCTTTAGGAAATCGAAACGCGCTAGCCTATTGGTTCCAGACAACGGTTTAAAAGAACTCCTTGTTAATTACAACGACAGCATTTTAGATATCGCCTTTGCTAGTTCTATTCAATTAAGTATTGTTGTTGAAAGATAAAACATAAGATTTACTGGTTAAAGATGGCTTAAAAAATTTGTTAGGTTTTGTAAAACAGCATTTAAGAGTGTTGCCTATTACTCGCTAGATTCTTTTACAAATTCCGCTTGGAAGCAGAAGACCCTATTGGCCACTGCTCTCATTTAGATCAATCTTAAGTTGAGGTAACACATTCCTACAATATTGTAAAGAATATTTCTCCTTCTTGTCCAACTCCACCCCAGATATGTATTTAAATGTCCCAGTAGTCACAGTTCTAAGCGCGTTCAATCTGACTTATAACTAGGTTGATTTTAAGCAGGAACATGTGACGCAAAAAGGATATGAAGAAGATCGAAAGTATGTTTAAAATTCGAGTGAGTAGCGCTCATAGTTGGCTTGATATCTATGTATGTGATCAGGCGATTATTCTCGTTGTCTTTGAGTAAATTATTGCGATCACAGCAATTGACCCGCAAAGGTGTATCTGAGCAACCGCAAATTGATAGAACGTCAGATAGGATTGCATAAAAAAGATACTAAACATCATTCTGTGTTTTTGCAGTACTGATCTCAGGCAGCCATAGCAAAGCTTAAGCAATCCTATCCTATCAGATAGGCAGCCATAGCCATATCAGATAGGATTGCTTAGGATTATCAGATAGGCAGCCATAGCCATATCAGATAGGATTGCTTAAGCTTTGCTATGGCTGCCTGAAATCAGTACTGCAAAAACATGATATGGCTATGGCTGCCTATCTGATAATCCTAAGCAATCCTATCTGATATGGCTATGGCTGCCTATCTGATAATCCTAAGCAATCCTATCTGATATGGCTATGGCTGCCTATCTGATAGGATAGGATTGCTTAAGCTTTGCTATGGCTGCCTATCTGATAGGATAGGATAGGATTGCTTAAGCTTTGCTATGGCTGCCTGAGATCAGTACTGCAAAAACACAGAATGATGTTTAGGATGTTCTTTCTTAACGCAAACAGTCGTTTCCCGCGGTTCAATCAATAAATATGTTGTTTTCGTTTTAGTTAATTACATAAAAACCATGTGTCTTTCTCTGATCGGTATTCTTTTTCTTAGCAATATTTATTGATTTAAGGATTTGATTTGGAATTTTTTTTTTTAGATTATTTATTCTTCGATAGAGCTTAAATTTGATTTTCTAAAAATTCATTAACACAATCGCAAGGCATGGGATTTTTATTAGATTCTTAACCTGGTTGCAAAACACTCATCAGTACTCATAATGTACGACGTAAAAAGTAGTTGTACCAAAATAGTGGATTCTTGACAAAATTTCGTGTTTAAATATAGAATTATTCACATACAAAGGTGAATGCGAAATGTCATCATAAAAAAACATTTAATGATAATTAAAAAGATATAAATAATTCTTTTTCAACTTTTCCTTATTGTGTTTCCCTAATGTCATGGCCAGTAGGTTTCATATTTAAATAAATTTAACTCAAGATCTTTCAATAAATCGAATGCATTTTGGAAAAATAAATTAGAGTGGGCGATATCAGTAAAAGTATCTAAATCTAAAGTATCTTTCTAAATTTTATTTGGTCATACCTAAACTAATAAATATTCTTCGTTTGGTTGTCTTAAACAATAAAAGCATGCAGAGTCAATAAAATATAAAAACTCGATAGCAGTTGCAAATATAATGCGAGAATATGACCATTTTAACCGATGGTTTGGTTTACCAAAAGAGCGCTAAAATTTATTTTAATGGCAAATCTTCATTCTAGACTTCAGTGATTAAACTTGGAAAGTATCTTTCCAACCCAAATCTATTTCAGAAAAATGAAATTGAATCACACTCGAATGATCTAATATTCCAAACTTATGGAGCAAGGCACAGCAAAGTAGCTTGATTGTTTCTACTCGTAATATTATCGTGAACAAACGCTTTACAGAAACAAACAAATGTATACATATGATAGGTATAAGGGGTAATTTATCGATTCGTCTTCGTCCGTAGCAACTTGGACTTAGCTCATCAACTATTTGGAAATTCTGTGTAAGGATCTTGCTGTTAATGCTTATAAGATTCGATTTGTACAGGAGCTAAAGCGACGTGACTATATATTGCGTCAGGTGATCAGTTTTAAATCACATGGCAGTTGACTCAGTCCTTACCGTCAAATTTTAACAAGTAACAATGCCCATTTCTAGTTAAAAGGCATCGTAAACAGGCAGAATTTCAGTGTTTGAGGGAGAACGATCCTTTAGAATTTCACTTGATGCCATTGCATCCGGAATATATTGCCGTATGATGCCGATTGTACGCCGCTGGCATCATTGGCCTTTATTTCCAGAAGAATGAGGCTGAAGCACTTGTAACTCTTTACTTCCTAGCCATTACAACCTTCAAACATTTATAACCAACGTACCACGGTGCCTCTATTTTGTCCCTCCATAAATTTCCTTCGCCCGCGCTATGTGCAAACATTTTAAGGGTACATAATCCCTTGTGCGCGCGCAAATATAAAAAAAAAAACTGGCAATAGACACCGATGAAAAACGATGATCAACAATTTATTCTTCTCAAATTTGCGTGACATCAGTGTGAAAGAACTGTGGTTGCAATAGGAGGATTCTCCACTCCATACCATGATTGCTTTATGGAGAAAGATTATTCTATTCGAACAACTATGGAAAACTTATCAAATGACAACATCAGCTGGCTTGGCAATAGATCATTTTGTCAACCCGATTTTTCAATACATTTTCGGAGGTTTCCTTCGACCAACTACGTCAAATCGGAGCCCCCCGGCTGCCAAGTATTAATCCCAAACAGCACGTGTTTCCCTTTTTCTACGTAATGGAAAACATTTTTATTTTGCGGCTGCATTAAAACGTGGTCGTACCAATATCTTTTAAAAGGATACAGGTCCTCGTTATGAAAAATTAACAATAAATCCTACAAGGACTTCTGAACATAAGAAAGGTCAGAGTTGCGTTTATTAACAATTAAAAACAGAACTATTTGAGTGATGGTCTTTGGCACAAGGGGTAAATACTTTGAGAATGCACAAAATCCGTTGGCCGCGTGCTTATTGTATAATTATAAAACAATACGACACATTGACCCATCAGTACTCGTACGCACAAATGATGAAGGAACAGTCGGAACAGTGGTCATTAAAAAAAATTCAAATTTCGCCTTCTTGCACAAATGAATAAGTTTAACAGGGATGCCAAATCTAGATATTGCTCTGTATAGCTCGGCTCTTTAGATGCCGCCATAACCGGCCTTAATATCGATAGTGGTGGTGTGTATCAATTTTGGGTTTTCTCCAAGATGGACTTTCCTGGCCTGAAGTCACACTGATATGAACCCTTTAGTTTGTTGTCGAACAGCTTTAGGTGTTCACACACCTTCTATGCGATGTAAAGAAGTCTGATGCCAACGTAGTTGGCTCAGTTCAGAGGGACCTCTTTCTTATTGTTCGGACTAACAATAATAAGGTGTATTTAACAGATGAGTTGGTATGTGCTCCTTACCAAGCCATTGCCTGCCGTTTTGAAGAGCTCGGCAGTCAGGTCTACATCGTTCAGGTGAAAAGATTTAATTTGTCTGACTGTATTTGATTATTCATCGCCATTATACAGTCTACAGAAATACTCTTTTCAAATTCTCAGCATCGACTACAAATCTACTATGATGTTCCCTTTTGGTAAAACTTCCAAGTCTCATTCCTGGAGTAGAATCTTCCAAAAATCTTCTCGTGAGCAGCTCTAATCCTTCTATGCAGCGCTGCTTTGTACGCATCTTGCTAAGTTGTTTGTGTTTACTGTCAATCGGCAGGGGTTTCGTTCTGTTAGTCGAGTAAAACCCAACACATCAGAATCGGCATCAATAATGGCTTTTTTGAAAGTATTGCCACTGGTCTTCAATACTCGATGCTGATGGCAGTGAACTTCTTAATATATTAAGAAAGACTCAATTCGAATTGGCGGATTTGGCGAATAGCCGTCGTCGAATTCTTCACAGCATTAGCTTGCCTTTGCACTGTTTGGGATATTCGCTTGGCTACAACAAAATAAATTGTGTTGGTCGATGTTGGCTCCTCGAAACCGTCGAAAAAAATGAAGGAGTGTCTTTAGTGAATCTGGTTTATGATTGATTCATCAGGAATTTTCCAAGTTCCCTTTTGAATGTGGGAACCGCGTGTTGGTGTCATGCAGGCTATTTTTCCGACAGTACTACCAAAGATGTTCTTTCTAGCTTCGCATTAAAATTGCCGATGACAATTTCAATGTCATACAGCTTGTAGAAGTCATCTTTGTAGTCGTCATCTTTCTCCTCTGTGGGGACGAGCCCCTATATAAAACTTATGTGGGAAAATTTAACATTGATGCGGATTGGTAAGAGGTGCTCGTTCACATGTCGGAAACCCAAGACTTCTTGCCTTAGTCTGCCTCCAACAACAAATCCGCATCCAAATAGGTGCTGATTTTACCGTCGAAAACAATTGCCGTAGTAGATGTTACAGTTTGTCATTCTCTTTGTAATCGGCCCATTCCATCGCATTTCTTGGATGGCGGTAATGTCTGCTTTGCAGCAGTCTAAGTACTCCGCTAGTTGCTAACATTCCAAGTGCATATCCGCAGTTCGTTGTCAATAAATAGTTTGCAACAAAAATCCGTGCTTAACCGAGGAGTCGGTTAGACTGGAGCCAGTATCGCGTTCTGAGATATGAGCGCTGCCGTTGGTCAATGAAGGGCCCGTCCGCCACCATCTCTTTTCCAAGAACCCTGCTCAGTCTCGGAAGCCCTTACCTGAACCTGAGTTTCAAATATGTCAGAATAGCCCGGCTAAGGGCTTATTTGTTCCTGGACTTTACTTCACCGTTGATCCCATCTGTGAAATTCTTCTTCTGTCCCGTTTATAGTGCTGCTATTTGGCAAGTGGAGTTCAGTTGGGAATCTACCAGTACCCGATGGCTACCACTTGAAAGTAAAATAAGCACAATTGATGTGGAGAGAGATAAAATTGAATTTTATGATTAGTTTTTATTTTTGAAAAGAGTACCTCTAAAAGCATCATTCTTTACAAATAAGATTTACTTTACCCTTATCATTGGTCAAATATCGAATAAGGATACTATCAAATAATATTTATTATCGATTGAAGAATACTTTGAAGTTTTCACCTACATTTACCTATGTACGAGTATATAATTTTTAAGAGGAAAATCAGTTAAAATATAATATTCCAGGAAATTAATCCGCTCTTGCTGAGAATTTGAAACCCTTCAGATTCCATCTGTACAAATATCTTATCAATCCTATGGAATAATAATTCAACTCAATATTCATACATCCTATCGGAAAATACTTGAAAATACGGTCTTATCGATATCGGTTATGTTTCCCCTTTTTTTTGGAAATCAATAAAACAGAACCTAAGCAGCACGTGTGCTTGATATTAAAAAAAGAAAATAAATAAAATTCCAATAAAAATCGTAATCCTTTAAGCGCCTTCTTTTCCAGGATCTGTGTAGGTATGCTTTGATGGACAGTTTAATAATGAACACAGCAAATAAATACATACATACTCGTAGTGTCCCGCTTGGACATCTAATTTTTTTTCGAACGTATCCTTCAATATAAAAACGCTTTTCACCTTTGTCTTTCAATTGTTTTCGAATCCTCTGGATACAGTATCAAACCTTTGTTGTTGACACTTCCACTTCAGTGAGCTCTAAGTCCATAGCCTTTCTCAGTAACAAACAAATTGAGTATGGATGGAATTTTTCTTCTTTTTATCTTCATATGCACTAAGCAGATGAAACTATCACTATAGATATAGAACCGTGTATGAATATGCCCGCGATTTATATCTTACGAATTTCATCGAAACCTTTGAAGTACTGCATCTGACTAGTTTCTTTCGTGTTGGACAAAGTACAGCCTGAGGGGCCAACAAAATATGGGTTTCCCTCAAAATGAGTAGATACAAGTAATTCCTTGAGCTTCGAAGAGGTGTGTACTTAAGCGAAAAGCAACAGAAAAATAGGAAAAAAACTAAAGAAGCAAACGTACCTCCAGGGAATGCGATATCATAAAATGGTTTTTTCATGTATCTAGTAAGAATCGTTTGGGTGTGCCAAGCAAATAGACGATTTTACGACAAAAAGAGTATCCCAGCATGGATGCTTTAGTGAAAAATACGAATACATATCTATACCAACCAAATATTATCCTTATTTCCTTGAATATGGAAGTAATCTATCTCAGTTTGATTGAATCATAAAACTTGTAGAAGCATTACTTCTACATTGTATTTTACATATGTACTCGTACGTACTATGCGTGATAAAATAATCCTGACTTAGGCGATAGGGTTATAGCAAATAAAGTGGCAACCATCATCGCGTTTCGTAGTGGATGGTAAAAAATTTTACGATAGGACATTGATAATATTACGCGGGATGTTTGATGTTGAGCGATTAGGTTTTATCTAAATACTGATAGTAACTATAAAAAAGTCAATGTAGACTATCTATCCTTTATATACCATACATCAATGGCTTCCTGTCAAATTGTTATTATCATTTTCTTTTTCGATATTCCAGAAGCACTAATTGTGGGAAACTCGAAATGTTGTTTGGATTGCCTGTTATATTTTTCTTTTTCAATATTTTACTGTTTTGCGTCATTCCTTTAAGTCATCAATCAATTTAGTTATTCCCCTGCAGTGTGAGAATATCAAAAGTTATGGTCGTTTTTTCAAGTTAATGAATTAGCAGTCAGGATTCAATCTTTGGCCTCTTTGATCTCACCATGAGACTTGTTTTGTGGAGGAACATTAAATCGAAGGTTAAGTTTAACAATTCATCAATTATTTAATAAATCGGATGAAATATTCGCCCAGACATAATGGTCATTATGCCTACGCATATTTGCGAATGCTCAAAGGATCAGGCTCATCATTTAGACACTGTTGTTTTAAAAAAAAAAAGCCAACGAAATTTTGACGATGTTTTGTCTCTTCGTAAGGCAGACATCAAAGGTATTTTTGAATCAATTATATAATATGAATAATAGCTTCCACTGTGCACTTCAAGATGTTTAAGGTCCTCTTTCACTTGAGCACTCCACCTAAGGTGAGGTCTTCTTCTACTACGTTGTGCCTCCAGATTGAAATTTTGGAGTAGAAGCGTTGGCGACAAATATGCGCTTTTCTAACCAGGCCAATGTCATTGTACAGCTCGTAGAGTTCATCTTGTAAGCTTCTCCAACAAACCCATTCAATGCAATCGAGGTCAAAAATCAGCTCTTGAAATAGCCAGTCAAGACATTAAATGTCAGAGCTGCGAGCATTCCTAATCGGTATTCTGTAAATTCTGGCGAAGTTTACTGGAATAAATGACCCTATACAGCTGGTCTTTCTAGATGCTGTCATACCACCGTGTGGCGCTCCCAATATTCCGATTGGAGTTCTGTTTTTTTTTGTTGTTGAGTTGGTACATCTGTTGTTGATCTATCTCTAAATCATAACGTCATAGCTTGTCATTTGCAAAAGTTACGTAGCAAAGAGTACATCTACTCGTATCTCTGTGAGTGTTGGCGATTTTTTACAATTTTAGAAATGAATTTAAATTTGCAACAACGAACTTGTATTACATTTTGCGTAAAAAACGGATTAAATGGTCCGCGAACGTTGGAAAAGTGTTTCGGCAACGATTCTCTGAAGAAAACGGTCATTTATCAGTGGCACGAGTGAGTCAAACGAAGATGATGAACGCAGTGGGGAACCTTGGACATCGAAAACCGCCGAAAACATTGATGAAGTAAAAGAAATGTTAGTCAATAGCCGCAAATTAACCATCAGAGAGATAGCGGAGGACTTTAAAATTGCCTATGGATCCGTCCAAGACATTTTGGTTAATGATTTGGGTTTCCGTCGTGTAGCAGCAAAGTTGGTGCCAAAAGACCTCAATTTCATGCATAAAAGAGACCGTGTTGACGTCGCAAAAGAGATGATTTGCGAGGTTGAATCCGATCCCACATTCATCAAAAGGATCATAACTGGAGACGAGACATGGGTTTATGAGTACGACACGCAATTCAGACATCAGGCAAAGGAATGGCGTTCACCAAATGAGCCGAGACCAAAAAAACCACGTCGTTTTCAGTCAGAAAAGAAGGCAATGCTCACTATTTTCATGAATTACAACGGTGCAGTGCATCATGAATTTTTGCCAGAAGGCCAGACAGTAAATAAAGAGTATTATTTGGGCGTTACAAGACGCTTGCGTGAAGCAGTTCGCCGAAAGAGGCCAGAATAGTGGGCAGAAAACTCGTGGATTTTGCACCGTTGCACAGTGCCATCATTATTCGTAATTTTTTGACGAAGAATGCAGCAAATATAGTACCATCCAACAACCACCGAATTCACCTGATTTGGCTCCCTGGGACTTCTTTCCGTTCAACCACTACGGGGATGGGTAATGGAAAAATCGCAGGAAGCACTGATGGACATACCGAAAACCGAATATAAAAAATGTTTCGAGGATTGGATCAAGCGCTGGCATAAGTGTGTTGCAGTCGATGGGGATTACTTTGAAGGGGACAATATAGATTTAGATGAATAAAATTATATTTTTAATTTTCTGAATAAATTCCGGGATATTTTTAATCGAAGTGGTATGCGGACTTAAAAGCGGTGTTTCATATCGATTTTAACTTTTTGACTATCGTTATTTGGTCAATTGTGACTTGACAGGCCTAAAGTCGCTATTATAGGCGCCAATCATGTCGTTGATAAATGGCTTTAGGTGTATGCCTCTATTAATTGAAGGGGGTCTGCATTATTGTGGATCGGATAAACGATACTAAGGTTCAACAGATAAAATTTTGGAAATTAAGTGAATTGCTGCGTGCTTTCTTTTAAGTCATGTCCTGCTGACTTATATAGCTCGCCAAACAAATCTTCCGGGTCAGCAGCCTTGTTGTTCTTAAGCTTAAATATTACTGTGTGTCTTACTTTATTTGGGCCGCCGCGGCGTTTTGATTCTAGTGACTTGATTGCTATGTTTTTTCTTGATCATAAGCTTATCATGTTTTTTTTTTTCCAAAGATGCCAATGCCTTTTTCTTAGCTTTGCTTGTAGAATCCACGAGCAGCTCTTGTTTTTCTATGCAGTGCCGTTTTGTCGATGAGTTGTTCGTCTACGCGCTCGTCTACATTCTTCATCTAATTACAGGTTAGTTTGCAGCCTTCCAGAGGCCCTTAGACTTACTTCAAAACTTAAAGGATATTGCGAATGAATTTAAAAGTAATGCATTCCAAGTTTCGATTGGTCCAAGACTTGAGGCTATTGGACGGCGGGCTTCGCTAAATAGCCTTATTCCAGGATAATCCGATATTTTATGGCAAAAATTATTTCAGCGATTATTCTCATATATGACTTAATGAATATGTGAAGCAGCAGACTAGAAAGTAAGGCGACCTCGACACACCCCTTACAAGATTATAACTAGTGTCCTTTGCAAATTTTTGAAGAACTTGTGCCCACGGAAGTCGATCGTCCTGACAATTTTAGAAATGACTACCAAGATTTACACCAAATTTTTACTGCCTTTGACGGCGTATGACCGATCGATCAGATTGTCAGACCAATGCCCTGTGCCATAAAGAAGCGTTCTTTGCAAGTTTGAACAACGAAAAGATAAAATTATTCACATGACCTCATTTCCGTTAATTAAGAATTGTTTTCTTTAATTGATGCCAAAATATAGTTTAGGCTGGTTTCAACTGTTTTGTGTCTTTGAATGTGTCTCCAATCTCAAGTGGAACTTTTTGCCGATGGAGTTGATTTTTTCAATTAAAAAGTAATTTGTTCACTAATTGCATTGCACCTGAAATAGGTCTTATTTCATGAGGATGTAGAACTACAAGTATGTACTCGTACTTAAATTCGCAATCGTCCAGAACAACTGCCTTGTTGACACATTGCACAATCTATGGCATACAATAAAAGAGAAAAGGAACGACAAATGAAAAGCTAATGTACTCAAGATAATAATGTGATTGTAGCTGGGAAATCAAGATAAGGGTTTCTCTTTCTACACTATCTAAATGGTTTATGAATATGAAAATTGTGTTCATTGTCTATTCCTTTTGTAGATACTTGTGCTCTTACAAAATTCTTAAATGAATAACTAACCCAAAGTTTCGAAATGTCCAGACACGGGTGAATTTTTGAAATATGATTTTTACCGAACTTCTTATCATAGAACAGCAGAGCTTCAATGCCGCTTGTATATTGGTATTTATACCTATGTAAGTCAAAGTATCTGTTGCTAAACTGAAACGAGGAAATCAACGAAAAATCACAAAAGTTAGCCACCTGCGTCCGGGGTGATAAGAGGCAGACATTCCAGTTAACAAAAACGAGATGCCATCAAAATGTTTTGGATTACAAAAAAACCCGACACGGATTCGCAGGAATGTTTCTGTCTCCAGCTTATTTTCATTTTTGAATGTACGACAAATACACGTACTCGTACATATCTGGGCATGAAAGCGACTCGTGTGCTGGTATCTTCGGCTGCTTTGATCACAACTAAATTAGAAAAATGTCTCTTTTAAATGTGAGAATGCAATTAACAGGGGTTTCATGTTTCGTGACAATGTTCCTAGTACCCGCAGATGGTGAAATTACGAGATAACACCCGGCAAGCTTGACATACAGTTTCACAGTTTCGTTTTGTAAAAAAATAAGGTAAACTGTTTTTTTTTTTCAATTTTTTGCTGTTCATTAAAAGGTGTGTTTGACTGTTGTGTTTGGTGTTCTGTTGTTTTCGAGCGATTGTCTTTTCTAGTCTTTGCTTTCCTTTCTGTTCAGATTGCAACAAATAAAGAAATGACTAATATTTGAAGTAGAGATATTTTTACATGTTTATTTGTGTTTGCTTTGAAGTGTGGAAAAAATCATGGTGTTTCGCCCTTGAAGAAGCTTAGGTCGCTGAACCGTTTGAGGCTTACACTTATACAGTATGCAAAGCTCGTATTCGTACACCACCAATTTAACGGAAAAGTAGTTTCCGATTCAGATATACTAAAGATAAATAATATAAACACAATTCTTTTAACTAGATTCTACAAGTTACTTTAAGATAACTGAAAAAGAAATTACAGAATTTTCAAAGAAATGACTCGAAATCTATTTTTTTCCATTTTTTTAGAACAAAATCTGCATTCGTGCAGAATAATTGTTTCAAAAAAATAGGAATTTTACCATTAGATTGGAAGTGTTTTTAATTACATTGGTTGTGCAACGCATCAAAAGCCAGAAATTTCAATATGGATCGTAAATCAGCTGAACTCTCGAACGACTTAAGGAAATAAAAAGGTTAGTTGTCGCAAAAACAATAAAAAAAAGTGTATTTACAATTCAATATGTGGTCAATATGAATATACAAAAACAGCGGCATGAAGGAAAGAAAAAGCGAAACACATAAAGAACCAAGACATCGATCTTTTCTGGTTCGCCAGATCCGTAAAAAATTTTGGTACAAATGGTATTGTAGTGGGTGCAAACCTTCATAAATTTGTTGGGACTGAATTAACTCCGACTGAAGTCGAGTCGCTTTGAGAAAACCGTTTGTGAGCCATATTTATAGACAAAACAAATAGCTGTTGGCAAAAAGTGTTTTTAAAAAAAATTTGAGTTATGGAACACAGTGATTTGTAAATTAAATGGCGATGCGCTGTCATGCGATTTTTTCAACATCGGACAGCAAAAGTCACCCTTTATTAGATGCCGGTCCTGCTCTATGGCGCAGAGGCATGGACATTATCAAAAATGGATGAGGTGAGGGTATTCTTGGTTGCTTCGAGAGAAAAATTCTTCGGGCGATCTTCGGTCCCATCTGCATTGACGGTAAGTGGAGCAGGAGATACAACAATGAACTGTACGGACTGTACAGCGACATCGACCTAACCAGAAGATTGAAGATCCAAAAACTGAGATGGCTGGGTCATGTAGAACCAGACCGGACGGTAGCGCCACTTCAAAGAAGAAGAAGTAAATTTAATGTAAAAATATCGGATGGACGTGTCATCAACACAAGCCTAAAAAGGCGATTGTTTTGCTGCATTAACTGGTGGAAAATTACATTTCATTGACTGCATTTTGGACTCAGTATCTCAATATTTTTAAATCAAATTTGCATCACAGTGCATGAATTCTAGGGCCTGCACAGGAATTTATCTTTTAACAAGACAATGATCCAAAACACACGGCCCTAATACCGCCCTAATACACCCGCCTTTGGATACTGCATAGCACTCCAAAGTATTTTAAAACACCACCTCAAAGCCCAAATATAAAGCATTAAGAACAGAATGGGAAAACATTCCAACGAAGTTGGCTAAATAGCTAGTGAATTCGATGCCAACTAACTTATCAAACAAATGGGTTACCCCACTAAAAACTAAAAACTATTTTACAAAAATGTGTGGAGCACACCGTTTTTATTTATTTTAGTCATAAAAATAACCAAAAAACAGTTGTCGAAAATTTGCAATCTCAATGCCTTTTCCCACCTTTGAATATCCTTTTGTTATTTCAACTATACTATCGGCTTTGAAACTTCTACGCTACTTGAAGAATCGTTGTATCCAAAAGAAACATGGAACCGTTGCCTCACATATCTGAAATAAAGACCAATAAAACTGCTCAACTAAATGCTTTCTATTCCGAATTATTTAAAACAGAGATGGTTCATTTGGTAAGAAGAATACACATGAATCTATAGAATAAAAAATAAAGAAGTAGATAGAAGTTTACCCTATAAATAAAAAGACCATCTGCCAACCACAATACAATATTAGGGGTAGGTATGCTTTAAGGTCTACCTAGTCTACCACCGACCGAATATTTACTTTACAGCAGAGCTGAAGACCTTTGAATCGATACACAACACATGGCTGTCGATTTTAAAGCAGGATATTTCAACATTTTTTAAGGACAAGCCATATGGAGTTTGGAGATGACATGTCTAGTTTATTTAAATCGTCTGTCTATCCAAGATGAACACTCGTTGATCCGCAAGAGATCGACAATAACACTAATACAACCCTTGATGTCAGAAAAGAATTTCGTCATTGTTTAAAAGCAGAAGTGTGATTCCTCGATCATCATTCTCCAAAAGTTTCAGCCCGACAACTGATTGAAAGAAACTCAAATTTCACAATTGCTTGGTTAACAGCAATTGAAGTAAAACCACAAAGGCTGTTTTTTTTAGTTTTTGCTATTAACAGGTTAGCATGGCAACCCTGGAGTACTGACAACTGGCCAAATCAGACCAAAATGTTACTACTGTATGGTGCTTACGTATGAAAGGCAGAAGTCGTTTTGTAAAGCATTCCTTGATGTAAACATCCGATCTCATTGTGGCAGTTGTCACAAAAGCCCTGCTCTCTAAGCCACACCTGCGGATCGCCTGCCAAATCATTGCTTTCTTAGCAAATTTATCGCCTTTTATAATTTGAATTTTGTAAGGATATTACCACGTTTCATCGAAACATAAAATTTTTGACCTAGTAGATGCTTAAGATCTAATTTAACATACGTTTCATCGTCCATTACCAAACAGCCTTTAAATATGGTTAAAAGTTTGTCATACAGAATCCTAGTGCGTTTTTTAGCTATTATATTTTGTTTATCAGAACGATTGGGTATTTTATTGCACGATAGGATTTAAAACCTGCTTTCAAGCCTATACGTCTTGCTGTGCTTTTGCTAGTTTTGAATTTTTTTGCTCGATCATTGTCCGATAACCCAGGATTACGCTTCACAGATGTTATTACTTGTGAGACCAGTTTTGAATTTTTACATCCCGTTTTTTCATTTTTTTTTTGGCTCTTTCAATACTGAGTATTTCTTCATACCTTTTAATAACACCACTTTAGTACCTTTGCGATTTTTGACCCCGACCACAAAGGATTTTCAAGAAATTTGTTCACTATTATGTTACGATTGTGAACTTCCATTACGTATAGAACTACCGATATGGCTTCAATCAAAACAAAAAATTAACCGATTAATAGTGAAGCTTTACTGAAAAAATATGTGTCAAAAAGATCCGTTACATATCATTAGGGGCGCTGCAATAATCATCAACCGACGTACACATTTTGCGTGAACTGCACTTTATAATAAGCATACCTTTCAATGAGTCGAGGTAAAAGCTCGAGTTATACTTGGCTTAGATACAGCAATGAGGCATCGATTTGGTCATTTAATCCAAGACTCTTGATCTAAGCCAGTGAATACAAATTCCGGAAGGATGACACGACAAAAGAAGACCTTGTCTTAGGGAATACCATTTAAGAGAACGAAATCCACCTTAACTCGGTAAGGGCTAGAGACAAAAGTGCCAAGTAGAGAGAGCTGGAAAAGAATAAAGCGTGTGGATCACTTTCATATATTTATCTGATGAAAATACTGCTTAAGCACAATGCTTTATTAAAAATTACTTCCACATTTCCAAAGAACTTGGCCTAGGAACCTTCTTCTACAATGACCAAAGCGATTTAAATCATATAGACGTTAACAATGTACTACGGGTAAAAATGAAGTTTCAATTGATTCCAAGAGTAGAAGGATCTCAGATCGAAGCGACATCACAATGGATCAATTGGTCTAATTGGGTTAGCTTCTCCAAAAGCCACCATTTCCTTAGTCTAACCAATAAATTTCTTTCGAAAGGTTTTTTAATAGCTTAAGTACAAAAGATGCGGCTAATTTACTTCCTTTCCGAAATAGTTCTTGAAAGGGTACTGTAATGTTTCGAAAACTATTTGAATTTAAAGTGAAAGTTGTTCAATTTTTTTTATTTTTTACTATTACAAGTGAAATCTGTATCCGCTATTTAAAAGCCACATCCTTTGTTTATCGATAAAAACAAGTCATTGCAGGTAAAACGTTCTAAATATGCATGTACTTTTTTTTTTAAATGTAAGCCTTTTCAATAGAGATTAGATGTCACTCTAGTTGTAATTTATTTTCATAACCATTTGACATTTCATCTTAGAGAAATTAACGCCACATCAACGAATTCAAATTGTTTAAATTTATAGAGCACTTTCATACCGTAGACATCATGGGCCATCTGACATTTGTGGCATTTGTCGAATTTGTCAATGTGAAATTTGTGATCGGTGGCTTGAATGCTGCAAGTAGTTGCTTAACAAAC
Source organism: Volucella inflata (assembly GCA_928272305.1). Taxonomy (NCBI): domain Eukaryota; kingdom Metazoa; phylum Arthropoda; class Insecta; order Diptera; family Syrphidae; genus Volucella; species Volucella inflata. The sequence goes on along the minus strand of OV743720.1, from coordinate 108,780,199 downwards.
AGCTTCCACGTGATGTCGTGCCGACAGCTGGTCTATTCGATAAGCGATAACGTCGAAGATTTGCAGAATGCCTTAGATTTACGGAAAAATGCGATGGAGAAAAACGGGCTTAAATAAAGTCGTTCAAAGACGGAGCATTTGACGTGCCCATTTGCGCATCCATTGCGATCTGTTCCGGATATAATGTTAGACGGAATAGTTCTTCCAAAAAGTACTATCTTTAAGTACTTAGGATCAATCGTTAACATGGAAGCGAAATGTGACGACGACGTAAACCACAGAGTGAGTGTGGGGTGGATGAAATGGTAACCGAACAGCTTGAGGGGAATAGAATAAGCTGGTATTGGCACGTTCAAAGAAGATCTGCGGAGAATCCGGTTAAAAAGGCACTATCAACTACGGTCACTCCAACTGTAAGAAAACGAGGTCGAAAAAGAATTCCTGGATTTCTCAGTTGGCAAATGCGCAACAACGCCTGGGGCTAACCACTGAAGTGATCCAAGACCGAGCAGTATGTACATTGTTCTAGCAATACGCGATATACTCCCCTAATTGCTCGAAAACTGGACCTCTTAAATACGCTTTGAATAACTCAAACTTTGTGCACATATGCCCAAAACTGTTTTCAAATATTAAATGAAATGAAATAATCTTTCTAATAAATTTGATATATCGTCATCAAAATAATTTCTTTGCGTTTTCCTGAGCCTGTTTCATAAAAAAAAAAAACATTTTATGTCACTTCGAGGGCAGTAAATGGACAGTATATGTAGTAACATGCAGTGAAATCTATTTCCACTTTCTGATTATGCTATATTTAGTTGCTGCTGTCCATCTACAACGACTGGATACTACAAGCCCCACATCCTTTCAATGAAATGATGTCCTTCATTTTTCTATTAAAAATTTTATATTTATAGAATAGACATCCGTATGCATGTGTCAGAAGTATGGAGGTTACAAGGTAGTGCAATGTTTCCACTATTCTGCTTAAAGCCCCTGCTATTGTACTTTACCTATATATCAACAAGTAGAATATCGATAAGCTAAATTTTCTGCATGTTCTGTGTTGCAATTGCAAAACCTCTTCTACATTGGTATGATCCCTCCTAGCTAGCTTATATTTTCAAGACATGTAAGTCAAGAGCTACTTTGTCTTAGTTTTGTTCTTAGATTTAGTCTTGAACTTTCATTGGAAACTCAGGCTTTGTGCTTTCGATTAAAGCTCAAAGTGGTAGTTCTCTGTTCTCTTCTGCGATTTCTCTAAAATTTCGGCTCCGAATTTATCTTGCATGTTCGCAACAAATTGTTGCAGTATGCTGTTGATAAGGCATCACTTTTGATATTTAAAATGATAAGTCTTATTAAAATCGCTTCTTACTCGTACTTACTACTGTTGTCGAAATTTATTCTCTACAAAACAAGTAAGGCATGCAAGTGGCCTTGTATTTATAGATGAACCCTTAAAATCGATAAAGAGCTGATTTTATTGATTTCTTTAGCTTTCTTTATGATCTGCGGTTGTGTGAATATTAAGTCAAATGTGGACTTCACCTGGTAGGCGATAGCTGAAAATATCAAGGATACCTATGTCTCTACAGTAAACTCAGATCGCCCATCGGGCGAATGATGCCGAGGTTCCATTTTTCAGGCATACTTTCGTCAGATTCAATGAGCAGGAGTTGCTTTTATTTATACAAGTGTGGTCAAATCAGAGAATTCGTGGTCGAACACCAGTGCACAATCTGGTGGCTTTTTGCGTCGATTTGACTGAAGTTCGTCATTTTACTAAAGCAAGCTCTAAAATCAATGAAAATTTCTTGAATACGCGATCGGCAAAGATTCTGCTGTTTACGATTGCAGCCATTTTTTTGTTAATATTCCTCACAGTATTTTGGCGACTAAAATATCTGTAGATAGTAATTTGACAGTCAGATGCTACCCTGTGATCGGAGACATGGTGGTCACATGAACGACTTGGTTCTCCATCCATACTTGCCATAAGCTCAACTCGATGATTACCCGTAAAATGTTGTATGTGTTTCATATGTATGTACTTTGGCTGATTGCGACTGTCCTCCAGCTTGGCTCTAGTGCCATTATTTGTGCCCGTCTTTTTAGCAGTGTTTTCCTAAATTTAAATGACTGCGCATAATTTAAGAAGAAGAAGGCAGTACAGGAATCAATAATATACCCGAATTAGATCGGCAAGATTAATTCATATAGATTTGGCAGGATCATAGATCATACTTTCATTTTGCCAATAACAAAGTTTAGCGGAATACTTTTAAAGGCTCGAACTGCGTATTGAACTGAGGATTGAATTTTCATCAGGAAATCTGGATTTTTGTTTCGATCTTTCAAGAGAAATCACAGGCAAGTAGCATATATTTTTGTATCAGCAAGCAATGTGTCACCAAAACATCCTGCTAAGCATCGCACATCAGTTCTTTTTCTCAGCTACTATCTGGTCTTTTCTCTCACTAGATCGCAGATACTTTGGGGGTTTCAAAAACCGTAAATCTCGGTTTCCTATCCATTTTTAGACTTTTAAATGGAGCCCACATATAGTATAACTACAGTCTCAATTGGCCCAATACTTCCGTGAAATCAGACAATTTCATGTGTTCCCTTTGCATATGGCAATCGCACTCGAGGAGTTGATTAATCCAATTTATACCGGATGAATATTTCATTTGAAGTTCCATTTTCAGTTCGTTATACAACACTTACAAGTATAAACGCACGAATACTTGTTAACTGTCAATTAATTTCCAACAACCGAAAACACACAATTTCGAGGGTCTTCTTCAAGTTATTCAATTTTCATTTCATAGGTCATTAAGTTCCCCGCGTGTCTTTAATTGAAACAGCGACAAATTCTCGCTATTCCCTCCACCATGTTGTCGCTTCCAAAAATGACAACAATAACGATAACGTTGGCATCGATAGTAATTTTGTTGTCGATTCAATTGCCCAGGAGGTTTACTATTGCATCTGTACATTGTACTCGTATATACTATATACACGACAACTTAATAGACAAGAACATTGTATTCAACTTCAAGTAAACAATTTGTGTGTAAAAATACCGTTGAATTAAAGAAGCAACACACTCGAATTCTGTATATATTATACCAACTCCAGCACTCCAGATGCTAGGGGTCGTTTGGTATGAATATTAAATAAATACTATCTAAGCAGATACTCGTATTTGCAAATTTATTCAATTTTCTATTGTGAGAGCATGGCTTTCTGTTCTAAGATTCTCGTACACATTGCAGGGGTTTGAGCTGTACAGTACAAAGCGTATTGTTACACACAAAAGCGCTGATTGCTTGTCATTGCCTCAGAGGGCACCCTTAGAACGTATCCGTGTAGTTTTGTTAGTCTTATCATGCGGAGGGTAATTTACAAAAGTGATACTCATTTTTTCATCAGTGTTGACGCTTTTATTTAGATTTCTATGATGATCTTTGTCTCGTTGAGAAGTGTGGGCTGAAAAAGATGTCTGGCATTTGGCCGAATAAGGCTGATTAAACCAGATGATGACGGCTGTTAGCAGATAGATGTTGAGAATTGAGAGAAAAAAATTACTTAAATTTATTTTCACAAGACTATTTTCAAATTGTAGTGACAAATGGTACGTATTTATATGGGTAGGATATGAGAACTGGGAGTGTGGTAAATACTAAAAAACTTTATTTGAATAGGTAGGTACGAGGGCGGGTCAATAAGTCCGTGACTTTTGGATTAAAACACAGATTTTTTGATAAAAAAATAATTTTATTTTTCAACGTAGTCTCCCTTGAGCTCTATACACTTTGTCCAACGCTTCTCCAATTTTTTATCCCTTCCAAAAAAAATGATTTGTCGAGGTCCTCAAAATAGGCCTTTGTTTGCGAGATGACTTCATCATTGGAGTCAAATCTTTTTCCACCAAGCCATTTCTTCAGGTTTGGGAACAAGTAGTCGCTCGGAGCCAAATCTGGAGAATAGGGTGGATGAGGGAGCAATTCATAGCCCAATTCATGGATTTTTGCCATGGCAACTGCGCATGTGTTTGTGGTCGACTGTGAGCAAACGCGGCACCCATCTTGCGGAAAGCTTTCTCATGCCCAAGTGATCATTCAAAATTGAAACCACTGAGCCATGCGAGATCCCTACGGCTTCCACAATCTCTCGCACTTTCAATCTTCGGTCGGCCAACACCATATCGTGAATTTTTCGATTGTTTCGGGTGTAGAGACCTCAACTGGGCGTCCAGGACGTTCGGCATCTTCAGTGCTTGTACGGCCACAACGAAATTCAGTAAACCACTTTTTTACCATTGAAATCGATGGTGCAGAGTCCCCACAGTATTTATCAAGCTTAGCCTTGGTCTCGGTAATGGTTTTTTTTCGCAAGAAATAATGCTTAATAAGCACACGAAATTCACTTTTTTCCATTTTCTCCTAAAATTAGTGAGTAGTCTGATAAAAATAGCTGTCAAACACAAACTAACTGACGCAGCAAGTTTAAATTTTGACAGGAGTCAACTGACAGATGCCTGTTGACAGGAGCAGTGTTGCTGTTTCAGTAAAGAGGTCAGAAATTCAAAAAGTCACGGACTTATTGACCCGCCCTCGTAGTATGGGAGAACTTTCTGAAAATTGTTGTGGTCTCAAATAAACAAGCACTGAATAAGGAAACAAGTCAAATAACATCTGCATGAAACACAAATTTGCAGTTTTCAGTTTAAATATTTGTGAACAAATAAGACACAGCTATAGCAAATTTGATTGAACCTTGAAATATTGCTTCAACCGATGGTAGCTGCTATGAAAACAAACAAATTCAGTGTTTTTGCAATGATAGATATTTTCAAACATTATAAAATATTCTTGAAATAAGTTTTTAAATCTAATAATGTAAGTAAATTGCGACACATTCGTGATATAAATATTTTTATCTAATAATAGTATTGTGTGTCACCCTCTGACAAAAAAAAAGAAGAAGAAACCCTAAATAATTCAATTATAATCACGGCGATGGCTTGAACAATCGAATGGATACAAAATTATATAAATACGAGTATGACAATAATTTCAATATAAAAAAAGAAAAATAAACCATAGAATCGGAGAAGAATTTGCGCTTTGCTTAGAGCAACTTGGCTTCAAAAGATTTGTTGGGGTAAAAGCAATTGCAACGTGAGAGCAAACATATCTTTGACTTTATAACATTACTCGTACTACGTTTGACACTTGATAGAAATATACCTATTGCCTTTGGCAACGACACGTGTGGATGAATTACTGGATTCATAGATTAAAGTAATGGTATTGAGCAGAACCTTTTTTTGCGGTTGTTGACTGCGAATAATATGTGACATCGGAGATGAACAAGGGTTGTGCGAGGTATGGCGTCACGTTTTTTATTCTGTAATGCAGATTGATTTCAAAATCAGATAAAAAAGATGGACTTTCTGTCGGACTATGCCAAGTGACTGTTTTTTTCTTCTAAGAAATAGGTAGCTTTAGACTATAGAAGGACATTCGGTTAATTTTTTAAAAGTTGTTCTCTACACGAGAAGGCTGGCCAGACTCATGTTGCTAAGAAATTTCACTATTCACGAAGCAGAAGGTGTATCGGCATGGACTTTCAAGAAGCTCTCGGCTTCTTTGAAGTGATTATTTGGCAAAGTTTTTGGTCTTGACACTAAGAAAAGCATCTTATAGCGCTAGTCCATTCATTTCTATTGTAAGCTTGTTACTTATTGAAAGGTTTTACGTTAAAATATCGCTGTTACTTTAAACGGACACCAAACAAAAGTCTGTCTTGGCTACTTCAAGCTATCGTCACACCTGACTTTATTCCAGATAACTGATGTATCTTCTTTACCTGGATATTAAATTATATTCTGCAGTCTAAATATAGTCTGGCGTTGAAAAAAGTGCTCAACGCTTAAACTCAGATGGGAAATTCGTTGACATGTTATTTGAATTCGTTCTTATGGACCACCTTAGGCAATGACCTTGGTAATCCATTTACTGCGGAATGCGAATTCGCAACCAAAATCTTAGTCACGGAAAGAAAAACAAAAAAAACGACATTTAGTCAAAAGTTCATTTAACTCTACAAACTTGGCAAAGTAAACTTTCGCCCGTCTCTCAAAGAGTGACAGAGGTAATCCTAATGGTAATGAACTTTATTGTGTACATTCGGATCAATATCCTTCGAAGTATAGGCGAAAATTGAACATCCTAGATTAAAGTAACTCGGAATTTATTCAAGAATCCTAAGACTATGAAGAACGAATCAAAGTCATAAAGGTTAAACGAATTACACATAACAACCCAAAGTCACTAAAAACACCTTGAATTTGGTATTTGGATATCACATTAATAGAGAAAGACTAACTTAACCCATAGAATCAATATTTTTGATATATCTATTATTCGATGGCGATGGCGATGCCGCGATAGCTAGCTCATTGGACTATCACGCAGATATTCTGGGTTCGATTCCTGGCTGGGTCACCATCAATTTTTCAAATCGCCATCATCCTTTCGGCGAGCAATGGCAAACTCCCGAAAGAAAAAAAATTGCCTGCGATAAAGCTTGTAAGGAGTGCCGTTCGGACTCGGCGATAAACCGTAGGCCCCGCTCAGATGTGACAAAAATCAAAACATGAGCAACACAAATGAGTGTCAAGAAGCTAGGCCATGACCCATACCGGGCTGCCAGCGCCACAGTGTTTTTTTTTATTATTCATAATGAACTTTATCCATAATGAACAAGCCTCGGATATGGACAACCCACGCAAACGATTTAAGGACAATGAGCTTCGGATATGCACGTGGAATGTTAGATCCCTTAATAGACCACATGCAGCCGAGCAACTAGCGGAGGCCCTAGACTGCTGCAAAGCAGACATAACCGCCATCCAAGAAATGCGATGGGATGGGCCGGACAAAAAGAAGATGAAAAACTGCGACATCTACTACGGCAATTGCTATCGACGGCAAAAGCAGCGCTTATTTGGATGCGGATTTGTTGTCGGAGGCAGAATAAGACGAGAAGTCCTCAGCTTCCGGCATGTGAGCGAGCGCCTCGTAGCAATCCGCATCAAGGCTAAATTCGCCAACATAAGCCTCATATGTGCGCATGCCCCCACAGAGGAGAAAGATGACGACACCAAGGATGCCTTCTACGAGCTCCTCAACAAGACCTACGAGCAATGCCCTAGGTATGACATTAAAATTGTCCTCGGTGATTTTAATGCAAAGCTAGGAAGAGAAGGTATCTTTGGTGGAACAATCGGAAAATATAGCCTGCACAACACCACCTCCGATAACGGATTCAGGCTATTCGACTTTGCGGCGGGGCGAAACATTGTCGTGGCACGCGGTTCCCACATCTCGACATACACAAGGGGACTTGGAGAACTCCTGATCAATCAAAAGTCAACCAGATTGATCACATTGCGATCGACGCAAGAAACTCCTCCAGCATTATGGATGTCCGTACGTTCCAAGGAGCCAACATCGACTCGGACCATTACCTTGTTGTAGCCAAGGTACGGTTGCGGATATCCCAAACTACGCCAAGACAAACTAATGCTGTGAGAAAATTCGACGTCAGACGGCTACAATCGCAAGAGATCGCCAAGTCCTTCTCCGATCGAGTGTCTGTTTATCTCGTAAGAGGTCCAATGCCGCCAGCATCAAGCATCGAAGACCATTGGAAACACTGCCAAAACGCCATCAGAGATGCCGCTTCTGATGTGCTGGGTTTCACTCCACCACAACGAAACCCCTGGTTCGATGATGAATGCCGGCAAGCACATGCAGCTAAGCAAGATGCATATAACGCGGCGCTGCTTAGAAAGACCAGAGCTGCTCATGAGCTCTATGAGCGGAAGAGGAGAGACGAGCACCGGCTTCTCAGGAGGAAGAAGAAAGAGCATGAGAAGCGCGCGATCGAGGAAATTGAGAGATGCTACTCCAGGAATGAGGTTCGGAAGTTTTACCAAAAGGTACAAATAACATGCCACGGAAACATACCCGGAACCGAAGCGTGTGGAGATGAACAAAGGAACAACGTAGTAGAATCGCAGTCGATGCTGAGGATTTGGAAAGATCATTTCTGCAGACTGTATAACGGCGATGACGGACCAAATACCGCTGTCAGGCAGAATCAACCTTTCAACCTGGACGATGATGACCAACAATTCCGTCCACCCGACCTGGATGAAGTGAAGATAGCCATATCGAAGCTTAAGTCCAACAAAGCTGCTGGAGCGGATGGCATGACTGCCGAGCTCTTCAAAGCGGCCGGCGATGACTTGGTAAGGAGCATACACCAACTCATCTGTAAAATATGGTCGGACGAAAGTATGCCCGATGAATGGAACCTCAGCATTGTTTGTCCGATTCTCAAGAAAGGAGAACGTCTGAACTGCGCCAACTACAGAGGCATCAGTCTCCTTAACATCGCATATAAGATCTTATCCGCCGTATTGTGTGAACGCCTGAAGCCGTTTGTCAACAACCTGATAGGTCCATATCAGTGTGGCTTCAGACCAGGAAAGTCCACCATCGACCAGATATTCACACTACGGCAGATCTTGGAGAAGACCCATGAGCTTCAAATCGATACCCACCACCTATTCATCGATTTTAAGGCCGCGTATGACAGCATCTATAGAGACGAGCTATATAGAGCAATGTCTAGTTTTGGCATCCCTGCCAAACTCGTCCGTCTGTGCAGGATGACGATGGAGAATGCACGCTGCTCCATCAAGGTCGGTAAAGATCTCACCGAGACCTTTGATGTCCAGAAAGGATTTAGACAAGGCGATGCGCTGTCATGCGATTTTTTCAACATCATACTTGAAAGAATAGTGCAAAACTCACGAGCAAACACAAGAGGCACTATCTTTCAAAAGTCCGTCCAACTACTCGCATACGCCGACGATATTGACATAATCGGGAGAAAGCAGCGTGATGTCAGTGGCGCTTTCGCGAGTATTGAGACGGAAGCGGCGAAAATGGGTTTAGCGGTCAATGAGGGCAAGACCAAGTATATGCTGTCAAGCAAAAAGGACAACCAACACCGACGTCTCGGGCAGAACGTCACCCTCGACAGATATAACTTTGAGGTAGTTAAGGACTTTGTCTACCTAGGCTCCGCTATAAATACAGACAACGACACCAGCGCTGAGATCAAGCGAAGAATAACTCTTGCCAACCGCTGTTTCTTTGGGTTAAGAAGGCAATTGAGTAGCAAAGCCCTCTCTCGGACAACAAAAGTCACCCTTTATAAAACTTTAATAATCCCGGTCCTGCTCTATGGCGCAGAGGCATGGACATTATCAAAAATGGATGAGGGTGTTCTTGGTTGCTTCGAGAGAAAAATTCTTCGGGCGATCTTCGGTCCCGTCTGCATTGACGGTGAGTGGAGGAGGAGATACAACGACGAACTGTATGGACTGTACAGCGACATGGACCTAGCCAGAAGAGTGAAGATCCAAAGACTGAGATGGCTGGGTCATGTAGAGCGCATGGACACCAATGCTCCGGTCCGAAAAGTCTTCGAATCCGCCCACGAGGGACAGCGCAGTAGAGGAAGGCCAAGACTCAGGTGGCGCACGCAAGTGGAAGAGGACCTCAGCCAACTTAGCGTGCGAAACTGGAGACAGCTAGCCAGGGATCGAGCTAGCTGGAGAAGCTTGTTGACTGAGGCCCAGGTCCACCCCGGACTGTAGCGCCACCTAAAGTAAAGTAAGTAAGTAAGGCCATTTATAGCTAGTGGATCATCTGTTGTACAACGACATCAATTGAAAAATTCATGATCTAAGCGTGGGGAACCAGGACAAGCTATGTCGAAAGCTGAAATTCATAAAAACAAAAAACTGCAGTTATTAGAACAAATAAATTTCCGCCATTTTATGTTTAGCCACTACTTTTCTCATCTTCTCACGCTGTCATACGACTGTCAGCAGCGTCAGAAAAATGCTTCATCTTTAGAGGCTATCAACAAATTGACGCAAATTATTTGAAGTGCTGCTAAGACGGACCATGCGCCATCGATCGGAACAAGCGATAATCTGAAGGAGCAATATCTGGCAAATACAGCGGGTGGGGTAGGACTTTTCAGTTGAGTTTTTATAAGTAGGCTTTGACCGGCGCCGCAGCATGTGGATGATCATTATCATGCAGGAAAATAATTTTGTCATGTCTGGAGTAGTAGCAGGCGTGGTTTTTCTCCCTCATCAATTATGTTGTATGTCGGAAGAGAGCCCTAGTATCAGTTTTTTCTCCATATATATATATATTCAGCTTGGCTGTCGATGTTGATGCATGACCACGTGGTCCACATGATTTCCTCTTCTTTGGGTTATCGTAGTAGATGCATTTTTCATCAGTAGTGACTATACGAATCAAGCAGTATTTCTCATGTGCAAAATCGGCGTTCAACATTTCTCGACTTCAGCTGGAAAACAATTTCCTTGCTTTTGAATCTTTCCTAACGATTTTAAAGGTCCAACGTTTCTTGCTGAGTCACTCCTTATGTAAGTGCAAAAGTTTATTTTTGCGTCTGGGACGAATTTTCCTTCAATAATGCTTCCAATTCCGTGCCTTCTTACACTTTCGGCCAGCCTCTACGTACTTTGCCTTCGAAGTCAAACTCCTCGTTCTTAAATTTTTGAAAACAAAAGCAGCCTCAGCATATGCAGCTCACGGTAGCTTGAGATTTCTTCCAGTTACAGAAGATAATCAAAAGTTCCCGCAAATGACGATTACTCGGCTCAAAACTCTTCTTTTCCATACGATAAAAATTATGCGATGCTGATACAAAATCGCTAATATTATGGTGTTGACAAATGTTCAACCTTGAAAGACGCTTTATATCTGAAAATTTCAATTTCAATGGAAACTTATTTGTACTCCTATATCAATTTGGTGGGATCAAAAAGTGTTATGAATTATGAGCTGCAGTCACCTTGGGTAATTCGTGAAAAATTATTGAACATTGGTAACGAAGTCTACCATACAGCCCTGACCTTGTACCACGCTTAAGGTTCTGTAGAAACGAAATCATGAAGCTCCAAAAAGATCACGGAAGTTCATCATTATTATTGTCAATAGTATAACCTCGAGATTGTTAACCAACCCTGGCTACTTAGCTACGAATTTATCATCCACATTTTGCAGCTGCAAATTTGAAGTACTTCGCTTCATTTATTGCTTTGCTAGGTTTAAGGAACAAGATACAAATCGCAAAACCGTAACAATCCTTGATGAACCTTTGATTATGGCATATGCTTTGGTGCTCAATAGATGTTAAGCTGGTCAAGAATAAATTTCCATATTCATGTGGAACCTATTTATACAGCGTTTTTACTTTACGAATATCTTTCAAACACATATTACACATAATATTGTTTCATAGTTTCTTTAACAGTTTTGTCCTTGTCCTTGTCTATGGCCGATTTGGTTGACCATGAAGCTTTTTTACAAAGCTTATATCCTCTGAAGGAATAGATAAATTTAGTGACTAGTTATTGCTTGAGACTTATTCATCTGTAAAAACATTGGAAAATGGTTGAAGATCCGGATTAGGCTTTTATGTCGATTTTGTACCTAATACCGGATTTTCACTATTGTATCTTCTGAATCATGGATAACGCTTACTCACATTCTACATTCTTTTTACATTCATTTTAAGCTGCCAGTCCCTTCCTCAGGACAAATGGAACTAAAACTTCACTCAAAGTAATATGTGTGTGCATAATCTCTTTGTATATATTGCCTCTACAGTCATGTTTAACTCAAAGATACTCGTAAATTTCGACAATAGAATTTTGGTATTCGTATGCCTAATCGATTGATTTGAATTGAAGTCAATGATTTTTGAAAAAAATGCATTTCAAATTCAAATTCCTAAATCCAAAGAGAAAATTATAAAATTGCTAAAATTAAATAAATCCCCACACAGCATTCTGTGAAATTGATTGAAATTGAGTCAAAACAATTACTCGACCAGAATGCAAGTATGACATGCACAATATTTGTATCTTTTTCTGTATTATATCCTGTCTATTTGTAACCATTTTGTAGTGTCTTGTGGATTAAAATTCCTTTTATAAGCATGCATATGTATGTATCCAATGTGTTTCATTGGATTGATATCTCCTTTGAATTTAACATATAATTACATTATTCACTTTCGGAAAGGAAAGGAGATAGGACGGTGTCGAATGGTTACATCCATGCAGACTGTTTGCATACTACGCCATTATTAAGGATCTTATTCTATAGGTTACATACAATAATACAATCATTAGTGTACGAATATATAGGATCGGAAATCAGCTTGTAATTATAGTGTCTCAGTCATGCTGAATAATAAAACAACAGCGGCGAATAAAGAATACGTCTATCTGATGCTAAACTAGTTGGATTTTAGTGGAGTAATGTTGAAAATGAGCTTCCGAACTGATTAGATTTCAATTTAATTGCCGAGGACGCGATGGTGCTCTGTGTGAAATTAATTACTTGCTTCAATTCAGATACAAACTTGATGTTGTGTTGAGGATTGATGTGAATTGACGAAGGCTTACGTCAATTAAACTTTTACGCCACCCACTCCAGCACACGATATGTCGGATTTTATAGAAATGTAAGCCCTTAGCTTTGCTTTAATTGGTTTAGAATTTGAATGATTTAATGACATGTGCTAAGCCTCACAGAATTTGTCTTATTTAATAGAATTCGACGAATCACTTCGACATAAAGTAATTGTCTTTTATGTTTACTCAATCTGTTAGTAACATCCAAGGTTATTCCAACTGACACAGCTGATTTATCTGTCCGATAATACAGTCTGACAATCTTGATGATATCAAACAAATCCTCCACTTAATTCGTTTACTTTAGAACATAAACTCAAAAAAAAAGGAATTGCAAAGCGGATTGATTTAATTTTTATAATTAAGCGACAAATTCTCGGAAAAAGTGTGATTCTTCGGATGAAAAAACATTCGCTTACTCTGATTTTACTCACCAACGAACAGCTACTCTTCAATTAATTTTTCACAGAACCTGCATTTCATTCCAGAGTTTAATCACTTCGTTCACTTAGCGGAAACTGTGTACATAATCCTGGAACGTACCTCCATGTATTCGTACCTTTATAGCAGGAGCAGGAAATCGTATTCGTAAGATGAATTATTCGGAAAAAATCTCTGTTTATTTTACAAAAAAAAAAAGAAACCAAATACTATAGCTTTAACCTTCCTTTAAGGCTTTAACCTTAACGAAAAGCTCACGTTCAAAATATGTACGACACGTTGGAAATAAAACACCATTACTCCGAGTGGGTTATAGCGACGCGTTTCCTGATTTCCGAGGAGTACGCGAGTATATTCTCCTCGATTTATTGCTGAATCAAATGTATGAATACGAGGAGAAACGAGTACCTACTCATCCTCGTACACACCGCAGTACAGGAGTTTTATTATTCCCCAATTCTCTTCCACCTAACCGTATTTCAAATGCGATGTGACACCGATTGAGGTAGAAAATAATGAACGTTGTCACGGTTAAGTGGACTCAACTTAACGAATATAAACTTTGATAGAAGCATTTAAAAAAAAAAATATTAATAATACAATTTACAGGGATTTTAACTCAATTCGTTTCTTACATTTTTCTTTTTTCTTTTTCTTTTCTATATTTAGAAAGAACCCGTGAATCGTCGCACAGACTTTGTTATTACTGGTAAGTGTTCAGTTTGATTAAATTTTGAAATAACTTTTTTTTCAAATGTTTTGTAAGTAGACCCCGATTATCAACATATTAAGTCGACGAGCCAAATGGAAGAATGCTATTTCGAAAACAAATTGAAGAATTTATTAATGCCTCTGTGTAAACTTTTCAAAGGGTGTTTTTCAAGACCTTTTTAAAATTTTTTTCTTTCCAAACAATAGATTTGAGTATATAGAAAAGTTTATGATTTATATTGTATTTTGAACAAAAAGACTTAGCCATATGTCGGTCACTTTTGATAAACCGTATGCCGTGGGTCTTATTTCTGGCCACTCCTTGGACAGTTTAAATAAAATATTGGCTTTAAGATCTGTGATTTTATCACTATTCGCAAAAGACTTTACATATTTCAGAAAAAGTAATTAAATAGAGTCTGTTGACAGTAAATTGGTCCATTTTCCGATATAATGTTGTCCTTCAACCGAGTCCGTTTATAGGCAGTTTGACTCGTGCCCATCATCCATCTGAACCACATAGAGGATGACTTTCCGTTGCTTTTCTGTGGTTATAGGAAGGCCTAAGAGTAAAAGATCCTATAGATCTGAAAAAAAAAATTAGGTAAGACGTGTTACAATACGACGAAGTGATTCAGGCCAGGTTTTAAACCAAAAACAATATGGAATAGCAACATTCCATAAGTGGTTCCATTTAGTGTGGCTGGCCCAAGCGTTGCCGCATTTCGACACCAGTGGCTCTTTTTCTCAAACATTCCGTAGATTGGGCTGGCAGGATAAATATGGTATCAGTGAGTTTTATCTTGTTCCTGCTAAACATCAACAGAATAGATAAGTAGTTATTCACGGTAAATCAAAACAGTCGATTTTCTTCACAATAGATAAACTGTTTAAACACCAAAGAAACGGAAAGACTTACTTCACGTACTTAAAGTGGCGCTACAGTCCGGGGTGGACTGGCTTCTCTAGCCAGCTCGATCCTTGTCTAGCTGCCACCAGTTTCGTGCTAAGTTGACTGAGGTCCTCTTCCACTTGCGTGCGCCACCTGAGTCTTGGCCTTCCTCTACTGCGCTGTCCCTCGGAAGCGGATTCGAAGACTTTTCGGACCGGAGCATTGGTGTCCATACGCTCTACGTGATCCAGCCATCTCAGTCTTTGGATCCTCAGTCCTCTGGCTATCATACGGCAGTTCAGAGGGTCTCCTTTCTTCAGAATCGGACAAACAATGCTGAGGTTCCATTCATCGGGCATACTTTCGTCCAACCATATTTTACAGATGAATTGGTGTATGCTCCTTACCTGCTGCTTTGAAGAGCTCGGCAGTCAGGCTATCTGCGCCAGCAGCTTTGTTGGACTTAAGCTTCGATATGGCTATCTTCACTTCATCCAGGTCGGGTGGACGGAATTGTTGGTCATCATCGTCCAGGTTGAAAGGTTGATTCTGCCTGACAGCGGTATTTGGTCCGTCATCGCCGTTATACAGTCTGCAGAAATGATCTTTCCTCAGCATCCTCAGCATCGACTGCGATTCTACTACGATGTTCCCTTGTTCATCTCTACAGGCTTCGGTTCGGGGTTTGTTTCCGTGGCATGTTATTTTTACCTTTTGGTAAAACTTCCGAACCTCATTCCTGGATTAGCATCTCTCAATTTCCTCGATCGCGCGCTTCTCATGCTCTTTCTTCTTCCTCCTGAGAAGCCGGTGATCGTCTCTCCTCTTCCGCTCATAGACCTCATGAGCAGCTCTGGTCTTTCTAAGCAGCGCCGCGTTATATGCATCTTGCTTAGCTGCATGTGCTTGCCGGCATTCATCATCGAACCAGGGGTTTCGTTGTGGTGGACGAGTGAAACCCAGCACATCAGAAGCGGCATCTCTGATGGCGTTTTGGCAGTGTTTCCAATGGTCTTCGATGCTTGATGCTGGCGGCATTGGACCTCTTAAGAGATTAAGAGACACTCGATCGGAGAAGGACTTGGCGATCTCTTGCGATTGTAGCCGTCTGACGTCGAATTTTCTCACAGCATTAGTTTGTCTTGGCGTAGTTTGGGATATCCGCAACCGTACCTTGGCTACAACAAGGTAATGGTCCGAGTCGATGTTGGCTCCTCGGAACGTACGGACATCCATAATACTGGAGGAGTGTCTTGAGTCGATCGCAATATGATCAATCTGGTTTTGATTCAGGAGTTCTCCAGGTCCCCTTGTGTATATCGAGATGTGGGAACCGCGTGCTAGCTTCGACAATGATTCGCCCCGCCGCAAAGTCGATTAGCCTGAATCTGTTATCGGAGGTGGTGTTGTGCAGGCTCTATTTTCCGATTGTTCCACCAAAGATAACCTCTCTTCCTAGCTTTGGATTAAAATCACCGAGGACATTTTTAAGGTCAAAGCTAGGACATTGCTCGTAGGTCGTGTTAAGGAGAAGACGCGAGAAGACGGAAAAACACGAGTACTCCTTCAGTTGCGGCGGATAAGGAAAACTGACGGAACTCAAGCTTTTCCACTTGATTCCACTTAGGAACCTATTCTAAAAGATATGTTACCATCTGTATACATATGACTATACTCGTATTTACCAGCCCAAAACCATTTTTGCATGCAATGCTAGATTGGCATTTATTTTACCGAGTTTGATTTCAAAATGAGTAAACGTCGTTGCCGCAGTCTCTTTTTCTGTTAAATTATGAAAAATTCACCTTGTGAAGGTATTAATTTGACGGTATTTATTATTGACAGTTGAAATATGTAGCGGGTATAATTGCTTCTAGTGCCACATTCTTTCCCCGCGTATTTTCATTGTTTCTGCACCGCTGTGGGGTTCGTAGAATTTCTCCGGGCCACTCTATTTTGGATTATATCTTTATTGAAGCCAAAAGTTTGTTGATGCTTTCGAATGTGAGTGCAATTTTTTTCTTTCGGCTTCTCCTTTAAACCCTGACTGGAATTTGAGCCTCAATTGTTTATTGCGCCGAATTTTCCAACGACCTTCGTTGAACATACCAGAACCAGCTGCTTTGCTCACCCTGAAGTCTGTCTTTTATCGGCTTTCTAATGGAGACTTCCACAGATACGCGTACTTCATATAAGATTACGATTTATTACACCCGCTGACTTTTGTATCATTTTCATTTTATCATTTTTATTTTACGTACCTCCTTCAATATTGCAAAACTACGCACACCATAAACATAGACTTTAAGTTTAGACTGCATTTTTCCATCACAAAATACAGTGGCATTTTTGCTATATTTGAGCAGCCCGCACTGAATCTGTACACGACATCCTAACCTCAATTTGCTTACTGGTTGACAACAGAGCCCAGGTATTTCAATTTTTCGCATTTTGGCACCATGACTGCTTCTAAATATTTTAGATGCAAGGACTAAGATTTGTCGGTAGGGAAACAACCAATGTACACAGAATACATAAATCGTAATCTGTTTTCTCTTAGCGCCGTTCTCTAATTATATAAGAGTTGTTCATAGTCATTCTTCCGTTATTTTAAAATTTAACAATGTCGTAGGTTCTCCTGCCTTTCACAAAGCCGCTTTACCTGCCAATGGCTTTAAAAATAGTTCACTCATTTATTTTCAAAGTAGCCACATTTGTTTTACTAATCGATAGCTATTACAATTCCTAGTGTTGTTTTAGAATTTATACAGAAAGCCCTCACTCCACTAGTAAGGCATTCTATCGCCTCTCATTATCTTCTAGAACCAAATCGTCTTTCAGAGTATCTAAGGTCCGGTCAACCAGCATGGCCTCAGCTCATTCTTTTTACAACTTTGCTAACTTCTCTTTCCGTAAAATATGCTGATTGCTCTTCGTGCGTGATATCAAAAGGAAATCTTTCATTTAGTAGTGGCCCACGCAACTCAGCTGATAGTGATATACATTGCCTGGCATCGGCCTATAGCCTCCACTAATTTACGGCTCCATATTTTCTATTAAAAAAACTCAACACTCAACGTGGCTTACCCAAAGTCTTTGCTTTATCTCATTTACTTGGGTCGTTAACGGTAAGATCGTGTCAGATGAGGTTAATCGCATTGTATCTGATCTTACTTAGAGATAACCTTGTTGTGCTCTCGCAGGGCTTTGACGCTTTGTTGTCTGTTTGTACACACTCTCCCCTAAAACAAGATCTGGACATAATCAACATACCCATGACTTCGGTTTCGAATTGATAATTTTTCAATCGTAACTGGACGGTTCATTTATCTATCATGCCCTAGTCCTCCGATGTATTGAACTTGAGCTCTTTTGATTGCAATCGTATAACTTTAGAGGACAACATCATTGTTAAGTATTTATTCATCTCGAGCCCCTTGTGAAACCTCCATTGACCTTGTAGTAAGGTTCTTTGTTTAAGAGCAAAAATGTAGGCGACTTTGTGGTAGACAATGAGCAAGGAAGCTGAGACAGAAAAGGTATATACTGAACTTATCAATTTTTTAAATGATGTTAAAGAAATCGCACTAATTGCGGTTTACGAGTATAAGGTTTCGCTTCTACAGGGTTGACAAATGTTGCTATTTACACAGGAAAATTTGTTATTATAATTTTGAAAATGTCCTGCTCCCCTTCTTTTCCGCCCTTGTTAGCCTTAATAAGAAGAACTTGTACAAGCCTCATATTTTACTTAACACACTTCTTGGCTTTTATCAATATCGGCAAGAGTTGATTAATCATTTTTAAAGAATTGAACTGACAAAAGGCGAAGTTTTCCGACATCGGTTACCAACTTCATGAATTTAAAATTAACTATAAAAATATTAAAATGTCATTATTTCTCCTTTAATTTTGAAGATACAATTTCAATTTTAAAACAAATTTCCATATCGTGTGGCTTTTCAAATCAACTTCAAAACAAGTTTATATTCAATACCGTATTCAAATAGACTTTAACTTTTCCTCGAAAAGAGACCTTTAAGTATTTATTCTGTTTTATTACTATCATAATATCAAAGGTCACTTACAACTGCAAATAATTTTCTCCCATGACCAATATAAATGGCATTCTCAAATTTTATGTATCATTTCGTATTCCGTTTTCCATTATTTGTATTTATTTCCCAGAAAATTATTCTTAGAAACAAATGTTTTCAGATTCCCCCAGAGTATCCATTTCGACTGATGTTCTTTTTTGCTAAATCAAACAATATATCGTCCGTGGTGGTACCAAATGACAAAGCCATCCGCATTCACATCCGCATCCGTTTGTATTAATTTTCCCAGGAAATTATTTTGTAGACTCCCTCTGGAGTTATTGTTCTTTTTTTTTGTCTTTGCCAGGATGAAAAATCTCTCAGCCGAGCCGTTCGGATGAGTGTCATCACACATTATGTACTCATACGAGTACACATGTGCCAAATTCAAAATGAAATGGCATTTATTTCAATGAACACTCCACGAACAAGTATACAAATACGAGTAGACACTGAAACTTTTTCACAAAGCACGTAATGCAAAAATTGAAGGGTACTCTCGTCATGATGCGTGGCTCGATTTGGTCTGGTTTTCATCCATCAGTCAATTTTAATTTATCTCAGCACTAAAGTGCAGTTTTCGTATCCTACTGGGATCCTTTTTTTTACTTTTACTCAAACCTAAATTAAAGTGTATACGACACAGTCAAACTTTCATCGTGATTTCAATCCGAAAATGCAAACAATATGGAGTTGATCTCGAGGATATCACAAAAAGCAAAATTCACTATGGTGCGATTTTATTAATTAAACTCCCATGGTGGATCATGGTATACCGGATGCCACTTAAAATCCCACATTCGTGTATCAGTGGTATTATGAGGAGTTTTGGCAGGGGGATTATTCAAATGTAGAAGTGTCAACGCCAACTAGAACACCCTCACGTGCCACGAATCCTTATGTGCCAGAGGTACTTTTCATCGTGGTCATATTTATCCTTGCTATCAGTAAAGCACAGCACGGGCTTTTGGGTAGATTTATGACACCCAAAGGACTAATGCCTAATTTGTGCTGACTTAAATTACGAAATAATCAACGAACTAATATGAAGTGTGTTGCAATGCATGTTTGTGCTCTGAGGACAAATTGAAACAACCAAGCAACACCTCGTTGCAGTTGTCTGAAGAGAAACAAAATACTCGTACTAATACAATATTTGTACAAGTGCACAAATCGTACCTTGAACGATAAGTTATGTATTAAGGGAAGTTCTTGTTTAATTTGTCGATGTGTATTATTTTACTAAAATGTATAAACCTATTTAATTGCACAACAATGTTTGTAAAATGCTAAGTTTAAGCACTTTAAAATTCTCATTAACACCCCAAGAAATATTTATAAGTAAAAGGTGTGTAAATATATGATTTGACTGACAGATGGCTTAATTACTACATATGGTTAGTGTCAATGATAACAGGTATGGTATTTTTGAGAGTAAACATGTGTCAATAAAATCTACTAAACAAACAGTTTTTTTTCTCGTCTTGAAAATGTCGAATTTTGTGCCAGATAAGAACCATTTGCGGACATTTTTATCAAATTTGTTTTTTTTTCGAAGAAAATTGCTGCTGAAAAACATCAATTGTTAATGGAAGTTAACGGCTTGTTTGTTGGTTTGTTCGTTTCAAAAGTGGTGATTTTGGCATCGACAACAAAGACCATGGCAGACCAGAGACAAAACTCAAAGATGCAGAATTGCAAGTATTTTTACATGGAGACTCGAGTCAAACACAAGAACAGCTTAAACGTTAATCGCTCAGCTGTTTCCAAATGTTTAAACGCCCTGGAAAAGATAAAAAAGAAATACGATGGGACCAGAAGAGAATGGTGTACTATGAATTGCTAAACCTTGGGAAACGATAACTGGGGATTGTTACCGTCAACAACTGATAAAATTGAATAAAGCATTGATGCAAAAACGATAATAAGTGCTCGTCCACATGTTGCAAACCAAGTGAAAAACTATTTGGAAAACATTAACCGGAAAGTTCTGCCCCACCCGCCGTATTCACCATATTTGACCCCATATTTCGAAAACTTATTTCGATCAATGCAGCACGGACTTTCGGAATAGCACTCTCATTCTTACGAAGAAGTGAAAAATTAGCTTGATGAATGATTGTCAAAGAACAAGCAATGGTATTTGGGCAGAATCCATCAATTCCAAGAAAGAAAGTCATCATTCGGAAAGTAGAAGAAATCCACTGAATTCAGACAATCTACTGAAACTAAGCTTGCAGTAATGCCCTGATTTTTTTGTGGGTCCTATGACCCATTTTTCAATAACAACCGCTCTCCTCTTCGACGGTTCGTGCTTAAAACCTATTTATTATTCGAAAACAGCTAAGAATCCCAGTTTATATTTACTTCTGCATGTAGAAGTTTGCAGGTAATTTAGCTGATGTATTTATAAACGTCCGCGAAACTTGTTTCTTTTTTAAATCACTCTAGAGGTCTTATGTTTGCGGATATGACCAAGTTACTCCCTACTACTAGGCTTTCTGAAATTTGCCACCAGAGTTTTTTAATTATCGGTAAGCTTTGAGATTTCTTCAGAAAATCAGGTGCGTCAGCTTTCTTTCAGTCCTCCGAAAATTTCGTCAGCTCGGGTGGGGCATATATATATATGATCATAGTGTACTACTCACTTAGGGGAAGCTACAGTTCGTGAACTAGGTGAACTATGAGTTTACTAACAGCTCCTTGCCTACAGTTGCGCAATCCACATCGGCTTAGGTCACTTTCTACTTATGCGTGCTACCAAATTTGAGGTCTTCCTCTGCTGCATTGTCTCTCCGTGTTTGATTCGAGCATCCGTGTCCATTCGGTCTACATGTCCTAGCCATCTCAGGCGACTGATATACAGTTTTCTGACTAGATCATTAAATATTCTCCTTCAAAGTCTGTCAACGGAAATGGGACCTGCAGAATATCTTCACTTTCGGTAGCATCCATTCTTTAGCGCCATAAAGCAGGACCAGGGTGATCAAGGACATACGAGTATATAAAGCCTTCTTAGGCTCCTTCGAGATAAAGCCTTACGATTGGCAAGATTGATTTTTTGTGTTTTTTTTTTTTTTTGCTGAGGTGTTTTTGGCAGAATTTTTAGCAGAGCACGGGTAGACAAATACCCTTATTACCTCATAATAATAGCTGCCTACTGTGACATTCTGTGGTGTTCGTAGATCTTTAATGTCTTCTTGTTTTTCGAATGCTGTTAGATTTTCAGTCGCTGATACATTTACTCCTTGTGAAAGAAGATCCTTTAATCGTTAGTGCACTGAACTGCTGTAGATAAATAGACTTAGATATGATCTCATGGATCTGAACGTGGCTCTACATGTATTCCACCAAGTGCCAAAAGTGAGTGCGGTGTATACACAGGCGTGTTAAGTCCACTATGAATTCCTCAGTATTTGTAATCGAAAAACACAAAAGCACCTCAACACAGATAATACGAGTACGTTGTGAAGTGAAAATTCGAGCATTCTGACAGACAAAATAAATTCTAAAAAACCGAAGTGCATATTGTGGCGGTTTGTGTTCTAGCAGATGACTAGAAAAAATGTCTTGTAATAGGACAACTTTATACTGATAGCTTCAAAATACATCCTGACCAGCAAAAACATAACAATGACATTATCAGTCAATGCATATTTACAAATTTACGCTCAATTTCGGTTAAATGGATGCAAGTACACCATTACTCTTCACTATCATGCTATCTATTGTAGATAACTTATTAAGATTTCCACTTTTCATGAATCACAATTTTCTCCGGAAATTAAGTGGAGGAATAGTGCCAAAATTAGATGAAATATAAACACCATTGAAAAATTGACTTATCTCTTTCCTCTTCCTCGGCATTACACTTGTGCGAATATAAAAATTTCAAGCACTTGCCAATCTCGGTAAGAGCAGCTCTTAAATTGATTGCATTAGAAGTACAATATCCCGTAGCGTACCATCTATCTTTGCTTCCAAGTTTATTTTTCAAACACATGCTTTTGCTACATTATTTTCCTTCGTCCAAAAAAGTCCCGGAACTATCCTCAAGGAAGACTAGCGGAAGAAAAACTTTTATTTTATCTTTAAAAAGAAAATCAGAGTTAGAGGATTTTCGTTGCACTCTTGGTGAAACATATATAAAAGATATTAACTCGGCGTTCCCTGGCCAAAAACTCTTGAAGCTTAACCGCACCGGATATCTGTGACTCTGGTGTAAAATAAAATATTCACTATAGACTATAGAGCCTGCAGAATACTGGATGTTGCTAGATGCGATATGTAGTAAAAGTGGTGCTGTAAGTCAGAGAAGAAAAGTTCCAAACTTTGGAATAAATTCTCAAATTGTGCATTATGTGTTTTGTGGAGCAGAGAGAATAGATACATACAACCCTCCTGAAATTTATGTGAATTCAATTTTTTATTTACACTAGTAAGGAGCTCTAAAATTGAAATATTCTCTCAAGATACAATTTTTTATTTTCTATGGATCAGGATGTGACCGTTGTGATATATTACTCCTTAGTTTCCCCCATCTGTATTAAACGTTTCATGGAATTTTTGTTTTCGGTCACCAGATGTTTTATTATTCGAATATGACAGAAGTCTGCATTTATATTTTAATTTTTTATAATACTCTGAGATGAAAGAAAATTTAAACTTTAACCCATAAAGAAGTAAAAGCATCTGCTCCTGAAGTATGTGTGTACATCCTCACTTCGAAAGAAATCATTAAAAATATCTTTTCCCACCACTTGTTCCATATTTCAATTTTAACCAGCCCTACCTAACACAATTGCTGGGATTATATTTTCCAATTAGTAAGAAATTTTAACAGTTGTAATCACTTAAAGCATCGACAGAAAACAAATAAGTGGATGAAATTTGCCAGAGGCAACAAAGTAGTGGTTTCGTGGTTTTTGGTCATGTGAAAGGAAATCAATAAACTTCCATATCCACATCCTTGGGATTATGGCCATGCATCGTGATTTACGAGGAAATGAAAATTACGTTGCCTAAGCTTTAATTAGGGTTGAACCCAAAAAACAAACAGACTAATAATTTGGGATGATCGATGAGAACAAAGTTGAATTTAGATTCGTCTCGGCACCAGATTGGGTTTATTGTTTAATGTATGATTTGGTTGGAATATGAACAACAGAAGTCATTCATGAAATTTACAATGTAGGCAAATAAGGCTGTTGTGCTGATACTCTGGCAATAGATCAAACCAATTATAAGTTAATAAAAATCATACAACTCATATTAATATCTGTCTTAAATAATATACTACCTTGATCAGAAAGTTCCCGGAATAACCACCGTGTGGCGCTCCCATTGTCCCGATTAAGTTGGTACATCTGTTGCTGATATTCCCTCTAAATCTTAGTGTCATAACTTGACATTTGCAAAAGTTACGTAGTTACGTAGCCAAGAGTACATCAATCTCTGTGTGTTTGGCGATTTTTTTGCAATTTACAACAACGAACTTGTATTAAATTTTGCGTAAAAAATGGATTTTATGTTGCGCGAACGTTGGAAATGTTGGAAAAGTGTTTCGGCAACGATTCTCTAAAGAAAACGGTCGTTTACCAGTGGCACGAGCGGTAAAAAGTGGTCGTAAGTCAATCGAAGATAATAAACGCAGTCGATGGTCTCGACATCAAAAACCAACGAAAACATTGATGAAGCAAAAGAAATGTTGGTCAATAACCGCAAATTAACCATCAGAGAGATAGCGGAGGACTTGAATATTGCCTATGGATCCGTCCAAGACATTTTGGTTAATGATTTGGGTTTCCAAAAGTGTAGCTGCAAAGTTGGTGCCAAAAGTCCTTAATTTCATGCAAAAAAGACACCGTGTTGACGTCGCAAAAAAGATGATTTGCGAGGCTGAATCCGATCCCACATTCATTAAAAGGATCATTACTGGAGACGAGACATGGGTTTATGAGTACGACACGCAATTCAGACATCAGGCAAGTGAATGGCGTTCACCAAATGAGCCGAGACCAAAAAAAACCATGTCGTTTTCAGTCAAAAAAGAAGGCAATGCTCACTATTTTCATGAATTACAACGGTGCAGTACATCATGAATTTTTGCCAGAAGGCCAGACAGTAAATAAAGAGTATTATTTGGGCGTTATGAGACCAGAATAGTGGGCAGAAAACTCGTGGATTTTGCACGGTTGCACAGTGCCATTATTATTCGTGATTTTTTGAAAAAAAAAAATGGAACAAATACCATCCAACAGCCACCGAATTCACCTGATTTGGCTCCCTGTGACTTCTTTCTGTTCAATCGAGCTAAAAAAAACCACTACGGGGAACGCGTTTCAGCAGCCGAGAGGAAGTAATAGAAAAATCGCCAACACACACAGAGATAGATGTACTCCTGGATACATAACTTTTGCAAATATCAAGCATCAAACATCAACAACAGATGTACCAACTTAACAAAAAAAAAAACAGAACTCAAATCGGAACACGGTGGTCATTCCGGCAACATTCTGATCAAGGTAGTATGTATATATTATATACAAAGATTTTCTTTTCATCAGGATTTTAAAGAGTTTGGCGGCCAAAGCGATAATCCGATAAACTCACATCTTTGAAAGAATTCAGTAATGGAAACGACAGGCGCACTTTGCCACTGCAGTTCCAACCAGGACAAGTAGGCATCTACTCCTTAAGAGCGATCTTTGGTCGGACACCTGGGCTCTCATCACATACGTTGACTATCGTTTGACAATATCGTTTTGACGATAGTTTTGCATCGAGAAATTTTCAAAAACTACAATCGTTTGGGCGATATCGTTTGCCGATTGAAGGTTTGCTTCATGTGACTCGAAAACTGTCAAATACTTTAGAATCGTCCAAGAGATAGCGATTAAACAATAGCCATTTTAATATCGTTTCCTATCTTGTTGTGTTGCTAATGACTTGCAGTGATTTGTTCAATTTTATTGAAAAGCGAAATGAAAACGAAGAAAAATTAAAGGCGTTACTCACGCAAAGAATACTACAAGACACAACGAATCCTTTATCACTTCCATTAAATTGATAAATTATGATAAAGTTTTTTACTAATAATTTAAGTTTTGTACAACGTTTTCGTTTCACAAAAGTGGAATTCTATTTCAGTTTAGACGAAACAAACTAGGAATACGGTTTTCAGTTCAGATATATTCCTCCTATATTAAAATTTTGTGCCACTCAAGAAATTCTTATTTCGATTGCTTCTCCCTCTTAATTCGAAACAAGCACTTGTTGCGATGGTTCACCCCCTGACTTTTTTATATTGTGTTACCTGTTACATTTTTAACCAAAGAAAACACAACAAAAACTTATTTTATTAGAGCGGTGCTTTAAAAAAGTAAGTTTATTTCCGATGCACTCGCCAAAGTATCTTTCATGACTGTGATAATTCCAAAAATGGCCTCCACCAAGATGGTGGTAGATTTTATTTGCATATGGCGTATGTTCACAAGGTGAGATCTTCGCTACTTGGTGTCGCTGCTGTCAATAAGCGTACGTGGTGAAAACAACAGGGTTGTCCAATAAGTTCAGCGGTTATTTTGTTGGAAGTAATGTTTATCATTACTTAGAGAGAGAGTTACTCTTTATATTGTTACGAGAATTTGTTTTGACCTGATATGTTTTAATTTTTTTTTTTTTAAATGGAGGATAAGAAAGTGCTTTTTTGACATATTTTGCTTTTTTTCTTTAAAAAGGGTGTCAAAACGACAGAACCGCAACGGGAGATTGCAGCATGCATGAATATTCGGCTATAATCGCTGACATTTGTCAGCATTGCTTTACATGCTTTCGTTTATGAAAGACAGACCTTGCTGATATAGTTCGCTCTTGACCACATAGGCGCCGATCAAATCTTGGCTGCAGTTACAGTTGACAAGCATTTGACGACACGGGAGGATCGCGCATAAAACCATTTCGGAGTGACTTGAATGTCGAAAACGGTGGATGTGTGGGTTCCTCACGAACTCATTGAAAGACAAATTATGGATCGCATAACGGTCTGTGAGTCTTTGTTGAGATGGGACTCGCTTTCCTGAGAAGAAAGGTTACGGGAGACGAAAAATGTGTACTTTACTATAACATTCGGCGTAAAAGCTCATGGTACACTCCTCGTGAAACACCGCAACCGGTCGGTAAACAAGATTTTCATTTCAAAAAAGTCACGTTGAGCATTTGGTGGGATTGGAGAGGTCTCCTTTATTTTGAATTGCTTCCACGCAATCAGACAATAAATGGCATTAAATATTGCCTTCAGCTCGATACTTTGAAGCAGGCAGTGGAAAAAAAACGGCGAAAATGAAGGGCCTTGTTTCCCATCATAACAACGCTAGACCACACACAGATTTAGTGACAAAACAGTAGCTGAATTCATTTGACTGGGAAGTAATGTAGCACCCACCGTACTTTCCAGACCTTGCGCCTTCAAACTACCATCTGTTCCACTCTCTACAAAACAATTTGGACGAAATTCAATTCAATACCGTAGATGAGGTCAAAACGTACCTGGAAACTTTTTTACCTATAAGTCTGCTGACTCTTACAAAAAAGGCAATATGTCTCTTCCAGAAGGTTGGAAGAAAGTAATAGACAATGATGGGCAACATTTGATGGATTAAATATAGTTTTCTATCAACAATATGTGAATATGTTAACTTCAACCCTAAAAAAGCCGCAGAAAACTAATTGAACAACCTAATAGATAAAATCTATAAGCAGATCCATTTGTTTTTTTCTAGCAAAATTATAAGTAATGCAAATTATTAATTAGTTTTCATAAGTCAATCCCTATATAAATAAATACTCCCTTTTCAGAAAATAATAACTAAGCAAGTTTGTCCAAAAAAAATAGCAACAACATCGAAAATTTTACAACTCTTGTCATTTCTAATAGTGAAAATACTTCACTCAGTAAGTCCTAAACTTAAGACAAAATAATTGATAGATGACACAAGAGTCTGGGGTTTACATGATGTAAATTACAAACTATATCGCTCAGAGGCATCACACAAACGATAATCGTTTTGAAAGTTATATGATGAGAGCCATGGTGTTTTGAACTCCAAACTAATTCCACTTATGAACGGCACCTTACTGTGTTGTCCAACCAGCCTTTTTTGAGCCGGACGTTTGTATCCATTCCATACCCTATCAGTACACGAGCATTCTCTTGCTTCTATGTTAATTCAGAGGCGAGTTGATTTTAAGCAAGTACTTTCTGCACTCCTATGAAAACCAAAGGTGAAGCGTAGATCATGAATTGGAGCATTTTGACACCTTCCTAACATCGATGCCACTTGTTATCAGCTAAAGTCCTACCAATCTTTTGCATTTGCAGCAGTTTTTTGCAATTATCTAAATGTATCTCCTTCTAATTGTCCGTAAATGTACCAAAAAAAATCAATACCAGCTTTTCCAAATAATCGTATATCCATAATACAATCATAATATCAATTCGATCTATTTTATGATCATGTACAGTCCGTTTGATAAGATCGTATACGGCAAAACTTAAAGAAGAACTTATAATAATAAAAAGAAATCAATTGTTCTGGTTTATTTTGTTTATTTACTTGAATGCTTTGCAATTAATATGTTGTCCACTCTCCTCCATTATCAATAATTGCTTGGAGTCTTCTAGGCATGCTTTCTACTAATCTTATAGCATAATCTTGAGACAAAGATCTTCACAAAACTCGTATTTCTCGTGATAATTGTTTGACCGTCAATATCTTCTTTCCTTGGAGCTTTAGCTTCATGAATGCCCAAACATTTTCAATGGGATTTGCATCCGGCGACTGTGATGGCCAATCTAAAACATCGACGTCATTTTCTTGTTTCCACGCACTGCACAAACGACTGCGATGTTTCGGGTCATTATCTTCTTGCTGTAACCAATTCTCATTCCTTCTTTTAAACCACCTTTGGGCAGATGGTAATAAAGCTTTTTTATAAATTTTGACCATGTTAAGTGCGTTTAAGTTGTTTGTAAACATGAACAAATTGCTAAATCCTTGTTTTGAGAAGCATCCCCAAACGTGCACCTTTGCCGGGTGTTTGACGGTCCGCTGGATAGGATAGGAGACCATGCCCAAAAATAAGCTTCATCCGAAAAAATAACGTTGTTCCAATCTCTGTCCAAATTCTCCTTGGCCCAACTGAGTCGTTTTTCTATGTGTTTTTTTGACAGTAGTGGTTTCTTTATTGTGCTTCGAAATTTTACATTATTGGCTAGTAAACGTCTTCGTATCGTATCACAACACACATTTAGATCCCTTTTACGTGAAATCCCTTGTCCTGCACGTAACGATAGAAGAGGTTTTTTTTCAAACACGCGTAGAATCATTTTGTCCTGCTTTTTTGTTGTTTTTGGCGTAGACTCACGATCCGGCAATTCATCCACTTTTTTAACTTGGGAATAACGGTGCACCCACTTGCTAACAAATGCTTTTGACTTTTTCATGTATTAAGCAGCTGCTTCGTATGACATTTTCGGTCCTTTTGGATGCGTGCACAAGAATACTGCTTCATAACGTGATGCAAACGCAACACTCATTTTAAAATACTTCCGTCTCTGACAAAAATTGAACACTCTTTAAATTTTTTTTTTCAAAGCATCTTAGCAGAAGTATTTTTTTATCTGCTAATGCAAATGCCACTTCCAAAACGGTTTTCATAAGCGAGTTTTGCCGTATACGATCTTATCAAACGGACTGTAATTACATGAGGAAATACGTTCGTCATAGCAAAGCATTAGCAGATGTGGTCTCGGTTAAGCCATGCCTTCCGGCTATAAAAGCAAAGATATTTTCTTCTCTATTCCTTAGAAAGATTGTCAATTTGTTCTGCAGAATTTTCTAACCATTCCAAGTAACCACCGATCTTTAGCATGGAGGAACATTGTGATATGAATTTATCTCGAATTGGACCAGATACAGAGGTGGTACATCATCTTCTGTAGAGCAAACGTAAATTCGGAATGTAAAAAACTAAAAAACTGTATCGATTTTTCCTAACTCAAAGGATCAAAATCGCGGTCTTCAAAACTCTGATCTTGGCAGTCTCACATCATGATGCCGTGAGAAAACCTAAGCAAATTCTTCGATCTCCTCTAAGGGGACGAAAAATAAAGAAGAAGATAGTACCGTGAACTTAACAAGCTGCATAAAGATGTGGATTTTATTCCATAAAAATCATAGACTATACTAACTCGACCACATTGAATGGACGAGAATACTCCAACTAAGAAACTCATTGTATCCCAGCAACATAGTTCACGAAGAAATGGAAGGCTTAAGTTCGAGTGAAAGTTCATGCAAATGCGGGCGATAGAAACCCTGGGTCTTGTGTCAAGTATGAGAGCTAAACTAAACTGTTATTTTCTTTCTTGTTTGTACATATAGAGAAGTTGTCGTTCAAAGTGGCGCCCGGCAAGAATATATTCTCCATCGATATTGTTTTTTTTGGTTTCAATTGCTACACTAGCCGTTTAATGATTTAGAAATTGCTTACGGTTGGTAAAGTTGTTAATCTGATTTCTCAACACGTATCATAGGACTTAAAGAATATTTTTAGAAAATATGTGCAGCAACTTTGTATCCTTAGCGTTAAAATTTGTAATTAAAGCTTTGTCATTATTTTATGTTTTGTGTATAAACTAGTTGACAATCATTCATAGAATAAAGAATCTATCCAGTATCATCATATGAGAGTCTAACACCAGAACCATTTATTATTTCATTTCAATTATATTGCGCAGAAACATTCTTATCAATTCGTTTTGTTGATGAAAAATGTCTCTTATCCCGGACCTACAGCTACATATATCTAACAGCAAACCTATATACATTTTTACCAAAAAAATGTCTTCCACAAGCTGAAGGGAAACTCAAGGGGAAACTATTTACTCACGCAAATTCCACGTGCAACAACAAGCCGATTCCCACAAAAAAATTCTCCTAAACATTTCGCACTAAATAATTGATGACCAACCAGGTAATTTCCTATAAGAATAAGAATCATTTACATTCCAAAGATTAGTTATAAGTCACTCGCTACGAGCATTAATAAATAAGAGTTGCCATTAATACTAGATACGTAAAAAAAAGGGCAAATCTGATCGAAACTTAAGGATGTAATTAATTTATATCATGATATCCTAACATGAATACAGCATGGGCAATGCTTGTTAAAATGCAAGTCTAATACATTTAGAACGGATTCCTATATTATGTACGTTTTCGACTACCTCTCTGCATCGACTCAGAATATGAGTTTTTCTTAACCAAAAATTTTATTACCCCCACAAACCATTTACATAAGCTGCAAAAACCCCATTTTTTCCAATGTATCTTTGTATAAAATATTCCCTTTTGATTTCACTCCTTTCAGTTTATTCAAAGTGAAAACCAATCAACCTATTAACTGCACTCAGGTCTGGGCCATTGCCAAGAGCGCACTTGCAACTGGAAATCATTTCATGATGCGC
This sequence comes from Volucella inflata, assembly GCA_928272305.1. Taxonomy (NCBI): domain Eukaryota; kingdom Metazoa; phylum Arthropoda; class Insecta; order Diptera; family Syrphidae; genus Volucella; species Volucella inflata. The sequence goes on along the minus strand of OV743720.1, from coordinate 108,748,910 downwards.
CAATCTGATGAGCCTTGTGATTCGCATTTCAACTGGCAATTATTATTTTTTTACAAAATATAAAAAAATTAATTATCCTTTCAACAGTTTTGTCGAGTTAATGAATACTACATTGGAAAGTCAGAACTTCGAATTAATTACTTCCGACCTCAAAATGAATTTCCCCCCCAATCGTAATTAATTACGATGTATATACACACACATACCATACGTATCTACCTCATTTTAAAATGCACCTCTTAGCTAATTGCTTTTTATGGATGGAGAATAGCAATGCGATCGGGTTTGAACTTGGTTCCTTATGACGACAAGTTGCTTTCCAGGACGGAGGTAAATCGATATTTTCAATTGAACACATCCTGAAGGGTTATTCCGTCGCCCATAATTGCGATTGTAATTTACAAAATCCCCAAGGCAGCCAACTCATAAAATGTACACAAAGCACTTTCTAACGACTCGAGCTATAAAGGATAAATTGTATCCGCACAACGGATTTACATTAAAACGTCACACTAAAATTGTTGACAAAATGTCGCGTTTCGTTGTTTGAATTTACCTCCCCCCCCCCCCACGGCTTAATAGCAAAAATTGCATTTCTGACAAATATCTCATAGATCTCTTGCATTTTACCTTGTGTTCATTATGCCTGAAATAATGTCAACTAGCTACTGCAAATGGTGGGTGGTTTTATCTTATAGATACTTCAGTAAGTCAACAAGCCGAAAACATTCAAATGAAATGGAGAGTGATAATTCGGTTAGTGGCATGGGGCAGCGTGGGTGCGCTAATATTGGGGTAGGTGTGAAATTTGAATTTAAAATGAACCATATTGCGTGCAACGGCTACATTGCGAATGAATCTTCTGTCTGTGACTTTGGACTAATTATTTAGGAACAGCTAAGTGCCGTAGGTACTCGTACCTTGAGAATATGTTGTTAGAATTAAGCAAAACGCTGCCATTTAGGAATCACACAACTATTCTTAGATGTGTGACACAATGAGTGGACTGGTTTAACGTATTCATATGAACTTGGCACAGTCCCATTAGGATGATTACATTCGTGATTTATATTTCATCTAGCTATAACTATGACTTTAACATTACTCAACGAGAATAAATAAAAATTGTAGAAAAAACGTATTCATGTTTTGTGTCATCTATTAATTGACCAAAAACGATGGTTATTTGTACGGTTGCATATGTGGATAATGCAGTTGTCACTGTAATATCCACACGTGCATTTTCTGCGCAGTATATTTAAAGATCTCATCTCGCCTTTAACACGTAGATAACATTGTCGTGAGGCAGTCGCCGCGCCGACTTAAACTTATCGACTTCGCATCAGCTCATTTCCGAATTTGGTATTTTAATCTGCTGATAGACCGTACTCGAAACACAGAAATTTTTCAATGTCCGATAGTACGATTTCGGAGCCACAGGTCCACTGGTGATTTGCTGACAACTCTTACAGAAAAGTGCGACTAAACTCTACAACAATCTGCAGAAACCAGGGTTATACGAATTGATATTTAAAAGGAATTTTATAGAGTTTGGCTGGTTTCAATTCTGATATTCACAAAATAAAAGCTGGTGTGCCCCACCTGTTCCCCACACTCTTTTTAATTTTCATCAAAGATCTCTTATCTTCTACTTCTTATCCAATATTTTCCTTTGCTGGCAACAGTACAAAGCAACGTTTGTTGAGATTATTAAATTCCGATACCAACAGCATAAACAATTAGAAAACCATTAACAGTTTGGGGTTTAATGATTCCAAAACACAATGCTGTCAGGGCTTGATCCCGAAAACCCAATTGAATACGTCTATGAATAATCGCTTCTCTTCTCCGAAATGCTGGAATAAAGTTTAATGAGAAATGCCACGAGATGATCGATAGGTAAAAGTGAACACTTTTTGGATTAATGACAAACCTTTGTCCAAAATGGCATCATTACTGAACTAGTTAACAGTGTTCTTCGTAGCTTACTCATTTATATTGTGCTATAATCCAAAGTAAACCTTAACCAACAAATTTCAACAGCTGACTCTACAATTAACAACCGCTGTCCGATTACTGATCGGGTTGATTCAAAAATTCGTGCGCAGCAGTACTCATCTATGTATTCTGCATATTCCATTTACGAGTATCAAACCTTCACAATTCGTTGTTGAAATTCGACCAGAGATTATACATAGGCAGAGTCAAGGCCTTCATCATCCGGTCTTGGTAGTATATAGGTTTGTAATAGCAGGATAAGGATGATCAGAAAGTTGTACGAAGAGGACTCTGTTACACAATTCTCTTCTTAGGCCCAAGAAATAATGATTCACGAAATTAATTCTAAGTTAAATCCAAGTATTGAGCTTGTCTCTAAAAATTTCATACACGACATAACATAAGAATTTGTCATGAATACGGCCATTTGTCGTGCATGTTAATTAAACGCAGGGGTTTCACAATTCAAGAAAATGTTCTATGCTTGTGGTTAGGACATGTAATCTTCTTGATGTCGATTAGAAATCTATTTAAAGTAAAACACTATCAAAAAAACCTTTGAAACGTAACATAAGGCTGGTGATATTATCAGGAATTTAAGTATTCACATTTCGACACCTTCAGTATCAACTGTATGTCTAAATATTCTTCCGAGTGGATGGTTGTTTTGATTTCAAATTATCTTAATTATACTGATAATGTCTACTTTAGAGGTATCCTTGACATTTATTGCATCTTGAAAAGCACAATAAATGTTGGCTAATGCGGGTAAAGGTATCCAGGTTAATATCCACCAGGTATCCACCGTTAATACTCAAGCAGGTGAATCTTCGCTAGTATAAAGAAATTGATATACATATCCACGACTCACCATCATTACGGTCTATATAGGGCACAATACATTAGCTTAGGTCTGACTATGAATTGTGCTTTGGGATGTGATTAGGGTCATCCAGGCTTCCAATTTGAGACACTGTTCACAGAGAAATTAAAAGGCTAATAAACTATATTTGAATATCTAAAACAGTATATGCAGACGTAATTGTAAATGCTGAGAAGTCAAACGAAGAAGTCAATGGATCTATGCTATGAGGAATATGGTTGTCAATCAGACTTTCCCAAGATTTTCAAGGAATAATGACAGACAGAGGTCTGAAGCTATTGTGATACATGCGGGAACTCCACTCAACTTTTGTGAAAAAGATATGCACTACCATTCAAGACAGGCCAAATAGAAGGTTTTCTTGGATTTTGCCAAAAAAAAGATGCGATCCTGGAGATTTTAATGAATAGTCTTGATATAATAGAATAGGGATGGTTGATAGTTGAATTTACGAGTATCTAGATGCTAGAACTTCATGAAGCCTCGTGGCTTCGGAGAATTCCTTAATGTTTTCACAAAAGGGACTCCAAGAATTTGCTCGAGCTTTCCTAACTTCAGGTTTAATTTGTTTGAGAATTTTCTTATGGGACTTGCAATCACATTCTTGTCTGGTAAAGATCAGCCGATTTTCTTTTCTTACGAAGGAGGGCTTGACCCTTAGTGCATTAGCAGCGTATACCAGAGCTATATGCTTAGTCAGTGAACAGACCAACTGGCCGAGATGACTTGTACAAGTAGGAGAAGTCAGTTTTGTATAGAGAAAGGCTTCGGTCTTAAATTCAGTCAATTGCCTGTATTGTTTCTGTAACAAGGTATTGTTATAACAAGTCGTGCGGGTACGTATCTCATACCGAACAGACTCATGGCAGATTTAAGATCACCAGCTAACTCTTTTTATTGGCGAATATCAAACACAATTTCTTTTACTTTTTCGATATTTTCATCTGATGTCTATGGTCTATGGTCGTCCAGAAAACGGTATGTGTTCTTTAATTTCTATGCCCTCCTTGAATGCTAAGTTCCACTCATAAGCTATTTGGGCAGTACATGAAGAACTGTTCACGGCACAAAATATATGGCAAATTTTTTCTCAATAATTTATTGAGCCGCTGTAAGTAAACTAATTGACCGATCGGCCCCATGTTTGGCATAGAAGTTAAATACAGTGTTACTCATGGATAAGAGTTCATGCTCTCCTAGACAGGGAAATCTGCACTTAAATAGGGTTCCGTGAGCACGGAGGGAAAGACATTATTTTGGTAGTACGTCAAATTAAGCTGCGACTATGCATACCCATTCTCAGCTGAAATGACAAAGAAAAAGCAAACAAGCAGATCATAAAATTTGTTCAAAATTTTTATCAGGTACTACCAACTGTTTACATTCAAATGGCTTCAACTGACTCTCGAACAAACGATTCTGAATCCCTTCCAGGTCTATGTTCGCCTGTGGGAGAGAATATCTTTTTTTGAAATCAGTTTTAATTGAAATGTCTTTTACTTCAAACCAGAATCCAGCTTAAAATTTTTTTTGCTTGGGTTGCATGGTTTCTCTTCATTCATTCACACAAACCAGAGCTCTTCAGTTTTGACTCACCCGCTTCAGGTCATCGTTACTACACTCGTATTAACAAAGACGTTGACAGTTTGGCCTTTGTCCCTCTACTTTTCTTCTGCCAATTCCCCTTCTACACAGAAAATCTTAAGCAAATACGACTACAACTCCGACAAGACACAATGTACCTAGTGCGCTCATTTTCCTTTCATCTAAAGTGCTCCATGTCGGTGTCATTCATATTTCCCTGTACAAGTGCTCGTAGCCGGACAACTGGCAACTTGGGATCATCTTGTCAGCAGAAAGGAAAAAAATATCCTTGAAAATACAATAATTAAAAAAGTTGTCAACGTTATCCAGGGGAGAAAAGTCAAAATTGAAATAAAATGTTAAATACACACAAGTGAATAAGGAGGTCAGAATAAGGTGTGAAATAAAAATCAGGATGCGTATCGTGTACTGGCAAGAGCAAGAAATTTCTCTCCTTTAGCCGGAAATCCTGGCAACATCGATAGTAATCAACAATTTCGCCTCAGGGCAGACCAACAATTCAATAGCATCTACAATATATACGAGTATATATGTGAGCAGAAGCAAGTCAGGCGTATTGATATGGAACGGGAGGGCAACAAACTTACTACTCCAAAGTGAAATTATTATTGCACAGAACTGGCTGGCAATAGGTATCCAGTTAGAGTAAATTTACTCCTACCCAGGTCAATGAAACTATTCGCATTATTTCCTTGTTGAGTTGTTTTGCTGTTTGCAACCTCCTATCTACGTGTGTATTTATGTACCTTCTGTTAACAAATTTTCTTTGGTGTGGCTAGACTTTAATGTCGCAAACTTTTGAAATTCGCTTAAAGGAATTGAGAAGCAAAAATGAAAAGCTTGCGGGAGTTCACAATTTCAAAAAAGGTTATCCACCCATGTCGAGTTATGAGTGTTGCATATAGAGCTGATGATGTTGTTGATACCTTCGCTGCTGTTCTCTATGATATGTGGTTACGTCTAATGAGAGGAATAACCTCACGTTATACCTGAAAAACAGTGCCACATTAATTCCTTTGGATACAGATACTCTCTTTAGAAAGTTTGCAGATTGAAAATTTTCTGTAACGCACCAAAAAGGCACAAGTATAAGGAAGTCTATTTTAGTAGGACACTAGATACTCGTATGTACGTACATACACATACTTATATACATACACCTATTGAAATGTGGAGTCCAATGCCCATAGACTGAGGGACTGGGTAGCTCATCCCCTATTAGGTCTGTTAGATTTAAATAAATGTTTAAGTATATTCAGAGAGTATGGATGGTTACAGGAAACAGCTGCTTGACATAGGTTGGGGATCATCTGGTAACGTGACTGGTTTTTATGGGTTTTGAAATTATTTCGAAAGTTTATGGGTTACAGCAGCAGTACATTGCAATGGTGGTAGCCATCAGAAAGTTTATCTCCGTGACATGACGTAACACATTCAGTTGACATATTCATTGGGTATTCCGGACAATGTACTATGGTAAAGTTTTGAAAAACCATATGAGAGATGAGATGGCATAAATGGGAGTATTGAAGGATTTCTAAAATGAGTATATCCTTGTGAGTATCGTAAAATTGTTCGGTTTTCAACTTTTATGGCTACAACTAGTAGTAGTCGTTATGAGGAGTTGTTTCATGGGTAAATTTAAAGTCATCGGGTAACAATATTGACACTTTTGATTGAATTGCTAGTCACTCTGTGGATGCTGTTTTGTTCACTGAAACGGAAGCATCCTACTCGTAATTTCTAAAAAGGATCGATTTTATCAACAGCGGTTAAGTCGGCATTAGATCATAGTGTAGTATGTATATTTGAAGCCAGAAAAATCAATATTTGCAAACACAAATGGCTAATGCGAGTTCTCATTTTTCGAACTGATGTAGCATTTGCTTGCAGATTCTGAACTCAAACAGAACTATAAACCATGTGGCTTGTACGAGTATTAGAAAAGACCTGATACATCGAATGAAAGAACGAATTTTTAGAGTGAAAACCAGATGGTGTTGAGTGAGACAAATGCAGATGATTTCCCTTTGCCCTCAAAAAACACCCTTTTGCTTGGAGAAGGAAATACCACTAACTTTAAAGGAAAAGAAATCTTGTTTTGTTTTAACCCCTTGGGTGATAGGACACTTATTCAGATCACATGACAGATACATGTACAATAAATTAAAGTCACGTTCGTAACAACTGGGCATTTCACACACAACCTAAGCAATGACTACAGTCAAGCACATGCAAATAATGTAGCTGCACTTTCTGTCAGATCATACTTGGTGATACTTTGAACTAAAACCTAAACACTTGACGTGAACGGTGGGTCCAAAAGAAATACGGTTTCAGTCTATCCTTTCAAAATCAACGAACAACTATTAGAAATTTTAAATTTCAATTAGTCTGAAATGTATCCTATCCGTTTGGCATTTCGCTATCATCCTCGATTTAGCACGGGAAACCAACAAAGCTCCTTCGGGAAGATAAAGGGCTTATCATCGGTTCTTGAGATCTCTATTGCTATGATCAGATATATGCCTCAGTTGTTTATTCGAGGGAGTTCCTGCTGTTTTTACCACACTCGATAGAAAAATCTGTCTCTGGTGCATAGGGCTTTTACCATAGCTCTGCTCCAGACGCGCTGATGAATCTCTTCCTCCTTGATGTTCATATCATAGACTACATTTTCAGACCCATCTTCTGTTTAAAAAGAATCTGTCCTCAGTACAACAAGCACCGAAATTTTGACGACTTTGCAAGCCGGCTGTTTTTTTAATTCAAGTCTTATGGGCATACCATCTTATGCAATGATACCAGAACTCCTGTTACTCCATAAGGCCGAAATCCCAGTGCACAATAAGAGTAACACTTTTTACATGTTTTCTCTGTGAGCTTTCGAAAAAAAAATTCTAACTTGGGTCCTAAGTCACGGGAATTGAGGACGCCGAAGAACTTGCTGGGCACGACACAATCAGCTCCCTTATGAGCGTCCCCCACGTCGATCCTATACTTCAGGTTTTCAACGCTGAAGTGGTGGATTTTAGTACTGTAGGCACTTAATCATTCAAGTATCCACTTATATGAACATGCAAGAAGTATAATGGACTACTTAGTAATTTGTCTAAGCACTCTGTTTCGACAAAAAGAAAAGTGACAAGACCAGTACTTATGGAAAATGTGATTAACAATTAGTTCAAATTGGACCACAGATAGCGATCCCACCTGCTTTTTGAAACGAAGCCAACACAATTAATCCGCATTGCTCAATTGTGATGACTACACACAATAAGAGTAGATCTATGATCACTCTCGTTCTTCCATTCCAAATACAAGTACTCGCACGTGTAATGACAGACAATTTTAGCAAATCACCTCAACAATTGACAGCTAACAACATCTATTTACGTACTAGTTGCGTGACATGTGACGCGTTCAGTGTACAATAAATAGATCTTATTTAAAGACATCGTTATGAAATGATTAGAATACGCATAATGGTAACCAATGAAAATTTGTGAAACTATCAAAACTGTAAACATCATAAGTGAGCACAAAATTTACGCTGTAATTACTGTCCACAGGCGCTTCCTCTAAAGAACAACCACACCAGTGGTTGAAGTATTGAAAGTCAATACTCGTACAATGTTTAGAATGTTCTGTTATTGCTTGTTCTGCTCATCAGTTTATTTACAAAATCAATTCCATTTAATGAAATCATCACAGTCATAAACAACACACAACAACTAGAATGAATCTCTCTTCAAAAAAAAAAACAAAAAAAACGGCAGCAACAACAAAAAAAACAACCTGCAAACTTTAGAAAACTCGCGCTCGAGGTCGCACAGTGACAGCACACTCTTAATAAATTCAGTATTTGAAGTTAAGCTCTTTCTTCTTTTTTAACAAAACTGCAGACAAGAGAAAAAAGACAAAAACGCGCTAATGTGAACAGTGTCAGCAGATTTGGAACGAAACTGATGCGGAAAACTGCAGCACTATTCATCTTCAGGGTATACTCGTACTTTTGGAAAATGTCATCCTCCACATTGTATCTAAATCCACAGAATGAATAGTGAACAGTTTATGTGTCTTTTTTCTTGTTTTTGTTTTTAATGAGACTGCCGACCTCATTGTTATTCAGAATTTAAATTCTTTGTCATCTCTAGATGACGAAATTTCGCGGGACTATCTACTTGTCGGCGCGTCGTATCTGCTATCGCCCAAATGCAACAGATATAGATATGAGAATGCAGATTATATGTATAGATATTAATAAATATATGCGAACTCATACTCAAACGTACTAGAATAATAATATGATGCTTACGTTTTGCTCTAAAAACAAACGTCAGACCTAATGATCAATTAATTAAAAGCAGAGTGCCCCGCGTTCTACCACGCCGGGTCACAATTTAAAATCTCATTTTGTCTTAAATTTGCGACAACAAAAAATGTAGTGCTCTTCAGCAAGTCTACTGACAGTCAAATAAAAACATTTCTAAAAATAATCACCAACGACATGAATGCATACTCAACAACAGAAACAACGACGAAGATGACGACGACTACTCATCTTCGTGTAAACAAGTGGAAATAATTCGAGACCCAACTACGAGTACGTGTGGCCAAATGGAAGACATCGCGAGGAGTGGCGTCACAAAAGCACCGGTCTTTGAACACGCAAATAATGAAATTAGAATAGCATATTGGCTTTCGTCTTGGGCTTGGTGACAGCAGTCAACGGAATCAGTCCCCACTAAGAGTGACCATTGACTGAACTGTCAGTTAAAAAAATTACCTCCATCGAGTCTTCGACCGCAATCAGTAGAGCTCTTTAATTAAGTGCACTCTTAGTGGGGGCGTTCAATTGAAGGCTAGTAATGTTCACTACTATAAGCTGTGCAGGAGACCGGTGACCAGCGAGCGGCGGCAGTTGTTGTTGAAAGTAATTTAACAATTTAAAATCCTCACGCAATTACCTATACACTCGTATAACCAGAGAATCGTAGAAAAACGGATTCTGGATAATCATCTTGAAGGCATGTTCAGCTCTCAGTGCTATAAGCGCCAAGAGAATGGAGGAGTAAGTCACTTGTAGGTTCTGTGGTTTTCCATCCGTCACGAGCCGTTGTAAGATGATACTTTAAAAAAATGTGCCTTCAAAAGTACTCGGTATGTATGATTGTTGGTGTGCGTTGGTGTGTTTTTTTTTTTTTGTTTTTTTAAGTTACATACATCTGATGGCCTGTTGTATTTTGTTTTGGCTGTTGGACTGTTGGAGTGACATGACAGATTCATTAGTGCTACCTGCTGACGCTTTTGGCATTGTTGGTGGACGCGTGTCAACCTTAACGTGTGAGGCGGTATTAATTGCAAGTTGGACTACGTATATAATTGCTTGTCAGTTCTTGTCATGAGTGTATACAGAACCTAACATAAAGTTTGCGTCACATTGTTGGTTTTTGTTGGTAGTTCAAGTTCATGCACAAATATTGTTGCCAAACAATTTGACAGCAATGAATTTTTTCCTCTTTCTTTTTTTGAAATTCGATGACACAACTAAATGAACGTAGCACAAAAGTTGGTTATCAGAAGCACGTGTAATAGACAGCTGTGAACGAGGACACATTGAAGGCATCTGGTGAAAGGTTCAAAATGCTTGGTAAGATTCGCAGGCAATTATGTGGGGGTAAGTTCATCAGAAGAGGAATTTTATAGTGTCAAGCAGTTGAAATTTATCCATTTGGAAGCAATCTGCTTTAGCCGGATGGCAATATATAGTTTCACAACCAATTGTTCTTTATACAAATCTCAACGGGACTTGTGTAATTTCGAAAACACGGCGAGGATGTTTGCTCAGGTGTAGCCAAGGTATTGAGCCAATTTAAGCGACACTTGTGTTATACCTTTCAATTTTTTACGTGACTAGCAATTTAAGCTAAAGTTGAGAAGACTTGGTTTGAACGTAAAATAATCAACATTAAACTTAATTGAACTTTCAGTATTGGATAAATAAAACTATTAACTTGTTTTGCAATATTAAAGAACACGTACTCTTTTATAGAAATGAAAGATAATGGAGATATTTTTTTGGCAAAACTTAAATATAAAGTGGCGCAGAAGCTGTCACCCGATGTTCTTTAGCTTTAATTGGTTTTATGAATTTTTTTAGTTTTGCTTTTGTATTATGTTTATTTGATGTTTTAAAATTTTTTTCAAAGTAGAGAAAATGACGACTAAATGGCCGACGCCAAAATTGATCACCATTCGGGACCGATTTATGGCATTTTCCAACACTCTTGCCAGAACTTCCGGCCATAAGTCCTCGCATGAGGGCGGATATTCTCTTTGAGGGCTTCAAGAGTCTGATTCTTGTTGACATAGATTTGTGACTTTAAAAAAACCCACAAAAGAAGTCTGAACCTATTAAATCAGGCGTTCTTGCCAACCTGTGCAAATCGCCAAAAGGATTACGATTTATGCCTTATTGACGTGCATTTTGCATCTGTTTACTTCACAAATGTCAAAACAGAATTAACATTTGCCGGCATTAATGCATTATGCATTAATTAATTTAGTTTACTTAACCGGTATTCCAGATCCATAATTCTAGTACATTTTTTTTGTGATACGGACAGATTTCAGCCGGGGTAACTGCCCGGTCATAAAAAAAGTACCAAAGTTAAGAAACAACAACAAGCCTCGGATACGGACGGATCTACTGCTGACAACCCATGCAAACGAATGTTAGATTTCTTAATAGGCCACGAGAAGCTAGTACTGTCGGAAGGTATAGCCTGCACTACACAACCTCCGATAACGGATTCAGGCTAATTGACTATGCGGCGGGGGGAAACATTGTCGTAGTATGCACGCGGTTCCCCTCCTTTTTTTTATAATTAGTGCACGCTACAACTACTTATTATTATTAGTTTTCTTAAAATGTTTGCAGAAAGGCCGGGCGAAATAAACCAGAAAGGAAGAAAAGAGAGGTACTGATGTAAGTTGGTGGTCGTTAATTTGTATGCTCAGTTTTAGGATGTGAAATCTTCTCCCTACAAATAAAAGTCTCCCACTCACCCGCTTCCTTAGCTATCTGGAATCAGGTGGTGCTAACATTGCCATTTTATTTAAATGTAGACATTCACTCTCGCTTTTTAATTTCCTGACAGCTTTTACATTAAGACATATCTTCTGTTCTTTAGTTACCTTTACGATGACGGAATACTGGAAATGACAAATACCGAATAATTTAGTCATTGCCTCATAGACTTACATACATATTCAAGGTAGTTATGCAGAGCTCAAATGAAAAGATCATTAATCCTTTCCTAAATTCATAAGTCTTTCCAGAGCTAAGCTCGAGAAGATCGGGTGTCCCATAATTCCCGCAAAATTTGACTTTTGCGCCATTAAATATTAGAACAGTGATGACAAGGGAAAAAAACAATGTGACAGTTGACATTTCGGGGTTAGTAAAAATGGAGCGCTATACGAAAGAACAACGCATTTTCATGGAGGCATTTCTTCTTGGGCAGGCAGTAACAATTAATGGTTTCGTTTTCGTGACTAAAAACCCAGTGTTTAGTGCCTAAATTACAAGATATGGATGTGACCAACATGTGATTTCAACAAGACGGTGCCACATGCCATACAGCCAGAGAAACAATGTAGTTACTGCATGAGCCATTTCTAAATTGTGTAATCGGCCGTTTTTGCGATCAGAATTGGCCGTCCAGATATCGCGATTTAACGCCATTGGACTTTTTTCTTTGGGGTTTTTTGATGTCAAAGGTCTATACAAACAAGCCTACGACCACCAACGCCTTGAAAAAGGAAATTAAGAGGTGTAGTAATGAAATTCAGCCACTATTATTAGAAACGGTCATAGAAAATTTCAATAAAAGAGAACGTACGTGCCACTAAATCCGTGGCGGCTATTTACCCGATGTGCTATTCCATACTTAACCCTAATCTGTATGCTCTACGAATCTATAAAAAAATTCAAACTTTCTAATTAAAAATCTGTATTTTCTATGTAAATTACATTTTGCGCGAATTATGGGACACCCATAAAAGACATCTATATAGAAATTCAGAAAAGAGTTTATACATTTTATACATTACGTTTAACAGAGACATCTTTCACATAACCCGTGGCTTTGAGGTTCTCTAATTTAGCCTAAGGTTAACTAAGTTAATCTTTCCGAGACTTCTCTGCCCCTTTTATGTTTTGATTTAAAACTCAAACTACAAAATACTTTTAATTCCTGAAGGTCTCTCAGATGGAATTAATCTTGCCTTAGTTTCCTTTATCACTGTTTCGGTCACCAGTGATTGCATTCGCCCCGAATTTTGAACCACACCATCTGGCTGGTTGGAAATATACACCAGTTTACACTTTATGGGTCACGGTAATACTCTATAATATCCTGATTATTGCTAAGCATTTTGGTTCCCGTGTGCCCTGTAGTGTTGCACTACCTTCTGGCTTTTCCGGCACTGTGTAGATACTCATAATCACGCTGCGGGACATTGCTTTTTCTCAATAGTTAAAAACAGATCCTTTTGTTATTGCTTGCCATTATACCTAGAAAAAATATTTATATCCAATTTTTTTGTGTATACCGCACGACGACTACACTACACACTAGGTGCGTGCATTCAGATTTCATACAGTAAACATTCTTCCCTATGATCTAGTTTAAAAGAGTTCACTCTCACTACTATTGCCTTCTTTATAAGTGACAATTTATTCTGACAGTTGAAGACCCAGCCGGATGTCTTAATTCAAATAATTCATGAAAATGAACGCATGTTGTTAAGAATCTACTAAATAAAAGTTGCCCCGTTCTAACCTAATAGATATTCTCCTTTACCACCTTCTCCAAACAACCATCCTTACGAAATTCAAAGAGATACTTGGAAATTCTCCCTAGATAACTTCACTTCATTTTTATAAATTTAAAAATAAGGGTTAAAATAATTTTGTAATCCCTTAGTTAGGGGCACTTATTCATACCAAAACCAAAACTTTGCAATTGTTACCTTAACTTTTTGCCCTTTAACGAGTTCAAAACGAGAAAAAAATACTTGCTTAAACTGTTTACCTACTCATACAAGTACAGCAGGTCAAAACCACACATTGTTTTCCTTTCTACGCAAATAATAAAGGAACGCTAAAAAGGAGCTTTGTCCTTTCTTCCATGACATAACACAACGTAATTTCATTTTTTATTTACTTCGTTCTGACTAAAAAAAAAAACAGTAAATTGCTTTATTTCGAATTAAATTACCAGAGGTCTGACTTTTGTGGATCGAATTCCTTTTATAGAGTGGTTCTGATTTTGTGGTCACACAAAGACTACCTACCGGGATTTACTCATTACTATTCAAAGAAAACCACAAAGAATCTCTTGCAAACTTACGTTCGAAAATTCATAGCACAATCGTACTTCTCCTCGAAGCTTTTGTTGAATTATATCCTTCACCCAGTCCTCCCTTAAGAAACTGACTTGAAGACGATGACGACGATTGAGACAGTAAAAACGAATACCACGATGAAATATGCAGTTCGTTGCTGCTCATGACAACAGTTGGTGAAGAGATGTGGGACGCTTACGGGGAGTATTTCATATGCCTGCAAAAGTGTAGCGTACTTAAAGGTGTGCCAAGTGAAGGCGCACCCTTAACCTCAACCATCAGGCTTTCACGTTGAACCCCTTACCGATCTGACGGGTTGAAGAAAACTCAAACCCTGTAAAGTGTGCATTGTGCCACATTGCATTGTAAGTTGAAGGTGAAGAACGATGATGGTTTTGAACATGATCTAAAATGGGTAGTTGGCTTACCCCACTTCCGTTGGCTTTAACTGCTTCATAATAACGTTTCTATTGCTGTATGTACTTGCCTTTTTGTGACGGCCTTGGTTAAAAGGATAATTTCCTTGTGTGTGTTTTGACACTCTCATAGCCGGCTTCACGTTGATATCAAGCAATGGATGAAAGTTTAATTGGTGTTTTGGTAAATGGGTTTCTACATTTTGACGTAATGTAATTTGTTGTAGATGATACTGTCGACAGAAAAGTAATGGGTACATTCGCAAGTTTTTTGAATAAGCGCTTGATTCGGGTGAAAAGTTTATGGCTGCAAATATTTATTATAAATGTAACACCAAGTCTCTGGGTAAAACTAAGTTTGAAACTGTTGTCGGAGAAGCAGGAGTACATTTCCACTCATGTGGCTTAAATAGATTTGCATTTCTTACTCTTTAAATGGCGAATAAATTATTCCGAAATAAGAGAATTACCCTCAGCCAAGCAAATATATTTAGGGAATTAGACCTATGAAACTGTGAAAGTTTTTCGATTAAGCCTTCCGTAAATTTCCCTCCACCAGAAAAAGTGGGAAAAATCAGAAAATATTTTTGTTCGTTTCTACAGAATTTTATCGCAAAACCGCACAATTCTTCCAGAAATTAAGAATTAGATGGTTCTGGGATAAATGACCGTTTAGATATGGCCCTAAGTTAATTATTTTTCTGCCTTTTATTTGGAATTCTATAATGTGGTATGGCTTAAGATGAACTGATCAGAAAATTCTCAATAAAAATTTCACTAATTAATTCACGAAAATTTGTAGCACTCATAGCTAAGCTTAGCTTAGTGCGAGCATTTATTAGTTTTTCACATTTTCACATCGTTAATTTTTCAGATCTAGGAACATAACATATGGCGCCATATACTCGTATTTATATTTTATATTCCCTGTATCATAACACATAGGCTATAAAGTCCGTGCCGTTTCTAAGAGAGGGCACCACTTGAATTAAATCTATAGCATTTTCAGTTAGTACCAACCTTCAAAAGATACGTGTATAAATTTGACAGGTATCGGACGATTAGTTCGTTGTGAGTGAAGAAACTTTTGTTATTGTGAAAAACAATGGATTCAAAGCAATTTCGTGTGTTGATTTATCATTGCTTTTTGATGGGAAAAAATGCAGCCGATGCAAAGAAATGGCTTGATAAGTGTTACCTGGACTCTGCACCAGCCGAACGAACTATTCGCAAGTGGATTGAAAAATTTAAAAGTGGTCATACAAGCACCGAAGATGATGCACGCAGTGGACGTCCAAAAGAAGCTGTTTCAGATGAAAACATCAAAAAAGTCCACAAAATGATTACGAATGACCGTAAAGTGAAGTTGATCGAGATAGCTGAGGCTCTGAAGATATCGAAAGAGCGTGTTGGATATATCATACACGAATATTTGGACATGCGAAAGCTCTGTTCAAAATGGGTGCCGCGTTTGCTCACAGTCGACCAAAAGCAATAACGTGTTGATGATTCAGAGGAGTGTTTAAAGCTGTCCAACCGCAATAAAGACGATTTTTTGCGTCGGTATGTGAGAATGGATGAAACTTGGCTCCATCACTTCACACGACTATTACATTGCGTTGTTGGAGCGTTTGAAGGACGAAATCGCAGAAAAACAGCCGCATTTGAAGAAAAAGAAAGTGCTGTTTCGTCAAGACAATGCACCGTGTCACAAGTCGATGAAAACGATGGCAAAATTCAATGAATTCGGCTACGAATTGCTTCCCCACCCACCGTATTCACCAGATTTGGCCCCCAGCGACTATTTCCTGTTCGCAGACCTCAAAAGAATGCTCGCCGGAAAGGAATTTAAAACCGACGAAGAAGTAATCGGCGAAACAGAGGCCTATTTTGAGGCTAAACCGAAATCGTACTACAAAACTGGTATCGAAAGATTGAAAAATCGAAGGCAACTGTAATGATAAATAAAGTTGAATTTTGCAAAAAATTTGTGTTTTACTATAAAACGACACGTTCTTTTCAGCCCATGTGTTATATTAAGAGCCCTAATGGTCAGTAGATTAACTTTAATTTGGTTGAATTTATTCTTTGTCTATGCACATGGTCCTAAGGGCATTGTTATCGAGATGCTCGGCTCAGATTTGCCTCGAGTTTGACTTAGGGCCGTTGAATAAATAGCATGCAAAAGGGATATATTAAGAAATCCATCACTTAGTCCATCGGCACACAGTTAGTGTGGCATAGTGCAGCAGAGGCTCCTCGTTAAAAGATGACCTACTACATAGCATACTCTTAACGAAAAGTCATCTATTCAAATCTGCTAGTGGTACTTGCTTAAGCGAATCTCAACAATCCACTCTAAAATTCGCAAAGCACCTTCGCAGTTCCTGTCATATTTGGCGAGCATAAAGATGTTTGGTGCGACCACAATGATCCAAGCTACTTAATCACGTCTCCATTATGTGTTATCCACTTGCGGACACTCTCATTGTCGTCGACAGAGAACAAAATAAATTACAGACGAATAAATTTCATTCTTGTGTTTTATAGGACCTAGTCTCAGAAGTTTTATCACAAGCAGTCTGTGCGTCGAAGTAAGTAATAAGTAACTAATTAAAAGGAAATGTTTTATCAGAAGGTGTTCCATCCGTAGTAGGTACTCCATCGGGAAAAGGTGTATCTTCAGAAGTAAGCATAAGGAACACTATGTGTTGCCGCAGAAGTTGGTGCTTTATCGGGAATCGCATCTACCCTTAGAGTTGATTTCTTATTTATGTCAATAAAAATACAAGACTAAAGTGTCTCTTTGTACATTGTTCAGATTTTTCCGATCATGGTCATAACCGGGACATCTATGCCAGCCTCCTGCAGAGCTTCTGATCTCAAGCTTTTTACGCGCATATCACGGAAATTAATGGATTTTTTTTTGTGGAATAACCCCTAATGATTACGCAGTCGTATGGCTTTTAAAACTCAATCGATGCTGTTGTATTGGTGCAGTACTTAAAAATATGCGCCACCACTACAATAACACTATTGATCTAAAGAATGAGATTCTTTTAGAAAAGTAACTATCCGGTTTTCAAATAGGGACTTGACAACTTTGAATTTAATTTGTGAACGCACTCTTTCACTAATCATCAAACTGTCACTGTCAATTTATTCAGTAAACTCAACATTTTCATCACGAACGAACAACGTCTGCAAATTATAAAATTTTTCTACCGAAATTCAGAGTCGGTGACTGCAACTTTAAGAGCGTTAATTCTCGCCCTAGTAGACAGGCAATAACAAGTTTAGTGCGTTATTGGTCGGGTGAAAATCCATACGTGCTTCAGGAAACAACACTTCATCCACAAAAAACAACTGTTTGGAGCGATTTGCATGCCGGCGGCGTTATTGGGCCATATTTTTTCGTCGACGATAACGATCGTCACGTTACTGTGAATGGTCAGTGGTTTCAACAGGATGGTGCCACAAGCCACACAGCACACATTACAATCGATTTATTGAAGAGTGAGTATGGTGAGCGTGTTATCTCAAAAAATGGGCCAGTCGATTGGCCGCCTCGTTTGTGCGATTAAATGCCGCTTGACTATTTTCTGTGGGGCTACGTTAAGTCATGGGTTTATGCCAACTAGCCGGCGACGTTGGAAGAGCTCAGAGCCAACATTGAACGCGAAATGTGTGACCGAGTCGTTGAAAATTGGATCAAACGAATCGACCGCTGCAAACGTGCCCGCGATGGCCATATGAACGAAGTCGAGTTCCATTCATAAATGTTTTGATTGTACTTCAAGCCGATAATAAAGTTTTTGAAATATTTCAAATGGTTTTTGTTTTATTTATTTTATTTCTTATCATGGTAAACTATTCCCTATTCCTGTTGTCGCCCATATTTTGGAGGATATGTAATCCGTCTCAAATATACGTCCATGCCATTCGCTAGCTTCGGCTTCTGTTAAATGTGCTATTGACTTTTGCAGCATCTAGAGTGAAGATGGCTTCGCAGAAATAAGTTGTTGCCAAACGTCCCTGAATGATGATCTAATATCTTTTTATTTTTATGGAGCCATAATTAAGTTATTTTGTTGTTTATTCGATTTTGTTAAAACTACTTATCATTTCAACCACACATATTTAACCCCTTACAATTGTTTATCAAAATAACCCGCTATTCAATCTTCATCAGAAAATATCTTGGCGCATTCCATTTGCAATTCATCCACTAATCAATGTGGAAGCATCTTCCCGCAAGTTCACTAGTAGAATAATAGCAAGCCAAAATGCCACTATACATGAACCCTAACGTCATTCCCATGCAATAGATCAAGAAGGGCCATGACATGCATCATGTACCATACCATGCAACCTACCCATTCCTACCCTTTCTCACATTTCCCCATTCTCAAACTCATACTATAGATTCAAATAAAATTTTCGGAGGAATTTTCCTTGTATTCCCTGTTCCACCAAATTACGCCATTAAATTAAGGTGTCAGTTAAGAATTCCAAACTCGGATGCATAAGTTGTTCGACTGTCCTCCCCTTAGTACTGGCCGCTATCCAAGTGGCTAAAGCATTGTTGCTTTGTGGTTGTTATGTTGTCCAGAGTGCCAGGCGTTTCTTTTTTCCACTCCAACAACATCGCAACACCCTAGATAGTGATCAAATGCTAATGAGAATTTTTTGCTGTCACTGTTTGTTTGCTGTTTATATTCAGAGAACATTATTTTCACACGATGTAAACGGTGATTAGGATTTCAATTGCAAAGAAGGGAGTCATGTTGCTCGCTGCTAGTTTGTGTAGTCCCTGGATTTTATAATAGATGTACAGCACCCTCACCCCCATTCCCATTGAAACCGTCCTCCACCGCTATTTGGGTATTTAAGTTGGAAAAAGGTTTTGAAAGTTTGTGAAAGAAAAATTCTTTGGATTGCCGGCCAGTTGGTGAATAAAATTAAAATTAAAATTTCCACCATAAGTTCGGGGTTGGATATTTATTTTACAAAAATAGGCTGAAAGCGGCTTAAGACAGGCGGTAGGAGGTGAACGAATTTATGTTTAGGGGTTGCTTTTAAAAAATTTCTGAAACTGTTTTAAAAAGGTGAAAACGTCACAGGGTTTTTGTTGCAGAAAATTGTGGAATTAAAAATTAATAGCCGCACGTGGGAGGTTTTCAATTAAACCACAGCAATGAGCTGTGAAACAAGTGACACATTAATTGTAATTTCCGGACCATTACTTTATTATGGTCCTCCAAAAAAAAAAACCTTTATTATTTTGGAATAATTACGGGTATTTAGTCTAATGGTAGCTCTGGTAACAGCTTACATTTACATAAAATTTCTGACTGCTATTAAAGATATTCATTTTGTTTACGTTGCACGATTGAAATAAATTTAAAATATACGGGAGCTATGCACAGGATTGAGTAGAAGTAGTCCTGAGCCCGGTACAACATAATACGAAACCATGGAAACAATAGAAAGACCACTTGAAAACCACGATTACTAAAACCAGGATAGACTCAGGTTGAAAAAATGTAATATAAACAGATTAAATGAAAAACAAAATCAAACGGTCCAAGCTCATAAGGTTATATAAGAAAGCCACTTAAATCCTAACTATTTAACTATAACCCGGAAAAATATATTCACGATCAAGGTCAACAATGAAACGATTAAAAAATGTAAGATCATCAAAGATTTAGGACCCAATCAACGCGAAAAGATACTATTTTACTGTCCCACTACTGTCCCATTGACTTACTTACTTACTTTAGGTGGCGCTACAGTCCGGGGTGGACCTGGGCCTCAGTCAACAAGCTTCTCCAGCCATCGAGCTGGCCCTGGCTAGCTGCCTCCAGTTTCGCACGCTAAGTTGGATGAGGTCCTCTTCCACTTGAGCATTGGTGTCCATGCGCTCTACATGACCCAGCCATCTTCACTCTTCTTGCTAGGTCCATGTCGCTGTACAGTCCATACAGTTCGTCGTTGTATCTTCTCCTCCACTCACCGTCAATGCAGACGGGACCGAAGATCGCCCGAAGAATTTTTCTCTCGAAGCAACCAAGAGCACCCTCATCCATTTTTGATAATGTCCATGCCTCTGCGCCATAGAGCAGGACCGGGATTACTAAGGTCTTATAGAGGGTGACTTTTGTTGTCCGAGAGAGGGCTTTGCTACTCAATTGCCTTCTTAATCCAAAGAAACAGCGGTTGGCAAAAGTTATTCTTCGCTTGATCTCAGCGCTGGTGTCGTTGTCTGTATTTATAACAGAGCCTAGGTAGACAAAGTAATGTCCCATTGACAGTAGAACGAATAATATCAAGAGTTAAAAGGGTGTGAAATCACATTAATATAACGCAAATCGTTTTACTTTATACATATAATGCTAGTATAGTGTTGGCGAACAGATTCGTTCCTTTAATAGACTGAGGGTATTTAACTCCCTTAAGTTCGCGAAAGATAAGATTCAATCCAATATGATTGTGGATGTCAACGAAAAGCCAAATGCACTATACCATATACGAGATGACGAAATCGTAATTTTTAACAGTGACCTGTCAAGTCTTGATAATTTATCCAGTGAAAAAATAGTCCACAAGGTCTAGGAGCAAAAGTGTCCAGCCTGCGTACTTTATTTGGTATCACTTTGACAGACTTAACAAAACAATATTAAGCCAAAAGCCTTGCTGAAAATTACTTTCAAAAAACCAACAGCCTTTTTTAAGTGGCGCTACAGTCCGAGGTGAACCTGGGCCTCAACCAACAGGCCTCTTCAGCTGACATGGTCTTTCGCCAGCTCCTCCCATCGGTGATGCACTCCAAGTTGGTTTAGGTCCACTTCCACTTGTTTGCACCACCGTAGTCCCAGACGCTCGGATTTGAAGACTATTCGGGCCGGAGCTGTGGTGTCCGTTGGCTCTACATGGCCCAGACATTTTAAGCGTTGAACCCATAGACGCCTGACCAAGCCGATGTCGCTGTACTATTCGTGGTTAAATCTCCTCCTCCACTCCCCATCAATACAAATGGAACCAAAAATCACACGTAGTATGTTCCTCGGCCAATGAATTTTTCATCTTTTTTCAATAGTGTTCATGTCTCTGCGCCATAGAGCAAGACGGGGATGATCAAGGTCTTGTATAAAACCAGTTTAATTTTGCGAGAGGGGGCTCTGCTACTCAATTGCCTCCTGAGCCCGAAAAAACATCGGTTGGCAAGAGTTATTCTACGTCTTATTTCCGTGCTGTTATCGTTGCTATTTGTAACTGCGGAGCCAAGATAGACGAAGTCTTAAACAACTTCGAAATTATAGCTGCCAATTATGACACTCTGACCAAGTTGTCGATATTGGGAATCCTTTTTTGATGACAGCATATATTTGGTTTTTGCCACATTTACCGTGAGACCAATTTAAGCCGCTTCCGCTTCGATAGCTGCGAATACCTCATTGACGTCTCACTGTCTGAGTCCAATAACGGCGATATCATCTGTGTACGCAAGCAATTGGGAAGACTTCTAGAAAATCGTTCCCCTTCTATTGGCCAGTGAACTTTGTACGATTCTCTCTGAAGCGAGTCCTATGACAGCGCGTCACCTTGTCTTAAGCCTTTTTTAACACTGAAAGTCTCGGTTAATTCGTTACCGACCTTAACAAAGCAGCGAGTATTCTCCACTGTCATCCTGCACAACCTGACGAGTTTGGCAGGAATACCAAAACTTAAGATGGCACTATACAGTTCGGCCCTGTGCACGCTGTCATATGGGGCTTTAAAATCGGTGGATGTTGATCTGGAATTACAGGGTCTTTTCTAAGATCTACCGTAGTTTGAATATTTGATCAATGGTAGACTTCCCTGAACTGAAACCACCCTGATATGGACTGGTGCGTTTACAAGTGTTAAAAATAGACGTAGCACCAATAGATTTAGCTGTGAATGGGGAATGTATCACGTTTTTAAAACAAATTCCAAAAGAGCCAATATAGTATGCTCTCGTTTGACCGATCTGAATTCGCGAATTTGCTGCAAAAAAAGGAACGATACCTGGAGATAAGATACAAACATGCTTTTCGAAGCCGATTTCTTCTTTTTGTAGAGCATTGTGTCGTTGTGCCGTTAATTTCATATTAAATACAAATTCATTGCTGTTAACAGACCCATATGATTTCTGGGAAGAATTAACCTTCAAACATGGTATTACATACATGTCTTCCAATTATTAGCTTAAAAGTTACAGTGGGTTTAGTGATACAACTTTTTTTTATTCTCAAAATAGTTGACGAAAAAAAACTTCGTGTTATTTTTTGATAGCGAAAAATACCTATACTTATGAACCCAAACATTGATTTAATTACCATTATAGAACACTGCACCAGGGCAATCAACTGTTATAGACTGGTATGCTTAATTAAAACTCGGTCGTACAAACAGTGAAGATATTGAACGCTTTGGTCGGCCAAAATCAACAGTTGTTCCGGAAAAAATTTTAAAAAAAACCAAAAAATAGTTGTGGAAGACCGTAAAGTTAAGTTGCGTGAGAGAGCTGACACCTTAAAGATAGCAGAAGGTAGTATATTTACAGTTTTACACGAAAATTTTATCATGCTTCGAAGTGGGTGCAGCGTTTGCTCACACCGGACCAAAAACACCAACGCGTTTTTGGAGCTGTTTAAGAGAGATAAATATGATTTCTTACGTTGATATGTGACAATGGATGAAACATGAATCCACTACTTCAGACCTGGATCAAAAAGATTGTCAGCTGAGTGGACCACAGCCTGTGGAACCATGCAGAGTGACCAAAAATGCAAAAGTCGGCTGAGACTTTTATTACTTATTAAAGGTAATACTATTAAACGCGAATATTACATTGCATTATTGAATCGATTGAGTGTGGCAATCAAGACAAAACAGCTCACATGCAAAAGAATAAAGTTATGTTTCACCTAGACAATGAACCGTGTCACGAATTGATGAAAACGATGTTTAAATTGAATGAAGTTCTCCACAGATGTGGCCCCCAGTGACTTCTGGCTTTTAGCAGACCACAAAAAGATGCTACAGCAAATTTGGCTGAAATGAAGAAGTGATTGCCTATTTGAAGAGCAAATACAAATCGTTCTATAAAACGGGCATCGACAATTTAGAGAAGCGTTGAAATCACTCTTGAAGGAAAGTGTGTTGATGAATAAAGTCGTATTTCTAAAAACAAAATTGTTTTTCTGAGTTAGACCGGAGATTTATTGAGTGATCGTTTACCCAACCCAACTATCACACTTTAACGCTACAATTTGATGTTATTGTTAGGGACAGATGTACTACCATAGGAAAATGTGGACTCATATCGCTTAAACGAGAGTGCTAAAAGGTGCTCATTCCGGGAACAAAATTAAATAGTCCTCTAGAATATTTTTCTATGATAAAGGGTTTTCCAATAAGGACTTGACAACTCACCATACTTACTCTTCAATAAATCGATTGTAACGTGTGCTGTGTGACTTGTGGCACCATCCTGTGGAAACCACATATCGTCCAAGTTCATATCTTCCAATTCGGCCCAAAAATACGCCATAGTGTGGTCTAAGCGATGCCCAATTCTTAAGAACGCCGTGGAATTGACTGATTTGGATCGTTTGCTACGGACCCCTGAACGGCAGCGAAATTTTCGACCAACTCGTTGTCTCACTGACACGGCAACATCACACAACGAATATGTAGACTCATTTTTGCACTTAACTTGTTATGTCTACTAGTTAACTGTCTACTAAAGCGAGAATTACGACCGAAAATTGGAATTAACGCTCTTAAAGTTGTAGTCACCGACTCCGAAATTCGGTAGAAAGTTGCTCGTTCGTTTGCGTTACCAAGATGAAAATGTTGAGTTTACTGAATAAATTGACAGTGACAGTTTGATGATTAGTGAAAGAGTGCGGTCACAAATTAAATTCAAAGTTGTCAAGTCCCTATTGGAAAACCCGATGTAAGTGGGATCCACAAATGGTTTATTTACATTTTTTAGAGCAAGATTTTATTCAAACTTACATAGCAATTCCTTGAACGTATTTATTCTTTTTCGCAAAGAGATATTCTGAGTTGCTTTGAAGGCAATGTTTTTTATCCCTTTACGATTACGCTTTGGAGGAGGAGAAATAACAGAGCTGTATAATGATATCAACCTGCTCAAAAATGGAATCTAGCCCTGAGATCGCTAGCATACTCGTATATAAAGCACTGAGCCAATGGGTATTCGATTCTTACTTTAAAGGACTACGCTTTAAAGGACGGTAGGTGACGAGCTAATGTCAGGAAGAGGACTTCAACTATCTTGGAGTACATAACTAGAGGCAACTGGCCAAAACCCGAACTACATAGAGTGTTTTTAGTTGATAGGCAAATCCAATGCCATCTCAGTAAACGAGGTGCGTCTCCGTTGCCATTTTGTAATGAAAATTGAAATTAAATTAACGGATATCGGTTTCGAATAACAAACACAAAGATTATACACATAGATGGATGACACCGATCTAAATTTAACTAAAGCTATTAAAAAGTTTTAAAATGTTTACAGATTTTAAGGCAATCATATGTGTTTCTTCAAACTACTAAATGATGTTAACTTTCATTAAGATAATGAGAAACATGCCAATATGTATATTCTATGAAACCCAATATTATAATTCCTTCACCACCTCCACAAATAATACATATTCACAGCAATTTTAAAATAATAAACAATTAAGATCTTGACACGCATTAAATAAAATCCTTAAATCACTTTCTGTTAAACCAGATTAAGACTGAACTTTGCCTTTTAATCGTATTTTAAATTAAAATGAATCAATACTTACGAGTAAAGTTTAATCAGACTTTAATTTATTTTCTCTCTTTGATGTCATTCCAAAATGTATGCATGTATGCTTTTTGACCATGCAAAGATACAAAACGTGGTCTACGTATTTATCATCCTTCCAATACCACAGTTTGTGAATCATTTAAATAAATGCCACATACTGACACGAATATTGCGCGCATTTTGCATCGATGCATTCAATTTGGGTCATTTTGAAACGAAAAATAACCATGAGTAAAAATCGGATTTCCTCAACCGTTAAATTCGCGAAATATTCCCAACTTTGCTGCATGTTTTCAACTGTGAAACATTGCAACATTTGTACGAATCCGAACTCGAAGTCGACCGCTGCGGATCCCTTTATTTTAAAACCCATGCAAATGTGCTCCCTCCCTACGAGTATATTGGGCCGACTGGTATCACTTTTTTTGCCCATATCCATTGCTTACTATTCATATTCATGTTGGTCCGGAAAAGGCAGTATGCATTGATTGAGCAGATAATTTACCACAAATATAAAATCGTGAGCTTTCAGGATCGAGGACAACACCGATGACAATAACAAGCAATACAAGGTTGACAAATTTCGGACGAAAATATCAGTTAGCGTCATTAAAATGAGCATTTTCGATTTGATTAGGTGTCATGCTGTCAGTTGTTTGCCATTTTTTGGTGAAGCTTCTGTCCTTGATATTCCATTTGACATAATAACATACGAATTCATATGTGCTTTAGTAAATAAAATGGATGACACGTTGGCAACATTTTTCTACGTCAGAGAGAGTAGTTTCGAATATTTGTAAACATACTTGGTATGGGTTTATAAATTAAATGGAAATTGAAAATATCAGAGCGAATTGGCGAAGCTGAAAGAGACCTTCCTTTTAACAAAGGTCTTTAAGATGTAACAGGATTTACTTCTTGGAAACGTTAATATGTGAACTCACCATACGAATATGTACGTATAATATAATACATGGAATTTCATAATGTGTTTGTAATCTACTTACCTTTTGTAAGTACAAGGTGCGCCATAACGTATAAATCTATCGGAAAATGCAATAGCTTTTACAATTGGCGATTTTTCGGTTTTGACATTTGTAAAGCAAACAAAATTAGAATGAATCGCTATACTCCTGAAGAACGGGAAATAATCATCATGATGTTCTTTATGAACAACCTGACAGTGACTTCGTTGTAACGTGCATTTCGAGTCCGTTTTCTCCCGCTGGGCAATCAAGGCGGCATTTAGCCGCATGACTGATAAAGACTGGAGCAATGCGGGACCGACCAAGCCCTGGAAGGCCTTGTAATTGTCGTTCGGGCGAGAATATCGCTTTCGTGACTAAAGATATCGTTGAGACTCTGTCGATATCGACCAGGCGCTGTGCCACGAATTTGGCCATTCCCCACATTTCGCTGCAGTGCATTTTAGTAAAACACTTTAAGATCTTTCTTGACAAAATGCAGACAGTTCGTCAGCTGATGGGTGTTGCACGTGAATCGTGTCTAACCTTCGATAACGAATCTCTAGAATCTTAACATTGAAGTAGTAGAGTTTGTGTCAAAAATAATCATGAGTGACGAGGTCCACCTACTTATGTGAATATGTGAACACACAAAATTTGCGGATCTCTGGGCACTGACAATCTGGGAGTAATGCACGAAGAGTCATTACAACTACTCAAAATCGCTAAGTGATGTGCAGTTTACGCTGGAGGAGTCATTGGACAATTTTCTTGAACAGCGTGGCTCAAATATTCACTGTGGATGGTGAGCACTTCAGAGGCATGATCAATGAAGTTTTCATTCTTCATTCGGATAAATTTGGACTTAAGGACTTTTGGTTCCAGCAGGACAGAACAATCGCGCATACTGCACGAGCCACCACCAACATTCTGGAATCGCTTTTTGGCAATTTGCACCGAAAGTCTAAAGTCACGGGTGTATGAGAGTAAGCCACAAATTCTGGTAGCATCTGTCAAGAAGTTCTAAAGAAGTTTTTCAAAACTTGTAAAAAACAAAAACTTGAATACACAAGTAAATATTTATTCTACACCAAAAATATTGCCTGAAGAAATAGGGTCATACATTATGGCCCACTCTGAACTCACATGTGAGTTAACTTCGATGTCCTTGTCATCATTTGTTAAAGTATACAAGTGCTGTATCTATGAATGTAGTGCAGTCATATACCTTCTGATGAAGGAATCCACCATTAGGTTATTTATTAAATAAGCATTTACAATTCTTTTATTACTGATTTGATTTCCTGATCCTACTTATGGAAAAATAGGTCCCCTATAAAAAATATTTCACAAATATCCGCTTATAGATATTGTTTACGTATATTAAGAGAATAATTGTAACTTCCTTGAGTTCCTTGAGCCTACATTACATTTAAGCCTTATAAACTTACTTACTTTACTTTAAGTGGTGATACAGTCCGGGTGGACCTGGGCCTCAGTCAACAAGCGTCTCCAGCCAGCTCGATCCCTGGCTAGCTGCCTCCAGTTTCGCACGTTAAGTTGGCTCACTTGCGTACGCCACCTGAGTCTTCAGTCCGTATAGTTCATTGTTGTATCTCCTCCTCCATTCTTCTGCAATGCAAACGGGACCGAAGATCGCCCGAAGAATTTTTCTCTCGAAGCAACCAAGAACACCCTCATCAATTTTTGATAATGACCATGCCTCGAGGCCATAGAGGAGGATCGGAACTATTAAGGTCTTATAAAGGGTGACTTTTGTTGTCCGAGAGAGGGCTTTGCTACTCAATTGTGTTTTTCGCCCAAAGAAACAGCGGTTGGCAAGAGTTATTCTTCGCTTGATCTCAGCGCTGGTGTCGTTGTCTGTATTTATAGCAGAGCCTAGGTAGACAAAGTCCTAAACTACCTCAAAGTTATATCTGTCAAGGGTGGCGTTCTGCCCGACACGTCGGTGTTGGTTGTCCTTTTTGCTTGACAGCATATACTTGGTCTTGCCCTCATTGAGCGCTAAATCTATCACATCACGCTGCTTTCTCCCGATTATGTCAATATCGTCGGCGTATGCGAGTAGTTGGACGGACTTTTGAAAGATAGTGTCTCTTGTGTTTGCTCGTGAGTTTTGCACTATTCTTTCAAGTATGATGATGAAAAAATCGCATGACAGCGTATCGTCTTGTCTAAATCCTTTCTGGACATCAAAGGTCTCGGTGAGATCTTTACTGAACTTGATGGAGCAACGTGCATTCTCCATCGTCATCCTGCACAGACGAACGAGTTTGGCAGGGATCCCGAAACTAGACATTGCTCTGTATAGTTCGTCTCTATAGATGCTGTCATACACGTCCTTAAAATCGATGAATAGGTGGTGTGCTCATGGGTCTTCTCCAAGATCTGCCGTAGTATAATTATTTGGTCGATGGTGGACTTTCCTGGCCTGAAGCCATACTGATATGGACCTATCAGGTTGTTGACGAACAGCCTCAGGCGTTCACACAGTACGGTAGACAAGATCTTGTATGCGATGACTCTGTAATTGGCGCAGTTCAGAGTGTCTGTCATGGTTTCCTCTTTTGTCTAGTTCATCCCATTGCACTTTGTGAATGACGGTAACAAAGACCCTAAAATACAGCTGTTGTTTGTTTGGCTGCACGTGCCCTGTTAAAAGTCCTCGGGCTGTTGTCCTTCGAACGTCATTTTTCTTTTAACAACGAATCCAATTCTATTTGGAGTCCTTCATCTCATGTCTTAAATCTGTTAATTGCTTAGTTCCGTTAATTCCATGTAGTTTATCACCATATTATCACATTGTTACCTTAAACTTCCATAGGTGTAGCATGAATTTCTTCTTTAAGTCAAATGCATAGTGCCATTGCAATGAAGGAACACAAAAAGATAAATGTTTTATTTAACATTTCATTTTACAAACAAAAAATGAAATATAAAACAAGTGAAGTCTTCTCCCTTTGCATTTATGTTCAGGTCAAAGTGAGTGACAGAGCTTGTGACAACTTGCATGCAACAGGCGGTGTTAACATGTTTTACCTTTTTAAAACACAACTACGACAGTACGAACCTACGTATACCGTAAAGAGAACCCATGGAAAAGATATACGAGTATGTACGTAGGATGTTGAAAGATAAAAAGTTTATTTTTATCATTGTTCTTTTTCAAAGGCCGAACTAATCCGGTCAACTACCATCTACTAAACTAGATATCATAACGATGACACCGGTACACTCATTCGAAAGGAGGAAAGAACACTACAAGTAAACTCATAGCCAGGGGCGGCTTCTGTGGCACATGTATGTATGTGGACTTTTGAATGGTTGATGGAAAGTTTTTCTGTTCTTGACTTCTTTGTTGAAATACGAAATAAACTTAAATCTTCAGAGTTTTTAGATATGACACTATACTTTAGAATATGTAACATTTTCAGTTGCAAAAGTCTGAAATAAGTCCTTTTTCTTTTTATCAAAAGAATCTTTTCAAGTTCGTTACAAAAAAAAAACCGAGACCACAATGGGATTGTTCGATTGCCAACTGTCGACAATAGGGATGGACCGAAATCATTTTTGTCAGAAAAGAGCACCCTGAAAAAGAACAGCCCATTGTACTCCTTTTAAGGAAATTTCTTAATCGTTTAATGAACGATGAGCAAACCGTTCAGTTAAAAATTGCCTACAGTAGCACCACCCATAAATATAACATTGCTAAAAGAAGAAGAAGAAGAAGAGATTTACTTTTATTTCCGTAATATTTGCTCCTCTTTAGAGCTACCGATGTTTATGCGAATTATAGCTTCTTTCTGCTTCTAAGCTAAACTTGGAATCACAATTAATGGAGCTTTGGATAGTAAAATTCATTAATATATTTTTTTTAAATTGTTCTTAATCATCCCATAAAGTTTGTAAGATGCAATTTTCTAAAAAAATGTTTGTTGCACTGAGAGTGTCTCATGACAAGTTAAAGTGCAAATACATAAAGTAGACTTAATTTATTATTCCCTGACTTTTGCGAAATAGAGGTCGGATTAATTGGTCATGAAAAGAAAGATGATGCGAGTATGAACGTATGGCCTTAATTCACTGAAGGTTTATAGAAAACAGGCTTAGTTGGCAATTATGAATTTCTTTATTTATGCAGCTGGATTGCATTATGGTTTTATGTTGGGAAGAGTAAGATCAGGAAATCCTTGTGATGATAGTATACGGAATTGTGTGCCTCATCCTTGTGCCAGTTTTGATGACTAAAATCGATTCGTTGCCAAATAAATGTGTGTGTAGGTTTCGCCGACTTATTTTCTAGTAAGTGTGCTTCTTCTTCGACTTATCAGCCCCATTTGTTCCCTGGTCAACGCAGAAGGGTCAACTTTGCGAAATAGGTTTTATTTTGTAATATCTATGGGACTATGATCAGCTCTCTCATAACATGTCATGTTAGAAGTAGTGTCACTTAGGAAACCTTTCAATATTTCATGGACATCTATTCAATAATGTTTTCAGCCTCCTCGTGATATTGATGGACATTTTCTAAGAATTGCGTAGCAGCACCGATTCAAAATTTGCTATATTTTTTTGCTTGGCTATATCTAATTGATTTTTATCCTCATCAGTGTTAATGCTTCCAAAGTATTGGATGGAAATCTATAATCCAGAAGATAGGGTAGCAAACCAAATTCGACAAAATGTTGCATTTTCAGATCAAAGTTCATGAAATTTCAATTTTTTTTAACCTAACATTCATGGCGAACGGGACGCGCATTGTTCATTACCAGCAAAACCAAATTTCGAGAAGGGATATACGAGTATCTTGGTCGCATATACGAGGGCGGGTCAATAAGTCCGTGACTTTTTGAATTTCTGACCTCTTTACTGAAACAGCAACACTGCTCCTGTCAACAGGCATCTGTCAGTTGACTCCTGTCAAAATTTAAACTTGCTGCGTCAGTTAGTTTGTGTTTGACAGCTATTTTTATCAGACTACTCACTAATTTGAGGAGAAAATGGAAAAAAGTGAATTTCGTGTGCTTATTAAGCATTATTTCTTGCGAAAAAAAACCATTACCGAGACCAAGGCTAAGCTTGATAAATACTATGGGGACTCTGCACCATCGATTTCAATGGTAAAAAAGTGGTTTACTGAATTTCGTTGTGGCCAAGCACTGAAGATGCCGAACGTCCTGGACGCCCAGTTGAGGTCTCTACACCCGAAACAATCGAAAAAAATTCACGATATGGTGTTGGCCGACCGAAGATTGAAAGTGCGAGAGATTGTGCAAGCCGTAGGGATCTCGCATGGCTCAGTGGTTTCAATTTTAAATGATCACTTGGGCATGACAAAGCTTTCCGCAAGATGGGTGCCGCGTTTGCTCACAGTCGACCACAAACACATGTGCAGTTGCCATGGCAAAAATCCATGAATTGGGCTATGAATTGCTCCCTCATCCACCCTATTCTCCAGATTTGGCTCCGAGCGACTACTTCTTGTTCCCAAACCTGAAGAAATGGCTTGGTGGAAAAAGATTTGACTCCAATGATGAAGTCATCTCGCAAACAAAGGCCTATTTTGAGGACCTCGACAAATCATTTTTTTTGGAAGGGATAAAAAAATTGGAGAAGCGTTGGACAAAGTGTATAGAGCTCAAGGGAGACTACGTTGAAAAATAAAATTATTTTTTTATCAAAAAATCTGTGTTTTAATCCAAAAGTCATGGACTTATTGACCCGCCCTCGTAACTATACATTTCAAGTTCCTACGATAGCTTCCTTTAGTACAGAAAATAATATTTGGCGTCACTGTAAGTTACTTTTTTGTAGCTGTCATTTATCTGCTTCTACAGCACTTCACGCACTGTTCTCTGAAGATCCAGAAGGTGCTACTGTTGTCGATACAGGTGAATCCCATTCGAAAACATGCTGACTAGCTATAAACAGCAAACAATTTCGTCTTAAGTTGTTTTACTTTATAGAGTTTGCCTTCTTTTAATTTATGTTCAAAGAAACATCTTAGGGTGCTATTAATGTTGCTTTTGCTTTTTGCAAAAACAATTTCATCTTTACTTAAAGTCTAGATGCGAAACCGACATCCTGACTAACTTGCATACTGCTGGAGAATGCGGGATTGAGAATCGGAAATTAATATTTGCTACATATTATGACTTAGTTCTTCTCTAAGACTTTCAAAGTGTTGACTAGGCTGTGAAAATCCTAAGGGAATTCTACTACTACATATTTCAGCCGCCTCTGCCTTCGCAGAAATCATATTGGTGTAGCGGCGTCTGCCTTGTCGCCGGTTTCGTGTACATTTCTCATCTGTTGCCCGTACTGTTGGGGTGATTATAAAACAAGAACTTAAAAATTTGTTCATCATCTGTGCCACCTTCTGGAAATGTTTTTCGTAATTTTCCCCAATCTTGCTGTTGAAGCTATAAGTAGTTTGCCCATCGTAAGGAGGTATTCCTAAATCAACAGCTCTAAAAGTTGTACATCTTATCTTCAATTCTAAGACAAGTAAGGGCACACCACTATATAGTGATGCTTCGTGTTCTACTTGAGAAACAAGCTGTTAAGAGACACTGCCACGCGTCGAGATATAGCTACAAAATACCACTACAAAGATCTATACCAAGCACTCCATCACAAACACAATGATCGCTGCTCCTGAATTAAACCGTCGGAACTTTCCTGTTCTCATCGGATACCTATTCCCAAAGATAATACACGAGGGAAATTCTCACCTTCCAAACGCAAAAAACAAAACGCATTGCCTTTTCACGGCTCAGATGTAGGTCCATCTTTACGCCTTTTTTTTACTCACATTTCAAGTATGATTTATGTTCTCATTTGATATATTTTCAAAAGTTTTATGAAATCCATTTCCCAAATAGAAAGTGCTGCGTGCAATTTCCTTCCCCTTCCCCTTGGCCTGGTAATTCGCGCAAAGTTTTCCAAATTCTCTTCCAAAACTTGCCCGTACTAAACCGCTCAAGTGAATTTACATGTAAATAAAAGTTCATAATAAACTTTAAAAGAACCCTAACGATAGCCTAAGGAGTACTCACCCCTAAAGGTTGTCATATATTTTACTTATATATGTTTTTTTTTTGTCCTTACAAATCAGCCACTACCGAGTTTATGTAATCTCTTTCTTTAGATGGCGTCCTCTGCAGAATGTGCATACAAAATACTGGCTTTAAAAATTCATGTATCCTAATCCAAAATCGTTTTTCTTTTTTCCCCCAATTACAGATACTTCGCGTAACAACTCATGTGAATCGCCCCCTAAGTGATGGCTTTAAACATGATGTCATTATAAATTTTGCAGCTTTAATACCATCCACATCATATACACACAAACTTACACGCTGTTGCGGACAGATGCCCAACTCAGTGGAACTCACCCCGTTCCGTCAGAAGAATCTCATAAATAACTGAAGAGCTATGCTCCAGGTGAAAGTTACAACAGCGGCCATAAATTTTCAAATTCATTTCTCATGAAAATAGCCAACAAACCTAACCGAAAATAAGTGAGATTCAGACAAAGTCGAAGTACAGTGCACAGAGAACGCCCAGTCAGGAGAAAAACCATCTGTAAAATATAGTACCAGCATCAAATTTGCGCCAATTTCATCTAAAAATTTAAGAGATACAAAGGAGAAGTAGGTAACCATAGTCGCGCCGGGAAAAGCACAAAATAAAAAGGAAACGAAGGCCGAACGAGAGATAGAAACTCCTTTCTTGCTCTCGATATCTATAAATATAAAAAAAGTTTTGCATAAAATTTGCAGTCGTGGATACCGTCAGTGAATTCCAGGAGTCGCCTGTACCACCATCACCCACAACACCACCATATCAGCGGCTAACCAAAGCTCTACAAACTGACCCAAGATGTGGACACGAGGTAAGTAACGACATCAATTGATGATTGATTAATATTTTTTTCTTATTTTTGAAATTATTTATTTATTTATTTAATTTTTTACTAATGCCCCAAAGAGGATGATTGAATCGAGAGAAAAGATATTGACAAAGTACGAATATCTAATACGAGTATTCTTACAATGTATACATCTTCAACATAGTTAATCCAATAAAAACCATTTACATATATTCATGATTTACAGAAGCCGGTACTCGAAGCTGAAGTGGAGACAAGAACTATGTCGTTTCCAATTTATTTAGACCCGCAGGACGCGCAACAGTGCTTCAGCGAGATTCTATTGTGGCCAAAGTACAATCGATTTAGAACACAACATGTGAACGAACTATGAGTCGTTTGAATCACTTTAGAGATTTAATTAAAAGTTTTGTTTCTCTTCAACCAACGCCGCCGAGTGGAGAATTGAAAGTGGAGAGTTTCTGCTATTCATGAAATTGAATATCCTCCTCGGGAGCGCATGATGACTTGATGGCGCAACGAGATATCATTTCCTTTTTGAGTTTTATAGTTTGAATGCAGATAGTTTCATTAAATCACTTTTTCTTTCTAACTTGAGTCTTTGTTCACTAGTGGGATGTTTCCATTGAGGCAATAAGAATGAATAGCATAAGAGAGGACAAGGCAAAACCGGAATGGACAAAGTTTGTTCCTATCGAATTTAATCAATTCTCTTGTATTTACAGCTATGAAACCAGAAATCCCTTTGATGGTTTTTTATTCAAAAAAAAAATAAGTTCATCTGCTCTTTCTTTCTGATATCTTTCATTTTATCGTGAACATTGGTGTGAAAAACTACAGATGCTTTAAATAACCTTTCTGTTAGAATCGTTACTATGTAACAGACTGCCTTTGTTACGAGTATATTAAAACAAGTTGAAGTAAACTTTCAATCTATCGGGTTTTCCAATAGGGATTGGACAACTTTGAATTTAATTTGTGAACGCACTCTTTCACTAATCATCAAACTGTCACTGTCAATTTATTCAGTAAACTCAACATTTTCATCATGGTACACGAACGAGCAACGTCTGCAAATTATAAAAATTTTCTACCGAAAGTCGATGACTGCAACTTAAAGAGCGTTAATTCCAATTGTCGGTCGTAATTCTCGCCTTAGTAGACAGGCAATAACAAGTTTAGTGCAAAAATTTGAATAAACATATTCGTTGTTTGATGTTGCGGTGTCAGTGAGACAACGGGTTGGTCAAAGTGTCGAAAATATCGCTGCCGTTCAGGCGTCCGTAGTAAACGATCCAAATCAGTCAATTCCAGGTCGTTCTCAAAAATTTGGCATCGCTCAGACCACACATGGCGTATTTTTGGCCCGAATCATAAGATAAGGACTTGGACGACATGTGGTTTCAACAGGATGGTGCCACAAGCCACACAGCATACGTTACAATCGATTTATTGAAGAGTAAGTATGGTGAGCGTGTTATCTCAAGAAATGGGCCAGTCGATTGGCCGCCTCATTCGTGCGATTTAACGCCGCTTGACTATTTTCTGTGGAGCTACGTTAAGTCGTTGGTTTATGCCAACAAGCCGACGACGCTGGAAGAGCTCAGAGCCAACATTGAACGCGAAATAGCGGCCGTTTCAGCCGAAATGTGTGGCCGAGTCGTTGACAATTGGGTCCCACGAATCGACCGCTGCAAACGTGCCCGCGGAAGCCATATGAACGAAGTCGAGATCATA
This sequence comes from Volucella inflata, assembly GCA_928272305.1. NCBI lineage: Eukaryota > Metazoa > Arthropoda > Insecta > Diptera > Syrphidae > Volucella > Volucella inflata. The sequence continues at coordinate 108,713,113 of OV743720.1, read as the reverse complement.
AATTCATAAATGTTTTTTTATACTTCAAGCCGATAATAAAGTTTTTGAAATATCTCAAATTGTTTGCGTTTTATTTTTAAAAAAAGTTGTCAAGTCCTTATTGGAAAACCCTTTATAAGTAGCTCTCCCAGTAAGTGAAAAATGGGCATCAAATAAAAGGCAAGACCCTTTGGCATGCCAAGAGAAGTATGCTTCTGATGACTTAATCTTCATTTATCCGAAGATTCCTAAATAGACTAACTCAAGTTGAGACTCATATTGACTCTTAATAGATTTTTTAATGCTTAAAAAGATTTGAGACACAAGAACAGTTATCGAATGATATTGCACAGCGTTATTGTGTAGATGTAAATTGGTAAGTGCAATCGAAGGCGCAAATAGAAAGTAGAATAGAAAAATAAAAGGCCGGTAGAATACTTTCTTTTTTTAAATTGAACAGGACAGGACCATAAAGAAGAGAGCTTCGGGCATTCCTTTCGACTATAGCTTTTCTCGCCCACAAAGCTAGCACGAAATTGATGCACTCTTAACAAAATGTTACCAACTTACAGTCTACCAACGACTTATTACAAAAATAGAAATAACACAAATTTTTTTGCTCAATTTTAACATAAGTTTGAACGAGGATAATGGGAATAATATAAAATTTATTTATCACACCCAAGTCGCTGGTTTTGTGAAGATATCCAAAAACGATAACAAAATTTCGATGTAATCAACAGATACTAATATCGCTTGGCAGCAATTTTGCTTAGACATTTATATTGCCTTTAGCATGAGTCGTAAAAGAAAAACAAATATGCAAATCAGGACATTCGCACAACCACCGAAAGCTATAAAACATAACGCGTAAACAATAAAAGACAAATCAGGAAATATGTGACTTCCTGTCGCATAAATTTAATGAAATTTCCCTCATTCGTCATGGTTTCATGTGCAGAAGATGGGAATTTTTCCTTTGTGTTTAAATATCTTGCCCACAGATGTGTTAAGCCTTGACGTCATGATTATAAAAACTGGCAATGTGTCATACCTCCAGCAGTCCATGATGGTGTTCATTAATTTGAACACAACATTCTCCTCTATTCGTAGTATCCAATTTTGCATGTCACACACCTCGCATGTGCTCTCGCTATTAAAAAAAACCAATATGGGTAAGGAGAGCATTGTTCATACATATTACCAGCAAAACCATACTCACACGTGTTGATGAATGAGCATTAACAGCAAACCAAACCCATTCATCAAAATCGATTGTCAACAAAAACTTCTTCTTTGCCAATTTCATCATATGGATGCTCAAATATTATGGCAATTTTGTTTCGTCACCCCCTAGATTCGTAGGCACTTTAAGGGACGTCGCCATGCTTCCAAGTTGTGCTCGGTATAGGTACTGGTGTCAGTGTCGCTGCCGTATACGAGAATTTCACGAACAGAACTGTTCACCCCATATTTGGGTTTTTGAAAGTTTAGCTTGTAGATACGCAACCGAAGCCAAGAAGCCAAGAGCCGCATAACTCATTTAACTGGCATTAAAATGCTTCAAATTAATTGCTTAGTGGAGTTTTCGCAAGTTTTTAAATCCATCAAGGGGCTCTCCAAAGTTCTCTGTTATGTTTATTACCAAAAGTAATTTGTTTTACTTGCGTTAGGGTGAAATTTTAGCCCATAAACGAACACGAAAACTTAATTGTGGCTTAACAATTTGTGTCGTACGAATATGTACATGTATTGGCCGTGAAAAATATTTTGACAAGAAGATTTGTAGAGACTGTTGAAGACAGTTTTATTCCTTATTATTGTGATAACTTTCCACATAACTTTCGTCACTGAGATTTTGTTCTACTTGTTGTATCTACAGAAATAGCCACATAGGATACTGCAGACTTTAGAATACTAGGAAATATAATTTTAATTAATATAAGGCAGTGAGTGGAGAAGCAAGGCTTTAGTCCACGCGGTACTTGTGGACTTCAAAATTATTTCGCGCGTATAGGAGCATTTCTACGAGCTAAATTGACAGATTTGGGGCTTACAAAGTCCAAGAATAATTTTTGAGGGGCCTCGCGTTATCTTCTTGGGCATCAGGTATTAATTGTCTTTATTTCATCGAAAATGAAGCGATTGTGGCTGTTTCCGTGAATAAATATTACCATCGAACCATATTCAATGAATTTTTGTGAATCAGCCAATGTAAAATTCTAATTTATGTCTAGAGCTTATTTTAAGTTCTTGGCGTCGTCTAGATAAGACTCTGGGAATCCTATCGAAATCTTTTCCAAATCGATGTAGCGATATGCTGATCTTTCGAAGCTCTGAAATCGGTTAAAATTATATATGTCACCCTGCCTCTCACAAAGCAGTTTAATTAATTCGCACTGTCGACAGTCAACAGTTTGCGACAATTGCTTCCACTATCAGTAGTTGTTGCAATTTCTCGTATCACCTTTCCTTTTATACAAAGCTAGACTGATTAGACATTCGATCGCCTCTCATAATTTTATTTAAAACAATTCATACTTATTCATTATTCATTACTTTTGCTAGCTGCCTCCAGTTTCGCACGCTAAGTTGGCTGGGGTCCCCTTCTACTTGTGTGCGCCACCTGAGTCTCGATCTTCCTCTACTGCGCTGTCCCACCGTTGCGGATTCGAAGACTTTTCGGACCGGAGCATTAGTGTTCATACGCTCTACATGACCCAGCCATCGCAGTCGTTGGATCTTTACTCTTCTGGCTATGTAAGTACAGTTCCTCCTCCACTCACTGTCAATGCAGATGGAACCGAAGATCACTCGAAGAATTTTCCTCTCAAATCAGCCAAGACACCCTCATACATTTTTAATAATGTCCATGCCTCTACGCCATAGATCAGGACTGGGATTATTAAGGTCTTATATAGAGTAACTTTGTTATTCGAGGCAGAGCTTTGCTAGTCAATTGCCTTCTTAGCTCAAAAAAGCAGCGATTGGAAATAGTTATTCTTCGTTTGATCTCAGCGCTGGTATCTTTGTCTGAATTTATAGCGGAGCCTTGGTAGACAAAGTCCTTAACTACCTCAAATTTATACCTGTTCAAGGTGACGTTCTGTACGAGATGTCGGTGTTCCATTCTGCTTAACAGCATATACTTGATCTGGCCCTCATTGACTGCTAAATCAATTTTCGCCGATTCCGTCTCGATACTCGTGAAAGCGCCACTGACATCACGGTGCCTTCTTCCGATAGATACTGCCGATACTTAACTTCTAACTTCGGCTTTTCCCTGATAAATGTCATTTTGGAGTTATTTCCGCAAATGAACCCTAGGTTTAGTGTTCTAGTTATGTGTCGTCGGGTGATTCTATTTTGTTTTTTTTTTACTTCGTTCTGTCAGAATATTCCTTTGCATACTCTCGTTTGCATATTCAAGCAGGAATTTTAGGTCGTTCGACTCGCTGTTCGTGATTTGATGTTAAAATTTGGGTTTACATTTTCGCGGCTTAATGTGCAGCTGACGGTGAGGGAAAGAAAGTTGAGAGGGACCCAAATCAATCCATTCCGTGACGTTCGCAGAAATTGGGCATCGTTTTAGCGGATTTTGCTAAATGATCCCAGCCCACATCCTTATAAAGTCAAATTAGCTCAAGAACTAAAGCCAGGTGGTCATTTGCAGCGTCGTACTTCCTCAATTTGGTCTCGGAAAGTGATTACAACTGATTCAGAATTTCATTGCAAAATCATTTTTAACTATGATCTCGGTTTTGGGTAAATGAGACTCAACTTTGGTAATATGACAAGACGACACCGCATGTCACACCTTTGTCTCGGTTTTTCTCTACTGCGCTGTCACTCGCTGTCCAAACAATCGAAATATTGATGTCAAAGTTTGGTGAACGTGTCAGCAAGCCAGAGACATTACACGTCCTCAGAGCTAAATAGTGATGGCGAAATTGGCGGAACATCGAAATTGGCTCCAACAAATCGATCGCTGCAAGCGCGCTCGTGGTATATATAATTGTATGAGATGTAAATACTTTATTGAAAATAAGATAAGCTAAGATACGAGTACCTCGAATAGTTTATGTTCTATTAAGAAACAAAAGTGGATAGTTTAACGTTTCTGTAATACGTCATTCGGGTTCAAAACTGAGGGGGTAACAGTTATATCCAGAAAGCAGATATCACCCGTCTCTCACCCTCAAAAGTTGACACGAATATTTCTACACGCCTCAACATAAAATAAATCGTCATGCTAAGGCAGATTTCAGATAAGATATATAAATTACGAATTGATCTGTAGCATTTTCTCATCGAGTTTAAAGCTGCATTAAATAGTATTCATTATCTAGAGTTTTATAAGGCGATATACCTATTGTATATAGTTTCTGGATCCCATAAAAAGTATCCAGTTGTACTTTACATTTTCAAACTTCTTCTCAGAAATATTTCTTCCGCGACCGAATTTTAACAAGGAAATTCGCTGCTATTTGTCTGCACATCCTCGAATTCTACGAATTTCGTTCTTAAAAAGAGTGATTCTAAATAAATGGTCAGATTAGAATCGCTTATCAAGTTCTCTTGTATCTTGAACTGAATTCGATCAATGGCTTATCTCTTACGTTACCCTGTTTGTGTCCTGTCCTCTGTGGGGACTAATATCTTAATTTCATATTGTTCCTCCTGCGGTTTTGAATAATGTCAGTATTTTTTGAAGTTGACATTCATTTGATCCTTCATACCTTATAAGCGCGAAGTGTCGGAACAGAAACAGGATATTCGTTATTAATAACTCTTTCGTACAAAAGCCACACCCGCTGGAGTTTAATTCCTTTTTTTTCAATTCAGTTCAATATCCTATTTATTATATTCTATCAGGGAACAGCAATCGACTTCTATCTTGGAACAACCTTAAGACAACAACATACTCTTAGTTTGGCAACCATTGTTCGTTTTCCTGTTTACTTAGTTTACAATTTCCCAAAAATTTATTTCTCAATATCATCCGCAAATATTAATTATCACATTACTAGCGCACGCAAACATTCCCGACGTTGTATAGATACTCGTACCCCAGCACACATTCCACCACCCATTTTTGGGTTTGCACATACGTTGAGCAATCGCGTCTAATCCCTTACGAAAAGCACACCGTATACCGTAGAATAACTGCCCCGGCATAGCAAAACAATTCAATCTTCCATCTTTGTAAAATATTTGCCCAACCATTTAAAGTTGCCCAAATACCCGAAAATTTCCTTTGACTAGTGGGTATCTAGCGTTTTAAAACTTAACCCAGCTACAGAGTAGTTGTATGGAGTTCAGTTAGCACGTGGCTTTAACGAAGGTTTAATTTCAAATCGACATAATGGTACTTCGTAGGGACTTGAAACTATTTTCAATTATGCAAAATCTATCGAGCTTATGGCAGTTGTATACTATCCGCAGTCATGAATACTTTGTAGGTATAGATTCCCTCTAATTAACAATTTTCCTCCCACACCAACATACGTACTTACGCAATAGAAAATATGCTGCCAAATGCTTATCCCGATGCCTTACTCTGGGCGGAGGACTGCACGAGTATGGTAGTTATAAATATGTACATACTTTAATGTACACGACCAAGTTCCTCTATGGAATTCCAAATGGGGAAAAAGTTTATGTTGCTTGAACACGGGCCAACTTTTCTAGGTACGAAAATGCAGTCGATTTCTCAGGACAGGAACTACGATAAATCCTTTTCAATTTCTCCCCTCTGTCTAGCCCACTGTAATTGGTCTCGGTTGAGGAGTCTAATTTACGTTGGCAGCATGTCGTCTCTGGCTCATTAGTTTTCTGCCAAAGGGTGGGAATTTTGTGTGGGGCAAAAGTGTTTATACAGAGTACGTGTGTGAGGAAAGTTTCCAACAGGTGTACATGTAACATGGTTGGTTGTAGGATGGAGGAAAGTTCAAACCATGATAGTTGAAGTTTGATATTTAGAAACAGATCACAGATGGAATTCCCCTTCTAAACAATAAACTAAAGTTGAACTAATTGACTTACTGATGAAATTGAATTTTTGTTTCTTTTTTCAGGTGGCCCTCGGGAGGCGTGTCGGCCTATACAGATTTTGCGGCGATATCGGACGTGGAAACTTTTCAAAAGTCAAATTAGCCGTGCATCAATTAACGCGAGGTAAGTTGTTCAGCATTTCGCTGAAGTTCATTGATTGTTAAAGTATGGAATTAGATGTAGAAACTAGTTTTGTTACGATGACCTAATACTCGTATTTAAGAACTTTTTCCAAATCACTCTGTTTCAAGAGTAAGTTATGCACTTGATTTGCTTAATTTATATTTCGATACGTTCTTATTATATTGATTGGCACATTATTGATTAGTTGATACAAATTCTAGAACTCTTATCACTCCAATAACACATATACAAATCATGGGCAGTATTACCACGGGGGCTCTATATAATTTCGCCCACAGTAACTACAGACTTAAGGCTTCTATTAGAGGAGGAGGTTTGAAACACTAAGGCTTTACTCTAGAATGCAATAATGATATGCTTGTTAAGTATGTGAAATCTCGAACATTTAGCAAGATTGCGTATTGATGGTATGAAACGGGACTTTTCCCAAACGCTTTGCCTAGACGGCCGATTGCACAAAATTACCGATATTCATCACATTGCTGGATAATAAGTCGAGAAAGTAATTAAGTTTGTTGACTTGAAATATCAGCTAGGGCAGCATCTATTCCATCCAAACTTACCCCCAGTTTCAAAGTAGAAGTTTAAACTCCACTTTTGGTTTAAACTTCAGTTCAGCAATTTATTGGGTTGCACAGTTTCGTTCAAACCTTAAACTGAGTTCAATTCGCAGTTTAAGTTAAACGACAGTATTCTGTAGAATACGACAGTATTCTGCCGTTTAAGCCCCAATTCAGCATTTGGAATCACTTCCCAGGGTGACATTTCAATTTGACAGCTGCCATTCCATTAGAAACGTGTTTGTGAAGAAGGTGTATTTACAACGTCGTGAAATATTAATTCTTTTTTCTGAAAATACTATTTACTAAAAAAAAAACATTGTTTTTAAAATGTTATCAATTTATGAAAGTGACTTTGAAGATATTAGCGACGAGGAAAATTTAATGTTGATTGCTAGAATTAGAGAAAAGCTCATTCAATTATTGGGACCACCTGGAATTCTTCGAAAGATTTCGAATGTCAATGAACTCGGCCTACATTATTTTGGAGCAAATTCGATACCAAATTGAAAATTTTTTTTAAAATGTTTTTTTTTATTTTATTTTTTTTTTTTTTTTGCTTGATACACTTATTCCAGTCTGCAAAATACTCCTCCATGGCATCGATGATTTCCTCGCGTGAGCTGAATTTTTTATTGATGAGCCATCTTTTGAGGTTTGGGAAGAGATATTAGTCCGAGGGAGCCAAATCCGGCGAATACGGTGGATGCGACAGCAATTGGTGGTTGCGATGCTCTTATGCGCCTGCGCATTGTCTTGCAAAAAAAAAATTTCTTTTCGTGTCATGTGAGGCCGTTTCGCAGCGATTTCGGCCTTCAATCGCTCCAATAATGCACACACAACAGTGAGTAGTTGATGGTTTTTCCTTTTTTCGAGGTAGTCCACGAAGAGTATGCCATGACAGTCCCAGAAAACCGACGCCGTATTTTGTTCTCTGTAAGAGCGGATCCAAGTTTCATCAACAGTTACCAATCGAAGCCAAAAGTCCGCCCGATTCCGCATCAGCAAGTCCAAACACTCTTTCGAAGTGCTCTCGCGTTCGTGTTTTTGGTCACGAGTGAGCATGCGCGGCACCCAGCGGCAGGATAACTTTTTCATATGCAGAATTTTGCCCAAAATATGACGTGTGCGCTCAGTACTAATCTTTGTGGTATCTGCTAGCTCGCGCACCTTCACTTTCCGGTCAGCCAACACCATTTCATGTATTTTTTTGACATGCGGTCCTCTGTAACCGCATCGGAGGGCCTGCCGCTGCGGACTTGATCGGTAGTGGAGTTGCGGCCACCACGAAACTCTCGAAGCCAATATTTTGCCGTTTTGCATCTCAAAAAATAAAGTTTTATGAGAGAAGGAAAATCGTTTTTGTCCATACTCAACATGATACCAAAAACGTCAACAACAATCAGCTGAAGACAGTATCGCACTGAAATTTGGCGTGTCTGCCTAAACATGAACGGACTTCAAGGCACCATAACCTTTTTTGCAGTAGCAGCGCATTCTGGCGGTCAAGGAGGTTACTTTTCACCCCACCTAGTATATCAATATATGTAGTGATAAAAAACAGTACTTTTAAGGAACCAAACTGTGGATCCTTGCTTATAACTGCGGGAGACTTTTGTGGTGTATCGAGATCTTCCGCCAGTAGAATTTGTAAAAAAGTCTCTCAACGCATTGAAATCAGTTGCAATAGTCTCCCATACCGCGGATTTTTCCTTCCATTGAACTTTATCAGTTTGTTTTATTTTCGATGATGATTTTGTTTTTTAATACTAATTCCATTAGTAAATCAATATCTCCTGCTGAAAAGTTATTTGTTCTTTTCTTTTGCACAGCCACTGAATTTGCTTCGATTTAATTTTTTTTTTCTCTGGTCAGAATCAGAATGAAAATGGTACTTAGACACAAAATAATTAATTACTAGATTCATTATGTCACATTACGTAATAACAGGGGAAAATGCTGCCAGCTCCCATTCACAAAATTAAGTTAAACAAAGTTTAACCGAATCGAAATTCAGATTTCTCTGTGAAACCGGAAGAGTTAAACCAAAAATTTGAACTCAGTTTAAGATTCAGTTGAACTCAGGTTTAAACCTTCTGTGAAACTGGGGGTTAGAGTCTGAAAAATGATCGCTGTTTGTGAAACAAACTGCTAGTGTTCTGACTTAATAATTGTATGGGAGATTTAAAAGTGTCTGTAAATTAATGACAACATGCTTAAAGCGATGATTATATTGTGTTTGAGCTTGAGCTTATCCCATGTTGTCCACATTATCAAAACATTAATAAATTTTTGAAATATAGTACGGTAGCAGTCATCAAATTTCTATTGTGTGCAGTAAGAGTATTCTCTGTTTCTCCTTTGTTTAATAAAAAAAAACTTTACGCCTCACAGTACCTTTAAATTTGCCCTTTGAACGACAGAACGTCAGAACTTCCTTAGCTATTTATTTTTCTTCCGGAAAAGCCATTGCTGTTCAGTTCTTTTTTATTTATGTCAGCCAGGTAATGGCAATTCTGGTTTTAAAGTTTCTTGTTCCAGGTAAAACCTAACTGAAAGATTTTTAACTATGCATGACTGTAATTTGACTATTATATTTTGACTGTAACATGAAACTTCTCAAAAATATTTGCAAATTTAGCAGATAGTGAAATGCAATCCTTCTGCATTTTGATTATTTTCAAGCTTTAACTGCAACAAGCTTGGAGTTATAATATTATATCACTATGACTAACTTGAAATAATATCTTACTCGGACAGCTCGTTTCCTTTGTGGATGATGAGGTGTAAGATATCTATTTACAGTCCGTCAGAAAACTTGTAAGACCGAATTTCGGCATAGTCAAGTTGCTATTCAATGAAAGGATGATGCCATATCAGGTGTATGTATGTTGTTGAATTTTACCTTTATGCCGATTGTAAGTCAAAGCTACTTTCTAAACGAAATAAAAATGAGAAAAATGTTCCGTATGCTTAACCGCCTTTACTTTTTTTATAATCAAACGATCTGAGCCAGATATTTCCGACCTATGTTTTTTTTGCATTGTATTGACAAGCTTTCAAACAAACGCGCACAAGGACCAGATTCGTCAAAGTCCAAAACCTAACTGTGGGCTCTCTAAAGGCTGTGATACCCTCTCCGATTTGTAAGTATTCTTCTTGCACGTGCAAAGGAATTGTTCCTCTGAAAACACAGCACATTTTCTTTCATATACAACTCAAAAGTATATCTCACCAATCCGAATTGTCTATCAGTCCACAATTAATCATTCTTTCAGCTTTTATATAAAACTCGTTCAAAACTTTGCTGAATACGCTCAAGTTTATGAATAATACAAATGTCTACTCAGTCCCCCACAAAGCATTGAAAAATAATTTCATTGATAAAATCAGCTTATTCGACACAGAATCACAGTCCTTACTCGTGTCTGCCGGGCCTAAAAACAATTTTCTGTCTGGAGTTTCCATAAGATTCTAAGACTTGAAATACTGTATTAACTGTCATTTGTCCTCTGACAAAAAAGAACAAAACACCTACAATTTCAGTTCATTAATACTCGTACATCGTGTCACATCTGTAAGTCATTTGCTTGTCTCCTTCTTCTCAATAGAAGAATCGATAGAACAGCTAAAATTAACCAAGTTCTATAACCATTATTTATTACCGCGTTACTGTCGAATTAGTATTCCGAATATTCACAAACAGTCGCCCCCCCTACTACTTTCTACTGCTCGTTTAGAACTCTACCTTCGCCCTGCTGCCTTAATTGCTGTTCGGCAGCACTTTCCCTGAACAAAAACTCAAAATTTAAACGAGTTTCCTGCCACCGCCCCTATCCTATCTCCTTGACTAATGGTTTCCTCCACAAATACTGAATAATTATCTATTAGCATTTTATATCGTGCAGAATGTTGCCAAGTTTTGGACTTTTCTTAATTAATCCTTTTATGCTACAAGAACAGGAATTGAGATATCCATATTTTCCAATTAAATAGTTTATTAAAAACTAGATACCAATTTGAAATTGCATACATGTTTATGTACATACCATATTCATTAATATGTAGTAAAGTTTGCGTTGGCATATTTCACAGATCTTCAGGTACATGATACCGGATAAGAACTCTTCCCTTTGTATCAGTGACGAGCAGTTGTAGGATTATTTGCCAACTAAAACGAGTTATTGATTTCGATTGATTAAAAATGCATCGCAGGTAAACAAAGGCAATTCGATTTGATTTCTCTGCCTGATTGGAATGGTTCAATACTCTGATATCTGTCGAATACTAAATCGAACTATTTATAGACAAATCCAGCACGTGAACCAATGGTATGGTATGGTAGCGTGTGAAATTCAGAATTCCATGTTTTGGTAAATATCAAAAGATATCCGTTACTAGGTACGAGTATCTTCGGATGTTCAATAAACATAACGTACATATAACCGAGACTAATGCGAAGAATTTATTATTTATTTGATTTTCGGTTTTCAATTTTATTTCCGTTAATTCAAAGTCGTCCCCTAAACTTATGGTTAAAGCGAATGGTTTATTAATTTCACCATGACACTTGACATTACCTATAATGTGTAAGATGTTATTTTTATCATAAATTCTATTTATCTTGTGTCGTTTTTTTTTTAATTACAGTAATTCCAACCTTACAAATATAGCATTTAAAGACTGCAAACTGGATAACTGAAATAGCTAAAAACATGCAGCCCCACAATTTAATTTCATATCAATTGGTTAGGAATATGTACATACGTAGTTGAATGTGTATACATGTTCCTATTTTGTGTCATTTTTGAGTCTTTGAAAGGTCGATGAATGAACACTATAACTGCAAGCTCAAGTCAGAAATTTCCAAAAGGAAGCACCTTAAATGCCAGAAAAAAAGGAGTCTTACGTATTTTTGAAATTGGGAAGTATTCATTTGGTCTACTTGCAATTCAAGGAAGCCATTCCTTCTATACTTTTGATAACGAAAGATATAATGCCTATATATATAATTGGGCCTCTAACCGAAAGTGTATTCCTGCTTTAATTTCTGCAAAGCGTTTTTATTGCGGCCGGAACTCAAACGAGACTTCACGAATTCAGCATTTTCACTAAATTTAAAGAATTGCTACATTTTTGAACCATGATAGTTTAGAACCGTCAACGACGTTAGTTGCCCTTTAAATATAATTTGGATGTCAATACAAACACAGATATTTCGCTTTTCCTAAGGGTTCCTCCCAACATACATAGATTATTGCTGTTACGATTTTGTTTGCTTTCGCTTAGAAGACTAACGAATGTTTATCTTATCGATTAGCTATGATGATAATCGCGAAATTTCTACAGAATTACATATTTAACAACTCTGGTGTCACTGCTTTAAATGGCATATTTATCCACTAGATGACTCAAATCAGTAAGCATTTTAATTAATTTTTATTGCCCTTCTTAAACAAAAGAAATAATTGTTCATCTTCATCATATTTTCAGTCCGATTTCAAATTTCGGATCGCAATCTTTATAGATTTTTGCCGTTAGAAATACCCGAGAGAGGGTACATCGCAAAACTCTTTGGCCTACCTTAAATACATGCATCCATATCAAGCTCCTCAATATCATACTTTATCCATCCTGCTAGTTGGCTGAGGTCCCCTTCCATTTGACCACTCAACCCAAGATGAAGATTTCTTTGACCGTATTGTCCCTCCACTTAATATTTCATAGCAATCGTAGCCGATGATTTCTAGCCCTTTTGACCGGTCAGTGTCGCTGGACAGCCCAAACGGTTCGCTGTTATATTTTCTTCTCCAAATTCAGTTTGTGAAAACAGGACCCAAAATCACTCAAAGAACGTTTTTCTCGAAGCAGCAAAAGGCATTTTATTCTAAACCAGATAAATTCCAGTGAGAGTGAGACCGTGGCGATAAGGATCTTATGCAGTCCTTTCTTAGTTCTTCTTTAGAGATTAGCAAGTGTGTCTCTTCATTTATTATTAAATGGTATTAGAATTGTAAGGGGAGCTCAAGTGGGTACTATGTTTGCCACATAAAAATAAATGTTTGTGCACATTCAGGTCAAGCCGCTAGTATTGCGTGTCCTTTGCAGCCAATTGGCACCAACTTTATTCTCCTTTACCACATAACTCATCTTCACTTCTCACTTCCGCTACAGGCTACAGCGCCCGAGTGTTAACGCGCTGATTTTCTGGCAGGCAACCTTTGTAACATGTGCTACTCGTATATTTCTGACATTGTGCCCATTACTAGGTGAGGTGAAAAGTAACCTCCTTGACCGCGAGAATGCGCTGCTACTGCAAAAAAAAATTATTGTGCCTTGAAGTCCGTTCATATTTAGGCTGGCATGCCAAATTTCAGTGCGATACTGTCTTTAGATTTGTTTTGACAGCTGATGTTGTTGACGTGTTTGGCATCATATTGAGTATGGACAAAAACGATTTTCGTTCTCTCATAAAACATTATTTTTTGAGAGGCAAAACGGCGAAGGAAACAAAAGAAAAGTTGGATAAATATTATGGGGTTGGTTTCGAGAATTTCGTGGTGGCCGCAACTCCACTACCGATCAAGTCCGCAGCGGCAGGCCCTCCGATGCGGTTACAGAGGACCGCATGTCAAAAAAATACATGAAATGGTGTTGGCTGACCGGAAAGTGAAGGTGCGCGAGCTAGCAGATACCACAAAATTAGTACTGAGCGCACACGACATTTTTTGGGCAATTTTCTGCATATGAAAAAGTTATCCTGACGCTGGGTGCCGCGCATGCTCACTCCTGACCAAAAACACGAACGCGAGAGCACTTCGAAAGAGTGTTTGGACTTGCTGATACGGAATCGGGCGGACTTTTGGCGTCAGGTGGTAACTGTTGATGAAACCTGGATCCACTATTATACACCAGAGAACATAATGAGTACCCGGCAATGGACTGAAGCCGGCACGAGTGCTCCGAAGCGGCAGAGGGAGGCTCAATGTGTCGGAAGGGTTATGGCGTCGGTTTTCTGGGATTATCATGGCATACTCTTCGTAGACTACCTCGAAAAAGGAAAAGCCATCAACAGCTAGTATTACTTTGCATTATTGAAGCGATTGAAGGCCGAAATCGCTGCAAAACGGCCTCACATGAAACGAAAAAATATTTTGTTTTTGCAAGACAACGCGCAGGCGCATAAGAGCATCGCAACCACGGCTAAAATCAATGACTCACGGCTCCAATTGCTGTCGCATCCACCGTATTCGCCCGATTTGGCTCCCTCGAACTAATATCTTTTCCCAAACCTCAAAAGATGGCTCATCAATAAAAAATTCAGCTCACATGAGGAAATCATCGACACCACGGAGGAGTATTTTACAGACCTTCCGGAAAATTACTTTTCGGAATGGATCAAGAAGATGGAAAATCGGTGGAATAAGTGTATCAAGCTAAAAATTCATTCCCAAGGAGGTTACTTTTCACCCCACCTAGTATATTGGATCATTGCAAAAGTTCGTGCTCGGTTTGAAAATGGGACACAAGCGATTACACTTTAGAGAAAACAATTTTATTAATCAATTGTATAGTACCCGCTACTTTCTACAACAAGCTTGCAGATTCCGTTTTCATAGAAACTGTGTGGTTTTCCATTAAAAAAAAAACGTCGTATGGTACGTTGGCGGAACCAAATTTATTTTCATTCAAAGAGTTCTGAAGGGATCGAAACAAATGAAAATCTGAGTTTCTGAGGAATACGGTGGGTGCTGAAGGATTTCCCATTTTAACTATATTGGTTTTTGCAGCGTTTGTCGGACAATATGTTCTTGCTTTTAGCTCCTTTTTCGTTGCACGTTATTGTACAGAATCTACGCGACGAAGACGCGGTCCTGCTTATTTTTTTCCAGCAAATAATGCGGCACCTACGTGTCGAGCTTGACGGTGAATCCAAGTTTCTTAAAATGGCAAAATGCTGAGGAATGGTCAATATTAAGCCTCTCAGTAATCTCTTTAATTGAATTCTTGGGGTTATTTTTCACTAAAGCTCACACAATGTCATCATCAATCTCATAAAGGTTGATCGTTCAAGGTCATATTACCGTTCTGAAATCTGCCAAACTACTTTTAAGCTGTCCTTGGAGCAGGGCACGATCCAAATAAATGCTCTGAAAATTGTTTGTTGAAGTTAAACACTCACTACTTTTAGAAACACTTACAGTATAACACGGCGAAAATGTAACTTTTCGTTCTTGATTTTTGAATTATTTTTCATGACTTCTGATGCCACGACTGCTCCCATAAATCAAACAATGCGTCATACAGAAAACTTTCCGACACGTATGAACTTTTGCTATCAGATCAGATCAGATTATAGATTTCCGTTCCCAGTCATTCCTCTCAGACAGCTTCTTAGGTTTATTACTCCACTCGGACGGCATTCAGCAAATGGGCATTGATTGCCATTCAATTACATATAACATATGTAAGGAAGCAGTTTATTTTTCGCGCAGCACATTTTCTTATCACATCTAATTGGAATTCCAGCTCTTGCTGGTTAAAACACTAATTTTCCCTGGATATTAGAGAATGTTGTAGAACTCCACTACTAAGATGGTGGATTAGGCCGTTTGAGTTTTTTTCTGTTCACGAAAGCAACAATCCTTTCCTTAGACATAATGGATAATGGATAAACTGTACTATACCTAGTGCTACCTAGCCCTGCTATGTTGGCATACGCCCAAGGCAGCGCCAAAAACTAGATAAATCCTTCTTCAAAGTTACAAATTTATTCATATTTTCATAACTATCGTTTTAGCACTGCCCAGTACTTCAATAAAGTAGTTTGTTGGAGAGTAAAATAAAGCCCCTAATGTATTTTATTGACAAGATGGATTCACAAAGAAGTTGCAGAATTCCAATTTTGTGTCTTAGTCCATCAAATTCTACTCTTGGCGTATAGAAGTACAAAAAGAAATGCTAACGCTTTTAACCAAACCCTTAAAACATTCTAAATCCGCACGAAAATATTTTCTTTACCTCTCTAACGGTTTTTTTTATTTGGTATCGGTTGAATTTCTGTAAGACGAAAAATAGTTTACCATAAGCCGAGAAAGTTTCAATGAAGCATTCTGAATCGAATGATTAAGTATCCTTCAAAGGAGAGGCTTGCATTTATAATATAATCAAAATTTTTTTGAAATTTCCCAATTTTTTTGAAGTCAAAATCTAGAAATAAGTTGAAAATTTTACTCTGTGACACTCTGCTCGAAATAAAGCCCTCTTCATTATCCTGCTGATAGCAACCAAAGTGAGATACCTTTACAAAGCATCAACTCTATACAGAGAGAATATCTTAAACAATATAAAATTATAGCTAACTCAATGCCCAAGCACCTTCAAACATATCCCCACTTATGTGCCCCCGACATGATTTACATAGCATGAGAAAATCCCATCATCCAGGATATCCTATAAAAAGCATTCGAAAACTAAAAACCACATTTCTGTTCTGTTGCATAGTGATAACCTTTCAAATGTCATAAAATCCCTAACCTCCCTTTGTTACATTTTCTGATGCAAATCTGACTAAAGCTATGTTGCATGAATTGTCAAACTTCTTCGGACATTCTACTTAATTTAGTTTCCATTGTTTGTCAAAATATAACAATGTGAATCTTCCAACAACAACGACGTTATAGTAGGTATAATCGACCCCTAAATGCATTTCAACCTAGATTCCAACCCACCGCAAGGTCATAATCGCATTTTCCTCCCTCTGTCTACTTTGTGCTTTCTTTCATTTGTAAATTCTCTTAAAAAGTGATTGTTTTGTAAAATTTTCAGACAAAGTTGCCGTCAAAGTAGTTGACAGGAGTGGTCTAGATGCCAGAGCCCTTCGTATGCTGTCCAGAGAAGTCGCCACCCTCGAATGTGTTCATCATCCCAATATACTGAGGTAAGTGCTCCAGACTTATGTATGTACATTGTATAGTACATGTATCACACAAGTCGACATACATCCATCCGAAGAACACAGATTTAACGAGACAACTCAATCTTAGGCTATTTGAGGTTGTTGAAACCCTTGGTCGTGTCTATCTGGTCACTGAATGGATACGAGGCGGTGAACTGTACAATCACATCACACAGAATGGACCACTTAGGGAGGTTCATGCTTCGCCATTGTACAAGCAATTGCTCTTAGCTGTTAAGCATATGGTGAGTATTTGGAATATTCTGAGAGATGTTTAAGGTTCCTTACCGACAATTGATAACAATACACAGGGTATGTACACGGATATTCTCCAGAGTCTCTAGCTTTAGCTGCTGCTCTGGCTCTGTATCTAACTCTGGTCAATGCCCAACAGCCACAAGCTGGTGCTCTAAGAATAATCGTATGTGTTCTGTTATCTCTATTGTTTGGCAATTGAATAGAATTGAATTATTCTCTCATGTCTTCGTTTTCTTTTCTTTCCTTTTTTTAATTTTATTTTTCTTCTCATTTTGTTTGCTTTTTTAATCTTTTCCTGTTCTTGTTCTGAATTTCAGCATAGTTTGGGTTTTGTTCATCGTGATATCAAGGCTGAAAATGTTTTGCTTGTGTCTGAGAATCGCCTTAAATTGGCCGATTTCGGATTCAGCACGGAACTGATAAATGGTGAGTACTTAAGCGTTAATAATTCCCACACAACGCCTTTGCCAATTAGATGACAAAAAAAAATTAGAAATTTTGGGAGGGAAAGACCCATCGATCAATTGGTGTCGGGTCAGAAGCTTAACGAATTAGACCGAATGAACATTGGTTTGATTTTTATTGATTTTTTCAAACAACCACCTGACCAAATACTAGAGGATTAGATGATCAAAAATACTGTCTACCATCTGTCAGAGTTGACTTAGGTACTCAAATGAGTTTCAAAACCAATAGGCTTCGGAAACTTTAATCAGGCTCTTAATTTTGAGTAATTACTTTAATGTTTCATTACAATCGATGACGTACTTATACATAGATACTTCAAATTGAAGTGATTTCTCGTGCTTTGATACTCGAATCAATTAATTATCAATCCGATTCGAAATACGTGTACAGTGATGTTTGTATCTGATTTGTGAATAAAATGAACCAATGACCATTCAAGTAATTTGAAAGTGATAAATTTCAATTTACCTATATAAAAGCAGATGACTGTAAATTTCGAACTAAATGGTATCTATTTGTACGCTCTTGTTATTAACTGGAGTTTTTTTTTTTTTTTTTTCAATTACTTTGAACTGCGAGTGAATAATTTTTGTTAAAAAAAAAAGAAGAAAGAAAAGTATTTTCATTGAAAGTGAATGGAACGAGATTGTCATTCATTCAACTGCGGCTAGGTAGGCAGATGTACTACATGGTGTCATTAATCATGAATTACCCCACGGGAGTAAATTGATTACTTCCAGTTAGGTTGTTGTTTTTTTTTTTTTTGACGCAATCATCCTAAATTTGCACTTAATATCGTGAATAAATTTCTATTGATTTTGAATTCAAGATGATCTGCGAATACCGGCCAAAGTGCCTAGAATTTCCTTATATATATTTTGCATATTTCTGAAGATTATACATATACTTATCTTATATGAAGAGCTGAATTTGTAATAATCACTTGATTGACCCATGTTTTTTCTTAGCTACAATTTTTACCGATTAAAACCATATCCTTTTTCGAAAACCATATTTCCTTCCATTGCGAAAAATTCAGAAAAAACTTATCGTTGGCATAAACTCATGCATAGATTTCCTACCGATGTGCCCCAATTTGTGACTCAATTATTTCTTTAAAATGTATCCCAGCAATGTTAGTATTTGTTTTGAAAAGAATAGGGACAATTATATCCATATCAAGATTCCATATGTAGATCATTGTAATTCAACGTACAACATGCTTATTAAAAGAGTAAATATCCGTCGTCACACACTAAGGAAACTACAAGCTCAACCCCCATTTGACTTGATACACTCAAAAAACCAGTTTTTAGTCCCTTCATGACTTTAGAGAAGTCTTATTTTAGATCATCTTGAGTTAGTCAATCGCAGTTTTATGAATATTCTCACTCAAGTCGAATCTGGAATGCTTTATGTGTATTTCAACTGTTGAATAGGGAACGCTCTGGGTGCAAAAAATATGGCTGTTACGCCGGAAAAATCAACAAAACCGTTTTGAACAGTAAAGTGAAGTCTTACTTTGCATAAAGAACTAACATTTTAAAGGTGGTTTATCTCTAAAGCCCGCGCCAATTATAAAACACTTCTTATTATATGTTTGCACGAGTAGATATAATAGAAAATATTCATTGATAGGAAAGCTGCAAAAGAAAATCCGGGAAATTATGCACCGCACTTTGTATGCCATTTAAATTGATCTATCTACAAGTAAAGGGTTATTCACAAAACGTGTACACACTTTAAGTTAAAAATTAAATATTGTATAGTACGAGCTTTACCGTTTGTTTAGTTGAAAACTTTGGTTCAATACAATTATAAGTGATGCAAAACGTCAGGCAGTTATGCATCCACACCCGCTTTATACACAATCAAACGATAATTGAAATTGTTAAAAATTTTGAGGAGGTTTTCGAGGAACATTAGCATAAACCCAATCCTTAAGAAACCCTACAGAAAGATGTCATGAGTCGGTAGGTTATACAATCTGGCTGGCCAGATCACACCTATATGTCGCTAATTTATTATTTAATTGATTGTTTGGTGCAGGCGATGGCGATGGCGCGATAGTTAGCTCATTGGACTATCACGCAGAGAGTCTGGGTTCGATTCCTGGCTGGGTCACCAACAATTTTTCAAATCGCCATCGAGGAGATGGCTATCCACACTGGTTTTCCACACTTAATGTCGAGATCATTGGAAAGATTGAGAGAAACGTGATAGGCAAAAGCTACACCATTTTCTTACGATTGTAGCCGTTCATTATCTTTTCACAGTATTTTTTAGATACCGTACTGCTCTTGATATTCATTCGTACTATCAGACTATGTTCTGAGTCAATACTCTTACCTTGGAACGTGCGGACGTCTAAAATAATAGATGTATATGTATATACCGTCTACGATTTTGTTATAAGAACGCCATGGCCCATTTGGGTGCCTACGCAACGATGCCAAATATTTTAGAATCAGTCTGTATCTGTATTATTTTAAGATATTGGTTTTTAAATAATTTCTACACGTGTCATGTAATTTTTCGCTTATTAGGTTTCGAATGGATGTTAAAAATTTCACTTTCGAACTTAAGACTGGTGACTTATTACTCTTGCTTAAGGTTTTTACTATAATCAAACCTTTAGGTGAAGTGAACGACGCCATGGATAAAATTGTGTCTAAACAAACTATATTCTTCTTCTTAGGTGGCGCTACAAACAATATTTTTCTCCAGTTAGCCCGGTCTTTATCTAACTGCCTCCCGTTTCGCCCGCCAAGTTTTTTGAGGTCATCCTCCACTAGTACGCGCCACCTAAAGCGAGGTATTCCTTTACTGCGTTGTCCCACCGGATTGCATTCAAAGACTCTGCGAACCAGAGCGTCGGTGTCCATTCACTCTACATGTGCTAGCCACCTTAGACGTCCAATGCGAAGCCTCCTGACTTGGTCTACGCCGCTGTACAGCGAAGGACTTTTCTCTCGAATCGACCAAGGATGTCTTCGTCTGCTTTTGATAAGACCCATGCTTCCGCTTCATACAGCAGGACCGGGACGATAAGTTTATTATAGAGTGTCTCCTTAGACGTTCTTGAATGGGCTTTACTATTCAATTGCTTTCCAAGCCCAAAAAGCAGCGATTGGCAAGAGTAATACTTTGTTTGATCTTCGATGCGATGTTGTCATCAGAGCTAATAGCAGAGCCGAGGTAGATATAGTCCCTTACCACCTCAAAGTTATAGCTGTCTATTGTGACGTAATGTCCAATTCGTCGGTATAGTGTGTGCTTTTTTGTTGACAGCGAATACTTGGTTTCGCCTTCACCAGACCCATTTTGGCCGCTTTAGTTTCTATACCCGCAAAAGAACCCGCTGTGTTCTTCCAATCGTCTGCATATGCGAGTAGTTGAACGGATTTCTGAAAGATCATACCTCTTGTGTTGGCTTGGGAGTTTCGCACGATTCCTTCAAGAATGATTTTAAAGAAATCGCATGACAATGCATCACCCTGTCTAAATCCTTTTTTGACATCAAAGGTCTCGGTGAAGTCATTACCGACTTTAATAAAGCAGCGAGAATTCTCCATTCTCTTCCTGCACTGGCGGACGAGTTTGCAGGGATGTCAAAACTAGACATGGCTCTATAGAGCTCGTGTCTACAGATGCTGTCATAAGCGGCCTTAAAATCGATGAAAATGTGGTGGGTGTCGATTTGGACTTCTTGGGTTTTTTCCAGGATTTGATCGATTGTGGACTTCCGTGGCCTAAAGCCACTCTGATATAGACCAATCAGGTTGTTGACGAAGAGTTTTAGGCGATTACACAAAATGGCAGATAGGATTTTGTACGCAATGTCAAGAAGACTAATTCCTCTGTAGTTGGAGCAGTAGAGGATACATATCTAAACTACATATATTATTTTCAATATGGTTAATTCCAGAATAAAGTATTGTACTTTCTTAGCTTAAAATTTCAATTTGCATCATACAAGTCATAAAAACTGCTAAGCAATTTTCCAACGTTCATTTACATTCCTTTAATTTATTTTAATCTAAACATACAATTATTTATCTTCTTTTTTGCTATTTTTTTAAATAAGCATTGGTACCTGTATTTACATATCTAAATACCAATTTTCACGTCCCATCATAGATATCGACTAAAGTCTGCAAGATTTCGAAGTAGCTACAAATGTCTATTTGCTTGTTCTACAGTATGATCCAGATGGGACTGGGCCACAAGAAACGAAACAGGTGCTCTTTCTGTAATGGAATCCGAAAAAAAAAAACTACTTAAATGCTTCAGAAGTTTTTCCTCTCCACTGGCAAATGAATGTTATTTTGGTTCTGGGGATATTCGTATCAAACTTTTTTTTTTTTTTTTTTTATTTTATTTTGGGTGAGTGGCAAATAATATTAAAGAAAAATTAAGGGAAAATCACCAATTAAAGCAAATGAAATGCTATGTTGTATTCAAGCAAATTTTGTTAAAAAAAATCCTGAATGATTGGCTGCTAATTTAACTACGAGTATTTCTTCTTCTATTCTTCTATTACATTGAAGATATAATTTTCTTACCTCTTGCACTATTTCTGCAATCTGATTTTCCTTTTGAGGTTGTTGGAACCATTTTTCAAGTGTTTGAGATGGTTTCAACTAATCCTTTTTTTGTTTTCATTTAGCTCCGTTTCTACCTCGCAGGGTTAATTTTTTTTAAAAATGCTAGTGTTCCTAATGTTGTTGTATAAGGGCTTTGTGAGGGATTTGAAAATCTTGTTTCGAGTTGCTCGATGTTGAACTTTTTCACAGATATTTCTAATAAAACATAGAACCGTAACAACCCAACACTTTTGGTTATTGCATTTTGTACCAGCGAACGCGTTATGGATTAGGGCCTTATCTCACTGTTGAATATTACAAGGGTTCAAATGTTTCAGAAACCTTGTCGTCATTATGCACGATGAAAGCTCAAATTTGTTGGGTACTTGATAAGATATACAAAAGCACCCAAGACTATTATTATCGAGTCCAAAAACGTGTTTTTCTTTTCTTCAACCATAGTAATTGAAATTTTATGTTTCCCTCTTAAAAAAAACTACAACCTTTCAAGTAATATGATAAACACAGACAGAAATCGAACCAATTTAGTTGGAGTTTTCCTTAAAACTCTGCTTGGTGGAGTTTGGTGTTGGATACTTTAAATCGCTAGTCGAACACTCAAAAGTATGTCATTTGTCCCGTGCTTATACTTGATATCTGATGCTAAGTCATTAAAATGTAAGCCACACACACACTGTGGCGCTGGCAGCCCGGTATAGGCCATGGCCTAGCTTCTTGACACTCATTTTTGTTGCTCATGTTGTCATTTTTGTCACATCTGAGCGGGGCCTACGGTTTATCGCCGAGTCCGAACGGCACTCCTTAGAAGCTTTTTCGTAGGCATTTTTACTTTTGGGAGTTTACCATTGCCCGCCGAAAGGGTGATGGCGATTTGAAAAATTGTTGGTGACACAGCCAGGAATCGAACCCAGTATGTCTGCGTGATAGTCCAATGAGCTAACTATCGCGCCATCGCCATCGCCATTCTTCCAATTATTTTCGTTTTGAAAGTATTTGTACGCCTCTTCATGTCTTCTCCTTATTCACATCGATCTTTATTGTTGGCCATTTATTCAAATCTAAAGCTTTTCTTCTTTTAACTTGGCAATACAATAGTTTTCAATTACTTTAAAGTAATTGTATTTGTTAAGCAACAAATAAGAATACATGTGACATAAATAAAGTTAGCAGTTGTTTTGTTTTAATTGTCTATATTTCAACAATAAGCAGTTGTATTAAAACAGAAATAATACGGTTCCTCTAAGAGCTTCGTAATAGAAATTAAACACTTTGATTCTAAACAAAGCTTTGAATCCATTTCTTTTTGACGGGAGCGACGTCTCTAAAGCTAGTGCACTCCCACATGATTGATGAGTTTTTGGCCAGTGTATATGTCGCTTAACATATTAGCGTCATTTTGGTATGACTCAGCGGCAAGAATTCATTAGACTGCAAAAACTTTCAAATATAATTCTTTCGATTTTTTATCTGAATAAAGTTTTCATAATGATTTAACACATTGCAATTTTACCAGGTGCCAATCAAAAGTTAGATACATTTTGTGGGTCTCCACCATATGCTGCGCCAGAACTTTTCTCGGATGACCACTACATTGGAGGACCAGTTGATGTGTGGGCACTTGGTGTTTTGCTGTATTTTATGGTTGTCGGCAATATGCCATTTCGAGCGCCAACAGTGCCAGCGCTACGAACTGCTGTACTAAAAGGAGACTACATTCTTCCAGGACATCTTAGTCTACCATGCATCAGGCTTATTCGTAAGTCTACTTTTGACACTCGTATTTTCTTTTTGTTATTTCTGTTTTCAAATTTGTGTTTATTTATTTATTTTTTTTTTTTTCAGAACGAATTCTAGTCCATTTGCCAGTACGCAGACCAACTCTTGATGACATTCTAACAAGTCAATGGGTGATAAGTCCAAATCTCAGCGTTGATCTAATGCAGCACGAAGTCAATCTCCGATCGAAACCAACTAAACGTTCCGGATTCTGGATTCGAACTAAGTCTCGTCGAATACGAAGGAGTTTCTCTCTCCGAGAACGCTACATGGAAATTACCAATAAGCCCCCATTGAATTTAAATACCAAAAAAACCGATGGAATTTTTATTGACAACTTTTTACAACCAATCGAAATCAATTACGATGCTACATTGGTGGAAGCATCCCAAACAAGTCTTCCACGAAAATCCTTCTTTGGGAGCACATTAAAGAAAAAAATTAGCCCTTTAGATACAGCTAAAGAAAAGACCATGATGAATGGCAATGGTTCGAAGTGTTCCGACAATCGCCGTTGGAATGCCGAAATTGCTTCTGAATCACCTTTATTCAAAAACTACGACGAAGAGAAGGGTGCTTTTATCATGCTTCCAACACCTATCGACGATGTAACAATATTAACACCACTTGAAACAGAAGCTAGACATATACTTGAGGAACTTGGTGTGACGTCTGAGATGTTACGTAACGCAAGTGAAAATGGACCACGAAGTGATATAATAGGAGCTTATAGGATTGTTATAAATCGCCTTCAGAAACAATCTTGGCTGGCAAAACGTCATGTTGAGATAGCCCTACAAGAGCAGCCTAAAATTCCAAAGCAAAATAGAACGTGTACTATTCTTTAAATGCAATTTATTGTCACTTTTCCCTTCCCACGAATGGCTATGTAAAACATTGATCTCTGCTGAAAGTGACAGTTATTTAAAGAAGACCTCGTTTATATGTACTCGTATGATAGTTTTTGATAGTCACTACGTAATTTAATACCAAAAATTATATATGAAAATATGTCATTTACATACGTGTTAGGATTTAGATAATTGTTTTTTTTTTTTGTTTTTTATTTAAGGTTTGAACTATTATTATTGTCATGCGGAATTTAGCTAACAGATGAAGGAGTTTTGCATGTAGTTGGCACTAATGTCTCCTATGGAGTCGCATCTTGTTTTTAGTCAAGAACAATAAAAGCAAATAACATAAAATTAATAGAAAAAATCAATATGTGCTGGTAGAATGTAGAAGATTTTGTATTTTTATAATAGCATGCATTTTTTTTCACCAAATGTTTAATATCTTTAAGTGTTACCGAAGTTTAAAAAAAATAAATAACAATTAAATGTTCCTGATTTATAATTTTTGTTTTTTTTTTATTACTGTGAATGAAATTTTAAAAATTTGTTTAAAAGTTCTAAAAATAATTTTTTCTCACTGAGTTCCTCCTAATATGAACGTGGTCTCAATGTTTCCCTAAAATAATATTTTCTTAAGATCTTACATACCCGCTCATTCATTGTGATTCCATATTTAGTGTTTTATTTGGAGAAATTTTAAGCAATCATGAAAAGCTAAAATTTATTTGCCATATTTCAATTGATCCCAATTATTAAATGTCATGAAAATACATGTTTATGCCATGCATAATGACTCAGTACTCAACCTTTGATCATTAATTTTTGGATCACAACTCTCAATCGTGTTACGTTTGAGAATGGATTAGCCAAATTTGACAAATAGGGATATTGGATTAGATTCCGTGGAGACATGCTTTTTCAATCAAAAAAGAGTTTTAAATTGAAAATTTCAAAAACGCATTGGAAAACTGTTAATCATCTTCGCGTTAAATTGGCAGTTATCAAGGATTGCTAAGTTCCTTCCACGAAAACTGCCAACTGTGTAGCAATTAAATGCACCTAACTTTCAGATTATATTGAAACCGTTCTATCCGAAAGCTTTCGAATTCGATAGCACTCATTTTTCATTTCGATACTTCTTTCTTATCGTAGAACATCTGACCACGTCTCTTCTAAATATCATCTTTTATTCGAAACCACCTAATTTCCTCGACAATTTAGGCTTCTAATACTTTCTTAGATTCAATACATGGTACTTTCTCTAACATCAACTGTGTGTACTACCCTGCATTCATAGCATCGTATTATTCTTCTACCGATCTTTGACACATTTTAAGTCTAATTTCATATTTATGTATCTTTGCATGAATTGTTTTTTTTTGATTTAGTGGCATAAGTATCCGTTTCAAAACACTGAATTATATGATTCTCTTTACACACTTTTTTTTTTATAAAAAATATATCAACAACGTTGCCAATTAAAAATAAACAAATTAAAGCATAATATAGTATGTAAATATAAGTTAGCTAACGTATTTTTAGGCAATAGATGTACACGTATCTACATACATAAATCGTTTGTATAAGAAAATTTAAAAAAAAAATTAGTAAAGTGAAAGTGAATTATTAAAAGATATTTGTAATAATATTAATTACTATATGTAGGTGTGATTTTTTTTTACTGAAAAGAAAACCATTTAAATAGAAAACAATCATATAAATCAAATATCTCACAAATAATTTGCTTGATAACTTAAATATAAGATTTAGACTGTTTATTTTTTTCACCCGTTGGTTTTATATAAAATGTTGCAAACTGCTTCTGATATCATCGGAAAATAGATCAATTTAACCATTTTTAACCACATCCAATAGTTTAACAATAAGACAAATTAAAAAAAGTAGTTGTTAGGGTAAATTTTAGAAGAAGGCTCTTAAAATACAAACTATCTAAGACATTTGATATTGTCAAACAAATAAATTGAATTATTGTAAGAAGTATATAAATAAATCAAATTTGTTCATTAGTATATTATTTTGTTTTATTTTAAAAGACAACATTTTAGTCGAAGGATATCTGACGATAGGCCGAAAAAATTATTCCTGAATCACGACCTGAACGTCTCAATGCAACATTAAGTTGCACATTGATTCATAGCCTAAAAAAATGGAACAAACGGTATTAACAATATAATTTTATTAAAACTCGCAGTAAATAATCAACGATATATTCATAACAAACAATATCTAAACTGAAATCTGTTGCTATCAACGGAAGACTACTTAGTGATTAAGACATAAGTAAACTCCACTGTAGGTCAAGTTGAATGTGCCATAAATTTTTCAAATGGCGTCAAATGTCATTGTGATTTGACATTTTTGTTGTAGACAGTTAGCCAACATCGAAAAAGAAATCACAAATTTGTAGTCAGATATTTTGCGAATAAGAATTCAAAATGCCGTACAACGAGCAAAAATGCGCATATCATTTTCATTTTTTCAACTTAATGTCGTTTATTTAACACCTTAAAATTCAATTCACTAAAACAAAGTTAAGTGATTTTCGCTTAAGAACCCAACCCGAGTAAATGGCCGAAAATATTAGATTCATACATTTTCCAGGCATTTGTGAATAAATTTACACCGATAAATCCTTTCCGCTTAAGTGGCTTACTCCGTTTACTGCCCTCTATTTTTCAACTTTGTTTTTATTCTTTGCTATTGTAAGTACCTCATTCAAAATTTAAAAATGTTCATATCGAGCAAGATTCTTTGCTTGAATGCATGGATGCCATAAATCGTCATGTGTATTCGCAGCATAACTTTTTTGTCTAAATTCGTCTTGCTGCTGGCCGCTTTCGATTTGTTGACCGAATTGATGTGTATTTAAATAAAAACATGTTATCAGAAAATAGCATTATTGATTTATATTTACTTATTTTTAAAATCCATTCATAAATAAGAAACCCGCTTCCTAATCCCTTTGAGTTAAATATCCGAATTCGGATATCTGCCTTTCTAGGGTTCTAAAACGCGATCAGTTATCTGCCTCACCCGTTTAAGTGCATAAAAAAACCGACATTTTACCCTTATCCGGGGTTAACTGCATACGGAGGACTTTGTTTATGTCTTCTTGGTTGAAAAGTATACTATAGAAGATTCAATTCGTGAAAGAACTACAAACTAGCCGACGCTCCGAATCATCTCCGTTTTAGTGGTTGGGCTTTTGAAAAGCTTTTAGAAGATCCACTGCTTTCGACCAAAATTGTGTTCAAAAATGAGGGTATATTCCTTTATTAATGTCTACGTCAATAAACCAAAAACCAGCTTCAATAGCTGCATTAACACAGGGTTGGGTGCGGTTTATGGATTGGTAAAAGCATCGATCCATATTTCTTCAAAACTGAAGCCGGCCATGATAACAGACTGTTTATTGACTGAAATGAAAGCCCATGGTCTCGACAACACTGGGTTCCAACAAGAGGGTGCCACTTGCCACGCAGCCGTTGAAGCGATGACTTTATTGCTAAAACGATTTAGTGAATAGTTAATTTCAGGCTTTGGACAGGTTAATTGGCCGCCTAGATCATGTGATATCACACCTCTAGACTTTTTATTTAGGGACAACATAAAGTCCGAAGTCTACATAGATATGCCGGCTACGATTGAGAAATCGAAGGCCAACATTAATCGTGTCATTGGTCAACACCACTCGTAATGCTCGAATGCTTCATCAAAAATTGGATCTTTATATTGGGCCATTTAAGGCGCAGTTACGACCAACATTGGAAAGAAATAATCTTCAAAGAATAAAATATATATATAATGAATGGTTATTTTATATGTTAATCAAGATTTTCCGATAAAACAGTTTTTTCTTATTGTACCTCTAAAAGAGTCACCTATTAAGCTAAGTTCAGACAATTGTCAGGTCTTACAATATTGTTAGATCTGTCATGTGTCATACAATGTGTGCAAATCAGCTGACAATTGCAAAAAAGATTACAATGAAAAATTATCAGTTCACATGATTGGTATAAAGTCTGACAATCTCATTGTCAGCTGGCCATCTGACAATTTTCTGACAATGACGTTTCTGAAATTTATTGTCAGGTTGAAAATTGTCAGTTCACACGATTGGAAGAGGTTCGTTTAAGAAAAATTGTTTGATATATTGAAAGACATTGTCAGAGAAATTAAACTGAAAGTTTTGTTCGTCGTGTGCAGAGAAAAGTGAAAGCGAAATATCTGAAATATTTTTAATAAAATGGAACGTAATATCCAGCTTGCTACCATTTTAACTGCCCATATGTTAGAAGACAGTGTTGATGAAGAATTGCCACAAAAACTTCCTAAAACTTTTTTGTTTTTTTGGAAATAAAGATTTTGGGGATTTTTCTACATCGTCTTCAACTTTTTGTTCTTCACATAAATCCATTTTTTTCTATAAATTTTACACAAAAATCGCACTCTAATTTAAAATGTACCGCTTTCGCCTCTATAATTATTATCTGACAATTGAGAAATTGTC
Organism: Volucella inflata; assembly: GCA_928272305.1. Taxonomy (NCBI): domain Eukaryota; kingdom Metazoa; phylum Arthropoda; class Insecta; order Diptera; family Syrphidae; genus Volucella; species Volucella inflata. The sequence goes on along the minus strand of OV743720.1, from coordinate 108,683,924 downwards.
AAAATTGTTAGATGTCATTAACAACACATTCTTACAATTTCCAATGAGTCTGACAATTTTTCAATCTCTGACAATTAATAAAAATTGTGTGTTCAGACGCGTTCAGACGGTTGTCGGTTAGCTGACAATTTTATTGTCAGGTAGCCGTCTGACAATGACCTGACAATGTCGTTTCTTTCAATATTGTCAGAAAGAATTGTAAGCTCACACGGCTGTAAGACATTTAGACATTTCAGACAATTTTTTTACTGACAGATCTGACAATATTGTCAGACCTGACAATCGTCTGAACTTAGCTTTAGCTTTTTAGTTCGAAAGGAACTCAAAATTCAAGCAAGAATCGTCTACTGTTACACCTTGTGAAAACCTTTATAAACCGTCAACTTATCGTTACTGTAGCGATCGATTTAATTTCCTGCGCAAACCGTCGACAGACCCTAGTGGGTAACAAAATATGTACGAGAATAGGTGGGTCGGTGTGTCTCAACCGATAGTACTCGTATATCGGCTTTTACATCAGACGGTTCAACAATAGAATAACATGTGCTTAGAAAAGAACGTTAAAGAATAAACATAAATAATCCTATAATGAGACTGTCATACAATATAAACATAAAAACATAAAATATATTTCATATCAAATAAGTATGTAATAAGGTTTCTTTCATCAATTTTCAACATTTAAGTTAAGGTCATCCTCTTCTCTTCCACCATTAAACGGTGGTTCCCCCGTGACAAAAAGTCAATAAACCTCTACATCTTTTTTTTAAAAACTTGATAGCTAACTAAGCTGTCTGGATTTCTAAGGTTTCCTTCAAAATAACAGAAGCTCACAAATTACATTTTTTTGCCCTAGCAATCCACGGAACGTTAACATGATGTGCAGACTCAGCATCTCATCAACTCTTATGAAATACGAAATTCCACACTTTTAGTTATTATTAAAAGATAAATATTTTGGGACCAGCCTTATGTTTGGGTCTTATTTTAAACTGGAAGCTAAACTGAATACTCAATGAATAGGAAAAGATTCTTTAAAAAAGTTGCCTACACTCTCCTCAACGGCAATAACGTTATTGAAAGCAAATGTACTAATACTTAGACATACGAGTAAAACCGATGCTAAAGTATGGTGTGTTTATTTTGACACCTGTACACGTTTTTATCAATCAACCCTTTGGTAATGCATGTTAGACCGGCTCTCTAGTCTAAGGCTCTCCATTCGTCTTAATAATCCCTGTAGTCGTTGCAGACGGAAATAATAAAGGTCTTATCTTACTCGTAGCTTAAAGAAAGGTTACTATCCGCTAAAGACTTCCGCAAGCTATGAGAGATGTATTCAAATCTACATTGGTGTCGATCTCTTTAAACTCTGAAGTTCAAAGTTTCTTACTTCTGATCATCTCTTTAGGAGAAGGTGGAGCAGAGTAGCATTCAGATCTGTCGAGTATCGGATTCAAACTATTTTCTAGGAAACTATAATGCAAATGAGATCACTAAACATGGAACTATAATCTACCATAGAAAAGGATCTTACATACATTGATCACTTCATACACAATCAGCAAATCTCAGGTGCGGGACCTCAATTGACAAAACATATTTGATCGAAACTTGATCAGCAAGCTACAAGAGATTGACCTCTCTCAGCATGAAGAATATATAAAGGCTAATTTTGGTTTTAGTTATCATCATGATGCACTGCACTATAAACAAACATTTAAGCCTTGCCGTCGCTGCTTTTAACTTCTCTATTGATGCTCTACTCTCTACAAAAACTGAAAACTCCATTTGTAAGCGCCCCATTGTATATTATTACTAGAAGCTGGAAAAGCGTTTTAATATATATCGTAGGTATATCTTTACTTACTTAGTCTTAAGACTGTAATACCTACATTTCTCCTCTTACTCAGAAAATGAAACCCTATTTTTTATCGTGCTCCATACAAGTATCTAATTTAAAGCTATTGACTGTAAATGATTACTTTTAATCATATTATTAATAATTACCATTATAAATAAATTACAAATTATATTTACAAAAATACCTGCATTGATGAATCAATCAATTATTTGCTAGTAGCACACATCAAACTAATCAAAGCCAAAAGTTCTTCCAAATTTATTTTCTTCTGTGACAAATTCTAAACGAACAAACGCAAAAATTTGACGGAGATGTCAAATTCTACAAGTCATGATATTCTACCAAAAAAAAATCGACCTGGCAGCACTATCCAATCTGCCATCATCTGAAACAAAATGTTAAATTCCATTTTACTGTAGAATACGCGGTTGAATCGCTGGATTTTATCAGATTTGTTAAATAAATTTTTATTGTAAAAGAAAATAAATCGCCATCCACTTGCTGCTTAACATGGACACCCCTGTAACATTGGACGCATATAAATTAAGCTGCGAATTGATTGGCCATAGCTTGGACGTCCGTACTGTTTCACCGGGTATGGATGAGAATATCATTTCTGGGTCGCGCGATAAATCCGTGAAATTATGGAAAAGACTTGGGTAAATACAAATCAGCTCCCTAAAATGTTTTCCTCCTTTATTGCAGAGTGTTTTTGTATAATTTTTTTCTTTGTTTAAGAAATGAATACGTTGAAGGTGTAACACTTCGTGATCACAAAAACTTCGTATCCTGTGTTTACTACCTCGAGGCTGATCGACTTATCTGCACTGGAAGCAATGATTCCACTATTTGCATATACAAAGAAGATGGTTATGTCCCTGCTCTTGTTTTAAAAGGTCATGAAGACACAGTTTGTTCTATAAGTAAAGGCCTTCAACCAATGAGTATAATCTCAGGAAGTTGGGATAAAACAGCCCGCGTTTGGACCATAGATCAATCCGGTTCAACAAGTGTTGTCGTTTTAAAGGGACACGAAGCAGCTGTATGGTGTGTAGGATCACTGCCTAATAGTCGATTTGTAACCGGATCTGCAGATAAAACGATTGTCTATTGGAACGCCTTGGGCGAACGTCTAAAGGTTTTAAAAGGTAAGTGAGTTCATATTTAGATAAGTGGCTTTAAAAAAAAATACTTGTTTTCTTACAAACATAAGGACATATGGACTGTGTTCGTGCACTCATCGGCCTCAGTGATGGCTCCCTAGTAAGTTGTGCTAATGATGCCGTGATTCGCTATTGGAACGAAGATGGAGAATGCGTTAACGAGTTTTGTGGTCACACAAACTATATCTACTCAATGCAACAAAATTTGGCCCTGGGGAGTGATATAATTGTGTCTTGCGGCGAAGATAGTACTCTTCGAATGTGGAGTATTACATCTGGTGAACTGGGGTCACCAATAGTTCATCCCTGTCAGTCGGTTTGGTCAGTTGCTTGTCTGAAAAATGGTGATATCGTAACCGGCAGCAGTGATGGTATAGTAAGAGTCTTTACCAAAGATGCCTCTAGGTTTGCTAATGAAGCGGTTCTTGCTATGTTTGAGGTCGCTGTAAACGCTCAAGTGCAAAAGATGAACGAAGAAATCGGAGGGATAAAGAAAAAAGAGTTAGTCATACGTAGAACAGGAAAACATCAGATTTACTAATTTATTCTTTAAATGTTAGCTTACCACAATTAAGTTCACTTCTTGAAAATGGAAAAACTGAAGGTCAAAGGAAGATGGTACAACATCCGGACGGTTCAGTTAAGTGCTATTCTTGGGAAGGTGGTAAGTGGAATTTAATTGGGGATGTTACAGGAGCAAGCGAAGGATCCTCATCTAACAAAAAGCTTTATGAGGGAAAGGTTCGTTGCAAATAAGTTTTTTATTAGTTTTTTATGATATATAATATGTTTATTTGTAGGAATACGATTATGTATTCTCAGTTGATATTTCTGATGATTCCCCACCTCTTCAATTGCCCTACAATCGTGGAGAAGATCCTTGGCACGTGGCACAGATTTTCATTCATAAACACAGTCTACCTCAAGCATATCTGGATCAAGTGGCGAATTTTATTGTAAAAAATGCAAATGATGGTGTTCCTATAGCTCCTCAAGCCCCAGCGAGGTAATTAACTATAAAATGAAAAATCACATTGAGCAAAAGCTGATTTACGTTATTTCTCTTTAGTGGGTATAGAGATCCGTTTACTGGAGAATCACGTTATGTTCCTGGATCGGCTGGAACTAATACAACAGCTGGTGGAAATGTTGATCCGTTCACTGGTTCTTCTAGTTATTCAACCGCTCCAAAGGTGGATGTAAAATTGGCTCAAGGAAAACATTTTCCCATCAGCACATTCCTGACTTTCGACAAGTGTGATCCACAAAAAGTGTTAGAAAAACTAAGGTAAACAATTCAAATAAGCAGTCAAAGGGATGATTTCACCATTCAGGTTGACAACCTAAACTTCATTCATAAACCAATTTATTATGTGTGCAATCATCTTCCTCTAACGCCTTTTAAATGAACGAAATCTACTACTGTAAAAATAATCATGCTTCATTCTTCTCATTTACAGAGAATTCAATCGAAAGCAACCAGAGGGTGTTGCTGTCAGTGATAATCTCCTAGAAACAGTTGTCCAATTAGCTGCAGATGTCCCCGAAATCGATAAGACTGCCATTGACGCACTCTGTCATCTATTAAGGTGGCCCAGTGATATACTTTTCCCCGTATTGGACATAACCCGGCTAGCCATACGAAATGAACAAAACTTTAAATTTCTTGACTCCTACAAAATTCTCGACATTATTCTGCCGAAATTAAACAGCTCTGCACCAAATCAACTCATGGTCATTCGTTGTCTTGCAAACATGATGGTTCACCTCAGCGGACGAAATCAGGTCGAATCACATTTAGAGTCAACGATTGATGTTGTGAAGGAAATTAAAAGCGGGAGTCCAAATTTACAAATTGCAATAGCGACGTTCTACTTAAATGTTACTACGGCGCAAACATTGACCAAAGCTGACGGTAATGCTTGTCGTCTAGTTACTGAGGGTATTTTGGAGCTTCTTAAGTGGGCGCTTGATTTAGAAGCGTGTTATAGATCGATCCAGGCGATTGGAAATCTATCCACAACGCCGTTTGGACAAATGACAAGCGCTCAAGTGATATCTGCCGATTACGTTACAGACAGAATTAGAGATTTTGCGAATAATACACAGATTGCTGGTTTCGAGAAGCTGAATGGTGCTGCCAAAGCACTGTTAGCTGCTTTTTAAATAAAAGTACTGGGCATCCGCCATCAAAAACAAAAAAAAATCAGTTTTTCTTTTTAATATTTATGCATATGTTATAATAGCTTATTAATTCATCTATAATAGGCGAAAGCAAACTGAAGCTAGTACCAGAACTGAACGAAAAGTTTAATTAAACTGCTTCATATGGACAAGTTGCTTATAATGGGATTTGGAAACCTATCCATTTATTTATGAAAATAAATCAAATAAGATGTGTTTCTTTCCAATAATTCTGTTTGCCAAAAGGAAAGTTAATTAATGAAAGTACGAATACCAATTAGTTTGTTAACTGTTGTATTTTCGTACAAAATGCGATTCCATTCGCACTTTACGTACAAAAGCAAACGTGGACGAAACTGTGCCGGATTGCACGTGCGAATTTGAGTTAAAAATCCGAGAAATCTTCTCCGTTCAATATTTTAAATTTATTTTAAAGTGAAATTTTTATTGAAGAAAGTAGAATGTTATAATGAATTATTAATTATATGATTTAACAAAATATTTTTTTACAAATAAATAAAAGTCTAAGAGCCCACAGCAAATTTTGGGTGTTGTATGATAACCAAAATATGCGTATATTAGTGTGAAGGTATGCACGATAAGATTTCAAATCCGGAAGTCTGGCAGCGATTCGTCGCAGCTGAGGTTAGTAATAGTAGGTTGAAAAGGTGATTTTTTCCAAAGTCTAGATTTTTGTGATAACCACTTGAATTTAGTATCAAATGAAAGAATAGACTGCCCTGATCAGTAAATTCAATTATCATAACGAGTTTCGAGAGTTTTTTGGCAGCATCCTGGGTATTTCTTGGGATAATTTTGCACAGTTTGAAGAATTTGAATTTGATTACAGAAAAATTGTTAAGACAAATTATTAATTTTTATTTATTTATTAATATCTACCCTTGCCCTTTTCGAGCATGACGAGCTTGGAACTGCTAAGTCGGAACCGGAATTATTTTCATCCTCAAGTTCCTTTGGAAATGTTAAATCAGAACTGCAATAATTTTTAACCACAAGTACCAACAGAGTGCAATTTAATGCTTCCAAAACACAATGATGTCTGCTGTCGCCTAAGCGAAATTCAAATACCCAGCCATTATCCATGAATGGCACTTGCGTCTTTGAAACCGAAAAACTTTCCATTCTCGGTATGTGTTTCAATGACAACTTACATTGGAATGACCACATATTCGAAGTCGCCAAAAATGCTGCGAAATGTCTAGATTTCCTTTAGCGATGTAGGAAATATTTCACCCCCTCTGATCCGGCTTCAATCCGAAATTGGAGTACAATGCTCATAGTCAGGTGCTCCCAAAACTTATTTGCGCCTACTAGATAGGATTTAAAACCGTGCGATAAAACTAATAAGTGATACTTATATCACACAGTCGATTGACACCCTCGACCACCGACGTAATGTCTCCTGTCTCACCCTGTTCTATCGCTATTTTCACCACCAGTGCTTCTCAGAAATTTCCAGTAGCATTCCGCCCCTTCAATCCTACAACCGTAACATCCATCTCGCTATGAATGCTCATCAGTACACCCTCAAGCTCACTTTCGGACGTACCCTAAAATATCGTGATTCTTTCCTAAGCTGAACAACTCGCTTATGGAATGCCCTGCCGAGCTCTTTATTTCCAAGTCATTATAACCCCCAAACATTCAAGACCAACGTACAATGTGCATCGGTACCTGTCTTTCTCTCCTCCCAAACTTTCCATCGCCCGCGCTATGTGCAAACATTTTAAAGGTACTAACAACCCCTTGAGCGCGTGCTAGTTATAAAAAAATTAAGATAAAAATGATGAATAAAGTTCCAATAGTGAAATACATTTATAAATATAATATTTACTACCAACCTCCATGCGAATAGGATGAACTTTGAGTTTTCTGTTTTAATCTCGTGTCATGATCTTCCTTTCTTTTTTCAATATCTGCAAGTTTCAAATCCATTCCAAGCTGGTTGCATAGCTCGACCTATTTGCCTTTGTTAGAGTAGAAGCTTTCAATCCTCTTCTATCTTTATTAAGTCCAAGGTAATTAGATGTGCGGTATCAAATAAATCGCTTAGGGTTTCTAAAAAACTGTTTCTTTTTTCTTGATGTCTCGGTATTTTTATTTTTTGCTTTTTCCAATGTTTCAAAGCTCTTTGTAAAATTTTCTTAATTGTTTTAAGCAATTACATCGATCACGGGTAAGAATTCTTGCCTTTTCTAGAAAATTAAGCACTCATCGATGACCAAACTAACACTATTTGTCAAACTCAACTTCACTTTTCCCATGTTATAAAACAAAACCCCACGTATTATATGAGACATTTCGTTTCAGTGGTAATTTAGAGCCTAGAATTTGATTTTTCATAGAATCAACCAAAAACAAATTTTCCCGTAACATTTTTTTTTAATTCAACTAACCAAGAACTATCGAAAGGCTCAATTGACACATTATTATAAGTTTATTAACTTAAAAACCTTACCTACGCTTGCTTAGATACTCGTAAAACAAAAACCATTTTTGTATATGGTAGCGGCCGAAGCCGATTTCAGGCCAAACTTATTTGTCCTAGTCCAAATCGGTTTATCCTACGCATGTCAGGATATACTAAATAAGCCCAGGATAATCTACTTTGGCCTAAATACTTCAGGCTTAACTAATTTGGGCTAGGCCGAACCGATTGAATCGTCGCAGGTGACAAAATAAACACGGGGATTAACTGAGCCTGCGACAATTCAATAAGTTCGATCAAGCCTAAATTATTTATTGATCTTTAAAACAGAGGTTGGACCTTTCATGTCGTCTGGAAAGGCAAGATTCCCTTTTTTTTACACACACTCGAAGTGTTTTTTTGTTTGTTGATAGCATGCATTTCGTCTTTTCCTCATGGCCTTTCAACTTCGTCTGTTTTTCGATCACCGTGAATGCCATTACTCGTATTTCGACACACTGGGAGTGAGCGTTGGACAAATTTGTTAACGATAGCGTCTTCCGTGTTGACACCTACCTGCGTACTATCTGCTCCAGAACCAGATTGAAGACAGTTCGTTAGAGCTGTTCCGAAACTACACTTTGCACCGCTAGTTCTCGATTTGCACCGTATAAAAATTTGGTCTGGTACTCGTATATTGCGATTAGTGTGTTGTAGAGCGGCTTCAGACGCTCACGTTGTACGTTGGATAGGATCTTTAATGCGACATTTAGCAGGGGTAAGCCGAGATAGTTCTTTCAGGACAAAGAATCGCCCTTCTTGTAGATGGGACATATAGAGCTGGTAGAACAGTCATTGGGCAAACTCTTCCTTCATTCATACCTGGTTGATAGTTTGGTGCATGCTAAAACATTACCTGCGTATTTGAAGACCTCCGCTGGCAGATTATCATAGCCGGGGGCGTTGTCTATACTGGATGGTGTTACCGGTTCTTCAATAAGTGGCCGTGGGTTCCCTTCGTGCCCTATCACTCTCTCTTCATTAGTCCAATTAAGCGATTGCTGGAAGTGCTGCTTTTGTATATCTACTATTCCCCGCGTTTCGGTGACTAGATTCCTATCGCTATTTCGAAGAGCCTGTGTTCCGGGCCTGAAGCTAGCCGCCAGATCGCAAGAAGCTTCGATTCGCTTGAGCTAAGAGATGTATTGTGTCCTTTTCTCTCTTAGCAGGATTTTCTTCTCTTCCCTTCTTCTGCTTCAATACTCTTCCCTCGCTGCTCTGGTTTTGGGTTGCAGCGTTGCAAATGTGCATGCTTTGTCGGCACTTTCCGGCTAACGCACACATCATTATACCATAGACTCTTTTTCTGGGGTGTCTGGTAACCTGCTATGGTCTCAGCTAAGTTCTTAATGGTGTCTCGCTACTGGTTCTAATTTTTTAAGCGTTTGTGGATGGGGAGTCCAGGTTGGGTGTTATTCCGCCGAGTTACTGGCCGGCCATGAAAAAAATACAAAAGTTACGAAGCAACAATAAGCCTCGGATACGGACGGACAACCAATGCAAACGAATTGAGGATAACGAACTTCGGATATGCACGTGGAATGTTAGGTCCCTTAACAGGCCACGAGCAGCCAAACAACTAGCGGAGGCCCTAGACTGCTGTAAAGCAGACAAAACCATCATCCAAGAAATGAGTTAGAATGGGCCAGGCAAACAGAGTATGAAAAACTGTGACATCTACTAAGGCGATTCATATTTACGGCAAAACAAGCGCCTATTCGGATGCGGATTTGTTGTTGGAGGCAGTCTTACGCAAAAATCCTTGAATTTCCGACATATGAACGAACGCCTTGTAGGAATCCGCATCAAGGCTAAATTTACCAACATTAGCCTGAGATACGCGCGAAATAAATAATCTTTGAGTTAAATCGAATAAAAAAAAACTTTATTTATTTAAAAAGAACTTGATTTCACTTGCAAGGTTAACAACGAACGAATGCTTAGAATGCTATCTTACGTCTACTTATACACTATGAAATGTTTACTCAGCTTTTTCTGCATTCCCACAGGTATGCAACTGTATGTGATCAGCGGAAAAAGTCTGGGAACATTTCTGTAACTTAATATCTACTGGTTCTAATATCTTTCAAAATATTCTCGATATCTGAGTATGCTGATTTATACATAACTTCTCCGTCCTTTACTTTAAAATTCTCCTGAATTTTGTTTTTTACTTTGACATTAACAGATTGCTGTATTTTGAAAGATATAAGAATTATGGTTACTAAAACAATTAAAATTATGACAAAGCTAACATTAAGTGAATATGAAACATTTTTATGGTATTGTAATTCTTTAATTTTATTAAGATTATTTTCATTTTCAAATATAATTTCATCTAAAGTTATTTAATCAGTAAAAATTGTAAAATTTTTGTACATTGGATAGTAAAATCGCTCTTGGAAGCTCTCTTTTATGTTTGACAAATAATGATCTAGAATTTCTATTTTACAATTATTAAAATGTATTAACACGTTTCCAGTTATATTTAAATTTCTGTTGTCGCAATTTTGACTTATGTTTAAATTATTTGCATTCTTTATTAAAATGGTTTCTTCATCTATTAATATGATTTCAGTTTGGTTATTTCTAATTAATTTACAATTTTCTTGAAAAATACAATGTTTACTTATGCTTAATTCATTAAGATATTTAAATTCTTCATACGAGTACTTATAATTGATTTTATTGTATTCTACTACCTTTTCTTTAGAACAATCGATTTCTTTTCCATTTTTGTTTGTAATCGGTACTATTATTTTTAGTGGAATCTGTTTAAATTCTTTTGGGATTTTTATTGCAAATATAAGAGTATCATTCTTATATTTAGTAATGCCTAATTTAATATTTTTCATTTTATGCAAATCTATATTGTATTTTTGTATCTCCTCATCTGTTAGGATGTTAGGATGTTAGGATGTTAGGATGAATTATTTCCTGTCTTGCTGATGCTACATTATCTTGTATGTGTTCTATTTTTTCTTTTATTAGTTGTACTTTAAAAAGCTGATCAACAAATAAATTCTGTTCAGTTGTTCGACTGGATACGAGTACATTGTTTAGTTGTCGCAAAATTATTTCCCTGTCTTTCTTAATAATATCTTTAAGCTGTCTAAATGTTCTATTGAAACTATTATTTATTATAATTTGCTGGTTTAAATTACTAATTGAATTGTGGTTATTGACTTCTATATTTTCAAGGTGGTTTTCAATGTCTATTCTATCTTCTTCGTCTAATGTACCGAAAAGCCACTTTGATGCTTTTCCTACAATGTTTATTAAACCTCTTTTCTTTCTATTATCTCTCGGAATAATTGTTTTTACTATATTTGTTAAATGTATGAGTTCTGTTTTAAGTAGTTCTTTGTGTTGTACGTCAAGACTGTCTATATTTAATGTTATGTCATTTAATAAATTTATTATGTCTTCTGGTTTGATCATGTGAATGATAATGTCTGTCTTAACGACTATGTCGACGTCATTAAGTTTGATTTGAGTAAATCCTGTTTGTTCCTTTATGTCGTATATATGTAAGAGTCCGTTAGTTGGCGTTATTAGTAGGAGTAACAATGTCCTCGTGAAGAGCTGAAAATTTTGGTTGTCGTTTAATATTAGTGGTATGAACGTTTGCTAATTTACTACGCTTAAATTTAGGTTGATGTTTATGTCTAACTGCCTTATAGTTTTTTATAAATCCTGTGGACCTCTCTTCAATGTAATCTTCGCGATTTTCGTTGGACTTTTTGATATTCTTTTCTTTTGTTGACCTTAAGTTTTGTCTTACCTTTTCAAAATCTATTCTTTTATATTGAACTTCGCTAGGAGTTGTTTTTATTGTGGAATGTATTCTCTCATTATAGTTTCGTATGGCCTTTGTTATTAATCTTTTGATTGATATATTTTGTTTATTTAATTTTAAAATTCTACATTTTTCTAATATGGTGTTATGAAATCGTTCTATGTCAGAATTTCCGGTGTGACTATTTGATTTGGTAAAATGTATTTCTACATCTTCCTCTTGTAAGAATTCTTTGATATGGATTGATTTGAACTCATTATAAGCTATAATCTTTTTAGGTTTTCCTACTTTAGCAAAGTGATTCTCTAATTCCTATACTATTGTAATATGGTTCCTGTCTGAAAGATAGTACGCTAATCCAAATTTTGAAAACTTGTCGATAATTGTTAGAAAACTACACTTCATTATGACAAATGTATCTACATGAATTATTTCGTTAAGATCTGTTGCTGTTTCGGATAATTGAAATTTTGTTTTTATTGGTTTTCTATCGTATTTAACCTGTTGGCATATCTCACATTGGTTTATAACTATTTGAATTATTTCTTGTAATTTAGGGTAATAAATTTTGTGTTTGATAGCACTGTAAGTTTCCTGAATTCCTGAATGTAAACTTTCCTTCACATGATAGAATGATATTTGTTTTACTATTTCTACTTCTGTTTTGATATCTTGCGCTCTAAAAGAACATTTAACAAATTTAATTTGGCTATCGTCTGAAAACATTTCTCTTAACTTTTCCTGAACTACGTTATATTGATGATCTGGTAATTCTGAAAAAATACCAATTTTTCCTTTTTTTATAAAAAATTTAAAGATATCGGTTAATCTATCAAAGTCATATTCTGCTATGTATATTATTCGTTTTCCGTGAATGGTTTCAATTTCTTGGGTTTTGTTGTTAGTTAGAATTATTTGAGTTTTGTATTTGTTCACTATTTCTTCTTTGATTGGTATGTGGTCCATGAGTTCCTCTTCTGCTGAATGAATTGTCGCATCTGAATTATTGTCTTCCATATTAAATACAAAATCGGATATTGAATCATTTTCATTACATTCAAGTGAAAAGTTGTCTGTACTATGGGATTGTTCTTCTTCTTCCTTATTATGAGTAACGTCCTCGTTGGGTTTAATTCTACTCAGAAAATCATCTACTCTGTTTTCTTTACCCTTCAAATATTCGATTTCGAATTGGTATTCTCCTAGCTTTAAGAGCCATCTCTGATGTCTGGGAGAAAGATCCTTACCTTTGTATTTGGCATGCAAAAATTTAATCGGTTGGTGATCTGTATAAATCTTAAATTTATTCCCATAAAGATATGGTCTAAAGTAGTTTACAGACCACATAATTGCAAGAAATTCTTTGTCCGTAGCTGAATAATTTTTTTCGTGATTATTCAGGGTTCTCGACGCGAAGCATACAGGATGTCCCTCCTGGGATAAGACTGCTCCTATTGCATAATTAGAGGCGTCTGTTGTTATACAAAATTTATTTTGAAAATTAGGATATTTTAAAATTGGATGACTGGTTATAAGAATTTTAAGCTTTTTACCGATATTTTTTCAGGATTTGGTTTTAAACCTTCCTTTGTTAGGATGTGTCCTAAGAATTCTGTCTCCTTCTTCATAAAATTACACTTATCGATTTGTATTTTTAATTGTTTTGATTTCAATACATTGAATATATCGGTTAATGATTTGATATGCTCTTTTAATGTTGTACTAAAAATAAGTATATCATCAAGATATACTACACAGGTTTTATTTATGTAGTCTCTCAGAATATCATTCATGAGTCTTTGGAATGTCGCTGGGGCATTCTTCAGACCGAATGGCATTCTGATGAACTCATATAAACCATGAGGGGTGACAAAGGCTGTATTTTTTCTGTCTTGTTCTTTAATTAGCACCTGATGGTACCCCTTAGCAAGATCCAACGTTGTAAAATACTGTGCCTTACCTAACTTATCCAAAATTGAACCTATGTTAGGTAATGGAAACTTGTCGTCAACTGTAACGGCATTCAGTTTCCTGTAGTCAATCACAATTCTGAATTTTTTTTTACCTGAGTTGTCCATTTTCTTAGGAACAACTATAAGGGGGCTGGAATATTTGGAATTACTTTTCCTTATAATTCCTTGTTCCTCCATTTCTTGGATTTGTCTACGTACCTCTGCCTCATGTTGAGGTGGATACCTATATAATTTGGCGTTGATTTGTTGATCTGTTATTGTCACTATTTCGTGCTCAATTTCTGGGGTGCTAGTGAGTCTATCTCCCTCTTTAAAGAATAAGTTCTCAAATCTTTTCATCAGCTTTTCGACTTCTTGTCGTTCTTCTTCATTTAAATGGTCAGTATTGATGTGTTTTGTATAGTTATCAAGGGGTTCAAGTGAACATACATCATTCACTGTATATGGATGATTCACAAACTTTAAACATTGATTATTTAAGTTGATGATTCCTTCATCCAGGTTTATTAAAGTATTTAAATTGTTTAATAAATCCGTACCAATTATAAATTGGTACGTTCTATTAGAAAGTCTTTTTACTTTCCATCTTATTCGAGCATTAAGGGGAGCCCTTAGTTCCTCAGGTACAGGTGTATGTACCTCAAATTTTATATTATCTTTACCGGTAACTGTTGTAAAGTATATTGGTTCAATAGGAATTTTGGTAAATTCATCTAGTCTGTCGTCAATTATATTTAGAGTTGAACCCGTATCTACTAAAGCTAAATATTTGTTTTTATTAATGGTCAAATGAATTTGTGGAAGATCGTCCGAGGCTAATTCCAAAAAAAATTAGCATTATTTACTTCCGAAGTGTATTTATCATCTTTGCTTTGTTTATGGTCACTGGGACCCGGTGGTGCTGTTCTTTGTTGAGAATCATTCTGTTGGTGGCGATGTTGGCCCGAATGGTTGCTCAAATTGTCTAACTCTGGTGATTGCCTATTTTCTACATTTCCTATCTCCTTGGGTTCAGGTTTATGTGAGTTTTGATTGTGTTGTCGTCTCTGGTCTGAATTATAGTGTTGTCTAGATTGTCCTGAATTATGGTATTGTCGGTTTTGTCCTGAATTTCCCTGGTCTTGATAATCTTTTTTATGATTTCCTAAATTTCTAGTTCCCTGTTCTTGGTTGGCATGTCTTCGATTACTACTTCTACTTTCTTGTTTTGGGTTATTGAGTTTATTATGTTTTTGTTTCCTAAATTCATACCTAATGTATGAATCCTCAAATCTTCTTTTTCTCATAATTGAAATTATTTCACCTAAATCTGTTTTATCATATATTTTATCTAAGAGGACACCTTGTGTCATTTCTTTCACTGTATGTACTAGGAGGCTTTCTGCACTTGTTGAGTCAATACTTCTATCTTCTTTATAATAAACCCTAAGCTCATCTGTTTTATATTTTATGTTTTGAATTTCACTAGATAATTCACTTACATTGGTAACTTTGAGATTGGTGATCCTTTTATATATTTCGGATGGCTCCACATCTGGTCTATATCGAAGTTTGAGTGTTCCCTTTATTAGTTCCCAATTATCCGGTTGTGGTAGATTTATGATTGTGTTTTTTGCTTCTCCTTGTATTTTTTCGTAAAAGATTGCCTTCACCATACATTTCTTCAAGTTTTCTTCTTAGACTCCTGATAAGTAGTACTCTACACTACTTATAAATGAATTGATGATAACTTCACCTTGTCCGGTGAACGTTGACATGTGCTTTACTTCTCTTAATACTTTTTCTGTATTATCTCGAGATGCTGTTCTGGCTTGTAAAGCTTGGAATGCAGCGGCTAATTGTTCCAACTGTTGGTTCTTTTGTCGTAATTCGGCTGCTAATTCTTCCATTGTTGGTTCGTTCAATCCTCGTCTATTATTGTTGTAAAATCTTGTTTTGTCTTTTTTTCATCATGTTTCACACAGATTCTTTTACACTTTTATCCTAGCTGGAGATTGTCCATAAGCGGTAGAATGCAAATTAGAACACTGTTTTTTATTTATTTATTTTTTTTTTTCGACTTTATTTCACTAGCGTTTAATAATAACTTCACTATTTTCACGCTGTGTATTGATTCGTTATCACTGGATAATTCTTAGAATTATCCTACCGACTGCGCCAAATAAATAATCTTTGAGTTAAATCGAATAAAAAAAAACTTTATTTATTTAAAAAGAACTTGATTTCACTTACAAGGTTAACAACGAACGAATGCGTAGAATGCTATCTTACGTCTACTTATACACTATGAAATGTTTACTCAGCTTTTTCTGCATTCCCACAGGTATGCAACTGCATGTGATCAGCGGAAAAAGTCTGGGAACATTTCTGTAACTTAATATCTACTGGTTCTAATATCTTTCAAAATATTCTCGATATCTGAGTATGCTGATTTATACATAACTCGCGCGCCTCCACACAGAAGAAAGATGACGGCACCAAAGTTGCCTTCTATGAGCTCTTGAACAAGACTGACAAACAAGGCCGTAGCTATGTCATTAAACTTGTCCTTGGCGATTTAATGCAAAGCTAGGAAGAGAAGGCATCTTTGTTAGCACTGTCGGAAGATATAGCCTGCACTACACCACCTCCGATAACGGATTCAGACTTATCGACTTTGCGGCGGGACGAAACATTGTCGTAGCTAGCACTCGGTTCCCTTATCTCGATATTCACAAGGCGACTTGAAGAACTCCTGATCAATCAATCGTCACCAAGATTGACCATATTGCGATCGACGCAAGACACTCCTCCAGTATTACGAATGTCCGAACGTTCCGAGTAGCTAACATCGACTCGGACCATTACCTTGTTGTAGTCAAGGTACGGTTGCTGATATCCCAAACAACAACAAGACAAGCAACGAAGCCACTGGTTTGATGACGAATGCCGGCAAGCACATGCAGCTAAGCAAGATCCATACAAAGCGGCGCTGCACAGGAAGACTAGAGCTGCTCACGAGCTCTATGAGCAAAAGAGGAGAGGTGAACACAGGCTTCTCCGGAAAAAAAAAGAAACAGCATGAGAAGCGCCCGGTCGAGGAAATTGAGAGGTGCTTCTGCCGGAATGAAGTTCAGAAGTTTTACCAAAAGGTAAAAAAAACATGCCTCGGATACAAGTCCGGAACCGAAGCCTGTGGAGACGAACAAGGGAACATCG
Source organism: Volucella inflata (assembly GCA_928272305.1). Taxonomy (NCBI): domain Eukaryota; kingdom Metazoa; phylum Arthropoda; class Insecta; order Diptera; family Syrphidae; genus Volucella; species Volucella inflata. Next base: position 108,667,255 of record OV743720.1, on the reverse strand, counting down.
TAGTAGACGATGGAACTCCAGCATTATTTGTATTTGTATTTATTTGTTTTTGTATTTGTATTTGGATTAAAAGATAGGATATCGCAAGCGGCGATAATGGGTTTATCGGTCAATGAGGCAAGACTAAGTATATGCTGTCAAGCAAAAAGGGCACTGAACACTGACGTTTCGGACAGAACGTCACCGTCGACAGGTATAACTTTGAAGTAAAATGAACATCAGACAAAGAGTAACTTTTACCAATCGCTGCTTTTTTGGGCTAAAAAGGCAATTGACTAGTAAAGCCCTCTCCCGAACAACTAAAGTTACCCTCTATGAGACCTAAATAATCCCAGTTCGGCTCTATCGTGCAGAGGCATGGACATTATCAACAATATGCTCTTGACTGCTTCGAGAGGAAAATTCTTCGGTCCCGTCTGCATTGACAGGGAGTGGAGGAGGAGATACAACGACGAACTGTATGCACTGTACAGATCCAATACTTAAGATGGCTGGGTCATGTAGAGCGTATGGACACCAATGCTCGGGTTCGAAAAGTCTTCGAATCCGCTCCCGAGAGACAGTGCAATAGAGGAAGACCGAGACTCAGGTGGCACACGCAAGTGGAAGGGGACCTCTGCCAACTTAGCGTGCGAAACTGTAGGCGGCTAGCAAAAAATCGTACTAGCTGGAGACGCTTGTTTATTGACGCCTAGGTCCACCCCGGACTGTAGAGCCACGTAAAGTAAGGCTGAGGAGTGCATAGCCGAGAGTCTCTCACTCAGGGGCTCTCTGTAGACTCTAGCTACTCCAGTCGTGCTTGTGCTTGTTCGCAACTTTTTCTCGTTAGACAGCAGCTCTTATCAGAGTCGCGTTTGCCCCTTGGTATGTGTGAACGTTTTGAATTCAAGATATTCATCGCATCGATCAGAACATGTTCGATTTGGTCGGTCAACCATTTTTGTTTTTTTGGAAACCTTATGCTACTTATCACCGTGTTACTGAATGCCGGAATGGAATGCAAAGGCTTTGGTAAACAACCTATCCGATATAAAATGTTTTATTTCCCGATTTTAATATTGGAGTCCGTAGTCCGACGATCCTTATGTTGTCCTCCGGACAGGCTTAGTAGGCTCCGTCCAGGAGGTCATAGAACTCCTACTTGACAAGGTCTTACTCGGCTTGCCACTTTGTGGGAGCGTACAGTGTACGTATCAGGTGCAATCTCAATACAAACTCCGCTGACGTTCCGGTCCATAATTTTAAACAAGGACGACTGATATCTCTGTCATAACAATGTCCCTTTAACGTGGTAGGGAAGATACCGGGACGGCACAACCCCCAAGACTTCCCCTGCACGTGGTGAGAGTAGTTAACTTTTCGTGAATGGGAGGTGTTCCTACGCGAGCTTCTGTTTTCCGGCATTGTATTGGAGATCGCTATAGACCTGTGATTCAATTATGTCGAAGCAGCTTATATAGGTAAGGCCTGTATGAAACTGCTGGCGCCACCCTTGACTCTATCTGCTAGGTGGAACAAGAGCAAGTTCCTTAGTGAGAAACCCCTTCCCTCCCTCTCTCTCGACAACTTTCCACAGGGATTGATTACCTCATCACTAGTAAAGATACAATGCATCCAGTAGTCACCAATGTGGCGGTGAGAAGAGGGTTGGCAGTGAGGCTAAGGTGAGGGCCCTTGTGCTCCCATATATCCGCGTCACTACCTTTCAACCGCAAAATTTACAGTAAACATATCTTAAAAATTCCTACATTCATACAATTTTTAGTTTTTCTCTTTGCGGTTTTGAAATTATTGACACCTAAAGCTCTTCTAATAATGGTTAATTTGTTTGTATCTCTTTTATTATCAATATGAATTGATATTAAAACGAACAAATAAACAACAATTGGTTGTAGATGTCAAATTCCATTAGTCATGAGTTTATACCATTCAAGTCATCGATTTGGCAGCACTATTCTATTTTCTATTGTTCCAAGAAATTTGTTATATTGCAGTTTACTCTAGAAGACGCGATTCGCCGGATTTTCGTTATTCGATTCTTTAAATCATAAATCATAAGATTCTTTAAATCATAAAGAATCTAACTCTACATTTCGGGAAAGAAAATAAGTCAGCGTTCGCTTGCACAAAATGGGTACCCCCGTAACATTAGACGCATACAAATTAAGCTGCGAATTGATTGGCCATAGCTTGGACGTCCGTGCTGTTTCACCGGGTATGGATGAGAATATCATTTCTGGGTCGCGCGATAAATCCGTGAAATTATGGAAAAGACTTGGGTAAATACAAATCAGCTCCCTAAAATGTTTTCCTCCTTTATTGCAGAGTGTTTTTGTATAATTTTTTTCTTTGTTTAAGAAATGAATACGTTGAAGGTGTAACACTTCGTGATCACAAAAACTTCGTATCCTGTGTTTACTACCTCGAGGCTGATCGACTTATCTGCACTGGAAGCAATGATTCCACTATTTGCATATACAAAGAAGATGGTTATGTCCCTGCTCTTGTTTTAAAAGGTCATGAAGACACAGTTTGTTCTATAAGTAAAGGCCTTCAACCAATGAGCATAATCTCAGGAAGTTGGGATAAAACAGCCCGCGTTTGGACCATAGATCAATCCGGTTCAACAAGTGTTGTCGTTTTAAAGGGACACGAAGCAGCTGTATGGTGTGTAGGATCACTGCCTAATAGTCGATTTGTAACCGGATCTGCAGATAAAACGATTGTCTATTGGAACGCCTTGGGCGAACGTCTAAAGGTTTTAAAAGGTAAGTGAGTTCATATTTAGATAAGTGGCTTTAAAAAAAAAAACTTGTTTTCTTACAAACATAAGGACATATGGACTGTGTTCGTGCACTCATCGGCCTCAGTGATGGCTCCCTAGTAAGTTGTGCTAATGATGCCGTGATTCGCTATTGGAACGAAGATGGAGAATGCGTTAACGAGTTTTGTGGTCACACAAACTATATCTACTCAATGCAACAAAATTTGGCCCTGGGGAGTGATATAATTGTGTCTTGCGGCGAAGATAGTACTCTTCGAATGTGGAGTATTACATCTGGTGAACTGGGGTCACCAATAGTTCATCCCTGTCAGTCGGTTTGGTCAGTTGCTTGTCTGAAAAATGGTGATATCGTAACCGGCAGCAGTGATGGTATAGTAAGAGTCTTTACCAAAGATGCCTCTAGGTTTGCTAATGAAGCGGTTCTTGCTATGTTTGAGGTCGCTGTAAACGCTCAAGTGCAAAAGATGAACGAAGAAATCGGAGGGATAAAGAAAAAAGAGTTAGTCATACGTAGAACAGGAAAACATCAGATTAACTAATTTATTCTTTAAATGTTAGCTTACCACAATTAAGTTCACTTCTTGAAAATGGAAAAACTGAAGGTCAAAGGAAGATGGTACAACATCCGGACGGTTCAGTTAAGTGCTATTCTTGGGAAGGTGGTAAGTGGAATTTAATTGGGGATGTTACAGGAGCAAGCGAAGGATCCTCATCTAACAAAAAGCTTTATGAGGGAAAGGTTCGTTGCAAATAAGTTTTTTATTAGTTTTTTATAATATATAATATGTTTATTTGTAGGAATACGATTATGTATTCTCAGTTGATATTTCTGATGATTCCCCACCTCTTCAATTGCCCTACAATCGTGGAGAAGATCCTTGGCACGTGGCACAGATTTTCATTCATAAACACAGTCTACCTCAAGCATATCTGGATCAAGTGGCGAATTTTATTGTAAAAAATGCAAATGATGGTGTTCCTATAGCTCCTCAAGCCCCAGCGAGGTAATTAACTATAAAATGAAAAATCACATTGAGCAAAAGCTGATTTACGTTATTTCTCTTTAGTGGGTATAGAGATCCGTTTACTGGAGAATCACGTTATGTTCCTGGATCGGCTGGAACTAATACAACAGCTGGTGGAAATGTTGATCCGTTCACTGGTTCTTCTAGTTATTCAACCGCTTCAAAGGTGGATGTAAAATTTGCTCAAGGAAAACATTTTCCCATCAGCACATTCCTGACTTTCGACAAGTGTGATCCACAAAAAGTGTTAGAAAAACTAAGGTAAACAATTCAAATAAGCAGTCAAAGGGATGATTTCACCATTCAGGTTGACAACCTAAACTTCATTCATAAACAAATTTATTATGTGTGCAATCATCTTCCTCTAACGCCTTTTAAATGAACGAAATATACTACTGTAAAAATAATCATGCTTCATTCTTCTCATTTACAGAGAATTCAATCGAAAGCAACCAGAGGGTGTTGCTGTCAGTGATAATCTCCTAGAAACAGTTGTCCAATTAGCTGCAGATGTCCCCGAAATCGATAAGACTGCCATTGACGCACTCTGTCATCTATTAAGGTGGCCCAGTGATATACTTTTCCCCGTATTGGACATAACCCGGCTAGCCATACGAAATGAACAAAACTTTAAATTTCTTGACTCCTACAAAATTCTCGACATTATTCTGCCGAAATTAAACAGCTCTGCACCAAATCAACTCATGGTCATTCGTTGTCTTGCAAACATGATGGTTCACCTCAGCGGACGAAATCAGGTCGAATCACATTTAGAGTCAACGATTGATGTTGTGAAGGAAATTAAAAGCGGGAGTCCAAATTTACAAATTGCAATAGCGACGTTCTACTTAAATGTAACTACGGCGCAAACATTGACCAAAGCTGACGGTAATGCTTGTCGTCTAGTTACTGAGGGTATTTTGGAGCTTCTTAAGTGGGCGCTTGATTTAGAAGCGTGTTATAGATCGATCCAGGCGATTGGAAATCTATCCACAACGCCGTTTGGACAAATGACAAGCGCTCAAGTGATATCTGCCGATTACGTTACAGACAGAATTAGAGATTTTGCGAATAATACACAGATTGCTGGTTTCGAGAAGCTGAATGGTGCTGCCAAAGCACTTTTAGCTGCTTTTTAAATAAACTTAGCGGGCATACGCCATAACATAAACTTTTTTTCTTTTTTATATTTATATTAGACTGTAACACGAAGCATATATACATACAATTTTATTTGTTAATTCGAAACAATTATCTCTTATGGAGGTGGACAATTCTAAATGAATAAAGGATTTATGAGGTTCTGCGATTGGATGTGTTTGCATTTGGTGAGATGTCTTTACGCTGTCGAATCCTTTCTAGAAGATCTTCTTTCCAACGTTCTTCTGGTATCCCCTGTGCCCATTCTGGAATAGCAATATTTGGAAGGGTTATACCGGCCATTGCTGACATTATCTGAAAGAGGTTTTTTGTTTGTTTGTTTTTAAGTTAGTTTAGAGATTTTTTTTTAACTCACCTGCGCTGTTCTAGATGTATCTAACTCAATTTCTAATTCACGCGGTCGTGGCTGATTCCAAACCTCTCTTTCAACTTCAGCGTCGACACTCTCAACATTGGGGAAATTTAGATCACCATTGGTGACCGGTTCAGTGAGGGTGTTGTCTATTTCCATAGCATCGTCCCCTTGATCGGTTATAGGAAGAGGCTGATATCCCGCATACTCATTCCCATCTTCCCCATCGCTGTCATCACTGTTATTTCCTCCGTGGTTAACTATATGTGAAGGATGAGGACGTAAGTCATCTTCACCGGAATCTCCAGGTAATTCTGGTGAACCCATTTTCAGTACTTTTTATTTTAATTATTTTTAAAATTACAAAAAAAAACAGGTTGCAGATTTTTCATGCGAAGTAAACAAAGAAAATTTTTACAAGACATCAAAATCTGACAGCTGACTTGTTTGACAGTCTTGGGAGAGTTTTAGACCAGTTTAAAGGAATTTTTAAATCGTTCCAAAATTGGAAAACGATTCTGGAATATCTTTAGCCGTTGCATTTCAAAACACAGGAAAACGTGTGGCTGTTATATTTTTATTTTTAAATGCATAAATTGTACGTAAGCAAAATTATATTGATTTTATTCCACCCGAAAGCCCTAGTATTAATTTTAATATTACTATATAGTTATTCGGGCTACTCCGACATGTTTGGAGCTCAGGCCGGTAAGGATTTCGGAGACTAAGTATGGGGTCTTGGAAAGAGATGGTGGCGGTAGAGCCCTTAACGGACCAACAATAGAACTCGCATCTCAAAACGGTTTACTGCCTTTCGGTCTGACCGACCCCTCGACTTAAGGATATCAATAAAGGAACTGGCGCTCCAGGATGGGGGTTGTGCCGCTGGGGTTACTGTCCAGGCATTGAAAAATATAAAATTTCAGAAACATAAACAAGGCCTAGATGCGGACGGATCTACTGTTGACATGCAAAGGATTTAAGGACAACGAGCTTTGGATATGCACGTGGAATGTTAGGTCCTTTACAACCTGATATGGACCTATCAATGTGGCTTCAGGCCAGAAAATTCCACCATCGACCATATATTCACACTACGGCAGATCTTGGAGAAAACCCATGAGGTTCAGATTCAATTTATACACATACACCATGATATCCGCCCGGGGCCACCCGTACTAGCTACGCCCCTGTACAAGTCACCTATTTATCAATTTCAAGGCTGCGTATGACAGCATCTATTGAGACGAGCTATACAGAGCAATGTCTAGTTTTGGCATTCCTACCAAACTCGATTTATACAATGCCAAAAAGGATTTAGACAATGCGATGCCCTGTCATGTGATTTCTTCAAAATCACCTTTGAAAGAATAGTACAAAACACAAGAGGCACAATCTTTCAAAACCCCGTCCAATTATTCGCATGCGCTGATGATATTGACATAATCGAAAAAAAGCAGAATGATGTGAGTCATTGAGAGGAAAGCGCCGAAATTAAGTGTAGCGGTCAACTATACAACTGCGAAATGTCTAGGTTTCCTTAAGCGATGTAAGAAATATTTCACCCCCTCTGATCTGGTTTCAATATATAAGGCTTTCATGTGTCCAAAATTGGAGTACAATGCTCACATCTGCTCAGGTGCTCCCAAAACTTCCTTGCGCCTACTAGATAGGATTCAAAACCGTGCTATTGACACCCTCGAACACCGACGTAATGTCTCCTGTCTCACCTTGTTCTATCGCTATTTTCACCACCAGTGCTCCTCAGAAATTGCCAGTGTCATTCCGCCCCTTCAAACCTCCAACCGTAACACCCGTCTCGCTATGAATGCTCATCAGTACACCCTCAAGCCCACTTTCGGACGTACCCTGAAATATCGTGATTTTTCCCAAGCCGAACAACTCGCTAATGGAATCCCCTGCCGAGCTCTTCATTTTCCAGTCATTATAACCTCCAAATATTCAAGACCAACGTACATCGGTTACTGTCTTTCTTTCCTCCCTAACTTTCCATCGGGTGTAATCATTTTAAGGGTACTAAGAACCCCTTGAGCGCGCGCTAATTATATGTTTATTTCATCAAGGTACTGCTAACAAGATTTGAATTTAAAAGACTAAAGATTCGCACTTTCTCTCATCTTCAATTTTTCATCACATAACATCACATGAATTCAAAATAAAGTGCTCAGCCAATTTTATATTTATAATTTATTCAAAAAAACAAATAATACTCTTATACAAAATGACTTTACACGCACGATTCTTGTTCATACGTAAGTTATATGTGAAATATTCATAAAACAAAAAACCTTACGCAAACCACCTTAAAAATCTAAGCATCGTTTCAGCTGAATACCAACAGTAAGGGTACTCCACATAGCAATTCTCCGTAACACCTTTAAATACTATTCCTCTAGCATATGCTGCACTCACTTCCAATGGGGCATTTCGATGAGTCAGTTTAATGAAATGCCCAAGTGTTATTGCCTCAGAGTCATTTGCCTGTGCTCCTGACATGATTTGACAAATTAATGATTGTAAACAACTGAGAGGGTCACGATCCAGGATACGCTTCCAGTCCACAGAAACGCCAGAAATCTCATTATTTTCAGATGTAGCGACATCACGTTTGCCGCGTAATGCTCCTTCAATTATTTTCGTTAGTGGTCGACGAATCCTGTCATAATCTTGAGCCAAAAGATGCATCATATACAGTGCCCCTAGTCCCATTGCTGCTAGAATTAAAAGCCTAAAAAATTGTTTCTGTTATTCTTGTGGATTAAATAACTTTTTTTTACCTGAATCCCATAACGCTTTAAATCGGCTATGTATACTGGACAAATTTCAAACACAGACTAAATGCTACTGGTCAGTTTGAACAACTCGCTTTCAATTTCGCTTGCAATGAAAATCTCAAACCGGAAATTACCACCAAACACCGAAGATGCTCTTCCGGATTATCACTTGTGGTAAGTGACATAACATAATATAGAAACGGCAATAGTTGCGAATTGTACGCATAGTTGCCTGCATAGATTTGAGCACCTAAACCGGTTACTGTGCCCGGCAAAGGTAGCATGGTCACATATGTGGCATTGGAGCAGGCCACTAAATTTAAATTCAATTGCACAAGTCCGTAAAACCACTGCAAAAGAGACTTACATTAGATGTATGTACGAGTATCTACAAGTACAACACATTGCACGAACCCGAATGCTATTACCTAGGAGGAGCTAAATGTGGAGGCAGTTAAAGCCATGGCTAGTTTACTTTGAATCATTTTTTCTATGAAAAGATGGAAACCGGTTGACATGATCCTTATTAAAGTGTTGTCACTGAGCGATCTCTATACTTTTGCTTGTGTACGCAGTGATTTCATTTTAATTTTGCATGCACGCATAGGTTGATTGTTAACAAGTTGACGTATTTTTTATTATTTCTTCCTTGTTTTCACTTGATGATAAAATATTTTTGATATGCTAATTTGTATTTTTTTTTTTTTACAAATAAACATACTCGTAGTTGACAAATAGAAAGTCATGTTAGGTGTTTTTGGGGTAGAAAAACATACTGGAAATAGGGTAACCAATTCTCGAGCGGATCTGGACACAATGTGAACACTTTAGTGAAAAAAACGTGTGAACCTGAAAATTATTATATACTAGGTGGGGTGAAAAGTAACCTCCTTGAGAATGAAAAAAAAAAAATTTTTATTTTATTCAATATAGTCCCCTTTTAGTTTGATACACTTATTCCAGCGATTTTCCAACTTCTTGATCCCGTCCAAAAAGTAGTTTTCCGGAAGGTCTGCAAAATACTCCTCCGTGGCGTCGATGATATCCTCGCGTGAGCTGAAATTTTTATTGATGCGCATCTTTTGAGGTTTGGGAAGAGATAGTAGTCCGAGGAAGCCAAGTCGGGCGAATACTGTGGATGCGACAGCAATTGGAGCCGTAGCTCATTGATTTTAGCCGGCGCACTGTCTTGCAAAAACAAATTTTTATTTTCGCTTCATGTGAAGCCGTTTTGCAGCGATTTCGGCCTTCAGCCGCTCCAATAAAGCACAGTAATAATCGCTGTTGATGGTTTTTCCTTTTTCGAGGTAGTCCACGAAGAGAATGCCATGACAATCCCAGAAAACCGACGCCATAACCTTTCCGACCCATTGCGCCTCCCTCGGCCGCTTCGGAGCACTCGTGCCGGCTTCAGTCCATTGCCGGGCACTCATTCTGTTCTCTGGTGTGTAAAAGTGGATCCAGGTTTCATCAACAGTTACCAATCGACGCCAAAAGTCCGCCCGATTCCGCATCAGCAAGTCCAAACACTCTTTCGAAGTGCTCTCGCTTTCGTGTTTTTGGTCAGGTGTGAGCATGCGCGGCACCCAGCGGTAGGATAACTTTTTCATATGCAGAATATTGCCCAAAATATGGCGTGTGCGCTCAGTACTAATGTTTGTGGTATCTGCTAGCTCGCGCACCTTCACTTTCCGGTCAGCCAACACCATTTCATGTATTTTTTTGACATTGTCCTCTGTAACCGCATCGGAGGGCCTACCGCTGCGGACTTGATCGGTAGTGGAGTTGCGGCCACCACGAAACTCTCGAAACCAATATTTGACGGTGTAATCTGACGGAGCATTAGCCCCATAATATTTATCCAACTTTTCTTTTGTTTCCTTCGCCGTTTTGCCTCTCAAAAAATAATGTTTTATGAGAGAAGGAAAATCGTTTTTGTCTATACTCAACATGATGCCAAACACGTCAACAACATCAGCTGTCAAAACAAAACTAAAGACAGTCTGCCTAAATATGAACGGACTTCAAGGCACCATAACCTTTTTCGCAGTAGCAGCGCTTTCTGGCGGTTAAGGAGGTTACTTTTCACCCCACCTAGTATAATCTATCTGAGATGTATATTCCATTTAATAAGAACATCTTCAGCTGCAAGATGGAAACTTCAATTAATATTATACCTCACTTACTTGACGGATTTCGAAAACAAACTACATTCCAAAAAGTCTTAACCTACCTAATTTTAGAAATTTTTTTAATTCTTATTGTATATTGAAATACATATACTTACGTGCGCACGTGTTTTTATTTTCCATATTAGTTAACAATACATTATTCTTATCATGCTTTGTTGCTATAACTTAAAAACTAGTAACACATTGACGCATTGAAAGGAAACGACGACGGTTTTTCTCGTTTAGCAAATCACCATTGTTCTTCATCGTACCAAACAATATCTTTCGTGTCGTGCATCCTTACCAACTGGGGACCCTCTGCACTACCGCACTTACATATATATATAAGTAAATGAATATTCATGTTGGTATATGCACTAAAGTATACAACAATCTTCACCCTCACATCGATTCGACTGATAAAAATAGTCTCCTTGTAAGGGCAAAAGCACCTTTGGCTCGAGCCAGAACGGTATATTTTTGTTTATTTAAATATAGATATCTGACATAATATCGACAAGCAAGTTCCTGCCCCTGTCATATTTCTTTTGTTAAGAAATTATAAGGAGTATTCGGTGGTGGGATACTTACCCTATACTCAGCCTCTTGAGTTTAGTTTAGCCAATCAAGCAGGCAAATACAACAAAGAGTCGGCATATGAAGTATCCTCCCCCATCTTGAAATTGAATCGTTTAGCAGAAATGTATTTTTATCTTCCTCAGAAATTTATTGATCACCACTTCGAATATTTCGAAGAAGTAATTCTGTATACAAAAGTTAGAAAACTACATGAATATTTTATTTTTGTTTGTATTTTTTTTTTATAAATTAAATTCAGTAAAAAATAATTATTTTAATATTGTTTTTCAGAGAAATAAACGCCTTGTCTTTTTTTTAGACATAATATCGATCACTTCATCTGGATCCACATGAATACCTGAGTGAACAGACAGCATTGCAAGTGCGCTAAATCTTGGATGGCCCATGACGCTTCAGGATACTGTTTTGATCCTTTCCATCATTGAAAAGGTTCTAGCTGTTGTAACAGGTAGTGTGAACAAAATTGGTATCAAGTAGCTTATACTCCTGAGGTGGGTCTTGTCACATATATCTAGCAGTTTCAGAAAATCGTTAGAGGCATCAATCGATAAAATTTTTTCGCACCAGAGTATGTACTCCGATTTAACAGCTGACAAGGATATTGCGTTATTTTCTTTTAATCATTTTTTCCTTTACTTAGGTAGCGTTTTCCTACATTAACTAAGTGATGAGAACTATAAAGGAGCAGCAGACAGAATAGTTTATGCAATTTCACGAAAGTTTGAAATGATGAGATTGAGCCGAAGGAAAAACAGACACGACAGAATTATTCCCCTGCATGATGATGCTCGTTCACATATTGCGGCATCGGTCAATGCCTACTTAGAAACACTCAACTGGGAAGTCCTATACCACCCGCCGTAGTCACCACACATTGCCCCATCCGATTGTTCCAATCGATGGCATATGGCTTGCCTAAGCAGCACTTCACATCATATGAAGATAACAAAAATTGGGTCGATTCGTAGATAGCCTCAAAAACTAAGTGTTCTTCCAACACGGTATCCGTATGCTCCCTGATAGGTAGGAAATATAAATGGATAGTTATGGACAATAAATATGCCAACTTTTGAACAAAAAATGACGGAATCTTTTTGGACTCTTATAATTCTATCGGCAGTATTCAGATGCGATGTTGGCATTTAATTTTGCGAGACATGAAAGTCTCGTATCGCCAAATTTTTTGTTTTTTTTTTTTTACAAATCACATTAAAAGAGATTATATTCAGCAAAATTTTCACAATAAGTTTCGTTTATTTTCTTTCCACTACAATCTACTTTCACTAGACTTACATATTAATATAAATATTTATTTGAGTAAATAGACTTAAAACTAATCGTTTGTTAGAATTTATTTCATGATATATATATATTCCTCATTTTGTTTCTTTGTAGTACAACTTTATTTACGGTTATGTAATGCTATTATATGTTTAATTTTAGTTGATTCTTAAAAAAAATGTAAAAATCCCTATGAATATAGTTTTCCTTTTTTCACTATTATTATTATTTGTATCATTTTGATTTCTTTTCCTTAAAGAGTGTAAAGAGATAATTTACTTTCAATAAATAACAGTTAAATAAAATGATGCATTATTATTAATTAAACAATTACTACAATACAGTAAACACTGGGAAGAATAAAATTACAAGTACACATATTTTATTAAAGTATTTTATGCATGGATACTTTAAAAGTTGCAACATTATTTAATTTGGTTCTTTTTATGCATGTGGCGATGGCGATGGCGCGATAGTTAGCTCATTGGACTATCACGCAGACAGTCTGGGTTCGATTCCAGGCTGGGTCACCAACAATTTTTCAAATCGCCATCACCCTTTCCGCGGGCAATGGCAAACTCCCGAAAGTAAAATTGCCTACGAAAAAGCTTCTAAGGAGTGCCGTTCGGACTCGGTGATAAACCGTAGGCCCCGCTCAGATGTGACAAAAATTACAACATGAGCATCACAAATGAGTGTCAAGAAGCTAGGCCATGGCCCATACCGGGCTGCCAGCGCCACAGTGTTGTTTTTTTTTTCTTTTTTTTTTTATGCATGTAGTTGATAGTGATTGATGAGACTTTAAATTCTAAACAACTTTGGAAAAACAATTTGTAAAATCAACAAAAGAAAAAATAAAACAAACAAAATTATTACAGTAGGTACAATTAACAGTGGAAACGAACGATGATGTCTTTCAAAAAGGTGTAATCGTTTTTGTTTCATATATCAGTTTCTTAGTTTCGCTCAGCGTCATTAAAGTTACTTATTGTCGAGTTTCTTTCTTTAGTTATATATTTCTATTTTTTTAACAGCTAATTATCATTCTTTGCTACAATAAAATTACCATTTCAACGTAGAAAAAATTCTAAACAAGTTATGTTGACTAAAGCGTTTATTGTTACTTCGAAGCAAACATTCTACGAGAAAATTTCCAAGAGTTAAGCTCACAGATCGATTGGTTTTACAAGAACCAATCACAGCTGCCGTTTAAAAATTTATATTTCATTTTTTATCTTTATAAGAAATAGAAAAACAGTTTAGTATATTTTCCTGTGTTTAATATATCTTCCTCTTCAACTCTGATGTCGAAGAGTAAGAATACAAATTTACTCCACATACTTGGCAACATCGAACATTTAATATCTAGTTCGCTACAATCAAGTGTATTTTGTTTTTTATGTTTTCTTTTTTATTTTTATTTGTAGTTTTTGTTTTTGTTTTTGAGCACAAACATACATATATCCTTATATTCAAAAGCAAATCCATACAATATGTATTTCTAAAAATTATGGTCTAATACCTTCTAAAGCTGAATGCAGGCAGTGTCTTAGCACAGCAACAGGCTACGACATATAATATACCAAAAAAAAAATTTAATTTGGCCGTTTGTCTGGGAACAGAATTCATTGTCTGCTCATTACGGAAGAGTTTTTCGATTTTGAATGCCTGTGGGACTGTTATTAAAGGCAATAAAAACCAAAGTGAGTATTTTAATCCATAAACCACAAAAATGCTATATGGGGTGAACAGAAGCAGAGCGTAAAGAACATGCGACGAAGTTCGTCCAATAAGAATTGCCAAAGTGACGATGCCAGCCTTTCGGTCATTTTCTACGTCACGGGTATTGTTACTATGCAAAATAGCTTCAGTGTTCAGTGCAAGTGGGATTGCATAATAAATTGTTCGCCAGTCGACGTGACCAGTTTGTGTCATAAAGGCAAATAGAACAGATAGTGGACCAAACAAGATAAGTATAACCACATCACCAAGAGCAATATATTTGAAACCTATACCACCAGTGTAAAGAAAGCTCGATGAAAGTCCTCCAAAATAGATGAGCGCTAAGTGTTCCATTTTTGCGGGACTAAGTATGGCCAAGAATATGAAGCCAACGCAGCCAGCCATATAGAGGATAGCACCAAGCGAAACAACCTAAAAAAAAAAGGAAAAAGGCATTTGTTATTTTTGGGAAAATACAATTTCTAAAATAAAAACCATTATTTCCTTATATTAACACACATAAATGTCATTTTCAATATTAAAATATAAATATACAAAGCTCCTAGGTGTCTTACATATAGATCAACAAACAACTGTAAAGGGAAGCATTGTCGACCTGTCGTTATTCCTTCACCTATCGGCGTTCAATTGTAGTTTTAAAATTCTAAAGAGCTGATAAAACCAAAGAAGACACAGATTATACAAATCTGTCCAACGAGAGGAAATATTCAAAAACGGTCACGACAATATCTAAACATCTTACTGTCAACCAGATAAAGAATTTTCAACTCTTCCTCTGATGTTTTGAGTTTCATTTGACCACTTTGACGACGAATGCTGACTTACAAACAGAGCAAATACAGATTGTGCAAAATAGGAGTCAGAAATGAATAGAAGGCGAAAATAATTGATCTGGTATGTTAAGAGGAGTTAACAGTGGAAATGATATTTGTAATTTTGTTTATGTTTTTTTAAACCCAGCCAGGGACTCATAGTGCGAAAGGGAATATACTGAGGCTCCAACAAGAGGAAATAACTTTTCCAAATCTACAAACAAAAATGTTGAAGGAACTAAAATCCAGCTCTTTGAAATAGCAATGACAACATGGCCGCTATCAAGCCATCTGCTTAATGGGCTCACTTGATTATTAAAATCTTCTTGCAACACTATGTGAAAACTCTTTTGTCAACGAATTAATCGGTCCTTATCATTGTCAATAAAAAATTCCAGTCTAATACTTACTAATAAAAATACAAACGTGATGAAAATAGCTTATATCAAATAATATTGTACAAAACTCGCGAATCAACATCAGAAGCACAATCTATTCCAAATCAATACGAATGGTTGTATATGCTTACATAATGACACTATGAAAATAATACAACGGGCTACATGAAGAACTATAATATTTAACATGGAACTTCAAGCCAAATTGTATTTTTTGACAAATTAACGCAGGCCTTTTAAGTTACAAATTCCTTTTTGCCGAACTGCAAAAGTAAGGGTCGCATGGTCATTTATAGAATTTTTGAATCTCAAGGAGAGAGACGACGCAGCAGAAGACGCCAACCGACGGCGACGGAACTAAAGTTGAATATGAACTGGGTGGTTATAATCCTCACCCCCTGTAGCAATTTAAGGTGACGATGGCGATTTAAGCTAAATATTTTCCCATTTCCCATTCAGACAGATTTTTCAGTTTCAATTTAGCATACATATGTAAACTTCAAATAGGTTGCCCAAATCAAACGAGATTGTGTTGTATAAAACGACATTAGAACATTTTACTTAGCTAAAAAACTAATTCACTTTACAGGTAGTCAACAATGTAAGATACCTACAGGCAACCCTTTTATCTGACTAGAGAAGGTAATGATTCTGGAGACATTCAAGTGCTGCTCTCTAGTACCATCGATTGAAACAAAGAAACAAACATAAATGGATATCATATTCTAACTATATATCTAAAGTCGAATTTGGTGATCAATTGACAGTGAGCTTGCCAATGAATATTTAACTTACAATAGAAAATTACTCAATTTTTTCTTTATTTGAAATGCTAAGAACTATGCCCTCATAATTAAATATATACATTATCTGAAACCTAGCAATTTTTAAAAATATTTGGCAATAGAATATATGCTTCAACAATTTCTTAATAAAGTTAATTTTTTTTTTTCAATTTATTCTTGTTCTCTGCATGACTGATTACAAAGTAAGAATGACTATGCAATTTTAAGCAGACACTATAAACACGTACAACCAATAAATTCTCAAAATTACTCCCACAACTACTTAGTTGTTCTTTGGTGCTCATTGTTCACTCTCTGTGGTGTATATTTTTATGCAAGAATATATCCTTGATATACTCCCTTGCTCTTTTATCCATTAAAGACCGACTAAATTGTGTCAGGTCAAGTGCAGTGGAGGTTAGAACAGCAAAAGCGACAAAAATTACCACAGGCAACCTAGAAAGAATTTTCAGAAAGGTAGTGGTGCTGATGGGAGGCCAAATTATTGAAAAGCTTTTTGACCTATTTACCCGTTCAAGTTATTTGACATATTCATTGACCTAATTTTAATTTAAAAGCTCTTACCTATACGAAACAATCCTATCGACAATACTTTTCAATTTAAACAAAAATCCGATCAAAAGAAAATTGCATGCTCAAATGATATTAATGGAGGCTTTCTAAGGAAATCATTGTTTATTCTAAATTTTCCAAGCACAAACGCAAACTGTTTACGTGATTTTTAAACATTACAAATTAATTGCTTTTCATCAAACACACGCCGAAGGAAGTTCACCTTCAGATTTCTCTCTAATGTTTTCTTCTATATTTTGGCAACAAAAAAGTAATATTGAACAAATGCCCCAGAAACACGAGGGGCCAACGTAATGAAAATTAAATTGTTAGCCATGAACTTTACCTGGAAATAAATAAATCATTAAATAAACTTACCTCATCTTTGGTCAGTATATGATCTACTAAAGTTCTATCATCAGCCTTGCGATTGTCAATGCCTTTTATGAAGTCAAAATACGTATTTACCACATTGCCCGCACAATGCACGGTCACAACGGTGAAGATGGTTAATACAAATGTTATAAAATTGAAACCTGATGCCCATTGAGAACGATATGCCAATGCTGAGCCCATTAAAGTAGGAACTAAACTCGCCGACAGTGACCACGGACGCAAAGCATGTAAATATG
The DNA here is from genome assembly GCA_928272305.1 of Volucella inflata. Classification (NCBI taxonomy): domain Eukaryota; kingdom Metazoa; phylum Arthropoda; class Insecta; order Diptera; family Syrphidae; genus Volucella; species Volucella inflata. The sequence goes on along the minus strand of OV743720.1, from coordinate 108,650,142 downwards.
TTTTTAGCTTCATAAATGTTCCCGAATGATGGTGGGCGTTTGACGATGGACGCTCCATCGGCACCGGATTTCCATTGGAAAGAATTTTATCATGCTGCTCTTGCTGTCGGATACTGGCAACCGTTGCGGCATTACATTGACTTTTGCCTTCAATCATGCTTTCTGGTTTGCTTGCAATCAACGGAACTCTCAAAGTTTCACTGGACATTTTGTTTTCTTTTTTATTTCAGGTCAATCTGTTACAAATCAAAAAAAAAAAAGTAGTTATAATAAGAAAAACAAAACAATATAACCATTTATGATTGTCATAAACTTTGAATTAAAAGTTCACTTAGATGCGTTTTAATACCTGTCGAAAACCTCCAAAAATACACACACGCACTGCAGTCGGTAGTTTCAAACTTTACGAAACAGATTCATCCGAGTATCCTTGCCCCAATGCTTAAATATTGCGGTAGCCGTCGCTCAACTCGCTTTGTTATGGAAATAAACACTTAAAATCCTCATGAATATTATGCTAATTGTAAAGGTGAGGAAAACAATTGTTCTGTTCATAACATTGCCCAGGAGCCTGGGTATTGTTGTAGCACTGTATTTAGGTTTAAATTTAGACAATCTGTTGTTTACAATTAAAAAGAAATCGGCATCCCCAAGGCGAGGTGGAAAAATCACTTCCAAATAAAACTTTCTGCTGGAGGTACTATTTTTTTTCTTTCTTCTTATTTTTTGTCTAATCAAACAACTGTCACGTCACCTAAAAATCATGTTTTCACTTTCTAGCGCATGTAGATATTGACGTTCAGGAATTTAATGAGCGATGAATATTTCTTGAGAATTTATTAAGTAATTCTAATTATACATGTATTTACGTATACTTGTTTTTTGTCAAATAAGATCAATCTATTTAAATATAAGAGTAGGTAGTAAAAATTAGACAATCGCATCGGCTGTTCATTTTGATGTTTGAATAATATTTGAAGCTGAGTTTAAATTTAAGATTACACCTTCATCTTCATCTGGATCACGATCTTCTTCTTCTTATTCTTTTATTAACCCTTTCCTCGTTATACGAACTTAAACGTAACGAGTTTCCCATTTTTACTGCATCGCTGCTGCTCCGCTTATGGGGTTGGCTAATGTCGCAGACCGCAGAACACGTCTACATAATGCTCGGTCCTGGATCGCTTCAGTGGTTAACCCCAGACGTTGTTGCGCATTTGCCATCTGAGAAATCCAGGAATTCTTTTTCCGACCTCGTTTTCTTACAGTTGGAGTGACCGTAGTTGATAGTGCCTTTTTAACCGGGTTTTCCGCAGATCTTCTTTGAACGTGGCAATACCAACTTATTCTATTCGCCTCAAGCTGTTCGGTTACCGAATTCTTTATATGTAGACTTCCTCTTATACGCGTAGATCTAATGCAATCGCGTTTAGTGACTCCACTAGACATCCTTAACATTTTCATTTCCGCTGCCGTCATTTTGTTTTTAAACGCTTCGTACATTGTCCAGCACTGTGAACCGTATATAAGAGCTGGTCTAACAACCGTGGTGTAGAGTTTCCCCTTTAATTTAAGTGGAAATTTTCGGTCGCAAAAGATTCCAGAATTTTTCCGCCATTTCATCCATCCCACACTCACTCTGTGGTTTACGTCGTCGTCACATTTCGCTTCCATGTTAACGATTGATCCTAAGTACTTAAAGATAGTGCTTTTCTGGATCACGATATGGAAGAATTAATTTATATATACATATTAAACAATAATGATTGCTCATAGTACTTCCAAAACAATTTTGCATTTTTAAATCTTTTGTAATATCGAATTATAAATTACAAATCGCTGTAATGCGATTTCTTTAACATCATACTTGAGAATAGTGCAAATCTCACGCACAAACACAAGAGGCACAACCTTTAAAAAGTCTGTTCAATTGTTCGCATACGCTGGCGATCGCGGCCATTAAGATGGAATCGGCGAAAATGGGTTTAGCTGTCGACGAGGGCAAGACGAAGTATATGCTGTCAAGCAAAAAGGACACTGAACACCGACGTGTTCGACAAAACATTACTTTCGACAGGTATAACTTAGAGTTAGTTCAGGACTTTGTCTACCTATAGGCTACGCTATGAATTCAGACAACGACACCAGCGCTGATATCGAACGAAGAATAACTCTTACCAACCGGTGCTTCTTTGAGCTGAGAAGGCAATTGACTAGCAAAGCCCTCACTCGAACAACAAAAGTTACCCTTTATAAGATCTTAATAATCCCAGTCCTGCTCTATGACGCAGAGGCATGGACATTATCAAAAATGGTTGAGGGTACTCTCGGCTTCTTGGTGAGGAAAATTCTTCGAGTGATTTTCGGTCACGTCTGCCTTGACGGTAAGTGGAAGAGAAGATACAACGACGAACTGCATGGACTGTACAGCGACATCGACCTATCCAGAAGAGTGAAGATCCAACGACTGCGTCACGCAGAGCGGATGAACACCGGTGCTCCAGACCGAAAAGTCCACCTAAGTGGGAGGGGACCTCAGGCAACTTAATAAGCGAAACTGGAGGCAGATGACAAAAGGTCGAGCCAGTTGGAGACGATTGTTGACTGAGGCCCAGGCTATATCAAATATTGTTGCCTTTGTACGTTTTGATTAAATATGAATAATATTTGGTTGTAAAAAGCAGCCAACATTAGTCTAATTTAACGTAATATTAAATCGTTAAGACCATTTCCTAGGTTACAATGGCTGCATTGTATGTAACTGTCGGGTGTGCAGACTTCAAATAATATAAGTCATTTTGAATGTTCATATTAAATTTCAAATCAATGGATTTGATGTTTGAATTGTCCATTGGGTGTCATATTTTTTTTGCAAGCAACAATTTTCTAGCATATTTATTGTAATAACGCAGGAAACGTCTGCATATTAATTAATTAATGATAACTATATCTGAAATCTGAGTTATTCAAAGATTGCCAAAAATTGTAGAAACGTGGATTTTTTTCCAAATCACTGCTTGTTTGTATTCTACTCATTCTTTCTCGGCAAAAAGGGAAATAAAACCTTCAATCAGAATTTTTTTAATTTTAACTAAATTCATCAATCAAGGTGAAGCTGTTTGTTTGTCTTGTTAACTTTGTCCTAAATCCTAGTAGAATATGAAATATCATAATCATTGCAAGATAGTACTACAAGTTCCTTTTCTTAGGAAGTTCTTGATGTGACTCATCTGTCGTATTCCTTTCGGCTCTTGTATTAATACCTCCTTTGAGTACCCAAATTTAAAAACCCATCTATGAACTATCTCGAATACGCAACCAAATTATCCTACCATTAACTATTGATATAAAACAGTTCTTACTTATTCTACTACATAGCAACAGAATCGAATTCTATTACTTTCTATACTTAGTTGTCATTTCGAGATGTTTTCATTTTGAGGCTCAACAAAAGTATAAACAGATTTCAAAACTTCAACAAAACCTAATAAAAGAGCTAACAATTGGTAAAATCGAATTACAAAAATGGATTACAACATTCATAAAGTCTGCCGTGTATGTTTAGAAGAAGGTGCTCTTACATCAATTTATAGCACCGAGTTCGCGATGATGCCCTCGACCATGATGATGATGTGTGCAAAAATAAGAGTAAGTTATTTGGAATAAAGGACTTACGTTTACCCTAGAATACTCAAAAGTGTTTCAAATAGGTTTATAAAACCGATGGCCTCCCGGCTGTTATATGCAACAACTGCATTTATCGTTTGGGAGTAGCATATCACTTTAAGCAGGAGTGCGAAAACTCAGACATTCGACTTAGGCAGTATTTAGGAATACTTGATAGAGGCTATGGGTAATCTCTTTTTCGTATTTATAAATTACATATTAACAAAAATAATTTGTAGTTTCTGTGATGCTGAAACCATGACTGATCCCCTGCCTCAACGAGATGCAAAAAAAATATTTCTTGACGAGGATAAAGATGATGGAGAGGACGATGACGATAAAGATGAAACAAAAACCCGAAAAAGCAAACGTAAATCACGTTACCAACGAAAAGCTCCGGAAGATCATAAAAAACGTGGTCCTAAGCCAATACAAAAAATACCACAAACCTGCTATGACTGTAATAAGACATTCAAATGTTCAGCTCAATTGCAAATGCATATTCGTACGCATACCGGCGAAAAACCTTACATTTGCAACTATTGCCCCCGACGGTTCGCTCAAAAGTACAATTTACAAATTCACGTCAGAACTCATACCGGCGAACGACCATTCCAATGCGAAATCTGTAGTAAGCAGTTTTCCGCATTGGGGAACTTTCAAGCACATCAGAAAATTCATACCGGCGTTCGAGATCAAATTTGCCCGGTCTGTCACAAGGCGTTCTTCAGTTCTGGTGATTTATCCAAGCACATGGTTACTCATACCGGTTTAAGAAACCATCATTGTGATATATGTGGTAAGACTTTTAGTCGTAACAGGGACATGGTGGCACATAAAAAGAAAATTCATCTAAACGAGTTGAACACTGAAAATTTCAAATGCCCCGAATGTCATAAAGTTTTTGCAACATCCAGCAGTTTAAGTATTCATTTCCGTAGTCATGGAAGTAGCAGTAGTTCTTTGCCTCTGGGGCATCAATCGTCACTACCGCAAGTTCCTGTTCCAACTCCAATAGCACCAACCGCAATTGGGGGTAGCATGTGTCCACCATCGGCACCACCACCGCCTGCTTTGAGTGGCATTGCTATGGGAATGCCACCGCCTCCCCCACCACCTGGTAGCCTAGGTATGCTTGGTCATAGTCAAGGCACTTTGTCAATGATGCATTCGCAACGCTTGCATCCATACTAGTCACTATTGATTTAAGTTTAGAATATTAAATGAGGTTATAGAAATAGTTGTTTTTGTTTGTTTTGAAAATGGGAATAATCGTGAAAACCTCAAACGGGAAATGATCTTATATGAGCATCCTCCTTAAAGATTATCGATCAAAAAGCATATAGATTGGACGAAAAAGATTTTTATGAAGCCATGAATCGAAGTTCAAGGTATTTTGCACAAAACAGAAAGTTTTTTTCCTTTTCAACACAGCGCTGAAAAAAGATGCTTTGAGAATGTTTCTGCTCAAATAGAGAGGAGGATCTGGCTTAAGTGTTTAAAGAAAAAAATAAATAAGAAGAATATTGAAAGAAAACGCTGTGACCCTTGGACTAGGATTAATTGGTGAAGGATTCATATTTTAGCAGAGCAGAAACCCTAAACATACCTCAAGACTAAATGAAACAGATGAAAAAATCCTACAAAAATGACATTGGCGCCACAATCATCAGATTCAAACCCTTTAGAGCTATTGCGGGGGAGTTGGAGAGGACGGTCCATGATTAATAACCTTAATAATCTGTGTTATAAAATATACAATTGAGTTGGTGGAAAAATATACCCCAGGTAACAATTCAAAAACTAGTAACTAGAATGATAAATGTTGACAAAAATTAATCGAATATACCGGTGGCTTTTTAGATGAAAAGTTATTTTTTTTAAATTTAGTTTTATATATGTTATGTTCCCTGCTCATTTTACATGATTATTTTTTTAATAATAAGATACTTTTTTCGATGTATAAATGTATAGAATTTTATGAAATGTGACAAGTAAAAATTGAAATAACAACGGTCGTTTTTACGAGTTGATTCCTGATAAAAATATAACTAATTCGATAGAAAACAGGGTAATCAATTCAATTGTAAATTCACATACAAAAGTGAACGGAAGCCAAATGTATATTTGGCCAACCCGACCAAATAAGAATAAAGAAACAACTCATATACAAAATAGAATCCTTACGCAGCATGCGGTCTAAATAGACGCATCTATATCGACACATCCTCTCACCAGGGGAAAAACTCAATGTGTAATTTTAATTGCTTCCTACAATTCTCAATAATGTTCCGCTATAATGTCAATAGGATAGACATACCATTCTTTCACAACAGTGGCTTATAATTTCATTTTTATAGGAAATTCACTTATTACCTATTAAATATTCTCAAACACAATCCAATATTTTACATAATTACTATATGGTTAATCAACATTGAGTGCAACAAATTAGAATGTAAATTAATCTTCGTCATACCACATAGAATATTTCAATTTTTATTGAATAAAGGGACAAGAATTTACTCCATTCAATTTAGCCCAACTTTTAATAAAAGTATATACATATATGTACACATAATAAAGCAAGTAATAAAATTCTTTAAAGAAGGGATAAGATCTCCACCTGAACAGTTTGCATTCAATTCAATGCCACAGCACATTTTTGAATTTTATTGCCACATCTTACCTCGCAGATAAACTAATCGTGCTCATATCTTATCGCTGCTTTAAATTGTTCATTAGCTCAATTTTAATGTTTAAATGTGTTGGGAGAAAATAACCAAATCGTATCCATTTATAGAGAATAAAAGAGAATACATTTGTTTAAATAAATTTTTGTTTTATTTTCTCAAAGAATGAAAACATACATACCTATGAAAAATTATGACTTATGAAAATGTAATAATAAACATTTTAATTTAAAAGTTTGTGAGCACAAACTTGATTTGTTTTTACAAATGCACGAATATGCACTGGTTCTGTGTATGTATTTTTGTGTGTTTATTTTCTTAATATTAAATTTAAACCTTATTCAGTGAGAATTATCTAACCACTGAAATTATTCACCGGCCTTCCCTTAACTCTTGTTTGTTCGTTTCATTTCTTTGGAAATAATTCAAGTATTTTAAGAATAGTGAATTTAAAAAAAATTCTACGTCGAAATTAGCGAGTACACCATACTAAAAAGCAAGCAATTATTTAGTATAAGAACAAATCAAATTACTTTGGTAAAGAAACAAATATACATACCCATAAATATAATAAAAGAACGATATTAAGTATATACCCAGCTTAATCCAGCCTTCTCGCATATTTTTCGACAGGTTATCCGTATTGAGAACTGTCGTCGGGTCGTATAAGCCTGGTGCCGACATAACAGGTCGATTTTTATATCTGGCATTGATTGAAGAAAACAAATGTGATTAGTCATTTCATTTTGTTTATTCATCGGATATCATCACTCACCGCCATACATGGTACGCAATCAGAGGTATATTTATGCATAATGAAAACCATTCGCCCGAGAACAAAAATAATAAATTGATGAAAATGTGCAGCAGGTATTCTGGGAGAACCAGCTAAAATTAATAATAATGTTCAAGTTATTTTAAGTTACGCATGTGATAGGCGAGAAGCGTTAAAAATCTGGGCCTTACCGGATTAAGGCTATTGCACTGCTCAAGGGGATGTTTATATTCTGTTTTCAGCTCATCGAATGCTATTATATGAAAGATAACAAAAAATATTAAAAATGCATCACCAACTAAAGCCACAATGTATGTGAAGGCAGCAAAATTGAAAGCCATTTTAAAATGTTTTACGACTTTTATTTGCAGCAATGAAAAACCCACGAAAATACCAAATTCCCTGCTATTTCCCTGACATTAGATTGACAGACTGTATTTTTTTTTACCTCTAAATAAATGTCAAATTAATAAGCAGTTGAATGCAACCATTTGATTCTGAGCAATTGTGGTGACATCTAGTGTGCATTAAAAATACAACAGTTTACTGTTATTTTCATAGAATGGATTTCCGAGTCATTTTTGCAGTCCATCATTAAAAGAAAGTCACCCAGTACATTTACAAGTCTATCCACTTTTTATCCTCGCAACGCGCAATTTTGTCATAGCACCCGAGAAGTCCTTACTTTTTCAAGCCAAAGATTGGTTAAGTACAAGATGTAAATTAACACGCACACGATAATTGGAATCTTTTAAGAATAAATATAAACTTGTTTTTTTGAAAACTTTTGAAAATGGTTTCACCGTACATTTGAAAAAAAGGACTTGCGAAGTTGAATCTTTAAGGAAATTTTCCTATTCGGTTATCTTTATTTACATTGTGAGTTTCAGATTCCTCTAAGCCAACAATGAATGGCGATCTGTTGTCTATTAATATGAAATTTAATAAGTATTTTCCAATGAATGAATTCATAATAGATATCACTGCAGTTTCGAGACAGCGTTGCTATTGAGCTTAAAAAAATATAACATTAAAAAATATATATACATATATACGGACCTAACTTTCTGTTATATTCTTTTCCAAGAATTAAAATGAAAGGTAACAAGTTTTAATCGTTCGTCAAAAATATTAGAAATTCTGGCTCATTCTCCATCCCAAGGCTCATTTACAATGTCATTCCAGCTGTCAGCTCTTTAGACAAACCTAATCTGCTTGTGCCACATTTTGCGTCGAATTCAACGCTTCCGTATTGTGCATTATCTCCGCCTACGCTTGAGTGCGTCAAATCTTTAATAGGACGAATCTATTTTCGAACTCATGAAGTAGCAAGAGCACTTAAACACACTTACAAATCCCCTTCCAAATGGTATATCTGGTATATCTCCCCTTCTTCTGAAGAAGTGTTCTTCTACGCTAACAAAACCACTGCGTATAAGCTTTTTCATCAATCAAATGGAAAACAGCGATTGGCCAGCCCACCCCTAGAATAGGCGAATCACCTCTTTCCTCCATTGCACTTACGTGCCTTCGCTCCAAGGATATGGAAACGTTCATAAATGGTCAGCTCATGAAATACTTCGAAACACGAAAACTTCCAAATAACCGGCAATACGGTTTTCGTAGCAACATGTCCATTGGTGATTAAATGGATTGTCTCACCGAAAAGTGAAATCAAAGCGCGCACCAAGCTGGCGAAAGCAAGATAAAAAGAAAGAATATGGCATCAGGATCATTGATGATTTTCTTTTTCAATGGATTTGTAATTACATTTTGCAACGTTCAATTTAAATTTTGGTTGGTTAGTTTCAAGTCCGATATTCACAAAATAAGTATTCATTAATGATGTCCACTACTCCTAATCCAATATACTCCTTTGCCGACGACCAATTGGGGAACTATCATTAGAGTCGAATTTAATGCTTCCAAAACACAATGTGTTTGCTGTAACTTAAGCGAAATTTAAATACCATGACTCATTATACATGAGTCTCACTTGGATCGTCGAAACCGAAAAACTTTGCATTCTCTGTATGTGTCAATGATACGAGGGCGGGTCAATAAGTCCGTGACTTTTGGATTAAAACACAGATTTTTTGATAAAAAAATAATTTTATTTTTCAACGTAGTCTCCCTTGAGCTCTATACACTTTGTCCAACGCTTCTCCAATTTTTTTATCCCTTCCAAAAAAAATGATTTGTCGAGGTCCTCAAAATAGGCCTTTGTTTGCGAGATGACTTCATCATTGGAGCCAAATCTGGAGAATAGGGTGGATGAGGGAGCAATTCATAGCCCAATTCATGGATTTTTGCCATGGCAACTGCACATGTGTTTGTGGTCGACTGTGAGCAAACGAGGCACCCATCTTGCGGAAAGCTTTCTCATGCCCAAGTAATCATTCAAAATTGAAACCACTGAGCCATGCGAGATCCCTACGGCTTCCACAATCTCTCGCACTTTCAATCTTCGGTCGGCCAACACCATATCGTGAATTTTTTCGATTGTGTCGGGTGTAGAGACCTCAACTGGGCGTCCAGGACGTTCGGCATCTACAGTGCTTGTACGGCCACAACGAAATTCAGTAAACCACTTTTTTGCCATTGAAATCGATGGTGCAGAGTCCCCATAGTATTTATCAAGCTTAGCCTTGGTCTCGGTAATGGTTTTTTTTCGCAAGAAATAATGCTTAATAAGCACACGAAATTCACTTTTTTCCATTTTCTCCTCAAATTAGTGAGTAGTCTGATAAAAATAGCTGTCAAACACAAACTAACTGACGCAGCAAGTTTAAATTTTGACAGGAGTCAACTGACAGATGCCTGTTGACAGGAGCAGTGTTGCTGTTTCAGTAAAGAGGTCAGAAATTCAAAAAGTCACGGACTTATTGACCCGCCCTCGTAACTTACGATGGTGCTTAATATCTAGGTTTCCTCTAGCGATGTTAGAAATACTTTAGCCCCTCTGATCAAGTCCCAATATATAATATAAAGGATTCATCCGTCCAAAATTAGAGTACAGTGCTCATATCTGTTCGGGTGCCCCTAAGCCTTCTTTGCACTTAAAAGATAGGACTTAAAATCATGCGTTAAAACTAACGACGTAATGTCTCCTGCCTCACCTAGTTATATCGCTATTTTTACCATCAGTGCTTCACAGAAGTTTCAAGTACCATTCCGTCCCTTTATCCAACCGTAATACCCGTATAGCAATGAATGGTTATAAGTAAACCCTCAAGCCCACTTGCGGAGGTACTCTGAAACATCGTGATTCTTTCCTAAGCTGAACAACGCCCTCACTGTATGCCCTTCCGATCTCTTTACTTCTCGTCTATTTCGTTTGATTGTTTTCTAGTATTTGCTATAAGAACTTCTTCGAGAACTGTCTTAAATGGTAGCTGAGTCGACAATTTCCGCATATAATTATAAATAATTCGAAATGTTCTTAAAATAATAAAAATAAAAACATACTTGGAATGTTTTGAGGTGCATTTTATTAACTGTGACGGAAATTATACACCGACATCTGCACAGCCCCATCCTTTAGGGTAGAATAACCGAGTATTGAAGCATTGCTTGTTTCTTCTTATTTTTAAGAAAAAAGAACAGGGTTAATGTTCATATGTAAATAAGTTAACATATATAGAAAACTTTTTAGATTCTGTACAGTAAAAATTTGCAGTGCAGATAGGATATCCGCTACTAAGTTTTGTCAGTTTGAGAGGCATAAGCACTTCGCTCTTGAAAAATCTCAAAGCCACCATTATGTTCATATTTACCGCAGTGAATCCTAATATTGTTCTTAAAAATAAAATAAAATATATAGTTTGTCTTTAATTCATTTAGGGCTCCTCCTATAAATACAAGATTCAAATAAAGAGGAAAAAAAATGTTATTGTATAGAGAGGTGCAACGTTCGATTCCAAAACACTCGTACAAACTCAAGCCAAGAAACAACTACTCCAATAACGTTTGTCGGTTTCGACTAATAACCCATTAAGTGAATTTGTATTTTGTTGTAGATAAGAACAGCTTTTTGACTGTAAGGCTTAATAGCGATTTCATCCAGCTTAATTGATTTATGCGAATGCAGACAATTTTAATGCAAACTTTTGCTACATTGGCAGTTTTAAGAATTTTGAACAGGAAGCTGAGCAGCAGCGCCCGTGTTCTCCCATAAGACTGTACCACAGAGTTTTATTGTACAGAGTATAGTTTTGATCATAATTGAACTAACATAGATGGCGAATTCTACAATACATTTTCAATCCCTGAACTTTCGCACAATACACTGGAATATATTGTGTTAAGACTGAAATAAAGTGAAATAAACTGATCAAGACCGCTGATTGTTATAACAATTTAAAAAAAATAAAACAGTTTTTCTTATTTCTTTTTATGTATTCGCACTAGTCAGAAGTATCATTTCTGGTATATCTTCTTTCTCCCGAAGCCACAGTGCACTTGTCGGTATTTGTGATTTAATAAAATCAGATCCTTTAAAACACTGCATGCTGCAAAATCTCTTTCTCTCGGTTATATCATATACCTTATTTAATTTTGTTGAAATTTGATATTTCTTTGTTGGAATACTAAAAGGAAAAATCACGGTTATGGATACATTATAATAACTTCATCTTCTAATATCTCAAACTATGTACATACTTCTCTAAGATGTTATCGCAAATAGGATACCCACATAGTTTTAAAATAAATCGCTCTTCCACAATATCCTCATAGTACGCTGGGTTTATGAATTTTAACTAAAATAATGCTTCTATTCTTAGCGTTTGGCAACATCAATAGAATGATATATTTTTTTTTACCATTTTAACAAAATCTTCCGGGCTGACACATGGATTGAGACAAGCAGTGATAATGCTGTTTGCAATTGCCCTGCATTGCCGTTTTTTTAATGCAGATTGAATAAGTTGTTCTTTGCTTTAATAACGAAGATAAAATAAACATAACTATTAGAGAAATAAGGCAATTGGGATCACTTACCTTAATTCGGATGTTTTAGTTTTAGTTTTTGAGTTTGCGGCTGACATTATTACAACGAGAATTGCAGCGATAGTTGGGAATATTTCTATGTAAGTTTTGAACTTATGGCACAAGATATATACAATTTCGGATTTTTTTAATTACACAAAAATACGAAGGTAAACAAATTGTATACTGTTTGGTATGTTTATGATGAGATGTCATAGCATCCAGCTGTTAAATTGACAACTATATAAGATACAGAACTGAGCACATTCAGCTTAAAGCAAAACTAAAATTTATTGAGTTCAGATCTATAACCTTATAACGATTTACGATTTTAATAATCGAATTTTTGTAATTGGTTTTGCATTCATTAGCTCACCTCCAAACTTCTTTTGGCCATATTCTTAAAATATATGTATGAGACCTCGAGCACTACGGATAATTAAATAAGCGGGTTTTTAGATAGTTTCAAAGATTTCGCATATTTAATTACAATACAATATTATGGTGCAATAATCGCTGGGCGCAATCTTGTCTTAAATCTTTGTTGACAATAATTGTTTGAAAAGCTGAAATTGTTATCATGTGAGTTTAACTATTTTTATTGATTGTCATTTTTCGTTGAAACAGAGATTAAATAAGTGGTGTTTGCATCTCTAATAGAAATTGCATCGCTGTCAGTGGTTCTTTGAGTCACCCACTCAACAGAGTCCGTTGAATCCCTCGCGACAATGTATTTAACTGACAGGTGGACATAATATAAGCGTTCGTTTGTAGAGGGGTCCATAAGCAATGAATATGAAGGATACGATGGATATAGTAAGTATTCTTTCTTACTTTCTACTTTTTTAATCTGATGATATATGTTGAGACTTCACACATTAAAGTTTTTTTTAGATTCGAGCCCATGACCTTGCGAAAATTCGGTTATGTGGCATTGCATAATGAACTAGCTGAAATGAGTGCGACCGATCACTCACACCAAGAACATCCTGAGAAACAGAACTTGTAATGCTATCCTCCAATGGTTTTAAGATATTCCATATTCTAATAGAATTTAGGTGAAGTTAATCCGAAATTGATCAGACAAAAGGTTAAATCTGACTAGTAAATCTGATGAAAATTAAAAAAAATGTGGTTGGTGGTTTTATTTCCCTCTCTTGAAGTGATTTTGAAAAAAAATGTTGTAGTTCTACAATTTTTGCTATTTTTTCAATTACCCAAATTAATTTGGACCGATTTTATACAAATTTTCCTTAAATGCGTGCTATTTTAATAGGTTTCAACTCGTAATGCAAACATTTCTAAATACTTGTCGATCTTTAAAAAAAAAATTATTGCATTTTGCACATGTTTTTTTTAAATAACTTAAAAATCCGTAGACCGATTCAAGCAAAAATGGTAAACGAATGGCCGTGATTCTGCATGAAGACCCATCAACTGACAAAAAATCAAGACGATAGGACCATTTGTTCGCGAGTTATCGTGGGCCAAAAAACTGACACATGCGGATACACATACTCCAACACACACACACAGAGACATTTTATTAAAATCTGTCTAAAAACACTATCGACACCTTTAAACGTAAAGATAACACACAATTTTCATTTTTGATTTTTGAGGTGAATTGAAGAATTCCCTAAGAGGGAAGATATGGCAATTAGCACACTAGAATCATTGAAAACTGCCAATTTAATGTGGAAAGAAAATTTTGTCAGTGCACTGTTACACTGTAATAGGCTCATATACGAGTAAAACACATACTTCTACTGATAACAAACAAAATATGTCTCAAACTGTAGCATTCGGTTGTATTTTTTTACAGACTGTTGCTCCGAGGACTATTGGCTTAGAAACTCTTGTAAGACGCAAAGATTAACTTGGTGTACCTATAACTATAGTCGTAGGCTTTAATTCTGATTTCCTGTATTAAATTCTTTTGCTGACGCTTAATAGATGTTATTTAAGGCTTAGTAGCTATTGGAAATCCTTTGGCGGAAGCCAGTTTCATAATTACATAGCCACAGTGGATATGTAACATGTAATATGTTTTATTCATACTTAAATATGTAACAAAATAATAACATATATATAAATATTTAAATGTGGCGTTTTTAGAGTCACAATCCTTAATTTTATATTGATGTCAAATTAAGTACAAAAGTGCCACGTTAACATGGCCCTGTGGCGCAATGGATAACGCGTCTGACTACGGATCAGAAGATTCCAGGTTCGACTCCTGGCAGGGTCGACGTTCCATCTTTTTTTTTATTTTCTTTCACTTTGCTGCAAAGCCCTCCCACAGAGCTTTTTGTATTACTTTTACTATATTGTACTAGATTTTTCAATGTCTTTGACAACTAAACATTGTCGTGATTATCGCTCCTGTCAAACAAATTTGTTTTGTTAAAACAAAGTAGAATGACCGACGATATCAAGAAATATTTTAATAGCCTTTTACAAAAGTAAACAATAAAATTTTATTAATCATATAACTAATTGTTCTACTATGTTAAATCACAGGGTAAATGGACTATATCTAATTCTTATCACGGATCGAGATGGAGTTCCACTATTAAAAGTTAGTCAAGAGAGGAATGTTGATTTTGCCTTGATGCCTTCGTTTATACCAACATTTACTACTGCAAGTGATCAAGCTGGTAAACTAGGACTCGGAAGAAATAAAACAATTATTTCAATGTATTCAAATTTCCAAGTAATATCGATTTTTATTCGTAACACAATTTTAATGCACTTATATTTATAGGTTGTCCAAATGAACAAATTGCCATTGATTTTAACATTTGTCGGTGCGGAGAACTGCAATACGGGTCATATACTTTCTTTAGAGAAACAAATTGATTCACATTTAGATGATATAAAGTTGGCTGTGACGGAACCTTAGTCACTGTATGTTTTGTTTTGATGACTTAAAGAATAATTCTGCACTAGTAATGTAAATAATCCAGAGAAAAGAAATTGTTTATTAAAATAACGTAATTTTATGAGAATTTCTCAAATATACATATAAGATATAGTTTTGTAGAGCATTTTTCCGATTTGTGTAGATCCCAAATACTTGAATTCAACTTTTTGTTGTTTTCTTCGCTTTCGCTTCTAATATCATTTGTTGTTGAACAATTTATTAAATAATAAAATAAACCGTATAAATTGTTTTAAATATTTGTATTTAGTTTATTCGTATTGTTGATATAATTCTCAAATATACGACAGCTGATATCCTTTTTTTTAATATGTCGTTACAGCGTGTTGTCTATCAAGTGGCCCTGTTTGTCTTGAGACCGCTACTGCACTACTTCAGGGTTTTGACTTTCCTTGTTCTATACTCCGCCCTCTGTCGTATATCCCCCTTACTTAGGGATTCCGATACATGTTTTTATCTTCGTAAATCCGTCATCTCAAGTGAGAGATATCAAGATCTATCTTTTTTTGGCGAAATAAAAAAACTCAGCCCATGAGTTTTTATGTTCTTCTATGAGGGTCTGCCCTGGCTTTCTTCTGTCATCTTAGTTTTGAGCAGGGTTTCGATAAAAGATAATACTTGGTTCCAGCTGTATTCACTTGAGATCATCTTCGATATGATATTTTCGGGGGAGATATAACCTTAACCTATCTCCAATTCCAGACGCTGTCCATCAACTGCACGTGAAAAAAGTATATAAAGCGTCGTCTACCAATGAGTCATCGTCCTCACGTCGCATTGTCTACTTTCCGCATCCTGTGTAGATATGCATTAAAATATCCATGTCCGTTTAGGAGCTGCGTAGTCTCTCTCTTCGTCTCTCCTTGTAATATTAGAAATTTCTACAATTTAACTAGGTTCTATAAATAAAGTCACGCCCTTTTAGAACCCTAAACTCGATATCTATAATGCTTATAGGATGAAGGAAGAGTTCACATATAACACATATTGTGCATTCGATTAAATTAGAAAAAAAAATTGTATCTTTCAACTTTTAACAATTAAACAACGTGTAAACCCCCAAACTCGGTTGGGCCATTCCTAAAACATAATCCTGTTTCTTGAGTACAAAAATAGAAAACTCTTTTGAAAACATTCAGCGAAACGCTAAGTTCTGTTAATATGTTTTCATTCCAGTCGTACTATACACTTAAGGCATTTAAAAATGTTAAATTGTTTGTTAATTTTTTTTATTGGTTTTTGAATGAAGAATACAATAATAGACGAAATAAATCAATTTATAATAGATCCTTTCAATGAAATTGTTTTATAAGATTTATGTAAGGAAAGTCCTGAAATTAAGATAACCTTCGTGAAAAACCATCTGCTTATAATAACGGCGCAACTAGATTTGACTAAGAATACCACACAATATATAAGTAATATACATCTCACCATTCTCTGCGAACATTACCAGGATCAGGAATTCAGAAAATTTCAAACAAAATTCAGAATTAATAGTTCAATTTTCTGATTGATTTAAGTGAATCCCTTAGTTAATAAGATTATGCTTATTCGTAAGATCTTGTTGTAATTTTCATGATTCTTTCTACAATGCGATTTATTTATTTACGGTCACGGTTTTATTCCATCCTTTAATCCCATAAGTCGACTTTTTTTAGTCTCTAGCTAAACATCTCAGCGTTTCATCGATTAGCTGCTCTTTCACAAAATGTCCTCTGATAATTTTATAAATCTTCTGTAACAATAATTCAAACGTAACAAGCGTGAGCGCAAAACTTTATTATCCAGTCTCTCTGTATACCCTGAAAGGATATTGTCTGGTTGCACAACAACCAACCTTGCACTTTCAAGGGTTTGTATTTATAGTCTGCTGGATGTAAACACGTATATATTGGTGTTAGTTGCAACTAGAGGTCTGCAGGAATGCATTCATTTACTTCTCTCAATGGGTACGGTAGTTCAGTGTATTTTATTCACTGCAGTCATATAAACTAGTGTACTCTAAAAATGCGTACCACTGTTCAAGAGACAAACACTGCACAACATTCCATCACAAGATAATGAATCGAATGCACTACTTGATTTCTCCTTTGCGAGTGGGTGCTTCATTCAAACAAACCGAGTGCATGTTTAACTGTTCATCTACACTGAGAATGTTTCGAATAATTCGAATGCAGTGAGTGGGTAGTGTGTCCCTCACGTTATAGGGGCATGGCTTCAAAACATTAAAAAAATTTAAAAAACTGCAAGAACAGTGGTCTACATACGTAAGTTGCATTTTTATACGACAGACGGACCGACGAGCATATAAAAACAAAAATTAAATAAAAGATCCGGCATGTTACATGAGCGGGCCTTCGATCGATTGAATATCACGATGATTTTTTTTTTTTTTTTTTTTTGTTATTTATATGCTTGTGAGTCCGTCGCGTCTTTTATTTATTCAATTGTTTAAAGTTGTGATCATTGTATGACAGGCAATTATTTGTTTAAAAAATTGTGTTTAAATTCCTATTAATGAACAATTACACCCACAATGAAAATAAACGTGAATATTTGGCAGGTATGCAGCCTGTATGCACAGACAAATGCACACCGAGTATTCGGTGTACTCTATGAAGTGTACCCGTTTGATATGAGTGCACTGAACTAAATGTTTTGTTATCAATGGGTGAAGTACTCACTTGCTAATCGAATATCAAGTGATTCATTCGTTTGATTTTTCAAGATGTGAATATAATGAATGAGGTACCATAAAAAAATGGAATGTTTTGAAATGTGTTTCAAGACATTCAATGCAGACCTCTAGTTGCAACACCATAAATGATGAAGTTGTCTAGTTATCATAATAAAGCCTTTGCATATTTATATATTTTAATCTCATTTTATTTTATTTTTGTTTTTATAACTATCACTACAAATATGAATATTACAAAAAAAATGCGACGACATCGTCTTCGTCTCCATATAGTAAGAAAACGTAAATAAAACAAACAAATTTGGCAAGCACAGCTGTGTTTTTTTGTTTTTTTTTTTAATGTCCTTGGTTTTTCAAAAATAATTTTCATGTAGAAAAAAACATGTTTTTGTCTTTGTATATGGTATACGTAAAACTACTCAAAAACTACTTTCTAACACTATTTGATCGGATATTAAAACGATACTTTTAGTAATGTTAAGACGAGCAAGCGTTTACCGAACCAGTTCAAAATATAAAATATGGGAAGAGAGCTACAAACCCGACACCGAAACTATTCAAAAAATGGCAGCAAAGTTCTGTGTGGTTTGTTAAATAAGAAGTGTTACAATTTATGGCAAACAATTTTGAATAGCAAAGCAAATATGTACTAAAGAAAAATGTCATTACCGAACTCATTAAAAAATTATAAATAACAATAAGTTAAAAGAAAAAAGCAAAAACGATTACGCTTTTTTTAAACACTTCTAATAAAAAAATATATGTACGTGTATATATATGTATTTTGGTATGTCTTCGTTGGTATTGGAATTGTTGCTGAACACAGATCGTCTGTGATATATTGCTTCTGATTTCTACTTAAGTTTTTCTTTAAGCCATTCTTCGGTCAATTCATCCAACTCACGAATTTCGTAGACTCTTGTCAAGTCTACTTCACGCTGTAGAGCACTTTTAGTGCATGCATACATCATTTGTAGTTCAATCTATTTTAAAATGCATAAGACACAAAACGTGTACAAGGTTACAAATTAGCATAAAATCAAATCATATTACCTGACTATCTCTTGGAGTGTAAAATATGAAACACATTGGATATGAAATTCGTTGGTCGTCATGCACCATTTTATATGTGTAAATCACATATCTTGGTTGATGTCCTGGTAACACATCTTGAAGATCATCGACAGATATATCATCGATTATCTCATCTAAAACAATCATTTGCTTTTCGCGGTCGACTTTTACTAAAGATGAAAACAATGTAGAAGTAAATTAATTTGTATTCAGTTGCCATGGTATAATTTTTATGTCAGATTTGTTTGGTAAACAAACTGATTGTTTAGGAGGGGTAAACAACAGCGTGCAATAAAAAACAATAGGTGAGAGCCACACAATTCTTTAGATGCATATTTTATAAATACTTACATATGAGGGCTGAATTTGTGGTGCTTTTCCTGAACCGAAACTTCTTTAATTCGTTACGTACCTCATCGGTTATATCGCATATTTTGCTATCACCCTAAACCGGAAATTTTAACCAATTAATCACCTTTAATCGACAGCTTTCATTGAAGGCACTACTTTACTATTAGTCACTACCTTAAGTGGCTTCTCAATTTTTTTTTTTTATAATTACCATTGTTTCGCCTTTTTTCGTTTGTTAATACTATTTGAATTTTTTATTTGATGAACCGTTTTATTTTACTTTAAATTGTATATTATTTAAATAGAGAAGAAATAGCCGACTTTATTAGCAAAACGACTCGAACACATCCACTTCTCAAAATTGTTTGTGTGCCTTTAATCAAAGCAAACGAAAACTTTTTGTCTGACAACGATAAATGTCAATGGTGACGTGAGTCATATTTAGTGTTGTAATAGATTTTTAATACACTGTTATGAAAGTTGATAAAGCACAGTCTGGCTCGTTGTATAGGTGCAGGTTAACAAATTTGGGCAAATTAAATTTCAATGATCCACAGACCATATGCAATAAATGCATTAAAACTTGATTCAAATTAATTCAATAAACTTAACTGATTTTTTTGGTAGACTTTGCAAATTTAAAAAAATCAAATTAATTTCATTGGGAAATTTAATTTCAAGAAGAAAGTTATGTTCACTAGTGTTATGTCATTTATTAAATATTATCTACTCAGTTTATCTAGCGACGTACACCTACACACACAACATCGGTTGGAGGATTCAAACTCTGCTTTTGTGGCCAGCAGAAATACATTCATATTTACATATATGCAACAAAAAGATGTAGGCAATCAAACAACTCAGGAAAAACATATTTGGCATGAATAACGAATAAGAGTATTTTTGATTAAGATACCCTTTGATATACCCGCATATTTTTATGACATCGTGAACTTTACCGATATCTATTTCCTTTATATATTTTTCATATATTGGTTAACTGTACATGGGAGTTAGTCGATGTCATGTTAGATCTGTAAGTTAAGCAAACATTCAAGTTCAAGTGACATTATCCAAGACTTACATACAAAAGACTGAAGGATTTAAGTGCAGTTTTAACGACACCACATTATCTGAATGTTCGATATTATCGCCCATGTTCTTTACCAATAGCATTGGTACATTGAAAATAAGGTTGAAACTATCCTCCTCATTTCGCCGTAATTTCGAATTTTCCGATTTTTTCTGTTGTGCTTTTGACACCTCACATTACCAGCTCTAAGCGCCATCCGTATAAGAAGAACTCTTAGTTCTCTGTCCAAGACTTTCCCCGAGTCGATTAAGATCGTCGACTTATATTCAAAAAACCTTAATTGGCCGGCTGGCTCTTAAGAATTCTCGTTTGTAGCCTGCATAACCTTTACCGATCGTCCATCGGTAACATCCTATCTTTTGTTGGCTTAAAGTTAAATTTATCTCAAATAACGTGGCTCCCCGAAGTGTATTCACTACGCAATGAAATAACGTTGATATACCAGGGCTATTCCAAAATCAACCTCCCATGTCTTAC
This sequence comes from Volucella inflata, assembly GCA_928272305.1. Lineage (NCBI taxonomy): Eukaryota > Metazoa > Arthropoda > Insecta > Diptera > Syrphidae > Volucella > Volucella inflata. The sequence goes on along the minus strand of OV743720.1, from coordinate 108,629,379 downwards.
AATTCATTACATACGTGCACTTCGGTGACGTGTTTCTGCATGTCGCAACCAGTACATTATTCTCTAATAATATGCCAAGTTTCGACTGTTTTCGTTCACTATTTTTCCAATTTTATCTCCCGCCGCATGTAATGCTTACCAAAGGTGTGGTGCTACTGCATGACAACGCACGACCATACAGTGCTGCACGCACAAAAACTTAAGTGAAGGAGTTCAATTGGGATATTTTTGATCACCCTCCTTTTCCAAAAATTGAAATCATCCATTACATCTCAACATTTTGGAAGTAATGAGGAAGTTATGAACGGTGTGAATCAATGCCTCATAGCACTGGCGGTGCCATTTTTTAAGGGGGGTATACAAAAGCTCGTCCCACGTTACCAAAAATGTATAGATTTAAAAGGAGACTATGTAGAAAAATAATTTAGATGTTAATAAAACTATTTTATTTAAAAAATTAATGTTTTTGGTTTTTTAAAAAACATATTGTTCACTTCGGAGGTTGATTTTGGAATAGCCCTCGTATATTTGTATATGTTTCGTATATACATAGTTTTAAGAACATTTAAAAATAATAACACGTTTTTATTATAATAGAAATAGATATATTTTATTTCGAATTTTGTTTATCTATGCAATGTATCTCTGACACATGATAAAGCCGTATAAATCCAATTTAGGTTAATATAATAAGGTGCTACGGTGCAAGCAAAACAACAAATTTTCAAAAATACACTTATTTCATATGTGTTAGAAAATTATCCAGTACATCCACTTATTGGTGGTTTAACGCCTATCAAAACGCAAAGCTCATTACGAATAGGGCGAATTTCCAATAACGGTAGACCCCAATCAGTCTCTGATAGTAAATTTAATATATCATCCATATTCTCCTCTGGAATATCACAGGAATCACCATGAAGGGCAAGAGCTTCATATAGTTTTGTCGCTGTTGTCTTACGTACATGAACATGAGTAAGTCCCAAAAATATTGCCATCTTTGACAAAATTCTCTTACAAAGTCGAGGAACCTGTATTAATTGGCAAAACACGTTAATGCTTGACACAAGTTTGTAAAGTTTTTTATGTCCTTTAATTTCTGCGTTCACAAGACGAAAGATGTCATCAGCAAAATGAGATTCATCATCCATTAAGACAGAATTTATAGTACCTTTAAAGAACCAAAATATTATACGATAATTTTATATAAATCTTAAATCTTATACCAGATCCGATTAAAATGTCTAAAAAGTTTAACATGGGATGTGTCACTCTTTCGTTCAATAAATTTTCTTCAAAATTCAAAACAATCTCGTTGCAAAGTCGAGGTATCTCATTTGGATGAGAACGCAGAAATTTAAATAACGCAGCTGATGAATATTTTATCTAAGAATTCCAATTAAATTTAAACTTATATTTCTTTTATTTAGTTCACTTTGTATTTTTTTTACCAATGATTCTGTCAACTGTCCAATACTTGCACTAAGACCGAGAAGTACTTTCTGTGAATAATCTGGCAATTCAAGTAGTGAACAAAACATTGGAAATGTATGGTCGGCAAACAACCAAAGTACTGTTGTAGTATCTTCGGGAAAAATTTCTTTAAGTCGATTATGTTCACTTATGTGCGGAATAGATGGATTGGCGTTAATAATACTGCAAAACAACCGACCAGCAAGACCTCGTGTACGATCGATTTTTTCTACCGCTTGTTGTACCAAACCGAGCAATACACGTCGAACATGTTGTGGTTTCAAAATGTTCTTTGGGCAAGTTGTTAACAGTTGGTGCAGCGCTAAGAAATAAAATTTAGTAATAATAAATGCGCATATGTTTTTATTTTGGTGAGATGTAATTTACCATTCATAGCTGCCTCCCGAACCCATGCTCCAATATCTCCCCTATTATCCACAGAATACTCTTCAAGAGCCTTAAGATAACATTGAAATATTTTTTCAAAATATTTAGGATTTGCTATAGAAGCGTTAGTAGATTCGGTGAACCCAATAGTTTGCACAACATTCGAGAGTGCCCGAACACTTTCCCTGCGAGCTTCACTCCATTTCAATGTAATGACATTTTCACCATCTTGCTGTTGAGCTTGTGCAACAACGTGTGGAAGCAAAGAATGTTTCACCAAGCAATCAATTATTTTGTCAAGTTGAGGCAGTATCATAAAATCAGGCAGTGCGCCTAGTGCACAAAGATATCCCATGCGAGTTTGTTGTTCTAGATCGTTTTCAGAACCTTTCAAATATGCAGCAACTATTAAGTCATTTTCATCGCTTCGATCGCCCGTATTGTAGTAAGCTGTACAAAGTTCAGAGAGCGAAGATGTAGCTGTTTCACGCGTTGGCCCAATCAGACATTTATCAATAATTTGTTGCCAAGATTCTGCAAAGGTTAAAAAACAAAAAAATATCAGTTTTTATTATAAAACAATATCTCACTTTAAATAGGTGAGAATAATGTGATGTATAAAGAATTATGAATGAAAATTTGTAAGCAATCTTGAAATCAAAATCTTAATGCAATAAACATCGACGTATGGTCAAATTATGTATATATGTTAGAAGTCACCACTAACAATAACAATAACAATACATTCGAAAATATAAAAATTAAGAACTTCGTTCTTATCTGTAATAAGCGCACACTTAAGATGTGATGAATGTCCATTAAAGATTTGCAAACACACTAGTTTAAACATTTTAAGAAAAATAAGCATAATATATCGCTACCCACTGGCTTGAATTGATTGTTAATTAAACTTTCTTTAAAACACATTACATTCGTATTGTTCGGATTTTCGCACGTTGGATTTAAATGTAAACTTATAAGCCATCATAGTGGAACGGGTGTTGCGTACGAATTGGTAAAATATCACTCACAACTACATTGGATGAATAGAGGAAAAAGTGTCTATAAAAAGCTAGCGGAAACATAAAATTTGTGTCTTTTATGAGTGTCAGCGATCATTGCAAATAGATGGCTTATATGTAACTGAAGACCAGCTCAGACGAAATGAAAAAAAAATTATTCTGCTAATCAATTAGCAAACTCAGAAATTCGTCAGATTTTTTTTTTGGGACATGGCTGTTCAAAGGTTAGTTGTCCCTTACAACCACCAATAGTGAAACAGAATATATCATTTGCTACAGATTAATTTTTGTTTCTATAACCACAGAACAGAAAGCCCGTAAGTGCCATTTTAAAGGCGGGATAGATGATGTTCTGCATCTGCTCAGAAAGATTCCCTAAGCGTTTGAATGATAGAAAAGCACATCTAGTGTTTTTTTAACAGTCAGGAAAAAAAATATTTTCAAGGAAATATATCATCTGGACAAAATACGAAAATTCACACAATCTGGTAGCTTTAAGTTGACTAAGAAGTGGGGAGTCGTAATTTCAAATTTCAACAGCGGACGAAGAAAAGAATGTGTATTGAATGATCTGCTTATAAAAGGTATCTTACACTCACTTTGGTCAGCGATCTTTGAATCCAAAACTAATCATGACGGAAATCTAATGACCATAGGTGAAACGTCTGAAAACTTGAATGGGTGCTAAAGGACTGGTGGTAAAAATTGAATTAAAATGAAGGCAAGACAGGCGACATTTAGTCATTTAGGTGTCAAAGTGTCTTGTCAATATTGACATCAGCTATGAGTTATATTGCAGGATTTTGAATCCTTCCTCCGAAATCCAGAAAAATTTAAAAGCGTGAGAAGTTTATTCCAACTGAAGAGGTATGTATATAAACCATCAAATCACTGTTGGTACGAAGATTGTGTTGCTCGCCATTAAAAAGCTTTCGTTTCTCGAAAAATGATTTCAGGCACTGGCGGTTAATCAGCGTTTTCATAACATTACAAAAAAACGGCCTGCGTTCAATACTCCTATAGAAGGAGCGAGAGGAGGGTTCGATATTTTTTTAGTTTTAAATTGGGGAATTCTAAATGGAAGAGCAAAAACTATAACTATCTTTGCACACTATAGTGGTATTATTTGATTTGATTCAGTTTTTGTTCGTATTGAAGCTAATTTAAAGTAATATATAAAATAATTGAATGAAAACGTTTCTTACCCAAACATTTTAGATTGACGCTAACTGCTGCAATGCTGCAATTTTTGATGAACTCGACACAACATGACTTCATTATTTCACCGCTCATACCTAGAAGGCGAGTTGCATTCATTTATATTTTTTTTTATAAAATAAATAATAACTTACCCCTAAATTGATCGCGTGTTATAAACTTTTCAATTAACTCATTCAAATCACTTATAATTTGATTTGTGAGTAAAGTTCCTCCCGATTTTTTTTCAACTAACCTCAAGGCAAGAACAATTTCACCGATAGCCAATACAGATCCATGCCTTGTATTAATATCAATCGAGTTAGTTTTAAGAAATAGTCTTGCAATAACTTCACTCGACATATATTGAGGTGCTCTAAATGCAAGCTTATGCAATGCCTTTGATGTTAATTCTCTTATTGACGTGTCCCAATGCCCGACTTTCTTTTCAATCAAATGATCAATCAAAGGCACCTGGTACTCTTCATATTGCGTTATGTAGTCACTAACTTGCAAAAATGAATTTTGTTTAAGTCCGACAGTATAAAAATCAGTTGTAGTTGATATCTCTATTCCATGGGGAAAATTACCAAGACGACCAACACTCTCTTGAAATGCAGCTGAAGCAGCTCGTCTGCAATTGATTTCTCGATCAAATGAAGCCACAGTCAACAATCCAGCAGATATTTGATGCACAAATGGTTGCAAGTCACCTGGGTTATAAGCTCGAGCAAATGCCCAACACATATAGCAAGCCGCATCGCGAATATGCTGACCCACCGACATATATCCTTTCATTTCATCATAAAACAACGCCTGCATAAGAAGTGGAACAAGTTCTTTTAAGCGATATGGTAATAAAAGACCACGCTTAGCGAGTTCTGCAATTGCCAAACATGCACCGTGCCAGGCTTCGTGTGGTTCGAGTGGATTTAAAATATCAATAACGGAGCCAATAACTTCATCGGCAAGAGTGCGTGAAAGTCTATTAGTAACTCGCCCAATGCCCTTAGCAGCGCTCCAACGAATATCGCTGCCTGCACTTCTAAGGCCTTGGAGAAGTTCTTCGATTACATCCTCAATCGAATCTGGAACTACTATTTCTTCTCCATCCTCCATATCGCCATCATTATCTTCACTGTTTGGTGTTTGAGATTCATTATCAGGAGCTTGAGAAAGATTCAAAGCTAAGGATCGTGTACCTGAAAAAATATATTAATAAAAAATAGAAATTAAGAGATAATAAATTCCACTAGTAAGATCTTACCCCTTTTGTACCTCCAAGCGGCTATTCTGGGCTTAAGATAAACCAAGCCGATTCTTTGAATTATTTTTATATAATACTTATACTTAAGAAAGTCAGAGCTAGTTTTGTAATCGCACGATAAAATCCATGTCTGTAATCTCTGAGCGTAGGGCAATAAATCTTCGCGCTTTCCATGTTTAAGTATAGCAGCTACTGCAGCCAATTGCCCAAATTTTACATTTTGCGTATCGGCATTATTATTCTCTATAACCCAATCAAAGTATTTTTGAAGAAAAATATCCTTGATGTCGGATCGAATGAAATATTTTGCCGACAAATATGCAGTTATCCCCGCACAGGTGTCATTAGTTTCTGAATAAATCTTGCAGATATCAAAAATTCTTTCCATTTTTGTTTTAGCTTGAATATGATTGGTACAGTTCATTGTACCCTCTGTTACATAGGCATCAAGGCGGGACATATGGAATGGATTTAATACTAAAATGGACATCCACAGTAAGAGCATATAACGTGTTTCCCAGTTTTCGAATTGTTTCGGTTGCTGACGTTCTAGCAATTCCAAAGCGAATTCTAAATCGCTCAATTCATGAGGAAGAAATTTCACCAATGCTTTATATGTTCTTACTTTGCATAATGTGTACAGATATTTAAAACATGCATGCACAAGATTTTCCTCGCTATTGGGGTCGCGAATTTTTTGCAAAAGTTTTTGTAGCAGTACATCGAGATGTGGGTCGAGAAGATGGGGTTGCTCTTGATATCTAAATAGAGGATAACTTCTTAGAATCGATTTTGTCCATTTCAAGGTCAATTTACATTACCTTGTAAGAATTTCTGTAAAATGTTCATAGTCTTTTTCAAAGGTTTGTGCATGACACACCTTAATGGAATCAATCATTTGTAAAACCTCTTCAAGTTCTGAAAATAACTCCAGAGTATTTGATGGCCGGTCTTCGTCTTTCAATTCTTCACATTGTGCCATTTTGAAAAATTATAGTTAAGAGTAATTTAATAAAATACTTTTAAAACAAACTAGTATAATTTAAGCAGCCGGTCAGGACAAACGAATAAGCTTCTGTTTTTTTTTTGTTGACAAATTCGCAGTTGACTTGTCACTGCCCCTGCATTATTTCATTTCTTGCGTATTCGTTTCATTACTAAAACTGCATTCACAATGGAAGATGAAGTTGAAAATCTGTTCAATGTACGGAAATTCTTTTGACGACATCACTCCTCGCCTTTGGGTTCTATTTGTAAAATATTTGTATATTTTTTATAGTTACGCTACATGTCGATTAGTGCGAACGGCTAAACCTAGGTCCAGCTCTACAAAATACATAACAAAGCTCAAACCAAGGATGCCTTCGAATTCGATAGGACCAGAAAATCAAACTTCATTAAACGATTTTCATCTAAATAATTTCTTGAATATTTCCTACAATCCGGTAAAGAATTGTATTACAGTGATCAATTTGTTTGCCCCATTACAATTTGACTATTGCTCATCTGCATTTATACTTCTCAATATGAATTTATACTTCTCAATACCAATTTATGTATTTTTATTTTAACTTATATCTTCTCATTATAATTGTACATATTCTCACATTTAGAGTAGTTATTTAGATGAAACATTAAATAATAAAGGCTCAATTTTTAAATAAAACAATTAAAGTTGATTTTTGTTAATTTTTGAATTGAAACTTTAAATCGCTATTTCATTTGAATATTATTTAATAAGTTTAACATATTTCAAACCAGTATAACAAATATAACAAAAAGAGGTATAAAAATCAATGTTACAAGAAACACACATGTAGCGGCCATGTTATAAAAGTAAAATAACGCATTGTGAACTGCATATTTCATCCGTCATATTTTATCAGCGATAGAAGTGGATCTTTTCTACATTTACTAAATTTGCAATTTTAACAAAAACAGAAGCAATGGTAGTAACAAACGAAGTTGCAAATACTGAAGAGGAGCAGGCGCCTGGTCAATTGTTGGGGGATCTAATTGTACAGCTTGAAGATTACATACCCACCGTCCCAGATGCTATTTCTGCTCGATACTTAAATGCTGCAGGATTCGAAGCTACTGATCCAAGAATCATCCGATTAATGTCTGTAGCAGCTCAGAAATTTATTTCTGACATCGCAAATGACTCGCTGCAACATTGCAAAACCAGAACTAGTAACACCCAACATTCATCTGGTCATGGCTCTTCAAAAGTAAGTAATTAACAGTGCTCTAGAAATGGGCCTTCTATATATATATATTTTTTTTTTGCAGGGACAGAAGCCATCGAAAGACAGGAAATATACTTTGGCCATGGAAGACTTAACACCGGCCTTAGCTGATTATGGCATTACTGTACGGAAGCCACAATATTTTGTATAAAACTTCCAAAACTTCTTAATGTTCATTTTTCATGTACTATGATTAATATTTACATTGTACCATTTCATTCCTGTTACTGAGAATGAAACGCAAATAAACAAAATGAGAAATGTCAAAAATGAAAGTAGTTGTCATTTATTTTATTGAGTTTTTCGTTGAAGCTGTTGTTTGTTTTGCTCTTCGAAATTTCGAGAACTAAATTAATTTATAATGCTTAGCGGTGATAATTTTGGTATTTTTCGTGGTCCATCCCGAACTGGACAGGAGGAACGTGCACCTGGACAGATTTTAAGTGACTTTTTGCTACAACTTGAAGACTATGTGCCAACTGTACCAGATGCAGTTACAGCGTATTTCCTTAATTCAGCGGGATTCGAATCAACAGATCCTCGCATTGTTCGTCTTATATCAGTTGCGGCACAAAAGTTTATATCAGATGTAGCAAACGATTCCCTTCAACATTGTAAAGTAAGGAGCAACAATCAGTCGGCAAATCACGGAATAGCAAAGGTAATTTGTTTTTATTTCAATAAATTCGGTTTTGTTTTAAAGGTGCATAAATGTTTCAGGGTCAAAAACCGAAGGACAGGAAGTACACATTGACAATGGAGGACTTAGTTCCTGCATTGGCTGATCATGGAATCACCGTGAGAAAGCCCCATTATTTTGTTTAATAATCGTGATTTTTATTAAATTAATAAATACAACGGTTTTTATTAAAATGCTGTTGCATTAATGTTATTTATTTTCATTAAAGGAAATGGAAGGGAATATGCTATGCCATTGATCAGGAAACTACTGTTTGCCCTATAACTTAAATTGCAGCAACGCAACAATCCAGTTCATAGCGTTTTGCATGCCAGTGTGTGTATCAACGGCAACAGTATGGGTAACTCCTTACTCGTTCAGACTAAAAGGGAAAGGGTTTGCTTGAACAGTAGCATAAAACTGGTCTACGGCGTAATAAATCAAACATTCCTTTACGAAAGAGATTAAAAAATGTGAGAAAGCTATTGCTCCCTAATGGACACAATGTTGATACTGGCAAACTACAAAAAAGACGGCGATCTTCTGATCCCCCCGCCTACATGCTACATTAGAATTGTAATAAAAGAACAGGCGAATTGGCCAGGAAGGAGTCAGCCTCAATATTCATGTTGCTTAGACCATTCTGCGTGTTACCGATTAGCTCTGTAAAAAGCTAAACCTATAAATAAAACAAAGTCATTTCAATACTGGATGAAGACTAAGATTTTAAGCAGGCTGACACTGTTTACCAAACCCTAACTTAAAAAGAACAAAACAATATCCTTTGCAAATGTAACCGCTTTAGTAGAGCACGTCTACGTCTTCTACGTAGGCCATACCTTGAAACAGAAGATATTACTTCAAGCTCAGTTAAAAATATATAGCCGAGTTCATTAAAATTCCAACCATCATAACTTAAGAAAGTCACAATAGGCCTAACTTGGGCGCACTAATAAGGTACATAGCAGCGACTAAAACGAGTCGAGCTGATCGTACAAACATCGAGTACTCGTTCAAAAAAGCGACCTCGTACTTTTGTGATTGCTTGAGTATTGAGAAATGCTTACAAACTGTTGCCAGCAGCACAGAACTGCAAAAAGTTGTGAAAAATGTCAGATCTAGTTAAAACAGAAAAGTGTGGGGTAAGAGCGTAAGCGTAGAAAACCCTGTTCCAATCTGGTCATTGTACACAAAGTAGATTAGTTTCTGATAGAAAATCTTCTCATTGAACACAAAAGCTTAGACATTGCTAGTTCTAAACAATTGTTATTCTAAGCAATCGTTCCCAATTTTTTGCACATTTTGTTTTTTTTTTGCTTTTCAGATTGATACTGATTATATATTTTTTTCGGCTTTTCCATCGATCTGACGACCTTTTTCGAACATGACAATACCAGGGAAATCTCTTTCCTTAGTTCTTCGGTTGCGAATACGAGGGCGGGTCAATAAGCCCGTGACTTTTGGATTAAAACACAGATTTTTTGATAAAAAAATAATTTTATTTTTCAACGTAGTCTCCCTTGAGCTCTATACACTTTGTCCAACGCTTCTCCAATTTTTTTATCCCTTCCAAAAAAAATGATTTGTCGAGGTCCTCAAAATAGGCCTTTGTTTGCGAGATGACTTCATCATTGGAGTCAAATCTTTTTCCACCAAGCCATTTCTTCAGGTTTGGGAACAAGAAGTAGTCGCTCGGAGCCAAATCTGGAGAATAGGGTGGATGAGGGAGCAATTCATAGCCCAATTCATGGATTTTTGCCATGGCAACTGCACATGTGCGCACCCTTGCATTGTCTTGGTGGAAAAGAATTTTTTTCTTGGCCAAATCAGGTCGTTTTTTTTTCAAATCGTCATTGAATCGGTCCAATAAGTTGGCATAATATTCCCCATTGATTGTTCTTCCCTTTTGAAGGTAGTCAATGTGGATTATCCCGCGTGCATCCCAAAAAACAGTCGCCATAACTTTATTGGCTGACAAACCCACCTTGGCCTTCTTTGGCGCCGATTCACCCTTAGAAACCCACTGTTTTGACTGTTGTTTGTTCTCTGGTGTGTTGTGATGGATCCATGTTTCGTCCACGGTTACAAAACGGCGCAAAAACTCCTCCATATTGCGATTAAACAACGCCAAACCTTCCTGTGAAGTTGTTACACGATTGCGTTTGTGGTCGACTGTGAGCAAACGCGGCACCCATCTTGCGGAAAGCTTTCTCATGCCCAAGTGATCATTCAAAATTGAAACCACTGAGCCATGCGAGATCCCCACGGCTTCCACAATCTCTCGCACTTTCAATCTTTGGTCGGCCAACACCATATCGTGAATTTTTTCGATTGTTTCGGGTGTAGAGACCTCAACTGGGCGTCCAGGACGTTCGGCATCTTCAGTGCTTGTACGGCCACAACGAAATTCAGTAAACCACTTTTTTACCATTGAAATCGATGGTGCAGAGTCCCCATAGTATTTATCAAGCTTAGCCTTGGTCTCGGTAATGGTTTTTTTTCGCAAGAAATAATGCTTAATAAGCACACGAAATTCACTTTTTTCCATTTTCTCCTCAAATTAGTGAGTAGTCTGGTAAAAATAGCTGTCAAACACAAACTAACTGACGCAGCAAGTTTAAATTTTGACAGGAGTCAACTGACAGATGCCTGTTGACAGGAGCAGTGTTGCTGTTTCAGTAAAGAGGTCAGAAATTCAAAAAGTCACGAACTTATTGACCCGCCCCCGTACTTATACTTCAAATCAAAAATCGTTTTGTAATTTTTGAAAAGAATAAAGGGCTGAGCAGAATGTGAATCTGAAGCTTGAATCTGTATCTGATATCGAACTGTTAAAAGTTGAATACATGTATGTATAATCTGTATCTTGAAGTTGAATAGCACCCAACTTCAAGATATAGATTCAAGCTTCAGATTCACATTCTGTTCAGCTCTTAAATAAAAATCAGCAACCGCACATTTGTATCAAAAACTTTATTGCTCATATGCATAAGTACTATTTATAATGGCGTTTTTTATTGAGTGAGAAACGCACTCTTTTGCATTGTTCCATTGGTCCTCTGCAGTTTTTAGATTGAAAATTTTCACTCCAATACATACCAAATCGAAACGTCAAAGTAACATTAGACATTTTAAAAGAAATAAAAAGGTTCTAGAAAACTGTGTTTTTGCGTTTGAAACGTTTGTGGAAAGAAGTTATAAGCGTGTTATTGGAATCCTCAAATCATAAAAACAAAAATTGACACATATAGTTATTTTAACAGAAAAATCAGAGTGCTATGAGATTCTATTGAATTCGATAGAGTGCTAATTCCAGAGTCGAACCAGTGGGAAACGCATTATTACGAAATCTTACATATACACTATATGTAACCTACGAGTACTTTTCTCATGTTTTATCATATGTAGTTTTCTTTGTTGCAACCATTGAAAAGTGGCAGCACTGACAAATGTCTGTCATTTTACACAGACGATTTTTGTTTTTCACCAACTGCAATTTTCTTGTGCATTAAAATCTAAAAATTCGATTCGATTAGAGGATTATTATAAATTTATTGTGACTAAAATTAATAAATATGACGCTAGCAGAATTTTTTGGCTGTACTTTACTTGCTTTCGGACCACCGCTATCAATGTTCATATTTACTATCGCCCACGACCCAGTTCGCATCATCATATTAATAGCAGCTTCATTCTTTTGGTTACTCTCATTACTGGTATCGTCATTACTGTGGTTTGCAATAGTTCCATTGCGGGAGCACCTAGCCTTTGGAGTGACTTTCTCGATAATATTTCAAGTAATTACACATTTATACCATTAGATTGTTATTTTTAGGTTTACATAAAACTTTTTATACAGGAATGCTTTCGGTATGTGATTTATAAAATTCTTCGACGCACTGAAAGGGGCTTACAGGAAGTAGCTGACGATACTCGTGTTACTGACAACAAACATATACTGGCGTATGTATCTGGACTTGGATTTGGAATTATTAGTGCAGCCTTTGCACTTGTAAATGTTTTAGCTGATATGGTACAAAAACTACAATTATTCACATGCATACTTTAATTTTTATTGATATCTGTTTGGAATTTATAGGCCGGGCCAGCAACAATGGGACTGAAAAGCGGTTCGCAGATATTCTTCTTAGTGTCAGCCGCCCAAGCATTATCTATCATATTACTTCATACATTTTGGAGTGTCATATTTTTTGATGCTATGGATAGATCAAGGTACCTTCATGTTGCATATGTTATTTGCTCTCACATGCTCGTTTCTGGGATGACTCTTGTTAATAAATCAGAATTATATGCGGCCTCTCTCACTACAAACTTTGTTGTTACAATTTTGACAGGATTGTTGGCTTTTACAGTGGCTGGAGGGTCATTTTTGTCATTTAAAAGATTTATTACATGTAGATAAACATAATAAAGTTCCATGTATTTTAGTTTTGCTCATGACATTTGAGTTATGGTAATCATAGGTAAGACTTATAGATCTATAAATATGCTTATTAATTCTTAAGACGTTCGTTAAATAAAAACTATCCTTGCTGTGACAAAATGGTTCATTGTATGTTTTTGAACTAATATAGGTATTTGCATCTATGGATAACTCCGTACAACTAAGACTACGAATACTTTCTCGAGCATCGTTTTTGGCAAAAGTTATTTGTACGCCAAAGTAATATTCTTCAACTACTATACCAGGAAATAGTTAACCTCCCAAAGTGAGGAGGTTTCTTCTACGAAAAATCCTTCAGATTTGAGTTCGTTTGGAGTTTAGAAAAAATCACAGACTGACTTGTTTAAGTTCTTACGCCCAGAGATTTTATTTATCACATGCATTTTGAAGGATGACGATTTTTGCGAAGGTAGATTTTAATTGCTCAAATATTACTCTCAGTTTCAAGTTATTTATAACGAAAATCTACATATGTATAAATATACGTAGATCAAATTGATCAGATTTAATTTGAAGAATAACGCATAAAATTGACATTTTCTTCGAATTTATGGCTGTAATTTTACTCCTACGAGTAATTCCATAATTTGCCATCCTAACGATAAGTTTTAATGAGGAATCCTGTGGTCGGTTTTTGATTCATGCATTACTGACCCTTATCAGAGTTTATGTGGTATTTAAAGCAAAAAAAAAATGAATTGTGATACCTAATGTATTTATTCTACTTCCACTTCGCCGTTCTGAAGGTGCCAGACACATTAATTATCCTCATTGGTCAATGTTAGCGAAAACTCACATATCTCAAAACACACCATTCAAATCAAGTACCAAGTGAACATATTTCCTGGGTAAAATTACAAGACAATAATTGTACTGAAAGAATTGATATTACCAACTGCAGAATAATATTTCTATTCTATTATAAACTAAGCTCAAGAAACAAGACCAAAATATGGTGGGTTCCTGGGCATGAGGGCATTGACGAAAACGAAAAGGCAGACAAACTTGTCAGAAAAAGTTCAGAAACCCCCTTCAACGGACCTGAACCCTTCTGCTGCACATCTAAAACAGCAGTAAATTTAACCATTAAGCGCTGGGAGCACTCGAAATGCATCTCATACTGGGAGGAGAATCCAGGCCTAATGCAGGCCAAACGAGCCATCCTACCCTTTAATAAAAATTCCGACAGATGTCTGAATCTAAATCGGCATATCAGAAACCTAGTAGGATACCTTACAGGACACAACGGTTAAAGATATAACCGCAGCAAAATTCGACTTGCTTGACTCTCTCTCGAAGACGAACAGCTGAACACATTTTATGTGACTGTCCAGCCCTCAATGGAATTAGGTGAACACCTTCCTCAGAGAACAATTCGACATCTCTGAAATAAGAGTCTCCCCTGCTGCTAACTTCATTCGGAAGGTAGAGACCCTACTAGCCTTATTTTCTTTTCTGACTCATTCAGCAAAAAAGACCTTTTTAGGTCGAAGTGCTTCTTAATCGCCACTAGCGAGTCAGATTTATAAACAAAAAAAAAATTTCTATTATAGAAGGAAAAAAACACATACATATATCATTTCAAAACAGTAAACATATCAATTTTCTTGACTCTTTATTATTTAGTCTTTTAGTCCAAATCATGAAATCAATGTTAAGAAAAACACATTTTTTTCATACTCGCAGCTTATAAAAAATAAATTTCATCGGAACAACCTGGTGAATTCCTTAAGTGCTATTGTCACGGCTTTTGTTGTATCCTCTCTGAAACAAGAAAAAAAAAAAAAAAAATAAAGCATAAGTAAATTTGTCGTAAAATAAAATAAATAATAAAAATATACTTACTTCAAGACAGTATGACTAAATTCATCTAATTGCTGTTGTGTCGCTGTCACATATCCACCGCTGTTCTTCTTCGGAAGTGCATCCAGTGCCCGCTTCAGATATGCTTCCATATTCTCTCCTTGGACTGATTTTAGTTCGGTCAACACTTCAGCCACATCTGGCAACATATAGGAGTGTAAACAAAATACCGATGCATGAATTAAATTCAGCACCAAAGCTTCACCATGTTGTTGCACAATGGTTTTAACCAATGGGCGGCATTCAGGGTATCTATACGTAGTCCGACCCCATCGTAAAAGATTGCAGAAAAATTTCATTACGGAAGAGTTGGCTTCCCGGTGGTCAAGAGTACATGCCAATAGGGCACACTGGAAAATAGGTGTCACCAACGGACTTTGAAGGAACGGTACCGGGCAGCATTCAATAAACCTCGAGCAAAGCCTAAAGAAGTCATCGACTGTATCAGGATTATTCTTTAAACCGTTTTCAACTTGTAACATATTGAATGTTGGTTCAATGAATGCTTTCAGCATTTCTAAAAGACCACCAATACATTCCTCCGATTTGGCAAATTCATCAACGAGTACACTTCCAAGATACAGAAAACAACTGTGGTGATGCAGTACGTAAAGGCCAACCATTTGTTTAACTAGTGGTTCTACTAGATGCGATGCACGTTCACCAACCATTCGAACACCATAACGAATAAGTCGACATGTTCTTTCCATAATCCGTAAATCACTTTGGTATTTTTCCATTACTCTTGATATGAGCGGCCAAGCGTCGGCAAATATTTGCAAAGAGGGATGTGATTCTTCAGGTTGAATCTCTGGATTTGTATGCCTTATGATTGCACAAGCACGATCAATCCAATACGCCGGATCAGTGCGTTCACCTTTCGTTACAACTACACTTCCTGTGTCAACCACCTGTGCCAAAGGACCGAATTGAAAAGAACACACCTCTCTTAATGCCGGTTCTAATTGTGGGCGCATAAGTCGTGACAAAATCAACGATATACCCTTTAAAAGTCCAATCGCCAGTTCGTTTGATATTTCGAAACTATCAAGACTTCGTGCAATCTCTATCAGTCCACTGAGATGAAAGCTCATCTGTTGCCTACACGCTGCACATATTGATGTCAAGGATATCGCGGCAGCAGCCGCAAGTCCATTCTTTTGCTGAAGTGAGTACAGAAGAAAGTTGAGCACCGCTTGCAAAGACTCTGGATGGTTTTCAATCCAATCACACAGTTCGCCTAGTAGCATAATGGATGTGTACCTCACAGCAATATGGGTGTTTTCAGGAAGATTTAATATTGCTTCAACCACTTTGGGTATAACTTCGTTCTCGTCACTGTAAAGGAAAAGTATTGGTCATTTCTTTTTTCAAATTTTTTTAAATTCTATAAATAACTTACGGTATAATATTTTTAGCAACATTCTGCATGATAAATAAAGCTGATTCAGTACTTTCCCATGTAGCTGCAGGGTTCTGTAATGTGATGAACATTTGCTTAAAACAAGCTCCTGAACCAACAATAAATACTACGTCCTTTATCAGATCTGAAACTTTTCTTCGAAAGTCCTAAGAAAAATGAAATAGAACATCAATTTAAAATAGATTAAAATTAGGAGTAAGTATAAAACTATCAAGAGTTAGTTCAACAGAAATTATAGATACATACATTGAAATTGTCCGATTCATCAATGAGCCCATCATGATCTGCATCCATTTGAGCGTGTCGATACAAAGCTCCCAACAAACGCTCGATGTGTGGTTTAAAATGCATTGTCAATGTATCGTTGTTTCTTTGATATAGTTCTTCGCTCAGGCGATACCATAAGTTAAAGGTAATCTCAGCCATTTCGTAATCGTAATGTCCCACACACAAAAGCACTAAATCAAGTCCTTTTATGGAATAGTGGGGTGTTTCTTCATTAGATACCATGAGCAATAAAAATGATTCTGATAGCACAGTGAAAATCCGACAATAATTGACTGTTTTCTCAGCGTCCTCGTGTGCTATGCTATTGTGATAGGCGTTTTCCAGCGCCAAAACACCATTAAATATTTGCATTTCTAGCATTTGGTCGATATTATAATGATTATTATTACTTTCCAAACATCCAAGTAATGTACAAAGACATTCAGTGGCGGAATCATGGAGTTTTCGAGTTGTGTCCGACATACTTAATATATTGAAAACGTGTTGAGCTATTGGACTTTCCGGGAACGTAGTCATTGGAATTGCATGAATCCCTATCCATGACGTAAAGCAACGTACTATTTTGTTAAGTAAGAACTCGTTCTGCATATACGTTGACAAACAAATCACTAAGAATTCATTCACTGTACATGCACTTTCATCCAAGTGCTTATGAATCTCCTTTCGACGATTTGCTCCTAAACGTAGATATCGCGAATCAATTTCCTCTGGTATTAGTGTTAATATCTCTACTAAAGGCCACACAGTCTCCGGACGCTTTGATAAAGATTCGACCATTGCTAAAATGGGATCCTTCCAAGATGCCATCAAGAGAACTAGATCTGATACCGCCAAACAAAGTTGCGTTACAATTATTGGATCCGTGTCACTAGTTACTTGACAAATGTGAGATATCAAAGAGTCGCGTAGGCATTCATGTGAATCAGGAGGCAGTTCGCTGAATGAATTTTGAATTTTATTACGCATTGTTTGAGCTGCAAAATAGCACGAATGTAAATCACGCTTTTGTTGAAGTAATTCGTCTGCAATTGTCCATGAATATATCTGCAAATTAAAACACTATTAGGATATTAATAGAGAAACACCGGGAATAACTTACAGATTTCTGAAATTCTTCGAGCCATTTTGATGCTTTCTCTTTATCCCTTGAATTTGGATTATTAAAAAGTGTATAGATTCCTTGATATACGATATCTGCTGATGGTGGTGATTCCATTTTTTCACAATATTTCTTATTTCTTCGATTACTTTCTGTCTTGTTAGAAAATTGAAAAGCAATTTTAATTTTTTGGTTGGAAAAAAATTTGACAACTCAACATAGAAGTTGCGAAAACAGTTCTTTTATATACAAGACAGGATTTTATAGACAAGATAACTTTGATTTTAATTTAATCAACTGTTAGCAAAATTTTTATCGCAAGAAATAAGGTTTTCATGCATTTTTTCGCGTAAAAATCAAAACGAAAATTTTTTTATTTAACACTTGTCTCGATGTTGAGATGTATTTACAATAATTATGGAACTGTCAAAGCAATGAAAAGCCGCTGTATGTGAAGGCAATTATGTTCAGTGTTTCCAGTAGTTAAACATTTTAAATTGAGTGATAAATTGATGACACATGTTTCAACTTATAAATTTGTATAAGTTAAATTGTTATCTTGTGCTTCGTGCAAAATTGTCTTATTTAATTTAACAGAACTATTTTAATATTATACAATTCTTTAAAAACACTTTCGATATTGTAACTCTCTTAAGATATTATTATTTACACGACTTACCTCAGTCTTTTTATTTAGAAAATGACTGCGTTAATATATTTTAAATTTCAACTATTCACTAAACTCGGAGTTAAAATCAATGCGTTATAACTTTGAAACTATTCGTAATTTAATGAATTCTTTTTAAAAAGATCACTTGGTTATAAACACTTAAACAATATTTTCAGTTCAATAAACCGTTTGGGCTTAACTAGCATGTTCTAATTAATACCTGCTTTAAATTTAACCCTAGGAAACCCTAATTATGTTCAATTGCTAATCCGGCGACAGGTATAAAAGACCCAAATCTTGATGAAAAGAGGAAATAAAAAACCAAATATGGAGATCAGTGGTTGATTGATAAAAAAAAATGATTGTACTTAACTAGGATTTATTACTACGTAATACATACCCGTTACATAACCTAAAAACACATACCTAATAAAAAATTTCTAGAAACATGTACTTTAAAAAAAAAATTAAAAACAAAATACCTTTAAATCAGTGATTGGTTGATTAAGCACAAGCATTGCGTACGCAAACGAAAATTGCCTGCTTAATTTGCCAAAATTAGTGTTAAAGAGATAAAAGTTACGTTCAAATTCCTAAAACAAAAGTAGTTTAGATTAAAATATTCTTCCTTTAGAAGCTATATTATTACTACTAATGTTGGAAATCGTTCCAATCGTTTTGAGAATCTGGAATAAAAGCATTAATGACAAAATATTGTCAGATGAATTAGAAATCCGAAGTCTACCTTTCTCACTTTTATTCGATGTAAAGACTCTGGAATTCATCATAATAGTCCGATGACAGTTAGCCAGATACGAAGGCTTATTGCCCCCAGTTGAACACCCCCCAATCTTAAGGATGGCACTAACTTCTGCTCATCGAAGCATAATTGTCATCCGCTCTACATATATACGAGTATATGCGCCGAGCATCTAAAGCAGATATGTGATCCGGTACTAGTGAGAAAAGTCCTACAATCAAGAATAGGATAATACATTTTCTGACTGAATTTTACAACGTTGCCATAGCCACATACTGTCTAGGACTCGAGCTTGGCTGCTGAGAACGGAGACTTGGAACCATGTCAGAGCTAGAGTGCATCGTTTGGTTTTATTGCAACACTTAGTGTTCTATGAGCAGCAGTTGATTTACAAGCTTTGCTTAAAATATCTTTAGTCTATATTTCATCTCATATGGCGAGTTTCACCGTTTGCGCTACACTACGAGCCCCTGGCTACCAAAGATAATGTGGCATGCATTGGGTATACGTGTCTAAACGTCAAAGCTGTTCCTAATAAATTCTTTTTCGTCACTGTTGTTATTCTTCTCACTATTTAATTCTCTTAAAGAAGGTGGGCGTTTTTCAACACTTTTAACCCATTATCTGTTGACTTAGATTCAGTTAATAATTAACAAGTCATCTTGTTACGTCTGCTATGATTTCAGTTTGCATCTCTTTAAATTTCTTTACAAATGATGAACCTATTCCTTGCCTTTTCGCTTGAAAAATTGCATTAATTTAAAGCGCCATTAATATGGTCAATGAGAAGACGGCAGTCACAATGATTTATGATACCAAGGGACTACTTTCCATTATTAGCTAGCGTGTGTAAGCGGAATAAAAACCAAAACTGCCGCCCCAAAGTGGTAGGATGCTACTCATGTAGTTTTTGAAAACTACATTTCATTTCAGCTCTATTAAGATATATCTATGTTAACACAAGTTAAAAGTTTATCACTCAAAATAAAAGAAGCATATGCAAAGTTTCATCTGGACCAATTACGACGGATTATATGCATTGTCTGGCTTGATTATAAAACGCAGAAGTTATGTGATGATAAAGGCTGTATTTTTTTCCACATCGGTTAAAACACTAATTTGCGTGTTAACTACAGCAATTACATAGTAATGTATGCTAAATCAATTTATATGCCTACGCTATCTACTTAGCAGATACAAAACAGTGCTTCCAAAGCTAATTCCTTCGTTTGCAATAGTTTTTTCATAAATATCAAACATTCGCCTGCAGCATTTTTTCAAAACAAATTAAAACTGTTCACCAAATTAACTGGCATTAAACGTCAACGACATCTATGTATGTTTCCAAATTTTTATGATGTACTCTTAAACAGAGTTGGGTTGTTTTTCTATTACAATCGCTAAGATGCGTGCTGAAAAATACAGCTAAAATTGATAAGGAAAACTGTTACTTTTTCAGTAAATTGCTGTCATGAAGATTGTTTATTTACAAAAATCTGTTCCTGCGAGAAAATATTTCACTGTTTTGTTTCCCCACACTGCCAATTGTTACAACTTTCTACACGAGGCTTTTCATTAAGCAGGAAAGAACTGTCAAAATGAGAGTCAAAAATTTGACATCCATGATTGAATGTCTTTCACGTACGATTACTACCAAGCTTACTACCAAGTCTCATGCCTGCACAGTTGCAATTATATTTTCCCAAAGTCATTGTTGTTGTTGACAGGCATATTGGATAAGTATTGTAATATTATAATTTTGGCTTCTTCCAAAAATGAAGTTCGACGATATGTTATGTAACAATAGGATGGCGCCCGGTAAAGTTAAGGTAGTTAAAGAGTGGTGAAATCAAGAAATTCGTAGATAAGACAAAATGGAGCTACATTGTTTATAAGGTTTCATGATATTTTGCATAATAAGCAACTTCAATAATTACTGACCTCAATAGTGGATTTGCTTATTTGATTCTATATTCGATATTCTGCCCCATAAGCATCTTCCATAGTGTTATTGATTTACTTATTGCAATAATTTAGTGAACTGAAAAGTTGCGAACATTTTATGTTTTGTCAAGAAAGCAACTTGCTGACTTCAGTAGTTTTAAGTATAAATAGATTAAAGAAATTTAATAAAATAGCCAATTCTTATACCAAGTACGGAGTGGACATATCTTTTTAAGCATTGTGGCTCCGAAAATCTCTACGTTTAGACTTAATTTCTGGACATTAATGGATCTTGTCGTCCTTGGCTTGGATAACGTGAACGAGGCAGCTGGGAAATTAAAAGAGTAATTGGAAAAAATGGATTTTGTACAGACCTCTGGAGTGCGTGCGTATGCTTTAAAAAAAATTTAAAATTAAAAAAAACGTAACATTAATTTAAGAACAGAGAAAAAAAATTAAAATGCTCTCCAATCACCTTCGACCATTCTACAAATGGCAATGACAATACAATACAAAAGTAAATAATCATTACTTATCTTAAGTCTTATCTAAATAACATAGATGCCCAAACTCAAAGATGGAGGGAACATTTCGAAGAAATTAGTAATATCTAGATTACAACAACGAATTAAGGTATGAAGATGAAACAAATAGCCACACAGACAACAACTTAAGAACATCGTTTAAAGTACCCAGTGTCAATGAGATAAAGGAGGCTGTAATGAAAATGAAGTGTAAGAAAGCAGCGGGCGAGGATGGTATTACAGCCAAATTGCTACGCGCTGACAGCAGAACTTCTATACCCTCACATCAGAAAGACATGGGAAGAAGAAACACTACCCTAATCTTGGAAGAAAGGCATAATCGTGAAGTTACCAAAGAATGGCGACCTGAAAGAGGAATAACTGGAGAGAAATAACTCTACTTAACTCCATATACAAGATACTTGCAACAATCATTCAAGGGAGACTTCAAAACAAAATCAAAGGAAATCTACTAGATGAACAGGCTGGCTTCCGCCCACATAGAAGCTGCGTAGACCAACCCAACACTCTGAGCATAATAGTTGAGCAGTCTATAGAATGGCGTACACCTCTATACTTGATGCTCATCGATTTCCAGAAGGCCTTCGACACCATCAAAAGAGCTGCAATATGGAGAGCACTAAGTAAGAAAGGAGTACCCAAAAAAATAATTTACCTTATCAGAGCAATGTACGAAGATTAGGATCTCGCAGTACTACATAATGGAATCATCAGTGACTCTTTCACTACAAGTACAGGAGTAAAGCAAGGACGCTTACTCTCACCTCAACTGCTCACAATTATCCTGGATGAAATTATGAGAGAAGTCTGCGCGCAGAGACGTGGAATAACTTGGAGTCACACACGACAACTTGGGAACTTAGACTATGCGGACGATATTTGTCTTCGATCACATAAACTCAGCGACATCCAAGCTAAATTAGAACACCTCGCAAGATAAGCACGATGCGCCGGATTGGAGATAAATATCCAGAAGACTTAGGCCATGAGGATCAACACCTGCAGGGAAACCCCGTCGAATATGTAGATAGCTTCTGCTATCTAGGTAGTACAATAACAACAAACGGCGGCGCAGAAGCAGACTCTGATAACAGACTTTAGAAGGCAAGAACAGCAGAACAACAGTATTGATATATGGCAGCGAAACCTGATTGATTTCCAACAACATCATACAGAGACTTCAGGTATTCATCAACAAATGTCTCCGTACCATATGTCGAATATGCTGGCCAAACATCATCAGGAACGTGGATCTGTTGGAAATGACAGGAGAGGAACCAATTGCGATACAGATTAAAAGACGCAAATGGAAATGGATCGGAAATACCATCAGGAAAAAAGCCGACAGCATTACCAGAATGGCATTAGAGTGGAACCCTCAAGGCAAAAGATCCAGAGGCCGTCCCAAGAACACCTGCAGACGATCGATACTCCTGGAACTAGGAAAACTCAACCTTACTTGTAAAGATAACTGCAACCAACCGAGTGAGATGGAGATGCCAAGTGGAAGCCCTATGCTCCCAAGTGGAGACATAAAAGGAAAAAAAATAAAATAAAAAAGTCTTAAGTCATTTAAACAAGGAGCCAGTACCAATTTTATGGCAAATAATTTCGTGCACAACTGTTTAAAAACCAATTTTCTCTGCGAGAAATATTTTTATCCTTACTCTCCCCATTTCATAAAAGTGTATTATTTTTTAAATACAAAGTACGTTTTTACAAAATTATTTATTTGTATGTGATTTTATTTCAATATTGTAATATCAGAAATTAACAGCGTGTCACCTTCAATATGAATAAATGTTCACCCGGAATTCGTCGCTCTTTAAACTGCACCGCAAAAAAATTATTGCTTTCGAATTTGCTTATTATATCTTTAGGGTTGTTCTCCTTTAGGACAAGCAAGTAGAGTACACCATCTGGAGATAAAATACTGTTGAGTTTTTCAATCAGATTATCTATTACACGTCTGCCGTCCACACCACCAGCCCACGAATATATTAGATTTTTGTTGGTCGCATCTAATTTAAAATTAGTTTCTGTGTTTTGCAACTCTTCATCTGTGGTTACAACGTATGGTGGATTAAATAGTAATACATCAACTATATTCGGTTTAATATTGTCGAAAAGATTAGTCTGAATTGAGTCTACCGATGTATCATTTCTTTTAGCTGTTCTTATAGTAGTGTTACAGGCCCATGGATTTATATCGGTCGATAAGCACAGGCTTTTTGGAAATCTCTTTGATAATGCTGTTATAATGATTCCACTCCCAGAACCGATTTCCATACATAATATGGGCTGCTCTTTATCCAGATAAGTTAAGTCATCTTCTACAGCATCAAGAAGTAAAAACGTGTCTTCGGCTGGTTCGTAAACTTTTTCATAATCTTGCGGAGTAAGGTGATCGTGAAATGGAGTTTCCATAATCTCCTTAATTATTGTTATATATTAGACGAAATTGCGGATTCCAGGAGAGCCTGCCTTCTAAGTCGTTCCTTATCGATTAGTTTATGTAAAGATGTCAGTCGTTCCTGACTTGTTGTAAGAATGTTTGCAATCACAGTAACTTTATGTTTTACGTTGATGAGTTCCTTTACTTTATCTGAGAATTCAGGTATGGTTGCTTGTGCTTTCTCTACCTCGCGCAATTGTTCAGCCAGAGCGTCCAATTGAATCTTTAATTCTACTTGCGCCGCTCTTGTTGCTGTTATTCTTTCGTCCAGGCGATCTACTGACGGTTTGAAAAGATTAATTATACCTTCAGCTAGAATATCACGGGTAGGATTATTGCAAAAATTTTCTGTGTTTTCGTCCAAAGAAGTGACCGTACTGTCTGAGTCTTTGTCCATTGCAAAGACTTGCACTTTTTCTATCAAAAATCCTTAGAAGAAATTGTTTAAACACGAATTCTTCACATTACTTAAGAAATGTATGAAATGTCAACACAGTCTTTGTTGTTGACGTTTACCATCAAAGGTATGTTCAATGAGCATAGTAAGAAAATATGTTGAAGTTTCCTGTCTTACATTATTCGTTATGAACAGTCAGGTTTGAAGCGGCAAAAAAGTCATAACCTCAACTATAACGCAGATTTTGTTGAGCTTAAAAAACGTATGTAATTAATAAATATAATAAGTAATGCAAAAAGTTTTGCAATCATTCTGTTTCATGAACAACCTTTTACCAGAATATGAAGAGAAAATCTTATAGTGCGTGGCCACACTTGCCTACCCATTGGCGTCATTCTCATGAACGCAGTGGCTACACACAAAAAGGCTTCATTGGAATGCAAGCAATTTTGGCAGATAGGGAACGCTAAAATCTAAAACATATGATATCGTTGAGGTAGTAGATTAAAGGGCTGAACAGAATGTGAATCTGAAGCTTGAATCTGTATCTGTATCTCGAAGTTGGGTGCTATTCAACTTCGAAAACAACATTCTTTCTTCCACAGAGAATTATATTTTGCAGTGGACTTTCGGTGCAATCAACCCCGTCTCTTTTTGACTCATATAAAAACTTCCCTTCTCGTGCGACACGACTTTTATTCCCATGATAATAGGGCCAGGCACATAGGTCATGAATACCTACAAATTTTAATAAACTTCGATTTTTGTTCGAAACAACGAAAGCCAACAATAACCGCACGGGTTTTCGTTTTTGGCTGTTTTTTATTAGTTTTCTCTGGAAGTTGAGTCTCCGACCCATAGCATCCGTCAATCCCTTGCTTCGTCGCTTCGTTGTCTATGGTGATGTATACCGAAAAGTAGTTTTTACAGAGAGTGTTTTAATTTCAAGATATCCTGCTATCAGTTTAATACGTCGAAGCAACGGATTTTATGGGCCAGGGCATTTAGATGCTTCGGATTCCAATGTAAACCTACAAAGTCCCCTGATTTTTCTGTCGACATTTTTGCTCAATGTGAATTTTGTATTTCGTAATTGATTTGGCAGAAAATCAATTTATTAAGTTAAAAAAGTATTAGATTTGTAAAAGATTTGAACAACAAAGTTTTTATTAAAAAAAATCGCCCAATACAGTCGATCCGGTTTGACACAAAATACTTTTTTGACGATTATACTCGTATATACTATATATAAGTATTTATACATTCTGACATAAAATCCAAAAGAAAAACATCGTTTTTGAAACGAAATCCAGAAGCAAAATTTTGTTTTTGAGAAATTGTGAAGATTGTCAGTGGAACATTTTCAAACGATATTTTACTCTCCGGAGTGCAAAAAGAAGGCTTCTGAAATCTATTGGAAAACGCCAGTTGATTTTCGTTAAGATTGTGCAGATTTCCACTAATTTTTTTTGTTTCGTTTTGCGTATAATTTAATAATATGAAAATTTATAAGTATAGACTTTTTATAGAAAAAGTGAAATTAGTAAAAATTTAAATTAAATGAATTGAGAACGGAAAACTAATGAAATGTCAACGTTTGTGACATCGTATGGAAGTTGACAAGGTGGTGCAAAATTAATAATCCTATCGGAAGATGTTATAATTTTTTTATTCTTGCAAATGGCGTCGAACGTCAATCATATTTGACATTTGTGGACTAGACAGCTGCAGTATACAAAAAGACAATACTCCGGTGTCAAGCCATCCTCAATCTCAACAACGAAGAAGAGGATTTTGTTTCGAAAATCATCATGAGCGATGAGGCGCAGTTCCCCTTAAGCGGTTACGTCAATAAGAACTTCTGGGGCACTGAAAATCCGCTTGTGATACACGAAGAGCCATTACATCCACTGAAAGCCACTGTGTGGAGCGGCGTTCACGCGGGAGGAATAATTGGGTCGTATTTTTTTAAAGAAGCCATCGGCAATACGGTCACTGTTACTGGCGAACGCTACAGGGCCATGATAAACGACTTCTAACTGCCAGAATTGCATGAGTGGGGCTGGGTGAAGATGTGGTTTTAACAAGATGGTGCAACCGCACAAACAGCACGAGTCACAATGGACATTGTGAAGGAAGTGTTTCCTGGTCGCGTAATCTCCCCTTTTGGCGATTTGGCATGACCAACAAGATCGCCCGGTCTAACCATGCCAGACTTCTTTCTTTGAGGCTACTTGAAGTCGCGAGTTTATGCCAAAAAGCCTCAAACAATCGCAGCCCTTAATATTCGACAGGAATGCGAACAGTTATCACCGGAAATTTTGCGGAAAGTCATAAAAAAATCAATAAAACGGGCACAAATGTGTATTAGCGCTGGCGGCAGCCACTTGGCGGATATCATCTCTCCACTTCACAGAAAAAAATTTAAAGGTCCAAATGAAGATTTCCATCACTCAAAATCATTTATTTTTATTTAGTAAAAAAGTAATTCAAAAACAAAATGGGATGATTAATTTTGCGTCAATTGTATAACAAATGTACTCGTACATCAAAGACACTAAACCTTCCATTGCAAGTGATAACATTTTATAAATCTTGTGTTCATTCAAATTGCAATTCAATTAATTTGTTTCATAAGACAGGACATATGAACTTGGGCGCTGTTCTATTAACGCCTATGATTAGGTATTGCGCAGAGAGAAACCAAATTATTTAGGCAGCAGTCCAATCTTAAATTTTTCGGTTGAAGAGTAGGTTGTATGCTAATTTTTTCCTTCTTTCTGGGAATCACATAGATTCAAAACTTCAGCAAACAGGGGTGATATTATCTATATTCCTTAAAAGAACTAAATGTGATAAAAAAAAAAATATATATATAAATGATATCCTTGTTTGTATGACGTAAATATTTAAAATTATAGATTTATTAAAAACATTAAAAATTTATATGTAATCTTATCTTTATTTTTGAGGTAAAAGAAACTGCTTAAATTAACAAGCGTACAATTTGGAGTTGTGTTTAATTATCTGATGTTAAGGGTTTCCCAGATATCAGTTTTTTGGTAAAGGTCAAACGATTGCTGAATTTCTCCGAATTCTTAATATTTGGATATAAATATGTGTGCGCCTACATATATATGTATGTGTTTAAAATACCTAGAAAATTATATTTTGAAATATTTTACCTATAGTTTCGTCTAACTCTGTCTATGAATCAAGTTGATTTATTTTATCCAGAGCTAGGAAACTACGAAACTCTGGATGATACAAGTCTGTAATACTATTATGGGTCATAAGCATTGCCATTTAGTTACGTATGAAAACGTATAAAAATTCGGAAGCCACATTCTGCGGAAATGGAGATGCTTTTCAATACAGTTTGACTTAACTTCTTAATTATTGATTGGAAAACATCTACACTGAGTTTATACAATAAGATAGTTTAAGTAGGTTAAGTAGATTAAGTTTTATTCTAGATAGTTTTTAGTTTTAGTCTTAAGTTTTATCTTATAACAAAAAAAAAAGTCAATTCACTAAGTTTTTTTTTTAAATTAAAACATATGTTTCTTAGTTTTAATTATATCCAATGTCAAAATAAAAAATAAAGATCTGAACGATAAGTCGAAAGACAAAATTGAATTGTTAGGTTTAACTTAGAGTGTCCGCATGGGGCCAGTAAGTTAGAATAAGTTAATTAAGCTAATTTTTAAGCGTTTTTTTGTATAGCTTGTAAGAATTTCTGAATTTCAAAAATAAAAATGCATTTAAAATGAAAATGAAAAAATCTACACTGAGTCTCAATCAGTTGAATCTATTCTTTTTCAATTAACGATTTCTGTTTTACTTTGAATAAACTTTTATGAAGGATATCCAGTTTTTTTTTTGTGTTCACGATTGTTAGAATTCATCCAATATGTATTACATTTGAGCCTTTTCTTTTACGGATAGGTAACTTACTACCCAAATAGTTATGCATTTGATAAGCAAATGCCTTAACCTGTTCACTGTTTTACCTTTTACGATTTTTTTTTTAAACTTGGACTTAAGCGAGTGAGACAACTTTCCCATAGTGCAGACTAATTAGTATTTACCTCGATAAAAAATTCGTTCTTAAATTTTTATCCCACATTACCCTTACTAAATTCCTGAATGAGTTTTTTTTTTTTTGGTGTAGATATCTTAAGTTGAGTAGAAACCATACGCTAAAGTCTTTGCAGAAAAATGTTTGTTTTTTAGTTTAAGGCCTGATAAGCAGCGAATATAAACGAGTTTTTAAATCAAGCTGGTTTCTACTATACAACAAAAATCGGTACATTAATATTGAGTTACCACTAACAATACATTTATCGTTTCTCATTTTCAAAAATTTAAAAACACACTTTATATAGGTACGAAAATATATAACTAAACTAAATAAATATATATATCAGTATGAAAATAAAGTGATATACACATAAATATATTAAAAGAAAGGTAGATTTTTGAAGAACTTTTCAAGGTGACACCGTTTTTTCTCCCTTAATTTTTTATATCCCAAATAGGTCTGCCTTACATGGATACATTTTACGTGAGCAAAAATGCCTATAATACGATTCCGCACAAGAGGGAACATGAGAAAATAACACACAAATACTTCAAAGGGATGTGAAACCCATAAGGGATTATCAACTAACAGCAAATATTCAATTGACGGGTATTTTATGCATTCAGTATACCTACATACATGTATTTTCTTCCCGCGCTCTCATGCGCATAAACATCCTTTCCCTACCCTTAAATGAA
Source organism: Volucella inflata (assembly GCA_928272305.1). Classification (NCBI taxonomy): domain Eukaryota; kingdom Metazoa; phylum Arthropoda; class Insecta; order Diptera; family Syrphidae; genus Volucella; species Volucella inflata. Next base: position 108,600,414 of record OV743720.1, on the reverse strand, counting down.
ATGAAAAAAAGCGTACAGTCTCGGATGTTAACAACATATTGCTTGGAATTTCAATAGCATTTTATGAACACGATGCCACCATCCAGTCATCATGACCTGGGATAGAGACAAGGGTGTGTTTCGATTAATGTTGCCGATGGTTGCTACCCCTAGATATGGTATACTTTATATGCCATATGTACAAATGTACGTAATTATCTACATCCACATTATTCTGGTATATAGCTGCGGAAACAGAAGAAAAATGTTTTTGTTTGCTTCAGAGAATTGAATATTTGTGTGTGGCTTTTTTCTGTTATATTCGCTTTATCGATTACAGAAAAGATGAACGAATTTACGATATATCTACACACATACTCGTAAATATGTTAAGTGCAAAAGAGAGACACAAATGTAAAACATGAAAAAAAAAAACATATCGATTAATTCAAGTTTTGATTAAAACAAAAGTAATTAGTATTGTACCAAAAAGCTACTTTCGCATTCTACAATTTGCATGAAAGCCTATATATATATGTATTATGCTTCTAATAGTACTGATTTCTGTCTTCTTTTTCATATTCACCCCAGCGATTCTTTAATAAAAATAAAAATAAATTAATTTAGCTGGGTTTTTTTTTTTGTTTGATACACACTTGCCAATAAATTATACGAATTCTAAGTTGCAGTTACATTCAAATAATCAATTTTGTAATTTGTAAGGCATCACATTTACTGATATCAGCATACTCACATATTGTATGTACAATCATAAAATTGCTTGAGATATTTAGGTGTATGCCTAATCATAGAAAAACATAGCTATAACAATACAAAATCTGCGTTCTTGTAAAATACCTTTTCAAAATCTTAAAACGTTACAAAATGTTATATTAGCACTACGTTAGTTGGGCATAGGCTTAGAGATATTCATCTCAATTTTAAGTAGGCTCTCTCCTAAATGTCGTGCACAATCTGAATGTGACTAGAAACCAACTAAAGGTTATTATTTTAATTTGACAGGAACAAATACTTATATTCAGCCATATTATAAGATTTTTTTTTTTAAGACAAGATAGCAAAACTGCCTGTAATTATATATATTTTTTTTTTAAAAATCCACATCAGTTTTATATCAAAGCGCTTAGGGGCAACATTTTAACGGGATATTATTCTGTAGTCCCTACAGTTGAAAAAAGGCAATTTCATCGTTTTCGTAGAAAAAACAAAAAGTATATACAGAATCTAACAAAACAATATAAACCCCTGATAAAGATACACGTTAGTGTTACTTAACAAACCAAGCAAGGATGTGCACACATTTATACGAGTATCTTTTGCCATTGTTCTAATATGTAAACTAATCAATATAACTCTTTGAAAGTATTAACTGTATAACTGCCTTTTCAAATTGTCCTAACAAATTCAACAATTCTCAAAATATTTATTTAATATAAATTTCAGTTAGAATCATATTAATTTTTTTTTTTTTTTTTTTAAATAAATTAAAAATCAAACAACATTTTTATTTTTAACACGAATGTTTTTGTTTTTTTTTTTCAAGTCATTAATCATTTAAAATTTTATTTACACAAGAATGTTTAATTACAAAATAATATAAATAACATTAAGTTTAGTTTTTTTTTTGTTTTTTGGTTTTTTTGGTTTTAATACATACATTTAGTATAAAGATATATATTTCGTGTTAGAGTAGATTCATGGTACAAAGTTTATTGCTCTTGATTGATATTTTATTAACGGTCACAAAGATAAAACATTTTTTTTTCTTTGATAAAAATAGTAATGCCTGCTTTTTTGCAATCAAAATTAATTTATTTATATTTTTGTTTATTTTTTTCGAACTCGAAAATTAAAAATTAACTAGTAAGTATTTGGTTACAGTTCAGTCGGAGAAAAAAACTTTTTTGTTTTTGTTTTTGTTTTTTTTCTTTATAACAGATTTTTATTATTATTTTTCTTATATTACTTCAACAATTTACATTTTATGTTCAATTAATTTCTGTATAATTTGTACATGGTGTTAATCGCTATATATAATCCTACAAAAAGATACCGGGTGTAATGAACTTTGTCTTCTGCTTTTTTTTTTTTTTAAACATGTAGGATTTGAATCTTTAATCTTAAGTGTAAGTTAAAACTACATCTAGTATCTACATAATTTACGTTATTTCTAAAACTATTTACTGTTTTCCACTTTCCACACGTCGGACAAAGCGGTTAAACATTATGATTAATTAATACTGAAGCGAACAATACGAACCATAATTTTTTATTATTATTTTTTTTCCATAATTCTCTCTTTAATTGCTCGACATTCAAAAGTTTTAACCCATACATAAAACAAAATCGAGAACCAAGACAAAAATGATACGCAATGAAATAAATGATAAATAAAAATTTGCCTTTTATGCCAGAAAAAAAAAAAAAAAAAAAAAAAACTTCATCCCAATGTCTCCATTCATCAGTCAGTGCAGATATTTAGTTAGTCTATAAGTGAATTGTCGAAATCACTATATACATAAGTACCAATATTTTTGAGTGTCACCACTAAAAGCCAGTTTCAGCTTAATAATTTGCAATTTTATTAAAAATAGGAAATCAAAAATAAAAGCTGAATTGGCTTTTGAGGGTGACAATGTACAAGTAAACAATGAAACATGGTCAAAAAGTAGGCGTCTGCGCAACGTTGGTAACAGTAAAGAAATTCGACACAAAGTTTAACACTTACCTAGATCCGTTGAACTTATCATTATTATTATATGTATGTTAAGTTTTTTTAAATAAATATTTTATTACTTATTCGTTATTTGCTTTTAGTTTTTCCAAGTTAAGAAAAGTATGTGTATAGAAAAGAACGTTATTCTGTGGCAGCGCAAGAGACTTGTACGTACAAACAAACATTACTTTCAAACCCCAACGAAAGCAGCAAATTTTCAACAAAAGATTTTCGAAAAAACAAATGGTTTTACAAAACATAAAAGTTTTGTTTTCGCAATTGTAGAGTCTACGAAAGTGTATTGTTTTTTTTTTTTTAAATTTTATTTTTATTTTTTCTCAAATACTTTTTCTGTTTCATTTGTTGTAACTGCTATTTGTTTCTATTTTTAACGTTTTTTTTTCTCATATTTTTTTATATATATATTGTATATATATATATAAGAACTTAAATATAAAAGGAAAAAATCTTGCATCGTGAGTTTTTTTTTTCTTATTTTTGTTTTAAATAAAAAATTACATAATAAAAAAAATAAAATAAGAAATTAAAAATTATTTCTTATCATATAATATATGTTTAATTTTTTTTTTGTTTTTTTTATTTTTGTTCTTTTTTGTTTTGTTTTTTTTTATTTATTTTTGACTACATTATTATTACGCTTGATCATCGGAGCCCGAGACATCATTTTCCTCGTCATCTGAAAGCGAAATTGTATAAAAAGCGAATTTTAGTTAAATTTATATTTTATAGTCCTTATGGTTGTAAATGAGAAATTCCAGTCATAGAAATATTTATAAGCAGTCTATGCTTTAGTTTTAATATTATAAAATACGGGAAATGTATAAAATTATTATTCCTTATATATGTTGTGCATACATTTGTATTTGGTCTTCCAAAAATATTTGCATCGAAAGCGTGCATGTGAATCCGACTTAACTGACAAACCTATTAACCTAAGACCCTAAGGGTATTTTTTTGCCTTTAACGCCCTATGAGGGGTTTGCGAATGGCATAGTTCTATTTCATCTCCTGATGACATTCTCACAAAAGCAATTTTGTTTCTAAAAAATTTATTTAATTATTCAATACTATTATTTTTTCCGATTTCGAATATGCTCTATTGAACTAACTAAGAATTGCGCATGCCACATCCTAATACTCGTATGTAGGCTGATTGGAGAGTACTTGTAAAAATAAAAATTTCACCCTCTGAGAGAAATTACAGAATAATTTCTCGAATAAATGTATGTACATTTAAAACACATTACTTAAAATCGGTTTTGATTTTTAAAAAATTGTTTGCTTTACCTTCTTCTCCATCATAGGGGATGTCATATTCGTCGCTGTCAATGTCACTTTCTTCAAGAATTTCTTCTTCTTCAATTATTTCGTCTTCTTCAGAAAAGTCACTTCCATTGGCAGAACTATCCTTTTTAGCTTTCTTTGATGCCGCTGATTTTTCCTGTAAACAAACCAAACAAACCAGGGATGTTAAACCAACCAATGGATAATCATATAATTTTTAATTAAAAACATTACTAAGACTTCGACTGTAGCGGCTGTAATTAAAAGGAAAAACGACATATTGTGAACATTAATGACACAGAATTCCAACTAAAGAACCAAACCTTATGTTTAAGGATGTAGTAAACCTAAACACCATAGCTCAGTTTAAATAAAGAGAAGAGCATTAAAACTCATGTGACGCGCGCAGCGCGCATCAAACATTTTTCTTTCTGCGCCGGCGATCGAAGAATAGTTTACTGCTGCAACTAACATCTGTCCCATAAACAGTGGTGCCGCTATCTCACTGGCCCTTCCATTATTCTTTCCAAATGCTCTTGGACACACAAAAAAAAAAAAACAAACTGAATCAAATACAATAGGAGAAAGCAGAAAGAGTCGACCCTATGTTAAAGCTAATAGAGCGTAAGAGAGAGTCAACCAGCCAAGTTAAATATTTATTTCAATGGAGGGTGAACTGCCTTTGAATCATTTGCACATATCCACGATTGTACTCACCCTCATTCAGGGCTTCCGTTGAAATACTCAACTTAACGGAATATAGAGAAAAACAAATACCTCGGTATTAAGAGAAAAGAGAATGGACATATTCAACCACGCTCGCATTTCTGGCGCACGCTTTTACGAGTTTGTATATATATTTTTTTTTGGTTATAGGAAATGTGTAAAGGTATACATACATATGTCTGAATCTCCACGTTTTTTTTTTTTATAGCAAAGGAAACCTACTACAATCTAACGTGGGTACAGTTTCGCTTGTTTATTATCGTTTTATTTTTGACGTAGGTTAGACTTACAGATGTCAAACTGATACGCGCCAGAAATATAATAACTAGGTACATACGAATATAAATAAATTTCAACATTACTTTTTGTTACCACCTTGATCAAGGGCATTAAAAGGAATTTTCCAGATTTTGTGTATTATACTATTAGTTTTGTAGGCGACATTAGGCACTTTGTTACGTATTTACAACGAGGTAAACAAACTGTACCTGGTGCATTTTATAAATTCTTCATGTTCTTACATTTCCAATGTCTCTTTAAGTAAGTGTTCCGTTTTGCTGATGTGTATAACATACTTATAACAATTTATAGATAACAATAAATGATATTCAAACATTGAAAGGGACAAATCTATTCGTAGAAAATATAAATTATTGAAGTGTGTAACTACGAGTATATCTACACGATTTTTCATTCTTCGCATTTTATTAGTTTTTTTTATAGGTATAATTTTTGATTAGGAAAAAATACGAAAAATTATAGTGTAGGTACCAGCCGGCCGGCATACCAATTACTAATACATACACATATTAATATTTTTTATTATTATTTTTTTTTTATAAATGTCAAAGGGGGAAATAAGATGTTTGCCAAAATTGCCCTTTTTGTGGTATGCATGCGTGGTTATCAACGTCTGAATTAAGTGGCGATGGCGCGTTAACGTCTTTTTCTTTATTTATTATTCTTTTTTTATTGGGGTTTCAGCATACACTATTATTTGTAAATAGTACACAACAAACGAACAGGTACCTGTACGTTTTATTTCGGTCTCTTTCTTGCTGTCATTAACTTGACAAGTTGTTAAGTCAAGTGAATGGTGGAGAAGGGAAAAATTAAGAAAAAGGGGCCGATCAGTGGACAAAACGATGTGGAGATGTGTTACTGTTGTATTTGTGCTTGCGTTTGTTCGAAAGGCAACTCGGCGTCGCTTTTGTGAATGCTGTGAACATTGTGAATGTATTTTTCTCTGTGTACAGTAGGCATTAACTCTGAAAAACATCCAGAAATAGAATTTAATTTGAAATAATACAAGAGAGTAGGAAAAATGCCGTGCGGTTGAATTCGTGACGGCTGCCGACATCAAAACAAAATTGTTTAAGAAACTATGTACTCGTATTAGAAGCGACGCCGAAGCTGAGGTAGCGTCATTTTTTTTTTCTATTTATTTCTATGTGTTTTATTTTTATAAAATTGCATGGGAGAAATGAGAAGTAAAAACAAGAAAAATGAATAAAAATCTAAAAGTTTAATTATCTGCTATGCATATACTCGTACATCTAACAGAATGTTCTTACTTTGAGAGATTACGTGAATTATTGGAGCAGCGACAGCTCTACAGTCACAACACAATCTACAGCTATCACTATAGTCATATTCAGTAAGCAGAAAGCAGAAAGCAGGGGGAACTTTAAGTAATAAGGCGTTAAACATGCTAAAGACAGTCACTTGTGTTGTTCACCTCCTTCTACTGATATTGATTGTTGTTATCGTTATGTATTTGTATTGGCTGGCCCCCACCTCTCTTAACTGAACAACTGAATATGTCACATTCGCTCCCAATACGATGACTAGCAAGCTTTTTGATAAAATTTATATGTGCATTTGAGTATCTATTAGATTCTTCTACTGTAGTGACAACCGAGAAAAATGTGTGTCTGTCGTTTATAAATGCGCGCGCTTGGCGTAATTTCCTTTTTATAGGACAAATTTCTCATTAAATTCTGTTTTTTTTCCTTCTTCTTCTTTCTTTTTTAGTGACAACGTACAAAACATACTTTTACGTCAGGGGGTGTCCTTCCTTTTGGGTATCCACCTTCCATGTCGTATTTAAGATTATTGCGTTACACACTCGCACTAATATACATATAGTATTGGAGTGAAATAACCATCAGATAGAAAGATAGGTGTAGAGTGGTAGGTGAGGCTGCTATTGCCCTTTTTCGTTCGTTGTAAAATTACTTTTTTTTTTTTTAAAAATAGAAATATATTTATTCCGGCGTGGTGCACGTTTATTCGTACATTTGGGTTTTTTTTTTCCACAATTGCTTATAGTCGAGATATAATTCACTATTTTTCGAAAGGATTTGAAAACAGAAAATGTATGACTTACGTCTGCAGGCCGTTTTGTTGCTTTGACCTGGTCTTTTGTGACTGCTGGTTTTGTGGTACCATTATCTGAGGCTGTTGTTTCTTCGGATGCTGGTTTTGTTATTTTGTCCTCTTTGACTGCGGCGGCGGTGGCATCGGCGGCAACTTTTTCAACCGCAACTTCTCCATTATTTTCCGCTGCTGAACTCATTTTTATGTATTTTTTTATTTTGTGTTTATGTTAATTAATTTAATTTTTTTTATATATATTGTATAGTTATTACTACTACACTCACTACGATTGCTAATTTAAAACTATTTGGCTAGATTTTTTATAACACTTATTTATGTTATTATATTTTGTGCAATCTTTGATTACTATTTTATTTATTTTACTTTATTGCTAGCCTTAAACCGATCTCCACTCGCTGAATGCTCGAAATCGACTGAAGGCGTCTTCTAGAGTGTGAAATACATTTTGAAGAGAGCGCGCCATTTGAGATTTTATGCCAGTAAATGAATAAAACTTGTAAATTATTTTTCACAAAGTAAATTCTATATAATATTACATTTTTAAAATCACATTTAATAGAGAATTTTCCAAAGAATATTTTGATATTTTTATTTTGGAAATTCAAATAAAATTGCTTAGTAAAATCACCATTCAAGAGGGTTTCATGAGTATTTTCATAGTAAAAGTGCTTGGGTGTCATGAGTATGGCATACAAATCTGTAATAGCAAGTGTTTGGCGGTAAATTTGAAAATGTTTTTCCGGATGGGGTATTCAAACAAACAATATTATGATATTTTCTTTTAAGAGTTAAGTTTAATGATTGTATAAAAACGTAACAAAACAAAACAAAACAAAATATGAAGAATGGTACTTTGCATTTGATTTACTTTTGGTCATCAGTATTGCAGCAAATGCTAACTGCCACCCGGTTATATCTGACGTCATTGCTTTACAATCTTACAATTATTTACAAAAAATCAGCATCTAGGCATAATTATCGTATTGCAACTTTATAGGTCGTATTTCGAATTAAATATACTTTGACTCTGTTGTGCATTGTGCAATGGAGAATGCAAGGATCCAACGGGGCGCACCGAGTCACCCCAATCTCGAAACAATCATAAGAGCAAAGTTTTTGCAGTGCGGTCTTTTACACACGAAACGAACGATCCGCCGATGTATGTGCTTAGTGCTATCAATGAATCTACCCTCTTGTGCTTGAGTTGTTATCAACAAAAATTTTCTTTTGCTTTTCGAAAAAGATTTAATATGTCTTCATCGAGTGCTGTACGGATTTGATGCCTATAAAGCTTTATAAGTTTGTTTGTTGTTTTGCATTGAAGTCAAGTTATTACGAATACGAATAGATTTCCCAAAATCAAACTGAAAAATTTAAATTTTTATGATTAACAAGTTTACGTATTGATGTGAAGCTTTGATTTGTGTTGGCCCTTTTCAATAAATCAACTTGTATTGTTTCCTTTGAGTTTTTGTCTTTGCCAATAAAAAAAATCAACAGCAAAACAAAAAAAAAATGGTCAAGAGCATTTTATACAAACCTAGATTTTGGTATACTCGTACCAATAGGGGTGGTTTTCCATGTTTTGCCGTAAGCAACCCTGCCAGCAGTACCTACCAACACTGTACATTTGAGATTCCAAAAAATAACTTCTTCATATCGCATTGTGTTTGTCAATAAAAGGATATGCCTTCTAAAATGAGGACCTGCACAGATTTGTGTGTGTGTTGTCTGGGGGTTAATATTTGTATTAACGTACCTATGTACATTTTGTGTATTATTTAGATTATGGTTAATTTGAGGGTAAGCTTTCGTCAAACCCTTATGGGTTTTTTTTTTTTTAAGTGTATACCTATCTATTTTTGTTTCAATTAAAATGTTTGTATATTTTAAAAAGGCGTGTGAATCGGTAGTATGCTTTGGGTAGTTATGATTTGTAAGTGTTTCGATTTTAAAATTATCTCGTATAGGACGCTCAATCTTTAAACTGTTATTCTCTTATACTGAGACCTTTTTCTAGAGTTTCACTTATCAAGAATTGAAGGACAAAACTATGACTGGTTGTATGTGGAGCTACTTATTCATCAATAAAGGGATTATTTGTTGTGAATACTTAGATCAATATGCCTACAAAGTTGTTGGTTTATTGAGAAATCATTTAAGTTACACACTTAAGCTTTATTTATAAAATGAAAACAGATACCTATTTCTAAAGATTTTTCAAATATAAAAATCAAAGTAGGTACCTACCCAGGTATTTAAGAATATTTTGCTGCAAAATTGAAAATTACTAATTCACCCCTTGTAAGAAATAATTTAGTTATATGTATATTAAAATTATAAATCGTTTGCTTTCATTATGAAATAAGAAAAGGAACATAATAAGCGAAGGCAAATATTGGTTATTCCAATTTTCCCAATTTCGATTTAAAGATGGGCTTTGAAGTAGACATTTTTTTCAGACTCTGAAGAGAAAGGGTACTTCTCGCCCATTTATCGGATAACTATTCTAAAAATTCTTACTGTTTTATATTTCGCGGTAGTTTTGTACAAAATAAGCTAAGATTGATATGTTTTTTGTAAGTTATAGCGAAAAGCGTTTATAAAATTGAATTTTTGGAGAATCTAAATCTAAATTTAGATAAAATATAAAATAAAGAAATACAAGGTTAGACAAGGTAAACACTTTTAATTATTTGCCCTATGTTAACGCAATAAAAACACCAAATTTTTTTTGTTGATATATAAATACAAATATGCAATTAGCAGTACAAGCAAAATATAATACATATATAATATAATGTTTAATAAGCTTACATTTTTCAATATTTTAGTAAAATTGACCTACAAAATATCAGGGCTGAATTCAATAGATAGTATAATATAAAAATTCGTTTATTGGCTTTTGTAGTCTAACTGTATTGTCTTCTCTATTTTAACAGTGCTTTATTTAAATGAAAGTTGTTTTAATATCACACTATAGAACAAGCTTTTTAAAACTTTTCAATAGGGTGAGATGCGCAATGCGTTCCAAAGTAACGAAGAACACATATGTAGATATTTTAAATTTCGCTGTAATATTTATGTTGTGTTCATATGGATTGATTTATCAATTGGATAAGATGTAAAATTTATATCAAAAATGGGTGGCTATTAAACTGCGTTTGTTTTATCCTCCGAAATAAAATCAGTTTATTGGTTTAAAATAAAACAAAATTAGTTATGATGATTCTTGGCGTTTACTTTCTCTCAGACTATCTCATTGGAACCGCATGTGCTACAGCACTCCAATTTTCCATACGTCACGACATCTATCACCAAATGTTATTTCGTCGCTTCTACCACATTCAAAGAAATACACCCTAAATGGTTATTAATAAATCTAGTTTTGTTGGAATATATATGCCCGATGAATGGAACCTCAGCATTGCTTGTCCGATCCTCACGAAAAGAGACCCTCTGAACTGCGCCTAGTACAGAAACATCAGTCTGAATAACATCGCATACATGAACGCCTGAAGCTGTTGTGTATCAATGTGACTTCAGGACAGGAAAGTCTACCATCGATCAAGTGTTCACACTACGGCAGATCTTGGAGAAAACCCATGAGCTTCAGATTTATACTCACCAGCATCTATAGAGATGAGCTATACAGAGCAATATCGAGTTTTGGCATCCCTGCAAAACTCATCCGTTTGTGCAGGATGACGATTGAAAATGCAAGTTGCTTCATCAAGCTCGGTAAGGATCTCACCGAGACCTTTGATGTCACAAAAGGATTTAGACAAGGCGACGCACTGTCATGCGATTGACTCAACACCATACTTGAAAGAATAGTGAAAAACTCATGCTTACACAAGAGGCACAACAGTTCAAAAGTCCTCCAATAACTCGCATACGTCGATGATTTTAACATAGGTGGAAGAAAGCAGCTTGATCTCAGAGGCGCTTTCCCGAATATTGAGACGGAAGCGGCGAAAATCGATATAACTGTCAACGAGGGCAAGGCCAACTATATGCTGTCAAGCAAAAAGACACTCAACACCGACATCGCGGACAGAACGTAACTTTCGAGCTGTCTGGATACGCTTGTTGACTGAGGCCCAGGTCCGACCCGGACTGTAGAGCTACCTGAAGGAAGTAAGCAAATTGTGTTGGCATGTCTTTTGTGTTTGTGGTATTCAGGACAAAACTTGTATTTTGACATAATTTATTCGAATTTTCCTGCGAATACTGTTGTTTGGCTTAACTAAATTTTATAGGTGTTAAATGCTACCCTTGTTTATTGCTAAAATATTTTCTTTTGCACGTTGGCAACGTTGTCATCATAATTTGCTTAATCCATTATAGTATGCAAATTTTAAAAATTATTATTACACACTGAATGGCCGACTGACTTGGTGCATAATTTACACCAACAAAATCATTTAAATTTTCTTTGAAAACTCACAATTGCAACAATTCAAATAATACGGTTCAAAAATTTAAACATGCCGTCGCGGCGGGAAATATTACTCTATATTAATTTTTTTTAACCGTTCGCCACGACTGTCAAATATGAACTTGGGCTGTCATGTGCCAAACGAAATAGGTCTGAAACATAAAACACACCCTGTACTGTATGTATGTACTATTTTTTTAAAAACGCAATTAATTTTCAAACCAATTTCAAAACTTCTATTAAGGCCTTCTATTTTTTTTTAATTATACACACACGATGTGTGGATATAAATACAAACATACATACATACATGTATGAAAATACGTGGGAAAAGATTTTCGTAGCTGACAACGCGAATTTAAAGTAATTCATCACATATCGGTACTGTGATTCACTACTGAAAGCTCTTTTAAGATGTACAATTGGAAAAATAATACATACTCGTATAAACGAAATGTAAACACTAAAGAACCACAAAGGGAATCCCCAACTCCCTCTCTGCCATTTGATTTATTAATAATCATTAGCGTATAAATTTACATCGAAAGCCTACTGCTCTTTGAAATTATGCAACATGTGTGTTGCTGATTATATCTACAATTCTAAGCCTAGATTTGAATATTAGTTCATTTTTTGTACAATAGAACAGAACCTGCGCATAGTAAGCATTCTGTTATCATGTTTAGTAATTTGTCACGAATAAAATATGTACACACTCAGTTTTCCTTGCGAATGTACTCGTATACAACGACCATGCAAAGCTTGTGAGTACCTATTTTTTTTTAGAATTTTTCTCCGATATTAATTGTGGTATGGCTAGAACAGGTACATAAGATAGAATATTAGTTTGTTTCCAAAACGATAGCTCAATTGTTGTTGGAGGAGGATAAAATCCTGCAAAAATATTATTTTACGTATAATATAGTAAACTCGTATAAAAATATATCTATGTGTATTATTAATAGTACTTAAGTAAAGGTTAATAAAGGAAATATAACGCCTTTTGCTGTTGTAGAAGTTTTAAGAGGTGTAAAGGGTTTTTAATAGGGACATAACGATTTAAAATACAAATCGTATACCCTTAAACTTTTTTTATGATCTGTCAATGTGAAAACGTCAGTTAAGGTTTATATTTTTATCATTGTAAAGTTCAAGAACGAGCAACATTTGGAAATCATTAAACAATCTTACTGAAATTCTGAGTCGATGGATGCAACTTTCAGAGCGACTACGTACTCCAATTTTCGTTCGTAATAACGGGTGGGGCACCAATAAGTGTGCTACAATAAGAAATTCAAATAACTTTGTTTTTAATCAATGTATTTAATTTATTTTGTTCTAATTGTACCTATAGAAAACTCAATTTTATTTTACACCATATAACTAATTGTTTTTGAAGATGATATACCGTAAATGACCTCCATGCTAATTCACGCATATGCGATACCTGATCAGAAAATTATTCATTGCGGGCTGGAGGGATCGGGATCGCCTCATTTACTGTTTTAATGGGCTGCTTCAATTCAGTCGAATTCCTAGGTTTCGTTTTGTACACCTCTTGCTTGACATAACCCCATAAAAAAAATCTGGTGCAGTCAGGTCAGGTGACGTTGGGAGCCAGCGAAGTTTTTTGATATTAATTTGTTTTAGAATTTTTGTTGGAGCTCCGCCATAACCGGTCTGGCTATGTGTGCAGTTGCTCCATCTTACTAGAACCAAATTCTGTTGAAACGGATACGTCTCCGGCGCAGTTCTGGGTAAAAAAAGCTCCTTCAACATCTTTAAATAACGGTCCGAATTGGCAGTTACTGTTACACCGTTTTCTTCAAAGAAGTATGGCCCTAGAATGAACCCTGATAAAACTGCGCACCACACAGTGACTCGTTCTGGTTGCAGTTCCGTCTCATGGAGTATTTGTGGATTAGATTCACTCCATATACGGCAATGTTGCTTAATTATATTGCCGTTTAGATCAAAATGGGCATCATCAGACATAAACAAGCAATTTATCAAGCTGTTGTCTTCTTCGGCCATTTCAATCATTTTTTTGGCAACATTTCAGGAAAATAAGCAAATCCAGAGGGTTCAACTTGCTTGTAATTTGGACTTTGTAGGGAAACAAGTTTAAGTCATCATTAATTATCTATTGTAATGACCGTATGCTAACTCGAATTTGCGCCGATAAGTTTCTTGTCGAAACGCTTGGATTTGCCTGAACTGACGATGCTACAGCCGCGATTGTGTTTTGAACCCGAACATAGGGATCTCGATGGTACGGTCTTCGTGCAATGCTTCTAGATTCGGCAGACATGTTTACCAGCCACATAATGGTCCATTTACTCGGGGGAGTGCCCTTTGGACGGAAATGAACGACTGCAAAGCATGCACCGCTGCACTATCCAAATCTTCTTTTCGATATCCCAAGCATTTATTTCAATAAATCTAAATAGTAACCTGCCAAATAATAGAAAAATAAAAAAATAGAAAGAAAAAAAGTTACTATGTTTTGTTTTAATAGCACGATTCGTGCACCAGCCTGTGCATACTATAGTCGAAAAATTCGAAACACATAATATATTAATTACGTCAATAATATAGCAATGTACGCTTTATGATATATGTACAATATATACGCTATCCATTAAGCAGATACAAAACAGCGCTTCCAAGTACTATTTTCTTCGTTTGAGATAAAGTTGTCCAATGAATTTTCAGATGTGTCAAACATTCGCCTGGAAATTTTTTTCAAAGTAATTTAAGTTTGTTCATTAACTGACAGGCAAACTGTCACTAAACGTCATAGACGTTTATGTGCGTCATGTCTGTGCTATCAAGTTTTTATGATGAACTCTTAAGCGGATTTGAGTCGCTCGCCATAAATTTTAATAGACTTGACATCAGAGACATATGGTTCTATCAAGATGGTGCACATGCCACAAAGATGGTGTAATCTCGAGAAATAATGCGTTCGAATGGTCATCTTGCTCGTTCGAATAACGCTGTTGGACTATTTTTCTTATGGGGTTACGTTTAGTCATTGGCTAATGCTAACAAACCAATAATGAATGATATCAAATCCGAAATTGTCAACGTTCCGGTCAATATGTATAGACGAGTGGTGGAAAATTGGCTCCAAAGAATCGATCGCTTCAAACGTGCTTGAAGTGGTCATATGAGAGAGATCGAATTCTATACTTAAATTTAACATATACTCGTAAACTATACCTGAATAAATTTCAGCCCGACATCTCAATTATTCTGTGTTTTATTGAAATATAAAATTGTTGTTTACTTACTAAAAACCGTTTATTATAGTTACACACTCACAATATTCCAAATGAAACGTCAAATTCAAAGACATTTGCTTGCTTTTTTTATAAAATAAAACCTTGCGCTAGTTTGAATAAAAATTATATTTTCTTTTTTTTCAGACTTTTTTCTGCTCAATGTTACTTATAAGATTCTATTAAATAAATAAATAAATTTAAAACATAAATATATAATAAGCTAGGTTACGACGAAAGATTTAGTTTGAGTTTCTTAAGCTTAGTTTGAAGTCTATCCGATTGGTCCAAGAAAGTTATAAAGCTTGTTTGTAAGCCTGTTTTTTTTTTGTCTAGAATAAAGATATTATTGAATTAAATTATAAATGCTAATCATAAAGGTAGTGCTAATATTAATGCTAATGTTAAATGACTTGTTCTAGTAAAAATATAAGGGAATAATCCTATAAAATTATTAAAAAAAATTAGAGAAAATAATCGTGACACATCATTTTAGGTTTTCAAACAACATTTCGACAAAGTTCCAAATACAACAAAAAAGTTTGATTAGGAATACTCTTAAAACCAAATTTTTATTAATTTGTTCTCACTCAAGGGATCTGGTTCAGTCTCAAAATGTTTATACACAGCGTTGGTGTTGAAAGTTCGGAGTTTATAACGGCTTTAAAAGAAACATTTCGGTAGATGGGTCACAGGAGCAAAGCTTACCCAAAAATCCATTTAGGATACTTGCGAACTTACATTAAAATATATTCTGCGAATTTCTTGCGAATTTAGAGGAATTAAATAAGCATTTATTTAAGAAAAAATAAACATGCCTGAAACCCCCCAAAAAAAAATTGAATCAATCATGTTGTAAGGTTATTGAACAAGATATTCATCTCACGCATCATCGACAAAAGAACTTAAACCTAAACTTTATAAAATGCTTTTAAATGATCAAGCGCCAGACTTCGGTTAAATTTTTGGTGAGATATGCTATCAAATTACTAGTAGACCTGTTGTTACGAATTACTGCTGATCATTGAAAAGCTTTTGCGTCTCTAGATGTTTTATGAGGTGATAACTTATCTGTGTTTATATGACCTTAGAAAGAAGGAGTGTCAGTTCAGTGAGTCTGTAGTAGGAGAGAGAGAACAAGAACAGGCTTTCATGTGAGCATTTGCACTTCTAAACAACACGTCGTGTCTAAACGACCATTCTGAATTAATTCAGACATTTTAGTGATTCAAGTAAAAAGACAAATGCTATGCACCTTATTTACGAGTAGTTTCAGAATGGTCCAAATGAGGAGGCATAGTCATTTGCAAGGCATTCATATAATCAATTTGTTTTCTAAAAATGCTGTGATAAGAATGGCTTACAACATAGGTGAATAGCGAAATAGATTATTTCATCAGTTCTGGCTGAATAAATATTTATTTTTTATAGAATTAATCCAATTGTTTTGTTATATGTATTACAGAGTACCAGACAATGTATTTTTCTTATAACAGTGTTTAAATTCAGAAAATCTGTTCAGATAATATAGCAAGGCATAAGCCTTACATAAGTAAGGCTTATAGACAACAATTCTTATATTACTTTTACTAGTTAGAAAAGATTATGCCTTAAAAATGTTGCATTTCCTCCATTGGTTGTCGCCTAATGGTTGTGAGAGTGCATCTTCTATGCCTCGAACCATGCCTCTACTGCTACTGTATGTGCTTAAGCTTCCGCTTCTCTTGCATCTTTTTTGTACTATTCATAATCAAACCTTTGAAGCATTGTATCGATTCGGTTATTTTTGCTGTTTTTAGTGCGAATTTAAAAAGAATTGGTTTTGTTTTTAACAATAAGTTAATTTCCACTAATTTACGTATGCGGCAGGCCTAAACCTCCAACGAACTTATATACAGGGTTAGTCAACTTGGACTGAATGATTCGAAATGCTTATAATTTTTTTTTAAATTTTTTTTTTATTTCATTTTCTTTTTTAATTTTAAAAATGATTAAATTATTTTTAAGCTAAATGTGAAAAATGACATCCTTTAAATAATCTCCTGTTGACAGTGAATGGCTTTTTTTAAGGCATATTGCATTACGTTGCGCAACGTTTCTGGCTCCAACATTGAAGTTCCTGAATGTTTTGTGGTTAATTGACGTTTATTGACCATGAAAATTGGGGAATCAAGCATTTTTTTAAATCATGCAACCAAAATGAACCTATTGGCATATTGTAGCCGTTGTGGTGCATCCCTCGGCAATAATTCTTGGGCCAATTGAATTTTATATGGAAACATCCTCAGATCAACTTTAAGAATGCGTCGAAGCGAGATTCTTGAGATGCCAATTTGAGTAGCATGTCGACGAGTAGACACGGAAGGGTCCGTGTGAACACTTTTTTCATTGAATTTTGTTCACATACCTCAGCCTCAGCCCGCAGAAGTTTCTCCTGAACAATACCCTGTTCAACAAATAATATGGTTAACGTAGTTTTAACATATGCGATTAAAATTAGTGGGTTTACTTGTGTTAAGAGACAGAACTGGCAGTCAAGTAGTAGCTTTAATGGTATATCAATTTTGCTTGCGAGTTAAACTGTCATTAATTTAAAGTTTGTCTATTGCTTTCTCCTTTTTACTCCCGGTTTTCTGTCTCATTTTTGAAACCCTATTTTTGTTTTTTCAATTACAAGGTGTACTGCACAGACGATTTTTAAACTGAAGATTACCATCATCCAAAAGCAAACTGGTCAAAGGATTGTTTCCGTTTCCATATCGGGCTAACATTCTCTTGCATTTCAGTATTATGAATTCCTTCTAATGCTTTAAATCGCAAGTTTTTTTTAATTTAATTCTTTTACTTTTAACTAATAATGTCATTTTTGTTTTGCTATAATATTTTAGAATGAAGTAACATAGTGGCAAACTCTACTATTCCATTTGCAGTCCCTGGGCAAATTCACAAATACAATGTAAGTGAATTACCAACAACCTGTAGGCTGCTAGAATTTTCTAGATTCAGTGCAATTTGAACGAAAAGTATACTATGTGTGTGTAACATGGGTGACGTTTTTGTGTAAAGTGTGAGGCCAATTCACACGTGTTCACGAACATGGTCACACGGTAGACACAATCAGTGCAAACCGGTTTTCGAAACAACGGAGCTCTGGAAAATTTGCCATTTACATATTATGTCAGTTCATTATGCCTGAAGTCGGAGACAGAATGATCAATTGCAATTGCATATCCTCTGAATTTTCTTATAGAGCCAGAGTTAACAGTATTAATTGTAACAAAGCAAATTCTTTTTCGCTTATATTTTCACAAGCTTTTCGTTACTTTCAAAAGCTATTACTGAAGCATGTAAAAGCTGTTGCTACGAGTATGTAGATGTTTAATATTTTTAAATCAGATACATTTAAGATGCGAGAAGAAGTTGATTGTTAAAACTAATCAAACATACATATATCGATTGAAAGTTCAGTAATTAGGTTCAAAACCAAATTTTAGGTATATAACTACGAGTACTTTCCTGTCTCATACAAATACTTGCTAAGGTATCGCTTTCATCAGTTGATATGGACTCAAGCAGTAGACTGTCCAACTGGCAGTAGACGTCTTGTGGGGAAGTTTTTTTTTCAAAATCAGTAGCGAGCCATATTTTTGCACCATACTAAATTGAAAGAAACCCCCCATAAAAAGTGTTTACCCGCCAGTGAACTTCCAATTGCACTTGACGTAGATCCAACACGTCTTATTCAGCGCACATCTTTGCGTGCACTGTGCACTGATTTGCTGTGGCCTGTGGCTGCTGCTATTCAAACCCTATTTAATTGATGTGCATTCAGAGTTACCAGTGTCTGTTTGGTAACTGGTTCAGTTTTTTTTCCTTAAGTGTCTGTTGAGGAGATTTTGGTTTTAGAGCTTTGAAAAAAGTTCTTTACGATAAGTGTTATCGTGGAGATCTTGTTTTGGTCTTTTGCATTTCTTTTAATGTGTTGAAAATACGTTCAAATGCAGCTACAAAATTGTAAGCTGTTTACTTTTAGGTAAAAAGGTTTTCGTGGTGCGCGATCAGTTTTTTGATGTTAAATGTATTTTTCTATTTTTTTTTTATAAATAATACAAAATATGTAAAAGAAAATTTCAATCCAAAAAGAGGACGGTCGCTTTACATACTATTTTTGGTAATTTGAAATGCCTACTACGGAAACCCTGTAAAACCTTTTGTTGGAATAGCACCTTCCGGAAAACAAAAGAGTTCGAATGAGAGACAAACATCCTTATCTTCCCTGTACTGCCAATTTATGTTGGACAGAGTATAATTACGTCAATCGTGTTGAACTGAGTCAAAGATGTGGATTGGCGATGTTTTCGCCGAAACTGGAACATATGAGATTGTTATTACGTTATGAGAACGGCAGCAGCAGTGAATTTTTATCAGATAAGTTTGTACCAAAAATAAATAAAAATTAAAACTTACGCAATTTATTTGTTTTTTCTTAAGAATCCAGTATCCTCAATTTTCTTTGGAAACTTCCATCGAAAAATATGAATATCATGACAGGTTTCAAGTGCTTATGCATTTCATACCTAGGGTCTACACAGGATATTTAAACTTGCAGGATATGTGTCTGTATACGAAATAGCGAGTTACCTAACGTTCAACCACGCAATTTAAATTATAAATGTCTACGTGTCTTGAGTATCTGTACACGAGAGAGCGAATTTGTAGTCAACTAGTAGCTATAATGTTATCGAAATTTTGCTTACGAGCTACGATGAAATTAAACTTTGATGTTTTGTGTGTTGCTTTTCTCCTCATATTTTCTTCTGTCTCATTTTATGATTATCTTTTTTTAAACGATATCGTTTCAGTTTTAGGGTGAACATTTTCTAATTCTCGGTGCAAGATGGATTTTGCTGTGCATTTAGGATTTTTTTCAATTAAAAGCGCCTTCACACAGGCCAATTTACCAGCCCAATCTAGGATTTCGTACGAATAGGTGCGCCGCTAATTTACATACATTCAAATTTTCTTTTCATGATCAAACATGTTGTAATTCTACCTGTAACAAATCTTTATTCATTAAATTCTGATGGTGAAGATTCCCAATTTCCATCACCTTAAAGCCGATTGCTCAAAACATTGTTTTACGTTTCAACTTTCGATGTGGTTAATAAAAATGGATTTGACCACATGCGAGTATATCTCATTTGCTTTCTCAGCATCTTTTTATGATTTTTTCCGCTTTACCTCCGTCGCTGATGAAACGTCTTACAACACACACACTGAAAAAAAAGACCAACACAATGATAAATCCTGCAAGTTAAACTATCGTGTGTAACCCTTAGATTAGGTGAAGCATCTAACTGTACACCAAAGAGCAAGTAGAAGCTTTAATAACATATCAATATTGCACGCGAGCTAGGTTACTACTGCAGTTGTAAATACTTAAATATCCTTAAATGCAGTATAAATTCTCTTATGCATTTTTCTTTTCCAATATATTGCACAGACAATTTTTTTTCGCTTTTGGGATGAAAATTTTGAAATTCTTAAACAATGATGGATTTTGCTACTCGTATGTATATTTTTTTTCAATAAGAAGGGTATTTTTTACGAGTTAAGACTGAAGATTGGCGTCAACCAATAACAGACTAATCAAAGGACTGCTTTCGACTTTCAACTCAATTCCATCGGGTTATTAAAGATGCATTTGTCCATATAGTTATTAATTTCGTCTATTGTCTTGCATTTCAGTATTTTTTATTTCAATCGCAAGTTTTTTAATGATTTTTTCAGCTTTACCTCCATTGCGGATGACGACATTTATAGAATGAACTGTTATACTAGTTGACTTAACGCACAACGTTTAACACACGTTAAAAAAAGCTGGTACCATGATAAAATTCTACTAGTTTAACTCGCATGTGTAAACTCTAGGTAAAAAGGATATAGTTCGTCGAATATAATTTTGGAATTTTTACTTGCCTAATTTCACCGTAGCAGATTTGATATCAATTACAGCAAAACATAGTCACTCGTGCCTATGTATGTGCAGTTCTTGCTTAACAAATAATGTACGGATGAAACTTCTGAGTGATTAAAATCGAGCTGGTTCCGGTTAAGGATATCAGAAGTTCAAGAGTAATAATTAAAAACACAACATTTTACTATTGCTTTTTAATTTAAAGAAAAGATAACTTATGAAATGTTACGGTGTTTTTTTTTTTTAAAGAAAATCTCGACTTCCTTTTTGCTCGACACATCAGGTCTGAAGTTTAAAAATATTATATATTAACCACGTTTTAACTTCAACGGAAATTAGGAAAAATTAGTAAGTATATCAGATTCTCTTTCCTGTGAAAGTCTTCATTGGAAAGAAGCAAAAGACGAATCTAACCTTTCACTGTCAGTCGCACATCACTGCAATGTCATATAAACCGAGGATTGATATTTGCAGAATTTAAGATGGTTGTATATGAAAAATGGTTTCGTCTTATTGAATACATAAAGAATTTAATTTTTTCCAGCACTTTCTAATTAAAAGAAGTTTGTATAAATGAGTTTCTGCTGTGTTCTGTGTTATGTCTATTGTCAATATAATAGCCCCTTGAAAACAGTTTAAAAATATAATCCACGATTTAAGAAATCGTACACAAGCTCAAAGGTGTCTTAAAACAGTTTCTGTTTCCATAGCAATTTTCAAACTCGTAATTATATTCACATATTTTCTCCACAAAGAGAAGAGCACAATGCGAATTTATGACTGCGTCTGCTGCCGCCGCGGAAAACTGTCACACTATTCACTTTTATGTAAACCCATAAGATTGCTCACGGAAAAATAATGTCATAATGTGAATGTGGCATTATTTTTGCAAATTTAAAATAAAAAAGAAAAGAATAATAAAGTAGATTATATGAGTATATATTGTGAAGTAAATTTGCAAAATTATTCCCCAGCTGATGTTTGACAATAACTCGTATTGGCCTGTTTCATAACAATGCATTTTGTATACCTCTGTTTCAAGTATTTATAAGCAGCGATCTTTGATCCCGGCATTTAGCCCCTTGGTTTTTCGAATGCAATGTAATTTGCCGTTTTAGATTTTTTAATTCAAAACTTTTACCCACCATTGCTGCAGTTATGACACAAATATACCTTACATTTGTTGAATATTTCGACACAGTGCATGTGCGCAATTATTTTGTTCGGATAACATTCAATTGAGGATTTGCGTGAAAAAATATAATGTTGGTGCACATTATAAATATAAACCTTTTGAACTAGCCCCTTAAACTACTTCGAGAAATCAATTTATCTTTTTGGGTAACAACCCTGCCCGAATGTCGAAATTCGAATCTTAATGTCAATTTGACAGTAAATAATATCGAACTTCCGTTTATGTCACCATCCCTTTCTTTTCGTTTCGTTCTTTGACAACTGAAATTCGTCAAGATGGTATGCTACGATTTATTTTTTCAATTTTATAATAGTAATCTTCAAAAATCACTTAATTTTTCATCCATCTAAAGTTACCCTAATAAGAATAATGTTTAAAATGTTTGAATTTCCTCATTTGTATGAATATTTTTTTTTATTTTTTGAATTAATGTTTTTTTTAAAGTGAATCATTTTTGTGATATTTCGCATTCTCAGGTGAACGTACCAAAACAGAGACGTACCTTCTGTAAAAAGTGCAAGGTTCATAAGTTGCACAAGGTAACACAATACAAGAAGTCCAAGGAGCGCAAAGGAGCTCAGGGCAGAAGACGTTACGACAGGAAACAACAAGGTTTCGGCGGTCAGACTAAGCCCATCTTCAGGAAGAAGGTAAGCAGAACGTTTGTAAATGTTATCCTGCATATTTGTAGAACTGGAAGGCTTGTAATATATCAAAAGCCTTTTGGTGGGAAAAAAGTATGCTAAATCAAATTACTGGTTTGATGATTAACATGATCGAGATGCTAATAGTTCGATCTCTAAACTATCGAACCAGTACATCATTTTTCTTTATAATAATTTGCCGTGTACTTCTTTAACGTGATTCCTTTTTGTGCTTACAGGCCAAGACAACCAAAAAGATTGTCCTGCGTATGGAGTGCACCGAATGCAAGTACCGTAAACAAACCCCTCTTAAGCGTTGCAAACATTTCGAATTGGGAGGAGATAAGAAGAGGAAGGGACAGATGATCCAGTTCTAGATTAATATAAATTTTCTTTATATTAATTAATCAGTTATTTTTACTTGTGCGCTCCTTTTAAAAATGAAAAAACACAAAATCTAACAAAGTGGTTTTTATTGTGCATCTGCCTTCCAATTGCAAGGAAAAAACTATTTTTCTAGTTGGTAAACTTTATTTGTGGATTTACTGCTAGCTACTTGTACCAACGGCCAATATTAGGTTGGGTGTGCTGAAAAGAAAGGGAAGAATCACGTAACTGGAGGACGTAAGGATTCAAGAACTTACTCTATAATCGAGGGATCCTCGCCTTCTGCCCGCATTTTGATTTTCACGGCATTTATTGGCACTCCGAATTGGAGCATTTTGAAGAACTTTTTATATCGCACATCTTCACATGCTTTTACTCCTGTTTCAACTGGGGGCTGTTCCTGTTCGCTTTCAGGTTCTTCGTCCTTGGTTTCTACTGGCGGGACAACTTCATTTTCATTGTCAGTTGTCTTTTCGCTTATCACAATTTCTGGTTTTTTATTGTTATCTTTCAAATCCGGAACGGAAAGAAGCTGAAAGAGGCATGTGTTAATGTACAATTTATTGGCATGGCAATGCATCATACCTTAGCTTCTATGATTATAAGGGATGCTTCGACCTTTTGGATTTTCCTTTCAACTTCAATGAATTTAGTTTCACATTTTGATGCAAATTCGTTAAGAAATGCACAGGAACTTATGACAAAGTGATTGACAAAAGCGAGGATTCGTTTTTGATGAAGCGGTGGTATCTAGAATAGATAATTAAGGAGTGTATAGGGAAATGCATTATGAAGGAAATTTCATGTACCTGACTTTTGTCAACTGAGTTATTTAGTATATTAGAATTCATTGCAAAAAATCCGCAAAAATTGCAATTCAATTTTATGATTTTTGATTATTATATTTTGGATAAACAACTGGATGACAAACGTCAATCCAAATGGGTGCATTCAGCATTATATGAACAATTTTGCATTCTTACTGGAATAAGTAAGAAACATTTCTGAAAATGGAATCAAGTACGATGAAGCAGCATCAGCCTAATGTCAAAATATAATTACTATTTTTTAATTAAGGTGTCGCTGCAGTCCGGGGTGGACCCGGGTGTACTAGTCAACAAGCGTTTCCACCCAGCTCGATCCTTCGCTAGCTGCCACTTGTTTCACACGCTAAATTGGCTGGAATCCATTTCCATTTGTTTGCGACGTCCGATTCGCGGTTTTGTTTTACTCCGCTGTCACCCGGGGGCAGGTTCGAAGACTTTCGGGCCGAAGCGTTGATGTTCGTTCGCTCTACATGAGCCAGCCATCTCAGTGGTCGGACCTTTACTCGTCTGGCTAAGTCGATGTCGTTGTACAGTCATTGTATCTCCTTCAGATACATACCACACGAAGAATTTTTCTATCAAAGCAGCCAAGAGCAGGCTTATGCATTTTTGAAATTGTAAATGCCTCTGCCCCATAAAGCAGGGCTAGGATTATTATTATTATATACGGCAAATTTTATTATTCGACAGAGGGATGTGTTAGTACATTGCCTTCTTAGCCAAAAGACGCATTGATTGGCAAGAGTTATTCTTCATTTTATCTGTCAAGGGTGACGTTTTGTTCGAGACCTTAGGATACCGCTTTGCTTTACAGCATATACTTTTTCTTTCCCTCGTTGACCACTAAGCCCATTTTCAACACTCGCTAAAGTGTTGCTGACATTACACTGCTTTCTTCCGATTATATCAATATCATCGGCGTATTCGAGTAATTGGACGAACTATGAACTCTCAATGATTGTGCCTCTTATGTTGGCGTGTGAGTTTTACACTTTTCTTTCAAATATGATGTTGAAAAATCGCATGTCAGCGCATCGCCTGTCTTAATCCTTTTCTGACGTCAAAGGTGTCGGTGAGATCTTTACGACCTTGATGGATTAGCTTTCAGGGGGATGCCAAAACTGGACATTGTTCTGTATAGCACGTTTCTCTAGATGCTGTCATACGCGGCCTTAAAATCGATGTATTGGTGGTGTGTATCGATTTGAAATTCAAAGGTTTTCGACTGGGAACTTTCCTTACGTTAAGCCACACTTATATGGACTAACCAGGTTGTTGACAAACGGTTTCATACATTCACACAGTTCGGCAGATAAGATCTTGTATGCGAGCTGAGAACACTGATAAAATACTAAAAGAATCGGTTTTGATATGTCAATGTTTAAACCGTTTTCTCTTAAGAAATTATCAAATACAACAACCAGAATAATTTATACCAATCCGTATTATCACAGAAGAAAAATTGTATTGCATACCTTAAGCTGCTAGATTAATAAGTAAGAATCCAAGAGCTACTCTTAGACTTTGAAGACGTCATTTGAATTGACTTTTTTTTTTACGGTTATTCAAAACAGCCGAAGAGTATGGTGAAACACTCAACGGTCAGCGGAACTATATAATTCAAGTAGGACTTATAATTAGGAGGGTTGGGGAGCCTTTTACGAAGACCAAAGCTATTTAGGTTGTCACCACGACGCAGTAGATTGGACGAGAGGAACACAGACCGAAAAAGGATGTTGACAAAAGCGCATTCAAAGATATTGAGGAGTTTAAATGGACAATATTTTTACATATCTGTTTACGAAAGTATTACCAAAAATTAAGTGGTCGTTTAATAAACGCGTAGAGAACCAGCAAAACATTGTGGTAAAGTTATTGTACATAGGATGCTGGCTTAACTACTTTAGTCGTTAACTTCGACTGGGCACAATATATCACTTTTGAGTGATCTAGATCATTTAATTATAAGTAACAACTCACCTAAAACAAACGAAGGTAATAGAAAAATTTAGGTTCAAGGCCAATAAGGTCGGATTGATTATTGACCGATCTACAAGAAAGTAGCCTCTTTGACTGTGGCAAGTAAGTCACATATATGATCCTATATACGTGATCGTAAACGCCTAAAGAAGCAGTCGTTGGTAGTTCAATCAGAACCAAAAAGTGCTACTTTATGCACTATCGATCAAACGTTCACATTTCGGCAAATCTTCGAAAAATCATTAAGCCCTTGAAGATCTGTTTTCATCAATTCTAAAGCCAACATTTATGCAAGCTAAACAGAGCAACATATTGTGGTATATATGTGATTAAATCAATTATCCAGGGTTGCATAGTTTTAGGATCATACAAACTCTCCACGTTGGAGAGTTCAGTTATTACCCCAGTTTCAAACCAGAAGTTACCAGAAAGAACTAGAACCCGACAAATGTAGTATAAATACAGGATGAGAAACTGCGGACGATAAGTTGATTTTTGGAAAGCGATGGAAAAGGACCTAAGTCTTACTAAGTAAAAGATAAGAGATTTGAATTGTGAAATAGAAGTGAAATTGTTTGTGAATTGATTGAAAGTTGTATTTAAATAATAATAAATAGAGTGTTTTGAAACAGAATAACGTTTTATCATTTCGAACCCTAGCCAAAATATTACATTGGTGTCAGAAGTGGGATAAAACTTATTCTGAGTGCTGTGAAAAAAAAAGAAAATAATAAAAAAAAATAAAAATGCCACGTACATTGCTGGAGCTAAGTATACCCCAGCTGAAAATGGAGCTAGAGAAGCGGAATCTCTCCGCAGCTGGAGGGAAAAGTGATTTGATTCTTCGGCTACAAGAAGCGATCGAAAAAGATGGAAAAGATCCTAAATCCATGTCGTTCGACGTAGAAGAGGAGCTTGTAAGCAGAGGGGTTGGCATGTCTGCCATGATGGAATTACTCCTTGGATTGAATTCTAAATTTGAAGAACAGAAGAATTCTTTAGAAGAACAAAGGAGAAGTCTGGATTCTAAGTTTGAAGAACAGAAGAATTCTCTAGAAGAACAGAAGAATTCTCTAGAAGAACAGAAGAATTCTCTAGAAGAACAGAAGAATTCTCTAGAAGAACAGAAGAATTCTCTAGAAGAACAGAAGAATTCCATCATTTCCGCACAAAAAGACACTGTCGAAGAGTTCAAGAATTCTCTAGAAGCGAAATTCGAAATAATCGATCAAAAATTAAATATGCACAAGGCACAATTCGAGAAGGTTGAACACAATATCGAGAATCTTGCGAAAGAACTAGAGAGAGTAAAGAAACAGAAAGTCCGAGAAATTTCTACAGACAGCCCTAGAAGGAAAGAGATGCAACCGCCTGTCTTCGATGGCCAAACATCGTGGCCAATATATAGAAGACAATTTGAAGCAGCTGCCATGACCAACAACTGGGACGACGGAGAAAAGTCGATTGCACTCACGCTGGCACTGAGAGGTACAGCTGCGGAATTGCTGCAAACCATCTCAGAAGATAAACAACTCAACTACGACGCTTTGGTTAAAGCCATAGAAATGCGGTTCGGAGATGACCATATGCAGCAAGTATACAGAGTCCAACTGCGCAGCAGAGTCCAGAAGAGGGGCGAAACACTTCAGCAGTTGCAGGCCGATATCGAACGGTTGGCGCATTTATCTTATCCTAATGCCGGAGAAGACATTATCTGCGAAATGGCTGTAGAGGCGTTTACCCAAGCAATTGAAGATAGGCAGTTGCAAATGGCTGTAAGAATGGCTGGAAAACGAACCCTTCCTGAGGCCCTAGCATTGGCCCTGACGATGAAAGCTGCCGACCAAGCAACCCAAGAAATCCACCGCGTGAGAGAAGTGACAGCCGTGGAATGCTCATGCCAACGAGCAGACGTCGTGGAGCGGAACAGTGTGCGTGGAGGACAAGTCCGTTGCTGGAACTGCAACAAAATAGGACATCTGCAGCGTCAGTGCTGGGCTCCACTTAAAGAACGCAGTTGTTCACAATGCGCTGCTGGGAGGCATAACAAAGAAGCATGTAGCAGGGAAAACATCTATACTGCAAGCAGCGCATCATCAAGTCAACAGGCGGGAATACGTGTAAGGACCAACTTCGAGGGGCAGAAGTCGGTTTCTGGAATTGACGCCCCCAGGATCAAAATCCAAGTCTCCCAAACAAAACGAAGTAACAAGAGTCTTACAGTGGAAGCCCACATTGGCCAGAATGAATGCGTGGCCACCATTGACACCGGTGCCACCGCTTCCATTATAAGAAGGGATATCGCCCATGATTCATGGCTGCACAATACCAGTAGCTACTGCTTGAAAACAGCAACAGGAGCGACGGCAAAGGTGTATGGAGAAGTTGTTCTTACGATCAATCTGGCAGGACTAACATTCACCCACGTATTCCTAGTGGCCGATATATGCGACGAGTGCATAATTGGAGTTGACTTTATGAAGGCGCATAATGTAGTGCTCGACATCGGAACTCAAGTACTTAAGTACAGGAACGTCGAGATTCCAATGGTGTACGGAAATGAGAATGCCGCATGCCTTAGGACAGTAGTCAACAAGGACGAGATCTTACCACCTTCCGCAGAGACACTAATTTGGGCGCAGCTGGAAGGTGATCTTGGGGGCCATCGATTCTATTTGATTGAGCCGGACTCTAAAAATCATTATCAGAATTACGTCGTGGGAAAGATGCTCGTTGAGCCGAAAGGCAAAATGGTCCCAGTAAGAATCTTGAATGTGGGAAATAAGAGCATCAAACTAAAGCAAGGACAATCGATCGGAGCGTGCGTACCGATAACTGCTGTCACCAAGTTGTCGAAGGAGAATGCTGCTATATCTTTGCCATCAAGTAGCACAGCCGAGTTGAAAAGAACTATACTCAGGCAAACCGAGCTGAACCAGGAGCAACGAGCGATGGCAGAGGAATTAATCAACGAATTTGCAGACGTATTTGCCTCGCAGGATGGCGAATATGGCAGCACACATTTGGTACAACACCGAATAGACACTGGAGATGCAAGACCCATACGTCAACCTCCTAGGCGTTTACCATTAGCTAAGCAGACGGAGGTTGCAGAAATGGTTTCGACTATGGAAAATGAAGGGTTGATTGAAGGCTCAAAGAGTCCGTGGGCATCACCCGTTGTACTGGTCAAGAAGAAAGACGGCACCAATAGATTCTGCGTGGATTATCGCCAGCTAAATAATGTCACCAAGAAGGATAGCTACCCCTTGCCAAGGATTGACGACACACTGGACACACTGTCAGGAGCGCAATGGTTCTCCACACTTGATTTGAAGAGTGGCTACTGGCAAGTACAGATCCATCCGGAGGACCGTGAGAAGACAGCCTTCACCGCAGGAAACGGGCTTTGGCAATTCACAGTAATGCCATTCGGATTGTGCAATGCTCCGGCAACCTTTGAGCGTCTAATGGAACGAGTTTTGCTGGGACTAACATGGAAAACCTGTTTGGTCTACCTGGACGATGTCATCGTGGTCGGCAAAACTTTTCAAGAACATCGAGATAACTTAAATGAAGTGTTCCAAAGACTACGAAGTGCACAGCTAAAGCTAAACCCGAAGAAGTGTCATCTCTTTAGGCCAGATGTCAAATACTTGGGACACATCATCTCATCCGAAGGGGTAAGGACAGACCCAGAAAAGATCGAAGCGGTGAAAAATTGGCCAGTCCCAAGAGACAAACACCAACTGAGAAGCTTTCTGGGACTCGCTACCTACTACAGGCGGTTTGTGAAGGATTTTGCTGGGATCGCAAAGAGTTTGCATCAACTAACAGAAAAGGGAAAACAATTCAAATGGTCAAGTGAATGCGAAAGAAGCTTCAAAACTCTCAAACAACAACTATGTGAGGCCCCTGTACTAGCGTACCCTACTCCAGGAAAAACATTTATTGTGGATGCAGATGCCAGTAACGTCGGAATTGGAGCTGTCCTTTCGCAGATGCATGACGGGCAAGAAAACGTAGTTTCCTACTTTAGTAAGGTGCTCTCTAAGCCGGAAAGGAACTACTGTGTTACCAGGCGGGAACTTCTTGCTTTGGTCTTGGCAACAAAGCATTTCCATAAGTACCTGTACGGACGAAAATTCATTCTTCGCACAGACCATGCATCTCTGAAGTGGTTGCTGCAATTTAAAAATCCTGAAGGACAAGTCGCAAGGTGGATTGAACGACTCCAGATGTACGACTACGAGATACAGCATCGAAAGGGAACCCTTCACTCTAATGCGGATGCTCTGTCCCGGCGACCTTGCAAATCTGATTGCAAACATTGCGCACGACAAGAAGAAAAAGATGCGGTATCCACTCAACGACTAAGAGCTGAGCCCACTGACGGTTGGAATGAGAGTGAAATGCGAAACGCCCAAAAAGAGGATCCGGATATCGAGCCAATACTCGCTTGGAAAGAACACGAAGAAAAACCAGATTGGCAGGAAATATCCAGTAAAAGTCCCGAACTAAAGGCATACTGGGCACAGTGGGACTCCCTTCATGTTCAAGATGGTGTTTTGAGGCGAAGGTGGGAAAGCTCGGATGGAAAGTCGTTTGTGATGCAGCTCGTTGTGCCACGGTCGAGAGTCAGTGACGTGCTAAGGGAACTGCACGATGGAGTATCCGGAGGCCACTTGGGAGTGAATAAGACGTTAGAAAAGGTGCGAGAACGTTTTTATTGGGTGCATGCCAAGGACGATGTCGAAAATTGGTGCAGAAAGTGTGTCACCTGCGCCGCCAGTAAAGGCCCGAGGGTTAAAAATCACGGCAAAATGCAGCAATACAACGTTGGAGCGCCATTCGAGAGAATCGCAGTTGACATTGCAGGACCGTTTCCTGAAACCGAAAATGGAAATCGCTACATTCTTGTTGTTATGGATTACTTCAGCAAGTGGCCTGAGGCTTTTGCTATCCCTAACCAAGAAGCCAAAACCGTGATTGAGCAGATCGTTTACAACTGGGTGAGCAGGTTCGGCGTACCGATGGAATTGCACTCGGACCAAGGGCGCAACTTCGAATCCAAGATTTTCCAAGGGGTGTGCGAGCTACTGGGTATCAAAAAGACGAGAACAACACCGCTCCACCCACAATCGGACGGGATGGTAGAACGCTTCAACAGAACCTTGAATGAACACCTATCAAAGGTCGTTGGCGACAAGCAATGCGATTGGGATAGGCAAATTCCAATGTTTCTATTAGCCTATCGGAGTGCAGTACACAACACCACAGGTCACACTCCATCGGAAATCCTTTTCGGTCGAACAATCCGGTTACCTAGTGAATTGATGTTTGGATCACCGCCGTCTGAAGAGAACAGAAATGAAGACGACTATGTCGCAGACCTCAGACGGATTATTAGGGACGTGCACCAAAGAACAAGGGATAAGATCAAGATAGCCAGTGACCGCATGAAGACGAGGTATGATGTCAAGGCGACCACAACGGGATTCCAGGAAGGAGATCTAGTGTGGCTATATAACCCTCATAGACGGAAGGGCATATCACCCAAATTACAGCAAGACTGGGAAGGACCATATAAAGTCGTAAAACGCATCAACGATGTTGTCTATCGCATTTAACGAGGAAGAGGCAAGATGAAAGTGGTTCATGTGGATCGAATACATCGCTATATTGGGCAGAATGTCGAAGAGTTTGTTCGGGACGAACAAGTTTAAGAGGGGGATATTGTGGTATATATGTGATTAAATCAATTATCCAGGGTTGCATAGTTTTAGGATCATACAAACTCTCCACGTTGGAGAGTTCAGTTATTACCCCAGTTTCAAACCAGAAGTTACCAGAAAGAACTAGAACCCGACAAATGTAGTATAAATACAGGATGAGAAACTGCGGACGATAAGTTGATTTTTGGAAAGCGATGGAAAAGGACCTAAGTCTTACTAAGTAAAAGATAAGAGATTTGAATTGTGAAATAGAAGTGAAATTGTTTGTGAATTGATTGAAAGTTGTATTTAAATAATAATAAATAGAGTGTTTTGAAACAGAATAACGTTTTATCATTTCGAACCCTAGCCAAAATATTACATTGGTGTCAGAAGTGGGATAAAACTTATTCTGAGTGCTGTGAAAAAAAAAGAAAATAATAAAAAAAAATAAAAATGCCACGTACATTGCTGGAGCTAAGTATACCCCAGCTGAAAATGGAGCTAGAGAAGCGGAATCTCTCCGCAGCTGGAGGGAAAAGTGATTTGATTCTTCGGCTACAAGAAGCGATCGAAAAAGATGGAAAAGATCCTAAATCCATGTCGTTCGACGTAGAAGAGGAGCTTGTAAGCAGAGGGGTTGGCATGTCTGCCATGATGGAATTACTCCTTGGATTGAATTCTAAATTTGAAGAACAGAAGAATTCTTTAGAAGAACAAAGGAGAAGTCTGGATTCTAAGTTTGAAGAACAGAAGAATTCTCTAGAAGAACAGAAGAATTCTCTAGAAGAACAGAAGAATTCTCTAGAAGAACAGAAGAATTCTCTAGAAGAACAGAAGAATTCTCTAGAAGAACAGAAGAATTCCATCATTTCCGCACAAAAAGACACTGTCGAAGAGTTCAAGAATTCTCTAGAAGCGAAATTCGAAATAATCGATCAAAAATTAAATATGCACAAGGCACAATTCGAGAAGGTTGAACACAATATCGAGAATCTTGCGAAAGAACTAGAGAGAGTAAAGAAACAGAAAGTCCGAGAAATTTCTACAGACAGCCCTAGAAGGAAAGAGATGCAACCGCCTGTCTTCGATGGCCAAACATCGTGGCCAATATATAGAAGACAATTTGAAGCAGCTGCCATGACCAACAACTGGGACGACGGAGAAAAGTCGATTGCACTCACGCTGGCACTGAGAGGTACAGCTGCGGAATTGCTGCAAACCATCTCAGAAGATAAACAACTCAACTACGACGCTTTGGTTAAAGCCATAGAAATGCGGTTCGGAGATGACCATATGCAGCAAGTATACAGAGTCCAACTGCGCAGCAGAGTCCAGAAGAGGGGCGAAACACTTCAGCAGTTGCAGGCCGATATCGAACGGTTGGCGCATTTATCTTATCCTAATGCCGGAGAAGACATTATCTGCGAAATGGCTGTAGAGGCGTTTACCCAAGCAATTGAAGATAGGCAGTTGCAAATGGCTGTAAGAATGGCTGGAAAACGAACCCTTCCTGAGGCCCTAGCATTGGCCCTGACGATGAAAGCTGCCGACCAAGCAACCCAAGAAATCCACCGCGTGAGAGAAGTGACAGCCGTGGAATGCTCATGCCAACGAGCAGACGTCGTGGAGCGGAACAGTGTGCGTGGAGGACAAGTCCGTTGCTGGAACTGCAACAAAATAGGACATCTGCAGCGTCAGTGCTGGGCTCCACTTAAAGAACGCAGTTGTTCACAATGCGCTGCTGGGAGGCATAACAAAGAAGCATGTAGCAGGGAAAACATCTATACTGCAAGCAGCGCATCATCAAGTCAACAGGCGGGAATACGTGTAAGGACCAACTTCGAGGGGCAGAAGTCGGTTTCTGGAATTGACGCCCCCAGGATCAAAATCCAAGTCTCCCAAACAAAACGAAGTAACAAGAGTCTTACAGTGGAAGCCCACATTGGCCAGAATGAATGCGTGGCCACCATTGACACCGGTGCCACCGCTTCCATTATAAGAAGGGATATCGCCCATGATTCATGGCTGCACAATACCAGTAGCTACTGCTTGAAAACAGCAACAGGAGCGACGGCAAAGGTGTATGGAGAAGTTGTTCTTACGATCAATCTGGCAGGACTAACATTCACCCACGTATTCCTAGTGGCCGATATATGCGACGAGTGCATAATTGGAGTTGACTTTATGAAGGCGCATAATGTAGTGCTCGACATCGGAACTCAAGTACTTAAGTACAGGAACGTCGAGATTCCAATGGTGTACGGAAATGAGAATGCCGCATGCCTTAGGACAGTAGTCAACAAGGACGAGATCTTACCACCTTCCGCAGAGACACTAATTTGGGCGCAGCTGGAAGGTGATCTTGGGGGCCATCGATTCTATTTGATTGAGCCGGACTCTAAAAATCATTATCAGAATTACGTCGTGGGAAAGATGCTCGTTGAGCCGAAAGGCAAAATGGTCCCAGTAAGAATCTTGAATGTGGGAAATAAGAGCATCAAACTAAAGCAAGGACAATCGATCGGAGCGTGCGTACCGATAACTGCTGTCACCAAGTTGTCGAAGGAGAATGCTGCTATATCTTTGCCATCAAGTAGCACAGCCGAGTTGAAAAGAACTATACTCAGGCAAACCGAGCTGAACCAGGAGCAACGAGCGATGGCAGAGGAATTAATCAACGAATTTGCAGACGTATTTGCCTCGCAGGATGGCGAATATGGCAGCACACATTTGGTACAACACCGAATAGACACTGGAGATGCAAGACCCATACGTCAACCTCCTAGGCGTTTACCATTAGCTAAGCAGACGGAGGTTGCAGAAATGGTTTCGACTATGGAAAATGAAGGGTTGATTGAAGGCTCAAAGAGTCCGTGGGCATCACCCGTTGTACTGGTCAAGAAGAAAGACGGCACCAATAGATTCTGCGTGGATTATCGCCAGCTAAATAATGTCACCAAGAAGGATAGCTACCCCTTGCCAAGGATTGACGACACACTGGACACACTGTCAGGAGCGCAATGGTTCTCCACACTTGATTTGAAGAGTGGCTACTGGCAAGTACAGATCCATCCGGAGGACCGTGAGAAGACAGCCTTCACCGCAGGAAACGGGCTTTGGCAATTCACAGTAATGCCATTCGGATTGTGCAATGCTCCGGCAACCTTTGAGCGTCTAATGGAACGAGTTTTGCTGGGACTAACATGGAAAACCTGTTTGGTCTACCTGGACGATGTCATCGTGGTCGGCAAAACTTTTCAAGAACATCGAGATAACTTAAATGAAGTGTTCCAAAGACTACGAAGTGCACAGCTAAAGCTAAACCCGAAGAAGTGTCATCTCTTTAGGCCAGATGTCAAATACTTGGGACACATCATCTCATCCGAAGGGGTAAGGACAGACCCAGAAAAGATCGAAGCGGTGAAAAATTGGCCAGTCCCAAGAGACAAACACCAACTGAGAAGCTTTCTGGGACTCGCTACCTACTACAGGCGGTTTGTGAAGGATTTTGCTGGGATCGCAAAGAGTTTGCATCAACTAACAGAAAAGGGAAAACAATTCAAATGGTCAAGTGAATGCGAAAGAAGCTTCAAAACTCTCAAACAACAACTATGTGAGGCCCCTGTACTAGCGTACCCTACTCCAGGAAAAACATTTATTGTGGATGCAGATGCCAGTAACGTCGGAATTGGAGCTGTCCTTTCGCAGATGCATGACGGGCAAGAAAACGTAGTTTCCTACTTTAGTAAGGTGCTCTCTAAGCCGGAAAGGAACTACTGTGTTACCAGGCGGGAACTTCTTGCTTTGGTCTTGGCAACAAAGCATTTCCATAAGTACCTGTACGGACGAAAATTCATTCTTCGCACAGACCATGCATCTCTGAAGTGGTTGCTGCAATTTAAAAATCCTGAAGGACAAGTCGCAAGGTGGATTGAACGACTCCAGATGTACGACTACGAGATACAGCATCGAAAGGGAACCCTTCACTCTAATGCGGATGCTCTGTCCCGGCGACCTTGCAAATCTGATTGCAAACATTGCGCACGACAAGAAGAAAAAGATGCGGTATCCACTCAACGACTAAGAGCTGAGCCCACTGACGGTTGGAATGAGAGTGAAATGCGAAACGCCCAAAAAGAGGATCCGGATATCGAGCCAATACTCGCTTGGAAAGAACACGAAGAAAAACCAGATTGGCAGGAAATATCCAGTAAAAGTCCCGAACTAAAGGCATACTGGGCACAGTGGGACTCCCTTCATGTTCAAGATGGTGTTTTGAGGCGAAGGTGGGAAAGCTCGGATGGAAAGTCGTTTGTGATGCAGCTCGTTGTGCCACGGTCGAGAGTCAGTGACGTGCTAAGGGAACTGCACGATGGAGTATCCGGAGGCCACTTGGGAGTGAATAAGACGTTAGAAAAGGTGCGAGAACGTTTTTATTGGGTGCATGCCAAGGACGATGTCGAAAATTGGTGCAGAAAGTGTGTCACCTGCGCCGCCAGTAAAGGCCCGAGGGTTAAAAATCACGGCAAAATGCAGCAATACAACGTTGGAGCGCCATTCGAGAGAATCGCAGTTGACATTGCAGGACCGTTTCCTGAAACCGAAAATGGAAATCGCTACATTCTTGTTGTTATGGATTACTTCAGCAAGTGGCCTGAGGCTTTTGCTATCCCTAACCAAGAAGCCAAAACCGTGATTGAGCAGATCGTTTACAACTGGGTGAGCAGGTTCGGCGTACCGATGGAATTGCACTCGGACCAAGGGCGCAACTTCGAATCCAAGATTTTCCAAGGGGTGTGCGAGCTACTGGGTATCAAAAAGACGAGAACAACACCGCTCCACCCACAATCGGACGGGATGGTAGAACGCTTCAACAGAACCTTGAATGAACACCTATCAAAGGTCGTTGGCGACAAGCAATGCGATTGGGATAGGCAAATTCCAATGTTTCTATTAGCCTATCGGAGTGCAGTACACAACACCACAGGTCACACTCCATCGGAAATCCTTTTCGGTCGAACAATCCGGTTACCTAGTGAATTGATGTTTGGATCACCGCCGTCTGAAGAGAACAGAAATGAAGACGACTATGTCGCAGACCTCAGACGGATTATTAGGGACGTGCACCAAAGAACAAGGGATAAGATCAAGATAGCCAGTGACCGCATGAAGACGAGGTATGATGTCAAGGCGACCACAACGGGATTCCAGGAAGGAGATCTAGTGTGGCTATATAACCCTCATAGACGGAAGGGCATATCACCCAAATTACAGCAAGACTGGGAAGGACCATATAAAGTCGTAAAACGCATCAACGATGTTGTCTATCGCATTCAACGAGGAAGAGGCAAGATGAAAGTGGTTCATGTGGATCGAATACATCGCTATATTGGGCAGAATGTCGAAGAGTTTGTTCGGGACGAACAAGTTTAAGAGGGGGATATTGTGGTATATATGTGATTAAATCAATTATCCAGGGTTGCATAGTTTTAGGATCATACAAACTCTCCACGTTGGAGAGTTCAGTTATTACCCCAGTTTCAAACCAGAAGTTACCAGAAAGAACTAGAACCCGACAAATGTAGTATAAATACAGGATGAGAAACTGCGGACGATAAGTTGATATTTGGAAAGCGATGGAAAAGGACCTAAGTCTTACTAAGTGAAAGATAAGAGATTTGAATTGTGAAATAGAAGTGAAATTGTTTGTGAATTGATTGAAAGTTGTATTTAAATAATAATAAATAGAGTGTTTTGAAACAGAATAACGTTTTATCATTTCGAACCCTAGCCAAAATATTACAATATATATAGTTTCAGCATGTCTTCAGCAACCTGTATAAAAATGCTTGCTTTAACATCAAAATAACGATTACGATTAAGATGACGCAAAAAAACCTTTCAGCAGGCCACAACCAATTTCCTCCGAATCTACTGGACCGATTAAGTTAAAATTTGGTACACATACTATATGTACGTATGTATTTATGTGACCTAAACAAATAAATGAATTTTAAATATGGGGGTAATTTTTGGGTGGCAAATTAGGAAATTACAAAACTATACCGTGCGATATATCAAATGAAAGTAAATAGTTTTAAAGTTGTTTGAGAAACCAGACTAAAATTGACCATTTCCCCCCCATATCACTGAAACTACTGAGCCTACAATTTTGAAAATAAATACAGAAAATAGTCCAACGTGGTAAATCTTTTAATATTGTGCCTTTAAATTTACATCTGACATTTTCATGTATGGGAGAACTTGCTTTTTCCAACTAAAATGTTAAGTTTCTTCTCGGGATAAATTATTTTAAAAACCACAAACAGATTTGGATGAAATTAAAAAAAAACATGGTAAAGGAATCCTCTTCACGCGAGGTCGCCTTTATTTCTTCTGATGCCGATTATGGATAATTTTGCTCTTATTCTTTGGCGAAAATTCTTGGTGCTGACTTTCTAGTAAATAGTTCGCTCATGATCACTTCAGAATTCGTTACTAACTGCTTCCGTCATAGCTATTAATGTATTTTAGTTTGGTGTTTACCGCTGTAGTGTATAAAATATTAAGTATAGTTAGACAGTGTGATTTGTGTGAGTTTAATATACGAGTATAAACCTCTGCTGAGTTACTCGCACCAAAATTATTCCTCTACTGTAGTTCTTCGTAGTTTGATTCCTTGTCGTTTAAATCTCGACTAAAGAAAAACATTTTCTGGAACAATTTTCTCTCATTTTCTGTTTTGAATTTTTAAATGTCATCGAAGCTGGGTTAAAAGATTTCTTTTTTCTATTAGTTATTACCCACTTGTTGTGCGAAGACCATACAGTATACCAATTAAGTGGGTGTCGATTTTTATTACAATTTTGTATAAATATGACTTAATTCCGTTGATACAGCGCTTCAGTTGCTCTTTTAAGGAGTGAGTGGTCTTGGGCTTGTTGGTATAAGCCTTACAACTCAAAAAACCCCAAAGAAACGGCATTTAATCCCAAATTGTGGACGGTCAATCCTGATCATCAAAGCGAGAAATTACACGATCAGGAAAAGACCCATGCAACAGTCCACATCTTGCAATTTAGGTAGAAAAAAAGCGAGCATCTCTAATTGTTATTACCTGGCCAGCCACATTTACAAAGATCAATGGTCTGAAGATGCCTCCAGCTCACAATCTGAACCAAACAGTGATACCTTGTTGATGCATTTGTTTTTCAACACGCACTCTTTGACAATTTTGACGATTAACAAAGCCATCAAGACGAGAATGAGCCTTATCCCTGAAGATAATTTTTTTCAACAATCATTATTCAATTGCTGTTGTTCTACAATATAATCCATTCAACGAACTTTCTTTGTTTTGGGTGCTCCAATGTTAGTCATAATAACCCTGAACTATTAGCTGTACTTTTAACGCTGGCATCACTCTCTCGCCCAAATGGAACAAAATTCAAATCCTGTTTGAATTTCAAAACACAACTTAGTTTGCAAGTTGAAGTAGCTGGTCCTGTTTCCAAAAGTTCGCATTTGGTTTTTAATGCATACGAGTATTATATGGATTTTATATTGAGGTAAAGCATACGTCTTCAACTGTCGATCTCTGAAAGGAATATAGTTTTTTTATTCGGAACTAGATTTTGCCAGTTATCCTAATGTTAAGTTATATAAATTCTGTAAATTGATGAATAGCAAAGCTCTTTATATTTGCTGAAACTATTGCACTATAATCGTTGTTCTACCCCAAACTAACTTAAACTAGTACAAAATCAATTGCCTTTTCATACATAACATTGTTTTAAGCGGAAGTTGTTTCACTTTAAGCTTATAACATACGAGTACATACATAAATACACGTACACTTACAACAGTTTTGACTTGTAAAGTTATTAGGTTCATGTACTCGTACTTCTGTTTGTACCTTCGATTGTACATTAGCTGTCATGAAGAGATTTTGTCACTACGTAAGCAGTTAGAATTGATGTACCTCTATCTGATGTATGTTAGTAATATAGTGTTTGTGGTTACTCGATGGTATTAAGTATTGAGTTTCGTTTATTTAATGCGGATTGGCATGAAACGAACCACTAGTAACTTCACATAATTTAATTACTGAACCCAATTCCATCCTATGCTGACATTTCGTCAGAAAATTAGTATTTTAGGGTACCTTTCGATGCAAGAAATTACTACTAATTCGTGAGCTTATTGGTGTAAATTTTTGTAGACTAGACAATTTGTTAATTTAAAATCTATCTATGACAATAGTTGGAATTAAGGTTCATTTAGGGAATATAATATGATTAACACTGACGTTCTTAGAATAATAAAAACAACTTAAAAAATTTTGTGAAATAATAAGGGAATTATGTTTTGGGAGGGGGATACTCCAATAAGTTGTCAATGCAAGCACAATACATTATGTATATATCTGTGGTTACAAGCAAAAATAGCCTAAGTCACTTTTTCCAATTTTCCAGGAGAGCAGTTTGAATGTTTTTTGTGCGATCGCAAAAACGATAGAACTTATGGAAAAGGTGTGTGTGCAAATTGGATAGCAAATTACTTTATTGTCTTTCTTTGTTCTATAATTCAAAAACCATAAATAAGATAAAAATATGGCAAAAAGAATCGAATATTGCGCATCCAGTGGTGTAAAAAACACAATTTCAACATAAGTCGACTTAGGCTATTTTTGCCTGTGACCACAGATATTGGGAAATCATTTAAAACAAAATTCACACGTATTTGATGCAATTTCGAATAAAGATTCACATATAACATCCTATGTGGTTTGATAGGAAATAAGTATAGCAGGCCATTTTGGCCACGACCCCCTTGTTTGTGCTGCAAGATTATCATTTTA
Source organism: Volucella inflata (assembly GCA_928272305.1). NCBI lineage: Eukaryota > Metazoa > Arthropoda > Insecta > Diptera > Syrphidae > Volucella > Volucella inflata. The sequence goes on along the minus strand of OV743720.1, from coordinate 108,559,955 downwards.
TTTTACGTCACGTACATAGTACTAAAGTGACAAAAGGATCTCTCAGCACCCAACAAATTTTCGACAAGCTTTCGCAAGGTGCAAAATCAGCCAACAGCTTAAGCTTGTCTACTATCTAAAATCACTGAGCTGTTCGGACAGCCGGCGCTGAGAAATTGGAACTTTGATGAAAAGAAAATACATGTACGTTGGGCCATCGTCGGAGATCGTCCGCTAGTGGACGCAAGTCCCCTTTCTGAAACTTCCTTTTTATCCAGTATCATACATTAGTTTCATGTGTATTTATAGGTATAAGAAAGGGTAAATGAAAAAACTAAAGAATATAGATAGGTTGTGGCGGATGTCGGGGAACCATTAAGAGAAACTCCTTGATTTTGAAACTCTGAAGCTATTATCATTTTTGACAAACGGTTTCGAAGGCATTCTCCAACTCAATTTAGTATCGAGAGGACGATTGTTTTTCTTAGTGCTCGATGGAAAACATTTTAATTTAATCATCCAGAACAGAAGTAGAAGTTGACAAGCTATCAACGTAATTCTAATTATAAAATTAAAACTTGTTGTCTAATTTACATACAAATAAACGTACGAGGGCGGGTCAATAAGTCCGTGACTTTTTGAATTTCTGACCTCTTTACTGAAACAGCAACACTGCTCCTGCCAACAGGCATCTGTCAGTTGACTCCTGTCAAAATTTAAACTTGCTGCGTCAGTTAGTTTGTGTTTGACAGCTATTTTTATCAGACTACTCACTAATTTGAGGAGAAAATGGAAAAAAGTGAATTTCGTGTGCTTATTAAGCATTATTTCTTGCGAAAAAAACCATTACCGAGACCAAGGCTAAGCTTGATAAATACTATGGGGACTCTGCACCATCGATTTCAATGGTAAAAAAGTGGTTTACTGAATTTCGTTGTGGCCGTACAAGCACTGAAGATGCCGAACGTCCTGGACGCCTAGTTGAGGTCTCTACACCCGAAACAATCGAAAAAATTCACGATATGATGTTGGCCGACCGAAGATTGAAAGTGCGAGAGATTGTGGAAGCCGTAGGGATCTCGCATGGCTCAGTGGTTTCAATTTTGAATGATCACTTGGGCATGAGAAAGCTTTCCGCAAGATGGGTGCCGCGTTTGCTCACAGTCGACCACAAACGCAATCGTGTAACAACTTCACAGGAAGGTTTGGCGTTGTTTAATCGCAATATGGAGGAGTTTTTGCGCCGTTTTGTAACCGTGGACGAAACATGGATCCATCACAACACACCAGAGAACAAACAACAGTCAAAACAGTGGGTTTCTAAGGGTGAATCGGCGCCAAAGAAGGCCAAGGTGGGCTTGTCAGCCAATAAAGTTATGGCGACTGTTTTTTTGGGATGCACGCGGGATAATCCACATTGACTACCTTCAAAAGGGAAGAACAATCAATGGGGAATATTATGCCAACTTATTGGACCGATTCAATGACGATTTGAAAAAAAAAACGACCTCATTTGGCCAAGAAAAAAGTTGTTTTCCACCAAGACAATGCAAGGGTGCACACATGTGCAGTTGCCATGGCAAAAATCCATGAATTGGGCTATGAATTGCTCCCTCATCCACCCTATTCTCCAGATTTGCAGATTTGGCTCCGAGCGACTACTTCTTGTTCCCAAACATGAAGAAATGGCTTGGTGGAAAAAGATTTGACTCCAATGATGAAGTCATCTCGCAAACAAAGGCCTATTTTGAGGACCTCGACAAATCATTTTTTTTGGAAGGGATAAAAAAATTGGAGAAGCGTTGGACAAAGTGTATAGAGCTCAAGGGAGACTACGTTGAAAAATAAAATTATTTTTTTATCAAAAAATCTGTGACCCGCCCTCGAATGTACAGGAGTACAAAGTCGTACTTTATATGAAGTTGTATGAAAAAAGAAAATTGAATAACATTTACTGATGAAATTAAAAGTTTAATTAGTATCAGTTGGAAACCTGCTTTGTTCGTACTCCTTGTATGATTCATACTTGCATTACCTACGTGTATAAATTGAATACACAAGCATCAACACCACAAACCACTGCCAAATGAGATAGGGGTTGCAAGCACAATATAATTGAATATAGAACTACTAAAAGTGTGTCGTACCGTACATCGCCATTACTCTGGATATGAGCTCAAACTAAATATGAATATTGTACTTTGTACATGCGTATCCGTTAGATAGAATAAAGTGCACAAAACACAAAGTATTTCAATCTGAAACCAACATACGACTACAAAGCTGGAATTGTTCTTAAAATCATATATCATTCTGAGCTGATAGAACAGTCTGTTACAAGCATTTAACAAGAGTCGTTGTCTGGCGGGGAGTCTTCGTTTAACATTATTTTCAGTTTTCCTCCAAAACACTTTCAGTTAAAAATTATTAGTTTTTTAAATATAAACAAAAAATAAATCGTTAACTTGTTATTGCATATTTTATTCCGTTATTAATTTTTTCCCCCGGCACCTTTTATATATATATATTATCAATTAATCCAAAACGATTAGAGGGGATTTTAACCCGGTGCATTCGTATTTACTGAAGCTCATGTCGGTCAATTATCTTTGCTCTCGGACATAGAAATCGTGAATCTTCGTAATGTAAATTTAAATAATAAAATTGTGCAACAATCTGATGTGAATTTATATAACGGATGAATTTAAGAAATTGTGCAAGCATGAGGTATTTCTCTCAATAAACCAATCCAAAAGGTTTCGATAGATTAAACATAATCCAACCAATACCAACTAACATATCGGTTTAAAAAACAGATTAACAATTATATTGTGTACTGTGACAACAATGAATTATTGATATATCATTTGTAGAAAGGTGTTTGCATTTGTGTGTATAATCCAGCCGTATAATCCATTAATCTAAGTGCAGGTTTGTAGATAGTCACGATTGAAAATAAAAATATATTAAAGTGTGGGGGGCTATATAAGAGTATGAAGAGACCTTGGATGGAAGGTTTTTCACAAGTAGGCAATGTGTACTACTAAAGTCCTAGCGTAAAAGCTCAAACCATATGATCTTAATAATGTTGGAAGAAACCACCTGTTTGCAGCATTTCGTCCGAATAATGTGCTTTTAAATCGTAATTAATGTTATAGGTTTAGATATAGTTTTGACCGTTTTAAACGTAACTTTTTTAAGTAAGCTTGCGTGGAGTAACTAAATATAATATAATACGACACAAAAATTAAAAATAAAACAGGACACAAATAATGTTTGACAAAAGCGACCTTAAATGCTCCACAGTAAATCATTATCGAATGATAATTGATTTGATTTGATTTGATTACTAAATCAACTGGGGACCTACAATCTTTCCTTGGGAAATAAAAATCTAGTGTACTTGATTTGTAGTATTATATCATTGTATGGATTTTAATGAATTGGATGATGCTTTTAACAACAAGACTTAGCAATTAAAGAATGTCATATTTAAGTGAGCTATTGAGTGTTTTCACACTTCTGTGTAAGTGTGCATTTGAAATAAAATTGTGTATTCCTCAAACTCGGAGCCCTGTTTTTTTTCTGTACTTGGCTCTTACTCTTCAGAAGTTGGAAGGTAGTCACAATTTGAGTAGGAATAACAACATACGTTTTCATTCTTATACACTGTTTGGTGTGGATTTCAAACTAGTGGGATTTCCAGAGCTCAGAGATATTGATGAGTAATTATATTTGTAAAATATGGAATACATTAATTCGGACCTAATGTGGTTTCGGAAGAATGGGACCATTGAGTTAATAGGGAATCTTTTCACAGACAACATTACGAGTATATCGCGAAATGGGTCAGTAAATAGGCAACCGAAAACTTGCGATTTGATGCCCTTTCATTACTTCTTGTGAGACTATTGTGAGATTAGTATATGGTAGCAAACTGCAACTTTTTCATGCCTTAGAAAGCAATTTTCGATGTGGTATTAGTGAGATGTGCGAGAGAGGGTCCCAAATGAGTTTCATGAAAAACAATCATAAAAGCTACATGACTGTAACCGAGTTAAAACTTAATATTATGAATATTATAATAAATACAAAAATGTAATCCAAACTTAATTCATATTTTTATTGTAGAAAAAACATTTTTAATAATAGCAGACAAAGTTTTTAAGTCACATGATGCCAGTAGGTGTCAATATTGGGCTCGTGCGATTTGACATCCGTTGACTTTCTTATTAGAGGCTACCCATAATTTGTAATCGCATGTATAGCTATATATATATATATATATATAAAAATAAGCCGTTATTAGTGGGAGTTTATAAATTTTACATTAATGTTTCTAGGTACTCGTACGAAGTATCATTAAAAAACATTCTGTTTAAATGAGTCAACAAAAAGTTGTGGTCAATTAAAAATGTTTTTACTATGATTTCTCTTTACAAATGTAACAAGCCGATTTTTTGAGTATGAACAGAGAATTAAATTGACGGATGCATGTACACACAATGATTTGATATTCTAAACTATATAATAACCTTTAACAAAAAATGTAGATTGTGTAATAAGGGTACGATTTGAATGAGCTAGGCTTATAAATATATGACATATCATACGAGTAAATAGCTTCTGACTTTTTTATTTTAAGCGACATCACAAGTATGTTTATCAATATTGCCACGGAATAGTCCGAAAAGGTGTGCAGTTCACACATTTTTTAGAGGAAACCAACTTTGATATTACAATATCATTATTAAATTTGATTGTTTCGGAATATTTTGTTTGCTTGTTTACTAGGCAACAATCAATAGACGTAGAAAATAAAAATAATATTTTAAATCTAGGTAGCAACCTTTAATACAATAAAAACGAATACGATATAAAGTAAGATTTTCGGCTTTAATTATTATGACAAGCGAAATCCTTAAATTCGATGGGGTCTGTGCTCTTTTCATGCAACATGGTCTCGCATTTTCTGCTCTGGCTCCAATCCTCTATAACGTAAATTAAGTCTTGGATTAAGGCAATTTTGCCCGATTACTTTGTTATCCAATATACCTGCCCATAAATTAATTTTGAACTTTTGTTTTATGGTTTGGTGGTTAGTTTCTGACTTAAAGTTTAAGTTATGAAAATAAGTAATTCCGTCCCTGGAAAGTTGAAACATGTGTCCGTCATTTCAAAAATTCATTTCAAACGTTCTCTCGTTCCACAGACTGTTGCCCTTGTAATGGAATGAATACATGCTTTCTTAATTATGATCTCGTCAGATATATATAAGTCTATTCAGATTAAAATATTTCCTTATGGTACCCACTGCTAGTATTTATCATTTCATCCTGCTATATGTTTGTTAAATGACGTCGTTCTTTTTATCTTAGGAGGATATGAGTTGCTCGCCGTTTTGGTGCAGTCTGGAATACTTATAGAGCATTTTCTCTGCCGTTCCAATTTGTTTGTTCATATACCTACGAGTACTTGAAATTTTACGAGTATGTGGCTAACTAAAGGCTCAATAATAATAGAAAAATAATTTTGTTTTATTTAAAATATGTCAAAGAATCAACACATTTATTCGTTTCGGAGAAATATTTCTTATATTCACTTCAAATCTTTAGTAACACAATCTTGCACACAATGATCTATTAAGCTAATCAGCCCAGAAAAATATATATATTCTTTTGCATTTGTATGCTCTCACGCCTTAAGGCAGACATTGACATAATAAACAAATAGATCAAGAGCTGTACTTTAATAGATCCTCGCCAACATCAGAATGCACAGCTTAAAACAAGATGAAAGTGTTTTTAAGGAATTTATCTTGTGTGTATAGGTATGGTGTAAAGTATTCCATGAAGGATCAGATCAATAGACCTCCCTTCCTGATTTCTTGCAACCCTTCCTTTATTTCTTTTCCAAAGAGAGCTCCTAAAATTCAATAGATAAATGACATACCATATTGTTATCTAAACAATTACTTACTTACTTTAAGTGGCGCTACGGTCCGGGGTGAACCTGGGACTAGTCAACAAGCTTCTCCAGCCAGCTCGATCCCTGGCTAGCTGTCTCCAGTTTCGCACGCTAAGTTAGCTGAGGTCCTCTTCTACTTGCGTGCGGCACCTAAGTCTTGGCCTTCCTCTACTGCGCTGTCCCTCGGGGGCGGATTCGAAGACTTTTCGGACCGCAGCATTGGTGTCCATGCGCTCTACATGACCCAGCCATCTCAGTCTTTGGATCTTCACTCTTCTGGCTAGGTCCATGTCGCTGTACAGTCCATACAGTTCGTTGTTGTATCTCCTTCTCCGCTCACCGGCAATGCAGACGGGACCGAAGATCGTCCGAAGAATTTTTCTCTCGAAGCAACCAAGAACACCCTCATCAATTTCTGATAATGTCCATGCCTCTGCGCCATAGAGCAGGACTGGGATTATTAAGGTCTTATGAAGGGTGACTTTTGTTGTCCGAGAGAGGGCTTTGCTACTCAATTGCCTTCTTAACCCAAAGAAACAGCGGTTGGCAAGAGTTATTCTTCGCTTGATCTCAGCGCTGGTATCGTTGTCTGTATTTATAGCAGAGCCAAGGTAGACAAAGTCCTTAACTACCTCAAAGTTATATCTGTCGAGGGTGATGTTCTGCCCGAGACGTCGGTGTTGGTTGTCCTTTTTGCTTGACAGCATATACTTGGTCTTGCCCTCATTGACCGCTAAACCCATTTTCGCCGCTTCCGTCTCAATACTCGCGAAAGCGCCACTGACATCGCGCTGCTTTCTCCCGATTATGTCAATATCGTCGGCACATGCGAGTAGTTGGACGGACTTTTGAAAGATAGAGCTATAGTGATAGTGATTTGCTCGTGAGTTTTGCACTTTTCTTTCAAGTACGATGTTGAAAAATAGCACGACAGCGCATCGCCTTGTCTAAATTCTTTCTGGACATCAAAGGTCTCGGTGAGATCTTTACCGACCTTGATGGAGCAGCGTGTATTCTCCATCGTCATCCTGCACAGATGGACGAGTTTGGCAGGGATGCCAAAATTAGACATTGCTCTGTATAGCTCGTCTCTATAGGTGCTGTCATACGCGGCCTTAAAATCGATGAATAGGTGGTGTGTATCGATTTGAAGCTCATGGGTCTTCTCCAAGATCTGCCGTAGTGTGAATATCTGGTCTATGGTGGACTTTCCTGGCCTGAAGCCACACTGATATGGACCTATCAGGTTGTTGACGAACGGTTTCAGGCGTTCACACAATACGGCGGATAAGACCTTATATGCGATGTTAAGGAGGCTGATGCCTCTGTAGTTGGCGTAGTTCAGAGGGTCTCCTTTCTTGAGAATTGGACAAACAATGCTGAGGTTCCATTCATCGGGCATACTTTCGTCCGACCATATTTTACAGATGAGTTGGTGTATGCTCCTTACCAAGTCATCGCCTGCCGCTTTGAAGAGCTCGGCAGTCAGGCCATCCGCTCCAGCAGCTTTGTTGGACTTAAGCTTCGATATGGCTATCTTCACTTCATCCAGGTCGGGTGGACGGAATTGTTGGTCATCATCGTCCAGGTTGAAAGGTTGATTCTGCCTGACAGCGGTATTTGGTCCGTCATCGCCGTTATACAGTCTGCAGAAATGGTCTTTCCAAATTCTCAGCATCGACTGCGATTCTACTACGTTGTTCCTTTGTTCATCTCCACACGCTTCGGTTTCGGGTATGTTTCCGTGGCATGTTATTTTTACCTTTTGGTAAAACTTCCGAACCTCATTCCTGGAGTAGCGTCTCTCAGTTTCTTCGATCGCGCACTTCTCATGCTTTTTCTTCTACCTCCTGAGAAGCCGGTGTTCGTCTCTCCTCTTCCGCTCATAGAGCTCATGAGCAGCTCTGATCTGAACAATTAATGGCAAAATAAAATCAAGCCTAAACGATTTGTTCATGCCAAAGGTTTTAAGGCTCACCCTGGGGTAGTGGTTAACTTTTACGTTTCTTATGAACCAAACAAAAAATGTGGGTTCATATTTAGATTTAGAAAAATCATAAACACAATTAACCCTACACAGGTTGATGATGCTTTCCACTGAGCCATCTGTAAGTGTTATCCTCCTCCTTTCTTTTAAAGCCCTTTATGTCCGAAGAAGTACTTGATCTTCAACAGATTGAGTTGTTACCTGTTTTCTGAGAGTCGTTTAGATCCCATAGCCAGTTACGATTTGCATATGATACGTACGGACTTTCAGATAAATGTAAAAATACAAAGATATTTTAATTGAAGGTGATAAGACTTGTGTTGTATTTCAATATAAAAATCGCAATCAGAACGAAGTGTATCACGCTCAATACACTGTTGCTTATATATTAAACAATTGTTCAAATACTGTGTGAAAGAGGAAATACTCATTTTAATGAACAAAGAACAATTTGAAAAAAAAAAAAAAAAAAAACTAGATTTGATATCAAAATTGTATTCTCATGCACGTTCATCCAACAATCTCAAAATTATGAAATCATCATCGTCGCAATGACGACAAAGAAAACCTCAAACTACATACAAATGTATTCCTACACACATTGAATAGTAGTAGTCATTACTGACGACTGGTTGCTTATGAAGGCAAAGAAACATCCCTTATAATTCTACATGCAAAAAGAAGTTTTCAACAATGATTTTGGAAAACTTTTGGTCTTTATGTACTCGTAATACGAATAGATACTGGTTTTGTTAAGGAAAATTTCTGTACTTTTCTTGAAATTTGTGTAAGATATTTTCGATTTTTTTTCTCAATTAAATCAGCATGCGATTGTTTTATTGAAACTGAGCTCTTGACCTACACCAATAATTGAATTTACTAGATGATAAGCACATTAAACGTACGAGAGAAGCATTCATAAGAATTTTTAATTCATGAAGGCGTAATTATAGAAATTTTTTTTTTCAATGTGGCAAGTTATGTTGATTAATAACTCGATTTTTGTACTCTAAAAACAGGAATAGACATACTCGTTATGTTACGCAAGGGAATTGTCAACAGTTGACCTTCGTATGGCGAGTTTATCTGCCAGTATGTATACATATTTATGCACTGTTATGTATAGTTATATCCCGAATTATAGAAAAGAGTGTTAGAGGCCTGTCTGTAGAAATTCACTAGTGTCAGTAGTTTTTTTTTTGGTGGTTTTATAAACATTAGAGCAGGATCTATGTCTTCAAAAGCTCCCTTGTTAAAGGATTAGAATATGTTTAAGCTCGATATGAATTAAGAATCGTTAGGAATGGCGAAATTCGGTGACCTAAGTGACTTTCATGTTTATAAAACCCAAGAATAGGAATATGTATGCTATGGCAGACTAAAGCAAGAAGTCATAAGCTCTTAGCACATGGGCGAGTAACAAGACTAAAAGCGCCTACATACAGGGCAATTTCAGACACAATTTCCGATTACTTACAACCTGCAACAAGCAGAAAAATTGCCTCGTGTGGAGGTCAATTGGGCTTCCAACAAACCAAATCGAGAGATTTGGGGTTTTGAGGGTTCAAAATTCCCCGAAATATCTGGAACATATACAAGTGATACCGAGGTGAATAACGAAGAGGTCATTGATATAATGGCGGGAATACCAAGACGCATGGATATAATTTTGTAAAATTATTTTTAAATTAACATATTTACATTAATTAATATGTGCCTATACCTACACAACTGCCTTCAATAAGATATTACAGGGCGAACCAACAGATGGTATGGAAGTTGGCGGTCAATTACTGGCATTTACTTAGTTCAATGTGGTTGATCTTCTGAACAGATATCATACATTCTTTGGCAATTTTAGTCATGGCATCGCTTATGTGCATATGCATATTTGTAATTCAATCTTACTGTGAGCGGTCTGTAACATTTCGAAAAATTTGTGAATTTTCCGGTCAACATAATCGCCCTTGTGAGTCCTGAATTCATGCAATGGTGAACAGTTTTGAAGAAACTGATTGACCGGTAATGGGTCAAACTCCAGATCAGGATGCTCGGCCAGCACATACACCCCAAAACATTACCACTGTAAGCGAAAGTGTTCAAAACTAGCCAGGCACCTTAATTTGTCACCGAAGTCAACAATTGGGCCTCACTTATGGGACTTTGCGGCGAATTTTAAAAGTGAATCTTCATTTGCATGTCTAAAAAAAATCCAAAAAAAATCCAAATTACACAACAATTGAAGCCTTTGGACCATCTACGACGTCTATAATTTGTTAAATGGATGTTGGAACCCCAGGACAATTGTCATCGAACTTGATCTTCTCCGATGAAGCCCATTTATGGATGGATGGGTACGTTAATGAACAATATTGTCATTTCACGAAAAATCCATGCATCCCAAAAAAGTCACAGAGAAGTGACTGTATTGTGGGGATTATGGGTTGGCGGCATCATTGGTCCGTACTTTTTCGAAGATGAGGCTGGAGAGGCAGTTACAGTGAAAGGAGAACGTTACCGCAACATGTTGATCGGCTATTTTGTTTTTCCAAAAATGAATAAACTGGGTCGGGACGATCTCTGGTTTCAATCAATTTATTTAGTAAGAAATTTGAAGATCGCATTATTTCGCATAGAGAGAAATTGAATGGCCTCCAAGTTCATGCGATTTGGAAACTTTAAACCTCTTCATCTGGGGTTATTTCAATGGTAGAGTCTATGCCAATAATCCAGCGATAATTTACGATCTCAAACATAACATTCAAACTGAAATCGATAATCTTGAACTTCGGATGGTCGCTTGCAATAGAAGCCTTGGTGATCATATGAACGGTGTTGTGTTCCATTCATAATTGCCATAGACTAAACTTTATCTTCTCCTCCGACATTTTATCCTGGATATTTAATAAATAAATATTTGTTGCACACGGACTACAACATGAAAAGAAAAATTCGACGCAGGTAATTCCATTTCTGTTTCGTCGATAACAGCGACATTGCAATCTACTCAAAAGAAATCCTAGCTTGTACTGGCAAATTGGGATGTGTAAACAATTTCTCCCCACCCAAACGTCCTAGAAATTGTGTGTACAAATTGCCCTGTATGTAGGCGCTTTTAGTCAAACCATATCAGTCAGATATGCGCACATATTCCCGCAAAAGAAAATAACCATGATACCAAAGAATATTTCAAAGAGTTCTTTAACAATGTACCAGTATTGGTCAAGAAGGAACGATGTTAAAAGTGCTTTGGGTGATTTTTACCACAAAACGGGAAAACAGTCGATTGTTGGTACATTATACAACATCATCTCTAAGAACGAAAAAAAGCTAATTCATTTTCTAGCGAGATGAAATAACAAAATGGATAGCAGACGGTTTCCTGATCATATCACAGTAGCGAGAGGTAAAAAGAACGAGCGAAGAACCCAATTTCGATCAGAAACCTAGCGAGTATAATACGAAAATTAAGTAATATTGATAGAGTCAGAGTCGGTGACGAGGATATAACATAGAAAACCATAAATATAGCAACATATAAACTAACGAAGCCACCGGGAAGCTCGGTGTACTTTCCCCTATCGCTGGGGAATGATCGCTGCTCTGTAAAGGTGGAAACTGTTTTTATCGAAATCTTTGTTGCGCTAACATGTGCCTCCTTATCATTCTTGAGAAAATTGTGCAAAATTCCCAAGTAAACACCAGAATCAATATTTTCAAAAAGCCTATACAACTTATGACATTGATGAATTCGTAGGTATTGAAATAGAAGTGAAGAAAACGGATTAAGCTTTATAAAAAAATGGTATGTTGTCAACAAGAAGTGATGAACGAGATTGACGAGTCTGACAAATTATCATAATAAACAGCTTAAATTTTTTCTCATTTCACAACATACTCTGATAATGTCATCTTATCAGAAATCAGGCAAATGTCAAATGTAACAATCTCTGTTTCTTTGGCCCTGTCACTAAGTAAGCTCCATATAAAACCACAATCATCCCAGTCCAAAAAGCATGGACATGATTGAAAACGGTTTCTAGTCCCTCTGCGTTGACGGGCTTTAGAGAAGGTGATGCAGAAATTAACTTTACGAGCTGTCACGCCAGAAAGATGCACACATAGAAAGAATAAATACTAACGCTCGCTCCCGTCCCAAAAGTCTTTGATTCTTTCGATAATAGAAGTAGAAGAATATTGATTCGGAAAACTTGCAGCTTTCTAAGTTAGGCAAAGTATGAAAAATTATGTTTCAGCTATTTAATATCTTTGTATATACAGTATGTTATAAAACTCAATTGCTGTCTTTAAAATGTTCAATGTTGTAAAGTTATTCTATTTTCTGTTATACGAGTTTGTAATTCGTTTCTGTAACAAATGTGTTACATTACTAAAACAATTATTATAATTTGTCTAAATACGAATTCATATTACACGCGAAGGTGTTTCGGCTCATTAAACAGGTGTTAACATCAGTAATCAGAAATCAGTAAAATCCGCTTCTAATTACATTTGCATCCAACAAAATGGGAAACAATGACAAGTACATTTTTTTCAGGGCATTACGGAAAATTTGTATAAGTATTTCGACATACATATGCAGCTTTCCTCAAACGTGTGTGGAGTAAAAAAGGTCAATTAAGTTTGTTAACCTTTGAATTTACTTGTGTACACATACTTAAGTGGGATGCGGACAGAATTATACCAAAAGAAAGTAAGTTCATAGGCAACTAATCACAAGGAGCAAAGCACGTTTCCTGTATGCTAAAAAATGTAAAAACAATTTAAAAAAAAAAAAAACTGACTTTTCATTCTCCCAACAGAACCATTAGCAAATTTTCACGCACGCTAAGATACTCGTAGTTGGGTATTGGATAACTACGGTAGGCACTAAGAGCAAGGAAATGAGAAATAAGTTATGCAGTGCTACGATATGGGCGTGGTGCTGCCAAAAACAAAGTCAGCGGAGCCTATCTTAAGCAAGAAATCTTAAGTTTTCAAAAAAGAAAGGGATTGGGTAATGTCCTCAAAAGGAAAAAGATGAGAACAGCAAACCACCGCCATGTGTTGACATGACACCAATACGTCCATCGAGTGCCTTAAGCAGGGCTTGAATATTTTTCTAAGATAATAGAAATTGCCAGAGATGACGATTGTTCCTAGTTGGGCTTCTGTCGATCACCACAAATCAAATTCCGCCCGCCATATGCACAAACAAAATACATATAGAGCATAACACAGTGTTGCCGCTTGGATTCTTAGAGGCAGAAGATATTGCAGCTCATACCAAAGAATAGAAAATAAAAAATATATCTACAAATATAAAACCCGAACGAAAGTCAGTCTGCAAAGAAGAACACAAGAGCATCATGGTAAAACCTTAGGTTATAGAGAGATAATTTTTGCAGACTGTATTTGGGCAATGATTATAAAATTCTGTTAATAGGTAGATGATAACTAACTTAGTTGTACGATCTATTTATTTAGAAGCCCATGGCAGCGGGTGATGCGTAAAATATGGTCGAAGAATATTTTGCCCAATTAATTGATAATCAAGAAAGAAGGGCCTTTTAATATCACTACTAATAAAGGTATACACTTTTGCCTTCTCAACATCGTCTTAACAATCGTAGCTGCCATTATCAATAACTTGATTGGCTAAATTCAATATGGCCTTAGTCCACCACAAATCTTATGCTCCGTACTTATTGGTTTATTTGAACAAAGTATTTACCCAAAGCTGATCTTTTAGAGGAGCAAAAATAAGGTCTTACTGAGTTAAGAGTGTATGAGATACAGGTAATGATTTAATATAATTACATGCCTGTTTTGTATTGGCGGTTAGGATGCTAATCTTAATGGAACCCGGGCAGTGGTCTCATTTTTGCAAAAGTATTGCACACTATGCCTTGTCGTTGATATAAAATAAAACTCTTGCGGATATGTTATGACAGAACATATGAGGCAAGTTTGATGTACTGCAGTTTACTTATATTTCCCTTTACCACTATAAACCATTCGCTCTTTGCTCAATAAATGAGTTAGATATTTTACCTTTCTCATCCAAGCAGTTTCTACAGAAATCGTCATAAGTGTTTTTTTTTTTCTTTAATATGTCTGTAAAAAGAAATATGTAGTAAGATCAGCATATACTCGTAAGCCTTCTGCTGATTTTTAACATTTTCCTCCTTCTTTTCTGATCTACAACTTGCATTTAAAAACTCTTCATGATTTAACTACTCTGCAGCTTGAATTGATCCATCTGTGTACATGGTTAAAGTGGAATTCTTAGTCTCATATGCGTCCAATGGTCGTAAATTTTCGTCATCATTACCTTTTTGCATAGGTTCACTTAATTTTCGCTTTTCGTGTTAAATTGTTGGCATCGTGCGAACAATAATTATATTGTACATTCAAATACTTGGTACTAGGCAAAGGGAAATCTGAAGCATCCATATACATGCTATTCGTAGCTGTTACATTGTTACTGAGAGTATAACTTTCACTTTTGAAGGACACTTTCTCTATTATGTGTATGAGAAATTGGATGTTCTCGCCAAGAATCGACGGATACTAATAAGAAAGCATTTTGTAGAAAGCATGAAGCAACGATTTTTCATCTCAAAAATAGCAATTGCTAATTGAAAAAGCTCTTGATAAAAAGCACTTGCAAATGTTAAATAACATCTAATTTAGCAATGGCTAATTTTTGTCAGAAAAGTGAAAATTCAGTGTGTATGACCAAAAGTGCAGTGCATATTTCGTTAGAAGATTCATTGGTCACTAGCTTTATCTGAACAATTCTCATGTAAAAGACAAGTTGATTCAAGATGTATTGTATTGTATTTTATGAGTAAGTATTAATTGTTTTTTCAACTGCAAATATTCGTTAGTTCAGATCTAGAAAAGAGGTTTCATTTTAGCATATTTTAGGAATGTTTTCTTACCGTGAACGGAATTAAGAAAAGGCGCAGAATCCTAGTCTGAAAGAAAAATATAATATTTATACATAAAACACAAGACTTATGTTTTGCAAATAATTTCTAACACAGTGATATTTTTAACAGAATGATAGCAACTCAAAAAATGTGCAGATACATAATTTAGATTAGTTTCAGAGTTTAAATGGCTGGTGTTCTCTCAAAGAAATAATAAATTTAATATTTGCAATTTCCACAGGACACTGTGTGCAATCGACAGTCACAAATCAGAAGTAAGTAATTTATTTCTGGTTCTTAAATTCGTACATCACCTTATCCGTTTGTTACAGGCATTAGTTACAGTTTTTTTTTTTAAGTAGGCCCAAGTCGCAGTACAGCTCGTATAGTTCGTTTTCTCTTAAAATGACGGAGGGTATTTTTATTCGCTTTCGATGAAGTCCATACTTCAGCGTCATAAACAAGACTGGGATGATTTGGGCTTATAAAGAGTCTCCTTAATTTTTGAGATAGGGCCCATTCAATTGCCTTCCAAGCCGCTTAGCAACAGTGATTTTTTTATTTTATTTTTGCTGAGATATTGTTGGAAGAATTTATAGCCAAAATATTATACTCGTTGCTGTTGGTTGTTTCTTCCTAATAACAGCATATATACTTGATTTTACCCTCAGCTCGTGAGTTCTGCACAATTCTTTTAAGTTTGATTTTTAAGACAGCATGTCACCTTGTTTAAGCCTCTTGATATGGAAATCGCGGTTAAGGCGGTAGCAAACTTGAAGGAGCAGGGAGTGCTCTCTATCGTCATTCTGCACAGGCGGATGAGCTTGGCAGATATGTCAAAACTACACATGGCTCTATATGGCTCGTCTTTATAAATACTGTAACATGAGGCCTTAAAATCGATAAAAATAAGGTGGTTATCGATTTTGACTTCTTGAGTTTTTCCAGGATCTGCGGGAGTATGGGGATTTTCTCAATTATGGACTTATGATTTGAAACCGCGCTGATAATGGCCAATCAGATGTGAGGTATAGCTCGGCCAGTAAGCCGTCAAGATCAGCTACTTTGTTGAATTTCAGCTTGGATGTTGCTATTCTTACTTCGTTTTTGATAGGTCAACAGATTTGTTGGTTATCATCGCCTAAGTTAATTGATTTATTTTGACTGACGGCGCATTGTTGGGCTTGTAATGGACCTCTGATAACTGCTCGGTTGCAGTTGCCTTGGCAAAGGTTCAAACATTCCATGTGCAGATTAGAAGGTCATGGATCTTTAATCATTTGTCGGTGTCATCAACAGTGTATTTGTTACAATAAAGAAATTGTTAGAGTCGACGTTTACTTTACTGAAAGTTGACATATGAATTTCAAAGAAAATATAAACATATGTACCATATGTATGTCTACATATCGCTGAAACATATGTAGAATCATTTTGGAGTTGCATAAAAATTTAAAACAAACGAGTATAGCTAAATAAAAATAAAACTAGTTATTGATGGTTGGTGTTTTCATTTTATTTTGTCAAAATGTCTTTTTAATCAAATGAATGCACAATTAGTATCCTTTTAAAGCCCTTAGGAAGTCAACTTACATACGCGTTTATGTATATTTATATACATGTTTTGTGTTTAAGAAAACATACAAGTTCAATCAGGGGTTGATGGAAGTCTTTATAAGTAAATATGTATTTCTTAAATCCTTAGCAACTCTAAGGATATTTCGGGGTGGTTTACGTAGTGATAGCGTAAGCCTGTTATTACGTAATCATGTTGTGACGCAGTGGTTCGCTATTTCTTAAGGCAAAGCGTAATACGAATATACTAACGTTCTCGCTATAATTCTCCTTATACCTATACGCGTAATTTTTATATTTTTATTGCATGTACAAGTATATTGGACTTTATGACTATTTACCTATAGTTTCACATTACAATATCAAATAAGATTTTGGTAGATTAGTGATTTAAATTACTTGTTTGTGAGTTTCATAATAACATATATACTTCTCTTAAGTGTAGTAAATTTGTATAGGTAATGTGTTGCATACTAGGGATTTATTTAAAAGAGAAGATAATTTTCAATTTTCATCTGGCCAAACTTGGATTGGAAATAGCAAATAGAATGGCTTGTTTTGCTTAATTCCTAAAGTGGTATTGTTATTTAAGTTTACATTGTATCTCTGTTGGACAAAACATACACTTATTAACCTTCCTGTTGTGATGTGTATTTGTTTTTAATATTGTAATTATCCTTGTCGGATGGCAACGATGAATACTCGTATTAGGCCTCGTAGAAATAGCATCTTCCGACAGGCGCTGGTTCTTTAAATAACGAGAGTGAGCCTCTGCAGCCAAACATCTTGCAGCTCTGCAAATAAGCCCTACTTCACGTGCCCCAGTCAGCAGTCTCTACTACTGAGGGAGAGCGGAAAAGCCGCTGGACTCTTAGAGTCGTCGGGAGGCACTCGTTTAGTCTTCCGACAAACTAGAGAGTCATGTCATGTACAATAGCAATTACTCATGTGAAACTCATTAAGCAAAAGAAGGCTTTACAGAGCATACATGCAAACCTAAATACTCTCCTTCGGAATTCTGATATTATTGCATTGAATGGCATGTTCATAACACCAGATTTAATAGGTTTCACCGCGCAAGGTCCTCACAGCCCAAGTGTGGCAGCTAGTTCCAAAGACCACTTCCCTCAGAACTGAAGTTGGCTTTGAGGCCTAAAAAAATATTTTTAAAAACAATCTTTGATTTAAATTCTCTGAAAAGATGAAAATAAACTATGAAATAAATCAAACCAAGGCAAACCCATAGTTTTTTTCCTTTTTACCAAAACTTGACTATGCTGTGTGAAGTTCACCACAGATCCATGCGCCACTTATTTCAGCGAAACAAAGTTCCGGATTTGGTTTGGAGATTCCTTCTCCTAGACAGGTTACAAGTCAATGCTAATGACGCCCATCTCACCAAATTACACAAGTCATGGTATAAGGTCAGCCAAAGTGCACTATCCTAGTCCTGCCAGATTTTAAAACGGGCTGTCACAATTGAATATTGTGACTGTGCTGTTCACCATTGATGATTTCCCTTGCTGTAAGCCAACTCTGCAGGAAAGCAGGAAAATGACTCTGCTACCTTGGGGCTATGGCCATATTGAATTTTGTGTAATACCACTTACTTTATCGTTTTATACTCTTCAAGCCCTTTCATTTGATACCCATGTTGAGAAGGTTGACAAAAAATACGTCATCCGTCATCTTGTGGCAGTGGCCACAGTATTGAGTATTGCATATTGTATTGTCACCGGAACTAAAAGTGAATGCAAAATTTCAGCTCAATCGGATGTCAAGAAATGGTTCTAATTCACCTTGCAAGATTTGCCCTAAACAAACTAACGTGCATTGCAAGTTAAATAAAAACTTGTTATAATAAGAGCAAGTCTTGAAGGAAAGACTGCTTACATGATAGGCAAAGATAGGAAGATATTTGTGTCGAACTTATTCCGCTTAGCATTCTGGACATGCGCTTATGGTATCCATAATAATTTCAGTGAGGACGAGAGGAACATATCTAAGAGATCCTGGGTTATCATTCAATGAGATGAATTGCAATAAAACAGGAGTATCAATGGTACTTCTACCAGCAAAAAAGTGATGAATAAAGAGTAGTATTTGATGTTTTGTAAGAAGCTTAAATCAATCAGTTTCAGTTGATCGAGAAAGGGTGATTGATTTGAGTTATCGGTCCAGGTTAGAAATGGATAGGTCTGCGTTATATAGATTATGGAGGATGTAATAGATTTCCTCATCAACAAGTTCGTTTCCCTTCCATGTCATAGCGCTCAGATTTGAAGCACTGTTCGGCACATAGTGCCTTAAATTCTGTGTGGTACCCGTAGAGCGGATCTAACTTAGTTGTGGCTAACTCTATCCCTTAAGAGTAGTCTGATTGCTTATGAACATTAGATCTGATATCCGTATTTGTTATTGGTGACAAATCAGAAAGCTGAATTTCTATCCGAAAAATTTTGCATGAATCTTAGAGTCTAAAAAACCATTTATTATTCGAGTTCTACTGGGAAAAAGCCGAAGTCTGAATATATACTGCAGACATTATTGACGCCCTCGTGTAATAACATTCCATTTTATCATTTACCCCTCTTTTTATTTCCATCGGAATATTTAAGCCGAACCTAGGAAAAATGGCGCCTGTTTCTACGAACTTACTGATATTGAGTTTGGTCAAAATGGAACAGTGGCCTATGGCACTATTTTTTAAGAACCCAGTTTCTGGCACGTTCTTCCCAGCCTAATATTTTTAACGGTTAGTGTAAGATAATGCCCAACGTGTTATTATACATAGAGCATGGGGAATGGGAATGTGAGTTTTCTGTGTAAAGGCCAATAAAACATTGATAAATTTTTGTGCTGCAAATTAATGAATTGGTCAATTTTATGAAGTAGGCAAGTACATAATATTCTTATTTGTTTGTTTTTTTTTAAACTGAGTTGTCATTGCGACAAACTCTTTTTTTTTAAGACGCAAATTATAAGTCAATTAACCTCATAATCATACTTGTATGTGTTTATTCCATGATACGTTGATCTGCACGTAGGAGAGCTCACTTTAGTTTCTTCGCCGTTCATCAATTGAAAATATAGGAGAAAAAAAAGTTCTACTCGTACAATAGAGTCACTCAATTCCAAAGGCACTTTCGTTCTTCGATGCGAGTACAGTTAGAGGTGATGAAAATCATCGTACACTTTTCGACCTCTCTCTGGAATTCAATCAGCTTTTGATTGATGTCCGCAAGTAAAATTCTGCTCTTTGTAGTGCTTTTGTGCATTAATTTGTGCAGATCAGCTCAAAAAAAAAATAAAAATAAAAATTACCGCCGTCATTTTTTCATGTGAGTCAAAATCAGACTTTTGTTATGTCATTTTTAGATCTAATATGCATTTAAGTCCGACTTAAATACATATTCTTGGCAGACTTTTACAAAGTAGCTTTGGTTGGGGTCGACTAAAGCGAAAACCATATCATCAACTAGGCAAAAAGTTATCTTAATCAAGGCGTTAAATGCAGCTGCCGGCATTCAATGAAATTTAAGTGGAACATTAGAAACAGTGGCGATGAGAAAGACACTAAGCTGGTGCAATAAAGTAATCGGGAACAGTACAATATTTTATCTAAGAGGTACTTTAAAATATTGTGGTTAATTGTAAACTTTGAAAGTGTCAGGTGTTTACAAATTACAACTATACGAGTATACTGGTGATGTAAAAATTCTCAGAAAAAATGTATGTTGTCAGTGAAAACGGTGTTTATCAGTTACTTTCAGGTGTAAGTGCAATAAGTGCACGTGCTTGAGTAAATCAAAGAAAAGCAAGTTGTTAGTTTTCATTCAAAACTATTGTAGTGTCATAATACCTTCATTCCTTTCTTGGAACTTGGCTTTCCTATTTGTCTAGTTTTCACATAAAAAGAAATAAATTTCCTCCTTACAATCAACGATTTGTTTGGATGAAAGGAGTTCCAGTAAACACACAATCAGATATAATTCATAATCAGATAATTAAGTGTACGCAATTGTTTCACGTTTCTGCATTTTGTCTGTGTTGCTGGGATTGGTTGAATGTTGATACAATTCTACAGCTCATCCTCTTGATATTCTTAAATTTCAGTTGATCTCCGAGCAGGATATTTTGAAGATTTTTTTGCTTACAGCATACCTCCATTAACGTATAGAGTTTACGGACTGCACCCACTTTTATGACCCCAAACAGATTTTTTCATAAGCTAGGTTATGATTTAGTTCTCGCAGAGGGCAATGCCCACAGATTCCTCATCCTCTTCGTTCCTGTAACACTATCAGAAATTGTTATAAGGAATACTCAATCGTTGAGCATGTCTTCTAATTGCATAGTGCCCCATGATAGTTGTGAGTTTGGATCGAGAATTTCCCATATATGTTAAGTCATCTCATGGTAAAATTGGCGAATTTACGTGTTATTGACCTTGAGAGCATTTGTGACATTTCTTTGACGCAGTAGATTAGCTGCTTGAGGCTTGGGATGCAGTGTATGATCCTGTTGAGAGATGCACGACAGTCCCTAACCGCTCTCGAATTGTGGTGTTCGAAGTAAGAGATCTTGTTGGCGCTTATTTATAACCGAATATATACTCGTATGTATATCGGATTTTGCCAATTTGTTCGGCTGCAGTTTTTCGCTAGCCCAGATAAACTGGTCCCCTTCTGTCGAAGTCTAATGCTTCACCTTCCTCTTACCATGATGGGAACGCAGGACATTAAGAGTTTGCCTGCCCAATTCCGTTCTTGATATGAGAGGTCGTAGCAGATTTTCGCAAATAGTAAAAGGTTTATTTTTCATGTGCTTGCCTGACAGGTTATACGCCATACCTGGTACGTGTTTTTGGTTAATTTCGACATTTTGTTCCAACGACTAGCTAGAAGTAAGCGATCTGCACCATGTGTATGAGTTTGATAAGCTACCACCCAGACGGCGGCTGTGAATGAGACTGAATCTTTGTATTTCGTTATAGACAGAAAGATGGACCTTAATTCAATTTCACCAGGTTAATGGCTGTGTATAGGACCAGTAGTTAACTCATTGCTGCATCTTTTAAGCTAATTTGCGTTTTTCGAATATCTCACGATATACATACCTCCAAATTGTACACCCGGACTGGGTTTTCTTTGTGGTTTATGAGGAGGGATTTCTGAGTCTAAAGGAATAGTGGTTGCCAACAGTCTTTATTACGTGGTGTGGTCACTTAAGTTAACATTGGTCTCTGTAGTACAAAATCACAAAATCATTTAGTACCTAATTCCTCATTATTGTTTTCGTTAAATCTCTTTTCAATACTTTTGTTCAAAAGCTATCTGTACGCCGCTGTTCAACCCCCTTTTTGGTCAGATGGGCGGAATAATCGCCAATCGTCGTCCACATTCAACGGTTCATTCTAGCTGAAAAAGAATTGCTTAAGTCAACGTAATTAGACAGACTTTCAGCACCAACTGTATTGCTACCTTTATCCCGAACATAGTTTCTTCACCAACCTCAGAGCGCCTTTGTAGCCCTGTATTTTTGTTCTATCGAAGTTTCTCATTGTACGAGTATTAGAGCTTTGCTGTGATCGCTATGTGTCAATTTGAATAGGGTATTGGAGCTTTGTCTGGCCTATATCGCTGTGATCCATCTGGTTGATAGTTTTATAATCAGATTTTCCATAGCTGACTTTGGAGCAAATTCGATTAGCATGATTACGTTTTATAATATTTTTTTCTATTTTGTCTTGAAATTCACTAAGGAAAATCTTCAGATTGTGCTTATTGCTGCTCGTAGAGTTAAGAGCTTGCTAGACACAATATTTGTCAAGTGAATTCTGTTCTATGTGGACGACTGATTGCTCATGCGATAAACCAATCCCTAATGTTGCCTGTAATTAGTATTTCGCTCACATGTTTGGTGCTCAGTATTTCTTACAGCAGTTTATTTTGCATCTTTTCTCCAGCTTAGCTATCCCTTCCGGGAAGTGGTTTTGGTCAAGGTCTTTAAACTAGATGTTTACAGCTATTATGACGCCATTATTGGTTGAATAACGGTGCTCAGCCAGGAACATTTTTATTTTTGGGAATAGACGAAAGTTCGAGTTGGATCTACAGTTGGTCCAATAACTGTTGGACCAAAACACACGTTTTTGTTCAGAATTGAGCAAACGCGGCATCTATATTGTGGAGAGCTTCCTTATATCCAATTCTTAAAGCAAAATTTTGCGTACCCATTTAGTTGAAATGCCTATGGCTTCAGCTTTTTCCAACAGTGGCAATCTTCCATTACCCTATCCTGAACTTTATCGATTATTTCTGTAACAACTGCCGTTTTTAGCCGTCCTGAACGGAGGTCATCTTTCAGACTTATTCTGCCACATTTGAATTCTGCAGCCCACCTTAATATTCTGGATCGCGAAGGCCAATCATCACCCAATTAACTAGTTATGTCGGAAAAAATCTTAGTGGGCGTGGCCATTTTTAACTCACAAGTTAGCCGACTTGATTGTACTCCGAAAAAAACTATCTAACAGATCGATTCGAAACTTCGTGTTTGTCTTTAAGAAAAATGTGCCAACATAATTACAAGAAAATAAAATTGAAAACAGCCCTCTCTGGGCGAATCTAATTTCAAGTAGTAGTAGAAATGTACCTTTTTTGCATTTTTTGAAATGACAGAGAGCATCTCAGTTTTTCGGTGAACCATAAAATCATCTTGCTTTAAACAAAAACTCTGTTAACGGTCATTGAGATGTTTACGTGTTTCATCAATTTTTTAAGTTGACGGTCTGTCGATAAGAGAGTGTCTGCAACTGGATACCTAATCCTGTCTCACAGAAACAAAACAAACAAAAAAACCATTTAGTCATGTCATTTAGATTTATTTTCTTAAAAGAAACACTCCTTTGGTGTTGAAAGTTCACCTCTATCATCAACAGAGCAATATAGGTACTTAAACTTTGCACGCAACTTTTTCTCAAATGTACAAACACGACAAGGGTTATTGTTTTATGCACGAGCATAAAACTCACCCATCAATGTAGAGATGAAAGATTCAGATAATTCCACAGTTTTTGTGGCAAATTATCAAGAATTGAACTTTCCTGCATTTCTGATTCAATTAGCATTTTTATTGATGAGTATACCCAATTGACCTGATGACCTGCGTTAGCCTAAGAGCCAAGCATTGAATATCAATCTCCATGGGTGCTCCATCACCACAGCAACTTAGTGTCACTGGCATACAACTAGTGCCAGCCTCAAGTATCGATAAGGTTGTAGATTGAGTTGAGCTGGGGCCGTGCGCGTTGTTCAATATTCAGTGACTAGTTGTGGTGCTCTTCCTGGCTAATTGACCATTATCTGGCGATTAGGAAGTGATAGCCACGTAATTAATTTAAATTATTTAATTTTTATTATCTTTCCACACCAAACTATACTTCCGTTAATAATTTGTAGTTTTCTTTTTTTTTTCCAGGAATTTATTTAAAATACAATGCCTAAGAAAAGCGACAAATTAAATTTGCGGCGATTGTTAAATCGAAGGCTCTGCATAGGAGGAGCAGGAATTCTCCTGGGGATGTTTGGACTACTTTGTGGACTATTTTGGGCTGATCTATTCACATATGGGATGGGGAAGGTATGGAATTTAAATGAATAACCTTGAAATTTCGAGTAGGTTGGAATTGAGTCTCATGAGTTTTATCACATGAGATACATGTAGATTTATAAATCCATGAAATATTTTAATTGGCTTTCAATTGACATCTGTTAGTGAATAATTGAGGTCGACAGCTTGTATTTATAAGTGAAAATGTGTTATTTGAAATGTGTATCCCAACAATTGGTCTAATCCCGGCAATTAATAGAATCGAGTGGTCGGTAGGTGGATTAAGATTGCATGTTTGAGATACGGGCAGAACCAGTGATTTAAATTTGACTTGCCTTTTATTTCATTGATTGCATCAATATTAATTAAAGACATTTCAATAGCACGAAAGTTACTCGTTTGAGTTTCTGTGCAAGGGAGTTCCAATATACAAGTTGAACTTAATTGTAAATTTAATAGTATGTATAATTTGTTGTTTCAAATTGATGCTTACAACGACGTCAAATCCTAAGTAATGTGTCAATGCCAGAATAAGAATCACAAAGAGAAGCAATCGGTGTTAATGTTAATGTTTAGGATTTAAACAATTATCCTCCTTTGTCAATTTTAAAGATATTAGTGGAATCATTTTCATGGAGGCATTACTTTTTTTATGAAGTCAGATTTTCTCTTCTCCCACATGATTAATTATTTCAGAGGGGTTTCGAATAATTAAAATATATTTTCGTATACTATTCCTTTGCAAAATTATTATTATCTTCGATGAGTTATTTTAAATGTTTTATTTCAACAAATGTCTAGGCCGCCATCTCCATCTTCTAATAATTGAATTCATTTGTTTCATTCTTCTCACATTAAGCCGCAATCGTATTTTAAAGTTTTGGGCAGTCATGTGATAAGATCGGTGTTACTGATGAGATCAGAGTTGTTCATAACAAAATCTTGATTTCTTGAGTGAGGAAGTTCAATCTTATTCACAAACGGAGAATTTTAACACGTTCACAGTCCCGTGAATCATATATGATACAAAGAGCGTGAAAGTGCCTTCTTGTCCAACGCTCATGTATCACATATGATACATGGTGGACCTGATTTTAAAGGCAAATATTAAATTGAACGTATGGTACTGGCTTAAGGAAATCAGCATGAGCGTATAGAAATGATGTTGTAGAACACAATGAAGTAAAACAGTTTTGCAGTGAACTTTTAGTATGAGAATAATTCTTCTTCTTATCCTTTTATTAACCCTTTCCTCGTTATACGAACTTATGTGTAACGAGTTTCCCATTTTTACTGCATCGCTGCTGCTCCGCTTATGGGGTTGGCTAATGTCGCAGAACGCGTCTACATAATGCTCGGTCCTGGATCGCTTCAGTGGTTAGCCCCAGGCGTTGTTGCGCATGTTGTGCATCTGAGAAATCCAGGAATTCTTTTTCCGACCTAGTTCTCCTACAGTGGGAGTGACCGTAGTTCATAGTGCCTTTTTAACCGGATTTTCCGCAGATCTTCTTTGAACGTGCCAATACCAGCTTATTCTATTCGCCTTAGGCTGTTCGGTTACCGAATTCTTTATATGTAGACTTTCTCTTATACGCGTAGATCTAATGCGATCGCGTTTAGTGACTCCACTAGACATCCTTAACATTTTCATTTCCGCTGCCGTCATTTTGTTTTTAAACGCTTCGTACGAGTACATTGTCCAGCACTGTGAACCGTATATAAGAGCTGGTCTAACAACCGTGGTGTAGAGTTTCCCCTTTAATTTAAGTGGAAATTTTTGGTCGTAAAAGATTCCCGAATTTTCCCGCCATTTCATCCATCTCACACTCACTCTGTGGTTTACGTCGTCGTCACATTTCGCTTCCATGTTAACGATTGATCCTAAGTACTTAAAGATAGTGCTTTTCGGAAGAACTATTCCGTCTAACATTATATCCGGAACAGGTCGCAACTTATTTTAAACCCGTTTCTTTCTAGCGCATTTCTCCATGAATCTGAGGTGTTCTGTAAATTTTCGACGTTATCGCTAAGTATAACTGCGTCGCCAGCGAAGAGAATTGGCGTTACATTTGCTTCGCGCATGCAGTCTTTTAAAAGGTAGTCGACTACTGCGTTAAAGAGGAAAGGGCTAAGTACGCTTCCTTGATGCACTCCGACATTAACTGGAAATTCTCTCGTTAGTCCAGCAGAGCTTTTAACCGCAGTTTTCACGTTTCCGTACATGTCTCATATTATTCTAACATACGTTTCCGGTACGTTTTGAGACCTCAGCGCGGCCCATATGAGATCCCTAGGCACTCGATCGAATGCTTTCTCGAGGTCGATAAATACCATGCGTAAATCCTTAGACGAATCTCGGTGCTTTTCCATTATTATTCGTAGGCTTTGGATAGCGTCCACCATCGATCTTCCTTCAACAAATCCACACTGGCTATTATCGAGCTTTATTATTTGCCGAAGACGTTCGTTTAAGACTCTTTCGACGATTTTCATTGTGTGTGACATAAGCTTGATTGAACGGTAGTTGTTGCATTCTCGAGTGTCGCCTTTTCCTTTGTATAATGGAACCAAGAAGCTACTTCTCCATTGATTCGGCATAGGTTGTCCACATTTTAATTTATTTAAAAGTTTCGATAGCCAAACGCTGCCGATTCCCTCCATCTTCGACCAAAACTCTGATGGAATGCTGTCTGGTCCCGCCGCTTTCCCCCGCTTCATTTTTTCGATTGCTATACTTATTTCTTCGATTGAAAAGTCCGAAACTTCCTCCTCGAATAGACCAGCTGTCGGCACGATATCACGTGGAAACTGTTTGTTAAGCAACTCCTTGCAGTATTCAAGCCACCGATCACAAATTTCCGTTTCATTTGTTAGTAAACGACCGTCTGCGTTTTTGATGTATTTCGGCGAGGTTATTTCCATTGAATTTTTTCGCCTCTGTGCAGCGAGCTTAAAAATATTTGGCATTTTAGTATTGTACGACGTTTGAATTTCTTGGATAGCTTGTCTTCTATCTGCCGATCGTAAGGATATTTGTTCCAACTCCTGGTACAGGTTTTCCGCTGCTGCCGCTCGAGTTCGAGCCAGGATTTTCTTTGCGATCTTTTTAAGACGCTTGTATTCAATGAGTGTTGGCTGTACTTTTTTCGGGTGTAGCGGAGGACCTTGCCCAATGGAACTTGGAAGATGATGTCGAATTATAATGGGTTTTCGAATAAGGACTTGACAACTTTTTTTTGTAAATAAAACGCAAACCATTTGAGATATTTCAAAAACTTTATTTTCGGCTTGAAGTACAATCAAAACATTTATGAATGGAACTCGACTTCGTTCATATGGCCACTGCGGGCACGTTTGCAGCGGTCGATTAGATAGACACAATTTTCAACGACTCGACCGCACATTTCGGCCGAAACGGTCGCTAATTCGCGTTCGATGTTGGCTCTGAGCTCTTCCAACGTCATCGGCTTGTTGGCATAAACCAATGACCTAACGTAGCCCCACAGAAAATAGTCAAGCGGCGTTAAATCGCACGAATGAGGCGGCCAATCGACTGGCCCATTTCTTGAGATAACACGCTTACCATACTTACTCTTCAATAAATTGATTGTAGTGTGTGCTGTTTGGCTTGTGGCACCATCCAGTTGAAACCACATGTCGTCCAAGTCCATATCTTCCAATTCGGGCCAAAAATAATCGGTGATCATGGCGCGATAACGCTGACCATTCACAGTGACGTGACGATCGTTATCGTCGACGAAAAAATATGGCCCAATAACGCCGCCGGCATGCAAACCGCACCAAACAGTTATTTTTTGTGGATGAAGTGGTGATTCATGAAGCACATGTGGATTTTCACCCGACCAATAAAGCATATTTTGCTTATTGACGAACCCATTAAGCCAAAAATGAGCTTCGTCACTGAAGATGATTTTGCGATGTAACTCACCATCTTGGCGCATCTTCTCCAAAACCCAATCGGAGAACGTACGTCGCTTCAAATGGTCCGCTTAAAACACTCGCAAAAATCAGAATAAAAATGCCACACGTGGTTTTGGCACTTGGCTTCGACACTTCTCTAAACGAGACCTCTGCTACAGTTATACAGATACCGTTATTACACAGATGATTATATATCATATTTGATACACAAGACGTGTGATTGTTTTTTCTTGTTAGCACTCCAATGAGGCATATATGCACCAGTGGCGTGGCGTGCATCTGAGTATAAGGGATGCTGCTGAAAAAAATATAACTTCAAAAAAAAATATTAATAATAATTCACATAAAAAACATTCGTTTTAAAATTTTTATTTGAAGAGAAAAGCCTCATTTAAGAACAATCCGGCGCTGTTTTTTTTTTGGGGAAAACGTTCATAACTCTAATATACAAATTATCCGATGATTTGAGTTTGCTTAAAAGTTCCTTTTCAATCAATAATAGCGCTAAAGATGTTAGTCGATCCTGAGATTACATTCATTAACTCCATTGAAAAGCTGGAAAAAAAACGAAAACAACGCGAACTGCAAAGAATATCTGCACTTGATGCTTCTCTTTATGTAGAATCCAATTCACAATCCCAATGCAAATTAACTGTCGTGATTCGGCGCGAAAGCCAAACGAAAATTTTTTGCGATTGCACTGCGCATGCGCTAGAAAAGCTATACTCGTATGAGCACCCAAATGAACTGTATGAACCAACGGATATAGCTAAAATGGGAACGTAAGTGAACGTGATAAATTAGTTTGCTTCGTGCAAAATAATGGATCGCATATTCGACTAACATGATGGAAAGGTGTCACTATATCGTGAAATGGCAATATTCATTGCAACAATAGGAAGATAGGTGGACAATTTTGGGCATGCACAGCATCCACAGTATCTATGGGCGCCCTACCGTTGATATGCACATGCTTATATTTGATACATTGAACGTGTGGTCATCTCTTATGAACATCACGCCTATGTATCATTTACGAACAAAAAGGAACATTGAAAATTGAAAAGAAAAATGTTAGTTTTTCAGTAAAACTAAAATTTATTTACACAACTTTTGTTTTACCCTCTTGTAGATTTTTATAAAAAAAAAACAGCTGGGCGTAGTGTCCAGATTAATCCCGTTTATGTGGGGACTGTGAAAGTGTATATTTCAAAGTTTTTGTCTTACACCATGGAGAGCTAATTTTTCAATTTGTCCCAACTTTTTCTTAACTCTTGTAAACGTTTCTACAACAACATGTTTGAATAGATAGAGGATGTTAGTGTTGTCATCATTTTCCAACGCAATTGTAAAGAAGTCACATGACAGTCGCATCTCCTGGCAAAATCCTGTTGCTTTTGAAAAGAGTTCCGAGAATATGCTTTTCTACCTGTTCTAAACAGAGCGTATTTTCAGGCTTCAAAAGATGTCTTGCGCTACCTGATATTCATTGGCTTTTTCTAAAATTGGTCAATAATAATAATATTAGATAATGCTGTTTAAGGAATTAAGATATTTCATAAGATCTTTTGTACGACGCTTACTATTGTAGTTATACGCCTCCGTAGTGTTTTAGGGACATTCGATCAATTTGAGCTAAAAAGCTCAAGATAATTTGCCCAGCCAAATTCTATTAATGGTTCGGTACATGCTCCGCGATGGCGATGGCGCGGTAGTTAGCTCATTGGACTAACACGCAGAGTCTGGGTTCGATTCCTGGCTGGGTCACCAACAATTTTTCAAATCGCCATCACCCTTTCGGCGGGCAATGCCAAACTCCCGAAAGTAAAATTGCTTGCGAAAAAGCTTCTAAGGAGTGCCGTTCGGACTCGGTGATAAACCGTAGGCCCCGCTCAGATATGACAAAAAAATGACAACATTGGGCAACACAAATGAGAGTGTCAAGAAGCTAGGCCATGGCCCATACCGGACTGCCAGCCCTACAGTGTTTTTTTTTATGCATATTGCTAACAGGTTTGCATAGCTTTGCTGCTGGTTCATTGGAGCTGACTATCTTGTTATTTTATTTTTCACTCACTTAATTTCTGTCCCAGCCTCTTGTTTTGTACTTGTTTTGTCAGCCGATCTTATCATTCTATGTGGTCTTATATTTAAATTTCTTGAGCGTTTCTTCGTTTAATGGTTGGACTCTGGATCGGACGGCAACTAGAAAATACTCAGAACCGGCCTTTGAAAATTTGTAGTGTGTGCTATACTTTTCAAAAAGCTTATACATATAATCATATCCGACTTCGTTGCTGCTAATGGTAATAAGAGATATAAAGTAAATGCTGCTTTTGACCATGATGGCTTATACGGCATCTATTCCAATTCCATGATGAATTTTGAAAATTCTTACACGAGTAGTGTCCACTGAGGGAATCTCTTCAGGCTTTAACATTTTTAACTGTTCTTGACATTGAACTTTATTGTACAATTTCTTATCCATTAATAAAGCATGGTATATGTATACTTTTATTTAAATTTTAGGAAATGGCGCTTCGCCCCGACTCGAGAGTCTTTGACTCGTGGAAAGTACCACCGTTAGCTTTACATTTAGATATATATTTTTTTAATTGGACAAATCCCGAAGATTTCAAAAACAAATCCACAAAGCCGATTCTTCAACAATTGGGACCCTATCGGTTTAAAGAGAAACCTGATAAAGTCGATATTGTATGGCACCCTGAGAACTACACCGTTAGTTATAGGAAGAAAAGTGATTTTTTCTTTGATGTAGAGGGCAGCAATGGCACTCTGGAAGATGAGATAACGATTTTGAATGCCGTGGCATTGGTAAAAGAGTTTTAACTGGGTTTTTGCATTTTTTTTTAATTTTAATATCTTTACAGTCAGCTGCCGCAAAGGGCAAGGAATGGGATTCTATAAAACGCAATATGGTGGATATAAGTTTAAAAATTTACAATCAACCGATGGCTGTGACAAAGACTGCAGATGAATTACTATTTACTGGGTACCAAGACGATATGATTGATATGGCTAGATTGGCCCCAATATTTGGGGAAGATATAAATGTACCATTTGATAGGTTTGGATGGTTTTACACGGTAAGTGAAAGTTATCTTGAAGTGATCAAACAGACCAAAATAAATTATTTGAATAAATTTCGTTTTTTTTTTTTTTTTTTTTTTTCTATTGCAGAGAAACGGTAGTGCAGATTTGACTGGGACGTTTAATATGTATACAGGTGTGGATAATATCTATAAGTTTGGACAGATGCATTCATGGAATTTTAAAAGTCACACTGGATTTTCCGAATCCTATTGTGGAATGGTAAATGGCTCAGCGGGTGAATTCTATCCACCAAATTTGAAGAAAGGCGGATCAGTGTCGTTGTTTACCCCAGATATGTGCCGAAGTGTTCCCTTAGATTATACCGAAGTAATTGAAACGGAGGGAATTAAGGGATATAAATTCAGTGGAGGACTGAGATCAGTCGATAATGGTGAGTTCAAATTTTGGAATGGATTTGGCTATGAATAAAAGAGTAAAATATATTAATTTATTGATTTGAATTTCCTCTGTAATTACTTATCATTATCTGATTATATTTTCTGTCAAAGCGTGTATTCGTATACATTTTATTTTGATGGTATCTAAATTTATAAAAAAACCGGGAATTCCAAAATACCCCAGTAAGAATAAAAGATCCGCTAAAGGAGTGCATATGCACATCGGTTGAATGAATAGTTTCGCCAACAGTCAGTACAATTTGTTAGCTATTTCAGCGTATTTGGCTAAGCTGAGGTAAATTGGCCATAAAAAGAATTCGGCCATTATTGTTAGAGGTTATGGTTGGGTAAAAACTGAATTATTGCCAAGCACCAAAACTTCTAATAAGAGACGGATTCTTTTAATAACCGGTGCATTAGAGAGAGGAAGAAAAATTACGAAGAAAATGGACCTAGTCTGATTGGTTTCAGAATTTTTGAGTCAGACTTCAGCTTGAAAAATTGTGTATCACGAAGGCCCACAAAATGAGAAAGTTGGCTTCTATGTGCTATTGAATAAATTGCACGAGGATTGCCTTAGGAAAAGTTAATTTTCGAGAGCTGTTTTATTGCAAAGAAGAAAAGGGAAAGAGGAACTATATTTCGGTAATAGTTGAAAGCTTATAGACATTGCGTTAGGGGTGAGCATTGAGTAGTACGCGTTTCCCACATATTAATATTTAAATAATCAAACGTAAACCAGATTTATCATATTAATCCTTTAAATATCTTGTTGAAGTGCAATTAAAAATATTTTAAAAATCCTTATAAGAATAAATATGTCATAGTTCTACCTATGGAGTATTTCTAAATCTTTAAAAAGGCCCAAAAGTGGCGGCCAAAAAGTTTTGTTTGTAAAGGAAACCTTAAGTATCTCGCGAGATTTACGAGCTAAAAACACGGAATAAGTACAAACTTTTCGGATTCAGAAGAAGGAGATGTACATTCGAAACATTATCCGGAGTCTAACAAAAGCATTTAAAATATACTAAACCAGAGACAAAGAGGGAAATATAATAGTAGTATAGCATCCGATCTCGAAGTAGAACCTCGAAACCCTAATTAGTAAGGAGCATTCAGACCTCTTGAGTACAGGGATATATGTACATATTATATGTAAGTTGTTTTACATATGTCCAGCTTTTAATTCTAACAATGAAACCAGCAATGAATTCAAACGAACAATAATTCTTTCTTTGTTCTAATAAGTTAAGTAACTGCCAAAGCGCTCTCTTAAAAACCAATTTGTCTTTATATTTGGCCACAATTAATGCCGGTCTTGCTCTATGGCGGAGTTTGTCAAGAATAAATTGTGACGTCCAAAATTGATTTGAAATTGAAAAAAATCAGTAAGTTGAAAAAAGGTACTCGTACAACGACAATCGTACAAATCTGTTCAATAATATCGGTATAGTCCTAAAAGTTCAGATACAATCACAACCCAAAGGTATGCACATTAATATTGACGAAGAAGAGTTGGTACACAGTCACAACGATGGATGAAACTTGCTAAGCCCATGATAGATATCGATTCAACTCGGATAATTCTCAAATTAACTCCGAATATGTATAGAAAAAAGACCTAACCTCGAAATGAAAGAAAGGCTTGCTATTTAAAACACATGGGCACGAGTTTTTGCATCGCATCCATATTTTAGACCACACATATATTTTTTTTATTCACTTTTATGTAGGATGAATATAGAGTACCACAACAACATACCTTAATATCTCTACAATTATGTCCTGCTAGAACATTCACTAATTTGCCCGATATCTATGCCTGTAAATCATCAAATACGTCGAGAAATTTTAATTTCGACATACCAAATTATTAACATTGTTTAATTTTCTTATAATGCGCTTATCTTACTGTTTATTTTTTATGTTGTATCTAAGCAAGATATATTCTTATTTTTTTTATTTTTTTTCACATGGTAAGCCATTGCTTTTCCCTGTTAGTAAGACAAATAAAAACATTCAAACTTAGCTATTCAAACTATTCGCAAATTTGTAAATTTTTTCTATTTTAATCGAGAAACATTTACAGGAACTCTCTACCCAGAAAACAAGTGCTTTTGCGGAGGAGAATGTGTTGCTTCTGGTATAATGAATATCACTGCCTGTAGATTTGGATCACCGGTGTTTATGTCATATCCACATTTCTACAATGGAGATCCAGTTTATGTCAATCAAGTTGAGGGTCTTAATCCAACACAAGCTGATCATGAATTCTACATGATACTCGAACCACATACGGGTGTTCCTTTAGAAGTAGCAGCTCGATTCCAAGTTAATATGCTTGTGGAACCTATTGAAAGTTTTAGGTGAGTTTATATAATACATGTCAATATTTCTGCAGAATACACAAATTATTGTTTATTTTTATTTTCAGTTTCTATGAAGGGGTTCCACGAACATTTTTCCCACTCATTTGGTTCGAACAAAAAGTTCGAATATCTCCAGAATTGGCAGCTGAACTAAAAATCGTTCCGAAGATTCTATTAATTGGACACATAGTAGCCGGCATAACTTTTGCTCTTGGACTTATTCTTCTCTGTTGGTATCCAACAGGATATATCATATCAAAATGGCGTGGTGAATTGAAACCTTCGAAAAATTTACAAAAATCATCTTCAAAGTCATCGGCAAGTATACAACCTGCAGCATCATATAAGAAATCAACTGAAGCTGAAAGTCAGCCGGAAGGATCTCCATTATTAAACAAATCACAGCCATATCTATCGAGTATTAAAATTGTGCCAAATAAACAACCATCTCCTAAAAAATCACCGTCCGTAAAGAAGTCATAGGTAACCATTAATTCAAAGCCGTGACAAAAGAATTTCCTTTCAAATAACACTAAAACATTGCCAAATAAAAGGAATCAAAATAAGTTTTGTAAAGCACTTCCGATGGGGCTTATTATAGTTACTACAATACTCGTGGATACATTCCACAAACGATATACTATCAAAAGTAAAAAAAAAAACAAGTGATAAAAAAACAACAGAATCCATGTCGAAATTTCTATATTTATTTAGATATGAAATTGAACTATTTTCTCCGTTCATCAGTATTTAGAATATTATAAGAGAATGTATTTTTGGACTTAAGTTAACATTCAAATTTACATAAACATGTATGTAACTAATTTGTTAAAAATTTATATAACGAAATGAGAACAAAAACAGGGCATTACCATAACGCTAATCAAAAAGAATCAAAAACAAAAAAAAACAAATTTAATATAAGTGGCTTAAAATTATTTACATAAAGTTCATGTTTACACAGAAGAAATATTTTATTGTTAAAATATGGATTTTATACTGAATTTTCTATATCAAAGAGATAGTTACTAAGAAATAATTTGTTATATATTGAAATCAGAAAAATAGAATTTATTTGTTAGTCGACTACATTTTATGTTTGAATACAGGGATTGGCCAACAGCGCAACAAGATGTGGCGTAGTGCTTGCCTTGGTTCCCATTCGTGGTCCCCGGGAACAAATTGACAAAATGCTTACTCTTGCAAGCTAAACTAGCAAGTGTATGATCGACCAGTTACTAAGTGGCGTAGGCCGGTACCGCTATCATAGGACTTATAACTCTATACAGAAAAAGATGAAAAAAAGAATGACGAACCAGCTAATAGCCTCGATTAAGAACGGATCTTCTATTGACGACAAGCTTACGCTTCCGACACGTTAGTGAGTGTCTCTAATGAAAATCCGCATTGGAAGAGTTATCAATCAATCAATCAATCAAAGCTAAATTTGCTTACATAAGCCTAGTATGCGTCCATATTTCTACGAGAGTCAAGGACGACGCCACCAAAGAATGGAAAGGAAAGGAGAACAAACATATATGGCAAGACCGTTGATGAGCATAGCATACCCGGCACCACGTCTGGACTTAAGCTTATTGATTTTGTAACGTGACAAAATATTACTATAGCAAGCTTACTGTTTACTCATCTCAATGTATATAAAGTAACGTGGTGGCTTCTAGATAATGAAACTCTAAATCAAATTGGGTGAAGTTTGCTTTGGAGATGCTTAAGTGTTGGCAACATATGTGCAAAGTTGACTACCGTGGATTCATGAATACAATAGTTTTGGAAAAGTAAAAGTACAACTAGGCCACCAGTTCTGATGGTCTACCAGCGGAGTTTGTTTTTGTAGCTCGCATGCACCAAATCATCAACCAAGTATGGGTGGGGGAAGAGTGTTCGTTGCTGGACTCTCAACTCTATGTACCCTATCTACTAGAAAGGCGATTTTATGCCCTCCAAAACTATCGAGGCATATCCCTGCTTAGTGTTCTATATAAGATCCTATCCAAAGTACTTTGTGAACGTTTGAAGCCTTTCTGCAACACATTTATCGGCAAGTACAAGTGTAGCTTCTGGCTCACACACTGGAAAAAACTAACAAATGAACCAGTCGAGACCTACCACTTTTTCATCGACTTTAAAGCCCCATACGACAGCATTCATTGTCAGAAGCTCTACATGGCGACCAAATTCGGGATCCCGACAGAACCGATCCAATTGTGTCGTTTGACATTGTAAAACACGAGGTGCAATATACAGTTTGGGGACCGCACTTCCGAATTGTTTCCGAAGTTGTTACTCATTGGTAGAATTATTGAATGATGAATTAAGACAAACATTTTTTCACCGTTTAGGACAAAACTCTAATGTTGGTAGCAAAACTTCGAGGTAGTTAAGGAGTACATATACAATACCTCGAAGTCAACATCAACTCCACGAGTGAAACCTTACTCGAGATCCGACAAAGAATTACCCTACGAAACTGCTGCTTCGGTTTGGCTAAGCAAATGGGTAGAAAATCCCTATCTCGGAAGATTAAGCGCAAGCTCCATAAAGCGTTATTGTGCTTCACATATATCGATGAATGCTGGACGATAGCCAGGAAAGAAAACCAGATACTGATACTTTCGAGAAAAAATCTGTCGGTGAATATTTTGTCTGGTGCACAGGGAGAGCGAATGGACGAGAAGATACCAACGTCAAGACTACGAGCCGTACCAAGATGAACATGTAGTCCAAATTCTAAAACTCATCAACTATTATACATTTGCTCGGCCTCATCGAGCGAATGGACAATGATACTCCAGCCAAGAGTAGTTGATTCCCAGCCCCTGGGTTCGAGACGACAAGGAAGGCCGCTTTAAAGATCAAGCTATGGCGGATTCCAGAGCACTTGGTCTAAATAATTTGATACAGCGTTTCCGAGATCGCAGCGGATCTAAGGCTGCACCGTCTCAGGCAGTAACTCTTGACCAGTCGGGGACCCATTAAGTAAGAAAGAAAAGGAAAGAAGACGCTAGGGCTAAACTGTTGGACAACAAATGAGTTTCCATTCCAGCAACCAACGTTTTCATATACAGTTCTTGCGCAAACTGATGGCTTACCGGCCGAAGTATTCAAAGTTGCTGAAAGTGACTTACTAATTTTTTAGATCTAGTCGGTAGAGTGTATGTTTGATGAATGGAATTCCAACATCGCTTGCCTAATCCAGAAAACATAGACCCTCAACTATGCCAAGTATAGAGGCGTCATTCCCTTAACATTGTGTATTAGAATGTATCTGCCATATTCTGTTAACACATAAAATCTTATGGCCTCTATCAGTGCAATTTTAGACCAGTAAAGTCCTCAATCAACCAAATGTGCCCACTGCAGCAGTACCTGAAAGAAACCCAAGAAGACCAAATCCAAATCCAAAATCTTTTCGATATTCAGACTTCAAATGAGAACAGAACATCATGAGTGTTTCATTGCATACTAACGGGCAGCACACAAGCCTCTGTGTCTTTGCATACCTACGGGCGTTCACGAAGCTTGGCCTTAGAAAATGCCTCACCATTGAACTCAAGAATTATCAGCAACAAAAACGGTGAAAAAGTGCAAATAGTTGAAATTAAACCGGAGGCAATTTTCACGATCTGCGACGAACCCAAAGTAAATCAACCTTCTCCAAAGTTCGTCATTTTACCTGCGATTTAATCATTTTTAAATAATTCTGTCGTACTATATATGTACGAGAATGTGCCATGCTGTCGATGAATAGGTTTTGTGTATCGATTTTAAGCTCATGGGATTTTCCAAGATCTGCAGTAAAGTGAATATTTGGGCGGTTGGATGACTTCTCTGGCCACACTGAAATGGACCAATCAAGTTGTTGGCGATGGGCTTCAGGCAAGAGAGCTTTACGACTTCACACAAACAAAAGGGGAAAAAAGGCATATTTTCATGATATTTTTTTGAGATATGAATAATGTTTAGTGAACTTATTTCACATGCACGTTATAGTATAACATATGAAGTATCTTTGAAAAAATTTTCAATTACAAATATCAAAAAATAAGTCCGTGACAGAGAATCTCCGAAGGCGTCTCGAAAAAAATTTGTTATGCGATGAACACCATAACTCGTTACCGGATCATCCGAAACAAAAAAAGGCAATATTCGTACAAAATTTAAGTGAATTTGTTATTATACAATGGAAAAAAAATGCTTAAAAACAAACTATCCGTCACTGTAGAAATAGTGTTTAAAATTTCAAAAGGATCGGTCAAGTGGATTTTGAGTTAAAATGTTCATTAACTTCAAAAATGCCGTTTGCGAGAAAATCGATTTAAGTTTTAAGTTTTTTATACTCGAACAGAAAAAATTAAGCATCAATAAAAGGGTATAATTTTTTATACTTACACAGAATCATCAAGATCAGTTAACATACTTACAAAGACCCATAAAAGTAGAAATTACGAGTAATTTGGAGATTACAAAAGGACTTGAAGCAGCAGTCGGAAGGCAGCTTCCAGGCAGGTATAAAAATCGAGCATGAGAGCCGATCGCTTGAAACGCTATATCTTCGTTAGTTTCAAATAAAAACAACCTGTCATACATATGTTAAGGAAGTCCTACGATTATGATAGCGTAGCGCAAAATGTGCCTTGAGTCATTTATCATAAAACAAAATTACACTATATGGCCCTTCAACATTGAAATCTAGAGGTTCAAATAAGAACATCGGATCATTCATATTTATTGCGTCTTTGAGGCAACTACCATGCGGACTTTTATATAGGTATATAAGGTTTAACTTCATGCCTCCCAAAATAACCAACTTAGTATGCTCAACTTCACATTTAAATTTCTGAAAATTTGTACAATCTTAATTGTGCATATGATTCTACAATAGTATTTCAACTGGGTGTTTGAACCCATTGCAGGTTACAATTCGATTTGTCTTATCTAAACAACAAGAGAGCGATTGCAACAAAT
Organism: Volucella inflata; assembly: GCA_928272305.1. Taxonomy (NCBI): domain Eukaryota; kingdom Metazoa; phylum Arthropoda; class Insecta; order Diptera; family Syrphidae; genus Volucella; species Volucella inflata. Next base: position 108,521,086 of record OV743720.1, on the reverse strand, counting down.
TATGGTATTTGATTAATCACTGAGATGCACAGTACGAGTACGTGCTGATTATGGATGATTAACCTTTAAATTGTTTTTGTAGACGTCTACAGTCCTTTTGTTTGTGATGTGGAACTATTTGCATGATTTAATCTTTGAATTAGTCAGAGATTCAAACAACGTATGTCAGAGGACGAGATATTCATTTTAAATAAAAATAAAAATCATAAAAATCTGACTGAAGCTTGTGCAATGCGATAACGGTCTAGTGTTGCAGAATAAATCAATCGAGAACTATATTATTAATGCGTTTAAATCAATAAGCCACTCGTGTCCCATGAAAAGGCAGATCATCGAATCATTCACACTTACCTCATTAGTTTGCCTCCAATTACTTATTGTAACCAATATTAATGCAATGTATTATACAATTTGAATACGATTCTTCGAGATTTTCGAAAGATGTTTATTTCAGGGGTCAACAATGAGAAAAAATATGCGAAGACGGGTTGTCAATATTGCAGGCTTGTATATGTGGAAAAAGATGCATACGGTGTACAAAATGCTATTTATATTCTACGTCTACGAAGAATCAAATCGTAACATTCAAAAGGTTAAAGTATTATATTTGGTTACGGGAATCATCTATATATATTTATATGTACCTTCTTATCGCCTTGTGAGTATTACACCCTGAAAGTCATGACTGCTGTTCGACGATCCGGCGTAAGACATAAATGCAGCATTTTCGATTCACTGCAACCTCCGTATTTGAACTATGGTGTTCCTACAATTCTTCATTAAAACTGCGATTAGGCTAGAATAAAATTTCAAATTTTCAAAAATGTTTCGCATACCATAATTTAAGAATATTTTCAACTATCTTGCATTTATTGCATATATGTAGAAGCGAATGGTCAATATTGAAAGAATGCAGTCAGCTCGGTGTCTAAGGTTATTTTATCCTTTTTCCATCTGTTTCGCCTCTATGACGGTCATAATTTTTTCTGTTGACGGACTTCCAAAGTCAAGCAAAAATTTAAGTACTAATCGATACTTAAAACTATAGCCTCTGGAAAGTGTTAAACTAGTTGACATAGGAAGTAATTTTTCCAAGATCATCCTTTCTTGGTTCGGAAAAGATCTCGCGGTTATTATGGAACACAAATTATTGTTCAGAGCACTACTGCATGGTAAATATTTTCTGAGGAAGCATCATTTCAACTATTACCTTTTCCCACTTTTCCATGTATGATCCAAATCTTCAGGTAATTACCATTTGCGAATTCAAGAGCTCTGCTGATGTTTCGGTGGGAACGCCATATAGTTCTGTTGTCTTGCTGTTCTGAATTAGCTGAGCTACAAAAGTGATTTCTTTTAGATTTAATCTATTTAGTTCGAAATAAGTTTGGTCTCAAATGTTGCTACGGAGCCTAGAAATTGATGCAGTATATCGATTTTAAGACGGGCGGCGACATTGTATGTCCCTTTTAGTATAGAGCATACTACCTCGATCAAAAAGTTCCCGGAAACCGTGTGGCGCTACCATTGTTCCGATTTGAGTTCTGTTTTTGTTGTTAAGTTGGTACATCTGTTGTTGATGTTTCCTCTAAATCTTAGCATCATAGCTTGACATTTGATAAAAGTTACGTAGCCAAGAGTACATCTATCTCTGTGTGTTTGGCGCTTTTTCCATTACTTCCTCTCGGCTGCTGAAACGCGTTCCCCGTAGTGGTTTTTTAACTCGATTGGACAGAAACAAGACACAGGGAGCAAAATCAGGAGAATTCAGTGGCTGTTGGATGGAATTTGTTGCATTTTTCGTCAAAAAATTACGGATAAAGATGGCACTGTGCGACGGTGCGTTATCATAGTGCAAGATCCACGAGTTTTCTGCCCACAATTCTAGTCTCTTTCGGCGAATTGCTTCACGCAAACTTCTCATAACGCCCACATAATACGAGTGCTATTTTTTTTACTGTCTGGCCTTCTGGAAAAAATTCATGATGCACTACACCGTTGTAATCCATGAAAACCGTGAGCATTGACTTCTTTCTTGTTTGAAAACGACGTGGTTTTTTTGGTCTCGGCTCATTTGGTGAACGCCATTCACTTGCCTGATGTCTGGATTGCGTGTCGTACTCATAAACCCACGTCTCGTCTCCAATAATGATCCTTTTGATGAATGTGGGATCGGGTTCAGCCTCGCAAATCATCTCTTTTGCGACGTCAACTCGGTCTCTTTTTTGTATGAAATTGAGATCTTTTGGCACCAACTTTGCTGCTACACGACAAAAACCCAAATCATTAACCAAATTGTCTTGGACGGATCCATAGGCAATGTTCAAGTCCTTCACTATCTCTTTGATGGTTAATTTGCGGTTATTGACCAACATTTCTTTTACTTCATCAATGTTTTCGTCGATTTTCGATGTCGATGGTCTGCCACTGCGTTCATCATCTTCGATTGACTCACGACCACTTTTGAACCGCTAGTTCCACTGGTAAACGACCGTTTTCTTTAGACAATTGTTTCCAACATTTCCAACGTTCGCGCACCATTAAATCCGTTTTTTACGAAAAATGTAATACAAGTTCGTTGTTGCAAATTTAAATTCATTTCTAAAATTGTAAAAAATCGCCAACACACCCAGAGATACTTAGATGTACTCTTGGCTACGTAACTTTTGCAAATGTCAAGCTATGACGCTAAGAGGGAATATCAACAACAGATGTACCAACTTAACAGAACTCAGAACTCAAATCGGAACAATGGGAGCGCCACACGTTGGTTATTCCGGGAACTTTTTGACCAAGGGATCAAGGTGGTATGTCTTTTCGAGAAGCTTGTGGCGTCATACTTGTCTTCCGTTGCAGGCTTACTAGCTCTGAAAAATACTTTTAGCCTTAATTCCAAATACATTCGATGAAACGGAATTTAGTGTGATAACTGATGTTTTTTCCCTCGAATTTATCCACTGTATGACACCCTTCTGAAGTTAAGTTGATTTTGATAATGACAACAACACTCGAGCTTATAAGTAAGGTTTGATTGGACGAAACCACGAAAAGGTGAAATAATTCAATTTAATTTTGACTCTGTTTAGGTTTTTTTTCTTTTTATATTTACTAGGAGGCCTTGGAAAAAATTATTTAATAATATAGGGAGAGGAGGAACCCCATACCTGAGCACCCCAACCCGTTGGGTTGAAAAAATCAGCATCTTAAGACATAATTTTAATAAAATTAATTTATATACTTTATATATACTTTATATACTTATTATTTCAATTTTAAAAAAATTTGACATTTGATTTACAACCGTAGTAATGAAAAAAAAATTAAATAAGAATGAAGTGAAGTCGTACCACCATAATGTGCTTCAAAAAATTTAAGAAAATACAGCTTTCCGGATTCTATAGTTCCAAAATGTTTCTTGTATCTGAAAGAGGACATTTAAGGCAACATTACAATGTATTACATGTATTAATTTTCGAAATATTACCGGTATATTTTTAATCTTTTTGTTTGCACATATAAAGGCAACTGTTAAATACATCGCCGCTTCTAAATGCAAGATTTTACCAAATACAAACCTATTATGTAGAAAAAAGTTCCGCTTATATTTTTTATTATTATAATTGTTACCGAGCGAATAAAGGACCATTGAATTGATACCGGCCCGATCAAGCATAGCATAAACATATCTGAGAGGCCACCTGCGAGTTTTTCTTGCGACTGAGTAATTATAAGCAAGCTGATCAAACGTGTCAACGCCTTACACATCGTTACAGTTTGGCTTTGATGGAATATAAGTTTTGAATGGACAACTACCTCTGAATCCCAAAAGCTGCTCATCAATCGTACAATACTCGTGAGGGGTATAATATTTAGAACAGTGTGAAATAAAGTGTTCCCAAACGAACCTGACTGGAGCCAGTTTATCCGAACGGTCCCCTTTTTCCCTGTCATCGAATCGGCTACAATTTATAAGGAACTTAAACCTGTTGACTTCAATTATAGCCTGGAAGATGGGTGAGCACTTTGTGCACTACACATTTCGCTTGTGCTTTTTCGGCCCTGCTTTTGCACTCCAGCAATGTGGAGCAGTCCAATAATGGCACAAATTTCTTCTTTGCATGTGTCAACCATGATTCCTGTAGTTGGAGTTGAGGACGATGCAGAATTGGATGGTAGAATTCTTTTTTGCCGTTGGTTTTTGATCTCGATGTTGGTATTTCTTATCAAAGCCTCTAGTACAACATCATCGAAAAGAAAATTCCATGCCTGTACCGCAGATGTTAAAAATTTAGCCGCATATTTGCATCCCGGCATTTTCAAAACAATATTTATCGCTGCTGCCCGACCACTTGATAGGGGAGGCTCTGTGGTCCAATAAAATCATGTTATTCCTAGCAAAACTCCTAAGTGATGCCGTTCTTCTGGATTTCCATCTTCTTCGCAGTTGCTGGCGTAGATTTCACAGTCCTCCTCACAAACTCTCTCTACATAATCTGAGCAAGCTTCACCTTCATCGTTAGTTTCGCTGCCGATATCTAAAAGAAGTTGCCTTTTTTCGTCCTCATTATACTTGCCCTTAGTTTTAAATATCTTGTCCAAATAATGGTTTATTCCGCACTTGTGAAAATTATGAACGTTTTCTAGTGTAACTCTGAAATGATTCGTTAACTAACCTTTTTAAAGTTCCAAGAATTAATAAATTTTTATTTATTGCACTTTAAAAAAAAAATCCCATTACGCATATGGGGTGCCAATATATCCCAGTCATCACCATATCTTCCACACTAAGAGAGGAAATGCACCAAACAACTTGCACAAATGAAATACTAACGAAGGAAACAAAAGTCATGGCAATCAGCGAAAAGAACGACTTTTATTTTAAAAATTGCATGGATTTATTTTCTCAAGAGGGGTGCGTTGGCAGCCCATATGCATTCTAGGGTTAACTGTGAATGGCGTCCGCAATCGCGCCATGATTACTGACTATTTGCTGCCTGAAATTGAAGCTGGAGGTCTCCACGACATTTAATTTAGACAAGATGGTGCCCTTTTTCACACTCAAACTATGGCTTCATTGCAAGAACGATTCGGGAGACCGTTTTATCTCACCTTCTGGACAGGTGAATCAGCCGTCTATATTTTGTGACATGACACACACATCCAGACTTTCTCCTTTGGGGCTACGTAAAATCCAATTGGCTTCGGATTCGACCAGGTTAGCCGCAGTTGCAGTCAACATTTGGACAAAGGAATCACATATTTCTGTATGTTAATAAAGACTCCCCAATAAAATGAAACTTTTTTGAATGCGATTTATTTTTGAAAAAAGTAACTCCAAAAAACTTACCTTTTAACACACGCGGTATTTTCCTTTTATTCAAAGCTAGTTACTATTGCAAATGTTGCCTCCAGATAAACATATTGTATATACAGACTCTTAGCGTTCTATCATAATTCATATACTCGTACTTACGATGACATTTATTCAAACGATATTGGAATTTATTTTTTTAACTTTAAAAATGATTTCGCGTAGGTGATCAAGTGGCAATTGCTTTTTTACGTTTGTATGTATGAGTCAATATTTTCTTATTTATATCAGAAATCTCCAAAAAATCAAGATTAAAGTTTCCCCGAAAAAAAATAAATATAAATAAGTTCGCCTTAGATTATACAAAAATATTCAGATGTACGAGTACGAACTCACAAAATATACAATACCTATACAATTGCGAAAGTATCTCAAGTGTTTGGCAAATTAAAAAAAAATTGTCTCTCTTTCCAATAGTGTGGATTATTGTCATTGTATTTGATCATTTTAGATGTTTAGAAATATTGATTAATACTTCAATTCGAAGATGTTTAAACGCAATAAAGCAATAGTGGTAGATCATCACTTATTAATTTTTTATTATGCGCGTCGTTGTTTGATTAAAAAAAAATTTAAAAAAATACGTGATACGATTTCTAAGGTAAATGACTTTTTAATCTAAACAAAACAATGACAGATCAAGCTAAAAAAAACTCTGTAGTTTTAAGGCGTCATTTAAATTGTGTTATAACTTACAAAGGCAGTTATAAAAGAACAAAGAAAATTAATCATTCGCAAAAATAATCAAGTGCAATCGGAGTCTCAAAAATGATTAAATTGAATATGCATGTTATATCCTTCTGAAAGCAGTTTTTTGCTAGACAGCCACTCACAGCTGTCCCATAAGTACACTCTTTAAATTGTTAAACATCGATTGTAAATAAGTGCGCGCAAGTTCCCCTACGGGTACTTGTTTTGTATTTGTTCAGTGTTTAAAAAATTCGATCAAGTGACTATATCTTTAACTGATACACACAGTTGTGCATAATGATATGTACATACATAGTTATGTAGACAAAAAAAAAATATTGTTATCAACTTGTAGCTGGCTTCAGCTGATTTCGATTATCAGTGATAGGTTGGGCTAAGTAAGCGTTGTGCGATAGGAAGAGAATCACAGCGACACTGGATGCTAAGCAATCCAGACGGTCTTTACAAATCCGCGTCGCATATTGGCTCTCTAGAAAACCTAAGTACTCATTCAAATATTGTATAAGCTACACATGTGTTTTTGTATTAATTTCGAATTCAAATTTTTCGTCGACTTTAAAACAAGGCATTTTTGAAACCATAGTATAGTATTGGTGAGAAATTAAAAAAACGAAAACAAGATACTGAAACAAAATTTCATTGATAACAGAAACGCTGCGCGGCGTTTTAATTATTCACGCGACCAGTGTAAAATTTCGAATTTCGAAAAGGCGATTTTGTACGCACAGTCTGTTGGCTACAACAGAGAGGTCGCGTTGTGATACTGCTTTGTGTTCGCTTTGAAACCCTATGGGTTATTGACGGGTTTCGGGGTTCAAGGTTGACGGGCACGGTATTGCAGCAATTGTTTTGATACAGTTTAAATATACGAACAGTTGAATAGTGTTTTTTGATTAGATTTTTGTGTAATTTAAAGTTTTTTTTTAAACGAAAATGTGTTTTCGAAATAGCAAAGAATGGATTGTTGGTGGGCTGGGATTAACACTCACCATTCTTGGCATTGTATTATATGTAAACTGGATTAGTTGGTTCTCAATACTCCGTCAAAAAGTAAGTTAATTTCACTGCAAATCAAAATTCTTCAAGTTATGGATATTTATGTTGAAAAATTGAACTTTTGTTTGTATTAATAATTTATAAAGAACGACATCTGTGGGATGAGTAATTATAAAATATTCAAAGAGGCGAAAACTTTTTAGTAAACAGACACTGCGTCTCGACTCTGTGTGAATTAAAAATAAAATGCGTAACTATGATAAATAATACTGCCAACAGATATTATGTATGTACAATATATCTGCATTTGAACAAACTTCGGTACAGCACGCTTATAAATATATTTACTTTCATGAGAAGATTATAATTTTGTATGTACATGTGTATGGTTATATTTGTTTTTCTTTTTTTCGATAAAAAATATAAAATGTACAAATTGCATGAGTATTTCGTTTTTATGCCTATAAAATTAATGAAGGCTATTTTAAAATGGTAAAACAAGGCTTGAGTAGGCAGAAAGACGACAACGTAGGAAGTGTAAATTTTATCGATAAAGAAAAATCAGAGTTTATCTTGGTACTTGTACATATGTATGTACGTTTGTACAAACATGTGAATATCTGTTTTAAATAATTTATCCGATCATTATACGATTGTAGATTTTTGAGTTGGCTTGTTTTTGTTGTGGTTATTGTTACAATTTAACGTGAGTCATAAATTTCTTTTGTTTCGCTGTTCTCTGTATACATTATGAGAAATGTTTTTATAGAATGGCGCCATTGTAATAGGCTTTGTAAATATTTATTGAAATATTCGAATGAGGACAGCCACGGAACTTATGTATGATTTTAAAACTCATAAGCGTAAAATCCGGGGTTACTTACATACAACTTGCCTTGAGGATTGGATGCATACGCTGTGAGCATGTCCAAGTTTCTCAGCTGTTAGGTACTTGAACATCACCTAAAATGGTATTATTAAACGAGTATTAGCGGTGTTCTCAGTCACAGAAGTAAATTCGAAGGAATTCGTAGGTTTGCAGAGGAGTATACGGGTGGAAATTTTTGTAGATAAAAACATTTAACTACAAACTGCCAGTCTGGTGATGTAAGGTGGCCCAGGTTATAAATCCAAGCCGTAATACCACGGGAAGGTTTAAAACCGTGGAGTTCTTGTTCCAGCCTGACCATTTGAGTCAGGCCTCCTTCCAGGCTCTGGTTTATACCAAAAATGTGGCGAGGGTAAGGTTGTAGCATGCTGCGATTGGTTTTTAACCATTTGATGTTTATAGAACTAATCAGTTTATATGGAGTTGCACTGCAACTGGGTACTATAACCTATAGAATGTCTGAGGTATTAGATAGGCCTCGACGCTTTACCAAAGGAAAAGTTCATGCCTAATAGTCAACTTCGAATCTACTGCTGTTGGTAGTACTTGTACTATACGTAGGGCACTTTCAACGCATTGTTTTAATATCCCCTACAATTGACTCGTGACTTCTTGCGACTCCCCTTAATACAAGGTGGGCCATTATGTACGACCTTATTTTGCTAAGTTGGAATAGAATAAAATAATTATTTGAGTATCAACTTTTTTTTCTTCATTCAGTGTTGAAAATGATATCGCTTATCGCCTGAGTTTGTGGCTTGTTTACTTTAAATAATGCCATGGAAAGAAGTTAGATGATCTTGCGGGCTAGTTCAAAATACCAAAATTCGATATCAGACGACCGGGAAACGCCGACTTTGTAATGTTGGCTGTAGCTCGTGCAGTATGTGCTATTGTTCCGTCTTGCTGGAACCACTTGTACTCCAGTCTCAAATTATCTAATTAAGGATTGAAAAGTTCATTGATCATCGCTCTGTAGCGCTCTCCATTCACTTAAACTCAGCTGATGGAAAATCTTGTATCTTCTTCTCCGAAGTACGTCAATACAAACGAGTTCGGATTTTTTTTTACTGATTTTCCTCTTGAAGTTACCAATAATGATTTAATTTACTTCTTATAAGTCTATACTTCCGCTCGATACAACACGGCTGGAACAATAAATGCCTTGCTGATGTCTTTTAGTTTTTTTTTTTTTTGCTTATTCTTATTTTGCAGTTGGGGATTGGTACAATTATTCTTCGCTTCAAACAGTAGATCAAAGAAAGATAAGGTTCTTTACTTTCACACACAGTTTGCCTCGTCTAATGTTGAACTTATCTTTATCGATTCAGTTTCAGTAGCCGCAAATACAGCAGTCATAGCCCGTACATTCCTTCCAATGGTGTTCATAGATTCTTAAAGTGTTTGTATAAATGTTTTTATTATTTAAATTATTATGTTGGCACACTCCAAGTATGGTATTGAAAAATCACATGATAGTACTATAAGTTGTTTAAATGTTTTTTGACGTTATCTAATTACATGTAGCAGAGTGCGTTCTGTATTGTTATCGTTCACAGATGGACAAGTTAAGTAAAACCAAAACCAGTTATTTTTATATATCATAGTCCATATCTTTTCTTGTTTACGTGGAGGGAAAAGCTATCGATAATAGTCAAATCTGGCCCATTAATACGTTAAACAGCAGAACTAATCGTTCTTGATAAAGCAAATACCTACTCTACAACGTTCCCATCCTTATCCTGTATGTTCCTCTTCAGAAGAATTGTCTTTGGTTCGCTCTACAACTACAGGAAATCATTTCGCTTTAATTGAGCATTTTTTTCTCCCAAAAAACGCTGATGTTCCCTCATCTCCTTGCTATTAACATTTGGTTATCCATAATACTGCAACTGTGCAGAATATGCAGAAGGTGCTCGACTTACGAGTACCAAGGTACGTTTCTGATGGTAGTGTCGTGCAAGCTTTGCTTTGCAACTTTGGGAACAAAGTTTTTCACTTTACTTTACTCGATGTTTCGATCACAAGTAATTGATTTATCGTGTTGAGGAAATTTCTCTAGGAAAATGCATTAAAAAATTAGCTCGTAGAAGCAATCTTTCGGTGCCGCTCAACTATAGTCGGGGTAAGTCTATATCATGCTTGAGCTGGGGAAATAAACTTTATCCCATATGCCCAAATTGTTTCGCCTAAGTTCTTTTCTGAAGACAAATGAACATCCAAAAGACACTGGTTCTTTTCTGCATATAACATTTGTCATAGTAGATATAATGGGTTTTCGAATAAGGACTTGACAACTTTTTTTTGTAAATAAAACGCAAACCATTTGAGATATTTCAAAAACTTTATTATCGGCTTGAAGTACAATCAAAACATTTATGAATGGAACTCGACTTCGTTCACATGGCCACCGCGGGCACGTTTGCAGCGGTCTATTCGTTGGACCGAATTTTCAACGACCCGGCCACACATTTCGGCCGAAACGGCCGCTATTTCGCGTTCAATGTTGGCTCTGAGCTCTTCCAACGTCGTCGGCTTGTTGGCATAAACCAATGACTTAACGTAGCCCCATAAAAATGGTCAAGCGGCGTTAAATCGCACGAACGAGGCGGCCATTGAGCCAAAAATGAGCTTCGTCCATGGAGATGATTTTGTGATGAAATTCACCATCTTGGCGCATCTTCTGCAGAACCCAATCGGAGAACTTACGTCGCTTCAAATGGTCCACCGGCTTCAATTCTTGAGTCAGCTTGATCTTGTATGGGTGTAAACCAAGATCCTTACGCAAAATACGCCATAATGTGGTCTGAGCGATGCCCAATTCTTGAGAACGTCGTGGAATCGACGGATTTGCATCGTTTGCTACGGACGCCTGAACGGCAGCGATATTTTCGACACTTCGACCAACCCGTTGTCTCACTGCCACGGCAAAATCACGAATATGTAGACTCAAGTTTTTGCACTAAACTTGTTATTGCCTGTCTACTAGGGCGAGAATTATGACCGAAAATTGGAATTAACGCTCTTAAAGTTGCAATCACCGACTCCGAATTTCGGTAGAAATTTTTTTTAATTTGCAGACGTTGCTCGTTCGTATACTTTACCATGATGAAAATGTTGAGTTTACTGAATAAATTGACAGTGACAGTTTGATGATCAGTGAAAGAGTGTGTTCACAAATTAAATTCAAAGTTTTCAAGTCCCTATTGGAAAACCCGATACATACCTTGTCACTTCCACTAGAGTTTTATCAGCTGGGATTGAGATTTGTCTTATTATGGTGTGATAAATCCGAGTGCAGATGTGAACCGAGTTAGCTCAGTTCATCGAAAACGTTATTGCGCAACGATTTCTCATCAATGTTTAACCACGATTAAATGCAATAAAATCGATGAGTTGCAGTATGTATTAGATAAAACATGGATTCAAAAATATATTCGAGTACCATACTTAACACGTGGTTCCCTGGTCATTTTAATGACATGTTGTAATATATAGAATATATGTACAATATATATCTATCATCACATGTTAGTTCGTGTGTCTTTCTTGAGGAATACATACCTGGGATGCAATAAGCTACAAAAACCGAAAAAATGTATTCAATATTTGCGAATAAAAGTAATGGGCTAATCAGCAGTAAAGTATATATTACGTATAAAACGTTGAGGTAAAGTGGCATAAAACTTATAAGATTGACATTACATGCTCGTATTTGTTTTGACTCTAACGTATATTATAAAATAATCTTTTAGTATCTATTTGTTTCTGTACAAGTTTACAGGGTGTCCCAGTTTGAATAGAGATAACTATAAACGGAAAATGAAACAAATTAAACATTATACATTCTGTCAAAATATAACATGGACTGAGCCATTCAATGGTCACTTAAATCTTTTTCCTATATTGGTACAACTGTCATCTATTTTGACGCTGAGTTTAGGCACCATCTGTCAATTTTTTTGTTGTTAATAGCCAAAGACATTAATTAATCCCAAGTGTTGAGTGGATGAGTTTCGATAGGACGTAGGTGCAATAGGCCTGTAGAATTCAAAGAATGATTAGCTTTTTTGAAGGAAGAACTTTAGAAATCACATTTTTCAATTTTTTTTAAACAGTTGAAAGAAATAGGATTGATGAAAATGCGTTGTTTCGCCAACGCAAAATAATGCTTCACTAGAAGAATTGGAACTGTTGTATTAATATTGGAAATAAAATTGTGTTAACAATTGACAAAACCTTATAAAGTTTTATGAAACTGCTTGATGTAATAGTATGTTCTGTTTCGAGCGTTTGAATTTACAATTGTATTGCGATTCAGGAAAGCGTTCAATCGGGATTTTTGAAAATGACATTATACAACTTATTTCACCTTATTCTATCACACTTTTAACTTATTTATGTATGTCTATCCAAAATGGAACGCCCTGTTACGATACCTTTAAACTTATTACTGTGGTTATCATGAAAATAGAATACATGTCTACAATACTGATTATTCAAAGTGTATTCATACGTATATACAAAATTAATTACATACTCAATTTCAGACTGCTATTTTTTTTTTTTTTTTTTTTTTTTGAGTTTTCAATATATGTATATCTTCATATGAACGTTAACACTGAACCTATTTTTCACTTTTCGTTTTGAATAAAGTGCCTTTGATGTGATTTTCTTAGAGGGTTTTGTTAGTATTTGCAACGGGTTCTTAAATCTGAATAATCAAAAATTAAAAAATATTACCCTTAAGGTACTGCAATCTCAGTGTAAGCTCGTGTGCCTTGAACGCAAACTTGCTGTATTCCACTTAGTGCCACCGACACAGGTTTATTTGTACTCATCTATTTTTTGATAAAAATTCAACGATATGATATGACCAATTTTGACTGCAGAGTTGTACTTCAAGTGAAAAATAGTGCCGTACGATATGAATAAATTGTACCGATATTATTCATAATTGATACTTGAGCGTAAAATGATTAATATTTGTAATTGGGTTTGTGGAAGAAACAAGTATTTTCACTCTCCAAAAATTTGGGGATTCCATGCACTCTAATTTATGTACGTCGTTTTTCTCATCAACATTATTTCTATTTCTATTATCATGTTTGCAAATTGACAAGCACGTAGACAGCCTGCTTACGTAGATAAAAAAACACACTCACTCATTTAATAATAAGAAACAATTTACAAAAGCCAGACATTGACAAGCATTTATTTGAAATAAAAGATTCGAATTTCGAATCCAATTTGTTGTTATTTGTCCATATAACAACGCCGAACATCCAAAAGTTTTCTATGTTTTAAGTTCGCTTGCACTGAATTTTCAATTCGGTCCCAACTGGCTTTTGTGGCCAGCCTTTTTTTTCCTAGAAAACCCGTCTGTCAAGTCACCGTTATTGACCTCATGTGAAGTGCTTCCATTATCGAATACTTATCAGGACTTGGTAAATAAATAAAAATAGAATGTCCAGCGATTACCACGTAAATAAAACGCTTCTATTAATGTACGAGTATCTGGTAAAGGAATTATCAAATAATCCCAAGATACTTATAAACCTAAAGTGTTAGTGTTCTACATCGCTACTAATCTAATTCATAATCTTAATTTTATAGACCTGCAAGTGGAAAAATTACGTTTGTACTCCAAAGATACTTTTATCTCTAATAGTTCCAAAAATCAAATGCACAACGGAAATTAAATGCTCGTGTATATATGATGTATAAATATTTTTCGTTTATGTGTTTATAGAACACTTAAGTAGCCTTAAGATGATCCCAGATAAGGTTCCTTAATCAGTTATACCAGTTACATGGGTTTTTTGTAATAGTTCCTCCATATTTGGAAGCGGACAGACTTGTTTATTTGTATAACACAGATTAAATATTCATTGATTGAGCGATTTCAGTGTTAAAAATAACTCCTTCTTATTATAGATATCACCCTAATGTGCGATAACGTCCAATGGAATCTGAAACAGAGTGTTATATTTACAATCGTTGCACTATTGAGGATGTATTAAAGTCCCAACTCAAATTCGATTTTAATCATTCAACTGCATACTTAAAAACAAAAGATTTCGAATGCCACAAAAACACATTTCCCTCAGATGATATCGTATTTTTTTAGTAATAAATAATAAATACTCGTACATATGTTTTATATTAAAATAAAAGTACGAGCACTCATTCTCTGCTCGTAAGTGACTATGTAAGAAAACGAATTGATAACCCCTTGTGACATGCTGGTAGTTACCAACGTTTTTGTTTATTTTCTTTATATTTTTCATGTGTTTTAATTACAAGCAGTTTATATTGCTTCATATTTTTAAATACTCGTAGTATATTAGTAGTGGAGCGTGACCTTTTCATTAGGGATCCATCAAAATAACCCCAATTGTATGATAAGAGCAGGCACTGAGTGGCAGCGATGTCAGATGAACAATCTACTCATTGTGGTTATTTTAGTTTCTTATGGTAGCCATCGGGCTCTGGTCTTGTCCAATTCTCGGGCACTTGCCAAAGTTGAAACAACTTGAATGTTATTACAAATGACCGTTGAGATGGAGAGTGTGGTAGAATTTTTAATGTTTTACGAATAACAAAAAGTGTTCTTACTACGAGTATCTTTGGAACATTGTAGTGTTTTTCCCCCAGTTTTTGGTCGTTTTCAAATTTCACACATTTAAATAAGGCGTTTCAGTCATTTCGGTTTTGTAGGATTGAGCCTGATAGGCTCTTTACAGCTTAAGGCGTACCATGGCTTGTTTTTTATCTTGATACTCTCTTTCTGATAAGGGATAAAGGGTATAAAAAAGAAAAGTGTTTAGAATCAGCAACGTCCACGTCGTTATCGAGAGAAAATAACAATCCCAAACAAGCTGTTAAATTAGTTTTCGCTGGAATTAGTTTTCTCGTAGTCTCATACGGGTCTTTAAGAAATCTTTTCTTCACCCGAAAATATCTAGGTGTCGTTTGGGTGTCGAAGAAAGAAAGAATTTCAAAGTCACCCAGAAATGTGTATAATAAAGTCGACCTCAGTAGGAGGTGCAGGCAAACAAATATTTGTATCAAGCCAGACTGCGCACCAAACTCGTTAAAGGTTTAATTTCTTTGCAGTTTGTGTCTTCTATAAATAAAGAAGTAGTGTAAATTTTGTTTACGGAGATGGAATTTTAACTACATAAAATCCACGTCAACAATTTTTCTGCTACTGCAACGGCTTAAGTACTTATAATAACGAATGAAAATGAATTAACATTAAACAGGATCCATAAGGTTAATTGATCATTAAACATTCCGAACGGCTAAAGTGAACTTGAACCACTACCTGGTTGCAGTCACAGTACGTCTGTGACATTATTTAATGTCTCACCAACGGACAAATATTGTGAGAAGATTTAGGTTCAAACAGTTGTAATCACAACAAAACCATCAAAATATTTACCAATCCCGTACCACTCAACCTCTCACCAATTTCTAACAACCTACATTAAGCACTGAGGATCAGTGGCATTGATGTTAAGTTAAGCCGCAACTCTTTTTTAACTCGACCATCCGCACTAAGCCCCTAATTTGATAAAGATTTGTTTAACCCTTTCTTAAATTCTTTAACAGTTTAACAGGGTACTTATACAATTTTAACAAGGTTCCTGGCACTTATACAATTAGAAATACCTAAACACGGAGCTTAATATTTTAACATTCAAATTTATTACACAATGTAATTTAATACTTATAAATGGTGACTATGACTAATGGGGTTTATCCGAAATGAGATTGCTTTAATAACGAGACTTTAGAACGCAGTTTTCTACAGCACGTACACCCAATCAAATTCATTGAGTGCATTGCTCATGGGAAATGGTGTTAGATCCAAGAAACGTGCAATAGCCCGGCATTCTCGTGCTTGAGGCATTATCGTAAGACTAACCTTTTCTTGTTGTTTTTTGTTTTGCCATTATAGCCTTTATTTTAAAAATGTTAAGTAGTGTACATAGTTCTGAATTCTCGTATTTCTACTCCTTCTGACTTGTAGTGTGAATAAATTCAACCAAATGTACTATCTGAATGTATCATAGCACTTCAGTCATATAATCGAAATTCCGAATTGAAACATGCTGAAAAATATATGATTTAAAAAATACATTAACAATATTTCTTTTTAAGTCTTATCCTGAAATACGAGTATCCTCACATTGATTTCTAATTAACTTTCCAAGGAACTGTTGGTTCGTCGCTACAAATCAATATCTTTTCCTATACTCTGTGTGTCTTCATTGACATACATTTTTTTTAATAAAAAAGCAGATCGATTTAATAATACATGAAAAAAACGCTTATATAGTGTGTACATTTCTAGTAGACGAAGGGTACAAAAATCACTCTCTTTTGGTTTTACCACCTTCTCAAAATTTTAGGAAAAATATAAATTCAGAAAAAAATTTTAACAATCAGCCACAAAGCAAAATCATATTCAAAATTTTGACACCCCTTAGGGTAAAAACCAAATTAAATTTAAATAAACTAAAAACTTTTATTTCGTTTTCTTATAAACGAGTTTTATTCTGGTCTTGTACTCCTAGATGGCCTGGTTTTTCCTGATGTAATTGGACATCGCAATCGATCTCACTTTTCTCTGTTCCTACTTACAAACTTGATCTTAGTGTATTTAAAATATTAGGGATGGAACGCATCCTGCTATCATTCCTCTGAAAGAGGTTCTTCAAATTTGATATTCAAAAGGCATTACACTTTTAACAAATTTTTTTATTTATTATTACTGAAGGTGGAAATCTCAAAAGACAATCTGGGTTTTTTTCAACCCAGAGTAGTGTGGGACTACTAAAACCACCTCCATATCATGGTCAATCAAAGAGAGATTGACAAATGATTTTTTTTTCCAACGTAAAGTTGTGTTCGAGAAGGTATTATAGTTTAAATACCGTATCGCATGATTTTTAAATTACAAGTTCGTACGGTTTCGTTCTTTTTAATCTACGGATATTATTTCGTACATTTAATACGTCTTCCACCTCAGGATTGATATGTATTTGCGTACCTTTTGATAACATCGTCTACAGATTCAATCTGCAAGTCACGATGCAAGTCATTATTTCTAATGTACCATGGGGCATTTACTATCCCCCGAAGAATTGTAAGGATGTTTTCGAAGGTTTGTATTATTTGTACATAAGATTTCTTTGTACAACCCCATAATTGGATGCCATACGTCCAAACAGGTTTTAGTATCTGATTGTACAATGAAATTTTATTTTCAGTGGACATATCTGAATTATATCCCAACAGCCAATAAAGTTTTCTATGTCTGATATTAAGCTCTTTTACCTTCTTTTTCACATGTTCCTTCAATCTCAGTTTTGTATCCAGATTCATACCTAGATGCTTAGCTGTGTTAGAATAAGGAACTACTTGGTTAGTTATAACTAAAGGAACATTCGTTATTTTCTTATTTGTGAAATTGATATGGATGGACTTTAACTCATTAAGTTTAATTTGCCATCGTTGCGTCCAATCACATATCTCGTCAACTGAATTTTGTAGTTTTCTGTTGCTTTAGTCACGCATTCATCAGTTGATAAAAGAGCAGTGTCGTGGGCGAATGTGGCAATCATCGTATCACTCGCATTCGGTATATCTCTGGGGTCCCAAAACGCTTCCCTGTGGAACACCTGCTTGTATTTGTTTAAGTTCAGAATACGCTGGGCCATACGGAACTCTATAGTACTGTCAAGGTAGGTCCCTGTGTAGTTTATATTCTAAGCCCTTATGCCAAACCTTGTCAAATATTGTGCAACGTCTAACAATATTGTAGAACAAACTTGTTTCTTTTCAAGTGCATTCTTTATAACATTAGTTATACGATGAACCTGGTCTATTGTCGAGTGCCCACTTCTAAACTCAAACTAATAGGTGGGAACAAGCATTCTTTGCTTTATGATTCCATCTAGTCTTTTAAGGATTTTTCAAATATTTTTGATAACACCGGTAACAGTGAGATTTGCCTGTAAGAAGAAACTTCCGTTAGAGGCTTACCTTGTTTAGTTATAACAATCATCTCTGTTATCTTCTTGTGATGTGGAACATATCTTTGTTGAAAGCAAACATTATTATAAGCTTAAGTTTTAACAACGCTACGTAGGGTAATTCTTTCAGGATTTGTGCAGTTATCAGATCATAACCTGGTGATTTTATGTTAGAAAGTTTATAAATACATGTTTTGATCTCTTTTAGCGAAACATAAGGAATTACGTCTTCATCTACTTTACGTAAGTACTCAAGATTTTCGCTAATTGGGAAAGGTTTAAAAACATTTGTCAGGTGCTCCGTAAAAGGGACCTTGCGCTTGAGGTCTTTTTAAATATTTAGCAGCCTTCCAAAGGGAGTAGTCTGTGACTTTGTCAGCAGATAAGTTACGAAGATATTTGCTAAGAGATCTGTTTTTATAAACACAGATACATTTCTTAAGTTTGTTATTTAGTATATTAGCTTTATCGCCAGGATATCATGTCGTTTCCATTTCCTGTGTGCTCTTCTCTTTTCTAGTATACGAGTAAGTTCCCTAATTTCTGCGGAATATTTTACCGATGCTTGTTTCTTTTGTTGATAACTCGGTGTACTATCTTCCGCTGCCTGTTTTATATCGGCAATGAATTGTTCCAACTCGCTATCAATATTGCTAACTGTGACTAGTGGAGACTCAAGTTTAATAAATTGTTCGAGAAGTTCCTTAAATTTGCACCAGTTCGTTCTTTTGTGGATAAGTCTAACAATTTTCATTTGTTCTTATGACAAACCGTTGACAGTTAGGATAACGGCCGTATGATCCGACGACAGATCATCACTGTTTTCGACCTTTATTTCCTTTCTGTTGATTCCTTTCGTTATAAAGAAATCTATAAGATCGGGTATTTTCGCTGTGTCAGATGGCCAACTAGTAAGCGATCCAGTTGAGATAAAGTCGCAGTTATAATGTCGCCCTGCTTTGTAAAGCTTCCTGTCTTTTGTCGTTGTCAGTCTCGACCCCCAGTAGGTATGTTTAGCATCGAAGTCACCTCTAATGATAAAGTTGTTGCCTAGTATTTGAAAAAGGTCCTTGAGATCTTCTTTAAATGAAACAACATAGAGTCTTACAACTTTTGTAAAACGAAGCCATTAAATTAAACTAGGAACTCTGAAAAATGTTGTGCAAGCAAATAATCTTTTGTAAATGGTCACAGACCGTCTAATTAACAAAGAGCTCATAGGTAGCTTTCTGTCTGACTCTGTGCCTGTTTAGATTATGTCCCTTTTAAAAATTGCAGCTTCACTGTATTTGCTCACAGAATTATAATTTAAAAATAAAGTCCGTCTCTGGGGTAATTTCAAACACGCAGAATCTGTTAAACTGTTGTAAGGACCAGAAACCACTAGAAAGTTAAACTCAAATGCATAACGAGTATTTTCACATAACTAACTCCCATGACAAATATTGAACCTTACATGTATACACAAGTTACAATGTAAAGTTATTTTATGCACAAGTGCTTTTGTATCATCTTTTATTTTATAGAAGCAACCTGCCATATATGAGTATCTAACGTATTTGTTCCTTCCGCTTCTCTGTATACTTTAAGGTGTCGGCGGGAGAGTTGTGTTATAACACTCATAGATGTATTCGTCCTGCAATTTATCATTTTTCAAGCGGTTTTTACGTTCAAAAATCGTTTCATTTCACAGAATACAATAATATCTCTTTTCAGCTAGTTTAATTACATGTTCATATTTATGATATGTCGCATGATTTTTAAGAATGCTGTAGCTCATGAAAGAGCGAACATATGAATTCTTATCAAAAAAAATGATCAAAAAAATGGAAGTGAAATGGTTTCTGTCATTTTCTTTGTTTTGATGATTCTTGATACAACTTATCTTTTACCCGTTTTCTTGCAGATAAGATACCGAATTATTTTTCTGTAATAATTTCAATCTTAATATATTCGTGTCGTATACTCAAATGTACAGGGTGCGGTATATGGAGTTTCGGTATAGAAATGTTTAATAACTTTAAGAATTATACAATAATAATATTTGAACTTTCACAACCTATTGTATATGCGCTTAGCCTTAGTCATTGCATAACATTGCCTGCAAACATCTCAGGTAATATCACAAGTATTTCGACTCGAATGTTGTTTTTGAGTTCATCCAGAGTCTTCGGCTTTTTAGAATTAACGTTGCTTTTTAAAAAGCCTTACAGAAAAAGGTCTGGGGGAGTTAAATCTGGGGATCTTGAAGGCCAGTCCATGTCACCGTTTTTTTGCCATTACACGTCCAGGATATGTTTGTTTCAAAATGTTTATTGTTTGGCCCGCAGTGTGGCATAATGCGCCACCTTAACACAACGATCTGTAAAACGTCACTAAATTAGAGCATTTTTTAAGTGTAAAGTTATTCATTGAATGAAATTGTGCCATGTAAATTGATGTTTCTAAATCGTGCTTACTAAAGCTGATTGGTACAGAATTGTCAAAGATGATGCACCCTGTAAGTCTTTAGTACATTGCAGGTGGTTGTACTGTAGCGCTGTATGCCAATAAACCATAATCTGGGAAAAGAGCAAAAAACTTTAATTCGCCGAAAAAATTTAAATGTCTTTGATTGACCCAAAATAAAATACCTACATAATAATGTTATCTGCTTTTCATAAAGATAATGTCATGAGTGTGTGTAAAATAAAACTGAAGCCATCTAAGCACGCGAATATACTTGTATGTCTGCCTAGAGGTTTTGCCAGACTTAGCATATGAGAACAAAATGAGGTAATTATTTTCTACAAAAAAGTGCATAATTATATTTAAAGTAATTAAAATTCAATCAAATGTTGCCACTATTCACGTGGTTAATCTTTTATTTGTACTTACTCGCATGAAAAGGTTTCATTATGACTTTTAAGGAAAACACTTATTTTCTTATGAAATAAGATTTTAATTTTAATCGATAGATGAAGGGTTATCACTAAGAATGGAAAAAAAGAGCTACGTGATCTTCAAGGGCATTTTTGCACATCTAGTTTTTAAACTGTTCATCCAACTTTTGGCGTGTTTATAAAATTCTTTGCAAACGAGCAGGAGACAAAAAAGGTGTCATAACGATAGCACTAGTTCCACGTTTCTGTTTAGTCAAGCGACGGTATAGGGAACTTTCTGATGACAATGGTTGGTAATGATGATGATTTCTTATATTATTATATTCTTTATATTATTACGCTTGTGCGGTCAGTCATATCTGATTATTTTATTACACCATCTGTAAACTGGGGGTGTAATCTGAACAGCAAAGGTTTACCTGCTTTAGTCGTAACTGGTAGCATTAGATATTTTGTTCAATAGCAACTCATTAACTTACGAATTATGGATACCAATGCCAAACAGAGTCATCTCCATTTAAGCTATCTTTTACTATCACCTACGCAAATTTTTCTTTAGGACTACAGTGCAGTCTTCCTCTGCTTCTCGTCCTTTGCTCTCTCCTCATAATTAATAACTTTTTAAATACATAACTGAACTCGGGCATCGATTGAATTTAAATTAATCACTGAAGTCAGCTCCGAGACAACTTTTTTTCTTTTCGCCGATGATGACGCTATTCAAATATAAGCAATTATGTGTTGGCCCTTCAAGCAATTCATAATAATGAATAAATGGTCTAGAAGATAACGCTCTGTGAGTCAGTCGTACTAAAACCAAATATCTGCATTGTCATTTTCTCGAACCCGAAGACTCAACTTCCTTATAAAGTCGAACATAGACTCGTTGTAGTGTATACGGTATTGAATATGATCCTTGTTAAAGATAGTCCTGATAGTTAGTCAAAGACTTTAAGGAAGATTCCTTGACTTGAGATATATTAAGTAAAAAATATGAAGGAGTTTTTACCACAAGAATACACAGGTATGGATTACGGTAAATATTTCATGTACATTAAGATGCAACGAGCGGAATTGGAATATCTGAGACCATTCAATACTAGGGCTGCTCTAAAAGGCAGGACGTTTATTAGAACTTGTAATAGGCAGAATACCCCGGGGACTGTGAGAAGCGTTTGGAGTTTTGCACTTATTCATACATGCTGAAAACGGTTTCATTGGCCAGGTTCTATGGACGAATGAGTTCCAATTTACTAGGGATGGAATCACTAATTTCCATAATCTACATACATACTTTGGCAGAAAGCAACATCCACTCCATGAAACAAATATCTTTTCAGTAAAAGTTCAACGTCAATGTTGGGAAGGCATATCGATTTCCTCCGATGCTTAATTCAAATACTGTATCTACCTGGAATTTTTTGAAGAAAAAAATACCAGAACTAAATATACCACTGCAACAATCTGATGTCAAAGAATCTACCCTCAAAGTTTTCAAAATATTATCCGGAACACCCTGTATATAATAGTCACATGCATGACAATATTGAAACAATATTGAAAATATCCTTAAATATAAAACAAAAACAGTACCGATGTTACGATAGCCTGTAAGTGTAACAGAACGTGATCTAATAACAAACAAGCGCAGGCCTTGACTTTGAGAAACCAATTGTGGACACCCTTCGACCTTAGTTAGGAAGATGACAAAACAAAAATATTTGGATCACTTGAATGCTCAAGATTAGCGAACTCTTGATCTTAGTAACAAAGTGTTCTAAAATAGAGTGGCCTGTAGAATAGCCCTGCGGTTCGCAAATTAAGCAAATCCTACATGAGGCGTAATAGCAATGCAGATACGTGGCATTAGATACAATTATATGTGTTACATATTTCAAGTGATAGATAAAGAAGACGAAACCTTTAATATGCATTGAAGAAAGTAACACTTATCTGATAAGGGACAGACAAAATCAGACAGCTTTCGTATAACTCAACGATTATAAAAACTTTTCCGCATATTGTCTCCGAAATCGAAGTCAAAATAAAAATCCATTCGGCAAATTGCAGTTTCATATGATACAAGGAAATGGAATTCAATGTGATAAGTATAATGTGTCTCAGGGTTCCATTGTTTTTACCACATTTTTGCATTTATTCTCTGCACTCCTTCCGGTTTGGTAGAAATTTCATTACAAATTCATTCTGTCTAAAATTTTTAGTATCAACGGAAAATTGTGTACGGTTTGAGCACCCAAATAAATATCAGATGCCTTAAATTCAAATTTATTTTTTATACGCCATTTGATGAATAACCAGTTAAGCATATGACGTATTGTTTTCGGTAAAAGAACCGACAGCAAAAGCATAATAATTGTGCGTGTTAAGATTGGTCAAAAATCGTTATCATTATTCTTTTATATTAATTAAGTTTGGGTTTTAAAAATCAATCATTATATGAAGATACGAGAAAATTTGATTTTTTTGTCTAAAATATTTTTGTATTTTACTGTGTACTGTGTAAGACAACCCGATTTTCTGCTTTGCGTGATATATAGTAAGTGTAACAAGCTAATAGTTTATTTGTATAATTGCTTTGTGTTAATCTTACTCTGGCTGTCACATTTGTTTAATTCAAAATGTCTTATCGATCAATTTTGTAATTTCTTTTTTAGCTATTCGCATTTAAATCCTATAAACGGTATGAACTGAGGTTTTTGAATTGGCCAACTTATCTATTGTTATCACGGATTTTGTACAATCGTTTCACGTGCAACCCAATTCAGTTGGCGTCTATGCCAATAAACAAAAGTTCTCTGTGGAGAAAAATAAAATTTTTATACCAGCTTAAAAAGTAATCAGTAATTGTGTAAAACGTACATACGAGTATGACATTGGCACAGCTGTGCTCCTAGTTTGAATTTAAAAATAAAAAAAAAATAAATACATATACGAGTATATATTTTTTAATTTGCAAACTTTTGTTTTCGTGCTTTTATTTGGCGTTGCGAAATTTAATTTTAAAAAAGGAGAATCCTATTTCTCAGTAACATCAGTTATGACATCGTAGTTCACCTTGATTTAGAAACATATTTGCAGAATTGGGCGCTTATCTTTATTTGCAGCATACAAACCATTCGTTATTTTGTAGTCTTTTTATTCATCATTTTTACGTGACACGATAACATTCCCAAAACAGTCGGTTAATTATTGTTCTTAGGTGATGCGAGTACTTTAGTGTACAGAATTACAGACTGGGCCATTGAACGACAGAAATCATTTTGACATAGCTACGAGTGCATTGCACATTATTTTCAGAATTAGCGGCAAAGAGTTAAAGAACTGACTCTTGGACGCATTTAAAGCAAAAGGAATTAATATAGGAAGGTGAAGTCTATTTTTATTTCCTGAACCGCTCCGGGTATTTGATGCTCAGAACCCGCGACAAAACTTTTAAACACTTAGAACTAAGGTGTGCATCTCACCCAAGATCTTCCTCTTCTAGTCAAGTTAATATTCATTTATTCCACATGTTCTCAGGTGATTGATGTCTACTTTTTAGACCAGATCGATGGCATTATACAGCTCATCAACGTAAATTAGGACCGCATTGAAAAATCTTGCACCAAAAACGACAAAGTATATGATCTGCTTCCATGCTTTAACGCCTTAGAACGGGTATAGTAGAGTTCTTATAAAGAATCTTCTTAGTGTTCCATTGATGAGGCCTTATTAGACACTTGGTTTTTAGGCTGATGAAACACCGATTGGGAAGTTCAACTCTTTGTTTCATTTCCAATAACTTATACAAAATCTCTGACAATTGACATCATTCTTGACTTGCTTTTGACTATATTTACAACTAAAGCCACTTAGTGGGTATTGGTCTGGTCCCAAGAGGGTTTTTTCAAGAATCTGAGGTTGGATTAATTTTGGTTAATTATGACATACCCATCCCACCCCAAAAGCACACTGACGTCGGACAATCAGGCTGATGATAAATGGTTTACTTCGTCCACACAATCCGGCACGCACATAGAATCTTGTACAAATTGAATAAGACTAACGCCTTATATTTAGCTCATTAAAGAGGGTCTTCTCTTTGATTTGTCAAACGATGCGTAATTCGCTTGATCAAGCATAATTTCCTTGGGTTATTCCAACAAGTTCTGTTGTTCTGCAAAACAGCGGATTTCGAGTTGTTTCAACCTCGAAAATATACTATTAATTCCCTTCCTCATTCCTACAGGTTTCTGTTGGGGCTTGACACATTTTTTTCTACCCTTTGGTAAAGCTTTCAAGCGTTATTTCTGGAGTGCACTTTTCACTTTTTTCGACCGCTACTTTGTTATTATCTTCCGAGAACCAAGTACTTCCCTTCTCTGCTCGCATAGCGCACGAGCCGCTTGCATTTGACATTGTATCATATATGCAAGGAGAGGCGTTTTATATGCATGTTGCTTTAATATAATACATGTAGGAACTTTGATTTTACTATTGTGACTTTTACTTTAAAAATATGTTTTAATTAAATTACATTTTCAAAACTAAATTACAAAATGAAATAAAGAGCAACTGCGGCTTCGGACCTTTCAGGCTGCTGACCGAGCCCAACGAATGTAGAAAAAGAACTGCCGTCCAAACCTGTATGTCAGCGTCGAGGACAGCTTAATTTTACTTCAATACGATGCGCCGGCAGTCTGGAAGGATTCTAATGAGAATAAAAATTATTTTAATATTCTATACAGTAAACTAATCTTATCGCTAAGCCGCACTTTTCAATATACCAGAGTTTGGTGCGGATGAAACCGAGAGTATTAGTTATTGGATTTTCCACGACTTTTTACCAATGATAGCACTGATTTTTACCACTAAATGCAGATTGATTGTTTTATGATCAGATGACCGCCATGTTACTTTCTAAAAGTTGAAGTGAGGAAACCATGTTTAGTTATGGTATAATCCCGTTTCGTCAGTTATTTTAAGTCCGTTTGTTATTCAGACATGATCATGAGTTTGCACGCTAAGCTTTCTGATTCTGTTGCCAAAAACTCAGAATGTCATGCCATAGTCTGCTGTTTACAGCAAAAAAACGTTGCGTTAGTTTTCTGTAGCATTTGACAATCTTAATGGTGCTTAAAGCACAGAGTCCTGCCGGTTTAAATCTTCGGCAATTTATTTTGATTCCAGCGGTTCGAATTCGAAGTCTTTTAGAGGATTTCTTTGATGTTGTGTCCTCGATGTGTCCTTCGTTAACCTTAATGTGGTTAATCATTTTGTCCATTGAAAACTCAATTAGCTGGCCCATTTTCTGAACGAGTTTGTTTTTCTCATTTGTAGAAGTTAAAGTGCAGACCGTGCGGCTGATGGAGAATAAATCATTGCTAACATTGAAATGATGTCTTGTTTGTGGTGATCTGACTCTCGACCTTCATTTGGAATGAAAGTCAGTAGAACTCTCTGTGAATGGATGAGCCCCAATTCACTAGGGATGGAATAATTTCCAACATTAAAGGGTTGGCATGCAAATCGGAAGTTTGCCTAATAGTTCTATTCAGATCTGTGTATCTGTAGTTTGTCAAAAATGAAACCAGAAATATTAGCTAACATACCCGTGGACGTGACGACATTGTCTTCGAATACCAGTAAGATAGCACCCTAGCATACTATGGCCTTAGCTAAAGTATGAAAAATTCATAAATACGACAGAATGAACCTATTTTGTGGTATCCACAATCTATAATCAATCAATCCTCTTTTTGTTTTGATTTATTGGAATTATGTTTTAATCAACAATTATTTCTTTGATTTTCAGGAAATGGCTCTAAGTCTGACATCATCTTCCTTCCAGGGCTGGAAGTCATCACCGCTGCCCTTATATTTTGATATTTACCTATTTAATTGGACGAATTCCCACGAAATCAAAAATCATCAAATCAAACCGAAATTTCAAGAGCTCGGTCCTTATAGATTTAGAGAAATTCAAGATAAAGTTAATATTGAATTTCATTCACAAAACCATTCAGTAACATTTCGGAAAAAGAGTTTGTACTATTTCGACGCAGAAGCTAGTAATGGAAGTTTAAGTGATAGAATCACAACAGTCAATATGGTTGCGTGGGTATGCACGATATTAAAAGTAACTCACTTCGTTAATTACCAATTATTCTTTTTTGTTTTTTTAAGGCGGCTGCTCATAAGACACGAAATGGAGGATTTTTCGAAAGACAAACTCTTCTAGCATTACTATCATACCACAATGAAGGTTTCACAGTCACGAAGACTGCTGATGAATTGCTCTTTACTGGGTATAAAGATCCAATGGTGGATATTGGTAGTGCTTTAACAATGTTCTCAAAAGATTCCGGCTCAATCCCATACGATCGGGTTGGATTTTTCTACATGGTAACTATAGGACTCCAACAATTTAATCATCTTTTATTTCAATTTATTAAATTATTAGAGAAATGGAAGTGAATCGTTTAATGGACTTCTGAACATGTACACAGGCACTGATGATCTAATGAATCTCGGTAAGATACATACGTGGAATTCAAAAACTCATAATGGTTATTACGAGTCACATTGTGGAATGATAAATGGATCACTGGGAGAATTTTTCCCACAAAACTTAAAAGAAGGGGATTCTATAGAATTATACCCACCGAATATGTGTCGGACAATACCACTAGACTATACAGAAACTGTCGAGATTCATGGAGTTAAAGCCTTGAAATTTTCGGGTGGATTGCGATCAGTTGACAATGGTTTGTAGTAATATAGAATTGTGTAAAAAGAAATATCTGTATATAAGTTATTTTTCCAAAAGGAACTACGTATCCCGAAACAAAATGCTTCTGTGTGGAGGGAATATGCGAACGAGTTGGAGTTATGAATATGGCACCATGTCAGTTTGGTTCCACAACATATATGTCATATCCACACTTCTATGAAGCTGATCCATATTATGTAGAACAAGTTGAAGGTCTTAAGCCAGTGAAAGAAAAACATGAATTCTTTATGACTTTAGAACCTAATACGGGTATCCCGTTGGATGTAGGAGGAGGATTCCAAATGAACATGTTGATAGAACGTATTCCGAATATGGGGTGAGTTGATGAAATTTACCTTATTCATTGAACTTTTTTTTTAAACAAAATAGTCATATAGAGTATAGGTAAATAAATAAATAGCTCTGATTTAAAAAAATTCATATACGTTTCAGTATAATTAAGCTTTGTTAATAAGCGTGCAAAGGACAGCTTCAAGATTGTTTTAGTACTCAAGTTTTGTCCTATCATCAACAACAAACCAGAGATTTTAATATCCATACCTTTCCCTCAGTGCAGTAGCAAGTCAACTTATCAGAGTCCTTTTTCACATCAAACATCTCTGTCAGATTACTATAGAGTCTTGCCCATGGCCTAGCTTCTTGACACTTATTTGTGTTGCTCATGTTGTCATTTTTTTTTTGTCACATCTGAGCGGGGCCAACGGTTTATCGCCTAATCCGAACGGCACTCCTTAAGGTACGATCAGACGGTCATCCAAACTTTTCATCCGGATGACATGCTGACGTCAGAGAACTTTGTAACTCGGTTGTCATCTGCATGTCATCCGCTAGATGACACCCGATCACACAGTGTTATCCTTTCGGTCATCCGAGTGTCATTTTGTCCCAAAATGGATTAAGCGCTTGCTTTGTCATCCGGCTGACATAGCCGGATGAGGCCATCACCCGAGATGACACTAATTGCACGGATGACACTAATGACACTGATGACAATTTGCTATCAGTTGTTTGCGAAAAACGAAAACGTCAGTAAAATTAAAACAAAACAACAGAAAAAGTGTCACAATTTTTTTTTTTTAATCTTTGGAATTTTGCAACTTTTTCGGGTTAAAGTAGTGTATGTTGAACCTGATATTTAACTTCTAGAATAAGATTCTCATCAAAAATATAAATAAACCACGATGTAGAACAAGGAAATTGCAACTTGAGAGTGAACGATTTTTCTTAATCGGATAAGTTGTTCAGAAGTTACATATAGGTTTAGTTCAAGTCTGAAGAATTTTCGGAATTAAAATGGCTGTGAAGTGATTGCCATTTAAGACGCACCTCGACATCGTCAACACCCTCAATATTCAAGTTGATCGCCACCTGTTTCCAGGAATCAATTTTGGAGTTCGGATTTTTATAATCCTCCCGCCCACTATCCCAAAGGACAGTATTTATTTGCACAGCTGCAATTAAAGCAGACTCTGTTTCAAGGTCCCCGGAAAATAATATTTTTCTGAACTTTTTTTTCCTGAAACCGTAGGTGTTTTATTTCTAGCCTCAATATCGTTGTCACTCATTTTTTATAACACAGAAACCAAATTAACTTAATTTTTTCAATTATGCAATCGTGTCATCCGATGTTAGATGACAATGAGAAAAATCAAGTAATGTCATCCATGGGACGTTGTCATTCGGATGACACACTGTCAAAAAAATTTGGTCATCCAGTCCCAATAGCGATGACAAGCGATCACACGGTCAACCAAATCAGTCATCTGGATGACATAGAAATCGTGTCATCTGGTGTGTCATCCGGTTGACACGTTCAATGACATGCCGGACGACAGACGATCACACGGGATGACCACTTTAGGACAAATTCTTCGTCATAGTGACGTCAGGATGTCATCCGGATGACAAGTTTGGATTTCATAGGCAATTGTACCTTCGGGAGTGTGCCATTGCTCCTCGAAAGGATGATGACGATTCGAAAAAATGTTGGCGATGCCGGGGATCGAACCACGGACCCTCTGCGTGATAGTCCAATGAGCTAACCATCGCGCCATCGCCACCACCAGTTTTTACATTTTAATTGATTGTAATTTAATCGTAAAATGCACCAAAAGTCGTCAATTTTACACAATGGACTTACCCGGTTTTGTTTTCCGTAAGTTCGGCTTTGTTAGGTAAAAATAAATGTTGACGGGACTGATACAACAAGTACTGATCATGAGCACACATCATGAGCCAATCGCGCTTTTTTTCCCGAAAACATCAATATGAGACTAATATTTAAAACGAACATATTTTCCTTTCAAGACAACAATAATATGAATTTAAAAACTATACATTACTTTTACGATTAAGTGTTTTAAAACATTTTTTTCTTTTTCAGAATTTACGATGAAATTCCTCGAATTTTTGTTCCCGTAATGTGGTGTGAAGAACGAGTGCGTGTTACGCCGGAAATGGCGGCAGCCTTAAACATTGTTCCGCAAATCAATTACTGGGGAAAAGTCGTTGCTGGAACTCTTGTACTAATCGGAATACTTCTATTCTGCTGGTATCCAACACAAGCAATAAAAACTCATTTCACACCGAAAGATCAACGAAAAACCCAACCAATAAAGAATAATGAAATGAAACAAATTAAACATGAAGCAGCTCCTTTCGTGGAGAAAAACTCCATTGGAACAATAATCATGAAACCACAAAAACTTTCCCTCTTGGGAAAGTCTTCGGACGCCATCCAAAGATAACAATGAAAGTTATTTGTAGTTGATTAGGACTAGTTATTTATTTACTTAATGGCTTGTATACTTATATTTTAAGGAATTATTTAGATTAAGGCTAAATTAGAATAAATCAAACAAAATATAAGAAAATATTATTACATATATCGTTGATTTCGTTTTATTGTCTAGGAATGTAGTTTTCGAATAGCAAAACTTGCTGCAATCACACACACTGCAATAAGTGATATATTAACCAATCGTGAAGTTCTTGCAGAATTACCAGGACCTTTCTCCAATTCTAATCTGCTAGAGACTTCTTCAGGTACATCCAAATAAATACGATCGAGCCCAAATGAAAATATCAAATTGCGAAGTTTCTTTATGTCAACCTCGTCGTTTACTGAAGACCAAATGGTCAAAGAACTTTCATTGGTATCGTTGACAGCATTTACTAGTCGATGTAAGGTTTTCTCACTCTGTGCAGCTATTCCAGCCCGAACCGGAAAAGTTATTTCTTGTCTAGTTTCGGTTACGTTATTTCTCTGTAAAATAAATCCATTAGCCACAATGTCCGAATACGTAAAGTGATCCTCACTTCAATTGCATCTAACATCTCATCAATTTCGCTCTCAGTATAACATCCTTCTTTGAAATCGGCTCCCCACAGTGTTGTCCATCCTATTGATAGGACAGCATCATCAAAGTCTTTGCAACCAACAAAAAAACGATCAGGATCAACTGGTGTTGCCTGAGTTTGATTAACTGGACCCTTTACGATGTCAGCATTCAACCAAATGGGATACGTCATCTAAGTGAAAGAAACCTCAAATATATCACAATTTCTTTTTCAATTTTACAATTTTTCAATTTCATTACCAACGGCCATAATTCGCGTAATAAATCGAGGGATCCTTCAAATACTTCAATCGATTTGAAATCCAGTTTAACGCCTTTTTTATCTATGGCATTATTATTAAACTCAAGAATTGTCCGAAGGAATGTGCTAAGTGATATATCGGAAGTAACAGCTGGGGGATGACCCATTACAGGAATATCCGGCCCAGTATTGTTTATTTTCCCAAGCACTATATCTGCTTCTATCATATCAATGTCACCTGTGTAAATCAAAGTCATGTCGTTACGATCGGAGCAGTCATAATTAATATGATATATGGAAATGAAATTGATGAATGTGATTAAATTAAATTAAAATTGATGATAGGCACACTAACGATAGGTATTCTAATTGAATAAACATTTACAATTTGAATTCCTTTTATTTATTTATTCACATCATATTGTATATAATTGATTGCACAGTAATTGTCTGTTGGTAGGTTGCCTGCGGTACATAAGTGGAAAATACGAATACCTCTCGTAACTAAGAGAAAATTTTGTATGGCAAATATTTGAAGAAAACAGATCTTGCAACTGTATTCTAGTTTAAATATGTACGAGTGCAATATGTAGCAAAGTTTTTTATTTTATTTTTTTTTCAATTTAATTTAACAATATACAAGACGCGTAATTGCATATATCAGCATAAAGTTTGTGACATTATAACAGTGGCGGACCGTCAAAAGTGTTCTTTTCTAGCTCTTGGAACTGCAATATTTTAATTAGTTTAAAAAATGGGAAAGATGGGCCCTTATTGTGTTGAACGACATTATTCTGATTATTTTTTTTTGAGCTTTTGATGTGCGGCCGCAGACTACCAAGAATGGAATACTATATTCAAAACAAGAATTGAAAAACGCGCAGATAACTGAGGCAATTACATTGGATTTGGCGACATTTGCTTACGTTAGTGTAATATTTTATTTATATATTCATTTTTGTTTAGCATTTTTAATTTCCAATTGAGTTTGCCAACTTGATAAATATTAGAATGATGAAACAGATTCTAGCTTCAGCATGAATCATTGCTTGAGTTGAAAATTTTTTATAAGAGAGGAACACATAACTTTAGATTTATTGCTCAGGACTATTTGATGATACATAAGGTGGTTTAGATAAGCCAATTTGTACTTTTCAGATCATCAGGAAAAGAGTGATAGCGATAGAGATAGATTAGATAAAGAATTTATATAAATAAGGAAGAGAAAGGTTGTAAAACAGATTTAAGGAACCACCACATTAATATAAGAAATCGAATCATAAAGTCACACAGAATATAGCTGTATTCTTTTTTGAAGATATGATTAGAACCATTTAAGTGTATTATCTCTGAATCCATTAACGCCGTGCCTAATGCAGATGAAAAGATGCGAGTAAAGTTCCAGAAAATTACGGAGGAAGGCTTTTAATTCTAAAAGAATTTAGTATTTAAATTAAACACAGAATAATTGAGATATTGGGCTGAAATTAATTCCGGGTATAGTATATAGCATATCAAGTTCATCCAGTGTTGGCCAAAAATAATCTTTCTAATCTTTCAACGTGGCACGATAGCCAACTCCATTGACCGTTGATTTTATCGACGAAAAAATACTTTCCAATCCACACCACACGGTCACTTTTGTGGATGAATTGCAGTCTCTTGAAGCACATGTGCGTTTCTTGCTCTCCAGTAAAGCATATTTTGCTTATTGACAAAGCCATTTGACAAAAAATTAGCTTCATCCCTGAAGAGTCAAATCAAGTTCAAGTCAAGTTTAACCGCTTTAAATGATCAAGAGGCTTCAGTTCTTGAATTAATTTGATCTTTTAAGAGTGTTGATAGAGATCTTTACACAAAATTTACACCGTTTTCCAATTCCTGTGAACTCCTCGACGTGGAATTGACTGATTTGGGTCATTTTAAGTTGAAGCACTTACTGAAGGAATATTTTCAGTACTTCGACCGGTGTGTTGTTTATTGGGACAGGGACATTCAATAGTAAATGTGTTTAAATATTATCGACCATAGCACGAACAGCCTGTCTAGTGGGACGATTTAAACGACCGAAAATTGGAGAAAGCGCTCTTAAAGAGTCGATTTCCGACTCAGAATTTCGGTAGTTATTTTGAATAACTTCCAAACGTTGCTGTTCATGAAGTTCATCGTAATAAAAATGTAAGCCTTGACTAACGTTTTGAAATTGACAGATTATAAAAAATGTTTAAGGGTGCTGGTGTATTAAAATTTGTATGTACCTATTGAAAAAAAACCTTTAAATTTAAGAATGGTTCTATACCAAAGTTGGTGTAGTTAGGATTTGACTAAGCATTAAGTGCGGACCTTCTGGCCGCCCTAAAGGCAATTATATTTAATAATAGCGATAACAAAGATCCTTTGTGAATCCAATCAAAAGTGAATATGAAATTTTTGTTAGAACACAAAATATAGACAAAACAAAATGTAAGTAAGAGAATGATAACGTACTTGCTAATGCGTCATCTAATTCCATTTGGCTGTTAACTGCATGTGCCCAGGTTATTGCAGTGAGATTGGCTCCTGGTGTCTTCATTGTTTGACTAATATATATTACGTTCTTGCCAGAGGTGGTGTTTAACGAAACCGAATATACTCTACTAACAAATACTGTGAACAGAAAAGATATTTATTTTGCTTTTGTTGATAATACAACCTTAGCATTTTAATATGACTTAAAAATGAATTACGTACACGAAGCTGATGAGGCATTGTTAGTCCCAGGATTGCTATTTAAATAATATTATTCATGTTAAGGTAGTTACGTAAAATAATAAGTTTTATTGCTTTAAAACGGGTAAAATGAAAAATGAGTCGTTAGAAGCCCGAATAGTGCATTATAAAAGAGCGCCCATACTTGTATAAAAAGCATGTTAGCCCAAGGTTAGTGTTTCTTTTTTTTAATTTGATAAATAAAAAGGTTTAATAGATTTAGGAAAACTGTTAGAAATAAAGTTTGTGAGTGCAACAGAATACCATTGGGCATAACAATAGTGTCTTTTCCCAAGTAAATATTTCCAACACAATAGTGTCTGTTGATACTATCAAAATAAATAAAAAATGCTAGATGTACCAGCAGATGACTTTCGATTATAAAGGTTCCCGGATCATACAAGAATCTCAAAATGAACTTCTACGTCTTTAAGGGATAAGGAGGTGGAAACCAATTTTTTTTTGGAATATACTGTTGATCCATCTGCTAAGGGTGTAAATATAGATCCGGATATATTAAAAGGGTAGGGTGCTACAATATTTTTTTATGGAATCAACTAACACTTCTATTAAATAGAAACATCCACAATACTAGCTGAGTTCGTATTACGGGGTCAGTACATCTAACCAACCAGAAGAATACATTAAACTCAACTCTTCGGCCAAGTTGAAGCTATTAGAAGATTTCAAAGTCTATCGGTCTTCTTGAAAGAATGAATCTTTGAAAGACAGTTCGTCCGATGGTATTAATGCTTTATGAGGCAGAATAGTTACAGAACGAGGTAGAACGAATATAAATTGACCTTGGACAACTCAGGTTGCGCATCTGGAAAAAGCTAGCAAAGGACTGAACTGAACTGTAGCAACGTTTAAGTGAATATTTTTACTTCATTTTGATCAGCCTGTTATCAGCTAAAATTGACAGAGAAGAGAAACGATAGAAGGTAGATCCGAAAGACAGACTAAAAAGCAAACCTTGGCTAAATTTAGGAATAAGGCTACCCCCACAATGGAGATATAAGTAATTAGAATAAGAATTATTGGCTTCCTTTTGAGCTGTACTCTTTTAATGCGCAGTAATTTTTTACATCAGTTTCGTATCGTTTTTGCAAGTTACAATCCTTTGAGATTTGTGCTGTGTAACCTGTGTATGATGAAACAATAGCCCTACGAACAATGAAACATTCTGCAAATTATGTCTATTTCCTTGCGGGGTAGTTTGGAAACTTGATGATCTTCACAGACTTAAAAAATAATCTAACTGCAGAAGAAGAGGATGACTGGAAGGCGCTGAAATGATGTTCAGAAGTGAAAAATTGATTTTTTTTTCTTACTAGAGGCTTACGACCCAAATATTGTTTGATTGACTATTTTACTCCCTAGATGCTAATCTGATTAGAAATGTCAACGATAAAAAAGGCAAAGATAAAATGACAATAACAAATAATAAAGTGAATAAGGACTGTGCAAGAAAAGTGGAAGTAAGATGTCGGCAAAATGTGTAGCTATAGAATAAAAGGGACTGCACAAATAAGGAACCGCTTTTGGATTTACATTATGTTAATAGGTTAAGCAGCTTCATAAAACGTGCTATAAAAAGTTTGAAGCGGCATAGGAGAATATAAATACTGACGGAATGAAAAGTTTGAATATTATGCTTGTGAGGAGGTATTATATAGAGCATCTCAGACCTTGGGTCAAGTCTCAAAAGATTAGCCTATACTTCTTATCCTTTTATTAACCCTTTCCTCGTTATACGAACTTATGCGTAACGAGTTTCCCATTTTTACTGCATCGCTGCTGCTCCGCTTATGGGGTTGGCTAATGTCGCAGACCGCAGAACGCGTCTACATAATGCTCGGTCCTGGATTAGCCTATACATATCTTAAATATGTATTTACTCAAGCTTTACCCTTTTTTTTTTATCACGACAAAAGTAGTCTGACCGGAATACTAAAACCACTGTATATCCGAAGAAAAGAAATTGTTTTTGTTTTACATGTACAGCCTAAACTATAACCATTTTCGAAAACTATTTTGATGTGTTATCCGTTCTCAGATAGCATCGCTGAAATGATATAGAGTAGTAGACGTAAAAACAGCTTTATATTAGATGGAACACACAATTCTTCCTGCAAACTCAAAAGAAAGTGTATAGTTTGGCTTTGGCATTACAAAAGCCAAAATCAATTTGTAACAAACCACTTTAGCAAACGTAATATAAGCTTATTATTTAACAGATGCAAATATAACCGTGTACAAGGGTTTTATGTTTTTCCATGATCATACAGATAGACATACAAACATATATGTATGTATGTACGTATTGAAAAACATTTACAATAGACAATAACAATTGAATGAGACAGAAGTGCATATTATTTGCGAGAATATAAATAAATGAATGATGTGATTTAAAAACAGAAAAAAAAACGTTTCAACAAAACATGTCTACTCTACACACCTATTCCAAATCCTTTATTTACTTTATCTCTAAGAAATAAGTTACTTTACCTAGAATGACCGCACTAAATACAGCACCTTTGCGGTCCATGTCTATGTAATTTACGTTACGTTCGTAGATAAATAAAGAAATATACGCTCAATACAGCTTTACATAGTACTCAAGATTATACTTATCGCTTCGCTAAAATAAAAATATATTTAAATAAATACTCAAGATAATCAAAGGAATTTAGCAAAACATTTTTGTTTTGTACTAATAAGACACCAATTGGGGAATGAACAATAACAGACACACTCTGGTAACATAAAAATAACCAAACAAATAATATTTACAAAATTAGCTCCTGTTATTTTATTTCCTAAAATGCCAAGGGGTAGGATTTTTATGGCAAATAACGCTCAACACCTCCTAGTTGCACTTTGAACTTTTTCACTATTTCAAAACGAATTCCAGAACAATGCAGCAGCTTAAAATTGGTTAATTTAATTTAATTAATTCGATCAATTTATTTACAAACACCACCGGCGAATAAGACAATTCTTCTGAAAATGACATTTGATTTGAAAATGCTGATGAACAGCTGTGACCACCGAACAAGTTTTGAACCTTCAAAGTGCCTTCTCTTAAGAAATGCAAAGAGAGAAATTACTTTAAATAAAAATTGTGAATGCTGCCAGGTCACAAGGACTGAACATAAACAGATACATACTCCTTAAGTCAAAATTTTTATAAGCCCCTCATATTGAGGAGAATATTAAGTTCTAATAACAATAATAATTTTCGCCTTAAATCAGGGGTCTGGACCTTAAAGGCCTTTTCACTGGTGCGTATTCTCTCGCTTGATATGGCCTGGTTAATGCAGTCTCTCATATCTTCAATTAACTAATAGAGTTTGTTGGAATTTCATCCTCAGTATTCAATTCAACGCAAAAAGAATGCTATGAGTGATCATCTTTTCAAAAGAAACAAATATCAGGTCCAACATGATACAGTTTCATATAGATTTACAAGAAGACGGTCTGTTAGACGGGGCTTATAGAATATGGTTGGATGTATGTACGAATATACCTAGTACATAAAATATCAACATAATTTGCTCTATACTTAAGAAGCAACCCAAATGTAATGTGCCTTATCGTATGATGTTTTTCAAGAGATTTTCTCTTGTGTACAAGCGGAATTCGCAGAAATATATAGAGTGAAATTGGCCTAGTAAAAAGGGCTAGTATTCATCTAGGTTCGATGATGTGGTCCAAATGAAACTTATTGTTAAAATATCACTCCCCACTCCGTTTTTGAATCTAATTTAAAGTAGTGACGCAGTACAAGCAGACCAAGGCTTGAGAAGGCAACCTCAAAAAAAAATGTAACTGGAAGCAAAGGCTTAAAAGATCAAGGCCAGATTCACCCAGACTGTAGCCCCATTTAAATAATCTCAGCCGTGCTGGATCGCTGGATGTCACCCATGTAACCCGTGTCAAAAATTACTGAGCAGACACATCTTTTTTCTCTCTCTGACCAATTTTACAAAACGAATTAATACATGCTGAAGCATTATAAGTGTATTCATACCCACTTGAGTGTTAAGTTCTTTAAAGGACTTTCACATAGCTAGGTAATATTAGACATGTAAATGTATTAGATAAATCCAATTTATTAATTAATTTTGTATATTCGATGAAATATTTTGCCAAAGTATTTAATCTATTGTAATATTTTGATTTAAAGCTTTGTTTTAAAATAATTGAAATTAAAAGAAGAAAAATGCCCATCTCTAAAAGTAAGTTCCTTAAAATTGTGGTGTAACGCGACCATTTTTTACACACAGTCTCAGTATGGCATAATTTTATAGTCAGCTGTTTTATATACTTCGATTTGTTTTGGTTTTCTACATAATAAAATTGACAGTTGTATTACAAAATTTTTGACAACCTCACACCAACACAAGCCATCTGTCATTCAGAACTTCGGCTAGTTGAAGGCGTTTATTTTTGTAGTGAAAAAATTTAACTCATCATCGGAAAATCACTTCCAAATCATAAAAAATCTGCAAAATAAAACTTGCAGATAGTGCTTTACTAATTAATACATAAAATGTACATCTCTCATATGCGAAGAGTATAAAAAGAGATGTTCAAAAGCATTTTGAATAATTGCTGCGAACTAACCTAAAAATATGTGAAACACATATAAAAATATTTTGGAAAAAACGTAAATTCCGAGAAAATCTGATAATATTGCAATAAAAACAAAAACATTACCAAATTGGTTAGTGTATAAAAATGTCCACATCAATAGTGCAACAATTTGTGTCGGGACTCAAGTCCCGTCACCGGGATATACAATATAAGGCTGCTCAAGACCTCTTCCTCTACGTAAAGACAGAACTGCGTGAAATGTCCCAAGAAGAGCTAGTACAGTTTTTTGATGATTTTAATCATCATATCTTTGACATGGTCCTTAGTTCGGACATAAATGAGAAGAAAGGAGGAGTTTTAGCTATCAGTAAGTTTTCAAATACTACATCTAGATAAAGTTCGAATTGTGAAAAATTTTGTTTTTATTTTTGTTTGTAGAATGCTTAATAAGCGGTGACGTTGTGAATACCACCACTAGAATTTCTCGCTATTCGACAAATTTAAGAAATTTGCTACCCTCAAATGACGTATCGGTTATGGAGATCGCTGCTCGTACTCTGGTGAAATTAGCGTCTTTACCTGGATCTAAAGGTGCCGAATCATTCGATTTCGATATCAAGAGAGCATTTGAATGGCTGTCAGGCGACAGGCAAGAGGTAAGTTACAAATTACCAAATGTGGTATGGTATCTGAATTTTTTGTTTTTCCTTTTTATGAACATTGAAAGTTGGGGTTTAATTTTCTGATGAAAAGTAATAATCTATGTTTTAGAGTATGGCCATTATTTGTGATAGTTATCTACTATACTAACAAGTTGCAAGTTTTCTATTTTTTTGTTGTTATTTAGTTAAACTACTTCACTTTGAAAGTTTAGATTAGTTCGAAAACACGAGTAGGAGGGAAATTTTAACGCATAGTTGAAATACGCAGGTTATGACATAAGTTTGAACGCAGTCGTAGTCGTACTTGTAGTAAAGATCTAAGTACCCAACCAATTTTTTAAAGAATTCTTGTTTTTAAAACTAGTATCATAGAATAGAGTTGGTCTGAACTATAAGCTCTTTTTACTTTAGTGGACATTCAACTTTTTTGGGAATATTTTGAACTTAAAAACTTCGCTTGTGGTATTTGGGAAGGCCGTCTCCATATAAATAGGTAATGTAGTGATTGAACAATGAGGTAACAAGCATTTAATATACTATACAATATTAGGAAATTTTTGAAGCCTTTTTCTTTTAAAGTTGAGTCCTTTAGGCAACTGTTAGTAATGGATAAAGGCATTACGAACCCACAATTCGGTCCATAGACACGCATTTTTTATGGCTCCAACAGCCAGTAAAGTCACTAGAAGGTCACGGACCTCGGAGCAACATTTCAATATCTGTGAATCAGTAATACGAGAACGTCGTGCTTTTTGCACCCAGTTTAATATTCGAGGATTTGTTACTTTACTATTGATGTTCTGAGCACGCAACTGATCTGGTCGTGGGTGTAAAGATTCATATAATTTCAGGAAATTACACAGAATGCAAAATAAAATAAAGTTCCCTTCATACAAGATGCAAATCTTGCACGGTCTTAACTTACTATATATAATTAACTTTTGTGAGAAACCCTAAAAGGAACATTTTCATATTCATGGCTATTGCATCACTGTTGTCTCAAAAACAGTTGTCGTTACTGCAGTTGTTTCCTACGCTATTAAAGCAAGACGTCAAAATCCGCACATCGCTAGCGTTAAAAGCGGAGACTTTTAATACCATTTATCGCTCGCCGGACTTTAAACGACGCGACGTTTACAAACGGTGCAGACTGTTTTTGGCTAAAATTTTCAGTTACATTGGAACTCTTCATATGATTTTCTGATTACTTTAACGGGGCTGATGCACTCGCTGTAAAATGTATTGATTATAAATGTTCGCAGATAATTTGTCTTGTTTTGGACCGACCACTGACAACGTCAATATTTGTTCAGGTTCGACCTCATTTCATAACCATATAATAGCCAGCGTTTTTCAATATCGAAACTTGATATGACTCGATTAAGCTCGTTTCCCATGTTACAAGCGGCATTAAAATTGGCAGTCAGGCAGAATGAATCTTTTCACCTGGGCGATGTAGGCCAACAATTCCGACCACCCGACCTAGATGTGGTGAAAATAGCCATATCTAAGTTAAAATCCAACAAAGCCGCTGGAGCGGACGGCCTGACTGCCCAGAACTTCAGAGCGGCAGGCGATGACTTAACTCATCAGTAAAATATAGTCGGACGAAAGTATTCATTGATGAATGAAACCTCAGCATTGTTTGTTGGATCCTCAAGAAAGGAGCCCCTTTGAACTGCGCCAACTACAGAGGCGTCAGTATTTTTAACATCGCATACAAAATATTATCTGCCGTATTGTGTGAACGCCTGGAGCCGTTAATCTACAACCTGATTGGTCCATATCTTTGCCTTCAGACCAAGAAAGTCCACCATCGACTAAATATTCATACTACGGCAAGTCTTTAGAAAATTCCGTGAGCTTCAATTCGATACAGAGCAATGCCTTGTTTTGGAATCTCTGCCAAACTTGTCCGTTTATGCAGGATGACGATGGAAAATACACCCACCCACCTCCATCATAGTCCGTAAAGAACTCATCTAGAACCTTAATGATGATTAGAAACGAAAGGCCCAGTATGTAAGCAATTTGCTCAAAAAACTTTGAAGTATTCGGGGTATAAGAAATTTTAAATCACTTCGACTGGTTTTAAACTTAGTGATAACTTTTTTACATTTTTACTATTTTATACTCGTACCTATATATATTATTCTATATTTTGCTATTCATATCCTTTTCACATCTTTTTATTTTTTAGTACCGTCGTCATGCTGCTGTTTTCATTCTTCGTGAGCTAGCATTAGCAATGCCAACATATTTTTATCAGTCGATATCAACTTTTTTCGATAATATCTTTCATGCTATATATGACCCGAAACCGGCCATCCGAGAATCGGCAGGGGAAGCTCTCCGCGCTGCACTTATTGTAACGTCTCAACGCGAAAACACAAAACAATCTATTAAACCACAATGGTACAAGATATGCTTCGAGGAAGCCGAAAAGTGCTTTGTAATCGATATGCCGATTTCCAAGGAAAAGGGAATCACAAGAGACGATCGCATTCACGGTGGTCTGATTGTATATAACGAACTGTTTCGTTGTTCAAATGCGATATGGGAACGTCGATATGGCACTCTGAGATCTCTTCAGCCAGAATCATATTCGCGAAAGCATTCGGTTGATACTGGAGTAACAGCAATTGTACCGCGTCTTAAGGCGCCATTCATCGAGAAGCTAGGATCCACTCAATCGCATTTAGAATCAGATCAGTCATGGTTGAAATTCTTCGGCATGAATGTTCAAGAATCAGCACATAGTCGACAGATTCTAGTTGAAAACTACAGTAAAATTTGTGAAAGCGTATTAGAACAGCGTCTTTCGAAGTCTGTACATGTTCAACAAGGATTATTGGAGATATTGCCACGATTGGCAGCATTTAATCGAGAGGCATTTGTCTTAAAGTACTTGAAAGTTTCTATAAATCACTTATTGAGCACATTACGAGGAAAGGAGAAAGATAGAAACAGTGCGTATGTAACAATTGGTTATATAGCAGTGGCTGTTGAAAGAGACATTGACAAATACCTAAAAAGCATTATGGATTCGATTAAGTTGACACTTCCTTCGAAGGATACCCCAGTGAAACGAAAACCGACTATTGATCCAGCGATTTTCACTTGCATTACTCTGTTAGCACATGCAGTGAAATCAGGCATCACCAGAGATGTCACAATAATTCTTGAACAAATGTTCTCAACCGGACTATCACCAGCTCTCACTGTTTGCCTTCGAGAATTGGCTGATAATGTTCCAGATTTAAAACCACCAATCGCAGATGGACTTATTGCAGCTCTGTCGCAAGTTTTAATGTATAAATTGCCTCCCGGAATGGGTACACCAAAGCACAATTTAAGTGCACCATTTTCCTCCCTTACACTAGCAGATTCCAGCCAACAGGATATTCCCACGATAATTTTAGCTTTGAAAACATTGGGCAGCTTTAATTTTGAGGAACAACATATGTTAGACTTTGTTCAGAGGTAAGTGTCTTTTTTTTTTTGATATGATGATGATAGATTTTTATTGATCATCGTTTATTTCGTAGGTGTGCCGACTATTTTATCAACCATGAACAGCAGGGAGTTCGTTTAGAAGCTGTTCAAACATGCACTAGGTTACTAAAATTAGCAATTCAGTCATCAGAATCGCAGTTTGAAAGCTCAAAAACTCTCAGCGAAACAGTGTCACATGTATTAGAACGTCTTTTGATTGTTGCAATTACTGATGTTGATTGCAATGTTCGATTAAGGGTACTTCGGTCATTAGATGAAACTTTTGATGCCGAGTTAGCTCAGCCAGAATCCTTAAGTGCTTTATTCGTCACTTTGTATGATGAAATTTTTGAGATTCGTGAACTAGCAATCGTTACAATTGGACGGTTATCTGCAATGAATCCAGCTTATGTTATGCCGAAACTGAGGAAGACTCTTATTCAGTTGCTAATGGAACTAGAGCATTCAGGAATGAGTCGAAACAAAGAACAAAGTGCAAGAATGCTTGATCATTTGGTAATAAGTACTCCGAGGTAAGTGATATGTTCAAAATGATCTCAAATTAACAGTACTCGTACTTATCTTCTTCTATTCTGTTCAATTATGAACTTCTATAAACTTCTGAAAATTTGATATTTGCAGGTTAATTTCATCTTACATGCGCCCAATACTGATGATTCTAGTTCCAAAACTACGTGAGCCAGATTCAAACCCTGGAGTAATTTTAAATGTCCTGAGGGCAATAGGCGATCTCGCCGAAGTGAATGGTGGTTCTAATGAAATGGAACGCTGGGCTGATGATTTATTATCGATTTTGCTTGAAATGCTTGGAGATTCTGGAAGTCCAGATAAGCGTGGAGTAGCACTTTGGACACTTGGTCAGTTGGTAAGCGCAACAGGGCGTGTTGTGTCGCCCTATCACAAATATCCAGTTCTCATTGATATATTGATTAATTTCCTAAAAACTGAGCAACGTCGATCAATCCGCCGTGAAACAATTCGCGTCCTGGGTCTACTTGGTGCAATGGATCCCTACAAGCACAAAATGAATAAAGGCCTTATAGACAGTCAAAAGGACAACATATTGATATCGTTGTCTGATTTTAAAGTGGACGAAAATCAGGATATCTCAACAGCAGAACTACTTGTTAACATGGGCAATTTACTCGATGAATACTACCCAGCTGTAGCTATTGCTACTTTAATGAGAATTCTTCGAGATCAAACTTTAAGTCAACATCACACAAATGTCGTTCAGGCGGTTACATTTATTTTCCAGAGTTTGGGCATCAAATGCGTTCCCTATTTGGCACAAGTTCTACCTAATTTATTGGAAAACGTTCGCATAGCAGACATGAATCTGCGAGAGTTTCTTTTCCAGCAATTATCCACATTGATAGAGATTGTAAAGCAACACATCATATCCTACATGGGAGATATTTTCAAATTGATTAAAGAATTCTGGACAATAAATACTCCTTTGCAACCGACTCTGATTAATTTGATTGAGAAAATTGCTGTGGCTTTAGGATGTGAATTTAAGAATTATCTCTCACAGCTGGTACCACAAATTTTACGAGTATTGCAACATGATACTTCAAAGGACCGAGTTGTAACAATTAAGCTTTTGCAAGCATTGCAAAAGTTTGGCAATACTTTGGATGACTATCTTCATTTGATTGTTCCACCAATTGTGAAACTATTTGACGCACCTTATGTATCGTCGCAAGTGTCTTCGACAGCTATGGAGACCATTGATAATCTTGCATGGATTTTAGATTTCAATGACTTCTCTTCGAGAATTATCCATCCTTTGGTGAGAGTGCTAGAC
This sequence comes from Volucella inflata, assembly GCA_928272305.1. Classification (NCBI taxonomy): domain Eukaryota; kingdom Metazoa; phylum Arthropoda; class Insecta; order Diptera; family Syrphidae; genus Volucella; species Volucella inflata. The sequence goes on along the minus strand of OV743720.1, from coordinate 108,476,457 downwards.
ACCAATTCGGAGTTGCGGGATCAAGCTATGTCTACTTTGCGATCAATGATGATTCAATTAGGTAAGAAGTACCTAGTCTTTGCGCCACTGGTTAATCGTTCAATTGTAAAACATCGAATTGTTGACTCAAAATATGAGAAACTTCTAACTAAAATACAAAGCAATACAACAATGTGCTTAGACGATGAATTCCACACAAGGCAGGCAAAATACAAGAGTACAGATGGGTCGCTGAGTGATGTGAATATCACAATAAAGAAGTTGCAAGTTTCTGCAGTTAATTTGCGAACCGCCTGGCAGGTAACCAGAAGGGTTTCTAAAGATGATTGGGTTGAATGGTTGAAGAGGCTTTCAATTGGATTACTAAAAGAATCACCATCACCAGCTTTGCGGTCTTGCCGAGCCTTGGCGCAAAATTACGAGAAACTATTAAGAGATTTGTTTAATGCTGCTTTCATCTCATGTTGGACCGAATTGGAAAAGGATCATCAGCATGAACTTACACAAAGCTTGTGTCAGGCCCTTGAAGTGACCGATATGCCAGAGATTACTCAGACAATACTGAATCTGGCCGAATTCATGGAACATTGTGATATGCCACCAATTCCTATAGAGACGAAACTTTTAGGCACTCGAGCTATGGCTAGTCGAGCTTATGCCAAGGCGCTACATTATAAGGAGGATGAATTTTTGCGGCAGAATGATAGGCATGTTTTTGAATCACTTATTTTGATTAACAACAAACTGCAACAGAAAGAAGCTGCGGAGGGTCTATTAACGACGTATCGAAATGATGCAAACGAATTAAAAGTGCAAGGTCGGTGGTACGAGAAATTGCATAACTGGGATCAAGCTCTTAAGCACTATTCAGATAAATTGCAAGTAGACTCAACAGATCTAGATGCACGGTTAGGTCATATGCGTTGTTTAGAGGCCCTCGGTGAGTGGTCGGAGTTGGGCGCCGTAGCTAAGCAGGACTGGGATACACTTGATTGTGATGGCAAGTCTCGTGCCGGTCATCTAGCAGCAGTAGCTGCCTGGGGCTTACAAGATTGGGAAGGAATGCAAGAGTATGTGAAATGTATTCCCGAGGAAACTCAAGATGGAAGCTTTTATCGAGCGGTATTAGCTGTTCATTACGGAGATTTTGAGACAGCTCAACGATTGATCGACGAAACACGTGATTTATTGGACACTGAGCTGACTTCAATGGCTGGAGAGTCTTATGAGCGCGCTTATGGTGCCATGGTTTGTGTTCAGATGTTGGCAGAACTTGAAGAAGTTATCCAATACAAATTGATTCCAGAACGTCGTGAGCCATTGAAAACAATGTGGTGGAAGCGTTTACAAGGCGGCCAACGGTTAGTAGAGGATTGGCGAAGAATTATTCAAGTTCATTCATTGGTAGTAAGTCCTCAAGAAGACGTGCATACATGGTTGAAATATGCTTCGCTATGCCGTAAGAGTGGTTCATTGCAGCTGTCTCAAAAAACTCTTGTAATGCTTCTCGGTTCAGATCCCTCAAAGAATCCTAAAGAACCTTTACCTTATAACCAGCCACAAGTAACCTACGCGTATACAAAGCACATGGCTATGTCAGACAATATGCAAGGTGCATACGAGCAACTAAGTCGATTTGTTAACACTTTTAGTGCCCAAACTCATAACTGCAATCCGGAGGAAATTAAGAAGGAAGACAGAAGACTTTTGGCTCGTTGCTATTTAAGATTAGCTATTTGGCAGAATAAGTTGCAAGGTATTCAGGATCCGGCCGCAGTTCAAGGTGCATTGGGATGTTTCGAGAAGGCCGCTGAGTATGACAAGAATTGGTATAAAGCATGGCATTTGTATGCTTATATGAATTTTAAAGTTGTCCAGACCCAGAAACAGCAACTGGAGAGTAAATCCGCTGGAATGAGTGAAGTTATGCAAATGCAGGAAGAAAAATTTATTATCGAGCGATATGCTGTCCCAGCAGTACATGGATTCTTCCGGTCTATCAGTTTAGTTAAAGGAAACTCTCTGCAGGACACACTTCGCCTACTTACACTCTGGTTTGACTATGGGCAGTACTCCGAGGTATATGATGCACTGCTTACCGGTATGAAGATTATAGAAATCAACACATGGTTACAAGTTATTCCACAATTAATAGCACGCATTGACACCCACCGTAATCTAGTGGGTCAACTTATTCATCAACTTTTAATTGACATCGGAAAATTCCATCCACAAGCACTAGTATATCCCCTTACTGTGGCCTCAAAATCGGCGTCAGTAGCTCGCAAAAATGCTGCTTTTAAAATTCTAGATTCCATGCGTAAACACTCATTGATTTTGGTCGAGCAAGCGATGATGTGTAGTGAAGAGTTGATCCGCGTTGCGATATTGTGGCACGAACAGTGGGCGGAGGGGTTAGAAGAAGCCTCACGTTTGTATTTCGGCGAACGAAATGTTAAGGGAATGTTCGAAATTCTAGAGCCTTTGCACAATATGCTGGAACGTGGACCACAAACTTTAAAGGAGACTTCGTTTAGTCAGGCATATGGACGTGAGTTAACAGAAGCATACGAATGGAGCCAGAGATATAAGACTTCGTCCAATTGGATGGATTTGGACCATGCGTGGGATATATACTATCACGTGTTTAGGAAGATTTCAAGACAATTGCCTCAACTTACCTCATTAGAATTACCTTATGTAAGTCCAAAATTGTTAGCGTGCAAAGATTTAGAATTGGCTGTGCCAGGAAGCTATAACCCAGGTAAGGAAATTCATTTGCGATTTAATGTGTTTCAGTCATTTTAATAAATAACTTTACAGGTCAAGAGCTAATACGCATAAGTCATATTAAAACAAACCTACAAGTCATTACATCTAAGCAGCGCCCGCGTAAACTTTGCATACGTGGATCGAATGGAAAGGACTACATGTATCTATTGAAGGGTCATGAAGACTTGCGACAAGATGAACGTGTCATGCAACTATTCAGCCTAGTCAATACCTTGCTTCTGGATGACCCAGACACATTCCGGCGCAATCTCACAATTCAACGATATGCTGTGATTCCCTTGAGCACAAATTCAGGGCTAATCGGATGGGTACCACATTGCGACACGCTGCATACCCTTATTCGAGATTATAGAGACAAGAAGAAGGTTGCTCTTAATCAGGAGCATCGTACTATGCTTCAAATGGCACCAGACTACGATCATTTGACTCTTATGCAGAAAGTTGAAGTATTTGAATATGCTCTGCGTCAAACTCAAGGAGACGATTTGGCTAAGTTACTTTGGCTTAAGAGCCCATCTTCTGAAGTGTGGTTCGAACGACGAACTAATTACACTCGTTCTCTTGCTGTGATGTCAATGGTCGGTTATATACTTGGTCTTGGTGATCGACATCCATCGAATCTTATGTTGGATCGGATGAGTGGTAAAATTCTACATATTGACTTTGGTGATTGCTTTGAAGTAGCCATGACCCGCGAAAAATTCCCCGAAAAAATACCTTTCAGATTAACACGCATGCTTATCAAAGCCATGGAAGTAACAGGCATTGAGGGTACTTACCGGCGCACCTGTGAAAGCGTAATGCTTGTGCTACGCCGCAATAAGGATAGTTTAATGGCTGTGCTAGAGGCATTTGTGTACGATCCTTTGCTTAATTGGCGCCTGCTAGATACAGATAAAAACCGACGTTCAAAGGCAAATAATGACGGAACTACTACTATTGGTAGTCTTACAAATGGTGATGATGACGAATCCGTGGGCATGTTACGAAGTCAATCGAACGCCAAAGCTAAACCTTTTGATACGGCTCTTGGAAATGTCGTCAATAATAACAATGTGCAAATTGTAGCTGAAGTAACGAAAACAAAAGCTCGACTTATTGTTGGTCGCGTAAAACGAAAGCTGACTGGTACAGATTTCCAACCACAAACCGCCGTAACTGTGCAACAGCAAGTTGATTTCCTTATTCAACAAGCAACCAACAATGAAAATCTTTGTCAGTGCTACATCGGCTGGTGTCCGTTTTGGTAGATGTTTATTGCAGCGGTTGCAGCTTCTCTCCCTTTTTCGGTTTTAGTTTTAATTTCTTTAAATTAATTTAAGTTGTCTACGATGTTAAATCGACCTGTTCGATTTGGTAACTTTAAACGCGCTCTAATTCTTATCATTTGATCATGTATCTTTTGTTCATCATATATATTAACAGAAATAAACATAAATTTTGTATGTATTTACGTAGACTATTGATTTAGGGTTTACAGAATTTATGTTATGTTATTTATGTCGATCTCAATGTGCAAAATCGCCAACACACACAGAGATAGATGTACTCTTGGCTACGTAACTTTAGCAAATGTCAAGCTATGACGCTAAGATTTAGAGGGAATATCAACAACAGATGTGCCAACTTAACAAAAAGAACTCAAATCGGAACAATGGGAGCGCCAAACGGTGGTTATTCCGGGAACTCTCTGATCAAGGTAGTACATGTACATATGAAATAAAGAAAAGTATTTGCGGCTTTAAGGAGTGGACAACGGCGGACAACAATAGCACTGTATAGACAGCAATATTGATCCGAAGACATCCATGCTAATTCGAATACTCGATGTTAATCTTAGAAAGTGAACTCAACCAAATAATCGCTAAGAAAAACATGAGTCTTGCTCTTGATTGAGTTCTAATTACCTGTTAATATTTTATTTGTTCCTTTAAAAGGTACGATAAACTGCATTAAAAGCAGACAAAGGGTGAGTTCATTTATGCAAAAAACTTACAACTTTGCAAACGTTGCGTTCTTTATTGCATAAAACCTGTATTATCTACGATGCTAACAGTTTTGCACTAGTTGCGTTTATAACAGTGAGTCAATTGACAGTCAGTATGCAATCAATGTTTTGCAAGATTGCAACAGATTTCATTTTGTTGCAGAAAGTTGCCGAACTAAATGTATACGTGAAATGTTGACCTTTTCATGCGAAAATGACTTCTAAAAATATCGGCGGGGTATTCGTTAATAGTAGGAAGGAAATTAATATTTTTCAGTCTACTTCTTTGCACATTTTTGAAATTACTAATTGCTAGCAATACTCTTCTCTTTTTTGGAATTTTTGCAATTCTTGTTGCGGATAATGCACGTAAGTCTGAATTTTTAAAGTTCATGCCACTTAAAATCATCCGGCTTTCAGCATTGCCACTCAATTGTTTTGAAATCAGGAAAAACTTGAACACATTCTAACCTCATTAATCACTTCTCTTTCATACTTCTCTTGCATACATTTATGAACGACGATTTCACAACTGCATGGGTGCTGCAATAATGCAGTAAGTTTCGCGTTCATAAAAGTTTAACTGCGGCGTATTTACTGCAAACTTGTTTGCTTTTATGAACTCAGCTATAATTGTCACATTGCAATGAGCTACGGAGAATATTTGCTTCCTACGTACAAAGGTGGTATCACTTATCTTACGTATTAAGAATAAAAGTGAACACACTTGAGTGTAATCTCCGATTGCTTAAAACGCTAATAATGCAGTCGAGTAAGGAGAGAAAACTATATCTACATAAAAGTTTTTTTTTTTTTCGTATTCATAGCAGCATCAGAGTAGCCCTACAATGCACAACCAGCAATGCAGAAATGACTAATAATTTTAAGCGAAATTCAGACATACAGTGGAGATCCACGAATATTGCTTTGAGAAATAGTTCACCAGCCAGAGCTGCATGCTGCATATCTTTCGAATGATGTTAGGATTCTTATTAATTTATACGCCAAGTTAGGAAAGTAGGATTTTTATTTTTTGCGCAACATTTCGACATTCCAAAAGTAAATTATCAAATAACTTGTTTAACAACATTGGAATCCTCCGAAAAGCCAACAGACATTCACGTTAATGCAGTCAACCTTATAATGCCGACATTTTTGACAACGAAGAAATGCTGTGACAAGATATGACGTAAGATTTTTACAATTGGAAAAGAGAAATACATTTTTTCTGATGGGTTTTAGGAACGCTGAGAGGCGGATGCTTGACGGAAAAAGTACAAGAAAGAGCTACAAAGATTAAAAAAAGATTTGCTAGTGAACTGAACTAGAATCTTAAACGGAAAGAACATCGGCATTTCAGAAAGGAAAATTAAAAATTAGAAAAAACTGAACAATTTATATTCGCGATAAACTGGGAAACATAGTAACAAAATAATACTTGGTGCTATAAATCTATAGATGTACGACGGCATAAATAAAAAATCCTTCTAAAGACTCTTACCCATAAGGGGTCCAAATAACGAAATCGAAACTGAAGTTCTATTAAGCATCTGAAATGAATGCTCATCTCGTGACCTGGTGGGCGAATAATGGTACATATATATGTACATACATTTGGTATCAGTGTGATAAGCAAGTTACTTAGTTCATTAACACTATATGTGCTCGTCACTTTTTTGTTGATTTTAAAGTTGCGTTTACAGAGATGAGCTTAAAAAAGAAGACATGTCTGACTTTTAGCATTCCTGCGAAATTTCATCAATTTTATAAGATACCAATGGAGATCTCACTATGCTCTATCGAAGCCGGACGAAACTTAACCGAATCTGTTGATCAAAAAGTAAAATAACGCGATATCATGCAACTTCTTTAATATCGTGCGCAAGGGGACAATAATTTTACAAATCTGTTGAAAACGGGAGTAATTTGTGAGATCTCAGGTGGCGCGCGTTTTTGGAAGATCACATCAACGAATTCAGTGTGGGGCAGTTTTGAGACTGAAAATTAAATCTGTTGATCGTTTACACAAATTGAGATTGAACCATACTCGTAACTAGTCTATGAAATTTGAGAAAAATTAATCAAAGATAGCAAACAAAAGTTCTCAAAGCTGACTTGAGAGAACATGGGTTTAGATACCGAGTTCGGATCTGACACCAAATAATTATGAGGCATTCCATAATTTAAATAATGAACTTTTGTAAACAGAGTTTAAGGCAGTGATAAATACTGCTACTGCTACAACGAATTCAAGATTTTGATTTATGAAAATTCTCAAGGAAAAGAGAAGTGATCCATATTTTAAATGGATAATCTGGATACCTACGGATCTCTTAGTATAAGCAAATGAAATTGTAGCTTACATATATTGAAAACGAAAACCATCAACAGGTTAAAATTGTCATTTACTGAATTAAATATTTTAATCTGGTGATGATGTTAATTACAAAAACTTGAAGTTGGGCAGGTATGAGCCGAAGAGAAACCCAAAGAACTCGTTTGATACAAGTCGTCCCAATATATGTACTTATTTATCAAAGTCCAACAATAATTATTCCTTTACTATCTTAGTTCTGAAAAGTTATGGTCTAAGTTTATATAATTAATAAAATTTTGCTGAAAATGTCAGGTTTTGACTTCAAAACAATGGTTTTACGAAACAAACTTTTGTCAACAACAACCACAAAGTCTGTACACTTCCTTATCAGTAAAATTGCGTACATGTTTTAAGCCGAAATTAAAATTATAACGCAGCAGTGAAAAAGCAATTATTATGACAAAAAGTATTGTATATTTTTCGTTTTTTTGTTTTTTTTTTTTAAATCCTTTCTCTATGTATGCTCATGTACACTTTTTAGTTACACTTTTGTTTTCAAGAGGTTCAAGCACTATTATTTGTTTTTTTTTGTTTTTTTTTTAATTTTTCGTTTGTTTGTCTAGTATATGAGTAGATATATGTTTCAGTTTTTCTCTGTTCTTATGCTTCTTAATACACAATATATCTTAACAAAAATAAAAGTTAGGAAAAGAAAAAAAAATAAAACAAAAAAAAGTAAGTTTAACTAGCGCCAAAAATCCCCAACACATACAGCAACATAAATAGGCAAATATTCGTGGATTTTTAAGGACCACGTATAACATGGATTCCTGCTAACTTAACCGACGATGTACGCAGTATAAAAATTAATTTATTTTAAATTCCTAAAAAAAACTTTATCTCAAACAAACCCACAATGAACCGAAAAACGGAAATGTTCTCTTGTTTTGTTTGTTTGTTCTTTTTTTTCATAAAATAATTTGCGTATAGTAAAAATAAAAAAATTATAACAATATATTTGAGAAAACCAAGTGCTTAACTACTTTTATCGAACAAGTTCAGTTGTTGCTGGTTTTGTCTTTTGTCTCGTTTTTCCCGTCGCCATGCATCGATTCTGTCTCTCAGTTCTACATTTGGTATAAGCATATCTTCGGTGAGAGGTTGTCTATTAAATGGATCTGTGCTGCTGTTTAGAAGGTGGCGGGTTATTATTGCTCGATCCATAACCGTGCCAGACGGAAGAATGACTGGGTCTAACATTAATGTGTCCATAAGGGGATCCTTGAATTCATCGGGTGCATCGGCACATTCATCTTCAGCTTGTTGATTTGCCACTGTTCAAAAAGTTTATTTAATTTAAGAATTTAAAAAACAAAAATGGGTTTAGAAAAAGCATACCATAAATGTCGTGCGCTTTAGTCAGTAACGCCCTAAATTTTTCCACTTCAATTGATGAACGAATGCCAAGTCGTTCGATTCGATTGGCAGCATCATCGAAAAGATGCTTTCGAAATGATCGCTCATCGGCAGCTAGCGCCTGAGCGAATCTATCACAGTCTAGGTGTAAATAAATGTCGAAGATCTGGCCCAAGAGTCGCCTGGGTTCCCACCCATATTTTGCTGGATTCCGGACTTTCAAGTCATTGCACTTTGGCCCACATAACTGCTGAAGGTTAAAGTTTAACATCGAGCTTAACCGATCAACCAATTCAGCCCGCATAAACGGTTCCTTAATATCATCCTTAGGAAATATAAAATACCAAATGATTGATGATAATTGTTTTTTTTTTTATGAAAAACTTACAGTTAAATAGTGAAACATTTCTACTGTTTCCCTGGCAAGTGTGAGATATGATCGGCATTGTCGTTCGTCCGTGGACAGTTGTGATAAACGACTCTGCTGTTGTTCTGACCCCAGTTCAGCCCAAGCGCTTTCGTTCATCATCAGTACCTATAAAGAAAAAAATATTAAATTTAAGGAAATGTGAACAAAATTAAGAAGATGATATGTTACAACTCTGACTATTGGATATCAAGCGCCCAACACTTTAAATGCGTGCTCATAAAAGACCATTTCAATAAGATTTTAAAGAATTGTGGAACCCAAAACACCATTAAATGAAAGAATTGATGATGAAAATGTTTGGAGAGGATATAACAACTTAAATATGTTCGGTTACGTTTAGTTAATTACCGTATGATAGAAGAGGCCCTTCTCTAGCTTAAGCTAGAGACAGGCTAGGTCTAAGGCTAAAAACCCACCGGAGCGGACATGACGCCCTGTCCTTGTCCCACAAAAGGACGATTTTTATTTCAACACACACTAACCGGGAGAAATGTAACAAAACTAATCATTACATTTTTCTGTCTCGTTTGGTGTGTGTTAGAAAAAAAACAAAACATGAGTTCGCCACACATTCTCTACCTATGCTCTCAAATAAATAAACGCCACTGGCAAAACCCAACAGCAACGAAATTTTGGCAGTGAAAAACAACAGTCCAGGTATCGGCAACGACAACTTCTGTTATGTCGTATGCGGTGTGTGTTACGCCATAAGCAAGTGTGCAATAATCTACAACGACACTGGTTTGCAGCATGTTTGTTGAATTCGGTGTGTGTTGGTCGTATGCAAACCCATGTATTTTCGACAACCAGTCATGGAACTCATCTATAGAAAAATATGTCGTTTGTCCCGTCCGCTTTGGTGTATGTGGATTGTTTTTCGATACGACAACAATACACGGTTTGTCCGCTTTGGTGTGTTTTCAGCCTAAGTATACCGGTGCTGTATTTCTTTTTGATATTGACACCTAAACACTGAAAACTTTATCGTGAACAACGGCAACGTGCCTTATAATGTAATATTTGCATTAAATACGGCCTGAATAAAGGTGCAGATAGTTCAACCACCCTCTTCAATGTAATAAGCTTATCGCAATTAAAATTAAGGTCGTTAACATATACATACGATACCTTCGGATACTTTAATTCGATCAATATTAACATTATAATAAATATATATATACTGCAAATGTCAGTTTAGCGAGTTAACAAGAACAAGCTTATTAAATAAAAAAAAAACCTTAAAAGATCAAACACCCGAGAGGACATTGAATAAAGATTCAAGGCATTTCTGAGAGTGAATCGAGTGAGTTGAAAGTCTAAAGTGAAATTATTATTCTTCTCGTTCGGGATATACTCGTAGGATCGTTATTTTTTTTTTTAGGTGGCGCTACAGTCAGGGGTGAACCTGGGCCTCAGTCAACTAGCTTCTCCAGCCAGCTCGATCCCTGGCTAGCTGCCTCCAGTTTCGCAATCTAAGTTGACTGAGGTCCACTTCCACTTGCGTGCGCCACCTGAGTCTTGGCCTTCCTCTACTGCGCTGTCCCTCGGGGGCGGATTCGAAGACTTTTCGGACCAGAGCATTGGTGTCCATGCGCTCTACATGACCCAGCCATCTCAGTCTTTCGATCTTCACTCTTCTGGCTAGGTCCATGTCGCTGTACAGTCCATACAGTTCGTCGTTGTATCTCCTCCTCCACTCACCGTCAATGCAGACGAGACCGAAGATCGCCCGAAGAATTTTTCCCTCGAAGCAACCAAGAACACCCTCATCCATTTTTGATAATGTCCATGCCTCCATGTCTGTCGAGGGTGACGTTCTGCCCGAGACGTCGGTGTTGGTTGTCCTTTTTGCTTGACAGCATATACTTGGTCTTGCCCTCATTGACCGCTAAACCCATTTTTGCCGCTTCCCTCTCAATACTCGCGAAAGCGCCACTGACATCACGTTGCTTTCTCTCGATTATGTTAATATCATCGGCGTATGCGAGTAGTTGGACGGACTTTTGAAAGATAGTACCTCTTGTGTTTGCTCGTGAGTTTTGCACTATTCTTTCAAGTACGATGTTGAAAAAATCGGATGACAGCGCAACGCCTTGTCTAAATCCTTTCTGGAAATCAAAGGTCTCGGTAAGATCTTTACCGACCTTGATGGAGCAGCGTGTATTCTCCATAGTCATCCTGCACACACGACGAGTTTGGCAGGGATGCCAAAGCTAGACATTGCCCTATATAGCTCGTCTTTATAGATGCTGTCATACGCGGCCTTAAAATCGATGAATAGGTGGTGGGTATCGATCTGAAGCTCATGGGTCTTCTCCAAGATCTGCCGTAGTGCGAATATCTGGTCGATGGTGGACTTTCCTGGCCTGAAGCCACACTGATATGGACCTATCAGGTTGTTGACGAACGGTTTCAGGCGTTCACACAATACGGCGGATAAGATCTTATATGCGATGTTAAGGAGACTGATGCCTCTGCAGTTGGCGCAGTTCTGAGGGTCTCATTTCTTGAGAATCGGACAAACAATGCTGAGGTTCCATTCATCGGCATACTTTCGTCCGACCATATTTTACAGATGAGTTGGTGTATGCTCCTTACCAAGTCATCGCCTGCCGCTTTGAAGAGCTCGGCAGTCAGGCCATCCGCTCCAGCAGCTTTGTTGGACTAAAGCTTCGATATAGCTATCTTCACTTCATCCAGGTCGGGTGGACGGAATTGTTGGTCATCATCGTCCAAGTTGAAAGGTTTATTCTGCCTGACAGCGGTATTTGGTCCGTCATCGCCGTCATACAGTCTGCAGAAATGGTCTTTCCAAATCCTCAGCATCGACTGCGATTCTACTACGATTTTCCCTTGTTCATCTCGATGGCTTCGGTTCGGGGTTTGTTTCCATGGCATGTTATTTTTACCTTTTGGTAAAATTTCCGAACCTCATTCCTGGAGTAGGATCTCTCAATTTCCTCGATCGCGCGCTTCTCATGCTCTTTCTTTTTTCTCCTGAGAAGCCGGTGTTCGTCTCTCCTCTTCCGCTCATAGAGCTCATGAGCAGCTCTGGTCGTTTTTTGCAGTGCCGCATTGCATGCTTTTTGCTTAGCTGCATGTGCTTGCCGGCATTCATCATCGAACCAGGGGTTTCGTTGTGGTGGACGAGTGAAACCGAGCACATCAGAAGCGGCATCTCTGATGGCGTTTTGGCAGTGTTTCCAGTGGTCTTCGATGCTTGATGCTAGCGGCATTGGACCTCTTAAGAGATTAAGAGACACTCGATCGGAAAAGGACTTGGCGATCTCTTGCGATTGTAGCTGTCTGACGTCGAATTTTCTCACAGCATTAGTTTGCCTGGCGTGGTTTGGGATATCCGCAACCGTACCTTGGCTACAACAATGTAATGGTCCGAGTCGATGTTGGCTCCTCGGAACGTACGGACATCCATAACACTGGAGGAGTGTCTTGCGTCGATCGCAATGTGATCAATCTGGTTGACTGTTGATTGATCAGGGGTTCTCCAAGTCTCCTTGTGTATGTCGAGATGTGGGAACCGCGTGCTAGCCACGACAATGTTTCGCCCCCCGCAATGTCGATTAGCCTGAATCCGTTATCGGAGGATCGTTATTATTATAATTGAAGTATGAGGATCTAATGTCACGGCGATTAAATAAAATGCAGTTGTGTGTAACAATCGGCATCCCGAAGGTATTTAAAAGATTATCAGTTAACTAATAGAGAATTGTTGCAGTCAAGTCATTTAAGACCAAAGAAAGCTAAACGGAAGGATTTTCGTCCAACTTTCTTAATCCGCTACAGCGACGTAGGAATATCCTATTTAGATAACCTATCCTTTGAAACTACGTGAGGAACAAGTTGGTCCTCGAGGAAAAACCTACGGATTTATCTTGGAAGGCATTTATTTGAATTCGTGATACATTTATAGATTTACAGACATCATGTTGAAGAAAATTTAAATGACAACATATCGGATATCTGTTTGATGTGAAATCAAAGTTCAAAGCCGCATTGATTGGCACAATCTAAGTCAATCGAATAGAAAATTATTTTTTAACACTAAATAGCGACAGGTTTATATGAGAATAAAATAATTAAATTATTCATGCTTACTTCTTGCACTTTACGATATGTAAGAGCTAATGGATTGTAGAAATGAAAATGTATTTTCAAAATGACTTCAAACAATCGAAAAAATAACCATATAAGTCGAAAAAAAAGTGTAGGATTTTTGTTTACCATGATAGATGCATTTATGTTTTTGAAGATCAGATTACTTTTGCGAGTATATTCATGATTTGAAATTTAAACAAAAATATCAAAATACCTGAGTCTGATGTATTCGCTTTAAGTTCTCTAGACACTCGTCCAATAAGAAAGTTGTATCGTTCATCAACATATTGATGAACTTAACAAATTGTTTGCCCGATTTCGATTCAGTTATCATAACCTGCCGATGTATTGGACTATCCCACATGGATTTAAATAGGTGACTTATGTGATACCTGTAACCAGAATCAATTAGCATTTCTTTTCTACTTAAACGATTTTCAAAGTCAACTTACCTTATCGTAAACTTATCATAGAATTCAGTACTTTGTCCAGTTGTTTCGATGTCAGTGTAAAATTTCATCAGAGAACTGACTAGAACTGTCTGTGACAGTTCATGATTCCACATCTAAACAATTAACAATTATAACGCAAATGCATTTACAAGTTATTTCAATGAAAATATTTCTTACCAATACATTTAGCGAAGAACTAGCTGGAGCCAATGAGAACACAAAGAGTACCTCAACTAATTTGGCAGTGACATATGGGTTCTTTACACAATGCGGAGCACAGACACACGTCAGCAACCACGTAATAATTGGATGGTCGATTGCCTGACGGACTGTATTCTGATCGGCCAGCGCATGTTGTAGTGCAAATAATATAAACTCGGCAATGTCATCGACATACCATTCCGGAAGTGCTGCAAATGCATCTGTAGGTTTCATATTAGGTGCGCTTACTTTAGAAATAAAAGGACCCTCGATCTGGCGACCTTCCATTTGGTACAACAGGAATTCACAAACAGTCGAATAGAAATACATACACGATGTGATTAATTTTGGATCAAGTAAGCATACTTCACTGCACAATTTCGACCTAAAAAAAATAATAAAAATGGATATATCTTCGTTCATTGTCATCAGTAATGGATGTTGATTTATATTACCTGTTCAGTTTTTTCAGTTGCTTCACCCAACGTTCTCTAAATTGTTTGTTACGTTTGGCATATGGAGTATTCTCCCAGTGAGATTTAGTTTTATCTAACTCATCGATAAGCTTTTGCAACTCCTTTATAGCACGCGTTTTCTGTCTATATCGTTGTATGGCTGGCATAAATCCTAAATGGTGAGCTTGTAATGTAAGAAACCAGCATTGTGTTTGAAAGTTGGCATTGTGTTCCACATCCTTAAAATCACGTTCAATAAATTTCTTATACTCATCCTCGGTGAAACGAAGTTTAGTGTCATTTTCAATGTTAATTAGTGAATTTGAATAGAACGGAAACATAGGATCGACACGATCCAATTTAATTTTAATCGATAGCTGCTGAAGTACGGCCATTAGATTAATGACAAAACCATCACGAGCTAAGAGCTTTTCATCGGATGCAATTTGCACGCGACGATCGTTATGCAATAGAATCTCTGAGATGTACTCCAGTGTGATAGGACGAGTGCTGACATTGACCAGAAGCGAGTGAAAAACTGTGTGCATTAAAGTACGCACTAAATGAATTTGCTGTCAAATAAAATTAAAAGGAAAATGTTTATTAATGTTATTTCTATATTAATTAAAAAAAACAAAAAAGTGTTAAGGAGCGACCATTAACAAGGTTACATTTTTTGGTTTATTTGATTCTGATAATATCTAAGAATATTCGCTTTAAATATTATGAAGAAATTCACTATATTTTTTAAAGATATGCCGTTTCAAAACTATGAAAACGCGCGCGGAGAAACCGTCTTTCGGAGATCTCCACATTATGATTACTATTTACGTAAGTATGCAATACAGTGGCGAGCAAAACTGAATACAAAATGTAGGAATATTGCTGTCTAACAATGGCTATAGTTCAATGAAAATAAAATTTGCAAAACTTTAACGTGTGTCAGGTAATAGTGATTAAGATCCAAAAGCTGAAAAAAAGTATTCCTGGAGAAAATGTAAGCGGAAAACTAAGGTTGCTAACAGACAGCGATGCTCGTATCATGAATAGGATGCTTAGAGCTAATAAGGGTAAGGACACCAAAGGCTGTCTCTAAGGCTATAAATAAACACCTTAGTAAATGGACTGCCAGAAAAGCATTTAGACAAATCGGTCTTGCTTCGGCAATCAAGCAGAAAAAGCGTGCTTTATTAAATAAAAATATTAAAGCGATGCATATGAGCCCCAAAGAGATAAAAATTTCACGGATGTAGACTGGAAAAGAATAATATGGTCTGACGAAACAAAAATCAATCGCTATCAAATGGCAAACAATGCTTTTGGCACAAGCTTAACGAAAGGGTCTTCAAGCATCACGTTTTTTTTTTTTTATAATTTACGCGCGCCTAAGGGAGTTATGATACCCTTTTTCTGTTGCTAGGGCGCGGGCGGAAAGATAGAAAGAGGAGAAAGGAAAGCATCGTTGTGATGTAGTGGTTTGAAACTCAGGCATATATGGTTTCGATGTTGACTCTCCAGGAGTGGGAGTCCGAATAGGACGGAGAGTTTTTCTTCACTCGCACAAAGTCCGGCAATAAATCCGATAGAAAATTTGTGGACTATTGTTCAACGGCAACTTTTTGGGTATGAAAATCTTCCCACAAACCAAACAAATATTAAACGTGCAAATCTGAATACAGCGACTATGAACGTTTTTTTATTTATAATTTTAATGGCAATTAAATTATTTTTTATGAATAGAGCAAAGTTATTCAAACAGTATTTTCAAATAAAATGAGTTAAATTGAAATACTGCATTTCTGACTCATAATTTAGGTAATAACATTGTTTTTACATTTTTGGTATACAGTTTTGCTCGCCACTGTACCTAGCATGGACCTAGCATTTCAGATTAGGTTTAATTCAAAGTAAGCTAAGTTTTGTGTATTTTATATTTCAAACTCACGAAAGTACTTTTTTAAAATCGGTGGGCGAGATTAAAAAAAATAAAAATTGCGCCACCAGTTAACTTAATTTTTTTTAAATTTCTTTTTAAGTACTACCCATGAACTTTGAATATCTTAAAATTAACGTTATTTTCAATTCCTTAGGTTTTAGGTGCAAGAGTGAAATTCGGATAAAATTTTAAAATCTCACTTTTGTTGAGATTCTAGAGGTTCATCGATGACAAAAACATACATTTATTACAATTTTTGTTGGACTGTTTCAGATAAAAAAAAAATGTCTAGAATGCCAGCCTGTTGGTATTATTGCAGGTCCGCGTTTCACAATGGCATAACATGTCCTTAAATAACAGACCTTAAAAACAGATCATTTGTTAAGCCAGATTTGCGTTTTTACACATCTATGCTTCTTATATAGATATTTGATTCTATGAGTTTTGTATTCAACACAAAAAGCCTGTTACATAGGAACTGTAACGCCAGAGAACGTAAAAAAATAGCCTGACTAAATATCACAGTAATAAGCTGGATGAATTGCATTCATTCCATTTGTAAATTAGAGACTGCAATTATGCGAAGAGTATCAGCTATCGATGAAAATGTTGTCTAAATTTACAAAGAAAGATAAAGAATTCTTGCTTGATCGATTGTTGATGTTCCTGAGAGAATGATTTTCCCACTTTTCAGTATCGTATCCTCGGTAAGTATGAAAACACACAACAAATTTATAACTATCATTAGTCTCCTTGTAACTTTAATTGCTGTAGTAAGCAGTACACATTGCATGAGCGTATGTTTCAGATCATCTTTCATTGCGTTACAAGTTTGGGTTTACATTCCTCAGAAAAACAGAGAAATAATTTCCCTTATAAAAAAAAAAAAAAAAATACATAACCACATTGGTGGCAAACAATTGACTATATGTCGTACGAAAGTTTACAACTCTCTGACTCGTGCTCTCAGAACAAACTTTTAAAAAGGGCATACGGGGGTGCAATTTACGGATCTAGATAAATATTCCTTGTGCAAAAGAGAAGAAAATTGTCAGATTGCCTTTAGTTTATGTAAGGCGCCAGTCACCTAACAGCAGTGCTTAGGGCTTATTTTGAACAACATTTTTCCACAACAGCTGGAAAAGATCTTCAAAACATTAACTGCTTCGAGAAATGCAATTTATCTTTAAAGTTCTTTGGTTCAGAAATCTGTAGCAAACATCTTAGTTTGGTAACAGTCCGTTGCGCACGGGTTGTACATTTGTTTGGTCTTTGGTGTATGAAGATATTTCCATCAAAGTAAAGGACGTGAGCGCATGTTTAATAGCGTAAACTGATGGAACGGCTTATGGGGTCAAAGCAGTGATCACATATTTGGAGGTACAAAAGTATGATGCTTTTTATATAGAAGATGGTTGAATAAAAACAAGAAAAATTTTTCTAGTGGTTGGCAATATTGTGTAGGTTACTAAGAGTACGGTTAGGTGGCAACAGATCGACATGCTTTTCTTAATATTTTGCGGTGTAAACACAACTTAAAAGGTAAACTTCTGCTACATGGATCTCTAAGATCATTGCCAAAACCGAGTTTGACGCACTCCTGTATAAAAGAATACAAGTTAACGCTTTGCGTAGATTTCTCTACCGCGGAATCCAGATCTGTTGCTTAAATAACCCTTCTGGTGACTTGCGATTTCGACAAAATGTAACTTTATATCGACATTTTAGAGAAAAAGGTAAACAAAGGGCAATTTAAATTAAACGAATCGTGAATGAAAAGTTAACTTAATGTTTACACTTGTGATATTGTTAGAAGTTTTAGTGTTTTTACTGCCAATTATACGATAATGTGTGACATTCATGGAGCCCATTGTGCCCTATTAAAAAGTAAACAGCAAATTATTTTATGAAAGCAGGCAGTTTCTAAAGTAGATATAATATTACTTGGCGATGATGAAGTCGGACGTTAATATATATATTGGAACTGCAAAACGTGGCAGAATTTGAAGACAAAGAACGGCAAACGACCTGGTTTATTGGTGGGGTGGAGATGGATGTTGAGTTCCTGGTTGATTTGTGTTGTCTGAGTTTTTCCGCTTTTAAAATCGATTGCCGCGATCGTTTACATTTCGTATTTGATTACCAAGTTTTCCTTGATTTTTCCTTTAGGTGTGCTATAGCTTAATCGAATTGTACTACAAAGCTTGCTGTTTCGTGATAACGGCTCTCATTTCCGATATAAGGGCTGAAAACTTTGTGTGAGTCTTTCAGGTTTCATTTTTTAAACTCGTTTTTATAGTTCTTCAACTTCAATTAAAATTACAAGAAAGCTTATAGTGAAACACAAGGTTAAGAAGCATTAACAACTCATACACTTCGCATTTGTGAAGGAACATTTGGCCACATTTCGTCTAAAGTGTAATAATTCAATATTCAGTAGATTTTTTCATCTCCATTAAGATAAGGTACGTTCCGGAGATTTACGGCCATATAAAAATTGGAAAAAGGTACAAAGAAGCATCAAACACGAACAGTATAACGACGTTAACCCAGTGTTGCAATAAGCATGTATAAGTTTCGTCGAGTGGTGATAATGATGGTCAAAATGATAGAGATATCAACTTTGGCAAAACAACAGTTTCCACTGCGCCATCGAAAACAAAGGCAGAAGTTTTTGGCACAGACCGATACCAATTCAAAACATTCTTATTAAGTTGTAAAGGAGATGATTGCAAAGAACAAATCAAACTGATTTGAGTTGTCTAAAACTTAAAAATGTAAGCATCTCTTTTATACAGCTAACACGAAACTATGCGACGTGTAGTAATAACTGGGAACCAACTAAATAACATACAAAAAAAAGCCTATTTCTTTGAGATGATCAGTTTGGTAAAAGCACCCTCAGTAAAACAAGAAAGTCGATTTTGGTAGTTAATTTGGAGACCGAGTAAAACTTAAACATTTAACCGGATATTGTTTTTATTAAAGTCCAATTGCTTGTATTGCTTTTTTTATTTGTTAAAAATAAAAAGAAAACATATTTAAACTTACCAATCTGAATTTCTCCGATGACACTCCCAAAATCGAACTTCTTCCATTGGCTTCAGCAAATTTGATATTCTCTTCGGCAAACATTGAAACCGATAAAAATGGTCCCAAGTAACTACATTTGACAATTTCTCGTCCGGGTATTTTCGTGCAGATCTCTGGTAAAAAATTCACTTGTTTTGCCATTAAATCACAAATTGGACGGACATTGCCAATTTTTATGACAATCAAGTTGGCCAATGTCTGTATTTGATCCGTATGTATATAGGTTGTGCAAATATTACGTTGCATACCCATAAATAATCCACGCAACATTTGTCCAAATATCATTTCAAAGTCTTTCTGATTCGTATACGTTTCAGCCACTAAATCGTGCAAAAATTCCTCCGGTACTCGCTCCTGATATATTAATTCTAACAAACTTGACTGATCCATATAATAAGTTAGATTCTGATATATTCTGTCTGTTAAAACAAGCACTGTTGTTCGCATGATGGACAGATGAACAAATGATAAAGTTGTCTTAAATAAGGGATCTACTGATACATCCGGTTTGTTATTGATATTCTGATAATTTTTATAACATTTAATGAGATATAAAAGTACACTTGTTTTTCCCTGACGTAGGGCTTTCAGTGCTGGTGCAGGACAACAAGATTCACCAACATTCGATCTTGATGTGCTTGGTTGATCTGCTCTTGATTCCATATCTGTATTACTACCACCCGCCACAACATTAGCAAGTATTTCCTGTACTTCAGTATCGTCACTTTTTATCTTTTTGGGGGTAGAATACTGATCACTATTATCTGAATCAATTGAATCCGACTGATCGTTGTTGAATATTTTTAAAACACACTCCATCAGAACGTCTGTGACAAGAGTTTTAAAATCATATCTTTTCTCTGGATACATTTCGATGAAATTGCCAACTTGTGGACAAATCATAGTTCCACTGCTGTTGTCATTCCAAGTGGCATTGAGAATTTTCGAAACGATTTGTTCGATTTTCTCTTCGGTGGCTTCGATTGTTGGGATCATAAGACAAGGACCTTCAGTAACAGGTGATGTGTTTTCGCTGGTTTCCATATTTTCGATGCCTGAATCTGAATCTTTAAATTTCTCTGTAACATCAGTGGATTTTGTTACTATGTTAATCATTGATGTACATTCGTCTGTTTCCATTTTTTGCACTGCATCATTTGAAATTGAGTTTGATGGAACAGTTGCAGCAGGTGATGTGTTGAGTGCTTGTAAGTTAGATTTATTGGTATCTAATGTCATCTGTAGGGCATTTTTAACTAACCGTGACTCTTTGGCCACGTTCGTTGTACTACGGGGTGCTATCAAATAATCATTACATAATATTTTTTAAGTCCTTCAGCATAGAATTGGATTAACTTACTTTCTTGTGCTTGAGAAGTTTCAGTCTCTATAACACGTGGAGTTGTGTTCAGGCCAGCGGCTAAAGTACGTAGTCTTCTGGCTCTAATCTGTTAGCAAAATGAATAAGAAATATATTAATAAAGGTAAATATTTTTTTTTATAAAAAGAAATATGATGGAATGTCTGCGAGAGGGAGCTATCAAAATAAAAACCTCAGCTTCATTTAAACGAAGACGACAGGTTATGTAATCAATTTGCTAGCATGGGTATATGAGAAAATCTTGAAATACCTATAAAACAAAAAAAAAAAACTGGCGTATTGCTTCGTCGACAGCAAGTTTATTTACGACTCACGATTATAAGAAAAAGATGTCAACAGAGAACCTGAAGGTATCCTGAAGGCGTATATGTATCTGTCGGTATTGCATACAGGATAGGTGATTGACATGTGACATGTCATCGAATAATGAATTGTAGTTATACCAGCGAATTACTTCACGTCGCGGATGATAAATTGAATACTGTTGATGACCTTTTGAGAATTTCCAGGAAACAGGAAAATGATCTTACGATCTGCATATGAAATGTTAGAATTGGTAAAAATCTGTCTGCACCTAAATGAGTACAAGAATACCACAAAACATATAAAGCTAATAGTAGGAATAGAAATCGGTTTTCTATGATAAGTCATACAAAAGTGTCACTACGAAAGCGATGTTTGAAAGTCTTAAGGTAATAAATTAATTTAGAATAATACAGAATACAGGGAAGGGCTGATAGTATGGAAAAACTATATCTTACGAAATTTTTTTATGATAACAAAGACAAAAATTCAGCAACATAATCTTGCATTTATATTAGGCGATGACAGCCACGACTGTTGTGTATACGAGGTCTGTTCAAAAGGTTTAAGCTTAGTGACAGCCTAGTGCGGAAGCTCAATTTTTCCACGACCATAGCAAAACTTAGTCGCCCGCATAGGGAGCACGTGTAAGCATTTAAATAAAAGTCATTAGGTTTAATTTTGGAAGAGAATGGCAAAAAAAAGTTGAACAACGTTACTGCACCAAAGTGTACCAGCGAGAGATTTTGCGTCACTTTCGGGATGCAATGATGACGCTAACGGCCAAACCTCTGGGTAAATAGCAGTCATCACGATAAAGCACCCGATTAATCTTTACACATGATTCGGAGATTCTTAGGCAAAAAATAACACATCTTTGGTTCACCAACGTCCTTACTTTCCTCACCTCGCTCCCTTTGACTTCTGGCCTACATATGTATTTCTCCAGTTGAAAATACCATCAAATATTAGACCACGGAAGACGTTATGCAGATTGTGACGGATCATCTGCGCTTCATTCCAGATAATGATTTAAAGCATCACTTCCAGCTACTCCATTACAGTTGGGAGTAAGATGTGGTAGCTCGAGGGAAGTACTTAAAGGGATAAGCGTTATGATTGTATTTCAATATGATTCATCTCAATGATTGTATTTTAATAAATGATCATAAATAAAAGCCGGATACTTATCCAAGCGACGTCGTATGGCAAAAGCAAAGTAAAGGTAACTATGTAGTATATCCAATCTGAAGACAGAAATAACGCTATCCACAGAACTATTAATGACATCTGAAGATAAACCGGCAGAGTGCACACAGAAATTCGTTCGTGGGAAAAATTTATTTCCAAGAAAGTGTGTCCTATGAATAAAAACGACAATATCATCATGAAATACTGTCTAAATTACTGAAAAATCAGATTTCTTAACATGATGTATCAGATTTAACTAACAATTATATGTGAAAATCATTATCAACACCTTGATTGAATCCTATTATAGCGGCCAAGCCAGAATACTTAGCAATAGATCAGATTCTAAAGAAAAACCCCAAAAGTTACAAACCTATACTAAACATCTAGACAGATTTATAAATATCAATGACTCATTCCTTATGACGATAGAAAATTCTCGTTGCCTCGTGGTAGTAGGTGATAAGCTCACTGAAACCTTCAAAGCCAAAAAGAAGGTATTAAACAACGTAACCCACTGTTAGAAATTGAAACCAACAACACAATCTATCCAAAGTGCTGCTCTATGTACATATGTCGATATCATTGACAACATTTGAAGAACGCAAGAAGCAAAATTGAGTCTGACGCGAAAAATATTTTTAACTGAAAGGGAAACTTAACCCCGACTCATAAAAGTCCTAATTTACATTCGCTCCGTTATTAGAATTGAAAACGATATCCAACCAAATATTGGCTAAGAAGGTAACTGAACTAAACTGAATTGAACTTAAATAAATTTCTCTCTCTCGGAAAAATACAGGTTATCTCCTATAACGCTTTTACTATTCCAGTCTTGCTTTAATGACTTTGTTACTTTTTAAAAGATTTGAAATTAAAATCTTTGAAGCTTTGACATGCTTCATGTACGTTTTATATCGAACTAACGATAACGTTAAGCTGCCAGGTAAAGTATTGTTTCCTCAGATTTCTTATATATGAATTCATTGCACGAGTTAGAGTGGAAACGTACTCTTCTTATTTATATTAAAATTTAATTAGCAATGTATTTTAATAAATAAATTAAAGAAAAAAACAACAAATACATATTATAGTTCAAATTACTATTTTGCGCAAGAAAACCATAATAAAATAAACGCAAAAGTATTTTATGCATTCGGAGTAAGTAAATTAGACTATAACCTACCTTGTACCTACAAATCGAACAAATCAAAGTATCATGGAATGTCAATCGCGCGACAAAGTAGAAAGCAGCTCTACTTGGGCTTTGATGTCGAGTTTACGACGAGTTTACGATCAAAAATGTCAGAAAAGCCTGAGGTTACATTTCGGATTGCTCCATAAGAGCCCATTGTTTCTACTCAATATGTAAAAGCGCGACTGCGCGAACGCGACATTGTGAATTGGCGTTAGTACTTCAAAAGATGTACGATCTAATGTGAGTGAAAAGACTTTGAATAGAAAATTCGACAACGAACCAGCAGTAACAATAAAGACGTATACCCTGTTCAACAAAAATCTGCAGCTCAGGCCTTATGAGAAAGCTTTTTATTCGAACTCAGTTTTCAGTTCAAAATTCTACAAATTACCACCGCAGCCCTACTGCCATAACATTGAGATCGTAAATACAATTATGTAATTTGAAATTATAAATTAAGGTCATTGTACAAAGATTAAGTGAAATCACATATCGCCTTAATCAGGATGAATTGTAAATTGTTGGTGTGATTTGAACGAAAGGATTTTACGCACGCCCAAGTTCTAGCAGAATGTGTACACATGGTTTGCTTATATTTATACAAAAAATTTCAAGCACTTTTCGACGTTAATCAATCAATAACGTATCAAAGCACTAAGCTTAAAACAGACAGAGTGATCATGTCAAAAGAATTGTTGATCTTTACATTGTTCCAAATGAAATGCTTCTATTCGTTTCACTTTGTTTTCTTACAACAAAAAAACGAGCAACTTTCAAAATGAAAGGCGTTAAACTATTATTTACAGAAGCACTTCAGAAAGTGGACTGTGAAAATGGCTTGTTTGATGCGCTTTGCGCGTTTTGTACTCATTTCAATATTCGATGAGTAATTGATAGGCCGAGCACGCAACTTATCTGGTTGTGAGTTCAACAAAGCACAATGGTTAACGAAAAGTTAACCCGAAATTATGAGAAATCCGCATAAATCGAAAAGGAAGAATTATAGAATAAACAAAATCAACAGGACACTTTACTGTGAAAAGGAAATTAAAGTGTCACCAATACAAACTCCAAATTATGTAGTTTCTCAACAAAAAAGATAATTCTTTACGAGAAACCTTAGCGAGAAAGATGTTTGAACGTTTTTGAACAGTACGAATGCTTAGCAACATATTGTTTACTGGGTAAACATATTTTCATATCGATGGCTGTGCTAATGAATAGAACTTGAGATATTGGTGTCCCGAAAACTCTAGGAAAAGCCATCAAAAACGTAACTTTGACACCGACACGGGGTTGAAGAATGAGTACGTAGCACTCATTCGCAAAGCAGCTTTGGGAACGCACAGGTATTTAATGACTTTATTTCTTATTTAGACTTTGAGTCGCAGCCACATAATATCTTCCACTTAGACAGAGGAAGCATTTACAGAGTAGTTTTGGGGAATACATCGGGCTGTATTAGGTGACTCACTTGTAGATTCGGTGGTAGTAGTTGTTGGCGAACCGGTTCCAATTTGGCTTCATTGAAATAAATATAATAAGGTAAATACCAGATGTACCATTTTGAAAATTAAATCGAAAGTAAGACAAATTTGGCAATCTCTGTCTATATCAAACAGGTATCTCAAGTGATTATTATCAAAAGTTCATTGAACTGCACGGTTTACATGCCGTGTCATACGATTCTAAGTACACACGCACAAACTTATTAAGCATACATTTCCAACACGAGTAGTTTAATCAAGGATATCAAAACAGTATTGTCGTCCCAAATATATGATCAATGTGTTAAGTATAGATCAAAGAGCTAAAACTTACCTCTTCTGGGGATAATTCACTCATTGTTGCTGATGCTGTTGAACTTCTTTTCTTCACTCCTCAGTTAGTCAGTCACTCACGGTTAAGCAAATGATAAATATTATTTGTTAATTTCCTCGATAATGCAATAAATCCGCAGCTTCTTTGCGTTTCTGTTTTGTTTTTTGTTTTTATTTTTTTTTTTGCTTCTGGTCTTATTGTTGTGTCCAATGCCCAGTTCACTGCTTTTATTGTTTATTTGGCAATTTGCCCTATTTCAGTTGGTCGCTTCTGTCACCCTGTCCCCTTCTTACTTCTTTAGTGGGTTCTTCGCTCCCACCAACAATACCCAATGCGTAACAAGGTGAAAACTTAAAATTTCTTTGCTGTTTTTTTTTTATTTTTTATTTTATATATATGTATATACTCTTTACCCCTATGTGGGTTCCCGAAAAAAGTTCCCCTTTCTTAGTAGTAGCAATATACAAAAGAGCTCCCACCGCCACAAATAAAGAGAGGCTAACTAACTTTCAAAACAAAACAACTAAGTTCTTCCGACTTCTTTTGCAAAAGAAAATGAAGAGACTAAAAAAAATATTACGCTTTTGTTACTCGTCGTCGACGTTTGTTTTTCCTGAAAGCAGACAAAAAAGAAAAAGAGTATTTTGAGCGATTTTCCTGAGCTGTCGATGACTTCTTTGTTCTCGAAAATATGCGTTTTCTTTTATATGGGAGACGTTGAAGATGATGATGATTTCTCCTTGCCAAGTGTCAAGTTTATAATTAATAAAGCAACATTTAAAACTTTTTTAAGCAATGCAAGCAACAACAAAATTGCACTTTTATAACAAAAAAAAAACAAACAAATGCACCAGCAGCAGGCCACATATGTACTTTACGTAGGCACTTGCAGAAACTACTTTGAAATTGCAATTAAAAAAAAGGAACCAAAAACAAAAGATAAAATAACTTTTCGTTTTTCTATCGTATTTTCGTTTTTTGTATGTTGATTGATTTTCAATTCGCCTTACTTCGTTCGGGTTTTCAGTTTTCAGTTTTCAGTTTCAGTTTTCAGCAAATCATTTTTGTGTCAAATAATTTTTACAGTTAATTTTAGGGCAAAAATCACTGGATTGTATCATTAAAAATATTACGATAGTTGTTACTGATAACTAATTGGCTGATTGAAGAATAATTTAACTTTAAAATCTTTTGAGCGTATAGATAAATAAACTTTATTCACTGTTTCCACACTGACAATTTTACCTACACTCTTCTTTTGTGATATTTTCTTTCGTGATTATTCGGAACGGACAGACTTCTTCATATGACTACGGAAAACGGCAAACTGAATACAAGCGAATTGAAATTTGGTGCAATTCGCTGTGGTCCTTAGGCTGCGGTTACATTTTCACCCATTAATTATGAGTGCGTTTTGTGGGAGACATACTAATAATAAATTATGGAATAGTTATTGTAATTTTAGTCATATATTGTATATATTTACGTATAAAATTGAATGAATATCTGTATTTATTTATAAAAAGGAATCTGAAATACGTAAGTGTATATATAGCATTTCCTTTGTCAAATAGCTTTATGAAGTTCTAGTCGAGATAAGTGGAATTAGGACCTTATGATTGGTCTATTCTATTCATATATTCGAAAAATATTTTTGAGGAGCAATTTTAGGTTGTTAAATAGTAACGTATCATGTGAGTTATTAATAATATTTCCTAAGAATGCACTTTAAAAGCTTTTAGGCATATGGCTGCTTTTGACTGAGTGAATTTGAACAGTTAAGTTGTGGGTTAGATTTTAGACGATTTGGGACTCTATCTCACCAATATTGTGTTGAATGTTGACTGAATAGTTTTTAGCAGCATTCTACACACAGTGGCGTAGGATAATCTTCTTTCCCAATTCATCCCTATTTAATATCGTCGTTGAATCGAGTTCTTAGTTAGAGAAATAATTCAATATGAAACGTATCGCTATCCTGCTCAGGTATGGATGGCAAAATTTCCTTTACCAATTGAGTAACTTCATCAGGGTATGATAAAATACACAAATTATGGTTCAAGAAGAACATGGGAAACATTGGATGGCACGATATATGTAACTGAGTAGCATACATAGCAAAAAGGATAATCTCAAATCATTAAGTTACTGTTTTTTTTTTAAGTGATCTTAATTTCGATTATACTATTAAATCTTCAACTGCTAATCGGTTTAAACCAGACAAGAATCACCTCGTGTTGCTGTAACCACCAAAGTTTAGTCAGGTTTGAACGTGGATTTATTCCGATCTCAAGATTTCAAACCGAAAATAAAAGTTAAATATATGTATATTATAAAGACAAAAACTAAAATAGCCAAAGTTAGCATTTTATTTATTAACACCGACGACAATTCAAAAGTCTTAAACCTATTTGTTTTGTCAACCGCCCCGAAAAGCGATGATTAACTGAGTTTTATAAGTCGTGTTCCTTTTTACAGAAAAAATATAAGACCCTGAATTCGTGATTCATATAATAGTTCAGAAACACTGTAATTTACGATAAGAGCTTGAATGTTTTCATTTTCATTTCACCTTATTTCGACATCAGCTGTTAGAATTGTCACTCTTATCATTCTTCAATTCCCAAAATAAAAACACATCTCATTGATCTCACCTCATCCAATAATTAAATAATAAATTTACGTAGTTTCGTCAGTCCTTTTTAAATCGTTTCCAAGTAATTATGGCTGGTCTTTATATAAATGGAATGAAAGATGACGAATCAGTTCAAAGTTTCGATGGCTTAAGTAAGTGGGATCTAATTTATTCCATCGCATATTGATACCCATATTTTGTAGGTAGTTCAGTGCAGGCTCTTATAAACGCTGCAATAGAAGCAAGAAAGAATGCTTACTGTCCATATAGTAAATTTGCAGTTGGTGCAGCTATAGAGACAGAAGATGGTCAGATATACACAGGGTGCAACATAGAAATCGGAGCATATAGTACTTCGATTTGCGCTGAAAGAGTTGCGGCTTCGAAGGCCATAAGCGATGGGAAGACGCAGTTTACAGCAGTTGCCGTAGTTGGATTACAAGAAAATGCTTTCACAACTCCTTGTGGAATGTGCAGGCAGTTTCTGATGGAATTTGCTAAAAAGGACATTCCAATTTATGTAGCAAAACCCATAAATCCACCATTACGTGTTTTGTGTACAAGCATTTTACAACTATTACCCAAAAGTTTTAGTTTATAAGGGCTTCGAATATTTATGTTTACGTATTTACTCATACATTTTTTTGATGAAAATATATTTAAGATTCTGTGTGGCTATAGTCTACTGTTTTTCTTAAAAATGTATAGTTACGATTCGTTTGAAAAACTATGACTTGGTAATCGATTATGTTAACCCAATCGACGCAAGAACTAAGTTATAACTGAGTGTAAAATTTCGTATACGTGCGCGATGGTTTGGAGGCATAATGCTTGCTGAACTAAGAAAAGATTTCAAACTGTTTATCCTGGGCATGGAAAGTAGTGGTATACAGCAAAGGCGATGTTATTGAAGTGATACCCTCGGCTCTGACTGTAGAAAATCAGACTTTGAAAAGAGAAAAAGTGTCAATTTCAAGAGCATTATTCGATATTGTCAGTGTGAAAACTTGGGGAATATGCATAAAGAATGTTTGGATACTCTTAAGGAGATTGATTTGTTTAATGTTTTCATTGAAGCCCATTGACACATTATAGTGATTGAGATTCTATAGATTATACGCCGACTCACAACCCGATTGGATTGTTAATGTCTTCGATTGGTCAAATTGTGACTCAAAACGAACAGAAAGGTGATTGTTGCGATTAAATCGGCGGGGACCAATTTGCTATCAGTGTCTCAAATGGCCGTTCGCGAATATAAGGTAGTCTTCAATAATAGCGATAACTGCGGCGAGTAAAACGACACTAATAACCCCGGTCTAAAAATTTGATACCTTGTTTTGTTGCGAGTACATCATCCGAATTAATCAAATTAATTACTTAGAAACGACCTTTAAATCACATCACTTGTGGTGATTCATCTAAAAGTTAAAGGGACTATTTTTAATAAAATCTTAAATGAAAAACGGTTTCGAAATTTCGCAGGCGATTCAAAAGAGTACTTAAATCCAGCAAAGCAAAATGTTTGCAGAATTTCACTTCGTCACTAGGCCCAAAACTCATCTTGTAGTAAAATATGGCATAACATTCGCTGCCTAACCTGCGACCATAGTCAAAAAACTATAAGAGTCATAGAAACTCCCACTGGACCCCTATCCTCCCCTGCTGACATTAGTTACCACTTCGCTCTTACTTGGTTAAACCTATCTAAAGATGCAAATTTCCACCCAATTTCATCAACAGGAAAGATGCTACTTTATCCACTCCCTTCCATAGTGGTCCTATCTCTCCATTAGCTCGACGCATTGAAGGACAAATCACAAAATTAGAGTTCGATTGCTGTCTTAACAAGCTTAGCAGCAAAACTCCAAGTAGAGACAGGATATCGTACCCTATGCTGAGAATCTCCCTTCTTCAACTACCTTTAGGCTGGTGTCATTACATAATAATATCCGCAATACAGGTCTTATCCCCCACAACTGGAAATTGGCAAACGTACTCCTTCTATCAAAACCAAAGAAAAATATAGACGATGTTTACGGTTTTCGACCAATTTCACTTATTCCATGTATGTCGAAAGTACTTGAGAAAATAATTGCCAAGAGATTACTCTGGTTCATCCAATCAAAAAATTTCATAAGCTCAAACCAAGTAGCTTTTCAACCAGGCAAAGGTTGTGCTAATGCATTACTTCATATTGACTTCTACGTTTTTAATGCCTTCTCTGCCCGCAATCATGTCACAATTCTTGCATTGGACTTCGAAAAAGCGTTCGACAGAATTGGCATCCACCTAGTCCTAGATAAACTTAGATCAAAATCTGTTTATTCGTTCCCTACCAATCGTAAAAACCATAGTAGTAACTATATTCAAAAGTACGTGGTAAATTTGTAATAGGAACAGATAGCTTGTTGAAAATCCTAATAATAACGTCTTAATCAACGTCTTAACATCAACAAAATCAGAGACGGTCTCATAAGTTAAAGCTGATGTGGATCCCTAGCCATGTAGGCATAATGGGAAATGAACTTGCTGACATCAACGCCAATTCTGCACACCGTCCTCCAGTTTATAAATCGGCCACATACACCAAACTCGATCAATAACGACTCGTTAAAAACAATCTCAGGGCAAAAGAACTCCTGGATTGGTACAGCTACATTCATCACTATTCAGCCATTAACACTGACCGATCACATTCCATTTATCGCAGCTCTTCTTCTAAATCGATGAACACGATTTTAAGAAATCCTAATCACGATAATATTGTTAAAATGTACAACCTCATGAAAATGTCTAATTTTAATACTTAATTTTAGGAAGAGCTAAAGTCTGGAAAGTCTTTCTGTACTTTTTAAATTGATTATTCAAGGGCTTTGGATATTCACTACATATCTATAGGTACAATTCCTACATATATACCCAACTTTTTGATCATGTGATTAGCAAAATAAAAGACTTTTGTTCGTAATTTTTTTATTTGTAATAATAATATTATAATTCAGCATAAAAAATACTGAGAACCAAATTTATCTTTTAACATAATTTAATAAAACAAAAGTAAAAAAGGGCATTTGATCAATTTGTTGACTTTGCGAAACTGTTCCTACTTAGTACTTCGTATGGCCTCCTTTTGCTTTGAGGACCGCTTTTATTCATCTTGGCATGGGTTCTATTAACTTTTTACATTGATTTGCTGTGGTATTTTGCCAAGCAGTTTGATTGCGGTACCATAATTCATGCAAATCCGGACAATCTCCAGACAAATCCGAAACAGCACGTTTAACCTCAACCCAAAAATGTTCAATCGAATTGAAGTTTAGAGATTGTGGTGGCCAATCATGCCACTTTTCCAAACTTGTAAGGAGTCCGTCTTCCAGGATGGTGATGTATTGAGTGGCATTCATGCGACCCACCAATCTAATGCATTCACCAACCCCTTCCATACACATGCATCCCCAAATCATAAGACTTCCTCCTCCAAATTTAAATGTTGGTTTGATATGGCGATCGCTGATTGGCTTACCTGACTTTTTCCAGATCCATCGGCGACCATCGGATCCAAGACGGTTTATTTTTGTTTCATCTGACCAAATTACCCTTGCCAGCCTTAATTTCTTATGGCGGTCTGGCAATAGGGGCTTCTTAATTTTAGCGCGTACATAAAAACCGTTCCTGCGAAAATTTTTCTTACAGCCACAATTGTTACATTAATCCCATCTTTTTGGTGCCTTATTAATCTGGGCCGCATTTTCATATACTCCATATTTAATCAACCGCACACTACGCCTTTGCATATTTGATATTGGTTTCCTTCGAGACTTATTCTTTTCAACATCAGGCTTAAAATTTTTGACTATTTTGGATACAACTCCCACTGAAACTCCAAGTTTTTAAGAAATTTGATTTAATTGTCTTGGAAACAATTAGCCTTTCTACTATCTTAATTTTGGAGACAACAAGTTCTTTCATCTACCATCAAATTTAAAACAATTAAAAGGCCTGTTTAAACTGAAATTTAAATTTACCTTAGGAAGGAGTCTTATTTTAATTCTTTAAATATTTTTATTTTTAACAAAAAAACACAGAGAAAACTCCACACTTAGCCAAACTTTGGACTCAAAATATGCACTGCGACAGTGTCAACAAATTGATCATATGCGTTGCCTATGAACATTTACGAATTCTCACCAAATTACAGTGCATTTTCGTTTGCTTTTGCTGTGCTGATTCATAATCACTCCACTTATTTTGGGTGAAAATTTAGTTGCTCTAACTGTTGAACTTAAACAGTTACAACAAAAAATTATACTTTGCTCTGATCATGTGATCAAAAAGTTGAGTCACTGTATATAACATATATATTTGGAGAGAGGTCATCAGATCTGAGCGCAATTCATATAAGATCTCTAGAAACATTGTGAACCTTTTTTTTAATGAAGATGATATGCAGATTTTGTGGAGCGTCGATCCTTCAGCCGTAAAAGCCTCTTCTTCATAGGTTAGGAATCGGATCGGCTCTCATAATTTCAGATCCAGATTGTAGCCGGCTTTGTCACCTGTTTTTTTTCTTTTTAATGTTTATTAGACGACGAGTTTTGCTAATCTACAGTTAGCCGTGGTTCGATATTACACTTTTTTATTGCAGATCCCTATTGATGATAAACTAGCTCCTGCTTTCTTTGAATCTTCTTTGGCCTCTTCATACTTAATTCAAGATGCATTTTGTTTGTTTCGCCATTTTCATATGAAATCGTTGTGGCCACGAAGCTGCCCGGTTTTATGGCAGGACAGCCATAAAGCTTTTAAAAATAAAATTGTTACTGAATAGAAGAGGTAGTGAGACAATTTTGATATTGTTTAGGCGAGTTTATATTTAATTAACATACGAGGGCAAGGTGAAAAGTGCACGTATTATTAGTTCGTACGAACAGTTTCAACTTGTTCTCTCAAGTACATATGTAGCTTGTTTACACGAAATTTCGAGTAGATGACTTGCGTGTTTATCGTTAAAATGGATACACTTGAATACCGCGCGGTCATAACATTCGTCGCTTTGGAGTAATTTCTCCTAAGGAGATTCATCTAAAGTTGACAAGAGTTTACGGGGACTCTGCTCCTTCCGCGTCAATCATTAAGATGTGGGCAGCTGAATTTAAACGTTATCCCTCGAAGATAACCCACGTGAAGGACAGCCAAAAATCGCAGCCACACCCACAATCATCGATTTCATGTGCGAGTAAAGGTGTGTGAGATAGCTGAGCCCCTGGGTATATAGAAAGAAAGGGTGCGAAGCATCTTGCACAAAAACTTAGGAATGCGACAGCTTTGCGCAAGATGGGTGTCCCATTTGCTGAATGCCGATCAAAAGCAAATGCGCAAACGATTTTCACAGCTATCTTTTGACTATCTTTTGATCTTTTGGCGATTTCTCACCATGGATGAGACATGGGTCCACCACTACTAGCTAGAAATGAAACAGCAGCAGTTGATCAAATCTGCCGGAAAGGTCATGGCCAGCGTGTTTTGGGATGCAGAAGGGATCCTGTTAATTCGAAACCTTGAAAAAGGCAGCAAAATTACAGGCAAATATTACTCCAAACTTCCTGACCAGCTGGAAGCCAAAATTCGGGAAAAGGGGTCTGGCTTGAAGAAGAAAAAAAATCATCTTTTATCAAAATAATGCACCTGTACGCAAGGGTGCGTAGGCGATGGGAAAATTGCGGGGTAGGATTTGTTCAGCCATCCCCCCCATTCTTTTGACTTCAGACAGACTTCCATCTGTTCCCAAATTTGAAGAAATTTGTTTCTGAAAAGCACTCCGCATCCAATGAAGAAGTTGAGAGGGCCGAAGATGAATATTTTCACCGCCAGACCCTCACTTCTGGGAAGGAATACTGATGTTAGAGAAACGCTGGACCAAGTGTGGTGAAATCAAGGGAGATTGTGTAGAAAATAAAATCCTTTTTACCTGAAAATAGCAGTCTTTCATTGTGGTTCTGTGATCCTCCTACTCCAGAAACCAATTAGAGGTTCTGACGAAGTGTAGGGGTCTTTTGACATCTATTGTTTAGACCGCTTAAGTCATTGAAGAGGAATGCTCCAAAGTGGAGTTTTCTTTTTTTGGGGAGAGCTGTACATGTACAAAGAAGGTGGGGGATTGCCTTCTTCTCCTCCCCATGCATGCAGCTTCGGCAAATGTCGTTTGTAAACATGCCAAGCCTTCTTGAATGTTTACCTTAAAGATAGTGCTAAGTGATGAAACCTGTGATAACGCTGAGATGTTTTCTGTTTCCAAAGATCAAACTCTTAGAACAATTTAGATACAGCTTTGGCCAGATTTGTTTGGTCGCTAGACTTGTTGACACAACCGTCCGCCAACGTGTAAATATTTTGAGATTAAACTGTAGGATTTTTTTGATAGTCATTCGCATACGCGACAACCCTGCTACCACCCGCTTCCAGGTAAAAATATAAGCAGTTCCAGAGAAGGGGTGAAAAGACTCCGTTCTACGGTGTATCTCTGTTGATACATTTTTTTTTTTAGAAAATTGCAGTTGATTGCCCCGCTTTTAAGCATAAGATTGATCAGCAGCGTGTTCCCTATAATGTAGTGATTGTTCAATGTGGCTAGAATGTAGAGCCGTTTCCATAGACCCTCCTTTACAGAAGTAATGTTACGCTATGGATACAAATTTTGGATCAAGATTAGATCGTATTTATATGGATATCAATCAATTTATAGTTTTCAGAAGCAAAGATGACAGGTCTCAGGTGAGTCAGCTCTACACAGCTTCTTATAATATTCTCAAGCGATGCAGGATGTTATCAGAGGACCTTTGTAGCTCAGCAGGTATTATACCGTCCGGCCCAGCGGATTCGTATGGTTTGAAGCTATGCAGTGGCCGGAGTAATTTATCCCTTGTGCTGAAACCATCAATTTTTGCGCAGTAGTCCTGTTGAGATTGTTACTGGCCGTGAATGGGGCGTTACCTGGAAAGTGTGTATTCAGTGGCAAGTTGAGTGATTCATCACTTTACGTCATCCAAGAGCCGTTGCGTTTTTTCAAGGAGAGTATTTTTCTTTTTACCCGCGATGCTTCATTACCGAGAGTAAAAAAGCCGGTTTAACGAATGCCAATATTACTAGTACCAACACACCTTATATCTGTTGCTCCTATAACTTAAACAAAAGGCAATTGATTTTTCAAAGGCCTTTTGCCATTTATGGTAAAATTAATTTGATTCAGAATATTTAGAGATTAGGGTCGACATTAAGAAAATTATTTAAAAAAAACCTGAAGAATAAAAATGTAGAATTGCAACTTACCTTAGTAATGAAACGAGCCGCTTTCTGCAAAAATTGGTTTCCTTTGTTTTGTTAATGTTGGTAAAACTTATTCTTTCAAAAAATCAAACGACGGTACTGATAGTGGTACTCTCAAAATTTGGTTTTGATAAATGCGAAGATTTATATATGCTTAAATGATAAAATTCACCATAATCTGACCTTTATCGATTTATATGGTGTAAAGTAAATTTTCGATTTTTCGGTTGTAAAATAGATCTATAGATATGAACACGGCTTTTAAACAAAAGGCTATAAAGAACAGCACTTAACAATGACATTCTCACAACTAATCGCTCAAGCGATGACGCTTAATAAAATGCCACCAGTCGCTCGATCTCACAGTCGCTCATCGCTTATTGCGTGGCCTTAGCTTAAGGCGATTCTTTGTTTTTAGATCAAATAAGAAATATTATCGTCACTGTTTTGTCGAATCGTTTTTGAAAATTAACTTTTGGACCGAAAATAAAATGCTTAACCAAAAATAAAGAAACTGATAAAATTTTATTACCGCCAATGGAGATTACTTTCAACTATGATAACCATTTGGCAGTAAATTTTTAATGGACGTACATAATACAGTTGTCACAGGGTTCTCAGCTTTTGCCACCAACACGGGGAAGTCGTTTGAAGCAAATTCGATTAACATTTGTCGACACACTCCACAAGGTGTTGTAAAAGTATCTTTTTGATATGCAACAACAGCACATGTTATAAATTCTGTGTATCCTTCGCTAACTGCTTTACATATAGCGGTTCTCTCAGCACAAGAAGTTGGTGTATGAGCAACATTTTCAACATTGCATCCAGTAAAAATTCGACCACATTTTGTACGAATCGCAGCTCCAACTTTGAAATTACTGTACGGGGCGTAGGCGTAAGCTCTTGCGGCGATTGCAGCTTCCACCAGATCTTGATCACAAAGACCTACAGAAATAAAAATTCATACATACAGTAGATGATAAGGTAGTAGATTTGTTCTATAAAAATATACTTAGATCACTGTACGTTTTAATAGTATCGACAAATCCGTTTGCACTGTCCATGTTAATGGCCCCT
This sequence comes from Volucella inflata, assembly GCA_928272305.1. Classification (NCBI taxonomy): domain Eukaryota; kingdom Metazoa; phylum Arthropoda; class Insecta; order Diptera; family Syrphidae; genus Volucella; species Volucella inflata. The sequence continues at coordinate 108,440,326 of OV743720.1, read as the reverse complement.
GTATTACTGTTAGTTAGTCACTAAGAGTCAAGTTGTCGACTGAAGAACTGAGACATTTAGCGCGGACTTATCGGTTTTGTACTTTCTGATAATAGTGCTTTGATCATATAAAACAGAAATCAAATCAACAATTAATAAGTGAACGTAAAAAGGTATAAAGTAGCTTTTTCAACTCAATTCATGACGGCATCATTTGATTTAATTAGATTGTCTTTTAGGCTCCGATTGAATACCTAGAAACTAAAATTAGAACGTAATGTTGTAGATGTAGTTATATCTCTTAACTTTAGTGATTCACCTGAGGAAAAAGATGTTAGAGATATGAAAAGAAAACAAACAAACAATTCTTATATAAGTCAAAAATTTTAAAGGCGTGTGCGTGGAATTTTTGAACACTTGCCACTGCAGACGAACAATTGGGCTCTATGAAAGAAGTATAACAGGCTGGAAAAATGGCTACATCTTTTAGGCAGAGATCATAAGCATGCCGTGTTTAGATGGACATTTTTTAACAGAAGAAGACTACGACAAGAGCTCAGGTATTTCTGCAACATAAGCCTGATACGCGTTTGAAACGTCGGAATTTTGAGGAAACTCCAATTAAAGTATTTAAAGAGCCGATCTATGTAATTGTATCCATGTCTAGGCATCCTTTCCAGACATGTTTGATTTGTACCAGAACCGTGATCAATTAATTTAGTCAAAGTGACGCGCTGCAATGCGATTTCTTCAACATCATTCTCGAAAGAATTATGCGAAACTTACAGGCTAATATCAAGGGTAACAATGTTACAAAAGTTGTTAAATTTGAAAAGGTCTTGGAGTGATATTCCATCTAATTTTGCATAAACTGAATTTAGAGGAGAAGATAACATACAACAACGAACTGTGTCAGGCATACAGTAACGTCGACCTTTTTAGAAAGGCAACTATTAATTAGTCTTAGATGGCGAGAATGTTGAGTAAACGAATATCAACACTTGAAAAAATAGGGTGTGCTAAACAGACTTCGGAACAACAGGAAATTAGCTGATTTAGACATTAGACATGTCGAGATGAAATCCTGTTTTGACCGCCAACCGAGACAAGGGCCAAGCCTAATGCAGGTTCGTGGTTTGTGTAGGTCTCCTCTAAGCCTTGCCTGCCAAGTTCGTCGGTGAATGCATTTTCTCCGATTCCATTTTGCCCTGAGGCTAAAACAAGATCGAATGTATTTAGCATTCTCGAACGATCTTGGAAGGAAGCGAAATGTGACGACGACGTAAACCACAGAGTGAGTGTGGGATGGATGAAATGGCGGGAAAATTCGGGAATCTTTTGCGACCGAAAATTTCCACTTAAATTAAAGGGGAAACTCTACACCACGGTTGTTAGACCAGCTCTTATATATGGTTCACAGTGCTAGACAATGTACGAAGCGTTTAAAAACAAAATGACGGCAGCGGAAATGAAAATATTAAGGATGTCTAGTGGAGTCACTAAACGCGATTGCATTAGATCTACGCGTATAAGAGGAAGTCTACATATAAAGAATTCGGTAACCGAACAGCTTGAGGCGAATAGAATAAGCTGGTATTGCCACGTTCAAAGAAGATCTGCGGAAAATCCGGTTAAAAAGGCACTATCAACTACGGTCACTCCAACTGTAAGAAAACGAGGTCGGAAAAAGAATTCCTGGATTTCTCAGATGGCAAATGCGCAACAACGTCTGGGGTTAACCACTGAAGCGATCCAGGACCGATCATTATGTGGACGCGTTCTGCGGTCTGCGACATTAGCCAACCCCATAAGCGGAGCAGCAGCGATGCAGTAAAAATGGGAAACTCGTTACGCATAAGTTCGTATAACGAGGAAAGGGTTAATAAAAAGATAAGAAGAACGATCTTGGAAGGTGTGAAAGCGTTCAGGCGTAGCTTGGCTGTTTACACAGATGTATGTAAACACTTACCTCCTTCCCTGTACTTTGTAAATATAAAATAGACTCCGACCGAAACCATTCTTGAATACAGGAAAAGTCGATTTCGTACTTTCGCAGCAATAGCAGTTCTATAGGCAGTGTCTTTAAATCAGATGGGATATCGGTAAGATTAGAGTAAAAAGAAAGACCTAAGGCAGCATTAAATCTCCGGAGCGCGTTGAACAAAAGTCAATTTTTTTTTTAAAAAGAAATTCGCTTCTAAAGCAGAGCCAGACGTGCTAGGGAAAGCTGCAATGGAGCCGAAACCGCCTTTTTTCTGGTAGTCATTTCGACTACATAGATCTTATCTATTGCACCGCACTGTGCTAGTTCACACTATTTTCATTGCCGATCTTCCTAATTCTGTTTTTTTTTAAGGTGGATTTTCTGTGCATTTGATTCCTTAAACCCGCACCGCAAGCTTACTTTTGTCCAGACATCATGTGTGAGTTTTTTTTTCGCCAACGTGTTTGACCGATTCTGGTACTGCAGCCTCTGCTGCATTTGTCTGGAAATCGTGCGCGAAAAAGTCATCAACAGAGATATTGCCACTTGGCTCTGCTCGTGATAGTGTCAGTTTACCAAACGCGTTCTTGAAATATCCGCCGGATTCATTGGAGTCTATAGATCTAGACATAAAACGTCAGCGTGTATTCTGTATTTGGTGCTTGGTTTAATATTTCACCGAGATTCTTAAGCTCTGTGTCTATTAAGCCTTTCTGCCTAAGCTAGGTAGAGAAAGAGAGGAAAACCGGCTTTAGATAGTATACACCTATACTCGTATGTACCAGGATCCGATAGGCAGGTTCATTGTTTCTTAATTTAATTCCGTACTCACTAGCATTCTCTATCTTTTGTTTTATTAACCATTTTTGATTTACTTTCGTTAATATTAACACACATCCTTTTCAATTTATATAAGTCCTTCCTCTACTTTTATTCATTATTTGTTTCATTATGCTGCAAAGCAAAGCCGCCCTTATTTGGGTGAATATTTACTTACATACATGTATATTAGAATTTGTTATTTTTTTGGATACATGGCAACCAGATGAATAAGATATTTGTTATTTTGTTGAGCAGTTATTGCTGTGTTTTATTTTCTAGTTTGGGTTAGTTGGAACAAAATTAGAAATTTAGCAATTTATTTTGTTTCAAAAATGAATGAGCATGGTTTAATTGATTACAAGAAACCAATCGGCGCACAAAATGACTACCGTACATCTACTTACCGAGGACATATTAAATTGAATGAGCAGTTTTCAACCGCAAAATCGACATCTTCCTCATACATTTGTGGGCGATTAACAGGTTCATTGGGTGAGGAGTATCCTCGTAGAAGTGAGCATCAAGACGAGTATACCTTTAAGGTGAAGAATTTTTTGAAACTTCTCTAGCTCTACTGTACATATGTGTATACCAATATTTTTAATTTTTAGTCTGCAGATCAAGACATGTTTCGAAATCCGATGGTTTATAATGTAAAATATATGAAACCATTCGATGAAAAACATTTTCACTTTCCACCAAAACCTTTGCAAGCGATGTCCAGCGTCTACAGGCAAGAATTTGAATGGAAGCCTAAAACGTATGAAGAGAAACCGCCAATTCTAAATGTTCCGAATCCGATTCAAGTTGCTAAAAACATCTCAACCAACTGTGCAAAATTGGGATATGCAAAATTGCTAGATCCGTCTGGTACAACAAATAATCTGACATATGTGAGATATGCTCCAGATGAGTTGAGCATAGCCACCAAAGATTACATCACTTTTTGGAATTGGGATAAAAGGAATTTCAATGTGTATAAGGTTAACGAGCCCATGTGCGAAATTTTTAGGTCGAAAGCTTGTCCTAAACGGCGTGCAGAATACAAAAGCCTAGTTAAGCATGTTCCAAACAGTGGCCTAACAACTGAGACTAGGTCTAATTATATAAATCAAAGTTCTTTGGATTTTGATGTTACTCATATAAAGAATAGATTAATGTCTTGTTCCGATGTACCCATTGAAAGAAGAACATGGAATGACTTATACGGATCGGGAGTACGGGTTCAAAGATACATATAGGTGCGATGAATTCTGAGTAGTTGTGGTAAGATTTGTGTTAAAATGTTAGTGGGTGGACCTTTTTAAGTAAAAACGTAATAACCGGTTATTAAATTTATGTTATCTTTTGAAGGAATATAATTTAAAATCTGTGGACGAGAGCTGTCCCGCTAATGACACATGTTGTTTTTTTTGTTATAAATACTACGGCATACTTCGACATACTCGTACGTAATGTCGGAAATGAATGAACCTCATATTTAGAATAAAATATTTGTCAATCAATTCATCCGGGTTTGAGTTTAGGCGTTGCTGTAACTATTTGGTCATGTAAAAACCTTTTGTTCCGACGCTGCCAAAAAATTCTGATACTTGTGCTGTTGATGATTCTGTAAAATGAAAAAAAAAAAACAAACGACGTTCTGATCTACATGTGGAATAGTCGGAATTTTCGAATAAAATAATTGACTTATTCGATGGTTATCGAAAAATATAACCACACACGAGCATTTGAACAACAAACGTTAAGGCAAAATTCAACAATGTCATTCTGGCATGCCGTGAAACTTCCACAGAAGAAATAGAGCTACTCGATGAAAACTAGGAGTAATGCACTACACGAAACAACGTTTACATATTAGGTCAATCAACTTTGCCGCAGCACAATTTATCACTAAAGCTATCACACGGTTTCTTCAATTTACAAGCGATCGAAAAAATAGAAGTCCTACTAAAAAAAAAGAATGTCTCAAGCCGCCAAGACCCGAGTAGAAACTTAAAGTAATGGGAGTGATCGGGAAGGAGATTTTATATATAAGAATACTTCTGTATTTTAAATAGTATATAAAACTCTCTAAATGTTACATTCTGTGAAAAAAAGATAGCCCTCGTTTGGGCCATGGTTGTTTTTGTTTGTTCCATAGCTCAACGTATTTTATCACCAGAGTGCTTTAACTGTTTTATTTCCCTACGGTGTTTCTCTATTTTGGTGTAAAAGGACTGATACCTGACAAAATAGTAATGTCGGTAATTTTTAACGTTTTTTGAACAGTTGCGGGCAGTCTTAACTATGTCAGAGATGTCACACACCACCGCGTGACCGTCATCCGTTCGGTAGGTCGGAATGTAGTCACGACATGAGATAGGCTCGACAGGATTAGAAGTTTTGGTAGCTCATTTCCTTTTTAAGCTGGGTTTCCATTTGTCGTTTTAAAATTAACGAATGACGTATTTTCCCATCATTTAAAAAACTGGAAACAACGAAAAATTGCTCGTCGTTGAGGCTCAGTACGAAAATTCTTAGTATCTGCCAGAAGTGAACTGACTTACAAATCTTGTCAATGACTGACAACGAATTTACACAACAAGTGGACATAGCTGAGTTGTCAAACAAAATGTCGCCTTGTCTTTAATTGACAGTTAACATTTATTGACAATTAAAAGACAGGCTTTGGCACAGAAGGTAGGGCAATATTTCGGGTAGCTCCACCTGTTTTCGAATATTGCAAAATAAATAAAATTTGAACTTTGCTTGACTCTTTGTTATAAAGTTTTCTGTAGTATCTACAAGACTCTCGATTTTTGAACTTTAGGAACGAACATTTCCTTGTCTTTTATTTATAAACCTTATATTTTTAAATACAATTATATAGATAAATTATAACGTTCGAAGTTGAAGCAATTTGTTTTGAGATGGTTTCAAAATTAGAATTTTCGAAACTAGTCTGTGTAACCGTATTAGTAGTTCTGTCAATCAAATTTCAACTACATAAACAGCTGATTTGTGTTTAAGAATCCGCTCCAAGGAATATTTTGATATTTTTTCAAGCAAATTTAAACATTCCAGCAGACTTTTTTTTCAAAAGTTTCCTCGTCATGGCTGAAAATCTAGATAATACAAGTAAGCTAAGAACATAATTTGTCTTTAAATCAAACAAAACTCTTATTATTATTTTTTTTTATAGCAAATGCCTTAAAAGATGAAAATCAGTATCTTTATGGAGGATTCCAAAGGATTAGCTCATATGATCCAAATATGTGCACAACAGCAGCCCGTTTTAGTCCTTATTACGAAAAGGGAAATACTGCACAACCCAAAGAAAACTCCCAGATGACCTACAAAAATCTTATATATGTCCAATCAAATAATGAAGCAGTTCATGACGTCGATGCCAGAGATGGCTTGCAGCATACCGTAGATCCATCAAAACCAGTTGATCCTTCTTATCTAACATACAACAACGAAATACTAATAGAGCAACCAAATGCTGGTACAGAAGTGTTTGTTGAAAACCAAATAGAAAATTCAGTAACGTTTAATGACAAAGAACAAGATGCATCTGTTCTCTGCGATGGTGTTGGGATTGATTACATACAACAAATTGAAATTGTTGAGCTAGTCCCAATCAACTCCTGTGATACTAATCGTTTAGAAGAGAATGAAGAAGATGGCTATGCGATGCAACCATATGAGTTTCCATCCGAATGCAATATGGAAACACTTGAGGAACATTTAAGGAATGAAAATCAGCAGCTGAGCGCAATCGAAGAAACTGATAATCAGGGACAAATTTTAGCGGCTCAAATGTTGGAAAGAGAACAACAAAGAACTTTATTGGAGAGCACAATGTCACCACTGCGTTAGTATTTTTTTACTTCTTTTCAAAGCAAAAAGTAATATATAGGGTTTTAGTTGCCGCGGTTAACAATATCACTCAAAGAGATGCCGAACTTCTTTCATATTTCAATCAACATGATGAAAAAGAGCAAGTTATGAAGAAGACCAAAAGTATAATAGGAAATAATATAGGTTTTTGCAGTGCAAAAATAAGGGATTCATCTGAAGAAGATGATGATTACAGTAAGTATTGAAATTTTTTTAATTATACCATAATTTTCCTGATTTCAGCTTAAATTATTCTATGCATCTGAGGTAATATTCCCATTTAGATAAATGTAGGTGTATCTTTCTGCAAAAAAAAAAATTGATAAATGTAAAGCAGCAGAAAACACGTCTCACAACGGTTTTTTTTTATAAGACTATACACAACGGAAATTGCGAAGCCAATCGAGTATGATTTAAGTGCAGATAATTAAAAAATAACTGGACCTTATGTGTGGGTTCCCTCACAAACCCTAAGCAGGCGACAAGCAACACAAGACGTGCACATTTGAAATCCAGGCGAAAGTCAAAGGAAAACTCGTTGGACATTTATTCGATAAAATGTATTCAAAATTAACACGGATCCCTGTTGACGTATCTTAGCGCGTTACTTAATGACAATATTCACTAGGCGATCGGAAGCCTAATCAGGTGCGAATCAGCTTCCTTGTTTCATTGTATAAAGCTAAAGGCAGAGGTTATGAAAAATTGCAACAACTACCGATCGGTGAAACTATGCCGCATACTATGAAAATATGCGAAAGAGTTATAGACAGCCGAAAGCGCATTTCCATTAAACTGAATGGCAGTGAATTTGTATTCGTACTGTTTCTGATACATGTTCTGAAAGAACTGTTGAAGCAGTATATTTGCGAGTCCAATTTTAATACAATGAAGATAGACCCAAGTTTTTAAGCACCCAAGAGGAAACGCGATGACGATGTAGCAAATGAGTCGGTGTCTGTTTGGGGGAGCTTAAATGGTGCGAAAAATTTGCAGTATTTTGTGACGGAAGAATGCTGACCTATAAGGTTAAATGGTGTTTGCTGCATCTCTGGTCTGTCCATATCTTTAATATGGATATATTAAAACATGTATGAGAAAAAAAAAAAAAAAAAATATGGCGACGGAATGAAAATGTTATGAAATGTAGTACGCGCATTCGCGAAAGCCTCCACATTGAAATACCTATAGTGGAAATAGAGTAAATTAGCTGATTTTATTGCTTTCAACGAATGCCGTCAGAATGTATAAGAGAATGGTACTTAAATACTCCAATATAACAAACATCAAAAGAAGGAGAATTAAATGTAACTATGTTTTAATCTAGAGCAATAAGAACATCGCTTAATCGTATCATAAAAATTGCTTAAAACTAAGGTTGTCTAAAGCGTCCTATACACTATCAATGTTACTTTTCAATATTACTTGAATGAGCCATCATCCAAGTAACATTGATCGTTTGTGTGCTCTTCAATGTTCTTGTCCAGTAACCTTGCTACATTGATGAAAATCAAAACTGATTTGGTTTTCGTCAATTTTCATTATCACTAGATTGATGATATGTAGGGTGCATTAATTTTACTTGTCAATGTTTTTATTTGCGAAATAGTAATCGTAGATGCAAGATGTCTGATTTTTGACAATGTACACGGGAATTTTAAAGTGAGTTTATATGTGTGCTATTCAGTTGATCTGTGTGCTCGTTTGGAAGTGGCATTGCAGATCCGTCGATGTAGTTCGGGTTTCAGCTCCTCAGGTAGTTGTGTAGTGCACAGCTTACAAAACGACGAAGTCGATGGTTTCCAAGGACAAATATTTGTATGAAAAATCCTGAATCGGACGAGAGAATGCCAAATGCGTTTTCTACAACTTGTCGTGCACCTCAAAGCTTTTTATTAAAATATTCCCGGTCTACATTCAATTTATGCCTTGAAAACAGTTTAGTCATATCTTCCCGCAGCCGAAACGCTTCGTCGCTAATAAATACGTATGGAATTGTAGAATCGTAATTATTGGGTATTTTCGGTGGTTGTATTTTAAATCGATTGTTAACAAGATCTTCATAAAAATCTGTATACTCTATTAGTCCTCCGTCAGAAACTTTACCATTTGTTCCAAAATTGCAGTATATAAATTCGTACTGGGCATTAACAATAGCCAGTAGGATAATGCTGTAGTATCCTTTATAATTATAAAAATAGGAACCACTATTTACAGGATGCACAATTGAAATGTGTTTGCCTTCCACGGTCCCAAAAATATAAAGAGAAATCCCATTTGTAAAAAAATGTCGAGCGATTCCTTACCACTCTTCTACAGATATTGGGAACTGTGAGTTAAATAAATTATGCATGAATCCACTCTCAAAAGGCTATGCCTTACTTGTACTTTATGTATTAATAATAAATCAAATCAAATCAACAATTGCACACTAAGTACACTGAAAAACTGGTTGGGTCTGCTTTGAGCCTTATTTTTTTTTTAAAACGAGCTTATTCAAACCGACCGCCAAATCTGCTTACATTCATTCATTTAACTTTGAATGTGCCATAAATGCGTACAAAAAATAAAATAAAACACTGTAGCGCTGGCAGCCCGGTTTGGGTCATGGTCTAGCTTCTTGACACTCATTTGTGTTGCCCATGTTGTCAAGTTTATCGCCGAGTCCGAACGGCACTCCTTAGAACCTTTTTCGTAGGCAATTTTACTTTCGGGAGTTTGCCAATACCTGCCGAAAGGGTGATGGCGATTTGAAAAATTGTTGGTGACTCAGCCAGGAATCGAACACAGACTCTCTGCGTGATAGTCCAAGGAGCTTACTATCGCGCCATCTCCATCGCCATCGCCATCGCCATCGCCATCGCCATCGCCATCGCCCATAAATGCGTAAATTGTTCACTTAAAACAAAGCGTAGTAAATATTAATTTTTTATTGTATTGTGTAATTTAAATAAGAACTTTATGTCTATATATCTGATTACATTTTTGCAGCTCTCCGTATTCTTTAGTACTATTTATTACTATATTTTTTCATGGTTTCACTTATGAGTCTTAGCGCACAGGCCTATCTAATAAGTATCGAGAGAATCAAGTAGAAACTGTACAGATGTGAGCATTTTATTCAAATTTCGGTCGGCTAAATTTCTACTTTGAGCAATTCTCACTTAATTTAAGACAACCTGCATATATTCCGTCGAGCAGATTGGCTTAATCCAAAGAGCTTACAGCTAAGCGCTATTATAAATGATCGTTGGGATGTGTAAAGAGCTTCCGGCCTTACTTGAACTTAATTCGATTTTGCTTTGTCACTAATACACTTGTAGATGTATGGACTAGTTAGGATCAAATGTTCCACAGCGAAAATCTCAATACTGAATTCTATAGTTATTCGATATAACAATAAAATATTAGAAACACTAAATATGACGATGCTTAAAATGATGAACTAAATAAATAATTTGTTCAGTTTTAGCTTAAAAAAAAAAAATGTAAATGACCTCTATTAAAAATGCAATTTATTAGTTCTCGTTTCAGATAAAGTCGTTGAAAGTCGTGCAAGAGCTACACTTCCTACAAATTATCTTTATCTTGGAAATGTGAATACTGATACAAATGGTAAGCCTTACAAACTCCTGCTTTTTGGTCCAGTTTTAATTAATTTATTGTATTTTAAACGATCTATTGTTCCATATATATTGTTCTCTGTTTGTTTTTGAAATGGTCCAATGGCGTTTGGCTTTAGTTAAAAATTTTAACTTTTCAATATGATATCGGGTTTCTAAAGTTGCTTCTACTTTCTGTGGTAAGTCCAGAATTCGGAACGAATTTGCAAGTGTTTTGGTATTCATTTCGACGCTTAATACATTTTTGAGAAGAAGTTTTGTCACATAGTGATTGTTTTATTGGCGAGACATTATATTTTTTTTTACATTCATCTCGTACCCATTTCCAGTAGGTTATATTATCTTGGGTACCATTTGCATGCCGCTCTTCCAACCTGTATGGAATGTAATCAAGACGACTAGTAGTTGCCGACGTATCCAAGTATTTTATATAGCCTGCTTGATTTCGTTCTATCAGTTGTTTGTTGGCAATTCTTATAGGTTTTCGTAGTGGTAATTTAAAGGACAAAATGCAATCTTTTGGTGATACCTGTATGAAATCGGTGTTGTAGGTACTTTTCAGCTCCTGCATTGGCTTTGGAGGTAAGCGAAGTCGAGCTTCTTCATAGGATTTCATGAACTTTAAGCTGCTTCCCATTAATGAAGGATTGGTTATTATGTTTTGATCTTTATCCTAAAAGCAAAATGTTAGAAAACAGTGAAGTTGGTTGCCCAGCATACCTTTTTGGTGTAGTTTTCTTGATGTTCACTCAAGAATTTATTTTCCACAAGGCCCTGTGTATAGAATGATGTGCATGGAACTTTGTTGGACTTACCATGGGATAGGGGCATAGTATCATCAAGAAATACGTGTCCCCGATATGAAGACGTACGATAGTCATTCCTTTGACCAATTGGACGATGGTAATCTATGAACGCAAACTGATTCATATAAGAAAAACAAAATTAAACTGTGTTTTGTAGAAAAAAATACAGATAAAGGATGTCACAGTCTCCTTTTTTTAACGTAAGATTGATTTATATTTAAACGATTGCTTTTTATTTATTAAACAATTTTGATTGATTGATTTTTGATTTCCATATTTGTAATTTGGACAAAGTTGTAATGAGCAAGACCAAATGAAGTTGCTAAATGTGTTTATGTCCAGAACTACATTTTAAGAACTTGTATTCCTTTAGAATAATCTTATTTTTATTTAGTATCTTTGGCGATGTGTTATTGGATTCCAAATTTCCAAATAGTTATATAAATCAAAGATCAAATGCTATTGTGCACTGTATAAACTAACTTAACTTAATCAATTTAAATACCTAAATTTAAAAAAAAACAAGTTTAACAAGTTAATTTCTGATGCTGACGGGCAAAATCCATTACGACCCCTTATGTTCGACATCTCTAACATAGTTGGGTCGTCTGTCCGCTGATGTTCGGGTAGAGCAAATAGATTATTTCAATAGTAAGCCTGAGGCTGTGCGTCGCAATAATCGCTGTAGCAATGTGCCTTCGAGTCAGCTTACTGGAAAATTTCTTAGGCTTTATTGTATAGGAGTTCATAAGGAAAGAATTTAATTTATTCAAAGTGTGGGGTTCTGTACAATTGAAGATTTACCCGACTATTCAAAAACTGTTTCCGCAAGCAATTACCCAAGACAAGGCTCATAGAAACAGCAGTAGATGCTGAAACCTGCTACGTTACAACGAACTTAATAATTTTTACAAATTTTAAGAAAACTCTAACAGCAGAAAAATTATAAAGATAGGCAGCAGCTTTAAACTGACTTAAGACCTGATGAGGCAAATGTTTACACCCAGATCATTGATAAACTTATGAAGTCCAAATCTATACCCAGCATTTATTTATCGATTTTTAGTGACAACACTAATAGTGGCATCCTATGTAGGGCCATGTCTAATTTTGTCATCCCCACCAAACTTGTCGTAACATAATATATTCGGTCCCGTTTGCGTTAATGGGGCGTTGAAAAAATATTCAACGAGAAATCAGTCGGCTGAGACGGTTAAGAAAGACACATAGAGCTAAAGAACAGCAATGCTCCGGCTAACAGAGTCTTTGAGTACAACCCGAAATTAGAACTCAGTAGAGGAATGCCTCACATGGGGTTGCGCGCACAAGTAGAAGCAGATATCAACCGACGTGCGCAACTCGAGGGGATTTTAATTTAAAGCTCAGGTTCGCTCCGAATGGTGACGCCACCTTAGTAAGTTTGTAAGTTAGTAAGACCGGAGGTACAATTTGAAAAACAAAATTAGACGCAAGTTAGGGTTCTAGAGTTCTGTAGAATTCATTCATTCCATTTCACTATCTCACCCTCATCGATCTTGGTTTTAAAATCTATTAAATTGCCATTTCCAGAACCATCAGTCTATGCCAAAAAAGCCTTACCACAAAGGACAAAATTTGGTCCTTTTGAGGGAGAGATTCGGTTTACTAGTGATATATACTTAAATATATTACGTTCTCAATACCCACGACACTACCCACTTTTACAAGTTGGCAAATCAAGAGTTCTCATTGTCACAAATGAAAGTAAGTCTTTTTCTATAATTTAAATTCTGGTTCAATGAAAAGTACTTTTATCCCCGCAGATACTTCCAATTGGATGCGTTATGTTCGACTGGCTCAAACATATTCTGAACAAAATTTGCAGTTACTTGAAGAAAATGATCGAATTTATTTTAAATGTACCCGCAATATTCAACCCAAAGAAGAACTTCGAGTTGGCTATCATAGTACCTACGCCGATAAATACAATTTACAGATTCTTGAACCATCCGCAGAGGACACTCAGAAAAAGTACGAGTTGGATAATCCATGGATGTGCTTTGAATGTGATGATCGATTTTCAACATCAGAAGATATGCAAAAACATTTAGAAGTTCACGATGTAGAAGACGCATCTTGTCTCATATCAAAAAGAAAGATTAAGCGAAAACAAAGGGCCATTAAGAAGCTATCAGAGTTACCCAAAAACTCTAGCAGATGTTTAATTTGCTTTAAAGTTTTCATGACTAATAATAGTCTTAAAAAACATTTCGCTACACATTTGGCTGCTCAAAAATCAAAAACTAAGATAACTGCTAAAAGTTCTGAACGTTCTCCTTATAAGTGTCATTTATGCTACAGGAAATTTGGGTCAGAAGAAAAACTTACGGTAAGTAGTTGTTGTTAGCTAAAATCAGCTAGATTTTACAAAAACTATAACTTTAGTAGATACTTAAGGTTGCGATATTTAAAATTAGTTCTTTTTGTTGTATTCAGTTGTTTGTAGAATTTTAAGAATGCCGAACACAGTTTTCATCATTCCGATTCGGCTCCCAATATCTGATTTTGAAATGCCGCGCCGCCATCGTGCTTCAGAAATGTTCTTTAAAAGGAGTTGAGAAATGTAGGGTTTCAGTTTAATGGCTTTTATCCCAATCTCTATTCTATTTGGTTCTGATTAGTGAAAATCAAGATCTACCAGTTGTTGACTTATTGCCAATATTCAGGGAAACACTAATTTGTGCTATGTCCTTGCTATAATAGTTTTTAATAATTCTGTCGTGAGCTCTGATGCAGGTGGGGAGAACTCTGCGTGGATGTTGTCAATACTTACTGCTTTGTTCTTCTATTGGGCCCTTACTGAGTTTGGAATCTTAATGTGTTTTTTTGAAACATTAATGTAAGTTCGTACTAAGGAAAATTAAAATGGCAGTGTGTCGGTGATAAGAAAAAGGGAGAATGATAAGTTGGTTTCCAGAAGTTGGAACATAAATAGTTGTATACATAGTTTTTATCTCTAAATCGCCAACGGATTTTAAAACATTATTACTCTTAACAATGTTTTCTGCTGTCTGCAGTGTAAAACTGAAGCAAGCAACATATTCGAAGATTTTTTTTTGTCATGTAGACGATCCCTTCTTGGTTCAACTCTTAAGCTGAAAATCCGTCTTACAGTTTTGAGGTTATTAGGGGACGACATCGGGGAGGTGACTGGTTGCATATTTTTTTAGCAACGGCATTTTTCATTATGAATACATAAGTAGGTTTAAATAAGTACGTGTGCGTACGCTTCAATATTAAATGAATTTGATCTAAAAGCTTACATTCGTACAAGAAACAAGTGTAAAATATGAGCAATACATTGGAGGGATTGAATTAATTCAAGTTAAGATTTCTGCGCTTAAGTATGCAGACGATAAAGTCTTTCTCGCTGATACAATCAACGGAATGTAGTTGATGACCAGACTGGCTGGATAGTGGAGGATATGAAACCTTACCTTGAAAAGTCGAAGATGATGATTTTCTGAGCTGGAAGCGGTAGATATTCGCGCAACGAAAAGTGGAACCTTTAAGGCGAAGACATTAAAGAGTACAAATACCTAGGAGTTTTGATAACCTCAAAACTCAATATGCAAAAATCACGTAAATGCGAAACTGTCAGAAGTAAAAGCGTAATATCCTCAGTTTTGAGTCATAGAATATCCCACAGTTCGCCTAATTATATGTTACATTTTGAGGATGGGTTTTCTTCTCTTTTCCTGGACGCTCTATGACTGCACTTTGAATGTGTAGTCAAAGTTAACGAAATGGAGCAAGACAGACTACCTAAGCTGATTCTTAATCATCTCATTTCAAGAAGAAGCTATTTTATGCAAAATTGAGAACGTTTATCGTCTGATAGATATGAGAGATTCGTTACCGAGACTTGGAGTTCCCAACATGGCTCATACTATTCGCAACATAGATACAATCTTCAAGATGAGGCATACTTTTTAACAGCAACTCAAGCGACAAAGTAAGCCTAATATTGAAAGTAAGAGGTGAGCTGTGTAACTATAGTGCGAAGAATGAACTTTCCCACTTTGTAGCGATATGCTATATTTTAAAGAATTTCGGCTGTGCTAGACGAGGGAAGATTACTGAGCATTATAAATGAAAACTATGGGTTAGACGCGCTGTATAATTACGCTACGAAGGCGCTTATGTATAGAAAATGTATTATGGAGGAAAGTTTTTGAAATAGAAATGTCAATATACTTATTTATTGTAATTTAATTGATGAATAAAAATCCTTTCTGCGAATGTTTAAAGTACTATGATTGTAAACTCATAGGGAGCCTAAATGTCAATCTCGTAGACGGTCAATAATGACCGAATCTAATCAGACTTGTAACCATTCACAAGTATTGTAACTAATCACTTTGACAACATTTTCACGTGAATTTGTTTATTTCTTTCAGTCTCATCAGCAAACCCATTTAGGAACCGAACAAAAGCCATACAAATGTCATCATTGTGATCAGCAGTGTGCAACTCCTACAGCTCTAGCAGCTCATATCCGTAGTCACACGAATCGCCTTTACTCGTGTATTTATTGCCATCATACCTTTAAATACGTGATGGACTTTAAGAAACATGTTTCTCAGCATTGCTTAGAAGGATCATATCCCTGTACCCATTGCAAAAAGGTATTTGTTTTAAGTTGTTTAAAATTTTGAAAATAACAAATTCGATTTTTATTTGCAGAAATATAAAGAGTATCATTTGGTACGAAAACATGTCCGAATCTTTCATCCTGCAGTTAAATATCCATGCAACGAATGTGACCGTTTATTTTTACACATGAGTTTTCTACGTCGGCATAAGGCTACTCATGCTAAAAAGGCATCTTTTCAATGCTCTGAATGTGGTGATGAATTCCAAAGAAAACGAGAACTAAAACAACATATCAAAGCTCTTCACAAAGTAAAACGAAAAGTGAAAAAGCAACAATCGACAGTAGTACCGCCTATAGAAAATGATGGTTCTCAATATCTTAAGCTCACACCGACAAAAAATTATTCTACCCCTCCAGTTAGAAATAATTCAATGTCCTCTGGAGATTACCTACAATATCAATTCAAATGCGAGGATTGTAAATTTGGCTTTAAACGACGAGGAATGTTAGTCAACCACATGGTAAAACGACATCCAGAGCGTAATATAAATTCAATCGAAGAACTGAATCAACCAATTGTCAAGCTTCAGACAGTCTTTAATTGCCCACATTGCCCAAAAGTGTATAAAAACAATGCAAAGCGAAAGGCGCATATACTTAAAAATCATCCTGGCATGGAAGTTCCTCCATCATTTCGCAGCAACCCGATTTTAAGTGATATTAATGTTCAGACCATAGGTTGCATTAAGACTGATGTGCAAAAGTGTCAATTGTGTTACAAGCAATATGCATCGCGAACACGCCTTCTAACACATTATAGAAAAGCACATAAAAACGAACGAGTTCCAGATATTCCGTTGACGGTGTTACCTCCAAATCAGATTTTGATTGAAGAACAATGTGTAGAGCCAGGATATGATGTTTATAGACCACCGGTATCACCTGAAAATAAACTTCTAAAACTGTCTTCCGCTGCACTTGAGTTATCCAGCATTGAAGACCGGAAGTTCTTTGATTTCCTGAACGAACGTTCGGATACAACAGATATAACAGATAGCAATAGAAGTAATTATAAAATGGTTGACAATGAATTTGCAGAAACTTCATCGAATACAGAATTAAATCGGTTGCCTGAGTTGTTTGAGGAATCTATAGCTTGTATTTGAAGAAAAATAAAGTGCCTATGATAGATAATTGCTTTTGTTTTTCGTTTTCCATAGAATGTGAAATTTTTTTCCATTCCCACTTACAAATTAGCTGCTGCTGGTTATGATATGCCGCAGTCTTAAACCACCCTCGAATTGATGGTGTTCGAAATTTGAGATCTGTTCGATAGTCAAGCATTTCTATGTATTAGCTTTTGCAAAATCCGATTTACGATGTGCGAAGCAGGTTCTTGCTAAATAGTTGAGACTTTGACTTCGAATGTGGTACAATATGTGGATGGACTAGAGTATTGATGTATACAGGGGTCGTCAGAGAATATCCCTGCACCAACAACGAATATTTTAGACTCGTTTCTTTTTAAAAGAGGGCGATGCATCAGGGGTGGACTGGTGTATTTTTTTATCCAGCGAGACGAGAGAATTGTAATATTTATGTCGAGAATGTCGAGAAAGACTACGGGTTGCTAATGGAGCAGTGTTTTAAGAGGTTTCAAACGCCCCAGTCACATTTATACAAAGAATCTGTTGCAGTTTTCTAACAGATTGTCGTTAGTCTTTGGGTTCAAGTTAGAGTTGGGTCATTCCGGACCTGTATAGTTCTTCGGACTATGTCCACCGTCCACCGTCGGAGTTCATTTCATCTAAATAGTTCCCAGTTCGCAGAGATCTGTATGAACGAAAAGAGACATTATATGTATGGTTGTGTCAGTTTGAAATAGAGTTAGGTCATTCCGGACATGTATTGTTTAAGGAACTATGTCCTCAATCATAAACATTTACTTTGGTTTCGTTAACTGAACGAAAGCATGTCCATTGTTCCATCCAACCTTGCAACTCATCACAGAAAAAACTAAAAAAAAATAAATGCAACCGAACATGTCTCATACCCCGTAGTTTTAAAAGAAAACCAAAAGCAAAATGTGAATGAATACTGGAAATGTCCGCACCGCATACAGGCAATTCGTTTCGTGCTTGTGAACGAAATTGTATTTATGCAATATAGGATATGGGTCCCTCTCTTATCATGTTAATAGTTCTAGGAATTAGTTTCAGTAGGAAAAAGAAACGTTCTATATTCGTTCCGTGGTTGGAGCTATTTTGCGTATCTCTAGTACAAGCTTATATCACTAAACTGCTATGCCATAAGTCAGAATTGGAGTAGATGTAGTACATGTCCTTGGTTCACAAACTCTACCCTGAACCTTTTTCTGGTCTATTGAACGTGGTATTTGTCTCCTCAATATGAAGTTTCGGTTCTTTTCTATTTGGCTGTGCCTAAAACTGCACGTCAACAACCTTGTTACTGTAAGTTAAGTCTACAAAAAAAAAACGATTCTAAACAACTTTAAAACATTATCCACGATCTTTTAACAACAGCCTTAAAAAGCCAAGTTAAATTTCGCCATCCAAGGTTGATTTCGAAAGGCAGTATAACTGCCTCTCTCTCTAAACATTGGCACCACGGGAAAAATCGGCAGCCTACTTTTTTGGTTGTTAAATCAAAGACAGCAGTCTTTAAGGTGAGTAGTAAACCGAGCCAGAAGAAGCTTTTCTGCAAAGAAATTCATCTGCCAAGGTAACGATACATTTGTAAAAATAAAGCTAAAAAACAATATTTTAGCCGCTGCTGAAAAATAAGTTTACGGAGGATTGGTTAGGCATCCCTAAGACCTTTAACGTCTTTTTCCTACAATGTGGCTTAAAAAGATGGTCTATAACAAAACATAGGGCTCATTCCGCGCAAGATCCTGCTAAATTGAGAGACCTTATGGCAGTCCAACCCGGACAATATTCAAATAAACAAAAAACAGTTTTCTTTCTTTTAGAAATGAACTTGTTTTATTGAAATTTTTATGTTTATACATTTGAAATGCGTACTGAAAATATCATTTAAAATAAATGTATACAATAGAATGGAAAATAGGAAAATGAAAACAAATATATAGTAGATAAGAAAATAATAATAATACCGAAAAATAAATGTTAAACATTTTTATGCCTATAACATATTTGTATTCCACGAGCTTATTCCTTGCTAATGTTTTGTTTTGTTTTGTTGTTTATTATTATATAATTTTATTTTGTTTTTTTTTTTACATCAAAAAATCATTCGATACGCCTACAAAGATAGAGAGAAAGGAATGCAAAAAGTTCTCCGAAAGAATTCGATACAATTCTTTTTTGGTTTGTTCGTGTTCTAGCGATTTTTTTTCAAAGTCATTGTAAAAAAGTCACGTTACTGTATATAATCCTTCTATCAAGTATAATATATGCATGTTTTTATATAGATGTCTATATATGTGTATGTAATATAAATATAAGTTACTTTATTTATTTTACAAAGAACATAAGAGGCCTAGAAAAGGGATTAACGATATTCAATATAATTTTTTTTTGTTTTTCTATGATTTTTTTTTTAATATTTTCATTCAGCAGATTTATATATGTATGTAAATATGTACGTGTAATTACATAGCGCCATTTTGTTGGATTCTGTATTGAAATTAAAGTACACGTTTAAACGACGAACGCATGATTATCGTATGTCTGACGGGCGGTAACACTTATGATAGCTTCAGATACTGATACTCATTTTTTTTCCTGTTGTTAGTTACAGCTTCGAGAATTCTTCAATAGAATAAGAATATATTCGCGAAGAAGACTGCCGAAGAGTAGTACGAGTGATAAGATAGATTATAGTTCTTTAAGAGCATTCAGTGATTGACGAAGGAATTCATATTGGGCTTTGGCATGTTTTATTTCCAATTCCGACAACTCCACCAAACTGAAAATAAAATATTATTAGAAAATTATTTAATTCAATTTATGGTATTGAAAATTACGCTTTTTTAAATGCTGCCACACGGCGATTACGAAAACTAACGAGTTCTTCTTTGCCACAAGCGGACATTGTTTCGAATTTTTCACATGCTTCAGCTTGGGCGGTTTCAGCCTGAAATCAAGTCAGTAAAATTGTTAGATGTCTATTGAAAAATCAATCAATTACTACACGCATTAATATAAAACAAATAATACAAAAGGGTGTGATGTAGTGGTTGTATGGGTATGAGACCCGTGTTGAATGGTAACACGTTAGACGTATGTATGTTAACATAAATAAAACACAAAACTAGCACAAAAAAAAAAACACAGATAAAAATCTTTTATAATTTTAGTTTTGTGTATTTAGTTAGTCTTCTTGCATACAGTATATAGAGATCAGTTCATTATATAAAAAATATCTCCTTACTATCTTGCAGTATCTAAAGTGGGTTTTGGCTATGAAGTTTTTGCAGTTTCAGAACAAATTAAGAAAAGGGTATACGAGTATTTTGCAAACTAACAAGAAGAAATCTGACCGCGATGGTTTTTATTAATTTAATTTGCGCCATGAAAAGTTTCAGGTCGATATCCGCCATAGTTTAATCAGTATGAAGGTGTCTAATATTATTATAATAATTGTAGTTTTTAAATTGTTACATGAGTAAACGGAACGCTTAATAGTAAACAGATATGTAAACTGAAATTTCTCTAAAGTCATTTTGTTATTAACCAAGCGATTTTTAGAGACAAAAAAGGGAATATTATGAGTTTTAAGCTTATAGACGTTATTAATAAATCAATCCTCAAAGTGTCATAAGATGGAAGACTTTGGGTTGCAACTATCCAGTTTGACAGCAGTTCGTAATAGAGCGACAATAGCTTCAAATGTTTGACGATCTACAAATAAAACTATATTTGCAATGACAAAACTCATGAATCTTGTATGCAAAATGCAACTCAAAACCTTAACGTTGCTTGCCTAAGTAAAATTGAAAAAAATGTCTGATGCGGCAATTGCTTATGGTCGAAAACTAAAAGTGGGCGTCTGGCGCCTGCACTCAATTTGTGACTATTAGCCGTTTCGCAACTCAAATGATCTTGTTGCCGATGTGTGTTTGTGACTGGGGTTCATACATATACAACTATCTGTCAAAAAGAGAATGTTAAAGACAGGTTTCGACAATATCCGATATTTGGTTTTAGCTAGTGTAGGAAGTGTTCCACTATCTTTTGCATCTAATGGGTGTTGAAAAAAAGGAATATCTACGGCAAATACCCGTGCGGTGAACAATCAGTTTCAATTCTCTATCTACTACTTTGTTTAGAAACAAATATGCCGGCGAAACAAGGGAAATACAGAAAACAAAGGAAAATTCTTCTAATCAACTATTGTCAGCGAAGGAATTGTAGACGAACAGCATTTTATATAATTGCTGAATAATGAGTTACAAAGCAAAAAAGATAATAATATAAGCTGTTGACAATTCAATTTCTGCTGCATTTAAACAATTATTGTATTTACAAATATTGCCAAATAGATAAATCTTCATTTGAAGAATAGTTTGTGTCCTATGTGCGAATAAACTGCATGTTCTCCATGCATACAACACAGAAAAGGTTTTAGAATTTCACAATAGTGAGTTCATTTACTTGTAAAAGACGAATTGGGGAGAAATCATATTAGGTATTTTAACACATAAGATTAGCAATGACATCTTATGAAATTACATGAAGCTTATATGCGTGAGCGGGTGCACACGGTTTGTGCCCACCGACGGGGCGAAAGAAAAGTCGAATATATTGTACATTCGTACATTAAGTGTACCATCATCACATATATCAAAGGAGAATAGTACAAAAAATATATCGTGAACGTATAAAAATACACCACCCTTGCGGACATTTCTTCTGTGGAGCGGAAGTGCGATCATAGAAATAAGGTATTCTTTAGGCGAGAAAATAAAGCAGCACAACTTGAATATGAAAGTGGGTAAGCTCAATTGCAAAAACACTAAATGCTGTTTTTAAATGGCTTCCCCACGTAAATAAAAAAAACGATGAATTGAAAAATATTAAAAAGTAATTGTTAGGCCTTTCAAGCGTGAACTCAATACAGTGACAAAGGCGTTTCTTAGGTTAAGCTATGATCGTTGCAAACGTTGCTACTGCAGTAGAGTCATTGTTGCGGGCCTAAGGTAACAAGCAATACAATACATATGAATACAAATGAAACGTCGAAGAATACGGAAACGAGTTAACAATCACAAAGAAGAAAAATCACACTGACAGATTTTATTGATGAAACACATTGATGGAGAGCAAAAACGATAGAAAGCAGCGAAATTTGCAATAGAAATCAATGCAGAAGCAATGTAGATATATGGGAGAAATTTACAAAATCGGATGTAGATACATAAACTTTATATATTTTACAAAAACAAAAAAAAAAAACTGTGGCGCTGGCAGCCCGGCCCGGTATGGCCATGGTCTAGCTTCTTGACACTCATTTGTGTTGCTCATGTTATCATTTTTTTTTGTCACATCTGAGCGGGACCTATGGTTTATCGCCGAGTCCGAGCGGCACTCCTTAGAGGCTTTTTCGTAGGCAATTTTTTACTTTCGGGAGCTTGCGATCGCCATCGCCGATTATATATTTTAAGAGTTAGTAAAAGATGAAGAGTAGAAAAGCCCAATATCGAATTGAGCGAAGGTGTATGTTCTTTTATGCATATGGAAACATTTTGTGCCAAGAAAAAAAAAATATATATATGTACATATGGTATATACATATATAAAAGTTGTTGATAATGATGTATTAAGGGCCCCAAACCCTTTTGTGTAGTAAATATTTTTTGCCTGAAATTTGAAATTTATTTGCATTGTGTTCAGCGAACGACTTGAAGACTTGTAACAGGAATGAATGAGACTCAATATCGATCAGTTCAGATAACATTGACTTTTACAAGTTAAATAAACCGTGTTACAGAGAACATTTCTTTGGGTTTAAACAAATTATATTAGAATACACAAATTTTACAGAAAGTCTAGTTCAAGCACAATAATCATTCTGTTATTCTGTTTTATTTATTAAAACACTTTATAATCAGTAAAACGGAATCAAATGAAAATAAATATTTGCCCAAGATGCACCTAAACAAGAGTGTGAAATGTTAGTGATTAGTGAATACTGTTCTACTAAATTAAGCAAACTGAAAAAAGAAAAGAAAAATCAAATAAAAATCAACAAAAATCACACACAAATTATCTACAATACAACAAACGTTACGACAAATACCTCTTGTACTTCCAAAGGCTGCATTTAAAGTTAATTCGTTTTTTTCAAATTGAAATTCAAAAACAAACGAAAAAAATAAACATATTTAATTGTTGGTGATGATTTTTGAGAACAAGGAATGTGCGGCGATATAATTTAAATTTCAAGAAAGAACATTTAACTTACGCTACACTTGGAAGATGTTTAACTTACCGCATGGACGTCCTTGTTTTTCGCTCGAACTTTTTCCAAATTTCGATTTGCTGCTTCATACGCAGCTAAACACCTAAGACGTCGAATTAACAGCGCTTTGGCTGCTTCACTGTCTCTTTGATAATACCTGAGAGTATCGCCGAGTTTTAAGTCCTGATCGCTGGCTACTCGAGCTTCAAAATGCTAAACGATTACAAATAGAAATATTTTAAATTGTTACAATCAGATATATATATATATATATATATATATTTATACAACCTTAAGTTTTTCAAAGACCTCAGCACTTTTGGCATAAAATTTTTCCATATTACCCTTTTCAACTATTGATAATTGCATTAACGCACTAGCAACTCTCTGATGACTTTCGGCAACTTCCCGATGTTTATGTGTCATTCTTTCTGTTCGCGCTGCACCCTCTTTTAAGTGACCATGATATTCAGAAAGAAATTGCAATTCATTTTCGAAAAAGTCATTAACGTCACGAACAGTTGCTCCCAATAAGAGTTCATCGGTTGTTTTGCCCAGTGATTTGACGAAACCACCAAAGAGTGCCATTTTTTTGCGTGGCTTAGCACACAAGTCTTGATCGTATTCTAGAAAAACTTTTAAATGTTGGTCCATGCGAAATATTGGATGCTGTGCAAGGCGTGTCAAAAACACCTCATGCATCGCAACAGTTTTCTTAAATGTAGCCAAATACTCTCTAGAAAAATGATTCTTTAAATAATGACACTTTAAAGGCTGGGATAAACTAATAAACTTACGCTTCAAGCTCAGATTTCATCTTTTTGAATTCCTCTCTTGTCATATTTCCCTCACCTTCTCCCAAGCGTTGCAGTTTTTCTCTTGATGCATCAAAATCTGGTCTTGGCGGGCAAGGTGGGATCTGAAAGAGTTAAATAAAATTGAATATATCTAAATCACGAAGTCCGAACAGATGGGAAAGAAAACCTTATGGTATGATAGAACCAAAGTGGGTACTGAGAATCTGGAAATAGTATTTTTGCGAATGTTAAGCCTCGACAACGAACAAAACAACCAACTTCCAAGGAAGAATGAGTTGATTAACGTGGACGAGAACATTCAATATTTCCGTCCAGCCGACTAAGATGAAATCACCTGCTAGAACCGATGGCTTAGCTGCCAAAGTGTTTATAGCGATTAAATACGTAGCATATATAACACTTCTCTAGCTACGAAAGTATGCCCGATAAATGGAACCTTATTCGACTTCACGACCTTAAGGAAGTAAAATCCCCTGACCTGCGCCGCTCAACAGATAAGACTCTTCTTAGTGTACTTTTAGTTCAGGAACTTTCGCATTACAGCAAATCCTGGAAAAAAAACAACAGGATTTCCTAATTGATACACACAACTCTTCATCGGTTTCAACTACACAGAGCCATGTCATGTTTTGGTATCTTTGCCATTCGACTATTCAGGAAGACGATAAAGAATCCATGCTGCTCCGTTAGAAAATTGGTTCTAAAAACCAATGTACCTCAAATTGATGTCTACCACTTTATTTTATTGATTCTAAGGCCGCATATTCCAATTTTATGTGAGCAAGTAAATGAGATTAAATGAAAAGAGAGAACTGTTAGTTGAAATGTACAATGTCGAAGCGCATTGACTTATTAGTGAAACGTTTTTATGAGTTACAAAGGACAGCACTTAAGGAAGCATCTAATAATTGAATACACGATGGACAAAGGTAATGGGCCTTCGTTCTAGTTTTTCTAAACCCACAAATACAACTTTACAAGTTGTTTTCGTCACGAAACTGCGCTGAAGATATCACATATCGAGTCAGTGAGTTGTTTCTCGAATTTCGTGTGTATGACAGTCGTGCGCGTCGGTTGTAAACGATGTACAAGAGCTACAAGGGTAAGTTGTTGTTGTTAGAGATAAGAATCTGGCGGCCGGTGAATCAATAGCTATTCTAATCTATTTGCACAAGCTTCCATGATAAATTGTCTGATAGCGCAAAAACTTAACACAGCTGGTATATGAAATAAAAGTCAGGATTCTCCGAGGTTCAGAAAAAAGGTCGAAGGAAAAATATCTAGATCGCTAGAAGGCAAAAACAAGGGGCACAGTAGCTTTGTAAATGTTTGGGGGAAAACATAAAGCATCAGATGTGTTCGACCCCAATGTATTTTCAATAGTCAAGTCACCTAATTATCTGTGAATTAAATTTGCATAGATACATTCGTAACAACGCGATCCATGTAAATATATTTGGAGCCTAAAACTTTATCAATCATCCGTTAACTGCTTTTCCATTAGCAAAACAAGCACTGCTAACATATTATAATTTCCATCAATCCTTAAAAAAATGTTAATGCTTAATCAGTCTTCTGAATACGTGTTGATTAAAAATATTTTTGAATGTAAACGGAAGTTTGATATGCAGCAGGCAGAAATGCCGATAAACAAAAGAGTAAGAAAGTGCAACAACATGCATGTACATATGTATGTATGAAAATTTATAACCTTGTCGCCCACTTAAACTTAAAAGTAAAGTTTCATGGCTAGAGCGCAGAAGGCTACAAAATAAAAACTCAACCAAGTTCAAAGTATGTGGTATTTTCTATACCAGTTAGCAGTGCCCTTGTAAAACGACGACCCCTACAACACGAAAATAGTTAAGTACCAAAATTCCTCTAGTTAAATATACGGTCATTTCTCTACCCATAGCATAAGGTATGCTTTTCAACAATAATATTGCGTGACCTATTCGTTAATATAAATGGTTGAAAAAATCAATAAAAAAAAATACTGAATCACAACACAAGAGTTAATGTTCAGCTAGATTTTTCGAACCCCAATTAATTTACACAACTTACAATATAACCTGCATATTCCTCATTCTCCTCGAAACGGTCGTGCAGCCAAACGAACTCCTCATGCTGGCGAACCACCAGCATGTCCTGCTTATTAAAACCAGGCAACGTAGTTCTCGTGTGCACAGTGAATTTGACTTTATCTTTTTCGCTTAATGCATCCGATATGTCGACGTTTAAACTATTCTCTGGCAGGTTAAGTGGCATTGTTTGCTGTCCTGCAGATGATGACGAATCACCAGGATTACCGATTCCACCTCCAGATGTAGTCATCGGTGAAGATGACGAGGCAACGTCCAGCGTTTGATTACTTGGCGAATCTACGATTTTCATGTTCTCTATCCCTGTGGCTTCATCCGTACCGTCCTGCAATGAATAGAAGTGGGGAAAAAAAAGCGCAGAGTGAATAAACAAAATTCAATTACATACGCCTTGATAAGAATTTATTTTGTTGTTGTTATCTGTTGCGTCCAAGTGTGACGCCCTTAATAGCAAAGCAATTAGCAGCATTTCCTCCCCAATATTTAGATTCAATCAAGTTGAAAATGTTTCCTATTGCTTACGCATCAATATCACAAGATACTTACCATCATGGTTGCTCGTTAAAGTGGATTATCTTCTCTGCAAACGACAAATTCAAATAATTCTTTCTTGGGAATCCAACTAAATCCGTTTATTAGTCAGCACAGCAGTAGCATGAAAACGCGATAAGGATGGCTTCGATTGCGCTATTCCGTTGGTATTTAGTTTATTTTTTTCCAATTTAACGCTTACCAACAACCAGCGATAACACGAAATAAACATAAAATAATAAAACAAAAACAAAAGAAATCTGATATTCTTGATATTTTGCGCTAAGCCGATGAAAGGGGCAAAGTTTTGTATTCGATTTGTACTTGCTGCTATGTGTGACGTTGAAAAAAACTTATCGCAACGTGCGCTTTGTAATGACATTTATCATTGCACTTTGGCTTATTTGTTTATTTCGAAAGTAATTGTTCGTAAAGAAATTCGAATATTGAAATGGATCAGCTGATTTAAGAATGACATTAGAATGAAGAAAATTCAAGTGGAGTGCTGCCAAATTCGTGAAGAAGGTATGAATCTTGACTGACATTGAATGATATGAAGTTGGAGTTGTCGGGACAAGGTTTTGTATATGGTCTTCGAGTATATATTAATAAAAATTGTAATCTTATGGATGATGTGGTTTATCGTCCTGGGTTTGCAAGAGATGATGTGTACATTTTCCTTACTAAAGACTCTGCTCGATAATTTCTACTTATGCGGAATATTAAAAATTAAGGACAAAATGTGCGTGAGCGAGACGTTACACTTCATATGTATATTTTATTCTATTTTTAGGAAAATTTTAACGTAGTTTCGTTTAAGGTGTGTGAACTTCGCGAAGAAGCTTTAAATGAAGCATTGTTAGAGGCAGGTTGACTCATACAACGATTTAGAATTAATGCCTAACATTGGCTTCTTTTTTGTTGTCATCTTAATCTGTGCCACTTATTCGACACACTTTTCAAGACTAGAATATTCATGTATGGATTATGTCTATGTATTTTGTGATAGTTACGATAAACAAATGATTTTAAAAGTCGAAAAAAAATTCTGAACGGACTGCAATAACCAAGCGCCTTCTTTGGAGATGGGTTCAGAACGGAAAACGGCGAGAGATTCTCATTACTCGGAAAGAATGAGTTCAAAGCT
Organism: Volucella inflata; assembly: GCA_928272305.1. Classification (NCBI taxonomy): domain Eukaryota; kingdom Metazoa; phylum Arthropoda; class Insecta; order Diptera; family Syrphidae; genus Volucella; species Volucella inflata. Next base: position 108,412,547 of record OV743720.1, on the reverse strand, counting down.
ACGACGAAGCTTTACATTTTATAAAAATTCATTCAAATACCAGTCTTCGGCAAGTTAGTAGGTATTCTAATCGAAGCAAAGAGATTTGGAATTACATATTGAAAAGACACATTGTGGGAAAACTGTATAGGAAAGATTTTTTATAACAGATGACCCCAATTCATCAAGGATGGAATTTTTAATTTACACAAGTTTAGATCGTGAGCAGAATCCCTCTTCGCGAAACGGAGAGCTTTTTTAGACAAGTTTAAAATCTGTGATAAAGAAGGACCATGGGCGAGAGTAATTTGGATACAGTTAATCTAGAAAAAAGTACCAGTAACCATTCCATTTAAAGAACTCATAATTGCGTTGCGCGCTCAACAATATCTTATTTATTATCAAACAAGGAAAACTTACAAAACAGGAGACCGGACCTCTTCTTTTTTTCAAAAAATATGTTGACTTTCCTGCCACCGAGTTTAATAGTGTTGCGATTGTTTTTTTCTTCTTGTCAAACTTTCCTGTTCGTCTTCAACTTATTTCATCGAATGAATCTGTTCGAGTTTTTCTGCATTTGTTGTAATATGAGAAACATTAGCACGCTTACCAGTGCATCAGCGTTGTATTTTTTTTCGTCTCTGTAGCCTATTATGTTTACCCACATAAATTCTGACAAAACACAACAGACCAAGTCAAGACCAAACGATTTCTTATTATATTTTTATACTTAAAGTAAAGATGAATGTCTGCAAGAGAACCCTCCCGGGCCCTAACAGGATTTGTAGGTTACAACTGCCGTCTGAATAAATACTTAAAATGTACATAACATTGTGTCCTTAACAGACCTTATATGCTCTTTACATTCCAATAGATTGCATACAACTCTTTTGTTTCGGAAAGAAATTTCCAGGTCTGATTTTAACTTCCGAATTGTATTCAGATTTATAGACATTTTCTATTACCTATAACCCCTTTTGCATCGCCGTAGTTGGGTAAAAATAGGACGGGGACACAAGCGAATATTAGCCGAGTTACCTGTACTGACAAAGTTTTATTAGCGATGCCGTGTAATTAACTAGAGAATTCGAATAAATGGTTAATGGTTCAATTTAATACTAATTTTAGGAAAAAAATTCTAGGTTAAACGTATCGGACAATATTGTCATGATTATCGAAAAATACTATGTCGGAAGTATTAAATATCTCGCCATCAAAGGTAAAAATAAAACAAGAAATGGCAGCCAAAACATTCAGAGCCCGCCATACATGAACTCTACTATATGTATTTATATGCAATATAAATTAGCGTACTGGTCGTTTCTTGCGTTTGAAATTGAAGGTCCAGGTTAAGGTTGATTCTGCTGAGGTGAAATTCCGGGTAGGGTAACATTTTTCAGGCTTCCAAGCATCTGAACTCTATAGATAGGAGTTATGAAACTGTCTTAATTACAGCAAATGCCCTAAGAATAACGTGTGGATTATTACTTGGAATATACCTTAAAATGTGTAATAAGTGAAACTCATAAAGCAAATGAATAAAAGCGGAGTCAGAATGCGTTTATCGAAGATTTATTCACCATTGAAGAATTAGGAAGGAATGCTCGTACAAAATAAGATTTTAAAAAAAACTCTTTAATAGTTTAATGTAACATTTAGCAAAAACAACATAGTCTTAGATGATAAATAAACAAACCCATTAAACATTTAATTCTTCTCACCTGTTTTTTAATATTCCTCGAACAATTAGCTCTTTCGAAAATGCCATATTTTCCATTAGTTCCTATCTGATCAATAACACTTTCGGTTAAGAAGGTATTTGCTACCTTAGCTTTAAACTGATGAAATAATGCCATTTAAATTTTAATTTGAATTTATATTAATTTTAATTGACCTCGTTGTTTGCCAGAACGGTGTCTCTTTTAATAAGTCTTGACTCTTGTTATGAATGAAGCCGCTACCGCTCCGGAGAACAGAAAATTTTGACATAAGAATAAATGGAACCGTTAACAAAAAACCAGAAATTAAATTAAATGTATATGTATCAGTCTACAGTAAACATATAAACAGTCGTGCCTATAAAACATAGAATACTTGAACCTACAGAAGGGAGTGCAAAAAAGTACGATTAAAAGACAATTTGCTTTTTTTTGTGGAACTATTGAGTGAAATGAGGATATCATCCTATCTGACAGTGTAATTATAATCTTAAACCCGATGCATACAACATGCTTTTATACACATGTGTGTATGTATTCTAGGTAAGTATTTGTTTGTGATATGAAATTAAGTAAGCGCCAGTGTGACTTCTTCGAAGCTGCATAATCGCACAAGTTGTTTTTTTTTTTTAGAGAAGTCGCCTTGGAAGGTCGTTATGTACTTCATCCGTATAAATGTTGCCATATGCGACCTTGAATTTGATTAAGGTAGCGGTGACTGGATTACAGAAGTGAATTTTGTATCAAGACCAGCGCCAATAATAAGTAATAGAGTTCGTGCTTCCACCAGTAATAGAGACATGGGAGTCTTTCCCAAAGAGCAGAAAAAGATAAGTTCGTAAAGTTCCCTTTGCGTCGTCTTGCCAATGTAAACTGGAGTCTCAAAGATTTTCTACAAGCCAAGTAACGTAGCCATCATAAAAAAGTCAATCAAATTGATCATGCTTCTATCGATTCAAGGCATTCCTTAAATATTATAAAATAGGTGATCAAGCATTGCGATCGGCCAGTATAGATTTGGACCACTATCTACTTGTAGCCAAGTTATACGGATATAACAGACGGCAAAACAAAGAAGAAACACTGTGGTGCGCTGAACGCCTGCAATAGCAGCGAATTGCGCAATTTTCGCGTATGCCTCAGGTTCTAGTGAATGTCTTACTGACCGACTCCTAGTTTGATGAATAAGGGCAAGCAGGTGTAGCAAAACAACCCATCTTTGAAGCGGTGGTGTACAGAAAAGCTAGCTGAGCTTATGTGCTCAACGAGCAAATGACTTAGCGTCTACCCAGGGAAGTAAAACTATTTATTTAAAATTTGTGAGTTGTTTTCTCCTTTTTAATTAAAATGTTTACTGTAAGGAAGCTCCTTCCGAAGGTGCGCTCTGGATATAGACGATGCTTTCGATTATGCTTAATGTGACAGCAGTAAATCTAGCCCTCTTCTTCAATGGATTAGATATTACCTTTCGTAACGCTCAATTCAAGTTGTCTTGGATGGTTTCAAGTCTGATATTCACAAAATAAATGCTGGTGTGTCAAAGGGCTCCGTTCTGCCACCGACACTTTTTTTTAATATTCATCAATGATATCTTGTCTGCTACTTCTAAGCCAATATATTCCTTCACCGACGACAGTGCTCTCTGCTTTTCATATTCGTTCCCGAACTCACGGCCCTGCCCTTCCGCTGTAGAACCGTAACGGCAGCGTATGTTAATCTCATTAAATTCCGATATTAACAGCATAGCCTATCAACAGATGGGTGTTTAATGTTTCCAAAACACAATGCTGTCTGCTGTCGCAAAAGCGTAATTCAATTACCCAGCCTTTATCCATGAATGGGACTTGTGTCGTTGAAACCGAAAAACTTTCCATTCTCGGTATGTGTCAATGACAACTTACGTTGAAATGACCATATATCTGAAGTCACCACAAATGCTGCGAAATGTCTAGGTTTCTTCAAGCGAGGTAAGAAATTGTTCACCCCCCTGATCTGGCTTCAATATATAAGAATTTTATCCACCCAAAACAATTATCCGTACAATGTTCACATCTGGTCAGATGATCCTTAGACTTCTTTGCATCTACTCGATAGAATTCAGAACCGTGCAATAAAACTTATAGGTGATGTCTCTTGTCTCACTTTGTTTTATCGCTATTTTCACCACCAGTGCTCCACAGAAATTGCCAGTAGCGTTCCGCTCCTTCAAACGTCCAACCGTCATACCCGTCTCGCTATGAATGGTCATCAGTACACCCTCAAGCCCACCTTCGGACGTACCCTGAAATATCGTGATTCTTTCCTAAGTAGAACAACTCGCTCATGGAATGCCCTGCCGAGCTGTTTATTTCCTAGCCATTACAACCCTCAAACATTTAAAACCAACGTACATCGGTACCTCTCTTTTCTGCCTCCCTAAATTTCCTTCGCCCATGCTATGAGCAAACATTTTAAGGGTACATAATCCCTTGTGCGCGCAAATTATAAAAAAAATAGCTGAGAGCACTCAAAATGCACCTCAAGGTCTAAGACAGCCCAAATGAGCCAACCTGCCCTTCTATAAAAATGCCAATAGAGGTCTAAATCAAAGCCGGCACGATATCAGAAACCTAGTGGGGTACCTTATAGGACATCACGGTTTAAGATATCACCTCAACAAAATAGGACTAGTCGACTCTCCGGATGGCCGACTTTGTTTTGAAGTAGGCGAAACAGCTGAACACATTTTATGTGACTGTCCAATCCTCAACGGAATCAGACGGAACCCTTTCTTCAGCGAACGATTCGACACCACTGAGCTAAAGCATTCCCCTGCTGGTAGTTACTACTTATCTTCATTCGGAATGTAGAAAAACCTACAAGCCTAACCACAGATCTGACAAACCGGACCAAAAGATCTTCTGGGTCGATGTGCCTTGCGGTGATAATTGGCTAGTGAGAAATTAAAAAAACAAAAAAAGTAAAGACAAATTGTAAACTGAAGAGTGTAATCACCCAATGGGAAATGGGTGAATGTCGATCAAGTTAATAAAAATGGACATGTTCACATAGTTCTCCTAATCTTCGACTACTTTCTTGCTTTCGGCATTTTGAATTTCTTTCAATGCTTTCGACCGCAAAATATTTTCAAACGTATTTATTTATTTGTAAAAAATAACATTTTATTTTGTTATGATACGAGTATATTCCACTTTTCCTATCCGTGCGGCATCGGATAAAGAATAGTGCCGCAGTGCATCCCAGCTTGTCGTAAGAGGCGACTAAATGGGACACCAATCATATACAGGCAACTATGACATCAAAAATGAGCCTGTGACACTTTAACACCTTAAAACTTTCCCACAAGTTTGTATGCAATCAGTGGGTTCCCACGTCTGGAGACTACCGGTGGAGTAAAAGAACAGTCAATGAATTCGAAATGAGCATACAAGTGTCAAACCACTCAAACTTTTAACTTCATGGAAATGATCGCAATTAATAGCACTACCCCGCTGGGCACCACGATTGCAACTCAGTCGGGTGATCCCAAAGAAAGCAGAAGTGCTTGTGTCAGAGCCCGACGGATTCCGGGGGCGGGCAAAATGAAGTTTCCAAAATATTTTCATAAACTTCGGTTTGCAAGTTGGAACGTCGGATCGATGACCTCAAAATGTTTAGAACTGGAAGCGATTATGCGTCGCAGAACTCTACAAATCCTGTGCGTACAGGAAACGAAGTGGTGTAATACAGGAAATAAAGCGCGTTTTCTAGATTTAAAAACTAAGGCATTTAAGATGTTCTACCATGGAACGGTCAATGGACGAAACGGTGTTGGAATCGTTGTTGCAGCGGATCTTCTAAACAACATCGTTGGTATCTTGAAAATAAGCGACCGCTTGATGAGTGTTAAACTCGTCATACACAATGAAACGTGGAACATTGTTAGCGCGTACGCTCCACCAAATGGATGCGACCAATCGGAAAAAGATACATTTTGGTCAGAGTTCGGTAATTTGCTTAGAAATATACCTATCGATGAGATGCTCTTCGTAGGCGGAGATTTAAATGGCCACGTCGGAGAAACAAGTGTTGATTATGAGGACTGCCACGGCGGTAAAGGCTTTGGAACCAGAAATTCAGCTGGCGAAGACATCCTTGTAGCATGTAGGGCTTACGGCTTAACCATCTTAAATACAATGTTTATTAAATATCAACGACATCTTATCACCTATAGCAGCGGAGGCCACGAAACGCAAATAGATTATCACCTCTGCAAAATGTCGATGAGAAACCGTGTTAAGGACTATAAAGTAATACTTGGAGAATCGCTAGTAAGCCAACACCGTCTGCTCATTACAGAATTTTTCACAGCGGAACCACCGAAAACACGGGCATCGTTTGGAAAGCCAAAAATCCGGTGGTATAATCTATCGAAGGAACGAAGCGCAAGATTTATCGCACTGGCTTAAGAAGTACTTCAAAATATAAATGGTATAGCAGACTCACTTAGCCCGCAAGAAATGTGGAACAGCATGCCCGAGGAATGCATAACACTCGCAAAGTCCCATCTGGGGACTATATCGAAATACCATTACGTCTGCAAAGAAACATGGTGGTGGAATGACGAAACCAAAAGAGCTGTGGCCGACAAGAAGAGTGCATTCCAAGCGTGGACAAAATACGATCGGAGCGACGATATCGAAAAAGCTCGACTGGCACTTGAATACGAGCGTCTTAAAAAGATCGCAAAGAAAGTCCTGGCTCGAACTCGAGCGGCAGAAGCGGAAAACCTCTACCAGGAGTTGGAACAAATATCCTCACGATCGGCGGATAGAAGACAAGCTTTCCAAGAAGTTCAAACGTCGTACAGTACTAAAATGCCAAATATTTTTAAGCTCGCTGCACAGAGGAGAAAAAATTCAATGGAAATAACCTCGCCGAAATACATCAAAAACGCAGACGGTCGCTTATTAACAAATGAAAAGGAAATTTGTGACCGGTGGCTTGAATACTGCGAGGAGTTGCTTAACAAACAGTTTCCACGTGATATCGTGCCGACAGCTGGTCTATTCGAGGAGGAAGTTCCGGACTTTTCAATCGAAGAAATAAGCATAGCAATTGGAAAAATGAAGCGGGGGAAAGCGGCGGGACCAGATAGCATTCCATCAGAGTTTTGGTCGAAGATGGAGGGGATCGGCAGCGTTTGGCTATCGAAACTTTTAAATAAATTAAAATGTGGACAACCTATGCCGAATCAATGGAGAAGTAGCTTCTTGGTTCCATTATACAAAGGAAAAGGCGACACTCGAGAATGCAACAACTACCGTTCAATCAAGCTTATGTCACACACAATGAAAATCGTCGAAAGAGTCTTAAACGAACGTCTTCGGCAAATAATAAAGCTCGATAATAGCCAGTGTGGATTTGTTGAAGGAAGATCGACGGTGGACGCTATCCAAAGCCTACGAATAATAATGGAAAAGCACCGAGATTCGTCTAAGGATTTACACATGGTATTTATCGACCTCGAGAAAGCATTCGATCGAGTGCCTAGGGATCTCATATGGGCCGCGCTGAGGTCTCACAACGTACCGGAAACGTATGTTAGAATAATACAAGACATGTACGGAAACGTGAAAACTGCGGTTAAAAGCTCTGCCGGGCTAACGAGAGAATTTCCAGTTAATATCGGAGTGCATTAAGGAAGCGTACTTAGCCCTTTCCTCTTTAACGTAGTATTCGACTATCTTTTAAAAGACTTCATGCGCGAAGCAAATGTAACCCCAATTTTCTTCGCTGACGACGCAGTTATACTTAGCGATAACGTCGAAGATTTACAGAACGCCTAAGATTCATGGAGAAATGCGCTAGAGAGAAACGGGTTTAAAATAAGTCGTTCAAAGACGGAACATTTGACGTGCCCATTTGCGCATCCGTTGTGACCTGTTCCGGATATAATGTTAGACGGAATAGTTCTTCCGAAAAGCACTATCTTTAAGTACTTATGATCAATCTCTAACATGGAAGCGAAATGTGACGACGACGTAAACCACAGAGTGAGTGTGGGATGTGCGTTTAAAAACAAAATGACGGCAGCGGAAATGAAAATGTTAGGGATGTCTAGCCGAGTCACTAAACGCGATTGCATTAGATCTACGCGTATAAGAGGAAGTCTACATATAAAGAATTCGGTAACCGAACAGCTTGAGGCGAATAGAATAAGTTGGTATTGCCACGTTCAAAGAAGATCTGCGGAAAATCCAGTTAAAAAGGCACTATCAACTACGGTCACTCCAACTGTAAGAAAACGAGGTCGGAAAAAGAATTCCTGGATTTCTCAGATGGCAAATGCGCAACAACGTCTGGGGTTAACCACTGAAGCGATCCAGGACCGAGCATTATGTAGACGCGTTCTGCGGTCTGCGACATTAGCCAACCCCATAAGCGGAGCAGCAGCGATGCAGTAAAAATGGGAAACTCGTTACGCATAAGTTCGTAAAACGAGGAAAGGGTTAATAAAAGGATAAGAAGAAGATATTCCACTTTTCCTCTGTTGCTGATGATGACACAAAAACTTCCTAGTTACACATACGTTAAAACGAGGTGAATGCAAGAACTTTCCTATCAAAAAGTTTTAAAAAACTAGCACCATGGCAAAACATTACTACAATAGCCCGCTTGTGTAACCCCTTGGTGAGAAGAGAAGAAGCATTCGATTAAGGAAGAATGTTCGAACAATCTTAAGATTCTTAAGGCAGCAGGAGATGACTTAGCAGAGAGCATATACCAACTTAGTTGCTAGGATAAGAGTCAGCTTAGTTTGCCCAATCCACACGAAAGGAAGTCAACAACAGGGGAATCATCTTCGGCTGGTAAGAAAAGTTCGCGTTAGTCGCTTGAGATGGCTAGTACTTGTAGAACGAAATGAATATTATAGTTCCGACCGAAAGTTCCTCCTGCATACCTCGAGGAACAAGGTAGTGAACGAAGACTTCGCTTAAGTGGCGCGCACAATTAGAAGGGGATTGTAACCATCTTGGACTTCGCAATAAGGGGCAGTTGGAGAGGGATCGCGCTAACTGGACAGGTATATTAGTTGAGACCCAGGTCTACTGTGTTGCCATCTAAGTAAGCAAATAAGTTTGACTTCGGTCAGATCAAGAAGATAGTCTCATATCATTAAACATTCGAATCAGAAAATGCACATCGGACGTATGTCATGGTTAACCTGAGCATAGCTTTGGTTTGTAAGAGCAAGAGGCCTCAAACTCTACACAGTTTAGAGTGCATAGCCGGGGTAAACAACGTGAAGAAGATGGGTACTTATCCTCGGTTTTAGGTACTTAAGAACTTACGATTCATGATTTATAATATGTACTCAGTTGTACGAATATTTATGTTGGATACATGTTATGTAAGGTCTTTTCCCAAAAGTTAGTAATTAGAAATAATAATAATATATTTCTTCAATAAGAAATATTTGAGTCCCTAACTAAGCATGGACTTACCATTCGATTTCCCATGCCTTTTGTTTTACGAATAACTTGACAATATATTAATAAATACGTACATACTCCTACATATTATATCCCTAGAAAAAATAAATTTGAACGATTACGATAACACAATTTTGTAGGGTTTCCTCAAAACTTCTGACTGCTGACATTTTTGTCTGCAAGTTAACTCACATGCTTAAATTTTACAGGCTTTGTTCTTTTTATACCTACGATACAAATGAATGTTGCCTCATTCTTGAGCCTTCTTTCATATTTCTAACAAGTGTTTGACTTCAAGGCATGCATTTTGAAATCTATTCTTTGAATACATAAATGTATGTTAAATATTTTTAAGTGATTTATCTTACTTCGATGATAAGAAAAATCTGCGTTATCTATTTAAAATGCCTTGCAGACGCACACTCAGTAAATAATCAGTTCTCTTAAATTATTGATAAAGAGAACGCTGCCAGAGAAAATGAACTTTATCGCATTAGCAATGTGACCAGGTTGTGTGCAAAAAAAAAAAAAAATCTTTACATTTAGTTTTATCAAAATGCACATATACATATCCATTAGATATAAAACTTGGATATTGATAACTTTACTTCATTTTAGTCAAGTGGGTGGATGTTTTTATGGTTATCACTCGACAAGTTTTGTGTGTTCTGTTTAGAAGAGTTGTGGCAATTTTCGCCACGTTAAACAGTCTAAAGCAGTGGCTCTTTAACATTTCCACCACGTACAAATATATGTATGTAAACTATTTTTTAATATGAGGAATTCCATGTTTTTTAGGGTTCCGTATGTCCGAATGAAAAACGGAATCCTTATAGGATCACTCGTGTGTCTGTCTGTCAGTCTGCCACAGCAAATTTGCTCAGAATATACTGGATTGATTAAGTTGAAATTTGGTACATATATGTATGTATTTGTGCGACCCAAGCACGAGCGCATAACGTTAATTAGTGAATTTTGAACATGACATTTGTGGGGGCAAATTAGGAAATTTAAAAAAATTGCAAACTGAACCGTGTGACATATCAAATGAAAGTGCTTGTTATAAGGGTCTCAAATAACTTTGGAATAAATAGTTTTAAGGATATTTAAGGAAATAGATGAAAATTGACCTCCCCGTTATCACCGAAATTATTGAGCCTAAAGTCTTAAAAAAATACGGTAAATGATCTTTTACTTATAGATTATAGGGAAGACAACAAGGAGCGTATGATCTTAACGAAACATGGTAAAACTTTCAATATTATGCGTACAAATTTTACATTTGCCTTTCGAATGTTTGGGGGAATATGTTTTCTTTTCAACTAGAATGTTAAATTTGTTCTTGGGATAAAATACTTTAGTTACCACACACTAATTAGGATCAGATTTAAAAGTCAAGTCAACACGCACTTATCCGCTTTTTATTTTTATGTTTTATCATTTATCATCATTTCATTTTCCACTCTGGTCACACTATTTTACAGCATAAAAACAATTCCTACCATACCCTCCGCGAAGTACCAAAAAATTGAATAAAACTCACAGAGACTCCGAAGCATTGGACTGGAGTACTTTGAAGCGTTGAGGCACAGAAGCAGCTACCAAAACAAATCCACGTTCCTCTGAGCATTAATGTTCAGTATACTCGTACTCAGCTTCAGTCGCAATTCGACTTGCCAAGAGTAAACAACATTGTCGTTCTGTGCTGTTAATCGGTTAACAATTTTTTTTTCTGCTAAACTATAGCTGTTCCGCTGAATAAAAAAAAACAAAAAAAACTAAAACAAAACGGTCCATTCAGTAGCTGTCGGTGCAGGTGTTCTGAACAATTTTCTAATCCTGTACTTCCCTCCCGTTGCGTGTGGTAAAGTGTTTTTCCTTCCGTTGTCTGAACACGGGGTGTGTTTTGTCTGCCTTGTGTTTTCGGATGTTTAAAAAGGAAATAGAAATTCCATCCCTACCATTATTTTGTTTACGTGGGAACTGAAAATTTCCATCCAGTGAAAACAACACAAGGACACAGGACTATTTATAGAAACTGTAAAACGTAAACGAATTTTCAAGAGTGCACCATTCACCGGTCGATCGATATTTGAATCCCTTATCCCCGACACTGTCAATTGACATAGTTTTTTAAATTTTTTTTTGTTTTGTGCACTATCCTTACTGCAGTATTTTTGAATCGTAGACAAACAAATTCAAGATGTCCTCATCTGCTGATTCCGAGCTAAGCAACATCCTGAATCGTCGTCAGAAAATCAACGACGCACTTGAAAACGGCCAAGAGGTTAAACATACCTTTAAGGTCGTCAATGTTTACACCGAATTCCATGAGTTTACCCGAAAGCAGATTAAGGATTACCAGGCAACCTTTAATAAGTGAGTATTTAGTATTTTATTCCTAGCACATCTAAAACAAATCCGTTTGTACATGCTTGTAAATACTATATATACATATTTACTGAAGCTGGATTACTGTCCTTGGTGGGGTCGTCATCACCTACAAAAAGAAAAATAAAGAAAAGAAAAATTGCCAAGGTCGATTGCTATTCGACAAGAACATGAATTAGTTGCCAGGAAAATATTTAGATAGGGATTGCCATTGGCGATGAGTACAAAGTTGTTAGAGGTCCAGTCATAAGGGTGTGCCGACATTGTGCACATGCACTCTCTACTGCAGCAATTAACTATGCAGTGGTATTTTCAACAAAAGACAGAGAGGGATAAGGGATTTAGGTATCTTTTGTCTACATTTTCCGGGCTTTGATTTGGCCAATTCTAAATAATTCCAAATACAACTCAAATGTGTATCTTGTGATAAAGATTCATAATAAGATAACGGTGGCTCTTAAATGCTTTCATTAAAAACTTATCGGAACAATTCAACGATTACATGATAATGCAATTCCTTAAAGAAATAAGGAACAATATTTGTACAGTAGAATGTCGCAAAAAAATTGTGGAAGGAAATCTAGTTGAGACTTAAAAAGTATAGTAAAATACATATGTTCAGGTGTATGTTGGAGAAATTATTCAGAAGTGTTGACGAAATTTACTTGACCATACCGAAGGCAAAATTGTGGAAACTTCAGCCGTTGAAGGCTGCAATAGCTTGTGCTAGTTTAATCACATTGCACTGCTTACTGTGAATGCAGGGTCATTTTCAAAAGCGGCAAGTAGACAATCCAAATTTTCATTCTACTCCCTTTGAATGAAAGTTTAATACAAAGAAGGATTCGACTTACATCTTGACGTACGAGTATATCAACACTGTTGTAGTCACCTGAGTTAGTTCATCTGATCGCATTATTTTCTGTTAAACAATCAATATCACAAAAAGGCTCTAAATGTTTTGCTTTCCGATGACTGTAAATCTTTTCCATAATTACTTAACGTCTCTGCCCTTAGAAACTACTTACTACAAGACATTCGTATGACTATGGAACTTTATAAGCCGTATCACAATTGGATTCATTGATTGGTTCACATCATTCATCATGTTAAAAATCATTCCCTCGCAGCTCGTTTTCGACTGTCGAGATTGTCGAAAATAAACACCGTCTTGTCCGGCAAATTATTAGCTTTGTTCAGTGAGAAAAAACTAGAACAGAATTGCACAAATTTGTGAAGCGTCAAACCAAATGAGAAAAGAAAAGTACAGCCCATATGAGAGTTGTTAAAAGTTAATCCATTTGTAATTAAAAATTTCACTTGATTTAGCAAATAACCGCCAACAAATAATACAATTTCAAATCACAGCTGATTTTGACACTTTTCACAATTGTGTTCCACCTCGAGAGTAGGTGCAAGATTTTCTGTTCCGAACAGATTGAAACAACCTCACTGAACACAAAGTAGAACAGATTCGGACAGAAATTTTTCTGACTGAACAGAAAAGCTTTGTTCAGTGCGGTTGTTCCAAACTGTTCCGAACAAAAAAGTACAAACTATTATTTTTCATAAATTTCCGAATGCCCATCCATACCGTTTGAAAGGTAGTGTAATCCTTGTGGGCTAGAAATCTTGTTTTGCTTTGACAAACAGTTACAACTTACTTTTCTCGAATAGTACCTACTCGTGTGTAAAAGGAAGACAATCTTTGGCCAGCTGCTGGTCTTTAATACGGACGTTTTAAAAATACTGCATTAAAGACTTGAATCCTATTTAGACCAAGCTCACAAATTCTCTCACACAATTAGGGTTGGGAAACAAAGAAGATAGTATATGTTTTAGCGCTGATTGGTATAAGCTGAATCCCAAATCTGGCTTTGAACTTATTATTTTAGCAATCACTCACATTTAGGGTAGTTCACTCTATATAATCGTTAATCTTTTCAAGACCCTCCTGCAGTTCCGAAGTATGTGGGATATGACTTTTCTGCTATATATATACTCTTGCATATAAATTCCCTCATAGAATATATCAGTTAATATTTTCCTATAAGGTTTTTTCTGAAAGTGTCAACGTAAGATCAAAGTCCTTGCTTTCATGATACAACAATAGCATTCAGATATATGAAGTACATTTTCGAATGTGTGTATCTACGTTTACAAAAACGTAAATAACATTGTGTTATTAGGTGGTATTAGTTGATACTTATAGTAATATTTTGTCAGCCTAGCCTTGTTTTTCTTATAACCTCCTAGATTTGGCGGGATAAGCTTTCGTTTATTCCATAGAACCACAGAGTATGGGACACTCTATGGTGTTTAGGGGAGGATGTTTTTCTTTGAACGACCCCATAGATGATCAATCGGGTTAAGGTCAGAGCTCTATGTGGCCATTTTAGGACTTAAACCTCGTTTAGATGGAACCAAACCTTGTTTTTGCTCTGAGTTGGACAATGAGAGTTGGAAAACGATTTGATTTTTGTGCTTTATAAATAATTTTGAAATAGAAGGCCTTAGAGTTTGCTCTTTCTTCTGAATATAAAGGTAGATCTCAAAGTTCATCCGTCCACGAAAAATAACCGGAGTTTTCACCAACTCGGACGCCATTCAATCCCAAATTATCATACTACTGTGTTTGACAGAAGGAACCAGAGATCCATGATGGTAGATAAGCTTCTCCAACTCTGCGACGTATGTGCACTAACATACATCAGAAAAGTCGAAAGTTGAAAAGAAAACAGCCAAAGACTGTGTTAAAGTTGAAAGTACAAATTTCTCATATTTTTATTTGTCATTAATGATAATTAACTACTATCGTGCACTGAACTTACTTCGATACCACATCAGAGGTCAACTTCATTAAGTCGTCTGTCAACAGTTTTAAAGAAAATTTCGACTCCATAGTGACTTCTTAATCTAGCTGATAACTCAGATGCTTGCCTTTAAATAAGATTTTATATTTTCTTCCTTCCCTTGAATAGGTCTTTACAACTTTAGCTTTATTCCAATAGTATCAAAGACACACTCAAAGGCCTCATCTGCATCAAATCGCTTCTGCAAAATGTTCTTAAACACAAGCTGCGAAAGTCATGCACGTACGATATGTGCTGCAAAAATGCAGAAAACGGCTATTAGTTGCCTTTCGAGTATTATTTTTATTTCTAATAATATAAATAATATACTCGTATGTTCTTTTGCTGTTGAAAAACAATATCTACTGAATTGCAGACATTCAATACAGTGTATACGATAGGTACGATATGTTTGTTATTGTAAATTTTTTTTTTATTACTATTTAACGTTTGTTTTCTGTAATTCGTAATTCACTTCTTAGAATTAACATGAACATCACAAATTCACTACACATATTTCTTTCTAAGTTCGGTTATTTGTCATGCAAACTAATCAAATAATTGCTTTCATTGATACAATATGAGTAAGAAATTAGCTGCCGAAATATCTCACCGTCTTCGAAAAACCATAACTTTTGCGGTTTTGGTTTGATATGGGATTGCCTCAGAAGAAGCTGACTCAGAATCGTTGAATAATCCAATTGCTGTCAGTTGTTATCGCGGTTTTGAAGGGCTGTAAAACATGTTTCAGCTAATATTCAAGTGAAATGTTATGTAGTATGGAAATGTATGATTCTGGTTTCTTTTCTGCAGTAATGTTGACCATTGTATTACTTAATTGAACCCATAAGAAGCGTGTTTTAACCCTTAAAGGGCACTGGTAACAATAATTCAGTTTTTAAGTCGAGAAAACACGGGAAAGGCACTCTTAGAAATTTCCCAGTTGCGTGGACGACAGAGCGAAGGGCAGATTTTGTTGACCTACTCCGTTCGATGGGTAGAACTGCTCTTTTTGCGGAATAAGATGCGGAGATATATACCCCTCCTTAGAAATTTTATAATAAACATATTTTTCGTATGAAAACAACATTGATGTCTTAGTGGTCAGACGAGATGGTAGCCAATGATCAGGTGATTCTCAGAATAAATTTCAGAGTTACATAGTGATGATCTGCAGCTAAAAAGGAAAGAAGTTATCCTTTCTTCTGTATATGTTTATGTGGTGAAACTCAGACAATCCTTCGATGGTCCCAGTTAAATATATACTATAATGAGTAGAGAAAAGACGAATTTCAAAGTTAAATTCGACGATTACAAAGTTTATCTATATCTAATATTCTGACTCGGTGAAGAACAAACACTAACTTATTTACAGCATTTAAGCAAATAAAAGTATGAAGCCTCAGCATCCTTTGCTTGCCCTGGAAAACAGAGACCTACAGATGTTATGTAGCTACGGTTTAAATGGAAATTAAATGCCTCATCTTAACCGTTTTAAACTGCAACAGATCAACATAAGTGTTTGAGGCGACCTGGTCGTCTCGAGGAAAGAAACTAAAAAATGTAAACTTTTTTTTTATCGAAAATGATATTTAAAGCAATATTGCAACACAAGAACTTTACTGGTTCAACAAAGAGCGCTTGGAACTACGAGGGCGGGTCAATAAGTCCGTGACTTTTGGATTAAAACACAGATTTTTTGATAAAAAAATAATTTTATTTTTCAACGTAGTCTCCCTTGAGCTCTATACACTTTGTCCAACGCTTCTCCAATTTTTTTATCCCTTCCAAAAAAAATCATTTGTCGAGGTCCTCAAAATAGGCCTTTGTTTGTGAGATGACTTCATCATTGTAGTCAAATCTTTTTCCACCAAGCCATTTCTTCAGGTTTGGGAACAAGAAGTAGTCACTCGGAGCCAAATCTGGAGAATAGGGTGGATGAGGGAGCAATTCATAGCCCAATTCATGGATTTTTGCCATGGCAACTGCACATGCAACTGTGGTCGACTGTGAGCAAACGCGGCACCCATCTTGCGGAAAGCTTTCTCATGCCCAAGTGATCATTCAAAATTGAAACCACTGAGCCATGCGAGATCCCTACGGCTTCCACAATCTCTCGCACTTTCAATCTTCGGTCGGCCAACACCATATCGTGAATTTTTTCGATTGTTTCGGGTGTAGAGACCTCAACTGGGCGTCCAGGACGTTCGGCATCTTCAGTGCTTGTACGGCCACAACGAAATTCAGTAAACCACTTTTTTACCATTGAAATCGATGGTGCAGAGTCCCCATAGTATTTATCAAGCTTAGCCTTGGTCTCGGTAATGGTTTTTTTTCGCGAGAAATAATGCTTAATAAGCCCACGAAATTCACTCTTTTCCATTTTCTCCTCAAATTAGTGAGTAGTCTGATAAAAATAGCTGTCAAACACAAACTAACTGACGCAGCAAGTTTAAATTTTTACAGGAGTCAACTGACAGATGCCTGTTGACAGGAGCAGTGTTGCTGTTTCAGTAAATAGGTCAGAAATTCAAAAAGTCACGGACTTATTGACCCGCCCTCGTAGCTCTAGATACATTTAAATTCGATGAAATTTCAGACTTGTTAGTTCCCGATTGGATAACCAGGTAGACTTCTTATAAAAAACACAGCTTACGTGTTTAAAGGAGTCTACATTGATTAATATTATATTTGCATTCCTTTTTTAAAGCAAAACCAATCTGATTTATCAATCAATTTTGCTTCTTAATTAATCAGAGGCTCTTACTTCAAACTTGAATTAAATTAAGTACTCGTAATTAGAAAAGAATCAATTTCACTAAAAGCTTGTACTTTCTCGACAAATTTTTCTTCCATCGTTCGTTCCCAAGATGCATTTAACCTCAATCGAAAAAAGTTGACAGCTTATTTGATCAAATTATCACAAAATGATTTTCTTTCACCTTACACGTAATCAACCTTAAAACCCAAGATTCCCTTCCAATACGAATATATGTACATACGAGTACAACACTCAACAACGCAGCTGAATCATGTGATATGAGTATCACTTTGATCGTAATTTGCTCGAAAAATAAAATCAACAAAACGTGCGGTGTTGTTTACGAGAACACCGCTTCCAGATCTCCATATTGGATGCCTATTGACGTCACAACTTGATTTATACGAGTATTTGGACGATTGTAAACAGATTTTATAATTTTCCTCCACTGAAAATTCGCATCTTTAAGCTTCAATTTGCTACAGGAACTTCGATAAAAATAAAAAATGAAATTTAACCAAAACTGATCCGAAGAAGATGAACAACATCCAAACAAATCCAGTTTTGTGTTAAATGACTGGTAGCGATTTAAGCGATTTCATGACTAATTATATTTAAGTCGTTCTGCGAATTTGCCACCTTTTGCCAACCAGTTTCATTAGTGTTTAGAGCTCACTAAGCATGTGCTGTTATCTAGTATACGAGTATCTGTATCCAATGTCTCTATACACGAATGACTGTTCCATTTGATTCTAAAGAATATTGTGAGAATTCTGAGAAATACTTTATTTGTTCAGTAGAATTCATCACCTTCTATTTACCTAACTTAATCGTAAAATATTTGTTCTAGTTCATGGCGAGTGAATGACACTCTGGAACGGTTGTAGTTCAACTCAGGCTAAGCAGAGAACTTGATTGTCATGTGGATTATGACAGCGACAGGAGGTCAAGGTTAATAGTTCTACTGAAGTATCACTGTGCGAACTTGAAACTACTATTTGTACTCGTATCTTAGCTTATTCCGTGTTTAAAGTTAGTATTGCTTTGAGACAGAGACGAAGTCTGCGAATCAGGTTGAGATTGAGACTCTGAGCAGTCTCTACCACCGCCAGAAATGTGCTGGAAATTTGATATGAATCGCATTTATAAGTTTGACTGTGTACTCGTATCATGCGTGCATTCTCAAGGTCTGAATAATAGATGTGGGATTTTTCGTATCCTCAGGGTACACTAAGCATGACGACTCATGCGGTAGCAGTGCTGATAATGAGTAGATAAATCACTGCATCGGTTGGATTCTTTGTTACGAGTATGCATCTAAGCATTATGCAGCACCCAGTGTCGCCTTCCTTTGTTAGCATGTCACAAATGGGTAGAGTAGTGCGGGCAAGTATGTAGATCTCTTGGTGTTTGATAATCTGATATGGCATCAGCCCCAGTGCCAGTCCGGTAGTTTGAATAGCCCCTAGGAATAGTGCAATGAGGGGAAATAATCCAATTACATGCGGTTGATAGGGCACTTTAACATGTGTGATTTGATTTACATTGAAAGGATTTTAATGGTGTCATTAAAAAATATGTATGAACATAAATTTAAGATGGAAAGTTAATTGATTGGAAACTTATCCGTGCTTAACCATGCAACGAAATTCAGGTCGAAATAAGGAAATGAAGTTTTATTGCTTACATTCTCTCACTTGTGCCATATGGACAGGAAATGTTTTTTTAAAAAAGAAATTTCGACGATTTTTTTTCGATAAATTGCAGTTTTTCGCTAAATGTGTGTCAAGTTGTCAAGCTACATAAGGCGGAATACCTTCGTAATGCGTCAGAAGTAAGGCACGTACCTATATACTCGTATGTATAAATTAAGAAATACATGTGGCGTTCTTTACATATCTGTTATAGCTATCAAATTAAGGTTAAATTGTTAAAGACTTCATTGATGAAGTTAAACTTGATTTATTTGGGAATTGGAGGTATAGATAGAATAGGCGCTCAAATGTTTATAGAGATTTTTTCAGAGTTAATATTATTTCCAGATAATCATAAGGTAAGGAATACAGTTAAAATTGCTTAAAGTAATAAAAATAACCGAGCTTACATATGAAGCTAATAATGCCCATAAGTCGACTGACCTGTTAAGAAACGGATGAGAAAAAAAAAATTTAGCTCGGTTAAGACTAACGAGAAAGCCTTGCAACCTTTTTACTTAAGGGATCAGCAAGTAGAATTTAATAATTTAATTAATTAAAAATTTAATCACGTGAAGCTTACAAAATATGTAAATAAATCTTAGCAAATCCTTTGAGACAAATTCGAGATGTTGCGTTACAATGAAGTGAACTGGGTAATCAAACCTTCCAAGGTATTCGCTCTTATCTACAATAGCATAGAGAGAATTATTGAAAGCACCAGAACTGGATCGTATATCAAAAGAAGTTCTCAAAACTGCTACTCAAAAATGACCGGAACAATTCTACCGGCCAAAGGGGGGAACTAGCCTTCCACGTCTTTTTTGTCTCTTGTTAGAAAAACACTTTGACAAATACATAATTTACAATGGACTTTAGTATCGGGTTTTCCAATAGGGACTTGACAACTTTGAATTTAATTTGTGAACGCACTCTTTCACTAATCATCAAACTGTTATTGTCAATTTATTCAGTAAACTCAACATTTTCATCATGATAAAGTACACGAACGAGTAACGTCTGCAAATTATAAAAATTTTCTACCGAAATTCCGAGTCGATGACTGCAACTTTAAGAGCGTTAATTCCAATTTTCGGTCGTAATTCTCGCCCTAGTAGACAGGCAATAACAAGTACAGTGCAAAAATTTGAGTATACATATTCGTTGTGTGATGTTGCCGTGTCAGTGAGACAACGGGTTGGTCGAAGTGTCGAAAATATCGCTGCCGTAGCAAACGATTCAAATCAGTTAATTCCACGGCGTTCTCAAGAATTGGGCATCGCTCAGACCACATTATGGCGTATTTTGCGCAAGGATCTTGGTTTACACCCATACAAGATCAAGCTGACTCAAGAATTGAAGCCACAAGCCACAAAGCACACGTTACAATCGATTTATTGAAGAGTAAGTATTGTGAGCGTGTTATCTCAAAAAATGGGCCAGTCGACTGGCCGCCTCTTTCGTGCTGTTTAACGCCGCTTTACTATTTTCTGTGGGGCTAGGTTAAGTCATTGGTTTATGCCAACAAGCCGACGACGTTAGAAGAGCTCAGAGCCAACATTGAACGCGAAATAGCGGTCGTTTCGACCGAAATGTGTGGCCGAGTCGTTGAAAATTGGGTCCAACGAATCGACCGCTGCAAACGTGCCCGCGGTGGCCATATGAACGAAGCCGAGTTCCATTCATAAATGTTTTGATTGTACTACTTTTAAAAAAAAAGTTGTCAAGTCCTTATTGGAAAATCCCGTAGATGCAATTAACTTGGCTGGGACACAGTAAATACGAGTACTATACTACGCCATTATAAGACGTCAACAAATTTAAATTTACTAGTATTTCGTTAAAGCTTTATCACATCGAAACATCATCTTATTTCTGTAATTCTGGCAAAGGAATTCAAGCATAAAAAGTAATTAGTGTTTGCCACAGTGTAAGACTAGTAGTTTTTAACCGTCAATAAGATGTAGTGGAGTGACTGAGTATGAGTACCCTCGTTTCATTTTAAGGACCATGTAGCAAATCTATGCCAAATGTCATTTAAAGCTATTGGTGATAGTTTTTTTTATGAGTAAAGAAGAGGGCTTCTTGGGGCAATTGGTTTTATACGTATAGTATGTTAAATATGCACTGGCATACTCCTAATGACGTCGTAGATAACATGCTTTTTCACAATTTAATTGGTCTTAGTTTTTTTTTCCGGAACTGCAAAGTTATGTCATACGGGAGTGGCACAAAGTGGAGGTGGCTTAAATTGCTAATAACACGGTACTCACAATTGGCGATGAACTAGAAAGACAAACTACCGTCTTAATTTTCAGCAGTGTCAGCGTGTCAAACCTACTCGAAAGTATTAAGAGTGTCATATCCGGCATTTTTCGTCAAACCCATTTCTTTTAGATCATATGCCTCAAATGTGATGTTCAATTTATTTGTTTATTTACCTTATGCTGGGACTTTGATTTATTTTTTTCGATTTAGTGCATCAAAAACTTCTATTGTCATATTTCCGTTTATCCCTAATTTAAAAAAAAATGTCCGGGTACACATACGACGGTGTTTGGATATTTGTCGTGTAAGATCAATATGTTTACGTATTATACGAAACAATTTTCAACACTTAAGCCTTAAATAGACTCTTTTAAAGCTTAGAATTGTCCAATAACCAATAGATATATTTTTATAAGAAAAGATGACTGCAAGAACTGGTGTAAAAAATCATAATACAGGAAGAATCGCTTTTCCTTTATCTTAAATGCATAAAAAGTGCATAAACATGCAATATGGATACTTCACATTATGAAAGCATCTTGACGCATATTTATGATAAATAAAAACCAATAATTTCTGGTTAAACAGCCTGTCGCATCTCACGCACGTTTTTGTGGCAGACAACAGTTGTGAACTCTATTCTTGATTTATATGCAAAAAATGTAGGTTGAGTGTTCTGACAGTTACATCCAAAAGTACTAGCTACTGTTTTTCGAATGGGTTCGGATTCGGATTGACTGTCAACACGATTTCAGTTAATCACTATGACACTTTTACATATTAATGTCTGTTTTGAACGTGTGTGGTGTGCATATTTGATGGGTATCTAGGTGATATTCACATAATTACTTTTATATGTATTAAGTAAACATTGAGTTATACTCATTCAAAAGAAATAAACAAATCAATTTAGATTTAAAAAAATGTTTTTAAGTTAAAATTGTTATTGTTTGAAAACCAACCTAATGTTAGGGAAAGAGGTATAGTTTGATGCGCATGTTTTGTTGATTAAAAAGTCGCTATGAGCGCGCCATCAGTAGCCCACTGCGCGATCGCAATATTTGAAAAGCGGTGTGTTATTGGTTCGTACACATGGAGCTTTTTCGTGATTTTGGCTCTGAAATTGGTTGTCTTTGCACTCAATCGATGAGTCTTAACGTTGATAAAAGAATCATCAAAGCCAGCAAAAACCCCAGAATTTGTGGCCTAATTCAATCAAATCAATTTAGTTGACTAGTTGAGATAGAAAAGTTTAAATGCTTTTGTATAAGGAATGAAAGTTCAATCCAATCAAGATTCAAATCATGGAGGGTCTTTAAGAAAGAATGCTTGCAAATATATGGTTCAGTAACGGGGCTCATTTTTATGTTGATGGCTATATGAATATACACAAAATTATGTACTGGTATGTAAAAACAACCTTGTTGTACACTGCCCTTATTTTTTTAATCGAGAGAGAAGTAATGACTGCTGAAGTATATTGCCCAATGATCGACGATAACAACAAAATGCTATTTCAGCATATCAGTACCATTCCGCACACCGGAAGAACGTCGATGGAGAAGTTCAGAGTAAAATTTCCGTTTAAATAAATAAGCAATTGTAGATGCATTTGCGAAGAGTGCATTGTTTTAATGCATTTTAAGCTTGAACATTTTCACTGGATGGAAGTTATATAATCAAGTATTTCATTAAAACAAGAATTGAACAGATCTTTGCTTATAGTCTTGTTTGTTTGTTATGTTCTAATAAGGACCGTTCGCTTCGTGGTCTAGGGTGCACAAAGTATTGGTAGCTGTCAAACAATTATAGTGAACACAAATATCAAGAACGCTACCAAAAACATTATATAAAAAGTTATTTTTAAATAACATAGTTTTGTTTTCTATTTTAATGTTTAGTAAAAATATCACAATAAATTTTATCCGCTTCATCCAATCTTTTCATGTTTCCACTTGGAGAACCGCATCTGATATTAAGATTTCTGACGGCACTTAATTGCAGATTAAATGTGTACAAAAATACACGCCTATAGTGGGTAGGTGGTTGAAAACGAATACAAAAGTGGGTTTTTAGTATCCACCGAACGCACTGGGGCTGACAGGGAACAAATAATAATTGCTTAAATATGAATTTAAAAATCTTAAAAATCCATGTATTTATTTGTATATAGAAATCAAAAGTAAAAACGAAGATCGCTTTAGCCAAACATGGCAAACTCTTATAAAAAGTCGAAACAATAATTTATATGAGACCAATCCCAATGATCTCCTCACACTCCTGCTGCCTGTGCCATTGGCACAACTTTTTTCAAGAGCGATGATTTATTGTCCATTATAAACGTAACAGATAGGTACAAAGAAATTCAATGACTTTGCTGGCAAAGCTTCTTTTTTTTTTTTTTTTAGATTTGTCTCTTATTGTAACGCATCACTTAGAGAAAATCGCCCACAAAATAACCTCGAATTAGACGACGTCATTATGAACTGGAACTTATTATATTCCAATTTCCACAAGTGTACACGGTTTCTAGAGCACCCACAACATGGTACGCTGCACAGTATAATAAAAGTGAAACCTATTTCAGACTCAAGCAATCGAAAGTAGATATGTATGTACACGTAAGTATCTAAAGTATTTAGAATGCATGTGCTTCTATGTATCTAAGAGGATTTAGTAAACACTTGGTGACATTTATGTACGAGTGTGTTAAAGATACTTTTCGTTTCAAATAGCTTACGAGAATGTGTGCTTTTAA
Source organism: Volucella inflata (assembly GCA_928272305.1). NCBI lineage: Eukaryota > Metazoa > Arthropoda > Insecta > Diptera > Syrphidae > Volucella > Volucella inflata. Next base: position 108,388,651 of record OV743720.1, on the reverse strand, counting down.
ACATACATATGTATTAACAAGAAAACCACTAAAATTGGCCCTAATGCTTGAATTTAATCAGCATAGCTAGAAGATGCACGACATCGAATCGAAATTGCTATCATCACCATTGAATTTTAGACATTTAAACTTCAAAGCGTTCATTTTCACATAAAGCGTAGCATATGCCATGCCATTCGGCATATCACACAACTCTCTACATCACATTCTCGTGTCTTAAAGGTTATTAAATGGTGGAGTAAAGCGAGCGAGTCAAACACCAGACACGTTCTTATGATTATGGTTATCCTTGAACCGTGGCAAACGGTGGCAATATGCGACGACCAAAGTCGTCGTTGTTGTCGTCTTCGGTCGGTTGAAGAACATCTATTTATGTGGAGATGCACTTGTGTGATTTGGAATGGAATGGGACAGGATTTAAAACAATAACCGACGCTTGCTGAAACAGGTTTATTTTCGCAAAAAGACATAAACGAACATCTAAAAGGAACTCGAAAGAGAAAGATTGGTGAAGAGTCATAGCACTCGTAGATCTCCTACAATCGATTAGATGGCTTGAGTTTTCAGTGAATTGCTTTAGCCAATAATCTTGGTTTTATTATAATTTTTATGTTTTAATTAGAAATAAAGAAGCAAACAAATTGTTTTTGATGAACAAAATTCCGAATTTGGCGAACGAGTAAGAAAACTATGGAGTGTGCATTATATTGATACATCCAATAAATGGTTTTTATTCATCTGGATGTCACCAATTTTTAAATTTGATTAAAGGGACATTAGTTTAAAACTCAGGTCATATGATGCTATACAAATTCACTTCTAATATGGCAACACTTTGCGAAATTCCGGTAACTTTCAGTAATAAAAGCGTCGGTCGATCTAAATAAAATAGAAAAGAATTTATTTTAATTTTGATAAGAACTGTGAATGATATGTTATATCTACGTCGCTACCTCTAGAGATAAATATTTTGGAAAATTCAATGTTTTTTTTTTAATTGAATTTACATTCCGCATATCTGAAAATCGAAGATCAATGACAATGCTTTTTTGGAATTTAAATTATGATATTTCTATTCTTAGTTAGCTTATCAACAACCGAGCTTGGATACTTGACCTCCAATAAAGTTTCGATTTTGGTATTTCAATTAACTAATATAAATATTTGTAATCAAGCAATGATGTATCTATATATATTTCTTAGATAGTAAAAAGGTTTTTTTTTTTGTAAATTAAGAGTGCCACATTAAATATTTGACAACTGACAGTTTATTGAAGCGCAATTTTCGCTCATGGAGCACTACACGAAATAATAGTGGATTTTAATGGTTAAGCTTTATTTAAAACATAGTACAACTTTGCGGAAACAGTTGGGAGAAAGCTTGCAATTTTTGGTCGACAAATACAATACATACCATGAATTGTTCAATATTTAAGAAACTGATAGAGATATGCAATCAAATTGACTCGGTTGTGAACAGCCAAATGGTAGTCTTTGGCTGATTTAAAATATTGCTTTACTAACACCAAGTATTGGAAGGATTCCGAGCACACAATTTCACATTCGTTCACAGTTAATAGCAAACTTAATTAAGTTCAATCGACAAAGGAATGGATGTTAATTTTTTTTTAAAGATGTCTTTAGCAATAAGGTGAATTTACAATGGGTACGTAGACATATAAACTGACGGGTTTGGAAAGAAGATATCAACATGTTGTTAAGGGGAAGCAATACATCCACAGGGATCCATATTTTGGTGCGGATTATTGGTTGGTTAAGTCACTGGACGATATTATTTTCGAAGATGACACTATCAGTGCAGTGTCATCTGAATATTATTAGGCAGTTCTTGTGACCTGTATGGAATTACAGAAAGATGTGTCTTCAACAAGACGCAGCAACTTGTCACAAAGGGAAATGATGAAAATGTCAAATACCACCTTAATCAAAAAGTGTGGCGCTCCCATTGTTTCGATTTGAGTTCTGTTTTTTTTTTAAGTTGGTACATCTGTTGTTGATATTCCCTCTAAATCTTAGCATCATAGCTTGACATTTGCAAAAGTTACTTAGCCAAGAGTACATCTATCTCTGTGTGTGTTGGCCATTTTTTACAATTTTAGAAATGAATTTAAATGTGCAACAACGAACTTGTATCAAATATTGGGTAAAACCGGATTTAATGATGCGCGAACGTTAGAAATGTTGGAAAAGTGTTTCGGCAACGATTCTCTAAAGAAAACGGTCGTTTACCAGTGGCACGAGCGGTTCAAAAGTAGGCGTGAGTCAATCGAAGATGCTGAACGCAGTGGCAGATCATCGACATCGAAAACCGACGAAAACATTGATGAAGTAAAAGAAATATTAGTCAATAACCTCAAATTAACCATCAGAGAGATAGTGGAGGACTTGATCCGTCCAAGACATTTTGGTTAATGATTTGGGTTTCCGTCATGTAGCAGCAAAGTTGTTGCCAAAAGCCTTTAATTTCATGCAAAAAAGAGACCATGTTGATGTCGCAAAAGAGATGATTTGCGAGGCTGAATCCGATCCCACATTCATCAAAAGGATCATTACTGGAGACGAGACGTGGGGCTTATGAGTACGACACGCAATCCAGACATCAGGCAAGTGACTGGCGTTCTCCAAATGAGCCGAGACCAAAAAAACCACGTCGTTTTCAGTCGAAAAAGAAGTCAATGCTCACGGTTTTCATGGATTACAACGGTGTAGTGCATCATGAATTTTTGCCAGAAGGCCAGACAGTAAACAAAGTGTATTATTTGGGCCTTATGAGACGTTCCGGAAGCAATTCGAAGAAAGGGACCAGAATTGTGGGCAGAAAATTCGTGGATTTTGCACCATGATACCGCACCGTCGCACAGTGCCATCATTATTCGTAATTTTTTGACGATAAAAGGAAAAAATACCATCCAACAGCCACCGAGTTCACCTGATTTGGAAATGAATATCATTGCGACAACATATTTTATATTAATCGAAATTAATCGAAATTTTAATTAGACAATTTGATAGCGTTTTCAAGTATAAGCACTCGATCGGTTTATTTTCACACTAAACTGCTCAAGTACATAAATAATGTACGAAAAAGTTGACTTGCAAAAAATATTTTCTGTTTTTTCTTCTCTAAAAATACTAGTACTTTAACCCTGTGTTATCAGTCGAAGTGTTTTCCCATGATAATGGCAATATGTTTAGCATGCGAATAGTTTTGATTGCCTCTTTGTTTTATATTTCCTAAATTAGTAAATAAGTTATTCTTCATATCTTCTTGTTGTACTCAATTCTATTATTCACGAAATACTGAAAATAAATCTTGCTTTAGATTGGGCATAACATGTTTATTTTATATCAATTTTACGTACATACATTCATGTATATAAAACCCGTATATGATGTTCTTTGAATGATCAAGTTAATTTTTTGTTAACTCCTCGAATTGTATCTCAAATTGACTTTTAAGTTCAAGAGGATTTTAAGGGACCATCGAAAGTGTTTTGAATGTTTTTTTCAATATTTGTATTTCTGTGATAATTTTATGAATTTGACTGTCTAAGTCTAAGTCCAGACTTATCTGTCACCGACATACATAAGTCTAATCGCGTAATTAGTGATTAATTTATTCGGTTGAAGGAAGGAATTGGTTACTTTATTTTATAATTCATCGATCGTAATAAGGAATAATTTGGTCTAGGATATTATGCTCAGTCCCAGAACAGGCAAAGTCAATTTCGTACTTCCACAGCAACAGGAGTTTTGGTGCCATTGCCTAAAGATTATAGATAATAATACCATTCTAACGATAACAATTATTACCTCATAAAAGTTGATACACAATATTTTTCCAATTGATTGGTTGACCTAACCTTTCATAAAGTAGAAATCCAATATAGTGAAGCCATTATTACATTTATGACTTTCTACGGTCAGTCTTGGCTTGCTTCTCCAACGAAACATGTACATAATTCTACCTAGAATACTCGTCATACCAGACCGGTACTAAAAATGATTTTTTTTTTAAGAATCAATAATCGATACGTCCACCGAGACATACTCATTCTCGAAGACTTCAACGCAAAACTGTGTCTAAAACAAGGAAAAAACAAAACGAAAAAAAAAATAAAACAAAATCGTGAGGAATTAAATTGTGAAACGTGATCCCAAGTCTTGTGCTATAAGAAAATAGTTTCACGCGTTCTTAATAAACATGATGGAACTATTCGAGTCCAAGTTAAACAAAAGAACAAACAACTCAACTCGAGTATAAGACGTATAGATGCATTTAATCATAGAATGATTTCCTGCTACTATGGCGCAATAATTTAATTAAAATAAAAGAATACAAATGGATATGCCGCCACTCCCTTGGGATGTTGAAATCAAAACTTATTCAATTACAACCCTCTAGATACTTATAGTACAGTGGAGGTCGTGTGGTGGTCGTACTCGTACAAGTTTTGTTCTCTACAGGAAGTGTTCATAACTTGATAAGACGAAAAGGGATTCAATTCTATGCATTCGGGGTTTGAAAGCCACCATACAGTTGTATATAAAAATGAATCAACCACCCCTCCCACCAGGCCGAGAACGCTGGAAAAGAGGCACTTCACAACTCGAACTGTAAGTACGGGTACGAGTATGTACGAGTACTCGCAGTCGTCACCCTTATCACTGTGCAAATTTGCATTAACGATTTATTTCTCAAACTCTGTATAAGCTAGCAGAGTTCATGCTTTCGAAATATTCTTTGGAAACCAGAACTTTAACCACAGTACTTACTGCTTAGAGATACAAATACAAGTAGATATTCAGATATTATTGGCAGTTGTGTATTTGTGCATACTTGTGCTTATGGAAATGCCAGATAAGGGACTATACGAGTATGCGGCAGATAGGAGTATAAAAACATGTTTAGTCAGCATGGGTTTATGGAACATTTCCGATGCAATTGATTTTGTCATTCCCCATACAGCGACTCTACACTATGAATACCGAGTCAGCATACATACACATATACTCGTATCTACTCGACGTAGTCATAGTAATTCATTACTGCAGGCCCAAAGCAGCGCCTGAATGTCTGTCTTACTGGACGTAAAACCCGAATGCGAACGCGAGTGAGGACTTGGATTGAACGCACAGTCGGTCGTTTGTACCGACCGACGGATGGATAAAAGGTTGAATGGTTGTATAGATGATTCATTCACTATTCGAATATTGCACAGTTCTTGCAGAGCTAAATATTGCATATCTTTGCAATAATGAAGTGCATGCAAGTAGTGTTGCATTGTATTCCGGTTATGTTTTTGTCAGCGCATGGGAGCACACTATAGGAGGTGAATGCCTCGTAAATGCATCGGTAGAACTCCGAGTGACACTGCAGTGATTCATCTGATTTGTTGTCTCAGTTTAAATTGATAGCGACAGCGAAAATAAAAACGGTTTTTTTTCTTTTAAGCTTTTCTGTCAGAAATTTGTCAATGAGGCGCAGGCTATGTTGTTGGTTGTTTTTTTGAGCGTTCATCGACTTTATTAGTTAAACGGTTTCAGTGATAAACACCAAGTCAATTTGTTTGAGAATTGTGATAATTGAATTGTTTTGGGTTACTTGGTCCCGAGGTATATACACATTTGTTTGCGTAATGCTATGTATTTTAAAGGGAAGTTAAAAAAAAAAAAAACAACATGATTTGAGACAATCATGCACAGTATGATGACATAATAAATCTGGAGCTCGGGCACGTTCAACAAATACAGTACGGTTCACTTGAATAAAGGCAGCACTTAAATTTTATTAAACAGTGATTTATGGCCAAGAAAATCGATATACAACTACCTATAATTATTGATTGTAAACAAAGTATCTTTTCATAGAATACATTTACAAAAAAAAACTTTTCTTTAAAAAGTAACGAGATATTGTCAAAGTTTGTAAAGCGATTCCGAAAAGCAAGCAACAAAATGGGTTCACATGAATACAGGCAAAGACAAAGGCCTTTGTAGATTTTGTTTTTATTTATTATTTTTTTCTGGTTGTTATTATTAGTAATATTCAATGTGTATGGCCACCGTTTTTTGAAATTACTTCAAATATGCAGTCTGGAAGTGAGGCGTATAAAGATTTTATGTACTTAATCGATATTTCAGCCCAAGCTGACTTAATACCGCTGAGAAGTAAGTGATTCTTTATTATCGTACAGCTTCCCTCCTTCGTTTACTTTTCGAGTCAGCTATCCCCAAACATTTTCTATAATATTTAACTCGAGTGACTATGGCGGCCAATTCAACAATTCGACTTTTTGACTTGCAACAAACGATTTTACCACGCGCGCAGTATGGATTGGTGCATTATCCTGTTGCAAAATCCAAAGAAAAGGTCCAAACAATTCATTCAACTTAGGAAAATCTGACTCCAATATGCCTTTGCAAGAAATTCCCGTAATTTTAGTGCTTTGAACATTTAGCTCAGGAGTCCCATAATAGGTGATCACACCCCAGACCATTAATGCACCCTGTCGGCTATGATGACGCGTTAGAAACCGTTATTTTTTGCGTAAATCATGGAAATAAAAGTTATAGCCATCTGGTCCATTTAAATTGAACTTCTTTTCCTCCGTGAAGACGAACAGTCATTCTTATTTGGACTCTCTCCTACAGCCAAAGCCATGTGATTTTTCGCAAATTTTAGTCGAAGCTTCTTTCGCACGTCGTTTAGAGGGCGGGTCTTTTTTCTTCAATTTCAACCCTTTCAGCTTCTTAGCACTAAGAATATTAGCCGAACTTTCGACTTGCTGGCATTTACTCGAGCCTAGAACTTAATTTTTGATATAACTGTAGAGTGGCAGGAATTTGAAGCACATCGAATCATTTTACGCCAATCAGCTGATGAAATCACTTTAGATATTCTTCCTTTGTATTGTTTTCCATATGAATCTGGGTCTTTTAAATAATTGTCAACAGAAGTTGCACTTCATTTAATTTTTTTTACGATGTTGCAGTTAGAATGACCTTCCGAGTGATAAACATCTATTTTTGCTTTCTCGACTTTAGTTAACATTTTTCATTTGCCCATTTTTGGTCACAATTCATCTACTTTATCTCACACTTTTGAAAAATCCCGTTACTTTGTACAGTTTAGTGATTTTTGTTAGTGTATTCTCTTGAGAAATCCTAAAACTTTGTTTCCACTCAAGAATTATAGTTGTGAATGAAATTAACGAGACGTTACTCTCGGTTTAGTTAAATAAAAGTTCTGCCTTTATTCAAGTGAACCGCAGTGTACCTATATAAGAACGAGAAAAATGTGATAATCAAATGGAGTTTAGTTCTTTGATTCAATTCAGCCAGTTGGAAACGGATTTAATTAATTAGCCAATTTCTAACCAACTTGTTATAATATATGTATATATGTACTTATGTGTTTCATTATTCAAATTTAGAAAAGGACGATGAAATGTCAGCTTGACATTTGCCAATCATTGGGACAGGTATTCTAATTTTATAATATATGTTCCAGTTTTTTAATATGTAAATATATATTCATTTGCTGATGAAATCATCGATCACAATCTTGGCAAATATTTAAAATGGAAGTTTATTACTTTATTTTGGTCCTCGAATCCTGAAATGCAACCAGACTGAATCACAATGCTGATTTCTTGTAACCCTTTAGGAAAAAGTACGGCTTTTATGTGAAAATCGCGACAAGTGCACTTATCTTATCTTTTGCTTCCTACAAGTCTTCCCGAAAGCCATGTACGCGTACTGATTTATAGAATACGCATTGTCTTGCTGTTGAAAGAACTGTAAATTATTCGAATTTAAGACAAAGCAATATATGTACATATTGCTCACTGCAAAATGTCGCAATATTATTATTTATCTTATTTCACTTCCGCTGAAGCAACAGTTCACATTTTTTTCAAAATATTATTTTAAAGAAAAAATTGTTTTTTGTTTTCAAACAGATTAAATATTCTTATTATTTATTTTAAAAAGTAGACAAAAATCATTATAATTTTCATGCATGAGTTTGTTTATTAATCGTCTTCTGTGGCTCCTTTCGATTTTTTAGAATGGGGATTAGTTGCCAGTTCGTCATTAAGAAATGAATCATTTTTTATCTTTTTAATACAAAAACTTTGTTTGTTTATCCATCTTCTAAAACTTGACGATATTCCTTTTCGTCTGGTTTATTACAGGTAAAGCCCTTTTAAAGATTTTTAATGGGCGAAAAAGATACGAGTATATTGCTTGCAAGAATTCCTCAACAATGCCATCTGACTATTGTTGTGTTCTTTGTATTCTGGACGTTCTATAGAATGATTTTTGCAACTTATTGCCATCGTCAGCTCTTAAACCAACTTGGATGCAACCTAAGGGTTTCAAGACGGCCTCATATCTTAAGACTGAATCCAATATATCGAATATTCTTCCAATGTTGAAGTAGGTGACGTGTGTAATTACATTTAATGCTACGTTTCTGCACTGCTAGGTACTGCGCAGTTTGTAAGGCTGTTTAAACTACCAAACCTTTCTAACATTCTGCAAAGCCGCTATTTTATGGATCACTGATGGTTTGCTTTCGAGTGGTCCACTAATTTGGGACTCTATTGCATCGATTCCGATTTCGTAATGCGGAGACTTCGACGGAAGGGTACACCTTTAACCAGATCACACCTGTTAACATTCGAAATATTTTCTTCTCCACCGCTATCATTTTCTTTTAACCCTTTGATGTCCACTGTTGCCATATGGCAACAAGACATTCAACGAAATGTCTCTTAAACAGAAGTAAACGAAACCGTTATTTATATTCTCCATATCTTCCATATATACCATATATATACCTATACCACCCACACAAAATTATTATTATTTTTTTTTCACTTTTTGTGTCTACCTATCACCCATTCCATCACTCTTAATAGAAATATCTTTCACTTCTACTAAAACAGAATACGGGCATCCGAGGGCTAAATTTCTCGCACAACGTTAAATATTGCGATGTTTTAAGGGCCTTAACATTATATTTTTGGGACGTTCGCATGACGACTCTTGCCGAATAAATGTTATCCTCATTCGCAGAGAAAATCTAAGAAAGATCGCTAGTCATTTACTGATTATTTCTTACCGCAAATCACTGACTTCATAAAGATTTATTGGAAATCGTATAAAGGTTGTAAATCACATGATTTCAGAGGCTAAATAAGAGGTCTAGGTCACCTAGGCTAAGTCTTTTAGTATCACGTTTGGCCGGGATTTATACGATTATTTGACAGTAATGGAAGCCAAGTGAGTTTCTTAGGTTTATTCTAAATCAGTATGACTACATAAATATACACCAAATTTGTTAAAAAAACGTGTAGTGAACCTTTAGAAAACTAAAAGCTACAGTATAATGCCACGTCGAACTGATGTATGTAACTAGTATAGTAGATCTATTAGTAGTGGAACAATTTCATTGCCTTTCAAAAACTGGGTGTTCAAAAACCTATTTATTTTATATTTACAATTGTATCTACCTACTATCTAAAAGAATTTTTTGAACTTTGGATCCGTTGAGTAATTGTATTTCCCTCAGTTTTGCTTAAATGGATAGCCGAAGAGACTCCTTTTATTGTGCGCGCAGTTCTCCCCGAATCACATTTCTGTGAAATTTTAAATGAACATATCGACGCATAATAAGCTGCCAAAATGTATTATCTAAATTTGTTGGCGAACTGAATTATGCAAACAATGAATTATTTTAAAATTATGATTTAATTTTAATATAGAGTAAAATATTTTTTTTAACATATTACTTTGAATTCTGCGACTCAGGAAAGTTATTTTGTAATACCGAAGAATTTATTATTCTTATGATATGTACCAAATTTTGCCAGCTCACTGTCGATATGTCTAATTATACAGTGACGAGGCTGTTTTGAATTTATCCAATTCCCATCTCTTTGAAATAAATGGATACCTTATCCCCGAAAACCTTTCCCGAAATTTAGCACTAATTTTCTCCATTAATAAGAGGGTATCCAAATTTCGAAACCCTCTTTACTTTATTTAATGACAGTTGATAATTTACACAGCTTTATACTTAATCAAAGGGAATGAAATATTTTTAGAAAGTCTTTTTTTTTGTTTCCGTTTTTTTTTACAAAATATCTAGTGACATAAGGTTTATGGCAACATTACTGAACATTACAACACGAAATTTCAATTTAACTAATGTGCCAACTTCTGCAATTATAGTATTACCGTTGCTGTCGGCTTTCTCATGTCGTGTCTCACTGCTTTGTTTATTGATTTAGTCAAAGATACTTTCTTGGCAAAAAAAAACTAAAAAAAACAAAAATGTTTTTCCTCTTGGATAACAATGACTTTTGTTTCATTGCAAGTACAAACTCGTAATTATGGCATAAGACTCAAAAATTACTTTCCAGTGCCAACATGCAAAGCCAGATATTCGTTACTAGATATATATTTGTACTTAGGTATTCAAACCAACTGTCCTACCCCAATGTAAAACGTCGAGTTGTTGAATGCAAAACCTAGTAGGAAATCGACATCTTTTACGATTTGCTAAAGACGAATATAAAAGAATTCTGCCTTCTATAGTATTAAAAGTCTTGGGTTTTGCCCTTTTTACGGGGTGGTTATGGAAACAGCAAAAGCGATGCTAGATTCATTTACGAGTAAGTATATGTACCTAGTCTATTACACAACATATCCGTCCGACAGATGTTGTAAAAAAAAAATAAGAAAAAACTTAGAACAAAACGATATAAATAGGTTTTTAAACGTTGGCTTGGAGTTACGTTATTTGTTTCCAGGAGGAAGGCGGTAACTCAGACACGCCATTGCTTTGCATGGGGTCTGTGAGGCAAACTTCATTAACTATTCAATTGCCTCCCAGCTATTGTAGGAACTAAAAAAAACTGACTCAATGGGGGTCGGGGCAATGAGTAATTGCATGTGCATTTAATAGCCTTTAAAAGTTTAAAATTGATTTGTTACTAAAGTTTACAACAGACGGTGTACTCGTATGACTTTTGTTTCATTGAAAAACGTAGTGACTCACAAAGTTAATTTATTTTGTTTTAATTAATTTCGTTTTCCGGTATTATTGCATCAATTACCTTTTTTGTTATTATTTAGAGCAGAACTTGTATTTTAGCTCCCAAGACACAGTTTAGAAGTCATTTCGAGGTAAGTGAGATGCTAATTGCAAAAAGTTGTTAATTATTTCGAAGAAAACACTTTTGCTTAGGGATTTATGCAGGTAGGCGAAAAAATTACGTCGGTTTCAGTTGTGTTTTCGTAGGAAGTGTTTCAGGCTATATCCAAATCTTTCCGATATAAGAAGTTATGGACTCAAGCAAACGGTAAACGTTTGCTCTATGTTGCTTATATGGTTGTATGGACCTACGAGTGGTAAACCAGAAGTAATGATAATCGATATAAAACACAATGTTCTATCAGTTCAATTTTTAATTATTTTTCAAATCAATACCTTCGGTCCAAAAAGTACCCGGAATTCTTCAATAAAACGAAACCGTTTCAATTATTCATCGATATTCATTTTAATGCTTCAAAATAATCTCCAGTGCAAGCAATACACATATTCCAACGCTTCCTCCAATCTTTAAAACACTTTTCATAGGGTGATTTTGGAATCGCCCTCAGCTCCTTCTGCGAATTCTCTTTTATTCAAATGCAGTGGTAACTTGAGTCATGGGAATAGAAAAACTCCCAAGGCGCCACATTAAGTGAATATGGAGCTTGCGGAACAGTATGAACTTTGTTTTTGATCGAATAGTCCCGTACAAGATAATTATGTGAGCCGGTATGTTGGTGAAAAAAAAAACCACGAGTTATTTCTTAACAATTATTCTGGCCTCTTGCGACGAATATTTTCGCTCAAACGCTTTAATGCGTTCACATAATACTTCTGTCCGTCCTGGTGGAAGAAATTCGGAGTGCACCCCACGATAGCAGTCAAAGAAAACGGTTAACGAAGCCTTGATTTTTGGTTAGTTTCGATGTCATATCTATTGATATAATTTGAGCCCAAAAAAAGTATTTCTCTAGCGACATCAATGCGATGCTGTTTCTGCAACAAATTCAGCACTTTTGACATAAGCCGCGCTTCAACTCGTCTCATGCCCAAAACATCGTTCCTTACGCGCTATACCAATCCGAACGAGACACTAAAATCGGCTGTTATCTCCCTGATGCCTCCACGAAAATATACGATATTTTCTTAACTTTTTCGATGTTTACGTCAATCATACTGGTGGATGGACGACCTGGACTAGGCAAATCAGCAACCACAGTACGGCTTGCTTTAAATTCTTTGTACCACTCGCCCTAGGTTACTGTTAACATTTTCAACGCTTGCGCACATTATATTTTTAATAGAAACACAAAATTTCAGGCAAACTCTTTGCTGAATTTAATTCGACATTGCGAAATTTGCGGAACAAAACTATCACTCAAAAACTCTCGACAAATGACACTCAAACCAATACTACTGGTACTTTTTGATTTAGTCCATCTTTTCTCTAATGTGAAAATCTCTTTTAAAAAAAATTTTAATCTTGACTTTCTACAGCGCCCATCAACTTGCTATTGTCTTCAAATTTCTTACCCTGAGCTGCTTCTTAAACCGAGGAAAGAGATAAAAGTCGCTGGGGCCAGATCTGAAGAATAGGGTGGGTGTTCAAGCAATCCCAAAAAACGGACACTCCATAAATTTTTGCTTCGGTGTCATCTAAGACGATCTTTTTTAGGCCATAGAATGTTGTTTCATCTAAGGATCAGAGTGACGGATCCAGATCATGTTCATGGTTATAAATCGTGTCAAAATTCGTCCGAATCGGCTTGATAGTTTTCAGGATTTACTTTTGAGATGTCAACTTGTTTCTTCGTTTTTTTCCATTTTCGTGTTATCGCTTTTTTTGGGCAGAACATTCAGAGAAATAACGATTAAATTACAGTCCTTTAAATGATGATGTCAAGACACAGTTCGTACTACTACAGAAGAGGGTGCGTTAAAAACTAATCTTTTGTAATCTCACCCTTGCGACAAGGGCAAGCCTCCGAGAGTAAAATATTTTGCCTATGAAAATGACTTTTATCTTTTCGGTGTCTGCAGTTGGCAAGAAATCTCCTTTTACTGTGCATGTGCTGTCATTTTTAATTAACAAATACTTTGCTCCTTCTACCAGTTCTTATAGTTTATTTCCGTCAGTGTAAAAAAAAATTTAAAAAACCGCGCCCCACGAATGCAGTAGCTCCTCATCCTAAATCGCTTTTAGTATGATTTGTGAAGGCAATACTACGCAATTAAATTAAGGATCTTATAGATATTTTTTTCCGTTGTTATAGTTGTATTTGTAGTCGAAGGAAATGATTCTTCTTTGGTTTCTGTAATGGTGTTGTTTTGTTATAATATAGTATATGTGCCCGCTGTTGGAGCCGAGAGTTGTTTTTTGTCGGTAGCATTTCTGTAGCTGCACCTTCTACTGATCTTGATCAAACATTTCTCTGTTTTTCTTTTTTGGAAAGTGGATGTTTTTCCCATTGCCTTTGCTCATTAATCGCACTCCTCTGCTTTCTTTTCTCTCTGCCCACCCTTTCACGTGTCTTCTGCGCTTAATGTTGGCGGCATGTGATTCTAAAAAGATTTTTTAGAAATTTTTACGACGTGCGAAGTCATATTATGTAAAAGTATACTTTTTCGACTTTTTCGTCGAAAACTTTGTGTGAAATGGAAAAATTAAAATACTACTGAATCGATGAAGCCATTCAACCAAGTTGTACATACACTGGTCCGAACTTGAATTGTCGTGTATCTACTTAGTTTCGACAAAGCTTCATATGTAAAATGACCGTCGCACCGGTAGATATGATAGCTGAAATCATCAACAATAAAGTCTGGCAGACAACATTCCTAGTCCATTATTAAATCGTACAAATGCATAAAGCATTACAATTCTTATATTCCCTCTGTTAAAAGTCGTATAATGACAGTGACACTGAAAACAATTATTTTCTTCGGCCCCATAAACTAAGAACTCACCGTTAAAACTTCAATAAGAACTTACCAAATTCAACGGAAAATTAATTCTGAAATTACCACCACTCCTTGAAGTAGTAATTTTGGAAATTATTAATTGAATAATAAGGTGATCCATTACCAACGAAATTAGCTTGCAACATACGTTACAGTCGAGCAGGTGCTGCGCATAATAAACTATCACTGTTTCCGCACGGTCAATCACACTTTCGAAAGCAATACCGCCAACCGTCAAACGACGGCCGCAGTGCCAATTGACACGCTAGTACACCACGTAATGACAAAGAGCCCATTCCACCAACACACTAGCCTCTCCGACTGCTTGGTTGCCACTGCCATCCACCTAACCAATCATAATTGATAGTAATCACTGAAATAGTAAAATATTCATATTCATTCAGTTCCTTAGTCCCGGCCCGGTGCTGGTGGCAATAAACGATGCGCAAACTTGCCTCTAATATACTTAGTGTGATCGGTCCCTCAATTGAGGAAATATCAAATTATGAACCCCGTCAATGAATTTTGATTGTCTATCGTCTGCATTCGATAGACGAAAAGGCACACGGGAAGTCGTGTATCTACACACGTCAATTGTTTCCAAATTAGCTTTGTTTCGTACATTTTGTGTAAAACGGATTGCGGCACTGCTACTAGTATACTCGTGATGGTATGGTTGCAATTAATTGCAGACTTTCATAATGACATGTCAGCAAAATATAGCGTGCGTTACAATACGAATACACAGATACAATGAGAATAGCATATGTTACGTATGATACAATGGCTCCTCAGAGGAAAGAAATTGAATTTTTTGCAAAAAAAAGGGGTTGTCTTGACAAAGAGAATATTCTGATACAAAAGGATTCAATTTTCGAATTCTTGGCATGAGCTCAAATTCCAGGAAACTCGAATGGACTTCTTATATTCATGTATGCAGATAACATACAATGCATCATTGTTTCTAAATTCACAACCCCTACAGAAAGATTGCTTCGTATGTTAAATTCCAACATGCAATGAAAATGTTGCACTCATCCTAACAGTACCCGACAGCATAAGGTCCTTATGTAGGTCAAAAGTCTTAAAGCTCTGACGTAGCGGCAAAAAGTAATTTCAGACACTTCTACTCGTAGAATCAATGTAATCGTCATAAACTATTTTCAGACAACATTACATATACCAATTTATATTTCTGTGTTTGACCTAAATACTCGTAGGGTGGCGATAATTCCTTAAAGCCGTGTGTGGCCTGAGGTAATATCAACGAAGTTTCCTTGTTGTTTTTTTTTGGTTGCATACAGATCTGACTACAAAATGTAATTGAAATGCTGTTCTGTCTACAGCGCTTGAAGGTATAATACTCGCGAGTGTTTTTGTTCTAGTATTTCAGTGCATTTTTTTTTGTATTTTTTACTTGCCTTTCGAGCTTACAACGAGGAAGTTGTTGACACAATTTTGTGGGGACTTTTCTACCCTATATGGAGTGTATAGTTGTGTTAAGTATTTTTATGTATCTTGCTCATATAAGGCGAACCATCGTAAGACACCGTCGGTTATTATTATTATATTATTTTGTATTCCATAAGAAATATTCAAATAATCTGGAAATCAATATCAGGTTATTAAATAGCAAATAGATTGCAGTTCTCAACGATTAGTACGGGTTCATTCCTCTAAACATAATCGTATCGATGTTTGTTCCTGGCCAAGTGTAGGGTGTAGGTTGTTTGTATTCCACATCTGAATCATTTTCGCTTCAATGCTGTTTACTGTCGATTTATCAATTATTTACATCTCTCAGTTCTTCTCCTCAAAATACCACCTTTGTATGATTAGGTCTCATACGCCTAATGAAGAAGCGGAAGCAGCAGCTTTTCTATAATATTAGGCGCAGGTTCTAGGAGTTCTACAAAAATCTGGTTCATATCAACCCCTTTCTTAAAGGTGCTTTGAGTCCGGTGTGTACACCAGAATTTGTTGCTATGGCAGCTTGTCGGGGCTGAAAGATGTAGCACTAAGTGATTCACCCTGAAACCAAAGTATTCGTCCTACCTTTCGTGATCGGCAAAGTATCACCCAGACTTTTCACAAGGTGTTTTCACAAGATTTTGCCACTAATAAGCCCAATTATTATCATACAATATCTTACTGTTGCATATTTATGTGGTATATTCAGGATAAACGGTATAATTTAAGACTGGAGATTGACATTAAATGATATGGCTGACTTAAAGTTCATTACCCTTGCTTGGGATCAATGTGAGTCCAGCATCAATTGGAATATTTCTATTTAACAAGCTTTTAAACTGAGTGAACTTGCACTTGATATTTCTAAGGCATTTGACAGAGTTTAGCATCAGGCTTTTTTTTGTCGAAAATGCGTGCTTAGGGATCTTCAATTAATTAGAAATTACCTTTCGGAACGTTCAATTCAAGTTGTTTTGGATGGTTTCAAGTCTGATATTCACAAAATAAATTCTGGTGTGCCCCAGGGCTCAGTTCTGTCTCCGACACTCTTTTTAATTTTCATTAACGATCTCTTGTCTGCTACTTCTAATCCAATTTACTCCTTTGCTGGCAACAGTAGTCTCTGCTTTTCATATTCACGTCTCTGCTCTTCGGCTGTAGAAGGGGAACGGCAGGGTATGTTAAGCTCATTCAATTCCGATATAAACAGCATAACCAATTGGGGAACTACCAACAGAGTAGAATTTGTGACTTCCAAAACACAATGCTGTCTGCTGTCCCCTAAGCGAAATTCAAATACCCAGCCATTCTCTATGAATGGCACTTGCATCATTGAAACCGAAAAACTTTCCATTCTCGGTATGTGTGTAAATGACAACTTACGTTGGAATGACCACATATTCGACGTCGCCAAAAATGCTGCGAAATGTCTAGGTTTCCTTAAGCGATGTAAGAAGTATTTTACCCCCTCTGATCTGGCTTCTTTCATCCGCCCAAAATTGGAGTACAATGCGCACATCTGGTCAGGTGCTCCAAAAACTTCTTTGTGCGATAGAACTAATAGGTGATGCTAATATTACACAGTCGATTGACACCCTTGACCACCGTCGTAATGTCTCCTATCTCAGCCTGTTCTTTCGCTATTTTCACCACCAGTGGCCCTTCAAACCTCCAACCGTAACACCCGTCTCGCTATGAATGCTCATCAGTACACCCTCAAGCCCACTTTCGGACGTACCCTGAAATATCGTGATTCTTTCCTAAGCCGAACAACTCGCTTATGGAATGCCCTGCTGAGCTCTTCATTTCCTAGTCATTATAACCTCCAAACATTCATGACCAACGTACATCAGTACCTCCCTTTTTTTTCTCCCTAACTTTCCATCGCCTGCGCTATGTGCAATCATTTTAATAGTACTAACAACCTCATGAGCGCGCGCTAATTATAAAAAAAAAAAAACGTAGTCCTTATCCAAGATCCAACAAGACTCTTAATTCAGCACGATTAAAGAAAGCCGCATTTAATTACGTATGCCAAGTTAGTTGAGCTACCTTTTTAATTTTGTTTTAGCATAAAAAAGCTTAATAGTGATTCAGAAAACTTCTACTCAAAAACCTTGTAGTAGATTAAATTTTTAGATCTACAAATACTTTTGATTGTTGCTAAAAATACGCATCCAATACTAAAGTTCCAACAGTAATTAAAGGTATTTTCAGCATCTATCAAAAGAACCTTAAGCGAAAATGGTTTTAAGTGCAACTTACCGAATCTCAATCGATGTATCTTTGAATGAACTCGATGTGTAGGAAGCGTTTGGTATGTTAACATTAATGTCAAGCCAATCTTGAGTTCAGTGAATGAATACAGCCCATACCCGAGAAACTTACCCTCAACAACACAATGCATCTTATAACTGGAGCTTCTTGGTTATTCCAACACATTGGTTTCTTGTGTTCAGTCATGAACGAGCAGAAAAACTGTAAAACTCAAGCATAAGTCACTAATAATTTATTGGCAATATATGAAACTGAAATCTCGAAAACTATTCTAAAACGCGGCAGTCATATCAACTCATTTCAAATTGATGTTGGATTCGATCGATCCCTCGTACGTAACGACTTCTTCTCCTTCAAAATGTTCAGCACTAATTCTGTTTTTTTAAAAAAGTTTCCGTAAAAGAAATTTAAAATGTCTTCATGTCAGATATATAAGTAGATACATGTAGTATTAATGCAAGCTAGGAAAGGGCAGGTTGCAATATATTATGGTTCAACGTGTTCAAAAGACATCTACTCGTATTACTGTTTAAAAGAATCCATTGTACTTAAAATCATGCGATGAGCGAATACCCAACGAATGTCTATTTGCCAAATTGAAAGCAACGAATCGTTTACGAAATTCTTGGTTCAATTCTCACAATTCCAATTGGGATGTTGTATTTCATTCGTAGTCATGCATATTCATAGCTATCGCTCCATAGCCAAACCACCTTCAAGATGAATTTTAATCAATCATTTCAAAGTCATTCACCTGCAAAGTGCAAAAACTACCAACAACCACCATTTCGTACTTCTACAAA
Organism: Volucella inflata; assembly: GCA_928272305.1. NCBI lineage: Eukaryota > Metazoa > Arthropoda > Insecta > Diptera > Syrphidae > Volucella > Volucella inflata. The sequence continues at coordinate 108,370,012 of OV743720.1, read as the reverse complement.
ACTCTTGGCTCAACTCAACATCTCAACTCACAAAAGACCAGTAGTGGCTTGTGGTACTCCTACTGCTCTTTGTTTGGCGGGACTATTATGTTAACGTAGACGCAGTCTGTACGACGCAAGATGCAATATATACAGCTTGTAAGTTGTAAATTGTATAAGACTAACAAGATGCACTTATGTGGAGTCTCCCCATGTCATGCCGCACGTTGTGCTGGGTAGTCTTGGTCAATATGAGCTATTCAGCTCTTTAGTATGCTGATGGTTTCCCTCTCCAGTGCTGAACATGATCGTCCTTCAGTGTTTTTGGTTTTTATTTTTTGAAATTCATTTCGATTCAGGTTAGCGATAGTGTGAATATTTACGATACAAGTATAGTAGTAGCCACGTACATGAATTTGAATTGGCATCGGAGCAAATATCAATCAATCAGAGGTCATTTGACATGAAAATGTTCGACTTAAATGTTTTTTTTGCGAAATATATGATTGATAGACGCCAACGAACTTACACATATACGATTGTATTGTATTTGTATCCATGAAAAGATGCTATAAAAGGTAAGACAAGTTCGATTGGAAAAATTGCCTTAAATATTTGTATACATATGCATTTACACTAGTTGCCAAATATGTATGTATGTACGAGGGCGGGTCAATAAGTCCGTGACTTTTTGAATTTCTGACCTCTTTACTGAAACAGCAACACTGCTCCTGCCAACAGGCATCTGTCAGTTGACTCCTGTCAAAATTTAAACTTGCTGCGTCAGTTAGTTTGTGTTTGACAGCTATTTTTAACAGACTACTCACTAATTTGAGGAGAAAATGGAAAAAAGTGAATTTCGTGTGCTTATTAAGCATTATTTCTTGCGAAAAAAAACCATTACCTAGACCAAGGCTAAGCTTGATAAATACTATGGGGACTCTGCATCATCGATTTCAATGGTAAAAAAGTGGTTTACTGAATTTCGTTGTGGCCGTACAAGCACTGAAGATGCCGAACGTCCTGGACGCCCAGTTGAGGTCTCTATACCCGAAACAATCGAAAAAATTCACGATATGGTGTTGGCCGACCGAAGATTGAAAGTGCGAGAGATTGTGGAAGCCGTAGGGATCTCGCATGGCTCAGTGGTTTCAATTTTGAATGATCACTTGGGCATGAGAAAGCTTTCCGCAAGATGGGTGCCGCGTTTGCTCACAGTCGACCACAAACGCAATCGTGTAACAACTTCACAGAAAGGTTTGGCGTTGTTTAATCGCAATATGGAGGAGTTTTTGCGCCGTTTTGTAACCGTGGACGAAACATGGATCCATCACAACACACCAGAGAACAAACAACAGTCAAAACAGTGGGTTTCTAAGGGTGAATCGGCGCCAAAGAAGGCCAAGGTGGGTTTGTCAGCCAATAAAGTTATGGCGACTGTTTTTTGGGATGCACGCGGGATAATCCACATTGACTACCTTCAAAAGGGGAGAACAATCAATGGGGAATATTATGCCAACTTATTGGACCGATTCAATGACGATTTGAAAAAAAAAACGACCTCATTTGGCCAAGAAAAAAGTTCTTTTCCACCAAGACAATGCAAGGGTGCACACATGTGCAGCTGCCATGGCAAAAATCCATGAATTGGGCTATGAATTGCTCCCTCATCCACCCTATTCTCCAGATTTGGCTCCGAGCGACTACTTCTTCTTCCCAAACCTGAAGAAATGGCTTGGTGGAAAAAGATTTGACTCCAATGATGAAGTCATCTCGCAAACAAAGGCCTATTTTGAGGGCCTCGACAAATCATTTTTTTTGGAAGGGATAAAAAAATTGGGGAAGCGTTGGACAAAGTGTATAGAGCTCAAGGGAGACTACGTTGAAAAATAATATTATTTTTTTATCAAAAAATCTGTGTTTTAATCCAAAAGTCACGGACTTATTGACCCGCCCTCGTATATGAACTATTTCTAGTTATCACATGTAATAATGTTTGAGAAATATCAGTTGAATATTTGGGTTAGATGAGTAAATCTAGTTGAAAAAGAAAAGTAAGTGCATACTCAAATTTACACCGAATCTTCGTCAATCTGGAACACGCTTTATTTAACTTCCTTGTAGTTAGCGAAAAAAGGCAATTTGTTCGTACAAAAATATACCTTTACCATTTATTTTAGCAAAAGCAGAAAAAGATACTCTTGGTTCGATGCGGAATTCTTCGAAAGATGTTTCTGATTGCGATGTATTTATGAGTTTTTTTATTTAAATAATTAAATATGGGTCGACTGCCAAATAGCACAGAGTGTATGGGTAATGTTTAAAGATATGTGGTTGCTGAAAACATCCAGCCTGTCATCTTGCCAATTAAATAATAAGGTTATGAAAATATTGCCGCCAAACTAGCCAACTCTTTATAGACTATGAATAGAGACATTGTCATTAGCTTTCAAGATAATTTTTAAAGGGTTATAAAGAGTGTTTTTTTTTTGTAACCTAGTAAAAGGTTACCATATAGCAATGATAGTTTTTCCAATTCTTATGTTTCAGCATTTGTCAAACTTATCAATGACATCAAGTAGTTAAAATATTCAGAAAGCTTTGCCATTTCATCCTCCACCGTTTTACACTCGCTGGACGTGCGGAAATTATTAACTAAACTAAATTGAGCATCGCCAGAGAGTCGGCTTATTTTGCGGTTGGATTCGGGCCTACATCCTTATAAGATTGTTTTGGCCACATAATCATCTTCTCGGAAGAGGCCCATTTTTGTCAATAAGCAAAATTGCCGTTGTTGGAGCGAACACGATTCAGAAGTGTTGAACCAAGCACCAATGCTTCCACAAAGATTGACTGTTTAATGCGGTTTTTAGCATGACGGCATCATCGGACCTTATTTTTTTCGAAATGAGGAAGGAGACACCGCTATCGTCTCACGGCGAGCGTTCATCAATTGGCCGCGATCATACGATTTGACACCACTCGATTATTTTCTCTGGGGTTTGTTTACAAGCCATCTAGTTTGGAAGACTCGAGGCCGAAATTCGAGACGCTATTGCCGGCATAACACTGATTTATCAAAAATTGGACCGACTGCATGAATCACTCCCAGCGAAACCGATGCGGCAATTTGAATAATGTGCTACTTCACACACAATGGCATGAACGTAGTTTCGAAATAAAGCCAGAATCAATTTTATATCTCACACCGTTGTTGTTTTATTTAGTTTTTTTCCCATCGTTTTTATCTGGTCACCCTATAGTAACTTCAGGCATTTATATCTGTCAAACAAACTGTCAAATTGCAAACTGTCAGTGTCATTTTAATTCAGTAGGCTCTGTAATTCATACACGTTTGAACAATATACCCAAATTTTAAAAATTGCGTTCCAGAATTATGGCTCTGTGAGCCAAACTTATAGAGCACTTGCACCATATTACACCCGACATAATCGGCCACCTGAGACCGTTATTCACCGTATTGTTGACCGTTTTCGATGCAGTGGCAGCGAGATGCATAAGAAGAGTGCGCGCTGAAGAGAGTATTGCATCCGTTCAGGAAAGTGTTGAACATGATTCAAATTTATAGATTTGACGTTCTTCACAACAGCTTGGTCTATGGAAACTTTTACGCAAAGATCTTGGTTTGAAGGTTTACAATATTCAGTCGACTGACCATTGTTCGCTTCCAAATTTCGATGAATGGGCTCAGAATCCTCTATTTCATCAAACAATTGTGTTTAGTGATCAGGTTATATTTGGCTCGATAGGTATGTTAATAAGCAAAATTGTCGAATTTGAAGCGAAGATTCTCCACATGAGACTATCGAAACGCTATTAGATTCCGAAAAATGCATAGTTTGGTGCGTCTGTGGGCTGGTGGAGTCATAGGACAATATTCTTAAGCATTAATTAAGCTAATCAGGAGGTTACGGTCAAGGGTATTCGATATAGAGTCATTGTTCATGAGCCAAATGAGGGCATGTATGTGGAAGAGATGCGGTTCCAGCAGGTTGGCGCTACTTGCCACAAAAAAAAAACGAAACAATAAACTTATTAAGGATGACCCATAATTTTGCTTCATGGACAATTTCGTGATTCAACAAGGGAAGGGACAACAATCGAACCATTGGAAGCCAATTGCATATCACTACTATCTACTATCTACTCAACATTTCCTTAAGTCATAATTCAACTTTATATTCGGTTACGTAAACATTGTTCAGAAATTGTTTTCAAAAGAGAAACCCTTATCAAACCACACCACAAACAAAATTTTATATAATAACACAGGTATTTTGTTGAGTTTATGTTGTAAGCAATTATAAAATGACATGTCTGGAACATTACAACGTACTCATACATCACTTAATAATTAAAAGAAGAGAAAACACACTTTTCTGAGGAGACCCACGCAATGTCTTTTATTTTAAAACTCATGTTAAATAAAGATTCAGTGTGTTTCAAAATAGGAGCACCTCCACCTGAGTGGAGGCCTGTTCACTTAACACCACTCTTAGAGTAATCTCATCAGAGACACGCAATGCATTCCATGAAGCAAACAAGGCAACTGACAAAGTTAAATTCATCTCGGTGGGTCTCTTGACGAGTCGTCGCCGTTGTCAAATATTTATTTATGGATAAAAAAAAAAACATGGACTACCATGATCCATCGTCATTGCCATTGCTGTACGAGTATAGCCATCCGTTGGGTTAAGTGCTGAAGTACTGGAAGATGCGATAAAATCTTAACTCTTGTTTGGCTGAACAAGCGGATGAGCTGTGCATTTACTTATAACTACGAGTAAAGAAGAAACCACCTCCTCTTGTTTGGAATGTATGTGCTCTGAGAATTATGTGACAATTTGCGGCAGTTGCAGTTGCAGTTGCAGTTGTATTAAAAGCTACAGCAACAGAAGCTAACAAAAGTGGCTACACTATGTCTACAAAAGGGAACGTTAAGAGTCATAATGTGTCATTCAAGTTGGTGTTAGGGTGTGGAAGTTTAAATTGTGATAAGAAGATTAAGATATTAATCAAGGTTTTGTTGGAAACGCATGAAAGAAATGAAGAAATTTCAGATTGTTGTGTTAATTGGATAGTATACGATTTGTAAATGATAATGGGAAACATGTCTTGTTGACTTTACATTACACTTGAAGCAACTAAGTTTTTGATTTATCTATTTGAGGAGCTCTTTTTTATTTCACAAAGAAACTGGAAGACAACAGCATTTTTTTAGCCTTATCTTTTAGAAAATTTAATACCTACATATTTTGAGTGTCTCGAGAAGAGACGAGCGACGAAAACAAGGGAAGGTCCCCTTCCACTTGCGTGCGCCATTTGTGTCTTGCCCTTCCTCTACTGCGCTGTCCCTCGGGAACGGATTCGAAGACTTTTCGGACCGGAGCATTGGTGTCCATACGCTCTACATGAACTAGCCATCTCAGTCTTTGAATCTTCACTTTTCTGGTTAGGTCGATGTCACTGTACAGTCCGTAGAGTTCATTGTTGTACCTTCTCCTCCATTCACCTTCAATGCAGACGGGACCGAAGATCGCCCGAAGAGTTTTTCTCTCGAAGCAACCCAGAACACCCTCAACAATTTTTAATAATGTCCATGCCTCTGCGCCAGAGAGCAGGACCGGAATTATTAAGGTCTTATAAAGGGTCACTTTTGTTGTCCGAGAGAGTGTTTTGCTACTCAATTGCCTTCTTAACCCAAAGAAACAGCGGTTGGCAAGAGTTATTCTTCGCTTGATCTCAGCGCTGGTGTCGTTGTCTGTATTTATAGCGGAGCCTTGGTAGACAAAGTCCTTAACTACCTCAAAGTTATATCTGTCGAGGGTGACGTTCTGCCCGAGACGTCGGTTTTGGTTTTTCTTTTTGCTAGACAGCATATACTTGATCTTGCCCCCATTTTAGCCGCTTCCGTCTCAATACTCGCGCTGCTTTCTCCCGATTATGTCAATATCGTCGGCGTATGCAGTTGGATGGACGTTTGAAAGATAGTGCCTCTTTTCTTTCAAGTACGATGTTGAAAAAATCGCATGACTGCGCATTGCCTTGTCTAAATCCTTTCTGGACATCAAAGGTTTCGGTGAGATCTTTACCGACCTTGATGGAGCAGCGTGCATTCTCCATCGTTATCCTAAACAGACGGACGAGTTTGACAGGGATGCCAAAACTAGACATTGCTCTGTATAGGTCGTCTCTATAGATGCTGTCATACGCTGCCTTAAAATCGATGAATAGGTGGTGTGTATCTGAAGCTCATGGCTCTTCTCCAAGATCTGCCGTAGTGTGAATATCTGGTCGATGGTGGACTTTCCTGGCCTAAAGCCACACTGATATGGACCTATTAGGTTGTTGACGAACGGCTTCAGGCGTTCACAGAATACGGCGTATAAGATCTTAACATATATGCGATGTTAAGGAGACTGATGCCTCTGTAGGTGGCGCAGTTCAAAGGGTCTCCTTTCTTGAGAATCGGACAAACAATGCTGAGGTTCCATTCATCGGGCATACTTTCGTCCGACCATTTTTACAGATGAGTTGGTGTATGCTCCTTACCAAGTCATCGCCTGTCGCTTTGAAGAGCTCGGCAGTCAGGCCATCCGCTCCAGCAGCTTTGATGGACTTAAGCTTCGATATGGCTATCTTCACTTCATCCAGGTCGGGTGGACGGAATTGTTGGTCATCATCGTCCAGGTTGAAAGGTTGATTCTGCCTGACAGCGGTATTTGGTCCGTCATCGCCGTTATACAGTCTGCAGAAATGATCTCTCCAAATCCTCAGCATCGACTGCGATTCTACTACGATGTTTCCTTGTTCATCTCTACAGGCTTCGGTTCGGCGTTTGTTTCCGCGGCTTGTTATTTTTACCTTTTGGTAAAATTTCCAAACCTCATTCCTGGAGTAGCATCTCTCAATTTCCTCGATCGCGCGCTTCTCATGCTCTTTCTTCTTCCTCCTGAGAAGCCGGTGTTCGTCTCTCCTCTTTCGCTCATAGTCATGAGCTCTAGTCCTTCTATGCACCGCCGCTTTATATGCACCTTGCTTAGCTGCATGTGCTTGCCGGCATTCATAATCGAACGAGGGGTTTCGTTGTGGTGGACGAGTGAAACCCAGCACATCAGAAGCAGCATCTCTGATGGCTGTGATTCGTCTGACGTCGAATTCCCTCACAGCATTAGTTTGTCTTGGCGTAGTTTGGGATATTCGCAACCGTACCTTGGCTACAACAAGGTAATGGTCCGCAGGTAATAGAGTAGGATTAAAAAAGGCAAGGCGCTTTTGTTTTTTTTTTTTTAAATTCTCAAAGTCAATACCAGCAGCAATGTAAAGCAAGAATACAGTGGGTTGCTGAAAATGCCAACTGTTTTGGAAAAAAATATTTCTCTCTATCTGAATTGTTGATAAGAACGAAAAGATCAATCAGCCTTATGAGATAGCTAGAACATGTAAAGTCTGCATGAAGCTGTGTTTTTTCTCGATAAGATTTGCAATTCACGCTGGTGACAGAAAACATCCTCTTAAGGTAGTTGAGGGGACTGCAACTAAATCCGAGTACGAAACTTGAAGCAACTGACTAAGGAACATTCTAGTTAGAAACCACACTGTAAATCACTTCAAAGAAATATTATGGGAAAATTATCAGCATATGCGCAAATCTCATTTTTACATTTTTAAGAAAAATTATAAGCGGATCTCTATTGCAAATTTTTTTTAATAGTTTTTATGGGGAATATAATATGTTTTGTGCATAGTTGAGACGTAACAAAGCTTAATGACACACTTTAAAGACTTCAAATCGTTTTAAATAAATTCAAAAGCAATTATCTTAACATGCTAAGCTAATAGCTTTAATAACTATAATTACAGTCAAGTTCACATTGAACTTTGATAGCTCTTAATTCTGAAGTGAAAAATCATTAATGTTTGAGTTCAATCTCTCGTATATGGATGCATTTCTAGCACAATTGCCTTGTTGACCTTAGTAAATCAAAAAGTCAACACAATTATCTATCTTCCAAGTACCTAATAAACTTCTAACACGTCCAACATAAATGATGTTCTTTGTTGTTTTTTTTTTGTTTTTCATCACTCACGAATCCGACTCTGACTCATGTTTCATGACGTAGAGCAATTCATCTCATAAATACTGCACACAAATGCTTTCTGGGAATTAATACGTTCGTATTTCGTTCTATAAAATGCGTTCCGGGTATAAAGTATCGTGCAGCTCAAAACAGATATCAACTTCAAACTGTGATTCGAATATAAAAGTATAAAAGCAGATCATGGTACTAAATGTATAAAACGTTTTTTTTTTTTCAAGACTGTTATATTGAGCATAATTTACGAATTTATTGTTTTCAATGCTAGATAAAAAGTGAAAAAAAATCCCAGATTACGTATTTAGTTAATTAATGGTTGGGAAAAATCACTTATTCGTGCATAGTGTGGAAAATCCACATTTTCAAATTCAAGTGGGCAGATAATCTAAAACGATTTGGAAAGACTCAAAGTCGTTCTACGGATAGCTGATGAATAAACAGAATGAGAACAGTGTTGGTATGTTTTATACTCGTATTTATTTGGTTGAAATAAACTCAAATCTATTATTCGAGTACACATTGAGGCAGTGAGGGTACGGAAACTTAAAACAAATAAATAAGAGTCATTCAATGTGTTTTGGAAGGCGAAAAATGTTCCCGATTCTTGATATTTGACTTTTGGCGGAAACACCCTCACACATTAAGAGATGTTTACAAATAGAAAGCTAAATGTTTGGAAATCACTTTAGATTTGGAGCATGAAAACTAGAAACTAGTATCCACCTGGTTTTTGTTTTAAAGTGATTAGTGACGAAACATCTGGCTATTTTGTAATATCTTTAAATGTTTGTATTGTGTAACAAAAATCTAGTTTCTATTTTTACCACACTTGCACCAAAACGATGCATCTGTCGGGATATGTATTTGACGGGATATGTATTCTCTACCATTAAAAGCCAGGGACGAAACAAAGTCTACATTAAAGTCACTCTTTTCAACATTATTCCAAAAGGACGCTAAATATATACGTGATTCTCTGGGATGCATTGTTTTTCTTTATAGTGAGAGCTGGGTTGTTTTTGTATTCTAGTCAACTAAGCATCTTACTTGATTGTTGACTGAAAAATGCAAGTCTTTCAGACACGGCTGGGATTCGAACACCGAACATTCCGATTTGGAATCCAGTTCATTACCACTTGAGCCACCGCAACCCACGTAGTAAATTCTAACTACAATGCTTACGTTTTGTAAGTGCTTTGACAAAACCTGGAAAGAAAATATCAGGTTAGTCAACGAGCTCATGATATGGATATGACAATAGACCAGCTACCATTAATCAGATGATTGCATCACCAATTGAAAATGTGAGTACATTGAGGGCGATAAACGTCAATATCGACGCTTTTTTTGTTTAAATAATTTACGCAATTTACCCGTTACATGCATGTGGAAGCCAAGTCCTGCAGCAAGCTTCTGATCGAGTAGCTGATGCCAAATATAATATGTCAAAAAAAGATAAGCCAAAGCAAGATATCTAGAAAAGATTAGAAGTGTAGTGAACTACATAGAAAAAGAATGAAAGACATGACAAAAAGATAACCAACCCGAGATCAAAAGATCCAAGAAATTTAGGCAGCTTAAGAAAGCAACAAAGCAACTGGTTAGGACATAGTTTCTGATGCGCGTTTTTAATTAGAAAGTGATGTTTCAGAATTAGTAAAGCAACATAAATCAACCTTGTGAGCTTTGTGTGAGTCAATATGAGAACTATAGGACATCCAGCTTTGCGAAAAAATAACATTTCTTTAACGAATTGCAATTCCTACAGCATATTTAATACATCGGGTAAAGCTCTACCTTATGTAAGAACCATTTAAAACCTGACAAATTTATCTGGTGCTGGGAAATGAGAGGAACCATCTTCAGGAAACCTATCTAGTTGGTGGGCTGACCAAATAACGTTCCTATTGAGCCATTGAAATAAGAAAAAGACTGAGGATGTACTTGTAAGGCTCAGTGTCCATAAAAAACAAATTGTCTGCGCACCGCCTAGAATAGATTATTCAATCGACAGATTTCGATGTAGTCAAAGGATTTATCAACCTCGGAGTATATTGCACCTTCACAAATGACAGCATCCACGTACCCTAGGCAATTTACAAAGTACCAAGTTTCTTACTTGAAAAATGAAGATCATACTTTATATAACCAATTATGTGGTTTCGAGTTCTGTAGGAATAGTAGGAAAATGTTGCTCTGGTCAGCTTTAGCGAAATAATCTGTACACTGAGGGAAATTTGATTTTATTTGTGTGGAAGGTTGTTACAATATGACTTAGTCGATTTCAAAGAGCAAGCTTTAGAAAATACGAATATTCTTGGCCCAGTGAACATGCCCAGTGCACATGCAAAGTACTTAAGGCGGTGGGTATTCTACTTAAATTCATAGTAAATACTGTGCAGCCCTAAAAATGAGCCAAGAAGCTTCTCATGACTTTGGACCAACTGGTTTTATTTGAGCTCTCTAAATTGCTTGTGGTTACCTATGAAAAACTTATTCGCCCCATGTACGTCCTTTCTTGCTAACTAGGTTTTGTTCTTACCAATAACTTAACCCATTTCCTTTGCTTAGTGCTACCTAAATGGAAAAACAAACTTTCCATCAACGATCTGTACAATCTTACGACTTAAGTTTGTTTCCACAGATGCTGTTCTTTACATTCTCGAAGAAGATTGCAGCTGGCTTTGTTATGTTTAAATCTTGCTCATGTTCGACGTGTGTGAGATATTGGCGTTAATCCTCTATTGTTCTATGCTTTAAAAAAAACACTATCCTTGCCAATTCTTGAAGCACAGTATTTCCTTTTTCCTTCTTTCTAAAGAGAGAATTGTATAAAATCTTAAATCGTTGATCGATTGTTTTATTGTACGAGGGCGGGTCAATAAGTCCGTGACTTTTTGAATTTCTGACCTCTTTACTGAAACAGCAACACTGCTCCTGTCAACAGGCATCTGTCAGTTGACTCCTGTCAAAATTTAAACTTGCTGCGTCAGTTAGTTTGTGTTTGACAGCTATTTTTATCAGACTACTCACTAATTTGAGGAGAAAATGGAAAAAAGTGAATTTCGTGTGCTTATTAAGCATTATTTCTTGCGAAAAAAAACCATTACCGAGACCAAGCCTAAGCTTGATAAATACTATGGGGACTCTGCACCATCGATTTTAATGGTAAAAAAGTGGTTTACTGAATTTCGTTGTGGCCGTACAAGCACTGAAGATGCCGAACGTCCTGGACGCCCAGTTGAGGTCTCTACACCCGAAACAATCGAAAAAATTCACGATATGGTGTTGGCCGACCGAAGATTGAAAGTGCGAGAGATTGTGGAAGCCGTAGGGATCTCGCATGGCACAGTGGTTTCAATTTTGAATGATCACTTGGGCATGAGAAAGCTTTCCGCAAGATGGGTGCCGCGTTTGCTCACAGTCGACCACAAACGCAATCGTGTTTGCCACGGCAAAAATCCATGAATTGGGCTATGAATTGCTCCCTCATCCACCCTATTCTCCAGATTTGGCTCCGAGCGACTACTTCTTGTTCCCAAACCTGAAGAAATGGCTTGGTGGAAAAAGATTTGACTCCAATGATGAAGTCATCTCGCAAACAAAGGCCTATTTTGAGGGCCTCGACAAATCATTTTTTTTGGAAGGGAAAAAAAAAATTGGAGAAGCGTTGGACAAAGTGTATAGAGCTCAAGGGAGATTACGTTGAAAAATAAAATTATTTTTTTATCAAAAAATCTGTGGTTTAATCCAAAAGTCACGGACTTATTGACCCGCCCTCGTACTTAATTGTCAAAAATTCAACCTACCAGTATTTCACAAATACCAGCAAAATCCATAACATTATTCTACCGGGAGACATCGGTTTTTAAAAATCACGGTTCCGGTTGTGTAAGAAAAAAAATTCATTCCTATCAGCCACTGGTCTCGTTAAACGTGCTATACTCGTAATTATTGTACCTAAAACCACTTGAAAGTCCGGATATGGAAAATTTTACGCTTCGTCGCCTTTACCTTCATCGTCACGTTCAATTTAACTGCTAACACCCCACGAATCGAATTATTCCACGCGGTCTACTACCTTAATAATTGAAGAGCAAAAAAAAAAGACTAAACACACATAATTCGCTGGCCACTCTATTTAAATATATGATGAAAGGTAAATACGAGTCATCTACCACCTACCACCAACCACTAGGCACCAACCGCGGATTGCATGATACCTATCTAGCAGTAGTCAGTCAACGCAAGAAGCTATTGACCCCCGTCACCTTCACTGAAATTCAAGAGTCTTTATCTTCACTCTAAGCTGCATGTCGGCGTTAAATGTGCAACAGGTGCGCCCCCAATGTCCACTGAACTGCAGTCAAATTGACTTATTTGTTCTTTGCTTTCGTGAATATTTCTTGTTCGACTGTGCCTTATACTGAACCAAGAAAAAAAAAAAAAAAAAAAAAAAACTAAAATCAATAAAATCCAAGACATGCACGAGTATAACGAACATGCAAAGTCGATCCGGAGGCTCCAAAAGGGTCATTGAAGTTTATTGCCACACAACCACCAAGTATAGACAGCTCGTCAAATTCTGCATTCACATTTTCCGCTGCTCCTAACATCAATTTTGTGCTCAGTAGCGTTTTATAACCATGATTGGTGAACTTTCGATTTTCTGGCTCCAAATCGAACGCCAACAATAAAATGCGCACAAACAAACAAACAAACAATCAATAAAGGTGATCTAAATTAAGATTGCTAATTTAATTCGGCAATCGAAATTAAGAAAAATAAAAGTGAATTTGCCTTGGGCTATCACATAACACTTGAGAGTGTAATAAACGGGTTCGATCTCGTTGCCTTAGATATTTGGTTTCCTGAAGAAGAGATGCAAGTACAGGTCCTATAAGACATCATTACACCTGCGCAAATACCACATAAACGACAACATCAGCATCTTCTCTAATAATCTGAGATCACTTTCACTTGTAATTGAATTCGAGATTGGCTGGTTACATTGTTAGTCAGCCGGCATTTGCTCTCTTACGCATGTACGAGTATTCTCTCTTCATCAGTGTGGCCAGGGTGGTTTACAATAATTTTGTTTGTCTATAGCTCTTGGTGGTGATAATATGCGTCGTCGTTCAACAATGAAAGCAAATGTTTTCCCGGAAAATTCAAACTGAAAAAATCAAAGACAACGAATACGATGCAATCAAGGGTACTCGAAACAATCTTACTACTGAAGAAATGGCTAAAGTTATTGCTATAAATGTTAGCAGCACATGCATCAGTCTACTCGTAGTTGTCATGGTCAAGAGTCTACGAATCTAGTTATTCCTGATTCTCTAGGTGAGTCTGCAAAAAGAAGAAACAACTTAGCAACCAAGTGACGCGCAAAGTAAATATCATACAATGATATACGAAACGAATACAAAACCTGAAATTGTTTATTGCATTAGGTTATGCGGCATATTGAATAGAACCGGATGAGGTAGGATGTCTATCCAACTAAAAGCAAAAGCTCGAGGATGCTGTTGTTGTGGCGTATGGCGTATGGGAAAGGAATTAATTTCCTGAAATGGTCTTCGATGTTGTAGAGGCTTTCAATTTCTTTTTAATTTGTAAACAAGAAAGTTATGTACGAGTATTACGTTGTTAAACTTGGAGAGATGCCATCTTTTGTAAATCGTTTAGTTATTGCCAACAATAGCGAAGGTCGTCGCACTGGAAATTCATTAGCCGGATACTTTTTGTTGTTGTCATTATGATACGAGTATTGTATGTCGAGGCTATTGCAAGGCCTTGTTTTTAACATTTTTACTTTCGTTTTCGTTTTTGACACATTACGTGAGCAGTCTTTTACATTTAAATCTAAAGTACGTATTCTGTTCACGCGAGTTTGTTAAATGTTTTTATTTCCCAGATGTCAAGACGCAAATGAACCTCACAAAAAGAGTGGGAATAAAAACTTCTCATTGATTTGTTGGCACTCACTGCCAATTTTGACAAGTACGTAAATGACTTTGGAGTCAATTTGAACAGTTTATGACCCTGTTCACACACGACTCACGGACTGGATTTTTTTGACGTTTACGGGCGAGGGATGAAGCGGGGAGGTGACATGTTACGTGAATCCAGATTTTCAGAATTTTTGAAATTCTTGGATTCTTTTTGACATTTGGAAATGTCAATCAGTGTCACTCGACATAAGGGTGGAAAGAAATTGTGTGTGAAAGAAAACTTGTTGCGTTTTAGGTTTGTATTTGGTTATTTTATTTATCTTTTTAATACATTTTATTTGTTTGTACTCATTGCTTAATTTTTTTTAACAAATTCACGAACAATAAAATATAGAAACACCCAAACCAATCACCACTGACAACTGATATGTCAAAATGAGTCCGCGGAAGTGTTCAGACAGGAGTTATAGTCTGAACACGGAAACGTCAAAAAAAAACTCCAGTCCGTGAGTCGTGTGTGAACAGGGTCTATGAAAATAACAATACGTATAACTTAATAAAAAAAACTTGCAAAATATATAAAGTAGGTAACTGTGAAGTGGCAGATTTATTTGAATTTTTAAATGGGCAAGAATTTGTTTTTCTATCGACTCCAAAATTGGTAAAGGGCAAGTTTGAAAGCACTGCCTACAAATGAAAATAAAGAATCAATTGTGGCTAGTAAAATTTGGAGCTGCAGGAAACATACTTGTTATAATAAGTAGGTAAAGGTTTCCTGACTAAGTGGATCCAGCCCGCAAACCTCATACTTAAAGAACGTGTACTTGCAACATACAGATAGAAGTACATACTTTAAATAATGTATCATTATTTTATGGTTGCCATAAATGAATATGATCATTTGTCTAGACTAATGTGCGCTTTGGAAACTTTTCTCTGATAAGTTCGAGCCTAGAAGTTAAGGATGAGATAAGATATGATTTTATGTAAAACATTATATGTAATAGCTTTAACTTCGAAACGGTGGTGGCGTTGGCGCGATAGTTAGCTCATTGGACTGTCATGCGGAGACTCTGGGTTCGATAGCTGGCTGGGTCACCAACAATTTTTCAAATCCCCATCACCCTTTCGGCGGGCAATGGCAAACTCCCAAAAGTAAAACTGCCTACGAAAAAATAGTCCCCGCTCAGATGTGACAAAAATGACAACATGAGCAACACAAATGAGTGTCAAGAAGCTAGGACATGGCCCATGCCGGGCTGCCAGCGCCACAGTGTTTTTTTTTATGTTAGGCTATTTCAATGCGCGAGAAGATAAAAACTCTATAAGATAAAACAAAATGTGAATATGGGTTAAAAAGCTCAAATAAGAATACAATATTGGTTCGACAATACTAGGAGAATTAAGAGAACAGTTCCAGCTAAGTTAGACTTCGAATCTTAGCCAATCGGAGCGTGTAGAGAGATCGTGCCTCCGATCAAACAATCGATGAATGCAGAAAACTTGGTGTGGCAATCGTGACACCTGTCAGGGATTGAGAAGATTGTAATGCAACTGAGTCGCGGAAAGAAACCTACATTTACTTTATTTCTATTATTCCAGCTGATATATACAAGTCTCCACTATACCAATACATAAATTATATACATTTCTCATTTCATTTGACTACACCTTTATTTCGTTAGATACTTGATGTGAAGTATAATTATGCTCCGTTTTTGTAAACACTTCCTTGCAATTAAATACTCGAAACCCTTGGACTATGCTCGTACTCTTACACACTTCGAATCACATCACCTTCATACCATTTATGAAAGCGAATCTCATCACATACAATTCGTACTCGTACCTGTAGTCATTCATGAATTCTTTACCCATGACAATCATGTAATCACATTTGAATACACCGCATACAGAATTCCAAATGAGTACGTCCTGATTAAGGTGTGCAAATTACATGCCGCAACTTCAAATGTATGATAGTAACTGCAGTGTTTTTGATGTTCATATTCGTAGCTTACACTGCATTGACCTCTTTACGATGTGTTATTTATTTTGTATGCTTGTGAAAGTAGGACCCTCTGTACTGGTGTCCCTCTATGAATATAAATATGTAATGTAAATTAAATTTTTCTAATTTCATATTCTACTTGTACTTATTTTAGATATGACAGCGGCCACGATGGTTACCTTGACTTGACCGAACTCAAAGTTATGATGGAGAAACTTGGTGCACCTCAAACCCATTTGGGACTTAAAGGAATGATCGCCGAGGTAGATGAGGATCACGATGGTAAAATATCATTCCGTGAATTCCTATTGATCTATCGTAAGGCTCAAGCTGGAGAATTGGATACCGATTCTGGTCTAAGTCAGCTGGCTCGCTTGACCGAAATCAACGTAGACGAAGTTGGTGTTGGCGGTGCGAAAAACTTCTTCGAGGCAAAGATCGAACAACAACTGCGCACAAATAAGTTCCATGATGAAATTCGACAGGAACAAGAGGAACGACGAATGGCAGAGGAACAAAAGATAATGCGCCGAGCCGAATTCCAACAAAGAGCTGCTATATTCCAGCAAAATTAAAATAATCGTCAATAAGCATCACAAATAAGATCGTCCCACCCGTAGCACATAGGGAGCGATCGATTCAATTTTAAGATCATAACTATGAAAAAAATTTAAAATACTGACTGTTAACTTGTATCGTAGATTTGTAAGAGCCTCAAGGAAGTGTAGTTGCAATAATATTTGTATAATTCTGTTTTTTTTTTTCTAATTTTAAACAACTGTATTGATATGTAAATTGTTTTAAGAAATACTTGCTTGGATTCGATGTCATTTCTAAGACCGAACGTTTAAGTTATTTTTTTGGGTTAAAGTGCTGTTTTAGTGCCATCAGTAGGGAACCAACATTAGATTGATCACTCGCAACAAATAAAATTTTTTCGAAAGCGATTTGAAAGAAACAAAAAGCAAACAAGTCGCAGTCGCAAGATAAAAATTCACGTTTGTTAAATGTTTTCAAGTTTTGTTTTTTTATTCTCGACTTTTTTATTATTATTATTAATATTTGTTAACTTTTAAGTTGGACACATTTTATTATGTTCGTACGAGTATGTATATAATTGATAAATTTTAATATATTCTTCAAGTAAATAAAGTAATGTAATGTATATAAGAAAAAAAATTAAATAATGGATGATGTTTTAATTCAAACTTTTAATTTATTGTAGATAAACTAAAGAATGTTATCTACTCGTAGTTGTATTTTTTTTTTTTCTTTGTTAAGAAATTGTTGATTTTATCATTGTGCCGGATAAGACGATAAGATTGAAGCGAAACTCAGAAGGTGCGTTAGGGATATCAACAAAATTATTTTATATTGAAATAAAATATCCTCCGCGAAACCCAGTCTTCGCATTATTTAGCCGATATTCCAGCAACTTCACGTCGGATATCCAATTTCAAATCTTCTAAAGTTTGTGACTTATAAGCAACAACCAAAGAGTCTAAAAGTGATGGCGCACAAAAGGGGTTGCATGGCTATTTCTATGGATAAGACTGGACAATCAGCTAACTTTGTCTCTATTAAGTCGATTGGCAAATTCGGAAGACGTCTGGCATGAAAACTAAGCAAACAATAAATTTTTGCATATAAGCATAGTACGCACATCGATACAAGACAAATCATATCCAAACACTCTCCATGCTTGGTTAAATTTTAACACAAAAGAACGCCGTGGAGAAATGCAAAAAAAAATTCTTTGACAGAAATATTTTGCACAAGAAAAGACTATTTTTTCCTCTTAATCCGAGTAGAAAGTTTTTAAAAATAACGAGCTGTCAGAATTTTAGCATCGAAAAATGTACCGTCCCATTATTTGGTGAGACAAATATTGACAAATACATTGTGTATAGTTTGAAATTAAAGTTGATTTACGTACGCAGATTGAGAGCGTACAACTCGTACAAATTGGGGAGACAAATTTTAGCTCGGATAAATTTTGGAGAGATTTTTGTATGGCAGACAAAATTTGTGTCGATCTGCGTACTAGGCTATAGTATATAATTCCTGCTGTTGGGGCTATTTTACCACTTAACCAAATATATACTAAGAATGATTCGCATTTCTTTTATTTTGAATGGAGCCCAATCAGCGAAAATTCAAAGTGTCATTTGGCTGTAGCTTTTCGGTTATTCATATTGTATGCGGATGTATGCGTATATAAATCTTACAATGACGTTTGAGAGATGCTTAGCGCTTAAAAATCGGTTAACCGATCCGCATACAGGCCCAATATTATCTGCTCTTTGGACGTATTGGTGCCTTGCTGAAACGGCACAAGCTCAGTAAAGATAACAAAATTGAATGATTTGTGAACATAATTTTGAAGTATACCTTTCCGTAATTACCTAAATGGTTAACAATTTTGAACACAAATATGACAAATGTCAAAATATGGTTTTTATAAATTGAGAAAATCCTTATTACAAAAATGCGGAGTATTTAATTAAAAGCCCTTTATATTTAGATGAATAAGCCCGCGGGATGGCAACGATTAGTATAAGGCCTCGTAGAAGTAGCATCTTCCGACAGGTGCTGGTTCCTTAAATGACGAGAATGATCCTCTGCAGCCGAACATCTTGTAGCTCTGCTAATAAGTCCTACTTCACGCCTCCCCGTGGCGCCATCTGGGAATCTCACTAGAGGTTGCGAAGTAAAGGGACCAAATGGCGAGTTTCCTGCGCCATTAACCAGGATTAGTGTCGGAAAAACAAAACAAGACCTTATCCGCGCTACTCCGACATATTTGGAGCTCAGGCCGGAAAGGATTTTCAGGACTTAGTCAGGGTCTTGGAAAAGAGATGGTGGCGGACGAGCCCTATAAGGGCCAACGGCAGCGCTCACATCCCGGAACGGGTTACTGGCTTCGGTGTAACCGACCCCTTGTCCTAGGGGCACTCAAAATGGAACTGGTCCTCCAGGTTGGGGGTTGTGCCGCTGGGGTAACTACCCGGCCATTTAAAAAAAATTAAGTTACGAAGCATCAACAAGCTTCGGATATGAACGGATCTACTGTTGACAACCCACGCAAACGATTTAAGGACAATGAGCTTCGGATATGCACGTGGAATGTTAGATCCCTTAATAGACCACGTGCAGCCGAGCAACTAGCAGAGGCCCTAGACTGCTGCAAAGCAGAAATAACCGCCAAGAAATGCGATGGGATGGGCCGGACAAAAAGAAGATGAAAAACTGCGACATCTACTACGGCAATTGCTATCGACGGCAAAAACAGCGCTTATTTGGATGCGGATTTGTTGTCGGAGGCAGACTAAGACAAGAAGTCCTCAGCTTCCGGCATGTGAGCGAGCGCCTCGTAGCAATTCGCCAACATAAGCCTCATATGCGCGCATGCCCCCACAGAGGAGAAAGATGACGACACCAATGATGCCTTCTAAGAGCTCCTTAACAAGACCTACGAGCAATGCCCTAGCTATGACATTAAAATTGTCCTCGGTGATTTTAATGCAAAGCTAGGAAGAGAGGGTATCTTTGGTGGAACAATCGGAAGATATAGCCTGCACAACACCACCTCCGATAACGGATTCAGGCTAATCGACTTTGCGGCGGGGCGAAACATTGTCGTGGCTAGCACGCGGTTCCCACATCTCAACATACACAAGGGGACTTGGAGAACTCCTGATCAATCAACAGTCAACCAGATTGATCACATTGCGATCGACGCAAGACACTCCTCCAGCATTATGGATGTCCGTACGTTCCGAGGAGCCAACATCGACTCGGACCATTACCTTATTGTAGCCAAGGTACGGTTGCGGATATCCCAAACTACGCCAAGACAAACTAATGCTGTGAGAAAATTCGACGTCAGACGGCTACAATCGCAAGAGATCGCCAAGTCCTTTTCCGATCGAGTGTCTCTTAATCTCTTAAAAGGTCAAATGCTGCCAGCATCAAGCATCGAAGACCATTGGAAATACTGCCAAAACGCCATCAGAGATGCCGCTTCTGATGTGCTGGGTTTCACCCGTCCACCACAACGAAACCCCTGGTTCGATTATGAATGCCGGCAAGCACATGCAGCAAAGCAAGATGCATATAACGCGGCGCTGCTTAGAAAGACCAGAGCTGCTCATGAGCTCTATGAGCGGAAGAGGAGAGACGAGCACCGGCTTCTCAGGAGGAAGAAGAAAGAGCATGAGAAGCGCGCGATCGAGGAAATTGAGAGATGCTACTCCAGGAATGAGATTCGGAAGTTTTACCAAAAGGTAAAAATAACATGCCGCGGAAACAAACCCCGAACCGAAACCTGTAGAGATTAACAAGGAAACATCGTAGTAGAATCGCAGTCGATGCTGAGGATTTGGAAAGATCATTTCTGCAGACTGTATAACGGCGATGACGGACCAAATACCGCTGTCAGGCAGAATCAACCTTTCAACCTGGACGATGATGACCAACAATTCCGTCCACCCGACCTGGATGAAGTGAAGATAGCCATATCGAAGCTTAAGTCCATCAAAGCTGCTGGAGCGGATGGCCTGACTGCCGAGCTCTTCAAAGCGGCAGGCGATGACTTGGTAAGGAGCATACACCAACTCATCTATAAAATATGGTCGGACGAAAGTATGCCCGATAAATGGAACCTCAGCATTGTTTGTCCAATTCTCAAAAAAGGAGACCCTCTGAACTGCGCCAACTACAGAGGCATCAGTCTCCTTAACATCGCATAGAAGATCTTATCCGCCGTATTGTGTGAACGCCTGAAGCCGTTCGTCAACAACCTAATAGGTCCATATCAGTGTGGCTTCAGGCCAGGAAAGTCCACCATCGACCAGATATTCACACTACGGCAGATCCTGGATAAGACCCATGAGCTTCAGATCGATACCCACCACCTATTCATCGATTTTAAGGCCGCGTATGACAGCATCTATAGAGACGAGCTATATAGAGCAATGTCTAGTTTTGGCATCCCTGCCAAACTCGTCCGTCTGTGCAGGATGACGATGGAGAATGCACGCTGCTCCATCAAGGTCGGTCAAGATCTCACCGAGACCTTTGATGTCCAGAAAGGATTTAGACAAGGCGATGCGCTGTCATGCGATTTTTTCAACATCGTACTTGAAAGAATATTGCAAAACTCACGAGCAAACACAAGAGGCACTATCTTTCAAAAGTCCGTCCAACTACTCGCATACGCCGACGATATTGACATAATCGGGAGAAAGCAGCGTGATGTCAGTGGCGCTTTCGCGAGTATTGAGACGAAAGCGGCGAAAATGGGTTTAGCGGTCAATGAGGGCAAGACCAAGTATATGCTGTCAAGCAAAAAGGACAACCAACACCGACGTCTCGGACAGAACGTCACCCTCGACAGATATAACTCTGAGGTAGTTAAGGACTTTGTCTACCAAGGCTCCGCTATAAATACAGACAACGACACCAGCGCTGAGATCAAGCGAAGAATAACTCTTGCCAACCGCTGTTTCTTTGGGTTAAGAAGTCACCCTTTATAAGACTTTAATAATCCCGGTCCTGCTCTATGGCGCAGAGGCATGGACATTATCAAAAATGGATGAGGGTGTTCTTGGTTGCTTCGAGAGAAAAATTCTTCGGGCGATCTTCGGTCCCGTCTGCATTGACGGTGAGTGGAGGAGGAGATACAACTACGAACTGTATGGACTGTACAGCGACATAGACCTAGCCAGAAGAGTGAAGATCCAAAGACTGAGATGGCTGGGTCATGTAGAGCGCATGGACACCAATGCTCCGGTCCGAAAAGTCTTCGAATCCGCCCCCGAGGGACAGCGCAGTAGAGGAAGGCCAAGACTCAGGTGGCGCACGCAAGTGGAAGAGGACCTCAGCCAACTTAGCGTGCGAAACTGGAGGCAGCTATCCAGGGATCGAGCTGGCTGGAGAAGCTTGTTGACTGAGGCCCAGGTCCACCCCGGACTGTAGCGCCACCTAAAGTAAATAAGTAGAATAAGCCCGCGGGCATTTAGAATATTCGGGTAAGTTTATAAACTTCAGCATTTCTAACTTTCCTTGCTGTTTTTGAAGGCATTTAATAATTTGTGTTTGTGTATTTCGCTTTCAAAAACGTCATGTCAGTGTACAAAAAAAAAATAATATTTTGTCAAATCTAAGATCAGCTTTTTTTCAAAAGCTTATTTATGATAAAGGCCTTAATTATCCCAGTCCAACTTTATGACGGTGAACTTTGGTGAAGAAGATTCAACGACGTAACTATATGAGCTGAACAGCAACGTTGAAATAGTCAAAAAAGTGCGCATCAGTCGCCTGAGATAGCAAAGATATGCAAAGGGACTGGATACCAACGCTTTGGCTCTTCGAATCTAACTCAGAGGAATATCGCCCTCACTGCGACCTCAGCTAAGGTGGCGGACTCAAGTAAACCGATGTGGATGCAATTGGATGCAGTTAGCTAAAGACTGGGTAACTGGGGAGCCTTGTTTGTTAAGCCCCAATTTCGAACTGGGTTTATCTTCGACTGAGTTTATCATTACATTTTCAGGGTTCCAGTTTGTCAATAGGGTTCCTCAAAACACCATACTTGTGCTGTATATTTGTGATCATTTGCAAGGATTCTAAAAATCTAGCCAGTAGCACTATTTCCTCAGCGAAAAGAAGCACTTTTATATACAGACCTGTATATTCCAGTTCATCAGAAAGATTGTCCACAATGTCATCTAGGTATAGTGCGAACAGAATAGTACTCCGGACACAGCCCTACTTCAGTGTCGAAATCGTCTCGAACCATGGCGACATTTTCGAGCTATTCCATACACATGACTTGGTTCCTCCGCACAGGGATCGTAGAACTCGTTCAAATTTGCTCGATTAACCGCGTACTGAATAACGTACCTGTTCGAAGATGGGTTTGAGAGGGTGTGAAAATGTATAGATAGTGTAGGATAGTGTATCTAACACCATCTTTTGGATCTTTGGATAAAGACAATCCCCATGCTAGCGATTCATAGCAAGCTTTCTTTTTCTTCTGGGTTATTGATTTAAGGTCTGATTGGGTTTCAAATATATTTCTTTTGCTAACACGCCACTGTGTTGTCGAAATAGGATTAGCCAAGATAACTAGAGTTTCTTGGCTGCTGTAAGCCAATACTGTAAGCAGTATTTATCAAACCAGGGTTGTTTGGATATTTTACGAGGACTTCGCTATCTTCCATATTAATTAGGCAAAACATTCATTCCGCGCTTATACGATATTGATACTTTCAGATTCGTAACATGTTTCAGTTACATAAGAATGCCATCACGGCCACCAAATAAGACGGTTGTCAATAATTAACATTCCTTCTGCACCAATAAATGTGAATTCACCATTACAGTTCGCGCTGGTCTTTTCATCTAGGTACTATCCGTAATCCAAAGGAGACGCAGAACTTTAAAAATCACCTGCCTTTGGTATTAAGCTGATTGTTTAAATGTATATTCATCTCAATGGATTGCCTCCTTATTCATCGAAATAACAGTGAATCCGTTATTATCAGAGACGGTTAGCTGGCTCGTCACTTTTTTTTCATTTCCATATACGGTATAGCCCTATGACGGCGTACGCCAGTGTTCTGTTAATGGTCGAAAATGCCCTTACCATTTAGCCAGCATGAGTTAGGATTTACTCTACTGCTACTACCGTGGATCGTCAATGGTAGAATAGGTAAACGCTACACTACAAACTTGACTGTTGAACGTTTGGTACAACCCAAGTTTTAAGACGGTCAGCAGTTTCCTGAACAATCGCGCGGAGATTCCCAAAAGATTTGCTAAAGCATAAAAATTATCGCATATATGAGAGATGAAATGCTTTTGATGCAGCTATGAGAAGGTTGGCTTTGGAAAATGATTCTAATGAAAGGCCATAGAATTGATAATTGATGAGTTCTGCTGTAGCCACTGTTTTTAACCAACGCAATGAAGAAAAAAGGAGTCTGGTTCAAAGTCGACATTTATTTTTACTAGCTAATCGATGTAGGTCAATATAGCACAGAATATATGGAAGAATAAATGACGTTTGACTACTATGAATGTCGACTGTCGAGCCTATATTATTCGGATTACAGACATTCAAATGTAGTACCTACCACTCGTGTTGTAAGAGATTTGCTACCAACGTAATTTTTTTAAATTCTCTAATAATTAGAGGCAGTTGCCACGAAGCTTCTGTTAGATGTTCTGGGGCGACTGGTTAAAAAAAAAAACAATGGAAACTGTTCAAAGTGAAAAGAACAAAATAATAATGATACTTGTTCAGAATAGACGATTTATGGTATAAGGAGATCTAAAGCGACCAAAATTTAATTGAGATTCTCTGATAGCGCCCGCATCACATTCAGACCTAAATCTCATTAAATAACTGTGAAAACATGTTAATGATGCCATTATTCTGCAAAGACAAAAACAAATTTAAACAACCGGTACGTTTAATTCGAGACCACTTTGAGGACATTTCTGTAAGTTGTGAGCAGCATAGCAAAGAGGTTTTCCTTCAAAAATCTAAAACTATTGTGTTACATCCCTTTTCATATTTTGTCATACGAGTAACATGAAAAACAAGCGATTTTTTTGATGAATCATCGAAGAAAGTGCAGTCTTGATTGTATTTTCATGGTTGTAATCTGTTTTAATACTTTAACAAACAATTTCAAACTAAAACAAACAACATTAATATATTCGAAGATAGATATTTAAGAACATACATGAAATCATAATGTGCTCTCAGCATGTCTAGAGCCATATTAATGATTTGCGATTCCTAATTCAAACTAAAATAACTAAACAAACGCATCAATTCAAATCAACCCAATTTATTTAGAAAACCATTGTCAATATTTTAATGATGAATGCTTACAGCGTGACATATCTGCTTTTAACGCAAAACGTCGCTTACACACTCCGCACTCATGTGGCTTCATTTTCAAATGATAACCCTTCATGTGCTGTTGCAAGCCACCTCTTCTCTTAAATATCTTCTCACACAGTTCACATTTATGTTTGCGGACATTTGAGTGCGTGATTCGGTGTTGTGATAATAGATTCGAAGACGTAAACACCTTTGGACAGTTCTTACACTGGTACTTCTTGGAAACTTTAAAGTGTCGATGGGAGCGAAGTTTTGCAAACGTAGTTATGGGTTTGTTGCAAGCGCGACAAAATGCAAGAACCTCGTCAGAAGAAGGTTTGAACTTGCACTGTTCATTGATGTAGTGCAGTCGGAAATAATCGACTTGGCTGAATCTTTTGTCGCATCCAAGGCAAAGAAGTTTTAAGTCATCAGAAGCATGTGAGCTTAATTTTTCCTTTGATAGTTTTTCGGTCAGAACTATTGGTTTAGATACTTTTTTTGGTTGTTGTGGTTTCTTCGTTCGTCTTCGCTTGCAAAGAGTCTCATGATTTCGGTATATTCTCCAATGACCAAAGCTCAGCTTTTCGCAGTATCGGCATTTAAAGTTATTCAAAGTAGTAAGTGCTTTAGTTAGACATACGTATTTACGGTGGTTTTTCAACGCCACTTTGGTAATGAAAAATTTCTCGCATACGGGACATTCTCGACCTCGTTTCTCACGCTTCGGTTTCGTTTTTGAGTGCGATTTGTGTTTGTGTTTGAGAAGACCCTGAATAGTTATAAAGCTCATCGAACAAGATGGACAATTTATAGATTTTGTATGCGGCCTAGCTACCTCTTGCACAGATACATTATCCATAGGTAAACTTACCATGGGAGTTGGTTGCATGTGGGCATTAATTATATGATGGCTCAAACCTTCGCTGGAAAAAAATTGCGACTGACACATGGAACATGGATACAGCTGGAATGCTGAAGCTGTCTTAACAATACTTTCATTAAGAACAACGATATTGGGTTTTTTTGTGCCTGTTTCCACAGCTGGTAGTGGCTGTAAATTACTCACAGATGTAACCATAATCTTTCCTGCCGAATTAGAGGTATCCGAGAAGAGAAAGTTGCTGTTGAGTCTAGCGGGTTCAGTGACTATCGCATGATTGTTTGAGTACTTTGGTTTTGCTGTTATAAGTGTAGAGGGCGGGACATTTGTAACAACGGCTTCTTCTTTTTCTTCAGCCTTTTCAGTCTTGTAAATATTTGCAAAAGGAATCGAATCTTTGCATTCAATCGGCAACGCATAATTGTGCTCATGTATCATTAAGCCCGTACCCATACTGAGAACATGTTGAGACTTAGGCTCAAAGTAGTCTACTTGGTCGATATGATCCACCTCGTTGCCATTCTCATCATCCGGAATATCAATGAAGGGGTCGTCAAGATTGATTATTTCCATAATATCACAGTTGTTGATTATATCCTGGGTATTGAGTATTGGGAAGTCACAAAATGGGAATTTCTGCTCGCAATCCTGTTCTTCTTCTAAATCATCACTAAGAAAACTGTCGAAATTCTCACTAACTTCTTGTTTGACATTCACCACTGGTTCTTGCTTGATCTTTAGTTGTCTTTCAGGTGGTTTCATGAATTTCTCACTGCGGAACTTGCCTTGAAGGACTTTTTGAGTGTCCAAAACTGCATCGACGAATTCTGAAAAACTATTCAATCTCTTTAAGCAACCTGAGCACATATCTTTCGGTAGATTGTCATCCAACTGAATGTTTAAAGTGGGAAAGCATTTTTGAATCATACCAAAGATTTCGAAATTGGTTGCAAAAGTTGCAACTGGGCGGCAACAGATTCCACACAATCGACAGCTGCTATCGGGTAACTAAATAAACTCAATTAAACAAAGTCTTATAGCTTAGTTATGGATCCTTACTTTGAAATCATCAGGATGACTTTCCAAGGAAGGAAGTGGTGAAATCTGATCACTTTCAGCTGGTCTCACAGTAGGAATCGCAGTTTTTTTCAGAGCCTTTCTGGAATTAACATTTCGAAAGTCTTCTGGCAGAAAGTGACGACTACATATTGCACTCCATTTGGATG
Source organism: Volucella inflata (assembly GCA_928272305.1). Lineage (NCBI taxonomy): Eukaryota > Metazoa > Arthropoda > Insecta > Diptera > Syrphidae > Volucella > Volucella inflata. Next base: position 108,342,937 of record OV743720.1, on the reverse strand, counting down.
GCTTCCACTCTGGACTTCGGCAAGCAAACTCTGTCCACTTCTCTAAGAGGTCCTTTCGGCTGTGAGGAAACCTTAATGAAAGAAAGACAGTTATCAAATGATAGTAAAAGGCTTTTATACGTTTACTTATGAAATGAAACATTCTCAGAGTGTGTATATTTATCTTCACAGTTTTTAACAACACAAAACGATGGCATTTTTCGTATTTAATGTTTTTCTTCAGCTAACCAGAAATCAAGAAACATGTTTTGTTTACACACTTTTTGACAGAGGCATGTCAGCTGCTTGGAAAATAAGCAGCACTGCCAGATACGGTTCTAGAAAATTTTAAAATGGTTGAATACAGTATTTGAAATAGTTGTTTTAGTCTATTTTTCAATATTTATTGATTTTTTTTGCATTATTTACAAAATTGTGCAAGGTTGATGCATTACAAAAACAAAACAACTTTGTTAGGAAGTTTATACCGATTAACACTCTTGACTTGTGCTTCCGTAGCCATTCTATAGCTATAGAAAAAGGGTGAGTTCCTAATCAAATTTTTTTGAGCAAACAGTATGTGCTGATTAATGAATTCATAAGATTAGAAGTACTAAACAAGACATCATTAATGAAATACAATATTACCAGATAGAGAACCGAGCGCTAAAGTTTTAATTTTTATTTAATCAAGTGTACGAGCATTTGAGAAGGAGCAAGCTTAATGTTTATTCTTATTTATCACCAAACTTGAAAATGTTCTTTTTGTAAAAACATCTTTTGATTCTTCGCTCAAAAATTATGCAAATTCACCAGATTTTAAAACTCACGGTAACCGTTCAATCAGAAATGCAGTTTTTCCAATTAATGGCCAACTAAGCCACTGTTGCCTCTCCAAACATATTCATACCCACATTCCAAACAAGGCACTTTACACTTTGTTAATTCTCAGTAATATGAAAACCTAAAAATCCCAAATCAATACTCATCATCTCTTCATAAATTGTAAGCCGCATTTTACAGAATTTATAGAAATAGCTTGTTTTAGTATCGTAGGTCTGATTCGTCTCCACATGCTGAGAATCCTAACAACCTCAATGAACCATTTAATATTAAAAATAGCAGAAGTTGAAAAAAATCACACGACAGGACTTTTTCAATTAAATGCAGCAACAATTATAAGAACGAGAATTAGTTGAAATCAGTTGCATCCACTTTAACAGACACCATAAACTCCGCAATCGGAAAAAAACAGCAGATGACTTAACTTTAAACTTAACTTTAACAGGGAGCATCGCAAGAAACCGCAAGAAGTTTTGCTTGTCGTGTACTCTTCAATATTTCTGCAATGCCTTTACGACCCACTTTAAGTGTTTAAGTAGAGAATTCTCGATGAAAACTGTAAGGAGGCATATGTAGCGAATCACTTTGGTTATTAAGAAGTACATTTGAACTCGATTGGTTGCAGATGCCAGCGTCTGGAACCATTTGTCAACAAGCCGATTGGACCCCATCAGTGCGATTTAAGGTTAGATCGGTCCCAAATTGACAAAATATTCAGGCAAGAGCAGCAGCTTTATAGACTTCGAGGCCGCATATGATAGCATTTCTAAAGACAAGCTACACAGAGTGATGTCTAGTTTTGACATGATTTTGATTTGATTGTACAGTAGAAAATGGAGTATGCTCACAGATGCGTGAAGGCTGAAGGCAATCTCAATTGACACCACAAAAGGATTTAAGACAATGTGGTGTCCTGTCATGTGACTTCTTTAACGATGCATGCATCGAAACAGCATCGTCAAGAATATTGGCGATTAGGACAAAATGTTGCGATAGTTATAATTTTTAGGTGATTAGGAATTTTGTTTATTTCGGCTTCGCCTTTAATTTTGAAATCATGTTTTCAGTAGAAGACAAGAGAGGAGTTGCACTTGCCAATGATAGTTTACATTAGAAGCATTAAGGAGGGTTTATACATATAAGATCCTCGTCATTCAAGTCCTGCTCTATGGTGCAGAAGTAAGGTAAGAGACTGAAAAAATACGATATTACATCAAATTTTACTTACACAACGGCATAGATCTAGTCAGAAAAATTCACATCAATTGATTAGGACATGAAGCCCGATGAGATACTCGTATCATCCCAATAGAGGAGGACTTCCCATCTTGTAATACGTGTACGTAACTGAAGGCAGTTGCCAATAAATCGCGCTAACTGAAAATGTTTATTTGTTACGTAATGTTAACGTATTATTTAACTAAGCAATTAGGGAACTAAATATTTGCTGATAATAAAAGATATAGTCACAAAAATAAATCCAAAAGCCTTCAAATAGCTTAGAATGTAAAAATTGGCACAGTTAACGAAGGACATATCCAGAGAAGCATATTTTAAACTTTCAAACGAAGCAAATAAATAAAAAAATAACGTGGAAGTCGATAATGGCGAAGGCAGAAAACAAAAGAGAAAAGGAATACGCGCATGGAAGTATACATATTTAGTATTTTATTTGTAACTGCAGCAGTAACTATCATAGTATGAATGAGGTATGCAAGGATACTTGCAAGGTGGAGGTTAAACGTCCACCCGTACATATTAAAACACCAGCCGTCACTCCTCAAATTACCTACGCCCAAATGGCGGCAGGTAGAGGTAGTACGGCACAACAAGCGAAGGTTGTTTCTCAGGCGCCTGCGCCTAGAGCACCTGAATCAACTTCTGATATGCTAGCTATCTTGCTCTCTATTCAGGGGCAGATCGCTCAGCTTCAACGTCAGATAACGGAACAGACCACGCGTGTAGACCAAATCTACGCGTTGCTGCCGGCCCTAACGCACCTCCAGTCGTAATGTGTATGAACATGGCGGAGCGAACCCTAAAGGTCCTTGCTTTGAATGTAAATTCTTTGATAAGGATCGAACGAAGAGCCGCACTGTTTAAGTTGCTCAAAGACCAAGTCCCTGATGTGCTTTTGGTTAGCGAAACTAAGCTAACCAAAAAACACAAAATGAGGCACAAAAGATATAAAATATTAAGAAGAAACCGACCCAACTCTACGCAAGGAGGTGGTGTTGCAATCTTCATTAGAAAAAGTTTGCGATTTAAAAGAGTGTACAGCCGTGTAGTGCGTAGGTTCCAGGTGCTTGAGGCATGCATTGTGTACATCCCGCTCCGTAGTGGAAAACGGTTGTACATGGTCTCCGTCTATGCACCTGAAGCTACTCAATCCAGTTTATTTATCTCAGAACTCGAGACACTTTTTCGATTCCTCGAGATTGGGGAAATAATACTCCAAACACTAGAGGGAACCTGCTACTTAATTGGTGGGGTCAGCACAGTGTAATGTACCGACTCGGTCTTAAGGCGACGGATAGTCCGTCTTTTCCCAGGCACGGCTCCTATCTGGATCTGCTGCTATTCGACACACGTATACAACTGACCGGCATGACTCAACATACTATAAACTGTCTACGCACATTCTTATATGACAGTGACCATTGCGGTCTTAGTACCGAAATAACTGTTCCGAACGAAATTGCGGAATTGGAAGAGTTTGTTCAAAGGTATTCTTTCAACTACAGTAGGGTACGTTGGACTCATTTCTCAAGAACATTGACGAGAGCACTCTCCTCGAATTCGCTACACCCGCCGTCCAATAGGAATTTGTCAAATGAGGAGATTGACAAGTACCTAAAACAAATGGACGAGACCATAAAACGAACAATGGACAGTACGATATCTCGGTATCAACATTCCGAAAACGAAGACACATTCCGCAATGCAACTATTAACGCACTGCACGAACACAAAAGCAGACTACTATCTAGACTAAAAAACTTGTATAGACAGTTTACTGACAGACATAACCCCGAAATCATGACACTGAAGTCGTTGATCAAAACCCTCCAAACATTAATAAAAGAAAATTACAGGGCGTCTGTAAGTTTGTATTGGAACAATAAAATTCGAGCTGTAAACACTAGCAACCCGAATATGTTTCCGCAAATAAATAAAATATTTCGGAGGAAAGATCAAAACGATCTTCCATGTCTAAAGATCCCTCGAACAACAGACAATGAACAAATACTGATAACTGCAGGCGTAGATCCAGGAGAAGCGGTAGATGACGACAACTTCTTCGTGGTCGAAGATCCGCAGGAGAAGGTTGAGACCATAGGAGCGATTTTCCAGGAAGTATACAAGGCAAATGTTGTCATTGGTTGTAACCGCGACCTGGAAAATCAGGTTCTTTTGTACAATTCCTACCTTCGAAATGATATAGAGCACTGGCGATTCGAGAGCTCAGGGTTCACTGAGTTCAATGACGAAAATATGGCAAATATGGCCATCGCCGACGAAAGGGATCTTCCCCCGTTCATTTCGAAGGAAGAGCTCCAAACTATCTTCGTATCACTAAGAAGTAAGAAATCAGTGGGAACCGATGGAATACAGAACATTGTGCTTCGACATCTCCCACCAGAAGTGGTGGACATTTATACCATCCTGTTTAATAATGCTTTGAATAATGCTTATTATCCAATGCATTGGAAAACAGCGATGGTGCATCCCATTCCCAAAAGGGATAAAGACATGTCCAATCCGGCGAATCTTCGGTCGATAAGTCTCCTTCCGAATATCAGCAAAGTTTTCGAAAAAGTGATCAATAGAGTCCTGACTAAGTGGGTTGAGGACAAAAATATAGTTCCGGATAACCAATTCGGTTTTAAGGCGGGGCATGATATCTCACATGCCGCGTCTAAACTGGTATCCGATATCCAGTGGAACAATAGCAAGAAACAGTGCACAGGCGCCTGCTTGATTGACTTGGAGAAGGCTTTTGACACCGTATGGCTAGAAGGCCTTTTTTTCAAGTTGAACAGGCTGGGCATATGTAAACCACTGCTGTATATTCTCTTTGATATGCTCTCCGGTAGAAAGTTCATCGTGAAGAATGGCGATGCGACTTCTGCTAGAACGTTTAACATTAAAAATGGTCTGCAACAAGGTGCGGTTAATTCACCGATCCTTTTTAACATTTACACAAGCGATCTTGTGAGTTCACTTCACCATGCCATAGCGTACGCAGACGACTTGATAGCGTACAGATCAGGTCCAAAAATCGAGGTCATTAATATGCTCTTGCAAAGTGACTTCGATAAGATTAAACGATATTGCGATGACTGGAAGTTGAAGATCAACTTTCAGAAGTCGGAAACCATTCTTTTTAGGACACCTTTGTCTGGGGCCTCTGCGGATACCAGAAAGAACTGGCGAAAGTTTTCGATCGTGGGACAACGCGGGCAACCACTTGCTTGTCGAAGTGTAGTCAGATACCTTGGGATTTGGCTAGATCAATATCTATATTTTAACAAACATATAGATGTTGCTCTGGCCAGAGCTAAAGGTGCATTTGCCCTTACAAAGAGACTATTTTAAAGCAGGCAACTCGATGCGAGGGTAAAAGTAATCTGCTACATGGCCCTTATCCGGCCGATGCTTGTATTTGGATGTCCCGTGTGGTTCAACGTGAGAGCAAGCTTAATGGAAAAGATTCGGGTGTTTGAGAGGGCTTGTCTTAGGACTTGTCTTCGCTTGTACAGAACACCAGAATCGGAGTACATAAAATATTATCCTAACGAGGTCCTGTACAACAGGGCGAACATAATTAGAGTGGACAATTTCGTCATTAAGCTAACTCGAAGGCACATTGCTAGAGCAATGGCTTCGACGAACAATCTGATCTCCGGGGCTTATTACCCTAACTATCTATATCACGAGAGTGTGCGCTTTAGCGGCTTTATTCCCCCAGAAGCGTTCCTCTATTTTGATAAAAAAGGGCTGATCCAGGACAAATTAGCGGTGCCGCTAATCTTCCACGTTGCTCGAACAGCTGCAGACAGGCGACTCAACTACGACAGAGACGTCGCACACGGCAGTGCGGAGCGTCTCCGGTTCAGTAGGGCGGTAGGGAGTCGCGATTTGAGAGACGTTGCTCGGCAGCACCAAGAATTTTGGTGGCTTATTGAAAGAGAGGGAGCTCTTTCGTCGTTTCCTTCAAATTCGAGGTAGCGTCGATAAGACGCAAAGTCGGTTTACTTAAATTTTAAGTCATGGCCGGCTTACATAGTTTAGGTAGGTTAATATAGTGTTAAGATAATTTTTAAAAAGAATAAAAAAAAAAAAAAAAAAAATTAATTTAAAAAAAAAATAAAAAATAAAAAAAAGAGATGGGTAGCATAAAAAACAAAAAAAAGTACGTATTTAATTACGTATCGTAGTTTAAGAAAATCTAAGTAGTCTAAGAATTATTTTGTAAGTAGTTTTAAGTTTTATGTAAACGAAATGTCCTTTCACTAAGTTTTTGCTAAAACAATTTATATTTTCTTAGTTCTAAGTATAATGTACATGAAATAAAAAATATATATATAAAAAAAAAACAGTTAGGTTACGTCGAAAGACATAGTTAAGTTTTATGTTTAGCTTAGAGCGCTCTTATAGGGCCAGTAAGTAAAAATAAGAAGAATTGAAGTAAATTAAGCTAGTTTTTAAGCGTTTTTTTGTTTAGCACTTAAGTATTAACAAATGAATTTAAATAAAAATGCATGGAAAAAAAAAAAAAAAAAAAATACTTGCAAGGTTTATTCGATAAGTTTGATATTTGAACTTACCTTACTCTATGACTCGTCCTTTTATTCGAACAGTTAGTTTTGCAAGATGCTCAACAATGTTTAATCCGTTTCAAACTCAAATTGAATTTTTAACTGAAAATTTTAAATAAATTAAAATTTCTCAAAACTGTCAAGGCATTTACATCTTCCCGAGAGATGTCGCTGCATCCGACTAAAAGATTTAAAGTTTTTATCAGCTGATTTCATTTAATTGCCGAAAAAAAAACCTTGAACAATTGGCATTTATGGAATCAGAATTCTACGCTGGCCGTGTGCTCCGTAATCAGGGGGAATAAATTTTCTTCCAAGTTATTTTCACGTCGTGTTGCTCGTGGATTGTGCGTGGAACGACATAAAGGTCAATCAAGGTCCTTTGAAAAAGTGTGTCAGTTTAAAGAAATCCAATTGTATTACTCCAAGGATTTGTTGACAGTCGTTGTACATACTAGCAGCATGGCTTTAATTAGAAATTCGAAGTTACCTGCCTTGTTCTCCAGGCTAAACGTAAGTCTTGGAGCTGTCACCCGACTACAGCCGATGAGTGGAACGGCGGGAGCTGATAAGTAAGTTAAATAGTATTTGAATGGCCTTGTTATCAAGATCGGATAATTTTTTCCCTCAAATTGTCTAACTTGATTGTATGATTTATTGACATACTTGTTACGTATTTCAGTCAGTACGATTTAGTGGTCGTGGGTGGTGGCATTGTGGGAGCAGCGTCGGCGCGCGAAATTCTACTGCGTCATCCAAATTTGAAAATTGCATTGCTAGAGAAAGAGAGGAAATTAGCATTTCATCAAAGTGGTCATAATAGTGGAGTAATTCACGCCGGCATTTATTACAAACCCGGAACACTTAAGGCGAGACTTTGTGTGGAGGGTTTGCGACTTGCATACAAATACTGCGATGAGAAGAACATCCCGTATAAGAAAGTTGGTAAGCTGATTGTAGCAACAGATCCATCAGAGCTTGGTCGTTTGAATGATTTGCATGAGCGAGGAATTAAAAATGAAGTGCCAGATCTGCAATTAATCGATGGGTCAAAGATTCCAGAAATCGAACCCTATTGCAAGGGTGTTAAGGCATTATGGTCACCTCAAACTGGTATTGTTGACTGGGCTCTAGTCACTGAGTATTACGGGAAAGACTTCACTCAAGCTGGAGGCAAAATTTTCCTTGATTTCAAAGTAACGAATTTCAGAGAGACGCCCACGAATTCCGATTACCCTGTTACGATACAAGGCAGCAAAGGTCATCAACAAATTAAAACGAAATATGTTCTCACTTGCGGAGGATTACAGTCAGATATTTTGGCCGAGTTGACAGGATGCCCGAGAGATCCAAGAATCGTACCTGTGCGAGGTGAATACCTTTTGTTGGCTCCCAACAAGTGTCATATGGTTAAGGGCAATATTTACCCGGTGCCGAATCCAGCGCTTCCTTTCCTTGGAGTGCACTTTACTCCCAGAATGGATGGCAGTGTGTGGCTTGGACCAAATGCTGTGCTCGCTTTCAAGCGCGAGGGATACAAGTAAGTCGAAAATATTTTCTCATTGTGATACTCATTATAAATTATAAATTCGTCTTAGATGGGGCGACATCAATCCCATTGAACTTGCCGACGCCTTACGGTATCCAGGTTTTATAAAAATGGCTCTAAAGAACCTAACTTTCGGAATGTGTGAAATGTCTAAGTCTGTATTCCTGAATCTCCAAGTTAAGGATTTGCAAAGATACATTCCCGAAGTTACAGAATACGACATTTCAAGAGGACCAGCAGGAGTACGAGCTCAGGCTTTGGATTTGGATGGCAATTTGGTAGATGACTTTGTGTTCGATCGCGGAGTAGGTGGTGGTCCTTTGTCCCGGCATGTCTTGCACTGCAGAAATGCACCATCACCTGGTGCTACTAGCTCGCAAGCCATTGCAAAAATGGTTGCTGATAAAATCGAAAAAGAGTTTAGTATCGGACATTGAACTTAAAAATACATAGGACTAACTAGAAAATTTGTTATGAGTTTAATTTGTGTTGACTTTTTTGTTTGTAAATGTTTTCCCTCTTTATTTTTGTAAACTAATTACGAAATCTATTTTTATAAGTAAAATGTGTTGAAACCAGTGAACTACTAAGTAACTACGAAACGAAAGATTGTGTTGTTTTTTTTTTCTAACTTTTACGTAGTTCTCATCTGGTTCTTCTTTAGCAGATTTTCTCACGACATTGTCTGAATGTTAAGGTCGATAGTGGCAAATGTTTGGACCTGATATGGAAAAGCATTGTTTTTCAAATTGATAAGGAAGTACAACGTCAGACCTTATCAAAGTTTGCTTTAAACCGGGGTAATAAAGTTTTAATGAAGAGTTTGTTTTGAAATGCCAAGAGGTTACCTAATGTTACCAATGAAGATTATTATAAAAGTCTGTGTTAACCTCCTGCTGTTTTTATGGTTTAATCTTGGAACAAATCGTACAGACTTTGACTTAATATTAAATCATCAATTCTTCGTATACTTTAACAAATTAATGGCTTTGTTGAGATCAAATGTTGTTTTCTTTTTTTCTTTTTTGCTTTTGATGTTTTGGTTGTTGATACACTTATTGGCTATGACTACAAGTATAGCCTGGGTGCTATAATTGAGAATGATTTGGTAGAAAGAATTTTATCAGAGGCTATTGATTCAGATAGGCTTTCATATCTGAAGATAGCAATCGATAACAAATTATTGTTTTAGCGGGATCATAAATCTAAACGGAAGACGCTGGCAAACAATTAAAATATGTACAACCATCTTCGCATCTGAACGTGGAATAATCAAACCCCTAACAGACGCTGTGCAACTTGACTGCTACAAAGCAGAAGTAAACGCCATCCATCGGAAAAAAGGCGACAGCGCTTATTCGGACGCGGATTCGCTGTAAGATAAAAGTCTTGTGCTACATGCATGTAAGCGAGCGCCTGATAATGAACATATGACTTACGAACGCCCACCTGCTGACAAAGGCGAAGTACGACGTTATCAAAGATTGCCTCTACAAGCAATGCCCTAAGGATAATGTGAAAAAACGTTCTTCTCGATTTTAATGCCAAGTTAGACAAGAAGGTAGTTTTAGTAATACAGTAGGAGTACGTCATCACCTCTGAAGGCAGACACAGCCTTATTGATTTTGCGGCATGGAGCTATGTAAATACAGACAGCACGGTTTCCACACCTTGATATCCATAAAGGGACTTGGCTGACTCCTAATAAACAAACAGTCAACCAAAAAGATTAGCCATCGACGCAAGCTACTCATCTACTGTTTTAGATGTTCGAACTTTATGAGCAGCTAAAATTGACCTTGGATATGCCTAACTCCCACAATCATCGGTCTTATGTGAGTAGCTTCAGCGTTGTCAGGCTGCAATTGCAAGAAACGATCAGGGCTCTTTCCGATTGAGTTTCCCTTAACAGCATCATACGTAGAGTGCCGGTAACATCACTGTCAAAGAGCAACCTCTGATGTATTGGGTTTCCGCCCGCCTGCGCCAACAAAGAAACTCTTGTTTCGACAGGTGATGATCAATTCATCTCTAAAATCTGGCTTAACGACCTTTAGAATTGTTTGTATAGTCCTAAAGAGGGGAAATCTCCTGTAGGGAAATACGTCTCGTCAACGTTACATACAAAATTCTGTTTGCTGTATAATGTGAGCATCTAAGATCCTTCGTCAACACTCTGACCGGTCCCTACAAGTGTAGTTTTAGGCGAGTCTTGTAATTGACGCAGGAGTTCCAAATCGATACACACTAACTCTTCATTGATTTCAAAGCCATAAATGACATCATTATATGTATGAACTACACAGATTCATGTCTAGTTTTGGATCCATCCCAGGTTCCTTCCACTGTGCAGAATGACGATAACAATGTTCCGTCAACATGTGATTTTTTCAAAACCGTTCTTGACACTTGTTCAGTTACTCGCATATGCATATGACGTTGAAATAATGGGATGAAGAAATCAAGCTGCTGGTGGAGTGTTAATGACTATTGGTCCAGAAGCGGTAAAGATGGGTTTAGTCGTGAACGAAGGAAAAACTAAGCATTCGCTGTCAACAATGAGGGACACACAACATCAACAGCAAGAACAAAACGTTACGATATACAGCTATACAAATTTGAGTTAATAATAGACTTAACCTCATCAGCTCCATTATCAACTTCGACAAACACATCAGGACGGATATCATGCGAAAAATCACCCTTGATCAACCCAGCCTTGTTTTACGGAGCAGAAGTAGGGACACTAACTAAAGCGGACGAAAATGCTTTCAGCCGTTTCCAGAAAAAGTTCTTTGGGTAATTTTTGACCTCGTTTGGTTTAATCGAGTATGGAGAAGACGTTTCAAGAGCAAACCTCACGAGCGCTGTGCGGCGAAGCTGACCTTGTCAGAAAAGTTCGGATTACCCGGTTTAGATGAATAGGTCACCTTTTTTGCGCGTTACTAGAGGCAGCTGATAACTTATCGCACTAGCTGGAGTGGCATATCAGCTAAGGCTCTGGTCCCGCCCGAACTGTAGCGCCAGTTAAATAAAATATGTTTTGAAAACTGTCAAATAGACGTGCGAAAAAAAACGCGGGTGAAACATTGAGATGACGGTCTTAATTTTATGGCAGCACCTCTCCTATTATATTGTGGTATATATGTGATTAAATCAATTATCCAGGGTTGCATAGTTTTAGGATCATACAAACTCTCCACGTTGGAGAGTTCAGTTATTACCCCAGTTTCAAACCAGAAGTTACCAGAAAGAACTAGAACCCGACAAATGTAGTATAAATACAGGATGAGAAACTGCGGACGATAAGTTGATTTTTGGAAAGCGATGGAAAAGGACCTAAGTCTTACTAAGTGAAAGATAAGAGATTTGAATTGTGAAATAGAAGTGAAATTGTTTGTGAATTAATTAAAAGTTGTATTTAAATAGTAATAAATAGAGTGTTTTTAGAAACAGAATAACGTTTTATCATTTCGAACCCTAGCCGAAATATTACATTGGTGTCAGAAGTGGGATAAAACTTATTCTGAGTGCTGTGAAAAAAAAAAAAAGAAAATAATAAAAAAAATAAAAATGCCACGTACATTGCTGGAGCTAAGTATACCCCAGCTGAAAATGGAGCTAGAGAAGCGGAATCTCTCCGCAGCTGGAGGGAAAAGTGATTTGATTCTTCGGCTACAAGAAGCGATCGAAAAAGATGGAAAAGATCCTAAATCCATGTCGTTCGACGTAGAAGAGGAGCTTGTAAGCACAGGGGTTGACATGTCTGCCATGATGGAATTGCTCCTTGGATTGAATTCTAAGTTAGAAGAACAAAGGAGAAGTATGGATTCTAAGTTTGAAGAACAGAAGAATTCCGCAGAAGAACAAAGGAGAAGTATGGATTCTAAGTTTGAAGAACAGAAGAATTCTTTAGAAGAGCAGAAGAATTCTCTAGAAGAACAGAAGAATTCTCTAAAAGAACAGAAGAATTCCATTATTTCCGCACAAAAAGACACTGTCGAAGAGTTCAAGAATTCTCTAGAAGCGAAATTCGAAATAATCGATCAAAAATTAAATATGCACGAGGCACAATTCGAGAAGGTTGAACACAATATCGAGAATCTTGCGAAAGAACTAGAGAGAGTAAAGAAACAGAAAGTCCGAGAAATTTCTACAGACAGCCCTAGAAGGAAAGAGATGCAACCGCCTGTCTTCGATGGCCAAACATCGTGGCCAATATATAGAAGACAATTTGAAGCAGCTGCCATGACCAACAACTGGGACGACGGAGAAAAGTCGATTGCACTCACGCTGGCACTGAGAGGTACAGCTGCGGAATTGCTGCAAACCATCTCAGAAGATAAACAACTCAACTACGACGCTTTGGTTAAAGCCATAGAAATGCGGTTCGGAGATGACCATATGCAGCAAGTATACAGAGTCCAACTGCGCAGCAGAGTCCAGAAGAGGGGCGAAACACTTCAGCAGTTGCAGGCCGATATCGAACGGTTGGCGCATCTATCTTATCCTAATGCCGGAGAAGACCTTATCAACGAAATGGCTGTAGAGGCGTTTACCCAAGCGATTGAAGATAGGCAGTTGCAAATGGCTGTAAGAATGGCTGGAAAACGAACCCTTCCTGAGGCCCTAGCATTTGCCCTGACGATGAAAGCTGCCGACCAAGCATCTCAAGGAATCCACCGCGTGAGAGAAGTGACAGCCGTGGAATGCTCCTGCCAACGAGCAGACGTCGTGGAGCGGAACAGTGTGCGTGGAGGACAAGTCCGTTGTTGGAACTGCAACAAAATAGGACATCTGCAGCGTGAGTGCAGGTCTCCACTTAAACAACGCAGTTGTCCACAATGCGCTGCTAGGAGACGTAACGAAGAGGCATCTGGCAGGAATGACATCTATCCTGCCAGCAGCGCAACGTCAAGTTACCAGGCGGGAAACGTGTAAGAACCAACTTCGAGGGGCAGAAGTTGGTTTCTGGAATTGACGCCCCCAGGATCAAAATCCAAGTCTCCCAAACAAAACGAAATAACAAGAGTCTTACAGTGGAAGCCCACATTGGCCAGAATAAATGCGTGGCCACCATTGACACCGGTGCCACCGCTTCCATTATAAGAAGGGATATCGCCCATGATTCATGGCTACACAATACCAGTAGCTACTGCTTGAAAACAGCAACAGGAGCGACGGCAAAGGTGTATGGAGAGGTTGTTCTTACGATCAATCTGGAAGGACTAACATTCGCCCACGTATTCCTAGTGGCCGATATATGTGACGAGTGCATCATTGGAGTTGACTTTATGAAGGCGCATAATGCAGTGCTCGACATCGGAACTCAAGTACTTAAGTACAGGAACGTCGAGATTCCAATGGTGTACGGGAATGAGAATGCCGCATGCCTTAGGACAGTAGTCAACAAGGAAGAGATCTTACCACCTTCCGCAGAGACACTAATTTGGGCGAAGCTGGAAGGTGATCTTGGGAGCCATCGATTCTATTTGATTGAGCCGGACTCTAAAAATCATTATCAGAATTACGTCGTGGGAAAGATGCTCGTTGAGCCGAAAGGCAAAATGGTCCCAGTAAGAATCTTGAATGTGGGAAATAAGAGCATCAAACTAAAGCAAGGACATTCGATCGGAGCGTGCGTACCGATAACTGCTATCACCAAGTTGTCGAAGGAGAATGCTGCTATATCTTTGCCATCAAGTAGCACAGCCGAGTTGAAAAGAACTATACTCAGGCAAACCGAGCTGAACCAGAAGCAACGAGCGATGGCAGAGGAATTAATCAACGAATTTGCAGACGTATTTGCCTCGCAGGATGGCGAATATGGCAGCACACATTTGGTACAACACCGAATAGACACTGGAGATGCAAGACCCATACGTCAACCTCCTAGGCGTTTACCATTAGCTAAGCAGACGGAGGTTGCAGAAATGGTTTCGACTATGGAAAATGAAGGGTTGATTGAAGGCTCAAAGAGTCCGTGGGCATCACCCGTTGTACTGGTCAAGAAGAAAGACGGCACCAATAGATTCTGCGTGGATTATCGCCAGCTAAATAATGTCACCAAGAAGGATAGCTACCCCTTGCCAAGGATTGACGACACACTGGACACACTGTCAGGAGCGCAATGGTTCTCCACACTTGATTTGAAGAGTGGCTACTGGCAAGTACAGATCCATCCGGAGGACCGTGAGAAGACAGCCTTTACCGCAGGAAACGGGCTTTGGCAATTCACAGTAATGCCATTCGGATTGTGCAATGCTCCGGCAACCTTTGAGCGTCTAATGGAACGAGTTTTGCTGGGACTAACATGGAAAACCTGTTTGGTCTACCTGGACGATGTCATCGTGGTCGGCAAAACTTTTCAAGAACATCGAGATAACTTAAAGGAAGTGTTCCAAAGACTACGAAGTGCACAGCTAAAGCTAGACCCGAAGAAGTGTCATCTCTTTAGGCCAGATGTCAAATACTTGGGACACATCATCTCATCCGAAGGGGTAAGGACAGACCCAGAAAAGATCGAAGCGGTGAAAAATTGGCCAGTCCCAAGAGACAAACACCAACTGAGAAGCTTTCTGGGACTCGCTACCTACTACAGGCGGTTTGTGAAGGATTTTGCTGGGATCGCAAAGAGTTTGCATCAACTAACAGAAAAGGGAAAACAATTCAAATGGTCAAGTGAATGCGAAAGAAGCTTCAAAACTCTCAAACAACAACTATGTGAGGCCCCTGTACTAGCGTACCCTACTCCAGGAAAAACATTTATTGTGGATGCAGATGCCAGTAACGTCGGAATTGGAGCTGTCCTTTCGCAGATGCATGACGGGCAGGAAAACGTAGTTTCCTACTTTAGTAAGGTGCTCTCTAAGCCGGAAAGGAACTACTGTGTTACCAGGCGGGAACTTCTTGCTTTGGTCTTGGCAACAAAGCATTTCCATAAGTACCTGTACGGACGAAAATTCATTCTTCGCACAGACCATGCATCTCTGAAGTGGTTGCTGCAATTTAAAAATCCTGAAGGACAAGTCGCAAGGTGGATTGAACGACTCCAGATGTACGACTACGAGATACAGCATCGAAAGGGAACCCTTCACTCTAATGCGGATGCTCTGTCCCGGCGACCTTGCAAATCTGATTGCAAACATTGCGCACGACAAGAAGAAAAAGATGCGGTATCCACTCAACGACTAAGAGCTGAGCCCACTGATGGTTGGAATGAAAGTGAAATGCGAAACGCCCAAAAAGAGGATCCGGATATCGAGCCAATTCTCGCCTGGAAAGAACATGAAGAAAAACCAGAATGGCAGGAAATATCCAATAAAAGTAACGAACTAAAGGCATACTGGGCACAGTGGGACTCGCTTCAAGTTCAAGATGGTGTTTTGAGGCGAAGGTGGGAAAGCTCGGATGGAAAGTCGTTTGTGATGCAGCTCGTTGTGCCAAGGTCAAGAGTCAGTGACGTGCTAAGGGAACTGCACGATGGAATATCCGGAGGCCACTTGGGAGTGAATAAGACGTTAGAAAAGGTGCGAGAACGTTTTTATTGGGTGCACGCCAAGGACGATGTAGAAAATTGGTGCAGAAAGTGTGTCACCTGCGCCGCCAGTAAAGGCCCGAGGGTTAAAACTCACGGCAGAATGCAGCAATACAACGTTGGAGCGCCATTCGAGAGAATCGCAGTTGACATTGCAGGACCGTTTCCTGAAACCGAAAAGGGTAATCGCTACATTCTTGTTGTTATGGATTACTTCAGCAAGTGGCCTGAGGCTTTTGCTATCCCTAACCAAGAAGCCAAAACCGTGGTTGAGCAGATCGTTTACAACTGGGTGAGCAGATTCGGCGTACCGATGGAATTGCACTCGGATCAAGGGCGTAACTTCGAGTGTAAGATTTTCCAAGGGGTGTTCGAGCTACTGGGGATTAAAAAGACGAGAACAACACCGCTCCACCCACAATCGGACGGGATGGTAGAACGCTTCAACAGAACCTTGAATGAACACCTATCAAAGGTCGTTGGCGACAAGCAATACGATTGGGATAGGCAAATTCCAATGTTTCTATTAGCCTATCGGAGTGCAGTACACAACACCACAGGTCACACTCCATCGGAAATCCTTTTCGGTCGAACAGTCCGGTTACCTAGTGAATTGATGTTTGGATCACCGCCGTCTGAAGAGAACAGAAATGAAGACGACTATGTCGCAGACCTCAGACGGATTATTAGGGACGTGCACCAAATAACCAGGGATAAGATCAAGATAGCCAGTGACCGCATGAAGACGAGGTATGATGTCAAGGCGACCACAACGGGATTCCAGGAAGGTGATCTAGTGTGGCTATATAACCCTCATAGACGGAAAGGCATATCACCCAAATTACAGCAAGACTGGGAAGGACCATATAAAGTCGTAAAACGCATCAACGATGTTGTCTATCGCATTCAACGAGGAAGAGGCAAGATGAAAGTGGTTCATGTGGATCGAATACATCGCTATATTGGGCAGAATGTCGAAGAGTTTGTTCGGGACGAACAAGTTTAAGAGGGGGATATTGTGGTATATATGTGATTAAATCAATTATCCAGGGTTGCATAGTTTTAGGATCATACAAACTCTCCACGTTGGAGAGTTCAGTTATTACCCCAGTTTCAAACCAGAAGTTACCAGAAAGAACTAGAACCCGACAAATGTAGTATAAATACAGGATGAGAAACTGCGGACGATAAGTTGATTTTTGGAAAGCGATGGAAAAGGACCTAAGTCTTACTAAGTGAAAGATAAGAGATTTGAATTGTGAAATAGAAGTGAAATTGTTTGTGAATTAATTAAAAGTTGTATTTAAATAGTAATAAATAGAGTGTTTTTAGAAACAGAATAACGTTTTATCATTTCGAACCCTAGCCGAAATATTACATTGGTGTCAGAAGTGGGATAAAACTTATTCTGAGTGCTGTGAAAAAAAAAAAAAGAAAATAATAAAAAAAATAAAAATGCCACGTACATTGCTGGAGCTAAGTATACCCCAGCTGAAAATGGAGCTAGAGAAGCGGAATCTCTCCGCAGCTGGAGGGAAAAGTGATTTGATTCTTCGGCTACAAGAAGCGATCGAAAAAGATGGAAAAGATCCTAAATCCATGTCGTTCGACGTAGAAGAGGAGCTTGTAAGCACAGGGGTTGACATGTCTGCCATGATGGAATTGCTCCTTGGATTGAATTCTAAGTTAGAAGAACAAAGGAGAAGTATGGATTCTAAGTTTGAAGAACAGAAGAATTCCGCAGAAGAACAAAGGAGAAGTATGGATTCTAAGTTTGAAGAACAGAAGAATTCTTTAGAAGAGCAGAAGAATTCTCTAGAAGAACAGAAGAATTCTCTAAAAGAACAGAAGAATTCCATTATTTCCGCACAAAAAGACACTGTCGAAGAGTTCAAGAATTCTCTAGAAGCGAAATTCGAAATAATCGATCAAAAATTAAATATGCACGAGGCACAATTCGAGAAGGTTGAACACAATATCGAGAATCTTGCGAAAGAACTAGAGAGAGTAAAGAAACAGAAAGTCCGAGAAATTTCTACAGACAGCCCTAGAAGGAAAGAGATGCAACCGCCTGTCTTCGATGGCCAAACATCGTGGCCAATATATAGAAGACAATTTGAAGCAGCTGCCATGACCAACAACTGGGACGACGGAGAAAAGTCGATTGCACTCACGCTGGCACTGAGAGGTACAGCTGCGGAATTGCTGCAAACCATCTCAGAAGATAAACAACTCAACTACGACGCTTTGGTTAAAGCCATAGAAATGCGGTTCGGAGATGACCATATGCAGCAAGTATACAGAGTCCAACTGCGCAGCAGAGTCCAGAAGAGGGGCGAAACACTTCAGCAGTTGCAGGCCGATATCGAACGGTTGGCGCATCTATCTTATCCTAATGCCGGAGAAGACCTTATCAACGAAATGGCTGTAGAGGCGTTTACCCAAGCGATTGAAGATAGGCAGTTGCAAATGGCTGTAAGAATGGCTGGAAAACGAACCCTTCCTGAGGCCCTAGCATTTGCCCTGACGATAAAAGCTGCCGACCAAGCATCTCAAGGAATCCACCGCGTGAGAGAAGTGACAGCCGTGGAATGCTCCTGCCAACGAGCAGACGTCGTGGAGCGGAACAGTGTGCGTGGAGGACAAGTCCGTTGTTGGAACTGCAACAAAATAGGACATCTGCAGCGTGAGTGCAGGTCTCCACTTAAACAACGCAGTTGTCCACAATGCGCTGCTAGGAGACGTAACGAAGAGGCATCTGGCAGGAATGACATCTATCCTGCCAGCAGCGCAACGTCAAGTTACCAGGCGGGAAACGTGTAAGAACCAACTTCGAGGGGCAGAAGTTGGTTTCTGGAATTGACGCCCCCAGGATCAAAATCCAAGTCTCCCAAACAAAACGAAATAACAAGAGTCTTACAGTGGAAGCCCACATTGGCCAGAATAAATGCGTGGCCACCATTGACACCGGTGCCACCGCTTCCATTATAAGAAGGGATATCGCCCATGATTCATGGCTACACAATACCAGTAGCTACTGCTTGAAAACAGCAACAGGAGCGACGGCAAAGGTGTATGGAGAGGTTGTTCTTACGATCAATCTGGCAGGACTAACATTCGCCCACGTATTCCTAGTGGCCGATATATGTGACGAGTGCATCATTGGAGTTGACTTTATGAAGGCGCATAATGCAGTGCTCGACATCGGAACTCAAGTACTTAAGTACAGGAACGTCGAGATTCCAATGGTGTACGGGAATGAGAATGCCGCATGCCTTAGGACAGTAGTCAACAAGGAAGAGATCTTACCACCTTCCGCAGAGACACTAATTTGGGCGAAGCTGGAAGGTGATCTTGGGAGCCATCGATTCTATTTGATTGAGCCGGACTCTAAAAATCATTATCAGAATTACGTCGTGGGAAAGATGCTCGTTGAGCCGAAAGGCAAAATGGTCCCAGTAAGAATCTTGAATGTGGGAAATAAGAGCATCAAACTAAAGCAAGGACATTCGATCGGAGCGTGCGTACCGATAACTGCTATCACCAAGTTGTCGAAGGAGAATGCTGCTATATCTTTGCCATCAAGTAGCACAGCCGAGTTGAAAAGAACTATACTCAGGCAAACCGAGCTGAACCAGAAGCAACGAGCGATGGCAGAGGAATTAATCAACGAATTTGCAGACGTATTTGCCTCGCAGGATGGCGAATATGGCAGCACACATTTGGTACAACACCGAATAGACACTGGAGATGCAAGACCCATACGTCAACCTCCTAGGCGTTTACCATTAGCTAAGCAGACGGAGGTTGCAGAAATGGTTTCGACTATGGAAAATGAAGGGTTGATTGAAGGCTCAAAGAGTCCGTGGGCATCACCCGTTGTACTGGTCAAGAAGAAAGACGGCACCAATAGATTCTGCGTGGATTATCGCCAGCTAAATAATGTCACCAAGAAGGATAGCTACCCCTTGCCAAGGATTGACGACACACTGGACACACTGTCAGGAGCGCAATGGTTCTCCACACTTGATTTGAAGAGTGGCTACTGGCAAGTACAGATCCATCCGGAGGACCGTGAGAAGACAGCCTTTACCGCAGGAAACGGGCTTTGGCAATTCACAGTAATGCCATTCGGATTGTGCAATGCTCCGGCAACCTTTGAGCGTCTAATGGAACGAGTTTTGCTGGGACTAACATGGAAAACCTGTTTGGTCTACCTGGACGATGTCATCGTGGTCGGCAAAACTTTTCAAGAACATCGAGATAACTTAAAGGAAGTGTTCCAAAGACTACGAAGTGCACAGCTAAAGCTAGACCCGAAGAAGTGTCATCTCTTTAGGCCAGATGTCAAATACTTGGGACACATCATCTCATCCGAAGGGGTAAGGACAGACCCAGAAAAGATCGAAGCGGTGAAAAATTGGCCAGTCCCAAGAGACAAACACCAACTGAGAAGCTTTCTGGGACTCGCTACCTACTACAGGCGGTTTGTGAAGGATTTTGCTGGGATCGCAAAGAGTTTGCATCAACTAACAGAAAAGGGAAAACAATTCAAATGGTCAAGTGAATGCGAAAGAAGCTTCAAAACTCTCAAACAACAACTATGTGAGGCCCCTGTACTAGCGTACCCTACTCCAGGAAAAACATTTATTGTGGATGCAGATGCCAGTAACGTCGGAATTGGAGCTGTCCTTTCGCAGATGCATGACGGGCAAGAAAACGTAGTTTCCTACTTTAGTAAGGTGCTCTCTAAGCCGGAAAGGAACTACTGTGTTACCAGGCGGGAACTTCTTGCTTTGGTCTTGGCAACAAAGCATTTCCATAAGTACCTGTACGGACGAAAATTCATTCTTCGCACAGACCATGCATCTCTGAAGTGGTTGCTGCAATTTAAAAATCCTGAAGGACAAGTCGCAAGGTGGATTGAACGACTCCAGATGTACGACTACGAGATACAGCATCGAAAGGGAAGCCTTCACTCTAATGCGGATGCTCTGTCCCGGCGACCTTGCAAATCTGATTGCAAACATTGCGCACGACAAGAAGAAAAAGATGCGGTATCCACTCAACGACTAAGAGCTGAGCCCACTGACGGTTGGAATGAGAGTGAAATGCGAAACGCCCAAAAAGAGGATCCGGATATCGAGCCAATACTCGCTTGGAAAGAACACGAAGAAAAACCAGATTGGCAGGAAATATCCAGTAAAAGTCCCGAACTAAAGGCATACTGGGCACAGTGGGACTCCCTTCATGTTCAAGATGGTGTTTTGAGGCGAAGGTGGGAAAGCTCGGATGGAAAGTCGTTTGTGATGCAGCTCGTTGTGCCACGGTCGAGAGTCAGTGACGTGCTAAAGGAACTGCACGATGGAGTATCCGGAGGCCACTTGGGAGTGAATAAGACGTTAGAAAAGGTGCGAGAACGTTTTTATTGGGTGCATGCCAAGGACGATGTCGAAAATTGGTGCAGAAAGTGTGTCACCTGCGCCGCCAGTAAAGGCCCGAGGGTTAAAAATCACGGCAAAATGCAGCAATACAACGTTGGAGCGCCATTCGAGAGAATCGCAGTTGACATTGCAGGACCGTTTCCTGAAACCGAAAATGGAAATCGCTACATTCTTGTTGTTATGGATTACTTCAGCAAGTGGCCTGAGGCTTTTGCTATCCCTAACCAAGAAGCCAAAACCGTGATTGAGCAGATCGTTTACAACTGGGTGAGCAGGTTCGGCGTACCGATGGAATTGCACTCGGACCAAGGGCGCAACTTCGAATCCAAGATTTTCCAAGGGGTGTGCGAGCTACTGGGTATCAAGAAGACGAGAACAACACCGCTCCACCCACAATCGGACGGGATGGTAGAACGCTTCAACAGAACCTTGAATGAACACCTATCAAAGGTCGTTGGCGACAAGCAATGCGATTGGGATAGGCAAATTCCAATGTTTCTATTAGCCTATCGGAGTGCAGTACACAACACCACAGGTCACACTCCATCGGAAATCCTTTTCGGTCGAACAATCCGGTTACCTAGTGAATTGATGTTTGGATCACCGCCGTCTGAAGAGAACAGAAATGAAGACGACTATGTCGCAGACCTCAGACGGATTATTAGGGACGTGCACCAAAGAACAAGGGATAAGATCAAGATAGCCAGTGACCGCATGAAGACGAGGTATGATGTCAAGGCGACCACAACGGGATTCCAGGAAGGAGATCTAGTGTGGCTATATAACCCTCATAGACGGAAAGGCATATCACCCAAATTACAGCAAGACTGGGAAGGACCATATAAAGTCGTAAAACGCATCAACGATGTTGTCTATCGCATTCAACGAGGAAGAGGCAAGATGAAAGTGGTTCATGTGGATCGAATACATCGCTATATTGGGCAGAATGTCGAAGAGTTTGTTCGGGACGAACAAGTTTAAGAGGGGGATATTGTGGTATATATGTGATTAAATCAATTATCCAGGGTTGCATAGTTTTAGGATCATACAAACTCTCCACGTTGGAGAGTTCAGTTATTACCCCAGTTTCAAACCAGAAGTTACCAGAAAGAACTAGAACCCGACAAATGTAGTATAAATACAGGATGAGAAACTGCGGACGATAAGTTGATTTTTGGAAAGCGATGGAAAAGGACCTAAGTCTTACTAAGTGAAAGATAAGAGATTTGAATTGTGAAATAGAAGTGAAATTGTTTGTGAATTAATTAAAAGTTGTATTTAAATAGTAATAAATAGAGTGTTTTTAGAAACAGAATAACGTTTTATCATTTCGAACCCTAGCCGAAATATTACATTGGTGTCAGAAGTGGGATAAAACTTATTCTGAGTGCTGTGAAAAAAAAAAAAAGAAAATAATAAAAAAAATAAAAATGCCACGTACATTGCTGGAGCTAAGTATACCCCAGCTGAAAATGGAGCTAGAGAAGCGGAATCTCTCCGCAGCTGGAGGGAAAAGTGATTTGATTCTTCGGCTACAAGAAGCGATCGAAAAAGATGGAAAAGATCCGAAATCCATTTTGTTCGACGTAGAAGAAGAACATGTGAGCACAGGAGTTGACATGGCCGTTATGATAGAATTATTCCTTGGATTGAATTCTAAATTAGAAGAACAAAGGAGAAGTATGGATTCTAAGTTAGAAGAACAGAAGAATTCCATTGTTGCCGCGCAGAAAGACACTGTTGAAGAGTTCAAGAATTCTCTAGAAGCGAAATTCGAAATGATCGATCAAAAATTAAATATGCACGAGGCAAAACTCGCAAAGGTTGGAACCGAATTCCAGGAACAGTTCGTGAAAGTCGAGGAACAGTTAGGGAAGGTTGAAAACAATATTGAGAATCTTGCTAAAGAACTAGAGAGAGTGAAGAAACAGAAGGTCCGAGAAATTTCTACAGACAGCCCTAGAAGGAAAGAGATGCAACCGCCTGTTTTCGATGGCCAAACGTCGTGGCCAATATATAGAAGGCAATTTGAAGCAGCTGCCATGACCAACAACTGGGACGACGGAGAAAAGTCGATTGCGCTAACGCTGGCACTGAGAGGTACAGCTGCGGAATTGCTGCAAACCATCTCAGAAGATAAACAACTCAACTACGACGCTTTGGTTAAAGCCATAGAAATGCGCTTCGGAGATGACCATATGCAACAAGTATACAGAGTTCAACTGCGCAGCAGAGTCCAGAAGAGGGGAGAAACACTTCAGCAGTTGCAGGCCGATATCGAACAGTTGGCGCATTTATCTTATCCTAATGCCGGAGAAGACATTATCAGCGAAATGGCTGTAGAGGCGTTTACCCAAGCAATTGAAGATAGGCAGTTGCAAATGGCTGTAAGAATGGCTGGAAAACGAACCCTCCCTGAGGCCATAGCATTTGCCCTGACGATGAAAGCTGCCGACCAAGCATCTCAAGGAATCCACCGCGTGAGAGAAATGACAGCCGTGGAATGCTCATGCCAACGAGCAGACGTCGTGGAGCGGAACAGTGTGCGTGGAGGACAAGTCCGTTGTTGGAACTGCAACAAAATAGGACATCTGCAGCGTGAGTGCAGGTCTCCACTTAAACAACGCAGTTGTCCACAATGCGCTGCTAGGAGACGTAACGAAGAGGCATCTGGCAGGAATGACATCTATCCTGCCAGCAGCGCAACGTCAAGTTACCAGGCGGGAAACGTGTAAGAACCAACTTCGAGGGGCAGAAGTTGGTTTCTGGAATTGACGCCCCCAGGATCAAAATCCAAGTCTCCCAAACAAAACGAAATAACAAGAGTCTTACAGTGGAAGCCCACATTGGCCAGAATAAATGCGTGGCCACCATTGACACCGGTGCCACCGCTTCCATTATAAGAAGGGATATCGCCCATGATTCATGGCTACACAATACCAGTAGCTACTGCTTGAAAACAGCAACAGGAGCGACGGCAAAGGTGTATGGAGAGGTTGTTCTTACGATCAATCTGGCAGGACTAACATTCGCCCACGTATTCCTAGTGGCCGATATATGTGACGAGTGCATCATTGGAGTTGACTTTATGAAGGCGCATAATGCAGTGCTCGACATCGGAACTCAAGTACTTAAGTACAGGAACGTCGAGATTCCAATGGTGTACGGGAATGAGAATGCCGCATGCCTTAGGACAGTAGTCAACAAGGAAGAGATCTTACCACCTTCCGCAGAGACACTAATTTGGGCGAAGCTGGAAGGTGATCTTGGGAGCCATCGATTCTATTTGATTGAGCCGGACTCTAAAAATCATTATCAGAATTACGTCGTGGGAAAGATGCTCGTTGAGCCGAAAGGCAAAATGGTCCCAGTAAGAATCTTGAATGTGGGAAATAAGAGCATCAAACTAAAGCAAGGACATTCGATCGGAGCGTGCGTACCGATAACTGCTATCACCAAGTTGTCGAAGGAGAATGCTGCTATATCTTTGCCATCAAGTAGCACAGCCGAGTTGAAAAGAACTATACTCAGGCAAACCGAGCTGAACCAGAAGCAACGAGCGATGGCAGAGGAATTAATCAACGAATTTGCAGACGTATTTGCCTCGCAGGATGGCGAATATGGCAGCACACATTTGGTACAACACCGAATAGACACTGGAGATGCAAGACCCATACGTCAACCTCCTAGGCGTTTACCATTAGCTAAGCAGACGGAGGTTGCAGAAATGGTTTCGACTATGGAAAATGAAGGGTTGATTGAAGGCTCAAAGAGTCCGTGGGCATCACCCGTTGTACTGGTCAAGAAGAAAGACGGCACCAATAGATTCTGCGTGGATTATCGCCAGCTAAATAATGTCACCAAGAAGGATAGCTACCCCTTGCCAAGGATTGACGACACACTGGACACACTGTCAGGAGCGCAATGGTTCTCCACACTTGATTTGAAGAGTGGCTACTGGCAAGTACAGATCCATCCGGAGGACCGTGAGAAGACAGCCTTTACCGCAGGAAACGGGCTTTGGCAATTCACAGTAATGCCATTCGGATTGTGCAATGCTCCGGCAACCTTTGAGCGTCTAATGGAACGAGTTTTGCTGGGACTAACATGGAAAACCTGTTTGGTCTACCTGGACGATGTCATCGTGGTCGGCAAAACTTTTCAAGAACATCGAGATAACTTAAAGGAAGTGTTCCAAAGACTACGAAGTGCACAGCTAAAGCTAAACCCGAAGAAGTGTCATCTCTTTAGGCCAGATGTCAAATACTTGGGACACATCATCTCATCCGAAGGGGTAAGGACAGACCCAGAAAAGATCGAAGCGGTGAAAAATTGGCCAGTCCCAAGAGACAAACACCAACTGAGAAGCTTTCTGGGACTCGCTACCTACTACAGGCGGTTTGTGAAGGATTTTGCTGGGATCGCAAAGAGTTTGCATCAACTAACAGAAAAGGGAAAACAATTCAAATGGTCAAGTGAATGCGAAAGAAGCTTCAAAACTCTCAAACAACAACTATGTGAGGCCCCTGTACTAGCGTACCCTACTCCAGGAAAAACATTTATTGTGGATGCAGATGCCAGTAACGTCGGAATTGGAGCTGTCCTTTCGCAGATGCATGACGGGCAGGAAAACGTAGTTTCCTACTTTAGTAAGGTGCTCTCTAAGCCGGAAAGGAACTACTGTGTTACCAGGCGGGAACTTCTTGCTTTGGTCTTGGCAACAAAGCATTTCCATAAGTACCTGTACGGACGAAAATTCATTCTTCGCACAGACCATGCATCTCTGAAGTGGTTGCTGCAATTTAAAAATCCTGAAGGACAAGTCGCAAGGTGGATTGAACGACTCCAGATGTACGACTACGAGATACAGCATCGAAAGGGAACCCTTCACTCTAATGCGGATGCTCTGTCCCGGCGACCTTGCAAATCTGATTGCAAACATTGCGCACGACAAGAAGAAAAAGATGCGGTATCCACTCAACGACTAAGAGCTGAGCCCACTGACGGTTGGAATGAGAGTGAAATGCGAAACGCCCAAAAAGAGGATCCGGATATCGAGCCAATACTCGCTTGGAAAGAACACGAAGAAAAACCAGATTGGCAGGAAATATCCAGTAAAAGTCCCGAACTAAAGGCATACTGGGCACAGTGGGACTCCCTTCATGTTCAAGATGGTGTTTTGAGGCGAAGGTGGGAAAGCTCGGATGGAAAGTCGTTTGTGATGCAGCTCGTTGTGCCACGGTCGAGAGTCAGTGACGTGCTAAAGGAACTGCACGATGGAGTATCCGGAGGCCACTTGGGAGTGAATAAGACGTTAGAAAAGGTGCGAGAACGTTTTTATTGGGTGCATGCCAAGGACGATGTCGAAAATTGGTGCAGAAAGTGTGTCACCTGCGCCGCCAGTAAAGGCCCGAGGGTTAAAAATCACGGCAAAATGCAGCAATACAACGTTGGAGCGCCATTCGAGAGAATCGCAGTTGACATTGCAGGACCGTTTCCTGAAACCGAAAATGGAAATCGCTACATTCTTGTTGTTATGGATTACTTCAGCAAGTGGCCTGAGGCTTTTGCTATCCCTAACCAAGAAGCCAAAACCGTGATTGAGCAGATCGTTTACAACTGGGTGAGCAGGTTCGGCGTACCGATGGAATTGCACTCGGACCAAGGGCGCAACTTCGAATCCAAGATTTTCCAAGGGGTGTGCGAGCTACTGGGTATCAAGAAGACGAGAACAACACCGCTCCACCCACAATCGGACGGGATGGTAGAACGCTTCAACAGAACCTTGAATGAACACCTATCAAAGGTCGTTGGCGACAAGCAATGCGATTGGGATAGGCAAATTCCAATGTTTCTATTAGCCTATCGGAGTGCAGTACACAACACCACAGGTCACACTCCATCGGAAATCCTTTTCGGTCGAACAATCCGGTTACCTAGTGAATTGATGTTTGGATCACCGCCGTCTGAAGAGAACAGAAATGAAGACGACTATGTCGCAGACCTCAGACGGATTATTAGGGACGTGCACCAAAGAACAAGGGATAAGATCAAGATAGCCAGTGACCGCATGAAGACGAGGTATGATGTCAAGGCGACCACAACGGGATTCCAGGAAGGAGATCTAGTGTGGCTATATAACCCTCATAGACGGAAAGGCATATCACCCAAATTACAGCAAGACTGGGAAGGACCATATAAAGTCGTAAAACGCATCAACGATGTTGTCTATCGCATTCAACGAGGAAGAGGCAAGATGAAAGTGGTTCATGTGGATCGAATACATCGCTATATTGGGCAGAATGTCGAAGAGTTTGTTCGGGACGAACAAGTTTAAGAGGGGGATATTGTGGTATATATGTGATTAAATCAATTATCCAGGGTTGCATAGTTTTAGGATCATACAAACTCTCCACGTTGGAGAGTTCAGTTATTACCCCAGTTTCAAACCAGAAGTTACCAGAAAGAACTAGAACCCGACAAATGTAGTATAAATACAGGATGAGAAACTGCGGACGATAAGTTGATTTTTGGAAAGCGATGGAAAAGGACCTAAGTCTTACTAAGTGAAAGATAAGAGATTTGAATTGTGAAATAGAAGTGAAATTGTTTGTGAATTAATTAAAAGTTGTATTTAAATAGTAATAAATAGAGTGTTTTTAGAAACAGAATAACGTTTTATCATTTCGAACCCTAGCCGAAATATTACAATATGTTACATTATCTCAAAAAATTCTGAACACTATTGGATCAAAATTTTTACAGTGCGCCAACAACTAAATGACGAGCAAGCGTCCGTTATAGTTCCTAAATATTATTCGCTCCTATACCTGTTGTACATTCTCGTTGAAAAGGCGAGAATAAGAACTAAGAATAAAGAAACGAGTGTACGGGTAATGCAAAGGATAAATGCAATGACTTTCTGAGGTCACGTTAATTCATTGTAAACCTGAAACGCCAAAGCATAAAACCTGAAACGTTGATGTGTAACAATTATAAGTCCCGCCTTCCAAATATCGATCTTCAGGATCCCGAGTTCGGCCGCCACTTGCTGATAGCAGTCGTCTAAAATACTAGTAATCAGAGCAAATATCTCGGATTGGCGGTAAGTTCAATTAAACTTAGCATCATAGCCTCAGTTTTCAACGCGTTGCAATAATGTTGGCAGAGTGAGTACACTTTTATTAACTATAGTCCACGCAACCGTCTACTTATTATCCACGAAACATTATACGGACTCCATGCCTTAATCAGCTTTATATTAATGCACAACATCTTCATTCGATAGCAGAGGTTGTCGTAGATCAAGCATTGGTCTATCTACGATTGGTGAGCTTAAATGTGCGTGCATTTATAGACTCGAAACAAATAAACTTACTACAAGTTTATAGCACAACATTGGAAGAAAACTTCCTTATATTTGCTGGATAGGCTCAAATACCTTAGCCGACATTTGGCAGTAGAATTTTAGTGCCTAGAAATCACATTTCAAGAAATGCAAACATTAGAAAAAAAAAATTTACTCCATGTAATTGACATGGTTTATTATTTTTTTTAATTGAAATAACTTACTTCTATGTTGTTTATTTTCTTAAATTCCTATTAGTTATTCCTTTGAACTAGAAAATCATAAAAAAAGAATACTTCTCTTAAAGTGACACCATATACTCGTACATACTTGTAAGCAAATAAAACAATAATAAATGATGCAATAGGTCAACCAAGAGTATAACTTACTTTCGTCATATCGTCAACAATTTTGTTTTTCTTTAATTAATTTCGAATGCGAATGGTGTCTACATTCTACAGAAAAAATTAATCCCTTGAGATTTCGTTAGCATTGAATTGACTGGGTTTAAATGGTTTTAAACTCGTTAATATTGTACGAGAATATGCAAACATAATATACCCATATGTACCTACATACATCTATAGTAAAACACTTTCAAGTCGAATTACACGTATTTTCCGTAATCATGCTTTGTTTTTATACGACTTTATTTCTTCGAATGAAAGATAATACTCGTACTTACTAAATAATGCATTTATCATAAAATGATAATTTGCCTAGTGTATCAAAAAGGTAATCAATTTTATTTATAACTATTGACGGTGCATATGATTTTTTTAAATGGTTTACTAACATTGAAATATTTTAACCTAAATGATCGGCCAAGACGCGCCTTTAGTATTCAGAATATCAGAATATTTCAAGCGCAAATCACTCGAAGAATCTTTCTCTCAAAGCAGCCAAGAGCACCCTCATTCATTTGTGATAACCCCATAGAGCAAGACTGGGGTTATTAATATTTTATATAGGGTCGCTTTTGTTATCCGACAGAGTGACAGTGGGCTTTGCCATGCAATTGCCTTCTAAGCCCAGAGAAGCAGCGATTGGCACGAATTATTCTTCGTTTTACTTCAGCGTTAGTGTCGTTTTTTGACTAGATAGCGGAGTCTAGGAAGACAAGGTCCTTTAGTACCTTAAAATTGTATCTGTTGAGGGTGACGTTTTGTCCGAGACGTCGGTATTGGGTGTCTGTTTTGCTTGACAGCATATACTCGGTCATGACCTCGATATCTGCTTAACCCATTTTCGCCGCTTCCGTCTCAATACTCGCGAAAGTCCAATTTACATCACGCTACTTTCTTCAACATTAATCATTATATACATACTCGTATATGTCAATATGTTCGGCCTTTGCGAGTAATTGGGCGGACTTTTGAAAGCTTGTGCTTTCGCGTGAGATTTGCACTATTCTTTCAAGAATGATGTTGAAGAAATTTCGTGATAGCCTTGTGTACATCCTTTTTTGACACCAAATGTCTCGGTGCAATCTTTTCGACCCTGACGAAGTAGTGTGCATTCTCTAACGTCATCCAGCACAAAAGGACAAGTTTGACAGGGATGCCAAAACTAGACACTGCTCTGTACACCTTATCTCTATTGATGCTGTCATACGTGTCTTAAAAATCGGTGAATAAATGGTGGGTATTGATAGGTTTACTCCGAATTCTGCCGTATCGTGAATATTTGGTCGATAGTGGACTTTCCTGGGCTGGAGCACTCAGGGTGTTGAAGACCAGCTTTAGGAGTTAACACAATAAGACCTTGGCGCAGTTTATAGGATCGTCTTTCTGTATACATACATTTAAAGGATTTTATTTTTAATAGGAGTCAAAACAGCGCATCGTAAGGTTTTGCTTAAAACCCCTGTATTTCAGGGGGATGCACTTCCCCTCCCTCCCAACTCTTACAATTGTTTTTATAAAATATCTGAAATTCTCCACTTGTTGTTAAGGGGTTAGCCCACTCTACGATCTTCAAAAATCGATTTATTTTTAATTGCATTCAGTGGTTTCTTAGGACCTCAAAAATGATATCCCAAAAGATTATGGCCGAGAAATATCTCAAAGTACTTGTTTTTCAAAGTATAGTACAGTATGTACAAAGTATGAAACGAGGGACGATAAATGTCCGATTGAAGAGGATTCATGATGCTCATGGCAAAAGGCTTTAGCTACAAATAGTTTGGCTGAGTACAAACGTCCAGGTCTTCCAATTAAAGTGTATGAAGCTATCAAGCCAGTCTACGAAGAATAACCTAAAATTTGAAATAAGTTGACCGGAAACATATCTCAGGCAATTTTCAATTGATTCACTTGAATTATTGAATATATTTTGAAAAATACATTGTTTATGGAAGTGCTTAGAATTTTTTTTATATTACAGAGTTTATTTGTTATTAACAATTAGCTGATGGTTTTTTAGGCAAATTTTTCACTTTCCACTTTGGAAGTGCGTCATTTGGCCAACAATTAATATTGAGTATCGGGAAAAACATATGTACTTCTTCAACTGTTAATATATAAAATCAATAAAAAAAATCATTGCCTTATTATAATTTAAAAAGAACAGGAGCTGTTTGTCCGGCCGTGGACCCTGAAAAAACGGAGACGTCATCGCAAAAACTCTGCACAGAAATTAATCGCTTCGAAAAAATTATTGTATACAGTCACTGATATGTCTAATAAATACTCTTTTTTGTAATCTCGATTTATTTTGTAGTTTTTCTGAAAAAAAAATTATCCTAAAGAAGCCAATTTTTTCGGCCTTAGAGTCGCCTGACCCCTTAATATAATAGGCTGCACAATAAAGCCCATGCTACGTCTAAAAGGAACTGGTTTTTAATAGAACTTGCACTGAAATTTCGCTATCTTGCTGTTAATTTTAATCGAACCTTTTCGATATTCTGCCCGACGCAATGACATTGCAATTCGGGACCGACTCCGACTTTGAATCTGAGTCAGAGAGGAAAGTTAGTTGGGTCTTCATCCTTGAATCCACGATGTAGCGCCATTGTGGCGATGTTAGCTTGCGACTCTCTTCCAAGTGATTTTGATTGACACTATATTTTAGTAAACAGATAAGGAAAATACAGTATGTGCGTCTCACCACCTCTGGGCTAATTGATAAACACAGTTAGAAGCCTGAATTCACTTGTCACAATGGAAACATGATATGAATTTGTTGTTAAGAGCTCAAACCGCATTAGTGGCTTCTTCCTTGATAAAAGTTTCATTTAGAAGCTATGAGTACAAGGAATAAGTGACACTGCTTCCTGTGAGAGTAATGATGTTAGTATGGAGTGTTTTCTCTGTAAACGTCCGACTGTTCGCATTAGCCCGCCGCTTGGCACTAATGTGGTGGAAGTGATTTATCATTCTTCAAACAACTAGAGAATTTCATTAAAATATAACTATTTACTAATTCCTCTCTATCTGTGCTCATGCTCACGCCGAATCATTCCATTACAAACTTACTGTAGGATTTCTCGCTGACCATTATGGTCACCTGATCCGTAGACTATGGTTATCAACCCTAACTTCAAACTTGTCATTTGTTTCGGAGAAAAAAAGGCAATATATCAACGTGGGATGAGCAACACTTTTAAAGCTCTGCAATAATAAATACCATACAAAAATACTGTCTACCTCAACTGGATCTTACACCTAAAAAAAGTGCTACAAAGTATATTTTTCCATGAAGTAATCCTCAGTAAATACTAGTTAATGGGACTAACAATTCACTTGATATACAAATGTACATAGTTATATAGTGTGTTAAATTAATGGTAACCAATTTCTGGGATAAGAACAGAATGGCTTGATACATGCATCAATCATACAGCATCTTTCCTATCACCTGGACAAAAAATAAACAAATCAAGTTTCAAATACAAACTTAGTAAGATAATAGACACGTTGGCTTCTCAAAAAAAAGACACATATTCATTGTTTTCAAGTGATTTCATTTATTAATTTTTTTTTAAATATCAAATCCAAAATGCGCCTAGTTGATTCCGTCGCCATAAAAAATGCCCGAAGGATTAAGGAACTTGGTTGTGGATTAAGAGGCTGTTTCTTAAATAATATCTGGAGCATCTTTCCACTAATGAAAATTAAAATACATTCCTTAAAAACTCAAATACTCGTACATAGAACTACAACACAAATGAAAGTCGAAAAAATCGAAACGTTTTTTCGAAGCAACGAAAATAACCAGCCACAATTTGGAAATTGATGTTCAGACTAAATAATTCGAAATGCATTCGAGCAACGTCAGTGTTAGCCTGGCGATTAGAAAGAGTTTATAACTTACTGTTTATTTTAAGGACTAAGCAATCGAATTCTGAAGTGCCATTAGTTTGATTTATAATAATTTGTTTTTTTTTTTTTTAACAAATTCTCTTTACAATTTCTATCGCGCGTTTCGTTCTAAGCATTACTAAAAGTCGCGAGCAATAACACTGGTATGTATTGTACTTACATCTAAAAAAAAAAAAGAAAACCAAAAAGAAAAATTTTCTTCAATTTGTTTTTTGTTTTCTTTTTACGTTTTAAAATACATTTTTGTGGGTAAAAGAACGTTTTTCTAACATTTGTATACGTCTACATTGGCACAGCTTTAGTCGAAACTTAAATTATAAAAAGACATCGAAACGAAACGGAAATTTAAGAGCACTGCTTGTGAAAGTAACGAATACTTGCTAACTGTGGACTTAATTTACTTTGCTGCTAAGGTATCTCATTCGTTCACGATTTGATTTTCGATTTTGATTATTTTCTCTTGAAGATTTTTACTTTCCGCTTCCATTAGCTTAAGGTCGCCTAGTATATTCTCCAGGTTCGATAGTGTATTTCTTGATTTCTCCTGTTCAATTTGATCCTCTAAATCGCGAACCTCACGCATAACAGATCCAGTTTCGCGTACAAGTCCTATTAGGTTTGTGCAATGAGAATGTAGAGTGACGAGTAATTTGTAGGCTTTCTTTGAGCTTTCACTATCCTTAGCGGTTGTGAATAGAAGGTCGTCAGCAACAGTGAATTGTCGGTCCAATTGGCCGGTAATTGTGTTGATTTGCTTTTGTAGTTGCCTCGTATCTCGGAGAACCTTTTCAATGTCGTCTTTTTGTTTGCGAATGTTTCCAATTATTTCTAAAATTCGAGTTGTGTAGGCCTTTCGACTTGTAGAGCGGTTCTCCTTCTGCAGGACAGTCACCAATTGGGAATGTAAAATAGATTTAACTTTGAGTTCGTTTTCCAATTTCGATACTTTGTCCTTGATACTTTCGAGTTTCTTTAGGCATTCGTTAGCTTGGATGGAATTATTATTTCTTGTTTTGGTCTTTTCCCATGCCTGTTCGAGTGGTTCTCTATGATGGACCCATTTTTCTGCTAGCTTAGCTTTTCGACTTTGCGTTGATGCAATGAGTGCTTCCATTTTCGATATATTTACTTCTGGATTCTCTAACAGAACACAAGTACGTTCGTGAATCTTCTTTTCATCTTTCAATTTTCCCTGTTTTGTGTGCGAAACCTTGCGGTGTTCCTTTACGTTGTTGATTCCCAATTGAATTTGTTTGTGTTCCGAGACCAGCTCATCGATTGATTGCCTTAGTTTTTCAATATCTGTATTCAGCTCTTGAATAGAACTGAACAGGCTCACCAGATAGGTGTTTCCTTTCATCTTATCACCCTCTGCTGATGCCATTTTATTGAGCGGAACGTTCATCTTCTTAGCTTTGGGGATTACAACGGTTGGCAGGGATTGCGATTGTTCATTTTGCGTATTAATCATCGCAATTAATTTGTCCGTGTTGAGATTTTGTTTTTCCGTCATTCGGCACTCTCTATCATTCATGTGAATCAGCGAATTGGGAAGTGTGTTGAGTTTGGTTTCTTGAAAGATACCGGGCGATCTTTTAAGCCAGTATTTGCGAAGCTCTGGTCCTGCATCACATTTCCCTTTCTGCGACAATCGTGGTACATTGAGGCTCACTTTTGATTTGAATGGAGTAGTTTGGGATTGCGAGTCAATCATTACTTTATTCCATTCTCTCAGTCCAAATTTTTTGCAATACTGTGTTACCCATGGTGTGCTCATCGAATAATAGACATTTTTCTTAATTTTATCCACTAATGCTGTTAATTTATCCGTGAGAACTTCCACCGACTGTTCGAATAGTAAATTCTCATTCTCCTTGGGAAGCATTTCAATTAGAAACATAAAGAGGCGTCTTACTTCTACAATGTTCGAATAGAGAAATGTTTGGTAGCCAATGTCGCCACGAAATCCAATTACCGAACAAGCTTCTGCTAAAGTTGCTGCAACCGAAAATCGCTGCGCCATTGCTGCTGGGAGGGTACTGGGTAACACTAGGGAAGGATTTATAAGTTGAAAACACTTAGAGACGGTTTGCACTATCAGTTCAGGAGAAAAACTCGATAAACTAACGATTTCTTCATCAATTTCACATCCGATTTGTCGCAACGAATGCACTATGATTTTATCTATTTCATCCATTGTAGCGGATGTCAATTTTGGTCGAATGAAATAAATGAATATGTAGAAACTAGAGAATATCTGATTTACTTGGTACCAGGAGCTGCCACCAGCTGAAGAAAATAAACTGAGCTGTCAAAACTGAAGTGGCCCCTATTTTCATATGCGATAGGTATGCGCTGGCAGATAGAAAGGGATGGCATGGTTAGTTTTATGGTGGTGTAAAAGAAATAGATTGGTTTGTTTACTATCAAGTGTCAGTTAGTTGATGCTAATTGACTTGCCACTTTCGATGTGTGTTTCTCGTTGGAATGACATTTCGGATGACTGGACTACTGTTGAAGTTGGTGTTGATGGCGGTGATCGTTTGCTTAACTCAAAAAATGTTAGCAGTGGAAAGTTTAAAAATTACAAGTTGAATGGAGAAAACTAGTTATTTGTTATTAACTGCTCATATATATTACGAGAGCCTTAATACTTTCTTTTTTAAAAACGAATTTAAAAAGACTGTTTTGCAAAAAAAATAGTTTAAGATAAATGGAAGGAAATTGGAAGGCGGAAATGATGTTGATTTCCGACTGTTAGTAAAATATTATTTTGGGGTGGAAGAGTGTTTATATTCTTTCAGGTTAGAATTTTTCTTGATTACACGAAGTGTTGGTTAGATTAGAGTTTGGAACAATTTTCACTTGTTTTTTTTTTGTGATTTTTGCGTTGTTAAAGTTTCTAATGAATGAGAATGAGAATGTGTGATTCCTTCTTGTGATTGTTTGCAAGCCAAAGCGCCGGAGTAAACTTATTTTCATACCTTTACTCAGAATTTTCTCTTATGTCCCCACAGTTGCTTTTCGTTTATTAACGCACATACTTTTGAGTTTCTTGTTATTATTTTATTAACTGTTGAGAGCCGTATCACGATAGGTACTGCGGTGTTTATGGAGGCGGCGGAATTTATGATCAACCTGTTAGATTTTGAACGATCCAGAATTGTCTTTTCTGCCAACCTTGCAACTTAATCCTCTATTGCTTTTGGGATAATGTCTGTTTTATTCAATATCAGTTCCTTTAGGTTGGAAATTCTGCGAATCTGCGTATTTCATGATTGATTGAATTTTGTCACATTCATAAAATTTTTATTTCTGTAGCTGTTATTTTTGCTGACTGTGCCTGCGATATCGTCTCAGCAATTTCCTTGACAGTTTACGAAAATAGTTTCACATTTATGTGTGTCGCAATGTGCATTCTTAACAGATGTCATAAGTTCGATTCGCTGGTTCTGAAAAATGACAGATACCAAGGCTTAGTACGACTATTTCGTATCCCATTGGCTGTAATCAATTATTTTAGGTTTTTAAAGAGCTTTTATGTCTTCTTCTTCTTCTTCTTATCCTTTTATTAACCCTTTCCTCATTATACGAACTTATGCGTGACGAGTTTCCCATTTTTTACTGCCTGCATCGCTGCTGCTCCGCTTATGGAGTTGGCTAATGTCGCAGACCGCAGAACGCGTCTACATACTGCTCGATTCTGGATCGCTTCAGTGGTTAGCCCCAGGCATTGTTGCGCATATGCCATCCGAGAAATCCAGGAATTCTTTTTCCGACCTCGTTTTTTTCACAGTTGGAGTGACCGTAGTTGAAAGTGCCTTTTTAACCGGATTTTCCGCAGATCTTCTTTGAACGTGGCAATACAAACTTTTTCTACTCCCCTCAAAGTGTTCGGTTACCGAATTCCTTATATGTAGACTTCCTCTTATGCGCGTAGATCTAATGCAATCGCGTTTAGTGACCCCACTAGACATCCTTAACATTTTCATTTCCACTGCCCTCATTTTGTTTTTAAACCCTCTCCTTCAATAAATAATCATGTACAATTTTAAACAAGTGTCTGTCTTGCCTTTAACGTCTAATCCTACGGTTATTCCGCTTTCGTTTAAAGTTTTGGTAACGTACATCATTCCTACATCAGTCTCGAGTACATTTTGAGATCCATATAATTTCTGAAATTTTTATCAAATACTTTTCCAGGCACCTCAAACGGTGTGCAGATTTTTCGTAGACATGTTTGTTCATCATTATTCAAAAATTTGAAACTTCATAATATGTACATGTTAACCAGCATCCCACAAAGCCGCATTGGGATGTAATTTTGCCCTTCGCCGACCAGTAGTTGGAATTTCTCTTATTGTGTCAGAATGTAATTAAGCTCGGTTAAATAGAAGCATTTAAGAAGAAGTATTTGGTCCGCTATTACACGGCTCTTTTCTCCTTTGAGTTTTTATTCTGTGAGGCGCGTGCTATTACCCGCTGACTCTTTGCTCATGCCTATAATTGTCAGCTCTATTTTATTTTTCTTTCGGTTTGAAGTTCTCTTAATAAACGTTTTGCAATTTTCCTTGATCCCTTAGTCCAAAAAATTTAATCCGTCCTTTTTTTCGGGAACTGAACGTTCATGGGGAACCAAAAGAAATAAAACGATATAACAAAATAACGAACAAGGAAAAGAAGAAACGTCAAAAAGAGTCATGGAAATTCTGACTCACAAGGTTGCTGATTTTCTTAAGTCCGGTATTACACGGTGACTTTTGAGTCATGCCTCTTTTTGGCAGTTCTCTTTTAATTTTCTATTCTGTGAGGCGCGTGCTATTGACTTTTGAGTACACGACGCTTTTGCCAACTCTCTTTTATTTCTTCTTCCGCCTTAAACACAAACGATTCGCTCTCTTAAAAATTTTTTTGAATTTTTCCCTGATTCCTTTGACCAAAAAATTTCTTCCGTTTTTTTTGCGAATCACCCTTCATGAAGAACGAATAGAAATAAAGCATTTTAGAAAAATAACGAACAAGGAGAGAAGAAAACTTAAAAAGAGTCATTGAAATTTTGCCCGACGACTCACAAGGTTGGTGATTTTTTATCTCATCTTCTTTCTCTTTTGTACTTGTGTAAGTCGTGACTCAAAAGTCACCTTGTAATACCGGACTAACTAATCTTTTTTTCGTGTTTGATTGTACTTGTATAGTTTTAAAAGAGTTATGAATCAAGTGTCACCGTTTAATAGCAAACTTTCCGGCATCCTAAGACTTTGATGACTTGTTTGACATAATATGGCTTTATTGTATAAAATTCTGTAAAACTCGTTTCCAAATTTACGTAAATATTGTCGCTTCAAATTTCTGAATTTTCGCTAAAATTCTTGTTGGGTGAAAACGAACTTGATGATGATGACGTAGAGATACAGCACGCTTATTGTTTTGATACTCGTAGCATTTGTACAGACTTAGTCGTATATTTTGACCATTTGGAGAAATCTTTAATAAGGATTGAGCAAAACCCAATTTTTTTACGGGATTTAAGTTGAAGATTCTGCCCATATGATAATTTGGAGTATAGCCGCACTTTCGCAGAATAAGGTTAAATGGATATACTAAAAAAATATTCCTTTTGATTCAGCAAGTTTTTCCTGATTTCCGACATGTATGAGCACTTCTGATCTTAAGAACTACGTATAGAGTTAATTAAAAAGACGTATCTCTTTTTTATTCTGATCATATGATTGTTAACACAGCCATTTGTGATTTCTATTTGCTACACTGGCTTTCTAGGTTATAATAAGCTCATAGTATTATAACGACAATTATGTATAATTTTATACTTCTGCTGATAATCTAAATTATGGAGTGTTTAGAAGAAGAGACCTTTATCTTGGTCGTACTTCCCTTCAATTGGGCTATAGTCAAGGCTGCACCAAAGTCTTACCTAATCAACGTAGTCCCTGTAACTTGATTCATAAATTAGCTGCCTCATATTGCGACATATTGGTTGTCGTTCGTCATGCATTTCCTTCTGCGTCTATTTGCGGCTAGTTGTATAAAATGTTATTGTTTAAATGCTAGATTTTAGATATATTGCAAGCAATCTGGTGAGCGAGTGAGAGAAAGAGTGTTAAAAATGTATTTGTGGTTTTGTGGTGCTAGTATTAAGAAACCAAAGCATTTAAAAAATTGTCTATTTTATTAAGAAGTACGTAATACAAAAAGGAAATATTAATATTAATCATTGTCTAGTCGCTGACGAGCATTTCCTTTGGCGGCAAATTTTCTTTTCTTAAATGAAGTTGAAACTCCTTCAGCTAAGATTGGGTCAAGACTTTCAATGGTCTTTTCCTTGAAACGTTTCACTGGAGGCTCAACAATAGTTTCGCTTGCAATTGGAGGCACGTAGTAGTTATAGTTGTCCTGAACGGGTAGCTCCCAATTTATTGGTTTTTCTTCTTCCCTTTAAATAATAAAAAAAAAACAAATGAATAAATACATGCGAATAGTTTTCTTTTCACTTACTTTTCTACGACGGTTTGCCAAGCTCCGATCTCCGGAGTTTGAGCTTCTTCTTCCGTTTTAAATGTCTGTCTTTTCTCTTCTTTAGCCTTCTCTTCTATCGGATCTGTCCGACGAAACATCTTCATTCTTTCACGATTATACCTAGCTACCTCTTCTGGAGCATTTTTCTGAAAATCGTTGGCTTCCTTTTTCAATTGGAATTCCTGTTGTGCTTCGGCTATTTGATTTATTCTATTGTATTCCACCAATGAAAGATAGCCTTCTTTTGGTTCTTCCCAAACCGATTCATTGGTTTTAACATTCCAATAGTATGTATAGCCCTCGGGTGACTTACCCTCAACCCAAAGTGATGCATTAGGCACGGCCTCTAGATCAGCGACCTTGCTTACTGTAGGTCGATTTGAATTATCTTCTTCATCGGAACTACCTGCCAGACGCATTGGATCTATTTGACCTGTTTTTTTTATTCCTTTGCTCCCGCTCAAATAACTACTTGAAGATCCCGATGAACTCATTACAGAGGACACCGACCGTGCAGTCATATCCGCATTCGAATGAATATCCATGGCATACGACCTCATAGCGGCTTCTTCCATCTTTCTGATTTCTGCATCCATCTTCTGACGGTCCTTCTCGGATTTCTCACTGTTCCGACTAATGTCGGTAATACGTTTAGCAACATTGGACTTATGTCTCTTGCCACTCTCATGAAATGCTATACTCTGTATAAAATAATAAAAAAAAAACAAAAACAAATTTGTTTCAGCTTACTTACAACAACACTACAAGTATACGATTAGTCTTACCGCTTTGTTGTCACTTATCCAGCATTTACAGAAGTCGCAGTACTTCTTTTCGTTAGATTTCCAGTAGTCGGTCCTAAACAAATCAAGGTTATCATTAATGACCACAAATTATAGCAAATCTTGATGAAAAGAACTTGGAAATTCTACAATTACCCCCGCATTATACTCGTAGTTAAATTAGAATTCAAGGAATTGCTGCATATTTTGCCTTTGCAGCTATGAAACATGATATGGTCCGGCTCTCATGACCCTTTGGCCAAATCACGTCGTACTAATGCTTTTTGATCACGCTAAATGCGTTTAAATGATTATTAAAAACTGTTTCATTGTTTACATCGCGTGACTTGGTTCTTTAGAAAAGTGTTAACTGACCTATGTCCACATGGAAATTCGCTATTCATAGAACCTTTGAAACGCGAATTCGCACGCAAAAGAACGCATAATGCTGTCAAATTAGTGCAGAAAAGGCCGGGGAATTAGAAACAAAAGCCACACCATGGGGAGGGGCTGCCATTGGGGTGGTGACTTGACCTAATTAACTGCCAGACCACACGCACTAAGTTTTAGGATAAGTGCGGCTAACCGTTGTACCCGGGTGGCAACGTACTGGAAAATAAAATACGATATAATACTAATGCTAGTTACGGCATTGTAGGTTTTTGGAGGAGTTTGTTAGCAACTCCAGTTTGTGATGAATTAATTTAAGTAAGTAATGACGTCAAGACTATACGTTTAGAAAGAAAGGTTACTGATAAGAAATCCACTTCACTGACTATGAATTATACATTAACGATTAAAAATAGGACTATACTCTGTTTACTGTATACTACTTGCATTGTCAGACATATTTTAGTTGCTAGGTTAGACTATCCAACTGTGAGCTTACGTTCAGTCAACGTAAGTGAATGAATAAGCTTGGTTTGGATTAGCTTTGAAGCGGGTTTTTTGGGACTTGCCAGCGCGCAAAATATGCATATGCACCTGATTATTGGCTCTTCCATTCAACTAAAAAAGAATATATTATACGAGTATATATATTGTAGGTACTAAAGATACACATACTCGAAGCGTATTTTTTGTAAGCGACTAACTAAGCAAGAAGACTCGTACGTTTAGCACGAGAGCAAATCCACAGAAACAATTCGTAAAAAGGTTCGTCAACATAAGCCTGATGTGCGATCGTACCCCGAGTTCCTGGATAAAGCAAAATGGAAAACTTTGAAGTACAGTCGTACTCTAAACGAGACCACGTCTGATGACTTTGGCTAATTGAGTCTTCCATAGAGCGAAATATAATTTTCCTCGATGCAGTATTTATCTACATGGCGATTAATCCGGAAACTGTTGTCTGTCGTATAACTTGGATTGGGGGAGCAGTGCCACAATCAAGTTCGTGGTGAAGTACATGCCTCAGAGGTAGTCCTCGGAAACTGCATAAGCAGCACATAGGCTTGACTGCATGAGTTAACCCTTACCACTTCATAGTGGTTAACTCATGCTGTCTTCAGTAGCAAAGGGTTGGTCGACCAGCAGCAAAACACTGGCATACGCCCTCATACGGCTCACAAACCTATACGGAAAAGAGGAATGTCCTCGGATATAAATGGATTCAGTGCTGACTTTTTAAACAACAACGAGCTTCGAAATTGCACATTGACCCTTAAAAATAGGGTTTGTTCGATCAAGAAGTCTTGAACTTCTTATTACAATTCGCATCAAGGCTAAATTCGCCTTCTACGAGCTCCTCTACGTGACATATGGCAAGTAGAAAAACAATCGCAAAAGTCAGTAGGAAACTTCGCCAAACTCAGATTCCGAAATCCTTTAACAGCTCCTATGTCGGCAGCGTCAAGTAGTGAAGACCAGTGGCAACGCTGCAAATGTGGCATCAAAGACGGCGTAACAGACGGCTGGGTTTCACCAGACCACAAACAACAAAGCCCTAATTTAATTATGAACGCCCGCAGGCACGTGCAGCTTAACAAGAAGCGCACAAAGCGGCCCTGCAACGAAGGACGCAAGCCATTTGTGAGCTTTACAATTAAGAGACGGGAAGAAAATCAGCTTCTCCAGAGTGAGCAAACAAAACACCAGCGTACGATCGAAAATATCGAGAGATTGTTGTCCAGGAACAGCGTACGGAAGTTATAGCATCAGAAGAAACATGTAGGATAATGAAAGAAATCTTGCAGTAGAGTCAATGCTGAGAATATGAAAAAACTTTTTCTTTAGACTCTATAACGGCGAAGAAACCTAACATGTCGTCGTCAGGCAGAATAATTCATTCTACTTTGAGGATGATAGCCAAAACTTTCATCCACCTGGCCAAAAAAATAGTAAAAATAGTAATATCTAAATCCAAACAAAGCAGCTGAATAAAAAAATCTTTTTGAGGAGCTACAGTAGTTACTAATTTATTATTGCAATTCCTTTTTTAGGAATAGATCTAGAACAATGAATGAAGGAGGTTTTGCTGCCAACAACGGATCATTAGCACGAAATCCAAAACAAAGCAGCTGGATCTGGCAGCTGCAGCTGACTTTCTGGGGTGTATTTTACAGCTCATTTCTCAATTCTGATTGACCAATATCATTGCGGTTTCAAACCAGGAAAGTTTACAATCGACCAAATCTTCACACTCCGACAGATCCTGGAAAAAACTCAAGAACCCCAAACAATACTCTCTATCTTTTCTTCTATTTTGGGGGCGCATATGCGCATTTTTAGAGATGTGCTATGTATATAGAGCCATGTCTAATTTTGGCATCCCTGTCAAGCTCTACCGTCTGTGCAGAATGACGATTAGGAAACGTTCGCTCATCCGTCAAAGTCGGGTGTCAAAAAAGGTTTTAGAGAAGGTGATGCGCTGTCTTGTAACTTCTATAACACCATACTTGAAAGAATTGTGCGGAACTCACAAACGATCACCGGAGGCGAAGATCTTTCAAAACCGATGATAACGATAATCAAGAGATCACAGCGGTTATTACCCGTGTGTTCAATAGCATTGAAACGAAAGCGGCTAAAATATTATAAGCGATAAATCAGGGAAAACCAAGTATGTGCTTGTCATAGAGAAGGTACACACGATCGACGAATTGGACAGAAGGTCAAAGTCGACATCTATAATTTCGAGGTGGCAAGGAACTACTTTGTCTATCTTGAGCCTCTTCTAAATTCTGTAAACAATGCCTCAGCCGAAATTAAATGAAGAATCACTCTTGCCAATCGCTCTTTCACTGGGCTAAGAATGCAATTGAGTAGTAAGGCCATAGCCTGAAATATACAGGAGACTCTGAATAGGGCCTTCATCATCCCAATCCTACTTTATTGCCCTGAAGTATCGAGTGTGTTGAAAACGGATGGAGATATCGTCAGCCGTTTCGAGGGGATTTACATAGGATTTGATAAACACTCAAATAACAAATACACTAGTGAATCAAGCAAGGAATTACTCTCGTTAACCACGGCTTTTTTTAATTGAAAACTTTGATTAAGTAAAGTAATCTGCAGGTACCCATTTTAATCCACTGGCGTACTTCATATGCATCGTTTTCCAGGTCCTCAATGCTCGTATATATAATTTGGAGAGGGAGATACAATACTTCCCTATAGCCTGACGTATTTACTTCCTCCTACTTTATTATTAGGTTTCCTTGATAAATTCAACACGTGCGATTTATTAGTCTGAAACATATTACGTCAGTACTTGGCACCCTCATAAATACGAGTACTATATTATTCAAAACAACTGGTATCTGAATCTCATAACAATTGTAAAACCTAAAACACTAGGGTTTATAGGAAAAGAACGTACGTATCCATGTTCCACAACAGATTGTAATCGATAGATCCTCCCAATGTTCGATGAGCGTTGCCATAGTGTTGAAAGTTGGGCTCGCTTATTAATGCTACGTCTAAGTTGAATTGAATGGAGTTCAAGTTGCAAATGTCATAGTTTTCGTTCGTCTAAATATAGAAGTTATTTTTTAGTGAAAATTTTTATTTTTAGAAAATTCTCACAATCATTTCGTGTCATTTCATGCGGCAAGCTTGCCACAATTCAAATTTAATGAGTTACCTTATTTCCAAAAAGCAGTTAACGAAAATTAACAAACATTGACACGAGCCTTATGAAAAGTACTATAT
Source organism: Volucella inflata (assembly GCA_928272305.1). Classification (NCBI taxonomy): domain Eukaryota; kingdom Metazoa; phylum Arthropoda; class Insecta; order Diptera; family Syrphidae; genus Volucella; species Volucella inflata. Next base: position 108,298,625 of record OV743720.1, on the reverse strand, counting down.
AACAGAAAAAATGTCTGCCACTCAAGGACTTTTTTAAAATTGAATAACGAGTCCACGATTTACGATTCCTAAAAATAGAAAGTTCATTTCATACTCGTACTCGTATTTAATTTTAGGGAGAGTTAACAATCTTTTCTCAGTTATTTGTGTGCATCAAATTCTACAAAATAGTCTTAGTTGATGTAATAACCAGGTAGTATACCTGGTATACAAGTATACAAGGTACGAGTAGTATTCCATATCAACGTTCCTTTAATCAATTCCGACAGTCGGTTCATAATTAAGGATACTCTTATCATTCGTAACCTTAAATCACTAGCTCATTAGCGTCAGATGTCACAGAACGATTCGATATCTTTGTAAAAGTGATTTTCTACTCTTACTCCAATTTAGCACACCATCCAGTTTCAGTCGATACGTAGGAATACGAATAATGATGCAACCATCCTTTCAATCTGATAAAAATGGAATAAAATAGATAACTCCTTGACTTGTTAAGTGAATAATGACAAACAACCAGAAGGAGAAGGAGTACAGGCGCACGAAGAAATGATGATACTGTGACGCCAAGCTCTGACACTACGCCTTGGAATTTTTACACATGTTGCGAGTTCAACGAGGAGTATAGTATAGTACGTATGCGTTAGAGCTTCTCTAACGTCCTAAGGCAAAGTTCAATTCATGCGACAGGACAAGGGTGGACACTTTATTTAATTTATGAATAGTGTTATAGGTCATAGTCGAAATAAAGGATTGACACTGTGACACTCTGGCATTTATGCAAATGTTTAACATGCGACAATCTGACAGTATGAGTGTGATTGTAACTGTGGGTGTGGAGAAATGGAGAAATGGGTGACTGAACGCAAGGAATTTATGTCAGTAGAACAGGCAATTTGTGTTGGACATTTTTTTCTTCTCCTCCTTTTGTGTCTGTTTGATTTTGTTACTAGGACATGACATCTGACATGAATTTTACATTTTAGTTTTAAATAACTCTTCCAAGTTGGCATCTACTCGTACTATAAAGTGGTATCTACGAAAACTATCGCCAAGTAAAAACATAGAGAAAAGAGAGAAAATAGCAGATGCATGAGTTAAGTTAAATATTTACAAATTAGCTATCACGAGAATCAGAAATCAGATGTGTTTAATGTCCAACAAAGATATAAACGAAATTTTGTATTTAAAACAATAAAATAGCACCGGTTTGAAGCAATGGTTGCAGCTGACAGAAGCATGTAAAGGTGACTTTTAGAAGCAGTGTCTAAGCCGAGAGCTACAATAAAGTATATCGGGATACCAAGATACATATCTTTATTTATCATTTTAGAAATATTATTTGGCACATTTGACTTTTGCTTTATCTAGCAGAGATTCATGTCAAATTTATGTCCTTTTTGACTGTTGTGCTGAAGTGGAATGGCATTAAAAAGATTCCACTAAAACGATGTTTTCTACGTCTTCTCTCAGAGCCAGTTAAGTTAAGCTAAAGCAATGGAGAGTGTGGCGAAAGTGCTCACTCTGACACAATTAAACTTTATCAGAAAAGCAGGCGGTAAGTTAGACTGCTATTTCTAATGGTCGGGTCAAAGAGTTGCTATAAAGCCGCACCATCTTAGAGTCTTAGAGAGAAAAGAAGAAAAAAAAAATGCTGTAAGCCATCCTCATTCGGTGGCGACAGTGGAAGAAAGGGGAATTAAAGTTAAATACGTTCTTAATCGATGTGTATACGTAGATAAAAATAACTTAAGAGAATCCATGTTTGAGGATTTGGAACACCAAATACACAGATTTGTGTCTGTAATAAAAACCTTGGGCTTGTTGATCTTTTATATCGCAGCGAAAATTTTCCGAGTCATAGCGTTGGTGTTTATTAGGTCAGCGCATCGAAATCCTGTGAATCCCGACCCCTCTGGTTAGTAGGTTTCAGTCGGTTATGGCCCATACAATTAGTTTTGTGAAATATTCTGTTAAAATTTAAAAGAAACCAAGGATGCCCTTGCTTCTTCTGTCCAATGTCGAAAGAAAAAAAAATTTACATATGTTCGGCAATATGTAAGGAAACTGAGACCATACAAGATTATTGCTTCGTTGTTTGTTTGTGAAGTCGCCTTTTATCCCAAAGCGACTGGTTAGACTTTGTTTAAATAGTGGAGGACAGGTAGACATACTTTTGTGACATAAAAGTTATAAAGGGTGTCCTTTAATTCACGCAAAATTTAAATTTTGCGCCACTTAATGGTACAGTGATGACAACGAAAAAAAAAGATAATAATGTGACTGCTGACATTTCAAGGTTGGTTAAAATGGAGCGCTATACGAAAGAACAACGCATTTTTATTGTTAAACAATATTTTAAAAATAATGAAGGTTTGTCAGCTATAGTCGAACAAAATCATCTTCAGTGATGAAGCTCATTTTCATCTGGATGGCTTTGTTAATCGTCAAAATTGTCACATTTGGGTTTCAGAAAACCCAGGAGTAATTGTGGAGAAACAAATGCATCCACAACGCGTGACTGTTTGGTGCGGATTTTGGGCTGGAGGCATTATCGGACCACTCTTCTCAAAAATGTTTCTGGTAAGGCAGTAACAATTAATGGTGTTCGTTATCGTGACAAGATATGGATGTGACCGACATGTGGTTTCAACAAGACGGTGTCACAACCCATACAGCCAGATAAAAAATGTGAAACGATGTGCTATTCCATTCATAACCCCAATCTGTATACTTTTTGAATCAATAAAAAAATGTAAGCTTTCTAATTAAAAATCTGTATTTTCTATCAAAATTACATATTGCGCGAATTATGGGACACCCGATAGTTTCCTATTGTAGCGTGACAGCATTGTTATTTGTTTCATTTTCATTCACAACCAAATTACACTTTCAGTCGCTCCCAGACTGCAAGCGCTTTAGTCATACTTGGCCATTTCTTCTTAATTTGATGTATGTAAAGTTTTTATTAAACCATGCCAATCGGCTGTTTTTTTTTTAAGTTGGTACATCTGTTGTTGATATTCCCTCTTAATCTTAGCATTATAGCTTGACATTTGCAAAAGTTCCGTAGCCAAGAGTACATCTATCTCTGTGTGTGTTGGCGAGTTTTTACACTTTTAGAAACGAATTTAAATTTGCAACAACGAACTTGTATTAAATTTTGCGTAAAAAACGGACTTAATGGTGCGCGAACGTTGGAAATGTCTTTCGGCAACGATTCTCTAAAGAAAACGGTCGTTTACCAGTGGCATGAGCGGTTCAAAAGTGGTCGTAAGTCAATCGAAGATGATGAACGCAGTGGCAGACCATCGACATCGAAAACCGACGAAAACATTGATGAAGTAAAAGAAATGTTGCTCAATAACCGCAAATTAACCATCAGGGAGATAGAGGAGGACTTGAACATTGCCTATGGATCCGTCCAAGACATTTTGGTTAATGATTTGGATTTCCGTCGTGGAGCAGCAAAGAAACCGTGTTGAAGTCGCAAAAGAGATGATTTGCGAGGCTGAATCCGATCCCACATTCATCAAAAGGATCATTATTGGAGACGAGACGTGGGCTTATGAGTACGACACGCAATCCAGACATCAGGTAAGTGAATGGCATTCACCAAATGAGCCGACACCAAAAAAAACCACGTCGTTTTCAGTCGAAAAAGAAGTCAATGCTCACGGTTTTCATGGATTACAACGGTGTAGTGCATCATGAATTTTTCTCAGAAGGCCAGACAGTAAACAAAGACTATTATTTTGACGTTATAAGACGTTTGCGTGAAGTAATTCGCTAAAAGAGACCAGAATTGTGGGTAGAAAACTCGTGGATTTTGCACCATGATAACGCATTAATGATAAGACCACATTCCTTCCATTTCTTTGCTCGTCAAGTTTGCAAGCTAGCTCACTTAGTTAGGCAGTACCACAGTTCGCGGTGAACCAGGACCTTAACTAACAAGCCTCTCCAGTTAGCCCGGTTTTTACCTACTGCCTTAAGTTGCTGACTCCAAGTTTGTTTAGGTCAACTTCTATTTGTACGCGCCACCTAAGGTAAGGGGATTCTTTACTGCGTTGTGCCTCCAGGTTAGATTAGTGGGGCGGTTTATTAGGCTAGACAGGAGGCTAAACCAGGGAAGTTGCCAAAACTCCTTTGTTAGAGCCAAATACTACTTCAAAACTAAGATTCAATCATGGGCTGGATTACAGTGTTATCTGTACAGTACCAATAATCAACCTGGCTGAGGGCCCAGAAATAGCTCAGAAATTAACATTGGATCCAGATACCGGGTAGTAAATAGCCTTACATGCGTATAGTTGCTCTACGGGTGCGGACTTACGATACTATCACATCTCCAGTTAAGCCACCAAGTGACACACCCATACTGATGGATGCGCAGAACGCTCAGAATCAGAATACCAACATAGCAAGCGATGCAATGGAAAGGCATAAGAAACTAGAAGACACAAATGAAAAGTGCTTGTATTTTACCGGAGCCCAAAGAGGATGTATTGGAGCCCGGATGAATATATGCAGACTGTGCAACGAGGACGAGGAAACAGCAGAACACATACTATGTGACTGCAATGGTTTAATCAAAACACGTCAACGCTACCAAGGTAAATTCTACCCCGAAGCGGTGGACATAGCTGGCAGCTCACCTAAAAACTTAGCAGGCTTTTTCACAAACTCCGGCATCATAGATGAGCTTTAAAATGGAAGACATCACAATAGGCCCATCTGTGGCCGTTGTGATTTGAGACATATGTATTATACCACGTCCCTTAGCAATCCAATATAATCTAATCTGGATTCGAAGACCGCTGATCTGTGCTTCATGCTGACGGGATAGAAGTTCTTCAAAAGTTCTTCTTGTTGGTATATTTGCGGTGTTTTGGCTTTCGGGATATCTGCATTTGAATTCCTATAGATCCGATTCCTATATTGATTCCAGGGAACGTTCGGGTGCACAAAACACTGAAGCAGAATCGTTCGCAATGTGGTCAATCTGGTTACAACATTGCTTAATACGGGAAGTATAAGTTGTCTTCGTAGATGTTGAGATGTGGAATACTGATGCAAGCTATTATGCTACCACGAGAAGAATTCGAGTGACGAAAAGCCCAATATTAAAAAAATTAAAAAATTACAATTGGCCATATGACTGATCTCTTGGATAGTTTGGCATATTCAAGAATGATACTCGTGTAAAGTATTTTAATGGGTGGAAAACCATATTAGTAAAATACACGAATTCTTTTTTTCCACTTTTCCACTTTAAGTAAACATGATACAAGTAATGATAAGATGATGAAATATGTTTCAAATATACACAAGAAAACTCCAAAGAGTTGCTAGTCCATCAATCTACAAATGAAGCTCAGCCAAGCCAGTTTGTCGCCACCATTAACAGCCGACACAAATAAAATTCGATGACTTTCACGCAGTTTTGATTCAGAAATGACCAAATTAATTAATAAGACAGAAATGTTCAATACGAAGACGTACTCGTACATGAATGGTCTAGGCGAGTAGATCGGAAATCTCATTTTATTCAGAATTATCGAATATTTATTTTTACATTTGAATTAGATGTATCCAGCAGTCGTACAATACGAGTATAAGTAATAAAAGTCTCGCCCACGTATCCGTACATAGAGAAACTGAGAGGTTTCCTTAACGGTCTCATTAATTACCAATTAGCGAAATAATCATTTGAAGGAAAAGCGTTCGCTTTATGAATTATGACTCATGTTGCGTCTTCCGCGTCGACGTTAGCCATTCGTTATTCGCCTGGTGATCTCAAAACAATATAAAAGCATAATCGTCTGACACATTACAGATGTATCTACGTCATTTGTGTAGCCGCTGGGCCATATTGCCGAACATTTACGAGTATATGGCTATAATCAGATTAATTATACTGCCCCGGTACTCATTGTGCTCGTTATGACCTACTCTGAGCTCTATGAATGCGCAAGGACATGTGTTCGTTAGTCGTAGTCACCCGCCAGCTAGTGGCATACCTCAGATGACTGGCTATCGATGTTCAATTTTTGAAAGTTCGTTCGAATACTATGGAGATGTGGGATGTAGGAGTATGTTTTCTTTGAGGGTTGAGATGAATCTGGCTGATGTTTAGTGTAAACAGAATTTCATTAATAAATGTCGTTCATATGTCTTTCGACTTTCGAAAGATACACGCTACATGGCCTAGGGTTGAGAGACAAATGTGTCATAGGAATCCACCCCCAGTCAACATCAGTTTTGTTTACTTTGTTGTTTTTTTGTTGTCTTGTTAAGATAAATAACAATTAGCATTGATTTTCCTCGCCAGCATTTTGGTGTGCTTTGTTTTTTGTTACGTGCGTCGGAATGTGATAGTATTCATATTCATGCGAATGATGGTGTGATTTTTATCAATCAAACAAAGTTGGGAAGAAATTTATTTCACACTTTGTTGTTTAGCAGAGTGTGAAAGTCATTTGGATAGGAATACTCGTAAACTTTTGTTTGGTGCTGTTGGATACTTTATTTTGATTTGTTCTTATCAACAACAACATGCGGGAAGTATCAGCGCTGAGACGTCAGATCTTTGAGCACCTCATAAACAATTCAATTTCACACTTTTGACATTTAAGGTATGAGTATTTGACTGCAAAGCGGATAAGAACTTTTTTTTTGTTTTAAAGTATTGATCATTGGGGTGGTTAAGTTCTTGATAACACTGTGACCAGATATGGAAGTGAGCATGAAGTGTCAATAGTTACTTAATTTCTAGGTAAGGCTTGTCATTGAATACATAGTAAGAATCTCTTAAAAGTTGCAACTCCTTAGGTCGAACCAGCAGGCAAGCATACTATATGGCTACGCTTTATCTGCTCCTTATCGAATTTAAAAATGCTTTCAGTATCTTAAATCAACATGCTATCCTTACGAATGATAGACTCATAGCTATTGCCAGTACTATATACTCGTATGATGTAGTTAGTGTCAAGTCTTAAAACGGGTTGTTCAACAAGAGTTTCCAAGCTGCAACTGTTAAACCTTAAGGATGTAATAATTATCATTTACCAAATCATCATTGAAAATTTCAGTGTTGAACAACGCGTGCAAATTATTCAATTTTACTATCAAAACAAGTGCTCAGTTTGAGCTACGTTCCGTACGTTTTTTTATGGTGAACCCAGTCCTCCGGTTGAGCCGACTTTTTACCTTTTGGTGAACAAATTCGGATTAACTAGTTCAGTTAAGAATCAAACAACACACCTCATCGTTGAAACGCAACGCCTTCAGAAAACATCGCTGCAGTGAATGAGAATGTGTGCAGAATAACCCGAAACAGCCAATTCCTCATCGTGTCCAAGATTCTGGCCTCTCGCACAACTCAAGTAAGCAAATGTTGTTTTTTCATTTAGGACAGCACCCGTACAGTATTCAATTGACCCAGAAACTGAAGGTTAACGAACAAAAGCAGCGCCAAGCATAATCTGGTAACCGTCGTAACACACAAGGTGGAGCTACGTGCCACACGGCGTATGCAAAAATAAATCTTCTGCAACAACAATCCAACTGCCACTAAGATCGCTTGATTTAATGCCATTCGACTTTTTCTTGTTTTGATACACTGTATTATAGGTCTATTCGAATAGGCTGCAAACGGTTGATGTCATGAAACTCAACGTAACCAATGACATTAATGATATCGAGCCCTCGTCTTCTTTAAATTTGAAATTTAAACGCTCTAAGTGCGTTTTGCGTCCATAAAGCGTTTGTCATATTCGAGACTTCCTCTTAAGCAAATCAAGAGCATTTGTTGGCCCCTACTCTATCCAAGAATATGCTTAGTAAAAAAAGAAAATAATTTCTTGAGACTGAGGCACAAAAACGTCCATATGACAGCATTTATAGACACAACGTGTATAGAGCAACGCCTAGTTTTGGCATCACTGTCAAACTCGTCCGTTTGTTTAGAATAGCAATGGAGAATTTTGGGGAGCTCACAAGCGAACACCGGAACACAATATTTCAAAAGTGGAACTACAAACGTACGCCAATTATTATATACTGACAAAATTGGCAGAATATACAGGGCTGTGACTAGATCGTTTGGTAGTATTTAAACGGAAGCTGCCAAAATGAGAGCTAAACCGAGTATATTCTGTCAATTAAAAGAGGCATACAACAGTTGTTGGCTCTGATATCGACTCTGCCAACATTACCAGGTATATCATAGGATCATAGACACGAAAGCGAATGAAGCAGAAACTCTCGGTCGTTTTGAGAGAAAAATTCTCCGTACAATACTTGACACCATTTATTGTTGAGCGTCTTCGGAGGAGAAGAACCAACGACGAACTATAGCGACAGTCAGTCAGGAGAGTCATAAAACTGCTTATTAGTCGGCTGAGAAATCTAGCATTTGTTAAGCGGGTCGACACCAATTCTCCGGCCCGCGGAGTCTTTGAGTCCAATTGAAAGACCCTGTAAAGAAAGACCTCACCCTAGGTAACGCGCACAGCTCACAGCTCGGGTTAAGGTCCCGAACCGCTTTGAAGTCCATAATTGGAGATCAGGCTAACTGTAGAGGGTTGAGGCCAAGTTCACCCGGCACCACCTTAGTTTTAATATTAGTTTTTCAGTTTTTTTGGTTCTTTTATTTTTCAGCCTCATTAAATAAAGTGTAAACGTCAAAAGCTTATATGCATATCGTAGTAATCATATTGATCATAACCAGTAAATTAAGTGTACCTGGCTAGAGGAGGGAAACCGAAGGAAACAGGCAAGCCAAAAACGTTATGCCAAACATTTTCCACAAAAAAAACGAAACAACTACCACAATTAAGTAGAAGTCACAGTAGTGATCACAGATTTTCTCACAGGACACTGTTGTGTCATTAAACACCTGATGATCATGGTTATACTACAAGAAAATACCTGCAAATTGTGCAATGAGAACGTAGAAACAGCAGAACACATACTATGTAACTGCAATGGTTTAACCAAAATCCGTCAATGTTACCTAGATTAATTCTACCTCGAAACAGCAGACGTAGCTGCCAGCTCACCTAAAGAGTTACTGATATCAAATGAATGGGTAGGCCATTCAAAGAACAGTCAAAAATAAGCCATGTACCTATATAGAGAGATTTGGTGACATGGAAACTATAACATTTCTGGACTAACGAATAAACTTTGAATATAATGTATCAATAAGTGAGCAGAAAACATGGTACAAGCCTATAAGTAGGGCTCGAATAAGACTCAATCCAGGAAAGAAATTTTCCACGATTATTTCGAGCAGTTCGGGCCGTATATCAACAACAACGTGGCTTCAAACCAAAAACTTGCCTCATCGCACAAAGCACTGTGGTGAATGTCGAGCAATCCGGTTTTCGAATGTATAACACGCACAATGATTAAGCGGTTTGAAACTGGATCTTCTAAGCTTGTAAACCAAGATCTTTCCGCAGGGGAATACATGCGACTCATGTAAAATCCTCATGCCGACCTTGTGGAAGTATTTCCCTTAGAAGAAGCCCGACATCGTTTATTTTCAGAAAAAAAGAAAAGAGTTTCTGTTTTGTGTATTACTGAGGTCATACTGATTAGTTTTAAAAATTTTGGCAGGCACGATTTGACTCATGGGATAATCAGAGCCAAAAGATTACGACTGAAGAGTAAGAGTAAGAAAGTTTGTAAACGTTTAACTAAGAAGAGTTGGAAACACTTTTGCATACAAAAATTTAAAATAAAGGTTCATATGTATATAACATATCTATATTTTTAGATGTAAGGGCAGTCCAACAAAGTCCAACAAAGCTGCTGGAGCGGACGGCCTGACTGCCGAGCTCTTCAAATCGGCAGGAGATGACGCGGTAAGGAGGATATACCAACTCATCTGTAAAATATGGTCAGACGAAACTATGCTCGATGAATGGAACCTCAGCATTTTTTGTCCGATCCTCAAGAAAGGAGACCCAATGGCATCTTCTGATTTCTTCAACATTATACTTGACAGGATAGTGCAAAACTCACACGTAAACACAAGAGGTGCCATACTTTCAAATGTCATAATCGAAAGAAAGCAGCGAAAATGGGTTTAGCGGTCACCGAGGACTGTCTAGCAAAAAGCACACTCAACACCGATGTTTCGAAGAGAACGTCACCATCGACACATATAACTTAGAGGTAGTTAAGGACTTTGTCCGAGGACACGACCAAGTATATGCTATCAAGCAAAATGAACACTCAACACAGACGTCTAAGAGAGAACGCCACCATCGACACATTTAACTTAGAGGTAGTTAAGGACTTTGTGTACCTAGGCTCCGCTATAAATTTAGACAATAACAGCTAAGAAGCAATTTACTAGCAAAGCCCTCTCTTGAACAACAAAAGTGACCCTATATAAGACCTTAACAATCCCAGTCCTGCTCCAAGGGGCAGAGGTAAAGACATCGTCAAAAATGAGCGAGGTTGCTTTTTGCTGATTTGAGAGGAAAATTCTTCGACAGATTTTCGGTCCCGTCTGCATTGACGATGAGTGAAGGAGCAGATACAATGATAAACTGTATGGACTGTTCAGCGACATTGACCTAGCCAGAAGAGTGAAGATCCAACGACTAAGATGGCTGGGCCATGAAGAGCGGATGTACACCAATGCTCCGGTCCGAAAAGTCTTCGAATCCACAACCGATGGACAGCGCAGTAGAGGAAGACCGAGACTCAGAATGAAAGGTAGCAAATGGAAGCGTATCTCAGCCAACTTAGCATGCGAAACTCGAGGCAGCTTGCAAAAGATCGAGCTAGCTGGAGACGGTTGTCGATTGAGGCCCATGTCCACCCCAGACTGCAGCCCCACCAAAAGTAAAGTAAGTAAAGGCAGTTTGGACATAATCTACTCGTATCACTGCCTGCACTAAACGATTTGCTTTTAAATTCTTTGTAAGACATTCTCCAATATATGATGTGTTGTCTTAAATGTTACCTTTCAATTTAACCAGCTCTTTTGATGGTCATATTTTTTTTATATTTCAACTATATTTAAGGGAGCAAAATTTATATAGTTTTTAATAAAAGAAAAACATATTTTATAATTATCATAAATATAAGTATTTTTGATTTATTTTATTACATTTAATAACGCCTGTCTATCCGTATACATTGGGACGTATACAAATTTCTCCTATTCGGACAATAACTTTAATTAAATTTTACTTACATAAAAGAAAAAAAGAAAAATCAATAGAAATGACAAAAAAAAATATAAAAAATAAAGTAATTAACTGAAATCAATTTATTATCAATTGGCTAATACCAAAATGAATAATACAATAAATAATACTATAATTGTCATTAATAACAAAATTAATTATAATACACATTCGGAACGATTAAAACAAGGGAATAATAGGTTGCTTGTGGTTGTATTATACTATACTATAGTACAGTAGTGTATCTATCGGTTGATTCTAATAAATTTGTCTATATCTTTGGTCTTTTGGTTTTAAGCACGCACAATCTTACAAAACTAACAAATAAACTCTATACTAACACATTCAATCTCTGTTTTGCTTTTCTTTGGGTTTTGTTTGATTTGTTTTCATTTGTTTTGGATTGTTTTGGTTTATCCTCTCCTTTCTCTCTCTTTGTATTTGGTTGTCTATGAACTAGGTTGAGTGATACACTGGAATAACGAATGCTTTCGATTTTAATCCTCGAATTGAATATTAATCATGGACGATGGGTTTAGTCAGCTTTATCAGGACGGGATAGTGGATATTCTCGTCGTAGAGTTCGGTACCTTGTAGTTCGAGATGTCTCTGCCATATGATTTCATTGTATCGATGGACGACGTCACAATTGAAACCACGTTGAAGACATTCCTCAACGAAGATGGTGAGAGTTTTCCCACGTTGTGGAGCCATTACTAGAGCCTCACCATGTGGTGATAAATAAAACCAAATAGTATCGACTAGAGCTGAACGTGCCTCATCGAAGAATAAACAATCTGCTGAAAGGATACAGTCGAACTTTTCAAATTCATTTGTTGCACGAGCCGTTGCCTCCTCCCATTTTAACACAGAACACTTGGTGTAGCTGGACAGTTCATTGAGGCAAACTGTCTTTTTGACATTATCGACGGAAACCTCATTACCATCGGTCAGATGAACTGCAAATGGTCTTGAGTATTTGGAAAGCATTAGACCGGTTAGACAAGTCATACCACCACCCAATTCTAAAATCCATTTCCCTCGATATTTATCCAAGTCGGATAGAGCGTAAACAGTTAAAGCCTCCTCTGATGGCCATACGCAAATGTTTCCGGTATTGTTAAAGCCCATTAGATCGTTGGCTGTCAAATGACGGTCGATATGATGGATATTTACTGAATACTCTATGGTACCAATAAGGACTTTGTATTTGTACCAATTGTCCGGTTTGCCGAGGCAATTTAAAGCTATGTGATCATCGAAACTATCTTGCTTGAGTAAATCGAAACTTTTAAAACGACGGACAGATGCCGTACGTTCCTCATCCTCTGAGGAAACCGTCTCTTCCGAGTCCTTACGTAGAACTTTTGCAAGAATCTTCCAGCGCTTGCGAGCGTTTGTTGGTAGTGCTGGAGACGGTGGACTGCGGCTCAATTTATCACTATTATTATTATTGTTGATCTCATGCTTCGGAAGACAACTCCTCATACTGTTGATTTCCTTCATCAAATGGCCGTGTTCCTTGATTGTGTTTAATGTATTGTCAATATCGTATTCCAGCATCAGCGATATTGATGATAATTGTTGAATTGACTCGGCAGACGTTTTGCTATTTTGTACTATCGTTTTGGTTGCCATGCTTTTGATTAAATTTTGATTAAAGATTCAAAGCGTTTCGATATGAATTGATTATTTCGAGAGTTACTATGATGGGCAACGCAAGCTCATAAGGGTTACGGCAAAGCAAAGTCGAATTCCCGGAATACCTAGTGGAACAGAAAACTTAAATTAGAAAATAGCCATGTATTTCGAGAGTTTTCCCGTTTATTCTTCTACGTGAGCTGGTTTTGCAGACATGATTTGGGGATACTAGTATGTATGATATATTTTTTAATTTCCACAAATTGATCGTTAAATAAAATTTTTTGAACTGCGTCCCTTGATAGCTATTAATAAACAAAATCTGGAAGGGCAAACATGTTATAGTTCCCAACAAATATTTAATTTCACTGTCAACAAGATCAATGGTCGATGTAAAAGGCATTAAATGTATTTTTAAACGTCTCCCCACTTATTATTTATAGTTCGGTTGCTGAAGAATACATATATTACTATAGGGCGTGATGGAAATTATTAAGTGGCTATTTAATCGAAACGATATTTGAAAATATTCCCTAACATTAGGTCATGGCGAATCGAATTTAATAGAGGTGATTTGAAAGTGGAATAGAGCAATTTCTAAAGCATATTTAATAGAAATTCAAAAAAAGAAAAATAGAATAACCAAGTCTAAAAGTCGATGTGATTTTTTGAGGAAGAAACAACAGAGGGATGGCTGAAATATTTTAGAATTTTACACACAACGCCCTAAGTACACGGGTATTAAGGTTGGAAGTTTGGAGGAACGGAATGCTACTGGCAATTTCTGTGGAGCATTGGTGGTGAAAATAGCGATAGAACAAGGTGAGGCAAGAGACATTACGTCGGTGGGCGAGGGTGTCAATCCTATCTAGTAGGTGCAAGGAAGTCCTAGGAGCACCTGACCAGATGTGAGCATTGTACTCCAGTTTTACGCGGATGAAAAATTTCTTACATTGCTTAAAGAAACCCAGACATTTCGCTGCATTTTTGGCGATTTCGAAAATGTGATCATTCGAACGAAAGTTGTCATTGACACACATACTGAGTATGAAAAGTTTTTCGGTTTCGACGATGCATGTGCCATTCATGGATAATGGTTGGGTATTTGAATTTCGCTTTAGCGACAGCAGACAACATTGTGTTTTGGAAGCATTAAATTCCACTCTGTTGATAGTGGCGATGGCGATGGCGTGATAGTATGCTCATCGGACTATCACGCAGAGAGTCTGGGTTCGATTCCAGGCTGGGTCACCAACAATTTTTCAAAATCGCCATCACCCTTTCGGCGGGCAATGGCAAACTCCCGAAAGTAAAATTGCCTACGAAAGAGCTTCTTAGGAGTGCCGTTCGGACTCGGCGATAAACCGTAGGCCCCACTCAGATGTGACAAAAATGACAACGTGAGCAACACAAATGAGTGTCAAGAAGCTAGGCCATGGCCCATAACGGGCTGCCAGCGCCACAGTGTTTTTTTTTTTGTTTTTTTTGTTGATAGTTCCCCAATTGATTATGCTGTTTATAACAGAATTTAATGAGCTTAACATACGCTGCCGTTCCCGTTCTACAACCGAAGGGCAAGGACGTGAGCCCGGGAACGAATATGAAAAGTAAAGAGTGCTGTCGTCAGCGAAGGAATATATTGTATTGGATTAGAAATAGCAGACAAGAGATCATTGATAAAAATCAAAGAGTGTCGGAGACAGAACGGAGCCCTGGGGCATACTAGCATTTATTTTGTGAATATCAGACGTGAAACCATCCAAGACAACTTGAATTGAACGTTCCAAAAGGTAATTTCTAATCCATTGAAGAAGAGAGTCTTCGGTCCCAGAAGCACGGATTTTCGACAAAAGAGCCTGATGCCAAACTCTGTCAAATGTCTTAGAAATATCAAGTGCAACTATCTTGCTTTCGCCAGATTGATGTTAGCTTTGGTTCAAGTTTTCCGTGAGACATGCCATCAAATCACCAGTGGAGCTGTTGGTACGAAAACCGTACTGCCGGTCATTAAGAAGTTTTCGTGTTTCGAGATATTTCATGAGCTGACGAATTATCAGCGTTTCCATGACCTTGGAAAGAAGGGACGTAAGTGCAATGGGTCTGTATGAGGAGAGAGAAGAAGATTCGCCTTTTTTAGGGACGGGCTGGACAAATGCTGTTTTCCATCTGCTCGGAAAGAGACCTGAAGAGTAGGATTGATAGAAAAGCTTACGCAGTGGTTTTGTCAGCGTAGAAGAACACCTCTTCAGAAGAAGGAGAGATATACCATCTGGACCAGTGGATTTGTGAGCGTTAAGATCTTTAAGAACTCTTGCTACTACACGAGTGCGAAAGTGGATTCGTCCCATTTAAGATTCGACGCACTCGAGTGTAGGTAGAGACAAAGCATAATCTCGAAGCGTTGAGCTGGCCGCAAAGTGTGCAGCAAGCAGATTGGCTTTGCCCAAAGAGCTGACAGCTGGAATGTCATTGTAAATGAGCGTTGGGATGGAGGATGAGGCAGAATTTCTAATGTTTTTGACGAACGACCAAAAATTTGTACTACCTTTGCCTCAATTTTTGGTCGTATAAAAATTTCACACGGTTAAGAAAGGCGTTGCAGTCATTCCTGGCTCGTTTAAACTTTTTCCGGTTTTCCTCTGTCAGGTTGGTCTTATAGGACCGAAAAAGCAATTCTCTCAACCTGACAGCCTCTTAACAGCTCGAGTCGTATCACACCTTTTCCTTTGGTTTGATACTCTTTATCCTGTGAGGGATAAAGGATCCCATTCCAAAGAGAATAGTGTCTGTGATCATATCAGCACCGGCATCCACGTCGTTATCGAGGAAACATAACGACCAGTTTAAAGAAGGTGTTAAGTCCGCTCAAATTGGCTTTCTCGTAGTGCCATACTGTGCTTTTAGGAACTTTTTTTCTAACTGTGTGGTCAATGTACGAGAATTTAGCTGATATGACACAATGGTCCGACGAGCCTAGAGGTGAGAGTACATCAACAGTGGGTGAGAGTTTAGAAACAAGTCCAGGGTGTTGGCGGTATGACTATCAACGTCTGGGATTCGCGTGGGCTCATTTACAAACTGGGTCAAGCTGTTTTCTGCAGCGAAGATCCGAACACACCGTCCTTCGAGTGTTGTCTGTCCAGAATGTCGAAGCCACTCAGAATTGTGTATATTGAAATCGCCCGTAATAACGATTTCAGTATGAGGATACAGGAATACAATTCTTTGTATGGAGTCAGACAGCGCATCAAACTCGTTAAAGGTTGAATTATTGTTCAGTTTGGAACTTCTGTAAATAAAGGAGTAGTGGATAACTCGCTTACGGAGATGGAATTTTAACCACACAAAATTGAATTCCGAATTGGAACAGGGACTACATTGGGATGGAGTTTGGTAAGCTACATCAGTACGCACGTATATGGCAAGACCGCGGGATGACATACATAAGTCGGCAAGTTCTTCCCATAAGCAATTGAATTCTAGCTTACTAGTTTAGAGCTACAGCCCGGAGAAATGTCAGATTAAACCATAAGTTTTATGATTAATGTCATTATCACCCAATGGTGGATAGCGCTGAATAACAAACATATAGCACAGAAGTTCATAAGCAATGGCTTGACAAACTTGTAACCCGCCGTGAGAGAGCTCAAAATACTTAAAACACTCAAACTCCACTCATGCCTTTGGTTTATTGAATTAGGCAATTTTTTCAATCCAAGCAACAGTCAGTTCTTAGATACGGCAGTAACTACGTTTATGAGGCATAGCAACCTTAATTAGAAATGCGAGGATATCAAAAAAGTCGAAAGTTGCCTCTAAAACAATTGTGGGCTAGTCGTTTAGTGAAAATTTTAATTGACTTTATTAACTCTGCTTCCACTTTAAAACTATAGTAGAGCATGGTATGCAACTTAATGCGTGCGAAGAACAGAACTCTGTGGATTCAATCACTATTGCTAGTGAATGTATTCGTGTGATGTGTTCAGGGGTCAGGGGTAAATCGCATAGGAATTATAATTAACAAACTACGAGTACATAGTCAAAGTCATATACTCGTAATGTTCCATATAGGAGCAGGTAATATCAAGCCTTAAATTTTAAGACTATGGCAGTATAAACGACTATTGGAAGATTGGATTCCTAACAAACTTGTAAAGTATAAAAGGCGACATACGAGTATATCTTTATCAACTGAAGTGTTAACCAAATGAAATCCATCATGTCCAACTATAATTTATGGAACCGCATGGACTAGGAACGGACAACATCTTCTGGAATAACTTTTGAAGCTGAAGAGATGAAGCCGTGCACTCCCAAGACCAGAAAAGTTACACTCTGTCACAATTTTCTTTTTGCAGCGAACCAACCGTGTGACTACAGATTTATCTTGGTCTAACTATGGCGCTTTAAACTAACTAGCTCACAAAAAATGTCCCATTTTAATTTTGTTTTTGTTGTCAAAGAGCCCAAGCTCACAACTCAATATTCTTAACTGCCATGAACAACTAATAATTTTATTTCAATAAGTTGATATCCTTTCTCTTCAATTTATCGGTTTTTGATAGATACTTTAACAAGACTGCAACCTCTCCAGTATGTTTAAACAAATTAAACAAGCCGAGATAGAAGGCCATAATACGAGTAGTGTACCAAAATTTTTCAAATCTGTTCTAATCAACTATTAATGCACTCACGGTTCTAAATTTTTTGAGTTCAGAGTGAATCGGTGCCTTATGACAATTTAGATACGAATGTGCCAAAATATCAAACACTACTCTGAGGAAATTTGACGTAGGACGACTGATATCATAAGAAACCAGAATTTATCCATCTCTCGTCTAATGCTTTAAGAAGTCCAATGCTAATATTGATCGTAAACTATCAGAGATGCATTTTTTGAGAAGCATTTGGTAGATATCGATCAACGTTATAAAAAAGGATTGCCGCAGAAACGATGTTTAGAGGCTTTATCAGATAGTAAAAATACCATGCTAAGAGTACACAGCTCCATCAGAAGACTGTAGGGCTATGGATGGGCACGTACCTATAATATAACAGTCACAATCGGAGCTGAAAAGTCCGAATTGTGCTTAAAATATTGATCGGATGTGAAAGGTGGTTTGGCTATACCTACTTGCATCTTTCTCGCAAGTTCTCAGTGCGACGCAATAGCTATGCCTATCAATAAAGACTGGCATCAATTTTTCTATTTCTTCTCCCTATATCAAACTATCTAATTGTTTCTAAAACAAATGTTAATTAAAACTAATTAGGAAATTAGTATTGATTTATGCAATCCACTTTTCGGAAGAACTTCCAAAATAAACTTTAACATGAATCGAATTATGTCACATCCCTGAGCAAAGAAGAATTTCTAAGAGGAAAGAACAAAAAGGATCCTTACATGACATGGTGTCAAGTTAACTTCCTCATAATCCAATCCATTTCCTACTTAATTCGAACAACTACATCCACTTAAACATAAAATAGCAAAACAATTAATAGCATAATCCAGCCCACAAATCTCCACATAATAACTTGTCATTTCTTCCTTCTATCCGAACAACAACAAAACAGAAAAACCGTTGTGTGCACATTTAAAAAGAAGAAAAGAAACACGTTAAAGGAAGCGAAAAGAATTATTCAACGGAACACCTTACAAATTCAGAAGCATTTATCCTTCACGATTATTGTCAGCAGCAACAACGCGTACTGTACTCACAAATGGAACCCATCTGCCAAGTAAAATGGAGGGATAACATCAAAATCCTTAGCGATTTTGTTCTCTAGAATCCGAATACCAGATATGAGGAGGTACTGCGTCATGTAAGGCATTTCATGCGACAGTTTATTCGTTAAAATTCATCCATACGTTGTATCCATGTACGAGTATGTATGTACATTTTGTTACTATGAGTTCTGGCTTATGTGATGGACGGAGGTATAAAGATAATACCAAAGTGATACTTTTTATGCAGGATTACAAATGTGAGGAATCCTTGAGACCAAAATCCAAGCGAAATGAAACTGTTTCGAAGATTGCATTGCAAATAGTGTTGCCAAAGTGAATTTTTTAAGTGGATCTATGGCGGTAAGTAACAAAGCTGAGCTGAAAATGAATCTGCTGAGCTATAATATGCCGATGTCAGTTTCTAGTGCCCGCAATTGAAATCAATTGTAAAAGAGACGTAAGGTACGTGATGGGAACCAGCCAGGGTTTAGCCGGTAGGGCCGAATCATTCTTCGAAAAATGGGCGATTTTGAGAAATCTTTATTCTAAAATTAAGAGGGAGTTCGGAAGGTCCCAAGACTGGCATATATGTACTATACATAGATGGCGACAGTAATAACATATTCATACGAAGTCTTAGTGACGCAACTTTAGATATCTTCAAAAGTATGGAAAAAACTAAATACTGTTATTGGATTGGAAAAAAAAGTGTTATAAGGAATCTGCCTGGTCGAAAGCAACCATTTGTTGCTTGTTTTGCTGAATCTAAACACGGTCGTAGAGGCACAAATGATGCTGAACGCCCGGACGGCCAAATGAATAGACCGCGCACATCATATTTTTCACGAGTCTTTGGGCATGCAAAAACTCTGTTCGAAATCGGTTTTTCATTTACTGACAATTGACCAAAAACAACAATGTGTTGATGATTCAGAGCGATGTTTGGAGTTGTTTCAACGAAAGGAAAAGATTTTTTTCATGCGACTCTATTACCTGTTCGGAAACCTTAATAAAATGCTCGCCGAAGAGAGAAACTGAAGCGTATTTGAAAGGGCTTGGCATAACACTCTAAAAGGAGACTATGTTGATGACTAAAGCGGAAATGTTTGCTTTTATGTCTCGGAACTTTCGAAACCACTTATTATAAAGGCAAAAAGATCACGAGAAACTGTAACAACTAATATACGGTGTAAGTAAAAATGCGTTCAATGAAAATTTTCAAGCTTTTCCAATTAATTACACTTTGTTTCACTGAACACAACTTATGCGATTCTAATGACGGTGTACGATTTTTACAGCAACCTTATCGACCTGGAGAACGGGTATCAAAATTACAGGAGACGCAGAAATGTAAGAATGTAACAGCCTGGCCGCTCTTAAGGCAATGGAATCAAATAATATCAATTCTGATACAGTCACTGTGCTGGGTGCAAGGACACTGCGGTATAGAGGGTAATGAACAAGCGGATGAGCTTACAAGAAGAGGAGGAC